>CM028138.1:257085000-262085000 GCA_016271365.2 Neoceratodus forsteri
GTATTCATCACCCTGTCCCCCCACTGTGCCCTCGCTCTCCGAGGAGGTTGGCTCCACTTGTTACAACCTACACTGTCCCTTATGGGTGCTATCCATCATAATACAATTAACATGTCTTTTCAAGGCAGCAGCTGCTTTGGGTAAGCAATAATTGCTGACCCTGGACAGCGGTTGGATTACACACACTGTTGTGGATGGCGCTTCCGATGCTCTAAATCCTTTGTTTAGCTCCTGATTGCCCCAGCAGTTCAAGGCAGCAGCTTGAGTATGGAACCACTGGCTGAAAACTGAGCTGCAGCGCGTGTTGTTAAGAGAGGCCCGCACTATGCGTGGAGGATTTAGTTCGCCTCCATACCTAGTCAGCCATCGCAGGGCGGTGATCCTGCTCATCAGTTTAGCTAGCTGCCCCAAGAATATAAGGATGATTTACCTCCTCCTCAGGACTGCTCCTGCACCATCTCCTTCTGTGCCTCTTCAGCGTGCTGGATCTTCTCCGCTGGGAGGCCAGCCCTTACACGTCAGGGATCTCTGCTGCATCAGTGTAGACCCAGGAGTGACAACTTGGGGCCCAGTCTTTGTAGATTTCCTTGGCTGACAGTTCTGCTGACAGGAAATCTTCTGGCTTGTCAGACAGGTCGAGGGCTCCGGGCACCAGGTCTCTCAGGGCTCGTAGTGGTTGGACAATTTCACAGATGTCCCCTTGGTGGATTCTTTGCTGGGTTCAGAGGGAAGGTGACAGCTCTGTCAGCTTCTGAATCTAACAGGGCCATGTTTTGGTGATGGCTGCATTTTTTCTCCTTGTTTCTGGGTCTGGATGTTTTTACTCTTCTTTCTGGTGTCCCCTTTCTGCCCATTGCCATGGTTCTTCCAGTAATGGACCCCCCCAGGCTTCTGTGTGCTCATTAGCTTGTCCATCAGAGTGGGAGTAGGAGGCCTTCCGATGACTGCAGAGGGGCCTCTGGGAGAGCCATGCTGCAAGCTCCCCAGGAACTGCTGCACTTCTGCTGGATTGCCGAAAGACAAAGTTTGCCCTAGTATTGGATCCTGAGCATTGCAGGGTAGCGAAGGGAAACAGGTATGTTCCATCTGTATGTAGCTCCTGCTTGACCCCTGCACATGCTTTGCAGTGTTTTGATAGATCCTGGGATTAGTCCTGGAACAACATTAGCTGGTAGCCATTCCAGTGCAGTGCCCTTTGCTCCCTGGCAACGCAAAGATACAGGTCCTTTTCAGGGTATCTAAGGAAGTGACATAGGTTCGATCACCTTTGGATGCGAGCGATCACCTTTTTGGCTTTGGGGCAAGAGTCCCATGAGCTGTCTCTCGAGCTCTGGAGGGGTATGTTGTTGAGCCTCAGGATCTCTGGAAAAATCCTGAAGATATGGTGTCTCTCCTTCCGCACCTGGAATCCCAATAATCCTCTTGTTATTTCTTCTAGATCTGTTCTCCAGGTCATCGACCTTAAGTAAAAATTATATTTTGTCCTGGTGGTCTTTTTATATGTATGTGATGAGTGTATAGAGTCCCCTCATGTGCATCCACTGTTCTTTCAGTCCCCAGTACCCTGTTGGTGAGGTCTTGAACCTCCACGATCATTTTGGCGGCAGTTTCTTTTATTTGCACTGTGTCCAGTAGTATTTTATTTAGTAGTGCTGTGTTGCTAGCCGTGTCCATAGTGTTGCCCTTAGCCCCCACACTCACCATCACCTCCATTTCTATGAGCCCATAGGCTTTTCTTTATCTACTGCCTTGGCAAACAGTTGCACCTTGGGGCTTCGGCCCTGCAGAGAGTTAGAACCATGAGGCTTAGCACCGAAAACCAAACATTGGATGTAATTTCTTCTGGAACAGCTACCTGACTCAAAGTTAATTCTACCTGATGCAGATACAAAGCTGTATCAGAGCTGTTTCTGCTTTCCCTTAAATGCTGCTGCTGAGAGACACATAGCCCAACTAACAAATAATGTCAGTGTCAGTGGCTCAGTAGGTAGCACACTCACCTCTGAGGCCGGGAGATCAGAGGGCTGTGGGTTCAGTTCCCACATCTGGCACTTCGGTTAATATCCCAGTACTGACACTGTAGTGCAGCATGAGAGGGGTGCTGCACTTAGGTGCCGCTCTTCGATGAGACGTTAAACTGAGGTCCCATCTGCCTGGATTGTGATAGTTTAGTGGATGTTAAAGATCCCATGACACTTATCGAAAAGAGTGGGGAATTTTCCTGGTGTCCTGGGCCAAATTTCCCTCATTCGCTAAAAAATACCACCAACAGCTTAATCTGGTTCAAAGTCAATTGGCATTCATCTGTATCCCCCTCCCCGGGTCGTGCCTGAAAATAGGCAGGATTTGTCTAGTGCACTTACCCGGTCAACAAAAACTAAATAAAATAAAAAAAAAAAAAAAATAAATAAAAAGGCAGGCAAGCTGCACATGGCATCTAGAGATGTAAATAGTATCACGGTTACTTTCTATAAAGAACTTTATGAATCACATATATATAACTTGAGATGAGCAGGTCTTTGACAGATTTCATGTGAAAGCTCCCCATCCCTAAGCTCTCAGATGTGCAGAAAGACCTACTAGAGGCCCCATTCACGACGGAGGAACCAAGAGCAGTCAAAATGAAGGCACCGTGATAGGTCCCCAGGAAGTGATGAGTTCCTGTTGATGCCCATCAGTTAGTAGTCAATTTATAGAGCAACCCTGTTAAATATGTTAGAAGCGCCAACAAGGGCACTCCCTCCTATGCTTCAAGAGGCCATAATCATGGTGCTCCCTAAAGAAGGGGAAAGACCCTTCCAAGCCTGCTAGCTACAGGCGTATTTCATTGTTCAATGTGGATGCAAAGGTATTGGCAAAGCTTTTAGCAGCCCATCTGGACTGCATGCTTCCCACGCTGATGCATCTGGCTCAAGTGGGATTTATGAAGAGGAGAGCAAGTTCGAACCATGTCAGGGCACTGATTACCCTGGTGCAGGCTGCGGCAGAGCTTCCCACTCCCGCAGCAGTGGTAGCAGTTGACGTTGAGAAGGCATTTGATTCGGTGAAGTGAGAATATCGGCATGCAGTCTTGGAGCAGGGTAACTTTGGGAATCAATTCTGTTAGTGGCTATGCGCATTATATAAGGCACCTTCAGCAAAGATCCTCACGAATAACATTTTGTCAGACTCCTTCCCCTTGCACAGAGGCACAAGGCAGGGCTGCCCTCTGTCCCCATTGCTTTTTGTCATTGCCATGGAACCCCTGGCGGTGGCTGTTAGAGCCCACCCGCACATTAAGGGGCTAAAAATGGGTGGGGGAGAGGAGTATACTACCAAACTTTACACAGGTGACTGCCTCATACTTACTGAGGATGTGGAACAGGGCCTCCCACATATACTGTACTTGAGCTCTTACAATCCTTTGCAAAGCTGTCGGGTTTAAAGATAAATGTCACTAAAACAGAAATTCTCCCTCTGAATAAGGTCGTAGTACCACAACAGGTGATGGAGGCAGGTCTTCCTGTGAACAAAACAGAAATTAAATACCTGGGTATACAAATCCCAAGCGAGATGCACAGAATCATCCCCTTAAACTGTAACCCTCTGTTAGGCAAACTAAGAGAGGAGATGGAAAGATGGTCTATCCTGAACATGTCCTGAGCAGGCAGAGTTGAGGCGATGAAAATGATGGCTGCCCCAGACTGTATTACTGGATTTCACTTGCCAATACTATCCCACAGATCTGGTTTCAGAAAGTGAACAAACTCATTAAAACATTTCTATAGAGCACTGGCAAACCAAGATTTAGCTGGATGAAACTGTGACGGGGGATCACCTCGGCCATCGCTTTTACAATAGCAAATTTAATGACCATGATCAGTAGGGTGTTTAGGACACAGGGAAAGGGACCTTCTGTATGGGCACAGGTAGAGAAAACAGCTCTGAGAGATACCTCCTTGGCGGCCCATTTAGGAGCGGAACTCCCCAGAGGTCCCAAGGAGTGGCTGACCATCAGAGGTGCCCATTCAGCCTGGGAAAGGCTGGGGAAAGCAGTGGGGTGCTGCCTGTATACAGAGGGACACATTCCACTTTGGAGGGACCCCAACTCTAATGGCATGGGGTCATAATGTCGCAGATGATACCGCACACATTATGACCACGCAGCAGGAAACAGCATGCTGCAACACCCGACAGCTGTTCTTTTATTAAGCCCCCCCCCCCCACACACCCACCCTTCTCGGCATCCAATGCCAGGACTACCACTCCATGGGATCTACCTGTTTTGGCCCAGTAGTGAATTACATTGAGGGTCTTCTGTATGTTGTTTCCCTTGCCTTCCCTGTACAAAACCGCATTGGTCTGCATGAATAATTTGTGGAAGAAGGGGTTCTATTCTGGCTGCTATTATTCTGGCTAGTATTTTATAGTCGGACATTAGTAGGGAGATTGGGCGGTATGAGGACCAAATAGCTGAGTCTTTTCCCAGTTTGAATAGTACAGTTATTTTGGCAGAATGCATGGAGGAGGACAATTGCCCTTACTAGTACTTTCCCATATACATCCTGTAGAGGTTCTAAAAGTAATATCTGAAAGATCATAAAGAAGTCCATAGGCAGACCATCGGGTCCAGGGCTCTGCCTTTTTCAGATTTTAATGGCTTGCATTATTTTTATTTTATTTAAACAGTTGAAAACCAGGAAAGGCATGCTGAGCGAGGCTTGATTCCAGGTGCAACTCCCAGGGGGTGGGGGGGGGATGAGACGCATACAGTGTAACAACTAACAAAATAGTATTACATACAACAGTGGATCGCTTCAGTAATAAGAATGAGGTTGCTTGCAGGATACCAGCTACAACAACATTTTAACATACACAGTAGATGGATCAGAACTGATTTCTTTCTGGTCTTGCGTATAAAGTTCAGCAAGTTTTACAGTGACTACAGCCTTACAATAGAGGTCCTCAGGCCTTACGATGAGAGTGCCAGGAGACAGAGAGTTTATATGTGAGAGTGCTCACATTGTGGAGAGTAGTAAAGTGAGTATAGTAGTGACTGAGGGCATGAGGGACAGGGCTAAAAAGAAGGGGGTCATCTGGGGCAGAGGCAAGGTGGAGGAGGAAGGGAGCGGAGTTAATACTTGCAGACAAGGTATAAGGTGGTGTTCCTTATAGTGGGGGCAAGTTTGTTCCACAAGCTGGGGAGTCAGAAGGAGAAAGTGGCCTGCCCAAAGGTGGAGGATGGATGGGTATGCAAAGAAGCCTTCATTTCTGTCTCCAATTCTATAATGGGAGTCAGAGGCAGGGAGAGACTATCCAACTGGTAGGAGGGTAGCATGTTGAACCAGTATTTGGATATAAGGTTAGGGGAGTGGATATATCGTCTGTGAGGCAGTGGAGTTAATCCAAGAGGGGAGTAAAGATCACAGTGGTGTGTTCTAGAGGGTCTGTTTGTAGCAAGGCGGCAGAAGGAGTTTAGGAGGGTGTCAAGTTTGGATAGAGAGGTTGCTGGGGCTGTACAGTAGACCACATCTGCATAGTCAACAATGGGGAGGATTGTTTTAGTTATGATTTGACTTCTAGCAGGAGAAGGAAGGGAGTCTCTTTTGCGGTATAACATATCGAGTGTAGGACGAAGTTTGGCTACAGTTGCATCAATACGAGATGAGAAGGATATTTGGGGGTCTAGTCAAATGCCCCAGTATTTGTATTTAGGGAGGTGATGGGGGAGGATCTGCTAAGTTTTTGAGTAGTGCCAAATAACATAGATACTGTTTTGGAGATATTTATTTTTAGCAGGTTTGGGCTGAACCAGTGTTGAATATTGTCAAAATCGCATTGGAGGGTGGCCTGGACTTTGCGAGGTAAGGGGCCTGAGGTGAAAATGATTGTTTTGCACATACATGTGAATATTGGAATTTGTACAGGAGGAAGGAAAACCATTTATGAAGAGGGAGAAGAGGATGGGGCCAAGAACTGAGCTTTATGGGACACTAGCTAGGATGGGGAGGGGGGTGGAAGAGACATCAGTGATTTTGACTGACTGCGATCTGTTTAAAAGGTAGGAGTTGAACCACTGTAAGGTGATAGGAGCCAGGCCTGCAGCTTTTAGTTTTGTTAGGAGGAGAGGTGGGGAAATGGAATCAAAAGCCTTGGCCAGGGTCTACAAACACAGCGGCAGTAAGGAGCCCTTGATCAGAGGCAGTGTGGATGAGGTTAGTGACATGCAGGAGTGAGAGGTAGTGGAATGATGCTTCCCAAAACTGGACTGGTGTGGAGTTAAGATGTTAGTCGTTACGTAATCCGACAGCCTAGAGTGGGCCAGGACTCCTGGGTTTGGCAAGAGCAGGGAGAAGTGAGATTGATCTGTTATTTCTGGGCTGGAAGGGGTCGCCACCTTTATGGAGGGGAATGATGGAGGCAGATTTCCAGGCCAGGGGTACCACGCCTGTCGAGAAGGTGAGGTTTCACTCCCTTTAGGGGCCTATCCAGAATCCCAGAAGCTTCCTCTTCAATGGAGGGTACTGCAGCCTTCAGCAGGAACTCTTTAATCTGGTCAGGGGACGGTGATACCTCAGAGAAGCAGAGGTCTCTGTAAAAGGTGGTGAAGGCCTGGCCTATGGAGCCTGTTTCGGTGGATACTGCTCCCGAGGGGGTCACTATCTTAGTAATAGTGTGCTCAGCCTCTCTTTTTTTAAGCTGCCATGATAAGAGCTTCCCCCTCTATTCCCAACAAAATAATATTCCACCCTCCGCCACAGTAGGCTGCATTCTAGGTTGGAGCTGCTGATAGAGGTAAATTGAAATTTGGCTTGTTGCAGTCTGTTTTAAAGTCCTGGGGTGACGCAAGCCATATGTGCCCTTTTGAGCTCTAAATTTTGTTTTCTAGGAAGTTCAAATCAGCTTCTTCTACCCTTTTTTTGTATGCTGCAAAGGATAAAGTTTGCTCTCTGATGAATGCCCAAAGTGTCTCCCATCTGGCTGCATGAGTAGTATCCTCTCTTTTGTTTATTGTTAAAACTCTTAGATGGCCACCTGGGTATACCGCAAGTTTTCTTTGTTGTTCAGAAAGATTGGGTCTAGCTTCCATTGCCTTGAAGGGGGTCGTTCATCCCTCAGTTTTATCCCAGTGGTGAGAGGTGCATAGTCCGATATCAGAATTGATCCATATTTGACCTGGCGCACTTTCGCAGCAAAGCAGGAGGAGACCAGAATTCTGTCTAACCTGGCATAGGATTGATGTGAGTGGGAAAGAAACTATATTCTCTTGCTGTGGGATTTTGGTGTCTCCAAATATCTATTAATGAGCATGTAGCTTCAGTTTCCTGCAGGGCCTGTGCAGTTCGTGAGAGCACTGCTGGGGAAGGCTTTGATCTGTCTGTTATGGTGTCCAGAACACAATTAAGCACCCTCCCAAATATCCATGGACCTCTGTACGGAGCCATGTCCAGTAATAATTTATGGTAGAAATTTGGGTCTTCTAAGTTGGTGTCATACACACATCCCACAGACAGATACTCCCCTGAGTTGAGCTGCAGTTGGGCCAAGACATACCTATCCCCAGGGTCTGAGTAAGAGTCAGTTACTTGCCCAGGGAAACCTCGAGTTAACCATACTGCTGCAACCCTTGCTCTGGAATTATATTTAGCGGCCACCCAAGTGCCACCCCAGGACTGCTTTATCCTGTCCAGTTCACCTGGTGCCATGTGGTTTCTTGCAAGAGGGCAATGTTAACCTTTAGCTTTTTTATCCTGCTTTGTACATGCTTACATTTTATTACACTCTCTAGCCCATTTACATTTCAGGTGACTATTTTCAATGGGGACACCATACTTCTAATTGTATGGACTTCAGCCAGTATTGCATCCATTTGTATTTAAAGAAACAGCTGTTTCTGTTAGTACTCTCAGATAATTCAAAAATGTGTGCATCCAAAAGAACATTAGTGAGAACATCAATAAGCCCCTGATTTCCATCATTCTCCCCTACTCCACCCTCTGCCCCCCTTGTACTTCCCACCTAGCCCGATTCCCTAAAACTAGTGAACAAATACAAGGACCACGATCCTCACCTCCCCAACAGCAGGGGTGGAGTTGGTCGAGATTTGACTTTAGCCAAACCCCATTTAACCCATTGGATTATGATGGCAATTATACATATTCCTGAAGTCAATTTTTAAACCTACCTGAGAACAGCAATTTGTAATCGTATTGGTGTATGAAGGCCAGATTGAGGGTAAACGAAACCCCCCATCTGCCCAATGGTTTTGTGATCCCTTCTCTGGTATGTTTTTGGAGCTGGCGTTTTTAGAGCTGAAACTTGTAATACTTTCGGTCAGTGCTCCTCCCACTGTATTCCCCCCCGCCTCCAGTCGATCTGCCAAGCTAACCATTCTGCCTGGAAGGATCATGACTCTCCACAGTTTGTCAGGTCATGACCAGTTGTCCCGAACTGGGCATGAGGTGTACAGCGACCAGTTCAGTGATCCCAGTGCAAAGTAGGCATTTCTTGGCTGCAGTTTAGGTCTGCTTGTCGCAGCCTGTCCCTCATGAGCTATTAGCCCTCATGCTATTGTTTTGACCTATGGGCTGGAGTTAGGTTTGGGTCCAGGTAAATGCACATGGGCTTCAGGAGAGGACGCACCAGGAAAACACCTTCGGCCTTGCCATCACCCCCCTCCCCACAGGGGACAAGATCACAAATAGCTGTACATTGATCATCAGTGCCCTCACCCTTCCCCCTTGCGGTTGGTAACATCCACATGTATTTTAAGAGGGCAAACCCTGGAGACCTAACAGTTCATTGTGGAGAGTTCAGCAACAGACAGAAGTTCAGTTAATTGTATGCTCTCTCTCCCACTTGAACTGTCATGAGGGACCGTAATCAGGACAAGCAGACAATGTGCAGAGGCAGCTTGTCCCAGCAGGATGAGATAGTGGTCCCGGTGTCCCTTGATGTTGTGGCTGTATCAGTTACTGTAAGAAAAAGGTTAAAAAAAAGACTGAATATAGATACACCAACCACACCATGCGATCGAGGTTCTCAGTACTGCCACAGTGTACATGGAGAATGTTTTAGCAAGAGTCAAGTGCAGTGAAATTGACAAGGTGGTGGTCGGGGCCTGGCAGCTGTGATACTGTAAATATCTTAGATTCTGCTGTCAGTTTGTACAGTCCATGCCCCTTGTCATGCTCAATAGAAATAAAGCACCTTGCCGGAACCAGTAGACTGATTTAATGAGTACTGTCCTACTGTCCCGGCATTGTCACCCGTGTTTTAAACGGTCGTTAAGGCAGAAGCCCCTCTCGCAAATGAACTACATTTGGGTCACCTGGCTACAGCAGCAGCACACTCTGTTCATACAAAGGCATCCTGTGGGGGAACTTTACAGGTGTATTCGGTTGACCCTCAGGATGTAGCAACTGGATCTCTTGGCAGGGAGATAAGGGCCCAAGGGGGAGCACCCGACTGAACCTCATTTTAAATTGAGGTGACAGTCCTGAGTTCAGTTCGAGGCACTAGTGTGCACTTGTGGTCGGCCCTCCTCTGAAGCTATTTCTTCATCCACAAAGCGGGCAGCTGCTTTAGGAGACTTGAAGAATCAAGGTGGTCTGCCCAGGCGAGTGATTCATAGTCTGGACAGGTACAGGTGAGCGAACCCTCACCCACATTGATGAAGTGTTGATTTAACTTCATTAAATGCCTGGCGTCTGGTCTGCAAGTCCCAGCTGTAGTCTTGGACCAAGAAGACTTTCTGGCCACCATTAGTGATTAATTAGCCCATTGGTTTTTGCTACTCTTAATACCTTTTCCTTGTCCATGTGCTTGAGGTATTTAATTAAGAAATGGAGATCTTTCCCAGGCCAGGTTTTGGGACCAACTTAATTGGGCCCATTCACCTCGTAAACGTGGCATTCTTGCCCAGCTTTACATTTTGTACCAGCCATCGTGTACGCCTGTTTCGGAGCTTCTCTGTTCCAGTCCCTCTGGGAGCCCAATGATCTGGAAGTTGGATCTTTGGGATCTATTTTCAAGGTCATCAGCCTTTAGATGAAGATCCATAACTTGTTTCTTGAGCTCACTTATCTCTTTGGCTAGATCAGTTAACAGATCCTCCGCTGAACTAATCCTTCTTTCTGCCTCGTCAATTCGGGAGGAATGTGCCTCTGTAGTTTCCGAGAGGCCAGTGACCACTGACTGCAAATGGGTGATCTGAGCAGTGATGTTTTCAAACCCTGCCCTCATTTCCGACTGTAGTTTGGCCAGTGTAACCGGCATTCTGGCTAATGATTTTTCTAGTTGTCATTTTTTTTGCTGTTGTGAGGGAGATTGGGCTGAGGGCCTTCCACAGCCTTGTGGCTTGAGGGAGTTTTTTTTTTTTTTTTTTTTTTGCAGCATTCAGGAGTCAAATTGCAGAAATTTAATTGCCTGGTTTTTACTTGAGTAGTGAGCACTTGATTTCTGCCTGCCATAGAGATGTTGATAAATGTTCAGATCACCGTTGTTCACTGTTTTATTGCTGTTTATAACTTTGCCCACACAGAGCTGTTCTAGAAAGTGCCCGCCATCTTGTCTGGTTGGCCACACCCCCCTCAAGGGATAACTGTCTTGTGGTTGAAACTAACCTCCCCGATGAATGCCATGTGGGTTGATAGGGTAGAAGGACTGTATCACATGGAGGACATTACAGCTTGCTGTTACGACTAACGGCGGAAAAGTATGGAGACACTGGGTAAAATGACAGGTGGAGTGGGAGAGGACCTCAGAAAAGTAGAGGTGAGCACAGATGGGGTACCAAGACAAGAAGGCCTAACTAAATCTATATCAGATAGGGAAGAACTAGTGGGTATGATGGACAAGGGAGGGCAGAACTACTGTGGGAGGATGGGAGCACCACACCCTGAAATTAATAATGAACACAGGACAAAATGGAACACATAGGGCTGCACGGTTGCAATCTGTTGTTGACAAATAATACTGCATCACTGTTTTTTATGTGATGGTACAGACCAATATAACCCAAATTGTACAGTATAACTACTACTGCTAAAATATGCCTGAACCATCTGGAACAATGATGTTTGAAGAGGTACACTGCAGCATTGTAATAGCAGTCTGTACATGTCATACCTGAGATGATTATTTGATCATACTGGCACATTGTATGTACCTATGCTGCTGCTTAAGTAAAGATGAGTTTTCAAAAAAAAAAAAGCAAGACAGTGATTGCCTGTACTAATTAACTATGTCTCTGTACATGCTTTTGTTAAATTTCCATAGCAACAGAATCACTAAGGATTCTGACGAACCCTCTGTTCCTCACGACAATAAGCCAGTGCCTAGACAAGTAACAGTACTAGGAGACTCAATAATTAAATACACTGATAGGTACATATATGGTGACGATAAAGAGAACACAGTGGTCAGCACCTTCCTTGGAGCACAATCCCATAACTTGACTCAGTGATTGATAATATTTTTAGAGCGGCAGGAGAGAAACCTTTAACAGTGATCCACATGGGCACTAATAATTTAAGTAAGAAGACACAGGTGGAATTTGAATGTGATGTCACCGAAATGGCTGATAAGTTATTATGTAAAGGGTATGAGACTACATTCTCAGAAATCCTTCTGGTCCATAGGGCTTCTAACTATAAACAAAGGAGGATATCCCAAGCTAATCACTGGCTAAGAAAATGGACAAGTGATAATAAGAACCATTTTGTTAAAGACAGCTGACGTTGGGAAAACTTTGGAAAACATGATATTTCGACACAGTTTGCTTGAATTTCATATCTTCTGTAGATTTCTGCTCGTCATTATTTATTGCTGAAGAAATCCCCATAAAACAAGTTCTTTATCCTTAGACTTCATCAGCCTCAGTAGCTTATTCCCTTTTTTAAATTATAATGCCCTGTTGTCACATCACAGTCTGTTGCCATGGAAATAACTGTGACATCACAAGCAGATTATTGTGATATCAAGTTGGGAAGAAGCAATAGGAAGCTGATGAACCCTCGAGGAACAGCTCTCCTGTTTTCATGCATATGACCTTAGTAATGAATAATGGGGATAAAAAATACAGAGCAAGTGAAAAATATAAGCCGCTTTGTCTTGAAATATTATGTTATTTTAAAGTTCTTCTCGAGGCGTCAGTGGCACTTAAAACACTGAGACTATTTTGTAAATAAACCAGAGCTAAACTGCAAAGGAATGTTAGTATTTAAGTTCCAAAGGAAGCAGGCTGTTGGGCGTAAGGATCAAAAAATTAAATAAAAAAACATTTAAACAAGTTGAATTGGGGGCAAAGGGACCAGAGGCTAACCTCACTATTAGGAATCAACCATTGGGCACAAATAGAAAAATCAATAGAACAGTTAAATCTATGTATGTAAATGCAAAAAGCCTAAATCGGGGAAACTAGTGAAGCTTCAGTGCCTTATCAACAATATGACTGTGGACATAATTGGTGTCTTGGAGACTTGGTGGAATAGCGACTGTGAGTGGAGTAAGGCTCTACCTAGCTACCAACTATTCAGTAAAAACAGGGAGAGGTGTGTGGGGGGGGGGGTGGAATAGCAATCTATATCAAAGATAATATCGAATGCACCATTGGCGCCAACTCCTCTGAACTGGAGGAAGCCACAGAAGTTCTTTGGGTGGATATAACCGGTCTGAATGGTAAAAAGCTAAAGACAGGTGTGTTCTATAGGCCTCTGGACTGCCCAGCAGACGATACAATCAAGCTTGTTGACCACATTGCTGAAATAGCCAGTGTCAGTGATGTTTTGATATTGGGAGACTTAAAGCTTCCACAGATTGATTGGAGCAGTGATGACACAAGGGGTGTACTAGAATCTAAAGTTTCAGCTTACTAACTGCATGTGATCTGGAGCAACTTGGAACAATACCAGCTAGGGGAACAAATGTACTTGTTGTGCTACTGACCAGCATCAGTGAAGATATACAAAATGTTGAAGTCACACCCCCACCGCTTAGTAATAGTAATCACATCATAATTAGGATTGAACTTAATAGATCAAACAATATATTAAGGGACAACACTGAATAAAATTATGCAGAGCTAATTTTCCAGCAGTGAGGGAAGCAGAAGAAAATAGGCTGGAAATCTGTAATGGGCAACTCAAATGCCACGGTAACCTGGAATAAGATGCTTACTATAATATCGACATTAGATACATTATATGTTCTAACATATCAGGTTTATAACAACAGAGGGACGAAACCTTCATGGTTTAATAATAGGATCAGAAGGCCTATTTCCAAGAAAAGGTTAGCCTGTAACAGTATGAAAAAGAACCCTATTCCAACTAATGTTAGGCGCTATAAAAAAGTATTAAAGGAAAACTCCTAAGATCGTGGGCTCCCTCACCTGAAAAGCTAGCCTTCCGGTTTCGCTTTTAGCGGCACGAGCGGCATTTTCTTGCCCTGCAACTAGATGTATTTTAATTTTAAAAGGTACAGAATCTGGAAGTCCGGAGGATGCAGTGGGTGCTCCATTTTCTGGCGAAGGTCGCGTGACGCACCTACGCTTTGTGCTCAGCCGTTCGGGCGTGGCGTGCGTGTCGCCACCTCCGTAGAAAATGGAGCACCACGCATCCTCCGGACTTCAGATTCTGTGCCTGCTAAAATCTAAAATACATCAATTGTGCTTGGTAAAAATGGCACTCATGCCTGCTAAAAGCTAAATGGAGGCTTAGCTTTTTGATGTAAAACCTATGAATCTCAGGAGTTTTCCTTTAAAGCAGGAAGTATCATATTAAGAAATCCAGAACTATGACAGAGTTCAGGTTAGCAAATACCAAGTGCAGTCCTAAGGCTTTCATTCCTATATCAATGAGAAACAAAGAAATAGCAGAACTGTTGGTCCCCTTATCATTGACAACATTACACAGTTCACCCCAGGGATGGCCACTGAATTCAGTAAATACTTCTGTTCAGTGTATAATCCTGTTGCCCTCTGGAGAAACTCCCTGAGCCTGTAACCATCAGTAGCAACATCAGGGAGCTAATCACATCAGAAAAAGTTTCCACCAAACTGTCAGGGCTCAATGTAAATAAATCAGCCGGGCCTGATGGCTTGCACCCTAAACTATTGAAAGAATTGGCCCCAGTCCTTGCGCCCTGAATAACAGATATTGGAACTAGATCTCTTATAAATGCCTGTGTACCCATTGATTGGTGGAGAGCCATAATAATACCCATTTACAAGAAGGTAGTAAAATGAACCCTGGCAACTACAGGTCCATTAACTTGATGTCCATAGTGGGTAAAATAATAGAAAGTATGATTAAGGACGAACTAGTTAATGATCTTACAGGCAGGGGCTTATCTGACTTATCACAGTGTTTCTTCTCCAATAATGGGTCCGTGCTACTAACTTAATCAGCTTTTACAAGTTTATCCAGCCATAACGTAGACCTAGGGGTAAGGGTAGACTTGCTGATTCTTAGTTTCAGGAAGGTTTGATGCCTTCCCTCATAACATCTTGGTGAATAAACTTCTTAATTTAGGAGTGGATTTGTGTCTAGTCAAGTGGATCAGAGCGGCAACAAACATAGCCAGGCTGTAAGAATCAATGGTGTAGTCTCCCCAGAGGGCTGCTGTGACTAGTGGGGTGCCCAGGGCCTGTCCTGGGCCCATTGCTTTAATGTATTCATAAGTGATTTAAATATTTCTAATAACAACTAGTTGGTCAATTTGCGATGATACTAAACTTAGGGGCATAGTGGACAAGACCTTGAAAACATAGGTAAATGGGTAAACATTAACATGATTCAGCTGAGCACAGAAAAATGTGTGGTTTTGCACTTTGTAAAGAATAATGGTAGACAAACATACCAGGTTAATGGAACCATAAGTAAAGCTGGGACTGCAGAGAGGGATCTGGGGGTCATAGTAAGCAATGACCTCAAGCCCAGTCCACACTGTAGACAGTTTGCATCAAAAACTGAACACCTACTCAACTGTATATGCAGGTCCTTTTCCTTCAGATCTGGTTCTGTGCTGTTACCCTTTATATGTCTTTTATTAGGCCACGCATGGACTACTGTTCACAAGTCATGGAGTCCTTATTTCAAAAAATAGACAAGTGCAGAGGAGATTTACCAGACTTGTCTTGGGCTGCAAGAGTTACCGTATGTACAACGTTTAAAGCACCTGGGCCTGTGGGACTTAAACCTAAGGAGATCAAGGGGTGACGTGTTACTCCGTTTAAGGTTTTGGAGGACCGGTCTTAAGTGCAGGTCTGGAACTGGGATATAATGATATTAAACATGATCTCAGAGGCCATAAGCGGCAACTAGTCGAATCCTGTCAAAATCCGAACTTAGAATAACGCATTCATTCCAAGGGCCGTTAGACTTTGGAACAAGCGCCTGGGGCACCTGGTGAATGTATCAAACCTGGCAAAATTCAAACAAGGGTTGGATGCCCTTATACAGGAGGGCAACTTGGGTAACTTCCACTGAGCAGTGGGGGTAGCATCCATGGGCCTGGGCCTTCTGTTGCTCTATTGCCAAAGTATAAATAAACTGGTGTGATCTGTACATAGAAACAGAACTTGTCAGCAGATAAGGACTGCTTGCCCTACCCAGTTTGCCCATTTTGCCAACCTACAGTATCACCGTAGACCCTGCGTGATCTCTGGCTCTTTCTCCCTCCCTTCATTCCTTACCACTGAGATTCCCTTATACTATCCCATGCATTCTTGAACCTTGCCAGTGTTTTCACCTCTACTACCTTGGCTTATAGGCTGATTCTAAGGGATTACCATGCTTTCTGGGAAGCAATACTTCCTCAGATCTCTCCTGACTCTACCCCACTCCAACTTCACAACATGTCCCCTTGTTCTCATGCACCTTTTTCTGAAAAATCCTTTGTTCCTGTACATTATTTACCCTCGTGAAGTATTTAAAATTCTCTATCATATTTCCCTCCTCTCTTCCAAGGTGTACATATTGAGTTTCTTTAGTCTGTTTTCATAGGGCTTATGATGCAGACCCCTCATCATTTTAGTTGCCCTCCTCTGGACTGCCTCCACTCTGTATATATCCTTCTAGAGATGTGGTCTCCAGAACTGTACTTAGTATTCTAAGTGAGGTCTTACAAGCGATTTATACAGAGGCAGCACCATCTTCTTCGTTCCACTGGTGATACCTCTCCCTATGCACCATAGCTTCCCTCCAGCCTTCCCCACTGCCTTGTTGCACTTCTTGGCCACCTGAAGGTCATCTGAAATTATTACCCCCAGATCTCTGTCTTGCTTGGTGGTTGTCAGTAACATTCTCCCCATGTTGTACTCTGTCCCAGGGTTTCTGTACCTCAAAAGCATTATTTTGCACTTTCTCACATTGAAACCCAGCTGCCGTACTTTTGACCACTCCTCAAGCCTTCTCAGGTCTCTACCCATTGTTTCTGCCCCTGTGGAGTAGCCACCCTATTGCAGATTTTGGTGTAATCGGCAAAGAGGCAGAACTTCCCTTCCAGCTCATATGCAGTGTCATCAATAAGGACATTAAAGAGAACCGGTCCCAGCACTGATCTTTGAGGCACTCTGCTGGTCACTCTCCCCTCCTCTGAATGAACTCTGTTTACTACCACCCTCTGTCGCCTATCCCCTAACCAATTTTCTACCCAGTTTACCACCTTTTGACTCACTCCTAAGCTACACAGCTTGTTTAATAATATCCTATATGGAATGGTGTTGAATGCCTTACTGAAATCCAGGTAGGCTGCATCCGCTTGTTCTACCTTGATCAATTCCTTGTAACCAATCAAAGATATTTATCAGATTCATTTGACATGACCTCCCATCCATGAATCCATGCAGTCTCAAGTCTTTTAACTCATTGAATTCAAGATACAGGTTTCTACTATCCTCTCTTTCAGTAGTGATTCCATTACTTACTCAACACCTTGGTGGCAGGCTGACGCCGTCTGCTATAAGATAGCTAACCAATCAACCATTAAAGATGATTTTCATTGTGCGAAGATAGGTATAGGTCCATCATCTGAAGAGTCCAGGGTTACCAATTGTTTGTAAATTTAGGTAGACATTTCCTAAGAGAAAAAGATGGTAGTTCCTTATAATACAATTAATTTACTATGTGAAGCTATTGCTGAAAGATAGGTGCTTCTTCCTGTAGCGAAAGTCTAGTAATGACTTTTTCAGTATACTTTATTAAAGTTTTAGTTTTAATTGATGATACACTTGACAAACATGACATTACATAAAACATTACACTCATACAAACATACAGAATTATTCTGTATCCTGGTATATGCCACCTCCTCCATTTGTCTCTTATTCGTTTTTTTCGCTTAGACCTTTGCTAACAACAGCGCTTGCAGAAGCTCTAGTCTTTCTCAAAGAATGTTGGCCTGATCTTGACACTGGCTGTGAGCTTGTCAATTCTAAGCACACACAGAACTTCCCTGTGCCATTCTTGGTAAGTTGGCACCTCCTTGTATAGTCAGTGTCTTAAAATTCTTTTTTTTGGCTACAACTGAAACTGTGGCCATGTAATTAGCATAATAGACTTCATCTAGTCTAGCTACATCTGTACTGAGGAAGAAAAAAAGTTGGGCAGCCTAGGTCCGTAGGTGGCACTGCTGAATCACAAAACCAGAGAAGTCAAGATTTTATTTTTAATTTATTCTTTTTTCCTTCCCCAGCTACGGCTACCATGTGCCTCATTTGGTAACCATCAAGCCCCATTACATGAGGCTGTGCTGAGAAGGCCCCCTTATCTACCCCATGGCTTTGTTCCCCACCCCCATGAAGTATGGTCAACATGCATCCAAAGTCAGTAGCAGGGGGGCCCTTCATACTGAGTGGACAGGCCATGCAGGGCCCGAGTGTGTCAAAGTGCCGTTTTGCTGGCCTGTGAAGTATTTTTCTCCCCTGTATGTTTCCACTCCTGAGACCCTGATTGTGAACATTCACATGCGTGCAATGGAAGTGCACAGTGTGTTGAAGTCTGTGTGTCTCACGAGTCCCCACCCCTGCCATCCTCGGTAGTGTGGTTCCACCTGTGGGTTCCCATGTATTGCTCCTGCATCAGAGATTGGTCAGCATTCCACCCCAGAGGATGTGAGCATCCGTGTGGTGCCACCTGTGGGCCCCCACGTGTTACTCCTGCATCAGGGATTGGTCAGCATTCCACCCCAGAGGATGTGAGCATCCTCTAGGATACTTGAACTCCCATCCCCCACCCTGGCTAGCTCTCCAGCATCCCAAGCTCATTCTAGAACCCAGGTTACTGGCGCCATGAGCAACAGCCAACTGTCTGGCCCAGTGGAGCTGGTTTCTTCAGCATCGAAGAATTTACGCTGCATGTCTGCACATAACCATGATTTTTACTGAATAAAAAGTGAAATCTAGTTGTTTGAGTGCACAGGTCCTTCCATCCACTTGGCTTCTTGTTTACACCTAATGTCACACTCCTCTGCTTGTGACATCGCAGTCTATTGCTGTAAAATAGAATATGAAAGTCAGAGAGGACTATGATGACAGATGTAGACAAGCTGCCAGAGCATATGAAGTCCAGGAGATGGTATTAATGAACGTAGTCCATAAAGAAATCAAAGTACCAATGGCACTGAGCAGCACCAAGGTATGGATGTGTAATTTTGTATAGTAAAAAATACATATACATGTTACATAATGTCCACACAGATGATACACAGTACAGACAGACAGACACACTCACGCACATGCAAGCATGCACAACCTCACAGGACAAACAACTTGGTTCATAGCATTTTTATTTTAAAATATTTTTTCATACTTCTTTCAAAGTCTGTTTTAGTTTCATCCTGATAAATGTTATACTAACATACTAAAATGCCAGCAGAATAGGCCTAATGGTCTGTCGCGTCTTCTCGTTTGGTCAGCCCCCACCCTGGGAGCTGACCTTGCTGCCCCCCTCACCTTCTCTGGCTTCTCCCTTCCCAGTTCCGGATATTCTTGCTGCATTGGATTTTGCTTCCAGAACCCTTCCCCTGTACCTGTCCCACCCCTTCTTGAACCCCTCCACCATCTCTGCCTCCACCAGCCCCTTAGGCAGCGCATTCCATGGCTCCACCACCCTCTCGGTGAAGTAACACCTCCTCCTTTCTCCCCGAATCTTCCCCCCTCCAGCCTCCATCCGTGCCCTCTAGTGGCCCCCTCCTTCCTTCGAAGCACCCTGACTGTTCCTCCTCTATTTACCCCCTTCATGTACCTGAAGACCTCTATCATGTCTCCCCCGATCCCTTCTCTCTTCCAGTGTGTACATGTTTAGTTCTTCGAGCCTCGCCTCATAGGTCCTGTCCCCCAAGCCCCAAATCATTTTGGTTGCCCTACTCTGGACCCTCTCCAGGAGTTTGGAGTCGACTTTCAAAATCGCCTTGAAATGGTTGTTTCCAGTGGACACTGGTGCGCACAGCAAACACCCATTTCAGGGGGATTTGAACGTTGACACCCAAAGTGTTCATAGCAGCAAGATAAAAAAGACCTAGACAGAAAAAAGTATGAAAAAATATTAGAAAACAAAAAGTTATGACTTAAAGAACCTCCTCCATTGAAATGAACATACTTCCATCCATTTCAATGGATATTTTTCTTTAAGTCACAACTTTTTTTTAATATTTTTACCTACTTTTTCTTGTCGGTATTTTTAAGCCCCACTCTGATGAACACTATGTATGGGTATCAAAGCTCCAAATCCTATCTAAAATGTGCAGCACGCCTGCATACTTGGAAACACCCATTTCGGGAGGACTTGAAAGTTGACTCCCATACGGTTTGTTATGGTGGGGCTAAAAAATACCGCAACAGAAAAAAGTCTGTAGAAATATTAAAAACCAAAAAAGTTGTGACTTAAAGAAAAAACAAAACACTGAACTGAATAGGAAGTGTGTGCCTTGTGCCCCTCCTCTAGGTGACTAAACATACTTTAACTGTATGCTTACCTTAGTTTTGTTGGATTGGTGTGGTGATCCAGTATATCTTACTTTGAGAGGGTTCCTGCAGTAGGTCATCACAGATAGGACTGCGCCCCCTGGCGTTAGGACCACACAACAAACTTCCAGCTAGCAATCCATAGTTGGGGACTGCCCCCAGCATCACCTGACGGGACGTCAGCATGACATTATAAAGGGGGCAGTCCCCATGCCCGCCCTCCAGTTCTCCCGCTGGAAGATCTCTGAAAGGTAAACAGGAGAAAGGAGAACTCCTTAAGCCCTGAGCTGCTAAAAAAGCACCCTGGGAAAGGAAAGAGTAAGCAAAAGCTGGGGGAAGGTGGGAAGTAAAATATGACCTACTGCAGGAACCTCTCTCAAAGATCTACTGTTATGGTAAGTTCTTACATAACTGTTATATCTTACTTCGAGAGGGTTCCCGCAGTAGGTTATTACAGACAGGACTAAATTCCAAGCAGTCAAGAAGGAACAGTCAGAGACTGAGGTCCAGGAGGTGGAAAGGTCTGCAGAGCAGGACGCAAGCAAGGACAATAGGCCCTGAAGGATGGCCAGTCCAAAACCGGCTCTGTGCTTAGAGGCAATGTCCAGACTGTATTGTTTCATGAAAGTATGGACGGTACTCCATGTGGCTGCAGCACAAATGTCAGATGCGGACACGTTTCTCAAAGAGGCAGTAGAGGTGGCGGCGCATGGATTAATGCCCCTTGAACTCCCACCCAAGTGGTTTCCTCGTACTTCTGGTAAATAAAGGTAATACAGTTAGCCAACCACTTGGAAAGGCACTGCTTACACACAGCAATGCCCTAATGTTTGGGCACAAAGGAAACAAATAACTGGTCCGATTTACACACCTATTTGGTCCGAGAAATATAGTAACATAATACTCTGTGCACATCCAAAGTGTGCAAGAGTTGTTCCCCTCTATTAATAATTACCAGTAGTTCTTTCCAGTGATGAGGTAGGTGACTCAGTTAAAAAGCATCCCTGATGTAACCCCAAAAATACTTGGTGCCTCTGGTCCCCATAATCTGCTTTAAAAACTGTTCCCTGGTAGTCCAGTGGCCTCCCTCCCTTATGATAGTGATCACTCCTTTCCCCCCATTCGAATGTGTGCCTCAGTACTGTAAAACTAGTAAACTAACTTTTTTTTCTGTTAAAAGAAGTGTTTGTATTGAAAAACTGTTTCTAGGGACATGGATATGTTGTTCATCCACACTTATTGGCAGGTATCCTTGCCGCTTTAAATCTTGCCGGAAGGTCTTCAAGCTTGCTCCTCCCACCCACCCGGGTGGTATAACTCTCGGCTCCGCCCCATGACGCCAGATCTTCCTTACCGCTTGGAAGCTCAGGTTCCCTCCTTAACGCTCTGCGTTTGAGACTGGTTCCTATTTCTCCGTTTGCGGATTTAAAAATAAATTTTGCAAAAAGACTTCAGTCTTCTATCCCTCGCGCCTGCGATGGACAAATCGACTCCCGGATTTCGGAGATGCCCATGCGGGCAGAAGATGTCTCGGACGGATCCACACTCCACGTGTGTTCACTGCTTAGGCCTTGAGCACGACCGCGGGCTTGCGACCTGTGCTCATCTTTCGGCCTCGTCCACCAGACCGTGCTGCCCGATTGCAACTGGGCCGTCCGGAAGCGTTTCCCTCGGTGAAGTCCAAGGAGGCCGGTTGGCGGTGTCCGCGGTGACGGGCCTCGGCGGATCAGCTCGGCGGATGGTAAGCCCTCGAAGAGGGAGGCGGCGCGGCGTATCTTCCTCGGCCGCAGCATTTATCCCACTCTCTGGGTTCTTCCTACATGGCTCTTTTAAGGAGCTTTGTCTGTCCCTCCACTAAAGGAGAAGGGCCTGCGTCTGCTGGACCTTATTCTCGGTCCAAAAAGAGGACAGGGTAAGTCCTCCGTCGACGCTCTTGGGAGCGGGAAGGTCCCTCCTCGGGCCGTCGACCGTCCGGCTTCGTCGACCCTCCGCTTCGCCACTGGCCTCACGGTGTCCCCATCAGGTCAGTTGACCGAGACTCCCACCGATGAAGTCGAGATTTTCTCGACCCATTAGACGGGCTGTCGCCTTTAGCAGCCGAGATTCCTCTCCCGGTTCCCCGGAGGAGTTGAGGATCCGATGGGCTCGTCTGTGCCTCCGGTTCCGGAGCCCTCGGATGGACCATCCGAGCGAAGGAGTGCGGTTCGGCCGACACCTCCCGCGCTGACCTCGGAAATTCCGGGACTCTCGGTCTCGGACCTCTTCATGGTCAGCCGATCCCACCGTCATAAGCGGTCTCGGTCTCGGCTTTCCCGCCGGTAGCGGCGTCGCGCTTCGTCCTCGTCCTCCTCCTCGGATGAGGGGAGACTTGGCGTAATTACGCCGACGGTACGAGGACCTTATGTTGCAACAGCTCCTCCTGACCGGGAGTAAGCCGACCCCGTCGCCTTCCCGGCCCGCCAGTGGCTGTCACCGAGCGGCCGACACAACCCCGACTTATCCGGAGAGCCTATACCCAGGCGGTTGTTCGCCAAACCAGCTGCTCCACCGATTCCGTGGAACCTCCGCCTCCACAGCCACCATGGGGCTCCGACCAGGATTCTCGGTCGGCTAAGGGTCTACCCCATCGACTGTCAGTTACCCTCACTCCCGACCGACCTCGGCAGGTGAAGGGTGGCTCAGGCCAGAGGCAGCTCTTCGAGGACTCTTCCGAGTCCGAAGATGATTCCTCCTTTTTCTCCAAGCGACTGGACTTGGAGTCTTCAGGAGGTCAGTCAATGGACGATAGCCCGTCGTCCTTCCTAGGACTGCTTCGGCTCATCTCGGAGTCCACCGGGATGGAGCTCAACCCGTTCTAAAAGCGGGCCAGGTATCCCCTCACGGAGATTCTGGACCGAGGAGATTCTCCGACGGAGGCCTTTCCGGTGGCCGAGGCCATAGTGGGTCCGGCACTGGAGCTTTGGCAGCGCCCTGCTTCCTGCCCTGCGCCTTCGGCCAGGATGGCCAGGAAGTATGCGGTCCCTACCGGTTCCTTGTCCGGTTTTTCGGAACACCCCTCTGCGGAGGGGTTGGTTACCGACAGCGTTTTCCGGCGCGCCGGCAACGCCAGGGATGTGGACAAACCTCCTGACAAGGAATCCAAGAAATTGGACTATGTCGGGCGAAAAGTCTATGTTGTGTCCTCTCTCGGCCTTCGTCAGGCCAGTTCGGCCGTCCTCATAGCACATTTTTCTCATGCCCTGTTGGGCTCCCTGGATGAGGTCATCCCTCATCTTCCCGCCGATCTGCAGACTACGGTTAAGCAGGTGCGGGACCAGGGCAGGGCAGTGGCCAAACAGCAGCTCCAGACTGCTTTGGATATAGGGGACTCATGTGCCAGATCGGTGGCGGCCGCAGTGGCTATCCAGTCGGGCTTGGCTGGAGGATATCCACCTTTACTTCAGATACCCAGCACAAGTTGGCGGATGTTCCTTTTTTGGGGACTGACCTCTTGACCCTGGGGTGGAAGGTCACCTGCAGAGGATCGAGAAGTCCAATGCTACCTTGGACTCGGTCTCTTCCGCTCAGAAGGACAAAGGCCGCAAACCACAGCCTAAGCCCTTTCGTCCTTCTGTGCCCCCGGCGCGCCCGCCCAGCAACGTCCGGGCCAGCAGGCTCGGCCTTGGCATCCCAAACCCAAGCCGCCGGCTTCCTCTAACAGGAGGCAGGGAGGAAAAGGCCCAGGAGGTCCCTCGGCCGGTCCCTCCTCCAAGCCTGCCCAGTGACGGGCTGAGGGGTGTCGCCCCCATTCCCGTCACCTTTCCCCTGGGTCCCCCCGTGGGGGGACGGCTCCGGCACTTCCGTTCCGCCTGGTCCGCTGTTTCCACGGACAGGTGGGTCTTGGAGGTGGTGGGAAGAGGCCTGCCTCTGGAATTCGAGCAGGCACCACCCTTCAGAGCCGTCGCCCCTCGGGGGGCTTCGGGATCCCCAGCCTCACTGGCTGGTCGTCGAGCCGACATCGCTCTCCTCCTCCAGAAGGAGGTGATAAGAGAGGTGGTGGACCTCCTTCAGACCCAGGGTTTGTGTCCAGGTACTTCCTGGTTCCGAAGCGAGGCAGGGGGGCTGGCGCCCCATTCTCGACCTACCGACCTAAACAGATTCCTAAGGTCTCGAACCTTCAGGATGGTCACTCTGGCTCAGATAATCACCATCCTTGGAACGCTGGCGCGTGGTTCTGCTCTCTGGACTTGCAGGACGCGTTTTTCACGGCCCCTATCCGGTCCGTCTCACCAGAGATTCCTTCGCCTCGAGCGGAAGGATCCCTCTTCGAGTTCCAAGCCATGCCCTTCGGCTTGTCTCCAGCTCCCAAGGTCTTCACCAAATGCATGGCAGTGGTGACAGCATTCCCGCGGCTCGAGGTCCGGGTGTACCTACCTGGATGACTGGCTGATAGCAGTCCTCCAGGAAGGAGGCGGAGTGGTCCAGAGATCTGGCCTCCAGGTCTGCTCTCAACTGGGCCTCCTTATCAACGAGGCCAAGTCGGAACTCGAGCGAAGCAGGTGATTCTATTCATCGGGCGCAGCTCGACTCTCTTCGAGCCAAGGCTGGCGGCTCCCGGTGGACAGGGCGAGTTCTTTCCTCCTTTGCCCGATCATTTCTGGTTGGGCAATTGCGCCCTGCCGGGACTTCCCTCGCCTCCTGGGTCTCTGGCGGCCTGCACCAGCATGGTCCGTTGGGCCCGCTGGAACATCGGGCCCTTCAGTGGGGACTGGCCAGCCAGTGGTCTCAGCACGCGATCCTTTGGACTAGCTTAAATGGTGACACAGGGGATGTGGAACGCCTCCAGTGATGGACCGTTCCAGATCATTTGCAGGAGGGCATCCCGTTCGTCCGCCCGAGCCGACGGTCTCTATCGACCGATGCCTCTCTGATGGGTTGGGGTGCCCATCTGGGGAACACGGGCTCATGGCCTCTGGTCCCCGGGAGTCCCGATGCCACATCAACCTGTCTGGAGCTCGGCCGGTCGCCCTAGCTCTCACCGCCTTTTGCTCCGTTCTCTCCGGGTCAAGTGGTCCGAGTCAGGCGGACAATACCACGACCATGTACTATCTAAACCGCCAGGGGCGGGCGCGCTCCATGCTTCTATGCAAGGAAGCTCTCCGCATTTGGTCACTTGTGCGCAGCCTGAGGCGGATCTCCTAGCCATTCACGTGGCAGGAGCCTCCAACACCCTGGCCGATGCCCTGAGCCGGATAGGGCTGCATCCACGAGTGGTCTCTCCTGCCGGAGGTAGTACAGCATCTGTTCTCCCATTGGGGCACACCTCAGGTGGACCTGTTTGCCTCCAGGGAGAATGCGGCTGAGTCTGTTCCATGCCCGCCCTCAGCAGGGCTCGCTGCAGGGATGCCTTCTCGAGGCAGTGGACCCCGGGCCTCTTTACGCCTTTCCCCATTTCCTTGATCCACAAGGTGCTTCTCAAGGCGAGGAGGGACAAGGCGCAGGTGATTCTGATAGCCCCAGACTGGCCCTGATTCTGGTACCCAGATCTCCTCAGTCTCAGCTCCAGGACTCAGCGCAGCTTCCAGCTCGCCCGGACCTGCTCTCAGTCAATCAGGGAAGGTGTTCCATCCGGACCTTCAATCCCTGCACCTGACGCCTGGTTCCTGGCGGCTAGAGTTCCAGGCCTTGGGTCTTTCGGCGAGGTCCTCAATGTAGTTGGCGTCCCGTAGAAATCGACCAGAAAATGCTATGTCTTCAAATGGAAAAGGTTTTCCATTTGGTGTCAGGCAAGGGCTTGGACCCTTCCTCCTGTTCCTTGGCAAGCATCTTGGACTATTTATGGTCCCTTTCTAGTCAAGGGCTTAGGTCGGCGACCCTAAGGGTGCACCTGGCAGCTCCTCTCTGCTGGCGCGGGCAGGAAGCAGTCGATGGCGCAGGAGAAGGTGGTCTGGCGCTTTTCAAAGGCCTTGATCACATTTCCCTCAGTGCGGAACCCCACCTCCGTGGGATCTACTGCTGGTACTGGCAAAGCTCATGGCGGGCGTTATTCAACCTATGCACAGGTGTGCTCTCTCTCACCTGTCGTGGAAGACCGCCTTCTTGGTGGCTATCACATCAGCCAGAAGGATGGGAGAGCTCCAGGCTTTCCATCGAGTCTCCTTACCTGGTCTTCCACAGGGACAGGTTGTCCTGCCCCCACCCGAAATTCCTTCCGGTGGTGTCTGAGTTTCACCTTAACCAGGTGTTGACTCTGCCGGTGTTCTACCCCAATCACACCTCGGAGGCCGAGATATGAGCTCCATACTCCTGGACCTAGAAGGGTGCTCAAAGCTTATTATAAGGCGCCGCAGCTGAAGTCAGGAGAGGTTAAGCAGCTGTTGTCACCTACGCTGAAGCCGATCTGGCAGACCCTGCAGCCAAGCCGGACGATAAGCAGGTGGGTAACCTCCTGCATAGATCTCTGCTAAGTTGGCGGGCATGGAGCCTCCCAGAGGATAAGCTCATTCTACCCGCCATACTGCTGCAACGTGGCTGCTTCCAGGGACGTCCCTATCCAGGAAATCTGCAGGGCTGCTACCTGAAGTCAGCAAACACCTTCATTACCCATTACCACATCGACCTTGAGTCACGCCTGGATGCTGGTTTTGGGGCCTCGGTTCTCCAGTCTCTCTTTCCCAAGTAAGTATTGGGGTGTGTCTTGCCTCCCTCCTCCCGGAGAACTGCTAGGAGTCTGCCAATAAGTGTGGATGAACAACATATCCATGTCCCTAGAAATACAGGTTACTCACCTGTAACAGGAGTTCTAGGAATGGTATATGTTGTTCATCCTCACAACCCACCCGACCTCCCCGGCTTCGACGCACAACCTGAGCTTCCAGCGGGCCAGATCTGGCGTCATGGGGCGGAGCCGAGAGTTATACCACCCGGGTGGGTGGGAGGAGCAAGCTTGAAGACCTTCCGGCAAGATTTAAAGCGGCAAGGATACCTGCCAATAAGTGTGGATGAACAACATATACCATTCCTAGAACTCCTGTTACAGGTGAGTAACCTGTATTTCTGACTAGTGTGACTGTGACCGAACAAGTCAGCGGCTTAGCGCAGAAGCAGTGAAGCACAATCGGTTCTGTAGCAACCCTTGCTCTCACTTCACTGTTTCTATACTGCCAAATCCGCTGACTCGCTAAGTCGCATTTGGAGTAGACAAAATTTTTTCAGTGCAAACGCTTTTTATCAGAACAGAACATTTAGTTTAGTGGTTTTATTATGTAAAAGTACACAAAGAAACCGTGAATACATTTATTAAGGTGTCTTTTTGGTCCAAACCGTTTGGTTATGTCATGGAAAATTAAAGAAACAGTTGCTGGAAAAACTGTGTGATTGGCAGGGTCAGCCAGATAAATGTGTTACAATGTAAAGAACTTTATGTGGTGTGTTGAGGGGGAGAAGAGGGGACCACTAGCATCAGAGGAGAGAGGACCACTAGTATCGGGGAATTGCATGTATGAAATTAGATAAAAAATTAACTGGGGTGGTGGTGCTGGTAAAGTACACAGAAGGGATGCCATTTGGTTATGCGTTTAAGATGGCTAAGCGGGCATAGTGAGGGTTGATTGACCGATTCAGCAGGCAGTAGTTTAGAGACAGTAGATTATTTTCTGTGCTCACAACACTGTAGCATGCTACTTTACATACTGTATCTGCTGCCTGGCTCAAGAAATGAGCTGTTAGTAATAGTCTGCCAAGGCTGGTCATCTACACAGGACTGTATACAGAATGTCCACTCATCCAATGTGCCAGAAAGAATAACAGCTGTCCGGTACATTGTTTCCCTCAGTGCTTCAGCTGCATTATGATGCAAGAAGTCTCCTAGCATCATAACGCAACCAAATTACTGATGCATAGGGTATCTTTAAACTTGACTGAAATGTAGAAAAGAGTACGCATGGCCACAGTAGGAACGTACAAGTTATGCATGTTGACGCCTGAAAAGGGGATGCAAAATATAGAATATAGTATATAAAATATAATCAGAAATGCATCTAACACTTTGTTTTTCCCGTTTATTCTTTGTCATGTCTTAGGCTCTTCAAGCAGTGACTGTTAAATGTTTGCTTCTCAATCACTTTTATTTCTATTTTCCGGTAGTGAAATGCACATGGTGGATACTGCCAGCTGGCACAAGATGAGAGGTAAGACCATGCTCGCTCCTTGCTCCCATTCAAGGTGGGCAGGAGGGAGATGTTACCGTAGGCCCCTTGTCACCTGTTGGAGGGATAAATTATATTGACTCTGTGATCTATTGAAAGAGGGGAGAGAGAGAGAGCATCGACAAAAAGTGGGTTCCAAAACGTGTGGGCAGAAGTGACTGATAACAGAATGTAAACTACATGTGCCTCCACCCCGTACTCCCAAAATAGAAAACCAACATTCCAAAAACCAAAGGCAGGATGCTGTAGTACACAGACAGACATGGACTACACATGCTCATGGAAGATTTGGTGCCAACAGAAACCATGTGCAAGTCCAACAAAGCAAGTGACTGCTGCACTCAGGCTGTGGAAACAAACTGCACAACATTTCTGAGTTTTCTGCATATGCAGAATTTATTCTGGAACAGAAAGAAAATGCTGGTTCCAAGCCTCAGTAATTACTGAGTATGTGCAAACTGTAGAAACAGCTGTTTTCTACAGTACGCACACACGCAGTCCCATTCAGAGAGTGACTGGCTGAGGTGGTGAGAGGAGAGTCTGTGACAGGCAGTGCCCACTGCTCTGCCTGCCAGTAACTATGGGTTTATTCAGTTAGGTCAGGTGCCAGACAGGGCATGGAGGGTGGGGGGTGCTGAGAGGGTGGGTGGGTCGTCTCTGTTGTTTTGCAGGGGAGGACCACTAGCGACAGGGGTGATGTGATATTTCAAATGGGGATCAGTCATTGTGCAGGACTATTAGCACAAGAGATGATGTGATATTTTAAATGGGGTCGGGCGGAGGGTAGACCAGTAGCACCAGGGATAATTTGTTCTTTATATGGGTAATGGATGAGGAGGGGATACATTCTGTGTGTCTGTGCCTGATGCAAGTGCTGCTGTGTGTGTGTGTGTCTTGCACTACTGTACATGTTGATAACAGTATGGTTTTTGAAGTGTTCAGTAGCACTGTCATGGCAGCCTTTTCAGTCTGCCAGTTCCCTTTCCGTATACCACTGCACCTGTATGTAAGAGATTCACCTCATTTGCATGCAGTAGATGCAGTGGTGTATTTAGTACAACTGCACCAACCATATAGCAACATGTTAAGTGTGCCTTTAAATATAGCAGGAGCCACACTAACAGACTGTCAGCTGCACTAGATCCTATTAGCACGGCGCTATGCCTGTTCATGCAACACTAATGCTTTGCAGATGGGGTCTTAAATAATACTTGGCTGAGGCTTGTATGACAACATGCTGTAATTTCTAGCTCACAAACTGATGCAGCACTCTTGTTTCTGTGGCATACACATGATTACTGCAGTTCCTGAGGATCCTGAGGATTGCTAGGGCAGCAGGACGGGAGAGAGAGCTGGATTTCATTGTCCACCTAGGGACTAATGACCAGGTTAGGGATGAGGTTAGGAGTGCAGGAGGGTTCAGGAGTTGGGGAAGGAGTCTTACTGCAGGATTTGCAGCTCAGTGATCTTTTCTGGGCACTACGTGGGGAGATAGGGTACTGCATTTCAGGAGCTTCAACCAGTGGTTGAAGAAGTGGTGCAGAGAGGAGGGATTCGACTACATTGGGGACTGGGGTCCCACCTGGAGAGATAAAGGTCTGTACAGGGGAGATGGCTTGCATTCATCTGGTAGGGGAACCACAGTCCTCAGTGAGCGGTTTAAATGTTACATTGGCAAGCATTTAAACTAGCCGAGGGTGGTGGTGGAAGGAAGCAGGAAGACATAAATGCCCCTCCTCCGCAAGCTGAAGTAGTTGGTAGGGAGAATCTAAGGAGGAAATCCCCAAAGGTATCTGAGAACAAGAATAGTTAAATTGTAGAAATTAAGAGGGTTGGGAGTAGCCAGCCCGGTGGTGCTGACGGTTGAGGTGCTGGACGCTACACCTCACGGCATGCTGGTGACTCGAATTCAAGAGTAGACTTGGGCCATCGGGGGTCAGCATGGGAGAGGGAGGATCGAGCGTCCTGCGACAGCTCTCCTCCCTGTGGGTGGGTAAGGGGTCTACGTCGCTCTGCAGCGGCAACTGGAGGAAGTCAGGGGCACTACAGGTGGTGGCGTACAGCTGAGGGTTGGAGCGCGGCAGGTGTTGGCATATAGTGCACAGACACCATTGTGCGTCCAGCTCAAGGGAGAAAATTCAGGTGGAAAATTGTGGGTGGTCGTGGCGGCTTGATGGCTGTTAGCCACACCTCTGACCTGAGAGGTGCACCCCAGGTATCAGGATCCAGGTCCCCATGGGAGGGTACTGCGTGCTGGCCTGCAGTGGAGGAGAGCATGCTGCTGACCAGACTGGGTCCGGGGGTGCGGGTGCCGGTGGCGATGACCTGTCAGCCTGCTGCGCAGAGGTAGGAGCTAAAGAATGTTGTGATGAAGGAACAAAAAAAGAGGGTTGGGAGTGAGGGCAGTGGGAGTAAGGAGAAAAGGCAAAAGGGAAAAAGGAGGGTTGAAAAGTAGGGTGGTAGCAGAATATGGAAGGTTAAGTGTGCGAATGCTCGAAGTCTGGGAAATAAAATCCCAGACCTAGTGGCCATTACAGCAGAGGCATACCTGGACATTGCTGCCATTAACGAGTTAACGAGTCATGGTGCAATGAGAATCATGACTGGTACATAGCCATAGCATGCTACACTCTGTTCAGGAAGGACAGGGTGGGTAAGAAAGGAGAGGAGTGGCTCTTATGTGAGGAATAGTATAAAGACAACAGAGATACAGTACAGGGAACACAGAATGGGGTGGAGGCACTGTGGTTCACCCTAGAGACAAGGAATGGAGCTGCTATTTGCACTGGTGTGATCTGTAGACCTCTAGCACGGGGTGAGGGGGTGGGGATAAGGTTCTGGGGGAAGCCATGCAAAACCTGGTAAGTAAGTGGGAGGTCCTGCTGGTGGGGGACTTCAGTCTGCCGGATGTAGGTTGCAGCATCCCAGCTGCAGCATCAGCTAGGAGCAGGGACATCCTGGACTCCCTGAAGGGGGTGTTCCTTAGGCAACTAGTAATGGAGCCCACTTATGAGGGAGCAATATTGGACCTTGTACTCATCTGTGGGGACAGTGTTGCAGATGTCATGGTGGTTGGCCATCTGGGGACCAGTGGTCACTGCACGGTGAGGTTCAGTATAAGAACTGTGGCAGATGTGAACCACACAAAGGCGAGGGTCCTGGTTTTCAGGAGGGCTGATTTTACAAAGCTAGTGGAATGCCTCAGGTATGGAAGATTTGAGTGGAGTGGAGGAACAGTGGGCTCAACTAAAAGCGAGAATAGTGAAGGCAACAAACCTCTGCATCAGGCAAGTAAGCAAGCGGATAAGAGACTGCTATAGTTCTCAGAAGAGGTGTCTTGGAAGGTAAGGGCAAAATGGTTAGCATTCAGGATATATAAATAGACATAGAGGGAGGAGAAGCAGAGAAAGACAAGGAAAACAGTCAGGAGCGCAAAGGCACAAATTGAAAAGAAAAGAGCCCAGGCAGTAAGAAAGGGGACGAGAAATATTTCATGTAATGTGAGCGAAAGGAGAAAGACCAGGGGAGGGATTGTAAGGCTAAGGAGGGAAGTGGGGTAGTGTGTGGAATGGGACAAGGAAGACCTCCTGAATTAATATTTCTGTTCAGTGTTCACAGAGGAAAGGGAAGGTGAGGGGCCATAGATAAGTGTCAGGGGTATCTAAGGACGGGAGGTGGACACCAGTCCATTTACAGAGGAGAGAGAGTCCTGAAGGAACTCACAAATCTGAAGGTGGACAAGGCAATGGGGCTAGACAGAATACATGCATGGATTTTGTGGGAGCTCAGAGAGGTGCTGGCTGCACCTTTGACAGTCCTGTTCAACCACTCACTGGAGACGGTAGTGGTCCTGGAGGACTGGAGGAGGGCAGATGTAGTCGCACTTCACAAAAGTGGTAGCAGGGAGGAGGCTGGCAATTACAGGCCGGTCAGCCTGACTTTGGTGGTGGGGAAATTAATGGAATCACTACCGGAGGAAAGGATTGTGGAATATCTGGAATCCAGTGACTTACGATCTGAGACAGCATGGATTCACTAAGTGGAGGTCATGTCAAGCAAATATGATAGATTTCTTTGACTGGGTGACCAGGGAATTAGATCAGGGTGGAGCGGTGGATGTGGCCTGCCTAGATTTCAGTAAGTCCTTTGACACTGTTCCACATAGGAGACTCGTAAACAAGCTGGGCAGCCTAGGAGTGGGTCCAAAAGTGGTAAACTGGGTGAGAAATTGGTTGAATGATAGGCGACAGAGGGTGGTGATACGCAAAGTTCAATCTGAGGAAGGGAGGGTGACCAGTGGGGTGCCACAAGGATCAGTACTAGACTGGTCCTCTTTAATATCTTTATTAGCAACATTGCAGAGGGGCTAGTAGGAAAGAATGTCTTTTTGCAGATGACACTAAGATCTGCAATGGAATAGACACCCAAGGGGAGTAGGAATCTAAGAAAGCTTGAGGAGTGGTCAAACATGTTGAAACTAAATTTTACTACAAAGAAGTGCAGAATCATGCACTTGGGGTGCAGAAACCCATGGGCAGAATACAAAATGGGACAGTGGTACTCGTGACCACCAAACAGGAAAGAGACCTAGGGATAATCATATCTGATGACCTAAAAGTGGCCAAACAGTGTGACAAGGTAGCGGGAAGGGCCAGTGGGATACCAGGGTACATTGGGAGCGGTGTCACAGTCAGAAAGAGGGAGGTGGTGATACCAATATATAAATCACTGGTAAGACCTCCCCTAGAGTACTGTGTCCAGTTCCAGAGACCACATGTCCGAAAGGACATAAGAGTAGAGGCGGTCCAGAGGAGGGCAACTAAAATGATGCAGGGTCTGTATCAAAAGCCCTATGAGGAGAGACTGAAGGACCTTAATATGTACATTGTGAAGGAAAGGAGGGAGAGGAGGGATATGATAGAGACTTTCAGGTACCTCTAGGGTATAAATAAGGTTTAAGAGGGAACCCTTTTTTCAGAAAGAAAGATGCTCAAGAACAACCGGTCATGCTATGAAGCTGGGGGGGTGTTCTGAGGAGGGATGTAAGGAAGTACTTCTTCACAGAAAGGGTGGTGGATGCCTGGAACAGCCTACCAGCAGAGGTGATGGGGGCAAAAATTGTGATGGGATTCAAGAAGGCATGAGATAGGCAAAAGGGAACCTTAGTGGTAAAGAAAGGGGGGTGGGGGTGGTAAAGCTGGAGATCAAGTAGGGTCTGCGGTGTTACGGAAGGGAGGGAAAATGGGCAGACTGGGTGGGCCAAGCGGTCCTTATCTGTTATAAAACTCTTATGTTTCTATGGTTCATAACATGAATGTATATACAGTTACTGGTAAGAGTTGATTACAGCCCGAAACCAGTGAACTGAATTTCTCAGTTACACGAGTGTGTTTAATGGAGAACCATCTGTCCTCCATGACTGATTCTGTTTGTCTGTTTTCCAACAGTCCCATCCAGCATATAAACCTTTCACTCCATCCTCCTAGTCACAAACAAACAAACCCATTGCATTCTGATGTTAAATTTTATTTAAAACATTGTATGGTTGGACTGCCATTTTTGTCGGGGACTGTTTAGTGCAGCATCTAACTCCTCTGTGATGCCACAAGCCATTCAAGTAAAACAGTCACTCAATGGGCAAATGTGACAGATCAGCACAGCGTTAGACATTACAGTTGTTATAATTGAACAAAAATAGCAGGATCCACCAGGAAGGGTTTTTTTTGTTTGCGCCTGCTGTGGCCCCTCAATGTCCCACACCCCTTGGTCACGTGACTTCCTGTCGCACTTTTTATGATGTCCCTACTTTCTCATTTGCAGGTTATACTTTTCCCCCACTAGAGGGGTTTCCTTACTCCCTGTCATCCTGGTACCTCCCTCCTCTCACTGCTCACTGACTTTGTAGACCACTTCTCTCTCTACATCCAGCCACTCACCTGCTCTAATCCTTTTAGGTTTTCACTATCTACACTGTCTCCTCTCCTGCCACCTCAGCAAGCCCTACAGACCTATTATCTCCCTTCCAACTACCACCACTAGGAGTCGCTACAGAACCTGCCTGTTTCTGTCGGTTGCCCATCCCTCCGTGACTCCCCACACGGTAACACAAGCTGTCAACAGGTGCTTAGCATAGTATCTCCTCCCGGGTTTTGAACCTGGTACCTTCTGCCCCAGAGGCAGTTACCCTACCACTGCGTCACTTGTGACCTCCACGATGAAGGGTGGCAGTAAGTTCCAGCAAACTTGCACATGGCTGTCCCCCTTCCCAATGTGATGTCTAACTACTTCAACCTCACAAAGCAAGTCAATACTACTGTTAGTATCTGTACTTGCCATACAAAGCATGTGACCCTCAGGCCTGACTACGATGTACTCACTCCCAATTCTTGGGACACACCCCACCCACCACCTGTCCACCACCCTGTTGACCCCTATCAGTCTCCCCAACTCCCCTCTGTAACCACCCCCACTCCACTCTAGGCATCCATCCTGCCTGCTCCTACACCAGGCTATCCCAGCCCTTCTCTACATGCCTATCCCTGCTCACCCCCAACCTATCTGTCACCACTACCCGACTAAAAGACGGCAACTTATAGCCTTCATTAGAATAATCTACCTGCTTTGTACTGTCAGGAAATGTCCACCCAAATCCAGACCCAGTAGCACACTACCAACAGCACACCTGCAATGCTGGCTAGTGCAGCATCAACCAGACATCCTGGCTCTAACAGAAACCTGGCTTTCCAAAAAGACTCTGGACTCATTTGTCTCAATCCCTGGTTTCTCCCTCCTAAGGAATGAGCGCAAGGGAAAGAGAGGCGGTGGCTGTGCCATGTATGTAAACAGTGCACTGCATTACCAAGTCCTTCCTGCACTGGAAAATGCTGCCTAAGCCCTCTCGATAAAACTCACCCCAGACCCAAACCATGCCCCTCTGTTTCTCCCAGTCACCTATATTCCCCCTCGTAACCAACCATCTGCTTGTCAGTCACTCTCAGACTACTTAGCCAACCTCCCCCACAGGATGAAGCAGATACTGGTTGGGGACCTCAATATAAATTGGCTAGCAAGCTCATCAGCCTATGCCAGAAACACATTTCCGGCCCTAAATATGTCCAGCTAGTATCCTAACCCACAAGGACAAACCCCTCCAATGGAACTCATGTTCTATTAGACATCCTTCTCACAAATCGTCCTCACCATATTGCTGATTTAGTGATCCTCTCTAACTCCCCAATCCTGTTCAGCTGGTCCTGTCAGGTACTGAAAACCTTCACCAAACGTCACCTCCTGTCACTGATTACAGCCGGGAAGTCTCACCAAACTCAAACAGCACCTATCAAACTACGACTGGTCCCCCATTTCTCAGGTCCTGCACATTGATGACCCCCTGGCCTACTTCATTTGCACCTTCAACAATGCCTGTGATGTTTTTGCACCCATCGTCAAATCATTCTCTAAGAAGTGAAATGCTCCTTGGATAACCCCTGTGCTGCTGCAGCAGCTCAAGCTAAGAGACAATCTGTGGCACCGTGCCACTGCCTCTGGCTCACAGGTGGATAGGCAAGCTTACAGCACGGCCCGCAATAAGTGCACATGGGTGTAGGTAGGCATACTCCAAGCACTCCATGTTGTGCAATTTTAGTTAAGGGGGTAGAAAATAGGATCTGAACTGCTTCCTTTTCCATGACATCTAACAAAGAAACCACTGAACCTTTCTGTAATTTCATTCATAGGAGTTGAACCTAGAAGGACTGGTTACTAATACTGTCTTTGCATCCCAAGGACAATACAACTTTACAAGCTCTGGGCTGGTATGTGGGTGCCTTAGGGAACAATGCAAGGCATTTGTATTTACCCATGCATGGCAACAACCACTGTCGTGAGATACAAAAGTTGTATTTATTGTGCCAAATGAGGCAACATATACGGTCCTGGGGTACATTTATGTAATGTCTGGCTACACCCCGGGGTAGCTCACCCTAACAAGGGGGTGGCAGTGAGTCCACTTGGTGTGCAGTTCTGAAATCCTGGCTACACCCCTGGGCAATACAGAAGGCCAAAGTGGACCACTATAGAACCACCCTGGCCGTCTCCTGGGAAGCTCCAGAATGTTCTGGGATAACATTAAGGAACTTAATGGAAATCCCGCCTCCCCACCACCATCCCAGCTCAACCTTAATGACACAACCACCACTGACCCACTATGCATCACTAACTGCCTCAACTCCACCTTCTCCAACTTCAGCTCAGTTCTCCTAGTAACTTTTTGATCCTATACACCTCATCTCAGTGCCAAACCAAAGCCTACTTGTCCAAAAGCACTCTGTGGCTCCAACTACTGTAAAGATGCCTTTGATATAGCGAATACTATACCTCGTACTTGACTCTGTCCTCTCTCCACTCACAGACCTACTAAACTGGTCCCTGTGTCTAGGCTAGTTCCTGACCTCTTGGAAAACAGCAATCATAGCCCCTGTACTAAAAAGTGGTGATTGCTCTTCCCCAAACAACTACCGGCCCAACTCTAATCTTCCCCCACTCTATAAAGCCCTTGAAAAAATCCTGGCCAACCAGCTCACTGAATACCTTCTCACCCACAGCCTATTATGCAGGGAACAGCATGGTTTCAGAGCAGGTCACAGCACCACCACCGCCCTTACAGAATTCTCTAACTCACTACACTCTGCGCTGGACAAAGAACACCTTGCAGAGCCGTGTTCATAGACCTCTCTAAGGCTTTTGACATGGTCTCCAACTCCCCTTACTGGACATTCTGCAATGCATTGGAGTTTCCCAGGGTCCCCTGTCCTGGTTCTCCAGCTACCTTTCTGCTAGAACCCAGTGTGTTAAAATTAACAGTACCCCATCCAGCACATTACCAGTGCGCTCAGGCGTCCCTCAGGGATCCATACTAGGTCCCCTGCTTTTCAGCATGTATCTCAATGCACTGCAGAATCCTGTTCTGGGAACATTTTACTTTATGCGGATGACACTATTCTTTATGCTTCCGATTCTGACCCTTCTACACTCCGTTCTCGCTGCAAAACTCCTTCAAACAGATAGAAAACTGGTTTTCCAGCTCTCTCTGCGAAACTCCTTCAAATAGATAGAAAACTGGTTTGCTGAACATAGACTAGTTGTCAACATTAAAAAGACCAAAACTATGCTGTTCGCTCAACGCCAAAACAGGGAAAAGGACTATCTCCTGAATATCCTCTCCAGTTCGCTCCTCCCTCTGGAGCAGGTTCAAACATATAAGTACTTGGGTGTCACCTTTGACACCACCCTCTCATTCCATGAGCACATCAAAGTACTCTCTTCAGCCACGAATACCCGAATCAGTCTCCTATACAGGCACAAACACTGCCTACTACCTGAAGCACTTCACTTGGCCTTAATGTCCTCAGTCTTGTCACTCGTGGACTACGGAATCGTGATCTATGCTGCCTCAGACCCAACTGCGCTCCACCAAATCCAACTAGCTATCAGTAAGGCATGCCGACTCATCTCTGGTGCAGACAAGCGAATGCACACCTGCACCCTCTATGCACTCACCAATGTTCTCACGCTAGAGGAAAGGCTGCAGTATCAGAGCTGTCTCCTCACTAAGAAAATCCACCTGGGCTTAACCACAGCAGGTGTCACATCATCCTTCAATCCGGCTACCCCCTCCCGTGGTCACTCGCACAGCCACAAAAACTATCTGGAAGGTCCACAGGGTCTGGACCAGTTCAGCCCAAAGATCCTTCCCTTTCAGAGCTCCAGCATGGTATAGTGCCTTCCCCCTGCTATCACCGCCATCTCCAAACTAGGTCCTTTTAACGCAGCTCTGAAAACACATATTTTATCATTATGTAACTGCCAGTGAGACCACTAACCCCACCCTAGGCCCTGTTACATCACTCTAGGCCATCCAAGGCCTGTAACAATGTCTCGATTGAGGCAGCTCGCATTCCACTGCCTCTGAGGCCCATGTGCCCTAGGCCTAACTTGGCTAACTATTTGTTCACTCCTATGATAGGAACTTGACAATGCCTCCCTGGAAGCAGCACCCTGAAAAGCATCCCGGGGGCAGCACCCTACAATCTTACTGTAACCTGTATTGCTGAGTTCTGTTAGCTACCTCTTGTATAGGCAGTTACCCTATGTATGTATATTGCACAGTTTGTAATATCTGTATGCATGTTAGGCAACCTCTGTTTAGCTACCAACTGTATAGGCAATTATCCTACGTTTAGTGGCCACTTGTACAGGCAATTACCCTATGTATGTTTAATTCACATTCTTCTCCTACTTGCACATCCACACTTATATGACTCTGCACCATTGTTAAACTGGATTCTTGTCTGTATCATCATATCCGACGTGGAACCTTTGGGAACGAATCTATGACTCAAAGGGTTGTAATTCCTATATGATAAAATAAGTAAAATAAATAAATTATACCATCTAGAGTATGGAGTTCAGTACTGGTGCCCACACCTCAAAGGACATTAACCTGCTGGAGCAGGTCCAGAGAGAGCTACAAAGATGATAGCGGGTCAGCAGGGCAAGGCATACAAGGAGGGTTAAGGGCACTGAACATGTACTCCTGGAAGAGGGGAGAGAGAGAGAGAGAGACGCACGGGGGAGAGAGGGGGACAGAGGGGGAGAAGGGGAGAGAGGTGTGTGTGTGTATATATATTGGGACCTTCCGTATTTGAAAGTGTGGGAGGTTTAGGAGGGAGGTCAGGAAACACTTCTTCACAGAGAGGGTGGTGGACACTTGGAATGCACTGCTGGAAGAGGTCATCTCGTTGAAGACAGTGGGCAGCTTTAAGAGAGGCTGGGATAGGCATGGGGTAGGTAAGGATCATGGGTAGGGAGGATGGAAGGAGTGGCGAGGAGGCAGGGACAGTAGCTCAAGCTGTGGAACTTGCAAACACGAGCAGACTTGATAGACCAAATGACAGTCTTCTGCTGGCTTCTTCATATGTTCATATACCCCACGAGACACACCTCTTGTTGTGCATCCATATTCACTGCCCTCAGGCATCCAGTGGCCGACTTTTCCTGCTGGGGCCTCCCTGGCCGTCATCATGGGATGTTTCCTCAGAGCTCCTGGCTTCTCTCTCTCCAAGTGGAGGAATTGTCGCTCGAGGGGCGACTATGAACTACACACACTGGAGGGTCTGGAATTGAAGGGACAGAGGCTGTCATCTGGGACACTGAGACATTTTCCATTTTGTGGTCCTGCTCATCCACCTTCCCTGTTTTCTGCATGCTCATGGCTGGCTTGTGGGGGAGTACTTGATGGCATGTTGTTACCCATGCCGTCGTCGGCATTAGCGCCAGGAGCTGCAAAGAATGACGGGACAGCCTCCTACCCCAGGAAGCAGAGCGTCCATGAAATGCTCATAAGTCCTCCATGCCGGCCTCTGCTTCTGATGCCCTAGGCTTGGGGCACGAACCCGGCTCACCAATGTGCCAAAGTGATACCCCATCGCTTGGTGCCACAAAGTTGGCTTCAAGATAAGGTTTTTAATAAAATTTAAATTTAGAATCCAGCAGGTTTGTTTTTGTTTTGCGGGGGTGGAGGGGTTAGCTAGGGCGAAGATTTCCAAGCTGAGTGGGAATGTTTTAAAACAGACAAAAAATGAAGCAGGCTCACTGGCTGTGCTGAATGGACCTCTTCTGCTGACACATTCTGTGCTTCTATGAAGGCACAGTTGTGTGGGTGACGGGAAACAACTTTTGTTAGTTTGTGTAAAAAAAAAAATAGTAAAACCAGTAATTAAAAGAAATAAAATATGGGTAACTGTTAACTCACTAATTTATACATCCTTAGTGTATGATGCCCGGTTAAACCAACCGAGCTTTAAGTGGGCATCACACACCCCAAGTGTGTGGGGGGGAAATCTCATTATACACAGTTTCCCAGATAATATTGTATATTTATTAATAACTTTGCATATTTTGTTGGTAACTCTCAAACCCATGGTCTTGTGCCATCATTTATTTATTTGACGTTTGATGACCGCGTAGGCCCACTGAGTCAAGGCAGTCCCTTTTCAGTGGTGACCCAGAGAATCTAAGCATTCCACACATGATAGGCATTAAACATAGTAGATTGACATTACTTATTTACTTACTTACTACTTGCCAGAAGAAACAGGCCCCAGTCTGTCAAGTCTGCTCAAGTGTGCAGCTAGCACCCACTTGTAGCTGCCCTCCCCTCGACCCTCCCACACAGATGAGTGCCACCTGACCTTGAACCAGATGAAGCTACTGGTGGCATTTCCGTGATTAAACATAGTACCAACAGTGGTACAAACAGTACTAACATTAACAAGTAGAAATATTCAACATAAGATAAACATCATACACTTTAGGGCATAAACAACTTTCAGACTCGGTTACATAGGGTTCAGAGAAACCTTGAGAGCATGACATAGGATTAACCCCTGCCTGCTAGGAAGGGGGTTATATACAGTTACATGTGCTAGTGGCAAGGAATCATTAACAACAGAAACGTAAAAAAAAATATTTGTAGTAAATATAAACGTGCAAATAAATACAAATGCAGAAACAGAGATACAAATACAAGAGACGCACACCAAACATTAGCATCATGCACAGCTCCAGTTGAGATTATGGATCCCACTGTACTGTGCATTCCAGCAGGCAAGGATGATAAAGGTGCCACAAACTTTTCCTGTCAGGAAATTGTCCTCTTGTGAATGAGATTTTCCTGTCAGGAAATTTTCCTCTCGTGAGTGAGATTTTCCTGTCAGGAAATTGTCCTCTCGTGAGTGAGATTTTCCTGTCAGGAAATTGTCCTCTCGTGAGTGAGATTTTCCTGTCAGGAAATTGTCCTCTCGTGAGTGAGATTTTCCTGTCAGGGAATTGTCCTCTCGTGAATGAGATTTTCCTGTCAGGAATGACAGTTGTCTTGCTAGGAAATTGTCCTGTCAGAACCCACCCGACGCAGTTTTAACCTCGACAGCTGAAGAGCTCAGCTTCATTGCTACGCCAGCTTTGTGGTGCAGTGGAAAGGTCTACAGCCTCATAAGCAAGAGGTTGTGGGTTTGAATCCACGCAAAATCCCCTCACTTTTCTTTTCTCAGAATTTCACTTGAGTAGTGATCCATGGTGGCTTGGTGTTAGAATAGTAAATCTATACGGGAAAATGGACTTAGGTGACAGAAACACTTAGGGTCACCACAGCTGTCCTGAGAGGACAACTCCCTGACAGGAAGAATTTATGGGATCTTTACTAAACTTGCATTCCAGCAGCCTCTCCATGTGGGACAGAGGGGGTCCTGGGTAGTAAAATGAGATGTCCTTCCAAATGTGGGATAGTTGAAGAGTATGAATTCCACTTTAAATTGTGAGATAGCACCCTCCACAGGTGAGCTAGAGGTACTGCAGTTCTTGGTAATTTAATGAAGGATGTCTCTCCTTATAAGGAACTGTTGAGGGGTATGACACATGCTCTCTCTCTTTGTCTCCGATGTTAGACTGATGGGATTCTGGGTGATTACACGGTGTGGATTCTTGTGTTAGTTGGTAATATGGAGTTCCTAAACTTCATGAATTATATTCTGCAGGTTGGCAGTAGAGATGGGAGTCTTCATTGCAGCCCTGATACCCACACCTTGTGTATATTTTGGGAGGGGGGGATTGGTCTTTACGTAGTGATTTGATCCTCTTTTTGCTCTCCCTCAGGGGCGCAGATGATTGTGGCGATGAAGGCTATCTCGCTGGGGTTTGACCTCGACCGTGGTGCCGTGTCTGCTGTGCCATCACCCATTGAGTTCATGGGTTACATTTACTTTGTGGGAACTGTAATATTTGGCCCCTGGATCAGCTTCAGCAGCTACCTACAGGCCGTGGAGAGCCGGAAAATGGTGAGACCATTGCTCTGATTATGTTAGTCTCTATATTCGCAAGGCAAGGCAATTTTATATACATGGTACCCAATCTGGGGGGGGCACTGGGCACCGCCTGAAAGCAAAAACAGACTAATAAAATAAGACAATTAAAACTATAAATAAAATCTGATAATAAATAAGCACATCATAATGTTAAGAAAATTATAGCATCATGTCCCGAAACAGTTGGTAAAAAGTATGTTTGAATTTAAAGATGATTAGGAAGTGGCCCTCTAACCTCAAGGAAGGCATTCAGAGAAGCAGGGTAGCCACTCTGAATGCTCTATCGCCTGAGGCTTTTAAATGAGACCCCAGAACAGAAAGAAATCTTGCATCCACTGACTGAAGGGAGACCAGAGTGTATAGTGTCAAGAGGTCTTTCAGGTAGCCCAGACCATGCAGGGCCTTGTAGGTTAACAAGCACACCTTAAAGTTGATGCAGCACAACACAGGCAGCCAGTGCAGAGTGCAGAGAACAGGCATGATATGCTCAAACTGGGAGGAACCAGCAGCTAGTTGGGCTGCCGCATTCTGAACTGGCTGCAGCGATGCAGCAACTTCACGGATAATCTCGGGTAACGAGTGTTACAGTAACCCAGTCATGATGAGACAAGGGCATTGCATCATTGTTGTTGGATTGGATGACTTAAAAAAGGGCTTGATCCAGAAGATGTTCTGAAGGTGATCAAGGCCACTGCGGACAAAAGCCGACACCTGATGTTCTAGTATTAGCTTGGAGTCTACATTCACCCTGAGATTCCTTACCCAGTCTACAGTCTTGAGAGTAACACTGTCCAAAGATGGTAAAATGGTATCACAGCTCAAAGCTGATGAACCAGACCGCCCTGGTTCCACTAGTGGCACCTCCATCTTTGAAGGATTCTGCCTAAGACAGCTGGCCGCCATCTAGTTCTAAATTTCCCTAAGGCCTTCAGTCAGTTCTGAGACAGACACTTATAGCTGGGTATCATTAACATGACAATGAAAACCCAAGCCATAGTGTCTAATGATCTCCCCCAATGGCAACATGTACACAGTAAACAGCATGGAAGTCTAAACTGATCCCTGAGGCACACCACAGCAGCATGCAGCATTGCCGCCCCCCCCACACCCAAAAAGAGCTGAGTGCCACCAGCTGCAGTCTGCTGGATAAGTAGGATTCAAACCAGAGTAACACCATTGCTGCGAGTCCCACATAGTGCACCAGATGGGCCAGCTGTACCCCATGGTCCACTGTGTCAAAAGCCATGAAGGATCTAGCAGAACCAAGATTGAACTATGCCCATCATCCCTAGCAAAGAGTAGATCATGGTGCACCTTGACCAGAGCAGTTTCTGAACCATGATGAGGTCAGAATCCAGACTGGAAAAGCTTACAGCATTATATGTCTCCAGGTGCTGTTTCATCTGCACCTCCACCACCTTCTCAATCAGCTTCCTCCCAAAAAAGGAAGATTCAAGACAGGTCTGTAATTTGAGAGGACGTCTGGGTCCAAAAAAGGAGCCTCACAACTGCCCTTTTCCGGACATTGAGAAAGATCCCCATCTCAGAGATGAAGTGCCCCTGACTGAAAACTGGACACTGTTGACCCGATGAAAGTTTGCTTGAGTATATCCTGGCCTGATAGAGACACCTTGTCCAGAAAGAACTGATTAAACTCATCATACTTTTCTATAGAAAATGCTCTACAGGACTGGAGACAGATACGATTTAGTAATCTGTTCACAGCATTGAAGGCTGAGCTGGATGGTTCTTTCTAGCAGCAATCATTCATGACAGGAACACTAACGTTTCAGAGTGATTGCCTGATGGTACTCATTGTAATGAGCCCTCAGTGCCAGTTTATCCTCCACAGAGTAAGACTTCCCGCCAGCAGCACTCAACCTCTGCCCCTAGTCTTCAGCCTCCTTAGGTTGCCTTCAACCATGGTGACCTGTGGCAAGAAATCAAGGGACTTGCACAGAGGTGCTAGGTGTTGACAGCCCTGACAAGAGCCACATTTTAACCCTCCATGCAAATCTCAAGTGATGCTGAATTGAATGATTACACTCCAGAAAAGGCAGTTAGAGTAACACATTGAATCCTTTCATAGTTCTGTTTTACTCTAGGCCATAGGTGGAAAGATGGAAAGGGCTGGACATTCTCGGCCCTGTTCCCTGCCCATCTCTGGCACAGTTATTTAACCCAGGATAGTCCAGCCAAGATGCAACATATTGTTTTCAGTAGGTGTCTTGCATATACTCAAGGTTCCTGAATCTCTCTGATCCTGTGACCATGGAATTTTCTGCAGAATATATGTGTATATATATATCGATATCGATATCGACATAGATATATATGTGTCACGGAATTCATTGAGCTTCATCAGGGATATCTCTTCCATTTGGCCACACCTTTGAAACTATACGCCATCAGTGTCAGGACCAGTTGGAAACTTTTTGCTAGGGGGGGCCCGCCCACAACAGTGACAAGCAGCATCTACATGTATAATGTGGGTGCCCTATCACTCCGCAGTTCTTTCTCCCATCATTGATCATCCTTGTTGGACCTGTTCAAATAAACGCCATCAACTAAGCCATTGCCATGTGTTATTTTATTTTTATTTAGCTTACTTTCATTGTCTCTGTAGATTGCCGAAGTCAAAAGAGCCTTTGTTTCAATATTGTAAGTGCAGCTATAAAATTTATAAAGAAGACTGAGATACGGTTTGTGTGTGCTGTCTGGGCCTGTCTCATAACGTGAGAACTTGTGAGATTTGCCAGAGCTTTAACCAGACTATGAGGCGAAGCCATAAGAAAGCTTAGAAAATGTCCTTGTATTAAAGACATTGACAGCCATGGGGAAGGAAAAGGACTCAAAATCTACTTCCTCACTGCTGTCTGAGAAGAAAAAAATTACTCACCTTAGTAATGTTGTTTCTTCTAATGGAGTCTTGCTATATTATGACCGTAGCAGTTTGATCCACCACTAGAACTGCTCCGGAGGTGAAATGGTTAATACCATTCCAAAATAGAACTTTGAGCACGAGCTCTAAGAAGCAGCTCTATCTGTGTAATTTCAGACCTGAACTGTCAGATCTTTACAAGCCAAAACTCACTAAGGTCTGTGTGGAAGCTGTAACCTACACTAGCCAAATGGCTACCTAAATATTAACAACCATTGCTGGTCCCAACACCCAAGACTCGAGTCAGGGGACCAGAACTACTAACACAATTCTAACAATATGAGAATAAAACAACAGTATAATAAAACACACACACACACACACACCCCAAACCCCCAAAAGGGGAGAAACGCTAAAAGGGCATAAAATAGTGCCCACACCAAGTTGCCCGCACCCCACCCAAGTAGAGGTTCTGAGAGGGGCAGGCTGGGGGGGAGGTCATAATATAGCAAGACTCCATTAGAAGAAACAACATTACTAAGGTGAGTAATTTTTTCTTCAAACAACATGAAGTCTTGCTATATTATGACAGTAGCAGACTACAGCAGTACCTCCATGGAGGAGGGGCAGAACCTACTTAGGAATAGGCTCTGAAGAACAGCTGTGCCAAACCGAGCATCTCTCCTGGCCTGGACATCCAGGGAGTAATGCTTGGTAAAAGTGTGTACCGCTTTCCAAGTAGCAGCCTGGCAAATCTCTAATATGGGATGTCTCTGGCAGCAGCTAGAGACGCAGCTGTACCCTGGTAGAATGAGCCCTCAAGCCTGAGGGGAACTCTGCCCAGTTTCTGATAACAAATTGGATACAAGAGACAATCCACCTGGCAATTGATCTCTTAGTGGCAGGCTTGCTCTTCCCAACTTCACCATAGGTAAGGAAAAGTTAGAGGGATTGAACCTGTGACCTTTGGTACGCCTGTATAGTAACCAGAGCTCTCTTAACATCCAGGCTGTGCAACCTCCTCTCACCAGAAGAGGAGGATCAGTGAAAAATACTGGAAGGGAGATAGATTGATTAAGATGGAAATCTGAAACCACCTTGGGCAAAAACTTCCTATTAGTCCTAAGGACTACCTTATCCCTGTGGAAAGAAATAAAGTCAGTTTCCACTGACAAGGCTTGCAACTCACTTATGCATCTGGCAGAAGTGATAGCCACTAGAAAAACAGTTTTCCAAGTTAGGTACTTAAGCTTTGCAGAAGACAGAGGTTCAAAAGGGGGTTGCATTAACTGAGCAATGCAAACATTAAGGTCCCAGGCAGGGGCCGGTTCCCGAAAGGGTGGATTAGTATGGAGTAATCCCTTAAAAAACTTGGGAAACACAGGGTGAGAGGAAAGAGGGGATGACTTTCCTGCTGACACAAAAGCAGATACAGCTGCCAAATGGACCCTCAGGGTAGCTGGTCTGAGACCCAAGGAATTAAGATGTGCCATGTAATCTAACACAATGGGCAAATCAGCAGATTCTGGGAAATATTTTTCCAGCACACCAAATGGAAAACCTTTTCCATTTAGAACTATAAGTAGTCCTAGTGGAAGGCTTTCTGGAAGCCTTTAGATTTCAAGAACACCCTGAGAGAGGTGTAAATCAGCAATCTCTAACTCCTCAAGAGCCAGGCCTTGAGGTTGAGGGATTTGAGGTCCGGATACCAAACCCTTCCCTGGGCACAAGTTAACAGGTTGTGGTTCCTGGGAGGCAAAGGGAAGATGGATTGTCAGTGACAGAAGGAGTGGGTACCAGGGCTGCCTGGCCCAATCCGGGGCAATCAGAATCACCCTGCAAGGCTGAGATCTGATTTTGACTAATACTTTGAATAGGAGAGGGAAGGGAGGGAAAGCATAAAGAAACTTCCCCTCCCAAATCCAGGAGAAGGGCATCCAGGGGAACTGAGCCCAGCACTGGAGGCCTGCAACAGAACAGAGGAAGTTTGTGATTGTCTGGGGCTGCAAAAAGATCTATCTGAGGGGTGCCCCATCTGGCAAAGGCTATCCCCAGCACTTGAGGATCCAGGGACCATTCGTGATGGCCCTGGGAAATCCTGCTGAGAGCATCCGCTAGGACATTGTCCTTCCCTGGAAGATGCACTGCTATGAGGGAAGTGTTGAGGGAATAGGCCAGAGACCACAACTTCATTGCCTCGGTGCACAAGGCTGAAGACCGAGTGCCCCCCTGTTTGTTGATGTACCACATTGTTGTGGTGTTGTCTGTTCTGACTTGTATCACCTTGTTGTGGACAGATGCAGAAAATGCTTGAAGAGCTAAAAAGACAGCTCTGAGTTCTAGCAAATTGATGTGGAGCAGAGATTCCTGGGGGGACCACACTCCCTGAGTGGAAAGGTCGCCCATGTGGGCTCCCCAACCCAGAAGGGAAGCATCTGTAGTGAGAGTCAAATTGTGAGTAGGGGGAATGAAGGGAACCCCCAATCTTAAATTGCTCTGATCCTGCCACCACTGGAGGGCCTGGATCAAGGTTCGAGTCACTGGGACCAACTTGGAAAGGGGGTCTCTCCTCTGAGACCAATAGGTTCTCAAGTGAAACTGAATGTCTCTCATCTGAAATCTTGCTCCCTGCACAACAGCTGTGGATGCAGCCATGTGCCCTAGGAGCTGCAGAAAGTGTCTTGCTGGTCGAGACCTGCAGAGTGAAGGAGGAGGCCAGAGCCACTAAATTCCTTACCCTTTCTAAGGAAGAAAAGCTCTGGCTAGCTTTGTGTCCAATTCTGCCCCTATAAAGGTGAGTACCTGGACTGGTTCCAGAACCGACTTTGGTAGATTTAGCAGAAAGCCCAGGGAGGTGAGAAGCTGCTGGGTGACTTGCAGGTGAGATTTTACCTGCTCTGAGGACTGGCCTACAATGAGCCAATCATCTAGATAGGGAAAAACAGCAATCCTTTGCCTCCTTAAGTGAGCCACTGCCACTGCTAGACACTTTGTGAATACCCTTGGGGCAGAGGTAAGGCCGAAGGGCATTGCTCTGAGCTGGTAATGACCTGAGGGCAGTTCGAATCTGAGGATTTTGATGGGAGCTTCTGATTAGGACGTGGAAATAGGCATCCTTGAGGTCCAGGGAGGCTAACCAGTCCCCTGGCCTTAGGGAGGTAAAATCACTGCCAGAGTTACCATTTTGAACTTTGGTTTCAAAAGATGCTTGTTCAGATATCTGAGGTCTAATATGGGCGCCATTCTCCTGTCTTTTTTGGGGTAAGGAAGTATCTGGAATACAGACCCCTACCCTGGTGCAGGGGAGGAACCCTTTCCACTGCTCTGAGAGCTAACAGGGTTGAGACCTCTGCTTCTAGAGCAAGGGTCTCTGAAGCACTTGCAGGTAGAAAAAGTCTGACTCTCAACTTGGGAAACTTTTTGAAGCTGAGAACCAGACCCTGGCTTACTACTTCCAGAACCCACTTGTCTGAGGTTAAAGAAGCCCAGCTCTGACTGAAGTAAGCCAGCCTGCCCCCTACCGGTACAGGAGAATCGTCCCTGGGCACCCCATCAGGGTGCCTGCTTAGCAGGAGCTTTAGGCTGAGGGGTGGGAGCAGGCCTGCCCGCCCCTCGTCTGCCTCTGCCTCTGAAGAAGCCCCTCTGAGCATAGGCAGAGGAGGCCTGAGTCTGGTAAAAGGCCTGTGAAACGCCTACCCCTACCTCTGGGGGTATGCCTCTGAGGAGTGGCTAGCCCCTTAGCTTGGGCACTTTGTAAGTAGTCCCATATTCATCCATCTTTTCATGTAGTTCTCTGTCTGCTCCCCAAACAGAGAATTTCCCACCACAGGAAAATCCATAGCCTTAGTCTGGGTATCCTGTGACAGACTAGTACACCTGAGCCAGGCCAACCTACGAAAGGCTACAGATGTGGCCATGACCCTAGAGGAAACATCATTAACATCCACAGCAGCATGAAACTGAAACTTAGAAGCCTCAATGCCATCAGCAGCCACTTGTTCTAGTTCGCTAGCCAGCTGGCCATGGGCTTGCTTGGCTAATTCCATAACAGTCTCCCATCTGGATTTCTGATACCTAGCTACATAAGCCATATAATTTGCTTGCCTGAGTCCCAGAGAGGCTGCCATATACTGTTTTTTCGCCATGGCATCAATCTTCCTGGAATCCTTGTCAGGAGGATGTGAAGCCAGGGGGATATTAGCTTTAGCACAGGCTGCAGCCTGAACTACCCCAACATGACTGCATTGCTGAGAAAGGAATTCTGTATCAGGACCTGACAATGTGTACCTTCTGTCCATCTTTTATCTACAGGAGGCACAGAATTAGAGCTTTTAAAATTTTTATTGTTTGCGCCTAAAAGACTTATGCAAAGGAATAGACAATCTCTAGACTCTGGAATATCCATCATTTCTACAAAATCAGGCTCCTCTTGCTCATCCACAGCTTCTTCCAAGGGAAGCTGGAGGGTTTCAGCAACTTTTGTAGAACATAAAATGGGATGGGGACTCAGATAGCATAGGGGAGATTCTAAAGGTCTGTCTGGGGAAATGTCCGGTTCAATGGGCACACCCAGACCTTCCCAGCCACATTCATTACTGTTCATAATCATCCTCCCTCCTCTGGTTCATAAAATTCCTCAATATCATATTCCTGAACCACAGGAACCGGACGAACCGACCTTTTGCCAGATAGTGGCGGTTCGGACGGACCCTGAGACAGTGACTGGACAATTTGTATGGCTTTTGCTATCTCTGCAGCAGTTGGAGAAGGGGTTTTGGACTCCAAACCTGCTGACTTTCTTGTTTTCTTTACTGGAATTGGTTCCTCAGAACCAGCTTTTCTTTGCCGAGGAAGTCTGGCCCTGGTCAGAGGGCACTCCCTCCGGTTCGGTTGGCACCGAACTGGGCTGGCCATCGGGTCAGCGGACTTTTTGTTCCCTGAGTCTGCCCAATCTCTTTTCCAGGGTGGCTGCAGGAAATTCTTACATATCTGGCAGTCTGACTGGAGGTGGTCAAACCCAGACAATAAACACATGTGGTGTGTGGGTCAGCCTTGGCAAAGACTTCCCCACAGACATCACAGTGTTGAAACCCAGTGAGCCGGTTTTTCTTTTGGGTTTCTCAGACATAATGCCAGCCTAACCAGAAAACTTGCCCTTTAAGCGGCGGTAGGCAAGGTAAGACACCTTATCGGTTCCTAACGTGTACTGGTATTGGAAAAACCGTAATAAAATCCGTTTTTTAGAACCGATAAGAACCGGAACCGCACTCTAAAATGTTAACTTTTAAATTTAATGAGTTTTAAACCCAGCTGATCGGTTCAAAACCGAACCGATAAACTTACAAGTTCCACCCAGACAAAACCTTTAATTTACTTACGGTTACCACAGATAGAGCTTGAACCGAACGGTTTTAGGTTAAATAAAACTATTCTCGTTGAATCGAACCAGAAAACACTGTTTAAACCGAGAAATGAACCGAGCAGTAGGAGAAATCTACGGAGCGACTGTTCACTGAAGCGGAGTAAAGAATCTGACAGTTCAGGTTTGAAATTACACGGATAGAGCTGCTTTAGAGCTCGTGCTCAAAGTTCTGTTTTGGAATGGTATTAACCATTTCACCTCCGGAGCAGTTCTAGTGGTGGATCAAACTGCTACTGTCATAATATAGCAAGACTTCATGTTGTTTGAAGCAGCTGTTGAAGTCTAAGGAGAAGGATGAGGAACAGTAGTCGTCTCAGGCCTCCTTATTGTTTAGCCATAAGCACAGAAACAGAGAAAAGGAAAATATGCTTTGACAGCATGGTCCCCATCACCATTGAGAAAATGTACTTTCTCATCAGTGCTCCTCCAGCGGCACCTACTACAGACCCCTCAACTGTCATTGAGACACCCAGGTCAGAGCTTGGAGTAGGCACTGCTGTGCCAACTGTTGATGGTATGATGCCATCATCATTGGGCTAAGGCCTGTCAATGCAGGTAGTCCTGGCCCCTTTTCAGGTTACCATTGACTCCCAGGCTGTGTTGGCATCGTTCTCTGAAAGATTTGGCGCATTCTGCCGGGTTGCAATTGCAGCAGATTATGCCTTCTGATACTCCGCATCCGTTGATGGATTTCGATAGCATACCACAGATTCCTGCCTCTGAGCAGCTGCTGGCATCTTCAGTCCATTCTGTGGCTCCCATTGTCGTTTGTGCTGATGACGACAAAATGGAAAATAATCCTGACCTCATGGACTTAGATATGGATTTAGAGGAGAAATATGAGGGAGAACAATTTGTGGAGGGTCCCCCTCACTCTTGTTCTACCCTCTAAGGAGGCAGTATAGCACAGTGGTTTAAGGCTCTGAGCTACAAACCTGGAGACCTGGGTTTGAATCCCACAGCCCCCACTTGCATACTGTGGGACCCTGAGCCAAGTCAGTTAACTTCCTTGTGCTCCCAGGTCGCACCTGTAAACAAGCTTCAGCTTAGTGTGCCTCTCCTGGTTAAACCATTTCCACTTTCCCGCCTTTCTTGTCCTGTAATGAGGACTCTTTGGTGTTCCCCAAGATCTCCTCCTGAGGGTCCATCCTTCCAAGCCATGATGCAGCAAATGCAGTCTGCCATGGGCTTTGATATGGAAGAGGAAGATTCTGCTAAATGGAATCTCATGGAATTTTTGGAGATGCCCTGCTCCCCCTCCATTGTAATTCCACCTATATATCCTGCATTAGAGGATGCTACCTTTGCTGCATGGTACAGACCAAGCTCACCACCGGCAGTCCCTAGAAAGGCCAATAAGCAATATCCTGCACCAGCTGCTAAGCCTTATTATGCTGACAATGGCTGCTCATGATAGTTCTAGAGCTCCTACACATATGAGTACTTTGCCCGCTTAGATCAGTTATCAGAGCAGCTGGTGGAAAGCTGCTTGTGCTGCTTGCCCAGGCTTTGCCTGATGGCTCTGCCAAGACTGATTTGCTTTAAAACATTATCTGCTGGTGCTGAGATTGGCAAACATTTGCTACATTCAGTATGTGATGTTTCTGATGTTTCTGCCAGGGCTGCAGGTTTTGGCATTTGCTTGAGAAGATATTCTTGGCTCACACTTTCTGGCTTTGCCACTGATGTGCATTAGGCAGTTGTGAATGCTCCTTTTAAAGGGTCAAAATTGTTTGGCTATGATGTTTAATAAGATGTTCGTGGCCTCCAGACTTCTAAAATGACTCTAAAGTCTGTGAAGTCCCTGTATCCCACTCCTACCTAGAGGTCGTGGTCAGGAGCTCCTTTTGTCAGCCTGCTGCCCAGTGTAGTCATGCCTACTATCAGCAAGGCCATGGTAGAGGTGGTGGTCCCTTCCTGGTCCCTCTCCCCGGTGCCCATGCAGAAGTACCCAAAAGAATTACTTCAGTGGTCCTGTTGCCCCTGGTTCCACATGACTGTCTTCTGTCTCCTCTGCTCCTCAGCTGTTACTTTGGGGTGAGTGTTGGGGGCAGGATCTCCTGCTTCTTACACAATGGCAGATTACTACAGATGAGTAGGTTCAGGAGGTAATTGCAAGGGGCATGCTTTGAATCTGTTAAAAAAATCTCCTCCAGATCATCCTCCGTGTCCTTCCCTTTTTCCTCTGGACCTTTTGTTCCTTCTGAAGGAAGAAGTTCAGACTTTGTTTCAAAATGTGCACTAAAACTGGTTCCTCCTCAGGAAAGAAACAAAGGTTCTATTCCAGATACTTCTAGCTCCAAAATGGACAGGGGATCTAGTCCTGTGTTAGATCTCTGGGATTTCAACCTATACATCGAATACAAAAGTTTCAGATTGTATCCCTGCAGGTTCTGCTTACCATACTGCAAAAGGGGGGACTGGGTCTGTTCTCTGAAAACTAAGGATGCACAACTTCATATAAAGATCAAGAAATTCCACAGACAGTACCTCCACTTTATGCTGGAGGGCAGACACTGTCGGTTCCAAGGTGAACACTGCAAGTTCAAGGTCTTGCCCTTTATCTTGTCTTCTGCACCGTGGGTCTTTAAGAAATGCTTGGCAGTAGTTGCAGAAGCCCATTGCAGGGAAAGACTGTATGTTTTCCCTTATCTGGATGACTGACATCTGAAGAAGAGTTCCAGGGACATTCTGCTTCATACCCTGTCTCGGGCACGTCAGTTGTTCGACTTGGGTGGTCACAGTAAATGTGCCAAAGTCTATGTTCCATGCCAAAGACTGCAGGACATAGGGGCAGTCTTGGACACAAGAAGGGATGTGCTTTCCTGCCACAGAACAGGGCAGACACGGATTGCTCAGGTACACTTAGTAGACAGGAAATGCTATGTCTCTGCAAGAACAGTGTTATGTCTCTTGGGCCTCATGCTTGCAGTCATAGTGACTGTGCCACTGGCACATCTTCATATGAGAATATCTCAGTGGACATGCAGGGTCCAGTGGGATCAGTTGACGGACAAGCTGGACAAAATGGTTCTCATTATGTCTCTCCTTCACAAGTGTTGTTATGGTGGATGGATTGTGAAAACCTACTGAAGGGCTTTATCTTCCATCTACCAGCTCCTGTACAGATTCTCACCACGGATGCCTTGGGCTCTGACTGGGGTGCTCATCTCTGTCCTTACCAGATACAGGAGTCCTGGACTAAGGTGGAGGCTGAGCTGCACATAAATGTCCTGGAAATACCGGCTGTCCTATACAGCATCCTGGCCTTTCAGGATCATATCTACCCTGATTATCTGCTAATCCAGATGGACAATGGTAGTGTGATGCATTACTTCAGCAAACAAGGGGACAGACACTCCTGTACCCTATGCAGGGAAGTAATGAGTGTGTGGTACAGAGCTTTGTCTCATGTCATTTAGCTGTCAGCTGTGTTTTCCCTGGTCTCCAAAATGTTTTGCAGGCAGATTAAACAGGTTCCCATCGATGGTTCACGAATTGGAACTGCTGTCCTCCGTGGTAAATGACCTCTTTGCAAGATGGAGTCATCCAAAGCTGGACATTTTGCATTCCAATGCAACACAAAACTGCACTGCCACATTTCTGCTTGCTTCAAGATCAAGTTCAAGTTTATTGCAGGAAAGACTCCTTGAGCAAGCTCATTCACAAGGAGGTCCTGAGGCACATACACATGCAGTTCGTAATTACATGGACAGGAAATATAAAATGTAGAATAACAAAGAAAAATATATAATCCAAGAGGTATACACAATAGAAGTCCTTATGCTATATATGCAGTACATTCCAGCTTTAACCTTGCCCTAAATTATGCAATACATTTCAGCTTAATAAGTAGAGGGCCAGTTGGTACCTAGGAAGTTGACTTGGCGTTGGGGGCCTAGTAGCACCTACATATGTCTTTTAATTTAGAGATAGCTAGTGTTTTGTAGGAGTTAATTGATATCATGCTGGTTAGCTTCAGCATGGCTTGTAGTTGGTTCCAAATGTTTGGGAGGGCATATGAGACTGCTCTTTGGCCAGCTGTGGTACGTGTCCTGGGAACATCTAGTAGGATAAGGTCGGATTTCCTTAGGGAGTAGGCGCTATGCGAGATGTGTATGAGAGACGTTAAATAGACAGGCAGTTTGTGGAGTAGTAATTTGGGGGTCCAAATGCCAGCATGAAGGAGGCGTCTGGTGGCAAGAGAGGTCCACCCAACTGCTGCATAAAGATCACAGTGGTGGGTCCTGAACGCAGAGTTAGTAATGAAGTGAAGAACATGGTGATGGAGTACGTACAGTTTAGATAGGCTCAAGGTTGGGGAAGAGATAAAGATAATGTCTCCGTAGTCAAGCAAGGGAAGGAATGTTGCTTGGACAAGTCTTTCGTGGGTCGCGAGAGAAAAGAGGGTCCTATTTCTAAAGAAGAAACCCAAGCGTGCTTTAAGCCTCTTTGATAGATCCTCGATGTGGTTGTTGAAGGAAAGCTTGTTGTCTATCCACATACCTAGATATTTACATTTAGGTACGACTTCCAAGGGTTCACCTAGGGAGGTAACTATGAAGTTTTTAGGTGGAGTAGGTAGGGCATCAGACAAAGCAAGTCTCAAGAAAATCATTGTCTTGGTTTTTTTGGCATTTAAGAGAAGCTTGGCATTGATAAGGTTGCTTTCTAACTAGATAAAGTCGCTTGGAGTGCTCCCTGACTTCAGTTAAGGATGAGCCTGATGCATACAAAACCGTATCATCCGCAAAGAAATGTATGCTAGAGTTGTTTATGTGGGAGTCAAGGTTGTTGATGTACAGGGAAAAAAGGATTGGTCATAGGATGGAGCCTTGAGGGACTCCTCTGGCAATTGGAAGGGGGGCAGATAGTAGGCCATCATCTTTGACTTTTTGTACCCTTCCCGTGAGATAACTGTTAAACCACGGTAAGGTAAGTGGAGTGGTACTTATGTAGGCAAGACAGGTGATTAGGAGGTGACAGTCTACAGTGTCGAAGGCCTTACTGAGGTCTAGAAAGACTGCACCAGTAACCTTCTTGGTGTCCATAGCATGGATCCAGTCATTAGAGACTTTAGCCAAGGCTGAGATGGTACTGTGCTTTGACCTGAAGCCAGTTTGGGCCGGGTTTAGGAGTGAGTGCACTTCAAGGCGATTTTTTTAGTTGGTTGTATATAAGTTTTTCCAGCACTTGGGAGAGAACGGGCAAGATAGAGATAGGATAGTAGTTGTTTAAGTCACAAGGATCTCCTGAGTTGAAGAGAGGAAGAACATGGGCAGATTTCCAGCAGGATGGAACAGTGGCTGTGGTAATAGAGAGGTTGAAGATGTGCAGGATGGGGGCTGTGAGCTGGGCATAGCCTAACCGCAAGAAAAATGATTCAGGGCCATCATCCCCTGCACTTTTCTTGGTGTCAAGGCTAGGAATTATGTCTTCGACTTCTTTGTAGCTAAACAGGCACAACTGGAAGGGATGAGGTGGAATAGCATGTGTAGAATCTGGGCTAGTGTTGCTATTCACTCGGCTAGCATATGGGGAGGAGTCGAATGCCAACCCAGCAGTGGCAAAGTGAAGGTTAAGTTCTTCGAGGATTTGCAGTTTATTTTCAACCATCCCGTCCTTGGCCAGAATCTTGGTGGGAAGGGAGGAAGCAGCAGGATGGCCTTCAATGGATCTCAGTGTCTTCCAGATTTTTTGGGAGTTCCCTTTGGCCTGCTCCAGAGTGGAGATGTAGAAGTTTGCTTTAGTAGCACATACACTTTTAACACAGGCATTTCTGGTAGTTCTAAACGCCTGCCAGTCTGCCGGGTTCTTTGTGTGCCTGGCCCTAGCCCATAGCTTGTCTCTGGTAAGTGCAGATTTGAGCTCTTGGGTGAACCACGGATGTGAGATTTTCTGCACCCTCATTTTAATAAGAGGAACATGCTTGTTAATTAGGGTGGTGAGGTTGTCATTTAGGACAGACACGGCTGCATCAGCAGATTTGGCAAGATATAGGTCATGCCACCTTATCGTAGCTAGATCAGTTAGGAAGTTTACCGAGTTGAATTTACAGAACGAGCGCTTGATTCTGAATTTAGGTGCTGCTGGTTTTAGATTGGAATCTTGTACATACACCCATTCTGTGGTCGCCATGTCGTTATGGAAAACTGCAGAATGTGAAATTTTATAGGGATGCGGTTAAGATGACATCTAAGAGTGAGCTGTTGACAGAGTTAGAAGCATTGATTTTTGTGGGTTCAGTTACTATCTGTGTAAGACCCAGCTCATCACAGATGGCTTTTAGAGAGTGGGATTTAGCAGTGAGCCAATCCATATTGAAGTCCCCTAAGATTATTGTTTCTGTTTTAGTAGCCAAAGTTATGGATTTCAACACATTAAGAATTTCTATGCCTCCTGACGGGGGTCTATAGCCACCAATGATTGTGATACACTCTGAGGATGGAAGGTGAAGTTTAAGCGAGACAATCTCATATTCCTTGGGCTTAGTTTTACAGGAAATGCTGCTAACATCCAATTTTGATTTGCATATACTTCCCCCAAATCCCTATCAGCCCTAAAGAGCTTGAAGCCGGTATAGTAATTTGTGCATCAGTGTTGGTCTTTTTTAGCCATGACTCGTAATTATAATCAGATCTGGGTCAGTGTGGGCTGCCAAGACTTGAAGATGATCAAGTTTTTTGAGCAGCCTTAGAATATTGACCATCATCAATTGCTTGCTTGCTGCAGGGCCTGGAGTTTATTGGCGAGACACGTTGTCCCTCTCTTGGAAATGGAAATTCCTGTACACATTTCCACCAATGCCTCCGGTACGGAGGGTTTTGCTCAAGCTGAGGGTGGAGAGTGCCACTCTCATCCTCCTTGCTCTGTTTTGGCCTTATCAGAGATGGTTTGTTCTCTTTCAGCATCTGGCAGTGGAGTCTCCTGTTCCTCTGCCTCTGTGCTGAGGTCTGTTGTCACTGGACAGAGGGTCTCTGGTCCATCTGGATCTGAAGTTCCTACACTTGCATGCATGACTCCTGAAAACATAGCCATTGCATATTTTGGGGTATCCCCCAAGGTTATTGACATTCTGCTTGTGGCTAGAGTCCTTCTACCAGACATACTTATTCCCTGAAATGTAAGCATTTCACTTGGTCTGCTTTCCACAGTATGACCCTTTTACATGTCCTTTGAATGTTGTGTTGGAATACTAGCTTTCCCAGTCTGACTCTGGCCTGCAGTATTCCTTTGTTAAGGTGGATTTGGCTGCTGTATTAGCTTTCCATGCCCTATTGATTGTCATATTGTTGCCCAATTAGAGGTGTACCGTACGTTTCTGAGAGGTAGTCTTCACATGAAACCTCCTATCCATAATCCAGTCCCACCTTGGGACTTAAATTTTATTCTTGAGAAATTGATATTGGTTCCTTTTGAGCCTGCCACAATTTGTGGCTTATGTTTCTTGTCATGGAAAATATGATTTTTAGTTGCGATGACCTCTGCTTGGAGGATTTCCAAGCTTCAGGCTTTAAAGTGTTACCCTCTTTATTTGATTTTCCACAAAGACAGAGCCTCTCTGCGTATGACTCCTAAGTTTCCATCAAAGATGGTATCTGAATTTTCACTGAATCAAATGGTGCACCGTCCTGTATATTATTCAGAGCATGTAAACCAGGGTGAGGCGCTGCACCCTACTTTGATTATACATAGAATACTAGGTTACTGTACTGATTGCACCAGGGACTGCAGGAAGTCCTCTCAGCTTTTTGTTTCATTTGCTCCTGGGGAGAGAAGGTACTCCTGGGTTTGAACAATGCCTGTCCAAATGGCTGCCACATTGTATTACATTCTATTATAGGAAGTATGGTAAGAAACTTCCTGCTGTTGTTCCTGGTCACTCCACAAGGGGTATGGCCACTCCAGTTGCTTATTTCAAAAATGTCCCTGCTGCTGGCATGTGTTGCAGCCACATGGAGCACTGTTGACACTTTCATTAAACATTACAGTCTGGAAATTGTCTCTTGTAGACGTGCTGGTTTTGTGCTTGCTGTACTGCAAGACCTTCTGTCGTGATTACATCGGAGAGTACCTCCTCCCTGCTGCTCTGTACTTTTGACAGTCGCTCCAAAGGTGCAGCCTAGTGGAGGAGATGGCTTCATGAAGACAGAATAATTCAGTAAGAACTACCATAACAGTAGATCTTAAAGAGAATCTCCTCCATTAGGCCATTCTGTACCCTCCTCCATCCCTCTTTGATTTCATTGAGGGTTATATCAGAAGCTGTGCATAAAACTTGTTCCATACATCCAGTCTCCAGCCTATGCCTCACCTTGTATTCCTGGTGCTGGTCTCATCTTCTGGTTCCTCATGGATGGAGGTCCTCTGAGGCTAATCTCAGGCAGGGAACTGAGCAATGAAGGGGCTGCCTATAGACGCTGCACGTCCTTGTGGGCAGCCCCTGGCTAGCAAAATGTTTCTCAGTGGTCCTGACAATGGCAGCTTATAGTTACAAAAGTGTGGCACAATTGTGTAACTGTTCTTTCTTGGTGAATTTCATTCAAATATACAGTTTTTCATTGTGCCCAGTTCTCTTCCCTATCTCGTTAATCCTGAAGCTTCTCCTCTACTGTATGCTTGGCATGTGATGTCATTGATTATATCACATCTATTTTAGTCAATTGCAGGACTGCATTCTGCCACAGAATTGAATGAATCATGCTACAGAAATCAGAAAATGCTGCTGCAGAAGCCTAGGAACCCTGCCTCAGAAATCGGAAAAAAGTGTTGCAGAGCAGTTGTACCTGATTTCGCAGGTGGTAGACTGATGCTCAAGCTGATCACATGAGTTGCTTTGGGCACACAGTTAGTTAGGGCTGCAGCGGGATCCAGCGTTGAAAATCAGCTGGCCCACTGTTCAGTATCTATAATTTTATTTTATTTTTGTAGTATGTTTCATACCGTATCACAAAATACAAAGAGCTAATGACAGTAGCAAGGAGAAAGAACATATTTTCCATTCGGTATCTGTCAGTTTAATTTAATTTTTATAACATGTTTCGTACTATGTGTCACAAAATACAAAGAGCGTAATGATGGTAGCAAGGAAAAAGAACATTTCTTCAAGATACAGGTAAGGCCCACAGCATGTTGTTTTCCATAATGGGGCTGACTGGCAGATTGTGTCATAGGCAATGTGACAAACAATTAAAAGAATAAAAGGAAACAAAGGGTCCTTTTTGTTTTTTTTAATTAAGTTGCACGTCACTTGGCTGTGATCTGCCATGGCAGCCACATGGCAGAAAACAAAATGCCGCTGGCCATTATTGTATGTTAAAGATACGCTAATCAAACATGAACATAGGAAGATAGGAGGAACGAAAACCAGAATGCTCTAGTTCATCTGTTGCTGTTCAGCTGATAATAACCGTTAATTCAATATCAGCCATGTATTTGTTTAAATTACTCTTAATTTAATGTTTGGCAAGAAACCATATTGTGGTAGGTTATTCCATGATGTTATTACTCTTGTGTGTGAAAAAATATTTCCTTTTCTCTGAATTAAAAATATCTCCTATTAACTAAAAATCGTGGCTCCTAGTTGAGGATATTGGATCTCTCAGTTTCAAATGCAGACAATCTAGCAACCTTGTGTCCACGATTACTTTAAATATGTAAGCATTAATCCCCGACAGAGGAGGGCTCTACCAGTGGATTAATGCCCAGGTTTGGGGGGGTGTTGGTGCTCGAGGCCACAGGCCAAGTGCTTCCAACCATCCACCGGGCATTAATCCACTGGTAGAGCCCGACTTTGGAGGCGATTAATGCGCTTGTAACATGGCAAGTGCAAGGGAAGTATTCTTAATAAAACACTGTTAGTTACAAGCACATACACACTCACACCATGACTAATTGTACTGGGCAGACCATCCTGCAGGGTAGTGCTTTTCAACCGCTGAAGATGTTTTCGCTGCATGTGCACATTCAACCCTTCACATATACTTATGTAGTGTCTAGTAATTATGAACAAATGCGGAGCTGATATTGTCGTCTCACACAAGCACTGCGTTATTTTTTTTTTCATTCTATTTTATTTATTTATTTAGTTTTTGTTAACCGGGTAGGTGCACTAGCCAACAGGTGACTATTTTCAGGCACGACCCGGGAGACACAGTTACAGTACAAAATAGGACAGTTTAGGTTTAACACGATACAGGCAAAGGTACATTGGTACAAGTACAGACATACAATTTCAAAGGCTAGAATACAGTTTCAATAGGCAGAGGGCACTGGAGGGAGCACACATGTAGAGGGGGAGGGAGAGGAAAGGGAAGGGGAGGTGAGGGGGATTTTAAGCAGCAAGGGAGGGTGTGAGAAACTGATGAGGGGTGAAGGGCATTGGCAGAAAAGACAGGGAAAATTACAGCTAACAGCCTTGCGGTGCTGGGCAGAGATACGCAGCTGGGCTTGTGAAACCAAGGGACGGCAGAGCAGGGAGGAGATGGTCAGCAGGTAGGGAGAGGAGTGTGGTAAGGAAAAAAGGCGAGAGGATGAACCAGAGGTTAAGGGACTAGGTCGGAAGCGAACTCAGGTTGCCAGAGGTCTGGCCAGGGGAGTAGGATCGAGCACCCGGGGGACTGCTCTCCTCCTCCAGGGAGGGTGGGCAGCAGATTCCAGCAGCTCACCACCACCTGTGTGAACACGGTGGTGGTGCAATGGTGCTGCAGACTGATCAGAGGGGAGGACGCTATCCAGGATCTGGAGCAGTAGCATGTCTCTATGTGACTTATCTCCTTGATCTCCTCTAGTGCTGGTGCCCTGAGGGACAGAGACCAGAAAACCAGGAACAATCACCCCATATTGGCCACTGGCAGAAGGGACCCAGGTGCCCCAGACTACATAACCAGGCTCCATGAAGGACCCACTGGGCTGCCCAACACACACTAAGGAGTATGGAGGGGACCTGGGTCCCCTCCCTTCCCACCTGGGAGGGGTACAACCCAGGCAGGATAGGGCAGGCCCAAGAGCTCCTAAGCATTACCTGGGGTGAAGCTAGGATACCCAGCCTAGGGATCTCTGAAAAGTGGAGGCTGATGATGGAGAAGGGAACATAGAAAGATAAAATAAAAAAAATTTAAAAAAATTTAAAAAGATGCTGAAATCTTAGAGATTCTGTGCAGTGACATGCAATTTCCGTGAGTCACCGGTACAAGAATTCAAAATCCGCACACCAAGCAGGATTCCGTGATTGTTACCGGTGTTACCGGTAAAAATGGAAAACCAGGGTCCCTGTCCATAGAGTAGAAGTGAGAGCGAAGTCCACGCTTGAAAGCTAGGTGTGATGGGGCACTTCTCAGATCCATAGGCAGCAAGTTCCAAGCATGAGGGGCAGCGCACCTGAAAGCGCCAGCACCCTTGGAAGCACGGCAGAGGGGAACTGATTAAAAAGACTTGTCTGATGACCTCAGGTCACGCGATGGGATCACAGGTTGAAGCAGTTCAGACAGTGTGGCTGGTTTCGCCACTCTGATTATGGAGTCTGATAGGCTGCAGAGGCATTGCCTGTGGAGGATGGGGATAGCCAGCCTAACTCTTTATAGAGTTGGCAGTGGGCGCAGACGCAGTGCTTTAGCTGCATATCTACAAACATTATTGTAGGTGGTGTCCCATTTCTGTAGAACGGTTTTGTTTGCCATTGTGGATAGGAGCACAATTATACAGAGTAGGTAATAGGATACCCCTGGCACAGTAAGTTTGGCAGTGGGTGTGAGCAAATAGTTCGTCCTGTAGGCAGCACCCAGCTTACAGTTGACATTTTTCACGACTGTGGATATGCTGCTTCAGGTCGAGGTTTTGGTCAAGCTGTATCCAAGATAGCGGAAAGAACTTACAGTCTCAAGGGGGTTCCATCAATATCAGGAATTTTAAGTGAAGATGCAGGTTCTAAGCTTATGATTTGATCCAAAGAGCATGGCCTTAGTCTTGCTTGCATTGAGTATAAGGCGATGCGTATCAAGCCAGTGTTGTGCCAGGTGGAAAGCTGATGACAGAGTGGCATTCAGGTGGGAGATGTTGTCAGAGTGAGCATATATAACAAGATCATAATAAAGTAGTGAGTTGCCTGATGTTATTACGTTGGGCAGGTTGTTGATAAATAGTGAGAAGAGGAGTGGACCGAGTACAGAGCCCTGTGGTACTCCAATATTGATCGTGGTACTGACAGAGATGGCCGAGTTAAGTTTTACAGCTTGAGACCTGTTGGTGAGGTAGCTACTGAACCAGGATATTACTGGGGATGAGAAGCATAGGTTTTTGAGGGTGGCAAGCAGCAGTGGATGATCAATGAGGTCAGAGGCCTTTGTAAGGTCTATGAACACAGCCCCTGTTAGCTGCCCTTTGTCCATATTTGAGAGAACATCCGAGGTGAATTTTGTCAGTACAGTTGTAGTACTATGGTGCTTCCTGAAGCCATGTTGAGCTTCACAGAGTGCATTAGAGGAGTCAATAAAATCGGTGACCTGGGTGGCTACTATCTTCTCCAGAATTTTGCTAAGTACCGAAAGTATGGCTATAGGTCTATAGTTTGATAAGTAATTTTTGCTCCCTTTTTTGAAAACTGGTGTAATTCTGGCAGCCTTCCAAATCTCGGGGACAGTGCCTGTGGAGAGAGATAGCGCGAAGATCCTGGCAAGTGGCAGGATATGAGATGAGCAGCTATTTTCAGCAGTCGTGGTTCCAGAGTGTCAGAGCCAGGGCTAGTATTATCAGACATGCCCAACAGGAGTTTGCGAACTTGATTTCCAGTAACCGCTTTAAAATAAAACAGTCTTTTGGGGGCAAGTTGTGGATTGGAGCTCATCATGGTAGAGTATGGTTGAGGGGTAACTGGCAAAGATTTTAGAGAGGATGTAATGGCAGATAGGTCGGAGAATTGCTGATTGAAGGCGTTGGCAATGGTGAGAGAGTCATTGCAGTGGACCCCTTGGAGTAGTATGTCCGAGGGGGTGATGGATTGGGGGGTTTCGAGGAAGTTTTTTATGTGACTCCAAAATTTTCGTGGATCATTAGCGGCGCTGGTTAAAAGGTCCTGGCAATATCTGCTCTTAGCAAGCCTGATGTGTTTCTTACAGTCACTTCTATGCCGCTTGTATATCTGATGATCACAGGGCAGGCCAGTGGATTTATAATGTTTCCAGAGTTTGTCCCAGAGTTTGAGCTTGTGGAGAAGATCTTTGCCCATCCACCTTGTTTGTTGCCCCCTGACCCTTCTCTTTATCTTTGGTACATGCCTCCTTTGTACCTCTCCAAACTTGCTGAGGAACACATCCAGGGCAGCCTCAGCACTAGTTGCACTGTAGATTTCGGACCAGTCCGTATTAGATAAGTCAGTAAGAAATGCTTGTACGTCAAGCGCTGCAAAGTTGGTGAGGGTGATAAGGCGGGATCAAGGAGCAGGCGGTGGACTGGAATGCCAGTGACAGACCGTGGGAGAGTGGTCTGTCAGAGAGTCTGCTAGTACAGCAGTTTTAGTTACATGGTCAGGCCTATTGGTGAGAATCCAGTCCAAGAGCATTCCTGTCTGTGTGTTAGTCATTCTCGTGCATTTTGTTATAAGTTGGTGAAAGTTATATTTTTGGACCAGAGATGCAAGGTTACTGTGATTCGGTCCTAGCCAATTTAAATTAACGTCCCCTAACAGGATACACTCATTTAGTTTCACAGATTGTGACACATGTTGGAGTAAGATCTGGAGACTTTCCAACCCGCCGGTGGGTGGGTAGTACAAACACAGGATGTGTAGATATTTTGCTCCTAGGGACAGTGTTGCATGTAGTGATTCACAGCGCATATTGGGACCAGGATTGGGAACCGCTTTTATTGAGAGGTGATTTTTGTAATAAATGGCAACACCCCCACCCCTTTTAGAGTCACTTCTATCCTGGCGAATGACGGCGTACCCAGGCAGGGCACAGTGTGCATCCAGGATATTAGGTCTGAGCCTTGTTTCGGTAAGGCACAGGATGTCAGGATTAACCAGTCTTGCCCAGGCTTCAAGCTCAGCCAGGTGCCCCACAAGACTCCTAATATTCATATGGGCTAGTAATAGGCCTTTACTTGCTTTGGTTGAGGCTGCTAATGGGATATTATGTGGCAGACCTGGGTTCGATTCGATGTCACCAGCCATCAGCAGTAGCCTTTGGGCTAGGAACTTAAGCAAGGTTCTAATGAATATCTCACATTTTTTTCGCTTAGCACTATGCTGTAGGTAGTACAGGAGTGACAGATAGGTACAGCCTTTCTTCAGGAGTGCATAGTGAAAAATGGGTAGGGGGTGACGGTATGAAAGAAGGAGATTAGAGAAACTAAAGTCCTTAGTCGATTGTGCCTTGTGATTAATGACAAGAGGCAGAGATAGGGAGACATTGCTTAGTCCATACAGGAGACACAGGCAGAATAAAGGAGTCAAGCCTGAGCGATAGATACTTAGATGTAGAGTCATTTTAGTATAGGAAGAGCAGGTCGTAGGGGCACAGAAAAGAGGAGTATTGAATAGAACAGTGCCGAGTGTGGTAAAGCATTATAGGGTGAAAATATTAGCAGGCCTGGGATTGTACATAAGGGAGAGATAGGACGCTATGGTACAACCCAGGAAGGCGGGCTTGGCAAGAGAAATTACAGAGCCGTTAGCTTGAAAGATAGGAAGCTGCCCCTAGTGGAAACGGAGTATAAGGAGCCAATGGAAAAGTGGACACTTAGTCATATGACCCACTGGTGTCTATGAAGCTAAAGGGTGGAAACCAGGGTGGGTGAGAGTGGGAGGAGGGGAGCGCGGCAAGGCGCCGGGAAGAGTCTTTGGGAGCTGTATTACTTAGCCGCAGTGGCAGCGCTCACAGTCCCCGGAGTACAAAATAGCAGTCCAAATTCAAAATTACAAAGTGAGAACAGCCGCTTTCTGTGGAGGATGGCACTAGGTATAGTTCCAAACCCAGCAGGAGAGAGCCGGCAGGAGGGAGGTCAAGTTAACGTACCTTGCAGGCTTTTGCGCCTTTAGCGGCACAAGGTACCAGGGAGCAGCTGAGCTCCTGGTTCCCTTCCTCGGGTAGCGTGCGGTCGGTGCGGCCTCTGGCAACAGTCGTTGTGGAGGAGCGCTTTTGTCTTCATTGGGGGCCGCTGGTTAAGCGGGGACCCCAGAGGCATCTTTCAGTCCTAAGGCAGGTTCCTTGATCCTGGAGGAGGGTGTCCGAAGCCCCGGTGGGCTTGGAGGGATCCTGAGGGGGTAGCAAGGAGAGGCAGATTAAGAAGGCAGCAGGACAATGGGAAGGGGCGTAGGTGAGAGAAAGGAGATTAGTAGGCAGAGGAGTAGAGTTACAGGTTACAGTTGTAAGGCAGGTTAAGAGGACAGCACTTAAAATAGGTTTTAGGTGAACAATGGGGGTAGGAGATTCAAACAGAGAAAGGTGGGAAGGCAGTACAAGGCAGCAGAGAAGCAGACTAACTTAGCTACAGCAGTTTAGAATTTCTAAGCCAAGATTTTACAAGTTTTGAGACACGAGATAATTTGTCTAGGCAGCAAATTGAGTCTTTAGGGAGCTGTATTACTTAGCCGCCGTGGCAGCACTCACAGTCCCCGGGAGTACAAAATAGCAGTCCAAATTCAAAATTACAAAGTGAGAACGGCCGCTTTCTGTGGAGGATGGCACTAGGTATAGTTCCAAACCCAGCAGGAGAGAGCCGGCAGGAGGGAGGTCAAGTTAACGTACCTTGTGGGCTTTTGCGCCTTTAGCGGCACAAGGTACCAGGGAGTGGCCGAGCTCCTGGTTCCCTTCCTCTGGTAGCGTGCGGTCGGTGTTGCCCCGGCAACAGTCATTGTGGAGGAACGCTTTTGTCTTCAATGGGGGCCGCTGGTTAAGCGGGGACCCCAGAGGCGTCTTCCGGTCCAAAGGCTGGTTCCTTGATCCTGGAGGAGGGTGTCTGAAGCCCCGGTGGGCTTGGAGGGATCCTTGCGGGCTTTTGCGCCTTTAGCGGCACAAGGAACCAGGGAGCGGCCGAGCTCGTAGTTCCCTTCCTCGGGTAGCGTGCAGTCGGTGCGGCCCCTGGCAACAGTCATTGTGGAGGAGCGCTTTTGTCTTCAATGGGGCCGCTGGTTAAGCAGGGACCCCAGAGGCGCTCTTCGTCCAAAGGCTGGTTCCTTGATCCTGAGGAGGGTGTCCGAAGCCCCGGTGGGCTTGGAGGGATTCTATGCGACAGTTTTAATGTATTTCCCTTTGTTCTTACAGCAGTGACATACATGACACTGCTGCATTCTGGGAGACATCTATTTTTTTTTGTACTCCTCACAAAATGCTCCAAAATTGTTCTATTGAGTTCTCTGAAACTCATTTACTGCTAACCGCTTCATTTTACTAACCCTAATACCTCATACTGACTTATATCTCTGTGAACTCAGATGCACCTGTTCCTCGTTGAGCCATTTTTCTCGGTGCTTTAGTCCTGCGACTCATCACGATTCTGTCCGATATAGCCCGAGCTACTACAGCACTCCATGGGCTGCCGACAATCATTGTCGCACTGGTGCATCACGTGCGCCATCTACAGGCGTGCATACATCCCGACACAAACTGTGTCTCTCTATCTGGCACCGTTTGCAAGTGTGATACTGATATTCTGCTTCCTTTCACTGCTGCCAATATAAAGGTGGTTTACAGAGGTACTGCAACAGCGGACTCTACTGCTGGATTAATACCTGTTAGATATTGGTCACCTGCTCGTTTCCGACCAATCGCACAGCTCACTTTGACACAAGTTTTTTTGCCATATTACAATGTGATCATATCCTCTCTCATTCACGTTGTCTTTGGTGAATAAATGTTAGTTGTTCCTGTATTCCACTTCTTTAAAACTGTTAACCATATTCATAATCTCTTCTGCACTCCCTCCAAGCTGTGTACATCAGACCTTATTTGAGGATATCTTTTTCTTTTTTCCACCAGCCCTCATGGCCAGCCACTCCTTTGGGCTTGCCAAAGCCCCTGACCACCAGTCCCCCCCATCCCCATTGAGCACCACAGCTCAGTTGATCCGATGTATCCCCTTTTGCGGGGGACCCCCCTCTCGTGGCGCCACCAGGAGTGGAGACTGGCCCAGCTGGGCACTTCCTTCTATGTCGGACACAATAGGGGATCAGTGCAGACTTCTTCCAGGCTTCATGGCATAAGGGGTCTAGCAGCTGTCATCTGGTTGGCCAGGCAGACCATTTTTCCCTGTGTTTGTCCCACCCACTCACCTCCCACAATGTGGTCGCATGCTGCGGCTTCCTTGGCAGAGCACACAGCTGAGTGTGGTCACCCACACTGCAATATGTGTTGCCCCAGCAGGCCACCAGGAGCTGTTCCAGAGTGGGCAGTCCCACCCCCCACACCTCCGGGAGAAGAGCATCCAGTCGGATGCCATGAACCCTCCCTGCCAGCCTCCACTCCTGACGTCCCAGGCTCGGGCACGAACTCGGGTCACCAGCATGCCATGCATTCCTCCATCACCCGGTGCCATAGAGCTGGCCTGAGGATATCTTTTTCAACAGGCCACACCTATGGAACTATAAGCTGCCAAGCACTAGGGTCACAGACGTTGGCTCTCGCATATAAACGTGGATGGCCCCTTCCCTCCTCAGTTCTTTTCTTGTCGTCAACCATTCTCGTTGGACTGCGCAGGGAAATGACTGTTACAGTCACCCATTTTCTTATTATTTTTTTCACCTTGGTCACATCAGGCAGTTTTCAGTTGCTGGACCATCCGCGATTGCTAAATCAATAGACGTCCACCCTGTCTCCTTGCTGATCAGATGCAGGGTGCAGACAGACATTTTAGCACTTCTGGGCTTTCTGGGTTTCTTGGCCCCAAGCAGGTCTCTAAATATCTCAAACTTGTAAGCAGAAGTTTACTCACCTAGATTGATTGATTTAGCAAGCTTTTCCATTCCTGAAGTACAGCTTCATCAGCACTACCACTGCTGAGGCAGAACGTTTATGCAGCCCTCTCATAGCTGAAGCTGGTTCAGATTTCTACCACATTTTCCCCAAAATGTGGAAAGGCGAAATGCTAGCCCTGGGGGACAAATTCTGGCAACCTCCAGGCCAGCGACTCTTTTGTCTTGTAGCCACTTCTCTCTTGGTAGAGGACAGAGCCCCCTCCCCTGTGGAGGGGCTCCCGCTGAACACATTAGGCTCATTCTCTTAGCTGAGGGCCAGCGTTCCCCTCTCTGTGGAGGGGCTCATATTGAACTGAACTCAGCCTGTAAAGTCTCTGGGTTTTAGGAGCTCTCTGAGGCTCCCGAGTGGCCGAATCCCATTGTCTGTCACAAAAATGAATATTCATGAGGCCTTCTCAATGCCTGATAGACTTCCTGTTTAGGCGCCTAAATTAGGTCCCTACTTTTTCTCCCCACAGGCCTTCAGCAAAGTCCCATGAACCTTTTCAGTGAATCCTGGCTTTCTGATTGGCTGCTGGCTGCTAAAAATGGCTGCTAGTATCACAGTCCCCAAGCAGTTCTTTGCAGTCCACACGAAGTAAGTTCTGGTGTCAGCAGTATATTCAATGTATTTACATGGTTCCATGTCATTACCGCATATGTAATTGCATCATGGTCAATTTGCCACAAAACATAATAGTGTATCACACATTCAGCAAAAGGACAGAACGTCGCACAACAGTGCACAACATTTATCGGACATAAGCAGTAAGCATGTATTCACCTTGCTGACAAGGAGATAGCTGCCCCTCCACCTTCAGCTCGACACATCCCAATATATCACAAACCTTGAAAATCGGCTTTTTATCACAGAACATCTTAAATACCCTTGTACATATTTTAAATATTCATTCTGATTACGTGTTTATCTTTTGCAGTTCAGGAGGTAGAGAAGAAAAAATTACTCACCTTAGTAATGTTGTTTCTTCTAATGGAGTCTTGCTATATTATGACATATGCAGTGAGTCCCAACCTTCGAACTGCTCTGGAGGGGAAAGAGTTAACTTTCCATGCCAGGCATGGAACGCTGAGCGTGAGCTCGGTTGAAACTCTGTCTGTTGTTCTTCAAACTCAAACCGTCAGATCTTTATGAGCTAAACTCACTGAGGTCCTGTGTGGAAGCTGTAAACCTACATTAGCTAACTGACTACTAAACATAAGAACACATTTTTTGGCCCCAAAACAAAGACTCAAGTCAGGAGACCCAAAAAATGAAAAACACAACACCAAATCACCCCCAAAAAAGGAGGGGTGAAACAACAAGGTGGGCATCTACTAAGTGCCAACACTGCACTGCCCACCCACATCCCAAAAACAAGGTTCTGAGAGGGGCAGGCGGGGGGAGGTCATAATATAGCAAGACTCCATTAGAAGAAACAACATTACTAAGGTGAGTAATTTTTTCTTCAAACAACATGAAGTCTTGCTATATTATGACATATGCAGACTACACAGCAGTACCTCCATAGAGGAGGGACAGAACCTACTTAGGAAATAGGCTGTGACGCACAGCTGTTCCAAACCGAGCATCACTCCTAGCCTGGATGTCCAGGGAGTAATGCTTGATAAAAGTGTGAACGGTTTTCCAGGTAGCTGCTTGACATATCTCTAGGATAGGGATGTCCCTGGCAGCAGCCAGAGAAGAAGCTGTACCTCTGGTAGAGTGAACCCTCAGGCCTGAGGGAGGAACCTTACCCAGTTTTTCATAGCAAATTGATACAAGAGACAATCCACCTGGCAATGGATCTTTAGTGGCAGTTTCCTTTACTAACCTCACCATAAGTGAGGAACATTGGAGGAAGTCAAACCTGGACCCTTGGTATGTTCTATGTAGTAACTAAGGGCTCTTTTGACATCTAAACTGTGCAGTCTCCTCTTGCCAGAGGAGGAATGGTCAGTGAAGTACACAGGAGAATAGATTGATTAAGGTGAAATCTGAAACCACCTTAGGCAAGAACTTCCTGTTAGTCCTGAGGACCACCTTATCTCTATGAAAGGAGATAAATCAGGCTTCACTGACAGGGCTTGTAATTCACTTATCGTCTGGCAGAAATGATGGCTACCAAAACACAGTTTTCCAAGTCAAGTATAAGCTCTGCTGAAGAGAGAGGCTCAAAGGGGTTGCATAAGCTGAGCAATGCAAACATTAAGATCCCAGGCAGGGGCAGGGTCCCTGAATGGAGGGTTGGTGTGAAGCAACCGCTTGAAAAACTTGGAGAATACAGGATGAGCTGAAAGAGAAGAGGGCTTACCTGCTGACAAGAAAGCAGACACAGCTACCAGATGCACTTTTAGGGTAGCTGGTCTCAGCCCCAAGGTATTTAAGTGGACCATATAATCCAGGACTGTGGGTAAGTCAGCAGATTCTGGGGAAATATGCTTTCCAAAGCACCATATGGAAAACCTCTTCCATTTGAAATTATAAGTAGCCCTGGTGGAAGGCTTCCTAGAAGCCTTCAAGATATCCATTACACCTTGGGAGAGGTGTAGGTCAGCAAACTCTAACTCTTCAAGAGCCAGGCCTTGAGATTGAGAGATTTGAGGTTCGGTACCAAACTCTCCCTGAGCACAGGTTAACAGGTTGTGATTCCTGGAAGACACAGGGAAGGTGGACTGCTAAGGACAGTAGGAGTGGGTACCAAGACTGTCTGGCTCAGTCTGGAGCAATCAGAATCATCTTGCAGGGTTGAGATCTGATTTTGACTAGCACTTTGAACAGGAGAGGAAGGGGAAAAGCATAGAAACTTTCCTCCCAACTGAGAAGGAAGGCATCCAGAGGACTGAGCCCAACACTGGGGGCCGCAGCAAAAAGGGAAGTTGGTGATTGTCTGGGGCTGCAAAAGATCTATCTGCAGGGTGCCCGTCTGGCAAATACCACCTCCAAGACCAGGGGTCCAGTGACCATTCGTGATGGCCCTGGGAACTGCTGAGAGCATCCATGGGACATTGTCCTTGCCGAGAGGTGAACTGCCATAAGGGAGGTGTTCAGTGAGTAAGCCAGAGATCACAACTTCATTGCTTCGGTTCACAAGGCCATAGACCGAGTGCCCCCTTGCTTGTTGATGTACCACATTGTGGTGGTGGTGTCTGTTCTGACCTGAATAACTTTGTTCTGAACAGATTTGGAAAAAGCTTGAAGTGCCAGAAAAACTGCTCTGAGTTCCAAAAGCTTGATGTGGAGCAGGTATTCCTGAGGGGACCACAATCCCTGGGTAGTGAGGTCGCCCATGTGAGCTCCTCACCCCAAGAGGGATGCATCTGTAGTAAGGATTAAGGAGAGAGATTGAGGGGCAAAAGGAACCCCCTGTCTCAGATTGTTCTGGTCCTGCCACCACTGTAGGGCCTGATCAGGGTTCGAGTTACTGGGATCAATTTGGTTAGAGGGTCTTTCCTTTGAGACCAAAAGGCTCTCAAATGGAACTGGATGTCCCTCATCTGAATCTTACTCCCGGCACTACTGCTGTAGAAGCAGCCATGTGCCCTAGGAGCTGTAGAGTGCCTTGCTGGTCGAGAGACCTGCAGGGTGAATGAGGAGGCCAGAGACCAGGGTCCTTGCCCTGTCCAGAGGAAGGAAGGCTCTGGCCTTCTCTGTGTTCAGCTCCATGCCTATGAAGGTGAGGAGCTGGACAGGCTCTAGAACTGACTTTGGAAGATTCAGAAGGAAACCTAGAGAAGTGAGCAGTTGCTGAGTTATCTGTAGATGTAACTTGACTTGGTCTGGAGACTGGCCTGCTATGAGCCAGTTGTCCAGGTAAGGGAAGATAGCAATTTTTTGCCTTCTTAGGTGGGCAACTGCTACTGCCAGGCATTTTTTGAATACCCTTGGAGCAGAGGTGAGGCCAAAGGGCATTGCTCTGAATTGGTAATGGCCTGAGGGCAGCTCCGAACCAATGAGTTACTTTACGGGAGCTTCTGATGAGAATATGGAAATAGGCATCCTGAGGTCCAGGGATTCAGCCAGTCCCCTGGCCTTAGAGAGGGTAGAATAATTCCAGAGTCACCATTTTGAATTTTGGTTTTAAAAGGTGCTTGTTTAAGTATCTGAGATCCAGGATGGGCCGCCATTCTCCTGTCTTTTTTGGGGTAAGGAAGTACCTGGAGTACAAGCCTTTGCCCTGGTGTAGGGGTGGAACCCTTTCCACAGCTCTGAGAGCTAGGAGGGGAAGAGACCTCTGCCTCTAAGGCAAGAGCCTCTGGAGGATTTGCAGGTGGAAAGGATCTGGTTCTCATCTTTGGAAATTTTTGGAAGCTGAAAACCAGTCCCTGGCTTACTACTTCTAGGACCCATTTGTCTGATGTCAGAGACTTCCAGTCCTGGACAAAGTAAGCCAGCCTGCCCCCTATAGGTAGTTGAGAATCGGCCCTGGCAACCCCATCAGGGTGCTTGTTTGGCAGGGGCTTTGGGCTGAGGGGTGGAAGCAGGCCTGCTTGTACCCCGTCTGCCTCTCCCTCTAAAGAACCCCCTCTGGGCATAGGCAGAAGAGGAGGCCTGGGCTTGGTAAAAAGGCCTATGAAAAGGCCTACCCTTGCCCCGGGGAAGCTGCCTTTGAGGAGTGGCCTGCCTTTCTTTGGCCTGTGCACTCCTATAGGTGGTCCTATACTCATCCATTTTCTTCATGTAATTCTCTGTCTGCTCCCCAAACAGAAAATTACCCACAAGAGGAAAATCCATGGCCTTAGTCTGAGTATCCTGTGACAGACTCGTACATCTGAGCCAAGCCATTCTGGGAAGTGCCACAGATGTAGCCATGACTCTTGATGACACATCATTAGAGTCAACTGCAGCATGGAATTGCACCTTGGATGCCTCAATACAATCAGCAGCCACCTGCTCCAGCTTCTTGGCAAGCTGGCCAGGGACCTGCTTTGCTAGAGCCATAACAGTGTCCCATCTGGATTTCTGGTATCTAGCAACATAAGCCATATAATTTGCCTGTCTGAGTCCCAAGGATGCTGCCATGTACTGTTTCTTTGCCATGGCATCAATCCTCCTGGAGTCCTTATCCGGGGGGGTGTGAAGCCAAGGGAATATTAGCCTTGTCACAGGCTGCAGCCTGCACTACCCCAACATGGCTGCATTGTTGTGTGAGGAACTCCGTATTAGAGCCTGACAATGTGTACCTCTTGTCCATTCTCTTATCCACAGGAGGTATAGTGTGAGGCGCTTTTACAATTTTGAAAGTCTGTTTCCCAAAAGATTTATGCAAGGGAATAGACAGTCTCCTAGACTCTGGGATATCCATCATTTCCACATAGTCAGGCTCCTCTTGATCATCCACAGCTTCCTCCATAGGGAGCTGGAGGGTTTTAGCCACTTTATTTATAAAACATAAAATGAGAAGGGGACTCAGAAAGCCTAGGAGGAGACACTCGTGAAGGTCTGCCTGGGGAGATGTCTGGCTCAGTGGGCACATCCAGACTTTCAAATCCACGTTCACTCTCCTCATACTCCTCTTCCCCCTCCACTGGTTCATAATACTCCTCAAACTCATACTCTTGAACCGGTGGAACCGGCCGAACCAGGTGCTTACCCGATGGTGCCGGTTCGGTCGGAACCGGGGAAAGCGACTGGACAATTTTTATCACTTTGGCTATCTCTTCAGCGGTTGGAGAGGAAAGTTTTGGCTCCACACCAGCTGATTTTCTAGTCCTTTTTGCTGGACCCGGCTCCTCAGAGTCGGATCTCCTTTTGCCCGAGGAAGTCTCGTCTTGGTCAGAGGGCACTCCCTCTGGTTCGGTTGGAACCGAACCGGGCTGGTCATCCGGTTCAGCGGACTTTTTGGCCTCCCTTTCCCTGAGCCTACCAACTCTCATTTCCAGGGTAGCTGCAGGAAAACTTTTACAAATCTGGCAGTTTGCATTGAGGTGGTCAAACCCCAGACAATAAACACAGGTGGTGTGGGGATCAGCCTTGGCAAAGACTTCCCCACACACACTGCAGTATTGAAACCCAGTGGCCCGGTTTTCTTTGGGTTTCTCATACATAGTGCCAGTCCTAACCAAACTTACCCGTTTATGGCAATCGGTCAGGTAAAACCCTTTTATCGGTTCCCAACCGTGTCACGGGTCGTGGAAAAAACCATAATAAAAATCTGTTTTTTTTTTTAGAGCCGATAAGAACCGGTAACCACACACTAAAAGATAGATTAATATATTTTAAACAACTTGATTGGTTCAAACCGAACCGATAAACCGTTTATAAGTTCCACACAGAATAGAAATAAATGTAAAACCTATCTAGTACTCACAATACCACAGATAGAGTCTGAACCGACCAGTTGCGGTTTAAATTCGGTTGAAAACCGGGAAAAACAATACTTTAACCGACAAAATGAACCGAGCAGAAGGAGGAATCTCCGGAGCGACTGTTCAGTGAGGCGGAGTAAAGAATTTGACGGTTTGAGTTTGAAGAACAACAGACAGAGTTTCAACCGAGCTCAAGCTCGGCGTTCCATGCTTGGCATGGAAAGTTAACTCTTTCACCTCCAGAGCAGTTCGAAGGTTGGGACTCATTGCATATGTCATAATATAGCAAGACTTCATGTTGTTTGAAGCATTTTTTTCACATTTAAAAATACATGGTTCAACTTTTCCACAGCCCAGATCTGGAATGCTGCTCTTACACGAGTAAAGTTGAAATGTAACATGGATGGTAAGCAAAGTTGCTTTCTCTGTGAGGACACTGAAATCCTGATTCCTGAACTGTCTCTGCTTGTTAGTTCTTGCTTGATCTCCCAATTTGCACACTGGCTTTTGTCTCAACTCATCAGTACTCGCGCACTAAAACCCAACAAGATTTTGCAGCATTATGGTCTTTAGCTGAATTGTATGATTAGCGGTAATTGTTCAGTGCTGTTAACGCTGCGCTGAATTGATCGCTGTGTATTTCATATGCGGTAATGACGTGATACCTATTTACATTATTGCCCCACAGTCTAGTAGCCTCTATAGTGCCCTGTTGAATGCTGCCCTCATTTCACATTTATTTACAGTCTATAGCCTGTCACTGCCACCGAAATATAGTGCCCCTAGGTGGCAGACAGGCAGTTCATTAATATTCATGGGGCTCCCAAAGGCTCTCATCAATATTCATGAGCCCCACCGTTGGCGCTTCTCAGCAGTCCGTATTTACAATTTATCGAGGACTCTTTTGGCCCTTATTCTGGTCACTGGTTCCCTGTTAACTTCTTCCAGGGTCCGGGACCAATGGGATGCCATGCATTTGGCCACAATTGCAGTCGGACTGTGGAGCATGCTGCTGGCCGTGAAGCATATGGGGAAAAAAAGGCTGGTGGCTCCGCAGCCACTCCACAAGCCCTTAGTGGGCAAAACAAACACTGGGGCTGTATCAGGGACCCTGGGGGCACAATACAGGGCTCAGGCCAGGCGGTGCAAACACCGGAAGATCAGGGGACACCTGAGGTGTCTGGAGGCAAACTGGAGAACTGACAGGCAATTAAAGCACGCCCCCATTTGGGGGGTATTACAGATGTAACCCAGCAACCTGCTAAAGTGGGGTTCCTTTCCTGAGCCCTTCTCCTTGCTAGATTTTAACCACAGATGCCTTGGGGATGGGCTGTGGGACACATTCAGAGCCCCATAATATGCAGGGTATATGGACCAAGGTGGAGAGCACCCATGTAACTATTCTAGAAATGACAGTTGTTCTGTGTGGCCTATAGGCCTTCCATGATTACTTGTCCCTGGGTCCTCTGTTAGTACAGACCGATAACGTTATTGTGATGCATTTATATCAACAAACATAGGGGAACTCATTCTTACTCCTGTGCAGGGAAGCTAAGAGAGTATGGTACTGGGCTGTAGAAAACCGGACTAGAACTGTCAGCAGGAAATGTTCCAGGCATCAAAACGTCTTTGCAGACAGTCTAAGCCAGTCAAGTTTCAGAATGCATAAATGAGAACTGCTGACCTCAGTGGCGGAAGACCTGTTCCATAGATAGGGTCCTCTCAAGTTGGACCTTTTTGCATCCCCACACAACGCAAAGCTGCCACTTTTCTGCTCGCTCAGAGCCTTGAGTTTTCTGGGGAGGCATGTTGTCCTTCTCTTGGAAGGGGAGGTTCCTGTAGGCCTTCCATCTAATTCAGAGGGTATTATTCAAGATTCAGATGGAGGGGGCAAATCTAATCCTTATTGCTTCCCTGTGGCCTCAACAGATCTGGTTCCTCTTACTGCAGCAGCTGACAGTAGGAACCACCAGTTCCCCTGCCCTTATGCCAGGGACTTCTGTCACAGGAGCTGGGAATCCAGGTCCATCCGTACCTCAGATCACTTCATCTCCATGCATGGCTCCTGAAAACATAGCTATTGCCAGATTGGGAGTCTCCCAAAAGGTGGCTGATGTTTTTGTGGCTGCTAGAAAGCCTTTTACCAGAGCCACTTATTCCATGAAGTGGAAACGGTTTGCTCTGTGGGCCGCTTCTCATCACTTAGACCCTTTCACCTGTCGTATAAATCAGGTTCTAGAGTGTCTACTGTCCTTGTCAGATGCAGACCTCCAGTACTCTATTAAGGTGTACTTGGCTGCTATCTTAGCTTTCCACATACCTATTGAGGGTCATACAGTTGCCCAGCTAGAGGTGGCCTCTACGTTTTTGAGGGGCATTCTGCACTTGATGCCTATCTGTAATCCAGTCCGAGCTTGGGAAATGAATTGTGTGTTGGAAAAGCTTATTTTGTCTCCTTTTGAGCCGGCTGCAACTTGTAACCTACTCTTTCTTTCTTGGAAAGCGTTGTTTTTAGTTGCCATTACTTCTGCTCGAAGAATTTCAGAGCTTTAGGCTCTGATGTATGAGCCTTCTTATTTGATTTTCCCCAAAGATAGGGTGTCTTTGCCTACTAATCCTATGGTTTTACCAAAGCTGGTGTCTGAGTTTACCTTAAATCAGACTATATCCACCTGCCAGTTTATTTTCCTGAGCATGCCAGTCCAGGGGAAGCATTTCTCCATACTTTAGATGTGCATAGAATACTCTATTACTATATACATCATACAAAGGACTGCAGGAAGTCCTCACAGCTTTTCGTTTCATGTGCTTCTGGGAAAGAGGGTGCTCCATTTTCCAACCAGTGCTTATCCAGATCGTTAGCAAATGCATTACTTTTTGTTATAGGAAGTCTGGCAAGGAACTTCCTGGGGTTGTTCATGGTCATTCTACTAGCAGCATGGCCACATCTGTTGCATGCTTTAAAAATGTTTCTGCTGCTGAAATCTGCACACTGCTACTTGGAGTACTGTCCACTCCGCTACCAAGTCGCCTCGCACCCCGACCCACTCACCCTTCAGAGCTCACTACAACTCTCCTTCAGCCAAGCTGAAAAATCGACCATCGCCTGGTTCTGAATCTCAAAAAGACAAAATCAATGATCTTTGCACACAGACAGAGTAACTTCAAAAATGCTCCCCTTTGCATCATTCCCAGCACCTGCCACCCCCTTGAGCAGGTATCAACTTATAAATACCTGGGCATCACCTTTGACTCGGCTCTCTCCTACCATGTCCATGTCAGTGCACTGTCCTCTGCCATGAATGCCCGGATTGGACTCCTATACCATCACAGAGACTGCCTACCCGAGCTTGCCCTATGGCTGGCTATCTCTTCCTCCATCCTGTCTTTGGTTGACTACGGACTCCCCATCTATGCAGCCGCTGACCCTACTGCCCTCACCAAAATACAGACCTCTATCAACAAAGCCTGCAGGCTCCTGACCGGTGCCCCCAGCAGAACTCACACATGCCAGCTCTACTTCACTCCAAACATACTCAGTTTTGAAGAATGCCTGCAAGACCACACCTGTATACTGGCAAAAAAGACTCTACTTGGGTTATGCCCCACAGGAGTCGCCACACCGCTTCTACGGGCCTCCCACTCAATCGCCACCCGTAATACCAACAAAACCACCTTCCAGGTGCCTAGAGCCAGGACATCACTTGCACAAAGGTCTCTCCACCACAGAGCACCTTCCTGGTACAACTCCCTCCCCGTGCACATCACAAACATCCCCAAAACTGGCCCCTTCAAAACCGCCCTATGCAAACACCTTACGAGCACGCGTAGCTGTATTTGCCTGTCATAGGCTATCCGAGTGCCTCAAACCCAACCTGTCCCTGTATGATTCATTTTTATTTACCTACTCTTGAAATGCCTATTATATATGTTTATCTGTGTCTCACCTGTACTGTTCCTGCTGTCTTGCTTCACAATTATATTGTCTCTCCTCCCTGCGATGAGGTGCCTTTGTAAATGAGTCTCTGACTCAAAGGTTTGTAAATCCGATATATGAATAAATAAATAAATAAATAAATAAAAAATAAACACTACAGTATGGATATAGCTTCACAAAAAAGGGCTGGGTTTGGCCTAGCTATACTCCACAGCCTACTGTCTTAGGCCTGTCATTTCCTGCCACCCAGACTGTTTATGGTCAATCTGCTTGGTACTCATTCCATAGGTTTGGCTTGGTGAAAGAGATAACCTTGAAGAAGATAGAACAGTTATGTTCTCACTGTAACAGTAGCTCTTCGAGAGAATCTCTTTTATCAGGCTATGCCATCCCACCTTCTATCCTCCTATTGGACCCTAAAATTCTGAGGAATGCTGTCTCCTTTTCCTTGAGGGTCTGTCTGCTGCTGTCTGCCTTGCCTGGTCGGCAGAGCCCTCGGTTCTTTCCTGGTTCCCTATGGGGAGGCCCTTCGAGTATGATCTCCAGTGGGGAACTGAGGAGGAAAGGGGCCACCCATGTTTATATGGGAGAGCCAACGTCTGATGTCGTCTTGGGTGGCCCGTAGTGGACTGCTTGCAAACATTTCCATGTGGTTCTAGTGCCTGAAAACTTTTAGTTCCATGGGTGTGGCCTGATGAAAGAGATTCTCTTGAAGATCTACTGTTATGGGGGCCTAAGCATGATGGTGCAGAGTGGCTATGTGCTGCGCATCTGCAGCACATAGCCACTCCACACCCACTGTGCCCCACATGCAGGATGCACTGGGGGGCGTGCAGTCCCAATGCACCCAATTCTCTGGGCCCGCGGACTGCAACGTGCTGGGGCAGGCTGGGGGCATGCAGAGGAAGGCACCTGTTATACCAGGGAGAACCCTACTGTAACCTTCCTCTGCGCCCTGCCCCACACACACAGCACAGCATCGCATGCCTGACCCTCCTCCAACACACATGGGTGCCCACACCCTGAGGACCGGGACTGCATGCCCCCACCCCAGCCCATGGTGGCATCCCCCAACCACTCATTGCAGCCCCGTCCTGATGATGGTGATGACTTCCCCCCACCTTGCAAGCACTGCAACCCTTTGCCCGGCACATCTGGCTGGGCCACCCGACCCTATAGCCTGGTCGAAGACCCCACCCCCACAATGCTGGCAGGGATAACTGCACCCCCCCATGACACTGACAACCCTTCTCCAGTCCCTGTACCTTCCTCTTGGTGCTGCAGCCTGGCCTGACCCCGTACCTTCCTGTAGGTGCCACGGCCCTGAACGACCAGCGGCACAGCCCTCCGCGACACCACCACAGCCACTGGTTATCTGTTGTTGCTGGGACGCGCTGCCACAATAGGCAGTGCACTCCCAGCAACAGTTGATAGCTGAGGTGGTGGAGGAGCACTGTGCTGCTGGTCGCCCAGGCCATGGCACAGACAGTACAGACAGGGGATCAGTGCGTGGTGGTGGGGTTTGTACACAGTGGCTACCAGTGGTACAGCGGGCCCTGGCTGAGGTCGGGCATCGCATCATTGTGTGTGTGTGGGGTTTGGTATGCACATCATGTGGAACAGCCAGCCACATGTTGGGGGCTGGTTTTACAGGCCACCACTTTGGTCGGAGGTATGGCAGGCACCGAAGGGTACGACCATACGTTGGTCGGGGCGTGGGGGTCCGGTGACTGCACCTGAGGTGTAGGGGCTGCTATGTTGGGGGGGGTTTCGGCATTATGGGGCCACTGGGTGGGCATGGGACAGGGGGACCTGTGTACACTAGGTGGGCACTGCTGGCCACAGGGACTTCACCATGCAGATCTGGGTGCCTGCGGGGCTATTCACGCACCTGGATCCATACTGTGCAGTGCAAGGGATCCACTCAGGGACACATGTTGGGCATCCGATTGGCAGCCCGGCTGGGTCTGTGACTGCCCACGGCTGCCCTGTGTGGACCTGCACACCGGGGGAGGCAGGTACGCGGACAGGTTGCGGCCAGTGATATATACTACTGGTACGCACCTGTCCGCAGGTGTGGAGCTACGTGGGAGGGATACGCGCCTTTGGTGTGTATTTCCCACCTGGTAGTGCACAGGGCCCATGATTAGTATGTAACTGTTCTTTCTCAAGTATGGAGCCCAAAACTGGGCACAGAACTCCATGTGTGATCTCACCAAGGACCTATACAGTGCTATGAAAAACTCCTTTTCTCTACGAACAGAACTTTTCTTGATGCTTCCTATAATTTGATGGTGCTTTTTTGGCTACAGCCTCACACTAAGTAAGCAGCCTGCTTAAGACCATTAATAATGATGATTCATAACTCTTTACATGGAAGACCATGTTTAGGGGAATTCTGCTAAAGCTATACTCAGTTTTGGGGTTTCTTCTTCCTAAATGCAGTACCACATATGTTTCCAGCATTAGATTTCAGTGACCAGTCAAACAATTTATCTAAATCGGTTTGTGATGCCAGATGTTCATCAGGTGAATCGGCAACATTGATTAATTTTGTATAACCTGCAAACTTTGAAATCCATTGTGAGATGACATGATGCATGATGCAAAGGACCAAGCATTAATCCCTGAGGGACCTGACTGGTTGCTCTGCCCCAGAAAGATGTAGGACCATTGATTTTAACTTTCTGTGCTAATCCAGCCCAATAAAGTGAGACTAATACCCATGGATTTTAACTTGAAAATCAATTCCTTGTGTGGGACCATATCGACAGCCTTTGAGAAATTCAGGTGTACTACAGCAACAGATATCTTTTGACCTGAAGCTTTGCTTATTGGCTTGAAACAATGAATTAAATTAAATTGGCGAGCTCGATTTGATAAATCCATGCTGCGAGTCATTACTGATATTGTTTTGTTCCCAATTTCATCCCTAATTATGGATTCTGCTATTTTACTGATTATTGGGGTGTGGCTATCTGGTTTATAATCCCCAACCACACAGTTGTTCCACTTCTTCTGGATGGGACCACTGTTGCTGCACCCCAGATATTTGGCATAGCCAGCTCTCAGATTGAATGTGCAGTGGTGTTTGTAGCCACATCTACTATCTAGTGGGCACATTGTCTAAGGTACCTTCTGCTGGATAGTGTCAGATCCTGGTGCTCTCTTGTGATCTATTTTAAGCAGTTTCTGTAAAACTTATTTTTTTACTGATGAATGGCATTCTGATAATATCAGAGGCATGCTTTGTATTGTTATGTAAGGTCACTATTGGAAACAGAGCAAGCAAATTTATTTAAAATATCAACCATCTCCTTTTTCATTGGCAGTTATAGTATTCCCCATTTTTAGAGGGACCACTGCTCAAGCAGTCTTTTTGACTCCCATTTTGGACTGCTGTTACTGCCCCCCTGTTTTCAAGTCTCCCTTTTAGCTCTCCTAACTTCTTTGGTGCAATCCCTTAGCAGTGTCAGATATTGAACTGCAGCTAGTGATGAGTTTTCTGCATTTAACCGCTTTGTATAGTGTGTTTTCCTTATAATACCATTTGTAAGCCATGGAAGTCGCTTACCATTTTTATTGTATATTTTAACTACTGGAATGTATTCATTCTCCAGTGTTCACAGTTTTGTTCATTAACTGATTTCTTGTCCTTTTTAAATTCAGATCCTTGAATTCTGCGTCACAAGATCAAACAGAAAGTAGTTCCCCTTAAACTATTAAAGTGTTCCCATTGCATTTACATTGGGTTATTCTGTGTTCAGTGAGAAGAGATCTTCACATAAGCTGTACTATCTTATGGCTGCTGTTGCCCAGCAGTTTTCTTATGGTAGTGCCATTGACAGCACCCTCTAGAGTTGTTGAATCAGAATCTGCTAAGGTGGAATCCCTCGCAGGCGGCTCAACCATCTGATCAGTATTATTCTCACTACTATATCTAGGTACATTTTTTCTGAAGATGTCTTACCTTTTTGTCAGGCCTGGCAGGCCCCACCCATACCCCCTGAGTAACACATTACCGCTATGCATTTTCAATATTTAGAAACGGTTGTTCATCCTGCTCATATTTCAGTTCTGTTGGTTTATAGAAGACCCCTGATATTAAGTCTTTACATCTTCTAATGGAAGCTCTGACCCATATTCATTCAAGCTGCTTATGAATTGGATTATCAATATTAATCTCTGTAACTTGTGTATTATTATTATTTTTTTTAATTTATCATGTAAAACATATTAACTAAATTATTTACAAAATAAAATAACTCTCAGATTTGGGGTGGTTACATACAAATTAGAACATTCCGGACCTCAGCAATGCAATTTAGAAAAGCCAAGCTTTTAATAATGACTTTAAATGTGTAAGACGGTCAGTAGGCCAGATGTCTGGAGAAGACCTTCTTTCTCGTCAGTGCAACACAGGAGAAGTCTCGACCACTAACCCATTATCAGATTTGCAGCAGAAGTAGATAGATGGCTCTAGGGGTGTGCATACAGCTCGCTAACCACAGTCTGGGAGCTCCACTGTTGTTGATGATTTGTCAGATGTCTTGAAGCTAAGCTCCTTCCACTACCAGGGTGGTATATCCCCTGACTCCACCCCGTGACATCAGATCTTTCTTTTCTTTTGGAAGAACAGGTCACCTCCATCATGACTCTCGCTTAGGATTTAGTGCACCATTGGTGAACTTTATTTTCAAAGTTTTCAAACTTTTTTTAGTACTGTCTTTCAGCCCTTTCGACTCCTCTCTGTGATCAATAGAGCAATGGAAGCTGAGCCTCAGATTTTGAGTACAGTGTCTGTAGAAGATGCTGGTCACCAACCCATATATCATGAGCCTGTAGTGCCTGGGTGGGTAGCACAACATGGCCATGTATGACCTGTCTTTTGACATCTCCAGAATCCCTTAAAGATTGGATGCACTGGCTCACCCTCAGCCGGCCTTCAGAACGGCTTCTGAAGAAATGGCCTAAGGGCCGTAAGTAGGAATCAGCGGCTGGTGGGTCTCCATTGCAGCTTATGATCTTTGAAGAGGAAGTGATGACTGCTGCGTTGGGTACCTCTTCGATCTTAGCACTGCTCCCAGCTGGGGCCAGTGTCGGAGAGTCAGTCACCAGAGACTTCCATGAGATGTGCATGGCCCTCCAGATCTTGGAGGAGAGCCCTGCCCAGTGTGACGAGAAACACACAAGCACCACCAGCACTGGTTGTGGGATCAGGAGAGATCAGAATCCTCCTGATCCCTCAGCTCCCTCGACTACTTGGCTACAGTTGAGAGCCTCTCAATTGAAGGGATGGTTGAGAGCTCCTTGTTACCCCCATCAGGCTTGTCGACCTCAACTCCAGCCAAGCAGGCTATGGAAAACTTTCTCAAGCTTGTCTACCAGCTGTTGGTCGAGATTGAAGGTTTGGTGTCTCAGATCCTGGTGCTTCCTGTCCTCACACAGGAAGACATGGTCTGGTTGGTGTCCCCGGCTGGATCACCTTGGGAACTGCCTCCACCAGTGGTTGAGCCATCTACACCTGTCCTTGAATATATGGCCAGGCACATGGTGCACCACAACCAGCTGGAAGACTTTCCTTGTCGATGACCATCCGGATGATCGAGATCCAGGTCAAGGTCTTGATCAAGGTGTTCTCACTCTTAATCCCACTTGCCTGGGAGATGCTGCCGTCAGTGCTCTTCGCACATGAATCTGCCACCTGGAAGCCAGTGCACATCTTCATTTCTCATAATAGCATCGACCTTGAGTCTTGTTGGGATACTGTTTTTTGGAGATCAGTTCTTCGTCCTGTGTTTGCCAAATAGGGGTGCACACTTTGCCCCCTCTTCCTGGAGAACTACTAGTAGTCTGCAAGAGTGGGGAAAGTAGACTGTATCCATGCCCCTAGAAAAGCAGGTCACTCACCTATAACCGTAGTTCTAGGAGTGATATACAGGTCACATCCACACAACCCACCCAGCCTCCACTGGCAAATGGCACATGGATCCCTGCTTCCAGCATGTGATGGTCTGAGGTCACAGAGCGGACTTGGGAGATGTACTGTGCAGGTGGTGGGAGGAGCTTAGCTTCGAAACATCTGATGAATTGGAATTTCCAGGGAACTGCCAGAGTGTGGATGTGAACTGTACATCACTTTTAGAACTATAGTTACAAGTGAGTAATGTATTTTTACTGCTGTCAGAGCAAAATGATCATTTGGACTCATAAGATGAAATCTGGTCAACAAAGCAGGCGGACGTCTAACTATGGAGAGATGTTGAAAATTAGAAGGGAAAATTTGTATTAATGCATTTTGTGATGGGAAGCTAGAGTAGGACTTGGAGGATGGAACTAATGCAATCCCACATTTTCTTTACAAGGAGATGAGCTGTGGCATTTTCTATATATAATTTGGGCTGTTGGGGTGATTTCCCAAACTGTGAGGGTGGTCATGCTAGTGTAAGCCGACCTCTTATAGGTGGGTTACATAAGGGGTGCTTGCACCCTGAGGGGAGAGGGCTGGACAGGGTTCCTTAGTGCCAAGGAGACCCTTTTGGGTGGACACCCATGTGTGACACTTGAGGGGTGTCCAGGGGCCTGTGGGGATACAATAACACAACGTCAGTAACTACAGTGTCCACACCCACAAGTACAGTTCTCAAAACCTCTATGGCTCTCAAAAGAGGTGGCAGGGAAGGTTAGGGAGAAAAAGAACATTCAGGAAGTAAAAGGAAACACAGAAGGAGCAGGACAGAGAACTGTATCAGTTAAAGCAGAAGGAAGCAGGGAAGGCAGCCAGAACACCAAAGGCCCAAACCGAGGAAAAGCTAGCCAACTCATTTAAGAAGGGAATAAAACCTTTTATAGGTACATCAGGGAACGAAGGAAGACCAAGGGAGGGAGGGCTTAATAAAGGGGACGGGGGGTGGGCAGAGGGTGACTGTGAAAAGGCAGAGATACTAAACAAATATTTTTGCTCAGTATTCACAAGTGAAGAAGGGGAGGTACCTAAACCAAAAGAACAGAAACACTCTGGATAGGGGGGTTGATTCCAGCCTATTCACAGAAGAAAGAGTTTTGTATAGTTACCCATGTTGAATCTCACAGTGTCTACCCTCCCTATGACGAGGTGCCTTTGTAAATGAGTCTATGAATCAAAGGTTGTAAATCCAACTGTCTAGTTAATAAATAAATAAATGAAAGAACTCTTAAAACTGAAAGTGGACAAAGCAATGGGGCCTGATGGGATTCATCCCAGAATTCTAAAAGAACTAAGGGTAGAACTAGTGACTCCACTGACTACCCTCTTTAACAAATCATGGGAGAATGGGGTGGTACCTGAGGACTGGAGAAGGGCAGATGTGATTCCCCTTTACAAAAGTGGAAGCAGGGCAGAGGCAGGAAACTACAGACCTATTATTTTCCCTATCACTGAGGTCAAACTAATGGAATCACTTCTGAAGGAGAGAATTGTTGAGTACCTAGAGGCCAGAGGGGCACAGAACCCAAGGCAGCATGGATTCACTGCGGGAAGGTCATGTCAGACGAATCTAATAGATTTCTTTGACTGGGTGACCAAAGTGGTAGATCAGGAAGGGGCTGTGGACATTGCCTACCTAGGCTTTAGCAAGGCATTTGACACAGTCCTACACAGAAGATTAATATACAAGTCAGCCAGCCTGGGAGTGGGTCCCAAGATGGTAGCCTGGGTAAAAAAATTGGCTAGAGAACAGGACACAGAGGGTAATAGTAAATGGAGTCCACTCTGAAGAAAGGGGGGTTACTAGTGGGGTACCACAGGGTTCAGTTCTAGGACCGGTCCTCTTCAATGTCTTTATAAGTGACATTGCAGAGGGACTGGATGGAAAAGTATGTCTCTTTGCAGACGAGACAAAGATCTGCAGCAGGGTTGATACACAAGGTGGGGTGGAAAGGATGAGAAGGGACTTGGCAAGGTTGGAGGAATGGTCAAATGTATGGCAGCTTAGATTTAGTGCTAAGAAGTGCAAAGTAATGCACCTGGAAAACAAAAACCTGGGGGAAGAGTACACTGTGAGGGGTGAGATACTAACAACAACAAAAATGGAAAGGGACCTGGGGGTATTCATATCAGATGAGCTAAATGTGGGCAAGCAATGTGAGAGGGCAGTAGGGCAGGCTGGGGGGGATACTGGGATGTATAGGAAGAGGCATCACCAGTAGAAAACAGGAAGTTGTTATTCCGCTGTACAGACAGCTGGTGAGACCCCGTCTGGAGTACTGCATGCAGTTCTGGAGACCCAGTCTCCGCAAGGACATAGACAGGATGGAGGCAGTCTAGAGGAGGGCAACTAAAATGGTGCAGGGTCTGCACCAGAAGACATATGAAGAGAAACTTAAGGATCTTAATATGTATACCCTCGAGAAAAGGAGGGATGGGGGGAACATGATAGAAACTTTCAAGTACCTCTAGGGAATCAACAAAGTCCAAGAGGGTAGCATCTTTCAGAAAAAGAGATCTACAAGAACAAAAGGGCAGAATTTGAAGATAAAAGGGTGACGGTTCAGAGGTAAAGTGAGGAAGTATTTTTCCTTAGAGAGGGTTGTGGATGCATGGAACGGCCTTTCTTAGGAGGTTGTAGATTCAAAAACAATGCGGGGATTCAAGATTGCATGAGACAGACATAAGGCAATCCTAGGGGTTGGGGGTAGGAGGAAGTAGGCTGTTGGTTAACTAGGATCTGCAACTTATCCATTAGGTAGGGAAATGGACAGACTGGTTGGGCCAAGCAGTCCTTATCTGCCGTTAAATTCTATGTTTCTATGTTACAGTTCTCAAGCAAGGCATTTATTCCAGTACTTACAAGTTACATTCCATTCTTCATTCATTACAGTTGTTCCCCACAACCACTGTGATTGAAGATCAGATCAGGTGTTTCTTCTCCTCCTTCATTCAACTTCCCCTTTGCAGATTGTGACTTGGGGTCTCATTAGGCAGCTGATACAAGTTAGGCCATAATCCCATGTGGCAGTCATGCTGAGCACATTGTTTAGATAGTGGATGAACCCAATCTCATACTCTGCTATGTCAAGCACATTGTGAAATGGAATGCAGATAGTTCAGTCCAGTTCAGTAAGTCTGTACCCTACAGAAATTACAGTCCTGCCAGCAGTCCAGGGTAACGTAGAGCCTAGGCTCCCTTTCCTTGCTGTCTGCTCTACAGCAATTCTGGGGATCCCTTGCCAGATGTACACAATACCACCCCTGCTAACCAGTTCACCAACTTATTCACGGTTCTCACACAGAGACCTCAATAGAAGTTTCAGTACCCATGTTCACCGTTTAAAATCTGGTTCCCCACAACTCTGCATAGCTGGGATTTCCGTTTTCATTCGAAGGACCATGAACAAACTGCTGTCCTTGGTGGCTTAGTGAGACCTGGCACCCCTTGAACATTGCATCCTGGGTCTGGCAATGGACCCCTTGGAAACATTCCATTACAACTGAGGGACCATGGCCAGAGCAGCAGGATTCCACACCTCATCAGCACTTCTTTTCTCTGCCCCCTCCCAACTTGAAGTGACCCAAGGATAAGAAGATGTTGAAAAGGAGGGAACCAAGAACAGAAACTTGAGGAACCCCATCCATGAAAGGTTTGAAAAATGAGTGTTCAGATAGGACTTGAACCAGACCAGAATGGTCCCAGAGATGCCAACAGATTTTTCAAGATGGCCAATTAGGGTATGGTAGATGATGAGATTAGGTTGAGAAGTATTAAGATAGGAAGAAAGACCTGGTCAGTAGCCCTCAGGAGGTCATTGGTTACATACACCTGTTCAGTCTTAGTGTCGTGATCAAGAAGGAAAGTAGACTGGAGTATGTCTTAACAGGTTGTTACTGGAGAGATGAGCAGATAGCGGAGTATACTGTAGATAACATTCTCCAATACTTTACTTTAGAATGAGAGGTTTAAAATGGGGGTGAGAATTAGAGCGATCTGGGGTTGAGGGTTGATTTCTTGAGTAGAGGACAGATAGTATCAATTTTCATGATGATCAGTCAGTCAAGTTTTTATTAACCAGGCGAGCACCATTAAGAAGAACTCATTTTCGAGATGGACCTGGGCAACATACATGATCCATACACAGAGTAAGGATTACACACAACAGAAATATACAACTAAACAAGATACAATTAAAGGTTGAAACAATATACAATAAGCAGTATACAATATAGAGGCATCGGTAAAGTGGCAACTACCTATATTTAATATGTACAATGAATACATGGGTCAAACTGAATATAATAACATAATGGACCTTGGAAAAGCACATAAGGAGAAGGTTTATAGGCCAGTTAAGCTTGGGCACTTAATGTGGAGTGGGGCATGAGGAGGATCTGAAAATTTAAAGAGCTGTGGGTCACCATTGTGGGGAGTCTCTTCTGGCTGAGAACATGTGGCAGCAAACAGGAAGTAATTATAAGAGCAGGGGATAATGAGTGGAGAGCCTCTGCTGGTCAAAGACAAGAGGCAACAGTTGGGGAGAGAGCATTTACAGGGCTTCTTGGCAAGACCTACACTGGGCATTATGAATGCAACTACAGTAAAGGAGGGAAAGGTGTATGGTATTAGAAGGTGCCAGGAGACACCATGCAAGAGCCTAGTATCCTGAGTGCATAAGACAACAATTAGTGGTAGCAGTTACAAGCATGGGTGTAGCCAGGCATACTCCAAGTACTCCATGGTGTGCAGTTTTATTTAAGGGAGGTAGCAAGTAGGCTCTGAACTGCTTCCTTTTTCCATGAAAACTAACAAAGAAAATGCTGAACCTTTCTGTAATTTTATTCATAGGAGTCAAAACTAGAAGGACTGGTCACTAATACTGTCTTTGCATCCCATGGACAATACAACTTTACAGGCTCTGGGCTGGTATGTGGGTGTCATAGGGAGCAATGCATGGCATTTGTATTTACCCATGCATGGCAACAACCACTGTCATGAGATACAAAAGTTGTATTTATTGTGCTGAATGAGGCAACAAACATAGTCCTGGTGTACATTTGTATATTTTCTGGCTACACCCCTGGTTACAAGACTCATTGACAGAATGCGCATAGAGTGTTTTGAATGCAGACAGGTTGAGTGGGTAGACCAGTTTTAAGGTTTTTTGCAATTTGTTTTCAGAGTTGAGGTAGCACATAGCTTATAGATGACCTTCTAAAACATGATTTGACCTCGGAAATGGTTAAGGAGATAAGGGAGGAACTTCTCAAGGCATACTTGTCTTCCACAGTTAGAGGAAGGCAGTCCGCTATACGGTATATTGAGGCAGCTTTTTAGTGATTGCTCTGTAAGTCCAGAGGACAGCATTTCTTTGTCTTCTGTAGTTAAGAGATGACCATCCTACTACAGCATAAAGGGAACAGTGATGAGTGAGATAAGGAGCACCAGAGATAAATCTTATGGCTCTATGATATAGCGTATCAAGTTTGGCTAACGCAGAGGCAGGGCCTTGGCAGTAAAGGAAGTCATCGTAATCCAGTATGGAAAGGAAGGTTGTTTGGACCAATCTCTTCTTAGTATCCTGGGTAAGTAGGTGCTTGATCCTGTAAAAGAGGCCAAGCCTCTGCTTAAGTTTTTTTTGTCAGTTCCTCGATATGATCAAGGAAAGAAAGTTTGTGATCATTCCAGACCCCAGGTATTTGAACTTGGTTGTGAAGTGCAGGGATTCACCTAGGAGTGTGGTGATTTGGGGTAGGGATCCTTGGGTAACCAGATTAGTAGTATCTGTAAGGGGTGAAAAGAGCATCACCTTTGTGTTTTTTTGCATTCAAAAGAAGTTTCTGCTTCAGTAGGTGGAGTTGCAGCAGATTGAATTCCTGCTGTAAGTCTGTGCATGCTGCTTCTGGGGTTTGTCTGTCAGTGTAAAGTACCATGTCACTGGCAAATAGATGGATACTGGCAGATTTAATTCCTGTGTCGATACCATTAATGTAATTATGAAGAGCAGTGGGCCCAGTATGGAACCCTGCGCATGCCCCTCATTAGGGGTATTAGCGGTAAAAGCTCTCCTTCTGCTTTTACCTGTGGCTGGCGACCAGTAAGGTAGTTTTGAGAACCATTGCAGGGATGGGGAGGTCTGGGCCAAACCTGTGGAGGGATACTATAAGCAAGTCATGGTTGACAGTGTTTGAATGCCTTACTGGGGTCCAAAAATTGCACACACAAAGTTTTTAGTATTCAGGGCACTCTGCCAATTATTGGTCACCTTTGCGAGGGCTGAGATTGTACTGTGGCATGACCTAAAACCTGATTGTAGTGGGTTTAGAAGGTTTGTGGATTCCAGGTTATTCCGTAGTTGTATGCTCACTATTTTCTTCAATATTTTAGATAGGACAGGGAGTAAGGAGATCGGTCTATGGTTATTTAAATCTGTAGGATCTCCAGATTTGAATAACGGTATTACATGGGCAATTTTCCATATAGTTGGAAGATCACCCTGTGAGAGTGATAGGTTTAAGAGATGCATAATTGGCACAGCCAGGACATGGTGACAAAGTTTAAGGAAGTAAGGGTCTATGAAGTTGGCTCCAACACTCTTCCTAGTATCCAACTGTAACAGGAGATCTTTGACTTCTTTCAGAGAAACAGGCTGAAATGAGAATGCAGCCCCAGTCTTAGGGTTGTTAGTAGCCAGAGTTCCCGGGTCTTGTACACAGAGTTGAGTATGGAGGCTGTTGGCAGGGGACATGTCGAAGGCTAGCCCTGCAGTTGTGAAATGTTTATTGAGAAGGTCCAGAATTGACAGTTTATCTGTGATTGAGGTGTCACCAGAGGTGATTTGTACAGGTAGGGAGTTTGAAGACATATGACCTTCGATTTCCTTCAGAGTTTTCCAGACTTTGGTGGAAGATTTGGAGGATGAGTCAAGTTCAACCTGGAAATAGTTTGCCTTAGCTTCTCTGACCATCTTAGTGCAAGAATTCCCAGCCTTGATAGGAAGAAGTCCAGTGGTTTGGGAGATATTGACTTTAGCTTTTACTAGGGGCCACTATGGGAAGTCAACCTGAGATGAGACTGGAGGGGATAGGGGATGAGATCAAGAATAGAGGCACACTTTCTGGAGGAGGTGATGATATTAGAGACAGCTTTATGAGAAACCTGGAAGAAGCCAGAAAGTATGGATGTAGGATGAGGGTGGCTAGTAAGAGGATACCAAAGTGAGTGTGGGTTTATCAACATCAGCCAGACTGATGCTGCAAATATTTTAATATTTTTATCAGGAAAAATAAGGCAAACTGTTCACTTGCAGAGGGAATGAATATATCAGGAGCCATGGTGTGAGTGTGGAGTGGACAATGTAATCAAGTGTGGAAGACAGTGTAAGGATTTCTGGCACAGGGAAGTAAAGTTTACAGTTTTAATGTAGATCTTGTATATGCCTTAATATCATTGCTCATAATGAGAGGTTAGGAGAGTAGAGTGTAATAATCTTTTTTTCCCTAAATGTATTTTATACTCCTCGCGGATCTGGCAGGTGTCTCTGGCCCTTCCCTTTGAGGGGCTCGCTCTCCATTCCCTGGCTGTCCACGCCCAACCATCCCAGCAATCCCCATGGGTTTCCTCCCCAGTGACAGGGCCAGGCTGAAGGGCGCTATCCTCCTCCCCAGAGACCAACATCCAGACTCTGGGGGGGGGAGGCTGGCACGGGCCCTTTGGGGCCATCATGGAGCCAGCCAGCTCCAGTTTCCACTTTTTCTGCCCCTTCCCTTGCTGTGGTTGCTCATGTGCATGTGGAGGCACGCGCATGCAGCAATCCGCAGCACCGTCCCTGTGCTAGCTGCTCCCAACTGCACTACCCTTGAGCCTCCACCCAGGGGCAGCCTTGCAGCAGGCATGACTGGATTCCTACCTGTGTGAGGACAGCAGCATATGCCCACTCAATCCATCTGTTCAGCCTCCTGCCCACCCCGTTGACCCCCGATGTTTCAGACTTGTTCCAGAACCTGGGTTGTCAGCATGGTGCAAGGTGTGATGTCCAGTGCCTCAACCTTCAGCGACATTGGGCCAGCTCGAGTGTAATAATGTTTTGAGTTGGCAGCCACTATTACTCGGTATTACTTGGTTACTAAGGTGGAAGTAGGCTTCTAGCCCATCGGGACCACCTTCCTCTCTCCAGGTGGGGGATATTAGCCTTCCCTTTGAAGTAGGTAATCATCCAGTGCTTTTTTAAATTGTACTTTATTGCTTGCTTCTGCTATGTGGTTAGAGAGAACATTCTATATTTCAGAGGCCCTAACTGAATGATTTTGGAATAAGAATCTGTTCCTTGTGGGATCTCAAGTTTGCTGTTTTGCTAGCTTTAACTATTGTACATCCCTTCATAAGATCCTGATCATTAAGAATGCTGTACAGCAAAAGCAGATCCCCTGTATCGCTCCTAAGTTGGAGATCATAGAGCCCAAGGGCCTTTAGCCTGTCTGGATAGGGCAAGCTGGTGTCTGGATAAGCTTAGTGGTTCCATGCTGTAAGCTTTCAATAATTTTGTTGTCTTTTAGAAGGTAGGGGGCCCAGAATGAAACAGCATAGTCCATGTGAGGTCTAATGAATGCCTTATAAAGTGGCATAAAGCAGGCTTCATTCCTGCACAAGAAAGTTATTTTAATAGTATTAATAATTTGGTTTCTGGTTTATTATGATCCCTAAGTCTTTTTCAGTAATTGAGTTAATTTTACTTCCGCATAAAAAATCCGTGGTGTTTGGATTTTTTGCCCCTATGTGAATGACTGAAGATTTATCTGTGTTCAATTCCATTTTATTTGAATAAGCCAATTTTTCAATTGTTTGCAAATCTAATTTAAATTGGGATATTTTATTTTCCATATCAACTTCTGATGACATTTTTGTGTTGTCTGCAACTTTGGTAATAGAGCTATTTACCCTTATGTGTAAATCATCAATAAAAATGCCAAACAGAGCATAGCCTACCACCGATTCCTGCGGTACCTCGCTAGTGACAGCCACTGGTGTAGAGACAGCATCCCTTATTTTAATACATTGTGTTCTTTTTGTTAACCAATTTGTCACCCATTGTATGGTGAAGCCATTAAATCCTAACCTGATAATTTTCTGAAGTAATACATAGTGGGAAACTAAATCAAATGTTTTCTTAAAGTCTAGATAAATTATATCAGTAGGAATGCCATTGTCCATACTACTACTGATATTTTTGTAGAACTGGACCAAGTTTGTTGTACAAGATCTTCCAATACGGAACCCATGTTGATTTTTGTCTGATATTCCCAATGTCTGTATCTCGGCTTCAATTCTAATTTTGACTCAGTTTTCCAATAGTTTGCATATAATGGACATTAGACTAATGGGTCAGTAGTTGAATGTATTTAATCTGTTTTGTTTCTTATGAATGGGTGCCACTAAAGCTCTCCTGCAATCTTTAGGGATAACGCCAGTTCTATATGATTTGTTAACTATGATGGATAAGGGGTGGTAGGCAACATGTTCCATAGTTTCTTTAATAAGATAAGTGTTATCATTGGGGCCTGGTTCAGTGTTGTTCTTTAGGGTCTGTATATTTTGTTTTATTTCATCAGGTGTAATATCGATATATACGTTTTTATTAGTTATAGTGAAAAGTTTTATCTGTTCTCTCAGTGAAGACTGTCCCAAAATACTCATTGAAGGAGTTGGATATCTCTGTACTATCATTAACTACTTCCCCGTTAACTCTGATTGATGTTATACTGTTATCTTCGTTTTTATTTGAATTAACATAGGCCAAAAAAGCCTTTGTGTTTCCCTTTGCTACTGATAACCTAAATTCAAGATTTTTTCTTTTCTTTTATTATTAATTTTTTGGTTAACTTAAGTTCATGTTTGTATGCTTCCCTGTCTTCATTTGTCCCTGTGTGTTTCAGTTGTTGAAATGCTTTTTTTTCCTTCTTTTTTATTTGTTTCCTTATATTATTTGTTAGCCATTGTGGAATTTTATCATTTTTGTTCCTAATTTTAATTTGTAAAATATGGAAGTGCTCCAATTCATATATAATATTTTTAAACATAGTCCATGCATCTTCTGTTTTGAGATCACTTAGTAAAACATTTCGGTCGTATTGACTTAAAGCAATTCTTATTTTATCATAGTTACCCTTTCGGTAGTTAAACCTGGATGATTTTGTTTTTAGGATCCTTTTGGACCTGTTTAGGCTAAAAAAGACTGTGTAATGATCACTGCTACCCGTGGGGCTGCGGATCTCAAGATCATTAATATCTAGGAGGAGGTTCGTAAGAACTAAGTCTAGAATGTTATCTCCCGTTGTGGGTTTAGATACCATTTGTTCTAGACCACATGAGAGGTGAGTATCTAGGAAGTTATTCTCTGTTAAGGTACAAACTGTTAGATTAACCCAGTCAGTTGCACGGTATTTGAAGTCACCAGTAGTATAATGTCTGACTGATCAGATAATTCAACTATAACTGCATTAAGCTTGTTGTTATAGTCTGCATCAGCAGATGGAGGTCTGTAGGTGTTACCTATTGTCAATTTTTTCCCCCTAAGGTCAGTGAGATTAATATAGCATCCCTCAATTTCAGACACATCTTTTAAGGACAGCTTCTGTTGTTTTAAAGGTGTCCCTAGTGTATATACTGTGCATACACCGCTACCTTTTTTCTGGCCTCTGTCTTTATGATAGATTGTGTATCCTGGGATTGCTGAAAACCATGTGGAGATGTCATCCTACTAGGTCTCAGTTATAGCTAGAATGTCTATGTTGTCTTTGAAAAGAGTATTTACCAGTTCACTTATTTTAAGGATGTTTAGACTTCTGGCATTTCGAAGTAAGATGTTCTACCCATCTGACTCTTTAACCATGGTATTGTATTCTGCACATAAGTGAAGCCCTTCTTGCCCCTTCTCATTTAGTTTAAATGTTTTTCAGTTTCGTTGACAGTTTTCTTCCCGAGCATGTAGCTACCCCTTTTACTTAAATGTAAGCCATCCCAACTAAATAGGCTGTTACTGTCCACAAAGGTTTCCCAGCATGTTATGCACATTATCCTTTTTTTCAGGGTCCACTTCTTGAGCCATTCATTTATGGCCTTTATTTATTTTATTGTTTATTGAATTATCTTCCCTAGGAACAGGTAGGATTTCAAAAATACATATTTCACAGCTTTGTTGTTGAAGTGTATTAATGAGTGAAATATAATTGGCTTTGGATGTCTTCAATGGTAAATTTTATTGACATAATTTGTGTTAGCATGCACAATGGCTAGGTGATTACTACCAGAATTTTGTAGGATGGTTGGTACCATTCTTTCTAGGTCCCTTACCCAAGCCCCTGTAGCTGGAGCATGTTCTATTCAGTTTGTCTTCCGTACACTTGATAATTGAGTCACCTGTGACAAACACTTGACCACTTAGGCGGCAGGGCCAACCTCAAGCTCTGTCTGGACTGATTTGTTGCCGGCTCCCCAGCGTTCAAGTGGCAGGGCCAACCTTGGGCACACCTGAAGCAGGAAAACTGCGAACAGAAAACTGTACAGCCTGCACCCTCTTCTGCCACCTCCCACCCCAGCCTGCAGCCGAGGATCGAGCGCTCAGGTACAGCTTTCACAGACCAGGAGCTCTGCTTCATGAATTTTATGCCTGGTGCCCTGATTGGCTACAGCCGAAAGAGCTAAGCCACTGATTGGCTCATCGTTCAAGCCCTGTCTGGACTGACTTGTTGCCGGCTCCCTGGTGCTCAAGCGGTGGGGCCAGCCTCAGGCACACCCAAAGCAGGAAAGCTGCAAACAGAGAACTGGATAGTCTGCACCCTCTTCTGCCACCTCTCACCCTAGCTTGCAGCCAAGGATCAAGTGCTCAGGTGGCGGGGCCAACCTCAGGCACACCCGAAGCAGGAAAGCCACAAACAGAGACCTGGACAGTCTGCACCCTCTTCTGCCACCCCCACCCTAGCCTGCAGCCAAGGATCGAGCACTCAGATACAGCTGTCACAGACCAGGAGCTCTGCTTGATGAATTTTATGCCTGGCGCCCTGATTGGCTACAGCCGAAAGAGCTAAGCCACTGATTGGCTCATCACTCAAACCCTGTCTGGACTGACTTGTTGCCAGCTCCCCAGCACTCAAGTAATTTCTGAATCTTTATATTTTCTCCCACCTGCTCCGACCCTGGTCTGTATTAAATACACACTAACCACGCCCCCATGTAACTCCCTTCTTCATATAGTTTCCTTGCCTGACCGCAGACTCTTAAAATGGTAAAACTTACTCCAGCCACCCATTAAAATGGTAAAAACTTAATCAACCACCACCTCTCAACAGGGATCACAGGATCTGACTGTGCCAGCTGCATCCACCCTAACATGGGGTGCTCTCGCCTCCTGCTCCTTATAACCTCTCTAGGTGCAGTTGGCCCCTTCTTCCAAAGTGGACCACTGCCATCCCTACCAGAGTCGCAGCTGGGAAGCCATGGGCTGTCATACGTACCCATGGCAACTGCCTCACTTGGATACCAGCTGCACTCTACCTATACAACACCAACAAACATGGGCCCCACCTTGCTCAACCCTAGCCACGGCATATTAACAATTATCTCCACCTTAAAACTACAACCGGTGCCTGCCCACCACTCTCACTACAAGCGTAGGCAGTGGAAAATACGGGCCAAAATAAGCATCAGCCTCACATTCAGGAAGGTAATCTTCATGCTGTTGCTCCTTTCTGGCAATATCCATGCTAACCCAGGCCCACCAACCTTGTCAGGCACTGGTAATTGCAAGGTTAAAGGACTGAGAATAGCTACAATTAATATCTGCAGCACAATTGCTGAATTTACGCAGCTGCAGACATGGATAGCCCACCATGCTACTGACATTGTATGCCTGAGGGAGACCTGGCTGTCTAGCAAAATTAAAGACAGTGAAGTAGCGCTCGTTGGATACCAAGCCTTCAGGATAGACAGGATGGACAAGAAAGGCAGAAGATATCTTATCTGTGCCAGGGAATCCCTGCAATGCTCCACTCTTTCCTTTACAGAGTGGCAGAGGATCACGAGTTACTAGCACTAAAAGCACAGGTCAGTCAACATGAAAATACTCTGATCTTTGCCACGGTCTACCTATCCCCAAACAAAAGTCAAAGAAGGTCTCCCTAAAATTTTGGATGCAATTGCCACCCTCCCTAAGGGTACAGAACTCATAATTACAGGTGACTTCAACATTAACTGGATCAGCAAGGAAACAACCCCTTTCAGGGATATGGTAGCAACCTCCAACTAAACACAACTTGTCCCCTGCCCCACCAGGTGGAACAACAGGACAGGTAATGACACCCTCCTTGATTGTCTCCTATCAAGCTCACCATCCTGGATCTCCGAGCGCAAGGTTCTACCAGACACATTAAGTGACCACTCCCCAGTCACATTCCCGTGGTCCAACAAATCTACTAAATGTCCACCCACCCTAATTGAAAGCAGGGTCCTGAGGAAGGGCAAACTTGGGTCTCTCAGCTCAGTCCTAGCCCTTCGTGACTGGTCCCCTTTTGATCTGGCACCCACTCTTGACCAGGCCCTCAGCTGCTTTATTGATGGTTTCAACAGCATCTGCAATGTCTTTGTCCCACTGATGAAAAGGAAAATTTGGGGTCATGTAAATGGCTGGATCACAGGGGAGCTCCTCACCCAGATGAAAGAAAGGGATAGCCTCTGGGGAAAAAGCCAGGTCCACACATAGCATGCATAACTACTACCAGTGTTACAGAGCAGCAAGAAACCACTGCACTAAACTTATTCAACTAGCAAAAGCCAACTTCCACAAGGCACAGCTTAGCAATTTCTGGGGTGACGGAAAGAGGTTCTGGGACAACATTAAAAACATCCTTAGGACAGACGACAAGAAGCACCCTCAACTGCTCAATATCAGCAACTCCCCCACAACTGACCCACTACTTATAGCAGACTCTTTTAATATGGTCTTCACTGACCTGACTTCGGTATTACCACCTGACTACCTGCTCCTTGCTACTGCCAGCCATCCCAATTGCAAGACACTTAATAACACAAACCTGGACTTCCACTTTAAGAAGGTGATGGTGAAGGAGGCCCTAAAACATGTAAAAAAAAAAAAAAAAAAAAAAGGTGCTAGGCAAGACCAGAATGGGCAGTGATGGGGTGGACATGAAACTTCTATCCCTTTCACTTGATGTTCTCATAGTCCCAATAACAAAGCTATTTAATAAGTCAATGGCCCTGGCTCTATTCCCACAGATCTGGAAGCAGGTCCTTGTGACACCTGTGCATAAAAATGGAGACAAGACACTGATAGCAAACTATAGACCAGTCTCCATCCTTTCCCCCTATCCAAGGCACTGAAAAAAAAAAAAAGGCAGGTTAACTCACTGGCTACCTCAACAAATACCATCTATTATGCCCTAACCAGCACGGCTTCAGACAGAACCATAGTACCACCACTGCCCTGCTGGAGTACATGGACTATGCACACAAGGTTCTGGATGAAGGCAAGTTGGTGGGGTCCATGTTCATTGACCTCACCAAAGCCTTCAACACTGTTAGCCACTCTTTTCTCCTGGTACAGCTGCAAAACCTGGGGGTGGTGGCCAGTGCTGCATGTTGGTTCCAGGACTACCTGTCTGTCAGAAGCCAGTGTGTCAAAATTGGACATACAGTATCCAGCTCCAGAGAAGTATCCATAGTGGTCCCCCAGAGGTCAATACTGGGGCCCTTACTTTTCAGTCTCTTTTTAAACAGTCTTCCAAATGCATGTGACACTAAGCTTATCCTATACGCTGACAATGCTGTTCTCCTTAACAGCAACACATCCCATGGTACTCTCCAATCTGAGCTACTGAACTCCTTCAACAGACTTGAGGATTGGTTCAGCAACCATAAACTCCTACTAAATTATGAAAAGACCACGGCCATGCTTATATTCAGTCCCCAGAACAAAAAGAGGCCCCCCCCATCGTCTCCAACAAAGTCAGCAAACCGTTGGAACAAGTGCACTCCTTCAGGTACCTGGGGATCACCCTAGATGACACCCTCACATTCACGCAACACATCAACTCAATGGTTAGGCCGGTAAACATCAAACTGGGTGTCCTTTATAGACACAGGAAATATCTCGCACCGGAGGCCCTCCACCTCTCAGTCTCCAGCCCCATCCTTTCAACCATTGATTATGGCCTGGTGATCTATGGAGCAGCAACAGATACAGCACTCAAGAGGGCTCAGACTGCGCTCAATAAAGCCTGCAGGCTCACCCTGGTTGCAGATCACCTTACGCACACCTGCTGTCTGTATGAATGGACTAACTGGTTGCCGCTAAAGAACAGCATCAAGTTCCTAACCTGCCTCCTGGGTAAGAAGGCATTACTGGGCAAAACCCCACCCTGTGTAACTAACATCTTCTCGCTGACTGCCAACATGTATGTCACCAGAGGTAGGATGAGAGGGGCCCTGTATACACCCTTCCGTAGAACCACGCTTGGACAACGAACCTTCACTTATAGGGCCCCCTAGTGGCTCAATTAAATTCCTGTGCCCATAATGGCCTCCAAATGCCTGGGTCAATACAAAACTGGCCTCAGACAGCACCTTAGGTCCATCACAGAGTGTGACTGCCTCTGAAGACTAGCCCTCCACTTCCCCAGTCCCCTAAGTTGCCCTTAAAGGCAGCACCACAGCACTGCTCCCTGCCGATCAGCTTGTGTCTAACCACTGTAAGAGTTACTCATCCCCTCTTTTTTGCATGCCATGCCTTGTATGAACTTTTAGCCAAGCACTTTCTTTCACACCATGCCCTGTATGACCGTCTAGTCAGGCACTTCTTCCACTGGTGCCTCCTTTCCACTCTCATCCCCGCACCCACCAGCCACATTTTTCGACTTAATATCTCGACAAGGCCCCAATTTTGAGTCTGCTTCCTCTACAAAGCCTACCCTCAACATAATAGGGGTCCCCTCCTATGTATCCATACCACTTCTCCCTACCCCACTTACTGACGCTGTACCAAACCCATGGTACTAGTGATATTCCACTGTGTCATTGTAACTCGATGTACAGTATGTATTATAACTGTCATTTACTGTACCTCGTCTAGTGATAATGTAGTATTGTAACCCACTTGTATTATAACTGCATTATGTACTGTATATTGTCTATTGTTATGTTAACCTGATATGGAACCTTTGTAAAAGAGCTTGCAATGCCGAACTCTAAATAAATAAAATAAATGAACATACACTCAGACCTTTTGTTTCCATACTGTCTTGCTCAGTATGTTTACTTGGGTCATTGGCGTGAATTTGTAAGTTGCCTGCTCTATCCACGTTTGTATCTGCACTAGTGCCTGGCTCTAGTACTGCTGTATTTTTGGCTTTTGTTACATTGGTTTCTACGGGTGTAGTGTGCACAAGGGCCCCAGTCAGCGTGGTATCTTCCCTATGAATTTGTGCAACTATTGACCTGGGTATTTTTTTTTGTATTCTAGCTGGCTGATACGGAGGTGGTAGAGAGAGGTTGTGGGGTTTTGTCATTGTTAGGCAGTGTATTTGCTTCTCCCCCCCCCACCCCCCGAGTCTACAGCTATTTCCTCTAAGGGGGTTAATGAGTTGTGAAGAGGAGTATTGAATGCCATAGCATGTCTCCCCTTTTTTGTCATTATTAACCTGACTCCATTCAGAGCCTCCATCAGGTCCTCCTCTGAGTCTTCTTCTCTCCCTTTTTTCAAGGATTCCTCATTTAGTTTGTTAGGGGCCATGTTAATGTTTCTAACCTTACCTAATTCTATCTGCTTGGAGAGATTCGGAGATTAATATTCTAAGTTCTTAATAGAAACCTCTAGTTCCTTAATTTTTACTTTTAATTAACTATTTTCTACACACTGGTTGCATTTAAGACCATCAAAGCCATTGCTGTCATCCAGGGAGAAGTTGCCACACACAATGCATGTCATGGCAACCTCCCCTGTACTTAATGTTATTATGCCATCATTGATATCATCTTTGGAGATAGTTTAGTGTACTAGAGTAAAGGAGAATTTTACCTGATGCAGAGTTTCCTGCCCAGCGTTCACAGCAGACACAGCTGACACACGCAAGACGCACATGTTTCTGCTCGCAGCCATGTGCCCGCTCGCTTGTGTGGGAAAGATATGGTGCCCGGAACAGGAAGTGGGAACACTTAGTACTTCATATTTGTCTGCTAAAACAGCAGTCCCAAAACTTAGTGTTAAAACACTCAAGTGACTCTGCCTGTGCTGGAATTAGGCAGTAAATGATATAAAAGGGTTTTAAAAGGCTAAAAGTCAGTCAAACAGTAGCCCTGAGCAGTGCTCCGGAGCTACCCCTTATAGCTGGCTAGGGACTATGTTTCTGAGTTCATAAGTTTTTATAGAACCAAGGGGCTTTTGTAGTTCTAGAGGTGATACAGGCTTGGACAGCGGCAAGGCGATCAACGCCATGGCATGGAATAACGTAAGGGTTAAGTGAGACACTGTCTGGGTGGGTACTAGCAAAAAAAGGGTCAGGCTGGAGAATGTGGCAAGAGCAGGGCAGGTCATGGTTGTTCAACCATCAGAAAAACAGCAGCTTAGGAAATCATTCAAAGATCTGCAGATGCCACTAAAACTCCCCTGTCATAGACCATTACAAATTCTTGCAGATCCAGCACATTCTAATTACAAAAGTGGTAGCAGAATCCGAGAGAAAAGAACCCTTGGACTGGGAAAAGAGAATACTTAAACTAATGTCTGAGGGGCCCATGATCTCGGATGGTGCAAAGAATTAGTAAGTCATATCTTTGGCAGGGGTGTAGCCAGGGATTTCAGATCTACACACCAAATGGACTCACTGCTACCCCCCCTTGTCAGGGTGAGCCCCCCCCCCCGGGTGTAGCCAGACAATTTACAAATGTACACCAGGACACTGTTTGTTGCTTCATTTGGCACAATAAATATAACTTTTGTATCTCATGACAGTGGTTGTTGCCATGCATGGGTAAATACAAATGCCATGCATTGTTCCCTAAGACACCCACATACCAGCCCAGAGCCTGTAAAGTTGTATTGTCCTTGGGATGTAAAGAGAGTATTAGTGAACAGTCCTTCTAGTTTCGACTCCTATGAATAAAATTACAGAACGGTTCAGTGTTTTCTTTGTTAGTTTTCATGTAAAAAGGAAGCAGTTCAGAGCCTATTTGCTATCCCCCTTAAATACAATTGCATACCACGGAGTGCTTGGAATATGCCTGCCTACACTCATGATCTTTGGAAAAGTGGAAGAAGTGAAATACTGGTGGACCAGAACTGTAAAGCAAGACGCCAGCCTCTGGGAGTGGGAGAATATATGAGGCTTCACAAAGGCATCCTCGTCAGTCACAGACTTAAAAATTCAGCCATTTAAAATACTCCGTAATTTGTATTATACACCAGAGAAACTATGCAAAATGAAAAAAATCTCAACATATCAATGCTACAAGTGTGGTGACCTTAATGGCTGCCTGATGCACCTTTTCTGGCACTACTCAGTAATAAAGAAATACTGGACCAATATTAAAACATCATAAAACTCGCTCCTGAGCATGGAGGACCTAGTTCTCCCTGAAATATTTGTAGCAGGAAACTAGACACAGAAGCAAGTGGCAGTCAGAAAAAAGGCATGCATTTGCTGTTATCATGGCCGTTGCTGAAAAATTGATTTGAAAACACTGGCTTGATAAACAGCCTCCCACTAAACAACAAGCATTTGTCAATGCCGAATGTTGATTGCGTTGGTCTGTTGAGCTCGCGCAGTGGGCCTCTGTCAGTGGCTCAGTCTGTTAGTCCCAGTGCTGCAGACTGCTCTTTTGTACTGGGCTCCTGTCTCTGTTGGCGCCTTTTTTCTGCCCACAAAGAAATCTGCAGCAGTCCCGACAAAGCTCCATTGAGCTTGCTCACTCCCCTTCTCTCACTCGCTCATTCTGTTCTGCCGGCGCTGCAGGCCGCCCTTTTCTACTGGGCTCCTGCCTGTGTTGCTGCCTTCTTATGCCCATAAAGAAATTTGGAGCAGTTACAATACAGCTCTATTGAGCTCACTCACTCACTCGCTCGTTCTGGTTTTCATGCCACTGCAGGCTGCCCTTTTGTACTGGGCCCCCTGCATGCATTGCTGCCTTTTTCTGCCTACAAACAAATCTGCAGCAGTCCCAACAAAGCCCCGTTGAGCTCACTGACTCCCCCTCCCTCACTTGCTCATTCTGTGTCTTCTGGCACTGCAGGCTGCCCTTTTGTACTGGGCTCCTGCCTGCAGTGGCAGCTTTTTCTGGCCAGAAAGAAATCTGAAGCAGTCCTGACACAGCTCCATTGAGCTCGCTCACCGCCCTTCTGTCACTCTTGCATTCCATTTCTGCCGGCGCTGCAAGCTGGCCTTTTGTACTGGGCTCCTGTCTGCGTTGCCGCATTTTCTGCCGACAAAGAAATCTGGAGCAGTCACACTACAGCTCCATTGAGCTCACTCACTACTGCTCTGTCACTCGCTCGTTCTGTTTCTCTTGGCGCCGCAGACTGCCTTTTTGCATGGAGTTGCTGGCTGTGTTGGCAACTTTGTCTGTCCACAAAGGAATCCACAGCTGTCCCGACAGAGCTCTCATCGCTCATTCTGTTTGTCCTGGCGCTGCAAGCTGCCCTTTTATATGGGGCTGCTGCCTGCATTGGCGCCTTTTTCTGCCCACAAAGAAATCCCAGCAGCTCTGACAGAGCTCTGTTGAGCTCACTAAGTCCCCTTGTCTCACTCGCTTGTACTGTTTCTCCCATTGCTGCAGGCTGGCTTTTTGTATTGGGCCCCTATGCCTGTATCGATTCCTTTTTCTGCCCACAAAGAAATCTGCAGCAGTCCTGTCTGCATTGGCCCCTTTTTCTGCCCACAAAGCAATCCCAGCAGTCCTGATAGAGCTCCGTTGAGCTCACTAAGTCCCCTTGTCTCACTCACTCGCACTGTTTGTCCCACTGCTGAAGGCTGCCCTTTTGTACTGGGCCCCTGCCTGTATTGATGCCTTTTTCTGCCCCCAAAGAAATCTGCAGCAGTACTGACAGCGCTCCGGTGAGTTCGCTCACTCCCCCTCCCTCACTCGCTCTCTTGTTCTGTTCTCCCAGTGCTGCAGGCTGCCCTTTTGTTCTGGGCTCTTGTGTTGGGGCCTTTGTCTGCCACAAACAAATCTGCAGCAGTCCTGACAGAGCTCAGTTGAGCTCGGTCACTCCCCCCTTTCACTCGGTCGATCTTAATCTGTCCCAAACACTGATTTCCCACAGTGACCGTGCTATTGTCCGCAGGAGTATAAAAACATATTGTAGCCAGGATGTGAAAAATGACAGCTGCGGTGTTCATAAGGAGCTGAAAAAATGCCACTGTTGAAAATGTGGCGTAACAGTATTACAAATTTGCGAAGTTACAAGGGTGCGTGGAAACTGGAAGGGGACAGGATCAGTTGTGTTCCAGGACAGTAGCTGCTGCTGTTGTTTTCACAGGGTTCTTGTGGATTTTACTTGGTAGGTTAGTTCTTTTCTTTCTTACTTCTAAGGGGCTAGCAGGGTATTGTTTTGGGGGTTGCTGGATGTTTGTAAACTGATTTGGTGGCTGTAAGTGGGGCTCATTTTGTGGATGTTTCACTGTGTAACAGGCTGCTGCTGGTAGAGGCCTATTTCTTCTGATTTAAAACCTATTTGGTGGGATTTGCTTGGGCCTGGTTCTTTGGCTGCTGGGCTTGGAGGAGACACAGGGCTGATACACTCTCTCTCCAGATCAGGTGTCTGCCCAGGACCCTCCTCCCCAGGAGTCTGCAATTTATAGGGGAACACCTGCCCTGCAATTGAGGAAACTGCAGGTGCAGCTCATGTAGTTCTAGCCACTGGGGTTGGATTTAAAGGCTGGGAGAGAGGAGCTTAGGGAGTTGTTCATTTCCCTTATAAGTTTAATGTGTTGTACTGCACCTAGTAACAGGGTTACTGGTGTACAGTGGGACTGTCTCTAAGATTAGTGGGTGACCTGATTAGGCAGTAGGGGTATCTTGGACTAGGGGGAGCCTGGTGGCTCACCCAAGGAAAACTATTTGGAAGGGATGGAACCACACATCATTAGGGCGCATCTTTGGGAGGGTGGTGGGTGCACGGTGTGGAGCAGCCATGATACTGGACTGGGCTTGGAAGTTCGGTGGTTGCCCAGTGTGCTACCAGCTAGCACAGCTTAGGGAGGAGGTTGCAGGGATTAGGAGAAAGCTGGGGGAAGGGGGGTGGTATGGTTGGGGAAGGGGGCTGGGAATCTCCCACAGGGTTGCACCAAGCACTGGGGGTGGGGGCATAGGGAAAGGAGTGCAGGAGAATACTCAGGGGTCACATAGGGACCCTGGCAGAGGGGGTCCAAAAGGACACTACCAAGGAAGCAGGAAGGTAAGTGGGGACCCTCACAAAGAGGGGATGGAGGGACAACATTCTCAGGGAAGTAGGCAGATGGCCAGGGCTGGACAGAAGGAAGCAAGGCGGGGAGGTGGATCAGACCTTACACTCAGTAACCGCTTCAATTCTCTTCTTCTGCTCAAGGATGAGGGGGGTGATGTAGCCATGACAGGGGTGGTTAGAGACGGAAAGGGAGTGGGAGGGAGGCAGGAGGCAGGGGCCAGATAGCAGGAAGAACAGGGGGGGACCTGGAATGCAGGAGAATGGGGGGAGCAGTGAATCAGAGCAGGAGGGGCAGGGGGAAGAGGGAGGAAAGCGCAAGGAGAAGGACCAGTTGGGAGGAAAGGTAAAGGAGAAGGACCAGAAGTACAAGGAGGATTCAGTAAAGGGAGCTGAGGGTTTAGGCCAGGGAACACGACGAGCAAGGAGGAACTAAGTGGAGACAGGAAGGAAGGGAGGATGAGCCAGGCTAGTTTAGCAGATGGGGAGAAGGACCAGTTGCAAGCAGTGAGGGGAATTAGCAAGGACAGAAGGATACTCAGGAGGAGGAGAGCATAGATTGAGGGGGGGTGGCCATGGTAAATAAGGAGGGGGTGGCATGTGGCTTCCAGATAGGGGAGGAACAAGGAGCCAGCTGGGTGGAGGGGCCTGTAGAAAGGATGAGGGACATGGAAGGGGGAATGGAGGAAAAGGAGTGGTCAGAGTGCTCCTGCTGGGGATTCTATGATCAGGGGTATCAAATGGGATAGGGAGGAGAAGCCTGGCCAGTTAGAACAAGATGCTTCCTGGACTAACGGTGCACAGGGGCTACACGAGGTATATCAGCTGGCAAAGGATTGTGGGGTTCCCAGACATACTGGTCCACTTGGGTACAAATGACATTGAGGGAAATAGCGAGCTAGAGATACAGGCAAGATTCAGGAGCTCGCCAGGGTCTGTCATGACATAGGATGCACAGCTTCTCAGAAATCCTGCCAGTGCCAAGGCCTAGTGGGGAGCACAAAAGGAAAATTAGGAGATAAACCAGTGGCTCAGGGATGGTGTGAGGCCAGAGGGTATGGGGTTGATGGGGATTGGGGAGACCTGGGAGGATAAGGAGCTGTATGCTAGAGATAGACTACATCTCAATTTGGAGGGAGGAGGGAATCCTTGTTGAAAATAGAGGGTTCATTGGTGAAAAGTGGGGTTTAAACTTGTGAAGGGGTGGGATGGGAGAAAAGGCTGTCAAGGGGTGCCAACAAAGGAGGGACTCTGTCTCCACCTCCTGGGGACCAGGAGGATTGCAGGAAAGGCCGACTGGCAAAGTGCAGACCAGGGGAAACAGAATCCCCATGGGAACACGAGCAGGGAAATGGAACTATAGGAAGGGTGGAAGGTAGTCCTGCTAAATGCCAGGAGCTTGGGCAATAAAATGCCTGAGCTCCAGGCGATGCTAACTGAGGGAGCAGTGGATGTGGCAGCGGTCACTGAGACTGGGCCACTGCAAGACATGACTGGGACCTGAACCTGGAGGGTTACACTATGTTCAGGAAGGACAGGGGGGAGGGAAGGGGAGGAGGGGTAGCAATGATAGTCAGAAACCGCATTGGCATAGGGGGAGTAGAGGAGGCAGAGGGAACCGTGGAGGCAATTTGGGTTACCTTGATAACAAGGGGGGGCAAGAGAGTAAAAATAGGAGTGGTGTATAGACCCCCTGCCCTGGCGGAGGAGCTGGAGGACAGTCTGGTGGCAGATGTTAGGAGACACTGCAGACTGGGCAGAGGAACGGTGGTGGTGTTGGGGGACTTAAACATGCCAGGAACAGACTGGGAGACTATGACATCCTCTGTGACCAGGGAACAGAGGTTGTTGGATGTCTTTCAAGACGCGCTTCCTAACTCAGCAGGTGAGGAACCGACCAGGGAGGCACTGGTACTGGATGTGGTCCTGGCAGACAGTGACCAGATTGGGGCTTGGAGGTAAGGGACCCATTGGCGGGAGTGACATGCCATGGTCTGGTTCTGCCTGGACCTAGGAGGGTAGAAGGCTGCACAAAGACGGAAGTAACCTACTTCAGGGGGCGGATTTTAAGGAAATGGGAAGGATCCTTAAGGAGCATTTGATGGGATTGGGTCAGACATGGACTGGATAGTAGGTGGGAAATCATCAGGAGAGGGTGCAGGATGCTACCAGCACCTGTGCAAGAGTAAGGCAATGCGGTAGGGCCCAAAAACCCTGTTGGTGGACCAGGAGGTCCAGGAGGTGGTCTGGGAAAGAAAGCAGCCTATAAGCAATTCAAGTGCTCAAGGAGTGAAAGGGATCGAGGGGAGTACGAGCTGATGGCTAGAAGGGCCACTAGAGTGGTGAGGGCGGCTAAGGCAAGGAAGGAGCAGAACTTGGCCAGGGAAATTAGGAGAGGGAACAAGGGGTTCTTTAGATACATTGGGGAAAAACGAAGGGTGAAGGGGCAGATTAGCAGGATTAAATCAGGGGAGAGATGGGCACAAGACCCGGGGGAGCAGGCTGAGGTACTAAATGAGTACTTCACCTCAGTTTTCACCAGGAAAATGGGGGTGCTGCATCATACATGGGAGGAGACAGAGATACTGAGGAGGGGGACCCTTACCGATCGGCAGGTCTGGGGAGAGGGGGAGGCATCACTGGCAGGTGGGGGGAGGGCTAAGCAGGGAGAAGAGGTACCGGAAGTGGAAATCACAACAGAGAGAGTGAGGGAAGCCCTTAGCTCCCTTAAGACGGAGAAAGCACTGGGGCCGGATAAATTTACATCCCAGAGTGCTGAAGGAACTTGCAGATGTCCTGGCGAAACCCCTGGCAGAGCTTTTCACCATCTCTCTGAGGACAGGGTGGGTGCCCCAAGACTGGAAGGTGGCGCATATAGTCCCTATCCAAAAGGGGGGAATCAAGGGAGGTGGCAGGGAACTACAGGCCTGTCAGCCTGACATCGGTGGTGGGCAAGGTGATGGAGGGCATTGTCAAGGAGAGGCTGGGGGGGACCTGGATAAGTCAGGGTGCCTGGATGATAGACAGCATGGATTCATCCCGGAAATCGTGTCAGACAAACCTGGTGGAGTTCTATGACTGGGTGACAAGTGCCTTGGACCTGGGAGACCAGTGGATGTCCTCTTTCTTGACTTCAGCAAGGCATTTGACTCTGTTCCTCACATGGGCCTGTTGGATAAGCTGGGAGAAATGGGGGTGGGGAACCAGATGATCAGATGGATAGGCAATTGGCTCCAGGGCCGGACCCAGAGGGTCGTAGTTGGTGGGATAGTCTCATCCCCAAGGAGGGTCATTAGTGGGGTCCCACAGGGATCGGTCCTTGGGCCCCTTCTGTTCAACGCCTACGTATCTGACATAAGGACAGGAATCAGGAGTGAGATGAGTCTCTTTGCAGATGACTCGAAACTGGGGGCGGTGGTGGATGGGGAGGAGGGGAGGGTGGCCCTACAGGGGGACCTGGAGGCTCTGGAAAGATGGTCTAGAAAGTGGAAGCTGAGGTTCAATGCAGGGAAATGCAAGGTACTCCACCTGGGGGCCAGAAACCCAGGCCAAGTGTACACCCTGGGGAATGCTACAAGTCTCGATGGCTGAGAGGATCTGGGGTGGTGGTGGATGTCAAGATGAACAACTCTGAGACTTGTAGGAGGGCAGCAGCCAAGGCCAACAGGATGCTGGGATGCATCGCTAGGGGATCACCTCCAGAAGGAGGGAAGTGATACTCCTCTGTATAACAGCATGGTGAGGCTCGCGACTCTTGAGTACCGCGTGACAGTTTTGGAGGCCACACTTAAAGAGGGACATTAACCTCCTGGAGAGGTCCAGAGGAGGGCAACCAAAATGATTTGGGGCTTGGGGACAGGACCTATGAGGAGAAGCTCGAAGAGCTAAATATGTACACATTGGAAGAGAGAAGGACGGGAAATGATAGAGGTCTTCAGGTACATGAAGAGGGTAAATAGGGAGAACAGTCAGGGTGCTTCAAGGAAGGAGGAAGGGGCCACTAGAGGCATGGGTGGAAGCTGAGGGGAAGATTCAGGGAGAAAGGAGGAGGTGCTACTTCACTGAGAGGGTGGGAGCCATGGAATGCACTGCCTAGGGGGCTGGTGGAGGCAGAGACAGTGGAGGGGTTCAAGAGGGGGTGGGACAGGTACAGGGGAAGGGTTCTGGAAGCAAAATCCAATGCAGCAAGAATATCCAGAACTGGGAAGGTAGAAGCCAGAGAAGGCGAGGGGGACAGCAAGGTCAGCACCCAGGGTGAGGGCTGACCAAACGAGCAGACACGAAAGACCATTAGGCCTATTCTGCTGGCATTTTAGTATGTTAGTATGAAACAGTTCAACGCACGCTTGTAACACAGTCATGTTATGGAGTTTCATCACCATATTTTCAACATAGGGATTTTTGGACCTCTGCTCATGAACAGTACCACTGTCATTTTCTTAATCTGTCCCGAACACTGATTTCCCACAGTGACCATATTATTCTGCGCCGGAACTGTGAAAACACATTTTGGTCAGGATGTGAAAAATGACAGCTGTACTGCTTATAAGGAGGTGTGGAAAAAATGGCACTGTTGGAAATGTAGTGTGACAGTATTACAAATCTGCGAAGTTACAAGGGTGTGTGGAAAGTGCTCAACGCACACTTGTAACACAGTCCATTGATGGTCTATCATCACCAAATTTTCAACATAGGCATTTTAGGACCTCTGCTCATGAACCATTGTCATTTTCTTAATGTGTCCCAAACAGTGATTTCCCACAGCGACCGCTCTGTTCTGCGCCGGAAGTGCGAAAACACATTTTGGCCAGGATGGGAAAAATGGCAGCTGTACTGTTCATAAGAAGGTCTGGGAAAATGGGCAGTGTTGCAAATCTGGAGTGAAAATATTAGAAATTCACGAAGTTACAAGCGTGCGTGCCAACTGCGCAATGCACGCTTGTAACACAGTCATTTTATGGGGTATCATTACCAAATTTTCAACATAGGCATTTTAGGACCTCTACTCGTGAACAGTGTCACTGTCATTTTCTTAATCTGTCCTGAACACTGATTTCCCACAGTGAATGCACTATTCTGCGCCGGAAGTGCGAAAACACATTTTGGCCAAAATGTGAACAATGACAGCTGTACTGCTCACAAGGAGGTGTGACAAAATGCCAATGTTGAAAATCTGGCATGAAAATATTGTACATTCGCGAAGTTATGAGTGTACATAGCAACTGGGCAACGCACGCTCATAAAAGTCATTTTTTGAATTTTTTCCACCAAATTTGCAACATAGTCTTTTTGAGAGCCCACCTCATGAACACTGGCACTGTTGTTTCTTTAATCGTCCCCGAAGAGTGATTCTGCACAATGACTGCGAAACCACCTTCCGGGGCCGATTAATGCCATGACAGTTCAAGAATTCATGAGGAGGGGTCCCAAAAACCCCATGTTGAAAATTTGGTGAAAAAATTACTAAAAATGCCCGAGATATGCACTAAAGTTGAAAAAACCCTATTCATTACATTATACAGCTTACCAGCATTTCCTCAGTTCGCGGTCGGCTTTGAAGAGTGCAGGCGTGTTCCCGGTCCAGCGAAGATCATCGCGCCATGCTCCGGAGGTAAGCTATAGGGTGGAGGGGTGTGGGGAGGCTGGGCGCAGTGGGTGGGTGTGGGTTGTGGGGGTGCGGGAGACTACGAGGGACCGTCCTTTCTTTTCAGGTACAAGAAAACGTCTCGGGACGCTTTCCACATTTCAGGGCATAGGGCATGCTGGGTGGGCTCCCAGCGTGCCACAAAATCTAGAGAGGACAGCTGTCAGCCGACAGGGATTGGGCACCCGGCCGGCAAACAACAAAGGGGATTTATTTCTGCCAATGGGGACCGAGCACCCGTCGGCAAGCAACAAAAGGGATTCTTACTGCTGACAGAGTGGGCTCCGTCAGCAAATTAACATTGGGGTACATATTGTTTGTGGATACGGTGGCAAGCTGCACCCCGTCGGCAAAAACAACAAAGGGGATTCTTTCTGCCGGCGGATTGGGCACCCTGTTGGCAAACAACAAAAGGGGATTTATTTCTGCCGGCGGGGACTGGGCACCCCGTCCAGCAAGCAACAAAAGGAGGTTCCTTTCTGCCGACGGGGAGTGGGCTCCCCGTCAGCAAATAAACATTGGGGGGGTACATATTGTTTGTGAATACGGCGGCAAACTGCTGCCATGTTCACAAACAATATCCCAAGTGCTACATCCCGCCCTGCAATGACTGGTCGCTCCCTCAGTGCAGCGGATGGCTGATTCTGCAGTGACGAAGGGGCCCCTGATTGCAGCGGCTAATTTGTTTTAAAGTTGTGGCACTGCTGGCTGAACCTTGTGTCAGCAGCAGTGTGACACGGCACTGGGGGACGGGGTGCAAGCCTTTGCAGGCTGTGGGGGGATTGGGCACAACAGTGCCACGCCTCCTCAACCTGCTTCTGCAGAAACCTGCCGCAACATGTTTCTTGCGCATGTGCGCAATCAACATAAAAATGGTTCAGTGAAATTTTGGAAACCTTGAGGCTTGAGACAATGGCCCACAACCTAAGGAAAGCACAGAAGGCATACCTAAGGAAATATGGAACGCTGGATTCCCTCAGCACAGTTGCAGAGGCGGAGAGTGAAGAGACAAAGTAACACACAGCCCTTACAGAGGAATACCACCATAAACCATGAGAATGGCAGGACACTTCAGAAACTGAATTCCACCATAGAAGCCTGTACAAATAAATTAAAGCAGTGTCGGACAAAGCAACAACTAAGGCCACACCCCACATAACAAATGGATCATATATGCATTATAACAAATTGTAACATGGGGAAGAGACAGGGTTGCGTCAGATTGGCTCAAGAGCATCAGGTGACCATACATTAATTCTCAAATAATCCATGGTTGCCTGAGAATTAATGTGTGGCTGAGTCCACAGCAATTGTCTCCCCCCCCTCACAGTGCCCTCCACCTTATTGACAAAAAGTAGCAATACCAGGAGTGGCCACCATATATGTATACAAGGCATGCTGACGTGCTGAACATCATTTGGTTTCTGAAACAAAAGCCACAGCATGGCAGTGGGCTTTTACTAGGTCAAGGAATCTGTGGTTTGGCTGAGCAAAATTCCATCTTTTAACAGTTTGTAAACTATAAGTTGGCATCCTGTTGGATAGTTATGAGAAGTAGGCTATAATTACCTGTGGTTTATTTTAATCTAGCTGGTTTCTGTTGCAGAGCAGCTGAACAGAGATGGATTATTCTGTTAGCGACACACACTGGTACCTGTGATTCCAGCAGTATGGAACAGCTCAAATGTACTAATATCTCCCTTCTTTGCAACTACTATACTACACAATTGAATAAAAGTGAGAGGTAGTAATCCAGAAAGTCTTTCTGCTGCAAGAATTGTATTATTATTCTCCATTTTGTCTGGGTGGTTCCCCCCCCGTCCCCTAGCTAGTGCTGTTTGGAATTTTCAGATTCCATTGGGACAGAATTCTGTGGAACTTCTGAAAATTCCAACTTATTACTTGGAATTCTGTCAGAAAAGGATTGGCAGAATTTTACCAGCAGAATATGGATTATCATGTGAACTACAGAACAACAGTAACATTGTTATAACATTATAATTTATAATGTTATAATTGTTATAACATTGTTCTATGTAGAGACAACTACTAGACATTTCACAGCCACCTGTTGGCCTGCCAAGGGAATTGCAGGAACAACTACCCAGATCTCAAATCGCCTGTGCACTTAAATATATGTATTTCCCATAATGCACAGCAGCCATATCCCAAACAGCAAATGTAGTAGAAAAATGGAGATGATTCTACAGTTCAGAAATGTAAGTAAGCCAAAATGAGAGTATATTCTGAAATGTTGATCACATCTGCATGTAATCAGTAATTCAGTGACTGTTCACCACAATATAAAAAAAAAAAAAATCAGCCTGTTTAGCATGTAGTTTCTCCAGTCAGGTGCAACCCCCTTTCTCTTCCCCACGGTAGGAACCTTAATATCCTCCTAGAACCTTTGTAATTTTGCACTTTAAGATTACTTTTATGCAAATGTAACATGGGGAAGAGAAACAAATGAAAAGAGCGCTGAACCCTTTCTCTTCCCCATGTTACAAGTGAATTAACCCATTCCAGAGCGTGGGTCTACTTGGGAATTAATCCACGACTGGTTGGCTGGAACCACTCGGCCTGTGGCCATGTGGTCGAGACCCCCCAGCCATGGATTAATTCCCAAGTAGACCCACGGTCTGTCATGGGTTAATCCTTACAAACTTCCCGCACGGTGACCTAGGTACATGAAATGTCATATCAAAGTGTAACAAATATTTAAGGGTACAAGAAAAGTAATTGCATGCAAAGAGAAGAAAGTGTCAAAAACACAGAGAGACGAGGATTACTTTAATTGTTACAGGTTTTATTAAAACTTAAACACATAAAGTCACTGATATTCAACAAAGCAGTTACTATAATTGTTATATGTTTTGTTTGTAGATGTGCACCCTATCCCAGTTATACGCACTGCCACCCCCTCTTGTACAATGGATTTCTGTGAATCCACAGCTAAGAGAACTAAAGGCGCGTGTCTCAATTTTAATCATGGGCATTTCCCAATAAGTCTGTGGTCACCATTAGGTCCTGTCCATATTCGGGGGCTGTATTAAGTAACTTTTTACTACAATGAAGGCAAGGCATGACATTTAATGAAATGTGATACACTTAACATTGTATAACGAGGAAATGTTTGTCATGTATTGTGAGATGAAATTCAATAAAGTATTAGTTACAAAAAAAACAACAAAACAGGAACTTAGGAGGGAAGAATATACCTGGATAGGTGTAAGAAGTTCATCATGAGATGGTCACTGATGTTGGATCATGGAAAGAGAGTATGGTGGACTTATGGCTGTTACTGATGACCAGATCAAGCATGTGTCCATGACTATGGGGAAGTGATTTAATATGCTGCATTTGGTCATGCGAGGGGAGAAGTGAAAACAAATCTCTTGAAGATGTGTCAGATGTGTCATCAGTGTGGAAACTGAAGTCAGGTCGGAGCTGTGGTAGCTGGGGAGGCAGGAGACTGAGAAAGTCAGAAAATCTAAAGAATGAGCTCTAGGTGGCTGATACAACACTGTAGGTTCAAGCCTGGATCAGATGGGGTAGAGTATAGTAAGGTGCCAAGACACTGTTTTTAGCATTCAGAAGGTTACTGACCTTTATGAGAGTTTACCAAGAATGTGCATAACATTTACATTTTATTCATGTTATTGTTGCATATGGTTCTTACCTGTTTTATAACCATGGTGTCTGTAAGGACATCATTGCAAATGATCATATAGCTCAGTCATTTATTCCTATGTGAATCTGAGTGAATGAATGTTGAATGAACACTAAGAATTTCCACTCTGTTTCTGCAGCAAATTTGTTTCTCCATCTGTCTCCCCCTACAGAGCTTCTCCTGGTTCCTCAAGGTGGTACTTAGCATGGTAAAGAGTCTTCTGTGCCTCATAATCTCTACCTGCGTGGCACCCTACCTCTTCCCATATTTCATCCCCATCTATGGAGACCAGCTCCTCAGAAAGTGAGTTAGTGAACACACAACTGTCTAATTGTTGCAGTGAAGTAGCTCCCCTCCCTTATACAGAGTTAAGCTGTTGGCCCACAAGGGCGTTACACAAAGCAGGTTCAGTGTGAGAGGGATAAGAAAAGATGTTAGCGATCAAAACATCTCTGAAACTGGGTGACATGAAAAAAAGATAACATGCAGGTTTGATTCAGTTGGGAGCACTATAAACTTCGGGCTAGCAGGTCATGGGTTCTAGCCCCACACCGGGAACTTGGGCTCATTCTCAGCACTGATATTGTAGTGTGGTACAAGGGGGGTACTGCCCTGTTGGAGGTGCGGTACTTTGGATGAAAATATTGAATTGTAGTGCCCTCTGCCTGTGTTTAAGGATTGTCCAGTAAAATATAAAAGACCCCATGGCAGTCTGACTCAATCATAGGGGATTACTCCTGGTGACTTGGCTAACTTTTCCCCTGTCAATAACCAAATTCCTTTTTCTGTCTCCTTACTAATGATGGGATCATGCTAGGCTCTTCCTCAGCCTCTTAGTAGATGCCAGCCTCACACAAGTGGTGTACACACTTCTGGCCATAAGAACCTTGGACCTATCCTCCTATCTGCTGCTCCAGACTATCCTCTACTGAACAGGACCAGCAACCCAATGGGCACACCGTACCAAAACACCTTCACCATGTTGGGGGGGGGGGGGAGAGACTATGGACCCAGATATCTGAATGTCACAGCTGGGCAAAGGGAGACTGGTAGTGTCATCCACTTGAGTTCCACCTCCTGGTACTGCTCCTTTTTTAAGCCTCTGTGTGGTGGACTAGCATCTAGGCCTGCCCAAGTCACAATAAGGATGTCCTTCCACTCCCAGAATAAACTTTCGTACAGGAAAACACCCTTTCCATTTGGGATAGAGGGGTTTCTGAGTGGTGTAATGAGGGACACCTCTCTCCTAATCTGAGATTGTTGAGAGGCATGAATCCAACTGTGCAGAGTGTGACATAAACCTTTTCTTGTAGAACAGAAGGGTCTCTGAGTGACAAAATGGACATCTCTCCTAATACAGGATAGTTGAGAGATATCCCAGTGTACAGTGTGGGACAGCATCCTCTCCGTGTGGGACGGGAGGGTTCTGGGTGTAAATTGAGGGACACATCTCTAATAATGTGGGACTGTTGAGAGGTATGAATCCCACTGTACAGTGTGGGATAATACCCTCTATGTAGGACAGAGTGGGTTCTGAGTGGTAAAGTAATGGCTGTCCCACCTAATGTCGGATTGTTGAGTGGTATAAATCCCTCTATACAATATGGGACATATCCCTACCCATGTAGGACAGGAGAGGGTCATGAGTAGTAAAATGAGTGACATCACTTCTAATGTAGGACAGTTGAGAGATATAAATCCCAGTGTACAGTGTTGGGCTGCACCCTGTCCATGTGGAACAAAGGGCCTCTGGGTGGTAAAATGAGGGATACCACTCCTAATGTGGCCATTTTAGTGCTATGAATAGGGTTACCACCTTTTAAGAAGCCCAAAGTGGGACATTTCTTACTGAAACATGATTTTTTGCAGGACAATATGTAACCTCAACCAACACAACAGATTTTTTTTCTAAATAATCAGAATTAAGACTAAGTGTTGCAGTTTTTAGGTGTTCCCTAGTGTTTCTTATCATTTTAAGGTATTTTAGTTAAGGTACTATAGTTTTTGCAACATTTAGAGGAAAGTCTGAAAATATTTTTTTCTAGTATAATGTCAGCACATTTAGTATTTTTCATGTTTTTTCGCAGGACACAGCTGCCCAAATCAGGACTGTCCTTCGAAAATAGGGACAGGTGGTAACCCTAGCTATGAATCCCATGATACTCTTATGATGGCACCCATTTTATGTGACACAGAGGGTGGTTTGAATTATAAAATGAAGGGGCTGCTAAGATGTACACTAATCAGTCTAGCACTCTTTTCTGTTTAGTCTGGTAATGCTGTCTGTGACTGCACAGATCCTATGAAACCATTCTAATCTTTTTCTTTACCTTTACCTTTTCCTGCTTTCCCGCTATTCGAATTTTGAAGCGCAGGAAGAAAAAGAAAGCCAGGTAATGGCAGACCCATCTCACAAGCTCTTTCTGAACTTCAGTATGTTCTGTACCTCCAGGTGATTTACATACTGTTCTAACTTCCTTCTGTTCTCTCTCCATGCTCAGCAGGGGTGTGGTGGTCAGGTAGGTTAGATGGTTATTTCATTATGCTTTGTGTTGGGTGGGGGGGTCAAGATCTGCAACTCTTAATGCTGGACCATGCACAGAGGTCTGAGGTGCTGGGCTCCTTTGATGCCAGTGACCCAGGTTCAGAAACGAACCTGGGTCGCTCAGGGGCTGGTTGGAGAGGGAGGATTCAGCGTTCATAGGACAGCAGTCCTTTCTCGGGGAGAGAAAATAGGAGGAAAACCCCTCCAGCCATAGCATGGTGATGCTCTGGTCTGTCTCTCTCAGGTCCTGCTTTGATGACTGGGCATATCCATTCTGGGGTCCTATGGCAAGATCACCAGAGAAGGTAAGTCCCAGAGAAGTTGGGTGATGGGGCTAAGGAGACCAGTGCAGATGGTCGCTGATCGGGGTGCTGAAGGAGATAAACAGCTTTGTAGCAAAACAATCTGCAGCTTTTGGGCCCAAATAATCTATAACTCAAATCACAGAGGGGTTTTGGTCACCAGTGCACAAATTTCCATGGCATCAGCAGAACTCCATCACTAAACATTCCAAAAGGGATGGCCTATCGACACAGAGGCAATGTTGCTGCCCAGACAATGGCGATGTGGGTTTGTGCCCCAAGTCAGGAGTGTTGGAGGGGTGGCAGGAGTCAGGGGGCAGAGGGTGGCTGAGTTCACTGTGCTACTGCTACCTTGGTGACCAAAAATGGCAGTGCAGCTGAAGCAGCATGCAGGAGGGTAGACATCCAACTGTCTGAATGATGGCACACACTGTGTACAGGTCCCTTGGAGCCCTTGGCATTGACATCCTGTGGAGGTGATGGCAATAAACACCAAAGTCTGGCAGGATGATGCCTAGGGTACTCTCTGGCCACAAGCCACCTGCAAAGTTTATTTGATGGAGGGTGCTGTCCCAGCGACCCTGCTAGTTTGGGGCGGCGGGTTGTTTGACTAGGAACTTGCTTGAAAGTGGTAGATGGGGGCAAGGACTGGAAGGAGAAGAATAGAGAGAAAACTGAGAAAATCCAAAAATGTTTGCATTTTTAGTGCATCTTGTCCACATTTCTCCTCTCTGTTTTCCTTTATGCAGGTGGCTGAGAGCGTATGAGAATGCAGTGTCTTTCCACTTCAGCAACTATTTTGTCGGGTTCGTTTCGGAGACCACAGCCACGCTGGCAGGGGCAGGCTTCACAGATGAGAAGGACAACTTCAAATGGTGGGTAGTCTGAACTCCTGTGATTTTTGTCTAACATCTCATACTCGAGTTTTGCAAGGCTATCAGCAGTTTTTGGCAAATAATTCACTGATGTCCATATGGTTGCCTGGAAGCCCAGGCTTTTCATATAAGCTGCAGAATTCCACAATTAAAATATCTTCTTGTTCTGTCTTGTCAAATAATCATTATGCAGATTCCTAGGACAAACCGTGTCACCAAATGAAGTCTCTGATTTTTGCCTAAAACGTGTGCACTGCAGAATCAGCTGGGTAGTCTGTTAGCGTAGCTTCATAGTGTAAAGTTGTAGTTTTGTCATCCTTTGCAGATATGGTTCTTGACCTGTCAGAAAATGTTATTCATTTTTGTAACGATGCATATTTGCTGCAGTTGCTATCTGCCCTCAGGAGAGCTCTCGGAAACACCTAAATGAAACTGTCTTGTTGTGGAAATAGCAAAGTTAGTAAACAGAAACTTGAGCCTGCCCATAGAAACATAGAAACATAGAATTTGATGGCAGATGAGGACCGCTTGGCCCACCCAGTCTGCCCATTTCCCTACCTACTGGATGAGCTGCAGATCCTAGTTAACCAGCAGCCTACTTCTTCCTACCCCAACCCCCTAGAATTGCCTTATGACTGTCCCATGCATGCTTGAATTCCAGCACTGATTTTGACTCTACAACCCCCTCCGGAAGGCTGTTCCATGCATCCACAACCCTCTCTGTGAAAAAATACTTCCTTAAATTACCTCTGAGCCGCCCCTCCTCTATCTTCGAATTGTGCCCTCTTGTTCTTGCACACCTCTTTTTTTGAAAGATGCTATCCTCTTGGACTTTGTTGATTCCCTTGAGGTACTTGAACGTTTCTATCATGTCCCCTCTCTCCCTCCTTTCCTCGAGGCTATACATATTAAGCTCCTTAAGTCCCTCTTCATATGTCTTCCGGTGCAGACCCTGCACCATTTTAGTTGCCCTCCTCTGGACAGCTTCCATCCTGTCTATGTCTTTGCAGAGATTGGGTCTCCAGAACTGCACACAGTACTCCAGATGGGGTTTCACCAGCTGTCTGTACAGAGGGATAATAACTTCCTGTTTTCTACTGGTGATGCCTCTCCCTATGCATCCCAGTATCCCCCCAGCCCTCCTTGCTGCCCTCTCACATTGCTTGCCCACCTTTAGGTCATCTGATATGACTACCCCAGGTCTCTTTCCATTTTGTTGTTGTTAGTATCTCATCCCCCATTGTGTACTCTTCCCCTGGGTTTTTGTTTCCCAGGTGTATTACCTTGCACTTCTTAGCATTGAATCTAAGCTGCCATACATTTGACCATTCCTCTAACCTTAGTGGCCCTGGCCGCCTCCTTCACTCTGCAGGTCTCTCGACCAGCAAGGCATTTCCTGCAGCTCCTAGGGCACATGGCTGCCTCCACAGCTGTGGTGCAAGGAGCAAGATTTCAGATGAGGGACATTCAGTTCCATTTGAGAGTTTTCTGGTCTCAAAGAAGAGATCCTCTATCCAAGTTAATCCCAGTGACTCGAACTCTGATCCAGGCCCTTCAGTGGTGGCTGGATCAGAGCAATCTGAGACAGGGGGTGCCTTTCATCCCTCTGTCCCATTCCTTGACCCTTACTACAGATGCATCCCTCTTGGGATGGGGAGCTCACATGGGCGACCTCTCCACCCAGGGGTTATGGTCCCTCAGGAATCTCTGCTCCACATCAATCTGTTGGAACTCAGAGCTGTTTTTCTAGCACTTCAGGTTTTCTCAGCATCTGTTCAGAACAAGGTGGTACAGGTCAGAACAGACAACACCACTACAATGTGGTACATCAACAAACAAGGGGGCACTTGGTCTTCGGCCTTGTGCACCGAGGCGATGAAGTTGTGGTCTCTGGCTTATTCCCTGAACACTTCCCTCATAGCAGTTCACCTCCCAGGCAAGGACAATGTCCTGGCAGATGCTCTCAGCAGGATTTCCCAGGGCCATCATGAATGGTCTCTGGATCCCCTAGTACTGGGGATAGTGTTTGCCAGATGGGGCACTCCTCAGATAGATCTTTTTGCAGCCCCAGACAATCATCAACTTCCACTGTTTTGTTGCAGGCCCCCAGTGTTGGGCTCAGTTCCCCTGGATGCCTTTCTCCTCGACTGGGAAGGGAAGTTTCTTTATGCCTTTCCCCCCTTCCCTCTCCTGTTCAAAGTACTAGTCAAAATCAGGTCTCAGCCCTGCAAAATGATCCTAATTGCTCCAGACTGGGCCAGGCAGCCCTGGTACCCACTCCTTCTGTCCTTAGCAGTCCATCTTCCCCTGTGTCTCCCCAGGAACCACAATCTGTTAACCTGTGCTCAGGGGAGAGTTTGGTATCCGAATCTCAAATCCCTCAACCTCAAGGCTTGGCTCTTGAGCAGTTAGAGTTTGCTGATTTACAACTTTCTCAAAGTGTTCGAAATCCTGAAGGCTGCTAGGAAGCCTTCCACCAGGGCTACCTATAACTCCAAGTGGAAAAGGTTTTCCATATGGTGTTCTGGGAAGCATGTTTCCCTGAATCTGCTGATCTACCCACTGTAGTTGACTACATGGTCCATCTAATTCTTTGGGACTGAGACCAGCTACCCTGAAAGTGCACTTGGCAGCTGTCTCTGCCTTCATTTCAGCAGGAAGCCCTCTTCTCTTTCTGCTCATCCTGTATTTTCCAAGTTTTTAAAGGATTGCTTCACACCAATCCTCCATTCAGGGACCCTGCCCGGCTTGGGATCTTAAATGTATGCATTGCTCAGCTAATGCAACCCCCTTTGAGCCTCTGTCTTCGGCAGAGCTTAAGTATTTGACTTGGAAAACTGTATTTCTCGTAGCCATCACTTCTGCCAGGCGTATAAGTGAGTTACAGGCTTTATCAGTAGAAACTGACTTTATTTCCTTTCACAGGGATAAAGTAGTCCTCAGGACTAACAGGAAGTTTTTGCCTAAGGTGGTTTCAGATTTCCACCTTAACCAATCTATTTCACTTCCAGTGTTCTTCACTGACCATTCCTCCTCTGGTGAGAGGAGGCTGCACAGCTTAGATGTTAAGAGGGCCCTAAGTTACTACATAGACGTGCAAGGGTCACAGGCTTGACTCCTCCAACTGTTTCTCACTTATGGTGAGGTTGGGAAAGGGAGACCTGCCACTAAGAGATCCATTGCCAGATGGATCGTTTCTTGTATCCAATTTTGCTATCAAAAGCTGGGTAAGGTTCCCCCCTCAGGCCTGAGGGCTCACTCTACCAGAGGTACAGCTGCATCTCTAGCTGCTGCTAGAGACATCCCTATCTTGGAGATATGTCAGGCAGCTACTTGGAAGACAGTACACACTTTCACCAAGCATTACTCCCTGGATATTCAGGCCAGGAGGGATGCTCAGTTTGGCACAGCCATGCTTCAGAGCCTATTCCCTAAGTAGGTTCTGTCCCTCCTCCATGGAGGTACTGCTGTGTAGTCTGCAATAGTCATAATATAGCAAGACTTCATGTTGTTTGAAGAAAAAAATTACTCACCTTAGTAATGTTGTTTCTTCTAATGGAGTCTTGCTATATTATGACCTCCCGCTCAGCCTGCCCCTCTCAAAACTCCTACTTTGGGTATGGGGTGGGTAGTCCTCTGTTGGCATTTATTGATGCCCTCTTTCATGTTTGGGTGTTGTGTTTTAGTTATTTTATCTTATTTTTCTGGTCCACTGACTTGAGTGTTTGTGTTGGGACCAGGAAAATGTTTTAATATATTAGTGGCCAGTTGGCTAGTGTAGGTTACAGCTTCCACACAGAACCTTAGTGAGTTTTTGCTCGTAAAGATGTGACAGTTTCGGTTTGAAACCAACCTAACAGAGCTTCTGAACCGAGCTCGCGCTCTAAGCTCCATGCTCTGCATGGAAGTTAACTCTTTCACCTCCGGGAGCAGTTCTAAGGCTGGGACAAACTGCAATAGTCATAATATAGCAAGACTCCATTAGAAGAAACAACATTACTAAGGTGAGTAATTTTTTCTTCTCTCCCCTGTTTACCCTTTTGTTCTGTTGCTTTGATTCTTTCCCTTATGTAAAGAGCTATTCCTCCTCCTCTTTTACCCGCCCTGTCCCTCCTGTAGATAGTGTATCCTGGTATGTTTACGTCCCAGTCATGATTTTGTGTGTACCATGTTTGTGTGACTGCCACGATATCCAGATGTTCCTCGTCCATCAAGGCCACTAATTCAGGAAGCTTGTTACCCAGACTACGGGCATTGGTACTCATTGCTCTCCATTTTTTGATGGCTTTACCTTCTGTTGCAGCATCCCCCACTGACCGTTCTACCTCAGTCTTTTTCTCATTTAGTACCCTGTTTTGTAGGGAGAGGCTGGGATTTTCCCGCTGCTTGTCAGTGCCTCCCCCTTTGACTAGTTTAAAAGCTTGCCAATGAAGCATTTAAACAGATTGCTCAAAAGACTTGTTCCCTTCCTGGACAGATACAGACCATCCTGCCAGTATAGGCTGGTGTCCCTCCAGGTGGAACCCCAGTCCCCAATGAAGCCAAACCCCTGTGCCCTGCACCATTTTTTCAACCATTCATTAAACTGCATGGTGCTAATTACCCTCGCCTCCCCCATGCCTTTGACAGGCAGCACCTCTGAGAAGGATACTGTGTGTGCTACTTGTCTTAGGCCCCTCCCCAACTCTGCAATGTCCTCCTGCACTGCTCTAATCTCATGATGAGCCAAGTCATTTGTCACTAGGTGGACAATTACGTCCAGCTCAGACTCCCTTGCAGCTGTTCTCATGATTCTGAGGATGCGCTTCCTGTCCCTCCAAGCCATGGCACCAGGCAGGCACCTTACTTCAGTTTTCCCAGCTCCCCCAAGTTCTGTACCCCTAATAATTGAGTCCCTCACCAGGAGCTGCTTCCTTTCCATGGGCTGTCCTTTGCCTCCTTCCTGTGGGCCTTCCTTGTGACAGTTGTCATCAGTCTTCTCTGTGGGTGCATCCATAAGGGAGCTATGCTCCCCCTGAATGGTGTCTGGATTGTGGAGTGGAACAATTGACTGGGTGTGCCTCTGTTCCACCATCCTCACCCTCCCTGTGCCCACTGTGGTCCAACTTCTGTGCTTTCTTCGCAACCTCTGAGGTAGTGGTGGTGGCGCTAGTGCTCCCTGGATGGGGGAGGTTCCCTTCCTACTGTCCAGTGTGGCCTGGGGGAAGATTTCCTTACTACTGTCCAGTGCAGCCTGAAGACGGGCAACTTCCTCCCTCAGGGCAGATAGTTGTCTGCAAATAGGACAGCATCTCAGCCTCCAGAAAGACTCCCGGAAGACTGCTGCCCCACAGCCATTACATTGCACTACTCCCCACATGTCCAGCCTGATAACATAGCAGCTGGGGAGCAGTGTGCAGTTGTGGTAGCCTGGGTTAGGGCCTGAGCTCATGTCTTTTCAGTGGAGCAGCAGGGGGCTGTGGAAGTGTCTTGGAAATGAGGCTGGCATATTCACTCTGCACCTGAATGGCCCTGGGGTCCCTAGTTATAGGACTAGTATGGTGCTGTACTATTGGAGGAGGGTGTCACCTGGTCCTATTTGGCATACCATTGCATGCATTCAGAGCCCTTGTTGTCGCTGTTCTGGGAACGTGGAGGCAAGGGGAAAAGCCTTTGAAGGAAAATGTATCAGCCGTAGGAAGACTGCTCTGGTATGCTCAGGCCCTGCACCACTCTCGATTGCACTGGAGCATGCTGCAGAAGGTGATGTCCCAAAGGAAAGCTACAAAGACACAGCTAATGAGTTACCCACCTATGTCTGAGACACTGCCGATGTCCTGGTGAAGTTAAATACAATCAAGTGGCGAAAAACTTGTCTGTGGCAGACAATAGACATTAAAAGTCTATATATAGTACTTCCGTTAATCACTAATTAGGACTACGCACTGTAGAATGGATGCTGCTTAAGTTTGACTTGAACTGTGCGATTGATCCTGAATTTCTACTTCTAGGACCAGAGTTAGTGCTGAAGCATAATTATTTTACATTTGATTGTAAATGTTATTATCAGTGTAGTGGGACAGCAGTGGAAATAGTCCTTGCATAGATTGCAATATTGTGTGAAGAATTGGGAGATCATTTTCATTTAGGCTTCTTCTTCTAGATTCTTTATTTCAAGCAATTTCAAAAGGCACACAATTCTTCCTCTATGTTTTGCACAAAACATATGGGTTCCCTCAGGATGCCTAAAAATCTAATACAGATATAACAATATTTAGAAAATCATTCTTATTATATATTCATTTAATATTTCATATTTGAAAATACTGGTACTTTTCTTTTTTTGTAAAACCTACTGACTGTTCACTCTTTCACTGTTCGTAATCACAATAAATCCTCACTTTGTCAGATAGTGGAATCATACTACCTACAACAAATATTACAGCAATTGCAATCACAGTCTAAATGAAAATTCTCTATTAAAGCAATGTGGACTGTGAACACTTTCCCACCACCACAAGAAAAATCACCACACCATGCCCAAACTGCAATAGCTCAGAAATTCGGATACCTGTCTTCCTTAGCTCAGGATCCTAAACACTATACTGAATCACACATGCTATGCATGCTCATATTTCTAGTTCCTAAAAGTGCACTGAATAGGATTTTTTGTAATGCTGTTTTTTTTCTAACCTATTTTAGAGGTTTATAAAAAGATTTGAATCATCATATACTTACATATCTTTTAAGTTTGCAAGTGTTTCATGTCTGTCACGCTGAAAAGGCTTGTAAGCCTGTGTTGAGTGCCAGTCATTTACTTGTGCTAATTTCAGCTCCTCAATTAACTTCTATGTTATTACATCATCTTACTAGCCCTTAAAGTTGCCTAACTACCAGTCTATGCTGACCACTAGTCATATGTTTGTACTTATTTTGAATAGCTCATTTAACCTCTGTTTGTCGTGATTCTACCAGCCCTCAGTGTTGCCTAGCTACCACAAACTCCGTTCTTAATTTTAAACAAATTTCCTCTTTACTCCTATATTTAGTGGTATTCTTTTATTCTCTGTTGTTTCACAACTTGCCAATATAAATTCTGGACTGCTCTTTCATAATCAAAATTAAATTTTCATATCTAACTGTTGTAACTGTAATTAAATCAAGTAACGTGCTTCCAGTTCAGAGTGAGCACGGAAACACAAACCTCAAAAAAACACTTTTAACTATATGTGGTTTCTTTTTCACATAGTACTGTAATACCTTATTTATTTTGTTGACCTAGTTAACTTGAAACAGCAATGTTACATTCTTATTTTTCTCAAACTTCAGAATTGTAAGCACTGCTGCGACACAATGTCCACAACCCTATGGACGCATGTAGCCCTTGTCGGTGCCTGGGGTTGCCAAGAAACCGTACACAAACATCATCAATAGGATGGTGCCCCAGGTCGCAGTGGTGCCCCAAAATATGTATTGCACAGTGCGCTGTGCCCATGTGGTACTGGCCATGCCCCAAGTCCACACTCTTTAAATGCTCTATATAAAGGGAACTGAGGTACCATGAAATAACATCACCTATCAACCTGTATCCAAACATATCTTTTTCGGTTTTCCCATTGATAAGACAGTGCACAATTTCCAATTGCAACACTGAGTACACTTTTCAAAACCAAAGTAAATGTAGTGGTCCAGTTACACTGACAGTATGCAGATTTACTAATAAATATTTGTCTAGTGCATTTATTAAAAACGTAAACATGCAACCCTCATTTGCCCATTTCCTCAAATAGATACTGTTATTACCACACAGAAACTATGAAAAATAACAGGAAAGGCATAGATGTTATTGCAGTAAGCTGTCATGCAGTTTCCACCATTCCAATTCATATAAGTAGTATATATTCAGGACAGAGAATGACAGATGACAGGAGGAGTATAACTATCTTCAATAAAGCTTGTATCTATTAATTTTACATCCCAGCTGTATATTATGTATCCAACTTGCCTTTACTTTCAAAAATTATATAAATTGAACTTTTGCTTCTGTTTATTATGTGATCTGTCATAGACCCTCTCGTCATCTAGATGGAACATAACACCCTTTACCAACAAACAGTCCAGTTTGTACGGGGGGGCAGCTCAGGACACCCCGACAGAGCCAAGAAAACAATAAAGAACAAGCAGCAAACTGAAGACTTCAGCTCTGATGTCCAAGGAAACAAATTAACATCCAGTGATAGGATACGATAAAATTGCATTTATTTGTTAAAACTGCAATTAAAGACACAGCTTGTCATGATACATGTAAACAGGTAACATCCCCCAGGAGGCTAGCATCAACGTTTCACATCACACTGACACTTTTTCAAGATGTGGAACATCTGCCTATACCTAGTATTTATAGCCCCATGTAATTAATATGCAAATTAATAAATATCTATAAAAAAATCTAAAAACAGCATATGAAGCATTCACATACACATGAAGCTTAATCCTATCTACCTAATACTATATACAGTGTCTACATACAATATTGTTAGTTAAGGGCCTTGTTAGTGAATCAGTGGCCCTTATTAATCCCTAAGTCGCCATCATATTGTTTTAAACAGCATGTAAAAATCAGTCCCATTCATTTCAATGGGGCTTGCCCCCGCGCTCACCCTTGTTGGACGTTATGGAGCGGGGGGTGTTCAGAAGTAGATCAGTTGAAGGGATCAGCTGGTCACCTTGTCAGGGCCAAAATATGATCCCATACCACCTAAAAACGGATGGAAAATAAATATTAAAACTTACACTGAGGGACTATCATGGACCTTATCCCAAAGTGGTACCTTAGGTCCAGAAAGTGTACTAAATCACTGTAAGAATGTTCCAGTAAGACTTCAGTATTTCTCTAATTTGTGGAATTTTATGGTGGTATCTAGTAGAAAATGGATTGAGCAGGAATTCATCATGCGTAAAATAATTCATTTAGAAATCAGACTTTAGTCTGGCTTCGTTTAGTATGCCGATGCCCGTTAGACAATTTTATTGCGACCGACATTAACAGTGACAGGTTGCTGTAATGTCGGTGCGGAACACCGGCACTGCTTTCTGGGGGTCTTGCACCCCTCCTCGAATCAACTCTGACTCGGAGTTGATTGTTTAAGTTACAGGCGATGCAGGGGTAGAGTCCCCTGCATGGGGGGTTAAGAAAACAATCTTTTTGGAATGGCTTTATGCCGACCACAGTTGTGGTTGACGTAAAGTTGTGTCTAACATCGTTCGACAAAAAATTTGTTGAAGCGATGTCACGGATCTGTTTCGTTGTATAGATGACATGTTAACTATCTGAGATGGCAGTTACACGGAAAAGCTAGAGTTTGCAGAGTGGTTGAATAATCATACCTGGAGATTAAAATTTACATTAATATCTATCCCAGTCAGTGTCAATTTATGCCTGATCAGTCATAATGCTGGAAGCATTGAAACCCATGACTTCCAAAAACCCGGTGCAGGAAATTCACTACTACTAGCCAGTAGTGCACATCTTCATAAAACAATTATATTCCATTCAGTCAATTTTTACACCTGAGATGTAATTGTTCCGATATGGAAATGTTTCAAGAGAATTCGAGAGAATAAATAGCACAATTCCAAAGTAAGGGGTATAGATTACAAACACTGATTGAAGCTTATCAGAAAGCAAAACTTAAAGATAGAAAGGAACGACTGATTTTGAAGCAAAAAAAAAAAAGTGTGCGAGAAAGAGGTTGCGTTTGTAACAGAATACAGTATAATTTCAGCCAAAGTAGTAAGCATTGTCCATTCAAACTGTAAAATCTTGTAAACAGGTCTTAAAACATAACCGAGAAAACAACCCACTAATAGCATATAGTAAAGCCTTTAGCCTCTTAGATATGTTGTCTCAGAGTCATATTATAGATGTCAAAAAACTTGCTAAAAGAGTCCTAAAGTTGGGAGTGTTGTGCAGCATTTACGGTGGTAGTCCATATAAAAGTTGATCAGTATTGAGGTAATACTGGGGTATGGTGGGATATGCTGAGGCAGAATCACATTACAACCGGTACAGATTGTAACTGGAGTGCTTCAGTGCTATTCAACTTTTGTATGACTACCTCAGTAGTAAGTATGCTACAAGAGGGAAATAATTTATTCACCAATAATCAGAAAGAACACTAGAAATAAAATACTTCTTGTGGAGGGGTTGTGGGATGACAGATGGACCAGACACCAAACTTCAGGTTCAACACACAATCTCTGTGTGATGTTTATTCAAAATGCAGTAGATAACCTTCAGCAACGACATATCCCTTCTTCAGTACATCAGTTTGTAGCAACACACTATGCAAATCTTTCCTCTACACTTAGCCAGCAGCTACTGACTCACTGATCTCTGATCTAACTTTTTAGTGGAAACCACTTCATCCCTGTGTTTGTCTTGTGTACTTGGGTGGTGGTGGTGGTGAGGGGGCTAAAAAAAAAAACAAAAAACAAGCTAAAGACAAAGAACCTCAATGGAGAAGCACTGAATCAAGGGTTACCCCAAAGAACACTGGCAATAAGCCAAGTTTCAAAGGAACACAACATCACACATACTTCCACAATGCAAGGCATCATGGAATATATGCAAATCACCATGACATTTCAGACTTACTCAGTTTACAGCAATTTACATGCATTTTAAATGGCACAACCAACTTAATTTTTATCAAACAGTCCCCTAGTAACTTTTTTTACCTTTATCAAAAACACTTAGTGCCATGGTATTTTCAACATTTACAGGTTTATACATATAAAGTATATACATTAAAGTATTTTATGACATAGTGCCATTGCATACTAAATCCAGCAACGAAGAACACAGCCTGTTGTTTCATATCAGCTCGGAGGTTACAACAATAACCTCCCTGTACGAGGACCTGAGAGGGATAAGGAAAATGAAAGAGTACACTATGGCATAATCAAGAAAGGGAAGGGGTGCCCATAGGTGGCCAATCTTATGGACTAGAAAGTGTAAAGAATAGATTAGACTAAGAAATGGAAGAACTGTTGCAACAGATTTAAGAAAAGGTCAGTCCTCGAGAGTGGCAGGAGCTCCCTGTCACACTTCTACAATTGCAAGAGTTCCTTTTTGTTTATGCACTTTGATGAAGTTACCAGAAAATCTGCATTGGCAAAACAGTGAGGAAGTCTTGAAGCCGAGTTTTTGGACATCTACAGGCTATTCACCTGGACAAGTGTGACAGTACAGTGGAACAACATTTTAAAACCATGCACAATGGTAACACTGCATTGTTCATATTTATGGTACTGTATTTGATGGTTCCCCGTTTATACCACATGGTGGAAACCACGGAAGAAATCTGGAACCGGTAGAACCACAGTGGATATGGCTTATGCAATGATAGTAATTTCATCGCATTCCTGTAAAAGCAGAAGAGAAGCTTCCTTGTATGTCCTGTGTGAGGCAACATTCCTGTAAGGAATTATGCTTTTGGTATTTGTAAAAAGCTATTTATTTAAAAAAAAAAAAACAATCTAGACAGTCAGAGTGTGTTCTAGTATCACAAGCTTATGTCCGTACAAGTCTTGTATTTATAAGAAACTATTCTTTATGACAAACAATATATTTAATGAATCTGGTGCTAACTTTGGTCTTGATCGTTTAAGGGAACCCTGTATCACATTACATTTTACACCACATTTAAGGTTGTCTTATCTTTACCACCTGGTTCGTATGTTACATTTTTTCTAAAGTAACTTTAAATTTAGCACATTCCAATACAATTATTATAATAAAAAGTTAACGTACCAAATGTTGGTCTTCCAGACCCATAAGTTAGGATCTTTAACCAGTGCGGTATTAAAAAATGCTTTGAGTGTTTGATCCCCTAGTGGTGTGCTTCTTGGTATCTAACATGGACTAAGTGTTATCTTTTGCAATAATCATTATCCTTATGAAAAAAAGATACTTTACTTGCAAATTTATTTAAACTTCGGTCACCAACCTGGTGGTGCTGATGGCTGAGACATCTGCCTCACCTTATGCCATGCCGACGACCCGAGTTAGAGAATGCCCTCGGGGCACCAGGGGTCAGCCATGGAAGGGAGGACTGAGCATCCGAAGGACTGCTTTCCTCTCCTGGGGTGGGTAGGTTGTTGTCCCTGCTGTTCTAGCAGCTCCCAGTGGAGACTAGGAGCATTGCCGCTAGCCGGGTCACGTAGAGGGGTATGGAGGTATCGGAAGACGTCCTGTGAGCGGGTGTGGGAGCATACCTGTTACGCACTGGACATCTAGCACATCTGCACCTCTGGGATCAGTAACAAGGAAAATGTCCTTGCACTGGGGAAGGCGACGATGGGTCTATAGTTGGCCCCCACACTCTATGCCAGACCGGTCTGGTTAGCCCATGGCTTGCTGTCCTCAGTCCACCACCTGTTTTATTTTAGGAAGGGCACTGGTAGGTTTTGGTGGCCCCACCCGGGGGGTGCAAAGCTGGGAGGGGTGGCTGATTGAAGTAGAGGAGGGGTAGGGTCCTGGTTCATGGGTCTCACATGGGGGTCTCAGGCTAAGTGGAAAAACGGCCGGCTCCTTGGATTATGGCCAAAAGAGTCCTATGGGACCAGCGTGGGAGGATAAATAAAGTTGACAAAAAAAAAATTTTTTTTAAATTTGGGTTTTTGGTCAATTGTTTTCGGCATTCTTTACACACAGGGAAATTGAATTTCGAATTTAAAATTACATATAAATGTCCAATTGCTTGTTCAGAACTCTTCCCAATATAATTATTCACATGGATGTTCTTCTAGAAAAAAGTATTAGAGTAGTTAAATATAATTAATTAATATGAATTTGAGGTCATTATAATAGGTATAAAAATGCCCCTCCTCACAGATCATATTACCCCTGCTGAAGTAATTTGACATCTCGAAGAGCATGGTCGATCTGTCAGCCACCTCTGCACTCTTATCAGCTTTAGCAACACGAACTGTTTTTACCATCAGTAAGAGATATTTTCACACACTATCTTGCTTCTGTATACAAGTGAGTGCAGTATCTATCAAAAGACTACAATATTGAAGTTATGCAGGATGGAAGCAACCATGAACTTAATTGAAAACATAATGGCTGAAGCCAAATGAAGTTCATGCGAAGTGTGTGTAAATAAAGCTCAACTGATTCAAGTATACTCCTTAGTGTGGCAGTCTCCATTAATGGGTGATTTGGTGAGGCCTTGAAGGATCCACCTTGGGGAGCGGGGGGACCTGTGGGGGATGACGACTGGGGTTAGTGGTGGTCAGGGCTTGGTGGTCACCAGGGAAAGCTCAAAGGGTTCAGTTGCCAAGTTCAAAGAGTTCAGTAGTCATAGAAGGGGATAAAAGCCTAAATGGAAAAAGAGTTCCACTTGTGCCAGCTGGGAGCTGAACATGTTACGGAGGGGAGGTGCTGGCTCCGTGGGGTAGGGCGCAAGTCGCACAGCATTTGTGTTCCCTCTGGCAGCTGATCATGGAGCAGCATTGTTGTTGGCAGCAAAGTCAGCTGCTTGCCAGCCCTTCTGCCTGGAGGAGCAGGGAAGCCACCGTGGCCCTGGTTATCGTTGTGGGGATTGGGGGTGGTATGGGGGAGAACTCCTTTGTCAACATGGTCTCACTCCGTGATGCTAAGGCCTCCATTTGCTGTCATATCTATGGTTTTTCAGGAAGAAAAAAAGTTCTTCCACAAAAATGAACTGCAGGGTCTCGGCAATCAAACTTGTTGCCCCAAAGACAGTCCAGCTTTTAAATTACTGTGCAGTTCAAAAAAGAGAAAGCATTGATGAAGAGAGGCAGTGTGGTACAGTAGTTAGAGCACTGGCCCTGGAACTAGGAATTCCTGGCTAAATTCCTACCAGAGCAACTTTCGTCTGACCATGAGCAAATCACTTAACTTACCAGTGTATCAGTGCACCCACAAATAAAATCGGGGAGAAGATTGAATGTTATATTTGGACCAGCTGGCTTACAGATGGATTGAAATATGGGGTTTGATTTGTTATCTCCATGGTTATGCTCCTCTTGCTAATTGTTTTCTTAATCCTTGCAGGGATCTGGTGGTGTCAAAGCCACTGAATGTGGAGTTGCCACGTTCGATGGTTGAAGTGGTGACGAGCTGGAATCTGCCCATGTCCCATTGGCTCAACTCCTGTACGTATAGAAGAGACACTTTTTCCTTTTTTATTTCCTTGCAGTCTGTGACCAGCAGTGGCATCATGTCTAAACCATTCGACTTTGCTGACAACACTGCATGGTCCGCAGTATCTCCTGACCCATGTTTCCTTGCATTAGGAGTGTATACGTAATTTTGTTTTTCTTTAAAATGTGGTATTATTGCAGATGTATTGTTTTTATATCCTTTGCTTTTGTATTTTTGCATGGATGTTCTTGCCCTTTAAATTACCTTCCTGCTTTGGGCCCACTATGACCTAACACATGGTCAACATTTGCTGGCTGACATCTTTTCCAGTGGCGAGACAATGGCTGTATGGTACTGATGATTCCAAACAAGGACGTTACATGCAGTTTGCTTTTTTCAGCCTTTGCAGATTTTCTGTGAGGCCTTTTGGCACCCTACCATTAAGCATTATAAATCTAATTAAAAATATTCAAGAGCTTAGTGAAGCTTCTGATTGGCTACTGGATCCGTCATCCTCATGCCACACTTCTAAAACTTCAGTGTAAGTAAAAAAGTGGCAAAACCAAAAGTTGTTGCTGCAGTTAGACTTATAATCACAAAAACAACCTTAAAGCTGGTCATTTCCTTGGATTCATGGCTGGCTGGAGGGAGGTGGCCCCTGGCCACATGCCACCCATCCCCCTAACCGGTTGTTAATCCCTAGGAAATTACCAGCTTCCCAGTCATTACTGTTTAAATAATGGCAAAACAGCTGGTCATTTTCTGGGGATTAATGACTGGCTGGGTAGTGTTGCTGACCTGAGTCTTACCCAGCCGGTCTTTAATTCCTCTGGAAATTACTGGTTCTGAAGTTGTTGCTGCAGTTGCTAGTCTAATAATGACATTTCATTGTTTTGCCTTTTTTGTTTGTTTGGAAGTTTTAACTTATGATTTTCTGTTTGAGAGTTGGCACTACCATTCTGTGAGCTGTGCCGATCATTTCCAGGAAATTTTGAAATTTTACAACCAACATGTCAGCTAATCAGAAAGTGTACTTCCCTCATGAATAGGTAATTTGTCCTAGTTGGTTCATAGCAAGGCTAAATGCCTTTGTGGTGATTTGCATATGTTTTTATATATGTTGTTTTTCCCCTTTTGTTGATGCTGCCAACCTCTACCAGGCTGCCTTCCGGCCCTGCCCACTCCATTCTTTGTCATATACTTGGTCTTCAGGGAGTCCACGGAGGACATTTCCTCAATCATGGGCATGTTCTCAGTGGTGATCTCCTTTTGGGAACATCATCAGCCATGGCCTCCCTTGGATCTGTCTAATGTCTGGAGACCGGTGGGCAGTTGGGAGCTACAGGGGGCATGAGAGTGCCATCTTCATGCTGCCATGTGTCCAGGCTTTTGCTTCCTGTTTCTCTCAGCCCTCTGGACACCACTGGCAAGGGCACCTACTGTGCATGTGCATGCTGAAGCATGCCTGCTCATGGTGCCAGCTGGCACCCTCTCTCCCATTCGCTGCTTCAGCTGCTTTTCCACCTGAGGTCATCCAGGTGTCAGTATAGTGCACATGTTTGATATTATATCGACCCTTGCTGACAATACCAGCCAATCTGGGAGGTGAAAAGTATGATAAACATTAAGATTTCCCACTCTGCATTTTCAGCAGTCCTGTACAGCTCTGTGAATGACTTATTTGATATAACAAATGGAGGAGCTGCAATGCACCCATAAATGTACGTTTCAGTTAGTTATGGAAAAAGTTGGGGGACAAGGGCAGCATTTTGGGTGTGATTTGTTTTCTGTTTTTTCTTTATCTAAAGGTGGCAGCTGTAATCCACTCTGATACGATCATGTACTCTTGGAGTTCTGTTCTGTGACTTTTTGTTTTTACCAAAGAGGGCAGCAAGCGATACCAGATTAGAAGGCACATCCCTCTTTTTACCAATCAAAACTCCTTCTGTTCTGCATGGACAGGGTGCTCTCCCATATTTGTACAGTGGGATTCATACTTCTCAGCTGTCCCACATTAAGAGGAACGTTCCTTTTTTTACCCTTCAGAACCTTCTCTGTCCCACATGGAGAGGGAGAGGGTACTTTTCCACTCTATAAAGAGGGATTCCTATTTCTTAACTGTTCCACATTAAGAAAGGAGCTCCTCTTTTCAACATTAAGAACCCCATCTGTCCCTTGTGGAGAGGATGCTGTCCCTCATTGTATAGTTAACCTTCTCTACTTGTTTCTTCTTTTAGATGTCTTCAAGAGCTCTTTGAAATTGGGGACATTCCCTGCTATCATTGTTACCTACGCTGCCAGCGCCCTGTTACATGTAAGTGCAGTTGCGGGATGTTACTGACAGGCAGGATGGCAGCTGCTCGGATAAATACTTTGATCTCGTATGTACTGCTTGTTCTCAGCTAGCGCTGGAAGGGATGCAAAAAGTGGGCAAGGGCAATGATATCCTCACCCCTTCAACATTCACGGTTGGATAACTCAAGGCATCATCATAGGTTGGTGGCCCATTGGATTTGGCACAGATGAAGGAAAGACCCACTGGTCTTTCCTTCACTGGTCAGGCACCACAGAGGTGATGATCTAGCTCGCCAACCCCCCACCCTGGAGCAGTAAGTGAGATTTGGTGGGATCTTGGAAAACGTGTGCTGCAATTGTGTCAGAATCCCTAATGTGTGGGGTGAGGCAAAACGGGGGAAAATTTGTTAAAAATAACTGTCTTATTTACCACCGTGCTGCCACTTGGGAGACTGAGGTCAATGTGGTTGTGTATTTCTTTGTTTTATTTTTAATGTTTTGACCAGGAAAGATGCTGATGTGACGGCTCTTATCAGATGTGTTCTGTGGGTGGTGGGGGTACAGGGACCTTTTTTTATTGGCAGGGGGTATTGTTGGGCAGGACATTGGGGGAAATCTCCTACTGTTAGAGGAAGTACCATGGGATCTTTGATTTCCATATGAACAGACACCAGAAGTGAGCAGAGGAGACCTTGTTTTAACATCTTATTCAAAGAACAGACCCCTAAACTGTGCAGTATTCCCTAGTTCTTCACTTTAGTGCCAGTGTTGAGTATTTGCCCTGATGTGGGAGTAGAACCCACAACTTTGTGATCTTGCTGCTCCAGAGGCAAGTGTGCAACCTACTGAGCTGTTTTGTGAGTACCTGTAATCCGAAATCAGAGCTTGACGAGGGACTGAGCACATTGTGAAGATGCGGTGCCTGTCTCTGAGGGATGAGTGCAGACTGTCCAGCATCTGCATACGCCCTACCAACAAACAGCACTATTGCTGGCTGTGAAGCCAACAGTTTGCCCAATCTTCAAGCCTGACGAAGACTGGAGCTGGAGGGAGGAGGGTGTATGTTGTGCTAGGTGACAATTGGCATAGGAGATGGGGACATTAAAAAGCATTAAAAAGAAGGGTACCGGCCGGCCCGGTGGCGCTGAGGGCTGAGGTGCTGGAAGCCACACCTCGCTACGCCGGCGACCCGGGTTCGGAACGGACTCGGGTTGCCGGGGTCACAGGAGTAGGGAGGATCGAGCGCCCCCAACGGATGCCTCCTCCCTCAGGGGTGGGAACCATGAGCGCCTTCCGCTTCTGCATCACTCCTCGCAGCCGTGGAAGCACCGACAATTGAGGGATGGAGGCAGTCTCGCCTAACGGAGTCGGGAGGGGGACGTGCTGCTGACGATGAGGGCGCTTGACGGCGTGTAGCACGCCATCTCCTCGACGCACGTCCTGAAGCGACCGACACGCCCTAGGGGTGGGACGTAAGGGAGAAAACGGAAAATCCCCCCCGGCAGCCCTGGATGAAGGCCGCTCTAAGTCCCCCAGATCACCTGCAGGACAGACCCCAAATGTGCAAGAGGAGGAGGAGGACAGGCACTCTAGGGGCAGATCCCCAAGGTAGGATGGGGAAGACATGAGCGGACGGAAGGAGGGGGCTCCGGGGGTAGTAAGGAGGAGATAAAGAAAGAAAGAAAAAAAAAAAAAAAAAAAGAAGGGTACCACAGTTCTTTAGCCAGTGGGAAGGATATTGTTGTGAATTTATTGAGCAGTAGAATTCATCAGCTTTTCTCTTGCTTTCCTTTTTCTTCTGCTTTCCTAGGGTCTCAGTTTCCATCTAGCTGCTATCCTGCTGTCTCTGGGATTCATTACCTTACGTGGAGCACGGTAAGCAGACCCCACGCTTCAGATTCAGATACCCCACTGGGCAGGCCAACCCTGGCCGGGAGGCATCTCCCTCACCTGGCATATCCAGAACTTCCTCTGTGGATGCCCCGTCAGTCCTAAACGGGGTTACTGGGATATACTAAGACCCTACTTCAGTGACAGCCTGGCATTAAACTTACTACTGGATAGGTGTTCTTAGACTTGCGTTGTACCATCTAGTACTGGAAAAGATATATATGACACCACTAAAATAGGTGTGTAACATGACCTTTAACCCATGGCCATGTGCTGTGGGCATATTACAATGCTGACTAAGTAAATAAGGATAGTCACACACTCTTCCATTGGCCACTAGGCTCAACAACTTACCAGTTGGATTAACCACCCATTGATCAGCAGGAACGTACCAATCCCTGGAACATATCAACCCCAAATTGGTTACTGGGGGCTTTTGTTCACCCTCCACCCATTGGCCACTTAACACTGGAACATACCAATCTGAAACTTGTGTCAGTTGCTTCCTCGGACCCTCCCCCACCCATTGGCCACTTAAAGGAGAACTCAACTGAACCCATAAGTCATTTTTCCTGTTGTTATGTTGTTATTACATTTTTACTGGTTAGTTAGTAACCTCAAAGGTTGTTTCTGATTCATGTACTTGTGGTAAGGACCATTTTAGAACCATATGGCAGTATATGGTGCTGTTAAGCTCTTACATTTTTGGTACAATACGTTCATGTTCTACTATAGTACTGAACTCTGTGACAGGAACACTACTACATCATGCAGTTCTAACATGGTACTTATTACCTGTATGTTAACCCAGAAACACCAAGTGGATATACTGAAAGACCATCAACAATAGAACAATAGCAGAATCGCTACCAATATTTATAAAATGGCTTCTACAGGAAAATTAACTTACAGGATTAGTTCAATTCTCCTTTAACACTGTGACATAAAAACACTCAGTTACTGGCAGGAGCTTCAGCAGACCCTCCACCCGTTGATCAAGAGATGCTAAGACAAGGCTGCCTGATAACCTAACGGTGAAGGTACTTGTCTTCCTTTTGGGGGTGGAGGGTGGATGGTGGGTTCTGTCCTGAGCCCATGATCTCAATCAGCAACAGGAGCTGGAAAGAGCTGCATTCCTCATAGAAATGCTGCCTCTGATAGCTCTAGGAATGGACTGACATTCTGCAAGGAATCATACTGAGTTCCAACTCCATCCCTAACATTGGGCTTAGCGCAGGCCTTTTCATGGGAGGATGTAGAGGTGCTGACATGAGGCCTTGCCCCAATATCGAGTGCAGACAGAGCTTGCCGGAGGTATGCGGTGCAACAAAAGTAAAGCTGCCTTTCATCACATGACCCAAGGAGGAGTATCTCCTTCCTACTTGGTCTACTGCCAGCAAATGCAAACCTTGAAAAGGATGTCAAGAGGAGGGACCAGCTTGTTCAGTGGTGCAGCAGCATCATAATTGGTCAGGGAGCTGGTTCTTGTGTTACCTGGCTGTACAGATGCTACACAGATGTGTGGTCTCCATGGCCTTGGCAGGAAGCACCCTACATTGGCAGTTAAGCACAGCTGGTATAGGTTGGTGTGTGTGGAGTGAACCTCAAAAATACAAAAGAAAAACAGAATAATATTAAAAAATAATGCTGAGACATACGACTCTCCGATTTGTGTCAGGGGTTGCCATGGACTCTTCGGCCATTGATTACGTGTGTAAGTAGTATACGAGTTCATGCTCCCCAACCCCCATGTTGCTATGTTCTGTTTGTGATGTTTTCCGCATTTTCACTTGCTTCTTTCTTGTGTCTCAGTTCTGCGGAAGAGGCTGTCATCCATCTTCAGTGCCTGCATCCTGAGCAGGCGGTGCCCACCCACTTGTTCCCACCAACACAAAATGGTAAGGAAAGACAAGACCCCTCAGTATTACATTGTAGAGGTGAGTTGCTCGGCTGCCAGAGAAGGAGGCATGGGCTGCCTGATGTTTGTGCACCCCCTGCTGGCAATCCCTGGTGCAGCATTGATGACAACTGTGAATGCAGCAGGAGAAAGGGTGCAGTCGCTGCAGTCTTGGTTAAGGACAAGGCATATGGGAAGAAATGATCAACAGGGTCTGAACAGTCTCCACTTCGGAAGGATAGACTTGGTGCCCTCATTGTGTTGCAAAACACAGTACTGGGCACTGTTTGACCACTGACAGACAGGCTGAAACTACCTGAAACTCACATGTATTTTACCAGAGGCAGCACAGTTAGCCCTGTTGAACAGGTGTGAATAACGGAATAAATGTCTGTGGATTCTCTGTCTGGAGGAAAAAGTGTGCATACAACCAAAATTTGGTGTGCATACAAGCACATTTTCATTCCTAAAATATTTTGGGATTGGGCCGTGCCATTTTTGTGCCTGTAACCGGAATGCAGATACATGTGAAGAGCACTGTATCTTTCATATGTATTAGAAGATGGGCAGCAGACTAGGGCAGAAAAACCCTTTTCTCCACTGTTCATTATTTTAGTATACAGTATTCCAGGTGGCTACCAACACATGCTTACATTGGCTACAGGCTTCATCAGAGCCGTAGAACCAGTTCATATTGTAACGGTTCAGTCTAGTTAACTTTAGCCTTCGTAATGCAGTACAGATCACCGACTAATTTATATAATTGTCTTTTCAGGGGGTTTATTTCCATTCCTTGTCCCCTCTTGGCACTACATGTAGAGAATAATGCTTGGGCAACCACGCGCAACAAGTCTGTGTTTCCATTGAAGGGTTCTGATGACTTCAAAGAGACCACGAGAGGGAAGCTCGAGCAGACACAGACTCATCAGAACTTTGCGATGGAAACACAATGAATTTGTGCATGGTTGTCGATCTGTTTTGTATAATGTATGGTTTAAAACATTAAATAACACAATAATGCTCCCACCCCCCCCCCATGAAATTTTTGGTTACATTTTTTAATTATTAAAAAAAAATAAATCATACCCACTGGGGTGAGGGGTGGGTTTCTTAGGGCAGGGTCTGGGTTCTGTGTATGTGGGGAAAATGAAAGTAAAACAGCAGGTGGCATCAGTCTCTAGTCTCATTAAAAAAGCTGTTGTACCACAGAAGGAGTACAGTGACATTCTTTGATGGCCTGCGGTGTACAGCCACCTACTGAAAAAGAAGCACTCCTTTTATTATTTCAAATGTAACAAAAGTGCTAATGCAGACTCAAACGGGGTGAAAAATGGGTATCATGCAAGACAGGAGACAAAGGGCAAAAATACTGGTCAAAATGTTCATTACTAACATGCACCACTGCTTTAATTTGTGCCTGTTTAAATGTCTTTGCATGCATGTTTCTGTATGCGTGTACTGTAATATATATTATTTATGATCTCCTTTGAGGATCTCTCTTTCATCAGGCTACACCTTTGGAACTTGTAGCCACCAAGTTCTTGAACCACATGGTAACTTTTGTATGCTGTCAACTAGGGACCACCCATGACAACATCAGGCGTTGGTATATAGATAAATGTGGGCGGCCCCTCCTCTCCTCAGTTCTTTTCTTGATGTTAGTCTGACCGCCATCAGAAATGTTGCTGCTCATAGCCACCATTTTATTTCTTTTCATAGCTAAGTAATCACTGTTATAGTGATTGCTGACAACCTGTATGTCATCAGAGAACCATCCAGACTCTTCAAGTACTGCGAGTGTGGTGAGAAGATCTACACTGGGGACTCCCAAGAAGTCTGTATATGATGCTTAGGCCTAGATCACAATGTGAAAGGGCACCAGTTTCTTGTAGAAAACCTTTTATTTATAACATAAAATAAAAAATGCCTGATGTGTTTCGGATGGGCACTACCATCTTTTCTCAAAGTAGCCATTGAGAAAAGATAGTAGTGCCCATCCAGAGCGCTTCAGGCATTTATTTTGTTATGTTATAAATAAAAGTTTTTTCTATAAGAGACTGGTTCCATTGCTATTTGAGGTTGGTGTGTGCTGGACTAAGTTTGGTTGTGCTGTTTCATTTTTGTCCTTAGCACCACTTGTCCTAGTGCAAACTCCTCCGTGTTTTTTACCACAGTGTGAAAGCCTGCAAAATCTGCAGGGGATTCAATTCAATGACCAGGCGACACAGAAAGGGGACTTTGGAGAAATGTTTATTGCAAAAGGCCGTAGTGAGAATGACACAGCAGCTCCAAGAAGAATCAGTGTTGCTGGCTCCGTCAACTGAATCACAGTTGTTGAAAGCCTGGGAGAAATCTTTAGGGAGTCACAAGCACCGAGACAAGGAGAAGGCTCGCACTAGGTTGTCCCTGCACTCTACAGGTACGACCTCCACTTTGACATCTGCTCTGGTGGCAACGCCATCTGCCCGCCATCCATCGACCAGACACCAAGGTCAGGAATTGGCATAGGCCTATTACAGTCAGCACATCGCTATCGATGATGGGGGCCCATACTCCACCATCAACTCCTCCAGTTATGCCCACCAACCAAAGCGGCACCGATGCTCAGGTAGTCCTTATCACCTTTTCGGACACAATAAGGTGTCTACTGCTTGGCTTCCCTTTTCCAGGTAGCCCAACAATCGGGCCTTCTGTGCCTACCCCTTTGATGCCACTAGGTACTTCCTTGCCACAGATTTCTCCTGTGTCGCTGGCATGGTCTCAAATTCCCATCAACATAATCGACAACAAATACAAATACAACCCCTGATCTAATGTTGCAGGAAGTGGAGGAAGACTATGCTGAGAGCCAGTATGAACATGGCACCAGCTCTACAGCCTCCACCTGTAGTGGGAAGACTCTTGTGAACACACCAAGGTCAGAGAATGCCTTCCTTTTTGCCATGATGCAGCAAATGGAAGCTGCCATGGGCTTTGCTTTAGAAGAGTAGGAATCTACTAAAAAGAACCTGCTGGTGTTTCTGGAGCTGCCAGAATCTCCCTCTGTTGTGGTCCTTACTCTACTTCCAGCCTCAGAGGATGCCACATGTGCAGCTTGGTACAGACTAAACAGTATACCATGATCTGTACCCAAAAAGGCAGATAAAATGTATTCTGCTCTCTCTGGGAAGTCTTTTTATGCTGCATAGCCTGAGACTGACTTGGTGGTGATCGCTGCTGCTCATGACAGGTCCAGGGCAACCAAAGACCTGACCTGCATTCCTCCTGACAAAGAATCTAGGAGGTTGGATGATCTAGGCAAGTCTTCCTATGTCTCTGCCTCATTGGGCCTCTGTATTGCTAACCATCAGGCTCATATGATGAAGTATCAGAACACCCTCCGGAGGAAGGCTAAGACTTCTGTATAGGCCTTGCTTGGGGGTTGTTCCAAACAGGAGTTAATGAAAACTCTGACTGCTGGTGCTGAAGTTGGCAAGCATTTGCTCTGCACAGCCTATGATATTTCTGCCGCATCTGCCAGGGCTGCAGCTTCTGGTATCTGTTTCAGGTGGTATTCTTGGCTAAGAGTAGCAGACTATGCCACAAATGTGCAGCAAACAATTCTTAATGTTCCATTCAGAGGGCCAAAGTTGCTTTTCCATGAGGTAGAAGAAGTTTTCAAAGGTCTTCAATCTGCTGGCAGGACTTTGAAATCTGTACATTCCCTGTACTACCATACCCAACCCAGGGGTATGAGCGGGAGGTACCTTTTTTCCAGCTGGTGTCAAGGGACACTACCCAGCTTAGAGACAGCATGGCAGGAGCAAAGGAGTGGGGTTTTTACCAGTCCCAGGCACTAACCTAGGTGCCCATTAAAAATCACCTAAAGGTGGAGGAGCCGGTGTAGCCACCCCTACTAGCTCAGCCTGACCCCTTCTATGCCCCCCAACCACCTTTACCTCCAGGGGTGGTTGTAGGGCATCACCGCACCCTCCACGTAGACCAGTGGCATGAGGTGACCACAGATGCATGGGTTCTGGAGATCCGAGAGAAGGGTCATGCTCTGGAACTTCTGTTCAACCCTCCAGATCATCCCCCAGCTGTGACAATGTACCCTCCAGGGCATCTGCCCCTGTTGCTGGAGGACATAAAGATTCTGTTCCAAAAATGGCCAATAGAACCTGTACCTGTAGAACATAGGAACACAGTTTTTTACTCCCAATACCTACTTGTCCCAAATGCTCCCAGGATATGAGGATGTGTACCTCCATATCAGAATCTGAAGACCTCACAAAAAATACTTGAGATTCTTGTTTCAGGGGGAGCTTTACCAATTCAGAGTGTTGCCCTTTGGCTTGTCTTCTGCGCCAAGAGTCTACCAAATGCTTGGCAGTGGTGACAGCAGCTCTTTGCAGGAAAGGCCTGTATGTTTTTCTTCACCTAGATGACTGGCTGTTAAAAGTCCACTTGAGGAACCAGCTGCTGAAGACCTTAGCTCAAACCAGACAGCTGTTCAATGCTCTGGGAGTGACAGTCAGCATATCAACTTCAGTACTGACACACTGACAGTGCCTGCAGTACATAGGGGCAATTCTGGATATGACACAGGGTTCGACTTTTCTGCCTCTGGACAGGGACAACCGCCTGATTGCCCAAGCACAGTTAGTGCACGACAACCATTATGTCTCAGTCAAGACATTTTTACACCTTCAAACACCAGGAATCCCTCAGTATGCTTAACTGATGCAGTCAGCCTCCTGTATTGAACTGTCTCAGAGGATTGGAACATATGTAAATGATGGAATCACAATTCAAACTGCTCCCCCTAGGCGCTGCTGTCTTCTAAAATGTTCAGATTCATTTCTCTGCATGCCTAGTCAAGACACCTCGGATAACTCTCCTCGGCATCTGTTCAAATGTTGTTTTCCGTAGTTTTAAACTCCTAATTATTTAACTCATGTACACTGCCCCTACTTGTCATAGTCAGGTTAGTTAGCTTAGATTTGTATTAATTTTTTTCGGTTTTATCGCTTCATCAGCAGTTCCAGGAAATCAAGGGGAAGCGTCCCTTTCTGCGTTTTTTTACCATGGTTTTTACTTGAAACGTTCAAATGTTCCAGTTCCTACTTCTAGGAATCATAATGTTTTTCTTTTGAAATGTTTTGAGTTTTTTGTGTTTCCTTCCCCTTTTCTGAGGAACTGATGGCTTTTGTTGTTTCCTGTATTTTATTCCTGTCAGGATACCAAGTGCTTTTTCTTCTTGCTGTAGTGCTTATGGTTTTGGGAACCAACTGCAATCCTTTTTTCCTCCTTTTGGGTCAGTTTTTCAATCTTAGAGACTCCCAAAAAGAGAACAGGACGGATTGGTTTTAAAAACTGTATTCAATGTGAGCAGATCTTTGCCAAGGCAGATGGCACAATGTTTGTTTGGAGTGTCTCGGTCCTAGTCGCATTTTTGTTAATTGAGATCTGTAAAACCTTTTGCCCAAATACACTTAACCCTTGATGCGCCACGGACTGATATATATCAGTCCCAAATTCCTATACATTCTAATTCTGTTGGCAGCCTAAGGGTTAAAAGAGGGCAAAAAGGCTTCAAAATGGTGTCCTCCACTACATCTCCCTATCTGAAGCCTACAGAACAAGCTTCTTCCTCCCATCCTAAAAAGGATAAATCTAAGGAGTCAGTGGACCCAAGACTTCCGACAAGAGTGAGGTTTTGAAATCTAATAGGCCTATAGAACCGGCTGTGTAACCAGTTCCTGCTAAATGTGAACTGAAAGAAAAACATGTCGCTGCACCTTCTGCTGAAAAAGCAGAGGAGCTCTCAATGGACAGACCGGCCATGCCCTCTGCGCAGGACATTGCTAGAGCCCTGCAGGTTTTATAGGCCCTCCAGATTGCCAGTTCCCTGGTTCGCCTTCCAGTTCCTCTGGTTTCCTTGGCTCCCCCTAGCCAGGAACCATTATCCCTATATGAAGTACCGGAAGAAGAAGAACCCATTGAGCCCGAAGTCTCTTCAGAGCAGGACTTCAGTTCCCCACCTCGGGGACCCGATGACTGCTCATGTCACTATGCATTTGTAAGACAGATGGTGGATACCCTCAAGCTTACCACACAAGGGTCTGTGGAGGATGAGGAGGAGGAAGCTGAGTTCTTAGATATGATGGGGCTAGCCCCCACAAAATTACTTTTATTGCTTATCAACAAGTCTCTCAAAAAGACTGCCGTCAAGATCCTGCAAACCCCCTCTTCCGCCTGGGGTGGATAGAAAGGTTGACAAGAAATAGCAGTTAGACAGGACAGATGCTGATTTTCTTTTTGTCCACCCGGATCATGAGGGCGTGGTACAGACACCAGTCTGTGATAAAGCCAGGGTGCCCTTGGCTTGTCACCCAATGGGCAAGGATTCCAGGAACCTGGACAGTATGGGAAAGAAGGGGTACCTGATGGCTTCACTTTTCCTCTCGCAAGCCACTTACATGGCTTATATGGCACAATACCAGAAGGCTTTCTGGTCCTCTGTTTGGTCATGACTGATAAGGTCACTGGGGATGTGGCAATTGTTCTAGCTGAAACAGTCAGATCTGCCTTAGATGCCACTAAGTACCGGTTTCACATGGCAGTGAATGCCAGTGACACAGCTTCTAGGCTCATGACCCTTGCTATCTCATGAGGAGATTTGCCTGGCTCAGGGTTACCATCCTATCACAGGACACCCAGTCTAAAGCCATGGATTTCCCCTGGAGAATAATTCTCCCTTTGGGGACAAGAATGAGACTTGTATGAAAAAGGTGGAGGAATATTAAGCTATCTATAGGAATAACTCGGCTTGGGACAAGCCCTCCATATCTTACAAGCCCCATGGTAGGGGAGGCAGGGTAGGAGCCCTTACACCAGACCCTTCTTCCAGGCTCAAGCAATGCCAGACTACCAGCAACCAAGAGGTTACTTTAGAAGTAGTGGTACGAGGGCTGCGAGGAGGACTGACCCAGTACCTGAGGCCAAGTCTCAGCATAAACAGAACCCCTGACATACTCTCACAGATCACCTCCCCTCATTCTGTAGGAGGCAGGTTTGTTCACTTCCTCCAAGCGTGGCAAGCCATTATCACAGACAAGTGGGTCTTGGAGGTAGTGAGCCAGGGCCTTTCCCTAAGTTTCAAAACATTTCCCAAGCTGCAGACCAGGCACATCAGCCTGTCAACCTCAGCAGAAAAGGCTCTGCTGGAGTTAGAAGTTACCAACCTACTGTGCATCAAGGCAGTAGAACCTGTCCCCCTGTCCCAAAGAGGGAAAGGTTACTACTTCAGATATTTCCTTACTCAAAAGAAAATGGGGACTAGTGACTCATTTTAGATCTCAGGCTTCTGAACAAGCACTTAACAAAGCCAAAGTTCAGGATGGTTACCCTGGCCATGATCATTCCCACCCTGCAGTAGGGGGACTGGCTGGCATCTCTGGACCTCAAAGATGCCTGTTTCCACATTCCCATCTGACACATCCACAGAAAGTATCCGTCGTTCAGGCTGCCCTTGGGTCACTACCAGTTCACAGCACTTCCCTTCGGCGTAACTTCTGCCCCCAGGGTATTGATCTAGTGTCTAGCAGTGGTAGTGGTACACTTAAGAAGGCTGGGTGTCACAGTGTTCCCTTACCTAGATGACTGGCTAGTCATAGGACAGTCTCTTCAGCACACCAGGGACTCGTTAGCCATCACTCAGGGCACCTTAAAGTCTCTGGGATTCCTGGTAAATGCCCAGAAGTTCCAGCTGAAATCCATACAGGTCCTAGAATTCATAGGAGCAGAGATGGACACCCTGCAAGAGAAGGCTTTTCTTCCACAGGACAGGGTGCACAACATTCTGGAGCTAGTAGGCTCTTTCAGATTCAACAGACCCAGACCAGTAAGGCATTTCCTGCAGCTCTTGGGCCACATGGCAGCTGCTACAGCTGTGGTGCCAGGGCCAAATTTCAAATGATGGACATTCAATTCCACTTCAGGTCCCTTTGGTCTCAGAGGAGGGATCCGCTGGCCAGATTAGTGCCCACCACAAAACCTTCCTGCAGGTCCTACAGTGGTGGCAGGACAGAGACAACCTCAGGGAAGGAATGCCCTTCTGTCAAGAGGCTTCCTTGGCCATCCTCTCCACAGATGCCTCCCTCCTAGGGTAGGGAGCATACATGGACGATTTGACAGTGAGCAGCACCTGGTCTCCTCAGGAGTCACTTCTACATATCGACCTGTTAGATCTCAGGGCAATTTTCCGGGCCCTGCAGTCATTCACCCCTCAGGTCAAGGGCAAGGTGGTGCAAGTCAGGACAGACAACACTACCACCATGTGCTACATCAAAAAGCAAGGAGGTACCAGGTCGACCTTGCTGTGCACAGAAGCCATGAAGGTATGGAACCCGGCTTATTCTCTGCAGGTGTCTATCTGCAATCCACCTGCCAGGGAAGGACAATGTTTTGGCAGATTCTGTCAGCAGACCCATCACGAGTGGTCACTAAACAAACAGGTTCTGGACTCAGTAGTCAGATGGTGGGGCACACCAGAGATAGATCTTTTTTGCCTCCACTACCAACCACCAGCTGCCACAGTTCTGTTGCAGGCCTCTGGTTCAGAGGACAGTGCCATTAGATGCCCTAACCCTGGATTGGTCAGGGAAGTTTCTTTATGCCTTTCCTCCCTTCCTTCTGCTGCTCAGAGTCCTAATAAAACTCAGGACCCAGCCAGTGACTATGATCCTAATAGCACCAGATTGGGCAAGGCAACCATGGTATTCCCTCTTGTTTGCCCTGTCAGTGTCTCAACTGATTCAGCTTCCTCAGAGGCACAGTCTCCTGACCCTGTCACAAGGCAGGATCCTGTACCCCAGCTGGCTGTTGAGGACTTTGAGTTTGCCACTCTACAGCTTTCTGAAGAAGTGTAGAGTATACTCAGAGTTTCCAGGAAATGCTCAACCAAGAAGACTCATGCTTCCAAATGGAAAACATTTTCCCTCTGGTGTCATGACAAGGGTATCAATCCATCAAAAGTGGGGCTGCCTATCCTCCTGGACTACTTAACCCACCTGCACTCACTGAACCTTAGACCCTCTACCTTAAAGGTTCACCTGGCTGCCATTTGGGGGGTAGCAGTTGGGGAAAAGATATGCAGAGACCACAGGTTGGGAAACCATATGAGCTTACCCCCCATAACAGTGACAAAGGACAAATGGCAAGTACTATTGGTGATGCTAGGAAAGGAGGGCAGGATGGGAGGAGGGGAAAAGGGTGGAAGGTGGTTACCCTTAATGCTAGGAGCCTTGGGAGGAAAACTGCAGAGTTACAGGTTCTCATGGCAGAGGGAGAGGTGGACATTGCAGCCATCACAGAAACATGGGCCACCCAATACAATGTCTGTACCAGGGTATAGGTTATTTCGTAGGGACAGGGTAATTGGGAAAGGAGGGGGGGGTGGCACTATATGTGAAGGAAGGACTGAAGTGTGTAAGGAGGAAGGGAGGAGGTAGTACAGAGTCACTTTGGGTGCAAATCCATGATTCCAAGAATAGGATTCTTAGAATGGGAGTGGTGTACAGGCCACCATCTCAGACGGAGGAATTAGACAGGGAACTAGCGGGACAGATCAGGAGGACCTGCGTGAAGGGTAATGTGGTGATTGTGGGGGACTTCAACATGCCAGGAGTGGACTGGAGCACAACAACAACCAGGAACAGAAGGGAGCAGGTACTGCTGGATGCCTTCCAGGACAGCTTCCTGCTGCAAATGGTCAGTGAACCAACCAGGTTAGGGAATACCCTTGACTTTGTGCTAGCAAATGGAGACTTTGTGAGAGAACTTACAGTGGAGGAACCGCAGTCAGGGAGTGACCACCACTCAGTATGGCTCACATTGGATATGGGCAAGGAAGGAGTGGAATCTGGCACAAGAGTGCTGGACTTCAGGAGGGCCGGCTTTGGGAGGATGGGGGAAGTGGTAAAAGGGTACCTGGCCAGAATTCAATCTAGTATGGACACTAACCAGAGGTGGGAGCTCATAAAGCTGGGGATAGTGGAGGCAACCAAACCTGCTGCAAAGCCCAGAGCAAGAAGGCTAGGGCTAAGAAACCGAGCTGGTTGAGCAAGGAGGTCATGGAAAAGGTAAGGAGGAAAGAGCTGCATTTAGGAAGTACAAGAAAACAGGGAGGGGGAGGACAGGGAGGAGTACTTGACAGAATCAAGGAGGTGACAAGGACAGTAAGGGAACCAAAGCATCTACGGAACTCAGGCTGGCACAAGGCATTAAGAAGGGGAGAAGGACTTTAAGTACATCAGGAGAAAAGGAGCTGTAAGGACCACATAGTAAGGATAAGGAAGGAGGGGTTGGTGGAAACGGTGCGATAAGGCGGACGGACTAAATGAGTACTTCTGCTCAGTATTTACTAAAGAGAAGAGGGGTGACACCCAAGGTGGGAGAAATGGCAGCAGGGGGAAGTGGTGACAGATGGGGAAATCATGGAGGGCAGAGTTCGAGGGGTTTGAAGGCACTGAGGGTGGACAAGGCGCCAGGCCCAGATGGCATCCACCCAGGGTACTTGAAGGAGCTGGCAGAGGTCCTTGCAGGACCTTTGTGAACCTATTTAATGCCTCACTACATTCGGGGTGTGTACCGCAGACTGGAGGATGGCTCATGTGGTGCCCGTCCACAAGAGTGGCCCCAAGGATGAACCGGGAAACTACAGACCAGTGAGCCTCACATCCATCGTGGGTAAGCTAATGGAGACTATCCTGAAGGAGAGGCTGGTGGCTCTTCTTGAGGCCAGAGGACTACAGGACAGCAGACAGCATGGCTTCATACGTGGCAGATCCTGCCAAACTAACCTGGTCGAGTTCTATGACTGGGTAACTAGGCAACTGGACAGGGGCCATGCAGTTGATGTCCTGTATCTGGGACTTCAGTAAGGCATTCGACTCGGTGCCACATGGAAGGCTGGGAAGGAAGCTAGTAGGCACAGGGGCGGGTGCAAAGCTGGTGAGCTGGGTAGGGAACTGGCTTCAGGGAAAGCAACAGAGTGTGGTGGTGGGTGGGGAGCTCTCCACAGGGCTTGTTGTTGGGACCAGTGTTATTTGGGATATTCATTGCAGACATATCATGGGACATCAAGAGCAAGATCAGTCTGTTTGCTGATGATACCAAGGTAGGCGCGGTGGTGGATGACCTAGGGGGATGGCAGGGGTTGCAGGATGATCTGGCAAAGCTTGAAACCTGGTCAGACACCTGGCAACTGGGGTTTAATGCCAAAAAGTGCAAGGTGCTGCATTTTGGGATGAAGAACCCAAGGAGGAGTTACCAGCTGGGGGGAGTGCAGCTAGCCCAGACAGAGGAGGAGAAGGATCTGGGGGTGCTCATTACAGGGTCAATGAACAACTCAGCACAATGTAGGAAGGCAGCTGCAAAGGCCAACAAAATGCTGGGTTGTATTGCAAGGGGTATATCCTCGAGGAGGGAGGAGGTGATTCTGCCACTGTATAGGTCATTAGACCACACCTGGAGTACTGCGTGCAGTACTGGCACCCGTATCTGAAGAGGGACATTGGGTTGCAGGGGGTACAGTGCAGGGCACAAAGATGATCAAGGGCTGGGGGACTTATCATACGAGAGGAGGTTGAAGGAGTTGAACATGTACTCACTGGAGGAGAGGAGGGATAGGGGTGACATGATTGAAACCTTTAAATACATGAAAGGAATAAACAAGACGGTACAGAGGGGCTGTTCAAAGTAAGGGAGGGGAGGGCCACCAGGGGCCATGATATGAGACTGGAGGGAGGAAGGTTCAGGAGGGAGATGAGGAGACACTTTTTTACAGAGAGGGTGGTGGCTGGGTGGAATGCGTTACCTGCAGAAGTGGTATGCAGTAGAACAGTGGACTGCTTCAAAAGGGGATGGGACAGGACAAGGGGGAGGGTTAATGAAGGGGAAGGGTTGAAGGGAGGGGCAGCTGCAGAATAAGGGGTGCTAGCTGCACATTCGAGCAGACTTGATAGACCTCTAGGCCTTTATCTGCTGGCAAATTTCGTATGTTCGTATTTCAGCATATATTTCGGCTAGCAAAGACGAGCCATTAGCTTCTCACTCTGTCTTTAGGAAGTTCTTTAAGGGTCTTCTTCATCTCCATCTTCCTATTAAGGAGCCAGTCTCTCTGTTGGACCTGAACATTTGCATAGCCAACCTCATGGAACCGCCATTCAAGCCTACGGCAACAGCAGACTTGAAGTATGTGACCAGGAAGACTGTCTTCCTAGTGGCCATTGCCTGAGCCAGGCAAGTCAGTGAGTTGCAACCCTGTGTACAGATCTGAATTACATTTCCTTTCACAGGAACAGAGTGGTACTTTGAACCAACAGGAAGTTCCTCCCTAAGGTGGTATCATATTTTCTCCTGAACCACTCCAGAACCTTACCAGTCTTTTTTACAGCTAACTTGAGTTTAGTGAGGAAAGGTTTACATAGTCTAGATGTCAAAAGGGCACTCTGCCACTACATTGACTGTACCCAGGTTTTTAGGCCTGAACACACACAATTGTTTCTGACCTTTGGGGACATTGGCAAAGGTAGACCAGCTTCCAAAAGAACCACTGCATGCTGTATAGTAGCTTGCATACAGTTTTGCTATGGCAAAGTTGGCAAGCAGCCACCTCAAGGCCTCAGGGCTCACTCCACACATAGCACAGCTGCATCAGTAGCTGCAGCAAGAGACATTCCTCTACCAGACGTTTGTAAAACAGTTACCTGTAAAACTGTGCATACTTTTGCAGAGCACTAGAGTAACCCCCTTACCCCTGCCTTTTTGCAAATGACAGGTGGTATTCTGTTAAAGCTGACAGCAGTACCAGGTGGGGACTGGGTTTGGGGAGGACTAGGTTACTCGGCACAAGGGCTTAGGTTTGGCTACTCTGCACAGGGGCACCCAAGTAAATCCGAACACAGGAAGCAAATACTGTAATGTCCAATACCAGGAATGGGATTCTAAAGTGTGGCTTTTATTCACATCTAAACTGAACAAACAAAGCATAGATGGACCCCCATGGGGCTACATTCCTGGTAATGCAGATAAGAGAAACAGAACACTTCTTCAACACTTCAGCCCTCAGGCTCTGAACCCACCAGGCACACAGCCCGGACTTGCACGCTGCTTTGGGTACACAGCCCGACTTGTACACTATTTGGGTTTTCCCTGGCCCAGCTCCCCTGCCGGCAACTTGAACCCCATCCATATGGCATGGACACATCTTCCTGGTGGCTCCCTAAACCACTTTAGAGCCTTCGACTCCTTAAAGGAAATTTTCTTTCAATCCCACATCTGGGTACTTCCCTCAGCACTGGCCAAGTGCCTGAGGCAAAGTAAAAGGGCCACAGAGCAAATCCGTAGAGGTAAACCTGGTTGCTAATGATGGGGTCTTCCACCTGTAGCTTCCACAATCCATACCCGGCCATTTCTCTGGACATTAAACAACTCTTTCTGAAAAGCTTGGCAATGTAGATTAAAGGGTAAATGCATAGCACATTTCCTCTACATGTCTTGGCTTTCCCCTTGTGCCGGACTTGAACATACTTTTACTTTGGCTTATCCTATTCCTGTAGGCCTCCCACTGATTAAGCAGTCCAGTCCCCACTTTAGCAACAGTTCAGGTGAAACATAGGCCCCATGGAAAGAGCAGAACTCACCCTTTGGTTGCAGGTGCCCCACAGGCGAATCTTGACAGCTTGTGGTGCCACAACACATCTTGGAAAAATAAAGCAGCTTCTTCCCTAGCCGGAACCAGGAGGGTTGCCCCTGGAATAACAGGCAAACCTTTTACCACCACCCCCTCAGGGATGGGGCACAGAGACCAGTAACAGCAGTCTCCACCACTTCAAGAACAGCTTACTGTGTTCCTCTTTTGGTGGAAACACACACCTTTCCCTAAAAGTAACTCTATATCAGAGCTTTAGACTCCAAGAGTCTGTGCACAGACTGCTGTGCTCCTCTCTTCAAGACTGCTAACACACAACTGCCTGCAGCTCACTGTTCAAAAACTCCCAACATTCTAACCTAACTCCCAACTGCAGATTCCAGTGTGGCTCATGCAGCTGTGATAGTTCTATGGTGGTGTCATCCCTCAGTCTCAGCTGAGACAGAGAACAGAATGAGACAGTGTGAAATTTATTTAACTGGAGTTTCACAAGCTGCCTTCTCTGCCTACCACTAGGTCTTACTGGGATTCTAGTAACTCCGGGTAACAGGGGGGGTTACCCTCACCCTGGGCCAGGAAAATGACTGTCCACAGTCATTATTTACCCGCTTTTGGCCATCCCAATTCTATGTGCTACCCGCGGAGGGGGATGATAAGGCCCCCTCCTACCATGTGCTAGCACAAGCAGGCAATACTAAGGGCTTAGAGGCCTTTGGCTGACATATCAGCCTCTACTCTACCCACTAACTATGGGTGCCTAGTGGTTCCGGTAGAACTGTCCAGAGCATAGCCCTAATAGATCAGCACTGCAACCCCTACTGCAAGTCAGGGCCACAGCCTGTCTATCCCCCTAGCCCTCTAAGGAAAACCTGTCTGCCTTTAACTCAAACCCCCAAACAAAACAAACAGGGGACCTTCCTGACCTTGGGCACCTTGCAACCACACACCAGGAGCTGATACCAACCATTACATTACTCCCTCACTCCCCCACAACCATACTTGTGGAAGGAAAAGGGTTACTACACGGTAACAACAATAACAACTGTACTTTAAATACTACATACTAAAGTACTAGTGAGGAACTCCGATGAGCCCCTCCTCCTCTTCTTGTCTTCTCTTTTATCTTCTTCAGGAGCACCTGCAAGAAAAAAGAAAGACAACACACACTCCTAATCTGCATACACAGTCTACCTAAACCCATACCATCAAAAAACTGGAGAATCCCAAAAAGATTTTTTTTAGAAAAGGCAGAAAAACATTATATACACTAGAAAACAGTAGAAAACAATGACATTATTTACAATACACACATTTGGGGGATGGAGTGCCCTAAAAGTCCCATCTAGTGACCACAGTGCCCAAAGGCTAGTCCATTAAAGAGTCTCTCCTAGGCCGGAGCCCGGTAAAGCACAGTTCTAGCAGGCCAAAGTCCCAAAGGGGAGAGTCTTTGAGGACAGTTTACACAGTCTGGAGTCTGCTAGTGTAGGGTGTGAACTGCAGTGTCATAAGGATAGAAAAGTTTGGACTTACCAGCCCCTTGTAGAATAAACACTGGCACCGACCTGTTCCTCGGCGGAAGACTCTCCCAGGCAGCATTCTTCTGATACAGCTGGGCGGACATCTTCCAGGAACTACAGGAGGGCACATCTGGAAACTGCTGGGTTGATGTCATCTCTGGAGATTGAACCTTGGAACAGGAACAAAAAGGAAAATGACTGGTCTGACATCATACGGTGGGCCAGTCGATGGATCAGGATACAGTTGGGCTGGTGTCCTCTCTGGATCTGAAGTCATCTGGTGGGCCAGTTGATGGATTCTGGAAAGTCAGTACACTGTAGAACTGATGAATGTGGGGCACCTGAGTCCTGGATGTCCATATTGGCGGAACAGCAAAGGCACTGCAATGGCTGGTGTGGCAGTATTGACTACCACTGCTCTGCTTTCCATCTGGTAGGCACGGGCACATTTGCAGGGAGGTCCTTGCATTGAGGCCAGTAGTACAGGGGGTCAGGAGCTTGAATTATTACCCAATCTGGGTGCACATAATTCACACCGTGAAAGGTTTCATGTCCCTCTCCATCCACTGTTTGAACAGTGTCCATAAACAGTGTTCTGCCTCTTTTCCACTGTGTGTATTTTTCATTAAACAGTCTGATCCTGACATGCTTGTTTGCACCAGGATGCACACATTTCATTGCTTCGGCCCAAATCCAGGATTTTCTGCTGTTCTCAATCTCCTTCCAGACTCTCCGAGGAAAGGTAGGAAAGGACATCCCATAGATTTCATTCGCCTTTCTACGAACCAGTCTCTCCTCTTTACTAGCTTTGGTCAACCTGAGACTGCTGGCTTGGCTTGGGGGCAGCCAGTCCTGGTTCTGCCAGCTACGCATTTTCAACGAGACGAAAAATGAACCCCTGACTACTTCTTCTAGCACAGCCAGGGCAGTGGCATCACCACTCTCTTCCATGCATTCTTCAGAGGCAAGAGCTTGAGGCTGTGTACCCATTCCTTTTTCACAAGGCCACATAGGATCCCCCTCTTCTTCCTCACTGAGAATCTGTGCCCAGGAGTGAGCAGTCATCCTCACTCCTGAGACTATCCACTCTTCACTGGGTGCGGAGGTCGATACCTCCCATTCAAAGGCCTCCCTCATCTCATCTTCTCCTATGAGACTTGGGCTAGGCCCCCCAGGGGTCTACTGATGCTCTGTCTGAATTATCTCTCTGCGATCCAGCATCCAAAACATCAGCATATGGCTCTGTCTGCAAATCGGCACCCTCTAGCTTTGTGCCACACTCCCCCAAGGGGCCTTCTCCAACAGGCTCCGCCTGGTGCTGTGTGCTGCCAACTACAAATTCCTGAACTTGTGTCCACGTGGGAGCCAAACGAATCTTAGGCGCTTTAAAGAAGCCATATTTCTCTAAGCACCCCGAACAGTGAGGTACCATGAAGATGCCCCTTCCAGCATTTAAGCATATTAAACACACTTGCACTGGGTATCCAGGAATCGCCACATGAGAAGACAGTTGCCCTCCACAGTAACACCTCTCAATGTCCCTTAACTTGTTTACTTCTGCCGCTACCATAGCCCAGGCATGATCCAGGTAGCGGGCTGGTCCTGAGGCCATGACTGCAGGGATAAACAAACAAATGCTCACTTTTAATAAAAGTCCCACTTTACTGAACACTTTCTGCCATTTTTAAAATGGCTCCTCTGCTGCTGTGTTTACATTACTACCCCACCCTGTAATCGTGGCGGCAGCACTCCTGTGCATCAACATTCTGAAATTGGGTCAAGCCACTGCGCATCCGATTTACACACACTACTGATAACTTTGCTCAAACTGCACAAACTTGCACTGTTCTTTTTCCTAGCACATTTACATGATTTGCCACAGACTTTTCACTTGCTGAAAACATTGCTTTAGCTCCCAGTCCCTTAAAGCCTCAGGATTTCAAGCACAGGATTGCCTGTAACTAGTGCTGCGTATTTTGCTACAACTCACAGTCTCTCTCTTGGCTTTGAAACTTTAAACTGATGCTGAACCCATAACTACGCTCACAGTCGATGGCTTAAAAGGCTTGCTTTTGCTGGTAAAACTTGACACAGTCTTTATTTGCAAAGCGACTACACTGCTGCACACAGATTCAGCTGGCTTTTGGCAAAAAATCACTGTTTGAGCAATTATCACTGTTGGTACTCACTGTTATCAGTAGCTGTTTGCTGCGATGGAAAAAAAACTGCCTGCAGCCAGTCTTGGAGGCCTCAGAAAGGAAGTGGGTTGGCAGTCCTGCCGATCGTCTCTCCGATCACCACACTCACGATCCAGCCAATCGAGATGCGGGTTGAGCCCGATTTTAAACAGAAAAGTCTATTTTTAATACTTTTACAGCGCTTTTTAATTACCGCATTGCTCCTCCACCCAGCCAGTACACGCATTCCACTCACACTCCCTCTCGAATGCTGGGCAGTCACTGTAGAGCTGGCTGGGGGGGTGGGACTGATTGCAGCCTCATCAATCACACGACACCATGCAAATGAGCCTCTTTCCCTCACGAGTGCTCTTTTCCTCACGGCGATCGTCGAGCAAGCAAATTTAAACTGCAGAAACCTTTTTTTTTTTTTTCCTAACTGATTCCATGGTGGGAGCCCATTTCAACCATTTGTCATGGCCATTAACACAGTAAGTCTCTCAGTTTACTAAAAAGCATTTCCAACATCCAGGGCACAATTTTCCTGTTGCTACCCCTAGTCTTCCACACTTTTGTTTATCACAACAGTTTTTTAAAAGCTGGCAAAACGCTGTAAATATTTGATGCAGGACAAGGGCATACTCTTTCAGCTTTACTGCTCCTTGGTAAACAGTTGGCATTTTAACAGCAGCATATGGACAACAGCACACAGCGACACACTAGTTAACCTTGCTTCAGCTTTTTAGGATACCTACTGCCAGATAACCAAAACGCTAGCCCTTTGCCCGAGCACCTTTCCTCCCTAATTTAAGATCCAAAGCGGTGCCTCCATTTTGTAATCTCTTTACCCCTGCCTTTTTGCAAATGACAGGTGGTATTCTGTTAAAGCTGACAGCAGTACCAGGTGGGGACTGGGTTCGGGGAGGATGAGGTTACTCGGCACAAGGGCTAGGTTTGGCTACTCGGCACAGGGACACCCAAGTAAATCCGAACACAGGAAGCAAATACTGTAATGTCCAATACCAGGAATGGAATTCTAGAGTGTGGCTTTTATTCACATCCAAACTGAACAAACAAAGCATAGATGGACCCCCACGGGGCTACATTCCTGGTAATGCAGATAAGAGAAACAGAACACTTCTTCAACACTTCAGCCCTCAGGCTCTGAACCCACTAGGTACACAGCCCAGACTTGCATGCTGCTTTGGGTACACAGCCCGACTTGTACACTATTTGGGTCTTCCCTGGCCCAGCTCCCCTGCCGGCCACTCAAACCCTGTCCATATGGCATGGATCATCTTCCTGGTGGCTCCCTAAACCACCTTAGAGCCTTCAACTCCTTAAAGGAAATTTCCTTTTAATCCCATGTCTGGGTACTTCCCTCAGCACTGGTCGAGTGCCTGAGGCAAAGTAAAAGGGCCACAGAGCAAATCCGAAGGGGTGAACCTGGTTACTAATGTTGGGGGGGGGGGGTCTCCCACCTCTAGCTTTCACAATCCATACCCGGCCATTTCTCTGGACATTAAACAACTCTTTCTGAAAAGCTTGGCAATGTAGATTAAAGGGTAAATGCATAGCACATTTCCTCTACATGTCTTGGCTTTCCCCTTGTGTCGGACTTGAACATACTTTTACTTTGGCTTATCCTATTCCTGTAGGCCTCCCACTGATTAAGCAGTCCAGTACCACTTTCACAACAGTTCAGGTGAAACATAGGCCCCATGGAAAGAGCAGAACTCACCCTTAGGTTGCAGGTGCCCCACAGGCGAATCTTGACAGCTTGTGGTGCCACAACACATCTTGGAAAAATAAAGCAGCTTCTTCCCTAGCCGGAACCAGGAGGGTTGCCCCTGGAATAACAGGCAAACCTTTTACCCTCCATCCCCTCAGGGATGGGGCACAGAGACCAGTAACAGTGGTCTCCACCACTTCAAGAACAGCTTACTGTGTTTCTCTTTTGGCAGAAACACACACATCTTTCCCTAAAAGTAACTCTATATCAGAGCTTTAGGCTCCAAGAGCCTGTGCACAGACTGCTGTGCTGCTCTCTTCAAGACTGCTCACATACAACTGCCTGCAGCTCACTGTTCGAAAACTCCCAACATTCTAACCTAACTCCGAACTGCAGATTCCAGTGTGGCTCATGCAACTGCGATAGTTCTATGGTGATGTCATCTCTCCATCTCCGCTGAGACTGAGAACAGAGTGAGACAGTGTGAAATCCATTTAACTGGAGTTTCACAAGCTGCCTTCCCTGCCTACCACTAGGTCTTACTGGGATTCTAGTAACCCCGGGTAACAGGGGTGTTACACTGGTGTTTGGACATACAGTCCAGAAGTGATGCCAAGTTTGGCACTGCAGTTCTGCAGATCCTGTTCCCTAAGCAGTTCTGTACCCAACCTCCCAAGATACTGCTTGGTAGTCTGCATCAGTCAAAGGAGATCTACTAGGTAAAGTGAAGTCCCGACCACTTCACAGATCAGGGCTTCACTGTTCAAATCCTCCCCTGCAGTCGAAATACTACAATATATATATATATATATATATATATATATATATATAAATTACCTGCCTGCTCGTAAAATTCGGGAAAGCCCCAGGTGCAGCGGGCATTTTCTAGTATGGTGCCGATGTCTGCTTCCGTTCTCACTAATACTAACACGAGATGATGACGCATCATTTCCTTAGCCTTATTGCTAGCCCTATGTATGGAACTATTATTTGCAATGAATATGAAATGCTGATGGTTATTTTTACACCAGCTGCCTAAATACCATGTGAATGGCTGGCATACACGTGGTATTTAGGCAGCTGGTGTAAAAATAACCATCAGCATTTCATATTCATTGCAAATAATAGTTCCGTACATAGGGCTAACAATAAAGCTAAGGCAATGACACGTCATCATCTCGCGTTAAAATACTAGCGAGAACAGAAGCGGACGTTAGCGCCATACTTGAAAATGCCCGCTGCACCTGGGGCTTTCCTGAATTTTACGAGCAGGCAGGTAATTTATATATATTTTACAAGGTGTCTGCAGGGGAGATTTGAACAGTGAAGCCCCGATCTGTGAAGCGGTTGGGGCTTCACTTAACCTAGTAGATCTACTTTAAGCATACCGAGGAATTCCTGGGGTTTGAAGAAAAAATTACTTAGCATAGTAATCTTGTTTCCTACAGGGGATCCCACAGTACACTTAACTCTCCCACCCTGCCTCCCATTCCAGAACAAGATGGAGGAGGTTCTGTGCCCTGCTGATCGCATCTTATCCTGTCTGTATATCTGTTATGTCCGTTATAGAAGTTATTGTTAAAGTGATAAACCAGTCTGTTCTGTTCCCATCTTACAGGGAGCTGTTATTTTTTATCTACCCCCTAGTGAGGGAACAGTCCTTTTTCTTAGGACAGCGTAGTTAGAGGGTCTCTACCCTTTAGGCTGTGTGATGAGTCTGAACATTTTAAAATGCAGCAGCACCTAGGGGCAGCAGTTTGAATTGTAGCATGAGCCAATGATAGTTCCGTCATTTCATATGTTCCAATCCTCTGAGGCAGTTCAACACTGGAGGCTGACTGCATCAGTTAAGCATACTGTGGTATCCCCTGGAAGAAACAAGATTAATATGGTAGGTAATTTTTCCTTCTGGGACTCATGACCGCAGTCATTGTTAGAGGGCCACTGGCCAGGTTGCGCATGCATATTCCCCAGTGGACCCTGGGAGTCCAGTAGGACCAGCTCATGGACGATCTAGAACAGAGGTTCTAGTCACGTCCCCCATCTGCAAGATGGTCAAATTAAGCAATACACCATAAAAGGGAGTGGGTATATTGGTGGATATACCATGCCTGGTGTGTTTGTTCATGAGGCAGAGCTGAGTGACTTAACCACACTAGAAGTGGTAAATCCACCCGTATACCCACTCCCTGTCATGGTATATTGCTATTATACAATGTTCAACTTTTTTTTTTGTTTTTATAGTGATATAAAACTTTTACAATAGGTATAATGGAAAATTTATCACAGTCATGTGATGTGTTTTGACCAATGAGGTTACAGGATGTTCTTACTCTATTGTATAATGGTGGATGAAACACAACAACCTGCTCAAGGGGGTTCCAGTCGTAATCCCTTCTCCTCTTCAGATCCTCACCACAGATGCTTGGGGGCTAAGATGGGGGAGTTCACCTGGTCCCAGATCAGAAACTGGGCACATGGACTCACGTGGAGCATGCTTTGCACATCAATATTCTGGAAATCTAAGCAATCCTATATGGATTCCAGGCCTTCCAGAACCACTTTTCCCCACGTCTTCTGTTTATACAGCTGGACAATGTCAGTGTGATGGATGACATCAACAAACAAGGGGGGGGCACATTCCTATCCACTCTGCAGGGAAGAAGTGAGAGTATGGTACTGGGGTTTGGAACACAGTCTAGAACTATCAGCAGTACATGTTCCGGGTGTCCAAAACATCTTGGCAGACAAGCTGAGCAGGTCACAGTCCAGGAAGCATGAGTGGGAACTGTTGACCTTGGTGGTCCATGACCTGTTCGAAAGATGGGGTCATCCAGAGTTAGACCTTTTTACATCCCCACACAGCGCACAACTTCTGTGTTTCTGCTTGATACTCCAGGGCCTAGAGTTTTCTGGTGAGACACGTCCCTTTCCTGGAAAGGGAGGTTTCTGTATGTTTTTCTTCCCTTTCTGCTAATTCAGAAAGTACTAGTCAATTTGAAAAAGGAGGGGGCAACACTGATACTCATTGCTCCTCTAGTTGGCAGGGAAACCCACAGTACCTCTGCCCTGTGCAAGAGTCTGCTGTCACAGGATCAAGGAACCTTGTTTCATCCAGACCTGAAGTCTCTACATCTTCATGCATGGCTCCTGAAGGCATACAGTAGCCATAGCTCACTTTGGGGTTTCACAGAAAGTGGCTTATGTTCTGGTGGCCGCTAGAAAACCATCCACCAGACATACGAACTCTGTGACGTGGAAGTGGTTTGCTTTATGGGCGACTTACCACCTGGATCTGTTTACCTGTCCAGTTAATCAGGTTCTAGAGTACCTGCTCTCCTTAACAGATTCTGTCTTGCAGTATTCATCAGTCAGAGTGCATCTGGCGGGCATATCAGCTTTCCATGTGCCTGTAGATGGCCATATGGTTGCTCAGCTGGAGGTAGCCTGTACATTCTGTGAGAGGCATTTTGCACATAAAGCCTCCTATTTGCAATCCAGTCCTGGCTTGGATTTTAATTTTGTTTTGGAAAAGTTGACTTTGGCTTCCTTTGAACCAGCCGTGAGTTGTGTCTTGTGCTTCCTGGAAAACATTATTTTTAGTTGCAATCACTTCTGCCCAAAAGATTTCAGAGCTGCAGGCTCTAGTGGCTCAGTAGGTAGCACACTCTCCTCTGAGGCCGGGACATCAGAGGACTGTGGGTTCAGTTCCCACATCTGGTACTTGGGTTAATATCCCAGTACTGACACTGTAGTACAGTATGAGAGGGGTGCTGCACTTCTGAGGTTCCGTCTTTCGGATGAGACATTAAACCGAGGTCCCATCTGCCTGGATTGGTGGTAGTTCAGGTGGATGTTAAAGATCCCATGGCACTTATTGAAAAGAGTAGGGGAATTTCCCCAGAGTCCTGGCCAAATTTCCGTCATTCACTGAAAATACCACCAACAGCTTAATCTGGTTTAAGGTCAGTTGGCAGTCATCTCTATCCTCTGGTCGTGCCTGAAAATAGGCGGGATTTGTCTAGTGCACTTACCCAGTCAACAAAAACTAAATAAATAAATAAATAAAATGTGTGAGCCCTTCATTTGATTTTTCACAAAGACAGGGGGTGTCTGTGTACCAATTCTAAGTTTCTCCTGAAGGTAATGTCTGAGTTTACTTTAATTCAAAACCATCCACCTGCAAGTGTAGTATCCTATGCGTGCCAATGCAGGGGAAGCATTGCTCCGTACCTGAGATGTGCATAGAATACTCGGGTACTATACACACCTTGCAGAGGACTGCAGAAAGTCCTCACATCTTTTTGTTTCATTTGCTCCTGGGAAAGAGGGAGCCCCAGTTTCTAAACAGTGCTTGTCCAAATCGCTAGCAAAACTGTATTACATTTTGTTACTGGAAGTACAGTAAGGAACTTCCTGGTGTGGTTTGTGGTCATTCCACCAGAGGCGTGGCCACCTCAGTTGCCTGTTTCCGGAATGCTTCTGCTGCAGAGATCTGTGCAGCTGCTACCTGGAGTACTGTCCACACCTTCAGGGAAACTCTACAATCTGGACTTTGTCTCTCGTCGACAAGCTGGATTTGACCTAGCAGTGCTACAAGGCCTACTCCTATAAACTTCCATCTTTTGTTAGAGATACCAAGGATGTTTTAAATATTTTGGATGAAACGATTGTGAAAGAAAACTACCTGTTTGTGGCTTTAGATATATAATCATACACACATGTTCATGGTGGAGTTTGACGCATTTGCCTATTATTTGAGAGAAATGGAAAATGATAAAGAACCACCTATTGTTTTTTTGCTAAAACTATTGGAATATGTTTTGAAATATAATGTATTTACTTTTGATCTATGCATTTATAAACAGATTATGGGGACTGCCATGGGGGCTACTTATGCGCCCTCAGTAGCAAATTTATACGTTCGCGCGTGGAAGAAAGATTTTATTTATCATGGTGCTAAAAATCATTTTTTTCCAAAGGTTATTATGTGGAAAAGATATATTGACGATGTGCTGCTAATTTGGGATGGTACAGAAGAAGCACTAGATTTATTTGTCCTGATTTTGCATAGTACTAACAGTAACCTAGGTTTTACATATACTTGTCATTCAGAACAAGTCTCATATCTTGATCTGAAAGTTTCAAGAAATCGATGTGGCTGTAATATAGAAACAGCAACATACAGAAAACCAGTGGATGGCAACATGACTTTGCTAGCTTCTAGTTACCATTCAACACATGTAATAAATAAGATTCCGAGAGGAGAATTTATGCGGACTAAACAGAACTGTACTAATAATGAGATATATAAACAAAAGGCAGATATTTTACAACAGAGATTCCATGAAAGGGGTTATAGTACCAGAATATTACTAAAGCTAGACAGGATGTACAAAATATTTATAGGAGATCCCTTTTGGATAATAAACAGAATATACAGGTAGGATAGAGCCTAAAAACAGAATGAATATTATAACTACCTATTCAGCACAGTCTTTTGAATTTGCAACAGTTGTAAAGAAACATTGGAATGTTTTGGCAGCAGATGATAATTTGAAAGAAATAGCTAATACATTACCAAGATTTTTGTATAAGAGAGCAGCTAGTTTAAAGGATAAATTAGTACATAGTCATTATCAAGAAGAGAACAATGTAACTACTTGGCTTTCAAGACCGTTAGGTTGTTATAAATGTAATAACTGTATCTACTGTAATTATATAAAAACTGGCAATAACTTTTGTATTGGAAATACTAAAAAAACTTTTGAAATAAGGCAGCTCACAATGTGCAATACTAGTGGTGTGATCTATTTAGCTATTTGCACTTGTGGTTCCTTTCATGTTGGTAAAACAATACGGTGTTTTAAAATAAGGGTGGGGAAACATCAAAGAGCAATAGGAAGGAAGGATTTAACTTGTGCTACGGCACAACATGTATGGAATATGAAAGATGGTAACGACCATAACTTTAGCTATATGGCAATAGATAAAGTGAACAACTACCCATGTGGTGGTAACTACAATAATCCGATTCTAAAACGGGAAACCTTTTGGATTATTACATTGGTTTAAATACTGGTTTTGAAATTAAACCTTACTTAGAGAAAAGATAGTATGTTGTCTTTGATTCTGACCGTACATTTAGTAATAGCCCCTTATGTCCCTTATAAACTGATGTTTTTTTTTTTTTTTTTTTAGAAACACTTTCGTTTTGTTTCTACTTCAAAAGTACTGGCTATTTTTCTATTATAATGTATACGATTGTATAGATTTGTATATAGTCATAATATATCTGTGATCTCTGTTAATTTCCTTGCTCTGTGGGTGTAAACAACACTTTATTATTTAAATATGTGTTTTTAATGTTCCTAGCTCCCCCCCCTTTTTAGACTTTAATGCCATGAATACATGGAAGGTATTTGGGAATAAGTGGCAGTCAATTGATCCATTATGTTAATTATGACATCATGTTAGTTACTACCTATAAGATGTATGTGTGTTTTTAGTTTTGAATTGTTAGCCTTTGAGAAAGGGTCGAGTTAAGACCAGAAACGCGTCAGGCATGTTTTTATGGAATAAATCCTTTTTTTTTTTTTTTAATATTTTATCTGGTGTTCAGCATAATATGTGGTGGTGTGTACCTTAACTTTGATGTTTGTAGATCTCAGCTCCTCAGACTGTTTGCTTTTGGTACTACTTGGGACTCATTCCAAAAGTGTGGCCTGATGAAAGAGATATCCACGAAGAAAGATTGAAAAGTTAAGAAAAGTTACTTACTGTAATGGATCTTGGAGAGACTCTCTTTCATCAGGCCATGCCGTCCCACCCTCCTTCCCCCTTCTGGGTCTGCAACAAAGGATTCTTGTGCTGTTATCTCCATTGTTATGTTTTTCCAGCCCTCTGTCTTGCCTGATTTGTGGAGTGCTGGGATCTCTCCTTGTTCCCTAGAAGGAGGTCCTCTGAGCATGGCAGGGAATTGAGGAGAGGAGGGACCGCCCATATTTATCTATATGCTGACGTCTTGCTGTCTTGCCTCTAGCTGCCTACTTGCAAAAGTTTCCGTGTGTTCCTAGTGCCTGGTGGCTATAAGTTCCAAAGGTGTGGCCTGATGAAAGAGATTCTCTCGAAGATCTACTGTTACATTAAGTGTGTAACTGTTCTTTTCCAAATCCCTTTCCCCCAGGACTCACCTGGAAACGAGCTGACCCCGACTCTATGTGCCTTCGTGGTCAAATATTGTAAATGAATGAAATAAATAAATCTACTGTGAAACTTGCCTGTTAAGGATATTGTATATTAAGGATGTTGCGATATTAAGGACATTTCATGTAGTTGTAAATGCAATTTCTAATATAATGTGCACTATGCATATTAACGACAGATTGATAAAGGCAGAGTCTATGGCCCTGAAGTGACAAATTCCACTCTACCCACTCGAAAAATTAGATGGTATGTGTCATAGTGATTTACAGGGAGGAACTTTAAAATACGTCTGTCTGCAGTGAGTGGGTAATGTAGGCTGTTGTGTGCCTGTAACTCCACGCTGCCACAGTTTGCTGTGCTAACTCTCATTCTTCTTGCACTCTCAGCAGAATCCCCTGGTGTGGGTCGCTAACCTGGCATTTGGCATTTTGGCTCTGTTTCACCTGGCGTACCTTGGCTCACTCTTTGATGTTGATACAGATGAGTTTGTGGAGGAATAGGTACGACTTTTCAGAATTTCATCTTGCCCTGTAATGCACTCTTCTAAAATACTCAGTTCAACACCAGCCAAGATCCTCTCCCGTTATAAGGCTCTGTGATGCTTCAATCACTCTGAGCTGTAAAACTGAATTAAGAAGCAGGATCCTGTCACCCTCATTGTAAGTAAGTTGTTAAATAAAAAGAAACATGCATAAATGAAAACTATAGAAGCATAGCCCAGCCTGGTTGCATTGGGGTAGCATTTTTGGGGTAGTGTACTGGTTTATCTTGGTCTTAGAAATGATGCCCCTCTCTGATCCTCTGCCACCTCCTACTCACATGAATTCCTCCTGTGCAAGTTTGCCTCCCCATTCTCATTCCCCGTTTGCATTTGCAGTAGCAGTTCTTGCCCTTGCTCCAAGCCTGATTCCCTCCTTGACCTCCTCACCTCCCTACCTCCTTGAATAACATTTCCTTATCTAGTGAGCTTCTAGTTTTCAGCATCTGAACATTAATTGGTTGGCCACCTCAGCTAAACTACTTATTTGCCAAATTAAATCCCTCTACCCCACTTAACTTATCATTGAGCCTATGCTACTCAACCCATAGATCCCATCACTCCCTCATTTTCTGGGTCCTCCCCTCCCATCGCAACTGTACGTGAAGGCTGGCACTCTGTCTGATACTTTCAAGGACCAAAGAATGATCTACTGCCTACACACGATCTGCCAGTCCAAAGCCCCTCCTAAGTGTATCTGGTGTAGGTTATTCAGATCACCTGACCTGACCATTCTGCTGGATGATTTTTGCCTTACTAACTGGTCTGTTCTTAACATGTTGTCTGACACTGATAATTCCCTACATCTCTTCCAGTCCAAATTCCTGTCTGCCTGGGACAGTCAAGTCCCCTTAGGAGGTTTTCTGTTTGTTGTCCCCACTTTCCTGGATCTCCTCAGAGCTCACTGCACTCTTCAAAGTCCATGACTCTGCCTGGCACCTTCTTAAGGCCTCTGGCTTCGAGGTCTTATGAAAGTATGGAATACTTCAGAATACCAGCACTGAGGCCAAGCCAAATTATTGCTCCTACAACCTACAGAACAACATTTAGAGTAGGTATTCATACTCCAGCCCTGACCTTTTTCAATAATTATCTAACTGGTCACCAACAGCAACTATGCCTGGGCAGGGCGAAGCCAGAGGAAACTCTGGTGGAGGTCCATAGCAGTCCTGATATGCAAATCAGTCATCCAACCTGGGTATGGGGCGAAAGACTAATCGAACCATCTAGTAGCTGGTTCCCTCCAAAGTTTCCCTCAGGATAGCTGGCACTCAGTATGCAGTTTTGTCTGGTAAAGGAGGAAGTAAGCTGTTGGCTAACTAGGATCTGCAGCTTATGCATTAGGTAGGGAAATGGGCAGACTAGGTGGGCCACGCGGTCCTTATCTGCCGTCAAATTTTATGTTTCTATGTTAAAAGAGGAAGGTCTCTCCTTCTAATGTTCTGCCCTGCACAAAGGAGTCCCACAAGGGTCTGCTATAGGGCTTTTACTCTTTATATTTACACAAATAACCTTGGTGGAAATATTGAGGATGCTAAATTGCATTTCTGTGCTGGTACAACACTGCTCTGTAGGTCTCTAGACCCACTATAGCCTCTGTACAGAATTTATTTTATTTATTTATATAGTTTTTGTTTACCAGTAAGTACACTAGCCAGAAAGACTATTTTCAGGCATGACCCGGGAGAGTACAGAATCAAACTTCAAGAGAACCATCATAAATACAGAACACAAGTTACATGTAGATATTTGAGCATAACAATGGTAAATCTGACAAGGAAATTTAGGTAGCAAAAAGCAAAAAACAGCAAAATACAATATTTAGGTTACATAAGGCAATAAATCAGGCAAATTAATGCATACAGACACTGATTTAAAAAAAAAAAGTGGTATAAAGTGCTAAGGAGTGATACCAGATTGGCAGAAGTAAATGAGGTGGAGCTAGAGAGAGAGGCGAGAGGAGTAGGCAGGCAGCAGGACCAATGGTGTAGACAATGAGAGATATAGAGTTTGAAGAGGAGGGAGTAACTATATTTATGCTGGAGAGGGAAGGGGAAAATAGAGGATGAGAAAGTAAGAGACAGGAAGTGAAGCTGAGAGGAAGTGCGCCAGGTGGGTTAGACCCCAGCACCCATGGTGACAACTGAGAGGGGGGTGGGTTTAGAGAGTAAGGACTAAGGTGGTTTAAAACAGGAGCATATGAGGGATGAGAAGAGGTAGTGTCTAAGTTCTCTCTTAAAGGAGATATGGGAAGCAGATTGACGAAGTGTTAGAGGGAGTGAATTCCAGAATTGGGGTGCATGACAGGCAAAGGCACAACTACCTTTTTTTGTATGATGTCTTGGGATAAGGACAGGCGCATTTTCTGCAGAGCGTAACGCATAATTGGTTTACTGGTAGGGAAGGAGACAGGCCAGAAGTTTGGGTGTATGAGATCTGATAATGTTATCAGTGATGGACCCGAGTGCAAAGGACCTTCGTTTTTTAGGCGGGAGCCATCCAAGATCTGAGTAGAGAAGGCAGTGAAGTTTCAGCCGTGGGGAGCTGGAGCAAAACAACAGATGTTATTATAAGTAACATCCCACTTACTGAGACACGAGCTGCTGGCTGTCGCATATGTAGCAACCTCATAAGTGAGAGAGGGACGTAATATACCACGGACAATACCAAGTCTAGCTGAGGGAGTGAGAGCATAACTAGTCCGGTAGGCAGTCCCAAGCTTGGAGTATACCTGCTTCCAGGTAGATTGAATACGGAGGTCAAAACTCAGGGATGGGTCAAGGGTGACCCCTAGATATTTCAGGGATTTATTTAACTCTAGAAATTGATTAGCATTTTGCTCATAAAAGTGCTAAATCTTTGTGAAAATGCATAGCTCTTGCCTCACTGTGTTTAACAAACACAGCACTTCTAGAAAATCTATAGAAATACTTTCTAAACAGTTAGTATAGTCCCAAGAAAAAAACTGCTAATCGATTATTTAAAACCCTGTATTTAAATGAGGTTACCACCTCCAACAGATATGCCATCAAGGGAGGAGACATTAAATTGAGTTTGGGAGTGTTTGAGATTGAGACTGGAGCCAAATAGCATAGCTTGGGTCTTTGTTTTATTTAGAACAAGTTTGTGATTCGTAAGCCACAGTTGGATAAGTTGATAATCGTGGGAGAGTTTAGAGTTTATGTCCTCAGTGCTATTTAAGCTTGAATACAGAACAATGTCATCCGCATAAAGTAAGTAGGAAGTACTAAGGAGATGAGAAGTAATACTAGTGATGAAAATGAAGAAAAGCAGAGGACATAAGATAGACCATTGAGGTACAGCAGTGTTTATGGTGACCTTGTCAGAGAGGGTGGAGTTAAATTTCATGTATTGGGACCCATCTGTCAGACAGCTGTCGAACCATTTTAAATTTGGTGAGAAACCTAGAGAGTTTAGGGTAGCAGCTAGAATGGAATGGTCAACTAGATGGAATGCTTTGGTCATGTCAATAAAAACGGCCCCAGTGAGCTTACCAGAGTCTCTTGTCACTAGGGTGTCGGACGAAAGTTTGAGTTTGGCAGTTGTAGTACTGTGTCCCTTGCGGAAACCATGTTGAGTGTCTGCTAGGAGGTCATGTTTCAGGAGAAAGGCAGTAGTTTTGGTGGCCACAAGTTTCTCAAGAATTTTACTGAGAACAGATCGTATGGCACTGGGTCTGTACTTACATGAGTGAAGCGGGTCTCCTTTTTTAAATACCGGGGTAATTCTAGCTGTTTTCCGGATGCTTTTGATTCATTGCAGCTCAGTCTGTTTAACATCGGGCCACAATTACTCAGTGCCTCGAAAACCAAGTTTATGTTATTGACCCCTAATGGCAAAATGTACTTAAACGTCCTTTTCTTAGGAGTGATGACTTAGAAGTTGTGGACACACAAGTATCTGGTTGTTTGGCTAGATTGTAAACTATCCTTAAGGAAGTACATTGACATCTTGTGTAAGAGATTGCATTCTGGACTGGGTTGGCATTCTGGACTAGGTTTCCATTTCTGGAATAAATTCTGTTTGACTGCTGATGCACGTAAAAGGTTAGTGCAAGCCACATTTCTGCCTAGAGGTTAGAGTAAACAAGCTGTGAATGAGCTTGGCACATCGAGCAGACCACTTCACTACCACCACCACAGGAGAGCTGGGCTACCAATGCCAAAAACTAATACCACAAATATGTAGTTTGATGCTAAAATAACATATTTATTGTTCAGAGACAGAAACCCTGGTAGCACCCCTCCTGCCTCCAATGTTTCACGCACTAGCCCATGTGCTTTATCAAGGCAATTAACACAGTTAGTCAGAAGCTGTGCTTTGTGACAAACATGCTCCACAGGTTAAACAAAGGATTAAACAGACTAAGGTACACTGGGTAAATAAATTACTAAAGCAAATCTGGATTAAAAACAGAATCTGGAAGAAGGCAATTAAAACAAAAATAGAGGCTGATTGGGTTTCATATAAAATAAAGAGGAATGCTTGCAAAAAGCAGATTAAAAATGCAAAAACCAGGTACTATAGAAACAAATTCGACTGTGATAAGGATTCTAAAAAATTTGAGGGTACAATAAAGCAGCTAATTAACCCAGGGAGTAATTCATCTCAGCCAAACTTGCAGCTAAGAAAATGGTCTACCTTAATAGAAAATCCAGTGGCTATTTCAAATGTGTTAAATGATTACTTCATAGATTTGCCCCAACAGGATACCTCTACTATTTCTTGTAATAAGGAAAACTTGGACATTCCTGATCCAGCTCTTCTAATCAATCCACCTTTTACATTCAAATATCTAACTATCTCTGTAAAAAAGACTGTTCTTAATATAAACATTTATAAAGCAGCCAGATCGGACAGCATAGAGGGCAGATTCTTAAAACTTGCAGCTAATTATATTGCCACTTCAGTGTCTTACATACTAAATTGGAGCCTGCAGTTGGGCCACTTTCCTTCAACTTGGAAAGTAGGTAAGGTTAAACCTATTTTCAAGGGTGGAGAACCAACTGAGGTAAATAATTACAGACCTGTAGCACTGCTCTCAATGCTATCTAAATGTTTTCAGAAATTAGTTCATTCTCCGATGTCTGATTACTTAACCAAATACAGGCTTTTGAACCCTCATCAGTCTGGTTTTCGAAAGGGGTTTTCTACTTCCACTGCCCTGCTTGAGTTCAGTGACCTGTTATATAGGTCATTGAACTCCAGCATGGAGACAGCTGTCAACTATGTGGATCTATCGAAAGCCTTCGACCTGGTGCACCACCCCCTGTTGGGTATGTGGCTACGGAGTATGGTATTTTTAGATGTTCCCCCTGAAATGGTTGAGATCATATTTGGGAGATCGCTCCCAGAATGTTGTAATTAATAGAGTAACATCAAGAACAAGGAAGGTGATTAGGGGAGTTCCACAGGGGTCTATTTTGGGACCCCTATTGTTCCTTATTATGTTGATTGCACACAAGCGCAAGAAACATATTGCGGCAGCTTTTGCAAGAAGCAGGTTGTGGAGGCGCAGCACTGTTGTGGCCAATGCCCCCACAGCTTTTAAAGGCTTGGCCCACTTTCCCTAACAATGCCGTATGCACTAAGTTGTTGACACTAGTTCAGCCAGCGTACACATCTTTTCTAACGCTTTAGCCGCTGCAATCAGGGGCCACCTCACATTGCAGCGCCATCCACTGCAATGAGAAAGCGACACCTCATTGCAGGGATTTTGTGAAGGGAGCCCAGTCCCTGCCAACTTGTCCCCCACTTTGTGTGCCAAGGGGGTGCCAGTCCTCTGCTTATGTCACCCCTCCTTCTGTGTTTGCCGACTGGTGTGCCCAGTCCCTGTCAGCATATTCCCCCATTCCTTGTGTGCCGAGGGGGGTTCCTAATCCCTCGCTCATGAGGCCCCCTTGGCATAATGATGCCGACGGGGGTGCCCAATCCCCATCGGCTCCCGTGCCCCCTACCCCAAAACATGCAGGTGGCACACTGGGAGCCCACCCCAGCATGCCAAAAGTACCTGCAAACAAAAAAAAGGCCCACAATGTCTTTTTTTTCAACGCCTAAAAAGAAGAAAATGGTCCCTCGCCATCTGTGCTCCGCTCCCACAAACCGCGCCCTCCCACTGTGTACCCCACCTCTCCACACCCCTCTCACCCCATACTTACCTCCGGATTCCAGTGTGACGATCAGGGGGACCGGGAACACTTCTGCACTCTTCAAAGCCGACCGCAAACTGAGGAAATGCCAGTAAGCTTTATAATGGAATAAATATATATATATTTTTTTTACTTTGATACATATCTTAGTCATTTTTTTGAATTTTGGCACCACATTTTCAACATGGGGTTTTTGGGACCCCTCCTTATGAATTCTGCCACTGTCATGGCGTTAATCAGGCCCAAAAGCTGATTTAATTGTCACTGCGCTGAATCGCCTTTCAGGCCTGATTAACGAAATGACAGCCGCAGTGTTCATGAGGTGGGCTGTCAAAAAGCCTATGTTGCAAATTTGGTGGAAAAATCCAAAAAATGACTTTTATGAGTGTGCGTTGTGCAGTTGCTATGCACGCTCGTTACTTCGCTAATTTGCAATATTTTTACGCCAGATTTTCCATATTGCCATTTTTCTACACCTCCTTGTGAACAGTACAGCTGTCATTTTTCACATCCTGGCCAAAATGTGCTTTCGTACTTCCGGCGCAAAATAGCGTGGTCACTGTGGGAAGTCAGTGCTCAGGACAGATAATGAAAATGACAGTAAAACTGTTCATGAGCAGAGGTTCTAAAATGCCTGTGTTAAAAATTTGGTGATGAAAGTCCGTAAAATGTGTACTACGAGCGTGCGTTGCGCAGTTTCCATGCACGCTTGTACCTTTGCAACTTTTTCACTCCATATTTTCAACATTGCCATTTTTCCACACCTCCTTATGAATGGCACAGCTGTCATTTTTCACATCCTGGCTGAAATGTGTTTTCGCTCTTCCGACGCACAATAGCACGGTTGCTTGGGAAATCAGTGTTCGGAACATATTAAGAAAATCGCACTGACATTGTTCATGAGCAGAGGTCCTAAAATGCCTATGTTGAAAATTGTGTGATGAAACTCCATAAAATGACTGTGTTACGAGCGTGTGTTGTGCAGTTTCCACATACCCTTGTAACCTCGTAAATTAGTAATATTTTCACTCCACATTTTCAGCACTGGCATTTTTCCACACCTCCTTATGAAAAGTACAGCTGTCATTTTTCACTTCCTAGCTGAAATGTGTTTTCACGCATCCGGTGCAGAATTCCACAGTCACTGTCGGAAATCAGTGTTTGGGACAGATTAGGATCGAGCGAGTGGGGAAGGAGTGACCGAGCTCAGCTGAGCTCTGTTAGGACTGCTGTGGATTTCTTTGTGGGCAGCAAAAGGTGCCAGTGCAGGCAGGAGCCCAGTATAAAAGGGCAGCCTGCAGCGCCGGGAGACACAGAACCAGCAAGTGAGGGACGGGGAGTGAGTAATCTCAAGGGACCACTGTTGGGACTGTTGCAGATTTCTTTGTGGGCAAAAAAAGGCAGCAATGCACGCAGGGGCCAAGTACAAAAGGGCAGCCTGCAGCAGCGAAAGAAACAGAAGGAGTGACTGAGAAAGGTGGAGTGAGCAAGCTCAACGGAGCTCTGTTGTGACTGCTGTGGATTTCTTTGTGGGCAGAAAAGGATGGCAATGCATGCAGGAGCCCCATACAAAAGGGCAGCCTGCAGCACCGGCAGAAACTGAACAAGCGAGTGATAGAGGGGGAGTGAGTGAGTGAGGTCAATGGATTTCTGTCGAGACTGCTCCAGATTTCTTTGTGGGCAGAAAAAGGTGCCAGCAGAGGCAGGAGCACAGTACAAAAGGGCAGCCTGCAACGCCAAGAGAAACAGAATGAGCGTGTAAGACAGGGGGAATGAGCGACCTCAGTGGAGCTCTCTTGGGACAGCGGCGGATTTATATGTTGGCAGAAAAAGGTGCCGACGCAGGCAGGAGCCCAGTACAAAGGGCAGCCTGCAGCACCGGAGAACACACAAGGAGCCGGGGGTGAGCGAGCCCAACGGAGCTCAAAGGCACTGGTCATGTTGATTTGTTTGTGGGCAGGAAAAGGCGGGCACACACAGGAGCCCAGTACAAGAGACCAACCTGCAGCGCCAGCAGAAACGGAACAAGCGAGTGAGATGGGGGAGTGAGTGAGCTCAACAGAGTGTGTCGGGACTGCTGCAGATTTCTTTGCGGGCAGAAAAAGGCAGCAATGCATGGAGGGGCCCAGTACAAAAGGGCAGCATAGAGCAGCAGGAGAAACAAATGAGCGAGTGAGAGAAGGAGAGTGAGCGAGCGAGCTCAGCGGAGCTCTATCGTGACTGCTGCAGATTTCTTTGTGGGCAGAAGAAGGCTCAACGCAGGCAGGAGCCCAGTACAAAAGGGCAGCCTGGAGTGGCAGCAGAAACGGGATGAGCGAGTGAGAGTGGGGAATGAGCGAGCTCAACCGAGCTCTGTTGGGACTGCTGCAGATTTGTTTGTGGGCAGAAAAAGGTGCCAACAGAAGCAGGAGCCCAGTTCAAAAGGGCAGCCTGCAGCACCAGGAGAAACAGAATGAGTGAGTGAGTGAGACAGGGGGAGTGAGTGACCTCAACAGAGCTCTATCGTAACTGCTGTGGATTTCTTTGTGGGCAGAAAAAAGCAGCAATGCAGGCAGAAGCCCAGTACAAAAGACCAGCCTGCATCGCCGGCAGAAACAGAATGAACTAGAGAGAGAGGGGGAGTGAGCAAACTCAACGGAGGTCTATCATGACTGCTGCAGATTTTTTTGTGGGCAGGAAAAGGTGGCAACCCAGGCAGGAGCCCAGTACAAAAGGCCAGCCTGCAGCACCGGCAGAAATGGAATGAGCAAGTGACAGAGGGGGAGTGAGCGACCTCACAGGAGCTTTGTCAGGACTGCTGCAGATCTCTTTGTGGGCAGAAAAAGCCACCAGTGCAGGCAGGAACCCAGTACAAAAGGGCAACATGCAGCAGCAGGAGACAGAATGAGCGAGTGAGCTAGGGGGAGTGAGTGAGCTCACCGGAGCTCTGTTGGGACTGCTTTGGATGTGTTTGTCGGCAGAAAAAGGCAGCAGCGTATGCAGGGGCTCAGTACAAAGGGGCAGCCTTCAGCTGCAGGAGAAACCGAATGAATGAGTGAGGAGGGGAGGAGTAGCGAGCCTGTGGGAGCTTCCATCGACTGCTGTAGATTTCTTTTGTGGGCAGAAGACAGACAACGCAGGCAGGAGCCCAGTACAAAAGGGCAGCCTGCAGTGCTGGCAGAAACGGAACAAGTGAGTGAGAGAGGAGAGTGAGCAAGCTAAACGGAGCTTTGTTTGGACTGCAGCACATTTCTTTGTGGGCAGAAAAAGGCACCAACAGAGGCAGGAGCCAAGTGCAAAACGTCAGCCTGCAGTGCCAGGAGAACTAGAATGAGCGAGTGAGACAGGCGGAGTGAGCAACCTCAACGGAGCTCTGTCAGGACAGCTGTGGATTTCTTTGTGGGCAAAAAAAGGTGCCAAATACAGGCAGAAGCCCAGTACAAAAGGGCAGCCTGCAGCAGTGAGAGAAACAGAACGAATGAGTGAGAGAAGGGGAGTGAGTGAGCTAGCTCAACAGAGCTATATCGTGACTGCTGCAGATTTCTTTGTGGGCAGAAGAAGGCGACAACACAGGCAGGAGCCCGGTGCAAAAGCCCAGCCAGCTGTGATGGCAGAAACGGAATGAGCGAGTAAGAGAGGGGGAGTGAGCGAGCTTAACAGAGCTGTCTCGGGACTGCTACAGATTTCTTTGTGGTCAGCAGGAGCCCAGTACAAAAGGGTAGCCTGCAGCGGTGGGAGATGCAGAACAAGCGAGAGTGGGTGAGTGAGTAAGTGAGCTCAACGGAGCTCTATTGTGACTGCTGTGGATTTCTTTGTGGGCTGAAAAAAGCTGCAATGCAGGCAGGAGCCCAGTACAAAAGGCCAGCCTGCAGCACCAGGAGAAACAGAACGAGCGAGTGAGAGAGGGGGAGTGAGCAAGCTCAACGGACCTGTGTCAGGACTACTGCAGATTTCTTTGTGGGCAGAAAAAGCCACCAACAGAGGCAGGAGCCCAGTACAAAAGGCCATCCTGCAGTGCTAGGAGAAACAGAATGAGTGAGTCAGACAGGGGCAGTGACCCACCTCAATGGAGCTCTGTCGGAACAACTGCGGATTTCTTTGTGGATGGAAAAGGGTGCCAACGCAGGCAGGAGCCCAGTACTACACAGCAGCCTGCAGCACTGGGAGAAACGCAACAAGTGACTGACAGAGGGCTACTGAGCAAGCTCAACAACTAACGCAGTCAACATTCACCATTGACAAATGCTTGTTTTTAATAATGATCTGCCAAATGTGGGGGAAAATGAACAGCCATTGGGCTGTATGCTGACGATATTGCTATAGTTGCCTCAGGTTGGAACCTGGGGGAACTTCAGTCAAATTTACAGTTTGGTTTTTCCAACATGGAGGGGTAGTTCACCAGGTCGAAGTTGCTGATGAATGAAAAAAAGACCAGACTGATGCACTTTTCACTAAAAAAAGTGTGTGTGTGGGGGGGAGGGTATAAGGGGTGTAAACAAAGATCATGTGCAACGGTTTTTGCATATTTTTAATAAAAGCTTTAAAAGCTGAAATTCAAGTCCTTGTGTCATGATTAGTGTTTCCTGAAAATGTCATGCTGTTTGGTTTTGTGGTTTTCTTTAAATCAGCATTTGTTAACTTGCTCAACAGTGGAGTTATTTCTGTCCTCTCAGTCGAACTTGGAGTGCGATGACATCAGCTTGGAGTAGCTTGTTGTTTCAGATTCCCAATCAGAGCAGCACTCTGTAAAGTTTATGGTTTGCTGAGCTCTCCAAGTTCCTTACAAACCCAGTCTCTGGTTTGTGTTTAGATAGATCAGCTTAAAATATATAATTCTGTTCCTTTACAAAGCTGATCATTTCAGTTCCAATGCTGATCTGAAGTAGTGGAAATATTTTTCTGTTCGAAATCAGCTTGTCTGTATGCTCTATTCTTTCTAATCAAACCTCCGTTTTTTCTAACTATATAACACAGGGCTGTTTAATGAATATAAAATAAATCTAAATTTTGTTCATTCACAGAAACGGTTTGTCTTTGATGTAGCCTTCATAAATATAATCATGTAAGAACATTTTTTCTTTCATGTCAGATTGACAAACAGGTGCTTGTTACACTCTGCTACAGTATTTGAAGCACATGTACTGTCAGAACTCACACACTTAAGCTGTTTGGTGGTTTCTGTGTGAAAATACATCATGTACGTGTACAACTAGAACCATTATGTGGCATCCTGATGCACTGTCTCTCTACCCCACAGTTGAGGCAGCTTCAGTTCACTGCTCCATAAACCCCCTTGCCTTCTGCTCCACATTCAAGGCTGCTGCACCCTGCTGCCCACTGTCGTCTCCCACACAGTCATGGATTGTGCACCCTGCTGTCTCCATCCCCTGCCTAAAAAATCAGGACTACTGTACCCTGTTGCTCCCTGCCCAAACAATTGGGGTTGCTGCACCCTGCTGCCCTATTTCCCCCACCCTCACAGTTAGGGAAGCTGCACCTGTTGCCCCCTGTTCTTGTCTCCACAGTCAAGGTTGCTGTGCTGCTCTAGGCCCTAGAGTGCCATGTTCCCTGCCTCCACAGCTGGGACTGTTGCACCATGCTTCCCTTGCCACCAGAAGTGGGGATTTTGCTGCACCATGCTACTCATTTCCATTGCTCCAAATGGGCAGGGCTGCTGCACCACATGTACCCCATCTCACAGTCAGGGCTGCTGTACCCTGATGCCCCATGTGTCCTGCCCCACAGTCAAGGCTTCTGCACCATGCTGTTTTCCATCACCTATCACCACAGACAGGGCTGCTGCACCCTGCTCCTTTCTACACAGTTGGGGTTGCTGTGGCCTGCTGTGCCTTAGAGCCCCATGCCTCTGCAGTTAGGGCTGCTGCACCATGCTGCCACTTGCTACAAGATTCAGGGCATTTTCTGCACCCTGTTGCATGCCTCCACAGTTGAAGCAGTTGCACCCTGTTGTCCCCCTACCACCAGAGTCTGATCCTTTGCTACACCCTGCTGAGACAGGAACAGGGGGCAACATGTGCAGTGTCCCTGACTGTGAAGGTGTGTGAGAGGGGGAGAGAGAGAGAGAGCGCAACATGGTGCAGCAACCCCAACTATTTGGCAAGGGTGCAGCACAAGAGTAAGGGCATTTGCTGCACCCTGTCCCCTGCCTGTGGAGGCAAGGGGCTGTGTGGTGTAGCAGGACACAGTGGTGGCAGGGGACAAAGGACAGGATGATGCAGAAGTCTTGACTGTGGTGCAGAACACAGGGGGCATCAGGGTATAGCAACCCTGACTATGAGATTGGGTACAGATGGTGCAGCAGTCCTGCCCATTTGGGGCAATGGAAGTGGGTAGCAGGGCGTAGTAAAAGCCTCACCTCTGGTGGCTAGGGCAGCATGGTACAACAGCCCCAACTGTGGAGGCAGGGGACCTGGAACACTAGGGCTTAGCACGGCACAGCAGCCCTGACTGTGGAGACAGGAACGGGGTCAACAGGTACAGCTTCCCTAACTGTAAGGGTGAGAGAGAGAGGGCAGCAGGGTGTGTCATCCCTAACTGTTTGGGTAGGGGGTGGCAGGGTGCAGCAGCCCTGGTTCTTTAGGCAGGGGATGGAGGCAGCAGGGTGCACAATCCCTGACTGTGTGGGAGAAGACTGTGGGCAGCAGGATGCAGCAGTCTTGCATGCAGAGCAGAAGACAGGGGGCTTGTGGGGTAGGGACAGGTGGCAGTAGACTGCAGCTGCCTCAACTGTGGGGCAGAGACAGGGCCTGCCTGTTGGCACAGTGGTGGGGGTTCCGCTTGCGCGCTGGTGACCGGGTTCGGTAACAAGCTTGGGTCATAGGAGAGCTGGCCGGGGGAGAAGGATGTGGAGCCGCCCCATGGGCTGCTCTCCTCTTTGTGTTCGGTGCGAGAGTGGCGCCTAGCTGAAGCTGGGTGCATCACTCTGTGCACCAACACATGGTCAAGGAGGGGAGGGGCTTGGGCTAGGCAGACGCTGGCATCATTGCACATCTCTGCCCCAGCCATTAAAGGAAAACAAAACACCTCCTCGTCAGACGTCTCTATGATGCCCTGCTCCTGGCTTTGATTAGCCATCTGGCCATGATCTCCCCAGCTAGCTACAATCCATGGCACCGATTCCAGTGGTGGCGTCGTGCCCTGCCTCCTGGGGGGTAAGCCAGGAGTAACTGGGGAGATCAAGGAGCTGATTAGGCAGTGGAAGCTGTGGGGCGCCGTGACTAGGGCAGATTCATGACAGAAGATGAGGGGAGGAAAAAAAAAGAGAGATGAATACAAAAAATTTTTAAAAAACTGTGGGGCAGAGACACGGTGCATCGGGATGCCACACAGAGTTTCTGGTTGTACACGTACATGATATATTTTCACACAGAAACCACCAAAGAATTTAAATTTGTGATTTCAGATAGGTGCCTGTCACACTCTGCCACAGTATTTCAAGCACATGTACTGTTTGTCAATCTGACAAAAAAGAATGTTCTTACATAAACACATTTATGAAGGCTACATCAAAGACAAACTGTTTCTGTGAATGAACAAAATTTAGATTTATTTTATATTCATTAAACAGCCTGTGCTATATAGTTAGAAAAAAAATTAGAGTTTTGATTAGAAAGAACTGAAAGCTGTGATACAGACAACCTGACCCACCCAAACCCCTCACCCCACCCACCCCTTGTCCATTATTTCAGTTATACTAGGGGTTCTGGCGTCACTTCCTCAAACAGGCAAAGGATATGCACCTGTCAAAGCAAAAGCAAATAGCTTGGCAGAAGACACCAGGAGAAAGGACTGCTGTGTGACTGAACTTCTCTGCTGGGACTAAAGTAGAAGAACTTTTGTACTTGGACCTTTAATTTAGGGTAAAAAAACTAACATAAAAAAAAAAAGTGTGTGTTTGGGTTAACTGAACTGAATGGGTATCTGAAGAGTTATCTAGGTGTAAATCTCAGGTGACTGAAAGGACTTAACTGCTGTGAGGTTTAAATTACTTGTAGAAAGATCTGGTAAGTAGGGGGAGTGGCTTAGCTAGAAGGAAGCTACATTTAAAGACTGCCTGGAACAGAGGCGCATCCCTCCAGTTGTACCTCTCCACAATTCCTATGCCATTCTGGCAAAGTGTGGTTCCTCTATGGAGGCACCCACAGTGGAGACCAAGGAGGATGCTGGGAACCTCCACAAAGGAAACCCACAGGAGGGTGGCAGGGGACCTTGCAGGAGAAGGAAACAACTCCTGGTGGGGGACTCCATTGTTAAGAAGGTAGAACTGGGGGAGGAAGGGAGGGAGGTGGGTGCCTGCCTGGCGCCATGGCTTGGAGGGACAGGAGCGAATCCTCAGAGGATTGCGGAGCAGCTGCACAGGGGAGGGAGCTGGATGTCATTGTCCACCTAGGGACAAAATGACCTGGCTAAGAAAGGATTAGAGAAGTGCAGGAAGAGTTTGTGGAATTGGGTAGGGGCCTTAGTCAAGCAGCATGCACGGTAACCTTCTCGGAGGTGCTACCCATCTATGGCATAGGAGAGGCTAGGGTGTTCCACACCATGGGATTCAATCAGTGGTTGAAAAACTGGTGTGGAGCTCAGGGATTTGGCTTCATTGGGGACTGGGGGTCCACCTGGAGTGATGCAAGCCTATACTGGCATGATGGGCTGCATCTGTCCGGGAGGGAACCAGGATCCTAGGTGATAGGTTTAAATGCTTCATTGGCAAGCTTTAAACTAGCCAAAGGGAGGCAAAGGACAGGAGCAGGAAAATCCTAGCCCCCAAATAATCACCAGTGTGGTCAGGGCAAACACCGACATAGAGGTGTCGATAGGGAGAAGGGCGGGGTAAATGGAGAAAGTGACAAAGGCAAGAAGGACAGGGATGGAGCAAAGGGAGTAAGGCCATCAGGAAATGCAGGGTAATGAGTACCAGTGCCCGTAGTCTGGGCAACAAGCCCTGAGCTGATGGCCTTAATGGAAGAAGGATGCCTGACATCGTGAAGCAGTCACAGAAACATGGTACACAGAGAACCATGACTGGGATGTTAACATACCAGGGTACATAACCTACAGGAGAGACAGGCAGGGAGAAGAGGGGAGGAGTAGCTCTCTATGTAAAGGACGGATAAAAGTAACTGAACAAAAGAGTAAACAGGGAGGAGAGGAGGCACTGTGGGTCACCTTGGAGACTGAAAGGGCACCACAATCCGCACAGGGGTTGTGTACAGACCCCATGTCAGGGGAAGAAATGGACAAGGATATGATAGAAGGCATTCTTAGAATGGCAGAGAAAGGGAGATACTGTTGATGGGAGACCTGAATATGCCAGATGTTAACTGGAGCACATTTGCTGCAGCCACATCCAAGAGCAGGGCCATTCTTGATGCCCTACAGGTGGCAGGCATTAGACAGCTAGTTCAGAACCCACTCATGAGGGAGCAATCTTAGAACCTCGTACTCTCAAACGGGGCAGTGAGGAGGATCTCAGATCTAGAAGTGGGTTGCCATCTGGGGACAGGTGACCATCAAACAGTGTGGTTCACGCTAAACCCAGCCACAGAGCCAAGCCACAAAAAGTGAGGGCACTGGGCTTTTAGGAGGGCTGACTTTGGCAAGATGGGAGAGTGCCTCAGAAAGCACTAGCAAACAGGCTAGAAGGAGATGTGGAGCAACAATGGGGAATTATCAAAACTGCAATCACAGAGGCAACAAGCCTTTGTGTGAAACAAATAAACAAATCAAAACAAAGGAAAAAGCCACTATGGTTCTCAAAAGAGGTGGCTGTGAAAGTCAGGAAGAAAAAGATAGCATTCCGGAAGTATAAGGAAACACAGAAGGAGCAGGACAGAGAGCTGTACCAGTTAAGGCAGAAGGAAGCAGATAGGGAAGTCAGAATAGCAAAGGCCCAAACTGAGGAAAGGATAGCCAACTCAGTTAAGAAGGGGGATAAAACCTTTTATAGGTACATCAGCGAGCGAAAGACAAAGGAGGGATAGTGAGGCTGAATAGAATGAACGATGGGTGGGCAGAGGGGACAGTGAAAAAGCAGAATACTGAGCGAATATTTCTGCTCAGTATTCTACAAAGGAGGGGAAGTGCCTAATCCAATTAACAGAAGCACTCTTGATAGGGGTCGATCCCAGTCCTTTCACAGAAGAAAGGGTCTGCAAGAACTCTAAAACTGAAGGTGGACAAAGCAATGGGTCCTGATGGAATTCACCCCAGAATTCTAAAGAATTAAGGGAGGAACTAGTGAAACCACTGGCTACTCTTTTAATAAATCATGGGAGGATGGTGTGGTACCGAGTACTGGAGGAAGGCGGATGTGATTCCCTTCACAAAAGTGGGACCAAGACAGAGGCAGGAAACTACAGACCTGTCAGTCTGACCTCTGTGGTAGGGAAAGTGATGGAGTCACTCTGAAGGAAAGAATAGTTGAGTACCTAGAGGCCAGTGGAGCACAGGACCCAAGGCAGCATGGGTTCACAGCGGAAGGTCATGTCAGACGAATCTAATAGATTTCTTTGACTGGGTGACCAAAGTAGTAGACCAGGGAGGGGCTGTGGACATGGCCTACCTAGACTTTAGCAAGGCATTTGACACAGTCCCACACAAAGATTAATAGTCAAATTAACCAGCCTGGGAGTGGGACCCAGGGTGGTAGCCTGCAAAACATTGGCTGGACAACAGGACACAGAAGGTAATTGTAAAATGGAGTCCACCTGAAGAAAAGGGTTACTAGTGGGCACCGCAGCTGCTCAGTATTGGAATATCCAGTTTTTTTAATGTCTTCATCAGTGACATTGCAGAGGGACTGGAAGGAAAAGTATGCCTTTTTGCAGATGACACAAAGATCTGCAACAGGGTTGATACACAAGGAGGTGTGGAAAGGATGAAAAGGGACTTGGCAAGGTTGGAGGAATGGTCAGAAGTATGGCAGCTAGGATTCAATGCAAAGAAGTGCAAAATAATGCACCTGGGAAACAAGAACCCAGGGGAAGAATACACAATGGGTGGGGAGGTAGTAACAGCAACAAAAAAGGAAAGGAAAGGGACCTGGGGGTAATCATATCAGATGACCTTAAGGTTAGCAAGCAATGTGAGAAGGCAGTAGGGAGGGCTGGGGGTATACTGGGATGTATGGGGAGAGGCATCATCAGCAGAAAACAGGAAGTTGTTATCCCTCTGTACAGACAGTTGGTGAGACCCCATCTGAGTACTGTGTCCAGTTCTGGAGACCCCATCTCCGCAGGACATAGACAGGATAGAGGCAGTCCAGAGGAGGCAACTAAAATGGTGCAGGGTCTGCAAGAGAAGCCGAGGAGGAGAGACTAAAGGAGCTTAATATGTATACCCTTGAGGAAAGAAGGGAGAGGGGGACATGATAGAAACTTTTAAGTACCTCAGTGGAATCAACAAGTCCAAGAGGGTAGCATCTTTCAGAAAAAGAGACTTGCAAGAACAAGGGGACACAATTTAAAGATAGAAGGAGGGCGGTTCAGGGGCAATGTGAGGAAGTATTATTTCACAGAAAGGGTAGTAGATGCATGGAACAGCCTTCCTGAGGAGGTTGTGGGGTCTAAAACTGTGGGAGAATTCAAGAATGCATGGGACAGACATAAGGCAATTCTTGTGGGGGGTAGGAAGAAATAGGCTGTTGGTTAACTAGGATCTGCGGCCTATCCTGTAGGTAGGGAAATGGGCAGACTAGATGGGCCAAGCGGTCCTTATCTGCCGTCAAAGTCTATGTTTCTATGTAAACATCCAGGAAAGGAGCAGCTTCAAGTGAAGAGGAGACTGCTCTCTCAGTGGAAGGGAAGTAACTGCAGATCTAGGAGCTTTCATTATTGCTTCTTCGCATTTATATTGTGTTGGGAAAAGGAGGAGTAGGAGTTTGAAGAAGGTTGTGCAATGGCTACTTAAAGTCTCTTTTTGAGTGTGGATAGGAAGGATAGGGATATAAAAAGCAGTTGCTCAATATATCTAAACATGTGCAACAAAGGAGGTAAGGGAAATAAAGGAAATGTTTTGCACTGATAGAGGGGGAGAGGGGAGACTTGGGGGAGTGTTTGGTATCCTGCATCTGGAAGGGTGGGGGGTCGCTGGTGGTCAACGACAGCAATGGGTAGGGTGGTAGGCTGCAACAACTGCGGTGCACCAATCTTTCTAAACATTGCCTGGAGTGTGGGAGGATGTTTAGTGTGCAACCACATAGAAAAACTTAGAAAGGAGATTGAGGGTCTGCAGGAGGAACTAAGACAGGCAAGGCAGATTGGGGTGGGTTTAGCCCAATACTGGAGGGAGGGAAAAGGGGAGATGAGGGAGGGTGATTTAAGCCAACAGTGGTGAGAGAGAGGGTCAGAAGAAGGGAAGCAGAGACAAAGGGTCCCAGGCCAGGAAGAACGATTGCCGGGGAAACCAGGTCAGGAGACAAAAGACAAATGGAAGGAAGAGATAGGGACTTGTAAGGGGAGGCGAAGAAGTGGCAAAAGTCATGGAGTGGAAAGGAGAGAACAGGTTACTGTGAGGAGAGAGGGAGCAGGCATTTGTGAAGGGCCTTCAGAAAATAGTTGTGCACTGCTAGCGAGGAAGAAGGTGGAGGAGGGAAATGATGAAATCAGAGGAGTAATTGATAAATGCCTGGACCAAACTGGAGCGGGGGGAAGTTCTGCTGGGAGAATTGCAACAGGGGTAAAAGAGGAAATAATGTGCAGGAGGAAGAAGAGGAGCTGAAATGAGAGGAGATGAATGGAAGCAAGCAGGAGTAAGAGAGGGAATCTTAGTGCTGGGGACTCAATACTAAGAGGAGTTAGGGTGAGGTAGCAAGGGAGAGGCACAGTCGATTTGGGTGGAGGCCATGCCAGTAATGACAAGCGGAAAGGGTGGGACAGTCTGTTCTGGAAAATGCTAGAAGGGGTAGGGACAAGCCTCATTTAATTATACATGTTGGGACAAACAACCTGGCTGACAAGACAGTAGATATAGTCCAGAGGAGGTTTGAGGAACTCAGCACAATATAAGAGGGGGCAGGAAGATCAGTAACTTTTTCCCGAGATACTCCGTGCCAAAGGCAAGCACAACAAGAAAGCTGAGAATAGAGGAATTTAACGGATAGCTAAGAACCTGGTGTTGTGCTAAAGGGTATGGGCTGTTTGGGGGAAGGAACCGGGAGGACAGTAGTCTCTATGCCAAGGACAGACTACACTTGAGTGAGGAGGGAAAGAAAGTGTTAGAACAGAGGATGGAAGAGTATATAGAGGAAGTTGGGAATTTAAACTAGGAGTGGGGGTGGCAGTTGGGGAAGAGATATGCAGAGACCACAGGTTGGGAAATCATATGAGCTTACCCCCCATAACAGTGACAAATGACAAATGGCAAGTACTATTGGTGATGCTAGGAAAGGAGGGCAGGATTGGGGGGGGAAGGGTGGAAGGTGGTTACCCTTAATGCTAGGAGCCTTAGGAGAAAAACTGCAGTTACAGGTTCTCCTGGTAGAGGGAGAGGTGGACATTGCAGCCATCACGGAAACATGGGCCACCCAATATAATGACTGGGACCTGTCTGTACCAGGGTACAGGTTATTTCAGGGACAGGGTGATTGGGAAAGGAGGAGAGTGGCACTATATGTAAGGAAGGACTGAAGTGTGTAAGGGAGGAAGGGGAGGAGGGTACTACGGAGTCACTTTGGGTGCAAATCCATGATTCCAAGAATAGGATTCTTAGAATGGGAGTGGTGTACAGGCCACCATCTCAGATGGAGGAGTTAGACAGGGACCTAGCAGGACAGATCAGGAGGACCTGTGAGAAGGGTAATGTGGTGATTGTGGGGGACTTCAACATGCCAGGAGTGGACTGGAGCACCCCAACAACTAGGAACAGAAGGGAGCAGGTACTGCTGGATGCCTTCCAGGACAGCTTCCTGCTGCAAATGGTCAGTGAACCAACCAGGTTAGGGAATACCCTTGACCTTGTGCTGGCAAATGGGGACTTTGTGAGAGAACTTACAGTGGAGGAACCGCTGTCAGGGAGTGAACACCACTCAGCTATGGCTCACATTGGATATGGGCAAGGAAGGAGTGGAATCTGCACGCAGAGCGCTGGACTTCAGGAGGGCCTGCTACTTTGGGAGGATGAGGGCAGTGGTAAAAAGGCACCTGGCCAGAACTAATCTAGTATGGACACTAACCAGAGGTGGGAGCCACAAAGCTGGGGATAGTGGAGGCAACCAAAACCTGCTGCAAAGCCCAGAGCAAGAAGGCTAGCGCCAAGAAACCGAGCTGGTTGAGCAAGGAGGTCATGGAAAAGGTAAGGAGAAAAGAGCTGCCTTTAGGAAGTACAAGAAAACAGGGGAGACAGAGGAGTACTTGACAGAATCAAGGAGGTGACAAGGGCAGTAAGGGGAGCCAAAAGCATCTTGAACTCTGGCTGGCACAAGGCATTAAGAAGGGGAGAAGGACTTCTTTAAGTACATCAGGAGAAAAGGAGTTATGAGACCACATAGTAAGGATTAGGAAGGAGGGAATTGGGTGGAAGCAGGGCAATGAGACAGGAAGCACTAAATGAGTACTTCTGCTCAGTATTTACTAAAAGAAGAGGGGGGTGACACCCAAGGTGGGAGAAATGGCAGAAGCAGGGGGAGTGGTGACAGATGGGGAAATCATGGAGGCAAAGTTCAAGAGAGTTGCAGAAAGCACTGAGGGTGGACAAGGCGCAGGCCCAGATGGCATCCACCCCAGGGTAATGAAGAAGAGCTGGCAGAGGGTCCTTGCAGGACCTTTGGCAGACCTATTTAATGCCTACTACATTCGGGGTGTGTACCTCAGGACTGGAGGATGAGCTCATGGGGTGCCTCTCCACAAGAGTGGCCCCAAGGATGAACTGGGAAACTACAGACCAGTGAGCCTCACATCCATCGTGGGTAAGCTAATGGAGACCATCCTGAAGGAGAGGCTGGTGGCCCTCCTAGAGGCCAAAGGACTACAGGACAGCAGACAGCATGAGCTTCACATGGCAGATCCCTGCCAAACCAACCTGGTGGAGTTCTATGACTGGGTAACTAGGCAACTGGACAGGGGCCATGCAGTGGATGTCCTGTCTGACTTCAGTAAGGCATTCGACTCGGTGCCACATGGAAGGCTGGGAAGGAAGGTAGTAGGCACAGGGGCGGGTGCAAAGCTGGTGAGATGGGCAGAAAACTGGCTGCAGGGAAGGCAACAGAGGGTGGTGGTGGGTGGGGAGCTCTCACACCCAAGGGCAGTGACAAGTGGTGTCCCACAGGGCTCAGTGTTGGGACCAGTGTTTGGGATATTAATTGCAGACATATCATGGGACATCAAGAGCAAGATCAGTCTGTTTGCTGATGATACCAAGGTTGTCACGGTGCTGGATGACCTAGGGGGATGGCAGGGGTTGCAGGATGATCTGGCAAAGCTTTAAACCTGGTTAGACACCTGGCAACTGGGCTTTAATGCCAAAAAGTGCAAGGTGCTGCATTTTGGGATGAAGAACCCAAGGAGGAGTTACCAGCTAGGGGGAGTGCAGCTAGCCCAGACAGAGGAAGAGAAGGATCTGGGTGTGCTCATTACAGGGTCAGTGAACAACTCAGCACAATGTAGGAAGGCAGCTGCAAAGGCCAACAAAATGCTGGGTTGTATTGCAAGGGATATATCCTCGAGGAGGGAGGAGGTGATTCTGCCACTGTATGGTCGTAGTTAGACCACACCTGAGTACTGCATGCAGTACTGAAGTCCGTGATCTGAAGAGGGACATTAAGTTACTTGGAGGTGCAGGCAGGGTGACAAAGGTGATCAAGGGGCTGGGGGACTTCATCATAATGAGAGGAGGTTGAAGGAGTTGAACACGTACTCACTGGAGGAGAGGAGAGACAGGGGTGACATGATTGAAACCTTTAAATACATGAAAGGAATAAACAAGAGGGGTACAGAGGGGCTGTTCAAAGTAAGGGAGGGGAGGGTCACCAGGGGCCATGATATGAGACTGGAGCGAGGAAGGTTCAGGAGGGAGATGAGGAGACACCTTTTACAGAGAGGTGGTGGCTGGGTGGAAGTACCTGCAGAAGTGGTATGCAGTAGAACAGTGGACTGCTTCAAGCGAAGATGGGACAGGACAAGGGGGAGGGTTAATGAAGGGGTAGGGTGGAAGGAAGGGGCAGCTGCAGAATAAGGGGTGCTAGCTGCACATTCGAGCAGACTTGATAGACCTTTAGGCCTTTATCTGCTGGCAAATTTTGTATGTTCGTATTTCTCACAGAGAAAGATTCCCACTACTTCAATTCTGCATTGAAACCGAAATTATCAGCTTTTAACCAGAAGACAATGATATGTTTTAAGTTAATCTATCTAAACACAAACAAGTGACTGGGTTTGTAAGAAACTTGGAGAGCTCAGCAAACCACTAACTCTACAAAGTACTGCTCTTGTTGGGAATCTGAAACAGTAAGCTACTCCAAAATGATGTCATCGCACTCTAAGTTTAACAGAGAGGACAGAAATAACTCCACTGTTTTCAGCCACTGTAGGGCAAGTTAACAAATGCTGATTTAAAGAAAACCACAAAATCAAACAGCATGACATTTTCAGGAAACACTAATCATGACACATAGATTTGAATGTCAGCTTTTCAAGCTTTTATAAAAAATATGTAAAAACCGTTGCACATGATCTTTAAGAATTTCACTGATCTTGAAATGGTAGATAATTATTGTTACTTAGGGCTTTCTTTTGATTCGAATTTGTATTTTGTAACTCCTATAACAAACATTATAAGGAAAGTAAATAAAAAGTTAGGTGTGATAAAAAGAAGTGTTCCTGAAATGAACAGATAGAAAGAAGATTGCTGAGCAGATTATTTTACCAACTTTGAATTATGGCCATTTGGTCTACAGAACTGCCAACAAATCACTTTTGGTAAGTCTGGACAAAACTCATTACAGAATTGCCAGATATGTACTTAAATGTAGCTTATATACCCATCATTGCCTGCTGTTAAGTAAGTTAGATTGGTTGTCGCTTGACTTATGATATAATAGAACCCTGTTGCTCTTAATCCATAAACGTAGGCTTTCTGAACCATCCTATTTCAAGTCATCTTTTTCCATATGGAGGGCCAAACAGGAGGGTACTGTATTAGTCCACTTGAACAAAATAACATTAGGAAAACTATATAACAGGTTTGGTGATGGGACTTTAAACTCACAGGCTGCTGCAGTTTGGAATCAGTTACATTCTACAATATGGGAGATAGTGGATTGCCCAAAATTTCTCCAGACTATTGAGGGTTTAGTTATTTTCAAATGTGATTGTTATATTTAATTTGTGGTTTGTTGTTTTATTTAATGTTTCATTGTATTTGTTTTTGTAGTTTGCATTTTTGTATTCTATATTTTTCAAACAACATGAAGTCTTGCTATATTATGACATATGCAGTTTGTCTCAGCCTTAGAACTGCTCCTGAGGTGAAAGAGTTAACTTCCATGCCAGGCATGGAATCTTGAGCACGAGCTCGGTTGAAAAAACTCTGTCTGTTGTTCTTCAAACTTAAAACTGTCAGATTCTTTACTCCGCCTCACTGAACAGTCGCTCCGGAGATTTCTCCTTCTGCTCGGTTCATTTCTTGGTTAAAAAAGTGTAATTTCTCTGTTTTTTAAACCGCATTTGTCTTATTTTAACCGCAACTGGTCGGTTCAAGCTCTGTCTGTGGTATCGTAAGTAATAGATAGGTTTTACATTTCTCTGTGTGGAACTTGCAAACGTTGTTATCGGTTCGGTTTGAACCGATCAGGTTGTTGTTTAAACTTAATAAATTGCATTTAGAGTGCGGTTCCCGGTTCTTGTCGGTTCTAAAAAAAAAAACGGATTTCATTACGTTTTTTTCCACGACCCGTGACACGGTTGGGAACCAATAAGGGTGTCTTGCTTGGCGATTTGCCGGAAAAGGGCAAGTTTTTGGTTAGGCTGGCATTATGTCTGAGAAACCCAAAAGAAAAACCTGGCCCACTGTGTTTCAGCACTGTAGTGTCTATGGGGAAGCCTTTGCCAAGGTTGACCCACACACCACATGTGTTTATTGTCTGGGGTTTGACCACCTCAATGCAGACTGCCAGATTTGCAAGAATTTCCCTGCAGCTACCCTGGATAAGAGAGTTGGTAGGCTCAGGGAACGAGAGGCCAAAAAGTCCGCTGACCCGGATGGCCAGCCCGGTTCGGTGCCAACTGAACCGGAGGGAGTGCCCTCTGACCAGGGCGAGACTTCCTCAGGAAAACGGAGAGCTGACTCAGAGGAGCCAGTTCCAGCAAAGAGGACTAGAAAATCAGCAGGTGTGGAGCCAAAATTTATTTCTCCAACCGCTGCAGAGATAGCCAAAGCGATCCAAACTGTCCAGTCGCTTTCCCTGGTTCCAGCCGAACCGGCACCATCAGGTAAGCGGTCGGTTCGGTCGGTTCCACTGGTTCAAGAATATGATATAGAGGAGTTTTATGAACCGGAGGAGGGGGAGGAGTATTATGAAGACAGTGAATGTGATTTTGAAAGTCTGGATGTGCCCATTGAACCGGACATCTCCCCAGACAGACCTTCAGGAGTGTCTCCCCCCTAGGCTTTCTGAGTCCCCTTCTTATTTTATGTTTTATAAAAAAGTTGCTGAAACCCTCCAGCTTCCTTTGGAAAAAGCTGTGGATGAACAGGAGGAGCCTGACTATGTGGAAATGATGGATATCCCAGAGTCCAGGAGATTGTCTATTCCTTTGCATAAATCTTTTAGAGGAACAACAATAAAAATTTTAAAAGCTCCTAACACTATACCTCCTGTGGATAAAAGAATGGACAAGAGGTACACATTGTCAGGTTCTGATATGGAGTTCCTTTCAGAACAATGCAGCCATGTTGGGGTGGTGCAGGCTGCAGCCTGTGATAAGGCAAATATTCCCTTGGCTTCACACCCCCCTGACAAGGACTCCAGGAGGATTGATGCCATGGCAAAGAAACAATACATTGCAGCATCCTTGGGACTCAGACAGGCGAATTATATGGTCTATGTTGCAAGATACCAGAAATCCAGATGGGATACTGTTATGGCTTTAGCGAAACAGGTCCCTGGCCAGCTTGCCAAGGAGCTGGAGCAGGTGGCTGCTGATGGTATTGAGGCATCCAAGGTGCAATTCCATGCTGCAGTGGACTCTAATGATGTATCTCCAAGAGTCATGGCTACATCTGTGGCTTTTCACAGAATGGCTTGGCTCAGATTGTACTAACCTGTCACAGGATACCCAGGCTAGAGCCATGGATTTTCCTGTTGTGGGTAATTCTTTGTTTGGGGAGCAGACAGAGAGTACATGAAGAAAATGGATGAGTATAGGACCACTTATAGAGAGTGCTCAGGCCAAAGAGAGGCAAGCCACTCCTCAAAGGCAGCTTTCAGGGGCAGGGGCAGGCCTTTTACCAAGCCCAGGCCTCCTCTTCAGCTTATGCCCAGAGGGGTTCTTCAGAGGTAGAGGCAGGCCAGAGTGCGAGCAGGCCTGCTCCCACCCCTCAGCTTAAGCACCTGCCAAACAGGCACCCTGATGGGATACCCAGGGCCGATTCTCCATTACCTGTAGGGGGCAGGCTGGCTTACTTCGTCCAGGACTGGGAGTCTTTAACATCAGACAAGTGGGTCCTGGAAGTAGTAAGCCAGGGACTGGTTCTCGCTTCAAAAAATTTCCAAAGATGAGAACCAGATCCTTTCCACCTGCAGATCCATTAGAGGCTCTCGCTTTGGAAACAGAAGTCTCAACCCTCCTGGCTTTCAGAGCTGTAGAAAGGGTTCCTCCCCTACACCAGGGCAAGGGACTGTACTCCAGGTACTTCCTTACCCCAAAAAAGACAGGAGAATGGCTGCCCATCCTGGATCTCAGATACCTAAACAAGCACCTTTTAAAACCAAAATTCAAAATGGTGCCTCTGGGAATTATTTTATCCTCTCTAAGGCCAGGGGACTGGCTAGTGTCCCTGGACCTCAAGGATGCCTACTTCCATGTTCTCATAAGAAGCTCCCACCGAAAGTACCTCAGATTCGAACTGCCCTCAGGCCATTACCAGTTCAGAGCAATGCCCTTGGCCTTACCTCTGCCCCAAGGGTATTCACAAAATGCCTGGCAGTAGCAGTTGCTCATAAGAAAGCAAAGATTGCCATCTTTCCTTACCTGGACGACTGGCTCATAGTGGGTCAGTCCCCAGACCAAGTCAAATTACACCTTCAGGTTACCCAGCAGCTGCTTACATCTCTAGGTTTTCTTCTCAATCTTCCAAAGTCAGTTCTAGAGCCTGTTCAACTACTCACTTTCATAGGCGCAGAACTGGACACAAAGCAGGCCAGAGCTTTCCTTCCTCTAGAAAGAGTAAAGACCCTGGTAGCTCTGGCCTCCTCCTTCACTCTGCAGGTCTCTCGACCAGCAAGGCACTTTCTACAGCTCCTAGGGCACATGGCTGCTTCCACAGCTGTAGTGCAAGGAGCAAGATTTCAGATGAGGGACATCCAGTTCCATTTGAGAGCATTCTGGTCTCAAAGGAGAGATCCTTTAACCAAATTGATCCCAGTAACTTGAACCCTGATCCAGGCCCTGCAGTGGTGGCAGGATCAGAGCAATCTGAGGCAGTGGGTTCCTTTCATCCCTCAATCTCACTCCCCTGACCCTTACTACAGATACGTCCCTCTTGGGGTGGGGAGCTCACATGGGCGACCTCACCACCCAAGGGTTGTGGTCCCCGCAGGAATCTCTGCTCCACATCAATCTGTTGGAACTCAGAGCTGTTTTTCTAGCACTTCAGGTTTTTTCTGCATCTGTTCAGAACAAAGTGGTACAGGTCAGAACAGACAACACCACTACAATGTGGTACATCAACAAGCAAGGGGGCACTCGGTCTTTGGCCTTGTGCACCGAGGCAATGAAGTTGTGGTCTCTGGCTTACTCCCTGAACACTTCCCTCATGGCAGTTCACCTCCCAGGCAAGGACAATGTTCTGGCAGATGCTCTCAGCAGGATTTCCCAGGGCCATCACGAATGGTCTCTGGATCCCCTAGTACTGGAGTCAGTATTTGCCAGATGGGGCACCCCTCAGATAGATCTTTTTGCAGCCCCAGACAATCACCAACTTCCGCTTTTTTGTTGCAGGCCCCCAGTGTTGGGCTCAGTCCCTCTGGATGCCTTCCTTCTCGACTGGGAAGGGAAGTTCCTCTATGCCTTTTCCCCCTTCCCTCTTTTGTTCAAGGTGCTAGTCAAAATCAGATCTCAACCTTGCAAGGTGATTCTGATTGCTCCAGATTGGGCCAGACAGCCCTGGTATCCACTCCTTCTGTCCTTAGCAGTCCACCTTCCCCTGTGTCTTCCCAGGAATCACAATCTGTTAACCTGTGCCCAGGGGAGAGTCTGGTATCCGAATCTCAAATCCCTCAACCTCAAGGCCTGGCTCTTGAGGAGTTAGAAGTTGCTGACCTACACCTTTCTCAAGGTGTACTCGATATCTTGAAGGCTTCTAAGAAGCCTTCCACCAGGGCTACTTATAATTCTAAATGGAAAAGGTTTTCCATATGGTGCTCTGGAAAGCATATTTCCCCAGAATCTGCTGATTTGCCCACAGTCCTGGATTATATGGTCCATTTAAATACTTTGGGGCTGTGGCCAGCTATCCTGAAAATGCATTTGGCAGCTGTCTCTGCTTTTATTTCAGCAGGAATGCCCTCTTCTCTTTCTGCTCACCCTGTATTCTCCAAGTTTTTCAAGGGATTGCTTCACACCAACCCTCCATTCAGGGACCCTGCTCCTGCCTGGGATCTTAATGTTTGCATTGCTCAGCTAATGCAACCCCCCTTTGAGCCCTTGTTTTCAGCAAAGTTTAAGTACTTGACTTGGAAAACTGTGTTTCTAGTAGCCATCACTTCTGCCAGGCGCATAAGTGAATTACAAGCTTTGTCAGTGGAGCCTGATTTTATCTCCTTTCACAGAGATAAGGTAGTCCTCAGGACTAACAGGAAGTTCTTGCCTAAGGTGGTTTCAGATTTCCACCTTAATCAATCTATATCTCTTCCAGTGTACTTCACTTGACCATTCCTCCTCTGGCAAGAGGAGGCTGCACAGTTTAGATGTAAAGAGAGCCCTTAGTTACTACATAAGCATACCAAGGGTCATAGGTTTGATTCCCTCCAACTGTTCCTCACTTACGGTGAGGTTGGTAAAGGGAAACCTGCCACTAAAAGATCTATTGCCAGGTGGATTGTCTCTTGTATCCAATTTTGTTATCAAAAATTGGGTGAGGTTCCCCCCTCAGGCCTGAGAGCTCACTCTACCAGAGGTACAGCTGCGTCCCTAGCTGCTGCCAGGGACATCCCTATCTTAGAGATATGTCAAGCAGCTACCTGGAAAACAGTACACACTTTCACCAAGCATTACTCTCTGAACATCCAGGCAAGGAGTGATGCTCGGTTTGGCACTGCTGTGCTTCAGAGCCTATTTCCTAAGTAGGTTCTGTCCCTCCTCCATGGAGGTACTGCTGTGTAGTCTGCATATGTCATAATATAGCAAGACTTCATGTTGTTTGAAGAAAAAATTACTCACCTTAGTAATGTTGTTTCTTCTAATGGAGTCTTGCTATATTATGACCTCCCTCAGCCTGCCCCTCTCAGAACCTCTGCTCTTGGGATGTGGGTGGGCAGTGCAGTGTTGGCTCTTAGTGATGCCCACTTTGTGTTTTCACCCCTCCTTTTTGGGGTGTTGGGGTGTTGTATTTGATTTTATTTTTTGGGTCCCCAGACTTGAGTCTTTGTTTTGGGACCAAAAAATGTGTTAATATTTTAAGTGGCCAGTTGGCTAGTGTAGGTTTACAGTTTCCACACAGAATTCTAGTGAGTTTTTGCTCGTAAAGATCTGACAGTTTAAGTTTGAAGAATAACAGAGTTTTTTTCAACCAAGCTCGCGCTCAAGATTCCATGCCTGGCATGGAAGTTAACTCTTTCACCTCCGGAGCAGTTCTAAGGCTGAGACAAACTGCATATGTCATAAAATTGCAAGACTCCATTAGAAGAAACAACATTACTAAGGTGAGTAATTTTTTCTTACTAACTATGTAACTCAAGACTTCACAGGACTGTCTTGAAAACAGGACCCCGGTCCTAATGACATGTTCTTTCTGTAAAAAAAAAAAAAAAAAAAAATGTTACTGCTAAATTTTTTTTTACTAAATACAACAATCAATTGGCCAGCCCACTGGTGCAGTGGTAGCACTATCATTCATGATTCCGGCAACCCGGGTTCGGTAGCGAGCTCGGGCCATTGGAGGGACAGCCAGGGGGAGGAGGACTGAGCTGCTGGAGAATTGCTCTCCTTTTGGGAGGGGGGGGCATCATAGATCTCTGTGTATGCTTGGCCCCTAGCAGTAAGCTGGGAAGGCACCCAGGACTGCCACAGTGTGTGTAGAGAGCAGGCAGACGCCATTGTGTGGTGCGAATGTGTGTGGGTCATATGTCATGGCATCATTGCACGCCACTTTTATCCGGGTGAAACAAGGGACCTTTGGTGGCAGGATGGTGTACAGACTCTCATAGGCCCCACACCCGACTAGCTGGGCTCACCGGTCCAACTACTGGATATGTTTCACAGTGGCAGATTAGGGGAGCTTACCGATTCCACCGGCGGGGGAGAGGCAAGCCCTGAGGGTACTGGCCAGCGGTACATCACGGTGGACGTCGGGGTGATGGGGATGGTGGGTCCAGCGGATGGGGGCCATCTGAGGTAAGGGGAAAATGTAAATAACAAAAAAAAAAAAAATACTGCAGTCTGTTAAAAGCACAAATAATTAATCAAATGCTTGCACAAAAATAAATCCTTTGTTGACCTAAAATCTGCATTGACTAATAGAATCTTTCCTCCAGACTGAGGCAATTCTATGCGAACATACAAAAGAGCCAGCAGAAGAAGACCAAATTGGTCTATCGAGCCTGCTCGTTAGTAATGCAGTGTCCCTTGCTTATGCCATTGACCCTACCCCCCCTTCCCCTGTCAACCTTTACTTCCTAACCCCCCCCCCGTGGTCCCATGGGTTCTCTTTATGCCCATCCTAGGCCCTCTTAAAGCCACCCACTGTCTTCCCTGAGACCACCTCTTCTGTCAGCGCAGTCCATGTGTCCACCCTCTCCATGAAAAAATATTTCCTAACATCCCTCCTAGACTATGTCCTTGTACCCTGCCTTTGCCTGAATTGGCTACCTTTCACCAATAGTCTCTGAAACTAAATGCCAGCACTCCTAGCAGCAAACACTGCCATACCCCCACCCCCCCCAACTACAATACTACAATACCTCGTTAAGCCATAGCCCACAATGCCTTTCAAGGCCACCTGGATCCTACAAGGCACCAGTCTACTCTTTCTCATCTGACTTCTGAGGCATCACAGTAACGAGTGCAACCAAAATAACCATCACTACACACACAAGGCTGGTGCTAAAATGTTATATAGAACCTGGACATAAAACTACCTGGGAAATCGCATGAGTACATAACATGGTTCCTGCCTGCGATCTTGCTTCTGCCCCTCAAACTAATGACTCCCCGCCCGATCCCATACCCAGTGGACTTTGTGATTTAATGTGGAACTAGGAAGGCAAGTCCTCCCAGCAAGAGAATTTGGTCACGTATTAACAGACTTCTACTGGACCACCTCTCTCGTCTACTTCTACTCCTGCTTCTACTGTCAAGTGCTGTACACTCGAACCCGGGCCCCCACCTGCCCCAAGTGCACAGCCGGAAAGACAAGTTGGGTTGACTCTGGCCTCAATAAACATCTGTAGCACCAAGATGGAAAACCTGAAGGTATGGGTTTCTTGGCACAACCCTGATGTGCTATTGGTTGTGGAATCCTGGCTGTCCCCCAGAAATACTGGATATAGCCATCGCATTACCTGGCTATACCAACTTTAGACAGGACCGCCTGTCAAAAAGAGGTGGGAGATGTGTCATTTACATTAAAGACCACCTGAAGGGATATGGCCTGCTGCCCCCCCAGCAGGATTGACAACGTGCAAGGACTGACTGTCAGACTGATCCTTGAGGCACACAGTAGGGTGCTCACAGTACTTTCGGTCTACATCCCACCTAAAATGACCCCAACGTTGGAAATCTGCTACAGTCACATAGGTGCACAAAAGTGGGGACAGGACCTGCTAAACAACTACCAGCTGATGTCAATACTCCCCCCACTCTCCAAAGCCTTAGAGAGGATTGTGGCCAATCAGCTTGTGGATTATCTTAACCAGCACCAACTGTTGTGTCCTGAACAACATGGATTCAGGAGTGGACACTGTACACTCACAGCCTTGCTCGAATTCACAGGATATATCCACCATGCATTAGCCCAAGGCCACCTGGTTGGGGCAGCCTTCATTGACCTATCAAAGGCATTTGATATGGTGCATCATGGGCTCTTCTTAAACCAGCTATCCAACATTGGTCCATCACCTGACAACAGGATCTGGTTCATACTTTGTATGCTCTGTATTGTCTTCTATGACGTGGAGCCTTTGTAAAGGAGTGTCTGACTCAAAGGTATTAATTCTGATTGTATTCAATAAATAAATAAATAAAATAGCTACCTGAGCAACCGCCACCAACAACTGAGGATCGGTGAAATCCTCTCTGACAGCAGACCCGTTAGATCTGGTGTCCCACAGGGATCCATATTAAGACCGCTGCTGTTCAGCCTATTCTTAAATAATCTCCCCGCATCCTGCCAGTGTCAAATGCCCCTTTATGCAGATGATGCGATCCTGTTTACCAGCAACCAAGACCCTGAACTTTTAGAGGTGGATCTACAAAAAGGCTTAACATCTGCAGAACAGTTAGGAACATAGACTGGCCCTGAATTATAAAAAACTAAGACCATGATGTTCTCTACCCCCCAAAGCAAACTCAGAACCTTCCCCTATGCAATCACAAATGACTGTGGTTCCACTCTTGAGCTAGTTTGGCATTTTATATGCCTGGGCATCGCAAGTGATTCCGCCCTATCGTATGCCTAGCACAAGCACATTGACAATACTGTGAAAGCCATCAGTACAAGAATTGGGATCTTATACCACAGACAAAGGCACTATCTTACCCATGAAGCCCTGAACATGGCCATTCATAGCTCTATTGTATCTCTCTTCCTCTATAGGCTAGCGGTCTACGGATCTGCAACAGACACAGCTCTCCACCACATCTCTGTTGCCCTAAATAAAGCATGCCGTCTCCTCACAGGTGCTGCCAGACTCGTGCACACCTGTGATCTTTATGCCACAGCAGGTTGGAAGCAGTTTGATGGAAGAATCTGATATCAGACCTGCTTCCTCACTCTTAACCGTCTGCCACCTGGGGTATAGAACCTTCGGACCGTACCTCAGGGCTCAAAACAGACCAGAAATGCCGCCTCTCAAGTATTCCATGTACCAAGGTGTCACATTACACCAGCTCAATGGGGCTTCACCTGTCATGCCCCTTACTGGACAAATGTGCGCTACCTCAAGGTATCTCTGACATTGCAATGATTGGTGCTTTCAAGCACAAGCTTCATCAATACCTACTTGCCACGATTACCTGTGTCTGCCCTTGCTAACTCCCATCAGTGACTTTACCTACAACTCCTGAAGTCATTAATTACAACCGGTGAAGGCAGCAATCCCATGTAGCACTTATTCACCCCATCGAATATTACCCTGGAGTAGCACTGACTCAGCACTTCCCTTACACTCCCTGCCCTTTCTCTATGGCACTACCACACCCCACCCCACTTAAATCTACTACCCCACCCTCTTACCTCCCCACCTTTCCCCTCCTGCTACCCTAACTCTAGCCTTCTCTGCTCTTTTCTTCCCCTGTACTCAGTCCAATTGCTGTTGTATCCCCAGGACACAGGCATACATTGTACTATGCCTTAGTAGTGTCTACCCTTGTATAATAAGTGTAATGTGTACCTCCACTACTATATATATGTACTTCTGTCCTTGTATTTTGTACCAGTTTGTAATTCAGCTTATGTGGAACCAATTAACGAGCATGGCAGGGCAGGGGGCACAGCAGAGCTGGCTGAACACTGGGGAACGAACACTGTACCTGGCAGTCATCAGTGCCTACTGCCCCCCTAGCCAGCGCCTGCCTGCATAAGTCTATGCCTTCTGCCTTGAGGTAGCTAAAGAGGTGCTGCTATGGGACTGGGTCTGTTACATCAAGAGGAGACCCTCTGGGTAAGTCAGCTTGCTACTCAGCTTCAGCACTCTTATCTAGGGTCAGGCGTGCACAATCTTGTGTCACTGAAACGGGGGACACTGACACTCATAATAATAATAAGGGACACATCTTCCCGTGACAGGTTCTCTGAGACAAGCTGAACAAAGTGCCTCAGTGAATAAATTAACATGTGCTGCTGGGGGAAGGGGGTCTGTCCCTTACTTTCAAAATCCAATGTTTGCAACCCTAGCTTGAAGAGACTTTCCTTATCCACTCTATTTATTCCGTTCAGATACTCGAAGATCTCTATCATATTCCTTCCCTTCACTCCTCTCTTGCAGAGAGTACATTCTCAGGGCTCTCGGCCTCTCTTTAGTAAGACTTCTGCTGTCTCCTGATCATCTTGGGTGCCCTCCTTTGGATCCTGTCTAACAGCTGATGTCCTTCCTGTGATATGGATTCCAGTACCCAGTATTGTAAATGTGGTCTCACCAGTGACCTCTCCAAGGGCAGTATGATCTCCCTCCGCCTACTGCTGAATCCCCTGGCTCTGCACCCTAACATCCTGTTTGCTTTAGCTGCTGCTTTCCTGCATTGTGAAGAGTGGTTCAGGTCACTGTTGATCACCATCTCCAGATTCTTTTCTTCCTCAGATGCTGCTACTTGGACCCCTCCAGGTAATACTTGGTCTTAGGATTTTTGGCCCCAGTGTGCATCACTTTGCATTTCGTGGTACTGAAGCCAAGTTGCCAGATCCTCAACCATCTCTCAAATTTCCTGAGGTCATCTTGTAGGTCCTGCATCCCCTCAACTGTGTCCAGCCTCCCACAGAGTTTGGTATCATATGCAGACATGCACATCTTGCCCTTTATGCCTTCCCCAATGTCATTTATGAAGACATTAAACGACACCGGCCCCCAGCACAGATCCCTGCAGGACCCACTGGTGACCTCCATGGTACTGGCTAACACTCCCACCACCACCACCCTCTGGGTTCTGTCACTTAGCAAGATTCCTACCTACCTTGTAATTTTCTCCTCAACCCTAGGATCCTTCAGTTTGATGATTAGCCTGTTATGCGGCACAGAATCGGAGGCTTTGCTGAAGTCCAGGTGAACCATGTGTAACCCCTGGGTTCCCCTAAGGTTACTAAAATTCTTGTTAGTGGGGTTTTAGGTAGGCTGTCTGGGCAGCAAAGAATTAAACTTATTGGGCTTCCTGGGCAGCTTCTACTAGTCACTCTGGCAGAGTTTCCAAGTGGGAGTGGCTTTTGTAGCAGCATAAGTCACAAAAGAATGTTGCTGCAGTAGTCAGTTCTTTGCCTCAGAGCAGTGCAGAGTGCTTGTGGTGCTGACTGAGGAAAGCCTCAGGAGAGGTGTCACCTCTCTCCTGACCCTTTTCAGCCCCTAGTGTGCTCACAGAGAGACCTGTGTGGGGTCCTGCCAGTGGCCTTCTTCTGTGCATTGCCCCTGAGGGGGTGAAGAGTTCTGAAATTCAGTGGTTCCTGTAATTGAGTAAAACATGGGGACTGCCCCCATTTCTGAGAGACTTTTTTTTATTGCCTCCCTTTCTCCCTGGCTGCCCACTCCTTCAGGCCTCCTAGGCTCTTCCCAACTGCTTGCCCGTCCCCATGCCAGCCACTTACCTCACATTGCGGCTCCCCGGGAAACCCGGTGTATCCCTTCGCCGGATGGGCCCCCCTCCTCCGAAGGGGGAGGTACCAGTGGGGCCGGTCAGCGCACTCTATACTTGGCCTGGGGTGTCGTTGAGGTGTGCCGGTCATGGGTTAGGTGGCAGAGGAGAGCTGGAGATCGTCATTCGGCCAGCCAGGGAGCATTTTCTCTGGTTTCCTTGGGGGAGTGATGTCCTGATGTCAAGGCTGACGCCAATGTCTGCCACTCCCCTTGTGCACTGAGCCCAACGTTCTACTGTATCCCTGACCTTCGCCTGGGGCCAGCAGGTGCTGGTACACATCCCCACCCTCCCTCGAAGAAGGAGAGCTGTCCCCGGATGCTTTATCCTTCTCCCCCCGGCTGGCCCTCCAGCAACCCGAGTCTGTTCCCGAACCCGGGTCACCAGCGTCGCAGATGGAAATCCAACCGCTGCGCCGACGGGCCAGCTCGGAGAGACTTTTGACTAGAAAAATGCTGCCCAGCTTCTGTAATGGATAGGTTTTGCCTTCCCCTATGGCAATTCCTGCCTTTTGGAACATTGTTACCTCAGAAACTGTTGGAGGACTGTTTAAAGACTCAAATGCTGCCTTCATAGTAATGGATTGGTTTGTAAGAGTTGCCTCCCCTCTGTGCAGTATTGGAACTAAACCCCCTTCTGCCTGAGACATGAGGAGCAAATTTTTCTTGGTTTTGGAAATTTACTGAACTGTTTCCCAAAGTTTTAGGACATGTCCTGTCCTGAAAGATTTTGTGAATTTTTAGACTTTGGAGCCTGGCATTGCCACCCCTGGGACAAGTGAGCATTGTTCATTTCCTAGAAAAGAAAGGAATCTGGTAAATTGTGAGCCAAGTGTTGTTCACCCTTTTGTACAAGCTTTGTCCTGTGTCCATGGCCCGAAAGAGGGATGGACTGGAACCTTGTTTCTGGTACCCTCTGAGGAAAAGGTGGGACCTGAACAATTTGGACTAGTAGTAAATCACTACTGTGGATTGTGGTAACTGTTCAGCACCTGCAGCCCCAGTGGGGAAATGTCTGTCAGTCCATTGTGTCAGAATAAAACCTACTACTTAGCTCTCTATTCCTGTCTGTAGACATTCTTATGTGAGTGAACTGTATGTTTCAGTGGTACTCCCCAGTGCCATGGCCTGCCTAAGTTCCCAGTAAAATACAGATTTTTTTTGTGTGCCCTTCCAGCCGAAGACCAAACCAGATAAACACCCTAGTCAAGGAAGTGTCAGGATTGTCTGTTGCCAAATGTGATATGCAAGGAGGTATCCTGTGAGGTGGGCGCATGAGGCAGGGCACCGTCTGTAATAGCGACCCCTTCCCAGCGCAGTCCCTGACAGTGATGGGAGGGTAGGGCGACCGGATGAGGGGTGGGCAAACTGGGTGTCACTATGTGTACATGCGCAGGGTGGAGTGACCACGGCAAGCAAGGGCTGGGAGGGGCGGAGGGGCTGTAGGGGGTGGCGCTGCGGTGTATGGCTGAGCTGCGTTGTGGCATCGGGGGGGTTGGCTAGTGATTGGGTTGGGTGAGGTACCAGGTTAACACAATCTTCTGTGGCTGCTAGTATTGCATCCCAGATGCTGGCCCATTCTCTGTCCATCCCCATGTGTGCTATGTTGCCTGCTAGTTGCTTCCTTATCACCTCCCCCATTTTCTGGAACTGCTGTCCTGAAGTCCAGGATGTTGGTCTTGGTGGAGAAGTTTCCCTTCCCATATCCAAACTGAACCACGCTGCACTGTGGTCACTACCTCTCGGGGTTCTTGACCATTATCTCATGTACGTGCTCTCCATTTGTGAGCACTAGATCAAGGATTGCCTCCCTCCTGGTGGGCTCCATAACCCCCTGGGTCATGAACCCTCCCTGTATCACATTCAGGACCACTTAACTCCTGGCACAGGATGTGGATGGCGTACCCCAGTCTGCCTTAGGCAGATTAAAGTCCACCACCACTATCACCTCCCTTTTCCCTGCTGCTTCCAGCAATTCTGTACATAGTTCTTTGTCCCTTTCTTCCTCTTGGTTGGGCGGTCTGTAGACCACCTCCAACCTGACCTTCCTTCCCCCATTGTTCTGGAGCTGGATCCATATGTTCCACTTTTCCTGTTTATTCTCCTCTCTAGTGCATATTATCCCCAACTGAGTATGCTGGCACCCCCTTCAAACACTCTGTTCTTTCTGTACACCTTGTACCTTGGGATCGAGAGGTTCCAGTCATGGTGTGCTGTAGCCCAGGTCTTGGTAACTGCTGCTACGTCTGCCTTCCCCTATGCTAAGAGGGCATGCATGTCTGCCGTCTTGTTAACAAGACTGTGAGCACTGAGTGACACCACCTTTCACTTTGACTCTGCGCCTCCCTGCCTATTTCCTGCATCTTTCTTGATCTGTCTATCCCTTCTACTCCCCCCTTCACCCCCTGTCCTTGGACACCCTCCCTTGCTCCTACATCCTCCCTCCTGAATGTTACTTCCTGTGGGGGGCTGGAGAGTCCACAAACCACGCTGTCTTGAGTTTCTGTGCCCACTGGGCCATCTCCCCCCCCTCCCCAAGCAGTTTAAACTCAGATCATGTTCCAGGTATTCCCTCAGTTTGTTCTTGAGTACTTTCAATCCCTCCCATCAAGGTGCAGCCTATCCGTTGAATATAGCCCCTTGTCTGACCACTTGTCTTCCCAACCTCCAATACAATTGAATCCTTCCACCTTGCACCAGCTCCTTTGCCAGTCATTAAACTCCTCAGTCCTCCTTTTTCTGACTGTGCTAGCTCTGGGGACAGGAGTTACCTCTGAAAAGGCCATAGAGCTCCCAAAATTCTTGCAGTTCTTTGCTAACTCTACGAACCTGTTCTGTTCCATCCCCATCTCTTACCCTGCTAAGTCATTGGTTCCCAGGTGAATGACCAAGTGAGGCTTCCTCCCAGCCCCCAGCCCCCCCCCGTACAACTTCCCTGATCCTAGGTTCTGCTCTCCCCACCTCCATCCCTAATATACAAACAACCACTCTTCTATTCCTTGGGTCTCTCTTCCTCCCTCAGTGGATACCTATATGGAATTCCCCAGTGATAAACACCCTTCCATCCCCTGCAGGCTAGTTATTCTGCACTCCTGGTGAACCAACCTCTTCCCCTTTGTCTGCTGTCTGTCTGCCTTAGATGCATTTCTGTCTGTACCATCACTGTTCCCTCCTTCTGCTTCTCCAGTCCCCTTGTTCCCATCCCTCCCTGGCTACCATTGCTTGCCACCACACTCCCTCCTTATTCCCTTCCCTAACTCCACCTTCCCCCATCTATTGTTCTGTCCTTGCGCCCCTTCGAGCTACTTACCCCTTTGCCACCATCCTTTGACTCTCTGTGTTTTCTCTATCCTCTGATCCCCCACCTGCCTCCCCCCATTCCTTTAAACTGGCCAGTATTGCATACCTGTTTGATAAGGCCCCTCAGATCAGAATATTCCTCTGTTCCCTCCCCATTCTTCTTGCGCTGATCCTCCTACCCCCCACACCTTTTCCCCTTCAAACAACATGAAGTCTTGCTATATTATGACAATTGCAGTTTGTCCCAGCCTTAGAACTGCTCCGGAGGTGAAAGAGTTAACTTCCATGCCATGCATGGAACTTAGAGCGCTAGCTCGGTTAGAAAAGCTCTGTCTGGATCATTTCAAACTGAAACCGCCAGATTCTTTACTCCACCACTGAACAGTCGCCCGAGATTCCTCCTACTGCTCGGGTTCATTTCTCGGTTTAAAGTGTTTTCTCGGTTAAATTCAACGCGATTATAATTATTTTAACCGCAGACCGATCGGTTCAAGCTCTGTCTGTGTATTGTAAGTAATAGACAGGTTTATTTCTGTGTGGAACTTGTAAATGTTTATCGATTCAGTTTGAACCGATCAGGTTGTTTTAAAACATTTTCTAAATTCATTTAAAGCTATTTTAGAGTGCGGTTCTACGGTTCTTATCGGTTCTAAAAACTGATTTCCTTCACGGTTTTCCCACGACCCGATGACACGGTTGGGAACCGATAAAGTAATCTTGCTCTGGCATTTGCCAGAAAAGGCAAGTTTTGGTTAGGCTGGCATTATGTCTGAGAAACCCAAAGAAAACCGGCCCACTGGGTTTAACACTGTAGTGTCTGTGGGGAAGCCTTTGCCAAGGCTGACCCACACACCACATATGTTTATTGTCTGAGGTTTGACCACCTCAATGCAGACTGCCAGATTTGCGTAAGAATTTCCTGCAGCTACCCTAGATAAAAAAGTTGGTAGGCTCAGGAATGAGAGGCAAAAAGTCCGCTGACCCGATGGACAGCCCGTTCCGTGCCAACCGAACCGAAGGAGTGCCTCTGAACAGGGCGAGACTTCCTCTGGCAAACGAAAAGCTGACTCAGTGGAGCCAGTTCCAGCAAAGAGAACCAGAAAATCAGCAGGTGTGGAGTCCAAAATTCCTTCTCCAACTGCTGCAGAGATGGCCAAAGCGATCCAAATTGTCCAGTCGCTTTCCCCGGTTCCGTCCGAACCGCCACTATCCGCCAAAAGGTCGGTTCAGCCGGTTCTGCTGGTTCAAGAATATGATATAGAGGAGTTTTATGAACCAGAGGAGGGAGGATGATTGTGAACAGTGTGAATGTGATTTTGAAGTCTGGATGTACCCATTGAACCGGACATCTCCCCAGACAGACCTTTAGAGAGTCCCCTAGGCTTTCTGAGTCCCTCTCATTTTCTGTTTTATAAAAAGTTGCTGAAACCCTCCAGCTCCCTTTGGAGGAAGCTATGGATGAGCAAGAGGAGCCTGACTTTGTGGAGATGATAGATATCCCAGAGTCCAGGAGATTGTCTATTCCTTTACATAAATCCTTCAGAAACAAACAATAAAATTTTAAAAGCTCCTAATTCTGTGCCTCCTGTGGATAAAAAGATGGACAGGAGGTACACCTTGTCAGGTCCTGATACAGAATTTCTTTCACAGCAATGCAGTCATGTTGGGGTAGTTCAGGCTGCAGCCTGTGATAAGGCTAATATTCCCCTGGCTTCACATCCTCCTGACAAGGACTCCAGGAAGGTTGATGCCATGGCTAAAAAACAATACATGGCAGCGTCATTGGGACTCAGACAGGCAAATTATATGGCCTATGTTGCAAGATACCAGAAATCTAGATGGGATACTTCGTCATGGCCTTAGCAAACAGGCCCTGGCCAGCTTGCCAAGGAGCTGGAACAGGTGGCTGCTGATGGTATTGAGGCATCTAAGGTGCAATTCCATGCTGCAGTGGATTCTAATGATGTATCCTCTAGAGTCATGGCTACATCTGTGGCTTTTCGTAGATTGGCTTGGCTCAGGTGTACTAGTCTTTCACAGGATACCCAGGCTAAGGCCATGGATTTTCCTGTGGTGGGAAATTCTCTGTTTGGGGAGCAGACAGAGAATTATATGAAGAAAATGGATGAATATAGAACCACTTATAGGAGTGCACAAGCCAAGGAACGGCAAGCCACTCCTCAGAGGCAGCCCCAGGGGTAGAGGCAGGCCTTTCACAGACCTTTTACTAAACCCAGGCCTCCTCGTCAGCTTACGCTCAGAGGGTTCTTCAGAGGGAGAGGCAGACGGGGTGTGAGCAGGCCTGCTCCCACCCTCAACCTAAAGCCTGACAACAGGCACCTGATGGGATGCCCAGGGCGGATTCTCCATTACCTGTAGGGGGCAGGCTGGCTTACTTCGTCCAGGACTGGGAGTCTTTAACATCAGACAAGTGGGTCCTGGAAGTAGTAAGCCAGGGTCTGGTTCTCAGCTTCAAAAAATTTCCAAAGATGAGAATCAAATCTTTTCCACCTGCAAACCCTGTAGAGACTCTTGCTTTGGAAACAGAAGTCTCAACCCTCCTGGCTCTCAGAGCGGTTTAGTTTAGTTTAGTTTATTAGTCTAGGAATTAATATCTTTGAGCCAGGGCTCTTTTACAAAGGTTCCACGTCACAAAGAACATTTAACAAAGCACGATACACATTACAGGTAAAACCAGACAGGAAAGTTACATCATAAATTTGCTATTAACAGTTTAAGGCAGTAACGTTTTAGGTTTCATAGAAAAACAAGCTATAACAGGTTCAGCGAGTAGACAATTTGAGTTAAGGAAAACTTCCAGGGAGAAGTTTCAAGGGTTTCTCTACACCAGGGCAAGGGACTGTACTCCAGGTACTTCCTTACCCAAAAGACAGGAGAATGGCGGCCCATCCTGGACCTAAGATATCTGAACAAGCACCTTTTAAAACCAAAATTCAAAATGGTGACTCTGGGAATGATTTTACCCTCCCTAAGGCCAGGGACTGGCTAGCTTCCTGGACCTCAAGGATGCTACTTCCATGTTCTTATCAGAAGCTCCACACGAAAGTACCTCAGATTGAACTGCCCTCAGGCCATTATCAGTTCAGAGCAATGCCGTTGGCCTTACCTCTGCCCCAAGGGTATTCACAAAATGCCTAGCGGTAGCAGTTGCTCATTTAAGAAGGCAAAAGATTGCCATCTTTCCTACCTAGACGACTGGCTCATTGTGGGTCAGCTCAGACCAGGTCAAATCACACTTGCAGGTTACCCAGCAGCTGCTTAACTCTCTAGGCTTCTTCTCAATCTTCCAAAGGCTGTTTTAGAACCTGTCCAGGTACCTACCTTCATAGGCGCAGAACTGGACACAAAGCAGGCAGAGCCTTCCTTCCCCTAGAAAGGGTAAGGACCCTGGTGGGCATGGCCTCCTCCTTCACCTGCAGGTCTCTCGATCAGCAAGGCATTTTCTACAGCTCCCTAGGACACATGGCTGCTTTCACAGCCGTGGTGCAGGAGCAAGATTTCAGATGAGGGACATTCAGTTCCATTTGAGAGCCTTTTGGTCTCAAAGAAGATCCCTATCCAAGTTGATCCCAGTAACTCAACCCTGATCCAGGCCCTTCAGTGGTGGCAGGATCAGAGCAATCTGAGACAAGGGTTCCTTTCATCACTCTATCTCACTCCTTGACCCTTACTACAGATGCTCCCTCTTGGGATGGGAGCTCATATGGGTGACCTCTCCACCCAGGGATTGTGGTCCCCTCAGGAATCTCTGCTCACATCAATCTGTTGGAACTCAGAGCTGTTTTCTAGCACTTAGGTTTTTCTGCAGCTGTTCAGAACAAAGTGGTACAGATCAGAACAGACAACATCACTACAATGTGGTACATCAACAAACAAGGGCACTCAGTCTTGACCTTATGCACGAGGCAATGAAGTTGTGGTCTCTGGCTTATTCCTGAACACCTCCCCATAGCAGTTCACCTCCCAGGCAAGGACAATGTCCTGGCAGATGCTCTCAGCAGGATTTCCCAGGGTCATCACGAATGGTCATTGGATCCTCGAGTACTGGGGATAGTTTTTGCCAGGTGGGGCACCCCTCAGATAGATCTTTTTGCAGCCCCAGACAATCATCAACTTCCACTGTTTTGTTGCAGGCCCCCAGTGTTGGGCTCAGTCCCCCTGGATGCCTTCCTCCTCGATTGGGGAAGGGAAGTTTCTCTATGCCTCCCCCACCCCCCTTCCCTCTCCTGTTCAAGGTGCTAGTCAAAATCAGATCTCAGCCCTGCAAGATGATTCTGATTGCTCCAGATTGGGCCAGACAGCCCTGGTACCCTCTCCTTCTGTCCTTAGCAGTCCATCTTCCCCTGTGTCTCCCCAGGAACCACAATTTGTTAACCTGTGCCCAGGGGAGAGTTTGGTATCCGAATCTCAAATCCCTCAACCTCAAGGCCTGGCTCTTGAGGAGTTAGAGTTTGCTGACCTACACCTTTCTCAAGGTGTTCTCGAAATTTTGAAAGCTTCTAGGAAGCCTTCCACTAGGGCTACTTATAACTTTAAATGGAAAAGGTTTTCCATATGGTGCTCTGGGAAGCATATTTCCCCGGAATCTTCTGATTTGCCCACTGTTTTGGACTATATGGTCCATCTTAATTCTTTGGGACTGAGACCAGCTACCCTGAAAGTGCATTTGGTAGCTGTCTCTGCTTTTATTTCAGCAGGGAAGCCCTCTTCTCTTTCTGCTCACCCTGTATTTTCCAAGTTTTTCAGGGGATTGCTTCATACCAATCCACCATTCAGGGACCCTGCCCCTGCCTGGGATCTTAATGTTTGCATTGCTCAGCTGATGCAACCCCCTTTGAACCTCTGTCTTCGGCAGAGCTTAAGTACTTGACTTGGAAAACTGTATTTCTAGTAGCCATCACTTCTGCCAGGCACATAAGTGAGTTGCAAGCTTTGTCAGTGGAGACTGACTTTATTTCCTTTCACAGGGATAAGGTAGACCTCAGGACTAACAGGAAGTTTTTGCCTAAGGTGGTTTCAGATTTCCACCTTAATCAATCTATTTCTCTTCAGTGTTCTTCACTGACCATTCCTCCTCTGGTGAGAGGAGGCTGCACAGCTTAGATGTTAAGAAGGCCCTTAGTTACTACATAGAGCGTACCAAGGGTCACAGGTTTGACTCCCTCCAACTCTTTCTCACTTATGGTGAGGTTGGGAAAGGGAAACCTGCCACTAAGAGATCCATTGCCAGGTGGATTGTCTCTTGTATCCAATTTTGCTATCAAAAACTGGGTAAGGTTCCCCCTTCAGGCCTGAGGGCTCATTCTACCAGAGGTACAGCTGCGTCCCTAGCTGCGGCCAGGGACATCCTATCTTAGAGATATGTCAAGCAGCTACTTGGAAAACAGTACATACTTTCACTAAGCATTACCCTTGGACATTCAGGCCAGGAGGGATGCTCGATTGGCACAGCTGTGCTCAGAGCCCATTTCCTAAGTAGGTTCTGTCCCTCCTCCATGGAGGTACTGCTGTGTAGTCTGCAATTGTCATAATATAGCAAGACTTCATGTTGTTTGAAGAAAAAATTACTCACCTTAGTAATGTTGTTTCTTCTAATGGAGTCTTGCTATATTATGACCTCCCCCCCCCAGCCTGCCCCTCTCAGAACTTCTACTTTAGGGATGGGGTGGGCAGTCCAGTGTTGGCACTTTTTGATGCCCATCTTGTGTTTTCCACCCCTTCTTCTTGGGGTGTTTGGGTGTTGTGTTTTATTTTATCTTATCTTTTTTTTTTTTTTCTGGTCCCCTGACTTGAGTCTTGGTGTTGGGACCAGGAAAATGTGTCAATACTTAGTAGCCAGTTGGCTAGTGTAGGTTACAGCTTCCACACAGAACCTTAGTGAGTTTTGCTCGTAAAGATCTGACGGTTTCAGTTTGAAATGATCCAGACAGAGCTTTTCTAACCGAGCTCGCGCTCTAAGTTCCATGCATGGCATGGAAGTTAACTCTTTCACCTCCGGAGCAGTTCTAAGGCTGGGACAAACTGCAATTGTCATAATATAGCAAGACTCCATTAGAAGAAACAACATTACTAAGGTGAGTAATTTTTTCTCACCACCTGCCAGCCCCCCACTGCGGTTCTGCAGTTTCCTGGAAGATAAGATGTCCCTGGATGCTTTGGCAGCTTCCCTCCTGAGTCTGCCATCCAAATGCCCTGGGTCAACTCTTACCTGCCCTTTCAGCCACTGTCCCCCCCCCCCCAGCTGCCTACCTCCCCTTTCCAACTCCCATTTTAGCCATCTTATCTCGGCCCTGAGTTGCTCAAGGTTTCTGCACACTGGACATCCCCCTGCTCTCCACATTGTTCCCAGAAAGACTGTGGCCCCATATCTGTTGCAGCTGACCACCTTCCGTTCCCCACCCTGTCCCCCTGTATCTTCCCGCTTCCCTTCTCCTCCACCCCTCCCAGCTGTCCTGCTGTCTGTGGCAGCTCCTAGGCTCCCACATCCTCCCCAGTTAGCCTAAACCAGCCCAGCTATATTTCTTTGTTATTCCCGATTCATAAATTCACAGATTGATTGATAGGGTTTTGCAGCACTCCCCTTTTCCTGCTGGTTAGTGAAATATTGCTTTTACCTTAGGGCTTTGCTCCTTTCCTCTTTATTTATAAACATTGTTTGATTTTTTTCTTTTGTTTTACTCCCGTATATATTCCCTCACCTTGCTGGTTTGTAGTAACCTATGTAATTTCTAGTTATATATTCACAAATACTGCTTCCTTTCCCCTGTAGTGTACTTACCTTCTGTGCCTAACCAGCGTGGTCTGTGGCCTGTGATCCTCCCTATGGATGCCCTGCCGATGAACACAGACGCCCCACTCCTGCTTCATGGCAGTCAAACTTTGGGGTCATTTGGCCCTCTGGGTAATTTATTGGGACTACAGCTGCCCTATTGGCTTGCTGCAGACACATGGTCTGCTTCTCCCTCCAATTGGCGCTGACTCCTCGGGCCTGAACTTTCCCTCTTTCCGCCCTCTGCTCGCTGCCTCTCTCCTCCCAGTCCCCGAATCCCACAAAAACATAAAGCAAGTGTCTTTCTTTTAAAACATTGTACAGCCCCTGTTTTCTGTACAAAATACAAAGATCCCCCACTTATCTGATTGCCTGCATTCTCAACGTCTCCATGCCACCCGAATGTGGAGCGGGCGACAGAACTGTCCCCAAAAACTACTGGAACTACAGTCACCCTACTGGCATGCTGCAACCACATGGTCCACTTCTCCCTCGAATTGGCACTGACTCCTTGGGTCTGAACCTTCCCTCATTCCGTCCTCTGCTCACTGCCTCCCTCCTTCCAGTCCCCAAATCCAACACAAACAAAAAGCACTTTTTTTTTTTCAGTTTTAAAACATTATACAGACCCCCCTCGTTTTCAGCACAAAAACAAAGATCCCGCACTTATCAGGTTGCCTGAGTTCTCGGCGTCTCCACACCTTCCCAGTGTGGAATGGGTATCAGAACCATCCCTTAAAAACTACTGGGACTACAACCTCCCTATTGGCATGCTGGAACCAGGTGGTCCACTTCCCCATCCAGTTGGCACAGACTCCTCAGTCCAGAACTCTCCCACTTTCTGCCCTCTTTTCACAACCTCCCTCCTCCCCGAATCCCACACAAGCATAAAGCGAGTTTGTTTTTCTTTTTAAAACATTATATAGCCCCTGTTTTCAGCACAAAAACAAATATCCCCCATGTATCTGGTTGCTTGCGTTCTCGGCATCTCCACACTGCCTGAATTTGGAATTGATCACAGAACCATCCCTTAAAACCTGTGGAGGCAGTATAGCACAGTGGTCTAAGGCTCTGAGCTGCAAATCTGGTGATATCCAGCAAACCAGACCGGGGTTTGAATCCCACAGCTTCCACTTGCATACTGTGTGACCCTGAGCAAGTCACTTAACCTCCTTGTGTTCCCAGGTTGCTCCTGTAAAAAAGCTTTCAGCTTAGTGTGCTATACCTGGTTAAACAACAAAATAATAATAAAAAAAAAAAACCTCCTGGGACTACAGCCGCCATATTGGTGTGCTGCAGCCACATGGTCTGCTTCCCCCTCCAGTTGGCACTAACTCCTCAGGCCTGAACCCGACCTCTGACCACTGCCTCCCACTGCCTCCCTCCTCTCAGTCCCTGAATCCCACACAAACACAAAGCACATTTTTTTCCTTTTTAAAACATTATACAGACCCTATTTTCAGCACAAAAGTAAAGAATCCCCACTTATCTGTCTGCCTGCATTCTCAGCGTCTCCACACCACCCGAATCCATTAGGAAATTAGGAAAGCTCATTATAGCACACCTAAGGGTGTTTTTTTTTTTAAAGAATATACCTTATAATGCAAAAAAGCAATATCAGTTGCAGGACACTCTAAAGAAATTGTGTGTGTGTAATTTGCATACTATGTCACAAATTTTAAAATAATCTGAAATTTATTTAAAAAAAAAAGTGCTAGATTAAATACCATTATCAGTGGATGTAAGGCAAATGTTAGTCATCTGCTCAACCAATAGGTATAAACTGATTAATTGGAGAATGTATAAACATAAGTTAGTAAATATCAATATCAATATATATGTAAGCACTAGATTTGGGGGGATATCTCATTACGGCACCTTCGCAAAAGGTGCCATTTTAATACTATGTATTTTTTACTCATATTTGTTTATATCCCACCCCAAAAACTTATGTATCTTTTAAAAATATATATTAACCATCCCATTTACAGCCCACCAATAAGCCTCACCAGAAAATGTTATAAGTATGCACTCTACACATGCCTGCATGAAATGCACAGTAAAAAACCAAAAGACGAAAGCTGCCAGCAAGGCAGATAAATATTGTAACCAAAGTCAGTTAACCAGCATAACAATCTTAAAATACACTGTAAAACTTCAAATGACTATTAACAGAAGTGTCTGAATCATTTAAGTACAGAATGTGTGAACACTGTATTTATCGGTGTGCCACAATACTGAAACATATGAGAAGGGGAAACAAAAGTGAGCAAAGGAGGGGGAAAGAGTAAGGGGAAGGGGCCATAAAGACGTACACCATAGAAGTACCAAAAAACAAAAGAAGGTCTCTGGCCCGAAAATCTCCAGAATCTATTTGGCATCTGAATGTCAGTTTGTTAAACATTACAGAGTTCAAACAACTACTACAACAATCAATAAAGGAATATTTAGAGACAAATCGGAGGGAAGACACAGAGGCAGGAGTTAGATGGGATGCCTTAAAATGCTACTTAAGGGGAATAATAATTGCTTACGCATCAAAACACAAGAAAGCACAGATCAAAGAACGCGTAGAACTAGAAGCAAAGATATCCCAGTTAGAAAGGGCCCATAAAGATACTCTAGACCAGAAATGCGAGGAAGAATTACTTAGGACCTGAACCAAACTAAATAAGATTCTAGACCTTCAGACAGAAAAACTTTTGGCCTACACTAGACAGAGGTTCTATGAACACGGAAACAAGGCTGGGAAAATTCTAGCCTGGCAGTTGCGAAAGGAGAGAGCCTCTAGGGCAGTCCCTAAGCTTAAAGCACTAGAGACGAACAATATAATTTAGTCACCCCCCCGCCTTAATTACTGCTCAGTTTCAGAAATTGTACTCTACTCTGTACAGCACAGACAAAAACATAAATCATGAAAAGGAGACTCTCTTATTTCTTAACAGACTTCAGTTCCCCACCCTCTCAGAGATACAAAGGAAAGATCTAGAAGCCCCCATATCTGCAGCAGAAGTAACTCAAAAAATTAAAAATCTTAAAAATGGGAGAGCCCAAGGGATGGATGGCTACATGTCAGAATTTTATAAAACCTTTTTAGAGCCTCTTCTACCGGTCTTACTGGACACATATAACGAGTTGTGGAAGGGAGAGGGGCGGCCCCTAGATCTTGGAACCTGGCGCAAATCTCCGTGATCTTGAAGCCAGACAAGGATCTGGAGGACTGTAAATCCTACCGACCAAGCTCACTCTTGCCAGTGGATCTAAAAAGCTTCACTGGGATTTTAGCCAACCGGCTTCAGAAAGTAATGGGCTTTTTGGTGCATAAAGATCAAACTGGCTTTATCTCGGGAAGATTTCTTCAGGCCAACATCCATCGCCTGTTGAACGTGATCTCAGCACATAAAAATACTAAACAACTTCAATTAGCCATCAGTATGGATGCTGAGAAAGCGTTTGACAGGGTTGATTGGGTGTTTCTGGATGAAACCCTAAAGAGATTTGGCCTGGGGGAGAAGTTTGTCAATGTTATCAACAATTTATACAAGGCCCCGGAGGCCAGAATTAATGTCAATGGACATCTTTCAGAAAGATTTCCCCTCATGAGGGGTACAAGACAGGGTTGCCCCCTCTCTCCACTCCTTTATGCCTTGTCACTTGAACCTCTTGCTATAGAAATCAGATCTAAGCCCTTGATCCAAGGTGTAGAAGTAGAGGGCCACACTCAGAAAGTTGCATTGTATGCAGATGACTCTCTCTTGTTTTTGTCATATCCAGAAACCTAAATTCTAGGGACATGGATATGTTGTTCATCCACACTTATTGGCAGGTTCCTTGCCGCTTTAAATCTTGCCGGAAGGTCTTCAAGCTGGCTCCTCCCACCCACCCGGGTGGTAAAACTCTCGGCTCCGCCCCATGACGCCAGATCTTCCTTACCGCTTGGAAGCTCAGGTTCCCTCCTTAATGCTCTGCGATTAAGACTGGTTCCTAATTCTTGAAAGTTCGAAATCAAAAAGTTTTGCTAAAAGACGGTCTTCTTCTCCTCGCGGCTCGATGGACAAACCGACTCAGGTTTTGGAGGTGCCCAAAGGGCAGAAGATGTCTAGGACGGATCTGCACTCCACATGCGCCTACTGCCTGGGCCTTGAGCACGCACCCGCAGGCCTGCGATTTGTGCTCTTCCTTTCGCCCACGCCCTGAAGACCGTGCTGCCTGATTACAACTGGGCGCCGAGAAAAGAATTCCACCGGTGAAATCTAAAGAGGCCTGATTGGTGGTGTCCTCGGCGCGGGGCTCGGCGGATCAGCTTGAGCAGATGATCGCCCTCGAAGAGGAGGCGGCGCGGGCCGCTTCTACCTCGGCTGCGGCATTTGTCCCGCTCTCTCTTGGTGCCTCGTACTTGGCTTCTTTTAAGGAGCTTTGTCTGACCCTCTCGACGAAAGGTGAGGGTCCAACTTCTTCGGGACCTTTTTCCAGGTCCAAAAAGAGCAAAAGTAAGTCTCTCCGTCGACGCTCTTGGGAGCGGGAAAGATCCCCTCCCTTGTCGACAGTCGAAGCTTCGGTCACCTCAGCCGGTCACTGGCTTCACGGTGTCCCCTCCAGGCCAGTTGACCGAGACTCCAGTCGACGCGGTCGAGATTTTTCTCGACCCGTTAGATGGGTTGTCGGCTGGAGAAGCTGAGAATCCCCTCTCCCCGGTTCCCCCGGTGGGAGTTGAGGATCCCGTCTGCTCGTCTGTGCCTCCGGTTCCGGAGCCTTCGGTGGGATCGTCCGAGCTGAGGAGAGTGCCGATTTCCAACACTTCTCCTCGCCTTCCTCGGCCCAGTTGAGACTCTTGGTCTCTGTCTCTGACATCCTCGCGGTCCAACCGATCCCGCCGCCATAGGGCGGTCTCGTCTCGCATCGCTGCAAGCGGGCGCTACCGCCTTCCTCGGACGAGGGAGGCTTCATGAAGTTGCCGGAAGTACGAGAACTTATGTGGCAACAGCTCCTTTTGACTGGGAATAAGCCGACCCAGTCGCCTTCCCGCCATTAAGTGGTTGTCACCAGAGCAGCCAAACAACCCTCATTGTAGTCGAGGAGCTTGTTCAGGCCAGTTGTTCGCCATTCCAGCTGCCCCACCGATTCTGGTGGAACCTCCACCTCCACAGCCATTAGTTGGGGCTCCGACCAAAAATTCTCGGTTGGCCTTGGTTTGCCCCATAGGCTGTCTGTCACCCTCACTCCCGATAAACCTACAGACAGGTGGAGGGTGGCTCAGGCCAGAGGCAGCTCTTTGAGGACTCTTCTGAGTCCAATGATGGTTCCTCCTTCTCCAAGCACATGGACTTGGAGGTCCTCAGGAGGGCAGTCAATGGACGATAACCCGTCCTTCTTAGGGTTGCTTAACTCATCTCGAGTCCACCGGGATGAAGCTCGAACCCGCTTTCAAACGGGCCAGGTATCCTCACGGAGATTCTGGACCGAGGGATTCTCCTACAGAGGCCTTTCCGGTGGCGAAGCAGTGGGTCTGGCCTTGGAACTTTGGTCGTCCTGCTTCCTGCCCTGGCCTTCGCCAGGTTGGCTAGGAAGTATGCGGTCCCTACCGGTTCCCTGTCCAGTTTTGGAACACCCTCGGCCGAGGGGTTGTTACCGACAGCGTCTTTGGCGTGCGAACGCCAGGGATGTGGACAAACCTCCCGACAAGGAATCCAAGAAATTGGGTAATGCCGTGGAAAAGTCTGTGCAATGGGCCCTCTCGCCTTCGTCAGGCCAGTTCGGCCGCCCTCGGGCACATTTTTCTCACGCCTGTTGGGCTCCTGGATGAGGTTGTCCTCATCTTCCGCAGATCTGCAGACTACGGTCAGGCAGGTGCGGGACCAGGACAGGGCAGTGGCTAGCAGCAGCTCCAGACTGCGTTAGACATCGGGGACTCATGTGGCAGGTCTGTGGCGGCCGCAGTGGCCATGCGTCGTCGGGCTTGGCTGAGGATATCCACCTTTACCTCGGATACCCAGCACAAGTTGGCGGATGTTCCCTTTTTGGGGACTGACCTCTTCGGCCCTGGGGTGGAAGGTCACCTGCAGAGGATCGAGAAGTCCAATGCTACCTTGGACTCGGTCTCTTCCGCTCAGAAGGACAAAGGCCGCAAGCCACAGACTAAGCCCTTTCGTCCTTCTGCGCCCGAGCGCACCCGGCCCAGCAACGTCCGGGCCAGCAGGCTCGAGCTTGGTATCCCAAACCCAAGCCGTCGGCTTCCTCCAACAGGAAGCAGGGAGGTAAAGGCCCAGGAGGTCCCTCGGCCGGTCCCTCCTCCAAGCCTGCCCAGTGACGGGCTGAGGGGTGTCGCCCCATCCCTGTCACCTCACCCCTGGTTCCCCCCGTGGGGACGGCTCAGACACTTCCCTTCCGCCTGGTCCGCTGTTACCACGGACAGGTGGGTACTGGAGGTGGTGGGAAAAGGCCTACCTCTAGAATTCGAGCAGGCCCCACCCTTCAGAGCCATTGCACCTCGGGGGCCTCTGGGTCCCCAGAGCCTCACTGGCGGCTCGTCAAGCCGACTCATCTCCTCCTCCTCAAAAGGAGGTGATCATGGAGGAGGGCCCCCTCAGACCCGGGTTCATGTCCAGGTATTTCCTGGTTCAGATCGGACGGGATGGCGCCCATTCTCGACTCCACACGACCTGAACAAGTTCCTAAGGTCTCGGACCTTCAGAATGGTCACTCTGGCGAGATAATACCATCTCTGAACACGGCGTGTGGTTCTGCTTTCTGGACCTGCAGGACGCGTTCTTCACGTCCTATCCGTCTGTCACATCGAGATTCCTCCACTCGAGCGGAAGGATCCTCTTGAGTTCCAAGCCATGCCCTTCACGTTATCTCCAGCTCCCAGGGTCTTCACCAAATGCATGGCAGTGGTGACAGCATTTCAGGCGCCTGAGGTCCGGGTGTACCCTTACCTGGACGATTGGCTGATAGCAGCCCCTCCAGACGGGAGGTGGAGCGGTCCAGAGATCTGGCCTCCAGGTTTGTCTCAAGTCGGCCTCTCTCATCAACGAGGCCAAGTCGGAACTCGAGTCAAGTAGGTGATCCTGTTCATCGGGCAGAGCTCGACTCTTCGAGCCAGAGCACAGCTCCCGTGGACAGGGCCGAGGTTCTTACCTCCTTTGCCCAATCATTTCTGGTTGGGCAATCGTCCCTGCCCGGGACTTCTGCGCCTGGTCTCATATGCCTGTACCAGCGTGGGTCCGTTGGGCACGCTGGCACATGCTCCCCTTCAGTGGGGACTGGCCAGCCGGTGGTCACAACGCCACGCATCCATTGGACCAGCTAGTGACAGTGACCCAGGAGATGTGGAACGCTCTCCAGTGGTGGACCGTTCCATCCCATCTGCAGGAGGGCATCCCGTTTGTCCGCCCCGAGCCGACGGTCTCTCTATCGACCGATGCCTCTCTGATGGGTTGGGGTGCCCATCTGGGGGAACACCGAGTGCATGGCCTCTGGTCCCCGCGGGAGTCCCGATGCCACATCAACCTGCTGGAGCTCCCAGCGGTCCGCCTAGCTCTCACCGCCTTTGCTCCGTTTCTCCGGGGTCAAGTGGTCCGAGTCCGGACGGACAATACCACGACCATGTACTACCTGAACCGCCAGGGGGGGACGCGCTCCATGCTTCTATGCAAGGAAGCTCTCCGCATTTGGTCACTCGTACGCAGCCTGGAGGCGGATCTCCTAGCCATTCATGTGGCAGGAGCCTCCAACACCCTGGCCGATGCCCTGAGCCGGATAGGGGCTGCATCTCACGAGTGGTCTCTCCTGCCGGAGGTAGTACAAGATCTGTTCTCCCACTGGGCACACCTCAGGTGGACCTGTTTGCCTCCAGGAGAATGCGAGTTGAGGTTGTTTCATGCCCGCCTCAGCAGGGCTCGCTGCAGGGGATGCCTCTCGAGGCTCTGGACCCCAGGCCTCTTTACGCCTTTCCCATTTCCCATTATTCACAAGGTGCTTCTCAAGACAAGAAGGGACAAGGAGAGGTGATTCTGATAGCCCCAGACTGGCCCTCTAGTTCTGTACCCAGATCTCCTCAACCTCAGCTACAGGCTCCCGAGGCAGCTTCCAGCTCGCCCGACCTGCTTCTCAGTCAATCAGGGAAGGTGTTCCATCCGGACCTTCAATCCCTGCACCTGATGGCCTGGTTCCTGAGCTGCTAGAGTTCCAGGCCTTGGGTGTTTCCTGATCTAGGTCCTCAATGTAGTTGAGGCGTCCTGTAAGTGAGTCGAACAGGAATGTTATGCCTTCAAATGGAAGAGGTTTTCCATTTGGTGTCAGAATAAGGGCTTGGACCCTTCCTCCTGTTCCTTGGCAAGCATTTTGGACTATTTATGGTCCCTTTCTAGTCAAGGGCTTAGGTCGACGACCCTAAAGGTGCACCTGGCAGCCATCTCTGCTTGCAGGCTGCGGGCCAGGGAGCAGTCGGTGTGCAGGAGAGGTGGTCTGGTGCTTTTCAAAGGCCTTGTTTACATTTCCTCCGTGCGAGAACCTCCACCTCCGTGATTTACTGCTGCTATATGGCAAAGCTCATGGGCAAGCCATTCGAACCAATGCACAGGTGTGAACTCTCTCACCTGTCGTGGAAGACTGCCTTCTTGGTGGCTATCACATCAGCCAGAAGGATGGGAGAACTCCAGGCGCTCTGCATTTAGTCTCCTTACCTGGTCTTCCACAGGGACAAGGTTGTCCTGCGCCCCCACCTGAAATTCCTTCCGAAGGTGGTGTCAGAGTTTCACCTTAACCAGGTGTTGACTCTGCCGGTGTTCTACCCCAATCACACCTCGGAGGCCGAATACAGGCTCCATACTTTGGACCCTAGAATGTCGCTCGCTTATTATAAGGAGCGCATGGCTGAAATTCGGGGAGAGGTTCGCCAGCTGTTTGTCACCTACACTGAAGCCGCACCTGGCAGACCTGCAGCCAAGCGGACGATAAGCAGGTGGTCACCTCCTGCATAGATCTCTGCTATAAGTTGGCGGGCATGGAGCCTCCCAGAGGGATAAGAGCTCATTCTACCTGTCATACTGCTGCATCGGTGGCTGCTTCCAGGGACGTCCCTATCCAGGAAATCTGCAGGGCTGCTACCTGGAAGTCAGCACACACCTTTATTACCCATTACCACATCGACCTTGAGTCACGCCGGGATGCTGGTTTTGGGGCCTCGGTTCTCCAGTCTTTATTCCCTAAGTAGGGGGTGTGCGCCTTGCCTCCCTCCTCCCGGAGAACTGCTAGGAGTCTGCCAATAAGTGTGGATGAACAACATATCCATGTCCCTAGAAATACAGGTTACTCACCTGTAACAGGAGTTCTAGGAATGGTATATGTTGTTCATCCACACGACCCACCCGACCTCCCCGGCTTCGACGCACAACCTGAGCTTCCAGCGGGCCAGATCTGGCGTCATGGGGCGGAGCCGAGAGTTTTACCAAACGGGTGGGTGGGAGGAGCCAGCTTGAAGACCTTCCGGCAAGATTTAAAGCGGCAAGGAACCTGCCAATAAGTGTGGATGAACAACATATACCATTCCTAGAACTCCTGTTACAGGTGAGTAACCTGTATTTTCCTGCCATGATTCATTCCTTGGAGGAATATGGCACATTAGCAGGTTATAAAATTAACCTTCTAAAATCCGAAACATTGATCCTAAGTGGGACCCCCTCAGAGGCCTTCAAAGAATCCTTCCCCTTCGCGTGGGCCAAGAGAAATACAGTCAAATACCTAGGCATATATATTTCAATTGATCTTTCCCTCTTATATAAAAACAACTATGCTAAACTATTTCAGACTCTACAGGCTGACATAGCCAGGTGGCGACTACTTCCCCTGTCACTATATGGTAGATCACAAACTCTCAAAATGAATGCCCTACCTAGACTTTTATTCCTATTCCAAACCCTTTCAATTCAACCCCCTAGACAATTCTGGGATAACTTACAAAAAGAGGTCCAAGACTTTATTTGGAGCAGGAAAAAAACAAGGCTGGCCAGGAAGTTATTACAAACCCATAGGGGCAGGGAAGGTTTGGCTCTCTCAAACTTTTATTTTTACTTTTTGGCAGCTCAAGATGCACAGATGTGTTCCTGGATAAAACACTGGGGTGACTCCGGTTGGTATCATGTAGAGGAAGCTGCAGTCCGAAAATGGGCCCTATGGGCGGTTCCTACTGGCAATATGCCTTTACCCATGATTAGAGAGATCACCAACCCATGGATCCTTGACTCTTTTTGGATTCTTAGGAAGTTGAGAAGGATCACTGGCACCCCAGATGGATCTGGCCCGCTCTTCTTAATAAGATTTGAAGCCTCATTTATCCCCCCCCCGAGAAGGGACCCAGGCTATCTATATTGGTCTGCACACTGACTCTCCAGCTTCTCTCAGTGTGTTGAGAGGAACAACTGTCACTCTTTTACCCATTTAAGAGACAAATTTCCCCTCCACCGTGAGGATCATTTTAGATATTTACAAGTCCGACACTATATCACCTCCAAAAACAGGCTACAGAAAATAATTAGAGGAAAGACCCCCTTAGAAGAGGTTTTCTACTATAATAGCATGATCAAAGATGTTCCACACCCTCTCGCACAGCTGTATGATATTTTAATTAATCTAAACAATCCAGGCTTAGAAATAATTAAACAGAGATGAGAAAAAGAGCTAGGGATCTTGATCCCACAACAAATCTGGGACAGTAGACTGAACAGGGGTTGGCAAGTGACAAAATCTCCTTCCTGGCGAGAATTTTATTGGAAGGTCCTCCTTAGATATTTTCTTACACTCTCAAAGACCAAACATTTTAAGGTGGGAAGTTTGGAGGTCTGCTGGAGATGTGATAAGGCCAAGGGGTCCCTAACACATATTCTTTGGGAATGTTCCAGAATTACCTTATTTTGGAATGAAGTACAGTCGTACATGCAAAGAGTAACTGGCCTACAGATCCCATTTAGAGGGGAGGAGATGGTGCTGGGGCTTCCCTGCTTGGTCACAGGACCTAGACAAGAAAGGCTACTACCACAGATTATGAGAGTGGCAGCATTGAAGTGTATCACATCTAGATGGCTTTCCCCTCACCCCCAACGATCGAAGAATGGAAGGTTAGAATGAGACAACTGGAATCTATGGAACAAATTACTTATAGTCTAAGACAGGGTGGGGAGAGGTTCAGCGCCATCTGGTCCCCCTGGCAAGTCTTGGATCCGGATTAGAGAGCCTCGGACATTCCACCAAAAGTTTCATTTTATTTCTTTTAAGAAAAGAAGGTGATGCCTAGAAGATCTGTTTTTCTTAAACAGTAGGATCTCTTAAGGAGCCGATGTATTTAAGCTTGCTAAAACCTGAAGGAATTATCAGGATGCCAAAGCTGAGTTATAAAATGTTAGATTAGTTATCCAGATGTAAAGTCCATTTGTCAGTACAGTTCTGAACTTTGTTAACTAGACAAGTTCGCCCAGATTGGAGATAACGGGCAAAGCTCCCTGTCTGGGAAGTAGATTAGGGACATTTAAGTTAAAGACAAGACAGAAAGAGGGGATGTAAAACAATTATGATTTATGTCTTGGTAAAATATTTATAAGATTGAATTTTTTAAATTTTCTTGCATCTCCCCGATGAATTTACTGACAAAGTTGCTTTTTCATGTATGGAATCAACCCATTAAGAAAAGTCCTATCAATGGAACTATGTAATGTTGTGTAAAGTGATACAATGGATATTCAATAAAATATGAAGTACAAAAAAAAATAAAAAAAACAAAACAAGGTAGAAAAAGACTGAAAAAAGAGGGAGAGGAGGCAGAAACAGAGAGGGGAAGGGGAAGAGGGCCATAAAACACAAGAAAAGAATGGCACCCACAAAAGATAAATCAGTACTGTATGCCTGTGACCGGGTTGAATAAGGCCCTGCCTCATTTGTTATGCAGAAAGAGTTTAAATGGAAGGGTCTGTTCTAACCTCTCATTTTCTGTCTCTTCTCTGTCTGGTTGCGCAACCAGATTTTCTTGTGAGATCTAGGAAATGATCACTCTGACAGTTTCACAATTCTCTGCCTCTCACTGTCTCTCCGCCTTCCTTAGCTAGTTCTGTCTTTTCTTCCCCCTTGCATATCTGCAGGTATACAACATATGTGAATCTTTGTGTGAAACTGTAAGTGATACTGGGATCCCTTTGTTTGAAACTGTATCCCTTTGTTTAAAACTGTTTGCTGCATAAGCTGAGAGAGGGAGAGCAGCTACTCTACAGCAAGGAGGTGATTTACTGAGTACACTGAATTGAATTCTTAATTCAGGGGTCTGTAATTTTAAGTAGAAGTCAGTGTTTTGGTTCTGTGTTTTTGAGGTTGTCTTTACTTAGTGTAACTTTAATTTGCCAGGGAAGGGAGGTATTCTTGCTGGGAGAATATTTTCAGTCATTTGTGACTAGAGCTGTTACTGAAACTCTGTGAAAGAGGTGTCTGATAAGGGGAGGAGCTGAAGAAGGTTTAAGGGACAGTGGATTACGAACATGAGTTGACTGTGGACTCTGTTTGCTGCAGAAGCTGAGAGAGGCATACGTCTCAACCTTTTGTCCCCCAAATGTGGAACATTGCCTGTCAAAATGTGGAACAAATGAGTAAAATGTGGAACACGTAATCAAATCTTTACCTAAGAAGCTCAAAATACTGTTAAATGTTGCCTTTCTGTTCAGAAAGTCTGTTATTAATTGAATAGTATCTTTTTTGCATCATTTACTATGGATTTGTGCTTTAAAATGTTGACTTTGAATGTGGACAAGTCCTCACAATGTGGAACAGGGAGCTTTTGTAAAGTAAAATGAGGAATGTTCCTCGTAATGTGGTACAGTTGAGAGGTATGGTCAGAGAGGGAGAGCAGCCACTTTAAACTAGAGTTGTTTTGCCCAGTAGGTTACAGAAGAAAGTCTTTTTTTTTACCAGATTGTTGATTGTTTTTTGTAGACACCAAGTGTCAAAGGAACAACCCCCCAACCACTCCCAGGTGCTGTACCTTTATAGTGGAAGGCCCAGCCGCACCTACTTAAAGACACAGCAACAGTTAGGCAGCACAGCATAAGCAATAGCCTAGCTGGTATATAGGCAGAATTACAAAAGATGTAGCTAGCAACTAGGTCCACAAAGGCACATACAAGATGAGGTGAGAGAAGCTCTAAGTCACTAGAGAAGGAGAAGGGGGAAAAAAAGGGTTAGCTGCTGGAGGTCTGTCTCTGAGCAGGTAGGAGGAGACTACTGAGGAATACGGGAACTTCCTGTCCCAGAACAGGAAGGGCAGGAGCTGTAAGGACACAGAGGCAATAGGAAAGTAGGAAGAAAAAACAAACAAACAAAAAAAAAAAAAAAGAAAATGGAGAGAGGAAAGAGTAAGTATACAAAACAACAGTCGAGGGGCCACAAATAAGACATGATGGGAGTGGTGCAGTGGCTGTGGACTGGCAGTCTCCCCGGAGAGACATTCTGGAGGATGTGGTATTGTCTCATCTGCAGGCACCTCTCTGGGCTGAGGAAGGAGGTTGCTTGTCTCCAGGTTGAGTTGGCCAGGATTCAGGGGACCTCCTCTCCCACTCAGGGACCACTAGGGCCACTGCCGCTGCCTCAAAGTTTGCCAAGAAAGAGGAGCAGTTGGACCACGGAGGGCTTAGAGAGGGTGAGAGTGGTGGGACAGAGGCGCAAATATCCAGCTGTACATCACCACAATTCCTACGCCGTTCTGGCAGAGCTTGGTTCCTCTATGGAGACACCCGCAGTGGAGGCCAAGGAGGATACTAAGAACCTCCACAAAGGAGAACTACAGGAGGGTGGCTCAGGACCCCACAGGGGAATGAAACAACTCCTGGAGGGAGATTCAAATGTTTGGGTGTAGGACTGGAGGAGGGAGGGGAGAGGGAGGTGTAAAGTGCCTGCCTGGCACCATGGCTTGGAGGGACAGGGAATGAATCCTCAGGATCGTGGGAGCAGCTGCACGGGGGAGGGAGATGGATGTCATTATCCACCTAGGGACAAATAACCTGGCTGGGAATGGGATCAGAGCACTGCAGAGGGAGTTTGTGAAGTTGGGGAGGAGCCTTAGACAAATAGCATGCATGGTAACCTTCTCGGAGGTGCTGCCCGTCTGTGGTATGGATGAGGCTAGGGTGCTCCTCACCATGGGATTCCTTCAGTGGTTAAAAAACTGGTGCAGAGCTCAGGGTTTTGGCTTCATTGGGGACTGGGGGTCCACCTGGAGGGATACAGGCCTATACTGGCATGATGGCCTGCATCTGTCCAGAAGGGGATCCAGGATCCTAGGTGATTGGTTTAAATGCTTAACTAGCAAGCATTTAAACTAGCCAAGGGGGAGGCACTGAAAAGGAGTTTGAAAATCCCAGCCCACCACAAAACAGAGTAGTTAGCAAGATAAACACCAAAATATAGAAGTCGATAGGGTGAAGGGCAGGGGTAAATGGAGAAAAAGGCAAAGGCAGTAAGGACAGGGATGGGGCTAAAAGGGGTAAGGCCATAAAAAAATGGAGGGCAATGAGTACCAATGCCCGTAGTATGGGTAACAAGCCCCCTGAATTAGTGGCCTTGATGGAAGAGGAAGGCCTGGGTATCGTGGTAGTCACAGAAACATAATACACAGATAACCATGACTGGGATGTCAGCATACCAGGGTACACAGTCTACAGGAGGGACAGGTAGGGGAGATGAGGAGGAGGCGGACGAGGAGTAGCTCTCTACGTAAGGGAAGGGATCAAAACAACTGAACTAAAGGGTAATCAGGGAGGAGAAGAGGCACTGTGGGTCACCCTGGAGACAGGAAATGCAATACAATCCACACAGGGATTGTATACAGACCCCCGTCTCAAGGGGAGTAAATGGACAAGGAAATAATAGAAGGCATACTTAGGATGGCAAAATAGGAGAGATATTGTTGATGGGGGACCTGAATATGCTGCATGTTTTTTTTTTGTCAACTCTTTTTCCCTCCGATCACGGCCCCGAGGTCCTTCTCTCAGGCATCCAATCCTTTTTCCTGCCCCACCTGAGGTTCCTTGAACTGTGCCTCTTTCCCTCCTCTTCGATGCCAGCACCCCTGGCTAACCCTATCCAGGGTGGGTCACCTTCCTCCTACCTGGGTGCCTCTCATCACGTCAGTCTCCAGCTGACTGGATGGGGAACAGCCGCGGAAATCAAGGCCAGTTGACTGGGGGACTGGCACCATCACCTGATCCTCTGCACCATGTTTTTCCTTATTCTGGTACCCCTCCGACGTAAGGCATGCAATGTCGTCAGCCCGTGACATAAGTGCTCCCACCCATGTCCGGAGATGGCTGCCTGACGTCAACCCCAATTGTACACCTCTGAGCGCATAGCAGTACCACTGGCTTCCACTGTTGCACTGGGCTACCCTGGATCCCACCTCCCGAGAGAGGAGAGCCATCCATCAGACGCTCGATCCTCTCTCTCCCCTGCCGACCCCCGACAGCCCGGGCTTATTCCCGAACCTGGGTCGCCGGTGTGACGCAAGGTGTGGCATCCAGCGCCTCAACCCTCAGTGCCACCAGGCCGGGCAATATGCCACATGTTAACTGAAGCACCTTTACTGCAGCCATATCCAAGTGTAGGGTCATTCTTGATGCTCTACAGGGGGCATGCCTCAGACAGTTAGTGTTGGAACCCCCTTGGGATGGGAGGGAACATCTTAGACCTGGCACTCTCAATCAGGGATGGAGCGAGGATCTCAGATTTAGAAGTGGATAGCCATTTGGGAACAAGTGACCACCAAATAGTATGGCTCACGATAAACAAGTCATAGAGTCAAGCCATACAAATGTGACAGTACTGGACTTTAGAAGGGCTGACTTTGGCAAAATGGGAGAGTGCCTCAGGAAAGCACTAGCAATGAGCAAGAAGGAGGGGTGGAGGAACAATGGGGGAACATCAAAACTGCCAGCACAGAGGCAACAAACCTTTGTGTCAAGCAAATAAACAAATCAAGATGAAGGAAAAAAATCACTATGGTTCTCAAAAGAGGTGGCGGGGAAGGTTAGGGAGAAAAATATAGCATTTAGGAAGTATAAGGAAACACAGAAGGAGCAGGACAGAAAACTGTACCAGTTAAAGCAGAAGGAAGTGGGGAAAGCAGTTAGAATAGTAAAGGCCCAAATTGAGGAAAAGATAGCCAACTTAGTTAAGAAGGGGAATAAAACCTTCTATAGGTACACTAGGGAGTGAAGAAAGACCAAGGGGAGGGATAGTGAGGCTTAATAAAGGGGATGGTGGGTGGGCAGAGGGTGACAGTGAAAAAGCAGAGATACTGACCAAATACATCTGCTCAGTATTCACGAAAGAAGAGGAGTGGGAGGTACCTAATCCAATCAATAGAAACTTTCTGGATAGGGGGGTCGATACCAGTCCATTCATAGAAGAAAGAATTCTGAAAGAACTCCTGAAACTGAAGGTGGACAAAGCGATGGGACCTGATGGGATTCACCCCAGAATTCTAAAAGAACTAAGGGGAGAACTAGTGACACCACTGACTAGTCTGTTTAACAAATCCTGGGAAGATGGTGTGGTACATGAGGACTGGAGGAGGGCAGATGTGATTCCCCTTCACAAAATTGGGAGCAAAGCAGAGGCAGGAAATGATAGACCTGTTGGTCTGACCTCAGTGGTTGGGAAAATGATGGAATCACTTCTGAAAGAAAGAAAGAATTGTTGAGTACCTAGAGGCCAGCAAGGCACAGGACCCAAGGCAGCATAGATTCACAGCGGGAAGGTCATGTCAGACGAATCTAAAAGATTTATTTGACTGGGTGACCAAAAATAGTAGACCAGGGAGGGGCTGTGAACAAGGCCTACCTAGACTTTAGCAAGGCACTTGACACGGTCCCACACAAAAGATTAATAAACAAATTAGCCAGCCTCGGAGTGGGTCCCAGTGTAGTAGCCTGGGTAAAAAATTGGCTGGACAACAGGACACAGAGGGTAATAGTAAACAGAGTCCACTCCGAAGAAAGAGGGGTTACTAGTGGGGTGCCATAGGGTTCAGTACTGGGACAGGTCATTTTTAATGTCTTTATAAGTGACATTGCAGGGAGACTGGAAGGAAAGTATGCCTCTTTGTAGATGACACAAAGATCTGCAACATGGTTGATACACAAGATTGGGGGGTGAAAAGGATGAGAAGGGGCTTGGCAAGGTTGGAGGAAAGGTCAAAAGTATGGCAGCTTAAATTCAATGCAAAGAAGTGCAAAGTAATGCACCTGGGAAACAAAAACCCTGGGGAAGATTACATAATGGGGAGGAGGTACTAACAACAACAAAAATGGAAAGGGACCTGGGAGTAGTTATATCAGATGACCTAAAGGTAAGCAAGCAATGTGAGAAGGCAGTAAGGAGGGCTGGGGGGGGGTACTAGAGAGAGGCATCACCAGTAGAAAACAGGAAGTTATTATCCCTCTGTACAGACAGTTGGTGAGTTTCATCTGGAATACTGGATGCAGTTCTGGAGACCCCATCTCTGCAAGGACATAGACAGGATGGAGGCAGTCCAGAGGAGGGCAACTAAAATGGTGCAGGGTCTGCACCAGAAGCCATATGAAGAGAGACTAAAGGAGTTTAATATGTATACCCTCGAGGAAAGGAGGGAGAGGAGGGAAATGATAGAAACTTTCAAGTACCTCAGGGGAGTCAACAAAGTCCAAGAGGGTAGCATCTTTCAGAAAAAGAGATGTGCAAGAACAAGGGGGGAAAACTGAAGATGATGTGGTGGCTCAGGGGCAACGTGAGGAAGTATTTTTTCATGGAGAGGATGGCGGACACATGGAACGGCCTTCCTAAGGAGGTTGTGGGGTCAAAAACAGTGGGGAATTCAAGAATGCATGGGATAGACATAAGGTAGTTCTGGTGGGGGGGTAGGAAGAAGTAGGCTGTTGGTTAACTAGGATCTGCAGCTTATCCAGTAGGTAGGGAAATGGGAAGACTAGGTGGGCCAAGCGGTCCTTATCTGCCATCAAAGTCTGTGTTTCTATGTTATGTAGTTTTACTGTTGAAATGATAGCAAAGAGTTATTTGGAATTCAAGGGGTTAATCTGAAATGCAGTTTAAGCCTCTTGCAGAGATGTAAGTAAGAGGTCAGTTCTGGGTGTCACTGTTCTTTTTGCTGCACCTGCTGAAACTAACAAGAACAGTGTGTGAGAAGCAGAATGTTCTCTTTATGAGCTCCCTGGAAGGACTTGTTATAAAAAGAGCTGCAGTATTTTGCAAGAGGGAGAGACAGAGACTGAGATTGGAAATTGAGAAGAAAAACTCAAAAGAAGGACTCTTTCTATGTTTGTACTACCATTGTAAATAGTTATACTGACTAATTTTTATTTTTTATTTTGCTGTTAATAATAAAACGCTATTTGTGAATTCTACAACTGCTCCTGGTTTTCTTATGCTTCCGGACCTGTGCCTCAATGACAGATGGTGTCAGCCTAAGTGGGATTTACGCTATGCATACTCTAAGCCAGGAGTTTTGTGTGTGGATACTAGACCTGGTACCAGGAAAGCATAGCAGAAAGGTATGGATTCTGCAACAGCAAGTCCAGGAGTGATTACCAGAAGAATGGCAGCCAAACTAGCTGAGACAGAAGTCCAGGTTGAGACTGTACAGCCTACACCAGCAATGGAAAAAAAAAGAACAGGCAGTGATGTAATCTGAAAGTCTGACTGTCTTTTTTCAAATGGTGGACTTCATAAAAATCAGAGATGGAGAAAAAGAGAAGAGAGGAGATGCAACAGAGAGAAAAAGAAATTAAACGTTTAGAGCCACAGCGAAAAGAAGAAATGAAACAACTCGAGAAGCAAGAGAAAAGAAGAGATGCAGAGAGGGATGAGTGCCTTACAAGCTATCAAAGCGAGAGGTTCTGGCACAGGTTCAGCAGAGCAACAAAACACCAACAGCTTAAACGACATTAAACTTACAAAGCTGTGTCCCTTGGATGATATCGAAGCATACTTGACAACCTTTGAAAGAGTTGCTACAGTGTGCCAGTGGCCAAAGCAGCAATGGTCAATCAGATTGGTACCTTACCTGACAGGGAAAGTCCAACTTGCCTTTAGCAATAAGGACACTGCACAGTCAGAAAACTATGACTTGGTGAAAAGCAAAGTCCTGAAAAGATATGACATCTTCAGGAGAGACCTACAAGCAAAGATTCCGATCTCTGAAGTACAACTCATTTGACAATCCTCAAGAAGCCTTCACCCAACTCAGAGAACTCCTTATGAAATGGTTCCAACCAGAGGGCAAAACACTCCCACAGATCATCGACACACTTGCAATGGAGCACTTCATCAATGTCCTGCCTACATACATACAGCTTTGGGTAAAAGAACACTGACCAAAAAGTGGGGAAAAGGCTGTTTCTTTGGCTGAAGACTACCAAATGGCCAGACAGATGCCACAACAGCAAGGTAATAGCGAAGCCCCGCTAAGACACTCTTTTTCCCATTTAAACTCCAAGTCTGATAAGAACTCTGGTGGTGGTAACAAATCTGTGCCCAAAGACTTTATTTGCTATAACTGTAATAAGCCAGATCATATTGCAAGAAAATGCCGTAGTAAGAAGAGTGACTCTGGAGCAGATTTGTCCTTAGCAAATTTGGGCAAGTACTTCACAGATGTGAAGGTGGCAGATAAGATTATGAAGGGACTTATAGATTCGGGAAGCAGGTAGACCCTAGTGCATATTGAAGTACTGGGAAAACAGTGTCCAAGGGGAGCAGGTACTGGTGTCATCTGCATTCATGGGGCCACTCAATACTATCACACCACCCAAGTGAATCTGAATGTTAAGGGTGTATCACACCAAATGAAAGTGGGGGTAATACCGGAGTTATCTGTACCTGTGATTATTGGAAATTACTTTCCAGGATTTACTGAGTTAATCAAGGAGTAAATCCTGATGTTTCAGCAGCTGTGGTGACGAGCTCAGGCAAAAAAAATCTCAGATGATGGGGACTCTTTTCCTTTTGCTGATTTTGATTTGGACTTGTTTGAGCACAGTTTCAAGATTCACAAGTCCAGGAAAGAAAGAGGATGCATGAAGAAACAGTGGCAGCAAAAGACTGCTGAACATAAGTGGTTAACATATGAAAATGCTGAAACTAACAAGCTAAAAATGTTTCTTCCCAGGGTTATTTTAACAGCCAGGGGTGAAAACAAAACAGGGTGAACCTATGTTTAAAAAATGTTATGGGCTACTGTATAGAGTTTGGGTTAAACCTCAGACACAGGACCAGATAGAACAATTGGTTATACCACAAAAGTATAGATCTGAGTTGTTACAGATAGCACATGACAGTCCAATAGCTGGTCATTTGGGGAGGGATTGCACCCTTGTCAGATTGCTGTACACATTTTACTGGCCTGGAATTTATGAAGATGTTGCTACCTATTGCAGTTCTTGTGCTGAGTGTCAGAAAGTAGCCCCAGTGACTAAAAAGGACAAGGTGCTTCTGGTGCCCCTACCCTTGATACATATGACTTTTGAGAGCATTGCAATGGATGTGGTTGGCCTCTTAAACGAAAGTATAAAGGGTAATCGATTCATTTTGGTAGTATGTGACTATGCTTCTTGATACCCAGAGACAGTTCTAATGCGTAATGTCACAGCCCCAAAAGTGGCAGTAGAGCTTCCCAAATTTTCTGCAGGGTGGGCATACCTATAGAGATTATTACTGATCAGGGTAGTCATTTTGGTGCTGTATTTCTGAAGGAGCTGTACTGACTATTAGGTATCACTGCCATAAGAAGCTCCCCCTATTACCCTCAGACAGATGGTCTTGTTGAGTGTTTTAATCAAACCCCAAAATGCATGTTAAAAAGGGTTGTAAAAGGGGAAGAGAAAGACTGGGACCAGTACTTACCTTACCTGCTTTTTGCTTACAGAGAAGTGCCACAGGCATCAACAGGTTTTTCACCATATGAAATGCTGTGTGGTAGCCAACCTAGAGGGCCACTATATGTAATAAAAAAAAAAAAAAAAAAAACTTGGGAAGATAACCCCCATCAGAAACAATATTTTATTTATTTATTGAAAAGTTTCACCGGGAAAGGCACACTGAGCAAATACAAATTGCTCATCTCCCGGTGCGTCCTGGGGGACAGGGGATAGGAGGGACAAATTACAATAAAATGCATTTCAGAGTAGTACAGCAGTTAAAATGACAGATTTAGCAAGCAAATTAAGGGTTTGAGTACACTTATAAACAGCAGGATTTTAAAATTTACATTGAGTACTAAATGCAGTTAGTGCTGAACTAAACTGAAGTGATAGCATATAGAAGAAATTCGCAGTTAATATGTAAATTTGACGACAGGAGACAATGGGGAGGACATTCTATTACATCTTGTATGTGTGCCCTGAGAAAGAAGCTGGCAAAATATGTTGAAATCGCCCATAGTAATCAAGAAGAGGCCTAAATCCAGCAAAAGGTGTATTATGACCATGGGGTAAAAGAAAAGGTTTTTGAGCCAGGTGAAAAGGTCTTGCTGCTGTTACCCACTACAGAAAATAAACTGTTAATGAAGTGGCAAAGGCCTCATAAAGTGCTTAGACATACTGGCACAGTTAACTATGAGACTGAAACCCCTGTAGGAAAAATCCTACTAAGATATACCATGCTAACCTCCTCAAGAAATGGGCTGAAAAAAACACCAGAAGCTGCTTTGCTAGTTTTACCAGAAACTGATAAAGAAGATATTGATGTAGCTTATAATAGAGTGGAACAAACTATAACTGCTGATGCTATAAAGGTGAATGTTTCCTTAACCTCTGAACAAATGGCAGAACGTTGTAACTTGCTAAAGACATTTAACAGAACTTTTATCACAGTGCCAGGCCAAGTTAAAAGTGTCGAGCATGTAATAGTGACAAGGAATGCTTGCCCTATTAGACAAAAGACATACAGATTGCCAGAGCGGTTAAGAGCTGTCGTGGTTAAGGAAATACAAAAAAAATGAAAGAATTAGGTATCATGGAAGATTCGAGAAGTGATGGTCATCACCAATGGTGATTGTAAACAAAAAAGAAGGGGGTGTAAGACTATGCCTTGATTTTAGGAAACTTAATCATGTGTCAGAATTTGACAGTTATCCTATGCCCAGAATAGATAATTTGGTGGACAGACTGGGGAGTACCAAGAATATCAGTACTCTGTCTCGCCAAGGGTTACTGGCAAATCCCCCTAGCTAAAGAATCCAGACACAGAACTGCATTTGCCACTATTGTTGGATTCTCTCAGTTCACCACCATGCAGTTTGGTTTACATGGCATGCTCGCTACATTCCACCAGTACATGGATGTAATTTTATCCCCTCATGCTGATTATTGTGCTGCATACCTGGATGATGTCATAGTGTACAGTCCAGTCCAGACTGCAATATCCACCTGGAACACCTATGAGCAGTTTTCCAATTGCTCAAAAAGGCAGGTCTTACAATTGATCCTACCAAGCATGCATTGGGCATGCAGGAGACCGGATATTTGGGTTATGTTTTGGGTAATGTAGAAGTCAAGCCAGAGGTTTCCAAGATAGAAGTAGTAGCTAACAGCCCTGTCCCCAAAACCAAGAAACATGTCAGGTCATTTTTAGGGCTGGCTGGTTATTATCGGAGATATGTTCCCAGCTTTGCTGAGTTAGCTGCTCCCCTCACTGAACTCACAAAGAAGCGGTTCCCGAATAATGTGAAATGGACCCCAGAGTGTGACAAGGCTTTTTGGCCCATTAAAGTTGCATTATGCTCAGCCCCTGTTTTAAGAAGCCCAGACTTTGAGAAACAATTTCTCTTAGACTGATGCATCAGAGGTAGGCCTAGGTGCAGTCTTGAGTCAGCATATAGATGGGAAAGAACATCTAGTCTATACATAAGTAGGAAATTGCACGCCAGAGAGAAAAGATACTCCACCATTGAAAAGGAATGCCTTGCGGCAAAGTGGGCCATGGAGTCCCTCGAGTTTTACTTACTAGGAGCTGACTTTGTACTTGTAACAGATCGCAGTCCTCTCTGTTGGCTTAACCAAATGAAGGATACAAATTCTAGAATCACACCGTGGTACCTGGCACTACAGCCATTTAAAATTTAAAGTGATGAACAAATCTGGGAAAGAAAATGTCAGTGCCAATTTTCTGTCAAGATATGGATCAGGAATTGATAATTCTGATGGTTGAAAAAAATGTGAGTTGAAACTTCTCTGTTTGCTGTGCTGCACATGCACTGAACTGTAAAGGCTATAAGCTAATGTTAGAAAATAATTAATAGAACGTTTTGGAAACCTGTTTTTGTAAAACAGGTTCCTTCTTAAAGAGAGGGTATGTGACTGGGTTGAATAAGGCCCTGCCTCCTTTGTTACGCAGAAAGAGTTTAAATAGAAGGGCCTGTTCTATCCTCTCCTTTTCCGTCTCTTCTCTATCTGGTTGCACAACCAGATTTTCTTGTGAGACCTAGGAACTGATCGCTCTGACAGTTTCGCAATTCTCTGCCTCTCTGCCTTCCCTTGCTATTTCTGTCTTTTCTTCCCCCTTGCATATCTGCAGGTATGAAGCATATGTGAATCTTTTTGTGAAACTGTAAGTGATACTGGGATCCCTTTGTTTGAAACTATATTCCTTTGTTTAAAACTATGTATAGTTTTACTGTTGAGATGATTGCAAAAAGCTATTTGGAACTCGGGGGTTAAAGTTAAATGAAGTTTTTTTTAAGTCTCTTCAGTGATGTAAACAAAAGGTCAGTTCTGGGTCACTGTGTTCTTTTTGCTGCACCTGCTGAAACTGACAAGAACACTGTGTGAGAAACAGAATGCTCTCTTAACGAGCTCCCTGCAAAGACTTGTTATAAAAAGGGCTGCAGTGTTTTGCAAGAGGGAGAGACACAGACTGAGACTGGAAACTGAGAAGAAAAACTCAGAAGAAGGACTCTGCTTGCTATGTTTGTACTGCCTTTGTAAATAGTTATATTGAGCAATTTTTATTTTGCTGTTAGAAACTTCATTGAAATAGGTGTTATCAAAGCCTCTTCTATGGCCAGTCCTAATCTGTGTGAGAAACAATGAATAGCAACTAACCACTGTATGTCTTCCCTTAAAAGTGCAGCAAGAACCCGTCTTACACCCATGTTGACAGCTGCCACATCAGCCCCTAACCCAATCATGTTTTTTTATATTAAGGCCACTGTCTGTAAGAATGTCTAAAAGGAAATTTTTCAGTCCCTCACTTGTGCCATCTGATACAGCTTTCATTTGTAAAAATTTAGTCTCCACGTGACCATTAATGGGATTTACATAAATTATGTAAACCAGTTCCTTTTCAGTTACACCACTGTCAGTACTACCATCCATAAGCACTGAATTATAATTTGCATTTTTGACAGTAGGTTTTCTTCTAGGTTCTTGCAAATACACATTGTGAGTTTTTTCCCCACTAACAACATTAATGTATTTATTGCCAAATGAACTCCATGGCATTTCTCGTCTTCTGCTATTGCATCAGACTTTTAATAGGGATGTCCTCTTTGGCCATCATATACAGGATCTCCAGCAGCCTGCATAGAATTGTTCTATGCTGTTCCTCTGCATTACTGAAAGCTGTCTGTGCAAATAAAATTATTTTAGGCCTGGGTCTAAACCCCTAACCCCCCCGGTCAGTATTTTAAACTTGCCAATTTGTGGCATGACGATATATATCAAGTGGTGACCTTGTTTTACAAAATTTCTAAATGTTAACAGCTTTCTTGGGCTGCTGTGTCTGAAGATGTTTCTGGATGGTGCCAACTTTTATCTGGGGGCCTGTTATCCCTGCACTTAATGCCTCACCAAAGTTCCTCAACCCACGTCGCTCATCCCTTTACTCACATCACAATTTGCAACTAACACGTACTACAGAGTCTCCCTCACTGCTTATCTGTAGTCAGTTTTTTTCTGGATCATATTTTTGGCGCCATCCCTCAACAGTTGCTAATTTAACTCCAGCCATGTCTGACTTCAATTATTAAAAAGTTTGAAGTTAGCAAAACGAGGTGTCGGGGTGTGCAACGTACTTAAAATTGTGCAGGGCAGACGATCACTGCATAGCTGGGCACATTACTTAAGTCTTTTATGTGAGCTTGCTGCCACAATAAGTGTCAGTGTGTCCAAATCAGGTAGTGCAAAGGGCACAGTTCCTATTCTCAGGGCACAAACACTTAGCAGTTATTGTTCAAGTAAATCTCTGCAAGCTACAGGGTGCAACACTTACATTTTCATATTTCTGCCCAGAAAAAGGGCAGACAGTATTTTTTCATAATTTATTTTTTCCAACACTGCCAAAGCAGGGCACAAGCCTTTTTTCTTCCCCTCATGGATCTGCAAAGCAGGGCACATCACTTAGTCTTAATTCTGTTCCAAAATGTTCACTGCAAAAAGTAGGGCACAACACTTGACTAGCAGGGCACAAGTCTTTTTTACTGTAACTTCTCCTCGTGGATCTCTGCAAAGCAGGGTACATTACTTAGTTTTAATTATGTTCCAAAATGTTCACTGCAAAGAGCAGGGCGCAACACTTAACAGGGCACAAGTCTTTTTACTTCCCCTCATGGATCTCTGCAAAGCAGGGTACACTACTTAGTCTTAATTCTGTTCCAAAATGTTCACTGCAAAGAGCAGGGCTCACGTCTTTCAAACAACATGAAGTCTTGCTATATTATGACCATTGCAGTTTGTCCCAGCCTTAGAACTGCTCCGGAGGTGAAAGAGTTAACTTCCATGCCATGCATGGGACTTAGAGCGTGAGCTCTGTTAGAAAAGCTCTGTCTGGATCATTTCAAACTGAAACTGTCAGATTCTTTACTCCGCCTCACTGAACAGTCGCTCCGGAGATTCCTCCTACTGCTCGGTTCATTTCTCGGTTAAATTCAACCGCGATTATAATTATTTTAACCGCAAACCGATCGGTTCAAGCTCTGTCTGTGGTATTGTAAGTAATAGGTTTATTTCTCTGTGGAACTTGTAAATGTTTATCGGTTCGGTTGAACCGATCAGGTTGTTTTAAAACTTTTTTTTCTAACTTCATTTAAAGCTATTTAGAGTGCGGTTCCCGGTTCTTATCGGTTCTAAAAAAAAACTGATTTCATTACGTTTTTTTCCACGACCCGTGACACAGTTGGGAACCGATAAGGGTGTCTTGCCTGGCATTTGCCAGAAAAGGGCAAGTTTTTGGTTAGGCTGGCATTATGTCTGAGAAACCCAAAAGAAAAACCGGGCCCACTGGGTTTCAACACTGTAGTGTCTGTGGGGAAGCCTTTGCCAAGGCTGACCCACACACCACATGTGTTTATTGTCTGGGGTTTGACCACCTCAATGCAGACTGCCAGATTTGCAAGAATTTCCTGCAGCTACTCTAGATAAGAGTTGGAGGCTCAGGGACGAGTGGCCAAAAGTCCGCTTGACCCGATGAGCCAGCCCGGTTCGTGCCAACCGAACCGGAGGGAGTGCCCTCTGACCAGGGCGAGACTTCCTCGGGCAAACGAAAAGCTGACTCAGTGGAGCCAGTTCCAGCAAAGAGAACTAGAAAATCAGCAGGTGTGGAGTCCAAAATTCCTTCTCCAACTGCTGCAGAGATAGCCAAAGCGATCCAAATTGTCCAGTCGCTTTCCCCGGTTCCGTCCGAACCGCCACTATCTGGCAAAAGGTCGGTTCGGCCGGTTCCACCGGTTCAAGAATATGATATAGAGGAGTTTTATGAACCAGAGGAGGGGGAGGATGATTGTGAACAGTGTGAATGTGATTTTGAAAGTCTGGATGTGCCCATTGAACCGGACGTCTCCCCAGACAGACCTTTAGGAGAGTCTTCCCCTAGGCTTTCTGAGTCCCCTTCTCATTTTCTGTTTTATAAAAAAGTTGCTGAAACCCTCCAGCTCCCCTTGGAGGAAGCTGTGGATGAGCAAGAGGAGCCTGACTTTGTAGAGATGATGGATATCCCAGAGTCCAGGAGATTGTCTATTCCTTTACATAAATCCTTCAGAAACGAACAATAAAATTTTAAAAGCTCCTAATTCTGTGCCTCCTGTGGATAAAAGATGGACAGGAGGTACACCTTGTCAGGTCCTGATACAGAATTTCTTTCACAGCAATGCAGCCACGTTGGGGTAGTTCAGGCTGCAGCCTGTGATAAGGCTAATATTCCCTGGCTTCACATCCTCCTGACAAGAACTCCAGGAAGATTGATGCCATGGACAACAATACATGGCAGCGTCCTTGGGACTCAGACAGGCAAATTATATGGCCTATGTTGCAAGATACCAGAAATCTAGATGGGATACTGTCATGGCCTTAGCCAAACAGGCCCCTGGCCAGCTTGCCAAGGAGCTGGAACAGGTGGCTGCTGATGGTATTGAGGCATCTAAGTTGCAATTCCATACTGCAGTGGATTCTAATGATGTATCCTCTAGAGTCATGGCTACATCTGTGGCTTTTCGTAGATTGGCTTGGCTCAGGTGTACTAGTCTTTCACAGGATACTCAGTCTAAGGCCATGGATTTTCCTGTGGTGGGAGATTCTCTGTTTGGGGAGCAGACAGAGAATTATATGAAGAAAATGGATGAATATAGAACCACTTATAGGATTGCACAAGCCAGGAACGGCAAGCCACCTTCAGAGGCAGCCCCCAGGGGTAGAGGCAGGCTTTCACAGACCTTTTACCAAACCCAGGCCTCCTCTTCAGCTTACGCTCAGAGGGGGTTCTTCAGAGGGACAGGCAGAGCGGGGTATGAGCAGGCCTGCTCCCACCCCTCAGCCTAAAGCCCTGCCAAACAGGCACCCTGATGGGATGCCCAGGGCCGATTCTCCATTACCTGTAGGGGGCAGGCTGGCTTACTTCGTCCAGGACTGGGAGTCTTTAACTTCAGACAAGTGGGTCCTGGAAGTAGTAAGCCAGGGTCTGGTTCTCAGCTTCAAAAAATTTCCAAAGATGAGAATCAGATCTTTTCCACCTGCAAATCCTCTAGAGACTCTTGCTTTGGAAACAGAAGTCTCAACCCTCCTGGATCTCAGAGCAGTAGAAAGGGTTTCTCCCCTACACCAGGGCAAGGGACTGTACTCCAGGTACTTCCTTACCCCAAAAAGGACAGGAGAATGGCGGCCCATCCTGGACCTAAGATATCTGAACAAGCACCTTTTAAAACCAAAATTCAAACTGGTGACTCTGGGAATGATTTTACCCTCCCTAAGGCCAGGGGACTGGCTAGCTTCCCTGGACCTCAAGGATGCCTGCTTCCATGTTCTTATCAGAAGCTCCCACCGAAAGTACCTCAGATTCGAACTGCCCTCAGGCCATTATCAGTTCAGAGCAATGCCGCTCGGCCTTACCTCTGCCCCAAGGGTATTCACAAAATGCCTGATGTAGCAGTTGCTCACTTAAGAAGGCAAAAGATTGCCATCTTTCCCTACCTAGACGACTGGCTCATTGTGGGTCAGTCTCCAGACCAGGTCAAATCACACCTGCAGGTTACCCAGCAGCTGCTTACCTCTCTAGGCTTTCTTCTCAATCTTCCAAAGTCAGTTTTAGAACCTGTCCAGGTACTCACCTTCATAGGCGCAGAACTGGACAGAAGGCAGGCCAGAGCCTTCCTTCCCCTAGAAAGGGTAAGGACCCTGGTGGGGCTGGCCTCCTCCTTCACCCCTGCAGGTCTCTCGACCAGCAAGGCATTTTCTACAGCTCCTAGGACACATGGCTACTTCCACAGCCGTAGTGCAAGGAGCAAGATTTCAGATGAGGGACATTCAGTTCCATTTGAGAGCCTTTTGGTCTCAAGGAGAGATCCCTTATCCAAGTTGATCCCAGTAACTCAAACCCTGATCCAGGCCCTTCAGTGGTGGCAGGATCAGAGCAATCTGAGACAAGGGGTTCCTTTCATCCCTTTATCCCACTCCTTGACCCTTACTACAGATGCGTCCCTTTTGGGATGGGGAGCTCACATGGGCGACCTCTCCACCCAGGGATTGTGGTCCCCTCAGGAATCTCTGCTCCACATCAATCTGTTGGAACTCAGAGCTGTTTTTCTAGCACTTCAGGTTTTTTCTGCATCTATTCAGAACAAAGTGGTACAGGTCAGAACAGACAACACCACTACAATGTGGTACATCAACAAATAAGGGGGCACTCGGTCTTCGGCCTTATGCACCGAGGCAATGAAGTTGTGGTCTCTGGCTTATTCCCTGAACACCTCCCTCATAGCAGTTCACCTCCCAGGCAAGCACAATGTCCTGGCAGATGCTCTCAGCAGGATTTCCCAGGGCCATCACGAATGGTCATTGGATCCTCGAGTACTGGGGATAGTTTTTGCCAGGTGGGGCACCCCTCAGCTAGATCTTTTTGCAGCCCCAGACAATCATCAACTTCCACTTTTTTGTTGCAGGCCCCCAGTGTTGGGCTCAGTCCCCCTGGATGCCTTCCCCCTCGATTGGGAAGGGAAGTTTCTCTATGCCTCCCCCCCCCCTTCCTCTCCTGTTCAAGGTGCCAGTCAAAATCAGATCTCAGCCCTGCAAGATGATTCTGATTGCTCCAGATTGGGCCAGACAGTCCTGGTACCCTCTCCTTCTGTCCTTAGCAGTCCATCTTCCCCTGTGTCTCCCCAGGAATCACAATTTGTTAACCTATGCCCAGGGGAGAGTTTGGTATCCGAATCTCAAATCCCTCAACCTCAAGGCCTGGTTCTTGAGGAGTTAGAGTTTGCTGACCTACACCTTTCTCAAGGTGTTCTTGAAATTTTGAAAGCTTCTAGGAAGCCTTCCACTAGGGCTACTTATAACTCTAAATGGAAAAGGTTTTCCATATGGTGCTCTGGGAAGCATATTTCCCCGGAATCTGCTGATTTGCCCACTGTGTTGGACTATATGGTCCATCTTAATTCTTTGGGACTGAGACCAGCTACACTGAAAGTGCATTTGGCAGCTGTCTCTGCTTTTATTTCAGCAGGGAAGCCCTCTTCTCTCTCTGCTTACCCTGTATTTTCCAAGTTTTTCAGGGGATTGCTTCATACCAATCCACCATTCAGGGACCCTGCCTCTGCCTGGGATCTTAATGTTTGCATTGCTCAGCTGATGCAACCCCCCTTTGAACCTCTGTCTTCAGCAGAGCTTAAGTACTTGACTTGGAAAACTGTGTTTCTAGTAGCCATCACTTCTGCCAGGCGCATGAGTGAGTTGCAAGCTTTGTCAGTGGAGACTGACTTTATTTCCTTTCACAGGGATAAGGTAGTCCTCAGGACTAACAGGGAGTTTTTGCCTAAGGTGGTTTCAGATTTCCACCTTAATCAATCTATTTCTCTTCCAGTGTTCTTCACTGACCATTCCTCCTCTGGTGAGAGGAGGCTGCACAGCTTAGATGTCAAGAGGGCCCTTAGTTACTACATAGAGCGTACCAAGGGTCACAGGTTTGACTCCCTCCAACTCTTTCTCACTTATGGTGAGGTTGGGAAAGGGAAACCTGCCACTAAGAGATCCATTGCCAGGTGGATTGTTTCTTGTATCCAATTTTGCTATCAAAAACTGGGTAAGGTTCCCCCTTCAGGCCTGAGGGCTCACTCTACCAGAGGTACAGCTGCGTCCCTAGCTGCGACCAGGGACATCCCTATCTTAGAGATATGTCAAGCAGCTACTTGGAAAACAGTACATACTTTCATTAAGCATTACTCCTTGGACATTCAGGCCAGGAGGGATGCTCGATTTGGCACAGCTGTGCTTCAGAGCCTATTTCCTAAGTAGGTTCTGTCCCTCCTCCACGGAGGTACTGCTGTGTAGTCTGCAATTGTCATAATATAGCAAGACTTCATGTTGTTTGAAGAAAAAATTACTCATCTTAGTAATGTTGTTTCTTCTAATGGAGTCTTGCTATATTATGACCTCCCCCCCAGCCTGCTCCTCTCAGAACTTCTACTTTAGGGATGGGGTGGGCAGTCCAGTGTTGGTACTTTTTGATGCCCATCTTGTGTTTTCCACCCCTTCTTTTTGGGGTGTTTGGGTGTTGTGTTTTATTTTATCTTATTTTATTTTCTGGTCCCCTGACTTGAGTCTTGGTGTTGGGACCAGGAAAATGTGTTAATACTTAAGTAGCCAGTTGGCTAGTGTAGGTTACAGCTTCCACACAGAACCTTAGTGAGTTTTGCTGGTAAAGATCTGACAGTTTCAGTTTGAAATGATCCAGACAGAGCTTTTCTAACCGAGCTCGCTCTCTAAGTTCCATGCATGGCATGGACGTTAACGCTTTCACCTCCGGAGCAGTTCTAAGGCTGGGACAAACTGCAATTGTCATAATATAGCAAGACTCCATTAGAAGAAACAACATTACTAAGGTGAGTAATTTTTTCTTTTACTTCCTCTCATGAATCTCTGCAAAGCAGGGCACATTACTTATTCTTTTATCAAGTTCACTGCAAAGAGCAGGGCACAACACTAGCAGGGTACAAGTCTTTTTACTAGTTCCCCTCATGGATCTCTGCAAAGCAGAGAACATTACTTTAGTCTTAGTTATTATGTTCCCAAGTTCAAGAGAGAAGGGCACAACACTAGCAGGGCACATTAATGATCAATGTCAACCATTTTACACATTGTTAAAAAAAAGTCTGAATTCAAATCCCTGTGTCAACAGTAGTGTTTCCTGAAAATGTCATGCTATTTGGTTTTGTGGTTTTCTTTAACTTAGTATTTGTTAACTTGTTCTGCACTAACTGGAAACAGGCTGTTTCTGTCCTTCTGACTGAGCCTTGGAGAATGATGACATCATATTGGACCAAGCTACTGCTGCAGCAGTGCAAGTCCCTGCTCGACTGAAGAACTGTAAACTTCCCAATTAGAGCAGTCTGTAGAGTTAATTGCTGTCCAGCGTGTTTTTACTAACTCAGTCTCTGGTATGTGTTCAGATGAATTAGCTGAAAATCTATCATTTTGTTCTAAAAGCTGCTGATTTGAGTTTCAGTGCTAAATTGAAGTGGTATGCATTTGAGAAATCAGCTTGTCTGTATCACATCTGTGAGTTCTATCCCATCAAAACTCTGTTTTTTTTTTCTAGCTATATTTATTTATTGAAATTTCGGAATTACAATTCTTTTGAGTCGAAGACTCCTTTGCAAAGGCTCCATGTCAGTCACAACAGAACAATACATCAAGACAGATTGTACATAGTTTTCAAAACAGAACATGACATTTTGACAAGTTGTGCGTAAAAATCACAGTACATGATATTTACATTGCTTGGTTATCATCTCAAGGGTTGTTAGAGGACCCAGAGCCATCAAGGTGGGGTGGTACAGGTTACCGAATACAGGCAGACTTTACCAAGCCCTACACTGGGGAAAATCCCGCTGGGTAGTAGGCCTCGTTGTGCAGTTAAGTTTTTTTTTTTTTAAACATAACACTGGGTTGTTTATTAATTAGATAGAAACTAAATCTAACGTTTGTTAATTCATACAAGTAGTTTGTCTTTGATTTAGCCTCAATAAATCAGTTAATGTAAGAACAACTATTTTCTTCTGAGATTGAAAAACAGGTGACTGCCGCACTCTGCTACATCAGGCTCATGTTGTATATGAACTCACACATTTCAGTTCTTCGATGGTTTACGTCAGAAGGACAGAAACAGCCTGACTGTTTCCAGTTAGTGCAGAACAAGTTAACAAATGCTGATTTAAAGAAAACCACAAAACCAAATAGCATGACATTTTCAGGAAACACTACTCATGAACTTGAATTCAGCTTTTTTTAACAATGTATAAAATGGTTGCCATTGATCTTTAAGTCTTTTTACTGGTTCCCCTCATGGATCTCTGCAAAGCTGCAGGGCACATTACTTAGTCTTTTCTGTTCCCAAATGTTCACTGCAAATAGCAGGGCAAAGTTGTTTTACTTTTCCCTTGTGAATCTCTACAAGCAGAACAATTACTTAGTTGCTCCGTTCTGTTCCCAAATGACTTCACTGCAAAGCAGGGAAAACTTAGTTATTTTTAGTGTCTCAAAAAGTTCAAAATGTAGGGCACCCTCTTACTTGCCCATGTGCCCTTCTCCCACCACTCAATGTCCAGTACTGTTCCAGGCCTTCTTGCTGTTTATGCAGCCATCCCCCCAGATCTGTGCACTGAAGTCCGTGCCCTCCTGTGTTTCTTCCCTCCTCCAGGCTCCCCGACCATAAAATGAAAATGTTTTACTTGTTTTTTATGTTTGCTTGCATGCATGTGCAAGAAACATAGTGCCATCATCCGAGTTTTCAGAGGTGTGGCAGCCCTCTTCCAATTCAGGCAGTGTGTTTGCAGGCGCGGCCTCAGTTCTCCAATGCCTGCTTGAGCTGTCTATGACCAGTCCAAAATGCAGTGGCGTACAGTTGAAAGGGGGAGCTACGCTTCAGTGAGCAGCGGTACGATATCGCCTGCTCATGCCCCCTCCCCCTACGTGCACGCACACACACACACACACAGACACACACGCACGCATACTGCGTGCTCGCTCCCCCACACACACACACACACACTGTGTAGCCGATGTGGTTGCCCAATCCCCCGTCAGCTATGCTGCGCCCCCCCCAAAAAAACAGAGTTCTATATGCCATACTGGGTGCCCACCCCAGCGTGGCTGCACATCAGTATAGCCGACGGGGTGCCTAATCCCCGCTGGCTCCAATGGTTCCCGCCCCCAGAATACAGGGTGCCACGGTGGCAGCCCACCCCAGCGTGGCGACATTGCTGTCACCGACGGGTGCCCAATCCCCATCAGCTCCACGCCCCACCAGCCATCCTTGTGCCACGCTGGGAGCCCACCCCAGCATGGCAAATGTCCCTCGCCGTCGTCATTTAAAAAAAAAAACACCTGAAACTCAAGCGGTCCCTCGGTGTCTGTGTCCCCACCGCGCCACCACTACTTCCTCCTATCCCCCCACCTCCTGCACCTCCAGGGCGCTGGCTGCCAGCGATCTTGATGGACGAGAACACGTCTGCACTCTTCAAAAGCCAACTGCGAACTGAGGAAATGCCGTTAAGCTGTATAATGGGATATATAGGGTTTTTCAACTTTGCTGCATATCTCAGGCATTTTGGGGAATTTTTGCACCAAATTTTCAACATGGGGTTTTTGGGACCCCTTCTCATGAATGATCTCACTGTCATGGCGTTAATCGGCCCCGAAGTGTGATTTCGCAGTCACTGTGTGAAATCACCTTTGGACTGAGTAATGAAACGACACTGCCACTGTTCATAAGGTGGTCTCTCAAAAAGCCTGTGTTGAAAATTTGGTGGAAAAATTCCTAAAAATGACTGTTTTACGAGCGTGTGTTGCGCAGTTCCTACGCACGCTCGTAAGTTCGCGAATTTTCAATATTTTCACTCCAGATTTTCAACATTACCATTTTACCACACTTCCTTATGAGCAGTACAGCTGTAATTTTTCACATCTTACCCAAAACGAATCTGCCCTCTGTCATTACTGCTTAGAGCTGAACATAAGTGTACAGTAAAGTGCTTAGTACGTATATGCTTTAGTAGAGAAGAGGATTACTGACTGGTTATTACTGCTTAGAGCGGAACATAAGCTTACAGTAAAGTGCTTAGTACGTATATGTTTTAGTAGGGAAGAGGATTACTGGCTGGGTCTGTTTGTCCTGCTCACATATCTGTGCATGCGCAGTTGCTACCTTCCATCCTCCCGCTGCATACTAATTAGCCCTTCCTACCTCTTTTCAGGTGGGTCTCCCCCCCCTCCTCCCCACAGAACGCTGCCGACCGCGCCGTGTGAAGGACAAAGGAAGCTCCTACCTGGAGCAGTTCTCGGGACTCCTGCTGCTGCCTCCAGGTAGTAAAGGCACTCCTTAGCAGCGATTCTGTTCTCGACCATTTTCCTCTGGGACTCTTGGCATCCACCGCTCCACAGCCCACTGATTGTCTCTCTGCAAGACTTCGGCTGTGGGGTGCTAGCCAACATCCGCCCACCCCAACCACCCCACCCAGGGGCGGCCCTTGTTATATTGGCTCTCGCCGACTGCATCACTTCCTGTGACATCGCTTCCTGTGTCCCAAATACTAAGTCCCCACTTTTCCATTTGCAGGTTATACCTGCAGACCACCAGGGGGCGCTGAATTCCCCACATCCCTATCTAGCTCCTTAAGCCAACCACCCTTTGCTTTCCTGTTTACGCCCCCTGGAGCTCCAACTTCTGTCCACACTAGTCTCTCCCACCACGTCTGTATCTGTCTATCTCTTCAATCCCCACCCCACTCCGAGCATGCCTGTCTTCCCCTGTCCAGCTTGTCTCTCACTACCTCTCCTCCTTCTAATATTCCTTGCCTCCCCCAGAGTTACCTTATGCCCACTCACCAGCTACACCTATGCCTCCAGTTGCCCTCCTCCCCTCCCCCCTCGTCGGCTTCGGGCCCCCCCTCCTCCTTCACACCCTACTCCCCTCCCTCGTCACACTGCCCTTGGGCCCTCTCCCACCCCTCTAGTCCACCTTGTATCTTATCATGCTAGCATTCCCAGTCTGTGCTACCCTACCTACCCCTTGTACCACCTTATCCCCATATACCCGTGTCCCTAGTCGGCGTAAACTTTCCTTCTGCCACCTGCTCCCAAGGGCAGCTCTCCTCCTTCTGCTCCTGTCTGGCAATATCCATCCCAACCCTGGGCCTGTCTTCAATGGTTCCACTTTGAAATCCACTGGACTTCGTATCGCATCCATGAGTGTATGTAACCTCCTCAAAAAACTGGACTCCCTACAATGCTGGGTGACTGTTCAGAAACCAGATGTGATAGCCTTGGTTGAAACCTGGCTGTCTGACTCCACCCCCAATGCCCAGGTCTCCCTCCCGGGCTACTCCCTCCACCGGCTGGACCGGATCGGTAGGAGGGGTGGTGGATGTGCCATCTATGTTAAAGACACGCTTACTGGATTAACCCTTCCTTCCCCTATCCTTGACCATAACGCCCAGGCCCTAACACTAAAATTATCACCTGACCCCTCCAGGGGTCCAATCTTCCTGACTACCGCCTACATACCCCCAAAAAACCAAGCGCAGGCACTGGGCCCTCTAATTGACTATCTCACCTCCTTACCCAGCTCATCTGACCAAATCCTGGTGGGTGATCTGAACGTCAGTTGGCTTAGTCCCACATCTTCCACCTCCCATGAGGCTTTCGCTGCTATTGATCTTACCCAACTAGTCTCCCAGCCTATGAGAATAAATCCTGGTAGGGGAACTAGCACTCTTCTGGATGTGGTCCTCACCAACAGGCCTTGCCGCGTCCACAACGTTCAAATCCTCCCAGACTGCCTTAGTGACCACTCCCCTGTTCTCTTCAACTGGACAACCTCCCTGCCTAAGCCCTCTGTTCATACCACTCGTCGGCGTCGGCTTAGACCTGGTGGGCTGAAAGACCTAAAACTTTACCTAGGCTGCACTGATTGGTCCCTGCTATTAAACTGCCCCTACATTGACAAGGCACTTGCCTTCTTTGTCCACACCTTTAACTCTGCCTGCGACATCTTTGCACCCTTAACCTCTCATAGATCCAAAGTAAGACACACCCCTTGGGTCACCCCTGCCTTACGCACTCTTCTCAAGCAGTGAGATAACTTATGGCACATTGCTGTTGAAACTGGCCGCCCTGCAGACAGACAGGCCTATGCAGCTGCCCGGAATAAGTGTACTTGGGCCATCCGCAAAGCTAAGGCCAGTTATTACCAAGCCTCACTTACCTCCTCATGGGGGAACCCCAGGTCCTTCTGGAACAATGTCAAGCAGCTAAATGGTGGTGCACGCTCCCCTCCACCATCACTTCTTGACATCAATGGGACTATCTCCTCGGACCCCGCCCTCATTTCTACTCACCTCAATAATTCCTTTACGGATCTTAGCTCAGTGCTCCCAGGCAATTTCTTCAATCCCCCTCCTCCCATGACTGCCCCTCCCATCTCTCGCTCCCCATTCCACCTTCGCTGTGTCACCACTCAAGAAGTCAGGCCATACTTGCTTAAAGCCCTAAAGTGCAATACTGTTGGTAATGACTCCCTTGATCCCTGCCTCCTATGTCAGGTCATCTCGCCTATCACCTGCCTCTTTAATAAGTCCCTCTGCCTAGGGCAATTCCCCTCTGTCTGGAGGGTCGCCACTGTTACCCCTATTCACAAGGGTGGTGACAGGACGCTTGCAGGTAACTACCGGCCTATTTCTATCCTCTCTCCCCCCTCTCTAAGGCCTTAGAGAAAATTGTAGCTGCCCAAATTTCAGATTACCTCGCTAAGTATGATGTCCTTTGCCCTGAACAGCATGGGTTCAGAGCCGGTCATAGCACCAATACTGCACTCCTGGAATTTGCTAACTTCCTTCACACCTCACTGGATGCGGGCTCCTTCGCTGGTGCAGTATGTATCGACTTATCAAAAGCCTTTGATACTGTCTCGCATCCTCTCCTGTTAGCTACCCTTGCCTGTGTGGGCTTTGCCTCTGGTCCAGTCTCCTGGTGCGCTAGCTACTTGTCCAACCGCTCCCAACGTGTGAAGGTGGGTGCCACTCTTTCCAGTACTGGCCCAATCCGCTCGGGAGTCCCCCAGGGCTCCATCCTCGGTCCTTTACTCTTCTCCCTCTATCTCAACTCCCTGCCTAATGTGTGTGCAGGAAATGTCCTACTCTATGCTGATAACGCATTACTCTTTGCCTCTGACAGTAACCCTGTCTCACTACAGAACTCCCTTCAGATTGCCTACAACTCTGCAGAAACATGGTTCTCTGAGCACCGTCTTGTCATCAACCTTAAGAAAACCAAAACCATGCTCTTTACACCCCTCCCAAAATAAGTCTAGCAACTTTCCTCTCACTGTCCACTCCACCCGTAATCTCCCTGTAGAACTTGTACACTCCTATAAATACCTTGGTATAATCTTTGACTCTGCCCTCTCTTTTCATGACCATATCTCTGCCCTGACTTCTGCCTCCAATGCTCGGTTGGGTATCCTCTACCGACAAAAAAATGCCTCCCCACAGACACCCTTCGCCTGGCAGTCACTTCCTCAGTTCTATCCCTAATTGACTATGGCCTTCCTGTCTATGGCGCAGCAGTCCCGACTGCCCTCCGCAAGGTACGCCTTACGCTCAACAAAGCATGCTGACTTATCACCAGTGCCCATAGACTCACCCACACGTGCCTTCTGTACTCCACGGCCACCCTACTCAACCTTGATGAACGCCTCATGTTCCAAAGCTGCCGACTTACCTATAAAGCTCTCCATGCTCTTTCCCCTCCTGGCCTAGCTAACTCTATTCGCCGAACTAATCCCACAGTGCGCACACGCAGCTCCTGCAAAACTGCACTGGTCGTACCAAGGGCTAGGACCTCCCAGTCCAAAGGACCTTCCCCTATAGAGCACCCACTGGGTACAACTCCCTCCCTGCTGGCATCACTGAGGCTCCCTCACTAGCATGTTTTAAATACAGCCTCAGAAGTCACTTGCTCAACTCACACACCTGCCGCTGCCCTTGACCTCCCCCACCCCACTTCCTACTGACAAAGCTCACTGAGCTGCACCTTCTCCTTATATCAGCCCACTCTCCCCCCTGCAGGACCTCTCTTCAACTGCACTACCCATAGCTGCCTATTCTGAATTTGCTTATCTGAATTTGCTGTTAATCAGTGTTATGTCCCTCAATACTTGTAACCCGACTGTACGTTTTTTTGTTGAACTGTACTGCTGATCTTCAATTTGTCTCACGTATGTATGCATGTCGTTGTCCTCCTTATGATGAGGTACCTTTGTAAATAAGCCACCAGCTCAAAGGTTGTTAAACTGATGTTAAAATAAAATAAAATAAATAAAAAAACGTGTTTCGGCCCAGGTAGCGCACAATGGCGCAGTTGGTGTGCGAAATCGATGTATGGAACACATTAAGAAAATCACAGTGACACTGTTAATGAGCAGAGGTCTTAAAATGGTTATGTTGAAAATTTGGTGAAAAATTCCTAAAAATGACTGTTTCACGGCGTTCGCAGATTCATGCGCATTCAGTAAGTTCGTCAATTTTCAATATTTCACTCCAGATTTTCAACATTGCCATTTTCATTACACTTCCTTATGAGAAGTGCAGCTGTCATTTTTCACAACTTGCCCAAAACGTGTTTCCACCCATGTAGCGCACAATGGCGCAGTCGGTGTGCGAAATCAATGTATGGGACACATTAAGAAAACCACAGTGACACTGTTCATGAGCAGAGGTCTTAAAATGGCTATGTTGAAAATTTGGTGACAAAAGTCCATTAAATGACTGTGTTATGAGTGAGCATTGCGCAGTTTCCACGCACCATCGTAAGTTCATGACTTTGTAATATTTTCAGTCCAGATTTTCACCAATGGCATTTTCCACACTTCCTTATGAACAGTACAGACTGTCATTTTTCACAACATGGCTGAAATGTGTTTTCACACTTTCAGCGCAGAGATGCATGGTCGCTGTGGGAAATCATTGTTTGGGACAGATAAGAAAATCACAGTGACACTGTTCATGATTGGAGGTACCAAAATGCCTGTGTTGACAATCTGCTGTAAAAAATCCCCAAACTAATTACATTACGGGTGTGCGTTGCACAGTTTCTATGTACGCTCGTGACTTCACCAGTTTGTTTTAATATTTTTACTGCAGATTTGCAACATTGCCATTTTTTTTACACCTCCCCATGAACAGTATAGTTTTCATTTTTCACATCCTGTTCGGAATGTGTTTTTGCACCTGTGGTGCTAAATGCTGTAGTCACTGTGCATAAGCAGCTTTCAGCTAACAAACTGATATTGCCACTGTTCATGAGGTGGGGATCACAAAAAAAACATGTTCAAAATTTGGAGTGAAAATACCAACGAATGCCTGAGGTATTAGGGTTTCCAACCATAACACTCCACCCTGTAGAGCATGACAGACATCGGGGTGTGACTTGGGATTCTTGCCTGTAATGCTCATACCATTCCACACCCTACAGCCAGTGAGAGGCATCGAGGTATGCCTTGGACTCTTCGGCCCCAAAGTTCACCCTATTCTCCTATACGCACCCATCTCACTGTATTTCCTGATGGAATGGGCGATATGTAACAAAGACCTGGGGCACACCGTGACACTTGTCAGTGTCTGCAGGGTAGGGTGTGGTGAAATGGCGTGGCCGTTATGCCTGATGACCCAAAGGCACACCCCAGTGCCTGCCACTTGCTGCAGGGTGGTGGTGGGGTTGGCTTCAGTTCAATACTTCACTACCATTTCTGTTATGCAGCTCTGTAACTTCTACACTACCAGTGCCAATGCCAGCAAGCAAACATTCGGCATTGACAAATGCTTGTTTTTTTTGTAACTCCCCGATTCTCTGATGCGTTCTTTCTCTATCCTCAGTTGCTAAAATCTGCATCACCGTGTCAAACTCTGTGATGCAGCCGCCTGCTCTCTGCTGTGTCTCAGTCCCGTGCCCTCTTGCAGTCTCGGCCTTCTCCCTCTGGCTGCTCCTCGGTGCAGCCTACGCCCTTCGGTCACTCCTCCATAGTCTCCTGCAAAAAAACAGATAGAAATAAATTAACGGACACCAACAATGACAAAAAAAAAAAAAATAATTTACCTTTTTACTCTGGCTAGAGCTTCCAACCTGCTTGCTCTTCCCTGGAGTGCGCTGCAAAAGGACTCCCTCATGTTTATCCCGCACAGAGACTGGGTGGGGTGTAGCAGAAGCATCACTCAGCAAGTCAAAATACAGCTTGGGGCAGATGGGGCGGGGTGCAGGGGTGGAGAACGGAAAAAGGGTACCTTGACAAAAACAAATTTATAGTGACAGTGCCCAGTAAGGGACTTTTACAGGACCCAGGGCCAGTTGGCAATGATTAGCAATGACTGCTAATCATTGCCACATTTGACTTGCTTCTTTCCTCGATCTTGGGTTGCAAATTGCGATGCTAACCTGCTTATTTTATGCCTTGTGCTGCTCTGCTACTATCACTCCTGTACCTAGCTATACTGTGGTTTCTAATACTGTGATATGTATGCTTGTCTGTAATATTATCTCCTTGGTCGTACCTGAAAAAAGTCAGTTTCTGCCTAGTGTACCTACCCGGTTAACAAAAACTAAATAAATAAATATATTTACATGCTGTCCAAGATCCACTAGTAAAAATTCCAGTTGGAAGTGGCAGTCTCTCATTATTGTCCCTTGGAGGTTCATACAGGCTGTGCACTAAAATATCTGATAAATTGCGTCCTCTTCCATGCGCAAAGCATGGTCCACCTTCTATCCATGGTCTCAATTCAGATTCATAATTCAGTATGTGCCAATTGTCCCAAATTGTTCTTTTTATGAAGTGTGCCTGTGGACTGAAACCGCAAATACATTTAAGTCTGTCATTTATACCCTTCTGCTGTGCAGTGTTATTTCTGTTTCTGACCAACATTTGATTTCTGTTCAGCCTGTATACTTTATTTTCTGCTTTATCTATACAGTCTTGTTTGTACCGCCCTAGATATAAAACGAGTTCTCAAATCTTCACAACCTATTTTGTAAGCCTCTTTTTTCTGACATACTTCTGCTCTCACCCCCCACTTTGCTTATACACATGTGTATATATGTTTGTTGTTTATCAGCTTTGGGTATTCAAGGATATATTTTATCAGTTTGGGTTAATTTTAATGTGTTTTGGGTAGCCATTATTGGCAGAATAAAGCTATTTGCGTTTGTAAGTATTAACCAATTAGATTTAAGTATGTCTGTGTGATGTCATCATGATGTTTTTTTGAATGTAGTATTTAAACTGTCACTTCAGAGGTGGAATTTTAACCTTTGATAAAGGATGAGTAGTCATCCGAAACACATCAGGTTTGGCTCTTAATTATGCCTATTTAATTTAAAATAAAAGATTTTTGGTGTGGAAGACCGGTGCCCTTGCTTATTCTGAGGTTGTGTGTGTGCTCTACTTTTTTGCTTTTGCGTAAATTTAGTGTGAGTATTATAGTTCAAGGCCCTAGTGCCCACTCCAGTCTGTTACTTTTTTGTTTTTGTGTGTAACTTTAGTGAGTATTGTAGCACCGCGTCCTAGTGCCCACTCCAGTCTGTTACTTTTTTTGTTTTTGTGTGTAACTTTAGTGAGTATTGTAGCACCGCGTCCTAGTGCCCACTCCAGTCTGTTTTCCTTTTTTTTGTGTGTAACTTTAGTGAGTATTGTAGCACCGCGTCCTAGTGCCCACTCCAGTCTGTTACGTTATTTGTACTACAGTTGCATCTAAGGCACATAAATTGACTCACAGGAATATTTTCGACTGTATGTTGAGGGTGACAGCTGGTAAAATGTAGGATGGAATTTCTGTTGATGGGTTTACGATACAGGTTAGTTCTTAATCCACTGACACCATCCTTACTTATTGTCGGGTCAAGAAGTTGAATTTGCTGTGATTCAGTATTAGCAGTAAACTTCAAGTTTCCGTTGGTGCTTTCCAAAAAGCAAATGCACTCCTTCAATTCATTTGAACTCCCATAGCAAATTATGAAAATATCATCAATTAAGCATTTATATAAGTTGATCCTGTCAAGGAAGGGGTTTGCTTCCCATTACAGGACTGAACCAGCTTCCCAATTTGCCAAGTAAATATTTGCATAATTGGGTACAAAATATGTGCCCATCCATGGTGGTGTCTTTTATTTGTTAATAAAAATAATCTTTGTACAGGAAGGCATTACTAGTTAGAACTTTCTCTGTCAAAGTAAGCAGTAACTGTATGTGTTTCTGTTCTTAACAATAACTCTGTTGTTTTAGCATCAAACCATATATTTGTGGTATTAGTTTTTGGCGTCGATAGTCTGGCTATCTTGTGGTGGTGGTGGTGAAGTGGTCCCTTGATTTCACCTGTGGCTTGACGCTACACTGCCAGTAGCCACCGCTTTGCGGTACATCTAGCAGCCCTGGGTTTTTGATTCCCACAACCTCCGCTTTCATTCTGTGTGACCCTGAGCAAGTCAGTTAACCTCTCCAGTGCTCCTGGGTTCCTCCTGAAAATGGGCCATGTGCCAAATGGGCCTCACCCCCTTACCAAAAATAATAAAGTAAATAAAAATGAATTACTAGATGATGTGACCTGATAAATAGAGGTTGTATCACCTCACACTTCACCAAGCTGGATGTGCTTTACTGCAGGACCATCTGCTTTATAACTTTATCTCCAAGGACCCATCATGGTGCCCTCTAGTCAGTCATAGGCTGGCCCAGTCCATCTAAAAAAGAAAAAAAAAAAAAACTATATCTTTGGTTCTGTAAGGCCCTATGGAATAACCTACTGCCATACATTATGGTCTTTGCCAAAGATCCTTGAGCTTGCATGACTTGTGGAGAAATAGTATTATTATCTTCTCGAGGACCCGAAGTATTTTGCTTTTATGTTTTTTTGTGTTTTTTCCCTCCTTTTTGCTCCAAGAGCCCTGGACCCCAGCAGACACATGTGCCGTGTACTGGCTCAACCCTTTCCACCCCACCCCTGGCAATCACTGCTGCCCCTCCCTCCCTCCCTCCTACACTTCCCATTGGACCTCCACCTGATGGGAGTGGAACTACGGTGGGGTGGACAACCACCCCGGGGGGGGAAGAGACATCTTTTGGCCACTCAGTCCCACTCCCCCCACCGGCTCCCCAGTGACCCATCGTTGTTCTCGAACCTGGGTTGCTGGCGTGGCATGAAGTAAGGCGTCCAGTGCCTCACCACCACTGAGTCGGCTAGTATTTTGCTTTTTATGGTAAAGCAGCACTCAGCTAGCTTGCATGCATGCGTTTGCACATTGGAATGTGTTACAAAGCACCGTTAAACTTGGATCCTTGGTTAGTGTTGTTGCATTTAAAGCATTACTCTATAGTCACTGTGTGGACATTTGTAACTGCTAGAGTCCTCTAATTGCATTTAGATCTTGACTCAGATATCTGTATTAATGCTTTATTCTGGAAACCTCTGGTTGACTTCAGTGATGTGGTATATACTGTTATATGATTTGTCTTTAATTTCTTGAATTAGCAGCTTGTGGCGTGATTTTAAGCCTATGTTCTGCACTCATTGCTTCCATTTACTGTTCTGCACTACTGTGTGTTATCATGCTGATGTCCTGTATCTGTTTCTTTTATGTGCTGTTATGTACTCTTTGTCTCTGATTTTCTGTATGTACTACATTGCTGATGTGCTGTATCTTATCACTGTCCTAACCAGGACCTCCTTGTAAATGAACATCATTCAAAGGATCATTTTCCTAGTATAACAAATAAATACAATCACAAATTCCAAACCAAATTCTGCAAGGTCATCCAAACAGAATAACTGTTCAGCCTCGGCTCCTACTGGGATCACCACTTCCCTTGATGAATTCTTCTAAGAATGAGGATTCAGTACACTATCCACACACTGGCAGTTAGCTGAAGACAGCTAAGTCACCAGACATCTTCATGCTAAGCTTTGCCCACTGACCTATGACTTCAGATCTTTCCGCTGGAACTGACAGGTCTCCTTCGCAGCTCTGCGTGCTTTGAAGAATTTCTATATTCGAGCACTGTTTTTGTGATGAACTTCAACTTATTCAAAAAGCTTTCAGTTAATTTTTGCTATAGAATCTTCCAGTTTCACTCCATTGTCATTGTTAGACTTGGAATGGCAGAAACCCCGCTGTAAGTGCTATGTGGGTTGTAACCAAAAGATGTTGTCCACAGACACCAGTGACACATGTGTCTACTATTTGGGAGATCAACACAATGTTTGGACCTGTTCTTGATATCGGGCTATCGAGCAATGCTCCCCTCTTTGAAAAAATGGAAGTCCCTTCTACTGCTTTATGCGACTAAGGACTGAGGTGGTGGCAGCCAGGGTGGGCTCATTCTGTGTCTTGGCATTGGGCCTTACTGGGCCCAGAATCAGAGGGCCTTTCACGTATGAATTTTGTGAGATGTAATTGGCCCTTCAAACCTATGGGGAGAGCCCGCCCTACCACAGGTTGCATAAGAAGCATCGCCATCAATGGTTGTGGGACCAGAAAAAATCACATCTACCCACTCCCTCGATACCCCCTACCGTTCGGCCCTGATCAAGCTCCCTAGAATCGAGGTTCCCACTGTAACAATACCAGATCACTCGAGTTTGACTCTGGTCAACCGTCTGTCAGAAGAGGAGGATGATGAGTTGCCTAACTCACAGACCCCTGTTACCCCGGTCCTCACTAAAGAGAACTCAGCTCAGTTGGTGCCTACCCCAGTGGTAGTGCCTTTGGGCATACCAAGACTGCTAGTGGTCTTGTTGCAGAAGCACGTGATCTACTTGGTGCCCCCACTAGATGCATGCCTTTTTCAACTTTTGGGTCAAGGTCAAGGCACTGCTCACAGTCCTGATCGCACTTGACCGGTAAATGGTGATCCCGATGTTCATCGACATCATCATCTTCTGGGAAGAATCGGGGTTGATATCATCTTTGTCGTCATTATGAACCGTAAAACCATCTACTCCCATCTTTTAAAGGCTGGGAGCCTGATTCCAGAATGGTTATGCATGTCGCAAAGTGACTTGCGCCAAACAAAATGGTGCAAGTAGCACTTTGCAACATGCGTACTGACATTCGGTATTCCAAAAGGCAGCCTGTGACATGTTGCAGGCTGCCTGGAAACCCAAGTTTTTCTACGCCACTAGTTATGCCATAAACCCCCTGTGACATGGCGCAAGGGTGTTTATGGCAGCAGTTATGCCCCATTCCGAGAGAGTGGCTGTCTGAGCAGCACATATGCTATTCCAAGAGAACCCCTGGAGGACATTGGTCTAGGTACAGTTAGACCAGCTATTAGCTGATCTAAGTGTACTCTGTTTCCACCGGAGTGCACCACTGTGACATGTGCACCCAACAGCGGCCCCCCCACCGCTCCCCATTGGCATATGCCCTGAAAGCCCTCTGGCTAGTTGGACCCCAGCCTGACCCTGAGGATTGCCCCATGGGGCAGATCATGTCTCTTCCCCCCCCATAGTGCCCCGCAGGGCTGATCACCTATGGGCAGCAAGGAAGGCAGTAAGGCAAGCAAAGGCCCAAACCGAGCAAACACTAGCACAAACAGTAAAAGAAGGTGACAAGACTTTCTATAGATACATTAGTGAAAGAAGAAAGTCCAGAGGAGGTATTGCTAAGATCAAAGGGGATAAGGGTGTGTGTGTGAGAAGGAGGACCACCATGTAAAAGCATCTGTCCTGAATAGATACTTCTGCTCAGTATTTACTGAAGAGAAGGTAGGGCAGGGCCCACAGCTCTGCACCATGGACACAGGGAGGACCATGGACACAGGGAGGAGGGAGGTGTGCACTAGTCCCTTCACAAAAGAAAGGGTCCTACAAGAGCTCGATAAGCTCAGGGTAGACAAGGCAATGGGACCTGATGGCATGCACCCCAGGGTACTAAAGGAGCTAAGGGTCGAACTAGCAGAGCCATTATCAGAACTGTTTAGTGAGTCTGTGAGCACAGGAGAGGTCCCAGAAGACCGGAGAAGGGGACTGGAGAAGGGCTCGTGTGAACCCGCTCCACAATAGTGGTAGCAGAGAGGAGGCAGGGAACTACAGACCAGTCAGTCTTACCTCAGTAGTGGGCAAGATTATGGAGACACTCCTTAAGGAAAGGATAGTGCAACACCTGGATTCCATAGGAGCACAGGATCCAAGACAGCATGGGTTTACAAAAGGAAGGTCTTGTCAAACTAATCTCATAGATTTCTTTGACTGGGTAACCAGAGTGGTGACCAAGGGGGTGCAGTTGATGTTGCCTACCTTGACTTCAGCAAAGCTTTCGATACTGTTCCACATAGAAGATCGATTAATAAGCTGGATAGGCTCAGGGTGGGTCAGACGTTGGTCAACTGGGTGGCAAACTGGTTGACAGGCAGAAAACAGAGAGTGATGGTAAACGGTATACAGTCAGAAGAGATGCAAGTCACAATTGGGGTACCTCAGAGATCAGTCCTGGGGCCAGTTCTCTTCAATATCTTCACCATTGACAGTGCAGATGGACTAGAGGGTAAGGTTTGTCTGTTTGCCGATGACACCAAGATCTGCAACAGAGTAGATGATCCAGATGGGGTGGGCAGAATGAGAAGAGATCTGGATAAACTAGCAAAATGGTCAGAAGAGTGCAACTGGGGTTTAACTCAAAGAAGTGTAAGATCATGCACATAGGGAAGAGAAACCCTGAAGCCACCTATAGGCTGGGTGGGTAGTTGCTGACAGTCACAAGGGAAGAATAAAACCTGGGCATCATCATCACCGATGACCTGAAATCATCCAAGCAGACCTCTAAAGCAGTGGGTAAGGCTAGAGGGATGTTGGGGTGTATTAGTAAGGGTATCACAAGTCGGAAGAGGGAGGTAATAATCCCTCTTCACAAGACACTGGTTAGGCCCCATCTGGGGTACTGCGTGCAGTACTGGGGGCCACACCTTCAGAAGGACATTAACCAAATTGAGGCAGTCCAAAGAAGAGCAACCAAAATGGTGCAGGGACTGCATCAGAAAACATATGAAGACAGATTAACTGAGCTCAATATGTATACCCTAGAGCAAAGGAGGGAGAGAGGTGATATGATCAAAACATTCAAACGCCTTAAGGGCATTAACAAGGTGAAAGAGTCTAACATGTTTCAATATAAGAAAAATAGCAGGACAAGAGGACACAGCATGAGATTAGAGGGAGGCTGATTAAGGGGTAATGTGAGGAAGTTCTTTTTCACCGAAAGGGTGGTGGATGCATGGAACGGCCTACCTCAGGAAGTGGTGGATATGAATACAGTGCAGGGCTTCAAACAGGCATGGGATAGGCATAAGAGAGCAATACAGGTGAGTATGAATAGATAGGCCATTGACAGAGCAAAGGCCTATGGCACATTCATAAGGTAAAAAAATAAATGGGCAGACTGGATGGGCCTTGCAGTCCTTATCTGCCGCAAACTTCAACTTCTGTCATGTTCTTCGGTCCCCAAGCCCCAATCCTCAGATGCCAGTAATTGTAATTGGTAGCATCCCAATAGCCCTGCTAGTCTAGTGGCCCCCAGCCCCCCACCCTGCAGTGCCAGTCCACCCCTACCCCCAGTCCTGGTCTGCGACTGGCATACCCACATCTCACCTCCACGGCCAGCCGCCAACTGAGCTCCCTCTGACTCTGAGCATGTACTACTGTATACAGTACTTGTTAAATGAATGATCATTGAGCGCGTGCTATATACAGTAGTATGCACTCGGAGGGAGCTCAGTCGGTGGCTGGCTGTGGAGGTGAGAGGTGAGTATGCCAGTAGCCGACCAAGGGTGGGGTGTACTGGCACAACTGGGTGGGGGGCTACTAGACTACCAGGGGTCGTGGTACTGTCGGGAGTTCGGCATCTGCCATCGGGCGGGGGTTGGGGTGTTGAATAGCCCTGCAGGTTGACATGGTGGCGGGAGTGGAGCATTGGGGGGCCTTGCCAAGGGGATTGGGGTAGGGAGACTTGCGCCCTATTAGAGGGCATTACTGCGGCTTGCAGCATCCTTTGTGGGTGCGCCCTTCCTTTGGCGTACTGCCTGGGGTGCCACAAGTCGCAGTACGTAGCCACCGAGGACCCTGTCTATTCTAGAATCGGGCACAGGGTCCCCGACATATCGGCATATTGCGCAAGTCGCAAGTGCTGCCGACTTGCACCATGTGTCTTGGAATTGGGCCTAGAGTCTGTATTGCCTGGTTAGAACTCTTCTGCTCCCCTAATGGGAGTATATTGACTAACTCCTTTAGTATCCTCATACTCTTTTAGAACCTTGTACTAGGTGTTCAGTAAAGAGGCTAACCTGGAGTTACCTGTATTTAACAGCACCTGGGTGTCAGTTGTATTACATAGAACCATAGAATCTGTCAGCAGATAAGGACCACTTGGCCCATCCAGTCTACCCATTTCTCCCTACCTATACTATTACATCAGACCGTGCCCAATCTATAGCTCTTTCTCCTTCCCCTTTTCCGTTCCACTGTGATTCCTTTGTGTTTTTTCCAATGCATTCATGAACCCCACCACTGTTTTTGCCCCCTCTGCTGGAAGGCTGTTCCAGGAATCCACCACTATTTCTGTGAAGAAATACTTTCTCATATCTTTCCTGAATCTCTCCCTCCCCCCCAGCTTCATAGCATATTCTCTTGTTCTTGAGCACCTTTTCTTCTGATAAATACTCCCCTCTTATACCTTATTTGCCCCCTTAAGGTATATAAAGGTCTCTGTAATATATCCCCTGTTGCTGTGTTCCAGGGTGTACATATTGAGGTCCTTTAGTCGCTCCTCATTGGGCTTTTGATGCAGACACTGCACCATTGTAGTTGCCCTCCTCTGGACTGCCTCCACTCTGTCTGTGCCCTTTGAAGATGTGGTCTTCAGAACCGGACACAATACTAGTGATCTATAGAGAGGCAACACCACCTCCCTCTTTCTGCTGATGATACCCTTCCCTATGCGCCCCTGCATCTTACTTGTCCTCCCTACTGCCTTATCACACTGCCTGGACACCTTTAGATCATCTGATATGATTACTCCCAGGCCTCTTTTCTGCTTTGTGGTCATCAATACCACTCCACCCATTTTGTACTCTGCCTCTGGGTTTCTGTGCCCTAAGTGCATTATTCCACACTTTTTCACATTGAAACCCAGCTGCCATACCCTTGACCATTCCTCTAGTTTTCTCAGATCTTTACTCACCCTTTCACCCCTCCCAGAGTGTCCACCCTATTGCAAATTTTGATGTCATCTGCAAAGAGGCAGACCTTCTCTTCCCCTCCAGTTCCTCTGCAATGTCACTTATAAAGACATTAAGGAGGACCGGTCCCAGCACTGATCCCTGAGGCACCCCACTTGTCACCCTCTCTTCCTTGGAGTGAACTCCATTTACCACCACACTCTGTCGCCTATACCTTAACCAATTTATTATCCAGTTTACCACCTTTGGACCCACTCCTAAGCTGCCCAGCTTGCTTACTAGTCTCCTGTGTGGAACGGCGTTGGACGCCTTACTGAAGTCTAGGTAGGCCACGTCCACCGCGTCACCCTGATCCAGTTCCTTGGTCACCCAGTCAAAGAAATCTGTCATATTCATTTGAGATTACCTCCCCCTTGTTGATACCATGCTGCTTGAGGTCTTGTAACCTACTAGATTCAAGATATTCCACAGTCCTTTCCTTCATCAGTGATTCCATTGACTTTCCCGCCACCGATGTCAGGCTGAATGGCTTGTAACTGCCAGCTTCTTCCTGCAGCCACCACCCTCCTGCAGTACTCTGGAACCATTTCTGGTTCCAGTGAGCTGTTAAATAGAACTGTCAGATGTGCAGCCAGTATTTCCCTGAGTTCCCTCAATACCCTGGGATGCAATCCATCTGGCCCCATTGCTTTGTCCACCTTCAGATTAGCAAGTCCCTTCAGGGCTCTCTCTTCCCAAAAAGGACCTCGCTCCAAAGATTTTGTTACTTTTTTGTGGCCCTTCCCTTTCTCCATCCTCTGTGAACACTGAACAAAAGTATTTGTTCAAGATGTCTGCTTTTTCCTGACCCCCCTCTGCGCAGTCGCCCCTTCCCTTTTTAACCTTACAATCCCACCCCTGGTCTTCCTCTTTTCACTTACATATCTAAAAACTGTCTTGTCCCCTTTTATTACCTCCTGGGCTATGGTCTCTTCAGTTTGCACCTTTGCACACTTTACTGCTTTCCCGGCTTCCCTCTGTTTTGAGTAAACAAGAAGACGTTGCACCTCTTTCTCAACAACAAAAATTCACTTTACTCAATTTTGGAGATAAAAGCATCATGTTTATGATATTTAGTGACACTTTTTAATTGTAATTGTATTTGCGATATTGAGCATCACAGATCTCTTCAGTATAAAAACTGGGGGTTTGACGGAGAACTTATACCATTGAAAAAGCACCCACAGGGGTGCGAAACAGCGTTAGGGAGTTCTTTTGTGGTCCTAAGGGAATTTTTAACGTTTCCTGCATAGATGTGTCCTTTAAAATAATAGCATAAATAAACATGATGCTTTTATCCAAAACTGGAGTAAAATGAATTTTTTGTTGTTGAGAACAAGTGCGAGGTTTTCTTACTTTACTTGGTTTGAACCTTTTGACCCCCCCCCCACGCACTGTTTATTCAGGGCAACCCATTTTTCTACAAACCAGATATTCCCGGTTTCCCCTGATACACCTCCCTATCCTCCTCCCTCTGAGTGTCCTTATACCTTCTGAATGCCACCCTTTTAGCATTTACCTTTCAGCCACCTCTTTCAAGAACCATAGTGGTCTCTTTTTCCTCTTGCTCATTTGTTTGACTTGTTTGTATTAAATGTTTTTCTTTTACCCCGCGCTCCCCTTCTAATGCAACCCACCCTGGTGCTGCTTACCTTCTGAGGAAGAAGTACGTGTGCTGTATCTGGCAAACTCCATAATAGTGAATTATACTGGGCACTCCCATCCCCCTCCTCTGTCCTCATCTGAGTGAGCAGAGTGACCACAGTAGACAAGTTTTCCTCCACAGTATAGGAACTTAGACTGCGACTTTCTAAGTCTTTTCCAAGTGAGTTTCAGAATTTGAAAAAGGAGGGATGGAAACACAAAAAGAAATCTAGGAAGGGAATTCATCCTCTGCACTTCTACCTGCCCTGTTATCGAGAGTAGTAGGGCATCCCATCATTTTAGGTCCTCCTTCATCTGTTGTAGTAGTTGGGGATATGTTTACCTCAAAGAGTCAGGCTAGATTGGCTGGAATCTGTTTACTCAGGTACCTGAATTATGACTCAACTCGTTTAAAGAGGCAAATTATTCAAAATGTGTTTGAAACTTGGTCCCTAAGTAAAAATGTTTGTCTTGTCAGGTTGGCCCTAAACCTTGATGCCCCCCATACTCATTTAGGATCTGTATGAGGGCTTCTAGTTTCTATTCTGGGTTACGGAGGAATAGTAGGATGTTATTAGCATATAGTGCCGTCCTGAGTACCTTCCCATTAGCTGGTATGCCCTCCACTTCTACAGCACCTCTTTTGACTGTAGCCAGTGACTCAATACTAAGGGTGAACAAGAGAGGTGAGAGTGGGTCCCCCTGTCATGTCCCACGTTGTATCTTCAGCCAGGTTGATAATGCCCCATTCACCCTTACCTTAATTGCTGGTTGTCCATACAGTGGCCATACCCAGTTGTCAGACTGTTTCCCCAGTTTGCATTTGCTCATTACTTCTTTTAGAAATTTCCAGTACAGGTTATCAAATGCCTTTTCGGTGTCAATTGCTATCACCACATTTGTGTCCTCCCTACCCGTTGTGGCTAAGATAATCCTAAGTAACTTTCTAATATTATCATGTGTGTGTCTTCCTTGTATGAACCCAGTCTGATCCTGATGAATTAGCCAGCTGATCATGTTTTGCAATCGATTAGCCAAAATGTTTGCAAATATTTTCACATCTTGATTTAATAAAGATATGGACTGATATGCGCTATAGACTTGGAGGTCTTTGTCCATTTTAGGAAGGATGATAATGATGGCTTCTGACCACGAGGGTGGGGCAACTTCCTGAGTTTGTATAGTCATGAGGAAGACTTGAAGGAGGATGGGGGTTACTTCTTCCACAGATTGTTTATAGAATTCCTCATTATAGCCGTCAGGGCCTGAGGACTCGTTTAATGTTAACTGTTTTAGAACCCCTTCAATTTCTGCAGCTGTTACGGGACTGTTACTCTTTTTTCTATCTTCCTCTGAGAGTGTAGGCAGTTTAGCCGCCCTCAGAAAATCCTTAATTTTTTGATCTATGTCTGCCTTTTCCTCCCTCCTATACAGATGTTGGTAGAAGTTCCCATGTTTGTCAGCTATTGCCAAGGTGTCTACTATAGGTGCCCCCTCCCTTTTTATCCCCTAATCTTACAAATATTGTGCTCTGCCTGTTGTTTCTGCAGGCAGAAGGTCAGGAGTCTCCCCGCCCTTGAATCATGCTCATAGTAAGTCCTGCTAAGGAATCTTAACTGAGTATCCACCTGCTGGAGTTGAAGCTTGTTCAGCTCCTCCCTTACCTTGTGGGCCTTTTCTCTAACCTCTCTGTCTCCTGTCCATTTATGCTCTAGCTCAACGGTTATTAATTCCTTTTTTAGCTTCCCTTACCTTGCCACAACCTGTTTTTTTTTTTTTTTTGGCGGATTGTGTATCAGATTATATGACTTTGCAGCACTGCCTTGAGACCATACCATGTGAATTTTGGTGCAGAATCCCTAGTTGTGTTGAACTGTAAGTCTGCAATGGCTGTTCTTACCTGGGTATAGAATACCTCATCACTGATCATACCTGGGTTCAGGCACAACATAGCTCTCCCCTGTTTTTCCTCTAGTCTCAGTTGTAGTATGATCAGGACATGATCTAAGATGGTCATTAGACCCAAGGTGCAGTCTGTTACTGTACCTATTTGTAACTTGGGTACATAAAAATCGGTCTGTCCTTGAATAGCTGTCTTTAGCCAGAGAGTAGAATGTATAATTTTTGATTTTTGGATTTAAGTCCCTCCATGGGTCCAAAAACCCTAGCTGTTCTCTAAGACTGCAGAGCATTCTTGCTGCTGCTTTATTCAAATTTTGGGCTTCTGTTGACCTGTCTAATGTTGGGTCCTCCACAGAGTTCCCGTCCCACCCCACCACCAAGACTCCATCTAGCAACTGAGTTATTCTGTCAAATACAGTGCTGTACTCCCACAGGGTTTTTTCGATGAGGTGGTTCCCCTTGCCCCCCCCAGCCACCTCCAGCCACCCTCCCTTCTACTTTAAAGCAGTTAAAATGCATAAAGTCCGCAGCTACGTTACCAAAGCCATTTGCAACTCCAGAGCCAGCAGTGACTCCCTTGACCTTAAACTGCTATCACTCACACTTGAAGAAGTACTCTAACCACTGACCAGGATTTTCAACCTCTCCCTCAGCCTCAGCCAGTTCCCTGACTTATGGAAATCTGCCACGGTAACCCCAATTCATAAAAGTGGTGACAAAACAGCTACTGAGAATTACCATCCAATTTCCGTCCTATCTCCACTCTCCAAGGCCCTAGAACGGACTGTCAGACCAGCTCACCGACTTCTTACACAGTCACAACATCCTGTGCAAGGAGCAACATGGCTTTAGAAAAGGTCATAGCACCTCCACGGCGCTACTTGAATTCACTGGTGCAGTCCATCACTCGCTCGATAACAGTCATCTTACTATGTCCACCTTCATCGACTTAACTAAAGCCTTTGATACCATCAACCACAATCTCCTACTTGCCCAGCTTCGACTAGCAGGGCTCTCACCTAACTTAGTGAACTGGTTCAAAAGCTACTTAGACAACCGCTCCCAAAGAGTGAGAATTGCTGGCACACTGTCAGACCAAAGACCAGTCCGGTCTGGTGTCCCACAGGGCTCAATCTTGGGCCCCCTCCTTTTCAGCCTTTTTCTAAACTCACTGCCAGAATCCTGCTCTGAACAGATCCTACTCTATGCGGATGATGCTGGCATCCCACCATGATCCAGCCCATCCACAAGGTAACCTCCAACAGGCCTTCTCTGCAGTCAAAAACTGGTTCGCAAAACACAGACTTATCCTTAACCAGAAAAACAGACCATGATCTTCTGCAGCTCCCAAAACAAATACAAACAATATCAGCTCTCCATTAAAACCAAGCAAGGAATCACCCCCGAACAAGTTCATACCTTCAAATACGTCGGCCTCACCCTCGACCGTGATCTCTCCTGTGTCCCACACATCAATAACTTGGCAAAAGTAGCCAACACCAGGATGGGGCTACTATTCCGACATAGGAAACATCTAACCCCAGAAGCTCTGTCCATAACTGTCCAGAGCTCCATCATCAGCATCATTGACTACGGTCTCATTATCTATGGATCTGCCACAACCTCATCTCTCAGGCATGTTTTGACTTCTCTAATCAAGCCTGCTGACTCGTTACTGGTTCCCACCATCTCACCCACACCTGCGACCTCTACTCCAAAACAGGCTGGCCGCAACTGAACAACCGAATCAAATACCAAACCTGCATCACTGCTAAGAAAATCATGATGGGAAAGGCACCACCAGGAGTCAGTACCCTCCTCAAACCCAAAATCACCAACTGCAACACCAGGAGCTCTAAGCCCTAAATCCTTTGAATCACCCGCTGCCACACGTCCCAAGGCCATAGCTTGTTTGCATTCAGGGCTCTGAGTTGGCTGAACGAGCTCTCTAGTGACACCTCATCCACAGCAACACTTGGAGCGTTCAAAAAAAAAAGCTCCGTCACTCCATAACTGGCACCTCCACCTGTGCTTGCATCCCATAACATGTTCATTCCCTACGCTGCTTCTGACCTTATAGGTGTCAGTTTCTGCCCTCTCTTCTTGCACTTACCTATCCAATGCAACTTCTAATGCACTTGCCCTGTGCCTGTCCTGACAAGGCCCCTCGGCTGCCTCACCCTGACCCTCTACACCTATGCCTTCCTCTCCCCTTCTTGCCCTCTTCCTCCTATTGTTTCTTGAGTTACTCATTGCTCAGTTTGATTTTGTCAAGCAAAGTTACTATCTAAAACCATGTACCTGTAACTGTTTTATGTTTTAGTGTCTGTTACCCTGTAACCAGTATGACGTAGAACCTTTGTAAAAGAGCCTTGGCTCAAAGGTACTTTGTAATCCTAGACACAAATAAATAAATAAAAATAAAATAAATAAAAATAGTGATTTAAAGATGTTTGGTTTGACTGGGGTTGGACTATATACTTTATTTTGTCCCCTTGTGTTAGTATGACTGTGTTCAGTCTGCCATCTTTGTCAGTGTAGCTCTCCTGTAATTGCCACATGAGCCCCTTCCTAAGCAGGATTGCTCAGCTCACCTTACAGCTTCTCAGGTGTAACAAAGCTAACACCTGCCCCACCCAGCTGTGCCTGAGTTTTAGGTGTTCTGTGGTGTCCACATCATGTTCTGTAGAATCCCAGTTTCACATCACGTTACTTCATCTCTCAAAATTCTTGCCCGCTTCCCTGTAGACCTTAGGCCTTTTACGTTATATATTCTTTTCTGGTCTCTTGTATTAGTTTTGATTCAGAAGTATTGCTTTCCTTACTCTCCTGTGCTGTCTTCTCCTGCATCTGACTGTAGGCCCTTATCCTTTCCGTGTAACACCTGGTAGCCTGTATATTGCAAGTACCATATTTCACAGTCTGGAGATTGCCCTCCTCAGCGAGCAGTCTCTTTTGGCTTGTGCTAAGTTTTTGCCTTGACTAAATCTCATTGTAATATGGAGCATGAAACCTGGGCTGTGCAGGGGAAATTAGACTATAACCCAAACAATTGTAACATGAGAACAAAACCGCAAAGCAGTAACATTAACATTTACATTAACAACAAACAAACTTGGCACACTGAGGTAACCTCCACTCTGTGTTGGCTGCAGGGCCCCTTGCATGCAAACAGTGTGATTCCTGGGAGTCTAGGAGGGACCACCTCTCTCACCTGAGGAAACCACTAGGGTGCACAGTGCCTCTCAATGCCTGAGTAGCGGGGGTTGTGCCCTTTGGGTAGACTGTGTTGGTCAAAGGTCTCCAAGACGCCAACAGTTTCCCTGCTGTTGTCCATTTTTCTCTTATTGTTTTTTAAAGATCATCTTTTTCCTGGCCGAGGGCTGTCCCACCCCCATCTCACGACTGAGTCATGGCTTCTTGCCGCCTATGGACCCTAAGGTGGCCGATGCAGCTGTGCCACACCAGTATGTTCTTGAAAGACATCATAGACTATCGAGCCCTCGGGTCAGGATAATCTTAACCCCCATCAGTAAATACTGTGCTCCCCCCCCTTTGTTCATCACCCTGCAGTGCTATTGCTTCTTTTATCACAACTGTTAGTTTTTTACAGTGTTCCTGACCCCAGACACCCCCAACCCCTGAGGTATGCTTGAATGCCCTGAAAGGGCCTTTGCAAAGTCGTATGCCCCACTGACTGGGCATTGTAAATCTGATTATCGCAGAACATTTTTACTCAGGAAGATTGCTTTCCATCTTTCAGGCCTGCAGCGTACTAACATCCCCCCCCTCCCCATCCATATACCACCAAGGGAAGCATATAACATACAGAGAGATTCAAAATTCTTCATGTGGCCAGAGTGAGAAAAAAGAAAAGATTATTGATGACTTTTGGCAAGTTCTTGGTTCTCTCATCAGGATACTTGCTTAAGTAGTCCTTTGCGCTTTGCTCAGCCTCAGTGACTACTGGGTTCCCCTTTTAGCTGAAGGTATATGCCTCATTCATGTGGTCTGTTTACTGAGTTATGTAATACACTGCTACAAAGTCTCCTTGATTTCGTTCCATGGATCACCATCAAAGTCTGCATCCCAGTTTCTATCCCACCCCACTTTCCGCTGAGACCCTCAACCCATGCTGTGGATACAGGGAGATAGCAGGATTCAAACCAGTAACTCCGCAGTTCCAGTGATTTTTATGTTTCCTTGTGCTTGCACAAGAAACATCTTGGGACAGTACCACATATGAGAGGTGGGTCAGGGACGGATCCAATGCAGAGCACTGTACAGTGTGCTGGACCCTGACACACTAGTAACCACTAAAGCTGAGTGTGACGGCCATTGGAATTTCACAGCGGGGAACCAGCTGCACTCAAGAGAAATGAACCGCACCAATGAGAAAGTGCACTTCATTCCTCTCATTTGCATAGCTGGCATTGCAACTCTGCAGATCCTCCCGCTCCCTCCCACTGCTGCAGTCTGCCCTGAACCCTCGTTTCCCCCACTGGCCCGGCATCTTTCATGAAACCCTGCCGCTCCTTTCCATTTCTGCTGTCCTCCCCGCTCCCATCCCAGCCCCAGGCATCTAATCAAACCTTCCCGCTCCCCCCCACTGTGTGCTGTCCACCCCACACCCTTTGTTCCCATGCCAACATCAGGGTGCCCAATCCCCGTGTCGGCATCATGTACCCTGCCCCCAACTCATGTGGCACACTGGCAGCCCACCCCAGTGTGCCCAAATTTATTTATTTATTTTTTGTACCTGTAAATAAAGAAAACCATCCCAACCTTTTTTTTTCTTTAACTGTAAAAAAAGAAAATGGTCCCTCATCATCTCCCAATTCCCTTTCCCCCATCCCCTCCCTCCCACTGAGAAGCCACCTCCCCACACACACCCTTACCCCATACCCACCTCCGGAAGATGGTGCTGTCATCTTCTGAGGACCAGGACACATCTGCACTCTTCCAAGTTGACCAGCAAACTGAATAATTTATTTATTTATTTTTTATTTAGTTTTCGTTGACCGGGTAAGTGCACTAGACAAATCCTGCCTATTTCCAGGCACAACCCGGGGACAGATGAATGCCAACTGACTTTGAACCAGATTAAGCTGTTGGTGGTATTTTTTTAGTGAATTGGGGAAATTTGGCCAATGCACTGGGGAAATTCCCCTACTGTTTTCGAGAAGGGCCATGTGATCTTTAACATCCACCTGAACTACTACTAGAACAGGCAGATGGGACCTTGGTTTAACGCCTCATCCAAAAGACGGCACCTCAGGAGTGCAGCACCCACCTCGTGCTGCACTGCAGTGTCAGTATTGGGATATTAACCCAGGTGCCTGGTGTGGGGCTAGAACCCACAGCCTTCTGATCTCCTGGCCTCAGAGGTGAGTGTGCCACCTGCTGAGCCACTGACACTGCTGAATCAAAGGTAAGTGCTGTATAATCGCAGTCAATGGGGTTTTCAACTTAGGTTGATATCACAACCATTTTTAGGAATTTTGGCCCCAAATTTTCAACATGGGGTTCTTGGGTCCCCACCTCATGAATACTGTCACTGTCATTTCATTACCCGGTCCCGAAAGTGATTTTGTGGTCGCTGCACGGAATCACCATTTGGGGCTGATTAACAAAACAGTGCTACTGTTCATGAGGCAGTGTCTCAAAAAGCCCATGTTACAAATTTGGTGAAAAAATTCAAAAAAATGACTGCATTACGAGCATGGATTGCGCAGTTTCTATGCACACTCCTAACTTCGCCAATTTTTAATGGTTTCATTCCAGATTTTCAGTATTGCCATTTTTTCACATCTCCTTATGAACAGTACAGCTGTCATGTTTCATATCCTGCCCAAAATGTGTTTTCATACCGGTGGCGCAGAATGGCATGGTCGCTCTGCGAAATCACCTTGCGGGATGAGTGAATGAAATGACAGTGGCACTCTTCATGAGGCGGGGTCCCAAAAAGACCATGTTGAAAACTTGGTGAAACAACTCTAAACAAGCATTTGTCAATGCCAAATATTTGCTTGCCGCATTGGCATTGGTAGTGTAGGAGTTAGAGAGATGCATAATAGGAATGGCAGTGAAGTATTGAACTGAAGCCAACCCCACCACCACCCTGCAGAGACTGACAGGCATTGGAGTGTGCCTTTGGGTCATCAGGCATAATGGCCATGCCATTTCTCCACACCCTACCCTGCAGACACCGACAAGTGTCATGGTGTGCCTTGGGGTCTTTGGGCCTTATGCTCACTCCATTCCATAAGGAAATACGATGAGATGGGTGAAGTATAGGAGAATGGGGTGAACTTTGGGTCTGAAGAGTCCAAGGCACACCTCGATGCCTGTCACTGGCTGCAGGGTGTGGGTGGGGGTGGAATGGTATGAGCAGTACAGGTGACTATCCCAAGTCACACCCCTGATACAAAGCACAGGTGTTGGGAGCATCACTGGTAACAGGGTTGGTGCTTGTTGAAGAAAAGCAGAAGCAACAAAACACAGATTGTTCATCTGCTATAGAATCAACGCACAGATCGATGACTGGCCCAATATAGTTTTGAATATGTAGCTCCTATGGCGATCTCGGGACCCATAGAAGAACCGGTGATGGGAGTTGAACTTTTTAGTTCTGGGGACTTAAATGAAACATTTGATGTGCTGGAAAGTTTGTGGGAAGAGGCACGTAATACCATCTCCCCCAATCAGGAATCGTTGTGTCAGAATGATACTTGAGAATGAACAAAGATCGAAAACAAACCAATGACTGTCAAACCCAGATCTACATTTAAACCCCTTCCCTCTATCTCGCCGGCTATCCAAACTTACAAATCGTTAGTTATGCAAGATTTCAAACATCTTTTCAAATCCAAATGGCCTAGTTATAAAAGTAATTTGAGTGCGGATGAATCTTTGGCTCTAAAGGACTTGCAGAATATGAAACATGGAGTTTAAGGAAGCAGACAAAGGGGGGAAGTAGTAATATTAAATAAAGAACAATATGAAAATGAAATATGTAGGCAATTGGATGATAAAAAAGTTACAGATGGTTACAAACTAATCCAACTAAGGTTATTAAACAAAAATGGGATTCTTTTCTTGATGAGGCTGAATTTAAGAGCTACATCCATAAACAAGAAAGGGAATTTCTGACAGTCCCTTTTCCCACAATTCCTACTATGTACATTTTACCTAAAGTGCATAAGGACCAGAGCAACCCCCGAGGCCGACCAATAATTTCTGGTATTGGATCCCTTACTGAAAAGCTTTTAATTTTAATAGATTCATATCTTAAACAAATAGTTAATGTCCAGAAATCATATTTAAGGGACTCCATGGATGTTTTCTCACAGCTTGGGGAGCTGGTCTGGTCCACTGAATTTATATGGCTCACTATTAATGTTACTAGTCTATACACATGTATCACATGTGATTTTGGTCTTTCAGCTTTACAGTATCATCTTAATCATAATTGTGTCACTCAGAATTATCCTAAGGATTTTATCCTGGAAGCAGTAGAATTCATTCCGCACAATAATTACTTTGTGTTTGATCAAAAATATTATTTACAAACAACAAGGACTGGGATGGGGACCACCATGGCCTCATCATATGCCAATCTGTGTATGTCCTGGTCGGAAGAAACCTGTGTTTACAGTCAAAACAGAAATCCTTTTCTTCCCAGTATCCATTTTTTGGGGAGTCTTATTGAGGATCTTCTTGTTATTTGGAAGGGTGATGCACGGTCAGCATCTGAATTTAATTATACTAACTCCAATGATGTAGGGCTACATTTTACCTTTAATACACTTATCACGGAAATTTCATTCCTGGATTTAATTTTGATAGGTGTAGAAGGGCAAAAGATACAGAGCAGAACTTTTAAAAAACCCACATCAGGTAATATGGTTTTGCATGGTGACAGTGCACACCCAGCACATACTATAAAAGGAATACCTTACGGCCAGTTTATACGCATTACACGCAATCGTTCCAGCTAGATTAAATTTGAGAGAGTCCGTTGATGAAAGCTAGATTTCTCTCTCGTGGTTATACAGAGGTATGCATAAATAAGGCATATGACAAGGCCAAAAAGATGAAAAGAGATGTGTTATTACAGCCTAAAAAAACTACTGAAGTGCTGATTAATCAACGACCCATTACATGTGTTACTGAATACAATAGAATGTCAAAAAAAGTATCAGATATTTTGGTTAAACATTTTGGGGGGGGGGGGGTGCTCCAGGGTGACCCTGACCTCTAGGATGTGGTCCAAAATAAACCCAGAATATCATATTCTAGGTACCCAAATCTATCTAATTTTCTAACTAACAGTTTATATGTAAAAAAACAAGGTGTCCAGATATACTTGGTTGTCCCCTCATCCTCTTGGCTGTTTTCACTGTGGACACTATAATGTGTGTAGATTTTGTCAACAAGGAACAACATTTTTGCATCCTAATTTTGACAAAAATAACAAAAAAATTGAAATTTTTCATTTCATCAGTTGTTCCACAACATATGTAATATATGTTGAGCAGTGTACTTGTCCTTTGATATATGTGGGCCGTACTAATAGAACGTTACGCGAGTGTATGCAAGAACATGTTAGGGCCATAAACAAAATTCTACCGAACACTCCCATAGGCATTCATTTTGAAATATGCCACAACAAAGATGTTAATGCATTTACTTTTATGGGAATAGATCATGTAAAATAAAACATTAGAGGTGGCGATAGATTAAATAAGTTATCCAAACCTGAACAAAAATGGATTTATACCATGCAGGCTTTACACCCTATAGGACTTAATGAAAACTTGGATAGTACAGTTTTTTTTTATAATAATTAGGATTTAAATTTTGATCCCCTTGCAAATTGCTGGTACAAATGTATTTGACAGGGTGCATACCCTCTTATACTGCTGTTTTCTATTAAGATGTAATATATTTCTGTCATATGATGAAATTAATAGAAATTGATATTTGTAACATTTGAGTGTATAGATATAGTGTGTGTCTAGTGGTTTGGAATGTTGTGATAGAAAGAGTGTGCCTACACTGGTCAGTGTATGAATGCTCTTGCCTGTTAATTTACAGTTTAGAAGAAAAGTGTTGTTATGTACTGTCACTTTAAAATCTTTTTTTAAATATCACCGGCCAGCATTCAGGACACACCTCCTGACGAAGAGTCATACCTTGGACTCGAAGAGCTGGGTTGTAGATGCGGGCTCTGGCTGTTTGTTTCATTGCCAATTTTTTTTTTTGTATTTATTTCTGACTGGCGAGTGCTGTTTTCTTTTGTGTTTTGTCACACCCCTGAAGCCTGTCAGTCTCTACAGGGTGGGGCGTTATGGCCGGAAACCCTAACAGTGCAGGCGTTTATTGGTATTTTCACTCCAATTTTTCAGCATGGGTTTTTTTGTGACCCCCACCTCATGAACAGTGGCAATATCAGTTTGTTAGCCGAAAGCTGATTTTGCACAGTGACTACGCCATTTGACAGCACAGGTGCGAAAACACATTTTGAACAGGATATGAAAAATGACAACTGTTCTGTTCATGAGGAGGTGTAAAAAATGCCAATGTTGAAAATCTGGAGTGAAAATATAAAAAAAACTGGCAAAGTCACGAGCGTGCATAGAAACTGCACAACGACACCTGTAGTGCAATTAGTTTGGGGATTGTTTACAGCAGATTGTCAACACAGGCATTTTGGGACCTCCGATCATGAACAGTGTCACTGTGATTTTCTTTATCTGTCCCGAACAATGATTTCCCACAGCGACCACGCATTTCTGCGCCGGAAGTGTGAAAACACATTTCGGCCAGGGTGTGAAAAATGACAGCTGTACTGTTCATAAGGAGGTGTGAAAAAATACCAGTGTAGAAAATCTGGACTGTAAATATTACAAATTCATGAACTTATGACGGTGAGTGGAAACTGCGCAATGCACGCTCATAACACAGTCAGTTTACGGACTTTTGTCACCAAATTTTCAACACAGCCATTTTAATACCTCTGCTCATGAACAGTCTCACTGTGATTTTCTTAATCTGTCCCGAACATTGATTTCGCACACCGACTGCACCATTGTGCGCTACATGGGCGAAAAATACATTTTGGGCAAGATGTGAAAAATGACAGCTATACTGCTCATAAGGAGGTGTGGTAAAATGGCAATGTTGAAAATCTGGAGTGAAAATATTGAAAATATGCGATGTTATGACTGATAAGACTATGTTCAACATTTAGGATCAAAATATGAAAAAATGACAAAGTTATGCCCACTTGTTACAATTTCGGTACGCATGCTAGTAACTGCGGAAATCTTAAATATTTGCACCTCGCATTTTTATTTTAATTATTTGTACTCCTGCTCCACAGCCCTCTGTATCTAGAGGGAGCCCCAGCCCCACCCCACCCACGTCCACCAGCCGATGCTGACCAGCTACCCCAGGGCTTACCCCTCTGGCGGTGTCAGCAGGGGGGCCCACCCCCACCAAGACGGGATCCAGTACAGGGGTCAGCATTGTGACTATTCGAGGGTAGGACCTGCAAGCTCCCTCTATCATCTGCCATGAGCTTTTTTCCTTTTGGTTTCTCCCCTTCAGGGGCGGAGTGTGCAAGGATGCCGGCAACGGACATCCCATCAGACGTCTTCCCCACCTCTGACCTGATGTCTGCAGCATCGGTGTGCCAGTCCCCAGCCACCGCTAGGGGCCAGGCATGCACCTGGTTGCCCCTCTCCCCAGAGAAGGAGAGCTGTCCCTGGGACGCTCTATCCTTTTCTTCCCCTGCCAGCCCCTAGCGGCCTGCACTCACTCCTGAACATGGGTTGCTGGTGTGGCACGGGCTGTGGCAGCCAGTGCTTCAACCCTCAGCACCACTGGCCCAGCGATGCACCTCACATTTTCAACATAGCCCCAAGCTTCTGTATTCAGATGCTGTCCAAAATATAACAGCTTGTCAAAACATAGTTCAGACAGGCTTTTCCTCCTACCAGAAGTTCGACTAACACAATACACACCTACCACATACACCATGCAAGGAAACGTTTAGCAGCGGCAAATACTTATTTTCTGTGACATGCTGCCTGAAGACCATCTACCAGACATAGTCTGGATTGCCAAAATCAAGCTCTGTGTGTTTTGTTATGAGTTATTGAAGACAGTAAAAGTGATATCAAGTAAAACTTTTCCTCCAGTACAAGCTGCCTTAGTTGCAGCAGGTAGTTCCAATGTGCAAGGCGCAGGTCATCGTGCAGTTCATAGCCTCGTGAACGTGCATACATCTAACTCAAAAGGTGTAGTCATGACAACTTAGACTGCACATTTGGAGGAGCACACCAGATGAGATGGAGCTTAGCATTTGGCTTCCCGGGGGCTCGACAAGAGAAGATAGTTACTGCTTTGGATGGCTCTGTTTTCCATCTACCTCGAAGTCCCACCCATGAAGCCCAATATCGTAGAAAGGCTGTTCAGGAGCCATGAGAGATTTCCCACCTATCAACCATTTTTACTCTCCTCGTTTTGGGCACCAGGCATTTTTTTACAGCTAGTTTTTCAGTATTCACATCCATCACTTTCTAGCCGACTATCATGGTGGGTTTAATGCAAAACACTTCAGAATGAGATGAAAGATTGAGGTAAAGATTTCACTGTACCCGTGTGATGAGGATCTTTGTATCCCTGTGAAAGAGTGGCATCCCAATGTCGTAGTCTCTTAACAGGTTGCTCCATGGGCGAAATAGGTAAAAGCTGAGTGTCGGTCCCACATCTGCCTTTCCTCCTAGGGTAGTCTCTGGTAGTAATCTGTATGGCGGTTTGTCTCTGAGACCGCAGCAACCACTGGGGTCTTGGGTCTAGGGCCAAGGGGACAGTGCAGTAGGGTATAAATAAGAATGTCACCCTTGGGGGTGGGGAGAAAACAGAAGCACAGCATCTTTAATGCCAGTTGCTTGGATCAAGTTGAGATTTTCCCGATACACTTTCATTCTTTTAACTTAATCAGACCTTTATACTGTTTATTTAAGTCATCTCTTATCTCATCAGAGTTAACTTCTTCCTCTTTTCTAAGGTCTCTTTTCCTTACCAGCTACGGACTATGCTAAGTGGTGTAAGTACCACTCGTAGGTATCCTCTGGCAGCTCAGATGTTTCTATTCCCAGGTTGGTAAGTGTCTTATTTGTCAGGTTGTCATAGAGCACTGGTCCCTTGTCTTCAAATGGCAGTAGTTTGGCAGGGTATCTGATGGAGTTGTTCGATAAACAAATGCACCTGATTTTATTTTTAAGCATGGTTGGGTGATAGTCTTGGTCTTTATAGACCCATTGTCCATTAAAATTCAAGTCGTGTTTCGCCCATGCTTTCCTCAGTTGCTCTTTGACACGGCATCAGAGAAATCTAACCACGATGGAGTGCAGTGTGTTTCCTGCCTTGGGCACATGTGTCCTGTGCCTAGAATTATGCTAAACACCTGTAGAGGTGTTGTGTAAAGTGCATAAGTGCATTTTGTGTACAAAAAACATGAAGGCTATTTTAAATAGGATTAACTGCAACTAATAAAACTTTTTTTTTTAATGAAAAAGGATTCAGAAGTCATATAAAACAATAATAATTTCATGATTAGTACAGGTATAAGAAATCATTTAGGTATTTTCATAAATTCACACTATAAGCTTGTTTCTGTATATGGTTTTATGTATGAGGCTGAATAGTATGCTTTGTAAAAGTGCTTAGTCACTGTGGATCAGAGATGTAGAGAGTCAATATCTGTGGAGATACACACTGTACCTTTAACTAAACCAGAAAGTCCCCTGAAACAACCCCCCTTGGTTTTGAAACATGTTCAGACATGAAACAGCATGTCCAGACATTTAAATAGAAAAGGACTCAGTCAGGTTACCCCACCAAAAATAAATAAAAACCTTGTCACTGAGTTCACTTCAGTTCAGTCCAGTGGGGGTCAGCCCTAAGAGAGAGAGAGAGAGAGGAGAGAGGTTCTACTGCTACCGTAGACAAGCTGTTGAATGCAGATGAGAAGGGTCTTAGGAGCTCTAAGATCCAGGACTTCATTATGGAAGAATCTACTGATGTTAAGTAGTGATTTTCTTTGCAATTTTTCTGTTTTCATTTATTTTTCGAACTTGGAAAATAAATATTACACCACTGTGTGTTTTAAACCTGTAAATTTGCCTCATCTGAAGTTTATTCCCACACGCTGTGACACTTCTCTTACTTTTCTCACTTATGTACCTGAACAAAAGTCTTATCCCTTTTGCCACTCCTCTAGCAATAATTTTCTCTGTCTTTGCCACTCTAGTCACCTTACCTGCTTCCTTTTGTCTGACGTGGTACACCTCTCTGCCCTATCACTGCGTTTTTTTGTACCTTTTTAAAGACAGTTTTTTCTCACCAACCTTGTCACTTCTTTGGAGAATCAGAAAAGTCTTCTTTTCTTTCTTCTTTTACTAGGTTTGTTGCCCTAATTATACCCTCCCTAATTCTTTCTCATTGTGCCTCTGCTTCTTCCTGACAACACTTGCCTTTGAGGCATTTTCTGAGGCAGTCTCCCATTTCTTTAAAATCCACTGTCCTGAAATTCAGACACTTCATTCTCGTGTGATTCACCTCTGCGCTCCTTTCCTTATACTGAACCACACTGTATGGTGATCACTGGTGCCTCTGGGACTCCCTACTGTGATGTCTGCAATGCTGTCTCTGTTTGTTTGCACTAGGTCCAGCACTACCCCATCCCTTGTACATTTTTTTATTAACTGTGTGTGAAAAGTTACCTGTAGGGAATCAAAAAGTGCCCTATTCCTTGTCGTGGTAGCAACTGGAAGGTCCCAGTCCACTACTGGCAGACTGAAATCTCCAACTAGCAGCACCTCCCCCTTACCTGTTCTCCTGATGATGGCCTCCCCTGGTGCCTTGTCCATCTCCCACCTTGTGCTGCTGGTGATTTGTACATTATTCCAGTACAGACAGTGGTACCAGAGGCCATCTCAGGGATGACCCACAGTACCGTCAGACCCTCACTACCTTGGTACACCTACACCTCAGTGGTTTGTATCCTCTTCCTCATATACAGTGCCACCCTCCTTCTCTCCTCCCTGTTTCTGTTAAATAAAGAATATCCTGGTATGGCCATGTCCCAGTCATGGTGCTCGGGTGTACCGTGATTCCATTATTTCCACTAGATCCAGATTAGCTTTTGCTGTGATAGCCTCTGTCTGGGATTTTGTTTCTGAGGCTCCTGGCTTTAGTAAATGTGGCTCTCCACACCACCTCACCCCTTACCTTATGTCCTGCAGCTTTCTTCCTCCCTCCTGTATTATCTGATGCTCCTTCTGAGTCACACCTTCCCATCCTGCTTCCTTTGTACATGATCCCTTTTGATTTTCTGTTACCCCCTTCCCAAATTTTGTCCCCATTTTTATTCTTCTTGCCCCAACCTTCGTGAGCCTCTATCATATCTCCCTTTCTTAGTAAGTAAAGTTTATTTTTCAAGCACCTTTCAAATACCAAGGCGCTGTACAATAAGGTAAAACATTCAGTATACAAATAATAACAATAAAATTCTAAAAACCATCAGAAAAAGTCTGACAAAACAAATATGTTTTAAGCTCTGATTTAAAACCTGAGACAGTCTGGCATGCCCTCAACTGATGAGGTAGAGAATTCCACAGGACAGGGGCAGCATGAGAGAAATCATGTGCCCCAGATGTTTTCAGCCGAACCCTGGGAACCTCTAGCAGTCCCTCATTAGCGGATCAGAGTGAGCGGGAGGGGTAGTAGGGAGTAAGGAGCTCTTGCAGATAATGGGGTCCCTGTTCATGTAGGGCTTTATAGGTCAGTAAACCGACCTTAAAGGTGATCCACCACTGTACTGGCGGTCAGTGCAGTTTGTGCAGCACAGGCATTGTATGAATACACCTAGATGTAGCAGTCAATAGCCTGACTGCAGCATTCTACACTAGCTGCAAGCAATGGATATCAACCCCAGGAAGCCCTAGGTAGAGGGCATTGCAGTGATCAAGGCGGGTGGTTACGGAAGGGTGTACAAATATAGAAAGGTCAGCTGTAGGAACCAGGTGTTTCACCTGGGCGATATTCCTTAGATGGTAAAAGGAAGATTTGAGAACGGCAGATACCTCTGATTTTAGGGTCAAACCACTGTCAAAAATAACGCCCAGGTTACTCACCTGGTCTGAGGTCATAAGCTGGACACCGTCAAGCCTTAAGACTGAAGGGTGTCCTGCCCCAGGACCCAGTTCTGGATGACCCGGATCCACAACCAACACCTTAGTCTTTTCCAGATTTAACCTCAGCCAGCTAGTGCTCATCCAGTTCTTGATTTCGGTCATTGTTCCGACAGTTGTTAAGCATGGAGATCGTATTATCCTGTCTGGGAATAAAGGACAAATACAGTTGGGTATCATCTGCATAACTGTGAAAAACCAAATTGTATAACCTAATGATGTCTCCCAGTGGCAGCATATACACTGCAAACAACATGGGTGCCAATATGGAGCCCTGTGGCACCCCACAGGACAGGGGGAGGGCATCAGAGGAATAAAAGGGAAAAAAGGATAAAGCCAACATTAAATGGAGGGCAGTGAGTACCAGTGCCCGTAGTCTGGGAAACAAGCTTCCTGAGCTAGTAGCCCTGATGGAAGAGGAACAATTGGATATTGTGGCAGTCACGGAAACATGGTACATGGAGAACCATGACTGGGATGTCAACATACCGGGGTACACAGTCTACAGAAAAGACAGGGAGGGTAAAAGAGGAGGTGGAGTAGCTCTATACCTAAGGGCAGGGATCAAAGCTACAGAACTAAAAAGTAAAGGGGAGGACAAGAAGCACTCTGGGTCACCTTGGAGACAGGGAATGGCATCACAATCCACACAGGGGTTCTATACAGACCTCCGTCTCAAGAGGAGGAAATGGACAAGAAAATGATAGAGGACATTCTCAAAATGCCTGAAAAAGGGGAGATACTGTTGACAGGGGACCTGAATATGCCAGATGTTAACTGGCTGACATGTAGTGCAGCCACATCCAAGAGCTGGGTCATTCTCGATGCCCTGCAGGGGGCAGGCCTTAGACAGCTAGTGTTGGAACACACTCAGGAGTGAATAATACTAGAACTGGTACTCTCAAATGGAGAGAGGATCACAAATTTAGAAGTCAGTAGACATCTGGAAACAAGCGACCACTGCACAGTGTGCTTCACGATAAGCACAACCATTGGGACAAGCCATACAAAAACAAGGTACTGGACTTTAGAAGGGCTGACTTTGGCACAATGGGTGAATACCTGAGGAATGCACTAGCAAATGGCCAAAAAGGAAGGGTGGAAGAACAATGGAGAAAAATCAAAACTGCCATCATAGAGGCAACAAGCCTTTGTGTGAAACAAATAAAGAAAACAAAGCGGAGTAAAACACCACTATGGTTCTCAAAAGAGGTGGCAGGGAAGGTTTAGGAGAAAAAGGCTGCATTCAAAAAGTATACGGAATCACAGAAGGAGCATAATAGGGAACTGTATCAATTAAAGCAGAAAGAAATGGGGAAGGCAGTCAGAATAGCAAAGGCCCAAACAGAGGAAAAAATTGCCAACTCAGTTAAGAAGGGGGATAAAACCTTTTATAGGTACATTAGGGAGCATAGAAAGGTTAAGGGAGGAATAGTGAAGATTAATAAAGAAGAGGGGAGGTGGGCAGAGGGAGACAGTGAAAAGGCAGAGATACTGAATGAATACTTTTGCTCAGTATTCACAAAAGAAGATGAGGAGGAGTTACCTAAACCAGACAATAGAAGCACTCTGGGTAGGAGAGATTGACACCAGTCCATTTACAGAAGAAAGAGTATTGAAAGAACTCCTAAAACTCAAGGTGGACAAAGCAATGGGGGCCTGATGGGATTCACCCCAGAATCCTAAAAGAACTAAGGGAGGAACTAGTGACACCACTGACCACACTTTTTAACAAATCATGGGAGGATGGGGTGGTACCTGAGGACTGGAGGAGGGCAGATGTGATTTCCCTTCACAAAAGTGGGAGCAAGGCAGAAGCAGGAAACTATAGACCTGTAAGTTTGACCTCAGTGGTAGGGAAAAGGATGGAATCAATTCTGAAAGAAAGAATTGTTGAGTACGTAAAGGCCAGCGGGGCACAGGACACAAAGCAGCATGGATTTACAGCAGGAAGGTCATGTCAGACAAATCTAATTGATTTCTTTGACTGGGTGACCAAAATAATAGACCAGGGAGGGGATGTGGATATGGCCTACCTAGACTTTAGCAAGGCATTTGACACAGTCCTGCACAAAAGATTAATAATCAAGTTAACCAGCCTGGGAGTGGGTTCCAGGGTGGTAGCCTGGGTAGCAAACTGGCTGCACAACAGGACACAGAAGGTAATAGTGAATGGAACACATTCCGAAGAAAGGGGCGTTACTAGTGGAGTACCTCAGGGCTCAGTACTGGGTCCAGTACTCTAACATCTTTATAGGAAACATTGCAGAGCGTCTGGAGGGAAAGGTATGCCTCTTTGCAGATGACACAAAGATGTGTAACAGAGTTGATACACAAGGGGGGGGTAGAAGGGATGAGAAGGGACTTGGCAAGGTTGGGGGAATGGTCAGACATATGGCAGCTTAGATTCAATGCAAAGAAGTGCAAAGTAATGCACCTGGGAAACAAAAACCCAGGAGAAGAGTACACAATAGCAGGGGAGGTACTAACAACAACAAAAATGGAAAGGGACTTGGGGTAGTCATATCGGATGACCTAAAGGTGGGTAAGCAATGAGAAGTCAGTAAGGAGAGCCAGGGGATACTGGGATGCATAGGAAGGGCATCACAAGTAGAAAAAGGAAGTAGTTATCCTCTGTACAGACAGTTGGTGAGACCCCATCTGGAATACTGTGTGCAGTTTTGGAGACTCCATCTACACAAGGACATAGACAGGATGGAAGCAGTCCAGAGGAGGGCAACTAAAATGGTGCAGGGTCTGCATCAGAAACCATATGAAGAGAGACTGAGAGAGCTTAATATGTATACCCTTGATGAAAGGAGGGACGGAAGGGCATGATAGAAACTTTTAAGTACCTCAAGGGAATGAACAAAGTCCAGGAAGGTAGCATCTTTCAGAAAAAGAGATGTGTAAGAACAAGGGGGCACAATTTGAAGATAGAGGGGGGACAGCTCAGGGGTAATGTGAGGAAATTTTTTTTCACGGAGAGAGTGGTGGATGCATGGAACCGTCTTCCTGGGGTGGTTGTTGGGTCTAAAACAGTGGGGGAATTCAAACATGCATGGGACAGACATAAGGCAATTGTAGTGGGGCGTTGCAGGAAATAGACTGTTGGTTAACTAGAATCTGCAGCTTATCCAATAGGTAGGGAAATGGGCAGACTGGGTGGGCCAAGTGGTCCTTATCTGCCGTCAAACTCTATGTTTCTATGTAAGGACTCATCAAACCAAGGAGTCCTTGGGCGCAGAGTGAGTGGGCGATCACGAACAGGAGCACTTGAGTCCAAGGCGTCTCCCACTGCCTTATTATAGGCCAGTACAGGACCCCCTGGACTCATGCATTTACTCAATAAACCCTATAAGTCCAGCACTGTCAATAGGCCCTCTGGGGTAGCACCCCTTAATGGGTGGTACTGGACCATCACCGTAGGGGCAGACCTATTTGGGGGGTGCCCTGAAACTGAACCTTATGGTGTGATGATCTGACCAAGCAACTGTTTCCACCCCCAGATCCATGATCTCCATCCCCAGGAGGAACACAAGATCGAGAGAGTGATCCCCTATATGGGTAGCAAAGGTAACCACCTGTGTAAGGCCCAGCAAGGTCATAAGCTGGAGGAGGTTATTTCTAAATTGATAGAGTTCATCGTCAATCCAGGCATTAAAGTCACCCAGAATCAACCATCTGGGTGACTCCAAGGCCAGGTCGACAATGAAGTCCGCAAACTTCTTTAGGAATTCTCCCCCATCACTGGGTAGATGGTAGAAGAGAGGTATTCTGAACCCTACACCTGCACCCAGGATACACTCAAAGGATCGCGTGCACCCCACTGGCACATCCACAAGTCCCAGTTCCATTTTAAACATAATGACTACACCCCCGCCCCTATGATGCAGTCTTGGGCGGTGTATCACCAAGAACCCAGCTGGAACAGCAGATGCCACAATAGGGCCTGTATTCTCATCCAGCCAGGTCTCGGTGATGCAAGCCAGATCAGATGTTCCAACAAGATCAGCTATAATGGCCGTCTTGTTCCTAATCAATCTGGCATTGCACAACACTACCCGAGTTGGATGGGTCTTTGAGGAAGATCCCGGGACCTGCCCACAATTTGTGGAGCCCTTGGGTACGGGAACCAGGCAGAGAAAACCCCTTTCCTAACCCTATTTCACCCCAGGGCATCTTCTAGTCTCTACAACCTCTATCCGTCCACCCCTCTCCATTCACACACCTTGCCCAGATCGCACCCCCTTAAATCGACTTCTGGCTATCCCCAAGGCTTGACATTTCTTATACACCTCAGCTGATAATAGGAGACAGTCAAAAGGGCGTAAATCCCTAAGCATGGTGGCAGAATAATGCCTGACCGTCTTAAAATCCTCCCAGCACATTTCAAATACAGCAATTTACAAACCCCCAAAACGTAGTCAAATAATTTCCCTCTCCAGTACCACCCACACTTACACAAACTCACTGTCATTTCACCATCTGGGGGACAGTTTTGCCACCCTCTGTTTTTCTGCCTCCCCCCGGGCTAGTTTAAATGCTCACCCAAGAAGCAACTAAACCTTCCACCAATGACTACAGTCCCCTTTCTAGAAGGTTGTAGTCTGTCTTCCTTATTGAGGCCTCCATCTAGCCAGGTTGGTCCCCAGACCCTGATGTAGGTAAAGCCCTCCTCCATACACCATGCCTTCAGCCAGCCCTGGTGCAAAGTATGCTTGTCTGTCCCCTGCCTTTTACAGGCAGCACCTCAGAAAATGTCACTGTACGTGCTGTTGCCTACCTACCTGCACCTACCCAACTCACTGAAGTTTTCATGTACTATTCCTAACCTTTCCCATGTTAGATAATTTGTCCCAACATGGATAACAACGCTCTGCTCCCTCCCAGCTCCTTCTACCCTATCAATCTGTGGGATCTGCTGTCCATCTCTTTCAGCCAAGGAACTCTTCAAGCACTTTACCTCCTTGTTCTTTCCTGTTCAAACTCCCAGTTCTCTCTCTCTCTCTCTCTCTCTCTCTCTGTCTCACACTAGAGTCTCCCATCAGCAGCTACTTCTTCTAGGGCTTGGGGCCTCCCAGTCCTTCCTTGGTTTCTTCAGTTTTGAGGACCTCCTCTCCTCCCCTTTCACTACCACAGGACCCTCATTTTGATAGTCCCATTCTGACAGCACGGTGAAGGTGTTCCACAGTGGTACCAGTGGAGAAGTGTGCACCTTTCCCCAACCCTCCCAGATCCCACCAGGGTCCATCTTCTCTGTCTCTGTCTAGGCATCCTCTGGCAGAGTGGAGATGAACTTGTTGGCCCCTGGGTGGGACAGAAGGTCTGCTGTACCCTTTCCAGGCCAGCCTGTAGTCCAGCAACATGTGCCTACAACCCAGAGAGGTGAGTTCAAATAGGGCAGCACCTCAGTTTCCAGAAGGTTTTCAAAAGATGGTGGCGCCACACCCATTAGACTGCAACACTTCCATTATCGATACACCTTACTCTGCATTTATGAGGTACCTACCTTAATTTGGATTACCTCTCTACAATCTTCCTAGTTCCCTGTTGCTACTATCCCAATGTTCTTCCTTTCTGTGACCTTTCTTTTCAACCTACTGTACCATATATAGGTGTCACCGTATATGCACTGTCCTAGTTCCCTTTCCTGCTCTTACCTATCCTCAGGAGTTTACTACTGACTTCTTATTTATTTGGTTTTTGTTTACTGGGTTAGGTGACTAGCCGTAGCAATGACTATTTTCAGGCACGACCCGGGAATTTACTCTGTCCTGTCTACCTCTGATTTTACTTTTTAACCTACCCTGCTTTCCCTGTCCTAATCCCCTTTCCTATTCTTCAAACAACATGAAGTCTTGCTATATTATGACAATTGCAGTTTGTCCCAGCCTTAGAACTGCTCCGGAGGTGAAAGAGTTAACTTCCATGCCATGCATGGAACTTAGAGCGCGAGCTCGGTTAGAAAAGCTCTGTCTGGATCATTTCAAACTGAAACTGTCAGATTCTTTACTCCGCCTCACTGAACAGTCGCTCCGGAGATTCCTCCTACTGCTCGGTTCATTTCTCGGTTTAAAAGTGTTTTTCTCGGTTAAATTCAACCGCGATTATAATTATTTTAACCGCAAACTGATCGGTTCAAGCTCTGTCTGTGGTATTGTAAGTAATAGACAGGTTTATTTCTGTGTGGAACTTGTAAATGTTTATCGGTTCGGTTTGAACCGATCAGGTTGTTTTAAAACTTTTTTATAAATTCATTTAAAGCTATTTAGAGTGCGGTTCCCGGTTCTTATCGGTTCTAAAAAAACGGATTTCATTACGGTTTTCACGACCCATAACACGGTTGGGAACCGATAAGGGTGTCTTGCCTGGCATTTGCGGAAAAGGGCAAGTTTTGGTTAGGCTGGCATTATGTCTGAGAAACCCAAAAGAAAACCCGGGCCCACTGGGTTTCAACACTGTAGTGTCTGTGGGGAAGCCTTTGCCAAGGCTGACCCACACACCACATGTGTTTATTGTCTGGGGTTTGACCACCTCAATGCAGACTGCCAGATTTGCAAGAATTTCCCTGCAGCTACCCTAGATAAGAGAGTTAGTAGGCTCAGGGAACAAGAGGCCAAAAAGTCCGCTGACCCGGATGGCCAGCCCGGTTCGGTGCCAACCGAACCGGAGGGAGTGCCCTCTGACCAGGGCGAGACTTCTTCGGGCAAACGAAAAGCTGACTCAGTGGAGCCAGTTCCAGCAAAGAGAACTAGAAAATCAGCAGATGTGGAGTCCAAAATTCTTTCTCTAACTGCTGCAGAGATAGCCAAAGCGATCCAAATTGTCCAGTCGCTTTCCCCGGTTCCGTCCGAACCGCCACTATCTGGCAAAAGGTCGGTTCGGCCGGTTCCACCGGTTCAAGAATATGATATGGAGGAGTTTTATGAACCAGAGGAGGGGGAGGATGATTATGAACAGTGTGAATGTGATTTTGAAAGTCTGGATGTGCCCATTGAACTGGACATCTCCCCAGACAGACCTTTAGGAGAGTCTCCCTAGGCTTTCTGGTCCCCTTCTCATTTTCTGTTTTATAAAAAAGTTGCTGAAACCTTCCAGCTCCCTTTGGAGGAAGCTGTGGATGAGCAAGAGGAGCCTGACTTTGTGGAGATGATGGATATCCCAGAGTCCAGGAGATTGTCTATTCCTTTACATAAATCCTTCAGGAAACAAACAATACAAATTTTAAAAGCTCCTAATTCTGTGCCTCCTGTGGATAAAAAGATGGACAGGAGGTACACCTTGTCAGGTCCTGATACAGAATTTCTTTCACAGCAATGCAGCCATGTTGGGGTAGTTCAGGCTGCAGCCTGTGATAAGGCTAATATTCCCCTGGCTTCACATCCTCCTGACAAGGACTCCAGGAAGATTGATGCCGTGGCTAAAAAACAATACATGGCAGCGTCCTTGGGACTCAGACAGGTAAATTATATGGCCTATCTTGCAAGAAACCAGAAATCTAGATGGGATACTGTCATGGCCTTAGCCAAACAGGCCCCTGGCCAGCTTGCCAAGGAGCTGGAACAGGTGGCTGCTGATGGTATTGAGGCATCTAAGGTGCAATTCCATGCTGCAGTGGATTCTAATGATGTATTCTCTAGAGTCATGGCTACATCTGTGGCTTTTCATAGATTGGCTTGGCTCAGGTGTACTAGTCTGTCACAGGATACCCAGTCTAAGGCCATGGATTTTCCTGTGGTGGGAAATTCTCTGTTTGGGAGCAGACAGAGAATTATATGAAAAATGGATGAATATAGAACCACTTATAGGAGTGCACAAGCCAAGGAACGGCAAGCCACTCCTCAGAGGCAGCCCCAGGGGTAGAGGCAGGCCTTTTCACAGACCTTTTACTAAACCCAGGCCTCCTCTTCAGCTTACATTCAGAGGGGTTCTTCAGAGGAGAGGAGGCGGGGTATGAGCAGGCCTGCTCCCACCCTCAGCCTAAAGCCCCTGCCAAACAGGCACCCTGATGGGATGCCCAGGGCCGACTCTCCATTACCTGTAGGGGGCAGGCTGGCTTACTTCGTCCAGGACTGGGAGTCTTTAACTTCAGACAAGTGGGTCCTGGAAGTAGTAAGCCAGGGTCTGGTTCTCAGCTCCAAAAAATTTCCAAAGATGAGAATCAGATCTTTTCCACCTGCAATCCTCTAGAGACTCTTGCTTTGGAAACAGAAGTCTCAACCTCCTGGCTCTCAAAGAGCGGTAGAAAGGGTTTCTCCCTACACCAGGGCAAGGACTGTACCCAGGTACTTCCTTACCCCAAAAGACAGGAGAATGGCGGCCATCCTGGACCTAAGATATCTGAACAAGCACCTTTTAAAACCAAAATTCAAATGGTGACTCTGGGAATGATTTTACCCTCCCTAAGGCCAGGGGACTGGCTAGCTTCCCTGGACCTCAAGGATGCCTACTTCCATGTTCTTATCAAGCTCCCACCAAGGTACCTCAGATTGAACTGCCCTCAGGCCATTATCAGTTCAGAGCAATGCCCTTCGGCCTTACCTCTGCCCCAAGGGTATTCACAAAATGCCTGGCGGTAGCAGTTGCTCATTTAAGAAGGCAAAAGATTGCCATCTTTCTCTACCTAGACGACTGGCTCATTGTGGGTCAGTCTCCAGACCAGGTCAAATCACACCTGCAGGTTACCCAGCAGCTGCTTACCTCTCTAGGCTTTCTTCTCAATCTTCCAAAGTCAGTTTTAGAACCTGTCCAGGTACTCACCTTCATAGGCGCAGAACTGGACACAAGGCAGGCCAGAGCCTTCCTTCCCCTAGAAAGGGTAAGGACCCTGGTGGGCCTGGCCTCCTCCTTCACCCTGCAGGTCTCTCGACCAGCAAGGCATTTTCTACAGCTCCTAGGACACATGGCTGCTTCCACAGCCGTAGTGCAAGGAGCAAGATTTCAGATGAGGGACATTCAGTTCCATTTGAGAGCCTTTTGGTCTCAAAGGAGAGATCCCCTATCCAAGTTGATCCCAGTAACTCGAACCCTGATCCAGGCCCTTCAGTGGTGGCAGGATCAGAGCAATCTGAGACAAGGGGTTCCTTTCATCACTCTATCTCACTCCTTGACCCTTACTACAGATGCGTCCCTTTTGGGATGGGGAGCTCACATGGACGACCTCTCCACCCAGGGATTGTGGTCCCCTCAGGAATCTCTGCTCCACATCAATCTGTTGGAACTCAGAGCTGTTTTTCTAGCACTTCAGGTTTTTTCTGCATCTGTTCAGAACAAAGTGGTACAGGTCAAAACAGACAACACCACTACAATGTGGTACATCAACAGACAAGGGGGCACTCGGTCTTCGGCCTTATGCACCGAGGCAATGAAGTTGTGGTCTCTGGCTTATTCCCTGAACACCTACCTCATAGCAGTTCACCTCCCAGGCAAGGACAATGTCCTGGCAGATGCTCTCAGCAGGATTTCCCAGGGCCATCACGAATAGTCATTGGATCCTCGAGTACTGGGGATAGTTTTTGCCAGGTGGGGCACCCCTCAGATGGATCTTTTTGCAGCCCCAGACAATCATCAACTTCCACTTTTTTGTTGCAGGCCCCCAGTGTTGGGCTCAGTCCCCCTGGATGCCTTCCTCCTCGATTGGGAAGGGAAGTTTCTCTATGCCTTTCCCCTTCCCTCTCCTGTTCAAGGTGCTAGTCAAAATCAGATCTCAGCCCTGCAAGATGATTCTGATTGCTCCAGATTGGGCCAGACAGCCCTGGTACCCTCTCCTTCTGTCCTTAGCAGTCCATCTTCCCCTGTGTCTCCCCAGGAACCACAATTTGTTAACCTGTGCCCAGGGGAGAGTTTGGTATCCGAATCTCAAATCCCTCAACCTCAAGGCCTGGCTCTTGAGGGAGTTAGAAGTTGCTGACCTACACCTTTCTCAAGGTGTTCTCGAAATTTTGAAGCTTCTAGGAAGCCTTCCACTAGGGCTACTTATAACTCTGAATGGAAAAGGTTTTCCATATGGTGCTCTAGGAAGCATATTTCCCGGAATCTGCTGATTTGCCACTGTTTTGGACTATATGGTCCATCTTAATTCCTTGGGACTGAGACCAGCTACCCTGAAAGTGCATTTGGCAGCTGTCTCTGCTTTTATTTCAGCAGGAAGCCCTCTCTCTCTGCTCACCCTGTATTTTCCAAGTTTTCAGGGATTGCTTCATACCAATCCACCATTCAGGGACCCTGCCCCTGCCTGGGATCTTAATGTTTGCATTGCTCAGCTGATGCAACCCCCCTTTGAACCTCTGTCTTCGGCAGAGCTTAAGTACTTGACTTAGAAAACTGTGTTTCTAGTAGCCATCACTTCTGCCAGGCGCATAAGTGAGTTGCAAGCTTTGTCAGTGGAGACTGACTTTATTTCCTTTCACAGGGATAAGGTAGTCCTCAGGACTAACAGGAAGTTTTTGCCTAAGGTGGTTTCAGATTTCCACCTTAATCAATCTATTTCTCTTCCAGTGTTCTTCACTGACCATTCCTTCTGGTGAGAGGAGGCTGCACAGCTTAGATGTTAAGAGGGCCCTTAGTTACTACATAGAGCGTACCAAGGGTCACAGGTTTGACTCCCTCCAACTCTTTCTCACTTATGGTGAGGTTGGGAAAGGGAAACCTGCCACTAAGAGATCCATTGCCAGGTGGATTGTCTCTTGTATCCAATTTTGCTATCAAAAACTGGGTAAGGTTCCCCCTTCAGGCCTGAGGGCTCACTCTACCAGAGGTACAGCTGCGTCCCTAGCTGCGGCCAGGGACATCCCTATCTTAGAGATATGTCAAGCAGCTACTTGGAAAACAGTACATACTTTCACTAAGCATTACTCCTTGGACATTCAGGCCAGGAGGGATGCTCGATTCTTACAGCTGTGTTTCAGAGCCTATTTCCTAAGTAGGTTCTGTCCCTCCTCCATGGAGATACTGCTGTGTAGTCTGCAATTGTCATAATATAGCAAGACTTCATGTTGTTTGAAGAAAAAATTACTCACCTTAGTAATTTTGTTTCTTCTAATGGAGTCTTGCTATATTATGACCTCCCCCCCAGCCTGCCCCTCTCAGAACTTCTACTTTAGGGATGGGGTGGGCAGTCCAGTGTTGGCACTTTTTGATGCCCATCTTGTGTTTTCCACCCCTTCTTTTTGGGGTGTTTGGGTGTTGTGTTTTATTTTATCTTATCTTATCTTTTTCTGGTCCCCTGACTTGAGTCTTGGTGTTGGGACCAGGAAAATGTGTTAATCGTAGTAGCCAGTTGGCTAGTGTAGGTTACAGCTTCCACACAGAACCTTAGTGAGTTTTGCTCGTAAAGATCTGACAGTTTCAGTTTGAAATGATCCAGACAGAGCTTTTCTAACTGAGTTCGCGCTCTAAGTTCCATGCATGGCATGGAAGTTAACTCTTTCACCTCCGGAGCAGTTCTAAGGCTGGGACAAACTGCAATTGTCATAATATAGCAAGACTCCATTAGAAGAAACAACATTACTAAGGTGAGTAATTTTTTCTTACCTATCCTCAGGAGTTTACTGTCAAACTTTCCATTTACTCTGTTCTGCCTACCTCCAGCTTTGTTTCTGACATCCCCTATATAGGTGTTACCCTGCTTTCCCTGTACTCTCCCTTTCTTGTGGAAGCCTTGGGCCTACTCCACACTCTTAGAAGTGACTCCTTGTTAAATATTTGTACAGAGGCCGGCCCGTCGGCGCAGCGGTGGGATTTCCGCTTGCGACACCAGCGACCCTGGTTCGGGAACGGACTCGGGTCGCTGGAGGGCCGCCGGGGAGAAGGATAGAGCGCCCTATGGACTGCCTCTCCTTCTCTGGGGGGAGGGATGGGGAAGTGCTCGGGGTCTGCGCGACTCCTGGTGGAGACCAGGTGTGCGCGACCTGCGACCTCAACAGTGTGCGTCGGAGGCGGGGCAGGATGCTCTGCGTCCTGCATGTCCCCGCCTCCCGGAAAAGGAAAATGGGAGTATGCCGCGGGGCCTTGATGAAGCGGTCTGGCTTGGTGGCCCCTGGGCCAGCCCCTCCACGACCCTAGTTCGGCGCCTGCGGCATGTGTCCCAGTGCCGCAGCCCCACCGTGGGTAAGCCACGGGTATCGGAAGGGTGCGAGGCTGATGTGGGGGGGTGGAAGCGTGAACGGCAGATGGTACCGGACTACCGGCGGCTGGAGTAGAAAATATAAATAGAAAAAAAAAAAAAATTTGTACAGCAGCTTAATTAGCTTAGACACCCTGTTAATCATGTTTTCCTTATGTAAGAAAACAGAAATTAAATAATCCCCTTTACATATTGTAGTTAATTGATTTTCCACAACATTGCTACATACTATAAATTTGCAAACAGATGAATTAATAGATTGTGTTAATTTGAGCAATGTAAGATACGTAATTAAAACAATGGGCTCAATTCACAGATGCCTACATGCTGCATATGGGCAGCGCGTAAGAATTTCAACATCCGAGTGCCATGCGTTGGTGCCCTGCACACCCCCGGTGGCATTCACAAATGGTGCACAAGCCTCTTGTACGAGGGATCCGTGTGCCAGCTGTGCAGCTCCACGCTGGGGGTGGGACGGGGGCGTGACGGGTGCCCGTGTCAGCGCATATTAATGGCAGCACATTCATGGTGGCACATACATGCCGCACCAGCTCCGGACTGTTGCACGTAGGTGGACCCTGCTGTAACCGTCCTACTCAGATACGCACCCCTCCTTGGATACTGGCTGGCAGCGCCGGCATTGGGGCCCTTGCCAGACTGTTGCCCAAGTCCTTTGTGCTGTTTAGGTGGGCTGGGGGTGAACATACAGACAAACAAATGGTAGTTGTACCCTGTGGGGTACACACCCTTCCGGTAGCCTGTGCCCGGCTGTGGAAAGGATCCACTGTGGGGACCAGGACAAGTATCCCATTGGATGCCGCCCTGTGTCCCACCTCTTGCCCCCGTGCCACCAGGTTCCTCTGCCATGCGGCTGCATGCCGAGGGGTGGGACCATAGACAGGTGGGTGGCAGTGGTGAATGCCAGCTGGCACACATGTATGTCAGGGTGCTGTGCTGCATGAGCGGGTTACACGCGATTCACGCGTAAGTCCCACCCATACGTGAATCAAGTCCATTATGCACAGTTTTAGACCCTCTGTAAGTTGTACAACTAATTACCCACCCCAGTGTAGTCAGTTCATATCTAATATGAAGGGTAATGGGGTCTGCCACTAAGTGGCTGCATGGGAGCCTCCTAGCCCTCATGAGGACTAGAGACAAGTGCTGGGCCAACTTCAAAGTCGCGATGGACCAGGCCATATTTCAGCAATATAGGAGGCTCAGGAACGAATGCAAAAAAAGCAATCCGGGCTGCCAAAAGTGAATACTGCAAAACTACCTTACTAAACTTGGCTAAGAACCTCAGGAATTTCTGGAGGAACATTAAAAATATAGTAAGTGGTTCCTCCAACTGTGGGGTCTGTGACATGCTCATAGATGGATCTAATTCTAACAATCCACTAACCATTGCCAATGCATTCAGCTCCCACTTCTTGGATCTGTCTGCCTTCACCTCCCTATTCTTCATTGGTGGGAGTGATAGTCATGTCCCAGCCTCTGCCCCACAGTCTGCCCCTATCTCCCATCCATTACTCTACTTTAGGGCTGTGATGGAATAAGAGATGCAGAGACTTCTTTCTGGTCTCTCCCCTCACTCTAGTGCTGGCCACGATAGCATGGAACATAACCTCCTCCATCTTGGTGCCTCTTACATTACCTCCTCAGTGGCCCATATCTTCAACATGTCCCTAGCCTCTGGAGTTATCCCTGACCTCTGGAAGGTGGCGAGGATTGTCCCTGTTCGCAAGCAGGGCAACCCAAAGATCCTCAACAACTACCAGACGATAGCCATCTTGTCGGCTGTCAGTAAACTTCTGGAGAAAGTTGTGGCTGGGCAACTCACAGAGTATATTCAGGCCCATGAGCTACTGTGTCCCGCACAGCATGGCTTTCGCAAAGGGCATAGTATGTCCTCTGCCCTTGTCACTGACTCCTCCGGGATCAGGGCAACTATGGACCAGGGTAAGCTCTCAGGTGCCACCTTCATTGACCTGTCTAAGGCCTTTGACCTAGTTGACCATGTCTTACTTTGCTCTAAACTTTGGTCCCTTGGTCTGTCCCCACCTGTCCTAAGATGGTTCACTAATTACCTCCAGGGCAGACAGCAACTTACTAAATTCAGCAAGGTCCTGTCGGCCACCACTCCTGTGACCTCTGGTGTCCCCCAGGGTTCAGTCCTAGGGGTCTCTCCTCTTCTCTGTCTTTGTCAATAATCTGCCCTCTACTTCTTCCAATTATAGCTCTAGCCTATATGCGGATGACCGGGTTATCCTCACCTGTTCCCGTGACATTGTGGTCGTCAACCACCAGCTGAGTGAGGATTTCAGGAATATCCAGTCCTGGATAACGACCCACAAGCTGGTCCTCAACCTCAAAAAAAACTCAGGCCATGCTTTTTGGGTCCCTGGCCAAGATAAAGGCCTCCCCTGCCCCACTGAGTATTACTGGTATTGATGGTACTCCTGTCCAATTACTGACTCTATCAAATACCTTGGGGTGACACTTGACCCCCAGCTTGACCTTGGGCATCATATTCAAAATGTATGCAGAGCTGTCAACTGCTAACTAGATCTGGCCTATAGAGCGAAGAACAGTCTTACTTCTGCTGCTCAGCTTGCACTGGCTAGAGGTGTGTTTCTCCCTTCTCTCTGCCACAGACTCATCCTGTTTGCACACACCTCCAAAGTTCACCTCTCTCGGTGGAACATAGCCTATAAAAACATTTGCCACTTTGTACTTGCTGCCCCTTGCCTCACCCACCACTGTGACCTGTAAAACAAACCTGACTTGCTTTCCCCACCCAACCACATGAATTTTGTCTTGGGCAGCTTCATGGGCAAGGTTCTCATAACTGGCACCCCCCCCCCCGCCTTTTCTTCTTACTCCCTTAGGTCATTGGGCCCTGCTGTTCTCAACATTCCTGCCTCTTGAATGCAAATGGGGGACAGGGATTTTGCTTCATACACCCCTGGAGTATGGAACTCCTTTCCTGCCCAGGTTTGCTCTTCCCTCTCCCACTTGCGCCTTCGGAGCTCCCTGTGGAATCACTTGCAGCTGTCCTCTGCGCGTGGTTGTCCTAAACCACCATAACAAACCTTGGTCCCCTGCACTGGATGTACATGTCCTTCTTTTGGTACCCTTGCGCAGGCCCTGCTGATACAGCCTGCTACTTGGGTTCTGCTCTGTATATAATGTATTTACTCTCTGTTTCAGGTGGTGCTTTGACTGCGGCTTTGCCTTTGGGGCTCTGAGCTGTATAGAATTGTATAATGCACTGTTCATAGCCTTGGTGACTCTATGTATATATTTTGTTCCTATTCTAACTGTGTTTATTGACTGCTTGTGTTATGTTCATCTGGTTCTACCTGATTCTAAGTAGTGCCTAACTTGTATCATGTTGTCCTCTGTATGAACTTGTATTTCATTGTACTCTCCCGGGTCATACCTGAAAATAGGCAAATGTCTTGTCTAGTGTACTTACCTGGTCAACAAAAGCTAAATATTTTTTACCCAATTACATTAAATACCAGGGCTGTGCAGAATGTCACACTTGGGGTGTAGTGTCTTCTGATGACTGCAGCCCCAATCTGCTGCTGCTGCTGCACCCAGTGTTATGCCCTTAAGGTCTGACCCTTTAACTAAGAAATGCAGCAGAATACTGCTAGTGAATGCACAGTAAGTACTATGTAGCCACGCCCCAGTTGCTGGCCGGCTCCCAAGTGATGAAATCCAGAAGCTGCTCAAACCACAGCACTATAAAGAATAGTTCAGGGAGACACAGGAGAAGTAACTAGTTGTCTCCAATTTGGCGTGACTAACCTCGCAGGACTGACTCAGCCCAGTCAGCTGAGCTGCTTCAGAACAGTAGCACTATTTGAAATGCACTTTGAGTTGTAGCCACGTCACCAGCTGCCAGCTCGCTCCCCATTGGAGAACTGATGAAGTTCAGCAGCTGCCCACACCACAGCACTATGTAGATCAGTTCTAGGTGACACAGGAGGCATGACTAGTTGTCTCCAATTAGGCGTGACTGGTCCCAGCATGTCTGACCCTTAACCTCATCAACTGAGCTTCTTCACAACTGTCGTCTCCATGCACTACAGGGCTGGGTGAGGCTATCCACCTTCACAGTGGACATCTGGCACGAGTTGGCTGATGTCTCATTCATGGGCACCGACCTGTTCGGCGTTGGGGTGGAAGGACATCTCACATGCCTTAAGAAGTCCATTGCCATCTTGGACTATTTTTTTTTGTCCCAGAAAGATCTGAAGCTGCTTAGGCCTAAGAAGGTATTTCAATTTCAGGGCTTTCAGCCACAGAACCATCAGCAAGGGCAGGGGAGCATTGGTGCCTCTGATGCCCAGCCTGCTGGAGCCTCCTCCAAGACTGCAAACTGACGGTTTCTAGGGCACCATTTCCCCCCTCCCATTCAGTCCTTGTCCCAGCTCCTGGTCGGGGGCTGGTTGTTGTGCTTCTTTTTTCTGCAGTGGTCCACTATCACTTCAGGTAAGTGGGTGCTAAAAATAACATGCCAGAGGTTGCCTCTGGGCTTTGAGGCTCTCCTGCTGTAACAGCCCTAAGCCCATTGTGAGTCCAAGCAGCCGGAGGGCACACTGTTGATATTGGGGTCTGACACTGTTGAGCTACTGGAGCACAAGGCAATAAAGCAGGTCCCAGGCACTTTGGCAGCACAGGGCTACATGTCCAGGTAGTTTCTGGTTCTGCAGCACATGTGGGGTTGACGCCCCATACTGGACTTGCATGACCCGAACAAGTTCATGCGGATGTGCAAGTTTCAGATGGTTACTTTAAATCAGATTATACTATCTCTGGATACGGTGATGGGGTTCTGCTCCCTGGGCCTCCAGGACGTGTTCCATATCCTAGTCCATTCTTTCCACTGCTGGTACCTCTGTTTCTAGGCAGAAGGTGTGCTTTACCAGTTCAAGGTCAAGCCTTCCGATCTCTCCTCAGCGCTGAGGGTCTTCACAAAGTGCATGGCAGTGGTGGTGGCCTTCCCTCAGTGCAAAGGTGTCATAGTGTACCCATACCTGGATGATGGACTGCTGGCTGGTCCATCCAGGAGGGCAGTGGAGCAGTCCAGGGATCTGGCCCTCCAGACTTGTCAGGTCTTAGGCCGTCTGGTCTACCTGACCAAGATCAAACTGGACCCCATGCAGGTGATAAAGTTCATTAGAGTGGAACTGGACTCCCTTCAGGTAAGGGCCTACTTTCCTCTGTAGAATGCATCGGACCTTACATCCATCTGGTCCTGGTGACCTAGTCGATGTGGGATGCCATCAGGTAGTGGCTTTGTCCCGTTTGTTGCCCTAAGCTGTCTATCATGCTGATGACAGACATGTCTCTGGTAGAGTAGGGAGCTCACCTGAGATACCACATGCTTCATGATTCTGGGTCAGGTCATTCAGGTCCTGATAGACAACATGACTACCATGTTCTACCTGAACAAGCAGGGCAAGACACATTCCTTTATAATGCATCAGGAGTCCCACCATATCTGGTCCCTCATGTGCAGCTTGCGTGCAGGTCTCATGGCGACTTATGTCATAAGAGAGAACAGCCAGCTGGCAGCCACTCTCAGCCGAGTTGGAGACATTCCATGAGTGGTCCCTACATTAGTGGCAGACCACTGGATCTCCCAGTGGCCAACCCTCTGGTGGATCTGTTTGCCTCATGGAAGAACAGAAAACTGAGACTGTTCAGTGCCCATCCCCCTCAGTTTGGGACACTGCAGGGGAATGCCTTCTCTCACCCCTGGAATGCGGATCTTCTGTATGCCTTCCCTCTCTTCCCCTTGATTCAGATGGTCGTGATCAAGGCCGGCAAGGATAAGTCGTGGATGATTCTGATAGCAACAGACTAGCCCAGACAGTTCTGGTACCTAGATCACCTCAGCAGCAGGCCACGATAATGGTTGCCTCTCCACCCCTACCTGCTGATGAGACAATAGGGGAGGGTTCTGAATCTCAGCCTGGTACCCAAGTACCTAGAGATCTTACTTTGAGTATGAGCTCCTACAGCAGGGTACACCTTAAGGACTATGTTGCCAGGCACTAGGACTCCACAGAAAACTTCTAGCCAGCAGTACCCAGCTGGAGCCTGCCCCTTGCGTCAGTCCGCCCACCAATATAACTCTCTGTATAAATGGGGTGGTCTCCAGCCCCACCTCAGTTCTTTTCCGCCATCAACCCATGCGCTTCTGCTCCTCAGATGCCTCATTGCATTTGTCGACCGCCATTTTTCACTTCTTGTTAGCGTACCTGTTTTTTCTCTAAAAACTCCTTTGTTTGACTAGTTTATGTTGTCTCCGTCTTCGTCTTCTTCTTCCACCAAGTGATGTAAATCCAAGTGTTCATGCGGGTGGCAGATTCCGATGAAAGACTACCACGCTCAGTGCCTTTTCTGCCTGGGGCCTGACCACAATGTTAATGCCTGCCTGGACTGTGGTAAATTTAACCAATGGATCAGGACCCATCGCCGCAAGACACTCCAGGCCTACCTCATGGAGCAGCAGTTCACCGTCCTTCAGCAGCTATCGAAGGCCAGCTCCTCAGCCTTCCAGTTGCCAACTTCCTACAAGGAGAAACATGCAGGAGGGAAGCACAATCACCAGGAAAAAGAGCACAGTAGGTCGGAGTCCCACTTCAGATCTCCTCATCAGAAGGAGATACCTTCCGGTTCGCACTCTGGCAAGAGAGCAGACTCTGCCCCCCCGCCAGACCTAGTTTTCTCCAGCCTGCTGTTGATGAAGGCTCCTACCCTTAGCCCATCAGCAGGTGGGAGCTCTTTGGGTCAAGGAACTGTGAGTCCCCTCTCTGAGCCTTAGACCCTTCCAGCATTTCTCGAGGTCTAAGGCCGGGACATCTGCCAACAAGGCTCAAGTGTCTTCTACCTGTGGTTCGTCACCAGCCTCCGACAATCGACACAGACGCAGGGAACATTCCCACTCTAGGGAACGCTTCCCCTGAGGGAAGTGATCAGGTGCTAAGCCAAAAACCCTGATGCACAACTCAGATGACAGGCCTTCCAACAAACAGAAGGACAAGGGCAGACGCCTCATGACAAGACATCCGGTGACTAGATGTCAGGGTCAGCTACCCTACCTCAGATGCCTACAGGTCTACTGCCTCAGAAACCAATGTCAGGTCTGTCGTCTCTGACAGATCAGTAGCCTGATGACCGAGCACCTGTCAATCAGATGCTGGACCCAGATGCACACCGCTCCAGTAACCAACAACCAGTCACCAGGGCACCAGATAACAGGCGACCAGATGACAGGTCTTGCAAACATACCTAACCCTGATGCATGCCCGGGATGATGCCAGGACCGAGGAATCCCCCAGATGCTCCTGCAGGACCCACTGCCATACCACTGCCTTAAGTACCAATGGTCCCCCTGGCGGAGGTCGGTCAACTTTTTACTTTGTGGTGGAACACTGTAAAAGGGTACTTTTCAAAAAGCATGACCCCCAGCTACCCCTCCACCACAGCCTTCTGCCCCGGTCCCGGACAAGAGTCTGAAACTGAACAATCGGCCTGCACCTCCGCCCACACCCAGGAGCCCCACTCCTAAGGGTTTGGATTTGGAATGCTCCAGACGTAGGGGCAGGGGTTGCTACTCTTCCTGTAGGTCGTCTTCCTCTGACAACAGGAGCCGACACCGGCACAGGCACAAACATTCAAGGTCAGCTTCCTCTTATTCCTCTAGAGGTCGCTCTTTTTCCTCAGGTTCCTCGGCTAGGGACTGTTCCCCAGAACCAGAAGGTCACCACAGTTCTCCCAGGTCCCCTCTGGATGACCTGACTTTCATGGACATGATGTGCCATATCCAATTCCTAAACCAGTGGGATACGGAGAAATTGGACTGGGAGAGAAGAAGGCTACATACCTTCTTGTGCATGAGTGACCCTAAACCCTTGGTCATTCCCCCTCTGGTCCCTCCCTCCCTTCTAGAACCTAACCAGACTGGCATGGGAGCACCCTTCTTCCTTTTCGGCTGTTCCCAAAAAAGGCAGACAGGCTATACAAGCCCCCTAAAGTGGAACCTTTCCTGGGGAGAATCCAAGGGCAGATTCCATGGTCCTAACTGCAGCACATGGCAGGACCAAGCAGCCCAAGCACATGAGCTTTCAACCTCCCAATAAAGAATCTAAGAAGCTAGACCAGTTTGGAAGAAGAGTTTATGCCTCTTCCACTTGTTCCATGTGATCTTAAATTTTTTGGCACACATGGTACTCTATCAAAAATCTCTGTGCAACAAAACTCTCGAGTTGGCCCAAAAATAGTCAGGCAATCCATCTCATATGGAACTTCAGGACGTACTTCAGTCCTGTCTGGACATAAGAAAGCAATTGTTGAGGGCATCCTACGATTCAGCGGACACAGCTGCTAGAGCCGTGGCCACTGGGATCTGCTTCTGCCGCCACGCCTGGTTGTGGGTATCCGGTTTTAGACTGGACCTGCAGGATTCTATCCTGGATGCTCCCTTCCATGGATCCATCCTCTTCGGAGAGGAGGTACAGAAAATCATAACAGATCTGCAGGACTCAGGAAAAGCAGCGCAGTCTGTTCATCATATGTACTAGTCAGATCCTCAGCAGCCCAAGCTTAAGCCTATTCAGCACCCGGGTGCCAACAAACAGAGAGGCCAACAGCCCTGAGGTCCTTTCAGGAGAAAGGCTCCCTCCCAACCATTTGGGAACAGCGGGTCTAGGAGTGCTAAATACTCCCAGTCCTCGCTGCCCACCCCAGCCAACTACACATGACTCCCTGCCTGTCCCCCCCAGCGGAGTCGATAGGGGAGGCAATAGGTTGTCAGTTCTCCCTCTACCTAGAAGGGTGGACCAACATTACAACAGACGTATGGGTCTGGGATATTATCGAAAAGGGTTACACGCTGGAGTTTGTCGAGCTTCCCCTGGACAATCCTCCAGCCCCCTCTTGATACTCTCCGGCTCACACAAGCCTCATCGGGGAAGAGATCCAGGTCTTGCTCTTAAAAGAGCAATTGAGCCTGTTCCTCTTCCTCAACAAGGAACCCAGTATTACTCTCATTTATTTTTAGTTCCCAAGAAGACTGGAGACTTAAGGCTCATACTGGACTTGAGCCAGCTGAACAAATTAATTGAATACAAAAGGTTCAGAATGGTGACCTTACTCAGACTGATCCCCATGCTATGCCAGGGGGTTTGGCTATGCTCCCTGGATATGCAAGATGCATACCTGCACAAAGCAGTGTTTCCAGCCCACTGGAGGTACCTTCGGTTCACCTTTCAGGGGAACCACTACCAGTTCTGAGCTTTGTCTTTCAGTCTCTCCTCGGCTTTGAGGGTGTTTACCAAATGCCTCACAGTAGTGGCAACAGCTCTCAGGAGACAGGGTCACTTTGTCTATCCTTACCTAGATGACTGGCTCCTAACTGCTCCCTCCAGGCCGCAGTTAATACACACCCTCTCGGACACATTCCAGATGTTCCAGTGGCTGGAGATTACAATCAGTCTTCCAAAGTCCTGTCCTTGGCCCTGTCAACATCTGCAGTACATGGCGCCCATTCTGGACACAGACCAGGGAAGGGCTTTCCTCCCACCTGACAGGGCCATTCAGCTGAGAGACCGGGCCTCCGGAATAGCTGCACCCAACCTAGTCACAGCAAGGACTATGTTGCAGCTCCTAGGACGTATGGCAGCTGCTACACCTACAGTACCACTGGCACACTTGCATATGAGAGTTCCTCACTGGAACCTAAGGGTTCAATGAGACCAGAGGTCCATCGACCTCGAACATCCCGTATGCATATCAAGGGCTGTTCAGCAAACGTTGTCATGGTAGCTGACTTCTCCGAATTTGGAAGCGGGTGTCCAGTTCCAGTCAGATTCACTGATCCAGATCCTAATCACGGATGCATCGGATCTTGGATGGGGAGCTCATTTTCAGAATCGCCATGCTCAGGGCACATGGTCAGACATAGAAGTGACCCTGCACATCAACATTTTAGAGATGAGGGCGATTCAGTATGCCATGCAGGCCTTCCAGACTCACCTTTCCCAGGGTCCCCTGCTTCTCCAGACCGACAACATGTCACTGGTCTTTTATATCAACATGTGGGTTGGGGGGTACGCACTCCTACCCTCTGTGCAGAGAAGCCATGAGAGTGTGGTTCTGGGCCCTAGAACACAGACTCATGCTGACAGAGGTTCATGTTCCAGGCATCCAAAACTTCCTGGTAGACAAGCTCAGCCGCTCTCGGTCCAGGACCCACTAGTGGGAGCTACTTCAAGAAGTGGTGGATGACCTCTTCGAAAGATGGGGATGTCCAGAGCTGGACCTCTTTACGTCCCTGTGCAGTGCAAAAAAATGCCCAATTTCTGCTCACTAGATCCCAGACCTGGTGTTTTCTTGCAAGATGCATTGTCTCTCTGCTGGACAGGGAGGTTCCTTTATGCTTTCCATCCCTTTCCCCTGCTGCAGAGGGTGTTGCTCAAGCTACAGACAGAAGGTGCGACAATGATCTTGGTAGCTCCATTCTGGCCATGTCAGATATGTTTTCCTCTCTTGCAGCAACTGGCAGTAGAACCTCTTTTCCAACTGCCTCTGTTGTCCATCTTGCTATCCCAAGACCAGGGCACATTAGTCCACCCGGATCTTTGGTCTCTACACCTTGATGCATGGCTCAGACTTAGCTGTCTCCCGGCATGGAGTTTCGCAGAGGGTGGCTGAAGTCCTAGTAGAGGCAAGAAAGCCATCTACATGGGCTATGTGTGCTATGAAGTGGAAACTCTTCTACATCTGGGCAGCCGCACATTTCCTGGACACCTTTCTTGCTCAGTGAAATCAGTTTTGGAAAATCTCCTATGACTTTCAGACACGGGGCTGCGATACTCATCCATTAAGGTGCATCTCTGTGCCATCTCTGCTTATCATGCACCTGTGGAGGGTAGAAATACTGTTCAGTTGGACTTTCCCTGTACATTTTTAAGAGGCATACTTCATATGAAGCCTCCTATCAGGGATCCTGTCCCCCCCCCATGGGACCTTTTATTTGTTCTAGATAAATTAACCTTGCCTCCCTTTGGACCAGCCGCAGATTGCAACCTTCGCTTTCTTTCGTGGAAAGTGTATTTTTAGTTGCCATCACTTCAGTTCGAAGAATATCAGAGCTGCAAGCATTGATGTGTAAAGAACCTTATTTAATTTTTCACAGAGACCAGGTGTCTCTTCACAGCAGTCCTAGGTTTCTGCCGAAGGTAGTGTCTGAGCTGACACTGAACCAAGACATCTGCCTTCCAGCTTACTATCCTGAGTATTCCAATCGGGGAGAGGCCTTCCTCTATACTCTAGATGTTCATAGGCTCCTTCGTTACTATTTGAACCGTACTAAATTGGTCTGCAAATAGGATCAGCTATTTGTTTTCTTTGCCCACAGGGCTTTGGGGAAGTCAGTTGCAACACAAATCATGTCTAAATGGTTGACCAATTGCATTGTGTTTATCTACAAAAAATACGAAAAACCCTTGCCGGGGCCAGTCAAGGGATATTCCACAAGGGAGGATGGCTGCATCTTTCACAACGATGAAAAAATGTTTCAGTGGCAGATATCTGCGGTACCACAGCATGGAAGTCTGTGCATACTTTTGTTAAGTACTACATTCTGGACAGTGCTTCCAGAAAGAGAGCAGGATTTGGCCTAGCTGTGCTCCAAGGCCTACTTTCATAAAAATTTAATGGAAATTATTCCTGCCACCCTGTTTTTACTCTTCTCCCTTTCTGGGACGCTGCTTGGGACTCGGTCCTTAAGGTGTAGCCTGCTGCAGGAGCTCATACTCGAAGTAAGATAGTACAGTTACGCAAGAACTTACAGTAACACTAGATCTTCGAGAAGAGTTCCTGCAGCAGGTGCTGTTTTCCCTCCCTTCATCCCCCTATTCAGTTTCTCCTGATGGGAATTTTCAGCTCCTATTTCAGCTTCCTTCCTGCTGATTAATCTCCAGGTCTCCAGCGGGTGAACTGAAGTGGGGCTGGGGACTGCCCCCTTTATACAGAGGGTGACGTTGTTGGGCGGTCCAACGTAAGGGGTGGGCCCCAGCTGGGTACTACTGGCTAGAAATTTTCCACGGAGTCTTACTGCCTGGCAGCATAGTCCTTAAGGTATAGCCTGCTTCAGGAGCTCTTCTCGAAGATCCACTGTTACGGTAAGTTCTTACGTAACTGTACTTTCCAGGCCTTATGCCTCTCAGAAGATGTCCTCCTAGCTGTAGAAGCATACTGAAAGGAGTCGACTCACAGAACATTGAATTCAAGTGAAAGAGATGCTTATTCTGGTGTCAGGGGAAGGAGATTGATCTTCTTGCATGCCCAGTAGCTTCAATTCACGACTACCATTGGTCCCTGTCTCAGTTGGGATTGCGAGCCACAACCCTAAAAGTGTATCTGGTGGCCATTTCTGTGTTCCAGGTGTGGGCTGGCAAGCCGACAGTGGTGCAGGAGAAGGAGGTCGAATGCATTTTCAAAGGCCTGGGTCACGTATCTCCTCTGGTGTGTGAACCACCACCTCCATGGGACTAACAGCTGGGGCTGGCTATACTCATGGACAAGCCATTTGAACCCATGCATAAGTGTTAGATGTCACATTTGTTGTGGAAGACCACCTTCGTGCCGGCCAGTATGTCAGCCAGAGGGGTTGGTGAGCTTCAGGTGCTCTCATTGGAGCCTCCTTACCTGGTCTTCCACAAAGACACGGTCATCCTTCTCCCCAGTATGAAAATCCTCTCCATGGTTGTTTTTGAGTTCCACCTTAAGTAGGTAATTAACCTCCTAGTGTACTTCACCAGTTCAACCTCAGACACTGATTGAATGTTTTTACGCTGGACCTATGGAGTACACTACCCTATTATATGGAGCACACAGCAGGAGTTTGCGGTGAGACTTACCAGCTATTTGTCACCTCTGCTGAGGCCTCACATGGCAGACTGGCAGCTAAGCAGATGATTGCCAGATGATTCACATCCTGCATCGACCTCTGCGATAGATTGGCTGGTAGGGAGTTGCCAAGGGGCTTAAGGCTCATTGTACCATATATACTGCTGCCTCCAGGGCTGCTTCCAGGGATATCCCCACTGAGGAGATATGTAGGATTGCAACCTGGGCAGAAGCACACACCTTTTTTATTTATTTATTTAGTTTTTGTTAACCGGGTAGGTGCACTTGCCAGCAAGTGACTACTTTCAGGCACGACCCAGGAGGTACAATTACAATACAAGTAGAACAGTGCAGTTTATACAGTACAAGTACAGGTACATAGATACAACCATACCATTTTTTATAAGTAAGCAGAGGGTACTGGAGGAAGGACAGATTTTGGATTAGATTTGGGGAAACTGATGGGGGGGGGATGTGGGCAGGGAAGGGTGAGTGCACAGCTCAAGGTAGTTGGAAGGTGGCGGGGCTAGAACCAAGGTAAGAGAACTCTGCCAACTGTTTGGCCAAGAATCTTAGGAGAGTGTAGGGTGGGACAGCGAAAAGGATTCGGCTTTGCGGCAGGAGGCAGGAAGTCTATAACGGGCTCATAGAACCAATTCCTGGTATGAGGAGGTTCAGGTGGGGGGGGCTAGGGTAGGCTGGCCAGCGATGGGTAGGAAGGAAAGTGTATAGACTACAGGGCTGGAGACAGGGAAGGGTAGGGACATAAGGAGTTGTGCTGAGAACGGCAGGAGCAGGCATGAGCACGTAAGCACGCGGGAAAACATGGAACAGCACCGCACTCACGGGAACCTTGGGTCGGAATGAAAGGCAGCCCGGCTGGAGGGAGCCCAAGCTGGGCAGGGTTGGCATTCTGGATGAGCGAGGGGTTCCAGAGCTAGACAGGTTTGTCCATGAGCGCGGTGACCCGCGAGGAGGTTGATATGGGGGGAAGGCTGAAAACCGGCGTCAAGGAAGGGATCAGGGAAGCGGGAAGATACGGCATTAGCGGTAGAATGCTTCAGTCGGCATCTGGGCTTATGGAACTGTAAGCTGGCAGGGAAAGAAGGGGGACTCAGTCACCAGGGGGAGAGTTACGGCAGCATACAGCTTTAGCGAGAAAAGGTGTGGTAGCGACCCAGTGCTGCAGAACTGATAGCCGGCAAGAAATACCAGAGGTAGTTAGTGTGCGGGGGGGGGAGAAGATGAGGAGAGACCAGTACCAGTTTTCAATAAATACATACGTCAAAAGATTAGTGCAAAACAGCAGGATGTTTTCACTACGTACGTCAAAAGACTAGTACAAACAGCAGGATGGGAAAGCAGGTACCACAATCATAAGGCAATTGGCAATTGTTACACACAACGATTCTAACAATAAGGTGACTGAAGACATTTGTAATACATAACACAGTAAGTAAAAACGGCAATTGTCATAACACAGGTTAAGAAAGGTAAGAGTAATAGAGGCATATTTAATACATCAGACAGTAGAGCCATATAAGTTTCTTTGTGATCATAAAAGAAAGTGCAAGCAGTCCAAATAACCAGTATGCAAGGCATCAAGTAGGGTGTAGGTAGACGAATGGGCATGTAGATAGGGGGAGGGAGAGGTAACATGAAGAAAAGATTTAGGTAGGATCAAAACAGGCACATTGGTCCATAGAAGTAAGGTGATTCCATAGTCTCGCTTGAAAGCAAGGTGTGAGGAAGCCTGCTCTGGGTCAATAGGTAGTGAGTTCCATGCTTGGGGGGCAGCATGCCCAAATGCACCAGTGCCCTTGGAAGTGCGGCAGAGGGGAACTTTTAGGAAAGACTTATCAGACGATCTCAGCTCACGCGGGGGGATAGCAGGCTGGAGCAGCTGAGATAGTGTAGCAGGTCTAAACACTCTGATTATGGAGTCTGAGAGGCAGCAGAGGTAGTACTGTCTAGTGGAGGAGGGGGAAAGCCAGTCTAGGTCCTTATAAAGTTGGCAGTGATGTTTAAGGCGGGGGGCCTTTGATGCATATCGGCAAACGTTGTAGGTGGTATCCCACTTTTGAAGTGCAGTTTTGTTTGCCATGGTTAGGATGGGGGTGCAGTAGGATAGAGTTGGCAGGAGGATTCCCCTGGCAGTGGCCGGCTTGGCAGTGGGTGTGAGCATGTAGTTAGTTCTGTAGGCATTCCCCAGTTTGCAATTAACCATTTTGCAGGTTTCTTCATGTGCTGGTTCAGGTCAAGGGTTTGGTCGAGAGCAATATGCCCAGATAGCTGAACTGCACTTACAGTCTCGAGAGGGGTTCCGCTTAGGGTCAAGTATATTCAGGGAGATGAGCAGGATCTAAGTTTGTGGGTTGTTCCCAGTAGCATGGCTTTTGTTTTGCTAGCATTAAGTATGAGGCGATGAGCATTTAGCCAGTGTTGAGCCAAATGGAAGGCAGATGTCAGAGTGGCATTGAGATGGTTAATACAGCCTGAACGAGCATAACCAGGTCATCAGCATAGGGTAGCGAGGCACCAGATGTTACACTGCTGGGAAGATTATTTATGAACAGTGAAAAAAGGAGAGGGCGTAGTATTGAGCCGTGCGGTACTCCAGTATTGATTGTGGCACTGTCAGAGATAGCAAACTTGAGTTTCACCACTTGTGTCCTGTTTGTTAGGTAGCTACTGAACCAGTTTGTTACAAGGGATGAGAAGCCAAGGTTTTTAAGGGTAGTTAGCAGAAGGGGGTGATCCACAAGGTCGAAAGCCTTGGTGAGGTCAATGAACACAGCCCCCGTTAGATGACCTTCATCCATATTTATAGGAGTATCAGAGGTAAACTTCGCTAATGCTGTTGTGGTACTGTGATGTTTCCTGAAACCATGTTGTGCTTCACAGAGTGAGTTTGAGGAGTCGAAGAATTCGATGGCCTGGGTAGCTACAATTTTCTCTACAATTTTACTGAGGACCGAGAGAATAGCAATGGGTGTGTAGTTTGATATTTCGTTTTTGTTCCCTTTTTTGAAAATGGGGGTAATTCTACCGGCCTTCCATATCTCTGGGACTGTGCCTGTGGAGAGGGAATTTATCCCTTTTTATTTCCATTACAGCATCAGTGTAATGTGTCATTGAGATGCTGCTTTTGGGACCTCAGTTCTCCAGTCTCTGTTCACCAAACAGGGGCGTATGCCATGCCTCCTCCTCCCAGAGGACTGCTAGGAGTCTGCCAGAGTGTTGGTAGTGAACTGAATCCATGTTATTAGAAATATAGGTTACTTCGCTGGCCCACTGGTACAGTGGTAGCACTACCGCTAAGGACACTGGGGACCCATTTTTTGGTAATGAGCCCAGGAGCTGGAGGGCCGGCCAGAGGGGGAGGAGGCTTGAGTGCCCATAGGCTGCTCACCTTCTCCTGGGAGGGAGGGGGGACAAGGCTTGGTGCTTGTCTGGCCTCTGGTGGATGTCTGAGGTATAGCTAGCATCAGTCACACAGAGAGATGGGAGGAGCGTGATGGACATCTGCGTTAGCACCTTGCCATCCAGGCGCGAGTCACGCTCCACAGAAAATGGAAAATCTGCCACCTATGCTCTGGGGAGATGGAGTGCTGCCACTGATCCCCAACCTCTACCTCCATGGTGGCCTGATGGAACACTAAGATCAGGGGTGTACAAATCCCATTTCCCCCTGTCCGGGGTGAATAAATTTCCTTGAAGGGCAAGTACAAAGAGAGAGCTAATTTCATTGTAATGAATAGGGGCAAGTGAAAGTTCAGCTACAGTCATGACTGGGCAAGTCCTAAAAGTTTTGAGTTGAACACCCCTGACTAAGATTCAGAGTGTACATGCCCCACCTCATCCCCACCTGGGGGGAACAACCGCAGCTTGATGGGGAGCACCAGAAGGGAAGAGGGGAACAAGATACCTTGGCGACTCCTGAAGAAGCAGAGCGTAGTAGCTCGGGGAGAAGAGTAAATAGAAATATCAGCAACAAAAAAAAAAGAAATATAGGTTACTTACCTGTAACCCAAGTTCTGTTACTGGTATTCAGTTCACATCCGCACAACCCATCCGACCTCCCGTGGCAAGTGGCACTCAGATCCCTGCTTCCACCTTGCAGGATCTGATGTCACAAGCGGAGCTGGAGGATATCACCACGTGGGTGGTGGGAAGAGCTTAGCTAGAAGATCTCTTGTGACCCAGCTGTCTCCGGTTAACTGCCAGAGTGTGGATGTGAACTGAATTTATTTTTCTATTTACTTGTACAAGTTGGATTTACAACCTTTCAGTCAGTGATCATTTACAAAGGCACCTCGTCGCAGGGAGGGCAGACAATGTTACATAGTGCAGGTTACAACAGTGGACAACATTACAGGTGCAAGAGAAAAAAGAAACATTGAACATAGAACACACTTAGGTTACATATTGTTACATATTACAGGTTACAATCAGACATACGAAGTCCTCAGATGTTACAAAGGGGTACATCCCTGAATAAACCTAGTGAGGGTAGGTAAAGAAGGTGTGGGGAGAGGGATAGGCTGTCCAGTGGACGTTGTCAAGTCAGGGGGGCATGGTGGGAAGGTCCCGCAGTGGGGGATTTGGGGGGGGGCAGGGTTAGTTGCATCTATAACAGCGAGCATTGAAGAGATGGTTCCGAAGGGTGGTTTTGAAGGGACCAATTTTGGCAGTGTTGGAGATGCAGATTGGGAGGGAGTTGAACCAGGTGGGGGCTTGGTAGAAGAAAGACTTCTGGGCTAGGGAGGTCTTTGTTCTGGGCACCAGAAAGGTGACCTTAACAGAGCTATGGGTGGTGACAGATGAGGATGCTCACTGTAGGGAGGCAGAGATCCTGGGGGGAGGGAGTCCGAGAAGAGATTTCCTAGCAAGTAGGCAGGTCTGATAGTGCAGATGCTCCTCAAAGTTGAGCAGGTTGGCGGTGGAGTATAGCAGGCAAGTGTGAGTGCTGCTGAAGGCTCCGGTCAGGAGCCTACAGGTCTTATTGATGGAGAGCTGGATTTTGGTGAGGGCGGTGTTGTATGCCGCGCATAGATGAGCAAGCCGTAGTCCACTAGGTACAAGACGAAGGAGGTGATGGCCAGCTGGAGTGCAACTTCGTGCAGGCAGTTCCTGTGATGGTATAGTAGGCCTATCCGAGAGTTTATGGCTGAAGAAAGGGCGTTGATGTGGGTGTGGAAGGTGAGGGCAGTATCGTAGGTGATGCCTAGGTATTTGTATATGGTCACTTGCTCTAGCAGGTGCAGAGTGCTGGGGAGAATCAAGAGGGGGGCATTTTTAGCTTTATTTTGGTGGTGGGAGAACAGCATTGACTTGGTCTTCTTTAGGTTTATGATTAGTCTCTGATCAAGGAAGCATCTTTCAGCTTGGTTGTAAGCATGCTGGAGAGATAATTGGAGAGAGGAGGGATCGGGATGTGAGGCAAAGAGAACCGCATCGTCAGCATAGAGGAGCAATTTTCCAGTACAGGAGCTGGGGCGAGTGTTGTGGTAGAGACTGAACAGTACAGCACCCAGGATGGAGCCCTGAGGGACCCTGGAGTGAACAGGTTGAATGTTGGAGAGGGAGCCATTGATCTTTACATGCTGGGATCTAGCAGAGAGGTAGCTGGAAAACCAGGCAAGGAGACCAGCAGAAAAGCCGAGTTGGTGGAGAGAGTCGAGTACGAGGGGGTGACAGACAGTGTCAGAGGCTTGGAGAGGTCAATGAACACTGCTCTGGCAAGGTTGCCAGAGTCAAGAGCAGAGTGCAGGTATTGAGAGAACTCCAGGAGAGCAGTGGTTGTGCTGTGTCCTGGGCGGAATCCGTGCTGCTCCGGGCACATAATGTCATACTTGGCCAGGTACTCAGAGAGTTGGATAGACACCACTTTTTCAAGGGCTTTGGAGAGTGGGGGGAGGATGGAGATTGGCCGGTAGTTGTTGGGGGCGGACTGATCTCCATTCTTGTGTATAGGAGTGATTCTGGCTGTTTTCTAAACACTGGGAAACTGACCAAGGCATAGTGACCGGTTAAGTAGGTCCGTCGGGAGACTAGGACAATGTCCAGGACCAGGCGGAGTGTCCTGGAGTTGAGGGGGTCGCTGCTGGGATTATTGCTACCAAGGGCTTTTAGCAGGTGTGGCCTGGGCTTGTGAGGATAAAATGCACAGGTAGAATGGGGGGCGATGCAGGACGGGGGGGGGGAGAGGCAGGAATTGGATCAAAAAAACTGCTGGGGAGGAGAGAGCTTAGATCGGAGAAGGTGGTATTGAGACAATCGGCTATGAGAAGCGGATCTATGGTGAATACCACTAACAGAACTACAGTTACAGGTGAGTAACCTATATTTGCTTTTTCTCTCCATTTTTCATTCTGTTTTTACCTCCAACCCCCTCCCCAAGCCTCTTTTACATTCACACTAATCTCCCCTGCTAAAACAGTCTGATCTGAGCTCCTTAACCCCTCCAAGGAACTCAGTCCCAAGAGGCTGGATCTTAAATTCCTTCCTCGTGACCCACCCCTGTCGTTGCTGGGTCCACCACTGCCTTCCTCAACCTCTCTTCCCATCTTGGTACAGTTCTCTTGGCAAACATGCCAATGTCCTCCCCTTTCATAAAAGGGGTTACCCATGTTTTTTTAGGAAACTATTGGCCTATATCTGTACTCCTTGCCCTAGCTAAAATTCAAGAAACATTTGTCCTTTCTCAACTTTCTTTTTTCCTTGACTCCTCCTCTTTCCTTTCCCTTTTCCAGTCTGGTTTTCAGAGTTCTCATTCAACTGTCTCCTCCTTCCTATGGGTCACTCACTCCATCCTGATGTGGATGGACTTTGGCCTAATCACTGCAGCCATCTGTATCACCTTGCTAAGGTTTTCAGCACTGTGGCGTGTTTTCCTTGACAGTCAAGGAGTGAAAGAGTGTCTAAACTCTGCCTCCACAGCCAAAAAGTCTGAGCTTCAGATGGAAGCAACATTGACTGAATGGGATGTGGACAAGAACAGAACCAGTCACTCTGTTCTGACACTTCACAGTCAGCTGACCGAGGAGTGAAGGCACATCAGAGCCTGTCGGGCTCTTGCAGCAGGAGCCAGTTAGTGACATCAGACTGTGCAGAGAATGTGTGGCTGAGTTGTGCGCTGTAATCTGCTGTAGGCTGTCTAAACTCTGAGCTCCAATCAGGAGCAATGTTGTCCAAAGGAGGAGTGGCTTACTAACACTATTTCTAGGCTTGGACCTAGCGGTCATTCATTGCAGTCCTCTTGCTAAAGGGCTGAGCTTAATGGCAACACACTGGGGGCGACAACATGGGATAGCAGTTGGCAGGAGACATTGCACCACTGGTGCGCAACCCTTGACCACATTACATTGTAGTTTAAGTTTTAGGTACATTAGAATCATAAAGATAAAAGGTAAAAGGTAGGCCAAAACTGTGAATAGAAGTAAACACTCTGTCTAGGGTAAGTGTTCAAACTGTGTTGTACCTGCCTATCTAGGGTAAGTGTTCAAACTGTGTTGTACCTGCCAATCTAGGGTAGGTGTTCAAACTGTGTTGCACCTGCCAATCTAGGGTAGGTGTTCAAACTGTGTTGTACCTGCCAATCTAGGGTAGGTGTTCAAGGGGAATAACAAGGCAACAGAAGAGAGAAAAACTAGGAACACCATGTCAGGGAAAAGATACACAAGGGACAGCTGGAAGGTAAAGGGTAGGCCAAAATATTTTATTTTATTTTATTTCGGTCTAGGATTAACACCTTTGAGAACACGCTCATTTCATAGGTTCCACGTCTGAGTTGTACAAACAATGAGAAAAACAAATTATAGCTAGGCAGCAAATAAGGTGAGACATTAAAAGAAGGTAATATATTGGTCTAATTATGACCAAAAATAGAGCTGGCATAATAAAAACACTGTATACATTGCATGCCAGTTAATACCATGATAGAAAAGGAGGATGGGTAGGGTAAAATTAGGCAAAAGAAACGGGCAGACTATAGAGGGCAGCAGAGAGAGATAGAACAATTTAGAATACAATGGTGGAAGTGCCTAGGGTGGAGAATACGTGAGCTTGAATTATGGTCTCGTCAAGAGTGGTTGGGAGCACCTATAGGTAGCAAAAACAGCAGCCCAGTGAGTGGGCCTTGTCAGACTGTGCGGGGAGCGAGACAAGAGCTAGGTTGCAGGTACAGGGTCAGGCAGGTATGTAGTGTGGGCAGAAAGAACAAAGGATGTAGTGAGGAGGAGGAGAAGGAGGGTAGGAAAAAAGGGGGGAAGATAGTTAGGAGTAATAATTAGTATTAAGAAAAGAGGTGTGGAAAAAACTAGAGGATAAGAGGCCAGGCAGGGGCGCTTGTCAGGCATGTCTAAGATTGCCCAGGGGGAGCTAATGGAAGCAACCACAGCTGGCATTAGTAACAAGATGTTTTTGGAGCTCTTGTTTAAAGGTACCTATCGTTGTTGCAGAGGAGATGTTAGGAGGCAGATTGTTAAACGTTTGGCGCCTGGTAGGCAAATGCTTTTTGCCTGGGCGAGGTACGACATCATAAGGAATAGGAGCAACACTCTGTGTAGGGCAGGTGTACAAGGAGCATAACAAACATTGCAGTGGGAGAAACTAGTAACACCCTATCAATGGTGAGGTTACATAAGAATTTCCAAATATAATGGGGAAGTGTAGGAACTGAGAATACTGGGAGTGGTGCAGTGCAGTGGCTATGGGGCAGCAGTCTCCAAAGAGACATTCTGGAGATTGCGGTGTTGCTCCATCTGCATACATCTGTCTGGGTTGAGGGAGGAGATTGGTAGGCTCCAGACGGAATTGGCTAGGATACAGGCAACTTATCTGCCACCCAGGGACTACTGAGTCTGACACCATTACCTCAAAGAGTTCCTAGGAGGAGGAGCAACTGGACTGTGGTGGGCTCTAGGGGTGGCCAGAGGCACATTCTTCAACCAGTACCACTACATAATTCCTGCACTGCTGTTGTGGGGCAGGACTGCAGGGAGGGAAGTACCTTGTGGTAGAGACCAGGGAGGATGTGGGGTTCCTCCATAGTGGAGGCCCTAAGAATGGTGGTAGAGGACCTCAGAGGAGGAGGAGGAGGAAGAAGGAACTTCTGGGGGGGTGTCAATTGTGAGGGGAATAGAAAATGGGTGGGGGAGGGGGAGGTTACGTGCCTATGCGGCACCATAGCCTGGTGTAAGGGAAGCAGATCCTGAAGATTGCAAGGGTAGCAGGAAGGGAGGCAGAACTGGATGTCATTGCCCACCGGGGGCCTAATGACCTGGCAAGGGATGTGGCAAGGATATTCCAGGAGAAGTTCAGTGAGCTGGGGAGAGGTCTTAGGTGGGTAGCACATTCAGTGCCTTTTACAGAGGTACTGCCTGTCTATGACTGGGGGGGAGGAGAGGGATCTCCATACCAGAAGCTTCAACTCATGGTTGAAGGAATGGTGCAGAGAGGAGGGGTTCTGCCACGCTGGGGACTGGGATCCAACCTGGAAGAATAAGGGCCTTTACAGGGTGGTGGCCTGCATCCATCTGGGAGGGGAACTACAGCCCTCAGTGGACAGTTTAAATGTTACTTAGATGAATGTTAATTGGATGGTTTTAGTCTTACTTAGATGAATAAACTAGCCATGGGGGTGGAAGAAATTGGGGAGGCAGTAACTGCCCCCAACACACACACACACACAGCCGGAAGTAGGGAGAACCTGAGGGGAGAGAAGTACCTTAGGGTGCCAGTCAAATAAAGGAATCAATGTGGCAGAAATGAAGGGGAATGGATTTGGAAACAGAAGCAGTAAAAATAAAGGGGGGAAGGAGGGAGAGCAAAAGAAAGGGTAATAATCAAAGTGGTAACGAATTCTGGAAAGCCATGTATGCAAATGCTAGAGATCTAGGAAATAAGATTCCAGACCTAGAGGCCATCATGGCCGAGGCCGACCTGGATATTGTGGCCATCAGAGCTTCATGGTGCACTGTAAACCTTGACTTTGACATAGCCATACCAGGCTATACTGTGTTCAGGAAGGACAGGGTGGGAAGAAAAGGAAGGTGCTTTATGAAGGAAAGCTAAAAGTGACAAGAGATACGGGAATATGGGGGTTGCTAGAGGTACTGTGGATCTCCTTGAAGAAGGGACTGGAGCCACTAGTCACAGTGGTGTTATCTACAGACCCCCAGCACGGGGGTTAGATAAAGTACTGGTGGAAGCCACTGGTATGAAGGCTAACAAGGGGAGGTGCTGCTAGTGGGGGACTTTAGTCTGCCAGATGTAGATTAAAGACTCCCAGTTGTGGCTTAAGCTAGAAGTAGGCACACCCTTGACTCCTTGCGGGGGGGGGGGCGATGTTCCTCAGGCAACTACTGAGCAAACCCACTCATGATGGGGCAGTACTGGACCTGGTACTTATGAATAGGGACTTTGTTGCAGATCTCAAGGTGGGAGGCAACCTGGAGACCAGTGATCACCGTACAGTGTGGCTCAATATAAGGATGGCTGTGGAGCTGAACCACATAAGGGTGCAGGTTCTGGTCTTCAGGAGGGCAAATTTTATAAAGATGGGTAAATGCCTCAAGGATGACTTGGTCAGGGGGTGGGGGTGGGGGGATAACCTGGGTGGGGTGGAGGAACAGTGGGCAAAGCTAAAAGGTAGACTAGTGAAGGCAACAAACTCCTGTGTCAAATGGGTGAGTAAAGGTAAGAGGAAAAGGAGATCACTATGGTTCTCAAAGAGGTGACCGAAAAGGTAAAGGCTAAAAGGGTGGGATTTAGAAAGTACAAGGAGATGCAGAGGGAGGAGGATAGGGATTTGTATCAGGACAAACCAACAGAAGAAGGGAATGCAGAGTAAAGAGTGTGAAGGCACAAACTGAAGAGAGAACAGCTCAAGCGGTAACAAAAGGGGACGACATTTTTTAGGTATGTAAGTGAAAAGGGGAAGACCAAGGAGGGATTGTAAGATTAAAAATGGAAGGGGGTAGGAGGATCAGGAAAAGAAGACAACCTGAGCAAATATTTTTTTAGTGTTCAGAGAGGAAGGAGGAAGGAAAAGGCCACAAAAAAGTAACAGGAGCTCTGAAGAGAGGGAGGTGGACGCTAGCCCTTCTTCAGAGGAGACAGTCCTAAAGGGACTTGCTAATTTGAAAGTGGACAAAGCAATGGGACCAGACGGAGTACATCCAAGGGTACTAAGAGAGCTCAGAGAGGTACTGGCTACACCTCTGACAGTCATGTTTAACAGCTCACTGGAAACAGGAATGATTCCAGAGGACTGGAGGGGGGCGAATGTAGTCCTGCTTCACAGAATAGGTAGCAGGGAGGAGGCTGGCAATTGTAGACCAGTCAGCCTGACATCAGTGGTGGGAAAGTTAATGGAATCACCGCTCAAGGAGAGGATAGTGGAATATCTTGAACCTAATGGGTTATAAGCCCTGAGACAGCATGGATTCATGGAAAGGAGGTAATGTCAAATGAATCCGATAGATCTCTTTGATTGGGTGACCAAGGAATTAGATCAGGTTGGGGCAGTGGATGTGACCTACCCAGATTTCAGTAAGGCATTTGACACTGTTCCATATCAGAGACTATTAAGCAAGTTGGGTAGGAGTGGATCAAAAGGAGGCAAACTGGGTAAGAAAGTGGTTAGGGGATAGGTGACAGAGGGTGGTGGTAAACAGAGTTGACTCCAAGGAGCAGAGAGTGACCAGCAGGGTGCCTCAAGGATCACTGCTGGGATCAGTCTTCTTTAATGCCTTTATAGAAGAAATTACAGAGGAGCTGGAGGGGAAGGTCTGCCTATTTGCAGATGACACCAAAATCTGCAGTAGGGTGGACGCTCTGGTTGGGGGTGTGTGTGGAAAAGATGAGCAGAGACCTGAGAAAACTCAAACAGTGGTCAAGATTATGGCAACTGAGTTTCAGTGCGAAAAACTGCAGAATAATGCATTAGGGCACAGAAATCCGGTAGCAGAGTATAAAATGGAGGGAGTGTTATTGATGACCACTAAACAGAAGAGAGACCCAGAGGTAATAATCTCTGATGACCTAAAGGTGGCCAGGCAGTGAGACAGAACAGTTGGGAGGGGTAGTAGGATGCTGGGGTGCATAAGGAGAGGTATCACCAGCAGAAGGATGGAGGTGGTGCTGCGTCTGTATAGATCACTGGTAAGACTTGATGTCTGATATTCTGCCAGAACATAGCAAGCAGTGATAACATCTGACACTATGCCAAGACATATTTGTATTTATTTAATTTACCAGGGGAAAAAAGTTACATTGAGCAGTGCTCATTTACAAGGAGGTCCTGGGTAGGACAAATAACATACAATGGGTAATAGTGCAGTTTTAAAGAGTACAAAAAAACTTAAGAATTTCATTAAGTACTGGTTAACAGGTATAATCAAATACAAAGATAAGAATAGCAGGAATATCGATAAACAGGACCTACGGCAAAGACCATGTAAACAGAGTACTACTACTACTAGTACAGAAATTGCAACATACTGTAATACATAAAAATGTTATTCTCAGTGGCATTCACATTTATCAACACAGAACTGACCAAGAAGGACCTTAAAATAAGAGGAGCCAGCAAGCTCACACATTTTGAGCAAGTCTTGTAAGGCATTCCAAAAAGTAGAGGCCATCCAGCTAAAAGTTATTTTACCAAACTTTGAATGATGTCTTGGGACATCAAGCAGGATGATATTCTGCTTTCTTGGATTATATGTCCCTGTAGATATTCAGCATTGATAACAATTGCTCTCACTTCAAAGGGGAGCTCTTGCAGCAGGTAATACCATTAAGACTAAGGCCGCCAGGCATTAGGACCCCACAGAAAAGTCTTCTAGCTAGCAGTCTATGGCGAGGACCGCTCCTGATGTTGGCTCCACTCCGATGTCAGACATGGTATAAAGGGGCAGTCCTGGCACCACCTCAGTTCTTTTCCGGCCGTCGACCTGCTGACTTCGGATCCGCGGACGCCATCGTTGCAGTAGACTGCCATTGTCTCATGCATCGTGCTGTTTTTTTCCTCACAGTAGTCTTTTCTTCCAAATTTTTTCATCAGCAAAGTGCATGTCTTCATTGACACAGTAGTGAAAGTTGAAGTGTGCATGCAGGAAGCAGACCCTCGTGAAAGACGGCCACTCTGCCTGCCTAATCTGCCTAGGCCCAGACTACCAGCCTGACGACTGCCCGCACTGCCAGAAATTTAATAATAAAACTAGGATTCGCCACTCCAATACTCTTAAGGCCTGCCTACTAGAGAAGTGAGTGGCCACCATGCAGAAGGCCCCGCCAGGACATAGTTCATCCTCCTCAACAAGGGAGTCTCCTCCCAAGGAGAAGAGATCGGAAGGGAAACACCTTCACTGGGAGAAGGAGAGAGCCAGGTTTGAATCCCGACCAAAGTCCCCACACTGGACCTCTGCTACCTCCACCTCCAGCGGGAGGTTAGAGTTGGTTCCCTCAGGTACCACTGCAGTTTAGGGGGTTACTCACAAGACGACCACCTCTTCACACTCCAAAGGTAGGGAGTCTTTGTCCCAGGGGATTCATCTGCCCAAGTTTCCTTGGCCCACCGACCCCACAAACCTTCACATGGGTTGACCCAAGAGAGAAAGGCATCAGTTTCAGGCAAACCCTCTGAATCCGGCACCCATAAGCACTCTGGTTCATCCGAGAAACACAAGATGTCAGACAACTCCACAAGACACCAGGAGGTCATCAGGTACTGGATGCCTCCTCCACCCAAAGAATTAACAACTGGTGGAACACCATAAAAGGGGCTGTTCTCCCAAAACCCAGGGACCCATCCCTGGTCCGGCCACTACCTAGGGACTAGTCACTACAGCAGCCCCTCCCACCGAAGGAGCTTCTGCTGCCTGACAGCAGAAGGCAGGCAGATGCCTGGGTCGGGCACTAGGAAAAGGTATCCATCATCTGCCCCGTCCATGAGCGGATGCCTGCCATCGACTTCAGGGGAGGACGCTGGAGATTCATCATCCAACTGCTCCTCAGAAGATGAGTTGCCTATCCCATCTCCAAATCCAAGGGACTCACCGAGGTCACCTCCAGATGACCTGTCCTTCTTGGATATCATGAGACACATACAAGCTCTGTACCAGTGGGACACAGAAGAACTGGACCCTGAGAGACGTCGCTTGGCCAAATTTCTGGGGGCCGCTGACCCAAAACCCTTGGTCATCCCCCCATTAGTAGAACCATTTCAGATGTCACCAGGTCAACGTGAAAACATCTGGCCACCACGACTGCACTGCCTCGGAAGGCTGACAGGCTTTACAAAATGCCCAAAGGGGAGCCTTTCTTGGGTGAACATCCAAAAGTCGACTCAATGGTGCTGATGGCTGTCCACGACAGGGCACCGCAAACACAACACATGAGTGCCCAGCCCCTGGACCCAGAGTCCAAAAAGCTGGACCAAATGGGTTGTAAAGTGTATTCGTTGGCAACATGCACAATCAGGTCATTAAATTTCCTTGCCCACATGGTCACGTGCCAGAAATCTCCGTGGGCAAAAGCGATGGACCTGGCCAAGGCCCAGCCAGATTCGGAGGGTAAGGCAGAACTCCTCGCTGTCATACAGTCTGGTATGGATGTAGATAAGCACGTCCTAAGGAGCTCTTACGACTCTGCAGATGCAGCTGCAAAAGCAGAAGCTACTGGTATTTGCATGTGGAGGCATGCCTGGCTCAGAGTTTCCAGCTTCCGACAGGATCTACAGGATGCCATTTTGGATGCTCCTTTTTCAGGGACCAGTTCTGTTCGGATAGGAGACTGAAAAGCTGATCACAGGACTGCAAGGTTCTGTCAAAGCAGTATCTGAAGTCCACAGAATGTGTAGGTCAGAGTCATAGACCACATGACACCATCCCTTTAGAAAAAATCGGGGACAGCAAGGAAGACACCAGACACAACACAAGGGAGGCTTTAAAAGAAGAGTGGCCCCTGTTACTTCAGGTATCCAGGGCCCCAAAAATCTCAAGATGCCCAGACCTCCCTTGCCTACCCTCTCCACTACAGCAAGACTCCCTACCGACCCCCCCACCACCACCAGAGGAAGTACGGAGGAGGCGGTAGGAGGGAGATTCTCCCTTTACCTATCCAAATGATCCAATATTACATCGGACCATTGGGTCCTCCAAATAGTGGAGAGAGGATGCTCTGTAGAGTTTACTCAGATCCCACTGGACAACCCTCCAGTCCCCTCCCACTGCTCACCCTCCCATGCATTTCTCCTGCGAGCAGAAATACAGGCCTTGTTAGACAAGAGAGCCATCCAGGAGGTCCCCTATGCTCAAAGAGGCAAAGGTTTTTACTCCTATTTTTTCCTTGTCCCTAAGAAGACAGGAGACCTCCATCCCATTCTGGATCTGAGTCAACGGAACACTTGCATTGAATACAAAAGGTTCACAATGGTGACATTAGTGAGCCTGTTGCCCATGCTCCATCAAGGAGACTGGCTTTGCTCCCTGGAGATGCAGAATGTGTACATGCATATCAAGATCCTGCCGTCCCACAGGAAGTACCTTCGCTTCACCTTCCAAGGCGGGCACTACCAGTTCAGGGTACTGCCATTCGGTCTGTCATCAGCACCAAGGGTCTTTTCCAAGTGCCTGGCAGTAGTGACAGTGGCTCTCAGGAGAGGGGATCTCTTTGTTTACCCCCACTTGGATGACTGGCTTCTTACAACGCCAGCAGAAGACCAATTGAACAGGATGCTGGAGGAGACGTTCATTCTATTCCAGACTCTGGGCATTACCCTAAACATGCCCAAGTCCACACTCATGGCCTACTCAAAGGCCGCAATACATAGGAGCAGTTCTGGACACCATCCAAGGGAAAGCCTTTCTTCCTGAAGACTGGGCATCCAGGCTAAGAGAAGTCGCTCACAGGGTGATGGACTTGGACCTGGTTTCAGCGAGAGTGGTTCTGCAGCTTCTGGGTCATTTGGCTGCAGCCATAGCCACAGTTCCACTTGTACGTTTGAACATGAGGATCCTGCAGTGGCATCTCAGAGTTCAGTGGGACCAATGCACACATGAGATAGAGGAGCCCATCTGGATCTCCAGCGTGGTCCATCAGTCCCTGACTTGGTGGGTCAATCCAGCTCATTTGGCCATAGGAGTTCCCCTTCAGAGGCCCAGACCACAGCAGATCCTTACCATGGATGCCTCAGGACTGGGATGGGGAGCGCGTCTTGCTTCTCATCAGACGAGGGGTCTTGGAATTCAGCAGAACGATCTCTCCACATAAATATTCTGGACATGAGTCGTACTGTACGCCCGTCAAGCCTTCCAAGGGGTACTCCTTCCAGGGCCTCTTCTGGTCCAGTCGGACAATACCCCAGTAGTCTTGCATCTCAACAAGCAAGAGGGCACACACTCTCATCCCCTATGCAGAGAGGCAGTGAGGGTATGGACTTGGGTAGTGGATCACAGCCTGGATCTCACGGCAGTCTATGTTCCAGGGATTCACAACATCCTTGCAGACAGCCTAAGTTGTTCCTGGTCTCAGAACCACGAGTGGGAACTACGGCAAGAAGTTGTAGATGACCTCTTCGAAAGGTGGGGTCAGCCAGAACTGTACCTCTTTGCATCCCCACACAACCCCAAACTGCTCAATTTCTGCTCACTAGATCCAGGGCCTGGAGTTTTTTGGCAAGATGCATTGTCTCTCTCTTTGACAGGGAGATTTCTGTATACCTTCCCTCCCTTCCCCCTTTTCCAGAGGGTCTTGCTTAAGTTGCAGGCAGAAGGAGCCTGGATGATACTGGTAGTGCTTCTCTGCCTCGATAGATTTGTTTCCCGCTGTTGCAACAGCTGGCATCAGAACTGCCAGTTCCGTTGCCCCTCTCCACTCGCTCTTCCAAGATTAAGGGACGTTGGTCCGTCCAGCCCTCCGGTCCCTGCATCTGCATGCATGGCTCCTGCAGACTTAGCCAGGGATAGATTTGGAGTATCCCTCAGAGTGGCAGAGGTGCTCATGGCAGTGAGAAAAATCTCTACCAGGGCTACATATGCCTTGAAATGGAAGCGTTTCTGCTTGTGGGCATACCCCTGCTCTCTAGATCCCCTCAATTGGCCGGTGGAATCTGTGCTGGAGTATCTTTTTTACCTGTCGGACTTGGGCCTTAGCTACTCATCCATTAAGGTGCACCTCTGCGCATTGTCGGCTTACCATGCACCAGTGAATGGGAAGACTCTGTAACAGTTGGACATCTGCAAGACCTTTCTAAGAGGTATCTTGCATATTAAACCCCCAGGAGAGACCCAGTGCCGCTTTGGGACCTCCTGTTTGTTTTGGAAAAGATCACCTTTTCCCCCCCTTTGAGCCAGCCGCAAGTTGCGAGCTATGTCTTCTCTCTTGGAAGATGTAAGGCTACCAACTTTCCAAAGCCTAAAACTGGGACATGCCATTTGGAAATAAATAATTTTTTTTGTTAGACACAGAAAGTAACTTACCATAAACATGAAGATTTAGTAATCATCTTCCTCTCTACACTCTGACTTCACTTTTTTAGTTCTTTTTGACTTCAGTCACACCACCTTGAGCTTCAGAGAGGCTACTGTCTTCTGTCTGCCTGCCCAACTGCCACCTGTGTAGTGTCCAGCTAGTCAGAATTAAAATCTCTAGGCCTTTAAGTCTCTCTCTCTCTCCCTCTCTGTAAAATTGTTTTACTCACACCTACACACTTTTCTTTGTCTTTTAACCAAGTAATTATTGACACCCATCCTTAATTAACCAAGTAATTGACAGGCAGGGCAGGGCAGGGCTGCAAGGAGTATTGCTACCACACACTGACTGCATTCTCACACACTGTCACCTCCTGCAGTGTCAACAAGGGAACAAGTCAGAAGTCTGCACAAATTTATCAGTAATCATATAATCTAGTACACTTAACAACAACACAATAAACAGGGCTGGTGGTGTTGCCAGCTGCCGACTCCACAAACCACTAAACTGTTAACTGTAAGGACCAGAGCAGGGGTGTAGCCAGAACTTCTGTTTTGTACACACAGTCTCCAACAGTTACCTCTCCCCCCAAATTAAAACATTTACACATCCTCTCCAAATGGTACCCCCTTCCAGACAAGTCAGATTGTATGTCAGATGATTCCTCTAATCTCTAAAGAGGTTATACATGTATCTGTCTCTTAAACAACAGAAGTTTGAACAGAGATACTCCTCAGTGGCCCACACTAACCCAGATACTACAGATTAGAATGAAAATGTTAACAGAAAGGCAAATGGTTTGTGACAGGCACTCGACAAAACTGTACACAAATGTGCACAGTGAGTATGCCTGTCTACACCCTTGGACCAGAGATGAGTTTGTTCCATTCCCAGACTGGTCAGAGGCTCATCATCAGAATGAGATGAGTAAAAAAACAGTAAACTTCATCCAGATCTACAGCATTAGCAAAAACCTAACAAACAAGTGCAGTGACTGAGCCACAGATATAATCTGACAAACAATTATTTGGTTCCCCTCATGATCAACAACCTTACCTACTGTATTAAGCACTGCAGTCTCAGACACTGTGTGTGACTCGCTCACCTCAGACAGACATGCAGCAGAGATGGACTAGGTCTGGTCTTCTTCCGATGATGATGTCCGAGTGGAGTCCAACTGGTATTTCTGACTGTTCCGTGTCCTGCAATGGGACTGGGCAGGTCAGACCGAGACAAGACACAAGACTGAGAGGAGTGAGCCATGGGGTGGAGCGGATGATGCACTGGCAGGTGGCCACATGATGACCCCTTCCCCCGGACTATTGCTCCACATTCTTCCGACCTCTCTCCCCCATCTTGTTGCCTCCTTCCTGGCCCTTGCCCTTGTCCTCCGCTACCCACGGACAGACCCCAGGTGGATGCAGACCAGCAACCACAACATGGCACACGTTGCTGGCTTTTTTGCAGCTTGCTTGCTGTACGACATGCTCAGTCACAGTCAGTGACCATCCATCCATGCTGCAGGAAGTCGGACTTCTTGAGAACTGACTGAGGTCCGGAAGAACTTGAACAGCCTGCCCCGAGCTTAAGCAAACAACAAGCTAACTAGTCAGCTGCTTAGCCTTCAGATAGTGCTCCTCCTCTGACATTGATTGCCATGTGTGTCTTGTCAGTCTCGCTGACATCAGTAAACACAGGGGCGGAAACACAGTTTCAAGATGCTCCAGCAGCACACAGTGGTGCTGAGATGCTGAGAGTGAGACATTCAATTTAAAAATGAAAGGTCCATTATCGCCGCATCGGGAACTGCAAATGAAACTTGTTCAGCCGGACCAGGTTAGTTTAGTTAGTTAGCACAGCTATGATGACAGGACGGGATGGGGACACACATGTCAGCAGTGCATGGCCCGGAACAAAACTGGGACAGTTGTTTGAAAATGGGGGGACACCGGGACATGCACCCTAAAAATGGGATTGTCCCAGGAAAATCGAAATGGTTGGCAGCTTTAGGAAGACGTTATTTTTAGTTGCCATTACCTCAGCTCAGAGGATTTCTGAGCTGCAGGCCGTGATGTGTAAAGAGCCTGATCCTATTTTTCACAAGGACAAAGTAGCCCTGCGTACAAACCCTAAGTTTCTGCTGAAGGTAGTGTCTGAGTTCACACTGAACCAGGACATCCAAGTACCAGTTTATTACCCCAGAGTACTCTAATAGAGGGGAGGCCTGTTGTTACACACTCTGGATGTACAAAGAATTCTGCATTACTATTTGGCCAGAACCAGTTCCACCAGAAAGACAGACCAGTTGTTTGTCTCTTTGCACACAGAAAGACTAGGGCACCAGTGACAAAACAAACACTAACTAAGTGGCTTGTGCATTGCATTACGGTCTGCTACCAGCAGCACAACAAGCCCTTACCGGGACCAGTTAGGGGTCATTCCAGCAGAGGGATAGCGACATCCTTTGCTTCCCTTCGGAAAATTTCTTCAGCGGACCTCAGTAGGGCTGTTACTTGGAGTTCGGTGCACACCTTTGTTAGGCACTACAGTCTGGATATTGCTTCCAGGAGGAGAGCAGGCTTCGGCCTAGCGGTCCTTCAGGGAATCCTCTCCTAATTGTCTACAACATACTATTGTTGTCCTCCACTCTTCTGACTTGGGTCTCTTCTTGGGCAGTGCTTGGGACTCAGTCCTAATGGTAGTACCTGCTGCAAGAGCTGCCCCTTGAAGTGAGATAGTACAGTTATGTAAGAACTTACCATAACAGTAGATCTTTGAGAGGAGCTCTTGCAGCAGGTGGCTTTCCCACCCACCTGCCCCAGGGACAAATTTCATTCTTTTCTCTTTGGGGATAGGAGATCCTCCTCGGTTCTCAATCTGTTTTTCAGCCAGGTCTTCCACCAGCTGCCTTGTTTAGGACTTTTCTAATAACATTTCCCCAATCACAGTGTCTGCTGCTTGCTCTGTCATTGTACATAGACCTGGTGGCTGGCATGTTTTATAAAGCACTGTCCTCTGAAAGATCTGATTGAGGATCGGGTCTGCTGAGCCACTGGAGAAATGAGTAGTCCAGGGAGTTCTTCTCACAGAAGTGGGAGCGAGTGTGTCCCTCAGCAGCCTCCATATTTAGTGCTTCCCTGATCATGGTTTCAACTGCTTGCTGCAGCCTGCTATGGTTTAGATAGTGTACCATTTAAGTCTGAATTAGTTGTTTTATATTATAATAGCTGACAGAGGAGCAGGTTTAGGCCATGATTTGAAAGCCGTATCTTGGCGACACATGCTCAACACTCACTGGGTTGGGGGCAACTTTCTCAACAGAAAGGGCGACACTTTTATATTTTAAGTAAGCCGTAAAACAAGTTTTTGTACATGGTCTTCATAATAGGATGCTGTGCAGCACAAAACAGGGGTATAGCTACACACTGTGTGTTGCAGGCATGTAGGGTGGGGGGGTCTCCAGCTCAGCTGTGCAGTTTCAGGAACTTGGCATACTGCTATATGTCTCGTAGTGAGTCCTGACTGGCTGAAGAGGTGCCGGTTGGCACAATGTACCCTGATAAGGACGTGGTTACAGGCACCTCTCAGCCAATCTGGACTCAGAAAACTCCAGACCCATTTTATAAGTAGAGATAACACCTGATGCTCCGAAGATAGCCTGCCGTGATATATGTCAGATACTCTGCCAGAAGATAGTTTGCAGCGATTATGTATGACACTCTACCATAACATAGCCATCAGTAATGACATCTGATACTTGAGCAGTAAGGCACAACAAAATATGGGTCATTGTAAGATTTACTCGTACCTTTTGTGCTTTGGCATGAGCTGCAGCCAAAGTTTGCTCCCTGTGCTCACTCGGGCTGGGGACAGAACTGAGGCAGTTAGGGCGTCATTAATGGTTATTGGCTTCGATGTATGGCATCATGCATGTGCCAGTGCTACCACCATTGTTGCCCTCTAACCACAAAATATTTACTTCTGTGGGATCCTAGAACCTCTGGCCCCATGACTAAAGAGTGGGACTCTATGAAGAAGACTGATTCTTGGAAGACTGGGGAAGAATCATTGGCTGAACAAAATGATCTTTGTACTTTCACGTCTCACACTTCAGCTGACTGCAGTGCTGTTCATGCTTTGTTCAGCAAACTGTGCCATCTCAGAGGTCCGGTTTCGTTTGTGTGAAACTCCAGAATGCCACACTTGGGTCAGTTGAGGGCTAAGGGCATTCCAGAAATGAGGTGCTTAGCTTCCGTGATGGGAGGGCATGGGTCACCTAGCATTTGCTCACCAATCAAAGAGAGGCATTGGCATTAGCTGATAAGACACACTCCCCTACCCTTCTGTATGGAGGAAGGGGCCAGTTGCGATGGTAGCAACCCACTCTGCCCTCACGGATGGATGAAGAGTGGTAATGGTGTGGGGGAGGGGAGACTGAGAGGTATAATGTAACGATGTTCAGTGTTACTGAAATGCTGTTTTTGCTTTACTAATGTGTATTTGCTACTGACAACCTATTGTGAAAGGTCTGGATGATTCACTAAGGCCCACCTCATGTGTTTTGTTTCAGGGCTATGGGATGCCTCACACCATCTCCAAGTGGTCCGAACTGAACTGGGCCAGCCACTGGGTTACCTTCGGCTGCTGGGTCTTCTATCGTCTCATTCGCTGATCGGAACAAACAGCTTTGGAGTGTGTACATGGACCGAAATGTCCAGATGTATTTGTGTGTGGGGTGGGGTGAGGGGTGGGGAGGTAGACAAGAGATGGGCTTTCCTTCCCCCTCCCTTTCTCCCACCCTTTTGTGGAGGTGACCATTACGAAACACTAAACTGACCACACACAGTACTGCTGAGTTTACAGGACAACTCTGTTACTCTTCAATGGAAGCTCATGCTGTAACATAATGATCAGGCATTTTAACCAGAGAGGTCACAGACTGGAAATCCTAGTGTGCCAGTAATGTGTGAACTTTTTGAGTCATTCTGTTCAGAAAAGTACTCCATTTGCCTTTAGTAGTTTCTCCATGCTTCTCCTGGTTGTGAAATATTTTTCATTGGGGTTGGAAGGTTTTGTTTGTTTTTAAAAATCCCTCAAAGCAGTATGACCTGATAGTGCAAGCTGCAGGAGGCTGAAATAGGTACTCCCTGGATGCTCCCAGTCTCTGGGGGAGGAAGGCTGGCTGACCTGCTACATGTCTGTCCCCTGGTGTCCCTGTAGACCAGTCATGGATAGCACCTCACTAAGTGAGCGAGAGGGGTTGAGGACAGTGGCTGGCTCTTTGTCGGTACACCATTGCATACACGTGCTTGAAGCCATCCCTGAAGGTGAGCAGAGAGCAAGGCATGTGGGGGGAAGCGCCAACTATAGGATGAGAGCTGCAACACTCCAGAGGGTAGAATGCTATTGAAGGTGCCTCTACAGGAGGGCAAGCCATGGAAGAAGCAGAGGTCAGAGGTTGTTGGGGCTAGGATGTCACCTTGGGGAGGGACTGGACCTGATGCCAGACAATCATTCCTGGGAAAGAGGAGAGTGGAATACAAAGACCTATTTTGAAAAAACAAACTCCTTCAGCTCTGCTTCTTTCCCAACCCTCCACAGTTTTACTGCAGAGGGAATTCACAGGATTGATTCTCCAAGATAGTGCTTGAAACTGAAGATGGTCTTGACCTCTCATCTTTTCGATTGCTGTTTTCCAGGAAAGACAAGGGTTAGCACCTTTTAACATCCTCATAATCTGGCAGTTATCTCCAAACTTTATATAAAAAAAAAAAAAAGGTTGTCCAGGAGCACCTTACCCAGACAATTTGATTTTTTTTTCATGCAACATGGCAAATTGGGGGCTTTCTCGTACCTAATTTCTATTATTTTTTTTAGATCTGTTTAAAAGAAAGTTGCATCTGATAGTCTTTCATCAGCAGAACTGAAAAAAATAAAACAACTGAATTCACAAAAACCGGACAGATGGCATTGGGGATGAACAGCTGGGATGATCAGTTTCAGAGATCTAACCTCCTTGGGCATTCGTTTAGTAGTAGTAGTACATGTGGTGATGAGCTTTCCCCTACTGGTACCCTATTATTTTTGGATCACCCTTTTCTCCCTGTCTTGTAAGGTCCCATTTTCCCTCCATTTTGAGTCAGATTTATTATTTTATTAAGATATGAACAAAATAAAGGAGACTTCTTTTAAATATAGATGATCCCACATTTTCATCAGTTCTCTCAGCTGTATTTGTTTAACTTTTTTTAAGGGACAGTGTCAGATCTTCTTGCATCATATTATTTCTAGTTAAACCCCCATATTTATGATTGCTTACGTTCCGATGCTGTTAGTTGGTTTATTTGCTTCGTTTCTCAGTAGAACTGAAATGCATGGTAATGGTGCAATGATACTTAACGTTGTTTCATTTTAAATCCTTGATCAGCTCTTATTGCATAGTTCCTAAGCATTGCAAACACCCCCAGATAGTCCAGCCACTCTTGACGCAGTAATCGCCTCTCCTTCAACTGCATTATGAGTAGCTAGACTGTTTGGGGGCATTCCCAAATCCAAGAAAGATGCAGTGGAAGTTGATCAAGGAATGTAAACATGTTTTTATGTGGTATCACCAGTATGGTTGGTAGCCAGATTTTCACATTGCAGAAGAAAAAAAAGACGGAATTAAACAACTGCTGTAGCTACATTAGCAATCTTTATAGAATGCATGCAGTTATAAAGTGTTTTTTTAAACCAGAGACAGTTTGAAGCCTAAGAGGGTTGACGTTGTCCCTTTAAGCATGAACCGCTCCGCTGGCCTGTTGGCACAGCAGTAGGGTTGCCTCCTGCAGTGTGCTGGAGAATGAACCCAGGATATTGAGGGCCAACTGGGAGGAAGAAGAGGTTCTGTCGTCCCACAGGATGCACTGCTCAGGGCAGGGAGGGTTGCATTCGCTGTTGCAATACCACCAGCTGGGTGACCCCAGGTGGCAGTATAGACAGAGAAGCTCAAGGGAGGGGGGACTCAACCTGGCTGCAGAACAAAGCTATACCATCACACGTGCGCCATGGAGTCCTTGCAGAATGCTTCCTTGGGGTTGTGACAAAATAAAGTGGAAAACCCTGGAGGGTGGCAGCAGGCCAGTGGCACATCTAGGCCCCACCACTCCAACTGGCCACTGTCCTCTACACTTGTGGACCAGAAGGGGGCGCTTCCCTGCCAAACCCTCAGATGAAATTCACTGTGGGGTGAAATGCCCTGTGAACCCCATGTAAATAGGTAAGTGACAGAGAAAGAGTATTATGGGCTGGGTGGTCACCAAGCAGAGGTTGGCAGCTCTGGTGACCAGGGATTAAAAAACCAAACAAACAGGAACAGGTACTTTTTTTTTTTTTGTTAATTTATATTTTATCTCTTGCATGCCTCCCCCGGTCAGACCCAGTCCTGGTCCCCTGAGCCATGGAACCTTCAACCCCATGAGCCTACCCCCTCATGGTGGGTGCTGTTCGAGTCTGTCCAACCTTCTGCTCCTTCTCAAGCTATAGAATGGAGGTCCCATGGTGTCCCCTTGGTGGCGGCTTGGGACCAGAGTCCAAGCATCCAGGAGTCCTGAGGCATGGAGTGGTTTTGCTTTAGTAGTAAGCCCCCCCCCCCAGAGCTATGGGATGATCAGTAATGCCAAGACAGTAATACATACTCCTACAGACCACAAAGTATCCGCCCACTGCTTAACTCAAAGCTTGGCAGGCATGAGTGCTGTCCCCCAGCACACCGCTAGCAGGCAGATGACACTAGCACTGTAATCCACCCCGAGGAGAAGAGCAGTCCTGGTCCCTGGGGTCGCAAGCAGTAGCTCGATCTCTGTGCCGGCAGGCCTGCCCGAGGAACAGCTACTTTAATTAACGTAGAAGAGAAGGCGGTCATCTTGTAAATCCTTTTTGTGAATCCCATACCGTGTTCCCAATACTAAGTGTCCCCATTCTTGTGTGCAGGACGTTTGTGCCAAAGTGGCACAAATTTATCATAATGTTTTCAGCAGAGTTGTGAAAAAGTCTTTTTTCTAGGGGCATGGATATAGTTCACTATCAACACTTTGGTAGTTCCACAGGAAGAGCTGATTTGCTGGACGTCTTTAAGCTAAGTTCCTCCCACCATCCAGGCAATATATCCCCAACTTTACCCTGTGACATCAGATCTTTCTCTGCACTGGAACAACAGGTCACCTCCTTTGCGGCTGTCACTTAGGATTAGTGCACCATAGGTAAACTTTGTTTTCAAAGTTTTCTTCAACTTTGGTGTTTTATTCATTGGTCCCATCAACTCTTCTCTTCACTCATCAATGGGGTAACAGAAGCTGAGGTTCAAACTTTGCATCTGGTGCTGGCAGAAGACGTCTGTCACTGACCTGCATGATACGTGCTTGCACTGCTTGGACGGGAAGCAGGACATGGACAGATGTGGGCATTGCTTGTCCATGCTCCCTGAGTCCTGTGAAGAAAGGATGCACCAGCTCACCATGGGATGACCTTCGGAGTGGAATATGAAGTACCACCCAAAGGGCCACAAGAAGTCCTCAGTGACTGCCAAGTTGGCACAGCTGCTTGTGGCCCCTGAAGCAGAAGTGGAGGTGGCTGCAGTGAGTACCTCCTTGGTCTCAGAGCTGTTCTTGGTTGAGACCAGTGTTAGAAGGTCATTCACTGGAGGCTTCTGGGATATATTTGGCCATCCAGACCCTGGGGGAGAGTCCTGCCCCCCATGGCTCTAAGCACAAGCAGCACCAGTTGTGAGAGCAAGAGAGACCAAAGTCTTCCCGATCTGTCAATTCCCCCAACCACTTGATAGTGGTTGATTTGCCCTTTGGTCAGAGGCTCTTTGGCACCCCCGTCGAGCTTGTCAACATCGAGTCTCGAGCCTGTCGACTGGCTGTTGGATGAGGTCAAAGAGTCGATCTTGCAGGCCACAGTGCTTCCGGTCCTCACTTAAGAGGATATAGCCCAATTGGTGTCCCCAACCAGCCCACTGTGGGAGTGGCCTCCACCAGCAGTGGAGTCTTCCACACCAGCACTGGTCATCGTAGGCTGGCATGTGGTATACCACATCCAGCTGGAAGGCTTTATTTTATTTATTGAGAAATCGGAATTACAACTCTTTGAATCATAGACTCTTTTGCAAAGGCTCCTCATCAGATAACATAGTATATAGACATTACAACGAGAATTAACAAGGTGCATAAAACAATCTAATTAGTGTAGTACATATAGATAACAGGGGAGAAAAGAATAACATGTTCATGTAGATTCTGTGGGTAGAGACAACCCAGTCTCGAGTAAAACGCAGTAATATGACATTTGTACCATAATAGTAAATACATACAATGTTAACACAAGAGGTAGACTTGCTGAGCTATGGAGCAGATTACACAGTGCAGTTCTATCATACTTAATGAGTTGGGGTTGGGGGGAGGAGAAGACAGGAGCTGTTACAGTGGAGGGATGCTAGTTGCAGTCACAGGTTGAGCTCTCTGAGAGAAATTCCCTGAGGGTAGTTTTGAAAGGGCCAATCGTAGTCTCGGCAGAGATAGCAGCAGGTAGGCCATTCAGCCAGTACGGGGCCCTATGACAAAAGTCTCTTTGACCCAGGGATGTCCTACAGCAGGGAACCGAGATGGTGGCCTTTGAGGTACTCCTGGAGGCTCTTGTCAGGGGGTAGTGCTGGATAAAGTTATGTGGTCAAGGTGGGGGAGAGTTTACACTGAATTTTCTTGGCAGGGAGACAGGTGTGATATTTAAGACGGCACTCAAAATTTAGCCAGTTTGAGCAAGTGTAGAGATCACATGTGTGAGTGCATCTGTCGCCAGACAACAGGCTTTGTTCAGTGCAGTTTTTATTCGGTGTAGGGCAGTGTTGTCTGCAGAGCTATTGAACACAATCCCATAATCCAGTACTGAGAGGACTGAGGATGACACAGCCAGGTGAAGTGCATCATGGGGCAGACAGTGTTTGTGCCGGTATAGAAGTCCAATTCTGACATTGGTGGTGGTACAGAGGAGGTGAATATGTGCACAATAGGAGAGGGAGGAGTCAAGGGTAAGACCCAGGTATTTGAATGAGTTAACCTGCTCAAGCAGGGAGCCTTGGGAAGTGTGGACAAGCAAAGCAGAGTCACTCAGTGGGTTCTGGCGGTGGGAGAAGATCATTGCATTTTTTTTTTTTTTTATAGTTTAGAACTAGAAAGTGCTCAGAAAACCAAACTTCAGCTTCAGAGGAGGACTACTGGAGGGCATGCTGGAGGGGTAAAGGTTGGGGTGACTCCAGAAGAGGACTGCATCGTTGGAATATAGACGTACTCAACCAGAGCAGGTACCGGGTAGGGAGTTTAGGATATGGCTGAATAGGAGGGGGCCCAGGATGGAACCCTGGGGAACCCCAGAGTGAACTGGGAGGCTGGATGATAGGGTATAGTCAATTTTGACTTGCTGAATCCTGTTACTTAGGTAGCTCCTAAACCAGGACATAGTTTCTCGAGTTATCCCCATGGTGGTCAGGGAGTTAAGGAGAAGGGCATGGTGGACAGTATCAAACACCTTAGTTAGGTCGATGTAAACTGACCTAAGTTTCCATGATCTAGTGCCTTATGTATGAAGGTAGTATATTTCAGTAGGGCCATAGTGGTACTGTGTCACTTACGGAACCCATGTTGCTCTGGACACAGGAGATTATACTTTGAGAGGTGTTCAATGCGCTAGTCGGCTACTATTTTTACGAGAGCTTTGGAGAGTGGGGGAAGAATGGAGATGGGCTGATAGTTATTGGGGGAGGTGCGTTCTCTGTCTTTGTGGATAGGGGTGATGACTGCCCATTTTCAAGGGAAGGGGAACTCGCCACAACAGAGGGAGAGGTTAAGGATTTTGGTGAGGGGGACAAGGACAGCGTTGAGAGTGAGGTGGAGGAGTTTTAAGTCCAGGGTGTCCTCACTGTGGTGAGTCTCACCTAGGACTCTAGAGAGATAGGTTATGGCCTGTCTAGGTGATATAACCCAAAGTGTGAAAGGCGGGGAGTTGGCAGGTGAGCAGTAGACAAATAGAGGAGAGGAGGGGGAGGTTGAAGAAGTTAGGGGGAAGCACATTGTTGAGGTCTGAGAAAGTGGAGTTTAATATTTAATACATTGGCAATTTGCAGTGGGTTATGGGTTAGTGTACCATTTTCCGAGAGTTGGGAAGGTGGGTGGAATATTGTTTTACCATTGAGTTCTTTGATAGAATCCCAGAATTTATGACCAGTGCCCCAGGTGGCGGAGAGGGCATTTCGATAGTAGTTAACTTTAGCCTGGCTTCCCTGTACCTTCGTCTGTCTTGAGGCAGTTCTGTGGCAAGTGCTTTATGCCAGAAACTGTCCCTGTAATGCATGAGGTTGAGAAGTGACTTGGTTAGCCAGGATGTATCACAATCTTTTAATACTTGTTTGGAGACGGGCAAAGAGGCCACATGCCGCATTGAAGGTGGTGATGAAGCAAGCAAGAGTACTGTCAGTGTTCCTTGCAATATCTGTGGGTGACCAGTCATAGTTTGAGAGGTGGTTTTTGAAGTGGGCTAGTGCACAGTAAATGGTTTTGGGGAAGGGTTGGGAACCTTGCAAAACCACCAGCACAGAACAGGCAAGTGGTCACTAAGAGCATCAGGAAGCACCGTGACCCTTAAAATTCTTTTGGGGCGGTTTGTAAAGATTAGATCCAATAAAGTTGTCCCTATTTTGAGGTTGAGGCTCATGGGGGATTGGACAACTTGAGTAAGGTTAATAGCCATGGTGGAGCCCTTATGGGGGCAGCAGATGGTGACATCCAGTTTGTGTTGAAGTCACCCATGACTAGGGTCTCACTATTTGGAGGGAGGTGTGAGATGCAATTGGTAACAGCGGGAAGTTTTTGATTGCAAGGTGGAATGTAAACCATCAAAACATAAATGGTTTTACCAGGGTTGCCCAGAGCTAGCTTTACGGGGAGTACTTGGGCCCCATGTGCAGAGGGTAGGGGTTGGGGATGACCATTGCTTGTAAAGAGTCCTGGATATAAAGCATGCAACCACCAGCCCGTTTGCCCTGTCTATCAGTCTGAAGAATAGAGTAGCCTTTCAGGGCCACTTGGGAGTCTTTGGTGTCAGGGGAGAGCCAGGTTTCTATCTAAGCCAGGATGTCGGGCTTATGCCTCGCCATCCATCCTTGAAGAATGTCGTACTTTTTTTGTAAGCTGCAGATATTTAAGGAGGCAAATAAGAGGCTCTTCTTCTTGTCACTAGGAGAGGGTGTTTGCGGAGCAGGTCCTGGGATTGGGTGAACATTCCCTGAGAGTAGAAGGAGGGGGAGGGTGTGGCGAAGTAGAGCAGCTTTAAGCAGCTTACATTCCTGGGTGCCAGCCAGTGGGAGGGGGGTTAAGTTTAGAGCAGAGTATGGGAATGGGAAGTGAGAGGATGTAGGGGACCCAAAGGAGTGAAGAGGTGAGGTGTATGGTATTGCAGAGAAGTTGGCGATGGAGGAAAAACCGGGAGGAACTAGTGCCACAGAAAGAAGTAATAATGGGTGGGTGGAGATAGGGCGGAGGGCAAGTGGGGCAGACTCAGATCGGGGGTGGAGATGGGGGCAGAAGTCCGATAGGGAGGAGGAGGACTAGGGGGAGGGACATCATGGGGGAGAGAAGAAAGTGCAGCATAGAAGGGACAATGAAACTTGCCTTGAATAATGTCTAAGTAGGGAATATAAGGTACAGTGAGGAGAAGAGCGAAGGTACAATTGTTGGATCCAGTGGTGCAGCAGAAGGGTGACCGACTGTGGTGTAGGAGGTCGCAGGTTCAAGACCTGTGGAGGGACAGAGAGAGAGAGGATCCTGGAAGGCAGGAGGAAGAGTGAGAGGAGATATGGATTTGCGAGCAGGTCCTGGGAAGAGTAGAGTTTGAGGGGGGAGAGAGGAGCTGGAAAAAGCTAGGATTCAGTCAGCACAAGCATGACCACTTGTGGTCAGAGAATATAATTTGCCTTTGGGAAAATAGGAAAAGATACTGTATGTGGGTCACGTGACCCAGTGATGTAACAAAAAAGGAAGGCTGGTGCTAGCAAAGCGTCGACAGGTAAATACCCCTGGTAAGGCTCAACATTGATCAGCTGGTCAGTGGTAGAGGTCATGGTCTCGGCTTTAGTCAACAAGCTGTTGCTCTCCATCCCGTTCGACCAGGGGGCATCACCGTGAGTGATCCTCCACCTCATTGTCCTTGGGTGAGGAGAGGCATTGTTGCAAGCTGCACAGGTGCTACAAGAAGCTCCTCTGGCAACGGTGGACCATTGTGGGGCAGGGTAGGTCTCTATCCCCTGGACCCCCAGTCAGTTGGAAGCCACCAGTGGTGCCCTTGCCAGTCCATACTATGCAGGTGCTTCCTGCAGCTGCTTCTCCACCACTTCAGGTGGAGTCACCACCACTGCAGTCGTAGGTGGGTGCTCTAACCAAGGAGGCCAGTTTGGCCACCAGTTTGCCAGGCTGGTTGTCTGTGCAGATCACCTTGGGAGAGGATACCAGGGTGGTTCATGGAGAGAAATTATCAGGGCCATTTTTCAAGGAGTCCTCAGATGACTCTGACCACAAGTCTATTGCCTCCTGTGGGACTCTGCTCCTTGACCGGGGATCGGTCAGGCAGTTTTCAACCAAGCATGGCCCAGTGTTTTTTGGGGGTACTTCTCTTATGTATATCAGAGTCAATGTCAGTCCCATTGGAGCCAGTTCAGAAAAAGGGTCAGGTATCCCTTTACTGACAGTCTGGATTGGGATGAATCACCAGGGGTTGCTTTTCCTGTGGCAGAGGCTATTTTGGGACTGGCCCTGGAGCTTTGGCAGCATCCAGCATTCTGCATGGCACCCTCTTCCCATAAGGTCTGCAAGTGTGCAGTCCCTGCAGTGCCCCTTTCAGAGTTCTTGGACCACCCCCCATGATGGGGTTGGTAACTGATTTGATTTCCTTAAGTTGGGAAACCAGGGGGACATAGACAGACCTCCAGATGAGGAGTTCTGTAAGACTGACCACACTACTGAAAAGGTGTATGCTTCAGTATCCTTGGGTTTCCATCAGGCTAGTTATGCCATGGTGATGGCCAGTTTCAGTTACTCCCTAATGGGAGACTTCGATGAGGCCCTCCCTCGCCTTCTGGCTGAGCAGCAGTCAGCAGAGACCCTAGTCAATCCTTGCCTAAACACCAGATCCAGACAGCCTTGGACATGAGTGATTCAGGTGCCTATACCATGGAGGAGGCTGTCTCCATGTATCACAGGTTCTAGCTGCATCTGTCCACCTTTACGGCAGACACAAAGCACAAGTTGGTTGATGTTCTTTTCTTTGGCACCAATCTCTTTGGCCTTGAGGTGGAGGTACATCTCACCTGTACTGAGAAGTCAAATGTCCCACTGGAGTCTGTAACATCATCCTAGATAAAGCCAAAAAAGAAGCCTAAGAAACAGGCTTTCCAGGTCCAATCTTTTCAGACACAGCCTCCTAAGTAGCAGCCCCAGCTGGGGCAGTACCAAGCCTGGTGCTTCACACCGAGTCCGGGGGCCAGGGTCCTAAGAAGGGGGAACAGAGGTGGTGATGCTCCTCCAGCTGAAGCTGCTGGTGCCCCCACAAAAGCTGACCAGTGATGGATTGGGGGTGTCATCCCTCCATCCCTTCTGTCCCCATCTGCACTTCTCATGGGAGGTTGGCTACATCACATCTTGCCACGTTGAATGAGTGGGTGCTGGACATAGTGGGCAGAGGGGTGCCTCTGGACTTCAAGGCTCTCCAGCCTTACCACCCCCATGTGCCTCAGGAGTCCATGGTGTCAGAAGACACTGCCCGCCCTTTGGGAGAGCATTGCTCAGCTCCTTGCAGAAGGGGCAATAGTCCGTGTCCCAGATACCCGTGCCAGTCAGCGTTACATATCCAGGTCCTGAAACAGAGAATGGGGCTGATGCCTCATTTTAGATCTGCATGATCTGAACCAGTTCATGTAGAAGTGCACATTCTGGATAGTCACTTTGAATCAGATCATTCTGTGGCTGGAGCGAATCATGTGATTTTGCAGCCTGGAGCTCCATGATCCAGTATTCCATACCCCAGATTTTTCGTCCCACTGCTGGTACAGCCAGTTGTGAGCAGAAGGGGTCCTGTACCAGTTCCAGGTCGTGCCCTTTGGCCTTTCCTTGGCTCCTCAGGTCATCACCAAGTGCATAGTATTGGTGGCAACCTACCTGAGGTGCTGAAGTGTCAATATGTATCCTTACCTGGATAACTGGCTTCTAGCCAGTTCATCCAAAGAGACCATAGAGAGGTCCAGAGATCTGGCTCTCCAGACCTGCCAAGATTTGGGCATGCTGGTCAACCTGGACATGTCCGAACTGTTACTCACGCAGGTGACCAACTTCATTTGGGCAGAACTAGACTCCCTGCAGGCCAAGGCCCTCCTCCCTGTGGACCAGGCACTGAATCTAACCCCCTTTGCCCAATCATTTCAGGATGGGCTTTCATGCCGTACCCTGGATTTCCTGTAGCTACTGGGGCACATGGTATCCTGTACCATGCTAGTCTGGTGGGCCTGCTGGAGGATGTGCCACCTGCAGTGGGAGTTGGGCCATCAGTGGTCCACTGCCTAGGCCACCTGGAACAGTTGGTCATGGTGACCCAGCCAATGTGGGGTGCCATCCAGTGGTGCCTGATCCCCAAACACGTGGAAGAAGGAATCTCATTTGTCTGCCCAGAACCGACTATTGCACTCATGACAGCTGTGTCTCTTGTGGTGTGGGGAGCACATCTGGGAGACCACAGAGCCCATGGTTTGTGGTCATCTGGGGAATCCCATCACCACATAAACCTGCTGAAGCTGTATGCACTGTGACTTGCTCTGACAGAATTTGCTGCTCTAGTCAGGGGTCAGGTCATGTAGGTCTAGACGTACAACACCACAACCGTGTTCTACCTGAACAGGCAGGGCAGAACACACTCCCTTCCCCTGTGTCGGGAGACTCTCTGCATCTGGTCCCTCATGCACAGCCTGACTGCAGATCTCCTGGCAACCCATGCCACAGGAAAGAATATTCAGTGTCAGATGCTCACAGCCAAGTAGGATAGACATTGTACAAGTGATCCCTGCATTAGGAGGTGGTGATCCACCTATTCTCTCAATGGGTACCCCTCTGGTGGACCTGTTTGCCTCCTGGGAGAATGCCAGACTGAGGCTGTTTTGTGCCCATGCCTTACAGTCTAGGACACTGTTGGGGGATGCCTTCATGAGGCTGTGGACCACAGGCTTCATGTATGCCTTTCCACCCTTCATAAGGTGGTGGTCAAGCCCTGGAAGGACAAGGTGTGTGTGATCCTGATCGCTCCAGACTGGCCAGGGCAGTTCTAGTGCTTGAATCTCCTCAGCAGCACACCTCCATGGCAGCTGCCTCTCCACCCGGTTCTGCTGATCAGACAGCAGGGGATGGTACTGCACCCAGAGCTGCAGTCCCTCCACCTCATGGCCTGGTTTTTAAGCGGCTAGAGTTCCAGGCCTTAGGTCTCTCAGATGCTGCTCTTCATGTTGTGGAGGACTCCCATAAATAGTCAACTCACATATGCTGTGCATGTCAATGGAAGATTTTTCCATTTGGTACCAGGGCTAGGAGCTTGATGATCTTGCTTGCATTGTAGCAAGCATCTTTGACTACCTCTGGTCTCTCTCTTAGCTGGTACTGCCAGCAAAAATCCTTAAGGTTCACCTGGCAGTCATCTCTGCTTACTGGGTGTGGGTCGGTAAGCCGATGGTGGCCCAGGAGAAAGTGGTTGGGCTGTTTTCAAGGGCCTGGACCACCTGTCCCCTCCAGTGTTTGAGCCTCCTCTGCTGTGGAATCTGCTGCTGGCGCTGCTGTGCTCGTGCCCTAGCCATTTGAGCCTATGCTCAAGTGTGAAATGTCATTCCTGTTATGGAGGAAGGCCTTCCAGGTGGCCAGAACATCAGCCAGTGGGATTGGGGAACTCTAGGTGCTCTCAGTGGAGTCTCCCTGTCCAGTCTTCCACAGGAACAGAGTCGTCCTTTGCCCCCACCTGAAGTACCTCCTGAAGGCAGTATCGGAGATTCACTTTAACCATGTGCTTAACTTGTTGGCATGCATTACCAGCCCATCTTCAGAGGCTGACCACAGGCTCCATACCCTGGACCTGCAGAGGGGACTGTCTTATAAAGAGTGCACAGCTGGAGTTCAGGAAGAGGCTCACCAGTCAGGAGACTTGGATTCAAATTCCACTAGAGTCACTGATTCACTACTTGACCTCGAGCAATTCTAGGGGGGATCCTGATTAGGTTGTCCTGAATATTAAAGGAGATGGATGGTGTGGAGTATATATGGGATATACCATTGCCTGACTGAAAATATCACATTCATTTTTATCTGCCGGTTTTGACCTCATGATTTATTTTCACTGTAGACCTGTTACACGTGAAAATAAATCCATTTTTTGCAGGATTTATTCTCATAGTCAATGTAAAAACACAGGTGATTGAGCTAGGGTGCGCAAGTGGAACTAGAGGCATACTTAAAGGGAGAGGGCAGAATAAAGGGAAGATATGATGTATCCTAAAGTCCCTTCCATCAGCACAATACTATGATGCTGTTAGGTCACATAACCTGCTCAACAAAACTAGGTGGAAGCAGGCAACCCTCTTCCTCCCTCCCCCCAACACACACATGCCAGAAATGAAATATTAAATCACAGTTGGACTATCCTAACAGAATGAATCCTGGCAACAAATGATGTTTCTAGGGACATGGATATGTTGTTCATCCACAATGTCTGGCAGGTTTCTTGCCACTTTAAATCTTGCCGGAAGGTCTTCAAGCTGGCTCATCCCACCCACCCGGGTGGTAAAACTCGTCTCCCCATGATGCCAGATCTTCCTTAATGCTTGAAAGCTCAGGTTCCCTCCTTAATGCTGTGCGTATAGACTAGATCCTAACGCTTTGGTTCACCCGAAAATAATTTTAAAGTTTTCAAGACTTCGGTCTAATTCTTCCTTTGCGGCTGCGATGGACAAATTGACTCCCAGTTTTCGGTGGTGCCCACACGGACAGATGTCCAGGATGGATCCACATTCCATGTGTGTCTACTGCCTTGGGTTTGACCACGACCCACAGGCCTGCGAGTTGTGCAGGTCTTTTTCGGCCAACATCCTTGAAGACCGTGCTGCCCGGCTACAACTTGGGTGCCCTGAGAAACATTATCTGCACGTGAAATCCAAGGAGGCCCATTGGGCGCTGTCCGCGGTGGCTGGCTCGGCTGAGTAACTTGAGCAGATGATTGCCCTCGAGGAGGAGGAGGTGGCCCAGGCTGCATCCTCATCTTCCTCGGTCTCGGCATTTATCCCGCTCTCTTTGGGATTCTCCTACACAGCTTCTTTTAAGGAGCTTTGCCAGTCTCTGTCCACGAAGGGTGCGGGGCCATCAGGACACTCTTCTCAGTCAAAAAAGAAGGACTTGAAGAGTAAGTCCCACCGTCGACATTCGTGGGAGTGGGAGAGGTCCCCTTCCCCGGACGGTCGACACTCGAGTTTGGTCGAGGTTGCGGCTAAGGCTGCTGCCTTCATGGTGTCCCTGTCAGGTCAGCCAGCCAAGACACCTGTTGACGTGGTCGAGATTTTTCGACGCCCGTAGACGGGCTGTCGACTGGTGAAGCCGACAACCCTTCATCACCGGTTCCCCCAGTGGAAACTGAGGACTTGCCTGCACCTCCTGTGCCGGAGTCCCCAGTCAAGGCTCCCGAGCCGAGGGAGGAGAGGGTGTTCTCCTCTCCCTCCCAGACCCACCCTCAGAAACACCGAGGGTCTTGGTCTCGGACCTCATCTCGGTCCAGCCGATCCCACTGACACCGGTGGTCTCGGCACCGAGGAAAGCGGTGGCACGACTCGTCCTCGTCTTCCTCCTCGAAAGAGGAGAGGCTTCGGTGCAAATTGCGTCGATGCTACAAGGACTTAATGTGGCAGCAGCTCCTTTTTTTGGGGGAACAAGCCGACGCTGTCGCCTTCCCCGGACCATTAAGTGGCTGTCACCTGAAAGGCTGAAACAACCCCTCGTGGTGGTCGAGGTGCCCAAGCCTGGGCCGGTTGTTCAGCTGAAACCTGCTGCCCCACCGATTTGAGGTGAAACCTCCACCTCCACAACCGAAATTGGGGTCTCTGACTAAGGATTCTTGGTCGGGTCAGGGTCTGCCCCACTGGTTGTCGGTCACCCTCACTCCCGACCACCCTTGGCAGGGAAAGGGTGGCTCAGACCCCAGGCAGCTCTTCGCAGACTCCTCGGAGTCTGACGACGACTCCTCCCTGTTTTCCAGACCCCTTGACCTGGAGTCCTCTGGGGGGCAGTCGATGGACAAGAGCGCATCGTCGTTCATGGGTCTGCTTCGGCTCATCTCGGAGTCCACTGGGATGCAGCTCGAGCCCGTATCTAAGTGGGCCAAGTATCCCCTCACGGAGATACTGGACCAAGGGGATTTTCCCACAGAGGCCTTTCCAGTGGCTGAAGCCATTGTTAGCCCAGCCTTGGAGTTTTGGCAGCAGCTGGCATCCTGCCCTGTGCCTTTGGCCAGGATGGCCAGGAAGTATGTGGTCCCTACCGGCTCTTTGTCTGGTTTTTTGGAACACCCCACTGCGGAGGGGTTGGTCACCGATAGCGTTTTCCAGCGCTCTGGGAATGCTAGGGATGTGGATAAGCCCCCCCCCCCGACAAGGAGTCCAAAAAGCTGGACTATGCTAGGTGTAACGTATACGCTGCATCCTCCCTCAGCCTCCGTCAGGCCAGTTCAGCCATACTGATGGCACACTTCTCCCACGCCCTCATAGGCTCCCTGGATGAGGTGATCCCTCATCTCCCAGCTGACCTGCAGACTACGGTCAAGCAGATGCGGGATCAGGGAAGGAAAGTGGCGAAACAGCAGCTCCAAATGGCTCTAGACATCGGAGACTCCTGGGCTCGCTTAGTAGCGGCAGAGCCTGGCTGAGGATATCCACCTTTACAGCGGATACCCAGCACAAACTGGCAGATATCCCCTTCTGGGGGCTGACCTGTTCGGCCCTGGAGTGGAAGGCCACCTCCAGAGGATCGAAATGTCAACGCCACCTTGGACTCAGTCACGTCCACTCAGAAGGACAAGGGCCGTTGTCAGCAACATAAGTCCTTTCGACCTTCTGCCCCAGTGGCACGTCCAGCCCAGCAACACCAGCATCAGGGCTAGCAGGCTCGCGCTTGGCACCCCAAAGCCAAGCCTGCAGCTTCCTCCAACAGGAAGCGGGGAGGAAAAGGCCCGGGAGGTCCCTCGGCCGGTCCTTCCTCCAAGCCTACCCAGTGACGGGCTGATGGGTGTCCCCCCAGCCTTGTCACTCCCCCCTGGGTTCCCTCTGTCTGGGGACGGCTCTGCCACTTCCTTTCTGCTTGGTCCACTATCACCATGGACCGCTGGGTGTTGGAGGTGGTAGGAAAGGGTCTGCCTCTGGAGTTCAAGCAGGCTTCGCCCTTCCAAGTTGTCGCCCCACAGGGGGGGCTACAGGGTCCGCAGCCTCTCTGTCAGCTCATCAAGCTGACATTGCCCTGCTCCTCGAAAAGGAGGTGATCAGGAAGGTGGCAGATCCTCCACCAGACCCAGGGTTTGTGTCCAGGTACTTCCTGGTCCCAAAACGGATGGGGGGCTGGCACCCCATTTTAGACCTGCACAACCTGAACAGGTTCCTAAGGTCTCGAACCTTCAGGACAGTCACTCTGGCTCAGATCATTCCATCCTTGGAACAAGGCGTGTGGTTCTGTTCTGTGGACCTCCAGGACGTGTTCTTTCACCTCCCAATCCATCCGTCCCACCAGCGATTCCTCCACTTCAGTGCAGAGGGTTCCCTCTACAAGTTCTGGGCCATGCCCTTCGGCCTTTCTCTAGCTCCCAGGGTCTTCACCAAATGCATGGCAGTGGTGACAGCATTCCTGCGGCACTGAAGAGTCCGGGTGTACCCCTAACTGGACGACTGGCTCATTGCGACCTCCTCCAGAGTGGAGGTGGAGCGGTCCAGGGATCTAGCCCTCCAGGTTTGCTCTCAAGTTGGCCTCCTTATCAGTGAGGCCAAGTTGGAACTCATGCCAAAGCAGGTGATCCAATTCATCGGGGCAGAGCTCAACTCTCTGCAAGCCAGAGCATGGCTCCCGGCGGACAGGGCTGAGGTTCTTTCCTCCTTTGCCCAGTCATTTCAGATTGGGCAATTGCGCCCTGCCCAGGACTTCCTGCACCTCCTGGGCCTCATGGTAGCCTGCACCAGTGTGGTCCGTTGGGCTCGTTGGCACATGCATCCCCTACAATGGGGACTGGCCAGCCAGTGGTCACAGCTCTCCGATCCTCTGGATCAGCCAGTGACAGTGACCCAGAAGATGTGGAATGCTCTCCAGTGGTGGACCATCCCGCTCATCTGCAGGAGGACATCCCATTTGTCCGCCCCAAGCCAACGATCTCTCTATCAACCGATGCCTCCCTGATGGGTTGGGGTGCCCATCTGGGGGAGCACAGAGCGCACGGCTTCTGGTCCCCTTGGGAGTCCTGATGCCACATCAACCTGCTGGAGCTTCGAGTGGTTCATCTAGCCCTCACTGCCTTCGCTCCATTTGTACGGGGTCAAGTGGTCCAGGTCCAGATGGACTTTACCACGACCATGTACTACCTGAACCACCAGGGCGGGATGCGCTCCACATTTGGTCCCTCATTTGCAGCTTGGAGGTGGATCTCCTTGCCATCCACGTGGCAGGAGCCTCCAATATTCTGGCTGGTGCCCTAAGCCAGATAGGAGCTACGTCCCATGAGTGATCTCTCCTGACGGAGGTAGTACAAGATCTGTTCTCCCACTGGAGCATGCCTCAGGTGGACCTGTTTGCCTCAAGGGAGAATGTGAAGCTGAGGCTGTTTCATGCCTGCCCCCCTCAGCAGGGCTCGCTGCAGGGGATGCCTTCTCGAGGCCGTGGACCCGGGCCTCTTTTACGCCTTTCCCCCATTTCACTTGATCCACAAGGTGCTTCTCAAGGTGAGGAGGGACAAGGCGCAGGTGATTCTGGTAGCCCCAGACTGGCCCCGCCAGTTCTGGTATCCAGATCTCCTCAGCCTCAGCTCCAAGCTCCCGAGGCGGCTTCCAGCCCTCCCGGACCTAATCTCAGTCAAGTCAGGGGAAGGTATTCCATCTGGACCTTCAATCCCTGCACCTGATGGCCTGGTTCCTGAGCAGCTAGAGTTCCAGGCCTTGGGTCTTTCCGAGGAGGTCCTCAACATTGTTGAGGCTTCCCGTAAGGAGTCGTCAGAAAATGCTACACCTTTAAATGGAAGAGATTCTCCATTTGGTGTCAGGATAAGGGCCTGGACCCTTCCTCTTGCTCCTTGGCAAGCATTCTGGACTACCTGTGGTCCCTTTCTCAGCTTGGACTTCGGTTGACGACCCTTAAGGTGCATCTGGCAGCCATCTCTGCTTACCGGATGTGGGCTGGGAAGCAGTCGGTGGCGCAGGAAAAGATGGTGGGGTGCTTTTTCAAAGGCCTTGATCACAAATCCCCTCTGGTGCAAGAACCTCCACCTCTGTGGGATCTACTGCTGGTATTGGCTAAGCTCATGGGCAAGCCATTTAAACCGATGCACAGGTGTGACATCTCTCACCTGTCGTGGAAGACCACCTTCTTGGTGGCGATCATGTCAGCCAGAAGGATGGGAGAGCTCCAGGCCCTTTCCATCGAGTCTCCTTATCTGGTCTTCCACAGGGACAAGGTTGTCCTGCGCCCCCACCCGAAATTCCTTCCAAAGGTGGTGTTGGAGTTTCACCTTAACCAGGTGTTGACTCTGCCAGTGTTCTACCCCAATCACACTTCGGAGGCCGAATATAGGCTCCATACTCTGGATCCTAGAAGAGCGCTCGCTTATTATAAGGAGCGGATGGCTGAAGTTCGGGGAGAGGTTCGCCAGCTGTTTGTCACCTACGCTGAAGCCGCACCTGGCAGACCTGCAGCCAAGCGGACGATAGGCAGGTGGGTCACTTCCTGCATGGATCTCTGCTATAGGCTGGCTGACATGGAGCCTCCCAGAGGGATAAGAGCTCATTCTACCCGCCATACCACTGCATTGGTGGCTGCTTCCAGGGACGTCCCTATCCAGGAAATCTGCAGGGCTACTACCTGGAAGTCAGCACACACATTCATTACCCATTACCACATCGACCTTGAGTCACACTGGGATGCTGGTTTTGGGGCCTCGGTTCTCCAGTCATTATTCCCTAAGTAGGGGGTGTGCGCCTTGCCTCCCTCCTCCCAGAGAACTGCTAGGAGTCTGCCAGACAGTGTGGATGAACAACATATCCATGTCCCTAGAAATACAGGTTACTCACCTGTAACAGGAGTTCTAGGAATGGTATATGTAGTTCATCCACATGACCCACCGACTCCCCAGCTTCAACGCACAACCTGGCTTCCAGCGGGCTAGATCTGGTGTCATGGGGTGGAGCTGAGAGTTTTACCACTCAGGTGGGTGGGAGGAGCCTGCTTGAAGACCTTCCGGCAAGATTTAAAGCGGCAAGGAACCTGCCAGACAGTGTGGATGAACAACATATACCATTCCTAGAACTCCTGTTACAGGTGAGTAACCTGTATTTACTGTGAGTTACTGGTCTAACTCCATTCATAGTTGGACACCTGTACAACACCTTTGTGTTTGTCCAACATTAGAGGAAGTAGATGAGCAAGGAACTCTGATTCATGAGCTGTGGATTTTCTGCATATCATCAAATGTGTTTGCCTGATCTCAAACATTTCAACATTCCCATTAATTATTAGGTATTGCATACCTCACTTCTGTGTTGTTCCATATTGTCACTGGGCTAGTCATTTATTGCTGGGTAGTACATGTTCTTTTACTGGGGGCCAACACCCTCCAAAACTGTGACATCACTATGGAATCCTTAGCTACACCCCAGTCCGAGACAGCTTAGAATCTTTTGTCTTAAAGTAGATAGGAAATGATTATTACATAGTTACCTGCCCTTCTAGCTTCCTTTCCATGCTAGTTATGTATACTGATATGCTTTTTTGATAAATAAATCGTCTAACTTTGGGGTGCCTTCAGATCTACATTGAGTTCCACTCTCCTCACCAGCTACTGCTCTTGATTTTCATATTTCTAAGACATTCTATGACATCAATAACTCCCATTCTATGCTGTTCATCTGAATGACTTGGAATGGGAGTTTCTGATGTCACAGAATGTTCAGGCAATATGAAAACAGAGCAGCAACTACTGAGCACAGAGGAATTCAGGGTAATTACAAAGGCAACAAAATTAGATTATTTAACAAGAAAGATAAAAAATGTATCAGCCATTGGGTAGCCAATAAAAGAACTATTAGAGGGCATCTAGAGGTGTATAAACGGTTTCCTGTTAACTCTCTTTGCATCATATTTCCTGCTGAAACCCAACATTTTAAGATTGCATACCTTCTCTAAAATTCTGTAATGTTGCTGGTTGTTTTATCTGCCTCCTTTCTTTGTAGAACTGAAATGCATGCTAATGGTGTACTTATACCCAACCTTGTTTTGTTTAAAATCCTTGCTCTACTCTTACTGTATACTTCCTGAACATTAAGATCACCCTTGAAACAGTGCGGCCTCTGATGATGCAATAGTCTCCTCTCCTCCCACTGCATCATGTGTGGTCAGACTGTGTTAAGGATGTTCGCAAGTCCAGGAAAGATGCAGTGGGAATTTATGAAGGAGTATAAACTAACAGGTTTTTGTGTGGTAACACCAGTATGGTGGTAGTCTTTTTACCTTTAAAACAAATAAAAAAGTAATCAGAATTAAACTACCAGCTACATCAGCAGTCTCTACAGAATGTGACCAATATGTTTTTTTTTTAAACTAGAGAGAATGTGATGCCTAAGGGGGTTGACAATGTACCTTGTGTGTGTTGGCTTTAGGAGTGGTAGGATGCTCGAGTGCTCCTGGCTGAAGAACGGTTGTTTACTCACCTGGTAAAGGTGATTGCGTTTGTTTATATCCATGGCACTCCAGTCCTTACATTTTGGGTTATGCACACCTGATAGGCTGCCAGATGCACATGTGATCTCTATCAGATTTCACCTATCTACCTAAGACCCTGCAGCTCCCTTTGTTCTTCAGTTAGCTACTTCCCTAGCTATAATCACAAGAACTGCAAATGGAAACATCTTAAGACAATGCCCCTGAACTACTCCAACAGTACAGACACTGTAAAAACTTGTTTAAATCCCATAATCAGAAACTGGGGATACCACTGCAATGGAAACATTAGGCAGCACATGATTATGAGGTTAGACATCTGTAACATGAGTTCTGTAGTGAGGCCATTCAGGGAGGGAGATTGTGCACCGAAGTAAATCTTCCTCGACCTTGTGGTGGACGCCATGAACAGAATTTTGCTAGGAAAGGCACATTTTCTCCACTCATCCCTGGTCGTCCCACAGAAGTCACAACAAGTAAAGAAAAACAGTCTCCCATCATACCTAAACAGACATAACATTAAACAACTAAAAGTTTTTTAAAGTAATAAAAACCTGTTGATGTACAGAAGTCAGTTTAAAGTCCCTGGGAAATACGAATATGTGCTGCTTTTACTCGCCCATTTCAGCCCTCTTCCATATTTGTTTCTTCCTCTGTGGTCTCCGGTGTCACCTCTCACCACATAGCAAATTTTTGTTTGTTTTTTCCAAACCACATTGTCTGGATCTTAAAACTGCCATGTTGTACCACCGTAGATGATATGGAGTCAGGTGGGGCAAAAACAGTGTTGGGTAAGTTACTTTTTCTATTACTTTCTCTTATGTTTGGAAACTTTTTCCAGGAAGCTCTGTGCACTCACTAGCAAAGATGTAGAAGTACTAGAAAAAGTAATATATTTTACAATTATAGTTACTTATTTCTTTTTATAAAAAAAAATACAAAAAATAATAAATAACTATAACATTACATTTTGTGAAAGTAATAGGTTAGTTAGTTACTTTCAAATAAATGTAATCAGTTACAGTTACGTATTTCTTTGTGTAAAAAGACGTCAGTAATTGTAACTGTACAGTGTATTACTTTATCTAGTACTTCTCCATCCTTGCTAGTGACTGCACAGAGCTTTCTGGAACAAGTTTTCAAAAGTAAGAGAAGGTACCAGAAAAAGTAACTTACCCAACACTGGGCAAACATCACCTAAGAATTGTATTTTCAAAAATTAATACAGCTTGCTTTCAAGGAGGTAAACTTTTTCATTACATCTGAAAGTCCCACCTGACGTGCAAGATCATTTTCAATTGACAGAACTGCAAGGGTGGAAAGTTGCATCTGACCCATAGTTGACTTTAGGTAGGTTTTAATAAGTTTGAGCTGACTAAATCTTCTTTCCACAGATGCAACTGTTGGTTAACTAGGATCTGCAGCTTATCCATTAAGTAGGGAAATGGGCAGACTGGGTGGGCCAAGCGGTCCTTATCTACTGTCAAATTCTATGTTTCTTTGTAACAGAGACGAGTAGAGTCAAAAGTCACTTCAGTGCAAGGTCAATGCTTGGGAAAGCCTTTGGTGCAAGTACTGCACAGTTTCGTAAGGACTGCTCTCTGCATCTGCTGGAATACTGTAGCAAGAGTGACAATATTGGTTTTCAACTCTTACTGATCAGCATCACCCATGAAGCTGGCAAAACGTTGACAGTGAAGTGCTAGGTTAGGTAGCTGGCTTGCCCGTCTGATGTCTAGCAAAAAGTCATACAGCTCTTACTTCGAGTTGGTGCTCTTGCAGCAGGCTTCGCCAGGCACTAGGACTCCACAGAAAAAATCTTAGCTAGCAATACCTAGTGGGGACCACCCCCTGACGTCGAACTACCTCCGACGTCTGCCAGTGGTATAAAGGGGGCGGTCCCTGCCACACCTCAGTTCTTTTCCTGCTATCGACCTGTACACATCGGCTCCATGGATGCTCTCTGCTTCCAGTCGACAGCCATTTTCTTTGTTTTTTTCTTTGATCTTCAATGCTAAATTTCATAGTGTATGTCTTCTCTATCCTCCACCTCCCAGTGACAGAAATCCAAGTGTGTGTATGGGAAGCAAATTCCGGCCAGGGACAGTCATTTGGCTTGCCTCATCTGTCTGGGGCCTACCCATGACACTGAATCCTGCCCACACTGCCATGGCTTCAACCACTGGACCCACATCCATTGCCTGAAGACACTGAAGAGCTACCTTTTGGAACAACAGCTAGCTGCCATGCAACAGACCCCATCAGGCCTAGGATCCTCTTCTTCTTTGGGGTCGGGGACTTTGCATAAGAGGAAGAAGTCTAGTGGGAAACATCATGAGAAGGACTTGGCCCATTCTGATTCACTCTTCTGTTATCCACACCAGAAGACAGCCAGTGCAAGTCTCTTCTTCAATGGGAGGTTGGACTATGCCACCCCGTAACCCAAACCTCCTCTGGGCTGCCGGTCTTGAAACTTCTGGCCCATGTCAAGGCGTTAGGTGGAGGATCTTTGGGGCAAGGACCTTTGTCTCCCCTCTCTGAGTCTTAGGCCCTACAACCATTCCTCTGGGCCTAAGCCTAGGGATCTAGCCGGTCAGGCAGCAGGCAACAAATTTAGTGTCGCTGTTCACCAGATTAAGGTATCATTCTCATCGTCAGACCATCCTTCAGGGTCAGATGACAGGATGAGATGCCAGAAGCAGTAGTCTTCTTTGGACGTCCACTCCCCTAAGCACCAGACGCCAGACTCCTGGTGACCCCATTGTCTTCGGCATCTTTTTCTTTGGGGTCACTTAAATCTACACTTCCATCACCTGGGCCTCCAATGCTACTGCCAGGAGGAGGGCAGCCACTGGCCAAGATACCTCTGCCAGCAATGCCAGACTCTCTGACATCAGATGTCCAGATGCCAGTTTAACCTATTAACCTGACGTCGAACACCCTGCTCCTGGTGGAACAGATGCTGGATATGTCTAAATCTCCAGTGCATCCACCAGTCCTGGACTAGACGTCAGTCCGGCCACCCAAGACACCTGCTGACCCTCTGGTGCCAGGCCCTTCAGCACAGCCTATGGTATCCTTGGCTGACGTTAAGGATTTATTTACATCCTAGTGGGATACTGTCAAGGGGGACATCCTTCCCAAGGTGTACCCCTTGAAAGCACTCCTCAACCCGCCTCGGGGGGGGGGTTCTGCTCAGTGGCTGCCCAGCTAACCGCCACCCAGAGAATCATCACTGACCCTGACAAACTCATCTCTCCCATCAGACAACAGGTCACCTGAACGTCACAGGCACAGACATAGACATTCATCTAGGTCATCCTTCAAGTCTTGTAGGGAAAGTACCGGCACTCGTGTTTAAGATCCTCTTATTCTGACTCCTCAGACACGGATTCCTCAAACTCCAGGTCATCAGGTGATTTTTCATCACCTCCTCCCCATCTGGATCCTTGAGGTGATTCACCCCGATCCCCCCCCAAACACCCTACCTTCCTTGACGTTATGTGTCACTTACAATTTCTGAACCAGTAGGAAACAGAAGACGTTGACTCAGAGAGGAAATAGCACGCCCATTTTTTTTTGGAATGAACGAGCCCAAGCCCCTAGTGGCACCTTTCCAAGATGTCACTAGCTTGGTCTGGAGACACCCTTCGACAGCCTCTGCTATTCCTAAAAAAGTGGATACGCTGTATCGAGCTCCCACCAGTGAGCCCTTTAAGGGGAACAGCCTAAAGCTGTCTCAGTAGTCCTGACTGCTGCCCATGGCAGTACAAAACAACCCCATCACTTGAGTTCGCAGCTGCTGGATAAGGAATCCAAGCGCGTTGACCAGTTTGGTAGCAAAGTATATTCTTCGGCTACCTGCACCATCTTCTCGCTACATTTTTAGCACATATGGTACAGTATCAGATGTCCTCATGGAATAAGACATTTGAACTGGTGCACAAACAACTAGAGTCACCTAACAAGTCTGAACTGTTGGACGTCCTGCAATCTGGCTTGGACGTGGGTAAACAGGTGTTGAGATCTTCTTATGATTCAGCTGATACAGCAGCCAGGGCGGACGTCACTGGGGTCTGCATGAGGAGGTACTCCTGGTTTCGGGTTTCAGGCTTTTGTCAGGACCTCCTGGACGCTCCCTTCCATGGGTCCATTCTTTTTGGCTTGGATATCGAGAAAATGATCTTGGACCTTCAAGATTCGGGAAAGGCTGTTCAAGCTGTACACCAGATGTACAGATCTGAGCAACCCCAGGGTAGATAAAGGCATTTTCATTGCTAAGGAGGACAGAAGCCTAAGGGACAAAAGCAGAGAGGCAACTTTTCCCCGTAAAGCCACTTCTCAACCTAATGGATCACAGGAACCTCAGAGTACCAAACTTTCCCAGATCTCCTTGCCCACCTCAGGATCCAATGCCTGACTCCTTGCCTGACCCCCCATCACCAGCAGAATCCTTGGGGGATGTAGTAGGGGGTTGGTTCTCACTTTAACCCGAAGGGTGGTACACCATCATGACAGATTCATTGGTGCTTCAATTGATAGACCAAGGTCACTCATTGGAATTCTTCCAGATTGCCCCGGACAACCCATCTGTCCAGTCCACCTACTGTCTCCCCCCCCCACACACACACACACACACAGCTTATTCAGGAGGATGTCCAATCCTTTCTCAACAAGAAGGCCATAGAACCCATTCAAACTCCACAATGGGGGAAAGGGTTCTACTCCTGCTTCTTCTTGGTGCCCAGGAAGATAGGGGGTTTGTGCCCAGTCCTAGACCTAAGCCTCCTAAACAATTAGATAGAGTACAGGAGATTCAAGATGGTTACTCTGCCTGGTATCCTTCCAGTGCTGCACCAGAGGGACTGGCTTTGCTTCCTGGACATGCAGGATGCCTACCCCCATATACTGGTGCTTCCAGCCCACCTTAGGTACTTGAGGTTCACATTTCAGAGACGGCATTTCCAGTTTTGGGCCTTGCCCTTCAGCCTCTCCTCAGCACAGCGGGTGTTCACTAAATGCCTCGCGGTGGTGGCAGCAGCCCTCAGGAAGCAGGGGCTCTTTATTTACCCCTACCTTGATGACCGGCTCCTGACAGAAGCCACAAAGGATCAACTCCTGGCCACCCTGGGGGATACCTTCCACCTGTTCGGTTCCATAGGAATTATCCTGAATATGCCCAAGTCATCTCCTTGGCTGTGCCAAAGGCTACAGTACATAGGAGCAATCCTAGACACGGAGAAGGGGAAGGCTTTCCTCCCACCAGACAGAGCAGCATGCTTTCAGTCATTGGCCCACAAGGTTCCTGCTCAGATCATGCTACAGCTCATAGTCACATGGCGGCTGCCATAGTGATGGTTCCTTTGGCACGCCTTTTTATGAGGGTTCCGCAGTGGACCCTCGGGGTGCAATGGGATCAGAGCAAGGATAATCTCAACCAGCCGGTTCTGATATCCAGAGCTGTGGTTCAAACTCTTGCATGGTGGCTCTCACCCCAGGATCTGGAACTGGGAACCTCCTTTCGGTAAGATCCTCCTTCCCTGGTTCTGACAAAAGACGCTTCAGGCCTGGGATGGGGAGCCCACTTTCTAGATCGGCAGACATGAGGAATGTAATCGCCTCTAGAATTGTCCCTCCACATCAGCGTTTTAGAAATGAGGGCAGTTCTATATGCTGTGCAGGTGTTTCAGCAAGACCTCCGTCCAGGCCCTCTGTTGACTTAGACGGACAATATGCCAGTCGTCTTTTATATCAACAAATAGAGGGGGGGGGCACACTCTTATCCTCTTTGTCGGAAGGCCAGGAGAGTGTGATTTTGGGCCATAGACCATGGACTGTTGCTCACCGCTGTCCATGTTCCAGGAGTCCAAAACAACTTGGCTGCCACCCATAGTAGGTCAAGGTCGAGGGCTCATGAATGAGAACTTCTGCAGTCCGTGGTGGATGATCTTTTCCGAAGATAGGGTCATTCAGAGCTGGACCTCTTTGCATCCCTGTGCAGTGCAGAACTGCCTGTTTTTTGCTCGCTCGATCCAGGGCCTGTTTTTTTCTGGTGAGCTGTTGCTAGCCTTGCTTGTAGAGCAGAAAGCAGCTAACTAAAAGAAGCTACATTTTCTTGTTAATTTAAAACTTATATATCAGCAGGAGTCAGTGTCAGTTAAGATTAAGTAGACAGGTAACTTTATTAGAAGTAGAAGGGGTCTTATTTAGGGTTAAAAAAAAAAGAAAGAAAGGCAGTGTGTGTTCTGTGCAGGGAAAGGTACTGTATTAGGTGACTTTGCTAAACCAGTAGGAGGAAAGAGAGCTTACCTGGGGGTGTGGTTTAGACACTAGAAAAGCAGGTGAGTCAAATTACAACTTCCTGTTGCTAGCCTTTTTTCTTACTAATTGCCCTCCATCCCACCCACCCAAAGCCAGTTCTACTTTTATAGCCACTGGATTTGACTGTCAACAGGAACTTCCTGTTTGGCAGTAGGAAGGAAAGGATCATAGAGAAACATTGGTTTTGTCAACCCTAAAGAGGCTGGACCAGGATGGGCTCAAGGAGGGAGAGGGGGGTGGTGGAACAGAGTTGCATCCCTCCAGCTGTACCTCTCCACAATTTCATTCGCTCTTCTGGTGGATAGTGGTTCCTCCATGGAGGCACCTGCAGTGGAGACCAAGGAGGATGCTGGGAACCTTCACAAAGGAGACCCACAGGAGGGTAGTATGGGACCCCACAGGGGAAGGAAACAGCTCCTGGTGGGGGACTCAATCATTGGGGGGTAGAAATAGGGGAGGAAGGGGAGAGGGAGGTAAGGTGCCTTCCTGGCGCCATGGCTTGGAGGGACAGGAAGCGAATCCTCAGGATCGTGGGAGGAGCTGCACGAGGGAGGGAGCTGGATGTCATTGTCCACCTAGGGACAAATGACTTGGCTAGGAATGGGATCAGAGCAGTGCAAGATGAGTTTATAGAGTTGGGAAGGGGCCTTAGACAAGTAGCGCATACGGTAGCCTTCTCGGAGGTGCTGCCTGTCTATGGCAAGAGAGGTGCTAGGCACTTCTCACCAGGAATTCAATGAGTGGTTGAAAACTGGTGGAGCTCAGGTTTTGGCTTCATTGGGGACTGGGGAGCCACTGGAGGATGCAGACCTATACTGGTGCGATGGTCTGCATCTGTCCAGGGGGAACCAGGATCCTAGGTGAGAGGTTTAATGCTTCATTGGCAAGCATTTAAACTAGCCAAGGGGAGGTACTGAAAGGAGCAGGGAAATCTGAGCCTCCCCATAAAACATGGTGATTAGTGAGGTAACACCAAGGCACAGAAGTTATTAGGGAGCAGAACAGATTTAAATGTAAAAAAAGGCAAAGGCAGTAAGGACAGAAATAGGGCTAAAAGGGGTAAGGCTATCAAAAAGTGGAGGGTGATGAGTACCAATGCTCGTAGTCTGTGTAACAAGATCCCTGAACTAGTGGCCTTGATGGAAGAGGGTTGCCTGGATATTGTGGCAGTCACAGAAACATGGTACACAGAGAACCATGACTGGGATGTCAACATACCAGGATACACAATCTGCAGGAGAGGGACAGAGAGGGTAAAGAGGAGGAGGTAGCTCTCTATGTAAAGGAAAGGATCAAAGCAACAGAACTAAAGAGTAAACAGGGGCAGATGAGGCACTTTGGGTCACCCTGGAGACAGGAAATGGCACCACAATCCATATGGGGTTGTATACAGACCCCATCTCAGGGGAGGAATGGACAAGGAAATGATAGGCTTTTTAGAATGGCAGGGAGGGATATTGATGGGGAACCTGAATATGCCAGATGTTAATTGGAGCACCTTTGCTGCAGGCATATCCAAGAGCAGGGTCATTCTTGATGCCCATAGGGGCATGCCTCAGACAGCTAGTATTGGAACCCACTCGGGAGGGAGCAATCTTGGACCTGGTACTCTCAAATGGGGATGGAGAAAGAATCTCAGATTTAGAAGTGGGTAGCCATCTGGGAACAAGCGACCACCAAACAGTGTGGTTCATGATAAACACAGCCATACAAAAGCAAGAGTACTGGACTTTAGGAGGGCCGACTTTGGGAAAATGAGAGAGTGCCTCAGAAAAGCACTAGCAAACAGGCAAGAACGAGGGGTGGAAGAACAATGAGGAGTGATCAAAACAGCCATCACAGAGGCAACAGGCCTTTGTATAAAGCAAATCAATAAAACACAACGAAGGAAAAAAACGCTATGGTTCTCAAAAGAGGTGGCAGGGAAGGTTAAAGAGAAAAGGACAGCATTCAGGAAATATAAGGAAACACAGAAGGAGCAGACAGAGAACTTTATCAGTTAAAGCAGAAAGAGGCTGGGAAGGCAGTCAGAATAGCAAAGGCCCAAACCGAGGAAAGGATAGCCAATTCTGTTAAGAAGGGGGAAAAGACCTTTTATAGGTACATTAGGGAGCGAAGAAAGACCAAAGGAGGATACTGAAGCTTAATAAAGGGAGGGAATGTGGGTAGAGGGTGACAGTGAAAAGCAGGGATACTGAATGAATATTTCTGCTCAGTATTCACAAAGGAAGAGGAAGGGAGTTACCTAAACCAAACAAGAGAAACACTCTGAAGACGGGGTCGATACCAGCCCATTTACAGAAGAAAAGGTTCTGAAAGAACTCGTAAATTGAAGGTGGACAAAGCAATGGGGCCTGATGGGATTCACACAAGAATTCTAAAAGAACTAAGGGTAGAACTAGTGACACCGCTGACTACTCTCTTTAACAAATCATGGGAGGATGGGGTGGTACCTGAGGACTGGAGGAGGGCAGATGTGATTCTTCTTCACAAAAGTGGAAGCAGGACAGAGGCAGGAAACTACAGACCAGTTAGTTTGACCTCAGTGGTAGGGAAAATGATGGAATCACTTCTGAAGGAAAGAATTGTTGAGTACCTAGAGGCCAGTGGGGCACAGGACCCAAAGCAGCAGGGATTCACGATGGGAAGGTCATGTCAGATGAATCTAATAGATTTCTTTGACTGGGTGACCAAAGTAGTAGACCAGGGAGGGGCTGTGGACATGGCCTACCTAGATTTTAGCAAGGCATTTGATACAGTCCCACACAAAAGATTAATTCACAAGATAGCCAGCCTTGGAGTGGGTCCCAAGGTGGTAGCCTGGATAAAAAATTGGCTAGACAACAGGATGCAAAGGGTAGTAGTAAATGGCATACACAGTGAAGAAAAGAGGGTTACTAGTGGGGTACCGCAGGGTTCAGTACTGGGACCGGTCCTTTTTAATGTCTTTATAAGTGACATTGCAGAGGAACTGGAAGGAAAAGTATGTCTCTTTGCAGATGACACAAAGATCTGCAACAGGGTTGATACACAAGATGGAGTGGAAAGGATGAGAAGGGACTTGGCAAGGTTGGAGGAATGGTCAAATGTATGGCAGCTCAGATTCAATGCAAAGAAGTGCAAGGTAATGCACATGGGAAACAAAAACCCAGGGGAAGTGTACACAATGGGGGGTGAGATACTGACAACAGTAAAAATAGAAAGGGACCTGGGGGTAATTATATCAGATGACCTAAAGGTGGGCAAGCAATGTGAGAAGGCAGTAAGGAAGGCAGGGGGGATACTGGGATGCATAGGAAGAGGCATCAGTAGTAGAAAACAGGAAGTTGTTATCCCTCTGTACAGACAGTTGGTGAGACCCATCTGGAGTACTGTGCAGTTCTGAGACCCCATCTCCTAAAGACATAGACATAGTGGAAGCTGTCCAGAGGAGGGCAACCAAAATGGTACAGGGTCTGCACCAGAAGACCTACGAAGAAAGACTAAAGGAGCTTACTATGTATACCCTAGAGGAAAGGAGGAAGAGAGGGGACATGATAGAAACTTTCGAGTACCTCAAGGGAATTAACAAAGTCCAAGAGGGTAGCATCTTCCAGAAAAAGAGATGTGCAAGAACAAGGGGGCACAATTTGAAGATAGAGGGGGGACAGCTCAGAGGTAATGTGAGGAAGTATTTTTTCACTGAGAGGGTTGTGGATGCATGGAACAGCCTCCCTGAGGAGGTTGTGGAGTCAAGAACAGTGGGGGACTTCAAGAATGCATGGGACAGGCATAAGGCAGTCCTAGTGAGGGGTAGGAGGAAGTAAGCTGTTGGTTAACTAGGATTTGCAGCTTATCTGTTAGGTAGGAAAATGGGCAGACTAGGTGGGCCAAGTGGTCCTTATCTGCCGTCAAATTCTATGTTTCTATGAGATGCACTGTTCCTCTGTTGGACAGGGAGCTTTCTGTATGATTTCCCTCCCATTCCCCTTCTTCAGTGGGTCCTGCTCAGGCTCCAAGTGGAGGGTGCAGAGATGATCCTCATAGCTCCGCTTTGGCCTCGGCAGATATGGTTCCCTCTGCTGCAACAGCTAGCAGTGGAACCCCCAGTTCCTCTGCCCTTGTCCTCCCACTTACTGTCACAAGAGCAGGGCACATTGGTTCACCTGTATCTTTGGTCTCTACACCTGCATGCATGGCTCCTGCAGATGTAACCACATCTCACTTTGGGGTTTCTACTGGAGTGACCGAAGTCCTGGTGGCAGCAAAGAAAACTGTCTAATTGGGCCATTTAAACCATTAAGTGGAAGCGGTTTACTTAAATGCTGTCCTTGATTACCTACTCCCCTGTCAGACGTGGGTCTCCAATACTTTTCTATTAAGGTGCACCTTTCTGCGATTTCAGCCTACAATGCACCAGTGCACAGCAAGTACATTGCCCAGTCGGATCTGGCTCATATGTTCTTAAGCGGTATGCAGCATCTTCAACCTCCCATTCGGGACCCCATCCCTCCATGAGATCGTTTGTTTTTGTTGGAAAAGCTTATGTTGCCTCCCTTCGAGCCAGCTGTGGATTGCGAGCTGCGCTTTCTGTTGTGGAAAGCATTGTTTTTAGTTGCAGTTACTTCTGCTTGGAGGATTTACGAGCTTCAGGCCTTTGTATCTAAGGAGCCATATTTAGTTTTCCACAAGGACAGGGCTGAGGACTAATCCTAAGATCCTGCCCAAGGTGGTGTCCCAATTTACCCATAATCTGCACATCAATTTACGAGTTTATTATCCAGAGTATTCTAATCGGGGTGTGCCTTTCTTCATACTCTGGATGTACATAGGGTGCTTCAGTACTATATTGACCGCACCCAAAATGTAAACAAATCTGACCGTTTTGTTTCTTTTGTCCCGGAAACTCTGGGGGCTCCAGTAGCAAAGCAGACTGTCCAGATGGCTGGTTAACTGCATCACCTTCTGCTACGATAAGTACAACAAACTCTTACTGGACTCGGTTAAGGGTCACTCCACCAGGGGAGTCTCCACTTCCTTTATGGCACTTTACAGTGTTTCTGCAGCAGACATCTGCGCAGCAGCTACCTGGGGCTTAGTGCATACCTTTGTGAAGCACTACAGCCTGGACGTTGCTTCCTGTTGGAGAGCTGGTTTTGGCTTGGCAGTTCTTCAGGCCCTTCTCTCCTAAAGGACTCTGCTATACTTTTATGTTACCAACTCCCTAATGTTCCGGTGTCCAGTTAGTACTGCTTGGTACTCAGTCTTTATGGTGTAGCCTGCTGCAAGAGCTCCAACAGTAGCAAAATAAGGAAGCAAAATACTACATACCTACTGTTTCAGGTACTGAAAAGGGCAGGATGTGAGTGAGAAATCATTGCAGCAGCAGTGAGTATTCTTGCAGGGTTTGCTTTATGCCAGCAGCCAGCAGGAAAACACAGCAGCAGCAGCAACAGGGCTTCTTGACTTGAAGACTGTCGAAGTAGCTCTAGCTGAGCAGTCGCTGTCAGCAGTGCAGGGAATATTGGACTTCTTGGTTGCCTGCCTTTAGTGCCTTGGCCTGGCATCAACCTTGTTGGTCTACTCTTGATCCCAGGCAGCTGTCCTGCAGTGCTCCTAAAGTAATTTTCTCAGCTAGCCTGTCAGCTGAGCTAACTTAAACAGGTGCTGGCTTATAAGCCGGCTCTTATAAAGCGGGAATAGACCGACAGCTAGTCCCGCTTGCTGAGTAGATTCATTCATAGATTCTATCGGCAGATAAAGACCTCTTGGCCCAACTAGTCTGCCTGTACAGTATAGTTGCATACATATTTTGAAGCAAAGTAGCTGTCTTATGCAGAAAAATAAAGCAGGGGACAGACAGCTGCCCTACTCACTCTCACTTCCCCAGAACCAAGAAGAAACTAAACTTAAAGTGAAACTATGCCAGAAAGGAAGAGGTGCAAAGCCGCGTAAGTTGAGAGCGGCTTTCAGTTTCTAAATAATATGGTAAAGCACAGTCCAGTCCATTTCTTTCAGTGCCACCATGACAAGCGAGCAAAAGTCAAACTCTTGTTGAACGAAGCTTCTCCAGTCTCAGTCTCGGAGTCTGAGACACACAGAATGTGAAAGTGGCACGACCAAAACAGGCAGCAAGTCCAGTCAATGGCACAGAAAGGCACAAACAAGGTGGGCACTCACAGTTTTCATCCCGTCATCAACAAGTTGCTCTACCACTTACTTTCACTTTGCTGCCAGTGCTTCTGTGCTCTTGCTGCTCAGGTTGGGATAGTCAGTGAAGCCTACCTGTGACCTGAGCTCTGTCCCCCCATTCCTCCAACACGACAGGGAGTTTAGTTGTTTGTTCTGGGGTAGGCTGCTGGGCTCACCAGTGGGACAGGACTGAGGACCACTGCAGAACGACACCATGCTGCTGTGGGAGGGGAGGGGGAAGGCTGGAAAGAACAGATGCTGGCAGGCAGGATGAAAAACTGCTGCTGTGCAGCCTTCGGTGCAAGACTTACTTGCATGCATATTGTGAGGAAAATACTATGCGAGCCAGCCTAGGCCCCCTGCTAACATGGGCCCTACTGCAGTTGTGGCCATTGCACCCCCCAGTCCTATCCAAATAAGATTCAGCTGGCAGCAGTGCAACTTGAGAAAGCAAAGCACTGGGAAGTGACATCAGAGCCTTGCTTTCAGATTGGCACCACGACCGAGGAGAAACACATGGCAACCAATGAGGAGGACATGAAAAATGGAGCCACCAACAGAGAGCTGAAACTACAAGTGGATTAACAAATCTCGTCTGCTTTTGCCGCTGCTACCAAAACAGCTCATGAGGGAGAAACCGCAGCCACTAACACCACCAATTAATCTGAAAATAGAGAATGAAAATGGAATGACAACAGGACCAAAAGTTTAGAACGAGAAAAATCAAACTGCAACAGACCTATCACATGACTAGTAATGTGTTGTTCTTTTTTAATTAAAAAAAAAAAATGACAACAAGTTCAGAACCCAAGTGCAGGTTTGAACAATGGATTTTATTCAGTGACCGAGTTATTTCTCTTACTATTATTAGGGATTGTAGTTAGTTTCCTTAACAGTTGGAAGAGATTACAGTTTTACAGGAACTACTTTTTCTTGCATACAATTAAAAAATTGCATATTTGAGTACCATTTTTTAAACTGCATTGCTCATTTGTGCTTGAAACGAGTGAAACATTTTTTACGCCCTGTTATAAGTGCAATAAGACACTTCAGAGATGTGTAATTATGTTGTAATAATTGCACGCAGCTCTTGGGTGTTTAAAGTCACCCGGTGCAAGAGCCTTATGCCTAACAACACCCTCAAGCTGTGCAATCATTACAGCATAATTATACACCCTGTCATGTCTTATTGCATACATAATGCCCCTACAGTGTCTCTACTGCTGTCTTATCATAATCTGTTGGAGAGTAGCCACATAGCCATTCAGTAGGTGATTGATTGCCCCAGGACAGTATGAGCAATAGGGGATGTATAGTACCCCTGCAAGATAGCCACTGTTCTTATGTAAGGTGGCTGCTAGGGTCAATGTAATGGACTGCAGGGCCCCATGTAAGATGGCCATCAGTGCTGGCTTGGTGACACTGAGGGTTGAGGTGCTGGACGCCACACCTCGTGCCATGCTGGCGACCTGGGTTCAGGAACAGACTTGGGCCACTGGGTGTTGGCTGGGGAGGGAGAGGATCAAGCATCCAGGGGACAGCAGCTCTCCCCTCCTCTCCCAGGGTGGGTAGTGGACAACGCATCGCTCACCAGTGGCCCCCAATGGAGATTGGGGGCACTACAGGAGTGATGCCATACCAATGGACGGAGCGGCAGCGGACGTCAGCATGTTAGCTGTGCAGGTGTCATTGCACATCCATTCTCCAGGGGCAACCTTATGAGAAAAAGCCCCACTCCCTGGATAGGTGACAGCACCTCCAGTACCCCACCGCAACACACCCAGCACCAGGCTCACTCCACTGACTCTTCCGATTCCTTGTCCTGCATTGGTTCTGGCTTTGCAGAGGTACCCCAGTGGACCAGGTAGGGTGGGGAGTTTCTGTCCCTGATTTCCCAGTGGGGTGGCTTCAGGCAGGTGATATCGTGGGGGTGGTGAGTGAGGATGCCCGAGAGAGTTCCAGGGTTGTGGAGATAAATAGAATTGACTGAAAAAAAAAGATGGCCACTGGTAGGGAAGCATCAGTTACTCCAGGAAGGCCCTCTACTATGTGTGTATGTAACCCCCCTACAAATGGGGGTTCCCAAAAACTCTTCCTTGAGCTTGCCTAAATGCTTACTGCCAGGCTGGTGTCCTGCATTTTAGCAGTTTAAATGTGATTACTAGAGCTTGTATAGCCTCTGTGTACTGTCTCTTTAAGAGCTGCCTAATTGCAGTTTAAGTAATCTGAGAGGGAGCTCTGTTGAAAGATGCAACTATTTAATGAAAATCATTTAGAGTGATAATGATAATGTAGTTTGTCTAACCTGCTTTCTTTGTAGCAAGGACTGTTTTGTTTGTTTCTACTATCTTGGTCCTGGACTGCAAATTGGACCAAACACTACTGGTAGGACCTGAAATGTAGCAGCACTACAGGAGCTGTCTGAATTCAAAATCTGTAGGAACTTTAGTTTGGAGTTTTTTTGTGCCTTTTTTGCAACTGAAGGGGAGCTCTTGCTTTGACTGACAGCCAAATCAGCCAACCAAATCTTTTGGATCTTGGGGAAGTCCCAGGCTGCTTGCAGTTTTGAGTTAGAACTAAGCTGGAAGCTGAGCAAGAAGGACCTGAAGTCATTCTGAGCAGAAATCCTGAGTGGATTTGAATGGGAGAACTGGGAAAAGGCTGAGTGTTTGGCCTGTATGTCTGCCTGCTGTTCCTGAGAGGGAGAGAAGAGAATTATTTTGGACTAAATCCAAGTTTGTGTGACTAAAGTAAGCTACATAAGTGGGCCAGGCGCAACCTGAAGAAGACCGAAAATTTTTGATGAACGCGATCTGCCTGTCAGAAGTTCCAGCTACGCCTAAGCTCCCGGTGTGTGCAGAGGCTTTGCCTGGTACAATAGAATTTCCATACATGTAAATGTGCTATGAGCTGCTAGTGAGTTGTGAGTTAGTTCCTCACTGTGTGAACTGTGTTCTGCTTGCTGGAAGCTGTATCCAGCCCCAAACGGACTGCTTCCGAACTTGTCTCCATGCGGTCTGGGCTTTGCAGATTGGCCCAGCCAGACTACCCACTGCACAGAGAAGCCATCGACAAGAGACCTGCCAGGGGATCAGCCCCCCACTCCACGCTTGAACAGGCACGATGTCTCTGCAACTTGTGTGGGCCCTGCTTCTCCTGGCATTCCAGATCAACCACCTGCAGTCTCGATTTTCATCCAGCCTGTGTCCAGTCTTGGATATCATAAGTAAATACCTGGGTAGCTCCCTACTCATCTGATTGTCTTGTTGTTTCGTTCCTTTACGAACTGAGCCCTCTGGCTCCGGATTACAAATATTGTGTACTGTGCATGTTGTGTTTTCCATCACAGGGCCCCAACCAGCTGCAACCCCGGGCAACTGCCCTGGCTAGACCATCTCTTCTCTACCTGGGTACCCAGAGGTGGACTGTGTGGGGGGACTCCAAGCACATGCATAACTGCTTGATTGATATAACCTTTAAGCTAATTAACCTGATTTTGCCACTCTCTTGTTCAAGTCCCCTGAATAAATCAGATCTAACTTTTTCTGCATGTAATCTGACTTTGGTTACAGTTTGTGCTCAAAATACTGTACTGTTGCTATTTGCTGTACTTAACCTTGTTTTACAGGGGGTCCCCAGGGTCGAGCCAGAGGAACCAGCCCTGGTGGTAAGTGCAAACAGTGTGGGTACTTGTGTGGTGTACCAGGAGCATTGTGAAAGTGATTATTGTAAAGTGTTCAGGCCACTAGAGGGGACGGGGGGGTTACAGTGTACCGGGGGGCTGTGCCCAGGTTAGCTTGACCACTACCAACCCTGACCTCTGGGTGGAGGCACCTGTTTCAGAACTCAGGCCCCTTAACCTGCTACTAGCCAAGCAGGCAGGGGTAGTAGCCCTTGGGATAGCGCCACCTAGGGTTGACATGTGTATATCTATTGGTGAGTGAGGTGGAATACAGCAGCTCAGCTGCAAAGTACAAACATAGCAGGAGCACTATAATCAAGAGGGTTTTTCCAGTACCAGCCCTTCCTTGTCAGGAAATACACCCGGTGGCTGATACTAAGTCGTACCTGGCCACTGTGCACAAGATGGCACCTGTCGTTGTGTGCATGCACCAAATATCATGAAGTATGATGTCAGGCACTGGTACGAGTGCGCTAGGTATCACAGTGGCAGGAAAGGTGCGTGAGCAGGCAGAGGGACAAGAAAGACAAAGGCTGAAAAGAATTATGTCATCTGTGCCATCTTGCCACATCTGAGAAAGGAACCAGTGGAAGGGGTGAGTGAAATTATCTAACACCCTGTGCTGAGTGGTCTGCTGGAGCAAATTGTGACTCCATAATCTATGGAAGCATTGCATTTTTGTCACATATGGAGTAACCAAAAATAGTCTAACCCTAGGCGTATTGAGCCATGGCTATCCTACGGGGGGGGGGGCAGTTAATCTGGACACTCTGCATATCCAACATATTTTCAAGGATATCTCTCATCAGGCCACACCTATGGAACATAAGCCATCAGGTGCTAGGACCGTACAGAAACTTCTTTCTAGCAGTACACTAGGGCCGCCTACAATGACGTCTGATGTTGACTTCCCTATATAAGCGTGGGTGGCTCCATCCCTCCTCAGTTTTTTCCTGATGTCAATCAAGACTTGTCAAACCCTACTGGAAACACTGCTACCTCTAGCAAAGTTTTTCCCTGGAGAACAAGAAAACTGATAACTTACAGCACTAAAAATGAAGATCTTCCCCGTCGTTACTGCCCACGACCTGGGCACTGACCACTCCACTCTTCCTTTCATGCTGTTTAGTAGCTCTGAAGTGGTGCAGGACAAGGCTGAGTTCCTGACCTGTAGTTTGGTCTAGCCAAGCTCTTTCTTAAACAAAAAATGGACTTAGCAGCATTCGGGTGCAACAAACGGAGAACAGCAAGGATTACACAGCTGGGAGTTTGCCCTGTGCCTCTCCCAGGGCCGTTTCCTGTAGAGTCCCTCTCTTTGGGGACATCATACTCCCAACTACCAACAGACATCTAGGCTGAAGGGTGTTGGGGTGGGCTTCTACTCCAGCTGCAGCTGGTTTTACTTTGACGGTGATGCCTATGTCTCTCCCGTAGACCAGTCGCCTCCAGTCATCTAGAGAATGGGGTATGGCCTGGACTTTGCTGTTCTAGCACCAGCTACAGCTGGCTCCTGGTCATCAACGGTGATACCTCAGCCTCCCCTGTCAATGCCACCCTTTGATACCTACTGCTTGTCGATGGTGCCTTTGCTGCCCCTGTCGATGCCAGCTGTGACTGGCTACTGCTCGTTGATGGTGGCGCCTCTGCCTTCCCCACCTGTGCTGGCTATGGCTGGCTACAGCTTGTCAACAGTGGTGTCTCTGCCTCTGCCATCGTTGCCCCCCATTTCACTGCGAGGGTCAGGACACTAATGTTGGTGGTGGCACCCGTTGCCTCCCCCATCAGCTCCTTCTCATCACACATCGACCTATACCAGTCAACGTTGGGTAGCTCCTATTCCTTGGAGCAGGTTCCATTCTTGAGGGGATTTTTCAATGGGGCACTCTAACCACCTCCCTTTGATGCGCATGGCACAGACCCATAGGCTTAGTCCCTGCCCCACACAGAGGATGTTGCCAGTCATTTCCCACCCACCAAGGGCCTCGGCAATGATTGCTTGTCTTGCCCGTTGCTACCAAGGAAGGATGAGGGACAAGCATCAGTAGTAAGCTCTGTTCCTAGGTTTTCACTCCCAAAAAGCTTGATATGGTATAGGGTTCCTAACAGAGCCATATCTTCCCCATCAAGGAGGCAGCCATTATGGTTTGCCACACTAAAGCGGAGGAATGCCAGCCTATACTCATCTGGACCTCTCCTTAAGTGTCACCTTCCCTGGGTATGTGACTTGTTCAATACCACACCCACCCAGTCATACCAACTACAGGCAGTTCAGGGGCTTACAGGTCTTGGACGACAGAACTTTGGCTCTGAGGCTTGTTGCATGCCAGGTCACCTACTCAGATTCTACAAGCCCTTTGGGGAATGCTGCCTAAAGCCCTCTCAAGTGCTTCGGCCCTGACAGCAGTTTTGGCAGCCTGTCTTAGGACCAGATTCTGACACAAGGTGTGCCAACATATCCTCTCAAGCCTAATAAGCATATGTTAGACCTGCAGCCGGTCCATTATTCTGGTTACACCCAAACAAGGGGCAGTTGGAGGGTGTCACTTTTGCCTGAGCGAGAGTTGTCACTACTCCATTGCTCGACCCCAGGATTTGGGTAGGGTAGCAGAAGCATTACCTGCTCCCCCATGGTGGCCCACAGTACAGCAACAGCAAAATCCCCAAACCCAAAAAAAGACCATTACAGCGAAAGTCGCAGCCCCCAGAAAAAAACACATTAGTTACTGATGGTACAATACAGAGTGTCAGCATTGTGCTGTCACTGTCGTGGATGTCAGCAGAATTACTGTTGACAAAATGTGGTGCTTCCCTCCCCCAGGGCCTTTCTGTTACCCTACAGCCTGACATCCATTGATTCTGGGCTCACACCTCGCTACATTAGCCAGTTATGGAACATCCCCTCAAGACTGATGTTCCTTTCTATTCATATCTCTTAGTAGCTCTCCCTGCAGAACGAGTCATCAGTGCTTCATGCTTAGGCATCATATGCCATTAGTCCAGCTCATTCACGTTGTACAGTCCATCCCCATTATCACTGATAAGGGACTGGAGTTACTTACGGGGCTTCAGGATACATTCTATGGACACCATCAGCCTTATAACAAATACTGAGGTTTCTGTGTCCGGAGCTTCATTTGCATTTTAGGAGATTCTTCTTTGGTTTACCATCTGTGCTCTGCACCCATTACAGGAACTATTGAAGGTTCCTGTTTTAGAGGAGACTAATACCAGTCTAGGCTATTGCCTCTGGATTGTCTCCTGGGCCACAGGCATTTCTCATGTGCCCAGCAGTTGTGGCAGCACACCTTTGCATGGCAGGCCTATATGTCTTCTCATACCTGGATGACAGCCTTCTCACAGCTCACTGCAAAGAGACAGTCTTGTCCACCCTGGAATGCACTGGACACCTGTTTGATGCTCTAGGTGTTATTTCCAATGTGGCAAGGTCAGTATTGACACCTTTCTGGGGTTTGCAGCCTATAGGTACAGTCTTAGCCACCACTCAAGACTTTGCCTTCCTGCCATAGGACAGGGCGGAGCATAGGAGGGAACAGGTTTAGATACCCTGTAAAGGCAGGTATTTCACAACTGGGACATTCCTGACACTCCTAGGCCTGAGGACAGAAGTAGTGACCATAGTACCCCAAGCAAGACTGTACCAATGAGTCCCTCAATGCACACTAGGAGTCCAGTGGAACCAGCATACAAGATCTTCCTGGACTGGATCTTGACCACTGGAGGCACTAGGACCCTGCAGAAGCAAAATATTTTCAGAAAAACTGATGCTGAGGTAGGCTGCATGCATGTGCAGTGCTGCAAGATTAGCTTGCACTGCATGGCTTACCTGAGCAACAGCCCTCAACTGCCTTTTTTCCTGCTGTCGAGTGCACTTCAGTGACAATGTTATTCACCCGCTGGGAGTCAAATCTTCATGTCTGTACAACAGCAGCATTCTGTTGGTTCTAATTTAGTGTAGTTTTTCTCAGAATTTATTTTTCTGTCAAAGTTAAAAAAAACCTTCACATTTCTGTCAGTTTCTCTCAGCCCTGCCTTCAGTGGCCAAAGACCATGGACGACAACGGTGACAGTAGGAAGCCTCTCCAGGCATGCTACTCCAGTAGTGGGGCTGTGTCATGCCCGCTTGCCTCACTGGGGGAGGGTTCTGACAACAGGTGATCCTGTGTTCGACAGAAAGGATAGTCCTCTCAGAAACACAAAAATAAGTGGATCCCATTCCCAGTTGGGGACTCAGCATCGCTTGACTTCAACTTCTTCCTCTTTCCATCAGAAGGGAAAGAAATGGTACCATTCAAGGTCATCCTCTGGTTCTGCCATAAGGTCTTCTAGGTCCAGGAGCAGGAGGCCTTCCCCAGCGCTGGTATCTCCAGCAACTCCTGCTCATGGTCGTTCAAGGCCTGAGGTCCAGAGCCCCACTGTCCTCTTGTGGGGATTCCGATGGGCAGTTTCACCACTGGGCAGATCTTATGGAGAAGCGAGTAGTGTCTGGCTCGTCTGCCCCTTCCCATGCATCCAGTTCCAGGCCCTTTGGGGCTAGGGACCTCGGTTATGCAGTCAGGACATTCAAGCCAGGTAGACTGTTTGGCTCCGTCAATAGATCCTGATCCCTTGGTGGTGACTGCACCGCTGATGCTGGTTCAATTTGCGATACCCCCTTACAGTGTCACTGTGCAAGGACCAGGCCAGGTGCCTTCTCCGATCACTTCGCTGCTGGCTGGACCTTTGTTGGGATAACACTGGATTTGGTGCCAGGCTTCTGGCTTGCTAGACCTTGTCCTGGCACCATGTCTAGTGTCACACTCAACCATGACACATTCTGCTTCTGGGATGGCGGCAGTCTCTTTGGGGCCGGTGTTAGCGCTGACTCTCTTGGGGATGGTGCTGGCACTAACTCCTTTTTGGCCGGTGCCGGTGCCAGCTCTGGCTCCCTTGTCAGTGCTGGTTTTGCCAGTTTACCCAACTCCCAGGGCTGGACTAGGTGTCCACAGGTCCACTCCCTTCCTGACCCTCTTTCTGGAGACAAGTTGGAGGAGGATGAGTCTGACCCTAACCTTATCATTTTGGGGGATGAGGATGATGACTCATTTTATAGCCTGGACAAACCTGCTCCAGTTGTGCCTCCTGTTCTACAGGAGGATCTTTCTTTCCAGACTTTGCTTCACAACATGCAAGCAACTCTTGCTCTTGAGACCTCTGCCCTAGATCCAGGTAAGCAGTTGCATCTCAAGTGGCTCCATGTTACTAGTGTAATATTCCGGTCAACCTCACACCTCCTAGTCATCTTGCTTTTGAGATTCTCTCGGAGGTGATGAGGGCCAGATCTGCTTCTATTCCTTCAGTCTGCAATCAGACAGATCATAAATATACTGCTCCAAAGGACAGACCTATTCTGTCTTCTCAGCCTATGCTGACAAAATTGTCATCCTGGCTGAAAATGACACAACTACCTTTTTTCAGAAAGTTACTGCTCACCCCATCAATAAGGAATTTTGTGAGATAGATACAATGGGGAAGAGGGCTTTTGCTGGAGTGACCTTGAACATGCAGATTGCCAGTTACCAAGGGCACTTTTCACAATATGAATACATCTTGTGGACTTCCCTCAAGTCTCTGGCTGAGACTTTGTCCAAGTCAGATACAAAACAGAAAATTCTTCAGACTGTTACCCATGGCATAGAGTCTACAGTCATCAGCTTAAATATCAGAATTGCCTTTGGAAGATGTTGGTAACTCTGGCTGAAAATTTGCATGAGAGCCAGGACAAATTATTGGCCTTGCCAACCATTGCTAAGGGCCAGGAAGCAGGTAAGCATATACTCAGATCCGCCTATGATGCCTCTGATGCTGCTACTAGGGCTGCTGCCACTGAGATTTGCATTCGTCGCCACTTCTGGCTTTGAGTGGCTGTTTCCTCTGATGTGCAATAATCTGTAATGAATGTTCTTTTTGGGGAAAGCAACTACTTGGTAGACTGAGTGGGCCTGACAGTCCTTTTCTGCCGACACATTCTATGCTGAAAATACTTTGCAGGATCTGCAAATGTCCATAATGGCTCTTGGATTCCTGCACACTTTGAACCCTAAACCCAGCAGAAGGAGTCATGTTTCATATTCGTAGACTCAGTGCCCATCCTGGCTGAAGTTACTCAAGAGGCCCCAGCTGTGGATCACAGAGGCCTCAGCCCTCTACCTCAAGGCCAGAAACCTGCTGCTTGGTGCCCATGCCAGACTTACAAAGGTCAGACTATTACTGGCACCCCCCAATCCCTGGTGCCTTGTGACTCCCCTCCCTTGCCTCTGGCCTCACTGCCTCAGAAACTTTTGGTGACAGGCTGTATCTTATGTATAATACTTCAATTTACTTAATTTGGGTTGTGATTTACATTTATTTCTTAAGTTTTTATATTTATGTAGCTCTTCAATTTCCTGTGTTAATTTAAATTGTTTCCATGCTTGGTCTCTTAATTTCATCAATTTAAAACTGAAAAAAAATTCCTTTCCATTTTGATCTTTTTAGCCACAGTAACCTCAGCAACAGCAGCCTCAGCAGGGGCAATACCAAGCCTGGCACCCTAAAGCCAGATTCTCTGGGCAGGGGCCCAAAAGTGGCAGGGGTAGAGGATGTGGTGCCCCTCAGGCCCCAGCAGCCAATGCCCTCATCAGAGCTGCCCATTGATGGGTCAGTGAGTGGGGAACACAGCTGGGGTGTCTGTCTCCCACCTGTCCAGTCCCTAACCCAGCTCCCTGTGGGTGGTCATCGTCACCACTTTTGGCCACACTGGTCCGTCATTACTATGGGCAAGTGGGTTCTTGAGGTGGTTGGCAGATGGTTACCTCTTGATTTTAAGGATCTCCTGCCTTACTGATCTCATGCTCTAAGGGAGTCCTCGGTGCCGTGGGACATACCGTCTGCCCTTAGGGAGGATGTTGCTCAGATCTTTGTGAAAGGGACTATAGCCAGTGTTCCAGATGTACTGGCAAGTCAAAGGTACATGCCCAAGTACTTCCAGGTTCCAGAATGGATGAGGGGGAGGGGGCTGGTGCCCCATACTGGATCTGCACAATCTCAGTTCACGTAGAAATACAAGTTCTGAATGGTCACTCTGAACCAGATCATACCATCCTTGGAGCAGGGCATGTGGTTCTACTTCCTTGCCTTTCAGGATGTGTTCTTTGGTATCCTTATGACATTCCCTGACTCATTATCCTGACACTCACCTGCCTGGGCAGTAGTACCCAACAGGTGTAGTATCCTTACAGTGTAAATCCTGCTGGCTTCATGCCCAACGATGTTACAGGCAGGGGTAAGGTAGCGGATGTGATGGGTTGCTACCTTACCCCGGTACTGTTGTTGAAAGCAGCATCAGATTCGGAAAATGGCCAAGCTGCCCTGGTGATGTGGAAGGCTAAACCACTGATAGCTCAGCCAACATACCCTGGGAGGCTCAGGTTCTGGTCCCGGCTATGGAACTGTTTTGAATTTTGCACCCGTAACTAATATATTTTTCCTCCGAGGTCTGCTCCCCCTTGGAGTTTGTTATATTAGTTATGGGGTGTGTGGGCGGTACAGGGGGAAAGCCCCCCCATATTGAGGTGTTTGTCTTAGCGGGATGCCTGATATTGTATTGTCAGGCATCCGAGTCCTGCAGGATTTTTAGTTTCGGGATTATAAACTCGGTATGTTGAGCATCAGCATACCAAGTTTCGGTCTAACATAATACATCCCGTTCTTCCACATCCCAGTCCATCTGTCCCAATGGTGGTACCTCTGGTTCCATGCAGAAGGGGTTCTCTATGAGTTCCAGGTCATGTTCTTTGGCCTTTCATCCACACCCAGGGTCTTCACCAAGAGTATGACAGTGGTGGTAGCCTTCTTGCAGTGCAAGGATGTCAGGGTTTATCCCTACCTGGATTACAGACTGATTGCCGGGCCATCCAAGGAGGCAGTGGAGCAGTCCAGGGAGCTGGCCCTCCTGACCTGCAAAGACTTGGGCCACCTAGCCAACCTGACCAAGTCTGAACCAATCTCCTCACAGGTGATTCACTTCATTGAGGCAGAGCTAGACTCCCTGCAAGCCAGGGCCTGCCTCCCTATGGACCAAGCACTGGATCTAACCTCCTATGCCTGATCATTTCAGGTTGGGTGCTTTTGCTCTGCCCAGGATGTCCCACGGCTGATGAGGTGCATGACGTCCTGCACCAGTGTGGTCTGGTGGTCTCGCTGGCAGATGTGGCACCTACAGTGGGAGTTAGGCCATCAGTGGTTCCAGTGCCTAGGACACTTGGACCAGCTGGTTCCAGTGACCCAGCCGATGTGGGATGCCATCCAGTGGTGGCTAATCCCAGAACATCTGGAGGAATGAGACCCATTTGTCCATCCAGAACCAACCATCATTCTTGCAATGGATATGTCGCTGGTGGGGCTGGGGAACACAGCTGGGGGACCACAGGACCCACAGGTTCTGGTCAAGGCCTCACTTTTTCTGCTGCAATTTGGGTCTAAATTCTTCGACAAGTCCCCCTGTTGCCACAGAACTTCTGTGGCATTATGACAGGGTAGAATAGAACCCTGTCCCATTTGTTTTGGAGAAAGTATTTAAATGCCAGGATCTGTATTCTTTCCTTTTCTGTCTGGTTGTGCAACCAAATTTTCCTGTGAGACCTAGGATTGCCACCTTTGATTCTGGCCAAAACCTGATCTGATAGCCCCGCCCCTTTCACGCTAGCCACACACCCCATTGTCACATGACCTAGGCTTCAACATGTACTACAAGAATCCAAACCTGACTAGCGATGGTTTACTTGCCATTAATGGAAGTTCCTCATATCTTGTATGCAGACTAGAACAGATCCAAATATAATAAGATGCCAGTCAAACTTAGTAAAACGTGAACATTTAATTTAACAATCCCTGTAATAGTTACTGTGACTAATAGTTACTAGGTGTGGGTGCAAAGCTGGTGAGGTGGGTAGGAAACTGACTTCAGGGAAGGCAACAGAGGATAGTGGTGGGTGGGGAGCTCTCACACCCAAGGGTAGTGACGAGCGGTGTTCCACAGGGCTCGGTGTTGGGACCAGTGTTATTTGAGATATTCATTGCAGACATATCATGGGACATCAAGAGCAAGATCAGTCTGTTTGCTGAGGATACCAAGGTGGGAGCGGTGGTGGATGACCTGGGGGATGGCAGGGGTTGCAGGATGATCTGGCAAAGCTTGAAACCTGGTCAGACACCTGGCAACTGGGTTTTACTGCCAAAAAGTGCAATGTGCTGCATTTTGGGATGAAGAACCCAAGGAGGAGTTACTAGCTGGGGGGAGTGCAGCTAGCCCAGACAGAGGAAGAGGAGAAGGATCTGGGGGTGCTCATTACAGTGTCAATTAACAACTCGGCACAATGTAGGAAGGCAGCTGCAAAGACCAACAAAATGCTGGGTTGTATTGCAAGGGGTATGTCCTCGAGGAGGGAGGAGGGGATTCTGCCACTGTATAGGTCATTAGTTTGACCGCACCTGGAGTACTGCATGCTGTACTGGCGCCTGTATCTGAAGAGGGACATTGAGTTACTGGATGGGGTGCAGTGCAGGGCGACAAAGATGATCAAGGGCTGGGGGACTTATCATAGGAGAGGAGGCTGAGGGAGTTGAACATGTACTCACTGGAGGAGAGGAGGGACGGTGGGGACATGATTGAAACCTTTAAATACATGACAGAAATAAACAAGACAGGCACAGAGGGGCTGTTCAAAGTAAGGGAGGGGAGGGACACCAGGGGCCATGATATGAGACTGGAGGGAGGAAGGTTCAGGAGGGAGATGAGACACTTTTTTACAGAGAGGGTGGTGGCTGGGTGGAATGTGTTACCTGCAGAAGTGGTATCCAGTAGAGCAGTGGACTGCTTCAAAAGGGGATGGGACAGAACAAGGGGGAGGGTTAATGAAGGGGAAGGGTGGAAGGGAGGGGCAGCTGCAGAATAAGGGGTGCTAGCTGCACATTCAAGCAGACTTGATAGACCTCTAGGCCTTTATCTGCTGGCAAATTTCGTATGTGACACTTTAAAAATAAAATCCTTAATCACTATGAAGAAACTTCTGAAAAAACAGAAAAGTCACTACTGTACAGCAAAACACTGTGCAATTCATAATCTAAAACTGCAATTTGAAGAACTTACAATTCTTTAAAAATAAAATAAATGAGTATAAAAAGATGTGTGGATAAAAGTTCCACTCTGCAGCACAGCATTGTTCAATATGTCATCTCAAACTGCAATCTGAAGTATGTTGTTTACATTACTTAGATTTGAAGCAGTATTTTTGATTATACTTTTTTTGCTTCAAGGAGCCTGCAATTAATTGTAATAAATGAGAAAAACTGTCAACAGGTAAAGCTGTAGTTCAATTTTACTTGTAGCTCTGCTTTCACCAAAGGTACCAGCATTCTGTTCCACTCGTCAGTCCATAAATTCCCTATTAGTTAAAATACTCGTTCCACAAAGCTTTTGCTAACGGGGATAGACAAGACAAATTGTACAACCTTATAAAACATTCTACACTCAGGTTCTTCCTCAAAAAATGCAACCCATCTCCCCCCAACAGATTTTTCTTTTATTTCTATCAAGAATGGCAATGCAGTGCATCATGATGAATAATCTGAATACAGTAAGTCCATGTCCAGCCCATTCCCATCTTGTAGCTTCAGCGCCTCCACAGAGTTGCATAGTTCATCCCAAGATATTGACTGGTGTAGTGAGAAAATTTGCATGACCCTGAGAGGACTATTATCAAAGTCAAACCATTTATTTAAGTAATCTAGGGTCCGAACATAAAAATTTGGCAAGTCTTTTAAAACTCTGTCTCTTACATTTGGTTGAAATGTTTTTAGAGCTGCCGTGACTTTGGATCCAAAGAATTTGTCCTGAACTCTCTTTTGCAATTCACTGCGCAGATTATGCATCACACCATACACCTCTGGAGCAGTTAATGAATTTCTTCACAGCTTGGCAATACTCTTATGAAACATTTGCAGAACATAGTGCACGAAATTCAAATAGCATTCAAACAACATGAAGTCTTGCTATAATATGACAATTGCAGTTTGTCCCACCATTAGAACTGCTCCGGAGGTGAAAGAGTTAACTTCCATGCAGGGCATGGAACTTAGAGCGCGAGCTCGGTTAGAAAAGCTCTGTCTGGAATATTTCAAACTGAAACTGTCAGATTCTTTACTCCGCCTCACTGAACAGTCGCTCCATAGATTCCTCCTACTGCTCGGTTCATTTCTCGGTTTAAAGAGTTTTTTCTCGGTTAAATTCAACCACGATTATTATTATTTAACCGCAAACCGATCGGTTCAAGCTGTGTCTGTGGTATTGTAAGTAATAGACAGGTTTATTTCTGTTAGAAAATCAGCAGGTGTGGAGTCAAAAATTCCTTCTCCAACTGCTGCAGAGATAGCCAGGGCAATCCAAATTGTCCAGTCACTTTCCCCGGTTCCGTCCGAACCGCCACTATCTGGCAAAAGGTCGGTTCGGCCGGTTCCACTGGTTCAAGAATATGATATAGAGGAGTTTTATGAACCAGAGGAGGGGAGGATGATTATGAAAAGTGTGAATGTGACTTGAAAGTCTGGTTGTGCCCATTGAACGGACATCTCCCCAGACAGACCTTTAGGAGAATCTCCTCAGGCTTTCTGAGTCCCTTCTCATTTTCTGTTTTATAAAAAGTTGTTGAACCCTCCAGCTTCCTTTGAGGAAGCTGTGGATGAGCAAGAGGAGCCTGACTTTGTAGAAATGATGGATATCCCAGAGTCCAGGAGATTGTCTATTCCTTTACATAAATCCTTTAGGAAACAAACAATAAAAATTTTAAAAGTTCCTAATTCTGTGCCTCCTGTGGATAAAAAGATGGACAGGAGGTACACTTTTTCAGGTCCTGATACAGAATTTCTTTCACAGCAATGCAGCCATGTTGGGGTAGTTCAGGCTGCAGCCTGTGATAAGGCTAATATTCCCCAGGCTTACATCCTCCTGACAAGGACTCAGGAAGATTGATGCCATGGCTAAAAACAATACATGGCAGCGTCCTTGGGACTCAGACAAGCAAATTATATGGCTTATGTTGCAAGATACCAGAAATCTAGATGGGATACTGTCATGGCTTTAGCCAAACAGGCCCCTGGCCAGCTTGCCAAGGGGAGCTGAGCAGGTGCTGCTGATGGTATTGAGGCATCTAAGGTGCAATTCCATGCTGCAGTGGATTCTAATGATGTATCCTCTAGAGTCATGGCTACATCTGTGGCTTTTCGAGATTGGCTTGGCTCAGGTGTACTAGTTTGTCACAGGATACCCAGGCTAAGGCTATGGATTTTCCTGGTGGGAAATTTCTGTTTGGGAGCAGACAGAGAATTATATGAAGAAAATGGATGAATATAGAACCACTTATAGGAGTGCACAAGCCAAGGAACAGCAAGCCACTTCTCAGAGGCAGCCCCCAAGGGGTAGAGGCAGGCCTTTTCACCAAACCCGGGCCTCCTCTTCAGCTTATGTTCAGAGGGGGTTCTTCAGAGGGAGAGGCAGATGGGGTACAAGCAGGCCTGCTCCCACCCCTCAGCCTAAAGCCCCTGCCAAACAGGCACCCTGATGGGATGCCCAGGGCCGGTTCTCCATTACCTGTAGGCAGGCTGGCTTACTTCATCCAGGACTGGGAGTCTTTAACATCAGACAAGTGGGTCCTGGAAGTAGTAAGCCAGGGTCTGGTTCTCAGCTTCAAAAAATTTCCGAAGATGAGAATCAGATCTTTTCCACCTGCAAACCCTCTAGAGACTCTTGCTTTGGAAACAGAAGTCTCAACCCTCCTGGCTCTCAGAGCTGTAGAAAGGGTTTCTCCCCTACAACAGGGCAAGTGTCTGTACTCCAGGTACTTCCTTACCCCAAAAGACAGGAGAGTGGCGGCCATCCTGGACCTAAGATATCTGAACAAGCACCTTTAAAACCAAAATTCAAAATGGTGACTCTGGGAATGATTTTACCCTCCCTAAGGCCAGGGACTGGCTAGCTTCCCTGGACCTCAAGGATGCCTACTTCCATGTTCTTATCAGAAGCTCCCACCGAAAGTACCTCAGATTCGAACTGCCCTCAGGCCATTATCAGTTCAGAGCAATGCCCTTCGGCCTTACCTCTGCCCCAAGGGTATTCACAAAATGCCTGGCAGTAGCAGTTGCTCATTTAAGAAGGCAAAAGATTGCCATCTTTCCCTACCTAGACGACTGGCTCATTGTGGGTCAGTCTCCAGACCAGGTCAAATCACACCTGCAAGTTACCAAGCAGCTGCTTACCTCTCTGGGCTTTCTTCTCAATCTTCCAAAGTCAGTTCTGGAACCTGTCCAGGTACTCACCTTTAGGTGCGGAACTGGACACAAAGCAGAACCAGAGCCTTCCTTCCCTAGAAAGGGTAAGGACCCTGGTGGCCCTGGCCTCGTCCTTCACTCTGCAGGTCTCACCAGCAAGGCATTTCCTACAGCTCTTAGGACACATGGCTGCTTCCACAGCTGTAGTGCAAGGAGCAAGATTTCAGATGAGGGACATTCAGTTCCATTTGAGAGCCTTTTGGTCTCAAGAAGAGATTCCCTATCCAAGTTGATCCCAGTGACTCGAACCCTGATCCAGGCCCTTCAGTGGTGGCAGGATCAGAGCAATCTGAGACAAGGGTGCCCTTCATCCCTCTATCTCACTCCTTGACCTTACTACAGATCGTCCCTCTTGGGATGGGGAGCTCACATGGGCGTCCTCTCCACCCAGGGATTGTGGTCCCTCAGGAATCTCTGCTCCACATCAATCTGTTGGAACTCAGAGCTGTTTTCTAGCACTTCAGGTTTTTCTGCATCTGTTCAGAACAAAGTGGTACAGGTCAGAACAGACAACACCACTACAATGGTACATCAACAAACAAGGGGCACTCGGTCTTCGGCCTTGTGCACCGAGGCGATGAAGTTGTGTTCTCTGGCTTATTCCCTGAACACTTCCCTCATAGCAGTTCACCTCCCAGGCAAGGACAATGTCCTGGCAGATGCTTTCAGCAGGATTTCCCAGGGCCATCACGAATGGTCACTGGATCCCTGAGTACTGGGGATAATTTTTGCCAGATGGGGCACCCCTCAGACAGATCTTTTTGCAGCCCCAGACAATCATCAACTTCCACTGTTTTGTTGCAGGCCCCCAGTGTTGGGCTCAGTCCCCCTGGATGCCTTTCTCCTCGATTGGGAAGGGAAGTTTCTCTATGCCTTCCCTCCCTTCCCTCTCCTCTTCAAGGTGCTAGTCAAAATCAGATCTCAACCCTACAAGATGATCCTGATTGCTCCAGACTGGGCCAGGCAGCCCTGGTACCCACTCCTTCTGTCCTTAGCAGTCCATCTTCCCAGGAACCACAATCTGTTAACCTGTGCCCAGGGGAGAGTCTGGTACCCGAATCTCAAATCCCTCAACCTCAAGGCCTGGTTCTTGAGGAGTTAGAGTTTGCTGATCTACACCTTTCTCAAGGTGTTCTCGAAATCTTGAAAGCTTCTAGGAAGCCTTCCACTAGGGCTACTTATAACTCCAAATGGAAAAGGTTTTCCATATGGTGTTCTGGAAAGCATATTTCCCTGGAATCTGCTGATTTGTCCACTGTTTTGGACTATATAGTCCATCTTAATTCTTTGGGACTGAGACCAGCTGCCCTGAAAGTGCATTTGGCAGCTGTCTCTGCTTTTATTTCAGCAGGGAAGCCCTCTTCTCTTTCTGCTCACCCTATATTTTCCAAGTTTTTCAGGGGATTGCTTCATACCAATCCACCATTCAGGGACCCTGCCCCTGCCTGGGATCTTAATGTTTGCATTGCTCAGCTGATGCAACCCCTCTTTGAACCTCTGTCTTTGGCAGAGCTTAAGTACTTGACTTGGAAAACTGTATTTCTAGTAGCCATCACTTCTGCCAGGCGTATAAGTGAGTTACAAGCTTTGTCAGTGGAGACTGATTTCATTTCCTTTCACAGGGATAAGGTAGTCCTCAGGACTAACAGGAAGTTTTTGCCTAAGGTGGTTTCAGATTTCCACTTTAATCAATCTATTTCACTTCCAGTGTTCTTCACTGACCATTCCTCCTCTGGTGAGAGGAGGTTGCACAGCTTAGATGTTAAGAGGGCCTTAAGTTACTACATAGAGCATACCAAGGGTCACAGGTTTGACTCCCTCCAACTATTTCTCACTTATGGTGAGGTTGGGAAAGGGAAACCTGCCACTAAGAGATCCATTGCCAGGTGGATTGTCTCTTGTATCCAATTTTGCTATCAAAAACTTGGTAAGGTTCCCCCTTCAGGCCTGAGGGCTCACTCTACCAGAGGTACAGCTGCGTCTCTAGCTGGTGCCAGAGACATCCCTATCTTAGAGATGTGTCAAGCAGCTACTTGGAAAACAGTACACACTTTCACCAAGCATTACTCCCTGGATATCCAGGCCAGGAGGGATGTTCGGTTTAGCTGTGCTTGAGCTCAATATTCTAAGTGGTTCTGTCCCTCCTCCATGGAGGTACTGCTGTGTAGTCTGCAATTGTCATAATATAGCAAGATTTCATGTTGTTTGAAGAAAAATTACTCACCTTAGTAATGCTGTTTCTTCTAATGGAGTCTTGCTATATTATGACCTCCCCAGCCTGCCCCCTCTCAGAACTTCTACTTTGGGTATGGGGTGGGCAGTCCAGTGTTGGCACTTATTGATGCCCTTTTTATGTTTTCACCCTTCTTTTTGGGGTGTTTGGGTGTGTGTTTTATTTTATCTTATCTTATCTTTTCTGGTCCCCTAACTTGGAGTCTTGGTGTTGGGACCAGGAAAATCATCATTAACTCTTAAGTAGCCAGTTGGCTGAGTGTGAAGTTACAGCTTCCACACAGAACCTTAGTGAGTTTTACTGCGAAAGATCTGACAGTTTCAGTTTGAAATATTCCAGACAGAGCTTTTCTAACCGAGCTCGCTCTCTAAGTTCCATGCCCTGCATGGAAGTTAACTCTTTCACCTCCAGAGCAGTTCTAATGGTGGGACAAACTGCAATTGTCATAATATAGCAAGACTCCATTAGAAGAAACAACATTACTAAGGTGAGTAATTTTTTCTTCTGCCTCAGACATTTCATTGGGGTCGCCGTATCCATCTTCATAGGCTTCAACAAATTTCCTTATAGAAGGGTGATATTCTTCTGCTCCTTGCATTTTGAAATAGCTTTTGATGGCTGGTCAGCACTCTACCAGCCTGGCTACAGCGGGAAGAAATGAGAGCCACTTGGTTACCACGTGCTGCATCATCTCCTTCCAGTCCTGGTCCACAAACACAAGCATTTCTTTAAGCTGTTGAACCTTCTTTGCAGAGGAAGAAAATTCACTGTAAATTTTTAAGACGAGTGTCTCCGCATCAAACAGTGCCAGGGCCTTGCTAGCATTCCTAGCACAGTTGTGAATACTGTGGCATAAACAGTTTGCAGAAATTATATGTGGCACATCAGATTTTAGGTGCTTAAAAATGGACCTGTGCTTGCAGTAGTTCACAGAGGCATTGTCTGCAGCTGTAAGTCTTTACTACAAAGGCTCTCTGTTATTTTTTGGAAGATTGCTTCAGAGGTTTCGTTGTGGTCCTCATAAAAATCAAGACGTTTTTCTTGAATGCCACTTTTTGCTGTAAAGAACTGAACTGTAACAGGGAACATTTTTTTGTTTCCTTTGTTGGACACATCTGAGGCCACTGAAAAATATGATGTTCCTAGGTCTTTCAAAAACAGTTCTTCTGTATATGGGGCCTGAACATTTTTCATTACGCACTCTGCCTTAGTCATCCCACAACTTAATTTTGATGCTATTCCAGAGTCCAAATAGAGGCTCTGTGTCAGTTTACTGCCACAATCCATGGAGAGGCATGAGTGGTGATGCTGTACTCCATGGTAAACTGATGTGACCTCAGCAGCTGTGACTTTCATGGTCTCTGCAGTTGGGATCTGTGGCTTGGCAAATTTTGTTATGAACATATTTTCTTTTTGTGCCTGGACAGTCTGCTGGTGTTTCTCAGATTTCTGGTGGTTTTTGAGTGCCTTTTCTCCATCCCACTTCACAGTAAAGGTAGTGCCACAGGAAACACGTTTTGCAGAATTGGCCATGCCTGGCACCGACTGCACCCAAGGAAATTTTTGACTCCACTCTGTATTGTAACTGCAGAACCCCTTAGCTTCTTTGCTGGTGGTGGCACTAGACTGGTGGTGGCATCATCTCCCATATCCTCTGAAGGCAGAACTATTTTCTTGCCAAAAGCAATCATTTTCACTGACATCGGAAGGTCTCTGCTTCTGACCCGAACACTGCCCAACTGCAACAATTAACTAAAAGCCAAAAGAGAAACAAACAAAAAGGAGCAAAATTACAATTATGCCAGCCATGTGCAGGAAAAGAAAACTACAACAAACATAAGGGTTCGATCTGTAACAACAAAGTGCACATTACCACCAAGTGCAGCTTGTTAGACCAGGGTGCTACTGCTGGCAAAGTGCACACTACCACCACCGAGCGTAACTTGTTATGCCAGGGTGCCTTCTCAATGAGGTCGCTCGACGCTGACATGGACTTTATTCCAAGGTGGCAGCAAGACCACTTGAAGCAAAATGACTGGATCTATGACAGTATTTCCCTTATTATGAGCAGTATTGCAAAGCCGATTAAACCAGTACCCATGGGGGGAGGACCTTGTCGTGGCGGCACTGCTTTCTACCACTGCTCCCCTAGTCACTGTCATGACAAAGTCCGAGCCCACACATTTGCATTGGGTACCATCTCACAATCACTGACAGACTACAAGGTGGTGAGTGGCAGCAAGACAAGACCACTCGAGAAAATGTCAAACATCAGACTTCAACATAAATAACAAACACTATTAGACCTTTAGTATCAAGCGTCAGTTTTGCAATGCTTAGGAGCAGCAGAGAACAGTGCCCATGGGGGAGGACCTCATCGTGGTGGCTCTGCTTTCTACCAGTGCTCCCTTAGCTACTGCCATGGTAAAGTCTGAGCCCACACATTTGCATTGGGTACCATCTCACAGTCACTGACAGACTACAGGGTGGTGGGTGGCAGTAAGACAAGACCACTCAAGAAAATGGCAAACATCAGATTTTAGTGTCTTATAACAGTTTTGCAAGATATTAGTATTACTTCATTTCACCAGGAAACAAAAAAGAGAAAAAAGGTCCCTTGAGCAAGCCTATTTACAAGCATAGAAAGTTGTACATATCATCACAGCTGTCTTATGATATACGGGAGTGTAGGAAAAGAGGAATGATAAAATTAATAAAAAGAGTTACAACAACCAATTTTGAGTGACTGACATCTGTAAGCAAATATTTACAAATACAGGCAGTGCACAGAGAACAGAAAACAGTGACCGGATGTGACTTGGTCACTGTTTTCTGTAATCTGTACACTATGTGCATTTTTTTTAAATATTGCATGAATGTTGTACAGCATTGGAAAATGGATGGGTTTTAATAGAACGTTAACTGTGGTTTGTGGAATGTGATTCATTATGTGGAATGTATTTAATATGTGTATGTGTATTCATATTTTTGTACTTTGTATGTTTTGTTATAATTTTCTCCCTAGACTGTAACCAGGCTATGCACTTTAGAAGGTGTCCCTTGAAAATGAGTGTACTTGTGTACTCAATGGAATTGTTTACCTTGTTCATTTGTAAATGAATAAAATCATTACTACTACTATTTGTTTTTACAGATGTTGGCTCAGTCACACTGGTTGTTGTAACTCTTAGGTAAACAGCAGCTCAAATCATTAAGGAAGTTTAAGAAACAACAAGTCATCACCACATCAATATAATTAGTTGACCAAAACCAACTTAGCAGCTTAGCTAAACAGAACCGGTCAGCGAGATTCTCAGCAGCAAACTCTTCTTATTAGTTAATAATCAAGTTTGTTACAAAAACACTATTAAGTTAACCAGCCTATAGTACCTTGTAAAAATGACTGCCTGTAGCCTGGCCATGAAACTAAGCTGTTAGCTAAAGAGGACCCCAGATTCTCAGCAGTCCCATCCTGTTAGTTTATTTATAAAAGCAAAACCAAACATCATAATTTTACATTAATAACCACATAATAAGAAACAGCCTACCTGAAAAAAGGGATGCCTGTGGCCTTTTGTGGTCTGTAGTCCTATGCTGGGTCAGTGTACTGTTCTGTTGATGGTGCCTGGGAATGCTGCTGCCTGCAAGCCGTGACCAACTGCCACCGTCCTAAGCTGTCAAATTAGACCGAGGTCCTGGTTCTTTCGCCGGGTAGCAGTAGCAGAGCAGTAGGAGTCCTGGCCTTTCTCCTTAGTCCTCTCCAAGTCTCCGATTCTTTCTAGCAGTACAGTGTTGGTTGATGGTTGTCCTTCTCTCCGTCTCCTCCAAACATGATGGGATTTAAACTTTAAAAATAACAGGCCTTTATAGAGCAGTAAACGCAATGTGGACTGGGGAGCCTTCTTTGTCTAATTTTTTCCGCCGCAGAAGTACGAGAATCTGGGCTTGTGATTGGTCTCCTGAATAGACCAACCACATCCTCTGAGTGGACCTATCAGAAGCCTGGGATCAGCCTGGATTTCGATTGGCCACCCTATCATCCCATGCTCTGATAGGGTGGTTTCCTGAGCCCAACTCTGGGGGCAATAAGTTTACTGTTGCTGCTTGTACTCTATCTTTGTTCATTATGTGTAGGCAGCAGCAGCGGGTGGTCGTGGGAATTGGATGATCTACCAGTCTGGCGTGGCGGTGTTGCAGTGAAGTGATGCCTGGGTGGTGTGGAGACAATCACGGGGACGCAGTAGTGGTGTGTGGTATTCAGGCAATCCGGGAAGCGGGAAGTAATGGGATCAGTGGAAAAAAATGAAGCTGAAGGCAGGGAAACCGGAGAACTGCAGAGGACCTCAGAATACTGGAGGATCCGGGAAAAAAATGGGTAGGTGGCAACCTTAGTGAGACCTCAGACTTGATCAGCCCGAACAATCTCGCAATTCTTTGCCTCTCACTGTCTCTTAGTTTTCTCTTGCTGTCTTTTTCTTCCTTGCATACGCTGATATAAAATTATATGCAAATCACTATATGGAATTAAACTGATAATGGGATCACTTTTGTATAGAAAATATTTAGCATTACTATTGAAATGTGTATATATTTATGATTTGAGATGACTGTAGAAAACTAGAGGTTACCTGAGTACAAATGTCTCAGCCTTTTGCAGTTGCTGTGGGGACCTCGGGAAGTTCTCAATGTTCTAGCAACTCCTAAAATTTACAAAGAACAGGATGCTTGCTAGGGATGGAGGGGGTTGGGAAGACTTATAAAACAGCTAAGCTGAGCTGCAAGAGAGGAGATTACAAGATATTTTACAAGAAATATATATTTTTTCATCTGTCCATAGTTATTCTGCACAGTTTTTTTTTTATGTTACTACAACTACAAATAAACAGTTTTGTGGAATTTTACAACTGCTCCTGAGTTTCCCTTTGCTTCCTGACCTGTGCCTCAATGACAGATGGTGACAGCCTAAGTGGGATTTAAGCCGTGCATACCCTAAGACAGGAGATTTGTGTGTGGGTACTGGACCTAGTACCAGGGAAGCATAGAGGAAGGTATGGATTCTGCAGCAGCAAGTCCAGGAGTGGTTACCAGGAGAATGGCAGCCAAACTAGCAGAGACAGAAGCTCAGTCTGAGATTGTACAGCCAACACAAGTCATGGAAAAAGAACAGGCAGTGACAGAACCTGAAAGTCTGATGGACTTTTTCAAATGGTGGGCTATACAACAAAAAAAGACTGAGACACAGAGATAGAATGAGATTCAGCTTTTAGAAGCACAAAGGAGAGAAGAAATGCAGCAACAGAAGCAACAGATGAGAAAAGAGATGCAACGACAGGAGCAGCGATGGCTGGATGCCTTACAAGCTATCAAAGGCAGAGGATCTGGCACAGACCCAGACGAGCAACAAAGTGCAAGCAACTTAAAGGCCATTAAACTTACAAAGTTGTGTCCCTCAGATGATATTGAGGCATACCTGACAACTTTTGAAAGAGTTGCCACAGCCTGCCAATGGCCAAAGCAACAATGGACAATTAGATTGGTACCCTACCTGACAGGGAAAGCCCAGCTTGCGTACAGCAGTATGGACATTGCACAGTCAGAAAACTATGACCTGGTAAAAAGTGAAATCCTGAAAAGCTACGACATCTTCAGAGAGACCAATAGGCAAAGATTTTGATCTCTGAGATACAACTCAGTTGACAATCCTTGAGAAGCCTTCACCTGACTCTGAGAACTCCTGATGAAGTGGATCCAACCAGAGAGCAAAACAGTCCCACAGATCATTGACACATTTGCCATGGAGCAATTCATCAACATCTTGCTTGCAGCTGTGGGTAAAGGAACACCAACCAGACTAGAGAATGGGGAAAAAGCTGTTTCTTTGGCTGAGGACTACCAAATGGCCTGACAGATGCCACAGCAGCGAGGTAACAGCCAAGCACTGGTAAGAAACTCTTTTACTCATTTAAATTACAAGCTTGCTAAGAACACTGGTAGGGGTAACACATCTGTGTCAAAAGACGTCATCTGCTATAACTGTAATAGGCCAGGCCATTTTGCAAGAAACTGCTGTAATAAAGAGAGTGGTACTGGAGCAGATTTGTCCTTGGCAAACTGGGGTAAGTACCTAACAGATGTGAAGGTGGGGAATAAGACTGAAGGGACTCACTGATTCAGGAAGCAGACAGATCCTAGTGCATGTTAAAGTGCTGGGAAAACACTCTGCAAAGGAACCAGGTACTGGTGTCATCTGCATCGATGGGGACACTTGATACTATCCCACCGCCCAAGTGACTCTGACGTTAAGGAAGTGCCGTACCAAATGAAAGTGGGAGTAGTACTAAAGTTATCTGTACCTGTGATTATTGGAAATGACTTTCTAGGATTTACTGAGTTGATCAAAGAAGGAGTAAATCCTGATGTTGCAACAGCTGTGTTGACAGGAGCTCAGGCAAAAAAAATTTCAGATGGTGGGGACACTTTTCCTTTCAGTGACTTTAATTCCGACTTGTTTTAAGCACAGCTTCAAGATCCGGAAATCCAGGAAAGAAAGACAAAGCCTGAAAAAATTGTGGCAACAAATGACTGATGGATATGAAGGGTTAAAATATGAAAATTCTGAAACTGAATTGATAACTGATTGTGATTTTCTTTTAGAGCAGGCTAACAACGTTTCTCTCCAGGGTTATTTTAAGCAGCGGGGGGTAAAACCAAAACAGAGTGGACCAATGTTTAAACAAGCATTTGTCAATGCCGAATGTTGTCACGCTGGTACAGTGCAGAAACACATTTTGGGCAGGATGTGAAAAATGATAGCTGTACTGTTCATAAGGAGGTGCAAAAAAATGGCAGTGTTGAAAATGTGGCATGTACATATTGCAAATTTGCGAAGTTACAAGGGTGCATGGGAAATGCTCAACGTTTGCTTGTAACACAGCCATTTTATGGACTTTCGGCACCAAATTTTCAACATTGGCATTTTAGCACCTCTGCTCATGTACACTGTGATTGTCATTTCCTCAAAAAATGATTTCACACTGCGACTGCGCTATTCTGCACTGAACATGCGAAAACACATTTTGGGCAGGATATGTAAAATGACAGCTATACTGTTAATCAATAGGTGTGGAAAAATGCCAATGGTGAAAATCAAGAGTGAAAATATTACAAATGCACATTACGAGCATGCATGCAAACTGCGCACTGCACGCTCGTAACACAGTCATTTTGTGGAGTATCATCACCAAATTTTCAACATAAGCATTTTAGGACCTCTGTTCATGAACAGTGTCACTGTCATTTTTGTAATCTGTCCTGAGCACTGATTTCCCACAGCGATCACGGTATTGTGCGCCGGTAGTGAGGAAACATATTTTGGCCAGGAAGTAAACAAGCATTTGTCAATGCCGAACTTTCGTTTGCAGGTATTTGCAGTGGTGTTTGGCATGCATGGTGCTTTACCCTAATGCTCTGTGCGAGTGCTGGTATTTGCACAATCAATTTTCAGCATGACCTTTTTGTTACCCCCATTGTGCACTACATAGGCGGAAACACGTTTTGGGCAGGATGTGAAAAAGGACAGCTGTACTGCTCAAAAGGAAGTGTGGTAAAATGGCAATGTTGAAAATCTGGATTGGAAATATTGAAAATTCGCAAACCTACGAGCGTGCGTGGGAACTGTGCAATGCATGCTCGTAAAACAGTCATTGTTAGGAATTTTTTCACCAAATTGTCAACATTGGCATTTTAAAACCTCTACTAATGAACAGTGTCACTGTGATTGTCTTACTGTGTGCCATACATTGATTTTGAACACCGACTGCGCCATTGTGCACTACATGGGTGGAAACATGTTTTGGGCAGGATGTGAAAAATGACAGCTGTACTACTCATAAGGAGGTGTGGTAAAATGGCAATGTTGAAAATCTGGACTGAAAATATTGAAAATTCACTAACTTACGAGTGTGCGTAGGAACTGCACAACGCAGCGCTCATAAAACAGTTATTTTTAGGAATTTGTTCACCAAATTTTCAACATAGCCATTTTAAGATCTCTGCTCATGAACAGTGACACTGTGATTTTCTTAATGTGTCCCATACACTGAGTTCACACAGCGACTGTGCCATTGTGCGCTACATGGGCGGAAACACGTTTTGGGCAAGATGTGAAAAATGACAGCTGCACTGCTCACAAGGAGGTGTGGTAAAATGTCAAAGTTGAAAATGTGGAGTGAAAATATTGAAAAGTCGCAAACTTACGAGCGTGCATAGGAACTGCGCAATGAACACTCGTAAAACAGTCATTTTAAGGAATTTTGTCTCCAAATTTTCAACACAGCCATTTTAAGACCTCTGCTCATGAACAGTGTCACTGTGATTTTCTTAATGTGTCCTATACATTTGAGTTTGCACACGGACTGCACCATTGTGCGCTACATGGGCGGAAACACGTTTTGGGTAGGATGTGACAAATGACAGCTGAACTGCTCATGAGGAGGTGTGGTAAAATGGCAATGTTGAAAATCTGGAGTGAAAATATTGAAAATTCACAAACTTACGAGCGTGCGTAGGAACTGCGCAACGCACATTCGTAAAGCAGTCATTTTTAGGAATTGTTTCACCAAATTTTCAACACAGCCATTTTAAGACCTCTGCTCATGATCAGTGTCACTGTGATTTTCTTAATGTCTCCCATACATTGATTTCGTACACCGACTGCGCCATTATGCGCTACATGGGCGGAAACACGTTTTGGGCAGGATGTGAAAAATGACAGCTGTACTGCTCATGAGGAGGTGTGGTAAAATGCCAGTGTTAAAAATCTGGAGTAGAAATATTGAAAATTCACAAACCTACGAGCGTGCGTGGGAACTGTGCAACGCATGCTCGTAAAACAGTTATCTGTTGGAATTTTTCACCAAATTTTCAACATAGCCATTTTGAGATCTGTGCTCATGAACAGTGACACTGTGATTTTCTTAATGTGTCCCATACACTGAGTTTGCACACCGACTGTGCCATTGTGCGCTACATGGGCGGAAACACGTTTTGGGCAAGATGTGAAAAATGACAGCTGCACTGCTCATAAGGAGGTGTGGTAAAATGGCAATGTTGAAAATATGGAGTGAAAATATTGAAAATTCGCAAACTTACGAGCATGCATAGGAACTGCTCAATGAACACTCTTAAAACAGTCATTTTTAGGAATTTTTTCACCAAATTTTCAACATAGCCATTTTAAGACCTCTGCTCATGAACAGTGTCACTGTGATTTTCTTAATGTGTCCCATACATTGAGTTCGCACACCGACTGCACCATTGTGTGCTACATGGGCAGAAACACGTTTTGGGCAGGATGTGAAAAATGACAGCTGTACTGCTCATGAGGAGGTGTGGTAAAATGGCAATGTTGAAAATCTGGAGTGCAAATATTGAAAATTTGCAAATGTACGAGCGTGCATAGGAACTAAGCAACGCACGCTCGTAAAACAGTCATTTCTAGGAATTTTTTCACCAAATTTTCAACATAGTCATTTTAAGACCTCTGCTAATGGACAGTGGCACTGTGATTGTCTTAATGCATCCCATACATTGATTTTGCACACCAACTGCGCCATTGTGCGCTACATGGGCGGAAACACGTTTTGGGCAGGATGTGAAAAATGACAGCTGTACTGCTCATAAGGAGGTGTGGTAAAATGGCTATGTTGAAAATCTGGAGTGAAAATATTGAACATTCGCGAACTTACGAGCCTGCATAGGAACTGCGCAATGCACGCTCGTAAAACAGTCATTTTTAGGAATTTTTGCACCAAATTGTCAACATGGGGTTTTTGGGACCCATTCTCATGAATGATGTCACTGTCATGGCACTATTCGGGCCCGAAGGGTGATTTCACGCAGTGACTGCGCAGTGACTGGGTTTGTGACAGGGTTTTCGCCATTTAAAATGCTGTATGGTAGGCAGCCGAGAGGGCCACTGGATGTGATAAAAGAAACGTGGGAAGATAACCCCACTTAGAAACAATCTATATCTTCTTATATGTATGCCCTAAGAAAGAAGCTGGCATGATATGTTGAAATTGCCCATAGTAATCAGGAAGAGGCTCAAAACCAGCCGAAGGTATATTATGACCATGGGGTAAAAGAAAAAGTTTTCGAGCCAGGTAAAAAGGTTTTGCTACTATTACCCACAACAGAAAATAAGTTGTTAATGAAGTGGCAAGGGCCATATAAGGTTCTTAGATGTACTGGCACTGTTAACTATGAGATTTAGACCCCTGACAAGAAAAATCCTTCTCAGATATACCATGCTAACCTCCTCAAGAAATGGGTTAAAAAAAATGCCAAAAGCTACCTTGCTAGTCTTACCAGAAACTGATAAGGAAGATATTGATGTAGCTTATGATAGACTGGAACAAACTATAAATGTTGATGCTGTAAAGGTGAATGTTTCTTTAACCTCAGAACAAACTGCAGACATTCGTAATGTGCTAAAGACACTTAACACTACTTTTACCATGGTACCAGGCCGAGCAAAAGGGGTTGAGCATGTAATGGTGACAAAGAATGCTCGTCCTATTAGGCAGAAGTCATACAGGTTGCCAGAGCAGTTAAAAATCATGGTAGTAAGTGCGGTAAACACCAACATAGAGGTGTCGATAGGGAGAAGGGCAGGAGTAAATGGAGAAAGTGACAAAGGCAAGAATGACAGGGATGGGGCAAAAAGGAGTAAGGACATCAGGAAATAGAGGGTCATGAGTACCAGTGCACGTAGTCTGGGCAACAAGCTCCCTGAGCTGGTGGCCTTGATGGAAGAGGGATGCCTGGATATCATAGTAGTAACAGAAACATGGTACACAGAGAACCATGACTGGGATGTTAACATACCAGGGTACATAACCTACAGGAGAGACAGGCAGGGGAGAAGAGGGGGAGGAGTAGCTCTCTATGTAAAGGAAGGGATAAAAGCAACTGAACAAAAGAGTAAATAGGGAGGAGAGGAGACACTGTGAGTCACCTTGGAGACTGGAAAGGGCACCACAATCTGCACAGGGGTTGTGTACAGACCCCCATGTCAGGGGGAGGAAATGGACGAGGATATGATAGAAGGCATTCTTAGGATGGCAGAGAAAGGGGAGATACTGTTGATGGGAGACCTGAATATGCCAGATGTTAACTGGAGCACATTTGCTGCAGCCACATCCAAGAGCAGGGCCATTCTCTATGCCCTACAGGTGGCAGGCCTCCAACAGCTAGTTTCGGAATCCACTCGTGAGGGAGTAATCTTAGACCTCATACTCTCAAATGGGGTCAGTGAGAGGATCTCAGATCTAGAAGTGGGTTGCCATCTGGGAACAAGTGACCATCAAACAGTGTGGTTCACATTAAACTCAGCTACAGACTCAAGCCATACAAAAGTGAGGGTACTGGACTTCAGGAGGGCTGACTTTGGCAAGATGGGAGAGTGCCTCAGAAAAGCACTAGCAAACAGGCTAGAAGGAGGTGTGGAGCAACAATGGGGAATCATCAAAACTGCCATCACAGAGGCAACAAGCCTTTGTGGGAAGCAAATAAACAAATCAAAACGAAAGAAAAACCCATTATGGTTCTCAAAAGAGGTGGCGGTGAAAGTCAGGAAGAAAAAGATAGTATTCTGGAAATATAAGGAAACACAGAAGGAGCAGTACAGAGAGCTGTACCAGTCAAGGCAGAAGGAAGCAGGAAGGGAAGTGAGAATAGCAAAGGCCCAAACTGAGGAAAAAATAGCCAACTCAATTAAGAAGGGGATAAAACCTTTTATCGGTACATCAGTGAGTGTAGAAGAACAAAGGGAGGGATAGTGAGGCTGAATAGAATGAATGGTGGGTGGGCAGAGGGGGACAGTGAAAAAGCAGGGATACTGAATGAATATTTCTGCTCAGTATTCACAAAAGAGGAGGGGGAAGTGCCTAATCCAATTAACAGAAGCACTCTTGATAGGGGGGTCAATCCCAGTTCTTTCACAGAAGAAAGGATTCTGCAAGAACTCCTAAAACTGAAGGTGGACAAAGCAATGGGGCCTGATGGAATTCACCCCAGAATTCCTAAAAAATTAGAGAACTAAGTGAAACCATTGGCTATTCTTTTTAATAAATCATGGGAGGATGGTGTGGTACCCGAGGGACTGGAGGAAGGCGGATGTGATTCCCTTCACAAAAGTGGGACCCAAGACAGAGGCAGGAAACTACAGACCTGTCAGTCTGACCTCTGTGGTAGGGAAAGTGATGGTGTCAGTTCTGAAGGAAAGAATAGTTGAGTACCTAGAGGCCAGTGGGGCACAGGACCCAAGGCAGCATGAGTTCACAGCGGGAAGGTCATGTCAGATGAATCTAATAGATTTCTTTGACTGGGTGACCAAAGTAGTAGACCAGGGAGGGGCTGTGGACATGACCTATGTAGACTTTAGCAAGGCATTTGACACAGTCCCACACAAAAGATTAATAGTCAAATTAACCAGCCTGGGAGTGGGTCCCAGGGTGGTAGCTTGGGTAAAACATTGGTTGGACAACAGGACACAGAAGGTAATTGTAAATGGAGTCCACTCTGAAGAAAGAGGGGTTACTAGTGGGGTACTGCAGGGTTCAGTATTGGGTCCAGTCCTTTTATTGGAAGGAAAAGTATGCCTCTTTGCAGATGACACAAAGGTCTGCAACAGAGTTGACACACAAGGAGGCGTGGAAAGGATGAGAAGGGACTTGGCAAGGTTGGAGGAATGGTCAGAAGTATGGCAGCTAGGATTCAGTGCAAAGAAGTACAAAATAATGCACGTGGGAAACAAGAACCCAGGGGAAGAATACACAATGGGGGGAGGTAATAACAACAACAAAAGGAAAGGGACCTGGGGTAATCATATCAGATGATCTTAAGGTTAGCAAGCAATGTGAGAAGGCAGTAGGGAGGTGGGGTATACTGGGATGCATAGAGAGGCATCTGCAGAAAACGAGAAATTGTTATTCCTCTGTACAGACAGTTGGTGAGACCCCATCTGGAGTACTGTGTCCAGTTCTGGAGACCCAATCTCCACAAGGACATAGACAGGGTAGAGGCAGTCCAGAGGAGGGCAACTAAAATGGTGCAGGATCTGCAAGAGAAGCCGTATGAGGAGAGACAATATGTATACCCTTGAGGAAAGAAGGGGAAGGGGAGACATGATAGAAACTTTTAAGTACCTCAGTGGAATCAAAAAGTCCAAAAGGGTAGAGTCTTTCAGAAAAAGAGACTTGCAAGAACAAGGGGACACAATTTAAAGATAGAGGGGGGCAGTTCAGGGGCAATGTGAGGAAGTATTGTTTCACAGAGAGGATAGTGGATGCATGGAACAGCCTTCCTGTGGATGTTGTGGGGTCTAAAACTGTGGGAGAATTTAAGAATGCATGGGACAGACATAAGGCAGTTCTTGTGGGGGCGTAGGAAGAAATAGGCTGTTGGTTAACTAGGATCTGCGGCCTATCCTGTAGGTAGGGAAATGGTCAGACTAGATAAGCCAAGCGGTCCTTATCTGCTGTCAAAGTCTATGTTTCTAAGTGTCAGAATTTGACAGTTATCATATACCCAGAATAGATGATGTGGTGGAGAGACTGGGGAGTGCAAAGTATGTCAGTACCCTCGATCTCACCAAGGGTCACTGGCAAATATCTTTAGCTAAAGAATCCAGAGATAAAACTGCATTTGCCACCCCTATAGGATTCTATCAGTTCACCACCATGCCCTTTGGTTTACATGGTGCGCCAGCTACATTCCAGCAGTGGATGGCTGTAATTTTATCCCCTAACACTGGTTATTGTGCTACATACCTGGATGATGTCATAGTGTACAGTCCCGACTGGAAAAGTCACCTGGAACACCTACGAGCAGTTATCCAAGCTATCAAAAATGCAGGTCTGACAATCCTACTGAATGTGCATTGGACGTGCAGGAAACTAGATATTTGGGCTATATATTGGGAAATGGAGAAGTTAAACCAGGGATTTCTAAAATAGAAGCTATAGCTAACAGCCCTATACTGAAAACAAAGCAACATGTCAGGCCATTTTTAGGGCTGGCTGGTTATTATCGGAGATTTGTTCCCAACTTTGCTGAGTTAGCTACTCCACTCATTAACTCACAAAGAAACGGTACCCAAATAATGTGAAATGGACCCCAGAGTGTGTCGAAGCTTTTCAAGCCATAAAGGCTGCATTATGTTCAGCACCTGTTTTAGGAAGCCCAGACTTTGAGAAACCATTTCTGCTACAAACAGATGCATCCGAGGTAGGCCTAGGTGCAGTCCTACACCAAAATATAGACAGGAAAGAACATCCTATTCTGTATATAAGTAAGAAGTTGCATGACAGGGAGAAAAGGTACTCCACTATCGAAAAGGAGTGCTTAGCAGCAAAGTGGTCCATGGAGTCCCTTAGATTGTATTTGCTAGGAACTGATTTTTTCTTGTAACAGATCACAGTCCTTTCTGTTGGCTTAACCAGATGAAAGATAAAACTTCCAGAATCACAAGGTGGTGGTGCCTGGCACTGCAACCATTTAAATTCACTGTGATTCACAAATCTGGTAAAGAGAATAGCAATGCTGATTTTCTGCCGAGATATGGATCCGGAATTGAGGGTTCTGATGGTTAAAAAAATGTAAGAGTTTGAAATGTACTTTTTGCTGTACTGTTAAAAATAATGGATACAAATGTGCTTAATTTCTGAAAGTAGAAAATGTTAGTAGAGAATAGAAAGTTTTGGAAACATGTTTAATAAAACAGATTCCCTCTTAAAGAGGGGGGTATATGTGACAGGGTAGAGTAGGACCCTGTCCCATTTGTTTTGGAGAAATTATTTAAATGCAAGGATCTGTATTCTTTCTTTTTCTCTCTTCTCTATCTGGTTGCGCAACTAAATTTTCCTGTGAGACCTCAGACTTGATCAACTCGAAAAGTCTCGTAATTCTTTGCCTCTCACTGTCTCTCAGTTTTCTCTTGCTGTCTTTTTCTTCCTTGCATATTTACATAAGCTTATATAAAATTATATACAAATCACTGTACGAAATGAAACTGATAATGGGATCACTTTTGTATAGAAAATATTTAGCATTGCTGTTGAAATGTGTATATATTTATGATTTGAGATGACTGTAGAAAACTAGAGGTTACTTGAGTACACATGTCTCAGCCTTTTGCAGTTGCTGTGGAGACCTCATGAAGTTCTCAATGTTCTAGTAGCTTCTGAAATTTACAAAGAACAGGATGCTTGCTAGGGATGGGGAGTTGGAAAGATTTATAAAACAGCTAAGCTGAAATGAAAGAGAGGAGATTACAAGAGATTTTACAAGAAAGATGTATTTTTCTTCTGTACGTAGTTATTCTGAACAGGTTTTTTTTATGTTACTACAACTAATTGTGACCCGAAATGGGAGATAGTGTAATGAAATGCTAACTATGACTACTCCGTCCCCCTCTGTCGGGGAGAGGGAGGCCATCGTGGGAGTCTACCCGAAATAACATAGCAATGCATAGAATAGTCTCTTACAAAACTAGGCTCCTGCCCCAAGTGGACCGGGAACTGCTGGGTTGGTGTCACTCATTGGTGGGTGGGCATGGGAAGAGGGTCTCAATGTTTTCCTTTCATTGCTTTAGTGTGTTGGACCTTCCCCCCAAATAGGGAAAGGGGGAATTATAAGTTAATTCGTGCACATGTACAGTGCCTATAGGAGGTCCAGGAAAATAGCACACCTTTTGACCCGATTACCATTGCCAACACCCTATATTATTTAGAAATGGGTTTCATGAGTCTGATTCCGCGAACCCTATAGGGGGTTCCAAGCTATTTGCTTGTTGGATCTTGATGCAGTAACCACGGCATAGCTGTAATGTGAGGAACCAAGCAGAGATTGATGGGGAGGGAGGACGCGCCATGCTGGGAATGAATTTCTTAGAACTAATTTCATCTGACTGTATAATACGGTATCCATGAATGTCTCTGTAAATTCTGTAAACATTGGTGACTAATATGTATATATGTTAAGGAAAAGAAAATTTTAATAAAAAGAAGAATTACAAAAAAAAAAAATGTTACTACAACTACAAATAAACAGTTCTGTGGAATTTTGCAACAGCTCCTGGGTTTTCCCTATGCTTCCTGACCTGTGCCTCGATGACAGGCATTAGTTTTGTATTTCTGCAGAAATTCTGCTGTGGCAGTTGGCAGCTGCGGTAGCAGTCAGCTACCCCCCCCCCCCAAACACCCAGCTAGGGGAAAAATATTAGTTTTTGGGCTGGGACCCCTGCAAATGAGAGAAGGTTTTATTTACTGTTTTATTGAAATGTTTCACCAGGAAGGCACACTGAGCGACAAGTCGCTCATCTCCTGGTGGAATCTAGGGGAAAGGGGTACAATAGGAATAAGACAGTAAACATTTAAATTACAAGATCAGCATTAACATAAAGTTGTAAGGCAGGTTTTACAAACAGTGTTACAACAGTGTTGCGCATAATAGGTAGAAAGAGTGGACAATAATAAGTGCTGAGTTAATAAATAAACAAGTGCTTACATAAAAAAAGGGGGAAAGGAGAGGAAAGGGGTGAAGTTGGGAGACGGGGGAAGAGTCGTGTCTCTGGAGACCCCTTCAGAATGCGAGGAACTCTGCATGGGGACTGGGGGGACCAGAGAGAAGGGATAAGGCAGTGTCCCAGAGCCCTTCAGGATTTGGGGAACCCCACAAGGGGCTGTGGGGCTAGATAGAAAGAGGGATAAGGCTGTAGGGATTTGAAGAGGGAGGAGAGAGAGAAGGAGGAGGTGTGATTAATGCCAGAAGGGGAATAGGACCTAACCCAAGATAGGACCCTTCAGGATGCATGATACTTTGCAAGGGGGTTGGGGAAGGTCAATAGATAGGGATTAAGAGAGTGATAGGAGAGGGAGGGAGTGAGTGAGCATTAAACCCTTGAGGGGAAGAGAATTCATACCTTTGAAGGGGGTAGGGCCTAATCAATAGTCAATCAGGATGCACCTGGACCCTGCTAGTAGTCATGGAAAGCCAAGATAGTGGCTAGATAGAAGAGGGGAGATATTCTTAGGCTCAGTTGGATCCCCTCTTCAGGATGATGAGAACCCTGCAAGGGGACTGCGATGGACAGGGAGAAAGGTAGATGGGGAGGGGAAGGAGAGGAGACAAGACTAGGCACAGTAGGACCCCCTTGTCAGGTTGTCAGTTTACTCCTGGGTTCTTAGAAAGTAAAAAATCCACCCCATCCATCTCAGCCCCGTCACCCTTCCCACTCCAGCCTGAGAGTCCCTAGGGCCACCAGATTTGAATGAGTAATATTTTTAGTGGCTACCACACTACACAGTGATCCTCATCCTTCTAGTTTTACCACTAGGGCAGATTGCACGTTTCTTATTCCAGCAGTGCTTTGTGCGGCTCTGTTCAAAGCACTTCTGGGACAAGAACCCAGAATTCAGGCCTGCAGTGAAATTAGAAGTATGAGGATTGCTGCACAGCATGGGACCTGATAAAATATATCTACTTCAAATAAAGCGACTTAAGAAGGTTCTTAGGGAGGGGTAGGTAGGGAGGGAGGGTGCAGGAGCTGAGCTGGATTGAGGGGGCGGGTTTACCTGTTTTGATTTTTAAGGTAAAGCTCTAGCAGACAAACTAATGAGAAGGGGCTGTTTCAAAATGCTTTTCAGACTTTTGTTTTTAAATTCCACAGAATTCCAAAAAGTGTTCTGCAGAATTTAGTTCTGCTGGATAGTTTTCTGGGATTTACATGATTCATGGAATAACCGCAGTTTATATGATCCATGGAATAACCGCAGTTTATATGATCTGTGGAATAAATTTACCTTGATCTGAGTCAATGTAAACTGAAGCTTTGTTTAACTCACAGTTTACACTGACTCATTTTTTTGTATTTATTAAGCTTTATCTCCTCATATGCTGGCCCCGTCGGTCTGATCTACACACGCTCAGCCCTGCCACACACCCTGGGACTTACCTCACTCCCGAACGCCCCTGGCTTATCCTCCAGGGGAGGGGTCACTGGGTGGGCCCCTTCCCCCGATGAAGTGGGGGAAAGGGTCCACCCGGGGTGTTACATAATGACATCAGCGACCACAGCGTCATTGCATGTGTGAGGGCCACTCCAAAACGTGCATCTGCCTCCAGCTTTATATACAAAAGGAATCTCTGCACTTTTAATTGCTCAGATTTCCCAACTGAACTGAGCCTCATAAGATGGCAAGAATTCTACCTTGCCCCCACAGTCACTGAAGCCTGTACCCTCTTCCAAAATTACATTCTGAACGTAGTGAACAAAATGACCCTTTAGTGAAATTGTGAACGAGGAAAAGGTCCTACCCTTGGTTTACCAGTGACCTAAAAACTTCACTACAGGCCAGGGATGCACTAGGAAGAAGGCTCAGAAATGTAAGTTTGCATCAGATTGGATAGCATTCAAGACAGCAAGGAATCATTGTGCCAAACTCCCAAGGTCCACTAAAGTGGAATATTTCCAAAAGGCATTAGATTCCTCTAAAACAATGCCACAAAACTTTGGCAAATCCTTAGGGAGATCGAAGGGCATAACTCATCTCCCTCCCTCCCTACCCAACAAGATTGTGTCCTGTGAAGATACATTCACAAATAAGCACCGCATATTAGAACAATAAAATAACCACTTCGCCACTGCAGGGCTTGCTTTTGACCCACCACAGCACTCCAGAGCAAGTTGAGCACACCAGCAGCCAACCGCTAAGGTTGCAGACCCACCACAGCGCTCCCAAGCAAGCAGAGCACACCAGCAGCCAACCGCTAAGGCTGCAGACCCACCACAGTGCTCCCAAGCAAGCAGAGCACACCAGCAGCCAACCGCTAAGGTAAACAGCACTGGAGGGTGTTAAAAAGAACTTACTTTGGACTCCACCTGTACTCGTAGGCAGACTCAACTGGTTTTGTGTGCAACTTTCTCCTGTTCAGTTAGCGTGTTTGCCTAGCGCATTACTAATGTACTTTAAGAACTGCATAGTTAGTTTAACTTGTTTAGTTAGCATCTGCTACTGTGCTTTAAGAGCTGCTCTCATTGCCCTAGGAGATGGAGTTTGATACATCGCTAGACTGCACTCCTGGCTTTGGCTAATAGTTTAATGCTTAACTAATTGTTGAGTTGCTAGTTGCTTCTTTTAGTTCCTTACCTGTTGCTTTCAGTAGGTGCCATTTTCCCTTGGCTGAGGGCCAAACACTGCGCTTGCGCTGTCAGCCCTGTGTACCCTTCCTGCTCCTCCTCACCTAACTCAATGTTCATGCCCTGCCCTTTGTGTTCCTTTGTGTCCCGGTCTCCTCACTTGTACTCACCCCTAATGTTTTCATTGCTCCCACAGGCTGCAGACCCACAACAGTGCTCCCGAGCAAGCAGAGCACACCAGCAGCCGACTGCTAAGGTAAACAGCACCCGAGGGGGTTAGCCTGTCGTCGCTTATGCGGCAAGTGCTCCACCCACCCACCAACCACCAAGGCTTGTCTTTCTAAGAAGGTCAAGGTGGTCATGTGACCTACAGGTTGTGGAACTATCTCCTTAGTTCTCCACTTGCAAATTATACTCAGTGACCACTAGGAGTCACTATAGAGCCTACACATCACCCCCAACAATGTTCATAACTTAGCCTTAACTACCCACTTTCTGAATCCCTCATCTAAACCCTCCCTTATCGTATCCACCCCTCATTGTTATCCCCTTCTGTCTTCCCACAATCTGGCAAACCGAGATTTGAATCACTGATTTCTTACACTAAAGGTGATGTTCCTAACCACTATGCTGTCTAAGCATTACTAATTCAATTTAGCTTTTGCTCACCTTAACCTTTCTGTCCTCCCCGTGTATTCCTCTCTGGTACATTCTCACCCTCTCGAGCTCTTCCCTCCAACCCTGGCTAGATTTCAGTCTGGAAAGGCTGCCCTCACCTTAGTCTTTATCACTTACCCCGCTAGCTATAGACTTATTTCCCCTTACCCCCTCAATCACCATGTGGGGATATAATAGCTTAGTTCTGCTCATACTAATCTCCATCACCCTTGTACCTCCTGGACCAAGCAAAACTCAACACTCTACCAATTGCAGTCCCTCTCCCAATAATCTCCTCCCACTCGATCCAGCTACCCTAAGTCATACCCTTAACTGTGCCCTCAGACCAGCTCACCTGCCCAGACACCCAGCTCGTGTAATAAGTACGTATAGTCTCTCCCTACTACCTCAACTCACTATCCGCTTAGAAGCTCACAAGGATATCAGGCCCAGGCATCATGAACATCCTACTACCCTAAAGCTGTTTCTACAATCCATATTACGGACTGTACTACTCCTCCTGATCTCGGGTAACATACATCCCCAACCCTGGCCCTACCAAATCCCCATACCACATCAACAAAAGCCACAGGGCCCTTAAGTTGGCCTCTATCAGTATCCGGAGCCTCCTACCGAAACTCGCTGACCTTCAGGTATGGGTTATCCAACACAATCTGGACATCTTATCAGTGGTAGAAACATGGTTCACACCTAAGATCTGCGACTCTGCCGTCTCCCTTTGTGGATATACTACCTTCTGTCAGGATAGGCTTTCTAAAAGTGGAGGCAGGTGTGCTATCTACATCAAAGACACTTTCCAGGGTCTTGCCCTCCCCTAATTGGACACTAATATAAACACTCAGGTCCTTACCCTCAGACCGTTATTAGGTTCATACGGCAGAACCTTCACTGTCATCTCTACGTTCATACTCTGCTTTGGATAGTTCCCAGCACTCTGGAAAGCTGCCTTGCTAACACCAATCCATAAGGGTGGTGACTGTACCCAACCTTCTAACTATTGCCCCATACCCATTCTAACCCCCTCTCTCAAAAGCATTAGAAGGCATAGTTTCAGATCAACTCACAGAACACCTCGGGAAATACCAACTCCAGTGCCTACAGCAGGATGGATTTAGAAAAGCGCACAACACCACCACTGTGCTACTTGATTTCACTGGCTTCATACACAATGCAGTGGACCAGGGTCACCTAGTGGGGGCGATATATGTTGACCTCACAAAAGTGTTTGATACAGTTAATCATACTCTGTTAATCGACTCACTCTATGACCTGGGGTTCTCGGCTGAGGTCACGGGCTGGTTTGAGAGCTACCTTTGTGATTGCTCCCAGCAAGTTAAAATAAATAATGTGCTCTCCGATAGCCACCCTGTGCATTCTGGGATCCCGCAAGGGTCGATTCTGGGTCCCCTGCTCTTTAGGCTGTTGCTCAACACCCTTCCTTAGGCCTACTGCTATACGTGGACGATACTGTCATTTTCTCAAGCCACACTAACCCCCTCTCCCTTGAACAGTTACTAGAGGACAACTTCTCTGCTGTCGAGAACTGGTTCTCTGACCACAAACTCCTTCTCAATTACAGACTGGTAACATTAATGCTATTCGCTAGCTCCCACAGTAAGGACAAACTTTACCAGTTAATCCGCAACAACCTAAATGCACCCCTTGAACAAGTCCAGCAATTTAAATACCTGGGGATAACTCTAGATACCTCCTTGTCATTTGCTACCTATGTGGACCACCTAGCAAAGACAGTTACCACCAGGATCAGGCTCCTTTATAGGCATAGTCCCTGTCTCACCCCAGATGCCGTTCACATAGCTATCTCCAGTTGCATATTTACCTTAACTGACTACAGGTTAATTATTTACGGTGCTGCCTCAGATACCACACTTAAAAGAATCAGCCTAGCCCTTAATAAAACTTGCAGATATGCAACTGGTGCTCACAGACCCACTCACACCTGTGAGTTGTAGTCTCAGTCTAGCTGGCTAAACCTCAAGGTCCATATAAAATACCAGACCTGTCTGTTTGCAAAGAAAATATGTCCAGGTCTTAGCCCTCCTGCCTTTCTCAAGCTTCTCAACCAGGTGGCTAACCCTCACCACACCCGTGGAATGTCCAATCTGGATTTCCAAGTCCCATTCTATTGCACCTCCTTGGCGCAGCATTCATTCAAGTACAGAGCCACAAGTTGGCCTAATGACCTCCCCCTACCACTCCGTAACCAGCCTAAGACTGTTCCCTTTAAAAGCAATCTTTGACTGTACCTCACAACTCAGTGCCAGTGTGACTGCCTGTCTGGTGCCACACCACATGCACCAAAGTAAACCTACCCCTTGGGCTCTAAATCTCCCTCCTCCCTCTCCTTCTAACCCTTCCCCCAGTGATTCCGAGCCTCCTTGGCATTTCTCCCTCCCTTTTCCATACTCCTCACCCCCTTCCACCTCCCCCACCTTTGTGACATAACCTCCACTGAGGCTGCAATGCAATTTTTTATACCCTAATTGGCACTTTTATCTTGTATAGCATTGTTCACTATACATGTACGAATCTGTGTTATTACTGTAACGCATATATAATGTGTCTGCCTTTACCTGCCATGGGACCTCTGTAAAGAGTTGTTGGCTGAAAAGTATTTTCAGTCTGATAAATAAATAAATAAATAAGTAAGTAAGTAAGTCTCCAGCTAACCACCTTCATGCAGCCCCTTGATTCCCCTTTTATCTACTCCTTTGAGCACCCAGCCATGTCCCGAGTTAAGCTTCAACCCTATTTCCTATAAACAGGTAGAGGACCTTTTAATCTCACTAGACACTAAAATAAGTGCTGGTGCTGATCAGCTCGCACCTCTTTTCCTCAAACGGGGCTACCTCTACCTCACAACACCCATCACTCACCTATTCACTCTGTCTCTTATGCAAGGGGTCCTTCCCTCAACTTGGAAAACAGTGCACATAATCCCCCTCTTTAAGTTAGGCGATCCCTGTGACCTCAGCAATTATCGGCCCATATCTCTTCTACCTATTCTATCTAAATTACTTGAAAAATTAGATACTGTGCAGCTAAGGCAGTCTTTGAACTCCTCCAACCTTCTCAGTCCTTTACAGTCCGGCTTTAGGTCAAAACACGGCACCATGTCTGCTCTGGCAAAAGTTAGCAATGAATGGCAATCTGCACTAGACATTAAGCATCATGTTTTCTCAGTCTTCCTGATCTGAGTAAGGCCTTTGATACTTTGGATCATACAGTACTTCTCCACAAGCTAAAGGATGTCGGATTAGATACCACTGCCATGCGATGGTTCTAATGTTACCTTACATACAGACAGCAACAAGTCAAGGCACAAGGTGATCTCTCCCTCTGAAAACTCTGCCCAGAGGAGTACCACAGGGATCCATTCTTGGGCCCTTACTGTTTGTAATTTGTATTAATAACATCGACACTAACGTTAAGATGGCTAATGCTCGTCTCTTTGCTGATGACTCAGTATTATATGTCACCAGGCCCTCCCTTGAACTTGCATGTGTAGATCTGCAACATGACTTTAACCTGCTTCAGAAAATATCTCTTCCATCTCAAATTGTTAAATATGAAAAAAACAAAGGTCATATTCCTCTCCCCATGCCAAAGCAGCTACTGCTCCTAACACCTGTCTCCCTTCCAGATAATGACCCGCCTAGGAGAATCGCTTGAGGCAGTGGATAATTTTAAATATCTGGGGTTCCAGCTTGACTGTCAACTATCTTTCATAGCACACGTTGAGGAACTTTCCAAGAAACTAAAACAGAGGCTAGGCCTTTTCTTTAGAGTCAAGCACCTCCTTAATCATGAAGCAAAAATAAGACTGGTCCAGACCACTTTTCTTCCATTCATTGGCTACACAGATATCATTTATAGCATTGTTCCATATCAGTCTTTACTAAACTGGACACACTTTTCCACAGAGCACTAAGGTTCATTACTAACGCCCCCTTCAGAACTCACCATTGTGTTTTTTTATACCCAACTTGGCTGGCCCTAGCTTCAAAATAGTAGGCTAAAAAATGCCACACTGTGGTCGTAGAATGCTATCCTTAATAAACTCCCTCCCTATATTACAGAATACTTGAAGTGTACTCCAGGCATCTACTCATTGTAGAGATACTCCTACATAACACTAGATGTACCTAGGGTGGTATGGTCCTGCAGTGGTGAAGCAGCAGCGGTTAGCCATGCTCTCCTGATCTTATGGAATACTCTCCAATGCTCCCTGAAACTTTCCAGCCTAATCTGTCTTTAGACCTTTAAATCCTTATTAGACCACTTTACAAAGGAGAATTGTACATGCTTTTCATAAATTTTTATCTTCTTCCTGTTGCATTATTGCCTAACAATGGCCCCCATTGGGGATGCCTGTTCTGTGTATCATGCCTGTATAGCACTTGTTACTTTGTAACTGATTTGATTGTATATCGCAATGTACTTATTTATTTCTAGTCAAGTAGATATGCCATATAGTACCATCCTATATAGACCTAATTGCACTGTATCTTCTGTTGTGTTACTTTGGACCTTTCCTGGTTGTAATTTGTAATGTTATTTGGATTGTACCAATTTATGTATTGCAATATTTTCTTGCTGTGTCTATCCAGGAGCACCTTTGAAAATAAGCTTGCTCAATGGTGCTATTCCTGGTAAAATAAAAATGATTGGTTGATTGAGACTAAACGGTAGAATGGGATGGAGAGCCCAGTCAGTGGTGTGGGGTCTGCAACATGGGGCAGATGTCATCGTGTGGTGGTGGAACCTCCATTTTCCTGGTTTTTCCCAGGGATGCGTGTTGTGCAATGATGTTGGGGTGGCACAGCAAACGTCTGACATGCCTCCCAATTGTAGTCAGTCCTGGTTCTTGTACCTCAGGCTACCATGAGGGGTTACCCAAACACTGGGGACTTCCTCACCCTCCCCACTGGAGGAAGACTGCAGTCCATAGGACGCTCCTCCCCACGCCAGCCCTCTAACTTCCCAGGCTCATTCCTGAACCCAAGTTGTCGGCATTGCAAGATGTAGTGGAAGTGCTATGCCAGCGGACCAGCTAAATACTGACTCTTCAGTATAAACTACAGAATAATATTCTGTAGTTCATGTAACCCACCGAATAATATTCTGCAGTTCATGTAAACCGCAGATAATAATCCTCATTTTTTCTGTGGTTTACATTAAATTCCATGCCAATCTCTGCAGCCGCGGAATCATGGAAAAATTGGGGCGTTGGTTCTGGTCACCCAAGGAGTCCATCACTACATAAACCTGCTGCAGCTCTGTGCAGTGTGACTAGCTCTGACAGAATTCACTCCTGTGGTCAGGGGTCAGGTCATGCAAGTCCAGACGGACAACATTATGACCATGTTCTACCTGAACAGGCAGGATGGCACTCATTCCCTTCCCTTATGTTGGGAGGCCCTCCACACCTGGACTCTTGTGCACGGCTGGGTGAACATTTCCTCTCAGCTCATGTCATTGGAGCAGACAGTCAGCTGGCAGATGCTCTCAGCTGAGTGGGAGAGATGTCACATGAGTGGTCCCTGCATCAGGAGGTGGTGAGACATCTGGTAGACCTATTTTCCTCCTGGGAGAATGCAAAACTGAGGCTGTTTGGTGCCCACCCCCACATAGTTTGGGACACTGATAGGGACATCTTCATGAGGCCCTGGACCCTAGGCCTCATGTACATCTTTCCTGCCTTCTCCGGATCCACATGGTGGTGGTCAAGGCCAAAAAGGACAAGGCACAGATAATCCTGATAACTTCAGACTGGCCCTGACAGTTTTGGTGCCTGGATCTCCTTAGCCTCAGCAACAGACCTCTATGGTGGTCGCTTCTTTGCCCAAATCTACTGACCCGGCAACAGGGGATGGTCATGCACCCGGACCTTCAGTTCCCAGACCTTCAGTTCCTGAACCTCATACCCTGGTTCCTGAGCAACTAGAATTCCAGGCTTTGGGTCTTTCAGAAGATGTACTGCATGTTGTGGAGGCCTCCTGAAAAGAGTCAACTGGCCGGTCCAATGCCTTTAAATAGAAAAGGTTTTCCATTTGGTGTCAAGGCAAGGAGCTTGATCCCCTTGCCAGCTCATCCTGTGGCTAGTATACTTGAATATCTCTGGCCCTTCCTCCAGCTGGGGATGCAAGCAACAACCCTCCAGGTGCACCTGACAGCCTCTTCTGAAACACAGAAACATAGACATAGAAACATAGACTTTGACGGCAGATAAGGACCACTTGGCCCATCTAGTCTGCCCATTTCCCTACCTACAGGATAGGCCGTAGATCCTAGTTAACCAACAGCCTATTTCTTCCTACCCCCCACAAGAATTGCCTTATGTCTGTCCCATGCATTCTTGAATTCTCCCACAGTTTTAGACCCCACAACCTCCTCAGGAAGGCTGTTCCATGCATCCACTACCCTCTGTGAAATAATACTTCCTCACATTGCCCTGAACCGCCCTCCTTCTATCTTTAAATTGTGTCCCCTTGTTCTTGCAAGTCTCTTTTTCTGAAAGATGCTACCCTCTTGGACTTTGTTGATTCCACCGAGGTACTTAAAAGTTTCTATCATGTCCCCCCTCTCCCTTCTTTCCTCAAGGGTATACATATTAAGCTCCTTTAGTCTCTCCTCATACGGCTTCTCTTGCAGACCCTGCACCATTTTAGTTGCCCTCCTCTGGACTACCTCTATTCTGTCAATGTCCTTGCGGAGATGGGGTCTCCAGAACTGGACACAGTACTCCAGATGGGGTCTCACCAACTGTCTGTACAGAGGGATAACAACTTCCTGTTTTCTGCTGCTGATGCCTCCCTATACATCCCAGTATACCCCCAGCCCTCCCTACTGCCTTCTCACATTGCTTGCTAACCTTAAGGTCATCTGATATGATTACCCAAGTCCCTTTCCTTTTTGTTGTTGTTACTACCTCCCACCCATTGTGTATTCTTCCCTGGGTTCTTGTTTCAGGTGCATTTTTGCACTTCTTTGCATTGAATCCTAGCTGCCATGCATACGACCATTCCTCCAACCTTGCCAAGTCCCTTTCATCCTTTCCACACCTCCTTGTGTATCAACCCTGTTGCAGATCTTTGTGTCATCTGCAAAAGGCATACTTTCTCTTCCAGTCCCTCTGCAATGTCACTGATGAAGACATTAAAAGGACTGGACCCAATACTGAACCCTCTGGGTACCCACTAGTAACCTCTCTTTCTTCAAGTGGACTCCATTTACAATTACCTTCTGTGTCCTGTTGTGCAGCCAATGTTTTATTCAGGCTACCACCCTGGGACCCACTCCCAGGCTGGTTAATTTGACTATTAATCTTTTGTGGGACTGTGTCAAATGCCTTGCTAAAGTCTAGGTAGGCCATGTCCACAGCCCTCCCTGGTCTACTACTTTGGTCACCAGTCAAAGAAATCTATTAGATTCATCTGACATGACCTTCCGCTGTGAATCCATGCTGCCTTGAGTCCTGTGCTCCACTGGCCTCTAGGTACTCAACTATTCTTTCCTTCAGAAGTGACTCCATCACTTTCCCTACCACAGAGGTCAGACTGACAGGTCTGTAGTTTCCTGCCTCTGTCTTGGTCCCACTTTGTGAAGGGAATCACATCCGCCTTCCTCCAGTCCTCGGTACCACACCATCCTCCCATGATTTATTATAAAAGAGTAGCCAGTGGTTTCACTAGTTCCTCCCTTAATTCTTTTAGAATTCTGGGGTGAATTCCATCAGGACCCATTGCTTTGTCCACCTTCAGTTTTAGGAGTTCTTGCAGAACCCTTTCTTCTGTGAAAGGACTGGATTGACCCCCTATCAAGAGTGCTTCTGTTAATTGGATTAGGCACTTCCCCTCCTCTTTTGTGAATACTGAGCAGAAATATTCGGTTCAGTATCCCTGCTTTTCACTGTCCCCTCTGCCCACCCACCATTCATTCTATTCAGCCTCACTATCCCTCCCTTTGTCTTTCTCACGCCGCTGATGTACCTATAAAGGTTTATCCCCTTCTTAACTGATTGGCTATCTTTTCCTCAGTTTGGGCCTTTGCTATTCTGACTTCCCTCCTGCTTCCGTCTGCCTTAACTGGTACAGCTCTCTGTCCTGCTCCTTCTGTGTTTCCTTATACTTCGGAATGCTATCTTTTCTTCCTGACTTTCACAGCCACCTCTTTTGAGAACCATAGTGGCTTTTCTTTCATTTGATTTGGTTATTTGCTTCACACAAAGGCTTGTTGCCTCTGTGATGGCAGTTTTGATGATTCCCCATTGTTGCTCCACACCTCCTTCTAGCCTGTTTGCTAGTGCTTTCCTGAGGCACTCTCCCATCTTGCCAAAGTCAGCCCTCCTAAAGTCCAGTACCCTCACTTTTGTAGGCTTGACTCTGTAGCTGAGTTTAACGTGAACCACACTGTTTGATGGTCACTTGTTCCCAGATGGCAACCCACTTCTAGATCTGAGATCCTCTCACTGCCCCGTTTGAGAGTATGAGGTCTAAGATTGCTCCCTCATGAGTGGGTTCTGAAACTAGCTGTCTAATGCCTGCCACCTGTAGGGCATCAAGAATGGCCCTGCTCTTGGATGTGGCTGCAGCAATGTGCTCCAGTTAACATCTGGCATATTCAGGTCTCCCATCAATAGTATCTCCCTTTCTCTGCCATCCTAAGAATGCCTTCTATCATATCCTTGTCCATTCCCTCCCTGACATGGGGGTCTGTACACAACCCCAGTGCGGATTGTGGTGCCTTTCCAGTCTCCAAGGTGACCCACAGTGCCTCCTCTCCTCCCTGTTTACTCTTTTGTTTAGTTGCTTTTATCCTTTCCTTTACATAGAGAGCTACTCCTCCCCTTCTTCTCCCCTGCCTGTCTCTCCTATAGGTTATGTACCTTGGTATGTTAACATCCCAGTCATGGTTCTCTGTGTACCATGTTTCTGTGACTGCTACAATATCCAGGCATCCCTCTTCCATCAAGGCCACCAGCTGAGAGAGCTTGTTACCCAGACTACGGGCATTGGTACTCATTACCCTCCATTTCCTGATGGCCTTACTCCCTTTTGCCCCATCTCTGTCCTTCTTGCCTTTGTCACTTTCTCCATTTACCCCTGCCCTTCTCCCTATCGACACCTCTATGTTGGTGTTTGCTGCACTTACTACCGTGATTATTTTGGGGGCTAGGATTTCTGTCCTTTCAGTGCCTCCTTGGCTAGTTTAAAGCTTGCCAATGAAGCATTTAAACCTATCACCTAGGATCCTGGTTCCCCTCCCGGACAGATGCAGCCCATCATGCCAGTATAGGCTTGCATCACTCCAGGTGGACCCCCAGTCCCCAATGGAGCCAAATCCCTGAGCTCCACACCAGTTTTTCAACCACTGATTGAATCCCATGGTGTGGAACACCCTAGCCTCTCCTATGCCATAGATGGGCAGCATCTCCGAGAAGGTTACCGTGCGTGCTACTTGACTAAGGCCCCTCCCCAATTCCACAAACTCTTCCTGCACTTCTCTAATCCCTTTCTTAGTCAGGTCATTTGTCCCTAGGTGGACAATGACATCCAGCTCCCTCCCCTGTGCAGCTGCTCCGGCAATCCTGAGGATTCGCTCCCTGTCCCTCCAAGCCATGGCGCCAGGCAGGCACCTTACCTCCCTCTCCCCTTCCTCCCCAGTTCTACCTTCCTAACAATGGAGTCCCCCACCAGGAGTTGTTTCCTTCCCCTGCAGGGTTCCCTGCCACCCTCCTGTGGGTCTCCTTTGTGGAGGTTCCCAGCATCCTCCTTGGTCTCCACTGCGGGTGCCTCCATAGAGGAACCACACTTTGCCAGAATGGCATAGGAATTGTGGAGAGGTACAGCTGGAGGGATGTGCCTCTGTTCCACCACCCTCACCCTCCCTAAGCCCACTGTGGTCCAACCGCTCCTCTTTCTTGGCAACCTCTGAGGCAACGGCAGTGGCACTGGTGGTCCCTGGATGGAAGAGGAGGTCCCACAAATCCTGGTCAACTCAGCCTGGAGATGAGCAACCTCCTCCGTCAGCCCAGAGAGGTGCCTGCAGATGGGACAACACCACATCCTCCAGAACGTCTCCTGGAAGACTGCTGCTCCACAGCCACTGCACTGCACCACTCCAATCACGTCTTATTTCTGGCCCCTTAACTGTTTTCAATCCTTACTCTTTCCTCTGTTTTTTTTTCTCTCTCTCCTTACGTTCTGCCTGCCCTTTAAGCTCCTGATTGTCCTGTTCTGAGACAAGAATATCCTATATTTCTCAGTAGACCTCTTACTTGTTCAGAGGCAGACCTCCAGCAGCTAGATGGGGCCAGAGAGCTACTCTTGCCCTTCTAGGATGGTGGGTCCTTGGTGGTTCTGTGATCACTCACTTCCTGCTCCCAAACAGGAAGTTCCTGTTGTCAGTCAAATCCTGTGCCTATAAAAATAGAACTAGCTTTGGGTGGGGGGGTGGAGGGCAGGGAAGGAGGGCAATATAGTCCCAGCAGAGAAGTCCTGTCACACAGCAGTCCTTTCTCCTGGTGTCTTCTGCCAAGCTACTAGCAAAATCTTTCCAAGGCAGTCTTTAAATGTAGCTTCCTTCTAGCTAAGCCACTCCCCCTACTTACTAGATCTTTCTACCAGTAATTTAAACCTCACAGCAGTTAAGTCCTTTCAATCACCTGATATTTACACCTATAACTGTTCAGATACCCATTCAGTTCAGTTAACCCAGACAGACACACACGCACTTTTTTTTTTGTTTTGTATGTTAGTTTTTTTTTTACCCTAAATTAAATTCTAAATTCTGCATACTAGGTGTGGGCTGGTATGCCAGTGGTGGTCCAGTAGAAGGGTAGTTAGGTGCTTTTTCAAGGACATGGACCATCTGTTCCTTCAGGTGTGTATACCACCACCACCACCACCACCACCACCACGGACCTGCTGCTGGTGCTGGCTGTGGTCATGGGCAAGCCATTTGGGCCTATGTGCAGGTGTGAGATGTTGCACCTGTTGTGGAAGATGGCCTTCACATCAACCAGAAGGATCAGTGAGCTCCAGTCACTATTGGTGAGTCTCTGTATCTGGTCTTCCACAAGGACAAAGTCGACCTTTGTCCCACCTGAAGTTCCTCCTGAAGTTTGTATCGGTGTTCCACCTTAACCAGGTGATGAACCTTCTGGTGTATTTTACCAGCCCTTTTTCGGAGGCTGACCACAGGCCCCATACTCTCTACCCAAGGAGGGTGCTCTTTTACTATGTGAAGTGCACTGCTGGAGTTCAGGGTAGGGTTGCCAGCTGTTTGTAACATACGCTGACCAGCAGTGAAGTGGACAGTTAGCAGGAGAATTGCACCCTGCATTGATCTGTGCTATAGGGTGGCTGGTAGGGAGTCTCCTGTAGAGCTCAGGGCTCATTCCACCAGACATACTGCTGTCTCAGTGGCTGCTTCTAGGTGAGATCTGGTGGACTGCCACCTGGAAGTCAGCACGCACCTTCATCTTCCATTACAGCATCGGCCTTGAGTCTCATTGGGATGTTGCATTTGGGAACTCGGTTCTCCAGTCTCTGTTCACCAAGTAGGGGTGCACACCTTGCCCCCTTCTTCTGGAAAACTGCTGGAAGTTTGCCAGTGTGTGGCTAGTAAACTATATCTACACCCCTGAAAAATAGGTTCCTGACCTGTAACTGTAGTTCTAGGATTGGTCTATAGTTCATATCCCAGCACCCACCCAGCTTCCCCTGGCAAGTGGCACATGGATTTCTGCTTCCAGCATGCAAGATCTGATGTCACGAGGTGGAGCTGGAGGATATACCGCCCTGATGGTGGGAGGAGCTTAGCATAAAGACATTCCAGTGAATCAGCAAATCCACTGGAACTGCCAATGTATGGATATGAACTATATACCACTAACAGAACTACAATTACAGGTGAGAGCCTATTTATTTCTATCAGCAGTGTTCCTCCCTGGGACTCTGAACGCACTTGCAGATCACCTTACTTGGTCTGATGCGCTGTGCGATGAATAGGTATTCTCAAATTCTGTGTGGTGGTCATTCTCTTTTAAAAATAGGGCCATCCAGACACAGACCTGTCTGCATCTCCACACAGCACAAAACTGCTGCTTTTCTGCATGCTTGCTCCAGGGCCTGGAGGTTTTTTTTAGAAGCATTGTCACTCTCTTAGTAAGGGAGGTTTCTATATGCTTTTCTCCCATTCCCTCTATTACAGAGCATTCTGGTGAAGCTGTGGGCCCCACATGCCACCCTTGTTCTTGTGGCTCTGTATTCGCCCAGGCAAATTTGGTTTCCACTTCTCCAGCAACTGGCAGTGAAACCGCCAGTCCTGCTCCCCCTTGTGAGCCAGAATTGTTACACAGAAGCAGGGTGTTCTGGTGCACCCTCACCTTTAATCCTTGCACCTTCACGCATGACTCCTGAGGATATGGAGCTCTCCTGCTTCGGGGTTTCCCTGGCAGTGGCTGATGTTCTCATAGCAGCTGGAAAACCATCTACATGATACACATATTCACAAAAATGGAAACCTTTTACTGCTTGGTGTACTGGGAATGAGCTGAATCCCTGTACATGTCCATTTTCTAAAATACTGGACTACCTCTTGTCCTTTCAGGACTCAGGACTAGGGTATTCCTTAGTTAAGGGCCACACGGCCACTCAGTCAGCTGACATTGGGTAAGACAGAGGTCTATAGGTTTCCCAGAGATTCCTAAGGGACATTCTCCTTTTTCACACACACATACCCCCTTCCCCGGTCTGAGATCCGGTTCCAGTATGGGATTTTAATTTACTGTGCCTCCCTTTGAGCCTGTGGTTACTTGTGAGACATGCTTCCTGTCTTGGAAGAAACAGTTTCTAGTGGCTATGGCATTTGCTGGATGCATCTCGGAGTTACAGGCTCTGGTTGTAGATCCTATGACAGGGTTACCTTGCGTATCAATCCTCATTCTAGAATTGTGGATATGCTGTTCTATCCACACTGTTTGGCATGTCCTTTCCCTTTAAGAATTTTGCCAGAAGGTCTTTAAGTTGGCTCCTCCCACCCACTTGGATGGTATGTGCCTCGGCTCCACCCCTTGATGCCAGATCTTCCTTTCTGCTGGAAGATTTAGGTTCCTTCCTTACCACTCACGCATTATTGTAGGCCCTGGTGCTTAAATCTACAGATTTACTTAAACTTTGACTCGTTAAGAATTTCTCCTAATCGCTTTGCAATCTCAACCGCGATGGAGGATAAGTCCTCACCTGGTTTCCACCAATTCCTGTGCGGGCAAAAAATGTCTTGCACTGACCCACATGCCTAATGTGTGTACTGCCTGGGTGTTGGCCATGGCACCCAGGCCTGAGAAATGTGTTGCGCTTTTCACCCAAACGTCTTAAACAATCATCTTTCATGACTACAGCTGGGCAGACTGGAGAAATGGAATCTGCCGGTCAAATCCAAGGTTGCCCGTTGGGCAGTCTCCACAGCTGTGGGGTCCACTGAGCAGCTCAAACAGGTGAAGACCTTCGAAGAGGAGGTGGCTTGGGCCACGGATCAGTCCTCTTCTATGTCCATCTTTTTCCTGATCAATTTGGGTTCCACCTTCTCAGGCTCCTTTTGGGAGTTGTGCCTGTCCCTCCCCACCGAGGGAGAGAGACCCTTGGGCACACATGTCTCTCGGTCCTGTAAAAAAGGACAAAGAGCCTATGGAAACTTTGACTTGCTGACCAGTGTTTTTGGGATCGTGAGAGATCTCGGTCCCAGGAATCTGCTATCTCGACTTTGGTCGAAGTTGTGACCTCATCCACTGGTTTCATGGTACCCTGTTAGGCCAGCCAGCTAAGACACAGGACGATGATCTGGTGGAGATTATTCTTGACCACATCGACCCATCATTGCTCAATGAGGCTGACAACTCTTTATTCAGGACCTGGGTCCTGTCGGATCCCACTGAGGAGACCCAACTCACTGAGAAACCCCTTGTGGTCCCAGTCCCTGACCAGGAAGAGCCGCAGTTCTCCCCGGCTTCTTCTGAATGACCCTGTTGGTCTCCCCAAGGTCCAAGTGAAGGTCTTGGACACCTTCAACCGACAGGCTGAAGAAGGCGCATAAGCGCTCTAAAAAGCAGTGCCGCCGCCACTCTTTCTCGTTCTCCTCAGATGAGGAGAGGCTTTGACGGAAACTCTGTTGACACTGCAAGGACTTAATGTGGCAGCAGCTGATTATGCACCGCTAGAAGTTGGCCTCAGCTTCTACCCTGGCCATTACTTGGCTGTCATCCTCTAGGCTGATGCCTCAGGAGCTGGTCTGTACCATTCCTCCACCGCGTAGCTGGTCAAGACCATTCCAGCTCAGCTGAAACTGGCCTCTCCATCAATCCTGGTGGAGCCACCACCTAAACAGCCTCCTTCAGGGGCTTCTTCTAAGGAGTCTTGGCCTGTTCTGGGCCTTCCACGTAGGCTTTCCATCACCCTCACTCCCAACCATCCTAGGTGTGTGGAGGGAGAGTCCAGTGGCTGGCCAATCTGCCTGGACTCCTCAAAGTCTGAGGACTCTGACCTACAGTCTTGCCCCCTGGATGAAGAATCTGTTGAGAGTCTCTCGACGGAGGAAGGTCCCTCTTCCTTTATGGGTATCCTCCGTCTCATCTCCAAATCCATGGGGATGCCCTTAGAACCTGTTCAGAAACAGGCTGAATATCCCCTCACTGACATTCTCAAATGAGGGGATTCGCCAACTGAGGCCTTCCCAGTGGCCGAGACCATTGTCGGTCCGACTTTGGGGCTGTGGTAGCACCCTGCCTCCTGCCCAGCACCCTCAGCCCAAATGGCTCACAAATACACTGTGCCTATTGGGTTTCTTTCAGAATTCACAGAGCATCCCTCTGCTGAGAGTTTGGTGACTGAATCTGTGTTCAGGGGCTCGAGTAATTTGGGAAACACTGATAGACCCCCGGACAATGAGTCCAAAAAACTTGACCATTCTGCCCAGAAAGTCTATGCTGCCTCTTCACTGGGCTTTCACCAGCCAAGCTCAGCCGTCATCAAGGTGCACTTCTCCCATGCCCTCTTAGGCTCTCTTTATGAGGTTCTACCTCACCTCCCCGCAGACCTCCAGACCACGGTCAAGCAGGTCCGTGACCAGGGTCAGGCTGTTGTGAAACAGCAACTCCAGATGGCCTTGGACCTTGGGGACTCTTGCACCTGCTCAGTGATGGCTGCGGTTGCCATGCACCGCAGGGCTTGGTTGAGAGTTGCCACCTTCATGGGGGGCACCCAACACAAGCTGATTGATGTCCCGTTCCTGGGTATTGATCTTTTTGGCCCAGGTGTGGACGGTCACCTCCAACACATTGAGAAGTCAAGTGCCACCTTGGACTCTGTAACCTCTGCACAGAAGGAATCCCAGGGTTCCAAAAAGCAGAAGAAGAAGAAGAAGCCCTTTCGGCATTCAGCCCCTGTGGCCATGCAGCCCCATTTCCAATTGGGGCAGCAACAGCAGGCACAATCTTGTCACCCTCAGCCCAAGTCTGGGACTCCAGTGGCCTGTAAACCTGGAGAATGGGGTTCAGGTGGTCCCCAAACCGGATCCTCTTCCTCCAAACCTGTGCAATGGTGGGACAGGGGAGGCCACCCCCATACCTACCACACCAGCTCTGGGTCCTCCCATGGGGGCCGGCTCCCCCACTTTCTTTCTGCCTGGTCCACTGTTACCATGGACAGGTGGGTTTTAGAAGTGGTCAACCAGGGACTGCCTCTAGAATTCGAGCTGTACCCACCAAGCCGAGCCACGGGATGAAATGGTGTCCGTACACACTCAGTCGGCTCTCCAAGATGACATCACCCAACTCCTCCGCACGGAGGTGGTGGTCAGAGTGGTAGACTCCCCAGTCAACCCAGGGTTTGTTTCCAGGTACTTCCTGGTCCTGAAATAGAAAGGGGGGCTGGCGCTCCATTCTAGATCTGCATGACCTCAACCAATTTCTCAGGTCCTGCACATTCAGGATGGCAACTCTGTCCCAAATTATATCATTCCTTGAGCAGAACATGTGGTTTTGCTCTCTGAATCTCCAGGATGCGTTCTTTCATGTCCCAATCTGTCCATCTCATCGAAGGTTCCTTCGTTTTCAGGCAGAAGGAGCCCTTCTTGAGTTCTGAGCCATGCCATTTGGCCTGTCATTGGCCCCCGAGGTCTTCATCAAATGCATTGCAGTGGTGGCAGCCCATCTTCGGCGCAGAGGGGTCAAGGTGTACCCCTATCTCAACCTCCACCCGGAATGTGCAAAAACATATGTTATGTACAGTGTTTTGATATGTTTGTTAAGTCCTAGTGCGTCCTTCCCTCTGTCTACTATTAGGAGGTTTTCCTAAATTAGCCTGCTAGCTGTATGGTAGTTTTACAACCCCTGGGGATCTCCATCACAAATAGGTTTATTGGCTTTCTTTCCTCCTATGATTCACCCTGGTTCATGTGACAGTGATGTAGCTATGCCCCTAGATTTAGCAGGGTCTGTCACAGCTCAGCCACAAAGATAATACTTTTTTCAGAGAAGAAGTCACATTGCTACATTTTGGGTGAGTGTAATCATTATTATTTTTTGATATTAGTTCCTAGTCCTGCTATGTTACAACCTATAGGGTGATGTTCAATTTTTGCTACTTAGTACTGGTGCAAAAACTGAAAGTGACTGAGAGAAACAGAGTAAACAGTGACATGATTCACACACACACACACACACACACACACACACACCGGAGAGCATAGCAGGACAAGGTACTGATATCAAAAAGTAATAATGATTACACTCACCAAAAATCTAGCAGTTTGTCTTCTCTGGAAGAAGTATTTTCTCTGTGGCTGAGCTGTGACAGACCCTGTAACAAGACACTGGCTTACTGCAGGGGAAATTAGACATCACACCAAAGGGCACTCTGGGAATACTAGAGGCCATAAAAGAAACCAGGATGGCAACCTCCAAGGGCAATAAAACAGTTAGGAAAGTTAGAAAAAACATCTCTCACAGCCAGAGGAAAAGAAAATGCTGGAACTGGTTAGAACACAGAAAAAAAGACTACTACGTATCTTTTTCTGATTTTAACATGGGGTTTTCCTTTAATGTAGTCCCTAATGCACTCTGCAATACTTCATTCGAGCCTCTGTCACAAGTTTCAGAAGACATGTTTTCTTGCGGAAATTTGCTTTGCTAGTAGGGTGGAAGGGCTAGGGCTACCTATGGGGAAGGGGATAAGGGCAGACTTGGTGGGCTGATGGGGTCCTTTTCTGATGACAAATTTCTATGTTTCTAGATGTAAGCCCCCTACAAATGGGGGTTCCCAAAAAGTCTTCCTTGAGCTTGCCTAAATGCTCACTGCCAGGCTGGTGTCCTGTGTTTTAGCAGTTTAAATGTGATTACCAGAGCCTATATAGCCTCTGTGTACTGTCTCCTTAAGAGCTGCCTAATTGCAATTTAAGTAATCTGAGAGGAAGCTCTGTTGAAAGATGTTAACTATTTACTGAAAATCATTTAGAGTGATAATGATAATGTAGTTTGTCTAACCTGCTTCTTTGTAGCAAGGACTGTTTTGTTGGTCTCCACTATCTTGGTCCTGGACTGCAAATAGGACCAGTCAGTACTGGTGGGACCTAAAATGTAGCCAGGAGCTGTCTGAATTCAAAATCTGTAGGAACATTAGTTTGAACTTTTTGCGCCTTTTTTGCAACTGAAGGGGGAGCTCTTGCTTTGACTGACAGCCAAATCAGCCAACCAAATCGTTTGGATCTTGGGGAAGTCCTGGGCTGCTAGCAATTTTGAGTTAGTTCTGAGCTGGGAAGTGAAATGAGAAGAGCTGACGTGATTCTGAGCAGCAATCCTGAGTGGATTCGCATTGGAAAACTGTGAAAGGGCTGAGAGTTTGGCCTGCATGTCTGCCTGCTGCTCCTGAGAGGGAGAGAGGAGAATTATTTTGGACTAAATCCAAGTTTGTGTGACTAAAGTAAGCTACTGAATTGGGCCAGGCTCAACTTGAAGAAGACTGAAGATTTTGCTGAATGAGATCGGCCTGTCAGGAGTTCCAGCTACTCCTAAGATCCCGGTATGTGCAGAGACTTTGCGGTAGTGACCGGGGAGCACTTTGCCTGGTACAGTAGAATTCCTGTACATGTAAATGTGCTATGAGTTGCTAGTGGGTTGTGAGTTAGTTCCCCACTCTGTGAATTGTGTTCTGCTTGCTGGAAGCTGTATCCAGCCCAAAATGGACTGCATCCGAATTTGTCTCCATGCGATCTGGGCCTTGCCAGACTAGCCCAGCCAGACTACCCACTGCACAGAGAAGCCATTGACGAGAAACCTGCCTGGGGATCAGCCCCCTGCTCCACGCTTGAACAGGAACGATGCCTCTGCGACTCGTGTGGGCCCTGCTTCTCCTGGCATTTCAGATTAACCACCTGCAGTCTCGATTTTCGTCCAGCCTGTGTCCAGTCTTGGGTATCGTGAGTAAATACCAGGGTAGCTCCCTGCAACAACATCTTAATCTGAATGTGTCATCTGATTGTCTTGTTGTTTCGTTTCCTTTACGAACTGAGCACTCTGGCTCCGGATTACAAATATTGTGTACTGTGCATGTTGTGTTTTCCATCACAGGGCCCCAACCAGCTGTGACGCCAGCCAACCCCGGGCAACAGTCCTGGCTAGCCCATCTCTTCTCCACCTGGGTACCCAGAGGTGTGACTGTGTGGGGAGACTCAAAGCGCATGCATAACTGTTTGACTGATATAACCTTTAAGCTAATTAACCTGATTTTGCCCTCCTTGTTCAAGTCCCCTGAATAAATCAGATCTAACCTTTTCTGCATGTAATCTGACTGTGGTTCCAGTTTATGCTCAAAGTACTGTACTGTTGCTATTTGTTGTGCATAACCTTGTTTTACAGGCGGTCCCCAGTGTTGAGCCAGAGGAACCAGCCCTGTAGGTAAGTGCAAACAGTGTGGGTACTTGTGTGGTGTACAAGGGGTATTGTGAAAGTGATTGTTGTACAGTGTTCAGGCCACTAGAGGGGAAAGAGGGGGGTTACAGTGTCCCGGAGGGCTGTGCCCAGGCTAACTTGACCACTATCAACCCTGACCTCCGGGTGGAGGCACCCGTTTCAGAACTCAGGCCCCTTAACCTGCTTCTAGCCAAGCAGGCAGGGTAGTAGCTCTTGGGATAGTGCCATCTAGGGGTTACATAGACAAATAGGAGAGCTACAGACACTCTCCTGCAAGGACCCTTGTCTGATCTTTCATCAGGATAAGGTAGTTATGTACAGACTCGTCTTTCCTTCCTAAGGTTCCTACTGAGTTTCATGTTAACCAAAAAGTAATCCTGCCTTTATTTTGCCCTAAGCCTGGGACTGTGAGTGAAAAGTATTTGGACAAGCTAGACATTTACAAAGTGGTTAATATACATGCTATATGGACACAGTCCTTTCAGAAATCTGATAGCCATTTTGTGTTATTTGATGTGGCAAAGCAGGGCCAAAAGACTTCCAAGGTGACATTGGCTAGAAAGTCAGAACTGGTACAGGAAAGGCCTATGCACTGGTAAAGTTGTCCTCACCAGCTTTGATCAAAGAACATTTGACCAGGGCTATAGCAACGTCTTGGGCAGAAAGGAGAGAATCACCTCAATTTTGGATTTGTGCAGGGCAGGAACTTGATTTTCCTTGCTCACATTTATTTATTTGCAATATTTCAAGTTCAAGTTTATTGCAGGAAAACTCAGTTGAGCAAGCTCACTCACAAGGAGGTCCTGAGAAATACGTACATTCACAATGAGGTCCTGACACTGACGTACAATCAAATAAGTTAAGAGATAGAAACATAGAAACAGAGAATTTGACGGCAGATAAGGAACGCTTGGTCCACCCAGTCTGCCCATTTCCCTACCTAATGGATAAGCTGCAGATCCTAGTTAACCAGCAGCCTACTTCTTCCTACCCCCACCCCTAGAATTGCCTTATGACTGTCCCATGCATGCTTGAATTCCACCTCTGTTTTTGACTCCACAACCTCCTCCGGAAGGCCGTTCCATGCATCCACAACCCTCTCTGAAAAAATACTTCCTTAATTACCTCTGAGCCACCCCCATCTTCAGATTGTGCCCTCTTGTTCTTGCACACTTTTTTTGAAAGATGCTACCATCTTGGACTTTGTTGATTCCCTTGAGGTACTTCAAAGTTTCTATCATGTCCCCCTTCTTCCTCCTTTCCTCGAGGCTATACATATTAAGCTGCTTAAGTCTCTCTTCATATGTCTTCCGGTGCAGACCCTGCAGACCCATTTTAGTTGCCCTCCTCTGGACAGCTTCCATCCTGTCTATGTCTTTGCGGAGATTGGGTCTCCAGAACTGCACGCAGTACTCCAGATGGGGTCTGACCAGCTGTCTGTACAGAGGGATGATAACTTCCTGTTTTCTACTGGTGGTGCCTCTTCCTATGCATCCCAGTATCCCCCCAGCCCTCCTTGCTGCCCTCTCACATTGTTTGCCCACTTTTAGGTCATCTGATATGACTACCCCCAGGTCCCTTTCCATTTTTGTTGTTGTTAGTATCTCACCCCCCGTTGTGTACTCTTCCCCAGGGTTTTTGTTTCCCAGGCGCATTACCTTGCACTTCTTAGCATTGAATCTAAGCTGCCATACATTTGACCCATTCCTCTAACCTTGCCAAGTCCCTTCTCATCCTTTCCACCCCACCTTGTGCATCAACTCTGTTGCAGATCTTTGTGTCATCTGCAAAGAGACATACTTTTCCTTCCAGTCCCTCTGCAATGTCACTTATAAAGACATTAAAGAGGACTGGTCCTAATACTGAACTCATGTACCTCACTAGTAACCCCTTTCTTCAGAGTGGACTCCATTTACTATTACTCTCTGTGTCCTATTCTCCAGCCAATTCTTACCTGGCTGTCATCTTGGGACCCACTCCCAGGCTGGCTAACTTGTATATTAATCTTTTGTGTGGGACTGTGTCAAATGCTTGCTAGTCTAGGTAGGCCATGTCCACAGCCCCTCCCTGATCTACTACTTTGGTGACCCAGTCAAAGAAATCTATCAGATTTGTCTGGCATGACCTTCCCGCTGTGAATCCATGTTGCTTTGGGTCCTGTGCCCCTCTAGCCTCTAGATACTCGACCATTCTTTCCTTCAGAAGTGATTCCATCATTTTCCCTGCCACTGAGGTTAAACTAACACATCTGTAGTTTCCTGCTTCTGCCTTGCTCCCACTTTTGTGAAGGGGAATCACATCAGCCCTCCTCCAGTCCTCGGGTACCACCCCATCCTCCCATGATTTGTTAAAGAGGGTAGTCAGTGGTGTCACTAGTTCTACCCTTAGTTCTTTTAGAATTCTGGGATGAATCCCATCAGGCCCCATTGCTTTGTCCACCTCCAGTTTTAAGAGTTCTTTCAGAACCCTTTCTTCTGTAAATGGGCTGGTATCAACTTCTGTATCCAGAGTGTCTCTACTGTTTGTTTTAGGTACCTCCCCCTCTTCCTTTGTAAATACTGAGCAAAAATATTTGTTTAGTATCTCTGTCTTTTCACAGTCACCCTCTGCCCACCCTCCCTCCCCTTTATTAAGCTTCACTATCCCTCCCTTGGTCTTCCTTCGCTCCCTGATGTACCTATAAAAGGTTTTATCCCCCTTCTTAACTGAATTGGCTATCTTTTCCTCAGTTTGGGCCTTTGCTGTTCTGACTGCCTTCCCAGCTTCCTTTTGCTTTAACTGATACAGTTCTCTGTCCTGCTCCTTCTGTGATTCCTTGTACTTCCTGAATGCTTTCTTTTTCTCTTGAACCTTCACTGCTACTTCCTTTGAGAACCATAGTGGTTTCTTACATCGATTTCGATTACATAATAAAACACAATATACATAATGATAAAGAGCTCCCCGGGTACTCTAAGTTCATGGTGGGAGGTGGCACTGTTTATAAAACAATACATTACATACGTTAGGATTTCCGCAGAGAAATTAAAGTTCCTGGAGAAAGTAACAGTAATTACATAACAATAAATGGTATTTTAATAAAGATTCCACCGGAGACACTGAAAGTGGTTCGAAACAGAGCTGAGGAAGTAGAGGAATAGAACCTGGGATATCGTGGGGTCACTAAATTGGTGCCCCGGGGGCAGTATTCCATTAAAAATAGTTACAGGTATCTTTTAGTTTAGCCATGGCTAACCTTTTGAAAAAGTTAACAGGTACAATACTGGGTAATTTCAATAAGGATTGTAATTGATTCCAAATAGTTGGCAGTGAACATGATATAGCGCATTTTCCAAAGGAAGTGCGGGTCCTAGGAACATCAAGAAGGAGAAACTCTGTCTGCCTAAGGGAGTAAACACGGTGTGCTATGTGTATTAAAGAGGATAGATATTGTGGTAGTTTATTCTGGAGAAGTTTTAAAGTCCAGGTGCCAGCGTGGACTGTCCGTCTAATGGTGAGCGAGGGCCAGCCAACTAAGGCATATAGATCACAGTGATGAGTTAGGGGAAGGGAGTTGGTTATAAATCATAGGGAGCGGTGGTAGAGAACATCTAGTTTATGGAGACTAGTAGAAGCTGAAGAATTGTAGATTATATTGCCGTAATCAAGGAGGGGGAGGAATGTGGCCTGAAACAAACTGGTTCTAATCTACGCAGGAAAGAAAGATCTATTACGGAAGAAAAAGCCTAACCTGGCTTTGAGCCAAGTCATCGAGGTGATCATTAAAGGAAAGCCTGTTGCTGAGCCAGAAACCAAGATATCTGAACTTTGAAACTATTTCCAGATGCTCACCTAGGGAAGTATTTATAAAGTCAATAGGTAAAACATGAGTAGTAGTGTGGGAAGAGATGGGCAAAGGATCATGGCTTTCGTTTTTTTGGCATTAAGGAGTAACTTTGCATTAATTAGTTTTTTTTCTATTTGCTCAAAGTCAGCTTGAAGGGTGTCCCTAACTCCTTTTAGTGAGAACCCAGATGTATATAGGACTGTGTCATCTGCAAAGAAGTGTAAATGGGACTTGGTAATCTGATGGTCAAGGTTGTTTATATATAAGGAAAAGAGGACGGGGCCTAAGATGGATCCCTGGGGGACTCCCCTTAGCAGTAGGTAGGGGGGACGAAAACAAATTTCCTGATTTAACTTTCTGTGTCCTGCCCGTCAAGTAGCTTTTGAACCATTGGGTTGTGGATGGAGTAAAGCCAAGGTTAGTAAGGCTCTGAACTAATAGATTGTGATCTACTGTATCAAAAGCTTTACTTAGGTCCAAGAACACCACACCAGTAGTTTTCTTAGAGTCCATTGCAGAGACCCAATCATTAGTAACCTTGGCTTGAAAGGCACGCTAAGCTGTGACATCTTTTTTCCAACATTTACAAAATGTTACAGATTGGACACTCAGAGCTATGCTGATGCAGCCTTTGGGCATAAAGTGCTTAAATTTGCAGTAAAGTGATAGGCAACTAATTGGAAAAATATTCTCTCCCCCAGATACTTTTGGTGGTTATTGCTTATCAAAAATCTCAGCAATAAATGACTACCCCAGTGACATTAAATGACATAGAAAGAAGAAATTCTATCAGGCTTACAGGTAATTTCTTCTTCTGTTACTTCCAACACTGACACCAGGGCCCACCGTAGAGTTTAACTCTATAGAGAATATTCCTCTACTGAGATTGGATTGGATTTCTATAGGAACATAGGAAAGTGATGGCAGAAAAGGACTGCCAGGCCCACCTAGTCTGCCCATTTGCCTAGCATCCTCTAGGCTTGCTTCAGATCCCCTCCCCCTCCCTTCAACAGCCCTCTATGTCTGTCCCAAGCTCTCTTGAACCCCCCCCACTGAATTCTTGCCCGCCACTTCCTTAGGCAGCCCATTCCAGGTGTCCACCACCATTTTCATACTGTAAATTGTTTACCAGGCATGGGGTTGCTGTTGGTTTCAGGCACATATGGTTCTGTTCGTAGTTTCTTTACTCAGAGTTCTCTGAAGAGAGTTCAGTGTTGAAGCTGCCGTTACAGAAATTATATGGGAGAAGATGATGATATTATGACTTGTTAAATCGCACAAGACATGATGGAGAGTCGATACTGTCTACACATTTCTGTAAGGCAGGCCTGTAATTGTTTTATATATTTTTAAATTGGGTTACTGTATGGCTCTAAAAGACTTATGACTGATGATTCAAAGCTAACTGCCTCAGAATGGGGGTGCACCTAAGGGTTGCATGATGATGTCACAATTTTGAAAAATTAAATTACAGTAAGTGTGACAGAATTTCTTCTTATAACTCTCAGACAGAGGTGGGTCCCATATAGGGAAGATGCTGTCCCATATTGTACAGTAGGATTCATACTTCTCAACTGTCCCACATTAAGTAGGCTCTCTCATTTTACCACTCAGAATCCTCTGTCCCACATGGAAAAGGGGCTGTTCCACATTGTGCAGTGGGATTCATGCTTCTCAACCATCCCAGATTAGGAGAAAGACCCTCATTTTGCCACTCCTCTGTTCCACAAGTTGAATAGAGTGGGTGCTGTCCCAGGTTGTACACTGGGATTCATACCCCTTCATTGTCTTATATTATGACACCAATTTATCTTGCTAAATCCAGTTAGCAGGGCTGCCCTTAATTTTATCTTGGAATTCATCTCAGTGTAGTACAGACCCATATGTTGTTCTGGAGCAGAAGGCGTTATTTGAAGTGGGGGTGTCCCATACCTGTACCCTGGAAACTGAGTAACTCACCTCTGTGACACACTCAACTTCCACTAGTTCCAAGGTGGGTAACCTACATCCAAACACAGGCATGTGTGACTTTTAAGATGCCAGCACAGACCACCACTACCTCTGTCCTGGTAACAACCACTGAACAAAATCTAAAGAGAAAACCCCAAAGCATGATCGTCAAAGAACCGTCTAGGCTCTGTATTTACTCTTGCACAAACCAGTCACAGCAATTTGCAAAATAAACATTTATTGAATAAAACGAGGCAAGTGACAGAGGAAATGCCAAAGTGTGCTGATGGAATGGTAGGTGGCCGTTCTTCAGCTGTGCCGGCTCCACTGGACGTCATGTTTGCGCCGGCAGGACCCAAGCAGGGTTTCCAGGGCCATCTTCACAAAGGCTTGGAAGTTACTGCTTCTCTCCCTTCGGCTGTCCTGCATCTGAACAACAAAAGATGTTTTAGTTTGGGAACACTCAATTACACATACACATGTATAGCAAGGCAGCATGAGCAACATATGCAAGGCTATGCTTTTGGTATGTATGATACCAAAAAAGCCACACTAACAAGCTGCAGTAACCACAGACACATGTTTGCCAGTTTTGGGATTCAGCAGGATGATACAGCTGCTGTTTGTGCCAAGAACAAGCAGTCAGTCTGCCAATGTTAACAATGGTTTGGGTCACAGTGAGGCAAAGCACTAAAGAATTTTAAGGACAAGAACCTCAGTGCCAAAGGCACAACAATGGGTTATGCAAAAAAAACATCAGCAGTAGCATCCAACTTTGCAGATCACCATGAATGAATTCATTTATTTGTAATTTTTGAACAGGAAGGGTACACTAAGCCATGACAGCTAATTTTACAGTGTATCCTGGGGTATGGGTAGCATGGACCTGTTTATTGACTGGGGGAACGTTAGCTAGGACACAAGGGAATAATCTAATCATACGATAAGTGCAGTGAGATCTTTAACTTATACTTTTCCTTCCACATGGACAGCAACAAGACACTGGCAGAAGGGACCTCAGTTTAACATCTTACCGCTAGATGTATCGGTCCAGAAGACTGCTCATCTTTAAGCAATAGATTAAACCATAAATAGATGCCAGAAAGGTGGTAGAACAGTGGGAAACCAGCATTCGCATATGAGTCCCAGAATCCCACATAGCATCCATCTGTGGGTTGGGCGGAAGCACTAGGCTTCTGTGGTGAGAGACCATGTGCTACCCATCATTTTCCCACACCCGGACAACTGTCCAAGGACCAGCCTCTGTGTCAGCTGTGAAGGTATTCTGCTCACTTGCCCTCCTGGCAGGAGGAAGGGTGTGCGGCAGTGGCAAGCCTAAACATCAAGGAGGTGGATGGGGAAAAAACTGGAAAAACAGAATAATGACAAAGTGAGAAACTAATAATTGTTTGTAACACTTGTTTTACCCTCCTTGTTATTTTTCCGCCATCCCATCCCCATCTTGGCTGTCTTGTGGCAGTATTCACAGCACTACTCAGTGGTAGCTGTGGAACTATAGCATGACTGCGAGCAACTCCAGAAGAGTTATGCTCCAAGTCTCGAGTGTGTGGAAGACATAAGATGAAAAACCCAGCCACCGTGGGCTTATATAACACAGTGACCATATGCATTGTTATGCCTTATTCTCGCTTTTAAATCACCAAGTTAGAAGGCGCAGAGGCTGCATCCTAGTATTTTTAGTTAACAGTCATTCTGATATTTGCCCTCCTTCCACTGTGGCTTCCTTCTACCTGCTTTCCCTACCCCCTCCAATCCTGCTGCTTGGTCTCAAAGGGGAAAGTGATCATCATGCCAGACTTTCCCCACCCCACTTCCTGAACAAATGATTGGTTCCAGGGAGCACAAGCAATGAATCCCAACACTGACTGTTTCCTGTGTGTGGGGGGGGAGGGGGGAAGAAGGGGGGCGAGAGTAGTCTCCCCTTCTCCTGTACCACTAGAGGTCAGTCATGTAGAGGCAAATGTCACTCACCCTCTCAGACCAACTATGCTTCAGCTTCCTTGTGGTCCGATGGGACCATTTGCTTCCTGGTTAGTTGCAACCTGGTCACATGGGGTTAGGATAACCTAGCTTACAAAATGGCAAAGACCAGTGGAAGAATTTGACTGATAATGAACAGTCCAACTTGTGCAGTTATCTCGCTGTAATAATACAGGGGCAGGACTTTCAACTCAGTCAAAAAATCTTCCATTAAAAAAAATCCACTGCTTTTTAATATATTTCTCTAATTTTAAAAAGCATTTTATAAGCACTGTGTGACACTTTAGGGGTTGTATAACTGTGACCGGAAATTGCACATCTTGCATGCATTTAGAGGCACAAGAGACAAAACACACCAGAGGTTTTCCACCAAGGAAAATGGGGGTGCTGCATCATACATGGGAGGAGACAGAGATACTGAGGAGGGGGGGACCCTTACCGATCGGCGGGTCTGGGGAGAGGGGGAGGCATCACTGGCAGGAGGGGGGAGGGTTAAGCAGGGAGAAGAGGTACTGGAAGTGGAAATCACAGCAGAGAGAGTGAGGGAAGCCCTCAGCTCCCTTAAGACGGAGAAAGCACCGGGGCCGGATAAATTACATCCCAGAGTGCTGAAGGAACTTGCGGATCTCCTGCCGAAACCCCTAGCGGAGCTTTTCACCATCTCTCTGAGAACAGGGTGGGTGCCCCAGGACTGGAAGGTGGCGCATATAGTGCCTATCCACAAGGGGGGATCAAGGAGGTGGCAGAGAACTACAGGCCTGTCAGCCTGACATCGGTGGTGGGCAAGGTGATGGAGGGCATTGTCAAGGAGAGGCTAGGGGGGGACCTGGAAAAGTCAGGGTGCCTGGACGAGAGACAGCATGGATTCGTCTCGGGGAAATTGTGTCAGACAAACCTTGTGGAGTTCTATGACTGGGTGACGAGTGCCTTGGACCTTAGTAGACCAGTGGACGTCCTCTTTCTAGACTTCAGCAAGGCATTTGACTCTGTTCCTCACATGGGCCTGTTGGATAAGCTGGGAGAAATAGGGGTGGGGAACCAGATGATCAGCTGGATAGGCAATTGGCTCCATGACCGGACCCAGAGGGTCGTAGTTGGCGGGATAGTCTCATCCCCAAAGAGGGTCATTAGTGGGGTCCCACAGGGATCAGTCCTTGGTCCCCTCCTGTTCAACACCTATGTCTCTGACATAAGGACAGAAATCAGGAGTGAGATGAGTCTCTTTGCAGATGACTCAAAACTGGGGGTGGTGGTGGATGGGGAGGAGGGGAGGGTGGCCCTACAGGGGGACCTGGAGGCACTGGAAAGATGGTCTAGAAAGTGGAAGCTGAGGTTCAATGCAGGAAAATGCAAGGTACTCCACCTGGGGGCCAGAAACCCGGGCCAAGTGTACACCCTGGGGAAATGCTACAAGTCTCGATGGCTGAGAGGGACCTGGGGGTGATGGTGGATGTCAAAATGAACAACTCGGAGACTTGTAGGAGGGCAGCAGCCAAGGCCAACAGGATGCTGGGATGCATCGCTAGGGGGGTCATTTCCAGAAGGAGGGAAGTGATGCTTCCTCTGTATAACTGCTTGGTGAGGCGACACCTTGAGTACTGCGTGCAGTTTTGGAGGCCACACTTAAAGAGGGACATTAAACTCCTGGAGAGGGTCCAGAGGAGGGCAACCAAAATGATTTGGGGCTTGGGGGACAGGACCTATGAGGAGAGGCTCAAAGAGCTAAATATGTACACATTGGAAGAGAGAAGGGACCGGGGGGACATGATAGAGGTCTTTAAGTACATGAAGAGGGTAAATAGGGGAGGAACAGTCAGGGTGCTTCAAGGAAGGAGGAGGGGGCCACTAGAGGGCATGGGTGGAAGCTGGAGGGGGGAAGATTCAGGGGAGAAAGGAGGAGGTGCTACTTCACTGAGAGGGTGGTGGAGCCATGGAATGCACTACCTAAGGGGCTGGTGGAGGCAGAGACGGTGGAGGGGTTCAAGAGGGGCTGGGACAGGTACACGGGAAGGGTTCTGGAAGCAAAATCCAATGCAGCAAGAATATCCGTAACTGGGAAGGGAGAAGCCAGAGAAGGCAAGGGGGGCAGCAAGGTCAGCACCCAGGATGGGGGCTGACCAATCGAGCAGACTCGAAAGACCGTTAGGCCTATTCTGCTGGCATTTTAGTATGTTAGTAGTATGTTAGGTGTGTGAGTCCCATAGTTGCACACCCTGTAGTGTGCATTACCCACATAACCCACACCCTGTAGTGTGCATTACTCACATAACCCACACTCCATAGTGTGCATTACTCCCAGAACCTGCACCCTGTATTGTACAGTATTACCATAAGACACACCCAGTAATGTGCATTACTCACATAATCCACCCCCTGTAGTGTGCATTAGTTCCATAACCCACACCATGTAGTGTGCATTACTTGGCATGGGGTCATCTTGCCTAAAACAAAAACTGCATGTCAATAAATGCTACATAAACCCCGAGGGCGAAGCCCAAGGGGTTTGTGAAAAGCATCCCACAACAAGAGTGTGGGTAAAATCGAGTTTGACACACATCCCGACCCATATTTTATTTGATATAATTGCTAGGTTTCCCTTTTTCGCCTCAGCAATTATATAAAATAAAGAGCTTGAGGTGTGTCCTCAGTTCGGTTTAGTTTTAGTGGTGCTGAGATTTGCCGTATTTTAAACTCATTTTTCTTCCTTTGAGCAGGTCTTTGTATGTGTTACAGTGTATGTGGGGGGGGGGGAGAACTTACCGCCACGTTCTTCTGGCGGTTCTGTTTGGTGCGAGATGGAAGCATTGAGTGGTCTGGACTGGTGGCACGCTGCTGCCTGAGCATGCGCACCAGCAAGGGAAATTGTGCGCGTGTTTGCCATTATAAATACTTCTATAAATACCACGGTTTCCCTATGGAAAAAAGGAAAGTCAGTTATTATATAATAATAACAGATGACAGATACCTCCTTGCTTTTTGTTCTCATTTCCTTTCTGGTCACCCTTCTTCTGTTGATCCTTGGGAACCTGCTGCTGATGGAAATAGATAGAAAAAAAACACTTTACAACATGATCCTCTTCATTATAATCATCTTAATTATCTACCTTTATAACATGGCTATCTAAAATACAATCACTTTATTGGTCAGAACACATCACATCACCTGACCATTGATTAATCCCCGATATACCCACAGTTGCCTTGCTGGTCCACAATATCCTGTTTGACAGCAATGTAAACTGACTTAGAGAAATCACTCCACCGTAGACACATTGAAAAAGAGAAGACGGATTCCGCCTTGCAAAGGAGGATTCCACATCCTCATAACAACAAATCTACCTAGTGGACAACTACAAAGACAGCATCCTCTATGCACATTATTCATTAGGCGGAAGGACTATTTTAGTAGAAATCCATGTTCAAACACATATATTTTAATATTCCTTTACATAAACCTCTAATATAATGTGGTCTATGGTATAAGAAGATTAACCCACTCCAGGGTATGGGTTTACTGAGCATTAATCCACTCCTGGGTGGTTGAAATCACTCAGCCTGCAGCTTCGCTTTCAGGCATGGATTAATGCTCAGTAAACCGATACCATGTCATGGGTTAATCCCTCCTTGCTCCTCACATCCCCCCACTGTTTTGGTAGTGGAGGGTATTTGGTATACTGCATCAATGGACCTCTGGTACATAGCCATTTTTATTATTATTAATTTGTTTTCTCCCCCTTTTTCCTTCCTGCATCCCCACCTTGACAACTGTGGTTGCCATAGCCACACCCTTCCTCTGGCTGATAATGTGGGCAAGTGACGGAGTCTCAGTCAATGTCAATGCTGCTCCTTTGCCAGCTGGCAGTGGTGTACCTTACTGCCATGTGTTCCCTACCATTTCTTCCCTGAAGATGAGCATTCTCATTTTACTTACTTTACAACCAGGTTAGTACGGTGGGCCAATGGCCCATTTTCAGGCATGACCCAAGCCAATATAGGCACAATAACAAAGGAACACGGTACATACTTCACAGGTAGATCACCCCCCCAATGTTGCATTCCAGGGTTTGAATGAAACCCTCACTCTCCCATATGCTGCTGAGCTGGTCGTCTGAGGTACCAATATATATCAGTGTACCTCTGGTATATATCTGCTGAAGAAGCAAGTTTAAATATCCAATTCACTCCCAATTTCTTCTTTGTGGGTCCACCCCCCCCACTTATCTAATCCAGACCTGCCCTAGTTCCTCATTTTAAATAAGATCCTCAGGTTTTTTCCAGTGAGCCCACCCAATACCAAGATCAATGCTGTAAACAGCTCATAAAGGGACCACTGCTAGAATTCAGTTATACATGCTGAGTATCCCCTCAAGAGAGGTTATCCCTTTTGTGTGACGCATCCACTCTCTCAGTACTCCTCAAGTTGCGTTACTGTATATGAGAAAAGGCAGTCTGAGAAGAGCAGTGCCATCTAGTGGTAAGAACTGTGAACCAGTCCTATAGTACTGAGTAATTTTAACAGCAGAGACCTCTGTTGATGGTAATGGAGATTGCAGAGTATGAATGTCAAAGGATTAGTCTCACCTGTAAGTGAGGGTGACCTACCCTTTATCTGAATTGTTAGAACTGCTGCCTTTGGGAGTCGGGGTCCCAGGTTTGATTCTCAGCAAGGGACTAGAGGTGCGTCTTCCCAAGTAGAGGGGACAGACATAATACAGGTCTCTTGTACTATAGTATAGTGTCCCACTGCCAGTTCATCAGGCCAGAGGGAAATAGATTTTTTTTTAACCCCCCCCTCAAGTTTTCTGCATTGGAGCCCCTCTGACATCAATTGGTGTTGCCAGTGCCCCAGCCATCCTTTGGCTAGAAGGGCTGGTGTGTGGCTACCTTAACAGCTGACACAGAGAGATGTTGTTTCTTGGTTGGCCAGCAGGGGGCTTCTGCATCTCAGACAACTCACTTCCCTCCCCCCAGGAACTGAGCATCCCCCTCCGTAACGCACTCATACGTCAACCTCCAGGTATAGGATTTCCTAGTAACAACCCAGTGCCGTGCTGTTTTGCCACTATAAATATTTCCATTTTTAATAGTCATGTCCCTAAGAAAGATGACTTCTACCCCAATGGGATGACACAAGCAACAGGTCATGAGACAGCTAATGGACTGCAACACGTTGCCTTCTGGGAGACCAGGGCTAACATGCAAGAACCAGAATCCCTCACTTAAAATTATAAGTAAAGCAGGATATTCAGCCTGGTGGGGGGGGGGAGGTGGGGGGATACCTGGCTCTGATTGCAGCTACTGTGGATGCTCCTCTGTGAGGAAGAATTAGCATTTATATACCACTTTTCACACACATTGCATCATAGTGCGCTTTACAAGCAATGAGAGATTGTTAATTAAGTGACTGTAAATGTGCAGCCTTTTCACACATCAATAACCACACACAACCTTGGTGAATAGCATGAACCAGTTTTTTGGGAAGTGGAATGCTGGCCAGGACACCACAGAAAATCCCCATCTCTTGTGAAAAGTGCCTTGGGTTCTTTTACTTCCACCTGAATATCCTCCAGGACTGTATCAGACATGGGCAAGAGGGATCTCAGTTTAACATCTCACCTGAACGTCAGCACACCCTGACAGTACAGCATTCCTTTAGTACTGTACTCAGGTACTAGTATGGATGGTATGAGCTCAATCCTGATGTGGGACTAGAACCCACAATCTTCTGGGTCAGAGGCGGATGTGCTACCAACTGACTGATGGTGACACATCCATAACATCACCACTCTTTCATCCTTACGGTATGGCTGCTTGTACTTTCACTTGCAGCAGTATAATAATTTTCTGTACATTGCATCTGTATTTTCTATAGAAGATGTTGCTGTATTTTGCATTTTTGTTGTTACTATATGTCTGGTCTTGTTCCCTCCCACCTCCAGATTGCACCTGAAAATGAGCCTCTGCTCAATGTTTTTTCTCCTGGCCACAATAAAATAAAAAAATATAAAAAAAATGAATAAATACTGTACTAATACCATATAATGAAAAACAAATTAATGAAATTGCTATTTAACAGGAAAAATCTTTGAGCTGAGTGCTAGTTCTTATCAGTTCTTTTGTGATGAATTGGTCAATTTAGCTCAGGAACTTGTCTCCTCATCCATATATTTAGTTTTTCAGCAACCTGCTGCCCCAAATAATAATAAAAAAAATAAAATTGTTACAGTTGTTAAATAAAATAAACTAAATAAATGAATACAGAACTGATACCATTGATGTCAATAAATGGACACAGAGTGGTTGAAATGATCTGAGTATAGAACCGTGAACTGGAAGATCACCAGGTTCCAATACCACCACTGGCAAGTGCTTCACTGTGTGAACTTGAGTAAGTCACCAAATGTCCCCTGGACTTTAGTGCCCTCAGGTAGGTAGAAGCACAACCCAAGCCCCACCACCAACTGAAAAATGAGATGTTGCATATGAGGTGAGTGCCCCTATGAACAACTGTAAAATGAGACAATATTAAAAAAAAAGACAAATCAGAAAAGAGAAAAGCTTCAGATATTTTGTCAGGTGTTATCATATTACCTTAGGAGAGGATTTCTTGTCCGATTTATTACCTGCAAGATAAAATGTACATGTGTCAGTCGGCGGCTTCTTATTCTTTGGTCATTCTGAAGTACTTCAAAAGGTGAGGTCCTCTTGTTTCCATTAGGCCCTCCGCTCCCGTACACACACCCCCTTCCTACCAATCTTGAAAGAGAGAGAGAGAGAGTGCAAGACAGAAAGAGAGTAATTCTGTCTGACTCTGGGGAATTGAATGATCTCCATGACCAAACCAGAATGTCAGAGTCATGGGATGACCTCAGGCTCTCTCAGGAATTTACAAAATCAGGTTCTCGAATCCTACAATAAACCCAGAGAGGCTCTCCATGGCCCTTAAAGACTATTGCATTTAAGAGCACCACACAAAATACTGGTTCACACTGGTTTTTCTCAGATCCAAAAGTGAAATTTTACTTCTTTAATTCAAGAAATAATATGATATATAAGAGATATACAATGGTGAGCTGTCAGATAATAAATGATTTATCTGCACAATTGCTGTTTGACCTTGGGTAACCTCACGAGTGGCGTACATCATTTATCTGACAGCTCAACATTGTATATTTTGTTTATACAACAAGGATGATATCTGTCAGTGCAGGGACATTTGCTTTTGACTGTTTATCTTTTTTTTAATTATAATTTCTGGGACTTTTTGTTAACTTTCTTAGTGTATGTCCACCTAATGTAGTGGTTGCTATTAAATGAAAAAATTAAATTAAGTGAAACACCACTCATTTTGTAGAAAACTTTGTGCTGAGCAAATGGCATGCTCACAGTACCATGCTACTTTTTTCATTATAAAGTTATTTGCATTTATTTGTCGAAAAAGTGGATAACAAACTGAATTTTCTGCTGTTTTTTGCTAATTATAAAAACATAAAAAATATCTATAAATGAAACACTCATTTTGTAGATACTTTTGTGCTGAACAACTTCTATGCTCATAGTACTATGCTATTATTTTTCATTTTAAAGTTATTTGCATTTGTTTATCAAAAAGTGAACAAAACAAATGGAATTTTCTATTTTTTGCTAATTATAAATAAATTTGTAAGGTATTTATAAATGAAACACCATTCATTTTGTAGATAATTTTGTGCTGAACAACTTTCATGCTCACAGTTTTATGCTATCTTTTTTCATTTTAAAGTTCTTTGCATTTGAATACAGTTAGTACTGGTACTGAGCTGAACATTCTAAATGAGTTCCAGAGTGATTGTGACATGTACAATAATGCATGAGGTTGTGTGTTTAATTAAGCAATAATGTATGACAGGGTGTGTGTTGTGCTGGAATAACGTTATGCCTGGGGTGATTAGACACGAGGCTGCAAGCTGAGTGTAACTAATCACCCCAGAAGTGACGTTATCCCAGCACAACACACACCCTGGAGTGCATTATTGCTATTATACAATGGCTCCTGTGTAGAACAAAGAAAAAAAGTTTAAAGACTACATTTAAAATACATTTTTAACCAGTTTTTGGAATGGGTAGGGTTACTTTACAAATAAATAGTGCTGATTTACTTCAGTCAGCAGGTGGAGCTGTCTTTTTCCTGTGGCTCTGCAGTCTGCATGGTAACCTTAACTCAGTGCTGTGCTGTCACTCGTTGTTAGTATGCCCTCATGTCTTGCGTTTATGTTCTGTTTTGGCATGTTTTTCAGTTTGTGTTTCCTTTTGTGTTTTTGTTAGTAAGCGTTTATGCTGTTTCTGAATTGGACATTGCCAGAATACCCCCGCCCCCGTTCAGCTCCGTTACCTGGTGCCGCTGCTGAGAGGATGTGTAAAAATGAAGCAAAAAAGAGGTAGGAAGGATGTTTTGCCAGTGATTTTACATGCTGCAGTTAAAAAGGAAAACAGATGAGGAAAGTGGTTTGAAGTGTGAACGAGTGTTACAGACACGTGGTAACGGATGTGCTTGTTCGCTTGTTCATTCATTCATTTCCTGAGTGGGCTCACTGGCTCGGTCTCTGAACTAACGCTGTGTTTTAATTTTACGTTTATTTTTTATGGACTAGCATCTTTGGTGATTTCAGGGAATGTCTGCAGGTTGCTGGCTTGATTTGGGTTGATTTTTTGAATCGGAGACACTGAATGCATGTAGCCAGCGGCAATCACGGAAGCATGCTGTCCAGTATGGATAGCTGTAGCAGGTTGCATGGAGTGATTCTAGGAATGGTTGATGTGGTCATCTGTGTCCTGGAACTAGAGCCGTGATGTTGTACTGGGATAACATCACGGCTCCAGTCCTAGAAGGAATGATCAGAGTCCAAGATTATTTTATGCCATTGTATAATGAGTTTTTACACACACCCCAAGGTGTTGATACTACATAAACCCTAGAGCGTATCCGGGGTTTATTTAAGCATCCAACACCGAGGGTGTAAAACTCGTTAAACATTATTAATCTATGTTTTATTTTATATAATTGCTGGGGAGCGGTTTTTTGCCACAGCAATTATATAAAATAAAACTGCCATAGTCAGTGTGGAAGAAGCCAGTCTGGTGTGGAGGAAGAGCAGTCAGCGCTCGAGCAGCTCCTGAACCCCTTTTTTTTTAATTTAATTACCACCGAGTCATACTGGCGGTGTACAGTCCCAGGTGTACAGTCCAGTGTTGAAGTCACCACGACTGTCCGGCACCATGGTTAGTGGAGAGTGTGGAGGCAGACGGATGCATGGAGTGTTGGAAACCTGGCATGTGTTCGCCGTTATAACTTGCTGGTTATAACAGTGGATTATAACCCACGTTTCCAATGGGAGAAAATGTTCCCCAGTTATTATATATCTACTATGTGTATAAATCTGTGATGATGCATTTGCTATGTGTATAAATGTGAAATTTCACATTTATACACATAGTAGCTCAGATTTATCACATAGGATTTATGTCCACGCCTATTGCATAAAATATAATATAAAAAACCTTTTAGCTGTAGGAATTATTAACCTATTTTTGTTTCATGGCTTTTTAATTTAAACTTCACATTCTGACTTATTTTCAATTTCCTTTCTGTAAAAGTGACGAAACCTTCACTATAGAAAAATAAATGTCTAGAGATGTGCAAGAGTGCTTTCCAGACTTGAGTATCCTTGCTTTGCTCTTTTGGTTTATGTCACAAGGATCTCTTCATTTGACAAACAGATTTACATATGAGCATGCAAAATGCCAGCAGAAGGCCTGAAGGTCGAACCAGTCTGCTCGTTGCAGAGCTCATGTGTGTTTGGTACATGTTGCTCTGACCCTCCCCTGTCACTTTAACCTTTCCCCTGTATCCATCCCACCCTCTTTTAAATCCTCCAGTGGAACTGCAATTTACTAACCCTCTGGCAGTGCATTCTATCCTGCCACCACCCTCTCAGTGAAGAAGTGCCTTCTGTCCTGAACCCCTCCCCCCTCTGATTTGTAGTTGTGCCCTGGGATGTTTTTATTCTCACTTCTGCAAATAGATCCTGTATGTTGACCGTGTTAATGCCTTAAGGTATCTGAAGGCCTTGATCATATATCCTGTCTCTCTTCTCTTCTCTAGTGAGTACATGCTCAGATTCACCAGCTTCTGTCCTTACGGGACATCCTATTGCCCCTGTATCTTCTTGTTAGCCCTTCTCTGTGCTGCCTCCATATTCTTTATGCCCTTCTTGAAGTAGCTCCAAGACTACACACAGTAGTCCAGATATGGATGCACCATGGACCCGTACAGGGGCAGAATGTCCTCCATTCTCCTGATGGTGGATCCCCTTGATATGCAACTCAGCATCCTGTTCACCTTCCCCATCACAGTTTTGCACTGCGTTGAAGGTTTCTAGTTGCTTGTAATTGCTATCCCCAGGTCCTTTTCCTCCTCCAAGACTGTGATGTCCACCCCTCCCAAGCCTGTACTTGAACCTGGGGTTCTTGTGCCATATGTGCATTGGCTTGTATTCTTTAGCATTTAAACCCAGTTTCCAGACTCCAGACCACCTCGACAACCTTGCCATTTCCTCCTGAGGTCCCTTATGTCCTTCTCAGTATCCACCCTCCCACAAAGCTTGGTATAATTCACAAAAAGATATACTGTATTGCCTTTGATGCCATCTGAATGTTGTTTATGAACACACTGAAAAAGACTAGACCAAGCACTGACCCCTGTGGAAACCTTTCTCCTGAGGTCTGTCATCACAGAGTGCTCCCGGCACTCTGCATTTTGCCCCTAGCCAGTTTGACACCCACTGGTTAGTTTTTCCCCAGTCCCCATGTCTGCCAGCTTTTTGATTAACCTTTAATGGGAACTGAGTCAAAGACCTTGCTGATGTTTAAGTAGAGTAGAGTATATCTACCATCTGGCCCCTGTTCACTGCCCTAATGTTCCAGTCAAAGAAGCTGATTAAGGGGGGAATATGATTGAGACATTTATATACTTGAAAGGGATTAAGGTACAAGTGGAGAGTCTGTTTCAGCTGAGTGGAGCTTCTAACACTAGAGGACACAGTATAAAGTTGTTAGGAGGCAGGGTCCGGGGAAATTGGAGGAAGTTCTTCTTCACTGAGAGGATGGTGAATGGCTGGAACAAACTGCCAGAAGAGGTGATGGGGTGGATATGACCAAGCAGTTCAAACATGCTTGGGATAAACATATGGGTGTACTGGCAATCATCATCAAATCATCATCAAATCTTTATTTATTTAGGCGAACATCATTGAGCAAGGTTCATTTACAAGATGGACCTTATAAGGTCAAGGTTCAACAGTTGATACACAACAGATACATCATACACTTATATAAAACAGTTATACATACAGGGGAAAAAAACGTTTATAAACACAGTGATGTACAGTAAATTCGCATGATAAAAAACGGTTACAGGAAAGTTAAGCTAATATTTACAGTATATACAGTATATACATATCCCAGTGGGGGGGCCATGGCAAACACACAATATAATGTAATACTAGGATGGTGAAGGTATTACTGGGTGTCATAAGATGGGGTGTCTGGGAGGATTTTGCCATATATGGTTAATTTTTGGGAGGGAGATTGTAAGATGACAAAGCTAGCTCTATCGGTAGCAACTGCATTTCTCTGTGAAGAAGACTGTACAATGCTGTTTAAAGGATGCAAATGGAATGATATTGGACAGTTTTAGGGATTTTTGTAGTGTGTTCCATGCTATAGCTAGAGAATAGCTGATTGCTGCCCTCCCTATCCTGGTGCTGAATTTTGGCAATTTAAGCAGGATGATGTTGTTGCTTCTTAGGGCATAGGAGCTAGGAATGGTCTGGGTGAAGCAGTCCAGAATATAGTTTGGAACTTTTTTTTAATAACGCTCTGTAAATCCATAGTGCTGTATTTCTGTTCCTTCTGAGGTGAAGGGAAACCCACCCAACTGCAGCATAAAGAGAGCAGTGATGGGTATTAGATGGCAGATCTGTAATGAATCTTATTGCACTATGATATAAGGTATCCAACTTGTGAAGGTAGGAGATGGGCAGTGACTATAAAGGAAGTCTGCATAGCAACTGATAGAAAAATGGCCTGGACTAACCTCATCTTTGAGTCTCTGTTTAGGAAGGGTTTTAATCTATAGAGAAGGCCAAGCCTTTGGCGAAGCTTTTTTAACAGTTCTTCTAAATGATGAGTGAAGTCGAGTCTGTTGTCAATCTACACACCTAGGTATTTGAAGTTTTCTGCATACTCCAGGTTTTCTCCAAGTATAATGCATAGCTGGGGGAGAATGATTGAGGAAGAGGTGCTGGTGGAGCTTTGATTTGTGAACATCATTGCTTTAGTTTTCTTTGCATTTAACAGAAGCTTTTTCTCAAGTAGCTGATATTGTAACAAGGAGAATTCTGTTTGTAGGATTTCACGAGCAGCTGCAGTCGAAGGGTTGCTGACATACAAAACAGTGTCATCAGCAAAGAGGTGTACAGAGGAATTGGTGAGGGTTGAATCAATATTATTTATATAAATGGCAAAAAGGATAGGACCCAAGATAGAACCTTGGGGGAATCCTCTTAACAGTGGTTTTAATGGGGATAGGTCACCTTCAGCTTTTACCTGCTGTGACCTACCGGTGAGATAACATCTGAACCACTTAAGGGAGGGTGGATCTAGGCCAAGGGAGTGCAGGGATGATAGTAGAAGCTTGGTCCACAGTATCGAATGCTTTGCTCAGGTCCAGGAATACTGCACAGACATTATTCTTTTATCTAATTCGGTTTGCCAGTCATTTGTGACCTTGGCTAGTGCAGTGATAGTGCTACGCTTGGCCCTGAATCCAGATTGAGCTGGATTTAAGAGGTTAGCATTGTCAAGATACTCCCTTAACTGGTTACTCACTAATTTCTCCAGCATCTTGGATAGCACTGGTAGAATGGAAATGGGCCTGTATTTATTAAGCTCCATAGGGTCCCCTGATTTTAGAAGGGGAACCACTTGGGCTGTCTTCCACAGTGTAGGGATAGAGCCAGAGTTTAGAGATAGGTTAAAGAGGTGTGTTAGGGGGACTGCAAGTACATGGCATGCAATCTTTAGAAAGTAGGGGTCCAGAGAGTCTGCCCCTGTGCTTTTTTTGGTATCCAGTTGCCATAATAGATCCTCTACTTGCTTCAACAGTATAGATTTGAAGCTGAAGGAAGAGTCAGATCTCTGATCACCAGTGTAATGGGAACTTAATTGTTCCCTCAGCAGGTTAGCTGGAGAGGTGTCAAAGGCAAGGCCAGCTGTTGTGAAGTGGTTATTGAAGGCGTCCAGAATTTCCATTTTGCCAGTGATAGGGCCATAACTGTTGTGTAATTGAGTTGGAAGGGAGGTGTTAGCATCCTGCCCCACCATGCCCTTGATGGTACCCCAAAATCAAGCAGGATTATGATAGGAGGAGTCGAGCTCGGCCAAGTAGAAGGCAGCCTTTGCATCCCTAACTTTCTTGGTGCATCTATTCCTGGCTTTCCTAAAGATCATCCAGTCATTTGCATTCTTGGTTTTTCTTGCCATTTTCCAGAGTTTGTCTCTCTCCAGCAGTGCAGCTTTGAGGTCAGCTGAAAACCAACGACAGGATTTGTTGGATTTGTTGCAATGGAAGGGACAGGTTTGGGAGCCCCCAACCAGTAGATGGATTCTGCTTGGGGGTTTTCATAGGCAGACTAGGTGGGACAAGCAGTCCTTATCTGCCGGCTACTTCTATGAATCTATGAATAGAGTTTATTTGTTATGACCTCCCTGCCATTAACCTGTGCTGCCTTCTATCCTGGAGCCTGTTGCCTCAAGGAACTTGACCAACCTTTCCTTTAGAATTGTTTTGGGGGATCTATGGTGCCCAAGCACAATGGCTGTTTGAACTTTAGCTCCGTAACATCGAGGGCATAAAAACTACATTTTGTACAGCATTGTGATCTGTCAGGTGTACCAGTTTACTGGTCTGTTGTTCATTTGTGCCTGAAGTCCAATATAGGAAATTCCAGAAAAGACTGACCGCCAGCAGACAGTACAAAAAGCAAGACTTCAGGAGGTTCATCTGTGGCAAAGGGAGGAGGTGGAGGCCAAACTTTGGAAGAGACTCTGCAAATGCTGGGAGCTAAGCGCCAATGTCTGATCAAATTGGTTGCAGCACTGACCAATAAACTGGACAATACCCCCCATCCTGCCATCCTCTCATTAAAGCCTGCTGTCTCCCTGTCTCCTCCCTCTCCCTTCCCCCCTCCTGTTTCCACCCCCCCTTACCCCAAACTATCACCTCTTCTCCCCTTTTGACAATGTCTCCCTGGCTGCTTCTAATCTGCCTTCTGTCCTCTCTGCACTTATTTTGAATTCCAGTACCTTGTCATAGCTCTTTAAGTAATGTAACCTATTTGTTATGATTACCCAATGACTTTTGTTTTGTCTCTTCCCAATTTTTCTTTTTTTTGTTCTTTTTTCCCTTGTTATGTTGACATGGAACCTTTGTAAAAGAACCATTGGTTCAAAGGTGTTTGTAATCCAAGAACGTAATAAATAAATAAATATTAGCACAAGAATGGTGGTAATGGAAAACTCAGTGGAAGGGGTAAAAACCAAGCTAGTAGAGGTGAAGCACCTGGGAGACTCACCGATTGGAGGAATCGCAATACAAATGAGGGATAATCAGTGTGTGAAAATACACCTGGAAACACTTGAAAACCAGGCGCATGCATCTAATGTTTGAGTGATTGGAATGCCGGAATGAGCAGAAGGGGATAATCTGGGACTGTTTATGCTGGACCTGCTCAGGGATCAGCTAAATGGAAATAAACGGAGATGCAGATGAATGGAACTGGGCGATTCAAAAGGCATGCAGGGTGAGGCCACATGGGTGAAGTGAGGCCACAGACAAATCTTGGACCTTCGTGTTGATCTTAGAGGGAGTGGGAGCCAGGGACCGGCTTCTCTATGAGATGAGAAGGAAGGGCCTGCTGCATCATGAGAAACAACACATCTATCTATTCCCCAATATAATTTATGCCACAAGGCAGTGTAAAAAAGAAGTTTGAGGGAGTCCTTCAAAAACTCAGTGAAGCAAGAGTAAGTCACTGGATTCTCTTTACAGTGAAGCTTTGATTAATTCACAATGAAAAGGTATATATTTACACCAACACAGTCAATGCAGGGAGGTTTGCGGACAAGCTTTTAGAACTGGAGAAGACATGGGAGGGTAACAGAAGCTGACAGTTCTAAAAACAAGCATTTGTCAATGCCGAATGTTGATTGCTTATATGTGCTGTTTAGGTATTTGGAAGTGAAAGTACCATGCCTAAGAACTGTCATGTGCCTCCCCTCAAGACATCCACTGTGTCTTTCTATTCTGTATTCACAGAAGAGGGGGAGGGGCAAGGGCCACAGCAGTACAGTAGTTGCAAAGGCTATAGGCCAGTCAGCATCACTTCAGCAGTGGGGAAGATCATGGAGACATTGGTTAAAGAAAGGATAGTGGGGCATGTAGAAGCTATTGGAGTCCCAGGACCATAGGCAACATGGATTCACAGTGGGGAGGTCATGTCAGACAAATCTAGTTGATCTCTTTGACTGGGTGACAAAGGAAGTAAATCAGGGTGGGGCAGTGGACAACGCTTACCTTGATGTAAGCAAAGGCTTTGAGACCGTGCGACATAGAAGGGTGATAAACTAGCTGAGTAGGCTGGGCATGGGGGAGAGGGTGGTAAACTGGGTAACAGACAGGAGGCAGAGAGCGGTGGTAAATGAGGTGCAGTCTGGGGAGAGGGGGTGACCAGTGGGGTGCCGCAGGGATTGGTCCTGGGGCCAGTACTGTTCAGTGGCTTCATTAGTGACATTGCAGAAGGGCTGAAGAGAAAGGTCTGCCTGTTTGCAGATGACACCAAGATCTGTAAGACAGTGGATACCCAAGAGGGGGTGGAGAAAATGAGGAGGGACCTGGGGAAGCTTGAGAAATGGTCTGAGGACTGGCAACTGAAGTTTAATTCAAAAAAGTGCAAAATTTTGCACCTGGGACACAGAAACCCTGGAGAAAGGTTCAGGATGGGGGGGGGGAGTTGCTGACAGTCACAAAGAAGGAAAGGGTCCTGGGGGGTTGTTATTTCAGATGGCCTGAAAATGTCAAAGTGGTAGAGCAGCTGGGAGGGCCAGTGACATGCTGGGGTGCATAGGCAGGGGTATCACCAGCATAAGGAGGGAGGTAGTGATGCCATTATGTAAAACCATGGTCATGCTTCACATGGAGTACTGTGTGCAGTTCTGGAGGTCGCACCTTCGTTAGGATATTAACAGGCTGGAGATGGTCCAGAGAAGGGCAAATGAGATGGGACAGAGTTTGCAGCACAAGACTTATGAGGAGAAATTAAGGGACCTCAATATGTACTGAGTGGAAGAGGGAAGGGAAAGAGGGGATAGGATAGAAACATTCAAGTACCTCAAAGGTATAAATATAACTACTGAGAAGCAGGAGACAGCTGCTGTAGGCATATGTACCAGCTTCTGTGTGATATTCTTTTGTTCTTCTAAATCTGTAATCTCCAGTATTTCAGTAACCGCATGACCACACTGCCTTCTATAGGCAGTTTTATGCTGGTTGATGCCTGGTGTCAGATGGCAGACAGAGGGCTCACAAGATTGTGTTGCTATTTGAACAACTTCATAGTGTTCTTTTACTGGTAAGCATTCAGAAAAGCTGGTGAAGGTCTCACAATTTGTATTATGATTGTATCTCCTTATGTCTGTCCCCTTTGGTGCCCCATCCCCACACCTCAACAGTCATCAGTGGCCACAGCTGCAGCCTTCTTCTTGCCAAGATGGTGGGTGAGAAACATAGAATTTGACGGCAAATAAGGTCTGCTTGGCCCACCTATTCTGCCCATTTCCCTCCCTGATGGATAAGCTGCAGATTCTAGTTAACCATAAAGAGCAAAACTCAGCACTCTGTAGTTGGCGTGGATACCTGGCATGTTTTATTAAATATTTGGATGCCAAACCAAACCCTCTGATGACGTGCTGTGTACACGAAACCGGTTGGGATTTACTTTGCTGTGCTACCTGCTTTTGTGTGGCTTGGTTTGGCATACAAATATTTAATAAAACATGCCAGGTATCTTTGCCAACTACAGAGTGCTGAGTTTTGCTCTTTATGGATTTCAATATTGACTCGAGCACCTGTTTTCACGGAGGAGCTGTTTTTGCTGTTTTTCAGATTCTAGTTAAACAGCTTACTTCCTCCTACCCCCCAAGTAGAACCACCTTATGTCTGTCCGTGAGCAGCTGCCTTCAGAGTCTGTGAAGTCTGACGTCTTTTAGTGCCGCTTATTGGTCATCTTCCAACACAGGCGAAGCACTGCCAGCTGAAAAGTAACTCAGGACAAGCAGGTTTGAAAGTGGGGAAGAAATGGAGTGAGCAAGAATGAAGTACTCATTCAGATGCGGCGGCGATTTTAAAATCAGCATACTGGTGTGGACACTGCAGATAGAACCCCAGCTCTTTAAGCAGCCTTATGAAGAGTAAAGGCTTCTTGAAGCACTGGGGTTGTGTTTATTGTACTGTAAGTGGTCTGCATCTAATTTTAATTTACTGCACCTTACATCTGGATGTGTGGTAGGGCCAGCTTTAAATAAACACTGCACCTGAATTAACACATGATGCCACAAAAACATAGAATTTGTCAGAAAAGGATCGCTCAACCCATCCAGTCTGCCAAAGTGTTCTCTACCTACTTGTAACTCCTGCCTATATATGTAACTACATGTCTTATTCTGCCCGCGTCCATCAGGACCTGCTTGTGAATGAGCTTGCTTAATGGATTTTTCCTGCAACGAACTTGAAAGTACTCCACTTCCATAGCCCTATTGATCTCTGTTGACCCCCTCCTTCCTCTTTTTCTAATATACCCCTATGTTTATCCCATGCATGCTTCATGCCCACTACTATTTTAGGTTCCATCACTTCTCCTGGAAGTCTGTTTAAGGCATGTACCACCCTTTCAGTAAATAAATATTTCTTCACATCTATCCTGAATGCCCCCCAGCTTCATTGTATGTCCCTTGGTTTGGGTGCTCATCCTCATTTGAAGGAAACTCCCCAACTGTACCCTCTTTACCCCTGTGAGGTACTTTGTAGGTCTTGATCATGTCACCTTTCGCCCTTCTCTCTTCCAGAGTGTACATGTTGAGGTTCTTCAGCCTTTCCTTGTAGGGATTCCTGTGAACATTCTGAACCATTTTAGTTGCCCTCCTCTGTAAAACCTCCACCTTATGTCCTTTCTGAAGTGTGGACTCTAAAACTGGACACAGTACTGCAGCTGGGGAGTATACAACAGAGTGAGACAATGGCAGCATAACATCCCTCCTCCTCCTGGAGATGCCACTCCTTATGCACCCCAGAATCCAATTTGCCCTGGCCATAACCTTGTGACACTGTACTGCCATCTTGAGGTCCTCTGATATAATAACCTCAAGGACCCTTTCATGTCTAGTGAGTATCAGTACCTCCCCCCTATCCTATACCCAGCATCGGGGTTCCTATGCCCCAGGTACATGATTTTACACGTGCTGGCATTGAACCCCAAGTACGTAAGAGAATGAAATTGATTTGAATGAATTGCAGGCTTTTAAGCAGTTTTTCGGGAAGTGTGTATGAATGTGTGTGTGTGTGGGGGGGGGCTCTGCTACTATAAGTTTTGATTTTGATTTGGTATAATGTGCGAACAGACTAACCCTGCTCCCCACTCTGTGTTTTATATCGGAGATAAAGAGCCCAAATAGCACTGGACCAAGCATTGAGCCCTGCAACACCACACTTGTCACTGCTCTGGGTGCCGAGAGCTACCCCACCATCACCACCCTCTGCACCCTCCCCTGTAACCAGTTCTGTATCCATTTACTCAGACCACCTTCCACCCATACCCCTCCTTCTTGGCCTGTGTCCCTCTTCCCGGTAGTCCGTACCCTTTCAACCTCCTTATTCTTACCGGGTGGTGGAGTTTTCTGTATTACACTCAGACCACTCTGCCTGTCCCCTTCCAGGGTTACTACACCTCTGCCTTTACCTATATCTAGGGCGGTGAGCTCATCAGGCTCCCCTGTCCGGACGTTTCTACCAACTTCAGTCTTTTGACCACCCCCCCATTTGTTTAAATCCACCTTAGTAGAGATATACCCCTCTAATCCTGAATTTTTTTTTTTTTTACATATTTTTTCACAGGGCTACGGTTCGCTAGGTCATCCCAACCGACCACCCTAGCCCTGCCCCCGACATCAGGCCGACCTGCTCATCTCCACAGATTACCCCCATGGTGGGTGGTGAGGAGCCCCAGGTCGACCCACCGACCAGGATCTGGTTGAGGAGCGCCATTCTGGGTGGGCGGGGGTTGGAAGCTCATGCTGCCTGACTGTAGCCCATTTTCCACTTTTCTCCCCTTTGCAGAGTGCAGGCATGCAATGACACTTATGCACAGCATGCCAACATCTGCCGCACTCTGACACCCTTTACTACACAGATGTAGTAGCATCTGCGATCGTCACCAGGGGCCAATACAGAGTGGTGGGTCCCTGGATCCTGTCCTGGGATAAGAGAGCGGTTCTCCGGATGCTGAATCCTATCCCTCCCTTGCCAACCCCTGGTGGCCCAGGCTTGCGTCCAAACCCGGGTCGCCAGCATGGCGTGAGGTGTGGCGTCCAGTGCCTCAATCCTCAGTGCCAGTGGACCGGCAGCAATGCTGCCTTTAATACTCCCTTCCCCTTCCTGCTCCAGTGTACTCTGTCTTCCATGTACAAGTCAATATTCCCCCCAGACCCTACCCCAGTTAGTCAGTAACCCATTATGTTTTGTGTGACACCAATCCCTTAGCCACTCGAACTCCTCAAGCCTACCCTTCCTCCCCATGCTTATACATGGTACCGGCAGTACCTCCAAGAATGCCACCGACTTCCCCACCCCCTCACACTGCCTGCCCAAGTACTCAAACCTCCCCCTCACTACTTCCACAGTGTCCTCCGCCAAGCCAAGTCCCCCCTCAGGATGCCTACCATACTCATCTGCCCTGACACTTAGACTCCTCCCTAACCTCCATAGTTCCCTCCCTCAAACTAGCCAGTCATCTACAGACCATACACCCCCCCATCCTCCAAGCCCAGTCCAGGATCATGGCAGACCCACACCCTGTACACCCCTCCACCCTTCCAAAGATGCCCGCCCTATTGACATGTGACACCTGCCCCATTTTGGCCCCCATCTTATGTTACAAGCTCTTACTCCCAGGTTCTGTACCCTACTACAACTGCTAGGCCCCTATTTACTCAAATTCCTGTCCCCCCCACACTAGTCCCCCTACCGACCCCTTGCTGATTGGGGTAATTCAGTCTCAAATCTCATATGTTAGATACTGTATTACTGTAGCAATCCCAAAGCCTCCTTGCCCATTTTTCACCCCTCAGCTATTGTACTTTTTGCTCTTGGCTCTCATATAGTTTCACTTAGCCCAGATAGAAATCCCATTGCACTCCAAGTATTACTCAGCTCAGTTAGAGAAATAAACTGAACAAATAAATATGTATTATTACAGTAATCATAACAGTATAGCTCAGTACTTAAGTCAGTTAGAGAAAGAAACAGAACAACTAAATCTGTATTATTACAGCAATCCTAAAGTATCCAATCATTGCTTTGTCTCCACTCTAGAGACCCTGCTGTAATATAGGAACACAGAGGACCATGGGCGGAGGGTGGGCAACTGTAAAGTCCCGGCAGAGCTCCACTGAGCTCGCTCTCTCCTCCGCTCTCACTCGCTCATTCTATTTCTCCTGATGCTGCAGGCTGCCCTTTTGTACTGGGGTCCTGCTTAAATTGACGCCTTTTTCAGCCCACAAAGAAATCCACAGCAGTCCTGACACAGCTCCGTTGAGCTCGCTCACTCCCCCTCTCTCACTTGCTCATTCTGTTTCTCCCGGCGCTGCAGGCTGCCCTTTTGTACTGGGCTCCTGCCTGCATTGACAACTTTTTCTGCCCACAAAGAAATCCGCAGCTGTCCTGACAGAGCTCCGTTGAGGTCACTCACTCCCACTCTCTCACTCGCTCATTCCATTTCTCCCCAAGCTTCAGGCTGCCCTTTTGTACTGGGCTCCTGCCTGGGTTGGTGCCTTTTTCTGCCCACAAAGGAATCTGCAGCAATCATGGTACAGCTCCGTTGAGCTCACTCACTTACCCTCTCTCACTCACTCGTTCTGTTTCTCCCACCGCTGCAGGCTGCTCTTTTGTACTGGGCCCTGCCTGCATTGCTGTCTTTTTCTGCCCACAAAGAAATCCGCAGCAGTCCCAACAGAACTCCATTGAGCTCACTCACTCCCCCTTCCTCACTCGCTCATTCTGTTTCTCCCGGCACTGCAGGCTGCCTTTTTGTACTGGGCTCCTGTCTGCACTGGCACCTTTTTATGCCCACAAAGAAATCCGTAGCAGTCCCAACAGAGCTCTTTTGAGCTCAGTCACTCCCTCTCTCTCACTCGCTTTATCTAATCTGTCCCAAGCACTGATTTCTGAAAGCAACTGTGCTATTCTGCGCTGGAAGCGTGAAAACACATTTTGGCCAGGATGTGAAAAATGACAGCTGTATTGTTCATAAGGAGGTGTGTAAAAATGGCAATGTTTAAAATCTGGCGTGAAAATATTGCAAATTTGGGAAGGTACGAGCATGCATGGAACCTCATTTTATGGACTTTTGTCATAAAATTTTCAACATAGTCATTTTAGGACCTCTGCTCATGAACAGTGTCACTGTGATTTTCTTAATGTGTCTGGAACACTGATTTCCCACAGCGACAGCGCTGTTCTGCACTCGAACTGCGAAAACACATTTCGGCCAGGATGTGAAAAATGACAGCTGTACTGTTCATAAGGAGGTGCATAAAAATGGCAATGTTGAAAATCTGGAGTGAAAATATTGCAAATTGGCGGAGTTATGAGCGTGCGTAGCAACTGCTCAACGTACGCTTGTAAAACAGTCATTTTTTGATTTTTCCCACCAAATTTGCAACATAGACTTTTTGAGAGCCCACCTCATGAACACTGGCACTGTTGTTTCATTAATCAGTCCCGAAAGGTGATTCCACGCAGTGACCGTGAAATCACCTTTCGGGACCGATTAACACCATGATGGTGGCTGAATTCATGAGGGGGGACCCAATAACCCCATATTGAAAATGTGGTGCCAAAATTCCAAAAAATGCCTGAGATATGCAAAAAAGTTGAAAAAGCCCTACTTATGCCATCATACAGCTTACCGGCATTTCCTCAGTTCGCGATCGGCTTTGAAGAGTGCAGACGTGTTTCCGGTCCACCGAAGATTATCATGCCAGAGTCCGGAGGTAAGTATGGGGTGAGGGGGTGTGGGGAGGCAGGGTGCGCAGTGGGTGGGCGTGGGTTGTTGGAGGGGGCAGGGAGACCGCGAGGGGCCGTTTTCTTTTTAAGGTTTAAAAAAATTGGGATTTTTTTCTTTGCAGGGGCATTGGCATGCTGGGGTGGCCTCCCAGCGTGCCACCTGAATGTTTGGGGGCTGTAGCTGACGGGGATAGGGCACCCCGTTGGCATATATGAAGTGCAGTGGGGGGGGCAAGAGCCAAGAGGGATTGGGCACCACCTTGGCATAAACCGAACATTTTGGCGGGGAAGGGGACCATTTTGCTGATGGGGAGTAGGCTTCCACGTTGGCAGCCTGAACTCACGCAGTGACTGAAGCCAATGGGGATTGGGACCCCAGTCAGCAAACAAACACTGTTGCCGAGGGGGATTGGGCACCCCTCGGCACTGGGGGCTCCGGCTCAGTCATATTGTTTTGAACACGGTGGCAAGTCGCCACTATGTTCACAAACAATATTACAGTACCAACGTTCCACACAGCAATGACGGGTCACTCCCTCATTGCAGCGGAATGGCTGACACTGCAATGACGAGGTGGCCCCTGATTGCAGTGGCAGAAACGTTTCAAGGTTGTGGCATGCTGGCTGAACTAGTGTCAGCAGCAGCATGCTACCCCATTGGGAAAAATGGGCCAAGCCTCAAAAGGCAGTGGGGGCATTGGCCACAACAGTGCCACGCCTCCACAACCTGCTTCTGCAGCAAGCTGCCCCAATATGTTTCTTGCGCATGCGCGCAATCAACATAATAAAAAGGATACCTGAGTGAGCACTGGGACTGGCATAACACTAATCTAGTCCACAAGCAGGTTGGTAAAATGTGTATTTTTTCTACTGCAGTATCTTGCAGTCAGATAATCTGTTAAATGTAAGGGTTTAAAGAGCAGCTGACACCTTTGGGAAAACTTTTAAAAACATAATATTCAGACACAAATCAGCTGTTATTTCATATAACTTATATACACTTCTATAGATTTCTCCTCTTCAATATTTATTACTGAAGAAATTCAAGCAAAACAAAATCTGTAAGATCTATCCCTGAGAGTTCACCTGTCTCTATAGCTTATGCCCTACTTGAAATTATAATGCTCAGTTGTGACATCACAGTCTGTTGCCATGGAAAGAACTGTGATGTCACAAGCAGAGTATTATGACATCAGGTTGGGAAGAAGCAATAGGAGCTAATAAACCCTCCAGGAACAAAAATCCTGTTTTCATGCATAGGAACTCAGTAAAAAATAATGGGGATAAGAAATACAAAGTTAATGAGAAATTTAAAGCTGCTTTGTGTCCAAGTATGATGTTTTCCAAAGTTCTTCCTGAGGCGTCAATGGCTCTTTAAGCTTTAACTAGGGACTCTATGGTGCAGATTTCTCTATAAGGCATCATTGCCACAATGTGGCTCTTAAAGAGCTGCTGACGCCTGAAAGAAATCTTTAAAAAATGTAATAATTAGGTACAATTCAACTTGCATTCTTTATATATTCTATAGCTTTCTCTGTCCAATTATTTATTACTGAGGAAATGTGCATGAATACATGATCTTTGTCCCACTGAGAAAATTTGCATGAATACATGATATTTGCCCCTTAGAGTTCATCTGCTTCTGTAGCTTACTCCCTACTTCAAATCATAATCCTGTGTTGTGACATCACAATCTGCTGCCATGGGAGTAACTGTGATATCACAAGCAGTGCTCTGTGACTTCAGGTAGGGAGAAAGCAGCAGGAATAGATAAACTTTTTAGGAGCAAATATCCTATTTTCATGCAAATAATCTCAGTAAAAAATAGTGGGCAGGAGAAATACAGAACTAATGTGAAAAACAAGCTGGACAGTGTCTAAATACCTACCAGGTCATAATGTCATACGCTTAATAGCGTACAACATTGTGGCTAAACCGGTACAGCACTGTACCTGTGAGTGAATGGTGCAATACAGCATATACTGCTGTGCGTGGTATTGCACCATTCTCACTCTCCCAGGCAGAGGATAAGACCTCTGCTGGGAGTGGGTTCTGCCAAACTGCTGTGGCTCACTGGACTAAGCAGCAGGAACCCAGGTGCTGCATCTGAGACTGGGTTTGATTCCTGGTCCCAGAACATTTTTTTTTTTGACTTTGTGCGCTCCCCGAAGCAAACTCCCCCGGAGTTAAGAATCTTTATTGGGGGTGTTTGGGGTGTGTGTGTGGGGGGGGCAAGGCCCGCCACAAAAAAAACTTGAATCATGGCAGAAATCATGCTGTATTGGCAGCACGATTTTGCCATGAGGCATACTGTCTGGCGACATTATGACCCCGTGCCTCTAAATATTATGTTTTGTTAATGTTCTCCTGAGGGCGTCAGCTGCTCTTTAAGGTTCATTGAGATTTACTCAATAGATTAGGTGACAATATTCATATGCATGCTGTTTCACAAGTGTAATCAGTGTTCATTTTAAGGCAATTAAAGTTACAAGTTATACAATTTGTTGCTTTTTTAAATAAATTTACAGTTCTTGGCATGCCTTTATAGCTCCAAAGACAGCGTGGACTTTTCAAACTAAATATGGACAGTAATATGATGGGCATACATGCCGCAGCTGGACTCAGTGCAGTGATGCGGACTATATTGTTTTGTCTTGCTGGTTGATACTTTTTTCAGACTCCCCCTGAATGTAGTATCACACTGCAGTTGATGCTAGAGCTTGGCTGTTCCTTTCATGAGGGGCTTGTTCACCCTGGTTACATTGGTATGTATGGACAGTTAATTGCATGAAGTTGAAATGTCTCGTACATAATTGAAACCCCTGCAAAAACAAGATTTAGAATGGTTTCCAGCAGCTTGCCAACAACTGATGTCAAACTGACTGGTCTATAGTTCCTTGTTCATCTTGTTCTGCACTGTTCCCATCTATTATCTAATTTGTATTTTGGCGAAACCATTGTGGCAACATAGCTGTGTTATAAAATGCCTCACGTGGCTTGCCTCAGCGCCATCACAACAAGCAGCATTACGTTTACCTCTTGGCATCTTGACTGCTTTGCAGATCTTTACAATTACAGAGCACTGTCCAGTACAACAACCAGGATCCCAAGGATGGAGGATGGAGTATTACCTGTGGAGGTTCAGGACAGCAGCAAAGGAGGAGGAAAAAGGATCTGGGAGTGATGATAACTAGCTACCTGAAGCACTCCTCACAGTGCAAAAAGGCAGCAGCAAATGCCCAAAGGATGTTGGGGTGTATAGCTAGGGGATCAGCAGTAGGCAGAAGGAGGTTTTACTGCCCCTTTACAGGTTGCTGGTTAGACCGCACTTAGAGTACGGAGTAAGACACTGGTGTCCATACCTCAAGAAGGACATCAGCCTGCTGGAGAAAGTCCAGAGGAGGGCTGCCAAGATGATTATGGGTCAACAGGATATGTCTTACAAGGAGAGGCTGGGAGCCCTGAAAATGTTCTCCCTGGAAGAGAGGAGGGGCAGAGGGGGCATAACAGAGACCTTCAAATACTTGAAGATGATAAACTGGATCAATAGGGAGAATCTTTTCGAGCTAAGGGACAATCGAACCATGAGGGGGCACAGTTTGAGGATGGAGGGGAAGGGGAAGATTTAGGAGGGATGTTAGGAAGCAATTCTTCACGGAGCGGGTGGTGGCCAGTTGGAATTCTCTACTGGAGGAAGTGGTCTCAGTGAAGACAGAGGGCAGCTTTAAGATGGCCTGGGACAGGCATAGGGGAAACCATGAGACCGGGGGGGCGGCATATGGAGTGGAAGGGAGGTCAGGGCAGGAGAAGGGGGGGGCAGGAGCAGTGGCATAAGCTAGGGACTCTGCAACACGAGCAGACTCCATAGACCTAATGGCATTTTTCTGCTGGCACGCTCGTATGCTCATAACAGAATCACCACAAGCTCACAGGAACATCAGGACGTAAACCCATCTACTGAGCACTGTCCAGTACTACAGCATCATCACAAACACAGGGGAGCCAGGGATTTAAACCCACCTGCCGAGCACAGTCCACTACTGCAGCGTCATCACAGCAGCATAGGAGAACCAGGATCCCAACCCACCTCCAGAACAACATCCAGTACTACAGCATCATCACAAACTCATAAGGGAAGCAAGTATTCAACCCCTCCTACTGAACATTGTCCAGTACTACAGCATGATCAAAAATGTAGGGGAACCACAGATTCAAACCCACCTACTGAGCACTGTCCACTACTACAGCATGATCAAAAACGTAGGGGAGCCACAGATTCAAACCCACCTACTGAGCACTGTCCACTACTACAGCATGATCAAAAACGTAGGGGCGCCACAGATTCAAACCCATCTACTGAGCACTGTCCACTACTACAGCATCATCAAAAACGTAGGGGAACCACAGATTCAAACCCACCTACTGAACACTGTCCACTACTACAGCATGATCAAAAATGTAGGGGAACCACAGATTCAAACCCACCTACTGAGCACTGTCCACTACTACAGCATGATCAAAAACGTAGGGGAACCACAGATTCAAACCCACCTACTGAGCACTGTCCACTACTACAGCATCATCAAAAATGTAGGGGAACCACAGATTCAAACCCACCTACTGAGCACTGTCCACTACTACAGCATGATCAAAAACACAGTGGAACTGAGGATTCAAACTCACCTACTGAGCACTACACTACTACAGCATCGTCACAAACTCACAGGAGAACTGGGGATTTAAACCCACCTACCAATCACTGTCTTGTACTACAACATCACGGCAAGCTCATGGGAACTGGGGATTCAAACCCTCCTACTGAGCACTGTCCACAACTACAGCATAATCATAGGCACACAGGGGATGTGAGGTTACAAACCCTTCTACTGAGCACTGTCCACTACTACAGCATCATCAAAAAACAGTGGAACTGAGGATTCAAACCCACCTACTGAGCACTGCACTACTACAGCATGTCACAAACTCACAGGGGAACTGGGGATTCAAACCCTCCTACTGAGCACTCTCCACTATTACAGCATAATCATAGGCACACAGGGGATGTGAGGATTCAAACCCTCCTACTGAGCACGGTCCACTATTACAGCATAATCATAGGCACACAGGGAATATGAGGATTCAAACCCTCCTACTGAGCGCGGTCCCCTACTACAGCATCATTACAAGTTCATAGGGAACTGGGGTTCAAACGCTCCCACTAAACACTGTCCAGTACTACAGCGTGATCACAGGCACACAGGGGAATCTGGGATTCAAAACCACCTACTAAACGATGTCCATTACTGCTGCATCATTACAAACTCATAGGGAGCTAGGATTCAACCTCTCCTGTTAAACTCTGCCCAGTACTACAGCATGGTTGAAGAACTGGTGCTGCGAGGAAGGGTTCGGATTCATTGGTGACTGGGGATCCACCTGGAGGGATGGGCTTGTTTAAGCCTAATGGCCAGCATCCATCCTGGAGGGGAATCCAAGCACTCAATGAAAAGTTTAAATGCTACATGGACAAGCATTTAAACTAGCCGGGGGGGGTCAGCAAGGAGGGTACCTAATTGCCCACCTCCCATATCTAGCAGTGGACCCAGAGAACAGGAGGAGTAGATATCACTACAAAGCAGTGTGCAAAAGATGGAGATAGGCAGCCAAGGGTAGACAGGCAAAAAAAGGGCAAAATACAACAGAAGGGCAGACAGCAGGGAGAACCAGGGATAAAGAACAACCAGGAAGGGGACTGGAGTAGAGCAGCAAAACAGATCAGGGAGGTCACATCATGGAAAGCCACGTGTGCCAATGCCATGAGCCTTAGCAACAAGACGGAGGATCTGGAGGCTGCCATGGCGCAATCAGACCTGGACATTGTGGCGATCACAGAGACCTGGCATAATGATAACCACAACTGGGAGATAGCCATACCCATACCTGGCTACAACATATTCAGAAGAGACAGGGCAGGCAGGAAGGAAGAAGGAGTGGAACTTTATGTGAAAAATGGCATAAAGGCCACAGAGATCCAGGAGGAACAAAATGGGGTTGGGGGGTGATACTGTGGGTTAAGCTGGAAAGGAAAACGGGGTCAGCCATCTGCACAGGGGTGGTCTACAGACCACCAGCCAGGAGGAAGAGACAGCTAGGAAGTTAATGCTAACCATCCAAAGGATGGTGGACAAGAAGGAGGTGGTGCTGGTTGGAGACTTCAGTATTCCAGATGTGAACTGGAGCCTCCCAGCAGTAGCGTCAACTAGGAACAGATTTATCCTGGACTCCCTTCAGGATGCCTTCCTTAAGCAAATGGTCATGAAACTAATTCAGCAGAAGGCAATACTGGACCTCGTGTTCACAAATGGGGATAGTGTGATAGGGGTAACAGTGGGGGAGCACCTGGGGAACAGTGACCACCGGTGAATGTGGTTTGAAATCACAGAAGGAGCAGAACCAAACCGCACAATAACACGTATCCTGGATTTTAGGAGGGCAGATTTGGGGAAAATGGGGACATGCTTGAAAGAGGCACTAATACAAATGGGGAGGGAATTGGGGGTGGAGGAGGAGTGGGCAATATTTAAAACAGGGATTACAAGAGCAACATAATTATGCATTAGGCAGGTTAGCAAGGGGAAAAGGAAGAGGAGGCCATTATGGTTTTCCAAGGAGGTAGCAGAGACAGTGAAAGCCAAAAAGATCACATTCAGGCAATACAAAAAGATACAGGCAGAAGAGGACAGGGGGAAGTACCAGGAGAAGCAAAGGGAGGCAGGGAGGTCAGTAAGGGAATCCAAAGCTCAGACGGAAGACCACATTGCAAAATCAGTGGTTAGAGGGGACAAAACCTATTATAGGTACATAAGTGAAAAAAGAAGGGCGAAGGGAGGGATAGTGAGACTGAAGGGGGAGGACGGGGGCAGCATGCAGGATGACAACAGTAAAGCTGACATACTGAACAGATATTTTTGCTTAGTCTTTACTGAGGAAGGGGAGAGTAACGGGCCTGATAGGAGTACAAGGGGTGGGAAGGGCACGGAAATGGACACAAATCCCTTTACACGGGAAAGGGTCCTAAAGGAACTGGAAGGAATGAGAGTTGATAAAACAATGGGGCCAGAAGGGGTGCACCCCAAGGTCCTAAAGGAACTAAGAGAGGTGGTGGCTGAACCTCTTGGTAATCCTGTTTAACCAGTCACTGGAAACGGGAGGTACCCAAAGACTGGAGGACAGCAGATGTAGTCCTCTTATACAAAAGTGGGAACAAAAAGGAAGCGGGGAACTACAGACCAGTCAGCCTGACCTAGGTAGTGGGGAAGATCATGGAAACACTACTGAATGAGACATTGGTGGAACATCTGGTTGCCAACGGCCTACAGGACCCAGGGCAGCATGGTTTCACCAGGGGGAAGTTATGCCAGACCAGCTTCATTGAATTTTTCAACTGGGTGACAAGAGAGGTGGATCAGGGAGGGCAGTGGATGTGAACTATCTGGACTTCAGCAAGGTCTTTGACACCGTGCCACATAGAAGGTTGTTAAACAAACGGGGGAATACGGGAGTGGGCAGGACAGTAGTGCGGTGGATGGGTAATTGGCTGGATGGCAGGACACAGAGAGTAGTAATAAATGGCTAGCACTCTACAGAAGAAAGAGTGACCAGTGGGGTGCCATAGGGATCAGTGCTGGGACCAGTCTTATTCAACATCTTCATTGGTGACATTGCACAGGATCTAGAAGGCAGAATGTCCCTGTTTGTTGATGACACAAAGATTAAGAACCTCAAGACTGATCGGGTTGCTTGGTCCGATCATTGCATGGTGGAGTTCATGTTTGGGGCACCCCCCTAGAGCCCTCCCCCTGTGCAGATGGTCAGCTACCACCCTTTGAAGGGTGTGACTCCTGAGGGTCTTCTGGTGGTGGCTGATCTATCTACCGTGGGCACTGCATGGTGGGGGGGTGCACTGCAGTCACCGCCTATAACAAGGTGATGTCTGAGGTGCTCGACTCCCTTGCACCACTCTGTGTATGACCCAGATCTTCTCACTTGAAGTCTCTATGGTGTGATGGGGAGCTTAAGGCGATGAAGACTTTGGGTCAGAAGTTGGAGCGCTGCTGGTGGAGGAGCGGCCTGGAGGTGGACAAACTGGCCCTGTGTGCTCACTGTGGTGAGTACCAGGAGGCAATCAACCATAAGAAGGCAGGTTCCTGTCCAGGAAGATTGCTGCCGGGAAGAATTGACCAGCTGTGCTTTTCAGACTGTGGATAGGCTACTAAACCCAGCCTGTCTGCAGCTGAAAAAAGCTTTTTCAAACACTTTATGCGAAGAGTTTGCTCAGTTCTTCTCGGACAGAGTGTCTGCCATCAGACATGGAATTCAACCAGTGGGCCAATATGTGGCTGACACTGATTGCCTCAGTTGCCCAGAGAGCACTCCACCTAGTTGGGGTGAATTTAGACCAGTGGAGGTGACAGAGGTCATTGGGGTTGCTTCCAAGCTGAGGCACACATATTGTGAACTGGACCCAGTGCCAATGCGTATCTTGATGGGCTGTATCAACTCCATTGGCCTGGTGTTTGCCTTGATTGTCAAGTGCTCCCTGTCTGAGGGGGTCTTTCCCAGTGCCTTGAAGGAAGCATTGGTGAGACCCCTTCTGAAAAAGCCATCTTTAAACCCTGACATCATGGCAAATTACCATCCAATCTCCAACCTGCCATTCTTAGGTAAGGTTGTTGAGAAGATTGTGGTGCTTCAGCTTGAAGAGCACCTTGTGGCCATTGATCTATATGAACCTCTCCAGCCTGGGTTTTGGGTGAGGCATAGCACAGGAACTGTGTTAGTTCAGGTGCACAATGACCTACTCAGGGCGAGAGATCGAGGGGAGGGGACAATTTTCGTTCTTCTTGATCTCTCCTCAGCATTTGACTCGGTGGACCATTGTGTGTTACTTGACTGCCTAAGGGAATTTTGAGGACTCACCGGCACAGTCATCTTCTGGTTTGAGTCTTTTCTCACAGACTGGAGGCAGAGGGTAGTGATGGGGAATTTCTCCTCCTCCCCTAGTCCCCTGTCTTGTGAAGTACCTCAGGGTTCAGTCTTGTCACCAATGTTGTTTGCCATGTACATGCTGCCCCTGGGAGGGCTCATTAGGAAATATGGCTTGGGTTTTCATTGCTATGTCAATAATACCCAGCTATATCTTTCCTTTGCACCTGGGACATCCAGTGCAGTGGACGTGCAAAACAACTGCCTTGCTGAAATCAATGACTGGATGGCCTCCAGCTGATTGTGACTGAATCCCGATAAGACGGAGGTACTGGTAGTGGAGTCGAACAGCAGGTGTGATAGAATGGCCCTGGGTGCAGAGACAGGACTCCTCCTGGGTTCTGTGCCTTTGAAGGCCTCCTCCAGGGTGCATAACCTGGGTGTTATTCTTGATAGTGGCCTGACACTTGAGGGTCAGGTGTCAGCCATGGTCTGTACCAGTTTTTACCATCTGGGGAATATCGCCAGGATTAGGCCCCTGGTTCCGCCACTGGACTTCCCTACCTCAGTGCATGCCTTTGTGATGTCAAGGCTTGATTACTGTAATGTGCTCTACCTCGGGGTCTCAGGAGGTATCCTCCATTGGCTTCAGCTAGTGCAGAACACAGCTGCCAGGTTGCTGACAGGGCAGTCAAAGTATTGCCATGTTACCCCGGTGCTGCGTGAACTGCACTGGCTGCCAGTCAGATGGAGGATCCTCTTTAAGGTGGGCTTGCTGCCCTTTAAGGCCCTACATGACCTGGGCCCTGGTTACCTGATGGACCTTCCTACATCTGCTACCTCAGTCTGCTCCCTCTGTTCCTCCTCGAGGGGTCTCCTTGCGATTCCCAGGATGAGGTTGACAACTGCCGGTGATAGTGTTTTTAGCATCACCGGCCTCGTCCTGTGGAATTCACTACCTCCATCTATTAGGGAGGCCCCTTTGGTGGCGGTATTCAAGGTATGCCCCAAGGCCTTCCTGTTAGCTCAGGCTTTTCCTGACCCAGTTTTGTAAATATTGCCTTTCTCTGACCTGTTATACTGCTATTGCCTTGGTTTTTCTTATTATCATTCTGTTAGTTATTTTTATTTATTGGTTATTGTGTTTTTTGATAATGCTATATTTATTGAAATTTGTTTTATGTTGATTTTATGTACGGTGCCCAGAGCTTCCAGGACGGGGCATCTTTTAAGTAAAATTTGCCTTGCCTTGCCTCTGTAACAGAGTGGACATGCCAGAGGGTGTAGACAGAATGAGGAGGGACCTGCAGAAGCTTAAAGAATGGTTAAAGGTTTGGCAGTTGAAATTTAATGCAAAAAAGTGCAAAATAATGCATAAGGGCACAAAAACCCTGGAACAACATATCAGTTGGGCGGTGAGGATATAGCATGCACCAAGCAGGAAAAAGGCCTTGGGGATATCGTCTCTGATGACCTGAAGGTAGGGAAACGGTGTGACTAGGCAGCAGATAAAGAAATAGGATGCTGGGATGCATAGGCAGGGGCATCACCAGCAGGAAAAGGGAGGTCATAATTCCACTGTACAAGACACTACTGAGGCCCCACCTGGAGTACAGTGTCCAGTTCTGGAGATCTTATCTATATAAGGACACAGACAGGGTGGAGAAGGTTCAGAGGAGGGCAACAAAGATGGTACAAGATTGCATCACAAATCCTAGGAGAACAGGCAGAAGGACTTGAATATGTAATCCCTGAAGGAGGGAAGGGAGAAAAGGGATATTATAGAGACATACAAGTACATTACAGGGAGGAGCAGGGTGCAGGAAAACACTATTTTCCAGTGAAAAAGATGTTCCAGGACCAGAGGGCATGGGATGGAGTTGGAGGGAGGGCGATTCAGAGGAAACATGGGGAAGAATTACTTTGCAGAAAGGGTGGTGGGCAAGTGGAAAACCCTGCCCGAGGAAGTGGTGGAGGCTGAAACAATCACGGGATTTAAGAATCATGGGATAGACATAAGGGAATTCTGGAGGTCAGGGTTAAGGGGCAACAGACTTCCAGAAAAACGTAAGTGATCTTGTAAGCTCAAATGGGTAGACTGGGTGGGCCATAAGCCCTTATCTGCCAACAGTATCTATGTATGTATCTATAATCACACTTACAAGGGTACTGAGATTCAAACCCTCCTACTGAGCCCTGTTCATTACTACAGAATTATCACAAGCTGTCAGGGGAACTGGGATTCAAACTCTCCTACTGAGCACTGTCTATTACTACAGCAACATCAAACAAGCATTTGTCAATGCCGAACGTTCACTTGCAGGCATTTGCAGTGGTGTTTGGCACGTAAGGTGTTTTACCCTAATGCCTGTGCGATTGCTGGTATTTGCACAATAAATTTTCAGCATGACCTTTTTGTTACCCCCATTGTGCGCTACATAGGCGGAAACACGTTTTGGGCAGGATGTGAAAAATGACAGCTGTACTGCTCATAAGAAAGTGTGGTAAAATGGCAATGTTGAAAATCTGGAGTGGAAATATTGAAAATTCGCAAACCTACGAGCGTGCGTGGGAACTGTGCAATGCACACTCGTGAAACAGTCATTGTTAGGAATTTTTTCACCAAATTGTCAACATTGGCATTTTAAAACCTCTGCAAATGAACAGTGCCACTGTGATTGTCTTACTGTGTGCCATACATTGATTTTGCACACCGACTGCGCCATTGTGCGCTACATGGGCGGAAACACATTTTGGGTAGGATGTGAAATATGACAGCTGTACTGCTCATGAGGAGGTGTGGTAAAATGCCAATGTTGAAAATCTGGAGTGGAAATATTGGAAATTCGCAAACTTACGAGTGTGCGTGGGAACTGTGCAACGCAAGCTCGTAAAACAGTCATTTTAAGGAATTTTTTCACCAAATTTTCAACATTGCCATTTTAAAACCTCTGCTAATGAACAGTGCCACCATGATTTTCTTATTGCATCCCATACATTGATTTTGCACACCGACTGTGCCATTGTGCGCTACATGGGCGGAAACATGTTTTGGGCAGGATGTGAAAAATGACAGCTATACTGCTCATAAGGAGGTGTGGTAAAATGGCAATGTTGAAAATCTGGAATGAAAATATTGAAAATTCGCGAACTTACGAGCCTGCTTAGGAACTGCGCAACGCACGCTCGTAAAACAGTCATTTTTTGGAATTTTTGCACCAAATTTTCAACATGGGGTTTTTGGGACCCCTTCTCATGAATGATGTCACTGTCATGGCGCTATTCAGGCCCAAAGGATGATTTCGCACAGTGACTGCGCAGTGACTGCGAAATCACCCTTCAGGCCCGAATAATGCCATGACAGTGACATCATTCATTAGAAGGGGTCCCAAAAACCCCATGTTGAAAATTTGGTGCAAAAATTCCAAAAAATGCCTGAGATATGCAATAAAGTTGAAACCCCCCTATCTAGCACATTATACAGCTTACCGGCATCTCCTCAGTTCGCGGTCGGCTTTGAAGAGTGCAGACATGTTCCCAGTCCACCGAAGATTGTTGCGCCGAGCTCCGAAGATAAGTATGGGGTGAGGGGAGGCTGGGTGCGCAGTGAGTGGGTGCGGGTTGTGGGAGGGGGGACTGGGAGATGCGCCGTGGGACCGTTTTCGATTTACAGGTACAAAAAAAAAAAAAACAGACGACATGGGATGTTTGCCACGCTGGGGTGGGCTCCCAGCATGGCAGAAGATGGCTGGGGTGGCTGAGGAGCCGTGGGGTTGGGCACCCGTCGACCAAACTACGTGGGGGCTGAGGAGCCGGCGAGGTTGGGCACCCGTTGGCAAACTAAACTTGATGTTTGCCACGCTGGGGTGGGCTCCCAGCGTGGCAGAAGGATGGCATGGGGGCCGTGGAGCTGACGGGGATTGGGCACCCCGTTGGCAAACATTGCCACGCTGGGGTGGGCTCTGGCGCACCAAAGCTTTAAGGGGCGTGGCGTGGGAGGGGCCCGGCGTGGCGCGAGGGGCGGCATGGCGCGGTGCTCGGTATGACAGCGGTGGGTTTCTTTGAAGGGAAGACCACCGCTGTCATACACAGCTCCTGCACCCATTGGTGCAGGACCACCACGCCTGCTCAACGGAGCACTGGATTGCAAGGGAGAGGCACACCTCCAAAGTGTGCTACTCTCCCGAAACGTTCCTTGCACATGTGCTCAAGCGAACGTAAAAAGGGGTACCAGGGATTCAAACCCACCTACTGAACAGTGTCCAGTACTACAGCAGCATCACAAACACGGTGAACCAGGGATTTAAACCCAATTACTGAGCACTGTCTAGTACCTACAGTATCATCACAAACTCACCGGGGAACCAGGATTCAAACCTACCTACCAAACAGTCCATTACTACAGCATCATCGCAAAGAAACAGGGGAACTAAGATTCAAACTCTACGAAACACTGTCCAGTACTACAGTGTGATCATTAACTTAAAAGGGAAGATTCAAACCCTCCCAATGAGCACTGTCCAGAATTACAGAGTCATTACAAGCTGTCAGGGTGTACTGGGAATCAAACCCTTCCACTGAGCACTGTCCAGCACTACAGCATCGTTACATAATCACAGGGTGACAGGGATTCACAGCTGCCTACTGAGCACTTTTCTGTACTATCACAGAGAAACCAGGATTTGTATCCATACTGCACTGATCAGTACTGCAACATAACCACAGACATACACAGGAACTTCACAGGAACTAGGGATTCTCAAGCCCATCTAATGAGCACTGTCCAGTATTACAGCATCAACACAGACACATAGAGGAACTTGGGATTCAAACCCACCCACAGAGCACTTCTCAGTACTATAGCACCATCACAGACCAGCAGGGGAACTTGGGACTCAAATCCACGTAGTGAGCACTGTCCAGTACAGCAGCATTATGACGGACACACCGGGAAACAGATTTCAAACCCAGCTTCTGAGCACTGTCCAGTAGTACAGAATCATCGCAGACACAGAGAGGAACTGAAAATTCATCCCCACCTACTGAGCAGAACTGTACTCCAACATCATCACAGACACACATGGGAACCAGCGATTCACACACGCGCACACACACACACAAACACACTGAGCACTGTCCTGTACTCCACCATTAGGTTATGGAACTCAGGGTAACAGGATTCAAACCCTCCTACTGAGCACTGTCCAGTACTACAGCATCATCACAGAGAAACCAGGAACTCAAATCCACTTACTGAGCACAGACCAGTACTATAGCATCATCTCAGACACACAGGGAAACTAGGGACTCAAACCCACCTGCTAAGCACAGTCGCGTACATGGGAACCAGGTATTCAACCCCCTCCACCCCCCTACACTGAGCACTGTCCTGTACTCCACCATGTTATGGCACACAGGGGAACAGGATTCAAACTTTGCTACTGAGCACTGTCCAGTACTACAGCATCATCAGAGGAACACAGGGAGTTGGGGATTCAAACCCACCCCCTGAGTACTGTCCAGTACTACAAAATCATCACAGGCACAGAGGGGAAGTGGGGATTTAATCCAACAATCTCAAACCAGGGACTGTGTTAGGTGACCTAAAGTAGCAACCCATCTGATTTTTCCAATTACCTCTGTAATCTCTTGGGTAGCACCTGAAAATAGGCACTTGGTTGTCTAGTGTGCCTACCTGGTAAACAAAATCAAATAATAAATAAATAAATAAATACACGTCTTGTCAGCCTGGTTACTGGGTGCTGTATATGCCCAACAACTCATCTGGCTTTGCCTGCTGAGAGTGGGATACTGTACAAAGATTTATACCAAGCCCAATGTGTGTACAAGATATGGCCAACAGAGCCAGCCTGGTGGCGCAGAGGGTTGAGGCACTGGCTGCCACACCTCATGCCATGCCGGCGACCCGGGTTCAGGAATGAGACTGGGTCATCGGTGGTCGGCGGGGGGGAGGGAGAGATGCGAGTGGCTGCCAGCTGGCAGCCCTCTGCCTCGGAAGAGAGGAACAGGTTTCCTCAGAGCTTGGCCACCCCCTGGTGGAGGCTGGAGTGGCTGTGTTGCTTCGAGGACTGCCGGAGCTAGGCTGAGGGAGGGTTGAAGAGACTGGCACTGGAGCTGTTGTGCGCATGTGTTCCTCCACATGCATGCTTCACCACTTCTGGGGTCTTGGGAGTAGGACTGACTCACTGGGGTGCAAATGGAAAAAACATCGGGGGCCACTGAGGATGAAGCCTCCAGACTGTCTCAGGAGATCTGCTGGGGTGTGCATGGTGCCATAAGATCCCCAAAGACCCCGAGACTGGTAGGGTTGGCAGACGATGAGGGTGACCTGCCAAAGGAGGATAAATAGAATTGTCAAAAAAAAAAAAAAAGATATGCCCAATAGGAATGAAAAACAAAAATGATACAAAATATGTATCTTGTTGTCAGCCCATCAGTACAGTGGTAGGGTTACAGCTCGTGCCGTCAGTGACCCCAGTTTGGAAAAAAGCCTGGATCACTGAAGTCTGGCCAGGGAGGAGGAGCGAGCACCCCAGAGGATGCTCTCCTCCTCCATGAAGGGAGGGCATCTGGCTCTGCTGCAACACTGTGATCTGGCCTAGGTGATCACAGGTGACAGTACAGTCGGAGCCACTGTTTGGGTGAGAGGGTGCTGGCTGGTGCTCTGCACACTTGCTTGTGTTTTTGCATGGGTGCACCTGCGTGGTGTCCAGAGGGCTGGGACAAAAAGGGGAAAATGGGCAGGATGAATGGCTATCACCTCATAAGCTTGGCACCTGCAAACTAGTCTGACCCCAATGATGGCTCGAGAAGCTCCCCACCAACCCCACCGTAGGGGAGTGGATACACCATGGGGGAATGGGAGTCAGGAAACTCTGGGAAAAGTCAGGTGACAGGGCCGGGGACCAAGTTCCTCTCTGTGTATCTGGGGCGTAATTATTTATAATGTATGGTAAGTGCCTGTTAACCACCATAATCAACAGTCACACAGCTTTGTTACGCACTGTTTAGAATTTTAAAAGTTGTTAACCACACTTTGGAACTTCCAAACAGTGGCATAACAAAAAAGAATGCACCAGAGTTCCATAATTCTCACACATAGAATGCAAATAGTGTTTTTTTGACCATACACTATAAAAGATGATGGCTGAGGATTGGGTGACAACCACACTGAAATCACCTCTCATGGTTGCTAGGGCTACAGTAAACCTCTCGAGCTGTGCTCTCGAGGTTTACCATGTTGCCCTAGCAACCACTCGAGGTGATTACAGCATGGTTATCACCTGCTACCCAGCCATTATCCTCTATATAATGCATGGGGAGCCCTTATTATTAACTGAAATCAAGCAGATTACAACCTTGTTATGCCATTGTTATGACATCACTCTGTTGTTAACCCTTCTTGAGTATGTCATAACAATGGTATAACAAAATGGAATGCTCACAACAATCAGTGTTCTGTAAAGTAATTCAGTCTATAGCGTGTGTTGGAACATTGTTATGGATGGAAATCCATCCCTTCTCAAACATTGTTATGCTGCACTAGTTATGTCAGCTAGTTTGTTATACTGGACTAGCTATGTAGCTAGTGCATCATAATAACTTAGAATGTGATTGCGCATGCGCGGTGCGCGATCTTCCCCCTACTTAGCAGCAGCCTCGGCGACAAGAGCAAGCCTGTCCTAAAGAAAAAAAAGCCAAAACAAGTAAGCGACAATCATTTTACAACAGCTCTTTCCTTATTTATTTGAAACATGCACTATAAAAAACAATGGATGACTAACTATCGGTAACAAGCCGCGTTAGTACATCTCAGGGTTCCCATGGCGACCAAACCTCTCAAGCTGTGCTCTCGAGGTTCAAACAGTCTCCATAAGAACCTCTCGATGAACTAACTGGCTTGTTACTGATAGTTAGTCATCCATTATTCTCTATGTAATTACACAATCTTAGTAGCCCATACACTATAAAATATAACGTATGGTCTTTGGTTAACAACTGCACTGAAAACACTTCCCGAGGTTGCCATAACATCTGAAAACCTCTCGAGCTGCGCTGTCGAGGTTTACAATGATGTCATGGCAACCTCTCTAAGTGTTCACAGCGTGGTTATTAATCAAAGACCATACATTATCCTTTATTTATGATTTTGTCTTTCCCTCATTTTTGCAAATTTTTCCCCAGTACCCCAACCTAGTGCTCAGGTTCACCACAGTCAATACCCTTTCTTCAGTTGCCAGTACCGCTCCATAGTTGAACAATCATGGCAGTGTGAATGCCCATTGGCCAACGCTGTCTTATTCTGGGAAACGATTGTCTTTTCTGCACCCCCCCCGCCCAACTGGCACCAGCATAGAAATCTGGGGCTTGTGTGCAAACCGTGGTCTCCCAGGTGGCAACAGAGTGCAATGCCATCATGTCACTGAGCCTATAGTAACATTTCAATACCATGTATAAGTACTGCCAAAGGTGAGTCTCAAACTCAGAACCTGCTGTGCCAAAAACATCAGGTGCCTCACGAGGCGAGCAAAAGGCACAGCCTGACCTGATTGGCCACAGAGTGACTGTGTCACATTCAGATCGGTCCATCACACAGCAGTTTCCTATCCTGGATGCACAGGACTGAGTCAGAGAAGAGGGCAAGGATACCAGCTACAGGTCTTCTGAGAGCTTTACCAGAGCATCCTGGATCAACTAGACTCGGGGAGAGAGAGAGAGAGAGAGAGAGAGATATGGAGAGAGAGAGAGATGGAGAGAGAGAGAAAGAGTTCACAGCTAGCTTTCTCTTTGTTTATTTTGTGTGGGTTGGAAAGGTTTGGGGTAGGATTACTTTCTTTAATGTTCCTTTGCCCCCCACCCACCCTGATGATCAGGGTCCCATGGCTGTACCCTTGCTGTGGCTTGGAGAATGGGTGAGAGGCTGCTTTCACAGCCAATTTCGGTGTCACTCCATGGGTGACTTGCAGCCCTCCACTTCCTCCCCTGATGGTGAGCACTTCACTTCTGCATCACACTTGGTCCTCTCTTGGCCTTATTTTGGAATTTCATGGCAAGTATGCAAACCCTGATCTCCTAAGTGGCAGAGTGACACCATGCCACTGACTGGCCCTGTGGGGCTACCAGCGCCCTATCCTTCTCTCCTCTCCCCTAGTAAGCTGAGCTCTGAAAACTCATCACACTGGTTGCATGCTTCAGCCTTCTGGTACTGAGTGCAATGCTAGGGTTTGAACCACACAGTTCGCATAGCTGCGGATTGACCTGATAGCAACAGGATCAAGTGAACACTGAACAGCGGGATGGCTTAGGTAACAAGGGAGGTTGTGCCGCAGTGTCCCAGGGAATCACAATAAGTCATGTGTTCTGGATGGACTATCGTGGCAACAGTATTGTGGTAACTGTTTATGTGAACTGTTACTGGAATCTCATGGTTTGAAGAGTATATTTTTGAGTTCCTTGATTGAGAGAATTGAGAAGCGCAGTTGAATGACTACATACACAAAGGACTTGAGAAGAAACTCTAATACCCTAAGAGACATAGTAACTGTACAAGTATCAAAAATCATGTTAACAACTTCTGTTTTTTTTTTTTTAAATCGAACTTCAATTTAAAATTGCAATGTTTTACTGCACAGAAAATTAGAGAAATCCCTGTGTGGGCTGTGGAATTCTTAGCACGAGACACTTTCATGAATAAGTTTATATGTGCTCTAAGAGATTTCTCCTAATATTGCTGCTGCTGGAGATGACAGCTGCGGGCAGGAAAATATGTCCTGCGATTCGCTATGCTTATTGGCTGAAAACCTGTATAGTATGATTTATAAAAGTTGTTAAGAGTATCTGGACTGTTATAAACAATTCTGACAGTGAAAAATTATGTCAGAATCTATAACATAAACTGACTCAAGCAGCCTGTGTCAATGGCCGTCACAATGAGCACTGTTACCTTTCGCTCCGGGCATCTTGAGTCCGCTCCAGATCGTCACAGTTATGGGGAAAATGCAGAAGGGTGCAGAAAACCCTTCCCGAATTTATTGCTGCACAATTTGAATGAAACCAACGACAAAGCAGGTTGTTGGGTGGGGGAGGAGCTAAAAAAAAGCAGTTCTAGAAAGCAAATGTTGTTACATACAGTTTGCTTTTCTGTTAGTTATGTTAGAAGGAAAATTAAGAATCAAAGCGCAGTGTCAGCCGAGAGAGCTGAATGCAGTTGTGCTGATGTTGATGGAACTCTGATTGTAGGAAGCAAATCCCCTTTGTGCTTCTTGAATGTAGAACCTACATGATCCCATCCAACAGTTCAGCAGCACTGAATCAGCTGTTGACCTTTAACCTTCCCTCTCACTCCACAGTTTTAGGAGAGATGGAAAGTTAAGAAACAAAACCTTGATTCCAGTTTAATAGAGGGGGTGGAGGGCAAGAAATAAGAGAAAAAATGATTCTGTTTAGAGTCAAGGACCACCATATTCAGAGCTCCTGCCAAGCACCACACACAGTCTGGACAGTTACAGAGGGGGAGGAGCAGGGAGGCAAAGAGAAGGAAGTGAGCAAAGAAGGGCTGATCACTACAAGCATAAACTGAACTGAGCAAACTGGTGAGACAATTTAGTTGAGGAATTTTGGCGAAGAAGGAAAAAAGAACAGTAGGTGGAGTGTGAGATCAGCTAAGTAGGACGTCTCAAATGTAGTGCAAAGGTATAAAATATGTGTATAAGGTGCCACTTTAGTAGGCTATTTCAATGGAGTGAATAGTACGGGAATTGTGAAGCAAATATGTACAGCATTTTTTTTAAATAAGGGAAAAAGTCTTAAGTGTGTTAAGCAATAAAAGGGGAGGGAGGGAGGCACTGAAGTTAGGGCCAAAATGTACTACACAGGGCAGTGGAGAGGAGGAAGGTTATAGGGGAAGGCAGGAGTGGGGGCAGAATAGTGGGGTGCAATGGGTGTGGGGCAGCGGTGTTCATGGAAACACTGTGGAGGATGGGGTGTTGTCCGATATGTGTCAGTCTGGGACAACTGGAAGTGGAGATAGGCAATATAAAGGGTAAAATGGTGAGGAAGTGGAAGGACGAAGGGGAGGGGGAAACTGCAACTATAATGCTAACAGGGAGTTGCGGGGACTGGTGTAGGAGGAAGAGGGCGGGAAGAGACCAGTTGTGGTTATGGAGCAATGGAGTAGGACAAGGATGGTCAGGGAGGAAAGGGTCCCAGACCAGGCTGTGGTGGGTGTAATGGCCAGTAAGAAGTGAAGAGTACAGGAGGGGGGACTTGAAGGTCTCATGAAAAGACACATACCTCAGCTGCAGGGGGGAATGAAGCGCACAATGGGGGAGGAGGTGGTATTACAGTGTCCAACAGGTACAAACCTCTGGGAGACAGGATTGGGGAGGAAGTTCTAAAAGGATCGGGGGGAACAGCAAGTAGGGATCAGGAAACAGGGATAGGCAGAAGGGAAGAGAGAGACAGAAGCAGGGGTTGGAAGGCAGATGAAGGGGAGGAATTGAAGGGTGAAAGTTGGAGAAAATGGTTAAAGGCAGAGAAAGGGGAGTGGGGGGAGATGAACAAGGAAGGGATTTGAGAGAAGAAGGAGGAGGAGCAGGGAGGAAAGGTAGGGGAGAGAGGGGAGATAAAGGGTAGGAAGGCAGCAGAGGTAAAGGCGGGAAACAAGCAAGGGACACAGGTAAACAGGGAAGGCAAGGAAGAGAGGGGGGGTTAGGGGACAGGAGGGGGGATTGGGAGAGAAGGTGCCACAATCTTTAAGCAGGAGGAGAATGAGAGGGGAACCTGGGGGGAACCAGGAAGGTCAAGTAATCAGTTCAGGGCAGGGGGACTTGGTTACAAGGAAAAGGGTTCCGCCAGGAATAAGGCCAGATCCTCTAGTCATGGAGACTGAGAATGCTATGGTATTTGTGGACTCCATCATTAAGTTGATGCAGTGGCACAGAAGTGCTACATTCAGGCAGAGGTCAGTCTGTTTTGAACCAGGGATGGAGGCGGGGAAGGCAATGCAGAAAATCAGGGAGGGGGTGCGGTTGGTGGGGAAGCCACACCTTATCATTCATTTGGGGACAAACGACCTGGCAGGCAATCAAGTGGAGAAGGTCAAGAGGAGGTTCAGGGCACTAGCGTAGGGTTGCCTGGAGGAGGCTAAATCCTTTACTTTTTCAGAGGCTTTCCAGTCCCCTGTACCAGCACTGCTAGATGAAATAGAATCGAGGAATTCAATGACTGGGTCTGGATATGGTGCAAAGAGGAAGGTTCACATGTATAGGAGAATGGGGGGGACACATGGAAGGATGAGGATCTCTACTGGAAGGATAGACTGCATCTGAGTGAGAGGGGGGCAAGTCTACTGAGGGAGGGTTTACAATGATACATTGATAAGGTCTTGGAAGGGTTAAACTGGTAAGGGGGGAGTACAAGGCTAGTATGGGAAAGGGATCAACAGAAGGAGAGACCAGAGACCGAAGTAGCAAGCACTCCCCCGCAAGAGGGAGAAGGGCACAGACCAGACATGGTAGATAAGGAAGCTGGGGAGACGGGTTGGTGGAAGGGACTTTCCACAAATGCACGAAGCCTGGGGAATAAGATGGTATACTTAGAAGTACTAATGAAGGGGGAGGGGCTGGATATTGTAGCCATAACTGAGACCTGGTGGTCCAAGCACCAGGCTTAGGAAGTAGGGGTCCCAGGAGGGGTATAGATTATTCAGGAGGGATAGGGCTGGTAGGAAGGGGGAGGATTGCTCTGTACATTGGGGGGCATTAAAGTCACAGAGGGACAGGAAGAGCTGGGAGATGTAAAAACCATGTGGGTTACACCAGAGAGAAAGGCTGGGGCATCAATAAGGCTGGGGGTGGTGTACAGACCCTCAATGCAAAGCAAGGAAATGGACATGCAGATGCTGCAGGAGGTTCAACCGATGGCATGGAAGGTGGAGATTCTGCTGGTGGGTGACCTTCCAGGGCCGCAGTAATGGGGGGTTAAGTGGGGAAGTTGTCCGGGGCCCCGAGCTCAGGAGGGGTCCTCCTGAGGAGCTGGCATTACCTCTGTCATTAGCCGGTTTGGGAAACGGGGGCCCATTCCAAGTGACTTGTCCAGGGCCCCAGGATTCATAGTTGCAGCCCTGCCTTAACCTCCCAGATATAGACTGGGATATCCCAATCAGCAAGGTCAGCTAGGAGCAGGGAGATCCTAGGGACCCTCCAGGGAGCCTTCCTGCAGCAGCTGGTCAGAGAGCCCACTAGGGAGGGTAACATACTTGACATGGTCCTCACCAATGGGGATAGTGTGGAGGGAGTGGGGGTGGGAGTCAGCTTAGGAGAAAGTGACCATAACACAGTGGGCTTCACCGCTTCAGGGTTAGAGGGGGTATGAAGAGCCAAACCAATGAAGGTCATGGACTTTAGGTGGGCAGATTTTCCCAGCATGAGGGAGGTATTTGGAATAAAATGAAGGAATAGAAGAGATGGGGGAGGAACTGTGCAATAAGATCAAGGGGGGGCTACTTAAAGCCACAGTGAGCTGTATACGTAAGGTGAGAAAGAGTGAAAGAAGGTGGAGGCTGCTGTGGGTCAATAGGGAAGTGAGGGGGCCAATAGGGGAGAAGAAAAGGGCATTCAGAGAATATAAGAGGACACAGGGGAAGGAGGAGAGGGAAACTTACAAGGAGAAACTGAGGGTGGCAGGGCAGAGGATTAGGAAGGCAAAAACAGAAACGGAGGACAGAATTGCTAGGCAGGTGAAAAGGGGGAACAAGACTTTATTTTTGGTACATAGGGGAAAAGGAGAAAAGCAAGGCAGGGATAGTAAGGGTAAGGGGAAGGGGATTACAAGTGGGAGGGACTTTGAAGGCAGAGGTGCTGATTGAGATACTTGGCTCGGTCTTCATGGTAGAGAGTGAAGGAAGGGGACCAGTGCTAAGGGGAAAGGGAAGGGGGGACGTGGGGGTGGATCCTAGTCCAATCAGTAAGGGTTGGGTAAGGGAGAAATTGGATAAGTTGAGGGTAGACAAGGCTATGGGCCCAGATGCCCCGCATCCTAGGGTGCTCCAGGAGTTAAGGGAGGAACTGATGGCACAACTACTGAGATTATTTAACTTGTCCCTAGATACAGGGTGGGTGCCAGAGGACTGGAAGAAGGCAGATGTGGTGCCACTTCATAAAAGTGGCAGTAGAGAGGAGGCTGGCAATTATCGTCCGGTCAGCCTCAGAGCTGGCTGACGGGTAGAAGCCAGAGGGTGGTGGTCAATGGGGTGCATTCTGCGGAGGTAGGGGTGATGAGCAGAGTCCCCCAGAGTTCAGGGCTGGGGCCCATTCTGTTTAACATCTACATCAGTGACATAGCAGAGGAGCTGCAGGGGAAGGTCTGCCTTTTTGCAGATGGCACAAAAATCTGCAACAGGTTAGACAGCCCAGAGGGAGTGGACACTATGAAGAAAGATTTAAGGTTGCTGGAGGGGTGGTCAGAAACATGGCAGCTGAATTTCAATGCCATAAAATGCACAGTGATGCGCTTAGGGTGGAAGTATCCAAAAACCACATTCACACTGGGGGTGAGGAATTGGTTGCATCTGAGCAGGAGAAGGATTTAGGAATTACAATCACTGACAACCTTAAGGTAGGGACCCAATGCAGCAAGACGGTGGGAAAAGTGAACAGAGTGCTGGTGTGCATAGGGAGGGGGGTAACTAGTAGAAAAAGGGAGATGCTGATGCCACTGTACCGTTCCATGGTGAGGCCACATCTGGAGTATGGGATTCAATTTTGGAGACCCCATCTGCGCAAGGACAGTTCTCTAATAAGGTGCCTCCACCCTGAGAAATGGTACCAGGGTTGCTCATCTGCTCTGGTAACGCCCTCTGGGAAGCTATACCCACCCACCAACCCTCCTAGTGGCCTAAGATATAACACAGGGGTAATTTCACAGTCAATAGGCAGCAGTAATGATGTGCTCACACTCTTCTCACTTACCACAAGGGCTGGACCTTCAGATACTGCCCTGGAGACCCCCTGGAAAATAAGGTTAGCAATGCACTACAGCCCCAATCTGATCTCTAACCGAAATGGTCTCTGGTGTAGGAGTAGCGGCCTAGGCCAAGATGGCAGAGCCCAGGCAGGGTGAGCAGATCTGGCAAAGTTCGTAATCTTCTGCTGGTGAAACCTCCAGCTGGCATAACAGATTTGATCAAAGGGAACCAAATCATGACCCACGAAACACATTCATCACATTTAAATCAATCAATACATCTGTCAAAATTCGGATTCAGTCCGGTTGCAAATTAACAGCTTTACTGCACAAACCATTTAATCCGAGTATGATCCTCACACAAGCTGGGCTGATCGCTTTAGGAGCAAATTTTCAGTCCAAATCGAAAGTGGCACTGGCAGACTTCTTCTCTTCTGCTACAGGTTCAAGGTGGAAATCGGACAAGTCCGACTTCTGCAATAGGCAGGTCAATGTAGGAGAAAGTGACAGGAAGGCACGTTTAGCCTCTTTCCACTGATTATCCTACACTCCAACTGGGAGCAGTTGTACGAAAGCTTGAGCTGTTCTCACTTCAACCTCAAACTCTAACTGATCTCGTCTCTTGGCACACAGTGCATTTCCTCTGTCTGTCCAAAGGTTTGGTTGGCTAAAGGAGCTGTCGGCCACAGCAAGGGCTTGCCCTCCAGGTCCACTTGGGTGCCAACTGGATAAAACTACAAGACTACAGAATTTCCTTCCCACAAGACTCCTGGGGACAGGATCCATTTTAGGTCACCAGTGATTCGATTGGTCCAATTACTGGAAGTCCAGGACCTATCATGGTGACTTTCATACAAATGTTTGAGCTGCAATCAAAGCGGGTTAGGCAGACATCTCTGTCTTAAATATAACAATAGACAAACAGTAAATAAGCACAGTTGCTATATAGGCTCCTCTGTGCAAGTAGCGACAGTAGAATGGAGCAAATGAGATCACTGTCTGGCCAGTCGCAAGTCTTAAATCACTTGAACCTAGCACAGACCAATTTCTAGACACAGATTAGCTATTTCCATAAAGGGATAGGTGCGGAGGCTTAATATGGCACTCTCACGTCAAAGGCACAGAACTGCTTAAGACAGGACACCAGCCTGACAGTGGGCATTAAGGAGCCCAGGAAGACATTATAGTAATCCCCAATTTGTAGGGGGGGGGGTTATACTCTTCCTTGCCTGGAAAAACTTGGCATCTGCATCAAGTCTACACAGCCTATAAGATTCTACATAGAAAATACTATAACGTAAAACACATGCATGTTTCATTTGGTATACCATAAAATAAAATCTGATGCATCGGTAACATAAGCTGATTATAACATAGAGAATAATGGATGCGTAGGTGGTTATAATGAGGATTTTACACCCCCTGAGGGGTGAGATGCCACATAAACTCTGAGACTGAAGCTCTCGGGGTTTATTAAAGCATCCCACCCCAAGTAGGTGTGTAAAATCTGAGTTTTGACCACCTACCCATCCTTTATTTTATATAATTGCTGGAGCTTATTTTTTAACCACAGCAATTAGATAAAATAAAGATAGCCGCAGACCCGTCAGGTTTCAGTGCGGTCCACGGCTTTTTTAATTTTTAAGTAAGCCGTCTTTTTTGTTAAATCAGACCCTCTAGAAAAACCTGCTCATTTGTTTTATTTACTTACTGCCACTGAATTGGAGTGCGGTGAACTGAGGAACCATGGCAAAAGGCTAATGGCACACAGGACAAGATTGTGGCAGGCTCATGCACCAAGCTAAGGAAGCCGGGTGTGTGTTCATCGTTATAACCAGCTGGTTATAACATCAGAATTACAACCCAGTTTCCCTATGGGAAGAAAGGAGCACCAGTTATTATAACAGTATTACTATACTTTTTTCATTTTGCTATGACATTTCCACAGTAACACATTTTCATAACAGATTAATAGATTCAAGTAGTTTAACACATCACTCTTACAGTTCTTGTTTGTACTACCTCCTGTACACTAACCCACATGGCTTGGGGCCTATCCCTATCAGCTGCACTAGGGCTGCATGGGGCAATGATAATAGTACACTGATTGGAGGGCTTTAGTATTAGTTTTGAAGTGGCAGAATAGTCTAGTTTGGGAAGTGAGTTTTCAGAAATGTACATCCCTTTGTGAAATACATGTAATGGGAGGTCTACAGGGCTTCCTGGGGAGTCATGACTGAGGCATATCACAGGCTTTGTGGCTGTTCCAGATCATCTGGGAAGAACAGGCGCAGGCTCAGTTCTTTTAACAGTGGCATTGGGGATGATCAGTCCAAACTCATTGCTTGTCAGTAAACTGACTTCCGAAGAAAGGGGGTACCTCTGCACTGACTGTCTGTTCTGTATTGAAAGCACTTTCAGCTTCTGGTTCTGATACAGTAAGGTTGTTTCCATTACTTTGTTCTGAAATTCCAGGTTTGTCATCAAGAGGAAATTCTCAGGAACTCAAATCATGTAACACATTACTGATACTGTCAGAATCATTAGCCTCATTCACATCACTGTCCATAATACTATTGAAATCATTCGTTGCAATTAGTTCTGGACTATCTGGTATGTCGCCAGTTGTGCTTTCTGTCTCTGGATCTCTTGGTTGGGGCTCAGTCAATTCCACAAGACACAAGGAATCAGCTACCTCAGAAGTCACACTTTGCACCTCACTTTCAGGAGGCACAGGGACTGTGGAGAAGGCTGGAGGGTTAGACAATCTGTAGGGTCCAGCTTTATCTCCAAAATTGCATAGAGGGTTGCCTTGAAACAGCTGACTCAGGTCATAGGACAGGTAATAAGGGGCTTCACACTCACTGTCCTTAGATTCGGACTGGCAGTCGATTTCATTCACAACATGGCTAGTAGGAGGCCTTGAATCTTTAAAGGGACACTGTCAGCCACCTTAGGTCTCAAAGTGTCCCTAGTTTAAAAACATATTTAATGATTGCCAACATTCTGTAAACATTGCTGATGTAGCTGATAGCTTGATTCTGACTTTTTTTCTTTAAAAAAGTGCAAACCAGGCTGCCCATCATACTGGTGTTACTATACAAAAACCGGTTTGTTTACATTCTTTGATTAGCTCCAGCTGCATCTTTCCTGGACTTGGGAACAGCCATAACACAGTCTAGCTCCTCATGATGCAGTGGGAGTTTAGGAAGCTACTGCTTCATGAGTGACTGCAGTGCTTGGGTGTGTTTGTAATGCTCAGGAAGTATGCAGTAAGAACAGATCCAGGATTGTAAACAAAACAAGGTTGTTTATAAATATACATTAGCATGTATTTCAGTTTTACTAAACAAGGAGACAGACAAAGCAAACAGCAGCATCAATGAATTTTAGAGAAGGTAAGCAATCATAAAATGTGTGATTTTAAACAAAATAATATGATGAAAAACAGGTTGACAGTGTCCCTTTAACAACTGGGGAGGGGGTTAACTGTTTCTTTTTAGCAGCAGCTCTGGTTCCAGGCCTGGGAAGGGCAGTGTCTTGGGGTGCAGACCTGATGATTATTTGTCCAGTTGGTGATAGATGATTTATGTGCATAGTGTTTACCGCTTGTAGGTCATTCTCAGGACACAATTTATGAACTGGCAGGTCTTCCAGCTTGCGGACAGCAATGTATGGGGTGTGATGCCACCTGTTGGCTATCTTGTGTTTTCCATGCAGTCACAAATTCCTTAACAAGAATCTGTCACCAGGCTGCAGTTCTTGGGCCTTGACACACCTATCATGCCTTTCTTTATTGGCTAAGTTCCTTTTTGCCGCCATGGTTTGAGCTAATTGGTAGGCATGGTTTAACTGAACTTTTAGTTTCTGGGCATAATGAAGGTATGTTTCTGCTCTGGCTCCATCAGTGGACACTCCAGAGTGGATGTCTATTGCCAACCTGGCTTCCCGGCCAAACATTAAGCGGTAGGAGGGAATCCAGTCACATCACCTTTAGTGCAGTTATAGGCATGAACTAATGTGCTAATCTTTTGTTTTCACCTTGGCTTGTCTCGGTGGTGAAGCATGCCCAGCATGTCCAGTAACATGTGATTGAATCATTCAGGCTGTGGCTCCCCTTGAGGGTGATAAGGAGTGGTTCTGGACTTTCACCCCCACCAGAGTGAAAGCATTTCTTTAATTAGGCGGATTTCGAAATCTCTCTCTTGATCCGAGTGGATCCTCTGGGGGGGCACCATAATGGACATAGAACTTCTCTATTAAGACTTTCACCACAATGGAAGCTTTTTGGTCTTTGGTTGGGTAGGCCTGAGCGTAGCGGATAAAATGGTCAGCCATGACCAGCACATTACCAATGTTCTTTTTATCTGGCTCTAAATACAGAAAATCAATGCACACAAGCTCCATGGGGGCACTGGTGGAGATGTTGACCAGGGACACAGCCCTCTGGGGCTGAGCTTTCCTTTGCAGACAACAACTTCAAGTCCTTATGTAAGTCCCAATGTCAGAACCCATTTTGGGCCAATAGAAGCGAGCATGAGCCAAATCGGCAGTCTGGTCACAACCGAGATACATAGATACATAGATACATAGATACATAGACAGTGTCGGCAGATAAGGGCCTATGGCCCACCTAGTCTGCCCATTTGAGCTTGTAAGTTCAGTTTGTTTTCCTAGAAGTCTGTTTCCCCTTACCCCTGCCCTCTAGAATTCCTTTATGTCTATCCCATGCATTCTTAAATCCCGTGATTGTTTCAGCCCCCACCACTTCCTCTGGCAGGGTGTTCCACTTGTCCACCACCCGTTCTGTGAAGAAATTCTTTCTCATGTTTCCTCTGAATCGTCCTCCCCTCCAACTTCATCCCATGCCCTCTAGTCCTGAAACATCTTTTTCGCTTAAAAATAGTGTTTTCCTGCACCCTGTTCCTCCCTGTAAGATACTTGTATGTCTCTATCATATCCCCTCTCTCCCTCCCTCCTCTCCTCCAGGGAGTACACGTTCAGTTCCTTCAACCTGTCTTCATAGGACTTGAGATGTCCCATCTGATCATGAAGAGCTCTTAGGACCACACATTTAAAAGCTGCAGGTAGAACTAACTGTTGCTTAGTAACTTGACGTTGTTTGTTGGTAATCTCTCTGTAAAGCAATTTGTTGTGCAACTTCAATCTGGGCCCCTCTCTGAGAAAGTAGAGCAGTTCTGGGATCTTTAGAACGAGTCTTGGACACATTCTTTCCACATGAATGGCATCCAACACAGGCTTAATCATAGGATCTTGGGATTGAGCTCACTGTATGTTGTCAGAAGTCAGTTGTGGCAAAGTTCTGAGGTCCAGAGCTGCAAGATGGCAGTAGGCAGCAGGAACACAAGTGTCAGGAAGGCCAAGGCAGTCCACCAGGCAATCAACTGTTTCCGGAGAGGAGTGCTCATCTGAATCAAATTTTTGACAAAGAGCCTTAACAGATTATTTAGACATTTTCACCCACTCCAAGTTAGTGTCAGGTCTCCTGGAGAGGGTGTCAGCATTAATGTGATTCAAGCCCAGTCGATGCTCTACAGAGTAATCATAAGTGGAAAGCACAGATAACCAGCGATGCCCAGTGGCATCCAACTTTGCTGAAGTCTGGACATAGGTGAGGGGAATGTTATCAGTTTTTACTAGCACTTTACTTGTTATCAGTTTTTAACATAAAGATATTCATGAAATTGGTCTACCATGGCCCACTTCAATGCAAGGAACTCAAGTCTGTGTACAGGGTAGTTCTTTTCAGATGGTGTTAGGCCACCACTGGGTGTAAGCCTTACTCATATTCTTGATATAGAACAGCACCAAGTCTCGTCAAGCTGACGTTGGTGTGCAATACATAGGGTGTGGCGGGGTCTGCATATGCAAGTACAGGTGCATGGGTGAGTTGGTGAATGATATCACAGAAAGCTACCTCACACTTGTGAGTCCATCTGGTTACAAAAGGTCCATGTATCTGAAATTAAACTTTTTCTTCCTCTTTGACTGCGCTTCTCTTGTATTTTCTGTTTGTGGGTGGGTAACCTTGAGTTAAGTTAAGCAAAGGGTGGATGACTCTGGTGTAATCCTTTATGACTTGGCGATAAACTGCAGAACCCCAAGAATCTTTGCAGTTCTCTAAGATTGCTAGGCTGGGGCCAGTTGGTCAGAGATTCCACTTTGCTCGGGTCTGTTTGAATCCTCTCAGACGACACAATGTGACCAACATATTTTACAAACTTCTGGAAGAACTGACATTTATCGATAGACAGCTTTAGGCCAAAATCCTCCAACTGATTTAGAACCTTGAACAGGCGAGTCTCGTGTTCCTCAATGGTCTGTCTGAACACAATAACATCATCTATGTATGGGGGGGAGGGGCACTGAAGAGAGCAATATGGCCAAACACACTTTCTTATAGCTCTGCTACAATAAGTGCTAAAGCTGCTTTTTTTCTTGTCTGGCTTATTTGGTTTATTTCATCTTTTCAATTTAATCTGGAGACCGAATGGCCACTCAGAAGGGCTTGAAGCCAAAGGAAGGAGAAGACGTTAAAGCTGAATAAATGGATACATTTCTTTCCCCCAAGATTGGAATTGGGAAGGTACCGCCACTGCGAGGGCAGTGGGTCTGCCGCTCCCGACTGGAGAGTCATCCTCTCCAGTAATGTTGTATCCTGAACCAGGTGCTAAGGTGAAAAACCCACAGAATCTGACCTTAGTTTCTCTTTAATCATTCTTAGTGAAATTACAAGCTGACATGAAAGAATTGTTTGTGAAAGTACAAACATCTCTTACCGAAATTTCTCAGCGCTGTGGTGGAATCAAAGCTAAAATAGTTGCAACTGAGGAATGAGATGGAGCCACCAAGAAACACATGGAAAGTCTTGCTGCGAGGGTCCTAACAGTGGAAGGGGCAGTTAATGCTTCTCTTTACGAACAGTTAAACACAATGGCAAAACTAGAAACATAGGAAACGTGCTTTTGTTGGAAAATTTGAGAATGATTGGGCTTTCAGCCAAGATTCCTAATTCGGATTTGAAGATGGAGGTTGAGAGGATTTTAATGATTGCCTTTTTCTCTGAACAACCTGTAGTTTTGGACTCTATGTTTAGACCACAAGCAAGACAGAAGCAAGAGACAGGTGTTTCATCGGAACAAATGGCAAGATATGTGATATGTACTTTTGTTTCAAGCAATCAGAGGAATAAAATCCTTCATGCAGTCAGACTGAAGAAAAGATTTCTTTGTGAGGGCAGTAGGAAAACAGAGGAAAGAGTAAGGATTGCAAACAGTTAAGGGGCCAGAAATAAGACATGATTGGAGTGGTGCAGTGCAGTGGCTGTGGAGCAGCAGTCTTCCGGGAGACGTTCTGGAGGATGCGGTGTTGTCCCATCTGCAGGCACCTCTCTGGGCTGAGGGAGGAGGTTGCTCATCTCCAGGCTGAGTTGGCCAGGATTTGTGGGACCTCCTCTTACATCCAGGGACCACCAGTGCCACTGCCGTTGCCTCAGAGGTTGCCAAGAAAGAGGAATGGTTGGACCACAGTGGGCTCAGGGAGGGTGAGGGTGGTGGAACAGAGGCGCATCCCTCCAGCTGTACCTCTCCACAATTTCTATGCCATTCTGGCAAAGTGTGGTTCCTCTATGGAGGCACCCGCAGTGGAGACCAAGGAGGATGCTGAAACCTCCACAAAGGAGACCCACAGGAGGGTGGCAGGGGACCCTGCAGGGGAAGGAAACAACTCCTGGTGGGGGACTCCATTGTTAGGAAGGTAGAACTGGGGGAGGAAGGGGAGAGGGAGGTAAGGTGCCTGCCTGGCGCCATGGCTTGGAGGGACAGGGAGCGAATCCTCAGGATTGCCGGAGCAGCTGCACAGGGGAGGGAGCTGGATGTCATTGTCCACCTAGGAACAAATGACCTGGCCAAGAAAGGGATTAGAGAAGTGCAGGAAGAGTTTGTGGAATTGGGGAGGGGCCTTAGTCAAGTAGCACGCACGGTAACCTTCTCGGAGGTGCTACCCATCTATGGCATAGGAGAGGCTAGGTGTTCCGCACCATGGGATTCAATCAGTGGTTGAAAAACTGGTGTGGAGCTCAGGGATTTGGCTTCACTGGGGACTGGGGGTCCACCTGAGTGATGCAAGCCTATACTGGCATGATGGGCTGCATCTGTCCAGGAGGGGAGCCAGGATCCTAGGTGATAGGTTTAAATGCTTCATTGGCAAGCTTTTAAACTAGCCAAGGGGGGAGGCACAGGAAAGGAGCAGGAAAATCCTAGCCCCCCCAAATAATCACGGTAGTAAGTGCAGCAAACACCAACATAGAGGTGCCGATAGGGAGAAGGGCAGGGGTAAATGGAGAAAGTGACAAAGGCAAGAAGGACAGGGATGGGGCAAAAGGGAGTAAGGCAATCAGGAAATGGAGGGTAATGAGTACCAATGCCCGTAGTCTGGGCAACAAGCTCCCTGAGCTGATGGCCTTAATGGAAGAGGGATGCCTGGATATCGTAGCAGTCACAGAAACATGGTACACAGAGAACCATGACTGGGATGTTAACATACCAGGGTACATAACCTACAGGAGAGACAGGCAGGGGAGAAGAGGGGGAGGAGTAGCTCTCTATGTAAAGGAAGGGATAAAGGCAACTGAACAAAAGAGTAAACAGGGAGGAGAGGAGGCACTGTGGGTCACCTTGGAGACTGGAAAGGCACCACAATCCGCACAGGGGTTGTGCAGACCCCATGTCAGGAGAAGGAATGGACAAGGATATGATAGAAGGCATTCTTAGAATGGCAGAGAAAGGGAGATACTGTTGATGGGAGACCTGAATATGCCAGATGTTAACTGGAGCACATTTGCTGCAGCCACATCCAAGAGCAGGGCCATTCTTGATGCCCCACAAGTGGCAGGCAATAGGACAGCTAGTTTCGAACCCACTGTGAGGGAGCAATCTTAGACCTCGTACTCTCAAACGGGGGCAGTGAGAGGATCTCAGATCTAGAAGTGGGTTGACATCTAGGGACAAGTGACCATCAAACAGTGTGGTTCACATTAAACTCAGCTACAGAGTCAAGCCATGCAAAAGTGAGGGTCCTGGACTTTAGGAGGGCTGACTTTGGCAAGATGGGAGAGTGCCTCAGAAAAGCACTAGCAAACAGGCTAGAAGGAGGTGTGGAGCAACAATGGGAACTTATCAAAACTGCCATCACAGAGGCAACAAGCCTTTGTGTGAAGCAAATAAACAAATCAAAATGAAAGAAAAAGCCACTATGGTTCTCAAAAGAGGTGGCTGTGAAAGTCAGGAGGAAAAAGATAGCATTCCGGAAGTATAAGGAAACAGAGAAGGAGCAGGACAGAGAGCTGTACCAGTTAAGGCAGAAGGAAGCAGGGAGGGAAGTCAAAATAGCAAAGGCCCAAACTGAGGAAAAGATAGCCAACTCAGTTAAGAAGGGGATAAAACCTTTTATAGGTACATCAGCGAGCGTAGAAAGACAAAGGGAGGGATAGTGAGGCTGAATAGAATGAACGTGGGTGGGCAGAGGGGGACAGTGAAAAGCAGGAATACTGAATGAATATTTCTGCTCAGTATTCTAAAAAGAGGGGAAGTGCCTCATCCAATTAACAGAAGCACTCTTGATAGGGGTCGATCCCAGTCCTTTCACAGAAGAAAGGGTTCTGCAAGAACTCCTAAAACTGAAGGTGGACAAAGCAATGGGTCCTGATGGAATTCACCCAGAATTCTAAAAGAATTAAGGAGGAACTAGTGAAACCACTGGCTACTCTTTTAATAAATCATGGGAGGATGGTGTGGTACCCGAGGACTGGAGGAAGGCGGATGTGATTCCCTTCACAAAAGTGGGACCAAGACAGAGGCAGGAAACTACAGACCTGTCAGTCTGACCTCTGTGGTAGGGAAAGTGATGGAGTCACTTCTGAAGGAAAGAATAGTTGAGTACCTAGAGGCCAGTGGAGCACAGGACCCAAGGCAGCATGGGTTCACAGCGGGAAGGTCATGTCAGACGAATCTAATAGATTTCTTTGATTGGGTGACCAAAGTAGTAGACCACGGAGGGGCTGTGGACATGGTCTATCTAGACTTTAGCAAGGCATTTGACACAGTCCTACACAAAAGATTAATGGTCAAATTAACCAGCCTAGGAGTGGGACCCAGGGTGGTAGCCTGGGTAAAACATTGGCTGGACAACAGGACACAGAAGATAATTGTAAATGGAGTCCACTCTGAAGAAAGGAGGGTTACTAGTGGGGTACCGCAGGGTTCAGTATTGGGTCCAGTCCTTTTTAATGTCTTCATCAGTGACATTGCAGAGGGACTGGAAGGAAAAGTATGCCTTTTGCAGATGACACAAAGATCTGCAACAGGGCTAATACACAAGGAGGCGTGAAAAGGATGAAAAGGGACTTGGCAAGGTTGGAGGAATGGTCAGAAGTATGGCAGCTAGGATTCAATGCAAAGAAGTGCAAAATAATGCACCTGGGAAACAAGAACCCAGGGGAAGAATACAGAATGGGTGGGGAGGTAGTAACAACAACAAAAAGGGAAAGGAACCTGGGGGTAATCATATCAGATGACCTTAAGGTTAGCAAGCAATGTGAGAAGGTAGTAGGGAGGGCTGGGGGTATACTGGGATGTATAGGGAGGCATCATCAGCAGAAAACAGGAAGTTGTTATCCTCTGTACAGACAGTTGGTGAGACCCCATCTGGAGTACTGTGTCCAGTTCTGGAGGACCCCATCTCCATGAGGACATAGACAGGATAGAGGCAGTCAGAGGAGGCTAACTAAAATGGTGCAGGGTCTGCAAGAGAAGCCGTGAGGAGAGACTAAGGAGCTTGACATGTATACCCTTGAGGAAAGAAGGAGAGGGGGACATGATGGGAACTTTAAGTACCTCAGTGGAATCAACAAAGTCCAAGAGGGTAGCATCTTTCAGAAAAGAGACTTGCAAGAACAAGGGGACACAATTTAAAGATAGAAGGAGGGCGATTCAGGGGCAATGTGAGGAGTATTTCACAGAAAGGGTAGTGGATGCATGGAATGGCCTTCCTGAGGAGGTAATGGGTCTAAAACTGTGGGAGAATTCAAGAATGCACGGGACAGACATAAGGCAATTCTTGTGGGGGGTAGGAAGAAATAGGCTGTTGGTTAACTAGGATCTGCGGCCTATCCTGTAGGTAGGAAAATGGGCAGACTAGATGGGCCTAGCGGTCCTTATCTGCTGTCAAAGTCTATGTTTCTATGTTTCAGTAAGATCCACTTTTACCCTAACATTTGTATTGCCACGAAGAGACGAAGAAAGTGGTTTCTTACTTTAAGGGCTGAATTCCGTCGGGCTGGGGTAACAGCTGTTTTACAAGCCTCAACAAAGTTGAAAGTTACTTTTCAAAGTAATGATTATTTTTTTGAAGATGTGGATGCTGCATGGGCTTTCTTCTTGAAGAATGTTGCCCTACCCATAGATTTGGGATCTAATCAGGAGGAGTCAGATGAAGAAGAAATGGTGGACAATACTCAGTACATTCCTATGTCCACACAATTATTTTTTGGATTTTATGAACTTTATGAATTAATGACAGATTGTTCATAGTCTACTTAAGTAAAAGTTGGTGAAGTGGGGTTTCTGCCTGAAATGATAAACTTTTCAGTTAATCTCTTTTAGATGAGAAGTTAAAGCTTGGGGCATTGAAAAAGATAATTTAAATGAATTAAGAAGAGCTTTTAGCTCGTATTTTTTTTGCATGGATTTCTTTTTACCCCTTCAGAAATTATAATTTGTACTTTTAAGGATTACTCTTTGTCCTGTGTTAATTTCAACATGATTTTAGAATGTATGAATTACTTTTTATATATTTTTTTCTCTCTCTGTAAATAAAATAAAAAGCATAAAAAAAAAACGTCATCTACGTAGACTAGGCATTTTAGCTCCTGAAATGCCCTGAGACAGGTGCAGAAACTCATAAAAACCCAAAAGACAAATGAAAGCTGTCTTTTCTCTATCTTCAGGGTCCATTGGGATATGGTAATACTCGCTCCAGAGGTCTAACACAGAAAACCACTGACTCCCCTTGAGGCAGTCAAGGGCATCCTGAATGCATGGCATAGTGTATTGGTCAGGGATAGTTCTTCTGTTCAGTGTCTGATACTCCACATACATTCTTACTGAGCCATTCTTCTTCTGGACCACCATGATAGGAGAGGCATATGGACTATGAGACTCATGTATAATTCCAGCCATCAGCATCTCTTGGAGGTGGTGTCAAAAGTCGTTGATGTCTGCTGGGGCTAGGCGTTGAGGTCTCTCATGAAAAGGCCTTTCATCATGCAGTCTAATGTAATGTTCGGCTCCAGTGATGCATCCCACATCCCACTCTTTCAATGAAAACACCTTACTTTTTTGAGGTAACTTGTGGCTGATTTTAGTTCTCCAATCTTCAGGAATGGGGGATTCTCTGAAGTTGAACACATCAGGGGTCACCTCGTCAGTCTCTCCGGTACAGTTTTTCCTAGGTAACACCGCAGTGTCTGCACAGTATACAGTAACCAAGATGCAACCTAGTTTACTTGGATATCTTGATCAGACATGCTTTGGACTTGCACCACTACCCGCCAAGCATAAGCATGAGCCCGGGTCAGCAGGATGCTAGGCTTGACCAATAATCCCTCAGGCAGTTTCTCCTCTTCTGGGGCATCCAGTATAAGAATTTTGTTTTTGACATTTTCCTTAATTAATACCTCACCACTGATGATACATTGAGCATTAGGGGACAACACTAGTGATTCCTGATCTTTCTTCCATACTACTGGCACCAGCTCATCCTTCTCAGCCTCTCTAGCTTGCATCTGTAAGTCATAGGCTTGGTGCACCATAGCTGGAATGTGTAGGGCCTTTCACATCAGTTTGGCTTGTTTCTCCTGACAGAGCTGGGCTAGCCAGCCGAACATATGGGCATTGGTGCCAAGCAACAAAGGGATACCATTATACATTCCAGTCAGTGGGTACACTGGGGCCAGGGTCTCCACTTGTTCATCCACACCAGCAATAGCAGTAGGAAAAGATAGCCAAATTCGTACATACCCTTGGCAAGGATAGGATCTGTCACTCAACTCCATACATGCAATCCTCTAGCAGTAAGAGCGGAAGGTCGGACAAGTGTTGGTTGTACCAATCTTTAAATACAATCATGACCTACGAGCCACTGTCTAGCACAACTTGGGTGGAGATGCCGTTAACAGTCACTGTGGTTTCCATGGATGAGCCCACCATCTTGGACCAGTCTGGAAGAATCTCTTTGGCAGACTGGCCAATGGCAGTTTTAGAGGAGAAGGACTTGCAGGGTGGACCTGGCTGAGGTTTTATATTGCTTTGTTGAACCAGATTGAGCAGCTTGGTGGTGATTTTCCACAGATCTTCAGGGGAACTGCAACTACGTTGGGTGTGCCCATCCTTTCCACACCTATAACAAAACGCCTTGCCTCTAGAGTCACCAGGGTGGTTCATCTTCTTCCTGAGATTCATAGTGATCTGGGGTTGAGGTCCTACTGTATTCTCTCGGTTTGAACTCGGGCTCCATTTCCCTGCAGTCCTGCTGGGGGTGGGTGGGTGATCAGGTGGCATGAATAAGATCTCTCACCATGCTTCACAGTTCTCATATCTCTTCCACCAGTTTAGAATCATTTTGGGGTTCAGTGGCAAGGGCATGGGCCCCCATACCCACGGGTGGGACCTCACTGCCAAACTCAGCCTTGGGGGAGCAAAGGCTAGAATTTTTGCTCGCTTCGGCCACTGCTTGCTGGCTGGCTCTCAACTCTTTTAACTCTTTCAGCAGCTCACAGACTTGCTGTGTCTCAGAGAGGTCCTCTTTCTCAACAGGCCTGTCGGGGGTCAGTGCAGTGTGGGCAACCCCTGCCATCTTTGTCATTCTCAACCTCCCGGATTGCCTTCATCAGCTAACAGTATTTGGGAAGGTTAACTTTCCTGTCTTGAAACTTTAATTTTAGCATAAGCACACTTGAATAACAGGCAGACTTAAGGATATGCTCTAGTCTGACGCAATTCAGTTCACTAGCCGAGATACCCTCTTTACGATGCGCCCACTGCAGGGCCTGTTCAGCCCGGGTTAAGAAGACAGACAGTTTCTAATTTTTCCACTGTTTTGCAGACTTGAATTTCCACATTAAATCCTCCTCAGGCTCAGTGCTGCCAAATATACCTTCTAAAGTGGATAGGTACTCAACTGCAGAGGCTTCTGGGTTAGTGGACCGAAGGAACCGAATGGCTTCCAGTGCAGGACCCCTCAAGCTTTCCATAAGTCTCTTTCTTTTCTCTTCTTCCGAGCACTGCCACTCTTGGACAAGGGGGGTGGCATAGTCCATCCAAGTTTCCAAGTCATCCTCCCCTACCGGTACGGGAACAGCATCCAAAAACAGTCTAAGCCGCGATAAGAGTCCAGGTGCATTGAAAGTATCACAATGGGGGATGCCACAATGGTGGGGGCCAAGGGGGAAGCTGGGGAGGCCAAAGGGGACTGAATGGGGGTAACCTCCTCAGAGTCTTCAAAAGCCCTCTACAAGTCTTTAACTTACTGTCCCTCAGCAGCTACAAGTCTCAATAATTTGTCTTTAAAGCCTTCTACCAGGGGAAGATGGGTTGCTGTGTAGATGAATATCTCTCCATCCCTTCTGGGACCCCTCTGGCATGATAACAGGGGATACTGTCTTGGGGTTTATGGGAAGGCTACAAGAAATGAGGGCTGTCCAGGAAGAGGCTGTTCAGATGGAGAAGGCACCTGAGATGAAAATACTGACTTTATTTGAGTATATTCTTTTAAATCTAATTTTGGATTACTTCAGTGACTGTACCTGGCTCCCCTGATCATGATAAAGATTACTAAAGTTTTAAATTCAATAGACCTTACAGTTTAAAGCAGCAGACTGCCATTTAGCCATGCTGGATCACATAGTTCTTAGGAAAATAGTTTATTATTGAGATGTTCTTTCAATACCGTCTGTTATTTTTTATTCAGATAGAGAAATTCTGATGTCAATGTTGACTGATTGTTATTGATAAGCACCTTATTATACATTTTGCCAGATAAGTGGTGGGGTTTTATATCAGGAGACAATTATCACAATGCATGGCACCATCGGTGCACACTGCAGGAATAGCATGGTACTACTCCCACTTACTGGTTGGTGGATAGACTGTGGGACACCACCTATAAAAAAAATGTTTTAATTTTCATGCAGCTCATGGGCTCATAATCAGCTTTGGTGGATTTAATTAATGCTTAAAATGAAACTGATATCCTCTCTTATGACGTATCATTAAGACTGGGATGTAAATCTTGCTGTTATTAAGAGGAGTGGCACCCTCATGCTTTCTAAATGTGAATGCAATGTCCTAGTCTTGTATCAGTAACAATATGTTGTTTTAAGTAAAACAATAAACATAAAGTAAAAACAAAAAGGAAAGTAAGTGCAAAACAAAACAGAGATTAACAAAATAGAAAGCCATAGGGCGAAGGTGCAAGAGGATAAAATAAATACAAAGCCATACAGGCAAGGGTGCTTTACAAAAGGGAGTAAAAGAGCTACACAAGAAAGCCATCTAGGCAAGAGGAGGGTACAAAGGGGGTGACCCCCCCCAAAAAGTCAGCCAGGTTCAGACCCCCCCCGAGCCTGGCTGACTTTTTAGGTTACAGTGGATGATGAAAATAAACACAAGTGCATCAGGGCAGGGGTACAAAGAAGGATGAACATAAATAGAAAGCCATCCAGATGGGGGCAGGTGGGCTACAAATGGGGATTAAAAGAAATAAAAGTCCATCCAAGAAGTGGGGTGTTACAAAGGGATATGAACAGTAATAGGAAGCCATCAGGCGGGGGGGGGGGTTAGAAAGTGGGATGTGAATAAATAAAAAGCCATTCAGGCAGAGGAGGAAACAGGGAAACATAGTTATTGTGAAGGGGCACATGACGTGGCACACCTGGGGTAGGGCTCAGGGGACACAAGCTCCCTAGATGCAACTTGTACCACCACCACGGGCATGTGGCTTGAATGCAATGTGTCCAAGAGGGTAGCAGGAGGGACATCGTCCACACATTGTGAGATGAGTGTGGAGATGGCGTGAGCTGCCCACTGCCCTGGCCCTATGTGGGTACTGATCCCTCTGAGGAGCTGGTCATAGCCGGTGTGCATGGCATTAGGCTGCAGTGTGCTGGCATGTGATGTGTGCTTGGCACCCTGGGTGTCTGTCTGCTGGCACTGTGGGGGTAGCCTCATGTTGAGGCATCTGCTGTGGTGTGATGCTCCCTCCATTGGAATGATCAGTGCTGCAGCTGACACCCAGTGTACCAGAAACCATGGTTGTGGCATCCAGCATAGTAGCAGCCGCCCTACGCAAGTCAGATGTAAGGGACTGCTCCAGTTTCCTGAAGCCGACAGACATCCTTGCCAGCAGAAAGGGACCACTGCAGTCAAACCAGTGCCGCCGTGTGCTCCGCATGGCAGGCCTCTGTAGATTTTTCATGAGCCTACAAGCCCTCCTTGACCTCAGTGGCAGACTGCAGCAGTTGCCTGTTGGCTGCCTCCAGCTGCTAGCATGGACTGTCCTGGGGGAGAGGGTTGGGTTGTACTCTGGCCCATTGTGTGGACCCAGGATGTGCTGCAGTTGGTGCTGTGTCATGAACCTGGCTCCTGGATGGCACAGCAGTGTCTGGGCTGGTGGGATTGACCTTATTTTATTTTTTAGTTGTTTAACCAGGTGTAGCACACTAAGCTGAAAGCTTTTTTACAGGAGCGACCTGGGAGCACAAGGAGGTTAAGTGACTTGCTCAGGGTCACACAGTATGCAAGTGGAAGCTGTGGGATTCAAACCCAGGTCCGGTCTGCTGGATGTCACCAGATTTGCAGCTCAGAGCCTTAGACCACTGTGCTGTACTGCCTCCATATTGGCACCTTGGGTGACAAGATGGTGGCTGTGCTTGGGGCAGGGTCCTGGAGTGGCAAGGTGGTGGCCATGCAGGGGGAAGGGTTTTGTGGTGGCACAATGGTGGCTGGGTTGGGGACATTGGCTAAAGGTGGCATGGCAATGACTGGGCCCCATTGGCTGGTGGGCCAGCAGGGATGGCCAGCTCGTCTTGGTCTGAGCTTGTCCCCTCTCTCCTACACTCCTTCACATAGATCTCCATGGCTTGGCCTCAGGGGTACAGCCATCATGAATGACTCGAGGCATCCTCCACAAGAGAGTCCACCACTGTGGACTGGGCTTCCGAGAGAAGACAAGACAATGATACTACAAAGTGATGCACATACCTGTGTGCTGACAGTGGTAGCATGCAGGCCTAGTGCACTGCAACCCAAGCTGCCCATGCAGTGCAGTGCCTGTGTGCCCCCAGTGCTGCACACATCACACACCTCCCATGGCCGGTCATCATACAGTATGACACATGTGGCACAGTAGATGATTACCCCACAGGTTATCCTATTAAATGGGCAACTCAATTTGAGCGACTCAGATTGAGTGCTTGTCAAAACAGTAACCACTGCATAATAGCGGCTGCAATGTCAGCTAATGGGTTCAGTGAGGGTGACTTGTGCTGGGGGAACAGTTATCTATTATGTGGTGTTATGTGTGGTCTCAGAGTTAGTTATCTTTAGGTAGGGGGGTTGGGGGGCAAAGTCCCCACATAAAACATGTTAAAGATATAACTTTGGGAAATGTGTGCTGGGTGTTGGGTATGTGGGTCTGTGTAGCTCTTTTGGTATAGGCTATACAAGACAGGTTCTAGGAACAATTTGCAGTTAGTTGGCCAAAAAGAAAACGCATCCACCAGAATCACAGGAAAGGGGAATTTATTGAGATACAGTACACATGAGGTGAGTAAGGTAAGTTGCCACATACTTTCGTCCACAGATACATGTGTGTAGCATAGCTCATACAAACCCAGACAATCTGCAGAGAACAGCATACTTGAAAATTTGACTGAATTAGCAAGTACATAACATTAGCTTTTATACCCCATATAACATATGTTGATGGAGCCCCATATGAATCCTGGATTGGTCAGAATCGTATGGTGTGCTTGTTTGCACAGGAAATAACGTTACATGGAAAACGTAACATCGTACAGAGCACAAAGGATCCAACAATGGGTATGCACACTAGCCAGTGTGTTATTCATAAATGTTGCAAATAAATTGTGTTGCAGATTCTAACTTTGTCGCATTATAAGACTGGCTGCAGCAATTAGAAATGCTGAAATAAGGCTATCTGACTGTGCCATTAGATGGCACTATGGCATTCAGAAGAGAGTTTGTTAATTTCTCATAATCACTGAAATATATGCTTATTCCAGCAGATGGTGCTCATACGCCAGGAATAACATTCCTGAATAACGGAGGTTTCTTTAAATAAGCTAGGTCAAAAATAATAGGCAATGAAGCAATGAAAAAGTCAGGTAATCACGGCAGATTATAACAAATATAGATGTCTTGTACTAGATACAGAATCATTATTGTGCCATAGTAAGGCACTAATTCCATTAGTAATTAGTGATCACTGTAATTCCATCAAAGTCCGTGTAACTCCTGTTAGTTCATAGGTCCAAAACTAATCCAAAATAGTGTAGAAGTAGGGGTTCACAAGGGTCAGAAGGTCTTGGGGGCAACAGCTGTGTTGGATAGGTTTGGAGCATGTTGCCGTCATGGCATAGTGTGTAGAGTGGGGTGTTAGGTAGGTTTTGTGTGTGTGTGTGTGTCTGTTTATATATATACACTGACATTCGTGCCGTGTGTTCTAGACATGTGGTTACCATATGTAGTGATGTACCCATTCATTCGGTAGTACTGGTCGACGTGTCAAGTGAACCAAATGCTGTTACTTTACTGTGTGTTACTGGGGTGGGTGTTTTGTGTAGGTGTGAGAGTGTGTGTGTGTGTGTTTGGTTTTATTTTTTAAGGAGGTCTGGCCAGGTCTCCTGTGCAAAGTCCGCTTCCCAGAAGAGAAAGTACAAAGATTTAAGCAAGAGAATTGCCTTTATTGTTGCTGAATATGATGTTCAGACTGAAATATTTGGAGAAGCAGAGAGAAGCTGGGAAAGCTGTCAGAGGGGCTAAGGCAAGAACAGAGAAAGGAATAGCACAGGCTATTAAGAAGGGGGAAAAGACCATCTTCCATTCTATTAGCGAGAGGAAGAAGATCAGAAATGGTATTGTTAGGCTAAAGAAGGGAGAGGGTGGTTGGGTGGAGGACGACCTTGAAAAAGCTGAAGTACTGGACAAATATTTTTGCTCAGTATTTACCAAGGAAGAGGCGGGGTGGGGTCAAGACTCATGAGGAAAGATGTTCAGGGGGAGAGGGGGACACCAGACAATTTACGGTGGATAGAGTCTTGGAGGAACTAGGAAAAGTAAAGACAGACAAGGCAATGGGGCCAGACAGGATTCACCCTAGAGTGTTGAAGGAACTCGGGGAAGTTCTAGCAGGTCCACCGACAGCCCTCTTCAACCAGTCACTAGAGATAGGTAAGGTACCTGGAGAATGGAGGAGGGCAGAGGTGGTCCCCCTGCACAAGACTGGAAGTAGGGAGGAGGAGGCAGGCAATTACAGACCTGTAAGCCTGACCTGAGTGGTAGGAAAGCTGACGGAGTCCCTGCTTAAGGAGAGGGTAGTGAAGTTCCTGGAGTCAAGCAGTACAAAAGACCCAAGGCAGCATGAATTCACAGAGGGTAGGTCCTTCAGATTAATCTTATCAATTTCTTTGACTGGGTGACCAGGGTGATGGATCAGGGAGGGGCGGTGAATGTGGCCTACCTGGATTTCAGTAAGGTCTTCAACACCGTTCCTCATAGAAGGTTGCTTAACAAATTGGAGAATCTGGGTGTGGGCTCTAAAGTGGTAAAATGGGTTGGTAACTGGCTAAAAGGCAGGACCCAGAGGGTGGTAGTAAATGGCATAAAATCAGAAGAGTGGGAGGTGACCTGCGGGGTTCCTCAAGGATCAGTGCTGGGTCCAGTTCTATTCAATATCTTCATAAGCAACATTACAAAGGGACTGGAGGGGAAAGTATGCCTGTTCGCAGATGACACCAAGATCTTTAACAGAATCGACACACAAGAGGGGCTAGATAAAATGAGAAACAACCTAAGACTACTTGAGGAATGGTCTAGGGTTTGGCAGTTGGGTTTCAGTGCTAAGAAGTGCAAGATAATGTACCTGGGATGCAGAAACCCAAGAGAGGAATACAGGATGGGGGGAGCAGGTTCTAGCCACCACAAATCAGGAGAAAGACCTGGGGGTTATCATATTCAATGACCTGAAGTCAGCCAAAGAATGTGGAAAAGCAGTGGAGAAGGCAAATAGAATGCTAGGGTGCATAGGAAGGGGCATAACCAGTAGGAGGAGCGAAGTGGTTATGCCACTGTATAGATCACTAGTGAGGCCTCAGCTGGAATAGTGTGTCCAATTCTGGAGACTGCAGCTCAGGAAGGACATAAACAGAATGAAAGTCAGTTCAGAGAAGAGCAACAAAAATGATATATGGACTATACCACAAGCCTTATGAGGAAAGACTCAAGGAACTAAACATCTATTCACTGGAAGAGAGAAGGGAGAGAGGGGATATGATAGAGACTTTCAAATACCTTAGAGGAATAAACAGGGTACAGGAGGGGAGTATATTTCAGAGACGAAAGTGCACAAGGACAAGGGGACATAGAATGAGGCTGGAGGGAGGGAGGGAGGCTTAGGGGGAATGCTAGGAAGTATTTTTACCTGCATCTACATCTGGGTTAATTAATCTCTCTGCTCCCTCTTTCCCTTTTATTAACCATTTTCTGTTTGGTCTGTGTAACTGTTCTGTATCTCCCTTTTCTCTACTTTACTGCCCTCTATCTACCTATGGGGATAAGTAGCTCCCATCTGTTCTAGATATTATTTAATCTATCTAGTTTTTGGTCCATCATCCAGGTTATTCTCTCTACTGATTTCACTTGGTTCACCACTTCTAACCAGTCCTTCTCTTCCAGGGAGGTGGTTTGTAGCCATCTTCTCGTAATGGCCTTTAGAGCTGTTGTCACTAATATATTCCAGAGATGTGTTTCATCTCTTCCTTTCACTTCCCTGGGATATAATCCCAACACAAGATGTTCTGGTCCTAAATCAATTTGCAATATAAATAATGTCTTGAATTTATTTATCACTAAATCCCAGAAGTCTCTCAGTTTGGGACAGTGCCAAAAAACATGTGGTAGTGTAGCTGTGTCTGTTCTGCATCCTCTCCAACACGCCTGGCTAATAAATTGGTTAAAATGAGTCACCTGTACAGGGGTCCTAAAGTACCTAATCCGCACTTTCTAACAGAATTGTCTCCAATTAGGAGAAGTGGTGTGCCATGTACGTTTCCATATTGCATCCTAATTTTCGTCAGTAAGTATGATGTCTAGATCCCGCTCCCATCTTTTCATGATGGGTTTAGTAGAAACCAAATTTCCCCCATTATATACTTTATACAACAGGGTAATTGCCTTTTTGCCAAATAGTGAACTCAAAATGTCCCCGAAAGATGTTTGTATCACCTCTAGTTCCTCTGTCTTAGTCCCCTTTCTTTGGAGTCCTTTGATATAGTGTCTAAGTTGGTAGTACCTTAACTGATCTGAGTGTTCCCATCCATATACAGCTTGAGTCTGCTCGAAGGATATAATCTGTGTACCCTGTATCAGATGGTATGGAGATGTAATTCCTCTATCTGCTTGCCTCAGAAACCACGTATCTTGTAGAACTGGGTAGAACCCAGGGTCATACAGCCACCACCGGAACATCCACATCATTTTTTGTATTTTCCCTCCTCTGATGCCTCTTCCTCATCCCTCCAATACTGTCTTAATCCCTGTAAAGTAAGTTTGACAGGTAAACGTAGCTCTAGGTTGGAAGATAATAGCCCTTAAAGGTGGGTCTATCTGATCCAGGTTGTCTATTCTTTTCCACAAGGCATCGTAGTTTCTGTTGCCCCATAAAAGGGCTATCCGCATTTGGGATGCTGTCCAATATCCCACTAAGTCTGGAAAAGCCACTCCTCCTTCTGTTTTTGGTAAATATGATGTATTTTTTTTTTAATTCTCGGACGTGTTTGTTCCCCATGCATATGATAGGAGCATTTGTTGCCAGTTTGCTAATCTAGTTTGTGAAACCTCACAGGGAACACGTTGAAATAAATATAAAAACCGGGGGAGGGAATTCATTTTCAAAGCTTGTCGCCTAACTCCAAATGACAGGGGCAGCAGTTTCCATCGTAGAATGTCTGCTTCCAACTTAGTAACTAGGGGTGGGTAATTTAGGTTAAATAATTCCTCTGCAGTTTTGCCTATAATAATCCCCTAAGTATCTCATACTGGACAGATCCCATTTCATGGGATATTTTTCCCTGAGTGTTACTGTGGGAGTATAATGAAGACCTAATGTTTCTGTCTTGTCCTTATTTAGGACATAGCCTGATATTTTTGAGAACTCATCTAGCTGCTTCATTAATTCTGGAAGGGACTCTTCTGGTCTGGTCATGTATACCAGTATATCGTCTGCATACAACACTACTTTATTCTCCCTGTCCTTCATTTGTATGCCATATATCTGAGGATTCTGTGTTATACTTTCTGCCAGAGGCTCAATATATAAAGCAAAAATTAACGGTGAAAGGGGACAACCTTGCCTTGTACCTCTCCCAAGGGTGAATCCTGTGGAAATATACCCATTTGCTCTTACATATCCCATAGGCCTATTATATAATTTAAACAAGTTCTTAATAAAGTCGTCCGGGATCCCAAACCTGGAAAGGACCTCCCTCAAAAAGGGCCAGGAGACCTTATCAAAAGCTTTTTCAGCATCTAGACTGATTAATAAGGATGGGGTTCGACTATGGTTTACATGGTCTATTAAATGTATAGTTCTTCTAAGGTTGTTCTGTGCCTGTCTGCCAAGGACAAATTCCATCTGATCCAAATGTATCAGTGAGGGCAAAATCTCCTGCAGTCTGTGAGCAATCATGGACATATATAGTTTATAATCATTGTTCAGTAATGAGATTGGTCGGTAGGCAGTACACCTTGAAAGGTCCTTTCCAGGCTTAGGAATCACCGAAACAACTGCTTGTGCCCATGAGAGGGGTGGTTCTCCCTCTCCCCTAAATATCACCTGCATAGTCTGGAGCAGTAGGGGTTGCACTAAATCTATGAAAGTTTTATAGAACTCAGCTGGTAGACCGTCATATCCCAGGCATTTTCCTGTCTTCAGCTTCCCTATCTCTGTTTTAAACTCTTGACCTGTAAGGGGTTTATTAAGTTGTGCTTTCTATTGTTCTGTAAATGTAGGTAATGTTAGTTTCTTCATAAAATCTTCTGTCAGGTTATCTGTATTGGAGGAGTGGCTTTGTATAACCCAGCATAGTATTCTCTGAAAGCTTCTGCTGTATCTGTTACTTTTGTCACTCTTTGTCCCGTATTAGGATGATGGAGCTGGCTAATGACTGCCTTTGTTCTTTGTGCTTGCAGTCTTGCTGCCAAGAGCCTTGAAGAACAGGGGCCTCCTTCATAAAATGTCTGTCTCAGGAAAAGTAGTTGTTCTACCTGGTAGTTTAATAGATTTCCTAGTTGTTTTTTAAGGGCTAACAGCTCTTTACGTCTCTCTCTCCTGTATTGTTTTTTTTTGCACATCCTCCAACATTTTTATTTTTGCTTGTAAATCTACCTTAGTCCCTTCTCTTTCTCTCTTCTTTCTTGATGATATTTCTATAAACTTCCCTCTCAATACTGCTTTTGCTGTGTCCCACAACATGCTCACTGTAGTATCTGGGGTATTGTTTTCTCTCATGTATCTGTCATATGTTTCCTTTATAGTTTTCTGTATCTCCTTCTCTTTAATAAGAGATACATTGTCTCCAAATTGTATTTTTTTTAAATCTCCTAAGTCCATGGCAAGAAAGACAGGCGTATGATCTGATAATATCATATCTTTGAACCAGGTAGAATGCACTCTTTGCATCTTCTCCCCGTGTATAAAAAAGTAATCGAGTCTGGAATATGTTCTATGATAATTTGAAAAATATGTGTAGTCTCTCCTGGTCTTATTAGTCTGATGCCATATATATAACATCCCCATCTCTGTCAGGAGTTTATGCAGCTGTTTGGCTATTCTGTTGGATTGTCTCGGAACATGAGAAGTAATATCTAGAGCGGGGTTAAAGGCCAAATTAAAATCTCCTCCACAAATCAACGTTCCTTCCGCCCAGGTCTTCAGTTGCAGAAAAAAATATCTACAAATCTTATATGCAGATCCCAGGGGGAAGTATACCAAGAGTAGAGTAATCCCCTGCCCCCAATACAGACCCTTTAGTGCCACATAGCTACCCTTCTTATCAATCCAGGTATCTTCTTTTTGGAATTGTGCCCCTTTTGAGATTATTATCACTGTTCCCTTCTCTTTCCCTTTTTGTATGTAGAAGCATATACCCCCTCGAACCTCATCTTATTCAACTTCTCATGTTCACCCTTCGAGAGGTGCGTTTCTTGCACAGGTACAAATTCTACCTTTATCTTTTTAGTATAGGCCAACATTTTACTTCTCTTAACAGGATTGGTTAACCCATGTACATTGTAAGAGCAGATCAGCATGGTTCTGCTATTCATTTTAGTAAGAAATCAAAGTCTGTTCTGGTCTCACAGTGCACTTTATTTCCATAACTGATCCATTGAAGTCAGTTCTTCTTATGAGCAATACATTCGGTAGCTTTTAACATACAAGCCAACATGGCTTTTAATAACCAGTAACCGTGTAGAGTTCCTTTAGCCAACTGGGCCATTTGAAACTCAGAACTTCTTGTTTACTCCCAAGGTAGGAAACCCAACTATCTGGGTTTCTGTTCTTAGTGAGGTCCCCCCCCCCCCGCACTTACTGGGAATGTCACCAAGTTAGGGTTTAAGTGTTCTCTCCTCGTACTGAGGTTCTCTCCCCCTTGAGCCACAAGTTCTTATTGTAATCGGCTCACTCATCAATAATAATTCACCACAGACCTTATGTAATGCTTTAAAGTCTCTATGTCCCTCTTCGGCTCCCCCCCGACTCCATATACCATTTATATTTGTTCCATTTATAACATCCCCAACATTTAATTCTCAGTGAAAATAAAACTTATTTTGTGTTGGAAAGGAAAAGAAAAAGAGGGAAAAGAAAAAAAATATCCCCTTTCTTTTTCATGTCTCAAATAAACTTAAACATTTCCTCCACTTGTGTCTGGTTTGTTTTTCCTTTAGTGTCTCGTCTTTCATTCAGACAGTATTCTGCATGGGGGAGGGCAGTAATCCCCTTTGAAAATGAACCAAACTATAACCACTTGCAAAAATAAGACCTGCCATTTCCTCTTCACAAGTCTATTAATCTCTGGTACTGTCTCTTATCCCTTAGTTCTGATTTCTTCATTTTAGTTTGTTTATATTTTGTTTTGGCAGTTAAATATGTCTCCTTCTCTTTCCCTCCCTCTGCCCCCGAGATCAGATCCCACACACAGCAACACGAACCTAAGCTTGATAATGAGGTTAGTCTCTAGGATGGTGGCTTTCCTCAGTACCTCAGGTTCTTTGAACAAAATCAAACTTCTTTTCCTTTTTCCATTTCCACTATTGGTTCATCTCTTCTCTTCTCTGCTGGTTGAATTATTGATGCCACATATCTTGTCACTTCCCTTGTGTTCAGTCGGGTATTATTCTTGCTGCCCTGGTATGTCACCCTTTGCCAGTCTGGACAGAAACGCTTCGATAGCAGTTTTCGTTCCTGTTACAGTTCGGGTACTCTCATGCCTCTCTTCACCAAATCTTGTCTCTTCTCCTGCGCAGTTTCATACAGCACAACTCCAGTATCCCAGGCCACTCACAGACGTGCGGAAATGGGTTCTGAGATTTGATATTCTGCTCTCGAAGAACTTTTAAGATAGGCAAGTACTTTTGTCTGGCATTCTGTATTTCTGGTGAATAGTCATGATCCAATGTGAACTTAAAGTCCAAATATTTTAAATCTTTTTAGGACCATGCTCAGCACAATATATCCTCTTTCACTTTGTAGCTAGCACATTTAATTACTGTTGATCTGGGATGTGCTTCAGGATCAGTTGTTTTTAAGATCTGTGAGCTCTTTCTATGCGTAAGGCATAATCTGCTGGAAGATTCAGGACATCAGTAAGTAGATTCTCCATAAACCCTGCCATCGGATATGTTTCTGCTCCTTCTCTCAACCCATATATTCTCAAATTGTCTCTTTGTGATCTGCTTTCTAGGTCTAGGGTTTTGGCAGGCAAATCTGCTGTTTGGTGGAGGAGCAAGTCCAGTACATTGCCTAATTTTTGTGTGTGGTCCACTGTAGTCATGACTCGCTCTTCTAAGCCATCTATTCAGGTCTCCACTTTAGTAAGTTTTTCAGAAAAGTTTTTAAATTCTTTTCGATTTTCCACCTGAGAAGCCTGTATCTCACTAAGGAGAGTTTTGAATATACTGCGGGACAACTGTTCTAGTTTTGCATTCGTATCTTGCTCCAAGCCTGTATTGCTGGATGGGGATCTACTTCTTTCCCTAGGCTCATGGCCTTGATTTAATCGATCAGCCTGTTCGTGTCTCAGATTTTTCTTTGGAGTCATTTTCAGTCCTCTCCTACCCTAAGGTCCTCTGTTTAACATTTTCTGCAGTTATTTTACTTTTCAGCTCTTCTGTGGGTTTTTTTGTTTATAGAGTCAGGTGGTGCGGAGCCACTTTCTCTTAATCTCTACAGGTCCGTGGTGGAACCGGAAGTCCCATACCTGGACTTCAGTAAGGCTTTTGACTCGGTGCCGCATGGGAGACTGATAAGTAAGCTAAGGAGCTTAGTGGTGGGGGAAAAAATGGTAGGGTGGATTGGGCACTGGTTAAATGGTTGGGTGCTGAGTGGTGGCGTGGGGGAGGTCTTGTCTCAGAGAAGGGTCATCAATGGGGTCCCTGAAGGGTAGGTGTTGGGCCAGCTACTTTTTAATGAATTCATAGTAGACATTAGCGAGGGTGTTCGGAGTAGATTGAGCCTTTTCAATGATGACTCTAAACTGGGAACAGTGGTGGATGGTGACGAGGGGAGAAGGACACTGCAGGAGGACTTGGAGACACTTGAAAGATGGTTGCACACTTGGCAGCTGAGGTTTAATGCCAGGAAGTGCAGCATACTAGATTTGGGTGTTAGCAATCCTGGGTATGGCTACCAACTGGGGGAGGGAGGAAAGCTTGCGGTCTCCAAGGGAGAAAAAGATCTGAGAGTGGTAATAGATGTCAAAATGAAGAACTTGGAGCAGTGCAGGTGGGCTGTGGCTAAGGCAAACAGGATGCTTGGGTGTATTGCCAGGGGGATATCATTGAGGAGGAGTGAAGTTCTACTGCCTCATACAATTACTTGGTGATGCATCACCAGGAGTACAGTGTGCAGTTTTGGCACCCCTCCTTAAAGAGGGACGTTGCTGTTCTGGAGAGAGTCCAGAGGAGAGCGTTAAAGATGATCCATGGTCTGGGGGATAAGTCCTATGAGGAGAAACTTTGGGGGTTGAACATATACTCCCTGGAGGACAGAAGGGACGGGGGGATATGATAGAGGTCTTTTTGAGGGGGATGAACAGGGTAAATACTGAGGTTCTGCTCAAATTGAAGGAAGAAGGAACCACGATGGGCAATAGCCTAAAACTAGTAGGGGGGAGGTATAGAGGAGAAGTGTGACAACACTATTTCATGGAGAGGGTGATGGCACCTTGGAATGGGCTGCCAGAGGAGCTGGTGACAGTGGAATCTGTGGAAGGATTCAAGAGGGACTGGGACAGATACATGGGTAAGGTGCGGGAGGGGAAGGTAGAGAACAGTGGGAAAGCCCAAGGGGTGGAACCTAAGAACATGGGAAACAAAGGGGGAGGTGAACAGCTATAGGGACGAAACTGTGAGCTGCATCTTGAGTAGACAAGATAGACCGTTAGGCTTAATATGCTGGCAATTTTAGTATGTTAGTATGATTATCTGCAAGGGGCTTGCCTATACCTTCCAATTACAAGTGTGATGTGCAGCAATTCATTGTTTTGGATGCTTTTTGCAATTTTTTACATGTTTTTTTATTTTTCCAGTAATGTTGTTTTGATGGTCGTTGTGATTGGTTTGGGCTGTTGTTGTAGGTGGTATTGTGTGTTAGCCTATGTGGTCGGCCCTGTTTTATTTTCGTTATTATGATGTGGAAACACCCCACAGATATCCACACCACCAAGGTACCTGGATACCATTATGCAGCCCACACTAATTATGTAATATCTAACAGGCAGTGTCAGACTAGGGTACTGACGGCCCACCTTGAAAGCAGTTACAGTGGCCAATCAGGAAAATCAATAGGGGAGTGCCCAGAGTGACACACGCATGTCAATAATCCATGTAAATGTGGTACAGAAAGGAGGGTAGCTAGCGGGGTACTGCAGGGGTTGGTACTGGGACCGGTCCTCTTTAATATCTTCATAAGTGACATTGGAGAGCACCTGGAAGGAAAGGTATGTCTCTTTGCAGATGACACAAAGATCTGCAACAGGGTTGATATACAAGGTGGGGTGGAAAGAATGAAAAGGGACTTGGCAAGGTTGGAGGAATGGTCAAATATGTGGCAGGTCAGATTCAATGCAAAGAAGTGCAAGGTAATGCATCTGTAAACAAAAACCTAGGGGAAGAGTACACAATGGGGATGAGTTAATAACAACAACAAAAATCAAAATAAACCTAGGAGTAATTATATCACATGACCTAAAGGTGGGCAAACAATGTGGGAAGGCAGTCAGGAGGGCTGGGGGGATACTGGGATGCATAGGGAGAGGCATCAACAGTAGAAAACAAGAAGTTGTTATCCCTCTGTACAGACAGTTAGTGAGACCCCATCTGGAGTACTGCATGCAATTCTGGAGACCCCATCTCCGCAAAGACATAGACAGAGTGGAGGCTGTTCAGAGGAGGGCAACCAAAATGGCACAAGGTCTGTACCAGAAGACATATGAGGAGAGACTAAAGCAGCTTAATATGTATACCCTTGAGGAAGGGGGGACATGATAGAAACTTTCAAGTATCTCAAGGGAATTAAAGTACAAGAGGGTAGTACCTTTCAGTAGAAGAGATGTGCAAGAACAAGGGGGCACAATTTGAAGACAGAGGTGGGATGGCTCAAAGGTAATGTTAGAAAGTACTTTTTCACAGAGAGGGTTGTGGATGCATGGAACAGCCTTCCTGAGGAGGTTGTGGAGTCAGGAACAGTGGAAGAATTCAAGAATGCATGGGACAGGCATAAGGCAATTCTAGTGAGGGGTAGGAGGAAGTAAGCTGTTGATTAACTAGAATCTGCAGCTTATCCATCAGGTGGGGAAATGGGCAGACTGGGTTGGCCAAGCAGTCCTTATCTTAGTTTAGTTTAGTTTATTAGTCTAGGAATTAATACCTTTGAGCCAGGGCTCTTTTACAAAGGTTCCACGTCACAAAGAACATTTAACAAAGCACGATACACATTACAGGTAAAACCAGACAGGAAAGTTACATCATAAATTTGCTATTAACAGTTTAAGGCAGTAACGTTTTTAAGTTTCATGAAAAACAAGCTATAACAGGTTCCAGCGGTAGACAATTTAGGAGGTTAAGAAACTTCCAGGAGGGTGATCATTAGGCGCCAAAAGGAGGCTAGAGAGGAGGGAAAGGTGGTGAGTGGGAGAGTAAGTGAGAGGGGACAGGAAAAAAGGGGGGGGAGTGAGTTTGGGTGGGAGACAGGAAGTAGTAGAGGTACCAGAGGGTTCATTAGTCAGGGAGGAAATCTGCTGTCAGATTCAATGTTTCTACATTTCTGTGTTACACTGGCTCTGTCTTTGTCTCTTACATATAACTGCAGAGCCACACATACTCTACTCAGATGGATAACAGATGATAAATGTAAAGATTTGTACAGTACAGTGTCCAGGAACCCAGAAGCAGGGGCACATGTGTAACCCCTAGGTGGCACTATCCCAAGGGCTACTATCCCTGCCTGTTTGACTACGGACAGGTTGAGGGGCCTAGGTCCTATGGCAGGTGCCTCCACCCAGAGGTCAGGGTTTGTAGTGGTTAGACTAGCTTGGTCACAGCCCATTGTACCCTGGTGTTACAGCCCTAATACCCCAAGTATACACACTGTTCACTCATATAGATACCACTTACCCTCGAGACTGATTCTGCAGTATGTCTCTGAGGACCCCCTGTAAAATAAGGTTAAACAACATACACAGCAAAACACAATACTGTTTCCATAAGTACCAACACCACAGACAGTATATAGTATAACAACAACAAATCTGATTTATTTAGGGGGCAGTAACACGGAAGGGGGAAATCAGGTTAATTGGTGGCATTAAATCACAGTACTGTGCACACATACAGGGTCTGAAAAGTCACACTCTGGGTACCCAGGTTGGGGGGGGGGCTAGCCAGGTCCATTGCCTGGGGTTGGCCGGCAGGTGCAGATGGATGGGGCCCTGTAGAAGAAAATATATGCACAACACCTACTTGTAATCCGGAACTGGATGGCTCAGTCCATGAAGCAGGGAAACAACAGGAATTAGATGACACACTTGTGATTGAAAACAGACTGCAGGAGAATACCCTGATTTGTACTCACAATACCCAAGCTGAGGACTGGATAGTAGATGTTCTTCTGGATTGCCAGAACAACAGGGCATGGAGACAAGGTCCTTGTGACTGGACCCCACTGAAGTTGATAGCAAACGTATTTAGTCCAAGCTAAGCTGGGGTTTACTTCCAGCTTCAGCACACAGCACACAGCACAGGGGATTGGAAATAGCGATTCCCCACAAGCACTACGCATATTCATACAGTATGTAAAAGGAAAGTACTATACCAGGCGGGCTGCTCCTTGATCCTGATCGCAATTACTGCAAAATACCCTGGAGCACTCACAGCAGCTTCAGTTCCTGACAGACCGAGCACAATTCAGCAATTTCTCCTGTCTTCTACAGGGTGAGCCTGGTTTCCACTCTTCAGACTTCCTTCTTTCTCCTCACAATCGGATTCAGTCCAAACTGGCACTTGCAATGGCTGCAGGCCGAACCTCAGGGCCTCACATGTGCTTCCCGCGTGAAACTATACACTGCAGAAGCACAGAGCTCCTTCTCTCTTCACTGTCACAACTGATCTGAGCTTTCCAGTCACAGAGCAGGGCATTTCCTTTTAGCTTCACACCATTCTGTTGGTTGGTTCGTCTATCACTCACAATAGGACTCCCTCTGTTGGTGGAAAAAGGCACCAAGGTCAAAACTACATTTCCCAGAATCACTGCCCATACAATCTCCTTGTGGCTGGCTCAAAATTAGAGTCCAAGTTCTGATTCATCCACAGGCTCCATTTTAGGGCTCCCTTAACCCAAATGGCCCAGCACAGCAGTTCAGGACAAAAATGAAAGATCTACACTGAAACAGTTCGTGCTAAAATAAAGACAGGTTAGAAAAACTACATTTTCTTAGTCACTCTAAATGATTTCTGGCAAACAGTTATATTTTTCAACAAACCTCCCTCTGCACATGTAGCGACGGCAGAAGCGGGAGCGAATTGGCAGCAGCTCGGGTGGGATTCGAGCATTAAATACACAGTCCCCACATACAAACTAATTAAGTCTGCAAGCAGACAGCTCTTAAAGAGACAGTATGTGAAGGCTCAAATAGCACTCACTTGGAACCACATTTAAACAGCTCAGTCACCGAACACTGCCCAGACTTGGAGCATTCAGGCAAGCTCCTGGAAGACTTTTGGGAACCCCCATTTGCAGGGGGGTTACACCTGTAAATGTCAAGGTATCCTGGTGGGCTGGCTGACTCTGCCAACAGGTACGTCATTATTGACAACACAATGCCGCAGTGATGTCCAATATGTGTGGTGTACTGCAGCCCATGTAGCATGAATGCATAGGGATATGGTAGGATGCTTACGCAGACCACAGATCTGCACAGTACATCCTATACTTGCACACTGTGCTTGTTCAGCCATGGCCCTTGTCCCCAAAGCATCACCCATGGCAGGCATGCAAACCCCAACACCACTGGTGCATGTGCACGCACAGTCTCAATGTGATGGGGGTACACATGGGCACTCACAGGGCTGCAGTGGTCCAACCTGACTTTCATAGCCACTTTATGGGATTCCTGTCATCTTAACCTGCTGCATGGCTCCAGCCATCACCTGCTCCACAGTGACTAGTGGCACTGTGCAGTACTGGGACCACCGCTTGTGGCCTGGAGGTTTGCCCAGGCCCTGGCTATCACCTCCTTGGTATGCCTCTTCAGGTCTCTTGTCTTTTTTTTTTTTTTTAAGCTTCTTCCATGTCTAGCCTCTTCCTCCTACAGCATTCACCGCCTCAGTGATTTGGTCCCAAGCCTGGCAGATTTTGGACCTCATCTCCCTGTGCCAGCCAACCAGGCCTTCCCTAGTTATGTAGGTCTGGGCCAGGGCCAACACCTCTTCCTCTGAAAACAAATGCTTTCTGAGTCTCTCATCCTCCATCTTGCTGCCTGTTGAAAATGGGGAGGATGGACAGCATTGAGCATTATACTAACGTACTAACATACTATTTGCCAGCAGATTAGGCCTTACGGTCTATCGAGTCTGCTCGAACCTCAGATGCCTAGTTGGGTGCTGACGCCCTCATCCCCTTGTGTTTCAGAAACCCCTATCATCCATCCCGGCCCCCCTGGGACAGGCCATCATCTGATACATCCACTTTCTGTGTCTGTCCCACCCTCTCTTGAAGCCCTCCACTGTGGATCTCTGAACCAGCTCGCCAGGCAGTGCATTCCAAGGGTCCACCACCCTCTCAGTGAAAAACCTCCTCCTCTTGTCCCCCCTCACCCTTCCACCTTCCAACTTCAAACCATGCCCTCTGGTAATACCTCCCTGCTTTAGTCTAAAGATCCCCTCCATGTTTACCCTATTTATTCCCTTGAGGTACTTGAAGACCTCAATCATGACCCCCCCAACTCTCTTTTCCTCCAATGAAAACAGGCAGAGCTCTTCAAGTCTGTCCTCATACATTAAATCCCCTAGACCTCGTATCATCTTAGTTGCCCTCCTCTGTACCCTCTCCAAGAGCTGTATGCCCTCTTCAAGTGTGGTCTCCAGTGCTGTACAAAGTACTCAAGGTGTGGTCTAACTAGTCCATTGTACAGTGGCAGAATCACTTTCTTGCTTCTAGAGGTGATCCCCCTTACGATGCATCCCAACATCCTGTTTGCCTTGCTAGCCACTCTCCTGCAGTGCTCAGAGTTATTTATACGTGCATCCACCATGACCCCTAGGTCTTTTTCTCTTATTGAGGCCTCCAGCGCCTTCCATCCCAGGGTGTACCTGTGTTTAGAGTTTCCCCGCCCAAGATGTAACACCTTGCACTTGGTGGTATTGAAATTTAATTTCCATGTGTGAGTCCAGCTTTCCAGAGTGTCCAGGTCCCCTTGCAGGGCCATTCTCCCCTCTGCTCCCTCAACTGCTGCTCCCATCTTGGAGTCATCAGTGAAGAGACTCATTTCACACCCTTTACCCTCTCTGATGTCCGATATGTATGCATTAAACAGGATCGGACCCAGGACCGAGCCCTACGGTACCCCACTACCAACCTCTCTACGGTCTGAGAGCTCCCCACAGACCACTTCTCTCTGGGTGCATCCAGCTAGCCAGTTTTCAATCCATCTGACCATGAAAGGGCCTACTCCCAACCCCATCAGTTTCTCCACCAGACCATTGTGGGGGACAGATTCAAATGCCTTGCTGAAATCCAAGAATAATACATCCACAGGCTTTCCCCTGTCCAATTCTGATGTTACCCATTTGTAGAACTCCACAAGATTGGTTTGACATGATCTACCTGGCACAAATCCATGTTGCCGACTATCCAGACCTCCCGCCTCCTCCAAGTACACCCCAATCATTCCTTTAGTATACTCTCCATTAATTTTCCCACCACGAGGTCAAACTGATGGGTCTATAGTTACCTAATTTTCCCTCAACCCCTTATGGATTGGCACCATGTGCCTCTCACCAATCCCTAGGTACCCTCCCTGTCTCAAGTGACCTGTTGAAGAGCTCCGCCAGGGGTGCAGCCAGTATGTCCGCAATTACCATAGTACTCTCGGATGAAAGCCATCTGGCCCAGGAGATTTGTCTTTCTTTAGGGCCTTGATCGCTAACCACACCCTTTTGGTGGAGATAGCATCATTTGTCCCCTCCACCTTACTGACCTTTTAATCCTTATCCTGATGTGACACCCCTGGGGTACCTCTCCCTCCCTCTTGCTCCATTTTTGTTGCTCCCCTGATCCCACTCACTGCTGCTTCTATCCCTATCGTGCCTTGCTTTGTAGATATCCCATCCCCCTCCCTAGTGAACACAGAGGCAAAATACTCATTAAATACCTCTGCCTGGTCCCTCGCCTCTTCCACCCACCCTCCTTCTGATCTCAATCTGCTGAGATGGCCCTTAGTTTTTCTCCGCTCCCCAATGTACCGGAAGAACCCCTTTTCCCCTCCATGTATCCCCTGTGCCAGCCGCTGATCTTTACTGGACTTTGACCCCCTCACCATCTGGGTGACTTTTCTAGATGCAAGATGGTACATTTCCTTATCCTTATCCCCTCTTGTTTTATATTTTTTGTAGGCCGCTTTCTTTTCTCTGACCGCTACCCGAACCTCACTGGACCACCAGCATGGTTTATGTGACCTTGCTCCCTTACGTTTCACCTTACAGCAGAGTACAGAGCAAAGGTACAGTGGTGTGCAGGCCCCAGTGCTCCCTGGCTGGGATATGTACATGTTGCTGTATGACCAGGCCCAACACCCAGCTAGCTGCCTGCCTATTACTGACCTTGGCTATGTTTAGATGCAATAGTCTAGTCTTAATACAGCATAAGCACAGTGCTGTGGTCACCCATGTCCTTACTGTAGGTCATTTCACAAATCTCCTGCAGTTTCTCTGTGGAATCTGGGTGGAGCACATTGCTCCTTTTATCTGCTCCAGTTGCAGCAAGGCATGCAAATGACTGAATACATCCAGTAATGACATTCAAATGTGGATTTGGGGCACCAGCTGTGAAAATAAATCATTTGCATGCACTTTGAATATTGCAAGTTTGCCCTAAGCACTATTGTCTTTGCACTAGCACTGCAATTGCAGTAGCACTACATTCCATGTGGCACAGACATGCCACATCACTGGCAATCTCATTATGCTGCACCAACATGCATGCTATGATTTTGCACTATGGCACTGCACATCAGCATGTGCGACTCAGTTCCTGCTGGGTATGGCTGGCCCTGCCCCACTAGGAAACATGCACAACACTGCACTATTCGACATCAGTGCAGTGCACATGGCAAAACATGAAGCGTTAACGACTGGCCTAATGCATAGAGTCAGTGAAGACCTGTCAGCAACTGGGTGTGTTTCTAAGTGCGAGGACTACACTGATGTACTAGAATGGCAGACAGAAGAAGCAGGAGCAGATTGGTGAGGCAGAGGAACACCCAATAGACAGTGGTGGAACTAGCCAACCTGGCTGACTGGGCGGTCACCAGGGAGGAGCAGTTGCTGGGTGAGGGGAAGACTTAGCAGACAGGCCCAGGTGTAAGGTCTGGGCATCAATGGGGTAGCACCTTGCATGCAGGACTGGAGAAGCTGAGACAGGGAATCAGTGCCGCCTCTTGCATAATGACCGGTCCTGGAGAGAGACAAGGTGCCTGCACAGCTGCGGATGATGGTCAACAGTGGCACTCTGCCATGTCTAGCTGAGTACAGTTGCACGTATGTACTGTATGTGTAACCCCTAGGTGGCGCTATCCCAAGGGCTACTACTCCTGCCTGCTTGGCTAGTAGCAGGTTAAGGGGACTGAGTTCTGAAACTGGTGCCTCCACCCAGAGGTCAGGGTTGGTAGTTGTCAAGCTAACCTGGGCACAGTCCACCAGGACACTGTAACCCCCCTCTTTCCCCCTCTAGTGGCCTGAACACTGTACAATAATCACTTTCACAATACCCCTGATACACCACACAAGTACCCACACTGTTTGCACTTACCACCAGGGCTGGTTCCTCTGGCTCGACCCTGGGGAATCCCCTGTAAAACAACGTTAAACACAGCAAATAGCAACAGTACAGTACTTTGAGCACAAACTGGAACCACAGTCAGATTACACGCAGAAAAAGTTAGATCTGATTTATTCAGGGGACTTGAGCAAGGGAGGGGCAAAATCAGGTTAATTAGCTTAAAGGTTATATCAATCAAGCAGTTATGCATGCACTTTGAGTTCCCCCACACAGTCCACCTCTGGGTACCCTGATAAAGAAGAGATGGGCTAGCCAGGACAGTTGCCTGGGGTTGCAGCTGGTTGGGGCCCTGAGATGGAAAACACAACATGCACAGTACACAACAGTTTTAATCTGGAGCCAGAGGGCTCAGTCGTAAAGGAAATGAAACAACAAGACAATCAGATGACACACTCTAATTAAACTGTTGTTGTAGGGAGCTACCCTTGTATTTACTCACGATACCCAAGACTGGACACAGGCTGGACAAAAATCGAGACTGCAGGTGGTTGATCTGGAATGCCAGGAGAAGCAGAGCCCACACAAGTCCCAGAAGCATCGTTCCTGTTCAAGCGTGGAGCAGGGGACTGATCCCCAGGCAGGTCTCTCGTCGATGGCTCCTCTGGAAACTAACTCACAGCCCACTAGCGGCTCATAGCACATTTACATGTACGGGAATTCTACTGTACCAGGCAAAGCGCTCTCCGGGCACAATCACAAAGTCTCTGCACATACCAGGAGCTTAGGGTTAGCTGGAACTCCCGATGGTCCAATTACATTCAGCAAAAATATTCAGTCTTCTTCAGGTTGAGCCTGGGCCACTTCAGTAGCTTATTTTAGTCACACAAACTTGGATTTAGTCCAAAATAATTCTCTTCTGTCCCTCTCAGGAGCAGCACACCAGCATGCAGTTCAAAAACTTAGCCTTTTCAGAGTTCTCCCATGCAAATCCACTCAGGATTGCTGCTCAGAAACACTTCAGCTCCTTCTTGCTCAGCTTCCAGCTTAGTTCAAACTGAAAACTGCAAGCAGCCTGGGACTTCCCCAAGATCCAAAAGATTTGGTTGCCTGATTTGGCTGTCAGTCAGAGCAAGAGCTCCCCCTTCAGTTGCAAATAAGGCACACAAAAAACTCCAAACTGAAGTTCCTGCAGATTTTGAATTCAGACAGCTCCTGTAGTCCGGTTGCATTTTAAGTCCCACCAGTACTGTTTGGTCCAATTTGTAGTCCAGGACCAAAATAGTGGAGACAAACAAAACAGTCCTTGCTACAAAGAAAGCAGGTTAAACAAACTACATTATCATTATCACTCTAAATGATTTTCAATAAATAGTTACGTCTTTCAACAGAGCTCCCTCTCAGATTACTTAAACTGCAATTAGGCAGCTCTTAAAGAGACAGTACACAGAGGCTATACAAGCTCTGGTGATCACATTTAAACGGCTAAAACGTAGGACACCAGCCTGGCAGTGAGCATTTAGTCAAGCTCAAGGAAGACTTTTTGGGAACCCCCATTTGTAGGGGGGTTACACCCTTCCCTGCCTGGGAAAACTTGGTGTCAGCGTCAAGTCTGTACCACCATAACATGGAAAATGCAACATATACAAGATATTTATACCATTAGCATGCCATACAAGTACTATCTGATTCATCAATTGGCATAACTTGTTACTTTACTATACATTTCAATGTACTCCATTATATAATTTCCATTCTGACAATACATTATGCATATTTCACACGGGTAAATTGAACATTACTATACAGAATAATGTATCAACTTCTTGTACCCTAAACAATGCAAGAGAGGGCCCTTCCCTATCAGCTAACTTGGGGCTGGATGGGGCAGGGGCACCATGGTGAGAGGGCAGGACAAATAACCTGGAATGGGCCGTCAAGCTCAATTTGGGCAGTGAGCTCCGAGAGACATAAACACCTTTGTGGACTACATTGAGAGGCAAATCCACTGGCCTCCTGAGGGAATTGTAACTGAAGCACACCACTGGCTTGACAGCTCAGCCAGTCTTTCTGGGGTGAACAACCACAGTCTCTGTATTTTCAGCAATGACCTTGGAGCTTTCATCACTTGTGAGGGGTGCCTCTGCATGAAGGAGAATGTCAAAGCTGGGAGCACTGTCAGACCCTTGCTCTGTAGTCTCTGCTTCTACAAGTCTTGGCTCATTTTGAAGACACTCTGGCACTGAAGGAGGGTTTTCAGCACTCTTATAGTGTTTCTCAAGTTCTGACATGTCACCAGAAAGACGCATACCATCAGCCTCTCCTTCAGGCAAATCATTCAGTTCCATGATACACAAAGACTCAGCATCCTCAGGCATGATACTTTGCACTTCACCTTCAGGGAGCATTGGCTCCAAGGATGATGCCGGGGCGTTAGGCAGTCCAGAAGGCCAAGCTTCATCCCCATAATTCAACATAGGATTTCCACAAAACAACTGACTCAGCTCATATGAGGGGTAATAGGCATTATCACACTCACTGTCATCCAAGTTACACTGGCAGTCACTATCATTCTGGGTCTGCTGTGGGGAAAGTCTTAAATCAGCAACCACGGGGCCAGGCTGACTCTGTTTCTTTCTTGCAGCAGCATGAGTCACTGGTCAAGGGGAATCAATCTTGGTGGGTTCAACCTCAATTATAACTTGACCAATAGGTAGTAAGTGATTACGGTGCATGGTCTTGACAGCTTTGGAGTTATTCTCCAGGCACACTTTGTACACTTGCAAATCATCCAGGCTTCCAACTATGACATGGGGAAGATGGTGCCATCGATCAGCAATTTTGTGTATACCGTGCAATCCTAAATTTTGCAACAACGCATGGTCTCCAGGCCTAAGCTCTTGAGCCTTTACTTTTCTATCATGTCTCTTTTTGTTGGCTAGATTTCTTTTAGCAGCCATTGTCTGGGTCAGTTCATAGGCATGGTTCAATTGAGCTTTAAGTTTTTGTACATATTGCAGGTAATCTTTGGCTCAGACCCCATCAGGAGAAACCCCAAAACAGACATCAACAGGCAGCCAGGCCTCTCTCCTGAACATGAGGCTGTAGGGAGAGAACCAGGTAGCATAATTCTTTGTGCAATTGCATGCATGTACCTAGATGCTAATATGCTGGCTCCATTTACGCTTATCTGTTGGGTGGAGGGTGCCTAGCATGTCTAGTAGGGTGCGGTTAAAGCATTTAGGTTGAGGATCCCCCTGCGGGTGATAAGGGGTGGATCTTGACTTTCGCACCCCCCCATAGAGAGAGCATTTCTTTGACTTGATATGAGACTGGAGCGAGGAATGTTCAGGAGGGAGATGAGGAGACACTTTTTTACAGAAAGGGTGGTGGCTGGGTGGAATGCATTGCCTGCTGAAGTGGTATGCAGTAGAACAGTGGACTGCTTCAAAAGAGGATGGGACAGGACAAGGGGGAGGGTTAATGAAGGGGAAGGGTGGAAGGGGGGGCAGCTGCAGAATAAAGGGTACTAGTTGGACATTCGAGCAGACTTGATAGACCTCTAGGCCTTTATCTGCTGGCAAATTTTGTATGTTCATGTGATTAGCCAACTGTCAAAGTCCTGTCCCTGATCAGAGTGAATTCACTGGGGGGCACCATAGTGGACGAAGAAATGTTCCACTAGCACCTTGGCCACGGTAGATGCTTTTTGATCTTTGGTGGGAAAAGCTTGTGCATATCATGCAAAATGGTCCGTAATCACTAACACATTGCCAATGTTTCGCTGATCAGGCTCTAAATTCAAGAAGTCTATGCAGACTAGTTCCATTGGGGTGCTGGTGGTAATGTTAACAAGGGGGGCAGCCCTCTGAGGCAGGGCTTTTCTCTGCAGGCAGCGACTACAAATCCTTACATGGTGCTCAACATCGGCTCCCATCTTGGGCCAGTAGAATCGAGATTGTACTAGGTCAAGGGTCTGGTCAATATTGAGGTGGCCCATATGATTGTGGAGGGACCTCAGTACCAAATCTTTGAAGGCTGTGGGCAGGACCAATTGTTGCTTGTCTATTTGGCCACCCCGATCTACAGTCTCTCTATATAACAACTGATTAAGCAGCTTCAACCTGGGGCCTTCTTTAAACAATAAATTGGTTCTCAGATGAGAGGAACACAACTTGGACACATCTTTTCCTGCATGAAGGGCATCAAATGCTGGCTGAATCATAGGATCTTGGGATTGAGCCCATTAAATGCTGTCATTGTCAAACTGAGGTAGTGCACTAATATCTAGAGCAGAGAAGTGGCATTACGCAGCCAGTATGCAGGTGTCAGAGGGGCCCAAGCAATCTACTAAGCAGTCCGCTGTGTCCGTGGACATCTGTTCATTTCTATCAAACTTTTGGCACAATGCTTGAATGTCAGGCTCAGACAGCCTGACCCAGTTACTCTTAAAAATGGGCCTCTGAGATATGGCGTCAGCATCAATATAATTCAGGCCTGGTCTGTATTCAACAGCATAATCATATGTTGACAATGCAGAACACCACCGGTGCCCTGTGGCGTCTAACTTAGCTGAAGTCTGTACATAGGTCAATGAGTTATTGTCAGTCCTCACCAATATTTTTACCCTATAGAGGTGATCATGAAACTGGTCGACAATGGCCCATTTTATTGCAAGGAACTCCAACTTGTGCACAGGGTAGTTTCGCTCTGAGGGGGCAAGCTCCTACTGGCGAATGCCACTGGTCTCAAACCATTCTCATGGTCTTGATACAGTACAGCTTCTAGACTCTACAGACTGGCGTCAGTATGCAGCACATAGAGTTTGGTGGGATCAGCATAAGCGAGGATGGGGGCATGGGTGAGCTGGTATCTGACCTCGTGGAAAGCTGCTTCACAGTAAGGCATCCAACAGGACCTGAAAAGTTCACCTGGGTGGAAATATGCTATGTCTGGTTCTTTGTTGGACCCTTTTTTGTATTTCTGATTGGTAGGAGGGTAACCCTGGGTAAGATTCAAGAGTGGTTGAATCACTTTGGAATAGTCCTTTATGAACCAGCGGTAGTAGCCACAGAATCCCAGGAAATGTTGTAGTTCTATCAAATTGTGGGGCTGGGGCCAAGCAGTCAAGGCTTCAACTTTACTAGGATCAGTCTTTATCCCCTCTGTAGACACGATGTGCCCCATGTACTTCACAGAGGATTGGAAAAACTGGCACTTGTCGATGGACAGCTTGAGGACAAAATCTTCCAGTCAGTCTAGTTTGTTGAACAGTCAACTCTCATGTTTCTCTAGGGAGCTCCCAAACACAATGACATTGTCCAAGTACACCAGGCATTCCAGCAAATTCATGTTTCCCACCACTTGTTACATCAGTCATTGGAAGGTAGCTGGGGCGCCCAATATCACCTGTGGCATTTTCAGGAATTCGTAGAACCCCAAAGGACAGATGAAGACTGTCTTCTCATGGTCCTCCGAAGCCATTGGAATCTGGTAATATCCACTGCAAAGATCCAACACCGAGAACCACTTACTCCCATTCAAACAATCCAGAGCATCTTGTATACGGGGCATGATGTATTGATCGTGGATGGTTCGCCGACTCAGTGTTCAATAATCAACACACATTCTCACAGATCCATTCTTCTTTCATACAACCACAATGGGAGAAGCATATGGGCTTATGGATTCCTGTATCACACCAGTCGTGAGCATTTCCTGCAAGTGTCTTCTCACATCGTCTATGTCTGCAGGGGCTAGGCATCGAGACCTGTCTCGAAATGGCCATTCATCATGCAGGCGCATGTGATATTCCACATCCTGGACACATCCCATGTGCAATTCCTTCAACAAAAACACTTGATCTCTCTGGGCAAGTTCCTGGCTAATTCTAGTCTTCCATTCAGCTGGCAACAGGGAGTCACCAAAATCAAACAAGTCGGGAGTCACTCTAGCCGTCTTGCCAGGGTACTTGTTGCTGAGCAACACTGCAGTGTCTGTGCAGTGTACCATAGCTAGGGTGCATCCTCTGTTCACTTGGATCTCCTGATCTGACACATTATGAATCTGGATCATCACTTGTCGTGCATAGGCATCAGCACAAGCTGGCAAGATGCTGCGCTTAACCAATAATCCTTCCGGCAATTTCGCATCACCTGGCACGTCCAACATCAGTATTTTGTTCTTAACATCTTTGCAGAGGCGGACCTCCCTTTGAACTGTACACTGGGCATTAGGGGCCAGTACCATTGAATCTGGATCCTTCTTCCACATGCCCCCTACCGGTTCATCCTGGTCCACTCCCTTGGGGTTCTGTTGCAAATCATAGGCCCTCTTGATAACAGCGGGAATGCTTAGGGCCCTCCCAGTCCGTCGCCCTTGTTTCTCATGACAGAGTTGTGCCAGTCTCCCAAACATATGGGCGTTGGTCCCAACTAACAGGGGAACCCCTTCATATAGTCCAGTAGGGGGGCACACTAAGGCCAGTGTCTCGACTTGCTCCTCTACACCAGTTACAGCTGCAGGAAATGACAACCAGAGGTGGACATATCCTAGGTAGGGATAAGACTTGTTGCTTAGCCCCCACACATGTAGGCCTTCCAGGGATTGTAAGGGCACAGCAGATAAGTGTTTGCCATACCAGTCCTTAAATACAATGGTCACTTGCGACCCACCGTCTAGCACAGCCCAAGTAGGAATACCATTCACAGCCACCGTAGTCTCAATTGAAGGGCCCACTATTCTGGACCAGTCTGGAGGGACAGCAGCAGGGGCCTGGAGAGATGATTTAGCCACATAGAGATTTGAGTTACTACTTCTTGAACCCTCACTGTGGTCATTTTGGGTACTCCTTGATTGCTGATTCATTTTCCAAAGCTCTCCTTGAAGCCTGTATACAGCTGTATCTAGGTCTTTTGTGGACTGGCATTCTCTCTTCAAACACTCATCCTTCCCACAATTATGGCAAAATATGTTTTCTGGGATTTGGGATGGCCAAGGCATTACACTGGGAGCTGAGGCGGTGGTACTACTAACTGAAAACCTTGGTGCCATCTCTGTCTGCTGTGTAGTGAACATTTGGAGACATCTTGTCAATTCTCTTACTTCCATAGTCAAGGCATCGAGTTTCGAGCTGCTGTCAGCAGAAGATACCTGTGTGGACACCCCCACCCCATAGCAGATGCAGTTGGATAAAGGTCGGTGCCTGTACTTGCAGGAGCGGTCTTCATAAAGAGACTGTTTTTTGTTTCCCTGAACTCCCTCAGCAGTCATCTCATGGTGGCACACCCTCATTGGTCCCCACTTTGGAAGGGCCTTCCGATGCCATGATCACTTGGGCTGCACACACCCTAGAAGTGGCTCAATGCATTACCACACTCACTCTCACAGACCCACAGCATCTCTCAATTTAAAACAGGCCTCAAAGCTCACCTCCTTGAGAGAGCCATATGTGACTGCGGCTAACTCTGTCCACCCAGTTGACCGCCCATCCCTGCCCCATACTCTCGAATCAGGGTCCCACAAGGCCCCACGTATTTCTCCAAAATCCCCGGCCTGGTATTCCAAGATTGCTGCCTAACTGCCTCACCAGATCTTAAGTTTTGCCTGGATGGCTCCTCTGTTCAGTTACTGTAAATTCTGCCTGTTTTATGTATGTGCTCTACTGTATTTGTCTACCCTCCACCCTATGTAACCGACGTGGAGCCTTTGCAAAAGAGTTTGTGACTCAAAGGTTTGTAATTCCGATTGTATTCCAATAAATAAAAATAGAATAAAATAAAAATTAAAAAATTACAGTCCCCCTCTTCATCTTCAACCTCCCGGAGTTCTTTTATCAAGTCACAATAGTCTGGTGGGTAACCCCTTCTATCTGGCAGTCTTAATTGAAGAAGCTGTAATTTAGAATGTTTTGCATGTAGCTGTATGTGCCCCAACCTCACATGGTTTAAGTCACTGGCGGCTACCCCACCTTTTCGGTAAGCCTGTTGCAGCCCTCTTTCCAGACGAGTAATATATGCAGACAAACTTTCCCCTGGCCGTTGTTTTGTAACCTTGAAATTTCCACATCAAGTGCTCCCAAAATTGCCCTCGAGTGCAGATAGGTACCTGTGGGCAGATGCATCAGGGTTTGTGGACCTTAGAAATTTAATGGCCTCTAGGGTGGGACCCCTCAGACTTTCTGTGATCCATTTCCATTTCTCAGCCTCCACACACTGCCATTCAGGTACCAAAGGGACAACACAATCTATCCAGGTCTCCCAATCATCCTTCCCTTGGTGGGTGGGGAGGGTGCCGGAGAAGATTCTCAACCTTCGGTAAGAGTCGTGACTAATGGCAGGTACAGACATAGAAGCCAGCATTGGCATGGGCACAGAAGGAGGGTCAGTAACAGGTGCTGGAGCGGGAGGGGGTGTTGGGGGAGGAACACCCCCAGGTGACAGGAATAGTTTCTTTAAGTCCTCCACAGTTTTCCCTTTTTCCAGCAACAACTTAGCAAATTTCTCCTCAAAAGTCTCAGATAGTTGGGGGGGGGCTCATTCTCCCCAGGGTCTTTACTGTCTTTAGTTATCACTCTCCAGGCAGTGATGGCTCCTTCGGAGGTGATAGTCTGTGGCCCACTGGAACTGTCTACTGGGTCCTTACACTCTACTAACGTCATGAAACTTTGTGCGAGCAGATTAGCCTGCCGACCCACCACCAAAGGGTTTTGTAAACAATAAGCCTTGGAAAGTATTCCCTGTACAGTGTCCTTGTTGGTAAACAGGGGAATATCCAGGATAAGTATAGCATTTTGCGGGTCGACCTCCTGCCCAGTACTCCACCCCACCAACTGGTGTACAGACACTTCTGTTGGGGTAACCATTTATAGATGACAATAATTTGTAGTTTCGGCCACTAGATGACATAAAATCCCAGCGGTGAGCTTCCAACATGTAACCCCTAGGTGGCACTATCCCAAGGACTACTACCCCTGCCTGCTTGGCTAGTAGCAGGTTAAGGGGCCTGAGTTCTAAAATGGGTGCCTCAACCCGGAAGTCAGGGTTGGTAGTGGTCAAGCTAACTTGTGCACAGCCTTCCGGGACACTGTAATCCCCCTCTTTCCCCTCTAGTGGCCTGAACACTGTACAATAATCACTTTCACAATACCCCAGGTGCATCACACAAGTACCCACACTCTTTGCACTTACCACCAGGTCTGGTTCCTCTGGCTCGACCCTGGGGACCCCCTGTAAAACAATGTTAAGCACAGCAAATAGTAACAGTACAGTACATTGAGCACAAACTGGAACCACTGTCAGATTACATGCAGAAAAAGTCACATCTGATTTATTCAAGGGACTTGAACAAGAAAGGGGCAAAATCAGGTTATTTAGCTTAAAGGTTATATCAATCAAGCAGTTATGCATGCGCTTTGAGTCCCCCCCACACAGTCCATCTTTGGGTATCCAGGTAGAGAAGAGATGGGCTAGCCAGGACCGTTGCCCGGGGTTGCAGCTGGATGGCGAACTGTGATGGAAAACACCACATGCACAGTACACAATACAATCGTCCCTCGATATAAAGAAACAATTTGGGAGCCATTCTGTGCATTCGTTATAGTTACCGCATTCGTTAAATCGAGGGACGCCAGAATAGAACTACAGTACAGTATAACAGTACAGTATAATGTTCGCAAATGATTCATTCATTAAAAACATCAGCTTAATGCAGAATCAGTACTTTAAATCCAATCCCCAATTTTTTAGCCTACACTTCCAATGTGTGAGGGTTCCCCTTTATAAAATGGGTCTGCAAACTACAGTACTGTACTAGCAATTTTAGAAACTTGATCGGTTGAAACAGATAACTTGGTATAGGCACAGCTGCTCACCAAACTACCTGATTCTTCCTAGCAACGTGTTTACTATATGACAAATCAATACGTCCCTTAAGTGCTGTAGGGGAGCAGCGGATGGACAGGCAGGTATGAGTGGAAGACTGCAGTGGAAACACTGGTCGACATTCAACGGTCGCATGACAAATCAATATGCCCTTTCAGTGCTGTATGGGAGCAGCGGATGGGCAGGCAGGTACGAGTGGAAATGAGTACAACCACAAGGCTGAGGAGACAACAGCAGCAGACAAAGTGTGTGCAAAATCACAGGGATGACAGGCTGTGACAGCAGTGAAGCAAGGTACAAAGAGTTTTTAGACAGCGAGGTGCCAGGTGGTAGCTAGGTATGGTGCAAGTACTGTAGTCTGTTTTTAATTTACAGCATAGTATTGTGTGTGTGTTGGGGGTGACCACAGAGCAATGCTTCCTAGATTGGCTCTGGTGATATGGGTGCAGGGACAGAAGCATAGCTCAGGCAGACAAACGGAATGGAGCACATCAACAAAAACAACTCTTCTTTTTAAAATAAATTGTTAACTACAGCTTTAACTGTCACTTGTAAACTATCTACAGGTGAGGGGCTTTTACACTGCTCACTGTACCGCAAACTGAGGAAAGCTCATGACGGGATCCACACCTGAGTTTGTTATAAGCGATAATTCATAATAATGGGTTTTGTTATAGCGGGGGATGACTGTATTTGTATTCTGGAGCCAGAGGGCTCAGTTTGTAAAGGAAACGAAACAACAAGACAATCAGATGACACACTCAGATTAAGCTGTTGTTGTAGGGAGCTACCCTGGTATTTACTCACGATACCCAAGACTGGACACAGTCTGGACAAAAATTGAGACTGCAGGTGGTTGATCTGGAATGCCAGGAGAAGCAGGGCCCACAAAAGTCACAGAGGCGTTGTTCCTGTTCAAGTGTGGAGCAGAGGGCTGATCCCCAGGCAGGTCTCTCGTCGATGGCTTCTCTGTGCAGTGAGTAGTCCGGCTGGGCCAGTCTGGCAAAGCCCAGACCGCATGGAGACAAGTTTGGAAGCAATCCGTTTCGGGCTGGATACAGCTTCCAGCAAGCAGAACACAGTTCACACAGTGGATAACTAACTCACAACCCACTAGCAGCTCATAGCACATTTACATGTATGGGAATTCTACTGTAACAGGCAAAGTGCTCCCCGGGCACAATTGAAAAGTCTCTGCACACCGGGAGCTTAGAGGTAGCTGGAACTCCTGACAGTCCAATCGCATTCAGCAAAACTATTCGGTCTTCTTCAGGTTGAGCCTGGTCCACTTCAGTAGCTTACTTTAGTCACATAAACTTGGATTTAGTCCAAAATAATTCTCTTCTCTCCCTCTTAGGAGCAGCACACCGGCATGCAGACCAAAAACTTAGCCTTTTCAGAATTCTCCCATGCGAATCCACTAAGGATTGCTGCTAATAAACACTTCAGCTTCTTGCTCGGCTTCCAGCTTAATTCAAACTGAAAACTGCAAAGCAGCCCGGGACTTCCCCAAGATCCAAAAGATTTGGTTGCCTGATTTGGCTGTCAGTCTAAGCAAGAGATCCCCCTTCAGCTGCAAAAAAGGCACACAAAAGAAGCTCCATACTAAAGTTCCTACAGATTTTGAATTCAGAGAGCTCCTGTAGTCCGGCTACATTTTAGGTCCCACCAGTAATGTTTGGTCCAGTTTGCAGTCCAGGACCAAGATAGTGGAGACAAACCTTTCCTCCCTCCCCCGGCTCCCTTGCGCTTCTGATCACGCAAGCCTTCTCTGCCGGTGCTGCCCTACCACCCTATGCTACAAAACCCCTTCCTCATCCTATCGCTCCGGCGTAAACTCTCCATCTGCCACCCTCTGACCAGAGCAGTTCTCCTCCTTCTACTCCTAACAGGAACATACATCCCAACCCAGGCCCTGCCCCTCCCACCCCACCCAGCCACCACTGGTCTTCAAGTAGCCTCCATGAACATATGCAGCCTGCTGAAAAATTTGATGCCCTACAGTGCTGGGCCTTGGCTCATCAACCAGACATCATAGCCCTGGTTGAAACCTGGCTGTCCAAATCACCCCTGACTCATTTGTTTCCCTCCCAGGCTATACCTTATACCGGGAGGACCCGGTAACAAGCAGGGAGGCTGTGCAATCTGCACTAGGGACACAATACTTGGACACGCACTCCCCACCCCTGCCCTCGTAAATGGGGCCCAGGCTTTTACCCTCAAACTCACCCCGGACCCCTCTAGGAGCCCTCTCTATCTCACCACAGCCTACGTTCCCCCAAAGAACCAGCACCCGGCCCTGGTATCTTTAACTGACTACCTGGCCACCCTCCACCATAAGGCGGAACAAATCCTAGTTGGGGACCTTAATGTAAATTGGCTCAGCACCTCCTCATCCATGATCAGAGACTCATTTGCCGCCCAAGACCTGACGCAACTCGTCACCCAGCCCACGAGAATAAACCCTAAGAGAGGTACCAGCACCCTTCTGGATGTTATTATAACTAACCAACCCCATAAAATCCAAAACATCCAGGTCCTCCCAGACTCCCTAAGTGACCACTCCCCTATCCTATTTCATTGAGCAGTCCCCAATCCCAAACCCAAAGCCCAGACCACCCTCCGCAGGCGCCTCCACCCTGGTGGGCTGAAAAAACTTAAAGTATTCCTCACCCAGATAAACTGGTCCCCCATTCGTCGTGCAACCGACATTGACACTGCCCTCGCCTTCTTCACTCACACCTTCAACATGGTCTGTGATCTCTTTGCACCCTTCACCAAAATCCGGTCCAAAACAGAATGCACCCTGGGTTAGCCCTGCCCTTCTACAATTACTAAGAAATCGTGATAACCTCTGGCACCTTGCCACTGAAACGGGTCGTCTGTCTGACAGGCAGGCTTACAATGCAGCCCGGAATAAGTGCTCATGGGCCATCAGGAAAGCCAAGGCCGACCATTACCAGGCCACCCTTACCTCCTCCTGGGGCTCGGCCCAGACTTTCTGGGATAATATTAAGCAACTAACGGAAAAGCTCCCTCCCTGCCCCATCCCAGCTCACTAGAAATGGCACTACCACCCGAGCCTGCCACCATAGCTAACTGGCTCAACACGCTTCACTGACCTTAGCTCAGTCCTCCTAGTAATTTCTTTGACCCTCCCCAACCAACCTCCCCTGTCCTCCAGCACCCCAGCTTCCACCTGCAAGATTTCCACCCGGAAGCCAGACCCATCCTAATCAAAGCTTTGAATGGCAACAGTCCGGCAGTGACTCACTGGACCCCAGTATCCTCAGGCTGGTGCTAGATGAAGTCCTTGCCCCACTCACCAGCCTAATTAACCAGTCACTCTGCCTGGGACAATTTCCCCAGCTTGGAAAATAGCCATTGTCACCAATTCATAAAGGCGACAGGTGGCCGGCCAACAACTACCGGCCAATCTCCATCCCCATCTCTAAAGCCCTGGAAAGTGGTGGCCATTCAAATCACTGATTATCTGGCTAAGCATAACATCTTATGCCCAGAGCAACATGGCTTCTGTGCTGGTCACAGTACCAGCACTGCCCTAATTGAATTCTCCAACTTCCTACACTCCTCCTTGGATACCAGCTCCCTAGCTGGTGCAGTGTTCATCGACCTCTCAAAGGCTTTCAACACCGTCTCCCATCCACTTCTGCTGAATGCACTCTGCCACACTGGTCTCTCAGCTGGCCCCCTAGCATGGTGCACAAGCTATCTTGACGCTCGATCACAGTGTGTAAAAATCAATAGCACACTCTCCGATACCCGTCCCATTTACTCTGGGGTCCCCCAGGGCTCCATCCTGGGTCCCCTTCTCTTCTCGCTCTATCTGAACACCTGCCCAGTGCATGCCCTGGCAAAATTCTACTGTATGCAGATGACGGCTGTCCTTTTGCCACCCACAATCCCATCTCCCTCCAGGACACCCTACAGCAGTCTTTCAACAGTGCGAAGCTTGGTTTAAGAGGCGCAGACTCGTCATCAATCTTAAAAGACCAAAGCTATGCTCTTTTCCCACCCCCAAAACAAAGCTAGCAACCACCCACTCTATATCCTTCCAAGTACCAATCAGCCACTGGAACAAGTCTGCTCCTACAAATACCTTGGGGTTACCTTCGACTCAGCCCTCACATTTCACAACCACATCGATGCCTAACATCTGCCACTAATACGACTTGGCATCCTCTTCCATAGAACCTGCCTTCCCCCAAATGCTCTCCGGCTCGCTGTTACATCATCCGTTCTGTCCCTTGTAGACTATGGTCTACCAGTCTATGGTGCTGCCGACACCACTGCACTCAAAAAAAATTCACTTAACCCTGAATAAAGCCTGCAGATTGATTACTGGTGCCCCCAGGCTCACACACACCTGTCAGCTGTATGTTGAGGCTAAACTGCTTACCCTGGATGAACGGCTCCGTTACCAAACCTGTCTTCTCACAAAAACCCCCTACTCGGGCTCTCCCCCGGGTAACGGCATCCATCCACCAGAGCCCTCCCACTATTGCAACACGGTCATCCAACAAGACCACTCTAATGGTCCCCAGATCAAGAACCAGCCGTGGCCAGAGGTCCTTCTGCTATAGAGCCCCAACCTGGTTTAACTCTCTCCCTGCCCCCATCACCAATGCCACCACCATCTCCAAGTTCAAAACCACCCTTCGAAACCACATCGTCAACACTCGTAACTGCTCTGTCTCTGAAAGTAGCCTCCACCTCTACTTCTCATGACAAGCATCCTCGAGCGCTCTCCTAGAACCTGGCCAGTGCCAGCTGTTTCAGTGTTTACCTATTAGATTGCTCACTATTGATACCAACTTGTGTAACACCTGTTCTCAATTACATGTACCCTCTAACCTAAATGTATTTGTCTGACCACAATGTGACGTGGCGCCTCTGTTGAACACCTATTGTTTTGCAAACCTATGCTATGTAACCAAAAACACTATGTATGTCTTTATGTGACGAAGTACCTTTGGAAATGAGCCTCTGGCTCAAAGGTTGTAAACTGATTTTACAAATAAATAAATAAAACAAAACAGTCCTTGCTACAAAGAAAGCAGGTTAGACAAACTACATTATCATTATCACTCTAAATGATTTTCAATAAATAGTTACATCTTTCACCAGAGCTCCCTCTCAGATTACTTAAACTGCAATTAGGCAGCTCTTAGAGACAGTACACAGAGGCTATACAAGCTCTGATAATCACATTTAAACTGCTAAAACGCAGGGCACCAGCCTGGCAGTGAGTATTTAGGCAAGCTTGAGGAAGACTTTTTGGGAATCCCCATTTGTAGGGGGTTTACACCGGCACAATATCCTAGATAAACAGTGTGATTAAATTCTTGGTACTTGGACAGACTGCCTTTTTGGTTTTTGTCTGCTTTATCCTTGATACAAGAATATCATAACCAGTATTAAAGCCAAGATAACTTGCGTACGTCATGCATTATTTAAAGAAAAAGAGGTTGAACTGAAACACTTTTGATGTGACTTTTGTAAATGAACACCTGTTTTTTACAAGGTGGCAGAAGTGGTTTTGCTCACTGTTATGTAAGCATGTCATATCATGAGAGAACGTATTGGCAACATTATGTTGGGCTTAAAATTTGGTCACTTAAGCTGAATGTTTTTATAAGCATATTTTTGGCAGCAGTAATCTTTATGATCTTTTTAAAGTAATTTACTCTTTTGGAGCAGTAATCTTTATGATGTTTTTCAGTGCCATTTACTGTGTTGATATTGGAAGCCATTTGTGAGTGTTATTTTGTGTATATTTTTATGGGCAATATAAAGACAGGAATTTTTTTTCAAAACCACAAAACTCAGGACATGCGCAGAGCTTTTTCGATAAAAAGTAAGCGTCAGGTGTTGGTTGGGCCTATGGGCACTACTTGTCGGCATCTTTTTTTTGGCAAGTAATTAAATGTGTATTAAATTTAGAGTTTTCACACAGTCCTCACAGTGTGTAACTAAGTACATTAGTATTAAATACATTATTTTCTGTAAGGCAGGTGGACCATGTTCACCCTGATGAGGCCCGTGTGAGGTGAAACTCTGGGCGGTATTCCATGGACAGGGTCAATACTTGACATACATTGTTGAATAAAATCCAGAAGATGTTTTGAAACTTTGAATTTTGAATTGGCTGATTTTTGTTTTGGAATAGACGCTTGTAGCCATCATCAGCCTCTAGCCTGAACAAAAGAAGGCTTTGGATGACAGAAAGAGGGTACCCAGAGGAATCTCCACTGTTGGCATTTTCACACCTTGTGATCCCCAGATTATATTTGAACATTATATGATGGCAGGAATTTTGTACATTTGTTATGCACAGATACATAGATATATAGACACTGTTGGCAGATGAGGGCCTATGGCCTACCCAGTCTGCCCATTTGAGCTTGTAAGTTCCCTTTACATGTTTCTAGAAGTCTATTGCCCCTTACCCCTGACCTCTAGAATTCCCTTATGTCTATCCCATGCATTCTTAAATCCCATAATTGTTTCAGCCCCCACCTCTTTCTCTGGAAGGGCGTTTCCACTTGTCCACCACCCTTTCTGTGAAGAATTTCTTCCTCATGTTTCCTGTGAATCACCCTTCGTCCAACTTCATCCCATGCCCACTGGTCCTAGAACATCTTTTTTGCTGGAAAATAGTGTATTCCTGCACCCTGTTCCTCCCTGTAAGGTACTTATATATCTCTAGCACAAGCACAGCCTAACACCTGAGGCTCTTAAGCTAGCTGTGCACAGTTTCCTAGTGACACTCATCGACTCTCGGCTGATAGTATATGGTTCTGCTACAGACACGGTCCTTCGCCGTATAAAAGTAGCACTAAACAAGGCCTGCCAGCTTGTTACAGGAATCAGACATCTGATGCACATGTGTGACCTGTATGCCCAGACTAACTGGCTTCAGTTCTCAGGCATGCTACTCTACCAGTCTTGTTTACTGGCAAAAAAGTTAGCATAGGCCTGGTAGCTACAGGGGTTTAGAATCTCCTCTCCCCCGATGATAACCGTTGCAGCACTTGTAGTTCGAATAGCTGAATCTTCAGAATTCCCCACTGTTACACCTCCTTGGGTCAAAGGTCCTTCACCTACCATGACCCTGGTTAGCCGAACTCCCTACAGTACATGCATGTCAGCTCTTTGTTAACTTCAATCTGTCCTTTTAAAAGAAAACTGAGACAAAAGGTAATTGCGAAGGCCTGCTGTGACTACTCCCAATACCTTGCTTGCCACATTTCTAGAGACTGCCCCTCTGGCCCTGGACCCTGTTCTATTCACCCACCCACTCCGACATTGCTTACATTGCACCTATTCTGTCTCTTCTTGGCTCTTCTTTGCTTGGCATCTATCCACTATCACTCATATATCCCTCATAGCACACAGTCCTCGCCTATCTTCCTCCTCCCCTTCCTTATCTCTCCCATTCTTTCCTATCTCCTCTTCCTCCACACCTTCCTCCCCTACCCTCTCCCTCCTTCCTTTGCTATCCCCCTTCCTTCACACCTAATTTTACTTGTTCTTCCCTCCCTCTTCCCCACATGAAGGCCCATTAACATGCACTCCCCACTCTGCAGCACCCCCCGTTCCTGGTCCACTCCTTCTTCAGCTGTAACCCTTTGGACTTATTCCTTCGGCCTTCTCCACTACCTCCAGCTCCTTTCTGTCTCTCATCAGTCCTACATCCTTAGATAGAATGCCTATGTTTTGTAATTTGTCTATGGCTATTTGTCGCTTAGCCTACGACCATGACTGATCTAATTATAATTATTCTTGTTCAATTGTGTTGCTTGATGCATCTCCCTAATCTTTCTCCTACCAGGTCCTATATCCTTGCAAGAATGCCCAAGTTTTGTAATGACTCTGACTATTTGTGCATAGCCTTCGACTAGGACTGTGCTAGTTATAACCATTCCTGTATAATTATGTTCCAATTTGTTTCACCCTATTTCTGTACAATGTCCTTATTGTTTGTTTGCCTTGATGTGGTGTTAATCTGAGATTCAAATAAACAAATATCCCCTCTCTCCCTCCTCTCCTCCAGGGAGTACATATTCAAGTCCTTCAGCCTGTCCTCATAGGACTTGTAATGCAATCCCTGTACCATCTTTGTTGCCCTCCTCTGAACCTTCTCTACCCTGTCTATGTCCTTACATAGGTAAGGTCTCCAGAACTGTACACTGTACTCCAGATGGGGCCTCACTAGTGTCTTGTATGGTGGAATTAAGATCTCTCTTTTCCTGCTGGTGATGCCCCTGCCTATGCATCCCAGCATCGTATTTACTTTAACTGCTGCCTTGTTGCACTGTTTCTCTACCTTTAGGTCATCAGAAATGATAACCCCAAGGTCCCTGTCCTGCTTGCTGCATACTACAGTATATCCTCACCCTCCAACTGACATGTTGTTCCAGGGTTTTTGTGCCCCATGTGCATTATCTTGCACTTCTTTGAGTTGATCAGAGTTTCTCCCTTCCAAAGTTACTGCCTATATCCTTTTTTTAAGATTTTAGATGTACTCATTATAGCTTAATGAAATATTTTTCTTTTTTGTGTAATAGGGACTGAATTAAGTGTTTAATTAGCTGCAGGTCAGTTGATTCCCTTAAGAAGCTGCCTGCTTCCTGCTGCCTGCTGTCTGCTGACTAGGGTTCCTGCTGATTGTGTGACCATTTAGGCACTTTGTTTTATTGGAAAATACTGTCACATTCTACAAACAACACTGGGACCAGGAGGGGTAAAATCCCATGTAGGTTAATAGAGCCTAGGAGCTTGACTGTATAATTCTCCTAATCTGTTCTTAGGACTGGCAGTGTGGTCTACTTGGGGTGTAGTCCTGTGAAGTTAGTGCCAGTGGTTGGGGAGAGTGCCTTGGGACTTATTTTTGTATGCCAATCACTGATTTCTTTGTATGTTATTCTGTTTAATAGAACACTGGCCCAATGTGCTCCTAAGATTTGGGGCAGGACTTGGAGTTTCCCTGTGCATTGCTAGCAGATGCGTCTTTCTTTTTTTTTGTTCAGATACTTTGATGGTAAAGACTGTCATTGCCCATCTATTGATGCCGCTTTGTTATGGTAGGTTTATAGGATTATAGGAAGGTTTATTAGAAGGGTGTGGTTCTTAAAATACTGCTAAAATAAGGGATAATGGGCCTTAACCCAATGCTCTGGCTGACATATTGGAGGGAAGAGCTACTGGTGTAGGCCAACTATAGATGGAGAGACTTTTGTGGCTTGGTGTATCCTAGCGTGGTATACAGAAAATGCCAGATCTTTGGTGACAAATAATTGCCCTTAATGACTTTTCCTCTCCCAGCTTCTGTTGGTCTCCCCTCTTGGCCACTGTCACTTTGGGAAACTTTACAATTTGCTCCCTAGGATAGATGGACGAACTCCGAAATCCCATTGCCCCTTTAAATTCTAGTTGTGTGTTAACTGAGAAATAGTTACCTCCATTTAATAAGGCATTCATGGTAATGCGTTTAAGTTCTCCACTTTACCCAGTAGAATCCTTTGACTCCAAGCACATTCTCCTATGTGCAGGCCCTAGACAGGGACACTATGACATCACATAATTATTATTTATCAGTGAGTACTTCCCACTCTTTTAGTGGATGTAGTACTTTCCTTTTTGTCTTTATAAATGTTTTAGTGTATTCTGGTGAATGTGTTCCATCAATTTAAATATATCATTGTTGATTTTATATCTGTGACCTTACTGTATTTTTAGATGCATTTTCTTTCTTTGTATGTTCTTAATATTGTAGGGGCTTGTAGCCGAACAATACATTTTTCAACAACAGCAACAACTTTATTTTTTTAGTTTTCACACATATCTGCACTTTTCATTGTTAGCTTTTGGGATATTGGTTAATTTTGCCTGTATTTGCTTTGATTTTTGTCCTGTTTTTATTAGCTTTGGGTCAGTGTGCTTTTCAAATCACCAATTTTGAAATAAAAAGTTGTTTGGGGCTAAGCTTAGCAACAGGAATTGGGAGTTCCAGGTGGGAAACTTTAGTTCATTCTTGAGCAGGGAGGTAGAGAGAAGAGGCATTTCCTAGGTAGGGGAAGCTTAGAAGAAAACTGAGAGAGGACTCCTCAAAGGTTCTTTGGACCTGATTTCAGTCTTGGGTAAATATATTTCTGGAACCTGAGCAAAAGATATGAAGGTCACCTGTTCCATATCTAGAGGGACCATAGGTCCACAGCTGACTCAAATGTACCTCTGCTCCAGTGGGAGCTCTTTATCATCCAGCTCTGGGCGAGGTAAGGGGGGGGGGGTGGTTTGTAAGAGTGATGGCCTCCCTGTTTGGTCCTGTCTTGTTTTTGTCTAATTTTTTTTTTTGCAATTATATTTTCTTTTTGTAGCCACTGAGCCCCCTAACCCAATGAATGGGTTCACCCCAGCCACGGCACCCAACCCTTACTCCTGGAAGCCCCTCCGGAGTGGAGCCGCCAAAGTGGAACTGTCGTGGCTGAAGGATCGGGTACCGTGCCTGGCTTATACGCGGGGGTGGTGATTTTTTGCTGGCTAGAGTCCCCTTTTTTGGAACTAGGACATTCAATGACGCAAGGGTGCACTCGTCTGTGCTAGCTCCACCCCATGTCTTGGTGCAGCATGCTTTGTCCCCCAGCCTCCATTAGAGAGCAATTGACACTGACACTCTGGACCCCCCCACCCCAGAGTAGGAGAGCAGTCCTCCAGATGCTTGATTCTTCTCCTCCCCTGCCGACCCCCAACGACCAGTGCTTGTTCCCGAACACGGGTCACCGGCATGATGCGAGGTGTGGCGTCCAGTGCCTCAAACCTCAGCACCACTGAGCCGGTTGTTTTTGTCTTTTTTTTCTGTAACCCGGACCCCTGAGTCACATCTGGTAATGAGATCTGGCTCAGTGTGCCTTTCTCAGATTCCAATTTTTTAGAAATAAAATCAATGTTTGGGGTTAAAGCTGACCTCACAATTGTCCTAAGTAAATGTAAGGTCAGCATTAAAAATGAATATTACAGGACTGGCCCAGTGGTCTGGTGGTAGCACTGCCACCCTCCATGCTGGTGACTTGGGATTGGGAGCAATTTCAGGTTGCTGGGGGCCGGCCGGGGGGAGGGGGAGAGGATGAAGCACCCGATGGACTGCTGTCCTCTCCTGGGGTGGGAGGCCTGCCATTTTTGCTGAATGACTGCCACCATGTGAAAGCCCGGTGGCAGTGTAGGCCTAAGAGCGGCAACAAATGGGTGGGTGCAGCAGGACTCTGCAATGTGAGTGTGCCTCCACCTATAGCATGTCCACATGCCCTCCGCCCCAACAGCAAGAGGCCTCAGGGGAAATACAAAGGAAAATGCAGCACGGCAGTTGCAAATGATGCTCTACACACTGAGACCCCACCTGCTCCATCACAATAAAGAACCTGCTAGTCAAACTGAATTTGGACTTCATTGAGGCGGAGTATGACCCTCCCTGTCCTGACCCTGCCATGGGTGCAATCCAAGGTGGGTACCCAGGTTAGTAGGGTAAGCCTGGGGAGGTGGTGGATAGTGGGGGTTGGTGAGGCTGGGCAGAAGGGGAGCCCAAGTCTGCATCAGCCGGGGGTGGTAAACAGATTATGGAAAAAATTTATTTTAGCTCAGTGGTGCTTTCTTTTTCAAAGCTACGTAATTATTGATGATGATGCCCAGACTGGACCTGGGGTGACACCACCTAGTTTGAAAGAAGGAGTGACGGTCGACTACAGAGTGGGAATCTGTTCGTTCTTGCAGTTTTTTTATGCCAGGGACTAAGATACTTAAGATCTCATGAATACCTCTGGGCTAGGGACACCAGAGGGGTGTAGGATGTCCCAGAAGGCCTAATGGCTGGGACATCAGTTGGAAGGGCTCCAAAGCCTCATGTAGGTATTTGGGCCTGAGCTGTTCTGGTTCAATGAGCTGCTCTGGTTTACGTGCCAAGGGCTTGCACCATGTGCTAGTGTGGCCACACACATCCATGCTGCTTTCAAGAGAAGGCACAGAGAGAATGGTGAGGAGAGTCTCCACTTCCCCAGGACTCTGGGCCAACAGCAGGAGAGATGATGCAGGGGTCTGTGGACCCCATGACTAGACAGTTACCTTACTGCTGTGGCAAAAATATGATTTTTTGACTGTACCTGAAATAAATCCATTCAGCCATCTATTTGCAGTGGCAGTCAGGGCAGCATTTCATTGGTTCAGTGGGATTTTCTGGTGCCCATACCCAAGTCTTTAATTGGTTCTCCTTAACATCACATACTTTTGCTTGCCCCCTCCTATTTTGTGGCTATCCCCCCAGGTTTACAGGACTACTACATGTGAAAACAGGGTCTTTGTCAGTTTGCACTACAACTGCTCCAGCTACTTGTTTATGCACAGTATATGATGTCCTATTTCCCTGCCTGTGACACCATATTCTGTAGACATGGAAACAGTCATGACATCATAAAGAAAGGATAGATGAGCTTGGTTAAGTAATTGTTTTGATATTTCTACCCCCAGTTTTTCCCTTTTCATCCCCCTGTCCCCCACCCTGATGAGTGGGGTTGCCATAGCTGTACCCTTCTGCCATTCAGGAAGGAGGGAAGATGACTCCTTCACAGTTGATGCTCGTTGATGGGCTGGCTAGAGATGTATGATAAATGGGCAGGCTGCACCCTCTCTCCTTGAGAGCCAATCATGTTGTGGCCCCAGAGTAAGATTCAGGGGCCCGCACACAAACCAGGAGCCAACCACGCAGCTTCGCTCCAGGTTGCCACTGTGCCACTGGTCGGCCCACCTCCTTATTTATATATTTTTATGATTAATAAATTTAATTGTATTTCACTTGAATGTACAAGGCAACAGAATGCACAAATTAGTCAAGCAAACAAGTGAAACATTCTATGAATAGGCAACACAATTTGGCATCATAGAACAGAGAATATTAAAAGGGGTGAGAAAAAGAAAGGGAGAACGAGAGTGGAAATAAAATCTTTATCATCTTGGGAAGATGTCTTTGACTGCATGCCATGTCTGTCAGTATATAATGTAGGCTTTCCCCCATCACTCTAGGAAATCCGAGGTAAAACTGATCTCCACTACTTTAGTAATTTTGCCAACGACTGATCTTTTCTCATTGGAAAGACAATGAGATCCTTTTGGTCTTAGCTTAGACAACTATAATATGATCAGAAGTAAAACATGAGGGGAGCTCCCTGGCATGGTGGTGCAAATTCACAAAATCTCCTTAGATAGTAAACAAAGAGAACTGCACTCACCTCCCTGTTATGAGGACCCCTCGGCAATTCAGGCACCCATTTTCCAATGCAGCATAGGACAAGACTCACTCTGGTCACCAATACTCGGTTCACATATCCTTTATTAAATACAAAAGGTGCTTAACAATCATGCAGCAAGCACAGATGTAAAGTGCATTCAAAGTTAAAGGGCCAAAAATCCAGTAACAAATGCCAACTGGGTGTACGCCTGGTCAACTGACATTTCGTGCTATGCACATCCTCATAGATGGACCCATGAATATACAGCTACATTACTGTTGTGGCAAAAGTGTGATTTTTGACTGTACCTGAGAGAAATCCTTTACCATGAACTCTGAGGATGTGTATGGCATAAAACGTTGAGTTGACCCGGAGTATGCCTAGCTGGTGTTTGGCACTTTAACTTTTAATGACACTTTACTTCTGCGCTTGTTGCATGATTGTTAATTACCTTTTGTATTTAATAAAGGATATGTGAACTGAGTATTGGTGACAGGAGTTGGTCTTGTCCTGTGCTGTGTTGGAAAATGGGTGCCTGAATTGCCAAGGGGTCCTCATAAAACGGAGGTGAGTGCAGTTCTATTTTCGTACTAACGTACAATTGTTCTGAGTAATTGTAAGGTCATTATTTAAAGATGAATTGTAGAGAAGAGCACAATGGTGCAGTGGTGGAGCTGCTGCCCTCCACGCTGGTGACCTGGGATCAGGAGCAATCTCAGGTTGCTGGGGGCCGGCTGCGGGGAGGGGGGGGATGAAGCCTCCGATGGACTGCTTTCCTCTCCCATGGTGGGAGGCTTGCCATTTCCAGTTAACAGCTGCCACCAGGCCTAGTGGCAGTGCAGGCCTGAGAACAGCAACAGGTAGGTGGGCGCTGTGTGACTCTGCAAGGTGAGTGTGCCTCCACATGCACGTGTTCAGGTGCCCCCACCAGCAAGGGGTCTCAGCAGAAAATACAGAGGAAATGCTGCAAGGCAGATGTAACTGATGCTTTACACACTGAGCCCTCACCTGCTCCACCACCAGGAAGACCCTGCATGATGAACTGGATTTGCACTTCAGGGAAGGGGATGGCTCTCACCCTCCTGACCCAGCCATGGGGGAGCAATCCATGGGGATATCTGGACCTGTCAGGTAAGCCTGGGAAGTGGCGGATGGTGGGGGTTGGTGGGGCAGGGCAGTTGGGGAGCCCAAGTCTGCCTTGGCCAGGGAAGATAAACAGATTATGGGGGAAAAAATGAATTTTAGCTCCATGGTTCTTTCTTTTTCAATGCTGTGTAATTATTGATGATGATGCCCAGACTGGACCAGTGGTGACACCATCTGATTTGAAAGAAGGAAAGGGACTGGTCCACTACAGGGCACGAATCTGTTTTTTATTGCAGATGTTTATGCTAGTGCCTAAGGTACTTAAGATCCCATGATTGCCACTGGACTAGAGACATCTGAAGGGTGTAGGATGTCCCAGAAGGCTTATGGGCTAGGACAGGAGTTGGAAGGGCTCTGAAGCGGCAAGTAGGTATTTGGACCTGAGCTGCTCTGGTTTATGTGCCAAGGACTTGCACCACATGCTGGTGTGGCCACACATGTCCATGCTGCCTTCAGGAGAAGGCAAAGGGAGTAAGATGAGGAGAGTCTCCACTTCTCTAGGCCCCTGGGCTAACAACGGGAGAGATGATGCAGGGGTCTGTAGACCGCATGAAGGAACAGTTGCCTTACTGCTGTGGGAAAATGTGATTTTTGACTGTACCTGAGATAAATCCATTCAGCCCTCAGCTTCAACAGTAAGTCTGGACAGCACTTTATTAATTTAGTGGCATTTTCTGGTGCCTATAGCCAAGTCCTTAACTGGTTCCCCTAACATCATGGACTTGTACCTGCCCCCTCATATTTTGGGGGTATCCCCCCAGGGTTCCGGGGCTGCTACACATTAAAACAGGGTCTTTGTCACTTTGCAGTACAACTGCTCCAGCTACGTGTATATATATGATGCCATATGTCCCCACCTGTGATGCCACATTCTGTTGGCATGGAAACACCACAATGGTGGGGATGCCACACTGCAAATGAGTATAGCCAAGTCTTGGAATTTGGTGTCTACTGAACTAAAAGCAAAAAATTATTTACATGAATTCCAGACTGCATTTTGGAAATCTTTAGGAACCTCTTGTAATTGCTACACTTGAGAACAATGGAATCAGCTTAACATTGTGCAACATTGTTTTTATGTAAATGTCTATTGTGTGTGGATTGTACAGGGCATTTTTGTTGAAAACATGGATTTTTTCCCTAACACTTGTTCCTGTATGAAAATAAAATTTTATCAGTCAATCAGTCAGTCAGTCATGATGTCATAGAGGATCGATAAGCCTAGTTAAGTAATTGCTTTGATATTTTAACCCCCAGTTTTTCCCCTTTCATTCCCCTGACCCGCACCCTGATGACTGAGGTTGCCATAGCTGTATCCTTATGATGGTTAGGATGGTGGGAAGGTGGCTCCTTTACAGTTGATGCTCCTTGATGGGCTGGCTAGAAATGTATGAACACTGGGCAGCCTGTGCTGCCTCTCCTTAAGAGCCAATCATGTTGTGGCCCCGGAGTGAGATTCAGGGGCCTGCTCACAAACCAGCAGTCTACCAAGGAACATTGCACCAGGCTGCCGCTGCGTCATTGGTTGGCACATCTACTTATTTATTTATTTTAATTTTTTTAGCACTTTTCATTAAATACATTAATAAAACATATATACTCATGTCAGGCATCAAAAATAGTTAGAGGAGCCATCCAATGGAACAGAGATATGCATCCTAATCTGATGTACATTAATTGGGGGTATTCTAACTAAAATAATACATGTAAGCAAAGTATTAATAAAGGATAGCTACAACTTGCACAATATGGTGGATTTCCATACGGTTTATTTTTTAACAAACATATCTGTCCCTCAACAATCAATGTTGATATCACCACCTCCCAAACATGAATTATCTCAAACATGGTAGTGCTTCCTCCCCTCCACCCTCCCAGACTACTAACTTCAGGTAAAACTGTTACCAACAAAGCTGATCAAACTTCAATTAACCGTAATATAAGGAGAAAACATAAACTGCTCCCCCAGTGCTAATTACCTAAAGTGAAACATTAAAATAATTCAATAAGAATAGCTCAACAGCACTACTTACGGGCAAATTATCACAGGTTATCAAATATTTATATCTAAGTACTTCCCAAAACAAATACATACCTTGGCAATGGAGCGAAAACTACAAAAACTGTGCCACATATTCCAAAACATTACTGCTGTGTATATCCCACCAAGCGCCAGGGTAGTAAAATAGTATTTAAATCTTAGCCTTTAGCAAGCAACTGAAATTGACCTTTTAAATCATAATTATAAGTCAGTCAAAATCAAGACCCAAGTAGTCCCAGAAATAGAAATATTCACCTGTCCAGGCATCACTCGTACTGTGGTCCATCACTACGGAGTTCAGGTGTCCTCCAGTTCAGAGTCCATTGCTGTTCCCTCATTCCCAGCTCTTTATGCCACTTCAAACTCTTTTGCAATAGCCTTCACTTTTTTGCTGGCTCCAACAGGATCCGAAAATTGAAACATCTGACCTCCATAGAAAATTCTAAGACTAGCTGGCATAAGTAAAGAGTGTACTCTACGAACGTACGAATGTGCCAGCAGAAACAGACCACTCGGTCGATCTAAGTCTTCTGGAGTGTGCAGCTAGAATCCCTAGTTTGCAGCTGCCCCACCCCCTTCCCCTTTGTCATCCCACTGCCACCCCTCACCTTCCCCACCCTCACTCTCCCCTGTTCCCTGTCCCATGTCCTTTTGAAGCTGTTTATAGATTTACATGATACTACCCATTCTGGTAGGGCCTTCCATTTTGCTACCACCCTCTTTGTGAAATAGTGTCTCCTCATTTCCTTCCTAAATCTTCCCCCCTCTATTCCTAGCCCATGCCCCCTGGTGACCCTCCCCCTCCTTAACTTAAAGACCCCATCTGCCCCATCCTTATTGATTCCTCTCAGATACTTGAATGTCTGTCATGTCCCCCCTGTTCCCTCTATCCTCCAGGGTGTACATATTCAGGTCTCCCAGCCTGCTGTCATAGTCTCTCCCCTCCATTCCACATATCATCTTTGTTGCACTTGTCTGTACTCCCTCCCATAACCTGATATCATGCTTTAGGTATGGCCTCCAAAACTGCACACAATACTCTAAGTGCGGCCTTACCAGCAACCTGTAGAGGGGCAAGATCACTTCACTTCACCTGGATGAAAATCCCCTCGCTATGCACCCCAGCATTTTGTTCACTTTTGCAGCTGCTCTCCTGCACTGGGCAGTGTTGTTCATGGTCCCCGTTATCATTATCCCTATGTCCTTCTCCTCCTCAGTGATCCACAGCTTAACCCCCCAACAGGTATTCTCTCCTTGGGTACTGCACCCCAAAGTACATAATGTTATACTTCTTTGCATTGAATCCCATCTGCCACCTCTCTGACCACCCTAGCTTGCTTAGGTCCCCCTGCAGCTGCTTCCATCCCTCCTCTCCATCCACCACAGCTCTGATTTTGGTGTTGTCAGTGAACAGACTTACCTTGCTCACCACCCTGTTGCCTGTTGAAGAGCCCAAACAATACTGGCCCCAACACAGAGCCCTGTGGCACCCCACTCATCACCAGCCTTGCCCAGATTGTACAATTTTGCCCGGACTCCATGAAATGTTTTACTACGGGTTCTTGTGGCAAAGGACAGGTCAGGGAACAGATGTACAGTTTTTTTCTTCACAATTTAAGGAGTCCAACTCCCATGCAGCTTTCAACAACATATCCTTAAATAGTACGCCATCTGCCACCAAAAGGACAGTCCGTGGAAGATCCCTCTGCACCTCCACAGAACGTGGCGCAATTCAGTAAACCTAGATAAAATGCTCTGTGATAGATAAATCCATTCCTAGGGTGGTTGGGAGTCAGGATTTCAGGAACTACAGCAGGTCAATCCCTTCTTGTCCCTTCAGCAGCCTGACAAGATGCACATCACAGGCTCAGTGTGTGTTTTCCAAAGCTTCCAGCCAGTACTGGAGTTGTGCATTTTCTTGCACCAGTTTTGCTATAGTCACCAGAGCTTGATTCACGTGTGTCTCCGCAGTGGCAGTTGTTTTAGTAGCAAGCTCAGTTTTGATATCTTGCTCACCCAAACACTGCAATATTGTATCAACCTTAGAGTCAATGGCTTGCATTGAGACCTGAAAAGATCTCCATGGTGGCTCCATTGTAGTTGTCGTGAGGTAGATGTCGCTGCTTTTGACTCAGTAGGCTGCTACTGTTTTGGTCTGCCTGAATCACCTTTATACTACTGTCCCATAGTATAAAAGTTATATTCTTCAATTCACGTTGCTTTGAGGAGTCAATTACAAATGCTTTTGATCGATCTTGTTGCTTTCAGAATGTTATTATTTTAGTAAAAGTGTCCAGGCAAAGCAGAGCCAGAGAAAACACATCTGATCAGCAAGAGTGCTCACTAGCGCCCCTCACCTACTTAGTTATATATTTTTGTGATTAATAAATTTAATTGTGTAACCCCCCTGCAAATGGGGGTTCCCAAAAGTCTTCCAGGAGCTTCCCTGAATGCTCCAAGTCTGGGCGGTGTTCGGCGTCTGAGCTGTTTAAGTGTGGTTCCAAGTGAGTGCTATTTGAGCCTCCCCGTACTGTCTCTTTAAGAGCTGTCTGCCTGTAGACTTAATTAATTTGTATGGGGGGACTGTGTATTTAATGTTCAAATCCTGTCCGAGCTGCAGAGAAATCGCTCCGTTTCTGCAGTCGCTAAGAGCGCAGAGGGAGCCTAAATGAAAGATGTAACTGTTTGCCTGAAACCGGTTAGAGTGTTAAGTAAAATACAATTTGTCTAACCTGTGTTTCTTGCAGCTGGGACTCTGTGTGTGTTACCCCTCCATTTTGGACCTAAACTGCTGTGCTGGGCCAATTGGGTTAAGGGCTCCCTAAAATGGAGCCTGTGGAGGAATCAGAACTTGGACTCTTAATTTGAGCCAGCCACAAGGGGATTGTATGGGCAGTGACTAGTTTTGACTTTGGCACCTTTTTCTACCAACAGAGGGGGTTTTACTGTGAGTGACAGCTGAATCAGCCAACAGAATAATGTGGAGCTAAAGGAAATGCCCTGCTCTGTGACTGGAAAGACCAGATCAGTTGTGGCAGTGAAGAGAGAGGGAGCTGTGTGCTTCTGCTGTATATTGTTTCACGCGGGAAGCGCATGTGAGGCCCTGAGTTTTGGTCTGTAGCCTTTGTGAGTGCCAATTTGGACTGAATCTGAGTTGTGAGGAAAAAGAAGCACTAGAAGTGTGGAAACCAGGCTCACCCTGTAGAACACTGGAGAAATTGCTGTATCGCGCTCGGTCTGTCAGGAACTGAAGCTGCTGTGTGTGCTCCTGGGTATTTTACAGTAATTGCGATTGGATTCGAGGAGCAGCCTGCCTGGTATAGTACTTTTCTTTTACATATAAATGTGAGTAGTGCTTGTGGGGAATCATTATTTCAAATCCCCTGTACAGTGAATTGTGTGCTGAAACTGGAAGTAAACCCGCAGCTTAATTCGGACTACATCCGTTTGCTATCAACTGCAGTGGGGTCCAGTCACAAGGACCTTGCCCTCATGCCCTGCTCTTCTGGCAATCCAGAGGGACACTCTCCATCCGATCTTCAGCTTGGGTATTGTGAGTGCAAATCAGGGTATTCCCCTGCAGCTTGCTTTCAATCACAAGTGTGTCACCTAATTCTTGTTGTTTCACTGTTTCATGGACTGAGCCCTCTGGCTCTGGACTACAACTGGGTGTTGTGCATATATTTTCTTCTACAGGGCCCTATCCATCTGCACCTGCTGGCCAACCCCGGGCAATGGACCTGGCTAGCCCCCCCAAACCTGGGTACCCAGAGTGTGACTTTTCAGACCCTGTATGTGTGCACAGTACTGTGATTTGAATATTTCCAAACCAAATCAACCTGATTGCCCCCCTTCTTGTTACTGTCCGCTAAATAAATCAGATTTATTGTTGTTATACTATATACCGTCTGTGGTGCTGGCACTTATGGAAACAGTATTGTATTTTGCTGTGTATGTTGTTTAACCTTACTTTGAAGGGGGTTCTCAGAGTCGTGCTGCAGAGATCAGTCTCGAGGTAAGTGGTATCTATGAGTGTGTATACGGGGTGGTATGGGGCTGTAACTCCGGTATCATGTGCGTGAGCCACTAGAGGAATAAAGGTGATCTCAGTGTCCCAGAGGGCTGTGACCAAGCTAGTCTAACCACTACAAACCCTGACCTATGGGTGGTGGCACCCGCCATAGGACCTAGGCCCCTCAACCTGTCCGTAGTCAAACAGGCAGGGGTAGTAGCCCTTGGGATAGCACCACCTAGGGGTTACAATTGTCTTTCACTTCAGTGCACAAGGCAGTAAAATGCATAAATTAGTCAAGCAAACAACTGAAATATTTTATGACTAGGCAACACAATTTGGCATCATAGAACAGAGAATATTCAAAGAAGTGAGAAAAAGAAAGGGAGGGGGAGGGAGGGAGAGAGAGAGAGAGAGAGAGAGATAATTAAATCTTTATCATCTTGAGAAGATGTCCTTGACTGCATGCCATGTCTGTCAATATATAATGTAGGCTTCCCCTATCACTGCAGTAAATCCAAGGTAAAACTAATCTCCACTACTTCAGTAATTTTGTCAACGACAGATATTGCCTCATCGGAAAGACAATGAGATCCTTTTGGTCTTTGCTTGGACAACTGTAATATGATGTTAGATGCTATTAAACAGTTTACCTACCTCTTTTGGCCGAACCATTCTGCCCTCCCTTTTCAAGTCACATCTAAATAAATCTGTATTTGTTACTTGTCTATATCTTCACTCTACAGACCTGACATGACTTCTCACACCACCCCATGACATCAGTGGGAAGTGGTTTACAGCCTCCTGTTGAGTCTCTAATAGGTTTGTGTGAAGTGAAACAAGCATTTCTCAATGCTGAATGTTGCTTGCTTGTATGTGCTGTTTAGGTATTTGAAGTGACAGTTTCATGCCTTCCTCCCAAGACATCCACTGTGTCTTTCTGTTCAGTATTCACATAAGAGTGGGAGGGGCAAGGGCCACAGCAGTACAGCAGTTGCCAAGGGGGTGAAGAGGTGGACAATAGTCCATTCAAAGGCAAAAGAGTCCTTGCAGGAGCTCACTAAATTGAAGGTAGACAAAGCGATGGAACCAGATGGCATACGCCCAAGGATATTAACAGAACTGCGAAGGGAGATAGCAGTACCTCTGGCAGCCATGTTCACTGAGTCATTCAACATGAGTGAATTGGAGGAGGGCACATGTGGTCCCTCTACACAAGTCCAGCAGCAGGGAGGAGGCAGGGAACAATAGGCCATTCAGCCTCACCTCAGTAGTGGGGAAGATCATGGAGACATTGCTTAAAGAAAGGATAGTGGGGCATCTAGATGCCATCGGAACCCAGGACCATAGACAACATGGATTCACAGTGGGGACATCATGTCAGATAAATCTGGTTGATTTATTTGACTGGGTGACAAAGGAAGTGAATCAGGGTGGGGCAGTGGACAACGCTTACCTTGATTTCAGCAAAGCCTTTGACACCATCCCATATAGGAGGCTGATAAACTAGCTGGGTAGGCTGGACATGGGGGAAAGGGTGGTAAACTGGGTTAGAAACTGGCTAACAGACAGGAGGCAGAGAGTGGTGGTAAATGGTATGCAGTCTAGGGAGAGGGGCGACCAGTGGGGTGCTGCAGGGATCGGTCCTGGGGCCAGTTCTGTTCAATGTCTTCATTAGTAATATTGCAGAACATCTGAAGGGAATTTTTTCACCAAATTTTCAACATAGCCATTTTAAGACCTCTGCTCATGAACAGTGTCAGTGTGATTTTCTTAATTTGTCCCATACATTGATTTCGCACACCAACTGCGCCATTGTGCGCTACATGGGCGGAAACACGTTTTAGGTGAGATGTGAAAAATGACAGCTATACTGCTCATAAGAAAGTGTGGTAAAATGGCAATGTTGAAAATCTGGAGTGAAAATATTGAAAAGTCGCAAACTTACGAGCATGCGTAGGAACTGTACAACGCATGCTCGTAAAACAGTCATTTTTTGGAATTTTTTCACCAAATTTTCAACATAGTCATTTTAAGACCTTTGCTCATGAACAGCATCACTGTGATTTTCTTAATTTATCCTGTACATTGATTTCGAACACCGACTGCGCCATTGTGCGCTACATGGGCGGAAACATGTTTTGGGTGAGATGTGAAAAATGGCAACTATACTACTCATAAGAAGGTGTGATAAAATGGCAATGTTGGAAATCTTGAAAATATTGAAAATTCGCGATCTTACTTTAGCGCCCATAGGAACTATGTACAACGCATCAGAAACAGTCATTTTTAGGATTTTTTCACTAAATTTTCAACATAGCCATTTTAAGACCTCTGCTCATGAACAGTGTCACTGTGATTTTCTTAATTTGTCCCAGACATTGATTTCGCACAGACCGACTGCGCCATTCTGTGCTACCTACGGACACACATTTTGGGTGAGATGTGAAAAATGACAGCTGTACTGCTCACAAGAAGGTGTGGTAAAATGGCAATGTTGAAAATCTGGGTGAAAATATTGAAATTCGCGAACTTACGAAGCCTGCATAGGAACTGTCGCAAGCGTCACGCTTCGTTACAACAGTCATTTTGGAATTTTGGCACCAAATTTTCAACATGGGGTTTTGGGACCCCTTCTCATGAATGATATGCTGTCATGGCGTTATTCAGGCCCGAAGGTGATTTTCGCAGTCACTGCGCCGAAATCACCCTTTGGGTCCAATAACGCCATGACAGTGAATCATTCATGAGAAGAGAATCCCAAAGCCCCATGTTGAAAATTTGGTGCAAAAATTCCCAAAAATGCCTGGAGATATGTAACAAAGTTGAAAACCCCTATCTCAGCCCATTATACAAGCTTACTGGCATTTCCTCAGTTCGCGGTCGGCTTTTGAAGAGTGCAGATGTGTTCCCGGTCCACGAAGATCATCGCGCCCGGAGTCTGGAGGTAAGTATGGGTGGGGGTGTGGGGAGGCTGGGTGCACAGTGGGTGGGTGCGGGTTGTGGGGGTTGGGAGGCGGCAGGGAACCGTTTTCTTTACAGGTTGAAATAAAACAAATAGGCGACGGGATGTTTGCCACGCTGGGGTGGGCTCCCAGCATGGCACAAGGACTTCGGGGCTGTTCAGCCGGCGGGGATTAGGCACCCCGTCGGCCTAAGGAATAGTTGCCGCTGGGGTGGGCTCCCAGCGTGGCACTACTCTCGGGGAGGACAGTGCAAGCCGACAGGAGGCTGGGCACCCCCGGCCGCTATATGATTAGTTGCCATGCTGGGGTGGCACCAGCGTGGCATTTTTGAAGCCTTTGGGAGACAGGAGAACGCAGCACAGCCGATGAGGATTGGGCACCCGTCGGCTATACAGTGCGACAGTGTGGGTGTACACGCTGCGTAGGCGAGCGCGATGTGTGTGTGTGTGTGTGTGGGGGAACTGCGCATGAGCAGGCAATATCTTATTGCTGCTCACTCAAGGCATAGCTCCCCCTTTCAACCGTATGCCACTGCATTTTGGAGTGTGTCATAGACAGTTCCAAAATGCATTGGCTTATAGGGGCCGTGCCTGCCAGCACACTGACTGAATTTGAGGAGGAGGTGACACATCTCCGAAATCTTTGATGATGGTACTATGTTTCTTGCACATGCGTGCAAGCAACATAATAAAAATGTGACTTTTCACGTAATTTACTGTGAAGTGCAGAACTTCACATATTTCAGTTTTTGATTTCACACTTCACAGGACTCCTGAAGTGTGAACTTCACACTTTGTGTAGAAAAACTTACGTGACGTGCACTACTGCACCACTCACAGAGATTTTTTTTTCCCCTGCAAAGGGGTGAAGTGTGAAGTTTGCTCCAGAAAGTGCAAAGTGGTCACTTCACAGAAACTCCACAAAGTCTGCAACTTTGTAGCCACTTTGGGGGTGAATTTTATATTCATAGTAGCCATAATTTCTAATACAATAATGTGGTCCAAGAGAGATGTGTAAGGAGTTAACAGCAACATAAAATGCATCACACCTGCACTGGTCTAGTGATGTGGAGGCACCTGTGAGACTGGAATTTGAGTGTGATTTCCCAGAACCCATCACTGGAGCAAGTGGGAGGATAGGTGCATCACAAAGGTGAGGTGTTCAGCTCCCAGAGAGGGTGGGAGCAGGTTATCTGGCACTCATGCACCATCCTAGGAGCAGTGTTGGTGTTGGCTGTGAAACTAACCACTCTCTTGCTTTCTTATCCAGAGGAATGAGGTGGACCCTGCATAGGGGTGGTGACAAGGGGAAGCAGGGGATTATGTTATGTGGCTGAATAATGGGCCCCACTATCCGGATAGGGACACAAATCGGAGACAGCTGCTGAATTTCCTAAAAATGAAGTAAACATGGTGAGTGATGAGGAGCTGTTCACCAGGAACAGAAGCACAGTAACAAGAGGACATGGACGGAGACTCGTCAGTGAGAGATTCAAGAGGTATGTAAGGAAGTTCTTCTTCATTGAGAGGTTGGTCGAACCATGGAACAGATGAATAATGGAGGTGGTGGGGATGCAGTCAATTAACAGGTTCAAGAATGGGTGGGACAGGCACAGGGGGCTGGTAATACCAAAAAGGAGGCGCAAGGAAGGTAGGACTAGTTAGTGGAGGAGTAGCGGCTGGTGAGAGTCATCAGGGCTAAAAAGCCCTCTATAACAATAGGTCAAGGGGAAGAGTAGAATAGAAGGGCAGACTGGACGGACCTGCAGTCTTTTTCTGTCAACAACTTCTGTTTTCCTGGGAAAAAACAGCAATGGTAACTCAGTGGTGGAGCTGGGGGGGCTGGGGGGCGGTCACCCCTCCTGGCTGCTCTAGTGTGAATAGTGGCACCCCACCACCATCTTTAGTCACTGTTCAGTGCCCATTGCGGAGCCTGTGATTGACTGACTGGTCCCTCCTGGCTCCCAAATGCTCCCAAACCTGGCTCTGCCACTGTGGTAACTAAAGAATAACCTAATGGGTTCAGTAATTACCAGGCACCTTCTTTAAAAGGTTACAGGTCATGCAGCTTCTTGTTTCCCCTTCATTCCACATGCTGCCCCGATCTAATAATTGGCCAGCAGGAGTGTGACTGCTGGGTGGCCCAATGCCATCCTTCCCTGTGAGCTGAGTGCCTTAACTCTGCAGTGTGCTTGACCCCCAGGCAGGCTTCAGTACAATACTCCTGTGTTCGTATGCAAACTTTAGTCTCCTAAACTGCAGCACCACTGCTTCGACCCTCATTGCTCCCCCTTTAAGAAATTATTTTTAATGCTGTGCTGGGGAAGGGGGATAAGGTGGCTCTTCTTTGTCCGCAAGAAATTGATAAACTTACAGTGGTCAATGACAGTGCAGCTAAGTTAAGTGAGTCACGCTACACGGTTGGAGACTGGGGTCACAATGCAGACCAGACTTCCAATCCTGGAATGAGGGCAGTGCTATCAGACTATAGGGGAAGAGGATGCTCACTACGAGAAACGACAGTTCCATGGGCAGGTGATGAGGGAAGCCTGAGGTCATGGGTTCACTCACTGCACTGGTCTTCCTACCATGAGGCCAGCATGGCAGTGACAAACCATACTGTGTCTGATGGGTGGAAAAAAAAAGAGGAAAAATTATCCAACAACAGGATAAAGGCTACCGGTACTCTTGAGTTCTGCATTTCTGCGAAGACTAGGCAGTCACGTTGTCTGGTGTCGGGGCTGACAGCTTGTAAGGAGGAAGCCTGATGAGAGAGACTGGCTCAGCCACACAACGTGTATGAGGGAAAAAAAGGTAAATGTAGTAGCGTGGGAGCACATTAGGAAGTCTGTATTTACTCAACTCCTTTGTGTAGATATGCCATCTATGATTCAGCATGCTGTCTGAATAATCACAGGTTTGCTTTCTCAACACCCCTTCCTTCTGCCAAGTACTACATCATGAACATATCCATGTTTGAGGGGGTGGGGTAGGTGGTGCATTATTAAAAAATACCTGATTTGAGGTGCTCCTCTGTTTATAGGATGTTGAAGGTAAGATGAAGGGTCTCACTCAGTAGCTTTTAGCATTGAATGGCACAGTTGTTTGCCTGGCAAGCAGGCGACAAGGGGTCAGCATGTATGACAGAAAAGGAATTTGGTTCCTGTAGAGCATCTGTATCCCAAAGCTCTTCACAAGACATGAGTAGTTACCAGTCACCATTAGGCAGAGAGAGATTATGTGACAGAGAGAGAGAGAGTGAGAGAGAGGGAGAGGGTTAAGAGATATTAGTCCTTTCACAGAAGAAAGGGTTCTGAAAGAACTCTTAAAACTGAGGAGGATAAAGCAATGGGGCATGATGGATTCACCTCAGAATTTTAAAAGAACTAAAGGGAGAACTAGCAACACCACTGACTACCCTTTTTAATAAATCATGGGATGATGGGGTGGTACCCGGGGACTGAAGAAGGGTGGATGTGATTCCCCTTCACAAAAGTGGGAGCAAGACAGAGGCAGAAAACTACAGACCTGTCAGTTTGACCGCAGTGGTAGGGAAAATGATGGAATCACTTCTGAAGGAAAGAATTGTTAAGAATTGTAGCCAGTAGGGCACAGGACCCAAGGCAGCATGGATTCACTGTGGGAAGGTTGTGTCAGACAAATCTAATTGATTTCTTTGACTGGGTCACCAAAGCAGTAGACCAAGGAGGGGCTGTGGACATGGTCTACCTAGACTTTAGCAAGGCGTTTGACACAGTCCCACACAAAAGATTAATAAACAAATTAGCCAGCCTGGGAGTGGGTCCTAGGGTGGTAGCCTGGGTAAAACACTGGTTGGACAACAGGACACAGTGGGTAATAGTAAATGGAGTCCACAGTGAAGAAAGGAGGGTTACTAGTAGGGTACGCATGGCGTTCAGTACTGGGGCCGGTCCTTTTTAATGTCTTTATAAGTGACATTGCAGAGGGACTGGAAGGGAAAGTATGTCTCTTTGCAGATGACACAAAGATCTGCAACAGGGTTGATACACAAGGTGGGGTGGAAAGGATGAAAAGGGACTTGGCAAGGTTGGAGGAATGGTCAAATGTATGGCAGCTTAGATTCAATGCAAAAAGTGCAAAGTAATGCACCTGGGAAACAAAAACCCAGAGGAAGAGTACACAATGGGGGGTGAGAGACTGACAACAACAAAAATGGAAAGGGACCTGGGGATAGTCATATCAGAAGACCTAAAGGTGGACCAGCAATGTGAGAAGGCAGTAAGGAGGGCTGGGGGGGGCACTGGGATGCATAGGAAGAGGCATCACCAGTAGAAAACAGGAAGTTGTTGGCCCACATCTGGAGTACTGTGTGCAGTTCTGGAGATCCCATCTACGCAAAGACATAGACAGGGTGGAGGCTGTCCAGAGGAGGGCAACCAAATTGATGCAGGGTCTGCATCAGAAGACATATGAAGAAAGACTAAAGGAACTAAAGATGTATAGCCTCGAGGAAAGAAGGGAGAGGAGGAACATGATAGAAACTTTCAAATACCACAAGGGAATCAACAAAGTCCAAGAGGGTAGCATCTTTCAGAAAAAGAGATGTGCAAGAACAAGGGGGCACAATTTGAAGATAGAGGGTGGATGGCTCAGAGGTAATGTGAGGAAGTATTTATTCACTGAGAGGGTTGTGGATACATCAAACAGTCTTCCTGAGGAGGTCGTAGAGTCAAAAACAGTGGAGGAATTCAAGAATGCATGGGATAGACATAAGGCAATTCTAGTGGGGGTAGGAGGAAGTAAGCTGTTGGTTAACTAGGATCTGCAGCTTATCCATCAGGTAGAGAAATGGGCAGGCTAAGTGGGCCAAGCGGTCCTTATCTGCCGTAAAATTCTATGTTCCTATGTTTCTATGTAGCCCCGAGGAGGTAAATCAGACAGAGATGAGGCAAGAAAGAGAGTGAGGGAGGCAGGAAGAGAGAGGAAGGAATAGAGATTTTATTACTAGTCTGTCACTTCCCTTCTTTCCATTTCTTCTCTCTCTCTCCCCCACCCTGATATTCAGGGTCACCACAGCTGCAACTGTCCTCTAGTCAGAAGGGAGGGCAGCTGCCATCACAGCCTCTCCTTGGTCGGTGCCCTAATGCAAAGTGGCCTGCCCCCTCCCTTTTTGGGAGTGGAACACTGCTCCCCTCCATGATGTGCCCGACCACCAGCCAGTGCCAGTGCCAGTGTGGGTTTCTGACTCTTGAATGCAAACTCCAGGCTGTAGTTCAGCTTGCTGCTGCCATGCCGCTTGGCATACCTCATGGGAGGAGAGTGAGCAAAAGTAGGTTAAATGAGTTTGCTCGCAGTCCCACAGACAATAAGTGGTGATGGGATTGAAACCAGGGTCTCCAGATTCACAGCTCTCCAGTTGAATCACTAAGATACACTGCCTCAGTGACCAAAGAGTTAGCTCTTGTCAAATAATTTTGTCAGTTTAGCCCCCCACCCCACCCACGCCATCACCAGTGCCACCATCATCTGTCATTACATGCAACAGAGCCTGCAACGGAGAAAAACTGAACTTGGACCTGTTACCTAGGTACTCATACCTGGGCTAAGTCAATCATTAATCAGGCCATCAGGAAGAGAAGTAGCAAGGCTGAGAGAGTGAGTGTCTCTCCCATTGTTATCTAGACTGCTACGCCTTCAAGGTTGTCAGGAAGCTGAGCTGCCAAGGGGAGATATGGCGAAGAGGGGAAACTGCTCCTACACGGGGAAAGAGATCTTACTCTCTTCAGAGTTCTTTGAAGGTGAGGACTTAATTTTTATTTTTATTTAGAACCCCTTCCCCTCCCAAAAAAATGACCAAGGGAATGATCTCTCACTTGACTGCAAAGACATTTCTTTCACACCTGGAAAAGAGATTAAAAAATTGTCACGCACTACCAGTATGCTGTGATATATTGATGAGAAAGAAACCCCCATGCACAGGTTTGGATTCAAATACTCCCTTCTCCCTGTTCTACAGGTTGATTGAGGTTTAGATGACAGGATTGGTATTCTGGTTAATAGGGCTGAGTGCTATCGCTTGTGATAAAACTGGAAAGCAGAAGGCACTACAGATGGAAAGGGGGCATCTTTTCCTGTCAGCTTGTTTATCTGTACAAACAAAGAAGAAATTCTTCTTGTAGGCAGGCAGCATAGCCTGATGGTTAGAGTGCGGAAGCTGTGAACCTGAAGTCCAGGTTTAAATCCTACAGCTGATACTTACTCACTTTGTGACTCTGAGCAATCACTTTTTATCCTCCTTGTGCTTAACCCTCTTATTCTCTGTCCTCCTAAACCCTGGCCTCTGACCACTCCTGCTTAACCTAGTTCCCTCCTGCCCCAATATCCTACAACAGTGTCCCTCAAATCCCAGCTTCCATTATTTCTCCTGACATCTGACAGTGGGCTCCTTATCTGATCACTGCTGTCCCTGGCACCCATACAGACTTCAGCTAGATCATTTGCAGGGGCTCTAGCCTGGATTTACACCACCAATCAATCATCAGTTGCGTTGCTGTGTCTTTTGCAATTGGCAGCACTTAATGTTAGTACTGAAACTTAAATGACTCCATACCTTGTATTTCTGTAACTGTCAGCCCAAGTTCTTTTTCCCCAGGTCACACCTGGAAATGATCTCCAGCTCCGTGTGCTTTTCTGTCCAAAATTTCAAAATAAATGAAACTGCCTTTAACTTCTTTGTGCACAAGATGTTGCTTGAAGTTCCTGAATTGTAAGGCGTTTAGGAAACGGTGTACATGAAAGGCACCATATAGTAACTAAACTGTATTCTGCAGTCCCTGCACTACCAGCATCTTAACTCATTGCTTGCTGAAGCACTTTAGAATAAGTATGAACGGCACTATTTAAAAAAAATGATATTCTATTGTACAGCCCCTGCACTGCTAGTATGTAACTCCTTGCTTGTTAAAGCACTTTGGGATACAGAGTGTATGAAAGGTGCTATATAAATCTAAATTCTTGTCTAGTCTACAGTCCTTGCACTACTAATATCTAATGCATTGCTTTGTAAAATGCTTTGGTACTTAACATGTATGATGGGAGTTATACAAATATGGGATATATTAAATAATAGATTGCAGTGAAATAATATATTTGTCTCCACTAGTGAGTGGTAAGACCCATAACTCGCAAGTGCTGAAACCACAAGTTAGTTATGACTGTCTTATCCTTTATGTGTGGAGATAAATGTGCTGTTCCACTGTAACCCATCATGTATTTGCTGTACCACACCATTGTTAATATTTTGTTATTGTTTAAACGTCTTTTATCTTAAAACTAGCTTCTTTCCATTGAAAACTCTCTTTCTGATACATTGTTCTCTGCATTCAGTTACCATATTTTAAACGAAAAGATCATGTGATAAGTGAAATAACATGTGCTCTAAGTGAAAATAAATATCCCAAATTACGTGATTTATTTCATCAATTTATTCATTACTGGTGTATAATAACTGGCTTTCCCTTTTTCCCATAGGGGAACCCATGGCGTAATTTGCTTCTATAAAGGAGTGTTTATAATGGCAAACACGCACACGGTTTCCCTTGCTCTGCGCATGCGCCCACCACAGTTCATCCATTCCTGACCACCCGCCGCTTGCCTTCTCGCCCAAAACACCACCGCCAGTGGGACTCGGTGGTAAGTTATTTTTAAAAAAATGTGTATATTTTGCACATTTACTGGGCTAAAGAGACACTGGAAAACATTAAAAAAATCTTGGACACTAGAAATGTATGGATCAGGCTAAAACAATACTGGAGTGTGGCCATGCCAGAACATCTTCTATTTTATATAATTGATGTGCTGAAAATGGGAAACCCAGCAATTATATAAAATAAAATATGTGGTGGTGTGTAAACTCAAATTTTACACACACCCTCAGTGTTAAATTCTAGATACACCCCTCGAGCTTTACTCTCGGGGTTTATGTGGCATCTAACACCTCAGGTGTGTGTAAAATTCTTGTTACACATACCACCCTATATATTATTCTATAGGGAATAAATAGGGGATATGCCACAGGAGATGCAGAAATAAGCTTTTTATCCAGTCTGGCTTGTTTCTAAAAGTGCTGCAGAGCAATAAGTGGCAGAGTGATGTGGAGCCCCGAGTTCTAGGTCAGCATTGTTTGCGATATTCCAGAGTGAACTAAAAGCTTATTTCTGGATGCTATATGGAATATTATAAGGCTAACTGAATATTAATGAGCTAGTTACACTCACTGATTGGTTACTGGATCAATCATTAATGGTCAATTAATGACTGATCCAGATGTGACCGTGTCACGGGCAACTGCCTTGTTTAACTGTGATGTATTATACCACGCTGCCAGGACCACACAGAGAGACAGAGTTGCCTGTCAGCTCAAGTTCCTGCTGACAGCTTTGCGTGGTATGACTGTATTCCTATTCCGTCTACTTCCAGTTTGCCACATGGTGAAAACAGATCATCGATTACACTGGAGCAATCATACCACTGCATTTCACTTCTTCTAATAATTGTCAGTATGTATTTATTTTTACTAAAAACATGCAGATATTTATTAGAAGAAGTCAACTGCAGTGGTATGGTTGCTTGAATGTAATGATGATCTGCTTTCACCGTGCGGCAAACTCAAAGCCGACAAAATACAGTCAGTAAAATGCAGCCAGTTTCTCCCAAACAGAAAAAGGAAAAAAATATATGGCCAAGTATAATTACTGATGTCCGAATACCATGCGCCCCACTACTTCAAACCAACTCACAGGACATGCACAGACATCATCATGGTATGACCTAATGACATGCACCCTATGTAGGACTTCAGGAAGGTCGCATGGGCCCAGTGGCACTGAGGGCTGAGGTACTGGACACCTTACCAGTGACCCGTGTTCAGGAATGAGCATGGTCTGTCGGGGGTCGGCAGGGGAGGAGAAGGATCGAGCGCCTGATGGGCTGCTGTCCTTCTTCGGGGAGGGATGGCTGCATGCTCTGCTGCCATAATGGTAGTAATTTCCTAGGGATTAATGACTGGGTGGCGGGTAGTGACCACTGACTGTGCCTCTAGCCACCCAGTCCCCCACCCAGTTGTTAATCCCCAGGAAATGACTGCCAGTTCAGTCATTATTGCTTAACCTCGAGATGCCATGGAACACTGAATGCTACTGAGATGCAGCTACAGAGAAAATAACATGGGCTGCAGGGAGATTAACATGTTATTTGCCATTCACCCCAGAGATGAATAACAGGGCTGAATAATTATTTTTATCTAGCCCTGTAATTCATTCCCTCCCATGGTATGAATTCATATTGTATTGTGTTGCGTAGTGCTGTGCTGTGCTGTATTGTATCATATTCTGTATTATCTGTATTACTAATATGTAGCTCATGGCTTGGAGTACTTTGGTATACAGTGTTCATGAAAGTCACTTTATAAATCCTAATTCTATTCTTGCCAACATTTGACTCATTGCATTGCAAAGTGCTTTGGTATACAGTATGTATGAAAGGCACTGTATAAAGTCAAATTCTGTTTTATTCTATTCTGTTCTACACTCCCTGCACCACCAGTATTTAATTCATTGCTTTGTAAATGACTTTGGAAAACAGTGTGCTTAAAAGGTGCAATGTAAATCCAAATTCTATTCTACAGCCCCTGCACTGTCAGTCTACTGTAACTCACTGCAATGTAAAGTGATTCAGGATACTGTGTGTATGAAAGATGTTGCAGAAAAAATATGTTTTCCATACCTAGAGTAGGTAAAATCACTGCATGTTTCCCACACAGGACAAAAGAATTACTGGACATTACTATCAGTAGCGTAGCAAATTCCCAGAGGGCCTGGGTGCAAGGCGATGTTACAGGGCCCCTCCCCAGTTTTGAATAAACATCAAAATTATGATTTAGGCCCCTCAAACCTCAAGGGCCCGGGTGCCACTGCACCCCCTGCACCCTTGTAGCTATGCCCCTGATTACCATAACACCTTCCCTGATGATTTTCTGACTAATCAGCTTGAAATGCTGCTGTTTGCTGTATCTTTTTATGTTGGCTCTTGCTTGCGTGCCAGCTAACATCTTGCGGTAGTAGCAGATTTGGAGGCGCAGTCACTGTTGGGCGAATGCAGGGCACACATCAGTAGGTGCTTCCCTCATTCCCCAGTAAGCCAGTATGCAGGTGCCACACCAGGAATACATAATGTGGTGAGCACATCTAAGGAAAGGTCCGCTGCAATGAGAGCAAAGCTCATCATATGCAGCGGCACCAAAACACGCCCTCCCAACATGCCTTTCCTGGTGAAGCCCTTCACATAAACATGGCTGCGTTGACTGCAGCCGGGCATGGAGAGCCGACTAGGGGCAAGGTGCCCGTCCCTCTGTCAGCATGCCCCTACCACTATTTGCCAACGGGGAGTCCACTCCTCGGCCGCATAATGCACCCCTCATTTAAAGGTGTACTGTGGATGTCAACTCCTCAGCATCATGTCCCCCTTCCCAGTTTAATTTGCCGATGGGGAGCCCACTCCCCATTGGCATAATGTCCCCCCCATTTGTTGTGTGCCCATGGGGGTGCCCAGTCTCCTGTTGGCTACAGAACTTCCCCCCCAAAAAAACACTCAGCTGGCACGCTGGGAGCCCACTCCAGTGTGCCAAATGCCCTGTAAAACAAAAACGGTCTTGTGATTTTGTTTTTTTTACAACCTGCAAATCAGAAAGCAGTCCCTCGTCGAGTCCGGTGGCCTTCCCCCAACCTGTGCCCACCCTCTGCACACCCTGCCTCCCCACATCCCCCTCACCCCATACTTTCCTTTGGAGCATGGTGCGACGATCTTCAGTGGGGAACACGTCTGCACTCTTCAAAGTTGTCCGCAAGTTGAAGAAATGCTGGTAAGCTGTATAATTGCATATATGGTTTTTTTTAAACTTTGGTGCATATCTCAGGCATTTTTGGGAATTTTAGCACCAAATTTTCAACAAGGGGTTTTTGGGACCCCTCCTCGTGAATTTTCACTCTCATGGCGTTATTTGGTCCTGAAAGGTGATTTCTCAGTCACTGTGCGGAATCATCTTTCGGGACCGATTAATGAAATGACAGTACCACTGTTCATGAGGGGGGCTCTCTAACAGTCTATGTTGCAAATTTGGTGAAAAAATCCAAAACACGGCTGTTTTATGAGCGTGCGTTGCACAGTTTCCACGCACACTTGTAACTTCGTGAATTTGTAATATTTTCACTCCAGATTTTCAAAATTGACATTTTTCCACACCTCCTTATGAACAGTATAGCTATCATTTTACATATCTTGGCTGAAATGTGTTTTCAAATGTCCGGCGCAGAATAGCGCAGTCGCTGTACGAAATCAGTTTTTGGGACAGTTTGAGAAAATGATGGTGACACTGTTCATGAGCAGAGGTCCTAAAATGCCTATGTTGAAAGTTTGGTGATGAAAGCCCATAAAATGACTATGTTACAAGCGTGCGTTGTGCAGTTTCCACGCACCCTTGTAACTTTGCAAATTTGCAATATTTTCATGCCAGATTTTCAACACTGCCATTTTTTCACCCATGAACAGTACAGCTGTCATTTTTCACAGCCTGCCTAAAATGTGTTTCTGCATCTGTGGTGCACAATGGCTTGGTCGCTGTGGGAAATCAACTTTTGGGACAGATTAATAAAATCACATGAGGGGAGGTCCCACAAGGCCTATGTTGAAAATGTGGTTAAAAAAATCCCCAAAATAATTGGGTTACAGATGTGTGTTACACAGTTTCTATGCATGCTCATGACTTCACCAATTTTTTATATTTTCACTCCAGATTTTCAACGTTGCCATTTTTTTACACCTCCTCATGAACAATACAGTTGTCATTTTTCACATCCTGCTCAAAATGTGTTTTGTCCCTGTGTCGCCAAATGGCGTAGCCACTGTGCAAAACCACCTTTCAGCTAACAAACTGATAGTGCTGCTTTTCATGAGGTAGGGTCACAAAAAGCCTATGTTAAAACTTTGAATTGAAAATACCAACAAACACCTACAATGTTAGGGTTTCCAACTGTAACACCCCACCCTGTAGAGACTGACAGGCATCAGAGGTGTGACTTGGGATCACTGGCTGTAATGCTCACACCATTCCACCCCACCCCCACTCTGCAGTCAGTGACAGGCATTGAAGTGTGCCTTGGAGTGTTTGGCTCTAAAGTTCACCCCATTCTCCTATACTGCACCTGTCTCAGTGTATTTCCTTATGGAATGGGGTAAGTATAAGGTCCAAAGACCCCCAAGCACACCACGACACTTGTCAACATCTACAGGGTAGGGTGAGGTAAAATGCCATGAGCATTTTTGCTGATGACACAAAGGTACACCCCAACGCCTGTCAGTCTCTGCAGGGTGGGGGTGGGGTTGGCGTCAGTTCAATACTTCACTGCCATTCCTATTATGCATCCCTAACTCCTGCACTACCAGTGCCAATGCCAGCGGTACAACATTCAGCATTGAAAAATGCTTGTTTCTTTTTGTCAAGAGCATCACTGAATCTTATGAAATGTGTGTGTGTGACTGTGTGTGTGTGTGTGTAATCTCTTAGGGCAATCCCCTGAGTAAATTTGTTTGATGAAATTCATCAGTCTTCTTGTATAGGAATGCTTTGGCAACATAGGGAGGTAGTTGGTAGGAATGACTTGATTGGTGGGAAGCAGAATGATTGGAAATAGACTGGTAGGTACTGGGGCTGTCTGTAAGGCAGCTAGGGTGGAAGTTCTTGTGCAACACAGCTGTAGCTTTGGGCTGTACCCTCTCTGTCCTTACTATAAGGACTAACAATCTTTCGGGGCACCATGAAGATACAGGAGCCCTCTTGAACTCCACTCCTAGAGGAGCAGCAGTGATGTTGTCCCACTAGACCAACAGTACCTTAGAGAAGAAACCACGATCTGTACGGAAGGCAAGGTACTGCCAGAACAGGAAGGGTGGATGGTGATAGCAATGAATGAGCAACCAAAGGATGTTTGGACATGCATGGTTTAGGAAACATCCAAGGGGCAGCCTGGGGAGCATCAACAGCTGCCCCATCAGACCATGGATATAGTCCTAGTATTATGCAGAAATTAAGCATTTATTTTTTTATAATGTATGTTAGAGCTGTTAACCTTAGGAAATCATCATTTCCTAAGGTTGTTAACCTATCGATGTGGCGTAGAATATGTTGTTAACCTATCGATCCACGTCACATCGATAGGATAACAACAGCGATAGTCTCTGCGTTGCACGCTTTTTTCGACACGGAAACCGACTGAAGGAAACCGACAGGGAAGGACTGAAGGCCGCGGCGGTGACTTTTAAAAACGTAAGCCCTTTTTTGATAGTGGGATATACACTATAAAAATAATGTATAGTCCCTCTATCGGCGGCGGTCAATTTAATCTGCCTCGAGGCTGATTATGATGACGTAAACCTCGAGCTTCGCTCTCGAGGTTTACATGGTCACCCTGGCAACCTCTCGACTGTTAACTGACCGGTTAACGATAGAGGACCATACATTATCCTCTATATAATGTATGGACAGTGCCTTTTAATCTCTGTTTTCAATCAGTTTATAACCTGATAATCCCATCATTATGACATCAGTATGCTGTAAACCTTGCTTAACTATGTCATAATGATGGGATTACATGATAGAATGTCACCACCTGTCAGAATTCCTGGAAAGGAAAGGTGATCTGCTGCTTGGACATTTATTCAAAACATAGAGAATAAAGTATGTGGTAGTGTGTGTAACGAGATTTTACACACACCTGAGGGGTTGGATGGCATATAAACCCTGAGAGTGAAGCCTGAGGGGTTTGTCCAGGCATCCAACCCTGAAGGTGTGTGTAAAATTCGAGTTTAGACACACCACCCCATACTTTATTTTATATAATTGCTGGGTTAGACTTTTTCACACAGCCAATTATATAAAATAAATGGTCTGGTGCGGCTGCGATCTGGATGATGTTTAGCCAAGTCCTTGGTTGCTTAGCAGCAGTTTACTTTTTCTTGTTTTGTTGTCCCCTTTACGGTGTGATTTTTGTTAGGAAGTTTATTTTTTAAATAGTTACTTACCACCTAGAGATAGTGATGACGGTGCGGTTTCGACCGACGAAGAAATCTGGTGGTGAGCGGTGAAACCCCGATAGAGCTGTAGGCTGGGCATGCGCATAGCGAGAGAAACCATGCACGTGTTTGCCGTTATAAATGCTCCTTTATAATGGCAAATTATGCCACTGTTTCCCTATGGGAAAAAGCCTAACCCAGTTATTATACACACATTTCATTCAGTTACAGACTCGCTGCAGAATAGACCGCAATGGCTAATTTCAGCACTTCAGCTGCGCAACATTAAACCAGGAGGCATAAATAGCCAAGCAGGAGAACAAACACACATTGAAAAAAAAAACTGTATCTTTTTTTTTACCACAGAGGCTAGTTTTTCCATACACTTTAAAATACAATGCCTGAGTAACCTCTTGTGGTTGCCAAGACAACTGTAAACCTCTCAAGCTGCACTCTTGAAGTTTACTTGGTTGTCCTGGCAACTACTTGTGGTGATTACATTGTGGTTAACCACAGTTACTCAGGCATTGACCTCTATATTGCAGTATTCTTTTTCTAAGCATGTTTCTTCCACTGTGGTTCTTCTGGTCCCCAAAACCAAACAACAGAGTCCTAATGGATACAACCTTCATCTGTCCAGCAAGGCATGCAGCTATCCACACAGACAATGTCACTGCTACTTCTTGGCAGACTGGCAAGGGGCATCTGAATGATAGGCAGCTAATGCCTTTCTTCTCTCAGGAGCCAAGTGCTTCATTTGCATAATATCCCCAGATACCCTGTGCAATTCTAGTGTAAGACTATGTAAGAAATGATCATGCAGTTATGTATGTTTTGAGTAAAGCAAGAATAGAAAAAAAGCCAGCACTGTACACGGAGGTTTGAAAAGAGCCACACAGCTTTATTCCAAAAGTGCTAACATGCTGAAGTGCAGTTACACACAGTGTAGGCAGGTAAAGTACATAAATAGACTTACAAGGCGATGGCAGTTTAATCAAACAACAAACAGACTACCCATACTGGAGGCCTGACTGGTTTAGTTGTGGGCTTTTTCAGGAGTCTGAAGTGTTTGTGTAAAATTGTACTTCAGCATGTTAGCACTTTTGGAATAAAGTTGGGTGCCTCTTTTCAAACCCCCTGTGTATGGTGCCAGCTTTTTCCTTCTCATATTGCTTTGCTTGCCTGGCACATACAGCCTTCATGGAGCAGCTTTTTGGTTCATGTATTGGGTGAAAGAGACCTACAATGGCAGACAGATGCCCCGGTGGCAGTGTGCTGTGCTGCCATGCTGGTGATCTGGGTGCAGGAGTGGACTTGGGAGCTGGGTTGGGTGGCTGGGACGGGTTCGGCCACCATAGTGACCCCTGGGGTGGGCAGGGGGGCTTGCTTCTCTGCAGAAGGTTGCTGTGTGCATGATACATGCACTGCTTGGCACCTGGGAAGTGGGAAGGTCAGAGAGCACTGGGAAGAAAACAGAAAACACCAGTATCATCACCATGACAGTCACCAGCACTCTCGGGCCCTGCTCTACATTGACCTCCACTGGGGACATGGCTAGGGTAGTGGCTGATGGGGCTAGGCGGATGCTATGGGAACCCAGGCCCAAAGGCTGGGCAGACTTGTACTGGCAGACAAAAAGCTTGATGAAAAAGAGAAACCAAAAGTGTGCTTGTCAGAAAAAAAAGGTGAGGTGACTGCCTTGTTGTGCCTTGATGTAGTGACTGTCCCTGCTTTTTGACATACTGTTTTGATACCCTTAATAATAAATGCAGCCAAATTGGTTTCTTTGTGGGACATTAATGTACTTATGTAGCAGCCCCCTCCTGGGTGGTGGATGGTTGGTAGAATGCCAGACCCAGAACATGCTGATTGGTACTGACTCTGACTTTGACCGGTGGGCAGAGTTTAGTGCCAGTGAGAAAAGTGCCAGTGCCTGTAGTCACGTGCCAGTCTGCCCTGAGGGGGCATGGAACTCACACTTCACACCTGCAGATGAATCCAGCCATTGAGACCAATTCATCTTGACACACTGTCATCTGGTAGCATCCAAGTTCAGGCCCAAGACAGCAGTGGAGATTCCTGGGAAGGGATCTGGGTATATTTAGTGTAGATCACTGTTAATTCCTTAGAGCATGCAGGGGACACACTGAGAGGGTATGGGAAATCTGAATGGCTTCCCCTCAAGGGGAGTCTTTTGCAACCTTATGGCACAGAGATGTCCCACTGAAGTGGGGTGTTCACCTTTTGGGGGGCATTTGTGTTCCTGTAGCTCAGAGATGATGGAGAAAAAACTGGTGAGAGGACAAAGCTGTGGACTAAGGTAGGTGATATGCCACATTGAATTCAGGAGATCGCGATCTGGGATGGGTATCGGAGCTACTGCCTCTGGTAGAGGGGATGGTGCAGTTGCCAGCCGCTGCCAGTGGGCAAGCTGAAGTATGTGCTGCTGCACTGTGCCCAGACAGCAATGTGTATACATATATATATGTAACCCCTAGATGGCACTATCCCAGGGGCTACTACCCCTGCCTGATTTGCCACTAACAGGTTGAGGGGCCTGGATCCAATGGCGGGTGCCTCCACCCAGAGGTCGGGGTTTGCAATAGTTAAACTAACTTGGTCACAGCCCTCTGGGACACTGCAACCCCCTTTTCTTCCCACTAGTGGCCCACACAATATATCAGAATTACCTTCACAGTATACACTACCCCCAGGTCTGGTTCCGGCACTGGGACCTCCTGTGAAATGAGATACAGTGCAACAATCACAGTACAGTACTTTAACATAGACAAATACCTCAGGCAGTATAACTTTGCTGAAACAAGCAGCTCTGATTTATTTAGGGATATAACAAGGACGGGGAAATCAGGTTAATTAGCTTATTACTCTAATAATCTACCTATGGCTCTGTGCACAGGCCTATCCCTATCAGTTACTGTCCCTGGTACCCAAGCCCTAGTGGCTAGTCCAAACCGTGGCAGCTGGTAGGGCCCTTTCACACAGAGAAAAGGAGAATTAAACAGTCAGCAGTACAGTAATTCCATTTGGATTTAATGTGGCAATTCAACAGGGAGCGACCCTGAATTAGTACTCACGACCTCCAAATAAGATAGGGTCCTTCAATGTCAGCAGGGCTCACTTGAGGTACACAAACCTCTTCACACATCCATATAAAAGAAAGCACTATACCAGGCAGGCTGCATCTGTATCCATCGCAATTACTGCACAATACCGGGAGAACACACAGCAGATTCAGTTCCTGACAGACCGAAGTGCAGTTTTCAGCAATTCTTCCAGTCTTCTACAGGGTGAGCCTGGTTTCTACTGTTCAGAGATCCTTTGATTCTTTTCACAGGACAGATTCAGTCCTAACAAGCTGTTACACAAGCTGCAGACGGAACTCTGGGCCTTACACACGTTTTTTGACTAAAACTGCACACTGAAAAAGCACAGGGCTCCTTCCTTCTTCACTGCCAAAGCTCAACTGAAACTCCAGCAGACAATACCAGGCATTTTCTTTGAGTTCCTCCCAGTTCTTGACTGGATTGGCTGTCACTCACAATAGACTGCTGCTGTTGGTCCAAAAAGGCATTGAAGTCTAAACTACATCTCCCAGAGTCACTGCCCCTACAATCCTCTTGTGGCTGGCTCAGATTATGAGTCCAAGTTCTGATTCGTCCAAGGCACCATTTTAGAGCTAGCTTACCCACACTGATTGGTCCAGTTCAGCAGTTCAAAACTAGAATGGGAACTAGCAGACACAGTTCTGACTGCAAAGAAAGCAGGTTAGACAAACTGTAATTTCATTATTACTCTAAATAATTTTGGCAAACAGTTACATCTTTCAGATAGGTTCCTTTGCACTCCTAGTGACTGCAAAATGAAGTGAATTGGCAGCAGCTTGAGTGGTACTCAATCAAAGAAACACACAGTCCCCCATACAAACTAATTATGTCTGCAAGCAGACAGCTCTTAAAGAACAGTACCAGAGGTTCTAAAAACACTCACTGATAAATGGCTTAAATGCCAAACACCATTCAGGCTTGGAGCATTCAAGCAAGCTCCTGAAGTCTTTTGGGAACCCCCATTTGCAGGGGGGTACTATATATATATATATATATATATATATATATATATTCATTGCAAAAAACTTAATTAATGCATCAGTTAGGGATGAAGCGACAAAAGTAGGGAAATGAGATGTTAGGGTTTAAATCCTAACCCCCCCCGACACACACACACACCCTAACACCCTACAGCAACGCAATTCTCTGATATTTGGACTGAAGCTTTGAAACATTTTTTCTGGTATTTATAGCATTCTGCACAAGTTTAATCATGGACTCGTGATACTGCTCTGTTTGGATCTTGGCTAGAGTGAGCTGAGGCAGGGTGCTTAGATCTAAGGCTGCAAAGTTGCAATAGGCTACCGGAACATAGGTTGCTTGGGTCTACAGGGAATCAACTAGGCAATCTACGGTCTCAGAAGACGGGAGTTCATCTTTGTCAAACTTGTGGTATAGGGCCTTAACAGACTGCTCTGACATCCTCACCCACTCAGAATTTGATGCAGACCTTCTGGATAGGGCATCAGCATCAATGTGATTTAGGCATAGGAAGTCACTAATCATTTTATCTATGGCCTTGAACCACTTACTGGAACTCTGTATCCACAGAGGGGTGAGGACGTGAAAACTTTTGGGGGCAGTGACCATCCTGATGACTTCAATTTTCCCTGCCATAGAGAGCTGTAGGGGTTTCCATCTATTGCATTTGGTGCAGAGGTCTGAGAGGAGTGGTATAAAGTTGAGATCACACGTTTTGTTGGTCTTGGGGGAGGATATTGATGCCAAGATATTTGATCATATCCAGAGCCCAGCGCAAACCTAGTGACTGCATTGCATAGCATGTGCAAAGTTTATTCAGGTGGAAGACCTCAGTTTTGGATCTGTTGATTTTGAGGCCTTAGATTGTTGAAAAGGATGCAAGTGGTGATATTTGGCCCAGTGAGCTGGGAGCATGCTCAGTGATCAGTAGCAGGGCATCTGTGTACAGTAAAGTATTTTGCTGCTCCTTCCCCACTAGAATGCCCTGGAGCAGGGTATCTTCCCAGATAGGAGCCACAAGGGGCTCATCAGCCAGGATGAAAAGCAGGGGGGAGAGTGGGTAGGCCTGACGCATACTTTTCTCCAATAAGAATGGGTCAGAGGGGGGTGCTAATGAGCAGCTAACTGGGTGGTCACGTTTCTCGCTCGCTCCGCTTGAGCAACCAATAATTAATAAAATTTTAAGGCACAAATTACCCCCAAATGGCTAAAAGCTATACAGCTGGGTAGAGGAAGGTGCGATGGATGAATTTCTAACCTCAATGTCATCCAAAAGCCAACGGGCAACCGGGAGGACCAGGAAGAAGAGTGTGTCGGCCCCAGTAAATGAAAACGCGGGCCTAGTTTCACTCTCGGCCGCCGAGGTGACGGCGCTAGGGAAGGAGGTGACGGGCCAAGTGATTGCAGCCCTCGAACCACGGCTAATTAAATTAGAAGATAAACTGGATGGCAGGCTGTAGGAAGTGGTAGAGCAGCAGGCACAGCAGGGCATCAGGCTCACGGAGGCAGAGGAACGAATTTCAAGATTAGAAGATGAGGTGCTAGCAGTTCCTAGGCAAGTTCGTGCTTTACAGAAAGAGCTGGAGGAATTTAAAGAAGCCTATGATTACCAAGAGAATTACCATAGGCAGTTGAACCTACGGCTAAGTGGGCTCCCAGAGGGCAAGAGAACAATGATGCCTTGGACTTTTGTGGTAGGATTCTGCTGGAGCTGCTGGGCCTGAATATGAAACATGGCCGGGTGAAGCTGGAAAGAGCACATCGAGCAGTAATGCCGCAGCCGCCGGCGGACCAACCTCCCCGACAGATCATCATGCGATTCCATAATTTTCAAGATAGGGAAGCAATCCTGAGGGCGTACAGAGCGAAGGGCTCCCTGAACTTTGAAGACCACCAGCTGTTTGTATCGCAAGACTACTCAGCGTGCCTGTTAAAGAAAAGGAAGGCATTTAACGGAATCATGGCTCAACTGAGGAGCTTGAAAGTGGAAAAATTTTTGGTTTATCCTGCAACACTAAAGATCAAACATGAAGGGGTGACATACTCCTTCTGGGAGATTGAGAAAGCGGAGGAGAAGGAAGGTGAGCTGAAGACTAATGGAGGAATGCAGACGGGCCGAGCGATGGAGTTGAAGAGAGCCGGTGCACATATGTTGCACCACTGCCAGTTTGTGCTGTTTATTAACTGTAAGCTGTTTGCGCTGTTGCACTTTATTATTGGAGAGACTTGTGTTCTGTAAAGGACAATAGCTGGCCTGGAAGGTTCAGATGTTTTTTGGACACTGGAAGATTGAGATGGCCAAAGATGAGGTGATGAGGTGCTTCCCTGTGTGTCTCCCCCGAACTATTGCTGTGTCCCAAAGGATATGGAGAGGAAGAAATTAAGAAGACAGAGGCCTCTGAAACACTTGCTTGGTGTTCACAAGGTAGGAGCGGGGGCGGGTCTAGCTCGTGAATTTGATGGCGCAGCCTGGCCCCCGCATCCTCTTGTTCCTCTGCCCTTCTGTCCCTGCAAGCCACAGCTATTTTCAGTGCCACCAGGACTATTAGATGGCAATATAGCTTAGTGGGCAGAGTGAAGATGCAGGTTACATAGTGGTGGGGGAGGGGGGGGTGAGCGGGTCAAAGCTTATCGGGCTGAGGGAGTGCACGGGGGCAGAGATGGAGAGCGGAGTCCAGGCTGGTGTTGTGTTGGGCTCTTCTTCCTCCTCCCCCATTAGTATGCCCTCTTGTGGAAACCCGAGGGAATGGGGCTGTGGTGCATGAGATTGGAGGATGGGGACCGGGCCGGGTAGGTTAGGGAGGGGGCCAAGGGTGAGTGGAAGACTGATGCGCTTAGTCCCTGTGTCCTCGTGGGCGTCTGCCTCCAATGAAAAGAGGGGGGTGGGGGTATAGGGGAGAACAGGGTTGTTGGTACACCCGTAAAAGAGTCTAGGGATAAGGGAAGGGGGGACTCAAACCCTATTACAAATGGGGGAAGTGCCCCTCTTTGAGAGAACAGGCTTTTGGAGGTAGATGGGATGTGGAAAGGGTGAATGAATGGGCCTCCTCTTGTGGTTGGTCGGATGTAGGCAGAGGCGGAAGATGAAAACGGAGGGGGCAGAGGGAAGGATGGAGATGCTGAGGCGGGACCGCATCCTCTCTCCCTCGAGGCAGGAGAGGTTGGGGGTGTATTGGAGCCCTACAGCGGGGGACGGGCCAACTCAGGAGCAGTGAAGCTTGGGGCTGGGGGCTTATTCGAGACTGGTTTGGAAAAGTGAAGGAGTGCTAGGGGGTTGAGAGGGGAGGAGCACAGCAAGAAGCAAATAAGGGTGGGGGGGGCGAGGAGAGAAACCCCAAAAGTGAGAAGAAAATAGAAAAGACGAATGGGCTGATGCCTCATGCCTTCACTAGCCATTGTTCGGACAAGGGGAGTTACTAAACGGAGGGATATGGTTGCTGGGGGGCGGCGGACGCATCTCAGTTGAGGAGGAGTATATCTACAGTGTTTGCTTTTTATTTTTCTCTGATGATACACTTGTGCTATGTTAACAATTAGTGTAGACTGGGGGATGCAAAATGCGTGGGGGGAGGTTAGGGAGGGGGAAAGCTGAGGTGGAAAGGTGGTAGGGGAGGAGTTTACCAGGGTCGTACAATTAGGGTCGTACAATTAGAAATGTTTGTCAGTATAGGATTATTGTAGTCATGGATATAAGTGTAGCTGTGTTAACTTTCTGTCTTTGTCTTTTTCTTTTTTTGAGATGCAGTTTAGTGTACAGAACACAGGCAGTGTACAAGTATAGCTCAAAGTGTATATACAAAATGGAAACACACAAGGGGGTATTAATGGGAATGGTTGGGCACTTGGAAAGTTTTATAAGGTGGGATGGGTGATGGGGTGAATCTTAATGTTATCTCCTAGAACATAAAAGGTATAGGGAGCCCAGTAAAGAGGACGGCACTTCTGACTGCCTTAAAAAGGAGGGGGGCGCAGGTGGCTCTTCTGCAAGAAACCCACCTGATGGAACCGGAGCATGCTAAATTGGTGCGGAATTGGGTGGGGAAATGTTTGGTCGCCTCATACTCCTCTCACAAAAGGGGGGTAGCGATATTGCTACATAAGAACTTGCTCTTTGAAGTGAAAAGAGTGGTGAGAGATGTAAAGGAAGGCAGATATATTTTTGTCACTGGAATGTGGCGAGGGGAGACACTCACGTTTGGCTGTATATACACACCAGCGGTGTACAAATCGCAATTCTATACCTCTTTACTGGGCCTGCTGACCAAGGAGCAGTTCCCTGGGCTCATCATCGGAGGGGACTTTAACTGAAGTATGGATCACTCAGCAAGTACGGGACATGTAACAGAGACTATGAAACACTGGCGCATTGGGGTAGCAGAACTGGATATGGTGAATGGGTGGAGGGCTGTTAACCCAAGTGCGAGAGAGTACACATTTTACTTTAACCCCCACAGGACCTGGTCTCGGCTGGATTATATCTACCTCCGCAGGGGCTGGGTTGGAAGAGTAAGGGAGATAGCCCATGGTCCTATTATGATCTCGGACCATGCCATGGTTATGCTAAAACTGGCGGGGGGAGTTCCGGAGGATAGACCTACTACTTGGAGATTTCACCAAGGACCGGGCCTTTGGGGAATATTTGACAGAGCAGTGGAAGACATATGTGGAGATGAATTCCATGAGCGAGGTCTCGAATGCCATTTTCTGGGAGGCAGGAAAGGCCTATATGAGAGGGACTATAATAGCATACGTAGCTAAAATGAAAAGACAGAACAGGTGTAAGAGGGAGGAACTCAAGAGGCAAGTAAAGGAGCTGGAGAAGCGGGTAGGAGAAGGAGAAGGAGTGGGAGGTCAACAGATTATTGGCAATGGCAAGGGATGCTCTCAACACATTACTGAGGGAGGAGGCTGGGAAAGTGTGGTTCCACTGTCAAAGAAGGGTTTTTGAGTGGGGGATCAAGCCAGGGCCCATGTTGGTGAGATTGATGAAAGGGGGCAGGTGCTCGACACGAATACTGAGGGTGAATGATGGGGAAGGGCGGATCTTTACGGGGTCAAAGGAAATTGCAGAATGCTTTAGGAGCTTTTATGAAAAGCTATACAGGGCAGAGCACACTGGAAAGGGAGATTGTCTAAGAGAATTTTTAGACGGGGTGCCCCTGCAGAAGATAACAGCTGAACAGAAGGAATCACTGGGCCAACCCATCTCTGAGGCAGAAATCCTGAGAGCTATCCAGAAGTTGCAGGCAGGAAAGGCCAGCAGACCAGATGGATTTCCAGTCGAATACTATAGAATATTGGGTAGGCAGATAGCTGACACTATGTGTAGGGTATTCAGGGAGGGAGTGAAGGGAGAAGGCCCGGTGTTGCCTGATTCATGCTATGAGGCGAATATCTGCCTTATACATAAGGGAAGGCAGGATGCATCGTATTGCACAGCCTACCGACCTATATCGTTGCTTAACGTAGACCTGAAAATCTTGGCCAAGGTCCTGGCCAATAGGCTCGAGAACATACTCCCGGAGGTGATTCACCCAGACCAGACCGGGTTCATAAAGGGGCGTCAATCTTATCAGCTCCTGTGACTGCCTTGATTAAATTACTCCCTTCTCTTTTATTTTCTCTCTTCCTCTATCCTCACTACATTATCTTGACAAAGGCATATGTGAGGCTCTTTCTCACTACTGACTGCTCCCTTCTCTCTCTCCCCCTACTCTCTCAATTAGTATATTCTCTTTTGAGACTTTTTTCCCATAATCTATTTTTGTTTTGTTTAAGAAAAGTATTTTTGTTTCCCTGTCCTGTACTAATTTTGTAAATTTTAAGGTAATGTGTTATTTCTCTTTGCTTGTGACAATATTCAACTTATTTACGATACCTTGTAACTACACTTGTTTTGTACTCAATTGACATGGAACCTTTGTAAAACAGCCTCTGGCTCAAAGGTATTAATTCCTAGAACAAATAAATAAATAAAATAAAAAAAAATAAAAATGTGCGTAGGCTACTCAATGTCATATGGCGAGCGGGTCGGACTAAGGAGGATATGGGGGTAGTTTCCTTGGATGCTGAAAAAGCGTATGACAGGGTCGAATGGGACTACCTATTCGAAGTATTGGTCCGGTTTGGTCTGGGTGACTCATTCATCGGTTGGGTCAGAGCTATGTATCTCAAGCCAAACGCATGTGTTATCATAAATGGATGTCACTCTGGTACTCCCAAGTTGGGCAGGGGTACGAGGCAGGGATGCCCACTTTCCCCCATGTTGTTTGCCCTAGCAATCGAGCCCTTGGTGTCAGCGCTATGTCAGCATAAGTGGGTGGTGGGAGTAGAGGACGTGAAGGGGAAAGAGCATAAGATGGCATTATATGTGGATGACATGCTGCTGTTCATGAGGGATTTGCAAAAGTCCATGGGACATTTAATGAGTATTATTGATAGGTTTGCAGGTATCTCAGGATATAAGATCAATGTTAGGAAATCTGAAGTCATGGGTTTTCCAGAGGTTGGCCGGGAGATACAACAAATGGGATTCAAGGTGGCCAAGATGGATTTTAAATACTTAGGGGTCTGGATAGGACGGCGATGGGAGGAGTTGTATAGGTTAAACTATCAGCCCCTGATTAGGTCGGTCTTAGCGTTGCCTCAAGCGTTGGATGCAGTTACCTGTGTCATGGATGGGGAGAATAAATATAATACAAATGAATATTATCCCCCGTATCCTGTATCCCATGCAGAAGCTGCAGATGAGGCTAACTACGAGGGATGTGAAAAGGTTGGAGAGGGGGTTCTCAAGTTTTATATGGCAGGGCAAGAAGCCTCGGATCAGTATGAAAAGGCTTAAAGCGGATAGGCTTAAAGGGGGCTTAACTTCCCGGATCTGGGCACTTATTATAGGGCGGTGCAGCTTAGGGGGATAGCAGACTGGGTGCACAGGCCGGAAGTGGCCAGCTGGGAAGAGTTAGAACAAAGGGGGGCCCCAGGGAGGTTTACAGCCTACCTGCATAGTAGGGGGCCTGCAGGCGATAGGGAACTAGGGAATGGTAACCGCTAGTCAGGAGACACTGAGGCGTGGGATCATATGTGTGGCGGATGGGTGGGCTCAGAGGAGACTTTGCTGTGCCGATAGCTGAATAACCCTTTCTTTGTACCTGGGATGGAGGATAGAGGATTCTTGGAGGAGAAAGGGGAGTAGCCTATGTAGGTGCTCTCCTGGAGAAGGGAGAGATAAGCGGGTTCAATAGGATCAGAAGAGATGCGAGGCTAGGGACATCTCAATTATTCCGATCCTTGCAAGTGAAAGCGTTTGTGGGAAAGATGAGTAAGGGGGAGAAGGGAGGGTTACACCCGAATGAAGTAGAGCAGATGGTATGCCAAGCTAAATCAGCCCCAAAGTTTTTTTGGGGGAAAGTGGCTAAACAGGACAGGCAAAGTTTACCTGACTTGACTGGTGCCCCAAAGGTCCGTTGGGAGAGGGACCTAGGACTGGAAATATCAGAGAAGAATTGGAAGCTAGTGCTGGGGATGTGGAGGGGATCATGGTATGCAATAAGTTCAAAGAGGCCTTCTACAAGTTTTTGCATAGAGCATACTGGGACCCAACAGCGGTTCATAGGGTGCACCCTGCAGTGTCCCCGTTGTCCCGGAGATGCAATAGGGGGATAGAAACATATAGAAACATAGAATTTGACAGCAGATAAGGAACGCTTGGCCCACCCAGTCTGCCCATTTCCCTACCTAATGGATAAGCTGCAGATCCTAGTTAACCAGCAGCCTACTTCTTCCTACCCCCACCCCCTAGAATTGCCTTATGACTGTCCCATGCATGCTTGAATTCCACCACTGATTTTGACTCCACAACCTCTCCGAAGGCTGTTCCATGCATCCACAACCTTCTCTGTGAAAAATACTTCCTTAAATTACCTCTGAGCCACCCCCATCTATCTTCAAATTGTGCCCTCTTGTTCTTATACACCTCTTTTTTTGAAAGATGCTACCCTTTTGGACTTTGTTGATTCCCTTGAGGTACTTGAACGTTTCTATCATGTCCCCCCTTTCCCTCCTTTCTTCGAGGCTATACATATTAAGCTCCTTTCGTCTCTCTTCTATATGTCTTCCGTGCAGACCCTGCATCATTTTAGTTGCCTCCTCTGGACAGCTTCCATCTTGTCTATGTCTTTGTGGAAATTGGGTCTCCAGAACTGCACACAGTACTCCAGATGGGGTCTCACCAGCTGTCTGTACAGAGGATAATAACTTCCTGTTTCTACTGGTGATGCCTCTCCTGTGCATCCCAGTATCCCCCAGCCCTCCTTGCTGCCCTCTCACATTGCTTGCCCACCTTTAGGTCATCTGATATGACTACCCCAGGTCCCTTTCCATTTTTGTTGTTGCTAGTATCTCACCCCCATTGTGTACTCTTCCCTGGGTTTTGTTTCCCAGGTGCATTACTCTGCACTTCTTAGCTTTGAATCTAAGCTGCCATACATTTGACCATTCCTCTAACCTTGCCAAGTCCCTTCTCATCATTTCCACCCCACCTGTGCATCAACTCTGTTGCAGATCTTTTGTCATCTGCAAAGAGACATATTTTCCTTCCAGTCCTTCTGCAATGTCGTTTATAAAGACATTGAAGAGGACCGTCCTAATACTAGAACCCTGCAGTACCCCACTAGTAACCCTCCTTTCTTCTGAGTGGACTCCATTTACTATTACTCTCTGTGTCCTATTCTCCAGCCAATTCTTTACCCAGGCTGTCATCTTGGGACCCACTCCCAGGCTGGCTAACTTGTATATTAATCTTTTGTGTGGACTGTGTCAAATGCCTTGCTAAAGTCTAGGTAGGCCATGTCCACAGCCCCTCCCTGATCTACTACTTGGTCACCCAGTCAAAGAAATCTATCAGATTCATCTGGCATGACCTTCCCTGGCAGAATCCATGCTGCTAGGGTCCTGTGCCCCTCTGGCCTCTAGATACTGGACAATTCTTTCCTTCAGAAGTGATTCCATCATTTTCCTGTCATTGAGGTTAAACTAACAGGTCTGTAGTTTCCTGCTTCTGCCTTGCTCCCACTTTTGTGAAGAGGAATCACATCTGCCCTCCTCCAGTCCTCGGGTACCACCCCATCCTCCCATGATTTGTTAAAACGGTAGTCAGTGGTGTCACTAGTTCTACCATTAGTTGTTTTAGAATTCTGGGATGAATCCCATCAGGCACCATTGCTTTGTCCACCTTCAGTTTTAGAGTTCTTTCAGAACCCTTTCTTCTGTAAATGGGCTGGTATCAACTTCTGTATCCAGAGTGTTTCTACTGTTTGTTTTATATACCTCCCTTCATTTGTAAATACTGAGCAAAATATTTTAGTATCTCTGCCTTTTCACAGTCTCCCTCTGTCCACCCTCCCTTCCCTTTATTAAGTCTCACTATCCCTCCCTTGGTCTTCCTTCGCTCCCTGATGTACCTATAAAAGGTTTTATTCCCCTTCTTAACTGAGTTGGCTATCCTTTCCTCGGTTTGGGCCTTTGCTGTTCTGACTGCCTACCCAGCCTCCTTTTGCTTTAACTGATACAGTTCTCTGTCCTGCTCCTTCTGTGATTCCTTGTACTTCCTGAATGCTTTCTTTTTCTCTTGAACCTTCACTGCCACTTCCTTTGAGAACCATAGTGGTTTCTTACATAATTTTGTTTTGTTTATTTGCTTCACACAAAGGCTTGCTACCTCTGTGATGGCAGTTTTTATTATTCCCCATCGTTCTTCCACCCCTCCTTCCTGCCCATTTGCTAGTGCAGTCCTTAGGCACTCACCCAGTTTGGCAAAGTCAGCCCTCCTAAAGTCCAGTACTTTTGTCTTTGTATGGCTTGACTCTATTGCTGTGTTTATTGTGAACCATACTGTTCGATGGTCGCTAGTTCCCAGATGGCTACCCACTTCTACATCTGTGATCCTCTCTCCATCTCCATTTGAGAGAATCAAGTCTAATATTGCTCCCTCTCGAGTGGGCTCCAATACTAGTTGTCTAAGGCATGCCCCCTGTAGGGCATCTAGAATAACTCCACTCTTCGAAGTGGCAGCTGCAACTGCACTCCAGTTAACATCTGGCATATTCAGATCACCCATCAGCAATATCTCCCCTTTTTCTGCCATTCTAAGTATACTTTCTATCATTTCCTTGTCCATTTCCTCCCCCTGAGAAGGGGGTCTGTATACAATCCCTGTGCGGATTGTGGTGCCATTGCCTGTCTCCAAATTTACCCACAGTGCTTCTTCTCCTCCCTGTTTACACTTTTATTCTGTTGCTTTCATTCCTTCCCTTATGTAAAGAGCTACTCCTCCTCCTCTTTTACCCTCCCTGTCCCTCCTGTAGATAGTGTGTCCTGGTATGTTTACGTCCCAGTCATGGTTTTGTGTACCATGTTTCTGTGATCCACGATATCCAGATGTTCCTCCTCCATCAAGGCCACTAATTCAGGAAGCTTGTTACCCAGACTATGGGCATTGGTACTCATTGCTCTCCATTTTTGATGGCTTTACCTTCTGTTGCAGCATCCCCACTGACCGCTCTACCTCGGTCTTTTTCTCATTTAGTACCCTGTTTTGTAGGAGAGGCTGGGATTTTCCTGCTGCTTGTCAGTGCCTCCCCTTGACTAGTTTAAAAGCTTGCCAATGAAGCATTTAAATGATTGCTCAAAAGACTTGTCCCTTCCTGGACAGATGCAGACCATCCTGTTAGTATAGGCTGGTGTCCTCCAGGTGGAACCCCAGTCCCCAGTGAAGCTAAATCCATGTGCTTCAAGACCATTTTTCAACCATTCATTAAACTGCATGGTGCCAATTACCTCGCCTCCCCATGCCTTTGACAGGCAGCACCTCTGAAAAGGATACTGTGTGTGCTACTTGTCTTAGGCCCCTCCCCAACTCTGCAATGTCCTCCTGCACTGCTCTAATCTCATGATGAGCCAAGTCATTTGTCCCTAGGTGGACAATTACGTCCAGCTCAGACTCCCTTGCAGCTGTTCTCATGATCCTGAGGATGCGCTTCCTGTCCCTCCAAGCCATGGCACCAGGCAGGCACCTTACTTCAGTTTTCCCAGCTCCCCCCAGTTCTATACCCTAATAATTGAGTCCCCCACCAGGAGCTGCTTCCTTTCCCTGTGGTGTCTTCTGCCTCCTTCCTGTGGGCCTCCCTTGTGACAGTTGTCATCAGTCTTCTCTGCGGGTGCATCCATAGGGGAGCTATGCTCCCCCAGAATGGTGTATGGATTGTGGAGTGGAACAATTGACTAGGTGTGCCTTTGTTCCACCATCTGCACCCTCCCTGAGCCCACTGTGGTCCAACTGCTGTGCTTTCTTCGCAACCTCTGAGGTAGTGGTGGTGGCACTAGTGCTCCCTGGATGGGGGAGGTTCCCTTCCTACTGTCCAGTGTGGCCTGGGGGAAGGTTTCCTTACTACTGTCCAGTGCGGCCTGAAGACGGGCAACTTCCTCCCTCAGGGTAGATAGTTGTCTGCAAATAGGGCAGCATCTCAGCATCCAGAAAGACTCCCGGAAGACTGCTGCCCCACAACCATTACATTGCACTACTCCCCACATGTTTATCTACTTTTTTTTTGTTTGTTTGTATTTGTGTGTGTGTGTGTGTGTGTGTGCACGCATGCACGTGTGTGATTGGTTATATAGAAATATATATATTATACAATGTGTATGCTTATATTGTCAGTGCAGTGTGCTAGAGTGGATATGACAGTGATATGCACTTGCACCTTGAGGAAATGATGTCAGAACCCTCAGGTATAAAGGTACTATTTCAGGGGTGGTGGGGTGAGGGTGGAAGGTTGGCCTAAACTGTGCCTCACAACAATCAGCTAAAAGCTCTCACCCACCGCTGTGATGAGTGCCTTCCTGTCAGCAAGATACCCTACACAACAATTTGACAGAGAAAGTACCCTGCTAATCAAACAGAGAAAAATCCAAACATCTAAGTCAGACACAGGTAAACCTCTCCAGCCTCAAAACAGCCTGGTGGTTTGTTAGCCACAAAGGAAAATCAAATATGCAGTTATTTCAGCCCTTCTGAAGATGCTGACAAGATAGGCAGTTTTGAAAACCCTCTTCCTGAATTAAAAACTAAAATAATTAAACACAAAGCAATACCACTGTAAAAGTGAGGAAAACTTCTCTCAGATGTAAGCAAGAGAGAGAGAGATTAGTTACAGATAACTAGTCCAATAAAATATATCCCACGCAGCTTCTCAGTTGTTTCAAAGCACACCCAGTACACAACTTGGAAGAAGATGGACTTCTGTCTCAAACAGGATCACACCAATAGTTTGTAGTAATTGAACAATGCTAAAATAATCAAGCTAGACAATTGGCTGTGATGCAGGCCTCTGACTTGTGACGACAATTTCCCCCACCTCAGGCTATGTCTGGCATCCAATTACAAACTGCAGCCTTTACTATTTTAAATCACACAACCCCACCAAATGTTGCAAAATATATTGATGCAGATTGTCACAGAATTCTAGTAATCAGTCCAGTTAGCCACAAAGGAAAATCAAATATGCAGTTATTTCAGCCCTTCTGAAGATGCTGACAAGATAAGCAGTTTTGAAAAACTCCTTCCTGAATTAAAAACTAAAATAATTAAACACAAAGCAATACCACTGTGAAAGTGAGGAAAACTTCTCTCGGATGTAAGCAAGAGAGAGAGATTAGTTACAGATATCTAGTCCAATATAATATATCCCACGCAGCTTCTCAGTTGTTTCAAAGCACACCCAGTGCACAACTTGGAAGAAGATGGACTTCTGTCTCAAACAGGATCACACCAGTAGTTTATAGTAATTGAACAATGCTGAAATAGTCAAGCTAGACAATTGGCTGTGATGCAGATGGGTACCTTCTTTCACTGTTTTTGGTCATGTCCAGTTCTGGTCAAGTTTTAGGGGGAGGTAGTATATGAGGTAAATAAGATATCAGGGGGGCAATTACCTCGAGACCCCTTGATTTGCTTATTTAGGGTGGAGGTGGTTGGACGGGAGGAGGAGGAGGAGTGGCTGCCACTACCAAGGAGAACAAGGGTCCTGTTTGTATTTTCCAGGCACTGTATTCAAAATACCTTGGTTAATGGGAACAGGCCCATGGTAATTGAATGGCGTAGAATGGCCATTCGCTCCTTGGCTTTGGAAAGGCTTACTCTACTGATGAGGGATAGGGAGGAAGTGTTCTTGAAGGATTGGGCTCCCTTCTTGGCATCCCTGAGTATGTCTGAAAACATGATGCTGCATACAGGTCTGAATGTATAAGCAATAATAGGGCGGTTAATTCAAAAGGAAAGGGTTTTGCAGGATAAGTGAAATGTCACTATCTTGAATCACTGCCTAATATGTAGTATGCTTTATGATCTTAGTCCCATGTGTAAAATGAATATGAAGGGAGTACTGTGGGAAGATGCTTGGCTAAGGATGGGTGTCTGAATGAGTCTTAAGACAGAAAGGGGAATGCACACTCGACTGCATGTATTAAGTTATTTATCTATCTATTTATTTAACTACTTACTTAGCTAATGTGTTTATTGTACTTAATTTGGTGTACTTGCCTGCTGAATGTATTTACTTGTTGACTGACTGCGCTTATGTATTAGCTATTATTATTTAACAGTTAGTATGTATTGTGAGTTTTAGAGAAAGTGTTAGTATGTCCATTTGTGTGATTGTTTATTGTTGTATGTTGTAAGTGTCTTGTCTAGAAAATTTCTTAATAAACAGAGTATTCAAAAAAAAAAAAAAATGGGTCCGAGATGGTGGAGTTGGTGAGCACCCAGGCCAAGGGGCCAGAGTATATATTTTTTTATGTTGGTGAAAAACTGCTGTCCAAAGCCCATCCATTGCTAATTTCTGTAGAGGAACCCCAGCTGCACCGAATCTAAGGCTTTCTCAAAATCTGTGGCAATGGTTGCGGTTAGAGTGTCGGCTACCTTTGTCAGATGGATCAGATTGACAAGAGTGCTTAGGTGGTCCGAGCTGAGCCTACCATGGACAAAGCCCACCTGGGATGGATAGATCAGAGTGGGCAACAGGGTCTCAAGTCTCTTGTCCATGGTTTTTACAAATACCTTGCTGTCCACTGTGATGATAGATATTGGGCAGTAGCTGGCTGGGCCTGTAGGCTCCTTGCTCTTTATATGAAGGACCATAACAGTCACTATTCTCATGGGCTCAAGTCTCTTGGCCAAGACTTTTACAAATACCTTACTGTCCACTGTGATGAGTGATATCAGGTGGTAGCTGGCCAGGTCTGTAAGCTCCTTTCCCTTTTTATGAAGGACCGTAATGGTCTCTGTTCTCATGGTCTGTGGGAAAGAGCCTACCTCAGTTGATTCATGATACAAGCTTAGCAATTTTGGGTTAATTATAGGAAGAAAAATTGCAGGTGTTCAGCTGGGATGGGAAGCCGTTCTCTCCCAGCACCATCTGGGGGTTGAGGGCCTTCAGTGCAGATTGAATCTTGGATATCATGTATGGGGTGTTCAGAGCTTGGGCCTAATAAGTCAACAGTTTGGGGAGGTGTAGAGGAATAAGTAAAGCCTCTATCTGGGGGTTAGTGGACCATGAGGTCGACCAATACAGGGACTTGTAGAACCTGCTTATGACCCCGTTAATGTCCCCTTCCTGAGCATATCTTCCCCAAGGAGTATTTGAGCCTAGCAATATGCCTCACAACCTGTTGTTTCCTCAATCGGTAGGTATAGAACCTTGCTACAGTGCCCTCCACCCTCCCAGCATTGATGGTGGAGTCTCATCAAACAAGTTCAACCTTCTAAACAAGGAGGGATTCTATTTTAGTGCAGAGACTTAGTATTTCTGCATGGAGAGGGGGATTAGTATCTGCCCTAGGCAGCACTTTGATTTCCATTTCTTTTGTCTTCAGCTTGGACTCCAGGTCAGCTATCTTTGCCACTGTCTCTTTTCTTCTTCGTGCTATATATCCAATGATTAGATCCCTCATGGTAGCATTGAGTGCCTCTCAGACAGTGCCCACAGATGTTTCCCCACATGTCATTTAAAGGGAACAAGGTTGAAGCCAATTCTTCCATCCAGGCCGGAAACTGCTTGTCATGTATTTCTAAAGGGTTTAGTCTCCAAGTTGGGTATTTTTAGGGGGAACAGTGCCCACAGCAGGTCAAGTTGCAGCAGGGCAGGATCTGAGAGGATTAGAGGTTGGATAGTGGCTGTGGTAACCATTGGAAGGATGGGCTGGGAAGTAAACCACATATCCAGCCTGCTATAGGATTGGTGGGCTTGTGAACAACATGTGCAATCCCAAATTCTAGGATTGTTTAGGTGCCAAACATCTGAGTGCCTGGTACTCCATTCAGTGCTTGACTGCTTGTGCTGCCTTAGAGTGGGGTTCAGCAACTGCTTGATTAGGGTCCACCTCATGGTTGAGCTCCAAATTGAAATTGGCCCCCCCAACAGAACTGGGGCGTTTCCTCATTAAATTGTGCCACCCTTTCAGCTAACTGGTGACGGGGGGTCTTCATTTGGGGCATATAAATTGCCAGGACTAGGGTGCCCAGTTTAGTATCGATAAGCACCAGGACCCAGCCACTGTCTTCATGCGTCGCAATCTTTTGTACCTTCCAGTGTAGGGATTTGTGGGTCAGTATAGAAACACCCATTTTTTGTCTGTGGCTGAGCTATGTATCTCAGTCCCGATCATTCTCTCTAGAGTTTTTTAGCATCTTAGGAAAGTAACTTAGTTTTTATGTTTGCTTGCATGTATGTGCAAGAAACATAGTGCCACCATTCGAGTTTTTGTAGGTGTGCCACCCCAACTTCCAATGCCCTGCTCCTTTTTGCAGGTGTGGCCGCACAGCACCGCACCAATGAATGTCTGAGCTGTCTATGACAGCCATTCAGATGCAGTGCCGTACAGTTCTGAGAAAACCACCACTACAATCAGTGGTGGTAACATGTAGGTAATTTGCATACTGCCGTTGGCAGGCAATTTGCATACTGCCATAGGCAGTATGAAAATTGCCTACACATCAGCACTGCATCGGAACTGTCATAGACAGTTCATTTCTGTTGGAGCCAGTTCTCCCCCCCACGAACACCTAGGTAGCAAGCTGGGAGCCCACCCCAGCGTGCTTATGCACTCCCCTCCACCCCACATACTGTATGACTGATGGGGGTGCCCAATCCCCCGTCAGCTCCACGCCCCCCCCAAAAAAGCTAGGTAGCATGCTGGGAGCCCACCCCAGCGTGCTCATGTGCTCCTCTCCTCCCTGCACACTGTATGAGCAATGAGGGTGCCCAATCCCCTGTTGGCTCCACTGCCCCCCAAAGCAAACTTCTAGATGCCACGAAGGGAGCCCACCCCAGCGTGGCAAATGTCTGTGGCCCATGGGGTGCCCAATCCCCCATCGGCTTCACTGCCCCCCCAACAAACTTCCAGATGCCATGCTGGGAGCCCACCCCAGTGTAGCAAAAGTCCCATGTCGTCTTTATAAAAAACAAACAAACCTAGAACAAAAGAAAATGGTCCCTCGTTGACTCTCTTGCCCCTTTCCCAACCCGCGCCTACCCTCTGCGTACCCCACCTCCTCACATCCCCCCTCACCCCATACTTACCTCCGGAGACTGACGCGATAATCTTCGTGGACTGGGGAAACGCTTTGCACTCTTCAAAGCCAAATGTGAACTGAAGAAATGCGGTAAGTTGTATAATGATTTAATTTTTCAATTCACCATTGTTTTAGATCCACCATTAACTTGTCACTTTCATTTTAGTTATTTGGTCCTGAAAGGTGATTTTGCTGCCACTGCATGGAAACACCTTTCAGGACTGAGTAACAAAATGACAGTGTCACAGTTCATGAGGTAGGCCCCCCAAAACCCTATGTTGAAAATGTGGTGAAAAAATTCCCCAAAATGACTGTTTTATGAGCGTGCATTGCGCAGTTCCTATGCACATGTGTAACTTTGAGACTTTTTACTATTTTCACTCCTGATTTTCAACACTGCCATTTTACCACACCTCCTTATGAGCAGTACAGCTGTCATTTTTTACATCTTGACCAAAATGTGTTTTTGCACATGTAGCGTACAATGGCGTGGTTGGTGTGCAAAATCAATGTTGGGACAGATTAAGAAAATCACAGTGACACTGTTCATGAGCAGAGGTCTTAAAATGGCTATGTTGAATATTTGGTGACAAAAGTCCATAAAATGACTGTGTTACGAGTGTGCATTACACAGTTTCCACGCACCATCGTGAGTGCACAAATTTGTTATATTTTCAGTTCAGATTTTCAACACTGGCATTTTTCCACACTTCTTTATGAACAGTATAGCTGTCATTTTCCATACCCTTGCCAAAATGCGTTTTCACTCTTCTGGCACAGAAATGCGTGGCTGCTGTGGGAAATAGTGTTCGGGACAGAGTAAGAAAATCACAGTGACACTGTTCATGAGCGGAGGTCCCAAAATGCCTGTGTTGACAATCTGCTGTAAAAAATCCTTAAACTAATTACATTACGGGTGTGCATTGCGCAGTTTCTATGCACACTTGTGACTTTTCCAGATTTTTTGTATTTTCCCTCCAGATTTTCAGCATTACCATTTTTATACCTCCCCATGATCAGTGTAGCTGTCATTTTTCACATCCTGTTTGAAATGTGTTTCGCATCTGTGGTGCCAAATGGCGTAGTCACTGTGCAAAATCAGCTTTGGGCTAACAAACCGATATTGCCACTGTTCATGAGGTGGGGTCACAAAAAGCCCATGCTGAAAATTTGGAGTGAAAATACCAATGAATGTCCAGGGTGCTAGGGTTTCCAACCATTACGCCCCACCCTGTAGAGACTGACAGGCATCAGGGGTGTGACTTGGGATTGTCAACTGTAATGCTCATGCCATTCCGCCCTCAGCCACACCCTGCAGCCAGTGAGAGGCATCGAGGTGTGCCTTGGACTCTTTGGCCCCAAAGTTCACCCCATTCTCCTATACTGCACCCATCTCACTTATTTCCATATAGAATGAGGTGAGCGTTAGACCCAAAGACCCTAAGGCACACCATGACACTTGTCGGTGTCTGCAGGGTAGGGTGTGGTGAAATGGCATGGGTGTTATCAAACAATCAATCAATCAATCAATCAATATCTTTACTATGGCCGATGACCCAAAGGCACACCCCAATGCCTGTCAGTCTCTGCAGGGTGGTGGTGGTGGTGGTGTTGGCTTCAGTTCAATACTTCACTGCCATTCCTGTAATGTGTAACCCCCCTACAAATGTGGGTCACTAAAAAGCCTTCCTTGGGTGAGCCTAAATGCTCTCTGCCCGACTGGTGTCCTGTATTTCAGCCGATTTAAAAAAATAATTTAGTGAGAGTGCATAATGCTTCCATGTACTGTCGCTTTAAGAGCTGCCAAACTGCAGTGGAATTAAATTGAACTGGGGGCACTGTGTGTTTCCTTGCTTGAGTCCTGCCACTTGCTGGGCCACTGAGCAGATCGCTCCGTTCTGCAGTCGCTATATGCGCAGGGGGAGCACTTTCAAAAGATGTAATTATCTGCTGGTAATTTGTTAGAGTGATAATGAGAGTACAGTTTGTCTTACCTGCCTTTCTTGCAGCTCGGACTCTGTGTTTAGCCCCTCCATTTCGGATCTGAACTGCTGAATAGGTCCAATTAATGGGGAGGGGCTCCTTAAAATGGAGTCTGCTGGCAAATCAGCACTTGGACTCTCAAATGGAGCCAGCTACAAGGGACTTGTATGGAGAGAGCCTCTGGAAAATGTAGTTTGGACCATGGCGCCTTTTTTTGCCAATAGAGGGAGCCTGTTGTGACTGACAAGGAGAATCAGCCAACTGCAACCTTTTGGATTTGGAGGAAAGGCCAGGACTATCTGCTGGGAGAGTCAGTCTGAACATGGAGCTGGAAGAGTGAGCAGCTCATGGGGCTGCTGCCCACGGGGCAGTGCGGGAACCGTGCGGGAGGCCTGAAAGAGGCCTGTCTTTTGTTAGCTGTCCTGAAGGGAGAGAAAAGGACTGTGTTTTCTCGGATCAAGTATCTGAACTTATGTGAAAAAGGAAAGCGGTGTTGTGGCCTAGATCATGGGCAACCAAGTGTTCAGACAGAGATTCTGGAGTGGAAACCTTGATTTTCAGACTGAGATTCTGAAGAGGATCCTTGGTTTTTGGACAGCGATTCCGAAGAGGAACTTTGATGCTGAAGTGCCCTGAGGTTTGGGGCAGAAGAGGACTATGTTTGAAGTTGGAAGCTGAGGGGGAAACTGCCCTGAGTGTTCATGCAGCCATTGTGCACAGTAGATTCACGCGGGAAGCACGTGTGAGGCCATAAAGTTGGCCTGCATCCATTAGCAAGTGTAATTCGGACAGAGACTCTGAGCTTTCAGAGAGAGAGAGAAGAAGCAGAAGTCATTTTGGGACCAGACTTAACCTGAAGAAGACCGAAAGTGTGCAGAACTGCGATCGGCCTATCAGGACTCTGTGGTTTGGTACAGTAAGTGACCTTTACATATAAATGTGTGAGTGCTTGTGGGGACTGAGCTCTGAGTAATTCCCCATGTTGTGAACTGTGTGCTGTGCTGGGAGTGTGATTCCCTAGTAGGGTTCGAACTGAATCCGCGTTTGAGTCAGAGAAGAATGCCTCGGTAGCCAGGCTTAATCTCCTAAAGTGACCAGCTACTTGCCTAGTAGTGTTTTGTGTACATATAAATTGTGCAGCGAGCTGGAAGTCACAGCAAGCATCACTTGGATTGCATCTGCCTGCATTGAGTGGAAGTGAGCCCTGCCACAAGGGCTGGGACAGTTATTCTGTTTCTCCTAACAATCCAGGACAATCTGCATTCCATTCAGTTTCAGCATTAAATCTGTGGATACAAATGAAGGGTAGCTCCCTGCCATCATCTAATTGCAAGTGTTCCATCTGATTACTTTTCCTTTCTTTCTTCACGAACTGAGCCAATCGGCTGTGGATTACAAAGTGGGTATTGTGCATGCATTTTCCACCCTCAGGGCCCCTACCAGCTGCACCAAATAGGCTAGCCTCTTATTGCCTGGGTACCCAGTAAGAGTGACATTTGGGACATTTGGGATTCTGAAATATGTGCACACTACTGTGATTATTAATGTGACTGAATCAATCAACTTGATTTCCCCCTGTCCTTGTTACTATCCCCTAAATAAATCAGATTTGGTTGTTTAGCAAAGTTACACTGCTTGAACTGTGTGTTCATGTTGAATTACTGTACAGTGGTTATTGTATAACTGCATTTTCCTTTACAGGGAGTCCCCAGAGTCAAGCTGATTGAACCAATTCTGGGGGTAAGTGTATATTGCAAGGGTACTGTGATTGATTTGTGTGAGCCACTAGTGGGAAAAAAGGGGGGTTGTAGTGACCCAGAGGGATGTGACCAAGTCATATCAGACAGTCTTAACCCCGACCTCTGGGTGGAGGTACCCGCCATCGGATCCAGGCCCCTCAACCTGTTAGTGGCAAATCAGGCAGGGGTAGTACCCCTTGGGATAGCGCCCCCGGGGGTTACATATGCATCTCTCTAACGCCTACACTACCAATGCCAGCAAGCAAACATTCAGCATTGACAAATGCTTGTTTGTAGGAGGGCCAGTTGTGTGCGTAACTTTCTCAGGTTAGTTACTACTTGCTTCCTTTTCAACATGGAATTCATCCCCTGCACTTTCCAACTATGTAATGTTAAAACTGTCATCTGAATGATTGCTATGAAAGTGCATGTAAGGATAATTACTCACTGAGTGAAAAGCAAAGATTGCAGCAATCCATTCAGTCAGGCTGTAGGGGAGCAGACTTAATGGTGCTCTCCTTTCTAAGGTTCCTGCATCAGATTCAGGTTTACCTTGAGTCTGATAGCACAAACAAGTACAATACAACCAACCTTGCTGATGAAGACATAAGAGTGAAACACAAAGAGCTATAGTGATCAGATGGCTTGAGGCAGTAGGGATAAAGTCAGGAGGCCAGCGGTTGCCTAAGGCCTCCTACTTGCTCTCATGATTGCAGACCTGGAGTACTTAAAGAAATTGAGAAACAGAACCTTGCTTCCTGGAAATGCAGGGAGATTCCAGTACAGTTAACTAGGCTAAATGCATGCATTTCTAGGCTACCAAAGTGTATTTTCGGGCTGCGGCTAGTAGGCCCCTTACCTGACCCAGTGATTTCCCATTGGGGTGATGGTTCAGATATCAGGTGGGGTACATGGTGGGGAGAGAAAATCTTTAGCCACCTGCTGAACATTATAAGGAGAGAGGGTTGTGAAGGATTTGTTCAAAGGGTGTGGTATCAAAGTCAACCATGTGTACCTACCACATGTGTATCACCTAGTACCTGTGATACCAGGGGGTGTGCAGCAGGATGTGGTGTAGTCAGTATACATCCCAAGTGTGGGGCACTATTGAGCACACCTAAGGTGAAGACGTGTTCTGGTGTGCTCTCCACACCAGGAGCTTAATTTTCTGCTTTTTTCTAAATAAAAGTTGGGAAATCGATTTGGAACTTGCTGGAAATGAGTTACTTACACCGAGCAGAGTCGATTGGTGCTAAAATTGTGATGTGGGGCATGCAAATAAGGGAACACCAGGCCCTGCTAAACACCAGCCTACATCAGTGCTTCAGGCTGCAACTCTGACACAGACTGAATTTCAAGGTTGAAACCATGGGCCCAATTCCAAGACAGCTTATGTATGGTGCAAGCTGAGCTACGCCAAATCCCATAGCGTAAATCACAACTTGTGCCATGCACTATGCCATTTGCTAGTCCAAAAAGTGCCTTGCACCATGCTGTATGTGGGTTACACCAAATGTGGGTTATGCTACCCACTATGCCCTCAACAGCATGGTACAGGGCTTGGTTATGGGAGCAACTGTGCCCTATTCCAAAAGGGTGTGTACCGTAACCCACTTACACTATTCCAAGAGCCACAATGGTGCAACAGAGTTAGACCATCATGGAGATGGTCTGAGGGGTATCCATCCATGACACTCGGATGCCCACTCTGCAGCGCTGCAGCAAATGTACTGCAGTGCTCCCCATGCCCCCTGAACACATTCTTGCCCCCATCCCCCAAATGTCAGGGACCCCCGGGATCTGATAAGCAATGTGCCCCCCTAAATGCCAGGGCCACCTGACTGGCCCCCATGCCCCCTGGTGCATGCAGTGGTGCTCTGGGACGGGGGGCTTGGGGGCAGTTCGCAGCAGGTTGCAATTTGTGGCATGCAGAGCCATTGTGCCATGCTCATGGCACTAGCCTACACCCACCACAAGTTACATTACATAGGTGCCGGGGACCCTGCCTGTCTTGGAATATGGTGCAGGGTCCCCGGCATAGTGCCGCATGGCGCAACTTGCATATGCCCGCGAGTTGAACCACACATCTTGGAATCAAGCCCCATATTGCAAAGAATCAGTGAACAAGACACAAAAATTGAAATTGCAACTAGAGCCATTTCGGTGGCGGAGTCACAAGCCTCACAAGCCCTATCAGCCACTACACAAGTGGTAACAGAAAATGTCCAGCTTCTTTATCACTTGGAAGCACTTGAAAGTGTGCAACAGGCAGCAAATGTAAGAATTGTAGGTCTGATGGAAGGGCAAGAAAACACTGACCTTTTGACTTTTTTAAAAGAGTGGCTCCCAGAGGGTTTACAGTTGGACTGGGATCTGGCTGGACATTTTGTTCAGGCCTACAGGATTTCCCTCTGTTCGGTGGATGTGCAGAAAGATCAGCCGCAAACTGTTTTACTGGTCACCGATGGCATGGCAACCAGAGACTGGATGTTGCAGGTGGTTCACTCAGCTGAACAGTTGAATTGTGAGGATCAAACAGTGCATTTGTTCCCAGACTTATGTGCAACTCGGGCATGTTGGAAGAAATTTGATGGTGCCTGTGCCCAGTTGCGAAGTTTGGGGATTGTCTGCTCACTGTTGATGCCCACCTGCTTATATTCTATGCGGGACACACATTTAAATTTACAGATCCCTTTGAGGCAGGCAAGCGTGTGAACCTTATTCAGAGGGAATTTGAGGTGGCCCACCTGGCAGTGGAGGATCTGAGCTCGGAAGAGAAATAAGCAGGACTGGACACTTGAAAATAGGTAGGGATCCGGTGGTCCCAGTTGGGAGTTTAAACTCAGTCCTGTTGGGAAAGACTTTATTGCTTCTATATTACTGAGTGTCTTATCACAGGAATGTCTGTGGTACAGTGCAATGTTTGTCTGGTTAATGTATTGACTCAGGGTTAACTGTTAAATGCCTAATATACTATTTTTGGTGTTCAATTTAACTAGGATTTACTGTTTATTTATGAAGAATTGGACTCTGGGTGTTGGGGAGGCTCTTGGAACACTAAACATGCTGGGACATTAACATTTATTAGTTGGGGTCATATCAACTGTGTAAGGTTGAGAAACTCTCATGCTTGGGACATTCAAGACATTTTGGATCGACCACCACAGCCTTGTAGGGTGCAGCTTTTCTTATTATTTTATCCTAACAGTAGAACTTTATTTTTTGAACTACCCCCATGTCTGTAACTAATGGTGGTTGGATTATACTATAGTGCTCCATTGGATGGCTCCTCATGTTATAATGTGATATCTGACACATGGATGTCTTTTTGTTATTCTATTATGACACTGTGCAATAAATAAAAAGTATAAAAAAATATACATCCCAAGGGTGATGGGTATAACTGAGCTCAGAGATTATCAGTATAATTCTTGGAGTACCCAGGAACCGTAGCTTAGCTTAGACTAGCTTCTCTTTTTTTTTTTTTAAATTCAAGTTTATGTAAAAGCTTGGGTACAGCAGATGCCTCAGAAGGAATCAAACATTCAGGTAATATAACAAGCAAACAGATTTCAATGACGTCAGGGAATGAAGCTGGTATTATATACAGGCTGTTTCAAAGGCATTTCAGATCGCCACATGGGCAATATACATAGTACTCTTATCATGTTACTACATTCTGAGTTCCCACTAGTAGTTACTAAGGTGTTAGCCTGAAGTCTTGTGGAAGGCCAGGACAGGCATCCAAAAAGATGGAAATGTGTTTCGGTTAAACAAAAATATTTGATTACGTGGGGTCAGTGGGAGAGAATCCCTTGAGAGAAACCATCAGGTCCATTTACAAACAAAAATATGAGATTTCAAGTTGACCCTATAGGTCAAATTTTCCATTGACTGGATGTTCTGAACAATTTTCATCCAGTGTTGGAAGATCGGGGGTTCCTTCCCGAGCCACCTGCGAGTGATAGCCTTGTGTGCGGCCACAAGGAGAATGCTCCACAAGTACGTTTGGCCATGACCATGGATCTCTGGGGGCGGCAAGCCCAAAATCAGGTGTGACATATTCAGAAGAGAGGTGGTAGAAAACAGGTCGCAGGCCACTGTCATTATTTGCTGCCTGAAAGGCTGCAATACAGGGCACTGTCAGAAGATGTGGGAATGATGTGCTCTGATGGCAGAGCATTTTCTCCAGCAGGCCTGTGGTTGGTTAGGGCTCCACTTGCTCTGTATGACTGGCATGTAAAACTATCGTGTCCTGACCTTCCATACAAACTCCTGCCATGAGGGGGAGTAGGTAGTTCTACTAGCTGTTCTAAATATCTAATCCCAGTCACCCTCTGCAAGATGGACATCAGCTTCGTGCTCCTATTTATGTTTCATAGGGACCATACAATCTTTATGTAAACTTCTGAGGGCCTATTACAAAGGTGATATGTGACCTTTCAGTAATGACTGGTTCAAGATGGCCTTAATTGTCTCAAGTAGAAGGGTAGAACAGGAGGAGTCTCGACCAGCGTTCTGGAGACTCACAATAGATGTTCTTAACTGCAGAAAATGAAAATGGTCTGAATTATTAACTTTAAAGGATTCTTTAATTGTGTTAAAGTCCTGTACCATGAGATTAGCTTCTCTTGAAGTGTGGCTCACTTCTAGTGCCTCTGTTACCACCAAGGCTTCCCCCTGATGAAATGGACCAAGGGCTAGCAAAGCCTGTGGTAAAGTGCTCTCCCCAGGGTCATCCTTCGCTCTGAGGTCCACAGTGCATGCCCTAAGTTGCTGAAGCACCCACTGTTCTGAGTCTTGGAGACTCCTATTCTGAATGTATGGCAGCCATGGGGGGGTCGATATCAGGACTGATGCTGAACCCTAGCTGCATGACTATTTCCTGCGGGTATGTCTTGGCTAGTGGGAGGAGACGTGGGAGAACATTAGATAGGGGTGTGCCTGTAGCTTCTGCAGGCTGCTAGTTTATGTGAAGCATCCTCTTCTGCAGGGCTGTATGTAGTCCCACCCCCCTTCTCCATATGAAGTGAGGAGAGGGGAGTGGTGTTACTGTACCGGTCTTTCTTTGGTGACTGCTCATTCCAGTCTTACCGTAGGAAGGGGGGATTGTGGCATTCTCATGAAGCAGTGGTGATCTGTGGTGAAAGAATGGCACCACTATTGCCTTTTGGCTCCGCTATTCTAGGATGAAGAGGAGCAGGCTACAGGGGAACAATAGTACATTCTATGCAAACAGACAGAAACTGGTAAAAGGGATATCAGACTGTGGTTTTGGTAGCAGAGTTGCCATTGGTAGTCCAGGTGAGTCATGTACAGCAGTGCTCTCTATGTCTGGGTCCAGGACTGCAGCATTGCTTTGATGGGTGGGGGGGCATTGAGTACTGCAGTGTCAGGTTCCATAGTGTCTCATAGAATTCCAGGAAGCAGCTACCATGCCCCCCACCTGTATGTTTGCACATTGCAAGGCTGTAGCAAAAGATGGTTGAGTTGCCAAACGTCTGTGAACACTGCAGTGTCCATTGTCATGGTGACCATTCTGCATGAGTTTTTACTTCAAGGTCTGTTAAGCAGAAACATGTGTATTTACTGCAGCTCACATGTCAGAGCAGGTCTGGAGCAAGAGCTGCACTGGTTATCACTGGTGTATCCGCACGTGGTGAAGGAGCGTTCTTAGTCCATTCATGTTGCAAGGCTTTGGGATTACCATGACTGACAGACATCCTTAAGCAGCAGATCTCCTTCTCAGTGCATGGATTCAGACATCAATTCTGGTGAGTTTGGGCAGTATGTTATGGTGTTGCAGGGAGGGCAGATGAGTCGTCATAGTACTGAGAAGTAGCAAGGCTTATCTGAGCTGAATAGCTGATAGCCAAGGCCTTGGGTACTGAAAAGAGATGAGGGAGGGGTAGCAGTGCTCCCAAATAGTCCACACCTCATTGCTCTGCTGAAGCAAGGGTGAATGACAGACTGTGAGGTTGCAATCGAAATCCAGAATCAGAGGGGCTATACTAAATACAGCTTCGTTTGTTGGAAGCCATGAGAGTGTATAATAGGTGCCGTTCATGTAAAAAATGCTGCATTGTTGTGAGGAGCATTTTGAAGTTGTAGTGCAGCAAGGACATATTGTGTGAGCGGTGAATAGGCAGAATTGTAGGGTGTGGAGCAGCAGGCTTGAAAGGCGTAGTACATGTATAACAAATCATCTGTGATGGTCCTCGCCCATGCCATTGTGGAGGTATGCACATTGTCACGCAGTAGAATGTTCAGGCCGACTCTGTGAACAATTACTGTGGTGGGAAACAATAAGATGAGCAAGAGTTTGGGGGGGTGGGGGAGAAGGCTGAAGAAGCTGCTAGTTGTTGTGTAGAAATTTTAAGACATCTACAGTCCTCCAGCCCCCCCCCCAACATAGACACACACTTCAGAGTATAGAATAACTGCAAAAATAAAGCACAGTACCTTATTTCATAGCTTTATGGTGTACCTGATCCTTGAGTTGCAGAGTTTACAGGGGGGTTTGAGTTGTGCCATCCAAACCCTCAAGTCTTGATGAATTAGAAGAGGGGAGAGGGATTGAGGTAGCAACTTCAGCCCAAGAGGTATGTGCCAGAGGCATTGGTGAGGCCTGCCTTGGCATTGGTGGGTCTGGTAGTTGTTGGAGCTGTGAGTTTCAATGGAGACCCATTGGCTTTGTGCCTGCTTGTACACATCTCCGCAGTTGTCTTGGCTGCCAATTGAGGATATCTGTTAGAGGCCAACAGGACTGTCAAGTCCTCTTCTTCCTCTCCAGTGTCATTGTCACTCCTGCTGTTGCTACTAGACCAGAGCAGGGGAACAGATCACTCCCTTCAGTTCTTGGCTTGAGTCCAGTTTCTTCATTTGGATTTTGGAGATTGTGGCCGTTGTTCGTCTCCTGGGTTTGAGGGTGAGGAGTGATATTGCCTGGCCTGCTCTACTGGAGTAGTGCCCATTGGGGCTGTGCTTGAATTAGGGTTTTTTCCTGCAGGTTGGTGTCTCTCACAATGCTACGTTTGAGTCCCACTCTTTCGGCCGTTGGGAGTTAATGAATGCTGTGGTAGCTTCAGGAAAGTTAAAAATGTTGTGCACCCTCTTTATCACTATTCATAGGGAGGCTGGGTGCCTCAGTGTACATGGTATCTTCAGCTGATGGAGCCACTGTCTCACTGCGGTGTAGGCCTGGTGTTAAGTTGTCAAGTCATGGGAGAAATCCTGAAACATCATCACTGGGTTACCTTGTATTCAAGATTCCCCAACTCTCTGGGCCTCTGTGATATCTCCTCCTTCACCGGTACCTTAAAACTTGGCTATAATGGGCTTCCGTCTCTTGCCCTTTGGGGGGGGGGGTACCTGTGTGCCTGTTTGAGCTTGAATTTGGATTCCCTACTAACCTGAGAAGGGAAGGCAGAATGTGACACAGAAAGCTGATCATATCATTGAGCTCAGCTTGCTCTGGTAGCCCCACACATCTTTGATTGTTGTGACTCACTCTGTTTTTGAGATCATCCACCTTCTCTTGCAATTGGTGGATGATCTTTGCCTGATCCCATAGCTGGGCCTGTGACTTATATATGGAGCTGTCTATTTGAGCCCAGTTTTGTTCAGCTGTGGGGAGCCATATATTCAGCTCTTTTATATTTGTTGGTAGCCATATTGTCCCTGATCTCGATACCTGCTAACAGTTGAGCAAACACGTTCTTCACCTGATCAATCGGGATTGGCCCCACTGTCTTATGAAGTGGGAGGGATGGCCATTTCTGACAGGAGTGACACTTGACACATTACATCTGAACTGTGGTACTAATTTTAAAATAAAAACACTGGTGGGCAGCCCCTTACAAGTTCTTACTGATAGAACTTAAAGTTAAATGTAAAAAGATGGTAAAACCATCAGATGCCGGAGGATATTAGTTCCAGGAAGGTAGAGGAAAAGCCTAAGTGACCGTCTTGATTGGGTTTAGGCCACACCCAAGAGACCAGGTATTTTAAAGCCAAAGCTTTATCAGCCCACCTATAGGTGGGTAAGGGTAGGAAGGAGGTGGAACTCATAGTTTGTATTGGATGGGAAGGGGATAAATTACTGCTACAAGAAATGCCTCTTAGGCTGCATCTACTTTTAGGTTCTGTCAGCTAATAGAAACCAAGGATGTAGGGACATAGAGGGAAGTGGTACTTGAGCACATTTGACTTTGTGGCTGCCATGGAAAGAGACAATCACCACAAAAACTTTCCTTGTTTACATGGGAAGGGTGTCTGTGTGTGTGTGTGTGTGTGTGTGTGTGTGTGTGTGTGTGTGTGTGTGTGTGTGTGTACACGACTAGCCATTATCAAGGTTAGTGTGCTACCTCCTGGAAATAGGAGGGGTGGTGCATTTCCAGAGGGACTGATGAGGTGAGCTACCCCAAGCATGTCTCCCTGAGAGATACTCATGGCCAGATGATCCACAGGTTGGCCAGCGCTTTATGTGATAGTGACTCCAAAGGGAAGGAAAGAGGGGACTGACGTACGAAGAGGAGGGGAGAAAATGTTTTCGAATTTTGTTTGTTGGATGTTATGTTGTTTAAAGTAGCTTTATCACACTTGATGCTCTCTAATAATCTACGACTATCGCCTCTAAACAGAGGGTAGTTGGTTTAGCCATCATGGGGAAACTCACAGGAGGATCTTTAGATGCTCACTCCAAAACAAAATGACAGAAGAGCATATTCAAAATGGAGGTTAACATTAGTTGGAATGTACAGGGACTTAACTTCCCAGTAAAGAGGAAAAAGGCACAGCCACTGACACATCTTAAGAAGCTTAAACCCCAAGTGGATTTCCTGCAAGAGACCAGGCTTACACTGCAGGAAGTGGGGAAACTCAAAAAGGACTGGGTGAGGGAGGAAGTGCATAGCACTGCCCCAACAGAAAAATGGGGAGTATCTATACTGTTACATATGTTAGGGTGGGCACTGAGCACACAAAAGGTTGATATAGAAGGACGACAGGCACTGGCCGTAGATTCAGCTCCAGAGGGTCCCCTGCTTTTGTTCAATATTTACGTCACTAATTCTGGTCACCCTGCCTTTTTCCCACTTACTAAATCAAGAGCTAATGGAATTCAATGACACTCATGCTCCAATGCTAGTAGGAGGGATTTTAATGTGACACTTAATGTCTGGCTAGATAGCAGTACAGGCAGGGCAGCACTTCACATAAATACTATCAAGTCCATAGAGATTTTAATGTTTAAACATTAGCTGGTAGATGCTGGGAAGGAGCAACATAAAGTTTGGGACTACACCTGCTTCTCCATCATGCATGGTACTTTCAGCAGGATAGACCTTTGGATAGTCTCTCACCCCTTTTACAGAAGTTCAGGGCTTCAATACACCGAATCATTTTTTTCTTACCATGCCTACCTTGATAATTAAGGTATTATGGGGCCCCTTACAAAAGAAATTCCTGGCATGGAGGTTATATCCACTGTTGTTGGAAGACAAAGAATTCTAAGCCTGGATCAAACAAGAAGCCACCACATATTGGGAGCATTCAAAGCTACCAAAAGGGGCAAGATTATAACTTATACAGCACAGTGCCACAGAACCAAAGAGGCTGAGCAGGCCTGCCTTGAGAGAAAACTGCTGGATCTGGAGAAACAATACAGGAGGCATCCCTTTCACCCTCTCCCAAACTGGTAGCTCAGCTGATTAGTGGTCACACAAGGCTAAACCAATTACTTACCAGGAAAGTGGAGCTTGCCATCAGACACCCCTCCACTCCTTCTGGGAAGGGGGAGAAGGGAAGTCCAGCAAACTGCTGACCTATAGGCTGAAATGCCAGTAGGCTGAAAAGCTTATAGCAGGACTCTGAGATCCCACAACAGGTAGTACACAGAAAGGCCAACAGCACAAACTCCCCAATGAGACAGTTCTGCGAGGGATTATACACATTTCCAAACCTCTTATTACATGAGTCCATAACTTCCTTCCTGGACTCGCTACCCATACCCTCTGCTTTGTCAGCCCGGGCTGTAAGTTTAGATGCCCCAGTGATCTAGGAAGTGGTCTAGAAGTTGATAACAGCTATGAATTCCACAAGGGCACCAAGGGGGTTATGGATTTCCAGTTTACCTGTACCAAATACTGTGTAAAGACCCATCCTCATACCTGAAAAGGGCATTTAAAGGCAAGGGCCCCACCAATCCCAGTAGCTACCATCCAATATATCTGATTAATGCTGTTGCCAAAGTACTGACAAAGCTTCTGGCCTCCAGACTGGAAAGGGATTTACTGGGACTTATCCACTCCTTGCAGTTGGGTTTTATCAAAGGCCGTATTAGCTGAGACCATCTCAGAGCCCTAATGACCCTGATACACAAGGTTAAAGGCCAAAAAAGTCCTGCAATTGTTATGGAAGTAGATTTTGAGAAGGCCTTCAATTCTGTTGAATGGTCATACCTTTTGGACACTCTGGCAAAGATGGGTATAGGCTCTGTGCTCAGTGACTGGGTTCACATCCTGTACTCTTTGCCAGTAACCTTTGTCCTCACAAATGGCCTTAAACTCCTCTCTTTCCCTATAGAAAAGCACCAGACAGGGGTGCCCCCTATCGCCCCATGCTATTCATGCTAGCATTTGAGCCACTGGCCAATGTCATTAGGGATAAAAGCAACATAAAAGGGATCAGAGTAGGGGAGGTAAATTGTAAGACCTTCCTACATGCAGATGATCTGCTCATCATGATGTCATATGCCCACCACTCAGTAAACTATGTACTCCCACTCCTCCAGGAATTCATAGCAGTATCTGGGTTAAAGATCAACCAGACCAAAACCATGATTCTGCCCCAGAATACCAGCAGCTTCTCTGAACTTTCAGGGCAGTGGGACTCAAGTGGACTAAGGAGGGCATCACATATCTAGGGGTTAAATTTCACAGGAACATGTAAAATGATACCTATGTGTTGTTGAGGCATAGGTCAGGTAGCATATGCAAACCCTCTGTGCCTCTAGATGTTGTATCTCTTACTCCGTCTGTTTCTCATTCTCACTTAGTTATATAGCCTACCATTTGAAGAAGACAGACATGCTTTCAGGTTCTATCCCTGCCTGTTCTTCTTTTTTATTTATTTATTTATTTCTGATCAAGGATTAACCATTTGAGCTCAGCGCTCTTTACATAGGTTCCACGTTAGTACATTTAGAACAAGTAGGTGATTATACAGAGGATCGAGACAAACAAGGCAATAGGATTAGAATGAGAACATTTAGGTACATTTGGTCTTTAAACAAAGGAATGCAAAACAAAATACAGCAAAAACTAAAACTGGAATAAGTAAACACAGCCAGATACATACAGGAACAGACCAAATAACTGTGCCCAACAGTGAGCCTGTTAGTTGTCAGCAACACGAGGGGGTTAGTGCATAGAAGTGCTGGAGAGACAGGGTGGGGAGTTGAGCCCCAAGTGCAGGGTGTCCAAGATAGAGAGAGAGAGAGAGAGATCTGTTTGGCAGAGGAGCAGATGGTCGGAAATGCCTTTGCTAGATGGCAGACACATTGAGATTCCTGTATTAAATGGTTCTTTAGGTTCTTTTTGAAGGTCCACAGAGTGGGCAGGCTAATAATGTTCTCATGGAGAGAGCTGAACCACAACGGCATTTGAGCCACTGGTCCTGGCTGTATAGTTTCAGTTTGGACTTTTGTTTCTGCTTCTGGTTTGGTTGCCATTCTTCTGGTAATCACTCCTGGGTTTGCTGTTATAGGATCCATACCTTTCTTCTATACTTCCCTGGTACCAGGTCTAGTGCCCATGCACAGAACTCCTGGCTTACAGTATGCACAGTGTAAATACCACTGCTTACACCAACTATTGTTGAGGCATAGGTCAGGAAGCATAGGCAAACCAGAAGTTATAAAATTTATAAGTACTATTTTAGTATTATCAATAACAAAATAAAAAAAATTAAATTGTGCAGGACAGCTCTTGATACAGGCTGTTCAAAGAAACAAAAGTCCTTCATCTGAGAGTCTCTTTAAAATCTCCAGCTCTCGCTATCTCTAAACAAAACATTGTTCTCCTTGTTTTGGGATGTCTTTCCCTGGCAAATACATTATGCAGCCTGTTCTTGTAAATTACACCACAAAATGTATTATGATTGTCAATTTCTTTCATGTTAGCTGCCTGGAAAGTACATTACTCTTTTTAACAAGTGCAGTCAATTAAGACATCCTGTCCTAGGGATAACTTCCTGCTGATAATTCTGCAAAGAAGCTTGTGGAGGTCAAATTACAGCTCATGGTTTACCCCGTGTTCCAGATAAACCCAAACAGCTTTTGCATTCATTTCGACAGTATGACTATATACATTTGCAAACCAAGGGATCTCCGTTTTATATAAAGATTCACATATATCTTTTTAACTACATGGAAGCAAGAGAAGAAAGACAGAATAGAAACAGCACGTGAAGGAAGGGTGAAAAGGGGAAATTGTGGGACCATCAGAGTGGCCAATTCCTAGGTGCCACAAGGAAAATGTGATTGTGCTATCAGACAGGCAAGAGATAAGACAAGTGATAAAATCGAAAAGGATGTAATAGATTCATGCCTTTTAAGTCTCTCTACATAAAAAAATGAGACAGGGTCTTACCCAACCATGTCACACTGTGAACCTGGAACCCTTTCTCCCCACCATGAAAGTGGAGCTGGAGAGATGGAAGGCCTTGCACCTTTCACTAGCGAGCAAAATAGGGGTCATAAAACTCATCACAGCCCCTAAATTTATCCACCTTCTAGTTATTTCCCTATTAGCATACCACCCAAATGGTTCAATAAAAAAGACAAAACAATGGTCATTTTCTGGGGTAGGGTAAACCTTCATGATACACCAGAACAAAGCTGCATGGCTACTGTAGTAAGGCAGGATGGGGTCTCCCATGGTTCTAGGGCTACTACATAGCCTTTCTGGTGTCTCAGACTACTCACTGGTTCTCAGAATCCACAGTATGTGCCCCAGTATGGTTAGACATTGAAACATCACTAATGGATGATTTCCTTCCAGCTGTGACCCAATATGTCAAAACAAGAGGCAAATCATGACCCTCCCCAATGATGGAGCTCTCCTCAGAATACTGGGCCAAACTGCATGCATATCTAACAGAGGAACTGGATCCACTATAATGGGCCCCACTGTGGGAAAATCCAAGGATAATAATAGGAAGCAAACCCACCCGCTCAAAGAACTGGAGGTTACAGGGCATTAGTGGAGTCTGGGATCTGTATATCTCTGAGTTGAACCTAATAGACTCCTTCTCAGCCTTAGTAGACCACTATCAAATTCCAAAAAGGGATTTTTGGAAATATTTATGGAATAGAGATGTTATTCAGCATTTAGGCTGTAAAGACTCAGATATTCTTACATCATTCATAAATGCATGGGAGAAACTTTCCAAAGGAAGAGCCAGCGGGATATGGAGTTATCTGGGATGCACAGTCAGACCTAACCCACAAAGTATGGAGTCAGTGGCAAGCAGAACTAGGCATCCCAATACCTGATTCCCAGTGGGCTCACTACTGGAAGCAGTTACACAGGGTACAAGGTGTATATAGCGCGGACAGAACCGCACATGGAATACCATGCAGGATATATAGTGTATTGTAATAGCTTGATAGGGTACAAAACACCACAAGGCACATATGTTGTACGTGATTTTGTACCCTGTCACGCATGTGTGGGGAGGAGGAGTGATGCGGAGGTCAAGACCTCTTTTGGGTAGTTGGTCAACTGAGCTGCTGCCGTGGCTCAGTGGGATGAGCCCTGGCAGTGCCGGGTCGCTATGCATCTGTGGACTGGGGCTCAAATCCCAGCCCCAGACTTTTGCAAAACCGCATTGTGCAGTTTCTTTTTCTCCCTGCCGGTGTTTCTCCCGTCCAGTGATGAACCCCCGAGTTAATTTTATTAATAGGGGAGTGTTCAGGGGCTGCAAAAAAATGAAGAAGCCACTAGTTTCTTCAGCCAAAATTTGTTTCAGCAGTTTGTCTCAGTGGCAGCAATGTATCCACTGTATTTACAGCACGGTACATTGCTGGGCTGTTATGTCTTAAGACATGATGATCCCATGCCATTACACAGAGCATGTAGGGATGGCAGAATTTCTTAATCCTAAGAAAAAGCTTGCTGAGGTAGTACTGCACCCCCAGATCCTACCATCAATGAGACTGATGACCCATGACCAGTGTTGGCTTTGCAACCAAGCAGGCGCCTGTACCATATATTAAGGAATGCCAGGTAATTTAGCCGTTCTGGAGATAAGTGATGTGGATATGCATGGAAATAACAGGTCCTGGTCCCCGTATTGATGCCCCTTTGTTGCTAATTGGCTGCTGTCTGGAACAGATTCCCAAAGCTTAGCCTCCGGCACAATGGGTCACGGCAGTAGGGGTAGCCACCAAGAAACTCCTTATCTGTAAATGGAGATCTTCAGAGGTCCCTACCGTAAATGAACGACTGCTGGTAGTAGTCCAGCTGGCAACATTCAAGAGTTCTTCCAACTATGCAGACTGGACCATGAACAAGTACTACAGCTGCTGGCACATCTTTCTGCAATCGAAACACTGCCATAACTCAGATGGGTAGTTCTGTGAACTTCAGTATGGTTACTACTCAAAAACAGAAACTCAAATCCTGGTCTAGATTGTCAGGTAAAGTGTTGATAAAGTAAAAGTTACTTGTTGTCTTACTTGTATATAGTTTTTATATTATTATTAGGTGAATACAATACAATACAATACAGCCAGTAGAAAAAGGCAAATTGGTCTGTCTAGTCTGCTCATAGCTGTGGGGTCCATAGCTTGAGGTATTAACCCTTCCCTGGACTGGGGGAATCCACCCAACTTTTCCACCCAACACACTTATATTTTCCTCTTTTATCTGTCCCACCCCTTTTGAAGCTGCCCACCATTTTCAACGTAACCACTTCTTTCGTCGGTGTATTCCAACTGTCCACAACCCTCTCAGTGAAGGATTGCCTTCTAACTTCTCTTCTAAATTTCCCGCCTTCTGATTTAAGACAATGACTCCTTGTATTATGGTTTCCACTTAGCCTAAAGAGAGCCTCCCAGTCCTTACCTACCCTATTTATTCCTTTTAAGTATTTGGATACTCTCTGTCACATCCCCTCTCTCCTTCTTCTCCTCTAGTGAGTACATGTTTAGGTCTCTCAACCTCTCTTCACAGGATTTCCCTTGTTGACCTGCAATCATCTTTGTTGCCCTCCTCGGTATCTTCTCCAGCAAAATAATGATTTTTTTTAAGGTAATGGTGCCAGAATTGTACATTGTACTCCATATGAGGCATCACCAGTGACCTATACAAGGGCAGAATGATCTCCTTTTGCCCACAGCTGATCCCCTGGCGATGCACCCCAGCGTCTGGTTCGCCTTAGCTGTCGATCTCCTACACTGTGTGGAGTGCTTTAGGTCACTAATAATTATCACACCCAGATCCCTTTTATCTACTGTAACAGATAACCAAACTCCTCCCAGGTAGTACTCTGTCTTGGATTCCTTGCCTCCTAAATGCATCACTTTGCATTTTTTGATGCTGAATCCAAGTTGCCAGATCCCTGACCAACTCTCAGGCATTTTCAGATCCTCCTTGAGGTCCTTTATCCCTTCAGCCAAGTCCACCCTTCTGCTGAGCTTGGTGTCATCTGCAAAAAGGCTCATTGTGCTCTTAATGCATCCCTAACATCATTAATAAAGACATTGAACAACACTGGTCCCAGAATCGATCCCTGTGGAACTCCACTTGTGACCTCTGTAGTGTTAGATATTACTTCCCCCCCATCAAAACCTTCTGGGTTCTTCGCCCCAGCCAGTTTTCTACCCATGTAATAATTTTTTTTTCCAAATCCTAGGTCTGCCAATTTTCAAATCAGCCTTTTGTGGAGCACAGAATCAAAGGCCTTTCTAAATCTAGTAGAGGATGTCCACTGCCCCACCCTTATCAACTATTTTGGTTAACCAGTCAAAAATTCAATCAGATTAGATTGACACAATTTCCATCCCATAAACCTATGCTGCTCAGCATCATGAAGACCCTGCTCCTTAAGATAATCTACCAACTACTTCTTAAGTAAAGTCTCCATGAGTTTGCACACAATTAATGTTAAACTGACCAGTCTATAGTCCCCAGAATCATCCTTAGGAACACTCTTATGCAGGAGCACCACAGAGGCTGTCCTCCAGTCCAGTTGCACCACACCTGGCTCAAATGAGTTATTAAATAGGCCCACCAGTGAGTCTGCAAGTCCATCTGCCAGCTTACTCAGCACCCTGGGATATATTCCATCTGGACCAGGAGATTTGTCCACCTTCAATGCTACTAGCTCATTCCTCCCTTTTTCCCTGGTTATGACTATTTTCATACTACCTTCTACTCTTATACATCTCTTCTCCCTGTTGGCACAGGTCCATCCTTCTCCTTGGTGAATACAGAGCAGAAGTATTTAATCAGCACTTCTGCTTTTTTACAATTTTCCTCCACCCACCCATTCTCATTCCGATGTCTAACTATCCCATCCGTCTTGTTCCTTTTTTCTCTTATGTAACAGAAAAGGCTTTCTCACCCTCCCCAGTTCCCTCTGTTAATTGTAGTTGTTTCATAGCTTTAGCCCACCTGACTACTTTAGTTGTTTCACTAGCCATTTTTAGATAAATAATCCTGTCTTCTTCTGTTTTAGTTTTCTTGAATTTCTTAAAGGCTAAGCTTTTATTTCTTACTGCCTGGGCAGCCTCAACATTAAATCGGCTTGGCTTTCTGACCTTAGAGTATTTTTCCCTGGGCCTCACACACTCATCTGTTGCAGCTAATATCCCCTCTTTAATGATGGACCACTTTTGGTCAATCCCTAGATCTGTCCTGATGTTCATCAATTCCTTTCTTATCAAATCGCCCATTTTTCTGAAGTCCATCTTTCTAAATTCCAGTGCGTTAGTTTCAGTGGGCATGTTTTCCCTACCCATATCCAGCTGGAACCACACTGTGTTATGATCGCTATTTCCAAGGGGATCTTTGACTGTAATGTCTTTTACATGATCCCTATTTGTGAATACCAGATCGAGGATTGTTTCCTCCCTGGTGGGTTCTGATACTCTCTGAGTCAGAAACCCATTCTGTAATCCTTCTAGAATCTCCTGACTTCTGATGCATGATGTAGACAGAACACTCCAGTCTATCTGGGTCAGATTGAAGTCTCCTATAATTACCACCTCACCCTTTTCTGCAGCTTTTAGTAACTGTGAGAATAGTTCCCCGTCCCTCTCTTCATCCTGGTTGGGAGGTCTATAAACCACCCTCAGCCTTACCTTCCTTCTCCTACTGGACAATAACTGAACCCATAGAATTTCTACCTTTCCTTCATCCAACTCTCCCTCGTACATAATATACCCTCCCTAATATAAACTGCCACCCTGCCCCCTTTCCCTATTGCCCTGTCTCTTCTATATAGATTATACCCAGTGATCATTAGGTCCCAGTCATGGTAAGATTTGGTCTAATTCTGCTGCGATATCCACCTCTCCTCCAATTAATAGCGGCTGCAGTTCATCCATTTTAGTACTGAGACTTTCTGAGTTCATGGGCACTGCCCTCCACCTGGAATCTTAGCCCACTTTCTTCCCCTTACTACGTCCCTTCACTTTACTCCCTTCTGAATATTCTCCCATATTCTCCCTTGCCTCCCAATTCTAAATACTTTGCTTTCACTCCACCAACCAGATTCTTTTTTCTATTATGGGGGTAAGTCTGTTATTCTCCTCTTCCAGATAAGTATTGGCCTGATGGCTCATCTGCTCCCCCTTAGAACTTTAAATTATTAATTTGCATAATATAACCTCCTAGTTTGTCCTTGAGTACCTTTGATTCCTCCCTGCTGAGATGTAATCTATCAGTTGTATAAAGTGATTTATCCAACAGGTATCCCCCCAGTCTCCAATACATACCAATTATTCCTCCTTGCACCATTCTCTCAGTTAGATATTAAAATCCACTATCCTTTTCTTCTGGACTGTACTTGCCCTTTGCACTGGAAGTACTTCTGAGAATGCTGATGATCTTGCTAATGCCCTGAAGGTGCTCCTTAGTGCTCTGATTCTATCTTTCACTACTTCCACTTCCTACCCAGCTAGATCATTGGTACCTAGGTGTACAACCAGATGTGGTCCCCCCTCCCCCCTTGCCATTCCATCTATTCTTGGGTACACCCTCGCAGCAGTTATCCCAGGCATGCAGTTCACCTGTAATCTTAAATTCTAATTCTCCTTCTGTCTCCATCCAATTCCCTTAAGAAAAGAGTCCCCCAGTAATAATACTCTCCCATCTCCACTCACCCTTCATGACTCCTATTCTTTCCTCCCTGACTTCTCTACTAGCTGTGCTTTGGCAAACTTGCTTACTGTCTTTTCTGGAGAATGTCCCCTCACAGTCACTACTCATCTCCTCAATATTGTCTGCATTCCGGCCGGCCTGGTGGCGCTGAGGTTGGCGCCAGCCACCTCGCCTGCGCGGCGACGAGACTGGGAATGGACTCGGGTTGCGGGGTAAGCAGGGAGGAAGGATCGAGCGTCCCAGCGGATGCCTCCTCCCTCAGGGTGGGAGCCATGACCCCGCGACACCGATCTGGCGTCACTCTCACGGCCGTGGAAGCACCACCAAGGGAGGACGGGGTGGCCCGCCTGCCGGAGCCGGGAGGGAGACGCCAGCTGCGATGAAGGATGAGCGCAAGGCCAGCACGCTGCCTTCGGGATGTATGTCCTAGCGTGGGTCGCCCCAGAGGGATGGGGAAACTAGGGAAGAAAGCGAGAAAATCCTCCCGTAGCACTAGATGATAGCCTCTCGGTACCATCCCAGGACCACTGGAAAAGAGGGACAGACCCCAATGTGCAGGAGGGGACGGAGGCACTCTAGGGGCAGATCCCACCGGAGGTGGAAATGGGGGAAGTTGAGAGGAAGGAAGGAGTGGGCTCCGGGAGTAGTAGGGGGTATAAAGATAAAGTATAAAAAAAAAATATATATATTGTCTGCATTCCCATATATACCCTTCCCATTCTAAGTTTACCTGCCTCTGATGTAGTCTCACATCCACCTACACTATCCACTCTGTCCCCCTCACTCTGTACTCAACTCTGATTCCAGTTTCCACCCAGTCCTGTGTACCTTGCATAGTCACATTTGCTTCTCCTGTACTTCGTTACCTAACATCATTGCTTTTACTTGATCCATTACCCCACATCATGTAACCCCTTCAGCATTTCCAGATAATGCATCAAATCTTTTACTCAAAGACACCTTTTTCAAAGATCCCCTTCCTGATGCTGCTAATGTAATCTTACTCATTTCACCTACCATATGCTATTCACCATTCCATGGTTGTCTGGCCCCTTGAGGATGAGGTGTCCTCTGATATTGGGTGAGCCTAAAAGCACTGTTTTCATGCCAGAGACCATCATTCATATATACAAATCCTATTTGCCTTTCACTCCACTGCCCTTCTTCTCTGGCTGTCCACTCCATCCTTCCTTCCCAGTTCTAACTTTAGCTGTCTAACTTCTGCTCTTAGCTGATCTAGGCTCCTAAGTACTGGACATCCACCAAAACTCCACATCACCCTTAGAAAAACTGTTGCTCCATATTTATTACAGCTAACCACTTTGTTCCCCTTATTCCGATATCGGTACATGTTCCTTTTTTCTCCCACATCACCCAGTTCCAGCTGTCTCTAAGAGCTAAATGATAGCCTTCGTGCTGATTCAAGTTAGGAATACTGGTATCTGTAACAAACCACAAAATTTCCTGTTCTACCTATAATCAGAACAAATTATTAGATAATCCTGGACAGCAGTCAACTGCAGCCCTCCTCCAACCAAATAGTCTTAATTAATTAAAAAATGTTGATTAAATCCTAAAAGTGACTTAAGAAAAATTAAGTAATAACTAGCTGTACTGATTAATATAAATTAATTAAATCAGGACAAATGTGAGCTGACCCTAGATAGGGGACAGCTGCAGTACCACACCTATGATATACTCAGTACTGACTATTATCTGGATTAACCCAACCTACTGTAAATTATCAAGACATATTCTATACTAAACTACAATACTTATGGTAAACTAAGTAAATCAGGACAGAGTGGGCTTACTCCGCATAGGAATCTGCAACAATCTCCCTATAAACTTATGTTCTGCAATAAATAATAATTTAAACTGACTCTACTTAGTAAATTAACATTTCAAAGTAGCATACATGACATTATAATACTATAGAGTTTAAACAGCTACAAGGATTACCTTAAACATTAACTAGGACCGGTGTGAGCTGCCCTTGAAGGGATCAGATACTATTCCCTTCCAACCTCTTGCTGTGTGCCACGTAACAGTTTAGAACACTTTCTTAACTTTGAATCACACCTTAAACCTAGTTACAATGGTACATCAAGTTAAGTGAGCTATAAAACATAACCACATAACATAATGTAATACCATAATACGTACTCACTTGTTGGGCGCCTTCCTAAATCATACACCAGCAGGGGCATCCCTGCTCTCATTTAGTACCTGTTTGAAATAACTGATACATCCCAGCATGTGAAGTTTATATAACATCATGCACTGGTTCTGGTATAGTTATATGTATGTTTTAAATCTGTACCTATGTACCATTCTTCACCTATTTTTAATTTTAATAAAAATGTTAACCACATAAAAAGGCCTAGACTGCTGGCCCTATGAGACATAGGGCTGAGTCATTCTGCACCTTACTGACTGCTATCATGTCAGTGACCTAGGTTCAGAAACAAGCTTGGGTTGTTGCGGGTTGTTGGGGGACAGGAGGATCGAGCATCCCACTGGACGCTGTCCTCTTCTAGGGAAGAAGGGAGTCCATACTGCTATGCAACTGCCATCTAGAAAATTGTGGTTGCAATGCAGGCTGGAACACGTTCAGGGTAGGGGAGAATTTCCGACTGGTTGAGTAGGATGCTGACACTCCATATCACACCTCTTAGCTGGCATTTCTCAGGGGGGAAGAGTGAAAAGAGTGGAAAACCCCAACTGCATCAGTGTGACAGCTGCTGCTCTGCCCATAGCCACTCACCCACTGACTCAGGCAGCCTCCTGGTGTCCAAGTGGAACCACAGCATACAGTGGAGACCTGATTCATGCCTGCCATCCTCCATCATGGGGAGGGAATACCATGGGCAACTGCTGAGAAGGTGAGAATCCCTGGAAGAAGGCAGGATGATGGGGTTGGGGCAGAAGTGACAGACTTGAATGTGAGGTCTGGGGTTAGCTGGTAACCAGGAGGGGAAAAAAATGTAAAGCCAGTTCATGGTTGCATTGGTAGGAGCAGGACATGCATTGGTTGAGAGAAGAATTAGGATGCTCACTGAAGACATAAAATGTAGGTGATGGGATGGTTTGTGTTGTCCACATATGAGCCTTGAAGGAAGAATCCCTGGTATTTTTTATGAGCACGTATTGTCTTTTTTTATTTTTTCAGATATATACATTTTAGCAATCATGAGTGGCAAAAGCATCATGAAAAATGCCTATTGTATTTTTTTTGGTTTTGTATGAAAAATTGTTTTGTAAGATAAAGAAATTAACTATAGTATGAATTAGAGATACAAAAGTATAAAATCTTACACATTTTTGTTCAATGAAAACAGGAAATTTAGGTGGGAGGGTAGTTTGTGGTTTGCAAAAAACCCTGGCATATGTTATGGACAGATATTGACCACCATATTCAAAGTCAGTTTTGTGTGCTGCACAGACAAAAGTGCTGCATAGCAATAAGCACAGGGCCAGCTCGGGGGCATTATTCAGACAATTAGTGCGCTTTGACCGGAGCACGTTGTCTGAATATGGGGCCATGTTGGTACAGCCCCAGACTGAGAATGGCTCACAGGGGAGCCCAATGAAGATAACACACCCCCAGTGGGATAGCGCAAAGGATTCTGTGGGTCATATTCAGCTATAGTATACTAATGAGCTCACTGGACATGCAAGGCTCTATGGGTCATTTGTGTGCCCAATATGGGCCCATTAACATTTCATTTATTTCAATAATTCAGAAAATACCTTTGAACAAATGCTCTTTTACAAAGGTTCCATGTCTGTACAACAACTTACAATCAAGTTACAGGAATAGACAGAAAATACAACAAATGTTATACAATTAGTATCAAGACAAATCGCATGACTCCTATAAATATTTCAACAATGCTTGGTGATTACAATATCATATTAAGTAAAGGTGAAAATACATTCCGTGAGTAGAAGAAAAAAACAACCAGTTACTGACATCCATCGGGAGATGAGCGTTAAGGGAGCACAGTGCAGAAAAAGGGGCAGCAGCCTGGAGGTGAGGTTTAGTCAAAGGTCCTAGAAGGGGGAATGAGGTCTTGACCATGCTAGTGGAGAGGAGGACATGGGTCAAGGGAGCTGGTGCCGGGGGAAGGGGATGAATGCTTGATACGTGTGGGACCATGAGATAAGGGGAGTGGAAAGGTGCTGGGGAGATGTAGATACAGTATTGGAGCCACTAGTCAACAGGAACAACAGTGTAAGAGCAAAGAATGAGTTGGGGTGAGGGCAGGAGGATCGAAATTTCAACTCAGCAAACCGATAGCACCCAAACTACCTACAATTGCAGGCAGCTGGTTCAGAGAGATGTATCTTCAGCTCAACCTTGAAGGATAGTAGGGAGTAATTGTGGAATATATGCACGGGGATTTGATTTAGCTAGAGGGGACCTCTATACACAAAGGAGCGTTGACCTATTGTTGGCTTCATGAATGAGACAGCCAATGAGCACCTTGTCTTTCCTCTGGTCTGGTGGCTACAGCAAAATTCTGTGAACACCTCCTTGAGGCTAGGGGTGGATTTTCCTAGTATAGCTTTCTTACTCAAGAGGCACGTTTGATATTTTAGTCTATTTCTGAGGCTGAGCCATCCGGTTTGCTCATAGAGTGAGCAGGAGTGAGTTAGGTTGTCAGCTCCAAGGGTGAGTCTGCAGGCCTTATTTAGGGCCGTCGATACCCACTTGGGTGTAGTGTCAGTTGCCACCCCATACACTACCAAACCATAGTCAGTGACTGATAAGATGGAGGAGGAAACAGACAGGCGCAGGGCAGCAAGCGTAAGATATTGTCTGTGTCTGTACAGTACACCAAGTTTAGAGTTCACCACTTTCATGACTTGATCAGTGTGGGGTACAAATGAGAGTGTGGCATCAATGGTGACCCCAAGGTACTTGAAAGACTGTACCTGTTCTAGGGGTACATCCATATTGTTCGTGATGGACAAGACCAGGGATGATTTCTTGTGGTGGGGGCTGGAGATCAGCATTGTTTTAGTTTTCTTTTAGTTAAGAAGAAGTTTCTGCCTACTGAACCAGTTTTCCATGAGGGAGAGAGTGGATTGCAACTCCTGCTGCAAGAGATAAAGCTGGGCACTGCTGCTCATGATGACCGCATCATCTGCATACAAGATAGTTTTAGTTGTGCATGCCTCCAGTAATTTGTTTAAAAACAAACTGAAAAGGAGGGGTCCCAGGATGGATCATTGGGGAACCTCAAATGCAATTTCCCTAGGAGAGGAGGTCATAGTTCCAATTTTTAAACACCAGGATCTGTGGGAAAGGTAGTCCTTGAACCAGTGGACTGCATCCAAGGAGATCCCCAAACATGCTTGCGCAGCCTCCCTGAGTGCCTATCCTGGACTGACAGCCACATTTTCTGGTGTTCTAGTAGACCGCAACCCTCCAGATAGTCTATCCTTCTGCGTATATATTATTAACCTGGTGGTCTACTGGCCCCCCCATTGTCTGTCCTTTTGGGTATATTATTAACCTGGTGGACTAGAGGACCCCCCACACCTCCAAATGTGCCAATGACCCCCTCCTGAGCCACCTACTCCTGATCCGTTGTCCCAAACCCCATCACCCTGTTGCTAAATCCATAATACGGCATCAGTGATGGTGGTTAGCACAGCCCTCCTCTCACCAACTCAGCCAGCAACCATCTGACTGTCAGTGAATGATTATAAGACATGTAGAAAGTTTCTACAGTACTCAGGATCACTCACTTATACTCAGATGGTGACCAGCCAAGGTGCTGAGTGGAGGGGTGTGCCAGTTGCTATCACTTATATCTTATTATGGTTTCAGTGAATAGGGCAGGGGTGGATGTGGAGTGGTGGTTCCAGAGCAGGAGAGTTGGGAGTGTGGTCAGTGGCACATTTGGGGGTCCATTAGATCCATATGGCTGGCAGTATAGCCTAGAGGTTAGAGTAACAAGCTGTGAATGAGCTTGGTACATCCTGAAGACCAGACCTGGGTTTGATTCTCACAACCTCCACTTGCATACTGTATGACTCTAAGCAAGTCACTTAACTGCCTAGTGCTCCCAGGTCACATCTGAAAACAGGCACTTGTGCCTAGTGGGCCTTATCTGGTTACCAAAGACTAAAATAAAAAAAAAATAAAAATAAAATTAGACCATGAAGTTAATATGTGCAGAAGGATAGGCGATTGGGGGTCAACTAGATCACCAAGTTATTACTATATGCAGAAGGTCGGGTGATTGGGATCCAATAGACCACCAGGTTAGTAGGGTACACAGAAGAACGGGCAATTGGGGGAGGCACTGCAGCATGGGGGTAAGGGTGGGGTTTCAGTGGCATTAAATGGTGCTACAACAGAGGCTGTTTTGTTCTACTGAAACCACATGATATACTGCTAAACCCAGTGTGCATGGGGGATTCCTCATTTACCTGGGCACAGAGGAATATTTTGCCCAGTCCCACTGTCTGGTCAGTGTGGTACACAGGGTCTTTGACTAATGTCCCTGCCACAGCAGCGGGTACTGTTCACAGTTAGTACAGCGCAAACCCAGTTAGTGCCACTCTACCCACCTGAATAAGGGTCCATTGTCTTTTCCTTGCTGGAAATATGAATTTTTAAAAATCACAAGTGATGAAAGCATAAGTCAGATGGACCCTTATCTTTGAAGCCCTGCACATCCACAGCCAGATGGACTTTTACCTTGGTGCACTGCCTGGAGGACCCTGCACATCTCCAGCCAGATACAGTCTTACCATGGGGCAGGGCCAGTAGGGACATGCATGTTCTGGCATGAAGGAGGTTAGGGATGCAGGGCTTGAAATATGTTACACATTTTGTTTACTCTGTGCCCCTTTAGGACCTGAGTAAATAAGGATATTATTCCACTGTCACAAAAACTAAGGAAATTAATTGATTAAAAACTATACATACATTAGGAAGGAAGAACACAAAATGCACAAAGGGGAAATATACTACATATGTGTAAACGGTAAATTCACCAGCTCTGTACACCCAATCTGGGCTAAATTTACATCTTAGAGGAAATGTTTTAAGATCTCACATTAAACAACTAACAGTCCCAAGTCCTAAGCTCTACTTAAGCAGGGATTCTCCTGAAGCTGTCTGCACTGAGTTACAAGCTGACTTTAACACTCTGCAGTACTAGCTCCTTAGCAAAAAGTTTCTATTAAATGCAAAAAAAAAACAAGGCCATTCTTTTTTTACCATCAGGCCCAGGGGCTTACTCTGCTGTTGCTGGCCCCTTACCTTCAGTCTCTACTTTATTAGAAGAAAATCTTGAATTTGTGACTAAATTCAAATACCTTGGTATTTGGCTAGACAACAAACTCTCTTTCGTGGAACACACAGAAGAACTGCTGAAAAAACTGAGGCAGAGACTTGGTCTTTTTTTCAGAATCAAACGCCTCTTGACCACAGATGCAAAAAGGCAGCTTGTCCAATCTACATTCCTTTCATTAATTAACTACGCCGACATTGTCCGGCATCATATCTTGCAAAACTGGATGTATTATATCATAGAGCGCTGAGATTTATAACCTGCCTCCTGTACTCCACACACCACTGTGCTTTATGTGTAGCCGTAGGGTGGTCCTCCCTTCAATACAGGCAAAATAGAAATTAAACCCTATGGACTATCCGAGCCCTTACCAACAAACTCCCACAATATGTTGTTGACTGTCTCCCCCTTAGTCCCATTAGGAACTATGCTTTAAGAAGTTACTCGCAGATTTCTTTGAAAGTCCCAAGGGCCAACACACGCTTTGGAAGGGCTGCCATAAACTATGCCCTGCGTACTCTCTGGAACAGGATACAAAAATCGCTGAGACTTAGCTCCCTGGTCAATTCTATCATCTTTAAGACCCTCTATGACAAAATGTTCACTGAAATCTGTAATTGCTTCCATCGATCCTAATAGCTTGACTTTGTTCCCCTCTCCTAGGCATAGCTGCTCTTCCAAAGCAGTCCCTGCCACTGCTACTCCCCTCTTCTCCGCTCCACTTGCTCTTAGCACCCTCCGCACCCCTCTTATTCACCTCCCCCCCTTCTGCCACATTAGCCTAAGCCTTACACACTGCTATGCGCACCTCCATTGCCTAGGAATTTCCAGCCAGGCCTGTAAAGTGTTGCTGCTGGACAGGAATATAAATAATCTTTCTTTTTTCTATGGTTTGTATATGACATCTATACACATCCTACTCCAGTGGAACTGTATGTATGTATATATATATATATATATTATGTTTGGGTTGTGTTATATATTTCTCTCTTGTACATGTGACTTGGAATGTAAATACTCTGCTCCTATCAGTATTGTAAACATGCTGTTCCTTTTGTATTATGTATATTTATATATAACTGTACAATTTTCCTGCCAACAGCAGGTCCACCTTGTAAATGAGCTTGCTCAATGGTGATCGCCTGGATAAATAAAGATTTGATTGATTGATTGATTGAGTTCCCTGGGCAAACACTACTAAAAGGGACAATTATTTCATAGCTTGTTCTGTTAAAAGTTGGAATAAATTGTTTCAAGAGTTAATTGACAAAGATACTCTACTGAGTTTTAAAAAGGGTCTAGATAAATTGTTACTTTCAGGTAGATCATAAATTCAATCAACCCACTTATGTGGGTGGAAAATCTCGATGGGCTACCATTAGCCTTCTTTTGTCCTTCTAATCCAGTAAACCCAGTAAGGAAATGAAAATAAAATTTGGTTTTGGTGTGTAAGACATCTTGGCAAATTGGTGGTGTGCTGTTCCTTGGGGTTCATCCCTAATGCGCACCCCTTCCCCAGCCCCTAGCCTCATGACACAGTGACAAGCTGCAGGTCTGGGTCATGCGTATACTGTATGATGAAAGCCATGAATGATTATCTGCTTCACACAGGGTGCGTAGAATGTTATTCATGTCCTCATGCTTTGCATAAGGCCCAAAGGGCCATGCAAAAAGAATGCTATGACTGATTTTGGGGGCCCTATGTTGAGAGTCATAGTTGTCTAACTCCAGCACTAGGCCTATGGGGAATGGGCGTGCACCTGTACCCTGTGCTTGGGTCATAAGGCTAGGGGCTGGGGAAGGGGTAGGCATTCCATCTATCTGTCTTCCTATCTGTCTGTCTGTCTATCTATCTATCTGTTCTTTACAAAAAACTGTGTTAATACACCAGTTAGGATTCAGCTTATGACTAGAAACATAGGTAAATGTGGCATTAGAGTTTCCAACCCTAACTGCCTCCCCAAGCAACAAAAGAACATGACCACACAAGAAACCACAGACAGACATCATCAGGTAAGACAAACAACATATAACTGTTTCCAGATGACACAAATGTAGTAGCACTGATGTGCTACGTTTGTGGATTTGTATCTGTGACATGCACACCACAAAACATACACACTCACTTTCTGCTGCAGATAGAAATCCACACTAGTCAAATGACAACACTACTTCTGAGTGTAGAAGCACAGGCTGCTGCAGGCACAGATAGAAATCCATGATACCCAAATTGTAAGAGTTCTTTTGTCTGTAGAAATGCAGGCCCCTACGGGGCCAGCAGTTGTATAGCCATTGGTAGTAATGCACAGTGTAAGACATACACGCAGTTCTGGCTGCTGAAACATGGCCCCATAGAGGCCTGTGTTTCTGCAGCTGCAGGACTAAAACTTACACAAGGACCGCTGGCTGAAGAAGCTCAGGCACCACAAAATCTGTGATACCCAAATTACACCACTATTTCTGTCTGCAAAGGCACAGGTATAAGACATACACACTGACTTTTTGGCTGCATTTCTGAAACTGCATATAGAGCTGCATGATACCTAAATTGCATTGCAATAGTACTACTGTCTGCAGAAGTGCAGCCTTCTTTGTCGCCAACACTTCTGCAGTCACAGGTAATGATGCGTTCTGTAAGACATACACACACAGCTGTGACTGCAGAGGGGCTGCACTTCTGCAGCTGCAGATCCAGGAAGGTAGCACATCAGTGCTACTACATATGTAGTGGTAATAGTAAAATAACTTTATTTATCCAGGCAAGTATTTGACAAGCAAATATGCATCATAGGGCCAAAAAAGCCCTGTTTTCAAGGCATTCCTGCAGTTAGCATAATAAATTACAGCATAAGGATATAAACTAAAAATACACATACAACATACATATAGTTACAAAACAAACATCATAATCATAAAATAATTGTTCAAAAACACTGCTATAAGCCCTAATAACAGTGACACTCATGTAAGTTTGATTTAACATATTGTCTAAAAGTATCTACAGACAATTTCAAATCCCTCCACTGATTTGGAAAATTCTTCCAAACAGTCGCTGCCTGGTATTTAAAGGTCATCTCACCGAATTTGTTTCTAACCTTAGGGATCTTCATTGTCGTGTCGTTGTTCCTCAGGCAAAAATTATGACTTGTCCACTCTAATGATCTAACTAGTCTAGTAGGCTCGCCAAATTTTAGAATTTTAAAGAGCAGTATAGCCCAAGTATTATCTCTTTTTTGTTGGAGTGAACTCCAGGCTAGGTCACGGTATAGAACACAGTGGTGAACATTAAAGCTGCTCTTTAGTGCAAATCTAGCAATGTTGTGGTAAATTACATCTAACTTATGCAATGATTTTTTTGTGCTGTTATTAAATATATGGCTCCCATAATCTAAAAAGGGAAGCAACAGCTGATTAGCCACTATCATACAATCTTTTCTGGTCAAGTAATGTGATGCCTGTCTCATGGCTCCCAGCTTCCTCCCCACCTTATTTACTAACGAATCAATATGAAGCTCAAAGTTTAAATGATGGTTGAATTCTACACCTAGGTACTTATAGCTTAGTACCTGGGATAGAATCCAGCCATCCTTTGCCCTAAGTTCTACAGTTTTTTTTTTTTGCTTGTATGTTTCTCCCCCAGGGCCACTGATCTGCCTACCTTCCACGTCCTGGCTTCACCCACAGGTCTGTCTGGCCACCGTCCCCTTGGACTACCTCCCGGTGACCTCATTAGGCCCCGCAGATACCCCCACGGCTTGCCCCCCACTGCGGGGGGATGGGGAGCACTCCCTCCAGAGCTCAACCCACCCATTCTGGATCCGGTAATGCCATTGACCCAGGTGCCGGGAGAGTCCATGCGGAGACTGCCATCATGCCACTGCGACCAGTGCCCTCCTTTTTCCCACTTTCACCCCTGAGCCGGCAGGCATGCACTGACACCACTGGCCATGAGCGTACGTGCATCCACCCACGTTCTGGCCAGGCGTCTGCCTCTGGCTGAGCTTGTGCTCCCAGCAGCGGAAGTACCTCTGGTCTCCACCAGGGGTCTCTCGTGCACTGGGATGCCCCTGGATCCCCCCCCCAGGGAGAGGAGAGCTGTCCTTCGGACGCTCGATCCTACCCTCCCCGCTACCTCTGGCCGGGCTCGTTCCCGAACCCGGGTTGCTGGCATGATGCGAGGTGTGACGTCTAGCGCCTCAACCCTCAGCACCACTGGGCCGGCTAAGTTCTACAGTTTTAAGTTGGTTTACTTTGTTTGTCCTATTCAGGTAGAAAAACATACATTGGGTCTTTTTTAGGTTCATGAGCAGTGCTTTAGATGTGATCCACTGTTCCAAGCTATCGAAATTAGCCTGGAGTTTAGTCTTGACTTCTTGGGAATTTATTCTCTCCAATACTATTACAGTATCATCCGCATATGTTATATGTGTATAATGGACAGATCTAGGAAGACTGTTCATACACACCAAAAACATTAAAGGGCCCAGTATAGATCCTTGAGGTATACCCTTGGTAATTGGTGCCAGATCTGAGTTTATATTCCCAATAGATACCATTTGGGAGCAATTTTCTAGGTATGATCTGAACCAAGCCAGGGGTTTGTCCTTTAGTCCAATTGCTTCCAAGCAGATCAGGAGCCTGCTGTGCTCTACCAAATCAAAAGCATTGGACAGGTTCATGAAGACCGTGCCCGTGGACTGGCCCTCTCTATGTGTCATCTGGAAACAGTTGCATGTTGTTTGCCTTACCTGATGGATGGTGTCTCTGGTTGCTTGTGTGGTCTTGTCCTTTTGCTGCTTTGGGGGAGTTAGGGTTGGATATCCTAACTCCACATTTTCCCACTTTGGTGGCATTGAGTTGAATCTTAGCTGGTGTTTTAACACAGTTTTTTTTGCAAAGAGCTTCCTTTCTTTTTGAGATAGTGGAATTGTATCCTTATTCATGCAGATTCCTTCAGGACCTGTGTGAACAGGTGCAGACATGCTGGGCCCTGTGCCAAGGGAATAGTTTGTCTGCCTGTGGCAATGGATGTCAGGAATTGGTGGGGATGTCTAGCAAGTTGCGGAAGCACAGGACCTTGTGGGCCCTGTGCTTCCATGTGGCTATAGATACAGGTGCACAGGGCAAACAGTCAATCTGTCAGCTGAAGTACAGGGCCCTCTGGCAGCCACAGGTGCAGAGGTACAAGGTCCTATGCCAAGAGGAGAGTTCTCTTCACTATATGGTACTTGGGCCTGTGCAGCCAACCCTGCACCTTCTGTTCCCAGGCTGGAATGTGGTATCAATGGCAGTGCCATCCCTTCAGCCTTGTCCTGTGCAGTTGGCTCATTGAGCTCGCCCCCTCATTCAGCTCACTGACACAAGATCACAAAGTACTAGCTGCTAGGCCAAAGGCTGGCACTGTACACAACATTTTTTAATAAAATACAAAGTCACACATGCCCCCACAATGCAAAGCATCATGGGCTGCATATGCAAATCACCACAGAATGTTATGCTGGTCCAACTTTAAGCAGAATTGCATGGTGCCGAAAGGCCTCTCACACAGTTTGCAAAGGGTGCTAACAGAAGACATAGACACGTGTTTCGTCCTACCAGGACTCATCAGTATGCCTCGTCTGTTTAACACCCCAGTGGACTGGACCAGCTACCCCTAAGGCAGTGTGCCTGGGATATATTGTGGTGAACCCATTAAAATAAAAAACCATTTAAAAGACAAAGAACCTCTGGCGTAAACACTGAGGCAAGGGTTACCCAAAGGGCATTTGGCTGGAAGCCAAGTTTCAATAAAATACAAAGTCACACATGCCCCACAATGCAAAGCATCATGGGCTGCATATGCAAATCACCACAGAATGTTATGCTGGTCCAACTTTAAGCAGAATTGCATGGTGCCGAAAGGCCCTCTCACACAGTTTGCAAAGGGTGCTAACAGAAGACATAGACACGTGTTTCGTCCTACCAGGACTCATCAGTATGCCTCGTCTGTTTAACACCCCAGTGGACTGGACCAGCTACCCTAAGGCAGTGTGCCTGGATATATTGTGGTGAACCCATTAAAATAAAAACATTTAAAAGACAAAGAACCTCTGTGCGTAAACACTGAGGCAAGGGTTACCCCAAAGGGCATTTGGCTGGGAAGCCAAGTTTCAAGAAAATACAAAGTCACACATGCCCCCACAATGCAAAGCATCATGGGCTGCATATGCAAATCACCACAGAATGTTATGCTGGTCCAACTTTAAGCAGAATTGCATGGTGCCGAAAGGCCTCTCACACAGTTTGCAAAGGGTGCTAACAGAAGACATAGACACGTGTTTCATCCTACCAGGACTCATCAGTATGCCTCATCTGTTTAACACCCCAGTGGACTGGACCACTACCCCTATTGCAGTGTGCATGTGTGACTTTGTATTTTCTTGAAACTTGGCTTCCCAGCCAAATGCCCTTTGGGTAACCCTTGCCTCAGTGTTTACGCACAGAGGTTCTTTGTCTTTAAATGTTTTTTATTTTAATGGGTTCACCACAATATATCCCAGGCACACTGCCTTAGGGGTAGCTGGTCCAGTCCACTGGGTGTTAAACAGACGAGGCATACTGATGAGTCCTGGTAGGACTAAACACGGTCTATGTCTTCTGTTAGCACTTTGCAACTCAGTGAGAGGCCTTCGCACCATGCAATTCTGCTTAAAGTTGGACCAGCATAACATTCTGTGGTGATTTGCATATGCAGCCCATGATGCTTGCATTGTGGGGGCATGTGTGACTTTGTATTTTCTTTTAACTTGGCTTCCCAGCCAAATGCCCTTTGGGTAACCCTTGCCTCAGTGTTTACGCACAGAGGTTCTTTGTCTTTAAATGGTTTTTATTTTAATGGGTTCACCACAAATATCCCAGGCACACTGCCTTAGGGGTAGCTGGTCCAGTCCACTGGGGTGTTAAACAGATGAGGCATACTGATGAGTCCTGGTAGGACCTAAACACGTGTCTATGTCTTCTGTTAGCACCCTTTGCAACTGTGTGAGAGGCCTTTCGGCACCATGCAATTCTGCTTAAAGTTGGACCAGCATAACATTCTGTGGTGATTTGTATATGCAGCCCATGATGCTTTGCATTGTGGGGCATGTGTGACTTGTATTTTCTTGAAACTTGGCTTCCAGCCAAATGCCCTTTTGGGTAACCCTTGCCTCAGTGTTTACGCACAGAGGTTCTTTGTCTTTAAATGTTTTTTATTTTAATGGGTTCACCACAATATATCCCAGGCACACTGCCTTAGGGTAGCTGGTCCAGTCCACTGGGGTGTTAAACAGACTGAGGCATACTGATGAGTCCTGGTGGACAAACACATGTCTATGTCTTCTGTTAGCACCCTTGCAAACTGTGTGAGAGGCCTTCGGCACCATGCAATTCTGCTTAAAGTTGGACCAGCATAACATTCTGTGGTGATTTGCATATGCAGTCCATGATGCTTTGCATTGTGGGGGCATGTGTGACTTTGTATTTTCTTGAAACTTGGCTTCCAGCCAAATGCCCTTTGGGTAACCCTTGCCTCAGTGTTCTGCACAGAGGTTCTTTATTTTTAATAGTTTTCTTTTCAAATTTTGACATGGAATTTTCAACGCTGTGGCTTTATGATTCCCCTTATAAACAGGACATGGGGCATTCATAGAACTCTGGCCAAAACATAATTTTGCGCCACGGTGTGAAAGCATGTGTCAACCAGCATTTTGAAAAAAAAGAACACTTGTCACATTCATGAGGTGGTGTAAAAAATGGCTATGTTGAAAGTTTGCATTCAAAATATTGAACATCACCAAAGTTATAAGGGAGCATGGAACATTTTCAATGTAGATTCATAACTTTTTTTTAAATATTTTGAACCCAATTTTGAACAAGGTCTTCTCATAACCCCATGCCATGCACCTGCTAATTGAAAATATTTAAATCCACCTGAAGGTGATTTCACAAGAGTGACTGAGAAATCACCCTGCAGGCTGGATTTTAAACATTTCACTGCCTTATTCATGGGGTGGGTCCCAAAAAGCCATGTTGAAAGCTTGGTGGACTAATATAGAAAATGAATGATGTTATAAGAGAACATTGCAATATTACAATGCTCACTCATAAGCTGGTAATTTTATCATATTTTCCACAAAATTTTCAACATAGTCTTCTTTTATGAGCCCACCTCATGGACCCAGTAGATGAAAATATTTAAATCCCACCTGAAAGATGATTTTGCGAAGTGACTGTGAAATTACCTTTCAGGCCTGATTTGAAAAAAATTCACCTACTGAAGCTTGTTCATGAAGTGGGATCCCAAAAAGGTCATATTGAAAATTTGGTGGAAACATATTTAAAAATGACAAAGTTATGAGTGAAATTAAAAAACTCATTAACAGACATTATCTGAACTTAACTTATTTTCTCATATCACAGTCATGGTTCCAGAAGGAAGATGTCTTTCCAACCTACAACGTGGGACCCTCTTTAGGTGAGTTAGGGTGAGTGGGGTGGTGGGTGTTGAGTGGGGGGTCAGGGTGGGGTGTGTGTGGGTGTTGGCTGTGTGGGTGTGGGGGGCAAGATCAATGAGAGACCATTTTCTTCTTTTCAGGGTAATGTTAAAACAAAAAACAAAACAAACAAAAAACCTAGTGAGGGACAGTTTTCTTTCTTGCAGGGACCACACCTGACACAGGTGATTGGGCACCTATTTTGGCATTCACTGTTCAGTGGCACAGGGGTGGGCACCTTGGTGTTGTCAGCTATTTTTTGTGGAGCAGGTGATTGGGGAGAGGTTATGAAGCAGTACTGGGGTGGGAAAGCTAGTCTGCTTAAGTCAATACAAGGAAGGACTATGGAGGGCAGATTGAGCTGGAATGTGAATGGAAAATGTTAAAAACTAAAAAGCAGCATTGATAAAGATAAAGAAAGGCTGGCTGAGCTGGGAGGGGGAGGGACCATATAAGTTTCTTTTTTTATATATAATTTGAGTTTATTAATTTTTCAGAACATAGAACAACACCTGCTGCAGTCTTACACATTAATAAATTAACAACTACTTGTCTGGACATGTATATAATACCATACAATGTTAAAAGGTATCTGACTCTATCTATGGAACAAAATTAACAGTCTTTGTTCCCATGTATATCACCCATCTGCACTGGTTTTGGGTGCGAGCCAAAAATGTCCCTGTCACACCACTTTGTGTTTGACAGGAGAATTCTCAGCTCACAACTTGAAAAAAATGACTCATCTTGTTAAGCTGGGCACCCAGGATTTTGGAGTACCCTGAAAAGGTATTTTTTTGCCAAATTGGATTTAAAAAAAAACACCAACAGAGTCTAGCTAAATTGATTGCGTTTAGCTAGATCAGGTGTTTGTTTTTTCAAATGTCATAATTGTTATGTATTTTCCATGTTTTTTAGTTTGAAAAAAAAAAAAACAGGATGGCAGTTGTCAAGACCAAAAAATGTTTTGCACATCCAAAAAACACTAAGTGACGTGAAAGCAAAATGCTTGCAACAGGAACATTTTGGGTCATATCACAAGGTTATCCTAGAACCCTACTGAGCATGCTCTGAATATTTTTTAATCCTTATAACGCTGGAATCAATTAATACTTTTCACAAAACCTTCAAAAGACACTACCTTGGCACAGACCTCTTCTACTCTGAAAGTTTCTGAAAACAAATTGTGCACTATCTAGACTGTAGGTGAGAGCAAAAAAAAGTATAATAAGTATAGGAAAAGAAAAAGTAAAAAACTAACTTAAAAACAACATATATGGATCTTGGAAACCACATACGCTACCATCAGGAAATTTACCATGTCTTGAGAACCTGCCTCACAGGCAACACATGCCAAATGTGAGGCAGTTTAGTCAAACGTCACCAGAGTTATTGAGGTAAAAAATTAGGGGTTTAACATTGAACACTGTATTCAACCCTAACTATATTAGTGCTACCGTGCCAATAAATTATATATTCTTTGCAAAACAACTGCGTTAATGCACCAGTTAGGGTTCAACTCAATGCCACAAAAGTAGGAAAATGTGGCATTGGGGTTTCCAACCCTAACTCCCCACCGCCCAAGCAGCAATAGGACAAGACCACACAAGCAACCACAGACAGTCATCGTCAGGTAAGACAATCAACATACAACTATTTCCAGATTACACAAATGCAGTAGCACTGATGTGCTTCCTACACAGATTTATATCTGCCGAACTGAAAGGCATACACACTACCTTGTCGCTGCAGATACAAACCCAGGATACTCAAATCACAACACTGCTTCTGTGTGTAGAAGTGTAGGGCCCTATAATCACAGATACAAATCTGCAATACCAAAATTACAAGAGTTATGTTGTCTGCAGATATACAGACCTCTATGGGAGCTGTGATTCTGTAGCCTCAGGTTCTCATGCAGATTGTAAAACATACACACATTTGATGGGCCTGCACTTCTGTAGCCATAGTTATGAGATATATACACTGACCTGTGCTGCAGAAGTGCAATTGCCACAAAATCCATGCACCAAAATTGCAATACTACTTCCGTCTGCAGAAGTGCAGACAACCTCTTCAGCCACAGGTGTAAGAGATACACACCAATGTCTGGCTTCAGAAGGACAGGCCCCTATGAAGCCTGCAGTTCTGCAGATAGAAGTACTGTTACAATGTGGATATAATTGTTTCAGCAGTGAATCTAAAAACTTCAAGGTGGTAGCAGTTTTTTAGTTATGCAGATGCATATACAATAGAAGACATGCACTATCGGATCATGCTATCTAGCAAGGTACCTCATACACTGTGTATAAGTACAGTGGAGCCAGCCACAATGCAATGCAATAACTTGCAGTAAATGACATGTTACAAAGTACTGCAGTAAAAAAGGGCTTCATTGCCATTGAATTATACTGTCCTCTGCAGCATATTACAGCATTTTTGTGAGATACTGCAGCATTACTGTGTTGCATTCTGGTTGGCACCACTTCAGCTCTGACTGCAGAGGTGCCAGTCTCATTTGGTTTTCTGTCTACAAAGGGCAGGACCCCATGGAGCTTGTGGTTCTGCAGCCACATCGCGGTCATGCAAACTGTACAACATACTCATAGATGTAGATAGCCAATCCATGAAGGTAGCATATTAGTGCTACTGCAATTGTGTCATCTGGAAACAGTTGTATTATTGTTTGTCTTACCTGATGATGGCTGTCTGGTTTCTTGTGAGTGTTGTCCTTTTGCTGCTTTGGGGGGAGAGGGTGGGAAATTAGTGTTAGAAACCCTAACACCACATTTCCCTACTTTTGTGGCATTAAGTTGAACCCTAATTGGGGCATTAATACAGTTGTTTGCAAATAATTTCCTTTCTTTCTGAGATAATGGAATTGTATACTTATTTGCACAGGGCCCTTTGAGACCTTTGTGAACAGATTCAGCTGCACAGGGCCCACCAGGGGAAGAGTTTGTCCACCTGTGAAAGGGCAGCAGTGGATGTCAAGAGTTCGTGGGGCTGTCTGGTGAGCTGTAGAAGGGAACTTGTAATCTGGCCAGTCCTCTGAAGTACAATTGGTTACCTAACCCTCCAATGATAACTGGTATGCAGAATGCTGAAGATAAATCACTGATCAGTGACCTGTTGCAGAAGACAAAGGTGAATGAACTGGAAGCTGGGATTAAAGAGAAGCTGGAGAGGTGCAGTTACTGAGAAGTACAAATATTTCACCAGCCACTTGAACAGCACCATTACCGGTATTTCTATGGCTCTTCAAACCTGAGACTTTCAGGTATTATACAGTAGTTGGAATGCAGTGATTTTTCAACACTTTAACATTTGTGGAATAGAAAAGTACATGGCAAGCATATATACAAAAGACCACACCTTATTAAATAGAAAGGGGTCATTTTGTACACGTATTTTGTTACTCTTTAGTGCAAATAACTTCCAATATTTACATTTTATTGATTCTAAATGTATGGGCCAAAGGACTGCAGTACACATTCATTTCCTTTCATATAAATGGTAGCACTATTGTTTTTGTCCCTATGAGTAATATAGATCAATAATACCAAATGGGGCATAACCTGAGCAAATATAGGGACAATGGAAGGTCTGTTGGTCAGAGCACATGTTTGGGAATCAAGAGACCCATGTTGAAATTACCACATCCACTCCTTCATTATTGTAACTCTGAGAAAGTAACTTAATCAGTGCACCAGTCCATCCTGCAGTAAACAGGAGCAGAAGTATGGCCCACTGAAAATTATGCTAGATAAATAAACTGCAAAAGTGACAGACAGACAAGCCATAGATATATATTACTTTACACTGTGGAGACAGATTGATCAATCAACAGGTAGACAGACAGACAGACAGAGAGATAGACAGATAGCTAGATAGAGAGACATATAGGGGATACAAACACTTCATCTCTGTCCTTCTATCCAACTTGAAGGGTAAACTGATTATGGGTGGTGACCTTAATTTAACCCTATCCCCTCAGCTGGACTGTTCAAAACCCCTTAATCATAGAAACAATAATACAGCTAGACAATTTAAGAAGTCTATCGAACACTTAGGCCTGGTCGATGTATGGTGTGGGATTTTTCCCTCCGATCCAAGAAACACCTATTACTCTCCTAGATTCAATACCTACTCAAGGTTGGACTACTTCCTGACCACTTATGAGCATCTATCTCTTGTCCAGGACATCAGTATAGGCCCAAAATTTTTATCAGATCATCACGCTTTAATCATTTCACTTGACCTGGGTAGGGAGGGAGGAAGAGATTGCTTTGGAGTCTCAACCCAATGTGTTTGTCAGACCAAGACCTTGTAGATCCCCTGTCATCTAAAATTTCCAGATTTTTTACAGAAAACTCTGACCCCTCTATATCTCAAGCAATGCTGTGGCATGCTATGAAAGCAACTATCCGGGGGGAACTGATAGCATTCTTCTCTAGAAAAATACAAGGAAAGAGATGTAGAATATCACAGACTATCTAACCAACTTGAAAATTTCCAGCTGCTCTATAGAGAAGGAGATACAGATCTTCAACTCTTGATTAGAAACATGAAAGCAGACCTCCAGAAAATAATAGATAACAAAATCCGACAGTCCCTGTACTACTTACGTCAAACTATACATGAGGGTGGTCCCAGAAGTGTTAGAAACCTAACTCATAGGCTAAGGAATAGCAAGGCTTCATCAACAATTCTCCATCTCAGAAACCCCCTGTCGGGACAAACCCATCATACCACTGCCCACATTCAAAAGGCCTTTACGGACTACTATGCCAAACTTTATTCCCCTCCTAAAACATTAAATTACTTAGAAACCATGCAATTCTTGGCCCAAGCTAATCTCCCAACCCTCACCCCCCCTGGCAAATTAATTCTCTAATTGCTCCAATCTAAGTATTGGAGATAGAAGAAGCAATTAACAATATTAAGTCGGAAAATGCTCAGGTCCAGAAGGATTTATCCCAGAGTGGTATAAAAAGTTTAAAAAAGACTTAACCCCCAAATTACATGCTCTCTTTAATGACATATCTCAGGAAGGGAACCCCCCCCATGGGAATACGCTACAATAGCCCCAATATTAAAACCCAACAAGGACCCTACTGACCCCAAATCTTATAGATCAATCTCTATCCTAAATGTTGATTACAAAATTTACATGGCTATACTATCCTCTAGACTAGAAAATATAATTCTCAAAATAATCCATGCTGACCAAACTGGATTAGTCAAAAGCAGGAACACTATGGATAGTATACGAAGACTTCTGTTGCTACAAGAATTCGTTCGTCCAGGAAAATCCCAGTGGTCTTCATGAGTTTAGATGCGGAGAAGGCCTTCGATCGGGTCTCATGGCCCTTTTTATGGGAGACGCTTAAAATGTTTCATTTCCCATCACAATTCATTGCATGCTTAGAAAAATTATATGTTTCCCCTAAAGCTTATCTTAGAGTGAATGGTTCCCTCCCTCCCTCCCGTTAGCCCACGGGACTAGGCAAGGCTGCCCTTTATCTCCCTATGTTTTTGCATTGTTTATAGAACCCCTGGCTGCCTGCCTTTGAAACACCTTGTGAGCTGGTGTGGGATAAATGAGGCATCAGACAAAATTGGCAGTCACTGTAGAATATTTATTGTCTCAAAACAGCGGACTGGAAATGACAAACCAAAGAAAAAATTAAATAAAATCCAGGAGAATAAATTAACTTTTCTTAGAGCTAGAAACCAGCTAACTCATAAGGGTGCTGACAAATACATAGCCCCTCAGAAGACTGAGAGATTTTTACCTGAAGACTCTCTTTTTATAGAGGGCAAAAGCATGTGATTCAATAACTCCGCCCTAAACATTTTAGTTACAAATCAAATTTAAGTTACAATGAGTATTATATTTTTTTATAGGCATTACATTGATATATGTTGTCAACTATTTGTTAAATAACATTCAGTGCTGAAGAAAATACCAAGATTCAATTTATTTCAGGCAGAACTAAATGATAGTAAGCTGCCTCACTTTAACCATTCATATATAAAGAGGAGAGATTCGGCCGGCCGGCCTTTATGTCCACTTCATTGTTGTGGCAAAGAGCGCCTTTGCAAAGCTCAGCCGGATGAATAAGCACTCTTCCAACTAAAATAATCACCCGACTTCAACCAAATACTGTGTCCCTCATAATGCGGCACTTTGGTAGCTTTCCCCCTTTTTATTGTATTGCTCTAGCGAGGAGGAAAGTTAAAAATAAAAAAGCAACTACGCATCTCTATGCGATAGTTTGTCGGCCCGGTAAGTGTACCATGTTCGCACTATCGCTTTCCTTTGTTTGTTCGCTTTTAGGCTCATTAGCCTTACCATCACACAAACGCCCATTTTGTAAACCGAAAACACCCTGAACTGGGCAAAATAACGGACAAGCAAAGGGCTTCACAATAGAGACACGAATCAAACTAAACCGCGTTCGGTTTCCCTTATTGAAGTGCTTTCTTCTTATTCTGAATATATATCGGGGAAGGGTTTTTAGAGGAAGAGAAGGGGACACGGAGGGAAGGGGGAAATAGAAGGGTTTTTTCTCTCTTCTTTCTTCACATTATTACTGGGGTTTCTTTCCTCAGGTTCAAATGTGGAACTTCTGAAATGATTAGTTTGACAAAGAACACCAGAAGGGGAAACAGACAAGGGGACACAAACAGAATAATAAAACAAAAATAAGACGTGGGTGGCCAGCCCAAAATAATATAACACAGCTAACACAATTAACATTTAAAATTTACCAGACAGTGCAGATAATAGGAGAGAATGGGGGGGGAGTCTGGTCTCCTCTGCCACATTCCTCCCCGTTCAGGATCAAACTTCATTAGTTTGATTAAGGTTTTTTCAACCAAGAAAATTACTATCAACAAATCCTTAATTTGAAGGATGGAGCAATAGCCCACCCTCTCCAAGGCTCCACCTCGATCCCATAAATACACAAATAAATCAATTCAGCTTCATTACTATTTATACATTTTTATCTTTCTCTTTACCCCGAGGTTTGTTGATAGATTAGTATTCCATTCCATACCTAGATAGAAAATCGCATTACTATGTGCCACCTTTCTATACTTTATGTTGAACTTATAAGGTTGCATTGTGAGATACCATCTCATTATTCGAGGGTTTTTCTCCTTCATGACATGAAGCCAACAAAGGGGGTTATGATCGGTCCAAAGCTCAAATTCTCTTCCCCACAAATAGAATCGGAGGGCCTCTATTGCCCACTTTATTGCCAAACATTCCTTTTCAATGACAGAATAGTGTCTCTCTCTCTCTCATGCAGCTTCCGGCTGATATACAGAATAGGATGTTCATCATTATTAATTATTTGTGTAAGAACAGCTCCAATACCATAGTTGGAGGCATCTGTTTGTAGTATAAAGGGGAGAGAAAAATCAGGCATATGTAATATAGGTGAGGAACAAATTTGTGCTTTTAAACAATGAAATGCTTTTTCACAATCTGGGGTCCAGATTACTTTATCAGGTTGAGATTTTTTTGTTAGATCAGTTAATGGCCCAGCTATCGTGGAACAGTTCGGGATGAACCGACGATAATATCCAATAAGTCCTAGGAACGATCTAACATCTTTTTTTGTAATAGGGCGTGGACTATTAGCTACGGCTTCTATTTTGGAGATTTCTGGTTGCACTAGCCCATTTCCTATCCGAAACCCTAAATATGTTGTTTCTTGCATAGCCAGAGAGCATTTAGAAGGATTTACAGTTAGTCCTGCCTTAAATAGGGCAGTAAAACAGCCTTTAGATGTTGTACATGTTCTTCCAGGAATGACTAAAAATTACTAAATCATCTAAATATGCAGCACTATAGGCTGCATGGGGTCCCTAGGATGTTATCCATGAGCGTTGGAAAGTAGCAGGAGCACCGTGGAGACCAAAGGGCATCACAGTGAAATGGTATAACCTATAGGTGTGCTAAAGGCAGTTTTTCTTTATCTTTGGGGTCCAAGGAATTTGCCAATACCCTTGGTTAAGTCTAGGTACTAATGTATTGTGCTTTACCCAACTGATCTATAATATCGTCTATTCGGGCATAGGATAGCAATCAAATTTGACACTCGTTGAGACGTCTAAAATCAAGGCATAACTTTATCCCTCCTTCTTTTTTTTCCACTATAACCATGGGGAAGTTCCAGTCACTATGAGAGGGTCGATTATTCCTAAGTCTTTCATTTTTTTATCTCAAGTATTACATCCTTTCGTACCCTCTCAGGGATCCTATAAGGTTTTTGTCGTATAGGTAAAGTGTCTGTAACTACAATATGATGGGACGCGTCTTTAACCCTCCCTGGTATCCCAGTGAATAATTCTTTAAAGGATTGTAACAGGGTTTGCAGTGTTGTAGTTTGGTCACTTGTTAAATCTGGATTAATACGTACTTCTGTCATATCCCCAGTATTTTCTAATCTCTGATAGGCTATGTCCAATTCTGATTCCTGGGTGTCTGGGTGTATGTAACTACAGACAGAAGAACTTCTCTCAATCCAGGGTTTTAACAAGTTGACATGATAGACCCGCTGTTTTAGTTTCTTTTCAGGAAGTTCAATGGCATAAGTTACTGGGCCCATTCGTTTCACAACTGTATATGGGCCTTGCCACTTCATAAGGAGTTTATTATCAGAGGAAGGTAACAAGAGTAATACCTTATCCCCAGCTAAAAATTCTTTGTGCTTTGTCCGTCATCATACCGTTCTTTTGTTTGCCTTGATGAAAAAGATTATTTTGATGGGCCTTTTAACATATAATTAATCTATGCATAAATTTTGCCAATATTCTATAGGTTCTAACATTTGGGGTCACCCTTATTTTCCCATTCCTCCTTTATAATATCCAATGGACCCCTGGGATTGTGTCCGTACAGTAGTTCGAATGGGGAAAACCCTGTTGAAGACTGTGGAACCTCTCTGAAGGCAAACATAAGATAGGGAAGGTATACATCCCATTTGTTTCCTTCTTCTGACACATATTTCGTAACATTTTCTTTAAAGTTTGATTAAACCTTTCCACTAGTCCATCAGTCTGTGGGTGATAGGGTGTAGTAAATGTAGCTTGTATAACCAAGGCCTGATACAGATGGTGTAGCAGTTTCGAACAGAAATTAGTACCTCTACCAGTTAGAATAGTTCTAGGGATGCCCATCCGACTAAATATCTTTACTAGTTCTTCTGCTATTCTAGGAGCTGTAATGGTACGGAGGGGAATTGCTTCTGGATACTTCGTAACATAATCTACTACTACTACTAGTATGAAACGATTCCCCTTTGTTGTCTTAGGCAGGGGACCCACCACATCCATAGCTATTCTTTCAAACACATTGGACACTAGCGGCATGGGTACCAGGGGTACATGTCCTTACGTCCTACAGCGGCTACTTGTTGACAATCAGGGCAACTTCTGCAGTATTCTGACACCTGCTCATGAATCCCAGGCCAATAAAATCGATATAATAGGCGTTTTAGGGTACCATCCCTACCCAAATGGCCTGCTAAGGGTATATCATGGGCAAGAGTCAGTAATTGCTGACGATATTGCTCTGGTACCATCAATTGTTCAACCACTTCACTGCTTTGAGGATTAGTACATACCCTATATAACAAATTACCCTCTAGTTTATAATGAGGTTGAGTTGGATCTTTTCTTCCTGTGGGGTATACATTCCTGTCTGGGAAAAAAGGTTTTAAAGTTAAGTCATGTCTTTGTATATCTTTAAACTCTTTACTAGAAAAGTCATTTTTCTTTGCTAGTATGGTAAGTCCTGTGTCCTTTTTAGTCCACAGATATTTGTCCTTTCTCTTCTTTTGTTTGCTTTTCTTGTCTCTACCTGTAGGTCCAAAAATCTCTTCTTCAAACGGAAATAAATGTCCCAACTCTTTTTCCTGTTTTTGTTCTTGGGCCCGTGTGGTAACAGCACCCAGATTAGTAGATAATAGGGTCTCAAAGTAAGGATAATCATGTCCTATGATTACAGGGACAGGTAGAGTGGGTACTAGTCCTACTTTCATGTTCAGATTCGTCCCATTGATCTTGATTTCCAAGTCACGTAAAGGGTACCAGTGGATATCTCCATGTATACACCTGACACCGGTAGTTGGTTCTTTTTGGTCACTTTTGTTGACTAAGAAAGCATGTATTAGTGTCTGTTTACTACCAGAGTCAACAAGTCCACATACCACTGAATCTCCTGTTTGTACTGTTGTTATATATTGACCCCAGTTAGCAAGGGCTAGGTGTATGGTGTCTATTTTCTTCTTTGGGCAGAACCTGGCAATATGCCCCTTAGCTTTGCATTCATGACAAATAATGTCAGGATTATGTCCCTTATATGTTTTAGAATGTTCCTTGCCCCCAGGGGTGCTACTAGTGTGGTTTGTAGGTGTTATGTTAGACAAGGGACTCTTTGTCGTAACTGTAGGGGTCCTTGGGGCTATAAAGGATCGGGACCGTTGGGGTCTAGCCGTTATATAGTCTTCCGCCAGCCGGATAGCTGCCTCAGCTGTTTCGGGATGATGTTCTTTTACCCAGAGCTGGACATCCTGTGGTAGGACCCTCACAAACTGTTCCAGGATTATACTTTCTAGAATCTGAACCACTGTCCTGGTATTGGGCTGTAACCATTTATGGCATAAGTCTTTAACTGGATATACACATCTTGAGGAGTGTCAGTGGACAAATATTTATAGGCTCTGAAGCGTTGTCGATAGGTTTCAGTACATATATCATATCTTTTAAGTATTGCTTGTTTGACATGGTCATAGTCATTAATGTGAGCAAGTTCTGTATGGCTGTAGGCCAATTGAGCCTTTCCTGTTAAATAGGGGGCCAGTCTAACAACCCATTGGTCCCGAGGCCATACACATGCAGTAGCCACCCTTTCAAAGGTTAATAAATATGCCTCAATATCATCTGTCTCAGACGTTTTAACCAACTTAATATCTTTTTGGCCTACCACAGGTGTTGGTGGAGTCCTGGTTGCTGTACCCAAAGCTTGGATGGCTCGAAGTGTATCAGTCCAACAGGCAGCATTCTCAGCTCATTCCCTCTCTCTCTCGACCCGCTCCCTTTCTATCTCTCTCTCGAGTTCCACTTGCCGTAGACATAACCAGCATAGGAGTTCATGGGGAGCTTCTGGGGGATCCTCTGTCTCAAATGCTGCTGCTTGAGCACCTTTTTCGGTAGGCTTTATATCCTCCATGGGTCCGATGTCCATTTCAACATCAACCTTGGCCACCTTTCTTCGCACCAGTGTCTCTAGACCGGGTACCAATGGCAGGTCCAACTTCTGCACTACAGACCTGGTGGCTGGAAGTGTCCGCTCTTCTGCCTTGTCCTGATGCATACAACCTCTAGGATTTGGGCACAAATCCTGCAGCAATCCTTTCTGCTACATCCCACTTCTGACACCAAATGTGAGCGTGGGATAAATGAGGCATCAGACAAAATTGGCAGTCACTGTAGAATATTTATTGTCTCAAAACAGCGGACTGGAAATGACAAACCAAAGAAAAAATTAAATAAAATCCAGGAGAATAAATTAACTTTTCTTAGAGCTAGAAACCAGCTAAGTCATAAGGGTGCTGACAAATACATAGCCCCTCAGAAGACTGAGAGATTTTTACCTGAAGACTCTCTTTTTATAGAGGGCAAAAGCATGTGATTCAATAACTCCGCCCTAAACATTTTAGTTACAAATCAAATTTAAGTTACAATGAGTATTATATTTTTTTATAGGCATTACATTGATATATGTTGTCAACTATTTATTAAATAACATTCAGTGCTGAAGAAAATACCAAGATTCAATTTATTTCAGGCAGAACTAAATGATAGTAAGCTGCCTCACTTTAACCATTCATATATAAAGAGGAGAGATTCGGCCGGCCGGCCTTTATGTCCACTTCATTGTTGTGGCAAAGAGCGTCTTTGCAAAGCTCAGCCGGACGAATATGCACTCTTCCAACTAAAATAATCATCCGACTTCAACCAAATACTGGTCCCTCATAATGCGGCACTTTGGTAAGCTTTCCCTTTTTATTGTATTGCTCTAGCGAGAGCAAAGTTAAAATAAAACGCTAATGTACTACGATAGTCGCGAGGCGTTGAACGTAAGTGTACCGGCTCCAATATCGCTTCCTTTGTTTGTTCGCTTTAGGCTCATTAGCCTTACCATCACACAAATGCCCGATTTTGTAAACCGAAAAACACCCTGAACTGGGCAGTAACGACGGACAAGCAAAGGGGCTTCACAATAGAATAATGCAAAGCATTATGGGCTGCATATGCAAATCGATTTGCATATGCAGCCCATGATGCTTTCCATTGTGGGGGCATGTGTGATTTTGTATTTTCTTGAAACTTGGCTTCCCAGCCAAATGCCCTTTGGGGTAACCCTTGCCTCAGTGTTTGCACACAGAGGTTCTTTGTCTTTTAAATAGTTTTTTATTTTAATGGGTTCACCACAATATATCCAAGACACACTGCCTTAAGGGTAGCTGGTCCATTCCACTGGGGTGTCAAGCAGACGAGGAATACTAATGAGTCCTGGTAGGACGAAACATGTGTCTATGTCTTCTGTTAGCACCCTTTGCAAACTGTGTGAGAGGCCTTTTGGCACCATGCAATTCTGCTTAAAGTTGGACCAGCACAACATTTTGTTGTGATTTGCATATGCAGCCCATGATGCTTTGCATTGTGGGGGCATGTGTGATTTTGTATTTTCTTGAAACTTGGCTTCCCAGCCAAATGCCCTTTGGGGTAACCCTTGCCTCAGTGTTTGCGGACAGAGGTTCTTTGTCTTTTGAGAAACTAGCAGAATTCAAGTTAAACATAAATAAAACTGAGATACTAACCTTCAACTATTCTCTCCTTCCCAGATTAAAAAGACTTTTCCCTTTAAATGGAGGACAACTAAAATAAAATATCTGGGTGTCCACCTTCCTTTGACCCTGGAGTCATTGAGTTACCTAATTTTGAACCTCTCACAGTTCAGATACAAACAGACCTGAATAGATGGTTCATGTTCTGTACCTCCTTACATCAAAAAATCTTAGCAATTCGTGCTAGCATCCTTCCACGAATTCTCTATCTACTTCAGACTATCCCTTATTTCCCTCTAAATTTTACTTTACATCCTGGAATAAAATGATCCAAAGCTTCATTTGGGGAAAAACCGACCCAGAATTAGATTAACCATTCTTAAATTATCCCTAAACAATGCGGTCTGAATCTCTCAGTCTTCCCTATATGCACAAGCGTGTTCCTAAGAACCCTAATATTATGGCTCACGGCTCATATAATTCTCCTTGGAAGACCATAGAATTCCAACTCAATGACTTACATGACATAAAGAAGATACTGTTCTCCACAGACGGTAACTCTCTAAGCCCTTCTTCTTTAAGGTATTACAGCACAAACCTATAAGCTTTGGAAACAACTATGTAACCCATATGTCCATTTTGTAACATGGATATCATATGGTATCTATGGGTTCGGGAAGGAGAGGTTACCTGGCACAAGAGACCTAGGTTTGGCTACTCTGCGCAGGGGCACCCAAGTAAATCCAACTACAGGAAGCAATAACTGTAATGTCCAGAACCAGAATTGGGATTTTTCAGTGTGGCTTTATTTATACTAGATGACACATAACAAAGCATTGCATGGTCCCCCAAAGGGCTACGTAACTGTATGTGCAGATTAGAGGTTAAAACACAGCGGTCCATTGGAGAATGAACACATTACTACAGTTATCTGGCTTTGGACCCACCAGGCACTCAGCCCGGACTTTGCATGCGCATTGGATACATAGCCCGACTGGCCTGGCACCCCTGCCGGCCACTCGACTGACGGTCCACTTGAAGAATGAACCCAAACTTTACTTGGCAAGACATCCTATCACACAAGGAGGCTCCCAACTGTGCTCTCCACTCACTTGAAGTCTGGACTCCTAGAGGGATTTTTGTTGCATTTCCAAATCGAAACTCCCATCAAACAAGGAGTACTCCCATCCAACAAGGAGTAATTTTTCCCATCCTGTGGCTCCCCACACCACTTAGAGTCTAGACTTCTAGAGATTTTCAAGTCATGCACCCACGCCTGGGTACCCACTCATCACTGGCCAAGCGCATGGGGCGAGTAGCAAAAACAGAAGAAATCTGTAGAGGTGGACCTGGTTACTAAAGATGGGGGTTTATCCACCTCCAGCTCCCACAGCCCATACCCGGCCATTTCTCTGAACACACAGAAACTTTAGGACTGTAACATGTAGATTGCATGGTGGATGAACTGATGCATCCCCTCTACTGCGAACTCTAAATCCATTTAAACTTTAAATTGACTGCTCTATTTGTTCGTCCTAGTGTATATAGTCCTCCCAAACAGCAGTCCCCAATAAAACCATTTGAAACTTGAAACTGAATTGACTGCTCCATTTGTTCGTCCTAGTGTATATAGTCCTCCCAAACAGCAGTCCCCAATAACATTTTCTGACTGAAAAAACAGTGGTTTGCCCCTTAAACTGGAGCCAAACACTCACCCAATCGTTGCAGGGCCCCACAGGCGAAGTCCTTTAACCTTTGCTGTATTGTAGAACAGCCAACACAAAATCAGGCAGCTTTTTCTGGCGGGAGAAGGGATTGCCCCTGGAACCCACAGAGACCTTTTCCTACCCCCCCAAAGGGAGGGGGCACTGAGACCGAGGGGACAGTCTCCACAGCTTGAAGAATGGTGAAACACAGAAAAACTTCCTTCTGTGTGGAGGCAAAACTCAAACTACAGACTGATGCTTCCTTCTTGCTCAAGGACAAAACTAAACTCACTCTCCCTTTGAATCCCAAAGTTCTAAGAACTCTCTGAGCTGAAGATTCCAAATGTGGCTCATGCAGCTGTAACAATTCTATATAATGATATCATCTCTCCAGTCTCAGTTGTGACTGAGGACAGAGTGAGACCGTGTGAAACCCATTTAACTGGAGTTTCACAAGCTGCCTTCCCTGCCTGCCACTAGGTCTTACTGGGATTCTAGTAATCCCGGCTAACAAAGGGGTTGCATAAGAAAAGCAGGTCCTACTCAACAAGTATTTGAATTCTGTAAATTAATTTCACAAGATGAAAAGTTCATCCCCAACTATATGGACCAAGCCTTTTCCAGATGGCGTGCACTAGGCCTATCACACATATATCAGTTTCTTTCCCCCCGAAGGCATTATTCCCTTTGATAAGCTCCAATCTCAATTTTCTCTAAGGCCCTCTGACCTTTTTCACTACTTTCAAATTCGAAACCATCTCCTACGCACCAATATAATACCCCCTAGAATACCTTCCCCTATACCAAAACTACTTAAACTATTTATTGATGCGAGTGAGGGGAGAATGGGAACCCATCTAAGTGGCCTAATATATACAGAATTACGATACAGTTTCCCTAACGCTACAATCCTAACTTTGTCCGCCTGGAATAAAGACCTGCAACTGCAAATCTCTTTAGACTCATGGTTAAAACCAACATTAGTTGAGATAAAATTGACCTCATCTCCACACTGGAGAGAATTTGCATGGAAATGTTGCTCCAGATACTTTAGAGGCCCCTCAATCCTAATGAAATACCTCCCGGACACATTTGGAAGGTGCTGGAGAAACTGTGGGTGTCCCCAGGCCACCCTCTCACATGTTTTTTGGACCTGCCCATATCTTATGCCTTTCTGGCTAACTTTTCAAATGAACTAACCACTCTGTTCTCAGAACCAGTTGAACTAACAGCTGAACAGTTCCTCTTGGGGGTCTACCCGGACCATGCTCCCCCCTGGGAGAAGACCATACTACCAATATGTTTCATGGCTGCTAAGAAAGCAATCACGAGATGTTGGATGAGAAACGTAGATTCCTTCACTACTAAACTGGAGACAAATAATGTCCGAAATCTATAAAGCTGACTTTTAATCTAGAACTACGAGGATGTTCCATCCTTCAAGTGCGAAAGTGGAATCAGTGGATCCAATATATTACCTCTCTGAATTTAGATTTTGCCCTTTAACCTCATTAGGACAAAATATGGGACATTCAATTATGTAATATCCCCACTTTATAATATTTCCCTGTCCAGCACTAGACCCATGGCTTCATCTATTAGGTAATCAAATGCATTTAAATATACTAGATACAACAGAATGTGTCTTTCGTTATTTTTCCTGTTAAATGATAATCATGTTAATTAACGTAATGTACATCATATGAATCTATCTGCAATCTGCTCTGTCCATTGTGTAGTAGATAAAACTATTGAATAAAAGTAATTAAAAAAAAAGAGAGAGAGAGAGAGAGAGACAGACAGACAGAAACAGACAGACAGACAGTATACTGTAGGTATTAGTTTGCTTGAGTGTTTGGGGCTCTGACATTAAACAGGACTTAGTTCTTCCCCAGCAGAATCTTCTTGTTTAAAGCCATTAACAGTTACAGTATTGGAGAAACTGTACAGCTGCAATCTCCCAGGCAAGAGATGAAGCTGCATCCTCAGCAATGCACCAAATACAGGGTTTGGGGTTGCAGTGAATAACAACAAGATGTGCCCTGACACCCATGCCAGCATAATATATTACACATAGAGGCAAAATAGAGATAGTAGGATCATTGCAAGAGACTGTACTGATGAAATTAAAGTGTGGTGACAAAATAAAATCCGGACTGAAGTTTGTTATGTAAATCATTGCACTTGCCGCCATACCTCTCAAGTGCCACTTATTTTCATTGACGCCCCAGATTTTAGTTCAGGTATGTCCTCAGTCCCTTTTCCATTTGGTATTTCTGACAGTGAGAAGTACTGCTTTACAAACTAAAATAGTGATAAGCAATAATGCTGCAGCCTCGTTTTCTACTCCGCCCCATACTGCAACAGCTTTGATCAGCTGATATGGCAACCATTTTTAAGATGCGTCCCTAACTTGTTTTTAGACTTGTGCCTAATTTGGGAGGAAATGGTTCATAGAAGTAAATATGTAGCAAATAAAGTTCTAAAGATGTTTAGTTTTTCAATTTTATCTGCACTGCATGCTCTGGAGTCCACCTAAAAGTTTCAGAAGTACACCCCCATCCCTATTGCAGATTTGAACTCCTATCATTAGAAAAGCCATTTGGACAAGATGAATCTCACTTTGTAATACATTTTTATTTGAAACTATGCACAATGCCAACTCAGGTTTCCATTATAACATTCCATTGATAACTAGTATGCAGAATGCTGAGAATAAATTATTTGATCAGTTAGCCCTTACAGTAGGCAAAGGTAAATGAACTGCAAACTCAGATTAAAAAGAAGCTGGCGAGGTGTATCTTAAACTATGACAAACGCACTCAGCAGGTCAGGCCCTTTGCTCCCACAGTGCTAACCTCCAAGCACAGTAATGTGAACAGGTAACAGACAGGGTAACCCTTCTGTCTGCTTGTGGGTCTGAATCACCTTTAGTCTCAAGTTCTGGGGGGATTCAAACTGTGAACCTTATGCTAGCTTGCCCAATGTACAGGCTCAGATATGTACCCTCTTCGGGGATTGTGGTACAGTCTTTCACCAGGGGCACCAAGCCAGGCTTCCAAAATGAACTCTTAAAACTGTATAAAAGACCTTTCAGTACATTTTTACCTTTTCCCAGTTTAGTAACACCATCAAGCTCTTGAACAACTGTCAGACTTAACCATCTATACGTCACATTCAAAAAGAAGTGGCAGACAACCCAAGACAGTCTTTCAAATAATATATTTACTAAAAATCCCTAATCCTGGAGGAACTTAACTCCCACTTTGCCACAGCTGGATTAGCTTTTGACTCGTCACCTTATGCTGGTGCTGCGGCGAGCCAGCATACCCTTCCCGCCACATCTAGTCCTGCACCCAGCCCCTTCCAACTGCGTGAGATAACTTATAAAGAAGTAGAAGATTCTCTTCTTAACTTAGACACCAAAAAAAGCGCAGGGGACGATGGCTTGGAACCCTTTTCGTAAGGTCAGGCTATGCCCATCTCACTGCCCCAATTCTCCACATCTTCAATCTTTCCATTACATCTGCTACTGTCCGATCCTGCTGAAATCAGCACATATCCTCCCTTTATTTAAATCTGGTGACCCATGTGATGTAAACAACTATAGGCCTATCTCCATATTGCCTATCCTTTCTAAAGTTCTCGAAAAACTGATCCATATTCAGTTAAAATCTCACTTGAAACCTTTCTCTCATTAACCCAGCTCAACCGGCTTCCAGGCTAATCATAGCACAATCACTGCACTAGCAAAATTAACCAATGATTGGATCTCTGCTATAGATGCTAAGAAGGTAACTGGTGCAGTCTTTTGGACCTCAGCAAAGCTTTTGATACTGTTGATCACAAACTATTAGTCAATTGCCTTGCAAAGTTGGGTGCCACATACCATACCACCCAATGGTTCTCTAGCTACCTAACTGGAAGATTCCAAAAAGTAAAGGCGGAAGGCTCTTTTTCTGCTGCCTTGCCAGTTGCAAGAGGAGTCCCCCAAGGATCCATCTTAGGCCCTATCTTGTTTTCTTTGTACATTAATGACTTAGATGCTAACATATCTACGTCCAATCTGCACTTTTTTGCAGATGATACTGTGTTGTATACTTCTGGCTCATCGTTATCTGAAGTCAAGGGAGTGCTTCAAGCGGACTTCGCACAACTTGAGCATAATCTAATAAAGGCAAAGCTTCTGCTCAATGCTAAGAAGACTAAAGCGATGATATTCTCCCACAGTGCTGTCACAGGCCCCCCCAATACCCTTGCCCAAGACTTCATTGTCACCACGCTAAATGAGCCTCTGGAAGTTGTAACCAAATTTAAATATCTGGGTATCTGGATCGACAATAAATTATCTTTCAATGACCACATCGAATATGTCTCTAGAAGGTTAAAAGCAAGGTTAGGTTTCTTCTACAGAAATAGGCCCCCTTTCCCCCTTGAAACTCGAAACAAGCTTGTACAGGCCACTTTTCTCCCCCTACTCGACTATGGCGATGCAATCTATTCCTCCACCACTCTTGCAAATCTAAGTAAACTGGAGATCTTTTATCACCATGCATTACGGTTCAATACCAACTCCCCTTACCGTTCGCACCACTGTGACTTATATGCAGCTGTTGGTTGGACATCCCTTACTACAAGACGCCTGCTCCATGCTGGGCTATGGACTCTTAAACTGCTCCTGCAGAAATTGCCAAGCTATCTCTCTTCCCTTATTAGTATCTCACATAGTGCATACTCGTTAAGAAAATCTGACTTTATTATGCTTGACATACCAAGGACACGGACCTCCTTTGTTAAACGTGGTAACTTACCTGTTGGTCCCAGCTGTTGTGAGCATGATGGGAGAGGGAAGTTAGGTTTGCATGGGGATTGTGTCATTCTGATGTGACAACACCATACAACTGTAAACCATTCTAGCACGCCTCAGCGTAGCTCTCAAACAACAGAATCAAATAGCTGCGATTCTTTGTACATTTTTGAAATAATGAATCCACTATATGTCCGATTTAGTAAAATGGAATATATCCAAGCGGATTTGTCACTATTTGTAAGACAATCGACAAAACATGCAGGTGCTATTATAGTAGGTAATGAGAACAGTCAGCGTGATGTGTATGTTTTTAATTCAAAGATCAACAAATTTTACAGTATACTCTAGGTTTAGTTTTATGGCTAGTTTTAACATTTCGGAAATCCATCAGGACCCAGTCTGTATTGCACAGTACGATAACTGGATTTCTGCTGGCAATATCCCATGATCTGTTACAGTTGCTTAAAAAATATTTATCAGACTTGATGTATTTACTGTAACTTGTGTTTAAATATTAATAGCAAGTAAGGCAGGGGTATGTAAAGTGTCTAGCAGTAAAGCATTTGATTCAGCACAATATACTGTACATGGTAATGTCATGATTTCAAAACTGGCCCTCACCACTAGTAGTAGTAGTAGATTTTATTTATTTAAAGCACCTTCCCAAAGGCCAAGGGTGCCTTACAAAACAGTTAAAATACAAGCATAGAAAAATAAAACAGGAAACAGGAAAGTTAAGAGATAGTATAAAAATAACAACAAGCATTTGTCAATGCCGAATGTTTGCTTGCTGGCATTGGCAGTGGTAGTGTAGAAGCTACAGAGCTGCATAATAGGAATGGCAGTGAAGTACTGAACTGAAGTCAACCCCACCACCACCCTGCAGAGAGTGACAGGCATTGGGGTGTGCCTTTGGGTCGTCAGGCATAACGACCATGCCATTTCACCACACCCTACCCTGCACACACTGACAAGTGTCACAGTGTGCCTTGTGGTCTTTGGCCCTTATGCGCACCCCATTCCATCAGGAAATACAGTGAGATGGGTGTGGTATAGGAGAATGGGGTGAAGTTTGGGCCTGAAGAGTCCGAGGCACACCTTGATGCCTCTCACTGGCTGTAGGGTGGGATGGGGTGGAATGGTATGAGCATGACAGGCAAGAATCCCAAGTCACAGCCTTGATGCCTGTCATTCTCTACAGGTTGGAGCGTATGGTCGAAATTCTAACACCTCAGACATCCGCTGGTATTTTCACTCCAAATTTTCAACATGGTTTTTGTGACTCCCACCTCATGAATAGTGGCAATATCAGTTTGTTAGCGAAAACTGCTTTTGCACAGCGACTATGGCATTTGGCACCACAGGTGAAAAACACATTCCAAACAGGATGTGAAAAATGACAGCGGTACTGTTCTTGGGGAGGTGTAAAAAATGGCAATGTTAAAATCTGCTGTGAAAATCTTAAAAAAACTGGTGAAGTCACAAGCATGCGTAGAAACTGTGCAATGCACACCCGTAATGTAACTAGTTTGGGGATTTTTTTACAGCAGGTTGTTAACACAGGCATTTTGGGACCTCCGATCATGAACAGTGTCAGCGTGATTTTCTTTATCTGTCCTGAGCAATGATTTCCCACAGCGACCACGCATTTCTGTGCTGAAAGTGTGAAAACACATTTCGGCTATGTTTTGAAAATGACAGCTGTACTGTTCATAAGGAGGTGTGGAAAAATGCCACTGGTGAAAATCTGGACTGAAAATATTACAAATTCATGAACTGACGAGGGTGCGTGGAAACTGTGCAATGCTCACTCACTACACAGTCATTTTATGGAGTTTTGTCACCAAATTTTCAACATATTACAAATTTGCAAACTTGCCAGTGTGCATAGGAACTGCACAACATGCACTCCTAAAACAGTCATTTTTGGGAATTATTTCACCAAATTTTCAACATAGCCATTTAACACCTCTGCTCATGACCAGTGTCACTGTGATTTTCTTAACGTGTCCCTTACATTGATTTTGCACACCGACTGCACCATTGTGCGCTACCTGGACAGAACACATTGTGGGCCAGATGTGAAAAATGACAACTATACTGCTAATAAGGAGGTGTGGTAAAATGACAATGTTGAAAATCTGGAGTGAAAATACTGAAAATTGCGAACTTACGCAGTGCATGTGAACTCTGCAACGCATGCTCGTAAAACAGTCATTTTAGGAATTTTCAACAAATTTTCTACATAGCCATTTTAAGACCTCTGCTCATAAACAGCGTCAATGTGATTTTCTTAATTTGTCCCTAGCATTGATTTCACACTGACTGCACCATTGTGTGCTAATGGGCGGAAACACATTTTGTGTGGATGTGAAAATGACAGCTATACTGCTTATAAGAAGGTGTGGTAAAATGGCAATGTTGAAAATCTGGAGTGAAAATATTGAAAATTCGCGAACTTACGAGCGTGCATAGAAACTGCGAAACGCATGCTCGTAAAACAGTCATTTTAAGGAATTTTTCCACCAAATTTCCAAAATAAGCTTTTTCAGAGCCCACCTTATGAACAGTGGCAGTGTCGTTTCATTAATTGGTCTCGAAAGGTGATTTCACGCAGTGGCTGTGAAATCACCCTTCGGGCCCAAATAACGCCATGACAGTGAAATCATTCATGAGAAGGGGTCCCAGAAACCCCATGTTGAACATTTGGTGCAAAATTCCCAAAATACCCGAGATATGCAGCAAAGTTGAAAAACCCTATCTATTCCATTATACAACTTACCAGCATTTCCCAGTTTGCTGTCGGCTTTGAAGAGTGCAGGCGTGTTCCCAATCCCCAAGATTGTCGCGCCGACTCCGGAGGTGAGTATGGGGTGAGGGTGTGTGGGGTGGCAGGGTGCGCAATGGGTGGGTGCGTGGTGGGACAGGGAGACTGCGAGGGACCGTTTTCAAATTTACAGTTTTTTTTTTCTAATTAATAAGACGACGCGGGACATTTGCCACACTGGGGTGGGCTCCCAGCATGGCGGCTGGAAAGGCTGTTTGGGGGGGCTGGAGCTGACGGGGGATTGGGCACCCCTGTCAGCCATACGGGCTTGTGCCACGCTGGGGTGGGCTCCCAATGTGACAGCTGTAAGGCTGTTTGGGGGGGGTTGCAGCCGACGAGGGAATGGGCACCCCCGTCGGCCAAAAGGGCTTGTGCCATGCTGGGTGGTCTCCCAGGCGTGGCAGCTGAACAAACTGTTGGGGGGGTTAATCCCCCATCAGCTATACAGTACGGGGGGAGCGCGTCAGCATGCAATGTACATGCGTGTTGAGGGGGGGAGCTCTGCTCACTGAAGCAGAGCTCTCCCTTTCAACTGTATTCCACTGCATTTTCAGCTGTCATAGACAGCTGGAGTAGTGATTGGCACACTATGACCGCGCCTGCAGATACACTGACTGAATTGGAAGAAGCTGACTCACCTCTGGAAATCTTGGATAATGGCACTATGTTTCTTGCACATTGTGCAAGCAAACATAAAAAATCAAGGCCTAAACAACTAAAACAACTCTCCATCTAAGCAGTTAAGCATCTACCTCAGACCCAGGAAAGCTTGTCTAAATAGGAAAGGTTTTAGTTTACATTTAAATATTTCCAGAGATGGTGTCACCTGGAGATGGCGGGCAAGAGTTCCAGAGAGTTGGGGCAGCAATCTCAAATGCCCGGTCCCCAGAGCTCTTCAAGCTGGCACTGGGGATCTCCAGGAGGGCACCGAAGGTTGATCTCAGAGACCGAGATGGGATATAGGGATGCAGGAGATCCTTCAGAAAGCTTGAACCCAAATCATGTAGGGCTTTATGGGTCAAAAAAATCTATCTTGATGGTGATGTGCCAGTTCACCGGCAACCAATGAGAGTCGTGTAGCACAGGGGTAATATGGCTGAATCTAGAATGACCGGTCAGCACTTGTGCTGCTGTGTTCTGCAAAAGCTGCAGGCAACACAATCCACCACCCCCGACCCTGAGGTAGAGGGCATTACAGTAGTCAAGTCTTGAGGTCACGAATGTGTGTACCAGTGTGGCCAAGTCTTCAAGTGGGACAAAGGGCTTAGTCTGGGTGATGTTCCGGAGGTGATAAATACCGGCTTGGACAATAGCCGACACCAGAGCATCGAATGTCAGCTTGTTGTCAAACACAACACCCAGATTTCTCACCCTTGATGAGACCTCCAGTTCCACTGGGCTAATAAAAAGGCCCAATCTGTCACCAGAGGTTCCCACAGCTACCCTTCACCAGGCTCAACCAACAGTACCTTGGTCTTCCTGGAGTTTAGTCCCAGCCAGTTCAAAGCCATCCAGGCCTAGATCTCGGCCAAGCATTTATTCAGTTCATCGACAGCATCAGGTCTATCAGGTGAGAATGACAGGTAGAGCTGAGTGTCATCAGCGTAACAATGAAAACTCAGCCCATACTGTGTTATGACCTCACCCAGGGGTAGCATGTAGACTGTGAACAACACGGGGGAGAGGACAGAGCCTTGGGGAACTCCACTGGGCAGCTCCCTAGTATCAGAGGAATAACTCCCCAGAACTACCTTCTGAGACCTGCCCTAGAGAAAGGACTCAAACCAGCTGATGACCTTGCTGGTAAGTCCTACATATTTCCTCAGCCTGTCCAACACTCCCCATGGTCCACAGTATCAAAACTAACGAGATCAAAAGATGATAACTGTACACTCTCCCCAATCTCTCACCTTGAGCAGGTCATTCAACACCATGACCAATACTGTCTCCATACTGTGCATGGCCCGAAATCTGGAGTGGAAAGGTTCATAAATCTGGAAGTCCGCGAGATGCTCCCCGAGCTGTTCTGCTACCAGCTTCTCAAGAACCTTCACTAAAAAAGGAAGGTTCAAGATAGGCCAGTAATTTGCCAGGACGCTGGGATAGAAAGATGTGTTTTTTTCAGCAGAGGCCTAACCAGAGCTTGTTTTAAAGACTCCAGAAAGATGCCAGCTGACAACGAACTCCCGACTATCCCGGCAAAGACTGGACCAAGGGCCATGACACAATCAACTAGGAGCCGTGTTGGGCCTGGGTCCAGGTCACAGAGCATTGGTTTAAGCCTCGCGGATAATCCCACAGACCTCGTGCCATCATCAGCCAGAATTCACCCAGGGCAGTCTAGTGCAATCTCTCAACCGAGAAGTACCACTGTTGGAGGCTTGAATTCCACCAGAGGCAATCCTGGATCTTACAGAGGACACTCTGTCTGAGAAAAATCGAGCAAACTCTTCACATTTGTGAGTTGAAAAAGCCCTAATGGGATCCAGGCAGGCCGGATGTAACAGCCTGTCCACAACCCAGAAGAGCTGAGCTGATTGATTCTTCCTGGTTGCAAGTGTCCTAGACATGAAAGCTGCCTTTTTTGGATGATTGGCTTCTGATATTCATGATAATGAGATTTCAGAACCAGCTTGTCCTTGGCAGATCCAGTCTCCCTCCAATGCCTCTCCAACCTCTGCCCCATTATCTTCAACTTCCTCAGCTCCCCATTGAACCAAGGGGAGCTGATGTGAGAGGCAAGGGGGCGTACACGGATCAGTGCCAGGCGGTCCAGAGCCCCAGCAACAGCACGATTATAGGGAGTGACTACGTTCTCTGGGCCGCTGCTGCAAGTATCAAGCACAGATGAAATGCCCAGTTCTGCTAGTAGTCACTCTGGTTGAACACCTCTCAGAGAGGGAACTTGACCATTTCCACAAGGGATAGGACCCTTGGTGGGTTGTAACGCTGAACTCAGCGGTGCAGTGATCAGACCAAACTACCAAATCAGTGTTGAAAGTATCAATTTCAAGCCCCATCAAGAACACCAGATCAAGTACATGGCCAGATTGTTGGGTCCCAGACATGGAAAGCAGGGTTCATTACAAATAGCTGCTTGCTTGTTATAAAGTGCAGTATATGCTGACATTAGTATTTAACACAAAAAAGTGAATATAATTGTGTAAGTGCTAAGAGCTGAACATTATATGTTACACAAGACATCAGAAGTTATATTCTATTCTTTTATGATTTACCATGGTGCTTGTGAATAATGTTCCACTTTACCTTAAAAAGTATTTAACATTTATATTTTGGCAATTTCTTTTCCCAATCATACTAAAAAAACAGTCTTGATGGTAAACCAGATGAACAGGGCTCCATTGTGAGCTCTTTAAAAAAGTCTCCCTGCCCTGTAGTGTGTCCCGATCGAGCTCCTAGTAAAAGCGAAGCTGGTCAGAAAAGTAAAGTGCAGTTGGGGCTCATATTACTTAAAACAAACAAACAACAAAGAACCCCCCACAAAAAAACGGAAGAAAGAGTTCTTGTTCTGGGTCCCGACCGAGGTCCTGGTGGAAAAGGAGCGGGTCAGGAAAGTGAAGACCAGTTTGGGGGGGTGGGGGTGGTAATAACAATCTGGGAACTGGTGATTACAAGGATGATGACTGTGTGTATATAGATGCATATATTTGTAGCTGTTGGTCAGGAGACACACAGGGAATGCTCGTTTCTAGATTAGCATTGACAGTGATGCTGTAGACAGCCGCCTAATGAGGTGATAATTGCCATGTGTCTCATCCCCTTCCCCTTACGCTCTCGCTGTTTTTCATTCTCAGTCTGCAGTACTCATTAAACTGCTCGGCATTTTTGGGTCTTTTTTTTAATTTAAGTTAAAATCATTTAACTTTGATTTGGTTTTCGTGTCTTTTAAGTTTTAAAACCTTGTGATTACAGCAGCTTTCCATGACAGGAGCTGTCCCACTGTCCCGACACTTTCCCCTCTCTCTCCTCACAGTTGTTATTCTCATTCTGCATCAATTGCTGAACATGTCTACATTCTTATTTGTCTTTTTTTAAGTTATAACCTTTCATCTTTGTGTAAGCTTCTTCTGTTTTGGAGAGAGGCTTATGCTTCCTTTAGGGACCCCTTCTCTCGCTATTTTGTCCCCTGAGCTTAGGGATTTTTAATGCTCTGGGGCACAGTTTCTGTTAGTAGCCATGTAGTGGCAGCAGAGAGCGGGATTTAGGATATAAATAGGCCAGGAACAGGAAGTTTGTAGGTGAGTGGCTGAGAGAGGAAAGACAGGCAGGCAAGGCAGGAGCTCGGTGGTCCGGGTTTGGGTCTGTAAGGGAACCCCCCTCCCCAACTGGTAGACAGGATCGGTGGGTGCAGTGTCATGGCACTGGCAAGTTATGGTTGCTCCGAGGGAGGAGGGCTAGATAGCCTCTTGGCATGGTGAGAGTGCCCAGTAGGAGGGAGTTGTAGAGCCTTAGGGAGGATCCCATCTCCCATGTTTGTGGTGTCTCCTGGGTCATCAGGGCTGTGGGAATTGTGGCAGGGTTCCCACAGGGGAGGAGGCAGTGGCAGTCTCTCCTCCCGTACCCAGTGTGGCAGGGGGGCCCAGGGTGTTATGGGGGTGCAGGAGAGCATCCACCCATTTAGCGGCCTGCTAGGAAGGGTGGGTCTCAAGACATCGTTCATGAGCTGTTTGGGCAGGCCACAGGTCTTTGTGTGGATAGGCCCTAGAAGGCTTATCCTGGCCTGATGATTAGCTCCAGCTCCAGGGTATGGTAAAAGGGGATGCATTGGAGGCTTGGGTTGTCATCCTCTCTGTCACCTGAGGGGCACCCTGGGAGCGGAGTGCGGCCTGGGTATGCTGGGGGTCTGCCATGGCTGTGTCTGGGGCAGGCCGCAGGGCCTGTATTAAGTTGGTAGGCTTTTAGGACCATTTAGGCTGTGGTTCTACTCCAGTGAAGGAACTGGAGGGAATTGAAGGGCTGCACAAGGGTGAGAGTCTGGAGGAAATGCAAAGCTCTGAATTTCAGCAGTGGCGTGGTCAGGGAAGAGAAAATTCCTGGGTTCCCTGAGTGTGTTTTCTAGGGCTAGAGACAAGGTTGGGAGAGGCTGCTTGCTTCTCTGCTCAGAGGGAGTTGCCTGACCAGGGAAGAAGTGTGAGGGAAAGAAAAAGTAAAGGTGGCTTACCAGTGCTGGAGGTTTCTGGAGCCCTGTGCTTCCGTGGGAAACTGAAGTCCCGTTTCGGGTTTATCATCAGAGTTCCGAAATTTTAATGCTGTGAGCCTTGCATATTCTGTCTGTAAAATCTGTCTCCTTCCTGTGGTTGCCAGCATTTGTAAGATAGTTATGCCCCATGGAGCAGGAGTATTTATGGTATGAAGAAGCGATGAACCCCTGTGGCCCTCTAAATCATTTGGACCCAGGAGAAAATATAGTGATTAATTTTGGGGAAGAAATAGTGAGTCTTTATCTCATTTGTAAAAAGGGAGGAAATGAAATTCAGAATCCTCAGTTTTAATTCCTTCATCAGTTGATATTTTTAGGGGGCTTTATAGCTTTGTAAGATCCTTCACCTTCTGGGGTTCGGGGCCTTTGGGGATGCCAAGGGCCAAAGTCATTGTGAGTCCTGGTTCTCCTGTGGGATCCTTGGGGTACTGTCTTTTTTTTATCAGTGAGGTGGAAATCTGGGTGTCCAGCAGTTAGAAGATGCCTCAAGGTAAGCAGACTTCTTTCTTTCTTTGCTTGGGAACTGTGCATTTCTGGAGTGTATCTCTATGCTGTGGGTCCCTTCCCCAGAATATCAATGATTTCGACTCTAGATGTTTGGGAAGGGGTGGCTACATTTGATTTGTTTTTGTTTCTTTTAAGTTAAAAATATTGTGATTACAGTAACTTTCCATGGCAGGTGCAGTCCCACTGCTCCCCCCCCGCCTTCCCTTCTCTCACCTTGCATTTTTTCATTCTCATTCTACGGAATCTGGTCTGCATTCTTGTCTAAACTTGGAGTGGAGCTTTCCCTGTCCCTTCTCTGTCCCTCCTTACTGTGACTTCACTCTGTACCTCCTGAGTCAATGGGAATCCACAGGAAATGTTTTCTCTCAGTTGGGTGCCATGATCGAATGCTTATCTCTCTGCAAATAAAAGCACAGAAACCTTCTCTTTCACCAAGTGTGATTGCAGAATGTAGAGGGTAGTGGGAGGAGCGGAGCAAAAGTGGTAATAAGAGTCGGATGCTTATCTTCTGCAACAAAATAAAATTATAAAAAAGGTGAGAGAAACCAGACCATTAAGATGTTGTACTATTTTATTCTTATTGATTCTGGGGGAACTATGTGCTATTCTGGCTGCACAGGATATGGTAAATCAACACATTAAAGATTAGCTGTAGCATTAGGAGCCAGTCACCATGACCACCAATACTGAGCGATGCCTGCCAGTATTTACAATAAGACAAAGGTAGCAGTTCATGAAAACTAACAAGTGATCTTATTGGTTATGTGGAAACAAAATGATTCTGGATGCACAGGATATATAGCACTTAACAATGAACTATATGAAGATCAGCTGGAATTGAGAGCCTGCCACCACCCCACCCCAGAACTGTGAGATGGTGCACCTAATATTTTACAGTAAAATGTAGCAGTTCACATAAAAATAAATAGTTTATCTTACTGGTTCTGCCAAATGCATAACTACACTGGGGTGCACCTATTCTAAATTAAGGGCATCAGACACTTACAGGGAAGCTACACACCGATCGAGTTACAAGTCTGTCAGCAGCACGATACACACAGACACGATGCCCCAGCATTTAGCAATAAAAATGTAGCAGTTCCTGTGAAAAATAATAACTAATCTATAGTGCTGAATTATCCTGGCATAGCAAGTATGCTGTGCAATTTGCAAGGCACTATATGAACATCAGCCTGGCATTGCACGTTTAGGACTCAGGAGCCTGTGAAATGGAATAGGTCTGAAGTGACCTACCCCACCACCTGCCTAATTTAAACGCTATTGCCCATTCTGTGGCCTGAAAAAGCCAGGGTGGTAGTGGTCTTAGAGATGGCCAGGCCTGCCTGCTGGTACTCACTGAGGCCCAGCCATGAAGGACGGCTTGCACATGGTCAGCTCCAGAGCATTTGCATTATCAAGAGGCTCAGTGCTGCAGCCACAATGAGCACTGCCATACTGTGCCAGTGATGTACACCCAGATAACATTGCCACAAACCTCATATAAAAACTGACTAATAAACAAAATAACTGCACGGGACAGGAGGGGTGGGACCTTACTTCTGAGTCTGAGAAGATGTGCCACAGCTCCTGCAGCCTCTCCTGATGTGGGCTTGTCTCTTCTTTTCACCAAGCATTTTCGTGCATGAAGCTGCAAGGTTAAGAAATAACTGCTCAGTGCAATACTACACCAAGAACGCCTGAGGAAAGATGGCGATAGGCAAAGAGCCTACTGAAGAATGCATAGTCGGCCCCCACAGCACACTTTGTTCAAACCCTCATTTACTGTCCACAGAAGCTTGGCACCACACAAGTCCATGAGATGAGATATAAGAGCTGTTAGGGAGTCCAACAAAATCCATGAAGAGCAAGTCATTTGGCTCCAGGAGTCTTGGCATCCTCGGCATGCACAGAGAGGGGAGCGGAGGGTAAGTAATTCAGGCGGTAGCCTTTATGACCCAAAGTAGCATGAGTTCTATGCAGACTGCAGCTGTCCTGAGACAGGAGCTGCTTTTAAATGGCAGTGTTTTTGCGGGCTTCTTTTGTTATCAGGCACAGCCTCTGTATTGGCTGGGATGGCTGCAGAGAATCAGGTTCAGAATCCGTGGGCTGTGGGAGTGGTTGGGCAGGCTAGTCCGTTTGCTGCTGCTCTCGCTTGACCTTTACTGTTCACAATCTTTTCGGTTCAAGCAGTAAAGTTCGAACTTTAAAGAAGCGCGAATGGCAATTTACAGATTGAACGATCCTTACCCAAGCAAGTGACTGGTGATATGGTCTCATCCCCAAAAGACATATTTGCCTAGTAATTTACATATTCTAAGACAAAATGGAACTAAGTATGTGACTGAGACCTAAATACAGGTCTTGTTCATTCCTTACCAAGTGGTATTCCCTTAGAAATCCATATTTAAAAGCGGGGGGAGGGGGGGACAAGATGGTGGGGACAGCCTGAATAGTATTTCTCAGAGCAGGAAGAGTAAATCCTTAACAATTAACTGTTTAAATGGTTTTCATTTACCTGCTTGTCTAGTGGCTATCACAAAAACCATTATAATTCAAAAATGGTGCGATATCTTTTCACCAAACTATCCAAAGGCACACACTTGGCATAGACCCGATCATCCCTGAAAATTTCAGGAACATTTTTCATTCCGTCTGGACTGTAGATGAGGGCAAAAAAATTCCATGTTGAGCATAGGAAAAAAAAGTGTTTTTTCTGTTTTTTACCGCTTCATATCTCAAAAGCTATACAAGAGTCTGTCACAAAACTTTTCACATTTTGAGACACTGGCAGAATGACTGCACTTGCCAAATTGTGGGCTATTTCGTCAAAGAATGCCAAAGTTATTGAGGTGCAAAATTTTGGATTTAACATAGAAGTGCCAGTACAACCCTAACTATAGGGGTGCGACTGTGCCCCTGTAATGTATAACACATAATACACTACAGGTCCTGTAGTCATGCTCTGATGTATGCAGGTCTTGGGTGTGTTGTGCAGCACAAGGCCATAGGTCAACTGCATTCAGCCATCAAAGGCATGTCCACATGCCCTTCAGTGTATTATCTGTCTCATAAAATGTCATCTGTTCTAGTGGGGGGGGGGGGGAGTAGTACCTATTTTGTATAATGACTTCTGCTAACAAGTTGTCTTTTCATGTGTGTTACAGTCATTGTTTCTGTTTTTAAAGCAGCAGTGCAATGAAAAAAAAGTTATTCCAAAAAGCTAATTTTCTGCAATGGCTATGAAAAAATATTAGCAGAACTCTTGATTTTGGTTTTCTGGATTCTTCCTATGCTGTATACTGTACATTTGCATGTTTGTCTGGCCTTTGGCCCCCCTCAGGTCTTCAGTATTATTTCTATGCAAAAATGAGGCAGCCATCTTTTTTCTTGAGAAATAATTATTTTAAAACTTTCATAATATTCTTAAATAATAACAGAAACTGAAAATTAAACCACCAAAATAAACTGGAAGACATCTAGCATTAATTAGGAAGAAAAAAAGTGGGATCAAATTTTAACCCATTTGGTTGCTACGCTGCTTTAACTTATCTCATCACTTAATCTGGTTGATCCAGTCGTCTGTATTGTCCCCTCACTCCCGTGCTTCTATTTACTTTCACTTTAAGTTGTGTGACTCAACAGATATCTCTGCATCAGTAGCATTAAAAAAATGCTAACCAAAGTTGTTTTTATGAAAATTAGAAGAAATCTAAGTGGTTTTGTGCCCCAAAATAACTGTGAAAATACTAAAGTGTCTCCGACTCTATAGTGAAACTGAGTGAGTTGGTGCCTTTGGTAGTGCAGACAGTGAACCCTAGGGAAAGAGGGTTACTCTAGCAATGCAAGTGCTTCACTATGCACTACTGAAACCACTGACTCACTCACCTGGTTTATCATCCACTGCCCCCATCCCTGGTACCACTATACCCCATTCTGAATGTGCCAAAGGCATACAGTGTTTGAGGGGTGGGGTGGTCATTTAGCAGCAGGGATAATTTTCTACGGGATAGGGAGTAAAGCAGGCAACACTTTTAAAAGGGGCAGGAATTTGGCAGCTGTTTGTAATGTTCCTAGCTTCAGAGATGTTTATTTATGTGTCCAAAGAATCCGTAATACACTGTACCTGAACAAAAGTTGATTTGAAAACCAGTATTTAAGTGGTAAGGCATAGCCCTTGAATCGAAGTTGAGCATGGTCCACTGTGGGGTGGGATTGCTATCAGTAACCCCCCAAGCTGTTTTGACGCTTATTATGAAATACTGAGTTCTGTATCCATGCAAATGTAATTATTAAACAAAACTTCCTCTTTACGGAAGAAAAGTCATATCATATATCATATGTCATGTCATATATATATTATATCATATCCAGTGTTGGTAAGTTACTTTTAAAAGTAATCAGTTACAGTTACTAGTTATTTTGATATAAATGTAATCAGTTACAGTAAATTATTACTTTTATGTAAAAAGTAATTAGTAACTGTAACTGTAATTCACATTACTTTTCATATTACTTTATATTACTTTTAGTAACATGGTTGTATCTACTCATTGAACATAGCTATGTGCTCTTGTAACCCCAAGAAGTGTATAAAAGAAATAAAACAGATTCTAAAGACAACTAATATGTTAAGTTATAATGCAGTACCCATCTGACATTGCCAGCCACAACAATCCCTTTACATTTCAATAAATAAGAGTTCTATTAAAAAACTCTCAAACACACACACACCCCGCATCTGCTGCTGCCCTCCACAATATTTTCCCCCCACAGCTGAATCTTGGCTTTGCCAGCCACTGCTGTCCCTGACCTTTTTCACTTCCATAACACCCACACTCACCCTCCCAACACACACACACTCCCTGTCTCTACTGCCAGTGCCCTTGACGATCTTTCCCACACTGCTCTATATCCTGACAATGCCAGCCTCAATTATTCCTTTACATCCCACCCTTACCCCACCACCACCACACACCCTGCTGCATCTTCTGCACTTGGCAATCTTTCCCACATCTAGCCTTTATTCTCCTCCAGACTATGCAAAAGCCACAACTACCCCTTTAGTTGTCCATAATAAAATCCCACCCTCACATAGCTCCCCCTACACTGCACACACACACACACACACACACACACACACACACACACCCTGCAGATCTACTGCCCTTCCTTGCCTTGGTGATCTTTTCTCATTTCCCCACAGCAGTCTGAATCCTAACTTTGCCATTGCCAGCAATAGATCCACCCCACATTACATACAATAAATTCCACCAGCACACACCTGCTTACCCAACACATGATTTAAACAGTCTTTCCACAGTTGAACCTGACGTGCCACTGCCACTGAGACACAGTTATAATTACAACTAAGTCTGCCATGACTATTATGCCACTGCCAGTATGCCACAACTGAAGTCAGACAGTGTCACTTACAATCATCAAATCATCACACAACACAAAACACTTCTTGCAATCCAGTACATACCCCTTTGATGAGAATTTTCTTTGAGATGGGGCTGGTGATGGTGACAGACCTCTCAGGTAGGTGGGTGGCTGGACAATCAAGCGACCTGCTGTGGCAACTTGGCACAAGTGATGTAGATGGAAATGGGCCCTGAGCCTTACCTGCAGATGGACTACTTGCCTTTTTCCCTACAACAGCTATGCTTGCCCCGATTCCCTCAGGGTTCACAATGGCAACCATAGAAGGCCATCAATGACTTGCAAGGTGTAGCAAGTTATCTATAAATTGCACATCAACTGGCCAATCTGTTGCCTTCTCAAAAAATTTCATCAATTTTTACAGCGATTATTACTGTACCATGTAGTGGAGCACAGGTAGTATAATTTGTATATCAAATGTTGCAAAATTATATATTTTAATAATAAAGTGACCAATAAAATGATGCTTTCTGACTTGTATTTCACAGCACGTGTTACATCATAGGACAAAATGGTAGTATTAAATGCATGCAAAAAATGGAAAATACAGTTAGAATCAACATTTCAACCATAGGTCTTCTTCAGGAATTATCTAAATGAGAAAAGAGCAGTAAGAGAAATAAGAGACATATTTGTGAGGAAAGAAAATAGAAATGAGGCTGTGGAGAAATACAGAATAAATAATTGGGTGGTGTGTTTAACAGGTTTTACACACACCCAAGGTGTTGGATGCTACATAAATCCCGAAAGCGAAGCTCGAGGAGTTTATTTAAATATACAACATTGAGAGTGTGTAAAATCTTGAGTTAAACATGCCACCTGATAGTTTTATTTTATATAATTGCTGGGGAACATTTTCACACAGCAATTATATAAAATAAAGCCACGCCCCCGTGATAGCTGCTATCCCAGGGTTTCAGGACCGTCCACTATCTGAACTTTGAAGCTGAAACATTTTCTTTCCCCAATTTTCATTGTTTTTATAGCTTAAACATAATAATAGACATAGGCCAGTTATTTCCTTTTTTCAGTTAACTTACCCAGAATGCCAGTCGCAGTGAAGTGTGCAGGCGCAGTGCTACAGAAAGGCAAAGAGGAGAGAAGAGCTGTGGCTGGCACATGCATTGACCAAGAAAAAGCTGGCGTGTGTTCACTGTTACAACCCATGGGTTATAATGGGAAAGTATAACCCAGTTTCCCTTAGGGAGAAAACTCTATCCAGTTACTATCAAGTGGTAATAGGTAAGGTAAGAATAGAATCTGGAAAATGAAAAGGTGATGACATCTAGAGACCAGAGGGGCACAGGACCCAAGGCAGCATGGATTCACAGTGAGAAGGTCATGCCAGACAAATCTGATCAATTTCTTTGACTGGGTGACCAAAGTAGTTGATCAGGAGGGGCTGTGGACATGGCCTACCTAGACTTTTAACAAGGCATTTGACACAGTCCCACACAAAGATTAATATACAAGTTAGCCAGCCTGGGAGTGGGTCCCAAGATGACAGCCTGGGTAAAGAATTGGCTGGAGAATAGGACACAGAGGTAATAGTAAATGGAGTCCACTCTGAAAAAGGGGTTAGTAGTGGGTACCGTGAGGATTCAGTATTAGGACGTTCCTCTTCAATGTCTTTATGTTTCATTGCAGAGGGACTAGAAGGAAAAGTATGTTTCTTTGCAGATTACACAAAGATCTGCAACAGAGTTGATGCACAAGGTGGAGTGGAAAGGATGAGAAGGACTTGGCAAGGTTAGAGGAATGGTCAAATGTATGGCAGCTTAGATTCAATGCTAAGAAGTGCAAAGTAATGCACCTGAGAAACAAAAACTCAGGGGAAGAGTACACAATGGGGGGAGATACTAACAACAACAAAAATGGAAAGGGACCTGGGGGTAGTCATATCAGATGACCTAAAGGTGGGCAAGCAATGTGAGAGGGCAGCAAGGAGGGCTGGAGGGATACTGGGATGCATAGGGAGAGGCAATACCAGTAGAAAACAGGAAGTTATTATCCCTCTGTACATACAGCTAGTGAGACCCCATCTGGAGTACTGCGTGCAGTTCTGGAGACCCAATCTCCACAAAGACATAGACAGGATGGAAGCTGTCCAGAGGAGGGCAACTAAAATGGTGCAGGGTCTGCACCGGAAGACATATGAAGAGAGACTTAAGGAGCTTAATATGTATAGCCTCGAGGAAAGGAGGGAGAGGGGGGACATGATAGAAACTTTCAAGTACCTCAAGGGAATCAACAAAGTCCAAGAGGGTAGCATCTTTCAAAAAAAGAGGTGTGCAAGAACAAGGGGGCACAATTTGAAGATAGAAGGGGGCGGCTCAGAGGTAATTTAAGGAAGTATTTTTTCACAGAGAGGGTTGTGGATGTATGGAACGGACTTCCAGAGGAGGTTGTGGAGTCAAAAACAGTGGTGGAATTCAAGCATGCATGGGACAGTCATAAGGCAATTCTAGGGGGTGGGGGTAGGAAGAAGTAGGCTGCTGGTTAACTAGGATCTGCAGCTTATCCATCAGGTAGGGAAATGGGCAGACTGGGTGGGCCAAGCGTTCCTTATCTGCCGTCAAATTCTATGTTTCTATGACAGGTATGAAAAGGTAGAGTAGAAGTGAATGGGCTGAGGAGTCCTTAAGTGGGGACTAATTAACAGGACCTAGTAAAAAGGCTGAAAGGTGAAAGCTATGTATACACACTCATTTTCATTTTCTACAGATGAAAGAAATATTCAGACTGGAGGGGCCAGTGGTTTACACAAGATATGTGACAATTGGTACAAGGACACCCAATGCAAAGACACCTCACCAGAGCCATTCAGCATAACAGTATTTTCTGTAATGAGACGACTGGCAAAAACAACTCCGACACCCAACAGCAGTGAGACTGTAACCATCTAGAAAGCAGTGGTGCGATAAATGAGGCTACCTTGTAGTTGTAGCTACCGTGTTAAAGATCTCATAGGGCAAACTAGTTTTAGGTCAGAATTCCTAGGCTTAATGCTATAAGGCTGCATGTCTTTGCTCTGGTTGCTGTGCCACTGGTTTACACCACCCCATACCTCTGGCAGTTCATAATACCTAGACACTGTAACTACTCAAACCTGACTATTGGCAAGGCTACAAAAAGGCCGCCTCACAGCCATGAAATGTTGTCTAAACTTTTTATTGTGAAAAAACGCAAAAAATGGTAGCCAACTTGCATTCAATGTGCAAGGTGAAGATGCTGGGTGCTCACACAGTGCTTGCCAGAAGGCAGTTTTTTATGTTAATTGCACGCATGCGCAAGAAACATATTGTGGCAGCTTTCTCCAGAAGCAGGTTGTGGAGGCATGGCACTGTTGTGGCCAATGCTCCCACAGCCTGTAAAGGCTTGGCCCACTTCCCCCAATGCCATGGCATGCTGCTGCTGACACTAGTTCAGCCAGCGTGCCTCAACTTTCTAATGTTTTAGCTGCTGCAATCAGGGGCCACCTTGTCATTGCAGCATCAGCCATTCGCTGCAATGAGGGAGCGACCCTTCATTGCAGGGCGGAACCTTTAAACATTGATATTATTTGTGAACATGGCAGCGGCTTGTCACCATGTTCACAAACAATATTAACCCCCCCCACCCAGGGGGTGCCCAATCCCCCTCAGCAGCATGAGCCCCCCCACCCCACTGTGTTTGTTTGCCAGCAGGGCCCAATCCCTGTCAGCTTTAGTGCACCAAGGGTTATATTTGCCAACGAGGCCCTCCCCGTCGGCATTATGGAACCCCTCACTTTTGTTGTCTGCTGATGGGTGCCCAATCCCCATCAACATAATGTCACCCCTTTTGTTGTGTGCTGATGGGGGTGCCCAATCCCGTCAGCATAATGCTATATCCCCTTTTCATGTGTGCTGACGGGTGCCCAACTCTCATCGTACAGCTGCAGCCCCTGCAGAAATGGAATGAGCGAGTGAGACAAGGGGAGTGAGCAACCTCAATGGAGCTCTGTCGGGACAGCTGCAGATTTCTTTGTGGGCAGCAAAAGGTGCCAATGCAGGCAGGAGCCCAGTACAAAAGGGCAGCCTGCAGCACTGGGAGAAACAGAATGAGCAAGTGAGAAAGGGGGACTGAGTGAGTTCAACAGAGGTCTATCATGACTGCTGCGGGTTTCTTTGTGGGCAGGAAAAGAGGAGGCACATAGGCAGGGCCCAGTATAAAGGCCAGCCTGCAGCCCCGGCAGAAATGGAATGAGCGAGTGTGGGGGGTGAGCAACCTCAATGGAGCTGTGTTGGAACTCTGCACATGTCTTTGTGGGCAGACAAACGGCCAGACCTGGCAGGAACCCAGTACAAAGGCAGCCTGCAGCAGTGGCAGACACAGAGATGAGGCGGGTGTGAGGGAGGCGGGTGAGTGAGGCTCAAGCAGAACTCTGTTGGGACTGCTGCAGCTTTGTTGTGGGCAGAAAAAGGCAGCAATGCATGCAGGGGCCAGTACAAAGGGCACCTTGCAGCGGTGAAAGAAACAGAATGAACGAGTGAGAGAGGGGGAGTGAGTGAATGAGCTCAATGGAGCTCTATCGTGACTGCTGCAGATTTCTCTGTGGCCAGAAGAAGGCGGCAATGCAGGCAGGAGCCCAGTACAAAAGGGCAGCCTGCAGCACCGACAGAAATGGAATGAGCGAGTGAAAGAGGGGATTGAATGAGCTCAATGAAGCTCTGTCGGGACTGCTGCAGATTTTTTTGTGGGCAGAAAAAGGCACCAACAGAGGCAGGAGACCACTACAAAATGGCAGCCTGCAGTGCCAGTAGAAACAAAATGAGTGAGTGAGACAGGCAGAGTGACCGAACTCAACAGAGCTCTGTCGGGACAGCTGCGGATTTCTTTGTGGACAGAAAAAGGTGCAAATGCAGGCAGAAGCCCAGTACAAAAGGGCAGCCTGCAGCGCCAGGAGAAACACAACAAGCGAGTGAGACAGGTGGAGTGAGTGAGCTCAACGGAGCTCTATCATGACTGCTGTGGATTTCTTTGTGGGTAGAAAAAGGTGGCAACGCAGGCAGGAGCCCAGTACAAAAGAACAGCCTGCAGCACCAGCAGAAACAGAATGAGCGAGTGAGAAAGGGGGAGTGAGCTACCTCAACGGACCTGTGTCAGGACTGCTGCAGATTTCTTTGTGGGCAGAAAAAGTCACCAACAGAGGCAGGAGTCCAGTGCAAAAGGGCAGCCTGCAGCGCCAGCAGAAACAGAATGAGTGAGTGAGAGAGAGAGGGAGTGACCCACCTCAGTGGAGCTCTGTCAGGATAGCTGCAGATTTCTTAGTCGGCAGCAAAATATGCCAATGCAGGCAGAAGCCCAGTACAAAAGAGCAGCCTATGGCACCAGGAGAAACAGAATGAGCGCATGAGACAGGCGGAGAGAGCAACCTCAATGGAGCTCTGTTAGGACAGCTGCAGATTTGTTTGTGGGCAGAAAAAAGTGCCAACGCAGGCAGAAGCCCAGTACAGAAGGGCAGCCAACAGCGCCAGGAGAAACACAATGAGCGAGAGAGAGAGGAGGAGTGAGCGAGCTCAACAGACCTCTATCATGACTGCTGTGGATTGCTTTGTGGGCAGAAAAAGGCAGCAACGCAGGCAGGAGCCCAGTACAAATGACCAACCTGCAGCATTGGCAGAAATGGAATGAGCGAGAGAGGGGGAGTGAGCTAGCTCAACGGACCTGTGTCAGGACTGCTGTAGATTTCTTTGTGGGCAGAAAAAGTCACCAACAGAGGCAGGAGCCCAGTACAAAAGGGCAGCCTGCAGTGCCAGTAGAAACTGAATGAGCGAGTGAGAGAGAGGGAGTGATCGACCTCAATGGAGCTCTGTCGAGACAGCTGCAGATTTCTTTGTGGGCAGAAAAACATGCCAATGCAGGCAGGAGCCCAGTACAAAAGAGCAGCCTGCAGCACTGGGAGAAACAGAACGAAAAGCGAGACAGGGCAGTGAGCGGATCAACGGACCAACGCAATCAACATTCGGCATTGACAAGTGCTTGTTTTAGCCTGATGTTGTAATAAATTGAGCATGCAGTCAGTTGAGCAGCCTTTGTTTACACTGAAACCTGAATATCAAAAGACACCTGCACAATCTCCAGATTCAGTGATGTCATAAACCTCTTGAGCTTCACTCTTGAGGTTTATGAAGTCACAGGAAACCCTTGATGGATTATAGCAACCGTAACAGATGGATGCCCATCTGTTTTGCTATTTATATTACAGTAGCTAGTTACTTTTAGGAAAGTAATGTCATTATAGTTACTTACTACTTTATTTTAAAAGTAATCAATTACTATTACTTGTTACCAGAAAAGTAATCAGATTACAGTGACTGAGTTGCAAGTAACTGTTACTACACCAACACTGATCATATCATGTCACATCACATTACATCATCACTGCTATTCACACCAACTTTAATTCAGGTACATTTAATTATGGATCATTTGGACGATGAATTCCATTTCTAAAAGAAGAACATTATAAGCAACTGCCAATTAGCATAGATTCCAGTTCCTCTAAAGGTTTTAGTTAAAACTTATGTTTGTAGCTGGCCTGCTGGCACAGGGGTAGCGCTACCACCTGTGACTCCGATGATCTGGATTTGGGAACAAGCCTGACTTACTGGAGAGCCGGCTGGGGGAGGTGAGCTGAGCATCCCAGAGGACACTGTCCACCTTGAGGAGGGAGAGTAGACCGACTCCGCTGTGCTACTGCCAGCTGGGTGACCACAGGTGGCTGTGCAAGTGCAGCCACTGAATCAGGGAGGACATCAACATGCTGTCACATACAACACACAACAAGGGCTCTTCTCGGCATCCTACAGGGGCTGGGATAGAAAATGGGAAAAAGGCTACATGTTGCAGAAGGATGTTCGCCCCTCACCATAGGCCCCACTGCTGACTGAGGTACTCTGAAGCACTGACTCAGTCTCCTTTGGGGGTACAGCCGCCTCCCAATGGCCCTACCCTGGGGAGTAAACCAGGGTGTCAGTAGGAGGTGAAATAAGTTCTAGGGAAGGTGGGTGAGTGGGTAGGACTGGAGAGGGCCGACAGGCAAGGGGTAAAAAAAATAATTAAAATAACAAAATAAACAAATGTGTTTACATACATATAACATTTTGACCTGATTATGGAGATGTGAAAGAGCATACAAGAAAATGCAGTGTTAACGTGCCTTGGTTGTCTTCCTCCTATCAGTGATCAAGCAGGAACTATGGGTATTCTTGATCCCTGCTGTCATGACGCTGATCCTGCTGGCACTCTTCCTGGAAGAAATGGGCTTCTTCCTCCGGAATATTGTTTCCACCAAGCGGAGATGTCTCTATCTCTGGATCCTAGGAATCTACCCGGTAAGTTGGAGAAGGTACCCAATTATCATCATCATCATCATCACCATCTTCATCTTTATTCAACAGACGCTCTTCTGGGCAAAACTTATCCAGGGGACCTCAAAGTACATGAAGCTAATAATGGGGAGTGGACCCATCAAGATGGCCTAGTGGTAGAGAGCTGTGCTACCATGTGGGCTACCTCAGTTTGGGAGGGAGACAGGGTCTTGTCTATCATGATTTCAAGGGCTGTGGGTGCTGGTGATGACAGCATTTCCTGGACAGGGATGGAGGTGCCCTGGTTCTACTCAAGCAGTGACTGCTGTCATGGGCCAAGGAGATAGTCTGAGACACTGGGAGTGCTGGGGGAAACCCCTTTAGGGTGAAAGATACAGCTGGGAAAGCAGTACATTGATGACCATCAGTATTAGGGCCCGCGGTCCTCTCAGGCCCTGCATATTACCTATGGCTGTGCAGTGGTTGTCAGGGCTGTCAGCTTGCCAAATGTGGTTCTGATGGGGACAGGGATCATCGTTGAGTTTAATAACCCATGTTAAAAAACACAGAGATACATAATTCCATTAGAAGCAGTAAGGAACTACAAAGCACAGGGGCATCTGTTCTGAAGTCTGACTTACAACATTTCTGTGTGCTGTGATGCTGCTAACGTAATGAAATATACCTGCATTTATACTCAATGTTTGAGTCTTATTGGTGTCCTTAGAGAGTGTGGCCTTTGCATTCCTTTGCTCTGGTAGGTGATATACCCCTTGTGAGTGGCACCTGTTTGTGACCTGCAGTGTGATCCCAATTGTTTTGTTTTTGTCAGGGCGTGGAGCTTGGTAGTTGTGGTTTTGGTGGGGAGGGAGATCACAGTGGAGGATAGTGGAGGATAAAATCCTATATGTAAAATAGTGGGATACATCATTTTTTGTACTGTGCTAATGTTATTTATAAAATAGTGTATAGTCAGTAATGCTTCCTAAATGGCTGAGACCTGAATGGCTGAGATCATGATGGGGCAGTGGACGTGGCCTACTTAGATTTGGGCAAGGCCTTTGACATCATACCACATGGAAAGCTTATAAGGAAACTAGGCATTTTAGGGTGGGACCAAGGTGGTAAACTGAGTACAGAACTGGCTGATGGATAGGTGACAGAGAGCAGTGGTAAATGGCACTCACCCAAATGAGGGGAGAGTGACCAGCGGGGTACCTCAGGGGTCAGGGCCAGGATCTGTCCTCTTCAGTGTCCTTATAAGTGATGCTGTGGAAGAGTTGGAAGGGAAGGTCTGCCTCTTTGCAGATGACAACCAAAATCTGCAATAGGGTGGATACTCTGGAGGGGGTGGAGAGAATGAGAAGAGACCTGAGAAAACTGAAGGAGTGGTCGAGGGTATGGCACCTGGGTTTCAGATAGTGAAAAAAAAAGTGCAAAAATCATGCACCTAAGGCAGAGTAACCCAGTGTATAAACTGGTGGGAGAGGTATTAGCGGTCACAAAGCAGGAACGAGACCTTGGGTTTATCATATCTGATGACCTGCAGGTGGCAGGGCAGTGTGACAAGACAGTAAGTGGCAGGGCCAGCGGGATGCTGGGGTACGTAGGGAGGGGAAACACCAGCAGAAGGTGAGAGGTGGTATTATCACTGTATCAGTCGTTGGTGAGACCCAGCCTGGAGTACTGTGTCATGTTCTGGAGACCATGGGACTGATTTTCAAAAGCCCTGTGAATGTCGCAAGCCTCTGGTGTACCAATCATGTGGCAAAGGGGGCTTGCAACATTCTCTCGGCGCTGATCGGGATTTTCATCCCTATGCGCCAAATGCTGCAAGTTAGACCAGCTCAGTCCTGGTCTAACTTGTGCCGTATGGGTGACCCTTTTACAGAGCTTGTGCCATGTGTTTTAGTGCAAGCTGCCATAGTGTGAGGCACTGTTGCAACCTCGCTAACGCACTAAAACAGTACAGTCGCATCATAGACGCTTTTGACGTAGTTGCACTAAGCATTGGGCTGGCACAGGCTTGACGTAAGCGCAGTGTCAACTCTTTGAAAACTGGGCCCATATCTCAGGAATGGCATGGACAGAGTAGAGGCTGTCTAAAGGAGGGAAACTAAAATGATGCAGGGTTGCATTATAGCCCTATGAGGAGAGACTGAGGATCTCAGTATGTACACCCTGGAACAGAGGAGGAGAGGAGGATCATGACACAGACCTATAAGTACCTCATGGGGGTGAACAAAGTACAGGAAGGGAGTATTTTTCAGAAGAAAAAGGTACCAGCAGAAGAAGGCACACAAGAGCTGGAAGGGGAATTTAGGAGGGATAGAAATATAGAAACAGAATTTGATAGCAGATAAAGACTGCTTGGCACACCCAGTCTACCCATTTTTCCCTCCCTACAATATCACTGCAGACTCTACTTGATTTCTGGCTCTTTCTCCTTCCCCCCCTTCCTTTCCAGTAAGGTTCCCTTATGCTTATCCCATGCATGCTTGAGCCACACCCCTGTTTTTGCTCCATCACCATGGCTGGTAGGCTGTTCCAGGAATCCACCACTCTATCTGTGAAGAAGTGCTTCCCACATCTCTCCTGAATCTACTCTTCTCCAGTTTCATAGCATGTCCACTTGTTCTTGAGCACCCTTTTTTCTAAAAAAATACTTCTCTCCTGTACCTTCTTTACCTTGTGAGGTATTTAAAGATCTCTGTCACATCCCCCCTCCTACCTTTCTTCCAAAGTATACATACTGAGGTCCTTTAATCTCTCCTCATAGCCAGCCCTTTGGCTCTGAGGATTGTGGCGCTGGATGCCACACCTAGCACCACGAGGGAAACCCAGGTTCAGGAATGAGCCCAGGCCATCGGGGGTTGGCAGGGGAGGGAAGAGATTGAGCATCCAGAGGACTTCTCTCTCTTCGGGAGGGTTTTAGGGGAGTGATTGCTCAAGAGCAGCCTCTAGGCAGTCGGGCGCATAACATAGTGACGCTGTGCTAGTGGGGCGAGTTATGGCACAACATTGCCTTGCATAGCTGAACTCCATGGGGGCAGGAAACTCCATAAGAATCAAAATCTCTACTCCTGGGGATAGGTGATGGCACCTCAGCCTCCGGGTCCACACTCCAAGCACCGGACTGACTTCCTCTCCAGGGTCCGACTCATGTAGCCCGCACTCTACACTATAAGATAGAGTGCCCTGGGTGGATAGGGTGGCCCTTCCTCTGGGGAGTTCACATCTGGGGGTTGTGTCGGGTGGCATGAGGGAAGAGGAGTTAGAGGTATCAGGTGGGAGGTAAAGACCAGGAAACATCGAGAATGCTGGAGAGAGAGTTCCCCAGGTATGTGGAGCAGAAAAAGAGTTTACAAAAAAATAAAATAATCTCTCCTCATAGGGCTTGTGATGCACATCCAGCACCATTTTAGTTGCCCTCCTCTAGACTGCCTTCACTCTGTCTATATCCTTCCAGAGATGTGAGCTCCAGAACTGGACACAGTGCTGTATGTGGGGTCTTACCAGTAATCTATATAGAGGCAACACTACCTCCCTCTTTCTGTTGGTGAGAACCTTCCCTATGCATCTCAACATCTCACTAGCTCTTCCAACTGCCTTTTAAGCACTGCCTAACCACCTTTAGGTCATCAGATATGATTACACCTAGGTCTCTTTCCTACTTGGTGGTCATCAATACCACTCCACCCTTTTGTACTCCTCCCCGGCTTTCTGTGTGACAAATGAATTATTTTGCACTTTTCGATTGAAACCCAGCTGTCATATCTTTGACCATACCACTAGTTTTCCTTTTTTTTTCTTGTTTTTTTCTGGATTTTCTCCAGTCCGCTTCCATGCATCCTCGATTTGATGTATGCATGTGAACTACACATGCACATCTTGGGGCCTTCCCACCTACCAGTCACCTGGTACTGCATGCGCTGTCACCCACCCTCCCACCCCCCTGTACCAGTACCCTGGTGACCCAAGGTCATTCTCAACCCAGGTCACCTGCACAGCACTAGGTAAGGTGTCCAGCACCTCAGCGCCACCGGGCCAGCCCAACCATTCCACTAGTTTTCTCAGGTCTCTGCTCATCCTTTCCACCACCCCCTGGATTGTCCACCCTATTGCAGATTTTGGTGTTATCCACAAAGAGGCAGACTTTCCCTTCCAGCTCCTCTGCAATGTCACTTATAAAGACATTAAAGAGGACCAGTCCCAGCACTGATCCCTGAGGTACCCTGCTGGTCACCCTCTCTTCCTCAGAGTGAACTCTGTTTACCACCACCCTCTGTCGCCTATCCCCTAACCAATCTCTTACCTAGTTTACCACTTTTTAACCCATTCCTAAGCTACTCAACTTGCTTACTAGTCTGCTATGTGGAACGTTGTTGAATACCTTACTGAAATCTAAGTAGGCCACATCCACTGCTTCACTGTGTTGTAATTCCTTGGTCATCCAGTCAAAGAAATCTGACAGATTTCTTTGACACCCCAAAAAAAATCAGTCCATGCTGCCTTGGGTCTTGCAACCCATTGGATTCAAGATATTGCACAATCCTTTCCTTCACCAGTGATTCCATTAACTTTCCTACCACCAATGTCAGGCTGAAATGGCAGCCTCCTCTCTACTACCACTTTAGTTAAGTGGGACTACGTGTGCTCTCCTCCAGTCCTCTGCAACCACTCCTGTTTCTAGTGATCTGTTAAACAGGGTTGTAGCCAGAGATTTCCATTTTGTACACAGTCTCCAACAGTTACCCCCCCATTAAAAAAATGTACACATCCTTTCCAAATGGCACCCCCTTCCAAACAAGTCAGTTTGTTGTCAGATGATTCCTCTACTCTCTAAAGAGGTTATACATGTATATCTCTCCTAAACAACAGAAGTTTAAACAGAGACACTCCTCAATGGCCCACACTAACCCAAATACTACAGATTAGAATGAAAATGTTAACAGAAAGGCTTATGGTTTGTGACAGGCACTCAGCAAAATTGTACACAAATGTGTACAGTGAGTCACGCCTGTCTACACCCTTACTGTTAAATAGGACAGTCAGAGGTGCAGTCAGTACCTCCCTGAGCTCTCACAAGAGCCTTGGATGCATCCCATCTGGTCCCATTGCCTTGTCCACTTTCAGATTAGCGAGTCCCTTCAGAACTCTCTCTGAAAAAGGACTAGTGTCCACCTCCCTCCCTCCCTCCCTCCAAAATATGTTGCTTTGTTGTGGCCCCTCCTCTTCTTCTTCCTCTGTGAACACTGAACAAAAGTATTTGTTCAGGATGTGTCCCTTTCCTGTTCCTCCTCTGCGGTCCCCACTTCCCTTCTTAACCTTACAATCCCACCCTGGTCTTCCTATTTTCACTTACATAGCTAAAAAGTCTTGTCCCTTTCACTACTGCTTGGGCTGTTCTCTCTTTAGTTTGTACCTTTGCACTTCTTACTGCTTTCTCAGCTTCCCTCTGTCTCTCCTGGTGCACCTCCCTATCCTCCTCGCTCTGCATCTCCTTATATCTTCTGAATACTACCTTTTTGCTTTTACCTTTTCAGCCACCTCTTTTGAAAACCATAGTAGCCTCTTTTTCCTCTTGCTTTTGCTCACGTGTGATGCAGAGGTTTGTTGCCTTCACTATGCTCCCTTTTATTTTCTCTCACTGTTCCTCCACCCCATCCAGATCATCCTCCTGCCAGGTCATCCCTGAGGAATTCACCCATTTTTAAAAATCTGCCTTCCTGAAGTCCTGTACCCTCATCCTTGTGTGGTTTGATTCCCCAGCTGCCCTTATATTGAATCACACTGTACGGTGATCACAGGTTCCCCTGGTGGCCTCCCACCTTGACGTCTGTAGCACTGATCCCATTAGTGAGTATCAGGTTCAGTTTTGCCCCATCATGAATGGGTTTGCTGACTAGTGTCTGAGGAATGCCCCCCTGCAGGGAGTCCAGGATGTCCCTGCTTCTAGCTGAGGCCACAGCTGGGAGGCTGCAATCTACCTCTGGCAGGTTGAAGTCTGCCACCAGCAGCACCTCCTCTTTTCTGCCATCTTGCCAGTCGCCTCCACCAGTGCCTTACCTAACTTCTGCCCCTGTGCTGGAGGTCTGTAGATCACACCAGTGTGAAAAGTGGCTCAGTTCCCCATCTCCAGAGTGACCCACAGTACCTTTGCTATACATTCCCTCACATAAAGCACTACATCCCTCCTTTCCTTCCCACCCTGTCCTTACTGAACAGAGTATAGCCTGTTATGGCCATGTCCCAGTCTTGGTTTTTGGTGCACCATGACTTGGTAATGGCTACAATATCCAGGCCAGATGTGAAGAAGTACTTCTTCACTGGAAGAATGGTGGACACTTGGAGGTTTACCAGTGGAGATGTGGGAACGAAACAGTGGTGGACTTGGAGCATGCCTGGGATAAGCACAAAGGAATCTTAGTTGGAAAGGGGGCTCATGGGTAGTCGCCAGAGAGCAGGTAGGGTCTGCAGTGACAGTATTGGCAGGAACAAACCTGGCAGACCAAGGGGCCAATGGGCCACATGTGCCAAAAATTCGTGTTTCTGTGGTCTCATGGCGGTACAGCAGGTTAACCTAGCATAAAGCCCATCACAGAAATGTTAATAATATTAACCTATGGGATCAAAGGTCATTATGTAGATTTATAAAAAACCTGACAAAATCCCATAACATTTAGTTATAGTATTTATTTGTTTGTTTGTTTGTTTGTTGACCAGGTCAGTATACCGTCCAAGGGACTTTTTCAGAAATGGCCAGAGCCTAGGTAGGCAAAAAGGATCAGAGAAACATTGTTATAAACAAAATGGAAGGCACATTTTCAAGAGTAACTGAAAATAAATATGAAAACAAAGTGAAAACTGCATCCAATTTCAATAAAGAGATTCAAAAACATGAGTTAAACAATTTGTTTTGGCAATACTGGTCCTAATATAGCACATTAGAAATGGGCTTGAAAAATACTGTATGCTGACTGGCTGAGAGCCCCATCCAGGCATACATTTAGTTTTCAACAATGCCAAGTGAAAAACAAGTGAACGGTAAGAGCATTACTACAGTGGGTATCACTGTACTCCACAAGTTTTAAAACCTAACTGGCAGCCATGTTTTTTTGCTCACTTAGTGAGTGAAAAGCTCCCCCTACCCCAGTCACCTAACATTGTCATCAGGTCCTAACATGACCAGCGGCTTCCTAAAATCATGTTGCAGAAATCAGAGACACAGGAATGTGCTATGAAACTGCTAACATAGAAATGGCCATTCCTTGCTGCGCTCATCTCACACTATTCCCCGTTCACCCTGGTTGTTTTCTGAAAAAGAAACAAAGACACTGCAATCGTAAAAAAAAAAAAAAAAAGTAAAACAAAATAATTTAACCTGCTCCCTGCCAGAAGTTTCATCTGTAACTTGCCACCGAGCACAGATGGTCAGTCTGGTCCCCATGCAGTCCTTCCCTACTGTGCTGTACAGAAGAATGCTATTGCGTGGTAGTGGAATACGGGGGAGGGGGGTGTTATTGCATGGTAGTGGAATATGGAGGGAAGGGTTCAGGTCCATAAATAAAACAGGACATGGGGTAATGATGGAGTGGGGGCTGAGTGCTTCTTTTCCATTAACAGCCGTTGAAGACAAAAGCCAAGACAACTGCTAGTAAGTACCACTGAGAAAAAAACAAGCGTTGCATTTGTCAATGTCAAAAGTTCGTCATTGGTATTGCCATTGTCATGTATTTACCCTGCTGCCTCTAAAGGTGTACTATGCTGCAAGCAGTGCTGAAGCAGAAGCTTAATCTCAAAGTTGTTTCGAGATATAGCATCCGGAAGGTACTCCAGCCATCACAATGTTATCCTATGGGAAAGTAACAAAAATGTAAATTGTTTAAAACTAGGTCCCTGTGCTTTCATTTGTAGTACAGCAGTGACAAAAGTGTCAACGTAGCCATGGTATTATACCACCTCATGTACCCAGTTGAGAAAATATTCAAATCCCAGCCAAAATGTAACTCTTCGCAACCTCAACACCATTCCACACCACAGGTGCAAAAACGCATTTTAGCCAAGATTTGAAAAATAGCATACATGAGGTGGGGTAATAAGAAGGCTATGTAGCAAATTTGGTATCAAAATATTTTTAATTTCCACAGTTACAAGGATGAGTAACACAGTTGCAACGAATGGTCATAACTCTAGTATTTTTAATAATTTTGACCCCAGTTTTGCAACATGGCCTTCTTATGATCCCACCTCATGAACAATACAACTATCATTACACAAATCCAACCAGAAAGGTGAATTCACCAACAGACTGCAAAATCATCTTTCCAGTGGAAGTTGTGTAATGACAGTTGTATTGTTCATGAGGTGGGATCCCCCAAAGGCCACATTGAAAATATGGAGTCAAAATCTTAAAAAATGGCAAAGTTATAGACCAAAATTAAACCCCCCATTGAAACACATTCAACCGCATTTACCTTAGTTTCTCATATTGCAGTCGTCTGTTCCAGCAGGAAGATGTGTCTTCGATCGGGATAGCTGTTCTCAAACCTGGGGTCTGTTCAGGTGAGTGAGGGTGTGTGGGGGTGTCAAGTGGGTGGGAAGTGGTTGCACAGTGGGAGGTTGGTGCGGGTTTGATTGGTAATGGCCTTTTTTATTTTTTTACAGGTTCTTTAAACAAAAAGAACATTGAGGACTGTTTTCTTTATTTCAGGCTCAGACCTAGAAAATGTGAGGCTGGGGAGCCACTGTCATAGTCATTTTTGTTTTATCAGCTCTTTGTTTCTGACTGTCCTCCAGTTTTCTCTGTGTGCCACACCCCCAGAATGATGTCATGCAAGGGAGCTGTTAAAGTTTTACATGCTGCAACAAGGAATTCAGGGTAAATTATAAAGTTAAAGTAAAAGTTCCTTACTCAGTGGTGCAGTATCTTATTTTGGGTGTGGAAACTGCAGTATAGCACCCGATCGTGAATGTCCTTAGCAAGGCATTGTGGGATTTAATAACAAGTTGTTTTCCACTTTTTTTTTTTAATTAGCTACCTTTCCTTCTTCTTTGTAGTGGGGGGTTGATTTAGTCATCAACCCAATACTGGATAAATCCATGACTCTTAGGAAAACGAACATCGTCCACAGCTAAACTGAATCAATTTATGTTAGATTTTTCTATTATAGATATTTGGAGACAGAACAATACACTTTCTAAACAATTTTCTTTTTTTTTCACCCGTGCACTAGAACTACTGTGATTAGATTTATTTTCTAATTTCCCACATTGGCATACAGTATTGAAAAGGTGGAATATAAAAATATCATAATTTCTGATCATGCCCCAGTGTTTATCCATATTCAGGTAGGCCCAAATGAACAAATACTAGGATTTTGATGACCCCATTATATTATGGTAAAGGATAAAAGAGTTAAAGAATATAAGCAAGATCAAATACAATGCTTCTTTCTAAAGAATAACTTGAATGATACCAGCTGTAGCTGGAGCTGTATTTGGATGCCTTTAAGGCTTTCATAAGAGGTAATATCATAGCATATACACAAAGAAAAAAAAAAAAAGTACAAAACAAAAATGAGCGAGCGAGAACACTTATAATAGCACGATGGAACAACTACACGTGAATACACTGGACCCTATTAATCTGCAAGCATTACTAAATTGTAACAAGCATTTGTCAATGCCGAATTTTGTCACGCTGGCATTGGCTTTGGTAGTGCAGTGCAGAAACACATTTTGGGCAGGATGTGAAAAATGACAGCTGTACTGTCCATAAGGAGGTGTAAAAAAAATGGCAGTGTTGAAAATGTGGCATGTAAATATTGCAAATTTGCGAAGTTACAAGGGTGCATGGGAAATGCGCAACGCATGCTTGTAACAGTCATTTTATGGACTTTCAGCACCAAATTTTCAACATAGGCATTTTAGCACCTCTGCTCATGTACAGTGTCACTGTCATTTCCTCAAACTGTCCCAAAAAGTGATTTCGCACAGTGACCGCGCTATTCTACGCCGGATGTGCGAAAACACATTTCAGGCAGGATATTGTAAAATGACAGTTGTACTGTTCATCAAGAGGTGTGTAAAAATGCCAATGGTGAAAATCCAGAGTGAAAATACAATAAATGCACAACGTTATGAGCGTGCGTGCAAACTGCGCAATGCACACTCATAACAGTCATTTTATGGAGTGTCGTCACCAAATTTTCAACATAGCCATTTTAGTACCTCTGCTCATGAACAGTGTCACTATCATTTTTGTAATCTGCCCCGAACATTGATTTCCCACAGCGGCCATGCTATTGTGCACTGGAAGTATGGAAACACATTTTGGCCAGGATATGAAAAATGCCAGCTGTACTGTTCATAAGGAGGTGTAGAAAAATGACAATGTTGAAAATCTGGCATGAAAATATTGTGAATTTGTGAAGTTATGAGCGTGTGTAGCAACTGCACAACGCACGCTCATAACACAGTCATTTTTGCAGTATCGTCACCAAATTTTCAACATAGGCATTTTAGGACCTTTGCTCATGAACAGTGTCACTATCATTTTCATAATCTGTCCCAGCACTGGTTTCCCACAGCGAGCACGTTATTGTGCGCCGGAAGTGCGGAAACACATTTCGGCCAGGATGTGAAAAATGACAGCTGTACTGTTCACAAGGAGGTGTAGAAAAATGACAATGTTGAAAATCTGGCATGAAAATATTGTGAATTTTTGGTTACGAGGTAAGTAGCAACTGTGCAATGCACGCTCGTAAAACAGCATATTTTTATTTTTCCACCAAATTTGCAAACATAGGCTTTTTGAGCCCACCTCATGAACACCGCCATTGTCCTTTGACATTAGTGTCCTGAAAGGTGATTCCACACAGTGACTATGAAATCACCTTTCAGGACCATCATCTTCATAACAGTGCCAGAATTCATGAGGAGGGTCCCAAACACCCATGTTGAAAATTTGGTGCAAAAATCCAAAATGCCCAAGATATGCATCAAAGTTGAAAAACCCTATTTATTCCATTATACAGCTTACTGGCATTTCCTCAGTTTGCGGTCAGCTTTGAAGAGTGCAGACGTGTTCCTGGTCCACCGAAGATCATCGTGCTGAGCTCTGGAGGTAAGTTTGGGGTGAGGGTGTGTGTGGGGAGGCAGGGTGTGCAGTGGGTAGGTGCAGGTGGTGGGAGGGGGGGGGAGACTACAAGGGACCGTTTTCTGTTTACAGGTGTAAAAAAAACATTGCAAGACGGTTTTATTTTTTACAGGTGTTTTTTGGGGATACAGTAGCCGCGAGGGATTGGGCACCCTGTCGGCACATAGGGAGTGGGGACACTGGCTGAGGGGTGGGCACCCCTCAGCACAGAAGAAGGTGGGGATGAGGCAGCTGATGGGATTGGGACCTCATCGGCCAAACAACGAAAGGGGGGCGCATAAGTCGAGGGGATTGGGCACTCCCTCAGCAAGCAAAAAAGGAGGGGGGGACACATTATGCTGACAGGGAGTGGGCTCTCCCATCGGCACATACATGAGGGGCAGGGTAAGCTGACTGGGGGATTGGGCACCCCCGAAGTCAGCAGTTTAGCGCCCACTATGCTGCCATGTTTGTAGCTGGTGAAGCACGTAGGAAGGTCCGCTGCATGTGATGAGCTTTGTTCGCATTGCAGCAGACCTTTCCTTAGATGTGCTTGCCCGGGTGGTGGGGTACCGGCATGCAGGCCTATTGGGGAATGAGGGACGCACCTACTGGTGTATGCCCTGCATTCGCCCAACAGTGACTGCGCCTTCAAATCTCCACTACTGCAAGATGTTGGCTGCGCAAGCACGCCAGCATAAAAATGAATATAATCTGTTGACTACTGAGGCGCGCAGAAAGAATGCTATTACTCACCCAGAGTGAATATTAAGCTAAGGGGAACAAGCCTGACATGATTTTAGCGTGACAAATTAAAAAGGAAATGGAAGAAAACATAATCACATCCATCCAAAATCAAAAAGGAAATATTACCAATAATCATCAGGAAACTAATAAAACATTTGAAACTTATTATCAAAAATTATATACCTCTGAGCATCTAGACTCAAATCAGGATATCATTTCATTTCTGGATAAAACCAAAATCCCTTCCATTTCTCCAGAACATGTTGCCCCTTTGGAGAGAGATATTTCATTACAAAAACTAGTATACAGTATGCAATAAAAACTCTAACCCCGGCCAAAGCTCCTGGGCCTGATGGGATTCCCATTGATTTCTATAAACTTTTTACAGAATCTTTAGCCCCCATCCTTAAGTCAGTGTTTGATGAAGCTTTTGATAATATTACCAACATCATTTAAAGAGGTTAAAATACTACTTTTTAAGAAAAAAGATAAAGATGTGGATATGCCGGGATCATATAGACCAGTTTCTCTGATAAACTGAGACGCTAAGATACTGGCTAAGATCCTTGCCACCAGGTTGGAGGTGGTCCTAACAGAATTAATATATGAAGATGAGACATGCTTTATTAAGGAGCGTCAATTTAAATCAAATATTAGGAGAACCATGAATATCATTGATAATCTGCAAAACTCTGACTTCTCTCTATTATCATTTGACACAGAAAAAAGCCTTTGATAGTCAAGAGTGGGATTACATAAAAACTATTCTTAAAAGATATGGCTTTGGAGCAAAATATAGGACCTAGGTGGACATCCTATACACATATCTGGTGGCAAGGATCAGAACCAATAAATTATACTCAGTGGCCATCTCCCTTTAAAAGGGCACATGCCAGGGTTGCCCCTTGTCCCCTCTTATGTTCGCCCTTGCTATTGAACCCCTTGCGATTGCTATCCAGGAAAACAAAAACATAAAGGGAATTCAAATTGGAGAAACAGACCATAGGTTTCTGTTTCAAGCCCTGCCATTGGTGATACCTGAGTCTATCTTTAAGCATTTTGATATGACAATTAAAACATTTTTGTGGAAGGGTAAATGCCCCAGGCTAAAAGAGAGACTGTATTTACCTAAAGAGGCTCGGGGTCTATCTCTTCCGAATCTGAGATGATATTATTTAGCTGCCATCCTATCATTTATGAATAATATTCTGCTGTCAGATAAGAAGGATATGCTTGCCATAATGGAAGTGGCTTGGACTCCATATGATACTTTAAAACACTGGATACTGAGTGGACCAAGGCAACCCCACCTACCAGTTACGTCAATAACTACAACGGATTGTTGTAAAATTTGGGATCATACTATGAAAATTTTGAAGATTGATTGTACCTGTATGGAATATTCTTCAATATATTTAAATGCATTTTTTTTACACCATCGTTAGATGAAAATATTTGTAGAATATGGTATCAGAAAGGTCTCACTGATATAGGTCACCTTATGGACCAAGGAGCAGTATTGGAATTTGGACGACTTAAACAGAAATATGATTTATCTCACCAACACTTTTTTGGCTATTTAAAAATTTGGGATTTTATTAATAAAAATCAGGACTCCTTGCTAAACACATATTTTAATGATTTGATCAATATTTTGTCATATGAACATACGAAATTTGCCAGCAGATAAAGGCCTAGAGGCCTATCAAGTCTGCTCGAATGTGCAGCTAGCACCCCTTATTCTGCAGCTGCCCCTCCCTTCCACCCTTCCCCTTCATTAACCCTCCCCCTTGTCCTGTCCCATCCTCATTTGAAGCAGTCCACTGTTCTACTGCATACCACTTCAGCAGGTAACGCATTCCACCCAGCCACCACCCTCTCTGTAAAAAAGTGTCTCCTCATCTCCCTCCTGAACCTTCCTCGCTCCAGTCTCATATCATGGCCCCTGGTGGCCCTCCCCTCCCTTACTTTAAACAGCCCCTCTGTACCCCTCTTGTTTATTCCTTTCATGTATTTAAAGGTTTCAATCATGTCACCCCTGTCTCTCCTCTCCTCCAGTGAGTACATGTTCAACTCCTTCAACCTCCTTTTGTATGATAAGTCCCCCAGCCCCTTGATCATCTTTGTCACTCTGTGCTGCACCCCCTCCAGTAACTTAATGTCCCTCTTCAGATACGGATGCCAGTACTGCACACAGTACTCCAGGTGTGGTCTAACCAATGACCTATACAGTGGCAGAATCACCTCCTCCCTCCTCGAGGATATACCCCTTGCAATACAACCCAGCATTTTGTTGGCCTTTGCAGCTGCCTTCCTACATTGTGCTGAGTTGTTCATTAAGCTTTAATGAGCACACCCAGATCCTTCTCCTCCTCTGTCTGGGCTAGCTGCACTCCCCTAGCTGGTAACTCCTCCTTGGTTCTTCATCCCAAAATACAGCACCTTGCACTTTTTGCATTAAAGCCCAGTTGTCAGGTGTCTGACCAGGTTTCAAGCTTTGCCAGATCATCCTGCAAACCCTGCCATCCCCCTAGGTCATCCACCACCGTACCTACGTTGATATCATCAGCAAACAGACTGATCTTGCTCTTGATGTCCCATGATATGTCTGCAATGAATATCCCAAACAACACTGGTCCCAACACCGAGTCCTCTGGAACACTGCTCGTCACTGCCCTTGGGTGTGAGAGCTCCCCACCCACCACCATCCTCTGTTGCCTTCCCTGCAGCCAGTTTCCTACCCATCTCACCAGTTTTTCACCTGCCCCTGTGCCTACTAACTTCTTTCCCAGCCTTCCATGTGGCACTGAGTCGAATGCCTTACTGAAGTCCAGATACAGGACATCCACTGCATGGCCCCTGTCCAGTTGCCTAGTTACCCAGTCATAGAACTCAACCAGGTTGGTTTGGCAGGATCTGCAACGTATGAAGCCATGCTGTCTGCTGTTCTGTAGTCCTTTGGCCTCTAGGAGGGCCACCAGCCTCTCCTTCAGGATAGTCTCTATTAGCTTACCCACGATGGATGTGAGGCTCACTGGTCTGTCGTTTCCTGGTTCATCCTTGGGGCCACTCTTGTGGAGGGGCACCACATGAGCCATCCTCCAGTCCTGAAGTACACACCCGAATGTAGTGAAGCATTAAATAGGTCTGCCAAAGTCCTGCAAGGACCTCTGCCAGCTCCTTCAGTACCCTGGGATGGATGCCATCTGGGCCTGGCGCCTTTGTCCACCTCAGTGCCTTCAAACCCTCTCAAACTCTGCTCTCCATGATTTACCCATCTGTCACTACTTCCCACCCTGCTTCTGCCATTTCTCCCACCTTGGGTGTCACCCCCCTCTTCTCTTTAGTAAATATTGAGCAGAAGTACTCATTTAGTGCACCTTATTGCACCCTGCTTCCACCCAAACCCCTCCTTCCTAATCCTTACTTTGTGGTCCTTACAGCTCCTTTTCTCCCTGATGTACTCAAAGAAGTCCTTCACCCCCTTCTTAATGCCTTGTGCCAGCCTGAGTTCTGTAGATGCTTTGGCTCCCCTTACTGCCCTTGTCACCTCCTTCGATTCTGTTAAATACTCCTCCCTGTCCTCCCCCCTCCCTGTTTTCTTGTACTTTCTAAAGGCAGCTCTTTTCCTCCTTACCTTTTCCATGACCTCCTTGCTTAACCAGACCGGTTTCTTAGCCCTAGCTTTCTTGCTGTGGGCTTTGCAGCTAGTCATGCACTAGTAACAAGAAACTAATATCTAAAATCTATAAATTCATTTCTGATAGAGCGGGAACTAGTCTTATACAACTTAAATGTAAATGGGAAAATAGAATACATAAATCTATTAATCTGAAAAGCTGGGCAAAATGGTGAATTTTATATCAATTAGGCATTTTATCTGCAAAACACAACAAATATATTTCAGTGTTTTACATCATCTATTACACACCACACAGATTAAATCTTTTAATTCCAACTGCTCTAGTAAGTGTCTGAGGTGTTATCATCAGAATGTGACATAAGAACATATGCTTCTCCTGTGCCCAGCTCTTAACAAATGGTGGGGTAACATTTTGATATCCCTGTCAAGGACAGGTGGGGTGGCCTTGGCAAAGGACACATCATGGATGATGTTGTGCAACAGGGTCCATTGACCAGCATAGCATTTCCTTATCAAAACAAAAATTGATTAGATTATATATCTTGACAGCATTTAAGATTATACTAACAAAATGGAAAGATGCCAGCCTCCCCCCACCCCCAACTACAATTTGCGGCTAAACAGTATGATTTCTATCCACCAGCTAGAAAAGGTCCATTATAGCTGAAGTAATAAAAATCAATCAATATCTTCAGATATGAGCCCCTTTTGCACACGTATTGTAATCTAATGAATTACAGATGCTGATGATATAGTAAGTTAAATAAATCCAAAGGCTTTAAGTTGCTTTTTGTGGCATAATGTACCTATCCTTAAAGGAAAACTCCACACATCCTGGTCTCCCGCACCCAAAAAGCTTACCCTTCAGTTTAGCTTTTAACAGCAAGAGCGGCATTTTTCTCGCACCATAACTTGCTGTATTTTAATTTTAAAAAGTCTGAAATCTGGGAGTATGGAGGATGCAGGGGGCACCCCATTTGCTGAACAGGTGCATCGACGCACTGCTCACTTCAATACTTTTTAGTTTGTATGGTAGGAGACTGATTCACAACTCCTACAGGTTACTACTCCGCGCATATAGTAACTTTGCATAAATCACTTTGAAACTGAAGGCACAAAGCAAATAAGTCACCATGTGTGTGTGTGTGTGTGTGTGCTGCAAGATCTGTTCCACTACACCTGTGTTATGGGTTATTCTTCATATTTATTTAGTTTTTGTTTACTGGTGCGTGTAGCAGCCATAGCAATGACTATTTTCAGACACTACCCTGGAGGTTACAGACAAAATAGTACAGTCACAAAGCACAAGGTGAGATAACACAAACAGGGGTGCAGTTTTGACTTTAACAGTAAGGTACAATAGCAATGAAATACAATAGAAGATACAGTTTTAACAGCAAGATAATTAAACTGAAACACCAAGAATACAGTTTAACACCAAGACATAGTTTGACTAGTGGATAAGGAAAATACCAACAAAGCACTTGTCATATAGAAAATATATAAGTGCCAGCAGCAAAACAAAAGACATAAGAGACAGTAAAAATCAATAAAATCAACGTTATAATTTGACAATACCAAGTGGTGATTGCCAGAGGTATGAGGACAGAACACAGCAGGGGCATTAGAGTGAGACAGTGAGAGAGCTTAGGGAGTAGCAGAAAGCAAGGCAGGGAGAGGTTATGTGAGGAGCTCCTAATCAAGCAATTACATACAGGAGAGAACAAGGAGGATTAAAACATATGCAAGGGTAGATTGACAAAGGTAAGATCGGTACAGTTTTTTAAAGATATAAAATAGATACAATTGTATAATGAATCTTTGCCAATAAGGAACAAAAAATGAAGTAGCAGTCTCAGCAAAAAAGTCAGTCTAGAAGGTTTAGAAATAAGTGAGAGTAGCCTGGTTCTTTATAATTTACCGGGGCTGATTCAACCAATCAGAGATTTATTTCTATTTTGGGTGTTCTTGAAAGCACAAGCAATTTTCTTATGCAAGTTTTGTAAAAGTGAATTGATCCATGTTTTCATCAAGGGTATTTTTTTTTAGGTTTTATTTTCTTTAAAGCTTTTTTTTAAACATTTTATAAATCTCATGTTTTATAAAATGTTATTATGAGCGCTGAGGCATCTTTACGTACTTAGATCACTGCTTATATCTTTTGGGTGGCAGAAGTGCTCACATTTAGTTCACTGTTCTCACACTCAAAGGATTTACATGGTGACACCCTTCAGGTGTGTAGAAACATTGCCGTGTCCATGTTTACATATAAATTAAAACTGAAAAAAGTGTTATTTTTGATTTTACACTCCGGTTGGAGTGTATGTAAACTCACAATGTTTCCTAGTAATTTGTATATAGTTCAATATTAATTATATGGTAATTAGTAATAGAACATTTTTCATTTTAAACCACTGAACGACTGGAGGGTGCTCACGCAGCTGTTTTAAACAAAGCAAACCAAGCCCATAAATGATGGTTAACTTTAGTTTGTAAACCCACCATTCCTCAACTTTTGCCAATTTGACTTTTTGTGAATGTTCTGATATGAAGTTCTTTTCTTTTTTTTTGTTTTAACTTTCTATTTATGCTCCTTCCCGTTCCCCCTGTGTTCTGCCCCCTTAGGAGATGCCTGGCACCTGTCCCCTATTCTTTCCAACCTGGAGCCCAAGGTAGTCCCCATGTATCTTTGTTTCCCCCTAGGTGGGGGCGAGGTATGGCCTGTACACCCCGAACAATTGTATTTTGTCGGGGCTATTGGTCGGGGCATGCAGGGGAGGGACACTGGGGATCTGTGCTGGTGCTCTGTCTTCCTGGAATGCAAGAAGCCCTCTTTCCATGTTTCTTTGGGCGCAATGTTCACCTGACATCAAGGCAGGACCCACTGACATCTGTCACGCCCCCCCCATGGCCAGGCACTTGCTGTACCTTAGACCTTTGCCCGAGGTCAGTTAAGCACAGAGCCTCATCCCTCCTCCCTCCCCAGAGGAGAGCAGTCCACGGACACTCAAGCCTCCTCCTCCAGCTGGCCCTCGACTCCCCGGTCTCATTACTGAACCTGGGTCACCAGCATTGTGAGCATTAGCGCTGCTGCTATGCCAGTGGGCCGGCTTATGAACTTCTTTTCAAATCAAGTTTTTATTTTCTTCCTTTAAAATCCTGGCTGCATGGTTATTTTGTTTTAGTGCCTCCCTGGGTACTCTTACATATTGACATCTCTGTCTGTAAGTACTGATGCCTTTTGCTTTTCCAAATGGACCATTCAGCAGAAAGTAAAACTCAATTGGAAAAGAACTGCATATCAAAACATTTCTTAAAAACTCCTAACGGTGAAATGTTGGGCACAGAGGATTTACAAAATAAAAGACAACCAACATATGTGGAATTTCCTTCATTTGTTTCAAAAGGATGAGCGAACCACTGAGCCCCTTCCCCCCTCGATTATCAGTGCTCAGTATTGACTTGTTGGGTAGGCACACAACTTATTTATAGTATACTAAAGAAAAGCTATTTCCTGCAGCAACTTTGGATCTCTCATTTAAAACAATTCAAATGGATTTTTAAGAACAACAGGTTCTTTTTGATTTTAAGTGGTAGACCTGACAAGCAGGTTCTGTTACTTTAGAAATAGTTTTGCCCAACCCTTGTCCTGATTTATTGAAAAGCTGAGCTAATAATTTCTAATATACACTCTTCGTATGTTCTTTCTTCCAGATATTCAGTGTGACGTCCCTTATTGGCATGTACATTCCTCGATCAGGCTCTGTATGTAACTTTGTTGCCTCTCTGTAAGTAGCCTTTTTAATCACCATACCCATATACAGACACACATGTGCATCCCCACCCCATAAGTATAACCCACACCACATGCACATATATCATCCAAACCTCTGAGCACTGGCAGAGTCTGTTAGATGTTAATGAATGACTAGTTTTATGCCTTAGAACAAATGACTCTGAGGTCACAGTAGGTCTCTGAGGTCTTGAAATGGTTAATCCAACTACATGTATGGAGCCCCACAAAGTGAGATTCTTCTGGCAAGCATGGTATCAGGGCGCGGTCTACCAGGTAACTAACGATATTACAACCAACTCCCACCCATGGCAGTATACAGTATAGTATACAGGAACCCCCAAACAATATGAAACACGAGGCAACACAAATAAACAGTACAGAAAGGAAACAGGTTTATTGAGGGAAACAGGAACATGAGCAGGGCCATCATACCCTGAGGGCTATGTGCCCCCAACTCTAATAGGGCTTTTTGGACTGAGGGAGGCTTTAAAAGTCTAATTTACTGCTTCACCAAGACTCATTTTCAGTTGTGTGCCCCCTCCCGCTTCAGAAGTTCTCTTGGTATGACATCCCTGAACACAGGAACAAGGATTTGGAAGACAATTAGGGCAAAGCAAGAAATGGAAATTCTGTGTAATTTGTCTATATTAACGTATCCAGCTATGTAGTGAAGTAGCACCCACTACCTCTTAGACCAGTAAACAGTAGATGTTTTAGCCAAATCTGATCTTTAACATGCAACATTTACATTTGGGGAGGAGTGCTACCCTTGTGACAAAACTGCTACCACTTGGAAAATTCAAGATCTGCCCTTTCTGTCTGTTGAGGACTTTCTTGGGACCAAATAATCTGTCCTTAATATCGATTTGCCCTCAATATACAGGTTGCACATTTATTTAGGAAATTGCAGTCAGGGCCACAAGAAATATAATTAATACTGCAACATCCTTAAAGAGCTAGTGGAACCAAAGTAGACAGACAGGAAAATTATACACATTTTAAAGTAGCCAGTTGTAACTTTTTATTTCTGTAGTATTTTTTTTGTTGCTTTCATTTCTTAGAAAGTTTTCTATGTGATGATATTGTGCTGGTTGTGTGAACACAGCTCTCATCCTGGCACTGACATATCTCTTATCATCTCTACTACATCATCAGCACTGTGATTTCACTGACAGTGACGTTACAAATGGCTGACCTGGCAGCCACTGAGTAGCTATTCTAAGTGATGTCACAGTCAGTGAAGTCAGAATGCTGAATATGTAGTGGGGGAACAAGCTAGATATGTCAGCTGTCAGGCAGAGTGATGTTCTACACATCACACCTACTAATACCAGGTAAACAATCTTCTAATTAACTAAAGGCAAGAGAAAAAGTACTTTAGATATAAAAGGTAATGGCCAACTGCTTTTAAAAACTAATATTAGTTTTAGGCAGTACACTAGCTCCTTAATATACAATATCCTTTAAGAGCTGTTGACACTTTAGAGAAAACTTTGAAAGACATTCAATGGGTGTCTACCATTCCTTCAGTGAAGTAATACTTCCTCACATTCCTCTTTAACTTCCCACCTCCAGCTTCCTCGCATGCACCCTGTTCACACCAAAGAGGTACTTGTTGGTCTATAACATGTCTCCTCTCGCTCTCCTCTCTTCCAAGGTGTGCATACTGAGATCCTTTAGCCTCTCCTCATAAAGATTTGGGTGCAACTGCTGCACCATTTTAGTTGCCCTCCTCTGGTGTGTGCTTTCTGAGGTGTGTCCTTCAGAACTGGACACAATACTCCTGGTGGATTTTACCAGTGAGCAATCCAGTGACAACACCACCTCCTCCGCCTGCAGGCGGTACTCTCCCAATGCATGCCAGCATCACACTGGCCCTAGCCACTGCTTCGTCACACTGCCCTGCCACTCTGAGGTCATCAGATATGATTCATTGATTGATTTTTTTATTTAATCTGGTAGGCCCATGGGCCAAACATTTATTTATTTATTTATTTATTCAGTTTAGGATTAGTACCTTTGAGTCATAGACTCATTTTCAAAAGTTCCAAGTCAATACAAAACAATATAGATATAGCAGTGATTACAGGGTTCACAGCATGAAAACAAACACAATGTCTCATGAGGTTACAGGCTTGAGAGTTCCAGTATAACTAATATGATACTTAAGTAGGCATTTATGGGGAGAAAGACACATGCATTTGTACATTAGTAGAGTGCTAAAAGCTTACGTAGTAGAAAATCATGTCAGCATTGCAATGAGTTATTGGGCTGATAGTAGAAGGGGTAAGCAACCTGAGAGGTATTGTCATTATAGAGGATTGAGGGTGGGGAAGAGGGAGGGTGGGGTGGAGGTAGGAGGGAGAGAAGGGAGGGAGGGAGGGATGGAGGGAAGGAAGGGAGGGGTTGTTTAGAAAGATTAAGGTGGAGGGAGGGTGGAGAGTGCTGTGTACCCCCCCAAAATCCTGCCTATTTCTAGTGTATTAAGCCTACTGCAGTAGCAACTTTTGTCTCTCATTTCTATCCTTTCCTTTCTCCATACTTTCATTTTCCGTTTTTCCAGGCAGGCCACCTGGGAAATAGGCCTCCGCTATCCCTTTATTCTTACTTCCATACCTTGGGCAGGCACCTGGAGATCCAGAACTCAGACCCCCCCCCTCCAAAGAGGATACTGTTTGTAAGATGGAACAGAGAAGCTAGAATCTCTGTTATCTTGTGCCTGCCTTTGTGCTTGAATAGGTTTGTAAAGGCAGGGGCATCAGAATCGCACTAGTGAGAGGTAGAAAACCCTTGCAGTGCATTTTTACAAACACAATGTTGTGTAAGTAGTTTTCAGGTATTGCCAAAGTGTAGGAAAAAAGAGTAAACACTATGGAACCTGTGGCCCAATCCTGGATCATCTTATTCATGGACAAAGACCTGCAAACACACGCAGTTATTGTGTTTGACTAGCAGCTGTATTTGTTTTATGGTTTATAAAAAGGCTTAGTGTTCCGAAGAGTAGCACAAGAATTGCAGTAGCTTGTTTGTTCAAGTACATCTGTGCTACACTGCTTGCTATGCTGAGCACTGAACAGAAAGGTTGCAAAGCAGGAAATACTGAAATAAAACTCGCGAGGAACTGCTAGACAAAGTGTACACAATTTTAGAATTTCTACCAGTACCATACAGTGTTTCGTTTCCTTTCGGTATTCCTGTGTCTCAGTTACAATAGAAAGCCAGGAATGTTGTAAAGGCCAAAGGCTTACCTCAATTGTTCCCCATTCTGGAAAGTTCTCTGTGGTGCTCAATGTTCCTGCTGCTCCAGCTATGTCCTTAGGAGGCAGTCGGCCCACTGTTCACCCTAGAAATACTATAGACAGGTAAGGGGAGGGGCTAACTCAGGCAATAAGCTGTTTTTGTGTTAATATTGGGAATTATTGCATTTCAGGGATATGTATGTACTTGAATAAAGATATATAAACTTTCCCTATATGTAAAAGTAAATAAATGTGTGTTGTAAAAGTTTTGCTTTGCAAGGTGTTTGAGGGCGAGCTAAAGGTGGTCACCGATGGTTCCCAGGTATAAAGGGAGCTCATTGTGGTAACCCTTCAGATTCATTCTGGGATCAGCAGTTACTGACCTCTCAGTGGAGGTCTATGCTTATACAGACCTAGGGCCCATGTGCTGGAGAGGTGATTATTGATGTTTAAGCCTCTATACAGCAGGAGTTGAACATTAAGGAATGTTTTGTTTTATTTTGGCCATTTATCAGTTTGCTGTAATTTTGTCATTCACCTTGCAATAATTTTTTGAAGGAGCTGAATAAACTCCTGGCTTGGTAATTGCCTTGCCATCATTGTTCTTCTGTGTCCAGTGTCTATCCATACACCCACGTGCCACGACAGAGGGGAAGCAGAGGAAAGAATGGGAATTGAGGTGGGCTGTAGCACCCTTAGTTGGTGCAGTTACAGACTGTAGCATGCTCTAGGTAGGACCGTAGCTCTCTTTTGAAGTGACTTAGCTTGGTGCATCCAGTCAGCATGTCAGGTAGCTCATTGAACCATGTAGGACCCTTAAAGGTGATGGATTTCTGGGCCAGTGAGGTGTGCTTGAATGGGACTTGGAGTCCACCTTTTGACGTGCTTCTGGTTTGTTTGGTAGGCACTGCCCTCTTGAATAAACTGCATAGTTTCTCCTGCATGAGTCCTAGTTGAGCTTTTTTTCCTAACAAGCAGGTTTGGTATTGGGCTCTTAGGTACAGTGGAAGCCAACCAGTCTTGAAGTAGAGGACACATGTGTGTGTCAAGTGGTCAGCCCCAAGCGTCAGTCAGCAGGCCCTGTTAATGAAGGTTTTTGTCCTCTTCAGGGCTGTGCCTGACCCTACTATATACAGTATATTGGCAGACCATAGTCGATGGATGACAAGACAGTGCTGCCTGTGGCGATCCTGAGGGTAGCAGGTGTCATCGAGTTCTTGTGTCTATGGAGGATTCCCAGTTTCATGTTAGCAGTTTTGACAACATGATCAATGTGGTGGGAGAAATTGAGAGTGTCGTCAAGGCAGACACCCAGATATTTAAAAGAGGAGACTTGTTCTAAGATGTCTCCTTTGCGATTCTGTATTTGCAGGGGGCTGAAGTTCCTTTTGTTCTGAGGGACCGTGAACAGCATGCTTTTGTTTTTTTTTGTGGTTTAGTAGCAGTTTGTTTTGACCAAGCCAGGATTCAAGCTTGCGGCAGCTATCAAGCAAGTCCTTTATGATGGCTGGCTGCTCCCTACCTGAGACAGATATAATGGCATCATCTGCATATAAGATGATGTTTGCCATACAGACTTCAGGGAGGTGGTTAATGAATAGGCTGAAAAGGAGGGGGCCAAGGATGGAACCTTGCTGTACTTCAAGGGCCACTGCCTTCGGCTCAGACAGTGTGTCGCCAATTCTAATGCAGTGAGTTCTTTGTGATAAGTAACTGAGGAACCAGGTGACTGTTTCTGGGGCCAGTCCCATTGAGAGCAGGGAGTTTATGAGGAGCTGGTGATTGACAGAGTCAAAACGCTTTGGTGAGGTCTATGAAAACAGACCCCACCGCCATCCCTTGGTCAAGGGCGGCATAAAGCTAGGTAATGTAATCCACAAGGGCAGTCATGGTAGAGTGTTTTTTATGAAATATAATAACTCCAAGGCCCTTTTCCTGCTTAGTGACTGCCAGTGCCCCTCTCCTCCAATAAAATTAGCTGTTCCATTGGCCAGGAATCAAACTCATTTCAACTACTTGGAAGGCAGTTATTTATTTATTTTATTTTATTTTATTTTGACAGCAGTTTGGGAAAACCTTTGAGCCATAGGCTCATTTACAAAGGTACCTTGTCACAGGAAGACATAACACAGTACAACAGTAAATTACGACAGTAATAAGTACAGAAATACAGCAAGTTGGTACAAGCAGGAGTGATGCAACAATAACAGGGTTTAAGCAATCAATAAGCAGCTTAGAAGGTAGCTTTGTCATAAATATCGAGTAGGGCCTAGACTAGTGGCATTTACAGCTTCGGGTATTAAATAGGTGATTCCGTAAGGACGTTTTGAAGCATGATATCGATGGGGCTTCAGAAATGGAAGGAGGCAGTGTATTGAACAAGGAGGGGGCCCTGTAGCTGAAGGCTCTTTGGCCGTGTGAGGTCCTAGCTCTAGGAATAGCTAGTGAGGATTTCCCAGAGGTTCGAGTTTGAACTAGCGGTATAGAATGGCGGATAGTAGCGGTCAGTCCTGGTGGGGATAGCCCAAGGTGTTTTTTTAGTAAGGATACAGGTCTGATATTTGAGGCGCTCATCAAGATCAAGCAACAGAGCTTTAGAGTGTTTCAGACAGGTGGTGTTAGCCTAGGTGCCCCAGTAATTAACCTGCAGGCCTTGTTTAGAATAGTGCGAATTTTATGGAGCACAGTCTGATCAGCAGCACCATACACTGGCAGCCCATAGTCCACTAGTGACAGGATGGATGAGGTGACTGCAAGTCGTAGAGCCTCAGGGAGGAGGCAGTTTTAAACTGGTGTAAGATGCCTAGTTGGATATTAGCAGCAGTGGCAAGGGCAGATTTGTGTCCATGGAAGGAGAGAGAGGTCAAAATGGACCCCAGGTATTTATAGGAACAAACTTGTTCGGTGGGAATGAGGACCCAGAGTGAATGAGAAATCTGAAGTTGCAGGATTTGTTTTGAGGTGAGCAAGATCATGGTTTTGTTTTTAAGATTTATCACCAGTCTGTGTTCCTTGAACCAACCCTCGGTTTCATTGAAAGACCTCTGCAGGGAGTCCTGGAAGGTGATAGGGTTACGATCTGAGGCAAAGATGACAGCATCATCAGCGTACAATAATATGTTACAAGAGCAGGAGCGTGGAAGGGTGTTAAGGTAAAGGGAGAAGAGTAAGGGCCCAGAATGGAGCCCTGGGGAACACCAGAACAGATGGGACAGATATCTGAGTGGGTCCCGTTAATTTTTACATGCTGTGAGTGGGCAGACAAATAACTGGCACACCAGGAGACAGGCCCAGTTGCAAAACCAGAGAGACTAAGGGCATCCAGAAGGAGAGGGTGGGAGACAGTGTTGAAAGCTTTAGAGAGGTCTATGAAAACAGCACCTGCCAGATAGCCCATGTTTAAGGGGGAGTGGAGAAAACTGGAAAACTCTAGGAGCGCAGTGCTGGTACTATGGCCAGCACTGAAACTGTGCTATTCAGGACAGAGGGCATTGTAGTTGGTGAGGTAGTCAGAGATTTGAGAAGCCACCACCTTTTCCAAGGCTTTGGAGAGAGGAGCGAGAATGGAGATAGGCTGATAGTTTCCAGCCACAAACCTGTCAGCACCTTTAAGAATGGGGGTGACTGTGGCGATTTTCCAGACAGATGGAAATTTCCCCAGGCAGAGAGATTGATTGACAAGGCATGTGATCGGGGTAAGGACCGAGTCTAAAAACAGTCGGAGGATACATGGGTCCAAGGTGTCACTGCCCATACTATTACTCTTGAGGGCATTGACTAGGTGAGGTCTAAGTTCTTTGGCAGAGACACAGCGGAGTAAAAATAAGGGCATGCAAACTTATGGCAGGCGATGGTGGGAGGGTTGAAAAATCAGTAGGGAGGATAGGGCTAAGATCTGTGAAGGAGGCATTGGGGTGGTTGGCTATAAGGGCTGGGTCTGAGGAGATAGTGCCATTGATGTTGATCTGGGAGGGTGGGGAGAGCGTGCTCCCATTTAACTGTTTGATATTATCCCAGAAGGTTCTGGGATTCCCCCATGATGCAGTAAGCGAGGACCGATAATGATCAGTCTTGGCCTTTCTGATGGCCCAGGTGCACTTGTTTCTGGCGGCAGCATACATCTGCCTGTCACTGGGCTGGCTAGTCTCAATGGCATGGTGCCATAAGTTGTCCCTATGTTTGAGTTGTTGGATCAAGGCTGGGGTTACCCAGGGAGCATTCTGCCCTTTGGTACGGCGGGTCGCCAGCGGGGCAAAGATATCACAGGCTTTATTAAATGTCTGAATAAAGAAGGATAGGGCCGTGTCAATGTCAGGTGCAAACTGTATAGGGGACCAGTCAATTTGGGACAGAAGTTCCTTAAGTTTCTTCAGTCCACCAGGTTTCAGGCGTCGCCAACGTATGGACTGCGCTAAGGGTTTGGAGACTGTGGATGACCAGTGAATTAGAATGGGGGAGTGATCACTGAGAGAGTCTGGGAGGACTTGGACATTGAGAATCTGATTAGGATGATTGGTGAGTACCACATCAAGCAAGGTACTAGTGTCTCTCTTAGAGTTAGTCCTAGTAGGTGGGTAACAAGTTGCATTCAGTCTACTGCAGCAAAGGAGTCACAGACAGAGGAGGAAGAAGGGCTGAGCCAATTGATGCTTAAATCACCCACTAATATTTGGTCCATGGAGGGGTAGTGAGGAAAGGTACTCCGTAAGTGAGGCAATAGCCTACTTTTGGTTCCTGGGGGGTATGTATGCAGTAGTCAGATAGAAGGGTCCCTTTAATGGGTCAGGGGTCAGTTCAGAGTAAGAGACTGGGCCCTGGAGTCTAGGACAGGTGCAGGTAGGGCAAGTCCAGTGACAGATTCCTTGATGTAAATAGCACAGCTGCCACCCCGTCTCCCAGCTCAGTCAGACCAGAAGAGGGAGAAACCGGGGAGGGAGACTAAGGAGTCTGGGGTGGATTTCGACAGCCAGGTCTCAACCAGTGCGATGACATCTGGGTTAATAGATGTGACCAGGCATTGTAGGGAGTCAAACTTTTCAGGAGGCTACAGATATTATAGAGACCACATTTAAACCAGGGGCCAGTGGAGGAGCTCTTGGGAACCGGGCCAGAGTTAGGGTGAATGTTCCTGATAGGAGTAGTAGCATAACAAACACCCTGGCCATGTGGTGGTGAAAGGTATTTCTAAGACTGACACGAGGGGAGAAGTTATGCTAACCAGCTTACCACCAGTTCTTTGTTTAGTCTACAGCAAGCCATCAATGTTCCTGCTAGACTTTTTCCTGGCACTTCTTCTAGTGTTCATATCACCCCAGGTCTCCAAAATCTTCACTGGCTACCCATTATGTTTAGAAGCAGAGATGCAGCAAATTTAAATTCCGCTGGCGAAGTGCCCGAGAAGTGGGCACTTCGCATTGTCACTCCGCTATGTGAAGTGGCCAATGCAAAAGGCTCACTTCACCTTTTAATTATTACTTTGCATTGTCATTCTACCTTAATGCGAAGTAAGGTGAAGTGACAAAAATATTGGCAGCCCTTCATACACACAGTTACCAAAATTAATGTGTATCCCCAAAATGTTCATGTCTTGTGTCCAGAAAATTCCCCAGTGCTGATGAAGTGAAATGAGAGCAAGACAAGAAATGCAAAATCTCCCAGCATTAATGGCGCACTCAAACGTCATGCGTGCAGTAGTCACACACAGTCACCATAATTAATTTGCATCCCCACAATGCTACTGTCTTGTGTCCAGAAAATTCCTCAGTACTGATGAAGTGAAATGAGAGCATAACAAGAAATGCAAAGTCTCCCAGCATTAATGGCACACTCAGTTATTTGCGCCGTGGTCACACAAAGTCACCAGAATTAATGTGCATCCCCAAAATGCTACTGTCTTGTGTCCAGAAAATTCCCCAGTACTGACAAAGTGAAATGAGAGCGTAACAAGAAATGCGAAGTCTCCCATAATTAATGGCACACTCTGTCATGTGCACAGTGAACACACACAGTCTCCAGAATTAATGCATCCCCAAATGCTACTGTCTTGTGTCCAGAAAATTCCCCAATACTGGCGAAGTGAAATGAGAGCGTAACAAGAAATCCAAAGTCTCCCAGAATAATGGCGCACCCAGTCAAGGTGGTGGTCACAACAGTCACCAGAATTAATGTGCATCCCCAAATGCTACTGTGGTTCCAGAATTTCTCCAGTGCTAACAAAGTAAATGATGTAATAAGAAATGCAAAGTCTCCTGAATTAATGATGACTCAGTCATAAAGCGCAGTGGTCACACACAGTCACCAGGATTAATGTGCATCCCCAAATGCGTTACTGTTTTGTGTCCAGAAAACTCCCCATTGCTACTTAGTGAAATAAGACGTGAATAAGAAATGCAAAGTCTCTCGAATATTAATGGCGATTCTGTCATATGTTCAGTGGTCACACACAGTCACCAGAATTAACTTACATCCCCAAAATGCTACTGTCTCTTGTGTCCAGAAAATTGCTCAATGCTGACAAAGTGAAATGAGAGGGTAACAAAAAATGCAAAGTCTCCCAGAATTAATGTTGCACCCCATAATGCGCACAGTTCTCACACACAGTCACCTGAATTAATGTGCATCCCCCAAATGCTACTGTCTTGTGTCCAGAAAATTACCCAGTGCTGATGAAGTGAAATGAGAGTGTAACAAGAAATGCCAAGTCTCCCAGAATTAATGGTATACTACAAACACACAGACAGATTAAGACTGTGCTGCGCACTCAAGAGATGCAGACGCAAAGGCACAACAACACCTAACGAGTGCTCACAAGTCACAAATCCAAATCTGGAAAGAATACCTTTGCTGGTTGGGGGTAGTGCATGGCAGTAACAGTCCACTACCAGTAAAGATACCATAAAGCAGTATAAAAATTCATGCAGATGTGGTGGATAGCGGGTTCACGACTGCTGCAATTACTCTGTGGTACAATAAAAGGTGTCTGATTTAATGGCATGCACTCGTATACACTCCACACTCACACACACTACAAGTAATGCATAGCAAATTGAAAACCTTTAGTAATATAACCAAATGTTTTAAACAAACTGAAATTATACACTGCTGCACCACAGCAATCAGCAAAAAATGTCAAGAATTGCTGAAGATATTACTATGTATATATTAACATAGTTATACAAGAAAAATATACCCAAAACAGAAAGACTGCCCTTTTCTCCTAGTTAATCTACCTACACCACAGATACACCCCTCCCCCAAAGCACACTTTGCAGTACACAGACTGACTGTTCTAAATTAACATTCAAAATCCACACACAAACAATAAACACTCATGATATGAGCACAGGAGGGTTTCCTATAATCGATGTACTAAATTGTGAGCAAAAAATAACTCAAAAGACTTTTAGAGGATTTAAATCGCAGAGCTCTGCAAGGAAACTGTTTCCATCTTCCACTACACACACACTACACAGAACTGAGGCTGTACAGAACAATCTAGAGCCCATGTGACCTGCAATCTCATAAAGCACTGCAAAATTTGCCTTTGGAGCTCAAAAACAAGTCGAAGTGAGGTAAAGTACACTGATTTTAATGTACTTCACCTTAAAACTGGTGGAGAAGTGGTTTGGGGAAGGTGGAATAAACCGAAATTATTGATTCCAATGGACTTCGTGTTCCCCATTATAATGCGAAGTACTCTGCTTTGCGTTGCGGAGTACTTAACGGATTCCGCATTGCTGAATCACTTCACGGAGAGAATTTCGGCCACTTCACCCACCCCTATTTAGAAGTAATTTTACAGTGCTCCTTCTCAGTTACAAGTGCCTTCATGGCTTCACCTCACAGTATCTTTCATATCTTATTTCTGATTACTGTCCCACTGGATTATTAAAGATGACCTGCAAATGTTTATTTAAACAGGCCCTAACTGTTAAATAACATACATGGGAGGTATGGTAGTTTGATTCGCACTAGTCACAGTTTTTCATCAATATTAATTTTTTTAGGCCTTGCTATATGTTTCTGGAGAACTAGGAAATTAAAATATGGCTCTGCAGTGCCCAATTGAAAGGCAGCAAAGGTGACTGGGAAAGTAAAGGAAAACTGTGTTATAGACCCTGCAACTACCCTGAATGCAACAGCAGTAGCGGCTATTAAGCTAGGGTTTTACTTGTGTAAATAGGGGTATTGGTTTTTAACATAAGACTTACAGAAGCATCTAAGTCAAGCATTGTTGTAAGTTTTATTGTTCACACCCGTACCCATGTCCATACATCATCAGGATTGTCTCCAAGCAGTAAATACCTTCTTTGAACAATGTATCAAAACCAGCGCCCACCACCCTGCTTTAGTTTAGAGGCATTAGAATTTGCAGTGACCCACAATTATTTTACTTTTGATTCAGCCTATTTTCTTCAAATTTGTAGGATGGCATTGGGGGCAACTGTGGCCCCCACCTGTGTGAGTTTGTTTTTGGAGTGGTGAGAAACACCGATATGTATATAATTCAAACTGTGATCCTTTGTAAAACATATGTGTACTTTGTTTCAATACATTGGCAGTATTCTCTATGTATGGAAGGGCACAAATAGTTAAACAGAAAGATTTATATAGCTAATTAATTCCAATACTGCTGCAAACACAATACTGCACGCTGAGTGTGCCCACCCAGGAAACCTATTGTGTCAGTATGTTATGGACAGTTTCTGAGACTTAAAAAGGAAGTGTTCTGGTGTATCGTAATTTGATAAACCAACCCAAGAACTGACTGGAAAACTGTAAAAATCTAACTGGCTTCCTCCTTCAATCTCTAATGACCTGATTAGCATTTTTAGGTCAGAATGAACATTTTCATTATTTCACATGGAAGCGAATAGCTATATTTCCCTGTATAACCTATACAAATCTTTGGGAACAATTTCCCTGTAGATGGCTCAATTCCCTGTAAAATATGAGAGTCCTTATTGCTCCAGGAATCCTGGCTTGGATTCCTTTGCTCATAGCTTGCTTCTGTCCTTTAACCTTGCTTTCTTCTCATATCACGAACTCCACAACTCTGACTTTCATTGCTTTCCTTCCTAAAGAAATTTGTTGCTAGCCAAGCTGCTTTCTCCTATCATCTCCATAAGCTCTGGTCCTCTTTTCCCCTGACCATCTGCTCTGCCTCTCCCCATCTCTTTTGAATCTGTCTGCCATGTCTTCACAACATACTCCTGCAACTGCCCCGACCCCGTGCTATATGCTGCCGCTCACCAACCCCCCAGCCACTGTTCTCCTTAATCCCGGTTTTGCACAGTGTTCCCCCTATACCCTCCCTCCCCAGTTTACAGTATTATTCACTGCTTTTCAACATTTGCAAATGCACTTTACCTTATGCATCCTCTATTATACTACTTTGTACTGGATATTTGTTTTGCACAATTGCTAATTTACTGTACTTATGGTAAAGTCACCCTCCCAGCTGTCTAGGGTATTTTGATGGAAAGTGGTCACCTGGGAGGGGCACTACACCAGTAACTACAAATCCACGTACTTGACCTCTTGAGCACTGAGGTGACCTCTGGGGCTTTCACAACACATGGCAGGGCTAACAGAGCTGTAGAGTAAAAGGGGATAGCAGAACTTGGAGGCATAAGCCGCAAATATCCAAACTGGTGTTATTTTTAACAAAACAAGATCTTTTATTTTTCCACTTGAGCTCAATAAAAGATTACACTTTCGCGTAGCTGGCACAGTCCACTTTTTCCACATTACCACAGAAGGACCACTATCCAGTGGAGTATTTTAATTTCAGTACATGGACCTGAGGTTGCCATAGGACTCACAGAGTCTCCCACCCCTGCAGCTTGGGTGGGAACTCCAGGGGCTTCTTCTTACCCATTACAGACATTTGTTAGCCAAGAGGCTACTTCACAGTTTCACTGGCTGGCACAGAACTGGCACCAACTCCATTCTGCGACAGGTTTCAGGAATCCACTCTGACTTCCCACAAAGCATATACTTTTTTCACTTTTCACGCTCTTTTTCTTTATCTTTGAGACCACAAACACCTATGCCTACCTAGGCATAGCTGAGATGCCAATGGGCTCCACACATCTATTCTGGGCAATTCAGCCGCACTGAATGCTCTCTGAGGCAAATTCCTATTGCCTGACAGGAATCTGCATCATGTCAGATGCTGTCCCTCACTTCAGGAGGTGGGGCACTGCTGAGGCCAAACACAGTCACTTCACATTTTTAAGAAAGACTTAACACCTCAGATCTCTTACCCTCTGGACTCTCTGGCTTCAACTTCTTCACAGACAAATCTCTCTCTCATCCACTCTGACTCGGCAAAATCTTCATCCTTCAGCACAGAACATTGACTCCTACCCCTTGGAATGCCAAGGCAGACCAGCTGATACAGCCCTCCAAGGGCATAAAACTGGCATCACCCTAGAGGCTGGTAGACACTCTCAAAGGAATATTACCATAGCTCCTAAGGGAGATTACATTATATTGTCTGCTGTAACCCCCCCATGACACATCTGGAAATGAACTTTTACTAGCTCAGTGAATCTTTCCTAAAACTTTTGAAGTAAATAAATGAATAACTACAGTATATCTATATACTGTATATAATGACATATCTCTGTCAGTTACTGTACCCATGCTTCTTAAAGGGTACACATTCTGCTTAATAGTACACATTCTCCTATTTCATGTGTGCTTGCATGCATGTACAAAGAAAACATATTAGTGGTACTCAGGCAGTATAGAGGGCTGTGGAGGTGTGTGCTGTTTAAGCGGATGCATGTAGAAACGCAGAAAGCTTGCTACTCAAAAAACAGTGCTGAGAAGGCTGATGACAGTGTTCAGCTGGTTGATTGTATAAACTTTGTGTAGTTCAAAGGATACAGCCACACCAATCACATTGGTTTTCCACCCATTAGCCAGCTTATAGACATCATCATCATCATCAGGCTTTGAAGATGAAAATCAAGCCTATTAGTCTCTCCTCTGTGTGTGTGTGTGTTGCTCGTGTGTGTGTGTGTGTGTATACATGCATGTTCATGTTCTCACTTTTAATGGTTTCCCCTAGTTATAGATAGGAGTCTGAAGAGCACCTATTTGAAGGCATTAAAAGTGAAAAAAAAAATACTCAGCATGCAGAATGCAAAGATAATAGCATGAAGTATGTTAGCAGCATGTCAATAATGAATAGAAAACACCAAAAGTAGTTGATTTAAATTACATCCTTTAAAACTCTATAACGCTGCAAGCAAACATTTGGCATTGATTTGTTTTTAATTATTTTTTTCTGCTTCTCCACCAGTGGGCAGACCCTACCACCTTCTAGTCATATAGCCTGCCATGCTGCTAAAGCAGGGTTGATTTACGCCTCTGTTTCTTCTCCCTTCCCCCCATGAAGATGTTGACACAAAGACAGAAGTCCAGGCTGTTGTGTGTGAAAGCACAGCCCGCCAAGTACCTAATAATGTTCACCCCCCTGCACTGTGGCTTCCACACCACCACCTGTAGCTGCAGGCAGTGGTAGAGAGTGTGTGCCTGCCTCCCTCTCCACGGAGGAGAATATTCACTGGAGCTCTCGACTTCCTTCTCCTGGCTGGCTCCCAGCATCCCTGGCTCATTCCCAAATCTGGGTTGGCAGCGTTACAAGCAGAATTCTTACTGTTTTGCCGGCAGGTCCACACTCATATTCTTCTTTAAGGATATACATTCCCTTTAATGGTGCACACCCTCACATAAGGGTACACATATTCCCTTTAATGCTACACACTCTCCTTTAAGGGTACACATTCCCTTTAATGGTACACACACTCTCCCTTAAAATTACTCATTCCTTTAATGGTACACACTGTCCCTTAAGGGTACATTTCCTTTAATGGGACACACACATTCTTTAATGCTACACACTCTCCTTTAAGGGTACATTTTCCTTCATGGTACACACTCTCCTTTAACCTTTGCTGTGCCACAGACTGATATATCAGTCCAGAATTACTATGCATTCTAATTCTGTCGATAGCCTAAGGGTTAAGTACACATTCCTTTAATGGAGCACATTCCTTTTACTTTTTTTGGCATGAGCAGAAATCAAATACATATTTCCCCAAAATATGCATTTAAGTCATTCAATAGTTTGTTACTCAATGTCATTTTCATAAGAACAGGAATCAGGGACTACAACTAGATCTCACAGGCCCAGGGAAGGGAATGGTGGGGGGAGGGGGAGTAAGGCCAAAGATCAAACCTAGGTCTTCCACAGAGTAGTCCAGTGCACTACCAGCTGGGGCCACCAGGCCAGACAAAAAGCCTATTCTGTGTTTTATTTTTTGTATCATTCTCTTTTATTGGTATTTTACCTTTTTACCCTCAATCCCACTCTAGTTCTGAAAGACTCATCTGTCACCAGGGGATCCCGCCATGTCCTCAGCCACTCCATCCATTTACCGGTTTGAGCAGTCCCTAGCATAGCAAATGTGCTGGCTCCCTGATCACATGCAATGTATCCTGCTCCACTGAGCAGCCATGCTAATCTCTCATTTCTGAGTCTATTACAACCAAGGGGATTGAACGGTGATTAACCAGGGGGGTGGGGACAGCACTCATGGTCAAGAGGGGGGCCTGTTTCTGCCACATGCCTACCCATGGATTACCATAACTGGGTGTGCCCTCAGTGGTGGGGTCTGCTGTCAGGGCCTCTGGGTCATCACACCAATCAGCATACTCCCCGACATTTGGATGGAGCTGGAACTGAGCCCATTTCCATGAGGAATGGCTTCACCTCCCCTGGGCCACTGGAGTGAAACATAGAAACAAAGAATTTGATGGCAAATAAGGACCGCTTGGCCCACCCAGTCTACCCATTTCCCAACCTACTGGATAAGCTACAGATCCTAGTTAACCAGCAGCCTACTTCTTCTTACTCCCCAATTTCAGAATTGCCTTTATGACTGTCCTCATGCATGCTTGAATTCCACCACTGATTTTGACTCCACAACCTCCTCTGGAAGGCCGTTCCATGCATCCACAACCCTCTCTGTGAGAAAAATACTTCCTTAAAATTACCTCTGAGCCGCCCCCATCTTCAAATTGTGCCCTCTGTTCTTGCACCTCTTTTTTGAAGATGCTACCCTCTTGAACTTTGTTGATTGCCTTGAGGTACTTGAAAGTTTGTATCATGTCCCCCTCTCCTCCTTTCCTCAAGGCTATACATATTAAGCTCCTTAAGTCTCTTCATATGTCTTCCGGTGCAGATCCTGCACCATTTTAGTGCCCTCTCTGAACAGCTTCCATCCTGTCTATGTCTCTATGAGATTGGGTTCCAGAACTGCACACAGTACTCCAGATGGGGTCTCACCAGCTGTCTGTACAGAGAGATAATAACTTCCTGTTTTCTACTGGTGATGCCTCTCCCTATGCATCCCAGTATCCCCAGCCCTCCTTGCTGCCCTCTCACATTGCTTGCCCACCTTTAGGTCATCTGATATGACTACCCCCAGGTCCCTTTCCATTTTGTTGTTGTTAGTATCTCACCCCCATTGCGTACTGTTCCCTGGGTTTTGTTTCCCAGGTGCATTACCTTGCACTTCTTAGCATTGAATCTAGCTTGCCATACATTTGACCATTCCTCTAACCTTGCCAAGTCCTTTCATCCTTTCCACCCCACCCTGTGCATCAACTCTGTTGCAGATCTTAGTGTCATCTGCAAAGAGACATACTTTTCCTTCCAGTCCTTCTGCAATGTCGCTTATAAAGACATTGAAGAGGACCGGTCCTAATACTGAACCCTGCAGTACCCCACTAGTAACCCTCCTTTCTTCTGAGTGGACTCCATTTACTATTACTCTCTGTGTCCTATTCTCCAGCCAATTCTTTACCCAGGTTGTCATCTTGGGACCCACTCCCAGGCTGGCTAACTTGTATATTCATCTTTTGTGTGGGACTGTGTCAAATGCCTTGCTAAAGTCTAGGTAGGCCATGTCCACAGCCCCTCCCTGATCTACTACTTTGGTCACCCAGTAATAGAAATCTATCAGATTTGTCTGGCATGACCTTCCCGCTGTGAATCCATGCTGCCTAGGGTCCTGTGCCCCTCTGGCCTCTAGATACTTGACAATTCTTTCCTTCAGAAGTGATTCCATAATTTTCCTATCACTGAGGTTAAACCAACAGGTCTGTAGTTTCCTGCTTCTGCCTTGCTCCCACTTTTGTGAGGGGAATCACATCTGCCCTCCTCCAGTCCTCGGGTACCACCCCATCCTCCATGATTTGTTAAAAGGGTAGTCAGTGGTGTCACTAGTTCTACCCTTAGCTCTTTTAAATTCTAGGATGAATCCCATCAGGCCCCATTGCTTTGTCCACCTTCAGTTTTAAGAGTTCTTTCAGAACCCTTTCTTCTATAAATGGCTGGTATCAACTTCTGTATCCAGAGTGTTACTACTGTTTGTTTTATGTACCTCCCTCTTCATTTGTAAATACTGAGAAAAATATTTGTTTAGTATCTCTGCCTTTTCACAGTCTCCTCTGCCCACCCTCCCTCCCTTTATTAAGCCTCGCTATCCCTCCCTTGGTCTTCCTTTGCTCCATGATGCACCTATAAAGGTTTTATCCCCTTCTTAACTGAGTTGGCTATCTTTTCCTCCGTTTGGGCCTTTGCTGTTCTGACTGCCTTCCCAGCCTCCTTTAGCTTTAACTGATACAGTTCTCTGTCCTGCTCCTTCATGCGATTCCTTGTACTTCCTGAATGCTTTCTTTTCTCTTGAACTTTTGCCACTTCCTTTGAGAACCATAGTGGTTTCTTACATCGCCTTGTTTTGTTTATTTGCTTCACACAAAGGCTCGTTACCTCTGTGATGGCAGTTTTATTATTCCCCATTGTTCTTCCACCCTCCTTCCTGCCCATTTGCTAGTGCATTCCTTAGGCACTCACCCATTTTGGCAAAGTCAGCCCTCCTAAAGTCCAGTACTTTTGTCTTTGTATGGCTTGACTCTATTGCTGTGTTTATTGTGAACCATACTGTTCGATGGTCGCTAGTTCCCCAGATGGCTACCCACTTCTACATCCGTGATCCCTCTCCATCTCCATTTGAGAGAATCAAGTCTAATATTGCTCCTCTCGAGTGGGCTCCAGTACTAGTTGTCTAAGGCATGCCCCTGTAGGCATCTAGAATAACTGCACTCTTCAAAGTGGCAGCTGCAACTGCACTCCAGTTAACATCTGGCATATTCAGATCACCCATCAGCAATAGCTCCCTTTTTCTGCCATTCTAAGTATACTTTCTATCATTTCCTGTCCATTTCCTCCCCTGAGAAGAAGGTCTGTATCTAACCCCTGTGCGTATTGGGTGCCATTGCTGTCTCCAAATTTACCTACAGTGCTTCTTCTCCTCCCTGTTTACCCTTTTGTTCTGTTGCTTTTATTCCTTCCTTATGTAAAGAACTCCTCCTCCTCTTTTACCCTCCCTGTCCCTCCTGTAGACAGTGTATCCTGGTATGTTTATGTCCCAGTCATGGTTTTGTGTGTACCATGTTTCTGTGACTGCCACCATATCCAGATGTTCCTCCTCCATCAAGGCCACTAATTCAGGAAGCTTGTTACCCAGACTATGGCATTGGTACTCATTGCTCTCCATTTTGATGGCTTTACCTTCTGTTGCAGCATCCCCACTGACTGTTCTACCTTGGTCTTTTTCTCATTTAGTACCCTGTTTTTAGGGAGGCTGGGATTTTCCTGCTGCTTGTCAGTTCCTCCCCTTGACTAGTTTAAAAGCTTGCAAATGAAGCATTTAAACCAATTGCTCAAAAGACTTGTTCCCTTCCTGGACAGATGCAGACCATCCTGCCAGTATAGGCTGGTGTTCCTCCAGGTGGAACCCCAGTCCCCAATGAAGCCAAACCCCTGTGCTCTGCATCATTTTTTCAACCATTCATTAAACTGCATGGTGCCAATTACCCTCGCCTCCCCCATGCTTTTGACAGGCAGCACCTCTGAGAAGGACACTGTGTGTGCTACTTGTCTTAGGTCCCTTCCCAACTCTGCAATGTCCTCCTGCACTGCTGTAATCTCATGATGAGCTAAGTCATTTGTCCCAGGTGGACAATTCGTCCAGCTCAGAATCCCTTGCAACTGTTCTCGTGATCCTGAGGATGCGCTTCCTGTCCCTCCAAGCCATGGCACCAGGCAGGCACCTTACTTCAGTTTTCCAAGCTCCCCCCAGTTCTATACCCCTAATAATTGAGTCCCCCACCAGGAGCTGCTTCCTTTCCCTGTGGTGTCCTCTGCCTCCTTCCTGTGGGCCTCTCTTGTGACAGTTGTCATCAGTCTTCTCTGTGGGTGCATCCATAGGGGAGCTATGCTCCCCCAGAATGGTGTATGGATTGTGGAGTGGAACAATTGACTGGGTGTGCCTCAGTTCCACCCTCCTCACCCTCCCTGAGCCCACTGTGGTCCAACTGCTGTGCTTTCTTCGCAACCTCTGAGGTAGTGGTGGTGGCGCTAGTGCTCCCTGGATGGGGGAGGTTCCCTTCCTACTGTCCAGTGTGGCCTGGGGGAAGGTTTCCTTACTACTATCCAGTGCGGCCTGAAGATGGGCAACTTCCTCCCTCAGGGTAGATAGTTGTCTGCAAATAGGGCAGCATCTCAGCCTCCAGAAAGACTCTTGGAAGAATAAAATACAAAGTCACACATGCTCTCACAATGCAAAGCATCATGGGCTGTATATGCAAATCACTACAGAATGTTATAGCTGGTCCAACTTTAAGAGAGGTGCATGGTGCCGGAAGGCCTCTCACACAGTTTGCAAGGGTGCTAACAGAAGGCATAGACACGTGTTTCAATTCTACCAGGATCAGTGTGCTCTCGTCTGTTTAACACCCCCAGTGGACTGGACCAGCTACCCCTAAGGCAGTGTGCCTGGGATATATTGTGGTGAACCCATTAAAATCCAAAAACCATTTAAAGACAAAGAACCTCTGATGCGTAAGCACTGGGGACAGGAGTTACCCAAAGGGCATTTGGCTGGGAAGCCAAGTTTCAAGAAAATACAAGTCACACATGCCCCCACAGTGCAAAGCATCATGGGCTGCATATGCAAATCACCACAGAATGTTATGCTGGTCCAACTTTAAGCAGAATTGCATGGTGCGAAAGGCCTCTCACATAGTTTGCAAAGGGTGCTAACAGAAGACATAGAAACGTGTTTCGTCTCTACCAGGACTCATCAGTATGCCTCGCTCTGTTTAACACCCCAGTGGACTGGACCAGCTACCCTAAGGCAGTGTGCCTGGGATATGTGACTTTGTATTTTCTTGAAACTTGGCTTCCAGCCAAATGCCCTTTGGGTAACCCTTGCCCCAGTGTTTCACGCACAGAGGTTCTTTGTCTTTAAATGTTTTTATTTTAATGGGTTCACCACATATATCCCAGGCACACTGCCTTAGGGGTAGCTGGTCCAGTCCACTGGGGTGTTAAACAGATGAGGCATACTGATGAGTCCTGGTAGGACTAAACACGTGTCTATGTCTTCTGTTAGCACCCTTTGCAAACTGTGTGAGAGGCCTTTCGGCACCATGCAATTCTGCTTAAAGTTGACCAGCATAACATTCTGTGGTGATTTGTATATGCAGCCCATGATGCTTTGCATTGTGGGGCATGTGTGACTTGTATTTTCTTGAAACTTGGCTTCCCAGCCAAATGCCCTTTTGGGTAACCCTTGCCTCAGTGTTTACGCACAGAGGTTCTTTGTCTTTAAATGGTTTTTTATTTTAATGGGTTCACCTACAATATATCCCAGGCACACTGCCTTAGGGGTAGCTGGTCCAGTCCACTGGGGTGTTAAACAGACTGAGGCATACTGATGAGTCCTGTGACTAAACACATGTCTATGCCCTCTGTTAGCACCCTTGCAAACTGTGTGAGAGGCCTTTCCGCACCATGCAATTCTGCTTAAAGTTGGACCAGCATAACATTCTGTGGTGATTTGCATATGCAGCCCATGATGCTTTGCATTGTGGGGGCATGTGTGACTTTGTATTTTCTTGAAACTTGGCTTCCCAGCCAAATGCCCTTTGGGGTAACCCTTGCCTCAGTGTTTACGCACAGAGGTTCTTTATTTTTTAATAGTTTTTCCTTTTCAAATTTTGACATGGAATTTTCAACGCTGTGGCTTTATGATTCCCCCTTATAAACAGGACATGGGGCATTCATAGAACTCTGGCCAAAACATAATTTTGCGCCACGAGTGTGAAAGCATGTGTCAACCAGCATTTTGAAAAAGAACACTTGTCACATTCATGAGGTGGTGTAAAAAAATGGCTATGTTGAAAGTTTGCATTCAAAATATTGAACATCACCAAAGTTATAAGGGAGCATGGAACATTTTCAATGTAGATTCATAACTTTTTTTTTTAAATATTTTGAACCCAATTTTTGAACAAGGTCTTCTCATAACCCCATGCCATGCACCTGCTAATTGAAAATATTTAAATCCCACCTGAAAGGTGATTTCACAGAGTGACTGAGAAATCACCCTGCAGGCTGGATTTTAAACATTTCAGCTGCCTTATTCATGGGGTGGGTCCCAAAAAGGCCATGTTGAAAGCTTGGTGGACTAATATAGAAAATGAATGATGTTATAAGAGAACATTGCAATATTACAATGCTCACTCATAAGCTGGTAATTTTATCATATTTTCCACAAAATTTTCAACATAGTCTTCTTTTATGAGCCCACCTCATGGACCCAGTAGATGAAAATATTTAAATCCCACCTGAAAGATGATTTTGCGAAGTGACTGTGAAATTACCTTTCAGGCCTGATTTGAAAAAATTCACCTACTGAAGCTTGTTCATGAAGTGGGATCCCAAAAGGTCATTGAAAATTTGGTGGAAACATATTTAAAAATGACAAAGTTATGAGTGTAAATTAAAACTCATTAACAGACATTATCTGAACTTAACTTATTTTCTCATATCACAGTCATGGTTCCAGAAGGAAGATGTCTTTCCAACCTACAACGTGGGACCCTCTTTAGGTGAGTTAGGGTGAGTGGGGTGGTGGGTGTTGAGTGGGGTCAGGGGTGGGGTGTGTGTGGGTGTTGGCTGTGTGGGTGTGGGGGGCAAGATCAATGAGAGACCATTTTCTTCTTTTCAGGGTAATGTTAAAAAACAAAAAACAAAACAAAAAAAAAAACCTAGTGAGGGACAGTTTTCTTTCTTGCAGGGACCACACCTGACACAGGTGATTGGGCACCCTATTGTTGGCATTCACTGTTCAGTGGCACAGGGGGTGGGCACCTTGGTGTTGTCAGCTATTTTTTTGTGGAGCAGGTGATTGGGGGAGAGGGTTATGAAGCAGTACTGGGGTGGGAAAGCTAGTCTGCTTAAGTCAATACAAGGGAAGGACTATGGAGGGCAGATTGAGCTGGAATGTGAATGGAAAATGTTAAAAAACTAAAAAGCAGCATTGATAAAGATAAAGAAAGGCTGGCTGAGCTGGGAGGGGGAGGGACCATATAAGTTTCTTTTTTTATATATAATTTGAGTTTATTAATTTTTCAGAACATAGAACAACACCTGCTGCAGTCTTACACATTAATAAATTAACAACTACTTGTCTGGACATGTATATAATACCATACAATGTTAAAAGGTATCTGACTCTATCTATGGAACAAAATTAACAGTCTTTGTTCCCATGTATATCACCCATCTGCACTGGTTTTGGGTGCGAGCCAAAAATGTCCCTGTCACACCACTTTGTGTTTGACAGGAGAATTCTCAGCTCACAACTTGAAAAAAATGACTCATCTTGTTAAGCTGGGCACCCAGGATTTTGGAGTACCCTGAAAAGGTATTTTTGCCAATTGGATTTAAAAAAACACCAACAGAGTCTAGCTAAATTGATTGCGTTTAGCTAGATCAGGTGTTTGTTTTTCAAATGTCATAATTGTTATGTATTTTCCATGTTTTTTAGTTTGAAAAAAAAACAGGATGGCAGTTATCAAGACCAAAAATGTTTTGCACATCCAAAACACTAAGTAGTGGAAAGCAAAATGCTTGCAACAGGAACATTTTGGGTCATATCACAAGGTTATCCTAGAACCCTACTGAGCATGCTCTGAATATTTTTTAATCCTTATAACGTTGGAATCAATTAATACTTTTCACAAAACCTTCAAAAGACACTACCTTGGCACAGACCTCTTCTACTCTGAAAGTTTCTGAAAACAAATTGTGCACTATCTAGACTGTAGGTGAGAGCAAAAAAAAGTATAATAAGTATAGGAAAAGAAAAAGTAAAAAACTAACTTAAAAACAACATATATGGATCTTGGAAACCACATACGCTACCATCAGGAAATTTACCATGTCTTGAGAACCTGCCTCACAGGCAACACATGCCAAATGTGAGGCAGTTTAGTCAAACGTCACCAGAGTTATTGAGGTAAAAAATTAGGGGTTTAACATTGAACACTGTATTCAACCCTAACTATATTAGTGCTACCGTGCAATAAATTATATATTCTTTGCAAAACAACTCATGTAATGCACCAGTTAGGTTCAACCAATGCCACAAAGTAGGAAATGTGGCATTGGGGTTTCAAACCCTAACTCCCCACCAGCAGCAATAGGACAAGACCACAAGCAACCACAGACAGTCATCGTCAGGTAAGACAATCAACATACAACTATTTCCAGATTACACAAATGCAGTAGCACTGATGTGCTTCCTACACAGATTTATATCTGCCGAACTGAAAGGCATACACACTACCTTGTCGCTGCAGATACAAACCCAGGATACTCAAATCACAACACTGCTTCTGTGTGTGTAGAAGTGTAGGGCCCTATAATCACAGATACAAATCTGCAATACCAAAATTACAAGAGTTATGTTGTCTGCAGATATACAGACCTCTATGGGAGCTGTGATTCTGTAGCCTCAGGTTCTCATGCAGATTGTAAAACATACACACATTTGATGGGCCTGCACTTCTGTAGCCATAGTTATGAGATATATACACTGACCTGTGCTGCAGAAGTGCAATTGCCACAAAATCCATGGCACCAAAATTGCAATACTACTTCTGTCTGCAGAAGTGCAGCATGCACCTCTTCAGCCACAGGTGTAAGAGATACACACCAATGTCTGGCTTCAGAAGGACAGGCCCCTATGAAGCCTGCAGTTCTGCAGATAGAAGTACTGTTACAATGTGGATATAATTGTTTCAGCAGTGAATCTAAAAACTTCAAGGTGGTAGCAGTTTTTAGTTATGCAGATGCATATACAATAGAAGACATGCACTATCGGATCATGCTATCTAGCAGGTACCTCATACACTGTGTATAAGTACAGTGGAGCCAGCCACAATGCAATGCAATAACTTGCAGTAAATGACATGTTACAAAGTACTGCAGTAAAAAGGGCTTCATTGCCATTGAATTATACTGTCCTCTGCAGCATATTACAGCATTTTTGTGAGATACTGCAGCATTACTGTGTTGCATTCTGGTTGGCACCACTTCAGCTCTGACTGCAGAGGTGCCAGTCTCATTTGGTTTTCTGTCTACAAAAGGGCAGGACCCCATGGAGCTTGTGGTTCTGCAGCCACATGCGGTCATGCAAACTGTACAACATACTCATAGAGTGTAGATACCAATCCATGAAGGTAGCATATTAGTGCTACTGCAATTGTGTCATCTGGAAACAGTTGTATTATTGTTTGTCTTACCTGATGATGGCTGTCTGGTTTCTTGTGAGTGTTGTCCTTTTGCTGCTTTGGGGGGAGAGGGTGGGAAATTAGTGTTAGAAACCCTAACACCACATTTCCCTACTTTTGTGGCATTAAGTTGAACCCTAATTGGGGCATTAATACAGTTGTTTGCAAATAATTTCCTTTCTTTCTGAGATAATGGAATTGTATACTTATTTACAGGGCCCTTTGAGACCTTTGTGAACAGATTCAGCTGCGACAGGGCCCACCAGGAAGAGTTTGTCCACCTGTGAAAGGGCAGCAGTGGATGTCAAGAGTTCGTGGGGCTGTCTGGTGAGCTGTAGAAAGGAACTTGTAATCTGGCCAGTCCTCTGAAGTACAATTGGTTACCTAACCTCAATGATAACTGGTATGCAGAATGCTGAAGATAAATCACTGATCAGTGACCTGTTGCAGAAGACAAAGGTGAATGAACTGGAAGCTGGGATTAAAGAGAAGCTGGAGAGGTGCAGTTACTGAGAAGTACAAATATTTCACCAGCCACTTGAACAGCACCATTACGGTATTTCTATGGCTCTTCAAACCTGAGACTTTCAGGTATTATACAGTAGTTGGAATGCAGTGATTTTTCAACACTTTAACATTTGTGGAATAGAAAAGTACATGGCAAGCATATATACAAAGACCACACCTTATTAAATAGAAAGGGGTCATTTTGTACACGTATTTTGTTACTCTTTAGTGCAAATAACTTCCAATATTTACATTTTATTGATTCTAAATGTATGGGCCAAGGACTGCAGTACATTCATTTCCTTTCATATAAATGGTAGCACTATTGTTTTGTCCCTATGAGTAATATAGATCAATAATACCAAATGGGGCATAACCTGAGCAAATATAGGGACAATGGAAGGTCTGTTGGTCAGAGCACATGTTTGGGAATCAAGAGACCCATGTTGAAATTACCACATCCACTCCTTCATTATTGTAACTCTGAGAAAGTAACTTAATCAGTGCACCAGTCCATCCTGCAGTAAACAGGAGCAGAAGTATGGCCCACTGAAAATTATGCTAGATAAATAAACTGCAAAAGTGACAGACAGACAAGCCATAGATATATATTACTTTACACTGTGGAGACAGATTGATCAATCAACAGGTAGACAGACAGACAGACAGAGAGATAGACAGATAGCTAGATAGAGAGACATATAGGGGATACAAACACTTCATCTCTGTCCTTCTATCCAACTTGAAGGGTAAACTGATTATGGGTGGTGACCTTAATTTAACCCTATCCCCTCAGCTGGACTGTTCAAAACCCCTTAATCATAGAAACAATAATACAGCTAGACAATTTAAGAAGTCTATCGAACACTTAGGCCTGGTCGATGTATGGTGTGGGATTTTTCCCTCCGATCCAAGAAACACCTATTACTCTCCTAGATTCAATACCTACTCAAGGTTGGACTACTTCCTGACCACTTATGAGCATCTATCTCTTGTCCAGGACATCAGTATAGGCCCAAAATTTTTATCAGATCATCACGCTTTAATCATTTCACTTGACCTGGGTAGGGAGGGGAAGGGAAGAGATTGCTTTGGAGTCTCAACCCAATGTGTTTGTCAGACCAAGACCTTGTAGATCCCCTGTCATCTAAAATTTCCAGATTTTTTACAGAAAACTCTGACCCCTCTATATCTCAAGCAATGCTGTGGCATGCTATGAAAGCAACTATCCGGGGGGAACTGATAGCATTCTTCTCTAGAAAAATACAAGGAAAGAGATGTAGAATATCACAGACTATCTAACCAACTTGAAAATTTCCAGCTGCTCTATAGAGAGGAGATACAGATCTTCAACTCTTGATTAGAAACATGAAAGCAGACCTCAGAAAATAATAGATAACAAAATCCGACAGTCCCTGTACTACTTCGTCAAACTATACATGAGGTGGTCCCAAGTGTTAGAAACCTAACTCATAGGCTAAGGAATAGCAAAGGCTTCATCAACAATTCTCCATCTCAGAAAACCCCTGTAGGACAAACCCATCATACCACTGCCCACATTCAAAAGGCCTACGGACTACTATGCCAAACTTTATTCCCTCCTAAAACATTAAATTACTTAGAAACCATGCAATTCTTGGCCAAGCTAATCTCCAACCCTCACCCCCTGGCAAATTAATTCTCTAATTGCTCCAATCTCGGTATTGGAGATAGAAGAACAATTAACAATATTAAGTCGGGAAAATGCTCAGGTCCAGAAGGATTTATCTAGAGTGGTATAAAAGTTTAAAAAGACTTAACCCCCAAATTACATGCTCTTTAATGACATATCTCAGGAGGAACCCCCATGGGAATACGCTACAATAGCCCCAATATTAAAACCCAACAAGGACCCTACTGACCCCAAATCTTATAGATCAATCTCTATCCAAATGTTGATTACAAAATTTACATGGCTATACTATCCTCTAGACTAGAAAATATAATTCTCAAAATAATCCATGCTGACCAAACTGGATTAGTCAAAAGCAGGAACACTATGGATAGTATACGAAGACTTCTGTTGCTACAAAGAATTCGGTCCAGGAAAATCCCAGTGGTCTTCATGAGTTTAGATCTGGAGAAGGCCTTGATCGGGTCTCATGGCCCTTTTATGGGAGGCAGCTTAAAATGTTTCATTTCCATCACAATTCATTGCATGCTTAGAAAATTATATGTTTCCCTAAAGCTTATCTTAGAGTGAATGGTTCCCTCCTCCTCCCGTTAGCCCACGGGACTAGGCAAGGCTGCCCTTTATCTCCTATGTTTTGCATTGTTTATAGAACCCTGGCTGCCTGCCTTTGAAACACCTTGTGAGCTGGTGTGGGATAAATGAGGCATCAGACAAAATTGGCAGTCACTGTAGAATATTTATTGTCTCAAAACAGCGGACTGGAAATGACAAACCAAAGAAAAATTAAATAAAATCCAGGAGAATAAATTAACTTTTCTTAGAGCTAGAAACCAGCTAACTCATAAGGTGCTGACAAATACATAGCCCCTCAGAAGACTGAGAGATTTTACCTGAAGACTCTCTTTTTATAGAGGCAAAGCATGTGATTCAATAACTCCGCCCTAAACATTTTAGTTACAAATCAAATTTAAGTTACAATGAGTATTATATTTTTTATAGGCATTACATTGATATATGTTGTCAACTATTTGTTAAATAACATTCAGTGCTGAAGAAAATACCAAGATTCAATTTATTTCAGGCAGAACTAAATGATAGTAAGCTGCCTCACTTTAACCATTCATATATAAAGAGAGGAGATTCGGCGACCGACCTTTATGTCCACTTCATTGTTTTGTGAGCGTCTTTGCAAAGCTCAGCCGGATGAATAAGCACTCTTCCAACTAAAATAATCACCCGACTTCAACCAAATACTGGTCCCTCATAATGCGGCACTTTGGTAGCTTTCCCCCTTTTTATTGTATTGCTCTAGCGAGGAGAAAGTTAAAATAAAAAAAAAAAGCAACTACGCAGCATCTCTGCGATAGTCTTGTCGGCCCGATAAGTGTACGGCGGCTCCTTTTATCGCTTTCCTTGTTGTTCGTTTTAGGCTCATTAGCCTTACCATCACACAAACGCCCATTTTGTAAACCGAAAACACCCTGAACTGGGCATAACAACGACAAGCAAAGGGCTTCACAATAGAGACACGAACGAAAACTAAACCGCGTTCGGTTCCCTTATTAAGTGCTTTCTTCTTATTCTGAATATATATCGGGAAGGGTTTTAGAGGAAGAGAAGGGGACACGGAGGAGGGGAAATAGAAGGTTTTTCTCTTCTTTCTTCACATTATTACTGGGGTTTCTTTCCTCAGGTTCAAATGTGGAACTTCTGAAATGATTAGTTTGACAAAAGAACACCAGAAGGAAACAGACAAGGGGACACAAACAGAATAATAAAACAAAAAATAAGGCGTGGTGCCAGCCCAAAATAATATAACACAGCTAACACAATTAACATTTAAAATTTACCAGACAGTGCAGATAATAGGAGAGAATGGGGGAGTCTGGTCTCCTCTGCCACATTCCTCCCGCTCAGGATCAAACTTCATTAGTTTGATTAAGGTTTTTTCAACCAAGAAAATTACTATCAACAAATCCTTAATTTGAAGGATGGAGCAATAGCCCACCCTCTCCAAGGCTCCACCTCGGGATCCCATAAATACACAAATAAATCAATTCAGCTTCATTACTATTTATACATTTTTATCTTTCTCTTTACCCCGAGGTTTGTTGATAGATTAGTATTCCATTCCATACCTAGATAGAAAATCGGCATTACTATGTGCCGACCCCTTTCTATACTTTATGTTGAACTTATAAGGTTGCATTGTGAGATACCATCTCATTATTCGAGGGTTTTTCTCCTTCATGACATGAAGCCAACAAAGGGGGTTATGATCGGTCCAAAGCTCAAATTCTCTTCCCCACAAATAGAATCGGAGGGCCTCTATTGCCCACTTTATTGCCAAACATTCCTTTTCAATGACAGAATAGTGTCTCTCTCTCTCTCTCATGCAGCTTCCGGCTGATATACAGAATAGGATGTTCATCATTATTAATTATTTGTGTAAGAACAGCTCCAATACCATAGTTGGAGGCATCTGTTTGTAGTATAAAGGGGAGAGAAAAAAAATCAGGCATATGTAATATAGGTGAGAACAAATTTGTGCTTTTAAACAATGAAATGCTTTTCACAATCTGGGGTCCAGATTACTTTATCAGGTTGAGATTTTTGTTAGATCAGTTAATGGCCCAGCTATATTGGAACAGTTAGGGATGAACCGCGATAATATCCAATAAGTCTAGGAGCGATCTAACATCTTTTTTGTAATAGGGCGTGGACTATTAGCTACGGCTTCTATTTTGGAGATTTCTGGTTGCACTAGCCCATTTCCTATCCGAAACCCTAAATATGTTGTTTCTTGCATAGCCAGAGAGCATTTAGAAGGATTTACAGTTAGTCCTGCCTTAAATAGGGCAGTAAAAACAGCCTTTAGATGTTGTACATGTTCTTCCCAGGAATGACTAAAAATTACTACGTCATCTAAATATGCAGCACTATAGGCTGCATGGGGTCCCTAGGATGTTATCCATAGGCGTTGGAAAGTAGCAGGAGCACCGTGGAGACCAAAGGGCATCACAGTGAAATGGTATAACCCTATAGGTGTGCTAAAGGCAGTTTTTTCTTTATCTTTGGGGTCCAAGGGAATTTGCCAATACCCCTTGGTTAAGTCTAGGGTACTAATGTATTGTGCTTTACCCAACTGATCTATAATATCGTCTATTCGGGGCATAGGATAGCAATCAAATTTGGACACTGCGTTGAGGCGTCTAAAATCAAGGCATAACTTTATCCCTCCTTCTTTTTTTTCCACTATAACCATGGGGAAGTTCCAGTCACTATGAGAGGGTTCGATTATTCCTAAGTCTTTCATTTTTTTTATCTCAAGTATTACATCCTTTCGTACCCTCTCAGGGATCCTATAAGGTTTTTGTCGTATAGGTAAAGTGTCTGTAACTACAATATGATGGGACGCGTCTTTAACCCTCCCTGGTATCCCAGTGAATAATTCTTTAAAGGATTGTAACAGGGTTTGCAGTGTTGTAGTTTGGTCACTTGTTAAATCTGGATTAATACGTACTTCTGTCATATCCCCAGTATTTTCTAATCTCTGATAGGCTATGTCCAATTCTGATTCCTGGGTGTCTGGGTGTATGTAACTACAGAAGAACTTCTCTCAATCCAGGGTTTTAACAAGTTGACATGATAGACCCGCTGTTTTAGTTTCTTTTCAGGAAGTTCAATGGCATAAGTTACTGGGCCCATTCGTTTCACAACTGTATATGGGCCTTGCCACTTCATAAGGAGTTTATTATCAGAGGAAGGTAACAAAGTAATACCTTATCCCCAGCTAAAAATTCTTTGTGCTTTGTCCATCATCATACCGTTCTTTTGTTTGCCTTGATGAAAAAGATTATTTTGATGGGCCTTTTAACATATAATTAATCTATGCATAAATTTTGCCAATATTCTATAGGTTCTAACATTTGGGGGTCACCCTTATTTTCCCATTCCTCCTTTATAATATCCAATGGACCCCTGGGATTGTGTCCGTACAGTAGTTCGAATGGGGAAAACCCTGTTGAAGACTGTGGAACCTCTCTGAAGGCAAACATAAGATAGGGAAGGTATACATCCCATTTGTTTCCTTCTTCTGACACATATTTCCGTAACATTTTCTTTAAAGTTTGATTAAACCTTTCCACTAGTCCATCAGTCTGTGGGTGATAGGGTGTAGTAAATGTAGCTTGTATAACCAAGGCCTGATACAGATGGTGTAGCAGTTTGAACAGAAATTAGTACCTCTACCAGTTAGAATAGTTCTAGGGATGCCCATCCGACTAAATATCTTTACTAGTTCTTCTGCTATTCTAGGAGCTGTAATGGTACGGAGGAATTCTTCTGGATACTTGTAACATAATCTACTACTACTACTAGTATGAAACGATTCCCCTTTGTTGTCTTAGGCAGGGACCACCACATCCATAGCTATTCTTTCAAACACATTGGACACTAGCGGCATGGGTACCAGGGGTACATGTCCTTCGTCCTACAGCTGCTACTTGTTGACAATCAGGGCAACTTCTGCAGTATTCTGACACCTGCTCATGAATCCCAGGCCAATAAAATCGATATAATAGGCGTTTAGGAGTGCGATCCCTACCCAAATGGCCTGCTAAGGGTATATCATGGGCAAGAGTCAGTAATTGCTGACTGATATTGCTCGGTACCATCAATTGTTCAACCACTTCACTGCTTTGAGGATTAGTACATACCCTATATAACAAATTACCCTCTAGTTTATAATGAGGTTGAGTTGGATCTTTTTCTTCCTGTGGGGTATACATTCCTGTCTGGGAAAAAAAAGGTTTTAAAGTTAAGTCATGTCTTTGTATATCTTTAAACTCTTTACTAGAAAAGTCATTTTTCTTTGCTAGTATGGTAAGTCCTGTGTCCTTTTTAGTCCACAGATATTTGTCCTTTCTCTTCTTTTGTTTGCTTTTCTTGTCTCTACCTGTAGGTCCAAAAATCTCTTCTTCAAACGGAAATAAATGTCCCAACTCTTTTTCCTGTTTTTGTTCTTGGCCCGTGTGGTAACAGCACCCAGATTAGTAGATAATAGGGTCTCAAAGTAAGGATAATCATGTCCTATGATTACAGGGACAGGTAGAGTGGGTACTAGTCCTACTTTCATGTTCAGATTCGTCCCATTGATCTTGATTTCCAAGTCACGTAAAGGGTACCAGTGGATATCTCCATGTATACACCTGACACGGTAGTTGGTTCTTTTGGTCACTTTGTTGACTAAGAAAGCATGTAGTGTCTGTTTACTACCAGAGTCAACAAGTCCACATACCACTGAATCTCCTGTTTGTACTGTTGTTATATATTGACCCCAGTTAGCAAGGGCTAGGTGTATGGTGTCTATTTTCTTCTTTGGCAGAACCTGGCAATATGCCCTTAACTTGCATTCATGACAAATAATGTCAGGATTATGTCCCTTATATGTTTTAGAATGTTCCTTGCCCAGAAGTGCTACTAGTGTGGTTTGTAGGTGTTATGTTAGACAAGGGACTCTTTGTCGTAACTGTAGGGTCCTTGGGGCTATAAAGGATCAGGACCGTTGGGGTCTAGCCGTTATATAGTCTTCCGCCAGCCGGATAGCTGCCTCAGCTGTTTCGGGATGATGTTCTTTACCCAGAGCTGGACATCCTGTGGTAGGACCTCACAAACTGTTCCAGGATTATACTTTCTAGAATCTGAACCACTGTCCTGGTATTGGGCTGTAACCATTTATGGCATAAGTCTTTAACTGGATATACACATCTTGAGGGTGTCAGTGGACAAATATTTATAGGCTCTGAAGCGTTGTCGATGGGTTTCAGTACATATATCATATCTTTTAAGTATTGCTTGTTTGACATGGTCATAGTCATTAATGTGAGCAAGTTCTGTATGGCTGTAGGCCAATTGAGCCTTTCCTGTTAAATAGGGGCCAGTCTAACAACCCATTGGTCCGAGGCCATACACATGCAGTAGCCACCCTTTCAAAGGTTAATAAATATGCCTCAATATCATCTGTCTCAGACGTTTTAACCAACTTAATATCTTTTGGCCTACCACAGGTGTTGGTGGAGTCCTGGTTGCTGTCCAAAGCTTGGATGGCTCGAAGTGTATCAGTCCAACAGGCAGCATTCTCAGCTCATTCCTCTCTCTCTCGACCCGCCCTTTCTATCTCTCTCTGAGTTCCACTTGCCGTAGACATAACCAGCATAGGAGTTCATGGGGAGCTTCTGGGGATCCTCTGTCTCAAATGCTGCTGCTTGAGCACCTTTTCGGTAGGCTTTATATCCTCCATGGGTCCGATGTCCATTTCAACATCAACCTTGGCCACCTTTCTTAGCACCAGTGTCTCTAGACCGGGTACCAATGGCAGGTCCAACTTCTGCACTACAGACCTGGTGGCTGGAAGTGTCCGCTCTTCTGCCTTGTCCTGATGCATACAACCTCTAGGATTTGGGCACAAATCCTGCAGCAATCCTTTCTGCTACATCCCACTTCTGACACCAAATGTGAGCTGGTGTGGGATAAATGAGGCATCAGACAAAATTGGCAGTCACTGTAGAATATTTATTGTCTCAAAACAGCGGACTGGAAATGACAAACCAAAGAAAAAATTAAATAAAATCCAGGAGAATAAATTAACTTTTCTTAGAGCTAGAAACCAGCTAAGTCATAAGGGTGCTGACAAATACATAGCCCCTCAGAAGACTGAGAGATTTTTACCTGAAGACTCTCTTTTTATAGAGGGCAAAAGCATGTGATTCAATAACTCCGCCCTAAACATTTTAGTTACAAATCAAATTTAAGTTACAATGAGTATTATATTTTTATAGGCATTACATTGATATATGTTGTCAACTATTTATTAAATAACATTCAGTGCTGAAGAAAATACCAAGATTCAATTTATTTCAGGCAGAACTAAATGATAGTAAGCTGCCTCACTTTAACCATTCATATATAAAGAGGAGAGATTAGAAGCCGACGGCCTTTATGTCCACTTCATTGTTGTGGCAAGGCGTCTTTGCAAAGCTCAGCCAGACGAATATGCACTCTTCCAACTAAAATAATCATCCGACTTCAACCAAATACTGGTCCCTCATAATGCGGCACTTTGGTAAGCTTTCCCCTTTTTATTGTATTGCTCTGCGAGGAGCAAAGTTAAAATAAAAGCTAATGGATCTCTGCGATAGTCGCGTTCGAGCGGTAAGTGTACGCGGCTCCGAATATCGCTTTCTCTGTTGTTCGTTTTAGGCTCATTAGCCTTACCATCACACAAATGCCCGATTTTGTAAACGAAAAACACCTGAACTGGGCAGTAACGACGGACAAGCAAAGGGGCTTCACAATAGAATAATGCAAAGCATTATGGGCTGCATATGCAAATCGAGTTGCATATGCAGCATGATGCTTTCCATTGTGGGGGCATGTGTGATTTTGTATTTTCTTGAAACTTGGCTTCCCAGCCAAATGCCCTTTGGTAACTCCTTGCCTCAGTGTTTGCACACAGAGGTTCTTTGTCTTTAAATAGTTTTTATTTTAATGGGTTCACCACAATATATCCAAGACACACTGCCTTAAGGGTAGCTGGTCCATTCCACTGGGGTGTCAAGCAGACGGAATACTAATGAGTCCTGGTAGACGAAACATGTGTCTATGTCTTCTGTTAGCACCTTTGCAAACTGTGTGAGAGGCCTTTTGGCACCATGCAATTCTGCTTAAAGTTGGACCAGCACAACATTTTGTTGTGATTTGCATATGCAGCCCATGATGCTTTGCATTGTGGGGGCATGTGTGATTGTATTTCTTGAAACTTGGCTTCCCAGCCAAATGCCCTTAGGGTAACCCTTGCCTCAGTGTTTGCGGACAGAGGTTCTTTGTCTTTTGAGAAACTAGCAGAATTCAAGTTAAACATAAATAAAACTGAGATACTAACCTAATTCTCTCCTTCCCAGATTAAAAAGACTTTTCCCTTTAAATGGAGGACAACTAAAATAAAATATCTGGGTGTCCACCTTCCTTTGACCCTGGAGTCATTGAGTTACCTAATTTTGAACCTCTCACAGTTCAGATACAAACAGACCTGAATAGATGGTTCATGTTCTGTACCTCCTTACATCAAAAAATCTTAGCAATTCGTGCTAGCATCCTTCCACGAATTCTCTATCTACTTCAGACTATCCCTTATTTCCCCTCTAAATTTTACTTTACATCCTGGAATAAAATGATCCAAAGCTTCATTTGGGGGAAAAACCGACCCAGAATTAGATTAACCATTCTTAAATTATCCCTTAAACAATGCGGTCTGAATCTCTCAGTCTTCCCCCTATATGCACAAGCGGTGTTCCTAAGAACCCTAATATTATGGCTCACGGCCTCATATAATTCTCCTTGGAAGACCATAGAATTCCAACTCAATGACTTACATGACATAAAGAAGATACTGTTCTCCACAGACGGTAACTCTCTAAGCCCTTCTTCTTTAACGGGTATTACAGCACAAACCTATAAGCTTTGGAAACAACTAAGTGTAACCCATATGTCCATTTTTGTAACATGGATATCATATGGTATCTATGGGTTCGGGGAAGGATGAGGTTACCTGGCACAAGAGACCTAGGTTTGGCTACTCTGCGCAGGGGCACCCAAGTAAATCCAACTACAGGAAGCAATAACTGTAATGTCCAGAACCAGAATTGGGATTTTTCAGTGTGGCTTTATTTATACTAGATGACACATAACAAAGCATTGCATGGTCCCCCAAAGGGCTACGTAACTGTATGTGCAGATTAGAGGTTAAAACACAGCGGTCCATTGGAGAATGAACACATTACTACAGTTATCTGGCTTTGGACCCACCAGGCACTCAGCCCCGGACTTTGCATGCGCATTGGATACATAGCCCGACTGGCCTGGCACCCCTGCCGCCACTCGACTGACGGTCCACTTGAAGAATGAACCCAAACTTTACTTGGCAAGACATCCTATCACACAAGGCTCCCAACTGTGGCTCTCACACCACTTGAAGTCTCGACTCCTAGAGGGATTTTGTTTTCGTACTTCCAAATCGAAACTCCCATCAAACAAGGAGTACTCCCATCCAACAAGGAGTAATTTTCCCATCCTGTGGCTCCCCACACCACTTAGAGTCTGCGACTCCTTGGAGATTTTCAAGTTGCGACCCACGTCTGGGTACCCACCCCATCACTGGCCAAGCGCATGGGGCGAGTAGCAAAAACAGAAGAAATCTGTAGAGGTGGACCTGGTTACTAAAGATGGGGGTTTATCCACCTCCAGCTCCCACAGCCCATACCCGGCCATTTCTCTGAACACACAGAAACTTTAGGACTGTAACATGTAGATTGCATGGTGGATGAACTGATGCATCCCCTCTACTGCGAACTCTAAATCCATTTAAACTTTAAATTGACTGCTCTATTTGTTCGTCCTAGTGTATATAGTCCTCCCAAACAGCAGTCCCCAATAAAACCATTTGAAACTTGAAACTGAATTGACTGCTCCATTTGTTCGTCCTAGTGTATATAGTCCTCCCAAACAGCAGTCCCCAATAACATTTTCTGACTGAAAAAACAGTGGTTTGCCCCTTAAACTGGAGCCAAACACTCACCCAATCGTTGCAGGGCCCCACAGGCGAAGTCCTTTAACCTTTGCTGTATTGTAGAACAGCCAACACAAAATCAGGCAGCTTCTTTCCTTGGCGGGAGAAGGGGATTGCCCCTGGAACCCACAGAGACCTTTTCCTACCCCCCCAAAGGGAGGGGGCACTGAGACCGAGGGGACAGTCTCCACAGCTTGAAGAATGGTGAAACACAGAAAAACTTCCTTCTGTGGAGGCAAAACTCAAACTACAGACTGATGCTTCCTTCTTGCTCAAGGACAAAACTAAACTCACTCTCCTTTGAATCCCAAAGTTCTAAGAACTCTCTGAGCTGAAGATTCCAAATGTGGCTCATGCAGCTGTAACAATTCTATATAATGATATCATCTCTCCAGTCTCAGTTGTGACTGAGGACAGAGTGAACCTGTGAAACCCATTTAACTGGAGTTTCAAGCTGCCTTCCTGCCTGCCACTAGGTCTTACTGGGATTCTAGTAATCCCGGCTAACAAAGGGTTGCATAAGAAAAGCAGGTCCTACTCAACAAGTATTTGAATTCTGTAAATTAATTTCACAAGATGAAAAGTTCATCCCCAACTATATGGACCAAGCCTTTTCCAGATGGCGTGCACTAGGCCTATCACACATATATCAGTTTCTTTCCCCCCGAAGGCATTATTCCCTTTGATAAGCTCCAATCTCAATTTTCTCTAAGGCCCTCTGACCTTTTTCACTACTTTCAAATTCGAAACCATCTCCTACGCACCAATATAATACCCCCTAGAATACCTTCCCCTATACCAAAACTACTTAAACTATTTATTGATGCGAGTGAGGGGAGAATGGGAACCCATCTAAGTGGCCTAATATATACAGAATTACGATACAGTTTCCCTAACGCTACAATCCTAACTTTGTCCGCCTGGAATAAAGACCTGCAACTACAAATCTCTTTAGACTCATGGTTAAAACCAACATTAGTTGAGATAAAATTGACCTCATCTCACACTGGAAGAATTTGCATGGAAATGTTGCTCCAGATACTTTGAGGCCCCTCAATCCTAATGAAATACCTCCCGGACACATTTGGAAGGTGCTGGAGAAACTGTGGGTGTCCCCAGGCCACCCTCTCACATGTTTTTTGGACCTGCCCATATCTTATGCCTTTCTGGCTAACTTTTCAAATGAACTAACCACTCTGTTCTCAGAACCAGTTGAACTAACAGCTGAACAGTTCCTCTTGGGGGTCTACCCGGACCATGCTCCCCCCTTGGAGAAGACCATACTACCAATATGTTTCATGGCTGCTAAGAAAGCAATCACGAGATGTTGGATGAGAACGTAGATTCCTTCACTACTAAACTGGAGACAAATAATGTCCGAAATCTATAAGCTGACTTTTAATCTAGAACTACGGGATGTTCCATCCTTCAAGTGCGTAGTGGAATCAGTGGATCCAATATATTACCTCTCTGAATTTAGATTTTGCCTTTAACCTCATTAGGACAAAATATGGGACATTCAATTATGTAATATCCCCACTTTATAATATTTCCCTGTCCAGCACTAGACCCATGGCTTCATCTATTAGGTAATCAAATGCATTTAAATATACTAGATACAACAGAATGTGTCTTTCGTTATTTTTCCTGTTAAATGATAATCATGTTCGTAACCGTAATGTACATCATATGAATCTATCTGCAATCTGCTCTGTCCATTGTGTAGTAGATAAAAAAACTATTGAATAAAAAGTAATTAAAAAAAAAAAGAGAGAGAGAGAGAGAGAGAGACAGACAGACAGAAACAGACAGACAGACAGTATACTGTAGGTATTAGTTTGCTTGAGTGTTTGGGGCTCTGACATTAAACAGGACTTAGTTCTTCCCCAGCAGAATCTTCTTGTTTAAAGCCATTAACAGTTACAGTATTGGAGAAACTGTACAGCTGCAATCTCCCAGGCAAGAGATGAAGCTGCATCCTCAGCAATGCACCAAATACAGGGTTTGGGGTTGCAGTGAATAACAACAAGATGTGCCCTGACACCCATGCCAGCATAATATATTACACATAGAGGCAAAATAGAGATAGTAGGATCATTGCAAGAGACTGTACTGATGAAATTAAAGTGTGGTGACAAAATAAAATCCGGACTGAAGTTTGTTATGTAAATCATTGCACTTGCCGCCATACCTCTCAAGTGCCACTTATTTTCATTGACGCTCCAGATTTTAGTTCAGGTATGTCCTCAGTCCCTTTTCCATTTGGTATTTCTGACAGTGAGAAGTACTGCTTTACAAACTAAAATAGTGATAAGCAATAATGCTGCAGCCTCGTTTTCTACTCCGCCCCATACTGCAACAGCTTTGATCAGCTGATATGGCAACCATTTTTAAGATCGTCCCTAACTTGTTTTAGACTTGTGCCTAATTTGGGAGGAAATGGTTCATAGAAGTAAATATGTAGCAAATAAAGTTCTAAAGATGTTTAGTTTTTCAATTTTATCTGCACTGCATGCTCTGAGTCCACCTAAAAGTTTCAGAGTACACCCCATCCCTATTGCAGATTTGAACTCCTATCATTAGAAAAGCCATTTGGACAAGATGAATCTCACTTTGTAATACATTTTTATTTGAAACTATGCACAATGCCAACTCAGGTTTCCATTATAACATTCCATTGATAACTAGTATGCAGAATGCTGAGAATAAATTATTTGATCAGTTAGCCCTTACAGTAGGCAAAGGTAAATGAACTGCAAACTCAGATTAAAAAGAAGCTGGCGAGGTGTATCTTAAACTATGACAAACGCACTCAGCAGGTCAGGCCCTTTGCTCCCACAGTGCTAACCTCCAAGCACAGTAATGTGAACAGGTAACAGACAGGGTAACCCTTCTGTCTGCTTGTGGTCTGAATCACCTTTAGTCTCAAGTTCTGGGGATTCAAATCTAGAACCTTATGCTAGCTTGCCCAATGTACAGGCTCAGATATGTACCCTCTTCGGGGATTGTGGTACAGTCTTTCACCAGGGGCACCAAGCCAGGCTTCCAAAATGAACTCTTAAAACTGTATAAAAGACCTTTCAGTACATTTTTACCTTTTCCCAGTTTAGTAACACCATCAAGCTCTTGAACAACTGTCAGACTTAACCATCTATACGTCACATTCAAAAAGAAGTGGCAGACAACCCAAGACAGTCTTTCAAATAATATATTTACTAAAAATCCCTAATCCTGGAGGAACTTAACTCCCACTTTGCCACAGCTGGATTAGCTTTTGACTCGTCACCTTATGCTGGTGCTGCGGCGAGCCAGCATACCCCTCCCGGCACATCTAGTCCTGCACCCAGCCCCTTCCAACTGCGTGAGATAACTTATAAAAAGTAGAAGATTCTCTTCTTAGACACCAAAAAGCGCGGGGGCGATGGCTTGGAACCCTTTTCGTAAGGTCAGGCTATGCCCATCTCACTGCCCCAATTCTCCACATCTTCAATCTTTCCATTACATCTGCTATGTGCCGTCCTGCTGAAATCAGCACATATCCTCCCTTTATTTAAATCTGGTGACCCATGTGATGTAAACAACTATAGGCCTATCTCCATATTGCCTATCCTTTCTAAAGTTCTCAAAAACTGATCCATATTCAGTTAAAATCTCACTTGAAACCTTTCTCTCATTAACCCAGCTCAATCCGGCTTCCAGGCTAATCATAGCACAATCACTGCACTAGCAAAATTAACCAATGATTGGATCTCTGCTATAGATGCTAAGAAGGTAACTGGTGCAGTCTTTTGGACCTCAGCAAAGCTTTTGATACTGTTGATCACAAACTATTAGTCAATTGCCTTGCAAAGTTGGGTGCCACATACCATACCACCCAATGGTTCTCTAGCTACCTAACTGGAAGATTCCAAAAGTAAGCGAAGGCTTCTTTTCTGCTGCCTTGCCAGTTGCAAGAGAGTCCCCAAGGATCCATCTTAGGCCCTATCTTGTTTTCTTTGTACATTAATGACTTAGATGCTAACATATCTACGTCCAATCTGCACTTTTTTGCAGATGATACTGTGTTGTATACTTCTGGCTCATCGTTATTTGAAGTCAAGGGAGTGCTTCAAGCGGACTTCGCACAACTTGAGCATAATCTAATAAAGGCAAAGCTTCTGCTCAATGCTAAGAAGACTAAAGCGATGATATTCTCCCACAGTGCTGTCACAGGCCCCCCCAATACCCTTGCCCAAGACTTCATTGTCACCACGCTAAATGAGCCTCTGGAAGTTGTAACCAAATTTAAATATCTGGGTATCTGGATCGACAATAAATTATCTTTCAATGACCACATCGAATATGTCTCTAGAAGGTTAAAAGCAAGGTTAGGTTTCTTCTACAGAAATAGGTTGCCTACCCCTTGAAACTCGAAACAAGCTTGTACAGGGCCACTTTTCTCCCCTACTCAAACTATGGCGATGCAATCTATTCCTCCACCACTCTTGCAAATCTAAGTAAACTGGAGATCTTTTATCACCATGCATTACGGTTCAATACCAACTCCCTTACCGTTAGCACCACTGTGACTTATATGCAGCTGTTGGTTGGACATCCCTTACTACAAGGCCTGCTCCATGCTGGGCTATGGACTCTTAAACTGCTCCTGCAGAAATTGCCAAGCTATCTCTCTTCCCTTATTAGTATCTCACATAGTGCATACTCGTTAAGAAAATCTGACTTTATTATGCTTGACATACCAAGGACACGGACCTCCTTTGGTAAACGTGGTAACTTACCTGTTGGTCCCAGCTGTTGTGAGCATGATGGGAGAGGGAAGTTAGGTTTGCATGGGGATTGTGTCATTCTATGTGTGACAACACCATACAAACTGTAAACCATTCTAGCACGTCTCAGCGTAGCTCTCAAACAACAGAATCAAATAGCTGCGATTCTTTGTACATTTTTGAAATAATGAATCCACTATATGTCCGATTTAGTAAAATGGAATATATCCGAAGCGGATTTGTCACTATTTGTAAGACAATCGACAAAACATGCAGGTGCTATTATAGTAGGTAATGAGAACAGTCAGCGTGATGTGTATGTTTTTAATTCAAAGATCAACAAATTTTACAGTATACTCTAGGTTTAGTTTTATGGCTAGTTTTAACATTTCGGAAATCCATCAGGACCCAGTCTGTATTGCACAGTACGATAACTGGATTTCTGCTGGCAATATCCCATGATCTGTTACAGTTGCTTAAAAAATATTTATCAGACTTGATGTATTTACTGTAACTTGTGTTTAAATATTAATAGCAAGTAAGGCAGGGGGTATGTAAAAGTGTCTAGCAGTAAAGCATTTGATTCAGCACAATATACTGTACATGGTAATGTCATGATTTCAAAACTGGCCCTCACCACTAGTAGTAGTAGTAGATTTTATTTATTTAAAGCACCCTTCCCAAAGGCCAAGGGTGCCCTTACAAAACAGTTAAAATACAAGCATAGAAAAATAAAACAGGAAACAGGAAAGTTAAGAGATAGTATAAAAATAACAACAAGCATTTGTCAATGCCGAATGTTTGCTTGCTGGCATTGGCAGTGGTAGTGTAGAAGCTACAGAGCTGCATAATAGGAATGGCAGTGAAGTACTGAACTGAAGTCAACCCCACCACCACCCTGCAGAGAGTGACAGGCATTGGGGTGTGCCTTTGGGTCGTCAGGCATAACGACCATGCCATTTCACCACACCCTACCCTGCACACACTGACAAGTGTCACAGTGTGCCTTGTGGTCTTTGGCCCTTATGCGCACCCCATTCCATCAGGAAATACAGTGAGATGGGTGTGGTATAGGAGAATGGGGTGAAGTTTGGGCCTGAAGAGTCCGAGGCACACCTTGATGTCTCTCACTGGCTGTAGGGTGTGGATGGGGGTGGAATGGTATGAGCATGACAGGCAAGAATCCCAAGTCACAGCCTTGATGCCTGTCATTCTCTACAGGTTGGAGCGTTATGGTCGGAAATTCTAACACCTCAGACATCCGTTGGTATTTTCACTCCAAATTTTCAACATGGTTTTTTTGTGACTCCCACCTCATGAATAGTGGCAATATCAGTTTGTTAGCCGAAAACTGCTTTTGCACAGCGACTATGGCATTTGGCACCACAGGTGCAAAAAACACATTCCAAACAGGATGTGAAAAATGACAGCGGTACTGTTCTTGGGGAGGTGTAAAAAATGGCAATGTTAAAAATCTGCTGTGAAAATCTTAAAAAAACTGGTGAAGTCACAAGCATGCGTAGAAACTGTGCAATGCACACCCGTAATGTAACTAGTTTGGGGATTTTTTTACAGCAGGTTGTTAACACAGGCATTTTGGGACCTCCGATCATGAACAGTGTCAGCGTGATTTTCTTTATCTGTCCTGAGCAATGATTTCCCACAGCGACCACGCATTTCTGTGCTGAAAGTGTGAAAACACATTTCGGCTATGTTTTGAAAATGACAGCTGTACTGTTCATAAGGAGGTGTGGAAAAATGCCACTGGTGAAAATCTGGACTGAAAATATTACAAATTCATGAACTGACGAGGGTGCGTGGAAACTGTGCAATGCTCACTCACTACACAGTCATTTTATGGAGTTTTGTCACCCAAATTTTCAACATATTACAAATTTGCAAACTTGCCAGTGTGCATAGGAACTGCACAACATGCACTCCTAAAACAGTCATTTTTGGGAATTATTTCACCAAATTTTCAACATAGCCATTTTAACACCTCTGCTCATGACCAGTGTCACTGTGATTTTCTTAACGTGTCCCTTACATTGATTTTGCACACCGACTGCACCATTGTGCGCTACCTGGACAGAAACACATTGTGGGCCAGATGTGAAAAATGACAACTATACTGCTAATAAGGAGGTGTGGTAAAATGACAATGTTGAAAATCTGGAGTGAAAATACTGAAAATTTGCGAACTTACGAGCGTGCGTAGGAACTCTGCAACGCATGCTCGTAAAACAGTCATTTTTAGGAATTTTTCAACAAATTTTCTACATAGCCATTTTAAGGCCTCTGCTCATAAACAGTGTCAATGTGATTTTCTTAATTTGTCCCGTACATTGATTTCGCACACTGACTGCACCATTGTGTGCTACATGGGCGGAAACACATTTTGTGTGGGATGTGAAAAATGACAGCTATACTGCTTATAAGAAGGTGTGGTAAAATGGCAATGTTGAAAATCTGGAGTGAAAATATTGAAAATTCGCGAACTTCTGACGTGCATAGAAACTCTTGAAGCAGCATGCTAGTAAAACAGTCATTTGGAATTTTTCCACCAAATTTCCAAAATAAGCTTTTCAGAGCCCACCTTATGAACAGTGGCAGTGTCGTTTCATTAATTGGTCTCGAAAGGTGATTTCACGCAGTGGCTGTGAAATCACCCTTCGGGCCCGAATAACGCCATGACAGTGAAATCATTCATGAGAAGGGGTCCCAGAAACCCCATGTTGAACATTTGGTGCAAAAATTCCCAAAAATACCCGAGATATGCAGCAAAGTTGAAAAACCCTATCTATTCCATTATACAACTTACCAGCATTTCCCCAGTTTGCTGTCGGCTTTGAAGAGTGCAGACGTGTTCCCAATCCCCCGAAGATTGTCGCGCCGGACTCCGGAGGTGAGTATGGGGTGAGGGGTGTGTGGGTGGCAGGGTGCGCAATGGGTGGGTGCGGGTGGGACAGGGGAGACTGCGAGGGACCGTTTCAAATTTACAGTTTTTTCTAATTAATAAGGCAGCCGGGACATTTGCCACACTGGGTGGGCTCCCAGCATGGCGGCTGGAAAGGCTGTTTGGGGGCTGGAGCTGACGGGGATTGGGCACCCCTGTCAGCCATACGAGCTTGTGCCACGCTGGGGTGGGCTCCCAATGTGACAGCTGTAAGGCTGTTTGGGGGAGTTGCAGCCGGCGAGGGAATAGGCACCCCGTCGGCCAAAGGGCTGTGCCATGCTGGGTGGTCTCCCAGGCGTGGCAGCTGAACAAACTGTTGGGGGTTAATCCCATCAGCTATACAGTCCGGGGGGAGCGCGTCAGCATGCAATGTACATGCGTGTTGAGGGGGGGAGCTCTGCTCACTGAAGCAGAGCTCTCCCTTTCAACTGTATTCCACTGCATTTTCAGCTGTCATAGACAGCTGGAGTAGTGATTGGCACACTATGACCGCGCCTGCAGATACACTGACTGAATTGGAAGAAGCTGACTCACCTCTGGAAATCTTGGATAATGGCACTATGTTTCTTGCACATTCGTGCAAGCAAACATAAAAAAATCAAGGCCTAAACAACTAAAACAACTCTCCATCTAAGCAGTTAAAGCATCTACCTCAGACCCAGGGAAAGCTTGTCTAAATAGGAAAGGTTTTAGTTTACATTTAAATATTTCCAGAGATGGTGTCACCTGGAGATGGCCGGGCAAAGAGTTCCAGAGAGTTGGGGCAGCAATCTCAAATGCCCGGTCCCCAGAGCTCTTCAAGCTCGCACTGGGGATCTCCAGGAGGGCACCGAAGGTTGATCTCAGAGACCGAGATGGGATATAGGGATGCAGGAGATCCTTCAGAAAGCTTGAACCCAAATCATGTAGGGCTTTATGGGTCAAAAAAATCTATCTTGATGGTGATGTGCCAGTTCACCGGCAACCAATGAGAGTCGTGTAGCACAGGGGTAATATGGCTGAATCTAGAATGACCGGTCAGCACTTGTGCTGCTGTGTTCTGCAAAAGCTGCAGGCAACACAATCCACCACCCCCGACCCTGAGGTAGAGGGCATTACAGTAGTCAAGTCTTGAGGTCACGAATGTGTGTACCAGTGTGGCCAAGTCTTCAAGTGGGACAAAGGGCTTAGTCTGGGTGATGTTCCGGAGGTGATAAATACCGGCTTGGACAATAGCCGACACCAGAGCATCGAATGTCAGCTTGTTGTCAAACACAACACCCAGATTTCTCACCCTTGATGAGACCTCCAGTTCCACTGGGCTAATAAAAAGGCCCAATCTGTCACCAGAGGTTCCCACAGCTACCCTTCACCAGGCTCAACCAACAGTACCTTGGTCTTCCTGGAGTTTAGTCCCAGCCAGTTCAAAGCCATCAGGCCTAGATCTCGGCCAAGCATTTATTCAGTTCATCGACAGCATCAGGTCTATCAGGTGAGAATGACAGGTAGAGCTGAGTGTCATCAGCGTAACAATGAAAACTCAGCCCATACTGTGTTATGACCTCACCCAGGGGTAGCATGTAGACTGTGAACAACACGGGGGAGAGGACAGAGCCTTGGGGAACTCCACTGGGCAGCTCCCTAGTATCAGAGGAATAACTCCCCAGAACTACCTTCTGAGACCTGCCCTAGAGAAAGGACTCAAACCAGCTGATGACCTTGCTGGTAAGTCCTACATATTTCCTCAGCCTGTCCAACACTCCCCCATGGTCCACAGTATCAAAAACTAACGAGAGATCAAAAAAGATGATAACTGTACACTCTCCCCAATCTCTCACCTTGAGCAGGTCATTCAACACCATGACCAATACTGTCTCCATACTGTGCATGGCCCGAAATCTGGAGTGGAAAGGTTCATAAATCTGGAAGTCCGCGAGATGCTCCCCGAGCTGTTCTGCTACCAGCTTCTCAAGAACCTTCACTAAAAGGAAGGTTCAAGATAGGCCAATATTGCCAGGGCGCTGGGATAGAAAGATGTGTTTTTTTCAGCAGAGGCCTAACCAGAGCTTGTTTTAAAGACTCCAGAAAGATGCCAGCTGACAACGAACTCCCGACTATCCCGGCAAAGACTGGACCAAGGGCCATGACACAATCAACTAGGAGCCGTGTTGGGCCTGGGTCCAGGTCACAGAGCATTGGTTTAAGCCTGCGGATAATCCCACAGACCTCGTGTGCCATCATCAGCCAGAATTCACTCCAGGGCAGTCTAGTGCAATCTCTCAACCGAGAAGTACCACTGTTGGAGGCTTGAATTCCACCAGAGGCAATCCTGGATCTTACAGAGGACACTCTGTCTGAGAAAAATCGAGCAAACTCTTCACATTTGTGAGTTGAAAAAGCCCTAATGGGATCCAGGCAGGCCGGATGTAACAGCCTGTCCACAACCCAGAAGAGCTGAGCTGATTGATTCTTCCTGGTTGCAAGTGTCCTAGACATGAAAGCTGCCTTTTTTGGATGATTGGCTTCTGATATTCATGATAATGAGATTTCAGAACCAGCTTGTCCTTAGCAGATCCAGTCTCCCTCAATGCCTCTCCAACCTCTGCCCCATTATCTTCAACTTCCTCAGCTCCCCATTGAACCAAGGGAGCTGATGTGAAAACAAGGGCGTACCGGATCAGTGCCAGGCGGTCCAGAGCCCCAGCAACAGCACGATTATAGGGAGTGACTACGTTCTCTGGGCGCTGCTGCAAGTATCAAGCACAGATGAAATGCCCAGTTCTGCTAGTAGTCACTCTGGTTGAACACCTCTCAGAGAGGGAACTTGACCATTTCCACAAGGGATAGGACCCTTGGTGGGTTGTAACGCTGAACTCAGCGGTGCAGTGATCAGACCAAACTACCAAATCAGTGTTGAAAGTATCAATTTCAAGCCCCATCAAGAACACCAGATCAAGTACATGGCCAGATTGTTGGGTCCCAGACATGGAAAGCAGGGTTCATTACAAATAGCTGCTTGCTTGTTATAAAGTGCAGTATATGCTGACATTAGTATTTAACAAAAAAAAGTGAATATAATTGTGTAAGTGCTAAGAGCTGAACATTATATGTTACACAAGACATCAGAAGTTATATTCTATTCTTTTATGATTTACCATGGTGCTTGTGAATAATGTTCCACTTTACCTTAAAAAGTATTTAACATTTATATTTTGGCAATTTCTTTTCCCAATCATACTAAAAAAACAGTCTTGATGGTAAACCAGATGAACAGGGGCTCCATTGTGAGCTCTTTAAAAAAGTCTCCCTGCCCTGTAGTGTGTCCCGATCAAGCTCCTAGTAAAGCAAGCTGGTCAGAAAAGTAAAGTGCAGTTGGGGCTATATTACTTAAAACAAACAAACAACAAAGAGACCCCCCACAAAAAAACGGAAGAAAGAGTTTTGTTCTGGGTCCCGACCGAGTCCTGGTGGAAAAGGAGCGGGTCAGGAAAGTGAAGACCAGTTTGGGGGTGGGGTGTAATAACAATCTGGGAACTGGTGATTACAAGGATGATGACTGTGTGTATATAGATGCATATATTTGTAGCTGTTGGTCAGGAGACACACAGGGAATGCTCGTTTCTAGATTAGCATTGACAGTGATGCTGTAGACAGCCGCCTAATGAGGTGATAATTGCCATGTGTCTCATCCCCTTCCCCTTACGCTCTCGCTGTTTTTCATTCTCAGTCTGCAGTACTCATTAAACTGCTCGGCATTTTTGGGTCTTTTTTTTAATTTAAGTTAAAATCATTTAACTTTGATTTGGTTTTCGTGTCTTTTAAGTTTTAAAACCTTGTGATTACAGCAGCTTTCCATGACAGGAGCTGTCCCACTGTCCGACACTTTCCCCTCTCTCTCCTCACAGTTGTTATTCTCATTCTGCATCAATTGCTGAACATGTCTACATTCTTATTTGTCTTTTTAAGTTATAACCTTTCATCTTTGTGTAAGCTTCTTCTGTTTTGGAGAGAGGCTTATGCTTCCTTTAGGGACCCTTCTCTCGCTATTTTGTCCCCTGAGCTTAGGGATTTTAATGCTCTGGGGCACAGTTTCTGTTAGTAGCCATGTAGTGGCAGCAGAGAGCGGATTTAGGATATAAATAGGCCAGGAACAGGAAGTTTGTAGGTGAGTGGCTGAGAGAGGAAAGACAGGCAGGCAAGGCAGGAGCTCGGTGGTCGGGTTTGGGTCTGTAGAACCCCCTCCCAACTGGTAGACAGGATCGGTGGGTGCAGTGTCATGGCACTGGCAAGTTATGGTTGCTCCGAGGGAGGGCTAGATAGCCTCTTGGCATGGTGAGAGTGCCCAGTAGGAGGGAGTTGTAGAGCCTTAGGGAGGATCCCATCTCCCATGTTTGTGGTGTCTCCTGGGTCATCAGGGCTGTGGGAATTGTGGCAGGGTTCCACAGGGGAGGAGGCAGTGGCAGTCTCTCCTCCCGTACCCAGTGTGGCAGGGGGGCCCAGGGTGTTATGGGGTGCAGGAGGCATCCACCCATTTAGCGGCCTGCTAGGAAGGGTGGGTCCCAAGGCATCGTTCATGAGCTGTTTGGGCAGGCCACAGGTCTTTGTGTGGATAGGCCCTAGAGGCTTATCCTGGCCTGATGATTAGCTCCAGCTCCAGGGTATGGTAAAGGGGATGCATTGGAGGCTTGGGTTGTCATCTCTCTCTGTCACCTGAGGGGCACCCTGGGAGCGGAGTGCGGCCTGGGTATGCTGGGGGTCTGCCATGGCTGTGTCTTGGGGCAGACGCAGGGCCTGTGCTAGTTGGTAGGCTTTAGGACCATTTAGGTTGTGGTTCTACTCCAGTGAAGGAACTGGAGGAATTGAGGCTGCACAAGGGTGAGAGTCTGGAGGAAATGCAAAGCTCTGAATTTCAGCAGTGGCGTGGTCAGGGAAGAGAAATTCCTGGGTTCCTGAGTGTGTTTTCTAGGGCTAGAGACAAGGTTGGGAGAGCTGCTTGCTTCTCTGCTCAGAGGGAGTTGCCTGACCAGGGAAGAAGTGTGAGGGAAAGAAAAAGTAAAGGTGGCTTACCAGTGCTGGAGGTTTCTGGAGCCCTGTGCTTCCGTGGGAAACTGAAGTCCCGTTTCGGGTTTATCATCAGAGTTCCGAAATTTTAATGCTGTGAGCCTTGCATATTCTGTCTGTAAAATCTGTCTCCTTCCTGTGGTTGCCAGCATTTGTAAGATAGTTATGCCCCATGGAGCAGGAGTATTTATGGTATGAAGAAGCGATGAACCCCTGTGGCCCTCTAAATCATTTGGACCCAGGAGAAAATATAGTGATTAATTTTGGGGAAGAAATAGTGAGTCTTTATCTCATTTGTAAAAAGGGAGGAAATGAAATTCAGAATCCTCAGTTTTAATTCCTTCATCAGTTGATATTTTTTAAGGGGGCTTTATAGCTTTGTAAGATCCTTCACCTTCTGGGGGTTCGGGGCCTTTGGGGATGCCAAGGGCCAAAGTCATTGTGGAGTCCTGGTTCTCCTGTGGGATCCTTGGGGTACTGTCTTTTTTTATCAGTGAGGTGGAAATCTGGGTGTCCAGCAGTTAGAAGATGCCTCAAGGTAAGCAGACTTTCTTTCTTTCTTTGCTTGGGAACTGTGCATTTCTGGAGTGTATCTCTATGCTGTGGGTCCCTTCCCCCAGAATATCAATGATTTCGACCCTAGACGTTTGGGAAGGGGGTGGCTACATTTGATTTGGTTTTTGTTTCTTTTAAGTTAAAATATTGTGATTACAGTAACTTTCCATGGCAGGTGCAGTCCCACTGCCCCCCGCCCCCCGCCTTCCCTTCTCTCACCTTGCATTTTTTTCATTCTCATTCTACGTGAATCTGGTCTGCATTCTTGTCTAAACTTGGAGTGGAGCTTTCCCCTGTCCCTTCTCTGTCCCCTCCTTACTGTGACTTCACTCTCTGTACCTCCTGAGTCAATGGGGAATCCACAGGAAATGTTTCCTTTCCCCAGTTGGGTGCCATGATCGAATGCTTATCTCTCTGCAAATAAAAGCACAGAAACCTTCTCTTTCACCAAGTGTGATTGCAGAATGCAGGGGTAAGGGTAGTGGGGAGGAGCGGAGCAAAAGTGGTAATAAGAGTCGGATGCTTATCTCTCTGCAACAAAATAAAATTATAAAAAAAGGTGAGAGAAACCAGACCATTAAGATGTTGTACTATTTTATTCTTATTGATTCTGGGGGAACTATGTGCTATTCTGGCTGCACAGGATATGGTAAATCAACACATTAAAGATTAGCTGTAGCATTAGGAGCCAGTCACCATGACCACCAATACTGAGCGATGCCGCCAGTATTTTACAATAAGACAAAGGTAGCAGTTCATGAAAACTAACAAGTGATCTTATTGGTTATGTGGAAACAAAATGATTCTGGATGCACAGGATATATAGCACTTAACAATGAACTATATGAAGATCAGCTGGAATTGAGAGCCTGCCACCACCCCACCCCAGAACTGTGAGATGGTGCACCTAATATTTTACAGTAAAATGTAGCAGTTCACATAAAAAAATAAATAGTTTATCTTACTGGTTCTGCCAAAATGCATAACTACACTGGGGTGCACCTATTCTAAATTAAGGGCATCAGACACTTACAGGGAAGCTACACACCGACCGAGTTACAAGTCTGTCAGCAGCACGCGCACACACAGACACGATGCCCCAGCATTTAGCAATAAAAAATGTAGCAGTTCCTGTGAAAAAAATAATAACTAATCTTATGCGTTGAATTATCCCGGGTGCACAGCAAGTATGCTGTGCAATTTGCAAGGCACTATATGAACATCAGCCTGGCATTGCACGTTTAGGACTCAGGAGCCTGTGAAATGGAATAGGTCTGAAGTGACCTACCCCACCACCTGCCTAATTTAAACGCTATTGCCCATTCTGTGGCCTGAAAAAGCCAGGGGTGGTAGTGGTCTTAGAGATGGCCAGGCCTGCCTGCTGGTACTCACTGGAGGCCCAGCCATGAAGGACGGCTTGCACACATGGTCAGCTCCAGAGCATTTGCATTATCAAGAGGCTCAGTGCTGCAGCCACAATGAGCACTGCCATACTGTGCCAGTGATGTACACCCAGATAACATTGCCACAAACCTCATATAAAAAAACTGACTAATAAACAAAATAACTGCACGGGACAGGAGGGGTGGGTACCTTACTTCTGAGTCTGAGAAGATGTGCCACAGCTCCTGCAGCCTCTCCCTGATGTGGGCTTGTCTCTTCTTTTTCACCAAGCATTTTCGTGCATGAAGCTGCAAGGTTAAGAAAAAGGGCCAACTGCTCAGTGCAATAACAATTACACCAAGAACGCCTGACAGGAAAGATGGCGATAGGCAAAGAGCCTACTGAAGAATGCATAGTCGGCCCCCACAGCACACTTTGTTCAAACCCTCATTTACTGTCCACAGAAGCTTGGCACCACACAAGTCCATGAGATGAGATATAAGAGCTGTTAGAGTCCAACAAAATCCATGAAGAGCAAGTCATTTGGCTCCAGGAGTCTTGGCATCCTCGGCATGCACAGAGGGAGCGGAGGGTAAGTAATTCAGGCGGTAGCCTTTATGATTCAAAGTAGCATGAGTTCTATGCAGACTGCAGCTGTCCTGAGACAGAGCTGCTTTTAAATGGCAGTGTTTTTGCGGGCTTCTTTTGTTATCAGGCACAGCCTCTGTATTGGCTGGGATGGCTGCAGAGAATCAGGTTCAGAATCCGTGGGCTGTGGGAGTGGTTGGGCAGGCTAGTCCGTTTGCTGCTGCTCTCGCTTGACCTTTACTGTTCACAATCTTTTCGGTTCAAGCAGTAAAGTTCGAACTTTAAAGAAGCGCGAATGGCAATTTACAGATTGAACGATCCTTACCCAAGCAAGTGACGGGTGATATGGTCTCATCCCCAAAAGACATATTTGCCTAGTAATTTACATATTCTAAGACAAAAATGGAACTAAGTATGTGACTGAGACCTAAATACAGGTCTTGTTCATTCCTTACCAAGTGGTATTCCTTAGAAACCATATTTAAAAGCGGGGAGGGACAAGATGGTGGGGACAGCCTGAATAGTATTTCTCAGAGCAGGAAGAGTAAATCCTTAACAATTAACTGTTTAAATGGTTTTCATTTACCTGCTTGTCTAGTGGCTATCACAAAACCATTATAATTCAAAAATGGTGGATATCTTTTCACCAAACTATCCAAAGGCACACACTTGGCATAGACCCGATCATCCCTAAAATTTCAGGAACATTTTTCATTCCGTCTGGACTGTAGATGAGGGCAAAAATTCCATGTTGAGCATAGGAAAAAAAGTGTTTTTCTGTTTTTACGCTTCATATCTCAAAAGCTATACAAGAGTCTGTCACAAAACTTTTCACATTTTGAGACACTGGCAGAATGACTGCACTTGCCAAATTGTGGGCTATTTCGTCAAAGAATGCCAAAGTTATTGAGGTGCAAAATTTTGGATTTAACATAGAAGTGCCAGTACAACCCTAACTATAGGGGAATTGCGACTGTGCCCTGTAATGTATAACACATAATACACTACAGGTCCTGTAGTCATGCTCTGATGTATGCAGGTCTTGGGTGTGTTGTGCAGCTGAAACATAGGTCAACTGCATTCAGCCATCAAAGGCATGTCCACATGCCCTTCAGTGTATTATCTGTCTCATAAAATGTCATCTGTTCTAGTGGGGGAGTAGTACCTATTTTGTATAATGACTTCTGCTAACAAGTTGTCTTTTCATGTGTGTTACAGTCATTGTTTCTGTTTTAAAGCAGCAGTGCAATGAAAAAAGTTATTCCAAAAGCTAATTTTCTGCAATGGCTATGAAAAAATATTAGCAGAACTCTTGATTTTAGTTTTCTGGATTCTTCCTATGCTGTATACTGTACATTTGCATGTTTGTCTGGCCTTTTGCCCCCCTCAGGTCTTCAGTATTATTTCTATGCAAAAATGAGGCAGCCATCTTTTTTTCTTGAGAAATAATTATTTTAAAACTTTCATAATATTCTTAAATAATAACAGAAACTGAAAATTAAACCACCAAAATAAACTGGAAGACATCTAGCATTAATTAGGAAGAAAAAAAAGTGGGATCAAATTTTAACCCATTTTCGTTGCACCGCTGCTTTAACTTATCTCATCACTTAATCTGGTTGATCCAGTCGTCTGTATTGTCCCCTCACTCCCGTGCTTCTATTTACTTTCACTTTAAGTTGTGTGACTCAACAGATATCTCTGCATCAGTAGCATTAAAAAAATGCTAACCAAAGTTGTTTTTATGAAAATTAGAAGAAATCTAAGTGGTTTTGTGCCCCAAAATAACTGTGAAAATACTAAAGTGTCTCCGACTCTATAGTGAAACTGAGTGAGTTGGTGCCTTTGGTAGTGCAGACAGTGAACCCTAGGGAAAGAGGGTTACTCTAGCAATGCAAGTGCTTCACTATGCACTACTGAAACCACTGACTCACTCACCTGGTTTATCATCCACTGCCCCCATCCCTGGTACCACTATACCCCATTCTGAATGTGCCAAAGGCATACAGTGTTTGAGGGGTGGGGTGGTCATTTAGCAGCAGGATAATTTTCAATGGATAGGGAGTAAAGCAGGCAACACTTTTAAAGAGGAATTTGGCAGCTGTTTGTAATCCTCTAGCTTCAGAGATGTTTATTTATGTGTCCAAAGAATCCGTAATACACTGTACCTGAACAAAAGTTGATTTGAAAACCAGTATTTAAGTGGTAAGGCATAGCCCTTGAATCGAAGTTGAGCATGGTCCACTGTGGGGTGGGATTGCTATCAGTAACCCCCCAAGCTGTTTTGACGCTATTATGAAATACTGAGTTCTGTATCCATGCAAATGTAATTATTAAACAAAAACTTCCTCTTTACGGGAAGAAAAGTCATATCATATATCATATGTCATGTCATATATATATTATATCATATCCAGTGTTGGGTAAGTTACTTTTAAAAAGTAATCAGTTACAGTTACTAGTTATTTTGATATAAATGTAATCAGTTACAGTAAATTATTACTTTTATGTAAAAAGTAATTAGTAACTGTAACTGTAATTCACATTACTTTTCATATTACTTTATATTACTTTTAGTAACATGGTTGTATCTACTCATTGAACATAGCTATGTGCTCTTGTAACCCCAAGAAGTGTATAAAAGAAATAAAACAGATTCTAAAGACAACTAATATGTTAAGTTATAATGCAGTACCCATCTGACATTGCCAGCCACAACAATCCCTTTACATTTCAATAAATAAGAGTTCTATTAAAAAACTCTCAAACACACACACACCCCGCATCTGCTGCTGCCCTCCACAATATTTTCCCCACAGCTGAATCTTGGCTTTGCCAGCCACTGCTGTCCCTGACCTTTTTCACTTCCATAACACCCACACTCACCCTCCCAACACACACACACACTCCCTGTCTCTACTGCCAGTGCCCTTGACGATCTTTCCCACACTGCTCTATATCCTGACAATGCCAGCCTCAATTATTCCTTTACATCCCACCCTTACCCCACCACCACCACACACCCTGCTGCATCTTCTGCACTTGGCAATCTTTCCCACATCTAGCCTTTATTCTCCTCCAGACTATGCAAAAGCCACAACTACCCCTTTAGTTGTCCATAATAAAATCCCACCCTCACATAGCTCCCCCTACACTGCGCACACACACACACACACACACACACACACACACACACCCTGCAGATCTACTGCCCTTCCTTGCCTTGGTGATCTTTTCTCATTTCCCCACAGCAGTCTGAATCCTAACTTTGCCATTGCCAGCAATAGATCCACCCCACATTACATACAATAAATTCCACCAGCACACACCTGCTTACCCCAACACATGATTTAAACAGTCTTTCCCACAGCTGAACCTGACGTGCCACTGCCACTGAGACACAGTTATAATTACAACTAAGTCTGCCATGACTATTATGCCACTGCCAGTATGCCACAACTGAAGTCAGACAGTGTCACTTACAATCATCAAATCATCACACAACACAAAACACTTCTTGCAATCCAGTACATACCCCCTTTGATGAGAATTTTCTTTGAGATGGGGCTGGTGATGGTGACAGACCTCTCAGGTAGGTGGGTGGCTGGACAATCAAGCGACCTGCTGTGGCAACTTGGCACAAGTGATGTAGATGGAAATGGGCCCTGAGCCTTACCTGCAGATGGACTACTTGCCTTTTTCCCTACAACAGCTATGCTTGCCCCGATTCCCTCAGGGTTCACAATGGCAACCATAGAAGGCCACGACTGATGACTTGCAAGGGTGTAGCAAGTTATCTATAAATTGCACATCAACTGGCCAATCTGTTGCCTTCTCAAAAAAATTTCATCAATTTTTACAGCGATTATTAGCTGTACCATGTAGTGGAGCACAGGTAGTATAATTTGTATATCAAATGTTGCAAAATTATATATTTTAATAATAAAGTGACCAATAAAATGATGCTTTCTGACTTGTATTTCCACAGCACGTGTTACATCATAGGACAAAATGGTAGTATTAAATGCATGCAAAAAAATGGAAAATACAGTTAGAATCAACATTTCAACCATAGGTCTTCTTCAGGAATTATCTAAATGAGAAAAGAGCAGTAAGAGAAATAAGAGACATATTTGTGAGGAAAGAAAATAGGGCGAGGCTGTAGGAGAAATACAGAATAATAATTGGGTGGTGTGTTTAACAAGGTTTTACACACACCCAAGGTGTTGGATGCTACATAAATCCCGAAAGCGAAGCTCGAGGAGTTTATTTAAATATACAACATTGAGAGTGTGTGTAAAATCTTGAGTTAAACATGCCACCCGATGTTTTATTTTATATAATTGCTGGGGAACATTTTTTGCCACAGCAATTATATAAAATAAAGCCACGTCCCCGTATAGCTGCTATCCCAGGGTTTCAGGACCGGTCCACTATCTGAACTTTGAAGCTGAAACATTTTCTTTCCCCAATTTTCATTGTTTTTTATAGCTTAAACATAATAATAGACATAGGCCAGTTATTTCCTTTTTTTTCAGTTAACTTACCGCAGAATGCCAGTCGCAGTGAAGTGTGCAGGCGTGCAGTGCTACAGAAAGGCAAAGAGGGAGAGAAGAGCTGTGGCTGGCACATGCATTGACCAAGAAAAAGCTGGCGTGTGTTCACTGTTACAACCCATGGGTTATAATGGGAAAGTATAACCCAGTTTCCCTTAGGGAGAAAACTCTATCCAGTTACTATCAAGTGGTAATAGGTAAGGTAAGAATAGAATCTGGAAAATGAAAAGGTGATGACATCTAGAGACCAGAGGGGCACAGGACCCAAGGCAGCATGGATTCACAGTGAGAAGGTCATGCCAGACAAATCTGATCAATTTCTTTGACTGGGTGACCAAAGTAGTTGATCAGGGAGGGGCTGTGGACATGGCCTACCTAGACTTTAACAAGGCATTTGACACAGTCCCACACAAAAGATTAATATACAAGTTAGCCAGCCTGGGAGTGGGTCCCAAGATGACAGCCTGGGTAAAGAATTGGCTGGAGAATAGGACACAGAGGTAATAGTAAATGGAGTCCACTCTGAAAAAGGGGGTTAGTAGTGGGGTACACAGGATTCAGTATTAGGACCGGTCCTCTTCAATGTCTTTATATACATTGCAGAGGGACTAGAAGGAAAAGTATGTTTCTTTGCAGATTACACAAAGATCTGCAACAGAGTTGATGCACAAGGTGGAGTGGAAAGGATGAGAGGACTTGGCAAGGTTAGAGGAATGGTCAAATGTATGGCAGCTTAGATTCAATGCTAAGAAGTGCAAAGTAATGCACCTGAGAAACAAAAACTCAGGGGAAGAGTACACAATGGGGGGAGATACTAACAACAACAAAAATGGAAAGGGACCTGGGGGTAGTCATATCAGATGACCTAAAGGTGGGCAAGCAATGTGAGAGGGCAGCAAGGAGGGCTGGAGGGATACTGGGATGCATAGGGAGAGGCAATACCAGTAGAAAACAGGAAGTTATTATCCCTCTGTACATACAGCTAGTGAGACCCCATCTGGAGTACTGCGTGCAGTTCTGGAGACCCAATCTCCACAAAGACATAGACAGGATGGAAGCTGTCCAGAGGAGGGCAACTAAAATGGTGCAGGGTCTGCACGGAAGACATATGAAGAGAGCTTAAGGAGCTTAATATGTATAGCCTCGAGGAAAGGAGGGAGGGGGACATGATAGAAACTTTCCAAGTACCTCAAGGAATCAACAAAGTCCAAGAGGGTGGCATCTTTCAAAAAAAGAGGTGTGCAAGAACAAGGGGGCACAATTTGAAGATAGAAGGGGGGCGGCTCAGAGGTAATTTAAGGAAGTATTTTTTCACAGAGAGGGTTGTGGATGTATGGAACGGACTTCCAGAGGAGGTTGTGGAGTCAAAAACAGTGATGGAATTCAAGCATGCATGGGACAGTCATAAGGCAATTCTAGGGGGTGGAGGTAGGAAGAAGTAGGCTGCTGGTTAACTAGGATCTGCAGCTTATCCATCAGGTAGGGAAATGGGCAGACTGGGTGGGCCAAGCGGTCCTTATCTGCCGTCAAATTCTATGTTTCTATGACAGGTATGAAAAGGTAGAGTAGAAGTGAATGGGCTGAGGAGTCCTTAAGTGGGACTAATTAACAGGACCTAGTAAAAGGCTGAAAGGTGAAAGCTATGTATACACACTCATTTTCATTTTCTACAGATGAAAGAAATATTCAGACTGGAGGGCCAGTGGTTTACACAAGATATGTGACAATTGGTACAAGGACACCCAATGCAAAGACACCTCACCAGAGCCATTCAGCATAACAGTATTTTCTGTAATGAGACGACTGGCAAAAACAACTCCGACACCCAACAGCAGTGAGACTGTAACCATCTAGAAAGCAGTGGTGCGATAAATGAGGCTACCTTGTAGTTGTAGCTACCGTGTTAAAGATCTCATAGGGCAAACTAGTTTTAGGTCAGAATTCCTAGGCTTAATGCTATAAGGCTGCATGTCTTTGCTCTGGTTGCTGTGCCACTGGTTTACACCACCCCATACCTCTGGCAGTTCATAATACCTAGACACTGTAACTACTCAAACCTGACTATTGGCAAGGCTACAAAAAGGCCGCCTCACAGCCATGAAATGTTGTCTAAACTTTTTATTGTGAAAAAACGCAAAAAATGGTAGCCAACTTGCATTCAATGTGCAAGGTGAAGATGCTGGGTGCTCACACAGTGCTTGCCAGAAGGCAGTTTTTTATGTTAATTGCACGCATGCGCATGAAACATATTGTGGCAGCTTTCTCCAGAAGCAGGTTGTGGAGGCATGGCACTGTTGTGGCCAATGCTCCCACAGCCTGTAAAGGCATGGCCCACTTCCCCCAATGCCATGGCATGCTGCTGCTGACACTAGTTCAGCCAGCGTGCCTCAACTTTCTAATGTTTTAGCTGCTGCAATCAGGGGCCACCTTGTCATTGCAGCATCAGCTATCGCTGCAATGAGGAGCCCACCTTCATTGCAGGGCGGACCTTAAACATTGATATTATTTGTGAACATGGCAGCTGCTTGTCACCATGTTCACAAACAATATAACCCCACCCAGGGGTGCCCAATCCCCTCAGCAGCATGAGCCCCACCCCACTGTGTTTGTTTGCCAGCAGGGCCCAATCCCTGTCAGCTTTAGTGCACCAAGGGTTATATTTGCCAACGAGGCCCACCCCGTCGGCATTATGGAACCCCCTCACTTTTGTTGTCTGCTGATGGGGTGCCCAATCCCCATCAACATAATGTCACCCCCCTTTTGTTGTGTGCTGATGGGGGTGCCCAATCCCCGTCAGCATAATGTAACATCCCCCTTTTCATGTGTGCCGACGGGGGTGCCCAATCCCCCATCGGCTACAGCTGCAGCCCCTGCAGAAATGGAATGAGCGAGTGAGACAAGGGGATTGAGCAACCTCAATGGAGCTCTGTCGGGACAGCTGCAGATTTCTTTGTGGGCAGCAAAAGGTGCCAATGCAGGCAGGAGCCCAGTACAAAGGGCAGCCTGCAGCACTGGGAGAAACAGAATGAGCAAGTGAAAGGGGGACTGAGTGAGTTCAACAGAGGTCTATCATGACTGCTGCGGGTTTCTTTGTGGGCAGGAAAAGGAGGCAACATAGGCAGGAGCCCAGTATAAAAGGCCAGCCTGCAGCCCCGGCAGAAATGGAATGAGCGAGTGTGGGGGGGGGGTGAGCAACCTCAATGGAGCTGTGTTGGAACTGCTGCACATGTCTTTGTGGGCAGACAAAGGCCAGACCAGAGCAGGAACCCAGTACAAAGGGCAGCCTGCAGCAGTGGCAGACACAGAGAATGAGGCGGGTGTGAGGGGAGGCGGGTGAGTGGGCTCAAGCAGGAACTCTGTTGGGACTGCTGCAGCTTTGTTGTGGGCAGAAAAAGGCAGCAATGCATGCAGGGGCCAGTACAAAGGGCACCTTGCAGCCAGTGAAAAACAGAGATGAGCAGGTGAGAGAGGGGGTGAGTGAATGAGCTCCAATGGAGCTCTATCGTGACTGCTGCAGATTTCTCTGTGGCCAGAAGAAGGCGGCAATGCAGGCAGGAGCCCAGTACAAAGGGCAGCCTGCAGCACCGACAGAAATGGAATGAGCGAGTGAAAGAGGGATTGAATGAGCTCAATGAAGCTCTGTCGGGACTGCTGCAGATTTTTTGGGCAGAAAAGGCACCAACAGAGGCAGGAGACCACTACAAAATGGCAGCCTGCAGCGCCAGTAGAAACAAAATGAGTGGAGTGAGACAGGCAGGTGACCGAACTCAACAGAGCTCTGTCGGGACAGCTGCGGATTTCTTTGTGGACAGAAAAGGTGCAAATGCAGGCAGAAGCCCAGTACAAAAGGGCAGCCTGCAGCGCCAGGAGAAACACAACAAGCGAGTGAGACAGGTGGAGTGAGTGAGCTCAACGGAGCTTTATCATGACTGCTGTGGATTTCTTTGTGGGCTGAAAAAGGTGGCAACGCAGGCAGGAGCCCAGTACAAAAGAACAGCCTGCAGCACCAGCAGAAACAGAATGAGCGAGTGAGAAAGGGGGAGTGAGCTACCTCAACGGACCTGTGTCAGGACTGCTGCAGATTTCTTTGTGGGCAGAAAAAGTCACCAACAGAGGCAGGAGTCCAGTGCAAAAGGGCAGCCTGCAGCGCCAGCAGAAACAGAATGAGTGAGTGAGAGAGAGGGAGTGACCCACCTCAGTGGAGCTCTGTCAGGATAGCTGCAGATTTCTTAGTCGGCAGCAAAATATGCCAATGCAGGCAGAAGCCCAGTACAAAAGAGCAGCCTATGGCACCAGGAGAAACAGAATGAGCGCATGAGACAGGCGGAGAGAGCAACCCTCAATGGAGCCTCTTAGGACAGCTGCAGATTTGTTTGTGGGCAGAAAAAGTGCCAACGCAGGCAGAAGCCCAGTACAGAAGGGCAGCCAACAGCGCCAGGAGAAACACAATGAGCGAGAGAGAGGAGGGAGGCGGAGCTCAACAGACCTCTATCATGACTGCTGTGGATTGCTTTGTGGGCAGAAAAGGCAACGCAGGCAGGAGCCCAGTACAAATGACCAACCTGCAGCATTGGCAGAAATGGAATGAGCGAGAGGGGAGTGAGCTAGCTCAACGGACCTGTGTCAGGACTGCTGTAGATTTCTTTGTGGGCAGAAAAAGTCACCAACAGAGGCAGGAGCCCAGTACAAAAGGGCAGCCTGCAGTGCCAGTAGAAACTGAATGAGCGAGTGAGAGAGAGGGAGTGATCGACCTCAATGGAGCTCTGTCGAGACAGCTGCAGATTTCTTTGTGGGCAGAAAAACATGCCAATGCAGGCAGGAGCCCAGTACAAAAGAGCAGCCTGCAGCACTGGGAGAAACAGAACGAGTGCGTGACACAGGGGCAGTGAGCGAGATCAACGGACCAGCGCAATCAACATTCGGCATTGACAAGTGCTTGTTTTAGCCTGATGTTGTAATAAATTGAGCATGCAGTCAGTTGAGCAGCCTTTGTTTACACTGAAACCTGAATATCAAAAGACACCTGCACAATCTCCAGATTCCAGTGATGTCATAAACCTCTTGAGCTTCACTCTTGAGGTTTATGAAGTCACAGGAAACCCTTGATGGATTACAGCAACCGTAACAGATGGATGCCCATCTGTTTTGCTATTTATATTACAGTAGCTAGTTACTTTTAGGGAAAAGTAATGTCATTATAGTTACTTACTACTTTATTTTAAAAGTAATCAATTACTATTACTTGTTACCAAGAAAAGTAATCAGATTACAGTGACTGGTTGCAAGTAACTAGTTACTACCCAACACTGATCATATCATGTCACATCACATTACATCATCACGTTATTCACACCAACTTTAATTCAGGTACATTTAATTATGGATCATTTGGACGTATGAATTCCATTTCTAAAAAGAAGAACATTATAAGCAACTGCCAATTAGCATAGATTCCAGTTCCCTCTAAAGGTTTTAGTTAAAACTTATGTTTGTAGCTGGCCTGCTGGCACAGGGGTAGCGCTACCACCTGTGACTCCGATGATCTGGATTTGGGAACAAGCCTGACTTACTGGAGAGCCGGCTGGGGGAGGTGAGCTGAGCATCCCAGAGGACACTGTCCACCTTGAGGAGGGAGAGTAGACCGACTCCGCTGTGCTACTGCCAGCTGGGTGACCACAGGTGGCTGTGCAAGTGCAGCCACTGAATCAGGGAGGACATCAACATGCTGTCACATACAACACAACAAGGGCTCTTCTCGGCATCCTACAGGGGCTGGGATAGAAAATGGAAAAAACTACATGTTGCAGAAGGATGTTCGCCCTCACCGGCCCCACTGCTGACTGAGGTACTCTGAAGCACTGACTCAGTCTCCTTTGGGGGTACAGCCGCCTCCCAATGGCCCTACCCTGGGGAGTAAACCAGGGTGTCAGTAGGAGGTGAAATAAGTTCTAGGGAAGGTGGGTGAGTGGGTAGGACTGGAGAGGGCCGACAGGCAAGGGGGTATAAAAAAGCATATTAAAATAACAAAAAATAAATAAACAAATGTGTTTACATACATATAACATTTTGACCTGATTATGGAGATGTGAAAGAGCATACAAGAAAATGCAGTGTTAACGTGCCTTGGTTGTCTTCCTCCTATCAGTGATCAAGCAGGAACTATGGGTATTCTTGATCCCTGCTGTCATGACGCTGATCCTGCTGGCACTCTTCCTGGAAGAAATGGGCTTCTTCCTCCGGAATATTGTTTCCACCAAGCGGAGATGTCTCTATCTCTGGATCCTAGGAATCTACCGGTAAGTTGGAGAAGGTACCCAATTATCATCATCATCATCATCACCATCTTCATCTTTATTCAACAGACGCCTTCTGGGCAAAACTTATCCAGGGACCTCAAAGTACATGAAGCTAATAATGGGAGTGGACCCATCAAGATGGCCTAGTGGTAGAGAGCTGTGCTACCATGTGGGCTACCTCAGTTTGGGAGGAGACAGGGTCTTGTCTATCATGATTTCAAGGGCTGTGGGTGCTGGTGATGACAGCATTTCCTGGACAGGGATGGAGGTGCCTGGTTCTACTCAAGCAGTGACTGCTGTCATGGGCCAAGGAGATAGTCTGAGACACTGGGAGTGCTGGGGGAAACCCCTTTAGGGTGAAAGATACAGCTGGGAAAGCAGTACATTGATGACCATCAGTATTAGGGCCCGTGGTCCTCTCAGGCCCTGCATATTACCTATGGCTGTGCAGTGGTTGTCAGGGCTGTCAGCTTGCCAAATGTGGTTCTGATGGGGACAGGGATCATCGTTGAGTTTAATAACCCATGTTAAAAAACACAGAGATACATAATTCCATTAGAAGCAGTAAGGAACTACAAAGCACAGGGGCATCTGTTCTGAAGTCTGACTTACAACATTTCTGTGTGCTGTGATGCTGCTAACGTAATGAAATATACCTGCATTTATACTCAATGTTTGAGTCTTATTGGTGTCCTTAGAGAGTGTGGCCTTTGCATTCCTTTGCTCTGGTAGGTGATATACCCCCTTTGTGAGTGGCACCTGTTTGTGACCTGCAGTGTGATCCCAATTGTTTTGTTTTTGTCAGGGCGTGGAGCTTGGTAGTTGTGGTTTTGGTGGGGAGGGAGATCACAGTGGAGGATAGTGGAGGATAAAATCCTATATGTAAAATAGTGGGATACATCATTTTTTGTACTGTGCTAATGTTATTTATAAAATAGTGTATAGTCAGTAATGCTTCCTAAATGGCTGAGACCTGAATGGCTGAGATCATGATGGGGCAGTGGACGTGGCCTACTTAGATTTGGGCAAGGCCTTTGACATCATACCACATGGAAAGCTTATAAGGAAACTAGGCATTTTAGGGGTGGGACCCAAGGTGGTAAACTGAGTACAGAACTGGTTGATGGATAGGTGACAGAGAGCAGTGGTAAATGGCACTCACCCAAATGAGGGGAGAGTGACCAGCGGGGTACCTCAGGGGTCAGGGCCAGGATCTGTCCTCTTCAGTGTCCTTATAAGTGATGCTGTGGAAGAGTTGGAAGGGAAGGTCTGCCTCTTTGCAGATGACAACCAAAATCTGCAATAGGGTGGATACTCTGGAGGGGGTGGAGAGAATGAGAAGAGACCTGAGAAAACTGAAGGAGTGGTCGAGGGTATGGCACCTGGGTTTCAGATAGTGAAAAAAAAAGTGCAAAAATCATGCACCTAAGGCAGAGTAACCCAGTGTATAAACTGGTGGGAGAGGTATTAGCGGTCACAAAGCAGGAACGAGACCTTGGGTTTATCATATCTGATGACCTGCAGGTGGCAGGGCAGTGTGACAAGACAGTAAGTGGCAGGGCCAGCGGGATGCTGGGGTACGTAGGGAGGGGAAACACCAGCAGAAGGTGAGAGGTGGTATTATCACTGTATCAGTCGTTGGTGAGACCCAGCCTGGAGTACTGTGTCATGTTCTGGAGACCATGGGACTGATTTTCAAAAGCCCTGTGAATGTCGCAAGCCTCTGGTGTACCAATCATGTGGCAAAGGGGGCTTGCAACATTCTCTCGGCGCTGATCGGGATTTTCATCCCTGTGCGCCAAATGCTGCAAGTTAGACCAGCTCAGTCCTGGTCTAACTTGAGCCGTATGGGTGACCCTTTTTACAGAGCTTGTGCCATGTGTTTAGTGCAAGCTGCCATAAAGTGTGGAAACTGTTGCAACTACGCCAACGCACTAAAACAGTACAGTCGCATCATAGACGTTTGACGCAGTTGCACCAAGCATTGGGGCTGGCACAGGGCTTGACGCAAGCGCAGTGTCAACCTTTGAAAACTGGGCCCCATATCTCAGGAATGGCATGGACAGAGTAGAGGCTGTCTAAAGGAGGGAAACTAAAATGATGCAGGGGTTGCATTATAGCCCTATGAGGAGAGACTGAGGGATCTCAGTATGTACACCCTGGAACAGAGGAGGGAGAGGAGGATCATGACACAGACCTATAAGTACCTCATGGGGGTGAACAAAGTACAGGAAGGGAGTATTTTTTCAGAAGAAAAAGTGTACCAGCAGAAGAAGGCACACAACGAAGCTGGAAGGGGGGAATTTAGGAGGGATAGAAATATAGAAACAGAATTTGATAGCAGATAAAGACTGCTTGGCACACCCAGTCTACCCATTTTTCCCTCCCTACAATATCACTGCAGACTCTACTTGATTTCTGGCTCTTTCTCCCTCCCCCCCTTCCTTTCCAGTAAGGTTCCCTTATGCTTATCCCATGCATGCTTGAGCCACACCCCTGTTTTTGCTCCATCACCATGGCTGGTAGGCTGTTCCAGGAATCCACCACTCTATCTGTGAAGAAGTGCTTCCACATCTCTCCTGAATCTACTCTTTCTCCAGTTTCATAGCATGTCCACTTGTTCTTGAGCACCCTTTTTCTAAAAAATACTTTCTCCTGTACCTTCTTTACCTTGTGAGGTATTTAAAGATCTCTGTCACATCCCCTCCTACCTTTCTTCCAAAGTATACATACTGAGGTCCTTTAATCTCTCCTCATAGCCAGCCCTTTGGCTCTGAGGATTGTAAGCGCTGGATGCCACACTAGCACCAGAGCAGGTTCAGGATGAGCCCAGGCCATCGGGGGTTGGCAGGGGAGGGAAGAGATTGAGCATCCAGAGGACTTCTCTCTCTCTTCCCAGGGAGGGTTTTAGGGGAGTGATTGCTCAAGAGCAGCCTCTGGCGGCAGTCGGGGCGCACAACATAGTGACGCTGCATATGCAGGGGGCCGAGTTATGGCACAACATTGCCTTGCATAGCTGAACTCCATGGGGGCAGGAAACTCCATAAGAATCAAAATCTCTACTCCTGGGGATAGGTGATGGCACCTCAGCCTCCGGGTCCACACTCCAAGCACCGGACTGACTTCCTCTCCAGGGTCCGACTCATGTAGCCCGCACTCTACACTATAAGATAGAGTGCCCTGGGTGGATAGGGTGGCCCTTCCTCTGGGGAGTTCACATCTGGGGGTTGTGTCGGGTGGCATGAGGGAAGAGGAGTTAGAGGTATCAGGTGGGAGGTAAAGACCAGGAAACATCGAGAATGCTGGAGAGAGAGTTCCCAGGTATGGAGAGCAGAAAAAGAGTTTACAAAAAATAAAATAATCTCTCCTCATAGGGCTTTTGATGCACATCCAGCACCATTTTAGTTGCCCTCCTCTAGACTGCCTTCACTCTGTCTATATCCTTCCAGAGATGTGAGCTCCAGAACTGGACACAGTGCTGTATGTGGGGTCTTACCAGTAATCTATATAGAGGCAACACTACCTCCCTCTTTCTGTTGGTGAGAACCTTCCCTATGCATCTCAACATCTCACTAGCTCTTCCAACTGCCTTTTCGCACTGCCTAACCACCTTTAGGTCATCAGATATGATTACACCTAGGTCTCTTTCCTACTTGGTGGTCATCAATACCACTCCACCCTTTTTGTACTCCTCCCCCCGGCTTTCTGTGTGTGACAAATGAATTATTTTGCACTTTTTCGCATTGAAACCCAGCTGTCATATCTTTGACCATACCACTAGTTTTCCTTTTTTTTTCTTGTTTTTTTCTGGGTTTTCTCCAGTCCCGCTTCCATGCATCCTCGATTTGATGTATGCATGTGGAGGCACACACATGCACATCTTGGGGCCTTCCCACCTACCAGTCACCTGGTGCTGCATGCGTGTCACCCACCCTCCCACCCCCCTGTACCAGTACCCTGGCGACCCAAGGTCATTCTCAACCCAGGTCACCTGCACAGCACTAGGTAAGGTGTCCAGCACCTCAGCGCCACGGGCCAGCCCAACCATTCCACTAGTTTTCTCAGGTCTCTGCTCATCCTTTCCACCACCCCCTGGATTGTCCACCCTATTGCAGATTTTGGTGTTATCCACAAAGAGGCAGACTTTCCCTTCCAGCTCCTCTGCAATGTCACTTATAAAGACATTAAAGAGGACCAGTCCCAGCACTGATCCCTGAGGTACCCTGCTGGTCACCCTCTCTTCCTCAGAGTGAACTCTGTTTACCACCACCCTCTGTCGCCTATCCCCTAACCAATCTCTTACCTAGTTTACCACTTTTTAACCCATTCCTAAGCTACTCAACTTGCTTACTAGTCTGCTATGTGGAACGTTGTTGAATACCTTACTGAAATCTAAGTAGGCCACATCCACTGCTTCACTGTGTTGTAATTCCTTGGTCATCCAGTCAAAGAAATCTGACAGATTTCTTTGACACCCCCCCCCAAAAAAAAAATCAGTCCATGCTGCCTTGGGTCTTGCAACCCATTGGATTCAAGATATTGCACAATCCTTTCCTTCACCAGTGATTCCATTAACTTTCCTACCACCAATGTCAGGCTGAAATGGCAGCCTCCTCTCTACTACCACTTTAGTTAAGTGGGACTACGTGTGCTCTCCTCCAGTCCTCTGCAACCACTCCTGTTTCTAGTGATCTGTTAAACAGGGTTGTAGCCAGAGATTTCCATTTTGTACACAGTCTCCAACAGTTACCCCCCCATTAAAAAAATGTACACATCCTTTCCAAATGGCACCCCCTTCCAAACAAGTCAGTTTGTTGTCAGATGATTCCTCTACTCTCTAAAGAGGTTATACATGTATATCTCTCCTAAACAACAGAAGTTTAAACAGAGACACTCCTCAATGGCCCACACTAACCCAAATACTACAGATTAGAATGAAAATGTTAACAGAAAGGCTTATGGTTTGTGACAGGCACTCAGCAAAATTGTACACAAATGTGTACAGTGAGTACGCCTGTCTACACCCTTACTGTTAAATAGGACAGTCAGAGGTGCAGTCAGTACCTCCCTGAGCTCTCACAAGAGCCTTGGATGCATCCCATCTGGTCCCATTGCCTTGTCCACTTTCAGATTAGCGAGTCCCTTCAGAACTCTCTCTGAAAAAGGACTAGTGTCCACCTCCTCCTCCCTCCTCAAAAATATTTGCTTTGTTGTGGCCCTCCTCTTCTTCTTCCTCTGTGAACACTGAACAAAAGTATTTGTTCAGGATGTATGCCTTTTCCTGTTCCTCCTCTGCACGGTCCCCCCACTTCCCTTCTTAACCTTACAATCCCACCCCTGGTCTTCCTATTTTCACTTACATAGCTAAAAAAAGTCTTGTCCCCTTTCACTACTGCTTGGGCTGTTCTCTCTTTAGTTTGTACCTTTGCACTTCTTACTGCTTTCTCAGCTTCCCTCTGTCTCTCCTGGTGCACCTCCCTATCCTCCTCGCTCTGCATCTCCTTATATCTTCTGAATGCTACCCTTTTTGCTTTTACCTTTTCAGCCACCTCTTTTGAAAACCATAGTAGCCTCTTTTTCCTCTTGCTTTTGCTCACTTGTGTGATGCAGAGGTTTGTTGCCTTCACTATGCTCCCTTTTATTTTCTCTCACTGTTCCTCCACCCCATCCAGATCATCCTCCTGCCAGGTCATCCCTGAGGAATTCACCCATTTTTAAAAATCTGCCTTCCTGAAGTCCTGTACCCTCATCCTTGTGTGGTTTGATTCCCCAGCTGCCCTTATATTGAATCACACTGTCACGGTGATCACAGGTTCCCTGGTGGCCTCCCACCTTGGCGTCTGTAGCACTGTCCCATTAGTGAGTATCAGGTTCAGTTTGCCCCATCATGAATGGGTTTGCTGACTAGTGTCTGAGGAATGCCCCCCTGCAGGGAGTCCAGGATGTCCCTGCTTCTAGCTGAGGCCACAGCTGGGAGGCTGCAATCTACCTCTGGCAGGTTGAAGTCTGCCACCAGCAGCACCTCCTCTTTTCTGCCATCTTGCCAGTCGCCTCCACCAGTGCCTTACCTAACTCCTGCCCCTGTGCTGGAGGTCTGTAGATCACACCAGTGTGAAAAGTGGCTCAGTTCCCCATCTCCAGAGTGACCCACAGTACCTTTGCTATACATTCCCTCACATAAAGCACTACATCCCTCCTTTCCTTCCCACCCTGTCCTTACTGAACAGAGTATAGCCTGTTATGGCCATGTCCCAGTCTTGGTTTTTGGTGCACCATGACTTGGTAATGGCTACAATATCCAGGCCAGATGTGAAGAAGTACTTCTTCACTGGAAGAATGGTGGACACTTGGAGGTTTACCAGTGGAGATGTGGGAACGAAACAGTGGTGGACTTGGAGCATGCCTGGGATAAGCACAAAGGAATCTTAGTTGGAAAGGGGGGGGGGCTCATGGGTAGTCGCCAGAGAGCAGGTAGGGTCTGCAGTGACAGTATTGGCAGGAACAAACCTGGCAGACCAAGTGGGCCAAGTGGGCCACATGTGCCAAAAAATTCTGTGTTTCTGTGGTCTCATGGCGGTACAGCAGGTTAACCTAGCATAAAGCCTCCATCACAGAAATGTTAATAATATTAACCTATGGGATCAAAGGTCATTATGTAGATTTATAACAAAAACCTGACAAAATCCCATAACATTTAGTTATAGTATTTATTTGTTTGTTTGTTTGTTTGTTGACCAGGTCAGTATACCGGTCCAAGGGACTTTTTTCAGAAATGGCCAGAGCCTAGGTAGGCAAAAAAGGATCAGAGAAACATTGTTATAAACAAAATGGAAGGCACATTTTCAAGAGTAACTGAAAATAAATATGAAAACAAAGTGAAAAACTGCATCCAATTTCAATAAAGAGATTCAAAAACATGAGTTAAACAATTTGTTTTGGCAATACTGGTCCTAATATAGCACATTAGAAAATGGGCTTGAAAAATACTGTATGCTGACTGGCTGAGAGCCCCATCCAGGCATACATTTAGTTTTCAACAATGCCAAGTGAAAAACAAGTGAACGGTAAGAGCATTACTACAGTGGGTATCACTGTACTCCACAAGTTTTAAAACCTAACTGGCAGCCATGTTTTTTTGCTCACTTAGTGAGTGAAAAGCTCCCCCTACCCCAGTCACCTAACATTGTCATCAGGTCCTAACATGACCCGCGGCTTCCTAAAATCATGTTGCAGAAATCAGAGACACAGGAATGTGCTATGAAACTGCTAACATAGAAATAGCCATTCCTTGCTGCGCTCATCTCACTATTCCCGTTCACCCTGGTTGTTTTGAAAGAAACAGACACTGCAATCGTAAAAAAAAAAAGTAAAACAAAATAATTTAACCTGCTCCCTGCCAGAAGTTTCATCTGTAACTTGCCACCGAGCACAGATGGTCAGTCTGGTCCCCATGCAGTCCTTCCCTACTGTGCTGTACAGAAGAATGCTATGCGTGGTAGTGGAATACGGGAGGGGGTGTTATTGCATGGTAGTGGAATATGGAGGAGGTTCAGGTCCATAAATAAAAACAGGACATGGGGTAATGATGGAGTGGGGGCTGAGTGCTTCTTTTCCATTAACAGCCGTTGAAGACAAAAGCCAAGACAACTGCTAGTAAGTACCACTGAGAAAAAAACAAGCGTTGCATTTGTCAATGTCAAAAGTTCGTCATTGGTATTGCCATTGTCATGTATTTACCCTGCTGCCTCTAAAGGTGTACTATGCTGCAAGCAGTGCTGAAGCAGAAGCTTAATCTCAAAGTTGTTTCGAGATATAGCATCCGGAAGGTACTCCAGCCATCACAATGTTATCCTATGGGAAAGTAACAAAAATGTAAATTGTTTTAAACTAGGTCCCTGTGCTTTCATTTGTAGTACAGCAGTGACAAAAGTGTCAACGTAGCCATGGTATTATACCACCTCATGTACCCAGTTGAGAAAATATTCAAATCCCAGCCAAAATGTAACTCTGCGCAACCGCAACACCATTCCACACCACAGGTGCAAAAACGAATTTTAGCCAAGATTTGAAAAATAGCATACATGAGGTGGGGTAATAAGAAGGCTATGTAGCAAATTTGGTATCAAAATATTTTTAATTTCCACAGTTACAAGGATGAGTAACACAGTTGCAACGAATGGTCATAACTCTAGTATTTTTAATAATTTTGACCCCAGTTTTGCAACATGGCCTTCTTATGATCCCACCTCATGAACAATACAACTATCATTACACAAATCCACAGAAGGTGAATTCACCAACAGACTGCAAAATCATCTTTCCAGTGGAAGTTGTGTAATGACAGTTGTATTGTTCCATAGTGAGATCTCAAAACCACATTGAAAATATGGAGTCAAAATCTTAAAAAATGGCAAAGTTATAGACCAAAATTAAACCCCCATTGAAACACATTCAACCGCATTTACCTTAGTTTCTCATATTGCAGTCGTCTGTTCCAGCAGGAAGATGTGTCTTCGATCGGGATAGCTGTTCTCAAACCTGGGGTCTGTTCAGGTGAGTGAGGGTGTGTGGGGGTGTCAAGTGGGTGGGGGAAGTGGTTGCACAGTGGGAGGTTGGGTGCGGGTTTGATTGGTAATGGCCTTTTTTTTAATTTTTTTTACAGGTTCCTTTAAACAAAAAAAGAACATTGAGGGACTGTTTTCTTTATTTCAGGCTCAGACCTAGAAAATGTGAGGCTGGGGGAGCCACTGTCATAGTCATTTTTTGTTTTATCAGCTCTTTGTTTCTGACTGTCCTCCAGTTTTCTCTGTGTGGCCACACCCCCAGAATGATGTCATGCAAGGGAGCTGTTAAAGTTTTACATGCTGCAACAAGGAATTCAGGGTAAATTATAAAGTTAAAGTAAAAGTTCCTTACTCAGTGGTGCAGTATCTTATTTTGGGTGTGGAAACTGCAGTATAGCACCCGATACGTAGATGTCCATAGCAAGGCATTGTGGGTACAATAACAAGTTGTTTTCCACTTTTTTTTTTTAATTAGCTACCTTTCCTTCTTCTTTTGTAGTGGGGGGGGGTTGATTTAGTCATCAACCCAATACTGGATAAATCCATGACTCTTAGGGAAAAACGAACATCGTCCACAGCTAAACTGAATCAATTTATGTTAGATTTTTCTATTATAGATATTTGGAGACAGAACAATACACTTTCTAAACAATTTTCTTTTTTTTTTCACCCGTGCACTAGAACTACTCGTGATTAGATTTATTTTTCTAATTTCCCACACATTGGCATACAGTATTGAAAAGGTGGAATATAAAAATATCATAATTTCTGATCATGCCCCAGTGTTTATCCATATTCAGGTAGGCCCAAATGAACAAATACTAGGATTTTGATGTGACCCCATTATATTATGGTAAAGGATAAAAGAGTTAAAGAATATAAGCAAGATCAAATACAATGCTTCTTTCTAAAGAATAACTTGAATGATACCAGCTGTAGCTGGAGCTGTATTTGGGATGCCTTTAAGGCTTTCATAAGAGGTAATATCATAGCATATACACAAAAGAAAAAAAAAAAAAGAGTACAAAACAAAAAATGAACGAACGAGAACACGTAATAGCACGGGTGGAACAACTACACGTGAATACACTGGACCCTATTAATCTGCAAGCATTACTAAATTGTAACAAGCATTTGTCAATGCCGAATTTTGTCACGCTGGCATTGGCTTTGGTAGTGCAGTGCAGAAACACATTTTGGGCAGGATGTGAAAAATGACAGCTGTACTGTCCATAAGGAGGTGTAAAAAAAATGGCAGTGTTGAAAATGTGGCATGTAAATATTGCAAATTTGCGAAGTTACAAGGGTGCATGGGAAATGCGCAACGCATGCTTGTAACAGTCATTTTATGGACTTTCAGCACCAAATTTTCAACATAGGCATTTTAGCACCTCTGCTCATGTACAGTGTCACTGTCATTTCCTCAAACTGTCCCAAAAGTGATTTCGCACAGTGACGCTATTCTCGCGGATGTGCGAAAACACATTTCAGGCAGGATATTGTAAAATGACAGTTGTACTGTTCATCAAGAGGTGTGTAAAATGCCAATGGTGAAAATCCAGTGAAATACAATAAATGCACAACGTTATGGCGTGCGTGCAAACTCGCAATGCACACTCATAACAGTCATTTTATGGAGTGTCGTCACCAAATTTTCAACATAGCCATTTTAGTACCTCTGCTCATGAACAGTGTCACTATCATTTTTGTAATCTGCCCCGAACATTGATTTCCCACAGCGGCCATGCTATTGTGCACTGGAAGTATGGAAACACATTTTGGCCAGGATATGAAAAATGCCAGCTGTACTGTTCATAAGGAGGTGTAGAAAAATGACAATGTTGAAAATCTGGCATGAAAATATTGTGAATTTGTGAAGTTATGAGCGTGTGTAGCAACTACTGCGCACGCCTCATCACAGTCATTTTGCAGTATCGTCACCAAATTTTCAACATAGGCATTTTAGGACCTTTGCTCATGAACAGTGTCACTATCATTTTCATAATCTGTCCAGCACTGGTTTCCCACAGCGACGCGTTGTCGCGCCGGAAGTGCGGAAACACATTTCGGCCAGGATGTGAAAAATGACAGCTGTACTGTTCACAAGAGGTGTAGAAAAATGACAATGTTGAAAATCTGGCATGAAAATATTGTGAATTTGCGAAGTTACGAGTGTGTATAGCAACTGTGCAACTCACGCTCATAAAACAGACATGTTTTTCCACCAAATTTGCAACATAGGCTTTTTGAGAGCCCACCTCATGAACACCGCCATTGTCCTTGCATTAATCTGTCCTGAAAGGTGATTCCACACAGTGACTATGAAATCACCTTTCAGGACCAATTACCACCATAACAGTGCCAGAATTCATGAGGAGGGGTCCCAAACACCCCATGTTGAAAATTTGGTGCAAAAATTCCAAAAAATGCCCAAGATATGCATCAAAGTTGAAAAAACCCTATTTATTCCATTATACAGCTTACCGGCATTTCCTCAGTTTGCGGTCAGCTTTGAAGAGTGCAGACGTGTTCCTGGTCCACCGAAGATCATCGTGCTGAGCTCTGGAGGTAAGTTTGGGGTGAGGGTGTGTGTGGGGAGGCAGGGTGTGCAGTGGGTAGGTGCAGGTGGTGGGAGGGGGTAGGGAGACTACAAGGGACCGTTTTCTGTTTACAGGTGTAAAAAAAACATTGCAGACGGTTTTATTTTTTACAGGTGTTTTGGGGGATACAGTAGCCGGCAGAGTTGGGCACCTGTCGGCACATAGGGAGTGGGGACACTGGCTGAGGGGTGGGCACCCCTCCAGCACAGAAGAAGGTGGGGATGATGAGCAGCTGATGGGGATTGGGCACCCCCATCGGCAAACAACGAAAGTGGGGGCATAAGTCGAGGGGATTGGGCACTCCTCAGCAAGCAAAAAGGAGGGGGACACATTATGCTGACAGGGAGTGGGCTCTCCCATCGGGCACACAAGCATGGGGGGCAGGGTAAGCTGACTGGGGATTGGGCACCTCAAGTCAGCAGTTTAGCGCCCACTATGCTGCCATGTTTGTAGCTGGTGAAGCACGGAGGAAGGTCCGCTGCATGTGATGAGCTTTGTTCGCATTGCAGAGACCTTTCCTTAGATGTACTTGCCGGGTGGTGGGGTACCGGCATGCAGGCCTATTGGGGAATGAGGGGCGCACCTACTGGTGTATGCCCTGCATTACGCCCAACAGTGACTGCTTCAAATCTCCACTACTGCAAGATGTTGGCTGCCAAGCACGCCAGCAAAAAATGAATATAATCTGTTGACTACTGAGGCAGAAAGAATGCTATTACTCACCCAGAGTGAATATTAAGCTAAGGGAACAAGCCTGACATGATTTTAGCGTGACAAATTAAAAGAAATGGAAGAAAACATAATCACATCCATCCAAAATCAAAAGGAAATATTACCAATAATCATCAGGAAACTAATAAAACATTTGAAACTTATTATCAAAAATTATATACCTCTGAGCATCTAGACTCAAATCAGGATATCATTTCATTTCTGGATAAAACCAAAATCCCTTCCATTTCTCGAACATGTTGCCCCTTTGGAGAGATATTTCATTACAAAAACTAGTATACAGTATGCAATAAAAACTCTAACCCGCCAAAGCTCCTGGGCCTGATGGGATTCCATTGATTTCTATAAACTTTTACAGAATCTTTAGCCCCATCCTTAAGTCAGTGTTTGATGAAGCTTTTGATAATATTACCAACATCATTTAAAGAGGTTAAAATACTACTTTTTAAGAAAAAGATAAAGATGTGGATATGCGGGATCATATAGACCAGTTTCTCTGATAAACTGAGGCAGCTAAGATACTGGCTAAGATCCTTGCCACCAGGTTGGAGGTGGTCCTAACAGAATTAATATATGAAGATGAGACATGCTTTATTAAGGAGCGTCAATTTAAATCAAATATTAGGAGAACCATGAATATCATTGATAATCTGCAAAACTCTGACTTCTCTCTATTATCATTTGACACAGAAAAAAGCCTTTGATAGTCAAGAGTGGGATTACATAAAAACTATTCTTAAAAGATATGGCTTTGGAGCAAAATATAGGACCTAGGTGGACATCCTATACACATATCTGGTGGCAAGGATCAGAACCAATAAATTATACTCAGTGGCCATCTCCCTTTAAAAGGGCACATGCCAGGGTTGCCCTTGTCCCTCTTATGTTAGCCCTTGCATGGACCCTTGCGATTGCTATCCAGGAAAACAAAAACATAAAGAAATTCAAATTGGAGAAACAGACCATAGGTTTCTGTTTCAAGCCCTGCCATTAGTGATACCTGAGTCTATCTTTAAGCATTTTGATATGACAATTAAAACATTTTTGTGGAAGGGTAAATGCCCCAGGCTAAAGAGACTGTATTTACCTAAAGAGGCTCGGGGTCTATCTCTTCCGAATCTGAGATGATATTATTTAGCTGCCATCCTATCATTTATGAATAATATTCTGCTGTCAGATAAGAAGGATATGCTTGCCATAATGGAAGTGGCTTGGACTCCATATGATACTTTAAAACACTGGATACTGAGTGGACCAAAGGCAACCCCACCTACCAGTTCGTCAATAACTACAGCGGATTGTTGTAAAATTTGGGATCATACTATGAAAATTTTGAAGATTGATTGTACCTGTATGGAATATTCTTCAATATATTTAAATGCATTTTTTTTACACCATCGTTAGATGAAAATATTTGTAGAATATGGTATCAGAAAGGTCTCACTGATATAGGTCACCTTATGGACCAAGGAGCAGTATTGGAATTTGGACGACTTAAACAGAAATATGATTTATCTCACCAACACTTTTTGGCTATTTAAAAATTTGGGATTTTATTAATAAAATCAGGACTCCTTGCTAAACACATATTTTAATGATTTGATCAATATTTTGTCATATGAACATACGAAATTTGCCAGCAGATAAAGGCCTAGAGGCCTATCAAGTCTCTCTCGAATGTGCAGCTAGCACCCTTATTCTGCAGCTGCCCTCCCTTCCACCCTTCCCTTCATTAACCCTCCCCTTGTCCTGTCCCATCCTCATTTGAAGCAGTCCACTGTTCTACTGCATACCACTTCAGCAGGTAAGCATTCCACCCAGCCACCACCCTCTCTGTAAAAAGTGTCTCCTCATCTCCCTCCTGAACCTTCCTCGCTCCAGTCTCATATCATGGCCCCTGGTGGCCCTCCCTCCCTTACTTTTAAACAGCCCTCTGTACCCTCTTGTTTATTCCTTTCATGTATTTAAAGGTTTCAATCATGTCACCCCTGTCTCTCCTCTCCTCCAGTGAGTACATGTTCAACTCCTTCAACCTCCTTTTGTATGATAAGTCCCCCAGCCCCTTGATCATCTTTGTCACTCTGTGCTGCACCCCCTCCAGTAACTTAATGTCCCTCTTCAGATACGGATGCCAGTACTGCACACAGTACTCCAGGTGTGGTCTAACCAATGACCTATACAGTGGCAGAATCACCTCCTCCCTCCTCGAGGATATACCCCTTGCAATACAACCCAGCATTTTGTTGGCCTTTGCAGCTGCCTTCCTACATTGTGCTGAGTTGTTCATTAAGCCTGTAATGAGCACACCCAGATCCTTCTCCTCCTCTGTCTGGGCTAGCTGCACTCCCCCTAGCTGGTAACTCCTCCTTGGTTCTTCATCCCAAAATACAGCACCTTGCACTTTTTGGCATTAAAGCCCAGTTGTCAGGTGTCTGACCAGGTTTCAAGCTTTGCCAGATCATCCTGCAAACCCTGCCATCCCCCTAGGTCATCCACCACCGTACCTACATTGATATCATCAGCAAACAGACTGATCTTGCTCTTGATGTCCCATGATATGTCTGCAATGAATATCCCAAACAACACTGGTCCCAACACGAGTCCTCTGGAACACTGCTCGTCACTGCCCTTGGGTGTGAGGCTCCCCACCACCACCATCCTCTGTTGCCTTCCCTGCAGCCAGTTTCCTACCCATCTCACCAGTTTTCACCTGCCCTGTGCCTACTAACTTCTTTCCCAGCCTTCCATGTGGCACTGGGTCGAATGCCTTACTGAAGTCCAGATACAGGACATCCACTGCATGGCCCTGTCCAGTTGCCTAGTTACCCAGTCATAGAACTCAACCAGGTTGGTTTGGCAGGATCTGCAACGTATGAAGCCATGCTGTCTGCTGTTCTGTAGTCCTTTGGCCTCTAGGAGGGCCACCAGCCTCTCCTTCAGGATAGTCTCTATTAGCTTACCCACGATGGATGTGAGGCTCACTGGTCTGTCGTTTCCTGGTTCATCCTTGGGGCCACTCTTGTGGAGGGGCACCACATGAGCCATCCTCCAGTCCTGAAGTACACACCCCGAATGTAGTGAAGCATTAAATAGGTCTGCCAAAAGTCCTGCAAGGACCTCTGCCAGCTCCTTCAGTACCCTGGGATGGATGCCATCTGGGCCTGGCGCCTTTGTCCACCCTCAGTGCCTTCAAACCCTCTCAAACTCTGCTCTCCATGATTTACCCATCTGTCACTACTTCCCACCCTGCTTCTGCCATTTCTCCCACCTTGGGTGTCACCCCCCTCTTCTCTTTAGTAAATATTGAGCAGAAGTACTCATTTAGTGCACCTTATTGCACCCTGCTTCCACCCAAACCCCTCCTTCCTAATCCTTACTTTGTGGTCCTTACAGCTCCTTTTCTCCTGATGTGCTCAAAGAGTCCTTCACCCCTTCTTAATGCCTTGTGCCAGCCTGAGTTCTGTAGATGCTTTGGCTCCCCTTACTGCCCTTGTCACCTCCTTGATTCTGTTAAATACTCCTCCCTGTCCTCCCCCTCCCTGTTTTCTTGTACTTTCTAAAGGCAGCTCTTTTCCTCCTTACCTTTTCCATGACCTCCTTGCTTAACCAGACCGGTTTCTTAGCCCTAGCTTTCTTGCTGTGGGCTTTGCAGCTAGTCATGCACTAGTAACAAGAAACTAATATCTAAAATCTATAAATTCATTTCTGATAGAGCGGGAACTAGTCTTATACAACTTAAATGTAAATGGGAAAATAGAATACATAAATCTATTAATCTGAAAAGCTGGGCAAAAATGGTGAATTTTATATCAATTAGGCATTTTATCTGCAAAAACACAACAAATATATTTCAGTGTTTTACATCGCATCTATTACACACCACACAGATTAAATCTTTTTAATTCCAACTGCTCTAGTAAGTGTCTGAGGTGTTATCATCAGAATGTGACATAAGAACATATGCTTCTCCTGTGCCCAGCTCTTAACAAATGGTGGGGTAACATTTTGATATCCCTGTCAAGGACAGGTGGGGTGGCCTTGGCAAAGGACACATCATGGATGATGTTGTGCAACAGGGTCCATTGACCAGCATAGCATTTCCTTATCAAAACAAAATTGATTAGATTTATATCTTGACAGCATTTAAGATTATACTAACAAAATGGAAAGATGCCAGCCTCCCACACCCCAACTACAATTTAGCGACTAAACAGTATGATTTCTATCCACCAGCTAGAAAAGGTCCATTATAGCTGAAGTAATAAAAATCAATCAATATCTTCAGATATGAGCCCTTTGCACCGTATTGTAATCTAATGAATTACAGATGCTGATGATATAGTAAGTTAAATAAATCCAAAGGCTTTAAGTTGCTTTTGTGCATAATGTACCTATCCTAAAGGAAAACTCCACATCCTGGTCTCCCGCATCCAAAAAGCTTACCCTTCAGTTTAGCTTTTAACAGCAAGAGCGGCATTTTTCTCGCACCATAACTTGCTGTATTTTAATTTTAAAAAGTCTGAAATCTGGGAGTATGGAGGATGCAGGGGGCACCCCATTTGCTGAACAGGTGCAGCGACGCACTGCTCACTTCAATACTTTTGTAGTTTGTATGGTAGGAGACTGATTCACAACTCCTACAGGTTACTACTCCCGTTTGCTATAGTAACTTTGCATAAATCACTTTAAACTGAAGGCACAAAGCAAATAAGTCACCTGGCGTGTGTGTGTGTGTGTGTGTGCGCGGCAAGATCTGTTCCACTACACCTGTGTTATGGGTTATTCTTCATATTTATTTAGTTTTTGTTTACCGGGTGCGTGTGCTAGCCATAGCAATGACTATTTTCAGACACTACCCTGGAGGTTACAGACAAAATAGTACAGTCACAAAGCACAAGGTGAGATAACACAAACAGGGGTGCAGTTTTGACTTTAACAGTAAGGTACAATAGCAATGAAATACAATAGAAGATACAGTTTTAACAGCAAGATAATTAAACTGAAACACCAAGAATACAGTTTAACACCAAGACATAGTTTGACTAGTGGATAAGGAAAATACCAACAAAGCACTTGTCATATAGAAAATATATAAGTGCCAGCAGCAAAACAAAAGACATAAGAGACAGTAAAAATCAATAAAATCAACGTTATAATTTGACAATACCAAGTGGTGATTGCCAGAGGTATGAGGACAGAACACAGCAGGGGCATTAGAGTGAGACAGTGAGAGAGCTTAGGGAGTAGCAGAAAGCAAGGCAGGGAGAGGTTATGTGCAAGGAGCTCCTAATCAAGCAATTACATACAGGAGAGAACAAGGAGGATTAAAACATATGCAAGGGGTAGATTGACAAAGGTAAGATCGGTACAGTTTTTTAAAGATATAAAATAGATACAATTGTATAATGAATCTTTGCCAATAAGGAACAAAAAATGAAGTAGCAGTCTCAGCAAAAAAGTCAGTCTAGAAGGTTTAGAAATAAGTGAGAGTAGCCTGGTTCTTTATAATTTACCGGGGCTGATTCAACCAATCAGAGATTTATTTCTATTTTGGGTGTTCTTGAAAGCACAAGCAATTTTCTTATGCAAGTTTTGTAAAGTGAATTGATCCATGTTTTCATCAAGGGTATTTTTTTTAGGTTTTATTTTCTTTAAAGCTTTTTATAAACATTTTATAAATCTCATGTTTTATAAAATGTTATTATAACGCTTGAGGCATCTTTCACGTGCTTAGATCACTGCTTATATCTTTTGGGTGGCAGAAGTGCTCACATTTAGTTCACTGTTCTCACACTCAAAGGATTTACATGGTGACACCCTTCAGGTGTGTAGAAACATTAGCCGTGTCCATGTTTACATATAAATTAAAACTGAAAAAGTGTTATTTTTGATTTTACACTCCGGTTGGAGTGTATGTAAACTCACAATGTTTCCTAGTAATTTGTATATAGTTCAATATTAATTATATGGTAATTAGTAATAGAACATTTTTCATTTTAAACCACTGAACGACTGGAGGGTGCTCACGCAGCTGTTTTAAACAAAGCAAACCAAGCCCATAAATGATGGTTAACTTTAGTTTGTAAACCCACCATTCCCCAACTTTTTGCCAATTTGGACTTTTTGTGGAATGTTCTGATATGAAGTTCTTTTCTTTTTTTTTGTTTTAACTTTCTATTTATGCTCCTTCCCGTTCCCCCTGTGTTCTGCCCCCTTAGGAGATGCCTGGCACCTGTCCCCTATTCTTTCCAACCTGGAGCCCAAGGTAGTCCCCATGTATCTTTGTTTCCCCCAGGTGGGGGCGAGTATGGACTGTACACCCTAACAATTGTATTTTGTCGGGCTATTGGTCGGGCATGCAGGGAGGGACACTGAGGGATCTGTGCTGGTGCTCTGTCTTCCTGGAATGCAAAGCCCTCTTTCCATGTTTCTTTGAGCAATGTTCACCTGACATCAAGGCAGGACCCACTGACATCTGTCACGCCCCCATGGCCAGGCACTTGCTGTACCTTAGACCTTTGCCCGAGGTCAGTTAAGCACAGAGCCTCATCCTCCTCCCTCCCCAGAGAGAGCAGTCCAGGACACTCAAGCCTCCTCCTCCAGCTGGCCTCGACTCCCGGTCTCATTACTGAACCTGGGTCACCAGCATTGTGAGCATTAGCGCTGCTGCTATGCCAGTGGGCCGGCTTATGAACTTCTTTTCAAATCAAGTTTTTATTTTCTTCCTTTAAAATCCTGGCTGCATGGTTATTTTTGTTTTAGTGCCTCCCTGGGTACTCTTACATATTGACATCTCTGTCTGTAAGTACCGATGCCTTTTGCTTTTTCCAAAATGGACCATTCAGCAGAAAGTAAAAACTCAATTGGAAAAGAACTGCATATCAAAACATTTCCCTTAAAAACTCCTAACGGTGAAATGTTGGGGCACAGAGGATTTACAAAATAAAAGACAACCAACATATGTGGAATTTCCTTCATTTGTTTCAAAAGGATGAGCGAACCACTGAGCCCCCTCCCCCCTCGATTATCAGTGCTCAGTATTGACTTGTTGGGTAGGCACACAACTTATTTATAGTATACTAAAGAAAAGCTATTTCCTGCAGCAACTTTGGATCTCTCATTTAAAACAATTCAAATGGATTTTAGAACAACAGGTTCTTTTTGATTTTAAGTGGTAGACCTGACAAGCAGGTTCTGTTACTTTAGAAATAGTTTTGCCCAACCCTTGTCCTGATTTATTGAAAAGCTGAGCTAATAATTTCTAATATACACTCTCCGTATGTTCTTTCTTCCAGATATTCAGTGTGACGTCCCTTATTGGCATGTACATTCCTCGATCAGGCTCTGTATGTAACTTTGTTGCCTCTCTGTAAGTAGCCTTTTTTTTAATCACCATACCCATATACAGACACACATGTGCATCCCCCACCCCATAAGCGTACACCCACACCCACATGCACATATATCATCCAAACCTCTGAGCACTGGCAGAGTCTGTTAGATGTTAATGAATGACTAGTTTTATGCCTTAGAACAAATGACTCTGAGGTCACAGTAGGTCTCTGAGGTCTTGAAATGGTTAATCCAACTACATGTATGGAGCCCCACAAAGTGAGATTCTTCTGGCAAGCATGGTATCAGGCAGCGGTCTACCAGGTAACTAACGATATTACAACCAACTCCCACCCATGGCAGTATACAGTATAGTATACAGGAACCCCAAACAATATGAAACACGAGGCAACACAAATAAACAGTACAGAAAGGAAACAGGTTTATTGAGGGAAACAGGAACATGAGCAGGGCCATCATACCCTGAGGGCTATGTGCCCCAACTCTAATAGGGCTTTTGGACTGAGGGAGGCTTTAAAAGTCTAATTTACTGCTTCACCAAGACTCATTTTCAGTTGTGTACCCCCCGCTTCAGAAGTTCTCTTGGTATGACATCCCTGAACACAGGAACAAGGATTTGGAAGACAATTAGGGCAAAGCAAGAAATGGAAATTCTGTGTAATTTGTCTATATTAACGTATCCAGCTATGTAGTGAAGTAGCACCCGCTACCTCTTAGACCAGTAAACAGTAGATGTTTTAGCCAAATCTGATCTTTAACATGCAACATTTTACATTTGGGGGAAGGAGTGCTACCCTTGTGACAAAACTGCTACCACTTGGAAAAATTCAAGATCTGCCCCTTTCTGTCTGTTGAGGACTTTCTTGGGACCAAATAATCTGTCCTTAATATCGATTTGCCCTCAATATACAGGTTGCACATTTATTTAGGAAATTGCAGTCAGGGCCACAAGAAATATAATTAATACTGCAACATCCTTAAAGAGCTAGTGGAACCAAAGTAGACAGACAGGAAAATTATACACATTTTAAGAAGTAGCCAGTTGTAACTTTTTATTTCTGTAGTATTTTTTTTTGTTGCTTTCATTTCTTAGAAAGTTTTCTATGTGATGATATTGTGCTGGTTGTGTGGAACAGCTCTCATCCTGGCAGCTGACATATCTCTTATCATCCTACTACATCATCAGCACTGTGATTTCACTGACAGTGACGTTACAAATGGCTGACCTGGCAGCCACTGAGTAGCTATTCCTAAGTGATGTCACAGTCAGTGAAGTCAGAATGCTGAATATGTAGTGGGGGAACAAGCTAGATATGTCAGCTGTCAGGCAGAGTGATGTTCTACACATCACACCTACTAATACCAGGTAAACAATCTTCTAATTAACTAAAGGCAAGAGAAAAAGTACTTTAGATATAAAAGGTAATGGCCAACTGCTTTTAAAAACTAATATTAGTTTTAGGCAGTACACTAGCTCCTTAATATACAATATCCTTTAAGAGCTGTTGACACTTTAGAGAAAACTTTGAAAGACATTCAATGGGTGTCTACCATTCCTTCAGTGAAGTAATACTTCCTCACATTCCTCTTTAACTTCCCACCTCCAGCTTCCTCGCATGCACCCTGTTCACACCAAAGAGGTACTTGTTGGTCTATAACATGTCTCCTCTCGCTCTCCTCTCTTCCAAGGTGTGCATACTGAGATCCTTTAGCCTCTCCTCATAAAGATTTGGGTGCAACTGCTGCACCATTTTAGTTGCCCTCCTCTGGTGTGTGCTTTCTGAGGTGTGTCCTTCAGAACTGGACACAATACTCCTGGTGGATTTTACCAGTGAGCAATCCAGTGACAACACCACCTCCCTCCGCCTGCAGGCGGTACCTCTCCCAATGCATGCCAGCATCACACTGGCCCTAGCCACTGCTTCGTCACACTGCCCTGCCACTCTGAGGTCATCAGATATGATTCATTGATTGATTTTTTTATTTAATCTGGTAGGCCCATGGGCCAAACATTTATTTATTTATTTATTTATTCAGTTTAGGATTAGTACCTTTGAGTCATAGACTCATTTTCAAAAGTTCCAAGTCAATACAAAACAATATAGATATAGCAGTGATTACAGGGTTCACAGCATGAAAACAAACACAATGTCTCATGAGGTTACAGGCTTGAGAGTTCCAGTATAACTAACATGATACTTAAGTAGGCATTTATGGTGGAGAAAGACACATGCATTTGTACATTAGTAGAGTGCTAAAAGCTTACCGTAGTAGAAAATCATGTCAGCATTGCAATGAGTTATTGGGCTGATAGTAGAAGGGGGTAAGCAACCTGAGAGGTATTGTCATTATAGAGATTGAGGGTGGGGGAAGAGGGGGTGGGGTGGAGGTAGGAGGGAGAGAAGGGAGGGAGGGAGGGATGGAGGAAGGAAGGAAGGGAGGGGCTGTTTAGAAAGATTAAGGTGGAGGGAGGGTGTGAAAGAGTGCTGTGTACCCCCCCAAAATCCTGCCTATTTCTAGTGTATTAAGCCTACTGCAGTAGCAACTTTTGTCTCTCATTTCTATCCTTTCCTTTCTCCATACTTTCATTTTCCGTTTTTCCAGGCAGGCCACCTGGGAAATAGGCCTCCTATCCCTTTATTCTTACTTCCATACCTTGGGCAGGCACCTGGAGATCCAGAACTCAGACCCCCTCCAAGAGGATACTGTTTGTAAGATGGAACAGAGAAGCTAGAATCTCTGTTAGCTTGTGCCTGCCTTTGTGCTTGAATAGGTTTGTAAAGGGGGCATCAGAATCGCACTAGTGAGAGGTAGAAAACCCTTGCAGTGCATTTTACAAACACAATGTTGTGTAAGTAGTTTTCAGGTATTGCCAAAGTGTAGGAAAAAAGTAAACACTATGGAACCTGTGGCCCAATCCTGGATCATCTTATTCATGGACAAGAACCTGCAAACACACGCAGTTATTGTGTTTGACTAGCAGCTGTATTTGTTTTATGGTTTATAAAAAGGCTTAGTGTTCCGAAGAGTAGCACAAGAATTGCAGTAGCTTGTTTGTTCAAGTACATCTGTGCTACACTGCTTGCTATGCTGAGCACTGAACAGAAAGGTTGCAAAGCAGGAAATACTGAAATAAAACTCATGAGGAACTGCTAGACAAAGTGTACACAATTTTAGAATTTCTACCAGTACCATACAGTGTTTCGTTTCCTTTCGGTATTCCTGTGTCTCAGTTACAATAGAAAGCCAGGAATGTTGTAAAGGCCAAAGGCTTACCTCAATTGTTCCCCATTCTGGAAAGTTCTCTGTGGTGCTCAATGTTCCTGCTGCTCCAGCTATGTCCTTAGGAGGCAGTCGGCCCACTGTTCACCCTAGAAATACTATAGACAGGTAAGGGGAAGGGCTAACTCAGGCAATAAGCTGTTTTTGTGTTAATATTGGGAATTATTGCATTTCAGGGATATGTATGTACTTGAATAAAGATATATAAACTTTCCCTATATGTAAAAGTAAATAAATGTGTGTTGTAAAAGTTTTGCTTTTGCAAGGTGTTTGAGGGGCGGAGCTAAAGGTGGTCACCCGATGGTTCCCAGGTATAAAAGGGAGCTCATTGTGGTAACCCCTTCAGATTCATTCTGGGATCAGCTAGTTACTGACCCCTCAGTGGAGGTCTATGCCTATACAGACCTAGGCTCCATGTGCTGGAGAGGTGATTATTGATGTTTAAGCCTCTATACAGCAGGAGTTGAACATTAAGGAATGTTTTTGTTTTATTTTGGCCATTTATCAGTTTGCTGTAATTTTGTCATTCACCTTGCAATAATTTTTTGAAGGAGCTGAATAAACTCATGGCTTGGTAATTGCCTTGCCATCATTGTTCTTCTGTGTCCAGTGTCTATCCATACACCCACGTGCCACGACAGAGGGGAAGCAGAGGAAAGAATGGGAATTGAGGTGGGCTGTAGCACCCTTAGTTGGTGCAGTTACAGACTGTAGCATGCTCTAGGTAGGACCGTAGCTCTCTTTTGAAGTGACTTAGCTTGGTGCATCCAGTCAGCATGTCAGGTAGCTCATTGAACCATGTAGGACCCTTAAAGGTGATGGATTTCTGGGCCAGTGGTGTGCTGAATGGGACTTGGAGTCCACCTTTTAGCGTGCTTCTGGTTTGTTTGGTGAGGCACTGCCCTCTTGAATAAACTGCATAGTTTCTCCTGCATGAGTCCTAGTTGAGCTTTTTTCCTAACAAGCAGGTTTGGTATTGGGCTCTCAGGTACAGTGGAAGCCAACCAGTCTTGAAGTAGGGGACACATGTGTGTGTCAAGTGGTCAGCCCAAGCGTCCAGTCAGCAGGCCCTGTTAATGAAGGTTTTGTCCTCTTCAGGGCTGTGCCTGACCCTACTATATACAGTATATTGGCAGACCATAGCTCGGTGGATGACAAGACAGTGCTGCCTGTGGCGATCCTGAGGGTAGCAGGTGTCATCGAGTTCTTGTGTCTATGGAGGATTCCCAGTTTCATGTTGCAGTTTGACAACATGATCAATGTGGTGGGAGAAATTGAGAGTGTCGTCAAGGCAGACACCCAGATATTTAAAAGAGGAGACTTGTTCTAAGATGTCTCCTTTGCGATTCTGTATTTGCAGGGGGCTGAAGTTCCTTTTGTTCTGAGGGACCGTGAACAGCATGCTTTTGTTTTTTTTTGTGGTTTAGTAGCAGTTTGTTTTGACCAAGCCAGGATTCAAGCTTGCGGCAGCTATCAAGCAAGTCCTTTATGATGGCTGGCTGCTCCCTACCTGAGACAGATATAATGGCATCATCTGCATATAAGATGATGTTTGCCATACAGACTTCAGGGAGGTGGTTAATGAATAGGCTGAAAAGGAGGGGGCCAAGGATGGAACCTTGCTGTACTTCAAGGGCCACTGCCTTCGGCTCAGACAGTGTGTCGCCAATTCTAATGCAGTGAGTTCTTTGTGATAAGTAACTGAGGAACCAGGTGACTGTTTCTGGGGCCAGTCCCATTGAAGCAGGAGTTTATGAGGAGCTGGTGATTGACAGAGTCAAAGCGCTTTGGTGAGGTCTATGAAACAGACCCCACCGCCATCCCTTGGTCAAGGCGTGCATAAAGCTAGGTAATGTAATCCACAAGGGCAGTCATGGTAGAGTGTTTTTATGAAATATAATAACTCAAGGCCCTTTTCCTGCTAGTGACTGCCAGTGCCCCTCTCCTCCAATAAAATTAGCTGTTCCATTGGCCAGGAATCAAACTCATTTCAACTACTTGGAAGGCAGTTATTTATTTATTTTATTTTATTTTATTTTGACAGCAGTTTGGGAAAACCTTTGAGCCATAGGCTCATTTACAAAAGTACCTTGTCACAGGAAGACATAACACAGTACAACAGTAAATCGACAGTAATAAGTACAGAAATACAGCAAGTTGGTACAAGCAGGAGTGATGCAACAATAACAGGGTTTAAGCAATCAATAAGCAGCTTAGAAGGTAGCTTTGTCATAAATATCAGTGGGGCCTAGACTAGTGGCATTTACAGCTTGGGTATTAAATAGGTGATTCCGTAGGACGTTTTGAAGCATATCATCGATGGGGCTTCAGAAATGGAAGGGAGCAGTGTATTGAACAAGGAGGGGCCCTGTAGCTGAAGGCTCTTTGGCCGTGTGAGGTCCTAGCTCTAGGAATAGCTAGTGAGGATTTCCCAGAGGTTCGAGTTTGAACTAGCGGTATAGAATGGCGGATAGTAGCGGTCAGTCCTGGTGGGGATAGCCCAAGGAGGTTTTTTAGTAAGGATACAGGTCTGATATTTGAGGCGCTCATCAAGATCAAGCAACAGAGCTTTAGAGTGTTTCAGACAGGTGGTGTTAGCCTAGGTGCCCCAGTAATTAACCTGCAGGCCTTGTTTAGAATAGTGCGAATTTTATGGAGCACAGTCTGATCAGCAGCACCATACACTGGCAGCCCATAGTCCACTAGTGACAGGATGGATGAGGTGACTGCAAGTCGTAGAGCCTCAGGGAGGAGGCAGTTTTTAAACTGGTGTAAGATGCCTAGTTGGATATTAGCAGCAGTGGCAAGGGCAGATTTGTGTCCATGGAAGGAGAGAGAGGGGTCAAAATGGACCCCCATGTATTTATAGGAACAAACTTGTTCGAGTGGGAATGAGGACCCAGAGTGAATGAGAAATCTGAAGTTGCAGGATTTGTTTTGAGGGTGAGCAAAGATCATGGTTTTTGTTTTTTTAAGATTTATCACCAGTCTGTGTTCCTTGAACCAACCCTCGGTTTCATTGAAAGACCTCTGCAGGGAGTCCTGGAAGGTGATAGGGTTACGATCTGAGGCAAAGATGACAGCATCATCAGCGTACAATAATATGTTACAAGAGCAGGAGCGTGGAAGGGTGTTAAGGTAAAGGGAGAAGAGTAAGGGGGCCCAGAATGGAGCCCTGGGGAACACCAGAACAGATGGGACAGATATCTGAGTGGGTCCCGTTAATTTTTACATGCTGTGAGTGGGCAGACAAATAACTGGCACACCAGGAGACAGGCCCAGTTGCAAAACCAGAGAGACTAAGGGCATCCAGAAGGAGAGGGTGGGAGACAGTGTTGAAAGCTTTAGAGAGGTCTATAAAACAGCACCTGCCAGATAGCCCATGTTTAGGGGAGTGGAGAAACTGGAAAACTCTAGGAGGCGCAGTGCTGGTACTATGGCCAGCACTGAAACTTGCTATTCAGGACAGAGGGCATTGTAGTTGGTGAGGTAGTCAGAGATTTGAGAAGCCACCACCTTTTCCAAGGCTTTGGAGAGAGGAGCGAGAATGGAGATAGGCTGATAGTTTCCAGCCACAAACCTGTCAGCACCTTTAAGAATGGGGTGACTGTGGCGATTTTCCAGACAGATGGAAATTCCCCAGGCAGAGATTGATTGACAAGGCATGTGATCGGGTAAGGACCGAGTCTAAAACAGTCGGAGGATACATGGGTCCAGGTGTCACTGCCCATACTATTACTCTTGAGGGCATTGACTAGGTGAGGTCTAAGTTCTTTGGCAGAGACACAGCGGAGTAAAAATAAGGGCATGCAAAACTTATGGCAGGCGATGGTGGGAGGGTTGAAAAAATCAGTAGGGAGGATAGGGCTAAGATCTGTGAAGGAGGCATTGAGGTGGTTGGCTATAAGGGCTGGGTCTGAGGAGATAGTGCCATTGATGTTGATCTGGGAGGGTGGGGAGGAGCGTGTGCTCCCATTTAACTGTTTGATATTATCTCAGAAGGTTCTGGGATTCCCCCATGATGCAGTAAGCGAGGACCGATAATGATCAGTCTTGGCCTTTCTGATGGCCCAGGTGCACTTGTTTCTGGCGGCAGCATACATCTGCCTGTCACTGGGCTGGCTAGTCTCAATGGCATGGTGCCATAAGTTGTCCCTATGTTTGAGTTGTTGGATCAAGGCTGGGGTTACCCAGGAGCATTCTGCCCTTTGTGCAATGGTGCATGTGAGGGCAAAGATATCACAGGCTTTATTAAATGTCTGAATAAAGAAGGATAGGGCCGTGTCAATGTCAGGTGCAAACTGTATAGGGGACCAGTCAATTTGGGACAGAAGTTCCTTAAGTTTCTTCAGTCCACCAGGTTTCAGGCGTCGCCAACGTATGGACTGCGCTAAGGGTTTGGAGACTGTGGATGACCAGTGAATTAGAATGGGGGAGTGATCACTGAGAGAGTCTGGGAGGACTTGGACATTGAGAATCTGATTAGGATGATTGGTGAGTACCACATCAAGCAAGGTACTAGTGCCTCTCTTAGAGTTAGTCCTAGTAGGTGGGTAACAAGTTGCATTCAGTCTACTGCAGCAAAGGAGTCACAGACAGAGGAGGAAGAAGGGCTGAGCCAATTGATGCTTAAATCACCCACTAATATTTGGTCCATGGAGGGGGGGGTAGTGAGGAAAGGTACTCCGTAAGTGAGGCAATAGCCTACTTTTGGTCCCTGGGGGGTATGTATGCAGTAGTCAGATAGAAGGGTCCCTTTAATGGGTCAGGGGTCAGTTCAGAGTAAGAGACTGGGCCCTGGAGTCTAGGACAGGTGCAGGTAGGGCAAGTCCAGTGACAGATTCCTTGATGTAAATAGCACAGCTGCCACCCCGTCTCCCAGCTCAGTCAGACCAGAAGAGGGAGAAACCGGGGAGGGAGACTAAGGAGTCTGGGGTGGATTTCGACAGCCAGGTCTCAACCAGTGCGATGACATCTGGGTTAATAGATGTGACCAGGCATTGTAGGGAGTCAAACTTTTTCAGGAGGCTACAGATATTTATAGAGACCACATTTAAACCAGGGGGGGGCCAGTGGAGGAGCTCTTGGGAACCGGGCCAGAGTTAGGGTGAATGTTCCCTGATAGGAGTAGTAGCATAACAAACACCCTGGCCATGTGGTGGTGAAAGGTATTTCTAAGACTGACACGAGGGGAGAAGTTATGCTAACCAGCTTACCACCAGTTCTTTGTTTAGTCTACAGCAAGCCATCAATGTTCCTGCTAGACTTTTTCCTGGCACTTCTTCTAGTGTTCATATCACCCCAGGTCTCCAAAATCTTCACTGGCTACCCATTATGTTTAGAAGCAGAGATGCAGCAAATTTAAATTCCGCTGGCGAAGTGCCCGAGAGTGGGCACTCGCATTGTCTCCGCTATGTGAAGTGGCCAATGCAAAAGGCTCACTTCACCTTTTAATTATTACTTGCATTGTCATTCTACCCTAATGCAAGTAAGGTGAAGTGACAAAAATATTGGCAGCCCTTCATACACACAGTTACCAAAATTAATGTATCCCAAAATGTTCATGTCTTGTGTCCAGAAAATTCCCAGTGCTGATGAAGTGAAATGAGAGCAAGACAAGAAATGCAAAATCTCCCAGCATTAATGGCGACTCAAACGTCATGCGTGCAGTAGTCACACACAGTCACCATAATTAATTTGCATCCCCACAATGCTACTGTCTTGTGTCCAGAAAATTCCTCAGTACTGATGAAGTGAAATGAGAGCATAACAAGAAATGCAAAGTCTCCCAGCATTAATGGCACACTCAGTTATTTGCGCCGTGGTCACACAAAGTCACCAGAATTAATGTGCATCCCCAAAATGCTACTGTCTTGTGTCCAGAAAATTCCCCAGTACTGACAAAGTGAAATGAGAGCGTAACAAGAAATGCGAAGTCTCCCATAATTAATGGCACACTCTGTCATGTGCACAGTGAACACACACAGTCTCCAGAATTAATGTGCATCCCCAAAATGCTACTGTCTTGTGTCCAGAAAATTCCCCAATACTGGCGAAGTGAAATGAGAGCGTAACAAGAAATCCAAAGTCTCCCAGAATTAATGGCGCACTCAGTCAAGTGTGCAGTGGTCACACACAGTCACCAGAATTAATGTGCATCCCCAAAATGCTACTGTGCTGTGTCCAGAATATTCTCCAGTGCTAACAAAGTAAAATGAGAGTGTAATAAGAAATGCAAAGTCTCCCTGAATTAATGGCGCACTCAGTCATGTGCGCAGTGGTCACACACAGTCACCAGGATTAATGTGCATCCCCAAAATGCTACTGTTTTGTGTCCAGAAAACTCCCCATTGCTGACGAAGTGAAATAAGAGCGTAACAAGAAATGCAAAGTCTCTCAAAATTAATGGCGCATTCTGTCATATGCTCAGTGGTCACACACAGTCACCAGAATTAACTTACATCCCCAAAATGCTACTGTCTCTTGTGTCCAGAAAATTGCTCAATGCTGACAAAGTGAAATGAGAGGGTAACAAAAAATGCAAAGTCTCCCAGAATTAATGTTGCACCCCATAATGCGCACAGTTCTCACACACAGTCACCTGAATTAATGTGCATCCCCCAAATGCTACTGTCTTGTGTCCAGAAAATTACCCAGTGCTGATGAAGTGAAATGAGAGTGTAACAAGAAATGCCAAGTCTCCCAGAATTAATGGTATACTACAAACACACAGACAGATTAAGACTGTGCTGCGCACTCAAGATGCAGGCATAAAGGCACAACAACACCTAACGAGTGCTCACAAGTCACAAATCCAAATCTGGAAAAGAATACCTTTTGCTGGTTGGGGGGGGGGGGTAGTGCATGGCAGTAACAGTCCACTACCAGTAAAGATACCATAAAGCAGTATAAAAAATTCATGCAGATGTGGTGGATAGCGGGTTCGCACTGCTGCAATTACTCTGTGGTACAATAAAAGGTGTCTGATTTAATGGCATGCATCGCACATACACTCCACACTCACACACACTACAAGTAATGCATAGCAAATTGAAAACCTTTAGTAATATAACCAAATGTTTTTAAACAAACTGAAATTATACACTGCTGCACCACAGCAATCAGCAAAAAATGTCAAGAATTGCTGAAGATATTACTATGTATATATTAACATAGTTATACAAGAAAAATATACCCAAAACAGAAAGACTGCCCTTTTCTCCTAGTTAATCTACCTACACCACAGATACACCCCTCCCCCAAAGCACACTTTGCAGTACACAGACTGACTGTTCTAAATTAACATTCAAAATCCACACACAAACAATAAACACTCGATGATATGAGCACAGGAGGGTTTCCTATAATCGATGTACTAAATTGTGAGCAAAAAAATAACTCAAAAAAGACTTTTTAGAGGATTTAAATCGCAGAGCTCTGCAAGGAAACTGTTTCCATCTTCCACTACACACACACTACACAGAACTGAGGCTGTACAGAACAATCTAGAGCCCATGTGACCTGCAATCTCATAAAGCACTGCAAAATTTGCCTTTGGAGCTCAAAAACAAGGCGAAGTGAGGTAAAGTACACTGATTTTAATGTACTTCACCTTAAAACTGGTGGAGAAGTGGTTTGGGGAAGGTGGAATAAAGCGAAATTATTGATTCCAATGGACTTCGTGTTCCCCATTATAATGCGAAGTACTCTGCTTTATGCTAAGTGAGTACTTAACGGATTCCCGTATTGCTCGAATCACTTTCAATGGAGAGAATTTCGCCACTTTCATACCTACCCTTATTTAGAAGTAATTTTACAGTGCTCCTTCTCAGTTACAAGTGCCTTCATGGCTTCACCTCACAGTATCTTTCATATCTTATTTCTGATTACTGTCCCACTGGATTATTAAAGATGACCAAATGTTTATTTAAACAGGCCCTAACTGTTAAATAACATACATGGAGAGTATGGTAGTTTGATTCGCACTAGTCACAGTTTTCATCAATATTAATTTTTTTGGCCTTGCTATATGTTTCTGGAGAACTAGGAAATTAAAATATGGCTCTGCAGTGCCCAATTGAAAGGCAGCAAGGTGACTGGGAAAGTAAAGGAAAACTGTGTTATAGACCCTGCAACTACCCTGAATGCAACAGCAGTAGCGGCTATTAAGCTAGGGTTTTACTTGTGTAAATAAGGGTATTGGTTTTAACATAAGACTTACAGGCATCTAAGTCAAGCATTGTTGTAAGTTTTATTGTTCACACCGTACCATGTCCATACATCATCAGGATTGTCTCCAAGCAGTAAATACCTTCTTTGAACAATGTATCAAAACCAGCGCCCACCACCCTGCTTTAGTTTAGAGGCATTAGAATTTGCAGTGACCCACAATTATTTTACTTTTGATTCAGCCTATTTTCTTCAAATTTGTAGGATGGCATTGGGGCAACTGTAGCCCCCACCTGTGTGAGTTTGTTTTGGAGTGGTGAGAAACACCGATATGTATATAATTCAAACTGTGATCCTTTGTAAAACATATGTGTACTTTGTTTCAATACATTGGCAGTATTCTCTATGTATGGAAGGGCACAAATAGTTAAACAGAAAGATTTATATAGCTAATTAATTCCAATACTGCTGCAAACACAATACTGCACGCTGAGTGTGCCCACCAGAAACCTATTGTGTCAGTATGTTATGGACAGTTTCTGAGACTTAAAAGGAAGTGTTCTGGTGTATCGAATTTGATAAACCAACCCAAGAACTGACTGGAAAACTGTAAAAATCTAACTGGCTTCCTCCTTCAATCTCTAATGACCTGATTAGCATTTTAGGTCAGAATGAACATTTTCATTATTTCACATGGAAGCGAATAGCTATATTTCCCTGTATAACCTATACAAATCTTTGGGAACAATTTCCCTGTAGATGGCTCAATTCCCTGTAAAATATGAGAGTCCTTATTGCTCCAGGAATCCTGGCTTGGATTCCTTTGCTCATAGCTTGCTTCTGTCCTTTAATCCTGTTTACTTCCTAATACGAACTCCACAACTCTGACTTTCATTGCCTTTCCCTTCCTAAAGAAATTTGTTGCTAGCTAAGCTGCTTTCTCCTATCATCTCCATAAGCTCTGGTCCTCTCTTCCCCTGACCATCTGCTCTGCCTCTCCCCATCTCTTTTGAATCTGTCTGCCATGTCTTCACAACATACTCCTGCAACTGCCCCGACCCCGTGCTATATGCTGCCGCTCACCAACCCCCCAGCCACTGTTCTCCTTAATCCCGGTTTTGCACAGTGTTCCCCCTATACCCTCCCTCCCCAGTTTACAGTATTATTCACTGCTTTTCAACATTTGCAAATGCACTTTACCTTATGCATCCTCTATTATACTACTTTGTACTGGATATTTGTTTTGCACAATTGCTAATTTACTGTACTTATGGTAAAGTCACCCTCCCAGCTGTCTAGGGTATTTTGATGGAAAGTGGTCACCTGGGAGGGGCACTACACCAGTAACTACAAATCCACGTACTTGACCTCTTGAGCACTGAGGTGACCTCTGGGGCTTTCACAACACATGGCAGGGCTAACAGAGCTGTAGAGTAAAAGGGGATAGCAGAACTTGGAGGCATAAGCCGCAAATATCCAAACTGGTGTTATTTTTAACAAAACAAGATCTTTTATTTTTCCACTTGAGCTCAATAAAAGATTACACTTTCGCGTAGCTGGCACAGTCCACTTTTTCCACATTACCACAGAAGGACCACTATCCAGTGGAGTATTTTAATTTCAGTACATGGACCTGAGGTTGCCATAGGACTCACAGAGTCTCCCACCCCTGCAGCTTGGGTGGGAACTCCAGGGGCTTCTTCTTACCCATTACAGACATTTGTTAGCCAAGAGGCTACTTCACAGTTTCACTGGCTGGCACAGAACTGGCACCAACTCCATTCTGCGACAGGTTTCAGGAATCCACTCTGACTTCCCACAAAGCATATACTTTTTTCACTTTTCACGCTCTTTTCTTTATCTTTGAGACCACAAACACCTATGCCTACCTAGGCATAGCTGAGGTGCCAATGGGCTCCACACATCTATTCTGGGCAATTCAGCCGCACTGAATGCTCTCTGAGGCAAATTCCTATTGCCTGACAGGAATCTGCATCATGTCAGATGCTGTCCCTCACTTCAGGAGGTGGGGCACTGCTGAGGGCCAAACACAGTCACTTCACATTTTTAAGAAAGACTTAACACCTCAGATCTCTTACCCTCTGGACTCTCTGGCTTCAACTTCTTCACAGACAAATCTCTCTCTCATCCACTCTGACTCGGCAAAATCTTCATCCTTCAGCACAGAACATTGACTCCTACCCCTTGGAATGCCAAGGCAGACCAGCTGATACAGCCCTCCAAGGGCATAAAACTGGCATCACCCTAGAGGCTGGTAGACACTCTCAAAGGAATATTACCATAGCTCCTAAGGAGATTACATTATATTGTCTGCTGTAACCCCCATGACACATCTGAAATGAACTTTTACTAGCTCAGTGAATCTTTCCTAAAACTTTTGAAGTAAATAATGAATAACTACAGTATATCTATATACCATGTGGAGCATATATCTCTGTCAGTTACTGTACCCATGCTTCTTAAAGGGTACACATTCTGCTTAATAGTACACATTCTCCTATTTCATGTGTGCTTGCACTGCATGCAAAGAAAACATATTAGTGGTACTCAGGCAGTATAGAGGGCTGTGGAGGTGTGTGCTGTTTAGCGGATGCATGTAAAGCATGAAAGCTTGCTACTCAAAAACAGTGCTGAGAAGGCTGATGACAGTGTTCAGCTGGTTGATTGTATAAACTTTGTGTAGTTCAAAGGATACAGCCACACCAATCACATTGGTTTTCCACCCATTAGCCAGCTTATAGACATCATCATCATCATCAGGCTTTGAAGATGAAAATAAAGCCTATTAGTCTCTCCCTCTGTGTGTGTGTGTGTGTTTGCTCGTGTGTGTGTATGTGTGTGTATACATGCATGCACGTGTGTCTATTTTCCTCACTTTTAATGGTTTCCCCTAGTTATAGATAGGAGTCTGAAGAGCACCTATTTGAAGGCATTAAAAGTGAAAAAAAAAATACTCAGCATGCAGAATGCAAAGATAATAGCATGAAGTATGTTAGCAGCATGTCAATAATGAATAGAAAACACCAAAAGTAGTTGATTTAAATTACATCCTTTAAAACTCTATAACGCTGCAAGCAAACATTTGGCATTGATTTGTTTTTAATTATTTTTTTCTGCTTCTCCACCAGTGGGGCAGACCCTACCACCTTCTAGTCATATAGCCTGCCATGCTGCTAAAGCAGGGTTGATTTACGCCTCTGTTTCTTCTCCCTTCCCCCCATGAAGATGTTGACACAAAGACAGAAGTCCAGGCTGTTGTGTGTGAAAGCACAGCCCGCCAAGTACCTAATAATGTTCACCCCTCCCTGCACAATAGCTTCCACACCACCACCTGTATATGCACAGGCAGTGGTAGCAGAGTGTGGTACTGCATCCCTCTCTCCACGGAGGAGAATATTCACTGGAGCTCTCGACTTCCTTCTCCTGGCTGGCTCCCAGCATCCCTGGCTCATTCCCAAATCTGGGTTGGCAGCGTTACAAGCAGAATTCTTACTGTTTTGCCGGCAGGTCCACACTCATATTCTTCTTTAAGGATATACATTCCCTTTAATGGTGCACACCCTCACATAAGGGTACACATATTCCCTTTAATGCTACACACTCTCCTTTAAGGGTACACATTCCCTTTAATGGTACACACACTCTCCCTTAAGGGTACTCATTCCCTTTAATGGTACACACTGTCCCTTAAGGGTACACATTCCCTTTAATGGGACACACACATTTCCTTTAATGCTACACACTCTCCTTTAAGGGTACACATTTTCCTTCATGGTACACACTCTCCTTTAACCTTTGCTGTGCCACAGACTGATATATCAGTCCAGAATTACTATGCATTCTAATTCTGTCGATAGCCTAAGGGTTAAGGGTACACATTCCCTTTAATGGAGCACATTCCTTTTACTTTTTATTTGGCATGAGCAGAAATCAAATACATATTTCCCCAAAATATGCATTTAAGTCATTCAATAGTTTGTTACTCAATGTCATTTTCATAAGAACAGGAATCAGGGACTACAACTAGATCTCACAGGCCCAGGGAAGGGAATGGTGGGGGGAGGGGGAGTAAGGCCAAAGATCAAACCTAGGTCTTCCACAGAGTAGTCCAGTGCACTACCAGCTGGGGCCTCAGGCCAGACAAAAGCCTATTCTGTGTTTTATTTTTTGTATCATTCTCTTTTATTGGTATTTTACCTTTTTACCCTCAATCCCACTCTAGTTCTGAAAGACTCATCTGTCACCAGGGGATCCGCCATGTCCTCAGCCACTCCATCCATTTACGGTTTGAGCAGTCCCTAGCATAGCAAATGTGCTGGCTCCCTGATCACATGCAATGTATCCTGCTCCACTGAGCAGCCATGCTAATCTCTCATTTCTGAGTCTATTACAACCAAGGGGATTGAACGGTGATTAACCAGGGGGGTGGGGACAGCACTCATGGTCAAGAGGGGGGCCTGTTTCTGCCACATGCCTACCCATGGATTACCATAACTGGGTGTGCCCTCAGTGGTGGGGTCTGCTGTCAGGGCCTCTGGGTCATCACACCAATCAGCATACTCCCCGACATTTGGATGGAGCTGGAACTGAGCCCATTTCCATGAGGAATGGCTTCACCTCCCCTTGGCCACTGGAGTGAAACATAGAAACAAAGAATTTGATGGCAAATAAGGACCGCTTGGCCCACCCAGTCTACCCATTTCCCAACCTACTGGATAAGCTACAGATCCTAGTTAACCAGCAGCCTACTTCTTCTTACCCCCACCCCCAGAATTGCCTTATGACTGTCCCATGCATGCTTGAATTCCACCACTGATTTTGACTCCACAACCTCCTCTGGAAGGCCGTTCCATGCATCCACAACCCTCTCTGTGAAAAAAATACTTCCTTAAATTACCTCTGAGCCGCCCCATCTTCAAATTGTGCCTCTTGTTCTTGCACACCTCTTTTTTTGGAAGATGCTACCCTCTTGAACTTTGTTGATTGCCTTGAGGTACTTGAAAGTTTGTATCATGTCCCCCTCTCCTCCTTTCCTCAAGGCTATACATATTAAGCTCCTTAAGTCTCTCTTCATATGTCTTCCGGTGCAGATCCTGCACCATTTTAGTGCCCTCCTCTGAACAGCTTCCATCCTGTCTATGTTCTCGGAGATTGGGTTTCCAGAACTGCACACAGTACTCCAGATGGGGTCTCACCAGCTGTCTGTACAGAGATAATAACTTCCTGTTTTCTACTGGTGATGCCTCTCCTATGCATCCCAGTATCCCCCAACCCCTCCTTGCTGCCCTCTCATTGCTTGCCCACCTTTAGGTCATCTGATATGACTACCCCCAGGTCCCTTTCCATTTTGTTGTTGTTAGTATCTCACCCCCATTCGTACTCTTCCCTGGGTTTTGTTTCCCAGGTGCATTACCTTGCACTTCTTAGCATTGAATCTAGCTGCCATACATTTGACCATTCCTCTAACCTTGCCAAGTCCTTCTCATCCTTTCCACCCCACCCTGTGCATCAACTCTGTTGCAGATCTTGGTGTCATCTGCAAAGAGACATATTTTCCTTCCAGTCCTTCTGCAATGTCGCTTATAAAGACATTGAAGAGGACCGGTCCTAATACTGAACCCTGCAGTACCCCACTAGTAACCCTCCTTTCTTCTGAGTGGACTCCATTTACTATTACTCTCTGTGTCCTATTCTCAGCCAATTCTTTACCCAGGTTGTCATCTTGGGACCCTCCCAGGCTGGCTAACTTGTATATTCATCTTTTGTGTGGGACTGTGTCAAATGCCTTGCTAAAGTCTAGGTAGGCCATGTCCACAGCCCCTCCCTGATCTACTACTTTGGTCACCCAGTAATAGAAATCTATCAGATTTGTCTGGCATGACCTTCCCGCTGTGAATCCATGCTGCCTAGGGTCCTGTGCCCCTCTGGCCTCTAGATACTTGACAATTCTTTCCTTCAGAAGTGATTCCATAATTTTCCCTATCACTGAGGTTAAACTAACAGGTCTGTAGTTTCCTGCTTCGCCTTGCTCCCACTTTTGTGAGGGGAATCACATCTGCCCTCCTCCAGTCCTCGGTACCACCCCATCCTCCCATGATTTGTTAAAAGGGTAGTCAGTGGTGTCACTAGTTCTACCCTTAGCTCTTTTAAATTCTAGGATGAATCCCATCAGGCCCCATTGCTTTGTCCACCTTCAGTTTTAAGAGTTCTTTCAGAACCCTTTCTTCTATAAATGGGTGGTATCAACTTCTGTATCCAGAGTGTTACTACTGTTTGTTTTATGTACCTCCCCTCTTCATTTGTAAATACTGAGAAAAAATATTTGTTTAGTATCTCTGCCTTTCTACAGTCTCCCTCTGCCCACCTCCCTCCCTTTATTAAGCCTCGCTATCCCTCCCTTGGTCTTCCTTTGCTCCATGATGCACCTATAAAAGGTTTTATCCCCCTTCTTAACTGAGTTGGCTATCTTTTCCTCCGTTTGGGCCTTTGCTGTTCTGACTGCCTTCCCAGCCTCCTTTAGCTTTAACTGATACAGTTCTCTGTCCTGCTCCTTCTGCGATTCCTTGTACTTCCTGAATGCTTTCTTTTTCTCTTGAACTTTCACTGCCACTTCCTTTGAGAACCATAGTGGTTTCTTACATCGTCTTGTTTTGTTTATTTGCTTCACACAAAGGCTCGTTACCTCTGTGATGGCAGTTTTATTATTCCCCATTGTTCTTCCACCCCTCCTTCCTGCCCATTTGCTAGTGCATTCCTTAGGCACTCACCCATTTTGGCAAAGTCAGCCCTCCTAAAGTCCAGTACTTTTGTCTTTGTATGGCTTGACTCTATTGCTGTGTTTATTGTGAACCATACTGTTCGATGGTCGCTAGTTCCTAGATGGCTACCCACTTCTACATCCGTGATCCTCTCCATCTCCATTTGAGAGAATCAAGTCTAATATTGCTCCTCTCGAGTGGGCTCCAGTACTAGTTGTCTAAGGCATGCCCTGTAGGGCATCTAGAATAACTGCACTCTTCAAAGTGGCAGCTGCAACTGCACTCCAGTTAACATCTGGCATATTCAGATCACCCATCAGCAATAGCTCCCTTTTCTGCCATTCTAAGTATACTTTCTATCATTTCCTGTCCATTTCCTCCCCTGAGAGAGAGGTCTGTATACAACCCCTATGCGTATTGGGTGCCATTGCCTGTCTCCAAATTTACCCACAGTGCTTCTTCTCCTCCCTGTTTACCCTTTTGTTCTGTTGCTTTTATTCCTTCCCTTATGTAAAGAACTACTCCTCCTCCTTTACCCTCCCTGTCCCTCCTGTAGACAGTGTATCCTGGTATGTTTATGTCCCAGTCATGGTTTTGTGTGTACCATGTTTCTGTGACTGCCACCATATCCAGATGTTCCTCCTCCATCAAGGCCACTAATTCAGGAAGCTTGTTACCCAGACTATGGCATTGGTACTCATTGCTCTCCATTTTTGATGGCTTTACCTTCTGTTGCAGCATCCCCACTGACTGTTCTACCTTGGTCTTTTTCTCATTTAGTACCCTGTTTTTGGAGAGGCTGGGATTTTCCTGCTGCTTGTCAGTTCCTCCCCTTGACTAGTTTAAAAGCTTGCAAATGAAGCATTTAAACCAATTGCTCAAAAGACTTGTTCCCTTCCTGGACAGATGCAGACCATCCTGCCAGTATAGGCTAGTGTTCCTCCAGGTGGAACCCCAGTCCCCAATGAAGCCAAACCCCTGTGCTCTGCATCATTTTTTCAACCATTCATTAAACTGCATGGTGCCAATTACCCTCGCCTCCCCCATGCTTTTGACAGGCAGCACCTCTGAGAAGGACACTGTGTGTGCTACTTGTCTTAGGTCCCTTCCCAACTCTGCAATGTCCTCCTGCACTGCTGTAATCTCATGATGAGCTAAGTCATTTGTCCCTAGGTGGACAATTCGTCCAGCTCAGAATCCCTTGCAACTGTTCTGTGATCCTGAGGATCGCTTCCTGTCCCTCAAGCCATGGCACCAGGCAGGCACCTTACTTCAGTTTTCCCAGCTCCCCCCAGTTCTATACCCCTAATAATTGAGTCCCCCACCAGGAGCTGCTTCCTTTCCCTGTGGTGTCCTCTGCCTCCTTCCTGTGGGCCTCTCTTGTGACAGTTGTCATCAGTCTTCTCTGTGGGTGCATCCATAGGGGAGCTATGCTCCCCCAGAATGGTGTATGGATTGTGGAGTGGAACAATTGACTGGGTGTGCCTCTGTTCCACCCTCCTCACCCTCCCTGAGCCCACTGTGGTCCAACTGCTGTGCTTTCTTCGCAACCTCTGAGGTAGTGGTGGTGGCGCTAGTGCTCCCTGGATGGGGGAGGTTCCCTTCCTACTGTCCAGTGTGGCCTGGGGAAGGTTTCCTTACTACTATCCAGTGCGGCCTGAAGATGGGCAACTTCCTCCCTCAGGGTAGATAGTTGTCTGCAAATAGGGCAGCATCTCAGCCTCCAGAAAGACTCTTGGAAGACTGCTGCCCCACAGCCATTACATTGCACTACTCCCCACATGTTTATTTAGTTTTTTTATGTATTTGTGTGTGTGTTTGTGTGTGTGTGTGTGTGTGTGTCTGTGTGTGTGCATGCGTGTGTGATTTGTTATATAGAAATATATATATTATACAATGTGTATGCTTATATTGTCAGTGCAGTGTGCTAGAGAGGATATGACAGTGAAATGCACTTGCACTAGAGGAAATGATGTCAGAACCTCAGGTATAAAGGAACTATTTCCAGGGGTGGGTGGGGTGAGGGTGGGAAGGGGTTGGGCCTAAACTGTGCCTTCACAAAACAATCAGCTAATCTCACCCACCGCTGCGATGAGTGCCTTCCTGTCAGCAAGATACCCTACACAACAATTTGACAGAGAAAGTACCCTGCTAATCAAACAGAGAAAAATCCAGACATCCAAGTCAGACACAGGTAAACCTCTCCAGCCTCAAAACAGCCTGGTGGTTTGTTGGCCACAAAGGAAAATCAAATATGCAGTTATTTCAGCCCTTCTGAGGATGCTGACAAGATAAGCAGTTTTAAAAAAAACCCTTCCTGAGTTAAAAACTAAAACAAACACAAAGCAATACCACTTTAAAAGTGAGGAAAACTTCTCTCAGATGTAAGCAAGAGAGAGAGAGATTCGTTATAGATATTTAGTCCAAAATAGTATATCCCACGCAGCTTCTCAGTTGTTGCCAAGCACACCCTGTACACAACTTGGAAGAAGATGGACTTCTGCCTCAAACAGGATCACACCACTAGTTTATAGTAATTGAACAATGCTGAAATGGTCTAGCTAGACAAATGGCTGTGATGCAGACCTCTGACTTGTGAAGACAATTACCCCCACCTCAGGCTATGTCTGGCATCCAATTACAAACTGCGTGGAGCTGTTTATTTCTTTATTTAGACTCTGGTAACCAGGTGGAGCTGACTTGGATGAAGACCACTTGCAGGGGTGACCCAGACATTATACGAACAGTACAAAAGTACAGGTACCGATAATTGAGTGAACAATTACATTTTAGGTCAGGTGAAACAATTATATATATATATATACACAAAGGCCAAGCAGGTGCAGTTTGCACAGGGATTTTACCTCTTGCAGGTGGGCTGGTAAGGTATTTTAGAGTTCTGGAGAACCATAATGAAAGGAACACTGACCCACTGTTAAGCTGAACCAGGGAATTTACACTGAAGTTTGCTGATGCTGATCTGAGTGCCTGAGCTCTTTCTGGGAAACCAGCAGTAGGGATGCATATAAGAGGGCAACAGGAACAAGGATTTTATCAGTGGAGTAGCCCAGAAAGTAGCTGAACTTGGCTTTGGGGGATATGGTCCCCTTCCCTCGAGTCGCACCTGGAAACGAGCCTTGGCTCAGTGTGCCTTTCCTGGTTAACGAATTTTAAATAAAATAAATAAAAATATCCATCTGAGAACCCTATAGGTTAAACAATGGTGCAACCTTCTATCTGCTTCAATGGCAAAACACCATATATGATTCCACCAGGAGTGCAAGAGGCCCTCCCCTGAGACGAGTGAGAGTCTATCGGATTACTCCTGCCACTCCCGATTGGCTCCTAGGGTCAGGAGAAAACGCGTTATCCCCCGAGTGGAGGCTGAGTGTCCTAAACATCAGGTCACCAGGCTGGCTACTTTTCTGGCTTTAATTCCAACCCAAAAACTTCCAAAATGTTCTCTCAAACCTTATTTTTCAGTTCTTGTAGTTTGTGTTCATTTGCATTATGAGCTGCCCCACCTTCCTTAGGGAGATTTTCTCGGAACATATGGTATCTAAGGAGGGACTGAGCCTGTCTTCATGCAAAAGTCTAGGGATAAAGAATGGAATGTCCTGAAATTCAGATTTGTTCAAATATTCTGAGATTTGGATCCTGCTGATAGTAAAAAAGGGAAATCACTTTAAGGGGAGGCTTCCCTTTTGTTCTAAATTTTAGAGCCAATCAGGTTCCAGAGGGTTCTTTTTTGAATTTGGTTCTGCTGGTCTGATTTTCTTGTGGGCTGGAGAGTCACAAAGTTGGACAGACATCACGTTTTAGAATTTACTCGTTGTGGGTGATGGGACTTGATGCTGGTGGGAGAGTGGAGACTTTTTTTTTTAAACCTAAACCTGCCAGCCAGGGTAGGTGCCAAATTTGGTAGTGTCTCTAACTCTTATTGTCTGAAGAGCCTGACCTTTTTCACTGCCTACCCCCTGGCATGACTTCCTGCAGTGCCCTTAGTCAGGCCCCGCTTCTAGTGCTGGGTGCAGTTTTGGTGTCGGTACAAAAAGGACATTGAGGTAGTTGAGACGGTGTGACACAGGGCCACCAAAATGATCAGTGATATGGGGGCAAAAGCTACGAGAGGCTGGAGACTCTTAGCATGTCCACCAAGAAAAAGGGAGGCTGAGAGGGGACTTGCTTAAAATATTTCACTTACTCAAAGGTACTGAAAAGATCAAACAGTTGAAGATGTTTTCTCTGGTGTCCTGTAGCAGGATGTTGGTACACACCCTGAATTTCAGAAGTGGTTAATTCAGGGGTAATATTAAAAGGCACATCTTCTCTCAGAGGGTGGTGAACCCAGGTCACATCCTACCAGCGGAGACAGTAGATATGAAGACAGTATAGACCTTTAAGGTAAGCCTGGCCATATTTCTGCTTACTAAGGGACTCATCAGGTACCCCAGGTAGTAGAGTAAGCAGGGAATCCCTATAAATTGGTATGTGTTTCTGCAACATAATTATTTCATTCCAGCTGGTGATGGGGACGGGCAGACGTGATGGACCTAGAGTCCCTTCTGACCTTAAATTACTATGTTACTATATGTATGTTGCCTTCTGAACAGCCAGTTCATTGAAGTATCGTACATGAAGTCACCACGTGTAATGCTCTTAAGGCATGTGACCTGATCAGCCAAACCTGTGGTTGCGCATAACACAGCTCCAGCTCTAGCATTCTAAATGCACATGGTAATGCACATAAAGCCTGCTCTGGCCTCCCTCGTAACTTACATATATATATATTTATGATTTGGTTTATTGTCTTCCACTGTTGGGCCCCCCTTAGCTGCATTTCTCCTCCAGGCTCTCATCCAGGGACTCCGTTTATTAGGGCAGACATCTCTAGGCTTGGCACACTACTCTGTCTCGCCACTTGGCTTGCCCTCTGGGGTGGGACCCTTTTCCAGCCTGGCTAGGGTGTACTTCTGAAAAGGATTGCTGCATTGCTGCTGTGTGCCTAAGGGGAAGGCAAACTGATTGGCGTGCTCAGAAGACATGGGTGGTGAGCTGCACTATATTATACTGCCAACCAATGGAAGGATTTGCTCCCTGTGTTTTTAGATCCATCCCATCTCCCTCCAGTCAGCATGTGCACTCATGACTGGCCTGGTGGGGGTGGTGCCAGGCAACATTTGGTCACCTGTGATGTCAGCGGCTCCACCACCATGCCTCCTCTAGTGGTCGCTTGAAGAGCGATGTATTGCTGCTGCCCTCCCTGGGAGGAGAGTATCCACATGGATGCCCTCATCCCTCCTGCCATCCGGCCTCAGCTGCTGATGTTCTGAACTCAGGCACGAACCTGGGTCGCCAGTGTGTCAGAGCTGTCCCCTTCTGCCTGGCACCACAGATCCAGGTTCTCGTAATATTTTCACTTTAAGTAGTGCTTACTGTATTACATGTTTAATTCTTATCTGTATGTTTAAATCCTCTTTAAAGAGATCCAGATGCCTTTGGGGCAGCTTCGGAAAAATGGAATGTTCAGAAACAGTTCAGCTTATGTTTCCTATCTTGTTTTGGAAAGTCACCTTTATTTCTTTATTATTAAGGACACTTGTATGAAAACAGGATCTCTGCCTTATCTGCTCTGGCTACGTGACTACGCCTGATGTCACAGTTTTCTTGATGATACCATGATCTGTTGCTGTAGAGATAATTATGATGTCATAAACTGAGGATTATGAGGCCAGGTGTAGACAAGCAGCCAGAACAGATAGCATCTAGGGGACAGTGGCCCTGTTTTCATTGGATTGTTCTCCTTAATAAAGAAAAGGGCAGGAATAAAAGGAAATATATGAACTATAAACTATCTGTGTCTGAAATCTTACATGTTCCAAAGTTCTTCCACTGGTGTCATGGGCTTTTTTAAGAGCAGCTGACACCTCTTGGAGAACTTAGCAAAACATACTGTTTGGACACAATTCAGCTTATATTTCATATTGTCTCTGTAGTTCTTCTCCCCGTTATTGGTTACTGAGCTCAGATGCATGAAAACAGGATCTTGAGAGTTCATCAGATCCTACTGCTAAAGGAACTAATGATGTTTAGCCTTGAGGAAAGAAGGGAGAGGGGGGACATGGCAGAAACTTTCAAGTACCTCAAGGGAATCAACAAAGTCCAAGAGGGTAGCATCTTTCAGAAAAAGAGATGTGCAAAAACAAGGGGGCACAATTTGAAGATAGAGGGGGGATGGCTCAGAGGTAATGTGAGGAAGTATTTCTTCACAGAGAGGGTTGTGGATACATGGAACAGCCTTCCTGAGGAGGTCATAGAGTCAAAAACAGTGGGAGAATTCAAGAATGCATGGGACAGACATAAGGCAATTCTAGTAGTGGGTTGGAGGAACTAGGCAGTTGGTTAACCAGGATCTGCAGTTTATCCATTAGGTAGGGAAATGGGCAGACTAGGTGGGCTAAGCGGTCCTTATCTGCCGTCAGATTCTATGTTTCTATGTTTCAGATCCTACTGCTTATTCCCTACCTGATGTGATAATACTCCTTCTGCCACATCTCAGCTAGCACCATGGCAACAGACGGTGACATCACAATGTGGTGAATAAGCTTAAAGGACAAATGAACTCAAAGGGATAAAGATCCGTTTCATGCAAATCTCCTCAGTAATAAACACAGGGGAAGAGAAATGTATAGAAGATAGCTGAAATGCAAGCTGAACTGTGTCTAAATATTTTGCTCTCCAAGGTTTTCAAAGAGGTGTCAGCAACTCTTTGAAGAAAAGCTATCATAATACTAAGCTCCCCCCCCAAAGTCATACCCCCGATCAGGGATTTTGCGAAGAAAACACCTTTTTTCAGATGCTGTAACTTACAGTATTCTGTTTTTAAAAAGTCTGTGATTCCGCAAAATGGCGCACGCTGCGTGGTTCCATTTCAAGGCAAAGCATGGCGCCATACTGCTCAGCTTCAATACACTAGGACAGAGTACTACTTGGGTGGAGTCCAAGTATCTGCATCAGAGGAGGAGAAGGACCTGGGATTGATGATCACTAAAGACCTGAAGCACTCCATGCAGTGCAAGAAAGCAGCAGCAAAGGCAAACAATATGCTGGGATGCATGTCTAGGGGGATCAGTAGTAGGAGAAAGGAGGTTAAACTGCCCTTGTACAGGTCACTGGTAAGGCCGCATCTAGAGTATGGAGTTCAGTACTGGTGCTCACACCTCAAAAGGGACATTAACCTGCTGGTGAAGGTCCAGAGGAAGGCTACAAAAATGATAGCTGGTCGGTAGGGTAAGGCATATGAGGAGAGGTTGAGAGCACTGAACATGTACTTTCTGGAAGACAGGAGAGAGGGGACATGATTGGGACCTTCAAGTACTTGAAAGGGATAAATAAGGTTGATAAGGAGAGTCTCTTTCAGCTGAGTGGCAACCATAACATGGGGAGGCACAGTCTTAAGCCGGAGGGTGGGAGGTTTAGGAGGGAGGTCAGGAAGCACTTCTTCACAGAGAGGGTGGCGGACACTTGGAATGCGCTGCCAGAAGAGGTAATCTTGTTGAAGACAGTGGGCAGCTTTAAGAGAGGCTGGGACAGGTATAGGGGGAGGGAAAGGGTCATGGGTAGGGAGGATGGGAGGAGTGGGGCGAGGGGCAGGGACAGTAGCTCTAGCTGTGAACCCTACAACATGAGCAGACTTGATAGATCAAATGGCCTTCTTCTGCTGGCTTCTTCATATGTTCATATACATGTTCACCTGTATCTAATTGGGGGGTAAGGCTTTGGGGGTGGGAGCATAGTATTATGATAGCTTTCCTTTAAGTGCCACTATGGCTGTCTATGCTTATTCAGCCCTGCTGATGGTGATATGCTTTTTATGAACTTTTTGCACCCTATGTATAAATTTATGTACTATGTACAGTATATATTGCTATATGACAACTCTCACTGTGATCCCTCTCCTTGGATGTGTCTGGAAATAAGCTATTCCTAGTTCTGCACACACTTCCTGTTGATAATAGAAACATAAACTATGATGGCAGATAAGGACTACTTGGCCCACCTAGTCTGCCCATTTCCCTACCTAATGGATAAGCTGCAGATCCTAGTTAACTAACAACCTACTTCCTCCTACCTCCACTAGAATTGCCTTATGCCTGTCCCATGTATTCTTAAATTCCCTCACTGTTTTTGACTCCACTGCATCCTCAGGAAGGCCGTTCCATGCATCCACAACCCTCTCAGTGAAAAAATACTTCCTCACATTGCCCCTGAGTCATCCCACCTCTATCTTTAAATTGTGACCCCTTGTTCTTGTACATCTCTTTTTCTTAAAGATGCTACCCTCTTGGACTTTGTTGATTCCCTTGAGGTACTTAAAAGTTTCTATCATGCCCCCCCCTTTTCTCAAGGTTATACATATTAAGCTCCTTTAATCTCTCTTCATATGTCTTCTGGTGCAGACCCTGCACCATTTTAGTTGCCCTCCTCTGACAGCCTCCATCCTATCTATGTCCTTGCAGCTAATTCACGTCAAAACTAAGCAAAAGAAAAGCTCAACACATCTTTAAAAACCTAGAGGATTAGTTTATCATATACCATTCCACACACCATCCAGATGTCAACACTCATTGCTTTTAAAGGAATTAATTGTTTTGTTTTTTTAAGTTGGAATTTAAAATGTTTACTTCTGAAGACTGTCCAGTTTCATAGTGTCTGTAAAATAAATGCTCTTCTTTAAGTAGTTTTCTCCTAATGAAGTCTGTCGTGTCTCCCTCTGTTTTTCTGTATAAGCTGAAAAAACATTTGGTTTCCTTTAGTCTTTGCTTTGCTCTGTGCTTTTGGGTAATCTTCTTTGAAGTTCATCTTCTGTCTTCTCATCTGTTCCAGGGTTGCCACCTTCATCCTCTTCCTGACTCCTATTCCCAGCACTGTCTTCAGCATCACTCTCCTGCTTGTCTGCACCAGATTTCTCCTCTTCATTTTCCTCTTTATCTGCTGCATCTTCCTCCTCTTTTCCTTTTTCCTCATTTTCCTCTTCTGATAAAAGTTTGATAACTTTATATGGACACTTTTATGGATATAAGATTGTCATTTTCTTTGGGCAAGAGAACTGCAAATCAAAGATGAGAAGCTCTGGTGCCCTAAGGACACAAGAGGCAAAACTGTTATACTCGTAGCATCCCAATGAAGTTGTTATAAATCGTGGGGCATTAGTTAAAAAAAAAATGTATATATCTGCTTAATTGTTCCTTTCTTGGAGCAGTAGTGAGAAGCCCATTACTAAGGCACAGCACGTGAGGCACTCTTATAGAAATAAGAGTATCTCTTGTGCAACTGAAAGAAGCACTGTGGTTGGCTGGGAGTGTCACATGACATCCCCATGATCTAGAATCTAAATAAAGTCTCTGTTTCTTTTCTCTGATCCCCAGGTATCACTCGATCACACTCTGGAAGTTCCTAAGACTGATCACTGACTTCTTTGGAGGGAAGCTGCAGATGCTGCGGCAGCTGGAGGGACAGAAGGTCTCCCCCAATCCTTTCCCTTGTTGCTGCTGCTGCTGCCTCCCTCTCATCCCTGTCAACAGGTAAGAGGCACACTCAGTTCAGGGCAGATACAGCTCCAGAAATGCCTATACCAGCAACACAAACACCATCTTCTGTATCAGTTGCGGCATTCAGTGTTTCAAAGCTATTTACTTCACAGTTTATTTAGCCAGGATAGCCCAGCTGAGATATAACATCCTGCTTTCAGTGGGGCTCTGATTAAACCCATGTTTGCAATTTATTTACCCAGTATGGTCCAGCTGAGATGCGACATTTTGTTTTCAGTGACTCCTGATTTTACCCATTTTATGTTGGCCTGCCAAAAGCATAGAAAAAATATTGCTGTTACTCAAGGAGAGGGCTTTTTACAATTGTTTTCTCCAGGAAAACACAGGTTAGGTGCAATACCTTGTTTGCAGTGGGGTCCTGATTTTACCCCTTTTTAGCACAGTTGAGATGCAACATCTTGTTTTCTGTGGGGTTTTTATTTTTCCCGTTTTTAAAATGTATTTACCCATGACAGCCCAGCTGAGATGCACCGCTTACATTTCAGTTCTGATTAACCCTTTTTTTTTTTTTTTTTTACAATTTATTTACCCCTGATGAGTAACTCACCTAGGGTTCAAAGTGCTGGGGTGTTGTTTTCACTGTCCTACACGCAGCTTGTGGTGGGCCAAGTCGGGGATACTTCATTTCACAAAGTAACTGCAGCACATAGTGACTTTTTCCAGATTTGTGAAGTGCCTACTTTGCATAGTTCTCCATGTAAAAAAGTGCCTACTGGAAAGTACACTGCTAAACATACACTGAGCACCCTGCTACTTCTGGGGTCACTTCCATTGTTCAGGTGCCTATGGCTGGGGCAACCCTCTTTGCACCTTTGGAAACAACCCTCTCAAGTTGCAGCACAAGTCAAGAGCCAAACTGAGTGGGAATAATAACTGTTCTTTCTCATCTCCTTAATGACTGAAGTTGATTCCCATAGATGCCCAGTTAATCGCATGGGGTGTATAGGTGGGATTCATTATGTACCATCACTCGCTAGGGGCAACCCCTCTCAAGGGGGAGCTAATCCTATAAAAGAAGAAAACCATTCTGTGGTGCGAAGTGAGCATCTTTGTACTTTAATGACTGAACTGGAATGGCGAGTGACGTCTATCCTAGCAGTAATACTTTTTTGTCTGATAACCAATGTATTTTGCATCATCCATCCATATATTTAATTACCTTACTTAGGTTGAGACCCCCCATTCCCAACTCAAGGTACTTATATTTATTTATAAGTACAGTTACTGTGTCTCTTCTTGTTGTAAGAATGCAATCTGAATTATGTGGGAGAGAAATCCGCGAAGCTGAGCAGTGCCGACACACAAAGGCCCTAAAAAGAAACTCTTATTACCATAAGAGACACTAGAAGTGTATACTGTATATGCACTTCTTATAAATCATGTTAAAGAACGTTGTTTAAAAAATTAAATAAAAATAAAATTGTTTCAGTTAGCAGAATAACATGGTTATGTTGAAATGGAATTGACTGCTAGCTGAAGTGGTGGAAGCTAGAACAGTAGAAGGCGTCAACCATACATGGGATAGAGACAGAGACATTTCAGAACAGTGAGAGGGAGATGGAGGGCCACCAGAATCCTGTTAGGCTCTGCAGAAGTAGAACAGGCAGTGAACACCCAAGTAGACCGTGAGCCAAGTGGTCCTTTTCTGCTGACATGTTCTATGTTTCTGTGTAAATTATAACTATGTGCATGAGATACTTTCTTATAGTTATAAGATACCTGGAATGTTTAAGCAATAAGGCATGACAGAGCATTGGTTGTACTAGGTTTACCCCACAGCCAGGGGTGTTGTAAGGCATGAGGCAATGCTGAGTGCCTTTAACCCCTGACCATAGGGTAAACCTAGTACAACCAACATACCTGAAGTGCCTTCTTGCTTGTATAAAATGGGCCTTAAGGCAACTTTAAAAAAACGAACACTGTAAAAGTTTTAAAAGACACAAAAAATATAATACAGTTTTGCTAAATAATGTAAAATAGTCCCTCCACAAATGTTTTGCATCTGTCAGTCATTCGCCTTTCTACACATTTAATACATTATGTGATTGTTTACTATGGAACAGAAGAACTCAAAGCTCTGCATTATTCCAGTAGTAGACTGCTGCCCCCCCCACACACACATTAGGCCCTATGCACTATGCCAATGCGGGCACATTGGCATAGCTAAGTTGGAATGCCGCAGAGCAGTGGCCATGCAGCATTCATGATGAGGCGCACAGTTGCTATGTGCCTGATCCCCCTGTCGCGCGGTCAGCAATGCGTTGCGGGCAGGCCAGTGCCATGTCAGCACTATGCGCCATGCACCATGGAAGGTAGTACTATACACTGGGACTTGTAGGGAGCCAGTTGGTAAACCAGGGTAAGCCCTGCCATAAGTGCCCCTACGTACCCAGCCCCCACATACAATGAACAGTGGAACAGCCATGCAAGCAGCAAGCAGTCCCCCCACACACAGCTTGAGCTGGCCCCGAACCCATACCCCTTGGCAGATCCCCCCACACACAAAAAGGAGCATTCCCCACCCCTGATGCTACACCCCCCAACCAGACCTGCACCACCGTGTCCAAGAAGCCCATTGCATGATAGTGCCGGCATGGCACCCGGAGAGGCACAGCCAACCGCCTCCTGGCAACACCTGTCCATAGTCCATAGTCCCCATCCCCTTGTGGGGTCACCCGTCCTGGGTATCACACGGCAGCCCCCAACCCACAGATGTGGGGGTGCCCATTTCCCCCACCCCAAATGGACTCCCTGTCACTAGAGGCCCCCAACCCGTACCTGAAGTGTCAGTACCATGAGCTGGACAGCCAGGCGGCTGTCCCTCACACACCTCCATGGCTGCTGGCTGTCTGACCCTATGCAGGGGTGCTTGGCTGATGCTGCGCCTGTGTATGTCAGACTGTGGTGGCCATGGAGGTGCATGGAGGGCTGTGCCACTGGCCAGCCAGCTCACAGTGACCGACACTTCAGGGTAGGATGAGAGGTGCAGTGCTGGGGGACATCACTGAACACCACTGTAGGGTTGGGGTATGGGGTACAGGGGTTGCCTGTGTGGTACAGGTGCACCTGTGTGTGGTGTGTGCATGGGGGGGTGCCTTGCTACATGGGTGCCAGTGTTGCCTTGAGCTGGGGAGGAAGGTGGCAGGTGGCCCCATGCTCCAGCGGCTCGGCCAGGGGACCAGGGCCTGATGGGGCATTGCAGTGCGGGTCTGAGTGGCTGCTAGTGCTATTCATGCACCCAGACCCATGCCCAGCTGCATGAGTAATCCACTAGGGACCTATGCTGGGCATCTGATTGGATGCCTAGCTGGGTCCGCTTCACCTCCCACAGCCACTCTGCACAGACCTGCATGCTGAGAGGGTGGGGCCGTGGACAGGTGGTGGCTGGTAGTGAATACCTGCCAGTATGCACCTGTCTGCAGGTGCAGAGCTACGTGGTGGGATATGTGCCTCTGGTGCATATTTCCCACCCATTAGTGCATAGGACCCATTGAATGGTAATATGGAATATATGGATTCAAAATTCTTTAGAGTTTCACTAGCATGCACACACAGGCCTCAGGTGAAGCCAAAACCTGAATTTTATCTGTTGCAGGGTAAAGAGCAGGAATTCTCTGGCAGACTGGTAGGGATAGGAGAGGAATTTTTATGGTCATCAAAGAAACACCAGAGATGGAACGTGGAATAGTACTTGATTTTTTTTTTTTAATTTGTGTGTGTGTGTAAGGAAAGGCTCCTGAGTGTAAATAACATTCAAATATATACTTATTTTGTTTAATTTAATGGATTTTCATTTTTAAGGGCCCAGTTGAAGGGTTTTATAGATGAGTAAAGTGGCAGCCATGTTTGTGACAGAAATTAAGAAGTAAGTGGCTTACGAATTCTCTATATGACTTGCCCTGGTTGGCAGAGACTTGTTTTTAGCCGTTGGTAGTGGGCTGTCAAAGCCATGGCTAGAACTAAGTCTCAGCCAATTAGGAGTCTGGAATTTCCTTACCCACTGTATATTTAGAAATAAACAATGTTGATTGGCTAAGAATGATGTCATGGTTTATAAATAAAAGTACTGAACAGCAGATTGATGTGTGCAGTGATTCACGGATGTTCTTTGACCCCCATTGCCACTTATATTGGACAGGCGCAATTTGAGATGGATGACCATAGCTGTGTTCCAGCTGTCCATTGTCCGGACAATCCTGTTCTTTGTATGCCTGGTGATGTGGACGGATGAGAAGTACGACTATGGGGATGTGAGTATGGCCTGGCATTGTTGCTCTGGAGGGGTTAATTTTTCATATACCGCCTATTTTGTCCCCAGTTTCCTCCTATGTCCCACGACAACATAGTATTATAGTAGTGTGGTGGCAGAAAGGGTTTAGGGTCCATCTTGTTTGTTATCTCCTGTGCCATGACTGTGACTATAGCCCAGTTTAAGTACTGGCTCAAATCCAGGCTTAACTGCCAGAATGTATCCCTACTCAAACTGTGTAACCCTCAATGCCATTCTCTCTCAGGAATCTGTCTAGTCCTGTTTTACAGTAAACGCCCGAATGATGCTGATTCAACTACATTACCAGGTAGGTTATTTCACATGTTAACTGCCCTCTGTATGAAGTAGTGCATTTTGATGTTTCCATTATCCTACTCTGTTTCCACCAGCTTTTTATTTTGTTTTTCCTCCTATATCCCCCTGGCCCTGGGGACCCACCAATCCCATTCAGCAGCTCCCTCCTCAGCCCCAAAACCTCATCATCTCCCAGGGCTTACCTTTCTACCTGCAGCAACAGTGGCTTGCTCTATATGGTGGGGTCTTTGGGGTGGCCCCAAACCTCTCCAGACATGTCAGGCTGTAGTGCAGACAGGCTGTCTAAGTCAAGAGGTGTAGTGCCTGCAGGATCCTTCAGAAAACCCACAGGGCCAGAAGTCCCACTCCATGGCACTTCCAGTTTTCTGAGACAAAAGCTTGCTGACTCACGAACGTCGATGTTCAGGTTGAGGTGATGCGCAGGTAGAGGCAAGTGTTTCTGTCTACGTCTGCCCAGTGATGCAAGGGAGGTGTCCACCACATTTTCTATTCATTGTCTGTCTTCCCTTTTCAAGTTAGCACTCTTATAATTTGTGCTATTTGCAAATTAATCAAAACATGGATCCCACAGGTGATATTATGGAGATACTGTGCAACAAGAGTTCAGTTGTTAAACATAACTGTTTGATGTATGCTCTCAAAACACTCAATGTGAATAAACAATGTTTTATCTGTGAAAAATGCACAAACCAAGGTACTCTAATAAAATAAATTGAAGTCTTAAAATGTAAGCTTAACAAAATTAATAAAATTTAGGGCTGAACTCGGGAGTCAGAGGGCTGGCTGGGGGAGAAGGAATTATTGTCCTGGGAACCACTCTCCTTCTCTGGTACGGGGGGAAGATTGTCTGGCACTTTAGGGACCGCTGATGGAGGCGGGGCATACTGCTTCAGCCAGCGCCATCACTTAAGGGGGGGAGGCAGGGCAGATGCTGGACGTCATTGCACATCCCTCCCCCGGGGATCTACACTTCAGTACTGCTGCCTCGCTTTGTGATGCTCTGCGATCTGTGCCCATCTGTTCCCCGACTCTTTTGGCGATGGATAGATGTGCATTTCTGGCAGGCTCTGGTCCCATGGCCCCACCCTGGGGGGCAAGCCAGGAGGTTCCTCTGGTAGGAGATTCCTGCCAGAGTCCCAACTTCAGGTCCATGGGTCCTAGGCTGACCGACGGCCCCACCCAGTGGGGGAAAGCCTGCGATCAGATCACTGCAACAGGTAAGTCCGGGGAGGGTTGGGGCTTCGGGTGGTGGGAGCTGAGCCCTAGGAGGTGCCGCGCAAAAAACATAATAAATTATGAAAAAAAAAAAAAATTAACAAAATTCATAACATTGAAATGTTCATATAGTTGCTGCAGAAAATCGATTAATGTTCAAAAAGAATACAGATAACAAGAAACGGTGAAGAGAGTAATCAGAAGGATCACCAAATACAAGTGTGTCTGAGAAACCCCCAAAAAGAGGTAGCGGGGACATGGAGAGCCCCTTTAATGATGACTAGGGTGTGGATGCAAGAAATAAGCACAAAAAAGGGAGGGGATCAATGTCCATCTCAGAGGTTCCAATTACTCTCACTAAGTATACAGCCCTTTGTGAGAACCCATCCAAAATCCTAATCCCTTAGCAAACACAAATAGTCACCAATCAAGGATTCAGCATGAGAATGTAGCCCCATTTTCTTCATCCACAACTTCACACACATCTCACCGCCTAGTCATCGGGGATTACGTTATACACTACATTGACAACCGTATTTGTAGATCTGATAAGCTTCCAGATACAGTCTCATGCTTTCCAGGAGCAAAGGACTGCTACTTGGCATTTCCTACCTTACTGCAGGAAGTCTTCCTCTGGATCCTCCATACACTCTTCCTGTGTCATCTTACTTGGCATGGGCAGCAACCTAAACATGTCCCCTAACAGAGGTCTCCCTTCGAGCTTTGGAGAACCACAGTCAGCCCAGTCATCAGAGTCTGCTTGTGCTTGAGGAACTCCACCCACTGTCCTGGCAGTCCTGCTACTTATTGGCTATGAATAACTCCCAGTTGTGGCCCTGAGAGCCCTAGCCCCCAGGGGCTACTCCCCTGAAGGTCAGTTCTGTCTATCTAATCTTACTGACTCCCAGATCCATACTGAACTGAAAACTGTCTGACTGTCTGATTCTTTTTTTTTGTTTTTTATGTATCATATTTTTTCACCCAGCTGCCGGCCTGGGCTTAGTGGCGGCATTCTGTTGGTCCACGGCGCCCATCCCCCTGTTATGGGGATCATGCTGCTCGGTGGTGGGGTTGGGATTTTACGTGGCTACTATTGAGTCACTACTGTGATCCATAAACCCACCCCCTGAGGTTGCCAGTGTGTAGGACCAAAGTTCAGGCAGGTAGCTATGTGGAGACATGGCTTCCACCAAGCGCCTAACAGCGCCCTCCCCTCCTGACACCGTCCACTAATCAGATCAGTGTCAACCCTCTCCAGGAGAGGAGAGCTGCCATACAGCAGCTCAGTCAAGCTTCTTCCTCCCCCCACTGCTGACCAGCAACATCCTGGTCACATTCTAGACCCTGGGCCGCCGGTGCAGTGCAAGGTGTGGCGTCCAGCTCCTCAACCCTCAGCGTCAACAGGCTGGCCAGTCTGACTGTCTGATTCAGATTAAACTATAGCAACTTTAAGCTCCTCCCATTTACATTAACTCCTACTAGACTAACACAAACATGCCAGTCTTAGCATGGCACCCACTCATAACTAACCACCTCCCCTGCTGCAAGGAGGGGATTGATGCACTGCCTGTGGCTAGTACCACTGTTGTGTTTCCATCTTTTCTTGGTCTTTTGCCCCTGCTCTTAGCACTCCCATCCTGCCACTTCTTCCTCCTCCAGTCTTCCTTCCCCTGGCCTGTATCAGCCTACTGCATACTTATTGAGTTAAGTTTTATTATAGTCTTTTGGAAATTTTTGATACCAGCTGAAGTTTTTATTTCTTAACAATGTATTTAAAGGCTAAACTGGTTGCCATTGGCACAAAAAGATGTTTTGAGAGTGGCTCAGTTTATTTATAAAAATAAATCCCTTGGTGGGAAAGGTTCATTAGCAGATCTCATGGTTAAACATGTCCTGAAAAGAGATTTAAAGGAGAGCTACTGGTAGCAATGAAGCAGCGATCACTGCACATATCGGGCTTCAGTACCCACGATCCCCCCTGCTGGCACGATATTCGTGAAACATTATACATACCTGATTACTCATGAAAAAGGGAAGAACCTCCGTACCAGCTGGCATTTTTAAACATGATGCTGTTTACCCTTGAGATTATGCTGCAAACAATGCAACATGATGATGGTGGACCTTTGCCCCTTGCTGTATGGTACCCACATGTACAGCAATTTAATAATCGCTGTATCTCCCATGCCCTGCTCTGTTTTCACAGACTTTGCCTAAATGTCAGGTGACACTGTTTGGCCCACTTCCCTTTCCCTAAGATTCCCTTATGCCTATCTCATGCATTCTTGAACCCCATCACTGTTTTCAACCCCACCACCTTAGCTGATAAACTATTCCAGAAATCCACGCCCTTTCTGTGAAGTACTTCCTCAGATCCCTCCTGAACCTACCCCCCTCCAGCTTCATAGCATGTCCTCTTCTCCTTGAGCACCTTTTTTTTTCTGAAAAATACTTCCCTCCTGTACCTTATTTACCCCTGTGAGTAATTTAAAGGTCTCTATCCTATTGGCCCTCTCCCTCCTCTCTTCTAGGGTGTACATATTTAGATCCTTAAGTCTCTCCTTGTAGGGCTTCTGATGCAGACCTTGCATCATTTTAGTTGCCCTCCTCTGGATCACCTCTACTCTGTCTATGTCCTTCCAGAGATATGGGCCTGATTCTCAAAATAATTAGATTGATGCAAGGGACTTGCATCAGAAGAGTTTGACACAAGTGGTGATTTGCGTCACAACTTATGTCAAATGTGATTCTGTAAAATAGCCTGCATCAAATGTAGCACAGCTGCGTGAAAGCCCCCTTGCATCAAAGTTGTGGTAAGCAACCAGGTGCCACAGATTGCAAGACAACCTGCACCACAGTGGGGCTGCAACTTCCCCTTTTTTGGGATGCTGCAAGTTCTGCTGTGGTCACAGCAAGGGGCACCATTTAGACCAGCCAGGAGGTGTTCTAAGTAACTTGCACCAGTGGGAGAGGATCTCTCAGTGGGCTGCTGGGGGTAAAAGGGGCAGGGAGATGGCATAGGGGAGTTGGGAGATCAGCTGGGCATCACTGTGAGTGATATGGCACCCAGCGGGGTGCGATTACAGTGTACTGTAGTACAGGATACATCCCTGGTGGCTAGTGGTTCCGCCCCCCACTCGCTCATCCCCTGATGTAAGTTTGAATATTTTCCTGGTGGCTAGTGGTCACACACCCCACCTACCCATCCCCAATGTAAGTTTTAATATATCCCTGGTAGCTAGCGGTCTCCTCTGAACTCCTTTTTCTCTGCTTCTTAAGGGTGAAGGTCTAAACAGTGACTCAGCCAGTTCTGCTGCCTCATGGGCTCAGTTTGATGCCTTGCTCCTCAAGAACTCAGGTTCCTATCTAGGTCACCCCTTGGTGTGGAAGCCAGGTGAGTGCCTTTCAGTGGTTGTTGCTCTTGCTTTCCAACATCCTGCCTTGGGGATGGGCTTCCTTTGCAGGGAAGCTCCTTTAACTGCAGATATCAGCTTGTGGTACCCTCACAGCATTCCCATTAGAGGAACAGAGTGAGAGCCTTTCCTCTAAAATACTTCCCTGGAATTGGGTCTCTAGCTGAGCCATCACTAATCCTAAACCATTCCGGAGGGAAGACAACCTAGGCCTTGGATCACTTTCTTCTACTCCATTCCAGACTTGGAGGGTAACAGTATCCAGGACAACCAGCAACATGGTTTGTCATGGACAGATCATGCCAGACAAATCTGGTAGAGTTATATGACTGGGTGACACGGGAACTGGACAAGGGCCATGCTGTGGATGTTCTGTACTTGAACTTCAGTAAGGCCTTTGATTCAGTGCCACATGGGAGACTGGGGGGGAAGCTAGAGTATGTGGGGACAGGACCAAAAATGGTGACCTGGATCAGGAAGTGGCTAAAGGGGAGACAGCAAAGCATGGTGGTGGTGGTGGGGAACTCTCATCACCGAGAGCAGTAATGAGCGGGGTACCACAGGGATCCGTGCTGGGACCAGTACAGTTCAGGATTTTCATTGCAGATATCTCAAATGGGATCTAGAGCAAAATCAGTCTGTTTGCAGATGATACCAAGATGGGAGCTGTGGTAGATGACACGGGGGGGAAGGGTCACAGGAGGACCTGAATAAGCTGCAGGAGTGGGCAGATAAATGGCAGCTGAGGTTCAACGCCAGGAAGTGCAAGGTTCTGCACTTCAGAGCCCAGAACCAAGAGAGGGATTATCACTTAAATTGGGTTCAGTTGGTTTGCTCCACAGAAGAGAAGAACCTAGGGGTGATCATAACAGGGAGCATGAACAACTCTGTTCAATGCAGAAGAGCATCGGTAAAAGCCAACCAAATGCTAGGGTGTATAGCTAGAGGGATCTCCTCCAGAAGGAGGGAGGTTATCCTGCCCCTGTACAGGTCATTGGTCAGGCCCCACCTGGAGCACTTTGTGAAATACTGGTGCCCGTTCCTGAAGAAGGACATCAAGTTGTTGGAGGGGGTACACTGTAGACCTACAAAGATGATCCAGGGATTGGAGGGCAAGCCATACGAGGAAAGGCTGGGGGAGTTGAATATGTACTCTCTGGAAGAGAGAAGGGATGGGGAGATATGATTGAGACCATTAAGTACCTGAAGGGAATAAACAGGACTAATACAGAGAGGATTTTCCAGAGGAAAAAGGGGAGGGACATGACAGGACACCAACTGAGATTGTAGGGGTAGATTCAGGAGAGAGAGGAGGAGGAGACATCTTTTCACAGAAAGAGTGGTGGACAAGTGGAACTCCTTGCCAGGTGAGGTAGTGGCCTGCAAGATGGTAAACAGTTTCAAGAGGGGTTGGGATGGGGAAGGGGTAACAGGACTGGGGGAAAGGAGGGGCAGTAGCATTATAAGGTGCTAGCTGCACACTTGAGCAGACTCGATAAACCATGAGGCCTATTTCTGCTGGCATTTTTGTATGTTCATATGTGAAGGTCATAAAGTTTTTGCAGAAGCTGGAGTTGGTTGGTGGTTCTCCTGGTCCCAGTCTCAGTCCAGCTACATCTCTCCTCTCCTCTCCTTGGAAAGAATGTGCTTGCCTGTTTTCTGTTGTGTTTTGGGCCTTTTCCCTAAGGTGCCTTTGGTCCTGAGACCTCATCCCTGCAACACCATGATGGTTTAGGGGGTTAGAACTGTTTCATCTTGCTTCCCATTCCCTGTGGTAGTCCCCACAGCAAGGACAGAGAGAACGTAAGCTGAAGTATACAGCTGCACAAGCACCATATACTACTCCATCTCAATCTGTCCTGAACCTTACTCATAAGAGTCCAATGACAATATGAATTGTAAGACTTTGCCTGTAATTTGGATGGGCAGCAGGTGACAAATGCCCACCCCCTCTGCATGGTACAAAACCATGCATGTCCAAGTATCCCTTGAACGCTGCAATATTTTCTTGCCCCCGCACAGCACCTCTCTCTCTCTCCTTAGGGTTGGACCTTTTCCCTGAGGTACCTTTGGTCCCAGGACCTTATCCCTGTGACACCTTGAGGGGCTGAAACCTTTAGTCTTGGTTTCTGTGTTCATATGGCACCCCAACAGGGTGGTAGTCCCCGTAGCAGGGACAGAGAGAGTGTAAGCCAAAGTACATGGTTGCACATACACCCCAGACTACTCAGTCTCAATTAATCATAAACCTGACTTCCGGTGACATCACGGCACCAGCAACAGCTTGAGAGTTGAACTCCCTTCCCGTGAAGAATTGCAAAACCTCCTAAGTACTGAATTGCTATCAAATTTTTAGAAAAATGCTGCCAGGAGGTATAAAGCAAGATAAAGGGGACAAATGTCACCAAAAAACAGCAGCTAGGAAGACCGATTGCAGCGGATTGCCAGAGAACCAACAGGCACGTAGTCGAAGCACCTCCCTTACCAGCCAGCATGGCTCAGGATACGATACAGAAGGAGAGACTGAGGTATTATTGAGATCACGCTCTGAACAGTTATTGAAAGAAATTCAGGACTCTCATAATGAGAATAGAAGAGAATTTCAGAACTTAAAAAATATTAAACTTAACAAAATGGAGCACTGCATAAAGGGAGTAGAACAAAGGATTGCTGATGCAGACAGCAATGGAGAAATCTTAACCCAGGCTGTGGGCTCGCTTTTTCAACACACTCTGGTGCTGCAAGCAAAATGTACTGATCTACAGGCCAGGTCTAGAAGGGATAACCTCCGTCTCTATGGTCTTGCAGAGGGAGCTGAGATACAACCTATGTCACTATTTGTTGAAGATCTCCTAAAAGATGTATTGGGCCTACCACAGGACTACCAGATAAGGATAGAGCGAGCACATAGGTCACTGATACCTAAACCCACAGATCCCACTGCTAGGCCATGTTCAATTATAATAAAGTTCTCAAGTTATTGCACCAAGGAGGATATTTTAAAATGAGCCTGGCAGAAGAAAGAGCTCAAATATCTGGATTCTCGGCTGACCTTGCATCAAGACTTCCTGCCCGAAATTCAACAGGCTAAACAGCGTTGGGTGCCATATTTCAAAATATGCAGAGAGCAGCAACTCTGATTTCAAACACCCTACCCTGCGAAGTTCCGTGTGTTTTGGGCAGATGGTGCGAAACTCTATAATACTACTGAGGAGCTGAACAAAGCGTTGGTTGAGAAAAGTATCTCTCCTCCTCATCCTGAACAGGAATGTCCTAAATGGAAGCTGATGGAGCAGATGGACTGGCACTTGGTTGCAGGGTGGAAGAAATTTGGAACACCACTGAATTCGGCGTGGGTGCTTCTGGAAAAAATGGCCGGGGGGAAGACACAGAACAGAACGAATTTGGGCTCCAATCAGGTGGCACCAGTTTCTTTAGGCTAAAAAGGTACTGATGGATTTTGTCTGCCTGGTTCCAGGCCCCGGGTTCTAAATGAGTTGCCTATCTCTTGGGGGGGAAGGAGGGAGGGGAGAGCTGGTTGTCTGAGTTGAAACACAGAAGATGGTGTCAGGAGCACTGTTATGAACTTGAGATTGAACTGGCTGTAAATAGCATTACATTCTCTTTTGTGGGCATTGTCTTGGCGCGGTTCTCTGGCACTCCTGCCTTACCTAACCACTCGCCCTCGTTAGATTGAAGGTGAATAGAGGGCAACCGACAGCTCAAGGTTCATCTGTTTCATTTGGGGAGATTTCTGTAAATGAAAAACCTACAGTTAGAACTGACAGAGGGAGACATTACAAATTATAAACTGGTCCTCTTTGTCTTATTAAGGATCAATAAGGGTTGAAATAAAAGCAATTCGAGGTGGGGTTCTGGGTGATGTGGAGCTGGATTAGAACATGCAGATAGCCATGACACATAAGTTTGCTGTAAGCAGGGGCCATGATACTGTTTCTCGACCCCAGGGGAGGGCCCCATCCAATTAGGGCAGTCTGATTCCTCCTCATCTCCATTTCCCACCTGATGGACAGGGGAAAGGAGAAAAGAAATCTGAAGGTTCAGATTTCCTACCTAGGGAGTTTAATTGTTGTTATGAAGTTTTCTTTGCTGCCCTGTTGGCAGATGGTTATGTAAACACTAAGGGTCTCACACTGGGGGAGAATACTGCACACTGGCTACTGGGTGTTGGGGCTGGATGCGGGGTGGTGCCTGTGGGAGTGGTTGAACAGATCAGATCTGAAGGCAGAATCAAAGCTTTATGATGGCTAGAGGTAGGAAGTTTTGTTCTTACAATGTACATGGTCTGTCTAGCCCAGTTAAACGTGCCAAAATACTGAGTTATATGAGAAAGATGGCAGTGGATTTCATTCTTCTACAAGAGATGCACCTGTCTCCACAGGAGCATTCTAAGCTGGGTTCCATGGGTTTCGGGAGCAGTGCTACAGCCTCATACAAAAAAGGGTGGAGGAGGGGGGTTGCAATATTAGTTCCTAAGCATACACTTTTTATAAAAACAGATGAATTGGCTGATAAGGAGGGAAGGTATGTTCTGATATGTAGAACCCTTCAAGGCAAGCCATTGACCTTAGCTTCAGTGTAATTTCCCCCAGGTTCGAACTCAGCATTATATCTGAACTTCCTTACCATGTTACAAGAGTGGGCTCGGGGAAGTGATTTAGGGAGGAGACCTGAACTTAACTTTTAATCCCACTCTGGACTTCACTACCCAGTCACCTAAAAAAGATCAAGGTACAGCCAAACAAGTGAAAAGGATGTTGAATGAGTTTGGGTATGTAGATATCTGGCACCACCTCAAGGGCAAAAAGAGGGAATACACTTTATTCAGCAGTACACCAAGTGTACACCAGATTAGATTATTTTATGGTTCCCAAGGAATTGGTGGGTCAGGTCCAGGCGGTCTTGATTGGAGAGTTTCTGCTCTCAGACCATGCTCTGATTTTTCTGACTTTTTGATTTGGAGAGATGAGAAGGAACACCTTCTGAAGACTGAATTTATCATTGCTACAGTATAAGGAGGTGGTGGATTCAGTCACCCAGATGCTAGAACAAACTTTGAGGAAGAATTACCTACCGGGGACCACACCTGCCATTTTGTGGGATACCATAAAGATGGTCATCAGGGGGAATTTTATTGTGTGGTCGCGTAGGAGGAAAAAGGAAAGAGAGGCCAAGAAAATCGAATTAACAACTCAGATAGCACAATACGAAGCTCTGCAAACACTTAAAGTAGATAGGGAAAGGACTGAGATATTAAAACAGCTGAAAGCTAATCTTTTGAATATTCTTGACTATGCAGTAGAACAAAAATTACTTTTTTTAAGGCAGAAGTACTATGAGGGTGGATCTAGGTCCTTAAGACTTCTGGCTGGGAGACTGAGGGTTCAGAGGAGCAGGGCAACAATACAGACAGTACAGCATCCCCTCACAAATACAGTAGAAAAAGAAATAGGCAGTATAGCAGATTCCTTTCGGGACTACTATTCTACACTATATAAACAAGATACGCAACCATCTTGTACCCATATTAAAGAATTCTTAGGAGGACTAGACCTGCCCTCAATCTCATGGAAGCAGGCTGACCACCAGAACCGGCCAATTGAGGACACAGAGGCTGAGGTTGTAATTAGGAATTTAAAATCTCTCAAATGCCCAGGGACAGATGGACTTCCTGGGGAATTTTATAAGTTGTTTAGCGTTAAAGTCGTCCCCACATTAGGTAGACTTTTTTGATACATACAGGGTGAGAAAGGCAAGATACCCCCTTCTTGGTCCCAAGCAATAATATCGGTGATCCCTAAGCCAGACATAGACCCCCTACTATGCTCCTCGTACCACCCCATATCAATTTTAAATATTGATTATAAAATTTTGGCCTCGGTCATGACTAAGAGGCTTCAAATATTGATCCCTCAAATAATTGACTTGGATCAGACTGGTTTTATTCTGGGATGGCAGGCCCAGGATACCTCAGAAAGACCATCCTCATAATTGGTTAAATAAACAATACCAAAAAGACCGCCCTTCTGGTTAGTATTGATGCAGAAAAAGCATTCGATAAAGTGTCAAGGAGGTTTCTGAAGGAGCCCTTGGCCTGTTTTGGATTGGGGACAGCCTTTCAAACCCTGATTTCTAGAATTTACAACTCCCCAACAGCCTATATCAGGGCGAATGGCCATCAAGCGTAGAGGTTCCATTTGGAAAGGGGGACTAGACAGGGATGCCCTCTGTCCTCCCTCCTCTTTGCTCTGTATACTGAGCCCTTGGCATAGTGTATAAAAAGGGATGAGGAGATAAGGGGATTATGGATGTCAGGTCGCCAGCATAAGATCTCCCTATATGCTGACGATGTGCTTCTTTATCTGGAGAATCCGGAGCATTCACTGAGAAGGGTGATGGACAGATTGACCCAGTTCTCTGAACTGGCAGGTTACTTTTTGAACACCTCTAAGACGGAGGTTATAAAATTTGGGTATAACCCCTCTCCGGAATTAAGAGAGACTTACCCTGTGAGATGGGATCTAGCACAAATGAAATATTTAGGGATAAATATAAGTAACTCTTCCTCACAACCATGTAAGTTGAATTTTGCACCTATGGTACAGCAATTAAAGAGAGATTTTAATAGACGGAATGTAATGCCACTCTCGCTACATAGCCGAATACAAGTAGCAAAGATGAATGTCCTCCCCTGGTATCTATACCTTTTTCAAGGTACTCCATGTGTAGTAACTAGGAAAGACTTGGAAACCTGGCAGAGAATGCTTATGAATTTTATTTGGGCAAATAAAAGACCTAGAGTAAGGCAACAAACCTTGTTTTTACCCAAAGAACACTGTGGACTTGGGGTACCATGGCTTGAGGGTTACTGGGTGGCTTCTCAGTTGAGAATAGCTCTGCTCTGGAGGCAACCCGACGTACAGAGCTACTTGGAAGGAGATTGAGATGGAAGCATACACATCTCCTCCCTTGCCAGCAGTGTTGTTCCAGACAACAGATCACTTGAGAACCTGGGGAAGGATGCTCTCTGCTACCCGCACCACACTGGAGGGTTGGAGAAGGGGAACTTTGAGGGAGATGAGACATGGAGGATATTGGAGGTATGGGTGGTGGATATTTGACACTACCTTTGACCCAGCTGCACTGGACCCTTAGTTCCTGGTGAGAGGTAGAAAAGGGTTACAAGCACCATGGCAGCTGTTAGAGGATGGAGGACTGTTGTCTTTTGAAGTGGCTCAGAGATCTTTTGGCCTCTCCCCGGCCGATAGAATGTGATACTCACAAATCTGTAGCTACATTAATAAAAAAAATCCAACTGGAACAGCGTACAGGTTTTCAGGGGGTTACAGAGCAACCTTTGAACAGATTTGGAAGTCTGAACATGCTTCTGGTGCTATCTCTCAATTGTATAAGAGAGGTGTGCAACAGATCAATTCAAATACGCAGTATATTAAACAGGCCTGGGAACAGGAGTTCAATGTCTCTATTCCAGATAGGATATGGGAAAAGGATTGGGGTAGTATCTGGAGGGTATCCTCTTCTCCTTCTTGGAGGGAGTTCCTGTGGAAAATAAGGATTAGATATTTTAAGGTATCATTGGTGGTCTCCAAACAACAGGTGGGTACATCCTCTGAATGTTGGAGAAATTGTGAAGGCAGAACCACTCATGTTCATATATTTTGGACATGCCCAATTATTTCACATTTTTGGATAACAATAGTTACTTCATTGAGGCAAATATTTCTGATCCAAAATCAACTTGAACCAGAATGTTTGATTTTGGATGGCTTGCCAGGGGAGATTCGTGGGTGGGAAACTATATATCTGTGGCAGATCCTGCTTGTGACAGCCTTAAAAACAATAACCAGACGCTGGTTACAACCATCTACTCCAATAAAGCAGGATTAGATAGCAGCAGTGGCGCAGATCCAACAGTTAGAGGAACTGACATTTAGGTTACAGCAGAGATCCATGGCCTACTCGAATCATTGGACTCGATGGACGATTTGGTTGGGACAGGATAGCCAGTAGTGGATCTGTAGGTAGAACTGGGCCCCTCTCCTTGCGGTCCCTCCCGTTCCCTAAATTTTAAGAGGGCTGTGGGGCACCCCCCCGGCGGGTTTGGCAAAGCTGAGTGCTGGGCTCTGAGGGGTATTCGAGTATGCCTCATAATTTAACGAATTAGAACGAATCAAGTGTAGCCGGCGTATGGACCCCATATTCTTCAAACAAGGGAAGAAATTAAAAATAATTTGGTATAACTGTATGGAAAAGTAACCAGGATACTGAGACCCTAACTTTACTACTAGTTAGTGTTTTACTCTTAGTTAGAGTTTTTGTCTTCTTTTACTTTTTGTGTTATATAACTACTGGAAATACATACATGTATTTAAATGAAGTGTTTCGGTTAGAGAGATGTTATAGATTCACTTCAATATGTGAACAGTATAATGTTGCATGAATATACTTTAAATTTAGATAGTCATGCTTACAACTATTATATACCAGCTGTAACCTTGATACTTCCGAATGAAGGAGTTTGTTTTTATGGAAATGAAACCAATAAAAAAGTATAAAAAAAAATCAATTGTAAACCTTACTCGTAAGAGCCCGATGACCCTATAAATAAACTATTAGTATAGTCACAATAATCTTAGTTGCACTAGTTCAAGCATTTGAATTTGTATTATCTACTGGATTTAGTTTTGATTTATATATTTTATTCTGATTAATCTGTAAAGCTTTTTGTGGTACTCTGTGTGAAAGATGCCATATAAACATTATTTTATTGTATTGTATTATACACCAGCATTCTAATAAGCACTGTATAAAGGTGATATTATTATTATTATTATTATTATTCTTTATTCATTTATTTGTTGACTGGGTACTACACTATCCAAGAGACCTTTCTCAGGAACCACCCAGGCCTGTGTAGGCAAAGAAAAGGATGGAGAAGGGGGAAATATTGTTTTAAACAAGTTGGGAAATACATTTTCAAGAGTAACTGAAAGTAAATACAAAACACAAAGTAAAACATTGTATACAGATTCAAAATAGTGGCACAGAAACATGAGTTAAACAATTTGTTTTGTAAGAATGCAATACTGGTGCTAGCATAGCATTGTGAGTACAAGAGGTGCTAACACAGCATAGTCAGACCTCTCAACTGCTATCAATTTTGCATAGCGCTATGATTTTCACACTCAAGTTTACCCTTGCTCTGCACAGGTTTACTGATGTTCCTCATAAAGTTAGAGCTAATTCTGGACACACAAACTATTAAATCATTGAACTAAGTTGACAGAAACACTCCTTCCCACTAGCTATATGGGTCCCACTATCTGTATGCAAATTATTGCTTACAGTAAGAAAGTGCTACACATTCTGGCCCTTTACTATGATTTTTGAAGGCCAGTGCTAAGATTTTTAATGCTGAGTGGTTGAGAGGTATGAGCATAGTGAATACAAGTGGACTAACACAGCATAGTGAGTACAAGCGGGACTAACATAGCATAGTGAATACAAGAGGTGCTAACAAAGTATAATGAGTACAAGAGGTGCTAACACAGCATAGTGAGTACAAACGTGGCTGACACAGCATAGTGAGTACAAGCAGGGCTAACATAGCATAGTGAATACAAGAGGTGCTAACATAGTATAGTGAGTACAAGAGGTGCTAACACAGCATAGTGAGTACAAGCAGGGCTAACACAGCATAATGAGTACAAGAGGTGCTAACACAGCATAGTGAGTACAAGAGGTGCTAACACAGCATAGTGAGTACAAGAGGTGATAACACAGCATAGTGAGTACAAGAGGTGCTAACATAGCATAATGAGTACAAGAGTTGCTAACACAGCATAGTGAGTACAAGAGATGCTAACACAGCATAATGAGTACAAGCGGGGTTAACGTAGCATAGTGAATACAAGAGGTGCTAACACAGCATAGTGAGTACAAGAGGTGCTAACATAGCATAATGAGTAAAAGAGGTGCTAACACAGCATAGTGAGTACAAGAGGTGCTAACATAGCAAAAAAATAGTACAAGCGGGACTAACACAGCATAGTGAGTACAAGAGGTGGTAACACAGCATAGTGAGTACAAGAGGTGCTAACACAGCATAGTGAGTACAAGAGGTGCTAACATAGCATAATGAGTACAAGAGGTGCTAACACAGCTTAGTGAGTAAAAGAGGTGCTAACACAGCATAGTGAGTACAAGCGGTGCTAACATAGCATAGTGAATACAAGAGGTGCTAACATAGCATAATGAATACAAGCGGTGCTAACACAGCATAGTGAGTACAAGAGGTGCTAACATAGTATAGTGACTACAAGAGTTGCTAACACAGCATAGTGAGTACAAGAGGTGCTAACACAGCATAGTGAGTACAAGAGGTGGTAACATGGCATAGTGAGTACAAGCGGGGCTAACATAGCATAGAGAGTACAATAGGTAGTAACACAGCATAGTGAGTACAAGAGGTGTTAACACAGCATAGTGAGTACAAGAGGTGCTAACACAGCATAGTGAGTACAAGAGGTGCTAACACAGCATAGTGAGTACAAGAGGTGCTAACGCAGCATAGTGAGTACAAGAGATGCGAACAGAACATAGTGAGTACAAGAGGTGTTAAAACAGCATAGTGAGTACAAGTGGGGCTAACATAGCATAGTGAGTACAAGCGGTGCTAACATAGCATAGTAGAGTACAAGAGGTGCTAACATAGCATAGTGAGTACAAGCAGGTGCTAACATAGCATAGTGAGTACAAGAGGTGCTAACATAGCATAGTGAGTACAAGTGGTCAACAAGCATAGTGAGACAAGGGTGCTAACACAGCATAAGAGTACAAGCAGGTGCTAACACAGCATAGTGAGTACAACCAGGGCTAACATAGCATAATGGGTACAAGAGGTGCTAACATAGCACAGTGAGTACAAGCGGTGCTAACATAGCATAGTGAGTACAAGAGGTGCTAACACAGCATAGTGAGTACAAGAGGTGCTAACACAGCACAGTGAGTACAAGAGGTGCTAACATAGCATAGTGAGTACAAGAGGTGCTAACATAGCATAATGAGTACAAGAGGTGCTAACACAGCATAGTGAGTACAAGAGGTGCTAACATAGCATAGTGAGTACAAGAGGTGCTAACACAGCACAGTGAGTACAAGAGGTGCTAACATAGCATAATGAGTACAAGAGGTGCTAACACACTATAGTGAGTACAAGTGGGGCTAACATAGCATAGTGGGTACAAGAGGTGCTAACATAGCACAGTGAGTACAAGTGGTGCTAACACAGCATAGTGAGTACAAGAGGTGCTAACATAGCATAGTGAGTACAAGAGGTGCTAACACAGCATAGTGAGTACAAGAGGGTGCTAACATAGCATAGTGAGTACAAGAGGTGCTAACATAGCATAGTGAGTACAAGTGGTGCTAACACAGCATAGTGAGTAAAAGAGGTGCGAACATAGCATAGTGAGTAGAAGAGGTGTGAACAGTGCATAGTGAGTACAAGAGGTGCTAACACAGCATAGTGGGTACAACAGGTGCTAACATAGCATAGTGAGTACAAGAGGTAATAGCATAGTGAGCACAAGAGGTGCTTACACAGCATCGTCGGTAGAACAGGTACTAACATAGCATAGCATAGTGAGTACAATAGGTGCTAACATAGCATAGTGAGTACAACAGGTGCTAACATAGCATAGTGAGTACAATAGGTGCTAACACAGCATAGTGAGTACAAGAGGTGCTAACACAGCATAGTGAGTACAAGAGGTGCTAACACAGCATAGTGAGTACAACAGGTGCTAACATAGCATAGTGAGTACAAGAGGTGCTAACATAGCACAGAGGTACAGCGATGCTAACATAGCATAGTGAGTACAAGAGGTGCTAACACAGCACAGTGAGTACAAGAGGTGCTAACATAGCATAATGAGTACAGAGGTGCTAACACAAGCATAGTGAGTACAAGAGGTGCTAACATGGCATAGTGAGTACAAGAGGTGCTAACACAGCATAGTGAGTACAAGAGGTGCTAACACAGCATAGTGAGTACAAGAGGTGCTAACATAGCATGTGAGTACAAGAGGTGCTAACATAGCATAGTGAGTACAACAGGTGCTAACATAGCATAGTGAGTACAAGAGGTAACAAGCATAGTGAGTACAAGAGGTGCTAACATAGCATAGTTAGTACAAGAGGTGCTTACACAGCATCGTGGGTACAACAGGTGCTAACATAGCATAGATGAGTACAAGAGGTGGTAACAGCATAGTGAGTACAAGGGTGTTAACATAGCATAGTGAGTACAATAGGTGCTAACATAGCATAGTGAGTACAACAGGGTGCTAACATAGCATAGTGAGTACAATAGGTGCTAACATAGCATAGTGAGTACAAGCAGTGCTAACACAGCATAGTTGAGTACAAGAGGTGCTAACACAGCACTGTGAGTACAAAGGTGCTAACACAGCATTGTGAATACAAGAGGGGCTAACATAGACACAGTGGTAGAGGTGCTAACACAGCATAGTGAGTACAAGAGATGCTAACATAGCATAGTGGTACAAGAGGTGCTAACATAGCATAGTGAGTACAAGCAGGTGCTAACATAGCATAGTGAGTACAAGAGGTGCTAACATAGCATAGTGAGTACAAGAGGTGCTAACATAGCATAATGAGTACAAGAGGTGCTAACATAGCATAGTGAGTACAACAGGTGCTAACACAGCATGAGTGAGTACAACAGAGTGCTAACATAGCATAGTGAGTACAAGAGGTGCTAAAACAGCATAGTGAGTACAAGAGGTGCTAACATTGCATAGTGAGTACAGAGGTGCTAACACAACATAGTTAGTACAACGAGGTGCTTACACAGCATTGTGGGTACAACAGGTGCTAACATAGCATAGTGAGTACAACAGGTGCTAACACAGCATAGTGAGTACAAGAGGTGCTAACATAGCATAGTGAGTACAAGAGGTGCTAACATAGCATAGTGAGTACAAGAGGTGCTAACATAGCATAGTGAGTACAAGAGGTGCTAACATAGCATAGTGAGTACAAGAGGTGCTAACACAGCACAGTGAGTACAAGAGGTGCTAACACAGCAAAGTGAGTACAAAGGTGCTAACTAGCATAGTGAGTACAAGAGGTGCTAACACAGCATAGTGAGTACAAAGGTGCTAACACAGCATAGTGAGTACAAGAGGTGCTAACATAGCACAGTGAGTACAAGAGGTGCTAACACAGCATAGTGAGTACAAGAGGTGCTAACACAGCATAGTGAGTACAACAGGTGCTAACACAGCATAGTGAGTACAAGAGGTGCTAACATAGCATAGTGAGTACAAGAGGTGCTAACATAGCATAGTTAGTACAGCAGGTGCTTACACAGCATAGTGGGTACAACAGGTGCTAACATAGCACAGTGAGTACAAGTGATGCTAACAGCATAGTGAGTACAACAGGTGCTAACATAGCATAGTGAGTACAACAGGTGCTAACATAGCATAGTGAGTACAACAGGTGCTAACACAGCATAGTGAGTACAAGAGGTGCTAACACAGCATAGTGAGTACAAGAGGTGCTAACACAGCACAGTGAGTACAAGAGGTGCTAACACAGCATAGTAGTACAAGCAGGGGCTAACATAGCATAGAGTACAAGAGGTGCTAACACAGCATAGTGAGTACAAGAGGTGTAACACAGCATAGTGAGTACAAGAGGTGCTAACACAGCATAGTGAGTACAAGAGGTGCTAACACAGCATAGTGAGTACAAGAGGTGCTAACAGAGCATAGTGAGTACAAGGTGCTAACACAGCATAGTGAGTACAAGCGGGGCTAACATAGCATAGTGAGTACAAGCGGGCTAACATAGCATAGTGAGTACAAGAGGTGCTAACACTAGCATAGTGAGTACAACAGGTGCTAACACAGCATAGTGAGTACAAGAGGTGCTAACACAGCATAGAGTACAAGTGGTGCTACACAGCATAGTGAGTACAACAGGGCTAACATAGCATAATGAGTACAAGAGGTGCTAACACAGCACATTGAGTACAAGGGTGCTAACATAGCACAGTGAGTACAAGAGGTGCTAACATAGCATAAGTGAGTACAAGAGGTGCTAACACAGCATAGTGAGTACAAGAGGTGCTAACACAGCATAATGAGTACAAGAGGTGCTAACACAGCATAGTGAGTACAAGAGGTGCTAACATAGCATAGTGAGTACAAGAGGTGCTAACATAGCATAGTAGTACAAGAGGTGCTAACACAGCATAGTGAGTACAACAGGTGCTAACTATAGCATAGTGAGTACAAGAGGTGCTAACATAGCATAGTGAGTACAAGAGGTGCTAACACAGCATAGTGAGTACAAGGGTGCTAACACAGCATAGTGAGTACAAGAGGTGCTAACACAGCATATGAGTACAAGAGGTGCTAACACAGCATGAGTGAGTACAAGAGGTGCTAACACAGCATAGTGAGTACAACAGGTGCTAACATAGCATAGTGAGTACAAGAGGTGCTAACACAGCATAGTGAGTACAAGAGGTGCTAACATAGCATAGTGAGTACAAGGGTGCTAACACAGCATAGTGAGTACAAGAGGTGCTAACACAGCATAGTGAGTACAAGAGGTGCTAACATAGCATAGTAGTACAAAGGCTAAGCATAATGAGTACAAGGGTGCTAACACAGCATAGTGAGTACAAGAGGTGCTAACACAGCATAGTGAGTACAAGAGATAGATAGCATAGTGAGTACAAGAGGTGCTAACAGCATAGTGAGTACAAGAGGTGCTAACACAGCATAGTGAGTACAAGAGGTGCTAACACAGCATAGTGAGTACAACAGGTGCTAACATAGCATAGTGAGTACAAGAGGTGCTAACACAGCATAGTGAGTACAAGAGGTGCTAACACAGCATAGTGAGTACAAGAGGTGCTAACACAGCACAAGTGAGTACAAGAGGTGCTAACATAGCATAATGAGTACAAGAGGTGCTAACATAGCATAGTGAGTACAAGAGGTGCTAACATAGCATAGTGAGTACAAGAGGTGCTAACACAGCATAGTGAGTACAGCAGGTGCTAACACAGCATAGTGAGTACAAGAGGTGCTAACATAGCATTAGTACAAGGTGCTAACACAGCATAGTGAGTACAAGAGGTGCTAACACATATAGTGAGTACAAGAGGTGCTAACAAGCATAGTGAGTACAAGAGGTGCTAACATAGCATAGTGAGTACAAGAGGTGCTAACACAGCATAGTGAGTACAAGAGGTGCTAACATAGCATAGTGAGTACAAGAGGTGCTAACATAGCATAGTGAGTACAAGAGGTGCTAACACAACATAGTGAGTACAAGAGGTGCTAACATAGCATAGTGAGTACAAGAGGTGCTAACACAGCATAGTGAGTACAAGAGGTGCTAACACAGCATAGTGGTACAAGAGGTGCTAACACAGCATAGTGAGTACAAGAGGTGCTAACATAGCATAGATAGTAAAGAGGTGCTAACATAGCATAGTGAGTACAAGAGGTGCTAACACAGCATAGTGAGTACAAAGGTGCTAACACAGCATAGTGAGTACAAGAGGTGCTAACATAGCATAGTGAGTACAAGAGGTGCTAACATAGCATAGTGAGTACAACAGGTGCTAACATAGCATAGTGAGTACAAGAGGTGCTAACACAGCATAGTGAGTACAAGCAGGTGCTAACATAGCATAGTGAGTACAAGTGAGCTAACATAGCATAGTGAGTACAAGAGGTGCTAACATAGCATAGTGAGTACAAGAGGTGCTAACATAGCATAGTGAGTACAAGAGGTGCTAACACATAGCAAGTGAGTACAACAGGTGCTAACATAGCATAGTGAGTACAAGAGGTGCTAACATAGCATAGTGAGTACAAGCAGGTGCTAACACAAGCATAGTGAGTACAAGAGGTGCTAACACAGCATAGTGAGTACAACAGGTGCTAACATAGCATAGTGAGTACAAGAGGTGCTAACATAGCACAGTAGTACAACGGTGCTAACATAGCATAGTGAGTACAAGAGGTGCTAACACAGCATAGTGAGTACAAGAGGTGCTAACATAGCATAGTGAGTACAAGAGGTGCTAACACAGCATAGTGAGTACAAGGGTGCTAACATAGCATAGTGAGTACAAAGGTGCTAACAAAGCATAGTGAGTACAAGAGGTGCTAACATAGCATAGTGAGTACAAGAGGTGCTAACATAGCATATGAGTACAAGAGGTGAACATAGCATAGTGAGTACAAGAGGTGCTAACATAGCATAGTGAGTACAACAGGTGCTAACAGCATTGAGTATGACAGGGTGCTAACATGCATAGTGAGTACAAGAGGTGCTAACATAGCATAGTGAGTATAACAGGTGTGAACAGAGCATAGTGAGTACAAGAGGTGCTAACACAGCATAGTGGGTACAACAGGTGCTAACATAGCATAGTGAGTACAAGAGGTTATAGCATAGTGAGTACAAGAGGTGCTAACATAGCATAGTTAGTACAACAGGTGCTTACACAGCATCGTCGGTACAACAGGTGCTAACATAGCATAGCATAGTGAGTACAAGAGGTGGTAACAGCATAGTGAGTACAACGGGTGTTAACATAGCATAGTGAGTACAATAGGTGCTAACATAGCATAGTGAGTACAACAGGTGCTAACATAGCTAGTGAGTGAAGAGGTGTAACACACATAGTGATATAAGCAGGATAACACAGCATAGTGATACAAGAGGTGCTAACATAGCACAGTGAGTACAAGAGGTGCTAACATAGCATAAGTGAGTACAAGAGGTGCTAACACAGCATAGTGAGTACAAGAGGTGCTAACATAGCATAGTGGTACAAGAGGTGCTAACATAGCATAGTGAGTACAACAGGTGCTAACACAGCATAGTGAGTACAAGAGGTGCTAACATAGCATAGTGAGTACAAGAGGTGCTAACATAGCATAGTGAGTACAAGTGGTGCTAACATAGCATAGTGAGTACAAGAGGTGCTAACATAGCATAGTGAGTACAAGAGGTGCTAACAAGCATAGTGAGTACAAGAGGTGCTACACAGCATAGTGAGTACAAGAGGTGCTAACATAGCATAGTGAGTACAAGAGGTGCTAACACAGCATAGTGAGTACAAGCAGGTGCTAACATAGCATAGTGAGTACAAGAGGTGCTAACACAGCATAGTGAGTACAAAGGTGCTAACATAGCATAGTGAGACAAGGTTAACATATGGTGAGTACAAGAGGTGCTAACACAGCATAGTGAGTACAAGAGGTGCTAACACAGCATAGTGAGTACAAGAGGTGCTAACATAGCATAGTAGTCAGTGGTGCTACACAGCATGGGCAACATACAAGTGAGTACAAGAGGTGCTAACATAGCATAGTGAGTACAAAGGTGCTAACATAGCATAGTGAGTACAAGGTGCTAACATAGCATAGTGAGTACAAAGGTGCTAACATAGCATAGTGAGTACAAGCGGTGCTAACATAGCACAGTGGTACAGAGGTGCTAACACAGCACAGTGAGTACAGCGGTGCTAACATAGCATAGTGAGTACAAGTGGTGCTAACACAGCATAGTGAGTACAACAGGTGCTAACACAGCATAGTGAATACAAGAGGTGCTAACATAGCACAGTGAGTACAGAGGTGCTAACATAGCACAGTGTGTACAGTGATGCTAACATAGCATAGTGAGTACAAGAGGTGCTAACATAGCACAGTGAGTACAAGATGTGCTAACATAGCTAATGAGTACAAGAGGTGCTAACATAGCAGTGAGTACAAGAGGTGCTAACATAGCATAGTGGTACAACGAGGTGCTAACACAGCATAGTGAGTACAAAGGTGCTAACAAGCATAGTGAGTACAAGAGGTGCTAAATAGCATAGTGGTACAAGAGGTGCTAACACAGCATAGTGAGTACAAGAGGTGCTAACACAGCATAGTTAGTACAAGAGGTGCTTACACAGCATTGTGGGTACGACAGGTGCTAACATAGTATAGTGAGTACAACAGGTGCTAACACAGCATAGCTGAGTATAACAGGTGCGAATATAGCAGAGTGAGTACAAGAGGTGTAAAAGAGCATAGTGAGTACAAGAGGTGCTAACACAGCATAGTGTGGTCAACAGGTGCTAACACAGCACAGTGAGTACAAGAGATAGTAGAATAGTAGTACAAGAGGTGCTAACAGCATAGTGAGAACAACAGGTGCTAACATAGCATAGTGAGTACAAGAAGTGGTAACAGCATAGTGAGTACAACAGGTGCTAACATAAGCATAGTGAGTACAAGAGGTGCTAACATAGCATAGTGAGTACAAGGTGCTAACACAGCATAGTGAGTACAAAGGTGCTAACACAGCATAATGAGTACAACGAGGTGCAAACAGCATAGTGAGTACAAGAGAGTGTAACAGCATAGTGAGTACAACAGGTGCTACATAGCATAGTGAGTACAAAGGTGCTAACACAGCATAGTGAGTACAACAGGTGCAAACAGCATAGTGAGTACAAGAGATGGTAACAGCATAGTGAGTACAACAGGTGCTCACATAGCATAGAGTAGTACAACAGGTGCTAACACAGCAAAGTGAGTACAACAGGTGCTAACACAGCAAAGTGAGTACAACAGGTGCTAACACAGCATGGTGAGTACAAGAGGTGCTAACATAGCATAGTTAGTACAACTGGTGCTTACAGAGCATCATGGGTACAACAGGTACTAACATAGCATAGCATAGTGAGTACAAGAGGTGGAAACAGCATAGTGAGTACAACGGGTGTTAACATAGTATAATGAGTACAATAGGTGCTAATATAGCATAGTGAGTACAAGTGGTGCTAACATAGCATAGTGAGTACAAGAGGCACTAACACAGCACAGTGAGTACAAGCAGTGCTAACATAGCATCGTGAGGTGCTAACACAGCATAGTGAGTACAAGAGGTGCTAACACAGCATAGTGAGTACAAGAGGTGGTAACACAGCATAGTGAGTACAAGAGGTGCTAACCACAGTGAGTGAGTACAGGAGGTGGTAACACAGCATAGTGAGGTACAAGAGGTGACTAACACAGCATAGTGAGTACAAGAGGTGCTAACAGAACATAGTGAGTACAAGAGGTGTTAACACAGCATAGTGAGTAGAAGCGGGGCTAATATAGCATAGTGAGTACAAGCGGGCTAACATAGCATATAGAGAACAAGAGGTGCTAACATAGCATAGTGAGTGCAAGCGGGGTTAACATAGCATAGTGAGTACAATAGGTGCTAACATAGTATAGTGAATACAACAGGTGCTAACATAGCATAGTGAGTACAAGTGGTGCTAACATAGCATAGTGAGGACAAGTGGTGCTAACACAACATAGCAAGTACAAGCGGTGCAAACACAGCATAGTGAGTACAACCAGGGCTAACATAGCATAATGGGTACAAGAGCTGCTAACATAGCACATTGAGTACAAGCGGTGCTAACATAGCACAGTGAGTACAAGCGGTGCTAACATAGCATAGTGAGTACAAGAGGTGCTAACACAACATAGTAGTACAAGTGGGGCTAACACAGCACAGTGAGGTACAAGTGGTGCTAACACAGCACAATGAGTACAAGAGGTGCTAACATAGCATAGTGGGTACAACAGGTGCTAACATAGCATAGTGAGTACAAGAGGTAATAGCATAGTGAGCACAAGAGGTGCTAACATAGCATAGTTAGTACAAGAGGTGCTTACACAGCATCGTGGGTACAACAGGTACTAACATAGCATAGCATAGTGAGTACAAGAGTTGGTAACAGCATAGTGAGTACAACGGGTGTTAACATAGCATAGTGAGTACAATAGGTGCTAACATAGCATAGTGAGTACAACAGGGGCTAACATAGCGTAGTGAGTAGAAGAGGTGCTAACACATCATTGTGAATACAAGCAGGGATAACATAGCACACTGGGTACAAGAGGTGCTAACATAGCACAGTGAGTACAAGAGGTGCTAACATAGCATAATGAGTACAAGAGGTGTTAACACAGCACAGTGAGTACAAGAGGTGCTAACATAGCATAATGAGTACAAGAGGTGCTAACACAATATAGTGAGTACAAGTGGTGCTAACATAGCATAGTGAGTACAAGAGGTGCTAACACAGCATAGTTAGTACAACAGGTGCTTACACAGCATTTGGGTATGACTTGTGCTAACATAGCATAGTGAGTACAAGAGGTGCTAACATAGCATAGTGAGTATAACAGGTGCGAACATAGCATAGTGAGTACAAGAGGTGCTAACACAGCATAGTGGGTACAACAGGTGCTAACATAGCATAGTGAGTACAAGAGGTTATAGCATAGTGAGTACAAGAGGTGCTAACATAGCATAGTTAGTACAACAGGTGCTTACACAGCATCGTGGGTACAACAGGTGCTAACATAGCATAGCATAGTGAGTACAAGAGGTGGTAACAGCATAGTGAGTACAACGGGTGTTAACATAGCATAGTGAGTACAATAGGTGCTAACATAGCATAGTGAGTACAACAGGGGCTAACATAGCATAGTGAGTACAATAGGTGCTAACATAGCATAGTGAGTACAAGTGGTGCTAACACAGCACAGTGAGTACAAGAGGTGCTAACACAGCACAGTGAGTATAAACGGTGCTAACATAACATGGTGAGTACAAGTGGTGCTAACACAGCACTGTGAGTACAACAGGTGCTAACACAGCATTGTGAATACAAGCAGGGCTAACATAGCACACTGGGTACAAGAGGTGCTAACATAGCACAGTGTGTACAAGCGATGCTAACATAGCATAGTGAGTACAAGAGGTGCTAACATAGCAGAGTGAGTACAAGATGTGCTAACATAGCGTAATGAGTACAAGAGGTGCTAACATAGCACAGTGAGTTCAAGAGGTGCTAACATAGCACAATGAGTACAAGAGGTGCTAACATTGCATAGTGAGTACAACAGGTGCTAACACAGCATGGTGAGTACAACAGGTGCTAACATAGCATAGTAAGTACAAGAGGTGCTAAAATAGCATAGTGAGTACAAGAGGTGCTAACATTGCATAGTGAGTACAAGAGTGCTAACACAACATAGTTAGTACAACAGGTGCTTACACAGCATTGTGGGTCGACAGGTGCTAACATAGTATAGTGAGTACAACAGGTGCTAACACAGCATAGCGAGTATAACAGGTGGGAATATAGCAGAGTGAGTACAGAGGTGTAAAAGAGCATAGTGAGTACAAGAGGTGCTAACACAGCATAGTGTGGTCAACAGGTGCTAACACAGCACAGTGAGTACAAGAGATAGTAGAATAGTGAGTACAAGAGGTGCTAACAGCATTGTGAGAACAACAGGTGCTAACTTAGCATAGTGAGTACAAGAGGTGGTAACAGCTAGTGAGTACAACAGGTGCTAACATAGCATAGTGAGTACAATAGGTGCTAACATATAAGTGAGTACAAGAGGTGCTAACACAGCAAAGTGAGTACAACAGGTGTAAACACAGCACAGTGAGTACAACTGGTGCTAACACAGCATAAGTGAGTGCAACAGGTGCAAACAGCATAGTGAGTACAAGAGATGGTAACAGCATAGTGAGTACAACAGGTGCTCACATAGCATGGTGAGTACAACAGGTGCTAACACAGCAAAGTGAGTACAACAGGTGCTAACACAGCACCGTGAGTACAAGAGGTGCTAACACAGCATGGTGAGTACAAGAGGTGCTAACATAGCATAGTTAGTACAACAGGTGCTTACACAGCATCGTGGGTACAACAGGTACTAACATAGCATAGCATAGTGAGTACAAGAGGTGGTAACAGCATCAGTGAGTACAACGGGTGTTAACATAGTATAATGAGTACAATAGGTGCTAATATAGCATTGTGAGTACAAGTGGTGCTAACATAGCATAGTGAGTAGAAGAGGCACTAACACAGCACAGTGAGTACAAGCAGTGCTAACATAGCATCGTGAGGTGCTAACACAGCATAGTGAGTACAAGAGGTGCTAACACAGCACAGTGAGTACAAGCAGGGCTAACATAGCATAGAGTACAAGAGGTGTAACACAGCATAGTGAGTACAAGAGGTGCTAACACAGCATAGTGAGTACAAGAGGTGCTAACACAGCATAGTGAGTACAAGAGGTGGTAACGCATAGTGAGTACAAGAGGTGCTAACAGAACATAGTGAGTACAAGAGGTGTTAACACAGCATAGTGAGTGAAGCGGGGCTAATATAGCATAGTGAGTACAAGAGGTGCTAACATAGCATAGTGAGTACAAGAGGTGCTAACACAGCATAGTGAGTACAAGGGTGCTAACATAGCATAGTGAGTACAAAGGGGCTAACATAGCATAAGTGAGTACAAGAGGTGCTAACATAGCATAGTGAGTACAAAGGTGCTAACATAGCATAGTGAGTACAAGAGGTGCTAACATAGCATAGTGAGTACAAGAGGTGCTAACATAGCATAGTGAGGACAAGTGGTGCTAACACAGCATGGTGAGTACAAAGAGGTGCAAACACAGCATAATGTAAACAACCAGGGCTAAAATTAAGCATAATGAGTACAGAGCTGCTAACATAGCACATTAGTACAATGATTGCATAACACAATCAGTAAGGGAGTACTAACATAGCTGAAAGTACAAGAGGTGCTAACACAACATAGTGAGTACAAGGTAACACAGCACAGTGGTACAAATGGTGCCAACACAGCACAATGAGCACAAGAGGTGCTAACATAACAATGGTACAACAGGTGCATAGCATAATGAGTACAGAAATAACGCATAGTAAGCACAAGAAGAGCTAACATAGCATAGTTAACTAACTGATTGCTTACAGCATCGTCCGGTTCACAGGTTCCAACATAGCACAGCATAGTGTTAAAGGTTGGTAACGCAAAATTGCGTTGTGCTAGCATAGTGGTATAGGTGCTAACAGAGCAAATGAGTACAACAGGAGACTAACATGGCGGCAGTGAGTAAAAGAGGTGCTAACTCATCATGGTCTAAACAGGATAACGCTCTGGGTACAAGAGGTGCTAACATAGCACAGTGAGTACATGTGATGCTAACATAGCGCATAATGTAAGTACAAGAGGTGTTAACACAGCACAGTGAGTACAAGAGGTGCTAACATAGCATAATGAGTACAAGAGGTGCTAACACAATATAGTGAGTACAAGTGGTGCTAACATAGCATAGTGAGTACAAGGGTGCTAACACAGCATAGTTAAGTACAACAGGTGCTTAACAGCATTTGGGTATGACATGTGCTAACACTAGCATAGTGAGTACAAGAGGTGCTAACATAGCATAGTGAGTACAACAGGTCTGAACATAGCATAGTGAGTACAAGAGGTGCTAACACAGCATAGTGGAGTACAACAGGTGCTAACATAGCATAGTGAGTACAAGAGGTTATAGCATAGTGAGTACAAGAGGTGCTAACATAGCATAGTTAGTACAACAGGTGCTTACACAGCATCGTGGGTAGAACAGGTACTAACATAGCATAGCATAGTGAGTACAAGAGGTGGTAACAACATAGTGAGTACAACGGGTGTTAACATAGCATAGTGAGTACAATAGGTGCTAACATAACATAGTGAGTACAACAGGGACTAACATAGCATAGTGAGTACAATAGGTGCTAACATAGCATAGTGAGTACAAGTGGTGCTAACACAGCATAGTGAGTACAAGAGGTGCTAACACAGCACAGTGAGTACAAGCGGTGCTAACATAGCATGGTGAGTACAAGTGGTGCTAACACAGCACTGTGAGTACAACAGGTGCTAACACAGCATTGTGAATACAAGCAGGGCTAACATAGCACACTGGGTACAAGAGGTGCTAACATAGCACAGTGTGTACAAGCGATGCTAACATAGCATAGTGAGTACAAGAGGTGCTAACATAGCAGAGTGAGTACAAGATGTGCTAACATAGCGTAATGAGCACAAGAGGTGCTAACATAGCACAGTGAGTACAAGAGGTGCTAACATAGCACAATGAGTACAAGAGGTGCTAACATTGCATAGTGAGTACAACAGGTGCTAACACAGCATGGTGAGTACAACAGGTGCTAACATAGCATAGTGAGTACAAGAGGTGCTAAAATAGCATAGTGAGTACAAGAGGTGCTAACATTGCATAGTGAGTACAAGAGGTGCTAACACAACATAGTTAGTACAACAGGTGCTTACACAGCATTGTGGGTACGACAGGTGCTAACATAGTATAGTGAGTACAACAGGTGCTAACACAGCATAGTGAGTATAACGAGGTGCGAATATAGCAGAGTGAGTACAAGAGGTGTAAAAGAGCATAGGTGAGTACAAGAGGTGCTAACACAGCATAGTGGGTACAACAGGTGCTAACACAGCACAGTAAATACAAGAGATAGTAGAATAGTGAGTAGAAGAGGTGCTAACAGCATTGTGAGAACAATAGGTGCTAACTTAGCATAATGAGTACAAGAGGTGGTAACAGCATAGTGAGTACAACAGGTGCTAACATAGCATAGTGAGTACAATAGGTGCTAACATAGCATAGTGAGTACAAGAGGTGCTAACACAGCAAAGTGAGTACAACAGGTGCTAACACAGCACCGTGAGTACAACAGGTGCTAACACAGCATAGTGAGTGCAACAGGTGCAAACAGCATAGTGAGTACAAGAGATGGTAACAGCATAGTGAGTACAACAGGTGCTCACATAGCATGGTGAGTACAACAGGTGCTAACACAGCATAGTGAGTACAACAGGTGCAAACAGCATAGTGAGTACAAGAGATGGTAACAGCATAGTGAGTACAACAGGTGCTCACATAGCATGGTGAGTACAACAGGTGCTAACACAGCAAAGTGAGTACAACAGGTGCTAACACAGCACCGTGAGTACAAGAGGTGCTAACACAGCATGGTGAGTACAAGAGGTGCTAACATAGCATAGTTAGTACAACAGGTGCTTACACAGCATCGTGGGTACAACAGGTACTAACATAGCATAGCATAGTGAGTACAAGAGGTGGTAACAGCATAGTGAGTACAACGGGTGTTAACATAGTATAATGAGTACAATAGGTGCTAATATAGCATTGTGAGTACAAGTGGTGCTAACATAGCATAGTGAGTAGAAGAGGCACTAACACAGCACAGTGAGTACAAGCAGTGCTAACATAGCATCGTGAGGTGCTAACACAGCATAGTGAGTACAAGAGGTGCTAACACAGCATAGTGAGTACAAGCAGGGCTAACATAGCATAGAGAGTACAAGAGGTAGTAACACAGCATAGTGAGTACAAGAGGTGCTAACACAGCATAGTGAGTACAAGAGGTGCTAACACAGCATAGTGAGTACAAGAGGTGCTAACACAGCATAGTGAGTACAAGAGGTGCTAACACAAGCATAGTGAGTACAAGAGGTGCTAACACAGCATAGTGAGTAACAGGTGCTAACAGAACATAGTGAGTACAAGAGGTGCTAACACAGCATAGTGAGTACAAGAGGTGCTAACATAGCATAGTGAGTACAAGCGAGCTAACATAGCAATAGAGTACAAGAGGTGCTAACATAGCATAGTGAGTACAAGAGGTGCTAACATAGCATAGTGAGTACAAAGGTGCTAACATAGCATAGTGAGTACAAGAGGTGCTAACATAGCATAGTGAGTACAAGAGGTGCTAACATAGCATAGTGAGTACAACAGGTGCTAACATAGCATAGTGAGTACAAGAGGTAACATAGCATAGTGAGTACAAGAGGTGCTAACATAGCATAGTTAGTACAAGAGGTGCTTACACAGCATAGTGGTACAACAGGTGCTAACATAGCTACATAGTGAGTACAAGAGTTGGCTAACACAGCACAGTGAGTACAAGTGCTAACATAGCATAGTGAGTACAAGAGGTGCTAACACAGCATAGTGAGTACAAGCGGTGCTAACATAGCATAGTGAGTACAAGAGGTGCTAACACAGCATAGTGAGTACAAGCAGGGCTAACATAGCACACTGGGTACAAGAGGTGCTAACATAGCACAGTGAGTACAGAGGTGCTAACATAGCATAGTGAGTACAAGAGGTGCTAACACAGCATAGTGAGTACAAGAGGTGCTAACATAGCATAGTGAGTACAAGAGGTGCTAACACAGCATAGTGAGTACAAGAGGTGCTAACATAGCATAGTGAGTACAAGAGGTGCTAACACAGCATAGTGAGTACAACAGGTGCTAACACAGCATAGTGAGTACAACAGGTGGTAACATAGCATAGTGAGTACAAGAGGTGCTAACATAGAATAGTGAGTACAAAAGGTGCTAGACATAGCATAGTGAGTACAAGAGGTGCTAACACAGCATAGTGAGTACAACAGGTGCTAACATAGCATAGTGAGTACAGAGGTTATAGCATAGTGGTACAAGAGGTGCTAACATAGCATAGTGAGTACAAGAGGTGCTAACATAGCATAGTGAGTACAAGAGGTGCTAACACAACATAGTGAGTACAAGAGGTGCTAACACAGCATAGTGAGTACAAGAGGTGCTAACATAGCATAGTGAGTACAAAGGTGCTAACACAGCATAGTGAGTACAAGAGGTGCTAACACAGCATAGTGAGTACAAGAGGTGCTAACACAGCATAGTGAGTACAAGAGGTGCTAACACAGCATAGTGAGTACAAGAGGTGCTAACATAGCATAGTGAGTACAAGAGGTGCTAACATAGCATGAGTGAGTACAAGAGGTGCTAACATAGCATAGTGAGTACAAGAGGTGCTAACACAGCATGTGAGTACAACAGGTGCTAACATAGCATAGTGGGTACAAGAGGTGCTAACATAGCATAGTGAGTACAAGAGGTGCTAACATAGCATAAGTGAGTACAAGAGGTGCTAACATAGCATAGTGAGTACAAGAGGTGCTAACACAGCATAGTGAGTACAACGAGGTGCTAACATAGCATAGCTAGTGAGTACAAGAGGTGCTAACATAGCATAGTGAGTACAAGAGGTGCTAACACAGCATAGTGAGTACAAGAGGTGCTAACATAGCATAGTGAGTACAACAGGTGCTAACATAGCATAGTGAGTACAAGAGGTGCTAACACAGCATAGTGAGTACAACAGGTGCTAACACAGCATAGTGAGTACAAGAGGTGCTAACACAGCATAGTGAGATACAACAAGTGAGTACAATAGGTGCTAACATAGCATAGTGAGTACAACAGGGGCTAACATAGCGTAGTGAGTAGAAGAGGTGCTAACACATCATTGTGAATACAAGCAGGGATAACATAGCACACTGGGTACAAGAGGTGCTAACATAGCACAGTGAGTACAAGAGGTGCTAACATAGCATAATGAGTACAAGAGGTGTTAACACAGCACAGTGAGTACAAGAGGTGCTAACATAGCATAATGAGTACAAGAGGTGCTAACACAATATAGTGAGTACAAGTGGTGCTAACATAGCATAGTGAGTAAGAGGTGCTAACACAGCATAGTTAGTACAACAGGTGCTTACACAGCATTTGGGTATGACTTGTGCTAACATAGCATAGTGAGTACAAGAGGTGCTAACATAGCATAGTGAGTATAACAGGTGCGAACATAGCATAGTGAGTACAAGAGGTGCTAACACAGCATAGTGGGTACAACAGGTGCTAACATAGCATAGTGAGTACAAGAGGTTATAGCATAGTGAGTACAAGAGGTGCTAACATAGCATAGTTAGTACAACAGGTGCTTACACAGCATCGTGGGTACAACAGGTGCTAACATAGCATAGCATAGTGAGTACAAGAGGTGGTAACAGCATAGTGAGTACAACGGGTGTTAACATAGCATAGTGAGTACAATAGGTGCTAACATAGCATAGTGAGTACAACAGGGGCTAACATAGCATAGTGAGTACAATAGGTGCTAACATAGCATAGTGAGTACAAGTGGTGCTAACACAGCACAGTGAGTACAAGAGGTGCTAACACAGCACAGTGAGTACAAGCGGTGCTAACATAGCATGGTGAGTACAAGTGGTGCTAACACAGCACTGTGAGTACAACAGGTGCTAACACAGCATTGTGAATACAAGCAGGGCTAACATAGCACACTGGGTACAAGAGGTGCTAACATAGCACAGTGTGTACAAGCGATGCTAACATAGCATAGTGAGTACAAGAGGTGCTAACATAGCAGAGTGAGTACAAGATGTGCTAACATAGCGTAATGAGTACAAGAGGTGCTAACATAGCACAGTGAGTTCAAGAGGTGCTAACATAGCACAATGAGTACAAGAGGTGCTAACATTGCATAGTGAGTACAACAGGTGCTAACACAGCATGGTGAGTACAACAGGTGCTAACATAGCATAGTGAGTACAAGAGGTGCTAAAATAGCATAGTGAGTACAAGAGGTGCTAACATTGCATAGTGAGTACAAGAGGTGCTAACACAACTAGTTAGTACAACAGGTGCTTACACAGCATTGTGGGTACGACAGGTGCTAACATAGTATAGTGAGTACAACAGGTGCTAACACAGCATAGCGAGTATAACAGGTGCGAATATAGCAGAGTGAGTACAAGAGGTGTAAAAAGAGCATAGTGAGTACAAGAGGTGCTAACACAGCATAGTGTGGTCAACAGGTGCTAACACAGCACAGTGAGTACAAGAGATAGTAGAATAGTTAGTACAAGAGGTGCTAACAGCATTGTGAGAACAACAGGTGCTAACTTAGCATAGTGAGTACAAGAAGTGGTAACAGCTTAGTGAGTACAACAGGTGCTAACATAGCATAGTGAGTACAAAGGTGCTAACATAGCATAGTGAGTACAAGAGGTGCTAACACAGCAAAGTGAGTACAACAGGTGTAAACACAGCACCGTGAGTACAACTGGTGCTAACACAGCATAGTGAGTGCAACAGGTGCAAACAGCATAGTGAGTACAAGAGATGGTAACAGCATAGTGAGTACAACAGGTGCTCACGCATGAAGTGAGTACAACAGGTGCTAACACAGCAAAGTGAGTACAACAGGTGCTAACACAGCACCGTGAGTACAAGAGGTGCTAACACAGCATGGTGAGTACAAGAGGTGCTAACATAGCATAGTGAGTACAACAGGTGCTTACACAGCATCGTGGGTACAACAGGTGCTAACATAGCATAAGTGAGTACAAGAGGTGGTAACAGCACAGTGGTACAATGGTGTTAACATAGTATAATGAGTACAATAGGTGCTAATATAGCATTGTGAGTACAAGTGGTGCTAACATAGCATAGTGAGTAGAAGAGGCACTAACACAGCACAGTGAGTACAAGCAGTGCTAACATAGCATCGTGAGGTGCTAACACAGCATAGTGAGTACAAGAGGTGCTAACACAGCACAGTGAGTACAAGCAGGGCTAACATAGCATAGAGAGTACAAGAGGTAGTAACACAGCATAGTGAGTACAAGAGGTGGTAACACAGCATAGTGAGTACAAGAGGTGCTAACACAGCATAATGAGTACAAGAGGTGCTAACGCAGCATAGTGAGTACAAGAGGTGCTAACAGAACATAGTGAGTACAAGAGGTGTTAACACAGCATAGTGAGTAGAAGCGGGGCTAATATAGCATAGTGAGTACAAGCGGGCTAACATACCATATAGAGAACAAGAGGTGCTAACATAGCATAGTGAGTGCAAGCGGGGTTAACATAGCATAGTGAGTACAATAGGTGCTAACATAGCATAGTGAATACAACAGGTGCTAACATAGCATAGTGAGTACAAGTGGTGCTAACATAGCATAGTGAGGACAAGTGGTGCTAACACAGCATAGCAAGTACAAGCGGTGCAAACACAGCATAGTGAGTACAACCAGGGCTAACATAGCATAATGGGTACAAGAGCTGCTAACATAGCACATTGAGTACAAGCGGTGCTAACATAGCACAGTGAGTACAAGCGGTGCTAACATAGCATAGTGAGTACAAGAGGTGCTAACACAACATAGTGAGTACAAGAGGTGCTAACACAGCATAGTGAGTACAAGTGGTGCTAACACAGCACAATGAGTACAAGAGGTGCTAACATAGCATAGTGGGTACAACAGGTGCTAACATAGCATAGTGAGTACAAGAGGTAATAGCATAGTGAGCACAAGAGGTGCTAACATAGCATAGTTAGTACAACTGGTGCTTACACAGCATCGTCGGTACAACAGGTTCTAACATAGCATAGCATAGTGAGTACAAGAGTTGGTAACAGCATACTGAGTACAACGGGTGTTAACATAGCATAGTGAGTACAATAGGTGCTAACATAGCATAGTGAGTACAACAGGGGCTAACATAGCGTAGTGAGTAGAAGAGGTGCTAACACATCATTGTGAATACAAGCAGGGATAACATAGCACTCTGGGTACAAGAGGTGCTAACATAGCACAGTGAGTACATGTGATGCTAACATAGCATAGTGAGTACAAGAGGTGTTAACACAGCACAGTGAGTACAAGAGGTGCTAACATAGCATAATGAGTACAAGAGGTGCTAACACAATATAGTGAGTACAAGTGGTGCTAACATAGCATAGTGAGTACAAGAGGTGCTAACACAGCATAGTTAGTACAACAGGTGCTTACACAGCATTTGGGTATGACTTGTGCTAACATAGCATAGTGAGTACAAGAGGTGCTAACATAGCATAGTGAGTATAACAGGTGCGAACATAGCATAGTGAGTACAAGAGGTGCTAACACAGCATAGTGGGTACAACAGGTGCTAACATAGCATAGTGAGTACAAGAGGTTATAGCATAGTGAGTACAAGAGGTGCTAACATAGCATAATTAGTACAACAGGTGCTTACACAGCATCGATGGGTACAACAGGTGCTAACATAGCATAGCATTGTGAGTCAAAGGGTGGTAACAGCATAGTGAGTATAGCGGGTGTTAACATAGCATAGTGAGTACAAGCAGGTGTTAACATAGCATAGTGAGTACAACAGGGAGCTAACATAGCATAGTGAGTACAATAGGTGCTAACATAGCATAGTGAGTACAAGTGGTGCTAACACAGCACAGTGAGTACAAGAGGTGCTAACACAGCACAGTGAGTACAAGCGGTGCTAACATAGCATGGTAATTACAAGTGGTGCTAACACAGCACTGTGAGTACAACAGGTGCTAACACAGCATTGTGAATACAAGCAGGGCTAACATAGCACACTGGGTACAAGAGGTGCTAACATAGCACAGTGTGTACAAGCGATGCTAACATAGCATAGTGGTACAAGAGGTGCTAACATAGCAGAGTGAGTACAAGATGTGCTAACATAGCATAATGAGTACAAGAGGTGCTAACATAGCACAGTGAGTACAAGAGGTGCTAACATAGCACAATGAGTACAAGAGGTGCTAACATTGCATAGTGAGTACAACAGGTGCTAACACAGCATGAGTGAGTACAACAGGTGCTAACATAGCATAGTGAGTACAAGAGGTGCTAAATAGCATAGTGAGTACAAGAGGTGCTAACATTGCATAGTGAGTACAGAGGTGCTAACACAACATAGTTAGTACAACGAGGTGCTTACACAGCATTGTGGGTGCGACAGGTGCTAACATGGTATAGTGAGTACAACAGGTGCTAACACAGCATAGCGAGTATAACAGGTGCGAATATAGCAGAGTGAGTACAAGAGGTGTAAAAAGAGCATAGTGAGTACAAGAGGTGCTAACACAGCATAGTGTGGTCAACAGGTGCTAACACAGCACAGTGAGTACAAGAGATAGTAGAATAGTTAGTACAAGAGGTGCTAACAGCATTGTGAGAACAACAGGTGCTAACTTAGCATAGTGAGTACAAGAAGTGGTAACAGCTTAGTGAGTACAACAGGTGCTAACATAGCATAGTGAGTACAATAGGTGCTAACATAGCATAGTGAGTACAAGAGGTGCTAACACAGCAAAGTGAGTACAACAGGTGTAAACACAGCACCGTGAGTACAACTGGTGCTAACACAGCATAGTGAGTGCAACAGGTGCAAACAGCATAGTGAGTACAAGAGATGGTAACAGCATAGTAAGTACAACAGGTGCTCACATAGCATGGTGAGTACAACAGGTGCTAACACAGCATAGTGAGTACAACAGGTGCAAACAACATAGTGAGTACAAGAGATGGTAACAGCATAGTGAGTACAACAGGTGCTCACATAGCATGGTGAGTACAACAGGTGCTAACACAGCAAAGTGAGTACAACAGGTGCTAACACAGCACCGTGAGTACAAGAGGTGCTAACACAGCATGGTGAGTACAAGAGGTGCTAACATAGCATAGTTAGTACAACAGGTGCTTACACAGCATCGTGGGTACAACAGGTACTAACATAGCATAGCATAGTGAGTACAAGAGGTGGTAACAGCATAGTGAGTACAACGGGTGTTAACATAGTATAATGAGTACAATAGGTGCTAATATAGCATTGTGAGTACAAGTGGTGCTAACATAGCATAGTGAGTAGAAGAGGCACTAACACAGCACAGTGAGTACAAGCAGTGCTAACATAGCATCATGAGGTGCTAACACAGCATAGTGAGGTACAAGAGGTGCTAACACAGCATAGTGAGTACAAGCAGGGCTAACATAGCATAGAGAGTACAAGAGGTAGTAACACAGCATAGTGAGTACAAGAGGTGTTAACACAGCATAGTGAGTACAAGTGGTGCTAACACAGCATAGTGAGTACAGGAGGTGGTAACACAGCATAGTGAGTACAAGAGGTGGTAACACAGCATAGTGAGTACAAGAGGTGCTAACACAACATAATGAGTACAAGAGGTGCTAACGCAGCATAGTGAGTACAAGAGGTGCTAACAGAACATAGTGAGTACAAGAGGTGTTAACACAGCATAGTGAGTACAAGCGGGGCTAATATAGCATAGTGAGTACAAGCGGGCTAACATAGCATATATAGAACAAGAGGTGCTAACATAGCATAGTGAATACAACAGGTGCTAACTTAGCATAGTGAGTACAAGTGGTGCTAACATAGCATAGTGAGGACAAGTGGTGCTAACACAGCATAGAAGTACAAGCGGTGCAAACACAGCATAGTGAGTACAACAGAGGCTAACATAGCATAATGAGTACAAGAGGTGCTAACATAGCACATTGAGTACAAGCGGTGCTAACATAGCACAGTGAGTACAAGCGGTGCTAACATAGCATAGTGAGTACAAGAGGTGCTAACACAACATAGTGAGTACAAGTGGGGCTAACACAGCATAATGAGTGCAACAGGTGCAAACAGCATAGTGAGTACAAGAGATGGTAACAGCATAGTGAGTACAACAGGTGCTAACATAGCATAGTGAGTACAGCAGGTGCTAACACAGCATAGTGAGTACAACAGGTGCAAACAGCATAGTGAGTACAAGAGTGCTAACAAGCATAGTGAGTACAACAGGTGCTAACATAGCATAGTGAGTACAAAGGTGCTAACATAGCAGTGAGTACAACAGGTGCTAACATAGCACTAGTGAGTACAAGAGGTGCTAACACAGCATGGTGAGTACAAGAGGTGCTAACATAGCATAGTTAGTACAAGGCTACACAGCATCATGGGTACAACAGGTGCTAACATAGCATAGCATAGTGAGTACAAGAGGTGGAAACAGCATAGTGAGTACAACAGGTGTTAACGTAGCATAGCATAGTGAGTACAAGAGGTGGTAACAGCATAGTGAGTACAAGTGGTGCTAACATAGCATAGTGAGTACAAGAGGCACTAACACAGCACAGTGAGTACAAGCAGTGCTAACATAGCATCGTGAGGTGCTAACACAGCATAGTGAGTACAAGAGGTGCTAACACAGCATAGTGAGTACAAGAGGTGGTAACACAGCATAGTAGTACAAGAGGTGCTAACACAGTGTAGTGAGTACAGGAGGTGCTAACACAGCATAGTGAGTACAAGAGGTGCTAACACAGCATAGTGAGTACAAGAGGTGCTAACACAGCATACTGAGTACAAGAGGTGGTAACACAGCATAGTGAGTACAAGCAGGGCTAACATAGCATAGTGAGTACAAGCGGTGCTAACATAGCATATGAGAACAAGAGGTGCTAACATAGCATAGTGAGTGCAAGCAGGTTAACATAGCATAGTGAGTACAATAGGTGCTAACATAGCATAGTGAATACAACAGGTGCTAACATAGCATAGTGAGTACAAGTGGTGCTAACATAGCATAGTGAGTACAAGTGGTGCTAACACAACATAGAAGTACAAGAGGTGCAAACACAGCATAGTGAGTACAACAGGGCTAACATAGCATAATGGGTACAAGAGGTGCTAACATAGCACATTGAGTACAAGCGGTGCTAACATAGCACAGTGAGTACAAAGCGGTGCTAACATAGCATAGTGAGTACAAGAGGTGCTAACACAACATAGTGAGTACAAGTGGTGCTAACACAGCACAGTGAGTACAAGTGGTGCTAACATAGCACAATGAGTACAAGAGGTGCTAACATAGCATAGTGGGTACAACAGGTGCTAACATAGCATAGTGAGTACAAGAGGTAATAGCATAAGTGAGTACAAGAGGTGCTAACATAGCATAGTTAGTACAACTGGTGCTTACACAGCATCGTCGGTACAACAGGTTCTAACATAGCATGCATAGTGAGTACAGAGTTGGTAACAGCATAGTGAGTACAACAGGTGTTAACATAGCATAGTGAGTACAATAGGTGCTAACATAGCATAGTGAGTACAACAGGGGCTAACATAGCGTAAGTGAGTGAAGAGGTGCTAACACAGCATGTGAAGTACAAGCAGGGATAACATAGCACACTGGGTACAAGAGGTGCTAACATAGCACAGTGAGTACAAGAGGTGCTAACATAGCATAGTGAGTACAAGAGGTGCTAACACAGCATAGTGAGTACAAGAGGTGCTAACATAGCATAGTGAGTACAAGAGGTGCTAACACAGCATAGTGAGTACAAGAGGTGCTAACATAGCATAGTGAGTACAAGAGGTGCTAACATAGCATAGTTAGTACAACAGGTGCTTACACAGCATTTGGGTATGACTTGTGCTAACATAGCATAGTGAGTACAAGAGGTGCTAACATAGCATAGTGAGTATAACAGGTGCGAACATAGCATAGTGAGTACAAGAGGTGCTAACACAGCATAGTGGGTACAACAGGTGCTAACATAGCATAGTGAGTACAAGAGGTTATAGCATAGTGAGTACAAGAGGTGCTAACATAGCATAGTTAGTACAACAGGTGCTTACACATCATCGTGGGTACAACAGGTGCTAACATAGCATAGCATAGTGAGTACAAGAGTTGGTAACAGCATAGTGAGTACAGGGTGTTAACATAGCATAGTGAGTACAATAGGTGCTAACATAGCATAGTGAGTACAACAGGGGCTAACATAGCATAGTGAGTACAATAGGTGCTAACATGCATAGTAGTACAAGAGGTGCTAACACAGCACAGTGAGTACAAGAGGTGCTAACACAGCACAGTGAGTACAAGCGGTGCTAACATAGCATAGTGAGTACAAGAGGTGCTAACACAGCATAGTGAGTACAACAGGTGCTAACACAGCATTGTGAGTACAAGCAGGTGCTAACATAGCACACTGGGTACAAGAGGTGCTAACATAGCACAGTGAGTACAAGAGGTGCTAACATAGCATAGTGAGTACAAGAGGTGCTAACATAGCATAGTGAGTACAATAGGTGCTAACATAGCATAGTGAGTACAAGAGGTGCTAACATAGCACAGTGAGTACAAGAGGTGCTAACATAGCACAGTGAGTACAAGAGGTGCTAACACAGCATAGTGAGTACAACAGGTGCTAACAGCATAGTGAGTACAAGAGATGGTAACACAGCATAGTGAGTACAACAGGTGCTCACATAGCATGGTGAGTACAACAGGTGCTAACACAGCAAAGTGAGTACAACAGGTGCTAACACAGCACTGTGAGTACAAGAGGTGCTAACACAGCATGGTGAGTACAAGAGGTGCTAACATAGCATAGTTAGTACAACAGGTGCTTACACAGCATCATGGGTACAACAGGTACTAACATAGCATAGCATAGTGAGTACAAGAGGTGGAAACAGCATAGTGAGTACAACAGGTGTTAACATAGTATAATGAGTACAATAGGTGCTAATATAGCATAGTGAGTACAAGTGGTGCTAACATAGCATAGTGAGTACAAGAGGCACTAACACAGCACAGTGAGTACAAGCAGTGCTAACATAGCATCGTGAGGTGCTAACACAGCATAGTGAGTACAAGAGGTGCTAACACAGCATAGTGAGTACAAGAGGTGGTAACACAGCATAGTGAGTACAAGAGGTGCTAACACAGCGTAGTGAGTACAGGAGGTGGTAACACAGCATAGTGAGTACAAGAGGTAGTAACACAGCATAGTGAGTACAAGAGGTGCTAACAGAACATAGTGAGTACAAGAGGTGTTAACACAGCATAGTGAGTAGAAGCGGGGCTAATATAGCATAGTGAGTACAAGCGGGCTAACATAGCATATAGAGAACAAGAGGTGCTAACATAGCATAGTGAGTGCAAGCGGGGTTAACATAGCATAGTGAGTACAATAGGTGCTAACATAGTATAGTGAATACAACAGGTGCTAACATAGCATAGTGAGTACAAGTGGTGCTAACATAGCATAGTGAGGACAAGTGGTGCTAACACAACATAGCAAGTACAAGCGGTGCAAACACAGCATAGTGAGTACAACCAGGGCTAACATAGCATAATGGGTACAAGAGCTGCTAACATAGCACATTGAGTACAAGCGGTGCTAACATAGCACAGTGAGTACAAGCGGTGCTAACATAGCATAGTGAGTACAAGAGGTGCTAACACAACATAGTGAGTACAAGTGGGGCTAACACAGCACAGTGAGTACAAGTGGTGCTAACACAGCACAATGAGTACAAGAGGTGCTAACATAGCATAGTGGGTACAACAGGTGCTAACATAGCATAGTGAGTACAAGAGGTAATAGCATAGTGAGCACAAGAGGTGCTAACATAGCATAGTTAGTACAACTGGTGCTTACACAGCATCGTCGGTACAACAGGTTCTAACATAGCATAGCATAGTGAGTACAAGAGTTGGTAACAGCATAGTGAGTACAACGGGTGTTAACATAGCATAGTGAGTACAATAGGTGCTAGCATAGCATAGTGAGTACAACAGGGGCTAACATAGCGTAGTGAGTAGAAGAGGTGCTAACACATCATTGTGAATACAAGCAGGGATAACATAGCACACTGGGTACAAGAGGTGCTAACATAGCACAGTGAGTACAAGAGGTGCTAACATAGCATAATGAGTACAAGAGGTGTTAACACAGCACAGTGAGTACAAGAGGGTGCTAACATAGCATAATGAGTACAAGAGGTGCTAACACAATATAGTGAGTACAAGTGGTGCTAACATAGCATAGTGAGTACAAGAGGTGCTAACACAGCATAGTTAGTACAACAGGTGCTTACACAGCATTGGGTATGACTTGTGCTAACATAGCATAGTGAGTACAAGAGGTGCTAACATAGCATAGTGAGTATAACAGGTGCGAACATAGCATAGTGAGTACAAGAGGTGCTAACACAGCATAGTGGGTACAACAGGTGCTAACATAGCATAGTGAGTACAAGAGGTTATAGCATAGTGAGTACAAGAGGTGCTAACATAGCATAGTTAGTACAACAGGTGCTTACACAGCATCGATGGGTACAACAGGTGCTAACATAGCATAGCATTGTGAGTACAAGAGGTGGTAACAGCATAGTGAGTACAACGGGTGTTAACATAGCATAGTGAGTACAATAGGTGCTAACATAGCATAGTGAGTACAACAGGGGCTAACATAGCATAGTGAGTACAATAGGTGCTAACATAGCATAGTGAGTACAAGTGGTGCTAACACAGCACAGTGAGTACAAGAGGTGCTAACACAGCACAGTGAGTACAAGCGGTGCTAACATAGCATGGTGAGTACAAGTGGTGCTAACACAGCACTGTGAGTACAACAGGTGCTAACACAGCATTGTGAATACAAGCAGGGCTAACATAGCACACTGGGTACAAGAGGTGCTAACATGGCACAGTGTGTACAAGCGATGCTAACATAGCATAGTGAGTACAAGAGGTGCTAACATAGCAGAGTGAGTACAAGATGTGCTAACATAGCGTAATGAGTACAAGAGGTGCTAACATAGCACAGTGAGTACAAGAGGTGCTAACATAGCACAATGAGTACAAGAGGTGCTAACATTGCATAGTGAGTACAACAGGTGCTAACACAGCATGGTGAGTACAACAGGTGCTAACATAGCATAGTGAGTACAAGAGGTGCTAAAATAGCATAGTGAGTACAAGAGGTGCTAACATTGCATAGTGAGTACAAGAGGTGCTAACACAGCATAGTTAGTACAACAGGTGCTTACACAGCATTGTGGGTACGACAGGTGCTAACATAGTATAGTGAGTACAACAGGTGCTAACACAGCATAGCGAGTATAACAGGTGGGAATATAGCAGGTGAGTACAAGAGGTGTAAAAAGGCATAGTGAGTACAACAGGTGCTTACACAGCATTGTGGGTATGACAGGTGCTAACACAGCACAGTGAGTACAAGAGATAGTAGAATAGTGAGTACAAGAGGTGCTAACAGCATTGTGAGAACAACAGGTGCTAACTTAGCATAGTGAGTACAAGAAGTGGTAACAGCTTAGTGAGTACAACAGGTGCTAACATAGCATAGTGAGTACAATAGGTGCTAACATAGCATAGTGAGTACAAGAGGTGCTAACACAGCAAAGTGAGTACAAGAGGTGCTAACACAGCATAGTGAGTACAACAGGTGCTAACACAGCATAATGAGTGCAACAGGTGCAAACAGCATAGTGAGTACAAGAGATGGTAACAGCATAGTGAGTACAACAGGTGCTCACATAGCATGGTGAGTACAACAGGTGCTAACACAGCAAAGTGAGTACAACAGGTGCTAACACAGCACGTGAGTACAAGGGGTGCTAACACAGCATGGTGAGTACAAGAGGTGCTAACATAGCATAGTTAGTACAACAGGTGCTTACACAGCATCGTGGGTACAACAGGTACTAACGTAGCATAGCATAGTGAGTACAAGAGGTGGTAACAGCATAGTGAGTACAAGTGGTGCTAACATAGCATAGTGAGTACAAGAGGTGCTAACACAGCATAGTGAGTACAAGTGGTGCTAACATAGCATAGTGAGTACAAGAGGCACTAACACAGCACAGTGAGTACAAGCAGTGCTAACATAGCATCGTGAGTACAAGAGGTGCTAACACAGCATAGTGAGTACAAGAGGTGCTAACACAGCATAGTGAGTACAAGAGGTGGTAACACAGCATAGTGAGTACAAGTGGTGCTAACACAGCATAGTGAGTACAAGAGGTAGTAACACAGCATAGTGAGTACAAGAGGTGCTAACACAGCATAGTGAGTACAAGAGGTGCTAACAGAACATAGTGAGTACAAGAGGTGTTAACACAGCATAGTGAGTAGAAGCGGGGCTAATATAGCATAGTGAGTACAAGCGGGCTAACATAGCATATAGAGAACAAGAGGTGCTAACATAGCATAGTGAGTGCAAGCGGGGTTAACATAGCATAGTGAGTACAATAGGTGCTAACATAGCATAGTGAATACAACAGGTGCTAACATAGCATAGTGAGTACAAGTGGTGCTAACATAGCATAGTGAGGACAAGTGGTGCTAACACAGCATAGCAAGTACAAGCGGTGCAAACACAGCATAGTGAGTACAACCAGGGCTAACATAGCATAATGGGTACAAGAGCTGCTAACATAGCACATTGAGTACAAGCGGTGCTAACATAGCACAGTGAGTACAAGCGGTGCTAACATAGCATAGTGAGTACAAGAGGTGCTAACACAACATAGTGAGTACAAGTGGGGCTAACACAGCACAGTGAGTACAAGTGGTGCTAACACAGCACAATGAGTACAAGAGGTGCTAACATAGCATAGTGGGTACAACAGGTGCTAACATAGCATAGTGAGTACAAGAGGTAATAGCATAGTGAGCACAAGAGGTGCTAACATAGCATAGTTAGTACAACTGGTGCTTACACAGCATCGTCGGTACAACAGGTTCTAACATAGCATAGCATAGTGAGTACAAGAGTTGGTAACAGCATACTGAGTACAACAGGTGTTAACATAGCATAGTGAGTACAATAGGTGCTAACATAGCATAGTGAGTACAACAGGGGCTAACATAGCGTGGTGAGTAGAAGAGGTGCTAACACATCATTGTGAATACAAGCAGGGATAACATAGCACTACTGGGTACAAGAGGTGCTAACATAGCACAGTGAGTACAAGTGAGTGCTAACATAGCATAGTGGTACAAGAGGTGTTAACACAGCACAGTGAGTACAAGAGGTGCTAACATAGCATAATGAGTACAAGAGGTGCTAACACAATATAGTGAGTACAAGTGGTGCTAACATAGCATAGTGAGTACAAGAGGTGCTAACACAGCATAGTTAGTACAACAGGTGCTTACAGCATTTGGGTATGACTTGTGCTAACATAGCATAGTGAGTACAGAGGTGCTAACATAGCATAGTGAGTATAACAGGTGCGAACATAGCATAGTGAGTACAAGAGGTGCTAACACAGCATAGTGGGTACAACAGGTGCTAACATAGCATAGTGAGTACAGAGGTTATAGCATAGTGAGTACAAGAGGTGCTAACATAGCATAGTTAGTACAACAGGTGCTTACACAGCATCGTGGGTACAACAGGTGCTAACATAGCATAGCATTGTGAGTACAAGAGGTGGTAACAGCATAGTGAGTATAACGGGTGTTAACATAGCATAGTGAGTACAACGGGTGTTAACATAGCATAGTGAGTACAATAGGTGCTAACATAGCATAGTGAGTACAACAGGGGCTAACATAGCATAGTGAGTACAATAGGTGCTAACATAGCATAGTGAGTACAAGTGGTGCTAACACAGCACAGTGAGTACAAGAGGTGCTAACACAGCACAGTGAGTACAAGCGGTGCTAACATAGCATGGTGAGTACAAGTGGTGCTAACACAGCACTGTGAGTACAACAGGTGCTAACACAGCATTGTGAATACAAGCAGGGCTAACATAGCACACTGGGTACAAGAGGTGCTAACATAGCACAGTGTGTACAAGCGATGCTAACATAGCATAGTGAGTACAAGAGGTGCTAACATAGCAGAGTGAGTACAAGATGTGCTAACATAGCGTAATGAGCTACAAGAGGTGCTAACATAGCACAGAGTGAGTACAAGAGGTGCTAACATAGCACAATGAGTACAAGAGGTGCTAACATTGCATAGTGAGTACAACAGGTGCTAACACAGCATGGTGAGTACAACAGGTGCTAACATAGCATAGTGAGTACAAGAGGTGCTAAAATAGCATAGTGAGTACAAGAGGTGCTAACATTGCATAGTGAGTACAAGAGGTGCTAACACAACATAGTTAGTACAACAGGTGCTTACACAGCATTGTGGGTACGACAGGTGCTAACATAGTATAGTGAGTACAACAGGTGCTAACACAGCATAGCGAGTATAACAGGTGCGAATATAGCAGAGTGAGTACAAGAGGTGTAAAAAGAGCATAGTGAGTACAAGAGGTGCTAACACAGCATAGTGTGGTCAACAGGTGCTAACACAGCACAGTGAGTACAAGAGATAGTAGAATAGTTAGTACAAGAGGTGCTAACAGCATTGTGAGAACAACAGGTGCTAACTTAGCATAGTGAGTACAAGAGGTGGTAACAGCATAGTGAGTACAACAGGTGCTAACATAGCATAGTGAGTACAATAGGTGCTAACATAGCATAGTGAGTACAAGAGGTGCTAACACAGCAAAGTGAGTACAACAGGTGCTAACACAGCATAGTGAGTACAACAGGTGCTAACACAGCATAGTGAGTACAACAGGTGCAAACAGCATAGTGAGTACAAGAGATGGTAACAGCATAGTGAGTACAACAGGTGCTCACATAGCATGGTGAGTACAACAGGTGCTAACACAGCATAGTGAGTACAACAGGTGCAAACAACATAGTGAGTACAAGAGATGGTAACAGCATAGTGAGTGGCTAACAAGCATGGTGAGTACAACAGGTGCTAACATAGCAAAGTGAGTACAAAGGTGCTAACAGCATAGTGAGTACAACAGGTGCTAACATAGCATAGTGAGTACAAGAGGTGCTAACACAGCATAGTGAGTACAAGAGGTGCTAACATAGCATAGTTGAGTACAACAGGTGCTAACACAGCATCGTGAGTACAACAGGTGCTAACATAGCATAAGTGAGTACAAGAGGTGCTAACACAGCATAGTGAGTACAAGAGGTGCTAACATAGCATAAGTGAGTACAAGAGGTGCTAACATAGCATAGTGAGTACAAGGGTGCTAACATAGCATAGTGAGTACAAGAGGTGCTAACACAGCACAGTGAGTACAAGAGTGTACATAGCATAGGAGGGTGCTAACACAGCATAGTGAGTACAAGAGGTGCTAACACAGCATAGTGAGTACAAGAGGTGCTAACATAGCATGGTACAAGAGGTGCTAACACAGCATAGTGAGTACAAGAGGTGCTAACACAGCATAGTGAGTACAAGAGGTGCTAACACAGCATAGTGAGTACAAGAGGTGCTAACACAGCATATGAGTGACAAGGGTGCTAACACAGCATAGTGAGTACAGGGGCTAACATAGCATAGTGAGTACAAGAGGTGCTAACATAGCATAGTGAGTACAACAGGTGCTAACAGAACATAGTGAGTACAAGAGGTGCTAACACAGCATAGTGAGTACAAGCGGTGCTAACATAGCATAGTGAGTACAAGCGGTGCTAACATAGCATAATGAGAACAAGAGGTGCTAACATAGCATAGTGAATACAAGAGGTGCTAACATAGCATAGTGAGTACAAGTGGTGCTAACATAGCATAGTGAGGTACAAGTGGTGCTAACACAGCATAGTAAGTACAAGCGGTGCAAACACAGCATAGTGAGTACAACCAGGGCTAACATAGCATAATGGGTACAAGAGGTGCTAACATAGCACATTGAGTACAAGCGGTGCTAACATAGCACAGTGAGTACAAGCGGTGCTAACATAGCATAGTGAGTACAAGAGGTGCTAACACAACATAGTGAGTACAAGTGGGGCTAACACAGCATAGTGAGTACAAGAGGTGCTAACATAGCACAGTGAGTACAAGTGGTGCTAACACAGCACAATGAGTACAAGAGGTGCTAACATAGCATAATGAGTACAAGAGGTGCTAACACAATATAGTGAGTACAAGTGGGGCTAACATAGCATAGTGGGTACAAGAGGTGCTAACATAGCATAGTGAGTAAAAAGTGGTGCTAACACAGCATATGTGAGTACAAGAGGGTGCTAACACTAGCATAGTGAGTAGAAGAGGTGCGAACATAGCATAGTGAGTACAAGAGGTGCTAACAAGCATAGTGAGTACAAGAGGTGCTAACACAGCATAGTGGGTACAACAGGTGCTAACATAGCATAGTGAGTACAAGAGGTGCTAACATAGCATAGTTAGTACAACAGGTGCTTACACAGCATCATTGGTACAACAGGTTCTAACATACATAGCATAGTGAGTACAAGGTGCTAACAAGCATAGTGAGTACAACAGGTGCTAACATAGCATAGTGAGTACAAGAGGTGCTAACATAGCATAGTGAGTACAACAGGGGCTAACATAGCATAGTGAGTACAAGAGGTGCTAACACAGCATAGTGAGTACAAGAGGTGCTAACACAGCATAGTGAGTACAAGAGGTGCTAACATAGCATAGTGAGTACAAGGTGCTAACACAGCATAGTGAGTACAAGAGGTGCTAACACAGCATAGTGAGTACAAGAGGTGCTAACACAGCATAGTGAGTACAACAGGTGCTAACAACAATGGGTACAAGAGGTGCTAACATAGCACAGTGAGTACAAGAGTGCTAACATAGCATAATGAGTACAAGAGGTGCTAACACAGCACAGTGAGTACAAGAGGTGCTAACATAGCATAATGAGTACAAGAGGTGCTAACACAGCATAGTGAGTACAAAGGTGCTAACATAGCATAGTGAGTACAACAGGTGCTAACATAGCACATAGTGACAAGAGGTGCTAACATAGCATAGTGAGTACAAGAGGTGCTAACACAGCATAGTGGTACAAGGGTGCTACACAGCATTTGAGTAGAGGTGCTAACATAGCATAGTGAGTACAAGAGGTGCTAACATAGCATAGTTAGTACAAAGGTGCTTACACAGCATCGTGGGTACAACAGGTGCTAACATAGCATAGCATAAGTGAGTACAAGAGGTGGTAACAGCATAGTGAGTACAGCAGGTGTTAACATAGCATAGTGAGTACAATAGGTGCTAACATAGCATAGTGAGTACAAGAGGGGCTAACATAGCATAGTGAGTACAATAGGTGCTAACATAGCATAGTGAGTACAAGCAGGTGCTAACACAGCATAGTGAGTACAAGGTGCTAACACAGCACAGTGGTACAAGCGGTGCTAACATAGCATGGTGAGTACAAGTGGTGCTAACACAGCATAGTGAGTACAAAGGGTGCTAACACAGCATAGTGAATACAACAGGGCTAACATAGCACACTGGGTACAGAGGTGCTAACACAGCACAGTGAGTACAAGCAGGTGCTAACATAGCATAGTGAGTACAAGAGGTGCTAACACAGCACAGTGAGTACAAGATGTGCTAACATAGCGTAATGAGTACAAAAGGTGCTAACATAGCACAGTGAGTACAAGAGGTGCTAACATAGCACAGTGAGTACAAGAGGTGCTAACATAGCATAGTGAGTACAAGAGGTGCTAACACAGCATAGTTAGTACAAAGGTGCTTACACAGCATAGTGGAGTCACAGGTGCTAACATAGCATAGTGAGTACAACAGGTGCTAACACAGCATAGCGAGTACAACAGGTGCGAACATAGCACAGTGAGTACAAGAGGTGTAAAAAGAGCATAGTGAGTACAAGAGGTGCTAACACAGCATAGTGGGTACAACAGGTGCTAACACAGCACAGTAAATACAAGAGATAGTAGAATAGTGAGTAGAAGAGGTGCTAACAGCATTGTGAGAACAATAGGTGCTAACTTAGCATAATGAGTACAAGAGGTGGTAACAGCATAGTGAGTACAACAGGTGCTAACATAGCATAGTGAGTACAATAGGTGCTAACATAGCATAGTGAGTACAAGAGGTGCTAACACAGCAGAGTGAGTACAACAGGTGCTAACACAGCATCGTGAGTACAACAGGTGCTAACACAGCATAGTGAGTACAAGAGGTGTTAACACAGCATAGTGAGTACAAGAGGTGCTAACATAGCATAATGAGTACAAGAGGTGCTAACACAGCAATAGAGGTACAACAGGTGCTAACACAGCATAGTGAGTACAAGAGGTGCTAACATAGCATAGTTAGTACAAGAGGTGCTAACATAGCACAGTGAGTACAAGAGGTGCTAACACAGCATCGATGAGTACAACAGGTGCTAACACAAGCATAGTGAGTACAAGAGGTGGTAACAGCATAGTGAGTACAAGAGGTGCTAACATAGCATAGTGAGTACAAGAGGTGCTAACATAGCATAGTGAGTACAAGAGGTGCTAACATAGCATAGTGAGTACAAGAGTGCTAACAAGCATAGTGAGTACAAGAGGTGCTAACACAGCATAGTGAGTACAAGAGGTGCTAACATAGCATAGTGAGTACAAGAGGTGCTAACATAGCATAGTGAGTAGAAGAGGTGCTAACATTGCATAGTGAGTACAATCGGTGCTAACACTGCATAGTGAGTACAACAGGTACTAACACAGCATGGTGAGTACAACAGGTGGTAACATAGCATAGTGAGTACAAGAGGTGCTAACATAGAATAGTGAGTACAAGAGGTGCTAACATAGCATAGTGAGTACAACAGGTGCTAACTAGCAAGTGAGTACAAGAGGTGCTAACATAGCATAGTGAGTACAAGAGGTGCTAACACAGCATAGTGAGTACAAGAGGTGCTAACACAGCATAGTGAGTACAAGAGGTGCTAACATAGCATAGTGAGTACAAGAGGTGCTAACATAGCATAGTGAGTACAAGAGGTGCTAACATAGCATAGTGAGGTACAAGGTGCTAACATAGCATAGTGAGTACAAGAGGTGCTAACATAGCATAGTGAGTACAAGAGGTGCTAACACAGCATAGTGAGTACAAGAGGTGCTAACATAGCATAGTGAGTACAAGCGGTGCTAACATAGCATAGTGAGTACAAGAGGTGCTAACATAGCACAGTGAGTACAAGAGGTGCTAACATAGCATAGTGAGTACAAGAGGTGCTAACACAGCATAGTGAGTACAAGAGGTGCTAACATAGCATAGTGAGTACAAGAGGTGCTAACACAGCACAGTGAGTACAAGAGGTGCTAACATAGCATAAGTGAGTACAAGAGGTGCTAACACAGCATAGTGAGTACAAGAGGTGCTAACATAGCATAGTGAGTACAAGAGGTGCTAACACAGCACAGTGAGTACAAGAGGTGCTAACACAGCACTGTGAGTACAACAGGTGCTAACACAGCATAGTGAGTATAACAGGTGCTATCATAGCATAGTGAGTACAAGACGTGCTAACATAGCATAGTGAGTACAGGCGGGTTAACATAGCATAATGAGTACTAGAGGTGCTAACATAGCATAGTGAGTATGACACGTGCTAACACAGCATAGGGAGTACAACAGTTGCTAACACAGCATAGTGAGTATGACAGGTGCTAACATAGCATAGTGAGTACGACATGTTCTAACATAGCATATGGAGTACAAGAGGTGCTGACACAGCATAGTGAGTATAAGAGGTGCTAACACAGCGTAGTGAGTATAAGAGGTGCTAAGATGACATTTTGAGTACAAGAGGTGCTATCATGACAAAATGAGTACAAGATTACAAGAGGTGCTACCACAGCATAGTGAGTACAACAGGTGCTAACACAGCATAGCGAGTATAACAGGTGTGAACATAGCATAGTGAGTACTAAAGGTGCTAACACAGCATAGTGAGTACAACAGGTGCTAAGATAGCATCATGAGTACAAGAGTTGCAAATATAGCATAGTGAGTACAACAGGTGCTAACAGCATAGTGAGTACAAGAGCTGCAAATACAGCATAGTGAGTACAACACGTGCTAATGCAGCATAGTGAGTACAACAGGTGCTAACACAGCATAGTGAGTACAACAGGTGCTGACAGCATAGTGAGTACTAGAGCTGCAAATACAGCATAGTGAGTACAACAGGTGCTAATGCAGCATAGTGAGTACAACAGGTGCTAAAGCAGCATAGTGAGTACAACAGGTGCTAACACAGGACGTATAAAGTGACAAGGATACTAAGGAAGAGAATGACCACAAAGTAAGACAAACTACGATGATGAACTTCAGAAGAGCTATGTTTCCTAACATCTAGGAGGAGACCAGAGATTATGTAATGGGCCTGATCACCTACATTTGGTCAGTGGAACCCAGGGAGCTCTGTGGAGGAAGACCTCCTGGGGAGGGTGTGTCCCATCTATCGCCCTCAATGTCCTCAGCAGGTGAGCCAAGGGGGCAGGCTTGTAGTTGCAGCTACAGTAATTGTGCAACAATTTTGTCCCCTCCCACCACATGCAAGCCTGGCATTTCAGGTAAGGGATGAAACAGTAGGAGGTGGTCTGGGATTAAAGGGAAGGAAAACTACCTCTCAGTGTGTGTGTGTGTGGGGGGTTGTAGCAAACACTAGGATGACACAGCACAACTGCCCATATGACATAGCATGCTAGTGTCACCCTCACCTCCACACAGTTCAGCCATGGAGAGGTGCAAGTAAAATGCCTTGTTGTGTTTGGGTGGGGTTGGGGGGGTTCTGCTACAGTATCTGCACAAAGGTGCCAGAAATTTCTTTTGTCTGAAACTTTCTGTTCTGACTGTCAGGAACTTTCTGTCCAGACAAGAGAACTGTTTACTAGGCATAGGTGGGTAGTAAAATATCCTACCCTAAACACAACCCAGGGGTACCTCCAAACTACCTTAAATTACCCTAAAATAGCCTAATGGAAAATAAATAGTTGGTTGTGGTAGAGTAGTTACTACCCTGATCTTTCAACTACCCTATTACCCTACCCTGACTACAACAAAATGTGACTTTGTTTTTGACTGTCCTAAACAGAGAAAACTACTCAAAACGGTCTGTCTTTATTTGATTGTTTTTGTTAACCGGGTGAGGTGCAGTAGCCATAAGAATGACTACTTTCAGGCCCACCCCAGCGGGTTACAAAGTAGTGGTACTGAATACAATATAGGTTCAGCACAATACAGAACAGAGTCAGTGGTCTGCAATCTGAGTAGAGCAAAAATACAATAGGCAAAGTAAAATAAAGATACGAAGAGTATGACTAGACAACTACACAAAAGGTACATGTTGTACAACATAAGTGCGATCATAACATTTGGTGAAAAACATCTCAGTGGTCACAAGTACAAAGCAAGACGTGCACCTGTGACATAGAGGGTAAGGCAATTAGCAAACAGGGAGTCACATAGATAGCATGGGGGAGAATATAGGGCAGGTGTAGTCTAAGCAGACAGAGAGGGGTGGAGTGAATATAGAGAGGAGTTAATAGGTGGGAATGGGGAGTCCAATTGCGCAGGTAGTTGAAAGACAGGATATTCAAGGAGGATTAAAACATTTACATTGCGTGCTAGTGATAAGAAGAGAATGATGTTTCTTCTTAAATAGGGCATGAGTGGGTGAGAGGCAAAGATCAAGAGGAGTGCATTCTACTATTTTGGGGCAACATGAGAGAAAGCACAGGCACCCTTGGTGGTTTTACACCTTGGTATGTGAAGCAGGGCATGGTCAACTTTTTTTTTTTTTAACCAGGAGAGACACACTAAACTGAAAGCTTGTTTCCAGGTGTGACCTGGGAGTACAAGGAAGTTAAGTGACTTGCTCAGGGTCACACAGTATGCAACTGTGGGCTGTGGGATTCAAACCCAGGTCTCCAGTTCAGAGCCTTAAACCATTGCACTATACTGCCTCCAATTGATCTAAGGTCATAGGAGGAGGTTGGGGGGGAATAGCAAGGAGGCAAGTGAGGCAGGGGTATTAGATTGCATAATGATGTCTGTTATGGAGCCCAGGGCAAGATTCCTGAGGACAGATGGCAGGGGCCACTTGAGGTCGGCATAAAGTTGACAGTGGTGTTTAAGCCTAGGGGATCCTGAGGTGTAACAGCAGATATTATTATGTGTAGTATCCCACTCATGGAGCGAAAACTGGGATGCATTAACGTAGGTGGCTGCATCATAGGTGGGAGATGGGAGTAGGATGCCTCTGGCAATAGCCAGTCTCGCAGAGGGGGTCAGAGTGTAGCTGGTTTTGTAAGCCACCCAAATTTTGGAATTGACAGCATTATGTGTGGCTAGAATATGTTGATCAAAGTCAAGGGATCCATCTAGTAGAATTCCCAGATATTTGAAGGAGTTTACTGTTTCTAGTACAGAACCATCAATGCAGGAGATTTTCAGAAGATTCTGACTGGCTTTAAGTTTAGCTGCAGAGCCAAATAACGTGGCTTTTGTTTTGCCTACATGGAGGATAAGCTTCTGCCTGTGGAGCCAGGCTTGACTATTGTGATACGATGCAGAGAGACTGAGATTATTCTCAGATACATCCTTCGAGCTAGAATACAGGACCAGATCATCTGCATAGAGCAGGGATGAACAGGAAGGGGTATTATGTGCAATCTGGTTTATGAAAATGGAGAAGAGCAAGGGGCCCACGACAGAGCCTTGAGGGACACCTACATTGACAGAGGTATGATCAGATAGGGCCGAGCTGAATTTCTCAATCTAGGTTCTGTTTGATAAGTAGTTATTGAACCACTCCACAGCCTGTGGAGAGAAGCCGGGAAAGGAGAAGAGGGTGATCTACCAGATCAAATGCTTTGGTAAGATCGATAAAGATGGCATCTGTCAGCAGACCAGACTCTATGGTACAGATTGCGTAGTTAGTAAACTTAAGCACGGCAGTGATGGTACTATGTCCTTTATGGAATCTGTGTTGCTCATGAGAGAGGAGATCATACTGAGTGAGATAATCAGTGGTTTGGGAGGCGAACAATTTTTTGAGGATTTTGCTCAAAACTGAGAGGATAGCTACGAGCCTGTAGTTAGAGATGTCTTTTTTATCTCCCCTTTTTGAAAATGGGAGTGTTTCTGGTGATTTTCCATATATCAAGGACTTTGCTGTGTCAGAGGGATAGAGTGAATATCCTAGCCAGGGTGAGGCAATAAAGGGGGCAGCAAGTTTTTGAAGCTTGGGCTCAAAGCAATCAGAATCAACAACGGTAGTATCAGATATAGTATTTAGAAGTTTTAAGACACCATCTTGAGTCAAGTAAGATGGGCACAGCTGCTCTGAGCAAGCCTGCTGCTGTTTCCAAAATACAGTCTTTAGTATTATGGCTGTATAAGGCATTCTTCTATAGGCCACTGTGATATGCCCTACCTTTTTTTATTAATGGATAGGGAAGGGGCAGTGGATGTGGCCTGTCTGGATTTCAGGAAGGCTTTCGACACTGTTCTTCACAAAAGATTGCTATACAAGATGGGTGGCCTAGGTGTGGGGCCAGCCATAACAAAGTGGGTGGGTAACTGACTCTCAGATAGAACCCAAATGGTGATGGTAAATGGAGTGCACTCTGAGGAGGGGAGAGTAACGAGCAGGGTACCGCAGGGGTCGGTTCTGGGACCAGTACTCTTTAACATTTTCATTGGAGACATTGCTGAAGGTCTAGAGGGTAGGGTGTGTTTGTTCGCTGATGATACCAAATTATGTAATAGAGTGGACATGCCAGGAGGGGGATGAGAGAATGAGGGAGGACCTTGATAGACTAGAGAGGTGGTCCAAGGCTTGGAAGCTTCAGTGAATGCAGGTAAATGCAACATTATGCATATGGGGCATGGAAATCCACAAGCAAAGTATAAGATAAATGGGGTGGAAACAGTTGTGGAACAAGAGAGGGACTCAACTGACCTAAAGGTGGCAAATGAGTGCCTGACTGTGACGAGAAGGGCAAGTAGAATATTGGAATGTATAAGTCGTGGCAGAGCTAGCAGAAGGGAAGTCATCATGCCACTGTATACGGCCCTGGTCAGATCTCATCTGGAGTTCTGTGTACAGTTCTGGATACAGAGATGGTGGAGGCGGTCCAGAGGAGGGCTACTCAGATGATATTGGGGATGCAGGGGAAGGCATACGAGGAACGGCTGAGGGAGCTGGATATGTACACACTGGAAAATAGGAGAGACGGGGGGATATAACAGAGATGTCCAAATATCTAAACAGTATAAACAGGATGCCAAGGGGGGACCTGCTTCAAATGAAAGGATGTTCAGCAACCAGGGGAGCCAGTATGAAGTTGGAGGGTGGACAGTTTAAGGGTGACGTGAGGAAGTACTATTTCATGGAGAGGGTGGTAGATGCTTGGAATGACCTGCCGGAAGAGGAAATTGTGGCAGAGACTGTCTCAGGTTTCAAGCATGAATGGAATAAGCACATGGGGAGACTGGGAGAAGGAGGCATGGGTAAGGTATGAGGGGGGACTCAGTAAAGGGAGAATACTGAGCAGACGAGGTGAGCCTTGTCAGTCCTTATCTGCCGACACTTTTATGTATGTACATATGAAATGTGACATTGCCAGCCAGATTGTCTGCAGTAGTTAGTGAAACAGAGCCATGTAACTGTTAAAAAAAGTAATTTGCCTCTTGGGCCATTGGGTGAGAAAGGCAATTACAAGAGGTGCAGCTACTCTAAGTGAGCCTGCTGCTATTTTCAAAAATTAAACCCTGAGAAGAGTTGAGCCAGCTGTACCAAATTTGTTTTTGTTTCATCTTTTTTCCACCTCTCCCTGCCCTTCTGGCCAGCCACTCCTTCAGGCTGCGTAGTGTTAACCCCCCATTCACCCACTGGGCCATCCCTGTGCATCCATACCATCCTTGATTCGGTCCGCATCATCAGTAGACCTGGGGTAATCCTTCCGGGGGGGGCCCTCCCCAAGGGGCCACAGAGGAGGGGAAATAGTTTCTGCTACCTTGATTGAGGAGTGGTGACTGAGTGGATCAGACAAGGCTGTGAATAGCTACGTGGCTCACAGAATTAGGGGGCCATCATCCAGCAGCTGGGTGGGTGATTTTCACTTTTCTGGTCCCACCCACATCTGTATGGCCACAGCGGCATTCTGGGGTTGGGGACGTTTGGCAATATATGGTGGTCCATGCTGAATGCCACACCTCTGTTAGCTATCTCCAGAAGCCGCTAGAAAAGCGGTCCAGCACTGCCCCCCCCCCAGGAGGGAAACATCCGTAGGATGCCCTGACCCCTTCCCTGCTGGTCTCTGCTCGTAATGTCTGGGCTCAGGGTGGAAACCTGGGTCACCAGCATGCCGAGTGATCTCCCATTGCTTGGGCCATGGCATGAAGCCAGCCTCCAAATTTTTTTAATGTCGGTACAAATGGTGGCCCTAAGACAAATTCCTTATACAGCCATAAAAGACTAACTAGGGACATGGTCACACAGCAGAGCTTCTTCTGGCTTCACCAAGGGCCTCTGCACATACAGGGACTGGAAAAATGTAGGGGCTCAGTGTGATTCTATTAATGAATCACAACTGACCACTGATGATGTTGCTACAGGCTTGTAGTGCAACATTACTAATACCCTTCCAGACTGAATGTGGAACGACACTGTAAATACACGTGATGTATACAGTATGTTTATTGTTGATACTAACAAACTAAGAAGCCAGCAGAGTAGGCATTATGGTCTATCAAGTCTGCTCGGGGATCAGTGCCCACTCAGGGCACTGTTGCTGACTTCCCCCACTCCCCATGAGGTCCCCCACCCCATCCCCTGATTGGCCTCCCTCCAATGCTGGCCCTTCTAAGATGCACCTTCCCCCTATACCTATCCCAGCCTCTCTTGAACCCCTCCACAGTATCTACAGCCACCAATTCCACAGGCAGAGCATTCCAGGGTTCCACCACCCTCTCAGTGAAGTAATGCCTCCTTGTCTCCCCCTGAGTCTCCCACCAACCAGCCTCATTGAGTGCCTCCTGGTGGCCCCTTCCTCTCTCAGCTTGAACACCCTATCCTGGTTTACCTTATTTATCCCCTTAAGGTATTTAAAGACCTCGATCATATCCCCTCTATTCCTCCTCTCCTCTCCTCTCCTCTCCTCTCCTCCAGGGAGTACATATTAAGTTCCTCAAGTGTCTCCTCATAGGACTTCTCCCCCAGACCCTGAATCATCCTGGTCACCCTCCTCTGGACCCTCTCCAAAAGTGCAATATCCCTTTTTTAGTACGGATGCCAAAACTGCATGCAGTATTCAAAGTGCGGTCCAACCAAACCATTGTATAGTGGTAGGAGCACCTCCTGGCTTCTCGAAGTTATTCCCCTGGCTGTGCACCGCAGCATTTTATTTGCTTTTGCCACAACCCTTCTACACTGCTCAGAGTTGTTCATTTTGGCATCTATAACCGCCCCAAGGTCCTTCTCCCCACTCAAACCCTGCAGTGTCTCCCCTTCCAAGATGTACACAAGCTGTATTCCTGGGCCCCAGGTGGAGAACTCTGCATTTCCCAATGTTAAACCTCAGTTTCCAGGTGTGGTACCACCCCTCCAGAGTCTCCAGGTCTCCCTGTAGGGTTAACCTACCTTACTCCCCATCCACCACCACCCCCCAGCTTGCTGCTTATCTTGCTCCTGATACTGCTTCCGATATCTGAGATATACAAGCATTAAACAGGATTAGCCCCAGCACCGATCTCTGTGAGACCCCACTAATGACCCTCCTTGGAGATGAAACCTCACCCCTGACCACTACCTTCAGAAAATGTCCTGCTAGCCAGCTCCTGATCTACCTGACCATCTGTACCCCACCTCCATTTCCCTCAGCTTCTCCTGCAACCCAGGATGTGGCACAGAGTAAAATGCCTTGCTGAAGTCTAGAAAGAGGACATCCACTGGTCTACCCTGGTCCAGCGCTCTCGTCACCCAATCATAGAACTCCACAAGGTTGGTCTGACATGATCTACCCTGAACAAAGCCATGCTGGCAATCATCCAGGCAGCCCTGTGCCTCCAGAAACCCCTCCTGTCTCTCCTTCAAGATGATCTCCATCACTGTTCCCACCACCAATGTTGGGCTTACCAGCCTGTAGTTTCCTGGCTCCTCTCGTGAGCTGCCCTTGTGGATAGGCACAATGTGGGCCATCCTTCAATCCTGAGCCACCCATCCCAACTGAAGGGAGGAGTTAAAGAGGTCCACCAGAGATGCGGCTAGGCATCTACCATTCCTTCAGCACCCTGGGATGAAGATCGTCTGGGCCCGGTGCCTTCTCTGCTCGCAGGGCCTTAAGGGCTTCCCACACCCTATGAATGGGGATTTCAACATCCATGGCCTCCCCCCAACCAGCAGGTCCACTCTGCCCCATCCTATGTGATGCTGCTCTACCATCCTCCCTAGTCTAGACCTAGGCAGAGTAGTCATTCAGTACCTCTGCCTGCTCCCTTGCCTCCTCTGCCCACCCACTTCCCAACCTCAGTCTACTAATCTGCCCCTTCACTCTCCTCCTTTCCCTAATATACCTGAAGAAATCTAAAAAGAACACCACAAACAGCCACATTCAGCCTGTGCTGCACTCCGAGAGGTAGCCGTCCTCCACAAATTAAGCCAATTCCACAATGGTTGTGTGCACAAGGAATAACCTTGCAAGCATGAACAAATAAGAATCACGGGAGCAAAAAAGCTTTGAAACAAAATATTGTACTGAATTCTATTCATGCTGCAATAATACAAAGTCAGTCAAAAAGAACCCCTAGCATCTTGACTCCCACGAGTCTTCAATGGGGTTGCTGCTAACAGGGAACACATGAGCATTTAATCATTGTATCATGAATAATTAATTACTTGCCATGGTGTCACCACTTTACTATAAAAGTGATGGGCATTTTTTTCATTTTTTATATATGCTGTGAAACAACCTATACCCAACAAACACATAATTCTAATATAGATCAGTGTAAAACTATTATTTAATAGTGCAAAATATCACAAATATATACTATAATCATTTAAATATTACTTATTTATGAAAAATATTAAATGACATCTTTATAAAAGAAAGAACTGTAGTTAGAAGGACCTGGGAGGGCAGGTACCAATACAGCCCATCTATACTCCAAAACATTTATTTCCGGGTAGGATGGATCTCCAGGACCAAACTTGACCACATAATAATAGAATCTAAGAAGGAGAAAAGAAATCAAAAATTAAATAATTATATAACAGATCTATTATTACAACATATATTAAAGCACATAGCTTTCATCAAAAACATATACACACAGTACTACCACATAACTACAAACGATACTGCAGAAAAGGGACCCAGATAACAATTAATCACCTTTTATATCTGTCATTATCTATAATTTATTTCAAAAAAGGTTTGATGTCCCATTTTTCATTTTAACCTTCTGGTTTCATACACCTCAGTTTAAAAATCCACCTACTCTCTTGTAGCAAAACATTCGATCTATCTCCACCCAATTTTAGCGGTGCTATCCAATCTATACCCATACATTTTAAAGTCTCTGGTGAGGATCTATGTTGTTGAAAAAAAAGCATGCCTACAGGAGTATCCTGTCTGTTGTTTAATATTGACTTCACATGTTCTTGGATATGCTGTTTCAAAGGTCAAACTGTCTTGCCAACATGAACAAAATTACACAGGCACCACAGGGCATAAATAACATATGATGTATCACATGTTATAAGATGTTTAACATCTACAGTTAAGTTCTCAATTTTCAGATGATGGAAGTATTTAGCAGGGCTAGTGTAGTTGCAGATATTACATCTTTTGCAACAGAAAAAGCCATTTTATCTTTTTGGTAGCCACATTTTATCATTCTGAGAACTATCCCTCTTTAAGCGACTATGTACCAACTTGTCCCTAAGATTAGAGGCCCTGTTAAAGGTGACTGTTGTTTTTTTACCAAGTACTGTTTCTACTTCCTCATCTTCTGAAAGTATGGACCAATTCCTGTGAATGATGTTACCAATACATCCTGCAAATTCATTGTATTCTGTAATGAATGTGCATGGATTCTCATTCTCTTGGTTGTCTTTCTGTTTAGTGAATAAACTTTCCCTAGTTAACTTTTTTACTCTTTCTTTAGAGTTTACCAGTAAATCCCAATCATAACCTCTACTCCGGAATCTTTCTAAAAGTTCATTTGCTTGTTCTTCAAAATCACTGTCGGTACTACAGTTTCTTTTGATACGTATCAATTGACTATATGGGATTGATTTTTTGAGGTTTGGAGGGTGGACACTTGTATAATATAATATGGAATTGATAGCTGTCTTCTTTTTAAATGTTTTTGTTTTTATTATAAACTCTTTGTCAGATCCTTTTTGTATAGTCAATTGTAAATCCAAGAAATCCAAACTGTTCTTATCGTTTTTATAAGTGAACTTTAAGTTCTTATTTTCGTTAAGCCATTTTATAAAGTTTGACACTTCTGTTTGCTTTCCTTTCCGTATACATATTATATCGTGTATAAAATGATACCATTTTACAATATGTCTATGGTAAGGATTGACATTTGAATTTAGAACAGTATTTTGTTCCCACTCACCAAGAAATAAATTTGCATAACTAGGGGCCATTGATGCCCCCAATACTGTACCACATGTTTGTTGAAAAAATGTTCCTTCAAATTCAAAGAAATTGTGTTTTAAAATGAATTCCAAACAGTCCACAAGAAATTCAATTGGTACTTCGTCAGTTTCTTTATAATTAGCCAAAAAGGCTTTAATGGCCTGTATCCCATCCATGTGACATATAGATGTATAAAGGAATTCTACATCTATACCCAACCAACTGAATTCTTTTTTCCATATCACAGTATTTAATTTCACAAGCAAATCACTTGTATCCCTAATGTATGATCTGAGATTCCTAACTAGAGGCTGTAGAAAAAAGTCTACAAACTTTCCCAGATTCTGAGTTAAAGAACCCACCATTGAAATTATTGGTCTTCCTGGTGGGTTCTCCTTATTTTTATGGATCTTAGGAAGTAGATAGAAACCTGGTACAGTAGGGAAATCTTTCCATAAAAATCCATATTCATGCTCCGAAATGTCACCCTTCTTTACTGCATTCATGAGTAGATAATGTAACTCCTTTTTATAATGACTACTCGGATTGGTTTGTAATTCTGTATAGTTCTCAGTGTTATTTAACAATCCTAACACTATTTCCTTATATTTTGTTTTGTCCAACACCACAATGTTGCCACCCTTATCAGCGGGTTTAATAACCACTGAATCTTCCATTGCTAATGCTTGCAATGCTTCTGTCTCTCGTTTATTTAAGTTAAATCTGCGGGTGGCATCATTGTTAGTCAGCAAAGTCGAAACCTGCTTCATCACAGTTCTCCCATAGGTACAAATGGCTGCATTATAGATTTTTGGACAAAATTCTGATTCTCTTAAGAGAACATGATACAGTCAAGGAAATATATGTAGCAAATGAAGAAACAAGGACATTGAGTTCGGAGCCCACCAGGGACACCAAACCTTTTGAAATGGATCTAAACATACTAGATGAACTGTTAAGTGAACATGATACAGCAATACAATCTGTTGCTACTTCTCTTCCTAACAATAAAGGTAATGGCATTTTATGTGCAGGTCAGAACTTGAAAAAAATGAGAAATTCATTATTTAGATTAAAATCAGAATTTTGTCCAACAATCTATAATGCAGCCATTTGTACCTATGAGAGAACTGTGATGAAACAGGCCTTGACTTTGCTGACTAACAATGATGCCACCCACAGATTTAACTTACATAAATGAGAGAGAGAAGCATTGCAAGCATTAGCAATGGAAGATTCAGTGGTTATTAAACCCACTGATAAGGGTGGCAACATTTATTTATTTTATTTAGTTTTTGTTGACCGGGTAAGTGCACTAGACAAATCCTGCCTATTTTCAGGCATGACCCAGGGGAAGGGGATACAGATGAATGCCAACTGATCTTGAACCAGATTAAGCTGTTGGTGGTATTTTTAGTGAATGAGGGAAATTTGGCCAGGACACTGGGGAAATTCCCCTCCTATGTTCGATAAGTGCTATGGGATCTTTAACATCCACCTGAACTACCACCAATCCAATCCAGGCAGATGAGACCTCGGTTTAACATCTCATCCAAAAGATGGAACCTCAGAAATGCAGCACCCCTCTCATTCTGCACTACAGTGTCAATACTGGGATATTAACCCAAGTGCCAGATGTGGGAACTGAACCTACAGTCCTCTGATCTCCCGGCTTCAGAGGCAAGTGTGCTACCTACTGAGCCACTGACACTGACATAACATTGTGGTGTTAGACAAAACTAAATATAAGGAGATAGTGTTAGGATTGTTAAATAACACTGAGAACTATACAGAATTACAAACCAATCCGAGTAGTCATTATAAAAAGGAGTTACATTATCTACTCATGAATGCAGTAAAGAAGGATGATATTTCATAGAGTGAATATGGATTTTTATGGAAATATTTCCCTATTGTACCAGGTTTCTACATACTTCCTAAGATCCATAAAACTAAGGAGAACCCACTGGGAAGACTGATAATTTCAGGGGTGGGTTCTTTAACTCAAAATCTGGGAAAGTTTGTAGACTTTTTTCTACAGCCTCTAGTTAGGAATCTCGAATCATACATTAGGGATACAAGTGATTTGCTTGTGAAATTAAAGACTGTGATATGGGAAAAATAATTCAGTTGGTTGGGTATAGATGTAGAATCCCTTTATGCATCTATACGTCACATGGATGGGATACAGGCCATCAAAGCCTTTTTGGCTAATTATAAAGAAACTGACAAAGAACCAACTGAATTTCTTGTGGACTGTTTGGAATTCATTTTAAAACACAATTTCTTTGAATTTGAAGGAACATTTTTTCAACAAAAATGTGGTACAGCAATGGGAGCATCAATGGCCCCTAGTTATGCAAATGTATTTCTTGGTGAGCGGGAACAAAATACTGTTCTAAATTCAAATGTCAATCTTTACCATAGACATATTGTAAAATTGTATCGTTTTATAGACGATATAATATGTATATAGAAAGGAGAACAAACAGAAGTACCAAACTTTATAAAATGGGTTAACGAAAATAATAGGAACTTAAAGTTCAGTTATAAAAACGATAAGAACAGTTTGGATTTCTTGGATTTACAATTGACTATACAAAAAGAATCTGACAAAGAGTTTATAATAAAACAAAACATTTAGAAAGGAGACAGCTACCAATTCCATATTACGTTATACAAGCGCCCACCCTCCAAACCTCTTAAAAATCAATCCCATGTAGTCAATTGATATGTATCAAAAGAAACTGTAGTACCGACAGTGATTTTGAAGAACAAGCAAATTAACTTTTAGAAAGATTCCGGAGTAGAGGTTATGATTGGGATTTACTGGTAAACTCTAAAGAAAGAGTAAAAAAGTTAACTAGGAAAAGTCTATTCACTAAACAGAAAGACAACCTAGAGAATGAGAATCCATGCACATTCATTATGGAATACAATGAATTTGCAGGATATATCAGTAACATCATTCACAGGAACTGGCCCATACTTTTGGGAGATGAGGAAGTAGAAACGGTAGTTGGTAAAACCTTTAACAGGGCCTCTAATCTTTGGGACAAGCTGGTACATAGTCGCTTAAAGAAGGATAGTTCTGAGAATGATAAACTGTGGCTACCAAAAAGATCAAACGTCTTTTTCTGTTGCAAAAGATGTAATATCTGTAAATACGCTAGCCCTGGTAAATACTTCCATCATCCAAAAATTGAGAACTTAACTGTAGATGTTAAACATCTTATAACATGTGATACATCATAAGTTATTTATGCCCTGTGGTGCCCGTGTAATTTTGTTTATGTTGGCAAGACAGTTCGACCTTTGAAACAGCTTATCCAAGAACATGTGAGGTCAATATTAAACAACAGACAGGATACTCCTGTAGGCATACATTTTTTCAACAACATGGATCCTCACCGGAGACTTTAAAATTTATGGGTATAGATTGGATAGCACCGCTAAAATTGGGTGGAGATAGATTGAATGTTTTGCTACAACAAGATAATAGATGGATTTTTAAACTGAGGTGTGTGAAACCAGAAGGTTTAAACAAAAAATGGGACATCAAACCTTTTTTGAAATAAATTATAGATAATGACAGATATAAAAGGTGATTAATTGTTATTTGGGTCCCTTTTCTGCAGTATCGTTTGTTGTTATGTGGTAGTACTGTGTGTATATGTTTTTGACGAAAGCTATGTGCTTTAATATAGGTCGTAATAATAGATCTGTTAAATAATTATTTAATTTTTTATTTCTTTTCTCCTTCTTAGGTACTGTTATTATGTAGTCAAGTTTGGTCCTTGAACTCCATCCTACCCAGAAATAAATGTTTTGGAGTATAGATGGGCTGTATTGGTACCTGCCCTCCCAGGTCCTTCTAACTACAGTTCTTTCTTTTATCAAGATGTCATTTAATGTTTTTTGTAAATAAGTGATATTTAAATGATTATAGTATATATTTGTGATTTTTTTGCACTATAAAATCATAGTTTTACACTGATCTATATTAGAATGATGTGTTTGTTGGGTATAAGTTGTTTCACAGCATATATAAAAAACAAAAAATGCCTATCACTTTTATAGTAAAGTAGTGACATCATGGCAAGTAATTAATTATTCATGATACAATGATTAAATGCTCATGTATACCTGAAGAACCCTTTTTCCACCTCTTCTAATTCCCTGAGCCAACCTCTGCTCTGTCCTCGCTTTGGCTGGCCTCACCAAACTGGTGACCTTCCTGGTAATTTTATCATACTCCTCCTTGTCTATAACCCGATGTGAACACCTGTATCTGCTATAGGCAGCCTTTTTTCCCCTTACCACTTCTTGGACCTCCTTTGTCACCAGTTCGGCTTCCTGGCTCTAGCAAACTTACGTTGCTCCTTCGTGCAGGCCTTGATAGCTTCCAGGAGCCCCTTTTTAACAATTTGCCATTTGCTGTCCGTGTCCATGCCCAGCCTGATCCTGTCTAAGTAGCCCCTAGGGATCCTCTCCACATCTTTGAAGTCTGCACCCCTAAAGTCAACTACTGTCATTTTCATGTGAGCTACTCCCCCCGGGTCCAGAGAAAATCAGACCGTGGCATGATCACTTCCCACCAGTGGGTCCCCAACTACAAGATCCCTGATGAGGTTACAGTCTGACAGGACCACATCCAGAATGCAACCCTCCCTTGTTGGGTCAGTCACCAGCTGGGCAAGGAATGCATCCTGGAAGACATCCAGCAGATGCTGTTCCCTGGCCGATGAGGATGCCATAGATCCCCAGTCAGTCCCTGGCATTTTTAGGTCACCCAGCACCACCGTTCTGCCCTCCCTCTGACCACAGTGGTCCCTAAAATTAGCCACCAGTCCTTCTTCTAGGTCCTCCACCTGTGTGGGTGGCCTATATACCACCCCCAGCTTCATCCTCTTGCCTCCAGGAGCCTGCAAGGTGACCCATGATGCCTTCATGTGCCCCACTGCTTCCTCCATGATGCTTATCTCTATGCCATCCTTAATGATAAAGGCTACCCCCCCATCCTTACCCATGGCCCTGTCCTTCCTGAACATGGTGTACTCTATTAGGTGTAGGTCCCACTCATGCCTAGGAGTGGCCCAAGTCTCAGTGACAGCCACCACATCCACTTCCTCTAACAAAAGTAGTGCCTGAAGCTTGGGCATCTTGTTCCTCATGCTCCTGGCATTGATCAGGACCACCCTCCAATGCATCCCTTACCCTCCCCCACCCCACCCAGAGAGCTCCCAGGTAGCTGCCTACTTGAGCCCCCTCATGCACAATTAGGAGCTCCGGGGCTGCACTCACTCATCCTCGCTAGGGGGAGAAGGCCATGCCCATCCTGTTGCAATGGTTGATGTTTACTGTTTGCAAGGAGCTCAGTGTTCCAAGAACATTTTATTTATATTTATTTATTTATTTAAAAGTTGATAACCAGGTAAGGTACCACAAGCAGAAGCTCATTTCCAGGTGCGACCCGGGGAAGAAGGGGTACAGGAGCCAGACAGATACAACTGAAATAACACAATAATGGGGGGAAAAATCAGACCTGGTAAAGTGTACAATCAAATACAAACTAGGAAACTAGGCACAATAAATACGACGAAGACTGCAAGATATTATACAGTGGTTTGCCACAAAATGGAATTGATGGCATGTTGTGGTCAGTGGTAGACTAGGAAGGAGAACAGATGTAGGAGGTGACAGGGGTTGGTCTGAGTAAGCGCTTAAGAGAGGAGGGGGAAGGAGGGAGAGAGACGGATTGTGGGGGAGGCTATTCCAAAGGGAAGGAAACGTATAGGAGAAAGAGAGTTTGCCATCTGAGGTGTGGACACAAGGGAGAGAAAAGGTAGGGGCACAACTAGACCATGAACTGTAAGGTGAGGGAGAAGCAGGAGAGAGGAGGGAGGCAAGATATGATAGAAGAGACCCAAACCAATGCTTAGCAATGAAGATGGAGCAGTGAGAGGAACACCTCTGTACAAGTGACTGTAGAGAGAGGGAAGAGTATAGGTCACAGTGGTGAGGTAGTGGGGGGGGAATTTGGAGGCAAACCTACAAAAAGTATAGAATACGACATCCAGCTTAGCAAGTGAGGTGGCTGGGGCAGCAATGAAAACTATGTCAGTGTAGTCAAAGGCAGGGAGGATCCATTTGACTATCAGATTGTGTCTTACAGGAAGGAAGAGGCTGGCTTTGTGATAATAGAGTAGCCCAAGTTTAGAGCACAGTTTGGTGTGGAGCGTGCTGAAATGGGAGAAGAAAATCAAGGGAGAGGTCAAGCCAGACACCAAGGTACTTGTAAGTGAGGACATTGTCTAGATGGGTATTAAGTGCAGAGAAGAAGACAGGTAGTGAGGGAAGTTTGTCAAGTTTTTGTTTGGAGCCAAAGGTCGTGGCAACATTTTTTTTAGTATGCAGTCTTAGGCAGTTGGCATCAAACCAGGATGTGACCACTGAGAGGTCATTTTGGAGGGGGGTTTGGTTGGCTTGTGTGGACAGGGCAGACAGGAAAAGGACGGTGTCGTCCATGTACATGTGGATGTTGGAGCAGGTGCATACAGATGGAAGGTCCTTAATGAAGAGAGAAAAAGGAACCGGCCCAAGAATAGAGCCCAGGGGCACACCAGCGAAGATGGGGAGGGTGGGGGAATGTGATATTGTTATTTGAAACTGACTGGGAGTGGTCAGCTAGATAGGAACTGAACCAGGACACTGAGGCTTGGGATAGGCTAATGGAATATAGTTTAGAAAGTAGAAGGGGTGGGAGACTGAGTCAAAGGCCTAGGCTAGGTCAATGAATATAGCTCAGGTGATACGGCCAAGATCCATGGCGGTGTGGATGGCGTTGCTAACGCGAAGAAGAGAGGAGGTGGTAGAATGGGAGTTCCTGAAACCCAACATTTGTAAGTTTCAGAACACCCTGTTCCTTGCAACTTACAAATGTTCTTGGAACCGCAACCAATAAACACCAAGTATTGCATTATTTACGTTTGTCACTTTCATGATTTAAAATGGTTAATTCTTTATCAGTTGAGACCCGTTACCTGGCTTAAACTACCTGACCCCAAAATTACACTGTTATGTCAGGTAGGGTAGTACATTACCTGAACTACCCTACCCAGCCAGAAATAGGCGACAGCTGTACTACCCGACCCAGCTACCTGTCGGGTAGCCTATTCCTGCTGTCTACCCACACAAATTGTTATTCTTACCTAAGTTTGTTTTCAGTATCATTTACTATTCCAATTCCACACTGCCATGACTCTCCACCAAAGTGAAATTGCAACTGAAAAACATTTTTTGAATAAAATTTAAGTCCCAGTTAGGATTTGAACCATGGGCTCTTGCTGAAAATGCAAAATATTTTGCTTTTTCCTGAATTTATACCACTGACCCTTTGCTTGCTAACTAAACTCACATCCAGTGTACCACCAAGCTGCATTGAAGTGAATAACAGCTCCTGTGGTGTAGAGGTTGAGTCACATCCTAGACAGCAGGTGACCAGGGTTGTAATCCCAGCAAAAGCCTATATATTATAAACTACCTAAAACATAGCATGTTCCTGACAGGAACATTTCATGGTGCCTTTGTTTGTACTATAGGGAAGCACTTGGGGGGGGGCAGAGAAATTTTAGGGATGAGTGTGCAGAGACATGTTGGGAATGGTAAAAGCAGTAGGGCACCTTAGGCCTCCAGTGCCCCTTGTCTAGGCAGGAGTTGAGGCAGTGGTAGAAGGATGGAGGTAATTAATACAAACATAGAAATTAGCCAGCCGAGCGGCTCAGCTGCAAATCATTTTCTTTTGGCTTAGTCCTTATTATCAAACGCATTGGAAGGATTTAGAGATTTGCATCACCTTACTAAAATATTATTTTTATTGTCCAGCAGTTTTGCATGTTATTATATTCCTTACCATGCATGACAACTTTCCCTGCGGCTCACCTAGATCATGGCTTTAAAATCTGGGAGCGACTAGGCCTGCATTTGATTTTGCGCTTCTTTCGCCACAATAAGATTATGTTGTTTGAAGAGTTGCAGGGCTTATTTTTGCTTCCAGAGGGTTACAGATTTCGCTTTTTTCAAGCTCAGGCTTTTATCCGTAAGTTAGTACCCCCTCTTATTCTTGTCGCCCCATTTCCTCGGTTAATACAATTGATAGCTCAAGTGGTAGAGAGAGAGTCATGCCTTTTCCTCATGTGCCCTCTCACCTATATAAAGAGAGATCCAGAAGCAAATGATCTGATACCTTTTATTGGACCAACGTAGATGTAACTAAAAGAACAAAGTGCTTTAGCTTTCGTACCGACAAGTCCTTTGTCTGAAGCGTAATGGCAGTTATTTAGAAAAGCCAAAACTTTTAGCACTTAGATCATGCAGAAAAAAGCAGAAAAAAATGCCCATTGGTTCAAAATACTAATTTAAAAAAACAGGAAAAGATGTCAGAGAAGCTTAACAGTACCATTTCACCTTCTGCTGAGAGGGTCTAACGGTCAGAGGTGCTTAGTGCAGAAGACATACAAAGAATTCCACTACATATAAATTAAATGGACTTAGAGATACTTTCAGAATAAGATAACAATTACTTGAGCAGAGGACTCTTAAATCAAATTATGAGTATCACAGTGTGTATAAGAATGCAGTTACTGAAAAGCAACCCCCACCTGGATTAAAGACATACTAAAATTGTAAGTTAAAAACAAGCACCAGAAGACAGGACTACAAGAAGCATCTATATATGATATACAAAGATTAACCAGTAAAGTTTTTCTAAAAAGAGCAACAGTTACACACTGTATGAAATGTAAAACTTAGCTGGACCCATTACCCAACTATACTCTCCAGCTAGATATTATGCCCCATAAACTTCAAAAGCCTATAGTGTAGTAACAGGAGTTTATAAATAATAATAAAAATATAAATTGGCAGTATAAGTGTCAAACGAAAAACTACTTGTCAGGGGCCACCAAGAAATTAAGACCATGCTGCCTGATAATGTACAGATTTCAATAAATTCTCAGTGTATAATATAACTACTTGATGTACTGAAAATGTCTAAGGAATATGAATAAGAAATCATAGGAATTAAATTTTCTAACCACCCCACAACACACCCCACACCACAGCCCCATATCCGGGGGGGAAGATAACTAGTTTTAATAAGATATATACAGATACACACACACACATACACATGCAAACACACACGCAAACACACACACACACACACACACACACACACACACACACACACACACTCCTAATGCACCATCATTCATATCAATCAATGCAATTGTTACTCAAAGGGATTCAACTTGTCATGAAATTTCAAGTAAAAGGGATCATGTATCTTAATATGTACAGAGTAAAAATGTGACACTATGTAACCATACTACTATCTGCGCAGTAACAGTCCAAGGATTCTGAATAGAACCACAATGAAATAAAACTTCCACCCTCCCCAGGGCAAGGTAACTAGAAGTAAATGTACAGTATGTATGTAAGACAAGAGTCCTAACATACCTACAATTCCACAAATCACTACAATATTAGCCCAGTGTAATTGGGTCTGTCAAGGACCCCCATGCAGATGAGATCTCACACCCCAATATGTTCAGAGTTCAAAACTGTGACAGTATAAAACTTCTGTATGTACAGTAACAGGCTAGGGAATCTGAATAGGACCCAATGGAATTAACCCCATCTCCGGGGGAAGGTAAATAGTAAGAAGGAATTAATATTCATTATGTGTGTGAACTAAGAGTAATAACACACTGTAACTCCATATATCTGAATAGAAGCCTACCTCAATGTAACAGCAAACCCCACATCTGCCATACTGACATACCCACCCAAAACACACACACACACACACACACACACACACACACACACACGTGCTGAAGTTCTATAATATGTCTATCCTAAGAAGAAAAGGTCTGTGGATGTTAAATCCTATAATGTGCCATGAACCCCAAATCTGTTCATCCCATCTGCTACCATACTGAGATATAAACTAAGTTTGATCTCAAAAGCTCATATCTGCTGTGTACTTTTGAGATTTCCCTTAAAGACCATTACTGACAGTTCTGAACTTGAATGGTCCGGTCAAGAGAAGTGTTGCCCCACAGGTTTTTCAGTCTTCTTCCATTTAATATTATGTCTGTGTGAGTTCAACCTAGCGCAGAGTGGTTGGCTTGTCTCTCCAACATAACCTGTTTGTGGACATCTCTTGCACTGAATTAAATAAACAACTTGTTGTGATGTACATGTATAACTCCCATGTACCTTTAATTGTCTGTTTTGTGATGTAACCACACAGTCCGAAGTGGAAATGTGCTCACAAGCCTTATAGCTGCATTGATTGCAGGGTCGTGTACCATTTAGTGTCATGGTATTCTGTTCTGGTGAAAGCTTACTCCTAATAATGAGGCTGGATAAGTTTGGTGGTCATTTAAAATATAGTAGTGGTAGTTCCTTAAAAATACAATTAAGGATCTCATCCTCACTAAATAGTGGATGGAGGTCCTTAGTAATCTTATGCAGAAGTTCAAGGTCTGGATGATATGTGACTACTAAGGGTATTCTGACGGTAGCCGTCCTTTTTATGTTGGCTTGCACTTGCACGCCAGCCAACATCTTGCAGTAGTAGCAAATTTGGAGGTGTGATCACTGTGGGTGAATGCAGGGCACGCATCAGTAAGTGCGTCCCTCATTCCCCAATAAGCCAGCATGCAGGCGCTGACACCAGTAATATATGAAATGGTCACCACATCTAAGAAAAGTGCCGCTGCAATGAGAGGCAGGCTAGTCATGCAGCAGCATAATAACATGCCTCCTGATGTGCCCTTCCTGGTGAATTATTTCAATAAATATGGCGGCAGTGACTGCTGCCGCTGACTGCCACAGTGCCGATTTCTGGGGTGCCCAATCCCCCTGTCGGCATGCCCCAACCCAGTTCATGTGCCAATGGGGGAGCCCACTCCCTATCGGCATAATGCCCCCCTCCCATTTCAATTGTGTGCCAAGGGGGTACCCAGTCCCCCTCGGCATCATGTGCACCCCTCAAAAGTCTTTCTTTGCCAGTGGGAGACCCCAATCCCATCGGCTTCCAGTCTCCCTTCCCAATTCAATCTGCTGATGGAGAGCCTCCCGTAAGCATAATCATCCCCATTTGTTGTGTGCTGGGGGTGCCCAATCCCTCACTCTTGCCCCCCACTTTGTATGTGCTGACAGGAATCCCAAAACACTCAGGTGGCACGCTGGAGCCCACCCCAGCATGCCAAATGTCCCCAAAAAAAACTTCGCAATGTTTTCTTTTTTTTTTCAAAACCTGTAAAACAGAAAATGGTCCCTTGTTGAGTTTGGTGGCTCTTCCCCAACCTGCACCCACCCTCTGCTCACCCTGCCTCCCCACACACCCCCCTCACCCCACACTTACCTCTGGAGCACAGCGTGACGATCTTCGGTGGACCAGGAACACGTCTGCACTCTTCAAAGCCGACCATGAACTGAATACATGCCGGTAAGCTGTATAATGGCATAAATAGGGTTTTTTCAGTTTTGGTGCATATCTTGGCCATTTTGAGCATTTTGGCACCAAATTTTCAACATGGGGTTATTGGGACCCTTCCTCATGAATTCAGTCAATATCATGGCGTTATTCTGTCCAGTAAGGTGATTTCGCAGTTACTGTGCAGAATTGCCTTTCGGGACTGATTAACAAAATGACAGTACCACTGTTCATGAGGTGGTCTCTCAAAAACCCCATGTTGCAAATTTGGTGAAAAAAAATAAAAAAACGACTGTTTTACGAGCGTGCATTGCACAGTTTCCATGCACACTTGTAATTTCGTGAATTTGTAATATTTTCACTCCAGATTTTCAACATTGGCATTTTTCTGCATCTCCTTATGAATAGTATAGCTGTCATTTTACATATTCTGGCCTAAATGTGTTTTCGCACTTCTGGCGCCGAATAGTGCAGTCACTGCGGGAAATCAGTTTTAGGGATAGATTAAGAAAATGACAGTAACACTGTTCATGAGGAGAGGTCTTAAAAGGCCTATGTTGAAAAAGTGGTGACGAAAGTCCATAAAATGACTGTGTTACAAGCATGCATTGCACAGTTTCCATGCACCCTCGTAACTTCGCAAATTTGCAATATTTTCAGCCAGATTTTCAATACTGGCATTTTTTCACACCTCCTTATGAACAGTAAAGCTGTCAGTTTTCATATCCTGCCCGAAATGTGTGTTCGCACCTGTGGCGCACAACGCTGTGGTCATTGTGGGAAATCAACTTTTGGGACAGAGTAACAAAATCACAGTGCCGCTGTTCATGAGGGGAGGTCCCAAAATGCCTATGTTGAAAATGTGGTTAAAATAAATCCCCCAAATAATTGGGTTACAAACGTGCGTTGCGCAGTTTCTATGCATGCTCATGATTTAAATTGTTCATATTTTCAGTCGATTTTCAGCGTTGCCAGTTTTTTACACCTCCTCATGAACAATACAATTGTCATTTTTCACATCCTGCCCAAAATGTGTTTTCATACCTGTGGCGCCAAATGGCGCAATCACTGTGCAATATCACCTTTCAGCTAACAAACTGATAATGCCGCTTTTCATGAGGTGGGGTTACAAAAAGCCCATTTTGAAAATTTGGAGTGAAAATACCAACAAACGCTTATGGCGTTAGGGTTTTCAACTGTAACACCCCATGCTGTAGAGACTGACAGGCGTCAGGGGTGCGACTTGGGATCATCGGCTGTAATACTCATGCCATTCCACCCCCACCCCCACCCTGCACCCAGTGGCAGGCATTGAGGTGTGCCTTGCAGTTTTTGGCCCCAAAGTTCACCCTATTCTCCTATACTGCACCCATCTTGGCATATTTCCTTATGGAATGGGGTAAGTATAAGGCCCAAAGACCCCAAAGCACACCACGACACTTATCAGTGTCTACAGGGTAGGGTGAGGTGAAATGGCATGAGCGTTATAGCTGATGACACAAAGGCACACCCCAACGCTTGTCAGTCTCTGCAGGGTGGGGGTGGGGTTGGCATCAGTTCAGTACTTCACTGCCATTCTTATTATGCATCTTTAACTCCTGCACTACCAATGCCAATGCCAGCGAGACAACATTCGGTATTAACAAATGCTTGTTTTATACTGAAGTAGTTGTCTTGGCACTTGTCTTGCACATTCTTTTTCTTCTTCTTCTGTTTTTTTTTAATGAGTATTTTGAACCAGTGGAGATTTTTTTCTGCATGATCTGGGTGTTAAAAGAACTGGCATTTCTAAATAACTGTCATTACACTTCCGACGAAGGACTTGTTGGTCCAAAAGCTAAAGCACTTTGTTCTTTTTATTACATCTATGCTGGTCCAATAAGAGGTATCAAATCATTTGCTTCTGGATCTGTTCTTGCAAGGACCAATACGGCAAATACTAAATCTGGATTTCACCTATATAAGGCACTCCTTCAACTGAAAGTAGAATCTTCTCAGATAATCAAGGGGAGGTAGGATAATGATGTTCATATTATGACTGATTTGGAATGGGAGAGACATCTTAAATGTATACATTCTCCTATGAGTTCTTTTATCAGGAAGGAAGTTTTGTGAAAAGTTGCTGTGAGGTTTTTTATTGTCCCAGCTATTCAAAATAAATATCTGCCTGATAGAGCAGCAGCTTTTTTTTTCCAATTGTTTAACCAGGTGAGACACACTAAGCTGAAAGTTTGTTTGCAAGTGCGACCTGGGAGCACAAGTCAGTTAAGTAATTTGCTCAGTGTCACACAGTATGCAAGCTGGGGGGAGTGGGATTCAAACCCAGATCTCCAGATTTGCAGCTCAGAGCCTTAAACCACTGTGATACATTGCCTTCCAGTTGGAGAGGCTGTGGTTATTCTCCAGCCTCGCATGGTAATTTTTGGGGAATTGCCCATTATTGTTGCTCTTTTTTTCTTCTTTAGAAGGAGCACTTTCCAATCTTTTTGAAACTCCACTGCATTTATCAGTTCGGTCTTTTCTTTTTTCCTGTTATGACCCTGAATGGAATTCTCGTTCAGCTTGGAAACTCCTATTCATCTGTTTATTGTCAACTAAGAAAGCGAGAACTAAACACTGGCTCTCCTCTGCCATTTTAACTTTGGCAGGACTTGATGGTCAAGATATACCATATGGAAAACCTGACTGTGCAGGTTAATCATTGTATACAGTCTTTTGAAAGTTTTTGGAGATGGGCTTTTATGTTACACAATATAGAAATGACTTTGTCCCTTGATATACTTTCAGTCTCTGTAGCTTCGTATTGACTTTGCAGTATTCATGGTTTAGTTGTTTTTTTGGATGAGAAGGTATACTACTTTACTATAAATGTTAATGCCATTTTTATGTTGCTTGCACACATGTGCAAGAGACATAGTGCCATCATCTGGGTTTTCGGAGGTGCGTCAGCCCGTCTTCCAGTGCAGTCAGTGTGTTTGCAGGCGCGGCCCCAGTTCCCCAATCACTGCTGCAGCTGTCTATGACAAGCTGAAAATGCAGTGGTATACAGTTGAAAGAGAGAGCTCTGCTTGAGTGAGCAGAGCTCTCCCCCCCCACACCATGGCAGCCGCATGCAGCACTGCGTGCTCATGCTTCCCCTCACTGTACAGCTGATGGGGTGCTCAATCCCCATCAGCTCCACGCCTCCCAAAGATCCAGGTGCCACGCTGAGAGCCCACCCCACGTGGCAAAATCATGTTATGGCTGACGGAAGTGCCCAATCCTCGTCGGCTCCATTGTCTCTCCCCATGCTGTCACCGATGGGGTGCCCAATCCCGTGCTCCACTGTCTCTCCCCAGTACAGGGTGCCACGCTGGGAACCCACTGGCGTGGCAACAAGAATTACCTGACCGGCGGGGTGCCCAATCCCTAGTCGGCTCCATGCCCTCAGCCATCCTTCTGCCATGCTGGGAGCCCACCCCAGCATGGCAAACGCCCTGCATCATTTAAAAAAAAAACCTGTAAAGAAAAAATGGTCCCACACAGTCTCCCTGCCCCCCACAACCCGCACCACCACCGCTACCTTCGCCTACCCACAACCCCCTCACCCCATACTTACCTCCGGAGTCTGGCGCGATGATCTTCGGTGGACCGGGAACACGTCTGCACTCTTCAAAGCTGACCGCGAACTGAGGAAATGCCGGTAAGCGGTATAATGGGATGGATAGGGTTTTTTCAACTTTGTTGCATATCTCAGGCATTTTTTGGAATTTTTGCACCAAATTTTCAACATGGGGTTTTTGGGACCCCTCCTCATGAATTCTTGCACTGTCTGGTGTTACTTAGGTCGAAGGATGATTTGCAGCCACTGGTGAAATCACATTTCTGGAATGATTAACAAAACAACACTGCCAGTGTTCTGAGGTGGCTCTCAAAAGCCTATTTTGAAAATTTGGTGAAAAAATCCAAAAATGACTATTTACTGGCGTGCATTATGCAGTTCCTCATGCGCTATGTAAGTTCATAAATTTTCAATATTTTCACTCCAGATTTTCAACATTGCCATTTTACCACACCTTCTTATGAGCAGTACAGCTGTCATTTTTCACATCTCACCGAAAATGTGTTTCCGCCCATGTAGCGCTTAATGGCACAGTCGGTGTGCGAAATCAATGTATGGGACACATTAAGAAAATCACAGTGACACTGTTCATGAGCAGAAGTCTTAAAATGGCTATGTTGAAAATTTGGTGAAAAAATTCCTAAAAATGACTGTTTTACAAGCATGCATTGCGCAGTTCCTACGCACGCTCGTAAGTTTGCGAATTTTCAATATTTGCACTCCAATGACTTCCAAATTCCTAAACAGCAGATAGAAGCAAGCAACATTCGGCATTGAAAAATGCTTGTTTTATATAGATTGCGCGCATGTGCAAGAAACATGTTGCGGCAGCTTGCTGCAGAAGCAGGTTGTGGAGGTGCAGCAGTCTTGTGGCCAATGCCGCCACTGCCTTTTGAGGCTTGGCCCGCTTTCCCCAATGGGGTGGCATGCTGCTGCTGACACTAGTTCAGCCAGCATGCTACCACCTTGAAATGTTTTAGCCACTGCAATCAGGGGCCGCCTCGTCATTGCAGTGTCAGCCATTCTGCTGCAATGAGGGAGTGACCCATCATTGCAAGACGGTCCCCATGTTCCTGACCCAGTTTGCTGACAGAGAGCCCAGTCCCCGTCAGCATAATCTCCCCACCCCCATGTTTTTGCTGTATGCCGAGGGGTTGCCCAATCCCCCTCTGCATCATGCACCCCCCCATCTTTGTTTGCCAACAGGGTGCCCAATCCCCGTCGGCTTCAGTCCCCCCTTCCCGACTGAATTTGCCGATGGGGGAGCCCTCTCCCTTCAGCATAATGTATACCTCCCAGAATGTGTAGTCTGATGAGGGGGGTGTTGAATCACCATTGGCTCGTACAGCACCCCCGTAAATGCAGATGGGGGTGCCCAACCTACGTCGGTTACAGCCCCCCCAAAAAAAACACTCGGGTGGCACGCTGGGAACCCACCCCAGTGTGCCAAATGTCCCTGTAAAAAGAAAAACTGTCCCGTGATTTTTTTTTTTTTTTTACCTCTGTAAACAAGAAAACGGTCCCTTGTCGAGTCCGGCGGCCCTTCCCCCAACCTGCACCCACCCTCTGCGCACCCTGCCTCCCCACAACCCCCTAACCCCATACTTACCTCTGGAGTCTGGTGCGATGATCTTCGGTGGACCGGGAACACGTTTGCACTCTTCAAAGCCGACCGCGAGCTGAGGAAATGCTGGTAAGCTGTATAATGGCATAAGTAGGGTTTTTCAACTTTGGTGCATATCTCATGTATTTTTGTGGAATTTTGGCACAAAATTTTCAACGTGGAGTTTTTAGGACCCCTCCTCATGAATTCAGCCACTGTCATGGTGTTATTCGGTCCCGAAAGGTGATGTTGCAGTCACTGCGCGGAATCACTTTTCGGGATGATTAATGAAATGACAGTGCCAGTGTTCATGAGGTGGGCTCTCAAAAAGCCTATGTTGCAAATTTGGTGAAAAAATCCAAAAAATTACTGTTTTATGAGCGTGCATTGCGCAGTTGCTATGCACGCTTGTAACTTCACAATTTGCAATATTTTCAATATAGATTTTCAACATTGCCATTTTTCCACACCTCCTTATGAACAGTACAGCTGTCATTTTTCACATCCTGGGCAAAATGTGTTTCTGCACTTCTGGCGCAGAATAGTGCGGTCTCTGTGGGAAATCAGTGTTCGGGACACATTAAGAAAATCACAGTACACTGTTCATGAGCAGAGGTCCTAAAATACCTATGTTGAAAATTTTGTGATGACAGTCCATAAAATGACTGTGTTACGACCGTGCGTTATGCAGTTTGCACGCATGCTCGTAACTTCGCAAATTTATATTTTCACTCCAGATTTTCAACATTGCCATTTTTCCACACCTACTTATGAACAGTACAGCTGTCATTTTACACAACCTGGACAAAATGTGTTTTCACATTTCCAGCACCGAATACCGCGGTCACTGTGGGAAATCAGTTTTTGGGATAGACTGAGAAAATGACAGTGACACTGTTCATGAGCAGAGGTCCCAAAACGCCTATGTTGCAAATGTGGTGACAAAAGTCCTTATAATGAGTGTGTTACAACTGTGTGTTGCGAAGTTTCCATGCACCCCTGTAACTTTGCAAATTTGTAATATTTTCACGCCAGATTTTCAACTCTGCCATTTTTCACACCTCCTTATGAACAGTACAGCTGTCATTTTTCACATCCTGACTGACATGTGTTTTTGCGTTTCCGGTACAGAATAGCACAGTCACTTTGGGAAATCAGTGTTTGGGACAGATTAAGATCGAGGAAGTGAGAGAGGAGGAGTGGCTGAGCTCAAATGAGCTCTGTTGGGACTGCTGTGGATTTCTTTGCGGCAGGAAACAGCGCCAACACAGGCAGAAGCCCAGTACAAAAGGGCAGCCTGCAGCGCCGGGAGAAAAAGAACTAGTGAGTGAAGAAGGGGGAGTGTGCGAGCTCAACAGAGCTCTATTGGGACTGCTGCAGATTTCTTTTTGGGCAGAAAAAGGCTCCAATGCAGGCTGAAGCCCAGTACAAAAGGGCAGCCTGCAGAGCTGGGAGAAACAAAATGAGTGACTGAGAGAGGGGGAGTGAGCGAGCTCAATGGAGCTGTGTCGGGACTGCTGCAGATTTCTCTGTGGCCAGGAAAAGGCACCAATGAAGGCAGGAGCCCAGTACAAAAGAGCAGCCTGCAGAGCCAGGAGAAACAGAATGAGCGAGTGGGGGGGAGTGAACGACCTCAACGGAGCTCTGTCAGGACAGCTGTGAACTACTTTGTGGGCAGAAAAAGGTGCCAACACAGGCAGGGGCCCAGTACAAAAGGGCAGACTGCAGTGCTGGGAGAAACAGAATGAGAGAGTGAGAGGTGGGAGTGAGCAAGCTCAACGGAGCTGTGTCGGGATTGCTGCAGATTTCTTTGTGGGCAGAAAAAGGTACCAATGCAGGCAGGAGTCCAGTACAAAAGGGCAGCATGCAGCTCCGGAAGAAACAGAACGAGTGAGTGAGAGAAGGGGAGTGAAGGAGCTCAACAGAGCTGTGTTGAGACTGCTGCGGATTTCTTTGTGGGCAGAAAAAGGCGCCAATGCAAGCAGGAGCCCAGTATGAAAGGGCAGCCCGCAGCTTCAGGAAGTCCTAAAATGCCTATGTTGAAAATTTTGTGATGACAGTCCATAAAATGACTGTTATGACTGTGCATTGTGCAGTTTGCATGCACGCTCGTAACTTCATGAATTTATAACATTTTCACTCCAGATTTTCAACATTGCCATTTTTCCACACCTACTTATGAACAGTACAGCTGTCATTTTATACAACCTTGCCAAAATGTGTTTTCGTACTTCTGGCACCGAATAGCGCTGTCGCTGTAGGAAATCAGTTTTTGGCATAGACTGAGTAAATGACAGTGCCACTGTTCATGAGCAGAGGTCCTAAAATGCCTATGTTGAAAAAGTGGTGACGCAAGTCCATAAAATGACAGTGCTACAACTATGCGTTGCGCAGTTTCCATGCACCCTTGTAACTTCGAAAATTTGTAATATTTTCATTCCAGATTTTCAACACTGGCATTTTTTTACACCTCCTTATGAACAGTACTGCTGTCATTTTTCACATCCTGGCTGAAATGTGTTTTTGTGCTTCCAGCGCAGAATAGTGCAGTCGCTTTGGGAAATCAGTGTTTGGGACAGATTAACATCGAGCAAGTGAGAGAGGGGAAGTGACCGAGCTCAACTGAGCTCTGTTGACACTGCTGTGGATTTCTTTGTGGGCAGAAAAAGGTGCCAACGCTGGCAGGAGCCCAGTACAAAAGGGCAGCCTTCAGCGCCGGGAGAAACAGAACTAGTGAGGGAACGAGGGGGAGAGAGAGCTCGCTCTCAGGCTGGAGCCCAATACAGAAGGTCAGCCTGCAGTGCCCAAAAATGGAACAAGCAAGTGGGGGGGGGTGAGCGAGTTCAATGGAGCTCTGTCGGCACTGCTGCAGATTTTGTACAGAAAAAGGCACTAATGAAGGCAGGAGCCCAGTACAAAAGGGCAGCCTGCAGCACCAGGAGAAACAAAACGAGCGAGTGACAAAGGGGGAGTGGGTGACCTAAACGGAGCTCTGTCGGGACACCTGTGATCTTTTTTGTGGGTAGAAAAATGCGCTAATGCAGGCAGGAGCCGAGTACAAAAGGGCAGAGGGGGATTGGGCACCCCCTCAGCATACAGCAAAAATGTAGGGGTGGGGAGATTATGCTGATGGGAACTGAGCTGCCCGTTGGCAAACTGGGTCAGGGGCATGGGTCGCTCCCTCATTGCAGCAGAATGGCTGACACTGCAATGACGAGGTGGCCCCTGATTGCAGCGGCTAAAACATTTTAAGGTGGTGGCACGCTGGCTGAACTAGTGTCAGCAGCAGCGTGCCACCTCATTGGGGAAAGCGGACCAAGCCTCAAAAGGCAGTAGCAGCATTGGCCACTACACTGCCGGACATCCACAACCTGCTTCTGTAGCAAGCTGCCGCAACATGTTTCTTGCACATGCACTCAATCAATATAAAAAAATGGCATTAACATTTATAGTGAAGTAGTACACCTTCTCATCCAAAAAAACAACTAAATCATGTTTATTTCTCTTACTGAGCTGAGTAATACTTGGAGTGCAATAGGATTTCTAACTGGGCTAAGTGAAACTATATCAGAGCTGAGAACAAAAAGTATGGTAGCTGAGGGGTGAAAAATGGAGAAGGAGGCTTTAGGATTGCTACAGTAACACAGTATCAAACGGATGAGATTTGAGACTGAATTACCCCGGTCGGCAAGGGGTCAGTAGGGGACTAGTGTGGGGGGAGACAGGAATTTGAGTAAATAGGGGCCTAACAGTTGTTGTAGGGTACAGAACCTGGGAGCAAGAGCCTGTAACATAAGATGGGAGCCAAAATGGGGCAGGTGCCACATGTCAATAGGGCGGGCATCTTTGGAAGGGTGGAGGGGTGTATAGGGGTATGGGTCTGCTGTGATCCTGGACTGGGCTTGAAGGATGGGGGGGATATATGGTCTGTAGATGACTGGCTAGTTTGAGGGAGGAACTGTGGAGGTTAGGGAGGAGTGTAAGTGACAGGGCAGATGACTACGGTAGGCATCCTGGGGGGGGGAAGGGGACGGCAAAGGGGGACGGAGGAAGAATAGTTAGTGACTGAAACCGACCCCAGTATCAGAGGCACTAGCAGAAAAGAGAGAAGAAGGGAGAGGGTGCCCGAGGTGAGGCCGGGGGGCCTCCTGATGGAGGAGGAAGAGACCATGAGGAGTACCAGGGGAGAGAGCAGATGGCTGCGGGTAGGAAGGGACCAGGGGTGCCATGGAGGGGAACAAGTGGGGGGGGGACCGATAGAAGGAACAGATGTAGGACAGGTATCGACTATGAATAGATTCAAACCTCTGCTATGGGACAGAGAGGGGGAGCAGGAACATACTGAAGGGGGAGGACAAGCAGGGCATGAGAGGAATGGCAACAGGTAGGGGAAGAGATAGAGAGGACAAAAGGGTAGAAGGGGGGCTAGTAAGGAAGGAGGGTGACTGAAGGAGAGAAGGCTACAGGAAGGCGGAGGGATGGGAGGGGCATCACTATTGGGGTAGAAGGGAATGGGGGCTGTAAACTGACAACAGCGGGCATAGGAGAGGGGTTGGAAATCAGCAGGGAGGAGGGGAGGTTGACATGGGAAGCCAAGTAGGAAGTAATCAAGCTGGAAAGGGGTTCAAGTGGGTGGGAGAAATAAGGCAGAGAAAAGGAGTGAGGCGGAAGTAGGGGGTACAGATACAGAAGTCACAGAGGGTGCAGTTGGTGGGGTAAGGGACAGGGAAGAACGAATACTGCGGTGGTGGAAGGGGCATTAGAAGGGAAAAGGGGTAAGGGTGGGTACTCATCCTGGGGGATTCTCTGCTGAAATGGGTGTGATGGGGTGGAAAGGGGGAAAGGTATAGCCATATTTGGGTTGAAGCTGTCCTCAGGTTGACTGCAAGAGGGGCAGGGCAGGCACTGCTCAAGCGTGCAGCGAGGGGGAGGAAGAAACCTCGTTTACTGTTGCATGTGGGTACAAACGACTTGATGGGAAACACTGTGGAAGTAGTGAGGGGGAGGTTTGAGTACTTGGGCAGACTGTGTGAGGGGGTGGGGAAGTTGGTGGCATTCTTGGAGGTACTACTGGTACCATGTGCAAGCATGGCGAGGAAGGGTAGGCTTGAGGAGTTCAAGTGGCTGAGGGATTGGTGCCACACGAAACATTATGGGTTGGTGACTAACTGGGGTAGGGTCTGGGGGGAATAGTGACTTGTACATAGGGGACAGGGTACACTGGAGCAGGAAGGGAAGGGGAGTATTAAAGGCAGCATTGCTGCCGGGTCACTGGCACTGAGGATTGAGGCGCTGGACGCCACACCTCGTGCCATGCTGGCAACCCAGGTTCGGACACAAGCCCGGGCCGCAGAGGTTGGCAAGGGAGGGATAGGATTCAGCATCCGGAGGACTACTCTCCTATCCTGGGGTGGGATCCAGGGACCCACCGCTCTGTAGCGGCCCCTGGTGATGACCGCGGGCACTACTGCAGCAGTGTAGTAAAGGGTGGCGAAGTGTGGTGGACGTTCGCATGCTGTGCCTAAGTGTCATTGCTTGCCCGCACTTCGCAAAGGGGAGGCAGGATTAGAGGGTTATATCTCTACTAAGGTGGATTTAAACAAATGGAGGGGGGGGCAAAAGACTGAGGTTGGTAGAAAGGTCCAGGCAGGGGAGCCTGATGAGGTCACCACCCTACATATAGGTAAAAGCAGAGGTGTAGTAACCCTGAAAGGGGGCAGGCAAAGTGATCAGACTGTAATACAGAAGGCAGCACCACCCAGTAAGAAAAAGGAGGAGAAAGGGTGCGGACTACCGGGAGAAGGGACACAGGCCAAGGAGGAGAAGAGTGAGGAGAAGGAGGGGTATGGGTGGAAGGTGGTCTGACTAAATGGATAGATAAAAGATGACAGGGGAGGGTGCAGAGGGTGGTGGTGGTGGTGGAGGAGGTGCCGAGCCTACAATTCATTCAAATCAATTCCATTTTCTTACTTACTTTGGGTTCAATGCCAACAAGTGTAAAATCATGTACCTAGGGCATAGGAACCCCGATGCTGGGTATAGTATGGGGAGAGGTACTGATACTCAGTAGACATGAAAGGGTCCTTGAGGTTATTATATCAGAGGACCTCAAGATGGCAGTACAGTGTGACAAGGCTATAGGCAGGGCAAATTGGATTCTGGGATGCATAAGGAGTGGCATCTCCAGTAGGAGGAGGAGGGATGTGCTGCCATTGTATCACTCCCTGCTATACCCCCAGCTGGAGTACTGTGCCCAGTTTTAGAGTCCACACTTCAAAAAGGACATAAGGTGTAGGTTTTCCAGAGGAGGGCAACTAAAATGGTTCTGAATTTTCACAACAATCCCTACAGGGAAGTGCTGAAGAATCTCAACATGTACACTCTGAAAGAGAGGAGGGTGAAAGGTGACATGATCAAGACCTACAAAGTACATCACAGGGGTAAAGAGGGTACAGTTGGGGAGTTTTCTGCAAATGAAGATGAGCACCCAAACCAAATGGAATACAGTGAAGCTGGGGGGGGGGCATTCAGGATAGGCTTGCTGTGTGTCTGTCCCCCGCACAGCTGGAACCCCATTCCTACAGACTAGTCATCCTCGTGCAGCTGGACACCCCCTTCTGAAGAACATACTAGCAAAGGAGGGTTGATGGACTGTAAAGGGAGTGAATGCCAAGGGCTTGGGGCATGGGGATAGGGAGCTGATGCTAGCCATCCAAAGGATGGCAGACAAGGGTGAGGTAGTACTGGTTGGAGACTTCAATATTCCAGACATGGACTGGAGCATCCCAGCAGCAGCATCAACTAGGAGCAGATTTATCCTGGACTTCCTTCAGGGTGCCTTCCTCAAGCAACTGGTCATGGAACCAACTCGGCAGAAGGCAATACTGGACCTTGTGCTCATAAACAGGGACAGTGTGATGGGGGTAACAGTGGGGAGCACCTGGAAAACAGTGACCACCAGTCATTGTGGTTTGAAATCACAGAAAGAGCAGAACCAAACCACACAAAACATGTATCCTGGATTTTAGGGGCAGACTTTGGGAAAATGGGAGATACTTGAAAGAGGCATTAAGGGAATGGGACAGGAATCAGGGTTGAGGAACAGTGGGCAGTATTTAAAATGGGGATTACAAGAACAACAGAATTATGCATTAAGCAGGTTAGCAAGAGGAAAAGGAAGAGGAGACCATTATGGTTTCCAAAGAGGTAGCAAAGAAAGTGAAAGCCAAAAGATTGCATTCAGGCAATACAAAAGACACAGGCAGAAGGGATGGGAGAAGTACCAGGAGAAGCAAAGGGAGGCAGGAGGTCAGTAAGGGAAGCCAAAGCTCTGACAGAAGAACACATTGCAAAATCAGTGGGTAGAGGGACAAAACCTTTAGCAAGGTACATAAGTGAAAAAAGAAAGACAAAGGGAGGGATAGTGAGACTGAAGGGGGAGGATGGGGGCGCGTGGAGGATGACAGCAGTAAAGCTGACATATTGAACAGGTATTTCTGCTCAGTCTTCTACTGAGGAAGAGGAGGTAATGGGTCTGAAGGAGTACAAAGGTGAGAATGGTGCAGAAATGGACACAAGTCCTTTACGAAAGGGTCTTGAAGGAACTGGAAGTAATGAGTTGATAAAGCAATGGGGCCAGATGGGGTGCAGGGTCCTAAAGAACTAAGAGAGGTGGTGGCTGAACCTCTGGCTATCCTGTTTAGCCGATCACTGGAAACAGGAGGTACCCAAAGACTGGAGGACAGCAGATGTAGTCCTCTTATACAAAAGTGGGAACAAAGAGGAAGCAGGAACTACAGACCAGTCAGCCTCACCTCGGTAGTGGGGAAGATCATGGAAGCACTACTGAAGGAGAGATTGGTGGAACATCTGGTTGTCAATGGACTACAGGACCCAAGGCAGCATGGTTTCACCAGGGGGAGGTCATGTCAGACCAACCTCGTTTAATTTTTTGACTGGGTGACTAGGGAGGTGGATCAGGGAGGGCAGTGGACATGGCCTATCTGGACTTCAGCAAGGCCTTTGACACTGTGCCACATAGAAGACTATTACACAAACTGGGGAATATGGGTGTGGGCAGGACAGTAGTGTGGTGGGTAGGTAACTGGCTGGGTGGCAGGACACAGAGGGTGGTGGTAAATGGCTGTCACTCCACAGAGGGAAGAGTGACCAGTGGGGTACCACAGGGATCAGTGCTGGGACCGGTCCAATTCAACATCTTCATCAGTGACATTGCGCAGGACCTAGAAGGCAGAATTTCACTGTTCGCTGATGACACAAAGCTCTGTAACAGAGTAGACACACCAGAGGGTGTAGACAGAATGAGAAGCGACCTGCAGAAACTTGAAGAATGGTCAGGGGTTTGGCAGTTGAAATTCAATGCAAAGAAGTGCAAGATAATGCACATAGGGCACAAAAACCCAAGCACAATATATCAGTTGGGAGGTGAGGATATAGCATGCACCAAGCAGGAAAGAGATCTTGGGGTTATCATCTCTGATGACCTCAAGGTAGGGAAAGAGTGTGACAAGGCAGCAGGTAAAGCAAATAGGATGCTGGGATGTATAGGCAGGGGCATCGCCATCAGGAAAAGGGAGGTCATAATTCCGCTATACAAGACACTAGTGAGGCCCCACCTTGAGTACAGTGTACAGTTCTGGAGACCATACCTACGTAAGGACATAGACAGGGTAGAGAAGGTTCAGAGGAGGGCAACAAAGATGGTGCATGGATTGCATCACAAGTCCTATGAAGACAGGTTGAAGGAACTGAACATGTACTCCCTGGAGGAGAGGAGGGAGAGAGGGATATGATAGAGACATACAAGTATCTTACAGGGAGGAACAGGGTGTAGGAAAACACTATTTTTAAGCGAAAAAGATGTTCCAGGACTAGAGGGCATGGGATGAAGTTGAAGGAGGCCGTTCAGAGGAAACATGAGAAGGATTTCTTCACAGAACGGGTGGTGGACAAGTGGAACACCCTGCCAGAGGAAGTGGTGGGGGCTGAAACAATCACGGGATTTAAGAATGCATGGGATAGACATAAAGGAATTCTGGAGGTCAGGGGTATGGGGCAACAGACTTCTAGGAAAACAAACTGAACTTACAAGCTCAAATGGGCAGACTGGGTGGGCCATAGGCCCTTATCTGCTGACACTGTCTATGTATCTATGTATGTGAAGAACTATTTATTTACTGAAAGGGTGGTAGATGCCTTGAACAGACTGCCAGGAGAAGTGGTGGAAGTTAAAATGGTAGTGGGCATGAAGCGTGCATGGGATAAATATAGGGGTATATTAGAAAAAGGGGAAGGAGGGGGTCAACAGAGATCAATAGGGCTATGGAAGTGGAGTAGGTTCAAGTTCATTGCAGGAAAAATCCATTAAACAAGCTCATTCACAAGGAGGTCCTGATGGACGCAGGCAGAATAAGACATGCAGTAAGATATACAGGCAGGAGTTGCAAGTAGGTAGAGAACACTTGGGCAGACTGCGTGGGCTGAGCGGTCCTTTTCTGCTGACAAATTCTATGTTTCTATGGCATCATGTGTTAGTTCAGGTGCAGTGTTTATTTAAAGTTGGGCCTACCATACATCCAGATGTAAGGTACAGTAAATTACCGAATTAGATGCAGCCCACTTACAATACAATAAACAGAACTCCAGTGCTTCGAGAAGCCTTTACTCTTCATAAGACTGCTTAAAAAGCTGGGGTTCTATTTGCAGTGTCCACACCAGTATGCTGATCTTAAAATTGACACCGCATCTGAATGAGCACTTGATTCTTGCTCACTCCATTTCTTCCCCACTTTGAAACCTGCTTGTCCTGAGTTGGTTTTGGGCTGGCAGTGCCTCATCTGTGTTGGAAGATGGCCAATGAGCAGCACTGAAAGACGTCAGACTTCACAGACTGTGAAGGCAGCTGCTCATGGACAGACAAAAGGCAATTCTACTGGGGGGTAGGAGGAAGTAAGCTGTTGATTAACTAGAATCTGCAGCTTATCCATCAGGTAGGGAAATGGGCAGACTAGGTGGGCCAAGCGATCCTTGTCTGCTGTCAAATTCTATGTTTCTATGTTTCTCACTCACCATCTTGGCAAGAGGAAGGTTGCAGCTGTGGCCACTGATGATTGTTGGGGTGTAGGGATGGGGGGACCAAAGGGGACAGACATAAGGAGATAAAATCATAATAAAAATTGTGAGACCTTCACCAGCTTCCTAAAAACTCTATGAAGTTTTTCAAATGGCAACACAATCTGGTGAGCCCTCTGTCTGCCATCTGACACCAGGCATCAACCAGCATAAAATTGCCTAAAGAAGGCAATGTGGTCATGTGGTTACTGAAATACTGGAGATTACAGGTTTATAAAAACAAAAGAATATCACACTGAAACTGACACATGTGCCTATAGCAGCTGTCACCTGCTTCTAAGTAGTTATATTTATACCCTTGAGGTACTTGAATGTTTCTATCATATCCCCTCTTTCCCTCCTCTCTTCCAGTGTGTACATATTGAGGTCCCTTAATTTCTCCTCGTAAGTCTTGTGTTGCAAGCTCTATACCATCTCATTCGCCCTTCTCTGGAACATCTCTAGCTTGTTAATATCCTAACGAAGGTGCAACTTCCAGAACTGCGCCCAGTACTCTATGTGAAGCCTGACAATGGTTTTATATAACGGCATCACTACCTTCCTTATGCTGGTGATACCCCTGCCTATGCACCCCAGCATGTCACTGGCACTCCCAGCTGCCTTACCACTTTGACATTTTCAGGTCATCTGAAATAAGAATCCCCAGGTCCCTTCCCTTCTTTGTGAATATCAGCAACTCCCCCCATCCTGTACCTTTCCCCAGGGTTTCTGTGTCCCAGGTGCATGATTTTGCACTTTTTTGAATTAAACTTCAGTTGCCAGTCCTCAGACCATTTCTTAAGCTTCCCCAGGTCCCTCCTCATAATCTCCACCCCCTCTGGGGTATCCACTGTGTTACAGATCTTGGTGTCATCTGTAAACAGGCAGACTTTTCCCTTCAGCCCTTCTGCAATGTCACTAATGAAGACATTGTACAGGACTGGCCCCAGGACCACTCCCTGCAGCACCCCACTGGTCACCCCTTCTCCCCAGACTGCACCCCATTTACCACCGTCTGCCTCTTGTCTCTTACCCAGTTTTAACCCAGTTTACCACCCTTTCCCCCATGCCCAGCCTACCCAGCTCATTTATCAGCCTCCTATGTGGGACGGTGTCAAAGGTTTTGCTAACATCAAGGTAAGCGTTGTCCACGGCCCCACCCTGATTTACTTCCTTTGTCACCCAGTCAAAGAGATCAACCAGATTTGTCTGACATGACCTCCCCACTGTGAATCCATGTTGCCTATGGTTCTGGGCTCCGATGGCTTCTAGATGCCCAACTATCCTTTCTTTAACCAATGTCTCCATTGTCTTCCCCGCTACTGAAGTGAGGCTGACCAGCTTATAGTTTCCCACCTCCTCCTCCCTACTGCTGGATTTGTATAGAGGGACCACATGTGCCCTCTTCCAATTCTCTGGTACCACCCCTCTGTTGAATGACTCAGTGAACATGGCTGCCAGAGGTACTGCTATTTCCCTTTACAGTTCTTTTAATATCATTGGGTGTATGCCATCTGGTCCCATTGCTTTGTCCACCTTCGATTTACTCACCTTCTGCAGGATTCTCTGCCTGTGAATGGACTATTGTCCACCTCTTCACACTTTTGCAACTGCTGTACTGCTGTGGCCCTTGCCCCTCCCCCTCGTCTGTGAATACTGAACAGAAAGACCCAGTGGATGCCTTGGGGGGGCATGACAGTTCTTAGGCATCACCAGTAGAAAACAGGAAGTTATTATCCATCTGTACAGACAGCTGGTGAGACCCCATCTGGAGTACTGCGTGCAGTTCTGGAGACCCAGTCTCCGCAAAGACATAGACAGGATGGAATTGTCCAGAGGAGGGCAACTAAAATGGTGCAGGGTCTGCACTGGAAGATATATGAAGAGAGACTTAAGGAGCTTAATATGTATATCCTCGAGGAAAGGAGGGAGAGGGGGGACATGATAGAACTGTTCAAGTACCTCAAGGGAATCAACAAAGTCCAAGAGGGTAGCATCTTTCAAAAAAAGAGGTGTGCAAGAACAAGGGGGCACAATTTGAAGATGGGGGCAGCTCAGAGGTAATTTAAGGTATTTTTTTCACAGAGGGTTGTGGATGCATGGAATGGCCTTCGGAGGAAGTTGTGGAGTCAAAAACAGTGGTAGAATTCAAGCATGCATGGGACAGTCATAAGGCAATTCTAGGGGGTGGGGGTAGGAAGAAGTAGGCTGCTGGTTAACTAGGATCTGCAGCTTGTCCATTAGGTAGGGAAATGGGCAGACTGGGTGGGCCAAGCGGTCCTTATCTGCCGTCAAATTCTATGTTTCTGTGTTAGGCACGGTACTTTCACTTCCAAATACCTGAACAGTACATATAGGCAATCAACATTTGGCATTAACAAATGCTTGTTTCCCTTGTACTTACGAGAGCCTTGCTGTTAATAGTTCACCTCCTCAGGATGAGAGGGCTCACCAAATATGATGGAATTTTCTGCCTTTGTTGTCGCATACCCTCCTTGGCATTTTAGTTTGACCCATTACTGCCCCCCCCTTCTTTCTTTGTGAGTTCATTATTATCTGTTTTGTGTATGTATATAACTTACATGTGGTAACCAGGCTTTGTTTTTAGTTGTATACATTGTATTTGTATTGTTATCTGTTTTTGGATTGTATTTGAACTTTTAATTAGTAAAGTAGTCGGCAGAAGAAGGCTGTTAGGTCTATCCAGTCTGCTTGATGTGGGGATGCTTGTCCTTTACAAGACTAAGCTCCCCCCCCTCCCGGACTAATCCTTTTTGTTTGAATAGCAGGAATAAGGGGCAAACTGGCTGGGCCTAAAAGTCCCTTTTTGCCAACAAAATCTATATTTCAATGATCCCATGCCTTCTTGAAGCACTCCACAGATTTTGAGTTCACCACCTCCTCTGATAACATGTGCTACTTCTCTACCACTCTTTTTGTGACGTAATATTTTCTGATGTCCTTCCTAAACCTACCCCCTGCTAGTGTGATACCATTCCCCTGGTGCTCATAATCTCACTGAGTTTGAACAATTCACTGATGTCTACCTTATTAATGCCTTTTGAGTATTTAAGTTTCATTCATGTTCCCCCATCCCTTCTGGCCTCCAAGGAGTACATGTCCAGACTCTCTAACCTCTGTTTGTAACTTTTTCCATCTTGACTCTAAATCATTCTTGTTGCCCTCCTCTGTACTGCCTCTAGCCTATTTCTTTCTCAGATGGAGATTTCAGAACAGACTGAAAAGTGTACCTAGGTCCACTACAATATTTGTTACAGCATTAAAACAATAAATGTCTATTTGTTGCATGTATAATTGGTGAAATATTACTCCTGAAATGCCTAGGAATGAACCTGAATAAATGATATGTGTGTGTATTGTTATACTTATTAAGTAGGTGTTACTAAGTGTACTGTGTTATGTTTTACATACCTAAGTATGTTATTTTATTCTGTAAACGTGACCACCTTGTAAATAGGACCCTTTGGTCTTAATGGTGTGATTGTATCATCTTAGTCCAGTAGATTTTTACGCCTACTACTAACTGTACACAGTACTCCAGGTGTTGGTGTAGCAGGGATCTATACAGGAGTAGCATGACCTCCCTGCTTTGGTTGCCAGTATCCCTGCTCATACATCCCAGCATCTTATTTGCTTTCCCCACTGCTTTATTGCATTGTGTTGTTGATTTAAGTGTACTTGTTATTGCTGTGGTAGTGGAGGACTGTGGACCCATTTACGCTATTTTGTTAACAATGTTACGCTCTACTCCACACTCTTATGCTCCCTCCACACAAGTTCAACTCTACTCTGATTGCTCTGCTCTGCTAACTGCAGTGTAAGCGGAGACCTATGGCCCCACTTTCAAAAGTTGTGCAACTAAATCTAGGGGTTAGTTGGTATGGCCCTGTAGGTTTTATCTATCAATTTGAGTTGGCGGGTTTAACCCCCACACCCCACCATGTTAAATGAAAAAAAACATGGAGGGTGTGGGGGAGAAGAGGCCCTCAACTGAAACAGATTAAAAACAATATACAGCCATACCAACTAACATCAAGTATCGTAAACTGGTCCATAACTAGTGGAAGTGGGTCTGTGGATCTCCACTAATGCTGAAATCTGCAGTGGCAAGTAGCAGAGTGGTAGTATAGTGTAATATACATGGATTCTGTGACGTACCACTACACTATATGCATGGGTCCAGAGTGCCACTATTGCTGCTATTGCTACACCCAAGTCTTTCTCCTCATTTGTCACTATTGACCACTGTTCCTGCTTTTTCAAATGTTCTCTGAGCTCCCTGATCCCCTCATCACAATGAACCCTTCCATAGAGTTTAGTGTCATCTTCAAGCAAGCATATTTTACCCTTGATGTTCTCTCCTATATCATGTATGAATAAGTTGAAGAGCACAGGACCAAGCACAAAACCCTGTGGAACACTACTTGTGACACCCTTTATTTCCGAGTAAACTCCATTTATCTCCACCCTCTGTGTCCTTCCTCTAGCCAGGTTTCCACCCATTTACCATTTGGTCACCCACTCTTAGGTCTCCCAGCTTCTTAATTAGTCTCCTGTGTGGTACCAAGAAAAAGACTTTGTTGAAGTCCAAGTAAAGTATGTCAACTGTTTGCCCTTATCGATGGCCCTCGTAAAACAGTTGTAGAAGTCTATGCAATTGGTTTGAGAGGACCTACCTGACACAAAACCATGTTACCGCCTGTCTTGAAGTCCATTGATCTCTAATAATTCTACCAGTCTCTCTTTCAATATTGTTTCCATGAGATTGCCCACCACGTCAAGCTTGTAGGTCTGTAATTTCCTGGCTTATCCCTTGGCTTACTTTTATGGAAGAGGCTTTCACTGCTGTATGCTAGTCTTTTGGCACAATTCCTGTTGTCATAAACTTTACAATACTATCCTTCATTCATCTGTTTTCTCTCATATATCAAAAGAAACCTTTGTCTCCTTCCTTGGCATGTTTTGCTATCTTTTGTTCCATACAAGCCTTTTATTTTCATCATGAGCTTCATATACATGATAGTGTATGGGAGCCCAAATACAACCATGGTATTCTCATACCGAGTAGTCTCTATGATGATGAGGACCTCAAGAGCGAAGCTCAAAAGGTCCCTTTCATCATGGAAACCATGAGGTAAAGAGAATACCGTAGTTGTGCATTTGGGCTCCCATACACTTTTCTTCATAGAGTATGGTACCCGAACATAAAAGATCGCTTACTTTTTCATTGTTCCATTGAAGTGTTTGTGATTGGGAATGGCACTTCTGGTATGTCCAGCTCATGCACGCCAGGAGTCAACCACCCCTTGTCCTATGAACAGTGCTGTAGGAGGCGGCTGCATTGTGATATGCCTACTAATGGAGAGCGAAAAGTCGTTCTGTGTTAGTAGGTACGTCACTAGTGCAGCAGAGTGACTTTTTCATGTGTATGGATTTGCATACACAGTTGCATTCTGCTATACAGTATAGCCTTTTTCTTTATCCAAAAGTATTCTGTTCAGTCCTTTTCATTACCACTTCTTTAAATTTCCTGAAGGCTGACCTCTTATACCTCACTGCTAGCATCTTGCCTCTTTAGAAAGCCACATTGGGTGTCTTTGTCTTTTCTTTTTACTGACCTGTTTCACACATATGGAAGCCATCCTTGATAATGTTCCACTTTCTTTCAACGCTTTACTCTTTCAAGTCTTAGTTTCATCCTGAATTTTTTCCTTGATGCCACTGAAATTTGCTCTCCTACAGTCAAGCTCCTGAGACCTGAGTTTTAGAGTTTAGGTGTTCTTTACCTAATTCCAGATTAAAACTGATCTCAAAGTGGTCACTGCATGGCCCTTGGGTGATGAGGGTTGAGGCACTGGATGCCACACCTCGCACCATGCCGACGACCCAGGCTCAGGAGCGAGCTCGGGATGCTCGTGGTCAGCCATGGAGGAGACAGTTTGAGCATCGACGACAACTCACCATCTCCGGGGAGGGAGAGTTGAAAGGCCTTGGTGACAGTATATGCCTCCCAGCATTGGCTGGGAGATATTGAGCAGTCAGTATGTGGGAAGATGAGCCATGGTGGACATCAGCGGGGTGCGTGCGGAAGCGTGATCACCTCCCTGGATGTCATTGTACATCCACACTCGCCGTTGAGAGGGCATCACACAAGAACAAGGAAAACCCCCATTCCGTGGTAGGATGATGACTCACCACAGCCCCACAACCACCATCGGATCCTGCCCTCCTGGGTCCAGATATCCCTGACCCTTAACTGCCTGTAACAAAACTGGATTTAAGAAGCACCAAGATGAGGAGGTGGCTTGGGGGGGTGCAGGCCAGGGGGTCTCCTGCAGGTAAGGTGTGGGGGTTAGGAGCACTGGGGTGGCCCAGGTTGAAATGGTCTCAGGCCGAGCGGGAGAAACTGATAGGTGATGTCTGATGGAGTTCCCAGGGGGTGGTGACCGGAGGGAAAAAGAATGTAAAAAACAAAAGTGGTCACTGTTACTCAGGGGCACAGTAAGTGTGATGTTCCTAACGAAATCACTATTGGGCCACACCAGGTCAAAGATGGATCTGTCTCTAATAGGTTCCTTAACCTCCTGAACTAGGAAAGTGTCCTGTGTGCGAGGCTTGAGGGGCAATGTGACAGAAAGAAAAACATTAAAAAACAAAATCAGAAGTGGGACTATAATTCACTATCTGGGATTTACAGTGCAATGTTTCTTTAAACAGGTTGATTACAGAGACCCAAATGTCTACATCAATGCTATCATCGGTGTCTCCACCTTCCTCTCCTTCTATGGTTACCTGCTCTTCTATAAGGCCACAAAGAGTGCCCTGACTGACTATGGACTGCGCTCCAAGTTCATCTGCATCATTCTGGTCCTGGTGCTGTGTGGCCTACAAAGTGGTATCCTGGAGACCATGGCCTCGTTGCATGTCATCCCCTGCACACCACCATTTTCAGTCTTCATGCGCTCACAGAGTAAGTCCTAGAGCAGCAGAGCCTTTGGTGTTTTTTGATTTTCAGGTTTTCATTTGCACAACAGTGCAAGCACCTAGCAATGCGACTTTAGTTGTAGCTTCTTGATGCATGCCAAAAATACCAAAGTGTTGATGATGTTATCCATTGAGACTATTCAGTAGATTGTTATCCATGTGACTTCTCCTTTGAGCCAGATGTGAGGACAGCTGCCATTTTTGATTAGGGCAGTAAATGGTAATTCTCCTAAACACATTCTGTCCCATCTTTACTCAAAATGTGCCAATCAGAATTCCATTTCATTGCTCTAATCCAAGATGGCTGCAGTCCCTACACTGAAATGACAAGAGTTCATACATTCAAGATAGATTGAGCCCAGAAGAACTGATGCGAGGTCCGTTTCTCTTTCTGTTTTCCTTTCCCAGTCCAACTGATCTGGGATCAGTTTGTGTGAGTCATGTCTGCAACCTCTCTTTATCAGTGCACTGACTGACTTACCTGGACCCTTGATTTAGGATGGGAATGTCTCAGGGTACTCCTGTATGTATGGGTAAGTTGATGTTCTGTAGCGTGCTCCACATTGTCAATGGGTAATCAGAACAACTGGGTATACTGCACCCCTACTAGGGGAAATGGCACAGCCCAAGCTTTAGAATGTTGGGCACATGAGGATTTCAAGCAGTACCAACTCCCCAGGTTTACTGTGCCATTAGAAGGGGTAGCAGCTGGGGGGCGGCGCCAACTGCCGAACTGCACACATGCATGTGTTTGGAGCTCTTAATCAAACCAGCAGTATTTTGCTTAAAAATAAGTTAATTTATGAACTAGATCAATTTAACTTGACACCTCTAGCTGCACTGAATGAAGCTGAGCATACTGTATTGATACCAAAATTGGTATAATGGGGAGAAATACAAGAGGTGGCCAAGTGCCTGAAGGAGCATGACCGAAAGCTGACTAGACCTTAAGTAGCTCAGCGCCATCAGATTCTACCCTGACAGTCGACGCTGGGCAACCCACGAATGCATCTTTGCTTCAGGCGATTCAGTCCGTGGACTCCAGACTGGAAGCCCTAGTTTGTAAGGTTACAACACTGGATACGACAGTGCTTGGGGTTCAAGGAGAAACTAAGACCACCTCTGATGCAGCCAATAAAGCTCTTACAACAGCAGCAGGCCTGGCAAAAGAGAACTCAATGCTTCAATTATGATTCGAGCATTTCGAAAACCAGGTTAGAGCTACACCTATCTGGATGGTCGGTATGCCAGAGACGATGATTTTAAAACCTTCATACATCAATGGCTAGTTGATCATTTGCACTTCCAGGATTTTAACATCATAAACTTTACCAAATTACTCCTTATCGAGCCGTGGGTGATGATCCACCTCCTCGGACTGTGATGATTGTGCTAGCTGATGAGGTTGAACGCGACGAGATGCTGCACGCCGCTAGATGGGCTGAAAACTTGGAGTGGCAAGGCAAAGTCATCCGCCTTTTCCCAGACCTCAGTTACTTCACACAATCCCGACGGAAGGCCTTTGATGGAGTAAGACAGCAACTTCGTGCGCTGGGAATCCAGCATGTGTTGATGCTCCCTGCCAGACTGACAATTGTGTATGGAGGCAGAACATACAGCATTACCGATCCAAAAGATGAGGGCAAAACTGTAGCCTATATTGGCTGAGAATTTGCAGCCAGAAGATTGAATTCCGAATCGGAAGGCAATTCCTAAGGACTGTGGCATGGAATTTGGTCGGTAAGAGGTCGGGAGATGCTTTTTGGTGGGGAAGGGTCAAATGATTGTTTAAGAGACATGCAACGTTTAATATGGCAATGTCAACGTTTATGTTCACTATTTAATATATAGTGCACAGTTGCTTACATTAGAGAAAGTCTTGTACTGTCGCAATGTAGTTATGTTTTGTTTAAAATGGCATAATCCCACCGCGGCTCCACGAATATGGCACCTCAAGCTGAAAGTTTTCGTTAGTGCCACCAGGAGGTTACTGACCACTGATGCTACTTGCTGAAAGTTATGCTCCCGTTTACTGTTATTTTCATTAAACTGTGGGATAAAATAATGTTGGCCAGTAAAATCGGCGAACTGATTTAGTTTAAACCATGTTTTTGTAACAGGGACTGTTAAAAAGCTAATATAACAACTGTAGTTGAAAAAAGTGTACCGGGTTTTGGTTAGGAGCCATAGCACATGCTAAAATATATCATGCTGATACAGGACCTACAGGAAGATCTGGAAAAGATGGGGAGGTGGTCCAGGATATAGGCAGCTTGGCTTCAATGCCAAGAAGTGCAAAGTTATGCATATTGGAGCCAAGAATCCCAGCACAGAGTACTACCTGGGTGGAGTCTGAGTATCTGCATCACAGGAGGAGAAGGACCTGGGAGTGATGATCACTAGTGACCTGAAGCACTCCACGCAGTGCAAGAAAGCAGCAGCAAAGACAAACAAGATGCTGGGATAGATATCTAAGGGGATCAGTAGTAGGAGAGAGGAGGTTATACTGCCCTTGTACAGGTCACTGGTAAGGCCGCATTAGAGTATGGAGTTCAGTACTGGTGCCCACACCTCAGAAAGGACATTAACCTGCAGGAGAAGGTCCAGAGGAGGGCCACAAAGATGATAGTGGGTCAGCAGAGTAAGGCATACGAGGAGAGGTTGAGGGCACTGAACATGTACTCCCTGGAAGACAGAAGAGAGAGAGGAAGGGGACATGATTGGGACTTTCAAGTACATGAAAGGGATAAATAAGGTTGATAAGGAGAGTCTCTTTAATCTGAGTGGTAACCATAACACAAGAGGGCACAGTCTTAAGCTGGAGGATGGGAGGTTTAGGAGGGAGGTCAGGAAGCAATTCTTCACAGAGAGGGTGGTGGATCCTTGGACTGCGCTACTTTGAAGAGAGGGTGGTGGACACTTGGAATGCGCTGCTGGAAGAGGTCTTCTCACAGAAGACAGTGGGTAGCTTAAGAGAGGCTGCAATAGGCATGGGGGAAGGTAAGGATCATGGGTAGGGAGGATGGGAGGAGTGGGGAGGGAGCACAGGGACATTAGCTCAAGCTGTAGACCCTGCAATACAAGCAGACTTGATAGACCAAATGGCCTTCTTCTTCTTCTTCTTCTTCTGGCTTCTTCGTATATATGTTCGTAAGTAAAAGTCGTTCTCCTAATACAGTTAATAGAGGACACACAGTCTATTGTATAGACGGCATATATCTTGTATAGATCTCTACTTGGGGACTGTCCTTGTTCTTGATAGTACTAACTCATCCTAATAATTTTATGATGAATTACATGTTATGGGACCACCCCTTATTTGATATACCATGATCTAGAATTGTATCGAATCCTATGTTTCTGTGCCTTCACATGCACTGAATTCTGCATGTAATCTACTTGTCTTTATTAGTTCAAACCAATAAAAAATAAGTTTAAAAAAAAAGAAGGGGTAGTAGCTACTTTCATCTTCTCTCAAGATTTCAAGAATCAAAATGTCAAGATTTCTTCTGGGGCTGCAATTCTGTGTAGCAGGTTGGGGCTGCCTGTTTCAGGGAGCACCACTAAACTAAAATCGTGCCTGTTAAGCTGCGGTTTCAAATTGACTAACCTGCCTTTTTTCCCATTCCCTGTGTAGACTGGAAGCCACGTGTACCTTGTTAGGGTGTTATTAGTGGTCTCCATTAAAAATAAAATAAGCCAGCCCGCCGGCACAGCGGTTGGATTTCTGTCTGTGACGCCGGCAACCCAGGTTCAGGAACGGACTCGGGTCACTGGAGAGCTGGCCAGGGGGGAGGAAAGGAGCATCCCAGGACGGCTCGCTTTCTCTGTGGGGAGGGTGGGGAAGCACCTCGGTGCCTGCTGGCCCCTGGTGGAGACTGGGAGCACAGCTCAGCTGCCTGAGCTGGAATAGCTGGGCGTGGTGGATGTCGGCGTACACCTTGACGTCAAGTGGCACGCCACTCCCAGGGAGAAAACCCAGGAAATTGCCCTGGCTGACCGGATGATGGTCCCTCCAGTCTCCCACTGCTGCCGAGCCTCAATAGCTGGTCCTGCCTCAGTGACACCCTGGGCCAACTTGAAAATAGTGTGCTGGATCCTGCCACCAGTGCCTTCCCTCTCAGAGGAGGGGGACCCGTCCGGTGAAAGGGATATGCCAGATTACCCAGGAGGAGCCATATTGTGAGGGTAGAGGCTAGTGAGAGAGGATGGGGAAGCAGACAGGGGAGACCTTGCAAGGGACCCAAGAGAGTGGCCGACCTGGGGTGAGGAGGAGGGATAAATAAATTATACAAAAAAAAAAAAAAGGTGCCAGAGGTAGGTACATTTTTATTATTTATTGGGAATGATGATCGGGGAGGGGGCTCGACTTTGTTATCTGTCCCCCCAGTTCAGGTCTGTGATTTTCTATATATTTTCTGCTGAATTGTGTTTTTTGTTGTGTACCTAGTGTTTTTATGGAATTTTTCTTTCACGGTCTCTGTTTCTGTGCTGAGCAGTCGCCATTCATCCGTAGTGACAGTTGAGCACACGCTCCTCCTTCAGGCAGCTTTCCCCACACTTCCTTTTGTGCACACCAGTGGTGCACACAGTTGCATGACACATGGCCATTAGTGCGCACAGTTGCCTATTATGTTTTATTGCACTAATGCACTTGCACTATTACCGGTGCATGCACATCCACGCTAGTGTAGTAATGCCACTTACAATGTTGGTTCACTCAGCGTGCAGCTGCTAGAGAGTGCGCACATCTATCCGGCATTTTTTTGGGCACACTAAATCTGTTTTTTTATCTCAGTAGAAACTCATTAGCCTAGGTCCAGATATTAGGTCTAATTATTATTTTTTCCCTCACAGTTGTTACTTGCCACACAATTATATCTGACACCATGGCTTATTGGAGACCATTAATTATCAAGAAAGAAATTTTCCAGCTCAGACAGCCTCGGTATAAACAAAATAATGTTTTATTTATTCAGAGAGAAACCTGCACCAATTTAATGCTAATATTTCTTTACTCTAAATTGGTTTCAATAAAGGCCCACTCACCCTATAAGTTTAAAGTTAAGTATTTGTTACTAAATCAGGGATACAGTATGCAGAATTTCAACATCAATCAACAGAATTCACACATCAGGCAAATGTTTCAGACAATCATAGATACATAGAAACATAGACTTTGACGGCAGATATGAACTGCTTGGCCCACCTAGTCTGCAGATCTGCAGATAAGGTTGGCAAGCAATGTGAGAAGGCAGTAGGGAGGGCTGGGGGGATACTGGGATATATAGGGAGAGGCAGCACCAGCAGAAAACAGGAAGTTGTTATCCCTCTGTACAGAGAGTTGGTGAGACCCCATCTAGCGTACTGCATCCAGTTCTGGAGACCCCATCTCCGCAAGGACATAGACAGGATGGAGGCAGTCCAGAGGACTAAAATGATGCAGGGTCTGCAAGAGAAGCCATGTGAGGAGAGAGTAAAGGACATTAATATGTATACCCTTGAGGAAAGGAGGGAGAGGGGGGACATGATAGAAACTTTTAAGTACTTCAGTGGAATCAACAAAGTCCAAGAGGGTAGCATCTTTCAGAAAAAGAGATGTGCAAGAACAAGGGGACACAATTTGAAGATAGAGGGGGGGACGGCTCAGGGGCAATGTGAGGAAGTATTTTTTTATGGAGAAGGTGGTGAACGCATGGGAACCCCATCCTGAGGAGGTTGTGGGGTCTAAAGCTGTGAAGAATTCAAGAATGCATGGGGCAGACATAAGTATCTTGTGGGGGTAGAAGAAACAGGGGCTGCTGTATCAGGGTGTAATTATAGGGGGACGGGGGCACAAGTCCTCCCAACTTTCACAATTGCTTCTTTTGTCCCCCCCAATATTTTATTCAATTAAATAATCAAAAAAATCAGCCCTAGTAGCCAGTATGCAGAAACTCTTCATGCAGCTGCTGCTGGAGCAGCCACCTCAGCTGAATTTGGCAAGTGGGCGGAACAACAAGGACAGCGGGAGAGAACAGGAGCAACATAACAATTTCGCTGGCAGCAGGGAGTCACTTTCATACAGAACTTGAAAAAAAAGTATTTTCAGCCCTCAAGCTGCATCTTGCACCAGCGCGGAAGTAAGCAGCCTGCCTGCTTAACCAATCGCGAGGTCCGATGAGGAGCGGGCGGGAGACTGACTGCTATGGTGTGCATGCGCTAGTGTGAGGAGAGCTAGTGTCGTCATTGATGAGAAGAGCGAGCGCCACACACTCCTTGCTGCCTTTCAATCTGTGGAGGAGTTCCGAGTAACTCGGCTAGTGGTGCGGTGCTTCATTTGCCTGGCTGCTCCTGGCCCTGTCGTTCACCGGTCCAACTGCCTCCACAAGAGAGGCTAGCAATAACGGTGATCGGGGCTATAAGGGAGGGAGAAAACAGAGTCAGTTTGGTACCGATGGTACAGGCCTCATGGGGTCGGCGTGTTAGTGTGTAACTCCTAGGCAGTAATAATTTTAAGGGGGTTCAGTCAGACTTGAGTGACTGTCGGCTTTTGGGTCACAGGGAAGGGCTGTAAAAGTTGTAAAAGCAGTCCAAGCTAACCTCTTCAGTACTTCACAGACAGACTAGTTGAGAGGAACAGACAGCCTGAGTGAACATGGAGAAGCTGCTGGTTACTGGCATTGCTGCATCTCAGAAAAAGCAGGTAAGTGTATACTACTCCTCCCCACATACATCTGCTGCTGCAAGTTAAACTGGGAGCCAGGGACTTAGTCTGTGACTGAGACTGAGGGAGGTAGCGGGGAGGAGGACTGACTGGTCTGTGATACCATGTCACCGATGTGATTGCTAATGGTGTTGTGGTGCAGTGGATGGGGGTGGTTGACTAACCTATTATTTTTAGTGGGGGGTGTGGGGGACTGAGTGTGAACTGGGAGGCAGGCGGTCTGATGATGGAGGTCTGATGACTCACTGGTCTATCTGACTGCTGGTGTGGTTCTGCTGCAGTGCAGTGCAGTAGGTGAGGGGCGGGGTGGTTGTTATTATTTATGACCGATGGGGTGGTTAGGAGGACTGATGACGGTCTGTCTGCGACTGGGCTGCTGGGGAGTATGTACAAGACTGTGGTCTAACTGCTGCTGGTGGTGCTGCAGTGCAGTGGGTGGGGGATGGTTGAGTTTTTCTTTATGAATGATTTGGGGGGAACTGGGATGGGACTGGGAGGCAGGAGGCTGACGACGGCCTGTGTGCAACTGCCGGTGCTGCTGCAGTGGAGCGGGGGGGTCAGGGCTGGCTGAGTTATTATGACGGGGGAACTGGGATGGGACTGGGAGACAGGAGGCTGATGACGACCTGTCTTCAAATGCTGGTGATGCTGCAGTGGGGAGGGGGGGTCAGGGCTAAGCTTCCAGCTGGCAGGCATACCTCTCAACCTTTTGCCACTGAAATGAGGGACATGGACATTTTATGACAGTAAAAAAGAGGGACAGTGAGGAACACAGACCTTCAGAATGAGGGACACATCTTCAAATATGAAGATACAAGCTCAGAACACTGTGAAAACCATATTGTTTACTTGTACAAAGTTTACTTTTGATTTAGTAGTTCAGAATATTTCTGTTTAAATTAATTTTTTTGGGGCGTACGGTATCATAGCCCAATACCTTATGCCAGCGTGAGCCAATCTGTGCCAAATAAACATTGTTTACTCATTCTTTCAAATACATGGGATGTTAGCTGGTTCCATAGTCACTGCCAGTCAATCTCGTCCAGATTCCTAGTATGGCCGCACCTCCCACAGCCCTATACAAGTGTATGGGTGTCTTTTAAAACAGTTATATGAAGAATGAAGCAGTCTGAGAGGGCAATGAAAGGCACTGATCTTCTAATATGGACCCTATTAGTAGGGCGCTCGCCCCCGTGCTCTTCCTGCAGCTCACACATCACAAAAACACTGAGTGTGGGGGCAGAGCGGCCATAATAGGCAGCCGGAAGGGATCAGCTGGCAGTTGCTACAGAACCAGCTACGATCCCTTCATTTACTTCAAAGAGTGAGTAAAAATGTTTTCTTTTGGCACCAATTAGTTCACACTGGCATTAGGTATTGGGGTATGAAGAACAATACTGTATGCCTTTTTGGCTAGAAATTCTCTTCATGTTTTTGGTAGTCAGTCTGCTGTGCTGACTACTGTGTTGGTCCTGTCTACTGTATTGTACTGTACTGCTAGTGTCTACAGTCACTGTCTGATTTTAAATGCTGAGCTTTGCTGTTTGCTGTCTGGCGTCTCTCCTGTGTGCCACCTGAGCCTGACTATTGCCTGCTTTGGTAGTGGTAGGGGACTGCTGGCTGTGGCTTGTTGGGGGGGGGGATATATGGTTAGTCTAGAATGCAACTCCAGTGTTTTCCTTTATATTATCAATACCACAGTCAAACTTAAAAAAAAAAAATATCAAAATCCTTACTCTGCAGTTAGGTGGCATGGTACAAGGGAGGGAGTCATTATAGAAATGAAGTATTTTTCCATATAACATTTACAATTTGGTATGTACCACAGTACCCATTATCCGAAGCTGGTTGAGAGTGAGGTTGTCCGCCCAACCTTGGCACCAAAATTACTCCTCTGCTGTTGGTTAACTAGGATCTGCAGCTTATCCTGTAGGTAGGGAAATGGGCAGACTAGGTGGGCCAAGCGGTCCTTATCTGCCATCAAAGTCTATGTTTCTATGTTTCACTATAGTGTCTTTTCCACCAATTGTTGAGATACCTAAAACCAATAAACCAATACTTAATTTTTCAGCTATATCTACTACAAAAAGTTTACACAAATTAAATCCCTTGATGCATAATCAGTAAATGTTGTTGTTTTATAAACCTGTAAAAGCCCAAAATACTTTCTTTTAGGCTGGTAATTGTACAACTTAAACCCAAGGGAGGTTTTGAGATAAAACTATAAAGGATGTATTTTGGCTGGTTTGTAAAACGACAAGTGGAATGATAGTAATATAGCATAACGGAAGGACTAAGTGTCAGGTGAGCCATTTACTGATTATGCATCAAGGGATTTGATTTGAGTAAACTTTTTGTAGTAGATATAGCTGAATAATAAAGTATTGGTTTATTGGTTTTAGGTATCTCAACAATTGGTGGAAAAGGCACTTCAGTGATGCAATGTTTGAAAGGTTTATTACTGGTGAGCGGAATTATATGTTCTTATGTCCCAGAATATATTTTCCTTTTGTTTGGTGATTACAAAGTAATATAAATGTGGATAAAATAGGTACCATTATTGCAAAGTGAATTCTTTTTATGTTAGCTTGCTCTTGTGTGCCAGCCAACATCTTGCGGTAGTAGCAGATTTGGAGGCGCGGTCACTGTTGGGCGAATGCAGGGCATGCATCAGTAGGTGCGTCCCTCATTCCCCAATAAGCCAGCTGCAGGCACTGACATCATGCATCCCTAATGTGGCCACCAGATCTAAGAAAAGGTCCGCTGCAATGAGAGTGGAGCTCTCATGCAGCGGGACCACAACACGCCTCCCGAATTGCACGTAACATGGAGCAAGTGACTGCCGCCGCCTCCTGTCACTCCCCGTCAGCATAATGACCCCCCTCCCATTTAAAATGTATGCTGAGGGGGTGCCCAATCCCCTTCGGCATCATGCATCCCCCCAACAGTTTTTCTTTGCCAACAGGGGGCCCAATCTCCATCGGTGTTTATCCCCCATCCCTGTTTATTTTGCAGACGGGGGAGCTCACTCCCCGTTGGCATAATGTCTCCCCCTCACTTTTGTTGTGTGCCGAGAGGGTGCCCAACCCCCCTCGGCTTGTGTCCCCCAGGTATGTGTTGGACGGGTGCCCAACCCCAAGGCTACAGTACCCCCTCAAACACTTAGGGGTGACACGCTGGAGCCCACCCCAGCATGCCAAATCCCCTGCAAAAGAAAACTATCCGCGTTTAAACCTGTAAAAAGAAAACGGGTACTCTCAGTTTCCTGCCCTCCCACAACCCGTGCCCACCCTCTGCGCACCCTGCCTCCCTACACCCCCCCTCACCCCACACTTACCTCAGGAGTCCGGTGCGATGATCTTTGGTGGACTGGGAAATACGTCTGCCTCTTCAAAGCCGACCGCGAACTGAAGAAATGCTGGTAAGCTGTATAATGGCATAAATAGGGTTTTTTCAACTTTGGTGCATATCTCAGCCATTTTTGGGAATTTTGGCACCAAATTTTCAACATGGAGTTATTGGGACACCTCCTCATGAATTCAGACACTATCATGGCTTATTTGTCCCAAAAGATGATTTCGCGGTCACTGCGCGGAATCACCTTTCGGGACCGATTAATGAAATGACAGTGCCACTGTTCATGGGGGGGGGGCTCTCAAAAAGCCTATGTTGCAAATTTGGTGTTTTACGAGCGTGCATTGTGCAGTTTCCATGCACGTGCGTAACTTTGTAAATCTGTAATATTTTCACTCCAGATTTTCAAAATTGGCATTTTTCCATACCTCCTTATGAACAGTATAGCTGTCACTTACATATCCTGTCCGAAATGAGTTTTCGCATGTTCGGCGCAGAATAGCGTGGTCCCTGTGTGAAATCAGTTTTTGGGACAGTTTGAGGAAATGATGGCGACACTGTTCATGAGCAGAAGTCCTAAAATGCATATGTTGAAAATTTGGTGATGAAATTCCATAAAATGACTGTGTTACAAGTGTGCGTTGTGCAGTTTCCACGCACCCTTGTAACTTTGCAAATCTGCAATATTTTCATGCCAGATTTTCAACACTGGCATTTTTTTTCACACCTCCTTATGAACAGTACAGCTGCCATTTTTCACATCCTGCCCTAAATGTGTTTTCGCATCTGTGGCGCACAATGGCGTGGTCACTGTGCAAAATCAATGTTTTGGACAAATTAACAAACTCACAGTGCCACTGTACATGTGGGGAGGTCTCTATGTTAAACATGTGGTTAAAAAAATCCCCAAAATAATTAGGTTATGGACGTGTGTTGCACAGTTTCTATACATGCTCATAAATTCACCAATTTTTCATATTTTCACTCCAGATTTTCAGTGTTGCCATTTTTTACATCTCCTCATGAACAATACAGTTGTCATTTCCCACATACTGCCCAAAATGTGTTTTCATCCCTGTGACACCAAATGGCATAGCCACTGTACAAAACCACCTTTCAGCTAACAAACTGATAGTGCTTTCATGAGGTGGGCTCAGAAACAGCCCATTTTGAAAATTTGGAGTGAAAATACCAACACATGCCTACGGTGTTAGGGTTTCCAACTGTAGCACCCCTCCCTGTAGAGCCTGACAGGTGTCAGGGGTGTGACTTGGGATCATCGGCTGTAATGCTTACGCCATTCCACCCCCCCCCCCACCCCGCAGCCAGTGACAGGCATCGTGGTGTGCCTTGCACTGTTCGGCCACAAAGTTCACCCCACTCTCCTATACTGCACCCACCTCAGCGTATTTCCTTATGGAATGGGGTAAGTATAACGCCCAAAGACCCCAAAGCACACCTCGACACTTGACAGTGTCTACAGGGTAGGGTGAGGTACAATGGCATGAGCATTACAGCTGATGAACCAAAGGCACACCCCAATGCCTGTCGGTCTCTACAGGGTGGGGGTGGGGTTGGCGTCACTTCAATACTTTACTGCCATTCCTATTTTGCGTCTCTAACTCTGGCACTACCAATGCCAATGCCAGCGAGACAACATTTGGCATTGACAAATGCTAGTTTATAAATAGAAACAGTATGGCACTCAGAAAGGATTGTCCAAAACGTTTGCCTGATGTTGGAATTCTGTTGATTAATGTTGGAATTCTGCATACTCTATCCCTGATTTAGTAAAAAATACTTAACTTTAAACTTATAGGGTGAGTGGGCCTTTATTGAAACCAATTTAGAGTAAAGACCATTAATTATGAATTGATGTAAGACCTGCAAAAGGGTGATGAGGCCCTCCACCATGAGTTCCTATTGCCCTCATTGGGTTGCTCAGCATAATATTTCTCTTACGATTCTCCACAGCCAGTTCTTCAAGCTGGGGAGGGATGGGGCACCTGGTTCTTTAGTTGGCAGAGGCAAAGCAGAATTACAAAAATCACTTTTGTTGCTCCTGGGTGAGTTTTTGGGCCATGATGTTCCGAAGAGCATCCCAGCAGATACACCCAATCCCAGACTGGGCCCCTCAGGTCAGGGGGGCCCACACAGGCATGTCCAGGTGCTTCGCAGCAAGAAAAGGCTGCGGAATCAGATGTGCAGGCAGTCCCTGACCCTGACTTCTTAGAAGCCTGGGCTGAGGATTTCGGTTATCTTGGGGAAGCTCCTGACCTTAAAAAATTGCCCTCTGATGAGGAGAATAGCCCCTCTGAGGAGGAAGAAGAGGAAGGAGAGCAGTGGCGTCACCACATTGATTTTGGGGTGGCTACAGCCCCCACAATCGAAGTTAAAGCACCACTGATCATTTTCAGTGAAAAAATAAATACTGTTTCTGTTTAAATTCTGCAGCCGCATCTACTTATTTCTGCTGCAGTAACTTAGCCAGACATTTTGTTTATTGATTGTGTCTGTCGCGTGCTTCACAGCGCCACCACTTGGAGCACACTTTTGTTCTTTCTCTGTTGCACTTTCAGTGCTCCCGACTGGGACTGGGTTTACTAGTGATGATGTCCAATGGAGAAAAATACAAAAGGTTGAGACTGAGTGAGTCAGCCAGTAGCGAGCGAGGCAGCAGCACGAGCCCTGATGTGGTTTTTTTTTTATTCGTTTTATTGAACACGCAGCACCACAGTCTGGGCTGGGAGGAGGACGGAGAGAACAGATTAGAAGATGCCTGGAGGACTATGGCAATGAGTGCAGGTGTGCAGCAGCTGAGTGACCGGAATCCATTCTGGATGATTGTGAAAAACAGTCAATCAGACCCCACCAGACACTGGCCTGGGAGGAGAGAGGGAGACAGAGAGAGAGAGGAGAGGAGAGGATTGGTTGGAGAGTCGGGACTCGGAGACGAGGAGAGAGCTCTGCTCACATGGGGAATTTTAGTGGCACTGGCTGGCAGGCAGGTACTGTGGCTTGGGCAGGGGCCAGGGGACAACAAATTATTGTGTGAACAGAAGTTCTAGAACAAGGCTCAACTGTCAGACTCAGACAGTCATGCAGGTTAGTCAGCGGCACTGAAGGAAGGGAAGCGGGTATGTGCCCATGAGCACTGAGCAGCATGGAGGGCTTGCTCCTTGCACCTTGTGCTGATGATCAGCGCGACTCCGAGGTGTCTAGTGTGTGGGCGGGAGCACCTGGGGCAGTGCCAGCATCTGCCTTGATATGGGAGATTCAGAGGGGAGGGGACAAAAATTTGGTGATATTGGCACCAGTGAGGTTGTTCGCTATCAGTTGTAGTCACAATCACGAACAACCGGTGCTGGAGTTTGTAGATGACTAACATTTGCTTGCAGATTAGAGGGGAGAGTTGGGGCACAGAGGAAGCAAGAAGGATGTTCATCAGTGCCGGGCAAAACAAAGGTATGCAGTCTTTTACTTTGGGGGAAGTGTTTATTGTTTTAACCATTTATGTCATGGGTAGGGCATTAATCAATGGACTGGGTCAGGATTGTCCAACGTTTCTTGTTCATACATGGGGCCTGCAGTACAGAGCAAACACAGAGTACTGAGTCACAGAAGAGTGGGATCCACGAGAGGATACTGGGGGGGGGGGTGACAAGGGGATCAGGGCTCACAGAGATGATATGATGTGGCAAATCCAAATCATTATCTAAACTGCTCTGAAAAAAGGGCCAAACATTAAAAAAACACAGCTTTGTGGTAATCAGCTTTTACTATTTGTGTGGGTCTGGGTTGGAGTAGGGGGTCAGAGTGAAACACAGTGGTGAATGGAGATGCAGTTGAGATTGCAGGAGTTAAGGCCCATAGAAATTTGGCTAAACATATTTTATGATACACAGATAGTTTAGCCCTGATGATGTTACAAATGTGTACCAATCGCTGGGGTTTGTCTTGCTGGATCAATGTGAGCTAATTTTTTTTTCTTTTATTGTAATGTTCATGTGGGAGTACAGGTACTGTATACCACAGCAACCTAAAACATAGAAGTCGACGGCAGATAAGGACCGCAAGGCCCATCCAGTCTACCCGTTTCTTTTTCTACCGTATAAATGTGGCATCGACCTTTGCTCTGTCAATGGCCTATCTAGTCTAGTCATACTCATCTGTATTGCTCCCTTATGTCTATCCCATGCCTGTTTGAAGCCCTGCACTGTATTCATATCCACCACTTCCTGAGGTAGGCCGTTCCATGCATCCACCACCCTTTCTGTGAAAAAGAACTTCCTCACATTACCCCTTAATCGGCCTCCCTCTAATCTCATGCTGTGTTCTCTTGTCTTGCTGCCAACATTTTAGACACAGGTCTCAGAGAGGCATTGATCTGCTGGGATAATGGTGTCTGGCTGCTCTGGTCTCTTATTTGCTCTGGGGTCCTGTAACCTGTCCTCAGTGATCCAGTAATCAGATTGTTCCACATGTACCATTAAATAGACGTCATGATAACCAGGCTTCTCAAACATATTTTTCACCATTAAAATGCAGGAAAAGCCACCATTTGAAGGCAGACATTTCAAAATTTTCCAGGGGGGTGCATGCCCCAGACCCCCCTAGCTTTGTTAGGATTTTGACTGAAGGGCATTAGCCCTCCCAACTTTGTACCCCTGGTGATGCCCCTGAAGGTGAGTGGACAGAGTCCAGGTCGAGGATCTCGATTCCCTCCTTGTTTGACAATAAGTCCTTGCCCTTTTTAATAGCTGAGGCTTGTAGATCCTTACAGCTTAAGGAGGAGCAGTCTGTGGAGACGGTGGATGTCAATCCAATTCTGTCTGCATCCTCCTCTGCTCCTAAGTGTTTCCCAGGTTTTATTCACTGTGACCAAATTATTGAGCAAGAATAGGCAGGTATGGATCAGAGAAAGTATCTTCCCAAACCAAAGACATGGACTTTCCCTTTTTTAGGGGAAAGTTCTCACAGGTGGGAAGCTCCTCCACTGATGGGCAAGGCCATTTATAATTCAGTAAAACACACCACCCTACCTGTTGAAGGTTCTCTGGACTTAGCAGATTCTCATGACAAGCAGGTGGATACTGCATGCAGGAGGGCTTTTGCCTCTAATGGCATGAACATTCGTATGTCTTATGCTTCATTTATTGTTGCCAGAGCCATAACCATTTGGGTCAGTACTCTGGTCAGTTTTGTTCCGCCTGACTCAGAGAGTAGCCATGGCCTCCACTTTTCTTGGTGATTCTACAGTGGAGAATTTGTGCATATCAGTCTGTTCAGCCTACCACACTGCTTTGGCCATGGGGGGGGGGTGTGTGTGGCTTAGACACTGGATCGCTGATCAAGCTTCAAAGGCAAAGCTGTTTAACCTCCCCTTTGAGGGAGGCTTATTGTTTGATTCCAGCCTGGATACTATTTTGAAAGATATTCAAGAGAAGAAGGGCCATTTTCCAGTGTCAAAACAACAGTGTATGACCACTGTAACCCAAAGGGGTCAAGATGCTGGCCAGCGCAGGCAGTCCTGAGTGGGGTTTCATCCCTTTATGAACTTTTGCAACCAGAGAACTAGAGGAGCCTACTCAGGTAACAAAGGTTACAGTAACAGAGGAGCCTTTGCCAGGCGCCGTGGTGGAGGCCCAGCACAAGAGCCTGGTGCCTCGCAGTGAGGGTATGTGGGCCCATCCCTGCCTCCCATTCCTTGGTGGAAGACTTCGGAGTTTTTCTCAAGATGGGCCCAAACCATGTCAGACGCCTGGGTTCTGGAAATCCTTCACTTGGGCTATGCCATAGAATTCTCAACGGTTCCCTCCAGGGGATGCTTTCTACTGTTCCTAGTTTCCAAGCACATGGCAAAGCGCCAGGCAGTGTTAGAGACCCTGACCTACCTTATCCAAATCGGGGCCATTGTGCTGGTCCCGCCAAATGAGCAAGGTCAAGGGTTCTATTCAATCTATTTCATAGTTCTCATGAAATTGGGGGGTTTCAGGCACATTCTGGATCTGAAGCATCTGAACAAGTTTGTGTGCCACAAAACTTTCAAGCTGGAGTCGCTGAGGTCGATAACCCAGGCTGTTCAACCGGGGAATTTTAACTTCAATAGATCGGACGGATGCTTATCTTCACATCCCCATCCATCAGTCCCACCAAAAGTAACTCAGGTTGTTGATACTGGGCTGACAGTTGCAGTAGTGAGCTTCCATTTTGCCTTGCAACAGTCCCCTGAGTTTTTTTTGAAGGTGCTGACAGTTCTGGTGGCCCAACTTCACCAGGAAGGGCACCATGTCTATCCTTATCTGGACGATCTGCTCATTCATGCACTGATGTTGCCTCTGGCAAAGAGGTCAGTATTCAGGACTCTGGAGATCCTAGAGTCGCATGTCTGGGTGGTGAACCAGGAGAAGAACTATCTTGAGCCATCTCAAACCTTGGAACATCTGGGGGCAGTCTTCAACATGAAACTTGGGAAGGTTTTTCTGTCACCTAACCAGAAAGAGACCTTATGATGGAAGTCCAGTGGTTCAGGAATCAGTCATCAGCCTCTGCCCTCAGTCTGCTGTGGATTCTAGGCCTCATAGTGGCAGCGATAGATCAGTGGACTTAGGCAGTGTCAGTGGCTCAGCAGGTAGCACACCCACCTCTGAGGCCTGGAGAGCAGAAGGCTGTGGGTTCTATCCCCACACCAGGCACTTGGGTTAAATCCCAATAATGATACTGCAGTGCAGCATGAGGGGGGTGCTGCACTCCTGAGGTTCTGTCTTTCGGATGAGACATTAAACTGAGGTCCCATCTGCCTGTTTTGGTGGTAGTTCAGGTGGATGTTAAAGATCCCATGGCACTTCTCGAAAAGAGTAGGGGAATTTTATTAGAAAGAAGGGACTACATCACATAATCAAGGGAACCACATCAGAACATATAAATACATTAAAAAAAAGAGGACAGTCAAAATATATGCAAATAATACAGTTCAGACATAAATAAGTGCTAGACCATTAATAAATGAGCAGACCTTCTGTAGTCCTCAGTCACAACTCTACCCATGTGTTACAATGTACCTACAGAGCTTTATACTTAGCAGTATCATACAGAGTCCTATCTTTACTAGCTATCATTTGTATAGACATGTCAATATTTTTGCACATTTCATCATAAGAGATTATTCTTTGTTGCATGGTCAAACAACAACTGGATTGCCATATATTATATCTTATAACTGCCAATACTACATACACTGTCTCTCTGTTATATTTTCCCAACCCCCCACCTACCACCCCATAAAACAAGATGTCATATGTAAGGGTACAAAAAAGAGGTTCATGCCAATGGCCTGCTAAAAATTTGCAAAAACCCTGTACATAAGTGCATTCGAGAAATAAATGCTGCTGCGTCTCTAGGACTTGTGTGCATGACTCTCTTGGACAGTTTCTCTCTGCCAATTGTTTATGTTTATTGTTCCCTTTTACCCCTAATCTGCCAGAATTTCCAAACCATACCAAATCCCAGACAAACTGTGGAGGTCTGGGATTTGTTAGCTGTTGCAGTACCCAAGCTTGTTGATCACTGGGACACATAGGGAATACCAAATACTCCTGTACAGCCTTGCCTAAAAGAGTATTACATAAAGCCTTCCTGTCCAGGGTTTGGACTTGTGTTATAGAAACATTCCACTGCATCAATTTTTTCAAGCTTTCCATTCCACAGCCTGGAGGCTTAGTAGCTGCAGAAAGCACCCTTGGCCTATTATTCCTCCAATATTGCAGATGGTTTTAATGAATCTAAAATAAATGGTTTCCAACTTTTATTTCCCAGTTTCAAAGCAAACCCAAAATTATAACTAAAGAAAATACTATAAAATAAGCATTTGTCAATGCCGAATGTTTGCTTGCTGGTATTACCATTGGGAATGCAGGAGTTAGACATATGCAGACTAGGAATGGCAGTGTACTTACTGGAGGAGAGGAGACAGCGGGAGGGGGGACATCGGTCCAGGCATTCCAACATTCTTCTCTTTTCCTCTCAGGTCCAAGAGAGAGAACAAATCGACATCCTTCAGACAGGGACTCAGCAGCATCGCGGCCCGGGAACAGAGGGAGCGGGGCGGACAGCACACAGTGGGAGGGAGTGGTAGGTTATTGTGTCACTCCGGGGTATGGGAACAGAGGGAGTGGGGTGGACAGTAAACAGTGGGAGGGAGCGGGAGGTGTTCATGCACTGCAGGGTATGGGAACAGAGGGAGCAGGGCAGACAGCACACAGTGGGAGGGAGTGGGAGTTTTTTTCCCACTCCAGGGTATGGGAATAGAGGGAACGGGATGGACAGCACACAGTGGGAGGGAGCGGGAGGTTTTGTTTACACTCCGGGCTACGGAGACAGAGGGAACAGCGTGGACAGCACACAGTGGGTGGGAGCGGGAGGTGTGTTGTCCATTCCGGGGTATGGGAACAGAGGGAGGGGGCGGACAGCACACTGTGGGAGGCAGTGGGAGGTTTTGTTGTCACTCCGGGGTATGGGACCAGAGGGAGCGGGGCAGACAGCACACAGTGGGACGGAGCAGGAGGGTTGTTGTCACTCTGGGATACAGGACCAGAGGAAGCAGGGTGGACAGCATGCAATGGGAGGGAGCGGGAGGGTTTTTGTTTAACTTAGGCTGTCGTACCAAGAAGTAGGGCGGACAGCCAGCAGTGGGAGGGAGCGGGAGGGTGTACCTGCACTCTGGGGTATGGGAACAGAGGCAACGGGCGGACAGCACATGGTGGGAGGGAGTGGGGGAGTTTGTTTCCCTCTGCGGTACGGGAACAGAGGGAGCAGTGCAGACAGTACATAGTGGGAGGGAGCGGGAGGGTTTGTTCTACTCCGGGATACAGGAACAGAGGGAGCGGGGTGGACAGCACACAGTGGGAGGGAGTGGGAGGTGGTTGTTCACTGCGGGGTATGGGAATGGGGGCGCGGAGTGGGCAGCACACAGTGGGAGGGAGCGGGAGGGTTTTTGTCACTCCAGGGCATGGGACCAGAGGGAGCGGGATGGACAGCATGCAATGGGAGGGAGCGGGAGGTTTTTTTTTTTGTTAACGTCGGCTGCCGTAATGGGAAGCAGGGTGGACAGCAGGCAGTGGGAGGGAATGGGAGGGTGTACCTGCACTCTGGGATACGGAAATAGAGGAAGCGAGTGGACAGCACACAGTGGGAGGGAGCAGGAGGGTTTGTTCCACTCTGGGGTATGGGAACAGAGCAAGCGGGGTGGACAGCACACAGTGGGAGGGAGCGGGAGGGTTTTTTTCACTCCAGGCTACGGGACCAGAGGGAGCAGGGTGGACAGCATGCAATGGGAGGGAGCGGGAGGTTGTTTTTTTTTTAACTTGGGCTGCCATAACGGGAAGAAGGGCAGACAGTAGGCAGTTTGAGGGAGCAGGATGGTGTACCTGCACTCTGGGGTACGGGAACAGAGAAAGCGGGTGGACAGCATGCGGTGGGAGGGAGCGGGAGGTTGTCTTTTTCACTTCAGCTGCTGGGACAGGGAGCGGGGGCGGATAGCACACAGTTGGAGGGTTTAATGGCACTCCTGGTGCCACAATGGAGAGAGTGGGGTGAACAGAAATATTTCGGTATGCAAGGCACGGCCTGCAATGACGGTGCACTCCCTCATTGCAGCGGAATTGGTGACGCTGCAATGATGAGGTGGCCCCTCATTGCAGCAGCCAAAACATTTCAACTTGGTCCACTTTTGCAGAACCAGTGTCATTAGGACACTGGGCCTATAGTGGGTGCACACCGCCAAGCCCACAAATGCAGTGCTAGCATTGACCGCCACACTGCCGCACCTCCACAACCCGCTTCTCTCCTAAGCTGCTGCATAATGTTTCTTGTGCATGCGCACAAGCAAACATAAAAAGGCTACCGGATCTATCATAGGCACTCCACCCTCCACAGTACTTTGGTATGTAATGTTTCTTTTAACCGGATTCAACCTATTCCCCCAGAATGCCTGGAAAAAAAACACTATATAAAGCTGTAACCAATAACTCTGGAGGTGGGAAAACATAACTCAGATAAAGAAATAAAGGAATGAGTAAAGTTTTAATTAAAAATACACATTTTTTCTTTGCAATCTGCTGACCCCTCCAGAAGCTGACCAATCTATTAGCCTTCTTTAAAGATGTATCCCAGTTATTCCTGGCTACCTCTTCTGGCCCAAATTCTATACCTAAAATGGTAATTGCTTCTTTTCCCATCTGAATTCCTGCAAACTGCTGTGACTCTGGTACAGGAGTGAGTCCTAGTGGGACTCCCTTGCTCTTACTATAATTAATACCAGACCCAGATAATCTAGAATAGAGGTTTAAGCAGTCTTGTACCTCCTTTTCACAGGTAGATGGCGTTAAGGTTAGAGCAACGTCATCCACATATGCCAGTATAGTGACTGGCCTTTGTCCCTCCACTGGTGGTATACCATGGATTTCATCATTGCTTGAAATACTTCTAATTAATATATCTATGCAAAAAATATATCGCAAAGGACTTAGCAGACACCCTTGTCTAACTCCCGTCTTGACCAGTATCTGTTCCCCCATCCAGCCATTCACATTTAGAATCAGGACTGCTTGATTATACAGACTCTAAAGCCAAAAAATAAATAAAGGTGGGGTACTGTATGCCTGTAGTACTTCAAATAAAAAAACTATGTGTCAACTTATCGAATACTTTTTCTTGTTCCAAACTGATGACCCAACCCTGAGTTTTGCCCTCTATGGCTCTCAGAAAACTCTCCCTAAGTAGTATTAAATGGTCTTGTTGATATCTGCCAGGAACTGTGCAGGTCTGATGGGCACTTAAATGGTCTGCTGCTGCTGAAATTCTTCTAAGGAGAATTTTGCTAAGAATTTAAAGTCAGTATTTAATAAAGAAAGAGGCCTCCAGTTTCAGCTCAGCTTGTCTACCCCTTTTATACAATAAAATCAACAAAGCCTGGTTCTTGTTGTCTGACAGTCTTCCTTTCTGTAGCAATTGATTATATAATATCTCTAAGACTGGGGCCAGTTCTTCCCGAAAAGTTTTATAAAACTCTGCCCTGAGCCCATCAGTGCCAGGGACTGTATCATTTTTCAGAGAGCTAATAGCTTGAAGGATTTCTTCCTATATGATGCTCTTAACCATATCTGTAGCTTCCTCAGGATCCATCTGAGGTAAGTGAAGAGAGTAAAAAAAAAAAACAGATGTTGAGGAACCTCTGGAGCTATCCCAAACGTATCTCTAATATATGCCTCTACCAACTTTAATATGTCCTGAGGAGAGGTCGCTAGTTGATTATCCTCAGTTAAAACTTCAGTAAGGATTCTATAGTTCACCCATTGCTTACAGTCTTTAATTGGTCCTCCTTCCCTTTTGAGGCTTGTACCCCAAACCTGCATTCCTGCTCCAGAGATGTTGCTTTGTGATATTGTAAGTCACCCATCTGTTTTTTAATTAAACTAATTTGTGTCCCATAATCCTGTCTTGTGATTCCTATCAAAGACATCAGTTTTTGCAATTGCATTCTCAAATTTAAATACTTCAAATAGTCTGAATTAGAGGATTCATTAGCAACTTTCTGGAATAGTTGTTTCCAGGATTGCTTAGAATCATCCCACCATTCAGCTGAATCTGCACAAGCCCCAACTACGGACAGCCTTGCTTGCCAATTTTGTCTCCATGACTTCAAGACTGCTTCCTGTGATGACACAGACACATTCAACCTCCAGCCACTTTTCCTACTTCTGGGAACATGCTCCCAAGAAAAGGTGATCTTATGGTCCGTGAATTCCACTTGACTCTCTAAAACGTTCAGACTATGTGAGAGAAAGACAACATCTATTCTAGTAGAATGTGTTGCCTCCTGAAGGGTAAAGATCTCTGTAGGAATCTTGCAATTATTTGTTTTAGAGAAGCAGAATCACAAAACAGTTTTGCAGTCTGTAACCCTCTGTCTGACTGGTGTAACCCACAATTGTAGTCCCCGGCCCATACCACTAAACGGGAAGTATGTAAAAAAGGCTGTATATCCCTAAACAGGGAGACTCTCTGTGCCTTAGTCTGAAATGCATATACTGTAATTAACCAAATACACTACTGTAAAAAGTTAATGTCTAGCATTAGGGCTCACCCCGGAAATATATCCACTAGTCTAGAGACCTTTAGCTGTGGGCTAGTAAATAAGATCCCAACTCCGTCACAGGGATCTAGTCCTACTGACCAGAAAGAGGCCCCCCTGTTCCATAGAGAGGCAGTCTGTTTCAACTCAAAGTTAGACTTCAGGCGGGTATCCTGTACACAGAATATGTCTACTCTTGCCCGAGCTAAAGACTGCATAACCACCAGCTTCTTTCTCTGAGTCTTAATACTATTAACATTTAAAGAAAAAATAGTTAAAGAAGACATTGTAGGAAAAAAAAGGAGACACCCCATCTTCAAGATACCTAACTCAAGGGGTTTGCGATAATTTCCTGCACCTAGTGCACTTAGCTATGGAATTAGACCCTCTCCCTCCTCCGGATCTGAAGTAATGTCTGACGTGGAGGACGCAATGGATGAAGTGCCTGAGTCCTCCTGATCTGAATCCCCCACTGTTCATCCTGGGAATGTACTGCAAAAGAATTCCTTATTTTTCAAGATAGTTTTGCACCCTCTCTCTCTTTTTCTGTCCCTTTTCTTCTCATTCTAGCAGCAACAGGAGGTAACTTATCCTGTCTAGCTCGCTTCTTGGAACTTACAATAATAAAGGGAGAAGTGGCTTTGAGGGGGCCATGGCAACAGATTCCTCCGTGCAAGGGCTATGAGCCTGAACCACTACTTAATGGATAGTTGAGCTGCCCTCCATGTCGACATTCTGCTCATCAGGGCCCCTATCCATTGTAGTGGTTTCTGATGTTACTGGTACTGCAGGGATAGTTTCAGGGCTGATGCAACTACAACAGTATCCGTGCTTTCCCTAATAGGGTGCTGTTCTGCCCGTTCTGCAACCTTTCTAGCTTGCTGAGTTTGTGCTCTATCTATAAGACCAGCATGAGAGGGACAGTCATCACAATTATGGGAGGCCCATGGACACCTTCCATAAGTGTGACCTGTTGTTTCACACAAATTGCACTTAAATAAATTAAGACAATTTGCTGGCACATGTCCATATTCATAACAATGATTGCACTTGGGAGTATCACAGGCAGTGCTAAGGTGAGTGCGGGCTCCACACTTAAAACATGCTTTAGGCTGACCTACGTAAAACAATGCTCCCCTATCCTTACCCAGAAAAAAACTGTTATGTAAATGAACAAGCCCATTATTGGGTTCTACAATTTCACTTTAACCCTCCATCCCTCATTCCAAATCTGCTCACTATCAAGGATAGGTACAGGTCTGTCTAGAATCTCACATCTCTGCCTAAGCCAGAAGAGAATGTCTTCTACATTAATGCCTTCATTGCAAAATAAAATTGTGATAGTTTTAACTAAAGGCTTTGTTAATGGTACTGCAAAAATTGGAATCCATAAAGGAGAATTTTTTTGATTTTGATATTGTGCCCAGAACTTAACCAACCCAGAAACAGCTTTAAAGCTAATGTCAAAATCAGAATTCCCCAAATGTATGAGAGCAAAAATCTCTGTGGAAAAAAATTTAATTGAAGTTTTAAGCAAGTTCCTGGCTATATATTGCTTACTTGGCAGATCTTCAAGGCCCCCCTTGCATAATAGAAGCACTGCATTCCGACTGGGTGCGGGTTCTCCTTTATTTTGAAATACGCCCGACAGGTGAAACATGGATTCCAGTCAAGCTCTTTTGTTAGAGTCCCTCAGAGTTTCAGAAGATGGGCCCATCCATTAAGGGGATGCTGCATCAGTAGAAGGCCTAATAGCAGGGCTTCCACCCTGTGACTCAGCCAAAGCATGTTGGTCAATGCCAGAAACAGCAGGCGTGTTACTAGTGTCTATTTGTTCTGTGTTAGATAATGAGTCTTGTCATGGGGCTATTTCTGGCTGAGTGCCTCTTTGAGCTCTAACCCAATTCTGTATGTCTCTATGATAATGTTCTATTGAGGAGTCATTCGGATCAGGGAACCATGTTCATCCTGAGCTCTGCACCCATTCAGCTTTTTAAAGAGCATGCTTAGGGGAGCAGTCGCCTCCCTCAACTGCAAGTTCTTTTTCAGGAAGAACAGTCTCAAGTTGTTTATTTAAATCAGGGCAAGCGGTATTGTCAACAGGTTGCCCTTCAGTAGCATTTACAGTTATACTTGTACTGCTAGTGCTGTCTATGCAGTCATTTTCACTTGCCATCCGTTTTGAAGTTGAAGGTATGTTCGGAAGCGGGGGACACTTTAGGCCAAGCCATTTGTGGCTTGATTTGCCATTCCGAGAGTGTGCCACCAGTAGCCCAGAAGTAGAAATACTATAAAGTTTTTCTTGCTCACTAACCCAAGGAAATGTCCCTGCAGAGTTCTCCGCTGCCTGCTCTGAGTCAGTTTGACAGGAGTCTGAGACAGGCTGTAACAGCTGGGCGTTGCCTTTACTTGTTGTCCGTACATCAGAAGTAAGGGACCGAGAAGAATGTGCAGCACAAGGTAAAGAAGACACCAGGCACTCAGATGTGATAGCGTCTAGTTGATGCTGTAATTCCTGTTTCCTCAGCATATAGTGACTTTCCTCTGACTGCATTTGCTCCATAATTAGTTCCTCAGTCATGACAGTGGCTCTCCCTGCAGGCAGGCAAACTGTATCCTTCACAGCATTTGCAGAGCTAGAATCCTCAATTAAAACAGTGCTAGACATATTTTTTCTGTTTCAGGAGTGACATCTTCTTGAAAATCCACAACAGTTGTTGCATTATCTACAGCTTCAGGAGTATCTAGAGCAGGAGAAGAGGCTAGCCCCCCTGCTCCCGTCGTGTCTATCCTCTCCTCCAAGGCAGCAGCCATCTTGGGCGCTGACCAGAGGTTTCCCCTGCAGGAGGAGTAGCAGAATTTTCCAAGTGTCCTGGCCAAATTTCCCCTCCCATTCACTAAAAATACCACCAACAGCTTAATCTGTTTCAAGGCCAGTTGGACATTCATCTGTATCCCACTCCCCTGGGTCATTCCTGAAAATAGGCAGAATTTGTCTAGTGCATTTACCCGGTCAACAAAAACTAAATAAATTGATTTACTGTAGTCCTGTGGGCTTACTTCCATATGTGGCCTCTTCAAATGGGTTTGCTAATGGCCTGGGATTTGTCATCAGAGGATTATCAGGCCAGGATCCCCCTCACCCCTCAGCTTTGTCACTCCCTGAGTTGGTGAGTTGGTAGATAAATGTGCAGAATCTAAGCAAGGGAGTTCTACTGGAACTTCCCCCAGAGTTAATTCTCACAATGGATGCCAGTCTGCATGGTGGGGCAGTTCTGAACCAACTTCCCACTCAGGGGACCTGGTCAGTACAGGAACAGCATCTCCATATTAATGTTCTGGAGGTGCAGGCAGTCCGCCTTGCTCTACTTTGGTTTCAGACCATGCTGCAAAGTAGTGCAGTAAAGGTGCAGTCAGACAATGCCAACACAGTGGCATACATAAACAATCAAGAAGACACGAAAGCAGGGAGATCCTTTGAGAGGTCTCCAAATTCTCAGGTGGGTGGAGGAGAATCTTCTCTCATCCAGCCACAATGCTCAGATCCAGTGGTTCTTCAGTCATTTCCAGTGACCACAGGCAGAAGGAGTGGACCTTCAGCAGAGCGTATGCCTTGCCTCTGCTGCCTCTTCTTCTAAAGGTCTTACAAAAAATAAGACACTCAAGAGGAAGCTTCCTCCTAATAGCTCCAGAGTGGCCAAGAAATCCGTGGTTCTTGGACCTCGTGAATCTAACTCAGCAAGTACCCTTGCGCCTTCCAGTGTGAACAGACCTTCTGTTACAGGGTCCCATTTGCCACCCAAATCCAGGAGTGAGTCAGGTAGCAGCCTGGCTTCTGAAAGGAGGAGGCTCCTAAGATTAGGTTTCTCCAAGAAAGTATTTAAAACCTTGATGGCTGCCAGAAAAACCTCTATGACTGCAGCTTATGCTCGAGTATGGACCACCATTTCATCTTGGGCCAGAGGGCAGGATTTTAAGCCTTCAAAGGCCTCAGTTCCACAGAGTTTGGATTTTCTACAGGAAGGTGTGGAGAAGCGGTTGGCATTGAGTATGCAGAGAGGCCAGGTTTCTGCTCTCGGAGCATCCGTGGTTTTCTCCCTAGGAACTAACAGAAAGGTTATTCATTTTTTGTGCACGGTTAGCAGGAGTCATCTGGTGTTCTGGTCCCTGTTTCCTCCATGGGATCTTAATCTGGTTCTGAATGCACTCTGTAAGGAGCCTTTTTGAACCATTATCATCCTTATCACTGGATGTGTTGTCTTACAAGGTGTGTTTCTTGGTGGCTATGTGTTCAGCCAAGAGAACTGGCGAACTCCAGGCCTTGTCTAACAAGGAGCCATACCTTATTATATATAAAGATAAGGTGGCACTCAGAACGGTTCCATCTTTCATCCCTAAAGTGCCCACAGCATTCCATGTGAACCAGGAAATTTGCCTTCCAACCTTCTATCCGCAACCTTCTTACCCCAAAGAGAAGGAGTTGCACAAGTTGGATTTGTGACAGGCTGTTAGGATCTACCTTAAATGGATGGCTAAGTTCTGAAAGTCAGATAGTCTGTTCTTTTTGGTGTAGCCAAGCAGGGTCAAAAAGCCTCTAAGGCCACCCTAGCAAGATGGGTGCAAGCCTGCATTGCTAAGGCCTATGTCTCTGCTCAAGGGAGCTACTGCTCCTTTACATCTTCCCTAATGGCAGCCACACATGTACAGTACTGCGTACTGCCAAAAAATATTTATAAATGTATATTTTATTTAAAAGCTGCCCCCATGTCCACTGATGGTCCCGAGCCTGGCCCCCCAGAAACCAGAGCCAGGACCTGGAGCAGCCACTCCGTTGAACTTAATTTTTTTCCTTTTCTCCTCCCCGTTCTCTCCCCTGGCGGCCAAGCATAATCCAAAGTGTGGATCACCACTTCTATTTGCAAACTGTGGTCTCATTGCCACGGCAAGTCCTGGGACCATAAATCTGCCTCAAATGAACCCGGAGGCACGGAAACATTTATGCAGCACCTGGCCCCCTTCCCTATAGTCCAGGCACCACGAAGGAATGGCATGGAGCAACAGAAGCCACCCATAGACTGTACCAGGTCCATAGCCCACTGGAACCACTGAAGGACTCCAAAGAAACAGAGAGGAGCTGCAGAGTGAAGGCTCCATAAGGTACGCCTGTTTTGGGGGCTTACACTCCCCCTTCACTTAAATGCTCGCCACCCTTGGTGAGCCAGGACTCGTCCTATACTATTTACACTACCTTACCCTATGCCTAAACTATTACTACCTATTCACTCTAACTTAAGCTATTACTACTTGTCCATACCCTAACCTGGCTCTCTAAACCACCCCGGAATCACTATCCAACTAGGTCACCTACCAGCCAGACCTACAAACACCAGGAAAAACTTGGCCCGACCAATGGCATTCCCAGTACCTCAACTAATCCCTACCTGGCCACCCACCAACCAAGCCAACAGAGCCCACCAGATGCTCAGCTTGGCCAATGGTGTTCCAGGTCCTACACTCCAGCGATCCACTTACTGAACCTACAGATGGATTGCTTTAAGTTTATGCATCAGTGTCCCAGGTCCTACTCTCATTCTCTACAACTACTTTACCATTCACCCACACTCTACCACACTTTACCACTTACCCAAATTGCTGCCAGCTGCCTGCGTTGGACTGCCTGAAAAGACATTTCATTGAAATACACTGATAGATAAAGCATAAATGTTAGCGAATTACCAAGTCATTTTAAAGTAGCACTGCTATAAACCTTTTGAGCATTTTGAAACATCCTAAAAATTACTGAAACTAGAAAAACATCTAAGCAGATTGATACCACATTCTCAAAACATTTTGTAGAAACCTCCCTGAAATGCAATATCCCCCCAGATCTTAGGACAATACTGTTATTTAGTGTGCAGTTTATACCAACACATCGAAGGTGCAATAGAAAGGTGATTAAGTACATAATACATCAACAGTACATAAATAGTTACTCAAGAAAGTTTTTTTTTCCCTCTCAACATTTCCCCCCAACCATTGCCCACAAACAGTTCAAAAAGTCTCTGAAGGGGCTGCTTTTCAGTCCAAAACCCCTGAGGCTCTGAGTAACTGGGGCGAACCACCCACAAGACCTGGGCCCTAGGTCAAACGGGGCATCCCCATAGTAGTCTCTGAAGAAAATGGCATTTACAGTTCACATCCATGAGGCGCTGAATTTTCTATGGGCAAACCTTTCCCTATCCGGAGCACTGTTCACAAAGTCCATTTGTCCAAAGTGTTTCAGCAAGGGAAGTGAAACGGGCAGAAGAGGCAATACCCCCGACACAGTCTTTGCTCCCACGTGCTTGCTCCCTGTCTAGGCACCACAGACAAGAAGCAGATGGCAACAACAGTTCTTCACAAAAGGCATGAAATGTCGGAGCCCAGCCCCACAAAAACTGGACCCGGGACCTGGAGCAGTAGCTCCGCTTGAGCTTTCTTCCCTTTTCCTCCCCATTCTTCTTCCCTGATGGTCAGTATACATCTGGGCGCGGACTTCCACTTATTTACAAGCTGCAGTCCTGTTGCTATGGCAACCCCCTGGGACCATACATCCACCCCAAATGCACCTGGAGGCATGGAAGCATTCACACGGCACCTGGCCCCCCCTTCCCTAAAGGCCAGGCACCACGAAATATAGAAACACAGACTTTGACAGCAGATAAGGACCACTTGGCCCACTGAGTCTGTCCATTTCCCTACTTATTGGGTAAGCTGCAGATTCTAGTTAACCAACAGCCTACTTCCTCCTACCCCCTGCTATAATTGCCTTATGTCTGTCCCATACATTCTTGAATTACCCCACTGTTTTTGACTCCACGACCTCCTCAGGAAGGCCGTTCCATGCATCCACCACCCTCTCTGTGAAACAATACTTCCTCACATTGTCCTTGAGTCATCCCCCCCTCTATCTTCAAACTGTGCCCCCTTGTTCTTGCACATTTCTTTTTCTGAAAGATGCTACCCTCTTGGACTTTGTCGATTCCCTTGAGGTACTTGAAAGTTTCTATCATGTCCCCCCTCTCCCTCCTTTCCTCGAGGGTATACATATTAAGTTTCTTTAATCTCTCTTCGTATGGTTTCTGGTGCAGACCCTGTACCATTTTAGTTGCCCTCCTCTGGACTGCCTCCATCCTGCCTATGTCCTTGTCAAGATGGGGGTCTCCAAAACTGCATGCAGTACTCCAGATGGGGTCCTCACCAACTGTCTGTACAGAGGGATGACAACTTCTTGTTTTCTGCTGGTTATTCCTCTCTCTGTGCATCCCAGTATCCTCCCAGCCCTCCTTACTGCCTTCTCACATTTTCTGCCTACCTTTAGGTTGTCTATTATGACTACCCACAGGTCCCTTTACATTTTTGTTGTTGTTAGTACCCCCCCATTGTGTACTCTTCCCCTGGGTTTTTGTTTCCCAAGTGCATTACTTTGCAATTCTTTGCATTGAATCTAAGCTGCCACATTTTTGACCATTCCTCCAACCTTGCCAAGTCTCTTCTCATCCTTTCTACCCCACCTTGTGTATCAACCCTGTTGCAGATCTTTGTGTCATCTGCAAAGAGGCATACTTTTTCTTCCAGTCCCTCTGCAATGTCACTTATAAAGACATTAAAGCGAACTGACCCCAATGCTGAACTCTGCGGTACCCCTCTAGTAACCCTCTTTCTTCGGAGTGGACTCCATTTACTATTACCCTCTGCATCCTGTTGTGTAACCAATCTTTAAACCAGACCACCACCCTGGACCCACTCCCAGGAATGGCATGGAGCCGCGGATGCCACCCAGGGACCAAACCAGGTCCAAATTCGACTGGAGCCACTGAAGGCTTCAGAAGATAAGCCCATTTGGGGGGCTTACAATACTTACCATACTTTCCTTTTCTGTTAGCTCCAACATTGTCAATGGGGGCCACTCAGGAGCCTGGTTCCTGCGGGAGAATCTTATCTGGTATGCTAGGAGGGATGTACTATTTTATAAAACTCACTACTATTTTCGGACACCTCCTATTTCTGCTACACTGTACTCAGCTACAGAAAAAAAAATGCTTTTCAACCAGTCTGCGACCGCAGGTTAACAGATTTCATTATATTTCTTAAGGTTTTTTTCCTTGTTGCAGGTAGTCTTCCTGCATACAGTGCTGCCTGTAAGTTATGTGTCATTGTGTGGTCAGCTATGGTTTCCCAGATCTGTGACTGGTGTGGAGCGTGCCTTGCTGCCTGATTGTTCTTTCCTGCAGGAAGGATCGAATCATCCAAACCATGTGTCCAATGGAGAGCATTGTCTTTCTTGGATGTCTGCCAGGAAGGTAAGACAGCATTTATTTATAGTGTTCAGGAATGTTGCATACAGGTAATTAGTTATCATATAGATAAATATGTAGCTACTATGGCACTGCGAGGTCAGTAGTGACTGGGGAGTTGCTGCTGCTTGGAATCCTCATGTGCCCGACATTCTAAAGCTTGGGCTATGCCACTTCTCCTGGTAGGAGTGCACTATACCCAGTTGTTTTGATTACCTATTGACTATGTTGGAGCTAACAGAAAAGGAAATTACGGTAAGTATGAAGAAAGTTCTTTTTTAAGTTCTCTGGGAGTCCCTTGCAAATAATCCTGTAACCCGTATACCTTTCTCCTCTCTAGTAGCTGCTTGGATGGGGCACCACTGCTGATGGAAATAACCATTCTGATACAGATTCCAAATACTTGACTCTTCCTAACTGAGGCAGATAGTATTGCATGGCAAACAGTTAATTCATGTTAGTCACAAAGATGTAAATCAGTCAACCTCTTCACAGTTTTTTTTTAAGTTACTATGCTTTGTATTTCTCCTGGCAGCATACTCCTTCAGCTGCCTCGCTGCCGCCGCCAAACTGGGAGTCATCGTGGATGTAGTGCCCCCTGGATTACCCCCGAGGGTGGAGCCATCACAGCCTCCCTGCTGCAGCCCTGATGGTGCTCTGTCACGGGTGAGCCGGGGGACCCCCGAATCTGCTACGGGTGGGAGGCATCATTAGACGTGCTGGAGGTCATTTTTTCTTTTTGATGGGGGTGTGTCACTGAGGACGCTGTGACAGAACCGTGTCATGTGTCGATATGCCCCTGAGGAGGGACGCTGGCAGGTGCTCCGGTTGCAAAATGTCTCTTGGTCACCCTGGAGCACGGGACTTAAGACACTCAACCCCTCCTCGGAGGTGAAGAGCGTACAGTGGCCATTCAATTCACCCCAACCCCTGGCTAGCTCTCGGTCATGAATGATACACCAAAATCCCTGATGATGCTCTGAAGCGAAACTGGTAGGAGGCTTAAGGGTCCCATCTGAGCCCTTCTCTTTAGATGGCATATTGTGTGTCTCTTTGACTATTTTTAATGTGTGTAAGTACTGAATTTCTATATTAAAACTATTTGTCAACATGCAATTTGCCTGTTAAGTGATTTTCATTCTGGGTCTTATTTGTTTTTTCACTGCAGTGAGTGGTGCTGGGGTTTTTGGCGTATCATTGGTGATTTGCTCTCACTAGCACACTCAGCGGGGTGGGGCGGCTTTTTGGTTTTTGGTTAGCTCTCAGTCATCCCAAGTCTGTTCCTGAACCTGGGTTGCCCACGTCATAGCGGCAAATCTTTCTGCTGCGCCAGTGGGCTAGCCCAACCTCTTCACAGTTAATTTTGGTACCTTTACAACTCCATGTACTGGCTTGGCCCCACTACTGCAGTTGCGGCATGACATAGGATCTGTCCCACCCTTTTTCCTGGGTCTGAAATAGGAATCTCACTGACCTTGAATGCCCTTTCCCACCTTTAGGTGCCTTTGTCTTGGGAATCCCTGTTCCCCCAGTTTATTTTTACTTTGAAACTGTTTCACTGTTCCGTCTCATAGTGTGGGTTTGAACTGGCACACTAACAGGGCATCCACCTGTTCAGAAAAATACAGCTAGGCCACCAGAGTGGTATACCCTCACTATGCTCCAGTGCTGGGAACTCCCAATGCCCCCATACACTTGGCAGGAACCACATCAGCCAGATCTCCACATGTTGAGACACCTTGTAGCCCCCCTCTTGGGGACAGCCTATCATGAATGACCACAAATGTTCAGCTTACTTGTTGGGGACCGCCCCACTTTCTTTGAAGTTCATCTCTGATTCCTTCCATCCTCTTGTGTCATGGTTGACTGACTTACCAATGTTGCCCCCATTAGTTCTAAACAGTGAAATCCATCTTCTGGGGAATCCTCTTCAAGTCTGAAAGCCATTTTATGGCACTCTATGAAGGGGTACCCTCTGTGATTCCCTCACCTCTCAGGGATCCCTCTAACTAAAATTTACAAGGCAAACTTCTGGTTCCACTCCCATCTCTGATCCAGGTCAAAGAATGTCCCAAGTACCTCAGGTCTAACCTGGTCTGTGCCAAGCCTGTAGATGTACTGAATGACTCCTTCGCAAACATGTCCAGACACTGTGCACCATCCTTAGACAGCAAGGGTGGCAAGGTACTTGTGCACTCAGATGGGAGCCCAAAACTGGAATTGTGCACACCTGGCCCATATCCTGAGCTAGCCACATGGTGGGTCACATCATGTGCCTGCCCTTCTGGGAGCAGACCCGTATCTACAGCACCCAGTTACAAAGCTTCTGATGCATGTGATTCCTTTTCTCCCCAACACCCTGGATAAGGCACTGGGCCAACTCCTTAACCATGCCCCAAGGGCTGTCTCAGCAAGGGCAACTGGGACATAAATTGGACTGCATAGTCCTAACTCATGCTAACTCCTCCCTCAATCAGGCCACAGGGGCCCCCATTTTATATTCTCCTTCTACCACACCGTCTCTATGAGGGTGTTAAACCTGTACCCTACCAGTCTGCTGGGTCCGACTAGAAACAACCCTGCCCCCTACCGTTAGGAGGGAGTTGTTACATGTTTAATGATCACAACCTTTTAAGCTGGCAGCCAGCACAGCTTAGTGGTTGAGGTCCAGAACTGTAAACAAGGAGATCAAAGTTTGAATCCCAGTTCCCCTGACATTCATTTTTTTTCGATTCTGCTTTTTCTGATCCCTGGTTTGCCCTCCTATCGATGCATACCCCTGCCCCCAAACCAGCCTTGTCATGGATCTGCAAGTTAACTGTAACCTTTAGCTGCCATTCTATGTCTATATGTATTAAGTGTTTGTATTTGTTTTTTTCTGACACAGAGCCTTTGTAAATGAGTCCCTGACTCAAAGGTTGTAATCCTAAAGTCTGTTAAATAAATAAATAAAATAAACTGCCACTTACCTAAGGCCACCATGGTGGTAGGTGACCTGTTACTTTGGTTTTGAGTGGGCCGATATTGACTCTAACTCATTGGGGCTTTTTCTGCTATAGTCCCCCCCCCCCGAGGGTGCAGCAGGCATGTCACTTGGGCATGCACATGGTGACTTGCATACATGATGATATCCATCAGCAGTGCTTTTCCCCACAATGTATATGGCAGCTGTACTACCATTTGGCCTCCACCAGGTGGCAGTTAAGCAGCACAACACAGTGTTTCCAAGTTTCACTGGCATGGTGATCCTAGGGGGAGTAGTGGTAGACTAGTAAATATATTTCTATGTTAAAGCTACTCTAACAGGAGTTAAGTAACTGATCTCCAAGTCTGTCTTATGGGCCAAAGCTATCTGGAGAGGATTTCCTAGCCTTTCTCAGGGGCGTCATTTCAGAAAAACCATAGGGGTTGCAAGGTAAAGTATATGCTGGGGGCCTCTTAGGCCCCCGTAAAATAAATTTTAATTCGGTGCAGTTTGGGGGTCATTTGAAACAGATTTTGCTACCTTGTTACCTCCTCCCCATGCCCAGTAACTTTCACTCTTATCCCCTCCCCAGAGTCATAACAGTCCAGAATATTGCTCGAGTCACCCTCCCCATAGCATTTCACCAAAACCATAAGGGTTGCAAGACTAGTCGATGGTGATGCCCATTCTTACATAAAGTACTTAAGTCTCTGGTTATTTTTTATATTCAACATTAATACTCAGCTCACTGGACATCCTCCATTAAGTTGGGTTTACCTTTATTACTCTTAGAAATATTTACTAGTGACATGTCTTACCTTGCTTGGGTCTTGCGAACTAGACTGGAAGCTGACTGGAGACGCTGCCTGCAAACTGGACTGGCAGCTAACTGAAGATACTGTCTGCAAACAGGACTGACAGCTGACTGAAGACACTGCCTACAAATTGGACTGGAAGCTGATTGGAGACACTGTCTGCAAACTCGACTGGAAGCTGCAAGCAGACTGGTAACACTGGTGGCAAACTGTACAAGAAGCTGACTGGAGACACTGCTGCAAACTGGACAAGTAGCTGACTGGAGACCCTGCTGGAAAACTGGTCTGGTAGCTGACTGGAGACCCTGCTGGCAAACTGGACTAATAGCTAGCAACTGGGCTACAGACACTGCTGGCAAACTGGACTGGTAGCTGACTGGAGACACTGCAGGCAGACTGGACTGGTAACTGACTGAAGACACTGCCTATAAACTGGACTGGAAGCTGACTGGAGACAGTGCCTGCAAACTGGACTGGAAGCTGCAAGCTGACTGGTGACACTGGTGGCAAACTGGACAAGAAGCTGACTGGAGACACTGCTGCAAACTGGACAAGTAGCTGACTGGACACACTGCTGGAAAACTGGACTGGTAGCTAGCAAGCTGACTGAAGACACTGCTGGAAAACTGGACTGGTAGCCAGCAAGCTGACTGGAGACACTGCTGTAAAACTGGACTGGTAGCTAGCAAGCTGACTGGAGACACTGCTGGAAAACTGGTCTGGTAGCTAACTGGAGACCCTGCTGGCAAACTGGACTGATAGCTAGCAACTGGGCTACAGACACTGCTGGCAAACTGGACTGGTAGCTGACTGGAGACACTGCTGGCAGACTGGACTGATAGTTGACTAGAGTCACAAAAGGCAAACTGGACTGGTAGCTAACCTGACTGGGCATACTGTTGGCAAGCTTGACTGATACTTGACTGGAGACACTGCAGGCAAGCTGGACTGGTAGCTGACTGGAGACACTGCTGGCAGACTAGACTGGCAACTGACTGGAGGCACTGCAGGCAAGCTGGACTGGTAGCTGACTGGAGACACTGCTGACAAACTAGACTGGTAGCCGACTGAAGAGACTGGTGGCAAATTGGACTGGTAGCTAGCAACCTGGCTGTAGACACTGCTAGCAAACTGAACTGGTTGCTGACTGCAAACACTGATGACAAGCTGGACTGGTAGCTGACTGCAGACATTGCTGGAAAGCTGAACTGGTAGCTGCCTGTTGACACTGCTGACAAGTTGGACTGGTAGCAGACTGGAGACACTGGAGATTTACTAATAAAGGCTGGAGGAGACTTGAGAAACTTTTGGTCAGTCATTAAAACTCTCCTCTGTACCGATAAACCGTCCACCTCAAATGACATGTTGCTGAATGGTGTACATTGTAACAACCCTGTGACCATTGCCAACTCTTTCAACCATCATTTCTCGGATCTTTCATGCTACTTAGCCTCTTTCCCCTCCGGCCACCCAACATCCACTCCTGTGGCTACGGTTCCTATGCTCTCCCATCCACTTTTCAGGTTTCAGACTGTCACCAAATCCGAAGTCCTTAAGCTGCTACTCACAATCCCAGACAATACTAGCACCGGTGCTGACAGTCTTGAACCCATGCTTCTGAAAGCCGCTGCCTCCCTTATAGCCTCCGCCTAACTAAAATCTTTAACCTGTCGCTACTGTATGTCATGGTATAGTTCCCAATGTTTGGAAGATAGCCAGGATAACTCCTATCCTTAAGAAAGGTGATCCTAAAGATATGGCCAACTATTGTCCCATTGCTATCCTCTCTGTGCTTAGTAAACTTCTTGAAAAATTAGTGGCAAGTCAATCCATAGAGTATCTGCGGAAACACAACCTACTGTCTGGTTCCCAGCATGGCTTCCGTAAAGGCCATAGTACTTCTACTGCCCTTCTGAAACTTACTAATGACATTTACACTGCCATGGACTCTGGTCTCTTGACAGGTGCCATTTTCATTGATCTCACCAAGGCATTTGACCTGGTTAACCACACCCTTCTCCTTACAAAACTTACCTCCCTTGGTTTTTCAGCCGAATCGGTGAACTGGTTCCACAGCTTTCTATCCAATCGACAGCAGGCTGTAGCTTTTAACTCAGCCATATCTGACCTATCGCTATCATCCATACATGTTGGGGTTCCACAGGGATCCATACTTGGCCCCCCTACTTTTCACTATTTTCATAAACGACCTTCCATCCCGGGCACCTACTTGCTCTACCTTGCTCTACACAGACGGCCTTGTCCTCTACCATAGTGCCAGTATTGTATCAGCCATAAATAACTCGCTATCTTTAGATTTCCTAAATATTAAGTCCTGGTTAACTGCAAATCACCTTGTCCTTAGCGGTAGTAAAACTCAGTCTATGCTCTTTGGCTCTCCTGCAAAACTAAAAGTAAATCGTAACTCTCTCAAAATATCCTATGCTGACAATTCCCCTGTTAGTCAACAACAGTTCCTTTAAATACCTGGGTATTCTTCTTGATGAATCCTTGGACTTTGATCTCCATATCACTGCAACTTGCAAATCTGTCAATCAAAAATTGGAGGAGTCTACCACACTAGCTATGCCCTCACCCCATCGGCTAGGCTTGCTGTGGCACAAGGCTTTCTGCTCCCATCTTTGGCCTATATGGCTTGGTCACCTACCTAGGTGCAACTAAGACTTCCCTCCATACATGGGATACTACCTATAATAACATCTGCCGTTATGCTTCTGCCTCTCCTCGGCACAAACATCACTGTCAGCTCTATACTGATCTAAATTGGCCTAGTCCTGCTGCCTATCACCTCCTATCCTATGGTGCTATAGTAGATGGCACCATAAGAGCAGGCCTCCCCCAATCTCTTGCCTCGCTACTACACCCTCAAACCCCTTCCTATGGTCTCCATTCGATTGATCAGACCCCTCTTTACATCCCCAAGTGTAAGACCACAATGGATGCATGGGCCTTCTCCCATACTGCCCTTAAATACTGGAATACAATCCCTCCAGCTATTCATCTTGCCCCTACACATACTGGCTTTAAGAAGCTTCACCGTGAGCACCTACTTGCAGTAAGTCTTTGTACCTGTTTCCATCCACCACAAACCCATCCCCCACTCTGCTTACTTTCACTCTACTCCCACCCTACCCAAACACACTCTAACCTACCTCTCCTCCTCTATCCCTCCCTCCCCCCCTTTTTTCTTATTCTTCCACTATGCTTATCTGACTTACAAAGTGGCACTTACTGCTCACTGTTCATAACAATGACTGGTACTAATCTCTGTACCTGTGTTGCACCTGTCTCATTCTTCTGAATGATCCTGGTATCTTTGTTTTATTACTTACATTGCCTGACCATCTATTATATAGTCTTACAAGTGTTTGTGATGTTTTTTCTTTCTGACTTACTTTGCATTGTATGACCTATTTGTGCTGCGTCACATTGCTGTTGGTTGTTTTGTATCTGACTTGTAACATCCCAGGTCGTGCCTGAAAATAGGCATTCCTATGCCTAGTGCACTCACCTGGTAAACAAAAGCAATTAAATAATAAATAAACGAAACTGGTAGCTGACTAGAGACACTGTTGTTAAGCTGGACTGGCAGCTGACTGGAGACACTGCTGGCAAACTGGACTGGTAGCTGACCTGACTAGAGACACTGCTGGCAAGCTGGACTAGTATCTGACTGGAGACATTGCTGGCAAGCTGGACTGGTAGCTCACTGGAGACACTGCTGAGAAGCTAGACTGGTAGCTGACAGTAGACACTGCTGGCAAACTGGACTGGTAGCTGACTGGAGACACTGCTGGCAATCTGGACTGGCAGCTGACTGTAGACACTGCTGGCAAACTGGACTGGCAGCTGACCTGACTGGAGACACTGCTGGCAAGCTGGACTAGTATCTGACTGGAGATGCTGCTGGCAAGCTGATTGGTAGCTCACTGGAGACATTGTTGAGAAGCTAGACTGGTAGTTGACTGTAGATGATGCTGCTGCTGGCAAACTGGAATGGTAGCTGACTGGAGACACTGCTGGCAAGCTGGACTGGTAGCTCACTGGAGAGACTGGTGGCAACTTGGACTGGTAGCTAGCAACCTGACTGTAGACATTGCTGGCAAACTGGACTGGTTGCTGACTGCAGACACTGCTAGCAAACTAGATTGGTAGCTGACCTGTCTGGAGACACTTCTGGCAAGCTGGACTGGTACTTGACTGGAGATCTTGCGATTAATTCCTGGCTTGTGTTGGCATGCAGCTCCTGAGTGTTAGCAGTGCATTTCAAGTGTCATCTGTGGCTCTGAAGAATTGTCTTTCTTGGCGTAAACTCTTGATTAAATACAACATGCTCAAAGTGTAACCCCCCCCTGCAAATGGGGGTTCTTTGAAACTCCCTCGGAGCCTGTTTAAGTGCTCTCTACCAGGCTAGTGTCCTGCTCTTTAGCTGATTAATGAGTAACAGGGAGCATTCTGAAACCTCTGTTTACTGTTTCTTTAAGAACTGCCTGTTGCAGTCGTGATTTATTGAAAAGGAGGGGTTGTGGGTTGTATGCCCGAGTCCCGCCCGGGACGTGGAAAAATAACTTGCTTCAGTTGTCGCTAATGGTTTAGAGGGAATTCTGCTGGGGGGACGCGATTGTTGTTGAAGATAATGTAACATAGTAATGGTAATGAAGTTGTCCTAACCTGCCTTCCTTTGCAGTGAGGACTGTTTCGGTTGACTCCTCCATTTTGGTCCGGAACTGCTGAATTGGATCAATCAGTACTTTGGGACTCTGGAGAGCGCCTGACCAATAGGGGAACTGTTCATAGAGATGGAGAAGGCATTATGGGATATAGCGCTTTTTACGCACCACTAGGAGAGAAGATTGTTTGACTGACAGGCATGTCAGCCATTAGACACGGGTAGCACCCGAATGCTAAGGAAAGCCACAGCGTGAGAAGGGACAGATGCGTAGTACCTGTGGTGAAGGAAGGAGCTGTGTGCTTCTGCGCTGGCAGAGTGTTCGCGCGGGAAGCGCGTGAAGGCCTGCGTCGGCCGTTTGTCCGCCGTTGAGTGGATGTGGATTAAATCCGCTGCGCAGCGGTCAGAGGAGGCTGGTGCAAGCCCAGCTACCCACCAGGCTTGACCTGTGTTGAGGATTGGAGAACCTGCTGAATCGCGCTCAGTCCTCGGGAAAGTTGAAGCTGCCGTTGCAGCACTGTGTTCGGCTGAGATTCGTGTGAGCCCGGGACGCTGCTGCCCGGTGTGGTACCCCTCTGGAGTTACCATATAAATGTGTGAGGAGGCTGGTGAAACCTCAGGCTTAGCTCTGCCCATGGTGCAGAAACTGTTGCTTGCTGGAGTCGTGAGTACTAACCAGGGTAGCTCCCTGCTAAGTTACAACAGTGGTCTCAAGTTGTTTATTCTACTGCTGGCTGCCTAGCTGAATCTCCTTTTCCATCCTGACTTTTATCAGTATTGTAAAGGCTATCTGTGTCAGGGCCCCAACCAGCTGCCACGGTGGACTAGCCATTAGGGCTTGGGTACCCAGGGACAGTAAATATTAGGGTCAGGCCTGTGCACAGAGCCTAGGTAGATAAGTATAGTGATAAGCCAATCAACTTGATCCCCCGTTTTCCTTGATAATTTCTCCTTAAATAAATCAGATTGTTTGTTTTGCAACTACACCCTGGCTAGCCTGTGCATTTATGGTGAACTACTGCATAGTGACTGTGATATAACTGCACCTTACTTTACAGGGGGTCCCCAGAGCGAGCTGAGAGATATCAGCCTGGGGGCAAGTGTGTTGGGGAAAAGTATTGTTGGTACCTTGTGTGAGCCATTAGCGGGATGAAAGGGGGGTTGCAGTAACCGAGGGCTGTGACCGAGGCACACTCATCAGTATTAACCCCGACCTCTGGGTGGAGGCACCCGCCAACGGATCCGGGCCCCTTACCCAGTCTCCGTGGAGGCAGGCAGGGGTAGTAGCCCTAAGGGTAGTGCCCCTTGGGGGTTACAAATTGGAGGCACCGCAGGGATTAGCGTCCCCTAGTGGCCAAGTGGGGAAGCACACAAGAAATGGAAAAAGTGGAAGGGAATATGTTGGGAAAAATTAAGCTGGGACCTATTAAGACCATGGTACACAGACTGATGGGGTGGGGTGAAGCTGAACAGCTGGACTCCCAGAAGATTGTGTTACTGTTAGATGTGCCTTTGGGAACCCCAACTACTGACATCATTTCTGCAGCAGAGCGAGTAAAATGTTTGGGCAAAGTGGAGGTAAAAGAGTGTATGGCTGATTTGCTTGACCAGACATTGCAGGTGTTACTTCTGTGCAGTGTGACCATCGACCCCGAGTAGGTACCTCCCGTGATTTATCCGGAGGGTGCTTCACAGGGATGGAGGCTAATTCATATTCGAAGTGGGTCAGTCACTCCTGCTGGGTTTCTCCTCAAATGAATAGTTTTAAAGACAAATTGCTTAAATTGTTGGCCGTGGAGGGGAGAACTACCCAGGAACTGCTACAAGCCTTAGATTTGTCCAGTGATGCTACCCCTCAGGGCTCCCCTGGCATCTCCCCTTGCCCGCCCAAGAGTTCTGTGTTGGCTTCCCTACCCCTAGTGGTCCCACCCATACGACTCGATTCTTACTGTAAGTTAAAACTTTTCTCTGGCACGGTGCCAGTGCCTCCAGGGGAGGATGACCTGGAGGCTTGGATGGACTATGCCACCTCTTTAGTCCAGGAATGGCAATGCTCTGATGGGGAGAAAAGGAAGAGGCTGATGGAGAGCTTGCGGGGCCCCACTTTAGAAGCCATTAGGTTCTTCCGGGCCACCAGTCCGGAAGCCACCGCTGCAGAGTATCTCTCTGCTTTAGAAGGGGTTTTTGGGAGTACAGAGACTGGTGAAGACTTATTATGGAAATTCAGGTCTGCTAAGCAGTGGAGAAATGAGAAACTGTCCGCTTTTGTCACTAGAGTGCAGCGGGCCTTGCAGAAGGCCTATAGAAAGGGGGGAATCACTGCTGCAGCCCTGAATCAAGTCCGGTTAGAACATGTTTTAAAATCTGCCAGATTCTCTAGTGTAATACTGCTGAAACTTAAATTACATGATCGGCGGGTCACCCCGCCTGAATATTGTCAATTAATGAGGGAAATTAGAGAGGTGGAGACTGATGAAGAGGAGTGGGAGCCATGTGTGGGGGCGGTAAACCCTAGTGGGACCCCTGAGCCTAACACCCCGAAGAGGTCAGCCTGTCCAGAGGGTCTGATGGATCCCCAGATTTTTCTGGTGTTGTGGGAATGCGAGTTGTCTCCTCTGACCCCCATGTAGAGAGTGAGTTGAGGGCCGAGGTCAGGAATTTACGGGAACTGGTGAGGGACTTAAAGCAATCTGCTACGTACCCTGTTAGGTCTGGAGCCCCTGTGATAAACCAAAATCAGACCCCCGACCCAAGGGAGCCCCTTCACCCCTCTCAGGGGCCCCCACAAATACGGGGCCCACCGCCAAACAGTGATCTCCGGGACCCCAAATTCTGTTACCATTGCGGAGAAGATGGACATTTCCAACCTGAGTGTCAGAGGCCGGAGAATTTAAGGAAAGTTAATAGCAGACTGATCAATTGGCATCGCCGGACCCAGTCTCGACCCCCCAATAAAAGTTTTGTGACTCGGGCCCAGGCTCAGTCGACCATCACTGCTCTGGCCCCCGATTGGTCTGATGTGGTCGGGCCTTCAATGGAGTCCTCGGTGTGAGTAAATGGGATTCCCGCTCGGGCTGTATTAGACAGTGGCTCTCAGGTAACCATCATGTTTCAGGACTGGTATCAGGCACATTTACCTGAGGTGCCCCTGCAACCTTTGAATGGTCTACATGTGTGGGGGTTGAGCGACAAGGCATATCCGTATTTGGGGTATATCTGAGTTTGGTTATCATTCTCGACATCTGTGGCTGGAATGGATGAGCAGGTGGAAACTTTAGTTTTAGTTTGCCCACCCACTGGACTATACGATAGGGTGCCCCTATTGATCGGTACGAATGCTCATATGTTTGGATGATTGGCCCAGTTGTGCTCAGAAAAGTAGGTGTTCAAAGCTGGGTGAGTTCTAAAAATACCTGCTGTGCTCCAAAATGCAGTTGCCACCCAGAGAAGGGTTGGGCAGGAGGAACCTGAGGGCCCGGTGGGGGTGGTGTGGAAAAAGGACCCGGCTCCAGTGATACTAGCCCCAAATGCCCAGTGTGTGTCTTGCATGGAGAAGTACGATTAAGGACAGATGTCAAGAATAAATTGTTAATGTTGGATGCGCCTGGAGAGGGAAGATTGCCTGAAGGACTGTTGATAAAGCCCAGTATCTTGCCGGCTAGAGCTCATGCTTATGTCAAGAGAGTGATGGTTCAAGTGCATAATATGTCCGACAAAGAGATTCGAATCAGAAGAGGGTGTACCCTGGCAAGTGTCCATTGTGCAGATACCGCGGTACTGCCAAGTAGCAAGGGTCCCGAGGCAGACTATCTGGTTACTCTTGATTTGTTTGATTTTGATGACTCTCCGTTGCCAGCTGAATGGAAAAAGAGGATCAGTGAGAGGCTTGCCCAATGGGACCAGCTGTTCTCCCTGAAAGAATGGGATGTGGGATGTGTGCAAGGGGCCGAGCATCACATTTGGCTGCATGACGAAAGGCCTTTCTGAGAGAGATCCCGGCGCCTGGTCCCGGCTGACATTGATGATGTACGGCGGCATCTGCAAGAGATGTTGGCGGCTGGTGTGATACAAGAGTCCAGGAGCCCTTATGCTTCCCCCATTGTGGTGGTTAGGAAGAAGAATGAGATGGTGCAGATGTGTGTAGACTATCGCACTTTGAATTGGCGGACCATCCCTGACCAGTACACCATGCCACAAATACAGGACGCCTTGGACTGTTTAAATGGCAGCAAGTGGTTTTCTGTGTTGGATCTCCGCAGTGGGTACTATCAGATCCCGATGGCCCCAGGGGACCGAGAGAAGACTGCATTCATCTGCCCCCTAGGTTTCTATGAGTTCATTCGGATGCCTCAAGGGATTTCAGGTGCCCCAGCCATCTTTCAGCACCTGATGGAGAGAGCCATGGGGGATATGAATTTGCTCAAGTGTCTGGTCTATTTAGATGACGTCATAGTGTTTGGACGCTCGTTGGAAGAACACGAACAGCGACTATTCAAGGTCTTGGATCGGCTGGAGGAGTTCGGCCTCAAGTTGTCTATAGATAAGTGTCAATTTTTCCAGACTTCTGTAAAATATGTGGGCCACATAGTGTCTACTGAGGGCATAGAGACTGACCCTAGCAAAGTGGAGGCGTTGACTATTGGCCCAACAGGAACTTGAAGGAGTTGCAAACGATTTCTGGGGTTTTGTGGATATTATAGGCGATTTGTCAAGGACTATTCTCGAGTGATTTGTCCCCTCCTCAACCTCACTCAGGGGTACCCTCCTACACACAAAAAGTATAAAAAAGTTGTACGATCTGACGCCGAAAAGAGGTATTTCCAGCCAAATGAACTGTTTGGGGACCGTTGGACTGTTGAGTGTGAGGACGCTTTCCATGACATCATATATCAGCTCACCCATGCCCCCGTGTTGGCTTATGCTGACCGGCCAAGCCCTATGTTCTTCATACCGATGCTAGTCTTCAAGAATTGGGGGCTGTGTTGTATCAGGAGCACTCAAATGGCCTGAGGCCTGTAGCTTTTGCCAGTAGAAGTCTGGCCCAGTCAGAGAAGAATTATCTCGTGCATAAGCTAGAGTTCCTGGCTCTGATGTGGGCCATTGTTGATCAGTTCCATGACTATTTTGTACGGTGCCAAGATATTAGTAAAGACGGATAACAATCCTCTGACCTTTGTACAAACCTCAGCCAAGTTGGACGCCACTGGCCACAGGTGGCTCTCTGCCTTGGCCACCTACGATTATGCTGTTGAATACAGGGCCGGTTTAAATCATATAGATGCAGATGCCCTTTCTCAGAGGCCTATGCCCCAAGCTGACTGGATCAGGTTGTCTGAGTCCGACATAAGAGCTCTTTGCCAGAAGTTTGACAAGGAAGACCAGGTGTCCCCCGATGCCGTGAACTGTATGGTGGATTGCTTGGGGCCATCTGAGAGCTGTATACCTGCTGCCTACTGTCATTTTTCCACCCTGGACACTAGTTTGCTGCCTCAGTTCAACAATACTAGTCTTCAACGGGCTCAATCCCGAGATCCTCTGATAAAACTGGTGGTGGAAGCCCTGCAGGCCGGGCGAGATGTGTCCAAATTGCGCTCTACCGACTTAAGAGCCACCTTATTATATAAAGAAGGGCCCAAATTAAGGCTGATTAACCAACTACTATACCGAGAGACTGTACATAAAGGGGACCAGATCGTCAAACAACAACTGGTGCTGCCGGCAGAGTTAAAGGAACTGGTTTTAAGGTCATTGCATAATCAGATGGGACGTCTTGGTATCGACCGAATTCTCGACTTGGTACGAGCCCGGTTTTAATGGCCAAAAATGAGTGCAGATGTGGAGCAGTATGTCAAGACCTGCAGTCGCTGTTTGCAGAGAAAAGCCTTGCCCCAGAGAGCTGCTCCTATGGTCAACATTACTACTAGCACCCCCATGGAACTAGTCTGCATTGATTTCTTAAGTCTGGAACCCGATCTGAAAAATATCAGTAATGTATTGGTGGTTACCGATCATTTCACCCGGTACACACAGGCGTTCTCTACCAAGGATCAGAAAGCAACCACCGTGGCTAAGATACTTGTTGAGAATTTCTTTGTTCACTACGGGACCCCTCAGCGGATCCATTCCGACCAGGGAAGAGATTTCGAGAGCCGCCTATTAAACAGATGCTGTCTTTGTGGGGGGTGCAAAAGTCAAGAACCAACCCTTACCATCCTCAGGGAGATCCCCAGCCTGAAAGGTTTAACTGCACCTTACTTGACATGTTGGGCACATTGCAACACAAGGACAAATTGAGATGGAGTCAGCAGATCAGTACCCTGGTCCACGCCTATAACTGCACCAACAGGGATGCCACAGGGTTTTCCCATACCGACTGATGTTTGGGAGAGAGGCTAGGTTGCCTGTGGATGTGTGTTTTGGAGTTTCCCCCGATGGGGTGCAAGCAGAAAATCATCTGCAATACGTGCAGAAGCTGAAGGCCCAGTTAAACCATGCTTATCAGTTGGCCCAGACCATGGCGGCTAAAAGAAACGTGGACAATAAGGAGAGGTATGACAAGAAAGTGAAGACATTGGAATTAAGAGAAGGGGACAGAGTGTTGCTGCGGAACCTGGGACTGCATGGAAAGCACAAGATTGCTGATTGATGGAATCACCTCCCTCACATTGTTGTGGGACAACTGTCTGATTTGCCTGTGTATAAAGTGCGACCTGAAAACAACTCCAAAAATGTGAAAACTATCCATCGAAATCACCTGCTACCAATTGGACAGATCCTGATTGAAGCTGAACCTTCCACTGCCGCCCCCTCCCGGCCGGTGACTAGATCTGCCGCTAAGCAGAAAACTAAACCCGTGGATACTTCAGCAAGCCAACCAAGAGAGCCCTGTTCAAACCCTGCAGAAGGAGATAATCAACAATCGGTGTCAGAGGACGATGAAGATGATGTTGAATACTATCCCTCTTATGAACTGAGCCAGTTGTTTTGGGGAAATCCCCTTGTTAACTCGGGAGATGAGGTTGGGCCTTCTGGACTGTTTGAGCCCCCTTCCTTGTCTCCGGGACCAATGCCTCCAGAGGATGAGCTGGGTAGCAGTAAAGCTCAAGGGGTGGGGTCTTTGAGTCTGGCTGAATTTTCGGGCCTGGCTGAATTATCTGACTTTTCAGAAGAAGAGAGTGATATGGGGGAACCAGCCAGTGATATGCCAGAACCGGAAGAATATTTTGAATGCCCTGATGGTTCCTCCCTAGTGTCTACACAGTCCTCAACTGAGCCCAGTGAGGTAGATCCTGGGATAGAGGGTCAGGCCCCCAATAGTGCTATGAGCCCTGGGTCCTCTTCCCCTGTGGAGATTCCCGCTACTAGTGTCAGTAAGGCCGGATTGGAATCCGGGTCTGTCTCTGGGTTTTCCAAAACCCCTAGACATTCCAGCTGAGAAGTACAGCCTGTAGTAAAGTTGAGCTACGAGTCTCTGGGCCAGCCTGTGGACCTGCCCTTAAATGTGGTCCACAAGAGGGTGTATGTGTCCCCGAGCTCTTTGCCTAAGTTAGCCCTGGGGGATGACTCTAGTCTGTTAATATTGCCCTTCGGGTGTGGTGCCCCTGCTTTAGGTGACCCGCCAGTAACTGAAATGGAGGGGTTCCCCCAGATCCGGGGCTGTGAGCAGGAAATGATGACCTGATTGGGGAAAAGAGGAACTGAGGGTTGTGTGTGTACATTGTTGTATAATCTATAGTGTGCTGTAAATATTCATGTATGTAATGCAAAGTGTGATGACTGTCACTTAGGCTGTGTGCCTTCAGGTGAACTAAGGGTAATTACTTGGCGCGGACGCCAAGTTTTTCCAAGCCAGGAAGGGTGTAACCCCCCTGCAAATGGGGGTTCTTTGAAACTCCCTCGGAGCCTGTTTAAGTGCCCCCTACCAGGCTAGTGTCCTGCTCTTTAACTGATTAATGAGTAACAGGGAGCATTCTGAAACCTCCGTTTACTGTTTCTTTAAGAACTGCCTATTGCAGTCGTGATTTATTGAAAAGGAGGGTTTGTGGGTTGTATGCCTGAGTCCCACCTGGGACATGGAAAAATAACTTGCTTCGGTTGTCGCTAATGGTTTAAAGGGAATTCTGCTGGGGGGATACGATTGTTGTTGAAGATAATGTAACATAGTAATGGTAATGAAGTTATCCTAACCTACCTTCCTTTGCAGTGAGGACTGTTTCAGTTGACTCCTCCATTTTGGTCTGGAACTGCTGAATTGGACCAATCAGTACTTTGGGACTCTGGAGAGCTGCCTGACCAATAGGGGAACTGCTCATAGGGATGGAGAAGGCATTATGGGATATAGCACTTTTTTCGCACCACTAGGAGAGAAGATTGTTTGACTGACAGGCATGTCAGCCATTAGACATGGGTAGCATCTGAATGCTAAGGAAAGCCACAGCGTGAGAAGGGGCAGATGCGTAGCACCTGTGGTGAAGGAAGGAGCTGTGTGCTTCTGTGCTGGCAGAGTGTTCGCGCGGGAAGCGTGGGAAGCCCTGCGTCGGCCGTTTGTCCGCCGTTGAGTGGGACGGATTAAATCCGCTGCTTGCGGTCAGAGGAGGCTGGTGCCAGCCCAGCTACCCACCAGGCTTGACCTGTGTTGAGGATTGGAGAACCTGCTGAATCGCGCTCGGTCCTCGGGAGAGTTGAAGCTGCCGTTGCAGAACTGTGTTCGGCTGAGATTCGTGTGAGCCCGGGAAGCCGCTGCCTGGTGTGGTACCCCTCTGGAGTTACCACATAAATGTGTGAGAAGGCTGGTGAAACTCAGGCTTAGCTCTGCCCGTGGTGCAGAAACTGTTGCTTGCTGGAGTCGTGAGTACTAACCAGGGTAGCTCCCTGCTAAGTTACAACAGTGGTCTCAAGTTGTTTATTCTACTGCTGGCTGCCTAGCTGAATCTCCTTTTCCATCCTGACTTTTATCAGTATTGTAAAGGCTATCTGTGTCAGGGCCCCAACCAGCTGCCACGGTGGACTAGCCATTAGGGCTTGGGTACCCAGGGACAGTAAATATTAGGGTCAGGCCTGTGCACAGAGCCCTAGGTAGATAAGTATAGTGATAGGCCAATCAACTAGATCCCCCCCTTTTTCCTTGATACTTTCTCCCTTAAATAAATCAGATTGTTTGTTTTGCAACTACACCCTGGCTAGCCTGTGTATTTATGGTGAACTACTGCATAGTGACTGTGGTATAACTGCACCTTACTTTACAGGGGGTCCCCGGAGCGAGCTGAGAGATATCAGCCTGCGGGCAAGTGTGTTGGGGAAAAGTATTGTTGGTACCTTGTGTGAGCCATTAGCGGGATGAAAGGGGGGGTTGCAGTAACCCAGAGGGCTGTGACCGAGGCACACTCATCAGTATTTAACCCCGATGTCTGGATGGAGGCACCTGCCAATGGATCTGGGCCCCTTACTCGGTCTCCATGGAGGCAGGCAGGGGTAGTAGCACTAAGGGTAGTGCCCCCTGGGGGTTACAAATTGGAGGCATCACTGGGATTAACGTCCCCTAGTGGCCAAGTGGGGAAGCACACAAGAAATGGAAAAAGTGGAAGGGGATTTGTTGGGAAAAATTAAGCTGGGACCTATTAAGACCATGGTACACAGACTGATGGGGTGGGGTGAAGCCGAAGAGCTGGACTCCCAGAAGATTGTATTACTGTTAGATGTTCCTTTGGGAACCCCAACTGCTGACATGATTTCTGCAGCAGAGCGAGTAAAATGTTTGGGCAAAGTGGAGGTAACAGAGCGTATGGCTGATTTGCTTGACCAGACGTTGCAGGTGTTACTTCTGTGCAGTATGGCCATCGACCCCGAAAAGGTACCTCCCGTGATTTATCCGGAGGGTGCTTCACAGGGATGGAGGCTAATTCATATTCGAAGTAGGTCAGTCACTCCTGCGGCGGTCTCCTCAAATGAATAGTTTTAAAGACAAACTGCTTAAAATTGTTGGCCGTGGAGGGGAGAACTACCCAGGAACTGCTACAAGCCTTAGATTTGTCCAGTGATGCTACCCCTCAGGGCTACCCTGGCACCTCCCCTTGCCTGCCCAAGAGTTCTGTGCTGGCTTCCCTGCCCCTAGTGGTTCCACCCATACAGCTGGATTCTTATCGTAAGTTAAAACTTTTCTCTGGCACGGTGCCAGTGCCTCCAGGGGAGGATGACCTGGAGGCTTGGATGGACTATGCCACTCTTTTAGTCCAGGAATGGCAATGCTCTGAGGGGGAGAAAAGGAAGAGGCTGATGGAGAGCTTACGAGGCCCCGCTTTAGAAGCCATTAGGTTCTTCCGGGCCACCAGTCCGGAAGCCACCGCAGTTTTAGAAGGGTTTTTGGGAGTACAGAGACTGGTGAAGACTTATTATGGAAATTCAGGTCTGCTAAGCAGTGGAGAAATGAGATACTGTCCGCTTTTGTCAGTAGAGTGCAGCGGGCCTTGCAGAAGGCCTATAGAAAGGGGGGAATCACTGCCGCAGCCCTGAATCAGGTCCGGTTAGAACATGTTTTAAAATCTGCCAGATTCTCTAGTGAAATACTGCTGAAACTGAAGTTACATGATCGGCGGGTCACCCCGACCTGAATATTGTCAATTAATGAGGGAAATTAGAGAGGTGGAGACTGATGAAGAGGGGTGGGAGCCATGTGTGGGGGCGGTAAACCCTAGTGGGACCCCTGAGCCTAACACCCCTGAAGAGGTCAGCCTGTCCAGAGGGTCTGAGGGATCCCCAGATTTTTCTGGTGTTTTGGGAATGCGAGTTGTCTCTTCTGACCCCCATGTAGAGAGTGAGTTGAGGGCCGAGGTCAGGAATTTACGGGAACTGGTGAGAGACTTACAGCAATCTGCTATGTACCCTTTTAGATCCGGGGCCCCTGAGATAAACTGAAGTCAGAACCCCGGCCTAAGGGAGCCCCTCACCCCTCTCAGGGCCCGCACAACTACGGGGCCCACCGCCAAACAGTGATCTCTGGGACCCCAAGTTCTGTTACCATTGCGGAGAAGATGGACATTTCCAACCTGAGTGTCAGAGGCCGGAGAATTTAAGGAAAGTTAATAGCAGACTGATCAATTGGCATCGCCGGACCCAGTCTCGACCCCCCAAGAAAAGTTTTGTGACTCAGGCCCAGGCTCAGTCGACCCTCACTGCTGTGGCCCCTGATTGGTCTGATGTGGTCGGGCCTTCAATGGAGACCTCGGTGCAAGTAAATGGGATTCCCGCTCGGGCTGTATTAGACAGTGACTCTCAGGTAACCATCATGTTTCAGGACTGGTATCAGGCACATTTACCTGAGGTGCCGCTGCAACCTTTGAATGGTCTACATGTGTGGGGGTTGAGTGACAAGGCATATCCGTATTTGGGGATATCCGAGTTTGGTTATCATTCTCGACATCTGTGGCTGGAATGGATGAGCAGGTGGAAACTTTAGTTTTAGTTTGCCCACCCACTGGACTGTACGATGGGGTGCCCCTATTGATTGAGACGAATGCTCATATGTTTGGACGATTGGCCCAGTTGTGCTCAGAAAAGCAGGCGTTCAAAGCTGGGCAAGTTCTAAAAATACCCGCTGTGCTCCAAAACGCAGTTGCCACCCAGAGGAGGGTTGGGCAGGAGGAACCTGAGAGCCCGGTGGGGGTGGTGTGGAAAAAGGACCCGGCTCCAGTGATACTGGCCCCAAATGCCCAATGTGTCTTGCATGGAGAAGTACGATTAAGGACGGATGTCAATAATAAATTGTTAATGTTGGATGCGCCTGGAGAGGGAAGATTGCCTGAAGGAATGTTGATAAAGCCCAGTATCTTGCCGGCTGGAGCTCATGCTTATGTCAAGAGAGTGATGGTTCAAGTGCATAATGTGTCCGACAAAGAGATTCGAATCAGAAGAGGGTGTACCTGGCAAGTGTCCATTGTGCGGATACCGCGGTACTGCCAAGTAGCAAGGGTCCTGAGGCAGACTATCGGGTTACTCTTGATTTGTTTGATTTCGGTGAGTCTCCTTTGCCAGCTGAATGGAAAAAGAGGATCAGTGAGAGGCTTGCCCAATGGGACCAGGTGTTCTCCCTGAAAGAATGGGATGTGGGATGTGTGCAAGGGGCCGAGCATCACATTTGGCTGCATGACGAAAGGCCTTTCCGAAAGAGATCCCGGCGCCTGGCCCCGGCTGACATTGATGATGTACGGCAGCATCTGCAAGAGATGTTGGCGGCTGGTGTGATACAAGAGTCCAGGAGCCCTTATGCTTCCCCCATTGTGGTGGTTAGGAAGAAGAATGGGACAGTGCGGATGTGTGTAGACTATCGCACTTTGAATTGGCGGACCATCCCCGACCAGTACACCATGCCATGAATACAGGATGCCTTGGACTGTTTAAATGGCAACAAGTGGTTTTCTGTGTTGGATCTCCGCAGTGGGTACTATCAGATCCCAATGGCCCCAGGGGACCGAGAGAAGACTGCATTCATCTGCCCCCTAGGTTTCTATGAGTTCATTCGGATGCCTCAAGGGATTTCAGGCGCCCCAGCCACCTTTCAGCGCCTGATGGAGAGATCCGTGGGGGATATGAATTTGCTCGAGTGTCTGGTCTATTTAGATGACGTCATAGTGTTTGGACGCTCGTTGGAAGAACATGAACAGCGACTATTCAAGGTCTTGGATCGGCTGGAGGAGTTCGGCCTCAAGTTGTCCATAGATAAGTGTCAATTTTTCCAGACTTCTGTAAAATATGTGGGCCACATAGTGTCTACTGAGGGCATAGAGACTGACCCAAGCAAAGTGGAGGCATTGACTACTTGACCCCAACCCAGGAACTTTAAGGAGTTGCAACGATTTCTGGGGTTTTGTGGATATTATAGGCGATTTGTCAAGGACTATTCTCGAGTGATTCGTCCCTTCCTCAACCTCACTCAGGGGTTCCCTCCTACACACAAAAAGTATAAAAAAGCTGTACAATCCGACGCCGAGAAGAAGTATTTCCAGCCAAATGAACTGTTTGGGGACCGTTGGACTGTTGAGTGTGAGGACGCTTTCCATGACATCATATATCAGCTCACCCATTCCCCCGTGTTGGCTTATGCTGAACCGGCCAAGCCCTATGTTCTTCATACCGATGCTAGTCTTCAAGGATTGGGGGCCGTGTTGTATCAGGAGCACTCAAATGGCCTGAGGCCTGTAGCTTTTGCCAGTAGAAGTCTGGCCCTGTCAGAGAAGAATTATCCCATGCATAAGCCAGAGTTCCTGTCTCTGAAGTAGGCCATTGTTGATCAGTTCCATGACTATTTGTACGGTGCCAAGATATTAGTAAAGACAGATAACAATCCTCTGACCTATGTACAAACCTCAGCCAAGTTGGACGCCACTGGCCACAGGTGGCTCTCTGCCTTGGCCACCTACGATTATGCTGTTGAATACAGGGTCAGTTTAAACCATATAGATGCGGATGCCCTTTCTCAGAGGCCTATGCCCCAAGCTGACTGGATCAGGTTGTCTGAGCCTGACATAAGAGCTCTTTGCCAGAAGTTTGACAAGGAAGACCAGGTGTCTCCCGATGCTGTGAACTGTATGGTGGATTGCTTGGGGCCATCTGAGAGCTGTATACCTGCTGCCTACTGTCATTTTTCTGCCCTGGACACTAGTTCGCTGCCTCAGTTCGACAATACTAGTCTTCGACGGGCTCAATCCCGAGATCCTCTGATAAAACTGGTGGTGGAAGCTCTGCAGGCCGGGCGAGATGTGTCCAAATTGCGCTCTGCCGACTTAAGAGCCACCTTGTTATATAAAGAAGGGCCCAAATTAAGTCTGATTAACCAACTACTATACCGAGATACTGTACATAAAGGGGACCAGATCGTCAAACAGCAACTGGTGCTGCCGGCAGAGTTAAAGGAACTGGTTTTAAGGTCATTGCATAATCAGATGGGACATCTTGGTAGCGACCGAACTCTCGACTTGGTACGAGCCCGGTTTTACTGGCCAAAAATGAGTGCAGATGTGGAGCGGTATGTCAAGACCTGCAGTCGCTGTTTGCAGAGAAAAGTCTTGCCCCAGAGAGCTGCTCCTATGGTCAACATTACTACTAGCGCCCCCATGGAACTAGTCTGCATTGATTTCTTATGTCTGGAACCCGATCTGAAAAATATCAGTAATGTATTGGTGGTTACCGATCATTTCACCCGGTACGCACAGGCGTTCCCTACCAAGGATCAGAAAGCAACCACCGTGGCTAAGATCCTTGTTGAGAATTTCTTTGTCCACTACGGGGCCCCTCAGGGGATCCATTCTGACCAGGGAAGAGATTTCGAGAGCCGCCTGATTAAAAAGATGCTGTCTTTGTGGGGGGTGCAAAAGTCAAGAACCACCTCTTACCATCCTCAGGGAGATCCCCAGCCTGAAAGGTTTAACCGCACCTTACTTGACATGTTGGGCACATTGCAACACAAGGACAAACCGAGATGGAGTCAGCAGATCAGTACCCTGGTCCACGCCTATAACTGCACCAAGAGTGATGCCGCAGGGTTTTCCCCGTACCGACTGATGTTTGGGAGAGAGGCTAGGTTGCCTGTGGATGTGTGTTTTGGAGTTTCCCCCGATGGGGTGCAAGCAGAAAATCATCTGCAATACATGCAGAAGCTGAAGGCCCAGTTAAACCATGCTTATCAGTTGGCCCAGACCATGGCGGCTAAAAGAAACCTGGACAATAAGGAGCGGTATGACAAGAAAGTGAAGACATTGGAGTTAAGAGAAGGGGACAGAGTGTTGCTGCGGAACCTGGGACTGCATGGAAAGCACAAGATTGCTGACCGATGGCATCACCTCCCTCACATTGTTGTGGGACAACTGTCTGATTTGCCTGTGTATAAAGTGCGACCTGAAAACAACTCCAAAAATGTGAAAACTATCCATCAAAATCACCTGCTGCCAATCGGGCAGATCCTGATTGAAGCTGAATCTTCCACTGCCGCCCCCTCCCGGCCGGTGATTAGATCTGCCGCTAAGCAGAAAACTAAACCCGTGGATACTTCAGCAAGCCAACCAAGAGAGCCCTGTTCAAACTCTGCAGAAGGAGATAATTAACAATCGGTGTCAGAGGACGATGAAGATGATGTTGAATACTATCCCTTTTATGAACTGAGCCAGTTGTTTTGGGGAAATCCCCTTGTTAACTCCAGAGATGAGGTTGGGCCTTCTGGACTGTTCGAGCCCCCTACCTTGTCTCCGGGACCAATGCCTCCAGTGGATGAGCTGGGTAGCAGTAAAGCTCAAGGGGTGGGGTCTTTGAGCCTGGCTGAATTATTGGGCCTTGCTGAATTATCTGACTTTTCAGAAGAAGAGAGTGATATGGGGGAACCAGCCAGTGATATGCCAGAACCGGAAGAATATTTTGAATGCCCTGATGGCTCCTCCCTAGTGTCTACACAGTCCTCAACTGAGCCCAGTGAGGTGGGTCCTGGGGTAGAGGGTCAGGCCCCCAATAGTGCTATGAGCTCTGGGTCCTCTTCCCCTGTGGAGATTCCAGCTACTAGCGTCAGTAAGGCCGGATTGGAATCCGGGTCTGTCTCTGGGTTTTCCGAAACCCCTAGACATTCCAGCCGAGAAGTACAGCCTGTAGTAAAGTTGAGCTACGATTCTCTGGGCCAGCCTGTGGACCTGCCCTTAAATGTGGTCCACAAGAGGGTGTATGTGTCCCCAGGCTCTTTGCCTAAGTTAGCCCTGGGGGATGACATTCCCCAGATCCAGGGCTGTGAGCAGGAAATGATGACCTGATTGGGGAAAAGAGGAACTGAGGGTTGTGTGTGTGTACATCGTTGTATAATCTATAGTGTGCTGTAAATATTCACGTATGTAATGCAAAGTGTGATGTACTGTCACTTAGGCTGTGTGCCTTCAGGTGAACTAAGGGTAATTACTTGGCGCGGACGCCAAGTTTTTCCAGGCCAGGAAGGGTGTAACCCCCCTGCAAATGGGGGTTCTTTGAAACTCCCTCAGAGCCTGTTTAAGTGCTCCCTACCAGGCTAGTGTCCTGCTCTTTAGCTGATTAATGAGTAACAGGGAGCGTTCTGAAACCTCTGTTTACTGTTTCTTTAAGAACTGCCTATTGCAGTCGTGATTTATTGAAAAGGAGGGGTTGTGGGTTGTATGCCCAAGTCCTACCCGGGACATGGAAAAATAACTTGCTTTGGTTGTCGCTAATGGTTTAAAGGGAATTCTGCTGGGGGGATGCGATTGTTGTTGAAGATAATGTAACACAGTAATGGTAATGTAGTTGTCCTAACCTGCCTTCCTTTGCAGTGAGGACTGTTTCGGTTGACTCCTCCATTTTGGTCCGGAACTGCTGAATTGGACCAATCAGTACTTTGGGACTCTGGAGAGCTGCCTGACCAATAGGGGAACTGCTCATAGGGATGGAGAAGGCATTATGGATATAGCGCTTTTTTTGCACCACTAGGAGAGAAGATTGTTTGACTGACAGGTATGTCAGCCATTAGACATGGGTAGCGCCCGAATGCTAAGGAAAGCCACAGCATGAGAAGGGGCAGATGCGTAGTACCTGTGGTGAAGGAAGGAGCTGTGTGCTTCTGCGCTGGCAGAGTGTTCGCGCGGGAAGCGCGTGAAGGCCTGCGTCGGCCGTTTGTCCGCCGTTGAGTGGGATGGATTAAATCCGCTGCATGCGGTCAGAGGAGGCTGGTGCCAGCCCAGCTACCCACCAGGCTTGACCTGTGTTGAGGATTGGAGAACCTGCTGAATCGCGCTCGGTCCTCGGGAAAGTTGAAGCTGCCGTTGCAGCACTGTGTTAGGCTGAGATTCTTGTGAGCCCGGGAAGCTGCTGCCTGGTGTGGTACCCCTCTGGAGTTACCATATAAATGTGTGAGGAGGCGGTGAAACTCAGGTTTAGCCCTGCCCGTGGTGCAGAAACTGTTGCTTGCTGGAGTCGTGAGTACTAACCAGGGTAGCTCCCTGCTAAGTTACAACAGTGGTCTCAAGTTGTTTATTCTACTGCTGGCTGCCTAGCTGAATCTCCTTTTCCATCCTGACTTTTATCAGTATTGTAAAGGCTATCTGTGTCAGGGCCCCAACCAGCTGCCACGGTGGACTAGCCATTAGGGCTTGGGTACCCAGGGACAGTAAATATTAGGGTCAGGCCTGTGCACAGAGCCCTAGGTAGATAAATATGGTGATAAGCCAATCAACTTGATCCCCCCCCTTTTTCCTTGATACTTTCTCCCTTAAATAAATCAGATTGTTTGTTTTGCAACTACACCATGGCTAGCCTGTGCATTTATGGTGAACTACTGCATAGTGACTGTGATATAACTGCACCTTACTTTACAGGGGGTCCCCGGAGCGAGCTGAGAGATATCAGCCTGGGGGCAAGTGTGTTGGGAAAAAGTATTGTTGGTACCTTGTGTGAGCCATTAGCGGGATGAAAGGGGGGTTGCAGTAACCCAGAGGGCTGTGACTGAGGCACACTCATCAGTATTAACCCCGACCTCTGGGTGGAGGCACCCGCCAATGGATCTGGGCCCCTTACCCAGTCTCCATGGAGGCAGGCCGGGATAGTAGCCCTAAGGGTAGCGCCCCCTGGGGATTACAAAAGCAACCTATCACCTTACTAAACTGCCAGTCTAATGTGGAATCAATCGCTAAAGTGTGGGAAGACAGCTCTCCCTTCCCAGGGAGGGACTCGGGGGTTGTGCTGCTCCAGAGTAGCTCCCGGCAGTGGTTAGGGGCTGTGCGGTACACACGGGGCAAAGCAGATACTGAGGGGGGCAGAGCGACGGCAGGCTTAGGTGTTTCTCACTCTGCTGGGGAGAAAACAAGGAGGAAAAAGCCCTCTGGTGCTCCGGTGAGATGACGGAGGCCTTGGGGGTGCCCCACATCCCATCGCCGGCCCAGCGCACCCAGGAATCCCCATGGCCGACCCCATGACAGAGGTAGGTCCCTCTAATTTCAGATAGTGCTGCCGCCGGAGGGCAGACAGTCTTCCGGAGTGTGATCCAGGGGACTGGACCTGCCAATTCGATTGAGGGGGAGCCTGGGAAGAGTGGGGGTTCAGGCAGGGAGTGAGAGGCACAGCCAAGTGGGCACTCCTGAAGGATGCCCAGAGCCCAGAGTGAAGAAATAAAGTTTTAAAAAAAATACGGTTTCTCACTGCCTCCACCCAGGGAAAGGTAAGTGGGTTAGGTGATAAGTTTAGTGCTCTCCCCCTGGAAACAATACTGTCCCACTATGGCCTCACAAGCAGGTTCAACCCACCCAGCGCCCACACCATACAATGCAATGTAAATACAAATGCAACACAGATTCAATAGAAATGCAATGAACACCACAGTAAAATGCCCAGCACAGTAAGTGATTTTGTTGGGGAACAAGAGTCAAGGATCTAGGGTGAGGGGTTAAACTGGGCAATGAATTTGAGGGAGTGGGTTATTCCAGTTCCTACTATACTCACACAAAAGAGTGGACGGTGACCATTTCTCATAGCAAAAGGCTTAAGGGATGAGAAATGTGGAAGGTATGTTGACAGTGGAGAACATTGGACCACTACGAACCTATGCTATTAGTGTAGCATACCGACGTACGTTGTGTGGCATAACATCTTGACGCATGGGTCTGCTTTGCTGCTATTTTTTTTTTTTTTTTTACAGTTACATGTTTCTGTTATTTTCTTCTTAGTTTATCTAAGTTAGGGGGCTTCACCCCCACACCCCCGTGTTAAAAAGGCAAAGGGGTGTTGGGGCGGAGCCCCCTAACTCAAACAGACAAACTCTAAATCAACAGCAAACAAACGACTACTTTATTTGAGTTGGGGTGCTTTGCCCCCACACCCCCCATGTTAAAAAGACAAGGGGTGTATGGGTGGCAGAGCCTCCCTACTCAAATAAACTGACAAAACCTAAGTCAACAACAAACACATGACAGAAGTAGCCTAGTGCAGCAACAGCACAGCGCAGCAAGCACGCAATGCTGTATTCACTGTAGCTATGCTAGTTGCGGTGGTCCAATGTTCTCTACTATCACCAAAGTGATATGGCCCAAAGGCAGTGGGTGCTGTGTGATGTGTTTGTTAACAAACCTGCTAGAGCAGAAGGGCATTTATTTGTGGTGAAAAGGAGAGCATAGCATGTAGCAAACCTCTCCAGAACCAGCACAGTGCACATATGCAAGCCAGGTTTATTGTTCTTAATTCAAGTTTCTGACTGTAATGTTGTTCTCCCCAACGACCATGCAAATGAAACAGTAAAATCAGGACTTTTTAAGGTGACTGTGATGCCTGGCTAACTACATGCCAGTCAATCTATATATTTTTCCTACTTGTGATCCGGTTTATACAGAAGGTAAGAGAGACATAGGACAAGAGATAAAAGCTAACTAGGTTGATTGTGAACTAGTTGACAAGCAGGAATCACAGAGCTGTAATGAATGGCAAATTCTCTGATGGGGGGGTTCACAAATGGTGTGTCATTGGGATCTGTTCTGTGGCTGTTATTTTATACGTATAAAAGCAACTTTGAGGAGGGGGCTGCAGTGCAACCCCTCCTCAGTGTTGCTTTTATATGTGTAAAACAACAGCCACACTGGAGATTAATTTTACAGTTAGCAGCAGTCTCTGATGATTATACACAAAACTTTGCAGGAAAGAGCTGTTCTAGCCAAATTCTGTCCTACATTTCAAAGACTTTATTTTACTTATATCACCTGTCAGTAAATGGTGGTCCTGTCCTCTTTACTAAACTCCTCTGTGTTACAACAAGTAAGGTTGCAAGTTAGCTAGCTTGTTATAAGCTACGTTCGCTCCATTGCTCTCTCCTGACCCAACTGACCAACCGCAGAAATGTAGTCCTTGCTCCTGATTCACTGCCTGGACCGATGCCGACCAGACCGCTTCTCCATCCCAATCCAACTCCCGAGTGACAGTCCTCTCTCTCCTCTGACCCTGCATCTCCAAATTAAAAAAAAGAACCTGTTCCGTTCCTCCTCAAGCTGACTGCGACTGCCTGCTGGACAACCAAACTGTCACTATGCTACAGTGCTGCGCTCACTCTTCAAGGGTCACTCACACATTAAGTGTGAAGCTGCAATGTTCTGGAATTGACGCCTTAATGGAGCACAATCACACCATCCAATAAGGTTATGACTGCAAGGAAGAAAAATGTTTCGGGACCCCGTGATTGGTTGGGACTGAGACAGGAGAGAAGGAATCTGGATGCTAGCGGAAGCAAGAGGAATTAATGAAGGGGCGGGGGAGGGACCAGACATCAGAAAAAAGGAAAAAAACACAGAGGCTAGAGGGAGGAAAATGCGATCCAGGCGTGGCAGGAGTCAGCCAGCACAGGCAGCAACAGTACAGGGGTTGCAAACATTTCATAGGGGTCGAGAAAAATGCATAGGAGATGCAGTTGTGACCCTCTAATGACCCCTAAATGATGCCTGTACTTGATACCCTTGACAATTTTCAGCTCTGCATCTGTCTTTGCAGTTCTGATCATCTTCTTGGTCTTCTTCAGCTTACTCTGGTAACCCCCCCCCCAACTCCTCCTTCCCTTGATTCTTCTTGTAACTGGACAAGGCTCTGGCTCTCACCTCATCCCTTAATTCTTCTGAGAGCCAGTTAGGTTTCTTAGGCTTATTTCCACATTAAAATGAGAAAGCAGTATAGCGTAGGGGTTAGGTGCACTAGGCTGAAAAACCTGGAGACCTGGGTTTGAATCGCACATCCCCACGTGCATACTGTGTGACCCTGAGCAAGTCACTTAACTTTCTTGTATTCCTAGGTCGCACCTAGAAAAAGCCTTGACTTAGTGTGCTTTTCCTGGTTAAACAATTTCCCATTTCCTTTAAAATACTATACAAATCCTGTATACTGTGTTGGAGCTATTTCTGGACATATAAACTATTGACTGACTAAAACAACTTTATCAAGATAGCACTAAGTTGATAGTCCTCACTATTTTCAATCTTTTGTAGTCTATTGGGCAAGGGCACTAGGTCACATGGTAAAGACCAGTGCTAAACATTTAATTATTAACTGGTTGAAGGAGACTTTATTGATGATCCAAGTTGTAACTAAATCCATTTCCACATGGCTCCTAGAGAGGTCATAAGTGGGATCCCCCTAGGGATCAGTTCTGGGGCTGCTCCTGTTCAATGCCTACATCTACGATATCAGAGAAGGTATCAGGAGCAAAATGAGTCTCTTCGGATGACTCTAAACTGGGGGCAGTGGTGGAAGTGGAGGAGGGAAGACTGGCCCTGCAACAGGACCTAGATACTCTGGACAGGTGGTCCTGCATCTGGAAATTGAAATTCAACTCCTGCAAGTGCAAGGTGCTACATCTAGGGTGGCTAAACCCCAATTATGTGTATACCCTGTGGTGGGGGAAGAGTTACAGGCCACAAACGGGGAAAGAAACCTGGGAGTCCTGGTGGATGTTAACATGAATAATTCAGAGCACAGTAGGAGGGCTGTGGTAAGGGCAAATAGGATGCTGGGCTGCATCGCTAAGGGATTACCTCTAGAAGCAGGGAGGTGATTTTGCCATTGCACAACAGCCTGGTTAGACCACACCAAGAGTACTATTTGCAGTTCTGGAGGCCGCACTTAAAGAGGGACATCCAACTCCTGGAGAGGGTCCAGAGGAGAGCAACCAAAATTATCTGGGGCCTGGGGGATATGACATATGAGGAGTGACTAGGGAAGCTCAACCTTTTCTCGCTGGAGGAGAGGAGGGGCAGGGGAGACATGACTGAGGTATACAAGTACCTCAAGGGAGTAAATAAGGTAAGCTGAGATGGGATCTTTTGGCAAAAGGAGGGCGGAATCACCAGGGAACACAGTTGGGAGATTGAGGGTGGGAGGATTCAGGGAGAAAGGAGGAGGAGGTACATTACAGAGAGAGTGGTGGATCCGTGGAATGCACTACCTGGGAGGCTGGTACAGGCAGCCACGGTGGAAGGATTCAAGAAAGAGTGTGGGATAGGTATAGACAAGGGGTAAAGAAGAGGATGGCTACCTGAGGGGGGGGGAGTGGGACTTGGGGATTGTGTAACAATGGTAAGAGCCAGGTAGATAGCTACGGTATACATTCAGGGTGCTGAAGCTCGAGCAGACTTGATAGACCAAGAGACCTACTCTGCTGGCATCTAGTATGTTAGTATGTTATGTATGCTTGTCTTTGGAGCATATTTGGGATTTTTTTCTAGGTCATTTAGAACTGTAGCCTAAGTTCTTTTCAGCTGTTTTCCTGGGAGTCACTAAATGAGAGAATCCAACCGTTCTTTTACCTGACCAGACCTGAGTTCCATGGGCTCATTGGCTCATTCCTGAATTCCACATGCAACACACTGAAGACACTGTGAAATATTTAATGTCAAGTCCTGCAAAAGATGTATGGATGATATACTGTAACATACTAAAGAAACAGCTGCTGCAATAACTGTCCACACACTGTAATAGCCTCAGTGGTGGAGAAATTGATGGAGACCCTGCTGAAAGAGTGTGTGGTGCTCTGATCTGATGATGGAATGGAACACCAAGGTCCGAATTAGTGTGGATAGATGAAAGTTACCCAGACAAGGAGAGGCAGGAGTCTTCCAAGAGCTTTGATGCCCACAGGGCTTTATTCAGTAACAGAGGGTAGGGTGACACAGTCAAAGAAGGGATAGTCAACATAACCAGACAATAGTATAGGGACAGTACTGCTTTTATCTCACACTGCTAAAACAACTACAAGAAAACATGCTGAGGTGCACCTTGACCTAATGCCACTATACTCTAAGATTTCTTGGCAGTTAGCTGTGCATAAAACTAGTACTATTCGGAAATTAGATTCTGTTCACTACCTAAAGTATCTAGTTTCACTATGACCATATAATCATAACAAAGTCCAACTGTCTGAAGTCTTTGTGTGCACTATCGACCCCGTTGGTAGCTACAAGATAAGCAGAACAGAACTGTAGAACACTTGGGCAGAAATCCCAGCATGGACCTAGTTAAGGCCACTGGGGTGCTGAGAGGTTTTGTAAACAGACCATACATTTCTCGGCAAAACCCACTCTCTCCAAGGCTGCTGGCAAGAAAGAACCAGAGAAGCTGATTCCTGGAATGAACCCCCTTACGGGTTGTCGGACTCAACACTGGATGCAAAGAGTTCCCTGGCCAAAACCCACTTCTAGGGTCGCCAAGGATGAAGAGGAACCAGGAGATGCATGGTGATGAATCCACTGGAGGATTACCCGACCTAGACAATGCTGCAGCACTCCAAGGGCCAGCAAGACTTTGAAGAATCTGAGGTGAAGATGGATCACTGATGCAACCAGGAACCAAAAGGATCTGAAGTGAAGTCAGTTGATTCTAAAGTATCGACACAAGGAACTGGAACAAAACAATGAAACAGCGGACGCGTCCCACACTGGGCTTCAACGGACTTGACTTACGGCGAACGACCAGGGGACACAGACAGGGTTCTTCCAGGATGTGCACACTCCTCTGCTGAGGGCGACCACTTCAGGACATCCTGATCAGGAACCAAATGAATTGACACTGGCATGGCGGACATGATGCACTTGAACTTCAGCGAACATAACTTTGAACTGAAGGACAGAAGAAACAGCGAGTGCGATTTGTACGAACTGCGACAAACTCGACTTCGGTGAATGACAAGGCCGGAGTAGACAATCTGCTGGTCAGACACTTTCTGGAGAAGGATGATGATGAAGACATCTTCCTCCGGGCAGAGACTAATTCTGGATACGTAGAATGGCAAACCACACCATGGAACATCAATGTGGTGGAAGACTGAGTCTGTTCCCATATGTTGACAACACTGTAGCTAATAGGCACACCTTCTCACAGTACCAAGAGAACTGCTTAATGACAAGGTAATTTGCCAGGAGTAGGGGCAAATTATCAATATTGGGGCAATTGTTCACTTGTGGGGCACTTGCAACAGTTCTGGAGTAAATATTCAGATGCAAGGGCAATTATTCAGATGCACAGGGCAATTTTTCAGATGCACGGGGCAATTGTTCAGATGCCAGAGCAATTGTTCAGATGAACGGGGCAATTGTTCAGATGCACAGGGCAATTGTTCAGATGCCAGGGCAATTGCTCAGACGCCAGGGGCAAATAACCACAATCCTAATGTCACAATGCAGCCTTGGTACTTTTAGCAATTACACAATCTTTCATATGCTTGAGCAATAAACAGTTTGCATAAAGAGTACAGTTGTTTACAGTCACTTTACAGCATATTGTGTGCTAAGCACCCCTTGATTGGACCTTTTTCCCACTTAGGGCCTTTCTAGATAGGATCTGGCTAAACCTGAATGCTTTTGTGCTAATGCCCCAATCACTGCACTTGGGTGTGCCACTTGCCGCTAGGCCTACTGCCTAAATACCACGGGGCTGGCTTACTTTAATTACCCTGGACCAAGGCTGCCCTAATGACTATGGGGCTGGCTTGCCCTAATGCAATTGGGCCTGGTGCCCTAATTACTGCTGGGCTGGTTTGCCCTAACTCGATTGGGCCTGCTGCCCTAATTACTGCTGGGCTGGCTTGTTCTAACCTGACTGGGCCTGGTGCTCTATTTACTATTGGGCCTGGTTTTCCCTAACTGCTGGGCCTGGGCTGCCCTTTTAAAACCATGGCCTAGATGCTCTCTCTAGCCTGGGCCTGATAGCCCTCTTTAAACTGGGCCTACAACTGCCCTTTTAAATCTGGGCCTACAACTGCCCTTTTAAATCTGGGCCTGACGTTGCCCCTTTAAATAATTTTTCCCTCATGGGCCTTAAAGCTGGCCTGCCTTGTCCTTCCTCCCTGATGAATATTTAATTAATTCCTCTTGTGGGCCTTAAGGCTGACCCCTCCCCATGGGCGTCACTAGCCCCATGACTGACGCTGGCCCCTCCCTGTGGGTGTCACTAGCCTTAATATTCCCAATGGTCCCCTTCTAGCAGGCCCTGGCTCCCTGACCCCACAAAGGCACATTCAGCACTGAAACAATTCATTTATTTATTTATTTTTTACAGTTGGGCAGTCAGCACGTCTCCTAGCGCTGCCACCTGACTCATGGCCCCGGCCCGGGGTGAAGAGCTGCAGTTGGGGAGGCGGGAGGTTGTCTGGCAGATGAAGGGAACCGCTAAAGCTGGAGGCAGGCAACGCAGGGATGACAGGGTTCCTTGTGGGTCTCTAGACGCCCGATGATGTGGCTCTTCAATGCTGACGACGAGGGACAGGGAAAACTTTTTAAATTTAAATAAAAAAAAAACAAAAAAACAATGGGGCTCACAGCCCAAATGGCCGCACCGGATGGGTTTTACTTCTTTTTGGTGTCTTGATGGCACCACGGACCGCCGGACTCAACCGCAGAGCGGGATGAGGGTCACAGGAACAGCAGGCTCTTTCTTGGCTGGAGGAGGGGCCACCTCAGAGTCAATGGGACCAGCTTCAACACACAAGGTAAGCCCACAGATCCCCGTTGCACTCCAGCAGTCTGCTCTACTCCATAGTCGAGCACGAAGCTGAACCAAATGGCTAAAGCTCCATTTGAAAAAAGCGCTCGGGGTTCTAGTTCTGGAACCCTGAGCCCCATGCCCACACAAACAGCCAGGAATTTGAACAGGACACCACACGCTGGCCAGGAACAGTGATCCCAGCGTGTGGTTGCCCACTGTCTTGCTGCCTGCTCTGGGAGGGGGGTGGTGGGGTGGGGTGGAATGGAGCAGGCAGCAGAGAGAAAGAAAAACTTACTTTTTTTTTCTTTAAAAAAAAAACGATGCCCTGTCTGACACTGTTGGGGGGGGGGCACTACAAAGGGATTTTCTCCCACAACTCCTCATGCTCTACAACACAACAGGGCCCCTGGGCATCATAACCCCTTATTATTTTCTGTGATGCCCCTTCTAAATCTAACCACCTTACTTTGGGGCATTACAGATTAGGGGCCCACCTAAAAATACATGTCCCCATGTAGTCCCCTTTAAACATTTTATAAAACATTTCTTAACTTTTACTCCTATAAGGGTTTAGAACATTTTCTTAACATGCTAATATTTCATTCAACACTCTATGAAACCTTACTCTAATAAAACGTTCTTAAAATATCTATAACTTTCTGTAAAAACTTTAAATTTATTAAACTAATGTGACCATGTCTGGGGAATTACTCTGAATAGCTCTATCCATGGTACAGTGAGACAAGTTGAGAGGCTTCCATTATTCATCTTCTAGGGGGAAGACCTGCATTAGATCTTTGGGATCTATGGGGTTGGAAACCTACGGGTTCTGGGGAAATGCATTCTGGTTCCAAGAAATCTGGCATTTCAGGATTTACTTCTGGTACAATGAATGGACGGTAAAAGGAATTTACATTGGAAGTGCGAGTCCAAGGCTCTGCACCAACTGGTTGGCGATTCCAGTCCCAACATTCCATCCTTTATAGACTCCTGCCTCTCTTTTGATGTGAGACTGTTTTCTACTAGAACAACATTTCTAAATGTACAGGCTTTCAGAAAATTCCGGTGCGCAATCTTGGTAGTGTTTCACATTTCCTTTTGAATCTTATATACTGGTAACTTTGGATAAGTGACTTCAATAATGCGGTATGGTTCAGGTTCCCATTTTGAAGCTAACTTGCTGCATTTTTTAATTTTTTTTAACATCACTCTTTCTCCTATTAGTTAGGGTGTAGCACTAGCCTTTGCATCATCATTTGCTTTCTGTCTTTGACGCACTTGTTACATATGCTTGCCTAGGATTTGCCCAGCTTCTTGCAGATGTTGGTTATGCCCTTGTACCCAATTTGCAATCGGCTGTTTGACTTTGGTTTCATCGGGCAGTATTTCTAACACTAAATCCATTGGGAGTCTTCTGTGGTGTCCGAACATTAAGTAATGAGGTGTATACCCAGTAGAACAGTGAATAGTGTTATTATATAGATGGGTAAGTTCAGGAAGAAGAGCTGGCCAGTAGGGACGTTTATATTCTGGTAAAGCTCTTAGCATTTCAAATAAAGGTTTGATTGGTTCTTTCACAGAGTCCATTACTTTGGGTATGGTAGTTTTTAGTTTGTGGCTACCATAAAGAGCACATAGTTCATGGAAAAGCTTAGACTCAAAAGAGGTTCCTTGGTCCATAAGGATTTTTGTCGGATAACCAAAGGGGCGCACAAAACATCTTAGGTTTCTGCTGTATTTCGAGTGGATAGATCTTTAACTGAACTGGCAACCACAAATTTTGAGAAGTGATCGACCATCGTAAAAACATACATGTAACCACTGGTGCTTGGTTCCAGCTTCAGGTGATCTAAAGCAACTAGCTCTAATGGTGCGTTACTGATTACAGGATGAAGAGGAGCTTTCTGGTCATTCCTTTCTCTGCATTTCAAGGTACAGGCTGGGCATTCTTCACACCACTTTACAATATCACTTCACATTACAATCCAATAAAACCTTCTTCTAATAACAGCCTCTGTTTTCTTGTGTCCAAAATGTCCTGAATGATCATGGTATGCTTCCAATACTATGGATGCGCTAGTTCTTGGAACTATGATCTGAGTCAATTCACAATGCGTAGTGGGGTCTCTACTTCGTTTAACCAGGTGAGAATCTTCTATAGCCAGATGGGTTCTATGCCTCCATAGTTTCATTACTTCTTGATCAAGCTTTTTCTGTTCTCGCTGGGTCAGATGTTTCTGCTCTGAAATTAGAGTTTTAATCTGTTTAACAGTGGGATCCTGGTCCTGCAACTGAACTCATAAACTTTTTTGGTCAGCAATTGTGTCATTTACTTCATGTTGGCTTTCCATACTTGGCTCTGGAGAAATTTGACAGCAAGCTTGTACAATCTCTACTAGTACTTGGAGGAAAGGTGGCATCTCTATGTTCTCCAACAAAGTGTCATCTGCTTCTTTTTCCACTGGTCCAGGCATCCAAGACAATGCATCCATGTTTACATTGGTTTTACCAGAGTGGTATTTAAGGGAAAATTGATAGTTTGTAAGTCTAGAGGCCCACCTTTGTTCTAGTTCTTCTATCCTTTCTATATTTAAGTGCTCTAATGGATTGTTATCCGTGAAGACTGTAAAAGGGGTAGCAGCCAAATAATGATGGAACTTTTCAGTAATGGCCCGTATTAATGCCAAAAATTCAAGCTTAAAAGAGCTGTAGTGGGCATCATTCCGCTCTGAGCCTCTTAATCTCTGGCTTGCATAGGCTATGACTCATTCAACACCATCTTGTTCTTTTGCTAGTACCACACCCAACCACTTGTTGCTGGCATTGGTATACAAAATGAAATGTTTTGCATAATCTGGATAAACTAGGATAGGAGCTTCAGTCAGTATTTTCTTTAACTTTTCAAATGCTCTTTGTTGCTCAGCTGCCCATACAAGAGTTTGATTTTTGGGGACTAGACCCTCTGTCGATCCTCTCAAAAGTTAGGGTAATGGCACAGCAATTTTTGAAAAGTCCTTGATGAACCTTCTATAATACCCCATGAAACCTAGGAATGTCTGGACATTTTTGACAGTAGCAGGAACAGGCCAGTCTCATACCACCTCTGTCTCTTCTGGGTCTGGTGACACTCCTGAGGAAACTACATGTCCCAGGTAACTTACTTTGGATTGTAACAGATGGCATTTTGATGGCTTTACTTTGAGACCATATTGAATTAGTTGTTGAAACACCTCACCTAATTGCAATAAATGTTCCTTATGGGTCTTTGAGTAAACAATAATATCGTCCAGATACAGTAATGAGATATCAAAATTTTGACTTCCTAGACAATGCTTGACAAGTCTCTGAAAAGTTCCAGGGGCGTTACAAAGTCCAAAAGGCATCCTTGTGAATTCAAAGAGACCCATGGGGGTGATGAAGGCTGTTTTTTCTTGATCCTCAGGTGCCATTGGAACGTGCCAATATCCACTAGTTGGGTCTAAAGTGGAGAACACAGTGGCAGATTGAAGAGCTGTGAGGGAATCTTCAATTCGGGGCAAGGGATATGCATCTTTAAGGGCGATGGCATTTAACTTATGGTAGTGAATGCAGAATCGAATTTTGCCATCCTTTTTCTTCACCAACACAATAGGAGCTGCCCATGGGCTGTGACTCTCTTTAATGACTCCGGCCTCTTTCATCTCTTTGATCATTTCCTTTACTTGTTGGCTACCCATTGCTGGTGGAATTGGTCTAAAATGCTCTCTGATGGGCGGATGTCTATTGGTACAGATGTGGTGCTGTATGCCATGAGCTAGGCCAAAGTCCAATGGGTGCTTGCTAAAAGCATCTTCATAGTGTAGAACTACTTTCAGTATTTCAGCTTTCTGTTCTGCAGTGGTCTCAGGACTGACCAAATTGATCTCTTCTGCCCATTTTGGCATACTAAACATCTCTTGTTTTCTTTCCAGGTACCACCTTTGACTCTTGACTCTGTTCACTCTCTTCCTCAACTTCAATAATGTCCTGAAGGCACACGGTATGGATTTGAGCAACAGGCTGATTATGGTAAAGTTGCACTTCATGGTTTTTGTAGTTTAGCAATCTAACAGGAATCTGCCCCTAGTTTACAGTAGCCACACTTCAAGCCACTGTTATGGGTTCTTTTCCAGTAGGATGCGGTTCCACCAAAGCATCATAATCCTGCCCCCTCGGGCCCACTTTTGCCTTACACCACAGGGTGGTTTCCATCCTTGGCTTTAATGTCACTGGCCTGGTGTCTGTTACCTGAACTTTACCAATCTCACCATCAGCATTGGCGAATCGTTGGTGGCATTGCAGAAGATTAATACTCTGCTGTAAAGCATGCTTATCGACTTGAGGTACGTGCTTGACTTTCTGCTGAAGGATCTGGACCAGGTCATCAAAACAATTCTGCAGGAAATTCATTCCCAGAATTAACGGTGGCAAATGATCACTTTCCATGTCGCTAATGATGATACCTTGTCAGCCTTGAGTATTTCTTCCCAATTCAATATCGGCTTCAAGATAACCCAGATACATTACTTCAGTTCCATTACTCACTTTCAGCATCACCCAAGATCTTGGAGGTGGTTTGAGATCGTTGGGTGTCCAATATTTCAGAAATCCCGCCCCTGCATCATGGTGACCTGTGATCCTGTATCCAATAAGGCCATCAGTTCAATTCCATCCACCTTTACCGGTACTATCAGACTCCTGCCGATAAAGCACAACTGATTGGAGCAGCTGGACCTGGTCATCTGCTCTTTGAGGATCGGTCCTCATCTCTGAAGAATTTCTGTTTAACATTAAGGTGGTATCCACTGGCTGATTGCATCATCGCTCCACATGGCCACTGATGCTACACCAATGACAGATGGCCTTCCCTGGTTATCAAATCGATCTATGGGGCGCCTTCCTTCACCCCTCCTTGGATGATCTATGCATTCATTCCCTCTCTTTTCTCTTTCAGACTGGTTAAAGGACACTTCTTTTTTCCATCCCTCTTTTAGGCCTTGCATCTCCTGACACATCTCCATTATCTAGCAGTTCAGGGTGGCAATTTGCTTGATTAACTCGGAATATTGCTTTGAACTGGACTGCACAGAGCAGATCGGCGCCAGCACCATTGGACTATACATCTGTGCTCCGAATAATGACTTGGATATGTGATTGGTTCTCTCCCATGCTCCAACCTCCTGCAGAGACAATTCCTCAGGCTGAAGTCCTTTTTTCCAAGATTTTTCTTTGGTCCACCTTTCCGTAAGATATTTTGGCCACACAGTCCCCAGTGAAGCTGCCATTTGTGGATAGGTCAGAGCCTCTTTTCCAGGGTGTCCAGAACCAAAGACCTTAATTGCCTTCTCCTTAAAATCTAAGAAATCAGCCTCGGGATCTTGCAAACGTAACATGCGGAGCTCTCTCCTCAAAGTCTCGCTATGCACCCCTTCTACAAATTTCTCCGCCAGCACCCAGTCTGCATCTTGGACTTCCTCAGCATCCACTCACTCAATAGCTGGTAATAGCTCCTGCAGGCTCAAAGTGTATTCACAAAGGGTCTCTTGGGGCCTCAGAGTACATGAGAAAAAATTCATTTTGAGGTCGGACACTGTACGGGCATCAAATATTGGCTGTAGCCTCTGTAAAATCTGCTCAGCAGTAGCTTTTGCTCCACTTGGCCAGGACTGTACTTCTGTATGAGCTGCACCTTTTAATTGCCCAATAAAAATCTCTGCCTTTTGTCACTCTGGGACCTGGTACAAGCTGAACATGGCCTGCATTTTCGAGCGAAACTCCCATAAATTGCTGGTTCCACCTCCTTCTCTCTCTCCAGAAAATTGTGGAAGCCATGGCGCTCTAAAGTAGTACAGCATCGTTAATGGTGATGGTGGCATACTTTCTTGGGGTCCATCCCTCTCTCTTCCAACCAATTCACCATCTCCACTGGACAGTTCACTGCTATACCCTGGCTCCATTTGCATCTCTCCCTAGGAAACTCCAACTTTGGGCTCCTTGGATAAAAGTTTACCTTATCCTGCTGACTACGCCAAATTTTGTTTCTGTGGTGTTTTGATCTGATGATGGAGTGGAACACCAAGGTCCTAATTAGTGTGGATAGATGAAAGTTATCCAGACAAGGAGAGGCAGGAGTCATCCAAGAGATTTGATACCCACAGGACTTTATTCAGTAACAGTGGGTAGGGTGACATGGTCACAGGAGGGATAGGCAACACAACCAGACAATAGTATAGAGACAGTACTGCTTTTATCTCACACTGCTAAAACAACTACAAGAAAATATGCTGAGGTGCACCTCAGCTTAATGCCACTATACGCTAAGATTTCTTAGCAGTTAGCTCTACATAAGACTAGTATTATTTGGAAATCAGATTCTATTCACTACCCAAAGTATCTAGATTTACTATGACCATATAATCATAACAAAGTCCAACTGTCTGAAGTCTTCATGTGCACTATCAACCCCCATTGGTAGCTACAAGATAAGCAGAACAGAACTTTAGAACACTTGGGCAGAAATCCCAGCATGGTCCTAGTTAAGGCCACTGGGGTGGTGAGAGGTTTTGTAAACAGATAATATGTTTCTCAGCAAAACCCACTCTCACCAAGGCTGCTGGCAAGAAAGAACCAGAGAAGCTGACTCCTGGAATGAACTCCCTTATGTGATGTCTGATTCAACACTGGATGCAAAGAGTTCCCTGACCAAAACCCACTTCTAGGGCCACCAAGGATGAAGAGGAACCAGGAGATGCATGGTGACGAATCCACTGGAGGATTACCACGACCTGGGCGATGCTGCAGCACTCCAAGGGCCAGCAAGACTTTGAAGAATCTGAGGTGAAGTTGGATCTCTGATGCAACCAGGAACTAGAAGGATCTGAAGTGAAGTCAGCTGATTCTGAAGTATCGACACAAGGAACTGGAACAAAACAATGAAACTACGGACACTTCCCGCACTGGGCTTCGTCAGACTCGACTTGTGGCAAATGACCAGGGGATGCAGACAGGGTTCTTCCAGGATGTGCACACTCTTCTGCTGAGGGCGATCACTTTGGGACATCCTGATCAGGAACCAAATGAATCGACACTGGCACGATGGATGTGATGCACTTGAACTTTGGTGAACGTAAGGTCGAACTGAAGGACAGAAGAAACAGCGGGTGCGACTTGTATGAACTTCGACAAACTCGACTTTGGTGAATGATAAAGATGGAGTAGATGATCTGCTGGTTGGACACTTTCTGGAAAAGGATGATGATGAAGACATCTTCTTCCAGGTAGAGACTGATTCTGGATATGTAGAATGGCAAACCACACCATGGAACATCAATGTGGCGGAAGACTGAGTCTGTTCCCTTATGTTAGCAACACTATAGCTAATAGGCACACCTTCTCACAGTACCAAGAGACCTGCTTAATGACAAGGTAATTTGCCAGGAGTAGTGGCAAATTATGAATTTTGGGACAATTGTTCACTTGTGGGGCAATTGCAACAATTCTGGAGTAAATATTCAGATGCAAGGGCAATTATTCAGATGCATGGGGCAATTGTTCAGATGCAAGAGGCAATTGTTCAGATGCCAGGGAAATTGTTCAGATACATGGGGCAATTGTTCAGATGCCAGGCAATTGTTCAGATACCAGGGGCAAATAACCACAATCCTATTGTCACAATGCAGTCTTGGTGCTTTTAGCAATTACACAGTCTTTCAGATGCTTGAGCAATAAACAGTTTGCATAAACAGTACAGTTGTTAACAGTCACTTCACAGCATATTGTGTGCTAAGCACCCCTTGATTGGACCTTTTTCCCTACTCAGGGCCTTTCTAGATAGGATCTGGCTACCTCTGAATGCTTTTGTGCTAATGCCCCAATCACTGCACTCTGGTGTACCACTTGCCGCTAGGCCTTCTGCTTAAATATCACAGGGCTGGCTCGCTTTAATTACCCTGGGCCAAGGCTGCTCTAATTACTATGGGGCTGGCTTGCCCTAACTCAATTGGGTCTGGTGCCCTAATTACTGCTGGGCTGGCTTGCTTTAATTACCCTGGGCCAAGGCTGCCCTAATTACTGTAGGGCTGGCTTGCCCTAAATCAGTTGGGCCTGGTGCCCTAATTACTGCTGGGCTGGCTTGCCCTAACTCGATTGGGCCTGCTGCCCTAATTACTGTTGGGCTGGCTTTCCCTAACTTGACTGGGCTTGGTGCCCTATTTACTACTGGGCCTGGTTTTCCCCAACTGCTGGGCCTGGGCTGCCCTTTTAAAACCATGGCCTAGATGCCCTCTCTAGCTTTAGCCTGATAGCCCTCTTTAAACTGGGCCAGATGCTGCCCCTTTAAAACTGGGCCTACAACTCCCCTTTTAAATCTGGGCCTGACATTGCTCCTTTAAATAATTTTTCCTCATGGGCCTTAAAGCTGGCCCGCCTTGTCCTGCCTCCCTGATGAATATTTAATTAATTCCCCTTGTGGGCCTTAAGGCTGATCTCTCCCCATGGGCGTCACTAGCCCCACGACTGACGCTGGCCCCTCCCCGTGGGTGTCACTAGCCTTAATATTCCCAATGGTCCCCTCCTAGCAGGCCCTGGCTCCCTGACACCACAAAGGCGGTGACTCACTACCCTGGCCCAAGATGAAGAGCTGTATTTGGGGAGGCAGGAGGTTATCTGGCAGAGGGAGGGAGGAGGAACTGTAAAGCTGGAGGCAGGCAATGCGAGGGATGACAGGGGACCTTGTGGGTCTCTAGATGCCCGACGACATGGCTCTTCAACGCCGCCGATGAGGGGCAGGGAAAAGTTTTTAAATTTAAATGAAAAAAATTACAAACGATGGGGCTCACAGCCCAAACGGTCGCACTGGATGGGTTTTACTTCTTTTTGGTGTCTCGATGGCACCACGGACTGCCGGACTCGACTGCAGAGCAGGATGAGGGTCACAGGAACAGCAGGCTCTTTGCTGGCTGGAGTAGAGGCCACCTCAGAGTCAATGGGACTGGCTTCAACATGCAAGGTAAGCCCACAGGTTCCCGTTGCACTCCAGCAGTCCGCTCTACTCCACAGTCCAGTACAAAACTGAACCACACTGCTAAAGCTCCATTTGAAAAAAGCACTCGGGGTTCTAGTTCTGGGACCCCAAGCCCCATGCCCACACAAATGGCCAGGGACTTGAACAGGGCACCACACGCTGGCCAGGAACAGTGATCCCAGCACGTGGGTGACCACTCTCTTGCTGCCTGCTCTGGGGGGGGGGGAGAAGGCAGGCAGCAGAGAAAGAAAAACTTCCTTTTTTCTTTAAAAAAATGATGCCCTGTCTGACACTGTGGGGGAGAGAAGCTACAAAGGGACTCTCTCCCCCACAATCCCTCATGCTCTACAACACAACAGGGCCCCTGGGCATCATAACCCCCCATTCTTTTCTGTGATGCCCCCTTCTAAATCTTACCCCCTTACTTTGGGGCATTACATATTAAAGGAGAGACTGGTAGGGTACCTAGAGGAGGAGGGTCTGTCTGATGACAGCCAACATGGATTCACAGGTGGCAGGTCTTGACAGACCAACCTGATCGAATTATTTGAGGGGGTTACGGAGGTATACGATTGGGGGGAGGTGGATGTGGCCTATCTGGATTTCAGGAAGGCATTTGACTTCATCCCACATAGAAGGTTGGTAAGCAAGTTGAACAGACTGGGTGTGGGAGTGTGGGAGCTAGGCATACAAAGTGGGTGGAAAATTGGCTGGGTGGGAGGACCTAGAGTGGAAGCCAATGGGAAGCACTCCAGGGAACTAGTGGTGAGGAGCAGGTTGCCACAGGGTTTGGTGTTTTTTCCATGCTATTTAATGTGTATATGAAAGACATAGTGGAGGGTCTAAATGGAAAGGTGTGTTTGTTTACGGATGACACGAAGATATATAACAGGGTGGATGCTCTGGGGGATGAGACAGGATTTAGCCAGGCTGGAGGAGTGGACAGAAAGCTTAGCAGTGCAATTCAATGCAAAAAGTGCAAAGTAATGCACATAGGATGGACTAACCCCAGAGCCACTTACTGCCTGGGGGGCACTGCAGGTCATAGAACAAGAAAAGGACCTGAAGATTTGGATCATGGACACATTAAAGGTTAGGAGTCAGTGTAAGCGAGCAGCTGGGAAGACAACAAGAGTGTTGTTATGCATTGGGAGATGCTTCACTAGAAGGAGGAGGAAGAGGGAGGTGATCATGCCGTTATATAAAACATTGGTCAGTCCACACTTGGAGTATGGAGTTTAGTTCTGGAGGCCCCATTTGCAGGGTGACAAGGATAGACTGGAAACAGTACAGAGAAAAGTGACCAAGATGATCCAGAGGATGCAGAGGAGACCATATGGGGAGAGACTGGAATAGCTGGTCATTATTCACTGGAAATGAGAAGGGGTGGCATGGTGGAAACCTTCAAGTACATGAAGGGAATAAATAAGGTTAAGGGTGATAGCATCTTCAGACTGAGTGAAAACAAAACCACCAGAGGGCATGCATTTAAGCTGAAGGGGGGGCAGATTTAACAGGGACATGAGGGGGCATTATTTCTCAGAAAGGGTTGTACAACCATGGAACAGATTGCTGGAGTGGGTGGTGGAGGTGGACACAGTGGAGAAATTCAAAAGAACATGGGGTAACTACATGGGACTAAGAAGGGGAGAGAGGGCAGAAGATAATGAGGTAAAAGGGAGGCGGGAGGGCTATCTTGGGCAGACTTGATGGGCCGAATGGTATTGTTCTGCTAGCACAAACCTAGAATTCTTAGAATCTAATGGTTTGCAGGACCATAAGCAACATGGGTTTCCCAGGGTGAAGTAGTGCCAGATGAATCTAATATAATTTTTTGCTGGGCGACAAGGGAGGTGGACAGGTGGTGAGCTGTCAATGTAGTCTATATGGGCTTCAGTAAAGTCTTTTGCACAATACCACATGAGAGGTTACTACAAAAGTTAAAAGGCCTAGTGGTAGGTGACAAAAAAAAAAAAAATGGGTAGGAAACTGAAACATAGAAACACAGAAATGATACGCACAAAGTGCCACTTGGCCCACTCCAGCCCGCCCAGATTTTCCCTGCCTATTGTGTTTGGCAGACCCAACCTGGTGTCTATCAACCCCCACCTCCCTATTTATCAGTATTCTTCTATGCCTATCCCATGCATATTTGAAGCCCCCCTACTGTTGTTGCTCCCACCACCTCTGCTGGCAGACTATTCCAGGCATCCACCACTCTTTCAGTGAAGTAGTACTTTCTTACATCCCTCTTAAACTGCCCCCAGTCCAGCTTCATTGCATGACCTCTTGTCCTCGTGCATGTCCTCATTTGAAATAGACTCCTCTCCTGCACCCTGTTCACCCCCATGAGGTGCTTGTAGGTCTGTATCATTTCCTCCTCTCTTGTAGAAACATAGAAACATAGAAACATAGACTTTGACGGCAGATAAGGACTGCTAGGCCCATCTAGTCTGCCCATTTCCCTACCTACAGGATAGGCCGCAGATCCTAGTTAACCAACAGCCTATTTCTTCCTACCCCCCACAAGAATTGCCTTATGTCTGTCCCATGCATTCTTGAATTCTCCCACAGTTTTAGACCCCACAACCTCCTCAGGAAGGCTGTTCCATGCATCCACTACCCTCTCTGTGAAATAATACTTCCTCACATTGCCCCTAAACCGCCCTCCTTCTATCTTTAAATTGTGTCCCTTTGTTCTTGCAAGTCTCTTTTTCTGAAAGATTCTACCCTCTTGGACTTTGTTGATTCCACTGAGGTACTTAAAAGCTTCTATCATGTCCCCCCCCCTCTCCCTTCTTTCCTCAAGGGTATACATATTAAGCTCCTTTAGTCTCTCCTCATCGGCTTCTCTTGCAGACCCTGCACCATTTTAGTTGCCCTCCTCTGGACTGCCTCTATCCTGTCTATGTCCTTGCAGAGATGGGGTCTCCAGAACTGGACACAGTACTCCAGATGGGGTCTCACCAACTGTCTGTACAGAGGGATAACAACTTCCTGTTTTCTGCTGGTGATGCCTCTCCCTATACATCCCAGTATACCCCCAGCCCTCCCTACTGCCTTCTCACATTGCTTGCTAACCTTAAGGTCATCTGATATGATTACCCCAGGTCCCTTTCCTTTTTTGTTGTTGTTACTACCTCCCCACCCATTGTGTATTCTTCCCCTGGGTTCTTGTTTCCCGGGTGCATTATTTTGCACTTCTTTGCATTGAATCCTAGCTGCCATACTTCTGACCATTCCTCCAACCTTTCCAAGTCCTTTTCATCCTTTCCACGCCTCCTTGTGTATCAACCCTGTTGCAGATCTTTGTGTCATCTGCAAAAATGCATACTTTTCCTTCCAGTCCCTCTGCAATGTCACTGATGAAGACATTAAAAAGGACTGGACCCAATACTGAACTCTGCGGTACCCCACTAGTAACCCCCCTTTCTTCAGAGTGGACTCCATTTACAATTACCTTCTGTGTCCTGTTGTCCAGCCAATGTTTTACCCAGGCTACCACCCTGGGTCCCACTCCCATGCTGGTTAATTTGATTATTAATCTTTTGTGCGGGACTGTGTCAAATGCCTTGCTAAAGTCTTGGTAGACCATGTCCACAGCCCCTCCCTGGTCTACTACTTTGGTCACCCAGTCAAAGAAATCTATTAGATTCGTCTGACATGACCTTCCCGCTGTGAACCCATGCTGCCTTGGGTCCTGTGCCCACTGGCCTCTAGGTACTCGACTATTGTTTCCTTCAGAAGTGACTCCATCACTTTCCCTACCACAGAGGTCAGACTGACAGGTCTGTAGTTTCCTGCCTCTGTCTTGGACCCACTTTTGTGAAGAGGAATCACATCCGCCTTCCTCCAGTCCTCGGGTACCACACCATCCTCCCATGATTTATTCAAAGAGTAGCCAGTGGTTTCACTAGTTCCTCCTTAATTCTTTTAGAATTCTGGGGTGATCCATCAGGACCCATTGCTTTGTCCACCTTCAGTTTTAGGAGTTCTTGCAGAACCCTTTCTTCTGTTAAAGGACTGGGATCGACCCCCTATCAAGAGTGCTTCTGTTAATTGGATTAGGCACTTCCCCTCCTCTTTGTGAATACTGAGCAGAAATATTCGTTCAGTATTCCTGCTTTCACTGTCCCCTCTGCCCACCCACGTTCATTCTATTCAGCCTCACTATCCCTCCCTTTGTCTTTCTACTCTGCTGATGTACCTATAAAAGGTTTATCCCCTTCTTAACTGAGTTGGCTATCTTTCCTCAGTTTGGGCCTTTGCTATTCTGACTTCCCTCCTGCTTCCTTCTGTCTTAACTGGTACAGCTCTCTGTCCTGCTCCTTCTGTGTTTCCTTATACTTCCGGAATGCTATCTTTTTTCTTCCTGACTTTCATAGCCACCTCTTTTGAGAACCACAGTGGCTTTTTCTTTCGCTTTTGATTTGTTGATTTGCTCACACAAAGGCTTGCTGCCTCTGTGATGGCAGTTTTGATAATTCCCAATTGTTGCTCCACACCTCCTTCTAGCCTGTTTGCTAGTGCTTTTCTGAGGCACTCTCCCATCTTGCCAAAGTCAGCCCCTCCTAAAGTCCAGTACCCTCACTTTTGTGGCTTGACTCTGTAGCTGAGTTTACGTGAACCACATTGTTTGATGGTCACTTGCCCCAGATAGCAACCCACTTCTAGATCTGAGATCCTCTCACTGCCCCGCTTGAGAGATCAGGTCTAAGATTGCTCCTCACGAGTGGGTTCCAAACCAGCTGTCTAATGCCTGCCACCTGTAGGGCATCAAGAATGGCCCTGCTCTTGGATGTGGCTGCAGCAAATGTGCTCCAGTTAACATCTGGCATATTCAGGTCTCCCATCAACAGTATCTCCCCTTTCTCTTCTAAGAATGCCTTCTATCATATCCTTGTCCATTCCTTCCCCCTGACATGGGGGTCTGTACACAACCCCTGTGCGGATTGTGGTGCCCTTTCCAGTCTCCAAGGTGACCCACAGTGCCTCCTCTCCTCTCTGTTTACTCTTTTGTTCAGTTGCTTTTATCCCTTCCTTTACACAGAAGCTACTCCTCCCCTCTTCTCCCCTGCCTGTCTCTCCTGTAGGTTATGTACCCTGGTATTAACATCCCAGTCATGGTTCTCTGTGTACCATGTTTCTGTGACTGCTACGATATCCAGGCATCCCTCTTCCATTAAGGCCATCAGCTCAGGGAGCTTGTTGCCCAGACTACGGGCATTGGTACTCATTACCCTCCATTTCCTGATGGCCTTACTCCATTTTGCCCCATCCCTGTCCTTCTTGCCTTTGTCACTTTCTCCATTTACCCCTGCCCTTCTCCCTATCGACACCTCTATGTTGGTGTTTGCTGCACTTACTACTGTGATTATTTTGGGGGGGCTAGGATTTTACTGCTCCTTTCCAGTGCCTCCCCCCTCGGCTAGTTTAAAAGCTTGCCAATGAAGCATTTAAACCTATCACCTAGGATCCTGGTTCCCTTCCCGGACAGATGCAGCCCATCATGCCAGTATAGGCTTGCATCACTCCAGGTGGACCCCCAGTCCCCAATGAAGCCAAATCCCTGAGCTCCACACCAGTTTTTCAACCACTGATTGAATCCCATGGTGCGGAACACCCTAGCCTCTCCTATGCCATAGATGGGTAGCACCTCCGAGAAGGTTACCGTGCGTGCTACCTGACTAAGGCCCCTCCCCAATTCCACAAACTCTTCCTGCACTTCTCTAATCCCTTTCTTAGCCAGGTCATTTGTCCCTAGGTGGACCATGACATCCAGCTCCCTCCCCTGTGCAGCTGCTCCGGCAATCCTGAGGATTCGCTCCCTGTCCCTGCAAGCCATGGCACCAGGCAGGCACCTTACCTCCCTCTCCCCTTCCTCCCCCAGTTCTACCTTCCTAACAATGGAGTCCCCCACCAGGAGTTGTTTCCTTCCCCTGCAGGGTGAGTTCATCAGATATGATAACACTAAGGTTGTAGGGTGTACATGTTGAGATCCCTCAGTCTCTATAGGGCTTTTGATGTAACCCCTGCACTATTTTAGTTGCCCTCCTCTGCACTGCCTCCACCTTGTGTATGTCTTTCTGAGATGTGGCCTCCAGAACTCAACTCAATACTCCAGGTGGGGTCTCATGAGTTTCTGATACAGTGGCAACATCACCTCCCTCTACCTCTTCCTGCTGGTGATTCCTCTCCATATGCACTGCAGCATTCAATCAGCCCTGCCCACTGCCTCATCACACTGCCCTGCCAATTTGAGTTCATCAGATATGATAACACTAAGGTCTCTTTCCTGCTTAATGTCTGTCAGTAACCCCCCCCCATTTATAACCAGCTCCTGGATTTCTATGCCCTATGTGCATGATTTTGCATGTTTTAGCACTGAATCCCAGTTAATAATCATATTAGAGGGTCCAGCAAGCTCTACTCCTGCTCATTCATCAAATTTAATCACATTTCTTATAAATTCATACATTTTTCTAGGGGTGTGCTACTGGTTTGTGGCCCATATCAAAACAATCATTATGAAATGGGCAAAGGAGTTCAAGGAATGTGATTGGTTGTTAGCCATGCATTAGAAGTGTCTAATGCACAGCTAAAACTAGAAACCACACGTAGAATGCAAAGACCCATTTTATAAGTGCAATAAGCGACTCTGGGGATGTGTGTTAGACTGTTCTAGTGGACTGAATGCACTTGGCCTGCGGCTTCGTACCTCACTACACCCACTAGCCATGCATTAGAACTGTCTAACACCACCTCATCATGTCTTACTGCTTACTCAGTGTTCAATTCAGTTCATTCTCCTGGCTACTGTGCCACTGACCACTCTTCAAGTTTTCCAAGGTACCTATTCATTCTCTCCACCCCTTCTAGATATCCACTCTATTACAGATTTCAATGTCATCTTCAAAAAGGCATACCTTCCCTTCCAGTTCTTCTGCAATGTGACTTATGAAGACATTGAAGAGGACCAGTCCCAATGGTGAGCCCTAAAGCACCCCTCTAGTCACTCTCCCCTCATTAGAATAAATGACATTTACCATCACCCTCTGTCGCCTATCCTTAACCAATGATCCTTCAGTTGGTTAAGGAATAGAATCCAGAGGGTTGTCCTAAATAGGGAATCCTCAGGGGAGATGGGGGTCATGAGTCAATACTTTGCCTTTTTCTCATCAATATATTCATAGGGGACATAAGGGTGAAGTATGAAGTAATAGACTATCTAGTCGCAGATGACACCAAGATCTGCAGTAGAGTGGACATAATGGAGGGAATGGAGGACATGGGGAGGGACCTGGAAAGACTAGAAGAGTGGTCGAGAATTTTACAGCTGGGATTCAATACCAAAAAAGTGCAAATTCATTCACATCAGACACAAAAAACCCAGAGCAGAGTACAAGATGGGAGAAGAGGTCATGGCATATACCTCGTAGGAAAGGGACCTCAGGGTTATCAATCGTAATGATCTGAAAGTAGTGGCCCAATGTTCAACGGTGGTGGAGAGAGCAAATAGGATGATGGACTGAACAGGAAGGGGGCTAGCAAGCAGAAGGAGATAGGTTATACACAGCAGCATTATTTCACTAGAATCATAGGGGTTGCAAAGTCCCATTTCAGCAAAATCATAGGGGTTGTAAAACTTCCCCAACCACCACATTTACATAAATAAATGCTAGGGAAACCTTGTTTAGGGTTCTTAGGGGTTGCAGTAGGCATTGTAGGGGTTGCAAAAAAATCATAGGGGTCTCAACCGCAACCCCTGGCATTTCTATAGGATCTGTGTGGTGTTATCCAACGATTGCTTGAATGTTCCTTTGGAATCCATCAGTCAGGATTTTGAGAGCTGTTGTTTCCTCTTCCTCTCACTCTGCTATATCTAACTTAAAGGAGAACTGCATAACTTACTAATGTCTTCCCAGTCAAAAATTAGACTGCCAATCAGACTTCTGCAGTGCTGACATTTTTTTTCAACTTTATATTTATTGTGAACTCATCATACATCCATTCTTAGACCAGTTGACATGAAACATCATCTTACAAGCGGTGACAAAGAGAGCTATACAAAAAAGAAGTTTACATCAAAATTAATGATTGAACCCTTGTACTTAAGTAAGAGTCCAAATCAAGGAGTCCAATAAAATGGGCTGAAGCGAGGCCTCATATGATCGATCTGCTTGTTTTCTGATATCCCAAGTCAAAAGAAGATAAAAAACTGAAATGGTGAGAATCAATCCATGAATAGGGTTACTATATTGTAACTGCAGTATAGAATTTAATCTTGTATGAAAACAAAACAGTAATTATAAGTCTAAATTATGGCACCTTAATAGACAATATTAAATATACTAACATTAAGAAGAAAAAATTAGACTGATACAAATATTTCAAACACATCTTGATAAAATGCAGTATGCAGCCCAGATCCCCAGTCCTTCATCAATCAAAATTAATATTACTGTATACATGAAAAGAGAAGATATCCGGAAGTAAGGAAGTAAGTCAGCGCAAAGTTGTCTCCAAGGTATTACTACTTTTATAAAACTTACACAGTGCTAAAAATTTATGTAATTTCCGAATCCATTTGTTTGGACAGCTTTGTTGTATTGCTTTGTAACCTACATTGCAAAAGGCTGTTGCCACCATTGTGTGTTAACCTCCAGGTCCGATACAGGTCAGCAGCTCTTATTTGCTTAGAGGGAGTGGTGGCTGTGTGCTGTCCATCACTAGATGGGGTGGCAGTGTTTTGCAATATAAGTTACAGAGCAGTTCTAGAAAGCTGTGTAACCCATTCCTTGTCCTCAGTTTGTGTAGGGGTCCCAAAGTCATGGTGGGGGTGGGGGAGTTGCACAGACCAGAACACTTCCTGGCACTTTCACAGCAAAAATGGAAAAACAGGGTGGCCTTACTTCTAGACTGGCCTTCCCTTACCCAGGTAGTGTCCCTCCATTACAGGTGGCATTCTTTCGGCAGGTGGCATCTCCACAGACCTTTCCTAATGGGGGTGGTGTCCATTTTCTCCGAAACAGAAAAATACTACAAGCAAGTGCGTTCAGTTCATTATTTAAATAATTACTCAACACAACCATAATCACAGGAATGAGAAAACTTTATTTTTGGCCATGAGAAAGACTGTGTCCAAAAATGTATTTTAAATAACTAGGAGCAGCTCCTTGGGGTTGAGAGATGTTAACCAGGTGTGCAACGGATTTCCTAGGGCACATTTAAATGGACACAGCGGCCAAGATTTTCACCAAACAATCTAGTTCATAGATCACTCTGGCTCCACTTGTACCTTTTCTCTTGGGCAGAGATCTCACTTCATTAAGAACAATTTCCCTTCACAAACAGACCTATTCACTCTTCATCCTCTTAGTGAGGGAATGCTTTACTCCTCCCATGTCAGCCAAGCCATGAACATGACTTCAGCGTGATTGTAGGCTAAGCCTCCATGCGGCTACTCCCAATAAGTTACTCATTACTGTTCACCTGAGTCGAAACAGTGCCTTTGGCTCCTTTTGCTCTCTGATCCTGTCACAGGCTGTATCAAGCATAATGGCGGCTCCATTATTTCTCAAAGTTCCTGTTCCCCAGGAGTCATGGCCCTTAATGGGTCTGATGGGCCTGCCCCAGACAGGGCTAGCCTTAGGGCATATGGCGCCCCATGCAAACTTTGCCAGGGGCGCCCGGGTGCCCCCCCATTTTTCTTTTTCAGTCTTCATCTCACCCCAACACAAACCATGACAAGTGGTTCCCGCTCAGATAGCAGTTTTGACTGTCCTAACTGGATCTGATGGAGACTCTATCCATCCGACTCCAGATCCAAGGTCATACCTGACCATTCAGATTTCGCAGTGAAGGTCAGATATGGGATCCAAGTTTGGACAGGTAGATCCAAGGTCATATGTCTGCCTCAGATCCAAGGTAGGATAGTGGAATTCAAGGTCAGACTGTGGGACATGAGGTCAGATGTCTGCCTCAGATCCCTTGGACAGTCACATCACATCCTTGGTATTCTACTGGATCCTAGGTGATATGATTCAGAAATCAGATCCCAGTGTTTTCTCTGATGCCATCCGGCATCGGAGAAAATTGATGGTACTTGATGGTATCTGATTCCACTGGACACAGTTTGAGCAATATTACATTTTACTGGGATTCAGATTCTGTCTTCTCACAGCTATGTGCTTCAATCACTGTGCTACATTTGCTGTTTTGCAAGTTTGAGGTTAAACATCTCTGACACAAACTTATCACAGATCAGTTCTGCTGATGAACTGGAGGAGGCAGTATAGCACAGTGGTTTAAGGCTCTGAGCTGGAGACCTGGGTTTGAATCCTACAGCCTCCACTTGCATACTGTGTGACCCTAAGTAAGTTGCTTTACTTCCTTATGCTCCCAGGTTGCACCTGTAAATAAGCTTCAGCTTAGTGTGTCTCTCCTGGTAAAAAAAAAAATTATTCTGGATCTGTGGACTGGAAAACTGTGCTCAGATCAATTTGCTTGGATAGGAAATTGATTCTAGATGAGTTTGGCTGGGAAGCTGATCACAGATGAGTATGATGGGCACAGTAACAGTTATTATATGTGGTTCATAGCTCAGTGCTCTGCTACATACTGTAGCTGAATAATGTAGGTTGTGCTTGGATACGGAGGCCAGACCAGTAAGTAGGGCAATGCCTTCAAGGTGGCAGTGGTATGAAATGATTGGTGCTTAGATACTTCAGCATAGACATAGGCAAGTCAGTGATTATAGTACGTTAACTGGATAGTATATATAAGGTGCTTAGATGCTTGGACCGATGAGTAACTTGTTATGACTTGATGTTTTGGCCTTTCTCTGTATCCCACCATAGGAAGGATGCTTAGTTGAGTAGGATGAGACCCCCCCCAAAGAAATAATATCATATGATTTACTCCTCCAACTCTGGAGAGTGTGGCCAGTAGCACGCAGGAGAGGGAAAAAAACCCTTGGGGAGAAACCTCTGAGGACCCATGGTTACTGACCTACCCATTCTTCTGGGCATGCTAAGGGAGAATAATCCTAAAATAACAATATTGAGTTGTTGGCTAATCCGACTTCCAGAGTTATAGATCTTCATCCAGTGAAAGCAGGGAAGTTGAAATCACAATACAGATTGTCGAGTGTCAGATGAAGATGGCAGAACACCCTTCTAGTGAATTCCTAGTCCATGATATCCATGTCCAAGGCAGAATAGTGATTTGATTCCATGTTTGAACAAAACAATTCAATCGTCGAAAGTTGCATTAGGTGAATAATCCAAAGACAAGGAAGTCTTCTCCAAGAGAACCTGTAACCAAATAACTATGTCTCTGAACCCAGAATATGAAGAATAGTGGTTGATGTTCCAATTGGCAAGCTTGCAGTGAAGGCCTTGGTGATGCAGCTCAGGAGCAAGATGCAGGCCACGCGATCTGAAGAGTACGGTGTAGTAGGAACCTCCGCTACGAAGTGGGTAAAGCAGATACAGTAAATTAGCAATAGATTTTAGTACGAATAGGTAGACATAAGCTTGATGAACCTCCAGGTCCCAAGGGGTGAAGCAAGTCATAGACATAGGCAAGAGTCGGTGATGAACCTCCAGACCCTGTAAGAGAGAAGCAGGTAAGTATGAGTAGATAAAGTACAGAGTTGATCTGCACAGGTCAGCAATATAAGTAGTAGTAAATCGATCTGCATGATGCAGACATAGCAGCAAAGGAGTAGTATTGAATGGATTAAGTAAGGTACACAGCGTAACGATTGAGGAAATGTAATTTAGACTGTAAATCGAAGCTTGTGGTTAGCTGAGCAATATAGCTCCATAGAGCAATGTATGTGTATGGCTAGGAAGGCAGGATAGTATAGCAGCTAGAATTAACTCATGAGAATGGTCTAGCAAGTCCTGAAGTAACATGTTCCCAGTAGGCATGAAAGGTAATGGATGAAGGAGAGGACTGAATCGGATGAAGTAGCAATGTAACAGCATCCGATAAGCCTTGTTGCAAGGGAGTAGAGGAATGCTGAGTTATAAATCTGGAGATAGAAGGTCTTCCAGATAGGGCTCAGCTAAGTGTCCTGGCAGGAGTGAGGTAACAGTAAATCCGTAAGAGCTGAGGTGGCAAGGCATAAGCATCCAAAGGAAATTATGGTGAATGTCCAAACTAATCCAGATGTAAGTCCATAGTGGAACAAGGAGCACCGCAAAGGCCAGCAGACATGGTGAGCAGGCAGGTGTAGAGTAGAATATGCGAACCTCCAGGTCCCGATGCAGAGTGAGGAAGAGACAGAGTAGAAGTAGTTGAACCTCCAGGCCCCGATGTTGGGCGAAGCAGGTGAAGAGCAGTAATAGTGGAACCTTCAGGCCCCCAAGAGGGGGTAAAACTGGTGTAAGTAGGAGTAACGTAGGCGAGTAGCTGAATGAGCAACGATGTGCCGAGATCAATATAGGTGGAGAGCCAAACTTGCAGGGTTGAAAGCAGTCCAGAGTTAGAAATTCCAGAGATTGAAGCCGGGGAGCAGTAGACATGAAGTGATGATTTACATAACAAAGAACGAGTTCGTAGATAAGGCTGGACTGGCACATAGGTCAGAAAGTGTACATAAGGGGACCAACCCAGAGAAGCACAGAACAAGGCAGCAGCAATAGTCAAACTTCAGGCTCTGAATTGAAGGCAGCAATGGTCCTGCGGAAACGAAATCCTGATGATCAAGAATGGCAGAATGCAGAAAGACAAAGGTGGATGAGCTGGCAATGTGAAACACAGTTTCTAGCCATATGGCCATTCTCAAAATAAACACTTCTGTTCAGTTTTTATCCCAGCTACTTCATATAAGAAAGAAAACAAATTTAACTCTATACATGGACATATACAGATTACAGTGAAAAGTGTACTTGATAAATTAAAAACGACAAATAGAAATAAATCACAAGGCCCTGATGAAATTCATTCAAGGGTATTGTATGAATTGGCAGAACAATTAGCTTCACCACTTACTTACATTTTTCAAACTTCTATAGATTTGGGACATGTTCCACAAGGGTGGAAGGAGGCATTAGTGATACCTATATTTAAAAAGGGATCAAAAACTGATTTACAGAATTATAGGCCAGTCAGCCTAACATCAGTTGTGGGAAAAATCATGGAGTTAAGATTAAAAGAGTACAACATGGTTTTAGGAAAAATAGATCCTGCGAGACAAATTTGTTAGTGTTCTATGAGAAAGTGGGAAAGGCACTAGATGAGGGTAATAGTGTGGATGTTGTCTTCTTGGATTTTTCCAAGGCTTTTGATAAACTCCCACATCAGGAACTAATAAACATGCTTAAAGATTATAATTTTGACAATAATATAGTAAATTGGATTGATGCATGGCTAAAGGAGAGAAGACGGAGAGTGGTAATTAAAGGAGAAACATCTAGCTGGGTGGCAGTGACTAGTGGAGTTCCCCAAGGCTCAGTTTTGGGCCCCTGTCTCTTTAACATCTATATAACTTCATTAATTGTACAAAATAAATATATGGGTAATGAAATTTGCAGATGACTGCAGAATTGGAACCACAGTAAATAATCAAAAGAATACAAATGATCTCCAGGATGCACTAAATACTATACAAAAGTGGACAAAAGTAAATAAATTAGAATCAAATAGAAACAAGTGTACTGTTATGCATTTGGGAAAGAGAAATAACAACTCAACTTATAAAATAGACACCACTGAACTAAGAAAAACAACAGAGGAAAGAGACTTGGGGATTATAATTACTTCAGATCTAAAATTTAGTTCTCATTGCGATAAAACAGTAAAGAAAAATAATCAGATATTAAACTGCATATTGAGGCATATTACCAGCAGAGATAGGCAAGGGATTATGCCCCTCTATAGTGCCCTGGTGAGACCCAACTTAGAGTATTGTGCTCAGGTATGTGCTCCATATAAAAAAGGGGATGTTCATAACTTGGAGCGTATTCAGAGAAGGGCTACTAGATCCATCAAAGGGTTAGGAGACATGTCATATTCTGAAAGGTTAAAGGAGCTAAATTTGTTTACTCTGCAGCATAGAAGAACTAGGGGAGATTATTTTGTGTCATTTAAGTGTTTGCAAGATGATGCTGTATTAGCGGACCTAGGGTTGATCCCCAAAAAATAAAAATATGAACCTAGGGGACATCCTTTTCAGTTAACAATACAAAAATGGCATACTCTTCCAAGAAAGCATTGGTTTAGCCAGAGAGTGGTTTCTGGCTGGAACTCTTTACCAACAGATGTGGTAGCCAGTACTAATATGGATATTTTTAAATATAGATTAGACAAGTATCTTTTTGGTAAATAAAAGACAATATAGATTATGTTCAATATATAAAATAATGGCAAGCTCTATGGATGCAAGTCTAACTAGCTTGAAATTACCTATGGACCTATGATGGCACTGAACCAGGTTAGGTTCGAGGCTTAAGTCATGATATAGGAAGGCACAATGACATAGAGCTCGGCTGAGATATCCTGGCAGGAATTGGGAGTGGTAATATATCCTAACAAATTGAAGCATCACAGCAGGAAGCATCCAAGGGAAGTGAATGAAAGCAACATCCATACGAGGTGTAGACTGTGTGGCTAGACTACATGTAGGTCAGCCGGTGGAAATGAGTAGAGCGGCAGATAAACCACTAGAAGGTTAGCTGGATCATAAACTATTGTGCTGGACAGCAAGAGCAGGTATGTTTGCCAGGTGAATTCCCGTGTGGCCGGCGATATGGCTGGACCCCACATAGGCCAGGTGAAAGGAAGTGTGAGCCAAGCTAGACCCCATGTAGGCTAGATGACTAAGGTGCCACCACAGGGGGTTGCCCAGAATGGCAGGCATCCCAGAGGCAGAAGCTGAGGAGATGAAGCAGGCGAACAACAGAGTACTAAGTAGGAAGGGGCTCAGTCATAAACAATAAAATAAAGAGTCTCATGTAGAAGTGGATGGAGCATTAGTGGAATGATTGACTGTTGGTTGTCCTGTCCCATTTACAGTTGCAAATTAGCTTTGGGCAAGCTAGCTCCAAGCTGAGCGGCAGTAGCTTGTAGTTTTCTTTGTCATACAATATACGATATGTACAATGGTCTGAGTAAGGAATTCCAAGGAAGATTGCCAAGAAGTAAGTTAATAAACTTTGAACTGGCTATTTCATATCATGCACAATGAGCACATATGAGCTGGTATGCAAGAAGTGAGGCAGTGCTGGAAATGACTTCTAAATACTGCAGGCAGTAGTTGGGAAGGGGACGACTAGGTCTGGCATGTACAGTGTGTAATGAGCTTGGCAGTGTGATGTCGTAGTACTGCGGTTGGAGGTCCTTACGCTTGTTATAAGAAGTACTGTAAATGTGATATTGTAATTATTTGGCTAGCTTGCTATTTCTATGGCTGCACTGGACAAAGTAAATAAATTGGACTAATAGGCTTAGTTCAAGTATCCTGGCTAGTAAATATAAGAACAAAGGCCTGCAATGCACCCCCTTTCTGTTCCTTAGAAAATGTATATGAAACATGTTCACTGTCTGCCATGCTTGGTGCAGGCTATGGAGAGCAGATGGGCAGTGGAATAAAAGTACTGCAAAGTGATCAGTAGAAGCACCATCACAAGCTAATATGGCACTGAGAGGAGGGAGGCCTTAAGCTGATGCAATAAACTGAAATAGATGATTACATAACACAGTGATAATAAAACAATGGCTACATTCCCCAAAATAGACTGCACTTATATAAACAGCAGTAAATAGATCTTTAAAAAGTACAGCATAAAGAAACATAAAACAATAAAACAGCAGTAACATAGATGGCAAAGAGGTGGACTGGGACAATGTTGCCCAAGACACCAGGGAAATCCTTTACTCTTTTACTTCCACCTGGACAGTGACCAGAGATGGGCAGAAAGGACCTTGGTTTAACAACTCTTCTGAAAGATGGCACCTTCGTACTGCACTAAAGAGTCAGTCATGATTATTACCCCAAGTGTCTAGTGTGGGGTTAGAACCCATAACCTTCTAATCTTCCGACCTGAGAGGCAAGCATGCTACCTACGGAGCCATGCACACTGATAATGGTATAATCCACTATGAGGCCCCTTGGTTAAAGCTGTATACTCTATACATTCTCAGGGGCCCCATGACTCCTTTTATTCCTTGCAGTTCAACAGTGGGTGAGATGATACCTTGGGACAGAGCCTTTCCTACTCTGTCTCTGAATTTACCAGTTCTCACACAATGCAGTGAGCCTTGGGTTCACACATTTCCCACATACTACATGACACCACAGCATCAGTTCAGCTGCTGTGTAGTAGGCAACACTGCTGTAAGGACCTTCTCTCTGGTACTCCTGGCTGACAGCCACCCCGGCTCTGAGTGCCTCACTTAAACTAGCTCCTTACTCTAACTTTACGGGCACCAATGAGGCAAAGTGTGCCCTAGTCTGCCCACTGACAGTGGCTGGCACTCTCCCCAAACCCACTGACAGAGGCAGCATCTCTGATGTTCATGTCAGGTTGGGATTAGTCTCCTACCTGTATCAGCAGCTTTATCTCAGTCAACAGACCTCTCTGTACCTTCAGCACAGATGGCAGCATCTCTTAGGAACAAGACTGAACACCCACTTTGGTGAGAACCGCTGTGTGCTGTAAAGCCACCAGGCAGATACTCACACTTTCAAGGTGTCACCCTTGCACTTCCACCAGAATTAATTGCGATCTACACTAAATAGCCCTCAGACTTCAGATCCCCAGTGTCTCCATTGCTGTCCTGGTGTCTGTCCCTGGATGCCACAAGATGAATATCCAGTGAGTTCTGTTGTTCTTACACACTGGATAAAAGCTGCTGCAAGTGAGGGACCCTTGCTTTCTCAGGTGGTCTGGCAAGCAACCTGAGATAAGGGTGCCTTTAAAGCCCACCTGTATCACTCTGCCATCTTTTAGCACTGTCAGTGACTCAGCAGGAAGCACACTTGCCTCTGAGGCTGGGAGATCTGTAGGCTGTGGGTTCTATCCCCACACCAGGCACCTGAGTTAATATCCCAATACTGACACTGTAGTGCAGCATGGGGGGGGGGTGCTGCACTCCTGAAGTGCCGTCTTTCAGATGAGACGTTAAACCGAGGTCCATCTGCCTGTACAGGTGGATGTTAAAGATCCCTTGGCACTTCTTGAAAAGAGCAGGGGAATTTTTTTATTGCAAAATTCATAACATCATATTTACAACCAAAGAAAAACATACAATATCACATACATAATCTATAAGTTTGCAGAAGAAAAAATATAATACAACAAAAAAGCAAGGAGGCACTATAACCAAAAAAACATGTTGCCAAAAAGACTGAAAATTCCCTCTGTCAAACACCCTGGACTCCCTCATTTTAAGTTGCTTCAAAGCTTCTGTAATTTGTTTAATCAAGACCACATTGGGGGTATTCACATGTTGTAAATAGAATTGACAACGTGTCTGCCAAATATAATATTTAATATATGCAAAGAGAACATTTGGTGTACTAGGGTGATATCTAGAATAAATACCAGAATAATCCCCCAATATCAAGCATTCATACTGAATGTGTTGTAGGGGAGAAAAATGCCAACTTAGGGCCAAATCAAGTCAAAACTGTTTACTATAAGGACACAGAATAAAAAAAAATGTTCCTATGATTCTTCCATGCTAACACATGAAAATCTTAAGCACGAACTGTCAGTCATGGGTTTATGCTTCCAATTACCTTTAACCCATAATTTCCCATGACAGCATAGCCACTGAATATCCCAAATATAATCAGGGATCTTACCATCTTTAAGGATGTTTAAGGCAAACTGAAGTTTAGTAGGGAGGCATTGTGGAAAATCAACCCGCACAGCATGATGTCTATCCATCACAAGACCATAAATAGATTTTCTCTGCATGGAAGTAATTTCAACCTTACTAAGGTTCCACCTTTTGATTCCCTTCAATATAGGGAGAGCTAAATTAGGAACCTGTAAAGACTCAGTAAACCGTGGAAAGATAACGTCCCATTTGTTAAAAAAAATTTGAAATAAACACAAAGTCCATTCTGTCCACCGAATGGGAAATCCCATTGACCTAAAAAACGAAGAAAAAATACAAAAGGATTGAAAAAACACCACAGGATTTAACATACCCAAACCCCCCAATGAAACTTTAAGATAAGTGAAATCCCGTTTTACTGGGTTCAACCTACTACCCCATATCATCTGGAAAAAACAGCTAAACAGTCTTGTCTCACGGTTAATAAGTAAAGGAAAAATATGAGCAGTATATAAAATCGAAACGGAATGAGAAATTGTTTAACAATACCAACCCTTTTCTTTTTCCCCATTCCCCATGACTTCCAGCGGGAATCCTTTGCCACACCAATTTGCAACCTATCTTCCCAATTTATCCTTGCCATATCCTGTTCACCAAACTTAAGCCCCAAAATCGAAATGAAATGAGGAGAGACCTGAACAGTACTTACTGAACATACTGGTCCCCATCCCCAAACTGTAGAGCCTTGCTTTTATGGTGGTTAAAACCTGCCCCAGTAATCCCTGAAAAAGAATCCAACACCTGTAAGGCATATACTCCAGCCTGAACAGAAGCAAGCAAAAGACAAATGTCATCCGCATATGCCATAATTTTTTGAGGAAAACTTCTGGACTGGGGGATAATCCCATAATCAGAGGGTCATTCAGAATTACTCTAAGCATAGGATCTAAACAAAACATATAAAGAAGAGGACTGAGGGGACAACCCTGCCTAACCCCCCTTTGTATCAAAACTGGAAACCCCAACAGACCACCCACCACAGGAATGGCCACTGCCTTCTGATATAAAATGCAAATCCACCTAATCATCGAGGAAGAAATACCATAAACCTGTAAAACTTTAAATAAAAAAGAATAAGACACATTATCAAATGCTTTTTTCTGGTCCAGAATAATCAGAAACCCCCGCAACTTCCTCTGCCTCCCAAACTCACAAATATCCCTTAGTAACTGAAGGTTCTGTTGAATGTTCCTACCAGGGATAGAACATGTTTGGACAGGGTGAATTAACTCAGCTGCAGCCTTTTGCAATCGATGACACAAAATTTGTGAAAGAATTTTATAGTCAGTGTTCAAAAGGCTAATCGCTCCAGGTACCCAAATCTAGTCTATGATCAGTTTTATGTATGTAAACCACCATTGCTGAGGAGAACCCCTGTGGAACCTCCATGGCCATCAAAAATTCATTAAAAACTTCCACTAACAGTGGAGCTACTAACTCTTTAAAAGTTTTAAAGAACTCATTTATCAGTCCATCTTCACCTGGGGACACACCTGAATGTAAGTGAGAAATAACCTCCAGTACCTCAGTCAAAGTAACTGGACCATCACTATTAGCCATAACTTCAGGGGACAATACCGGCAAAGAACAATTTATTAAAGAATCCCAAGCTACAGTAGGGACAAACTCATGTCCCAGAGAATTCTGAATGTATTCTACCATAACTTCTAACATCTCAACATGTGATGTACGCACTTGGCCAGAGTGATCCAATAGACCAGTCATAGTTTTATTACCCAATTTTGTTTTACATGCCTCAAATGGATCTGAAAAAGGTGTTTTGGTAGTACCAAATTTAAAAGTAGCATAAACAAAAGCAGCATACTTATAGTGATAATCCCTCATTTTCTGCTTAACAATATCCAGCTGTGCTTTAATCCTACCGTCTCCTATAGTAGGGAGAGACAGAAGATGGTAAAATTGGTCTCTTAAAACTAAATACCCCAAATAATCCTTATTTCCTTTAGATTTCCCCAAATCAAGAAACAAAGTTTTGAAATCCATTTTAGTATCCTGCCACCAAGAGTACCAGGAGTCATAAAGAACAGCTACCGAACCCCGAAACTCGAATAACGCTTCAACTTTAGTTTTAATAACTGGATCATCTAAAATGACAGAATTCAATTTCCAGCACCTAGGCATCCCTGGAAAAGAGGGGGGAACTTGGGAAAATTGAAAATTACACCGTAGAATACAATGGTCAGAAAATTCACAAAACTGTAACCCAAACCCCTGAACCGTCAATTGTCGAGAGGTAAAATATAATCAATACGTGTACTATATGCACTACGTCGATAAGTAAATCCCCCATATTTATACAAAGCTCTATAGGTATCCACCAAATCTGCAGTATGAATGATATTTCGTAATGCATGGGACTCAAAATATATTTTTTGCTGAACACTATCCTGTAATTTTACATCTAAACTACAGTTCATGTCACCCCCCCCAAAAAAAAATAACAGCCTAGAAGAAAATAAAAAAGGTTTAATAAGGGAAAACAAGTCTATTCTAGCTTTTTTACTTTAAGGAGCATAGGTATTAATAATACATAAAGAAAATCCTTCATACACACAATCTAATAATAAAGCTGTTCCTGGCAAAATATCAAACACCTTCTGAACCTGAACATGGGATGACTGGAAAAGAATCCCAAGTCCATCAGCTGTGTCTTCCCCAAATGACCAACAAGAAGGCCCCCAAGGCCAATGTTTTTTAACTTGGACAATGTCCTGTAAGGAAGTAAATCTAGTTTCCTGGATAAGCAAAGCATCAAATGGGCAGTGTGGAAAAAACTCCAATAAGGTCATTTGTTTTGAAAAAGACTTAATGCTACAAACATTAAGGGAAACCAAATGAAAAGAAGCCATGCATAGGTTTATAAGAAAAAACTTAACCAACAAAAAAAAAAACTTTTTGTTTTTCCTTTTCAACCCTCCTCCTTATCCTTTTTCCCTACAATTTTTTTGAAGTTGAAACACTCTGAGGAGCATCCTCATCACATTCCATTTCAGAAACCATACCTGATAAGGATGAAACATCAGACTCAAAACCCCCTTCCTGTTCCTGAAGTACCTGAAAGGAATTTTGTGTTAGAATAGGGCCAACTAAGACCTTGCGTTTTAGGAAGGATCTAGTCACCCATTTTTGAGGGTGAAAATCAGCTTCCATCTGGGAAGGGGGCATCTGCCCTATATCACCCTCTGAAACAGAAACTGCAACAGTGGGAGAGTGAGCAACAAGAGAAACTGGGGAGGGTTCAGAAGCAGCAGGGCCAGCCGAGAAAGCAGTTGCCTAGGTAGGATCTGAAGAGGAGGACCCAGAGGCCTTATCAGGACCAGGTTCTGATCTGGCCGGCCTATACTTTTTTTGGGCCTCAGAGATCAAATTCTCCTGATTAAGGCCGCCACTACGATTTTGACCTGTCCATGGACACTGATGATAAGCATGGCCAGTCTCACTACAAAGGTTGCATTTAAACACATTCCTGCATACTGAACTGGGATGATCATATTCACCACAGAGGGCACAAATTACCCTGTCACAAGTGCTGCTAAGATGTCTGGGACTACCACATTTATAGCAGGCCTTTGGTTGCCCTGGGTAAAAAAACACCCCTCTATCTTTCCCCCAAAAAACTATTGGGAATATGTTGCATGTCATTTCCCACCAAGTGTAATTTGACTTTAAACCTCCCGGTACCATTCCAAATTCCTTCAGTATCAATGATAGCCTCAGGAGGCCCCATAACCTGGCATTTCTGCTCCATCCAATAGTAAATATCACCAACATTTACCCCCTCATTCCGAAACATAACAATCACTGATTTATACAGGGGTTTAGCCCAAAAAGGAGACCATAAAGGCAATGCTTTAAACATTTCATATTTTCTCCAAAAAGAATCAAGCCCAGCAAAAGTCCTAAAGCTGATATCAAAGGTATCCTCCCCCCCCAACATTAATGAGAGCAAAAATATCAACAGCTTGAAAACCCATAGATTGTTTTAAGAGATGTTGAGCCACATAAAGTCTGTCAGGATGTTCCAGGAGAACCCCTCTATACCTCAGTCAGACAGCATTATGCCGAGGAGCTTGCTTCACTTTATTGTTTTTAAAGAAATCCAAATATCTGGATCCAGTTCTATGACCCTCTCGATGTGGGGAAGGGGGGGGCTGAAGATCGATCTCGATGCTCAGGACCGTCAGTTTGAGCAGTGGTAGTACTAGGGGTATGCACCACAACCATTTCATCCACCGCAACACCCATCCCATTGATCGAGGAAAGAACAGGCTGCTCCCCTTCCCACTTGCTAGTTTGTACAGTACCTTGTCCCAAAGTATTCTCTGTAGAAAAAGATATCCAATTTGAATCCAGCACCCAGGCCCCATGTGGGGTTTGAATCCAGCCAGCTTGTTTAAGAGATTCCTCCTTGGATCACTCCTCATAACCAGCTCCATTACTGAGAAGGACTTCCCCATTCTCTCCATCATCATCAGCGATTCCGTCACAGACAGCTGAGCTGCTAAACCAGGCTTGACAGCTGCCGTCAAAGCAGGCTCCATGGTAAACGCAGGGTTTGCACAGTTACGTCTCCATTATACAGGGGTTTAGCCAAAAAAGGAGACCATAAAGGCAATGCTTTAAACATTTCATATTTTCTCCAAAAAGAATCAAGCCCAGCAAGCTGGCTGTTTGTTCTGCTGAATTGTGAGACTGGGAACTGAGAACGTCTGTTGTTGCCTGCAAGAGGATTTGAACTGTGTGTCAGACATTTGTTGCAACTGTGAGCTTGATTTCAACACAACACCTTTTGTTAGTTTCTGTGCCATTGCTCCCCTTTGACCCAGCATACCTGTGCTCTAGTGAGAGAGGCCAGGTGTAACTGAGCACACATCATCAAAGGAGGAGGGGCAGTACACTATAAAAGAACTGTGCTGCCTAAAATCCCAGAACAGGTATGCTGATTAAATATACCATCTGATAGCTCAATTTTACTACATCTGCTGTTTGTTCTGCTGAATTGTGAGACTGGGAACCCAAGAAACGTCTGTTGTTGCCTGCAAGAGGATTCGAACTGCCTACATACAGTGATAGTGTGTGGCGCCACTCAGCTGATAGAAATTTATTATTAACAAAAGGAGGAAACTGAGTAACACTCTTGTAGAGATTTATTACCTAGAAGCTCAGAGTCAAATAAACTGAAGTTGTTTGCTGCCCTATGTGGGTTTGGGCAGGTTATTTGCTTCAATTTATTGTTCAAATATCTGAGGGGTAAGTTGAATTTATACACGGATGTTTATTATATGAAATTTTATGTATTGCTTATGTGCCTTACTTAAAGAATAATTTGGTTAGGTAGGCTACATGAGCAAGTTTTATTAGTTTTTACCATAATGTTTCTGATAAGTAGACTGATGGGAATAGCCTCTGTTAGAGGATTATTCCTGACATATTGAGGTAGTCGCTTAATATTTTATCTGAATTAAAGTTGTCTGATTAACAAGGAGGTTTAAATCTGTAATAATGTTGATGATATGGTGGGGCATTGTTTTAGTAGGGTGCCAGTTCCTAGTATGTGAAAATCCTATTCAGAAGGAAACAGATACTGTAGAATGTCCATATCTGGTAATGGAATATAAGGGTACTATGGAGGGAGAGAGAATAGTTCTAATTAGGTGGCAAGGGGATATTCAGGCTTCCTTGTTGAATATCCACACTGAGACTATTTTGATTAAATGGGTGTACATATGTAGTAATTTTTTAAGTGGCTGGGGACATAATGTAATTCCTGAAAGTTCCAAATTTAGCGATTATTTAACGAAGGGGAAACAAACTTTAAATTATATAGATTGGGTAAATGGATTGTAATTATGGGGTTAATGTTAAGTGGGGATGTTCAGTTAAACCCCAGGCCTGTAGTTGACTTGAATAATGATTATACATTAGAAATGTTGAATGAAAAAGGGTTGAAAATTGTGCATATTAACATTTGTAGTTTGCTTAAGAAAATTGAGTATCTGAGAGTGGGTGGTGTGTTATAAACCTGATATTTTAATAATTACTGAGTCATGGTTACATATAAAAATCCAAGATAATGACATAGCCCTGGAAAATTTTTATATGTGGAGAAGACATAGATCTAAAAGAGGGGGTGGAGTAATAATTTATGCTAAAAACTAGATTGATATTAAGGAATTGCAAAATTTGTATAAATGGACCGATTCAGAATTGTTGTTATTAGAATTAAAGTTACCTTATTCCAAACCTATATTGCTGATTGCCATTTACCACCCACCTAAAAGTAGTTTAGTAGTTTTTTCTGAAATGCAAAATGTACAGAAGAATTATCAAAATTCACATGAACTTTTGATAATTGGGGATTTAAATGTTGATTGGGGAAAATAGATGCTTATCATAGCTTAATTGATATGGCTACAACACTGAATTTGGTGCAACTGATAAAAGATGTAACTAGGTTAAATGCAACAAATCCTGGTAACTTAACTATTTTAGATCTTATATTTACTTCAAACCCGGAAAAGTTTATAAAGAGTGGGGTGTTACCAGACTCAATGTCAGATCATCAGATAATTTTTTTGTATTAGAAATCAGAAACTTAGAAAGACTTCCAAGAACACTGTACAAACTAGAATATTTAAACATTTTGACTACATTCAATTTATGCAAGAACTAGAAAGTTATAATTGGGAGAGATTAGAATTAATTCCCAGTGTGGGGGATGCATGGGATATGTTTCAAAAAGATTTAATACAAATTTGTAATAAACATGCTCCTATAAAAACTAGGTTGATAAAATCAAATAATGCACCATGGTATGATTCTGGTTTGTTTAAAATTAAAAGAGCTAGAGATAAGGCATGGAAACAAGCTAAATTAGTAAAGGGAGACCAGGGATGGGATAAGTATAAGCAGCTAAGAAATTTATATACTAAAGAAATTAGGAAGGCTAGACAGGCCTATTGTAATAAAAAATTGTCTAAAGAAATGATGGAAAATCCAAGGGCATTCTGGAACACAATAAATAAGTTACATAAGGGTCCAAATATGGGTTATCCCAGTTATTTCTTAATTAATGGTAATAAACTAGATTTAGGAAATAAAGTAGTTAATGAGTTTAACACCTTTTTTTTACAAAATATGGGTACTAATGCAATAAAATTGGGAGGAGGAAATGTTAATCAGGTCTTACAGAGTAATCCTCAGAAAAATGGTACAGATAGAACTTATGCTCAAATTGGTACACAAGTTGAGTTCAAATTTACCCCTATTACTAGAGGAGATGTTAGGGACTTGTTATTTAAAATTAATATCAATAAAGCAGAAGGTATGATGGTATTCCCAACATCTTGTTAAAGTATGCAGCTCCCATTATTGATCAACCTTTAGCAAATTTATTTAATTTGTCTCTTCTTTCTGCAGAACTACCCCAAGTTTGGAAGACCGCCAAGATTGTGCCAATCTATAAGACAGGATCTAGGATGCTGTTAGAAAACTATAGGCCAATTTCACTTTTACCAACTATCTCTAAAATTTTGGAGAAAATTGTTGCTAAACAATTACAGACATTTTTGAAAGATAATGAAATCCTTAATGGTTACCAATCAGGTTTTAGACCAGAGCATGGAACTAATACTGCCCTAATAAAGGTCACAGGAGATATTGTGGAGGGTATGGACAGGGGGGATGCCAGTGGGAGTAATTTTTGTTGATCTCTCAAAGGCATTTGATATTCTGGACCATGGCATCCTCCTGTCCAGACTAAAAACCTGTGGTATGTCTGAACTGGTGGTAAATTGGTTTTGAAACTACCTTGATTCAAGACTACAGCAAGTGACCATCAGAGAGTGGTCATCTGACCTGAAATTGATTATTTCAGGAGTTCTACAAGGATCCATTTTGGGTCCCATACTATATAATTTATACATGAATGATTTGGGGTTTGAACAACCGGGGGGTACAATATCATCTTTATGCTGATGATACAATTGTATACTTTGCTGATTTTTCAGTGAAATCCATTCAATTAGTATTACAACAGGCTTTTGACCATCTGCAGGATTTTCTGTTTAGATCTAAGTTGGTCTTAAATGAAAAAAAAATCTCAGGTAATGGTATTCCATAGGGGTTATGGGCCTAAAGTAGATCAAGATGGATTACAAATTAAAACATTTTCTGGAGGTAATTTGCAACAAGTTGTTAAATACAAATATTTGGGGGGGTATTTCGATACAAAACTTAAATGGGATAGTCATATAGATAGCACCTTGACAAAAGTTGGAAAGTGCTTGGGTTCATTATATAGAGTAAGAAACAGTATGCCTTTGTAAATTAGAAAATTGGTAGTAACTGTTGTGGTATTACCCATATTGGAGTATGGGAATTTGATTTATATGGGTGTCTCAAAAGAGCAGCTATATAAGCTTGATGTTATGTACAATAAATTAGCCAGATTTGTACTGGGTGCAACAAAGATGGCACATAGAGTAGATATGTATAAAGAACTGGACTGGTATACCTTATCTCAAAGGTGGGTTTTTAGTGCAATTATATTAATGCTAAAATGTATCTCAGGAAAAGTCCCTAAATACTTGGCTGAGAGTATTAATTTAAAAAGTTCTGTTGAGGGTTTGTGTTCTGCAACTAGCCTGGAATGTTTGGTTCCAAGCCACAGAACGATCTGGGGGGATAAGCATTTCCTAAATATTGGACCTTCCTTATGGAATAATTTGCCTGGGAAGCTCAGACCCCTTGAGAGGGATTTTCAGTTGCACCAAATTAATCAATGGTTTATTGAGAATACCATCTATGATGGGATTAGTCTGGAAAAATAAGGATAATGGAATGGTAGATTGTAAATTGTATTAAATGTTTACTGTGGATTATTTTGTTGCTATGTAGTATGTCTCTGGTTTACTTAATTGTGGATTTTTTGGAAATGTGTCATATTTATTGATGTATAAATGCGTTGTATTTATTGTTTTGTGATATATTGTAATATTATTAGAGTAACTGGAACTGATACCCTGGACCTCACTGTAAAAGAGCTTTGGCTCAGTGGAGATATCCATATTCATTTTTGTATGAATAAAACTCTTTAACTACTACTACTACTACATTAGCACCCGACTCAGGCACCGAACGTACAACAAGCATGGTGGATACTGCATACATTGAAGAATCACCCGAAACAGCCGGTTCCCGATAAGGTAAGCCCTCCATGGCAGTCAGGAGATGCACAGCTTCTGTCTGCCTTGTGGCAGACTGCTCCTCCGTAGAAACAACCACAATATCCTCCGCATGTAGACTCGCATCCCTTGAAATTGCAGCAGCCGAGGTCAGGGATAGACCCTCTGACCGCACCAGATGTCCATCCTCCTCGCCCTCCATCCTGCATCTGACCACAACTCTGAAAGAGCAGCAGTCCCTCTGCAGGCAGAGTAGAGGAATTTCCCCGGTGCAGTGGCCAAATTTCCTTCATTCATGAAAAATACCACCAACAGCTTAATCTGGTTCAAGGTCAGTTGGCATTCATCTGTATCCCCCTCCCCGGGTCGTGCCTGAAAATAGGCAGGATTTGTCTAGTGCAATTACCCAGTCAACAAAAACTAAACTAAAATAAATAAATCTTGACATCTCTCTGCCAGCCTCAACTGCCATTCTAAGCTCCACAGGCTGTCAGAGGCCCTACCAATCAACAAGCTCAGTGTTTTGGCATTCTAGCCAATAAGTCCTCCCTCCTGCTGGCAGGAGAGTTACACTTTTTTCAGTTTCAGTTTCTGGTTGCTGATGGTTTGGAAACTAATCTACTGTCTTTCCTTATATTGTATCTGCCAGCTCCAGTTTTGTAGTATCTAGTCATGTATCTTGTATACTAACTGTATTATGGGACTGGATTTTCAGAACCTTGAATGCAGCAGTCCATCTGCATCCCACAGCACATGTTGAGTCTGTCTCCAGTTAGATGTGGTGGGTGGTGCTATTTTCAAAACCGCAGCAGTTTTACAATAATCGACAGTGGTTTCTGGCAGTTTGCTTGACTGGTACCCAGTGTGGCCATATCAGTCTCTGAAAGGAATGAGCAAACTGAAGAGGGGTCTGCTCCTCTGTAGGCATTAAATACACAGAAATTACTGGACAAAAGTCTCACTCACCACAACTGAAAATTAAGCTGATTTATTAAAAGCAAATGTTGCAGAAAACCACACTTTTGATGTTTAAATCCTGCTTCGTCAGGGTGTACTGTTGTTGCTGTTACCCTGGAATTGTTTGTGCTTTGAAGAGATCCCGATAAATTTATTTTCTTAAAACCAGGATCAGCTGGGGGTTGGCAGGGGATGGAGAGGATCAAGCGTCTGGAGGACAGCTCTCCTCTCCCGAGAGGAAGGGGGGTTCCTGCTGGGTGCTTGGCTGGCCTTTGGCAGAAGCCGGAGGCACAGCAAGTGCTGGAGTGTGGAGAAGGGACGGGGAGTGGCAGACATCAGTGGCGACGCCTTGATGTCAGGGTGCTAACCACTCCCTAGAACAGGGGAAAATGCCCTTCCAGCTTAGACGGAGATGGAGCACTAGAGCTTGCCCTCGATTTGTGGCCACCCTCCTGGCACCCGACCGACCGATGCCACCAGAGCAGTTTGGGGTGTTGGGGCCCACTTCGTTCCCACCCGGGGGTGGGGTAAACTGTGGCTACATGGGCAAAGGAGGGTTGACCAGGTGGATCGGGACTGTAGAGGGATGACTGCTAGGTGCTCCCGAGGAGGCAAGAGCTGGAGGGGAGAGGAGGAAAAATAGAAAGTTAAAAAAAAAACAAAAAAAAAAACAAGATGAGTTGGAACATCTGATAAAAGTTTTTTTTTACACTTTTCACTGCAGCCAGAATGTTTGTTAACGTTGGTTGTCAGACTTTCAGAATTGCAGCTGCACTACCTTGGAGTGACAGCTGCTGGTTGGGAGCAAGTTCATGTAGATCAATGCAAAATTGCCTTTGTGGACTTAGTCCCTGCCTGGGCCAAGTCAACCACTGGACGCTCGTGTTGGCAGCACAAATCTCCTTGCAGCCAAGGTACTGGGCTTACACAGACCCTTTGAAAATTGCCCTGGATGAAAAAGGAGTACAATGCTCCCTCCTTTATCTGCCCCCCTTTAATCTGCCCCCCCTTGCTTACTGCCAGTGTGAGCTCCTGTCCTGTTTTCCAGAAATGTTATCTCCCCCTTTAGCCGCCACCTCCATTATGCACCACCCCCTTTTATCTGCCAACAGTTAGGATGTACGGAGATAAGTGGACGAAAGAGGCAGGGAGCACTATATTTTACTTTCTGAAACCCAGCCCCCAGTGTTTCACCTTTGGTCTGGGCTGTTGCTGAAAAAGGGACATGCGTCTTATTCCATCTTACCCAGTTATCAATAAATAAACATGTTACAGTGTTCCATAAAAGTCAGTCACATCCCAGCAGGCAATTTCAGTTAAAGAACACATAACCTCTTAGTATTTAAAGTAGAACTAAATATATTCTAGAAGATCATTGTCTCAAACCCAACAATTTGAATACATCTGCTTATTTATTTTTTATTATTTATTTATTTATTTATTTATTTAAGAGATTTACCAGGGAGGCATGCTGAGCAGAGTACCGCTCAATTCCAGATGTGCCCTGGGGTAGGGAGATTACACTGGTACAGTAGAAAACTGAACAAGCCCAAAACAACAATACAACAACATCAGCAAGTATTACATTTTGCGATTGGTGCAACAATGGATGAGGTAGTCATAATATAGATAGAGAAGTGCATATTCTTAGTATTTAGCAATGTAAGGTGCAGACTGAAAGCAGACTGAAAACAGGAAGACCAGGCTGGTGACATAGATGGGAGGTAGGAAAAAGGTAATGGGGGTCAGCGGTGAGGGAAACAGGAGCAGATGGAGGAGAAGTGCGTTCTAAGGAGGGAATTTTGTTGTGGAGTGCTTGTGGAGTGTCTAATAACTGGTGCCAGGGAATTCCATAATTTGGGCAGTCTGTAGCTGAAAGCAGCCTGGCCAGACTGGGTAGATCAGTATGGAATGTGCAGGAGCCTAGAGTCTTTGGTTCTGAGAGCGTAGGCCAGTGGAGAGAGGGCAGTTAGGGAGGACAACAGGTAGGACGGGAGTGTCTGTGTCCAGAACTTGGCAGAGATTCTAGCACAGTGAAGCAGACGTCGGTTATGTAGCGAGGAGAGTCTCAAGGACTGGTAGAGGTCACAGTGATGAGTATTTGGAGGCTGGTCCAGAGTGAAGCGGCAGAAGGAGTTGTAACCACTCCCATATTTTTAAGCAATATATTTAAGCAATAATACACAACAAGGTTTGCTATGTGATGGGATACTTGGGCACATAATGAATCACAAGGCCGTATCCCACAATGTCAAACACCCTGGAATGTAACACTTTGTTGCCTTATAAAATGAGTCAGGAGTTTTCTGGGTCCTGATTGGCTGAGAGGTACCTCTGGCCATGTCCTTATCAGGGAATATTGTGCCAACTGGCACCTCTTCAGTCAGTAAGGACATTTCACAAGTCAAATCACAGTGCCGACATCTCTATTTTAAAAAGGAAGTGGACCTGACTAATTGAGCAGGAGAACCCTGGAAACCCTCCCCCCTCAACACACACAGACGTGCATAGCATAATACCATCTACATTAGTTTTGACCAAAAAAATAAATAAAAGTAAGTGCAAAACATAACCTGCAGTATTCGGGGGAGGGGGGGAGCTGACCACAATGAAGAGAACCATACGCATGCTGCCAGGACTTGGCTTTGAAATAGCTGAGAGCTGCCTGTCCGTTAGTATGAGAATAACTGGATAAAAACACATTTTTCTCACCTTTCCCCTGATTTAAAAATAAAAAAATCTGACCTGCTGCTTCTGTGTAGAAAGGTCCCCTGATCCAGTGAGTGTTGTGCATGCCGCCACAATGCGGCTTTCAAATGATAACAGAAACTAGCTCCTCTGTGAAGTCTTCAGCTATTGACCTTGTTGCCACCATGAGTAACCCCTCATGGGAAGGGCCTTCAGGGTCGGACACCCCCTGCAGAGGCTGAATTCAGTGGAGGATCTGGCCTGCCATGCTGGGTGGATGGCTGCTGCTATGCCTGAGTGTACCACTGGGTGGTGGCTTGTCATCCTGTCACCTATCTGAGTGCACACAGGTGAGCTGCTTTCTTTTTACTCTTCTGGTTTTCGCCATTAACTGGAGATACTGGTGAAGTTGGGCTTTTTCTTTTAGAACTTGCTTACCTGTACTATTTGATCCATATTATTTACAGTGTTGGCTTGGGAAAAGCACACAGCTATAGGGCAGCTTACTGGCGCCAAAAGCAAAATCTGAGGAGGCGATGCTTCGGCCCATAAGCGACACTGATTCCACACACAGGGGATCCAGGAGACCGCTGAAGCATGTCCTGAAACAACCCAAGATGAACTAAGATGTATGAAAGGTCTAGAAAGAGAAGCAAGTGTAACCCCTCACCCCTGCCTTTTTACTAAAATGACAGGTGGCATGCTATTGGCGTTGGCAGCAATACCTGGTGGAGACCTGGGTTCGGGGAGGATGAGGTTACCTGGCACAAGGGGACCTAGGTTTGGCTACTCTGCACGGGGCACCCAAGTAAATCCGACTACAGAAAGCAATAACTGTAATGTCCAGAACCAGGATTGGGATTTTTCAGTGTGGCTTTTATTCATAACTAGCTGAACACAACAAAGCATAGATGGACCCCCAAGGGGCTACGCTTACTGATAATGCAGATTAGAGACTACAAGGCAGTCCACTTAAAGAATGAACCCATTTCTACTAATTTCAGGCTTTGGACCCACCAGGCACACAGCCCAGACTTGCATGCACTTTGGATACACAGCCCGACTGGCCCGGCTCCCCTGCTGACCACTTGACTGATGGTGCATTTAAAGGATGAACCCATTTTACTTGTTCTGGCTCCCCACACCACTTAGAGTCTGCGACCCCTAGATAGATTTTTTTCTTACTTCTTTGGACTCCCATCACACAATGAGAATTCTTTTCCCAAGTTGTGGCTCCCCACACCACTTAGAGTCTGCGACCCCTAGAGAGATTTTTTTCCTTACTTCTTTGGACTCCCATCACACAAGGAGAATTCTTTTCCCAAGTTGTGGCTCCCCACACTACTTAGAGTCTGTGACTCCTAGAGAGATTTTCCAATTTGCGACCCACGTCTGGGTACCTACCTCATCACTGGCCAGGCGCATGAGGCAAGTAGCAATCACAGCAGAAATCCGTAGAGGTGGACCTGGTTACTAAAGATGGGGGGTGTTCCCACCTCCAGCTCCCACAGCCCATACCTGGCCATTTCTCTGGACAAACAGAAACTTAAACTTCGAAATGTAGATTAAACGGTGGATGGACTGTAGCACCCCCTCTACAACATTACTTGAATTCATACAAACTTTAGATTTTGACACTACTCCATTTGTTTGTCCTAGTACTATAGGCCTGCCAAATAGTAGTCCAAATCCCATACTTCTTCACATTTTCCAAACTGAAGAAACACATTGTTTGCCCTCTCAAATTAGAGCAAAACACTCACCCTTTCGTTGCAGGTGCACCACAGACGAAGTACAACTTCTTTCCTTTTAAGACCAAACAGAAACTGTAAAAAAGGCAGCTTTCTTCCTGTAGTAGAAATTAGGGGATTGCCCCTGGAATCCACAGAGAGATACTTTACTTCCCCCTCCCCCGGAGGGAGGGGGGGGCACTGAGACCTGGACAGCGGTCTCCACCACTTGAAACTGGACTCTACTTCTTCTCCCGCAGAAGGTAAACAAAAGATACTTCCTTCCTGCTGGCAGGCAAGCAGGAGACTTCCTTCTCACAAGGAGGTAAACAGAAAACTGACTTTGAAAACTCCCAACGTTCTATCTCACTCCCTCTGCTGCAGATTCCAATATGGCTTATGCAGCTGCAACAGTTCTATGGTGATGTCATCTCTCAGTCTCAGTTGAGACTGAGAACACAGTGAGACAGTGTGAACCCCATTTAACTGGAGTTTCACAAGCTGTCTTCCCTGCCTACCACTAGGTCTTACTGGGATTCTAGTAACCCCGGGTAACAAGGGGTTACACAAGAAACACACACATGTGTAAAGAATAAGAAGTATTTAAGGAAATGGAACAATGTTTGGCTACAGGAAACAAAACCTTATACGATAAGAAAGACAGTAGATAAGCAATGAAAAAAAGAACCATAGAAGTCACTCTGATAAGGCGATAATGAAGATGAGTTAAAGTACTGAAAAAACTACAGACACAGGCGTCGTTAGGAAAGCAGTGATCAGTGCCTTCCTATCAACACATGCGTCGATAGGAAAGCACTGATCACAAATTTAAAGAATAGAACAACACTGTGGGCCGAGGAAGTGGCTAAGCCATGAAATGTAGCCCATCTCATTGGTGTGAAAAAAACTGAATAAATCCTCGTACTGAGAGACATTACTTTGCTTGTGTGGAGTTCGTCCTTTTAAGAACTTTTAAACATAAATGACGTGCTCCCAAGAAAGGCATCTAATATTAAAAACATGAAATATTCAGAATAAATACAGTTTAAACGCTGTTTCTGTAGGGATGGGGAGCATAAACAAAGAAATGCATTCACCAGGATGCTTGTGTGTGTCGCCCAGTGGGCGGAGAGACACACACAGACATTAACACCTTCTAGTTGCAAGAACTACTTTTCTATTAAGCTACACTTTACAGTGTTTGACACCTTTTATTTGAGTTTCTGAATTTCTAGTGATTTTTTTTTTTTACAGGGGACCCATTTTTATAAGTGGAATAAGGCACTCCAAGGTATGGTTTATGGCCTGATAAGTGCACTTTCCAGGTGCTAAAGGCACTCAGCGCGGCACCTCATGCCTCATTATGCACCTGGGTGTGCTCTTAGCGGGCCATAAACCACACCTCGCTGTGTCTTAGTCCTTACTTAACTACACAGTAGTCCAGTGTAACTACACAACTGCATTGCACTGCAATTACAATGAACTTACATGCTGCAAACATGTAGCTATGGTGTAAATACCTCTGTGGCATTTAATTAACGATTATAGTACCTACCCCACAGTTACATTGAAACTGACACTTAAAGTGTGACTGCATTATTCCTATTATACAAAGATAAAAGAGGACTTTAAACCATCATAAATTTCAACTGAGTATAATTTATTTAAGAAAAAAATAGATGTAACTTTAACTTTATTAACAGGTTAAAAATCTTTTAATGATAATTAAATAGTTACAATTTCCTCAGGATGCTTTGACTCAACCATTTAAGGTAAGATCCTCCGACAAGAAAGACAGTGTAGTGACTAATTGTTTATGTTACGAGGAGTCTGACTGGAACTTTTTTCCCTGTTGACGTGGTGGGATTTACAACAGCTCTCAGCCAATAAACTTTTTTTATTGTTCAAGCCTGTGCATCTGTGCAAACACATACCAATTTATAGGGATCCCCTGCCCACACTACTACCCAGGGTATCCAGTGATTCACTTGGTAAACGGACATTTTTCTAGGCTTACTTTGAAAGCCGGTACTGTCTTCATGTCCACTTTCTGTACTGGTAGCTGTTCTGTAGGTTCACCACCTGCTAGGAGAAAAAGTGCCTTCTAATGTTTCATTTATTTATTTATTGAAGTCTAGGAATTACAACCATTTGAGTCAGGGACTCTATTTTTAAAGGCTCCACGTCAGTAAAATGTGTGGCAGGCAGTTGTTACTGACATCATGAACAATGACAGTAATTGTACACAAAGAGAAATATTCTATCATTGGAACTATTACAAAGGCTCCATGTCAGTGCAATGTGTGGCAGGCAGTTGTTACTGACATCATGAACAATGACAGTAATTGTACACAAAGAGAAATATTCAATCATTGGAGTTATTACAAAGGCTCCACGTCAGTGCAAAGTGTGGCAGGAAAGTGTTACAGACATCATGAACAATGACAGTAATTATATACACAGAGAAAATTATACACTAGGGAGTTATCTAATAATGATGCAATACAATGAGCATTGTCAGTTGACATGGGGGTTCCATGTCATAACGGCGACTGCTGAAAGACGATTGGCATTATGGCGAAGTCAGAACATCGAACATCAGTTTTGACACTCTGACTCCCCAGAGCACAGCAAAACAGTCCTGGGGACTTGCATTTTAACGTTTTATGTGGGGGACGCACCACCCTGCACCCCTGCACCCCCCCCATGGGGGGCTTTGCTCCCTGCATCCCCTACTTAAGGATTCTCAACTCCAGGCGGGGTGTATGTCGGGGGGGTGCAAAATGTTAAACAACAAATTTGGGCCAGGTGCAACAAAAACGTACCTGCGCCCGGACCCGAACTCAGCACCCTACCCACCCAAGCAATGAACCCACCCACCACGCCACAAGGCCAGCTTGGCAGTCTGCTGTGGCACCACCTCTCAAAACCCATCCTTCCTCTTGCTGAGCATGCTCACTCCCCCTGCATGCGTATGCATAGCGATATTCCATCGCTATATTCGCCGACCCACCCCATCTGGTCACCCTACTTCGTTGGTAGTCCCTATGACATGCGCCAGGATTGAGTCGCCGTTATTGCAAGTGCTCAATCGCTGATGCCCATGTCATGGGCTACCGACATGAGAGTAAGCAAAATTGTTGAAATAAGTCAAAGGAGTAAAAATAAATATTGGAGACAGGAGCAAAGGAGCTATGGAGGAGAAAGCGAGAAACAAGCCCAGGAAGTGGACCAAAGTAGAGCTGGAAATACAGTAGAGACCAGAAAGCCATCCAATGGGCATTGTTGTAGGGCTAAGGTGCAGGAGAGGAAATAGTTGGAGGGTTACGGCAGTCACAGTTAGATGAAACCAGGATGTGATCCCACAGTTCTTTTTTGAAAGGGCTCAACCTGGGTATGGATAGAAGGGAACCGGGGATGGAGTTCATCCATAAAGGGGCCCTATATTTAAAGTACTTTTGACCGACAGTGGTTCTATAGAAGGGGACTTGGAAAGCAGTTTTGTCTGTGTGTCTGATCGTCCACCTGTGCTGCTCTGGAGAGAGGTTACAACCAGGAAGTGAGTGGCCTAAAGAGATTTTTTTTGCTAGTAGGCAAGTCTGATAGTAGAGACGCCCTTGGAAATTTAGCCAGGCTGAGCGTTGATAGAGATCACAGGTGTGCATCAACCTGTCGCAGCCAGTGGCCAGGTGGCAGGCTTTGTTTCAGGCAAGTTTAATTTTTCTCAGGGCAGAGTTTGAGGCAGACCTGTAGATGACTATACCATAGTCTACCAGGGATAGAATCGAGCTGGAGATAGTCAGTCTAAGAGCAGCAGGGGGGAGGCAGGACATAATTCTGTAGGAGGAGGCCAGTTCTGGCATTAATTGTGGAGCAGGTAGCGGTAGTGTGTTCATGGAAGGAGAAGGCAGGATCGAGGTTGATACCAAGGTATTTAAAATGAGGAACAGATTTCAGGAAGGTACCATGAGAATTGAGGATGGAGAGGGTGGAGGACTTGTATTTATTTTGGTGAAGGGAGAATAGCATTACCTTTGTCTTTTTATAATTGAGAATATGTTTATGGGCTGAAAACCAAGATTTGACCTCCTTGAAGGAGAGCTGCAGGTCCTGTTGAAGCAGGGTGGGGTCAGGGTGGCAACTGAACATTACTGCATCGTCCACATAGATGAGGAGACAGCCGGTGCAGGCCGAGGGGAGAGAGTTCAGGTGCAGGGTAAATAGGAGTGGGCCAAAAATGTAGCCCTGAGGTACCCCAGAGTGAACCTGCAGACTAGTGGATAGGGTGCCATTTATTTTCACTTGCTGGGATCTTCCTTGCATGTAGTGGGTGAACCAGGCAGTGACCTCCTGGGACAGGCCAGTGGAAAGGAGAAAGTCTGATACTAGGGAATGACTGACCATATCAAAGGCCTTGGGGAGCTCTATGTATGCTGGTCCAACCAAGGCCCCTTGGTCAAGGGCATCATGGATTTATGTGGTGTACATCAGGAGGGCAGTGGTGGTGCTGTGGCCCTTCCTGAATCTTGTGGATAGGGTGACCACTGCCCATTTCTACTGGGAAGGGAAATGACCAAGGCACAGCGACATATTCAGGATATTGGTCATGGGGGTTAAGACTGTGTCTAGAGTCAGGCTGACTAGCTTAAGGTTCAGTGTATCGCCACTCTGACTGGATTTGCCAAGGAACTTAGAGAGGTAGAAGCGGGCAGTACTCGGGGGGATGGTCTTGAAGTGGAACGGTGGGACACCAGTTGTGGGGGGCAGCCCATGAGAGAGGGAGAAGAAATCGGGGGGAGGGAATACTGAGCTAAGGTCAGTAAAAGCCATATTAAAGGTGTTGGCAATCTGGTCAGGATCTTGGGTAGGGACCCCATTTATGATCAGTGGTGGGGGGTGGAGGATTTACCACTGAGTTCCTTAATATTCTCCCAGAAATTATGTCCCTGCCTCCAGGAGGTGGTGGGTTTAGTTTGGTAGTAAGCAGCTTTAGCTTGGTGAATGGCCCAGGTGCAGGAGTTTCGGGCAGTATGGTATACCTGATGGTCCGCGGGATGGACAGATTCCAGGGCTCAGTGCCATAGGTTGTCATGAGCAATCATTTGGTCTATTATAGACTGGCTGACCCAGAGAGCGAAGCAATTTTTTACCACCCACTTAGCAAAGGAGGCAAAGATATCGCAAGTGGAGTTAAAGGAACTAATAAAAAAAGGACAGCGCATCATCGACAGATGCAATATAGTTGAGTGGGGTCCAGTCAAAGTTGAGAAGATAATTGCAGAAATACCCTAGAGCACCTTCCCTAAGGAGTTGGTGTCTGGTGATATTGGGTTTAACTAGTGGCAGGTGACTGGGGAGTAATCGCTAAGTGAGTCAGATATGACCTGAACATCGGAGATACATTCAAGGTGATTGGAGAAAATGAGGTCAAGGAGGGTTCTGTTGCAAATGTTTTGATTGAGCCTGGTTGGAGAGGGGACCAGCTGAGTTAGGTTTTGGGCAGCAGTGGCATCTTTGAAATAGGTTGATTGAGGGGCAAGCCAATTTGTTTTAAAGTCACCAAGTGTGATGATCTCAGAGTTTATTGGGAGTTGGGCTGTGATGTCTAGAATCAAAGTGAAAGCCTCTTTCTGGTTGGGAGAGTATGTATATAGACAGGTATCAGGTATCAGACATCAGGTATACAGTTTTACCAGAGGTCCCAATGACAATTTTAAGAGTAAGAGATTGGGCATTAGCAGTGGGGAGGGTAGTCAGGATTACATGACTTTGTAGTCTATCACCTATGTTACCCTTGAATTTACTACCCCCAAGCTTCAGGGTGCGTCCTGGCATCCTGCTGCAGATGAATACGTAGAAGACTGAGAAAATGCTTCCTCTCTGTCATCGTTTCTCCAAGGCGAACATATTTTGGGTCTCCCGCCTCCTCTCATAACTTTTGTCCTTCATGCCGCTGATCCTTTTGGTGACCCTGTTTTGTACCCTTAATGTCCTTCTAGTATTGGGGAGACCAACACGGTATGCAGTATTCCAACAGGGGCCTGACAAGGGCCTTGTAAAGTGGCAGGATTACTTTTCTTGGCCTGCTGCCCCTCTTTTGATGTACCCTAGCATTCTTTTTCACAATCAGATCCCCCCCAGACTCCACCAGAAATGCAAACATACTACTGCACTTGCTACACTAATGATTTGCACACCAAAACTGTGACTGGGAACACCCCAAATGTAGGGACCCATAAAAGTTAGGGTACAAATGCATTCTAGAACACAGACCAGTATGGTCGATGTGCTTTGAGAATGAGTTTTGCTGTCTGCTGATGTCATTCAGACCCCATGCTCTTTATTTTTCTTCTTTTATCATTCTGTTTATCCCCCTTGTCACTGCAGCTGCCTGTCTCAGTTCAGTCTGCTCCCAACCCATCTTATACCTTCTCTGGTGCCATATACCATTAGTGAGGTGACTCAATTATGGCAACCCAATGGTGATGGAAAAATGTTGTGAGTGACAGGGACGATATGGATTTCACAGCACCCTGCACTCACAACCTTTTCGCTGCCCGCACTGTTCACCTCCTGTCCACTCATGCTCAGACATGGAGGTGATTATATCTAGTGTAGGAAGGTAGGGGTGGGGCAAAGCTACCTGTTCTTCACTACCATCGCTTGGTGGTAATGTGTTGCAGCAGAATGTGGGGCCACAGTCTTTGCAGGTGACATGTTTCTGGTGCTGTGATTGACGGCGACCAGATTCAAGTCGCACTGACATGGGTGAACCCCTGGGTGCTTACCCACTCTTCAGGGATTGCCATGGCTACTGCCCTAGGGTGGATTCTGTGGGGGTGGAGAGTTGGTGGCTGTTCTCCTATGGGCCTGTCAAGTGTGGGAGGGTGAGGCCAGTAGGGTTGGTGGGGTCTAAGAGTTCCTGCTTCATGCTGCTATGCTCCTGTGAAATTTCCTCCTTGTATTGCTCTCTGCCCCATAAATGCCATCGGCCAAGGCACCAAGGAGTGTGTATGCACACAAAGCATGCTGACATTCCAGCATGATCTGCTTTCCCACAGGTGGCTTCAACTGCACTGCCACCTAGTGGTCACCCAGCTGGAAGATTAGCAGCAGAGTCTGTTACCCTTCCTTCTCAGAGAGGTAGAGCATCCTATAGGAGGCGCTGTCCTTTCCCCCCTCAGCTAGCCCCCAGTCCCCTAGGCTTGTTTCCAAACCAGGGCTGCCAGTATCATAAGCACCTTTCTTTTTTTATCTGTTTATATCTACAGGGCTGTGAGATCCCTCTACCATACCACTTGTTCCCCAACCTTACAAGACCTTAAAAATGAATAAAAGAAATGAGAGAAGAAACAAAGAATTTATTGTCAGAAAAGGACTGCTTAGCCCGACCAGTCTGCCCAGATGGTCCCTGCCTATTCTGTCTCTGCAGATCCTAACTGATCTCTGACGACCCCCCCCGTCTATTTACTAATATTCCACTATATCTATCCATGCATGATTGAAGATCCATACAGTTTTCATCTCCACCACTTCCACCAGTTGTCTGTTCCAGACATCCACCACTCTTTCAGTGAAGAAGCACTTCCTCACATCCCTGTTAATCCCCCAGCTTCATCGCATGCCCTCTGGTCCTGTTGCTCTTTTTCATTTGAAAGAGACTCCCTTCCTGCATCCTGTTCCCCCCATGAGGTACTTGTAGGTCTCTATCATGTCCCCAGTCATTCTCCTCTTTTCCAGGGTGTGCATGTTGAGATGCCTCCATCTCTTCTCATTTGGCTTTTGATGCAACCCCTTCACCATTTAATTTGCCCTACTTTGGACTGCCTCCATTCTATGTACTTTCTGAGGTGTGGCCTCCAGAACTGGACACAATAGGTAGGGTCTCACAAGTGAGTGATATAGTGGTACCGCCACCTTTCTCCTCCTGCTGGAGATACCTCTTCCTATGTATCCCAGCATTCCACTGGTGCTACCCACAACTTTGTCACACTGCCCTGCCACTTTGAGGACATCAGATATGATAACACCAAGGTCCTCTTCCTGCTTAGCGACTGTCAGTACCTCCCCCATTCTATACTCAGCTACTGGGTTCCTATGCCCTAGATGCATGATTTTGCACTTTTTGGTACTGAACCACAACCGTCATGCTCTTGACAACTCCTCGAGTTTTCCAAGATCTCTATGCATTCTCTCCACTCACTCCTGAGTGTGCACCCTATTACAGATTTTGGAGTCCTCTTGAAAAAGGCATAACTTCCCTTACAGTTCTTCTGCAATGTCACTTATGAAGACATTCAAGAGGACCGGTCCCAGTACTGAGCCCTGCAGCACCCTGCTGGTCACTCTCTCCTTATTAGAGTGAGTGCCATTAACCACCATCTGTCCATTAACCAGTTCCATACCCAGTTCAGCACTTTGGATTCCAATCCCAAGAGATTTAAACATGTTTTCTCAATTTTGTTAACTGTAGTCATTTGCTTTTATGTCTCAAACTGCATTCTAGTCAAAATGAGAATCTCAAATGTTAGTACAAAGCTTTTCTGTTTTTTTCCCTTGTAGTTATTTATCACTATGCAGTGGTTGTGGAGATGTTTTTCATTGGCCTGTTTGCCCGCTACTGCTTTCGGAAAGTGGAGCCTCATGCAGAAAGAACTGATGTGAACAAGGTCATTTCCTCTTCATCATCCTCCTCCTCCTCCAGGCCCAAAGTCAACAAGTCCATCCAGACCGACTACGTTGAACTGGACAGGCCAGGATTCTCAGAGACAGATGATATGTCATGGGGTGTCAACCTGGGCTACCATAGTGACAGTGAGGATAGTCTGTGCCGGATTGAGCATGCCCCACTGGACAAGTTTGATTTTGGTCCTGGGCTTGGGTTCCGGATGAACAACTTCAGCAGCCCTTCACAGAAGAACTCCCAGCTTGAACAAAAAAATGTGAACTGGAAAGTAAACCTGGCTCAGAGTGTTCCTCCAGTTCAGGGCGATCCACCCGTGGAGACAAATAGCATTCAAGTGACAGCTCAAGTCCACAGTAAGGACGCAAATGAGATCACAGTGGTGTAGAATGGGCAAGAGGAGGGGAGAAAGACTTCTAGTAAATTAAAAAAAGAGGACCCAAACTGGCCTTTTGTGTGAGGGCTGACAGTGTCCCTTTAAAGAGACTCTGGCAGCTCTGGGAACCTTTGGAAACACAATTTTTAGACAGACTTCAACTATATATTTATAGGTTTTACCATAGCTCATTGACAGCGCTAGCACCGACATCCCCTACAACGACAGCTACCATGCTGACTGTTGGCATTATACAGGGATGTCGGGTGCACTGTCGAGGGGCAGCATCCCCCAAACCCCACACCCCAGTCTCTAGGATTCCTACTCTGAGTTGGAGCTGGACGGGGGACACTCTAGCGGCTGTCCCAGTCACTGCACAGACCATCACAGCGAGGAGTGGGTTTTGCCCGATTCCTGTTGCTGCAATGGTCTTTGCGGTGCCAGAGTCGCTGCGGTAATGGTATACCATATTGGTTGGAGTGATCTTTTAGTTATGGACCTCTTTCTGCATTCTTAGGGTCAGTGAGCAGTTCCGGTACCAGAAGGATGTGACTCTGTGTGCCTATAAATCTTTTAACAATTATCTGATTTCCTATATGTTTATTTTACAAAAATGAGGTGTAGAACATATTTTTTAAAATTTAAAAAGTATCCTCCTATTTTGTACTTTATGTGGAACATTTCAGTTTTCATATCTTGAGCAAGAGGCCCGCTTAAGGTAATAAAAGAGTCCAGTGTGCAACTTTAGTGATCATCAGTACTAACTGGCTCTGTTCATAGGTTCATAGGTCAGTACTTGCTCAGGGGACTAGCCCATGATGAACTCGCCACCTTTAACCTGGGTGGAAATCATATTTACTGTCACCCATATAAAGATTGAGCATTTTTTTAAATAACTGAAAAGTACTAGTATATACCACTTCAAGAGGTAGTGAATTCCAGATCGGCACTATTCTCTGAGTAAAGAAATTGTTTCTACTTGTTGTCTTATTAGTGATAGATTTTAACTTTAATTTATGAGATCTGGTGTTATTCATCTTATGCTGCCATTCCAAACATATAGATTCAGACAAGGCTGTGTCCCTTGAAGCGTTATAAATTAAACATAAATCCCCCTCTTAAAGATCGATATTCTAGGGAGTAAAGTTTCAAGTTTTTCAATCTATTATTATATGATAATGTTCTGCAATTAGAGACATATCTAGTAAATCTCCGTTGTACCTTTTCAACTAATACCTTGTCCTTTATCAAAGTAGGAGCACAAAATGAAGAGCAATAGTCAAGATTTGTTCTGACTAAGCTACAATAAATAGGAATTAGCACTTCTGGTTCCCTTGATTTAATATTTTTCAAGAGGCAAGTAATTAATCTCTGACATTTTTGAGTGGTTTTATTAGTATGCTCAGAGAATTTCAGTCTGTTCGTAATATAAACACCTAAATCCTTTTCAGAGGTTACCTTGCTCAATATAATGTTATCCAGAGAATAGGTGATAAACCTATTATTTTTACCGAAGTGCATTACTTTACATTTTGAAGTATTAAAGGTTAGTTTATGTTCTTTTGCCTAATTGGATAAATTATTCAAATTCTCCTGTAATATAGAGGCAGAAGAAGAATCATTCACTATACACCCTAACTTGGCATCATCAGCATATTTATTTAACCACACCCCATCCGTTGTATTCATGCTGGAAATGAGGATATTAAACAAAATTGGGCCCAATACTGACCCCTGTGGCACTCTACTTGTAACTATACTCCAGGTTGACGTAAAACCCCTAATATTAACTTGTTGTTTTCTGTTGGTTAACCATATTGAAATTCACCTAACTATATTTTCATGCAATCCAATATTCATAAGACATTCAAACAGCATTTTAAGGGACACTGAGTCAAATACCTTTTCGTAGTCCAAAAAGACTACATCCACGGGAAGCCCTGAATCCAAGGCTGCATTAATTGGTTCGAAAAAGTTGATCAAGTTATTTTGACATGATCTACCTGAAACGAAGCCATACTAAGTTATGTCCAACAATCCATTTCTTGTTATGTGAGTATTTATTTTATGCGTTAAAAGTTTTTCCATGATCTTCCCTATACAGGATGTCAAACTAATAGGTCTATAATGCTCCACTTTCTGTTTTGCCCCTCCCTTATGAACGGGGATAACCAAGGCTTCTTTCCATTCATCCATGACATCGCCAGTTTTGATGGATTTGTTAAACGTAAGGGTCAGGGCGCCAGCTATTTAATATGAAATTTCCTTTAGAAAAAGAAAGGGGATACTGTCTGTTCCTGCTGATGGTGAGGATTTAAATGAATTTATAGCTGAAAAAACTTCAGAAACTGTAAATTCTTCTAAGCATTCTACTGAAGTATAATCCATATTACTTACTGGCTCCTTGGTTTTGTAAATACTAGAAAAGTATCTATTAAATTCATTTGCCATAAGCTGTTCATCAGATATTAAATTATCATCAATTAGTAATGGACCAACTTTGGATGAATTACTTTTCATTGAACCGATATAATTGAAAAACTATTTTTTATTATCTTTATTCATTGTTGCTAATTTATACTCCATTTCTTTTTTGCCTTTTTGATTGCTGATTTTGTTTTATTTGCCTTTTGTTTAAACCTTTTCCAATTGATATCCGTCCTCTGCTTTTTGTGTTTATTAAAGGCCCTTTTTTTTGACCTCACAAGTTTTTTGATCTGTAATCAGAACCAAGGAGGGAGCCTTCTATGATTATGATATTTTTACGTACTGGTACCCAGTTATCGACACAGTAACACAGTTTTTCTTTGATTTTATACCGTATATGCTTAGCATGAAGTTCATTCAGCTCCTGTTGCCAATTCCAGTCACTAAGATATGATTTTATTTCATTATAATTAGCCCTTGAGAAGTTCCTCATTTTAGTTATACCTTTAGTAGCCACCTCATAATAATTGATTGTCCATAGTACCATGAAATGGTCACTATCGGCCAAAGGTGCCAAAATAATAGGAATTTCTGCCTGGTCACAGATGTTAGTGAGTATTAAATCAAGAATATTTTCCTTCCTTGTAGGACCATGTACCAGTTGTTCCAAACCCAAGGATATAATTGTTTCCAGGAATTAAGTTTCCTGGTAACATGAGCCCAATAAAGTATCTCAGTTAATTCCTGGATAGTTAAAATCACCCATTAATATAGTATTATCAAGGTGGTTCATCTTTTGTAAGTAGTCCAAAAAGGAATTATTACTATTCTTATCTATGGAAGGGGGATGATAACAGAGTCCTAATGTTATAGCTTCCTGTTCAAATGTTAGGTTGACCCATACACATTCAATACTTTTTGGGACTGGTATATCAGTGTACACTTCATGACAGGCTATTCCCTCTTTAACATACACTGCAACCCCTCCTCCTCTAGAATATGAGTGATTCATATTAAATAGAGTGTATCCCTGAATGTTTTGACCCCACTGTTCTTCAGTGAACCAAGTCTCAGTCACCCCGTAGATGTCTATATTGCTGGTTTTTAATACAAGACTGAGCTCATACATTTTATTAACTAAGCTTCTAGCATTTAGTAACAATATGTTAAGTTTTGAATAATGTATATTATTATTTTGCTCCAGACAGGCCTTAGGAAGAGTCATACTCTCATTACTGTTGCAGATTTGAGGGTTAGCCAAAGAGATAGCATAAATGTCATTATTTCTATCTTTCCCTAAGTTTCAAAAAGAAACAATCTCTTCATTTATTGCTTTCCATAATAATTCAGAACCTCTTTTATTTAGATGAAGGCCATCTCTTAAGTAATATTGCCAGTTATTATTAAACTGTTCCCAGTGCATCAAGCACTCAAGATTCTGTTTCAAACACCACTGAGGATTTATAATTGGAATGGATGTGTTCCCTGTATTTAGTGTCCCCCTTTTCTTTATAGCTGTATACCATATTAACATTAAAACAGTGTCCCTCTCCCTAGACATCATCTTCTTTGGTTACTATACCTGATATCCCAATTGCTATGGAAGAGAGAGAGGAATTTTGTGATGTTATCTGTAGATAAGCACTCTTCTAGAGGGTAGTGATTTAAGCAACAAACCACATCAGGGTGAGCATTGTAGGGGACTGATGCCCACTCCAGATGTGTTGTGAGGCATGTAGCACCCCGGGATTGCATTGATTCACCCATAATGTCCTCCCCGAAGAGGCTTATTGCACTTATAAAATGCTATTTTGCTACAGAAAGCAGAACATTTGTAAAATCAGTTTAAAAAGTGAGTTCAAATTTGTTCACATTGCTAGGATACAGTATGGTTGTTTTGTTCACAGTTTTAGAATGCAAGTGGACTGTTGCCCCAAAGTTTTACAGAACTCTACTTATTGCCCAGGGTGCCTCTGGAAATGAACTATTATAGCTCAGTGGGCCCTTCCTGGTAAAAACCTTTTAATCAATCAGTTAATCAATTAATCAATCAATGAATCAAGTCAAACTAAGATACAAAAGTTTGTCTGCACAGCTGGTCACACGTAGGGGATCAATGCACAGGCATGTGATGACTTATGGCCAATCACAGACCATGATTTGCTAAGCCCATTTTTATAGGCAATTCAGTTTTATTTACATGGCTCCCAGTCCCAGGGGTGCTGGATGCCTTACAGTTACAGCAGAGGTGGTAAAGCATAACCTGTTTTCATTTTAAATATAGAATTATAAAGAACAAGCATTTGTCAATGCCGAATGTTTGCTTGCTGGTATTAGCATTAGAAATGCAGGAGTTCGACAGATGCAGATTAGGAATGGCAGTGAAGTACTGAACTTCACATGAGCCCCACCTCCATCCTGTAGAGATGAACAGGATTTGTGGTAAGGTTTTGGGTCGTCACCCATGGCGGTCAAGCCATGTCACCTAACCCTATTCTGCAGACACCGACACATGTTGAGCTGTGCCTTAGGGTGTTTGGCTTTACAGTCACCCCATTCCATAAGGTCATACATTGAAATGGGTGCAGCATAAGAGAATGGGATGAAGTCTTGGGACGAAGAGTCCAAGATACACCTCGATGCCTGTCAGTGGTGGGAGGTGGGGGTGGGATGGCATGAGCAGTACAGTTGGCAGTCCAAAGGCACACCCCGATGCCTGTCTGTCTGTACAGGGTAGGACGTTATGGTTAGAAACCATAATGCCTCAGGCATTTGTTGATATTCACAGTACACATTTTGAACATGGCCTTTTTGTGACCCCACCTCATGAAAGCATTTGGGACCTCTTGTCATGAACAGTGGCAGTGTGACTTTGTCAATGTGTCCTGAAAACTGACTTCTAACAGTGACAGTGCCATTCTGCACCACATGTACGAAAACACAGATCGGGAAGGATGTTAAGGATGACAGCTGTACCATCCATAGGGAGGTCTGAAGAGATGGCAGTGTTGAAAATGTGTAGTGGGAATATTAAAAATGCTTGCACTTCTGATATGTGGAAACCACGAAACGCATGCATGTAACACAGTTATTTTATGGAGTTTCATCACCAGATTTTCATCATAGGCATGTAACGACTACTGGTCATGAACAGTGTCACTGTGATTTTGTTACTGTGTCCTGAACACTGATTTCCCACAGCAACCATGGTATTCAACGCCGGAACTGCGAAAACACTATTTCAACCAGGATGTGAAAAATGACAGCTGTACTGTTCATAAGGAGGTGTGGGAAAATGGCAATGTTGAAAATCTGGAGTGAAAATATTACAAATGTGCAAAGTTATAAGCGTGTGTGGAAACTGCTCAACGCACACTTGTAACACAGTCATTTTATGGACTTTCATCACCAAATGTTCAACATAGGCATTTTAGGACCTCTGCTAATGAACAGTGTCACTGTGATTTTTGTAATATGCCCTAAGCAGTGATTTCCCACAGCAACCGCGCTATTCTGTGCCAGAAGTGCAAAAACACATTTTGGCCAGGATGTGAAAAATGACAGCTGTACTGTTCATAAGGAGGTGCAGAAAAATGACAATGTCAAAAAAAATGGCATGAAAATATTGCAAATATGTGAAGGTATGAGCGTGCGTAGAAAATGCGCAAAGCACGCTTGTAACACAGACATTTTATGAACTTTTCTCACCAAATTTTCAACATAGACAATTTAGGGCCTCTGCAAATGAACTGTGTCACTGTGATTTTCTTAATCTGTCCCAAACATTGATTTCGCACACCAACTGCGCCATTGTGCGCTACATGCGCAGAAACACATTTTGGGTGAAATGTGCAAAATTAAAGCTGTACTGCTCATAGGTAGGTGTGGTAAAATTGCACTGTTGAAATTCTGGACTGCAAATATTAAAAATTCATGCACTTATGAGCATGCGTAGGAACTGCGCAACGCATGCTCGTAAAACAGTAATTTTTTAATAATGTTTTTACCAAATTTTCAACATAGCCATTGTAAGACCTCTGCTCATGAACAGTGTCACTGTGATTTTCTTAATCTATCCCAAACAATGATTTCGCACACCGACTGCGCCATTGTGAGCTACTTGCGTGGAAACACATTTTGGGTGAGATGTGAAAAATGACAACTATACTGCTCATGAGTAGGTGTGATAAAATGGCAATGTTGAAAATCTGGAGTGAAAATGTTACAAATTCATGAACTTACGAGTGTGTGTAGGAATTGCGCAACGCACGCTCGTAAAACAGTCATTTTAAGGAATTTTTCCACCAAATTTGCAACATAGGCTTTTTGAGAGCCCACCTTATGAACACTGGCACTATCATTTCGTTAATCCATCCCAAAAGGTGATTTCGTGCAGTGACCGTGAAATCACCCTTCGGGCCTGATTAACGCCATGACAGTGACAGAATTCATGAGGAGAGGTCCCAAAAACCCCATGTTGAAAATTTGCCATCAAAATTCCTAAACATGCTTGAGATATGCAGCAAAGTTGAAAAAAAACTATGTATTCCATTATACAGCTTACCGGCATTTCCTCAGTTCGTGGTCGGCTTTGAAGAGTGCAAACGTGTTCCCGGTCCACTGAAGACCGTTGCGCAGGACTCTGGAGGTAAGCATTGGGTGAGGCGGTGGAGAGGCAGGGTGTGCAGTGGGTGGGCGCTGGTTGCAGGAGGGGGGTCTTGCAGACCACGAGGGACCATTTTTTTCTTTACGGGAAAAAAAAAATAAAAACACAATGCGGGGCAGTTTCCAATTTTACAGGTGCATTTGGCACACTGGGGTGGGCTCCCAGTGTGCCAAGGGACTCTTTTTTTGGGGGACTGCTGTAGCTGATGGGAATTGGGCACCCCCGTCGGCACATAAGAAAATGGGGGGGGGGACATCATGCCGACGGGGATTGGGCACCCTGTCAGCAGGCAACAAAACTGGGGGGGGGTTACATCATGCCGATGGGGAGGGGGCTCACCCATTGGCTAAATGAACATTGCGGGCACTGAAGCCGGCGTGGATTGGGGCCCCCATCGGCCAACAAAGACCTTTTGTGGGGGCACATGCTGCCGAGGGGGATTGGCCACCCCCTCGGCATGGGAGACTGCCAAATACTGTTTGTGAATGTGGCGGCAAGCAGCCCGCCATGTTCACAAACAGTATTAGGCTAGCTAATGTTCTGCCCTGCAATCACGGGTCGCTCCCTCATTGCAGCGCAATGACTGATGCTGCAAGAACGATGCGGCCCCTGATTGCTGCGGCGAAAACGTTACAACTTGGTGCACTTTTTGGAGACCAGTGTCATCGGCACACTGTGCCTCCATTGGTCCACTACTGTCAAGCTCCCAAATGCAGTGCCTCCCTTGGCTGTAACATTGCCGCACCTCCACAACCTACTTCTCTCCTAAGCTGTCACATCATGTTTCTTGCGCATGTGTGCAAGCAAACATAAAAAGGGGAAGCTAAATACAGTGTGTATATATGAAATATATATGAGATATGGCATGGCTGCACTGAAAATATCAGATTTATTTTAATGAGTGCTTCCAGAACCCAATGACCTTATGTGTGGCTTAGCCACATGTGGGTTTATCAGGTTCAGGAAGCATAAATGTAAATGCATCTGTGCCCTACACAGTCACAACAAGGGAATGTCACTAATTGGTTGTTACGACCACTTGATGCCAGTTCCTCATAAGCAACCCATTGTGCTATACACGTGAGGTCACAAGCCTTTCCCTGCATGCTCACCTGTGCTATAGCAACCATGCAGTGAAAGAGGTGGGGTTGCTGTGCATATAATGCACAGGGTCATGCACATAGTATCACAGTCCTTGCACAGGTGCTCGCAGTTTTGCAACCCCCCCATGCCAGCAGAAATATTACAAGAAAGAAGTAGAAGGTGTTGCAGTGTTGCAACAACTGCTAAAGGAACCGGCACGTGATTAAGATAATCATGGGATTGTCTAGTTTTAAACCAGCGGTGGAGAATGGGGCCAGGGAGAGGGTCCCATTGGATACCACAAACAAACAAATCATCTTTGAGTCAGCCCTAGACTACCAGGGAAGTTGGTAGAATGGAAGAAAAAAATTGGACTAACAGGCCTGATGTGAGGGTTGGGTGGGTGGATGGAACACAGTGGCAGTAATCTTGTGTCCAGCAAGTTCTGCTCCTATGTAGTGCCATTCAACTAGTGCTATGGTCTGAACTGCATGGGAGTTACTGGATAGAATGTTAGTGGCTGCAATTCTCATTTGCACCCACTAACATCTGGCAAGTTGATGTGAATTGTGACTGTTGCTAGGGGGGCTCTTTCCCCATAGTGACTGAGTTAGGCCTTTGTGCATCACCATTTCTGGTGGTGGCTCAGTGAGGTGCCTGATTGCACCCTGAATTTGTGCCACCATCAACTAAGACTAAGAACTGGGCCCCGATTTTTATTTTTTTCATTGCAGTCATGAAATATTCAGTTTATGCAATGGTCTTGATTTTATACTGTTTGTGTATTCGTGCATATACAGGCTATAGTAGCACTAAGTGTGTGCTCCTTTTTTTAATTTACTATTTTTTTGTTGTACTATTTATGCTTTGGTGTTATACTTATGCCTATTTTGCCCATTGATTCACTGTTGTTGTTTGTCTTGTTTACCCTATCTTTGGCAGAATGCTGATATAGAATGTTCAGAATCAGCTTGTGGGTGTTTAAACAGCTGGTTCCAAATTAATTTATTGAGAGAAAAATTAAACCATGTGTAGCAATGGAGTGTAGATTGTTGTGGGATTTACCTATGCCTTTAACTACAAAAGAAGTAGGTAACTCACAATATCCCACACCATGCATGGCTTTATTACGAGTGAAACGGTATCTGATTTAAAAAGTTTAAGAAAGATAGACAAGCTCTTGTCAGAGCCAATATGGCTGTGGAGAGCTTTTAGGAGTGGCAAGCATGTGGAAAAGAATATGCGGTGCTTTTTGCTGTACCGGAGTCAGCCGTAAGTAGTACTACAGCAATCACAGTACTGCATATGCGTGATACTCACACATGTGAAGTTTGCCCTGTAGTCAGGCCTGCACAACATGGCGATGCTGACATAACTATGTATGCATGATAGTCATGCATGTGCAGTTTAAGTCAGCATCACCATGTTGTGCATGGTGTCTGTCAGTACTGCAGCTGCAAAACAGAAAAGTAGTGCGCTGGAAAGTGGGTATGTTTAAGTGGCCTGTGGAGGGAAAAGGCTGCATAAACAGAATCACTGGAAACTATGTCAGAGCACTGTGGCAGCACATCAGACATCAGCCCAATTACATACTTCCACAGTGCTGTTATACAAATCTGATGATGGCATAACATCTGTGGAACTTAGCCCATGCAGCCGTACAAATCAGACTCATGAGGAGTCTATTAACAAACTCTCTGGTCTGGGACTTGCTCGCCATCACAGTCACTTTCTCATTCTTTTCTGTCAGATGTGCCTTAACCATATTGATCTCAATGCTGGTAGACTACGTCTGGTTTTCCCGATTGTATCCCCTGACCTATAGAGCTTTACACAGACATAGTCCGAGTTACCCACAAGAGCTTTTTTGCCCCTACTACCCCCTCCACCCCTCCATTCCACCGATGAGAGATTGCTAGAGGTTCCCAAGGTGCAGTTGAAAACATCTGGTGCTCATTCGTTTGCTTATGCTGCACCTACCCTATGGAATTCTCTACCTTGTTGGGTTCGGGAGTGCCAGACCGTGGACAGCTTTAAAACTGCATTAAAAACACATTTATTTAATCTTGTATTTGTGAACAGCTGAGTACATTAGTATAGTTTATTGGATTTTATTCTTTGTTTTAAATTTCAGATTTTATATTTGTACAGCGTTTGATATTTGAATTGCGCTTTATAAATAAAATCATTATTTGTTATTATTAGGCGGGGGTAGTAGTAGTCTTGAAGTGGTGGCTGCCGGTGATGGCATGCTCTGGAAAAAAGTGGTCCCCATGCTCGTCTGCACATTTTAGAAATGATGCTTTTCCTTGTTTTTGCTGTAAAGAAACTGACTCCTTTAACACAAAAACAAGGCGTGAGTTGTGGCCTTCACCCCTTTTGCTTCAAGTAAGGAATGTCATAATGGGTTTGCATCAGATGTACAATGGCAGCCATAGATGCAAAATATTGTTAAACAGTAATCAACTGTATGCAAAATCATTTTTTTGAATGTGTGCTTTTTTATTGTTGTCAATACCACTCCACCAATGTGTACTCTGCCCCTGGATTTCTGTACCCCAAGTGCATTATTTTACATTTTTGTGTTCGAGACAAAAATGCCTTTCAAATGAGGGTAGTCACTAATCGAAATTCTTTATAGTTTTTATGTTTGCTTGCTTGCATGTGCAAGTAACATAGTGCCACCATACAAGTTTTCATAGGTGTGCCATCCCCACTTCTAATGCCCTGCTCCTTTTTTAGGAGGAGCAAATCAGGTGCCCCATCACTCTCTGCTCTCCAACACATTACCTCCAAAAACCATATAAACACTACAAACAGGTATCTGCCTCTATCTCTGAAATCAAATAAAGAGGCAGAAGACACTGCAGAGCAGGACACTGCGGCACAGGAGCTAGCACAACAATACTCACCCAAATCAGGAACCAAAACTAAACAAGCAGAAAGGGAAATCCAAAAACTTGATCATAGGAGACTCCATGATTCGGGAGTTGATACCCATCTCCAACTAGGTGATGGTCAGATGTCTCCAGGTACATCAGCATGGAGAGACACTGACCACATTAGCTAAATTGTTCACAAAGCAGGAGAAAACATTGATGTCCTAGTACATAGGGACTACGATCTCAGCCAGCCGGGTCAGTTGTGGAGACCAAGGAACACCTGACTAGGCTGGGTGACAAACTATCATCTATTTCGTCTGGCATCTCCTTCTCTGAGATCCTGCCAGTCTGGGAGAAGGGAGCAGATGGACGGAAGGTCAGAGAAGGGAGATAGGGAGCTAAACACGTGGCTCAAGGACTGGTGCCAGGAAAAGGACACAGATTTGTAGGAACTCGGCAACAGTTCTGGGAGCTTAAAGTTCTTTAAATTTGATGGACTGCATCTGACTAAAGAGGGAGCAGTGCATTGGGGCAGAAGTTTGACGTCTTTGCAGAATATTTAAACTACGCAAATGGGAGAGGGTGCAGCACCCCATACGTCGAATGGGAAGAACACCTCCCCTCACTAGTGGTCAAACAGAATTCAGCGTGTTTGCCATTCATTTGCATCACCAGGTAAGAAAAAGGTTTTGTCTCCCCATACGATGCACAGGGTAATGCCAAACTTCACCCAACAACTAACACACCAAAATCTGGCCAATGGAAAATCATGTACAAAATGCTCACAGCCTGGGAAATAAGATCCCAGACCTGCAGGCAATAATGTCAGAGGCTAAACTGACATAGTAGCAATTAGTGAGACGTGGTTTACCAGTAACCACACCTTGGGAGACTTCCAGTACCTGGATATGTATTGTTCAGAAGAGACGAGGTGCAAAGGGGAGGGGTGGCCTGTATGTTAATGAAAATATCAAAGCTACAGAAATTCAGAATACACATAAGGAGCCAGAAGAACTGTGGGTCACCCTGGAAACAGGTAATGGGACAGCCATAAGAACTGGGGTTGTCTACAGGCCCCAGACCAGAGGGAGGACATAGACACATTACTGTTAGAAGATATACAAAACATGACAGCTAAAGGGAGGTTCTGATAATGGGAGACTTCAACATGCCAGATACAGATTGGTCAATACCAGCAGGAACATCTGCCAGAACTAGACTCATAGTGGATTCCTGCAGGGGAGGGCCTCAAACAACTGGTACAGCAACCCACAAGAGACAGGGCTATCCTAGATCTAGTACTGACTAACAAAGAAGGGATCACAGATCTCCAGGTAGAAGGTCACCTGAGGCCAGTGACCATCACATGGTATGGTTCAATTTGGCTACTACATCTAAATCATCCCATTCCAAGGCAAAATATGGGACTTCAGAGGAGCTGCTGACTTTAGATAAGATGGCCAACAGAGTTAAGCTAGCCCTGGCAAAAAGAAACACAGGTGAGGAGGTACAGGCAAAGTGGGCAAGCATTAAGGATACAATACTTGAAGCAACATCCCATTGTGTTAGACAGAAAAGGAAGTGCAAAGAAGAAGGAAACCACTTTGGTTCTCAAATATAGTAGCAGAAAGGTCAGAGCCAAAAGGCTGGCCTTCAGAAAATATAAGGAACACAGCGGGATGAAGATAGGAGGCATACCAAACTGCCCTAAGGGAAGCAGGTAAGGCAGTAAGGCAGGCAAAGTCCCAAACTGAGGAAACACTAGCACGAACAGTAAAGAAGGTGACAAGACTTTCTATAGATACATTAGTGAAAGGAGAAAGTCCAGAGGGCATGTTCTAATGGAGAAAAGGGAGCATGTGAGGAGGAGGACCCTGTAAAGGCATCTATCCTAAATAGATACTTTTGCTCAGTATTTACTGAAGAGAAGGTAGGGCAGGGCCCACAGCTCAGCATCATGGACACAGGAGGAGGTGAGCACTACTCCTTCACAAAAGAAAGGGTCCTACAAGAGCTAAGCTCAGTGGATAAGGCAATGGGACCTGATGGCATACATCCCAGGGTACTTAAGGAGCTAAAGGAGGAACTAGCAGAGCCATTAGCAGAATTGTTTAGTGAGTCTCTGAGCACAGGAGAGGTCCCAGAAGACTGGAGAAAGGCTCATGTGATCCCACTCCACAAGAGTGGTAGCAGGGAGGAGGCGAGACTACAGACCCGGTCAGTCTTACCTCAGTAGTGGGCAAGATTATGGAGGCACTCCTTAAGGAAAGGATAGTGCAACACCTGGAATCCATAGGGCACAGGATCCAAGACAGCATGGGTTTACAAAGGAAGGTCCTGTCAAACTAATCTCATAGATTTCTTTGACTGGGTAACCAGAGTGGTGGACAAGGGGAGCAGTTGATGTCGCCTACCTGGACTTCAGCAAAGCTTTTGACACTGTTCCACATAGAAGATTGATAAATAAGCTAGGTAGGCTCGGTGGGTCAGAAGTTGGTCAACTGGGTGGCAAACTGGTTGACTGGCAGAAAACAGAGAGTGGTGGTAAATGGTATACAGTCAGAAGAGATGCAAGTCACAAGTGGGTACCTCGAGGATCAGTCCTGGGCCAGTCCTATTCAACATCTTCATTAGTGACCTCGTAGATGGACTAGAGGGTAAGGCTTGTCTGTTTGCAGATGACACCAAGATCTGCAACAGAGTAGATGATCCAGATGGGTGGGCAGAATGAGAAGAGATCTGGATAAACTAGCAGAATGGTCAGAAGAGTGGCAACTGGGATTTAATGCAAAGAAGTGCAAAATCATGCACATAGGGAAGAGAAACCCTGAAGCCACTTATAGGCTGGGAGGGAGTTGCAGCAGTCACAAAGGAAGAAAGAGACTTGGGCATCATCATCACTGATGACCTAAAATCATCCAAGCAGACCTCTAAAGAGTAGGTAAGGCTAGGGGGTGTTAGGGTGTATTAGTAGGGTATCACAAGTCGTAAGAGGGAGGTAATAATCCTCTGTACAAGACATTGGTTAGGCCCCATCTGGAGTACTGCGCAGTATTGGAAGCCACACCTTCACAAGGACATTAACCAAATTGAGGCAGTCCAGAGAAGGGCAACCAAAATGGTGCAGGGACTGCATCAGAAGACATATAAGACAGATTAACGGAGCTCAATATGTATACCCTTGAGCAAAGGAGGGAGAGAGGATATGATCGAGACATTTAAACACCTTAAGGGCATAAACAAGGTGAAAGAGTCTACATGTTTAAATATAAGAAAAATAGCAGGACAAGAGGACACAGCATGAGATTAGAGGGAGGCCGATTAAGGGGAATGTGAGGAAATTCTTTTCACAGAAAGTGGTGGTAGATGCATGGAATGGCTTACCACAAGAAGTGGTGGCTATGAATACAGTGCAGGGCTTCAAACAGGCATGGATAGGCATAAGGAGCAATACAAATGACTATGAATAGATAGGTCACTGACAGAGCAAAGGCCGATGGTACATTTATAAGGTAGAAAAAGAAATGGGCAGACTGGATGGGCCTTGCGGTCCTTATCTGCCGTCAACTTCTATGTTTCTATGTTTCTATGCAGGCGCAGTTGCACCGCACCACACTGCACCGCACCAATGAATGTCTGAGCTGTCTATGACAGCCATTCAGATGCAGTGCCGTACAGTTCTGAGAAAACCACTGCTTCAGTCAGCGGTGGTAACATGTAGGCTATTTGCATACTGGCAGTATGCAAATTGCCTACATGTCAGCACTGCATCTGAACTGTCATAGACAGTTTGTTTCTGATCACTGTCCGATCCAGCCCGCCCCCCCACAAATACCTAGGTAGGGCTCCCTTCCATCCCCGCACACTGTATGACTGACGGGGGTGCCCAATCCCCTGTTGGCTCCACTGCCCCCCAAAAGCAAACTTCCAGGTGCCATGTTGGGAGCCAACCCCAGCGTGGCAAAAGTCTGTGGCCCACGAGGGTGCCCAATCCTCCATTGGCTCCACTGCCCCCCAACAAACTTCCAGGGGACATGCTGGGAGCCCACCCCAGCATGGCAAACGTCCCACGCCATCTTTATAAAAAACAAAAACACCTAGAACAAAGAAAACAGTCCCTCATTGACTCTCTTGCCCCTCCCCAACCCCCACCCACCCTCTGCGTACCCCACCTCCCACACCCCTCTCACCCCATACTTACCTCGGAGGCTGGCGTGATGATCTTCGGTGGACTGGGAACATGTCTGCACTCTTCAAAGTCGTCCGTGAACTGAAGAAATACCGGTAAGCTGTATAATGACATAAATATTTTTTTGTTTCAACTTTGGTGCATATCTTGGCAATTTTTGGGAATTTTGTCACCAGATTTTCAACATGGGGTTCTTGGGACCCCACCTCATGAGCTCAGCCACTGTAATTTTGTTATTCGGTCCCAAAAGGTGATTTCTCGGTCACTGAGTGGAACTACCTTTCGGGACTGAGGAACAAAATGACAGTGCCACAGTTCATGAGGTAGCCCCCCAAAACCCTATGTTGAAAATTTGGTGAAAAAATTCCCCAAAATTACTGTTTTACTAGCGTGCATTGTGCAGTTACTATGCATGCTTGTAGCTTCAAGAAAGTTTACTATTTTCACACCAGATTTTCAACGTTGCCATTTTACCACACCTCATTATGAGCAGTACAGCTGTCATTTTTCACATCTTGCCCAAAATGTGTTTTTGCGCTCGTAGCACACAATGGCACAGTTGGTATGCGAAATCAATGTTTCTGACAGATGAAGAAAACCACAGTGACACTATTCATGAGCAGAGGTCTTAAAATGGCTATGTTGAAAATCTGGTGACAAAAGTCCAAAAAATGACTGTTACAAGCATGCGTTGTGCAGTTTCCAAGTATCCTCATAAGTTCACGAGTTTGTAATATTTTCAGTCCAGATTTTCAACACTGGCATTTTTCCACACCTCTTTATGAACAGTACAGCTGTCATTTTTCACACCCTGGTCAAAATGTGTTTTTGCACTTCCGGCGCAGAAATGCGTGGCCGCTGTGGGAAATCTGTGTTCAGGACAGATTAAGAAAATCACAGTGACACTGTTCATGAGCGGAGGTCCTAAAATGCCTGTGTAGACAATCTACAGTAAAAAATCCTTAAACTAATTACATTACGGGTGTGCATTGCGCAGTTTCTATGCACACTCGTGACTTCACCAGTTTTTTTATATTTTCACTCCAGATTTTCAACATTGCCATTTTTTACACCTCCCCATGAACAGTACCGCTGTCATTTTTCACATCCTGTTTGAAACGTGTTTTTGCACCTATGGTGCCAAATGGTGTTGTTGCTGCACAAAATCAGCTTTCAGCTAACAAACTGATACTGCCACTGTTCATGAGGTGGGGTCACAAAGAACCCATGTTGAAAATCTGGAGTGAAAATACCAATGAATGCCCAAGGCATTAGGGTTTTCAACCATAATGCCCCACCCTGTAGACACTGGTGGCTTTGGGACTTACGCTCACCCCATTCTCCTATACTGCAGCATCTCACCATATTTCCTTATGGAATGGGGTGAGCGTAAGGCCCAAAGACCCCAAGGCACACTGTGACACTTGTTGGTGTCTGCAGGGTAGGGTGTGGTGAAATGGCGTGGGTGTTATGGCCAACAACCCAAAGGCACACCCCAGTGCCTGTCAGTCTCTGCAGGGTGGTGGTGGGGCTGGCTTCAGTCCAATACTGGAGGAGGCAGTATAGTGCAGTGGTTTAAGGTTCTGAGTTGCAAATCTAGAGACCTGGGTTTGAATTCCCACAGCCCCCACTTACATACTGTGCGACCCTAAGCAAGTCACTTAACTTCCCTGTGCTCCCAGGTCACACTTGTAAACAAGCTTTCAGCTTGGTGTGCCAATCCTGGTTAAACAATTGGAAAAAAATACTTCACTGCCATTCCTATTATGCATCTCCCTAACTCCTACACTACCAATGCCAATGCCAGCAAGCAAACATTCGGCATTGACAAATGCTTGTTTATGTTTCCTTGTGCGTGTGCAAGAAACATCTTGTGGTAGAACAATGTTTCAGAGGTGTGCCAGGGACAAGTCAAATGCACAGCAATCTACAGTGGGCTTGTCCCTGGCATATCAATGAGCGTGCAACCAGACTGTGAAACTAGTCACAGTTTCACAGCTGGAAGCCATTCTCTAGTTTAAAGAAATAAAGTGCTGGAATGAGAGCACTTCATTCCTTTCATTCATGCCCGTACTGATCTTACTACTTGTCTCTCCACCCATCCTGCAGATGTCCGGGTACCCAGCCATACACTGCATCCCCCACTCTCTGTGCCATAAGCAGTAATCAGTCCTAGCAGTAAAGAACAAATATTATTTATCCTTCCCCAGACAGATGTCCACATTGGACTTGTTTGTGTCTGTGTGAATGACAGTGTGTTCTTGTCCCTGAGCTCCTCTCTCACCAGTGCTTCATGTGTGCCACAATGCCCAGCCTGAGCATTGCTCTCTGTGATGGTACCCACTGACCCACCCTGTAGATCTCCTAGTGTCCATGCTGCCTCAGTGTGCCCCCCACCCTACTGCACAATACAAGGGGTAAGAGAGCTGAGACGTGAGGCAGTATTGCCTGCAATGCTGTAGCTTAAGCCTGAATGGCAGGAAGAGAGAGACATGGGCTGCAGGGACAGACACTGAGAAGGAGAGGTAGCAGTGCCCCCCCCGATAGAGAGTGCAGGATCGAAAGAGGTGGTGAGTGGCACCAGTGTCAGGGACAGTGCAGAGAGAGAGCCCCCAAACAGTGACAGCAACATGCTGAGATGTGGTGAATAAGCAGTATGAGAGTGATCACCAGGTGTCAGGCTGTCACTGTTGCAGCACCAACTTGACAGTGTGAAATTGGGGGCAGTGCAATGTAGTGACCATAACCATGATGACCGGTGGCTCCCAGACCTGCACCTGAACAAACATTCATTTAAATGGTGGCCTGTCCCTAGCAGTGTCTACTTCCTCCCGACGCCCCCTCCATCCCACCCCCAAAGAGACACAGCAACAGCAGAGCCACTTCCAGTGTGGTATATGTGCAGGTCCAATCTGTTCCAGTCAGAGATGGTGTCAACCCCCCAAACAGAGAAGTGGAGTACAGTGTGCTCTCAAGCTCTGTTGCCATCCATTTTGTTTCCGCTCACTCTTCCGGCACCTTGCTGTCGGTCTGACTCTGTCTTTCTGAAGTTCAGTGGAAGCAGACAGCATATACAGAGAGGCAGAGAAAGTGGCAGCAAGAGTGCCATGACTGGGAGAGACAGCAGTACTGCAGAGTTTTCCTTTCACCATGGTGGGGGGAGAGAGAGAGACAGACAGAGAGAGAGACACACACACACACACACACACACACACACACACAGACAGAGACAATAAAACAACCTTGGTGCATCTATTCCACCAGTGCACAAAGGAGCACCCAGACAGAGCCAGAGACAACTATATGGGTCACATATGTGATCCTTCACATTGACTAGCACAGTGTAGGGGTGTAGGGTGGGCACTGGATGAGCACCCTTGGGTAGTTGCTGCCCCCTACACCTCCAACTCACATTAACACATATGGAACAATCTGCAGTAGCCACAGACTGATGTAGGTTACTCACCTTCCCCTCCACACCCATCCCACTCCACACAGGTTAGCATAGTGATAAGGTGACCTCCAGGTGGGCAGCCCAAGGTAAATAGTGGACTGTGACCTGGCAGAAGTTGGTGATTTGTGCCTCCCTCCACAACTGTCCCACCACTGCACATTGGCTGCCCCAGCCAGAGACAGAAATGTGAGTTGCACATTTGCCACATCACACCTGTTTCCATCTAGCCTGGTGGGCTCCAGATGGGTGGAAATGGGGTTGTTGTCATCCAGATCCACTGGGTGGCCCGAGGCCATTGGCACTCAATACATCTTTTCAAATTTCTGCACATGTGAAGCATTTTCTCCTTACATTCCACCTCCTGCATGTTAGGAGCACTCTGCAGGAGCCAATGACAGATGTGGTTCACACATCTGTCCATCTTCACCCATCCAAGTTCCATGAAAGCTAGCACTGGCATTGGGTGGGCTCCAGGCAGGTGGCTCTGGGAAAATGATGCCCCATCCCACCTCCACACAAGGGTAGCACCCTGCAGCAGCCAGGGATAGAGATGCAAGTTGCACATCTGCCCCTTCGTAGCTGTCTCTGCTCCACCAGAGCTAGCATGAAGGTTGGAGTGGGCTTTGGGTGACTGGCACTTTCTCACCCTATGCCGCACCTCTGCACTTGCAGAACACTCTGCTTCAGCCAGAAGCTCTCCCACCTACCGTGATCTACCCATGGAGAGCAATCTGAGGTAGTGAAATATAAAAATGTGGATCTTGTATCTGCCCCTTCACAACTGTTCCCACACTGCTGGGTGGGTGGGGGGTAGGATACAGTGGGTGCTCCTGAGTGACTGGTTCCCCCTCTTGCACCCCCACCTATCAACCCAATACTTTACAGCAGGCAGAGAAGAGCTGTGGATTGCACATCTGCCTGATCATAAACTGTGCCCATTCCAAAATGTTTCACACACAGGCTGGAATGGGGTCAAGGATGGTGGGCATTAAGTGACTGTCCTTCCCCTCCATCCCACCTCCATACATGGGGAGCAGTCCTCCCCCTCCATTATACATTTGCACATAGAGAGCACTCCTCCCCCTCCATGTCTCCTTTGCATATGGGGAGCAATTATTTTTCTCCAGCACTCTTCCACATAGTGGACGTAGTGTCTTATGTAATGATATATGTATCCTTGTTGAATGCAACATTGTTCATATTGTAAATACTAGTGTAAAGAAAATAGCTTTATTTTAACTGATATTAGGTGTCCTTACTTTTTGTATCACACACCATGTATTGTCTTTATCATTGCTTGTACAAGGGGCCGCCTTGTAAATGAGCTTACTCAATGAATTTTATCCCTTCACATTAAACTTGAACTTGAACATGGAAAGCACTCTTCCCTCCATTGCCTCTCCACACATAGGTATCATTGCTCCACCTCCATCCCACCTCCATACATCATGAGCACTCATCCCCTGACCTCTCCAGTGCTTCTCCCATTGCATCCTACCTCCTGCACATAGGGAGCTCTCCTCCTCCTCCATTCAACCTCCACACATGGGGAGCTTTTCTTCCACTTCATATCAGCTCTTTACATGGGGAGCACTCCACCCCTTCATCCCACTGTCCCTACATAAGGAGCATTGCTCCCCATCCATCCCACCCCTACACAGGGGGACACCTCCACACATTTGCATCACTTCTCCTCCTCTACCACTATCCCACCTCTGCAGATAAAGAGTACTCCTAACCCCATTCCACCTTTGCACATGGGAGCACTCTGCAACAGCCAGAGATAAAGATATCAGTCAGGCATCTGCCTTTCCACACCTATTCCCACTCCACATGATAAGCTCCAAGTTGGGCAGAACATCGGTGGGGTTGAGATGTAATGAGTTGGTTACACTGGGAGATAGTGCTGATACCTCTCACCAACTCTCTGAATGAGAGAAGTCCCCCCCCACCGAATAAATCTTTATTCTTTTCTCCATTCACCACTTTCCTGATGATTATTCTCCTGTTTGCTTGCCTTACCAACTACAGGCCACTAGGCCAGGGCAGATTTTTCCTCGACCTCTCCCGTCTTCTCTTCGGACCACACCACCAGTCCAGCCAGGATCCAGCACAGTCAGGAAGATGCGCCGTATGTTACTTGCAGCTCAGACTGGATGGGTCAGTTCTTTCTCTAGCAGACCATACTTCAAGTTCTCCCACAGTTCGACTGAGACAAGAGAAGAGCAGCACACAGTCCCATTCTACCACCACGACCGTCAACAGGACACCACAACTTGCTTGACACTGTACAGATGACGCAGCACAGCAGCACACTCACTAGTCTGTCTCACCAGGCTACTCCTGCTCCCTCTGTTGATGATGTCCCCATCTCTCCTTGCCATCAACAGTCCTGTGCATGCACATTGTGTTGCAGCTAGCTCCAACTGCTATGGAGACTGTTGAGACACCGAGTTTTTGAGCAGCTGAGGCTGAGCCAACCCAAAAATAAAATACAGGAATCTGAAATTTTCTGAGGTAATTTGGGGGGGAGGGGTTGAATACCCCCTGCCTGTACCCATGCAATCCACAACAGTTCAGACACATGCAATGCTTACACTTAAAGGCACTCCTCCCAGCCGAACCAGCCCTCCGCCTAACCTGGCACACAAATGAACACCAACTGCAACCCCTCCCACTTCCTCTGCAAGCAGCGCGGGTCCCCCACTCTCAAGTGATCAGTCCTGTACAAGTAGCAGAGTTGGGGGTCCAGAGTTCCAGTCAGACCTGCTGCTGTAATGGAGCTCAAGCCTGCCTGAATACAACAAGACAGCTACACTGAGTCCCCTTAATCCCTACAGATGCAGGGCTTCTGCACAGATGATTGCTACAGCCACTCAGGCACCACCAGGGATTTAAAACAAGAGGTGGACTATGGCAGGCAACCTGCCGTTCACCTCCTTCTCCTCCTACACTGACTGCTTGCAGCACTTTCCCAGCTCCTCCTCTGCTACCAGTGCCTACCAATGGTCAGTAGTGTCAGTGGGTGGCCCCAGTTGGAGTGATCAAGTGAGCCCCTCGACTTGTTACTAGCCCCTGCAACCAATACTCTCTTTTGGCTGCCTTCTGTGTCTGGTTGCATTTGTCTGTTTTTCAGACTCCAAATAAACTTTTTTTCTAGTGTCTACTTAGATACAGAATAATAAATATATCAAAATAAAATGTAATTGCTTTGAAAAAGATAGAAGCATTTATTATGGCTCAGCTTCAATGTATGGTTAGAGAACGTTGAAATCTCATCTTGATTGTTTTACTTCCTTATTGTTATTTTGTATTTTCAGGTTAACTCAAATATAATAAAATATATGTACACTATATATATATTTTTTGAGAAGATATAATCTTTTATTATGGCTCTTTTTGGTTTCATCCACGCACACTGAAGCATAGAAGCAGTGAGATCACCACAATTTTGGTAGCCTTGCACCATTTCTCTGATCCTAAAAATATGTATCACAACGGTTGTATAATTGTAGGTCTATATTCAAATGGCTTTAATTCATTATAATTACACACTAAGAAGAATGCTCTCAATGAGTTCATTTAAGGTTTCATAATTTGACCTTTTGCAATTTTAATGGCCTCCCAAGCCTGGAGGCTTCAATTTGTTTTATCCAAACATTTCTTTGCTCGGTTCATCAATAGTCCAATAAGATTTAGAATAAAATTACCTTAGAACAAAAACTGTATAAACTTTGGGTTTGATTTTGCGCAAATATTAACTTCCTTCCGAGTTGAAAATGCATAGGAGATTAGTTTATATTCTGCGTATTCACTTTTTGTGTCATATTTTGTGTCAGTGGCTCAGCAGGTAACACACTCGGCTCTGAGGCCAGAAGATCAGAAGGCTGTAGGTTCTATCCTCACACCAGGCACTTGGGTTAAATCCCAATACTGACACTGTAGTGCAGCAAGAGGGGGGTGCTGTACTCCTGAGGTTGCCTGTTCTGGTGGTAGTTCAAGTGGATGCTAAAGATCCCATGGCTCTTTTCAAAAAGAGTAGGGGAATATCCCCAGTGTGCTGGCCAAATTTCCCACATTCACTAAAAATACCACCAACAGCTTAAGTAGGTTCAATGTCAGTTGGCAGCCATCTGTATTCCCCTCCCCAGGACGAGGCTGAAAATAAGCAGAATTGTCTAGTCCTTTTCTGGTCAACAAAAACTAATAAATAAAAAATGAAATAAATAAAATAGTTGCACATACTTTTGTATTTCTCCACACTTACTTTGGAAATTTGTAAAAAAATATAAAAAAAAACCCAACAATCAACAGTCCAATAAGATTTAGAATAATATAACGTTAGCATAAAACTGTATCAACTTTGGGTTTGAGAACCACCTTACCATCCATGATGTCTACGTCTATGAACCCCTCCATTCTGGTTTCTAGAAGAGACATAGTACTGAGACTGCTCTGGTTCGGGTGCTCGATGATATTCTGATGACGAGAGATCAGAAGTGCCATTCCATCTTTGTGCTTCTTGATCTCTGTTCAGCATTTGACACTGTGGACCATGGGGTGCTGCTCGAGCACCTGAGGGTTATCTGTGGCTTGGCTGGCCCAGTCCTCAGATGGTTTCAGTTCTTCCTCCCCTGCAGATTCCAGAATGTGGTGGGTTTTTTTTCCTGTGACCCATTCTGTCTGATGTGTGGGGTCTCCCAGGGCTCAGTGCTGTCCCTTATGTTGTTTGCAATGTATATGCTGCCTCTCAGAGACATGGCAAGATGATATGGGCTGAGGTTTCACTGCTATGCTGATGATACACAGCTCTGTCTGTCTTTTGCGCCCGACCAGGATAGTGAAGTCTCGGTCTTTAACAGCTGTCTAGTGGAAATCCGTGACTGGATGAAATCCAGCTGGCTGAAACTGAATTCTGAGAAGACTGAGGTGTTGGTGGTGGATCCAGATCACCGGATAGAGAGGTCAGTAGTCATGCTAACCTCCTGTCTTTGGCTTGAGGGTGCCCAGCTGTCTTCCTCTGAATGGGTGCATGACCTGGGGGTGGTTCTTGACGATGGGCTGACACTGCATTCACAGGTGTCAGCAGTCATCGAGTCTTCCTTTTACCATCTTAGGAACATTGCCAGAATTAAACACCTCGTTCCATCCGGTGACCTGCCTACACTGATCCATGCCTTTGTGACTTTGCGCCTAGACTACTGCAACTCCCTTTACCTGGGGCTTCTGGGGGTTGATATCCATCACTTGCAGCTGGTGCAGAATGCTGCAGCATGGTTGCTGACTGGGACTTCTTGTTCCAGTCATATTACTTCTGTACAGCGTGAACTGCACTGGCTGCCTGTACAATGGCAGATCACCTTCAAGGTCAGACTTCTGACCTATAAGCTCCTACATGGACTGGGTCCGAGCTATCTACAAGAACTCCTGACTCCCTACAGCCCTGGCCATCCTCTCTGCTCAACTGATGAGGGGTTGTTAGAGGTTCTCAGGGTTCGACTGAAAACATCTGGGGCCATGGCTTTTATGTTTGGTGCACCCACCCTGTGGAACTCTGCACTTTGTCAGATTAGAGAGTGCAGGCCCATGGAGAGCTTTAAAGCAAGCCTAAAAACCTACTTATTTCAGCAAGCATTTAGTATTTAGGGGTTATTTTCTCTTTTTTTATTCAAATGTGTTCTGTAATAATTTTAGATTGTTGTGTGTTTATATGACATTTTAATAATGTACAGTGCTTTTTTTTCAGAATTTCACTTTTATAAATAAAGCTTATTATTATTTTGTGCAAATACTAACTTCTCTCTGAGTTACAAGTGCATAGGAGATTAGTTGCACATACGTTTCAATTTCTCCACACTTTTACTGTGGAAATCTGTAAACAAATATGAAAAAATAACACTTGACCTTTTGCACAGGTCTTGACCTCCCTTAAAGGGAATGGCTTAAAACTTATTTAGGAGTCATTCAAGAGTTACCCCAAGATCAAAATTTAGCAAACTATACATTTAATGCATTTTATTAATATAAGTTGCAAAGAGGACATAATAAATGAAAAAATATGTGTTGCAGTATAGATGCCTAAAAGTTTTACAGATAGCCATTGTTTTTCTTCTCTGTCTTCTTTTCAACTTCACATATAGATCTCATATGATATTGCTGGCCAATAATTACTACAGTTAATCTGCTGCCTTTGTTCTGAAAAAATTAACATGATCCAATCCCAAAAAGATTTAATGTGACCCCAGTAAGCAGATCATTTTGTTTCATGCTGGTAAGCACTAAAGAATTCCACTAAAGTACCAGTAAGTCAGTATCTACTGTTAAATTAGGCAAGACAGTCTGGTCTCATTTCACTTAAAGTGGAGTAGTGCTTTACAGAAATGAGGCTGTTATAGGTGCAGTAGGAGTTATTCCAAACAAATGTAAATATCTCTAAAAGTATACGAATTATGCATAAACCATCAGTATGAAGGTTGTTCAGGACAAAACAACCTTTCAAATGAGTCTATTCTTTAAGCTGCACTAATAACATTTTTTAAAGTATGGCCATCTGATTACTTGAATTTTCATTTTTCTTCACAATTTTCACCTTTCGGATGGCTATATTTAAAAAAAATCTAATGAATTCAGATTAGTGACTTCACTCATTTGAAAGGTCATTTTATCCTGTACAACTTTCATGTTGGTTGAATATTGATAACTTTTATACTTTCCAAGATATTTACATCTGTTTGGCATGACTCCTATTGTATTCACGCAGAAAAAAATGAGGTTGTTTGGAAAACCCTATTTTACAAAATATAAAGAATTCATATTAGTGACTACCCTCATGTGAAAGGTCTTTTTATCCTGAACAACTTTGGCATTGTTTGTTTTTGTGCACATTGAATAATTTAAAGATATTTAGATTTGTTTGGAAGGTGTGCACATTTGCTCTCAGAGAAAAGCAGGTTGGAGTTATGTGTCCATCATTCTAAAAAAGAAAGAAGGGAGTATTTTTTTTGACTGCTAAAGGGATTTGCAGCGTTATGGAAGGGTACACCAAAAACTACTAAAAATGTGTTACGTGGAAACCACTTTTCAAGCTAAAAAGGGCTTTTCTAGAGTGGGCTGTTAGCTGACCTTGCCACTTTTCTACTGCCTGATGGCAGCAGAATGTCAGGACGTGCAAGACATGGTGGTCATTTATTAGGGAGCCTTTAGAGTGCTAGCACATCAGAAGTAACATGCAAACATGCCCCCTATGGCACAAGGGTGAAAACTCAGGTAGAAAATGGCCAGATCCAAAAGAGGTATATGAAGCATGCTTTTTTCCTATTCCTCTATTTAATTTAATTTATTTGTCTGATGTGTGGGTGCACTGGCCCAATGGACCATTTTCAGACATGACCTGGGCCATGAAGATGGCACAGAGACAAAACAGCACCATACAAAGTAGATTCAGATGAATGCAAAAGGTAACAAGACTGCAGGTAGGTACATACAGTAATAGCAAGGTACAAAGTTGTGACACCAAATGCTTTAGGTAACTAGATTAAAGTTGCAAGTCTGAAAGTCAAACTGACAAGTTTGGGTTAAGGAGGGGTAACTGCATATTTAAAGTTGAAAGTTTAAAGTTGAAACTGACAAGGTCATGTATAAATGTGTTAACTAGAGTTCCTGAGCTAGCAAGCTAGGGACCAACAGGGTAAAAACCCTGGCACAATATATCAGATGGGGGGTGAGGATATAGCATGCACCAAGCAGGAAAGGGATCTTGGGGTAATCATCTCTGATGGCCTCAAGGCAGGGAAACAGTGTGACAAGGCAGCAGGTAAAGCAAATAGGATGCTGGGATGCATAGACAGGGGCATCACCAGCAGGAAAAGGGAGGTCATAATTCCACTATACAAGACACTAGTGAGTCTGCACCTGGAGTACACTGTGCGGTTCTGGAGACCTTACCTACGTAAGGACATAGACAGGGTAGAGAAGGTTCAGAGGAGGGCAACAAAGATGGTGCATGGATTGCATCACAAGTCCTATGAGGACAGGTTGAAGGCACTGAACATGTACTCCCTGGAGGAGAGGAGGGAGAGAGGGGATATGATAGAGACATACAAGTATCTTACAGGGAGGAACAGGGTGCAGGAATGCACTATTTTTAAGCGAAAAAGATGTTCCAGGACTAGAGGGCATGGGATGAAGTTGGAGGGAGGACGATTCAGAGGAAACGTGAGGAAGAATTTCTTCACAGAACGGTGGTGGACAAGTGGAACACCCTGCCAGAGGAAGTGGTGGGGGCTGAAACAATCACGGGATTTAAGAATGCATGGGATAGACATAAAGGAATTCTGGAGGTCAGGGTTAAGGGGCAACAGACTTCTTGGAAAACATAAACTGAACTTAGAAACTTAAATGGGCAGACTGGGTGGGCCATAGGCCCTTATTTGCCGACACTGTCTATGTATCTATGTATCTATGTAAAGAAGGACTCAGAAGCAAGCTAGTAGGGTCACATATGTATCCAGCTATTGCTCTACAGACTGTGTGATAAGAAACTGAGGTTACATTTAAGTTAACTGTGAATAATAGAGGGAAGGAAAATGAGGCATTATGGGTGGGATCGCATTGGGGTGGAGGGGCATGAATAAGGGTGGCTGGAGACATCAGAATAGTGGATGGAATGGGAGACACCATGGAGTGAGGGTGGCAGGCATAGGGAGGATAGTGGGGAGCAATGGTTGTGGGAAAGCTATTTGGATGAATATAGTATGGAAACTGGGGGCTTGTCTAATTTGTTACAGGCTGAGCAGACTGGAAGAGGAGGCACAGGGGCTCTGGAGGGAGCTGGAGAGGGTGAGGGGGGCTCGGGAAGGAGGGACCCTGGAGAGGAGTAGCTGGGAGAAGCAGAGGAGGAACAGCAGGGTTAAATCCCATGAGGATGTAGGGAGGGGGAATGGGGTTAAGGAGAACAGAAGGGCAGTAAGTGGAGGGAAGGCTCAGGACAGGGGGAAGGAGGAGATGGGCACCACTGCTGGGGTAGCAAGTAATAGGTTTGCAGTGTTGGCATCTGAGGTGGTAATGGAGCGTTGGAGATCAGTGGGGGGGAGAAGAAAGAAGGGGAAGGGGAAGAGCAGGGTAGAGGTAGAGGGAGAGGCGGAAACAGGGGAGGAAGATGAAAGAGTCACAATGGTGTGGATAGAGATAATAAGGAGCAAGGCAGTGTAGACTCTGGAAATGTGGACAGTGAAAACAGGAGGAGTGGGTGCAGGACAAGAAGGTGGGTGGGTGCCAGTGCTGGGGGATTCTATACTGAAAGGGGCCTTCAACACTGTCTCACATAGGAGGCTGATTAACAAGATGGGTAGTCTAGGCATGGGAGACAAGGTTGTAAACTGGGTTAGGAAATGGCTAACGGATAGGAGACAGAGGGTGGTAGTAAATGGAGTACAATCTGGGGAGAGGAGGGTGACCAGCAGAGTGCCTCAGGGATCAGTCCTTGGACCAATTCTGTTCTATGTCTTCATCAGTAACATTGTAGAAGGGCTAGAAGGAAAGGTCTGCCTGTTTACGGATGACACAAAGATCTGTAACAGGGTGGATACTCTTGAAGGGGTGGAGAAAATACGAAGGGACCTGGGGAAGCTTGAGAAATGGTCTGCAGAGTGGCAACTGAGGTTTAAATCAAAAAAGTGCAAAAATATGCACCTGGGACACAGTGACCCTCGGGAGAGCTACAGGATTGGGGGTCAGTTGCTGACAGCCATCCAAGAGGAAAGAGACCTGGGGGTTACTATTTCAGATGACCTGAAAATGACAAAGCAGAGCACAAAGGCAGCAGGGAGGGCCAGCGGCATGCTGGGGTGCATAGCAAGGGGTATCACCAGCAGAAGGCATGAGGTAGTGATGCTGTTATACAAAACTCTGGTCAGACCTCACATGGAGTACTGTGTGAAGTTCTGGAGGCTGCATCTTGAAAAGGACATTAACAGGCTGGAGGCGGTCCATAGAAGGGCGACTAAGATGGTACAGGACTTGCACCACAAGACTTATGAGGAGAGATTAGGGACCTCAATATGTACTCACTGGAGGAGAGGAGGGAGAGAGCGGACATGATAGAAACATTCAAGTACCTCAGGGGCATAAACAGGGTGCGGGGGGGGGGTCTTCCAACACAGGAGGAGTACGAGAACTAGGGGTCATGACATGAAATTGGAAGGTGGCTGGCTAAGAGGGAATGTGAGGAAGTTTTTCTTCATGGAGAGGGTGGTAGACACATGGAATGATCTGCCACAGGAGGTGGTGGGAGCGAGCACTGTGGTTGGATTTAAACATGCATGGGACATGCATAGGGGAACCATAGAGGATAAGTGGGGGAGAGGGTCAAAAGTTGTAATCAAGTACAGGATTTTTGGGCAGACTGGGTGGGCCTAGCAGTCCTTATCTGCTGACAATTTCTATGTTTCTATGTAAATGTGACAGAAGGGGAGAAAGGCACAGTCGTGTCTGGGTGAAGGCTATTCTAGGGCTGACCATGGGCAGGGCAGGGCAGGCACTTCTCAAGTGTGCATGGAAGTGGAGGAAGAAACCTTACAGAGTGATGCACATGGGTACAAATGACTTGGCGGAGGAGATGGTAGAAGTGGTAAAGGGGAGGTTTGAGGATTTGGGTAGGCAGTATGAAGAGGTGGGGGGGGGTCGGTGGCATTCTCCGAGGTATTCTCAGTACCATGTGTGAGTACAGAGAGGAAAAAAAGGATATAGGAGTTCAATGAACGGCTGAGGGATTAGTGCCATACCAGGGAGTACAGATTAGTGTCAGACTGGGGCAGGACTTGGAGGAATAGTGACCTATACACAGGGGATAGGTTACATTTGAGCTGGGAGGGGAAGGGAGTACTAAATGAGGAATAGAGGGGTATATATCAACAAAGGTGGATTTAAACTAGGAGAGGGGTGGCAAGGGGACCACTGATGGGAAAAGGGTCTGGAAAGGGGAGCCTAGTGAGCTCACCCCCCTTGTTATGGGTAAAGGCAGTGGGGAAGTGGCACAGGGAGGGATAAATGGGGGGAAGAACAGGGGTAGGGAAAGGGAGGAGACAGGCTGGAGGGTGGTTTCACTGAATGCAAGAAACCTAAGGAATAGAACAGCGGAGTTACAGGCTGTCATGGCAGTGGAGGGGGTGGACATTGCGGCCATCAGGGAAGCATGGGCCACCCAGTACTAGGACTGGGATATGATGATCCAGGGTTCAGGTTATTCAGAAAGGATAGGGCTAAGGAGAATGGGGTGGGGGGGAGTGGTGATCTATGTAAGGGAGGGGATAAACTATGAAAGGGGGAAGGGGAGGCAGGGAAGACAGAAGCACTATGGATACAGTTCCAAGATGCAGAGAATAGGACACGGAGGATGGGGTGGAGTACAGGCCACCAGCTCAGGGGAGTGACCTGGATAGGGAATTACCATATTTCACTATTTTGGAGCTGCAGCTTCTATTAAATGTTTTTGTTTTTGGCTGCGGCTTCTAAACGGGGGCAGCTTCTAAAGGGGGGTGGCTTTAATTATTAACATGCCGAAAGCCATCCTCGTAGTATGGTCTCTGCCAAAAGGGCTACAGGCAGAGCGTCACGTCCCGTGGGCAGATTGGGCAGAGCAAGGGAGGCTCCGATAGACTATGTGCCTGACTACTTCTCTCCAAATGAAAAAATCGCACTTACTGGCTTTGCTTGAATGGGAAGAAGTACGGTATGCTGCTGAACGTGTTCAGTTGTTGGTTGGCTCTTTTCCCACCATTCTGTCTGGGACTGTTGCTTCACCCAATGCTGTTTCTGCTCTGACCAAAGCCACTGCTGCCCCAACTTCCTTTGTGGAACTCCACCTTCCTATCTGATCGGGTGGAGCAAGGGAGGCTCTGATAGACTATGTGCTGCTTGTAATTTGCTTTCCCTCTGTGAGCTGGTGTTTCCCACTTTTGTCCTCATAGGGAGAGCTAGATAAGTGGGCAAAAATGGAGAACTCGAGCCACAGGAGGAGTGGGTTGAACACACTAGGGAGGTAACAGCATCAGCTGTTGTTTCCTAGTCAGGACACGGAGGTGCAAGAAGCAGGAGTCACTATCAGGTGATTACTGTAGGTTTGTGGGTGATTTAAAACTTCGGGAAGGAGTTTAAAACAAAGGTGCTACAGGATTCTGCAGCAGAGAGTCATATGCCGCAGGGGGATGTTTTGCTTGCCACTCCCTTTAGAAGCCCTTGATACAAATTGGGGGTGGCTTCTATTAATAACATTTTTGGGGGTGGCTTCTAAATGGGGGTGGCTTCAAAATGGTGAAATATGGTAGCTGAACAAATTAGGAAGGTCTGCAGGAAGAGGAGCACAGTGGTGGTATTGGGCTTCAACCTACTGGGGGGGTGGAGTGGGGCACCCCATCCACCACGAGTGCAAGGGAGTGGGTCCTGTTAGAAGCATTTCAAGACAGCTTCCTGACACAGCTGGTCTAGGGGTCAACTCGGTTAGAAAGGACCCTAGGCCTTGTACTGGATAATGTGGAAGCTGTAAGGAATCTGGAAGTGGAGGAACCACTAGCTGGGAGTGACCACTATTCGGTGTGTCTCATACTCAACATGGGGAGGGAAACAGGGGGCATGGGTATAAGGCTGATTGAGTTTAGGTGGTGGACTTTAAGAAGATGGGGGAAATTTTAGGCAGGCACCTGGTAGATATGCAACCACACATGGATGAAGACCAGAAATGGGGCACCATATAGGAATGGTTGGTGGAGGCTATGGAGTCTTGCACTAGGAAGAAAGGCAAGAAGGGAAGGGCAAAGAAACCCAGTTGGCTGACACAGGAAGTTATGGAAGGGGTGAGGGCCAAGAGGGCAGCATTTCAAAAGTACAGGAAATCGGGGGGAGGTGAAGATAAGGATACATACATGGAGAAGTCCAAGGAGGTTACCAGACTGGTCAGGGTGGCCAAGGCATCCAGGGAGCTGAGACTGGTGCAGAGAATCAAAAGTGGAGAAAAGTGTGTGGGGGGCACTGTGGAGCCTGAGCTTCTTGACAGCAAACTTTGGTAGCTCTTCAACTGGGTGATAAAATAATAAAAAATCACTCTCTTGGAGCACAAATCCAGCAAAACATTCAACATCATGGGAAAGAGGATCACTCAGTACCTAACATGGGAAATCCTCATAAGGATCAAGGTGGTGCTTTGGAAGGAAAAACCTCTGGGACTTCTCAGCACATGCGGTCAGGCCCTGAAGTGCAGGCTGTGCCACCGCCTGACTCGGAAGAGATCATGTCCTCCACTGGCGTCAAGCTCCAGAGGCTGATTTCATCCGTGTCAGATCTGAACACCAAAATTGATGCATTTGGCACTCAGTGGTGGAAAAAACGTTGAGATGTTACAAACAGAAATGAGTGATCTTAAACAATGTTCAGACTCAACTTCTGAGGCCACCAAGTTGATGATCAAAGAGAATATCCATCTCCAGGCCAGGCTGGAGACATTGGTAAACCAAGCCAGAGTGTCTAATGTGCTAATCCTTGATTTACCTGAAGGGATTGAGGGGGATCATCCCGTCATGTTTCTGCAAGACTGGCTGGGGCACAAGCTGATGCTGGAAGGCCAAAATACACATTTTAGATTACAAAAAGTATATCGGATCACACCTTGGAGATATCTGGAGGACTTTGATACCCCACACACTCTGCTTGTGGTTACTGATGGAGTGGCACGTGTGACAAGCTCCTGAGAATGGCAAGGCAAGCGGGATTCATCACACAAGATGACTGCTCAATTTTTCTGTTCCCAGATATAAGTTATGCCACATGAATACGGTGCAAGAAATTTGATGGGGTCCACAAACATCTTCAGGAAATTTCGGTAACTCATGCGGTGGTTTTCCCAGCCTGTTTGAAGGTAGTACATGCTGGTAAAGTGTGGGTATTTTTGGACCCAAGTGAAGCAGGCAAGTTGGTGTCCTGTTTTATCCCAGATTGTTGGAACCCAGATTGGGAGCTTGGAGCCGAAGAAGGTGATCTGGATGAGGTCGAAGATGGCTGAATGAGTTTAAGTATATCTTTGTTTTTCACCCTCATTTCTTAACTTTGGCCATCCTGTATGTGGCTCTTGTTTATTTGCTGAGCAACCCTCACAATCGGATAAGGGAGTTCCCCCATTTAACATTTTCTACTGAGGAGGCCAGGACACCAGTAATGCCTCATAATTACTGATAATTTAAATGTTTGGACTAATTTTCTCGTTTCCTTCGTGGACTTGCTCCAAAGAGGGGTGGTTATGGAGGGATGAATTTTTGTGTAAAGCTCAAACTCATTATAAATGTACCCAGAATGTAGCTTTTTGAATAATGCCTGATTTCAATGCTAAGCTTTAAAAATTTGCTGCATTAAATGTTTTAAGTTAGGATAATTGTTATCTTTAGGAATATAGTATGACACCATGAACCTCATTTGGGGTGCGATTTGTTGGACTCTTAATGGACTTTAGGCAATCGAAATAGTCATACTGCTCATGGGCTCTTAGCCACAGCTAATAAATGCTTAGTTTAAAAGTATGTAATTTAGTGATCCCTCCACATGAGGTATCTAAATATTTGGAATTCACTCATCCTTTAATTAAGGGGAAATTAGTTTCTCTCAATGGTATTTTGCCATGTAACAGCTATGTTCCAGATATGGTATTGTTATTTGAAAGATAACATCTGCTAATAATAAACATAAAGTACGAAAAAAAGTGGAGGAAAAGACTTCTTCCCCTACATTGCAGAGAGAAGAAAGAGCAAGGATCAGCTGGTGAGGATTAAGAAGGATGGGGTGGGTGGAGAAAGGGGCAGAGCAGGCAGAGGCACTGAACAAATACTTCTGCTCTGTATTCATGCAGGAGAAGGGGGGCAGATACCTCAGGTGAGGGGGGTGGTGGGTTGGGGGGAGATGACAGATGTAGGGATTACAGAGAGCAGGGTACTAGATGGGTTGAGGGTAGTAAGGGTGGACAGAGCACCTGGACTTGATGGCATTCACCCTACGGTACTAAGGGAGTTGGCAGATGTCATGGTGGGGCCACTGGCCGACCTGTACAATGCCTCTCTGGACATGGGATGTGTACCACAGGACTGGAGTATGGCCCATGTGGTGCCCATCCACAAAAGTGGCCCAAAGGATGAACCAGGAAACTGTAGGCCAGTGGGCCTCACATCGATCATGGGAAAGCTCATGGAGACCATCCTAAAAGAGATACTAGTGAGCTTCTTGGAGGAAAATGGTCTCCAGGATGGTCAGCAGCATGGATTTATAGCAGGTAGATCCTGCCAGACACACCTTGTAGAGTACTACAGCTGGGTGACTTGGGAAGTGGGCAAGAGCCATGCAGTGGAGATCCTGTATTTAGACTTCAGCAAGGCCTTTGATTCAATGCCACATGGGAGGTTGGGGGGAACTGGAACTTGTGGGGTGGGACCAAAAATGGTGAAATGGATCACAAACTGGCTAAATGGAAGGCAGCAAAGGGTGGTGGTGGTGAATAGCGGGGGACCTCTCGTCACTGAGAGTGGTGACAAGCTGGGTACCACAGGGATCGATACTGGGACCAGTGCGGTTTGGGATTTTTATTGCTGATCTCTCACATGGGATCCGGAGCAGGATCAATCTATTCGCAGATGATACCAAGATGGGAGCTGTGGCTGGTGATGTGGAGGGGTGGAAGAGGTTGCAAGAGAACCTAAGCTGCAGGAGTGGGTGGAAACATGGCAGTTGGGGTTCAGTGCCAAGAAGTGCAAAGTTTTGCACTTCAGAGCCAGGAACCAGGGGAGGGAGTGTCACTCAAATGGGATATAGTTGGCAAGCTTCACAGAGGAGAAGGACCTAGGAGTGATCGTTTCGGGGAGCATGAACAACTCATCTCAGTGCAGGAAGGCGGCAGCAAAAGCCAACAAAATGCTGGGATATATTGCAAGAGGGATCTCCTCAGAAGGAGGGAGGTTATTCTGCCCCTGTATTGGTCATTGGTCAGGCCCCACCTGGAGTACTGCACACAATACTGGCACCCATTCCTGAAGTAGGACATCAATTTGTTAGAGGGGGTGCAGTGAAGAGCCACAGAGATGATCCAGGGGTTAGACTGCGAGCCCTACAAGGACAGGCTGGGAGAGTTGAATTTGTATTCACAGGAGAAGAGGAGGGATAGGAGGATATGATCGAGACCTTTAAGTATCTGAAGAGCATAAAAAAGACCAACACAGAAGGGATTTTCCAGATGAGAAGGGGGAGTGACACGAGGGGGCATGGACTGAGATTGAAGGGGGGAAGATTCAGGAGGGAAATGAGGAGACATTTTTTTCACTGAAAGAGTGGTGAACAAATGGAACACCTTACCAGATGACACAGTGTCCTGTAAGACAGTGGGCAGTTTCCAGAGGGAATGGGACAGGGGAAGGGGAAGGAATACTGGGAAGAGATGGCAGGAGGGGAAGCTGCGAGATGAGGTGCTAGCTGCACACTTGAGCAGACTCGATAGACCGGGAGGCCTGTTTCTGCTGGCAGTTTTGTATCTTCATAAAGGTAGATACTAGAGAAGGTGGAACAGGTAAAATAATACAAACAAATGTGTGCCATATTTGAGCAGGTTGTGATCAATAGAAACACAGAGTGAAATCAGTAAATGAAGATGCATAGGCAGCTAGTGTTGCTCAGAAAGTATCCTAGAAACTAGGACACCAACAGATACCTCCCAGCTGGCCAGATAGTTGCTGTGGTAGGAAAGCAGTGCTATCTGACCATGGATCCTACCCTGTAGGATCCAGTGCATGGATCCTATAAACATTGTGGATCCTGTGGTTCCTGGCAATAAATGTTCTGTGTGGTTCATAGCTCAGTGCTTGTGCTACGTACAGTAGAGCTCAATGATGTAAGTTGTCCTTGGATACATAGGCTAGACCAGTAAGTGGGACAATGCCTGCAAGGTATAAGTTGTATGAAATGATTCGTGCTTAGATACTTCAGCATAGACATGAGCAAGTCAGTGACTGTAGTACATATGAGCTGGATTGAATATGCGTAATGCTTAGGTACTTTGACTGATGAGTAACTTGTTAAGACTTGATGTTTTGGCCTTTCTCTGTATCCCACCTTAGGAAGGATGCTTAGTTGAATAGGGTGAGACCCCCCCAAAAAGAAATAATGATTGCAGGTACGATTATCTCCTCCAACTCCGAACAGTGTGGCCAGTAGCACGCAGGAGAGTAAAACCCCCCTTAGGGGGAAACCTCTGAGGACTCATGGCTACTGCCCCACCTGTCCTTCTGGTCATACTAAAGGAGAGTAATCCTAAAAGAGCAATATAAATATATTATCAGCTAGTCTGAAACCCCAATAGATGAAGACCAGAAGGTCGGTAAGAGCAATGGAATCCAGTTGATGATGAATGTCCAGCGAGCGGACGGTAGCAGATCCTGAGCAAGTCTTCGTTAGAGATATTGATGTCCAAGGCAAAAGCGATAGAAGGCAATGTGAATCCAGTTGAATGCATAATTGATCTGCATGGTTGGTCTGAGTTCTGATATGCCAGTTTATGGAAGCATAGAGTCACGAAGGCGAGTAAGCTGGATGCAAGTTGTGAAGCTGAAGAAGGTGGAGCAATGAACCCCTGGTGGTGTGGGAAAGCAGTTATTGGATAGGTCAGAAAGCCGGAAAACCTCCAACCCATCCAATGAAGCAGGTACAGTGAGGAACAGAACCTCCATGCCTCGAGCCGGGCGAAGCAGGTGTAGGGTAGAAATAGCTGAACCTCCAGACCCCAAACCTGGGTGAAGCAGGTGTAGAGTAGAAATATTTGAATCTTCATGCCCCGATGCTGGGCAAGGCAGGTGTAGAGCAGATATAGGTGAACCTCCAGGCTCCAATGCTAGGTGAGGCAGGTGTAGAGTAGAAATAGCTGAACCTCCAGGCACTGTTGCTGGGCGAGGCAGGTGATTAGATTGAGAGCTGAGAAGTTGGCGAGCTGATTGAGCATGGTGTGCTGATTGAATGAGCAGCGAGGTGCTAACCTTGCAAGGTCGAAAGAAGACTGAGTGCAGCAGACATCCCAGAGGCTGAAGTCGAGAGGATGCAGTAGGCATGAGCAATTGATTGAGTAGGTCAGTAAACAGAGTAGTAAGTGGACCTGCATGGAGGTCTGCATAATGTAGACTCAAGTAGAATAGAGTAGGAATAGATTAAGTCAGAGGCCTAAGCCATGAGATAGGAATAGCACTATGGACTAGAGCTCGGCTGAGAGGCCTGGCAGGAATGGGAGTGATAGTAGATCCCAGCGAACTGAAGCAGTATGGCAAAAAGTGTCCCAGGGAATTGATTGCAAACATCCTGGGGTGTAGTCCAGATGCAACCACATAGGCCTTGTGGGAAGGGGAGATTGAGTTAAGCTGGATCCGTAGAGAGGCTAGGAATGGCGGGAACACCACCATGGAGGGCCACCTGGCACAGCAGACATCCCAGAGGCTAAAGCCGAGAGGAAGGCAATGCTGACAGTTAAGTGACTAACTTGGCCTGCCACTACAGTAGAGCTAGGAATGTAGCATTAAAAGACTAGGAATGCTAAGCATCACATCTGTTGAAACCAGAAGATCTGTCCCAAGAAAGGTGTCACAGGCGAGCGTAGGAGTCAGCAGACCTTGTACAAATAACCAGTCAGGATGTAATTAAAGCACAGTGTATCCAAGTATAACCCATTAAACGTAGTATGCTGTAACAATTAAACAGCAACATGGTTCAACCCATCCAACCAGCCCACTTGTGGAATATAAATTGGACAAAACGCTAGCCAGACCCACCATAAAGGGATGCGAAGTGGTCTAGCAAGTAATAAGATGCAAATGTAAGCCAGAACAGTCTCCATGTAAACTGTAGTTGTAAGGTCGGCAGGGTTCTTAATAACCAGGATGTAATATAGGAGTCGAAAAGCAGTCAACAAATATCTATAAAGATTTGTAGAGGATTGCATTGAGAGGATTAGCTGAGGCAAGTAAGTCACCATGAGGCAGCAGCACTTTGTCATGCAGGAACAGCAGCAGCGGCAAGTTCAATGGCCTACGAGAAGGACAGAAATCAAGGAATGGTAGCTGAGGAGGAGGAGAGACCAGCAGGCATGGCGAGCACCGCTGGTGAAGTAGTCCAGGTGTCGTGGTGCAGCAAAAGAGGTAACGGAAGCCCAGCAGGTGGTGGCGGCAGTCAGCCGTGAGGAAGGTCCCAGGTGGAAGTGCGAAGGTGCAAGCAACGGAGATGGAACAGATGTGGACTCAGCGCTAGCAAGGAGCGGTGGCTGCTTGAGTGAGAGGCAGAGCTGAGAAGCAGTCCAGGAGGTCATGCCCAAACATAGAGGAAGTGAGAAAAGAAAACCAGTACACGGCCCACAGCAAGAACCCCAAGAAAGAAGGTATGGGAAAAACAAAACAAAACACAGCATCGGAGAGGCAAGGAGGGGGGGAGCGAATGAACAACCAAACCAGCAGAGACGGGGAAGGGGGGAACACAGTACACAGAGACAGAGGAAAGTGAGCAGCCAGGCACCAAACAGCACCATAGTAGTGAGCGCGACTCGCTCTAAGCAGATCCTGAAGGTTTTTGTAGGATGTGGGGGAGGAGCTCTTCCCCCACAGAACTACAGGCATGCGCCTTACAATTGTGGATCCTAGCAACAGATCCATCTTGGATCCTAACTATCTGACCTAGGATCCCTGGATCGTACCTATCTGACCTAGGATCCATTGCTACCTAACTCTGGATCCTGCTTCTGTCTTGGGTAGGATTTCTGTTAGGATCCTAGGTAGGATACCAGCACTATCTGACAGATAATGGGACAGACAGTGGAATGATCCACAAAAGCACTATCTGAGCAACACTATAGGCAGCACAAATAAAACTAAGTATAAAATAAAAATACAAGGCAGGTAGATGAATACATTCCAATAACTTAAAGTGCAGACAGTACTGTGGCAAGGTAAGGGCCAAGTAGGGTGAATCAGTGCAAGTAACAAAACAAACAAAAAATAAAAACCTGGCACAAAAGCCAGGACAGCCTGGCTAGCCCCCAGACAGGTTAAGGCAATCAACTGAGGGGACAGGAGCAGGAGGCAGTCACCATAAGATGTGATTTACAGTGGGCCTTAAATAGGGGGTGGGAGCCTAAGATCCTAAGAGGGTCTGATACTCTGTTCCACAGAGCAGGGGCTGTTGCAGAGAAGACCCTTTGACCCATGCATGTGGAGACCTGAGGGCATTCTAATATGGGTCTGGAAGAGTTACGAAGACCATGGAGGCAATGTTTAGGCTGGAGTAAAGGGCTGAAGAGGTATACATTCTTTTCCCAAATAGATATCAGTTATAGATAGTTATCAATGAGGCAGCCAAAGAGGTATTCACAGTGGGCTTGTGGGGGGGCATCTGAGTGACTGGTAGAGGGAGCAGTGGTGGGTGGAGTATGGGGCCATTAGCACAAAAGGACATATGTTATTTTAGGTACTGTTAAGTCTTGAGTGCCCAGTGGATGTAGTTTGTGACTAGAAGGGGAGCAGTAGTCCAATAGGGGGAGGAGGGTGCCCTGGGTGATAGCAAGTCATGCTTCCAGGGTAAGGAAGTCTTTAAGTCTGTATCTGACCCCTAGCTTCTTGTTTATACTCTGAACAGTAAGACCTATGTGATCGTCAAAGGTCAGTGCAGGGTTAGGGGTAACACCAAGGTATTTGAAAGAGGTAACAGATTCCAGGAGAGAACCATCGGGTGAAAAGATATTGAGTGAGGGAGTGTGACTGGCTATACTGATTTGTCTGGGTTTACAGCTGAGTACCATGGCCTTGGCTTTCTTGGCATTCACCAGGATGGAACCATTGCTGGGTGGCATGATAATTGTTTGTGAATGTGGCGGAGAGTTCAGCCAAAGTGGTAGAGCTGTGGTATAGGATGAGGTCATTAGCATGCACTAAAGAGTTGTATGTGATGTATCCTTGGGAAGGGAGTTAACAAAAAAGGAGACTAGGATGGGACCAAGGATAGACCCTTGTGGGACCCCAGTGGGCACCTCCCAGGCAGGACAGTTTAAGTCCCCAGTACAAACCATTTGGGTTCGACCAGAGAGGTAGTCATGGAACCAGGCAATGGTTGAAGGGGAGCAGCCAAGGCCTCTAAGGACCATTTCACTGGTTCCTGTCTCCTGACTATGTCCTTCTTGGACTGGTCCCTGCAAGTATGCTTTGTCAACGGAGACTCTGCTTAGTGGAGCAGAGCAGGGCTTCAGGGTACCTGTCATAAGGAGAGAGGCTTCGGTGGGCTTTGGTTACAGAAGCATGTGGCAAGGGTAGTGTGGTGGATAGAGGTCCTGCCAGGTAATCTTCTGAACAGGCAGCAAAAACAGAAAACAAGTTTACTTTTGTAAAAAAAAAAAAAACAGAACAGAATGCAAATACAATGCAAGATTCCAGACTATTGGTCATACTGAGATTTACTCATGGGTTTTAATTCTAATATCCTTATGGGCTAATCAGACTGGAGTATTCAATGGGAACATTTTATATTATGGAAAAATACACATCAGGATGTGGCATATCACGGAATATTATGATATCTTGGATGCATTGTAAGTCACGAGGCCACGGCCAAGTGACTCATGCACCTGAGAAGTGGCAATATCCCATGCTATACCATGCCCTGGAGTGTATTATTACTATTATCCAATGAGTTTTTCTGTATATAAAAAAAATGACAAATATATTTAATGATTTATTTACAGTGTATATGTACATTTAGAAAAAAACAGTTCTATTACTTTGTTATATGATCAGTAGGTGGCTTTGTTGAAGTATGTTCCAAAGGACAGGAGAGCAGGAAATGATCTGGTAATGGTAGGAGAGACGGTTCTGAGTCTGAATGGTAGTTGGACAGTTTATTCTTGTTGTGTGGTGGGAGCCCAGAGCCTGAATATATAGCAACAGCAGCAGCAGCTAAAGGTGTGCTGGAAATATGTATAACACATTTGTTTTACATATCAGATGATTGTGGTGCTCTGTCTGGTCACAAACTGAGGTTGGGTCAAAAAAGAGTCATCACAACTCCCCATGTCTTATTTTGTTTAAATTCCTGTTTTTTTCTTCATATTACAATAAATGATGACAGTTTTTTGACAGATGAGGGGTTATTACTTTATCCGATTGCTGATGCCACTCTTAGAGCTTTAAGAGTGGTCTCACATGCATACTGAGGGTAAAAGGAGAGCAAAACAAATGCTCCCTTGACCAAAAGTAAAACGTAATAAAATTCATTTTTCACTGTTTTTTGTAACTTGCTCTCTAGACTTGTACAACTGGTGCCAGCATTTACATTTGCCAGCAAACATCTGTTCAGTAACAGTGTGATGCCTTTAGCCTGGATTTTTTACATAGCTTCTGAATGGCAAGCAATTTCTTAAAAACTAAATGTTTCTGAAAGCTGGAATCAGCCCCTGGCACAAGAGCCCTGTTATACACAGGTGTGATGTCACACCCATCTAGAACGAAGATTACAGGGTGCTGTTTTCAGGTTAGAACAAACCCAATCAGTAAATCTTAAATGGTTATGGCAGGTCAAATGTGAGAACAACATGTTGACTTGTTGTACGTGTAAATAACGTCAACATTATTTGGGAAAATGTATTAACACTGCTACTGCATTAAAGCAGAAATCCATCTAAAATTTATGTTTAGTTTCCAAAGTTTACCTTTTCACAGCAGGGGCCATTAAATGCTCCAGGGTCATTTGCTGTAGGGTTGGGATGAGTGGGCTGGTCTCTGGCAGATTAGGACTTGCCCTCCCCACTCTACACACAGGACTGGCTTACCTTGAATCTCCTCAACTCTGATTTTACCTATTTTAGCCTACTGACTAGCTTTGAACCTGCCAGAGACTTGGTTCTGAACAGAGGTCCACATAATATAAGTGCTTTTTTAGAGCTTCGGTGATGTTAAAAATGAACAAATTGCTGGGGAAGTACAGAAAAGTCAATTTTAAACATAGAAACATAGAAGGTGCTGGCAGAAATGGACTGTAAGATCCATCAAGTCCCCCCAAAGTTTGTAGGTTGCTGCCTCCTTCCCGATTTGCCTGTCTGTATAATGATACCTCTGTGTCTATCCCATGCACTCTTGAACTCCCCCACCGTCTTGGCCCCATGACCTCCAGGGGAGACTGTTCCAGGTGTCCACCACCCTCTTGGTGAAGAAGAACTTTCTAACATTGGTCCCAAGCTTCCTGCCTTTTAGTCTCAGATCATGTCTCCTTGTTTTACTTCCTTCCTTGAATTGAAGGAGGTCCTGCACCTGTAAACAATTAATGGCTTAAAGAAACATTTTATTCAGGGGAAGTCTGGTCAACCTAGTTGCATCCTCTACTGTAGTGCAGTCCAGAGTCTATCATTTTAATAAGAACCTTTTGGAAGAAAATCAAAGAACTGGAATTGGTTCATAGCTAACTGACCCATACCTGGTCAGAATGAGAACTGGATCACAGCTGACCCACACATCCCTACTTTTGGGCAACTTGTGAGCTGTGTCCACTACCTGTGATGAATGCTGTCATTCTGTGCTGTGGTGGGGTTTGAGATGTGGCACCTTCCCCCCGTCATTGCCCAGAACTGAGTTAAGATCCCTAAACTTAATCTTTTTTTTCTTACCAGGAGAGACACACTAAGCTGAAAGCTTGTTTACAGGTGCGACCTGGGAACACAAGAAAGTTAAGTGACTTGCTCAGGGTCACACAGTATACAAGTGGGGGCTGTGGGATTCAAATCCAGGTCTTCAGGTTTGCAGCTCAGAGCCTTAAACCACTGTGCTATACTGCCTCCTTTATCTGTTTGAGGTCTGATTGATCTGAACTCCCCAAGTCTCCAGCGATGAAGTGCTAGTGCATGAGCTTCCCACATAGAAACACAGAATTTGCTGGCATATAAGGACCACTGACCACACTGTCACCAAATCTCCAGAAGGCATCTGAGTCAACAGTATGCAGAGAGCTGTAGGGGAAGAATGAAGGCCTGCCCCCTGCCTGTTACCTGTTTAGGTGAGGCACTTAGCTTCTGGGGGAGAAGGGTATGGGGTAAGGGGCAACACTATAGATAAACAATGTAATACAATCCCTAAAACACTGAATTATGTTTTTAACTTAGAGTTGATGTAAAATGTGTGTGAGTTGCAATGACATTTGTACCTTTAAGAACTGTGTTCCTCTGATCATGTAAGTTTCAGTGACTTTCTTTCTCACTACAATTTGTAATCTAAATTGCTTAGCAGTGGCTAATACTGCACCAAAACATTGACATGTACATTTCAGTGATTTATTTATTCAGTAGATTGTAATAAAGACACTGCAGAGTTTACCTGACACTGGAACAAGGGCCACCATGCATGTCACTTTCTAGTTATAGTTGTTAATTATATATTGACGTTTTCTGTTGTTCTTGGTGATTTCACTTGAATGTGTGAGGTTTGGGTCATCTACTACAACTGGGGCTTTCAGTTCAATTAGTAACTGGCTCTAGTGAAAAAGAAAGTCAAGCTGCTCGAGAATATAAAGGGTGAAGCATGAGAGCTGGTCTGTTTGGCTGCAGTTGGGCCGTATGAAGAGTAGGGAAGAGCAGAGTGGGGGGGCAGTAGACTAGGAAAGAGCAGCATGTAGTGCAGTACTGTAAATACGAGCAGAAGTGGCTGTCATCACACCTGCTGCCAATGTTGCTTCCTGGCTGGCCACCAAGGCCCTTGGAGCGATCCATAACTTTCCTTCCTGGGAGCCAAGTACCTTACCACAGGAACGCACTTGAACCCTGATCAGCTCCAGCACGGAACTCCATGACACAAGACACAAACCCATCTGCCATCCAAACTGGTTCAGATTTGATCCCAAACAGGTTTCAGTTTTCTGATCTCTTTTTTAAACAAGTAATTTGCATATACATTGAATGCAAATTACTTATTTGCATAGTTGAACCACCCTTACTGCGGTTCTTTCAGTTCTAAAATTTAGAAACAAACAGGTTTCGGAAGGTGGGGGTCTTTTGAGTTAGAGCAGGTTCTGCTCATTCCTAGTCCGGACCCACAATTCCTGAGCAGTCCCAGTTGGGGATGCTTCTGGAATATTTAGTTTAGATCAGCACCTTGCTGCAGCTTCAGAGAAGTGAGAATGGGGACAAAATTCATCTTACTAGAAGACTGTATTAGTTATGTATGACATGCAAAGAAAGAAACAAACAAACAAAAAAACTCCTGCAGCTGTCCTGTTTTTTTTAAATTGTTAATTGTGCCTCTCTTTTTCCCCTCTAGTTCCTCTGCCTGTCTCCATGGCGATAGCAGTCACCACAGCTGCATTCTTTGTCCAACCATACGAGTAACTGGCTGCCACCATGGCGCATACCAACACCACTCCTTAAAGACGTTCCCTTGTACTTCAAATTCCCATTTTTCTGATGCTCTCAAAAAAGTCTCTAAGATTATTTTCTTGCACAAGTACATTTTTAAATATATGGAAACATTATTAGAATAATGATTTATCCTATTATGTCATGTCCAGTTAAGAATATATACAGGATGGCAGCAAGGAAATCAGCTCCCACAACTGCAGTAGCTGGCATCATTCAAGGCGCTTTGCCTATATATCTCTTTGTCTTTGGTTGCACTGCTTATTTTATATTAAGGTCCTTGCCATTCTGCATGTACTTTGAAGTGCTTGAATAGCATTATTGCAAGTTTTATTTTTTATTGGGATGTTTCAATTATTTGTGTCCTGAGCTGACCACCTCTGAAACTGCAACTCTGAAAGCACATATAAACAAAACAGGCCTGGCACCCCCTATAGTTCTGTTGCTATATTCATAGCCATATTCTACATCTATACAAAAAAGTTTTAAGACAAGCATTTGTCAATGCCGAATGTTTGCTTGCTGGTATTGGCATTGGTACTGCAGGAGTTAGAGAGCTGCATAATTGGAATGGCAGTGAAGTATTGAACTGACGCCAACCCCCACCCCCACCTTGCAGAAACTGACAGGTGTTGAGTGCGTGTGGCTTTGGGTCATTTGGCATAAAGCTCATACTATTTCACCTCACCTAACCCCACCCTGCAGACACAGACAGGTGTTACGGTGTGCCTTGGGGTCTTCGGCCCTTATGCGCACCCCATTCCATAAGGAAATAAGCTGAGATGGGTGCAGTGTAGGAAAATGGGGTGAACGTTAGGGTTGAAGACCCCAAGGCACACCTTGATACCTGTCACTGGCTGCAGGGTGGGGGTGGGGGTGCAATGGCATGAGCATTACGGTCAACTACCCCAAGTCACACACCCGATGCCTGTCAGTCTCTACAGGGTAGGGTGTTATGGTTGAAGACCCTAATGCCCTGGGCGTTTGTTAGTATTTTCAGTACAGATTTTCAGTGTGGGCTTTTTGGGACTCCACTTCATGAACAGTGGCACTAGCATTTTGTTACTTAATCCCCAAAGGTGATTTTGCACAGCGACTGTGCCATTCGGCACAACAGCTGAGAAAACATATTTCAGGTGGGATGTGAAAAATGACAGCTGTACTGTCAAGAGGAGGTGTGAAAAAATGGCAATGTTGAAAATCTGGAATGAAAATATGGAAAATTGGTGACGTTATGAGCATGCATAGAAACTGTGTAATGCATGCTCATAACGCAGTCATTTTTTGGAATTGTTTCACCAATTTTTCAACATGGCCTTTTTGGGACATTCCCTCATGAACAGTGGCACTGTGATTTTGTTAATCTGTTCCAAAGGTTGATTTCACACTGTGACTGCACCATTCTGTGCCACAGGTGCGAAAACACATTTTGAGCACAATACAAAAAATGACCACTGTACTGTTCATAAGGAGGTGTAAAAAAATTGCAACGTTAGAAATTTGGAGTGAAAATATTGAAAACTGGCAAAGTTGCAAGCCGCATATGAAACCACAATGCATACTTCATAATGAATATTTTTGAGTTTTTCACCAATTTGCAACATGGTCTTTTGGGGACCCCACCTCATGATCAGGTGGCACTGTCATTTATTAATCAGTCCCAAAAGGTGATTCCACATAGCGACTACAAAATCATCTTTTGGGACTGAGAAACGAAATGACAATTCAAGTGTTCATGAGATGGGTTCCCAAGAACCCCATGTTGAAAATTTGGGGTCAAAACTCCCAAAAATGGCTGAGATATCAACCTAAGTTGACCCCCCCCCATTGACTACTATTCTAAAGCTTACCTGCATTTGTTCAGTTGCCGTCAGCTTTTGAAGAGTTCAGACGGGTCCACTACACAGATGATCACAGCACTGGATGTCTGGAGGTAAGTTTGGGGTATGGGGGGATGCAGGGAGGTGGGGTGTGCAGAGGGAGGGTGGGGGCCCGAGGAGACAATGCGGGACCATTTTCTTTTTTTTAGGTTTAAAAAAAAAAACAGCAAGGGATGGTTTTCTTCATTTACAGGATAAAAAAAAAGTTTGGCATACTGTGGTGGGCTCCCAATGTGCCACAATAGTGGTGGGGAGAGGGCTGATGCCGACTTGGGAATTGGGCACCTCGACATCATCAAGGAGTGTTGATGGGTTGGGCGCACATCCAACAATGGGAGTGGGCATCCCGGTATCAGAAAAGAAAGGGGAAATTGTTTAACCAGGAAAGATGCACTGGGGGGGGGGGATGCCGACACGGGAATTGGTCACCACATGTTGGCTTATGGGGACTATGTGGCGGGCAGCATTAGCTGTCATACTTTGGCACACTGGGATGGGCTCCAGTGTGCCACTTACTCAATGGGGGGGTAATATGCCGCATATGGATTGGGCACCGATGTTGGCGCTCCTCAGGCAGTGGCTGGTGGCAGGAGCCACCAATTTAAATATTGAATATTTTTTACCAGGAAAGCACACCAGGGCTGTGGCCAAAGGGCAGCAGCTGACAAGCAGAAAACTGCACCCATGCGCATTACTGTACACTGTGATGTGCATGCACAGAGAGTTTTGTTGGTTGGCTCTGTGTTCCTGGTTGTGAGGGAGGGGGGAGCTGTCGCTGCAATTAGGGATGACGAAACTGTCCCTGATTGGAGCAGCAGATTTCTTTCAAGTCCGGCGCTCTCTTTGAAACTGCCATCATCATCAGCTTTTCCGTTGATTGGTGGCCAACGGATACACCCATGAAAGTGTCTGCTTCATTGGCCACACACTGGCATACCTTTACAATGCTCTACTAACCTCAATGTTTCTTGTGCGCTGTGCACACAAGCAATCATAACAAGCATTTGTCAATGCCGAATGTTTTCTTGCTGGCATTGGCAATGGTAGTGTAGAAGTTACAGAGCTGCGTAATAGGAATGGCAGTGAAATATTGAACTGAAGCCAACCCCACCACCACCCTGCAGAGAGTGACAGGCATTGGGGTGTGCCTTTGGGTCGTCAGGCATAACGGCCATGCCATTTCACCACACCCCACCCTGCAGACACTGACAAGTGTCACGGTGTTCCTTGGGGTCTTTGGCCCTTATGCGCACCCCCATTCCATTAGGAAATACGGTGAGATGGGTGCGATATAGGAGAATGGGGTGAACATTGGGGCCGAAGAGTCCAAGGCATACCTCAATGCCTCTCACTGGCTGCAGGGTGTGGAATGGTATGAGCATTACAGGCAAGAATCCCAAGTCACACCCCTGATGCCTGTCATTCTCTACAGAGTTGGGCGTTATGGTTGGAAACCCTAATACCTCAGGCATTCGTTGGTATTTTCACTCCAAATGTCACAACATGGTTTTTTTGTGACCCCACCTCATGAACAGGGGGAATATCAGTTTGTTAGCCGAAAGCTGCTTATGCACAGTGACTACGGCATTTAGCACCACAGGTGCAAAAACATTCCGAACAGGATGTAAAAAATGACAGCTGTACTGTTCATGGGGAGGTGTAAAAAATGGCAATGTTGCAAATCTGCAGTAAAAATATTTAAAAAAATGGTGAAGTCACGAGCATACATAGAAACTGTGCAACGCACACCCGTAATATAATTAGGTTGGGAATTTTTTTTACAGCAGATTGTCAACTCAGGCATTTTGGTGCCTCCGATCATGAACAGTGTCACTGTGGTTTTCTTTACCTGTCCCGAACAATGATTTCCCACAGCGACCACGCATCTCTGCGCTGAAAGTGTGAAAACACACTTTGGCCATGTTGTGAAAAATGACAGCTGTACTGTAAATAAGGAAGTGTGGAAAAATGCCACTGGTGAAAATGTGGACTTAAAATATTACAAAGTCATGAACTTACGAGGGTGCATGGAAACTGTGCAATGCTCACTCGTAACACAGTCATTTTATGGACTTTTGTCACCAAATTTTCAACATAGCCATTTTAAGACCTCTGCTCATGAACAGTGTAACTGTGATTTTCTTAATCTGTCCCAAACATTGCTTTCACACCAACAGCACCATTATGTACTACGTATGAAAACACTTTCAGGCGGTGTATGAAAAATGGCAGCTGTGCTGTTCATAAGGAAGTGTTATAAAATGGCAATGTTGAAAATCTGGAGTGAAAATATTAAATTCGCAAACTTACGAGCATGCATAGGAACTGCGCAACGCACGCTCGTAAAACAGTCATTTTTAGGAATTGTTTCACCAAATTTTCAACATAGCCATTTTAAGATCTCTGCTCATGAACAGTGTCACTGTGATTTTCTTAATGTGTCCCATACATTGATTTCGCACATTGACTGAGCCATTGCGCGCTACATGGGCAGAAACACATTTTGGGTAAGATGTGAAAAATGCCAGCTGTAGTACTCATAAGAAGGTGTGGTAAAATGGCAATGTTGAAAATCTGGAGTGAAAATATTGAAAATTCACGAACTTACGAGCGTGCATAGGAACTGCACAACGCACGCTCATAAAACAGTCATTTTGGAAGTTTTTCACCAAATTTTCAACATAGCCATTTTAAGACCTGTGCTCATGAACAGTGTCACTGTGATTTTCTTAATTTGTCCCATACATTGATTTTGCACACCGACTGCGCCATTGTGTGCTACATGGGCGAAACACGTTTTGGGTGAGATGTAAAAAATGACAGCTGTACTACTCATAAGAAGGTGTGGTAAAATGGCAATATTGAAAATCTGGAGTGAAAATATTGAAAATTCATGAACTTCTGGCGTGCGTGAGGAACTGCGCAATACTGCGCTCGTAAAAACAGTCATTATTGAATTTTCACCAAATTTTCAAAATAGGCTTCTTGAGGCCCACCTTATGAACACTGGCAGTGTCATTTTCGTTAATTGGTCCCAAGGTGATTTCACGCAGTGACTGCTAAATCACCCTTCGGGCCCAAATACCATATACAGTGAGAGCATTCATGAGAAGGGTCCCAAAACCCCATGCTGAAAATTTGGTGCAAAAATTCCAAAAATACCTGAGATATGCAACAAAGTTGAAAACCCCTATCTAGCCCATTATACAGCTTACGGCATTTCCTCAGTTTGTAGTCGGCTTTGAAAAGTGCAGACATGTTCCTGGTCCACCATGATCGTCGCGGTGAGGCTCCGGAGAGTAAGTATGAGGTGGGGGTGTATGGGGAGGCAAGTGCGCGGTGGGTGGAGTGCGGGTTGTGGGGGGCAGGAAGACTCGTGGGACCATTTTGCTTTACAGGTTAAAAAAAAAAAGATGGACGGGGCGTTTGCCACACTGGGGTGGGCTCCCAGCATGGCAGAAGGACAGCTGAGGGGCGTGGAGCCGACCGAAGGATTGGGCACCCCGTTGGCCATGGCATTGTTGCCATGCTGGGGTGGGCTCCCAGCGTGGCACCTTGTACTCGGGGGAGAGAGTGAAGCCGGCGAGGATTGGGCACCCCGCGGTGATAGCATGGGGAGAGACAGTGAAGCTGATGGGGGATTGGGCACCCTCGTCGGCTATACCATCCAATTACCACGCTGGGGTGGGCACCAAGCGTGGCATTTGGAAAACTTTGGGAAGAAGTGCAGCACAACCGGCGGGGTGTTGGGCACCCCGTCGGCTATAGATGTATGCATAGGGGAAGCATGCAGTATGCATGCATGTGTGTGTGTGTGTGTGTGTGTGTGTAGGGGGAGCTGTGCATGAGCAGGCGATATCTTATCGCTGCTCACTGAAGCGTAGCTCCCCCTTTCAACTGTATGCCACTGCATTTTGGAGCTTGTCATAGACAGCTCCAGCATGCATTGGCTTACAGGGGCCACGCCTGCCAACACACAGACTGAATTGGAAGAGGGGGTGACACACCTCTGAAATCTCGGACGATGGCACTATGGGCCAGATATTCAAAAGGGTTGCGCCATGCTCAACAGGGTTGCGCATGCTCAAGTCCTACATTGCGCCATTCTGCGATATTCAGCAGGAGGCAGTTGCGCCACTGAAAACAGGCTGAGCAACAGCGCAATGCAAATGAATGCATGCTCAACAGGAGGGGGAGGAACCATGCATAAACTGCACAGCCCGATATTCAGCCGGGCTGTGCAGAGTTGTGCCGGCGCAACCCCCAACCTGAGCCTGCAGGACCTTGAGGCCCAAAAAAGCTTAAGTAGGGCCACCCGCAGGTGAGCTGCTGTATTGCAGGGCGCAAACGGCAGCTGCCACCTGTGGCTGGCCCCCAACTCAGTCCCTGCTGCCCCCCAGCCCGATCGCGGGCATAGTGTACCCCACCAGCCCGATCGCGGGCATCAATGTAGCTCCCCCTCCCGTTCACATCCCTGGTGGTCCAGTGGACGAAATGCCCTATCACGGGCAGAATGTAAAATGAACCCCCAGACATCTCCTTGGTGGTCCAGTGGACGTAATGCCCGATCGCGGGCAGAATGTAAAATAGAACCCCTCCGAACATGTTCCTAGTGCCCGATCCACGAGCAGAATGTGAAATGAACCCCCTGAACATTTTCCTAGTGCCCGATCGTGGGCAGAATGTGAAATGAACCCCCAGAACATCTCCCTGGTGGTCCAGTGGACCATAATGCTTGATCGCGGGCAGAATGTAATTGACACCCCGCCCAAACATCTCCCTGGTGGCTAGTGTCCCCCCACCCCACCCACCCCGAAGCCCCACCACCCGCTCCCCCTGGCAGCCTGCAGCATCCACCCGCCTGCCGCCCGCGCCATGACTGACTGCCCAGTAGAGGCTGCCGCCCTGGTGCAGAGCAGAGCCAATGGGCGTGCAGCCCATACCGCCCATGACAGTCAGATTTGCGAATGATTCATTCACAAATCGAACTATCGCCATTGGTTTTGCCTGCACCAATGGGCGGCAGCCCTACCCAGGCAGTCAGTTGACGGGCGCGGGCGGCAGGCGGTGGATGCTGCTGCCCGCCGCCGCCGAGGGGAGCGGTGGTGGGCCGTGGGTGGGTGGTGGGGGACACTAGCCACCAGGGAGATGTTTGGGCAGGGGGTGTCATTTACATTCTGCCCGCGATCGGGCATGACGGTCCAATGACCACCAGGGAGATGTTCGGGGTTCATTTCACATTCTGCCCGCAATCGGGCACTAGGAACATGTTCGGGGTTCATTTCACATTCTGCCCGCGATCGGGCACTAGGAACATGTTCGGGGGGGTTCATTTCACATTCTGCTCGCGATCGGGCATTACGGTCCACTGGACCACCAGGGAGATGTTCGGGAGGAGGTGGGGGAGCCACATTGCTGCCCGCGATCGGGCTGCAGGGTGCGTCGGTCCCCGACGGCTGCTGCCTGGCAGGGCGGCCAGGCGCAAGTCCTCAGGGATCAGTGCACCTACATGCTAATGGCATGCAAATGGGGCCATAATCAGATGCAAATGGCCCCCCCTGCGCCTTGCATGAATTATGACCTCATTTGCATGTCACCTTTGAATATCGTGATTTTGCGCGATGGCGATGGTACTAGGCACCGAAGTTGAATGCTCCACTCTGACAACTTGCGGTGCAAGTTTCACTGCACCATGCACAGTTGTTGTTGTTGGGTGATATTCAAAGGAGCTGCTCAACAGCGCAACTCCTTTGAATATCGCCTAGCCACACCCCCCGCGCAACTATTTTGCGCAGCGCAAGGGCTTGCGCCTCAGAATGGCGCAGTTTGAATATCCAGCCCTATGTTTCTTGCACATGCGTGCAAGCAAACATAAAAATGACATGGGTTTGAAACTGTTTTATGTATAAATACGTACAAATAGTTCCCCCTTTGTTTTTGGGAATATCAATTCAAGAGGGTGTCATAGTATAATTTACTCTTTATTTCTGCATTTGTGGAAGCAAAATGAAGTAAGCATCATGACAAATGGTGTGTTCTTGTTTCACATTTTCTTTCACACTCATGTTGACATCTAAAAATTTATGTTATAACCAGATAAAATAATCTGATCCCTTCTGGATTGTTTCCATAAAGAGAGATCAAGTCTCACCAATGTAATTTAAAAACAAGCCCGGCAACCCATGGTTTTTGCTGTGGATTTTAAATGTTGAGATGACCATCAAGCAGTGAGTAAAAATTCATGACTTTGACATGGGGTTGCTGAAACACCAGGGAATGTTCTTATTCAGCTAGCAGGGGTTGCTTATTTATTTATTATTTATTTATTCATTTATTTAAAAGTTTCACGAGGAACGGTATACTGAGCAGAGGCTGCTCATTTCCAGATGCGTCCTGGGGGAGAGGGGACTGGGAAACAGTAAGGATACACACAGTAAAACATACATACTGTAATGACAGTATTACAAGATAGACACAGTAAAACATACATAATGACAGTATTACAAGATACACACAGTAAAACATACATAATGACAGTATTACAAGATACACACAGCAACAGTGTGACAAATTAATAATAATCTTCATAACAATCGAGGAGGGTATAATAAACAATTTATAATTATAAAATGGGTAGGCTAAATGAAGCAATGTGATTGGCTAGTTACCCATGCATGAAATATGTTCCGTGCATGGGTAAAAAAAGGGGCTGGCAGTAAAAAGGCCAATATCCATAAGCCATGGAACGTTGGCATTTTTACTGTCTGCCATCTTTGTATTTGACAAGCCTGAGGAAAACCGAGTTGAATTAGTCAGCCTACCCGTTTTATAAAACGGAACGATGTTTAGAGCAAACAAAGTAGATTTTAATATTAGCATGTGGAATGAGTAGATGGAGAGGATTTTAACACAGTCACTTTGCCTGAATGTAAAAAAGTGTTGTGCTGTTGACAAAAGTGTCAAAATGAGCCCTGCTGTAGTAGTTTGCTTGGGATTACAGGACACCCGCTCCGTTTAAAAAAAATGTTACTGCTTGTGCTGTGATCCTCGCCTGCTCCATTTAAAAAAAATTTGCTTTCTTGTCCTGCCATCCTCGCCCGTCCCCAGACCTAACTACAGTTCTCCCCACTCCATACTTCTGCTGCTATCGGTTGCAGCTTTTATCTTCGCCTCGCTTTAAAAAAATGTTACTCGCCAGCTACGCTTAAAAAAAGTGCTTTCTTGTCCTGCCATCCCGCCCATCCCCAGACTAAATTCAATTCTCCCACTTCATACTTCTGCTATCGGTTGCAGCTTAAATTAATCAGAAAAAAATCTTGCCCACTTCCTCATCTTAGTATAACTCACGGATCCCAATGGAGGACAAATGTACTAAAGCAATTACCGAACACAAAGGCGGAAGGACTATTTTACTATAAATACACTAACTTATGTCAGTGTATTCCTATCTAAATGTGTTTTAACATAAAAATTGTTAAAAAATAAAATAGCCCATTTTATAAGCGCAATAAGACATTCAGGTGTGTGCATGTAACATATTTTCACGGCTAAAGGCACTCGCCAAGGCCTCAGTGCCTTTATTACGCCTGGCCGCAAGTGTAAATATGTTCCATGCACACCCTGTCATGTCTTATTGCTTACGTAACATTGAATAAGGGCTAACAAATGAGTGGTGCAGTGAGGCAAAATTAGGGGGTGAGGAGGTGATTAGGGAAGGCAGAGTTAAACACAACTTCAGGAAGGGGAGAAGAGATCCTTTAGGAGGGAATTGAAGACACATGGGGAGGAAACACTTTTTCAACACCCGTTGCTGTAATTGTCACTAACCAGTGCTCGCATACCCCCACAGTACACTTAGTTCTTGACAAAGTCTTCCAGACTGCTTCCACACACACACACACACACACACCCCCTCTGATTCCTCTATCCCTCCCCCTGCTAGACATCTGTATATCTGGGGTGTCCTATACTGATTTAAGTGTAACTATGTATATAGATTGTACAAAATATATCTAACTCTGTCTGTCCGCATTCTGTAACCTGTATCACTGTTTTGTCCTCTCTGTGACGAGGTACCTTTGTAAATGAGTCTTTGGCTCAAAGGTTGTAAATCCAGTTGTACAAATAAATAAATAAATAAAACATGACGGATGGGCAGGGGTAAGAAGTTTCATATTTTAGGGAACAGGTGGACCTGAATAGCGTGAACAAGATGTGGGAGTCATAGTTTCTAAGGGAGTGGAAGGAAGACAGCTTGAGGGAAATAGAAGAGGAGAGATACAGGGGGAGAGAATGAAACCAGTATTTACCTAGGAAATTGGCGCAGTGGGCATGGCACCTATTCTCAAGGGAAGGAAAGGAGGGAGACTGGTATAGATTGCAGTGATGGGTGCGGAGAAGGCAATCAGAAGGAATGGAAGAGTGTCCAACCTGGTGGCTCTACCATGCCGGCGTGACAAAAAAGATTGGGACCAGCATTACAGTGACGGGCTCCATGTCAACTGCAAGTTAAAGTCGGCATGGAGTTGCACAGTTTGGATATATCATTTATTAGGGCTTCCTCAACCTCCCACATGAGGGGCGGATTTCCTGCACCCCTGAACTAAAGGATTCTAACCCAGGTTGGAGTTAACGGGAGGTGCAGGTCGAGGAAGTGGTTGCTCTCTCCAGCGGCTTCGCGGTGGGAAGGTTGTTGTCAATATCAACGCATGTTGCCGTAGAAATGTCGCTGTTCGGGTGGCATAGTTAGGGATGATTGGGAAGCACTGTAGACTACATCCCCATAGTCAATACAGTGCAACCCACTTATAGGGAGGATCATCTTCTGGACAAGTGTGTGGCAGGCTGGCAGAGGGATACAGCCATGATTTCTGTATAGGGCATCCAATCTGGGATGCAGTATTTTGTGTATGGCATCTATGTGTCCAGAATAGGTGAGGTTCTGGTCCAGTCCCCAAGGCATGTAAAGGAAGCATTGTCTTTGAGCAAGGTCCCATCAAGGGTACGGAAAATAGAGAGGGATGGGAGCTGAGAAAGTCTCTGTCTAGTGCCAAAGGTCATGGTGACTGTCTTCTTGGCATTTAAGAACAGCTGATTTGTGTGAAACCAGAGCTGAACCTTGTCAAAGTCATGCTGCAGTCTGAATGCTACATTAGTGGGTGAGGGACCAGATATATACAGGATGGTATCATTCTCATACATGTGGATAGAGGTGAGAGGACAGGCAGTGGGAAGGTTATTAAGAAAGATGGAGATTAGCAGCCAACCCAGCACAGAACTCTGAGGCACTCCAGTATTAATGGGAAGGGGAGGGGATGCTGTATCCCCAGTCTGAACAGACTGCATTCTACCACATGAATATGATTGGAATCAGCTAGTGACTGCATTTCAGAGCCCTGCTACAGAGACCTTAGTTAGCAAGAGGGAATAGGAGACAGTGTCAAAAGCCTTGGCAAGGTCGACAAAGATAGCAGAGGTATGAGTCCCTGATCCATACCAGTAAGTATGGAGTCAGTGAGCCTCAGGAGGGAGGAGGTAGTAGAATGTAGCATCTGAAAACCAGATTGGTAAGGAGTGAAGAAGGAGGAGGAGGAGTCAAGGTAGGAGGAAAGTTGGAATAGCACTAAGTACTCTTGGAGCTTAGCTAGAATAGGAAGCAAGAGGATTGGACGGTAGTTTCCAAGGGAAGAGTAATCACACCTTTAGCAAGGGGGATAGTAGTAGCGTGTTTCCACACAGATGGAACAGATGTAAGAGAAAAGGAGAGATTTAGGAGAGAAGCAAGGAGGAGGAGAGAGATAGCAGGGGCTGATAGGTATAGGATTTTGGAGTCAAGTTAAGAAGGGCACTTACCCTTAGAGGGGTTGAGAGTAAGGAGAGCATTGAGGGCATCAGCAGGTTAAATAGAAATCCAGAAAGTTCTGCACTCGCAACAAGAAAAAACTGTAGGTGTTGTGGTATCTCACCAGTCCATTTATTTCAGACCATAAACAAATAAAAATCACGCATGCTCTTAACAGGGCCCAGCGCTTCACCTCTATACTGTTGGGAGACATTTTGTGGAATTATATAATGCTGATCCCAGTGGCCTAGAGTGCATGGGAATCGAGGCAGCTAAATGTGGCAAGAGGGGAGATGACAGGGTTAACTTATTATTAAAGAAAGAAAGCTACTGGATATTTTGTTTAGACACAGTAAATCCTAAGGGCATAAATAAAATGTATGATTTGAAACCCTATCTGAAATAAATAAAAGACTTTGGTAATTAGTAGGTGCACTACTGAGTAAATAATGCGAATTAACATTTTGGTAATTAGATAAGCACTACTGGAGTTTAGAAAATAGTTCTGCTTTTTTGAAAAGAAATGTAAAACTTTTCCCTGCATTTTTTTCTCCCCCTACTTTAATGCATAGAGTTTCCCTTGCTCTCACAAGCTCTAGATAATGTTTTGTCTTCATAACAATCCCCTTAGCTCCAGTGATCATAACATGGTGAATTTTGGTTTCAAAGGGAATATAGTATTACCATCTGGTGATACAGAAGTCTTTAATTACAACTGGGCAGACTTCAACAGTATGAGGGAACAGCTTGCAACTTGGAATTGGTCTGCTGAATTTATTGAGCAGCCCTTACACTACATGTGAAGTGTACTGTGCATGAAAATCCTAGAGCTAGTGCAGAAGTTTACATCTAGTCATAGGAAGTATAGAGATTCCCCTAAACATCCACCATGTCTGACGCCAGCAGTTAAGATGGATATAAAAAAGAAAAATAAGGCTTATTGCACTGCAAAAAAAAGTGGACAGCAGTCTTGTTGGGCAACCTACAAATCAGCACTAAAAGTCTACAAAAACAACATATCCAAGGCCAAGGCTGAGTGTGAAAAAAAGCTGGCAGCCAAAGTTAAAGACAATTATAAGTTCTTCTATTCTTATGTAAATAATAAGAAGGGGAATAACAAAATAATTGGGCCACTGAAGGATAAAAATGGGGCACCTTTGGTTGAAAATAGTTAATGGCAACTCATTATTACAGTTATTTTACTTCAGTCTACAACGCCAAAACCGAGGCAACTTTGAAACATCATAAATTGAAGGATACCCAGGAAATTAAGATCAGTAAAAATGATGACAGAGGCAGGCTGAAGGCATTGGACCAATATAAAGCCCAGGGTCCAGATGGACTTCATCCTAGAGTATTAAAGGAATTGGCTGAAGTTTTGGCAGCTCCAGTAACTTTTTTGTTTCAATATTCAGTGGATCACGGGGTGGTGTTAGATGAGTGCAGGCAGGCTACTGTGATACCTCATCACAAAAAGGGATCGAGGCAGAAGGTATCAAATTATAGGCCGATAAGTTTGACATCAATTCTAGGTAAAATCCTTGAAGGTATTATCAAAACATATGTTATGGGTGCACTGACACTATCAGGAAATACAGACCATTACCAACATGGATTCAAGAAGGGTAGATCATGTCAAACAAATCTGTTGGAATTTTATGGTAAAGTTAGCAAGGCTCTTGATGCAAAAAATGCAGTGGATGTTATATTCTTGGATTACTTGAAGGCCTTTAATAAAGTTCCACACGGCCAATTGGTAGATGCTCTAATCCAGCATGAAATCCATAGGAATATAACCTGTTGGATAGAGGGCTGGTTAAGGGACAGGAGACAGAGGGTATGTGTGAAGGGATCCATGTCAGAATGGTAACTTGTGACTAGCAGAGTCCCCCAGGGCTCAATGCCGAGGCCCTTCCTTTTTAACTTATACATTGCTTCGCTAGAAACAAATGCAGCCGTTTGGTTATCTACGTTCGCAGACAACATAAGGATAGGGCCCATTATAAATTCACAGGGTGAAGCCTTAACTCTGCAAACAGCTTTGGGGGAGATGGAACAGTGGGCAATAGTGAAGCAATCTACCTTTAATCTGGATAAGTGCAGGGTAATGCACATGGGGAGAAACAATGGTCAGCACAAGTACACACTAAATGGGGTGGAGCTCAAATCGGTACAGGATGAAAGGGACCTGGGTATACAGATTAGAGATGACCTCAGTTTCAAGTCCCATTGTAATTGGGTAATAAAGAAAGCTAGCAGTTTGTTATATTGTATTAACAAACATATAAAGTGCAGAGATAGACAAGTCATGATGTCCCTTTATACAGCTCTGGTCCACCCACATGTGGAATACTGCACCCAATTTTGGTCACCAGGCAGTAAATCTGAAAACAGAGCACTGGAGTGTGTACAGAGGAGAGCTACTAAGCACATCAGTAAATTAAAGGGGCTGAGTTATCAGCAGATGCTTCAGACTCTAGGGCCATACTCCCTGGAGTATAGTAGACTTAGGGGTTATATGTGCCTAGTGTACACTGCACTGTTTGATAATGATTTATGGGAACAGCTGGGATTAGAATTGAGGACTCAGGTCTATAACACTAGAGCACACCCAGTCCAATTAAAGAGTGCAACCTATCAGTCAAAAAAAAGAGGATATTTTGGTTTAGCATCAGGGTAACTAAAATTTGGAATGAGCTCCCATTCGAAGGTAGTGGCCAGCAAGTCAATGGCAGAATTTAAAAGCAGCTTAGACAATTATTTGGGAACATCAGGAATTTTGGGCTATGATTAACTATGGGTGAGCTGCTATGGACCCACAAGTCTTACTAGCTCTGAAACCACCTATGATGATGATACCTACCTATGATGATCAAGTTACAGTAAGATGTCCAGTAACATTTAGTAGTCTTGCTTTTTATAAATGTAAATACGGTGTAATATAATGTATATCTCATTTCATTCGATTATATAGGCGTGGGTAAGTTAGAAGCAATTGTAGGAAAGAAAGCTAGAGATCCCCAGGATGAGATACACTCCATGAAGGATACCAATGTATATATAGTTTATTGTCTGTAGAACTAAAATCAGGGACTACATCACTTAAACATGCAACAGAGATAATAAAGAAGGAAAAGAAAATAACATGATTAATAAAAAAAAACACATGCTTTTCTCCTGCACTACTGGACCAAGGCAGAGACCATATTTTGGCAATAAGTTTCAGGTATGCTCTGCATTGGTTAAAATTTAGCATGTTGCTGATTAGTGCCCTAGGTAGGCACACATGCATGTAAAAAAGTAATTTGGGGATTTTACAGCTTCTGCAGATACTGGCTGTAACTCAGATGCCAAACTGAGATAGAATAAAAATTTAATTTGCACCTATATAGGAATACACATAATGAATTGTGCATAGTTGATATAGAAGTATATGAATTTTGACAATTTACAGTTGATATTTTATCATACTTGATTAAGATCAGAATTAGGTACAGTATTCTTAATATTGAGAGGTCTGCAGTTCACCTCACTAGCACTTTGTGTGTATTTTGTGGTTTGCATATATATGTATATATTTTTTTTTTTACATTCTGTGATCACAGTTGATTTAATGACATAATGAACATTCTGATTATTTGATGATGTCACAATTGGGAGTGACTTTAAATGGGAATGCTACACTGTACCATTATTAATTAGCCCCTTGGAAGCCTTGTATAGAGGAGAAGCTCTGGGCCCTGTTAAGATCACGAGTGATTTTTATTTGTTTGTGGTCTGAAATAAATGGACTGGTGAGATACCACAATGCCTGCAGTTTTTTTCCTTTTGCAAGTGCAGAACATTCTGGATTGCTCGATCTAAGTGGGTGGCCACCCTTGCTCTGCACTGGCCGGTAAACAGGAGCGCTTGTCAGGACTATTGGAGCAGTAGCAGGTGCAATAGGACAGAAGGAGAAGGATATAGGGCAGCCCATTAAAGAGGACATAAGTGGGGGGCATTGAGATGGGGTGGGAGAGAGAGAGATGAGAGAAGGGAGGAGGCACAGGCAGTGAAAAATACATTGAACTCAGTAGCCACAGAGACGAAGTTGGAAGGGAGATATCACTCACTTTGATAACAGGTACTACTGGTTCCTTGTACTAGGGATGCTCATATTCTGAGCTAAAGAATAGGATTTTTCAGATTCTGCTCCAGTTTTTAGAAACAGGATTTGCCAAATGGCAGTCTGAAAACCTTACTTCCAAATTTAAAGACTAAACATGTTTTTACATAGGAAATAAGCATAGCAGTTAGGATTCAAGATTTAGGAACTGGGATTCCAAATCCAGTTCTGAGGTCCTTTGTGGTATTGGAATTGTATAAGGTAATTGCTAAATTTTTATAATGTCCAACTGGAGCAGAATCAGCCAGTTCTGAGCATCTCTTGCTTTGTACCCTCATCCCCTCCCTGGGAGTAGAACACCTTCCCTCCATGATGTGCTGCCCAGACCCAAACCAACCTTATTGTGAGAATCCCATGTGAATTCTGGTCTCCTAGGTGACAATTCAACACTGCTGCAGTGATCTATATGCTAGACCTGAAGCAGTCTCTTTTTGCACCCAAGATTAAACATCAAGATAAGCCAGAGTCCTTTTGTTTTGAAAAGATAAGTTGACATAGGCACAGAATAGGAGCAACTCTTTTCAAAACAGGACATCTGAAAGGGTAGGCTGAGAAAGTTTATAAATACAAAGCATAGACAATGACTAGATGTAAATGAGTAATAAAAAGGTTTAATTACAGAAACAAATCTCATGGTGACACTATTCTGGAAGCTCATCAGTTGAAGGAGAAAAAAAAAAAAATTTCTTAGTCTCTATTCCTCCCGCCATATCCCCATCCAACTACATCCCAATGACACTGCCATCCTCGCAATCCATGGTACAGAAGTTATGTAAGAACTTATCATAACAGTAGATCTTCAAGGGGATCTCTGTGATCAGGTCACACCATAGGAACTTCACCGTTGGTGAAGCAGGAGCCACATGGAAGACTTTTCCAGCAGTACATCTGGGGCTACCCACACCGACATCACCTGCTGATGTTATCAACCCTATAAAGGTGTGAGCAACCCTGCTCCTTCCTCAGATCTTTCCTCAGGAGACAAACCAAGCAAACTCCTGCTGCAGGGGACCAAGGAGAAAGAGAGGTGCCCAGGTCAAAATAAAAGGCTGGAGACACCAGACAGCCAGTTCTGAAAAGAGGACCCCAAGAAGGTGAATGGTGGGAGGGAAGGCAGACCTGATGACTGAGATCCCCTCAAAGATCTACTGTTATGGTAAGTTCTTACATAACTGTTATATCCTCTTTGGGGGTATCTCAATTATCAGGCCACATTGTAGGAACGTGTCCCAAGAAATTACAAGACCATCAGGACAGTCTGGGAGGCAGGCAGAATGAGAGCCAAGACAGAAAACCTTAAAGTACAGTGCAACTGAAGCCTGCACAGACTCTGGAGGCAATGTCCAGACTGTAGTGCCTGGTAAAAGTATGGACGGTATTCCAGGTAGCAGCAACACAGATGTCAGCTGCGCAGACCCCCTTGAAACAAGCAACAGAGGCAGCCATGCCCCTTGTGGAGTGGGCTTTCACCATCCTCAGCAACTCTTTGCCATGTTTATGTTGCAAAACACAATACAGTTGGCCAACCGTTTGGATAAACATTGTTTGGAAACCTGAATACCTTCTCTTCCTTGGACGAAAGAAACAAAAATCTGCTTTGACTTTCTGCACTCCTTAGTTCATAGCAGATAATACTTCAGAATTCTGTGCACATCTAAAGTATGGAGAAGTGCTTCCCCTACATTGGCACACTTTGGGAAATACACAGGGAGGTGGATAAATTGGTTTAGGGTAAACTCAGACACTGCTTTATGAAAGAACTTAGGATCTGTGCACAAAGACACCCTGTCTTTGTTAAAAATCAAATAAGGCTCCTCGCACCATAGAGTCTGAAACTTGGAAATCCTTTGAGTAGAAGTAACATCAACTAAAAACAATGCTGTCCATGAAAGGAAGCATAGCTCGCATGATGCATCTGGTTCAAATGGAGACAGGGTAAATTTTTCCAAAACAAAATTTAAATCCCAAACTGGGACAGTGTTACAGATTGGAGGCTTCAGCTGCAGGATGCCCTTGAGAAAAATATGGGTCACATCTAACTGAGCCATGGTGCACTGTGATGGAACTTCCATGGAGACCCATGTGAAAGGAGTTGATGGCAGCAAAGAAATGAGGAGGAAGCGGGGCCACTCACACCTTTATAGGGTTAATGATGGCAGGGGACGTTGATGTGGGTGGCCCCAGTTGTACTGCTGGGAAAGTCTTCTGTGTGGATCCTGCTTCACTGATGGTGAAGTTCCCATGGTGTAACCTCATGATGGAGATACCCCCGAAGAAGATCTTCCTCTGCTGCAGGTTTTCCATACAGTCAACTGGTTTTCTCAACTCACCATTGAGGAATACTCCCTTGGCAGCTGCCCCCCCGAGCGGTGGTTCAGAAATTCAGTACATGGGGAGCTGTACTGATGTTGGAGCTGATTCATGGTGTCATGGCAAGGCACTGGTCCTTATGGGCCTCTGCCTTGTTCATGGCCAACACACCACCTGACATCAAGCAGTGGAGCTGCAGGAAGGGTGGTGCTATCCTAGAGAAACACAACATTCTAAAGCAGCAGTTGGCAACTTAAAGAGCTCTTGATGTTCCAGAGGAAACATTAGAAAACCATGTATTTTACATACAGTTCCGCTTACAGTTTACATATGGTCTGCATTTAGTTTCCCCTTTTTCATAACAATGCTCATAACATAGATAGATAGATAGATAGATAGATAGATAGATAGATAAAAACTTTTGCTTTTTGACAGGAAAGTAACTTTTAGGACCAAAAAAGGCCCTGTTTATCAAAGTTGTCCTGTTTTAAAAATACAGTTTCAAGGTACAAGAACATCATGTAATAATATATTACAGGAACAATTTTACACATATGACAAACGTAATTTCACTGCATACATTACAAAAAAACATACATAGATATGCAATTTATCAGAGAATTCAAGAGATTCATGGCAAAGAATAAGTATGCGCATTTCAAGATGGGCTGATGGATTAAATGTCTAATAAAGTACAGTTTTTTTTTTCATTTTCAAATTTCCATACTAGAACCAATATAATGGGAAAGAGAAAGGGGGAAAGGAAGGAGCAAAAAGGAAAAAGAAAAGGGGGGAGAGGGAACAAAGGGAACAAAATTAATTCTCAAATGCAAACCTAATACCCTATATTTAACACAAACAAATACATCAGGAAATAATCTGGAAAATCCAGACCAAGAAAAAAAATTGATTTGTTCTAAGTAACACCATAGCAAGCACATCTATCTCTCCAAATGATATCCAAAGAGTGCTTGAATTTGTTAAGACTATTATTAATTCTAATTTCTGGATCTATCTCATTCCATATTTTTGGTAAATAGAAATGTCTTTGCATTTTACTATAGATATTTAGTTCCAAAGGAACTTTTTGACATCTATGTTTTAAGTGCGTCAAATTATACCTATAAGAGATAGAGATGTCAAGAGAGTTCATACCATGTTCAACCTTCCCCCATACTCATTAAAGGCTTTATACCCTACAAATCTTTTTTGGTCGGTTGCAAGAGAGTCCCAACCAAGGTCTTGAAGTAAATTACAGTGGTGAGTGAAGAAAGAACATTTCGCTATATATCTTGCTATTCTATAATATGTTTTGTCCAAACAATTTAATAAAGATTTAGAAGCAAACTGCTATATTAAACTACCATATTCTAATGTTGGTAAGAGTAGTTGTACAGCCACTCTATTTCTTGATTCTCTTGATAGAATCGATGTTTTCCTTCTTAACATGCCCAATCTAGAATTAACCTTTTTAGTTACATTTGTTATATGAAAGGAAAAAGTAAGAGAATTATCTATATAAACTCCTAGATACTTGTATACCCGGACCTGTTCTAACACTGAACCCCTTAGAGAATGAATATTTATTGTTTGATTATAAGACAGTTTATTTTTCAAATGGAAAAACATTACCTGGGTCTTCTTAGTACTAAGAACCATTTTGGATTTATTAGCCTATTCTGTAAAATATCAAATTCAAATTGTAACATTTTTCGTAAATCATCCAAATTTTTAGCTTTCCCTATAAGAACCATATCATCGGCATACAAGTAAATCTTACTATTTTGAATGCATGATGGAACAGAATTTATATAAATCAAAAATAACAAAGGACCCAAGATTGAACCTTGGGGAACTCCCCTAAAGGTACCCTCTTTGTCTGACATTATTCCATCTGTCTATACCTGTTGTGTATGTTCAGTCAAATATGATAATATCCATGTCTGAACAGGTTCCAATATACCCATCTGAGCCAGCCTTCTCATTAATATATTAAAATCAACTAAATTGAAGGCCCTTGAGAGGTCGACAAACACCGCCCCAACAGACTCCCGGGCTTCAAGTCCATTTGCCACAGAGTCCAGGAAGTCCATCAGGGCAGTGTCCATCGACCTCCCCTTCCTAAAGCCCGCTTGACAATCAGTCAAGAGTTTATACTTCTCCAGATATTCATATAACTGAGCACAGGCCAGGCATTCAAAGGCCTTTGAGATAATTGATACTCGGTTACTCGGTTGATGGACAAAAGAAGGCCGAAGCCCATTGAGGATGTCCTCCACACACTGTGGATCATTGTTAACCTTTGTTCTTAAATAAAAGCCATTTATCTAGTTTAGTTTTAAAAATATTTATGGTCTGGCTGTAAATAATATCCTGGGGCAGAGAATTCCAAATTCTGGGAGTTCTAACAGTAAAGTATTGTTGCCTTTTGTTTGATTTTGCTCTATCCACCCTAATTTGTTTGTTATGAATTCTGGCCACAGTTTTTCTTGTTGTAAAAGAAAGTTCACAAGAGTTCATAAGTGTTGCTGAATGAGAAATCTTATATAACTGAATGAGATTGCCTCTTTAATCTTCTAAATTTGAGTGAATAAAGCCCAGTTTTCTGTAATCTCAATTCATAATCAAGTGTGAAAGATGTGGTATAATTTTTGTGGCCCGCCTCTGCTGGACCCTCTCAATCCGGGCTATGTCCGCAACTAAGTAGGGGCTCCAGAAGGATGAACCATAATCCAGATGAGGTCTGATATGAGTTTTATAAAGGGCCATAATACACTCCTCCGATTTAAGAACAAATGTGTTGTTGATTGTACGTAAAAGGGCATTAGCATGATTAGCAACCTTATTACAATGATCAGTGGATGATAACTTGTTATTAACCAATATGCCCAAATCTTTTTCCATAATTGATTCCCTGACCATAATATTGTTAAGATAATAGGTTTGTTTCTGATTATACTTTCCCATGTGCAATACAGAACATTTAGACACATTAAATGACATCTTGTTGGCTGTAGCCCATGCCTCAATTGTTTTTAGATCATTTATAAGGATATTCCTATTAGTATCACTATCAACTCGTCCCCTCAACTTGGTGTCATCTGCAAATTTTGATATAATATTGTTAGATGAGACGGTTAAGTCACTAATAAAGATCCCAAACAGTGTGGGGCCCAAAACCGAGCCCTGGGGCACACCACTAGACACCAACCCCTCATGAGAAAGTTCTCCATTCACCCTTACAGCCTGGGATCTATCATGAAGCCAACTTTGGACCCATGACACAATATAGTTAGAAAATCCCAGGTTTACAAGTTTATTTATCAGCATGGAATGAGAAACCTTGTCGAAGGCTTTACTATAGTCAAGCAATATTACATCTACTGGAATGTTTGAATCAAGGTATATACTGACCGAGTTATAAAAGGATAACAGATTGGTTGTACAGGAGTGCCCCATTTTAAATCCATGTTGTGTAATGTCATTTATATTCAGAGACAACATCTCTTCTTCAATTAAATATTTAACCTTTTTTTCCAACAATTTACAAGCTATGGATGTAAGACTAATGGGTCTGTAGTTTTCCGCCTTATAATGTAACCCTTTTTTTAAAATTGGTGTGACAATAGCTGTCTTCCAATCCAACGGAACATTAGATTCACAAATGGATTTGTTGAAAATAATAGTGAGGGGGATAGCGACACTATTAGCTGTTCCCATGAGGAATTTGGATGTTATGTTATCAGGTCCTGGACTTGTTGTTTTTTTTAGTGTGTTTAAGAGTTTAAAGGTATCAGAAAGGGAAATAAGGTGACTAGGTGGTATACCAAAATTGGCAAATACTGAAGGTTCTAAATTTTGTTCAAAAACTGAACAGAAGTATTTATTAAATTCCATAGCAATAACCTTGTCAGAGAGAATAGTATTATTATCTATAATAAGTGGACCTATCTTTTTTGTATCACCCTTTTTATTATTTAAATAAGAATATAGACTTTTATGCGAGTCCTTAGTATGGGCAATTTTAAATTCTAGATTTCGTTTGGCAAGGACAATTGATGTTTTTAACTCCTTAACTACTTTCCTATATCTTAATAATATGTCTTCTTTCTGCTCGGACTGGCACTGTTTTAGATTGGTAAATAACTTCCGTTTACGTGTACTTAGTTTTTTAATTGAGTTGTTATACCAAGCAGGAACTTTACCTTTGATGTTATATTTTCTTCTCTCAGGGACATATTGTTTTTCTAGATTATGAATAATATCCTTAAAAGTGTTCCATGCTTCTTTGATGTTAAGTGGTGAGAGTAGTGAATCCCATGATACGGCTGAAAGTTGCTCATTAATTTTTGGAAAATTTGCTTTCTCGTATAATTTAATCATAAGATTATTAGTAGGTGTCTTATGTATCAATGGAATGGAGAAAAAAATTGACATATGGTCACTGTTACTTAGTGGATCCATAATTTGCAGATTATGTATAGATGCCTCCATATTAGTGATAAGTAAATCCAGTATATTAGTCCCACGAGTGGGCTCTCTAATTAACTGTGTAAGACCAAGATCAAGAGCAAAGCTATTGGTTGATAATGTGATTGATTGTTCTTATCTCCTCCCTTAAAGACAAGAAACATTTTTAGAAGTTTTCCAAAAATCTGGATAACTTTTTTGCTGAAGGATAAAATTAAAAATATTAGTCAGAATTGGATTATTTGCTCTACTGAAGCTTTCAAGAAAATTGTCTCTATTTTATCCATACCTATTGCTTTCTGTGAATTTAATTGCCTTATTTGTTTCTTTACTTCGCCGATTTTAATTACTTGAAAGTAAAAACATGGTATGTTCTCTCTGCATTGTGTCTCCAAAGGCCTAATTTGTTGATGAACATAATTCTGTTTACCATCAGCTTGTTCCATTTTTATATCTGGAAGACAACAAAAATGTTGGTTCAGATTATTTGCTACTTGTTTTGTTGACATCTCCCCTCCCATGAAATTGGATCATTGTATATAAGAGTTTATCTATTATGGCTGCTTGTCTACAATTGGCTTTATAATCACATTCATAACATCATAATAGTCACCATACCATCCGATAGTAATGTCAAAAGCATTGTCTTGGGTACCACTGATGGTTACATAGCATGATTCACTAGTGGCAGGAGGACGATAATACTGTCACTGCGCAGATCACTGGTTTGACCACATTTGGAGTACAGTGTACTATTTTGGAGCCCACACTTGAGGAAGGACAGGGCTAGGTTGCAAGCTATAGAGCAAAGGGTGACAAAAATGATCACAATACAGCAAGGTAGGTCCTTTAAGGTTGGACAGGAAAGTCTCAATATGTATTGTCTGCAAGACACGAGAGAGAGGAGATATAATAGAAAATGCATACAAGAGTGCTATGGGGTGCCCTTTAAAAGTTGTTTAGATTTAAGTTACATGTTAAATTCCTGTACCTGCAGCACAATCACAAACTGTAGGGCAGGTGAGAATTCAAGAAGGACACCAAGGAATATTTTTTCACAGAGCAGGTGTTGGGCAAGTGGAACAGTCTGCTCAGCAAAGTGGTCAGTGCTAAGATTATCTCTGGGTTCACAACACAATGGGAGATCTTTTAGGTGGTTATTAGGAACAACAGGGTGGCATGAGATAGGGAAGACTCTGTGGGAAAGACTTAAGTCTGAGTAATAAATCATACGGTATCAGGGTAGATTATTGGGCTTATAGTCTTTTTCTGTTATTCTTCTATATTTCAATGATCCTGTGAGTACAAGTAACAGTCTTACTGTTAAACCTGGATGTGTATCTATACTCAGGCTGGATATAGTCACTGTCATGTGGAAGGAGGGGTTGACTAGATGAACATAATCATAATACTATGTTACCATGCTGGATTTAGGCAAGCAGCAAGAGCTGGTGAAGTCCTCTGTACAGTGATCCTATTTTTATGTTAATGTACAGAGTATTAAAATGAGGGCACAAAATATGGAAAATACGTGAAATAGTCACTGAAATATGCCCACAAAACAGTTTTTGTCAGTCTCCCTCGGGATGTTAGGTTTCTTCAACCCTGTGAATGCAACTTTTTAAAACCTTCTTAGTTTACCATATTTATCACTTTACAAAGTAACATCCAAGGGAAAAATGCAAAGAAGGTGAACAGTAAACAGAAACACCAATAGCATGCTCACCCAATTAGTGTCCATCAGTATTAGAATATTAATCACCCAGTTGATCAATAATACAGTCAACCCCTCATGACTTGATCAACGAGGTGGAGCTAGTGTTGGGAGGTGTGGTTAATACCAGGGTTGAGGGATAAGATCATTCAATTTTTTCTCAAAACCTCATGCTTTTTAGAACAGTGTCAACAGAGTATAGCATGGAGCCCTGTTATAAAGAACATCCTGAATGTTAAGCAAAAATATGTGTTAAACAAAAATATTAGTTTATTTGAAAATGAACAAAGAATGTAAAACCTTTTTCTTCTCTAAATCTGGCAGCTGTTTTCTACAGCAGTTTTGAAAATTTATGGCAGTATGGTAGACTTAGAGAATTTCAAGGGAGCATTATCAGTGACTCTAAATGTAGTTTTAGCTAGGTTGGTACCAGGATTGATGACCAGTCACAAAACATGCCCAAGGTATTCCGCTGACTCCATTACCTTATGCATTTAGACCATATGGCTTTGAGAAGTTTTTGATAGATGTATTTAGTTCAATCCCAGTATTGCCCTCACACCCTTCTTAGGGTTGACTCATGAATTCCTTGATTGACTTCTCTTAATATTCCACTGAAATATTGTCCTGGTCTAATGTGGTGTTCTGCAGCTACAGAATATGACTGCTCTTGTTCAGCGAGTCATGCTCTGGCTCTGATGTGTTGATTTCAGGTCCATATCTGATTTGAAGATGCTTGGACTTGTGCCTTGGTCATGCAAGCGGACAGAAATCCTGACATATTGCAGCTTTGGTCAGACAGCTAGCTGTCTGATGTGGTAGAGTCCAAGTATATGATTTTAATTAATTTTCACAATGAGAACCAGCAAATATGTCACCTAAAGTGTTGCTGAAGGGGTTTGTGTTTTCTTCTTAGTCAATCTTTGAATTACTTGGCATATCAACACCTAGCTTATGGGGATGGGGTGGTGGAAGTGGAAACAACAAATGCCACCTAGCCATGGATGATACAGTGGTAGCCAGAGAAGTCTCAGTAGATATACTGTATAGATATATCTATATACTGTATATTACAGAAAATCCCTTTTAAATGAATGGAATATCCTGTAATATATTAAAGAAATAATGCATGACAGTGTGTGTGTCGTGCTGGGATGACGCCATGCCTGGGGGAGTTGGGCACGAGGCCGCAGGCCGAGCGTCCAATGCCCCAGGCTTGGAGTTATCCCAAATGACACACACCCTGGAGTGCATTATTCCTATTATATAATGGGTTGTTGTTATATATAAAATAAAAAAATAATTTTAAAGAATGTTTTTATTAGCGTGAAAAATATTTTTGTTTCTTAAGAGGAGATGCAAAAAAAGAGATCATCCTAGAGGTCCATAAGCTCATCTACATTGGTTTACGGTGAGACTGAGACTAGACCTATGGCATTATGCTGGGATAACACCATGGGTCCAGCCCCAAACTGACCATTCACAGTCCAAGATTCTTTCTTGCCATTGTATAATCAGATATATCAAAATATACTAGGACTTCTCTCTGGCCACCACTGTACTGACCTTGCCCCAGTCCCCACCACAAGAAGTGCTGAAGCAGCATGCAGATGGCAAACCACCCACAGAGTCTGAGAGTGCTATCTCTGCAGTCCTCTAAGGATTCCACTATCTTGAGGCTGAGAGAACACTTGAGATGTGAAGCTGCGTGTCCCACATGGTAGTACAGCTTGCTACAGTTGGATACACTGAGATTTCTTTTGCTGGTTTGTGCTTGGTTTTCATTGCAGACCTTCTAGAGATTGGTCAGATACAAGCAACAGCAGTGGGAAAACATCCCTGAAATGAAAAAAGGTAATATATTGTTACACATAATGTTCCATTGGGCATTTAGTACTCTCAGAGGCAGCACCTCAGAGAGGCAGTTTGGAAGAAGAGCAGTATGTAGGATCCAAAAATGGATATGAGGAGATAAAAATATTCAAAGTTCCATTACATATAAATCTTTTTTTGAGTACATATTCCCTATTTTCATTGCTCTGCCCTCCCAAGACTACTCCAGAACCTCCTTCCATCTGCCTAACCACACTTCCAACTTAAACAGTTCCCATGTAGCTGTTCCATCCTCTAGCCATTGATGCCATAGCCACAGCCTTGTCCCAGATGCTGTGGTTAGCTGTAGCTTATCCCCTTAGATGGGGCATTCTTGATTCAACAAACACAGCTGGGTGGGTGGAGATGGCAAGGAGGGCCAGAGCCTGGAGAACCCTCAATGAGTGTGGAGGACACTTCATTGGTTTGGGAAGTCTGTAGCTTTTGTCTCACCTGTGTCCCTTCCCTACCCCACCTCTGCTCCTTCCCTTATTGCTCCCTCAGGAAAATGACCTGGGAGGGACACCTGGCATGATGCCCATCATCCATGTACTGCCCAGGACTTGAGTGCTGGAAGCAGGCCATCACTGATGGCATCAGGGATTTCCCCCAGTTTTTTTGTGCCCTTTGACCCTTCCTTCACTGTAACAGGGAAACCCCCAGTGGGATCTCAGAGGAGGGGCTGGCATCCCTCCTTGATACTCTGTTATTAAACAACCTAGATATATATTTACAGACCACATGGAGAATGGAGGAGATTTCATGAAGCTTTACTTGGTCAGGATACAAAATTTAAGGTGGTACAAAAGGTTATAGCTTCAGTTACAAAAATAAAATCTGTTCTGTTTTTAGGCAGAACTTACAAACCTTATATACAATTGAACAAACACAGGCCATACATCCTGTCTCCAAACAAGGCAATGTCAGTATATTAACTTTGTAATTGGAGAATTTACATCTGCATATCCTGTAGTCATACTGTGATGAGCATGAGCTGAATGATGTAAATTTGGTAATGCAGAAAAAATGGAATAAATGCCAATCCCCACAAGATGGCAGCATTGTATAACTAATGACAGTTTGCTTTTCAATTCTCCATTGAGATACACACATGCTAGCTTAACATATATCAGAGCTGGTTTTGTTATAAACACTTTAAAGGGGCACTGTCAGCTTTGCCCCTCTTTTTATGTTCAATTCCCATTTGACATTCTGAAGGCACACAAGTGTAAGAAGGTGACTGTAGAATGCATTCAAATAAAACAAAATATAAGCAGCTTACCAATTTTCATCATGTGCAGCCTATTTACATTACTGGTGTCCTGACTGTAAATCTCCATGCCCCCGGAAGCCATTCTGCACCGAGAACGCGCATCTAGTGGGAGCGCTGTCCCGACCAGCAGATTTTAACATCGGCATGGCAAAAAACAGTTACTCCATAAGAGAAGGGTATTTCTAAGTTGTTTAATGTGTTTGCAAATAAAAACCCAGGACTCGTTCCGACACAAAATACTTTTAAAAGCTGGTGCCCAAATCCAGCACATGTGCAGTAGTGTCACTTTCTCACGCATGCATGAGATCTTTTCAAGCTGCTACTGTGCGTAATAAACAGGATTTGGGCACCAGTTTTCAAAAGTATTCCTAACGCCTGAAACAACCCTCGATTTTGTTGCAAACACGATAAACGGCAGAATAACCTTCTCTTGTGGAGTAACTATTTTTGCATGCGATAAAAGCGTTCAGGGAAAATTTGTCGAGATCTTTCAATGTTAATAAATAGACTGCAAATGATTATTAAACATTGTTTTATTTTGGCTGCATTCTACAGTCACCTTCTTACACATTTGTGCCTTCAGAATGTCAAATGGGAATTGAACATAAAAAGAGGGGCAAAGCTGACAGTGCCCCTTTAACTGTGCCCTTTTTAAAAATTGCATTGCAGTTTAAACTATGGAATTAACAGGATATACTTATTCTTAAGCAAGTACAGGATATATGGTTCTAATTCTATTAATATCTTAGCAGACAGTTACAAAGAAATGCAATGTACTTTATAACCATACATGTACCTTTTTTCCTTAGCAAGCTGCTGTCACATTCTGATAGGTCACTGTGTAACTATGATAGGTAAGAGCCATGGCAAATATGACACATAGCATTTATAAGAATTGCCTACAACATTTTGGGGAAATGCAGCACATAAGTTTTGTTTTGTCCACCATTTTGCACACTTAAGTTTTGTTTTTAACCACCATTTTGTAATATATCTGTATTGTGACTACATTGTGTATACATACCTTTTTATACTCTTGTCTTTCTGTGTATTTGCTCATGCATCCACTTACTGGCTTTATCAAATTGTACTTGGGGTTTTGTAGCCTGTCCCCTGCTAATTATTAAAATTTGTGCAAAGACACTCATTATAGTAAAATCACTCTCTACAATTCCCTCCTTTGCAGCTTTGCCATAAATTTTATTATTATTTATTTCACCTCATGCCTCTTGTGTATTATTGCGATTGCTGACCAAGGGCAAACAATATATTACTTTCCCACCCTTCACTAATAATAGGGCTTGGGACAGAGACTCCAAACCTAGTTGGCAGCCCCTGTACTGGTATTTGTTTCCCTTGTGTATATTCCTGCTTAGGGCTTATATACCACAGGCATACTGATCACAGCCGCATGATGGGGAATTGGTACCATAACTTCACAGGTACTTGGCCTAATTTAAGTGTAGACATACAATTGACAAAGCCACCAAATGTAGTGCATTAACATTTTTTAAAAAAGAAAATGCAAAACATATCCAAGGCATCAGCACCAGTGACGCTGCCTTGACTAGTTTAAATGCTGTTTTGTACAAAAATATTATGCATTACATATGCAAAAGCAACCCATGGGACAATCCCATTGGGGTGTTTCTAACATGCAATCTAAAAAACTATATTATCTTGTAACAAATATAGCAACACTTTTAATTATATTATGATTTGTAAAACAATCGGTTGCAATAACAGAGCTGATATTGTATTCTTGTATCATTATTTTACTTAGATTAGCACTTGACCTTCCCTTCTTTGAGCAATTTTGGTTATTATTTTTTGTCTATTCTACAGTTCATCTATCTCATTGGTTAGCTTAATTAATCTTTCACAGCTTTTTGTACTTCTGGAGTTCGGGAGTTTACTCTGTGCACTCTTCTGGTAAGTATCCAACTAACATAAACTTCATAGGTATTTGCTCTTTTGATGTTCTAATGCCATTTAAATTCATACTTTCAGTCATTTTTTTAAAAAAAGGTGACGTGTGTTGGCTCATTGGTTTCTGTCCACTCTGACGGCAAGTTTGGGTCTTCTAGATACCATTTCAGAAAGTCAGGTTGTTTAAAACCTCGAGTATTGAAAAGCCAGAATAGTCCACACATCAGTCTATTGCCCCCTATCCCCTCTATACATGTACTATACAAAACAATGTCCAGTAGGCCACTGTGAGTTCCATTATTTCTTGCCTGCCTGAAGTGTGATATGGTAATGTCATTTTTATTATCACACCTGCCTGTTATAGTCCAAATGAGTCACACAAGGCAGTATAGTATACAGATGCTGGTGATGGTCTTCTTTTTGTGGCTTTGATTGCATACCTGGAAAGAAAATCAAATGCAGTATTTATTCTTTTGATAGTTTGTCTGATACCTTTTTACATTGGTCCACATGGACCCATTTGTGTTTACCTTTTCCTTTTCCCACTCTTTCCACGTATGCTGCTGTATTGTCTAGGACCTCTGTAACTTTATATGGCCCTAGCCAATTGGCATCTTTCCAAGGTATTTTCTGATCCCAATTTTTAATCATCACTATGTCTCCCATTTGCAGTGGCTCTTCCCACCCTATTTTGGGTTCCTTTTGTTTTAGATTTCTTTGGTATGCTTGAAACATGTGCCAACAAGCATGTGGTAGATGTTTTTTTTAATTGTTCTTGCACCTGATGTAAAAAGACACTGTGCTTGACACTGACTGTTAACACACTGGGAGGTTCTGGTAATTCCGATGGGTAGTTCAGTCTCATCCTCCTCCCTGTCATGAGCTCGTAAGGGGACAGACCAGTACTAGCCTGAACCATTCCCCTTACGGCCATGAGAGCTCCTGGCAAGTCAGCGACCCAGTCTTTTCATGAGTCCATCACTGCCTTTTCAGGGCATTTTTCAACGTCCTGTTCATCCTTTCTACCATCCCCGACGATTGTGGGTGGTATGGTAGATGGAATCTTTGTTGTACTCCAATAATTTCACAGAGGTATTTCATTGTCTCATTAACAAAATGGGCACCTCTGTCAGATTCAATTATGTTGGGGAATACCCATCTACTACAAACTTGGTTAAACAAGATTTTTGCTGTTGTTTGGGCAGTATTGTTTGTAGTAGGGAATGCCTCCACCCATTTTGAAAACATATCCACTATAACTAGTAGATATTTATACCCTCCTTTTGCAGTTGGGAGTGGCCCCACATAGCCAATTTATAATGCATCCCAGGGGCCATCTGCCAACGGCAACCTATTCAATTTAGGTTTTCCTCTTTTTGGGTCTTGCTGGAGACATACAAGACAAGTATCCAATGTATCATTTACAGTGGCCTCTATTTTTTGGCCACCAATACTTCTTTTTGATGATCCGCAGGATTTTGTCTTTACCACAATGGCCTGCCCATCTGTGGTTTTCTAGAACAATTTGTTGTTTCAAACTATCTGGGGGCACCCATTTGGCCTTTTTAGTATTTGGGTCCCTCCAACACAAAACCTCTCCTTTCCTAAACAGGTGATCTTTGTTATTAGTTCCCCTTTCCTTTATTTCTTTAATTTTCTCTTGAATCCATTGGTCTGTACTTTGTAGTTTACCTATATCTATCTCCTGGACCTCTTTTGGGATGGCACTACTAACAGTGGCATGTCTTATGCATAGCCATATTTGTGGCCCCCTTGCCCCCTCCTTTGCTGCTTGGTCAGCCAATTGGTTTGCGAGTTCATGTATGTTTGGGTTTTTGGTCACGTGTGCCTTAAGCTTTTGTATTTCTACTGTGTGTGGGTGTTTTTCTACTAGGTTCCAAATAGCATTAAGTAACTGTTTGTGTTGGACATCTTGTCCATCTGTCTTGACCATTCCTCTTTTTCTCCACAAATGTGTCCACTCGTTTAGTGAAGATTCTCCAAATTTTGAGTCAGTATGTATTGTTATTTTTTGTCCTTCATGTCTAATGATGGCCTCATATATTGCTACTAGTTCTGCATACTGTGCTGATTTGTCTCCACCCAAAGCAAATTGCAAAGCTTTGTCTCCACTTCCATGGTGTGTTGGGGAATATACTGCTGCTCCAGTATATGGCACACCATCTACATAGTACCTTGACCCATCCACATATAGGTGTAGTGTTTGGGTAGTGTCACTTGGTAGATGACCCATGGGGGTGCTCTCCAGAATTTCTGTTTTGACCTCTCCACAATTGTGGGGTGCACCTTCATAGTCTGCGTATTGTATAAACATAGGATGTTGTACTGACTCATAACTGACATGGTTTTGTTGAATAGTTAGTACCCATTTTGTGGCTCTCTGATTTGATATGCCTCTTAGGTCTCCTGTCAATATGTATCTTGGGGCACTGTGTGTAGACTGCACTATAAGTTCTGCAAATTGTGTAATTGTTTGTGCCTGTTGTATAGCCCACACAATTGCCTTTTTTCTTCTACTTTGTCTATCTTCCTAGACAAGAAGTGTATCATGTCACTTAGGTCATTCATCTGATCTGTGGTTTTGTTAACCCTTTTATCCATTTCTCCTTTTCCATTTTTGACTGTATATGGGGCCATTGGTATCTGGAGTTTCTTTTTTGTTTTCACTTTGATTGCCTCTTCTTTATCAGGTGCAGCCCTTGGTAATTCAGGATAGAGTTTAACTACCTCTGCCACTTGGGTTGCTATGGCTATTGTCTCACCTCTCTCTTCCTCCACTATTTGTAGTTTTGTCTTTAAATAATTTTTCTCTTCTGTATTATTATATTGGTCTTGCAACTCTTTTATTTTCCTGAGGTCTTCCTGTTGCTTATAAATTTGATTTTTTAATCTTAATTGTTCTGCCTCTTTCTCTAATTCTTGGTTTTTTATTGTCATAAACCTAACATCCTGATCCCATCTGTCTTGTAAAGCTTTTAATTGATCCTTTTTTTCTAATACCAATGTTTTATTCCCCTCTTTTGAGCAAACCAGTAATTATTTTACCTCCTCATGTCTTCTATTAAGATGGTCTAAATATTGTACTGCTGCCTGTAATGCATTGGCACAGTTTTTTTTTCTCATTTTTGCAACCTGCATTTCTTTCTAAGACACATTGGTTAAAATATGGTCTTAATTGTTGATGCCTTGTAGGTTTTTCATATGGACCTAACTTACCATATTTCTATATATATTTATTGATTAATTCTTTTAACTTGTTTATAGTCTTCCCTGGTTTCACACAGCCAAGATGAGACTCTACTCCCTGTCCCTAGGGAGGCTTTGTGTACCCTTCTTGTTTTTAGTCTGTCCTGGTCTCACACACCCAAGATGAGACTCTACTCCCTCTCTCTGGGGAGGCTCTTGTTTATAGTCTTCCCTGGTCTCACACACCCAAGATGAGACTACTCTCTCTCCTTGGGGAGGCTTTGTGCACACTTAATAAGGCCTTCACTATTACACTTATTATGTAAGTGTCTCTATTAGGTCTCTGGGTGTCCCCTTTGACCTTCCCTGTATCTTGCCTCTTTATTAATTTAATTACTCCTGGTCACACAGGCAAAATGCCTTTGTCTAGTAGGCTTAAGACCTACACCCTTACACAGTTGTCTTGCTATAATTAATCACAGTAGTATTCTAAGACTGTTCAGGTATATTAATAATCCACCAAATAATAACTAAACAAATGACAAACAACAATCCCTTTCCCTATTACAAGCCTTCATTTAGATAGTATGCTAATACCTGGTTTCTTGTATTTTTCTTTGCCTTATGTTTGTTACAGTCTGTCCCCCAGTGAGTTGATCAGTCTCTCCGTGGACAAACTGCTTCAATAAGGAAAAAAAAAAGTTTTGCCGGTGACAAAAAAAATTATCAAATGGTCATAAATGCTAGGTGTTTTTTACCTTCAGTTCGGCCCTTTAATTGCCAGCAGCTTTAGTAATCTGAGTCACAGCACCAAATGTAACAGGGAGACCCCCAATCGGATCTCCGAGGAGGGGCTGGCATCCCTCCTCGATACTCTCTTATTAAACCACCTAGATATATATTTACAGTCCACATGGAGAACGGAGGAGATTTAATGAAGCTTTACTTGGTCAGGATACAAAATTTAAGGTGGTACAAAAGGTTGTAGCTTCAGTTACAAAAAATAAAATGCCATTCTGTTTTTGGGCAGAACTTACAAACCTTATATACAATTGAACAAACACAGGATGTACATCCTGTCTCCAAACAAAGCAATGTTGGTATAATAACTTTGTAATTGGAGAATTTACATCTGCATATCCTGTAGTCATACTGTGACGAGCATGAGCTGAATGACGTAAATTTGGCAATGCAAAAAAAATGGAATAAATGTAATAAATGCCAATCCCCACAAGATGGCAGCATTGTATAACTAATGACAGTTTGCTTTTCAATTCTCCATTGAGATACATGCATGCTAGCTTAACATATATCAGAGCTGATTTTGTTATAAACACTTTAACTGTGCCCTTTTTAAAAATTGCATTGCAGTTTAAACTATGGCATTAACAGGATATACTTATTCTTAAGCAAGTACAGGATATATGGTTCTAATTCTATTAATATCTTAGCAGACAGTTACAAAGAAATGCAATGTACTTTATAACCATATATGTACCTTTTTTCCTTAGCAAGCTGCTGTCACATTCTGATAGGTCACTGTGTAACTATGATAAGTAAGAGCCATGGCAAATATGACACATAGCATTTATAAGAAATGCCTACATCATTTTGGGGAAATGCAGCACATAAGTTTTGTTTTGTCCACCATTTTGCACACATAAGTTTTGTTTTTAACCACCATTTTGTAATATATCTGTATTGTGACTACATTGTGTATACATACCTTTTTATATTGTTGTCTTTCTGTGTATTTGCTCATGCAGCCATTTACTGGCTTTATCAAATTGTACTTGGGGTTTTGTAGCCTGTCCCCTGCCAATTATTAAAATTTGTGCAAAGACACACATTATAGTAAAATCACTCTCTGGGTTCACACACAGTGCCTTGCACAGCTACTTGCGAGCTTTGTATGCATGCATTAATGACTATGTGACTGCCTCTCATGAAAAAGCTAGTTCCTTTGCCCACTGTGAGGGGCCACTGCAATGCCAGCCCTACCCAAACTAGGATCTGCTGCCATAGGGATCCTTTTTCCCAGTCCTGGCTGCCCGAATATGGGCACGAGTCTGTGCTCAAACCCAAGTCACTTGCAGGTTAGTGCAGTGGAGTTCCTCTGGCCACTGGACAGGCTTAATTTTTTTTTTGCCTTTCTACACTGTGGAGGAGACCCCTATATGGATAACTACTACATTGTCTAAGATCCAAACACATTCTGCAATGCTACATGCTCAGGCAGCTCTAAGGACAGACAGACAGAATATGGTTACATTGAATGGGCCCAAGTATTGAGTGGTGTCCATCACTCTGTTACCACCCCCCTTTTCATTGTTCTGGTTGCTCCGGGAGCAATCAGAACTGCAGAGTCACTCACTGCACTGGCATGATGCATTCCCATCAGCCCAGCTGCCCAGTTCAGTAGCACATTGGCCCACTCTGGCTTTGCAGCGTCCCTGGGGTGGAAGAAATGATACATGCATTGTAAGTCTTCCTTTGGCATTCTACAGAGTTGCAGCACTAGTGGCCTGATAGCAACACACTCCTTAAGCATTTGTCAATGCTGAATGTTTGCCGTTGGTATTGCTGTTGTACTGGGTCTTGCTTGTACACATTTTTACTATATATTTATGAAGGATAGAGCAGATGAGATGCAATGTCACATTTTCGGTGGTGTTCTGCTTTGACTTATTGTTAGATTGTAATTACCTAGAATAGGGCAGCTGAGAGGCAATATCTACTTTTAACTGGGCTCCCACATTTTGACCCCAAATGTGCAAGAGTCTTTTTATGACCTGACATCATGATCAAGACAAGTGGGATTTTGAAAATGTCAGCCAAAAGGTGATTTCGCTGTGCGACTGAGAAAACATGTTTCGGAGGGAATTTGGAAAAATGACATCTACCATGTTCAGGAGGTGGGGTAACACAAGGGATATGTTGAACATTAGGGATCAAAATCCACAAAAAAGAAAGTTATGAGTAAATGTTTGAACAATTTGTTTCCTCATAACTTAGCTGTTTTTTCACATTTACCCTAAATTTTTAACATAATCTTCTTATGACCACTCCTCCTGAACATGACAGGTGTCATTTATAAAACAATGGCTGAAATGTAATTTTGTACCACAAGTGTTAAAACACATTTTTGGTAGGATCTGAGAAATAACTGCTGTCACATTTATGAGGTGGTGTGAAAAATGGCTATGTTGAAAAGTTGGGGTCAAAATATTGAAAATCACCAGTTATGAGTGTGCATTGAAAAGCTGCAATGTGGACTCATAACTTTGTTGTTTTTTAATATTTTTACCCCAGATTTTCAACATAGCCTTCTTATGACCCCACATAGCCTACTTATGAGCCCACCTCATGAACAAGGGTTGAGAGCATTTTAAAATCCTGCCCTAAAGGTGACTTCATGCAATAAGTGTGAAAACACATTTTGGCCAGGATTTGAAAAATGACAGCTGACACATTCATGAGGTGCTGTGAAGAAATGGCTACATTGAAAATTGGGGCCACAATATGGAAAATTATCATTTATGAGCCTACGTTCATGCATTTCAACATAGGTACATAACTTTGTTGCTTTTTAATATGTATACCCCAAACTTTCCACATAGCTTTCCTATGACCCTGTCTCATGAACAAGTGCAAAGAAAATGTTCAACTCCTGCCTGAAAGGTGATTTCAGGCAGTGACCGTGAAATCACCTTTCCAGACGCGAAAACACATTTTGGTCAGGATATGAAAAATGACAGCTGACACATTCATAAGGTGCTATGAAGAAATGGTTATGTTGAAAATTTGGGGTCAAAATATTGAAAATTACCAATGTTACAAGCCTGCATTCGAAAATTTCAATCTAGGCTCATAACTTTATTGTTTTTTAATATTTATATGCCAGATTTTCAACATAGCCTTCTTATAACCCCACCTTATGAACAGAGGTGGAGAAAATGTTCAACTGCTGCCCAAAAAGTGATTTCATGCAGTGAATGTGAAATCACCTTTCAAGACAGAGTTACCTAATTTCATTGCCACTGTTCATGAGGTGGAGTCCCAACAAAGGCATGCTGAAAATTTGGGGCAAAAATATTCAAAAATTGTCAAGTTATGCCACTAAGTTCAAAACCTTATTGAAATACATTGAACCACATACCTGATTTCCTCAGCTTGCTGTCCGACTTTGAAGAGTGAAGATGTGCCTATGGTCCAGAGAGGATTAGGGCACTGGACCCCCTGGTGGGTAAGTAAGTAAGTGCCTGGGTGGGGTGTGAGGTGGTGGGCGCTGAGTTGGAGGGTTGGATGGGGAAACAGTAATGGCACAACAGACATCGAAGGCCATTTTTCCTTTTTACAGGGTTAAAAAGAAATGAGGGACATTTTTCTTTATTTCAGGTGGTGACACTGGGGAATTGGGCACTCCCAGTGTTGGTGTCATGCTCGTGGGATTTGTGTGGGGTGATGGGAGCTGAGTGGAAGGGTCAGGTGGGGGGACAGTAAGGGTGGGACAACAATAGACATTAATGGATGGTTTTCCTTTTCACAGGGTATATACAAAAAACTATGAGGGATGGTTTTCTTTATTTCAGGTGGCAACACCGGGGAAGTGGGCAACCCCAGTATCAGTGCTATGTTTGTGGGGGTGGGGTGGTGGGTGCTGAGAGAGAGGGTTGGGTGGGGAGGACAGTTATGGCTGTTCCAGCAACAGACATTGATGGGCGTTTTTTTTTGTTACAGAATGTAATTCCTTGCCAGGCTGATCATGACAGATCAGCTGTACTTGCAGGGTGGTGTAGATCAAAGGAAAGAGCTGACCTATGATTGGGTCAGCTCTTTCCTTTGAAATACATGAAGTTTCCACCCAGCAAGACAGAATACTGTCATGATCATCCTGGCTGATGATTGGCGTGATGCTGATGAGCCCCTTATAGACCACTTTGCATTGGACTGTCACACCCCTCAAAAGTCACTCTCCTAACAAAATGTTCACTGCGCGTGCACACACAGCAAACCTAAAAAGCACCCTGTTGTCTTTATTATCATTACTAACTACATCAGTTTTTCATTGAAGGAAGGGATGGAGGGAGGTACCTTGAGGTTGCCAGGTTTTTTTTTTTTTACATAATATTGAATGCTGCAGTTGCTGGACGGCAGGAGATAAGCAAGGTGTCCCCTGATCTTTTTTCACTTAACATTTTCTGTGTCTCTGTGCTCTCATTTCTTCTGCACCTACTGTAAATAATGGTTTGCAGAAATCCTCAGGCATGGAAGACAGGTACACTTTGGGAAATGGTGAGCAGCGGACTCTGTGTCATAGTTATGCATACTGGAGACTCCCCAGAACATGGTTCCTTTCCCCTTGTCTTCATTCTTTTTTTCTCCCTCTACTGCTGTGTATCACACTGGTGGCAGGCAGGCACACAAACACACACACACACATATAAACTCCAGGATCTGGAGAGGGAAAGGACCTCCTGGAGTGTGGGCAGGTAGTTGATGGTCTGCCATGCTGCCCCTGATTTATAACCCCTGTATGGACCTCACCCACATCCTTCTACATAGTGCTGTGACTGCCCTGCACCATCTGATGCAGGCAGCCACATGTCCAACTGAAGAAAGTGTCTAAAAGTAGGCTGAATGTGTCTCAACTCCCCCTTCCCTTGGAGTCTGTGAGTGCTGTCTCTGAAGTATACCCTAGACCCCTCCATTTCAGTGGTAGGTGTCAGACTCACAATATGAACCTTGGTCTTAGGTGATAGTGTGACTTATTAACCCCAACACTACTAAGCTGGGCTATTGCCCCACCTTTAAAGAGGGGGTCTAGCTACCAGTAAAATAAATTGCAGTTGATATCAGTAGAATTCATTTGCACTACATTTCATAGCCTTGAATTTCAGGCCATTCCATTCTTCATGACTGAGGGTATGCACATGAAAACAGAAGCGTTGTCCTTTATAGTTCATAAATGTTTAAGAGCAGATGTCACCATGCACTGCATGTGACATCATAGTTATTTACATAGCAACAGACTGTGATGTCACAAGCCAGATATTATGACTTCAGCTCCCGAATAAGCCTCAGATGTAAGTGAACTGTAAGCGATAAATGTTCAATTTTCACGTTGATGTTCTTTATAATTATGAAAAGACTGGCTTGAAATTTAGAGGGACACTGTCAGCTCTTTTTATGATTTCCAGTTCAGTGTATGCTACTTGTGATTTTATTGCAAACTACTCTGCCCACAAATTTCATAGATGCCAATATATTTGCTGAAACTTAACTTGTATCCTTTATTTTTACTAAAAATACATCTAAGTCATCCTGACCTGAATGTCTCCTGCCGATGCTTCCTGCATGTTCACAAGATGACATGTCACTGAGCTTTGGGGGTACACTCATTCATGAATGAGTTTGTAATTTTTGTAGGCATATCAGGAAAACAGCCCCCTCTGTTACTAAATTGTTCACTGAGCTCAGGACAGTTATCCCCATTTGAAAACGAGCACAGATTTTCAAGCACTTATTTCAAATGGTTAGAGCACTCATTTTCAAATGGGCATAACTTTACTGAACTCAATGAACAATTTAGAGGCGGGATGTTTTACTGGTATCCCTACAAAAATTACAAACTCATGCTTGAACAAGTGTACCCTAAAACTCAGTGCCATGTCATCTTGTGGATGCATGGGGAGCCTTAGTGGGAGGCATTCAGGTGGGACAACTTAAATGTATTTTTAGCATAAATAACCTTTCAGCAAATACATTGGCACCTTTGAATTTTGTGGGCAGAGTAGTTTGCAACAAAATCACATATGACATGTACTGTGATTGAAATGTAAATTGTAAAGAAGCTGACAGTGTCCCTTTAAATGTTTTTGGAATATTGCGTGACTGAGTACTCTGATGCAACAGTGATTTTTTTTTTGCTGGTGACAGGAGCTCCTCTTTAAACTAAACTTTACAAGCTCTTACCATATTTACAGTAACTTGATCACCTTATGCAGCTTGTTTCAGCCAACTTGCAGTGCAGAGTCTGTTAAGACATGAATTGATACAAAGACAGTCAGTTTACTCTTGGTCATGTCTGATCCCCTTCAGAACATTTTCTCCCATGTCACAAAAGATTTCACAATTAGTATACAGCATGAGAAACATTTAGTAAATACATGGAAGGGGGTTTCTAGGCCACCCATTGGGGCCCTCTGATTATCGGATCTATCTGTTTTTGGGTTGAGCTACTACACCTCAACTTTAATTTTATTTTTCTCACCTTCATCTTCTGGGAGCCACAGTATCAACATCTTCTGTCCTGTTGGAGGTGGAGTGGGAGTGTCTTCCTTTGCAACCAATTATCATGCTGTTCCAGGTACTTGAACTGCAGGCTTCTTGGGCCTTTTCTTTTGGAAGTCTAAAGCTGCACCTCTGCAACTTTTTCTGCCCCACCCTCAACCACAGAGCCAGGGAACTTAAGCCTGGACATGAAGCAACTAAGTCTCCCAGGTGTGCCACTGAGCCGGCTAGATCTCTAACCTCACTGACAGATATTCTGAAGTCACATACTGTAGTTCCAACCCGGAGTACTTTTCTTGGATAAGGGCCCATCTCTAGCTCTTCCATGGTTTCTGTGGGATGTACCATGGAAAGAACTGGTAAAGAATGGTGCATTTACATACCTCTGCATGGTTTTCATGGCATGTACATTTGAAAAAGAGGTGGTAAACTGGGAGTAATTCCACAACTCTCTGTGTTTCCATGGAATGTACCATAGAAGAAGAACTGCAAAGCCATACAAAATTCACACATCTATCTGTGGTTTCCGTGGTGCGTACAAATAAAGAACTTGTAAAGCATGGAATATTCACGCAGCTTCATGATAGTCATGAAACACACCATAGGAAAACGAACTTGTAAAGCTCTCTCTCCATGACATGTACCATAGAAAAACAGCTGGGAAACTGCAGTAAATGTATACCTCTCCTTGGTTTCCATGGAATGTACAAAGAAAAAAAACCCTCTTAAACCATGGACTGTTCCCACATCTCACCATGGAACATATTGTGGAAATAAATCTGGGAAACTGTGGAGCATTCATATAGCTCTGAATGGTTTCCATGGAGAGTACAAAGGAAAAACTCATAAACTATGGAGTACTTACATCTCTCTCCATGGTTTCCATGGGGAAAAAAAACTGTTTCTATGAACTTTGGTACCAGTTAGAAACTGGCTAGGCTCACATCTTCCACTGTTTTCTCCACACTGCATGGTACTCCCCTGGAGGTTGTCTTTGCCTTCAAGTACCTTGGTGCAAGACTGGACAGCAAGCTTGACTTCTCTACCCACATTGATGCCATCCATGCCAAGCTACACCCCAGACTTGGTGCCCTGCACCACAATAAACATGGCCTCTCCCCCCCCAGGTTTGTCAGGACCTGGTCGCCAAAATGGTTCTCCTGGTTTTTGACTATGCAGTTGAGGTCTATGACACCTCCCCCCCACCTCTTCCCTTGCCAGACTGGACACCTTGTGCAATGCCTTCTCTCACTCGCAACAAACTCTCCACCCAGTACTCATCACTGCTCCCTCTACTCCTCCCTTTTGATCCTCCCCTTACCTTCATGTTGTCAGTCTCATTCTTCCTCCTTTAATGTAAAATACTGGTTTGGGTCCCTTCCCTCCTACTTTTTCTCACTCCTCTCTCCTGTCTTCTCCTCTTCCTACTCACTGTGCTGAAGGAACTCCTGCACCTTTGCCATTCCCCACTCTCACGCCAGTGCTGGTCAGGATGCCTTCTCCTACTGTTTACCCTTGCTTTGGAACCTGCTGCCCTCCTCCCTCCAACTCTCCCCCACACTGTCTGCCTTTAAACTTCTGCAGAGACTTGTTACTGCCCCCCCTGCACTTGTCACTCCCCTTCCTGACTTCTCTTCTCCAATTTACTGCTGACATCCCCACGCTGAAGTCTTCCTAAATCTGGGTTCAAGCAAGCTTGCCCTTGCCATGTTTTTTTCTGTACCAAAAAGCACTGCCAACCGTTTTTGCACTGTGTACTTGAAACATTTCTTGCATATTCTGTGCATAATGCAACTGTGAATATATTGGTAGTCTTGATTTGTGTATGAAGCTGCATTTTTAGATGTCTGTATTTTCCATTCTCAGATGTACTGTAGTTTTGTAGCCTTTATCTACTCCACTTTCCCCACCCCTGGTTCACACCTGGAAACAATCCTCAGCTCAGTAGGTCTTTCCCAGTTACCAATTTAAAATAAAGAAATATGTAAGTCCCCCCTCCCCCCCAGATCTGGGGTTTACTTGTATTGTCGTATGGCTCCTTTGCCCTGCTGAGTCCTGTTTCTGCCTTTGGCTCCATGGACTGTGGATTGGTACTGGAGAGTTTGCTGAAGATGCCCCTGGTGGGATTCAGGCCAAGGCCCCATTTGTAATCCCCGTGGCACCATATCTCCTGTCAGCCCATTAAGATAAGCAGGGCCGAGGTCCTTTATGCCATTTGCACCTCCAGGCACTAGGGAAGCATTCTGCCTGCTCCGAGAGTAGCCTGGGACAGATCGGGATGTAAACAAATATGGCCGTACAAATGTGTGAGTTCTGTGCATGTGTGGCTAGCCTTAAAGGAGCCACGGATCCCAAAAATGTATTTAGCCATGGGGGCACTGTCAGAGGGCTTTCCTGGCTCCAGGGCAGGCAGTGGACTCAGGGATTATGTAGCAGATGCCTCCGGGCTCCAAATTAGTGGTGTCTGCCCCTAAAGCAGACTTATATTAAAAGATGTAAACTGCATCAGTACCGTATTTCACCATTTAAAAGCAGCGGTTTCTATTACATTTTTCTATTTTGCACTGCAGCTTCTAAACAGGGGCAGCTACTATTTGGGGGCAGCTTTAATTGATAAGCTGCCAGTTGACTGTCAGAGGCATCATGTTTTTCAGTGGAGTTGCAGTTGTTTCACGACAGCTTTTGATACAATTGACATGAATCTTCAGTTTCCTAGTCAAACTGTGACTTGACATCTAGCTTCATAAGATGCGATAAATCTGTGAGCCATTTGGTTGCCTGTACATCGACAAATTAACTCCTAAGTATGTACAGTAAGTAGGCCCTTAACCATGTAGTCTGTGTTATTTAGAGTTGTCTCAGGATAAACACACTGAAGTCTGAACAGGAAGGAGTAAAAGAAACAACTGAATTAAATGGTACCTATAAAGAAACATAGAAATATAGAATTTGACGGCAGATAAGGACCACTTGGCCCACCCAGTCTGCCAATTTCCCTACCTGATGGATAAGCTGCAGAGTCTAGTTAATCAACAGCTTACTTCCTCCTGCCCCCCACTAGAATTGCCTTATGCCTGTCCCATGCATTCTTGAATTCTCTCACTGTTCCTGACTCTACAACCTCCTCAGGAAGGCTGTTCCATGCATCCACAACTCTCTCTGTGAAAAAATACTTTCTAACATTACCTCTGAGCCGTCCCCCCCTCTATCTTCAAATTGTGCCCCCTTGTTCTTGCACATCTCTTCTTCTGAAAGATACTACCCTCTTGTACCTTGTTAATTCCCTTGAGATACTTGAAAGTTTCTATCATGTCCCCCCTCTCCCTCCTTTCCTCAAGGGTATACATATTAAGCTGCATTAGTCTCTCCTCATATGTCTTCTGGTGCAGACCTTGCACCATTTTGGTTGCCCTCCTCTGAACAGCCTCCACTCTGTCTATGTCTTTGCAGATATGGGGTCTCCAGAATTGCATGCAGTACTCCAGATGGGGTCTCAACTTCCTGTTTTCTACTGTTGATGCCTCTCCCTATGCATCCCAGTATCTCCCAGCCCCCCTTACTGCCTTCTCACATTACTTGCCCACCTTTAGGTCATCTGATATAATTACTCCTAGGTCTCTTTCGATTTTTTGTTGTTGTTATTAACTCACCCCTCCACTGTGTACTCTTACCCTGGGTTTTTGTTTCCCAGATGCATTACATTGCACCTCTTTGCATTGAATCTGAGCTGCCACGTATTTGACCATTCCTCCAACCTTGCCAAGTCCCTTTTCATTCTTTCCACCCCACCTTGTGTATCGACCCTTTTGCAGATCTTTGTGTCATCTGCAAAGAGGCATACCTTTCCTTCCAGGTGCTCTCCAATGTCACTTTTAAAGATATTAAAGAGGACTGGTCCCAGTACCGAACCCTGTGGTACCCCGCTAGTTACCCTCCTTTCTTCACTGTGGACTCCGTTTACTATTACCTTTAGCGTCCTGTTGTCCAGCCAGTTTTTTATCCAGGCTACCACCGTGGGACCCACTCCAAGGCTGGCTAACTTGTATATTAATCTTTTGTGTGAGACTATGTCAAATGCCTTGCTAAAATCTAGGTAGGCCATATCCACAGCCCCTCCCTGGTCTACTACTTTGGTCACCCAGTCAAAGAAATCTATTAGGTTCGTCTGACATGACCTTCCTGCTGTGAAACCATGCTGCCTTGGGTCTTGTGCCCCACTGGCCTCTAGGTACTCAACAATTCTTTCCTTCAGAAGTGATTCCATCATTTTCCCTACCACTGAAGTCAAATTAACTGGTCTGCAGTTTCCTGCCTCTGCTCTGCTCCCACTTTTGTGAAGTGGAATCACATTTGCCCTCCTCCAGTCCTCAGGTACCACTCCATCCTCCCATGATTTGTTAAAGAGAGTAGTTAGTGGTGTTACTAGTTCTACCCTTAGTTCTTTTAGTATTCTTGGGTGAATCTCATCAGGCCCCATTGCTTTTTCCACCCTCAGTTTCAAGAGTTCTTTCAAAACCCTTTCTTCTGTGAATGAACTGGTTATAGACCCCCCTATCAAGAGTTTCTCCCGTGTTTGGTTTAGGCACCTCCCCCTCCTCATCTGTTGTGAATACTGAGCAGAAATATTCGTTCAGTATCCCTGCTTTTTCACTGTCACCCTCTGCCCACATTCCCTCCCCTTTATTAAGTCTCTGTATCCCTCCCTTGGTCTTTCTTCGCTCCCTAATGTACCTAGAAAAAGTTTTATCTCCCTTCTTAACAGGGTTGGCTATCTGCTCCTCAGTTTGTGCCTTTGCTATTCTGACTGCCTTCCCGGCCTCCTTCTGCTTTAACTAATAAAGTTCTCTGTCCTGCTCCTTCTGTGTTTTCTTATATTTCCTGAATGCTATCCTTTTCTCCTTAACCATCCCTGCCACCTCTTTTGAGAACCACAGTGGTTTTTTCCTTTGTTTTGTTTTATTGATTTGCTTCACACAAAAGCTTGTTGCCTCGGCGATGGCTGTTTTGATTATTCTCCATTGTTCCTTCACCCCTCCTTCTTGCCCATTTGCTAGTGCTTTTCTAAGGCACTCTCTCATTTTCCCAAAGTCAGCCTTCCTAAAGTCCAATACTCTTGTTTTTGTATGGCTTGACTCTATGGCTGTGTTTATTGAGAACCACACTGTTTGGTGGTCACTTGTTCCCAGATGGCTACCCACATCTAAATCTGAGATCCTTTCTCCTTCCCCATTTGAGAGTACCAGGTCTAAAATTGCTCCCTCCTGAGTGGGTTCCAACACTAGCTGTCTGAGGCATGCCCCTGTAGGGCATCAAGAATGACCCTGCTCTTGGATGTGCCTGCAGCAAAGGTACTCCAGTTAACATCTGGCATATTCAGGTCCCCCATCAATAATATCTCCCCTTTTTCTGCCATTTTAAGGATGCTTTCTATCATTTCCTTGTCCATTTCCTCCCCCTGAGATGGGGGTCTGTACACAACCCCCATGCAGATTGTGGTGCCATTTCCTGTCTCCAGGATGACCCATAGTGACTCATCAACTTCCTGTTTACTCTTTAAGTCTGTTGCTTTAATCCCTTCCCTTATATAGAGAGCTACTCCTCCTCCTCTTTTACCCACCCTGTCCCTCCTGTAGACTGTATATCCTGGTATGTTGACTTCCCACTCATGGTTCTCTGTGTACCATGTTTCAGTGACTGCCACAATATTCAGGCATCCCTCTTCCATTAAGGCCACTAGTTCAGGGAGCTTGTTGCACAGACTACGGGCATTGGTACTCATCATCTTCCATTTATTTTTTATGGCCTTACCCCTTTTAGCCCCATCCCTGTCCTTAACACCTTTTTCTGCATTTATCCCTGTCCTGCTCTCTACTGACTTCTCTGCCTTGGTGTTTACCTCTCTAACTACTGCACTTTGTAGGGGGAGGCTGGGATTTCCCTGCTCCTTTCAGTGCCTCTCCCCCTGGGTAGTTTAAATGCTTGCCAATGAAACATTTAAACCTGTCACCTAGGATCCTGGATCCCCCCCGGACAGATGCAGACCATTGCACCAGTATAAGCCTGCATCCCTCCAGGTGGCTCCCCAGTCCCCAATGAAGCCAAAACCCTGAGCTCCACACCAGTTTTTGAACAGTTCATTGAATCCCATGGTGTAGAATACCCTAGCATCATCCTTGCCATAGACAGGCAGCACCTCCGAGAAGGTTACCGTACATGCTACTTGTCTAAGGCCCCTCCCCAACTCCACAAACTCCTCTTGCACCACTCTGATCCCATTTAAAGCCAGGTCATTTGTCCCTAGGTGGACAATGACATCCAGATCCCTCCCTTGTGCAGCTGCTCCCGCGATCCTGAGGATTCGCTTCATGTCCCTCCAAGCCGTGGTGTCAGGCAGGCACCTTACCTCCCTATCCCTTTCCTCTCCCACGTCTAGCCCCCTAATGATTGAGTCCCTCATTTAATTTTTTTGAAATTTTTAATTTTTTTAATCATTTGCTATAGCTGCCTGTCAGTTCCTTCTCAGTGTGTTTCACTGTCTAGGGTAGACCACGTGGTCCTGGAAATGCTGACCAGAGAACATCAAGGAAAGTCAGTTGAATGGAAATGATTTACAGAGTGTGCAATGTCTGTAGAAAATATGTAGTACAAATGCTGCAGCTTACATTTACAGGTACAGCATAGAGGGCGACTATCCAAATCTGACCATTGGGAGGCAGAGGACTGATTGAACTAATTACCGGTACTGAGTATTTCACCATTTTCAAGCTGTCCCCTTTAGAAGCTGTGCTTTCAAAATGTTGGTAGCTTCTATTAATAAACTGTTTTTCCTGTGTGGCTTTTATTTGGGGATGCTTCTAAATGGGGGCAGCTTCAAAATGGTGAAATACAGTAATTCAGCTGAATATAAACATTTATGGCAGCTCCCAGTAATCTCCCTGCAGCAGGGGCCACTGGGAAGGGGTGGAAGGGCACCATCCAAAGCCTGGGAATGGAATGGCCAATCAGGTGAAGAGTTGTGGGAGGTTATAAAAAACAGGCTGTGCTATTGGGAGGGGCTTGTTCAGCTGAGGGTAGAGAGAGGGAGACTAGCAGAAGGGCTGCACCAGCTTAAAGGGAAGCCTCGGTGTGCAAAGGCCCCTCTGGGCCTCAAAGACATTTAGGCAGAGTGCCTACGAGTTCAGTTAGCCAGCAGGGAAAGAAGTAGACTGCTGATCTGTTTCCCTGGGGAAAGTTACCTGAAATGCTGTTCTGTAGTGTGGCAACCTGTAACTGTAAAGAGACTATTTGAACTGTTCCCTGAGCTAGAAAGAAAAGGGGTTAGGGCTGAGTCAGAGACTGTTCAGTAGCCCAATTGTGTTTGCATTCCTGTGGACACCCAGGGTAATTTTCAGCCTGCCAGCATACCCTGATCTGATGAAAGGCCTGGGGGCGAAGACGATGAAAGTCCCAAGAGATGAAGACGACGAAAGGCCTGCAGGGAGAAGACAACAAAAGGCCCATCAGGTGAGGGGTCCAGAAGTTGCTGCTCATCCACAGCAGGTTGATGTGGTGCATGGAAAGACTGTGATTACCAGAGCAGTACTGATAACCTGTGTCCTTTCTCAGCACCCTCCGAAACCTTCAGGAACTGTAAGTACCTGTGGGCTGCGGCCCTGGGGAGTTCTACTGCAACCCAGTTAGGTAGATAGATAGCCTAAAGGTGGTGAAGTCCTGGGCAGGACTTGGTAATCTGCAGGATAAGGGCAGGCAGAAAATATTGGGAAAAGGTCTGCTGTGTTTGTTTGGATCCTGTTGGGGTTCCTTGCAAAGTTTTGTAGTTCACATTTAAAACTGTTATTATCACTGTATCCCAACACCCATGGTGCACCGACCCTTTGTCCTCATGTTTGCCACCATCATCTTGGTGAGACATCCACTGCAACAGGCTGTTTCGAGCCTTAAGGCCGTTGGGGGGAAGACTGGTGCACCGGGGGGGGGGTATTGGGACTGTGTGGAGTACAATGGGTATAACTGTGAACAAATGTTGTTGCTTGTTGTGTTTTCTCCCGTGCTTTGACCCTGTAATAAATCTGAATTGAATTAATTTTACCAGTGTGTGCATGGTTATTGCTGGGAAGTGTACTACTGCTTTGTGGGGAAAGAATTACTGTGTGTGGGAGGAAAATACAGGTTACTCACCTGTAACAGGAGTTCTAGGAGTGGTATATGTTGTTCATCCACACTTATTGGCAGGTTTCTTGACGCTTTAAATCTTGCCTGAAGGTCTTCAAGCTGGCTCCTCCCACCCACCTGGGTGGTAAAACTCTCAGCTTTGCCCCATGATGCCAGATCTAGCCTGCTGGAAGCCAGGTTGCGTGTTGAAGCCGGGGAGGTTGGGTGGGTTGTGTGGATGAACAACATATACCACTCCTAGAACTCCTGTTACAGGTGAGTAACCTGTATTTCTAGGGATGTGGATATGTTGTTCAATCCACACTTATTGGCAGACTCCTAGCAGTTCTCTGGGAGGAGGGAGGCAAGGCGCGCACCCCCTACTTAGGAAATTAGGACTGGAGAACCAAGGTCCCAAAACCAGCATCCCGGCATGACTCAAGGTCGATGTGGTAGTGGGTAATGAAGGTGTGTGCTGACTTCCAGGTAGCAGTCCTGAGGATTTCCTGGATAGGGACGTCCCTGGAAGCAGCCACCGAAGTAGCGGTATGGCAGGTAGAATGAGCTCTTATCCCTTTGGGAGGCTCCATGCCTACCAACCTATAGCAAAGATCTATGCAGGAGGTGACCCACCTGCCTATCGTCCACTTGGCTGCAGGTCTGCCAGGTGTGGCTTCAGTGTAGGTGACAAACAGCTGGCGAACTGCTCCCCGAACTTCAGCCGTCCGCTTCTTATAATAAGAGAGCGCTCTTCTAGGGTTCAGAGTGTGGAGCCTATATTCGGCCTCCGAGGTGTGATTGGGGTAGAACACCAGCAGAGTCAACACCTGGTTAAGGTGAAACTCCGACACCACCTTCGGAAGGAATTTCGGGTGGGGGCACAGGACAACCCTGTCCCTATGGAAGACCAGACGAGACTCGGTGGAAAGCGCCTGGAGCTCTCCCATCCTTCTGGCATACGTAATAGCCACCAAGAAGGCAGTCTTCCATGACAGGTGAGAGATGTCACACCTGTGCATCGGTTCAAATGGCTTGCCCATGAGCTTAGCCAATACTAGCAGTAGATCCCTTGGAGGTGGAGGTTCTCGCACTGGAGGGGATATGTGATCAAGGCCTTTGAAACAGCACCCGACCACCTTCTCCTGTGCCACTGACTGCTTGCTGGCCCACGCCTGGTAAGCAGAGATGGCTGCCAGGTGCACCTTAAGGGTCGTCGACCGAAACCCTAGCTGAGAAAGGGACCACAGGCAGTCCAGAATGCTAGCCAATGAACAGGAGGAAGGGTCCAGCCCCTTGCCCTGACACCAAATGGAGAATCTTTTCCATTTGAAGGCATAGCATTTTCTGGTCGACTCCTTACGGGATGCCTCAACAACATTGAGGACCTCGTCGGAAAGACCCAAGGCCTGGAACTCTAACCACTTAGAAACCAGGCTGTCAGGTGCAGGGATAGAAGGTCCGGATGGAGTACCTTCCCCTTGCTGACTGAGATCAGGTCCGGGCAGGCTGGAAGCCGCCTCAGGAGCCTGGAGCTGAGGTTGAGGAGATGTGGATACCAGAACTGGCGGGGCCAGTCTGGGGCTACCAGAATCACCTGCGCCTGGTCCCTCTTCACCTTGAGAAGCACCTTGTGGATCAAGGGGAATGGAGGGAAGGTGTAGAAGAGGCCCGGGGTCCACGACCTCGAGAAGGCATCCCCTGCAGCGAGCCCTGCTGAGGGGGGCGGGTGTGAAACAGCCTCAGCTTCGCATTCTCCCTGGAGGCGAACAGGTCCACCTGAGGGGTGCCCCAGTGGGAGAACAGATCTTGTACTATCTCTGGCAGGAGACAGCACTCATGAGATGCAGCGCCTATCCAGCTTAGGGCATCAGCCAGACTGTTGGAGGCTCCTGCCACATGGATGTGTAGGAGATCCACCTCCAGGCTGATCATGAAAGACCAAGTGCACAGAGTGTTCTTGCACAGGGGCAAGGAGTGTGTCCCGCGCCCTGTCAGTTGAGGTAGTACATGGCCGTGGTGTTGTCCCACTGGACCTGGACCACTTGACCCCGTACAAATGGAGCGAAGGCGGTAAGGGCTAGTCGAACCACTTGAAGCTCCAGCAGGTTGATGTGGCATCGAGACTCCTGAGGGGACCAGAAGCCGTGGGCTCTGAGCTCCCCCAGATGGGCACCCCAACCCATCAGAGAGGTGTCGGTCATCAGAGTGACCGTCGGCTTGGGGCGGACAAATGGGATACCCTCCTGCAGATGAGCTAGAATGAGCCACCACTGGAGGCCGTTCCATATCTCCTGGGTCACAGTCACTGGCTGGTCCTGAGAACTGAAGCGCTGTGACCATTGGTGGGCCAGCCCCCATTGCATGGGACGCCATATGCCAGCGGGCCCAACGGACCACGTTGGTGCAGGCCACCATGAGGCACAGAAGGCACAGGAAGTTCTTGGCAGGGTGCAATTGCCCAACCAGAAATGATTGGACAAAGGAGGAAAGGACCTTGGCCCTGTCTGCCGGGAGCCGTGCTCTGGCTCGAAGAGAGTCGAGCTCTACCCCGATGAACTGAATCACCTGCGATGGCACTAGTTCTGACTAGGCCTCTTTGATGAGGAGGCCAATCTGAGAGCACACCTGGAGCGCCAGATCCCTGGACTGCTCCACCTCCAACCTGGAGGGAGATGCAATCAGCCAGTCGTCCAGGTAAGGGTAATCCTGGACCCCTCGGCACCGCAAGAATGCTGTCACCACTGCCATGCATTTGGTGAAGACTCTGGGAGCTGGAGAGAGGCCGAAGGGCATGGCCCAGAACTCATAAAGGGATCTCTGCCCTGAAGCGGAGGAATTGCTGGTGAGATGGATGGATTGGGACGTGAAAGAATGCATCCTGAAGGTCCAGAGAACAGAACCACATGCCTCGTTCCAAGGATGGAATGATCTGAGCTAGAGTGACCATCCTGAAGGTTCGAGACCTTAGGAACTTGTTCAGGTCTTGTAGGTCGAGAATGGGGTGCCAGCCCCCCATACGTTTTGGGACCAGGAAGTACCTGGACACAAACCCTGGGTCTGGAGGGGGGTCCGCCACCTCCCTGATCACCTCCTTCTGGAGGAGCAAGGCAATGTCGGCTTGATGAGCCGACAGAGAGGCTGCAGAACCCGTAGTCCCCGTGGGGTGATGGCTCGATAGGAGGGGGACTGCTCGAATTCCAGAGGCAGACCCCTGCCTACCACTTCCAACACCCAGTGGTCCATGGTGATAGCGGACCAGGCGGAAAGGAAGTGGCGGAGCCGTCCCCCCATGGGGGAACCTGGGGAGGAGTGACAAGGTTGGGAGCGACACCCCTCAACCCGTCACTGGGCAGGCTTGGAGGAAAGGCCTTTTCCTTCTGACTTCCTGCTGGAGGAAGCAGCAGACTTTGCTTTGGGGTGCCAAGTATGAGTCTGCTGGCCCTGATGCTGGTGTTGCTGGGCCGGACATGCCACAGGGGCTGAAGGACGAAAGGGCTTAGCTGCTCCTGGTGGCCTTTGTCCTTCTAGGCAGACGTGACTGAGTCCAAGGTGGCACTGGACTTCTCAATCCATTGGAGATGACCCTCCACCCCAGGCCCGAACAAGTCAGTACCCAGGAAGGGGACATCTGCCAGCTTGTGCTGGGTATCAGCTGTAAAGGTGGAGATCCACAGCCAAGCTCTGCAGTGTATGGCCACTGTGGCTGCTACTGACCGGGCACATGAATCAGCAATGTCCAACAAAGTTGGAGCTACTGTTTAGCTACCGCCCTTCCCTGATTCTGCACCTGCTTGACCGTTGTTTGAAGGTCAGCTGGGAGATGAGGAATCACCTTATCCAGGGAGCCCAAAAGGGCGTGCAAAAAGTGTGCCATCAGAATGGTTGAGCTAGCCCGAATAAGGCTTAGGGAGGAAGCAGCATATACCTTCCACCCTGAGTAGTCCAATTTCTTGGACTCCTTATTGAGCTGTTTGTCCACATCCCGAGCATTCCTGGAACGCTGGAAAACGCTGTCGGTCACTAACCCCTCCGCAGAGGGATGCTCCGAGAAACCGGAGAGTGAACCTGTAGGGACCGCATACTTTTGAGCCATCCTGGCCGTAGGTGCAGGACAATAAGCTGACCGCTGCCACAGCTCCAGGGCCGGGCCAACAATGGCTTCAGCCACTGGAAAGACCTCTGTAGGGGAATCCCCTCGGTCCAGTATCTCTGTGAGGGGATACTTGCCCTGTTTTGAAACAGGTTCGAGCTTCATCCCAGTGGACTCTGAGATGAGTCGAAGCATTCCTAAAAAAGAGGATGGGCTCTTGTCCACCGACTGACCCCCTGCAGACTCCAGGTCAAGCGGCCTGGAAAACAAGGAGGAGTTATGGTCTGACTCCGAGGAGTCTGTGAACAGCTGCCGAGCATGTGAGTCACCCTCCACGTGCCGAGGTCGATCGGGAGTGAGGGTGACTGACAATCTATGGGGCAAGCCCTGACTCAACCGAGAATCCTTGGTCGGGCCCCAGTCTTCGGTTGTGGGGGCGGAGGTTCCACCACAATGGGTGGAGAAGCCAGTTTTGGCCATACAACCGGTGCCAGTTTCTGCTCCTCGACTACGAGGGGTTGCTTTGGCCGCTCTGGCAACAGCCACTTAGTAGCCAGAGAAGGCGATGGAGTCAGCTTATTCCCAGACAATAAGAGCTGCTGCCACATTAAATCCTCATAGCGCTGATACAACTTGCACTGGAGGCTATCCTCCAAAGAGGACGACAAGGATGAGCGGCGCCACCGCTTTCCATGGTGCCGAGACCGAGACAGCTGATGTCGGCGGGACCAGCTGGACCTGGAAGAGGTCCAAGACTGAGAACTTCGGGGATTCTGAGGGTGGGTCAGAGAGGGGACGGGGGAAACCCGCTCCTCCCTCGGTTGAGGGACCTTAACCGGGGACTCCGGCACAGGAGGCACAGGCAAGTCATGGTTTCCACCAGGGGAACCGGTGAAGTAGGGATGTCAGCATCACTGAGTCGACAAACCATCCGGTCGAGAAAAACTGATCAGGCCGGGACGTGGGTGTCTCAGCCTGCTGACCTGACGGGACATCAGGAAGCCAGCGGCCTTAGGGCCGCAACCTCGACCAAAGTCGAAAGCTTCCACCATCCGTGAAGGGGATCTCTCCTGCTCCCACGAACGTCGACGGTGGGACTAACCTTTTGAGTCCTTCTTCTTGGACTGACTGGAATGTCCCAATGGTCCTTCTCCCTTGGTGGAAAGGGATTGGCAAAGCTCCTTAAAAGAAGCTGTATATGAAGAGCCCAAGGAGAGCGGGATAAATGCTGCAACTGAGGAGGAAGAAGACACGGCCTGGGCCGCCTCCTCCTGGAGGGTGATCATCTGCTCCAACTGTTCCACAGAGCCCGCAGCCGCAGACACCACCCAATGGGCCTCCATCGACTTGACTGGCGGATACCGTTTTTCAGGGCATCCCAGAAGAATTCGAGCAGCGCAGTCCTCCAAGACTGAAGCCGAAAAGGATGTGTACAAATCGCAAGCCTGTGAATCATGGCCGAGTCCTAGGCAGTAGACGCATGTAGAGTGCGGGTCGGTACAGGACTTCTTCTGCCCACAGAGGCACCGATGAAATCCGGGAGTCGGTTTGTCCATCGCAGCCGCGAGGGAAAAAGAAGACGAAGTCTTGTAAATTTGAGAATTAGTTTCAGGTTGACAGAAGAGTGTGGATCCAGGCCTAAAACGCAGAGCGCTAAGGAGGGAACCTGAGCTTCCAAGCAGTAAGGAAGATCTGGCGTTATGGGGCCTGAGCCGAGAGTTCTACCACCTGGGTGGGTGGGAGGAGCCAGCTTGAAGACCTTCCGGCAAGATTTAAAGCGGCAAGGAACCTGCCAATAGGTGTGGATTGAACAAGATATCCACATCCCTAGAACCAATACTTATTCGGGGGGGGGGTGTGGTAACCTTGGCTTTTATCTGCCAGGTACCCAATATCACTATCCCCAGGAAAAGGCACTGCGCCAGTCTACTACCGTGTAGCATGCCCGTTAGTGAACCCAGGCAGCCCACTAGGGAAGTGAGGTTAAGTGAGATCCTGAGGGCCCCAGTACAGCCAAGTGGTAAGTTGATGGTTGTTACAAATAACTAACTAACCAACTAAATAAATAAATCAAGAGCTGGAAAATCATGGAGTATTCACACATTTCACCATAGTTTTCAATGCAACATGCCATGGAAAAACAACTTCTAGACCATGCAATATGCACACATCTCTCCATGGTTTCTATGACATGTACCATGAAAAAAAAGAATGTGAAAACCATGGAGTATTTTTTCACACATCTACAGAGAAGCATAGATGGTGAGGGCAGAAAAAGACTTGAAACCTATTCTGTCTACCCTTAGTTGCTAATATTTGTCCCATAGTTCTATAGCCATATGAGTCTAGTGTACATTCCTTCCCCACCTTCTCTTTCATCTTCACCTGACCCCGAAATCAGTCCCACCCGACCTTGAACCTGTTTACAGACCCTGCCTCTATCACCACCTTAGACAACCTGTTCCACTGACCAACCACTCTCTCAGTGAAGAAAGACTTCTGAACATCCTTCTTAATCCTCCTTACCACCTGTTTCTAGTCATGCACTCCAGTTACCATGTTCTGTTTCCTGGTGAACAGGTGCTCACTGTTTACTTTATACCCCTCAGAAATGTGTACATCTATATCGTATGTCCTCTCTACCTTCTGGCCACCAGTAAGTACATACTAAGACAGGTATGCTGCTCCCAATACATCTGGCCTTGCTGTCCCTAGATCCTCCTGGTGGCCCTCTATGGTACCATCTACAGCCTCTACATGTCCTTCTTCAAGTGTGGGTTCCAGAAATGGGCACAGTACTTCAGATGTGGCTTTACCAGGGTTGTGTATGGGGTAAGATCACCTGCCACATCTACCGTCAAAATTCTTGCCTATATATCCCAACATCCTGGTCACCTTGATGTATGCACTGCTGAACTGTCTGGAGACTTTGAGACTGTGTCACTGGTATTAACCCTCAGATCTTTCTCCTCATCTATGTCTGCAATCTCCTTCCCATCTAGTACTCCTTGCACAGGTTAGTCTTACCAATGTTATCTTGCATGCCCTCCCTATGTCACTAATAAACACATTGAACAGGACAGGCACAGGCCCCAGGACTAACCCTTGCAGCACCCCATAAGTGCCCCCCAAAGCTCCAGGTCTCTCACATTTATCACCACCCTCTGTTGTCTCCCCAGAACTAGTTATCTATGTACCTAGTCAGTCTACCTCCTAGTCCCAGATCCTCCGTCTTTCTTGTCAGCCTGTTGGCCAGCACAGAGTCAAAGGCATTGTGAAAGTCGAGGCATAGCACATTGACCACATGATCCCTATCCAGTGTCCGGGTGACTCAGTCAATGAAGGTTATCAGCTTAGACTGGCACAATCTTTCTGCTACAATACCAAGTTGCTTATCGTTCTGGTGCCTGCTCACTTTCATATATTCCACAATTTGTTCTTTAAGTACATCTCCATGAGCTTGCCCACAATCAAGGTAAGACTGACTGGACTGTAGTTCCCTGGGTCCTCCCTGTCTCCACCCTTATGGAGTGGCACTACAGCTGCCTTCCTCCAGTTGCTTGGCACCTCACCAGCCTCAATAGAGCACCTGAACAGATCCTTCAGGGAGGCAACCAGTTCTGGACCCAGCTCCTTTAGGACCCACAGGGGTGATCCGTTGGGACCTAGCGCCTTCCTCACCCTGAGTGCTGCCAGCCCCTTGCTTACCATATCCTCCGTAATCTGAACCGACTCCCTTCCCAGAATCCTTAATGCAACTTTACGGAAGGGAATTCTCCATCTCCACCATGTATAGAGAACAGAAATAGCTGTTTAGTAAATCTAAAGAAGAGTCAATTGGACTCGAAGTGCTGGTGTTGGTTTGTCCATTTTTGTTTGTCAGAGTTACAGTCTAATAAAGCTATTATTTTTGCACTCCTTTGGCAGCTCTGCTATTGTGTCGTGTTGTGTTACTGTTTAGTAAACCTGCCTTCTGCCCATCATCTTCCATCCCCCTTACTCAGTCTGATAATTCCCCTCTTTTGTGGCCCTCTTTTTCCTAATATACCTAAAGAAATCTTTTCCCCCTTTTTAACCCTCCTCTGAAATTTTTAATTCTGCATCCACCTTTGCCTTCCTTAGTTCACTCCTTGCTTCCTTCAATTACTTTTGGTATTCTTACAATTCTCATCATTCTGTCCACTCTTATATTTCCTAAAAACCATCCTTTTGACCCTCACTGCTTCTCCCACTTCCCTTGAAAAATCTACTCGTTTTCTTTGCTACCTTCCTCATGCAGCTTCCTGTTACTTCCAGTGTAAGGGGTGAGAGAAGTCACTGATGCCAACCGCGCTCAAAAAGGCCTGGTCGGGTCAGGGCACAGGTCCACCCCAGCTACCACTTGGAGGGAAAACATGAATTCTGACTAGGCCAAACACCCAGAGGTGAATTTTTCAGGTGATGCCCAGCAGGCAGTGTTGAGGAATTTAGGGAAAAGAGGCTCCGGGCCAAATAGACACTAGCTAGAACATACAAGGAGAGGCATGAAGCTGACTCGAATACAAACAAGGCAACATTTATTTTTTAATTTTTATTTATTTTTATTTAGTTTTTGTTGACCGGGTAAGTGCACTAGACAAATCCTGCCTATTTTCAGGCATGACCCGAGGGAGGGGGATACAGATGAATGCCAACTGACCTTGAACCAGATTAAGCTGTTGGTAGTATTTTTAGTGAATGAGGAAATTTGGCCAGGACACCTGGGAAATTCCCCTACTCTTCTTCCTGTGAGCAGGGGGGACCCATTTTCCTGTGGGACCAAGATGGCGGCTCCCATGGATCCTGGTGGAGGAGGACTGTATACAGGAGAGACACAAACAGAAGACAAGGAATCCCTTTCTGTTTCATTATCTCTTGTGGACAATGGTGGCGCTGAGGCTGTTGAGAGAGAGGAACAGTCTCAGGATGGCTAACGACAGTGGAGGAGCTCAGATGCAAGAGAGCTCACAGGCTTTACCCAGAGCAGAGGGGAATGATAGGGCTGGAATGCACCCAAGTGGTGGCCAGCAAAATGTATCTAACCCCTCAAAACACAGTTTTCAGTTGGAAGGTGAAAAATGCACTGCAAGTCCAGCACATACGAGGAGTATGTCTAGCTTTAATTGCAAGAACACGTCAGCTTTCAATCCAAACCCGGAAGTGCGACTTCTAAATGCAGAGACAGCCGATGATCCTTCGGAAGATCAACAAGCTCTCACTATATTACAAGAGAAACAATGCCTTTGGGAGAAGGCTGCTATGGATTATCAAATTGCTCAGCTTGCTGCTGAAGAAGAGATTCGGAAACGGAAGAGACCTGAGGTAGAGTCACCCTTGGGTCATACAGGTACCGACTTGAAAATACATAAAGGTGCAAACAGCCTTGAAGACAAACTTGTTCTCGAAGATTTCAGGATATAAGTAGAATCTTCCCGCATGGTCCCCAGATATCGCCCTGAAAAGGGCCGGGTGGCTGCTGTTAGATTCGGGTCATTGGATCGCGGACCCTGCCATACCGATTCCAGGTATGGATCATACCCCTCTTGCAGTTTTAGATGGGCCCAATTCTGAGACTAGTGTTCCTGCAGTTAGGTCTGAGGGTAGTTTAGACCCTGGTTCTATAATACAGAATGTAGAATTATCCGACATAAACAGGCCTTCAATGGATCCAGGTGCTGTGGTTAACCACAACCAGCCAGTTAGTCCTAAACTAGGATCAAAATCACCTCGACAATGCCAAAGTGGGGATTTGGAGGAAAATGCCAACCAAAATAAAGCTACTTACCCGGTTAACAAAAACTAAATAAATAAAATAAAAATAAATACTAATGATATAGGGCCTGATGTTGATCAAAATACCCTACCGCATCTTACAACCCCAACTACCTCCTATTCTGGCCTTTTTCATAATCCTGTTTCCTTGGCTAAAAGATGAAATGCTGTAAGGCTGAGGTTTTTGGGACCCACTGATACCATGCTTGACAGATTCTATGTGGGGGAAGTCTTACTTAAACAAATGCTGGGTTTCGCCCAGTGAGGTGTGTCATGTGATTCATACACCAGTGGACAATCACGTATGACATTAGTTTTTGTACACCAGATATGTTAAACAGATTTTGGATGAAATACGCATTATTAAAGACTAATCCTGCTTGGGTCCATTTTCAGGCCATACCATTAACCAAACAGACATTCAAGGTTATTACTGTATTGTTCCGTAATGAAGGGGTTAATGTGGAGGATATCTCCTATTGGTTGGAGAAAAAGTGTACCCTGAAAGGAAACCCAGAGCCCATTCTTGATACAGAAGGATTTTGGAATGGTGATTGGTGATTTAAAGTTAATTTAAACCAAACCGAAGAAGGTTTACAACATCTTTCCAGTTGCTTTTATTTGGGAAGGGATAAAGGATTTATCTTTTATCCAGGACAGCCCCATCACTGTTATAAATGAGGTTCTGGTAGACACCTTAGCAGGAATTGTGAAGTCATCAAATGTGTCCAGTGTGGAGAATTGGGGCATACAATGTCAGATTGTCATCATCCAGCTAAATGCTCACTTTGTGAAGAACCCCATGTATTTACTGACTGTCCTTGGGCGGCCCAAAATAAAACAAATGGAGATTTTTGCATACAGGATTTTTACCTAAATACAGCAGTACATGCGGTCCAGAGGCAAAAACCTGTACCTCCGCCCCCACCCCCAAGTAGGCCTGAAACCATACCTAGTATGGAATGGGCGGACATTTCGGAAATTGTATCAACTACTCCCTCCCAGGAAGAGGAGAACTTAATATCTACTAAAATGGTGATCCTTAAAGATTCTGTTGTGGGCCAGGTTATTCCTAATACTATGCCTCCCCCCTTTCCACCTGAAGAATCTTTTAACCTCATTACTGCTAGACGTCGCAGTTTAAGATCCAGGACATCTAAAATACCTATATCCGAACAAGGTTTGATACCCCCTCCAGAATGCATTTTCGGTATTACAGGAAGACATAGGTACTGAGTCAGATTCCACCTCAGTCCGTTCTTCACAATCTGAAGGATCTTCTGATCCAGAACCATCTGCTGATGTTATGGATACAGCGAAAAATAAAAAAAAGGGTCAACCTGGGACAAGAAAATCTACAAAAAAGAAATAATAAAAATAAAAGGGAACATTGATATGAGTTATGACAACATCCTTCTTTCCCCTTCCTCTTTTGTCTATGCTTTTGAATATAAATTTGGCATCCTTAAATGTTAATAATATTCAGTCAAATAGGAAGCAAATGTTGATATATTCACTATTTGATGGAGGCAAGGATGATGTAGTTTATTTTCAAGATCCTCGGTTACATACCAGGTTTGAGGTAGAACAGGCCACTGAAAGGTGGAAATGGGGTACTGTTTATTAGTCTGTTGGTGAAGAGCTATGCACAGGGGTAGGTATAGCAGTTAATAATCCTACAGCACGCCTAGTTCAACTTATAGATGTTTTGCGGGTCGCATATTATTGTTAGATATGATACTTAACGATTTACACTGTAGATTTATTAATGTTTACACTCCGCAAGCTAAATCTGTGAGAATAGCATTATTTAGGACTTTATTGCCGTATGTGTTCATGTCTAGATTTGTGCTTTTAGGTGGAGATTTTAAATTGTAGCCATTATCATACGGATAGAGGTATACGATCCACAAAGTTATTTTGTGATACTAAGTGTCTTAACGATTTATTGACACAGTCAGGATTGGTTGATGTTTTTGATTTATTAGGTAAATCACAAAAAACATTTTTTCAAGGTACTAAAGCAACAAGGATAGATTTCTAGTTTATTTCAGATACTTTAGCAATACAAAAAGCTCAAACTATGCCAGTTGCACCTTCTGATCATGTGATACTTGAGATTACGATAGGTAGTTATGAAATAATGCATAGAGGACCAGGATATTGGCATCTTAACCTGGAATTACTTTAGTTACCAACTGTGGAAGAAGGAATTTTGGCAGTACTACAGGCAAGGAAATCAGTGGTTAGCCTCTATGATTCGTATAGAGATTGGTGGGAAGATACAAAAATAGATATAAGACAGTATTTCCAAATAATTGGCAAGATTAATGGGAAATTTAATAAAGATACACATATAAAAACTCGACAACAGTTTTTAGACTTACATTTTATAGTTGCACAAGGGGATTATACAGCCTTATCTGAATTAGATAGAATTCGAAAATTATTAAATTCAACACAATGTAGTAGATATGAATCCTAAGATATAGAAAGAAAATTTGGTTCCCAAGGAGGTAAAGCCTTTATGGACCCCTATCAGTTTTGTGCTGAACAAAGACATCAAAAATATATGGCAGAGGTTTGTGACTCTACAGGTAAAAAATGTACGACCAGGAAAGAGATTATGAATGCTTTAGATAATCATATACAGCAATTAGTTGGATATACTACTGTTTCTGATTCCCCACATTTCTTATGGTTAGCTCAAGTGATTCCACCTATGCTTGATAAACATAGCAGAGACATGTTGCTTGTTGATATAACATCTTTAGAAGTATCGGCTAGTTTTTCATTAACAAAGGCAGGTACTGCCCCAGGGAGTGATGGTTTGCCATATGAGATATATAAAATTATTTTTACAATATTATTACAAGAATTTGTAGAGGTCTTAAGGGAAATTCTGATTACAGGATTATTACCAAATAGTATGTCGGATGGTTTAGTGGTACTTATGTACAAAAAAGGAGATAGAACTAAGTTATCAAATTGGAGGCCAATTACCCTGCTTAATACAGATTTTCAAATATTTACAAAACTGTTACATAATAGACTTATACCAATGGCTGATTTTCTATTACACAGTTCTCAGGCATGTTCAATACCAGGAAGAAAGATTTCTGATGGTTTAATATTACTTAGAGAAATATTTCATAGAGGTAATACTGGTGAGCTTACATGTCTTATTTTTAGTGTAGATCAAGCTAAGGCTTTCGATAATGTTAATCATGAGTATTTATGCAGTTGTTTGGCTACATATGGCATTCCTGAAATGTTTATCAATTGGATTAAAACATGTTATAAGTCTGCCTCTGCTAAAGCCTTTTGTAATGGGTGGCTAGGTCGTAGGTGTACTGTTTTAAAGGGAGTACGACAAGGTTGCCCTCTGAGTGCTCTACTATATTTATTTACCATTGATCTGCTACTTAGAATGGTGGATAAAACTAAAGGTATACAGGGTGTATCCTTTTCCTGTGGAGACCCTGAAATAAAGAGCATTGCATATGCAGATGACATTTGTTTTATAATAGGAAATATCCCATCAGCACATAATCTGGGAATAATTTTAACTAATTTTACGACTCAAACTGGAGCTCAAATAAATTACCAGAAATCTTGTTGCCTTCCTCTTAATGCTGAAGATGTCACAGATGATATAATAATTAGGGTACCAGTATTAAAAGGGACAGCCCCTATTTTAGGGATCTTATTTGGTTCTGGAGATTTGGCTTATCAGAATTGGATATTTAAATTGAATGAAGCACAAAATAAGGTTAATCTTTGGAATACTTGGTGTTTAGCTAAATTAAAGCGAATCTACATGATAAAACCTTTTGTTACCCATATTTTATATTTAATTACAGTATATAGCTTACCATCAACTTTGAAACCAGAATATATAGTTGTTTTTCATGTATCTGGGGAAACCATTTAAATCCAATTAAAAGAGGCTTACTATTGAGAGAAAAAAGAAATGGAGTGTTGAAGATGATACAACCTGTGGTATTTTTTTCACCATATATTTATATGCCAATTTATTCCCCTTGGTAGCTCAAAAAATAATAGATGGTCCCCTTGGGTCTTAGATCCCTTGGGACCTATTTTCTCTATTTGGCCCATGTATGATAACCTTCCTTGACAAATTTTGATTTCTTATTTACCTGATCCAATGAGAACTTGCTTTGCTAAAATAAAGCTATGGGGTATTTCCAAAGAGCATCTCCTTTCTTATACTCAGAAAAACTTGTATGACTCTTTGATTTTAAAATATTTTCAAGAGACAGCAGGATTTGATTCTTGTTCTTTGCCAGATAGATTACTGATAGGTGAAATGCTGATTTCCCTATATTCCTACTTTTATGTGGGATGTAACTTGGCTGGCCTTGCATGGTCGTCTAAATGTAAGAGAGAATCTAAAAGCATAGACAGGTGTCGGAGAGATATTGTCCTAGAGGAACATGTCCAGATGTAATTGAGACAATGCAGCATTTATTCCTAAGTACCCTTTTATTCAAGGATTTTGGGCAATCTATTCAATGTAGCTGGCCTACATCTCCATTTGGTTTTATGACTTTAGAAATATTATGCCTTGGTATTTTGCTTTTTCTGTGGACGAAACATGATAGAGTAACACTATGGTTATTTCTTGTTTGTTTTAAATTTTACACATGGTTTGTCCGGTGCAGATTGACTATTCAACAACTACATTTTACTTCTGACGAGTTGTTTTTTATGATAGAAACAGCAAATAAAGACATCAGGTTGCAAGGTTTTAATTCAATCCAGTCAACAACCTTTCAAGGAAGATGGGCCTCTATTGATTGGTTATAATAGATATAAGTAAAATGAGTATGTATAGTAAGTATATATGCCTATTATATTTAAGCATGATATAGAATAAATAATTTAGGATTTGTGTTAACGAATATACCTATAGATTATGTGATTGTGTTTAAACATATGGTTTAGTTAAAATTATTGTGTGACTTAACACTGTTTGGTTTTATTTTGACATTTGGTTTCTGTATATTGATTTGTATAAATTGCTTTAGGCTTTGCACATTTTTTGATTGTATGTTCCTTTCCAACTTTAATAAAAATTCCCCTACTCTTTTTGATAAGTGCCATGGGATCTTTAACATCCACCTGAACTACCACCAATCTAGGCAGATGGGACCTCGGTTTAACATGTCATCCGAACATTACTAAAATAATAACATCACACTAAATATCTCAACTCTAACAGCAAAAAAGATCTATAACATTACTAAACTATTGCTACTAAGACTACATTCTATACTGTAAATCAATCATGACACAAGCTTTGCAGTACTGTACTTTTAAATAAGCCATGACAAAAGCCTTGCAGTTCTGTACTTTTAACCAGCCACCCTTGCATGTGTATTTTGGAGGGAAAAGAAAGGGAACAGGTTGGGGGACCACAGCTGTCCAGGACAAGACGAACACCAAACAAAGAATATAGGACTGATGAACTCTCCGAGGTGATGAGGATCATTGGCTGCAGGTCTCCAACAGACCACTGGGACAGGACACCCCTCTAGGAGTGAGTTGGATGAACAGCCCCTCCGTGGACTGCCGGGACACCAGGATGAACAGGACAAGGCAGGATCCTTAGAATGAACTGACAGGGACAAAATAGCTGGTCCAAGAAAGCAGGGCTGGGACACACTGGGATAATATGCAGGCAAGGGTTGAGGTACAATAAAATATTTTGGTGAAACCTTGTGGTGGTGGTCATTTCTGGCAACGCTTTTCTGTGTGCTGCATTCACACAGTTCAGGCAGCTGCAGGTTGCACAGCACCATTCAGGTAGTTGCAGGCGATAAAAACAATCAAATCACAGGGCCTCAAACATCAATTTATTATTTGCATAGAGTTCTGACAGACAGTTCAGCAATGGGGTGCATTGCCCCTTGAAATCTGGCCTCTGGTGCATTGCCACTTTAAAGTCAGCTTTCTGGCATTAATAAATATTTACTTCAGCATTTACATAGTCTATGTCCCTTCTCTTTGTGTCTCTATGGGGCCTTTCTTTTTACTTTGACTTGTGGGCCATCCATGACTGGGGCCTTGCCTGCCCCCATAGTCCCTGGCTCAATGGAGCCTTTTCCATTGCTTTGGCCCATGGGCAGTCCGTGACTGGGGCCTTGCCTGCCCCCATAGTCCCTGGCTCAATGGAGCCTTTTCCATTGCTTTGCCCCATGGGCAGTCCATGAGTGGGGCCTTGCCTGCCCCCATAGTCCCTGGCTCAATGGAGCCTTTTCCATTGCTTTGCCCCATGGGCAGTCCGTGACTGGGGCCTTGCCCATCCCCACAGTCTTTGTCTCAATGGAACCTTTCCCTCACTCCATCCTGTGGGCAGTCTGTTTTACAGGGGTCTTGCTTGGCCCAAAGGCTGCTCCTGTTGCTGGCACCTGAAAGCGCCCAAAGTTTATTTTTTCTTTAAAAAAACAAAGTCTTTTATTTCACTTTTCAGTGGCCAGCAACTGACTATGGTGCTGCTGTCCACATGTACTTTCTGGGCTGGGACTGCTGCTGTGGAACGAGGGGAGGCCTAGATCCTTCTCCTCCCAATCACCTCCATGGATTCCTTGAGCTGGGCAATGGTGGGGGGAGGTGTGAACCTGCCTCCTCCCATTGACCTTTTCCTGGGCTGCTGCTGATGGTGGGGCTGGCCTTTTGCTACCGCCACCCCTCCCAATAGAACTTCTGCACTGCCATGGCACTGGACATCTTCTAGGGAGCAAGGAAGAGGAGCCGTTGACTTGCTGGACTGGCTGGGATTCAGGAGGGATGCAGGAACTTAAGGTAAGTCCCTCCCTAGTGGCTCTACCCTGGCCAGCCGATCATTCCCCCTCACTCAGTGCTGCTGCTCCTTCCACTACTCTAAACTGAATTGAATGGCTGTTGCTGTTCAAATGGGCTTAGGATTCTGTCTTGGAATCCTCATGAGCCCGACCCTGCCTGCTTGCCCTCATGACCAGGAACCATGAGCGCAGGTTCCTGGTGGGAGGTAACTAGGGGAGGGGAGGGTTCTGACAATGAGCAGCAGGCATGGAAAAACAAACAAGCAGCAAAAAACATTTTAAAATAAAGCCCAGCTGGGGCTTTGCATTTCTGGGGGGGTACCTTCCCTTGGGACACCTAGGTTACCCCTATGTTGGGGGCACCTAACCCAAGGGTACCTATAACCTGGGGCACCTATTCCCCTACCCTGGGGCACACCTAACCCCTGCTAAAGCCCTGGAGCACCTGGATGCCCATTTTTGGAGGGCACCAGGAACTCAGGGGGCACTATACCAGGATGCCTCTTTTGATAACCTCACACTTTGCCTCCATCCCCAGTGCCTCTGCTGCCCCTTCAACTTCCCTCTATTTCCTCCCTCATCTTGTTGAAGTCAGCCCTCCTAAGTTCCTGGACCACAGTCCTCAATGTGGAGTGTCAGCTCCCCATGGCTATTTCAACCCGCTCTGAGTTGTGGCCATTGGACCACAGTGGTTTTCTTACCTCAACCCCTTCTACCATCTCCATATTGGTTAATACGAGGTAGAGGGTGGCCTCTTCCCTTGTTGGTTCCAATACCATTTGTATCAGGAAACAATCCTGTAGGACATCTAGTAGAATTACTCCTTGCACTTGCAGCTCTGGATCCTCCTAGTCTATATCCAACATGTTTAAGTCCCCACTATCACCACTCCCCGATTAGGAGATACATTTCTGACTTTCTTCCCCAATTCCCTGTAACCCTCCACCTTCTAACTTCATGGTCTGTATACCAGACCCCCCCAACTGGATTAAAGCTGTATTTTCACTGATTCTAACTACCCATCCCGCCACCGTAGAGTCCTCTGTTGCTTCAGTGCACTCACTCACATATAGCACAACCCTTACCCCATACCTGACCTTCTATCTCTCCTGAACAGGGAGTACCCGGGGACCACAAGGTCCCACTCACTATACTCTGATGCCAAAGCATTGGTCACCTCTATTATATCAGGGTTAGTCTCTGCAACTACCACTTGGAGGTCACTGATTTTCTGACCTGTCTCCTGGCATTTAGGCTGATGCCCTTCCACTTGCCTTTCTGAGACTCCCTGTGAGATTTAGAATGCTTTCCATTGCTGCTGCTGGCTCACTCTTTATTGTCTGTTTTGTCCATTTTCCTTCCATTTCCTCCCAGTCTGCATTCCCCTTTTTGCTCCACTACCTCACCTCTTGACTTTCATTCTTCCATCCTTCTGTACCTCCCTCCACTTAATGTATTTTTCCATTTGTGTACCTTTTGTTTTTGTAATGTGATTCTACCCACCTCGCCAACCACTGCAGTCAGTGGGGCACTAGCTAGGTCCCTTACAACCTCCACTTGGATAATTCCCCCCATTCCTAGTTCAAATGCAGATTGATGCAGTCATCAAGATGTCGCGGAACATACTGTTTCCATGGAACATACTGGAGCTGGACACAATGGAGCATTTGCACATCTTGCTGGTTTCCATGGAATGCAGCACGTAAAAGGTGGAAAACCACGGCGTATTCATGCATCCCTCCACAGTTTCAGTTACACTAAATGAGAATCCCACTGGGGTGAAATAAGTGAAATCACAGTCACGTGATTACTGAGGACCAACCACACTGTCCCATTTATCAGTTTCATTTTTTCTTTAAATAGTATACTACCACTGCATGCAATGGGTTGACTTGAGACTCTGAAGAGAGGAAAAATCTCTAAGGATCTGAGGCCTAGCAGGCCCATCTGCTCCACTCAGGCAAAAGTATATCATTTTATGCAATATTATCCAAATAACACTCTCCCCCCCATTCCCATATCCCACTTCCTGCAGACATTCGGATCCCTTAATATTACTATCCATTAGGAGCATGTCTCAATTTGCTTAAAAAGCCTCTTAAGCTACTTGCCTGTTCTGTGTTTTCCAAAGGACTACAAGGATAATGTCCACCAGCACGATAGCAAATAAAATCAAACACTGAGTCGAGAAGATACATGGGATGGTCTTTGTGTTGTTTTCTGTAATTTCTAAACCAAATAAATAACAACATTTAGTTGAGGTTTTAAATGGAACTTCTGTAAAAGAGGTTATGTTATATCAGTGAGTTTTTTTTCTTCCCATGTGCAATTAAATAAATGAAACAGAAATGACTCCTTCCTGCTTTCCATCTTCCCCTTTGCTCTACTTTTCTTTCTCTTACCAACAGCGGATAGTCCAGCATATTTGCTACCTATTGTATCACATCTGAAGTCCCATTTTTAGTGAGATTTTATGGCTTTCTGCAACAAAAAATCACACTTAGTAATCAGCAAAATTCAGTAACATAAAACTCTAACCAAAATTTGAATTTCAGGACTGCACTTTTTTATTACAGAAACCATATTAATTAGAACAGGGCCATTTGCTCTTTGACACCATTTTATAATCTGCTTATAAAATGATGAAGAGATTTTTGGCATTCTGATTGGTCATGCGGTGTGCATTAGAAGTGGTGTGCATTAGAAAGTTCTAATGCATGGCTAGGAGGCTGGACACACTTGGCCTGCTGCCTCATGCCTCACTGCACCCCCTCCCCAGCCGTGCCTTAGAACTAACACACACCTTATTGTGTCTTATTGCTTACAAATCATAGCTGCCTCTCTTATCAGAACTCTGAATTACAATTCAATGAGGTCATATGTGAATTATGACTCACTGATACTAGATTGTTGAATTTGTACTCTTCTGGTGAGACTTCTTGAGTAACTACAGCCAAAGGAAGGGAATTTGTTCTATACAGAGCCTTTCATATTCATCAATGTCACAATGAGATAGTCATCACAGTGGGCAAGGTTTTTGTCTGTGGGCACAGACTGGAGTGACACTTAGATGAGCAGGTATGCAGTGAGGTAACCACCCACTAGGGGTGGAGGGGTAGGTAGGTAGGTAGGAGTCCCAGGGGGAGGGAGGGAGGGAGGTTTAGGGCCAGGGGGAGAAGCATAGCCCATAAAAGGGGCTGCATCTAAAAGGATCCCTCTCTTGCTCCTCTCCCTCAGGTCACCTTTGTTAGTATAGTGGTGAGTATCTCCACCTGTAATGTGGGAGACCAGGGTTTGATTCCCTGGTGGGGCTGTCTTGCTCTTCTCCCTCAGGTCAGAACAAGAAGAAGCTATGGAATTTACAGTCTCCAGGGAGCATCTAGGGGCAACAGGTGGAGACCCTTAGTTGTGAAGCTTAAGCGGCAACAAGACTTATGTGGTAGTGCTGTGTTTTCAGCAGCAGGCCAATCAGAAGGGAAGGTATTGTTGGGGACATGGAATTTGAGAAGTAGCTGGCGGCTGTCATGTAAGGCAAGGCATGGGGAAGGCTTGGTGGGATGTGCTGTTCCAGGAGCAAGGTGAGGAGGAGGAGGAGGAGGTGCTAGGGCCTTCAGGGCCTCTGCCTCAGTCAAACCCAAGCAGTGTAGTGGAGCCCATGCCTCCTACGCAGCTAGGGATACAGCTGCACCTGGGGCGGAGCCATCAAAGTTGGATATTCAGCCATAGTCCATCAACCTGACACCCTCCTGAGATGAGGCAGAGGTTCCGGAGCAGACATCAGTGAAAATGGTACTTACACTTGTGGAGGACCCAGCACTTTCACCACCAGCTAAGAAGGTCCAGAACAGGAAACCTAAGCAAGCAAATCCAGCACCGATTGACCTGCAAGCAGGTATTCCTGTTGTAACCCCCCCTTCCCAGGGGCTTACCTTAAGTGCTCATGTCCTCATTCCTCCCATTTTATCTCCTGCTGCTGCTGCTGGCGTTCCCAGAGTGTTCCCTCTGCTCCTTGAACCCACTGGAGCCTCTGTGTTTCCCTGAATTGTCCTCGTACTGCCCATTTCATTATTTTAGCCCAGTCTGGGCTTAACATTTAAACCGTGAATCGCCGGCATGTTCTGGCGCTGCCGGTAACTGCACATGCGCAAGAAGCACATTTAATCTGCCGACCGCTTGGCTAGCGGTCAAACGGGGAGCTTTTTATTGGTCTGGGTGTCCTAGTCAGCTAAACGGGGCCCGGTGACCTTAGCAATGTGGCACAGAAGCCACCTGGGCATTTTAAAATAAAGATTGAAAGGGGGCATTCTCGGGGTTAAGTAATATGCAAGAACCCCTTTATACATATTTATGAGTTGCTACCTGCAAATAGGGGACAGTATTTAGGCGGCACTGCGGCAGCAACAGGCAAAGTACAGAAAATAAATAAATGAAAGTGGGCTTGTTTTAAAGGAAATTGTTAGGGTTATAGGTGTGTGGGAAAACTGTAAATAAATATTTTACTTCCTGGCTGCACCAGACTGTGGAACTTGTGGGACTGCATAACTAGGACAATAACTTATACAGCAACCACCATTTTGAGAGTGTATCAGCCAATCGCGAACTGGGATTTCCTCCAGAGATAGAAGGGAATGTAACAGACTTTTGGGAGATTTTCTGGGACAAAGGTTGGACACATAACTTGCAGCCAATTAAAAGTCTTAAACTGTGTTAGACAGCCCAAACAGCCAATCGGATTCCAAGGATTTCTGCCTTTATTTAAGAGGGACAGTTTGAATTGCAGGCAGTTCAGCAGAGAGACCTGACTGAAAGGGACTGCAGAGAGAAGCCTGCAGTTCAGGTGCAGGCTTGTGCTGAGAATCCTGCTGGAACTACCGAGCCAGATCTGTGGAGACTTGGGCCTGCAAAAGACCTAGCTGCTTGTGTGTGTGTGTGTGTGTGTGTGTACTGGTGATCGAAAAGTGAGGATTAATTGCCAGGAACTGCCTGCCTGCAGTTTATAGGTTGGCTCAGTGAAGCTACTGAATTAGCAACTAGACTATCCGAAATGTACAAAGTTACTGTTACTACTGCTTATCCTGAATGTGCTGAATGTGTTCCGTGGGTCGAGATCTGCTTGCCTATGACCCACTCTGTTATGCCAGTTGGAGGACAAACAAACTTTGCCAATTTGCTTATCCTGCCTGGGCATTTTGTCAATCCGGCCCAGACTGATTGCACTGTACCAGAGGCTGTCATTGGCGAGAGACCAGCTTCAGGGATCCAGCCCCTGCTCAACAACAACAACTTGCAGGTTGCAGCAACCTGGAAGGAAAGGCCATGAAGAGGAGGTGCATGGTGTCGGTCCTGTTTTCCAGTGCTCATCGGTGAACACCACGAGGTCTCCATATCGCCTGTCTTTACGCAAAAATCTGGTAGCATAAGTACAATCAGCCTAGCTCCCTGCAACAAATATTTAAGTCATCTGTGATACCATCTGATTGCATTTACTTTCTGGGTTTGCAAGAGACTGAGCCAACTGGCCCGGATTGCAAATAATCATCTTGTTATTGTGCATGCTAACTGCCTTTCTTTCTATCAAGGGCCCTAACATCAACTGCAATGCTTGCTACCCCCGGGCAATGCCTCTTAATCCATCCCTGGTACCCAGTGTTGTGTGACTATTTATTTGGGACTAACAAAGTGCATGTCAAACCTGAATCAAATCAGGTTACCAATCATTTGCCTAGATTCACACCCCCTTCCTTATTCACGCCCCCTAAATCTGATTGTCTGTTTTCACGTTTAACCTGGCTAGTGTTACTGAACTGAAAGTGTGCAGTTGTGTTGCAAACCTTATTTTCCGGGGGGTCTCCAGGGAAATTGCTGCAAGTCCAACCTTGGTGGTAAGTGTGAAGGGGTATTCAGTGAACATGGTGACTGCGATTGAGTGCTTCCAAAAAGGGCGACTCAATCACTGCACCTGTGTTCTGGGCTATCTGGCAGGGTAGCGACTGGATACAGGGGAAAGCGAGTACAGCGACAGGATGTTGCTCTATATACACAAGTGTGGGGGGAAGGACCAAGCTGTGCGATTGGCTGAAGAGGGGTGTGGTGCAGCAGTTGGCTGCCGAGCTGGCCATGTGGTGGGGTGGGTAGGTGGCAGGCTGGGGTTAGAGGGTGCCGGGTTTGGTTCTGGGTGCAATCCGTTTTTGCATTTGGTTAGGGTTTTCATTTTTTTAAGTTTTATACCCCCACGACATGCACCCCTGAGTTGAGAATCCTTAAGTATGGGGGTGGAGTGTGGAGGCTATAACCTGAAAACCAGTTACTGGTTTTCTAGTCGCTGCAAGTGTACATCACCATAATTCATTTTCGGCAATGTACACTTGCCCAAGTGGCGATCGCTCTTCCGCAATCGCCATTTTCACATAGAACTGTGTGAAGGATGTGTGCATATTATTACTGTTACACTGACTGTGAATTTACTGCTGTGCCAGGTATTGGGCCGCTAGATGGGTTGGTGGGTGGTTACAGCTTCCCAGAGGGATATGGCAGGATAGGTAGACAACCCAATACTATTACTCTGGGTGGAGGCACCTTAATAATGAGTCCAGATCCCTCAACCTGTGCCCAGACATACAGGCAGGGGTAGTAATCTTAGGGATAAAGCTGCCCAGGCGTCACACTGATTTAGATATTTTATCTGCAGAGGAGTTAAGGGCCTTCATAAGACAGTCAGTGAATCTCCCCCATCAACTAAACCAAAGCAATCTCGGAGGTGGGGGGGACCTTCAGAGCCTACAGGACCAAGAGGTCACTCACCTAGGAGGTTGGGGGGTCTGGCAACTCCAGACCCAGCTCACCCAGTGGCTCTGGAGCCAGAGAATCCAAACCCAGCACCATGGCATTTGGGTATGCCAGAGACTACAGTGCCATTACAGCAAATTTTAGCCTAGATGCCTATTCCACCTCTTTCAACAGAGCTGTTACTAAATCATCACCAGCTGAGGTTGGTCCTGGAAATGCAGCTTCTTTCTGCACCCATACCATTACCTCACACCATGGCAATGCCAGGGTGACCAGGTTTGGAAGTGGTGGCATTGCCCCAGATGCTACCCATTTCCACAGGTCAGTCCAGGTTGGAACAGAAGCTCGATAGTGTGTTGGCCTTTACTGCTACACAGGAGCAATCTTGGTCAGACATCGCACAAGTTTCTTTCTGGACTTCTCTATGCCACATTGGTGGCAGGAATCACTGACGGCTGTTGCTGTGCAGTGCTAGGAGGGCGGCCATTACTGCCGAATTCAGAGGCTGGGTTGTTGGCAGTCGTGGACCGATCAGCTCGAATTCCGCGGCCGGAAGACTGGTCTCTCTGTGGACTCCCACAGGAGCCAATCAGAAGGAGACCCTGAAGGGCTTGAAAACTGAACTCCTCAGCTGGGCTATTTAAACCCAGCCAAGCACTGGAGAACACTTTCTTTCTGGACTTCTCCATGCCGCAACGGCAGCAGGAGTCTCCAGTGGCTGTTTGCACGCAGTGCTAGGAGGGCGGCCATTGCCGCCAAATTCAGAGGCCGGGTTGTTGGCAGCCATGGTCTGATCAGCTCACATTCCATGGCCAAAGGACTGGTCTCTCCGTGGGCTCCCGCAGGAGTCAATCAGCAGGAGGCCCTGAAGGGCATGAAAACTGAACTTCTCAGCTGGGCTTTTTAAACCCAGCTGAGCACCGGCGAACACTTTCTTTCTGGACTTCTCCATGCCACATTGGTGGCAGGAATCACTGGCGGCTGTTGCCATGCAGAGCTAGGAGGGCGGTTGTTGCTGCTGAATTCAGAAGCTGGGTTGTTGGCAGCCATGGCCTAATTGGCTTGCATTCTGTGGCTGAAGGACTGGTCTCTCCACGGGCTCCCACAGGAGCCAATCAGCAGGAGGTCCTGAAGGGCACAAACTGAATTCCTTGGCCGGGCTATTTAAACCCAGCTGAACACCGATTTTCTCCCTCCCACCCATCCCGCACCTCCTCCAAATTAAGTGGCCATGGGTAGCCACTTCCAGCAGGTCTCTTCCATCGGGAGAGGGCAGGAACTGGAAGAAATAGGTTAGAGAGAACTTTCAGACCAAATGTTTCTTCTGTGATCACGTGCAATATTCAGCCCTCTGTCGGTGTGACTGTATTGCAACGGTTGGAGGTTATTGTTGTGATGTTTATTGGTTCTGCTAGAAAATAGCTTACAGTCTTGTCCCCAGAATACTTTAATTGTGCTGCTGCTCTGCCCCCTTCTTACCAGGTGATAGCAGCATTGTTGTATCTATCTTTTGATTGGGGCTCAATTTGTTCAATCTAAGCATCTGTTACTTACTCCTTTCAGTCCCCTTACATCAGCTGCCTGTCATATCAGACGGAAAATATTCCTGGGTGTGTTTTTAAGGAGTGGTTATATTCTGTTTGTTCTGTGCACTGACCAATTGTTGATGAACACTTGGGTGGATAATAGCTGACCTCCTGGTTACACACCAGCCCATTATCCATGTGTCTACCCCCAAATAGACTCCTACCCTATCTTACTTTGAATAGTCTCAGGAAAGGAGGAAATTGTTATGTGAGTATTGTATATCTAAGGTTGCACAAACGACACTTTTTCAGTTTCCCACTCCAATCACTCTAGAAGGTATGGGTCATTTTGAAGCTGTTGCTAGCAGGGGACATTGAAACAAACCTGGGTCCTCCTTGCACTACTATCCCAAACATAACTCCCTCCTTGCCCATCTGAGCCAATGCAAAAGGGCTGAAACTGATTCATATGAATGTTAATAGCCTCAAACCCAAATTGCAAGAACTTGAAGCCTGGGTTGACCAGTACTCCCCTGATGTACTAGCCATCTCTGAAACTTTGTTTAAACCTAGCATCTTAATGCATGAGATTGAGATCCCTGAATTCAAAACCTTTAGTCAGGACAGAATTGGGAAAAGGGGTAGAGGGGTCATCATATACGTTAAAGCGTCACTAGCAGCGTCTGTAGTATTGACCCCTGTCCTGACTGATTTGCATTGTGAAGCACTATTCATTAAGCTCCTGTTAGGTGGTATTAAGCCCTTATTAATAGGCTTCGTATATAACCTTCCTAGGACTGAGTGGATGCACTAAACACCCTTACCAAACTTATCCCTGACCTGCCTTCCTGTGACAAAATTATCCTGGGTCACTTTAATCTTCACTGGGGCCGCTTGACTAAATGTGACAGTAAGCCCAATCTGCAAGAGGTTGATCTGACCCAGCTCATCCAGGATCCTACCAGTATGAATTTGAAATCTGGTAACCACACCACTCTTGATTGAATCCTGGTTTCCAACCCCAGTAGATTCAAGTTGACTGGCACTTTTGCTGACTCCTTAAGTGACCACGGCCCTATCTTTGGAATATGGAAAAATTATTATCACCCACCCCCAGAACCTTTTGGTGACTACTCCAAATTTGACACAAGTTCCTTCCTTGGTACCCTAGCGACAGTGGACTGGGCTCAGCTCAAACTCGCCCCTAGTCGAGACATAGCCATGGACTTTTTCACCAAGAATTCCCTTTCTGCTTCCAATAAGCACTCCCCCCCTCAAGCAAATGAGGGTCAAAGGGCAACAGCCTAGGTGGCTGACATGTGACCTAAAAAAGTTAATGAGGGAAAGGGACAGGGCCTGGGGCAAGTACAAATCCACTAAACTGTCCAATGATTGGGTCCTGTATCGAATGCTCAGGAATAAATGTAAAAGAGATTTAAAGCAGGCCAAATGACAGTACCTCAAGAATTTGCAAACAAAAAATCTCTCTGACCCCAGAAAGTTCTGGTCCCAAATGAATGGACTCCTAAAGGGGCATACCATGCAAAATGTCTCTGACATTGTTACGGGTGGTGTACCCCACACTAATCCACTAGACGCTGCAATTGCCTTCAATGCATTTCTTACCGGCCTCAGCAAATATAAGGGTCACCCCAGCAGCTCTAGCCTAATATCTCATGATTACACAGCGGATCCTCCCTGTCATCTAACTTCCACCTTAAGTTGGTGTCTAGACCTGAGGTTCTAAAGCTGCTCAAAAACATTAAGGTCACTGGTTCAGCAGGTTGCAACAAGCTTGAACCCAGATTACTCAGATTAGCAGCCCAAGAAATTGCCACACCAATCAAGTGGTTATTCAATAAGTTGCTGGTGGAAGGTGAAGTTCCCACAGCCTGGAAAACTGCCCTGGTTACTCCCCTCCCCAAAGTGGGGGCCAAGTGAGCTAGTCGAGAATTACAGACCTATTTCTATACTCTGCACAGTAAGCAAATTGCTAGAGAAAATTGCGTACCAACAAGTCCAAGAATATGTCGAACAACATAACCTCCTTGTATTGTTTTAACTACAATCAGGGAACATGTAGAGCGGAATCTTGCAGATACAAGCATGAATGTATGGGGTTCGGCAAACTCTCTAGATGGATTATGTTTTAAGGAGTCGATAACTTTTTCTAAGTATGTTACTTAATTAGACTACCTTTAGCAGGTTATTTATTCACATTAATGGTTATAGTGGTTAAATGAGTTATTTACTGATGTACAACTTGTTGCCTAATATGTTTTGGGTCTCTCTTCTTATTCAATGGCCTACATAGCCAGTATAGTGTTATACTTGTGCAACTCTGTTAGTTTGGTTTTGGCCATTCGCACTCTCTATTTCAGAGGACTTACCACCCTGTAGGGGTAACAAAGGCAAGGAACCCTCAAAGAGGGTTCCACCCCTATAAGTGCCACTGGATGATTCCTGTGGCTAAAGGTACCTTAGGAAGGATCCCAAGGAGAGAAGTGCAGCCACTGAAGGAGAATGAGGGGAGGATAGGTGGGCAAAAAAAAAATGTGCTTCACAATGAGGTTGAGAGGAGTTGCTTATATAGCTCAGAAAGTGGGAGTGGCTGGCTGCTTGTCCATCGAACTTCAGGCTTAGCCTTCCAAATCAATGGCCTACACAGCCAGTATAGTGTTATTCTTGTGCAACTGTGTTAGTTTGGTTTTGGTCATTCGCACTGTCTATTCCAGAGGAATTACCACCCTGTAGGGGTACCAAAGACAAGGAACCCTTGAAGAGGGTTCCACCCCTACAATTGCCACAGGATGATTCCCGTGGCTAAAGATACCTTAGAAAGGATCCCAAAAAAAGAATGAAGTACAAAGCATATGAGCAAGCTGTAACTGTGACGTAGTAGTAGTAGTAGATAAGTATCAGACAGTTTGTTAATGTAATGAGATGCTCAGGTTGATGACGTGATGAAAGCTAGGTTTGCATGGCATGATTCCGATGGTTTGCATTGAGAATTAGGGGATCCTTTAAAGAGAGAGGGAACGGCAGGGACACCATCCACCTCCATCCAACAGTGGAACCTACCTAAAGAAACTAGGGGACACTACTATGCTAACTAAGTTATGACCTGAGACAACGGAGGAGAGAAAAAAAAACATTGAGGAGGAAATCTCTGGGGACCCAAGGCCTAGGTCGCCTTCCCTCCAGGCTTGGGATATTTTATTTAGTGACGGCTCTGCAGCTGCAATTTGGAAAATCCAATTAAAGGGAGGTGGAAAATATTACAATTTGGAGGAAGGCTCTCAATTCCTCTAGCGGGAATGCTGTGGAAGGTTGCGAGCATTCTCTGCAACACGAATACGCAACCAAGGCGGGAGGAGGAGAGTAACAACTGCTGAGGCACTCACCTGGCCTACTCACCCTAAATTCAAACCAAGTGAACCAGAGGCAGTCGTAAGGAGAATGCGGTGAAGGTGCCTTGCTAGGGAAACTACTAAAGTCAATGGCTTACTGTTATAGTGGAACACTAGAGCCAAAGGAGGTAACTTTTTCTACCCTTCACAGTTTAGTCTTAAATGGTACATCAGGAGCTGCTGAAACTAAAGCCAAACCCAGAGCGAGGACATTCCCGGCTATAAGCCAAGTGAGGAGGACCCCACCCGAAGCTGGACATGCTCAAGATGTGGACTAAAGGCAGAGCAAGACAGTCAACTGCAGGGAACCTGCACCAGAATGGTATGGCTGACATGCTCCAAAAACTGATAGAGAGATGAAAGCTGTTGATCAGCTGAATGAGCACTGGTATACTGAAACATGATGAGTGCTGACACCTTGCAGTTCAAATGCAGAATTGAGTGCAGCAGAATCCCAGAGGCTGAAGCTGTGGGGATGGCAGTAGGCATGAAGAAATGATCTGCGTAAGCAATGAGCAGTGACAGCATAAGCAAGTGAGGACCTGTATGTAGGTCAATAGACAGTAGTAGTGATAGGTGGACCTGCACTTAGGTCTACATCACATGTAGCAATGAAACAGCACTGAATTATGGGCAAGCCAGCCAGACATGAATAGCCAAATCAAGGTGACAAATACTCTGAGGATTTTCAGCGGCGAGGCAGAATTTAATAATAAAGCTATATTAACAGCCTCAGCAGGAGCTTTGTTGGCTGACCTCAGAGTTGTAACTGCAGTAAAACATTTGAGACAATGCTCTGAAAGCAGGTGTAGCCAGGCAGTGCAATGAAGCTGCAAGTAGAATGAGATCATGAATGAGCAGCATAGCTAGGGTCAGAATAAGCCTGCGTCAGGTGAAAACAATTGAGTATGCAACATGGAGCAGCTATGGTTGAGCAGAAACGCACAGATAATGATTGCAGTTGCACTGCAGTAGTTTGAGAGTGGTGGGCAACAGTGTAAAAACACAAGCACTGAGTACAATTATAATTAGAGTAAACAGTAGTAGTGGCTGCAGTTGTAAGTAACTAAAAGCAGTAGTATGAGCTCTGAGTAGCAGTATGCTAGAAGCTTAGAAACAAAGCCCCAAAAGACAAAACCAAACTGCAACAACACAGAAAACAGGGAACAAGGCCCAAAAAACCAAAATAAGACACACAAAACACAAAGAAGCACACAGCTGGAGGAAAGATACAAACCAGAAGCAGGAAAACAAACACCGAAGTCCAGCAGAGACACACAGAAACAGGAGGCTGGGGGGCAGGCCCCAGCCAGCACAGAACAGACCAACAGAGCCTCTGGCTGCAAAGAAAAAGGTACTTCACAATGAGGTTGGGAGGAACTGCTTATAGAGCTCAGGAAGTGGGAGTGGCTGGCTGCTTGTCCATTGAACTTCAGGCTAAGCCTTCCAATTATTATTAATGTAGTCTTATGTTAATTGTATCAGTGGAATCTGTATTTATACTTTATTTTTCATTTCATGTATGATTTATAATTTGTATTGAATTAGTCTTTTTGAAAACAATAACAATTGCATTGACAAAACTAACAAAAAAAAAACCTCATCCCTTTCAGTGGTGCCGTAATAGGACAGGGACTTTCACCCCCTTCAGAAGGGCGACATCAAGGCTTCCAACACCCATAAGAGTGGAGCACATTGAAAAGTGGCTGGTCAACTATTCAGATAGGGCAGCTGCTTGCATTCTGGCTGATGGGTTCAGAGTAGGGTTTTGTATCCCATATGAAGGGCCACGTAAAATGTATCCCATAATATGGGCAAGTCAAATTGAGCGAAACAATTTGAGTGACTGGATTTGAGTGCCTGAAGGAATAGCGAGTGTTAAACAATAGGGAGCATCAGTATATAATGAGTGCAGCGAGTGCTTTAGTGAGCTACACCAGCTGCATCAGGCTATGGGGCTGTGTTCGGTCAGGCAGTTCCTAGCTGGCCATTTGGTGTAGTGGCTTCAGTCACTGCTTCCGTAGCTGGTGGACCCCGAGTTCAGGTCTGGCTTTTTTTGGGGGGGGGGTTGATATATTTGGCTGTCGTGGTAGACTTATGTATTTTGGGTAATATATATTTGTGTTAGTAACTCCTATTGTCCCACCCTCCAGACTTTGTTCTCTCCCCCCTGGCAGGTTACCCTCCCTGGAGTAGCCCCCCCCGAGTTTTCCTCAGTTCCCCATTTTCATCCCCCCAGAGATGATTATTTTTATTATGGGGGTGCAGGGGCATAGCCCCCCCACATAAAAAACTTAGTGTATATCACCCCCCACACAGAAGGTAAGCACCCGTCACTGTTTGCAGAGGTCACCATAGTGCTCATCGCCATTTTTGGTTTCGGCGATGTGAACCTCACTGTTTTTGTCAGTGCTGTTTTTATGTCTTCCTTATTACCTAGAACCTACGTAAAGCCTATGAAGCAGATAACCTGAAGTCAGCCAGAGAGTGACTGGAGGTCATGCACAAAAAAATTAGTTAAGGAAGTGGCGACAGGCAGGATCAGTTGACCCTTCTCGTCAGCCCTAAGTCTTCAACTCAGGGTATCCCCCATTGGGCTGTTGCCCAAGAAGGTGCCAAGGGAATTCTGGATGATAAGCCATTTGTATTATCTGGAGAGGGACTCTGTTAATCACCATATTGAGCCAGAGCATACGACTGTATCATACGCATTATTTGACAGGGTGGTAGAGGTAATCCAGGTGGTGGGACAGGTGGCACTCTTAGGGATGGCAGACATACAGTCTGCATTTCAGTTACTACCTGTGCATCCAGATGATAGAGATTTTTTAGGTATGAAATCTGAAGGGCAATACTATGTTGATAATTGCTTGCCCATGGGTTGTGCTGTGGCGTGTGATGTTTTTTAACAGATCAACATGTTCCTGCATTGGGCTATGTCATAAAAGGTGGGACAATTAGAAACAGTCCACTACCTTGATGATTTTTTGTTCATGGGCCAGGCTGGCACCCGGCATTGTGCCCAATTTATGGAGGCCTTCCAGGAAGTATGTGCTGATCTGGGCATCTCTTTGGCACAGGCCAAGATGGGGGGGCTGTGCACGAGTCTGTTGTTCTTGGGTATTAAGCTCAGCATGGTAGCCTAAGAGTTTTGATTACCACAAGATAAACTGATGGCCCTTTGGGTCATTCTATAGAAGGTGGCCAAGTCTTGAAAGATCACCCTTCGAGAATTACAACAGCTGCTGGGTCATCTGAATTTCACCTGTAGGGTCATGCCTATGGGCAGGACATTTATGTGGCATCTAGTCAGGATAGGCATAGGGTGCTCCAAGCCACTCCACAGAATATAAGTGATGGAAGCCACAAAGGATGATCTGGATATATGGCAGGAATTCCTGCAGTGTTTCAATAGGGTGGCTCTTTGGCCGACTCATGTGACCAGTTAGGAGTTGGAACTATTTACGGATGCATCAGGAGGGTTGGGCTTTGGTGCATACTTTCAAAGGAAATGGTGCACTGGTGAGTGGCCAGGCCCTGGGGACCATTAGATTTGCTACAACAAATCACCAAATTGGAATTTTTTGCAATCATGGTGGCACTGGTGGTGTGGGGTGAACACTTAGTGGACAGGACTATCACCTTCAGGTTGGATAACACTGAGGTAGTTTATGCCATAAATGGTTAGCTAGGGGGTAAGGGCCCCATGGGCTACCTCATAAGGGTCTTTGTGTTAAGCTATCTGTTGCTTAATATCCACTTGAAAGTTGTGCATGTCCCAGGAGTTGATAATGGTATTTCTGATGCTCTTTCTTGTTCACAGTAGTGGAGATTTTGAGAGCTGATGAAAGGGGTGGAAAGGCACCCCAGGGAAGTCCCAGCTTTCTTCTGAGAATTGGTAACCCAGATGCCTGGGACTTGCTCAGGAATTCACTAACACCCAACACACAGATGTTGTACCAGAGGGGGACAGAGAGATTCCTGGGGCTGCAGCAGGCACAGGGGTGGGAAAAGGTATGACCAATCCCAGTAGACCAACTCTGGACTTATGCTGTCCACAAGAAACATGAGGGGGCCATGGCAGTGATGGTTGGCCAACATCTGATGGGCACAGCATGGTTCCAGAAGGCCATGGGGCACACAGTTACTACAAGGGCTTTCCCCTTCACAAGATGTTGCAAGGGTGGGCGCAGCCAGTGTGTGACAGGGTTGAATAAGACCCTGTTCCATTTGTTATGTAGAATGATTTGTTATGTATAAATCATTAAATGCAAGGATCTGTTTTATCCTCTTCTGTTCTGTCTCTTGTCTATCTGACTGTGCAGTCAAATTTTCTTGTGAGACCTAGGAATTGGCCACTCTGATGGTCTCACTATCCCCCCCCCCGCTATCTCTCTGCCTTCACTTGCTGTTTCTATCTTGTCTTCCCCCTTGTGTATCTGAAATGATAAAATATGTGTGAATCTTTATGTGAAACTGGGATCTCTTGGTTTGAAAATGCATATAGTTATATTGTTGAGATGATTGCAAAAAACTTAGGGGGGTTAACCTGGAATGCAATACTAGCTCTTTTGCAGAAGCTGTAAACAGGAGGTCAGCTCTGAGACACCATGTACTGTTTTGTTATACCTGCAAGGAAGGAAACTGACCAGAACATTTGAAATTACTAAGAACATTTTGGGAAAAGCAGAATGTTCTCTTGTTGAGTCTCCAGTCAGAGACTTATAAAAAGAGCAGCGATGCTTGCACTAGCAAGAGAGAGAGAAAGAGAGACTGAGATTTGAAATTGAGACGAAACACTCAGAAGGATATTGTTTTCTGTGTTTATACTGCCTTTGTAAATAGGTATACTGAACAATTTAATTTTTTTATTTTACTGTTATTGGAAAAGATAAAATGCTACTTGCAAATTTTATACCTGCTCCTGGTCTTCCTATGCTTCCTGACCTGTGCCATAAATGACACAGTGCCCATAAGACCAGATGGCTGGCATCCCATCAGCCCAGTCCTATTCAAACAGGTATGGGAAAAACTTCCAAAGGTTTCTATGGGGGCATTTCAGGTATTGGAGCTAGTAGAACCAAGCAAGGCAGTGGGGTTGGCCAGTGGCACGAGGAGATGAGGACGTGGATCACAGTGGGAGTGTTTGTCCAATTGTGTAGGAGTAAAACCAATAGGGGAGCTCGGGGTTGTTGGTGCAGCCTAAAATTGCCCTCAGAGGTGCAATGGGATATACATGCATGGGTCCAGAATTATGTAACCAGGCATACAGGTGGAGGCATAGCATTTTTTAAATATGATGATGATGATGGTCACTGGTAAAGGTGTACTAGTTCAGGCATGTCTTACAAAAGACTTTGCAGAAGTTGGGGTATGATGCTGGGAGTTTAATACCCACTCCTTTAGGATCAGGGCTGTGTCACATGCCAGGGCACAAGGGTTAATGAATAGTCAGACTCAGGCTCTAGGCTGGTGGAGTTCACAGGCATTTGAAAATGATGTGAGACTGCATATGTTGTATTTTCTTGTTTTTGTCCTAGCAGATGCCAATGGCCAGGGGGTGCAGATCTGGGTATGTGGCCACTTCTTTATCTACTCAATTGCTGTCTGGGCAAAGCAGTACCAATGTAGCAAGAACCTATTTCTGGATTCTTGGCATGCAGAGGTGCATTGGATGGAGTGCCAGGGGCAGAGATGGTGTGAGCTGCTACCAAAGTTATAAGCTGAAGCCTGGCTGTGGGGCCCTCCCAATGTACTGGTGAGACACTTTGTGGGAAATGACTTGGGAACCGTGAAGTTGCTGGACCTGATGCACAGCATAATGAAGGACTTGGCCTTATTGAGGGAAATGTGGCCACAAGTCCACATATTTGGTTGGACACCATTCAACGGCACCAATGGCAGAATGCTCGCAACCCCAGGGCTATTGAGAAAGTGTGTAGACTTCACAGTGCAACCCTGCAGCCATTTATGGACAATATTGGGTGGTCTGTAATGGAACATGCTGAGATTTTTATTATGAGACTAAATTTTTATGGCAAGGACAGAGTTCACTTATCAGAAATAGGGCTAGATATGTTTTAGGGGACATACAAAGGGCAGTGGAGAAAGTGATAGCGTGAGGTGCTTGTGGGGGGGGGGTGATAAAGACAGCAATACTCACCCAGTGGTGGCGAGGTAGTCTTGGAAGGTCTGTACAGAGGGAGCAATGGGGGATTAAAAGTCTTGTGCAGCCAGATCACCCTGAGGAAGACAGGAGGTCTGGACTGGATGGCTGGAGTTTCCACCTTTAAGGGGGGCAGCCAGAAGGGCAGCTTGGACACTCACCTGCTGCCCTGTGGAGTCCTCTGACAAGGCAGGACACTTCTGCACTCTGTCAAGAGCCATCCCTCATGCTCCAGAACTGGTTACTTCATGGGGTTTCTGATTGGTTAGGTAGCCCCCATTGGAGTGGGAGACAGCTGCCAATAAATCTGAATGAGACTGAGTACATGAATGACATTTACTAACCAAGACTACCTTGCTGCACACGTCACGCTTATTTTTGGCTTAAACTACTGAATTATGGAAATAAAATACATGGCTGTGGTCATTTTTCTCCAAAGTTCATTGTCTTTCTCAGTCTGTCCAGTTGGAACCTGAAATCATTTGCTTCTGGATCAGGTGGAACTAAGGGATGTGCCCTATTAGACAAGACACCTTTGAGACCATGAGCAGCTGCATCAGCTATTAGCCTTGAAAAAGCGTAATTGTGATGCGAAAATGTTCGGCTCTGTGGGGAGGGACAGTGTGTATCTTGTTTGCTGGCTGACCTGCCTATTTTTGGAATAAAAGGCTTTTATCCTGCTACATCTTGATGGATTTCTTATCTGAAGTTGACAGTGACAAGGTGCCGACCTACAAAAACATTTTGTGAGTACTATTGAATTTGGTTTTGGCTCCGTTATTAGCGTTTGAAGCCGCCTGCTTTGTCTTGTCAACTATTAGTTAATGACAGGAAGGGTTAGAGACACAGAGAGATAGGTTAAGGGGAACTTGGTGGTGGGGTAGTAATGAGAAACATGGTGGTGGGGGAGCAGTGAGAAAGAGAGAGAGGGATGAAGAGAGGAGAGGAAAGGAGAAGGAAAGAGGAAAAAAGAGAAGGGAAGGGAAGGGAAGAGAAAGGAAAGAAGTTAAGCACAGAGAAGTTTAATGACTTAATTAATGTCATATAGTGAGCTAATGGTGCTGGCTGTCAATATATTATATTAAACTTTCTACTAATACTATATATTTGCATGACCAGTAAAATAAGCACACATCTTTTAGCAGCAAACACTGACAAAAGGTTTATAATACAACCAATTTTAGATGTATGCCCAAGCTTGGATATCTCATTTTTGTGCATACATTTGGAATTGCATACAACCAAACTTTTTATTGAATCAAATGGAGTTGCTTAGTGAAATGCATGTCACATTCCAATACTTTAATGCCAAAAAAGTTAATTGACATTTTTCATTTAAAAGCAAGTTCTAGCACCTAAAACGTCAAAATTAAATTTCAGCGATTTCTTGTCAATAAGTCAGTTAGTAGGTTTTGTCCGCTGCTCATGACTGTTAATGTCTTTAGTCTCCAGGGTTGGTTCTGGCTGAAACTCACAGGCATTTCAGCACTGTCAGTACCATGAGCTGCTTCATAATGTGTGAATGACAGTACTAAATTCTTGTAGACCTTCTCTCTGGAGGAAAGTGTATACTGTACATATAACTGAAATGTGATGTGTACAGAGGTGAAAGCTGTAACACTGAGTGAATAGGGATAAAACTGGAACATGGTATTTTTGTGCATACAATTGGAATTTGCAACATTTGATGTGCATACAAGTAGAATAGACTGTAATACTTGCTTACCCAGGCGCACTTCTCGAGGTTGTTGGAAGCCGATGTGATGCACCTTGCAAGAATATGAGTCAGCAAGTTGTAGGACAACGTGGATGTACTTCAGGGTTTTAAATTCCCAGGCTTCTGAGAATGCTGGGTCGAATGAGTGCACTTCTCCAGGGAAAGGGTTTCCATTCTTAAGGAATGTGACTTTGATCCCCGTGGGGTAAAACCCTGAGACGTAACAATATATGGTGTTTTTATTACCCGGGATGTACGGCTGCTCCATGTAGACATTGATGTTAGGTGGCACTGCAATTAGAATGAAGCAACGCAAGTCTTAGTTTCGAATTATTAATCACAGAAGAGAGTTGTTGGTACATTAGTTCTTTGATGCAACAAGCAGTAAGACCTGCAGCAAATGTTGACTGCAGGTGGGGGGTTGTTCCTCTAATGGGGGAGAGAGAGATCCTTTACTATAGGACAGACAAATACATGAATTACTTATGAATCCAAGGGCAGGATTACCCAGTTTTATAAAATGGGTAGGTAAACGACACAAAAATGCAGAAATACTACTGGCTGAAATGTATCACTTGACCATTAATTATTGCAACACCACCACACACTACCATGCCGAACTATAGCCAACCTTAAAAAAAAGCCTTTGGACTTACAACAGATCAATACTCCCCCCTACACGAACACAAGATCAAAATGATAGACAGTCATTGTTTGTCAGCACTTCAAACAAGCACAGCAGAAACTGTTTCAGCAAACCATTAAAATGAATGATATACCGAAATCCAATTTCGCAATGTTTAAACATCTCACAGTAAGTGAATGGGTTGATTACTATTTTGATGACAGCATCTTGAAATGGATAAAGCAAGCTGAAGTGAAAGTCAGCTTTTAAAGAGCAGGGTCCTGATATTCAAAAAGGAGCGCAAGCACAGCATAAAGGCTTTATTTATTTCATATTTATTGTTTTTGTCACAGTGTATTTATTAAAAATAAAAATAGTATTCCATTACAGCAGGAGTGCTTGCCTTTTGTTTGTTCCTTGCACTGCACTTGTGCCTGCACTCCAGCCAGCAGCTGCTATATTCAGTCAGATAGTGGACTCGTGCTATCCAACTGAATATCGACTCGTGGTGGCACAGCGCTAAGTCAGACTGCGCCTCTGACATGGACCTGGGCTGTATGCAGCCCACAGAGAATAGTTCTCCCGGACTGTATGCAGCCATGCTCCTGGACTGTATGCAGTCAACAGGGAATAGTGCTCCCAGACTGGATAGTGCTGGGACCATGTGGGCTATATTCAGCCACACCATGCAAATGAGCCCACAGGGCATGTAAGGCACTAAGGGGCATTTGTATGCCCATGATGAGCACATTTGCATGGTGAGCCGCAGCCCTTTAGCGTACATCCTGTATGCACTTGACAAATCATGCCTGGTGTCTAGCTGCAGCCCCCCCCCCCGGATCATCTGTTCTGAATTCTCTTGACATTTCCCTTGTGTCTAATGGTACCTCCACCCCCTGATCATCTGTCCCAAGTTCTATTGACATCTCCCTGATGTCTAATGGCTCTCCCGAACATGTCTCCCTTAACACTGGGGCCTATTCCTGGTGTCTAGTGACAATCCCACCCCGATCACCTGTCCTAAGTTCTATTGACATTTCTTTGGTGTCCAGTGGCACCCCCCCCCCCAAACACTTATCCCATGACATTAATACCTTTCTGTGGTGTCTAGTTGCACTCTCCACCCCAATCACCCTTCCCAAGTTCTGCTGAGATTTCTGTAGTGTCTAGTGGCACCCATCACCCCCAATCACTCCCAGGTTCTGTTTAACATTTCCCTAGTGTCCAGTGGCTGCCCATCCCCAATGACCCATCCTGAATACCATTGACATCTCCCTGGTGTCTAGTGGCACCCCCCCCCCGAGCACCTATATACAATGGTCTGGATTCAGTGCCAGTGCTGTGTCAGTTCACCTGAGTGACTCTGCAGTCACTCCAGTATTTCTGTTGTTTTTCTGCACCTTTTGTCACTCTCCTCCCTGAAATGGTGGTGATGAGCATGGGATCTGGGTGTCCCAAGTCGTAGGGGCAGCACTTGGTAGGGGGTTATGATCTGACACACTTTTTACAGACTATCATTTCACAGTGCACTACAGAATAAACATGTACATAAAACCCATCCAAATGGGTTGTTGAGGTGTACTGTCATGTAGATGAATGCAGATGTCTATCATTAGCTGGGCCAGGTGGATGGAGATCATGCCACTCAAGTCACAGAGGTGATGCTCTAGCCCTCCACAGAGGGAGGCTCAGATTGCATCCTCCTGGTCCCCTGTGACCAAGTCAACAGTGGCACATGGAAAACGCTCACCTCTCATAGCTGATGGACACTACTACCTGGCACTCCCAGGTTATAGCTGGGCTCAAGTTTACCTCCCTTTAACTGGTGGAAACAGACTGGCATTGAGGACATAAGGCACTCAGTTCTCAGGAGGGAGCACATATTTATAGACATTCCCTCCCCCGAACTGGCACAGCATTGGCACTAAATCTATACCATTGTACACGGGTGTTCATAGGGTGGGGGGGTTGGCACTAGACACCAGGGATAAGTCAACAGAACTTGTGACAGGTAATCAGGGGGTGGGGGTGCCACTAGACATCAAGGATATGTTTAACTAATATGGGACATGTGGTCGGGGGGGTGACACTAGATACCAGAGATATTGTACACTAAATGGAATGGATGCTTGGGGGTGGGAGGGGTACCACTGGACACCAGTACCTACAACCTTGCTGGTGCGACAGGAATGGGGGCAGGCAACTACAGTACTGCCATCCCACCATCGGTGGGGTGGGGGTGCAGGCTTAGCACTTAGTTAAGATGTGGTTTTTGGCAGTAGTAAATAGCTGTGCTTTGAGATACAAAATGACACTTGAAACCTGTATTACTGGGCATTTTAATAAAGAAGAAATGTGGATGCAAAAACCAAAACACTCTCTTCTAATAGGAGGTTCAGTTAGAAACACTATTTTAAAATATTGGATAGAGGAGAATACTCCATCCTTTAGGGAATGTATAGCTCAGTTCACAGAAAGTCTCAGAACAGAGAAATTGGCCTTGTACATGAATGGTATAGGTCACCAATTCCTGAGTAGATATGCAATGGTGGAACCATACCTCTCAACCTTTTGTCCCCCAAATGTGGAACATTGCCTCTCAAAATGTGGAAAAAATTGACAAAATGTGGAACACTTAATCAAATCTTTACCTAAGAAGCTCAGAACACTGTTAAAATGTTTCCATGTATGTTCAGAAAGTCTGTTATTAATTGAATAATATATTTTTTGCATCATTTACTATAGATTTTTGCTTGAACATGTTAACACTGAATGTGGGACAGTCCTCACAATGTGGAACAGGGAGCTTTTGTGAAGTAAAATGAGGAACATTCCTCATAATGTGGTACAGTTGAGAGGTATGGGTGGAACAACTACTTAAGGGATAAAGGTTTTCCAAAATAATTTTATGCATCATTTCTCCATCTACAAATGAAAATAAGAAACAAAAATTAAAACAGAAATAAAGCTTTCAGTGACGTTTCGGTAGAGACTCTAGAACTAGTGTGGCTTCCTCGGCTTTGAACGCACTCAGTAAATAGTTTGTGTGGTAGGTTTCTGCTGGCACTTTTCTCTCTTCGCTTACTTTCTTCTCTGTTCTTCTTTTTCTTTCCTTTATTGTGAAGTTTTTTTTTTCAAGGTTAAAAGGGGAAAAAAGAATGACTTGATTCTTCTAACAGTAATTCTTAAACCAAAGGATTAATATGTTAGTTAAATGATATTCTTAGCAAGATCTGAGAAATATATACAATGTTTTAAAGTTCAGAAAATTTAAGTGTTGATTGTGACTGTTTATTACTGATTACTATATACTTAAAGTGAATATGTCTGTAATGCGATATGCTAGGATTTAATAAAAACTTATTGAGAAAAAAAGAATATTGGATAGACACTAAAAAAAAACAGGAGGGCATCTGAAAGTGTATACTGGTTTCCTATCACCTTTAAAATAATAATTGGTGTCTCATTTCTTCTTCCCACGTAAAATCTGATAATAAAGAAAATGTCATCTGCTAAATTATAACAAAAGTTCACAGCCTATCAAAAATTATATATTTATATTAAATATATAATATTTTGTTGGAAGAAAGTGTTATTTCTACATAAAAATCGGAGAACAGGTTTGCAGTTTCACACTGAAATACACTGCCATCCTTTCACAGACATTTCCCTTTAACCTCAGCATGGGACTTTGAGTGTTACTGAATGTCAGACTCCATGCAAAAGATACTTAGGGGGATCTTTTTTTATTTTATTTTTATTATGTTTCTTTAACTAGGAAGTGGTCTGAGGCTTAGACTCTTTTTTAGACACACCAGACAATGTAAAAACAAGTATTTAAAACATGCAACATTAAAACTCACAGTATAGTACAGTACTATCAAATTGTAGGCTAAATTATCAGATATTTTTTCAGGAACATTATAGGGAGCATAACAAGACAAAATGCAAGGACGTTTTGACTAATATAATAAATGTACCTGAATATTTAGTTTATAGTTTGATTGGGACATTCCTAAGGAAGCATTGGAAGGTAAATTATTCAACAAATAAGGTCAAAAAAGGAAAAAGAGCATTCACCAAACCTTGTGCTACATGATCACTTAGCAAAAGTTTGATTCACCAGGGCTAGCCCACTGGTGAGGAGGGCTACGGCATAGAATGTCTTACCTCTTGCCATGCTGGTGACCCATGTTTGGGAATGAGCACAGGTTACTGGAGGTTGGTGGGGTGGGAGAGGATTGAGTGTCCCAGGGGGACTGCTCTCCTCTTCTGAAAGAAGGTGGCTAGCCATCTCTGACGACTCTACCACTGGGTGGAGGCCTGGTAGTAGTGCAGGTTAACGAGTGGCTCAAAAGATGGGGATGTGGCACTGCAGGACATGCGTGCCTCTATGCCCATGTACTGATGTGTCAACATGGCAGGAGTCAGTACAGAAGAAAGCCAGAAAACGTATGGAGGACAGGCTTCCTGAAGCTCTGCCTGCTCCATCAAAATTCCACTCTGCCACTCAACAATGGAGGGCAATCTGGATACTTCACTGGGGGGTGGTTATCCCCCTTCCGTACCCACAATGGGGGGAATCCAATTGGAGACTTGACCCCCACTACGATCAGGGGAGGTGGACATTGATCGTGTAGGGCAGAGACAGGACTGAGAGTCACACAGCTTCCCCAGAGGGAAGAAAGTAATGTGGGGAAAAAAAAATTGATTCCTCTGTCATCTAGTTCTGTAAGAGAATTACTTTGGGAATTAATTTACTATAAAGAAAAACTGGAACCCTATATTGAAGAACATTAAAGGTAATTTTATAACAAGCAGACAAGATCCTCTTTGTAGCAGAAAGTATACCCATTTTTATGTTTGCTCGCTCACATGTGCAACGTAAACTTATTGGCATTACTCAGAGTAGCAGCTGGGGAGGTGTGTGCTGTAAGGGTTCCATGTCAGAATAGTGACTAAGGAATGGCGAACCATCAATATGGCACCAGACCCGCAGCGCGAACACTTTTTGTTAAGTGTTTCTTTGCAGAGGACTTTGGCCCCCACAACCCCCTTATTTAGGATTCCAACTCTGAGAGGGGCACCATCGGGATAGGCAGGCAAGTGGTCATGCAAAAGTGTTGGTGTAGTGGTTCTGTCTCTGTTGTGATGGTTCACCGTTCTTCAATCACTTACTCCACGAGTACCTGCTGTAAGCAGCCAATGCAGCTAAGCCTGTAGGAGCTGTGTGTGTGCACACCCAATTCTAGCAAGGCTGCTGCTGATGTTGCTGAGCTGACTGATGGGCATAAACACCTCACATATGAAAGGAAACAGCTGCACCTGTCACAGTGTGGCTGCACCCTTTCATAAAATGGCCATCAGCCAGTGTATGCCAACCTCCCTCCTGCTTGACCCAGCTTTACCCGAATTTCCAGTAGTTGGGTGCACTAGCGTCAAGAAGTTTGCAGCCCCCAAATGAACATATGGCAGTTGAGTTTGCCACTGACAGCTCTTCAACCTCCCCAACATCTCATAACCACACCACCACCGATGAACTGCTGTATGTTCTGTGTGTCTGGGGTCTGGGGCCTGGGTCCTGGACCACTAGACAAGGCCTTGAACAAGCTGACAATGAGCACCTGGGACTCGTCCCCCCCCCTCCATTACACAAAGCCCTTACCGCTTGACTCAGCTTCACCTGAATTTCCAATGGTTGGGTGTACTTTTGCTGAAGAAGTCTGCCTGCACCCCCCAATGTCTGCAACCCACCAATGAACATAATGCTGTTGGGTTCACCACCAAGATCTCTGCTACCCCTCCAACATCTTGGCAACACCTGACCACCACCACCAATGAGCTACTGTACTTTCTGTGTGTCAAGCCCCCTAGACAGAAGAACAGGGTCCTATACAAACTGACACTGAGTGCCCGGGACTAGTACATCCACTCCCCATACCACTGAGCCCCTACCAATCAAACATGCTTCAGATGTTCTACAACAATGACAAGGTACTCAAATTTGTGATGGCTTCAGACGGGTACCATGTATGAGTGTCAGAGGCTGCCTCTCCCTGGACAGGTGTGCTGTAGATTTGAGCCCAGGACTGTGACAAAGGGCTCAACTCCACCATCTGTTACAGCACCTTCCACCTGGACTATCCAGACACAGACTCATCATCTTCCAGATGGATCCCACCCCTGACCTGGTGACCATGTCCTGCCACTTAGAGTACAAGACTACAGCCATATTGACTATCCTGGTTGTCGCAAAGTTTCTAGGGACCCCTGTGCCTTGTCTTCCCAGTTACCCATAACTGAAAGAACCTGACAGGGACATGGACACCATCCATCACAGCATGGCCTGCAGCCTGAACCAGGCATTTGAGAAGGCTGTCAACTCAGGTATGTTGAACATGAGTGTGAGGAAGCTGTATGAGTTCCCTGGGAGAACATACAACTTGATCGACACAACAGTGGCAGGTAAGGCCCACTCAGCAGAGGCTGAAGGACAGGTTGCCAGGCAGCACACATGCAGGGGATCCATAGCAGCGCTCTGAGGATGCATGGCTTGAGTCTTGCAATGCTGTTGTTGCAGCAGAAAGGGCTATGAACTGGTGCTACATTCAATAATTATACTCATTTTCTGTCAGTAACCCATTTTGTCATAAATGGACTGACAGAAAATCAGAGCTGGTCAGGTTCTGTTTAGCGTATATCTGCTTTAATTCCTCTGCCATGCTACCCTGAGAATTCCCGTTTTCCTTAATTTATATTTGGGTTCAGGCATTTTAATTGCTATTTTTTTCCATGAGTTGATATTAAAAATGGTCATAAGTTCCTGCTTACTCTGTTAGAGATGACACGCTACCGAGATTCTGTTATGGTGGGACCTGAATGCAGTTTTCATTTTCCTGTTGACCTATTCATAGTGTATAATAAAGATATTGACAGGATACAGTAAGTTTTGTTGTAGCCACTTCTCGTTGGTATTTAAAAACAGTTGATCAAGCTGCATGTACTATTCTGTTGGGACATATTTTCTGTGTTGTCGTGTTTTTTTTTAAATGTATCCTAGTCTTGGAATTGTCATTTCATAAATTTGGAAATCACATCGATTATTTGGATTAAGGAGCTGGCTTTCATCATGGTTTGATCTGAAGGATGTCTGTAGATGAACTTTGTTGGGGTCTAATAAGCACTTGCTCCATGGGCTCTTTGTTTGTGCACAGCCTGTAGGTTATCCAGGTCCTGTGTAGGCAGATGGGTGAGGATTAAGCTGATACGGATGTGTTATCAAATGATCATTTTAGCTTCTGAAAGGTAATATTTTGATTTAATCTGTATTGGAAGAAGAGAGGGGGTACCTCAAAAGGAGCCTGTTTACATATTCCCTCAGGCTGAAGGTGTTAGAAGGATGCCAATGCCCTGAACTTACCAAGAGACAAATACTGAATGCTAGTGCTTAAATATAGGATAAGTACTGTGCCCTAAATGGGGAGACTGAGGGATCTCAATATGTATAACTTAGGAGAGGACCGATATGAAAGAGACTTATAAATACCTCACAGGGGTGAATGAGGTACAGGAGAGATGCACGAGAACTAGGAGGCATGCGATGAAGATGGAAGGGGGACATTTTAGGGAGATGTGAGGAAGTACTTCACTGAAAGAGTGCTGGATGCCTGGAACAGTCTTCCAGAGGAGGTAGTGAGGACAAACAGTGGTGGGCTTCAAGCATGCATGGGATAGGCACAAGGGAATCTTGGTAGGGAAACTGGTGGTGGTGGTGGGGAGTGGGGGTGGGGTAGCTGGAGATCGGGTAGAGTCTACCTTGACAGTAAAGGCAGGGGAAAAATGGGCAGACTAGGTGGGCCAAGCAGCCCTTATTTGCCAACAAATCCTATATTTCAATGTCTATGTTTCTAATCTAAGTTAGTTGAAGGGAAGCTTGATTTGATTTATTTATTTTGGTAAGTCCATGGGCCATACGACCCATTTACATGGTCAACCAGAGTAAGCTTAAAGTGAAGTGGTGTTAATGACTTTCCAATAAATAGTGTTCTGCAAGCTCAGATTAATAGTTCAACAGAAACAGTGGCAATAATTTTCAGTAACAGAAAGTGGTTGTACTGTATAAGAGTCAATTTGTATAACAAAATGTACATTTTTATCTGTGACAAGGGGCAGCCTATACAATGAGGGGCATTTGAAAGGTATGCTCTTGAATTAGCTGAGTGTAACATTGTGCTGCTTGATTGCAACCTCTTGTATTTGAGGTTCTCTTGTTTTTTATTTGTTTTTTTATTACTGAAATGTTTTACCAGGAAGGCATGCTGAGCAACAAGTTGCTCGTCTCCCGGTGCGACCTGGGGGGTTGGGGAACATGAGGATAGTTTACAGAGCTCTGGTACACAATATAAATTTACAGTTGATTACATTCAAGTAATTTGAGTAGACTGTACAGGGATGCTAACAGTTTTAGCCAAGCCATTCCCTTTCTTAGATGTTACTGACATTTTGTACACTAATAAAGATATAAAGGTGTGTGTGCGGGGGGGGGGGGAGTGGTGGTGGTGGTGCTGTAATAGGTTTTACAGCCAGCATTCTTTTTTTTCACATAAGGCTTTTTCTTCTAAGCTTGGCTTGGCTGCAGGTGGGCTGCTCAGCCCAATCCCTGCGCCCCCGGCACCTACCACTCCTGATCCACGAAGCCTGAGATTCCCCCATGGATTGCCCCCTGCGGCAGAGCCAGGAAGAGGAGGGTCATCCTCCCCCCACCTGGTGACTCACATCCAGATATGGTCTCAGTGATCTGGTGGTGGCATGAGACAGAGGCAGGCAGGGCTTCATGTGTCCTGTACCAGCTAGTTTTCTGTTCTTCTCCCAAACCCCAGAGATATGGCCAACATGGTTTGCACATGTACATGGCAGTGTGCATGCACACTGGAACTGTAAGCCCCACTCCACCCACCCAGCATTACACCAGTCCCCCGAGTACTGGCGCTACCACCAGGCCTCCATCTGGTGGCAGCCAAGAGCCAGGAAGGCTTGACTCCCCAGTCCAGGAGAGGAGAGCTGCCTGACAGTCTCTCTGCCCTCTTTCAGCCCTTCCCCCACCCCAGCTGACTCCTGATGACTCACACTCATTGCTGAACTCGGGGCGCTAGTGTGGGAGAGGTAACACACTTTACAGTGCCTCAGCCCTGTATCTCAGTGGGCTGGACTACAGTCATTGTTCTTGAAGGAACGGCTGGTAAAAATGCACTTCTGGGGCTGCTTTAAGATGGGTAAGCCATTTATAAAGTGTCAAGAATGCCACAGGCTGTGCTATAATTTTGAACTGCCTGGAGGCTAGTGGGCACCAAACTGGATGGAGAAAGGACCCAGAGGATGGTAATAAATGGGAAACTCACAGAGATATGGGCGTTCACAGGTGGAGTGCCCAAGGAATCAGTGCTGAGACCAGTACTGTTTAATGTGTTCATCTGTGACATAGATGAATGGATCAAGGGTATAGTCATCCTTTTTGCAGATGACACAAAACTCTGGCAGAGCATACACTGAACAGGGAATTAGGATATAAAGAGAGACCTAGAAATACTGGAAGGGTTATCCAAGGTATATCAATTTAAAGTTTAATGTTAAAAAATGAAAAGTTATGCACATAGGCAGGGGTAAGCTGAGGCCAGGTTATTGGATAGGGGTAAAAAAATAATTGTGACCACAGAGAAATGGGGCTTAGGGGTCATCACTGGTGTTAGTCTTAGGCCATCAGCCTACTACATCAGGACACTTGGGAAGGCAAACAGAATGCTGGGATGTGTCCTGCAGGAAGACGTTTTTCAGCAGAAGACAGAAAGTAATGTTACCCTCCATGTGTCCATGGTGAGCCCTCAATTGGAGTACTGTGTTCGGCTCTGGAACTGGCAACTGAAAATAGTTAAAGATCTACAGAGGCCATCCAAAGGTGAACTACAGGGATGATAAAGGGCAGCAGGGGAAAACTATTGGGAGGCCATATAATGTAGTGGTTAAGAGCACTGCGCTGCAAACCTGGGTAGCTGGGTTTGAATCTCACATTCACCACTTGTATACTGTGTGACACTGAGTAAGTCACTTCACTTCCCTGTGCTCCCATGATAAACTTGGAAACAACTCTCAGCTTAGTGTGCCTTTTCTGGCCAAAAACTGCAAAATTAAAAAATATAAATGAGCGGCAAGTGAGCTGGAACATGTACTCTACAGCGAGAGAGAGGGGACATGATAGAAATATTTAATTACTTGAGGGGAATAAACAGGGTAGCATCACAAACTGTTCCAGTGAGGGTTCAACAACCACTCGGGGGGGGGCAATTTTAAGCTGGTGGTGGTAAATTCAGAAAGGAAGTGAGGAAATTCTTCTTCAAGGAGAGTGGTGGATTAATGGAGCAGCCTGCCCAGGAGGTGATAAACATCAAGACAGTGTCTAGTTTCAAGTGAGCCTGGGACAGATATAAGGGATGGGCAAAAGCAAAGGCAGAGTAGGGGGAGGGGCTGAAGTGCCACTAAGACACTATAGGTTGGAATGTACAGGTAGGAATATGGCCACATACGACTACGAGTCTTTCTGGGATCTTTCCATGTTTCCAAATCTCAGTAAACAATGTCAATGATGGTTTCACAGTTGTCTGGAAAATAGTCAATTAATTAACTATTGTAGGAATTAAACATTTGTGATGCTATAATAACTTCTTCAAAACTTTATTTGTTTCAAAATCTTGCTGTTTTGGTTCACTTTAATCAACTTAAGATAGTTTCTTATTTTATGGATTTGAATGTGTATTGTTTATAAGCCCCGTGAAGGTCATAGAAAACAAATCTTATTTTTTTAATTTATTCTTTTTAGTAACTGGATAAGACCCACTGGGCACAAGGCCTGTTAACAGTGTCTTTACATCTTACGTCTAGTCTGTTGTGATAGTTGCTCAAAGTAGTGAAATAAATTCTGTTTACAAAGCATGTACTGTATAATGGATACTTGCACTGTAATGGACTGGGATGAATAATCGCCAGTCAGAAACAGTCCCTAGCATGCTGATCTACTATGAGATTATTTGTTCAGTTTCTGATCTCCATATGACTTTACTGTTCATTTGGGAGCATTCTGGATTGAGATTACATAATAAATATACAAGATAACCACAGTATATGGACCTAATATTTCCCACCATAAAAATTAAACAAAGCTTTCCAGGGTACAGCTAATAATTACAAAGCTATGCCTGTAGTTCAATGGGCAGAGCAACAAACCACTCCCCCATCAGGCCTTTAAAGGCCACTCCTCCTGGCTAGTCCAGGATTTGTTTCTTTCATTGCGGCCGGAGGCGCCACCCTCTCTCACTCCGGGCTGTTATCACATCTCCAATGTGCCTCTGGCAGCTGGTCCTCTCCAATACAACGCTCGTTCTGACCTTCCGTTGTTCTACCTCGTTTCCTTTCTCACCCCCCGTTTTCCTTCCTTCTCTCTCGTTCTTACCACTCTACTCATTCTCTCCTCCTCCTTGTCTCCCCTGCTCCTACCCCCCCCTTTGCTTCTCTAGGCTCTGTTTCTACGGCCTCATTTTTGCCATGCTGCCTCTGCTCCACCGCCTGACCTCCCGATGAGCTCTGCCACCCCCCTGCCTGGTTTTACCACCCTACCTTCCCATGCACTTGGGTTGACAGTCCTTCAGGACATTTGCCTACAGTTGGCTTGTGCCTGCATCGTCCCTCCTGCCTCCGGGAGACCCCTCCCCAATTCTCTTTCTCTCTCTCTCTCTCTTCAGTGGTAGCTACTCATTTTCTTATGGCAGTTCCGGGTTCTGCTGCTGCTCGCTGATGTCTGGCTTTCTCCCCCTTGCCTCACATACTGGGTTCAGTACTGGGACCGGTCCTTTTTAATGTCTTTATAAGTGACATTGCAGAGGAACTGGAAGGAAAAGTATGTCTCTTTGCAGACGACACAAAGATCTGCAACAGGCTTGATACACAAGATGAAGTGGAAAGGATGAGAAGGGACTTGGCAAAGTTGGAGGAATGGTCAAATGTATGGCAGCTTAGATTCAATGCAAAGAAGTGCAAGGTAATGCACCTGGGAAACAAAAATCCAGGGGAAGTGTACACAATGGGGGTGAGATACTGACAACAAAGAAAAGGGACCTGGGGGTAATTATTTCAGATGATCGAAAGGTGGGCAAGTAATGTCAGAAGGCAGTAAGGGGGGCTGGGAGATACTTGGATGCATAGGGAGAGGCATCAACAGTAGAAAACAGGAAGTTGTTATCCCTCTGTACAGACAGTTGGTGAGACCCCATCTGGAGTACTGCGTGCAGTTCTGGAGACCCCATCTCCACAAAGACATAGACAGAGTGGAGGCTGTCCAGAAGAGGGCAACCAAAATGGTACAGGGTCTGCACCGGAAGACATAGGAAGAGAGACTAAAAGAGCTTAATATGTATACCCTCGAGGAAAGAAGGGAGAGGAGGGACATAGTAGAAACTTTCAAGTACCTCAAAGGAATCAACAAAGTCCAAGAGGGTAGTATCTTTCAGAAAAAGAGATGTGCAAGAACAAGGGGGTACAATTTGAAGACAGTGGGGGGTCGGCTCAGAGGTAATGTGAGGAAGTATTTTTTCACGGAGAGGGATGTGGATGCATGGAACAGCCTTCCTGAGGAGGTCATGGAGTCAAGAACAGTGGGGGAATTCAAGAATGCATGGGACAGACATAAGGCAGTTCTAGTGGTGAGTAGGAAGAAGAAGTAAGTTGTTGGTTATCTAGGATCTACAGCTTATCTATCAGGTAGGAAAATGGGCAGACTAGGTGGGCTAAGCGGTCCTTATCTGCTGTCAAATTCTCTGTTTCTATGTTTCTATGTACTGCCTTGCATGGCCTTGAACCTCATCCCTATGTTCCTTGCAGAAAGTTCCCATCAGTTTTTTCTTGCAGCGTGTTTTCCACTGCTGAGCTTGGTGCTCCTTCCAGCTGCTATTACTGGTGCTGCTCACTTTCTCATGTTTCCCGGTCTACCTGGCTTCACTCTTGGGATGGGTCAGGATCTTCATCATTTTGCCCTGGTGGACTAGTAAGACCTTCCTCAGCCTGCTCCCTCTCAGGTAAGCTGTCATCCTCTTGCTTGCCATTTCTCCTGTCAGATGGGTTCCTTTCCCATTCCCCCTGTTCTGGAATACATTGAAGTTATTTTCCTGGTTTCTTCAGGATTGCAAAAACCCGTTTCAGTACACTCGTAGGTCTTGCTCAACTCCTGCATGCCCTCCCTATTTTATCACACAAGTTCCAAACCATTGTTTTAGGGGTTGCTGTGGGCATCGTGAGAGTTGTACAGTCTTCATCGGGATCTCAACCGCAACCTCTGGCTACCCCTAAATGCTGGGCTATTATCTTCAGTCTGGCAAGTTCTTTACCCTTCTCAGGGCTCAGTTTACCTGGTTTCTTGCTTGTCCACCAGTTGCTTCTCTGCCTGTCGTTCACTGCTCCTCAACCCATGGCCCTCATTGGGCTTGTTCTGCTCACCTTCCTCACCAGTGGAATGCCGTGCTCTCTCTCAAAGCCCATTTCAACCCCTCCATGGTTGGTCTGATGCCCGTGTTTACTCCATTTCTTTTCTCCTGCAGTTTCTTTCACTTCTTGGTGTCCTGGTGCTTAGTTCCTGGCTCTCTGTTTTTCCCACTGTGGGAGACTGCTGGGTCATGTGGGCACCGTGCACCAGGTGGCCGACTTTCTGCTGTATTCCACTCTCACCGATACCTGTCTTCCCTTCCCTTGCCATACCAGACTCCTTCACCTTACCACAGCCCCTCCTTCCCTTCCCTGCAGCCTGCAGTGTTTCTGCTGCAATGTGCGCATTCCAGCCTTCCTGGATTTCACACTACCACCTCCTCCATTCGCTCGACCCTCATCTCTTCTCCTTCCCTGTCCCATGGATTCTTTTGGGGGTGTTTCCCTATCCTGCCATCACTGTGCCTATTCGTATACTCCTCTTACCCTAGTCTTATGATCTGGACCACTCAACTTGTATATCCTCCACTCCTTTAACATCCATCATTATCAGACCTCCATCATTACTGAACCTCATCCTTCCTATACCCTACTTGCCATCTTACCTACCCTTAACCATACTGGCCTTCAAGGCTTTCACTCCATTATCATACATCGTCAATTTCAGACCTCACCTTCACCATTCTGGCCTTCCAGGCTTCATTCTATTATCATTCATTGCCCATTTCATACCTCATCTTAACTATTCTGGCCTTCGGGCTTTCAATCCACCGTCATTTATTGTATATTCATTCATGCCCATCCTTCCTCCTATATCGACTTCTCAACTCATTGTAGGCTGCGAGCTTCACCAAGCCACTTCACCCAGCCATCCTTGTCTCTCTCCCTCATGCCATTCATTCCCATTCTGCAGTCCTTCCCAGCCTTCAGGCTTCCCTCCATCGGCTTACCTCCTATATCCATCTTGAACCTCCACTCGTCCATTCCGATTTTGTAGCTCCAACCTCACTACTCCTGGTATTTAGTACCTTCCCCATCGGCTGTCAGCTTTGCCTGACCATTCTTGTTCATACCTTCATGAAGTTTGTTCCTTCCTGATTTGGCTTCTCAATGGACCCGGTAGGCATGCACTTCCATGGTTGCTATTGCGACATACCTTCTCTGGACCCATGTCGGGGTCTCCTTCACTCAATCTGACCTCTCTGTAGGTCTACTCATTTATATCAACTAATTGAGCATACCCCTCATATGGGTCCTATGCTACCTCGACTCGACCTGCTCTCCATTCGGAGATGTGCCTTCCATATCCATTGCTCCACGGCTTGGGGCTAGCCTGTAGCTGATGGTCATGCTCTGCACCCATGAAGTCCACACCTAGAGCATGCAAAGCTTGGGACAGAGTCCTTCTCCCTGGCCCATAGTGAGAATGTCTCTGCTCCAGGTGGACCTTCAGTCATCCCTCATTTCGGTGACACCTCTGGATGTAGAATTTATGACTTCAAGCTGCAAGGGATGAGGCTCTCATCATCAGGCCCCCTTTGGCTGCCTCAGTGGGTTCTGAGGCACCCTCTATGCCATTCTCCATTTGACCACTTGAGGTTCACCTAGTCTGTTTCATAGGCTCGTGTAGGCTAGCTGAGTGCCTTGGCAGACATTTCTCTCCTCCTTTGCTTTTGGGTGTCTAGTTGCAGAGATGTCACTAACAACCCTCAAAAGCTTTCCTGTTAGAAGGAGAGAGTGAGAGCTTCTTCCAAATTGGAATCTTTTCCTCTTCCCCCGATCTTGACTCTAAATTGCAGTAGCTGAGATGTCACTAACCAAAACGTCCTTTAGCCTGGAGGGAAGGTGACCTAGGCCTTGGATCCCCAGAGGTTTCCTCCTCAAAAGGGTTTTTTCCCCTCCTCCATGCCGATGGTCATAATATTAGACAGGGTTAGTGCTTTCATAGGTTCCATAGTTAGGTTACACTGTTGGATGGAGTCAGATGGTGGCCCCGGCTGTTCCCTTTCTCCTTATGAAGTCTGGCCTTCTGCATCTTGTCAGCTTTCATTTTGTTCATTGTCCTTGTCATCTCTCGTTCCTCTCCTGTCCTTCCCATCTACATCTATCACCTTCATTTCTGGACTCGATATCTTCTGACTTCTCACCTCCTTCGATGCTCGCCACTCTTTTGGGTATGCTTTTCAGGCTTCTTCCTAAGCTGTCTTTAGCCAAGGGAATCATTCCCATGGCTCCTATAGGGATGGAACCCTTCACTAGGGTTCCCCACCGTCGTACCCCTACAGGGTGGTATATCCCATGGATTTGTGTAAGTTCCATTGTACTGATCATGTTATGTTTTGTACCTCATTGTCCTTATTGTCTTGATGTGGAAGGTTTGTTAAAGAGCCCTCGGCTCAAAGGTGTTATCCAAAATACAAATAACTAAATAAATAAATAAATTCCCGTGGCACCTATAGGGGTGGAACCCTTCGCTAGGGTTCTTCGCTGTAGTACCCCTGCAGGGTGGTATATCCCATGGATAGAGAGGTGAACAGTCACAATGTGTCTAAGTCACACAAGCAGGAGTGAAGGAGTGGGTAAGCCTGTTTGCTATGGAGAAGATCTCTGAAGGTTTTGCTATTGTTTTTTAAACTACAGGAGAGAAGGGTTAGTTAATTCTACTTGCTGTTAAGAGAGTAAATGTGTAGAGAATTTTTCTTAAAGTGGAATTTAGCTTAAAGTTTTCTGTGGCTGGAGTGACTGCAAAAGTTTATGTGGCTGAAGTGACTGCACAGGGCATGCCCAGACTTGCCCACCCACATAGCCTTTAAATTCTGAGTGAGTCATCAAACTGCAGGAGAGAAGGAGTGGTTAAGCCTGCTTGCTGTGGAGAAGATCTCTGTAAGTTTTGCAATTGTTTTTTAAACTGCAGGAGAGAATGGTTAGTTAATTCTACTTGCTGTTGAGAGAGTTAATGTATAGAGGATTTTTATAAGTTTTTATATTGTTTTACTTTTTTTTAAATTTAGCTTAAAGTGGAATTCAGCTTAAAGGTTTCTGTTGCTGGAGTGACTGTAAACGCCACCCCTTCCACAAGCCTTTCTTAAATACTGAAATACCACTGGGGGTTGGTTTTGAAGGCTGTGAAGGAGGAGCTTGGGGAGCTGCAAACTGATCTGAGCCTTCAGGGTAGGTCAGGAAGGAGGAAATGAGGAACAGCCATATGAGCTAATTCTTAAAGATATATAAATATATAAAACATATGAGTAGGGCTATAGTCCTTATGAGCAGGATTGTGGTTTTCAGCTGGTCTTGTAGTTGGCTGTTTTATGCTGTGTGCAAGGGCATTTGGGATTAAAATTTCTGTTAGAGTCTGGGCTAGGTTTAGTTAATTCTACTTGCTGTAGGGAGAGTTAGTATGGAGATGCTGTATAGGTAGTGTGTACCATGGGTAGGATTGTAGGGTGCAATGGTTGTGGGGCAGCAATGCGGATGAACATATTGTGGAGGCTGGGATGGTGCCCATTATAAAATGGGCAAAACATTTTCTCCAATCTAATTGGCTAAATGACCATCGTAGCCGTGTCCTTATCAGCCCATAATTTGCCAACCGGCACTTCATACTACTGGGAAAGCCCTATAACCTGAGGTATCACTGTCCCACTTGTACCCCAGTCATGAACATCAGAGTGTGAAGCCGACCGCGATGTGTAAAAGGCGACTGCAAAACTCGAGTTGTCGGTTCCCTCATCATTGAGCTGCAAACATGAAAATACTGCAACTTACAGGTAACAAACTGAAAAAAAATCATCATTATAAAACCTGATCTAACCGTAATTTTTGTCTCTTCACCACGGATGCTGTTTCTCTGGTCATCCCTGCCATTTTCACTCAGTACACAGTCAGGTCCCGTAACCACACCCCTTTCAAATTTACAGTGCCAGAGTTTTTGAACTATCTGGTCTGTATCATTTCTAACCTTTTCTGATTTGTTTTAACACACACAGCTAGCGACAGTAGAAGAGCGAGACAGGCAGTACTGAAATAAGCGTGAACATGTATTGCCGCCATAGCGACACTCGCTGTGACTCGCGCATAGTTCTCTGAACTGTGGACTCGCTCCCTCTTGGTTTTGACTTACGGGCGAGTTTTCCAAAAGAAAACAAGTAAAGCTAAGCAAAAGAGACACATTTTAGTTTTCAAACACGCACTACCTACTTTAAATGAGTGGCATATCATCATGTTACTGTACTGCCAGCACTCGCTCATGCCATTATGCTATCAGCATTGATGAACCTCCTTCCCTCACACCCTGTGGAAATGGTAGGAACATCCAGATACTTTTTGAATACATACTTTAACATTTATGTCAGGATCAGGTGTGTAGGTAGCTGGGAATGCAGTCAATGCAGTCAAAGATGGCAGGAGTAGGAGTGTGGGCAGCTGGGCTCCACTCAAACACAATTACAGGGACTATTTTTATTTTCTACTGACCTCTTTTATTTACTCTTTTTTTACATACACTGTGTGTATGCATTCTTTCACTGAGGTCTTTAGGGGGCCCATTTTATAAGTGGAATAAGACACTCCGAGGTGGTTTTAGCATGATAAGAGCACTTCCAGGTGCTAAAGTCACTCGGCGCAAGCGCCTCGTGCCTCATTATGCACCTGGGGCGTGCTCTTATCAAGCCATAAACCACACCTCGTCATGTCTTATTCCTTATATATGCCACAGGCTAAGAAGGCTCAAGGAAGAGGTTCAGTGGCTTGGCAGGGAACTGGGGAGGTTAAGGGATGAAGGGAGGATTGCATTGGTAGGAGGGCTGACATCTGAGAGTATTGTGGGGACACCACAGAGAAGGAACAGTGGGTTAAGTGAGGGGTCAGAGGGCGGGGCAAACTAGACAGGAAGCCAGCTGATGAAGGGTGGACTCTAGTAGGACCTAAAAAAGAGGAGCAGCAGTAGGCAGGAGGGAGGCGAAAACACATAGTAAGACAAAGGGGGTAGTGAACAAGTTTGCTTTACTAGCAACACATGGGAAAGAGAATGCAGGAAGAGATTGCTCAAGGGATAGCGCTCACAAAGAGGAGGGAGTGAGGGACATTACTAGTGGAGAGATTGAGCATGGTGTGTCTGGGGGAGGGATAATACTCATAGAGGTGAAGAGGGAGAAGGGGTCTCAATTGAGAAGGGTAGGGGAAGACACTGGAGCACATGGTAAAAGCACCATCTTGAGTGGCCCCAGAAATGAGAACCTGGGTGGGGGGGTGGCAACGGGCTCAAGGAAAGAGGAGGGGATGTACTGGTGTTGGGGGACTAAATACTCAAGGGGATCAGATGGGGCAGCAAGGGGGAGAGGCACAGTTGGATATGGGTGGAGTCCATACCAGGATTAAAGGTAGACAAGGCAGGACCGGCAATCCTAAGGTACGTAAGGAGTAGTAGGAGGAAACCACACATTGTGGTACATGTGGAGACAAATGACATAGCAGGGGAAATGGTGGAGGTAACAAGGGAGAGGACTGAGGAAGTGGGAAGGTTGTGCAAGGAGACTGGGGAGTCTGTGGCCTTCTCCGAGGTGCTCCCAGTACCCTGCACAAGCACGGTGAGAAAGGAGAGGATAAGAGAATGGAACACATGGTTGGTAGAATGGTGTCAAACTAAGGGGCATGGGGTTGTGGGTGGCTGGGGCAGTACCTGGGATAATAACAATCTGTTTGCGAGGGATAGGCTGCACCTGAGTGGGGATGGGAAGGAAGTATTAATGCAAATACTGGGGAGGTATATTTCAACAAAGCTGGATTTAAACTAGATGGGGGGGGGGTGGCAAGTGGACAGCAGGTTGGCAGGGATCTGATAGAGTGGAGTCACAGCCTACCCCCCAGGCTAGCAGAGAAGGACTCATGGTGGCCAAAAAAGGGGAGAGTAGAAGGGAGGAGATGGAGGCCAGTGAAGGGAAGGGGGCAGGATGGAGGGTGGTCTTGTTATATGCAAGAAACTTAGGAAACAAATCAGCTGAGCTACAGGCACTCTTCGTAGTATGGAGGTGGACATTGCAGCTGTCACAGAAATGTGGGCAACTGAGCACCAGGACTGGGATTTGGCAATCCCAGGGATACAAATTATACAGGAAGGACCTTAAGGAGCGGAGGGTGGGGTATGGTGGCAGTCTATGTGAAGGATGGGATCAAATGCACAAGGGATGAGGTGGAAGAAAGGAGAACAGAGGCAATCTGGCTGCAGCTTCTAGACTCAAGGGGTAGGAAACTGAGGTGTGGTGTGGTATAGAGGCCACTGTCCCAGTACGAGAAGCTTGACGGGAAACTAGCAGGACAAATCAGAAAGGTATGTAGAAAAGGGAAGGTGGTCATCGTGGGGGATTTCAACTTGCCAGGGGTTGACTGGAGCATTCCAGTCACCTCCAGTGCTAGGGAACAAGTGCTCCTGGATGCGATCCAGGAGGGTCTCCTGACACAGTTGGTTAGTGTACTAGGCTAAAGAACACTTTAGATCTGGTATTATCGAATGGGGAGGCAGTAAGGGAAATAAAGATGGAGGACCCACTATCTGACAGCGATCACCAAATGGTGTTGCTTAATATCATGATGTGAGGGGAGCCAGAGAAATCAGTTACTTGGGTGGTAAACTTCAAGGGGGTGGACTTTGGGAGGATGAAAGAAGTACTGAAAGAGAAACTGGAGGGCATGAGGCAGAAGATGGAAGCAGAGCAGAAATGGGATATTATTAAATGGGGGACTACAGAGGCAACAGAAGCCTGCACCAAGACAGAGAGTAAGAGGAGCAGAGCAAGAAAACCATGCTGGTTGAACAGCGAGGTTGTGGAAGGGGTGAGGGCAAAACGAATGGTGCACCAGAGATATAGGAGGACGGGGAAGAAAGTGGACAGGGAGGAATATGCAAGATTGTCCAGGAAGGTGACCAGAAAAGTGAGAGAAACCGAGGCCCAGAGGGAGCTGAGATTAGTGCAGGGAATTAACAGGGGGAAGAAAGACTTTTTCAGATACATCAGGGAGAAAAGGAAGTGCAAGGAGACAATAGTGAGGATAACAAGCATTTGTCAATGCCGAATGTTTGCTTACTGGCATTGGCAGTGGTAGTGTAGAAGTTACAGAGCTGCGTAATAGGAATGGCAGTGAAGCACTGAACTGAAGCCAACCCCACCACCACCCTGCAGAGAGTGACAGGCATTGGGGTGTGCATTTGAGTCGTCAGGCATAACGGCCACGCCATTTCACCACACCCCACTCTGCAGAGACTGACAAGTGTCACGTGTTCCTTGGGGTCTTTGACCCTTATGCGCACCCCATTGCATTAGGAAACATTGAGATGGGTGCAATATAGGAGAATGGGGTGAAGTTTGGGGCCGAAGAGTCCAAGGTATACCTCGATGCCTCTCAGTGACTGCAGGGTGTGGAATGGTATGAGCATCACAGGCAAGAATCCCAAGTCACACTCCTGATTCCTGTCATCTCTCTATAGGGTTGGGCGATTTAGTTGAAAGCCTAATACCTCAGGCATTCGTTGGTATTTCAACTCAATTTTTCAACATGTTTGTTTTGTGACCCCACCTCATGAACAGGGGGAATATCAGTTTGGTAGCCAAAAGCTGCTTATGCACAGTGACTACGGGATTTAGCACCACAGGTGCAAAAATATTCCGAACAGGCTGTAAAAAATGACAGCTGTAGTCTGTCATGGGGAGGTGTAAAAATGGCTATGTTGCAAATGTGTAGTAAAAATATTTAAAAAAATGGTGAAGTCACGAGCGTACATAGAAACTGTGCAACGCACACCCATTATATAAGTAGGTTGAGGATATTTTATAGAGATTGTCAACTCAGGCATTTTGGTGCCTCGATCATGAACAGTGTCACTGTGATTTTCTTTATCTGTGCCGAACAATGATTTCGACAGCGACCACGCATCTCTGCACTGAAAGTGTGAAACACACTTCGCCATGTTGTGAAAAATGGCAGCTGTACTGTTCATAAGGAAGTGTTGAAAATGTCACTAGTGAAAATCTGGACTGAAAATATTACAAAGTCATGAACTAACGAGGATCGTAGAAACTGCACAATGCTCACTCGTAACACAGTCATTTTATGGACTTTGTCACCAAATTTCAACATAGCCATTTTAAGACCTCTGCTCATGAACAGTGTAACTGTGATTTTCTTAATCTGTCCTAAACATTGCTTTCACACACAAACAGCACCATTTATGCGCTACATGTCATGATAACACATTGTGGGTGACATATGAAAAACTGCAGGTGTACTGTTCATAGGAAGTTTAATAAAATGCACATGTTGAAAATCTAGAGTGAAAATATTAAATTTGCAAACTTACGAGCATGCAGGAACTGTGCAGCATGCGCTCGTAAAAAGTAATTTCTAGGATTTTCCCACCAAGTTTTCAACATAGCCATTTTAAGACCTCTGCTCATGAGCAGTGTCACTGTGGTTTGTTAATGTGTCCCATACATTGAGCTTGCACACCGACTGCGCGATAGTGCGCTACATGGGCGGAAACACGTTTTGGGCAGGATGAAAATGACAGCTGTACTGCTCATAAGAGGTGTGGAAAATGGCAATGTTGGAAATCTGGAGTGAAATATTGAAAATCTGAAACCCACGAAAGCGTGCGTGGGAACTGTGCAGCACGCTTGCAGTAAAACAGTCATTTTAGGAATTCTGTCACCAAACTTTAAACATTGCCATTTAAGATCTCTGCTCATGAACAGTGACACTGTGATTTCCTTAATGTGTCCCATACACTGAGTTCGCACGATCTGCGCCATTGTGCGCTACATGGGCAGAAACACATTTTGGGTGAGATGAAAAATGACAGCTGTACTACTCATAAGAAGGTGCAGAAAATGGCAATGTTGAAAATCTGGAGTGGAAATATTGAAAATTCGCAAACCTATGAGCGTGCGTAGGAACTGCGCAACGCACGCTCTTAAAACAGTCATTTTTAGGAATTTTTTCACCAAATTTTCAACATAGCCATTTCAAGACCTCTGCTCATGAACAGTGTCACTGTGATTTTCTTAATTTGTCCCGTACATTGATTTCGCATACCAACTGCGCCATTCTGCGCTACGAGGATGGAAACACATTTTGAGTGAGATGTGAAAAATGACAGCTGTACTACTCATAAGACAGTGTGGTGAAATGGCAATGTTGAAAATCTGGAGTGAAAATATTGAAATTTCGCGAACATACGAGCCTGCGTAGGAACTGCGCAACGCATGCTCGTCAAACAGTCATTTTTTGGAATTTTTGCACCAAATTTTCAACATAGAGGTTTTGGGCCCCCTTCTCATGAATGATGTCACTGTCATGGTGGTATTTGGTCCCAAAGAGTGATTTCGCAGTCACTACGCAGTCACTGCGCGAAATCACCCTTCGAGCTCGAATAACGCCATGACAGTGACATCACTCATGAGAAGGGGTCCCAAAAACCCCATGTTGAAAATTTGGTGCAAAAATTCCAAAATGCCTGAGATATGCAATAAAGTTGAACTCCTCCTATCTAGCCCATTATACAGCTTACCGGCATTTCCTCAGTTCGCGGTCGCCTTTGAAGAGTGCAGACGTGTTCCCGGTCCACCGAAGATCGTCGCGCCGGAGTCCGGAGGTAAGTATGGGGTGAGGGGGGTGGGGAGGCTGGTGTGCAGTGGGTGGGTGCGGGATGTGGGAGGGGCTCACGAGGACGCCGTGGGACAGTTTTACAGGTTAAAAAAAAGACGTTAAGGGACCACTCTGCCACGCTGGGTGGGCTCCCAGCATGGTACAACGACTTTGGTGTTCAGCCGATGGGGATTGGGCACCCCTCGCACAAAAAAAATATTTGACGTTTGCCACGCTGGGTGGGCTCCCAGCATGGCACAGAACTGTGGGCGTTCAGCGATGGGGATTGGATAACCGTCGGCTAAATTATTGATTGCCCGCTGGGGTGGGCTCCCAGCATGGCATCAAATACTAGGAAGGGGAGGCGATGCAGGCGCGGCCGGCGAGGATTGGGCACCCGTCGGCTATGATTCGCTCTGAAGTAGCGCCACGCTGCGGCTGGGGAGCTGCGGCGTGAGCAGCTTCTTATCGCTGCTCACTCAAGCGTAGCTCCCCCTTTCAACTGTATGCCACTGCATTTTGGAGCGTGTCATAGACAGCTCCAGAATGCATTGGCTTACAGGGGCCGCGCCTGCCAGCTGGCTGCCTGAATTGGAGGAGGAGGTGACACACCTTCGAAATCTCCGATGATGGCACTATGTTTCTTGCACATGCGTGCAAGCAAACATAAAAAGGGGTGGGGAGTGGACAGAAAAGGGGAAGGAGGAGGCAGAAGCACTGAATGAATACTTTTGCTCAGTGTTCATGGAAGAAAAGGGGGGATCGCTACCACCATGGGCTGGGAGGGTGGGGACAAGGAGAGGAGGTGACAGTTGGAAGAATTGAGGCAAGTAGAGTTCTTGAGGGACTGAGGGTACTGAAGGTAGGCAAGGCAACAGGGCCGGATGGTATCCACCCCAGGGTGCTGAGAGAGAGATGGCGGAGGTGTTGGTGGAGCTGCTGGTGGATCTGTACAGTGCCTCACTGGAGTTGGGATGTGTGCCACTGGACTGGAGGATGGCACATGTAGTACCATTACATAAGAGTGGGCCAAGGGATGAACCGGGTAATTATTGTCTGGTAAGTCTCACCTCCATAGTGTGCAAACTCATGGAAACGATACTAAGGGAAAGACTGGTGTCGTACCTGGAGAACAATGGCCTCCAAGATGTGAGGCAGCATGAGTTTGTTTCAGGGAAGTCTTGTCAAACCAACTTGATACAAAATTAAGACTGGGTGACAGGTGAGCTAGATAAGGGTCATGTGGTGGATGTTCTTTACTTGGACTTCAGTAAGGCCTTCGATTCAGTGCCTCATGGGTGGCTTGAGGGGAAGCTAACTGGTGTAGGGGTAGGGGCCAAAATGATGAACTGGATTACAAGTTGGCTGAGTGGGAGGCTGCAACAGGTGGTGGTGAGAGGGAAGCTCTCATCTCCAAGGCTGATGACGAGTGGGTTGCCACAGAGCTCTGTGCTGGGGCCAGTATTATTTGGGGTCTTCATCAATCAATCAATCAATCAATCAATCAATCAATCAAAATCTTTATTTATTCAGGCGAACATCATTGAGCATAGCTCATTTACAAGATGGACCTGAGTGGTCATAACAAAAAGGTTACAGATTGTATACAAAAACATGATATTGAATAAGCACAAATACAACCATTTATGAGTGAGATAGATGTACAAATATTTACATATATACAAGGCAAGGGACAGTAAACCTAAAACCTAATAAAGGAGAGAAAACAAACATATCAGACATTGCACATGGGGTGGTGAGCAAGGTAAGTCTGTTCACTAATGACACCAAAATCAGAGCAGTGGTTGATGGAGGGAAGAGATGGAAGCAGCTGCAGGGGTACCTAAGCAAGCCAGAGGAGTGGCTAGAGAGGTGGCAGCTGGGGTTCAATGCAAAGAAGTGTAAGGTTATGCACTTTGGTGTGAAGAACGCAAGGAGAGAATACTGGCTGGGGGGTGGTTAAGCTGGGGATCACAGAGGAGGAGAAGGACCTAGGGGTAATGATAACAGGGACCATGAACAATACTGCCCAGTGCAGGAGAATGGCTGCAAAGGTGAATAGAATGCTGGGGTGCATAGCGAGGGGGGGTTTTGTCCAGGCAAAGAGAGGTGATCATGCCCCTCTACAGGTCACTGGTAAGGTCGCACTTTGAGTATTGTGTGCAGTTTTGAAAGCCATACCTGAAGTGTGATATCAGGCTACTGGAGAGGGTGCAGAGGAGGGCAAAAAAGATGATATGTGGAATGGAGGGGAGAGACTATGAGAGCAGACCGGGAGACCTGAATATGTACACCCTGGAGGATAGAAGGGACAGGGGGGGACATGATAGAGACATTCAAGTATCTGAGGGGAATCAATAAGGATGGGGCAGATGGGGTCTTTCAGCTAAGGAGGAGAAGGGACACCAAGAGCATGGGCTAGGAATGGGGGGGGGGAAGATGTAGGAGGGAAATGAGGAGACACTATTTCACAGAGAGGGTGGTAGCAAAATGAAATGCACTACCAGAATGGGTGGTATCATGTAAATCTGTGAACAGCTTCAAAAGGGCATGGGACAGGGAACGGGAGAATGAGGGTGGGGAAGGTGGGTGTGGCAGTGGGATGATAAAGGGGAGGGGGGCAGCTGCAAACTAGGGGTGCTAGCTTTACACTTGAGCAGACTTAGATAGACCGGGTGGTCTGTTTCTGCTGGCACATTTGTATGTTCGTTTGTTCGGAAGCATACATCATACCAGTTGTGTAAACACATTGAACTAAAGTCGTATAATTACTGCTGCAGAGAGTGCACTGTGAAGCCGAGCAAGGTGGCCACCTGGAATTAGAGCTTTATCATTTTTAGTTAATCTGCAGTTGCAACCTGTGCAGACTGGAAGATATACTGGACATAAAGGGAAAGCCACAGAGAAGAAAAATGCAGAATGAAGGAGCTAGAGGGAAGACAGCTCTGGGAGCCCTGACCATGAGGTCTGCACCAAACTGGGCAGCAAATACTGCTGAGGAACCTACAGAGGAGACTTCACAAAGTCTCAGTGTCAAAATCAACTGATTTTTTACCACAGTGGCTGGATTAGCTGACAAATCTGAAACTTTCACAGAGTGGTTATATTAGAAACAAACCTGGACTTTGTGAACTCCGTAACAGCTAATGCCTAAAAGTGTTTAGAAGCAGCGATGGGAGCAACAGCCAACATCGTTAATGAAAACACACATCTGTGATCTAGAATCAAAACACCTGAGAATCAAGCTAGAGCCCCAAATATTTATATAGGTGGCATGCCGAAAGTAGTGAAGGAGCTCAGCTGCCTGTTTTTCTACAGGACTAGCACAAGCAATAATGGTGGGAAGAAATCGGATACAGACCCCTTACTGTTCAAAAGCCTACAGTGACCCTAAGGGGCAGACAAGACAGTCTAGATGCCCCAAAACAATAGCCATGGTCATGAACAGGGTTGGTATCTGCCCTTTCATCCTAGCAATATGCAGGAGGAAGGGAACCTTGCTGCAAGAAGGCCAGACAGCCTGACTTTATCCAGATGTTAGCTTTGCTGTGAGACAAAAAAAATGCTTTGATGGGGTCTGAGCAATACTACGAGAAGTAGAAATGTCACATGGAATGGTCTTCCTAGCATGGCTTGGAGTGGTACATCAGGGATGAGTCTATGCTTTTTTGGATCTGACCAATGTCCTGAAATGGGTTCAAAAACATATCCAACCAAAGCCGAGAGGAGACGATCAACATGAATTGACCTCTGAGGATGAAAATGGTACTTGACTGTAAGCTGGTACTTTCCTGGATAAAACTGGGCATTTTCCCCTCTGCCTATCTATCAGTAGGCTCTGTGGTGAGTAGACTAATTCTGAGAGGGTTCAAACTTCTGGCCCTTAAGATGTCTATGTTCAGAGGTGTGCTGCATATATGAGACTTAAGTTGTCCAGTTGGACTAATACATTAGAGATTAATCCCATTTCTGAGGACTTTCTTGTGGCTCCATGTTCTACACACAGTTGCTCTTTGAGTTTTTTTTTATTAAAAATGATGTGCTAAACATTGTTTTTTGATAAATTAGCAAATATTGTAAACTGTTAATATTGTGCCTAAACGTAGACTTTGAATAGATGTGCAGAGTGATAATCAACTTGGGTTTCACACTATAAGTGCATAAACAAGCATTTATCAATGCCGACTGTTTGCTTGCTGGCATTGGCAGTGGTAGTGTAGAAGTTACAGAGCTGCATAATAGGAACGGCAGTGAAGTATTGAACTGAAGCCAACCCCACCACCACCCTGCAGAGAGTGACAGGCATTGGGGTGTGCCTTTGGGTCGTCAGGCATAACAGCCACGCCATTTCACCACACCCTACCCTGCAGACACTGACAAGTGTCCACGGTGTGCTAGGGTCTTTGGCCCTTACTCTTTTAATTCCATCAGAAATCTGGGTGAGATGGGTGCGGTATTGGAGAATGGGGTGTTTTGGGCCGAAGAGTCCAAGCCATACCTTGATGCCTCTCACTGGCTGCATGGCGTGGAATGGTATGAGCATTACAGGCAAGAATCCCAAGTCACACCCCTGACGACTGCCATTCTCTACAGGGTGGGGCGTTATGGTTGGAAACCCTAACACCTCAGGCATTCGTTGGTATTTTCACTCCAAATTTTCAACATGGTTTTTTTCTGACTCCCACCTCATGAACAGTGGCAATATCAGTTTGTTAGCTGAAAGCTGCTTATGCACAGCGACTACGGCATTTAGCACCACAGGTGCAAAAACACATTCCGAATAGGATGTAAAAAATGACAGCTGTACTGTTAATGGGGAGGTGTAAAAAGTGGCAATGTTGCAAATCTGCTGTAAAAATATAAAAAAACTGGTGAAGTCACGAGCGTGCATAGAAACTGTGCAATGCACACCCATAATGTAATTAGTTTGGGGATATTTTACAGCAGATTGTCAACACAGGCATTTTGGGACCTCCGATCATGAACAGTGTCACTGTGATTTTCTTTATCTGTCCCGAACAATGATTTCCCACAGCGACCACGCATCTCTGCGCTGAAAGTGTGAAAACACATTTCAGCCATGTTGTGAAAAATGACAGTGGTGCTGTTCATAAGGAAGTGCGGAAAAATGCCACTGGTGAAAATCTGGACTGAAAATATTACAAAGTCATGAACTTACGAGGGTGCATGGAAACCGCACAATGCTCACTCGTAACACAGTCATTTTATGGTCTTTTGTTACCAAATTTTCAACATAGCCATTTTAATACCTCTGTTCATGATTTTCTTAATCTGTCCCAAACATTGCTTTCGCACACCGACTGCACCATTGTGCACTACATGTGCGGAAACACATTTTGGGCAACATGTGAAGAATGGCAGCTGTACTGTTCATAAGGAAGTGTAATAAAATGGCAATGTTGAAAATCTGGAGTGAAAATATTGAAAATTCACAAACTTACGAGCGTGCGTAGGAACTGCGCAAGCACGCTCGTAAAACAGTCAGTTTTAGGAATTTTTTCACCAAATTTAAGACCTCTGTTCATGAACAGTATAACTGTGATTTTCTTAATCTGTCCCAAACATTGCTTTCGCACACCGACTGCACCATTGTGCGCTACATGGGCGGAAACACGTTTTGGGCAAGATGTGACAAATAACAGCTGTACTGCTCATAAGGAAGTGTAATAAAATGGCAATGTTGAAAATCTGGATTGAAAATATTGAAAATTCACAAACTTACGAGCGTGCGTAGGAACTGCGCAATGCACACTCGTAAAACAATAATTTTTAGGAACTTTTTACCAAATTTTCAACATAGCCATTTTAATACCTCTGCTCATTAACAGTGTCACTGTGATTTTCTTAATGTGTCCCATACATTGATTTCGCACACCGACTGAGCCATTGAGCGCTACATGGGCGGAAACACGTTTTGGGCAAGATGTGAAAAATGACAGCTGTACTGCTCATAAGGAGGTGTGGTAAAATGGCAATGTTGAAAATCTGGAGGGAAAATATTGAAATTTATAATTCTGGCGTGCACAGGAACTGTGCAGCACGCTAAATAAAACAGTCATTTTTGGAATTTTCTGCAAATTTTCAACATAGGCTTTGAGAGCCCACCTTATGAACAGTGGCAGTGTCGTTGATTATTTGGTCCCGAAGGTGATTTCGCGCAGTGACTGCGAAATCACCCTTCAGGCCCGATTAACACCATGACAGAGCATTCATGAGAAGGGGCCCCAAAAACCCCATGTTGAAAATTTGGTGCAAAAATTCCAAAAAATGCCTGAGATATGCAGCAAAGTTGAAAACCCCTATTTATCCCATTATACAGCTTACCGGCATTTCCTCAGTTCGTGGTTGGCTTTGAACATTGAAATCGTGTTCCCGGTCCACCAAAGATCATTGCGCCGGAGTCCGGAGGTAAGTATGGGGTGGAGGGGTGTGGGGAAGCAGGGTGCGCAGTGGGTGGGTGCGGTGGGGGCAGAGTCAGCGAGGGACCGTTTTCTATTTCAGGGTTTGTTTTTTTTTAACTCACGGAGGAGACAATGCAGGATGTTTGCCACGCTGGGGTGGGCTCCCAGCATGGCACAAGGACGGCGTGAGCCAACGGGGATTGGGCACCCCCATCAGTGACAGAATCTGTTGCCACGCTAGTGGGCTCTCAGCATGGCACAAGGACGGGCTGTTTGGGGCGGGAGCCATGTAGATTGGGGCAACCCCCGTCAGCGACATAATCTGTTGCCACACTGGGTGGACTCCCAGCTTGGCACCCTGTACTCTGGGAGACAGTGGAGCCGACGGGATTGGGCATCCCCATCGGCTATACATGTGTAGCCATGCTGGGTGGGCACCCAGCGTGGCTTGTGGAACTCTGTTTGGGGAGTAGCACAGCACAGCTGATGGGGATTGGATTCCGTTGGCTATACAGTGTGTGCGTGTAGGAGCACGCAGCGCATGCGTGCGTGTGTGTGTGTGCGTGTGTAAGGGGAGTGCGCATGAGCAGGCGATATCTTATCGCTGCTCACTGAAGCGTAGCTCCCCCTTTCAACTGTAAGCCACTGCATTTTGGTCTGCTGTCATAGACAGCTCCAGCAGGCATTGGAGAACTGCGGCCGTGCCTGCAAACACACTGATTGAATTGGGAGAGGGCTGCCACACCTCCAAAAACTCAGATGATGGCACTATGTTTCTTGCACATGTGTGCAAGCAAACATAAAAAGGGTAAAGTAAGGTTTGCTCTTTTTTTCCGCCATAAGGAAGCAAAGTTTGAAAGACTGTAAACAGAGCCTGTCTGACTGTTGCTATGCAACTCATGGACTCTCTTACACAGATGAAACTTCAGACTTATTATTTTACTAATCATTAACAGTAGTTACCTCCAAAGATGTATCTGTATGACATAAAATGTTTCTTAGTTTTTTAGTATTAAGAGACGCAGCACACTCATGCTCGGTACAATTCCCCTTATGTTCTATGTCCATTTTTTCTGCTGTATTTTTTTATTTATTTATTGAATTCTAGGATTACAAAATACCTTTGAGCAGGGACTGCTCGTTTACGAAGATTTCATGTCAGGGAATGGAGAGAAGCATACATACAGAGGTTGACATAATTACACATAGTTACAGCAATAAAAAGAAGCAAGAGGCTGAGGCTTGGTTAATTACAGTACCACAAAAAGAGCCAATGTTAGGTGGAATGAGATCACATCCAAGGGTAAACTATAATGTAAGAGCTGCTGGTGATAGGGTAGGGAAGGTGGGGGTATGTAGGCTGGGAGGCAGTTGTCGAAGGGTAAGGTGAGAAGATGGGGGCACAGAAGAGGGGGAGGGAGGAGAATTGCCAAAGTAAGTGCCAGAAGGAGGGAGGGTGTGAGGGGGGAGAAAGGGAGGAGGGGTGAGAAAGGGGCAGGGGAAGGAGGGAATGGCAGAAGGGGTTGCTGAGCTGACTAAAGTAAAGAATGTTTTATACAAATAACAAACATGGGCCCAGATATTCAAAAGGGTTGCGCGTGGCGCAACGAATTGTTCGCATCGCAGCCACTGATCTTGCCATGGCTCGATATTTAAAGGGAAAAGTACATGGCACAACCCGGCGCGCCCAGAGCGCATCAGCATTGTATGCAGGCACAGGTGGGAGGGGCGTGCCCATGCATAACCTGCACAGCTCGATATTCAGCCTGGGATGTGCAGAGCTATGCATGCGCAACCCCAACCTGCACCTGCACAAAGTTACGCAAAAAAAAGGAACAACTGATGGCCACCCACAGGTGAGCTGCCGCATTGCAGGGTGCAACATGGCAGCTGCCACCTGTGGGTGGCCACCCGAGTTCCGGCTGTACCTGGCGGCACCCCCCCATGCCTGACTGCAGGCATCTGTATAAAAAAAATCCATCATCCAATATCCCTGGTGGTCCAGAGGACTGCTATCTGCCCGATCGTGGGCATCTGTATAAAGAAAATCCATCGTCCAATATCCCTGGTGGTCCAGTGGACTGCTATCTGCCCGATCACAGGCATCTGTGTAAAAGTAGAATACTTTCCTGTATCCTTGGTGGTCCAGTGGGCCGCTATGTGCTCGATCTCGGCATCTGTCAAAAAGAGAAAATAGTTCATCCCTGGTGGTTCAGGCTGCAGAGGTGCTCGATCGAGGCATTTGTGTGCACCAATATCCCCGGCTCTAGTGGTACCCCCACGCCTGCTTGAGTTTCATCATTTCACTCCCCCTGCCGCTGGCGGGCAGCACTACTCACCGCCGCCCGCCGCCGCCGACCGACATTCAGTGGCTGGATGCCCATGTTCCACAGCATGAGCCAATGCGCGCAGTTCTCACCGCATTTACCACATTCCAGAATCAGATGATTCATTCACATATGGAATATGTAGTAGTAGGGCTGCATGCCCATTGGCTCAGGCTGTGAACCAATGGACGGCAGCCCCATCGAGATGTCAGTCAGCGGGCGCGGGCGGCAGGCAGGTGGGTGCTGCCGCCAGCCGCCGACAGGGGGAGCGGGCGGTGGGCCAGTGGGTGGGGTACCACTTGACCACCAGGGCTATTGGAATATTTATTTTTACAAATGCCCGCGATCGGGCACATAGCGGTCCACTGGACCACCAGGGATATAGGATGGATATTTCCATCTTTTATACAGATGCCCACCATCGGGCTGCAGGCGCTGTCCTCGAGGCTGCTACGCCTGGCAGGGCGCCAGGCACAAGTCATGGGGAATCAGCGCACTCTGCATGCAACAAGATGATATGCAATGGTCCCATGTGCGCCTTTGCATACATTATGGCCCCATTTGCATGTTAAGTTTTGAATAACGCGGTTGCTGCGCATGGCGCAATGGAACTTGCGCTAGCGCATCCCCATGCTCCACTCTGGCCACTTGTGCTGGTGCAGTGCCACTGCGCCATGCTCACTGGAGGTGGCCAGGGTGCGATATTCAAAGCTGCTGAGCCATGGCGCAGCTCCGTTGAATATCGCCCAGTCCACACCCCTGCGCAGCCAAGTTGCACTGCGCCCAAGCTTGCGCCACTGCCTGGTGCAGTTTGAATATCTGGGCCCAGTAGTTTAAAAAGATAATAACTGCTGCAGGTTTACCACTGTAGGTTGTGACTATTATTGATGTAATAAGGTGCCCCATCCCAGTTTTTATAGTTTTATTCTACTCAACTTCTCCCCTCTGAAGTGGATTCTTAGCTCTGGTATACAGTGCTTCTCACACTGGTAGCTGCAAACCTAGGACTCCACTGCAGCAGAACACAATATATATTAGAGGTGCTGCCCGGCATCCTGAGCAAACCATTCTTGGCTCCTGCTGTGTGGGTTGAGAGAATGTCCATGGTTTGGAGCGAACCTTAAAATCAAAAAGCAGTACGTTAGGAGAAGAAGAAGAAGAACAGTGTTGCCATAACAGCAAAACAATCACTGAGTTAACCTTTACTGCAACCTGCCACTCTTTGCTGCATGGAGATGTTGTCCTTGGTGCTTGCCACACATTCACTGAGACTCACCACTCGCTGTAGTGATGGTGTCTACAGCCTTGAGCATGCCTTTACTAGCACTCCTCCCCACCGTGTCTACAGCAGGCCTTTCTTTACTGTGTGGAGGGTGTCCATGGTTCTGAGCAAGCCTTTTCTTTGGGTCTCCCCACCACCGTGTCCCAAGCAAGCCCTTTTGGGACTCCCCCACTGCAATGTAAATATCCATAGTCCTGAGCAAGCTTGTGCTCCCCTCTGTCACTGCCTTGTTGTGTGGGAACGTTGTTCATGGTACAGAGTAAAACTTTAGTGCCCCTTCCCCCAGTGTGGGGACAGCATCCATGGTCCTAATAAAGCCTTTACCGAGACACCCACCCTCTGATTTGTGGGGACAGTGTCCATGGTGTTACACTACCCTTTTCTGGAACACCCACCCCTCTCTTTGGTAAAGGTGATAACTGCCTAGAGTGGCCCATTTGTAGAATAATAAACGTTGCTATAATGTTGATTTCCCCACTGTAACCGAACGGGGTTGCTCACTTGTCTGTTTGATATGTACCCACTAACCCTCCCACTAAGCAGGAAGGAAATAATCTCAACCTTGAGTGTCATTTTTATGTTGCTTGCACGCATGTGCAAGAAACATAGTGCCATCATCGGAGATTTCGGAGGTGTGTCACCTCCTCCTCCAATTCAGTCAGTGTGCTGGCAGGCGCGGCCCCTGTAAGCCAATGCATTTTGGAGCTGTCTATGACACGTTCCAAAATGCAGTGGCATACAGTTGAAAGGGGGAGCTACGCTCCAGTGAGCACCGATAAGATATCGGCTGCTCACGCGCAGCTCCCCTCCCCACAGACACACGCAGGCATGCGCACCCCAGCACGCACTGTATAGCCGACGGGTGCCCAATCCCCGCCGGGCTGAGCCGCGCCCCCCATAGTAGGTGCCACGGTGGGAGCCCACCCCAGCATGGCAAGCGTCCTTTGGCCGATGGGGTGCCTAACTTCGCCGGGCTGAACGCCCCTGATGCCCTGTGCCACGCTGGGAGCCCACCCCAGCGTGGCAAATATCCCATGACGCCTTTTTTAAACCTGTAAAACAAAACGGTCCCGCCGGCGTGTCTCCCCAACCCCTCCCACAACCCGCACCCACCCACTGCGCACCCAGTTTCCACACCTCTCACCCCATACTTACCTCCGGACTCAGGCGTGATGATCTTCGTGGACCGGGAACACGCCTGCACTCTTCAAAGCCGACCGCGAACTGAGGAAATGCCGTAAGCTGTATAATGGGCTAGATGGGGGTTCAACTTTGTTGCATATCTCAGGTATTTTTGGGAATGCAGGTCACTTTAACATGAGTGGTCTTCATGAATGATAAATACTGTTCATGGCGTTATTGGTCTGGCTGCGATTTCATGCAGTGATCGTATATAAATCACCCTTCGGCCTGAATACCACCATGACAGTGACATCATTCATGAGAAGGGGTCCCAAAACCCCATGTTGAAAATTTGGTGCCAAAATTCCAAAAATGACTGTTTTATTTAACGTATGCAGCAGTTCCTACGCAGGCTCGTAAGTTCACGAAATTTCAATATTTTCACTCCAGATTTTCAACATTGCCATTTTACCACACCTTCTTATGAGTAGTACAGCTGTCATTTTCACATCTCACCCAAAATGTGTTTCCGCCATGTAGTGCAGAATGGCGAGTCGGGTGTGAAATCAATGTACAGGACAAATTAAGAAAATCACAGTGACACTGTTCATGAGCAGAGGTCTTAAAATGGCTATGTTGAAAATTTGGTGAAAAAATTCCTAAAAATGACTGTTTTACGAGCGTGCGTTGCGCAGTTCCTACGCACGCTCGTAAGGTCACGAATTTTCAATATTTTCACTCCAGATTTCCAACATTGCCATTTTATCACACCTTCTTATGAGTAGTGCAGCTTTCATTTTTCACATCTCACCCAAAATGTGTTTCCGCCCATGTAGCGCACAATGGCGCAGTCGGTGTGCCAAATCAATGTACGGGACAAATTAAGAAAATCACAGTGACACTGTTCATGAGCAGAGGTCTTAAAATGGCTATGTTGAAAATGTGGTGAAAAATTCCTTCAGATGTTCTGCAATATTACTAATGAAGACATTGAACAGAACTGGCCCCAGGACCGATCCCTGCAGCACCCCACTGGTCGCCCCCTCTCCCTAGACTGCATACCATTTACCACCACTCTCTGCCTCCTGTCTATTAGCCAGTTTCTCACCCAGTTTTCCACCCTTTCCCCCATGTTCAGCCTACCCAGCTACTTTATCAGCCTCCTATATGGGATGGTGTCAAAGGCTTTGCTGAAATCAAGGTAAGCGTTGTCCGCTGCCTCACCCTGATTCACTTCCTTTGTCACCCAGTCAAATAAATCAACCAGATTTATCTGACATGATGTCCCCACTGTGAATCCATGTTGTCTATGGTCCTGGGTTCCGATGGCATCTAGATGCCTCACTATCCTTTCTTTAAGCAATGTCTCCATGATCTTTCCCACTATTGAGGTGAGGCTGAATGGCCTATTGTTCCCTGCCTCCTCCCTGCTGCCGGACTTGTGTAGAGGGACCACATGTGCCCTCCTCCAATTCACTCATGTTGAATGACTCAGTGAACGTGGCTGCCAGAGGTACTGCTATCTCCCTTCGCAGTTCTGTTAATATCCTTGGGCGTATGCCATCTGGTTCCATCGCTTTGTCTACCTTCAATTTAGTGAGCTCCTGCAGGACTCTTTTGTCCACCTCTTCACCCCCTTGGCAACTGCTGTACTGCTGTGGCCCTTGCCCCTCCCACTCTTCTGTGAATACTGAACGGAAAGACACAGTGGATGTCTTGGGAGGAAGGCATGAAACTGTCACTTCCAAATACCTAAACAGCACATACAAGCAAGCAACATTCGGCATTGACAAATGCTTGTTTAAAAACATTTCAGAAATTAAAAAAAAAAACAACAGTAAAGGGAGTACTGTAGCTGCCTGGTCAGTTGCATTATCAAGCAAGATAACACCCACTGGCATAATAAACAAAATGATGTCTGGAAATAGCAAGCTTTGAGGGAGCCAACGTCTCTATTACAGTACATAAAAGCAGAGTCCCAATATACAGTTGCTTAGTGCAAAGTGATAATTGGGAGGGCAGACGTGTGACCGTTCCACTAGAATGCTATACACAGTTATTTATGAGCCACAGTCACAGCGTGCAGACAGGACTGAGAACAGGGAAAACACGTTTTTGCAAAAGCAGACTGCTAGCTGACACAGAGTGCCTGTATAACCACTAATTCCATGTGAGGTACATACAGAGTAAATGTGTAAATGGACTCTTTGTGGATGACACCAAAATCTGTAATAGGGTGAATACTCCAGAGGGGTGCAAAGAATAGGCAGGGACGTGAGAAAACTTGAGGAGAGATCAAGGGAATGGCAGGTGGGTTTCAGTGTGAAAAAGTGCAAAATCATGCACATAGGGCACTGAAACCCAGTAGCAGAGTAGAAAATTGTAAAACAGGTATTGACAGTCACCAAACAGGGAAGGGCGAGGAGTAGTCATACCCTATGATCTCAAGGTGGAGAGACCGTCTGACAAGGCAGTTGGTCTGGCCCGTAGAATGCTAGGATGATAGGGAGAGGTATCACTAGCAGAAGGATGGAGGTGGTGTTGCCACTGTATAGATTTCTGGTGACCCCCCCCATGTACTATGTTCAGTTTTGGAGGCCACATCTCAGGAAGGACATAGACAGGGTGAAGGCTGTCCAGAGAAGGGTAACTAAAATGGTGCAGGGACTACATCAGAAGCTCTATGGGGAGAGACTAAAGGACCTCAAGATATACACCCTGGAAGAGAGGAGGGAGAGGGGGACATGATAGAGACTTATAAATACTTCATGGGTAAATAAGATACAGGAGGGGAGTATTTTTCAGAGAAAAAGATACACGAGAACAACAGGACATACAATGAAGCTGGAAAGAGACATATGAGGAAGTATTTCTTCACTGAAAAAGTGGTGGATGCCTGGAACAGTCTTGCAGCAGAGGTGGAGGGGGCCAAAACAGTGGTGGAATTCAAGTATGCCTGGAACAGGCACAACGGAATCTCAGTAGAAAGAAGAGGGGAGTGAGACCAATCATGTTGGGTCTGTGGTGACAGTATCGGCAGAGGGAAAATGGACAAGCTGGGTGGGCCAGACGGTCCTTATCTTCCATCAAATTCTGTTTCTGTAGCCGTATTTACACAGCAGCATTTGCACTGAAGCAACCTGAGTGCTCGGATTGCTGTGGTGCAAATGCCGCCATGTGGACACTTACTGAATTGTGGTAAGACACTCCCTGTGCCTCTCAGCAGTCCCAAAAAGTCTGGGGATGCGCTCAGGAGAAAGCAGTGTAAGCAGCTGTGTGGACAGGCTGCACCACTTGCTCCCAATTGCAGGCGTTTCCATCAGCTGACTGCCCTAACTCCTAGCCCCTCTCCAGCGTGTCTTACACTGGTGCTGAGGGGGGCTGTGTAGACACATTAGCCAAGCATCTTTTGGGTCGAGGCAGCTCTGCAACGCTCTAAAGAAGGAGTGAGGTCAGCCATGTAAACATAGCTTATAACACACAAACCGGCTAAAAGGCAAAGAGTAATTTGCATTGCCCTGAGCCCTCGTTACCATCCCTTTGTGATACACCATGTTATCACTTATAGCTTGCCATTAGCATGTAATTAAAGGAGTAATACGCCACCTTGGTTCACAGATTTTCCTCTCTAACGTAGGACCCAATTGAGTGCGCAGCATGTGATAACAAGCATTTGTCAATGCTGAATGTTTGCTTGCTTAAAGAGACCACATTTGGTGCACACACAAAATGCATATATGTATAATACATAATTGTATAAGGTACATTGAAAATGACCAAAGGTATGAGTAAATGTTGAACATTTTCAATGTACCTTCATAACTTATGTGTTAAGATTTTAACACCAAGGAAGTGATTGGGAGGTGGGTCTGTGTACAGCAGAGGGTGGGATGTCTTTTTTTAAGGACCATGGCACTGGGAAAGTGATTGGAAGGTGGGCCGGTTTTGACAGTAGGTGGGATTTTTTCATTTCAATGGAAAGTGGCACTTGGGAAATGATTAGGTGGGAAGGTGTACCGCAGTGGGTGAGATTTATTTTGTGGGACAAGGACGGGGTACAGAAGAAGTGATTGGGAGATGGGTGGGTGTACAGCAGAGGGTAAGACGTCTTCTTTTCAAGGAGAGATCACGGCACCGGGGAAGTGATCAGGAAGTTGGCAGGTGTATGGCAGCGAGTGGGACTTCTTTGAAGAACCTGCATGAGGAAGTGATCGGGACGTTGGCGGGTTTTGACAACAGGTGGGTTTTGTCATTTCAAGGGATTGTGGCTCTGGGGAAGCAACGAGGAGGTGGGTGGGTGGGTGAATGGTAGCGGGTAGGATTCCTTCTTTACAAGGGACTGCACAGCCTAATCATGACAAATGCCACTCAACTGGTTGCTGGGTGGTGTCATGTAGATAAGATGCTGCAGCTGCTGTCTTATACGCACAGCTGTCTTCTTTTAACTCCACTAAGTTTCTGCCCATCTACCAGCAGGGTAGCATAATGATCAGCATGGGCTGCATTGGACCCATGAGTGACACATCTCTGAAATGTGTTTCTCTATAACAAAATGTTTGCTGCACACAAACCTAAACAAGTGAAATATGTGGATCTGTAGCTTTACAAAGTGCATATCCCTATTCCATTTTCATACTCCAGTAATACAACTGAAGCATTTGGTATGTTGCAGTGCTGCTTGCTAGTACAAAAGCATTCTACATCAGCACCATCCCGTTACAGCCGCGGTATGAATCCAGAGTACACAGCAAAGGAGCAACCTCAGCTGAAGACATTTTTAAACACTACTGATATATATTTTTTTTAACCAATTATTTTACCAGGTGAAACACACTAAGCTGAAAGCTTGTTTGCAGGTGCAACCTGGGAGCACAAGGAAGTTAAGTGACTTGCTCAGGGTCACACAGTATGCAAGTGGGGGCTGTGGGATTCAAACCCAGGTTTCCAGATTTGCAGCTCAGAGCCTTAATCCGCTGCACCATACTGCCTCTTAATATGTTCTAATATCCTGATATTGCCAATATTTGTTGATATTAGTCAGTAATCACTAAAATAGCAATAAAGCTAGTTTAAAAATCTTACAGGAATTATAATTCTGCTGATGATGAATGCAACATTTTCCGTACTATATTGCTGCTAAAATAATGTATAGTGACATTATATGTGCCTTAACAAATACTGCAGCTTTAACTAATGGAGGTCAAATGCAGTTATGGGCTAGGTGTAGTGACCCCCTTGTTTACACTGTTCTCTAGCCTTGGCTATGACGGGCTGGCAGTATAGCTACGGGGTGGCAGTATAGTGTAGAGGTTAGAGTAATGGGCTGTGAATGAGTTTGGTACATCCAGGAGTGCTGGATTTGATTCCCGCAGCTTCCACTTGCACACTGTGTGACTCTAAGCAAGTCACTTAACCTCCCCAGTGCTCCCAGGTCACCCCTGAAAACTGGCACTTGTGCCTAATGGGCCTTACCTCGTTACTAAAAAAAAATGAGTTAGCTGGGCTGTTACATGTTTGTGCTTACTTGGGGTCATGTTTGCAATTGGGTTTGAGTGGATGTAGAATGTCTTTCTTTATTCTGAAGAACTGCAATGCACTTTCTGATTGTTAAAAGCAAAAAAAGGAAAGAGAAAGAATTACGTATGGGATACACATTTCCATGAACCTGCTCTTCTTCTTTTTTGATGAAGAAATGTTAAATATTTGCAGTTGTATACAGTATGCCTTTGATATTCTGGTGGTATGGATGGGTGATTGGATTTTACTGCGGTATATGTAATGGATCAGCAGCTGCTTGGAACTAGATAGTGTCGATATACATTATGTTTAAGCAGTGATGGGGCTTCTACTTACGACACTGACATCCCAGAGTCAGGAATGGACCCGGGAGTCAGAGAGCTGGCCGGGGGAGTATTATTGAGTGCCCTAGGGATGGCTCTCCTCCTCTTGGGGGGGGTGAGTGACCAGCGCATGTCTGACTTCTGGCGGAGGCCAGGGGGAGCAGCTGCCAGAGCCTACACTGTGGGGAGGCGTGCCAGATGTTGGCACTTTGGTACCGTCATGTCATTGCACACCACACCTCCCACTGGGGCTACTAGCATTCGCAATAAATGCCGGCCCTCTTGCATGAGTGCATTTAGCAGTGTCAGTGACTCAGTAGGTAGCACACTTGCCTCTGAGACTGGGAGATCAGAGGGCTGTGGGTTCAGTTCCCACATCTGGCACTTAGGTTAATATCCCAGTGCTGACACTGTAGTGCAGCATGAGAGGGGTGCTGCATTTCTGAGGTGCCGTCTTTCGGATGAGACGTTAAACCTAGGTCCCATCTGTCTGGATTGGTGGTAGTTCAGGTGGGTGTTAAAGATCCCATGGCACTTATCGAAAAGAGTAGGGGAAAGTTTTATTGAAATACAAAATCATACAGCAGTAAACGACACAAAAAAATACAAAAATAACTTAACAAAAAGAACTAGAAAAAGAAAACATATGCAAGTAAACAATCCTGTATCAAATCAAGTAACTGCAGAATCTGAATTCGTGATCCAAGGAAGAGCCTTCCAGAGTTCCAGAAGCGCCGCCTCAGACAAAAAAGTACATTCAGAATCATAAATGTGCCATAGGTCCTGTACAATTTTATGCTCAAGCTCCAAATAGGAACAGTCTTTCTGCTGCAAAGTAAACAGACAGCGTGCCATCCAGATATTCCATTTTATAACTACAAAAACAAGGTTCAGGGTATCCTTATGCCAAACAGTCCACTGGGGGAAAAAGGCACCAAACATAATAATCGAATAAGTTACCGTCTGAAACAAGGGAATAGCCCAAGCCTTAGCCAAAAAGGACCACCAATTTCGAATAAAAGAATAATCAAAAAATAAGTGGGAAATGGTTTCAAGCTCAGCAATACATAATGGTCTGCAACAAAATCATTCTTGTGACTGTTTATGTTTTTGATTCGCTTTTACATTAATTCGCTCATGGCATGACAGCCAGTGGAAATCCCACATGTGTGCAGGCACTCTCTTACATCTTAAAAGAAAAAAGAGGGAAGAAAGATGCTGGCCGGGGCATTTATCAAAAGGCAACTGTACAGCACAAACAGTCGAGAGTAAACTACTATATAAAAATTTATGAGAATGATTCAATGACATCTGTGCAGTTACCTTCTATTGTTTCAGATGTAAAAACATGTATTTAATATAAATCGGTATGCCATCAGAATGTCGAAGTACCTTTAATGAATTGCATTCCCACTGATGAAGCCATAACCTACAGGATTCATAGAACCATGGTTCCCAGCCCCTTTGGGTATTAATCAACAAAGGTCTGAGATTTGCAGTAAAAAAAATACATGTAAAAAAACAACAGAGGGTTAATCATATGAACACCACCCTCAGTGATAGGCAGATAAGTGACGTTCCTCTTAATGGGGTTTAACCTGCAACCCCAAAGAGCCTGAAAAAACAGGCTGAAAACCACTGTTTCCAGTAATTTAGGGATAGGAAATACATAACTCAAATAGAGAAAAGTCAGAATCAAATAAGATTTAATCAAAAAAACACGTTTCTTTTTCCCAATCTGCCCCCTATTCCAATGGATCACCATAGTTTTACCCTGTTGCAATTTAGCATCCCAGTTTAAATAATCAGAATCCGGAGTCCCAAATAAAACACCCAGAATGCGAACAGGACCATAACATAACGCAAAGGTCCAATTCGGTCTTGGGGACTGAGGAAGAACCCAACCTCATACCCAAACTTTTATCAAAATTTAAAACTGCGCCCGAAAAGTCTCCAAATTTGGAACACACCTCAAGAGAAACAACAGAATGCTCATCTGCTACTAAAAAGCAGACGTCATCAGCATATGCAATAGCCGTATAAGGCGACATCAGGGCAGGACTAGAGATATCTTGGATCTGAGGATGAGCATTCAAGCGTCGTAGCAAAACATCAAGAAAAATACATACAATAGAGAGCTCAGAGGACAGCCCCTCTCTTAATAGGTATCATCGGGCCCACTCAACCATTCACTACTGGTACAACAGTAGCCGTCCTATAAAAAACACGAATACATCGAATAATTTCAACAGGTATATACAAAAAGCGAAGTGCCTCCCATAAAAAATCATGACTAACAGAGTCAAAAGCCGCCTGCTGGTCTACTGAAACAATAAATCCCGTAACCACATAGGCATAACCATGAGAGAATGACTCTCGAAGGAGAATCAAATGGTCAGATACTCTCCTATTGGGCACTGAACAAGACTGTGCCGGATGAAGTACCACCTCTGCAATCACCAACAGACGTTTCACTATGATTTTCATCAACAACTTAAAATCAGTATTTAACATACATAAAGGACACCAATTCTTAAGAAAGTGAGCATCTCCTTTCTGCTTGTATATATAAATCAAGGTACCCTTCACAAAATCCAAGGGAATTAATTCAGTAGTCAAAAGAAAATTAAACACTGATGTAAGTTCCAGAACCAAGTGGTCTCCCAGCACCTTATATAAGGCAGCAGGGAGATCATCCAGACCCGGGGTCTTATGCAAAGGTAAAGAACCAATAGCCATTTTCAGGTCCTGTTCCAAAATGGATGAACACGCCTGGTCCAGACTCGTCTGTGAAGGGGCTGGGATATCAAGGTTACAATAAAAGGAAGCTGGGTCACCAGCAACAGCTGGGAGAGGAGAAAAAAGGGTAGACGTGTACTCCGTTACAGTCCTACTAATATCAGACTGGGAGGAACATAAAGCACCTGTAGAGTTTGCAAGGCATGACGTAGTTTTCTGTGCAATTAAGTGTGAATTAGACTCAAAAGGGCAAACAATATTACGCTTTCCTGTAGTGCCAGATTTATGCTGATGGTAAAGTTGGTGGGATTGCCGAGATTGGAAATTCAACATATCTTCCTGTACTAAATGTAATTGTTGGGAAAGGTCTTGCCCCCGTCATATGTGCTATCGTTAACAGTGCTTGAAAGTGTACCCTCTTCTGTAAATAGTCCAAATATTCCTTTCTGCATTTCTGGCGACTACAACTTTTTAGAAAAATAACCAAATCATGCTTTGTATCAGTCCACCACTGAATGGGGTTCTCATAACAGATAAAAACAGATTTACGGGCTTGAAGAAAGGATAGCAAAGACTACATAAATATTGGGACATGTAATAAGGAAGTGTTGAATTTCCAAAGTCCTGGTCCCTTACGTAAAGGAACAGTAAGTCCAACCCCAACAGAAAGCAGTTTATGATCTGAAAATGCAACAGGTTGTACCAAGGCAGAAGAAACAGATAAAGTGCGAGATAGGAAAACAAAATCAATCTGGGTGGCCAGTTTACCTTTTTGGAACGTAAGGGTGTGTTGTTTGGTAAAGGATAAATAGGCATCACTTAAATGAGCAGTTTGAACCATTTTCACCAATTCATGAGAATCACAAAACAGCTTCTTAGTAGTAGTAAAAGAACTCTTATCATTAAGGCTCATACCACAATTAAAATCTCCGGAAAATAAAACTTGAAAAGAAGTGTGCAAGTAAGGGCAGACTAAGGAAAATAAAGCTATACGTGCTGCCTTAGTCTGAGGTGCATAAATGTTAAGCACCCAATAGGGACAGGACCCAAGTACAAAGTCCAAAATAAGTGCTCTACCAGGGGCCACATCAAACAATTTAAGCAAGCGAAACCCAGGAACATTTTCCAAAATCCTCAGCCCCGAAACGGAGTCTTGGCCAATAGACCAAAAGCAGGGGCCTAATAACCAGTCTTTCTGTGCTTGACAGATCTCATGTGTTGTGTGAAATCTGGTGTTCTGCAACATAAAAATCCCCAAAGGCAAAAGCCGCAAAAAGGAAAAAACTAATTGCCTTTTCGCCGTGCGTTTCATACTATTAACATTGATAGTGTGGCAAACAAAATGAGACTTTGAAAAAGAATAGAGCAGAAAAGCACATCACGATTTCCTTTTCCCAACTACCTTTTTCCCCTTAAGTTTCACCCTGGTTTTCCATTTCTGAGAGAGGCCAGTACCAAGTTATAGTTCAGAGTCAGTTGTACCATCAGGGTGAGAAGAAGCAGTGGAGGAAGAGTCAGACTCTCCTCCAACATTGTCTGAGACAGGTTGTAAGAGCTCATACGTATTAGACAGAGGTACAGTGGAGGGCTCCAGGGCTATAGGAGGGGAAGACATCACCCAAGGATTACTCCTCGTCGATCTCCGATGAGCAACACAAGTGGGTTCCCTAGGGGGTGGCATGTTACTAGGACCCAGAATGGCATCAGGGACAGGCAGGAAGGACTGATCAGATACAGGGGTAGACAAGGCCGTAACCAAGGGGATCTCAGGAAGAGAAACCACTGGAGGCACTACACCCGGGACAACAACAGAAGCAGAGATGTGTGGCATGGGCTGGGGGACTACAGGAGGTGGTACAACAGAACTAGCAAGTAAAACAGCCTTCTGTGCTTGGGTAATAATAAAGTGCTGATCCACCCCACCATCATGAAAGTCCTGATTATGGGCAGCCCACTGACAATTCTGAAACGTATGCCCCACCTCTTCACAGAGGTTGCATTTACATTCATTCAGACAGTGAGTCCCCACATGACCCAACTCACCACAGACATTACATTTTACTTTATCACACACATTACTGAGGTGAGATGGGTCACCACACCGGTAACAAGCCTTCGGCTGGCCCGGGTTAAACAGGACCCCTCTATCACGACCTATCAAAAAAGAGTTAGACAAATGTACAGAACCGGAGTTAGTAGTATTCAACAAAACTTTGACCTTCCATCCCCCAGTCCAAATATTCTCTGTGTCTAAAATAGCCTCAGGCTGTCCCAGAACAGTACAGCGTTGTTTTAGCCAGTAAAGAACATCAGAAACATCAACACCCTCATTCCAAAACAAAATAGTTATAGTTTTGTAGGCTGGCTTGGTTAGGGGAATGGCCTGAAATGGGGACCATATGGCAGTAGTCTTCAAAGCATGATATTTGGACCAAAAACACTCCAAGCCATGAGACGTTTGAAAACTTTTATCAAAAGTAGATTCACCCGAGATGTAAATCATAGCATATATCTCATGGGAAAAAAATTTCAGAGTTTTTAAGGAGTGTACGGGCTACACACGATCTGGAGGCTCCGTAAACCACTTGCTCTGAGAGGCGTGCAGCATTATGTCGTTTGCAGCTATAACCAGGAATTTAAACAGGGAAGAAAAAGAACGACCCGGTCCATCCTGTTTCGGGGGAGGCAGCAAAGATCCAGGGGCCGAAGTTCCCAAAGACCCAACAGGAGGGGATGCCTTAGGAGGAGAACCCTTCAGGATTCCAAGAACAAGGTTCTGTGTGAGCTCCAGTTCTGTCGGTAGACACAAGGGGTCAGAAGGAGCTGCAGACTTGCAAGGCACTCGTTGCAACTCCGGAAAGTCTTCGGGTCGGGGAGACCGAATAGGAGAAGGACCAGAGATCCACTGCCCAGCTACGGGCTCCTGCACCCAGCCTGCGCCTCGTAATGCAGTCTCTACATCCCAGGTAGGGGCAACTAATGGGTCTGCAAATAGGAAGACAGTTAAAGAGGGAGACAGTGATGTGTCAACAGTAGCTGAAGGAGTACTTACACAGTCGGTATGACAGCAGGTGGCATCAAAGCAGCAGTTGACAAAGCAGGCTGCTTCCGACTGCCAGAGCCAGTAGTAGGCAAGGGCGTCTCTGAGTTCTGCTCCAGAGAACAACCAGACATGAGAGGAGTAGGGTTAGAACTGGAACCAGAGTTGTCTTCGCATAGCCATCGCAGTTCACGCTGTAATTTCATTCTGGTCATTGCAAAACGGCGTTCAGCCAGAGCCAAACGCTCTTGGATTTCTTTTTCCTTAGGGAGAACAGTATCAGGATCGGGGAAGGAAGATCCTCCTCAACTCCAGCCACAGACAGAGTAAACTGAGATTCTATATCACAGGGTGGCAACATAGGTTCAAGCACAGATTCCTGCAAATGCACGTCTGAAGCATGGTTGTTGGCAGTATGCACTGTAATATTCTCAACTTATCTCGGGGCCTCCAACAATGCAGAGGTGGGAGCCGAGGCCATGTTGCCCACCTCCATAGCTTCCTCCACAGCAGACAAGGATGTGGCCGCCATCTTGGACAGAGGTTCCCCCACTGAAGAGTAGTGGAATTTCCCTGGTGTCCTGGCCAATTTCCCTCATTCACTAAAAATACCACCAACAGCTTAATCTGGTTCAAGGTCAGTTGGCATTCATCTGTATCCCCCTTCCCTGGGTCGTGCCTGAAAATAGGCAGGATTTGTCTAGTGCACTTACCTGGTCAACAAAAACTAAATAAAAAAAACTAAATAAAAAATAAATGATGTCCTGTTCCTCTGGTCCCTCTCCACTCGCTGTGGCACTTGGCTGGTGACAGAGTGTCATGTTCTGTCTGGTTGGCTCGACCCTGCAGCCCCACCCTGGGGGGGGAAGCCATGGAAGCATCCTGGTAACAGGGAAAAAACCTGGTTCGGACTTCCGTGAGGGTGGGCCCACTTGGTGGCCCCACCCTGGGGGGGGAAAGCCCAGGAGGATCACCACCTGAGGTAATACCCAGGGGACATGTGGGGGACCAAAGGTGTGGGGGCAGAGCCTACCAGAGGTCTGGTGCCAAAGTAAAATAAATTTTGTTTAAAACATACAGCATTGTTGTAGCATTAAGTTTTGAGAACTGATGATGACCACACCAAGCACCTCTAGGGTAAACTCACGCTTTGGTCTGTCTTCCTTCAGTCATGCACTCTCTTCCCTATGGAACAAACTACAAAATACACTAAAGATGCTTCTCCCAATAAAGCTTCCCACCTTTAAAAGGCTTTATGCACACTCCTTTAAAGAGTCCTGTGACTGCTTCCAGTAGATTCTTTGTGACCTAGGGATGGGGTTCCTATTCAAACAACATGAAGTCTTGCTGTATTCTGACAATTTGCAGTTAGCTCCAGCTCTTGAACTGCCCCGGAGAGTGAAGGGTTAAATTCTATGCCAAGGATAGAATGTTGGGCTCGAGCTCAGTTGAAAACTCTGTCTGTGTCCTCTTGAAACCAAACCATCAGATTCTTTACTCTGCCTCACTGAACAGTCGCTCCGGAGATTTCACCTTCTGCTCAGTTCAACCGCGGTTAAAGTGTCGGTTTTAGTCCGATTTTTCATTCCGTTTTTCGGTTCGAGACTCCGTCTGTGGTACCGTAAGTACTTAGATTAGAATTGTGTAGCAATTGTAAAATTGTTTGATCAGTTTGGCTGAACCAATCCTGTAGTAAAATCTTCGTAAAAAGTTAGGATGTGGTTTCCGGTCTGTATCGGTTTAAAAAAAAAACATGATTTTAACGTTTTTTTCCATCACCCGTGACATGGTGAGAAACCGATAGGGGAGTCTTGCCTGGCGGTTGCCATATAAAGGGTAAGTTGGTTAGGTTGGCCATGTCTGAGAAACCCAAGAAAAACCGCCCAGTGGGTTTCAACATTGCAGTGTGTGTGGGGAGGTTCTGCAAGGCCGATCCTCCACACCACCTGTATTTACTGTCTGGGTTTGACCACCTATATCAGACTGCCAAATTTGTAAAAGTTACCTAAGTCTGCCCTGGAAAAAAGGTTAGGTAGACTTAGGGTTAAGGAGGCCGAGAAATCTGGTGACCCAGAAGGCCAGCCCGGTTTGGTTCCTACCGAACCAGAAGGAGTGCCCTCTGACCAGGGCGATACTTCTTTGGACAAGAGGAGAACCGATCCTGAGGGATCAGTTCCTACAAAAAGGAAACAAAAGGATAAATCGTCTGGTTCGGATCCAGAACTGCATGTTCCGACTGCCGAAGAAATAGCCAAAGTGATTCGGATTGTGGAATCGCCTCGGCCTGTTCCGACCGATCCGATGCCTTCTGGCAGGGGTTCGGTTCGGTCAGTTCCCCCGGTTCAGGATTATTCCCCTGAAGATTTTTACGAACCGGAGTTTGATGAGGAGGGGGATTTTGAAGAGGATGATTATGACGGTGAAAGTTTGGATGTGCCTGTGGAACTGGACATCTCCCCAGAAAGACCTTCTGGTGTTTCTCCTCCTAGGCTTTCTGAGTCCCCTTCCCACTTTCTGTTCTACAGAAAAGTGGCTCAAACCCTCCAGCTTCCTATTGAGGAGGCTGTGGAGGATCAAGAGGAGCCTGACTACATAGAGATGATGGACATCCCAGAGTCTAAGAGACTGTCTTTTCCCCTTCATAGGTCATTTGGGAAACAGACACAAAACATTCTTAGGTCTCCCAACTCTGTACCTCCTCTTGACAAGAGAATGGACAAGAGGTACACCTTGTCAGGCTCAGATACGGAATTTCTTTATCAGCAATGCAGCCATGTTGGGGGTAGTGCAGGCTGCTGCCTGTGACAAGGCAAACATCCCCTTTGCTTCATACCCCCCAGATAAAGATTCCAGGAAGATCGATGCCATGGCAAAGAAACAGTACTTGGCATCATCTTTGGGACTCAGGCAGGCTAACTATATGGCCTATACAACCAGGTACCAGAAGTCCAGGTGGGACACTGAACTGGCACTGGCTTAACAGCCCTTCCTCCAGCTGGCCAAGGAGCTGGAAGGAGTGGCTGCTGATGGGATTGAGGCATCAAAGGTACAATTTCATGCTGCTGTGGACTCCAATGATGTGTCATCAAGAGTCATGGCTACATCTGTGGCTCTTCGGAGAATGGCTTGGCTCAGATGTACTAGCCTTTCGCAGGACACCCAGGCTAAGGCCATGGATTTTCCTGTAGTGGGTAATTCTCTGTTTGGGGAGCAGACAGAGAATTACATGAAGAAAATGGACGAGTACAGGACCACTTATAGGAGTGCCCAGGCCAAGGAGAGGCAGGCAACTCCTCAAAGGCAGCAAGCTAGGGACAGGGCAGGCCTTTTCATAGGCCTTTCTACCAAGTGCAGGCCTCTTCTTCCTTTTCTCAGAGGGGGTTCTTTAGAGGGAGAGGCAGAAGGGGGATGAGCAGGGCTGCATCCACCCTTCAGCCTAAGGCTCCTGCCAAACAGGCACACTGATGTGCCAGCCCGGGTCGACTCCCCCATTCCAGTAGAAGGCAGGCTGGCTTACTTTGTCCAGGACTGGATGTCTGTTACCTGGAGATTGTAAGCCAGGGACTGGTTCTCAGTTTCAAAAATTTTCCAAGACTGAGACCCAGATCCTTTCCACCTGCAAATACTTCAGAAACCCTTGCTCTAGAGGCAGATGTTTTGTCTCTACTGGCCTTAAAGGCCATAGAGTGAGTTTCTACTTTATACAGGGGCAAAGGTCTGTACTCCATGTACTTCCTTACCCCAAAAAAGACAGAGGAGTGGCGATCCATCCTAGATTTAAGACACCTAAACAAGCACCTAATAAAACCAAAATTCAGAATGGTAACTCTGGGAACAATTCTTCCCTCTCTGAGGCCAGGGGACTGGCTAGCCTCACTGGATCTCAAGGATGCCTATTTTCACATTCCCATCAGGAGCTCCTACAGAAAGTACCTCAGGTTCGAATTGCCCTCAGGTCATTATCAGTTCAGAACAATGCTCTTCAGCCTAACCTCAGCTCCAAGGCTGTTTACAAAGTGCCTAGCAGTAGTGGTGGCCTTTTTATAAAGAAAAAGGATTTCTATTTTTCCATATCTGGATGATTGGCTTCTGGTGGGCCAGTCTCCAGACCAGGTCAAGTCAGATCTGCAGGTCACCCAGCAAGTTCTCACTTCCCTGGGGTTCCTTCTCAATCTTCCCAAGTCAGTTCTCGAACCAGTACAGCTCCTCACTTTTATAGGAGCAGAGCTGGACACCCTCAAGGCAAGAGCCTTCCTTCCCTTGGAAAGGGCAAAAGCCATATTTCAGCTGGCTTCTTCCTTTCTCCCTCCGGTTTCTCGACCAGCAAGGCATTTTCTGCAGCTTCTGGGCCACATGGCAGCTTCCACAGCAGTGGTCCAAGGAGCCAGGTTGCAGATGAGGGACATTCAGTTCCATCTGAGAACCTTTTGGTCCCAAAGGAAAGATCCTCTTACCAAGCTAGTTCCTGTTACTCAGACCTTAATTCAGGTCCTTCAGTGGTGGCAGGACATGGACAATCTGAGGCAAGGTGTTCCATTTGTCTCTCAGACTCACTCTGTGGTTCTTACCACAGATGCTTCCCTTTTGGGGTGGGGAGCCCATCTTGGGGGCTCTCACGGCCCAGGGACTGTGGTCCCCTCAGGAATCCCTTCTTCACATCAACCTTCTGGAGCTCAGGGCAGTACTTCTTGCCCTACAAGCTTTCTCTCAGTCAGTACAGAACAAGGTGGTTCAGGTCAGGATGGACAACACTACCACCATGTGATATATCAACAAGCAGGGAGGAACTCGGTCCACGGCCTTGTGCACGGAGGCCATGAAGGTATGATCCCTGGCTTATTCCCTGCAGACCTTTCTAGTAGTGGTCCACCTCCCAGGAAAGGACAATGTGATAGCAGATGCATTGAGCAGGATTTCCCAGGGCCATCATGAATGGTCTCTGGATCCTTTGGTGTTAAAGGTGATCTTCTCAAGGTGGGGCACTCTGGAGATAGATCTCTTTGCAGCCCCAGACAATCACCAACTTCCTCTGTTTTGTTGCAGACCCCCAGTCTTGGGTTCAGTCTGTCTGGATGCTCTGGTTTTGAACTGGGAAGGGAAGTTTCTTTATGTCTTCTCTCATTTTCCTCTATTGCTCAAGGTTCTAGTCAAGATAAGGTCACAACAATGCAAAGTGATTCTGATTGCTCCAGACTGGGCCAGGCAGCCTTGGTACCTCCCGTTGCTGTCCTTAGCAGTCTGTCTTCACCTGTCTCTTCCTAGGAATTACAATCTGCTAACCTCCTTTCAGGGAGGATTTGTTACCCCACTCTCCAGTCACTCAATCTCAAGGCATGGCTCTTGAAGACTTAGAGTATACAGATTTACATCTCTCCAAAGGGGTTCTGGATATCCTCAAGGCTTCTCGAAAGCCTACTACAAGAAAAACCTACAACTCCAAATGGAAAAGGTTCAGTATTTGGTGTTCTAAGAAGCACATTTCCCCAGTCAGTGCTGAGTTGTCTACAGTGTTGGATTACATGGTTTACTTTAATGGCCTAAACCAGCTACTCTCAAAGTTCATTTGTCAGATATATCTGCTTTCCTGTCAGTGGGGAAGTCTTCCTCTCTGTCATCTCACCCTGTATTCTGTCAATTTTTCAAAGGATTGCTTCATACCAATCCCCCTTTTAGGGATCCTGCTCCTGCCTGGGATTTGAATATTTGTATTGCTCAGCTGATGCAACCCCCACTTCGAGCCTATGTCCTCAGCATAGCTCAAGTACTTGACTTGGAAAACTGTGTTTTTGGTTGCTGTTACTTCTGCCAGACGTATCAGTGAATTGCAAGCCCTGTCAGTGGAGCCTGACTTCATTTCTTTCCATAGAGATAAGGTGGTCCTTAGAACCAGTAGAAGGCTCCTACCTAAAGTGGTTTCCGATTTCCACTTAAACCAATCTATGTCTCTTCCTGTGTTTTTCACTGATCACACCTCCTCAGGGGAACGGAGGCTACACAGTTTAGATGTTAAAAGGGCCCTTAGTTACTATATAGAACGTACAAAGGGTCACAGGTTTGACTCCCTCCAATTGTTCCTCATTTATGGAGAAGTAGGTAAGGGGAAAACCTGCCACCAAGAGAACCATTGACAGGTGGATTGTGTCCTATAGTCAATTCTGCTATGAAAAACAGGAAAAACTGCACCCTCAGGCCTGAGGGCTCATTCCACTAGAGGTACAGCAGCATCTCTGGCTGCAGCTAGGGATATCCCCTTGTTAGAAATCTGTCAAGCAGCCACCTGGAAAACAGTTCATACCTTCACCAAGCATTACTCTCTGGATATCCAGGCTAGGAGTGATGCTAGGTTTGGCACAGCAGTACTTCAGAGCCTATTCCCAAAGTAGGTTCTGTCCCTTCTCCTTGGAGGTACTGCTTGGTAGTCTACAAATTGTCAGAATACAGCAAGACTTCATGTTGTTTGAAGCAAAAAATTACTCACCTTAGTAATTGTGTTTCTTCTAATGGAGTCTTGCTGTATTCTGACCTCCCTTCCTGCCTCCCCTCTCAGAACCTGTTTTGGGAAGTGGGTGGGCAAGTGCAGTGTTGCACCCCAGGGGTGTCTTTAGCCCACTCCTGTTGTGTTGGGTGCTTTGTATTTGTTTAATTAAGAGTTTTTAGTTCTTATTACCTGTTTTTTGTTCTTTGGATTTCCTCACTTGAGTCTTTTAGGGAATCCAAAGTCTTTGTTGCCAGTTGGCTACTAGGAGTTTTTACAACTTCCACATTTTATAGTCAGTGAGTTTTAGCTCATAAGAATCTGACGGTTTGGTTTCAAAAGGACACTGACAGAGTTTTCAACCGAGCTCGAGCCCAACGTTCTATGCTTGGCATAGAATTTAACCCTTCACTCTCCAGGGCAGTTCAAGAGCTGGAGCTAACTGCAAATTGTCAGAATACAGCAAGACTCCATTAGAAGAAACACAATTACTAAGGTCAGTAATTTTTTCTTCTGTGCCTCTGTCCCTCCCTTTGCCCTCCCTTTGTCCTCCTCCTTCACTCTTCTACCCCAGCTCCTTCTCCTCCCCTGTGACAGACTCGTTAATACTGTACATATTGCTGTATTTATGCTGTGTGTATACTGTATATTTCTGCTGTGATCCTATAGTTTAAGCTGTGTTCTCCTACCATTTTGCAATTTTGTTCGTTTTATCTCTGTATTTTTTGTACTGTACTACATTGGTATACTGTAATTTTGCTTTGCCCAGGTCCACCTTGCGAATGAGTTTGTCTCAATGGTGTCTCACCTGGTTAAATAAAGATTGATTTATTGATGAAATACGGCACCTAGATGAACTATTCTGTAAAGGTTATATGTATGTTTATGTTCAAAATAATTAGCATAGTCTTTGCTTCACTTTGTAACAGTTATATACAAAACTGTTAAAATGCAGAAACTGTTTGGCCCGTTTCTTTATCAATACTGATGTGCTTTTCCTTGCACAGGGGCCCCTGCTGACATTTACTTTTCTGGCACTAGGTGCCACACAGCTCAGAGTTGGCCTGACCCCGAGCACAGCAGTGCTCGTGCACACATCGCGTGATCATAGAATCATAGAATTTTGCTGGCAGAAAAAGACCCATTCAGCCCATCTAATCTGCCTGATTTAGCCCCTCCACCTCCTTTTACCTCCCCTCTCTGCCATATATACTGTGTGTATATATATATATATATATATATATATATATCGTAATAGATAAACCACTCTGAGGTGTGTGGTCACGCTTGATATCCGCACACCTTGGTGTGCTGATATTACACATGAGGCCGCAGGCTGAATGTGTCAACCACCCAAGGCGTGTGTATCAGGCGTGACCGCACACCTCAGAGTGGTTTATCTATCTTATAAAATGTCAACATTGTTTTGGAGGGGGGTAAAAGTGCAGGTGTGTGGTCACGCTCTGATATACGCACGGTCATGTGATGCTGTTCAGCTAATGATATTGCTGCAATTTCCCTACCCATTTTGTAAATATATACATGGGAATACATAATGGTCAGGAGTGAGATATGGGAAATGTTCTTCCTCCTGCAGAGTGAGCTCTGTATTCTCACACGTGCTGAAAGCACGAGTGAGAATGCAGAGCTCACTCTGCAGGAGGAAGAATATTTCCTATATCTCACAACATAATGTTTGCTATTTATACAAATGGGCTGAGAGTGTATGAAGTGTCATGTTTTTCTGTATCTATGTGCTTTATTTTGTTTGAATAACTAATTTTTGGTAGGCAGGTGAGTTTTTTTAGGAGTACTGGGCAGTTAAGTGATTTGTTCAGATTTACACAGCATGCAAGGGGAGGTTGTGAGAATCAAATCCAGGTCTGGTCTGTTGGCTGTACCAAGCTTGTTCAGAACTCATTACTCCAAGTTCTAAGCTATACTGAAAGCACTGTTTGTATGTGGTCTGAGAGTGTGGGAGTGTTTCTGAATGGGCTGGGATTGTTAGAAGCATTGTGGAACACGTGATTGTGTTTGGCTGTGCTAATTATGTTAGTTGCAGCTTGCAGTGAGAAAGAGAAACTGCTTTGTAAATGAGTTTCATTTGAATTCAGGTTGCTTTTATGCTGAGATTAGCACAGAAATGGACTAGCAGTGTTGGAAATTTTGGGACACAGGTAAGTGTTTTGCAATGCTGAGTGATTTGCAGGCTTCAGTGAAATAGAAACTGATTTTTGAAGCACTTTCATTAAGAATGCTAGCGTGAGTGAGTGATGATGTTAGCAGAGTGTGGAAAACTGATGTCATCAGCATTTATCTCACTGCAGTGAGAGTATCCATTGTATATAAAAAAAATATGTATGTATATAATACTGGCCCGGTAGGGACAGTATAGTTGGGGATGGTGGGCCACTTTAATGTTAAACTCCATAGTTTGCACTTTAAAAACTTTGCAACCATTTGTCCTATTTGTCTATGATTCTGCATGCATAGCGTCCAGCCATTGATCTTTGGATCTGGAAAGTTCCGCTCCAGTTGGGTGTACAGTTGTGGAACTGTAGAGTGACAAAAAAGTGAAAAATATCCAATTTTTGCTCATTTTTCGGTAGGCCGAAAAGGACTAAAGAATGCATCTGAGTGGATTCAAATTTGCATGTCTATAAGTGGCCTAGGTTAAACTGATGCCCTTTGAAGATCTGGTGAAAGAATCTTAATCCGTTCAAAAGTTATTCAAGTTTTTTGTGTCCCATTTTAGCCTATGAGAAAATCTGTATGTGCATTGTGAAAACTTTTGCGATCACACTGTTGTTGTTGTGCTCCCTAATTTTGTTTTTCTGCTGCTGCCATCTTGTTTTCAGTTAGCGAGAGACAAAAAACATTGTAACTCAAAAAACAATGCCCTTTGGTAAACACCAACAGTTGTGTTTACATAATGAGGCCCTTAGGAACATGACCCTGGCATTAGTTTTTCTGCAGGTGGTCTGAAAATTTTTTTCTAAGTTTTTCCACCATTCTGCCAATTTGTTGTTACAACAAGATTTTCTGTTGTCGCGGCAATGACTGTAATAGAAAAAAAAGACCTTGACAACATTTTTTTGTGTGCGAAAGCATTTCATTATAAGGTATAGGGGTGTTGTGAAAACATTTTTGTTTTCACGATAACAACGCTTGAAAACACTGCTCCATGTAGGCTGTTTTCTTTGACACTTCCTTGTGCCAAGGTGGATTGTGCTTTTGGGCTGAAATTTGCAGGGTGGCAAGCCCTGGTCCCACAGATGTGCCTTTGCATGGTTTGGTCTCAAAACATTCAATGGACCCATAGTTACAGCGTTCTGAAGTTGAGAAATTTCCCATAGGATAACATTGTGGTGCCCGCGGTGCCTCTCAGTACCTGTATCTCAAAAACGATGCAGGATACAGATTTTTTGCTACTCGCAGCTTAGTCCACCTAAACGTGGACTAAGCATGTATGGAGGTTTTGAAGCCATGATTATAACTGCAGTGGAATTCTTATGTTTGTTTGCACGCATGTACATTGCACCTGGGAAACAAAAACCCAGGAGAAGAGTACACAATGGGGGGTGAGATACTGACAACAGTAAAAATTGAAAGGGACCTGCGGGTAATTATATCAGATGACCTAAAGGTGGGCAAGCAATGTGAGAAGGCAGTAAGGAAGGCTGGAGGGATACTGGGAAGCATAGGGAGAGGCATCAATAGTAGAAAACAGGAAGTTGTTATCCCTCTGTACAGACAGTTGGTGAGACCCCATCTGAGTACTGTGTGCAGTTCTGGAGACCCCATCTCCGAAAGACATAGACAGAGTGGAGGCTGTCCAGAGGAGGGAAGCCAAAATGGTGCAGGGTCTGCACCAGAAGACATACGAAGAAAGACTAAAGGAGCTTAATATGTATACCCTTAAGGAAAGAAGGGAGAGAGGGGACATAATAGAAACTTTCATGTACTTCAAGGGAATCAACAAAATCCAAGAGAGTAGCATCTTTCAGAAAAAGAGATGTGCAAGAACAAGGGGGCACAATTTGAAGATAGAGGGGAGACGGCTCAGAGGTAATGTGAGGAAGTATTTTTTCACATAGAGGGTTGTGGATGCATGGAACAGCCTCCCTGAGGAGGTCGTGGAGTCAAGAACAGTGGGGGAATTCAAGAATGCATGGGACAGACATAAGGCAGTCCTAGTGGTGGGTAGGAGGAAGTAAGCTGTTGGTTAGCTAGGATCTGCAGCTTATCTGTTAGATAGGAAAATGGGTAGACTAGGTGGACCAAGTGGTCCTTATCTACCATCAAATTCTATGTTTCTATAGTGCCATCATCCGAGTTTTTGTAGGTGTGGTACCCTGTCTTCCAATTCAGTCAGTGTGTTTGCAGGCGCAGCCACAATTCACCAATGAATGCTGCAGCTGTCTATGACAGCAGTTGAAAATGCAGTGGCGTACGGTTGAAAGGGAGAGACCTCTTCAGTGAGCAGCAATAAGATAGTGTTGATTGGCATATTGCTGGTAATCCTGCTTGTATACATCCCTGCTTTCTCTTCCTGGAACATAAATTCAGTTTGAAGTGAACTACGGCCGACAAGGGTGCCGAATCCACCGTCGGCTCAGTGCCCCCCCCCACACACTTCCAGGTGCCACACTGGGAGCCCACCCCAGCATGGCAAATGTCTGTCTGCTGGCCCCCCAACACACTTCCAGGTGCCATGCTGGGAGCCCACCCCAGCATGGCAAACGTCCATCTGCTGCCCCCTCAAACACACTTCCAGGTGCCATGCTGGGAGCCCACTCCAGTGTGGCAAACCTCTGTATGGCCGATGGGGGTGCCCAATCCCTGTTGGCTCCACTGCCTCCCCAAAACCAAAGTTCCAGCTGCCACGCTGGGAGCCCACCCCAGCATGACAAAAGTCCCGCGTCGTCTTCCTAAAAGAAAAAAAGACCTACAAACAAAAAATGGTCCTCATTGCTTGTCTTGCCCCCATCCCCACCCGCTCCCACCCTTTATGCATTCCTGCCTCCCACACCCCACCTCACCCCATACTTACCTCTGAGTCTGGTGTGACGATCTTTTGTGGACCGGGAACACATCTGCACTCTTCAAAGCCGACCCTGAACTGAGGAAATGCCGGTAAGCTGTATAATGGAATAAATAGGGTTTTTCAACTTTGATGCATATCTCAGGCATGTTTTGGAATTTTTGGCACAAATTTTTCAACAGCCGTTTGGCACCCCCCCCTCATGAATTCTGGCACTGTCATGGTGTTAATCGGCCCCAAAAGGTGAGTTTGCAGTCACTGCGCGGAACCACCTTTCAGGACCGATTTATGAAACAACAGTGTCACAGATCATGAGGTAGGCCCTCAAAAACCCTTTGTTGAAAATCTGGTGAAAGAATTCCCCAAAATGACTAATTTACGAGTGTGCATTGCGCAGTTCCTACGCATGCTCGTAAGTTCGCAAATTTTTTATATTTTCACTCCACATTCTCAACATTGCCATTTTACCACACCCCCTGATGAGCAGTACAGCTGTCATTTTTAACATCTCACCCAAAATGTGTTTCCGTGCATGTAGCGCACAGTGGTGCAGTCGGTGTGCGAAATCAATGTTCGGGACAGATTAAGAAAATCACAGTGACACTGTTCATGAGCAGAGGTCTTAAAATGGCTACAGTATCTTAAAAATTTGGTGACAAAAGTCTATAAAATGACTGTGCTACGAGCGAGCATTGCGCAGTTTCCACGCACCCTTGTAAGTTCATGAATTTGTAATATTTTCAGTCCAGATTTTCACCACTGGCATTTTTCCACACTTCCTTATAAACAGTACAGCTGTCATTTTTCACACCATGGCCGAAATGTATTTTTGCACTTCCAGCTCAGAAATGCGTGATTGCTGTGGGAAATCACTGTTCGGGACAGATTCAGAAAATCACAGTGACACTGTTCATGAACGGAGGTCCCAAAATGACTGTGTTGACAATCTGCTGTAAAAAATCCCCAAACTAATTACATTATGGGTGTGCGTTGCACAGTTTCTACGCACGCTTGTGACTTCACCAGTTTTTTTATATTTTCACTGCAGATTTTCAACATTGCCATTTTTTACACCTCCCCGTGAACAGTACAGCTGTCATTTTTCACATCTTGTTCGAAATGCGTTTTCACACCTGTGGTGCCAAATGGTGTAGTCACTGTGCAAAATCAGCTTTCAGCTAACAAACTGATATTGTCACTGTTCATGAGGTGGGGGTCACAAAAAAAAAATGTTGAAAATTTGGAGTGAAAATACCAACGAACGCCTGAGGCGTTAGGGTTCCGACCATAACGCCCCACCCTGTAGAGGCTGACAGGCATCAGGGGTGTGACTTGGGATTGTCGCCTGTAATGCTCATACCATTCCACCCCCACCCACACCTTGCAGCCAGTGCGAGGCATCGAGGTGTGCCTTGGACTCTTTGGACCCAAAGTTCACCCCATTCTCCTATACAGCACCCATCTCACCATATTTCCTGATGGAAGGGGGTGAACATAAGGGCCAAAGACCCCAAGGCACACCGTGACACTTGTCAGTGTCTGCAGGGTAGGTTGTGGTGGAATGACATGGCCGTTATGCCTGACGACCCAAAGGCACACCCCTATGCCTGTCAGTATCTGCAGAGTGGTGGTGGGGTTGGCTTCAGTTCAGTACTTCACTGCCACATTCCTAATATGCAGCTCTGTAACTCCTACACTACCAATGCCAATGCCAGCAAGCAAACATTCAGCATTGACAAATGCTTGTTTCCATAGCTACTACGATTACTGAGATATTTCCAAATAAATGTTATAAGGGTTCTTTTCAATACTATGGGGCTGCTGTATGGCTTCGTTGTTATGTGTAAATGGGAACGCAGGGCCCGGAGGGACCACGCTCCCCCAGATGCATATTGTTATGCACAAATGGACAGCTTGGTGGGAGCGTGGGGGCCTGGAGGGCCTGCATTCCCACCAACACATACCAGTTATCAGGCACATTACACTTTAGAAAAAAACTTTTTTAAAAAGTTTGCCAGTGCACTGCAAATAAACGATTTGGTCTTTTGGCTTGTAATTTGCAAGGTATAAAGGGGGTGTCCCAAAGATGTGAATTATGATGTTTAGGTGTAAAAAATTTTATCGGTCACATAGATATGCCATTATGAAGTTGAGATTTTTCCCACAGGATAACATTGCAGCGCCCACAGTGCTTTTCAGTGCCTGTATCTCAGAAATTATGCAAAATACAGATTTAGTTCACTTATCTTACATGGAGGTTTCGAAATCATGATTACAACAGCAGTGGAATTTTTTTCATACCTGCTATGGTTACTGAGATATTGGCAAATTAGTGTTACAAGGGTTCCTTTTAAGCCCTATAGGGCTGCTGTATGGCACCGTAGTTATGTGTAAGTGGGAGCGCAGGGCCTGGAGGTCCCACTCTCCCACAGATGCTTATTGTTATGGAAAAAATGGTCAGCTTGAAGGGAGTGCAGGGCCCAGAGGGCCCACGATGCCACCAACACATATTAGTTACCAGTTACATTACACTTGCTCAAAAAGTAAGGAAATTCATTGCAAAAGAAACTGTGTTAATGCATCAGTTAGGGTTGAAGCAACAAAAGTAGGGAAATGAGATGTTAGGGTTGAGCGCCTTACCCCCACCCTACCACTCCACCCCCCATCCTTCACACACCAACAGTCATTGGGGTGTGCCATGGGGGTCAGTGGGCTTAACTCTCACCCCATTCTCCTATGCTGTAGCATGTCAGCTTGTTTACACATGGAATGGGGTGAGAGTTGGGCCTCATGACCCCATGGTACACCCCAATGCCTGTTGGTGTGTGGAGGATGGAGAGGTGGGGTGGTAGGTGGGGGGTTAGGGATCAACCCTAATGCCTCATTTCCATACTTTTGTTGCTCAACCCTAACTGATGCATTAACTAAGTTTTTGCAAATATATATATATTATAGTGGCATGGTAGTGCCACTATAGTTAGGGTTGTGCAGCCATTTCTATGTTAAACCTCAAAGTTTGCACTTTAATAACTTTGTAACCGTTTGTCCGATTTGCCTGAAATTGGGAATGTAAGAAGATTTTTCATAGATCTCTGGATCTGGATATTTTTGTGTTGATCGGATGTACAGTTGAGGAATCGTAGCACACTCAAAAAGTGAAAACTCCCCAACATTCCATTTTTTTAGACGTGCATATTGGACTGAAGAATGCATTTGAGTGGGTTCAAAATTGGGTGGGCTGCATTAGTCCTGGCTAGCAGTGGTGCCTTTTGAAGATTTCGTGAAAAAATTGTGTTCGGTTCCAAAGTTATAGCATTTTTAGTGTTTATGGGAAAATGTATATGTGCAGCTCGAAAATTGTTGCGATTGTATTTTTTAGTGTTGGGCTTGCCAAAAATAGTGTTGTGCTGTGCCATCTTGTTTTCAGTTAGCGGGAGAGAAAAAACAATATAACTCAAAAAATACTGCAGTTTTCAACACACCAACCATTGGGTTTACCTATTCTGGCCCTGAGGAACAGGAATCTGGCATTATTGTTTTCACCAGCTGGTGTGTACATGTGGTTTTCAGATGTTTTCCACCAGTTTGCCATTTTTTGATCACGGCACTATAACATATTCCCGCAGCAATATGCGCGATCATAAAAGATATAACCGCAAGGTTATTTTTTATGTTTGTGGTTATATTCCCATTATAAACATAGGAGTGTCACAATCATATTTTAAATGACCACGGTAACACTACATGACCACATTTTCTTAAATGGTGTTTTCTTTGTCACTTGATTGTGGCAAGCTGGATTGTGATATTGGCCTGAAATGTTCAGGGTAGCAAGCCCTAGTACCACAGATGTGCTTTTCAGTCATTTGCTTTGAAAACGTTCACCACATCCCTAGTTATAGCGTTCCAAACTTATGAATTTTCCCATAGGATTACATTGTGGGAGTCATTTTCTTTGTCACTTCATTGTGGCTATGTGGATTGTGGTATTGACCTGAAATTTTTAGGGTGCATAGCCCTAGTCCTACAGGTGTGCCTTTTGCTGGTTTGGTACAGAACCATTGAACATGGCCATACTTACAGCATTGTGAAGTTTGGAAATGTCCCTATAGGATAACATTGAGGCAGTGTTTTTTCTTTGTCCCCTCGTTGTGGCAATGTAGATTGCGGTATTGCCCTGAACTTTTCAGGGTGGAAAGGCCTAGTCCCACAGGTGTGCCTTTTGGTGGTTTGGTACGAAAACATTTAACTGGGCCATAGTTACAGCATTCTAAAGTTCAGAAATGTTCCCATAGGATAACATTGCACCTTTCGGGGCCAGTATCTCAAAAACAGTTCGAGATACAGACTTTTCGTAGCAACATTTTTTAGTCCCCCCTAACGAAGTTCAGAACTAGGTTACAAAGGCATGAAACCCCTGAAATTGGAATTTTTTTTCTAGTGCGTACGATTCCTGAGATATTTGCAATTTACTGTTCCAATTGGTCATTTTCATGTGTGTGGGCAGCTATTATGCCCTCAGAGTTAGCACTCACATTGTGTTTCAGTGCCCATATTTCAGAAACAATGCAAGATAGGGGTTCCATTGATGATTGTCATGACAACTGCAGACTCTCACGATTACGACGACACTTGAATTTTTTTCTAACTTGCACAGTTCACGAGATATGGGCAAATTACTGTTACAAGGCCTCCTTGCCTTATAGGGCTGCTGTATGGCTCCATGCTTACTTGTAAGGGGAGCTCAGCCTCAGTGGGCCTGCGCTCCCACACACACATATCATTATGCACAAATGGTGGCTCGGCCCAAGGCCCCACCACAACACATTCCTTCTACTACTTACATTACACTTTTAAAAAAGAAAGGAAATTATTTGCAAAAATTTCATTAATGCTTCAGTTAGGGTTCTTTCTACACTGACAAAAGTGTGGAAATTCAATGTTAGGGTTTCCACCCCACCACCACCCCCACCCTCGGCACACCAGCAGGCATCTTGGTGTGTGTTGGGGTGGTCGTGCCTAACTCTCACCCCATTCTCCTCTATTACAACACCACAGGTTCTTTACACATGGAAATGGGTGAGAGTTAGGCTGACCACCCCGATGCACACCCCAATGCCTGTTCGTGTGTGGAGGGTGGGGGTTGAGTGGTAGGGGTGGTAACCCTAACGTTGAATTTCCATACTTTCATCAGTGTGGAAAGAATCCTAACTGATGCATTAACAAAGTTTTTGCAAAGAATATATATTATAGGGGTGCGTTTGCATCCCTATATTTAGGGTTGATTAGGCACTTTAATGTTAAACCTCAAATTTTGCGCGTTAATAACTTTGCAACTGTTCAATGGATTTGCACGGAATTTGGAATCCACAGTCTGGTATGGTAGATCTCTTGATTTACCAAGCTGTGTTTTGATCGCAAATATGTTTTTTGTGTAGAGAAGTGCCAAAAATTGCACTTTTTGCCACTTTTGTGCATTTTGTGCCTGTGGCTCTGCACAGACATCGTGTGGTCTGTTGGTCCGAAATTTGGGACGTAGAAAGAGCATGGGCCAAGGAACATGCCAGCATTGGTTTGGTGAAAAAATATTAATCCTTTCAAAAGTTATTAAACTTTTAATTTCCGATTATATCCTATGGGAAAATTTATATGTATATTTTGCGAAAGAAGAATGGCAATCTGGCTATCTGGTCTTCCCTCACAGCTGAAGATTTTGCATGCTTGCAACAGAAGATTTCCACACAGCTGAAAATTTTGCTATCTCACAGCTGAAAAATTTTTAAAGGTGTAAAAATTTTAGACTTGCATATCTCATTAATGGTTTGGTCTTTTTATTTGAAATTTACAGGGTGTTGAGGGGATGCCCTAGAGCTGTGAATTATACTGTTTAGGTGTTAGGGAATTATTATAGGGGTGCAGTCGCACCCCTATATTTAGGGTTGTGCAAGCACTTTAATGTTAAACCTCAAACTGTGTGCTTTAATAACTTTGCAACTGTTCAACAGATTTGCACGAAATTTGGAATGCACAGTCTGGTATGGTAGATCTCTTGATTTATCAAGTTATGTTGTGGTCAGACATACGGTTTTTGTGCAGCAAAGCACCCAAAAATGCACTTTTTGCCACATTTGCACATTTTTTTCTGTGGCACTGCGTGGATACCGTGTGGTCTATTAGTCTGAATCTTGGGACATAGAAAGAGCTTGGGCCAAGGAACATGCCAGTGTTTGTTTAGTGAATATATCTTAATTAATTCAAAAATTATTACAATTTGAAGTTCCCATTATAGCCTATGGGAAAATTTATATGTACTGTATATTTTGCCATGTCCATGGGGAAGACCAGATGACCCTAGAGAAGACCAGATGGCCCACATTGGACGACCATATCTCTATAACGGTTTGCTGTGGAGGAGTGGTATAATGAGGTACACCTCGCAACATGCAACATCATCAAACGAGTCTTTGGCATGCTCAAGATATGATTCTGTTGCCTTTATAAGTCTGGTGGTGCCCTACAGTACAGCCTTGCGAAAGCCTATGGCATATTCATGGCCTGTTGCATGCTGCACAACATGGCCATTGACCATGGGATAGCTGTCCAGGTGGATGAGGGCAACAGAAGTGATGAGAATGGGGAGGATGAGCCGGATGGGGGGTGCACAGCCACCGATGAGGAGAAGGGACCCCAGGCTGTCAGCCCATGCCAGGAGGCACCGAGACACCACTGTAGAAGAGCACTATGGGAACTGCAGATGAGTACCAGACATGACAGCTGTGCATGCATGGGGCACCACACACACAGACAGAGGTGCACGGCCACACAGGGATGCATGCAGGGACACTGGCTGGCACACACGTGCACACACACACACACACACACACACACACACACTGACGCAGCCACATGCCCACACCACAGTGGACAGGCACAGGTGCACGCACACACACATAGGCCCTGCACTGGACACAGAAGCAGCGTACCCCGCACTGCAGATGCACTACCAGCACTATCACATGTCGAACAGCAGGGTACAGTGGGGCACTTGGGTGACACAGTTAGGAGCGGTGGGCGACGTGACAACACACACACACACACACACACACACCAGTACAGCAGGACATAGCATGCATCAGAGTTATGCACTGGCACACAGGCAAGGCCAGCACAGAGCTGTTCACATCACGCCCATGCTACAAGGTCCAGCAGCACTGCATGGTCGACGTGCCACACACCACATGTATGTAATGGCACACGCACAGGGGTGTGCCCAGCCAAATATGCACCAACCCACAGCAGTGGGTAGCAGGATGGGGCAGCACACCCAGCAGGCCTACCGTGCAGTGCCACGGCCGCCACGCCACGTGTGCAGCCATGCCCAGACTGTGTGGCAGGCACTGGCTGCTCAACAGCCACAGGAGGAGTTACCAACACACTCACAGGTGTAGAGGCCTGAGAACGTGACCAGGTCCTCACGAGTGTGTAGATACTGGCAAAGAGACTACTGCTGGGTGTGTCAGGGGTGGGCATGTCGGAGCACGATGTCAGCCATGCTGTGGTCACCAGTCACTGTGATCATGGTGTTGATGTTGCACTACAGGGAGTCCTTCACACCCTGCTGCATCCAGTGGATGCCAGCGATGCAAATCCAGCAGCGACGGTACCGGCAGTGTGGTCCAGCGACATGGCCGTGGCCTCCCACAGCTGCCAGAGCTCACCAGTCAGCTGGGTAATTCCAATGTTCCCTCGCTTGGCCAGTTGACACACCTCCACCCGTAGTGCATGTGCCTCAGCCCTGAGCATCACGTGGTTGTCCACAGATGCCTGCAGCAGCCTGGTGTACTCATCCAGCCTGTTGGCGCCTGGTGCCTGGCACATCATGGGGCTGCTGCTGACCTGCTGGGGTGTGGTGGCATGCCATGCAACATCCCTCACCTGGGGATGCTGCACAAGTGACCGCGCAGGTGGTGGGGATTGTGCGGGTGCCCCGACGGCGGCCCCCGTGGTGTGCTGCATGGTGGTTCCTGCAGCCCACTACTGTAACCCATCAGCCTGCTGGACCAGCCCTGCTCTAGTGCCCTGTCCACGGCCGGCACCAGCAGTGGTGCCACATGCCACTGTGCAGCCATGGGCAGAGAGTGCCTGCATGGGTGCCGTACCCCCCGGCATCCACTGCCTGTGTACACCTCCATCCCCTGGGTGGCATGTCCAGGCCTGTGCCACCCAGGATCAGTGTAATGTCATCATCACTGTCTGAAGACGCTCCCTCCTGTGTTGCAGGCACAAGTACCAGTAGGGTGTCTGTGAGCAGGAGGTCTGTCAGTAGGTCATCATCACCCAGTCCCAGGAACTCCAGCAGCCCCACACTGCTACTCTGCCAACAGTCAGTGTCCTGGATGCCAGATGAGGTAGATGGCACAGCATCCTTGGGTCCCTTGCCATCAGTCACATCCTGTGCTGCACCCCCGAGGTATGTTGGAGCTGGGAGACAGAAGAAGAAGTATCAGTGTTGAAGGTGGCACTGTGCAAGCAGTGCTGTGTCCAGTGTGACCAAGGCATGAGCATCACCAACATGCCGGCACGCACCAGGGGATGGTTGTGCAGCACCACACGGCAGGTCAGCCATGCCACAGGCACTGCACAAGGCTGGCAAGCCATGGTGCATAGCTGCAGCACACAGGGCTGCACCACCACATGTCTGGCATGCATCTAGCCCCCCCGGCCCCACCCCATGGCACACATCACCTGTGGTGTGTTGCACAGATGCCTGTGACTGCAGTGACCCTGGCTGCACCACCGGCACGCACAGTGCAGATAGCACTGATGGACATCTATGTAGCACTGCATGCTCTGGACCCTGACCCATGACCCCAGTACAGTGCCCAGATGACAGTCCCAATGCCCATGGGTGGCCAAAGCCATGCTCGGTGTGCGCATGTGTGGCATGCGCCACAGCATGCCACACAGAGCACAGGTACGCATCACTGCTGCACACGCTGGCACGCTGGTAGCATGCACACACCCCCCACCCCACAGCTAACACCTGCATACTCACAGTGCTGTGATGGGCTGCCACCTGTCTGGAATCCACCACCAGGGAAACCTTCAATGGCTGCATGGGTGATAGTTCCTCACCCTACGACCGTACGGGTGCGGTGTCCGGTACTCTGCCCATCCTACTGTGTGCCACCCTGATGGAAGCCACCTTCCCCTTAATGCACCTCCTATCAGTGCCCATCTTCTTTTTGCACTCCTGTGCACTGTGATTGTGTCTGCCATGGACATTCACATACGTGGCCACCTCCTCTCACATGGTGGTATGGTTCTGCAGGGTACCAGTGACCCCACTCAGCAGTTCCTCCCTGTCAGGGTAGGCCTCAAAGAGGGCCTGCTGCTCATCTTTTGTGAAGATGGGCCTGCGCTTCCATGCAGGCCCCTGCTCTTCAGCTCCCTCCATCTTTGACATGTTGCTACCTGTGGAAAGTCAGATGTAGCCCTGATGAGCAGCATAGTAGCACACCATGGAACAATGCAGCACTGACAATATGCACAGCAGTAACAGTACACAACACAGTGTAATGGTTCTTACCTTGATGGCTGCATTACCTGTCAGTGACCTGTGCTGTGTTGTGGCGCTTTTATGGCTCAACCCATGCAAATGAGCCCCTGTGTAATCAGTAATGATATGCTAATATGCGCAACTGTGCCTGGCATTGGCTCATGAGGCTATTTACATACACTGTCTGAATATTGCGCCTTGCGCAACACAGTTGCACTGGAGCAATTCGCTGGTGCACTTCTGGCACATGCACTATGCACATATGTGCACCTGCCATGTATGTCATCGGCAGACCACTGGCCTGTGTATCCTATTGTGCAGCTGGTTGCGCTGTGCTTTAGTGTCCTATGGTGCATGCGTCTGTGTGGGTGTGCCGCGCATGCAGCACTGCTGAACTGTTGTGCATTATCATGCAACTGTGACAGCTGTGCCATGCCAGTGACCATGCATGGTCTGTCAATGCATGATTGGCGTGTGCATGGTGTGGCACCGTATGACGCTGAATATGTACGCAGGTCATGGCAGTGACCCCATACTCCTGCCTGCACTACCAGCATTGCGCATGTGTGGTAATATGTGATAGGCCTCTGTTGTGCAAGTTTATCGTGCATCTATGTGCTGTACCATCGTGGTCTGTATATCCCAGTCATGCATATGGTGCAGTGCAGATCCACGTGCTTGCATTGCATGCCACATTGGCCTGCAGTTACTAGGAGGTGCACAGATAGCATGGTATGGTCGGCAGGTCACCAGTGATGGGCTAGGAACTGATCTGACATAGAAATGGCCAGCCTGGTGGCCTTAGTGGAGCTCCATGTAGACCAGCTTTTTGGGGTTTGTGATCTCCATGAGTCACAGGCTCAGGTATGGGAATGTGTGGTGGAGGCCCTGGAGAGACAGATGGGTGTTGCGTGGTCTGGGGAGCAGTGTCGCCACCGCTATGATGACCTGAGGAGGCGTGACCCTGAGCATCTCTGGAGGCTGCAGGACAGTGCCTGGTGAAGATCAGTCCCACAGCCAGGTAGGTGTCCCCATGCAGTGTGCATACAGACATTGTCCAGTTTCTGTGTGGGCTGCACCTGCGGGGGTGGGACAGCACTGGTGAGTGTTGTGTGTCCAGTGGTGCAGCACTGTGTTCCTGTGTGGTGCATGGCACCATAGGTCCAGACACCATGCCCCACACACAGGACATTGTCCCTGCTCATGCTCTGGTGGCGCTGTGCGCTGTGTCCTGACTGGAGGGGGGGGTGCTGTTCATGGCATGCCACTCATGTCCCTTTCTGTCTGTTTCTTCCACAGGGCTGATGGAGTGCAGGATGGCCAGGGAGGCCACCACTCAGGATGGACAGCACTGTGATGGAGGTGCACCTGCAGGGTCGGCACAGGGACAGGCAGGTGAATGTGTGCAGCATGGTTCACACAGCATTGCAGGGCCTGGGATGGGTGATGCCGATACAGCTCTAGGGCACTGCCGCCAAGCGGGGCTACAGCATGTAGTGGGGTACTGGCTCCACTGCTTGTGCTGTGTTGTGCTGGTGGCATCCTGTCATTATCACTGGTGGTGTGTGTGTGTGTGTGTGTGTGTGTGTGTGTGTGTGTGTCCCACAGTGCGTAACTGCTGTTGATTGGCTCCTGTCCTGTCTGTGGGGGCATTGCTCCTGCACTGTGGGGTACACCACACAGGTGTGGTTGCATGTCAGTCACTGACATCCAACCAGTATGTCTGTGGGGCACGGCTAGGTCTGCTGTTGCTGTCTGCTGTGCGTGTGCCATTGGTTCCATCCAAGGGGGGGCAACGCAGCTGACCTGTGCACACACACACACGGGGGGGACTGCTGCTGTTTGGGGCCTGACACTTAGTTGCTGTTCTGTGTTCCCCTTTCTTATGTCATCCTGGGCCTCATAGTGGACAGCGAAGGATCCGTGTCCTTGGCAGGGGTGTGATCCAGCTCCAGCACCTGATCCTCTGGCTTCTAGACAGGACGGCCATACACATCTGCCTGAGTAGGTGTCATCTGGCAGCACCACAGCAGCTTGTGTTGGAAATGCGCAGGATGCGCATGACACTACGGAGAATCTGGTGTTAGCCATTGGACTGTCTCTTCCCACCGTCCCCTGCCCACCACCCATCTAGACTATTGTTCATATTCCCTTCTTCTCCCAGCATTGTCCCCAGTCCATTCCCCTTGTTGTCCACTTTTGGTTCATTCCTGTGTTGCCCCCTTCTCTGTTGTTGTTTTTGCCCTGCTGGCACCACAGCTTGTTTGTTTGTTGTTAAACTGTTCTGCCCTTTGCACATCTGTGTCTATGTCTCCGTCACATGCATGCTGCTGCGCTGTGCTGCCATTGTTATGTACTGTTGTTGGGTGTGTCCCTATTTGTCCCCATGCTGTCCCCTCTATGTGGTTCTGTTCTGTGCACAGTGGCCTTTGTGCCACGTCCCTCTGTGTCACAGGCCCTTGGGTGTTGGCTGTATGCCTACACTGTGCATGGTATGGTGCCGTGTGTCCCTGTTTGCCTGTGCTGACCTACACACCTCCAGCCATGGTGCCCTTCCCAGTGCTAGTGTGCTGTGTGGTGCTGTGTCCTGTTTCCATGTGTGTCTGCCTGGTATGTGCGTCATGCACCCGACGCATGTGCGGCAATGTGGCCATGGCACACTGTACATGCCTGGTGCCCTCACACTGTGGCTGCGTTGTCATCCTGGACAGTGTTGCCTGTTGGGATTGTGGTTGTGCAGTGGCCTGTACCTGCTGCCATCCGTTCCATGTGTTTGGTAGGCTTTGTCACATTGGTGACCAGGGTCTATGTAGGGCGCTGTCTATGGCCCTCTGGCCATGTGCCTGTCCTGTGCCTCCTGCCCACTGTCCCCTTGTTTTTCGCAACTGCCACCCCTGCCTTGGCCCTGTGCACTTGGACTGCCATGCCTGTGTTCACTATTGCATGTTGGCCTTGCCCAGCCTGCTAGTTTCAGCATGCTCTCCTGCTCCTGCGCAGTCCAGATTGCTCTGGTGCATGTCTGGTTGTGCAATGGTGCATTTATGTTATATTCAGTGTATTTTGCACCTGCGCATGTCTGTGGCACACCTGCTGAATGTGGCATCAGTTTCCTATGGTGCACCTGGATTGTGCTGTACATCCCATTGTGCACATTCAGGGTGTAATTCTGAATACCTTGGCCTATGTTTTTTTAGGAATAGAGATTAAAAACCCTAATCTTGTTACAGGCAAAAAGCTGTACAAAACAAGCTGTGACAGAAAAACTTTGCAAAATTATTTTTAAGATATTCCTTAACCCTTCTGATATTGCCATAGTTATTTGTTTTATATAAACTGATTTAAAAAGAACAACTATGTTGAATGTCTGTTTGAAACTATATAGGTAGCCACAGGAGGGATGGATACCCCATTGTTTTTCACATTTATATCTGTAAGCATTGTATTAGTTGCTACATGCTGTGTATGCGTATAGATTATATATCATATATATGTTATATATATATATCTGTTTTCCCTCAACCTCATCCCCCAGGATGCAGCTGGAAATGAGCCTTGGCTCAGTGTGCCTTCCTGGTGAAACTTTTAAAATAAAGAAATAAGTGTCATGTGGCAAAACATTCAACCTTTATTATAGAGGCAATATGGCACTGTGGTTAAGGGTACTGAGCTGCAAACTTGGAGAACTGGGTTTCAATCCCACAGCTCCCACTTGCATACTGTGTGACCCTAAACAATTCACTTAACCTCCTTGTGCTCCCAGGTTGCACCTGGAAACAAACTCTGGCTTATTGTGCCTTTTCTGGTTAAACAATTTCCTGTTCCCTTCCATTATCCAATATATTTAAGGAAGTGGAAACTATACTGTTTTTGTATATATTTCTTAGATATACAGCAGTGTAACCTTGATGAAGGATGTCAGCTCCGGAACATTGATGATGGTAATGGCATGAACTTGCACCAGTTTAATTCTGATTTATAATAAATGTGAGTTAACTTTTAAACCTTTATTGGTGAGTGGCCCTTGATTTTAAATTTGTCTAGGACTGAACTGTGAATAGCATTCTGTACCGCACTCCCACAGCCATTACATCTTGGGTTTCATCTGTTCACCTCCTAGGCTGAATGCACATGTGATGTCTTTTGAGCTGGCCCCTTACTCCCCTATCCTTCCCAGGTAGCTTCAGTCTTTACTTATGCATCATCTAGGGTGGCAGCACTCACCATAGCACCTGCTTATACACCTAGAGGGAATCAACTTTTTCCAAAAGAACACTCAAACACAACATCCTCAGGTACGCCTTCCAATTCATATAAACATATGAAGAAGCCAGCAGAAGAAAGTCATTTGATCTGTCTAGTCTGCTCATACTGCAGGGTCCACAGCTTGAGCTACTGTCCCTGCCCCCCTCCCCACTCTTCGCATCCTCCCTACCCATAATCCTTGCCTTTCCCCAATGCTTTTCCCAGCCTCTCTTAAATCTGCACACTAACTTACACAAGATCACCTCTTCCGGCAGCACGTTCCAAGTATCCGCCACCCTCTCTGTGAAGAAGTGCTGACCTTCCTCCTAAACCACCCCCACTTAAAGAAACTCTCCTTATCCACCTTATTTATCCCTTTCATGTACTTGAAGGTCCCAGTCATGTCCCCTCTCTCTCCTTTCCTTCAGGGAGTACATGTTTAGTGCCTTCACAACTTCTCCTCGTATGCCTTTCTCTGCTGACACACTATCATCTTTGTAGCCCTCCTCTGGACCTTTTCTAGCAGGTTAATGTCCTTTTTGAGGTGTGGCCACCAGTACTGAACTCCATACTCTAGATGTGGCCTCACCAGAGGCCTGTAGAAGGGTACTATAACCTCCTCGCTCCTACTACTGATCCCCCTAGCTATGCATCCCAGCATCTTGTTTGCCCTTGCTGCTGCTTTCTTGCACTGCATGGAGTGCTTCAGGTCACTAATGATCATCATTCCCAGGTCCTTCCCCTCCTCTGATGCATATAACTGGACTCCACCAAGGTAGTACTCAGTCCTGGGATTCTTGGCTCTAATGTGCATAATTTTGCATTTCTTGGCATTGAAGCAAAGCTGCCAGATCCTGAACCACTTCCCCTACTTTTCTAGATCATCCTGTAGGTCTTGTATCCCTGCAACTGTATCCACTCTCCTGCAGAGCTTGGTGTCATCTATGAGTAGGCACATTTTGCCCTTAATACCATCCCCAGTGTCACTGATGACATTGAACAACACTGGCCCCAGCACTGAGCCCTGCGGGACCCCACTGGTGGCCTCTCTGGTGCCAGATAACTCTTCCTCCTACAGCCACCCTCTGGATTCTGTCCCTCAGTCAGTTTTCCACCCATCTGGCCATCTTATCCCCAACCCCGAGATCTGCCAACTTCCTGATCAACCTTTTGTGGGGCACAGAGTCAAAGGCCTTGCTGAAATCTAGATAGAGGATGTCTACTACTTGGCCCCTGTCTACTGTATTAGTGACCCAGTCAAAGAAGTCAGTCAGATTTGTTTGACACGATCTCCCCCCCCCCAATGAGCCTGTGCTGCCTTGCAACCTGGAGACCATGCTCCTCTAGATATTCTTCCAACCTTTCCTTACATATGGTCTCCATGAGCTTGCACATGACTGAGGTCATACTGACTGGTCTGTCATTCCATGGGTCATACTTGGGACCACATTTGTGGAGGGGCACCACATGTGCTGTTCTCAAGTCCTGCAGTACCATGCCTGACTCTAGTGAACTATTAAATAGGCCTGCCAATGGCCCTGCCAGCTCCTCAGCCACTTCCCTTAATATCCTTGGATGTACTCTGTCCGGGCCTGGTGATTTGTCCACCTTCAATGCTAGCAACCCCTCCCTCATGCTATCCTCCTCTATCACTGCATCTGTGTTCCCCTCCCCCTGCTCCTCTTCTCCCTCCTGAAGGAACTGGTCCATTTTACTCCCTGGTGAAGTTGGAACAGAAGTACTAATTTAGTATCTTAGCTTTTCCCCTGTTATCTTCATCCCACTCCTGTCCTTTCTTAAGCCTAACAATCCTGTCCTTCTAGTCCCTTTTCTCACTTATATAGTGAATGAAGACCTTTTCCCCTTCTTAATTCCTTCAGCTATCTGCAGCTCCTTCTGTGCCTTAGCTCACTGGACTTCCTTACTTGCCTCACTAGTCAACCTTAGGTAATTTTCCCTATCCACCTCTCTCTTGGTCTTCCTGAATTTTCTATAAGCTAATCTCTTTTCCCTTACTGCCTGGGTGACCCCAGAACTGAATCAGCTGGGCGCTTTGGCCCTTGTGTTCTTCCCCCTGAGCCTAACACATTCCTCTGTGGCAACCAGTATTATTTCCTCAATGATGGACCACCTTTGATCCACCCTCATATCTGCTCTGATGCCTGCAAGGTGGCTCCTTAGCATTTTTCCTCTCTTTCTGAAGTCTGCCCTCCTAAAATCCAAGATTTTGGTCTTAGTCGGGATGCTTTCCCTACCCATATCCAACCGGAATGACACTGTGCAATGGTCACTCCCACCCAGGGGCTCCCTGACCATTATTTTCTGTACATTCTTCCTATTGTGGAGCACCAGATCAAGAATTGCCTCTGCTCGTGTTGGTTCTGTGATGCCCTGAGTCAGGAACCCATTCTGCAGTCCTTCCAGGATCACCTGACTCCTAGCGCATGTTGTGGATGGTACGATCCAGTCCACCTTGGGCAGCAAGCAGTATCTCTTCCCTAGAATGCTATTACTAGCTACTAGTAAGCAGGCCTTTCTTTGATCTGGGACTACGAATGCTTTCCATTCTCCCAGACATGCATTTTTGACATCAAGTTATTCTTCCTATAAAGCTAAAAACAGTACAAATCAGCCAATATTCTGTATCATGTTATGGATTTGGAGTTCAGAAATTCAGCAAGCAAAACAGCCCTGGTGTGGTGCTGAGGGTTGAAGCACTGGATGCCACACCTCGCTCCTCTCCATGACCTGGGTTTGGGAACAAGCCCGGGCCACCGGTGGCAGGCAGGGGAGGCCTGTTCCACACAGGTAGCAACACCCGGTGGAGGCTGGATGTACTACAGACGTTGGGACCGTGCAAGGCAGGGGAAGACTTTGGGTGGCTGCCTTCTGGACGTGAGCGGAAGCGCTCACTTAGGGAGCAGGGCGGCATTGCATGACCCACATCTAGGGAGGGAGTAACCAAGAAAAACCACGGAGGACTGAGGAGGCAGCAAGGGCTCAGGAACCATCCCCGCACATCCCCAATACTGGACTGCTGCACCTGGTGATCCTCAGGTGCCATCTATGGAAGACGGACTCTCTAATTAAAGAAAAATACCACCAAGGTAGGAGTAGCGGGCCCTCCCGGGGGGGGGGGTGATCCGGGGGGGTTGAGAAGCTTCCATGGGAGGGGATCACTGGTGGGGGTCTCGGTGTGGAGTAGCAGAAGACGAGCTGAGAAGGCATCTCTGAGAGATGCCTCAGGATGATGCTGGATATTTAAAAAACAGAAAAAAAGACCTGGTGGAGAGATTTTAATCTCATGCTCTGCCAGCACACCTACAGTACTGAGTGCCAGCTTCCCTTCCCAGTGGAGCCGGCGTGTGGTGAGCACTTCTGTCACCCCTACCTTAGCTACAGTAGATAAGAATGAGGAGACAAACCACAGTATTAGGAGATATGTTATTCTGGCAAGTTTCCTGGATGCCCTCCCCCCCAAAAAAAATCTCGCAAATTCTGTTGAATATCTCTTGCAGCATCACTCTTGAGCCCCTAATACAGTGGTTGCAGAGCAAGATGCTTCTCCCACAAAGCCTGAGTGAGCGATGATACAAATTAAAACAATGGCAAGAGCAGTTATCTAATAGTAAAAGATGCTCTTGGTAAGTCCATTCTCACTCAGACCCTACCTCTTGCAGCAATCTGAGCTCCATACTATGCAGACCACATAGAAGCCAGCCATATTGAAGTATCTCACTCCTACATTCCAGACTTAACCGTCGAACGCGCACAGCTCTGCTCCAACTGCCATATTGGCTTCATACAACTCACTCTAACAGCCACTCAGTCAGTAGTGATGTGCACGCACAGCGATGCGTGCATTTGTGACTGCCATTCTTGAGAGCAGTTCCAGATGCCACATAACACAGTTGATCTCCCCATGAGGTGGCAGATACCCCTAAAAAGTGCCATCTACAGGGCTAATGCATAGGTGGGTTATGAGAGCAAAATCATGAAATTCATGTCCTTAAGTCCCTGTTGCTGACACGGGCCCTAAAATGCCAAGTTGTTTTGTGTTATGCCACATGGTGTCCATCTTATGGCCAGATAAGGTGTCCATCTTGAATAGATCACCCTACCCATACTGGGTAACAAGCACAGTGTTTTCACAATACTGCAAGTGCCACATAAAAGCCTAAGCACATATATTGTATGTATTATTGTACTTTCACAATAGCAGTCCTAAAACAGTGCTAATACCCAGTACATGTTTCTCTGCTCTAAAAATCACAGATCACAATTGCAAAAAGAAGAAAATGCAGAGCATGCAGCGTTCTCCTCCTTCAAAGTTAACAGGGCTCCTTCTGCCAAGTGTGTGATCATGAAGGCTCAGCTCAATCCTCACTAGAGTCAGCTGTCGATGAAGAGAGCATGGAAGTGGTCCAGGTGGGGGAATGCATGCTACAGGTCATGCAGTGTGTAGAAGCCATGGCTAAGGCCATACCCAACCCCACAAACCAGACAATGCCAAATCCAGACAACACCTGCCCAACAGCACCTTCCAGCAGGGCAGATGCTGATGACCAAGACAAGAGTGAGGGGGACTCCGAAGGGGAAGAACCTATTAACGAGGACCCAACAGAGGTGGATGCATAATCTAGGATGCATAGCTATGCTGATAAGAGGTCGTTCCCCCATTGCTCAGGGTAATCAGGACCACTGTTGTATTTGAGGCCTCCCCTCCAGCCAGCGGAAAGAAGCTGATACCAATTCTCCAGCCAGTGCCGAAGTCAAATGATTACTTCCCTATCTGTGAAGCTATAGAGAAGGTTGCTGCAAAGTAATGGGGAGCTGCAGACCCAGCTAGAATATTGGAAAGATCATCATGGGGGAAAAAAAACCCATACAAGATGGCAAACTTAAGCAATGGTATGTTGCATGGACAGTTGACCCCAATACAGTCACGCTGAGTAAAAAGGCGGTCCTCCCTACTGAAGGTTCCACCCCATTGAAGGACCCACAGACCGTAAGTTAGATGACGTGCTGAAGAAAGTGTTCAAACTGGCAGGGCTGGGGGTGCCAATGAGCAGCAGGGAGTAAGGATGTGGTTCCCTGCAGCTCCTACTTCCAAAAACAAAATCAAAATAAAATCTACTGCATCCAACATCAAAACCTCCAGATTTTCCTACTAATCTATCTGGAATATAAGTTGGATAAGTTTTTGCAACAAAGTACGGGAAAATCCCAATGTTCCTGAATGAAAAACCTGAAGAAGCAGAATGTCACGCCACAGGCCGAGTCACTAGGCCTGATCTTCCTATCCACGGCTGAGATGGCTGTCCTGGGAAGAGAGGTTACTGAACAGGTACTGGTGGCTCTGACACCCTGCCTAGACAAAATGGAGCAACGACTTGATGGCCGTCTGCAAGAAATATCTGAACAGATGGCCACACAGACATCTAGAATCACAGAGGTGGAAGAAAGAATCTCTCAATTAGAGGATGCCGTAGCCCCATTTTCCAGGTGATTAACCACATTGCAAAAGTCCTTTGAAGAGTTCCACGATCTATTTGACTACCAGGAAAACTACCACAGATGCATTAACTTATGATTGTGTGGATTGCCTGAGGGACAGGAAGGTCCAGATGTTTTGACTTTCTGTGCAGAGAAGCTCCCTGCCATATTGGACTTACAGCCGAAAGGCAGCTAATACAAACTTAAACGGGCATACAGGGTGGTGATGCCCAGGCTGTCAGCCAGGCAATCGCCGCAGCAGATAATAATCCGCTACAACTATCAGGATAGACAAGCTGTCCTCAACGCATATCGTAAAATGAAAGAAGTGATATTTGACGGGTGTGACTGTTTATGTCCCAAGATTACTCAAATAGACTGCTCAAGAAACATCGTGCCTTCAATTCAGTGATGGCCAGACTCCTTGATTTGAAAGTGGAGAATTTTATACAGTACCCCATGACACTAAAGATCAAGCATGAAGGAGCGACCTACAGCATCTGGAAGGTGGACAAGGCAACATAATTTGTAAAGAAACTCAAGCTTAAAATTGGCTGACACAGTTTTATCTTCATTTAATTATCCACTCCACGAGGCCTAATGGTCTACTTTACAGTTCGACTGTTTGGACTACAATATCTTTTCATGCTGAAATGGATATTACAGGTGGCCACTGCCGATGTACTGACTTCGGGCTGTTTTGCCCCTCATAGCTGGGTGCCTTAACCTGACAAGTTGGTCTGCTGAATGGCTTTGGACATAGACTATGGCATCTCGTGATTGGATTTGGATGTGCGGTTGAAATTGACTGGAAATTCTCTTTGAATTTAGGTGCCTTCCCAGGCACTTGCTCTGTCTGGCTGCTCGTCAACTTGGTGCTCCCTGATTGGCCCAACCTACTAGCCTGACCTTTTCCCCAAGCTCTCCTGAAACCGGACTCTGCTCCGAATCCTACCACAACTCTGCACTAATTTCCACAACAGAATTGACTGCTGCATTGCTTTTGTTTCCCTGCACAGCTTTCAATTTTGCCTTGTGGTGGGGAAAACAAACAAAAATCCTGCTAAGACCCAAAACTGTTTTGTGTGCCACGGCTGCATCTGAACTGAAGCCAAATTCGCTCTTTCATAAACAGTCTTGTACATTGATACCTTGTTTTTATGTCCTCTGTTAGAGCACTAAGTTTGTAGGTAGGAACTCTGTGTTAGATATATTAGGCTCAGTCTGGATACTGTAAAAAAATGTTCAAATTCTCGCCAGCCTGATGGTGCTGAGGGTTGAGGTGCTGGACGCCACACCTCGCGTCACTCTGGTGACCCGGGTTTGGACACAAGCCCAAGCCACCAGGGGTTGGCAGGGGAGGAACAGGAATAAGCATCCAGCAGACTGCTCTCCTATCCCGGGGAGGGATCCAGGGAACCACTGCTCTGTAGCAGCCCCTGGTGACAACCAGGGGCACTATCAGAACGATTAGCAGCAAGGGGGTAGAGTCGGCAGTCGTCGTCATGTTGTGACTCAAGACGTCATCACATTTCCACTCTGCAAGGGCAAAAATCGGAAAACATGGCGGGCGATGATCTCGTGGCTGATGAGTTACGCCTGGGCGACCGGTTCCCGAGGAGGATGCTGCCACAGAGGTGGAGTGACAATGGTTGGCTCTGTGGGGGTGCTGGGACAAGGCCTGGGTGCGGGTGCTGGCAACTGGAGATCGCGGGGATCCGTGATGCCAAGGAGGAGTATAAAGAGAAATACGATAAAAAAAAAAAATGTCAAATTCTGACTCCTGTGACATATGAACCTGCCTAGTTAACTTTTAAATCTTTATTTTTTTCTTTCTTTCTTCTTCTGTTTCTTTGCCCACCCCTTAACCATTGTTCCTTTGTTTGGCTTGCAGACACAGCTGGTGCCTTGCTTGCTGTCTGTGAGCTGTCCCTTACTGATTTAGCTCCTTTCAGTGAAACAGCCCTTTTGTGTACTGTATGAACTCTTCCACTGCTCCTGACTAGAACTAATTCCTGTCTGTCCCCTTTCCCCAGGCATCCTTCTAGCTCTCTGGATTTTCCGGGTCACCCTCCCCTTCCCTAGGCCACCTTAAATGCACCTAAACCCCGCCTACTTTCCACATCCTATCTCTTATTGGCTTTGAGCCTTACTAGTGATTTGTTTCAGTACTTCTTAAAAGGCAACATACCTTTGCCAGGGCTTTATGTTTATTATGACTTGTTAGTCACTCCCTTCTCACCAAACAGAATTCACATCAACAGTTACCATGGCCTGCTAGCAGGTACACCAACTGGCTAGGGTAGTTGAGCACTGGTCATCTCGTATACACCCTGCCACTTTGTGTGCAAGCGTGACTGAGGTAGTCAAACATTAACCGCACCACCACACTGTGTGGAATTACCCAAGAACCACTCTAGTGCCGTCTTCAGCTGTCCAAACCAGGGACTCCTAAGCCTTATGTGTGACCAGGCACCATAATGTGGGCTACCTACTCATTACCCTGTGTGTCCCTTCTCCTACTATGTTACCTACATCCTCTTATGGTATCTCAGCTGCTGCACAGTGGTACATCCATAAACAGTAACACAGTGGACTGCCAGGGCACTTTTGACTACTCTGATTGGTACATAGGTGCCTTTAAGTTCCTCGATACTATTGCAGTATCAGTTCTAAAGGGTGTGGCACCTTCCACTTACTGTATGTCACATTGTCCCCCATGCTTTACCTGACTAGGGTCTTAATCTTGGCAATGTTAGGTCAACTTGGCAGTAGTTTTAGGGACCCATTAATTCCTTCCAATAATCCCTGCAAGTAAGAATGGTCTAGAGCACTTTAATTTCTCCACAGGGCTATCAGGAAGCTTCTGCTCCTCCTATTGCTCTGCTCAGGAAATGTCAAACCTAACCCTGGTCCTCCAGCAACTATCTCTTCTCCTGCTGATCTTCCTAGGCTTAAAGGTATGAGCTTTATACACATCAATGCATGTAGCCTTCTAAAGAAATATATCTCCATTCAGGCTTGGGTCTGCCATACCACACCCGATGTCTTAGTGGTCACAGAATCCTGGCTTAGACCTGGAACTTCTGATTGTGAGGTGAACATTCTCCCCTACTCCCTGTTTAAAATCGTTAGGCAGTCTAGAGGAGGTGGAGTTGCCATTTATATTAAGGATACATTTCCTGTATCTATCATTGACTCGACCTCTATCCAAAAAGAATCTGAAAGTATGTCTTTCAAAATTGACATTTCTTCCACGGTCTCGCTTTGTGTAGTAGGATGCTATAGGCCCGCATCTGCAGGATTACAGCTCTTGAACCACTTAAGTAATACGCTGGCATCCTTACCGTCTGAGTTCATAATTTTAGGAGACTTCAATCTGGACTGGTTTTCTAGTGTCTCCACACTCCTTAAAACTATCTGTGATGCCTTTGGGCTGTCACAACTCATTAGTGAAGCTACTCACCCAAATAAGAAGAATCCAGATCATAGCACTCTGCTGGATCTCGTTGTAGTAAGTAAACCTTACTTATTTTCCCATGCTGGCTCATTTTTCTCTTATATCAGTGACCACTGTGTTATTACGTGCATAAGATCCACCCCAAAATCGACATCGGCCTCCAAATTTACTACTGAGAGGTGTCAACGTAACTTTGATCCTCATGCTTTCATCACAAAACTAAGTCTTCTTACTATGACATTACTTCTACCTAGCAAAATCAGTGAAGATGATGTATGATATCTTTCATGATATTGTGTTAGGGGCACTGGATAAGAATGTATCTCTGGCTAAAGTCCGTACCAAAACTAAATCATGCTGATGGTTTACAAAGGAGCTGAATACAGAATTGTGGAATAGAGATGTGCTTTGGAAAATAGCTCGGAAAACCAAGAGTGAAACTGATTGGATGTCATTTAGAAGGGCGAGGAACCTCTGCACCAAGTTGGCCAGAAAGGCAAAGGCTATCTTTTATCGCATGGAACTTGACTCCTCCTCGAAGTGTCCATCCAAATTTTGGAAAATCTTAAAGGACATAGAAGGTCACACTTCTGGTAATTCCTCATCTACAAAAATTACCATTGGTAACACCATGATCTCTGATAGGCATACTATACTTCAAGTATCTCAACAATTACTTTGTTACTACAGGTTTCGCATTCGATGTGTCACCTGCCAATAATCTCTGCTCGCAACTTGGTGCACAGGATCAAGAAGTTCTCACTGCAGCTGGTATCCTTGAAGGGGTCGAAGATCTCTTCTTACAGCTGTATACTAGGAAAAGCACTGGAGCTGACGTCATTGACCCTTTTTTCCTGAAAATAGATTATCAGGTCCTGTCTGTGCTACTTACACATCTCTTTAATCTATCTATCTCTCTCGCAGGGTGACCTCCCTCCTATATGTAAAACTGTCCATGTGATTCCGCTTTTCAAATCCGGAGACCTCACTGATCTTAATACCTACAGGCCAATCTCCTTACTCCCTATTCTGTCCAAACTACTGGAAAAAATTGTGAGTGGCCTGCTCAGAAATTACTTAGAATCTGCAAAACTACTTAATCCACTACAATCAGGTTTTAGATCATGACACAGTACCATTTCGGCACTTGCTAAAGTGACTAACGACTGGCAGTGTGAGTTGGATGCCAAGAATTTTGTTTGTGCAGTATTTTTAGACCAGAGTAAGGTATTTGCTACTATTGATCATGACCTGCTTCTTTCATCCCTCTGCGACATTGGCCTAGATCAACCATCACTGAGATGGTTTTCTAACTATCTTGTAGGTTGGTTTCAGCAGGTAAAAACAGAAGGGGAACTCTCTCCTTTAAAACCCATATCGAGAGGTGTTCCACAGGGCTCTATTTTGGATCCACTGCTTTTTGCAATTTACATTAACAGACTTGATGTCAGTATCAAAGCAGCCAACATACACCTCTTCGCAGATGACACAGTGTTGTATATCAGCAGACCGACCCCTGGAGCGGCATGTAGTGACCTGCAACAAGACTTCAATGAGCTACAACTACAGCTTCTAAACCAGAAACTACTCCTAAATGCCAAAACAACTAAGGCGATGATCTTTTCACCCCATTTCCATGCAGCCTCCCCAGTAACGACACCACCGATCCTTACACTCCCAGACGAACCCTTGGAATTTGTAACAAAGTTTAAATATCTTGGGGTTTGGATCGACCATATACTTTCCTTCATGGACCACACAGAAGAACTGGTAAAAAAGCTCAGACAGAGACTTGGTCTCTTTAATAGAATTAACTATCTCCTTTCGAGGGATGCCAAGATGAGACTGGTCCAAACTACCTTCCTTTCCCTTTTGGACTATGTGGAGTTCCTCTACAGTCAGGGTCCTGCTGCAGTGCTTGCAAAGCTTGACACACTGTACCACAGAGTTCTAAGATTTATTACTGGCCTTCCATATTCAACGCACCACTGTACCTTATACGCGGCTGTGGGACGGTCTTCCCTTACGTACAGGCGACAGAAAAATGCTGCCTTCTGGACCTTCAGAGCAATTACCAAGAAAGTGACCCACTATATTTCAGACTGCCTTCGACTAAGTACGATAGGCAAGTATGTGTTGAGAAGTGCTTCCTACATTTCTCTGATGGTGACCAAGGTCAAACTGCAATTTGGCAGGGCTTCTACAAGTTACATGCTACCTCTATTATGGAATAAGCTGCAAAAAACATAGAAATTGGTCCACCCCATTACTTTAACAGCTTTCAAAACACTATATGCTCGTTCCTTTAAAGAATCCTGTAACTGCTCCCCATGGTCATTGTCTCATCCTTATGAGTGGATCTGGCGGCAGCTGCATGCTGTTCCATAAACATCCACTTCCCCCTCCCGTATCCTTCCCCCTCCCATCTCCTCCTACATTTTACATTCCCTCTCATTCCTTCCCTTCAGTTGTTACTGTTATATGTTGTAACCATATCCAACGGTTGTACCCTAAAACTGAGAAGGCCCCCCCCCACCTAACCCAACATGGAGTCTGTACGAAATCCACTTGGCTATGACAATGGTCCTGGTATCCCATGGATTACCCTTGGGACCCCTGCTTCATCTCCTCTACTTTCTTCCCTTGCTACTCTCCTCCTCCCACTTCCGTCAAAATCTTCTTAATAACCTTATATAACATCCTTGACCCTTTCCTCTGGTTTCCTTCAGGCCATTGTGTTCATATTATTTAATCACTGTGACTTCTTATATGTTTGTAATTACTATTGTATATGCCATGCTACTGTTATCAGATTCATGGCACCTGTTTCTGCACAATTACATCTTATATTGTTGGTTGTGTAATCCTTGTGTGCATTATGATTATGTGTTGTCCAGGTTCATCTCGAAAATGAGCATTGCTCAATAGTGTTCTCCTGGTTAAATAAAGATTTTGATTTGCTTGATTTGAATTGCAGTCTTCTGGCATCGGACTTTGTATACTGGCCTATGTATGCAAGTTTGTGGTCCAGCTTCTCAGGCACATCCTTCCTAAACAAGTGGCCAATTGCTGGATGGGAGGTAAGCTGTGGGGGGGGGGGCTGGAGGCCCGGGCTTTGTGCGTGGTGGTTACTATTCATGCTGCCCTGCCCCACGGTTCTCAGCCTGGTCCCTTGAATTCAATATATGCGGGGAGCATCTCCTGATTTGAAGTGTACCTGTTTCAGCATAAGGTTCTGCTCCCCACTGCACTTTTTAAAAATAATCATTTGTTCTCCTCGTTCACTTACAGTACTTATTCAGGGTTTGTTGGGAGGAGGAATTAAGAGACAAAGGGAAAGGGTTGTGATTAATGGGTGCCGGGTCAATGGTCTGATGGCTTGGGGGGGGGTTGACACAGGTGGATCGTTGGCTCAAGGCCTGTACCTTGAAACTTTTGGGTATTTGTCTAATGAGCATATTGCCTTACAAGCATGGAGTGAAGGAATCCTTTTGGCACCCTGTGGTCCTGGCTCTGGGAATGGCCTGCTCTTTCCCTCTCCTACTTTTCTATAGGCTCCAGCAGTTTTATGCCTTAAGGCAGTTTTATATTATCTGGAGCCCTGTGGGGCCTCGTTCCATGGGGGGGGGGGGTCTTAGTGCCACCCTCATTCTGGGTTGGTCTTCTTCTGTGACTGGAGTACAGGGTGGGAGGCAACTGTGACTGGATGTGTGCAGCCCGGACCAGGATGTCTGCTGGTTATGGTGGACTGGAGGTTGTTCAATAAATAACAGTACCACTTAAACGAGGTGTCTTTTTAAGAAGGTAGGTCTCCACAGGGCACTGAAAAGTAAAGCAAATCAGCATATTTGGACTAAATCCAAAACCCAAAGAAACACCAGGAAAGATAAAAAAGGTCTGACATAATCTATTTGCACAAACCTTGAAGAGTGATCCTTCTGATATAGTGATTAGTAATGTTTATAGAAAGGATAATGAACAAAAAAAAATGGACAGGTGGATGTACTGAGTCAAGATTCAATAGCAGACATAATTTTACAAAGAGCGACTGTACTAGACAAGGTTGGAATACAGATTATTGACAGCTCTCTTATATTCAAATCCAGTACTTCAACTCTAGAAAACGAAGACAAAATCACTTAGTCACTGTTTCTTTAGGGATTCCCTAGAACTAAAAATGAAATGAATAGCAAACTCAAGGCAGTCATCCTGGATCTGCTGGCACAGTTACTCAATGTCTCTATTCTTGATAGAGGGGCTATATCAGCCACTAGGGTGGGCACAGAATTTTAATCTGACTAGGTAATACTGACCACATCTTATCTAAACCTGTATAATAAAATCTTGAATAATATTGAGCTACTGGTCTCAATGGGTCTATATATGTGGTGATTTGCATATGTAGCCCATGATGCTTTGCATTGTGTGGGCATGTGTGATTTTGTATTTTCTATACATGGTGCCTACAGATCAAACAGACAATGATAAGCACTTTAAAAAAATGCACATGCTGGCCAAAAATAGCAAGCAATGGAGAAAAAGAATAAACCTAATGGGAACATTGACCTGTCCCCAATGAGCCAGGCAGCAACAGATTTGATGCACTGGCTGTAGATGATTGACAATTAAACCCTGGAACTGAGGAGGAAAAGTCTAGTTAACTAGATCAGTACTTTTCGATTAATTGGAATATCTCTGGACTTATGTCTAAACTTGTAGATAAAGACTGGTTGAACTATATAAAAAAATTTTCAATCATTTGCCTTCAAGAATCTTGGCATACAAATAATGGGGATGGATTTCTTAATGGGCATCAGACATCTGAGCTACCAGGTATACGACCAACAAAAGTAGGCAGATTTGTGGGAGGGCTATTCACATGGTTCAGGATTGATAAAAACTTTAAAGTAGACTTGATTACATTTAGTAATCATATGCAAGCATTTTATATTCACTATTGTCAAAGGAAATTTAGTATTATAAACACCTATATCCCACCCAAAACTTCCAAATATTATGTAGAATACCTGTGGGAGACACTGGAAGAAGTAATTCACCTAACCTGGACCACTACCAGCTGTGAGTACATACTTTTATGTGGCAATTTTAACGCCAAGACTGGCAGATTTGATGGCTACACATGCAGCAATTATCACAACTGGTCCCTTGTGAATGTTTATAAGTTTTCTAGGGATACGATGGATTTAAAAGTAAATAAAACAGAACCCACATTGATTAATATTCTAAATACACACTTCCTAGCCCCTCTAAATGGGAGACTCAAAGGTGACAAAAAGGGTTCCTACACACATATCAGCCCGCATGGCCCTGCAGTCCTACACTTCATCTTCTGGAATGGAGAAATGTACTATTGGGACCAATGTGAAGTAATCAAACATTTGGATAATCATTTTCCTGTCATTTTAAAACTTAAAACTCCAAATAACCATAAAGGTATAAATAGTTACGGTATCTAGGAACCATATATGAAATAAGGAACAACAAGGTAAAATGACAAAAATCACATGAGAAATCCATTATAGAAACAAGCATGTGTCAATACCGAATGTTGATTGCGTTGGACCATTAAGATCGCTCACTGGCCCTGTGTCACTCACTCGGAGTACAGCAGGCTGCTCTTTTGTACTGGGCTCCTGCCTGCATTGGCACATTTATCTGCCCACAAAGAAATCTGCAGCTGTCCCAACAGAGCTCTGTTGAGGTGGGTCACTCCCCTTCTCTCACTCGCTCATTCTGTTTCTGCTGGTGCTGCAGGTTGCCCTTTTGTACTGGGCTCCCGCCTTTGTTGGCAGCTTCTTCTGCCCACAAAGAACTCTGCAGCAGTCCTGACAGAACTCCGTTGGCCTCACTAACTCCCCCTGTCTCACTCGCTCATTCCATTTCTGTCAGCGCTGCAGGGTGCCCTTTTGTACTGGGATCCTGCCTGCGTTGCCGCCTTCTTCTGGCCACAAAGAAATCTGCAGCAGTCATGATAGAGCTCCATTGATCTTGTTCACTCACTCCCCCTCTCTCACTCATTCATTCTGTTTCTTCCACTGCTGCAAGCTGAACTTTTGTACTGGGCCCCTGTGTGCAATGCTGCCATTTTCTGCCCACAAAATAATCCGCAGCAGTCCCAACAGAGCTTTGTTGAGCTCACTCCCCTTCCCTCACTCACTTGTTATGGATCTCCCGCTGCTGCAGGCTGCCCTTTTGTACTGGGTTCTTGCCTGTGTTGCCAACTTTTTCTGCCCACAAAGACATGTGCAGCAGTTCCGACACAGCTCCGTTGAGGTCGCTTACTCCCCCCTCTCTCCCTCACTCATTCTGTTTCTGCTGGGGCTGCAGGCTGGCCTTTTGTACTGGGCTCCTGTCTGCGTTGCCGCCTTCTTCTGGCCACAAAAAAATCTGCAGCAGTCACGATAGAGCTCCATTGAGCTTATTGACTCACTCCCCCTCTCTCACTTGTTCATTCTGTTTCTCTCGCTGCTGCAAGCTGCACTTTTGTACTGTGCCCCTGCCTGCAATGCTGCCTTTTTCTGCCCACAAAAAAATCCGCAGCAGCCCCAACAGAGCTACATTGAGCTCACTCACTCCCCTTCCCTCACTCACTTGTTCTGTGTCTCCCGCTGCTGCAGGCTGCCCTTTTGTACTGGTTTCCTGCCTGTGTTGCCAACTTTGTCTGCTCACAAAGACATGTGCAGCAGTTCTGACACAGCTCCGTTGAGGTCACTCACTCCCTCCCCCTCTCTCACTCACTCATTCTGTTTCTGCTGGGGCTGCAGGCTGGCCTTTTGCACTGGGCTCCTGCCTACATTGCCACCTTTTCCTGTCCACTAAGAAATCTGCAGCAGTCATGATAGACCTCTGTTGAGCTCCCTCACTCTCCCTCTCTCACTCGCTCGTTCTGTTTCTTCCAGCACTGCAGGCTGCCCTTTTATACTGGGTTTCTGCCTGTGTTGGCACCTTTTCCTGCCCACAAATAAATCTGCAGCTGTCCCGACAGAGCTCCGTTGAGGTCGCTCACTCTCCCTGTCTCACTAGCCCATTCTGTTTCTCCCGGCGCTGCAGGCTGCCATTCTGTACTGGGCTTCTGCCTCTGTTGGCTTTTTTTTTTTGCCCACAAAGAAATCTGCAGCAATCCTGAAAGAGCTCCGTTGGCCTCACTCACTCACCCTGTCTTACTCACTCATTCTGTTTCTGCCGGTGCTGCAGGCTGCCCTTCTGTACTGGGCTCCTGCCTGTATTGCCACCCTTTTCTGCTCACAAAGAAATCCGCAGCAGTCATGACATAGCTCCATTGAGCTCGCTCACTCCCCCTCTGTCACTCACTCATTCTGTTTCTCCCAACGCTGCAGGCTGCCCTTTTGTACTCGGTCCCTGCATGCATTGCTTTCTTTTCCTGCCCACAAAGAAATCTGCAGCAGTCCCAGCAGAGCTCTGTTGAGCTCACTCACTTCCCCTCCCTCACTCGCTCGTTCTGTGTCTCCCAGCACTACAGGCTGCCCTTTTGTACTGGGCTTCTGCCTGCATTGTCACCTTTTCCTGCCCACAAAGAAATCTACAGCAGTCTTGACAAAGCTCTGATGGAGTTTTATCACAACATTTTCAACATAGGCATTTTAAGATCTCTGCTCATTAACAGTGTCAGTGTGATTTTCTTAATATGTCCTGAACACTGATTTCCCACAGCGACTGCACTATTGTGCGCTGGAGAGTGAAAACATATTTCGGCCAGGATGTGAAAACTGACAGCTGCACTGTTCATAAGGAAGTGTGGCAAAATGGCAATGCTGAAAATTTGGAGTGAAAATATTGCAAAGTTACGAGCGTGCGTGGGAACTGCGCAATGCACATTCATAACACATTCATTTTATGGACTTTCATCATCAAAGTTTCAACATAGGCATTTTAGGATCTCTGCTAATGAACAGTGTCACTGTCATTTTCATAATGTGTCCTGAACAATGATTTCCCACAGCGACCACGATATTCTGTGGCATAACTGTGAAAACACATTTCAGCCAGGATGTGAAAAAATGACAGCTGTACTGTTCATAAGGAGGTGCAGAATAATGGCAATGTTGAAAATCTGGAGTGAAAATATTATAAATTCGTGAACTTATGAGCGTGCATGCAAACTGTGCAATGCATGCTCGTAACACAGTCATTTTATGGAGTATTGTCACCAAATTTTCAACAAGGGCATTTTAGAACAATACAGAAAAACATTTGAGTAATGGTGAACACTTTATACACAACTCCCTTGAGGTGCTTACATACATTCAACAATAAATATAATAAAGCAGGGAGTGCAAACTTTGTTAAAGAAGGAGTTCTTTATTCAATTTGGTGTAACTTCTTTAATTCTTAAATGGTCCCCTGCATTTAATTCTTTTGATCTTGTTCATGGGGAATTTTTAGCTGTTTTGACAAAAACAGAAAACATTCTCATTAGAACTCTCTCCTAAATAACAGTATTACAGTGTAATATATGGATTCTTAAAATAATACCCCCAAAAAGCATATAAAAAATCCTTGTAATAGATTAGTTAGTCCCGTAATAGTATGCTTCCGGCTCAACAATACTATACTTCCAGTCCTCGTAATACTATCGTTGGGATTACTGGATGTGACTACTGTATGAGCCCTGTGCTTTTTTGTTTTTTTTTCTGTGAAAGAAGCAGTAACGGATCGGGAGTGGTGTGTGTGTGTGTGTGTGTGTGTGTGTGCAAATGAAGAGCAAGGAATACTCAGAGTCTGACGAACTCTGCAGACAGCAGCAGCACAACTTAAGAACTTGGAAATTCCTCGCATCCATATGTTACAAAAAATAACAAATAGGTTCTTACTGGATACTATTAATGAAATGAATATGAAATAAAATATTAATAGAATAATAGGTTCTGGTGTTTCAAGGCAGAAATTCATCTCGAGGTTCCTGGGGACACAAGAAACTCTCAAGTTTCGCTCTCGAGGTTTCTTGTGGCCCCAGAATCTCTCGATGGAATTACTGCCTTGTAATACACCCGAACCTATCTATTATTCTATTTATATTTTATTTCATATACATTTCATTAATAGTATCTGGTAATTACCCATAAAATCACTTTTTTAACCGTGCTGTGAGCTACTCATCTTTAAACAAAGCTCTCTGTAAAAAATGGACTAAACGACCTTTTAAGCACAGTGCTTACACAAGCCTCCTGATTATGCTTATTTATCTTACAACCGCTTGTGCTTGAAATCCTCTAATTTACTCACATGCCTCAAGTGCTGCTGATTTCTCTCTGATCAGTCTGTATTTTTAATTATTTTCAGTTTTCTTATATGCCAAACTCATAGAACACCCCTGTAATTCAAATGGGGCCCTTTTTTAAAAAAGACGTAAATGAACTTTCTTTTCATTATGTGCATACACACATACCTTGGATGCACTGTTTAAATCAGCTTTCTAATGTTCTTTTATTCTTTGCCTTTAAAAACGGTTCAGCTTTTTGACTGTGTATGTCAACAGTAGTGTCCCTATAACATAAACGGGACATTTTAATACTATATCAATATAATTTAGTTCTTAGTACTACTCTCTGTACCTCTCACATCGATCTTTGGTGCTTGTGTAAGCTATCCTTTAAAAAAGATTTAGCACAGTACAGCAAATGAAGGGATTGACTAAAAAGTAATCGTTGTATGGTTAGGTCATAACTGTATGCCCTGCATGGCTTAATTCGTATATTTTTAAAGGATAGCTTACACAAGCACCAGTGATCTATGCATAAGAGCCTGCTTGGAAAAACATCTTTTGTCCTTCACGGGATAATGTACAGTTGCCTAGCAACACTCTCGATCGCAAGAGGTACAGAGAGTGACACGTCACTCTGGCAGTCTTTTCAAGCAGGCTCGAGAGGGAAGCATTTCTCAAGTGCTTTTCAGCGTCTTAAAAACACCATTACGGTTCGGTACTTAAAATTGTCTTATTTGGTTAAATTCTGGTGAAGAATGATAGAGATTCAACAGTACTAAGGTAAAAATATATTAATTTTGGTAGCAGAAGTACTAAGAACTAAATTATATTGATATAGTATTAAAATGTCCCGTTTATGTTATAGGGACATTACTGTTGACATACACAGTCAAAGAAAAAGCTGAAACATTTTTAAAGGCAAAGAATAAAAGAACATTAAAAAGCTGATTTAAATAGTGCACCCAAGGTATGTGTGCCAAGATTTAAATTATAATGTATTTAGCATGTATGCACATAACGAAAAGAAAGTTCATTTACATCTTTTTTAAACAAGCATTTGTAAATTCTGAATGTTTGCTTGCTGGTATTAGCATTAGAAATGCAGGAGTTAGACAGATACAGAATAGGAATGGCAGTGAAGCACTGAACTTCACATGAACCCCACCTCTATCCTTTAGAGAAGCACAGAATTTGGGGTAAGGTTTTGGGTTGTCAACCATGATGGTCAAGCCATGTCACCTCACCCTATTCTGCAGACACTGACACGTGTTAAGCTGTGCCTTAGGGTGTTTGGCTGTACGGTGACCCCATTCCACATGGACATATGCTGAAATGGGTGCAGCATAGAAGAATGTGGTGAAGTCTTGGGTTGAAGAGTCCAAGGTACACCTCGATGGCTGCCAGTGGCTGGGGGGTTGGGGTGGGATGGCAAGAGCAGTACAGCTGGCAATCCAAAGGCACACCCTGATGCCTGTCTGTCTGTACAGGGTAGGACGTTATGGTTAGAAACCACAATGCCTCAGGCATTTGTTGGTATTCACAGTGCAAATTTTGAACGTGGCCTTTTTGTGACCCCATCTCATGAAAGCATTTGGGACCTCTTGTCATGAACAGTGGCAGTGTGATTTTTGTCAATGTGTCCTGAAAACTGACTTCCAGCAGTGACAGTGCCATTCTGCACCACATGTATGAAAACACAGATCGGGCAGAATGTGAAGAATGACAGCTGTACCATCCATAGGGAGGTATGAAGAGATGGCAATGTTGAAAATGTGTAGTGGGAATACTAAAAATGCTTGCACATTTGAGCATACGTGGAAACCGCACAATGCATGCGCATAACACAGTCATTTTATGGAGTTTCATCTCCAGATTTTCAACATAGGCATTTAACAAGCTGTGGTCAAGAACAGTGTCACTGTGATTTTGTTACTGTGTCCTGAGCACTGATTTCCCACAGCAACCACGGTATTCTACGCTGGAACTGCAAAAACACATTTCAACCAAGATGTGAAAAATGACAGCTGTACTGCTCATAAGGAGGTGTGGGGAAATGGGAAAATCTGGAGCGAAAATATTACAAATGTGCAAAGTTAGAAGTGTGCATGGAAACTGCGCAATGCACACTCATAACACAGTCATTTTATTGACTTTCATCACCAAATGCTCAACATAGGCATTTTAGGACCTCTACTAATGAACAGTGTCACTGTGATTTTTGTAATGTGTCCTAAACAGTGATGTCTCATAGCGACCATGCTATTCTATGCCACTAGTGCAAAAACACATTTTGGCCAGGATGCACAAAATGACAGCTGTACTGTTCATAAAGAGGTGTGGAAAAATGGCAATGTTGAAAATATGACGTGAAAATATTGAAAATGTGCGACGTTACGAGCGTGCGTGGAAACTGCGCAATGCACGCTCGTAACACAGTTAGTTTATGGACTTTTGTCACCAAATTTTCAACATAGCCATTTTTGGACCTCTGCTAATGAACAGTTTCAGTGTGATTTTCCTAATGTGTCCTGGAACACAGATTTCACAACGACATGCGCTTGTCTGCGCCGGAAGTGCAAAAACATATTTGGGCCAGGATGTGAAAAATAACAGCTGTACTGTTCATAAGGAGGTGCTGGCAAATGGCAGTGTTGGCAATCTGGAGTGAAAATATTGCAAACATGCGAAGGTATGAGTATTATGTAAAATCGGCAAATCTATCGTGAGTACAGTCATTTTATAAACTTTTCTCACCAAATTTTCAACATAGACATTTTAGGACCTCTGCTAATATACAGTGTCACTGTTATTTTCTTAATCTGTCCCAAACATTGATTTCGCACAGCAATTGCACCACTGTGCGCCACATGCACAGAAACACGTTTTGGGTGAGATGTGCAAAATTAAAGCTATACTGCTCATAAGTAGGTGTGGTAAAATGGCATTGTTGAAATTCTGGACTGCAAATATTAAAAATTCACGCACTTATGAGCATGCTTATTAACTGCTCAACACACGCTCGTAAAACAGTCATTTTTTAGCAATTTTTTCACCAAATTTTCAACATAGCCATTTTAAGACCTCTGCTCATGAACAGTGTCACTGTGATTTTCTTAATCTGTCCCAAACATTGATTTCACACACCGACTGCGCCATTGTGTGCTACATGCGCGGAAGCACATTTTGGACAAGATGTGAAAATGACAGCTGTACTGCTCATAAGTAGGTGTGATAAAATGGCAAAGTTGAAAATTTGGAGTGCAAATCATACAAATTTGCGAACTTTCTGTGCGTAGGAACTGCGCAACGCATGATCATAAAACAGTCATTTTTAGGAATTTTTTCATCAAATTTGCAACATAGGCTTTTTGAGAGCCCACCTTATGAACACTGGCACTGTCATTCCATTAATAAGTCCTAAAAGGTGATTTCATACAGTGACCGTGAAATCACCCTTGGGGCACGATTAACGCCATGACAGTGATAGAATTCATGAGGAAGGGGTTACAAAAAACCCATGTTGAAAATTTGGTGCCAGAATTCCAAAAAATACCTGAGATATGCAGCAAAGTTGAAAAAAAAACTTATTTATTCTATTATACAGCTTACCGGCATTTCCTCAGTTCGCAGTCAGCTTTGAAGAGTGAAGACATGTTCCCGGTCCACTGAAGATCATTGCGCCGGACTCTGGAGGTAAGTATGGGGTGGGGGGGTGTGAGGAGGCAGGTTACGCAGTGGGTGGGTGCGGGTTGCAGGAGGGGGGTCTGTCAGACTGTGAGGGACCATTTTTCCTTTACAGGGGGAAAAAAATAGACAACGTGGGGACGGTTTTCAATTTTACAGGGGAATTTGGCATGCTGGGATGGGCTACCAGCATGACAAGGGACTTTTTTTAAGGGGGGCAGCTGTAACCGACAGGGATTGGGTACCCCCATCAGCACACCAGAAAACAGGGGTGGGAGAACCATCATGCTGACGGGGATTGGGCACCCCGTTGGCAGGCAACAAAACCGGCGGGGGGGTTTACATCATGCCGATAGGGAGTGGGCTTCCCCATCGGCAGACAATGGCAGTGGGTGAGGGGGTTACATCTTGCCGACTGGGAGTGGGCTCCCCCGACGGCTAAACAAAACATTGTGGCACTGAAGCTGGCGGGGATTGGGACCCCTGTCAGCCAACAAAGATCATTTGGGGGGGCACATGCTGCTGAGGGGGATTGGACACCCCCTTGGCATGGGAGGCTGCCTAATACTGTTTGTGAACGTGGTGGCAAGCCGTCCGCCACGTTCACAAACAGTATTAAGCTAGCTAACGTTCTGCCCTGCAATGACGGGTCGCTCCCTCATTGCAGCACAATGACTGATGCTGCAAAGATGAGGCAGCCCCTGATTGCTGTAGTGAAAACGTTAGAACTTGGTGCACTTTTTGGTGACCAGTGTCATCAGCACACTGTGCCTCCATTGGTCCACCAGTGCCAAGCCCCCAAATGCAGTGCCTCCCTTGGCTGTAGCACTGCCACGCCTCCACAACCTGCTTCTCTCCTAAGCTGTCACATAATGTTTCTTGTGCATGCATGCAAGCAAACATAAAAAGGGCCCCATTTGCATTAGAGGGGTGTTCTACGAATTTGGCATATAAGGAAACCGAAAATAATAAAATATACAGATTGATCAGAGAGAAATCAGCAGCACTTGAGGCATGTGAGTAAATTAGAGGATTTCAAGTGCAAGCGATTATAAAATACACAGATACACAGATACACAGAAATGTGACAGCAGAGAAAGGCACCATGGTCCATCTAGTTTGCCCAACATCCTACCTCCCCCCTTCTGTTATGCTTCCACCCTCTTTTTCCAACCCCTTAAATCTATTCCCAAGCCCTCTTGAACCCCTCCACCATTTCAGCTGCCACTACCTCCTCTGGCAGCTTGTTCTAGGCCTCCACCATCCTCTCTGTGAAAAACTGCCCCCTGACATTACTTCTGTATTGCCCACCTTCCAGTTTGAGGCTATGTCCGCTCGTGTTCACTCCCTTCTTCAACTTGAACAAGCTGTTACCTTCTACCTTATTTATTTCCTTCAGATACTTAAAGGTTTCAATCATGTCTCCCCTCTCCCTCCTAGTCTCCAGAGGGTACAAATTCAGCCCTCTCAGCCTTCCCTCATAGGGTCCATCCTGCATCCCTCGTACCATTTTGGTTGCCCTTCTCTGCACCATCTCCATCAGCTCAACATCTTTTCATACTGTAGGTAAGGCCTCCAGAACTGCACCCCATACTCCATATGCGGCCTGACCATGGTTCTGTAGAATGGCATTAGCACCTCCCTCTTCCTGCTATTAAAACCCCCTGCAATGCAGGCAAACATTCCACTTGCCTTTCCCACCGCCATGCTACACTGGCTGCCTAACTTGAGGTCACACGATACCATAATCCCTAGGTCCCTTTCTGTTTCCTTCTTCTTAATCACCAACCCCCAAAGGGAGTAAGTTTCCCTCCTATTCTTCCTCCCCAGGTGTATCAGCGAGCGCTTTTGTGTATTAAACTTCAATTTTCAGGTGTCAGACCACCTCTCCTGCCTCTCCAGGTCCCGCCTCATGGCTTGCACCCCACTAGGTGAATCCACCCAATTGCAGACCTTTGTTTCATCTGCAAACAGACACACCCATCCCTTCAGACCCTCTGCTAGGTCACTAACATAGACGTTAAAGAGTATTGGTCCTAGCACTGACCCCTGTGGCACCCCACTGGTCACTGCCCATTCCCTGGAATGTGTCCCATTTACCACCACTGTCTGACTCCTTCTCTCCAACCAGTTTTCCACCCACCTGGAAATAAATAAGTGTAATCAGGAGGCTTGTGTAAACACTGTTCTTAAAAGGTCGTTTTGTCCATTTTTTACAGAGAGCTTTGTTTAAAGATGAGATAGCTCACAGCACAGTTAAAAAAGTGATCTTATGGGTACTTACTGGATACTATTAATGAAATGTATATGAAATAAAATATATTGTAATAATGTTATTTAGGAGAGAGTTCTAATGAGAATGTTTTCTGTTTTTGTCAAAACAGCTAAAAATTCCCCGTGAACAAGATCAAAGGAGCGAAACGTAGGGGACCATTTAAGAATTAAAGAAGTTATTAAAGCATCAAGTTGAACAACAAACTCCTTCTTTAATGAAGTTTGCACTCCCTGCTTTATTATATTTATTGTTGATTGTAGGGAATTTAGAACCTCTGCTCATGAACAGTGTCACTGTCATTTTCGTAATCTGTCCCGAACACTGATTTCCCATAGCGACTGCGCTATTCTGTGCCTGTAGTGTGAAAACACATTTTAGCCAAGGTGTGAAAAATGACAGCTGTATTGTTCTCAAGGAGGTGTGAAAAAATGACAATGTTGCAAATCAGGGTGAACACATTTGCAATTACAAATAACAGCGTGCGTAGCAACTGCGCAATGCACTCTCATAAATCAGTCATTTTTCATTTTTTTCCCCCAAATTTGCAACATAGGCATTTTGAGAGCCCACCTCATGAACACTGCACTGTCATTTCATTAATTGGTCCCGAAAGGTGATTCTGCGCAGTGACCGTGAAATCACCTTTCAGGGCCAGTTAACACCATGACAGTGATAGCACTCATGAGATGAGGTCCCAAAAACTCCATGTTGAAAAGTTGGTGGCAAAATTACAAAAAATGCCTGAGATATGCATCAAAATTGAAAAACACCTATTTATTCCATTATACAGCTTACCGGCATTTCCTCAGTTCGCGATCGGCTTTGAAGAGTGCAGACGTGATCCTGGTCCACCAAAGATCATTGCGCCAGACACTGGAGGTAGGTGTGGGGAGGCAGGGTGTGCAGTGGGTGAGTGCGGGTTGTGGGGGGGGGGCAGGGAGACCGCAGAGGAACCGTGTCCTTCTTTACAGGTAAAAAAATAAAATGACATCGCAGGACCATTTTTAAAATTTTACAAAGGAATGTGGCACACTGGGGTGGGCTCCCAGTATGCCAATGGAGTCTTTTGTTTGGGTGGGCAGCTGTAGCTGATGGGGGATTGACCACCCCCGTCGGCACACAAGAAAGGGGGGGGGCGGTGTTACATTATGCTGATGGGGATTGGGCAACCCTCATCGGCACACAACGGGAGTGAGATGCCGACGGGGATTGGGCACCCCATTGGCAGACAACATGGGGGGGAGTTACATAATGCTGATGGGGAGTAGGCTTCCCATCTGCAACATAAATGGTATGGCACTAAAACCGACTGGGATTGGGGCCCCCATCGGCAAACAAACACGGTGGGGGGGGGCACATGCTGCTGAGGGAGATTGGGCACCCCTCGGTGGTGGTGGGGTTTAATATTGTTTGTGAACACGGCAGCAAGCCACCGCCATGTTCACAAACAATATCAGTGCTTCCAAAGTTCCACCCTGCAATGACAGGTCGCTCCTTCATTGCAGCGAATGGCTGATGCTGCAATGACGAAGCGGCCCCTGATTGCAGTGGCTAATTTTTTACAAGTTGGTGACACACTTGCTAAACTAGTGTCAGCAGCAGTGTGCCACGGCATTGGGGGAAGCGGGCCAAGCCTTTACAGGCTGTGGGGGCATTGGCCACAACAGTGCTGTGCCTCCACAACCTTCTTCTGGAGAAAGCTGCCACGATATGTTTCTTGAGCATGTGCACAATCAACATAAAAATACAGATTTTGCTTTATACATTCTCCAATGACTATTTGGTGAGTAATCCATATGAAAAAATAGCCCTTCGTCTGACTAGCATCAGGAAAATATTGGCAGTTGCCACACTGCAATATCCTAAAATATATATTAATACTTGGTGTGATCAAGGTTGCTCTAATGCAAAGAGGCGTTTGAACCAGCTTGTAAAATCAGTAAAGAAATAGGAGTTGAAAAGCAAAAACAAGCTTCTTAATGCAGAAAGGGAAAACTACAAATTATTTCTACTAAAAAAACAAAAAGAATATATCATTACAAACAGTGGGATACAATGCTTGCCATTATAATCAACAATCCTACTGGTTCTTAATAGCCGATGGGACAAACAAATTGAAATATGAAATTGATTTCTTCATTCCAATGGAAACTTGGTTAGAACATTACTCAGACATAGTTTATGATTCCAATATTAGGAAGGTTAGGAACCATTGTAATATTGACATGTCCACATTTAAATCTATAACGTACACTGAAACATATCTCTCAACTGTACAATTAAAAAAACGCAAGGCACCAGGACCCGATGCAATACCCCCAGACGTATACCTAATAGCTCCCTCTCAATGGGTAAAGATACTTACCAGTTACTTTAACAGCTGCTGTAACAAGTTGGATTTTCACCACTCATGAAAGGGAGCAATTATCATACTGATTTATAAAAAGAGAGACAAGAACAACCCACAAATGTATAGACAAATATTTTTATTAGATATTATGGGTAAGATTTTTGCCAAAATGATCCTGGAGAGGTTAAAAGCTAAAATTACACAACTGGGTGGACCCTCAGAGCTGTAAGTTGGCTTCTGGGGAGGGTACTGCACAACTGATAATTATTTCATATTAAACCACCTTTGTGAAAAATATGTAAAACTCAGAAAACAGAAACTCTGTGTGGCCCATATAGATTTCAGCTCAGCCTTCAGCACAATTTCCTGCCAAACCTTGTGGAAGGAAATGGTCTCTTGTGGTATCTCTCCTCATCTAGTGCATATAATTAGAGAATTGTATACAAATACCTGAGCACAGAATAGGCTGGGACTTTGTGGTCAGATATCATCAGTTTTTCCCACCAAGCGGGGAGTATGCCAAAGCTGTGTTTTAGCCCCTCTATTGTTTTGATTTTACATAAATAACCTCTTAGTTTTGCTAGAAACATTGTGCAAGGATTCTCCAAAAATATACACAAGAGAATATGCAGTTCTTGCCTTTGCAGACAATCTGGCACTCATTTCTTTAACCCAATCAGGTCTGTCCAAAACAACTGAGCATATTAAATGAATATGCCAAGAATTATGGATTGAAAATAAATGAGGCGAAGAGCCAGATAATGATTTTTGGCTCTAAAAATCGAGTAAAAACATGGCATATAGGTGACAAAAAACTAAAATCAGTAAATCAGTACAACTACCTGGGACTAAATTTTTCTTCAAATGGCACATCAATACATTGCAGATTAAATTAAAATGAATTGCTAGTTCTTTAAATTAATTCAACAAAAATATGGTGGCAATACAATTAGATCACTGATAGTAGCAGCTAAATCAAAATATAACTCTCATGCACTTTGTAACATTAAGGTATGGGTTGTGCAGAAATATGAATCTTTGGAAGTTCCACTTATGAAGTTGTTAAGATCTGAGCTGGGTCTAGGACAGATTGTACCAGCATCATTGGTTAGGGATGAACTTGGCACAACAGGGCTTACTGCCCTGATACAAGCTAGGAAATTCAAATATTGGCTAAAATTGCTTATAAAATGGGCAAAGGATTTCAAGCAATCTGACTGGTTGTTAGCCATGTGTTAGAAGTGTCTAGCGTATGGCTAAATCTAAAAACCTCATTTAGAATACACAACCCCATTTTATAAGCACAATCAGCCACTTATGTATGTTAGTTCTAATGCATGGCTAGGGGACTGGATGCACTCAACCTGCAGTCTCATGCCTCACTGTGCCCCCTAGCCGTGCATTAGAACTGTGTAACGTATACCCCATTGTATCTTATTGCTTACTTCACTTAGACAAAAATCGCATTCCATATCTATGCCTGAGGGAAAAATACTCTTGGAATGATTGTAACATATAACAATCAAGTTGGTTAAAAAAAATCTTTTCCATTCTAAAAGCAAATAATCTGGACTTTTTAGAAAATTATGTTGACAAGAGAACTGTCATAAGCCTCAGAAGTCTGTTACCAGAACAATTTCAGAAAATTACATTGCAAAAGACTTAAGGGGTATTCAAAATATGCATATTTCCCATCGGCTAGTCCAGAATGATGTTTGAATCATTACTACAGGTATTATTTAGATGTCTTGACTTATACTAATTAAAGGAAACATTATACCAAATGCCGCTTGGAGCTGTTTCCAAGCAAGGTCACAAATGCTAGGTACAATAGTAATAGTGATATGTATGCAAGGTACTGTGATTGTAATAATATTGATGTTGAAGACTTGAAACATGTCATTTGTATGCCAACCCAAAATCTAAATGGCTTGAACCACTTTTGTGCAACACACAGGCAAATGACTGTTATTTACAGTAATATTAAAAATACTATTTACCACAAATGATGAACTAATCATCAAAACTACCGCTAAGCAAAGTTTGAATATATTTGTAATCCTAAATATGTATAATTTTTAACAATTCAACTCTTTTTTCCATTGAATTCCTGGAAGACAGAAGAAGCTGATTTGCAGTCAAATTAGATTATTTTTGTCTTTTCCAAATTTACCTTTAGTTTGGAACCTTACCAAGAAACAGGCAATGATCCAATAACTCCTGCAGGACTGATTACATTATGAAGAGTAAAATGATGTCATCTCCATAGGCTAGTGCAGGAACTGATTTGAGGCTATCTTGGGGGAGTCAGGCTCAAATATGGTTAATAAAGTAAGAAAGTGATTTAAGTATACATTAAAAATTAGGAGAGTCAAAATGCATCCTTGTCTTACACCTAGAGGGAAATTGATCAGTCAGCTGACCATCTGCAGAGATTCTAACTGTAGATGAGGTACCCACATGCAGTGCTTTAATTATATTTAAAAGTCCACCATCAGTGTTTATTTGCTTAAATGTTTCCCATAATATTTGAATAGAGATGGGATCGAATGCAGATAACACATTTACAGATAGCCTTTGCTTTCTTATAGAGACACATTTATGAAAGAGATGCATCAGGACAAAACAATTATTAATAGTGGAACGGCCTACTATAAAACCTGCCTACTGGGGAGGGTTGTAATATTTTGATCTGAAACCCAGAACTGGAGCCATGTCCAAATTTTTTTGGAAAGAAATGTTGCTAGTACAGGTATTAGTTGATAGGCCTCCGGGATTTAGGATTAGATTGCTCACCGTTCTTGTACACTGGTACTATGATATTGCCCTTCTATGAATCTGGGAAATAATCCCACGGTACTTAATGCAAGAATTAAAAAAAACTCTTAGCAATGGAGCCCACCATTCGAAGTTATAGAAATATATTCTGCCTTCATTTTATCTATTCCTGGTGGTTTTCCTAGATTTAGCATCCTCACGGCAGTAGAATCTTCCTGCAGTGACATTTCCTTCGCTGAGCCCTGAACCACAAAGAAAGAGTACGCGTATCCTTATAAAATAAAAGCTGTTCTGAAATGTGAGATCCAAACATCTGCAGAAATATAAGTCTCAGGAGATTTAGGATAAGCATCCGTGCCTTTTGTCACTTAATTCCCAAAACAGGTGGTATACTTTTTTTATGGCTTCTATCATTTTTTCTCAGTTTCTCTTTTGGTACAATCTATTTTGATCTTCTAAGTTCACGTTTCACTGCTTCCCAGCATTAGAGATTTCATATTGTCCTTTTATGGATTCCTTCCACATTGTCATATTTCATAGTTAACGTTTTGCTTGCCCAGCTTACAAAATACATTATACCAAGTTTCTATCTTAATTTTTCCTTTAGTTTTATTTTGGAAAGGTGTCAGTTTATGAACAACAGCAGTTATTTATCAGTTTATGGGTCCAGTTGGAGGGCCTCATGGATGTCAGAGGGTTGCTTCGAATGTTCTTAGGACCAGATGACTACAAACCATAGGTGAGCAGTTCTGTGGTCCTGAGAGTGCAAGAGGTGACACTCTTACATCCATAAGAGGCCCCTGTGACACCACTCCAAATGGACACATACAATTATTGTAGATTGCTAACTTTATGAAATAAAAAATACTTTTTTATTTAATAAAGTTAGCAGCATGAGCAGTCATTGTGAAGCCCGTTACAGTGGCTCAGTGCGTGAAGTACTCTTATGGTAATAAGAGTACCTCACATGCAACTGAAAGAAGTGCTGTGACTGGTTGTGGATGCTCCTGTGATCTATAATTATCATACCTATCAATTGGAAAGCTCTCTAATGTACCTTAATCAAGAAAATAATCTACAGGTAACTCCTTCAAACATTTCCTCCTAATTCACAGTTCCATTTTAATTGTCTATTAATCATCGCACTGGCTTGGGGGATTGTTAACCAGGTAGATTCCATTGAGACAATGAACATAGAGCATACGAAGAAGCAAGCAGAAGAATGCTATTTGGTCTATCAAGTCTGCTCATATTGCAGGGTCCACAGCTTGAGCTAATGTCCCTGCCTCCCTCCCTCCCCACTCCTCCCATCCTCCCTACCCATGATCCTTACTTCCCCATGCCTATCCCATCCTCTCTTAAAGCTGCCCACTGTCTTCAATGAGATGACCTCTTCCAGCAATGTATTCTAAGTGTCCCCCACCCGCTCTGTGAAGAGGTGCTTCCTGACCTCCCTCCTAAACCTCCCACCCTCTAGCTCAAGACTATGCTCTGTCATATTATGAATGACACTCAGTTTAAAGAGACTCTCCTTATCAACCTTATTTATCCCTTTCAAGTACTTGAAGGTCCCAATCATGTCCCCTCTCTGTCTCCTGTCTTCCAGAAAAAAAATGGGCAGCCTGGATGGGCCTTGCAGTGCTTATCTGCCATCAGCTGCTATGTTTCTATGTTTCTGTGAGTACATGTTCAGTGCCTTCAACCTCTCCTCATATGCCTTACCCTGCTGACCCATTATCATCTTTGTAGCCCTCCTCTGGACCTTCTCCAGCAGGTTAATGTTTTTTTTGAGGTGCGGGCACCAGTATTAAACTCAGTACAAGCTCCTCTCTCTTACTACTGATCCCCCTAGATATGCATCCCAGCATCTTGTTTGTCTTTGCTGCTGCTTTCTTGCACTATGTCAAGTGCCTCAGGTCACTAGTGATTATCACTCTTAGGTCCTTCTCTTCCTGTGATGCAGATACTTGGACTCCACCCAGGTAGTACTCTGTACTGGGATTCTTGGCTCTGGTATGCATAACTTTGCATTTTTGGGCATTGAAGCCAAGCTGCCAGATCATGTACCACCTCCCCAGGTTTTCCAGATCTTCCTGTAGGTCTTGTATCCCTTCAGCTGTGTCTACTCTCTCACAGAGCTTGGCGTCATCCATGAATAGGCGCATTTTGCCCTTAATGCCATCCCCAGTGTTATTGATGAAGACACTGAACAACACCAGCCACAGCACAGAGCTCTGTGGGACCCCAGTGGTTATTTCTCTGGTACCAGATAACTTTCCCCTCTCAACCACCCTCTGGGTTCTGTTCCTCAGCCAGTTTTCCACCCATCTAGCCATCTTTTCCCCAACCCCAAGATCCACCAATTTCCTGATAAACCTTTCGTGGAGTCCCTTTTTCAGGGATGACCTGGATTAGTTACATTCAGTAGTAGCATTACAGCAACAATACATTAATAGGAATTTTGGTACAAAAATTACACAGTTTGTTTGGAGGAACCAACATTTTACAATAGGTAGGACAGAAGACAGGGCCAGTTAAGAAGTTAACAATAACTGCCACAGTAAAAATTAGTTATAGAAATGTAAGGGCTTCAACTATGGAGATACAAGAGTGTCTTTATTTTAGTTAGGGATGGGACAAATACCACTTTTTAGTATTCAATCAAATATTGAATAGTTGCTGATGGTAGTCGACGTATGCGAATAGTATTACACATGACAAAAAGTGGTTTAAATAATTAATTGTTGCTCATGCATACATCATGGAGATACTAGTAAGTACAGTACTGTATGTGTCACCAGCTTGAATCCCTGTGACGCCTCAATCAACTGCTTCTCTATTGTGCTCCAACATAAATTCCAATATAAATTTACATAAAGGTTACAAAACTAAAAGCAAATTCAAGGGATCTTACTGAGAACTTCTAGCTGGTGTGTGTGTGCGTGTGTGTGTGTGTGTGTCTGTGTGTCAGCGTTGGGAGACAGAGGGGAAGGAAATGAGACAGCTGACAATTATCATCTCATTTGGCAGATGGCTACAGCGGCTAGGTAGTGCAAAAGAGACCCATTAACACCTCCACAGCTGTGGTCAGGTAACTCCAGGAAGTGTCAAGGAGGCTACTTAACTGCAGCTGAGGTTGAGTTAATGAGTCTCCGGCATCCAACATAGCAGGTGCCATTAATCCACTATAGCCATCAGATCTCAAATATTCTATCCACATAAGTCTCATGTTTAGATATTCTATTTATCTCTTACATCATCCACCTCTTCCTACCAAGTATTAAGTTAAGACACAAACTGTGTGAGTGTGTCTCTCTCTCTCACTCCCCTCTGTGTCCCCCTTTGCTAAATATACTGTACTGGACAAAACAAATTATTGGGCACTCACCACTTGTTTGTTAGCTGCAGATTTTAAGTCCATGCACAGGTTTGAGCTTTTGTAACAGATGTCAAGTGAAACCGTAGTTACTAGGTCAGAGCTTTTGCTCCATCAGTATCTTTAAGTGCCTTAGTGGAAAGAGGCACTAGAAGAGATGCCTCTCCTGTGTGACTCTCACTCTCTATTAGGAGAGGAAACACGGCTCCAGCAGCACTAACTCTGCCTCAGTCTCTCTCTTACACACAGCAGTGTCCAGTGTTCAATCGCAGCTCTACTGTTTCACTGTTTTACCCTGAATGAGTGGTCACTGTTGTCAGCTTGGTCTCACCTCACACCACAGAATGATAACTGCTACTGAGCACTACTATGATGCGATAAGTTAGTATGCATACAGCCAGCAAACGGCACATGGTATGTTCCCAACCACTCACTCAGGATTTTACATGGCATGGTGACCAATAACTGCTCATAAAATTATTTGATATTTGATTTTTTTAAGTCAGTATTCAACTGAATACAAATAGTGGTGAGAGGTCACTATCCGTATATGAACTGAATACAAATCAAATATTCGGCCCATCCCTAATTTTAGGTGAGCTTTGCCATTGAGAATAGGGAGATTCACAGTCAGATTATCCAAGCTAAGTGCAAGGGAACATTCAGGGTTAAAGTTAGCACTGACAAAGTGCTGAGACCCAGAGGAATGTTTTGAGCCTCCTTTTGAATTGCACAATGGTTGAGCTTGAATGAACTTCCAGAGGTATGGAATTCCAAAGTGGTTGTGCAGCTGCAGAGAAGGACCTACTGCTGGCAGTAGATGCAACACTAGGGGTATCGAGCACCAGGTTAGAAAGTAAACACAGCGACTTAGAAGGCCATCTATATTGAAGTAGGGTGGAGAGGCTGGGAGGGGCAGTAAGCTGCAATAGTTTAAAAGGTCATGCAATACAGAGGGAAACATAGCCTTACCTCCCAGGAGGGCAACCCTAGTGAGGTAAGGACACTGTAGTAATGTTCTCTTGGATGGGCACCAGTGGCAAAGTGTGCTGTTCTACAGTAGAGTATCCTTAATTTTGCCAGGACAGAGTCACTTGCAGACTGCATGATTGGGGCTGTGTAAAAGAGAGTAGGTAGTAATGTACTGTTGGTTACAGGCAGCTGTGCTGGGGAAGAGAGGTAGGGAGAGGTAGGGAGAGAGTCTGTATATGAGGACAAGCTTTTGGTTTAGAGTTTTGGAGAGGGTGTCCACATAGACCAGGACCATCTAGGAATATTTGCCTGAATACAAACTTTTTCAAAGGAATTTAAAAAGGCATCCATATTCTCCTCCTCTTTAAATTCGGCTATCAATTTGGAATTTAATTTGTAACCTAGTTCTGTAGTTCCAGTTAAACCCAAGCCACTTACCTGCTCTGGTGTTGGTGGCTGGAGTCATAGCTTCTCCAGTTCATGTTGCCTCTTGTGCTCACACTCCTCACGGTCAGCCTCTCACTAGTCACGCTTGGCTTCTCGCTGCTCTCTCTCCATCTCCCGCCATTCTCGCTCTACCTCTCACTGAAGTTGTCACTCTTCTCTCTGGAACTCCAGATCCATCCTGCACAACTCAATCTGCAGCTTGATCACTTCTGACTCCAGAATACTGGTGACATTTCCCTGATGCTGTGGCCCTTGGCTTGCATGGGCCCTACTGTCCTCCTCACTGGATCCAGACACTGCAATGGACACTGGCCCCTCCACATCCAAGGTTCGGTCCTTTTCAGTCACGGTCTGTAACTCAATGCTGTGGGCATCTGCTGCCATCAGGGCATCTATGAGGTTCTGCTTGTTGGCTTTCCCCTCATACTGGACTCCTCTGCCATAGCACAACTGCCTCAAGTAGTCTGCAGTGTACCCACTGTAGTTGGAAGCCATCTTCTTCCCTAACTACGGCTACTCTAACTTGCATATTAGAAAAACAAAATAAAACAGGTAGGAACTTTGACTGTAAGCAAAATTATATAGTTCTGCTTTCTGCTTAAAAAAAAATCATTGCCTTATGTTTGAAAATGAGCTGTACAGTATTAAGCTGCCACACTGAACTGTTAAAGCTTGTGTTACCTATATATTTTGATCGCACTGCTGCCAACCAAATCTGTCACAAATGCACTCCCCAAGTCAGGCCCTCTGCTCCCACAGTGCCAACCTCAGAGCGCAATAATGTGAACAGGTAAAGGACAGGGTGACCCTCCTCTCTGTTTTGGGTCCGAATCACCTGTTAGCCTTAAGTTCTGGGGGACTCAAACTGTGAACCTTTTGTTAGCATACCCAAATGTACAGGCTTAGATAATATTCTCTTCAGAGGAGGGGGGATGCAATATATCTTTGCCTAAGGACACCTAATCGGGTATCCAAAAGGAACCCTTAAACTTTATAATAGATTGTAGGTATATTCTTACCTTTTTTCCCAAGCTCAGTAACACCATCAAGCCCTTGAACAGTTGTCAGGCTTAATATCAGTTCAGCAATAGCATGCAAAAAAATGAATAAGGAGACCCAGGCAGTATCTTAAAGAAAATGTTTACTAAAAATTGATAAAAACAGCAAGGTAAAATACAGAACAAATATCAAAGAGCATCACAATCACATAAAAGAAAATAGGGAAAACTACAGAACAAAACTCCTACCACAATATATTTAGATTGTGCTATCTAATGTATTACCTTTATATAAGTGCATTTTAAGTTAGAGAGATCTTTGTTTCTTAACAGCCCACGATGATACAGTGTGTTACATTTCAGATACACTGATACATTTTCAACTCTATTTCCACACCCTCTCGATGAGTCATCTAGCTCCTCCTTATAAATTTTATTCCTCAAAACATAATTTCCTACTAGGAGGTATTTTAAAATTAATGGAAACATCAGAAGAAAGAAAACATTTCCTAAATATGACTCCTTAATTAAACATTATCTTTGATCATAGCATTCCCACACTGGCACCAAGGTGTTGAAAAGCCAACAGTAATCAGCCTAATGACGTCCTGTTCCTGATGTCATAAAGTCACATTTGGTTTCAACTTAAAAAGCATGAGAAGGTCTTAATATAATAAAATGCCATTTTGCAAGGAAATCAATTAAATGTTTCTTGCAGTCTGTTTTACAATATCCTGTGGTTTTCAGCCACTGACACCTTGTAGCCACAGTCCAAATTCCTCACACACTGAAAGGTCATACACAGACCATGTATTTATAATATCATTATCGTACAGTAATCATAACCAGCTGGCCAAGTGTCACACACCACACCTGTAGGTCTCTCTGCTACCTCCTGCCCGCTGTTTCTCTCTATGCTGCACGTATTGTTCCACTGCTGCCTCATGCTCAGTCTCTCTCTGCCGCACTGCTGATCATGCTGTCTCACTGCTGCCGCACACTCACTCTCTGTGCCGCCCAGCAGCTCCTCATATACCACTACTGTCTTGCTCTGTCTACACTGGACCGCTGCTTCTGCTCTCCCCGCACACAAGGAGGCCGCAGAGGACATACTGGGAAATGTGCTCCTATGAGCAGTGCACAGTGCTCTTGCACTCCAAGGCACAGAAGCAGCAGACAGAGGGAATATGAGGGGAGACACTCCTGTGAGCTGAGCAGTCAGTGAGCAGCGGTGGACCTCAGCACAGGGGGGCTCCAAGCCACTGCACTCCCACACTGCAGAGGAATAGAAGCAGACTGGGGGGACAGGCTGTCATGTTAGGGAGGGCAGGCAACTTTTCAGAGCAGTAGGACTGATGACGGCAGCTTCCATACATGGGGGAGGGATGAAGTCAATATACAGGAGTGGTAGGAGAGAGAGAGAGGCACACCTACATTTCTTGTGCAGGTGCCTTCCTGCAGTTGTGTACAAAATTAGATTAGGGACCAAATAAAGACACTTTGCCACATATGTGAACAACTATACTTTTTATGTGTACAATAAGAGACATGACAAACTCAGTTCTGTATTGTTCACTGATTCTGCTACCTGGTTAGTGAGAATAGAAATGGCTGCTCTTAAAAAAATTATCTGTTAATACAGAAAAAGTCCAAGTTTACCCGTAAATCTCACCAAGACTGTCTCACCCTGACTGTGCTGATAAGGGTGTTGTAATGCACTGTCAGATGATGCCTTTCTACTAATCACCTATGTTGCTATGTGTAGCCCATGTTATAAAAGTGTTATAATATGCATGAAAAGTGCAAGTCCATGGGATAGCATAGAATAATCCTTAATGGAACTGTGGCCAGGAAAACTGTTCTTGAAAAAGTGCTTAAATTATTCCACTGTTTTTTTTCTTCCATTATCAATATCTACAAGGTGTGTGTGTGTGTGTGTGTGCAGCTATTCCAAGCTTTTTTCATATTCCCATTGTAGCGGGGTTGGGATAACAGGATACAATAACTCAGGCAGACCAATAGCTTTCATGCATAAAAAGCACCGCTCTGGCACTTGTCATTTTATTCCCTCCTTTAAAATGATTTTTCAGAGAAACAGAAATTCTGGCATTAGTTCATATACTTCAATAGGTTTACAAATTAAACAAATGAAATGTCCTCAGAGGGGCCAATATTCTGCCCAGCAATGGCACTTTACTTTCTTTGAGTCTTTTCACACAGTTGTGCAAGCTCCTGAAGTTTTTCACCTCACACAGTCAGTGAAACACTGACTCCCCTATCTAACTTTAAGTCCCTAGTGGCAATCTTTTATACACATATCAAGGTGATATAATGGATCTAAGATCTGCCCATAATTGCCCCTTAACTACAAAGTACCTCACAGTGGCTCATAACCCATCCAATACAAAAACAAAAGGGCTATTTCTAAGCCAAGACAATGAGCGTTCACAACTGTAAAATAATAACACCTTTATACTCATGCTAAACAGATTTATTATCCTTAGGAGCTTTAATTGCCACTAGATCTTCCTCTAGGTAGTGACCTCACTACATAGAGTTCTTATAAAAACAGACAGTCTGTGGGCTGCCAGCCCTATAGCAGCACCACATATAGCCAACAGAGGGGCTCCCACAGGTAAAGAACCACAATTTCATAAAATTTATCCTTAGAGATTTGTCTAGCTTTGTTCCGTTTTCTGACTTCAAAACTGGCACTCCTCCTACATTAAATTTAGGTAAGCACCTTGTAAATTTCCTTTGGGAAACAAGGCCCAAAAATGTATTTTATTATGTTTGCTTGTGTGCATGTGCAAGAAACATTATGTGGCAGCTTAGGAGAGAAGTGGGTTGTGGAGGTGCAGGCATTGTGGTGGTCAATACTGTTACTGCATTTTTGGGCTTGGCTGCCTGCACCGAATCTGATGGCATGCTGCTACTGACACTAATTCTGCAAGCGTGCCACCAACTTGAAACAAATTCTCCGCTACAATGAGGGAGTGACTTGTCATTGCAGGGCAGTTCCTTGTCTGGTGTAACATTTCAGTAAACATGGCACCAGCTATTGCTGTCCACCTCTTACACAGTGTGTTTACATGTGGTGGAGATTTCCGACAGTCATCGGGGGTGCCCAATCCCCCTGTCAGCATGCCCCTTTCTCAGTTCATCTGCCAACAGGGGAACCCAATCCCCATTGGCATACTGTCCCCCCATTAGTAATATGCCGAAGGGCGTGCCCAATCCCCCTTGACTCATGCGCCCACTCAAACACAGATACATTGTATGTGCCAATGGTGTGCCCAATCCCCATTGGCTCAAGACGACCCCCACCAACAAACATCCAGGTGGCACACTGGAAGCCCACCCCAGCATGACAATCATCCCTGTAAATGAAAAAAAAAATACTGCATGTTTTTTTTTTTACCTGTGAAAACAGAAAACCACTCCTCGTTGTCTCCAGTGCCCACTTCCCCAACCCGCACCCACCCTCTGTGCACCTCACCTCCCCACAGCCCCCTACCCATACTTACCTCCAGAGCCGTGCGCAATGGTCTTCGGTGGAGCGGGGATACGTCTGTACTCTTTACAGCTGACTGTGAACTGAAGAAATCTGAAGTAAGCTGTATAATGGCATAAATGTTTTTTTTTTCAACTTAGGTGGATATCTCGGCCATTTTTGCAAATTGTGGCACCAACTTTTCAACATGGGGTACTTGGGACCCCACTTCATGAATTCAGACACTGTCATGTGGTTATTCGGTCCTGAAAGGTGATTTTTTTAAGTCACTACGTGGAATCACCTTTCAAGACCAATTAATGAAATGTCAGTGTTACTGTTCATGAGGTGGGTTCCCAAAAAGACTATGTTGCAAATTTGGTGAAAGAATTCCAAGAAATGATTGTGTTATGAGTGTGCATTGCACAATTTCCATGCACACCCGTAACTTTGAGAATCTGTAATATTTTCACTCCACATTTTCTACCTTGCCATTTTTGCACACCTCCTTATGATCAGTACAGCTGTAATTTTTCACATCCTGCCCAAAATGGTGTGGTTGCTGTGGGAAATCAACGATTAAGAAAATTATAGTGACACTATTCTTGAGCAGTGGTCACAAAATGCCTTTGTTGAAAATTTGGTGAAAGAATTCTACAAAATGACTGCATTATGGGTATGTGTTTCCACATACAGTATGCTCGTAAGTTTGAGAATTTTTTAATATTTCCACTCCTGATTTTCAGCATTGCCGTTTCTTCAACCCCCCCCCCCATGAATGGTACAGCTGTCATTTTTCACATCCTGCCCGAACTGTGTTTTCATACATCTGGTGCAGAATGGCACAGTCGCTGTAGGAAATCAATGTTCGGGACAGATTAACAAAATCACAGTGTCACTGTTCATGAACAGAGATCCCAAATGCTTTCATGATGTGGGGGGTCACAAAAAGGCCATGTTGAGAATTTGTAGTGCAAATACCAGCAAATGCCTGGGGTGTTAGGGTTTCTAACTATAACGTCCCACCATGTACGGACTGACAGGTATCAGGGGTGTGCCTTTGGATTGCCGGCTGGAATACTCATGTCATTCCACCCCCCCACCTCCACCCTGCAGCCAGTGACAGGCATCGAGGTGTGTCTTGGACTCTTCAGCCCCAGAGTTCACCCTATTCTCCTATACTGCACCCATTTCAGCGTATTTCCTTATGGAATGGGTGACTGGAATACCAAACACCCCAAGGCACACCTCAACACTCGGTGTCTGCAGGATAGAGTGAGGTGAAATGGTGTGAGTGTTATGGGCGATGACCCAAAGGCACACTCCAATGCCTGTCCATCTCTGCAGGGTGGGGATGGGGTTGGCGTCACTTCAGTACTTCACTGCCATTCCAATTCTGCATCTGTCTGACTCATTCACTTTGAAAGGCTAACACCAGCAAGCAAACATTTGGCATTGACAAATGCTTGTTTTATTTGCTTCTACTTAAAGCGATGTGTACTTTACTAAGGGTTCAGCTAGACACCATAGATAATCTTAATGGGGCCCCAGAGTCCTACTGTGTCTGTAGCTGTGTTTTCATTGTTGAGGTATTTGTCAGCTCATTTTAAACTTTCATTAGAGCAGATACAAACCCTATATCACACAGCATGGTGTACTTTTTTAAGGTAACAGAGAAGCAACAAGCTGCTTAATTAGCTGCTCTTATTTAGCGCTATAGAAACAGTTCTTTACTTTTGCCTGCAGCTGCAAAGTGCAGCCGTCAACTTTTACATTTCATTTTGGCCCTTTGCCAAGGGCAGTTTCTAGCAAACAAAGGGAACCTTTCTAGCACCTCGCTAGGGAGGGACCTGTGTCCAGCGAGGCTCAGTAACAACTTTTTTAATGCTGGCCAGCCTGGCTTCACTATTTTAATTTTCCCTGCCAAACTTTCAAAGCTCTGGACAGAATTGGGCATGGAGAGAGAATGGCGTGCTTCCTGATGTAAGCGCAATGCCTCTTCTCCTCTCCAACCCATACCTCAGAGTATTTTCTCTTTCCTGGTGGGGGGGGGGCGCTAAGAGCCACCACAATTTCCCCAAGGGGCCTCAGTAACAGACAGAGCAGGGTGAGTCAACAGCGTTATTTTATAGCAAGCCACGTTTTACAAATGCAGCTCAACCCCAGCTCCTATGCTCTGCCTTTTTCATTTAACTAGAGTGCGGTCAGCAGAAGCCGAATGGGAGAACAAGAAGGAATGATTTTATGAAGCACTAGTACCAAAACCCACTTGTCTCCCTTTTTATTTGTTCCAATGCCTGCTGACTGGTTCCTAAAAAGGGGGGGGGTGTTGAAAACCCCTTTTGATAAATTTAAATACAGGCGGCATGGAAGTCGCTATACATTTTACATTGCTATTTTTAAGAACACGACAGTGCTATCATGCTGAAGACATTCTTCTGGGGCTGATAACAGCAGGGAAGGCATACAGAAAACAAACAGGGTGCTGCTCCTCTTCAGTCACTTCCTATTGACTGTTTACTCATTTGTTTTCAAGGAAACAACTACAATACGGCGAACTGCTGTATTCTTTTCCTTCTATACCAGTGGCATTTAGGTGCCTTTTTGCACATAGGGTGCCTTTACTTCATTCGTATGTTGAAGGGCTAACTTAAACCCTGAGGTCGTGTTTCACTTGACCTCCCATGCTGATGCTGGACCCAAGAGGATTTATTGAGTAAAGGCACTCTAATACATATGTATGTCCATGCCAACAGGCATACATCAACTTGTTTTATATGTATTTCAGGCCTCTAGGCCTTAAAAAATGGGTGTCAAAGGACAAAGAGGGGACCACCTTCTTTCTCTCTCTCTCTCTCTCTCTCTCTCTCTCTCTCTGCACAAGAGTAAACACTCAGGACAGGGATCACTCTGTCACACCCACTAAGAAAACATGTTTTGGACGGAGTTCATTGTTATACCAGTTGTCGGATTTTTACAACTCCTTGCTGCAAATGGTTTCTTTCCTCTCGTCAGGCATTGTCAGTTTCAGATCTGCACTTAAAAAATATTTGCTTGGTTCTGAAAGTTGTCTGTGCATATGATTTTTCATTTTATGTTGCCTATAGTTCAATGGGGTGAGCTACCGGCCACCCCCCCTTCCTGAGTGATATAAGCAGTTCTTTCCAGCCTCCTCCTCCTGAAGCATTTTTTCTTTGCTGCTGGAGGCTCTGTTGTACTTGACTCTCCTCTTGCATTTTTGGAATCTCTGCTTAGTTGGTGCAGCCGTTCTGCTGGTTTGTGTTCTCCTAGCTTTCTTGGTCTGTATTTTGCTTTTGTCTCCAGCTGCTTCTTGCTTCTGTCTGTTGTCTGTGTCTGCTCTACTGTTCTGGTGTGCTTGTGTTTCTTCAGTTTTCTTTTTGGGGTGGGACTGGGGAGTTCTAGTTTTCCTAGCATCCTGCTGCTTCACTTTGCTTGCTTTGTGTGGCTTTTCTAGTTTTTCTAGTGTTTTGCTGTGCTTTTGTTTACCTTGAGTCGTTCAGACTCCCATGTGCTTTATCATACCTTTACCAAACCTCTCTGTTCAACTGCAGTTGTTGTCTGTGTGCCATTCAGCTCTGCTGTTCTCCATGCCTCTAACAGTGCGCACATCCACCTTAATTGTTTGCACCTGGACTGGTTTCACTCAGTTTTGGCTCCATCTAGGCAGTTGCAACTCCCAACTCCACAAATCTCCTGTGCTGCTTCTACTCTTTTTGGGGGTTTCTGCTACAGCTTATCAGACTAAGATCCTTTACTTCATACTGTATTGCACTATGAATGAAAGGAATCAAACTGAGTGGAAAATAGGGAGCGTATCTACAATTTTTGGGGTTTCCTGCCCTGCCATCCAAATGACACTCTATCATTAATTTACTGTTGCCCTAGTCCTATGTGCGGGACTCATATGCATTTGTAATCATAACTCAAACTCTAATTACTTTTGCCTTTGCATTTGATCCAAAGAATGTCAGCCCAGCTTACAGCAACTGGCATTTAAACAGTATGTTTCTAATTGTTATATATACAAAACTTTCAGTCATTAAATTAGCTCCTACCCTAGCAACATTACAGTTGCTGTTTGGTCTCATGGTGCTCAACCTGTGGCTTCCCTGTTATTCCCACAGAGGGGGACTGTGATGTCACAGCGGTGCATCATCGCTCCAAGTAGCGGTAGCATATTTTTGTCTAAGCTTTATGATTTTGCCCTGCTCCTTTGCTTACATGGCTTTTCAGTTATCCATGCATAAATACATTTCCTTGTAGCCTACTTGGCGTTGAAGATATTCATTGCATTTCATTACTGCATTGCAAATACTTACTGCCTTGCAAATGCTCCTTACTGGAATAACCTAACTCTGCCTTAATGGCATTTCAGGTACTCATACCATTCATATTAATTCACTATTCATGCTGTAACCATAGCAATCAGCTGCTAAACCTCATCGACTCATTTATGCTTAACCTCATTGATTCAAACACTGGCATCACAGCCTCTCACTACCTAAACACCTACCTTTTATGTCACCATTAATTTGGCTTCTTTAATGGAATTGGTTGGCTTACTTTCCACTGGCTGCTACTATCATCAAATGGCTCACACTGCAGCTTCTTACCTCTCCAAGGCCGCTGACTTTGCTCGGCCTCCTCCTCATCAATAACCTGTTACTTAATCTACAGCTGCTAGCTTTATGAGGAGTTTTTTTAAAGCAATCTCCAGGGGAACATGTTGGGGAGCTTGGAAGATGATGGACTGTGCAGCTTCACACTGATCTTGCTGTGGAGGAGCAGACTAGCAGGAGTACTGACATGCTTACCACTCATCAACAACAGGTATGCCACCATTGCCTGAATTTTAGCTCACTTTGTCTGAGTGAATTATTTGTCAGCGAGACAGGATCTGCGGTAGCGACCTCTTGCCAGTGCTCTTTTTGGATGGTCTTGTGCTGACATTCTTACATTGCCTGCCTAGAAGTTTTGTACCCCCTGTGACACTTGGACAGCTGGTTCTGATTACTCTGTGATTTTTTTAATTATATAATATTTTATTATTTTCAAGACTTAAAGGACATCATATATAAGTTTGTAAAAGATATATAGTCTCAAAAATAAAACCTTGCAATACAGTCCTATTTTGCATCTACATGGAAAAAAAATTCCAGGAATCACAACACTCTGAAAGCAGTATTGAAAACTAACTTGTTTTGATAATGCAGTGTTCTTCTATCAATAATATATCACCATTATTTACTGTTCAGGTCAAGCAATCACTTTTTCAAAATAAAGCCAGTTACAGTATCCCTAGTACCATGGTCATTCACATATCTATCCCTGAGGCACAAAGTCTGATTGCCAGAATATGGTGTAAGAAAAAAGAAATAGGGGTGGGGGAGTAGCGGAAAAAAGACAGAAGAATAAAGAAAAGAGAAGGAATATTGGACCTCTGTATAATAGAAGCCATGGGGTCACAGTTACATAGATACTAGACTAAAGCTTCACCTATTCATTCCTCAATAATCATGAAAAAAGTACTTTTGATATTGCAGTTTAAGTAGGGGGGTTCCTAGGTCAGAGAGGTACAACCCTACGCAGTACTGAATTAAGATAAGCTTCCCATTTACTGAAATACAGGGGAGGTCTGCCATTGTTAGCATAAGTTAATCTTTCAAAAGTAGCCAGTCTGGCTATGGCCGAGTGCCACAGAGAAATTGAAGGTGGCAGGGGTTGCCTCCAATACATCAAGAGGAGCCGTTTGACCTCTAGCAAGACTACCAGTATCCAGTTTTGCTGTTGTAGCTTAAGGTGTGACAGAGGAGTCTGGTCCCTCAAAAGCTGCATAGGATTGGTCAGGTCAGTGGGCTGCCCCAGTACTCCAGAGCAATCCATAGCTATAGCGGATCAAAAGGGGACTAGAGTTGGGCAGTGCCACAATATATGGAGAGTGTTGGCTGAACTATGTCCATATCTCCAGCATTGTGCATGAGCAAGTATCCCCCACTTGTAGAGGACAGCTGGAGTGTGGTACCAGCAGAGAAGGATTTTTAATTGAATCAATTGACTCCTAGAGTCCCTGTACATAGAATGTGCTAATTGCAGGCAGCGGGACAAAGTGACCGGTGTAAGTAAATGCCCCAGGTCTTTGCTCCACGTGTCACTGTAAGCAGCCATGTAGTCAGGTTGGGCCTCGCGCATAATAGTGGAAAATCTGCCAGCCAGACCCTGTGAAGTGGGTTTAAGGTGTAGTGAGGACATCCAACTCCATCTGGACTCCGCCATGCTGGTCCAATCTAAAGACTGCACTGTATTGCAAAGCTGCAGAAATTTCCAAAAATTCTGGGATTGCAGGGAGTAGCGGGCTTTGAGCTGTTCGAAGGACATAAAAATTGTGGTGTTTGGCATGTATAAATCTTGGACATAGTTTATCCCTTTCATCTCCCATGAGGACCAGAGGAGGGGTTTGTCTGCAACCTTCAAGAGTGGATTGTTCCATAATCTCAAGTATCTGAAAGGAGGAAAAATACTCTGATTCTTGGTCTTGGTCACTTTCATGATGCGGAGCCATGTTTTCCTGGTCTCAGCCATGACCAGGGAGAGTTGGCACCCGGGGGTGCTAGCGTTAGTTAGCAGGAGGCTGAGGGGTATGTTTCGCAAAATTTGGCCCTCTAGCTGTACCTATGGCACCGATGGAGAGACAGCAGGTAAGAACCATTTAACAGCTTGAGCTGCAATAAATGACCAGTGGTAACCTTGGAACCAGGGAATACCCAAACCTCCCCGGGACCAATGGGCTCGTAGTTTAAGGGTGCCCCATCCTGGTTTTTTCCCTTCGCACAGAAAGGATGAGACTAACCTATCCAATGAATGAAAGACTTTGTCCAATAGGGCTATCGGTAGATTATTCAGCAAATATGATACCCTGGGCAATAGTAACATTCTTATGGTAACAGCTTCTCCTGCAATGGAGAGGTTGAGTCTTTTCCATTGAGCTATTTCAATCACTAGCTGGTCTAACAGGGGTGTAAAGTTCTTAGATTTAATCTGCCCCCAATGAAATGGTATGTAAATACCCAAATAAGATAGATTGCTAGACTTCCAGGAAAGTCCCATTCCCTGTATGCGATCTTTGGTACATGCCACATTCAGCGGGGTGACACAGGTTTTCTTCTGGTTAACCTGCAGGCCTGATATATGGGCAACGGTGTGCAGGGTATCAAGAACAGGGTGAAGGGATTCACACGGGTAGGTGAGTGTAAGAAGTAAGTCATCCGCATACGAACATGTGAGGTATGAGTGGGCTCCCACCTGGATACCTTCGATAGCCTGATTGGCCTGAAGAACCCTGGTAAGAGGGTCCAATGCTACCAAACATAAAAATGGGGACAGAGGGCACCCCTGTCTGGTGCCACGCTGTAGGAAAAAAGAATCAGAAATATCCTTATTTGTGAGAATTCTAGCCGTGTGATTATTATACAGAACTTGGATCCACTGTCGAAAATATGGGCCAAAATCATAAAGCTTAAGGGCTTCATGCAGATAAGGCCATTCCACGGAGTTGAATGTTTTCACAAAATCAACTGCAATAGCCACCATGGGCTTAGAGGAATGGGTGGCCTGCCACTTAAGGTTTAGCACCAGACGAATATTGTCCACAACTGCTCTACCCTTAGTAAAACCAGCCTGAGATTTGAGGACTATAGAGGGTATAACATCTAGCATTCGATTAGTAAGTATTTTGGCTACAATCGTGGTATCCACAGAAATTAATGAGATGGGGCAAAAGTTTGCACAATTCAATGGATCATCAGACTTCTTACAAATGAGGGGTAATTAGTGCCTCTCGCATCATTGGTGGAAGGGTACCCATTTCATGGGCATCCTGCAGGGCTGCAAGCAGTGGGGCACTGACCTCCAACCTAATCAGATAGTAAAGCTTGGTGGTCATGCCATCAGGCCCCGGGGACTTACCCTTGGCTAGTTGAGAGAGTGCCAAGCTCAGCTCTGCTTCACTAAAGGGCTTATCCAGTGCGTCCCACCTTACCTCTGATAGTTGAGGGACGCACACTGTGGAGCAGAAATCCTTTAAGAGGTCACCTATCTGTTTCTGTGTCAGGGACGTATGGGACTGGTACAACTGCTGATAGAATTCCCTCATACAGATATTAACCTGTTTGGAGTTTGAAACCGCCTGTCCTTTAGCATTTCCGAAGGGCATGTATGCATGAGGCAGCTTGCTGCTTTTTCAGCTGGTATGCCAGCAGCTTCCCACCTTTTTCCCCATTTTCCCAGTATATGTGCTTGGCTCTGGCCATAAGCCATTCAGATTGCTCATTAAGCATTGAGTTAATATGATATTTTAAGCCAACTATATCTTGGAGTAGCTCCCCATCTGGGCAATTAGATGTGGATGCCTTGAATCTGGCCTACTTTTTTGCCAGTTCAGCTTGCAGCCCCGCAAGTTCTGCCCTTCTCCCACTGTTTTTATGGGCCACATAGGCAATAATTCTCCCTCTAAGAACTGCTTTAAAGGCATCCCAAACCACGGCTGCAGATGTGTCATCTGGCTTATTGGTGGCAAAATAATCCCGAGACACCTCCTTGACCATGCTTTGAAATGTGGGATCTTTGATCAGTATAGGATTACATCACCATCTGGTGCCCGTGCTTTCATGCCCTGCGGGTGTATATATGCAAGATACTGGGGCATGATCCAAAATTAATATATTATGTAGTTGGGAGGACACTATGCCTTGGGCCGCAGCCACATTAGCAAGCCAAAAGTCTATACGACTGTACATTGTGTGAGCAGCCGAGAAGAAAGAGTAATCTCTCCCTGTGGGGTGGTCCCTCCACCAAATGGCCACCAGACCCCATTCTCTTATCATTTCTTGCAGTATGCCCATCGCTTTGGAGTGCATTTGTGGGGTGGGTGTGGACTTGTCCAAGAATATGTATGGGGCAATATTAAAGTCCCCCCATCATGATGGGGATATCATGATGGCCAGCCACCAGAGATTATATTGCCTGATTCAAATCCAAAAGTATTTCAGGTTCGTCTGTATTGGGGCCATACAAATTGGCCAGAACTGTTTTAATGTGAGAATCTAACTGCTAACCAAGGCCCTTTTGTGTCAGTGACCGTTTTATCTACTGTTCTGGGAGAGGTTTTCTTGACCAGTATTGCAACTCTTTTACTTTGTTCAGTGCTGAACTGGCAGTAACTGTCCCCATCCATGATTTTTTAAGCCACATTACAGTTCTTGCAGCAAGATGCATCTCTTGAAGGAGTGCTACATCTGCCTGCAAGGAGTGCGAGTGTTTAAGCAACACTACCCTTTTAGTGGGGTGATTCAGCCCCTTCACATTCTAAGATATAAGTGTTCACCCCATACTAAAACCCAGTTCCACTGTACCAGAGATTTTAGAAGGATAGGTACTCACCCTCAAGTCACAGGAAGGATAGGACAGGAATAGTAAACAGCGTGTCTGATCTGGGTTTGTTCAGCAGAAACAGACAAGAAGAGTAGACTAAAGGATAGCAAAGTGAAGCTGACCTATTATTGAGAAGAAAGAGAAACACAAACACAGTTCACTACTAGAAATACACAACAGTCAACTGGTAAACTAATAACAGTTATGCCCACTTATTGATAGGTGGAACAAAGTATTTATCGATTCTTTAAACAACAACAGTTAACAGAAATTCTGTACAAACTTACAGGTAGTAAGCTATCAATATTTGGTGTGCGCGTGTTGGTGCCAGTCCTGCGCTGCAAGCGAGGAGAAGCACTCTGCTGTGCTAGCCAAATATCCTAACGGGGGGAGGAGGAGTTAAGCCAAGTGACATAGTAAGGCCCATTCCCCAGCCTTGCCAGTCATGTAACTTTTGCATCCCCTCAATTTAGTAATGAGGTGGGGCACCTGGTTTTGGCATCCATAGGACAAAAAAAAAATAGAAAAATGGGGATTACATTCCCATCTAACTGGTGCTTAATTTTCAATCCCGGGTGTGTGCAAAAAAAAAAAGCACCATAGGTGGCATATGGGCCCCCTCTGAGAGACCAAGGTAAAGAGAGGAGGATTATTTCCCATCAGTGGTCACTATAACCTCTGTATACATTTAAATTACTATAAAAGCAACCCATTTGTAACTACTGCATATCAGGGCTTACACAACCCTCCCTTTCCCCTATCCCAACCCCATTAAACACTAGTAGCGCAGCCAGGGGATATGAAGAGTAGGGGAAGTAAAACAGATACGAGGATCAATAGAAGGAACCCAAATGGCGCTCAGTCTGGTGGATTAGCAGACTTCTTCACAGCAGGTGCACCATCCAGCTCGGGCATCAAGGCAGTAGCAAAAGGCAATATTCCCGGTTCCACCACAGGTGCAGTAGAAGTAGGCTGTTCATCCAGTTCTGGAGAAAAATCCATCCAGGAATCCAAAACTACTTCCATTAACACTTCATCCGATGGTTCTGTACAGTCCAGCTGAGCCTTAGGAGTCTCATCCTTTGTTTGTTTAGCCAGAGGTACGGTGTTTGTAGCTGTATATGCATCACTATGAGACTGGTGCCGAATCCTGGGTGATTGCAGACCAGGGTGGGAGGCAGCGTGAGAACCCCAGCGATTTGTCTCAGAATCATCATGCTATCTCACCAGAACTCGTGAAGGGCCAGATTGCCTGGGGGATCTATGTGGTAGAGGGACAGCCCGACTAGGATATTGGTCCCTCGATGAGCCATCTCCATGCCTTTGGTTTCCCCTGCTCTGTTCTTTTGGTCCTGGGTGCCACAGCTTTCTGGGATATGAAGTCTTCAGGGACAAACTGGGCCAATGTTTTGAGGCCCATTTTTCCACTTCATTAGGGATCTCCACCACTATTTCTTTCCCATCTTTGGACACATGCAGGTAGGCTAACTGGCGAAAGCCATATTTAAAGTTATGTTAGGCCAAAAGCTTTTTGACTGAATTAAAGGCCTTCTGACGAGCAGCCACCTCGGCTGAGAAACCTCTAAAGAATGAGACCATGACACCTCGCCAAACCACTTCACCTAGGCCTCTGACTGCTCTTAATACCCTTTCCTTGGTAGAATATCTGAGGAGATAGGCTGTTATCGGTCACAGTGTGGAATTTGCTGGCTACGGGCCTCCGGGGATCCGGTGGGCTATTGCTACATCAATCTGGCCATGCCTTCTATCCCCCAGCATTTTGAAGATTTCTTCATTTAGGAAGTGATCAGTGCTGGTGCCTTCTAGGCCTTCCAGAATCCCTAAGATTCTTATATTATTTTTTCTTCCACGATTTTCCTGGTCCTTGGCCCTGTGCCATAGAGTAGCCAGCCTGTTCTCATGCTCCTGCAGCTTTTGTAGAATTTTAGTTTGGTTCGCTTCCAGACCCTCCACTTTCTGTTCTACAATGTTCATTTTATCACCAAGGACATGTACCTTGGCGACTGTGCCTGTTGATGTGGATGTTATAGAGTCAACCCTGGACAGCAGTGTCTCAAGCAGGGTTGTTATGTGGAGGAGCGAGCTGCTTACTTCGGATGGCTGAGTGAGGGGCTCTAAGGTCTGCACCATTGGGGCTCCAGCTTGTGGTGTGGAGGAGGCCATATGAAATTGAAAGCCTGTTGGATCAAAGTTTCTTGTATCCAGAAAATTAAGTATCCTTGTGTGGACCAGGTTGTGTACAACTTTCAGGTTATACACACACACTCTGAATTCCTGCTGAACTCCCTCTCTCATCCGGAAAGGTTGAAGGCCCAGTCCATTCTCAGTTGAGTCACATAGAGGAGCGTCTCAAGCAAGCAATGGACCATGTCCTGATTGCAGAAGTTGCCTTGCTAATTTCACCGGAGAGGGCTATGGGGGCACTAAGGAGGAGAATAGGGAGAAAAATTGCCGCTGGATGCACTCATTATTCCCGAATATGGTTTGGCTGGGAAACCAGCTGTGGGTTCAAGCTGCCATCTTCTTCAGCATCCAAACCACACACCCCTACTCTATGATTTTTGTAATATAAAAAAATGTAGTGTGATTGTCTGTCATGAGAAATCCTGTGCTCCTGGGATGCCCCCGGTATCACTTCAAAGGACAGGATATATGTTAAACAGCAGAGCTCTGTAAGGTGATTAACTTCCCAGTTTGCTTTAAAGATAGTAACTAAAATATCCATTTCATGACGTCTTCAGGAAGGTCAGTTAGTTGCACCTGTTGTCACAAAGCATATTATACCTCAGTGAGATCTGGCAGAGAGAGTCATAAAAAGTAATTTGATGTCTTTGAGAGAGGAAACTGCTCGTAGATCAAAGAAGTCATTTGGAAAATGAGTTTTGCTGAAGTCACAGAATTTAATACCTCTTGATAGGACATCCTGTTTTGTATGATTTTTATATTCTGACAGGGAGGAGCTAGGTGACCTTATGGAAGAGGTTGGCAAAGACAGTTTTAAACTGTATTCTGTATTCCATTTAGGGACATTCTTGTTTGGACTCTCTGAAGCAACAACATCTACTTCAAGCACTGTTAGAAGATATACATTAGATAGACAAGTCTAATTGTATGGTGGTAGGAATTTGCACTTTTTAAACCTTGTTCTTTTAAGTTATTGTATGTGTTGTGATATATTGCTCTGTATTTACATTTTACATTTTTATCTATTTTAAAATAAACCTCTGTTTTAAAGAGACTGCTTGGTGTGTCTTCGAAATTCTTTCTTTGACAAGTGAAGCATATATGGTTAACATTGACACTGTGCATAGCTTAATGGTAATACCAAACTGGGAAAAGGTAAGAGTTTAGTTTATCTGAGGTCTTTCATAGAGTTTTTAAGGGTTCATTCTGTACACTTGGTTAGATGCCGGTAGGTGAAAGATATCTGGCATTCCCTGAAAAGCAGAATTAGCTGAGCCTGTACACTGAGTACGTCAGCAAGAGGTTCACAGTTTGAATCCCTCCAGAACTTGAGACCAAAGGTGATTCAGACCCACAAAACAGACAGAAGGGTTACCCTGTTCTGTTCCTGTTCACAGTACTGTGCTTGGAGGTTGGCACTGTGGGAGCAGAGGGCCTGACCTGCTGAGTGGAGTTGTGAAAGATTGGTTGGCAGTGGTGTGGATAATTTTGCTATTACAAGCTTTTATTGTTCAGTGTGTCAGCTTGATACTGTACAGCTCACTTGCCAAGAAACGGCAGTTATTTATTTTTTAAAAGGAAATAGAACTTTATCACTTGGCTTACAGTCAAGTTCCTACCTGTTTTATTGTTTTTCTCTAAAGTGCAAGTTAGAGTAGCCATAGTTAGGGAAGAAGATGGATTCCAACTACAGTGGGCACACTGTAGACTACTTAAAGCAGTTGTGCAGGGACAGAGGAGTTCTGCACAAGGTGAAAGCCACCAAACAGAACCTCATGGATGCCCTGATGGTAGCATATACCCAGAGCGTCGAGTCACAGACAGTGACTGTAAGGCTCCAAACCTTGAGTGTGGAAGGGCTAGCGGCCAGTGCAGTGTCCAGATCTGAGGAGAAGGGCAGCAGGGCCAGTGCCAGTGAAGGGCCACAGTAGCAGGGGAAGGTCACCAGCATTCTGGAGCCAGAAGTACTCAGACTGCAGATTGAGTTGCACAGAATGGAGCTGAAGTTCCAGAGAGAAGAGTAGCAAGAACAGTGAGCTGCAGAGGAGAAGAGGGACCGTGAACAGCAAGAGGTGGACCATGAGGAGCATTAGTGCCAGAGGCAATATGAACTGGAGAAGCTATTACTCCAACCACCAGCACCAGAGTAGGTAAGTGGCTTGGGTTTAACTGGGACTACAGCCCTGGGTTACAAATTGAATTCCAAATTGATAGCCAAATTTAAAGAGGGGGAGGATATGGATGCATTTTTAAATTCTTTTGAAAAAGTTTGAGGCTAAAATTCCTAGGGAGTCCTGGAGCTTCCAGCTATCCTCGCTACTTACTGGGAAAGCTCAGGATGCATTGGGTCAAATGGACAATGAGGACAGTAATGATTATAGCAAACTTAAAGCTGCACTGTTAAAAAAAAAATAGAATTAGCTGCTGAATCATACAGCACAAAATTCTGTAAGCTCAGGAGAAGCCCTAACATGAGCTATGAGAAGCTAGCCACAAAACAACGTCAGCTTTTAAAATGTTGGTGGGAAGGAATTGAAGTAAACTCTGTAGATAAAATTGAAAATGTGATTCTGTTAGAACAGTTTTTCTGGGCTTACCCAGCAGAGCTGAAAACCTGGCTGGAGAACCGAGATCCCAAAACAGTGCAAGAGGCTGCTGAACTCTCAGACCACTATGCCAAGAGCAGACCTGCTCTGACAGTGAATGGGGTGGACATGGCAGTGCAGAAAGGGAAATGCACACCTTCAAGGCAGCTAAAACCCTCACTGGCTCCACCAAAACTAGTTAGCCCTAGGTTTCAAAGAAAAGATTTCTCTGAAAAAAGAAATGAATGTTGGTTGTGTAAAGAAACTGGGCATATCACCAGACAGTGTCCCAAAAGGACAAGCAGTATGCAAGGTGGTGCTAGGAAAGAAGGGGGTTGTTTGTTTGTCCCTGGAAGCATACCTGTGAACATGAGGGATCACACGCACCCAGTCATGGTGAATTGTGTACAGATGCAAAGTTTAAGGGACACAGAAGCATCCCTGACATTGGTAAAAGGGGATCTAGTAGAGTCAGCTTATATCCTATAAATACACCACTGTATAGGACTTTACTGGTGAGGAGAAAACATTGCCCCTCACTAGTGTTCTCCTAGACTGGGGTGAAACAGGGGGAACTGTGCAACAGGTGACTGAAGCCAAAATGTTAGCAGTGGATGTCATCCTTGGCAACAATCTCAAACAGGGGATGGTGTGTGCAGTTACCCATAGCCAAATGGCATGGGAAAATTGTAGTTCCCTGAACCCCATAGAAACCATTGTGGAAACCACTGGGAGGCTGATTCCCCAGCCTATGTCTCCTGATATGGAGACTAATGAAAAGGGGGTAAAAATGTCCCCAGTAGCAGTTAACCACACAGCTACAGAGGGTTACTCTGAAGAGGGAGGAGTGACCCATTGTCAGAGAGTTAAGGATGACAGTGATACTGAGTGCCCTGATGCTAGTGATAGGGACCCTAGTTTAGAGACTGAAGGGGATCTGTCCCATGCTTTTGGAATGTGTGAGGAGTTTGCAGCTGTTCAGAGAAGTGACTCTAGTCTAGAGAACCTGAGAGCTTGGACAGACTCTGACGGAGCACAAGGAGGTCATGGTAAACATAAGGTTTATTGGGAAAATGGCCTAATGTATACTCAGGCTGTGCAGACAGAGGGAGGGGTGCTAGGCAGGCAACTTGCTGTTCCCCAGGGTTATCGTGAGAAGTTGCTCAAGATTGCACATGATATTCCCTTGCTGGTCATCTGGAAATCATGTGCAATATGCAGCGGTTGGCCCAGAATTTCTATTGGCCCAACTTCACCCAGCAGGTGAAGACGTAATGCAGGTCTTGTCACTGGTGCCAAGAAATAGGGAAGGTGGGCAAGAAAACCCAAGCCACCCTGATTCCATTGCCCATAGTGGAGGATCCATTCCAGAGGGTGGGAATGGATATTCTGGGGCCTTTAAATACCCCCAGCTCTTCAGGGAAGAGATTCATCCTGACTCTGCTGGATTATGCCACCCGGTACCCAGAGGCAGTTGCCCTATCCTCACTGAGGACAGACAAAGTGGCAGATGCCTTACTTAGGATTTTCCCCCGTGTTGGGTTTCCGCAGGAGGTTACACTGATCGAGGGGGTTCCTTCATGTCGGACAGGATGAAATATTTGTGGGAGAGTTGTGAGGTGGTGCAGAGATGCACAACACTGTATCACCCACAAGCCAGTGGGCTTGTGGAAAGATTTAATGGTACCCTGAAGTCAATGCTCTGGGCATTTGCTGAACAGCATAGGAGGGACTGGGAGAAATACCTTCCCCAGCTGTTGTTTGCATACAGGGAGGTGCCCCATGAGTCAACAGAATTTCCACCCCTCGAACTCTTATATGGAAGACGGGTATGTGGGCCCCTAGACATGTTCCGGGAGGACTGGGAAGGCAAGCACACCACCCATGGAACTCCCATAGTGGATTACATCCTTAGGTTTAGGGAAAGGCTGAAGGAGCTTATGGGGACTGCCCAGAGCAACCTGGCAGCTGCCCAACAGAAACAAAAAGTGTGGTATGACTGCAGAGCCAGAGCTCGCTCATACATGGTGGCTTAGGAAGTCATTGTCCTTATTCTGGTCTGGAAAGACAAGCTGCAGGCTGAGTGGGCAGGACCGTACAAAGTGGTTAGGAAGGTAAATGACGTGAACTATATTATAGAGTTACCAGACCGAAGACATACAGAAAGGATATACCATGTCAACATGATGAAGCCATATGCTAATAGAGCTGACATGGTATTTGCAGTGTGTAGTCTTGGGGAGGGGATGGATGAAGGAGACCCCCTTCTGGACTTTCTGGAAGAAAGTAAGTGGGAGTTCTCTGTGGAGGCAGTTATATTGTCTCTCCAGCTGGCCCCAGACAAGATCCAGGAAGTAAGGGAGGTTTTAGCAGACTTTGGCCCATTGCTTAGTGCCAAGCCTGGACTAACCCCCTTAGTGACACATGATGTGGAGACAGAGACACAGACGTCCATATGGCAGACAGCATATCAGGTGTCAGAGGCTGTCCAAAAGGATGTTAGGAGGGAGATGGATTAGATGCTGGATTTAGGGGTAATCCAGAGATCCCACAGCCCCTGGGCCCTACCCATAGTCCTTGTGCCCAAGCCAGATGGCTCTACTCATTTCTGTGTGGACTACTGTGGACTGAATGCAGTTATGAAGTCAGATGCCCACCCGATGCCCCGGATGGATGAACTCCTGGAAAGCTGGGAGGGGCGACCTACCTTATGACCACTGACCTGACCAAGGGGGTATTGGCAGGTAGAGTTGATGAACAGAGCTAGGGAGAGGTCAGCCTTCATCACTCTGATAGGCTTATTTGAATTTAAAGTAATGTCTTTCAGAATGTAGAATGTCCCAACCACTTTCCAAAGGTTGGCGAACCAACTGTTAAGTGGTGCTGAGGAATATGCTGTGGCATACCTGGATGACATTGCCATCTTTAGTGCCAGCTGGTAGGAACATCTGTCCTACCTTAGGGAAGTGCTGGGCAGGATACAGAGGGCTGGGCTCACTGTCAAAGCTGAGAAGTGCCAGGTGGTCATAAGAGAAGTGGCATACCTTAGGCATGTGGTAGGGCAGGGACAGCTCTGTCCTAACCAGATAAAAATAGAGGTGATCCAGGTGTGGCCCAGACCAGAAATACAGAAGCAGGTCAGGAGTTTTCTAGGGACAGCAGGGTCCTATAAAAAATGTTGTACCCAATTACAGTGCCCTGGCTGCTCCCCTATCTGACCTGGTAAAGAAAAGGATGGCAAAGAAAATTACCTGGGGACCAGCCTGTGAAGAAACCTTTACCAGATTGAAGGAGGCAATGTGCAGAGCTCCTGTTTTGACAAGTTCTGACTATAGCAGACCCTTTATAGTTCAGAGTGACACCTCAGATGTGGATATCGGGGCAGTACTGAGCCAGACATCCAACCAAGGGAAAGATCACCTGGTAGTGAACCTGAGTAAAAAGTTACTTCCCAGGGAGCAGGCATACTCTACTGTGGAAAAGGAATGTCTTGCCATAGTTTGGGCCCTAAAGAAGTTGGGGCCATACTTGCAAGGGCAGCATTTTGTGGTACAAACTGACCTGGTTTGGCTGACACAAATGGGAAAGACTAATGGTAGATTGTTAAGATGGAGTCTTGCTTTGCAAGGGTATGACATGACAATCTTACGTAGGGCTGGAGTGAAAAATCAGAACTCAGATGGCTTGTCTCATGTTAATGAAGAGTGAATTGATTTGGGAACCTCATCCCATGCAGGGTACAGAGCACCAAATTCAGTCTAGGTGGGGAGGATTGTGACTCTTGGAAAGCTGGTTCTGAGTACTCTATGATTTTTGTAATATAAAAAATGTAGAGTGATTGTCTGTCATGAGAAATCCTGTGCTCCTAGAATGACCCCCCCCAGGTATCACTTCAAAGGACGGGATACATGTTAAACAACAGATCTCTGTAAGGTGATTAACTTCCCAGTTTGCTTTGAAGATAAGAACTAAAATACCCATTTTATGACGTCCTCAGGAAGGTCAGTTAATTGCATCTGGTGTCACAAAAGCATATTACACCTCAGTGAGATCTGGCAGAGAGAGCCATAAAAAGTCCTTTGATGTCTTTGAGAGAGGAAACTGCTCATAGATCAAAGAAGTCATTTGGAAAATGAGTTTTGCTGAAGTCACAGAATTTAATACCTCTTGATAGGACATCCTGTTTTGTATAATTTTTAAATTTTGACAGGGAGGAGCTAGGTGACCTCATGGAAGAGGTTGGCAAAGACAGTTTTAAACTGTATTCCGTATTCCATTTAGGGACAGTCTTGTTTGGACTCTCTGAAGCAACAACATCTACTTCAAGCACTGATAGAAGATACACATTAGATAGACAAGTCTAATTGTCTGGTGGTAGGAATTTGCACTTTTTAAACCTTGTTCTTTTAAGTGATTGTATGCATTGTGATATATTGTTCTGTATTTACATTTTACATTTTTATCTATTTTAAAGTAAACCTCTATTTTAAAGAGACTGCTCGGTGTGCCTTCAGAATTCTTTCTTTGACAAGTGAAGTATATATGGTTAAAGTTAACACTGTGCATAGCTTAATGGCAATACCAAACTGGGAAAAGGTAAGAGTTTATCTGATGTATTTCATAGAGTTTTTAAGGGTTCATTCTGTACACCTGGTTTGGTGCCCATAGGCAAAAGATATCTAGCATTCCCCGGAGAGCAGAATTATTTGATCCTGTGCATTGGGTACACTAGCAAGAGGTTCACAGTTTGAATCCCTCCAGAACTTGAGACCAGAGGTGATTCGGACCCACAAAACAGACAGAAGGGTTACCCTGTTCTGTTCCTGTTCACAATACTGTGCTTGGAGGTTAGCACTGTGGGAGCAGAGGGCCTGATCTGCTTAGTGGGGTTGTGACACCCCCTTCCCTGGTGCCTGGAGTCTATTGGTAGAAAAGCCCGCACCAAAGGTAGGTGGGGAAATATGAGACAGCCCTGTGGAGGATCAAACATCCTAAGGAGAGGCTTGCATTTCATTATTTTACTGTTGAAAACTATGGAAGATAGGCAGCCTGGTGGCTCTGACGGTTGAGGTGCTGGATGTCACACCTCATGCCATGCCGGTGACCCGGGTTCAGGAATGAGTTCAGTGCCAGGGGTCAGCAGGGGAGGGAGAGATCCAGGGTGTCTCCAGCACAGTAGAGACCCATGGTGGAGACGGGGGGGTACCACTAGCATGGAACAGCTAAGGGGAGGAGCACGGTGGATGTCTATGGCTCAGCCATGCTGCTGTCATTGTGCACCATGCTGCTGCGGGAAAACAACACAACAGAGGAAAAATCATTACCGTGCCAGTAGGCAATGGTGCAGATCAGTGGTGGAGTCCCATGCCCAATGTTGGGCCATCTGTCCTTTTGCTCCCTCCACCTCTCTGGTCACTACCTTGGATTGTAGACAGAGCACTGGAGGAGTTGGCGGTCCCACCTTGGGGGGGTGCAGAGCCAGGGGATCCAGTGGCCGGGTGAGGTTGGAGGAGGGGTCTGGAACCAGTGAGCGCTAGAATTAGGGGCTTCATGCAGGCAGCAGAAGCTACCACCGAGAATCCACTCCTGAGAGAGTTCATCAGGATAAGAAAGAAAAGTAGTCTACAAAACAAACAAACAAACAAAAAACAGAAAAGAAAACAGTAGAAGATAAACAGCAGATAATCTGAAAGCCTGGATGGAGCCTGACCTGCTATACAAACAGTCTCTGAGTCTGTTCCTCTGATATTCCCTATGTATTCTGATGGACCAAATCTTGACTTGTTTATTATGTGCTTTTAGATGCTTTACTGCATATTTTAAAGAAGCAACCTTTTATATCTTTCAATGTTTTTAGTACTGCCAATACTATTTTAATATTAACTTTAGCTTTATTGTTGGCTACTTTAGCTGACAAACCTTTTTTGAGTGTTCTGATGTAAAGAACTTATTTTTTGCCAAACAGCGATATTAAACTACCTGCATTGTACACGTTAAAAATTAACAATCCAGTGTTGATGGACGGCGTCAGGGTGTATTAATTTGCATTAACTGCATTAATGTTCCATCGTCAGCAAAGACCAAACAAGAGTTTACCCCCGGTCTGATTATATATTTGTAACAACCTGCTGCATTAGTAACATAGACCTCTCAGTATAATAAGGTCATATTTCTAATATGGTATTCCCGATTAAAATACTTTCTATGCACTTTTCTTGTAATTGGGTAATTGGTCAATTGGCTACTTGACCATTAATGATTGGCAGATGATAATTGACCCCAGCACTGATGGTTATAAACTTTGAGGCAGTCTGTGGCATAGTAATTCTGCCAGCATATCTCGCTTACTTACTAAATTAAAGAGTGTGCAGGGGCTTTAACAGGCTAACCGCGTGGGAGATTACAGTGCATGCATGACGTCTTCCCCAGATACGCTGCCGACTTGTGTTATACTGCTGAATACTGCTGAGCACTGCTTGTCTTGGAGATTTGGTCCCCAGTTACTGATTTTTGAAACCCCTTTTGGCAGAGCAGCTGTCATACTGTCTGCTCACATATTTATATTTGGCTGGACCCAAGTTTAAAAACTGAAAGCTTGTGACACTTCCCTGAAGGTACTGGATTGGCTCTGGGCCTGATTTTAAGGAGCCAATAAGAATATTTGGAGCGTATACATGCTCAACTATGAGTGAGTATCAATTTTGATATATTTCTCACAGCTTAATAGGGCTTTAGTTGTACTGGTAATGTTTCTTGAGATTCTGGCTTATTTTTGAAAGTTATATTATAGCTGCAGTATACCTTAAACATTTTATATATTTTTAATTTGCAGCATATTTTACCTATTTTTTTTTTAACCAGGAAAGACACACTAAGCTGACGTTTGTTTTCAGGTGCAACCTGAGAGCACAAGAAAGTTAAGTGACTTGCTCAGGATCACACAGTATGCAAGTGGGGGCTGTGGGATTCAAGCCTGGGTCTCCAGGTTTGCAGCTCAGAGCCTTTAACCACTGTGCTATATTGCCTCCTTGGACTTTAAATCCCCATTCAGTCATTATTTGGTGTTTTACTACTGCTTTTTGGCAGGCATCCCTGTCTAAATATATAAGTCTTGCATAATATTGCGCCATAATTTACCTTACTTTGGGGGAGGCACTGGAAAGGAGCAGGAAAATCCTAGTCCCCCCCAAATAATCACGGTAGTAAGTGCGGCAAACACCAACATAGAGGTGTCGATAGGGAGAAGGGCAGGGGTAAATAGAGAAAGTGACAAAGGCAAGAAGGACAGGGATGGGGCAAAAGGGAGTAAGGCCATCAGGAAATGGAGGGTAATGAGTACCAAGGCCCGTAGTCTGGGCAACAAGCTCCCTGAGCTGATGGCCTTAATGCAAGAGGGATGCCTGGATATCATAGCAGTCACAGAAACATGGTACACAGAGAACCATGACTGGGATGTTAACATACCAAGGTACATAACCTACAGGAGAGACAGGCAGGGGAGAAGAGGGGGAGGAGTAGCTCTCATGTAAAGGAAGGGATAAAAGCAACTGAACAAAAAGAGTAAACAGGGAGGAGAGGAGGCACTGGGGTCACCTTGGAGACTGGAAAGGGCACCACAATCCGCACAGGGGTTGTGTACAGACCCCCATGTCAGGGGGAAGGAATGGACAAGGATATGATAGAAGGCATTCTTAGAATGGCAGAGAAAGGGGAGATGCTGTTGATTGGAGACCTGCATATGCCAGATGTTAACTGGAGCACATTTGCTGCAGCCACATCCAAGAGCAGGGCTGTTCTTGATGCCCTACAGGTGGCAGGCATTAGACAGCTAGTTTTGGAACCCAGTCATGAGGGAGCAGTCTTAGACCTCGTACTCTCAAACGGGGGCAGTGAGAGGATCTCAGATCTAGAAGTAGGTTGCCATCTGGGGACAAGTGACCATCAAACTGTGTGGTTCACGTTAAACTCAGCTACAGAGTCAAGTCATACAAAAGTGAGGGTACTGGACTTTAGGAGGGCTGACTTGGCAAGATGGGAGAGTGCCTCAGAAAAGCACTAGCAAACAGGCTAGAAGGAGGTATGGAGCAACAATGGGGAATTATCAAACTGCCATCACAGAGGCAACAAGCTTTGCTGAAGCGAATGAACAAATCAAAACAAAAGAAAAAGCCACTATGGTTCTCAAAAGAGGTGGCTGTGAAAGTCAGGAAGAAAAAGATAGCATTCCGGAAGTATAAGGAAACACAGAAGGAGCAGGGCAGAGAGCTATACCAGTTAGGGCAGAAGGAAGCAGGGAGGGAAGTCAGAACAGCAAAGGCTCAAACTGAGGAAAAGATAGCCAACTCAGTTAAGAAGGGGGATAAAACCTTTTATAGGTACATCAGCGAGCATAGAAAGACAAAGGGAGGGATAGTGAGGCTGAATAGAATGAACAGTGGGTGGGCAGAGGGGACAGTGAAAAGCAGGAATACTGAACGAATATTTCTGCTCAGTATTCACAAAGAGAAGGGGAAGTGCCTAATCCAATTAACAGAAGCACTTTGATAGGGGTGGATCCCAGTCCTTTCACAGAAGAAAGGGTTCTGCAAGAACTCCTAAAACTGAAGGTGGACAAAGCAATGGGTCCAGATGGAATCACTCCAGAATTCTAAAAGAATTAAGGGAGGAACTAGTGAAACCACTGGCTACTTTTTTTAATAAATCATAGGAGGATGGTGTGGTACCCGAGGACTGGAGGAAGGCGGATGTGATTCCCCTTCACAAAAGTGGGTCCAAGACAGAGGCAGGAAACTACAGACCTGCCAGTCTGACCTCTGTGGTAGGGAAAGTGATGGAGTCACTTCTGAAGGAAAGAATAGTCGAGTACCTAGAGGCCAGTGGAGCACAGGACCCAAGGCAGCATGGGTTCACAGCAGGAAGGTCATGTCAGATGAATCTAATAGACTTCTTTGACTGGGTGACCAAAGTAGTAGACCAGACAGGGACTGTGGACATGGCCTACCTAGACTTTAGCAAGGCATTTGACACAGTCCCACACAAAAGATTAATAGTCAAATTAACCAGCCTGGGAGTGGGACCCAGGGTGGTAGCCTGGGTAAAACATTGGCTGGACAACAGGACACAGAAGGTAATTGTAAATGGAGTCCATTCTGGAGAAAAGGGGGTTACTAGTGGGTACCTGAGGGTTCAGTATTGGGTCCAGTCCTTTTAATGTCTTCATCAGTGATATTGCAGAGGACTGGAAGGAAAGTATGCCTTTTGCAGATGACACAAAATCTGCAACAGGGTTGATACACAAGGAGGCGTGGAAAGGATGAAAAGGGACTTGGCAAGGTTGGAGGAATGGTCAGAAGTATGGCAGCTAGGATTCAATGCAAAGAAGTGCAAAATAATGCACCTGGGAAACAAGAACCCAGGGGAAGAATACACAATGGGTGGGGAAATAGTAACAACAACAAAAAAGGAAAGAGACCTGGGGGTAATTGTATCAGATGACCTTAAGGTTAGCAAGCAATGTGAGAAGGCAGTAGGGAGGGCTGGGGGTATACTGGGATGTATAGGGAGAGGCATCAGCAGCAGAAAACAGGAAGTTGTTATCCCTCTGTACAGACAGTTGGTGAGACCCCATCTGGAGTACTGTGTCCAGTTCTGGAGACCCCATCTCCGCAAGGACATAGACAGGATAAAGGCAGTCTAGAGGAGGGCAACTAAAATAGTGCAGGGTCTGCAAGAGAAGCCGTATGAGGAGAGACTAAAGGAGCTTAATATGTATACCCTTGAGGAAAGAAGGGAGGGGGGACATGATAGAAACTTTTAAGTACCTCAGTGGAATCAACAAAGTCCAAGAGGGTAGCATTTTTCAGAAAAAGAGACTTGCAAGAACAAGGGTACACAATTTAAAGATAGAAGGAGGGCGGCTCAGGGGCAATGTGAGGAAGTATTATTTCACAGAGAGGGTAGTGGATGCATGGAACAGCTTTCCTGAGGAGGTTGTGGGGTCTAAACTGTGGGAGAATTCAAGAATGCATGGGACAGACATAAGGCAATTCTTGTGGGGGGTAGGAGGAAATAGGCTGTTGGTTAACTAGGATCTGCGGCCTATCTTGTAGGTAGGGAAATGGGCAGACTAGATGGGCCTAGCAGTCCTTATCTGCCATCAAAGTCTATGTTTCTATGTTTCTATGTACTTCCTTTCAGTGACTCTTCTGTTTGCGCCATATCCTGGACCCCAATACAGCCTGCATTCCAGAGCCCTAACATGTTGGCAAAAACAATGTTTTTGTTGATTTTGGAGGCAATTTCTGGAAATTTGGCTGCAGTGTATCCACATAAACGGCAGCACAGTACCCATGACGTTTGCTGTCTGGTTATATTAAGCTGGGTCAGACTGATTTTCTCTTGGGTCATTTCTGGGACTTCAAAAGCTTTTGGACTTTTCAGGCCTTATCGGGACTTTAAAAGTTTACTTGACTTTTAATCCCCATTCAGCCAATATTTGGTGTTTTACTACTGCTTTTTGGTGGGCAGCCCTGTCTAAATATATGTATTGCATAATATTGCACATCTAGAGGCTGTATACTATTTGAGGTTGTATACCTATAATTCTTTTAGCTTCCATCATAAGGTTTAAGTGTACATATTTTAAAGCTATTTAACTACAAATGTTGTAGAGGCTAAGCACAGACTACTAGCATAAATATTTATTACTTCTTTGGATATACTCTTGCATATTGGGGTCAATTACATTTAAGTAGAGCAATCGGAGTAGATTTTGGATTAAGTGGCCCACTCTAGTGTCTGCCCCTCCTTGCGGTCCTTTTCCTCTCCAGTATGATGCTAACGAGAAGTAGCAAATGTAATTACCTATCCAGGGCAACTCATATGGGGAACTTATTATAGATCAAGAGATGCAGAATGCAAAAGATGCTCAGACACCCCTTAAAAATGGGAAGAACAGAAAAAAGAATACCACACTCTCTGAGATGTCGTCTAATAAGGGATTAAACTCAGATACAAATAAAGAATTCAAATAACTTAAAATAACAGAAATATGGAAGGGAACAAGTAAAGAGCCATGTTTTTTGTCCACACCCAACTATATTAATTGATTAGATGAGGAAAGATAAGGGAGGAAGTGTGGTGGCCTTAACTTTACCTAGAGGAGACGTTGGGTCAGCAGACCTGGAATCCCAGGATGGGATCTCTTTTAAAGCCTATGGTTGGGAGACAACAACCCATGGGGAGAGTGTGGGGGCACAACTTATTCGGGAGCAGTTTGTTTTCCCAAATCCTTATTTTGATCACTCCTTTTTTGATCATGTTGATGCCCCTGGGGCTGAAAGTCTCTCAAAATCTTCAGACTAGAGAACAGAATAAAGGCAAAAAAGAACTGTTTCACTCCCCAAGATTACCAACTAAGGATAGGAACATGGGTAGAACTGAACTGGAGGATATAATATAAGAAATAAGTGTCACTATAGAGGGTTTGAAGAAAATAGACACAATACAGAGAAAAGGGATAGCAGGTATATGGACCAAAATTCAAATAGATCCTTGGGATCAAACAACCCTAGACACCCACTCATCTGAAACTAAAATAGTCTATAATAAAGAATTATTTGAGAATGAAGGTGACTTTATGGTCAGCTCATCTATATTTAAGCAAATGTGTGAAATTATTAAAAATTGGTATAATGCAGATATTATGATTTTTAGAAAATCTTGCAGTACTCAAAGATGAAATATATAATTTGAGGTCAGATGTTTTTCACAATCGTGTTTTGTTAAAAAAATTAAATGAAGATATTTTGAAACCTACTTCAGATCTGGATCAATCAAGCTCAGTCCAATTAGTCTGATCACCCCCTCCATTAATTAAGGAAAATAGAGCTATCCAGGTTAACTTATCACCTCCTTTTGACAAAACTACAATATGTGATTGTTATGTTAAAATTTCCTCAGTAGAAGTCCTAGGAAAAATAAATTCTAATAATAATAATAACATTAATAATAATAAACACACAAAAAAATCAAAATCAAACCCTGAGCAAACAGACTAGTTCTAGAAAAAAGGTTAATTCACAGGAACCTCTGAAGGAACTACCGACATACATAAATGTAATTAATGAGATGTAGGGTAGCAATAATATTAAAAGTAAAGATCTAGGTTTGATAGAAGGTTCTGATGTCAATACAATGGGTGTATCTGGTAATGAGGAGATGAATTGCGAAGGGAGGGAGACCAAGACTGCAAATACGTCTTTTCCGGCCCCTAAGGAGGCACAACATTTCTATGCAAAGTCTTATAAAAACTCATGTAAAAAAGTGAGGCTTAGGGCAACATTACTGGGGAACAACCAAGTACTTTTGCTTCCTTTGGTAACTATAAAATTCCATATATAAATTAGACTGAATACTTGATTGAACTACAGGGTGTACTGAGACTGGAAAATGAAACACAGGAAAAATTGACTGGGTGGATGGCAAACCTTCTTCAGTGTTACCCAATCAAGAACAAATCAGATACTATGAGACCCCCAAGTTTTAATTATCCTGATACTGTATCACTCTATTGTCAGTTAAAGAAAAGAACCGAAAATATCTGGACCAAAGAACCTTTTTTAAAGCTGAGAGGTATTGAGATCAACCCCTCTCCCCGGTTACTAGTCCCAGTTTTTAGAAATATGGAAAACATCAAAGCAGTTACCCAACATTTAGCACACATAGAGGAACAACCTAAAAATGGAAAGAACGAGAGTAAAGGAAAGGACATTATTAATCTGCTGGAAACCACAAAATCATTTGAGAAGAGACAACAAAAGGTGTGAGACTGTAGAACTACTGTATTTCAATTTTTGGTTGGGAAGTTTCAAAAGAGGATTCTGTAGGCAGCATAAGAGAGGGCCTGTTACCTTTTTGTCCTGATCATTAGGCTGCAAAGTCACCAGAAATTCTATAGACGCCATCAAAATCCACAGAGATATAATCCCTTTGTGCCAGATAGATATACATTTAAAAACCCAGCTTTAGCAAGTGCTCTGTTACAATCAGTACATAAACTGGATACACTGGGGATATACATAGTACATCCACAACCTCTTGGAGATAAAAAATTCCAGAAAGGATACCAAGGACAATTGGGATGAGAAGTTAAATTGTGTTGACAGGGATGCCCTAATCAATACTGAGGACTTAATTAACTCCAATAAATATGCATCTTTAAGAGGCACATAAACCAATTGACTCGGATGAGTTTTGAAGATTCAGGAAAAGACAAATCAGGGAAGTTCTAATAACCCACCTCAGGATTGTCTTGTGGAACATAAAGGGTTTCCACCTTAAATTGCTGATTTGGAGGTCGTAGACTTCTTGGAGAAATATGATGTCATCAGTCTTCAGGAAACTTGGTGTGCAGATTTTATGATCCCCAGATTGCCAGGATACTCTAATCATATGTATCCAGCACTCAGGGAGAAAAGACATAGGAGATATAAAGGTGGCTTGCTGATTTACAACAAAACCTCACTTAGCTTATGGACTTCCAAAATCGAATTAGAGGCAGAGAATGTATTAATGATAGTGCTGATAAGCGAATGCTCTCCCCTCAGACTTTTATTTCTAAATGTCTATTGTATCCCCAAAACAAAAAACAGTGGATCAGTGTACCCTTTTATCAACCAGTTAAACTCTGCATTAGACACAATAGTGGAAACTGAAGGAAATGCACTTATAATTATTTTGGGAGATTTTAATTCCCAACTGCCTTTTTCCCACTCTGTATGTAGAAAGAACCCAGGCTTTATACTCTATCTCCCTCTCATTAACCATCGTATGACCTCCCTAAGAGAAGGGAAAAAACAGACATGTAATAGTAGAGGGAAATAATTGTTTAAATATCTCTCAGAAAGAAATTTCTGTGTCCTGAATTGGAGATTACCAGGGGACAGACCCGGTAAGCTGACATGTATAGGCCCAACTGGCTCCTCCATCATAGACCTAGTTTGGACTAACCTGGAGGCTACTAGATTGATCCTTGACCTACATATAGTTGAGCTTTCGGAATCAGCCCATTTCAAGTAATAGTCACCTTTAAGCTGGACAGCCTAAACCAAGCATACTTGGCTACACATATTGATAAAAGTATTGAGATAGTATTTGAAAGGAGAAAATGTTAGGGCTTACTGAGCAGTCTGATAAGATTAACAACTGGGGGTATACCCCCTTCCTACAGTGACACTAACACAGTGACATATGTCACTGTCAACAAAGTCGACAGTTCATTGACAGGTACTGTGTTGGTGCAACTGAGACAGGGGCACACTGTCTTCTGGTCCTGCACCCCTTCCTGAATCAACTCTGACTCGGGGTTGATTATAATTAGAATGGGGTGCAGAAGACAGAGCCCTCTGCATGGGGGTTCAGAGGTCAAAGCCCCCCAGTAGAAAATGGACTGGGAGACCATCAGGATTTATGTTGACTGTAACTTGTGGTCGACATAAAATTCTGTTGCTGTGATGCCAGTCGACAAAACTGTTATCCACCTAGCATTGTAGAGCCAAAATTGGCACTGTAACTGCATTCTTCTGAGACCACACTGCTCAATTAACCAACTCGCAACACTAAATTTTAAAAGAAGGGGGAAAATGTGGTTCAACTGTAAATGTAGAAAATCAAACAAAGCTAAAACAGGGCTCTCAGACATTATAGAAAGGAAATTATACATACCAAAAAACAACATACATTATTAAACAAGCATTTGTCAATGCTGAATGTTTGCTTGCTGGTATATGCATTGGTAGTGTAGGAGTTAGAGAGATATATAATAGGAACGGCAGTGAAGTATTGAACTGAAGCCAACCCCACCACCACCCTGCAAAGACTGACAGGCACTGGTGCGTGCCTATGGGTCATTAGGCATAACGACCATGCCATTTCACCACACCCTATCCTGCAGACACTGACAAGTGTCACAGTGTGCCTTGGAGTCTTTGGGCCTTATGCTCACCCCATTCCATAAGGAATACGGTGAGATGGGTGCAGTATAGGAGAACAGGGTGAACTTTGGGGCCAAATAGCCCAAGGCACACCTTGATGCCTGTCACTGGCTGCAGGGTGTGGGTGTGGGTGGAATGGCAGGAGTATTACAGGCAACAATCCCAAGTCACACCCCTCATGCCTGTCAGTCTCTACAGGGTGAGGCATTATGGTCGGAAACCCTAACGTCCCAGGTGTCTGTTGGTATTTTCACTCCAAATTTTAAACATGGGTTTTTTGTGCTCCCCACCTCATGAACAGTATCAATATCAGTTTGTTAGCGGAAAGCTGATTTTGCACAGTGACTACACCATTTGGCAACACTGGTGCAAAAACACATTTCAAATAGGATGTGAAAAATGACAACTGTACTGTTCATGGAGAGGAGTAAAAAATGGCAATGTTGAAAATCTGGAGAGAAAATATAAAAACAACTGGTGAAGTCAAGAGCTGCATAGAAACTGCACAGTGCACACTCACAATGTAATTAGTTTGGGGATTTTGTACAGCAAATTGGCAACACAGGCATTTTGGGACCTCCGCTCATGAACAGTGTCACTGTGATTTTCTTAATCTGTCCTGCACACTGATTTCCCACAGAGACCACACATTTCTGTGCTGGAAGTGTGAAAACACATTTCAGTCAGGGTGTGAAAAATGACAGCTGTGCTGTGCATAAGGAGGAGTTGAAAAATGCCAGTGTTGACAATCTGGACTGAAAATATTGCAAGTTTGTAAACTTACGAGTGTGTGTGGAAACTGCACAATGCACGCTCGTAACACAGTCATTTTATGGACTTTTGTCACCAAATTTTCAACATAGCAATTTTAAGACCTCTGCTTATGAACAGTATCACTGTGATTTTCTTAATCTTTACCTAACATTGATTTATCACACAGACTGCGTCATTATGTGCTACATGAGTGAAAACACATTTTGGGCAAGATATGAAAAATGGCAGCTGTACAGCTCATAAGGAAGTGTGGTAAAATGGCAATGTTGAAATTCTGGAGTGAAAATATTACAAATTTGTGAAGTTATGAGCGTGTGTAGGAACAGTGCAATGCACGCTTGTAAAACAGTCATTTTTGGGAATGTTTTCACCAAACTTTCAACATAGGGTTTTGGGGGACCTGCCTCATGAACTGTGTTGCTGTTGTTTCATTACTCAGTCCTGAAAGGTGGTTCCACGCAGTGACTGTGAAATCACCTTTTGGGACCGAATAACAAATGACACTGACTGAGTTCATGAGGTGGGGCCCCAAGAACCCCATGTTGAAAATGGCCGAGCTATGCACCAAAGTTGAAAAAAAAAACTATTTATGCCATTATACAGCTTACCGGCCTTTCTTCAGTTTGCGGTCGGCTTTGAAGAGTGCAGATGTGTTCCCTGTCCACGAAGATCATAGCGCCTGACCTCCGGAGATAAGTATTGGGGTGGGGAGGGAGGAAGGTGGGTGTGCAGAGGGTGGGCACGGATTGGGGAGGGGCAAGACAATTAACGAGGGACCATTTTTTGGTTTTAGGTCTTCTTTTTCTTTTGGGAAGATGACATGGGACTTTTACCACACTGAGGTGGGCTCCCAGCGTGGCAGCAGGAATTTTTTTGGGGGGCCAGTGGAGCCAACAGGGGGCTGTGCACCCCTGTCAGCCATACAGAGGTTTGCCAAGCTGGGGTGGGCTCCCAGTGTGGTACCTGGAAGTGTGTTGGGGGCAGAAAATGGATGTTTGCCACACTGGGGTGTGCACCCAGCATGGCACCTGGAAGTGTGTTTGAGAGGGCAGCAGACGGATGTTTGCCATGCTGGGATGAGCTCCCAGCATGGCACCTGGAAGTGTGTTGGGGGGCCCGGAGCCAACAGGGGATTGGGCACCCCGTCAGCCATACGCTGTACCGGGGAGTGCATGAGCAGACTGGGGTGGGCTCCCAGCATGCACCTATATGCTCAGGGGGAGGCGAAGAACTATCTATGACAGGCAATTCAGATACAGTGCCGACGTAGGTAATTTGCATATTGCTGTTGTCTGCAGTGTTTTCATTTCAGCTGTATACCACTGCATCTGAACGGCTGTCATAGACAGCTCAGACATTCATTGGTGCGGTGCAGTCGTGCCTGCAAGAGGGGAGCACGGCACTGGAAGTGGGGCAGGCACACCTATGAAAACTCATATGGTGGCACTATGTTTCTTGCACATGTGTACAAACAAACATAAAAATGAAAGCGAGAAATGCAAAAAGATTTTGGAGAGTGAGCATCAGAAACATTCTGCAATGTTGTGGAAAAGACTGAGGAAATCTGTTTTAAATGGAGATGGGAAACAATTTTGGAATACTGTCACTCAGGGGATATAATAAATGTTTAACTAGGGTGTAGTCATCCATTGCTCCTAATTTATGGATATCCTATTTTTCAGGATTATACTACTTTAGTGAGGAAGAAGCTCTATTGCTGAAGTTTGATAATATAATCTCAGTAAGTTTTCCTCTCCCAGTATTCATATCAGAAAATGAAATTATATTAGCTCTAGGGTCATTAGCATCCAACAAAGCACCAGGCCCTGACAGAATTATTGGGGACATATTAAAATCATTCCCGGAATGGTGGTCACCCATATTGCACAGAATTTTTAACGCACTTATGCAAAAGCAAGAATTCTCTTCAAGCTGGCAGGGTAGTGTTATATTCCCAATTTATAAAAAAAGAAAACCCTAATGACCCAAAGATGTACAGGCCAATAAGCCTAATAGATGTAACTCAGAAAATTTTCTCGAAAATAATCCTAGGTAGACTTTTGGATTGGTTAGAAGAACATTCCCTCATAAGCGGAACCCAGAAAGGTTGTAAAAAAAATAGATTGACTGTATAATGTTACATTTTGCATAAGTTAATCTGGAAATACACTACTATTAGAAAGTTGCTTTGTTGTTTTGTTGACTTCTCAGCAGTTTTTGACAGCATCAGTCAGAAAATTCTTTGGTATGTGCTAAAAAACCTTGGTCTTGCTAGAGTTCTCCTTGACTTTCTGATTAGGTTTCATGAAAAATCATGGGCTAAAATCCAGCATGACCAAAATGGACATACTACACCATCCTTTCAAACTAATTTAGGTGTTAGGCAAGGTTGCCTTCTGTCACCAACTTTATTAAATATCTATATTAATAGCATTCTGAAGAATATCTCCAACTCTGATTTTCATGCTCCAAAAATTCTGGAGAAAAGAATTGACCGTCTCGCCTATGTGGATGATATAGTACTTATTTCGACCTCAGCTCTGGGGTTAAAAAGGAAATTAAAACATTTTATGAGTTTATGTAAAAATAAAATGCTAAGGACAAATCTAAACAAGATCAAGATAGTAATCTTTGGGAATAAGTCCAAAGCTGCACCCAAATTTTGGATAGATGAGGACAAAGTAGAAGTCATAGATCATTATGACTATTAAGGTGTCAGATTTGCACAAAATATGACATGAAGTAAACATGTTAAATTAATACAAACTAAAATGATTACTGATGTCAATACTTTCAAACTTTTAAATGCTAAAATGGGTAAAACTACAGTCAGAGGCATACTGAGAGTAATTAATACCAAAATAAAGGCAATCATACTATATGCCTCTGAGATCTGGGACTCATCTAATTTAACAGCCAGAGAGACCATTCTTAATGAACTTTACAGATAAAGTCTTATGGTCCCACTGGGGACTCCATCTTGTATTCTCAAATTAGAATTGGGGCAACATTCCATGCTCTCATTAGTTAGAGAGGGAGAGACAGGTCATGTTTCTCTTAAAGACTTTTCTTATTCTGGACACCAGTTTCCCAAGAATTTGTCCAGAAGAAGAAGAAATAACGCTCTCTCTCTATTGGGATATATTCATCCATCCATTCAGTTAATTAAAAAAAAAACATTTTGTCCTCTGGATTAGGACACCTTCTACATTATATAGATATATGATATGTGTATGTATATATATATATATATAATATTAGAGGCAAAAAAACTCTGTTTAATGCATTAGTTAGGGTAGATAAAAGTGGGTGCACATTAGGGTTGTCAGCCATAACTCTCACCCCATCATATGTGTAAAGAAGCAGAGGTGTAGGAGAATGGGGTGAGAGTTAGGGGGCTAAGCATTTTTCTGATGAAAATTCTGTATCTGGCACCATTTCCGAGATACGAGCCCGGAAAGGCGCGGCGATCACCGTAATGTTATCCTATGGGAAAAAAAGAGGAGTTCAGAGTGCCATAACTTTGGCTCCCTGTAATATTTTTTTACCAAACCACATAAAGGCACATCTGTGGGATGTTGGCTGTGTTCCCTTCAAATTTCAACCCAAAAAAACAAACCGTTATTTTGCAGCAGGCCGACAAAGGATTCCTGTAATGCGTTGGACGCCGTAATGTTATCCTATGGGAAAAAGTGTCCAGTTTGGGGTGCCATAACTTTGCCGCCATGTAATATTTTTTCAATAAAACACTTAAAGGCATGTCTGTAAGATGTCAGCTGCGTTTCCTCCAAATTTCAGACCAAAACACCTAACCATTCTTTTGCAGCAGGGTGCCAAAGAATTGCTGTCATTTTTCCACAGCCTAGAAAAGTACTGTTGAAGTTTGTGAAAGCTGTGAAAGTTGTGAAAGATTTCGCAAAGTCATTCAAAGTCATTCTACAGTGTTGCAAATGCAAGTACTTTGTGAAAGTACTTCTTCCAGAAATTTGAAAAACATATTATTGTATGTTTTACCGCAAAATAAAGACATGGCTAGCATCCTCAGGGTCCGACTAGGCGAATACAAAAATAATTAAGTTGCTAGAGGGTCCCAATTTTAAATGCCAAGCATTTTTCTGATCGCTAACTGAAACAAAATAGTGGATTTGCAACAGTAAAAGGGCCATTTGAGAAAGTAAAAACTGCATTTGCGACACTGTCAAACTTTTTGTTAACTTTTTCCATTGACTTATAATGGGAACTTGTTTTTTGAATAACTTTTGAACCATTTAATATTTTTCCACAAAATCTTTAAAAGGCACATCGGGGACCCTGGCCACACATTCCCTGAAGATTTCAGACTGGTTGCACAAACTGTGTGACCTGTAGAGACGACAGTAAAATTCCAGAAAAGCGTAAATGCATGCGCAGATCATGCTTAATAACTCCACAGCTATATATGCGACCAGTACAAAACTTGGCAGATCCCAAGGTGCATGGGTGTTGATTGTGTATTCTAAATTTCAGGCAACTCCATCAAATGGTTGCAAAGTTATTAAGGTGCAAAATTTTGGGTTTAACATGTAAATGGCTCCTCAACCCTAACTATAGTGGTACGGTGTACACACACACACACACACACACACACACACACACGACCATGGGAAGATATAGTCTCTTGTATTAAGACCAGATTAAAGGACTTGGACTCAAGAAGTTTATTCTCTCAACTGCCTATATTAATACTACAGGGCCAGTGCAGACAGTTTAAGACCTCATGGGGCTATGAATCCTATCCCTCTAAACTAACCAATCCTAAGATGTGCAGGATTTTTACTAGGTTTAAAATAGAGGTATACAATGCTCAATATATCCACTATTAACAAAAAAGACCAAATGCCTTGGGTCCTTACTGCAAATGACACATGATGAGCTTAAACATGTGGTTTTGATTTTGATTTGATTTGAGATGCTGCCCTATACTAGCTATCAATGACATGGCAACCAGTACTGTATTGTGCTGACTAATGTTGTCATTTTATATCAAGATTTGTACATTATTTTAATGTGGTTTTATGATTTGTATATTGTAATGGCTACACTGATCAATAAAACATTTGTACTTGTATTTTCTGGCTTCGCTCGGCCTCCTCCAATATGGCACATTGAAGGTGGTTCATGCTCTCACTCATAAATTGGAGACATGCCAACCATAACCATTACCTTTGCTGACTCAGGGCTTGCTTTACAGCCAACATCTCACTCTGAACCATGAAGTTCGCATCTTAAGCATGTGTAACTCAGGGTGGGAGCCTTCTCATCTGGCTCATAGTGGGAATGTCCTCACTCCAGGCAGAGCATCAGTTGTCTAACTCATTGGCAGCAGCATCACTCAATTAAGAATTTAAGACTTCAGTTGTGAGAGGTGGGTCCTCATCAGTCTGGGCTCCTCTAGCTAGCTAAATGGGCTCGGAGGCACCTTCTAAGCTATTCTCCCTACGACCGCCTCTGGGTCACCCAGTTTGTTCTTAGATTGATAGGCCAGCTGAGTGTCTCAGCAGTCATCACTCTCCTCCTCCTTCCCCCTTGAAGGTGGTACCGCATCATCTATCCCATGTTGCAGCAGTATTTCACAGCCCTTCAAGGTGTTCCCATTAGAGGGATAGAGTGAGAGTTCTCCACCAAATTGGAATATCCTCCCCCACAGATTCACCTTCTGAATTACAGCAGCAAAGCTGTCACTAATCAAAATGCCCTAAAGTCTTGAGGGAAGACAACCTAAGCCTTGGACCCCCAGAGGTTTCCTCCTTTAAAAGGAGGTCTTTCCTCTCCTTTGTGCCAAAGGTCAAAATATGTAGTTAGTTGTTAATAATATATTCCCTAGTTTTCTTAGGTAGATTCTGTTGCTGGATCGAGAGGGGTGGTGGCCCTACTTGCCGTTCCCTCTCTCCTTTGGAAGCCCTTAGGTCATCAGATATCAAGATATGTAATAGAGTGGGCACCCGGGAAGGGGGGGGTAGAAAGAATGAAGGAGGACCTTGCTATGCTAGAGGGGTGATCCAAGGTCTGGAAGCTGGGTTTCAATGCAGGTAAATTCAAAATTATGCATATGGGACATGGAAATCCGAGAACTAAATATGCAATAAACAGGGAGGAAACAGCAGTTTTGGAACAAGAGATGGACTTTGGTGTCATCATCTCATCTGACTGAAGGTGGCAAATCAGTGCCAGGCTGCGGTGGGGAAGGCGAGCAGAATGTTCGGATGTATAGGTCGAGGCATTGCTAGTAGAAGGAGGGACGTCATCATGCCTTTGTATATGGCCCTGGTCAGGCCTCATCTGGAGTTATACGTTCAGTTCTGGAGACCACACCTGAAGATGGATATTGAGAGGGTGGAGGTGATCCATGGGAGGGCTACGCAGATGGTTCAGGGGATGCAATGTAAGGCATATGAGGAAAGATTGAGGGAGCTGGATATGTACTCCCTGAAGGACAGGAGAGACAGGGAGGATATGATCAAGATGTTCAAATATCTAAACGGTATTAACAGGATGAAAAGGGAGAACCTACAGTATTTCAAATGAAAGGATATGCAGCAGCTAGGGGCCATGGTATGAAGCTGGAAGGTGGAGATTTTAAGGGTAACACAAGGAAGTACTTTTTCATGGAGAGGGTGGTGGAGGCTTGGAACGTCCTGCCAGAGGAGGTGGTAGAGACAGAAATGGTAGTGGGCATCAAGCATGCATGAGATAGGCACATGGGAATCCTGGGGGGGAAGGTAAGAGCTGGGGGGAGGAGGAGGGAACTTCGTAACAGGGGTAATTCTGGGCAGACTATGTGGGCCATATAGGTCCTTATCTGCCAATATTATTTATGTATGTATGAGTGCAATCCAGTTTAATAAGTGCAGTCCTGACCACCTGCACATCTTATTAGTTTTTCTTCAGCTGTCTCATTGCTGTCAATCTGCTGCTCAACCTTATAGTCAGCATTTACTGCTTAATACTCTTTTTGGGACTCCTCCCTAAGATACCTTTAACTAAGGGAATCTTTCCCAGTGCACATCTAGGGGTGGAACCCTCTTCGAGGGTTCCTTGCCTTTGGTACCTCTATAGGGTAGTAATTCCCCGTGGAATAGAGAGTGCAAATGGCCAAACAGTTATCACAGTTGCACAAGCACAACACTGCTCTAGTTGCCTAGGCCCATTGAATTGAAAGACTATGCCTGTAATTCAGTAGGGTGAGCAACCAGCCACACCCCCTTCCTGAGCTATATAAGCAGTTCCTCCCAGCCTCCTTCTGAAGCATTTTTTCCTTTGTCCCATCATCCTCTCATCCTCCAGCAGCACACTTCTCTCCTAGGGGGGCTCCTTTCTAAGATACCTTTAGCCAAGATAATCTTTCCCATGGCATCTCCAGGGGTAGAACTCTTCAAGGGTTCCTTGCCTTTGGTACCCCTGCTGGGTGGTAATTCCCCATGGAAAAGTGTGTGACTGGCCAAACAGTTATCACAGCTGCGCACAAGCATGACGCTGGTTGTGTAGGCCCATTGAAATGTTTCTATTATTAGATGTTTATTTTACAGTGTATGTCATGTTGTATTCAATACTATGATATTTGTATTGTATATCTTTCGTTTTATTTTTTGTATCTGGTCGCCCATGAAAATGGGCTGTATGCTCACCAACCAATCTTTATTACGATAAGCAGGCCACCAAAGTATCTCCCCATTTTCCTTTCCTTTCTGGTGGTAATTGATGTGTGAGAAATCCATTTAATGGAGAGCTGGATAACAGTGGGGCCCATGTTTACTGTAAACATAACACTGGCTTCCAAAACTTTAACAAATTCTTTGTCAGGTAATTTTATCAAGAGCCCTGAAACATTCCAGGTAAATATCAAAGTTGATGCACCCTTCCCCAGTTTCTTCACTGGTAGTCAAGTAGCCTCCTGATTGTGTAATACAGCATACATATTTCTCAGAATGGAACACTATATGTCATAGCTGTAGAGTGGTGTGGGCACATTGAGGGAACAAATGTCTGATGCTGTTGTGCTCTTACTGCATTTGTCCATTGTTCTAAACCACTGCTACCCTATATTGCACCATAATCAAAAGAATGTACCCCTTATGGGTCCAGTTTTTCAGCTTCTTTCACATTTGGTGCAGCAAATCATCGGTTCCTTATCAGTATGTCTACCTGCCCTTCTGATGCCTCATCTCCTACCACTCTCTTGACCATTACTTACCCCTTCTTTGTCCAAATGGACCTTCAAGTATTATTTTAACAAAGAAACAAACTGTCTTAAAAGTGACTGGTTCATTTCTGATTTTTAACTATACCAAATACAGATGGGTCACATAGTCTGGTTATCCTCCGGTGTTTCCTCAGTATCTCATCCATGGTCAGCTAACCTTTTTAGCCTGATTTCTATTAGAGCATGCTGTATACAAGGAGTCTTCCGTGACTCAGTAGAGAGGGAATGAAATGTTTTGGTTCTATCCAGATTATGGAAAACCTCATCTCTTTTAAGTAGGCTAATCAGCACTTTATCATTTACTAAATAAAAGTAAACCACAATGGCCTGGATATTCAAAAGGGTTGCGCCATGCGCAAGTCCAAAAGTGTGCCATTTTGCGATATTCAGCAGGAGGCAGTTGTGCCACCGAAAACATGCTGAGCAACAGCGCAATGCAAAGGAAGGCATGCGTAACCGACATGGGTGGAGCCATGCATAAAGAGTGCAATGCAAAATTGAAAGACTTGCGCATTGAGCAATAGCGGAACTGCCGGAAATTGCGCACTAGCGGAAATGAGCCAAAATAAAAAGGCTCAAGGAAGCGGTGCAAGAACGCTACAAGGATGCCAAGTGGGGTAGAGAGAGAGAGAGAGACAGAGAGACAGACAGACAGACAGTGACAGGCTAGGGCAGGCAAGGCAAGCGTGGGCCATAGGCTGCAGAGGCCAGCGGGGGGTGCCCGGTGCAGTGGAAGTAGCAGTCAGGACAGCGGGGGTAACACAGCAACACCAGCCAGGGGGTCAGAAGCCAGGGAGATGGACAGTGCCAGCTTCCACATGGAAGCTGTAATGAGGGGGGTGAGAATGCAAGCTGCAGGGGGACGAGGCTGTGGAAGGGCCCGTTGGCGGTACGCCCCCAACAGGCAGTACCGTGCCCGCATCAGCTATGAGCTGTACACGGATGTAGAGATCGTGGGCCGGTACCGCCTGAACAGGGCAATACTGAGGCGGCTCTGTGAGCTGTGCAGTGATCTGATGCAGACACCCTCACGACGGAGTCGCGCTCTGTCAGTGGAGACCAAGGTGACAGCCTGCATGTGCCTGCTCACCACGGGCACCTTCCAGAGGCCGACAGGGGACACCACAGGCATCACACAGTCAGCCACGTCACGCATCCACACCCAATGCCTCAGTGCACTGCTGCCACATGCTGTGGAGCACATCCATTTCCCAGCACCGCGGCAGGCGTGCAGCAAACATGCAGGGTTCCACAGGGTATGCATATGCCTGGCGTGCTGGGGGCCATAGACTGCACCCATGTGGCCATTCGCACACCACCTGGCCCCGATGGGGCTGCATATAGGAACAGAAGGGCTTCTCCAGTGTCAACTGCCAGGTGGTGTGTGATGCCACTGGGTGCATAATCAATGTCTGTGCCACACACCCTGGTGGAGCACATGATGCCTTCATATGGCATCAGTCCGCACTGTGCCATCGATTCGAGAGTGGGGACATCCTCACAGGCCATCTAGTGGGTGAGTATGCATGTATGGAATGCAAACTCGGGGCAAGGGTGGGAATGCCACAGGTGCCATGGTAGTGGCACACAGGGATATGGGCAATATGGACCTGAACATGATACTGATCTCCACTATCTCCACACAGGTGACAGCGGATACCCTCTCTGTCCCTGGCTGCTCACACCGTACCGGCGCCCCATGACCCCATCGCAGCAATGCTATAATGAGGCACATGCTTCCACACGCAACATCATAGAGCGGGTGTTTGGGATGCTCAAGGCACTTCCGATGCCTAGACACCTCCGGCGGTGCCCTACAGTACAGCCCCAAAAGGCCTGTGGGATATTCCTGGCCTGCTGCATCCTGCATAACATGGCCAAAGACTGTGGGATAGCCCTACAGGTTGAAGAGGGGGACAGCGATGGGGACGCCAGTGGTGCCGGTGTTGATGGTGATGAGCAGCCCCCCCTAGGATGGTGGGACCCCTGACTGATCCGGCAGGCCCAGCTGCACCGGGACACCATCACAGAGGAGCACTATGCACAACACAGGTAAGTCAAGGGGACATGTGCAACCAACGCTGTCCATGCGCAAACCACAGGCACACAGGGTAACACACCAGGGGTGCATGACGGCCAGGGGAGTGGAAGGGTCCAGGCATACAAACATACCATCAGGGAGGGGTGAACACTCATATGGACACACACACACCAGGTACAGAGCATACATGGGCAGATGCACAGCACAGCAGAACCGACATTGCTAACACACAGAACCACCGACCACCCCCACCACCTGTACTGTCCAAGTACGTGTGTCAGATGCTGGGCACCCTTGCACCTTGGTGTACAGTACAATGCAGGCATCATCATGCACACGGACCTGTGGACAGCAGTTGGGAGGGTGTGCAGGTGGTCCGTGTGTCGGCGTGTTGAGCAGAGCACCCAGCAGTGCACTGCCCACCATGACACACATTGCACACAGGGCAGCACCAGACAGGGCCGCACTGGGAGACAGGTCAGTCATGTAGCACTGTCCCACGGCCACCGCGGATGCATGGGTGGCCCCACCGTGACCCAACAGCCCTGGCAGGCTGAGCAGGGGCCACATGGGGTGGCACTGTTGGACCACCAGGGGTCCCACTGCGCGAACGCGACCTTGCCCGCACAGGGGTCTGCAGCATGCCGAACAAACCTGCACCAGGGGTGCTCGGGATGCCCACAGCAGAACCAGGCGTCGACAGGCCTGGTGTCGCATGATGCCGGGCAGGGAGTGGAGAGTGAACTGTGTGGGGTGTGCGGTACAGGGGCACCTGACTGTGTGCCCAATGCGTCCACGACAGAGACCACTGCCTGGGTCAGCCTGTCAATGGCGGCGGTCACATCCGTCCTGCTCTGAACCAACTCTGCAGGTCTAGAGCACACTCCCTGCTGTGTCACTCCACAGCCACAGACAGTGCCTCCACCGGACATTGCAACCCGCCTCTGCTGCTGTACTGATTCCTGCAGCAGGTGGGTGTCTCATCCAATGGGTACTGTGCACAACAGCATCCTGTCCCCAGGGTGTGGAAGGTCCTGATGCACAACACCCCTTGAGGTGGCGCTGTTCTGGGACCAGGAATGGGCGGATCAAAGGGTGGCGGCCATGTGCCACCGCTTGACACTGTACCCCCAGACCTGGTGGGTGACTGCTGCTGCTGCCCCTCCAACCGCTGTGCCCCAGGGTCCACTCGTTCCACCGCTGTGGCCACAACAGTGCCAGACACTTGCACAGCCACCGCCGCTGCCCCACCAGTGCTGACAGGCACAGCCTGGGACTGTGCCAACATGCTGGTACACAAGTTGGAACCAGAAAGGCCCAGGGGCACGTGCTGGCCTGCTGTGTGTCCGTCATGGGACACACACATATCACTGCCCATTACAGTCCTTGCATCATCAGTGGTGCAGGTACGTGCTACAGCCACAGTCACAGTGTGCTGGCATGCTTGCATGCCAGACTGCTGAGACACAGGCTGTGCACCCCCCACACCCAAATCACCGACACCAGAGTTGGCGGCCCAGCGTGCATGCTGCTGCAGTGCATGCTGGCTGGTGACAGAGGTGGATGGACCCTCCTCCATGTCCAGCAGGTCATCATCACTGCCTGGACCCACCACCACCGTCTCCTGAAGACGAACAGGATCTGTAACAGAAAGAGAGTACATGTGAGTGCATGTGAACAACCTTCCCCAACACCACCACCATGTCATACCGTGCAGTGATGGGCTTCCACCTGTCTGGAATCCACCTCCTGGTACGCCCTCAATAGCGCCCGCTGCATTGATGCAGCCAGTCTGTCCTCAGCGGGGTCAGCTCAACACCGCTGGCTGGCCCCGCCAGTGCCATGCGTGCCGCCCGAAGGCTGTCACCTTCTCCTTCACCCTCCTGTGGTCTGTCCCATCTTCTTCTTGCATTCCTGCACGAGCACTGGTGGCTTCGTGCAGGTTCACGCCGACTACCCCTCCCATGCAACCCTGCCGGGACTGAGGGTGCCCGCCATCCACTCAGTAGTGGCTCCTCCTCCAAGTAGGCCTGGAAGAGGCCTCTGTCTCTGCTGTGGTAAGTTGGGCCTCCTCTTACGCCCACCATCCTCACCCTCACCTTGTCTCTGCTTGGTCATGGCGATCTGTATGGAGAAGTGGACACCTGTCACTGTGCAGTCTACAGCATTTCCCATGACCATTGTCCAGAACATCACACAGCATGCAACTCACCTCTCACCTGCAGTAACCGAATCTGGCCAGCGCAGCGCAATGTCGCCTATTTATAGCGCAATGCAAGTAAATGAGGTGTTGCGCAACTTTAATGACATGCTAATCTTGCTACTGCACCTTTGAATGGCTGATCAGATGATTTGCATGTGTCGTCTGAATATCGCGCTGTTGCGCTTTGCGCAATTCATTTGAGCCGGCTAAGCCAATAGCGCAGATCTGTGACTGTGCGGTACACTGCATTGCGCATGCCCAGGTAGCTTGCGCGGACATCTGCCGTGCTGCTGACGTGCTGTGCGCGATCGGCAATTCAGGCCATGGCCACCATTGTGCCAGTGGCACTACAGCACTGGGCACTATAGGGCGCTGTGGCACTACTGCCCAATAGTACACTGTGGCACTGTCACGCAGGTGGTCGGTCGTGCAGGATGCGTAGACATCAGATAGCGCGCTGCGTGGCCTTGCGTCATTGCCCCATGACCTGGTGCCTAACCTTTGCCCCCTTGCACTATTTGGCTGCCATGTGTACGGCCCTATTGTGCTGTCTAGTGACAGCGCTATGTGGACTAATGGTGTTGTACGAACAGCGCGATTGCAACCTATGGTGTTCTATTGCGCAACAGTTCCACGTGGGGTTACCACACTGCGGGGCGTCATATTGCCTGCTGTTAACCTGGAAGCATGGCATGCAGGAGGGCAGTGCAATGGAGCCCCGTGGAGGTGGCCAACCTGGTGGCCTTGGTAGAGCCCCACTATGGGGCACTGTATGGTGAGGAGCCCCTCACCATAGCTAGAACACAGGTCTGGCTGCAAGTGGCCAATGACCTGGTGGGGGTCACTGGGTGGTGCCGGTCAGCTGAGCAGTGCCGGCACTGGTACAGTGATCTCCGCAGGAGGGATCCTGAGCTTCATGAGCGGCTACAGTCACGTGCCAGGAGGGGCGTGGTGCCTAGGCCAGGTGGGTGTACCATCTATGCACCTGTATTCTCTGTAGGGGTGTGAGTGTGTTTTGGTGGCTGTGCATAGGTGATGGCTCTGCCATGGTTGGCTGTGTCAGTGTGTGCAGGTGTGAGATGCATGGGTCTGGCTGTGTGGGCAGGCACTCTCACTGGGGCAGGGGGCAGTCTGCTTTGGAGTCACACTGATGTTTTTCTCAACATTTGTCTCCCACAGGACGGGCGGAGTGGATGCAGGCACGGGGTGAGAAGGGCCTTGCCAGGGCCCCGGTGCCGGTCGGTGGTGCTGTGGGTGGTGCGCCCCAGCAGCAGCAGCAGCGGCAGACACAGCTGCTTGAGGAGTGTGAGTATCATTACTTCATGGATGCTATTGCATGCTGGGGGGGGGGCATGACCACCAGCCATGCACAACACAACCATGCACGACACAGGCGACATTCATCACTGTCCAGTGTCACAGCACGTCTGTGTATGCGTCACTGGTGGTCCATGCATGCACTGGGCACATGGCTGTGGGACTGGCATCGCACTATGTTGCCACGTCACTTGACAGCCTTGTTTGTGCTGTGATGTACATGGCCAGTGTGTGTGTGCAGTGGTGCACATAGCTGGTGCAGCCTGGTTGGGCTGGCCATGTGCATGTCCACTGTGGGTGGGTGCATACCATCACAGGTGCGGGACATTGGGCTATATGGCTTGCAGGTTGGGTGGTGTTCAGGGTTGTGGTCAGTCACAGCCATTGACTGTGTTCCCGTTTTCCTAGGCCTGACTGTGCTACACCGCATTGAGCGTGCCTTGCAGGGGATCCACCAAGTGTCATCAGACAACACGGCTATACTGGCAAGCATCCAGCGCCATGGCCTCAGGAGAGGCGGAGCCAACCACGTGGCACCAGGCGGAGGAGGACGCCTGCTAGGCCTTAAGCCAGATTCCTTCCCACTTCACCCATCCCTCCTGCCCTCCTTCCCCTCTCAAGTTGTTCATCCCTACCCTTGCCCACCCTACCTTGTACCCCTACCCCCTCCTGTAAATAGTTCTCTTGTTGGTTTTGTCATTTACATTTTATAATACATTGATATTTTGATATGAATACTGTGTGGGTCTCTGATTTGCAGCTGGCTATGGTTGCTCAGTTGCAGTGGTGTGCATGCCATCTGGGGTGGTATGGTCCTGGGAGTGTGTGTGTGTGTGTGTGTGTGTGTGTGTGCGTGTGTGTGCATGGGGAGGTGTCTCCAGTGTGGCAGTGTCTTTCTGTTGGTCTTGCCATCTGCTGCCGCCCACTGCTGGGTGCACAGGGTGGGTCTGGCTTGTATGCTTCTCTGCTACACGGGGTTGACATGTGCCGGGCGGGATGCAAGGTGTTTCCTGCAGTGCCAGTCACTGCACATGGGTGGTGTCTTGGAGTCACGGTGCAGGGTGTGCTGTGTGTACGGGGGGGCTGATGTGCACTGTGGTTGTCATCCCCCTGTGTGTGGCAGTCTCAGCCTGCCAGTGGTTGTGCTGGGGCGTCATGGCCCTACTGTGCTTTGTTGGCTTGTCCCCAGGGGCCAGTGGATCATCCGTCCCACCCCCAGTGATGCTGTGCTTGGGGTGTGCAGGTGTCTTGTTGGTTCTGCAGTGTGTTCCTGTGCCCATGTGTGGCATGGCTGCGGTGGACCCCAGCCTGCCTCCCTGGATGTGCAGTTCCATTGCTCTGCGGGGGGCTCTGCTTGTGCTATGGCACCTCTGGACTGCTCAGCTGGGCTGCCCTGGTTGCACTATAGTGCAACCTTTCTGCTCAGCTTCTCCTTCCTGGTTGCGCTATGGCGCAACCTTTCTGCTCAGCTTCCCCTTCCTGGTTGCGCTATGGCGCAGTTTGTGCGATATTCAGACGTTGGCTGCTTGCGCACTTTGTTCTGCTCCATGTTTGAATATCGCATCTGTTGCACATATGCGCAATTGATTTGTGCTTGCTCCTGCTGTTGCGCACATTTTGGGCGCAGTTTGAATATCCGGGCCCATATTTTCAGGGCTATGCAGAATCCTAGTGTGGCAAGGAAATTCCTGCTCAAGAATGGGCAGCTCCAGGTTCCTTAAACAGCAATTCAGCACTTCAGCATGTGCTTTCATAAATAAGATGTTTCAGTTGTTACAGTTTACTAGAAAACACATTTTGTTTAATTTACAATGGTCCCTATGCACTAAGGTGCACTGGGTATGCATGGGAGGCAGATACACGGCTGCACCCAAAGACAGGCACATATTGGCCAGCATTAACTGTCGGTGGCTACCTGCCTGTGGGCCTGTTCCCCCCCACACACACTTCCACAAAGGTGGATCACAGGACACAGGTGGGCATCCAATCAGAAGCCAATCCTGGGTTCTGAAGTGAATCCCATGCTGTACAAAAGCAGGGGATCCTGGGAAGACATGGGACTGGGTTATGCTAAGTTAGCTACAAATGAATGCCTGACTGGCTGCCCCCAGCCCTCCCTGTCAGCCCCATGGGCTCAGGCAGGAGGTTTGAGGATGTTCCCAGCCCATCACAGCTGACTAATCTCCATTGTGTGGGGGGTATAGCCTGTGTGGCAGTGTCCTCCCTGGTGTACCTTGCACCCCTGTGTCCAACATTCTGCACCTTAGTGAATGGCAGGGAGTTCGGGCATGCCCCCGACAATTCTCCAAGACCCCCTGTGGTGTGTGGCTGTGTGGACAGCCAGAGGATCAACCGCACATGGAACTCACACATCCACTGTGAATGCCACTGGGGGTCTGCTGGACCCCCACTGCATGGCATTCTGACATAGCTTTACCTCCATGCCTCCACATAGGCAACCCACACATTTGTGCATAGGGCCAATGTTCTTTCCAAGATTTAAAGCCCATCTTGGTAGTCTATCTGAAAGGTTTATATAGAAACATCTCAATACATTGCCTCTCCTCTGTTAATCTCACAGTGCTTTTATTTATGGCACCATAGCGCTTTCTATGGCAGTAGACTGTAGTGTCACAAACAGCAACTGTGTGGTTAACAGGGGAAGGTCAGATACATTTTGAAAGATTTAGTGAAATGATTATTACATTCTCTACAATACTTAGTAGACCCACGGCAGCTAAAAGTAACAAAAAAAAAATAAACAAACAAAAAAACAAGGAACTAGAAAAGTTAAAACATAGCTGGTGTAAATCTAGTGTTCTAAGATTTTTATTATAATAGAGTTGCTCATTAACAAGTCATATTTCAACATATCAAACAGGATATAATCTGTTTCATTTTCCTTTTTAGCCAGATTTTTAAAATTAATCAGCATTTTTGGGAGTCTAGCCCCAGCTGGTAGGTCACTGGAACTTTCTAGTTGTCCATCAAATACGTGATTTTGACCACCAAATGCAAATTTGAGCTTATAGAGAGCTCATTACCTGTATTAATTGGTGGTCACTGATCTCTTGGGGGTCACTTTTCTCCTGTACTAATGCTCCTCCACTGCCCAAACTATTGTGTGTATTATTCTGGCTTGAGGGATCATGGGATGGATTTAATATTACATTAACCATAACTTGATTCTGAAATGAATCATTATGTTGATCATGCCAATTTATCCTTTCACCATTCTGAGAAGGGATATGGATTATTTAATTTGTATCTGGAGTTGTTATAGACTCCTTGATGCCCTACAGGGGGCATGCCTCAGACAGCTAGTATTGATCTTAGATCTTGGTACTCTCAAATGGGCGGGAGGTGTGTAACTATAATGCTTTACTCCAAGGGCAATTAACAAAAATAAATAAAGAACTTTGAGAAATTTTGCAACAGCCCAAGTGGAGTATTTTTCCCCCCATTTCTGAACATTAATACTCTCAAATGGGGACAGAGAGAGAATCTCAAATCTAGAAGTGGGTAGCCATCTGGGAACAAGTGACCACCAAACAGTGTGGTTCACAATAAACACAGCTGCAGAGTCAAGTCATACAAAAGTGAGGGTACTAGACTTCAGGAGGGCTGACTTTGTCAAAATAGGAGAGTGCCTCAGAAAAGCAATAGCAAACAAGCAAGAAGGAGGGGTGTACCACCAATGGGGAAACATCAAAACTGGCATCACAGAGGCAACACGCCTTTGTGTGAAGCAAATAAACAAATCAAAGCAAAAGAAAAAAACACCATGGTTCTCAAAAGAGGTGGTGGGAAAGGTTAGGGAGAAAGAGATAGCACTCAGGAAGTAGAAGGAAACACAGAAGGAGCAGGATAAAGAGCTGTACCAGTTAAAGCAGAAGGGAGCAGGAAAGGCAGTCGGAATAGCAAATGCCCAAACCGAGGAAAAGATAGCCAACTTGGTTAAGAAGGGGAATAAAACCTTTTATAGGTACATTAGGGAGCGAAGAAAGATGAAGGGTGGGATAGTGAGGCTTAATAAAGGGGAGGATGAGTGGGCAGAGAGGGACAGTGAAAAAGCAGGGATACTGAATGAATACTTCTGCTCAGTATTCACAAAAAGTGGGGGATACCTAATTCAATTAATAGTAGCACTGTGTATGGGGGGGTTGATACCCTTTTACAGAAGGAAAGGTTCTGAAAGAACTCCTAAAATTGAAGGTGGACAAAGCAATGGGCCCTGATGGGATTCACCCCAGAATTCAAAAAGCACTGAGGGGGGAACTAGCGACACCACTGACTATCTTTTTTAACAAATCATGAGAGGATGGTGTGGTAGCTAATGACCGGAAGAGGGCAGATGGGATTCTGCTTCATAAAAGTGGGAGCAAAGCACAGGCAGAAACTACAGACGTGTTAGCTTGATCTCAGTGGTAGGGAAAATGATGGAATCACTTCTGAAAGAAAGAAAGAATTGTTGAGTACCTAGAGGCCAGTGGGGCACAGGATCCAAGGCAGCATGGATTCACAGCATGAAGGTCATGTCAGACGAATCTAATAGATTTCTTTGACTGGGTGACCAAAAGTAGTAGACCAGGGAGGGGCTCTCGACATGGCCTACCTAGACTTTAGCAAGGCATTTGACACAGTCCCACACAAAAGATTAATAAACAAATTAGCCAGCCTGGGAGTGGGTCCCAGGGTGGTAGCCTGCATAAAAAATTGGCTGGATAACTGGACACAGAGGGTAATGGTAAACAGAGCCCACTCCGAAGAAAGGGAGGTTAATAGTGAGGTACCGCAAGGTTCAGTACTGGGTCCAGTCCCTTTTAATGTGTTTATAAGTGACATTGTGAAGGGACTGGAAGGAAAAGTATGCCTCTTTGCAGACGACACAAAGATCTGCAACAGGGTTGATACACAATGGGGGTGGAAAAGATGAGAAGGAACTTGGCAAGGTTTTTTTTTTTATTTGTATTTCAGATGACACCTTTGAGCTGAGGGCTCTTTTACAAAGGTTCCACGTCAAGACAATAAGGTACAAAACATAATATGATCATTACAATGGAACTTACAAAAAAAAGACACATAAGGTTACAATAATAACAGCCAAAGGCTTGTCAAAGAATTGTGTTGTGAGTTAATTATACAGTACAAGTCATAGGCAGCTTAGTGAAGCTTTGTTAGGAGTGGGTTAGTTGAAAAAGAGAAAGAAGAGTGGTGGTGAGGGGGGTGGTATGGGAGAGAGAGAGGCAGGAGGGGAGAAATGGGGAGGGCATCGCGTTGGGTATGTGGTAGATGGGAAACAGCAAGGGAGGAGGAAAGGGGGGATGAAAAGGAGACAGATTCATCCTATACCCAATAATGGGGGGGTAGGAGAGGTGGAGGAGGAGCTGAGGCAGTGAGGAGGGATGCTTGAGTGTAGTCTAGGTTGGAGAAATGGTCAAAAGTAAGGCAGATTAGATTCAATGCAAAGAAGTGTAAAGTAATGCACCTGGGAAACAAAAACCCAGGGGAAGAGTACACAATTGGGGAGGGAGAGATATTAACAACAACAAAAATTGAAAGGGGCTTGGGGTAGTCATATCAGATGACTTAAAGGTGAGCAAGCAGTGTGAGAAAGCAGTAAGGAGGGCTGGGGGGATACTGTGATGTATAAGGAGAGGCATCACCAGTAGAAATAGGAAGTTGTATTCCTTTGTACAGACAGTTTGTTGACACTGTATCTGGAGTACTGTGTGCAGTTCTGAGACCCCATCTCTGCAAGGACATAGCCAGGATGGAAGCAGTCCAGAGGAGGGCAACTAAAATGGTGCAGGATGTGCAACAGAAGCCATATGAGGACAGACTAAAAGAGTTTAATATGTATACTCTTGAGGCAAGGAGGGAGAGGGGGACATGATAGAAACTTTCAAGTACCTCAAGGAAATCAACAAAGTCTAAGAGGGTAGCATCTTTCAGGAAAATAGATGTGCAAGAATAAGGGGACACAATCTGAAGATGGGGATGGGTCGGGGCAATGTGAGGAAGTATTTTTTTCACAGAGAGGGTGGTGGATGCATGGAACAGCCTTCCTGAGTAGGTCATGGGGTCAAAAACAGTGGGGGAATTCAAGAATACATGGGACAGACACAAAGCAATTCTGGTGGGGGGTGAGAAGAAGTAGGCTGTTGGTTAACTAGGATCTGCAGCTTATCCAATAGGTAGGGAATTGGGCAGACTTGGTGGACCAAGTGGCCCTTATCTGCAGTCAAAGTCTATGTTTCTATGTTTCTCCTCAGCTCATATTATGGGTACCTGAGCTTTGAACTAAGGCTTGTATTTCTCTTTCTTTTCCTTCTTATTCTTTTTCCCCTCCTATTTCTTAACCCTTTGATTTTTTATCTTTTTTTTTAACAGACTCAGATATTTGTTTTATTTATTTTGTTTTACCAGGAAAACTCAGTTGAGTGATGCTCATTTGCAAGGCGGTCCTGGGTAGGACAGAGAGAGTACAAAAGATTCATACAAACGTGGCATATCAATTTCAAAGCACATTACATGTGAAAAAACAATGGACAGATCGTCAAAATAGGAATAAATCTTGCAGCATAACCAATATGGTACATAGTACAAGCTGGGGGTCGTAAAACATGAGAAAGATGGCATACAAAGCAGTAACTGAGATCTAACAGGTTCACTTGTGACAGAACATATGGAGAGAGGCAGAGGAGGATGAGTAGAGGACCCTTATATGAAGATAAGGGAGGTACAGTAAAGTGCAGCTAAGCCAAATTACGAGCGAAATAACATAGGCTATGTAGGTATGTTAACTGGGGAGAAGTGTGGCAAGCCTCTGTTAACAGGCACAATAGGCAACTGACGCTCCCTCTGCAGACTTACTTCCCCCAGTTTGAGTGCTTTGGCAATTTGCTCTCAATAACAGAAAGGCTTCCATTCTGACCATTTGTTTTCTGACTATCACTATTTCTTCTCTAATCAGGACTAATTCTTCCATCACTATTACATTTATCGTATTGTGATTATCGGTCCCATTCTCCATTAGGTTACACCCATCTTCTTCAGTTGTTACTTTTCCAGTTACAGCAACTGGGGCTCCAGGTGTAACTGAGACACTCCAACAAAATTATCCCTGTCTGTAGATCTGTTCATACTAAAGTCACTAATCACATTCACCAGAGATTCTTTAATGCATACTGGGAGGGGGTTTTCTGGAGTGGCACAGTTCACTATCAGTATTTTAGGCCTTATACGGTACTGTGTATTGACTCTAAAGTAACCTGGGGAATAGTTACGTTAACTATGCCTTGTATAGAAATACGTCACTAAATTGATTGTCTTGCTACAAGTTTTTGCTGTTTCTGGGTTATCCTGAGAGTTATAATTATCTAACTCCCTTGGGGCTTCATCTTCCACCCTGTGCACCTGCACAGTTATTTCAATCGTATTTGGAGATTTAATTAGTGATTTAGATAAGTTAATCGTATGTTTCCATTTAGTTTCACATAGAACTTTAACTGGCAGTAATGGCTTGAAAGAATCATACTTCAAACCTGGGTGTCAGAAACCTCTACTGTATAAGTATCTAATACAGAATCAACATTAAGATACTGCCCCTTCTCCATAACAATAACAAATCCTTTGGTAAATGTAGGTTGCCTGAGGGTGTCGTTTCTCTATTTTTTTGTTTCTTTTTTTCACCTTTAATGGGATCTGTCTCTTCTGGAGCAGCTTTAGTTTCTGGTCACCCATCTCCGCCAGGGATGCCATTTAGGTAGGGCAGAGAATTTGATACCAGCATATAAAATATAAAATAAGTAGTTTGTGGCATTAATTTGTACCCTTCCTTATGATTTACAACATCTGCGGCTGCACGCCTGCTAAATTAGCAAGCCGTCTCTACCTGTTAGCGGTGGTTGAGTTGAGGGACTTTTTGCATAGAGGAGCGTGACACTTTCCCGCCACAGCTCAGTGAGCTCACACTAATTTATGTAGAAAGCAGCATACAGGTTCCGGGTAAGCAGAAGTTTAAACATTTGGTAAATCATTTTACTATGGCGCAGGTGATAATTATATGTCACAGTCTAGTTTCAGAAGATCATCTTTTGTTATTGAAAATGATCTGTCTCACTGGTGAAGCAAGTGCATACTGACCATGGTTGGCATCCCCCCCCACCAAGTGATCTCAACTGGCCGAATGTGGCCATTTTCCTTATAAGTCAGTAGCAGAGAACCAGATCAGATTTATTGATGAAGTAGTGTTGAAAAAAAACATTCACTGAATGAGACAGTTAGTATTATACTACAGTGATTGGGAGTTGAGACATAAACCTTTTTAATTTTTGTTCATATTTTACCCTGTACTCAACCACTTTACTTCATCATCTTATTTTGGATACGACCACCTTTGATATCTTAGGGAATCAATTGTAGGGAGTGATTCCCAGACCCTAACTCTTATCAGTGAACATAGGGAAGCTTTACAATAATTTAGCCATGTACTAACCTAAATCTAGACTGTGGATCAAAGTTTCTGGCCTTGTTTTTAACCTCAGCTGCAGTGAGTGACTGCCTTTTGGCATCTTGTCTTTCTTATTCCTTGCAGACTGGTCACACTAGAATAGTGGCACTGGCACCCAGGCGATGATTAGGCTTGTAGGTGGAAGCAGGCGGGTGGGCACTCCCAACCCAGATCTGAAAACTTTCGAGCTGGAATCAGCTTGCATGTTCAAGCAGGTGGCTGCTCGAACACGTACACAGTGCCTGTACAGATGTGTGGTGGTTCATTACATACAGTAGATGCTGATGAGTACTGGTTGTTGCCCCATTGCCCCCCCCCATTGAAATCTGAAATGGCGCCCTGATCTTCACTTGCTTTTGCTGACTTCTTAGTTAGTTACAACCATCTTAGCTTTATGCAAGGTAGAAATACAGCTCAGTTAGAGCAGTTGCCTGCAATCCAAGCATCTGAAATTACAGATTCAAGCTAGTTTTAGAGTTCACTAGGGATCCGCTCTGTGCAAACCAGATGACCAATGAGCAGACCAAGAATCAATCACACATTTAAAAGCAAATCAAAAAGTTAAAACTATGCATATATGTAGTGACATAGTAAAAACTCCAGATTCCTGGTTCCACATGGAGGACTGCACATCGTTAAGCAGTGCTTGTAAAAATAAATGTCACACTGTCGTAAATAGCGGAAATGCTTAGGTGTGGGAATTCCCACATCTAGATTTGTACACGGGAAACTACCAGCTCTAGGTGGTGTGTAACCAGTATCTCTCTTCCTACAACTTGTGGCAGGTTACTAGAGGAGTAGTCAATGAATTAAGCCTGACGATGAGAGATTTTCTCCAGTGGCCCAAATTTAGAGCTGTGATGCCTGTTACACTACAGAGGAAGCAAGCTGTGGGTCAGGAGAGAAGATCAGGCCAAGAGGGAGAATGAACAGCAAACCAAGGAGGCCTGTTGCCTCAGGAATGCTGGCAGGGTCCCTGAATCTGGGTGGCACTGGTCTCCTCCAGTGAGGAGTCCAGAGGCTCAGGATTCAGCCAGGCTCCTGGAACAGAAGAACTCCAGATGGTAGGAGGAAGACCCAATAAAAAGTCTTGCCTGAGAACAAAAAGAAACAGAAAAACCAGAACTCCATGGCAAAAGGGAGTAATGGAGGGCCACTACCCAAGGAAGGTTGTCAGGATCCTTTCATATCCATTCCTGTCATCTGTGCGCAAGGAAGAGAGTAGATATGTAAGTTAACCTTCACTGAAACTGCTCTGTAGTAGATAAAGGCCAAGGCATATAGTTATGTAACCCCTTGGGGAGAGCTCTGAATGAATGGTTGACAAGTGCAGGGGGGAGTAAGTTTCCAGGATGGGGTCAGGCATGGGAGACTGTTTCTTTGGGCCATTGGGGCCATCAGTGTGGTGTCAGAAGGAGACACACATGGCTGGATCAGCTACAAAATTTTGGAGTAGATCATAATGCTGATGTATTGTATTCAAATTAATGTCACTTGCTGAAACAAGACTTTCACGGGCATGTTTTCTCCAAGGGTTGTACTCTCTCTGCCTGGGAAGATGCCAAATGCAAACAGTCTTGGGAGTGCCAGGGCTTCGTGGAACCCAAAAAAATGGGTAATAGGATTTATCAAAACAGTGATGAATCTAATAATAACAGCAGTGAACCATTTTAAAGCAAAGGGAACAAATTCTGGTAATGAAAGTATGAACATGGTAGTATAGTAGGTATAAGATGCACCAATGAGTTATTGGAAATAGTAATGAATGTAACAGCCACATTAGAGCCACTTTTAAAGTAATGGGAGGAAGATCTGGATATGTAGTAGTGTACAGGGTAGTGTATTGGATGTAGTATAAGTCTGTGGTAAGTGAATGTGATGAGTGCTGATAAATGAAGAAGAAATTAGTACGGCGAGGGTAATGCACATTGAATCTGGGCTACATCGTGGCAGCTTAATGGACATGCATCCTGCTTGATCCCAGCTTCCATAATGGTTTATGGTACCCCTAAAATGTGCATTTATTTGCCTTGGTCCCCATGTGCCCTGACCTGTGGTGGCAAAGTTAAAGGTAGAGAGACAGTGCTTCATACAAACATACGAATTTGCCAGCAGATAAATGCCTTATGGTCTATCGAGTCTGCTTGCATGTGTGGCTAGCAACCCTTATACTGTAAATGCCCCTCACTCCCATCCAGTTACCCTCCCTCTTACCCTATCCCATCCTCTTTTGAAGCAGTCCACTTTTCCACAGGATACCCCTTCTACATGCAATGTGTTCCACCCAGACACCACTCTCTCCGTAAAAAGTGTCTTCTCATTTCCCTTGTGAACATTCCCCTCTCCAATCTGAGATTGTGACCTTGAGTGTCCCCACCCCCCCTTAACTTGAATAGTCTCTCTGTGCCTGTCTTGTTTATTCCCTTAATGTACTTGAAGGTTTCAATCATATTCCCTCTGTGTCTCCATTCCTCCAGTGAGTACATGTTCAACTCCCTCAGCCTGCTCACATAGGGTATGTTCCCTAGTCCCTGGATCATCTTTGTTGCGCTGTGCTACACCCCTTCCAGTAACATAATGTCCCTCTTCAGGTGTGGGCACCAGTACTGCACACAGTACTCCAGGTGTGGCCTAACCAGTGACCTACTGTATACAGTGGCAGGATCACCTCCCCTGTCCTTGAAGATATACCCCTGGCAATACAACCCCACATTTTGTTCGCCTTTGCAGCTGCCTTCGTGCATTGTGCTGAGTTGTTCATTGAGCCTGTTATAATCACCCCCAGAACCTTCTCCTCCTCCTCCTCTGTCACTGCTAGCTGAATCCCCCCCCCCCATCCAAGCTGGTAGCGCCTTCTTGTTTGTTTTTTTTTGGCCCGAAAATGTAGCACCTTGCACTTTTTGGCATTGAACTTCAACTTGCCAGGTGTCCAACCAGGTCTCCAGTTTTGACAGATCATCATGCAACCCATGCCATCCTCCTAGGTCATCCACTACTGCTCCCATCTTGGTGTCACCTGCAAACAAACTGAGCTTGCTCTTGATACCCATTGAGATGTCTGATATGAACAACCCAAACCACACCGGTCTCAGCACTGAGCCCTGCGGTACTTCACTTGTCACAGCCCTCAGAGATGACAGCTCCCTTCCCACCACCACCCTCTGCTGCCTTCCCTGTAACCAGTTTACTACCCATCCCACTATTTTCATCCCTGCACCTATACCTGCTGGCTTACTACCCAGCCTCCCAAGCGGCACTGAATCAAATACCTCACTGAAGTCCAGAAACAGAACATCCACTGCATGGCCCTTGTCCAGCTGTTTAGTTACCCAGTCATAGTAATCTACCAGGTTGGTCTGACAGGATCTGGTGGTGACAAACCTATGTTGCCTAACATACTGCAGCCCATTGATTTCCAGAAGGGACAGCAGCCTCTCCTTGAGGATTGTCTCCATCAGTTTCCCCATGATGGATGTGAGGCTTAACGGCCTGTAGTTTCCCTGTTCATCTTTGGGACCACTCTTATGGAGGGGTACCACGTTAAACCATCCTCTAGTCCTAAGGTACACTTCCTGAGACCAGAGAGGCACTGAACAGGTATACCAAGACCCCAACAGGATTTTTGCCAGCTCTCTCAGTACCCTGGGGTGAATGCCATCTGGCCTTGGTGCCTTGTGTACCCTCAGTGCCCTCTGGCCCTCCAGTACCCTGCTCTCTGTGATTCCCCCATCTGTCACCTCCTCCCACATGAGCCTGACCTCTCATCCTCCCCCCCTTGGTAGCACCTCTCCTTTCTCCTTAATAAACACTGAGCATAGGTATTCATTAAGCTCTTCTGCCTGCTCTGCCCCTGTTTTCACCCACTTCCCATCCCTCTTAATCCTTACTATTTTGTCCCTACAACTCCTTTTCTCCTTGATGTACCTGAAGAATTCCTTCTCCCCCTTCTTGATGCCTTGTGCCAGCCTGAGCTCCTTAGACGCCATGCCGTAAAGGCATGTGTCTTTCTGAATGAGAAGTGCCACCATATACCACTAGACAGAGGGGGTTGCCCAACCATTAGAGGTGGCACTTTCTTAAAGCATTCAATGGAGAAATGTGAGCGAGGTGAAGAAACTCCAATACAATTTGGTTAGAAATTGCAGAACCAACTTCCTGTGGGCTCCTGTCCAATTAAACTCATGAAATGTGCAATTATCCCCTGCAACCTTTTAGAGTGCTCAGAGAATCAACACAACTGGGTTATCTTCCATCCAGTGCACAATCATAAATCTTTCTAGTCTGCCAGAGGCAAATCCCCCAACTCTGATCAGAAAAGCCAGTTTACTTTGTGCATCCTTCAAGGCAGGTCATGATCTAGCTCATTCCTAGAATTTTCATGTCAATGTCTGATTTCAAACTATCCTCGACTTTCCCTGAATTTTCCTTTTAAGCAAGGGTGCATCAACAGGCTATTTGTGGACTATTCACTAGGGTAGCTTGACCTTTCTGCATGTTTTTCTCTAGATAGATTAAAAAATACTTCTATGTATTTATCTACCTCAACTCCTCACTGCAGGGAAGCACACTGACTGTACAGGACTAAGGGGAGCCAGACCCTCAGGTAGCATCTGCCTCACCCCCTGCCCAGGTATGGGATCCTCATGTAGTGTCCCCAACAGGTCAACTGGCTGTGGGTTAGAAGCTGCATCCCACAGCAGCAGTTGCAGTGTGCCTGGGGTGGAGTGGCAAATTTTTCCCCCTGGCCCCATTACCATGCAGCAGCAAACAAAGCAGACCACAGTCAAGGGCTACAGTCAAGGGCTTTTGACACACAACAAGTATGAGGGCACTAGGCAAAGTTACCTGAGTCGCTGCCGAGCTGGGGCAATGTGCTTGCCTCAGCAGACCTCCATAGCAGCTCCCATGTCACCATCCTGCCAGATTCATCCAGAGCTGTAAAGGGGGGGATGGTGATGTCCTTTCCCCTCTTTTTCCAGTGCTGAGCCTCTTTCATGCCATGTGAAGACTTCTCTGCCAAGCACCAGACTCCCCCGCACATTCCTCCATGGTCGCCATGCTTTCAGATGCCACTGGATCTCCAAGAGCAAGATGGTTGCTCTCATGAGACCCACGATCTACAGCTCAGCCCGACACAACGGGGCACAGCAAAAGTAGACTGATGCAACCCAGAGCCAGAGAAGGCATCCAAGGCTCACTTCAGTGGAGGGGAACACGCTGCCTATATTTTACCAAGGCTGGGGCTCGGTTTGTTAAGGTCATTGCTGGAGAGAAGGAGGTATCGCAAGACTTCGGCCACCCACTGCATGGCTCCTGTAGGATCTCACAGGAATGGAGGCCATCTTGGAGGGTCTGAGATGGTCGGCAAGTGCATTCCAACACAGGCGGAACAAAAGAAATGGTAGCTGGCTCAGTCAGGCGGCTGTATTATGTGTGGCTGGTTAGATACACATCTTAATTGTCCAGCATACCACGACTCTATCCCACAGCACTCTCATAGGATTTCAGGCTATAGTTGTGTATCTTGTTAGAGCACCAAGCAAGAAAACATGTTTTTGTCCAAATTTTTCTTGTCTGTCTCCCACAGATCAGTCAGATTGATGGCATTCATTGCTATGCCTGCCTGCCTGGAATGTGTGGCAAAACTTCCAGAATCACATGTGGGGGAAGCTCTGTGTGCACTGTGCACAGTTTTGGAGCCAGGGGTAAGACAGACCCTGGGCCTGGAGGTGATTTCAGCCCAAGAAGATCATGTAGCTCCCATGACACCTATTACATTGAATGCAGCTGAAGTGGACCTGCTCCTCCACTGGCTGGAGAAGTTAGAAGCCCAGCAGCCTGAGAGCAGAGCCCAAATACCTCTTAAAAGATGGTCAGGGGCACCACAGGCAACTCAGCACCAGAAGAAGAAGAAGCCCAGGTAGGCAGACTTATCTGGATCATTGGATGAAGAGGAGGTGGAGCAGGATCCCGAAAGTTGTGCCCACAGGAGAATGTGGTAGAACTGGTGCTACTCATATGGGCAGTCTTGCAGGTTCCAGAGGAGCCAGAAGAGCCTCATATCTTGATGGACTCCCTCCTCTCGTTGCAACCTAGGGTGGTGCGGCACCATTTCCCAACCTGTGCAGCCATTGACTGTATTCTGAGTAGGGAGCAGGAGGCCCCAGAGCCTTCCTGGATCCCAGAGAAGCATGCTATGAGCAAATGTGACTCACTTTCTGAGTCCCACAGGACACCCCAGCTCATGACCCCTAAAGTTAATACGCCTGTGTCGGCACTAGCCAGGTGCATGACAATACCGGTGGAGAGTCCTGCAGCACTGAAGGATCCTGTGGACAAGAAAGTGGAGGAATCTTTAAAAAAGATCCATGAGGTGACAGGGCTGGCTTTTGCTGCAAATGCTGCCATATGGTATTCCAGTAGGGCCTTACTCCACTGGTTAGAGTCTATCTCTGAGGGTCTTCCTGAGGAATCCCCCCGGCTACCCAGGCAGACTACGCAGTACAGGAGGAATGCTATATAGCCAATGCCTCCTCAGATATCATTTAGTTCTCCACCAGGGCCACTATTTTGACTAACAGGTCCAGATGAGCCCTTTGACTCAAGCTCTGGCAGGCAGATGCCAAGTCCAAGGCAACCCTGATGAAGCTGCCCTGCAAAGAGGGCCACATGTTTGGAGAGGCCCTGATGCCATTTCTCAAGAACCGCATGGAAATGAAGCAGACAGCAGAAAAGAAAGACCTGCTTTTCCTGTCAGTCAGGTCCTTTCGCCCAAAATTTAGGGGAGCTAGGAACCAGGCAAAGTCTCCCTCAAATGTTTCCCAGAGGGGTGGGTCTTCAAGATTCTGCTTCCAGATCAGAAACTCATGCTCCACGTTTAGAGGCAACTTTAGCCAATGAGGAGGATTCAAGGGTAGCAAATCCAGTGGTAGCTCCACTGGAAACATCCAGTGAAAGTTTTGAGGCCCAAGGGAGCTACCCACCAGTGGGGGGTCGATTACAATGATTTGCCAATCAGTGAGCCCAAACGACCACAGATAGGTGGCTCAGGGAACTGGTGACTCATGGCTGTGCCATAGAGTTCACTCAAAAGATAATTCTACCCAGACTGATGATCTCCCCCACCACCGGAACCCTTACAAGGCTACAGTGGTATAGAAAGCTATCTGTACCCTGCTCAGGAACAGGGCCATAGAGACTGTGCTATTACAGGACAGGGGCAAGGGGGTGTATTCTACATTCTTTATGTTCCCCCAGAAAACCAGATGCCTTCAACTGATCCTTGACCTGAAGTTCCTTAACGGGTTCGTGGTTTACAAAAAATTCAAGATGGAGACCCTACAGTCCACCCTGATGGCCATTCAGTCAAGCAATTTCCTGGCTTCAGTAGATCTGAAGGAGGCCCATCTCTACATTCTGATCCATCCCCGACATTACCGCTTCCTCAGGTTCCAGATCCTTGACCAGCATTTCCAGTACACCTGTCTCTCATTTGGCCTGGCATCAGCTCCTAGAGTCTTCATGAAGACACTTGTAGTGTTGGCAGGGGAGCTCATCATCTTGTACCTAGTGCTTCTCAAGATCTGGGCCATGAGAATGACAGGTTGGTAGTGACCTCAAACTGGCTGAGGAGAGCACGGTATTCTCTACTCAGAGCAATGTTGATCAACAAGCCTTGGCACCTCCCACAACTACCAGACTTACTAATGCAAGGTTTCAATACTGCACCACAGCCCTCAGGTTCTCTGCTTGACAGGATTGATGCTGAAAAGGACAAGACTGTTGAAAGAGTGTTACACCTCCAAGGTGGTGGAACATCTGTTGCAATCCAGGAGAAACTCCACAGATAAGACTTATCAGAAACATTGGTAGGTTTTCTGTAGGTGGTGTACGGTGAGGGGCTTGTCTTCTTCAGTGGCCAGCCTTCCCCAGATTCTTGACTTCCTCAATGACGGTGCTGACAAAGGTTTGGCCTACTCTTCTTAGAGAGTCCAGGTGTCAGCAATCTCTGTGGTGCAGGGGTCACTTCGATGGGTTGGGAACACAGGCTTGCATCCTGATGTGGTTAGACTCCTAAGGGCCATGCAGATCACCTCCCCCTTCCCAGAGTCTGGCACACATGTCAGCCATGGCAGCTGGATCTGGTTTTGGAGGGTTTCCACAAACCTCTGTTAATTCCCTCTTCTCCTCATTGGACAACCCTAAGACGGTTTTCCTCATGGCCATGTGTTCTGCTAGGAGGGTGGGGGAGCTGCAGGCCCTTTCTTGCCAGGAGCCTTTCCTTACCTTCCATAATGACAGGGTGTCTCTGTTGACAGTTCCATCTTTCACGCCCAAAGTGCCTTCTTCCTTTCACGTGGAGCAGGCGATTCATTTGCTGGCCATGCTGGGGGTTGCAGGCAGTCTGGAGGAGCCCCACCCTCTGGACATGGTCTCCCTGCTTAGGAGTTATCTGGCTATGTCCAAAGGGTTCTCTAAGCCAGATCGACTGTTTACGTTCTATTCAAGCAAAAGGTTGGTCAGGCAACCTCCAAGGAGGCCACTGCATGATGGATACGAGGGGCTATTGTGGCAGCATATCAGAGGGTGGGAAAGGAGACCCCTACAGGTCTGAGGACCCATTCTACCAGGGCACTTTCTGCATCCTGGGCAGAATGAGGGGGCGCCTCTGTACAGGATATCTGTGCAGCTGCTACCTGGTCTTTAGTTAACACTTTTGTTCACCATTACTGGCTAAATGTGGCCTCTGCAAATAGGGCCACGCTATGCAAATGCTCCATGTCAATACAGAGGTAAAATAAGTACACAACAGTATAGTGAAGTATACAACAGTACAGTGAAGTAAGAAAAAAAAAAAAATCTAGGACCTGGAAGACCTAGTGTTCAACACTGGATACATACAACATAGCTTGATCTAGGGTAAGTAGTTTAACCTAACATCAACAAGGCGATATACCTTCTACAGAGATACAGTGACATAAGGAGCTCATGGAGGGTCTCCAGGATAGGATATCAGTGGGCTGGGGGAGGGCTAGGGGCAGTCTCAGGATGAAAGCTCAAGGAGATGGTTTTTAAGGTTTTTTGGAAAAGGCCAAGCTTGGGTTCAAGAGAGATGGAGACAAGGAGGCCATTTAGCCAGAGGGGGGCCCAGGTGAGGAAAGCCCTTTGGCAAATGGAGGTCCTGCAGTGGGGCACAGTGAGGGAGGACTTGGTGGCGCTTCTAGGGTTTAGCAAGGCTATGTGCTTCAGGCTGCTATAGGGCCCCAACGATTGTGAGGTTCATGTGCTTTTCCCACCTGTGGGTTGATACTGGGCACTGCTACAAAGTCCCATTTGTGTTGATTCTCTGAGCACTATAAAGGTTGCAGGGGATAATGGTGTTTACTCACCTGGTAAAGATGATTACAACTGCAACCTTTAGAGTCCTCAGAGTCCCTCCCTTGGTGGACGAACCCAACACTGCAGCAGCCAGAATCTGTGAATATTTCTCTGACTGGGGGTCACTGACTCATTTAACTTAGTCTTACCCAGGTTATGGCCTGTATATACACTGTTCATTTTATTGTATAGCTCATATGTGGTTTGTATACTCTTACACTTACACGGACATTTAGATCATGGTGTACTCTGAATGTATGACCTTACTGACCTATACTTATGTGCTGTTTATATCCAGTGTATTTTTCCTGTACTCCAGTAAAATGCACTATATTCATTCCGTAATACTGTGGCTCTTGGTCTTTATGTGTACCATTCGGAACTGCCTGTTCTGTAGTATGTCGGGTGTTTCTTTGCTTTGTTTTTTGTTTCTTCTCTCTGCTAGGGAAGTTTCATACTGGCTTTTCTGGGTACGAAATATAATCACCTTTACCAAGTGAGTAAATACCATTCACTAGGAATTCACTGCTGTTCCTGTTGGCAGTTCATCTGCAGCTCAAAGGACTGCTTATTGTCAGCCAAAAACATAGTTACTTAAATACAATTTGTACTGTACAACTGAGTATAGATTGTTTAGAGATTATGAATATTATGTCAGGAAACAGGAACATTGCAAGAAACTGCCTGTTCAGCACACGTTTCCTGTTAACATGGTTTAGTGGTTAGAGCACTGAACTGTGACCCCAATTTGACCCCCATACCACAGACACTGGCTCATTATGTGACACTAAACACGTATCTTTTACCTTCCTGTGCTTCACTCCCCTTCCTGATGTAAAATATACACGCAGGACCCTCCCCCTCCCCCACCCCCCCAGAAATGAGAAACTGCATCTTAGCTACAGGCTAATATTTCACAACAATATCTGAGTAACCCACCCTTTACTGGTGGTGGCCACTCTGTAGCGTTGGAAATATGAGGACCTACAGGGGCTTGGTTCAGCCCCCAGAAATCTTAATAGCTTTGAACTGATTCTCAGCTGCACACAGCACTGCTGTTTTTCCCAGCATTATAAATCGTCAAGTCTGGTACAATAACAGTGAGGATTTACATGCATATAAAGATCCCTTGCAACCATAACAAGGACTTCAAACACATGGTTTAAAAAAATGGAATGTTTGACTTTTCATACAGGGTCATCTGTATATTTATCTAATAATTTTTTACATTTCTTTTTATAATGCGGTATGTAAGCCCCTGGGGCCCTCGTTGCGGATGACTCCCCAGTAGTCTAAGAGGGTAGGCCTGAGTTCTTGATATTGTGCACACTGGGTAACTAACTTTTGGTGTGGTGTCTTCACCTGGGGTGGTCCCTTAGGATACTAGCTGGCATTCAGGATGCTACCTCCCAGTAAATAATAACAAATGCCCTGGTCCACACTTAGCTTCTGTAGCAGCAAATTCTCACTGGCGGACAAGTCAGAAGCATACATGCATCCTGAGGCAACCAGGTGCCATGTAGCAGATTAGCTGACGCTTCATCTTAAAGGCTTCCTCAAAGCTCTGAGGAAGCCTTTATGGTGAAACTGAGGAAGACTTTATGGTGAACGATCAGTTGATCTGTTGGCATGGTGCCTGGTTGCCCCAGGATGTGATGTTTGAATTGTCCGCTTTGCCAAGATTTGCAGCTATGGATGCACCTTGTTGGTGCTGGTGTGATGTTGGCTTGTTCTTGTTTTAGTGTCAGGTACTGTTGCTGCAGTATTTAGTTGAACTTTATAGCTATGGATTATGAGCTCTTTGAACACAAGAAAATTGGAGATAGAAGCAAGGTAAGCTGTTATCATGTATTTGTTAAGCTCACTTGCTCATTCCTACTACAGTCACACTAATCTACACAACCTACTCCTGGCTTCCAGCTATCATGGGATCTACCATGCCACAGTGACAACATAGCTGTCGACATCCAGCACAGCGACAGGCACAATGCCGACAGTTTGTATTGTGCCGTCAGGATTAAAATGTTGTTTTTTTTTAACCCCCTTCTTTAAGTAACAAACTATGAGTTGGAGCTGTTTTGAGGTGGGGGCAAAACACCAGAGAAACAGTACCAGTGTACAGTGGGACCATTAAAGTGACCTGGTGATATCTGTCGCTGTAATGGTCTTCACTGTGATAGTTTCATTGTGCTGACGGTATACAGCCCTCATGGTACTATAAGCGATGGCATGGCCTCAGGTTTCCAGCAGTTTTTCTAAGCAGATCTGAGACATCTACTACCCAGAGTTGAAAGACAAAGCAGTGTCCGACCTATTGATAAATGGGCAGATCCCTAGCAGTGGGGACCTAATGAATCAGCTCAGTCTCCACAGGAGAGGCATTTTCCATGTGTGCCAACTGTGACATATGCTGGTGGCATGGTTTGGAATGTCAGACTGGGTCATAAATAAACATGACTTTATTTACCAAGTGCTGGCCCAGTCCTGGCAGTCTCACACTCTCTCCCAGCTTGTCTTGTCAGTGTTTGCACAGATGTTTCCTGAAACCTCAGGTAGACTGAGCTACTGGGCATCTGTTTTCTCCAGTCTAAACCCCAAATGGAGAGTATCTGGAAGGAAATGTATAAATTTGTGTCCAATGATAAACTGAGCCTTACCCAATTTCATATACTACATAACACCTATTTCACTCTGATCCATCTACACAAAATGGGCAAGCTCCCTTCCACCCAATGCTCTAGACGCAATGGTGTATACCTGTGGGAGTGCCCCAGGGTAGCCCCGCTCTTGGCTAAAATCAAGGATCGTCTGGATCCCCTCCTGGGACTGCAGGAGTGCTTTACACCTGTGGTGTGCATATTAGGTAACATGTCTACAGTCCCAGTCTTGGACAGAAGAGTCCATATTTCTCTGATTTCATTATCTGTCAAACGGCTAGTCCTGTGTCACTGGTTGGACCAAGAGGAGATTATTTTTTTATTTTTTTTTATACTGAGTGGATGAATTAAATTTTGTTTAACCTATGGGTAGAAAAAACAATTGCAGGGCTGCATTATCTCATCCTGTCCTGTATCAAAAGGTGGGGTAAATTGGAAGCCCTTCTGACAATTCACCCTACTCGTTAAAATATCTTTTCAGGTTTGGGTGTGGATTGCGGTCCCCCCGTTGTATAACTGGTACCTCAATAATGTTAACCCCCCCAGCATAGTCTGGGGGGAGCACTTGGTGTACCAGCCAGGAATGGGTCTCTTGTCAAGGCAGTCTCTATTTTACTAATTTCTTTATATCCTTTTGCCTGTTATTTGCATTTACTGACTTATGTTAATTTTGCCTATAGTATACCTCACTGATCACACCTATGGGGAGAAGGCGGGATTTTCTTGTGGGACTGAAAGGGTGGGGAGGGTGTGTGGGGAGGAGGGGTAGTAGTTTCCCGGTTTATTGCTCACTAGTATGTACTGGACAACATTGTTCTATAAGTTTCTTTCTATGTATAACATTGACCACGCTAGTGTTTATCCCTTGTTGATTACCTACTGAGTGCCGGGGCTGGTGCATCTGTATGTTTATCTTGTTACTGTGTGGTTTTGGAAAAATTAATAAAGCATATTAAATTTAAAAAATTAAAAAAGATCTGAGCATGGAGAGTAAGGACATAAGATATGGGGAAAGAGAAAAAACTCTAGCAGATCTACTTTCAGAGGACTTGGGGCATGTCAGCACAAGTGTGACTGTAGAAGGAATACCAGTGGTAGAACAATAATTGCAAGTGAGTAACATTATCTTTGTAACCAAGATAACTGAATTTTGTGGGTGCTAGAGCGGTTGCACCTCTGCCTGTAAGGGTACAATTCTTATGTAAATCTGGCACCACTATAGCAAGGGCTACTACCCCTGCCTGATTCTCTGCCTGCAGGTTGAGGGGCCTGGGTTTGGAAATAAGGGGTACTGTGGTGTGCCTACCAACAGTAGAACTAAGATTTTGGTGCTTCCATCCAGAATAACATTTAAGTGGGTAATCTGTCAAACCAGTACAGCCCTCTGGGAAGCTATACTTACCCACAACCCCAACTAATGGCCCAACACAATGTGCGACAATAAATAATATACTTTTCTTGCAGTTCCACATTTAAGAACTAGCGCTAATAATATGCTCACACCCTCTGCACTTACCAACAGGGTCTGGACTTCTGGCATATACGCTGTGTCCCTGTAAGAAAATAGCTCTCTGCGGCAACAATGCTGTATCACAGTACCTTTGAACAGACTCAGTAACCAGACACTGGGTAATAATAAGCTCACAGTCCAATTTAACATCAAACAGTAAATCAGATTTATTAAGGGGGCTTGAACAAGGGAGGGGCATGAATTTAGGCTGATTACTGTATTACTGTAATTGAGCATTAAGTAAATAATAAGCATTTAGTCTGTCCCTGAATTATTCAGTATCACAGCTTCTGGGTACCCAGAGTGGAATTTAAGTGCAGGCCTGAAGCGTTGCTGTGGATAAGCTGGCGTTGCAGCTGGTTGGTGCCCTTGATGGGAAGAAGGGTGTTATTAAACAAATAAAAACACCTGCCAACAGTGGAATATCTGTAATCCCAGGCCAGATGGCCTGTAAACACAGTTAGACCCCAACAAGAAATCATAAAGCAAATCAGATAACACAGAGCATTTATTTGTTTGTGGCCGGAGAGCACCCTGATGGTACTCACTGCACCCAGACAGATTGATGAATGGCTGGCAACACCATGGACCTTCTGGCCTTCCAGGATTCTGGTGGGGACTGGGCCGACATGACTCACCTCCACTTCATGGCCTTTCCTTGTAGGTGGCTGCAACCTGCGACTTGATCTTCTACAGGGGCTAACTCCCCAAGGCTGGTCTCTTGCCAGGCAGATAATAAAACTGGTACTGAACAGTCTTCTGGGGCCGGAGATGGCATAGGCCCAGAGATGAAACTTCAGCTTGGTGAACAGTTTAACTTTTTGGTTGCTGACAGTCTTTACTGCAGAAGCAGAAGGAAACCCATGGTGGTCTCTCCCTCTTGACATGTACCAAGAGACAGTTTGTGCAGGAGCAGGCTCCACTTTATTCAGGAGTCCCTGGAGCAATTTCTTTGCAACAGTCAGTCCCAGTTAAGGACAGCTCAGCAATAAATACCTTTCTTCTGGTAGAAAAAACAAGCTTTGTAAATTGCAATCACAGCTAGGAAATTCTCTGCTTTGAGGCAGTCTAGGTGGCTTGAAGTCCTGCAGGGAGGTGAAACAGGCCTTTTTCCTTCGCCTTTCTTCAGCCCTCACAGGAGTGCCTTCTCAGTGGTTTGAGCTGAACACAACTGCGAACTGCAGCTACACACTTGCTCCTCTCAGCTTGAGAGCTCGAGCTGGACTATGCACTGTTTAAACACAGTCCTGACTGATGTATTTTGGTTGTCTATTTTGGCAGTCAATCTCAGTCCGAGGGCCCTCATTGGTTAATTTCAGGCACCAACCATAAAGTTCAGAGCTTTTCCCACAAGTCACTGTAATTAGGACCCCTTGAGGATCCCTTGGTTCCATTTGGTCCAAATACAGAGTCCAGGACCAAACGTGGTGATTCCCATAGTGGGGAAATAGATAATCAATATAAACAACTCATTTATATAGTAACAGTAAAGATTTAGAAATAAACATTTACAGTGCTGTTAAGGGCTCCATCAGTGTTACTGAGTGACTGCTAAAGGGAGTCCATTAGACCTATGCTTAGCTGTCATGAGCCTTGATTTATTTAGACCCAGCCCCGGCTATGTACATTATACACAGAACTGCATCTCAAAGAGACAGTGTGGCTGCATGGCTCTGCACACTCACGCAGGACAGCATCAGAACACTACTGTACATGGGTTTGCTTTCTCTTTCTGGACATCAGCCAGGCGATAGGCATTACTAGAGCTCAGGGAGATAGTCATAGTAAGCCCCACAATTTGGGGGGGGGGTACACTTAGAACATTAGTTCTCACACTTTGTGGTAGTGAGCCTCCCTCAAGCCATGAAGAAGATTTCGAGCCTCCCTCAGATTTGGAAAAAAATCTTGGCCCTCCCCACAGAAAAAAATTAATCCTACTTTGCACAGTACACCAGGAATAAAGTGAAACTAGTAAAGCTGACAGTGTATTCCCTTTTTATTCAATTTATCGCTCCCCACCTCTGACCCGGCACCGCAGGTTTCCACCCCTGACCAGGCACCCCAGGTTATACTTGTCGCTCCCTTTTTCTGACTCTTGGGCCCTTGTTACTCTGTTTCCTCTCTGTCTGGAACAACTAACCTAGCCACTTCATCTCTCCCCCCTCTTACCCTGCAGTTAGGTAAGTTCCTGTACTCTTACCTCAGGTCACACCTGGAAACATGCATCAGATCACTGTGCCTTTCCCAGTCACCAGTTTATATATCAATGCCTACTATAGAAATGAGCCTTGACTCAGTGTACCTTTTCAAGTCACTAATTTGCATATAAATACCTATTGTAGAAACAAGCCTAGACTCAGTATGCCTCCCCCAGGCATTAATTTACATATAAATACATACCTATAAACAAGCTTTGGCTTAAAGGGGACTTCCTGGTCACAAATTTATGCATAAGTAAAGAGTCTCACCTGCAATTATCCATATTCAATTTGTTTTATCCTTTCACACAAAACAGCTAAAACTTAGAATTTAAATACTGTACATTCTCAGACTTGGCTGGGCCTCCTCTGGAACAAGCTGGGGCCTCACCATTTGAGAACCACTGACTTATAAGAATCAAGAAATTTCTTTGATGAAAACCTTGGCTTATGGCTTTGTTTGGTGGACATGCATGGATGCTGACCCTGAGGCTAAAGGGTGAAGTTGTTTGTAAAGCCCCTCAAAGGTGTTCCATTAGAGCAAACTTTGGGTGACCCTGCTTTTCACTACATGTGGACTATATGGGCCTCTTTCTGGGAAAAAAGTCTGGTTGTCAGACACTTATTCCGAGTGGCTGGAAGTGAAAACAGCTGCCACAGCCTCCTCTCACATTATAATAGGCTTATTTCAAATAAATGTTTTTTTATTTATTGTATTTTGCAATTATTGGCCAGAATACAATGACAACTATTTGTGTCAAATATTTGCCACACATTGATTGCCAGAAAAGGTGCAACAGAAAGTGGGCACATCCTTTATTTGTAGGGAGTTTGCAGATTTGATGCACTTGGATGGAATGATTCACATTAGAACTGCTCCCTATCAGCCCGTCTCCAATGGCTTGCTAAGAGGGCTGACCAGCCACTGAAGGAGGGATTAAAAAAATGGTATCTAGGAATTGTTTAAAGACTAAGCTTGCTTGGTTCCTGTTTAAATACCGAATAACACCTCTTTCCACTACAATGATTGCTCCTGGTATCTGAGATCTCATCTGGGCTTTGTGCAGCCTGATTTAGGAATAATATCAATCAATCAATCAAAATCTTTATTTATCCAGGCGGGCACCATTGAGCAAGGCTTATTTGCAAGGTGGACCTGGTCATGAATACATCAAAGTACAGTACAGAAGCAGGTATACAAAAAGCAATAATATACAGGGAAGAAAAAGTATATACAGTGTATACAGTACAGTACAAGGTTGAAATAAATAGAAAAACAGCATTATTTTACAATTGAAGAAGTCAGCAGATGTACAATCAACCATAGGCATACAGGGGTTATAAGCAGAGATCTTTTGAGTGAGGCAGCCGACAACTACGCATATAGGGGAAAGAGGCCGTGTATGGGATGGCAGGTTAGAGAGGTAAAGAAGAGGAGGGATATATTACCGACGACTGGAGGGAAAATTAAGCTAAAACCACAGAAAGTGACGATAGCTGCCATGTACTTGTTTATTATGATAATGACGGAGGAGGGGTAGATAATTGGGACAGTACTATGGATGGGGTGGGACTTTAGCCAGGCTGGAGTGGACAGAGAAGGGTGGGTGCAGCAGGAAGCGTTAATAGCAAAAGAGTGAGAGACAGGGGTAGAAACATGGCCCACTTTCTGTTGCACCTTTTCTGGCAATCAATGTGTGGCAAATATTTGTCACAAATAGTTGTTGTTGTATTCTGGCCAAAATACAACTGTGGGATAAACATTCCAGTAGAAGGAATGTCATGAGGAAAAGGTATGATGTTGCATGCTTCAAACTGGAGATATAATAGATGTCATCAGTGGAAAACAGGGTTCCCTGTTATCATTCACAGACTTAGAGACGAGCTGGCCCATCTCAGTTAAGATACTGCTGAAAGATGACAGAATTGTAAACAGATATTTGGATCTTGTCTGAATTTGGTTCAGTTCTCAACAAGAGAAGCAAACTTAAAGTTTGGAACTTAGAGGTTGGGTCTGGTTTATGTGGAGATTGTGAACGGCGCCTTGAGGGCGGGTGTCTTTCCTTTGGCTTTGAAACAGGTGGTGGTGTGGCCCCTTCTTAAGAAACCATCCTTGGACCCTGATGTTCTTGTGAATTACAGGCTGATCTCTAACCTTCCCTTCTTAAGGAAGGTTATTGAGAAGGTGGTGGCTGAGCAGCTTTTAGAACACTTGGGGCTGGATATTCAAACTGTGCCATTCTGAGGCGCAAGCCCTTGAGCTGCGCAAAATAGTTGCGCAGGGGTGTGGCCGGGGCGATATTCAAAGGAGTTGCGCTATTGAGCAGCTCCTTTGAATATCATCCCCCAGCCACAGCCACTGTGCATGGCGCGGTGGAACTTGCGCCACCGCAAGTTGTCAGAGTGGAGCATTCAACTTGCGGTATGCTATACCATTGCGCTTGCGCAAAATCACGATATTCAAAGGTGACATGCAATGGGGCCATAATTCATGACAGGCACAGGGGCCATTTGCATCTGATTATGACCCCATTTGCATGCCATTAGCATGTAGGGCCGATCCTCGAGAACTTCGCCTGGCGCCCTGCCAGCAGCAGCCGTCGGAGACCGACGCACCCTGCAGCCCGATCGCAGGCAGCAATGTGGTTCCCCCACCTCCTCCCATACATATCCCTGGTGGTCCAGTGGACCGAAATGCCCGATCGCGGGCAGTATGTTTAAAAACTCCCCCCTCCTCCTGTTCACATCCCTGGTGGTCCAGTGGACCGAAATGCCCGATCGCGGGCGGTATGTTTAAAAACTCCCCCCCCTCCTGTTCACATCCCTGGTGGTCCAGTTGACCGAAATGCCCGATTGCGGGCGGTATGTTTAAAACTCCCCCCTCCTGTTCACATCCTGGTGGTCCAGTGGACCGAAATGCCGATCGCGGGCAGAAAGTAAATGGACCCCGAACATCACCCTTGTGCCCAATGTCGGGCAGTAAGTAAATTGACCCCCAAAACATCTCCTGGTGGCTAGTGTCCCTCAGCCCACCACCATGAAGCCCACCACCCGCTCCCCGGCGGCGGCGGGCAGCAGCATCCACCGCCTGCCGCCCGCCGCCCGCCCGACGACTGCCGGTGAGGGCTACCACGCCGGTGGTGCAGAGCAAGAGCCAATGGGCGTGCACATACCGTACATGACAGTCCAGATTTGTGAATGAACATTCATTCACAAATCTGGACTGTCGTCATATGTGGCTACAAGCCCATTGGCTCTTGCTCTGCACCAATGGGCATGCAGCCTACCGGCAGTCGGTTGGCGGCCGGGCGCAGGCGGGATGCTGCTGCCCGCCAGCTGCCGGGGAGCGGGTGGTGGGACTTCGTGGGGGGGACACTAGCCACCAGGGAGATGTTTGGGGGTGGGGTTTCAATTTACTTACTGCCTGCGATCAGGTATGTCGGTCCCTGGACCACCAGGGATGTGAACGGGAGGGGAGCCACGATGATGCCCGCGATCGGGCTGGTGGGGGCGAGTACACTATGCCCGCGATCGGGCTGCAGGGGCACAGGGACTGAGTTGAGGGGCCAGCCACAGGTGGCAGCTGCTGTGTTCGCCCTGCAATACAGCAGCTCACTACTGGTGGCCCTCGACTAAACCTTTTTTGGCTCATAGTCCTGCAGGCGCAGGTTGGGGTGCGCCTGCACAACTCTGCACAGCCCGGCTGAATATCGGGCTGTGCAGTTTATGCATGGTTCCTCCCCCTCCAGTTGAGCATGTATTCATTTGCATTGCACTGTTGCTCAGCCTGTTTTCAGTGGCGCAACTGCCTCCTGCTGAATATCGCAGAATGGCGCAATTTCGGACTTGCGCATGGCGCAACCCTTTTGAATATCTGGCCCTTGGAGTATTTGTTCATCTTTGAACATCTCCATTCTGGATTTCATCCTCGCCACAGCCCTGATACTGCTCTGGTCAGCGTGACACATGATCGTCTCATGACGAGGGGCCGAGGGCAATGAGCTATTTTGGTGTTCCTGGACCTTTCCTCAGCATTTGATACGGTGAATTATGGGGTGCTGTTTGATCACCTGAGGGACAATGTGGGCATTTCTGGCTCTGTTTTGTGCAGGTTCTACTCATATTTGGTTGAGAGAACACCGAAAATGGTTCTGGGGAAGTTAACTGCAGGAGTATGTGTCCTGTGGGGTCCCGCAGGGTTCGATCTTGGCTCCCATTTTATTCTCTGTGCATATGCTACTGCTAGGGGACATCATAAGACAGTACAATGTGGGGTTTCTCTGTTACGCGGATCATACCCAGTTGTACCTGTCCTGTGCCCGATGATACTTCTGCACCTTTGGTGCTGAGTTGCTGTTTGACTGAGGTTAATGACTGGATGGATGCCAACTGGCTGTGTCTCAATTCCGATAAGACAGAGGTCATAGTTATTGAGCCTGGTCATAGGGGCTTGCCTGCTGTTGTGGGAATTGACCTTTTTGTTCTGGGTGTCCAGACCCTTTTGGCAGTGAGCATGGTCAGGGACCTGGGAAGCAGACTGACCTATGACCATCAGGTGTTGTCTGTTGTCTGGTCTGCCTTTTCTTATCTTCAAAACTTTGCTAGGATCCAGCTGTTCTTAGCCCATGATGACCTGGCAATGGTTATCCATGCTTTTGTCACCACCAGGCAGGACTACTGTAATGCTATTTACCGAGGGTTATCTGGAGGTTTGATGCAGCTCAGATGTTGGTGGGTTCCTCCATGAGGAATCACATCACTCCCATTCTGTGCATATTGCACTGGCTGCCTTTGCATTCATGCATCATCTTCAAGATTGGCTTGTTGATATACAAGGCCCTACATGGACTGGGATCTGACTACTTAAAAGATCTCCTGACCCCTTATTAACCATTCCACCCCCCTTGCTCCACTGCAGCTGGATTATTGGAGGTCTCCACCTCAAGGCTCAAATCATCAGGTGATTGAACATTTGGGGGGTGGTCCCCATCATTTGGAACTCAACTCCCTATCATATCCATGCTGCCAACTCAGTGGAGGCCTTCAAGGACACTTTTAAGACCTATTTATTTGAAAGAGCTTTTGATGGGACCTGACTTATTTATATTTTATCTCATATTTTTACATATCATGTGTTTTTTATACAGATTTTATTCTATTTTATTCTTGTTTTTTTATTGTAGAGCACTCGGAGACTTCGCTTGGGTTGAGCGCTATATAAATAAATTTGCCTTGTCTAGTCTTGATCACCAAAGCCTGCTGGACTCATTAGGGAACTTGCCTGAGGCTGTTTCAGAAAAACTTACAAATTCTGTATGTGACTTAGTGAGTGCATGAGTTCCTTGTCAGTACGTTCCTCCACTGATAAGAACCCCTGAGACAGTGGTTACTGAGCAACTACTATACAGCAAAAGAGTATCTGGAGCTAGTTGGAAGGGGGTCTCCCTTAATGTCAGGAGTCTGGGTAATAAAATCAGTGAGCTCCAGGCATTGGTGGCAGATGCTGAGGCGAACCTCACAACCATCACAATCACAGAAACTTGAGCTACACACACAGAATAATGATTGAGACTTGTCAGTCCCAAGTTACAGAATGTTTAGACAGGATAGAGGGAAAAAACAAAGGAGGGTGTTCGTATATTTGTGCAGCCCTATATGTCCGGAAGGGCACAGAGGCTGTGGAGGATGGACACATCAGAGAAGCAAAGGAGAAACAGAATTGCTGTGAGTTCCATACACAGTGTTACCAGGCAACAACATATGGGTGGGGTGATCTATAGATCACCAGAACAAAGGGAAGAGAGAGAGAGACGGGAAACTCAGGGACGAGCTGGCAAGGCAAGTGAAGAAGGGTGAAGTGGTCTGTCATTGAGGCACAGGTCAGGAAGCATAGGAAAACCAGGAGCAGTTGTAAAATTCACAAATAGTGTTTCATTATTAATAGTAGCAAAATAAAAATGGTTCCGTGGAACTATTTACAATGGCAGTACAAACATAGGAAGCATAGTCCTTCTTCTGAGTTTTTCTTCTCAATTTACAATATCAGTCTCTCAGTCATTGTCCCTTCCTCTTGCAAAACATTGCAGCTCTTTTTATAACAAGTTTTTGCAGGGTGCTTGTTAAGAGAACATTTTGCTTCTTACAGCATGTTCTTGTCAATTTCAGCAGGTGCAGCAAAAAATAGTACATTGTGACCCAGAACTGACCTGTTGCTGACAGCTCTGGAAATATTTTTTAAGCCAGTATCTCAGGTTAACCCCTTGAATTCCCCTTTTTGCAATCATTTCAACAGTATAAGTATATACAGTTTTAAACAAAGGGATCCCAGTATCAGTGACATTTCCACATAAAGATTCACATATATTTTTATACCAGCAGATATGATAGGGGGAAGAAAAGACAGAAATAGCAAGGGAAGATGGAGAGATAGAAAGAGGTGGAGAATTACAAAACTGTCTGAGTGATCAGTTCCTAGGTCTCAAAAAAATTTGGTTGCGCAACCAGACAGAGAAGAGACAGAAAAGGAGAGGATAGAACAGAGCATTGCATTTAACTTCTTTTTGCATAACAAGTGGAGAAGGGCCTTATTCAACCCTGTCACATGGTGCTGGTGGGTAATCTGAACCTGTTGGATATCGACTGGAACATTCTAATGGCCAGGTGCACCAGACATCAGGCCCTACTAGATACATTGCAGGACTGCTTGCTGGTGCAACTGGTTAAGGAATCCATTAAGCAAGTGGTCATTCTCAACTTGGTGCTCACTAACTTGAAGATGCTGAGTGGAGCGAGGGTAGAGGAGTCACTAGAGTCCTGTCCATTTGGTTCAAGCTGGCCCTCAGGATAAAAATGTCTGTATCAAAAACTGAAATCTTAGATTTAGGAAGAGCAGTCTTCAATCAGAGAACAGAGCTGGTTTGAGGCAAACTAATCAGGGAGGACACCATTGGAGGTGTAGAGAAATATTGGTGCCAATTAAGGTGACCATTCTTGGGGCAATAAACTCATGCATCAGAATTGTTGCAAAACAAAACAGGTACAAGAGAACAATATGGCCCTCAGAAAGAGCCAGAGAAGCAGTGGCGATCAAAGAAAAGGCTTTCACCAGGTACAAGGAAAAGCAAGAGGAGGAGGAAGCAAAGAGTATGGTCAGGGAGGCAAAGATGGAGCAGCATGTTATGGAAGGGGATAAGGGTGGGGAATAAATAATTCTTCAGATAAATTATGGAACAAAGGTAGAAGGGAAGGGTATTGTTAGGCTACAAGAGGGGGAAGGTACTAGAAGAAGATGAACAAAAAGCAGACTTCCTTTATAATTACTTCTGCTCAAGGGAAGACAGTGGCTCAGTGCCGGAAAGTGGCATCACGGCAACTGCAGGAACATCCATGAAATGGGACATCAAGTATTTACCAGAGAAAGGGTCTAGAAGGGGATTAAAGTCTTAAAGGTAGATAAAGCCCCAGGGCCAGATGGGATGCATGCTAGGGTACTCAGGCATTGGCTGTGAAACTGACTGAACCACTAGTAGGGCTATGCAATAGCTCAGTTCAGACAGGGGTAGTTCCAAAAGACTGGAGGGTAGTGGCCATAGTCCCACTACACGGGGAGGGGGTGGTATTATAGACCTGTCATCCTTACCTCTGTATCTTGATGGGGTCAGTGATGAAAGAGACTTTGTGGACTGCCTACAGAGCAACAGTCTACAGGATAGTAAACAGCATGGGTTTGTGTCAGGAAGGTCTTGTCAGGCCAAGCTGATAGTTTTTTTAGACTCAGTAACAAAGGTAGTAGATGAGAGTCACATTGTGGATTTACTCTACTTCAGTTTCAGCAAGGCTTTTGACTTTGTGCCATATTGAAGACAGCTGAAGAAGCTGGAGGACTTGGGTGCAACTAGGGACAAAGGTAGGAAACTGGCTGAAGGAAAGACAGCTGAGGGTGATGGTAAATGGAGTCAAATTGGAAGCGAGAGAGGTCACTAGTTGGGTGCTGCAGGATCTGTTGGTCCTTTCCTCTTCAATGTGTTCATCAGCAACACTGAAGTCAGCATCTGGGGCATGTTTTGTCTTTTCACAGATGGCACAAAGCTCTGCTGAAGGGTAAAGAGCGACAGAATTAAAGAGACACAGAGGTATCTATAAAGGCTGGACAGGTGGTCTAAGGTCTGGCAGTTAAAATTCAGCACCAAAAAATTCAAAGTTATGCATGAAGAAAAAAGAAAAAAAAAGAATGGAGTACTGTATGGGAGGGGTAAACTGAGCACTCCAGCAAATAAAAGGGACCTTGGGGTCATAAGTGACTCTCTCAAACAATCAAACCAGTGTTAAAAGGCCTAACGTAAGGCTAATAGGATGCTGGGGTGTACTGGAAGAAGTACTGACAGCAGGAAAAAGGAGGTACTACTATATCTATATAGGTCACTGGTGAGGATGAATCTGGAATACTGTACTCAGTGCTGGAGTCCTCACCTAAGCAAGGACAGGGACAGGCTGGACACGGTGCAACACAAAGTGATGAAGATGCTTCAGGACCAACAGGGCAGATCTTATGAAGATCGTCTAAAGGCACTGAACATGTATTCACTGGAGACCAGGTGAGAGAGGGGGGGATATAATAGAGACCTTCAAGTTTCTAAAAGGAATAAACAAGGTGAACTATAGGGAACTATTTAGCCTGAGTACACAGTCTAGAACCAGAGGTCATGAGTGGAAACTGGAGGCAGAAAGGTTTAAAATGGATGTGATAAAGTCTGGTTTTATGGAAAGGGTGGTGCAGCTGTGGAACAGTTTGCCAGTGGAGGAGGTGTACATCAGGACCACAAATGGTTTCAAGCATAGCTGGGACAGAGTGAAGGGTCTGGTGGTTACTCAGATCAGTAGCAGTAAGGAAAGGAGCAGGTGGTGGACAGGGAGAGATAAAACTCCACTTGGACAATAGATCCTGGGGCAGATAGGGAATTCCAGGCAGACTAGATGGACCTTTGGTCTTTTTCTGCCATCACTGTATATGTTTCTATATTGTTCAAGTTGAGTTTGGAAAGCGCCAGAGACAATGGGCATACGAGGGCCCCTGTGTACGATGGAGCATAAGGTATGCACCAAAGGTGCATACCCTGCCCATGTACAGCTCTGCACCTGTGGACAGGTGTGCACCTGGCAGGATTCATGACCACCAGCCACCTGTCTGCAGCCCTGCCCCCTGGCATGCAGAGTCATGTAGGGTGACTGGGAGGGAGTAGCAGACCCGGGCGGGCAACCAATCAGATGCCCTTCCTGTGGCCAGGAATAGATCCCTTGCATGGAGGCATGGGTCCAGGTGCGTGAACAGCTCTGTACGTACCTGGACCCATGCAACCATGCCCCTGTTCAAACACAGCCAGGACTATGACTTCCCACCACCCCACCACACAGCACAGCCCCTATGCCAGAACTGCAGTCCCCCCCAACACACACACACACACACACACACACACACACACACACACACACACACACACACACACACAGAGCAGAGTGCATGCCCTGGACCCGGCATCTGCTGGGCAGTCCCCCACCCCCACAACACACCAGTGCCCTGGCCGTGGTACAGTAGACCTCTCCTACCACATCTGCTCCCTGTTCCTGTCAGGGTACAGACCCCTCTGACATGCACACCTGGCCACCACCACTGGCACTACAGACACCCTCAACTGGAACACTTGACTGCCCCCATCCTCTACACATACCACTGCCCTGTCCCCATAGAGGTGTCTGCACACCCCCCAACCAGTACAGTGTGACACAACCACCCCCTGTCCACTGCTCCCACCACCCTTCCCCATCATTGGCATTCAGTGGATCCTCCACCCTTGCAGCACCGACATCACCACCCCCAGGCCCTGTACCCAATGGTTGGTGCCATGTTCCAGGATGATTGGCAGCACAGCCCTTCTCACACCTCCATGGTTACTAGCTGTCCAACTGACAGTGAGAGTGTGCTGCCTATATATAACGATGAGCTCCCAGCTAGTGGTGGTCGTCTAGGGCCATGGCACTGACCGGGTATGGGGATCGGGGGGTGGTAATGTTGTCAGTGCCATGGGGGTGGGAGGCTAATGGCCACAGCTGCAGGTGCCGGGGAACCAGGGTTGAGCATGGGGATATGCAGCTGGTAGAGGCACTACCGGGTGCTGGGACAACCATGCCATGCAGCGGCTGTCCAGCACTACCAGACTGGGACATGGCAATACAACTGTGTACAGGCACTCACTCATTCACCTGCCCCCAGCCCTTGTCATCAGCCTAGTGGGCTGGGGCGGCACGGTGGATGACTTCCTGGTTACGTCGTGACTAGCGGGGCATTTCTGGGGGGGCCCGTAGTGTGTTATGGCAGGGTCCCCCCTGCCAACCCTGCACCCTCCTCTGCACCTCGGTACACTGCACTACGCGCCTTTGTAAATGGCATGTAGTGCAGGCACCCCCCCCGCCCACTTGCTGCTCGCCTCGGCGCATTGCTCTCTGTGCATTCTGAGGGTTGGGTGTGTACCTGTCTTGCTCCCCCTTCATGCATGCCATAGGTCCACCGTTCTGCAGCATTCACAAATAGTGATGCCTATGTGCCCAGTTTTCATGGTATGTAGGCTTCATGCATAGGGCCCAATGTTTGTAACAGTTAAATAAAACAAAAATAAAAATTGATTAAATAAATGCTCCTGTTTTTGTCTTTTTACTTTCTGTTATGCTTCTCCTGAGCCGGTGGCAGACCTTTTTAGTGTTTCTGGGCAACCATAACCATGTCACCATTGCCATCTCCCAGGACTTACGTTGCTCCAGGAGGGTAGCCCTGTGGTATCCTCTTTCCATGATGGGTGTCTTTGGGCTGGACAGTTCCCTCAGAAATGCCATCTCTGGTGCTCACGGAGTGAGGCTAGGTTGGTGGGGTGGGGGGTTTGCGGGCTGCCCACAGCCATTATAAGGCATAGATGGATTTTCCATTTTATGTCTGGGAATGCTTTGGCCAACGCATGTGGGCATGCACAGTGTTGGATCAGCCTGACCTGCCGTCTCATATGATGACCATCATTGCTATCATAACGGACAAGGGGTTAATACTACAATACTGTATACTAATGGTTTATTAATACACCGACAGATTTGCTGTATTGGGGCCTATTCAGGAATCTCCTGTTAGCCAAACATTTACTGTAGACATATATATGTGGTTTCTAATGGCTTCTACTGACAATAGCAATATTAGTAATCTAACATGACTTAATTATATAATGATATATTATATTCTGTGGTCTGCAGCACCACCTATGTTCCAAAGGCAGCATATGCTTATTTAGTAGATTATATGAGAGGTAGTCTATTGTTCTCATAACTAGTTAGTCAGCACATTGCTGAAGCTGTTACAAAAAGTAGCATCCTGGGTGCAAGATGCCCATATATTGTCCAATGGAACGCCAAGTACAGAAACACACTGACATCTATAAGCTCATTGCTCTGGTAACGGGACGTTCTTATCTGCAGTATATAATCTTAGGACACGGCCAAACCCCTTGGGATCCCCAAAGCACCTAGCTTCCCCACCTGGTGTTTGACTGTCTCTGATTTCCAGTTGGTAAGCTTTGCCTTATGCTTCTGTCTTTGTACTGTTACTAGGGAGAAAAAACACCTGATTTTCTGCAGTTCTGTGTTGGTGGTGTTTTACTGTCAGGCCATCTCCTGCAGAATCTTATGACAGTGTGCACATCTGTCCAGCTAATCAGCAATCCCCAATCCCGGAACTACATTCCTGCATGCCCTGCTACCCGTGGTCACCCAGGTGGCAGTCGCATGGTGGCAGAGATCTCCCCACCCTCACCAGAGCAGAAGTACAGCCTGTGATGATCTAGGCTCATTCCTGAACCCGGGACAATGGCGACGCAAGTGGTAGTACTACTGCTGCAGTGGCAAGTCAACCTCTTTTCTGTTGTTTTTTTTAATGAAGGAAGATGGGATGAGGTCTGTCCTGTCAGTGCAACAGCTGTGCTTTTCTTGTTATGTAAGTGACCTGGCTCTGTACTCCAAGCTCAGAGTGTTGGAGGGCATAAAGAAAAGTAAGACTCAGTGTCTCATAGGATGCTGCCCTCCTCTGGCGAAGGGGAAGTGAGGTATATTCTGCTACATTACTGCCCCCAGAATTACCACAGGGGGTGTTGCATCTGAGTGCCCTGCAATGTGAACAGGGGAAAGTAGAGCCTTTTCACCAGTTGGTCAGGCTTGCTAACATTTATAGGCATTAAGCATCCTCTCAGTGAGAGAGCTGTAAAGGGGGAAATTTGCCAGTGACTAGGCAAGTTCTGTCCTTCCCTCTACATCCACCCTGGGCTTCCACCAGTCACTTTCAGTTATTACCTTGAACATATTTCATGGAAGTCAGGGAAGGGATGACCCACTTTGGGGGGGAAGGGTTATCTGAGGAAGTACACCACTGTAGTAGAAAGACTTTCTTTAGACTTTGAAAACTCTTCGTAACATTCCCCTGAAAAAAGTTGACACAGAAATGTCAAACACCACCTTTTTCACCTTCTAAAGGAAGGACTCCTCTTTGCTGGGTGAAACGTTGGTCAGTCTGCTATGGAAGTGGCTGTGTTGATGGACAGGGAAGGCCATAGGTATTAAGTATATCTAATCTCATTTTAAGTGTGTTTTTGTCCATCAGTTGTTGATCAGATTTCTTTAGCATTGAAGTGAGCAATGTTTGGGGGATACCCAGCAAGAAGGTGGTATGTTTCATTATCCACTAACCCATGTCTGCCTTCTGAAAGAAATATTTCAAAAGAGTACTGGCTTGGGTGGCATAATACTACATTTTTAAGTCTAAGTGGCCCATTTCCCCTTGGGCCTTCAGGACCATGAATAAGACCACTGTCTGGACTTTTTCCATCCCGACAAAAATGTACAGAATAGCTGCCTGAGTTCTACACAGACTCCCAAGCAATAATACTGGTAATGAGCAGAACAGGGAAAGAAATCTTTAACATTCATGCAGTTAATTTCCACTTTGCCAAAGTAGGAGAAAGCTCAGATTTCCTGCTCTTGTAGATCCCCTTGTACTTGTGAAACCAGATGGTGTATATTATTTTTTAATATATGGATCTTCAATTTAATAGGTCTGTAAAGCATACAAAAAAATTCTGGTAATAGCCTGAAAAGTTCAGTGATAATAGTATTATCAATCACTGGTAACAGTATTGTCAATCACTGATAATACTACACTTTTGTGCTCACAATAGTATTGTTCCAAGCTTCCGAAAAGAAACCTCCTGCCCCCACATCATAAGCGTGCCTCCTCATTGGTTGGTTTTCTTGTGTGGGCGGGCAGAACAGTTCAAAAACATGGCGGCGGTTCTCTCACTTACCGAGAGCGAACTCAGTCGTCGCGCTTCTCATTTTTATTTTATTGTTTTCCCTCAGGAAGTAGAAATATCTGGTTGATCCTGCCGTTGCACTCCTAAAGAGCAGGTAGGATCTCAAACATTTTAAAAAAATGGACAGGGGGCAGGAACTGCCACGAGCAAACACACAGCTGAATCCATAGTGTAAGACACTGTGGTGGTTGGCCAGCAGAAAGTCAGTTCACTGAAACGGTCGACCGCCCATTTGAAATAAACATCGCATCCATATATTAAAAATAATAACCAATAGGTTTGTTTGTCCATTACCAGGGAGTACTAGCATCTCGAGGTTCTGGACACATTGGAATCTCTCGAGCTTCGCTCTCAAGGTTCATATGTCCAGAACCTCTCGATGCTATTACTCCCTGGTAATAGACACAAACCTGTTGGTTATTCTATATATACAGATCTTCCATCACAGCTGAGATTTGGACACCTGGGTATATGAATTGTTATTCTCCATAGCATGGTCTTCTTAAATCTTTAGATGTCATGTGAAGCAGGTTCAAAATGTCGCTGTTCACCTACTCTCATGCTCTAGAAAGTTTGAACACGTAACTCCCATTCTTAATAATTCACACCGGCTACTTTTTCACTTTCAAACTCTCTTTAAGATTGCATCTATCATTTTTACATTCGCTTGCACGCATGAGCAAGGAACATATTGGGAGAGTAGCACACTTGGAGGTGTGCCTCTCTCCCACCAATCCTGCTCCTTGAGCAGGCGTGGCGTGTCCTCCACCAATGGGTGCAGGGGAGCTCAGTATGACAGCGGTGTTCCTCTGCTTCAAAGGAAAGCACCGCTGCCATACTGAGGTGCCACCCCCTCACATCACGCTACCCACCCGTGCACGTCCGCCACGCCCCCCAAAGCTTTCGCATCATGCTGGGAGCTCAATTCCCAGTGTGGCAACATTGTTTGCCGACGGGGTGCCAATCCCCTGTCGGCTCCAAGACCCCCAAAGCCATACTGCTGCCAGGCTGGGAGCCCACCCCAGCGTGGCAAACCTTTGCTGTTGTTTTGCCGATGGAGGTGCCCAATCCCCCGTCAGCTCCTTGGCCACCCCGTGTAGTTTGCCGACGGAGGTGCCCAATCCCCCTACGGCTCCTCGGCCCCCCACACATCTTCTGCCATGCTGGGAGCCCACCCCAGTGTGGCAAATGTCCCACATCGTTCTTTTTTTTTTTTCCCTGTAAAATAAAACGGTCCCACGCGGCGAGTCTTCTAGCCCCCACAACCCGCACCCACCCACTGAGCATCCAGCCTCCCACACCCCTCACCCTGCTCTCATCTCGGACTCGCGCGACGATCTTCGTGGACCGGGAACACGCCTGCACTCTTCAAAGGCGACCGCGAACTGAGGAAATGCCGGTAAGCTGTATAATGGGCTAGACAGTGGGATTTCAACTTTATTGCATATCTGTCATTTTTTGGAATTTTTGCACCAAATTTTCAACATGGGGTTTTTGGGACCCCTTCTCATGAATGTCACTGTCATGGCGTTATTCGGGCCTGAAGGGTGATTTCGCAGGCACTGCGCAGTCACTGTGCGAATCACCCTTCGGCCTCTACTAATGCCATGACAGTGACATCATTCATGAGAAGGGGTCCCAAAAACCCCATGTTGAGAATTTGGTGCAAAAATTCCAAAAAATGACTGTTTTACGAGCGTACGTTGCGCAGTTCCTACGCAGGCTTGTAAGTTTGGCGAATTTTCAATATTTTCACTCCAGATTTTCAACATTGCCATTTTATCACACCTTCTTATGAGTTGTATAGTGCTGTTTTTTCACATCTCACCCAAAACGTGTTTCTGCCCATGTAGCGCATACGGCGAATGGTGTGCCAAATCAATGTATGGAACACATTAAGAAAATCACAGTGACACTGTTCATGAGCACAGGTCTTAAAATGGCTATGTTGAAAATTTGGTGAAACAATTCCTAAAAATGACTGTTTTATGAGTCTGTGTTGCACAGTTCCTGCGCACGCTCGTAAGTTTGCGAATTTTCAATATTTTCACTCCAGATTTTCAACATTGCCATTTTACCATGCCTCCTCATGAGCAGTACAGCTGTCATTTTTCACATCCTGTCCAAAATGTGTTTCTGCCCATGTAGCACACAATGGCGCAGTCGGTGTGCGAAGTCAATGTATGGGACACATTAAGAAAATCACAGTGACACTGATCATGAGCAGAGGTCTTAAAATGGCTATGTTGAAAATCTGGCGAAAACATTCCTGCAAATGTTTTACGAGCATGCATTGTGCAGCTCCTACGTACGTTCGTAAGTTTGCGAATTTCCAGTATTTTCACTCCAGATTTTCAACATTGCCATTTTACCACACTTCCTTATGAGCAGTACAGCTGTCACTTTTCACATCCTGCCCAAAACGTCTTCCCCCCATGTAGTGCACAATGGCGCAGTCCGTGTCACGCGGAAATCAATGTATGGGACACAGTAGGAAAATCACAGTGACACTGTTCATTAGCAGAGGTTTTAAAATGGCAATGTTGAAATTTGGTGAAAAATTCCTAAAATGACTTCCTATGTTTTATGAGCGCATGCTGTACAGTTCCCACGCACGCTCGTAGGTTTGCGAATTTTCAATATTTCCACTCCAGATTTTCAACATTGGCATTTTACCACACTTCCTTATGAGCAGTACAGCTGTCATTTTTCACATCCTGCCCAAAACGTGTTTCCGCCTATGTAGCGCACAATGGGGGTAACAAACAGGTCATGCTGACAATTTATTGCGCAAATACCAGCAATCGCACAGGGCATTAGGGTAAAGCACCACACATGCCAAACACCACTGCAAATACCTGCAAGCGAACGTTCGGCATTGACAAATGCTTGTTAAAATCATCATGGCACTGCACCTGATTATCTTTCTAAACTCATTCATTTATTATAGGTCACGGTGGACCATGTCATGAGGGACTCAGGGTCCTTAAAGGAAAGCTATCATAATTGGAGATTCCCCACCGCTGATGGTCTTACCCCCGATCAGATACAAGTGGAGATGTGCAGTGTGCTCCATTTTGCAGAGCCCCAGATGTTTATGTAACCCCCCTACAAATGGGGGTTCCAAAAAGTCTTCCTTGGGCTTTCCTAAATGCCCACTGTCAGGCTGGTGTTCCGTGTCCTAGCAATTTCAGAGTGTTTGCATGTGAGTGACCTGTTGGCCTCCGTGCCTGTCTCTTTAAGAGCTGCCTACTTTGTGGTGTAAAATTATTCTGGGTAGGGGTCAAGTAGTTTCAGACTCGAGTCCAGCTCAGGCTGCAGTGTTATTGCTCCATTCTGCCACCGCTAATTGCGCAGAGAGGTCCTACAAGGATCTGATACTGTTAGCTGTTTATCTGTTGTAATAATAAAGATATTGTAGTTTGTCTGACATGCCTTCCTTTGCAGCATGGACATTCCTGTAGTGCACCACAATCTTGGTTCCGGACTGGAAATTTGGACCAATCAGTACCTTTGGGGACCCTAAAATGGAGTCCATCCCTAGGGGTTTTGTGGGAGTGAATTTCTGTAGGAATTGTAGTTTTTACACTTTGATGCCTAAACGGACCTGGTGGGGGAGCTCTAGCTGTGACAGACAGATGGATCAACCAACCGACCCTTTTGGGATTCTAAGAAAGTCCCAGTGCTATCTGCAGCAGAGGTCACTCTGAACTTGGAGTTTGAAGAGTGAACAGCTCGAGTGATTCGAGCAGCTGCTCCTGCCTAGTAGCACAAAAAACTGGTGGAAAGGCTATGTTTGACCTGCCTGCCTCATCTTCCCTTGTGAGGGACTCTTTCTGAGCCAAACAGAAATTGGACGTTCTCTGAAGTTGCTGTGCTGTCACCAGAATCCTGAATTGTGATAAACTGAATCTTCCTGAAGGGGACCAAGGATTTGTCTTGGTGCGATTGGCCTGTCAGGACCTGAGACTACCACGGAGCGTCGGTTTGCGCAGAGACACTGTATACTGCAACCAGACCAGCCTCCGAACTGTAGTATTGTTTCTTTTCTTTACTGTGAGTGTGCTGAATGCTGTTAGTGGGTCACGATTTGGTTCCCCACTGCCTGATTGTGTCACGCTTGCTGAAAGCTGCATCCAGCACTACTGGACTGCCATCCGAATTGTTCACCTGGCCTAGGCCCTGCCACCTTGGCCCAGCCAGCTGCTCACGCCACAGAGAAGAACACTGATGAGAGACCTGCCTGGGGATCAGCCCCCTGCTTAACGTCTCGGACAGGAACGACACCACGGTGAATCGTGTGGGCCCTGCTTCTCCTGGCAAACCAGCAAGTCATCCTGCAGTCTCCATTTCATTCATCCTGTGTCCTGTACTGGGAAGTGTGAGTAAACACCAGGGTAGTTCCCTGCAACAACAGCTCAATCAAAGTGTGTCATCTGATTTAATTGTTTTGCTTGATTATCATGAACTGAACCATCTGGCTCCGGATTACAAATTGTGGATTACTGTGCATGGCTATTTCTTCCACCTATAGGGCCCCAACTAGCTACAACACCGGCCTACCTCGGGCAATGCATAAGGCTAGCTTACCTCACCAACTGGGTACCCAGAGTGCATGTGACTGTGTTGAGGGACTCTAAAGTGCATGTCTTGTAGCCTGATTGAATCAGTACTTAAACCAATCAACCTGATGATGTCCCTTCATTGTTCATTCCCCCTGAATAAATCAGACCTGAATCTTTTTGCACTTAAACTGTTTGTGGTGCATCTTTGTACTAATAGCACTGGATTTCTATTGCCTGCTGTGTCTAAATTTATTTTACTGGGGAGTCTCCAGGGCCAAGCTGGTGGAACCAGCCCTAGTGGTAAGTGCAGTAAGTGTGGGGGTATACCTGCTGGTTGGGAGTTGTGGTAATTGTGTGTTCAGAACATTGTTTAGGCCTCTAGAGGGTAAAGAGGGGGTAACAGTGTCCTGGAGGGCTGTACCCAGGTCAGCTACGCTACCACCAACCCTGTCCTCTGGGTGGAGGCGCTCGTTTTCAGTACCCAGACCCCTCAACCTGCGTTTGGTCCTGCAGACAGGTGTAGCAACCCTTGGGATAATGCCACCTGGGGGTTGTATTTAATTTAAAAAAAAAAGTAAGTTAAACCACATTGAAAAAGGTGTTTTCTTTGTGAAACCCCTAATTGGGGTGGGGGGGTAAGGCTTTCGGGGGTGGGAAGTCTCTGCTTATGATTGCTTTCCTTTAAGGTTGACAGATTGTAAGGCCTGGATGGCATGCACCAGAGTATTGAGAGAACTGATGGCAGAACTGGCAGGCCTGCTGGTGGACCTAGATACAGGAGTTGTGCTGCTGGACTGCAGAACTTCTCATGTTGTACCACTGCATAACAGAGGAGCCTAAGGATGACCTGGGGAACTACGTACCTGTCAGTCTGACATCTGTAGTTGGCAAGCTGATGGAGACCATCCTGAAAGAACAGTTGGTGGAATTCTTTAAAGTCAATAGACCCAAGATGAGAGACAGCACAGGTTCATAGCAGGAAGGTTGTGCCAGACCAACTTGATGAACTTCTTTGACTGGGTTATGAAGGCTGGTGATTGGGGCAGGCAGTGGACATACTGTATTTAACAGCCTTTGACTCTGTTACACATAAGACGTTGATCAAAAAGTTGGAGGCCCTAGGGTCAGGTAGCAAGCTGACCAGATAAGTGGCAAATTGTCTCAGTGGAAGGACCCAAAGGGTAGTGGGGGGAGCTTTCAGGATTGAGGGAAGTTACTAGTGGAGTCCCCCAAGGGTTGGTGCTTGGACATGTGTTGTTTAATGTGTTAATAAATGACATACTGTAGGATAAGGCATTAGTGGCAAGACTTGCCTATTTGAGGACGACACCAGACTCTGCATGGACACAGAGGAGTGGTCAAGGACTTCAGGGAGGGCCTGGCAGAGCTAGAGGGGTAATCTGGTTTCTATCAAGTTGGGTACAACATAAAAAAGTGTGCACATTAGCTGCAAGAGCCTGAGAGCCAAAGACAGGCTTGGTGGGGGTGGGGGGAGGCCCCAGTATCTGAGAAGGAAAGAGATCTGGAGATAACTATAACCAGCAACCTGAAGTAGTCTATCCAATGCAAAAAGGCAGTAGCCAAGGCAAACAAGATGCTGCGCTGCATAATTAGGGGTTCACAAGCAGAAGGAAGGAGGTGATCCTGCTGATGTACCGATTCATGGTATAGCCACACCTGGCATATTGTGTGCAGTATTGGCATCCCTACCTTAAAAAGGACATACATCATATTGAGATGGTACAGAGAAGGGACACAAAAATGATTATGGGGCAGCAAAACAGACCGTACGAAGACAGGCTGAGCAACCTTAATATGTACTCGCTAGAAGATAGAAGAGAGAGGGAGGGGACATGATTGGAACCTTTAAGTACCTTAATGGTATTAACAAGGTAGATCTTAATACCCTCTTTAGCTTGAATGAGAACAAGGACACAAAAGGGCACAGTTACAAACTGGCATGGGGGTTCAAGAAGGAAGTCAGGAGACACTTCTTTACAGAGACAGTGGTGTCAAGATGGAATGAAGTACTGGCAAAGGTTGTCAACCAGAAGATGGCTGGTAGATTTATGAGTGGGAGGAACAAAGTCAAGAGGAGGGTTACAGTTTAAGGGAAAGGCGCACAACACATTGTAAAAAAATAATACAAGGGGCCTGCACCGGGCAGACTTGATAAAGCATATGGCCTTCTGCTGGCAGATTCATTTTTGGACTGCTTCCTATGTCTTCTGGCAAAGAACTTACTATTCTACCTACCTGACAGCAGTGATGCAATTTGATCAGAATCTGACATAACTGTGAGTGACGTGACCAAATTAGTAACCATGGATATCAATAGTTTATGCTTGAATATCCCCCATGAGGGGGGACTGGACACAGTCGGACACTACCTAGATACTAGGAATGAATCAGCAGAGCCATTGTCAATTCTTGGTGGACCTGACCAATATAGTGTTATCCTCTAATTTCTTTATGTATAAAGACAAATTCTATCTGCAGTGCAGAGGCACGGCCATGGGTACAGCATTTGCACCCAGTCTGGGTAATTTTTACATTGGCAGGTGGGAAGAATGATACATTTATACCAGTAGAGAATGACAACAAAATGTACTGTTATAGAAGCATTTGATCGACGACTGCCTAATGTGGGAGGGCACAGCTGATGACCATGAGCAGTTTATGAATTACATTACTAGTAGAGATCTGAACCTAAGATTCACTTCGACCTGCAGTTTTACATCAGTTGATTTCGTAGACCTAAAAATATTAAAAGAGGGGAATATTCTGGGGACTACCATTTATCCCAAACCCATGTATCACAATAGTTTACTGCATTACACCAGTAAGAATAAAAAAATCACTGAACAATAATATTCTGATTGGCCAAATGTGGAGGGCCAAAAGACTGTGCAGCATGAAGGAATAATTTTTTAAAACAATTTGCAATTATGGCCCACTGGTTTCTAGCCTGTGGCTACAAACCTAGGGCCAGATATTCAAAAGTTTGCCTGGGTGGAAAGCCTAGTTTGCACATGCAAACTCAGCTTTGCGGGGATGTCCTATATTTAAAAGCCTGGTTAGTGTGGGCAAACATGGTTTGCACCTGGGTGACATTTGGAGGAGGGTGTAATGCAAATGAAGGGTGAAGGGGTAGGAACCTGAACATTGCTGCAGTCCAATATTCAGAGTATTTGTGCCACACGAAGGCATTTTGCATGGTCCCCATGCGCTGCGCAAATACTGTTGACCTATACCACAACATACTACTGCACAACCCTAGCGGTTGGTGAAGAAAGTACATCGGCCTCCCCAGACCCCCAACACAGTAGTCCCTGGTGTTCAGTGGTCCTTCCCCCATCTACACTCATGCCCGATGCGTAAATAATACTTCTATGGTGTCCAGTGGTCCCTCTCCTCAATCACACCCATGCCCATTGTTTATATGCTTGTTCCCTGTTGTCCCATGGTCTCTCTACCCACCTGCACTCATGCCTGATGAGTTATGCCATAGTATCTGGTGTTCAGTGGTGCCTTTTCCCATCCTGATCCCCTGTCGAATAACATTACACCATGCCCTAGTGTCTAGTGGACCCTTCCTCCCCAATCCCCTTTATAACAAAGTACAGCTGTTACCTGGTGTCTAGCAGACCTTGCACCCTCCACCCCAGAAGGTAGTGCCCCACCACCCCACTTCCCCCATCCCGACCCCAAGCTGGAGACTGGCACTGCCCTCCGCTCTCCACCATGGCTGGCCATTGACTGATCTGTCAATGAGTGCATACTGTACAATAAGCTGTTATAGTACGCACTCATTGACAGCTCAGTTAGCTCCACTTGAAGTTTATCTTATTATATTTATACAGGGGGTGAATTGTCATGAGACAATTTGTACATGGGTGCACTTTACACCGAAGCTCAGAGTTTGGAGTGACATGTCACTGACCAAATTGACTGGCACAAATTGTTGTGTAGCCAACTTCAGCAAGGCCTATGACACTGTGTCACATAGAAGGCTTTTGACAAAACTGGGAAACTTGAAAATGGGAACTAAGGTGGTACACTGGGTACCTAACTGGCTGATGGATAGGTGACAGAGGGTGGTGGTTAATGACACTTACTCGGGGGATGGGAAAGTGACCAGCGGAGTTGCCCAGGGATCAGTACTGGGTCCAGTCCTTGTAAGTGACATTGCAAAAGAATTGGAAGAAAAGGTGTGCCTCTTTGAAGATGACACCAAGATCTGCAATAGGATGGACATTCTGGAGGGAGTGGATATAATGAATAGAAACCTTAAAAAACTTGAGAAATGGTCAAGGTTTGTTTAATGCAAAAAAGGCAAAATCATGCACCATGGGTGCAGAAATCCAGAGGCAGAGTACAGAATGGGGTGGAAAGTACTGACAGTCGTTAAATAGGAATGGGATCTAAAGATAATCATGATGGATGACCTTAAGGTATAAGAAAATGCAATAAAGCCATAGAAAAAACAGTGGGATGCTGGGATACATAGGGAGGGGTGTCATAAGTAGAAGGAGGGAGGAGGTGTTGCCACTGTATTGATCACTGGTGAAACCACACCTGGAGTACTGTGTCCAGTTCTGGAAACCACACCTCAGAAAGGCCATAGAGAGGGTACAGGCCATCCAAAGACGGGCAACAAAAATGATGCAGGGATTGCATCAAATGTCCTTTGAGGAGAAACCTTGGGATCTAAACAGATATACCCTGGAAGAGAGGAAGGAGAGGGGGAACATGACAGAGACCTTTAAGTACCTCACAGGGGTGAATAAGGTACAGGAAGGGAGCTTTTTTCAGAAAAGAAGCTGTACAAGAACTAGCGGGCATGCAATTAAGCTGGAGGGGGGAGTTTAGGAGGGATGTGAGGAAGTATTTCTTCACTGAGAGGGAGGTGGATGCATGAAATAATCTTCCAGTAAGGGTAGTGGGGGCAAACATGCATGGAATAGGTATAAAGGAAAATGGTATCAAAGCAGGGAAGTGGTGGCTGGAGACCATCTAGGGTCTGTGATGGCCAAACGGTCTTTATCTGCCAACACATTCTCTCTTTCTTTACACCAGCCTGCTGTGTGTATTCAGCCTGAATTGAAGATTCAGTTGAACTTATATGTTAATCCTGATTCCTGTGTGGTTCACTGTACAATGTCCACTAGTCAAAGAGTTTGTAAGAGCCTGTGAAACAAGGGTGAGAGAAGGGGCGGCTTTCAGCCAGTCAGTTCTGATTGAAAGTCCCTAGAGCAGTGCTGGCTCCTGCACACCAGCTGACTTGACAACAAGATGTCACTGTATGTGTGAAATATATGTAATCCAACATAATTAACAAGATGAGAGATCTTGTTAATTTATAATTGCAGAGTAGAGAGGCTCTTATCTGAAGTAGTGTACTTCTCCCATTGTTGAATTATAAGGAATAAACAGTCATGGACTTTAAGAAAGTGTGTAAAAAAGGTATAACCTTTTGTGAAAGGGCCCCTGTGGTTCTGACTTATGTCTGTGGTTAGAATTTATCTTGCTTTAGCAGTAGTGACAAGGAGAACATTTGGGGTACTTAGATGTAACTATATTAGTAAACATGACAACAGATACGACTGCCTTCAGAGTGCATATTTCTACACCTATGGGACAAATTCAAGTAAAGATCACTACATGTAAACAGTGAAGAAAGCGATGAATTGTACATAGTTGGAATATATGGAGTGACTATGTAAGGGAGGTTTCCAGTGAGCAGCTACCATCAGCATACCTCTAGACACAGAGGGTACCCTGGGGCCATGTCACATACCCTGGGTTCTGCCTTACACTCAGAGAGGGTTAATGTAGAGTGTCAGCATTTGGCTGAAAGGGTAAAGAAGTTACTCTCAGCATTCCTGCAACTGAGGGGGCTCTCTGGAGGACAGCCTGCCACCTAGTCCTAAAGTTAGGAAGACAGATTGTGAGAGAGAAAGGATGTGTACACATGAAATTGGAGCAAAGAATACTGGTAACTAAATTGGAGTAAATAATGCTAATGAAAAAAACAGTAACATAATGGGAGTAAAACAATGCTAATCACAAAATAGGAACAAACAATACTAATTACAATATGGAAACAAACAATGCCAGTCACATGTTAGGAGAAAACGATAAAAGTCACAAAATTTGAGCAAACAGTGTTATTCATGGAATGGGAGCAAACAATACTAGGCACTAAATGAAAGCAAACAATGATTGTCACTAAGCACAAAATGGGAGAGAACAATGCTTGCTACAAAAAGTGAGCAACTAATGCTTTGTCACTAAATGTGAGCAAGCAATACAAGCCATCAAATAGGAGCAAACAATGCCACTCACAAAATGGGAGCAACAATTCTTGTAATAAAAATGGGAGCAACAATGCGTGTCACAAAATGGGAGCAGCAATGCCACTCACAGAATGGGAGCAACAATGCCACTCACAAACTTGGAGCAACAATGTCAGTTACAGAATGGGGGCAACAATGATTTTAACAAAATGGGAGCAAACAATGCCAGTAACAAAATGGGAGCAACAACACTTGTCACAGAACGGGAGCAAACAATGTCAGTCACAAAACGGGAGCAAACAATGCTTGTCATAAAATGGGAGCAACAATGTTTGTCACAAAATGGAAACAAACAATGCTAGTCACAAAATGGGAGCAAAAATGCTTGACACATAATGGGAGCTACAACACGTGTCACAAAATAGGAGCAAATAATGCTAGGCACAAAATGGGAGCAACAATGCCTGTCACAAAATGAGAACAAACATGCCAGACACAAAATGGAAACGAACAATGCTAGTCACAAAATGGGAGCAAACAATGCTAGGCACAAAATGGGAGCAACAATGCCTGTCACGAAATTAGAACACACAATGCCAGACACAAAATGGAAGCAACAACACTTGTCACAAAATAGGAGCAAACAATGCTAGGCACAAAATGAGAGCAACAATGCCTGTCACAAAATGAGAACAAACAATGCCAGACACAAAATGGAAACAAACAATGCTAGTCACAAAATGGGAGCAAACGGTTGCAATAAAATGGAACCAAACAAAACTAGCCACAAAATGGGAGCAAACAATGCCAGACACAAAATGGAAACAAACAATACTAGTCACAAAATGGGAGCAAACAATGCAAATCAGGAAATATGAGGAATTATGCCAGTCACAAAAATGGGTGACAAACGAACCGCCCAGATTTCTCAGCAGCAGCACATCATGCTATTGCACAGGAGACCAGGGTTTGGGAGTGAGCTCAAGTTGTCACGTCTTGAGGCAGGCCAGGCTGGGGCAGCTGCTGAGCAGTAGCAAACCTTTTCTGGGGAGGGTCAATGGTGAATTCTGCCACCAAAGTAACCCCTGTGGATGGAACAGGGGGCTTGCTACTACCACAGGGGATGGGCTGTGTGTGTGTGTGAGGCCATAGCATATGCTCATGTCAGGGAAGTGGGCAGGACATATAAAAGGGGTGAAAAACTGAAGCTGGTCTGAAGGACGGATGGACCACCAGGGATTCCCTCTGTCCTACTGCTTGCTAAGCACTGATCCTAGTCTACACAGTGGACTGCCATGGCAGGGGGTGGAGTACAGCTCTCTCCCCAGAACCCTTGCCAGGAAGTGTAAGCAATTGGGTAACTGGTGACTTGCTGGAGACCCACGGAGTGGGGGGGTGGAGCAGTAAGATGGCCGCAGCGCTGCTCTGCTCCATGCTGCATGGTTTCTGCTCCTCACTTGCTGCTCCAACTAAGAATTCCAGTGGGTTTTATGAATGAAACTCATTTTATTTTTGATCACAAATGCTGGAAAGGTGTTTGCTTTGCTGTTGGGGATGTTACAGAGCAGTTTTATTGTGAACACCTGTTTTGGCCACCTGCTAGCTCTGGTGTTTTTGCTAGATACTTGCTGATTTGAATGAGTGCTGGTGGAGCATTAAAAGTATTGCCAAAGTTCTCCTGAATGGCACTCCTATTATTTTTAACTAAAGTCTCCAGAGATGTGCTTTTTAGAAATCAAAAACAAGGTAATTGTCATTTAACTCCTGTTGGTCATGGTGGCTGTTTGTCGGAGTTCAGCATGCAGCCGGATACTTACTTTAATATTCACTATAATTAATAATTAAAAGTGAAAGCATCTGAATTGAAACTGGTTCAGAAGCAAGAAAGGAGAAGGAAGTTGTATCTATTGTAGCATGGGAAACATGGGAGTGGAGCTAGAGGAGGAGATGACTGCAGCACCAGCTGCCTGGACGGATCCACGGAGGGAGACAGCCCGATGATTTATATGCACTATCTGTGCTCAAGGTGTTTTTTCCTCATTTTACAGTTATGCCACTGTTCACTAAGGGGAGAGGTGCTGATATTTTAAGATAAGAAAATACTACACTCAGAGGAGGGATCTCTTTGTTATATTTTTCAGGTGGATTATCTCCCCAAGACTGAATTACAGGAAAGTGAGATGGACCACTAGTTTGGGGAGAACAAGACAGCAGTGCAGTAAAGTCGACAGAGGACTTTGATGCTGGTGAATCAAATATGGTTGAACACTCTCAGAGGTAAAGTATGGTGAAAGATGAGAGACCAAGAATACATGGTTGCTTGGTTTTGGGCCGAAGACTTTTTTGGAGGTACTGCTCAGATTCTGCTATAAGTGTTACCTTGTATATAGAGGGTTTTGATTGGCTCATGACGTTATAATAGTGAATGCAGAATATGAACTCCATGGTTTTCAAATTGTGGGTGCCAGGTGTTGACCTGAATAGAGGCTTGGAAATAAGTACTTTGAACAAACCTCTTTATTTCGAGCTTTATAAGCCAGACTTAGCGAAAAAGGCTTAGAGCAATTTGAATTACTATGTAACCCAATATATTTCTAAAATTAAACAAAATTGAAAGAAACCTATGGTATGCAGCTTGAGCTCCTTGCTTTAACTGGAGCAACACCTTTATTCAGATTTGATTACCTGTTTGCTGTTGGCCTTAACTGCTGAAAACGCATGCTGCATATAGGAATCTGGATCTAAAAAAGGCAGTTGTGACCCAATTGCAATTAGGAGCATATGAGTTTGGTATAAACCTATCTTTGAGGTAATTTTTTGCAGGGAACTCCTGGTAATGGAGCCATTTGTTGTGAAGATCTGTTCTTCTTAGTACACGCAAGGTTTGGATTTTTTTAGAAATGCTACTTTAATCACTCACGTAAACTAGAGGCCTAAAGTGGGGATTTATTCCCTTTTAAAGTTGTTACTTTGCCGTATGCTTCATTCTTAAATGCATGCTTCACTTTATAATCACAGGACTCCGGAACATTGTTGGAGCCTTTGATCTGTATTTCGAATGATGGACTCCTGAGAGAATGGAGCCTGAATTTTTATCTCTAAGCAGATGGGCTCCTGGTACAAATTAAGAAATGCTCTATAAGACTCCTAGTCAACCGATTTATAAGCTTGAAAAGTACAGTTCCTTAAGAACTTACCGTAACAGTAGATCTTCGAGAGAGGCTCTTGCAGTAGGTAATTACATATAGGACTGAAGCCAGCAGGTGTCAGGACCCCAGGGAAAAATTTCTAGCTAGCAGTCTCTGGTGGGGTACCACCCCCACATCGGGTGACCAGAGTCAGGTGACGTCAGTATAAAGGGGCAGTCCCCCACGCCTGCCTTCCAGTTCTTTCCCGCCAAAGGCCAAAAAAAGCAAGACGAGAGAGAAGCAGATATTTCCCTCCCTGAAAAAGGAGCTGAAAAAGCTAAGGGGGATGGAGGGCGGGAAGGCATTACCTACTGTAAGAGCCTCTCTTGAAGATCTACTGTTATGGTTAAGTTCTTATGTAACTGTACTACCTTACTTCGAGAGGGCTCTTGCAGTAGGTAATTACATATTGGACTGAATCCCAAGCAGTATGGAACAAAGAAATTCACTCAGGAGGAGGAAAACTACCAACCAATAGAACCTCCAGCTATAAGGGTCTTAAGATAGAAGACCTTGCAGAACAGCCAACCTGAAGCCTGCTGTACAGTGAGAGGCAATGTCCAAACTGTAGTGTTTCATAAAGGTATGAACAGAAGTCCAGGTTGTAGCTGCACAGATATCTGCCGCTGACACATTCTTGAAACAAGCTGCAGAGGCAGCTACTCCTCTGGTGGAGTGACCTCTGATCTGACCCGGCAGGGTCTTGTTGTACTTGTCGTAACAGAAAGTGATACAATGAGCCAACCATTTGGATAGACATTACTTGGAAACAGCATTGCCTTCTCTTTTGCGAGCAAAAGAGACAACAAGCTGATCAGATTTCCTGAGATCCTTAGTTCGAGAGGTGTAGTATCTCAGTATTCTATGAACATCCAGAGTATGCAGGAGATACTCCCCTTGATTGGAGTGTTGTGCAAAGAAAGCAGGTAGCTCAGTGGATTGATTCAGCATAGATTCCACCACCACCTTAGGGAGAAATTTAGGGTTGGTGCACAGAGCCACGCGTTCCTTGTGGAAAATCAAGTAAGGGACTTTGCACGTCAAAGCGTGAAGCTCGGAAATTCAACGAGATGAAGTAATGGCCACTAGGAAGAGAGTCTTCCAAGAAAGGAACTTCAAGTCTGCTGAAGCTGCTGACTCAAAGGGAGGCAGAGTAAGCTTCTCGAGAACAAAGTTCAAATCCCAAGGAGGAGCAGGAACGCAGATGGGAGGGTCTTAAATGGAGGACCCCTCTAAGGAAAGTCTTAGAGACTTCCAGCTGCACAAAAGATCTGTCTCCAAAAGGTACATGGTAGGCCGAAATAGCCACAATGTGGACCTTCAAAGAGGAATGACTGAGACCCAGGTCAAAGAGATGATGCATATAGTCCAGGACTCTCTCAACAGGGCAAGAGAAAGGCTCTAAGTCCTTCAAAGAGGCCCAAATTGAAAAACGTTTGCACTTCATGGTGTATGTGGACCTAGTGGATGGCTTCCTGGCCTCCACCAAAATATCTGGGACGAGCGTAGAAACCCCAAAGTGGGCTTGAACTACGTCTGCAGGAGCCACGCATGCAACTGAAGGGATTTGAGACCTGGATGCACCAGGGTCCTGTGATCCTGGGTCAGCAAATGCTGTGACAGAGGAAGAGTAAGTGGAGGTTCCTCTGAAAACTGTTGCAGAAGAGAGAATCAAACTTGCCTGGGCCAGAATGAAGTGATGAGGATCAACTGGGCTCTTTCTGAACTGAGTTTGTGTAAGACCCTCGGAATTAAGGGAATTGGAGGGAAGGCATAGACGAATCTGTCCTTCCAGTCGAGAGACAGAGCATCCCGCCAGAAAATGCCTCGCCCTGGAGCAAGCGAGCAAAAGGCTGGAAGATTTGCTTTTAGAGGGGACGCAAACAGGTCTACCCGAGGGGTTCCCCAGTGCAGGAAGATATCATCTGCTACCTCTTGATCCAGTTCCCATTTGTGTGCCCTGGCTGATGACCGACTGAGGTGATCGGCCAGCGTATTTTCCACTCCCGGAACAAGAATTGCCATCAGGTGAAGGTTGTGTTGAACCACCCAATTCCAACCTCTCATTGCTTCCCTGCACAGAGGGTAGGAACAAGTTCATCCTGTTTATTGATGTACCAGACTATGCACATGTTGTCCGTCTGGATTGCCAGATGGCCAGGAAGAAAGCAAGAGTTTAGGACCTGGAGAGCACACAATACTGCCCTGAGCACAAGCACATTGATATGAAGAGTCTGCTTCTGAGTGGACCAGGAGCCCTGAGTCCTGTGAGACCCTGGATGGGCTCCCCAATCTTCTCCCGAGGCATCTGTTGTCAGTGTTTGGGATGGGGGTTCAAAGCAGACGGGAACTCCCCAGCAAAGGTTCTCTTGCACCATCCACCATTTCAAGTCCTGGACCATGGGACTGGAGACCAGAACTTCCTGGTCTAGGTTGTCCAATGTCTGATCCCACTGTGACCGAAGCATCCATTGAGAGATCCTCATATGGAGCCGAGTGTGAGGGACTGTTGGAATAGCAGCCGCCATGAGCCCGAGAAGGCGAAGGACTAACCTGGCGCTGATCCTTCTGTGACTGGACAACAGACTGGCATGAGCCTAGAGGGTGTCCACCTTGTCCGGAGGCAGAAAGGCCTTGCCAATGGCCATGTCCAGGATCGCCCCTATAAACTGGAGCCTTTGGCAAGGGACCCGATGGGACTTGGCCTGGTTGATGGGGATACCCAGGCTGGTGAAAACCTGCAGGCTAAGGGAAAGGGAGCACAGAAGTTCCTCCCTGGAAGGGGCTACCAGGAGTCAATCATCCAGGTACGGGAATACCTGCACCTCCTGGGTATGCAGGTGGGCCGCCACCACAGACAGACATTTGGTGAACACTCGGTTAGCCGAGGAAAGACCAAATGGGAGGGCCCTGAATTGGTAGTGACCCCCTGAAACAAAAAATGAAGGAATTTGCAGTGGGAAGGGTGGATGGGGATATGCAGGTAGGCATCCCGCATATCATGCGCACACAGCCACTGTCCCTGCCAAAGGAGCGGCAGAAGGCTCTGCAGGGAGAGCATTCTGAAATGCTTGTACTCCACGAACAAGTTCTGAGAGCTGAGGTCTAGAATAGGCTTCATGTCCCCCATTTTATTTGGAACTAGGAAGAAATGGGAATTATAACCTATCCCCCAAAGGTGGGTCGGGACAGGCTCTATCGCCGTCTTTGAGAGAAGGGAGGAAATTTCTTCTAGGACCAGAGGAAGATGTTCCGGGGAGTAAGACGACCTTGGGGGTGGTTTTCTGGGTGGTTTCTGGAGAAACTCGATTGAGTGTCCTGCTGCTATCAGTTGGAGCACCCAAGCATCTGATGTAATCCTCTCCCAACTCGGTAGATGGAAAGAGAATCTCCCTCCTACTGGTTCCTCCGGGAGGTCCAGAGGCTGTGGGAGAGGGAAGGAGTCAGGAGGTGTGAGGCAACATCGTGGCTGAAGCTCCTGCCGCTTTTTTGGGTGGGGGGAGCATGGCAGCCGGAGGGGCTCGACGTTTGTTGGCCCGCTTGCCCTGAGGTTTCGCTTTAGGCCAAGAATGTCTGCCAAAAAGGCAATGCTGTTCCTGAGGGGGCCTGTACAAAGAGTCAACAGGCTTAACTGCAGTGCCCTTCTCTTGCAGGTCGGTGATGATGTCCTTGACATCTCCACCAAACAGCACAGAACCCCTAAGGGGGGCATCCTGAACAGCAGATTGCACCTCTGGGACCAATCCTGACACCTGGAGCCATGCATGACGCCAAAGACCTATGGCAAAAACCGAGCTCTGACCTGCTATGTCCACTGCATTGTACATGGCACAAAGCATGTACCGACTAGCTGAATGAGCAGAACGGACGGGATCAGTCACTTCCTGCTTGGTCTGAGACTCAGGAAGGGAGTCCAATTTGGATTCCACCTGACTTAGGATAGTCTTCTGGTAGTCCCCCATATGTGCAACATAGTTCAGGGCCCTAATCCCCAGTGTGGAAGAGGCGTACACCTTCTTCCCGTACTGGTCCAGAAGATGGGATTCCTTGTCTGGTGGAGACAAGCTGAGATGTTTAGGGTTCACTGACCGGCCATGAGTGGCACTAATCACGAATGAGTCAGCCTTGGGGTGTGTATTCAAGGAATCCACATCCTCTGGAGCCTGGTATAGCTGATCCACCTTCCTCGCAAGGGTGGCTAACGTGGACTGTTGTTTCCAAATAGTGGAAACAAGGTCAGCGTGAGGCTCAATCCAAGGTGGAGTCAATGTTGGAGCAGTTTTGGGAAGATCCAGGTGGGCAGCTAGCTTCTTCCACTGTGGATCTAGCTCCACTGGTGGATCTCCTGGACCTTTCTCGGTAGCTCCAGAAAGGAAGGATCTTCCAGAGGTGACTTCGGAGGAGTCCTTGGCCTGGGACGGTCTGGAGTACGTGGCTCATCAGGATTGGAGCACTCCTCTGAGTCAGACTCTGAGGTCTCCAAAGAAGAAGAAGAAGAAGAGGTAGACTCCTCCCATAGCAGGGGAGGAATAGACCCCTTGGGCAAACGTCAGGGAAGTGTATCCTCCCCAGCCCTGGCACCTGAGGGTTCACCTCTGGTGTCGGGTGGGGGGGGTTGTTGCCTCCAGCTCAGGGGATCCTGTACAGGGTCTAGCACTGGTTGATGGCTCTCCACCTCCATGGTGAGCTGAGCCTTGGCCTCAGCCCATCAGGCATCCAGAGTCTCTTTCAAATCCACCGGTGGCTGTGGGGTGGTGGAGGAGGAAGAGGGGATATGGATACTGAGGATATCCATAGGGTGAGTATCTGTACCCCAATGGCGGGAAGCCCGGCATTGGGTACTGTGGCAGTGGATAGACTGGCATCGGGTACTGCTGTACTGGATTCTGCGGTCCTGGGTAGGATGGCATCAGATAGAATGGAGTCAGTTACCTGGGAACCAGGACTTTGTCGGCGCAGAAGGCCCTGGAAGAGGCCCAGCTGGCGGGCTAGGAACAGGTGGCCCCATGGGCATCAGGCCCAGCGGTAGGACAGCATCCGGTAAAGGGATGTCATCCGGTGCTGGGTAAGCCAGCATCTGAGCCATTGTCTGAGGGTCTGGCATCAGGGGATCCAGCCCTGAGGGAGGGAGACCTGACGGCAGCTTACTGACGTCCTCTGTATCGCCTGGGGAAGGAGGTCTGAAATCCCCGGGGTCTAGCAGGGGAGATGCTGGAGCTTTGGTATGCTGCGGTGATCCAGGAACAGTGAACTGGTTAATGGGGTCCGGCATCAGCTCTTTCATCGTGCGTTCATCGGAGAAACCGACGACTGCCTTACCAGCGGGATCTGGCCAGGCGTCAGAGGAACCGGCACCAAACTTATTGGACTCAGTGCCCGACAAAGGTCGCATGGGAGAGGTGGCCTTGGTGGGCAGATTGGGGGCCATGCATACCCCTGAAGGAGCCTGCGACTTATCGGTCCTTTCCGGGTGGACACCGGTGGCACTGGCATCCGACTTACCGGACTCATTCGACCTGGAGGGCTGTGAGACAATGACTTTCCCAGGAGTGGTCACCTCATTTTTCCTGGAATCTCCCAAGGTGCCCGATGGGAGGGCCGCTGCCGCCTTGGATGCCACCAAGACAGCCATCGAGGGTTGGTCCCCGGGGGGGTATGTTACCTGTAATACAGTGACAACAGCTGGAGTCGTGGTAGCAGTGGAAGTGGAGTCCCGGTCCTGGTGCTTCTCCTTCTTGCAATGTTCCTCAGGTTAAGTGGAGGCCTGCCTTAGCTTCTTCAGCTTCTTCATGGAGGCCATCTTCTTTTTTAAAATATGGGCCTCCAGAGACTGCTTCCTCCATTTGTGGGTGGCGGTGTTAAATTGCTTGCAGTGCTGACACTCCTCCATGGGGTCATCCGCGCCAAGACAGAAGAGGCACTGGGAGTGACCATCCTTATCCGGGAGCTGGGCACCGCACGAGTTGCACTTGTTTTTATCCGAATCAGATGGTATAGGGGACTACAAACACAGCGTTTGAGTGATATAAATGATGAAAAACGAGAAAAAATTTGGTTTACAAGACCGACGATTGAATGACGAGCAGCAGGAACCTAACCATGAGGTGCTAAGACAAGCAGATGGCGGGAAAGAACTGGAAGGCGGGCGTGGGGGACTGCCCCATTATACTAACATCACCTGATGCTGGTCACCTGATGTGGGGGTGGTCCCCCACCAGAGACTGCTAGCTAGAAATTTTTATTTGGAGTCCTGACACCTGCCGGCTTCAGGCCTATATGTAATTGGGGATTTCAACATAAACTGGCTCGCCTCTGACACTGGCTCTTACAAAGATGACATCCTAGCAGCAAACCTGACTCAGATGGTAACCTCCCCCACCCGGAAAAATTACAAAACTGGTACAAGCACCCTTATTGACTGGGTTCTCACAAATCACCCTGACCGGATAAAAAACATTAAAGTCCTCCCTGACTCCCTCAGTGACCACTCCCCAGTGTCCTGTACCTGGTCTAATAAATTTCTCAAGCCACCCCCAAAGTTATAACAAGCAGATTATTGCCTTATGGGAATCTTATCAAGTTGAAAACCCATCTCCTACAACAGGACTGGGCCGTAATCCTTGAATCAACTGATATTAATACCCGCACTAGAATACTTCATTAAATCTTTCAACTCTGCATCGACTTACTCGCCCCAGTAAAAAACGTAAAATCAAGCGCTATCAAATCCATGGATTACTGCCAAACTACTTGCTGAGCTCAAGGTTCGGGACCACCTCTGGGCAGTTGCCAGAGACACAGGCTCACCTCATGATACCCTAAAATACAAGCAGGCACGAAATAGATGTACCTCACAAATTAGGCAAATGAAAGCCCTATTTCAAAAATGCCCTTGAATCCACCTGGGGTGATGGAAGAGCTTTTGGGACAACATCGAAACATAATGGGTAAACAATCAAAATTGTCACCTACCATTATGAAAGTTGATGGATCCACCACTCTTGACCCAAAGTCTATTGCAGATGCGCTTAATAAGACATTCACAGACCTTAGTGGGGTCCTCCCCAGATTTCTTCTCGGACTTACCTGTGCCTAGCCTAGTATCACAAAACACCCCTCGTGACAAACCACAATTTTACTTCAAGAAAATCAAAGTGCCTGAACACAACTACATAAGAAAGGCCTGCTCCAAATCCAGAACAAGTAGTGACACGCTAGATCTAAAAATCCTGTCTCTCACCCTGGATGAAGTAATTCACCCCTTGCAAAAATTCTTAATCTGTCACTTTGCCAAAGTCAATTTCCCAACAAATGGAAAACTGCCATAGTTACGCCAGTGCACAAAGGGGGACAAAACCTCAACAGGAAACTATCGACCAATATCAATACTCCTCCCTCTCAAAGCACTTGAGCGAATAGTGGCAGACCAACTCTCTGATTACCTGGACAAATACAATCTACTCTGTAATCAACAGCACGGCTTTAGGAAAGGACATAGTACAACAACAGCCTTACTTGATTTCTCTGGAGAAGTCCACTCAGCCCTGGACAAAGGGTGCCAAACAGGTGCAGTCTTTATTGATCTTACAAAAGCTTTAAACACATTCCATCATGGCCTACTTACCTCCCTACTTTCTAGCCTAGGCCTGGCCGAAGGTCCTTGTGCTTGGGTAAAAAGTTACCTGTCCAATCGGTCACAGGCTGTAAAAATCTCTAATGAACTCTCCGACTTCAAACCAGTTCTCTCGGGTGTACCACAGGGATCAATTCTTGGACCGCTCCTCTTTAGCCTGTTCCTTAACTCCCTCCCAGATATCTGCCAGGAGAAAATAATCTTATACGCTGATGATGCTGTAATTCTCTCTTCCCACAAGGATCCAAACTCCCTACGAAAAAGCCTGCAACTTGCTTTCTCTAGTGTTGAAGGGTGGTTCCTGGATAGTAAACTTGTGCTAAACCACAATAAAACAAAAGCCATGCTCTTCTCCAATCACCAAAACAAAAATAGGCATACTCCACTCACCATACAAACCTTTTGGGAATTACACTGGACCAAGTAAATACTTTCAAATACCTTGGCATCACTTTTGACCAAGGGCTCACCTTGCAACCCACATTGACAACACTGCGAAAACAGTGAACCAACGCCTTGGAATACTATTCCGTAACCGTCAATTTCTAAATCAAGCGGCATTGAGAATAGCTATACAGAGTTCCATCATCTCAATCATTGACTATGGCCTTATTATTTATGGTTCAGCTACCTCCACTGCTCTAAGGCGTATCTCAATCACTCTAAATAAGGCCTGCCGGCTCCTCACGGGGGCTCAAAGACTGACTCACACGTGTGATCTGTACTATGAATCAGGCTGGTTGAACCTATCAAATCGTCTTATTTATCTCACCTGCACAATGGCAAAAAATCTATCTTGGGACTGACTCCATTATGTATTCAAAACCTACTCGACTGAATTCTGGCTCACGACCCTCCCGCCAGATCTGAGCATAACCTTTCCTGGTTCGAGATGCCAGACTGCACAGGGACAAAGATCTTTCGCATACAGGACCCGACACGGTTCAATGCGCTTAGTCCACCTACTCTATCCTCAACCTCGCTTGAAGCTTTCAAATCCATGCTCTATGCTCACCTCACCACCACTAGCAACTGTGACTGCGCTAGATAAAGACTACTACTCCTCATGTCCATCCTCACATCTGAGGCCTCTTCCTCCCTGACTAATGAACCCTCTGGTACCTCTACTACTTCCTGTCTCCCACCCAAACTCACCCCCCCCCTTTTTTCCTGTCCCCTCTCACTTACTTTCCTGCTCACCACCTTTCCCTCCTCTCTAGCCTCCTTTTGGCACCTAATGATCACCCTCTCCCTGGAAGTTTCCTTAACCTCAAAATTGTCTACTCGCTTGAACCTGTTATAGCTTGTTTTTCTATGAAACTTAAAAATGTTACTGCCTTAAACTGTTAATAGCAAATTTATGATGTAACTTTCCTGTCTGGTTTTACCTGTAATGTGTATCGTGCTTTGTTAAATGTTCTTTGTGACATGGAACCTTTGTAAAAGAGCCCAGGCTCAAAGGTATTAATTCCTAGACCAATAAACTAAACTAAACTAAACTAAACTAAACTAAACTAATTATCTACTGCAAGAGCCCTCTTGAAGTAAGATCATTTGTTTTCAGTGTGTTGCAATCTGAAATTTTAACACTTTTCTGGGACTCTTTGCTTGGAGCATATACATTTGATTAAACAGGAGAAATGTATTAATTGCCTTTGATTGAGTAATATAGTGCAGTGGGTTAAGGCTCTGAGTTGCAGATTGGGAGACCCGGGTTTGAATCCCACAGCTACCTAGGTGTGTATTGTGTGATCCAGACCAAATCACTTAACTTCCTTGTGCTCCCAGGTCACATCTGGAAACAAGCTTCAGCTTAGTGTGCTACTCTGGTTAAACAATGTTCCCTATTAGGACTATCATACACATTTTTATAGGGAACTTCAATTATTCTGTGAATAATATATAAATCAGCCTTTAGCAAGTCTTAAGGTTTATCATAATTTTTGACATCTATATTATCATAGGTAATAAATGATCTCTGTTATAGAATGTTCCCTAAATGTGATCTAACAGTTTGGTTATAATTTAGAGAGAACTGGATGAAATAATTTAGATGTGATAACATAACAGCTTGAAAGGGCTGTATATCAAAGTTCCCTCTGAAGCTAATTATTTAAGTGACCCGGAGTGTTAAATCTCTGGCTTGTAATGGGAGGTGCGGTTCTTATGAATGCCTCGACAAACCCAGGTGGAAACCCTTACAGCTTTAGCAAGGAGCCTTGATTTAAGCTTCCTTGAAGTGTTTTCTATTGGAGGACTGATGAAGGCCCTGTAATGAATCCATAAATAGCCATTGAATGGCTGGCTTATACATGGGCCAAATACTAGTGGACCAATAAAAATGATAAAACATACTGTAAGCAGCTGCCTGTGTGGCACTGGTCACCGAGTTTGGGGTCTAAACAGGGGCAGTTCTGGCTGCACTGAGCTCAGTATTTTCCTGCAGAATTTGAGAAGAGGACACATAAAGGTCCAAAGAATGATGCTTGAAGGGGTGTTTGGTGATCCTATGATACCAGTCTTGCTTGTCACTTACAGCTCTCAGTCTGTGTCTTTGTGCTTAATGCCTCCTGCTTATGGTTTCATAATTAAGTGACTGAGCTGTTATTTCTTACATTTTCAAGACACACAGGGCATTCCAAATTGAGATGTAAAAATGCTAATGGGTTTGTGCTGAATGTGCGCAGTTTTATAAATATGCACAGTTTTATGGATGTTTGTATTCATGTATGCACATTTTAAATGGTTTAATATTGTAATGGTTTTTAGCAGATCAATAAAACTTTTGAATTTGAACTTGCTGGAGACCAGAGAACACAATCCTGAACAGGGTATATCCCTTGGGATAGGATATATCCCTAGAAGGTAAACTTGGGCAGGAAAAAAATCTCTATAAAAAGATACAAAATAGAGCAAATAACACAAGTCACAAAATGGGAGAAAATAACACTAGATATGAAATGGGACCAAATAATGCTTGCCACAAAATGGGAGTGAATAATGCTAGTCGCAAAATGGGAGCAAATAATGCTAGTCACAAATTCCAGAAAACAATGTTAGTATTACAACAGGAGCAAACTATGCTAGTCATAGTTTCGGAGTAAGCAGTGCTAGTCACGAAATGAGAGAAAACAATGTTATGGCTTTTTCGGGGCTGATTTTTGACACTTGCATTTGTGTCTGGCATTTGTATTTTTTTGCATACATTTCAGGTGTTTCTGTTGCTAATGATGACATATGGTAAAGAGTTTGAGGGACTTCAATAACATATGCAGTTATCAATAAACTGTACATTCATGTTATGAACAGTAGTCAGAAAATGGGAGCAAATAGCATTCAAGTCAGAAAACAATATGAGTCACAAATTGGGAGCAAAGGATGCTCCCCCCCCCAATTGTTTAACCGGGAGTAGCACACTAAGCTGAAAGCTTGTTTACAGGTGCGACCTGGGAACACAGGGGAGTTGAGTGACTTGCTCAGGGTCACACGGTATGCAAGTGGGATTCAAACCCAGGTCTCCAGATTTGCAGCTCAGAGCCTTAAACCACTGCACTATACTGCCTCCTTGTTGGATGCTGGTCAGAAAATGGGAGCAATGATGAATGCTATTCACTGAACACAAAATGGGAGCAAAGAATGCTTGTCACAAAATGGGAGCAATAAATGCTTGCCACAAAATGGGAGCAAAGAATGATAGTCACAAAATGGGAGCAATGATACTTGTCACAAAATGGGAGCAAAGAATGCTTGTCACAAAATGGGAGCAAATAATACTGGTCACAAAATGGGAACAAAGAATGCTTGTCACAAAATGGGAACAAATAATGCTAGTCACAAAATGGGAGTAACAAACGCTAGTAACAAATTGGGAGCAATGAATGCTCGTCACAGAATGGGAGCAAAGGGGAGCAAAGAATACTGGTCAGAAAATAGGGGCAAAGGATGCCAATCACAAAATGGGAGCAAAGAACATTATTCACGGAATAGAAGCAACAGTGCTTGTCACAAAATGGGAGCAACAATGCTAGTCATAGAATGGGAGCAAAGAATGCTGGCCACAAAATGGGAGCAATGAATGCTAGTTACACAATGGGAGCAAAGAATGCTGGCTACAAAATGAGAATAATGAATGCTAGTCAAGAAATGGTAATAATGAATGCTGGTCACAAAAAGGAGCAAAGAATGCTGGTTGCAAACTGGGCCTGCACTGCTATCACCATATAACAGTAATTTCCTGCCATCTGCTGTTGTAACAGAAGCAAGAATGGCCAGATTCTGGGCCCTTATAGTACATGAGAGTCTCTGGACTTAATAGAACGTGTGAGACAGTGTACTCTAGTGGTTATAGTTCAGGGTTGGGAATCACAAAATCCAGGTGTAAACATTCAGAATCCCACATCACTGACTCATTGTGTGGATCTGAGCATGTCACCTGACCTCCACGGCTGCAAAAACTGAGTAGAACCAGGACCACCCTACACATACAGTACGCACTAAAAATGGATTAATACACCATGTTTCCCATGATCCAATTGCAGACTGATTTTTTTTGTCCCAAGATGAGGAATAATCAGGGTTCTGGCTGCATGCTTTCACTCAACAAATAGCTGTGTGGCCTATAAATTAATGTTGGGAGTTTCTGCGGTGTGCTGCAAGCCATTTTATGTCTAAGTGTCATGCCCTGCGTCCAGTGTTTTACTAAAGGATACAGAGCTGAAACTGCAATCACAACAATAATTCAGAGCAATTAAATTATGGTTTAAAGTTAAATTATGTTATCCCAAGTTTCTGTGTGGGCATACAGTGTGGTGCTAAGACAAATCTATTTTGTCTAGCCAAGAGTGGCTTCTTTGGTTCCAGGAGTCGCTAAAGAAGAAATACCTGAAGAGATGAGAACCAGTTCTGACAGAGTCCCCGCCTGTGTCAAAGGAAGATCATGGTGGAATGTAAAGAGGGTGGTGGTGGTATCTCTCAAAGTGGTACAGGTAGTGTGGCCAGAGAAGTTTCCACTAGGGTGGTGCAGAGACTTTACAGATAGTGCAACCATGAAGGTATCCCCTGAAATGGGCGACTGCAAAATGGCAATGGCAAAACAGAGCAACCAGGAAAATTTGCGACAGACGAAACAATGACCTACAGCTTTCTCCCCCTCCCCAAGTTGCACCCCTGCAGAGTTGATTATATATAGTAAGGGGGGGTGTGGAGGACAAAGGGCTGTGCGTGGGGTGAAGCCCCCTGTAGAAACTCACTGCAGCAGTGTCGGTGCCGTTTTGGTGATCGTTTTTTCTTCCCAGTCGCTCATTGTGTTCGCACTGTTCTGCCGTCACCATTTTGTTGTTGCCCTTTTACAGTCTCCCATTTCACATGGAGCCTTCAATGAGCTGTGCCTCTAGAGGTGTAGAGGAAAAACAAGCGAAACTAAGGAATGGGCTGCACTATTCTGCACATTCTATTCTGTCATTCATGTTCTGTTTGTGCAGAATAGCGCAGCCCATTCTGTGTTTTTGCTTACTACTATTTTTGGGCTGGCACCTCCTCTATCCCGTGGCATGGTGTTTGTTTGCCCTAGAGAAAAAAACAAGCCTGGGAATGAAATAATTACACAGGCGGTGACACCTTGCTAGATGAACTGTTACTTTACCTCGAGACATGGGAGTCGTCCCTGAGGTTATTTCCTGACCCAGTTCTCTAAACTAGGCATGGTCTTGGAGGCAGCACGGGGGTGTTACAAATCTGTTGAGAGTGGGGAACAGTTGCGGACAGATCTTCCCTGCAGCTAACACCCATGAAAGTAACTGTCTTTTATAGAGTGATTGCCTTCTGATACTCATGGTAATGAGTTCTCGATGCCAAGCTATCCTCCAACAGCTGAGACCTCTGCCAAAAGTGAAACTGTTCATTTTATTTATTTTATTTGTTTTACCAGGAAAGTGGACTGGATCAAAGATCCATTTTCAGCCACACCTGGGAAGGTTGGGTTCACAATAGATATAAACAATACCTGATTTAATGACTCGCATCACATAGAAAAGACTTTATAAATATTTAAATATTATACAAAATGCACATAATTTCATACAAATATAACATGAGTAATTTTAGTGCTTAGGAGTTTCTTTAAATAACATTGAAACTATTGCACATAGACAATGTTTTTAAAATTCCCACAATTTATTTTTGAAAATACTGACTTTAAGATCAAAGCCCATTCCCATTTATGCACTGAACTCTTATTCATCGTAAACACCCTGAAGAACTCAGATATGAGATATGTCATCAAACAACTTCAGCAGGTCCCTGAACCCTAACTCCAGTCCTTGCAGTAACAGTATTAACAACTCTGGTTGTCCTAGTCTTGTAATTTTGAAGACCCCCCCCCGGAGGCTAATCTGACTGCACATGTAACCACCTAGTCCCCTGAGGTTACTAGAATGACTAGAATCTCATCAGTGTTAGACTAGGAAGGTGGTGGGCAGCTGGTAGACAGTTTATTAGAAGCTCTACAGACCTCTCATTGTTTACCTAGCTAGGCTGAGCAAGAAATTAGGTCATCTAGAACTCTCACAGCAGCCTGAACCACAGTGGAATCAGCTGCCTGGGGACAGTTTAGAATGTTGGCTTGAGTTGTGCAGTAGGAGTCGGAGTGAGCAGTAGTGCTCTGAATGTGGAGGTGCGTGCCAGCCTGTTCTGGGCTGGGAGGAGGACCTCTGATCATTGTTTCTCACCCCAGTTTGTGAGACAACAGCTTGCCAAAGGAAGTGGTGGAGACCTGTAATTTGTGAGACCCCAGTGGGTCCTTTCTGTGAGAAGTGTATGGGAATGTGAGATCCAATGGATCCAAGGGGCAATCCCCTGAGGGACTGGAAGATTATCCAGCTGCCCAGATCAGAGGTGGAGACAGTGTCTCAGTGAAAGCAACCAGAAAAGGGGAGGTGTGTGTTTCTTCCATGGTCTGTGTCTCTAACAAGGGGACAACCAATCCGTGAGTACAGCTACGTGGACATGGTCTGTGGGAGTCATCTGGTGATGTAGGTGCTCAGAATAAGGCTAGATTACACTTCTCAGGACACCAGTGTCACCACAACTATGTGCTGAATGTAAACATTTTGTGTGGATGCCTTTACCAATCCGAGAGGGTAGAAGGGTCTGGTTTGTGTAACTTGGAAGGAATGGCAGAGGCTGGCTGGCGCCAGGTTGGGGAGAACCACATCTGAAACTCCAGTCAGGGCTAACAGATTACTGGAAGGGCCCAAGGTTACCCTTTGGATGTTAACTAAGCCCATCATGTCAGGAGGGATGTGTTTTTAAGTGCGTGGAACCCCCCACGTAATAGACACTCTGAGAAAGACAAGAGAAATTTTAAATTTAAAGCATGTGGAAACCCCCACGTAACAGACACTTATGGGACAATAATGTCCTTCAGGTCCTAGTAAAGAGGGACGGACTCTTTAGGGTTCTGTGAGGAAAAAATCTAGGAAAAGCCCAAAACAGTGTTGTGCTGGAAAATAAAGTGTTTGCTGATTGTCTGCAATGTACAGTACAATCCTGGGGGACCACCTCTTTATGCTTTCCATCTGTGTCAGAATAAAGTCATACTATTCAATCCTATTTCTGGTGACAGAGATTTCATCTGTGCTTCCCAGAGTGAAATTGTTTATGGGTCCCCTCAGATAGGAGACATAGCATAGCCCTAGCACCTCTCTCCCAGAACGCAGTGTAAATATAAATGTTATTTTGTGCTCCAACCCCCTGACCTCTTAGATGCCGAGTCAGGTATTTGCCTCAGTGCCAGGGATGATGCCTGCTGTTATACTAACTTGTGATTTGTTGCCTTGTTTGTGTACAAGTAAGGGGGTCCTGGTTGCAAGATGCCACTCTTGGCCTGGGTAAGGGTTGCACACATAGAAAATTAATAGAGATGATACTAAGCCATATAAGCTTCTACATTTGATTACTGGGCGGCCAGGGAGGTGTTTGGTGCCATACTTACCAATAGGTGGTTTCAAGGCAACTTCCTGGCTTATCTTCTTGATATACCTGCACTGCCACTCCAGTTCTGATCTGGCCTCCACCTTGTAGTCATCAGCAAAATGCTTCATGTCCACAGTGGCTTCCATTGACAGATTGAGCTGGATGAAGAAGTCCTGGTGGCCACGATCAAAGAATGCCACAGGGACATCATTTACCAAGGTCACCATTCCCTGTTCCTGGGTGCCTGAACTTCCAACACTGGTGTAGTATGCAACTTCTAGTTTCTGAAAACCTGATAGTAAGAATAAAAAAAGAAACATTTTAAAGTAGTGAGACATTTTTGGACATCTTCCTGTTTCAGTTTCGAGAGGTAGGGTAGATTAGTGATTAGACTGCTGTAAACCCAGAGGTCTAGGTTTGAATACTGCCACACAACTTACCGTGTGACCCAAAGCAATAAGTTAGATACCAACTGTGCAGGGAACTATAGAATAGAGCATGGATTTGTATGCTACCTTTAATACACACTGTATCCCAAAGTGTTTTACAACACAGTGAGTTAGATACGAAGTTCTGTGAGCCAAACCTTTACTGTCCCACGCTGTCGAACCTCGCTCTGACAGTGATCTATTGCAGTTAGAGCTGCTAATTTATTTAATTCCCTTCCTCCTGAGATTGCAACGACTGCAACCTTGGGACCATTTAAGCGGAAGCTGCATCATTTCCTAGTTTCCAGAGCTTCTTGTTACAGCTATACCTAATCTCTGCTGACAGCTAATTGCACTGGGATCTCCCTCTTTTACCATTTGTCTCTGTATAGCCCTATGCTCCTGCTGCACTATTCCACTCACAGCACTTCCTCCCTTATCCCTTTCCCATTACTGCCCCCTTTTCGTTCTACCTCATCCCCCCTTCCCTTATCCCTCCACTCCCATTTCCCTCCTCTCTCCTCTGTTTCCTCACTTTGTTCTCTCCCTCTGCCCCCCGCCCTGTGGGTCTTTCCTGCTTAAACTTCATTGTGGCATCTCCCTCCTTGCTCTTATTTTGCTCCTTCCACCCCCCCAATTCACTCCCTGTACTTCTCTCCTTGTAAGCCCTTTCACCCTCCTTCAGATAAGGCCACTGGCTGCACTTTACACAATATTTATCTTGCCATATTGCTCTTTTGTTTATGTAATTACTTTCCTCATGTTGTATTACTTACTGAAACCATTGTAATTTGCTATTCTTGTGACTTGATGTGGAACCTCTGTAAAAGAGCCATTGGCTCAAAGGTCTTTCCGAATTGTTAAATCAATTACATAAATAAAATAGATACAGGTAGTGTAGGAACACGGAATATAATCTGATTCTATACAGTACCTTTTATATACACACTGTGTCCTAAAGTGCTTTACAAAGCAATTAGATACTGGGAGTGCAGAGACTGTAGAAAAGAACAGAATTTGGTTTTATGCAGCAGCTTTCATACACACTATATCCTAAATTGCTTTAAAAAGCAACAACTTAGATACTGGTAGTGTAGAGACTGTACAATAGAACAAAATTTAGATTTATGTACAGTAGAGCCTTTCATACACATTGTATCCCAAGCGCTTTAAAAAGCATTTGTCAGATACTGGTAGTTCAGTAACTGTAAAATAGAACAGAATTTAGATGTATATAATACCTTTTATACATGCTGTATCCCAATGTGCTGTGCAAAACAGTAAATTAAGTACTGGTAGTGCAGGGGACTGTATACAGTATGGCCTGGATATTCAAACTGCATCCAGAAAAAATGCAAGTGGCTGTTCCGAGCAACTGAATTGCGCTGTAGAGCAAAAGTGCTATATTCAAATGAGATGCGCTACTGCACATCTCATCTGAATATAACAACAAATGCCTGTGGCGCAATTGGGGACCACTGATGTTGCTCTGGCATATCCCCCTGCCCGGTCTGAATACCTGGAATGGGGATGTGTGGTGCATCTACAGATGCGCCAAATGCTAATTCCAGATATTCAGACCGAGGCATGCACCTGGCACCGTTAGCCATGCAAGGCACAAACAGGGTCATTTGCATGTCATTAAGGCTCCATTTGCATGTCTTGGGCAGGGTTGCACCCTGTAGAATGTGCCGGGCACCCTGCAAGTGCCCCTGTAAGACAGCACACAACTCCCTGGTAGTCGAGTGGCCCTCTCTCCTGTCCCTGAGCATATATGTAAATAAAACATCCCCATTATTCCCTGGTAGTCTAGTGGTACCCCCTTCCTTCCTGAACATGACTGCAGTGTAATTGCATAAATCCCAGTAACCCTGGTGGTAAAGTGGACCCCCACACACCCACTGAGGGACACCACCCCACTCTGCTCCCCCCATCCCATACTGGCGACTCAACCGTGGTGTCGGTGGGCAGCACATCCCTCCACATACTGCCATGGCTGCCTGCCAGCTAAGCTGTCAGTGAATGACAGTGTACAGTACACATTGCAAGCCCATTGGTCGACAGTGTCTACCAATGGGCTTACAGGAGTACAGTACGCTGTCATTCATTGACAGCTCAGTCGATAGGCAGCTGTGGTGGTGTGTAGAGGGATGTGCTGCCCACTGACACCATGACCAAGTGGCCAGTCTGGGATTGAGGGAGCGGGGTTGCCTGTGTGTCACTTGATGGGGGGGTCCACTGGACCACCAGGGTTACTGGGATTTATTCTATTGTACTGCGATCATGTTCAAGAAGGGAGGGGGTACCACTAGACTACCAGAGATGAATGGGGAATTTATTTGCTATACGGACGGGGTTTGGGAAGGGAGGGAGTACAACTAGACTACCAGGGATACGAGGAGGGAGAATAATGTTCTATTCACAGACAGGGATTGGGGGATACCACTCCACTGCTAGAGATACGAGGAGGGATAATATTATTCTATTCATGGATCGGGATGGGGGGGTAGCCACCCAGGGGCTGGCAGTTGATGTGTTGCACTGTGCAATACAGCAGCCCACCTGTGGGTGGCTATGACTTAAGCATGTTTCTTTCATGCCTGACTTTGTGCGGCACTTCTCTGAGATGTGCGGGCAGCTGTGTCACACATCTCGGCTGAATATCGGGTTGTGCTGCATATTCATGGGAATGCCCCCTCTGGATGCACCGTACAACTTATCTTTGTGCTGCGGTGCATCCGGAATTGCAAGGTGCATCCCCCCCGTTGAATATGCCTGGGGTGCAATTTTGTGATGCGTCAGTGCAACTCAGTTACGTCGGGTGCATCTCCTTTGAATATCTGGGCTATAGTGGAGCAAGCATTAAAACCTGTGTTACTGTACTGAGAGAGGGAATGCTGGCCAGGTCACCATGGATAACTTTCCTACTGTTTCAAAACTTGAGATCTGTAACTTCCATTTAGACAGTTACCAAAGGTGGAGAGAAGGGACCATGGTTTAAATTCTAGTCTGAAGGACGGCACTGCGACTATGCAGCATTCTCCAAGTGCAGCACTGCAGCATCAGTGTTGGGTATTAGACTAAGCACCAGGTGTGGGACTTGAACATGTGGCCATCCAATCATCCTGGCCCTGAAGCAAGAATGTGTGAGGTAAGGTCCACCTGGGAGTGGCAGGGCTGAGTGTTCTTCACATCCGGGGAAAATTTATATAAGTTAATGGGCACTGAGATGTACGTCTTTCCTTTCAATCTGTTTATCAAGGTTGTGTCTCCCTTCCCCTTCCCCAAGTGGTCCCTTCCACAGTACCTTACCAACATTAGATCTAACCCTCCAGAAGGCCTTTTCCTCAATCCCTGCAATACAGCTTTGCAATTGACTTCCACTGCGGCATAAGAGAAATTCCACATGGTGGTCAGGAAACGCGGAAGGGAGAAACTCCCCAGAAATTGTTAGGACATCACTTTCCACAGACAACTGCAAGCTGCCTCTGATACACTGCCCTAAGCCTAGCCTGTAATTCCCTGTCACAAAGCTGTAGGAGAGCTTGAAAGTTTATTTATCTATGTATTTAGAGTGCAAGGATCCCATCCCTCTGGGCCACTTGGGGAGGTAGCCATACAGTGAGAAATGCTCCCTCCCCTAGGCTATGTTCATTCCAGTAAGGTGCACCTCACCAGCCTCTCATTCGACTAGTATCCAAGACTCAGGGGTGAACCCAGGACCCTGTGTAGCAAGCCTAGCCATTAAATAATCATCAGTATAAGTGCTTCATCTTGTGCAAGATAAGGTGCGAGGACTGTAAAGGGAGGCTGCGTCACTGGGCTGATTATGAATGGCACCATTAATGCCTTTTTAAATTCTCACATTCAGTTCACTTTGTGGATCCCCATCAACCACCCGGATGACTGGGGATACCATGACTTCACCTTCTTATGGCCAGGGTTGTGGGTAAGTGACCGACTTCAAAGCTGACACTCTTTGATTGGCTGAGCATACTAGTGGGAGGATTCTGGGTGGTCCACATTCTTCCTCCCTCCCTTCCTCCCTTCACCTCAGAAACCAAGCACCTCACCTTCATGGCACCATTGGATACCAGACAGCCTCAGCTTGGGGTTCCAGTACTGCAATGCAAACTTACTGGCCTACCAACAGCATCTTTTTTGAGTATTTTCCTCCATCCAGCCTCATTTCATATATATTATAGGGGTGCGGACGTATCCCTATATCTAGGGTTGAGTAGGCACTTCTATGTTAAACTCGAAAATTTGCATGTTAATGACTTTGGACTTGTCCAATTAATTTGCATAAAATTTGGTACGCATGGTGAGGCATAGTAGGTCTCTTGATTTGCCAAATTTCGTTTTGGTCAGACTTACGGTTTTTGTGCACCAAAAAGCTAAAGAATTTACTTTTCGCCAGTTATGTGGGCAGTTTTTTGGATTTTGTCTGTGGTGCTGTGTGGCCATTGTGTGGTGTGCTGCTCTGCAACTTGGCTCATCTGAAAGAGCTTGAGTCAAGGAACATGGCACTTTTCATTTGGTGAAAAAGTATTAATCCATTCAAAAGTTCTTAAAGTTTTAAGTTCCCATTATAAGTCAATGGGAAAATTAATATGATTATTTTGCAAAAGAAGAATGAGGTTTTGGCCATCTGGTCCCTCATGATCAAATAATTTGCTGGCTCACGATCAAAGAATCTTTGATCACGCCAGCCGCCATCTTGTTTTCAGTTTGCGGTCGGAAAAATTCAAATATATTGGCTCAGAGGTGACTCCTGAAGCAAAACTTGGATGGGTTTTGGTGAGGGGGCTTCGTTCTCTCAAGCCATGGCTGTGGTTTCCTCTAATCTGGTCAAAATATAGAGTTTTACGCTTTTTAAATCTTTGATCACGGCTTGCTAACAATCTTTGATCGTGAGCTTGCAAATTCTTTGATCACAAGATTCTTTGACCGCGATCTTTGATCGCAAGGGTTTGACTAGATGGCCAGATGAAAAACTCTAATTTCTCACCCCAGGGATGACTTATTAAGCCCAATGAGGATGGATTTTGTTCAGGGGGCTTCGTTCTATCGAGTCACGGCTGTGGTTTCATTTATTTTTGTGTAAAAAATTTACTTTGACCATTTTTTATTCTTTGAATGCGAGCCTGCAAATTCTTTGGTCATGAGCCTGCAAATTCTTTGATTACAAGATTCTTTGATCGTGATCTTTGATTGCGAGGGAGGGACTAGATGGCCAGATCTGGAGGCACCAGAATGCCCAATTTTAACAATTTTTAAAATGTATTATCTCGGAAATGGTTTGGTCTTTTAACTTGAAATTTGGAGGGTGTTGACGGGATGTCCTGTAGATGTGAATTACAGTGTTTAGGTGTCGGACAACACATTTTCTGTGGAGATATTGCGAGGTACAGTTTATGATTTGCTGACGGCATTTTCCATTCTGGTACTGGCTTGAAATTTATATGGTAGCTATCCTTACTGCCATGGATGTACTTTTCAGTCGTTGGGTGTCTAAAATGTAAACAGGTGCAGAACTCTGCCACTCTGACGAATGAAAATCTAAAACTTTCACATATTATATCTTGGAAATGGTTTGATCTTTTACATTGAAATGTGGAGGGTGTTGAAGAAATGTCCAGTACATGTGAATTATGGTGTTTAGGTGTTAGAAAATGAATTTGATGTGGAGATATTGCATGACACACTTTATGTTTTGCATGTAGTGCTTTCCATTGTGGTAGTGGCTTCACATTTATAAGGTACCTAGCCTTACTGTCATGGAGGTAATTTTCAGTGTTTAGGTGTCTGACATGTGAACAGGTATGAAATTATGCCACTCTAATAACTGAAACTTTGTTTTGTTTCAAGGTGGTGGGTGCATGGGACCCTTCATATGCTCCTTCCAATACATATGATATTCAGTACTTGTACTCTCATATTAGGCAGAAATTTGCAAGTTGGTTCGGGCCCCGCGCTCCCACCAACTTGCGCGACTTTCTACTTTTCTATTCTTTCTCAAAAAGTAAGGGAATTCTATGCAGAAAACTTAATTAATGCATCATTTAGGGTTAGAACACAGAAAGTCAGGAAAGGAGACCTTTAGGGTTGCCCCACCCCCTCGTGTAGCCCCCTTCCTCCGTGATTGACAGATGACGAGGCGGTCATTGGGGTTGTGAGGCCTAAATGTCACCCCATTCTTCTATACTGTGGCTTGTGAATATGATTACATAAGGTATGGGGTGATATTTAGGCCTCACAACCCCAATGACGCACCCTGTCATCTGTCAATCACAGGAGGAGGGAGGGGGTACACAAGGGTGGAGGGCAACCCTAAAGGTCTCATTTTGTGACAACCCTAAATGATGCATTAACAAAGTTTTCTGCATAGAATATATATACATATATATATATATATATATTATAAAATGGGCTTCAAAATTCTTGCCTCCTGATTGGTTCAAACCCCTTTCTAGCTGTGGCCTTATCAGGCGACATCCTTACAACCAGCAATAGTTGTGCTACCCCGACCCTATAACAGAAAGATATCCCTATGCTGAATGTCTGGATTTTAAAAATACAAGAAGCTCCGTGGGTAAGCTAAACAACATCCTCTAAACACACCCAACAGAACCCACTTTATACCTATGCTCATTCCTCCTACTGTCCGAAAAATAATGTCCATTACTTAAGCAACAATTCCCACAGCACATCACCACAAAAAAATCTTCTTTCATTACTTCAGTTTTACTTTGCTCCTATAAAATGATCGAAGGGACCTCAGCAACAACATTGGGCGAGCGTTGCGACTCGTGCATAGCGCAGTTTTCAAATGAAACAGATACCTGCTCCTCCAGGAGTCACCACACACAATCCTTTCCCGCTTCTCCACCAGCTTTTCCAACAAATTTACTTATTTATTAATTGTATTTGAAGTATTTCCAAGTTTCAGCGTAACCTGCTGAAACCACGATGATGGAAGCCGTACAATGCCAGCCTAAATACGGCAACTAGCGAGGGATATACTCACTCCCACCCTGGATCCTGGGCTCTCACTCTTTGGAGAAAACTCGCTCTGCATTGCCTCGTTTATTCAAAACACACATGCATGCACACCAAAAACAAAAAGCTTATTGTGGAGGACCTTGTTTGTATGTGTGTGTCTGTGTCTGTGTGTTTGTGTGCGTGTGTCTCTCATGTGTGTGTGTGTATGTGTGTGTGTGTGGGAGAGACGATCATCGAACCCCACATACAGTGGCTGCTCAGGTCGGGGCTTGCGCTGCTATTACTGTAAGTCAAACTCTTGCGACATTTCTTCAAAATAATAAATAAAACAAACACACAAAAGCATATTGTGGATATTTTTTCTCTGAGTAGGAGTGGGGAACAGGAAACACGAAACAGACAGACTCCTAGTTGACTATAATCAAACATGTCCACAACAACACAATGGGAAGAACTACGTTTTCTCTTTTTGAATTAATAACACATTTTTCTAATCTTTTTATTTACTGTTTTTATATGCATTTCTATTACATTTTTTTTACTACAGGACCCATTTTATAAATGCAATAACACACTCTGAGGTGTGGGTTACGTGCTGATAAGAGCACACTCAGGTGCATGAGGCACTTGGTGCAAGCAACTCCTGCCTTATAACACACCTGGGCATGCTCTTATCCGCACTTAACCCACACCTTGTCGTGCGTTATTGCTTGCTTTTATATATATATATATATATATATATATTATTTTTTTTTTAAACTTTCTTTATTGAATTTATAATAGACACATAATAAAACATCTGGAAGCCGTACATGAGGAATTCGAATAAAATATTTCCACATGAGGGCGCCACCCATCTTAATACACAAAGGTTGAAATTAGAATCATACTGCTTCAATTAGATACGTCCCTGTGGGAGAATCAGTAGATAAAATATTGAACCATCTTTAACATAAGATTTTCAATGCTGTTTTAAGAACCCATGAGCTGCAGGAATTTTCATTCTGTTATAGAAATCAAAACATATTCCGATCTCTTTTTCCTCGCAGAGGAAATGAGGGATTTGTGCATACCTAAAATTTAGGAACCTTACTGGTATCTTCCTAACAAATGCTTAGAACTCCATATCTTGTATACTGTTAAGTTACTTAACTGTATGGCAAAAATGTCAACCATCGGTAATGAAATACTCTATAAGATGACAATCTAAACCTATAACTTATGCCAGTTATCCCAACCATAATAACTTTTCTCAAAGATAAATTGCCAGCTTAAAACTAAAATATCCCACTTAAAGAAAAACTTGTCACAGACTTTCTCAAAGGAAGAAATGTTAAAATAAAGGGCTTATTTTGCTCAACAGCCCAATGTTATATGGTACTGTTATTAATACAAAGTACTTTCAGCGTTAATGTTCACTTAGGATCCTTCAGACATGAAGCAAACCTGTAACCCGGACCTCCGATTAAAAAATCAGGTCTCCCCATCTTCATACTCTTCTTGGTCAGACTGGTCTATAGATTCCCTCCATCTAGGTGGTGGAATGTGACTCTGGGCCCATTTTAGGGCTTTGTTAGGACTCAGAAATATAAACACTTTCCCCTTGTAGAGGATTCTGAGGCATCCAGGGAACAACATGTTGTGGGAAGTTTCTGCACCATTTAGCATGGCCCGAACACCGTCAAAACTTTTTCTTTTTTTGTCTAGTTGCATAGCTGAGGTCCATGTACAGTCAGACTGGCACGCCATCCTGGAGCAACACTCTCTTTTGGTGAGCCAGTGTCAGGATAAAGCCCCTCGATCCAACTCTGTCCAGGACAGCAATAAAAGCACTAGGAGTCTCTGGGTTTTCAGAATGTTCCCTCAGTGCTACTCGGTAAGCTTTTTGTATAATTACATGGTGATCTGAGAATGAGTATCCCAGTTGTTGTTCCTGCCAATCATAGATAAAAAGGCCCAAATGGTCCACCTCACTCCGTTCAGGCATGCCCACAATTTGGAGTTTGGCTGCCCGGGCTTGATTCTCTAAAACCTCAAGCCAGGAGTAAAGATGCATATTTTCTTTAACAAGCATTGTCATGGTGCCCAAGACCCCCTACGATCTCTTGCAAGTTTCCGTTGCCTCCGTTTTGACACTATTAGTCAGAGAGTCAAACATCTCTGCTAAGCCAGACACCATAAATATAAGGCAGTTGATTTTAGTGCCTGTGGTTTGTAATGTTTCTTCTCCCATGGCGGTGTCCTCAGAAGCAAGATGGCACTGTGCATACCTCATGACTGGGGCCCTGGAACATTTTGCTTTTGACTTCCTCTTGCTGCATTTTATGTTTCTTTGGGTTGCCCATTCTTACTCCACAGGTGTTCAGATTCTCTTTTTTACTGGTTTAGTCTGCTAAAATGCCCGATAAAGTATTATTAATAAACTTAGTGTATAGTCTGCAAGAGAAACCATACGAGGAGAGACTAAAGGAGCTTAATATATATACCCTTGATGAAAGGAGGGAGAGGGGGACATGATAGAAATGTTGAAGTACCTCAGTGGAATCAATAAAGTCCAAGAGGGTAGCATCTTTCAGAAAAAGAGATGTGCAAGAACAAGGGGACACAGTTTGAAGATAGAGGGGGGACGGCTCAGGGGCAATGTGAGGAAGTATTTTTTCACAGAGAAGGTGGTGGATGCATGGAACATCCTTCCTAAGAAGCTTGTGGAATCAAAACTGTGGGAGAATTCAAGAATGCATGGGACAGACATAAGGCAGTTTTTGTGGGGGGTAGGAAGAAATAGTCTGTTGGTTAAATAGTATCTGCAGCTTATCCTATAGGTAGGGAAATGGGCAGACTAGGTGGGCCAAGCGGTCCTTATCTGCCATCATAGTCTATGTTTCTATTCAGTGTAGACAGCATAAACTCTAAGCCACCATCTTGCTTGGGCTCAACAGTGCCCCCGGCCTCATTTTATATATGTTCCCTTTCTGTAACTTACCCTCTGAAACCACCAGCATACTCCAAAGGACCTCCTTTAAGTGTTGTCCCTCACATTCCAGTGGCTTTGCCACCACAACGTGCCTTCCTCTTCAGAATATATTGCGGTGGCATGTAGTTCCAGGTGTTGCTGGAAGGCCACTGGTGCATGGGAGAGGGTAAAGGCATCAACCTACTGTCCAGACCTATTCATCACCGTTATGTCCCACCTCACTTCCACATGCCGGTGCCACCCATGCTGATGTCAGGCTTTCAGGTGGGGGACACTGTAGAAGGTCCTATGACATTAAGGCTGCTCCAGTCCCCCCCCCACTGAAGGAGGTGCATGGATAGTAGGGCCAGGGTCCCTTCCCCTCTTACCACAGTCTGAGAGCACAGCCTCCATAGTACTGCCAAGACTCTACCTTCCTGGAGCCAGGAGTCAATGTCAAGACACAGACCTGTCTCTCCCATATTATAACACAGTGTGCTATACCAGCACCCAAGAAAGTTTAAACCAACAGGAAATCACCAATAGAAATGCTCTTTTGTGGAGCAGGGCTGGGCGTATATTACAGCCAATATAATTCAAGCTGGGTCGCTCACTGCTTTTCAAAAAGCCAGACTTGGATTTTCATCCACAAAAACTGTTTATGTTTCAAATGGTTCAACATTTCACCTGTGCGACTTCTTCAGGGAGCTTCTATGGAAACAATTTATATAAATAAATAAATACATTTTATGAACTATCTCTTACAATACAGTGTATAATATATTGTCATGTGCTGTACTCAGCGAATAAAACTGCATACCCTAAATACTGTTATAGTTCTTTTTTCAGTTAATATAGGCTGTACTTCGCCTACAAAGAATCAATATCTCATGTAAGGATATGTTAATGTAAACATGTACAGCCAGTTAATTGCCATCACCACAAATGTACAGTTACTATTCTTATTACAGGCCAACGGCCTGAACACAAATATCATACCTGTCTTGAACCCACTTAGTTGAGGCTGTCTACCTGAGAATTGTTAACACATTTCTTAATACAGTGCATACACCTTTAAAAAATAACACTTGAAATATCTCTATCAGAATAATAACTTCATGATTCTGTTAATAATTATACTCCGTAGTTCTACTGTGTTTCAAATCTATCTTGCATTCAAGGTCATTTTCCTATAGGATTTTATTTCCGTCGTTACTGCAACAGCATGCTTATTCAAAGCTTATTGATTATCAGGGAGGGAGCTGGCAAAGTTGGATGTTATGTACAACAGATTTGCTCGCTTCATCCTCGATGCCCTAGGTGAACACGCCTGTACTTGGAACCGGGACGGCAAAGACTGATTGACAGAAGAAATATGCAGCTCATAAAACCCATGTATTTATGTAGCACTGGTATGGTCCCCACCTACCTCTTGGATGGTATGGAACAAAGACAGGTTAAACAAATTCTGGTCAGAGCCACCACAGCTGCTAATGCATTAACTTGATAAAGGTGTTTCATGGGCTTAAATGTAAAGATGAATTGCTGCAGTTAGCTTTGTGTATAATTGTCATTTTCAGTGAAGTTAAATTATTTATCTGGTTGATTCTGTGTTTCCCATGTGTTTAAAATAGGAGCTGCGAGTGTGTCTTATGCTATGTGGGGAAGGAGAGGGAGCTCCACACCAAGACCTTCAAATTATGGTAGAAGAAATGGTGCAGAGAGGAGAAATATGGCTACAATGGGGACTGAGAATCAACCTGGAAGGATAAGAGCTTATACCAAGGTGATGGCCAGCTTCCAATAATAAGGGAACCTTAGTCCTCAGTGCACAGTTTAAATAATACTTCCATGGACATTTAAAGTAGCTGAGGGGGGTGGTGGAGGAAATGGGGGAGGCAGAAAATAGGCCACCTCAGGCTGAGTTAGAGCGTGGGAGATCCCAAGCAGGGGGTTAGCAAAGGAGGAAGGGGGGAAGGAGCAGTCAAAGAAGAAAGGCGAGGAAGGAGGAACAACTGGGAAAGGAGAAAGCAGCAAGAAGAAAGCTGAAGGATGTCAGAATGGTGCAAGGTCTGCATCAGAAGCCCTGTGAAAGGAAACTGAAAGAGTTCAATATGTACACCTTGGAGGAGAGCAGGGGGAGTTAGGATATGATGAAGTCCTTTATACATTTCATGGGGATTAATATGGTACATAAGAGAGGTATGTTTCAGAGAAAGAGATGCTACAGAACAAAGGGTCATCATGATATGAAGCTGGAAGGAGGTAGATTCAGGAGAGATGTGAGGAAGTACTTCTTCACAGAAAGGGTGGTAGATTCCTGGAACAGCCTTCCATGGGAGGCAGTGGGGGGTGAAACCAGTGGTGGGTTTTGAAAATTCCTCAGATATGCACAAAGGAACCCTTGGAGGGAGGGAGGGAGGAAGGAAGGAAGGGATGGAGGGGATGGAAAATAAAGTGCTATAGATCAAGTTGGGTCTCCAGCACAACTGATCATAATTAAAATGGGCAGACTAGATGGGCCCAGCAGTCATTATATGCTGTCAATTTCTATGTTTCTACATATGACAGGTCATGTGATTCAAATGGATACAGTGTAAAATTATTAATAATAATAATTATTAATATGCACAATGTTGATACTGTAAACTGTGTGGTACAAATACAGTAATTCATGTTGTACTGTGTTACACAGACATGGTAATCAAATTAATAATAATATATGCATTGAGCAAGGGAGAAAAAATCAAGGGGAACATGTTTGAAGGAATACACTACTCGTGGAGTCGTGACACCATGATAGGTACATACTGTATGAATTTACTGCATTATGATGGTACCCAGCTGTGTACCAATTTTGAGCAAGCTACAATATGGGATTTTATTTATTTTTGTTTTATTGGTAATAATCCAGATATCATCTGCATAGTAATGATAGATAGCCAATGATTCTCCTTATAAATTACAACCTTTTTTTTCTTAATTCATTTTTGGAAAATCACTTGTAATTTGACTGCATTCTGTTCAACCAATTAACTTTTGGTTTGGAGGCCAGAAGGTGGTGGAAGAGACAGTGCTGTAGATCACATTGGGTCTGCAGCAAAAGTGAACATAGAGGATAATGTATGGGCATCGGTGGTTAACCACACTATGCTAGTGCCCAGTGGTTACCTTGGCAACTTTAGTTAACCTCGCGCTCGAGGTTAGCTAAAGTTGCCAAAATACCTAATGATAATAGTGGTACAGTCCCTATTGTCTTTATAGTGTATGGGCATTGGTATTTTGTCACCTTTTTGAGCATAAGCAGGACTCTGTTTTAAAAAACACTCTTACCTTAGCAATATCAGAACCATGTAGTCAATTTCGTTTGTGAATAAAATTTTTTTTATTTCGGATGAAAACATTGACAGTTTACTGTAATCAACGGAAGAAAAACACATACGCTCATTCAAACTAAACGCTGTTCTGTTGTTTTTACGACAAGTGAACATGTGACAGGGTGCGACCAAGCAGAGTTGCCATACAGTATTTGCTCCATTTTCTTTGCGGTTTGTTTGTTTTGCTGCACAATTATGAATGCTCTGCAATCGTTATCCAGACTTTTAGAGAATACAGCCACTGCCATTGTTTGGTTTGTGTTACACCATTTTTCGGCTTTATTACTGTTTGACAGGTTTTTTTTGAGTGCTTTTGACAGTGCGCGGGCTGCTGTGGGAATGACAATGCCTGTGAATTCCAAATTGTTATGCCATCGATGTGACATTACATCGATGGGTTAACAATACAGCAACATCACATCGATGGTATAACAACACTAGTAAAAGATAGATTTCTGGTATTAACAGCGTTCTACCATACATTATATAATTAAATACGAGCAGATGGACCCAGCAGTTGTTATCCATCGTCAATTTCTATGTCTCTATGTGTGGCAGGTCATGTGATTCAAATGGCTACAGTGTAAAATTATTAATATGTGCAACATCGATACTATAAACTGTATGGCACACATAATTCATGTTGTACTATGCTACACAGTCACGATAATCAAATGGGTAATAGAGGAGATGAGACAGCTAGATGTTGCTAGTTCAGTGACTGCTGGTCACATGTATTTTTCTGTGGACTGAAAGCAGAGGGATGCCCGAATACCTGCCAGCCATGTACAGTCTGATGTCATGCCTCTACACAGCACTGTAGGTATAAACACTGATGAGTTTATTGTTTTACTGAGTCCACAGCTGTTTTCTCTAATACTTGGGAGTTATTATTAGGAATTCTGAGACAACAGGAGATGTTGTACATCCATATATAGTTGTTTCCTAATCATGTAAAATGGTCATTTAGTTATCCCCCATGCATATATGTGTCTAGGTTTTTCTAGGTTCCTTATTCCCACAAAAGGCTGTAATAAGGAGTAAGAACTAATAGAAATTGCTATTGCCCAGCTCCAAAGTGTGAAAGAATATGATGTGGGGAGGGGTACAAAATATTTCCTGTACACATCCAGCAAATTGTCTAGTACTGCTTCATGACAGCTGAGTAAATGTTAGGGTCTAAAAATTAGCCACTAGCTAAAATGCAGCCAGTGTTTTAGCCACTTGTGAACTGAATTAGCCACTCTACAAGCATGGTCTGATGCTACTTTCCTGTCTCTGTGGCTCAAACATCCTGGGGTTCTCCACGGTTTGGTGCTGGAACTGGACTGATAGCAGGTTCTCAAGGGGCAGTGAGAGAGCTTCCACTCTCTAGCAGGCTTTGCTCATGATTTTTGTGAAGACAAAAAAAAAATTGCTCTGCTGCATGGCACCAATTGGCCAAACATACTGATGGATGTAACAAAGTAAGCCTGCTGTAGTGTGGTGCAACAGTCAGACACATTCAGTTAAATTCACCAAAATGTCCTAGCTACAGTGGTGAAAGGGAGCCTAAAAAAGCTAGCCACATTCATTTTACAGAAGTCATTGGTGATGATTTTGCTCATTCGTGCACATCTAGTGTCAGGAAGAATAAAAATGTACCCCTATTAATGACCAGGATGGGTAAGGAATGAGATCACTCTCTTTTTACGTTTGATGCACTTGTGGACCAAATGTTTTGCTACAGTGTAAGAGGATTTCAGGGGTGTGTCACTGTGAGCCTATTGCAGTGCAAAACAGTAGGTGCTCAGCAGTCTAGACCAATAATGGCATGGGCCATCTCACCACACACAAAAAACATGTGGCAATTAATGCTGCAAGCATAAGGGCGTGTGTTAAAATAACATCGGGCAAAACACCGATGACCACAGAACAGTGCATGCCCTTAAAACACGGGCTTCCTTGTTTTTTAATAACAAACTCGGGGTTGCAGACTTGGGGATAGGGAGAAACTCCACTGGCGTAAAACCTTTTTTTTTAATTCAGCAAAGTTGCAGCACGGGGAGACCTAGGGGGAACTTAGCCATGGTCACAGGTCTCTCATTCCGTTGTATGCCGGTGCCTTAGCTACTCCACCACGGGAGCAGCTTGACCAAACACTTAGCACACGGCAACTTGAACACTCCCAGGAAGAGTGTGCAACAACAAGTGTAGTGGTATTTTTCCTAGTACTGTTCTATCCCTGTTGCTGTAAATCTGTGTGCTCTCTATTCAGTGCAGTTAATACCACACTGTTTTTCATGCATGGTATTGACCATGTACCACCAATAACCATGCAGTTTAACTGTGACACCACTCTTCTTCAACTACTTGGACTTCAAAAGAACCAAGCCTCTGAAATCAGAGAGGGCTTTAGCCTTTCGATTTGTATGGAGCCACTTAGCAAACAGCTGACTAGCTGTCAACACCATCAGCCTGTCTTTAAAATCCTGTAAAATTAAAGGAAAAACAACTTGAGCAGCAGTGACAACCTTACCAGACTATATGGGAACATCGGGGGGGAGGGGGGAAGAGCTACAGAAAGTTTGAACTGTGTTGTGCCAATGTTTTTATTCTCACTCTGTAGGCAGTTTGAAACTACAACAATGATGACTCAAATTACACCCTTTCTTTTAGCTAAACTAGCTTCTCTCTAAAGAATATTTAACATTGCCTACCTCTCTGGTTGCTAATAGTACGGAACTTAGTTTCCTTACTGTGGCAATGTTTACATACAGGAAACAAAATCATAATATACCTCTGTTTCACTCAACCAGCAAGTGTAAATTGCAAACAATGCTAACCTAGACAAAGACATATTCATTCTAAACTTTTTTGTGACTGTGTTTATTAATCAGATTTGAAAGGTGAACCCACACTTGCAGAACTGAGTATATGGATGTCATCAACTTTTGCAGTCCTTTCCTACCCCCACCCCCCTTATTTATTTTCTCACCACCCCTCCCTCCCATAACACTCATGTTCCCCGAATGGCGGGAGCTCAATCAATTGACTGAGAGTGGATTCCACCACCACCTTAAGAGGGAACTTAGAGTTAGTCTTCATGGCCACCCCATCCCTGTGAAAAATCAGATAGGGGATGCCGCACATCAATGCCTGGAGCTCGAAAATTCTCCAAGCAGAAGTGATAGCCACAAGGAACAAGGTCTTCCAGGACAAAAAATGCAAATCTGCCTCTGCTGCTGGCTTGAAAGGAGACAGTGTGAATTTGTCCAGAATAAAGTTACGATCCCATGGGGGGGGGGGGGACTGCATATGGGAAGCTTCAAATGGATAACTCCTTTGAGGAAAGTCTTGGAGACCTGAAGTTGATCCACCAATTTGTTTCTCAGAGGGAGATGATAGGCGGAGATGGCCGATAGGTGACTCTTCAGAGAGAAGTAACTGAGACCCAGGTTGAATAGATACTTGAGATAATCCAGTATCCTGGCCATAGGGCAGAAAAAGGGTTCCAGAGACCGGGACTCAGCCCAGATAGAAAATCGCTTCTACTTCATGGCGTAAGTGAACCTAGTAGAAGGCTTCCTGGCCTCCACGAGGATATGGGCTACCTCTGGAAAAACCCTAAAGTGGGAAGCCACTAAATCTGCAGGAGCCAAGCATGCAGATGAAGGGACTTGAGCCCTCAGTGCACAAGGGTCACTTAATCCTGGGTCAACAGATCCTGGGAAAATGGGAGGGGAAGAGCTGGCTCTTCTGAAAGCTGGTGCAGAAGTGAGAATCAGACTTGCTTTGGCCAAGGGGGGAAGGCGATGAGAATCATTCGTGTGCCCTCTGCCCGGAGCTTGTATAGAATGCTTGGGATCAGCAGGATTGGAGGCAAGACATAAACAAACCTACCTTTCTAAGATATGGACAGCCCATCCTGCCAAAAAATGTCTCACCCTGGAGTGAGCAAGTAGAAGGAGAAAAGTTTGGTGTTAGATGGGGATGTGAACAGATCTATCTGAGGCATTCTCCACTGGGAGAACTGGGCATTTATAATGTCCTGTTTTAACTCCCACTCATGAACTGTCACTGAGGAACAACTCAGGGTGTCCACTAAGGAGTTTTGAACCCCGTTACATGAAGCACTGTCAAGCAAAGGCCCAGTTGAACAGCTCGTCCCAGACTCTCATGGCCTCCCGACATAGCGGGTAGGATCAATTCCTCCCCCCCATTTGTTGAGGTACCAGACAATACACATGTTTTCTGAGTGTACCATTGGGGAGCCCAGAGGAATGAGGGATTGAAAGGCCTGTATGGCATACAGGACCACCCTCATCTCAAGCAAGGTGCTGTGCAGCCAAGACTCCTCTGGTGACCAGGGCCCCTGAGTTCGGTGGGACCCGAGATAGGTCCCCCACCTGGTTTTTGAGGCATCTGTCATCAAGTTCTGGGAGGGGAGCTCAGGGCAAAATGACATTCCCTGGGAGAGGTTCTCCGGGAGCAACCACCATTGAAGATCCCTGATTGTGGGGTTGGAGATACAGACCTCTCAATCCAGATCATTCACTGCCTAGTCCCACTGGGCTTTGAGGGTCCATTGGGAAATCCTCATATGCAGCCTAGCTAGGGGGACTGTGGGAATGGCTGCCACCAAACAACCGAGGAGGCAAAGGACCTTCCTGGTGGGGACGTGTCTCTGGGAGATCAGAGAGCAAGTTTGCAGAAGCAAGGTCTTGATCTGGTCTGGAGGAAGGAATGCTTTGCCCAGCTGGGTATACAACACTGCCCAATGAACTGTAAGCATTGGAAGGGAACCAAATGAGATTTGGCCAGATTGACAGTAATACCCTGCCTGGAGAAAGTCTCCAGGGTAAGGGTAAAGGAGTGGCACAGATCCTTCTGGGAGGGAGCTGCAATCAGCCAGTCATCCAGATATGGGAAAACCTGGACCCCCAAGTGCCAGGTAGGCTGCCACTACTGCTAAACACTTGGTAAATACCAGGGGCGCCGAGGAAAGGCCGAACAGAAAGGCCCGAAACTGAAAGTTTTTTCCCTAGAGGGAGAACCGGAGAAACCTGCGATGGGCAGAGCGGATCAGGGTATGCAGGTAAGTGTCCTGCATGTCCAGGATGCATAGCCACTGACCTGCTCTTAGAAGAGGTAGAAGGCTCAGAAGAAAGAGCATTCTGAACCTCTTGTAAGTCACCAAGAGATTGAGGGAGCTGAAGTCCAAAATGGGCCTCAGGTCACTCATCTTCTTCAGGACCAAGAAAAAGTGGGAATAATAGCATGTCCCGCAAAACTGAGTTGGGACGAGTTCCAGGGCTTCCTTCAGCAGGAAAGCATTTATCTCCTCCTGAACCAAAGAAAGATGGTTTGGGGGGTAAGAAGAGCTGGGAGGGAGTCTGTGAGAAATCTATGGAGAGCTCTTGAGCAATTGGAGCACCCAAGAGTCCATCATTATCCTCTCCCGTTCCAGAAGGTGACAAGAAAATCGACTGCCTACCGACTCCGCTGGACAGACGTCCAGACAGAGAGGGAGAGGCAATGAGTCAGGAGGTAGTGGGCGGGGTGGCAGCAGAGGTGTTGCAGCTCTGTGAACCTCAACTAGAGGAGCTTTTGCTGCTGAGGCAGCCCTTGTTTATGCTGATGATGGGGCTGCACCTGTCTATGTTGCTGTTTAGACTGCTTCCGAAAGGATCGTTTCTGGCATTGAGGTTTGTGGTACATAGATTGTACAGATCTCAGGACCTGCCCCTTACCCTGTAAGTCAGTGATAATATCTTTTGTATCTCCGCTGAACAGGACCGACCCTCTAGAAGGGGCATCCATAATAGCTGACTGGACCTCAGGGGTCAGACCTGAGAGACGCAGCCAGGAGTGCCTGCGAAGGCCAATGGCAAAGGCAGAGGTATGTCCCACTGAGTCCACTGCATCATAAGTGGCACAAAGCATGTGGCAACATGTCAATCTGGCTGAATGAACCAGCTTGTCCAGTTCCTGTTTAATAGAGGAGTCTGGAATGGCATCTATTTTGAATGAGATCTGTCCTAAAATTGATTTCTGGCAATCCCCCATGTGGCCCACATAATTATGGGCTCGCATCCCCAGGGTGGAGGAAGAGAAAATCTTTAGATCGTACTGATCCATGGTCTTAGACTCTACCCAGATGAGTGGAGCTAAGATGCTTAGGACTGGTGGTCCTGTCATGTGCAGCACTGATCACCACTGAATCAGCCTTTGGGTGAAGACTTAAAAAGTCCCTGCCCTCTGGAGATTGGTACACTCTATCTGTCTTATGAGCCAAAGTGGCCAAGGAGGATGGTTGCTTCCAGATAGTGGCTACAAGATCCTTGTGAGGCTCTAACCAAGGATGGATAAGGGTGGGAGGAGCTTCGGCCAGACCTAAGTGCTCTGCTAGCCTCTGGTGTTGCACGTCTTGTTCAACCGATTTCCAGTCATATGCAGCCTTGATTTTTTGGAGTAACTCCAGAAAGGAGAGATCCTCTGGAGGAGACTTCGGGGAATCCTTTGGTTTGGGAGACTCAGGGGTGTGCGGTTCGCCATTTCTCGGACTGAGGAGTAGCCATCATTAGAGTCTGAAGGCTCGGAGGAACTAGAAGCATCTCCGCGGGGCCAAGGGAGGTCCACCAGCCTAGAGGTATCTGAACGGGGTGGGTATACTCCCTAGAAGGCTTGCCTGCAAGTGGGCCCAGAGTAGGTCCGGGGTCCAGTAAAGGAAACCCTTGAGGTTGACGTCCCCGGTCCAGCTTCGGAATTGGTACTGGGTGATGTCGTATAGCTCTGATGTCAGCTGGGACCTGGCTTTGGCCCATCAAGTGGACAAAACCTCCTTAAGATCCACCTGGGGAGATAGTGGGGGAGGCGGGGTAACCCGGGTACAAAAAGTATGGGAAACCATAACCTGAAAGTGGAAAACCCAGGCAGGGAAAAATCATTATTGGGTAGTATGGTGTTGGCTACCCTGGCATTGGATAATGCAGCGTCGGGTAGCCTGGCATTAGATATCCCACTGGCCCCACCAGAAACTCTGATGGAGGGGCCAATAGGCCAGGCATTGGCCCAGCAGGTGAAGGGGTGGGGAAGGATGGCCCGGGGCCTGTCCCTGTATAACATGTCATGAAGAGCCTCCAGGCCAATCACTGGGCACAGGATTTCCAGAAGGCAGCACCGGAGTGACCGGTGATGGATCTGGCATTGGGGGAGGGATACTTGACTGTGGAGGTGACCCCTGATCTTTGTTCCCTGGAGGGGAAAGGGGAACGGGCTCCAGAGGAGATGGGGTCGGAAGAGCCTGTGACTGCAGCAGATGAGAAGGCCCCAGCGGCAAAAGCTAGATGTTGGAACGCTGGCTGGGCTCTCGTTAGAACTGATGTGTGACTTTTCAGCCTTGTCCGGGTGGAAATGGCAGAGCCAGAGCCCGACTTACTGGACCCATCCTTACCGCTGGGCTGTGAAGTAATAGCCGGGGAGGGGGTGGAGGCTTCCTTTCCCCCGGAGGCTCCAGTTGTACCCACACACGAGTCCGATGGGGGGGGCAACGCATGCCCAGACACCACCAAGGTGGCTGTCGGAGTAGAAACCCCCAGAGGAGGAGAAGAAATGGTAAGGACTGCGACCCTGGCCAGAGTCTGCGGAACTGTGGTGGGAGTGTCCCAGTCCCTGTGCTTCTCTTTGTCCTTTTTCTTTCGATGGTGTCCTTTGGGAAAGTCTGACCTCTGTCTGAGTTTCTTCAACTCCTTCTTCATGGAGGCCATCTTTTGTTTTAAAGTATGGGCTTCCAGGGCCTGCTGCCTTTTTTTTTGGGTAGCAGAGTTGAAGTTACAGCAGTGATCACACTCTTCCATGCAGGGGTACGGGCCTAGGCAAAAGAGGCATAGGGAGTGGCCGTCCTTGTGCGGTAGTTGGGACCCACCAGAATCGTATTTGTTTTTATGTGACTCAGAAGGCATAGGGGACAACATGCACAGCTGATATTGGAGACTGAAATGAAGAGTAATACTAATCCAAATCATGATGCTAGCAGCGCTGATCTTCCATGAGGCGACTGAGTCAGAGCTGATGGCGGAAAAGAACTGGAGGGCAGGTGTGGGGCAACCCTTTATATCTGACACACGCTGATATTGGTCAGCTTACGCCGGTAGCGTTCCTTGCCAGGGACTGCTAGCTAGAAGATTTTCCGTGGAGTCCTGATGCCTGCCAGCTTAGTCCTTTCGGTTAATACCTACTGCAAGAGCCCTTTCAATGTAAGATCGCTTGAAACTGAAGGTGGACTAGGCAATGGGGCCAGATGGGATACATCGCAGAATACTAAAGGAACTCAGAGAGGTGCTGGTGACACCACTGGCAGCCCTGTTCAACAAATCACTGGAGGAGGGAGTGGTGCCAGAGGACTGGAGGAGGGCAAAAGGTTTAAATTACTTGTAGAAAGATCTGGTAAGTAGGGGGAGTGGCTTAGCTAGAATGAAGCTACATTTAAAGACTGCCTTAGAAAGATTCTGCTAATAGCTTGGCAGAAGACACCAGGAGAAAGGACTGCTGTGTGACTGAACTTCTCTGCTGGGACTATATTGCCCTCCTTCCCTCCCTACCCCCACCCAAAGCTAGTTCTATTTTTATAGGCACAGGATTTGACTGACAACAGGAACTTCCTGTTTAGGGGCAGGAAGTGAGTGATCACAGAACCACCAAGGAACCACCATCCTAGAAGGGCAAGAGTAGCTCTCCGGCCCCCTCTGGCTGCTGGAGGTCTGCCTCTGAGTAAGTAAGTGGTCTACTGAGAAATATAAGATATTCTTGTCTCAGAACAGGACAATCAGGAGCTTAAAGGGCACACAGGCAGAAAGTAAGGGGAGAGAGAGAAAAAAAAACAGAGGAAAGAGTAAGGATTGCAAACAGTTAAGGGGCCAGAAACAAGACATGTCTCGAGTGGTGCAGTGCAGTGGCTGTGGAGCAGCAGTCTTGCGGGAGATGTTCTGGAGGATGCAGTGTTGTCCCATCTGCAGGCACTTCCCTGGGCTGAGGGAGGAGGTTGCTCATCTCCAGGCTGAGTTGGCCAGGATTTGTGGGACCTCTTCTTCCATCCAGGGACTACCAGTGCCACTGCCGTTGCCTCAGAAGTTGCCAAGAAAGAGGAGCGGTTGGACCACAGTGGGCTCAGGGAGGGTGAGGGTGGTGGAACAGAGGTGCATCCCTCCAGTTGTACCTCTCCACAATTCCTATGCCATTCTGGCAGAGTGTGCTTCCTCTATGGAGGCACCCACAGTGGAGACCAAGGAGGATGCTGGGAACCTCCACAAAGGAGACCCACAGGAGGGTGGCAGGGGACCCTGTAGGGGAAGGAAACAACTCCTGGTGGGGGATTCCATTGTTAGAAAGGTAGAACTGGGGGAGGAAGGGGAGAGGGAGGTAAGGTGCCTGCCTGACGCCATGGCTTGGAGGGACAGAGAGCGAATCCTCAGGACTGCTGGAGCAGCTGCACAGAGGAGGGAGCTGGATGTCATTGTCCACCTAGGGACAAATGACCTGACTAAGAAAGGGATTAGGGAAGTGCAGGAAGAGTTTGTGGAATTGGGGAGGGGCCTTAGTCAAGTAGCATGCACGGTAACCTTCTCGGAGGTGCTACCCATCTATGGCATAGGAGAGGCTAGGGTGTTCCGCACCATGGGATTCAATCAGTGGTTGAAAAACTGGTGTGGAGCTCAGGGATTTGGCTTCATTGGGGACTGGGGGTCCACCTGGAGTGATGGGCTGCATCTGTCCGGGAGGGGAACCAGGATCCTAGGTGATAGGTTTAAATGCTTCATTGGCAAGCTTTTAAACTAGCCAAGGGGGGGAGGCACTGGAAAGGAGCAGGAAAATCCTAGCCCCCAAGTAATCATGGTAGTAAGTGCGGCAAACACCAACATAGAGGTGTCGATAGGGAGAAGGGCAGGGGTAAATGGAGAAAGTGACAAAGGCAAGAAGGACAGGGATGGGGCAAAAAAGGAGTAAGGCCACCAGGAAATGGAGGGTAATGAGTACCAATGCCCGTAGTCTGGGCAACAAGCTCCCTGAGCTGATGGCCTTAATGGAAGAGGGATGCCTGGATATCATAGCAGTCACAGAAACATGGTACACGGAGAACCATGACTTGGATGTTAACATACCAGGGTACATAGCCTACAGGAGAGACAGGCAGGGGAGAAGAGGGGGAGGAGTAGTTCTCTATGTAAAGGAAGGGATAAAGGCAACTGAACAAAAGAGTAAACAGGGAGGAGAGGAGGCACTGTGGGTCACCTTGGAGACTGGAAAGGGCACCACAATCCGCACAGGGTTGTGTACAGACCCTATGTCAGGGAAGGAATGGACAAGGATATGATGAAGGCATTCTTAGAATGGCAGAGAAAGGGGAGATACTGTTGCTGGGAGACCTGAATATGCCAGATGTTAACTGGAGCACATTTGCTGCAGCCACATCCAAGAGCAAGGCCATTCTTGATGCCTTACAGGTGGCAGGCATTAGACAGCTAGTTTCGGGAACCCACTCATGAGGGAGCAATCTTAGACCTCATACTCTCAAACGGGGGGCAGTGAGAGGATCTAAGATCTAGAAGTGGGTTGCCATCTGGGGACAAGTGACCATCAAACAATGTGGTTCACGTTAAACTCAGCTACAGAGTCAAGCCATGCAAAAGTGAGGGTACTGGACTTTAGGAGAGCTGACTTTGGCAGGATGGGAGAGTGCCTCAGAAAAGCACTAGCAAACAGGCTAGAAGGAGGTGTGGAGCAACAATAGGGAATCATCAAAACTGCCATCACAGAGGCAACAAGCCTTTGTGTGAAGCAAATAAACAAATCAAAATGAAGGAAAAAGCCACTATGGTTCTCAAAAGAGGTGGCTGTGAAAGTCAGGAAGAAAAATATAGCATTCTGGAAGTATAAGGAAACACAGAAGGAGCAGGACAGAGAGCTGTACCAGTTAAGGCAGAAGGAAGCAGGGAGGGAAGTCAGAATAGCAAAGGCCCAAACTGAGGAAAAGATAGCCAACTCAGTTAAGAAGGGGGATAAAACCTTTTATAGGTACATCAGCGAGTGTAGAAAGACAAAGGGAGGGATAGTGAGGCTGAATAGAATGAACGGTGGGTGGGCAGAGGGGGACAGTGGAAAAGCAGGAATACTGAACGAATATTTCTGCTCAGTATTCACAAAAGATTAGGGGGAAGTGCCTAATCCAATTAACAGAAGCACTCTTGATAGGGGGGTCGATCCCAGTCCTTTCACAGAAGAAAGGGTTCTGCAAGAACTCCTAAAACTGGAGGTGGACAAAGCACTGGGTCCTGATGGAATTCACCCCAGAATTCTAAAAGAATTAAGGGAGGAACTAGTGAAACCACTGGCTACTCTTTTTAATAAATCATGGGAGGATGGCATGGTACCCGAGGACTAGAGGAAGGTGGATGTGATTCCCCTTCACAAAAGTGGAACCAAGACAGAGGCAGGAAACTACAGACCTGTCAGTCTGACCTCTGTGGTAGGGAAAGTGATGGAGTCACTTCTGAAGGAAAGAATAGTTGAGTACCTAGAGGCCAGTGGAGCACAGGACCCAAGGCAGCATGGGTTCACAGTGGGAAGGTCATGTCAGACGAATCTAATATATTTCTTTGACTGGGTGACCAAAGTAGTAGACCAGGGAGGGGCTGTGGACATGGCCTACCTAGACTTTAGCAAGGCATTTGACACAGTCCCACACAAAAGATTAATAGTCAAATTAACCAGCCTGGGAGTGGTACTCAGGGTGGTAGCCTGGGTAAAACATTGGCTGGACAACAGGACACAGAAGGTAATTGTAAATGGAGTCCACTCTGAAGAAAGGAGGGTTACTAGTGGGGTACCGCAGGGTTCAGTATTGGGTCCAGTCCTTTTTAATGTCTTCATCAGTGACATTGCAGTGGGACTGGAAGGAAAAGTATGCCTTTTTGCAGATGACACAAAGATCTGCAATAGGGTTGATACACAAGGAGGTGTGGAAAGGATGAAAAGGGACTTGGCAAGGTTGGAGGAATGGTCAGAAGTATGGCAGCTAGGATTCAATGCAAAGAAGTGCAAAATAATGCACCTGGGAAACAAGAACCCAGGGGAAGAATACACAATGGGTGGGGAGGTAGTAACAAGAACAAAAAAGGAAAGGGACCTGGGGGTAATCATATCAGATGACCTTAAGGTTAGCAAGCAATGTGAGAAGGCAGCAGGGAGGGCTGGGGGTATACTGGGATGTATAGGGAGAGGCATCATCAGCAGAAAACAGGAAGTTGTTATCCCTCTGTACAGACAGTTGGTGAGACCCCATCTGGAGTACTGTGTCCAGTTCTGGAGACCCTATCTCTGCAAGGACATAGACAGGATAGAGGTAGTCCAGAGGAGGGCAACTAAAATGTTGCAGGGTCTGCAAGAGAAGCCGTATGAGGCGAGACTAAAGGAGCTTAATATGTATACCCTTGAGGGAAGAAGGGAGAGGGGGGACATGATAGAAACTTTTAAGTACCTCAGTGGAATCAACAAAGTCCAAGAGGTAGCATCTTTCAGAAAAAGAGACTTGCAAGAACAAAGGACACAATTTAAAAGATAGAAGAGGCGGTTCAGGGGCAATGTGAGAAGTATTATTTCACAGAGAGGTAGTGGATGCATGGAACAGCCTTCCTGAGGAGGTTGTGGGGTCTAAAACTGTGGGAGAATTCAAGAATGCATGGGACAGACATAAGGCAATTCTTGTGGGGGGTAGGAAGAAATAGGCTGTTGGTTAACTAGGATCTGCGGCCTATCCTGTCGGTAGGGAAATGGTCAGACTACATGTGCCTAGCAGTCCTTATCTGCCATCAAAGTATATGCTTCTATGTTTCTAAATGTGATACCCCTTCACAAATGTGGGAGCTGTTATGCCTGGGTTATATACCACCAAGTGGCCCACATGTAACCGTGACCTTATACACAGTATTAGTGCCTTACACAGTCTTATAATGTTTATCTTATTTTATTACATAAACTTTGATGGCAGATAAGGACCGCTTGGCCCATCTAGTCTGCCCATTTCCCAACCTACAGGATAGGCCGCAGATCCTAGTTAACCAACAGCCTATTTCTTCCTACCCCCAACAAGTTCAAGTTTATTGCAGGAAAACTCCATTGAGCAAGCTCATTCACAAGGAGGTCCTGTGACATGTACACTTATAGTGAACATACATAAATAAATAATTGATTAACATTAATATACATGAATGCATGTGATCATATAATACAAGCAGATATTACATACAAGGACACCACATCGGATAACAATAGGTCGTAAGCAAAACAAGTGGTACAAGAGATGAACATTTCTAGATAGTATACTAACGATTGACGACATGGTACTGGAGGAGGTCGTTGGGTCTAAAACAGTGGGGGAATTCAAACATGCATGGGACAGACACAAAGCAATTATAGTGGGGGGGGGTTGCAGGAAGCAGGCTGTTGGTTAACTAGAATCTGCAGCTTATCCAGTAGGTAGGGAAATGGGCAGACTGGGTGGGCCAAGTGGTCCTTATCTGCCATCAAAGTCTATGTTTCTATGTATTTGCACTACATACATTTTAGCAAATTGATCAACAACAGAAAAAAATAGGGCAGGGGAGGTATTCATGGCTGGGTAGGGTGAGCGGAGTAGTTTATATGTAGACAGAGCCAGGAGTAGGAAGGGGAAGGAAAGCAGGAATGGGATTGCTGTGGCAAAAGTAGTAGATATAAGTCAGGAGCCGGAGAATGAAATAGTGTCTACAATAAGCCAATTAAGATCTTACACGAAATAAGCATAGCACACATAGGGATAAGAAGGACCTTAATGACAGTTGCAGATATCTTTTATCTTGGTTGAGCTTAGCACTTTATAGAAGTTAATTGAAACTGCGCTAGTTAGTTTCAACATGGTTTGTGATTGATTCCAAATAGATGGAAGGGCATGCGCAATAGCACGTTTACCAAAGGAGGTCCGTGTCCTAGGTATGTCAAGCAGAATGTAATCAGATTTCCGTAAAGAGTATGCACTATATGAAATACTAATGAGAGATGAAAGATAGCTCGGTAGTTTGTGTAGGAGCAGCTTAAAGGTCCATAGGCCAGCGTGGAGCAGGTGTCTAGTAGTGAGAGATGTCCATCCAACAGCTGTATATAGGTCACAGTGGTGCGAATGGTACGGGGAGTTAGTAATAAACCTTAACACACGGTGATAAAGGATGTCCAATTTACTTAGGTTTGAGAGAGTAGTAGAGGAGTAGATTACATTGCCATAGTCAAGAAGGGGGAGAAAAGTGGTCTGGACAATCTTAATTCGAGTTTCAAGGGGGAAGAGGGACCTATTTTTAAAGAAGAAACCTAATCTGGCTTTAAGCCTTCTGGAACCGTCCTCGATATGGTCATTGAAGGAGAGTTTGTTGTCGATCCAGATACCCAGATATTTGAATTTGGTGATGACTTCCAGTGGTTCGTTTAGCGTGGTAACAATAAAGTCTTTGGCTATGATTGAGGTACCCTATATGTACTAACAGAGAATATCATAGCTTTGGTCTTCTTTGCATTAAGCAGGAGCTTTGCCTTTATTAAATTATGTTCCAGTTGGGCAGGGCTGCAGTAATGGGGGGAAAAGTGGGGAAATTGTCCGGGGCCCCGAGCTCAGGAGGGGTCCACCTGAGGAGCTGGCATTACCCTTGGCATTACCTGGTTTGGGAAACAGGGGCCCATTTCCATTGACTTGTCCTGGGCCCCAAAATTCATAGCTGCTGCCCTGCAGTTGGGCAAAGTCCGCTTGAAGCACTTTCTTAACTTCGGATAGCGTTGAGCCAGAAGTATACAGCACAGTGTCATCCATGAAGAAATGCAGGTTGGACGCGGATATATTGGAATCAAGATCATTAATGTATAATGAAAACAAGATAGGGCCTAGGATGGATCCTTGGGGGACACCTCTAATAACTGGTAAGGAAGCAGAGAAAAGGCCATCTGCTTTTATTTTCTGGGATCTCCCAGTTAGGTAACTAGAGAACCACTGGGTAGTATGGTGCGTGGCACCCATATTAGCGAGGCAATTGACTAATAGGTTGTGATCAACAGTATCAAAAGCTTTGCTAAGATCCAAAAAGACTGCTCCAGTTACCTTCTTTGCATCTATAGCAGAAATCCAGTCATTGGTTACTTTTGCTAAAGCAGAGATTGTACTGTGATTTGCCCGGAAGCCAGACTGAGCTGGGTTAATGAGAGAGAAGGTTTCCAAATGAGATTTTAACTGATTGTGGATCAGTTTTTCAAAAACTTTAGAAAGGATAGGCAAGATGGAAATAGGCCTGTAGTTATTTACATCGTATGGGTCACTAGATTTGAACAGAGGGAGGATGTGTGCTGACTTTCAGCAGGACTGTGCAGTAGCAGATGTAATGGAGAGACTGAAGATATGAAGAATTGGTGCAGCGAGGTGGGCATATCCTAACCTTAGGAAGAAGGGTTCCAAGCCATCATCCCCTGCACTTTTTTTAATATCTAGATTAAGGAGACAATCTTCTATTTCTTTAAAATTTATCTCATGCAATTGAAAAGGGCTAGAAGCGGGGCTAGATATAGGAGGGGGATAAGTTTGGCTCATCGCAGAACCAGCATAAGGTGAAGAGTCAAAAACTAGTCCAGCCGTGGCAAAGTGAGAGTTAAGTTCTTCAAGGATTAAGGACTTATTTTCCACTGTCCTGCCATTTGCGGTTATCTTTGTTGGAATGGAAGGGGGCAGTAGGCCTCCCTTCTATAGATTTAATTGTCCTCCAAATTTTGTAAGGGTTACCTTTCATTTGTTCAAGGGTAGAGATGTAGTAGTTAGCTTTAGCAGAATGGATACTTTTCACACAGGTATTCCTGACTGTTCTAAAAGCCTGCAAATCCGAGGATTTTTTGGAATGCCTAGCGTTTGCCCAGAGCTTGTCTTGGGCTGTGAGGGCTGACTTAAGATCTGGGGTGAACCAGGGGTTAGAGTTGTTTCATACCCTAACTTTGATAAAGGGGCATGCTTATTTACCAATCTAGTGAGGTTGGCATTAAGGGTGTAAGCTGCCTCATTGACATCTTTGGCTAGGTAAAGGTCTTGCCAACTGATCATGCCCAGATCAGAAAGGAAGTTTGCTGCACTGAACTTGCGAAAGGACCGTTTTGTTATAAAGACGGGCTGTGATCGGGCCTTAATTTGAGATCTTATGCAAACAACAATCCCGTGATCGCTCATATCATTGTGAAACACAGCTAAGTGCGATATTTTATGTGGGTGAGTGGATAATACCACATCTAGGATAGAGCATTTGGCAGTATTTAGGACATTGTTCCTTGTAGGTTCGTTAACTATTTGCCCAAGACCTAGCTCGTCACAGAGGGATTTAAGGCAATGAGATTTAGGGGTTAGCCAATCCATATTTAGATCTCCTAAAAATATTGTTTCTGTTTTCGCATCTGCGAATAAAGATTTCAGAAGATTAAGGACTTCATTGCCACCAGACGTAGGCCTATAACCACCTATGATAGTAATGCATTCTGAAGAAGGGAGATGAAGCTTCAATGAGACAATCTCAAATTCCTTAGCTAAGGTTTTGCAGCTAATATTAGTGACTGAGTACTTGGATTTGGTGTAGATGACCACACCCCCGCCTCTAAAAACCCTGTCCGCTCTAAATTGTTTGTATCCCTGAAGGTAGATTTGTTGATCAGTATTAGTCTTTGTTAACCAAGACTCAGTAATTATGATAAGGTCAGGGTTGGTATACACAGCCCAGGCTTGCAATTGTACAAGTTTTTTAGGCAGGCTTAGAATATTGACCAACATCATCTTAAGTCCTGCGGCCTCTGCAAATTCTGTAGGTGAGGTAAGTTGCATTGGGGGGGGCAGGGTTAAGCTCCACATTACTGGAGCAGAAAAGAAGCAGTAGTAGAATTTTCTTTAAGGAGCTTATAAGGATGGAGACAGCTTTTTTTCTTTGGGACCACCCATAACGCATAGCACAGGAGGTAGTACCACTGTAGTGACAGTTTAAAGTGATCAATGTAAGTTGTCGTGTGGTCATCGGCGAGGGCAGCAGCAAGGGGAGGGTGGTATACCGGGGGGAATAGGCTAGAAGGGGGGGGAGGTGGATGAAGTAATGGTTGTACAGTGTGCCGTTACAACATAAGGTGTTGAAATAGTGTATTGCAGAACTGGAATATATTGAAATACTTCAAGGTGCACTGTATTGTTAGATACACTATACACTAGGAACGATAGTAGCACAGTGAGGTAAGCCATAATACCAGGGTACAATACAAGAATTGCCTTATGTCTGTCCCATGCATTGTTGAATTCTCCCACAGTTTTAGACCCCACAACCTCCTCAGGAAGGCTGTTCCATGCATCCACTACCCTCTCTGTGAAATAATACTTCCTCACATTGCCCCTGAACCACCCCCTCTCTATCTTTAAATTGTGTCCCTTTGTTCTTGCAAGTCTCTTTTTCTGAAAGATGCTACCCTCTTGGACTTTGTTGATTCCACTGAGGTACTTAAAAGTTTCTATCATGTCCCCCCTCTCCCTTCTTTCCTCAAGGGTATTCATATTAAGTTCCTTTAGTCTCTCCTCATACGGCTTCTCTTGCAGACCCTGCACCATTTTAGTTGCCCTCCTCTGGACTACCTCTATCCTGTCTATGTCCTTGCAGAGATGGGGTCTCCAGAAGTGGACACAGTACTCCAGATGTGGTCTCATCAACTGTCTGTACAGAGGGATAACAACTTCCTGTTTTCTGCTGCTGATGCCTCTCCCTATGCATCCCAGTATACCCCCAGCCCCCCTACTGCCTTCTCACATTGCTTGCTAACCTTAAGGTCATCTGATATGATTACCCCCAGATCACTTTCCTTTTTTGTTGTTGTTACTACCTCCCCCCCATTGTATATTCTTCCCCTGGGTTCTTGTTTCCCATGTGCATTATTTTACACTTCTTTGCATTGAATCCTAGCTGCCATACTTACATAGAAACATAGAAACATAGATTTTGACGGCAGATAAGGACCGCTTGGCCCACCCAGTCTGCCCATTTACCTACCTATTGGAGAAGCTGCAGATTCTAGTTAATCAGCAGCCTACTTCTACCTACCCCCACCCCCTAGAATTGCTTTATGACTGTTCCATGCATGCTTGAATTCCACCACTGTTTTTGACTCCACAACCTCCTCCAGAAGGCCATTCCATGCATCCACGACCCTCTCTGTGAAAAAATACTTCCTTAAATCACCTCTGAGCTGCCCCCTTCTATCTTCAAATTGTGGCCCTTGTCTTGCACACCTCTTTTTGAAAGATGCTACCCTCTTGGACTTTGTTGATTCCTTGAGATGCTTGAAAGTTTCTATCATGTCCCCCCTCTCTCCTTTCCTCGAGGCTATAAATATTCAGCTCCTTAAGTCTCCTTCATATGTCTTCTGGTGCAGACCCTGCACCATTTAGATGCCCTCCTCTGGACAACCTCCATCCTGTCTATGTCCTCGGAGATTGGGTCTCCAGAACTGCACGCAGTACTCCAGATGGGGTCTCACCAACTGTCTGTACAGAGGATAATAACTTCCTGTTTTCTGCTGGTGATGCCTCTCCTATGCATCCCAGTATCCCCCAGCCCTCCTTGCTGCCCTCTCACATTGCTTGCCACCTTTAGGTCATCTGATATTACCCCAGGTCCCTTTCCATTTTTGTTGTTGCTAGTATCTCATCCCCCATTGTGTACTCTTCCCCTGGGTTTTTGTTTCCCAGGTGCATTACCTTGCAGTTCTTAGCATTGAATCTAAGCTGCCATACATTTGACCATTCTTCTAACCTTGCCAAGTCCCTTCTCATCCTTTCCACCCCACCTTGTGCATCAGCTCTGTTGCAGATCTTTGTGTCATCTGCAGAGAGACATACTTTTCCTTCCAGTCCCTCTGCAATATCGCTTATAAAGACATTAAAGAGGACCAGTCCTAATACTGAACCCTGTGGTACCCCACTAGTAACTCCCCTTTCTTCAGAGTGGACTCCATTTACTATTACTCTCTGTGTCTATTCTCCAGCCAATTCTTTACCCAGGCTGCCATCTTGGGACCCACTCCCAGGCTAGCTAACTTGTACATTAATCTTACTTGTACATTAATACTTCTGACCATGGGGGAGGTTGGGGTGGTTGATGTTTGTTCCTTCTCGTCTTACCTTGTCTTTTACCATGTTGTATTTGTTATATATGAAAACTGAATAAAACTTAAATTTCAAAAAAAAAATACTTCTGACCATTCCTCCAACCTTGCCAAGTCCCTTCTCATCCTTTCCACGCCTCCTTATTACTTATGTTAGTGTCCTTTATTTATATTTACTTTGCTTATATCTGTCTGAAATACATTTACCTGTATGCTATGTTTCTGCCATATATTCTGCTATACTCATAATCACTCATATTTTGTAGTTTTCCACTATTGTGACACGTTGTATGCTTTTCTGATAACATTGCATGTGTTCTCAGACTCACTGTCTCCAGTGAGACTGATAGCAGATTGCAGACTATGAAGTTCCATTGTTTAGAGATTCAGAGATTAATTCTTCCTTATTTTGCAACTTTATTTCCTATGCAATTGCCCAGGGGAACCACTTTATTTACATGCCTTATCCAATGCTGTATGCTTATCATATCTGTAACTGTACTAATACAGTATATCTGTATGCATGTCAGTTCCTCTGAGAGAGAGAGAGAGAGAGAGACCATCCTCAAGGAATGGTGGGAAATCGGCTTCCTTGTGTTTGCTTTGCTTCACTTGTTATGGTGTGAGTATGTAATAAACTTATTACTGCCACTTGTTATCTTTGTCCAGCGTACCATGCAAAGAACCTGAGCTGTGATCTTTTCACAGTGTAACTATGGCGACCTATGGCAGTCTTGGTTTTGTCTGGCAAAGAATAACACTCATTTTACTTCATAATTTGAGTTCTCAAGCAAGTAGCTACGAGTTTGACAGCTTTGGGACTCTGTACACGGACTGCTACACTGTTGTGTGAATTCCTCCTTCCAAGCAGTTCACAGATGCCATCTGTCTGTGTGTGTGTGTTGGAGTGCTGTGGTTGCGAACATGGCAGTTAACCCACAGAATGGTTTAAACTTTAAAGATTTCCCTATTTATTGACTTGTCTAAATTTTTGCATGAGGGTTGAGAGAAGACATCTCAGCTTCTGTCCCTGCACTAGGTGTGCTGGGACGTGCTTAAATAAGAAATAGTTGACTATATATGTTTTGTATCCAATTACAATTATGTGATGTGTGTGCAGTATATTGAACTGAGACAGTCAACTACAATGCAATCTGACAGAGGGCTGCATTGGAGGCTTTTAAGCCTGATAGGGTTGATTGCTACTGATTAATCGGTGGCTGAACTGTTTGATAAGTTTGTGATTTCTTTATTTATTATTTATTGACTTCCATTAGAATTCCTCCTCATTGATGTGATTCACAGACAAATATTGGTCTGTTCTGACCCTGGTGTTTTTAACATGAACAAGCACATTTAGCAGGGTGTTACCCTGTTCTTGTGTTTCATGTTTGTGGTAAATCCACTTTAATTATGTCTAGTACGTAATTAACAATATTGGCTGTCCATGGCTGATGCTGTGACTAGTAAGGCATTCATAAGACGCTAGGGATCCCTGTTTTTATTTGGGCAGGCTGCCTTTGTCTACTGGTTGCAATAACAGATCAACCTTTTATTGTGTTCTGTAACGTATCTAAGTGCAAGCACTTATGTGTATACAGCTGTCCCTTGCTACTCACTTTAGGAGAAGCACTACATTTGATTTAGTACACCATATCTTGTCATGTAGTGCCCAAAGTCATGCTGTTATCTGCAGTTCTGTTAATGACTGCTTGGAGAATGTTTAGAAAAATAACTGCAGAAACATTACTGTATTCGGTATTTAAATTATGGTTTCATAATATCAGCTTCATTAACTCTAATGATTCCGGAGTTAGGTCTGTCTTTTACTCACTTGGCTTTGTTCACTTGAAGCTCATTCTTGGGTTTCTTTCTGAGTTGAAAAAATATTTGTTTCTTTGTTTCAGGTTAACCTTCATCAGTGGCACAGTGTTGCTGAATATGTTTTTGAATGTGCCATCCTGGATTTTGAGGTGCAGAAATATTTGAAGTTGGGAAACACTGTGCCTAATTCAGCATATGCTGTGTCTATGTGTCACTATTACACTTTATTAGAGTCTTTAACAGTGTTTTCTGAAGCTACTCTGTGTTATTTTTTATGTTTCATGTCGTTTGTGCTGAGGGAAATCAGCTCATAAAATAGTCAACACCTCTGGCTTGTTGGCAATGACATGTTCCAGTTTGCAGTGTTGGCACACTGTCTGCAAACTTTCTATCTTTCAGATAAGTGGTTGGTTTAATGTTGAAATATGAGGATTGATGTCCTTAGTATCGATTCAAGTTAATCATAGTTTATTAATGGCAATACAAATAAGAAAATGGAAGAATGACGCAGATGCTTGCAAAGGTTTTTGATGTTTTTTCCCCTTCCAATATGAATGACCTGTTTGCCATCATAGTAATTGTGATGGTTCATCAGTTTTGTTTTTGATGCCTCAGCCAGTGGCTAAACAGTATTTTTTTTTATCTGTCAGATCTCTCATTTAAAGTGGTGTCCAAAGCCACTGCAGCTACAGCTGGGTTTTGTTCCAGGAAACATTGTTTGCATGGTGTATGACCTTTTGCAAATCACTTGACCTCTGTGTGTCTTTGAGCTGTACTTATTTTTCCAGCTCACAGTTGATGTACCTCCCTAATTAAGTCGATATTTCTTAACCAAATATAACTTCAATGGTGTGTGCACATCAAGAGTACTTTTGTTACAAGTTTTTTTTTTTTCAGCCCTCCTCATCTGTCCATGACGTTAGGACTGATTTTTTTTATCTGGGCTTGAAGCCATGAAGCTGCTTGCTATATACAGACCGGCCCATTCCTACTTATGCCTTCCTTTATGGAAGATCTTATGGCTTCTTTGCCCTTGTCCTGTATCACTTATCCCCGTACATCACATGGCAATCGGGGAGGGGGGCTGTTCACCCCAGCATTTGTAATACGCTGTTTACTTTATCTTTCACAGGATATCTACACATTGTACACTGTCATAGAACATATTATGTCTGTTTTGGAAGATTTTAACCTTTTATGACCTAATTTAATTCCCTTTTAACAATTTTGTACATACAAAATACCAGTATTATAACTTGAGTTATTTATCAGAATGATGTATGTGTTAATGACACAGTTCTAATGTCATAATTCAGATGATTAGGGGCACCTAATACTCTGACATTAATAATTTATTTCATTTTCAGGAGTTAATTGGAGTGTACTAGTAGCTACAAAAAAGTGCCTACCACCAAAGGTGGTTGAAGGCATACGTCTTTATTTGGGTTAATGTGGGCAGACTAGGTGGCCAAGTGGTCCTTATCTGCCATCAGATTCTAGGTTTCTATGTAACAATTTGTGAACCAATGCTAACCTTCCACTAGGAGAACACTCTAAGTAAATGAGATGTTTCCTTTCATAGCGTGCATTTTATTTATTTCTCTTACAGGGATAATACTGACCTTCACAAGTAACCACTGGTAATGTACAAGTGTATTTTAACCAGTGGCCCAATTTCATGATAATGTTATTATATAGTTTGAATCATGGTAGGATACTGTATTGCCCTTATTTTTAGTTTTCACAAGTTGGGTCAAACCCATCTGTATTTGTTCAGCATACAACCTTCCCGGTGATGACTGACTGACCAAGACAGTTTGCCACTATTATTGTGGATTAATATCCACACCTCTGTATGGAAGTGTTCTCTAACATTTATGCAAACACCTGTTACTAGTCAATTTGATAGTTCTTACTGTTGTATGGTTGGGCATCTGCTCCAGCATTGGTCCTACAACATCCTATTATCTCTGTGCTGCCTCTTTCGCAGAAGTAGGAGCTCGGGGGGAGAGGGGCTTGAATTGTATATATGCCCACCCTCTGTAACTGATCACTTACATTAGCATCTGTTTTGACAACTGGTGTGCCCATCTGGGGCAAATAATTGTCAGGACTGTTAATGACATAGTTATCTACTAACACAACACTGCATGACTATATGTTTAACAAGTAACAGTCTAGAATTGGTGTCAGCTGTATATGACCTGTTTCATACAGGCTGCACTCACTGATAGAAGGCTTTTATGGTTCATCAGCGATGAGTATGTATAGTGCTGCAGCTGCTACCATTTTTAGGGTGATTCACCATGTCTATGACATTTTCATAGATATGGTCTACTATAAGCCTAGTCTCCTGTACTTTATAGGTAGCTCAAGGAGGGTATTGAACCATACCACTGTACAGTCACCTGCAGGGTTTCAAATGCATGCAATTACTTCTGGACCTGACTGAGCAACAGCTAGCAGATCCAGAAATGGAGGAGGTGAACCCACTGTCCCTCCAGTAAGAGCACACAAGAAGAACATTTTTGTTTGCTAATAACCCATTTGTTGGTTACAAATTAATAATGAAATATGTAATGTTCTCTAACATTATAAACCAGCTCAGCCTCTCTGCCTTCACAGTGCAGTTTAGAACAACCATAAACAATCTATTTGCAAGTGGCTTTATGCCAACAACCAATACCAGCCAGGTGCAAGGGCCTTGGCCCTCAACAAGTAATCAACTGAGCTGGGGGGCCGGGGACTATGTACATTCCATGTTCTCCACATATCCCTTTTGTCTTTTTGGCTCCTGTAAAAGACAATATTATTTCAACAGTCATTCCTGGATTCTGATGACCAACTACATTTAATATGTATCTTCTGCAATGTGCTTAAAATGACTATTGTTTCACTGTGATTGTGTCATTGTTATTATGTTTTAACATGATGTTGCAGCTCATTAAGTATAAGCTCAGTAAACTGCTCCACATCCGTGGATATTCTGGGGCATTAAGCCCATCTGGGTGACATTTGTCATACCCACGTGGGGGTATCCAAGTACCAACCACTTACATTACAAATTAGTTGTTTACATAAGCTGAAATGTCCCAGCAACACCCCCATGAAGTATTATTTTTTTACAGGTTATGTGCCACCATTCATGCTCCCAAACAAAAGGGATCAGCACTGATATTCCATCCAGATTCATTACAACATGATAACCCTGTACACCTGGACACCATAATGGTGGCCCTCAACCAGTCTTACAGACTAAATGGCAGACTGCTGGGAATTGACAACAAATCTCTAAGGCCCACCTAGCTAATGGCACATTCCAAGGTAGTCACTACACCAGAAGGTCACCCTCTGGCATCCTGTCTATATGCCATGCCCAAGCACAACACACAGGTTTCTATACCTGTACTGTACTCATACATCCATATGTTGTGCTCTATTTCCATATAATACTACTACTACTACATAGTATTGTACACCTCATTCAATTGCTAGCACTGCCATGTTTCCAACTGTTTTCACCCCAACAGAGACAAAAGCCTACCCAATGTTCCAAGCATAAACCCAGACCAACTAGTGGTCTGACTGCGTGATCACTTCTAGGTACCCTTGTATATAATGTGCAATACACACATAAAATGGCAGAATATAAATTCTGCTTCAATACAAACACTTCTATGTTACCAGACCCCTTTAGGAATGGAACTGATACATGCTCCAGACCCAGTATCAGAGCACCACACTACTTACTCCCTACAGTAGGAGTATTTAACCCTAGACAATGGACCTTACAAAAGGGACCTTTTCAAATCCCATACACACAACAGGCACTATTGTATACCCCTGTGTTACATGGTGTATATGGAATACTGCCATATGATAAAGATTCAAAGTGCATATAACAAGCATAATATTTCACTTTCATTTCATGAGATAGGCCTAAACTAGGCCAAACATCAACGCATAAGCAGGGAAACTATGTTTTTTTTTCTTTCCTTACTGTCACAGCCTTTTCTGAGACTTCGAAACAGGGTATATTCACAGATGAATAAATGGTATATTCTTCTTATTGGACCTCAACCTGCATCTCCAAGTGCATGGCCAACACCATTACTTGTCTATGTCATGCCACACCATAACTGAAGGCATTGCTAATAACCATACCATTTTCCTTTTAATAACAACTATATGTGTTTTCAGAGTAAGTTTTTAACAAAGTTTTACAAGTTTTAGGCTTCTACAGAGAGGTACTGATAAGATCTTCAAGCAAAACATGCATCTTTTCTTCACAGCTTGTTTTCCATATTTGGCTGGCACATCGTATGAACTGTGCTCTTGGTTGCTCTTTCAGGAATTACGTTCTTTATGAATTGTCAATATTTATGCCAAATGTGCCCTTTTTACAGAAAGCTATGCCTGTGTGGGTATGGCTACTCCACTGAAACATTCGATGGACATTCTCATGTAACCCTTGCCAAGGCCTTTGCCAATCCAGCCAACCAGCATCCAGCTACACGAACATTGCCTTTCTTACCATGCTGGTACACGTCTGCACAACCCCTTGTGCCATGTATGCCCTATGGGTTACAAACTTTCAATGAATGACATTTCCAGTATAACTACACTGCTTTGTGGTTATGAACCCAAGCCTTATGGACTGGTTCCTCTTTAAGGACATTGTTATTAGATCCTTCAATCAATAACATATGCCACCGTCCCATATGCTGCTGTTATCTGCCTTTTGACACTCTCAATGTGGACTGTTCTTTATGAATGGACAATGACTTTAACACTGTTTTTATGAATGATGTTCTGTGATAATACGCATAATACACGTCAACAATCTTTCTTATACACATATCCACTGTGGTGCTGACATACCTAGTTTCTGTTTTGTATTTCATGATCTGACCATCTGTGATTACCCCCTGTGTTGCCTCCTGAATAGGTCTACTTTTACAGTTGCATTATCTGTGTGCTATAGAATTGTAATTCATTTGCAATACAAGTTTTATGGGGTTTGACAAGCAGTTGTTCAAATCAATGTTTTAAAGCTTGATAGTAACTTATATCTTGTTTTAACTCATCCACCACTACACATTTGCTCTCTGAGGTGTACTTTTATCCAGCATCTTGCACAGCTGCAGTTCTTTTACAGGGCTTGTGTCTCAGGTTTACTGACACATTCAGATATGCCATTACTACACTTAACCTTCTTCTTTTTGTTGTGTTGCACCGCCAGCAAGGCAACAAGGGAGGGACTGTTATGCCTGGGTTATTTACCACCAAGTGGCCCACATGTAACCTTAAACTTAGACACAGTATTAGTGCCTTACACAGTCTTATAATGTTTATCTTGTTTTATTACTTATGTTAGTATTCTTTATTTATATTTGCTATGCTTATATCTGTCTGAAATACATTTACCTATATGCTATGTTTCTGCCATATATTCTGCTATACTCATAATCACTCATATTTTGTAGTTTTCCACTATTGTGACACATTGTATGCTTTTCTGATGACATTGCATGTGTTCTCAGACTCACTGTCTCCAGTGAGACTGATAACAGATTGCAGACTATGACTTTCCATTGTTTCGAGATTCAGAGATTCTTTCTTCCTTACTTTGCAACTTTATTTCCCATGTAATTGCCAAGGGAGCCACCTTATTTACATGCCTTATCCAATGCTGTATGTTTATCATATCTGTAACTGTACTCATATATTTGTATGTGCATCAGTTCCTCTGAGAGAGAGAGAGAAAGAGAGAGACCATCCTTGAGGAATGGTGGGAAATCGACTCCCTTGTGTTTGCTTTGCTTCACTTGTTATGGCATGAGCATGTAATAAACTTATTACTGCTACTTGTTGTTATTTTTGTCCAGCATACCATGCAAAGAACCTAAGCAGTGATCTTTTCACAGTGTAACAGAGCAAGGTAGAAGTAGGAAACTATAGACCAGTCAGTTTGACCTCAGTGGTAGGGAAGATGATGGGATGGGTGTTGAAGGAAAGGACTGTAGAATATCAGTGGGGCACAAGACCTAAGACAACATGGATTCACAGCAGGAAGGTACTGTTGAACAAATCTGATAGATTTTTTTTGACTGGGTGATAAGGGTAGTAGATCCAGGAGGGGCAGTGGATATGGCCTACCTAGATTTTAGTAAGGCATTTGACAAAGTCCCACACAAGAGTTTCATAAAAAAGTTGGATAATCTTGGAGTGAGTCCCTAGGTGGTAAACTGGATGAGAAATTAGCTTAGCAGTAGGACACAGAGGCTGGTGATAAATGGAGTTCAATCATAGGAGAGGGTGTGACCAGCGGGGTGCCACAGAGGTCAGTACTGGGACCGGTCCTCTTTAATGTCTTTATAAGTGACATTGCAGAGGGGAGTGGAAGGAAAGGTATGCCTCTTTGCAGATGAAACTAAGATCTGCAATAGGGTTGACACTCCGGGGGTGGGGGGAATGAGAAGAAACTTAGACAAGTTGGAGGAGTGCTCAAGGCTGTGGCAGCTTCAATTCAATGCAAAAAAATAGCAAAATCATGCACTTAGGTAACAGAAACCTAAGTCAATCAAGTCAAAACACTTTTTATTTTTAAAAAGTGCTTTTCAATTATCAGAGTGCTTTTACAAAAATTAAAATAGAAAACATTGATGATCGGGATCCTCTCAGTCTTGTAACACCTTTGTTAACTGATATAACCAAATCAGACAACTGGTCATTAGTTACCAACAATAAAACAAAACAAAGGGGTGGCGAGATATTTAACAGTGCACCTATATTGCCTTTATTTAACAGCTATGAGGTTTTCACACATGAGGATGAGGCCATTTTACCTTTATAGAATTCCAGTAACGAAACTGGAAATAACCCCACAGTCTGCAACCATACTAAAGTCTCTAACAGCAACGGCAGTAAAACTATGAGCCCAGTCACTCCCCATCCTAAACCTTTTAAACATAATACAGGAAGTAACACTTACTTTATCAACAGACCAAGGACAAAAATTCCCAGTGTAACAACCAGTCCCACAATAAATAATAGACAAATATTTGTGCTAGGGGATTCTATTATCAAGCATATTGATCATGCAGTCTGCAGTCCTGACAAAATTAACCAGATATGCTCCAGTCTGAGAGGGGCCAGAGTGGCTGATATTACCACTATAGCCAAAAAGGTACTTGAGGGAGCAGGTGAAAACCCTCTGTTTGTCATACACATGGAAACCAATGACATTAACAGAACTAGCCTAGAGGAAATGAAACAGGATATTGTTGCCTAAACAATGTTTTGACTGAAAAAGACTGTCTTGTTTGTTTTTCAGAGAGCTTGCAAGTTCCTAGAGCCACCAGTTCCATCACCTATAAAATCAAGGCCCTAAATGACTGGCTCAGGAGATGGTGTTTACAACATGGAATCTTATTCCTAACCCATTGGGAAAACATCTATCAAAAATCCTCCCTTTTCTACTGGGATGGTTTGCACTTGAGCAGAAGCGGAAGTACTCTATTGGGAGAAAGGATTACTGCAGCTATAGATAAACTTTTAAACTAGTTTCTAAGGGGTAAAAGGGTATATTCCCAGTTCTCTAAGAATTTCCACATTATCTAAACATGTGAGGTTTTATCATTGAATGTCAGATCATTAAACTTAGTTAAAATGGCCAAACACAAAGTCAAATATAATATGGCAGATTATGGCATAATATCCATAACTGAAACATGGTGGGACCCTAACTCCACATGGATTAAAGAGATCCCCAGCTATAAACTCTTCCATAGAGGTTGCCAGGGTCAGATTGGAGGAGGTGTCTACCTCTATGTTAGGGGTGATATTGTTTCCTATCAACTCTCTCATTCCAATGACATAGAAAGTCTTTGGGTAAACATTCAACTCAAGGGACAACCCAGCTGCTGGTTGGTACTTGTTAAAGGCCACCTTCAGTAAATTATGATTACAGCTCACTGTTAATTAAAGATATTGCATCAATGGCTAATAAAGGTAATATCTTAACACTTGGGGATTTTAATATGTCCTCCATAAATTGAAACATTATCTAGCAGCAATCAATGTGCAAGGGATCTGATATCACTTATAGTTGATCTAGGACTCAAACAGGTTACTACTGAGCCAACACGAGGGGGGTAATATACTGGACCTAATAATTACCAATATTGGAGGTAATATATCCAATATTGGTATCAAGGACCTATTGGGAAACAGTGATCACTGTTCAATCCTGTTTTCATTAACTTTTGATCACCAGCCTACCCTAAGTCACTCCCAGTTTAAAAAAATATGATAATGCTGATTTCAATAGTATCAATGAACATTTAAATAGAGTCCCATGGGAAAAAATACTATCATCTCTTTCCCTTGAGGAAGCTTGGAGGTATCTGAAGTCTGCAATCCTTAACCTTGAAGAAACATTTGTCCCCACAATAAAAAGTATAATAAAAATGGGAAGAGTCCACTGTGGCTAAATGGAACCATAAAAAAAAATTAAACTCAAGCAAACATTATTTTAATTATTAAAAAAATGTAAGGGCAGTAATAAGGGAGAACCTTACTTAAATATAAAACAGCAGTAAAAGGTTTAAAATATTCTATACTACAGTCAAAAAAGAATTTGGAATTCAGACTAGCTCACTCCAAAGATAGTCACAAATCTTTGTTCTCCTACCTAAATAACAAAAAGGGAACAGCAGACAAATGGGTCCACTTATAGTTAATAATTCCACAATATCATCTGATAAACAAAATTGCTTATACATTTAATGATCAGTTTTGCTCAGTCTTTTCCAAAAAAGAAGTATCCAAGCCATGTCATGCCACTGCATATACCCATAATGACTATAATATTACTGAGGCTGATACACTACAGGTTTTGCATTCCCTAAAAAAAAAAAAACAAGTCCGTGACTGGATAATCTCAACGCCAGGTTTCAGTTGGAGATTGCTGATGCCTTAGCATATTCCTTAACACTTATCTTTAATAAATCGCTTCATGAAAGCTTAATCCCACAAGATTGGCTAAATGCCACGATTATACCTATTTTTGAAAAAGGTAATCATTCAAAACCAGAAAACTACTGTCCAATTAGTTTAACTTCAGTTATGTGTAAATTGATAGAGAAAATTATTAAAGATCTTTTGGAAAAAGAAATAATTTTTATGAACATCCAAGATCATACGCAGCATGGCTTTAAACAGGGGTACTCCCGTACCACCAATATAATGTCCTTTTATAACTACATAAGTGAAGGGCTAGATTCAGGTTGCCCTATGGCTATAATCCTGCTTGATTACAGAAGGGCATTTGGCAAGGTGTATCATGGTAAGCTCATTAATAAACTATTAGAACTGGGCTTTTCTCCTATCTTGGTAAAGTGGTTTAACTGTTGGTTAACTGACAGACAATAGCAAGTCAGAATTAATGGCATCCTTTCAGAGGTGGGGAATGTGACCAGTGGGGTGCTGCAGGGCTCAGTACTTTGGCCTACACTATTCAATATATTCATCATTGATATGCAGGTCAGTTCAGGTAATCTGCTCTCAAAATTTGTTGATGATACTAAGTTGGGTGAAAGGGCTGACTCTGACACCAACAGATTTATACTTTTCACTAATTTAAAAATTATTGAACACTGGGCTCACTCCAATGGTATGTTTCTAAATTCAGACAAATGCATTGTGTTGCACCTAGGCAAAAACAACCCCCTACAGACCTATTTTTTTAATAATACCCCCCTCAAAGTATCTGTTAATAAACGTGACTTGGGTGTAATAGTAAACAATAAACTCCTCATCAGACCAGCGCATAAAGGTAGCCAAAACTTCTAATGCATTACTTACCCACATTAGATGTTCATTTGCCACCAGGACAGAGGAATCTATTATTCCCTTATACAGGACCCATATCAGGCCTTACTCTGATTATGGGTCTCCTTTTTGGAGCCCCTATTTGGGTAAAGATGTAGACAGGATTGAGAGAATTCAGAAAAGCGTAACCAAATTGGTACCCCAGTTGGCCTCCAGTAACTGTCATGACAGATTAAAAGCAACAAAGCTCCATTCTCTACAAATTAGAAGTAGAGGTGATCTCTTCTTGTATAAAATACATAATTCACTGGAAATGATGCAACAGTGTGGACTAAAATTCTGTTAGAGAAAGATAGTTTCTTAGTTACACAATAAACAGACTGATGTAGCAAAATCTAGAACTAACAAGAGACTACATTTTTTCACAATAAGAGCCCCTAGCTAATGGAAAAGACTCTCGCAAGATCTTGTGGATAGCAATTCCCTTACCACCTTCAAAAAAGTTTTGGATAATTGGATTGCAGCTAACCAACATTGGGTATAAACACACTAAAGTGGTGGGGACAATCTCGATGGGCTATGGCTTTCTTTTATCTCTTTAAACCAAGTAAACATTCTAACTAGTTAGAACCATAGAAGTTAAAACAGGCAGATCAGGCATATTACAGATGAAATAGCATCAGATAAAGCCAAGTCAAATAGATACGTTTTTAGAGTGGACTTAAAAGTCTCAGTGGACAGGCACTCTCTAACCCAACAAGGTAGAGATTTCACAGGGTCGGGGCTGCAAAAGAAAAAGCTCTGGCCTCCGAGGTCTTTAAACAGACCCTGGGAATCTCTAGCAATCCCTTGTCAGAGGAACAGAGCAGTCAGAGAGGGCAGTAGGGACAAAGGAGGTCTTGCAAATAACATGGTCCCTGTCCATGTAGGGCCTTATACTGTAGGTCATCAAAGTGACCTTGAAGATGATCCTCCACCGCACAGACAACCAGTGCAGTTCATGGAGCACAGGTGAGACATGGCTAGATCTTGACAAGCCAGTCAACAACCTGGCTGTCACATTCTGAACCAGCTGCAGGCAGCTGATGTCCACCCCCGGGAGCCTTAGGTATAGGACATTGCAGTAGTCAAGGCGGGAGGTCACAAAAGCATCGACCAGGGTTGGAAGATCATCAGGCGGAATGAGGTGCTTTACCTGGGTGATGTTTCTTAGATGGTAAAATGAGGATTTGATGACAGCTGACACCTGAAACTTAAGCGTCAGCTTTCCATCAAGTACAAAGCCCAGATTCTGCACCCACTCTAAGGACCTCAGCTGGGTGCCCCCCAGCATAAGCCTGGAAGGCTGACCAGGAGATAACCCCCTACATGATGACCAGAGTCCACCAGCAACACCTCCATCTTATCTGGGTTCAACCTTAACAAGCGAGCACTCATCCAGTCTTCAGCCTGGGCTAGGCAGTTATTAAAGACCGAGACAGCATCGTCCTATTCAGGCACAAAGGATATGTACAGCTGAGAATCATCTACATAGCAGTGCACCCTCAGCCTGTACTGCCTTATAATGTCTCCCAATGGCAGCATGCACACCGCAAACAACATGGGAGACAAAACGGAGTCCTGCGGCACCTCACAGGTCGGGGAGAGGGCTGGGGAAAAAATCCCTGACACCACTCTCTGGGTCCTGCCCATGATGAAAAATTTGAACCATCTGAGGACTGTACCAAGTAGCCCGAAGATCAACCGCAGGCACTCCAGTAATATCCTATGGTCCACAGTGTAAAATGCTGCAGAGAGAGAGAGAGAGAGAGCAAGAAGGATTAAGATCAAACAGCTCTTCTGATCTCTCGCTATCAGGAGATCATTAGGTACCCAAACAAGGGCCGTCTCAGTACTATGCCTCTTCCTGAAACCAGGCTGGAGAGGATGATAGACCTCATGGGTGGTAAGATAATCTTCGAGCTGCAATGCAAGTACCTTCTCAATAACCTTACCCACAAAGGCAGGTTAGAGACTGGTCTGTAGTTCGTGAGACAGTATGGATTGAGGGAGGATTTCTTCAAAAGGGGTGTCACCACCACCTTCTTCAAGGGGTCTGGAAACACACCCTTCTCCTATGAACACCAGACAATCTCAGCCAGGACTGGCCTGATGACCTCCACACATTCCACAAGGAGGTGGGTTGGACCAGTGTCCAAACCACAGCAAACTGGTTGCAAGCCCTGGACAATCTTCATGATATCAGTGATTGCTGACTGATCAAAGTTCGCCCAGACAGACTGGGTGCCTGTGATCTCCCACTGACAACTGCAACACTCATCAGAACGTGCAAGACGGATCTCTGACCTAATGGTAGCAACCTTATCTGCAAAGAATTGAGCAAACTCCTCACACTAAGATTGTGAAAATGCTCTCTGATTCAGAAGACAGATTTATTTATTTTATTCTAGGATCACAAGTACCTTTGAGCCAAGGCTCTTTTACAAAGGTTCTACATCAATTGGAGAAACAGTACAAACATAAATAAAAAATTGAAATAGACAATTCAAGCAGTTGAATATATACATTTGTGGGGAGGTACATACAGGACAGAAATTTGAAAACAATGCAGAGCATGGGATTCTAAAACAGTCTCAAGCAGTTGAAAACAGATAAATTGTGGGAAGGAAGGTACCAGGGCAGGACAGGGTTAAAAGAAAGAGTTGGGAGATTGAGGGGACAACAGAAACAGAGGAGCAGCCGAGGGCATTGTCAGGATTCGAGCAAGTGCTAAAGCCAGGGGTGGGGGGAGTGCAGAAGAGAGTGAGAGGTAAGAGCCAGAGGGGATAGCAGATTAGGAGTAACAGCCACAGGATCTGGAGGCAGAGAGGTGGAGGCAAAGGTAGGTTTTAAACTGGCCAAGCCTTTGCAGAGAGGTGATGTCTTTGTTGAATCCATTAAACCAGGATGGTGCACAGTGAGCAAAGGACCTTTGCCCCTGAGTGGTGTGGCAATGGGGATGTGCAGAATTTGATTTCCAGAAGCTCTGGTGGGGCAGGGAATGCATGCTGCACGTGGGAGGGCTTGGACACCTGGGGGTGCAAGGTCTAACATAATCTTCTTGGCCATTAAGCAGGTATGATACTTAATACGGTTGGATAGTTGGAGCAAACCCATTTGGGCATAGAGTGCACATGTGTGGGTGAGACGGTGGGATCCTTTAATGAGACGGCAGACTTTGTTTGGGGCCAAGGATATGTGACTAAGGGCTGTGTCAGTAGCAGAGCCGTAGACAACCAGACCATAATCGATTAGTGAAACCACAGAGCTCTGCACAGTTATCCTTAATGCATGTGTGGTAAGGCATTGCCTGTGTCTGTAGAGAAGATTAATGCATTTGTTTACAGCTTTGGCAACAGTATCAGTGTGGATGCCATAGGATAGGTGACTGTTGAGTGTGATACCAAGATATTTAAAGGAGTGTACTTGGTCCAGGACAGCACCATGGCAGTTAGCAACTGTGATGAGCTGAGACTTATGCTTGTTGCGGAAGCTGCAGAAAAGCATCAACTTTGTTTTCTTATAGTTGAGTACCAGCTTTTGTCTATTAAACCATTTATGAACGGAGGTGAAACCCACCTGGAGTTTTTCTTGAAGTAGGAGAGGGTCATGATAAGTGGCATGGATGACTGCGTCATCTGCATAAAGCAGGATTTGTTCAGGACAGGATTGTGGAAGATTGTTCAGGAAAAGGCTGAACAGGAGTGGCCCAAGGCTGGATCCCTGTGGGACTCCTGAATGGATGGGTCTAGCATCTGAGAGGATGTTGGCAATTTTCACCATTAGTGAGTGGTTTTCCAGGTAGCTCTTAAACCAGGAAGAAGCCTCAGAGGAAAGCCCAGCATTTTGAAGCTTAGAGATGAGTAATTGGTGATGGACAGTGTCAAAAGCCTTGGTGAGGTCAATGAAGACTGATCCAGTTAGTTGATTATTGTCTAGAGAGTTGTGGATTGCTCCTGTAAATTCTAGGAGGGCCGGTGTAGTGCTGTGTCCTTTTCTGAAACTGTGCTGCTGCTTACAAAGGACATCGTGCTTAGCCAGGTATTCCATCAGCTGGTCAGAGAGTAATCACTTAGTGGCCTTTGAGAGAGGGGCTAGTATGGATATAGGCCTATAGTTACCATGATGGGCCTTGTACCCACTTTTGTGGACTGGTGTAACAGTGGCAGATTTCCATCTGTCGGGGATTGGATTGCACAACCTGTTAGCAGTCCGGAAGAGCTGAGCTGGTCGATTTCCCTGTTGCAGCAATCTCCCTGGACAGGAACTCTGCCTTCTTATGGGAGACTGCTGACTGATAGTCTGAGTAACGGGCCATCACCCAGGGGAGAAATACATGATGGGGGGAGGTACTAGCAATAGCCAAACTGGAAAAGGACCTTGGGTAGTCATAACAGATGACCAAACAGGTAGCCAAACAATGTGAGAAGCCAGTGAGGAAAACCAGTTGGATGCTGGGGTGATTAGGAAGGGGTATCACCAGTAGAAAACAGGAGGTGGTGATGCCATTGTACAGACAGCTGGTGAGCCCTCATCTGGAGTACTGTGTGCAGTTCCGGAGACCGCAACTCTGGATGGACATAGACGGGGTAGAGACAGTCCAGAGAAGGGAAACAAAAATGGTGCAGGGACTGCACTAGAAACCATATGAGGAGAGACTGAAGGCTCTCAATATGTATACACTGGAGGAAAGGAGGGAGGGGGGATATGAAAGAAATTTTTGAGTACCTCAAGGGGATTAACACAGCTTAGGAGGGCAGCCTCTTTCCGAAAAGGAAATGTGCCAAAACAAGGGGTCACAACATGAGGCTGGGGGGACTCAGGGGTAACGTGAGGAAGTATTTTTACACAGGAAGGGTGATGGATGCATGGACCAGCCTCCCTGAGGATGTCATAGGGACAAAAACAATAGGTGAATTCAAGAATACTTGGGACAGACAGAAGGCAACCATAGTGGTAGGAAGGAGAAGGTAAGCTACAGATCATATAGGATCTGGAGTTTATTCAATAGTTAGTGGAACCAGGGTGCCATGAGCCAGTGTGCTACTACCCCTGCCTATTGACTGTCAAACAGGCTAAGGGTCCTGGGTCCTGCTATGGTGGTGATCGGGGGCTCTTTCCCAATGTTGTAATAAATAGCACGGTGCCTCCACCCAGAGTAAGTTAAAAGTGGGTCAGGTGACTGGATGGCACAGCCCCCTGGGATGCTGCACCTACCCACCTCTCCTACAAACCACTCCCCTCACTGGATACCTAATAGTTCTTTAACACCATAAACAATAGACCAGTAATAAGTCTTCATACACAGAAATGCCCTGCATGCAACAATTTCAAACAATAAAGTCACAGCTTTATTAGGGTGTGTGTTAGGATAAGGGTACCTGGATGAGGGATAGCTGCAGAGAAAAATTGGTTAGCAGGAATTAAACAGGTTAGGAACAACTTGGGCCTGGAGGCCAGACCTCCCCCAGCTGCTCACCCCACTGGTACCAGTGTTAACCCTGAAAGCCTTTGGGTACCCACTAGTTGCAGGCCTGAACATCGCTGTGGGTTGGCTGGCTGTTGGGGCCCTGAAACTTTGAAAAGATGTTAAACTAGATTCACACTCCCTTGTTTGATTTTCCAGGAACCAGGTCCAGGGTGCTAACAGTTTGCAGGACTTAACAGCATCTGGAGATGAGATTTCCTGGTGTTCTGGAGTGCGAAGCGCCACTCTAGAAGTACACAATGGGACAGAAAGGAGGATGTCTCAGTTCTCTTGGCAAATCTGATCTTGCTTGAAGGTCTTGTAGCTTGTCTCCTTGAAGATATGCCTTGTTGTCACCTTCAGCCACTTTTGGCTCATTGCAGAGCTCAATGGCAGGTCCACACCAGCCCCAGAAGGCCCAGACCTGGGAGTGGCTCCATAGCTAGGCTCCCCACAAGGGTCATAGGTGCCCTAGCATCCCAGCAAATGTCAGTGACTTCCTGAGACAGTAGGTGGGGACTCCCTAGCAGTAGGAGACCCCTGAAGTTCCTGCACTGAATCCGCTAGTCACTGGAAGCTAGCCAATTCTTCTAAATAAACAACAGTGCCAGTTTTCTGCAGGTGCTAGAATTTGGACAACAGCTTCAGTTTGTACTCAGACTATAGCAGTCGGCAAGAAGTTCAGAACTAGACAAGTCCCTGTTTACCTCCAGAGCTGTTAGGCTCTACATGTCGATAACAGGTCCCTTTCAGCTTTAGCTGGGACACAGCTGTCAGCCACTTCATTAAGTCCACACAGCAAATTCACAGAACCTGGCTAGCACCCTGCTCCACAGATGTTTTGCCTCTTCAAAGATACTGTTAAAGTCTCAATCCTTAGAGTGGTTTCTCTGTCGCAACTGTTTAACTTCCCAACAAATATCACAGTTATATTGGCTCAGTTCCATGCACAGTGCAGGGTCACTGCAACAGCTATTTCCTCCAGTTAAGACAGTACAGTTCACAGTATCTGGAGAGTTTCAGAATTAGTCCAGTCTCTCCTCTCTTTTCTCTTCAATCTCCTTTCCACAGTGGCACTCTCCAACTGAGACTTGGGCAAGGCCTCTGACAGTCCAGTTCCACTCACACAGGATCCTTCAGACTTGAGAAGAACCCGCGCACATACTGACCCAAACCTAGAAAGTCCTTGGGTTTTCACTCGAGAATCCAGACTCCTGATTGGCTGTTCAAGCCTATCACTCAGCAATAACCGTAGAGATCAATATTTCTTAAATTCTTATTCGGGCACGAGTTAGGCACCTGAATTAAAGAAACTCCCTCTCCCAGAATCCCTCGGGTCCTCTTTCAGGTGCCTAAACAGCTGATTGGCTGTTATAACAGGGTCAAAAGCATCAACAACATGTCAGCCCCCATTCAGTCACAGGCAGTCCCATAGTAGTCCATCTTTCAAAGTGCCCCTGAAGCCCCTGTATTGACATTAAGCACAAGATTTTCTCAGCATATGATAAAGCCATTTATCCCCTATCCAGTGTTTGAATAATTATTTACATAGGTCCCCTCAGTCTCCTGTCACTAGATCCGTTCTCAATAGTTCCCCGGGAGCAGTGAGGGCCTCATTAATATTCATGAGGCTCATGAATATTGACATGTTTCTCCTGTTTCTAAAGTGCTCCACTGTGCTGTTTTTCAACATCACTGCCGCTCCCTGGTCACCTTCCCTAAGTGTCTGACTCCCATTTAGACAGGTGAGGGGGTCAAGAGCATCGGGGAAACAGAAAACTGATGACTAAGGGGGCCACCAGAACAGAGCAGACCACATGTTAATGTACATGCATGAACTTGAGGTACTCCCAAACACACAATAAGAGGCCGTGCAATGAAGCCCCCCCCCAACAACTCATAATGGGTGGAATCAGGAGCTGGAGCCCCAATACTCCAGAAGCCCTCAGATGGAGGTTACAGTAGGAAAATGAGCAGACTAGGTGGGCCAAGTGGTCCTTATCTGCCATCAGATTCTCTGTTTCTATGTTTCCATGTTTATTTCAGAAATAGCATTTGGTTATATCACTAATAGTTCTTCCAGAAATAAAATGTTTTCTTTTAATTATTGCACTGTAAACGAGCATTTGTCAATGCCGAACGTTGGTTGCTTGTTAAACATTTTTTTTTCAATTCTGAGCCCAAATTTTGAAGATTTCAAATCCTGCCCAAAAGGTGATTTCACACTACGACTGAGAAACCACCTTTTGGGATGCAAAACATTTTTGGCTAGGATCTGAAAAATGGCAGCTGTGAAATTCAGGAGGTGCTGTGAAGAAATGGCTATGTTGAAAATGTTGGGTCAAAATATTAAAAATTGCCAAAGTTACGAGCCTGTGTTCACAAATTTCAATTCAGGCTCATAACTTTGTGAATATTTTTGGCCCAAATTTTCAATATATCCTTCTTATGACCCCACCTCATGAATAAGTGCAGAGAAAAATCTCAGCACCTGCCTGAAAGGTGATTTCATGCAGCAACTGTGAAATCACCTTTCCAGGTGCAAAAAAAACATTTTGGCCAGGATCTAAAAAATGACAGCTGTCACATTCATGAGGTGTTGTGAAGAAATGGCTATGTTGAAAATTTGGGGTCAAAATATTGAAAATTGCCAAAGTTACGAGACTGCGTTCACAAATTTCAGTGCAGGCTCATATTTTTTTGATTTATTTTGCCAGCCTGCTGTTGCCCTGCACGCACGTGCACACGCACACATATACACACACACACATGCGAGCACAAACACAAACACGCACGCACACACACACACAGCCACACTGGAGCCAAGAATAACATTTATATGTGACTTCTGTGACTATAACATTTCTCTTTGGCCCCCAATAGTCTTGCTCCCTCTTTTTCTCCTCTGGGTGGTGGCACAAGTCAAAGATTTATTTTGGCTGTCTGCTCTTGCCCTGTGTACACACACAGCCACACTGGGGCCTAGAATACACATTATAGCCACAGACAATTTCTCTTTGGCCCCCAATAGTATCTCTCTCTTTTTCTCCTCTGGATGGTGGCAGAAGTCAATGACTTATTTTGCCAGCCTGCTCTTGCCCTGTGTACACACACACACACACACACACACACACACACACACACACACACACACACTGGCCATGCTGGGGCCAAGAATAAACTTTATTTGTGATTTCTGTGGCTATAGCATTTCTCTTTGGCCCCCAATAGTCTCTCTCTCTCTCTCTTTTTTATTAGTTGCTGTAGGAACACCAGCAGTGGCGGGAGCATAATGAACGGGGTGGTAATTTTTAGTATGTTAATTTTTGAAGATTTCAGTGGGTGGGGATGTGCAATGATGTCAGTATCTGCCTCACCCGCCTTGCATGAGGCACTGGCAGCAGTAATGCCCCCAGCCTCCACTACAGGTGCACAATGTGCTGGACACTCTTCCCTCTCCTCCCATCAAAGGACAGCAGTCCCTGGGTCACTCAATCCTACTGCCCCTGGCTGGCCCTCCAACTCCCAAGTTTGTCTCCGAACCTGGGATGTAGGTGCAGCAAGCAAATGCTTTTATGTTGCTGTGATAACTTTGTAATTTTTTCATGTTTTGACCCCAGATGTTCAACATAGTCTCTTTTTTTTGTAAACTTTATCAAAAAACATCAGTTACATCAGATTTTACTTGTCAGTCTCAGCAATTATACATAAAACCTCTCTGTTATTGAGAGTTCACACTTTTTTCATACATTCCAGTTAAGTAGGCTAGGATCAGGCTTCAATCCTTAACATTAATATTCCATTTGTGTGCTTTATACAAGATTATACAAATATGTACATGTATTTTATCCTAATCAGTGTTTTATTCAATACTGTAATTGAACCCTTCCTAGAAAATTCCCATTCTTGTTGGGCTTTATTAATTAGAAATATTCACAAAGGAAAAGCAGGTGTCCCCGGGGTTTCTCCCTGCCTCAAATACACTTTTTCCATCTTACTCTCTCTTACAAATTAGGGAACTAATCCTGTTCTAGGGCTACCTTCAGTAGTTCCCACATAGGTTTGTAATGGTTCAGCTGTTGCCTCACTGAATAGTGTATATGTTCCACTTTCATGGAGTATAAAAGAAATTGTGCCCATTGAGAAATTGTAGGGCATGACCCTAATCTCCAGTGTAGGGTGAGCACCCTCTTTCCCATGGCATAACCCTGTTTTTTTCAGGGGGTGGAGCTTCGCTTTCTGCCTCTAGAGAAGCTCAGCAAAATCTTCACCAGGTCTACTTCTGGTATTTCCTGCTGATCAGCTATCTTCGAGAGTATCTCTGTAATTCTGATCCAGAATCTCTTAACCTTGGGGTCTCCCCATACCAATACCATATGGAAATAGGGCCCTACCTGAGATTTACACTTAGGATATAAATCTGTTGTTGTGGGGTCTTTTCTATGTGCTAGGGAAGGCGTCAAGTAAGTTCTGTATAAGTAGTTTAGATGTATTGCCCATATTCAGTTGTTAACAGAACACTCCATACTACCCCTAAAGATTCTGTCCCAATTTCCTCCTGTCAGGGTTTATGGGTATATATCCACTTCACATGCTTTTTTCAGTTTCTCTCTGGGGTCTGGAAGGGCCCTAACAGTAAATAATAAATTTTGCTGAGCAGTTTGGAGCTCTTGGATGTATTCTTAAGAGTTTTTTCCAATAAGGAATGCTTGAGGGCCTCCTCCTTCTTCTCCCTCTGGGTGAGTATGTCCCTAGCCTTACAGTAGATAAAAAAGTGTCTGGGCTTCATGTAATACTTTCTTAGCAAGGTGAGAAAATCCAACAACCCCTCTCCCTGGTACATTTAAGAGAGAAGTGTCAGGTTCTTTCCTGACCATTCCCACAGAATAGAAAAGTCCTCTGCATGCGAATCATAGTGTAGTGACAGTGTATTAGTTATCATGGCATCTGGTGAGTGGAAGTCCCAACTTCCCAATAAGTCATGGGCTTTTTTCCATGTTCTAAGGTGTGTGCCAGTCAGTGGGGGTTAAATATGTGGTTTAAGTATTCCTTTCACTTCTGGAATCAATGTTGATGAGTACAGGGATTCCTCTCCCTCCTCATACTACACATCTACTCATGCTTTCCTGGTCTCATCTGCTTGGACGAGATCCCCCACAAATGTGAGTCGTGCTGCCATATAGTAAAGCTTCACATTTGGTAGCTCCAGTTCCCCTTTCTGGATCCCCGATCACAATGCCTCCTTTATGATTCTAGGTCTCATTCCCTGCCACAGTAAGAAAGTAATTGCTCCCTCTATTGCTTTTATATAGGACAAGGGAACCTGGGTCGGAATTGACTGGAAAATGTATAAACACTGCGGTAGGATGTACATTTTTACCAAGTTGACTCTGCCCACTAGTGTCAGAGGGAGACTTTGCCACCTTTGATAGTCCGTTTTCACTTTCTGAATTACTGGCTTATAATTGACTTCTGAGAGTTTTGTAAGGCCACTTGTAAATTTAATCCCTAGATATTTAATTTCCTTGACTGGTTGGATTATGGTCTCTCCAAATTTGATTTTGTTTGGGTCTCTACCCGGGGCAGCCGCTCACATTTATTCCAGTTTATTTTATGTCCTGAAATCAGGCCATAGATTGGGAACATTTGTGTGAGGACATTCGTTCCATTTTCTGGGTATTTCAGAAAAAGAAGAATATCATCTGCGTATAATGATATTATATGATTTTGCCCTCACTACTTTCATCCCACCAAATCTACATGACCCTTTATGGCAGCTTCCAAGGTCTCTATGGTGAGAACATATAAAAGCGGTGAGACGGGGCTGCCTGTCTATGACAAGGGTGATGCTAGGGCACCCCTCACCAGAGAATTCAATGAGTGGTTGAAAAACTGGTGTGGAGCTCAGGGTTTTGGCTTCATTGGGGACTGAGGAACCACCTGGAGGGATGCAGACCTATATTGGTGCGATGATTTGCATCTGTCCGGGGGGGAACCAGGATCCTAGGTGAGAGGTTTAAATGCTTTATTGGCAAGCATTTAAACTAGCCAAGGGGGGAAGCACTGAAAAGTAGCAGGGAAATCCCGGCCTCCCCCCACAAAACATGGTAATTAGTGAGGTAAACAGCAAGGTAGAGAAGTTATTAGGGAGCAGAACAGAGGTAAATGTAAAAAAGGCAAAGGCAGTAAGGACAGGAATGGGGCTAAAAGGGGTGAGGCTATCAAAAAGTGGAGGGTGATGAGTACCAATGCCTGTAGTCTGTATAACAAGCTCCCTGAACTAGTAGCCTTGATGGAAGAGGGTTGCCTGGATATTGTGGCAGTTACAGAAACATGGTACACAGAGAACCATGACTGGGATGTCAACATACCAGGATACACAATCTACAGGAGGGACAGGGAGGTTAAAAGAGGAGGAGGAATAGCTCTCTATGTAAAGGAAGGGATCAAAGCAACAGAACTAAAGAGTAAACAGGGAGCAGATGAGGCACTCTGGGTCACCCTGGAGACAGGAAATGGCACCACAATCCACATGGGGGTTGTATACAGACCGCCATCTCATGGGGAGGGAACGAACAAGGAAATGATAGAAGGCTTCCTTAGAATGGCAGAAAAAGGGGAGATATTGTTGATGGGGGACCTGAATATACCAGATGTTAACTGGAGCACCTTTGCTGCAGGCACATCCAAGAGCAGGGCCATTCTTGATGCCTTACAGGGGGCATGCCTCAGACAGCTAGTATTGGAACCCACTCGGGAAGGAGCAATCTTAGACCTGGTACTCTCAAATGAGGATGGAGAAAGAATCTCAGATTTAGAAGTGGGTAGCCATCTGGGAACAAGCCACCACCAAACAGTGTGGTTCATGATAAACACAGCCATACAATCAAGCCATACAAAAGCAAGAGTATTGGACTTTAGGAGGGCTGACTTTGGGAAAATGACAGAGTGCCTCAGAAAAGCACTAGCAAACAAGCAAGAAGGAGGAGTGGAGGAACAATGGAGAGTAATCAAAACAGCCATCACAGAGGCAACAAGCCTTTGTGTAAAGCAAATCAGTAAAACACAACAAAGGAAAAAAAATGCTATGGTTCTCAAAAGAGGTGGCAGGAAGGTTAAGGAGAAAAGGATAGCATTTAGGAAATATAAGGAAACACAGAAGGAGCAGGACAGAGAATTTGTCACGTTAAAGCAGAAAGAGGCTGGGAAGGCAGTCAGAATAGCAAAGGCCCAAACCGAGGAAAGGATAGCCAATTCTGTTAAGAAGGAGGATAAGACCTTTTATAGGTACATTAGGGAGCGAGGAAAGACCAAAGGAGGGATACTGAGGCTTAATAAAAGGGAAGGAATGTGGGTAGAGGGTGATCGTGAAAGAGCAGAGATACTGAATGAATATTTCTGCTCAGTATTCACAAAGGAAGAGGAGGGGGAGTTACCTAAACCAAACAAGAGAAACACTCAGAAGATGGGAGTCAATACCAGTCCATTTACAGAAGTAAGGGTTCTGAAAGAACTAATAAAATTGAAGGTGGACAAAGCAATGGGGTCTGATGGGATTCACCCAAAGATTCTAAAAGAACTAAGGGTAGAACTAGTGACACCGCTGACTACTCTCTTTAACAAATCATAGGAGGATGGGGTGGTACTCAAGGACTGGAGGAGGGCAGATGTGATTCCTCTTCACAAAAGTGGGAGCAGGTCAGATGCAGGAAACTACAGACCAGTTAGCTTGACCTCAGTGGTAGGGAAAATGATGGAATCACTTCTGAAGGAAAGAATTGTTGAGTGCCTAGAGGCCAGTGGGGCACAGGACCCAAGGCAGCATGGATTCACAATGGGATGGTCGTGTCAGACGAATCTAATAGATTTCTTTGACTGGGTGACCAAAGTAGTAGACCAGGGAGAGGCTGTGGACATGGCCTACCTAGATTTTAGCAAGGCATTTGATACAGTCCTACACAAAAGAGTAATACACAATTTAGCCAGCCTTGGAGTGGGTCCCAAGGTGGTAGCTTGGATAAAAAATTGGCTAGACAACAGGACGCAAAGGGTAGTAGTAAATGGAGTACACAGTGAAGCAAGGAGGGTTACTAGCGGGGTGCCGCAGGGTTCAGTACTAGGACCGGTCCTTTTTAATGTCTTTATAAGTGACATTACAGAGGAACTGGAAGGAAAAGTATGTCTCTTTGCAGATGACACAAAGATCTGCAACAGGGTTGGTACACAAGATGGAGTAGAAAGGATGAGAAGGGATTTGGCAAGGTTGGAGGAATGGTCAAATGTATGGTAGCTCAGATTCAATGCAAAGAAGTGCAAGGTAATGCACATGGGAAACAAAAACCCAGAGGAAGCATACACAATGCGGGGTGAGATAATGACGACAGTAAAAATGGAATGGGACCTGGGGGTAATTATATCAGATGACCTAAAGGTGGGCAAGCAATGTGAGAAGGCAGTAAGGAAGGCAGGGGATATTGGGATGCATGGGAAGAGGCATCAATAGATTAAACAGAAAGTTGTTATCCCTCTGTACAGACAGTTGGTAAGACCCCATCTAGGTATCGTGCAGTTCTGGAGACCCCATCTCAAAAGACATAGAGTGCAGGCTGTCCAGAGGAGGGCAACTAAATGGTGCACGGTCTGCACCAGAAGACATATCGAAGAAAGACTAAAGGAGCTTAATATGTATACCCTTGAGGAAAGGAGGGAGAGAGGGACATGATAGAAACTTTCAAGTACCTCAAGGGAATCAACAAAGTCCAAGAGGGTAGCATCTTTCAGAAAAAGAGATGTGCAAGAACAAGGGGGCACAATTTGAAGATAGAGGAGGGAAGGCTCAGAGGTAATGTGAGAAAGCATTTTTTCACAGAGAGGGTTGTGGATGCATGGAACAGTCTCCCTGAGGAAGTTGTAGAGTCAAGAACAGTGGAGGAATTCAAGAATACATGGAACAGACATAAGGCAGTCCTAGTGGGGGGTAGGAGGAAGTAAGCTGTTGGTTAACCAGGATCTGCAGCTTATCTGTTAGGTAGGAAAATGGGCAGACTAGGTGTGCCAAGCGGTCCTTATCTGCCATCAAATTCTATGTTTCTATGTTTCTAAATGGTACCTCTCATGAGAGAGAAGGTCTGGGAGAGGTCATCATCTGTTAAAATTTGTGCCTTAGACGAAGCGTATAGGGTCTCTATTCAGGATCATATTCTGGGGCCTAAGTCTAACTTCTTCAAAGTGGCAAACATGAACGCTCATTCTACTTGGTCGGAGGCCTTCTTTGCATCTAATGTTAGGAGGCCCTCACCCCCTTCCCTCCATCCCCCTGTCCATCTATGTATTATATTGATAGCATGTTGGTGGGGGCGGGGGAATGCTGCAAGTCTCGATGGCTGAGAGGGACCTTGGGGTGGTGGTGGTGGATGTCAAGATAAACAATTCGGAGACTTGTAGGAGGGCAGCAGCCAAGGCCAACAGGATGCTGGGAAGCATCGCTAGGGGGATCACTTCCAGAAGGAGGGAAGTGATTCTCCCTCTGTATAACTGCTTGGTGAGGCCGAACCTCGAGTACTGCATGCAGTTTTGGAGGCCACACTTAAAGACGGACATTAAACTCCTGGAGAGGGTCCAGAGGAGGGCAGCCAAAATGATTTGGGGCTTGGGGATAGGACCTATAAGGAGAGGCTCGAAGAGCTAAATATGTACACATTGGAAGAGAGAAGGGACCAGGGGGACATGATAGAGGTCCTCAAGTACATGAAGGGGGTAAATAGGGGAGGAACAGTCAGGGTGCTTCGAAGGAAGGAGGAGGGGGCCACTAGAAGGCATGGGTGGAAGCTGGAGGGAGGAAGATTCAGGGGAGAAAGGAGGAAGTGCTACTTCACTGAGAAGTTGGTGGAGCCATGGAATGTGCTGCCTAGGGGGCTGGTGGAGGCAGAGATGGTGGAGGGGTTCAAGAGGGGGTGGGACAGATACAGGGGAAGGAGGAAGGGTTCTGGAAGCAAAATCCAATGCAGCGAGAATATTCAGAACTGGGAAGGGAGAAGCCAGAGAAGGCGAGGGGGGCAGCAAGGTCAGCTCCCAGAGTGGGGAATGACCAAACGAGCAGACACGAAAGACCATTAGGCCTATTCTGCTGGTATTTTAGTAAGTTAGTATGTCTAAGATTATGCTTAGCCTGTCTCCCCTTCACAAAACTCCACTGGTCTGTGTGTATCAAGCGTGGGAGGGCCTCCTCTAAACATTTTACCAAGATTTTTGCAATAATTTTGTAGTCAGCATTTAACAGTGAAATCAGTCTGTATGACCCACATTTTCAGGGGTCTTTCCCAGCCTTGGGGAGAACTGTAATCGTTGCGACACACTGAGAGGGAGGAAGTTTCCTCTCCAGCAGCACTTGTTGTATCATCCTGTACACAAAGGGGCCTAATACTTCCCACACTGCTTTATAGAACTTTGAGGGGATACCATCAGGTCTGGATGCCTTTCCTCATTTAGTTGACCAAACAGCCTGCCATAGTTCTGTTTTTTTCAATTGGAGCATCCAGGTTGTCTTGATTTATTTGGGATACAGTTGGTAATGTCACCTTGTCTAGAAATTTAGAAAGGCGTACATCCCTTGGAGCTTGGTATGTGTAAAGATCTTCATAAAAGCAGCAGAAAACTGAATTAATCTCTTGTGAGCTATTGGTGCAGGTTCCATCCCTTTTCTCTAGCTCATAAGTGGATCTTTCCACTCTTTTTGTTTTAAGTTGCCAGGCCAGGAACTTGCCTGGTTTATCACCTTCAAAGAGGGTGTGAGATCGAGTGAGCAATAATGCTTTCTCTAACCTTCAAGATGCCATCTAACTCAGTTTCCCCTTCAGTTTTCTTAGGGTGGGGTTATGTCCAGCTCCTCTCTGCACCACTTCCTCTTTCTCTAACCCCAAGATCTCGTGTTCTAATGTCTCTTCCTCCTGTCTTATTTTCTTTTAGTATAGACTGTGCACGCAGTTGTCTCACCCCTGATACATGCTTTCATGGTATCCCATAAAATTTGCATGGGGGTTTCCACATTGTCATTTATTTGTACAAATTCCAGAAGTTTTCCTGATATATGTTGGAAATAGAGTGGGTCATTCACAAGGGACAGATCCATCCTCCAATTTCTAGCTTTAGGTTCCTCAGCTTCCTGCAAAAGGGATATCGACAGAGGGGCATGGTCTGAAATCAGAATAGGGCCATATTCTGCATCCACCACTGTTTTCATTAGGGTTTGTGAGCATAACATAAAATCCAATCTGGTGCAGATTTTATGTGCATGGGAGAAAAAAGAATACTTCATCTTCCCAGGGTGCAAGGACCTCCAAGCATCTTTTAGACCCCACCTGAGATTAGATTCAGTAATGCTTTATGGCATGTAGGGGGTGCCCTACTTCTCTTACCTGAATGATCAAAGGCAGAGTCAAGATATGTACTGAAGTCTCCTCCAACTAATAAATGGCCCCCATATAAGGCAAGGTCTACTGACAGCTGTAGGAAAAACTCCAGTGAGTCATAGTTTGGGCCTAGATGTTAACCAAGTACATGGAATCCTGTCCAAGACCACCTGTATGATCAGGTACCTCCCTGGTATCTATTTTGGTAGCAACAATCTCGACCTTTAGGGTTGGTCTGAACCAAATAGCCACCTCCTGAGCCTTGGAGGTAAAGGGTGCCGCTATCAATTCCCCCTCCCCCCACATGAATTAGCCAACCTTATGATTTCTTGTGGAGCCATATGTATTTCTTGGAGGAATGCGATATCCCCCTTTGTTTTCCTTATGTATGAACACACTGTTTTTCTTTTCGCAGCAGTTTTAAGCCCATTTACACTCCACGTTATAATCTTAAGTCTAGCCATTCTGATCTACATCTTGAAATAAGATCTTGTGCATCTCTCCATATCGTACATTTCTGACTGTGTGAAAAACCAATGTACCAACCTTGATTTTTAACTGTTTCCACAACTTTGTTCCTACCCCCCACTTCATTTATAACTTTAATTTTCTTCAAAACCTAAATAAACTTTTCTCAATTTTAACTCCCCAACTATCCCTTTCACCCTGATCCTCCCCCCCTCCCAAACCCCCCTCTCTTCCTGTGAATCCCCAATCAAATTCCCCTTGTTTATTCCTCCCCTCATCACCCTTAGAGAGGGAGATTCCCTTTCTATCCCCCCTGGTCTGATGGGCACCCCAGACCCATCTTCCATGCCTTCCTATGTCTCGTGGATGGAGCTGGGCCACCCATCCCTTTGCCTTCATCTCTTACCCATTATTCCTCCTTGGCATTGCACCCAGGGAGACATGTGGAGGATTGCTTGCTACCAGTTGCATCATAGGCCTTCCAAAATATAACAGGAGCAGATGAAGGGGCTACAGTTACACTTCTATTGAGTAGGGTGTAGTGTCTTCTACTAATTACTGCTTCCTTTACTTCTTGTTTATGAGCATTCTGAGGGTGGCCAAGGCACATCTACACCATGAGAGGTGCATCTCCAACCCTGGTTAGCCTCTCCCATGCGTTTTTCAATATTGTCCCAATTGCTCAACCAGTTGCTTTTATATGCTCGTCTCAGAGGGCATATTCCACTCCTACACCTTTTAATATATTTATAGCCTTATAGCCTACTCCTGATGTATTTCCTCCATACACACACCCCCATTCCCATTATCACTGTCAACCAATTTTAGTTCATAGGAAATCTTTCTGGTGTTTTTCCACCAAGTAGAAGTAACAAGGCTTCATTATATGTCCCGAAACTGGATAAACATTTTACAAATTCTCATTATCCCCTTACAGTCAATAATAAACAGAAAAAGAACCTGAACTTAGTCACATTCCCTTGGGGTTAATATCCAAATCTCCAGACTTAATTGTCCGGTTCTCTGCCCCCCAACCGCATCACCATAGCTACTAATATATTATTTTACAAAGTAGCTATTAGCGGGGGGGATCATCGGCTTTCATTAGCCCTTATTAATAATCCGTTTTAAGTAAGAATGCTAAATATCTCACCTCATATGATTTTTATCAAGAACTCTCATTTTTTTATGGGCTTTAGCCCTTTCTTAAAAGAAAACCTAATAAAATAACCACTGTTGTCCGAACAGGAATTGTCAACCTTAAAGAAGAAAGTCTGAGAGGCCAGACAGCTCATCAGTTGCTGAGGCGGTGTCCTGGCTTCATATTTCAGTCAAGCAGTTTCCTTACCTCCCCCTCAAATCTGTGTACATCGACTGTACCTCACTCTTGAATGTCTCCTTCCATGCCTCCCCCTCCTCCATTCTCCCCAGCTCAGCATTAACATAGAAACATAGAATTTGATGGCAGCTGTCTGTACAGAGGGATAATAACTTCCTGTTTTCTACTGGTGATGCCTCTCCCTATGCATCCCAGTATCCCCCCAGCCCTCCTTGCTGCCCTCTCACATTGCTTGCCCATCTTTAGGTCATCTGATATGACTACCCCCAGGTCCCTCTCCATTTTACTGTTCTCTTCTCCTGGGTTTTTGTTTCCCAGGTGCATTACCTTGCACTTCTTAGCATTGAATCTAAGCTGCCATACAGCTGACCATTCCTCTAACCTTGCCAAGTCCCTTCTCATCCTTTCCACCCCACCTTGTGCATCAACTCTGTTGCAGATCTTAGTGTCATTTGCAAAGAGGCATACTTTTCCTTCCAATCCTTCTGCAATGCCGCTTATAAAGACATTGAAGAGGACCGGTCCTAATACTGAACCCTGCGGTACCCCACTAGTAACCCTCCTTTCTTCTGAGTGGACACCATTTACTATTACTCTCTGTGTCCTATTCTCCAGCCAATTCTTTACCCAGGCTGTCATCTTGGGACCCACTCCCAGGCTGGCTAACTTGTATATTAATCTTTTGTGTGGGACTGTGTCAAATGCCTTGCTAAAGTCTAGGTAGGCCATGTCCACAGCCCCTCCCTGATCTACTACTTTGGTCACCCAGTCAAATAAATCTATCAGATTCATCTGGCATGACCTTCCGCTGTGAATCCATGCTGCCTAGGGTCCTTGCTCTGGCCTCTAGATACTCGACAATTCTTTCCTTTGAAGTGATTCCATCATTTTCCTATCACTGAGGTTAAACTAACAGGTCTATAGTTTCCTGCTTCTGCCTTGCTCCCACTTTTGTGAAGGGAATCACATCTGCCCTCCTCCAGTCCTCGGGTACCACCCCATCCTCCCATGATTTGTTAAAAAGGGTAGTCAGTGGTGTCACTAGTTCTACCCTTAGTTCTTTTAGAATTCTGGGATGAATCCCATCAGGCCCCATTGCTTTGTCCACCTTCAGTTTTTTCAGGTTCTTTCAGAACCCTTTCTTCTGTAAATGGGCCGGTATCAACTTCTGTATCCAGCGTGTTACTACTGTTTGTTTTATGTACCTCCCCCTCTTCCTTTGTAAATACTGAGCAAAAATATTTGTTTAGTATCTCTGCCTTTTCACAGTCTCCCTCTGTCCACCCTCCCTCCCCTTTATTAAGCCTCACTATCCTCCTTGGTCTTCCTTCGCTCCCTGATGTACCTATAAAAGGTTTTATCCCCCTTCTTAACTGAGTTGGCTATCTTTTCCTCGGTTTGGGCCTTTGCTGTTCTGACTGCCTTCCCAGCCTCCTTTTGCTTTTAACTGTACAGTTCTCTGTCCTGCTCCTTCTGCGATTCCTTGTACTTCCTGAATGCTTTCTTTTTCTCTTGAACCTTCACTGCCACTTCCTTTGAGAACCATAGTGGTTTCTTACATCGTCATGTTTTGTTTATTTGCTTCACACAAAGGCTCGTTACCTCTGTGATGGCAGTTTTTATTATTCCCCATTGTTCTTCCACCCCCTCCTTCCTGCCCATTTGCTAGTGCATTCCTTAGGCACTCACCCATTTTGGCAAAGTCAGCCCTCCTAAAGTCCAGTACTTTTGTCTTTGTATGGCTTGACTCTATTGCTGTGTTTATTGTGAATCATACTGTTTGATGGTCGCTAGTTCCCAGATGGCTACCCACTTCTACATCTGTAATCCTCTCTCCATCTCCATTTGAGAGAATCAAGTCTAATATTGCTCCCTCTCGAGTGGGCTCCAGTACTAGTTGTCTAAGGCATGCCCCCTGTCTGCATCTAGAATAACTGCACTCCTCGAAGTGGCAGCTGCAACTGCACTCCAGTTAACATCTGGCATATTCAGATCACCCCACGGTCATGCAAATCAAAGGGCTGATGCCTTCTTGGATTAGAGTGGCTTCAGTCCTTTGAAGTGCATGACAATTCAACCCACCCAGCAGAGAGTTGCTTCAGGACAAGACCTGTCATCACCGGTGTAGAATGCCGAGCCCCTTGTTCTGTGAACTGCAATGGGCTCCACAGCTACCTCCCACCGAAATCCTGTATTACAATAATAAGTTGGTTTGCGCAAGCGCAACCAACGTAATAAAATATTTTTTTGTATTGATCTGTGGTGCTATTCAGGAGTGTATGAATCTGCAAATATCAATAAACATTCAAAATTATTTACAAATCTGAACAAGAGTAACCCAAATGTTATCATAATAACACAATGATGAGCGGGTCCAGTGGCACTGAGGGTTGAGGCGCTGGATGCCACACCTCGCTCCACACCGGCCACCCAGGTTTGGGAATGAGCCCAGGTCATCGGGGGTCAGCAGGGGAAGACTAGGATCGAGTGTCCAATGACAGCTCTCCTAGTCCTGAGAAAAGGGTGGGATCCACACCAAGCTCTGGTAGTCCCTGGGGACGCCCGGCGGTACTGGAGATGCGTGGGTGCCTAAGGGGAAGGGGCATGATGGACATCTGCATGTTTGTGCATGGATGTCATTGCATGTCCATGCTCCCATTGGGGCAGATCAAGGAAAAAGGTCTGGATGTGACCGTGTAGCTTGATGGCCATGCCTTGCCGTGCTGGGAGGACTGTTGTGGAATCGCGCTGGGGGAGGGATTGGCGCCAGTCGGGCAGTCAGGGAAGGGGAAGCCCTCCAGAGTATCAGCTACAGCCATTGCAGACCTCCTCATCATGCGAGTGAGCCTGCTGCTCTCCCCATCGGAAGGGCCTGTGGCTGGATGGCCCTGCCAGTAGGCACTGCAAAGGGGGCGAAAAAGAGGGACGTGAGAAAAATCAATAACAATGTTGTTTTTTTTTTACTATAACTTCCGTGTCAGTGGAGATGCCTGGCTTTTCATATGTCTTGGTATTTGGAGGGCTGTTAACACCCAGTGGGACACCACGGTAGATAGATCTGCACTGCTGTGTAAACCAGACCCCTATAGCTCAGGATCCCTCTATACAATAGAATAAGGAATGGGCCTTAGTGGATGTTTGGAGGCACCTAAATCCTTAGGGAGTAATCTTCCTAACATACATGCCAAACATACACTAGAATTGACCTGCTTCTGATTTCACAAACCATTTTAAACTCAGTTGGAAGTGCCTAATATGTGTCAGTTCTGTCCTCTAATCATGCGCCACTGGCAATCACAATCCAAAGGACGATGTCGCTCATAAACTCATGGTGCTTACGTCTCAGGTTTATATTAGATGAAGAATTATCTGCCAAGATAGAAAGTGACCCTTGGTTATCCCACACTACTGCATATTATGAGGGCACTAGAGAAGGCCATTTTGTGGCCTGGCAGCCTAAAACAAATGACTCTATGTTTACTCTTCACCTCAAAGGGAGAAGTAACCTTAACTAGCATATGCAGAGGCTTAACTGGAGATTTGCAGGCTTGAAGCACTTTGATACTAAGTACTGTAGTTATGTAGTCCACAGTACGGTACAGCAACAAACAAGTCATTTAAAATTCCACATATTCCTTAACAACCTCTCAAGAATCTTTTGAAATCTCATTTTAAGTGCCTGACTCAATGAATGCAGTAAATCACAATTCCAAAAACCAAACTGACACTGACACACACACATAGATCTAGAGAAGGGACTATGGGCTCACATACACAAACACACCCCAGGAATCCAGCGGGAAGGTGACTGTACTGTCCAAAAAGCTACTTAGGTTTAGTTTTTCATGTCGTATAAGGTTTCAACCCAGATAATACAGTCTGCAGCTGGAGAGTATGTAAATCTGACAAATGTAGAATCCTATTTTTAATTTCAAATTCAGTTTTATTTGTTAAAAAGTATTTGTCTAGCCGGCCCAGTGGTGCTGAGGGTTGAGGCACTGGACATCACACCTCACTCCATGTTAGCGACTCAGGTTCTGGAATGACCTCGGGTCAGCAGGCGTCGACAGGGGTGTAAAGGGATTGAGCATCCGTGGACTGCTTTCCCTCTCTGGGGGAAGGGGATTCCCAGCTGTCGGTGCACTAGTGACCACTGGCGGAGACTGGGGGTGGTGCGCTGGCACTGTATGGAAGGAGTGAACTTGGGGCATGGTGCTGGGTGGGACCAAATGCGGATGTGTGTGTGCTCCCTCCAATGGCATCATTGCAAGCCCCAGCTGATGTCAAGCCAGAAAAGGGAAAAGCATGGTGCTCAGTCACGGTGGCTTAATGGCTGTCTGAGGAAATGCCTGGCCTTGGGGGCACCACCACCCAATACAGGATCCTGTGTCAGTGGGGAGTGAGGGGGACTCTCTGCTGCCTCACTGTGGGGGGGAAGTTGCAGGGGTAGATGGTGGTGGGGGCTTCACTGGGGCAGGACCAAATGGTGGCCGGAGATGGATGGATGCTGGGACATGAAAAATTCAGACCGAAGGGCCACACCGGTAAAAAGGACTAACTAAAAAAAAAAATAAAGAATTTGTCCAAAACGGCTGTACACTCGGAACTAAATGAATAAGTTCATGCAAAACACTAAAAACAGGAGCATAATAACTTTTTAAACACTGATCAAGATCATGCAGCACAACAGTTAAAGGAGATAGGAAATGGAAATACCATTCTATAATACTAAGGAAAGTATTTTTGTATTTTTATTAATAATACAGTAAACTTCAGAGGGCAGTACCAGTCATTAAAGAGCTTCCCCCTTAAAAATCACTTGTTATCACAGGCTGGGATAATTTAAAACAAGCATTTGTCAATACCAAATGTTTGCTTGCTGGCATTAGCATTGGAAGTGCAGGAGTTAAACAGATGCAGAATAGGAATGGCAGTGAAGTATTGAACTGACGCCAACCCCACCCCACCCTGCAGAGATGGACAGGCATTGGGGTGTGCCTTTGGGTCGTCGCCCATAACGCTCATGCCGTTTCACCTCACCCTATCCTGCAGACACTGAGAAGTGTCAAGGTGTACCTTGGGGTGTTCAGGCTTTACACATACCCCATTCCATAATGAAATGTGCTGAAATGGGCGCAGCATAGGAGAATGGGGTGAACTTTGGGGCCAAAGAGTCCAAGTCCTCGATGTCTGTCACTGGCTGCAGGGTAGCGGTGGGGGTGGAATCGCGTAAGCATTACTGTCAACAATCCCAAGTCACACCCCTGATGCCTGTCAGTCCCTACAGGGTAGGGCAATATGGTCAGAAACCCTAATGCCCTGGGTGTTTCTTGGTATTTTCACTCCAAGTTTTCAACATGGGCTTTTTGTGACCCCACCGCATGAACAGTGACATTATCAGTTCATTAGCCAAAAGGTGATTTTGCACAGCGACTGCAGGTATAAAAACACATTTTGAACAGGATGTGAAAAATAACAACAGTACTGTTCATGAGTAGGAGGAGTAAAAAAATGGTAATGTTGAAAATCTGGAGTGAAAATATAAAACAATTTGTGAAGTCACAAGTGTGTGTAGAAACTGCGCAATGCACACCCATAATGCAATTATTTTGGGGATTTTTTTACACCAGATTTTCAACATAGGCATTTTGGGACCTCTGCTCATAAAAAGTAGCACTGTGATTTTCTTTTTTTTTTCCTTTTTACAGCTATCATTTTCTCTCCTTCCACTGCCAGCTTGTCCTTAGGAGGGTGCCCCCAGCTCCATCCCCCCAGTGTCTACCAGCCGTCGCTGACCTGAACTCCAGGGCTTGCCCCACTCAGCGGGGTCAGTGGGGGTCCCCAATCCCCCACCAAAGTCCAGATTTAGTGGGCCAGTGCCGTGGCTAGCCGGGGGCAGAGCCTGCGAGGCGCCCTCCTCCATTATGCACAGTAGTGCTTTTTCTCCTCCTGTTCTCTCCAGGAGTTGGGACCGTGCAATGTCACCAGTGGAGGGGAGCACGCAAGCGCTCCCTCTAGGCATCTGGCCTGACTCCTCCACAGCTTGTGGTGTGGCACCTTGTCTCCTTACCTCCACCAGGGGGGTGAACAAGCGCTAACAACCAGAAACCCCTCCTCCCTGGAGAAGGAGAGCAGTCCATCAGACGCTCAATCCTTCTCCTCCCCTGCTGACCCCCAGCGGCCCATGCTCGTTCCCAAACATGGGTCAATGGAATAGCGTGAAGTAAGGCGCCAGCGCCTCAGTGCCACCGGGCCAGCACTGTGATTTTCTTAATCTGCCTCGAACATTGATTCGCACAGTGACCATGCCCATTCTGTGCCGAGGGGTGAACACATGTTTCAGGTAGGATGTGAAAAATGAAAGCTGTACTTTTCATAAAGCGATATGCAAACATGACAATGTCAAAAATCTGGATTAAAAATACAAAAAATTGGAGAAGTTACGCGTGTACGTAGAAACTGCACAACGCATGCTGGTAACACAGTCATTTTTGGGAATTTGTTCACCAAATTTGCAACATGAGCTTTTTCTGACCTCTCATTATGAGCACTGTCACTGTGATTTTCTTAATCTGTCTTAAATGTTGATTTCGCACAGCGACTGCTCCATTGTGCGCCAGATGTGCGAAAACACATTTCAGGCAGGATGTGAAAAATGACAGCTGTATTGTTCATAAAGAGGTGCATAAAAATGGCAATGTTTAAAATCTGAGGTAAGAATATTAAAAATTCTCAGAGTTACGAGCATGTGTGGGAACTCTGCAGTGCACACTCGTAACCATCATTTCTTTGAAATTTTTTCATCAAATTTGCAACATAGGCTTTCTGGGAGCCCACCTCATGAACAGTGATGCTGTAATTTTGGTAATCTGTTCCGGAACGTTTTTCTGCATAGTAACCACAAAATCACCTTTTGGGGCTGAATAACGACACGACAGTGAATGAGTTCCTGAGGAGGGGTCCCTAGAACCCCATGCTGAAAATTTAGAGCCAAAAGTCGCAAAAATGACCGAGATAGCCACCTAAGTTGAAACCCCCCCATTTGTGCCATTATACAGCTTACCAGCATTTCTTCAGTTTGTGGTCAACTTCGAAGAGTGCAGATGTGTTTTCACTCGACTGAAGATCACCTGTGCCAATCTCTAAAGGTAAGTATGGGTGGGGGTGCATGGAGGGGGTACACAGAGGGTGGTTATGGTTTGGGGAGGGGCACTGCAGATCATTAGGGACCGTTTTCTTGTTTACAGGTTAAAAAAACATATTGGGAAGGTTTTCTGTTTTACAGGTACATTTGGCACATGGGGTGGGCTCCCAGTGTGCAGCCTGGGTGTTTTGGAAGGAACTGGAGCCAATGGGGATTGGGTCCCCTGTTGGCAAAGAAAATGGGTCTGTGTTTGGGTTAAGCATGATACTGAGGGGGATTGGGCACCCCCTTGGCAGACAAATTAAATTACAGGGACATCATGATGATAGATATTGGGCTCCCCACTGGCAAATGAACTGGGGAAGAGACATACCGACATGGGGATTTAGCACCCCCGATATCAGCTTTCATGGGACTGTGAGAGGCGGGTGGCGACAGCCGCCATGGTGTTTATTGAAATGTTACACCGGCAAATTTCTTTCAAGTTTGGGGCACACTTCGGAGCTGCTGTCATAAACAGCATGCAGTATTAGGACTGGTCCTCTTCAATGTCTTTATAAGCGACATTGCAGAGGGACTGGAAGGAAAAGTATGTCTCTTTGCAGATGACACAAAGATCTGCAACAGAGTTGATGCACAAGGTGGGATGGAAAGGATGAGAAGGGACTTGGCAAGGTTAGAGGAATGGTCAAATGTATGGCAGCTTAGATTCAATGCTAAGAACTGCAAGGTAATGCACCTGGGAAACAAAAACCCAGGGGAAGAATACACAATGGGGGGTGAGATACTAACAACAACAAAAATGGAAAGGGACCTGGGGGTAGTCATATCAGATGACCTAAAGGTGGGCAAGCAATGTGAGAGGGCAGCAAGGAGGGCTGGGGGGATACTGGGATGCATAGGGAGAGGCATCACCAGTAGAAAACAGGAAGTTATTATCCCTCTGTACAGACAGTTGGTGAGACCCCATCTGGAGTACTGCATGCATTTCTGGAGACCCAGTCTCCGCAAGGACATAGACAGGATGGAGGCTGTCCAGAGGAGGGCAACTAAAATGGTGCAGGGTCTGCACCAGAAGACATATGAAGAGAGACTTAAGGAGCTGAATATGTATAGCCTCGAGGAAAGGAGGGAGAGGGGGGACATGATAGAAACTTTCAAGTACCTCAAGGGAATCAACAAAGTCCAAGAGGGTAGCAACTTTCAAAAAAAGAGGTGTGCAAGAACAAGGGGGCACAATTTGAAGATAGAAGGGGGCGGCTCAGAGGTAATTTAAGGAAGTATTTTTTCACAGAGAGGGTTGTGGATACATGGAACGGCCTTCCGGAGGAGGTTGTGGAGTCAAAAACGGTGGTGGAATTCAAGCATGCATGAGACAGTCATAAGGCAATTCTAGGGGGTGGGGGTAGGAAGAAGTAGGCTGCTGTTTAACTAGGATCTGCAGCTTATCCAATAGGTAGGTAAATGGGCAGACTGGGTGGACCAAGCGGTCCTTATCTGCCATCAAAATCTATGTTTCTATGCTCATTCTTTGGTGCCACAGAGACAAGCCCCAAAAAGCAGTGGTGGCATTGGCCACAACATGACTGCACCTCCACAACCTGTTACTCCAGCAAGCTGTCACAACATGTTTCTTGCGCATGCGTTCAAGCAAACATAAACAAGCGTTTGTCAATACTGAATGTTTGCTTGCTGGCACTGGCATTGGCAGTGTAGGAGTTAGATAGATGCATAATAGGAATGGCAGTGAAGCATTAAACTGAAGCCAACCCCACCACCACCCTGCAGAGACTGACAGACATTGGGGTGTGTCTTATGGGTCGTCAGGCATAATGGCCACGCCATTTCACCACAGCCTACCCTGTAGACACCTACAAATATCATGGTGTGCCTTGGGGTCTTTGGGCCTTGTGCTCATCCCATTCCATAAGGAAATACAGTGAGATGGGCACAGTATAGGAAAATGGGGTGAACTTTGGGGCCAAGGAGTCCAAGGCACACCTTGATGCCTGTCAATGGCTGCAGGGTGTAGGAGGGGGTGGAATGGTATGAGCATTACAGGCGGCAATCCCAAGTGACATCCCTGATGCCTGTCAGTCTCTACAGGGTGGGACGTTATGGTCGGAAACCCTAATGCCCCAGGCATTCGTTGGTATTTCCACTCCAAATTTTCAACATGTTTTTTTGTGACCCCCATCTCATGAACGGTGGCAATAACAGTTTGTTAGCTGAAAGCTGATTTTGCACAGTGACTATGCCATTTGGCACCACAGGTGCAAAAACATATTTCGAACAGGATGTGAAAAATGAATGCTGTACTGTTCATGGGGGAGGTGAAAAAATGGCAATGTTGAAAATCTGGAGGGAAAATATAAAAAAAAAAAAACAACACAGTCACGAACATGTGTAGAAACTGTGCAATGCACACCTGTAATGTAATTAGTTTGGGGAATTTTTACAGCAGATTGTCAACACGGGCATTTTGACACTTCTGCTCATGAACAGTATCACTGTCATTTTCTTAATCTGTCCCGAACACTGATGTCCCACAGCGACCACGCATTTCTGTGCCAGAAGTGCAAAAACACATTTCAGACAGGGTGTGAAAAATGACAGCTATAATGTTCATAAGGAGGTGTGGAAAAATGGCAGTGTTGAAAATCTGGACTGAAAATAGTACAAATTTGTGAACTTACAAGGGTGTGTGGAAACTGTGCAATGCATGCTCGTAACACAGTCATTTATAGGAATTTTTTCACCAAATTTTCAACATAACCATTTTAAGACCTCTACTCATGAACAATGTCACTGTGATTTTCTTAATCTGTTCCAAACATTGATTTCGCACACCGACTGTGCCATTGTGCGCTACATGCGCGGAAACGCATTTTGAGTGAGATGTGAAAAATGGCAACTGTACTGCTCATAAGGAGGTGTGGTAAAATGGCAGTGTTGTAGATCTGGAGTGCAAATATTTAAAATTTGTGAACTTACGAGCGTGTGTAGGAACTGTGCAACACACACTCGTAAAACAGTCATTTTGATTCTTTTTATCAAATTGTAACATTGCTTTTTAGCCTGCCAACCAGAACACTGGCACTGTCATTCTGTTAATCAGCCCCAAAGGTGATTCTGCACAGTGACCACAAAATCATCTTTCAGGACCGATTAACGCCATGACAGTGATAGTGTTCATGAGGAGGGGTCCCAAAAACCCTATGTTGAAAATGTGGTGCCAAAATTCCCCAAAATGCCTGAGATATGCCTCAAAGTTTAAAAAAAAACCTTTTTATTCCATTATGCAGCTTAACGGCATTTCCTCAGTTCGTGGTCAGCTTTGAAGAGTGTAGATGCATTCCCGGTCCACCAAAGATTGTCACGCTGGACTCTGGAGGTAAGTATGGGGTGGGTGTGGGGAGGCAGGGTGCGAGAGGGTGGTGCGGGTGGGGAGGGGAGCAAGGAGACCACGAGGACCATTTTTGTTTTCAGGTTGTTTTTTTAACAGCATGATGATGCGGGACGTTGCCACGCTGGGGTGGGCTCCCAGTGTGGCAGCTGGAAGGCTATTTGGGGGGCATGGAGCCAATGAGGGATTGGACATCCCCGTCGGCTATAACAATTTTTGCCATGCTGGGGTGGGCTCCCAGAGTGGCATCTGGAAGGCTGTTGGGGGGGCGGGGAGAGGGCATGCTTCAGATCATCTGAAATGCAATGGTGTACAGTTGAAAGGGAGAGAGCACGCTTCAGTTATCTGATAGTGCTCACTGAAGCGTCTCTCTCCCTTTCAACTGTACAGCACTGCATTTCAGATGACAGCACTATGTTTCTTGCACATGTGTGCAAGCAAACCTAAAAATGGCATAAAGAGTTATACATGAAAAGAAAATTAACCTGCCTTAGGAAACTTACTTGAATAAATAAAAATTACAGCCGCATCATACAAAGGCATGCCTCTTGTGTGGACTGAGGATCCGCTGGTCTCAGATTTCTTTTGGAAAGACGAAGTGCTAGAACACGACCCATTTGTGGTGCTCGCTAATAATTTTAGAAACAGACTAGCTAATAAAGTAATATCCACAGGCACAGTTTAAGATTTGAGTCATAGCTGTACATACATATTGATGTGCAACAATGCTAAGAGTTTGGGCGCAGCTTTAAGATAGATGCGGTCCAGTGCATTCACTTTCAAATAGATAGCTGGTTGACTGATCAGCCCTTGGTATTCCAAAATTCAAACAGAACAGACTGAATAAAATTGCCTTTATCCAATGTAGATTTTTTGTGTGTATCTCTAAACACACCTTACATAAATGTCTGGGGAGCATGAATACATACAAATAGCAGTCAGGTTACCTCTCGCTATCCAGCTAAATAAATATCACTTGTGCAATGGAACATTTTAAGATAGAGCACTAGCAATGAAATGTAATCTGTGAGATTACAAGTTTGCTAGAATCATCAGTTAATTACTAAACGTTCCTTCAGACGTCACAGAAAGGTTCATATTTATCTCTACATCATTGTTATGGTAACCTTTTATAAAACAATTTCTGGGCGACTATAGTTACCTAAAATCACTGTAAACTGACTGACTACCCCAGTCACAAATGCCGACCTGATACAAAATAAGCAAAGGAAGCAAGACTGCACTTTACATCGATCAGGATACACAAACACCAGCCACTTGAATACATCACTAGAAAAAGCAGCCAGAACACAAGCAAACAAATCTAACAGTATCTGCATTGAGACTACAGAGTGAAAGTACAGCATCTAAATATTTTTTATAGGATGGCGGTTTACAGTTGCTAATTAATTGCATTAGATGGCAACCACAGGAAGGAGTAATGAATGAACAGTCATTTTTAGAACCAGAAGACTCCACTGCTTCAGCTGCTGATTGATAAATCTGTTGACCCTTCGGGAACTGAATTACCAATCAGGCCGGGTGAGGGGTGACAAAGTTTAATTTACTTTGCCAGAGGATGGGAAATGAGGGAACATATTTCCGGTGACATTGCATAGCCAGGGGAGCATAATCGTTATCAATAAAGACCCTAGAGGAACCATAAAAGACCTTCCCGAGTCCAAGCTTTCTGTAAAGTTAGGTCTTTAGTGGTGTAACGGAGAACATGGACGATCATGGATCTGGGTCGGCAGTGGTACTGGTAGGTCTGGGAGTGAGTGCTCTATGGGCATGTTCAATTTCCAAGCAGGTTTCAGGTCCAATGTTAAAGAGTTACAGATAAAAGTTTCTATAAATTCCACCAGACCTATGCCTTCGGAGTCCTCTGGAATGCCATATACGCTAATGTTTTTTCTTCGATGGAGATTTTCAGCATCTTCTTGCCATTCTATAAGCACTTGCTGTGTTTTGTCCAGTTGCAAGACAGTCATCTGTATCTGTGCCATCTGGTCCATTTAAGAGGTAGTTTGAGCTTTCAGAGATGTAACTTTTGTTTCAAGTTGTGTTGAATCCATTCCAAAGGTAGCCATAGTTTCTTGAAAGAGATGAATTCTGCCTTAAAATCCTGTAGCTCTGCCAGAATAATGTCCAAGTTTTGGTCTTTATTTATTTTTGTTTTTTGTTAAATTGTGAACAAGCTGCTCTCGGAGTATTAGAGGCCTGTGATTTTCTGAGCTCCCACAGTCGGACATCTCAGCCGCTGATCCCTCCTTCTCCTCTGCAGGTAAGAGCTCAAATCTGTTTTCCCTGTTTATGTCTGATTGAAGCCATACCTTGTAGGGACAATTTGTAGTGAAGAAAAGGGAGTGGTTTACTGTACGAGGCTGGATTTTGTAAGGTTGGGTGATGGAGCTATGGAGTTAGGTAGCCATGAAGGGGGATGACATCACCAGAAGTTCAAAAATGTTTAACTGTTTAACTTTGGGTAATAGTGCACTACTTTATTTCAGGGTTATCTGGCATGACTTTGTTCTGGGCAAGAATTGACACCTGGTGAACTGTCTAGTTTCAGAGTGATACTGACCCTTTGGGACAACTTTTGTCATATTATCTTTGTTTTTTAACAGTGACTCCACTAGAGTTTAAATGTATTTCCTGGAACATTAAGGGACTTCACCACCCCACTAAAAGGAAAGCCGTTCTTAATCAACTTAGAAAGTAGGGTGCAGTGGCTGCCATCGTTCAGGAAACACTGCTGACCAGGGATGAGGCTATGAAGCTGAAATGGGAATGGGTCGGTTCAGACTTGCACTTCTCCTTCTCTAGGAGGGAGAGGGAAGTTTCAATCCTTTTTCACAAAATGTCTCCTATGGCAAACTCTAGCCTATACATCTGACCCCTAGGGCAGATTGGTCTTAGCACAGGTGAAAACTCCATCCATGGTGTTTCTTCTGGGGGCCATTTATGGACCCAATGAATCTGACCCAGGTTTTTTTCATGAGTTTGCTCAGAATCTGCCAGACTTTAACCCACAGAAGTTTCCTATTCTGTTGGGGGTTGGGGGTTAATGTGCCTTTGGACATGGTTCTGGACAGAAGTTCCCTGGCACTAGGATCCCCAAGTCCGTCCCCTCAAGCACTCCAGTTGTTAATGAAGGAACATTCCCTGGCAGATAGCAGGCACCTCCTGAACCCTACTGCCAGAGATTACCCCTCCTTTTCACCTGTCAACAGGTTCTAAAGCTGCATTGATTACTGGGTGATATTACAACATTTGGTGCTGACGTTGACCTCTGATTCCATTAGCAACATAGTTCTTTTGGACTGGGCTATGGTGTTCCTATCTCTGTGACTGGAACCTGCTGGGAATCCATCTTCTTGATGGTGCCTTGACCCCTTCCCTTGCTCCTGATGGATTGGATTTCAGGAGGGTGGCTTAAGGAAAATGGGTGAGGTTCTAAGGAGCTATCTGGTGGGCATCAGAGCAGATATGGGGTGGATCTAAAGTGGTCCATCATTAAGGAAGGAATACTGGTTGCCACAGATGAGTGTGTTAGGCTCAGGGGGAAGAACACAAGGGCCAAAGCGCCCAGCTGGTTCAGTTCTGGGTTTCCAAGGCAGTAAGGGAAAAGAAGTTGGCCTATAGAAAATTTGGGAAGACCAAAAGAGAGAAGTGGATAGGGAAAATTACCTAAGGTTGCTAGTGAGGTAAGTAAGGAAGTCCGGCAAGCAAAGGCACAGAGGGAGCTTCAAATAGCTGAATTAATTAAGAAGCTAAGAAGGCTTTATTTCACTATGTAAGTGAGAAAAGAGACAAGAAGGAAGGGATTGTTAGGCTTAAGACAGGTGTGGAGTGGGTGGAGGATAATGGAGGAAAAGAGAGATACTGAATGAATACTTCTGTTCTGTCTTCAACAGGGAGAAGGATGGACCATTACCTTTAGGAGGGAAAAGAGGAGCGGGGGAGAGGGGAACACAGACATAGTGATAGAGGAGGATAGAGTGAGGGAGGGTCTGCTGGCATTGAAAGTGGACAATCACCAGGCTCGGACAGAGTACATCCAAGGGTACTAAAGGAACTGGCTGAGGAGCTGGCAGGGCTGCTAGCAGACCTATTTAATGGTTCACTAGAATCAGGCATGGTACCACAGGACTGGAGAACAGCACATGTAGTGCCCCTTCACAAAAGCGGTGCCAAGGGTGATCCAGAGAATTACAGACCAGTCAGTCTGACCTCCATTGTGGGCAAGCTGATGCAGACCATACTAAAGTAAAGGTTAGTGGAATATCTAGAGGAACATGGTTTCCAGGATAAGAGGCAGCATGGGTTCATGGGGGGAGAGCATGTCAAACAAATCTGATTGACTTCTTAGACTATGTCACTAAGACAGTAGACAGGGGCCAAGTGGTAGACATCCTCTATCTTGATTTCAGCAAGGCCTTTGACTCTGTGCCCCACAAAAAGTTGATCAGGAAGTTGGTGGATCTTGGAGTTAGGGAAAAGATTGCCAGATGGGAGGAAAACTGGCTAAGGGAGAGAACCCAGAGGGTGGTAGTGAGGGGAGAGTTATCTGGCACCAGAGAGGTAACCAGTGGGGTCCCACAGGACTCTGTGCAGGGGCTGGTATTGTTCAATGTCTTCATCAATGACACTGTGGATGGCATTAAAGGCAAAATGTGCCTATTCGCAGATGACACCAAGCTCTGTGGGAGAGTGGACACAGCTGAAGGGATAAGGGACCTACAGGAAGATCTGAAAAAGCTGGGGAGGTGATTCAGGATCTGGCAGCTTGGCTTCAATGCCAAGAAATGCAAAATTATGTATATTGGAGCCAAGAATCCCAGGACAGAGTATTACCTAGGTGGAGTCTGAGTATCTGCATCAGAGGACAAGAAGGATCTGGGAGTGATGATCACTAGTGACCTGAAGCACTCCACGCAGTGCATGAAAGAAGCAGCAAAGGCAAACAAGATGCTGGGATGCATATCTAGGGGGATCAGTAGTAGGAGAGAGGAGGTTATACTGCCCTTGTACAGGTCACTGGTAAGGCCGCATCTAGAGTATAGAGTTCAGTACTAGTGCCCATGCCTCAAAAAGGACATTAACCTGCTGGAGAAGGTACAGAGGAGGGCTACAAAGATGATAGCCAGTCAGCAGGGCAAGGCATACGAGGAGAGGCTGAGGGTAGTGAACATGTAATCCCTGGAAGACAGAAGAGAGACAGAGAGAGGACATGATTAGGATTTTCAAGTACTTGAAAGGGATAAATAAGGTTGATAAGGAGAGTCTCTTTAAGCTGAGTGGGAACCATTTCACAAAGGGGCACAGTCTTAAGCTGGGGGTTGGAAGATTTAGGAGGGAGGTCAGGAAGCACTTCTTCACAGAGAGTGTGGTGGACACTTGGAATGTGCTGCTGTAAGAGGTCATCTCATTGAAGATGGTGGGTAGCTTTAAGAGAGACTGGGATAGGCATAGTGGGAAGGTAAGGATCATGAGTAGGGAGGATGGGAGGAGTGGGGAGGGAGGGCAGGGACATTAGCTCAAGCTGTGGACACTGCAATATGAGCAGACTTGATAGACCAAATGGTCTTCTTCTGCTGGCTTCTTCATTTGTTCATATGTATGCTGTTCAAGCAGTACGTGGCTGTGGAAACATCAGTTTACTTTGCTATTAATGGGGGTATCTGTCTTATCTCCTGAGTCTCTGTGGGAAGCTTATAAGGCTTACTTGTGTGGAGCTATTATTAACTATGCAGCCCAACAGAAGAAGATGTGGCAACAAGAGGAGGGGAACCTTCAGTCAGAGTTGCATCGAAAGGAAGAGGCATATAAGTTGGCTCTGATACCTTAGCTAAGAACCTAGCTGACATAATCTATCATAAGTACTTGCTCAACACCTTACTGTCTAGGCAGGTTGAGCTAGCTTTAGCCCATATCAAACATCATTACTGGGAGGGAGAAGTGGGGATGAAAACTTCTTGCTCACCACCTTTGGGTTCAACAGTCCACCAGACACATTTTGTCTCTTAAGGACAATGATGGCGCCATTCACAGCAATCACAAGACTATCAACGAGGTTATGCGGTCATTCTACCAAAACTTACCATGTTGCTGAGTCCCCTGATGACCAGTGTATTTCTTTTTTTCTTGCTGACATACACCTTCCCATCTTTCAGAGAATGAGCAGTGCTCCAGTGGAAGAAGTGATCAAGGCTATTAAAGCCTTCTCCCCCTGTAATGCACCCAGTGATGATAGTATACCTGCTGACTTGTATCAGCTTAATCCTTTTTTAATGGTCCCAGCAATGGTGAATATGTTTCAGCATGCCTTTAGCACCAGTGGTCTTCCTCCATCTCTGCAAGTGGCCATTATCACTGTCATCCCCAAGAAAGACAAAGACTTGCAGTCCTGCTCTGGTTATCACCCCATTTCCCTTATTAACATGGACTGCAAAGTTCTAGCGAAAATTCTGGGATCTCGTTTGGAGATGCTCATCCACTGCTTTGTGAAAGGGAGGGTGGGCTCAGATCATATATGCTCCCTTCTCACTGTATTGCCCTTTGCCCAAGCCACCCATCTCCCTGCAACAGCTGTTTCAATAGATTTTGAAAAGTCCTTTGATTCAGTCCTATGACCTTTCCTTTTTCATGTGCTCCCACATTTTGGATGTGGGGAGGAGTTTCAGAAATGGATACAGGTATTATACTCATAACCTGTGTGCCACTCCCCCCTCGCAGCATGGTACACAGCAAGGCTGCTCTTTTCTCTCCATTGTTTTTTTTGCTGGCTACTGAGCCTCTGGCAGTAGTGATTAAGTCCCACCCTGCTATTTCGGGCATCAGCATAAAGACCCAGGACTTCTCTACATTACTTTATGCAGATGCTCTCCTAGTGCTCCTCTCCTCTCCTCCCCTGTTGTCTCCGTTCCTGCTGTGATGCAAATGTTGCAATCCTTTTCTGTTGTGTCTAGTCTCCATAGTAATACTTCAAAGACATAGGTCCTCCCATTTACCTCAACCTGCCCAACCCCACAACCTTTTATATCAGCAGGCCTCTTGGGGTCCCCTGCTGGACTTAAATATCTGGGGATTCAAATCACACCTGACATCCTTTCCATTCCAGAGGCTAATTTGGATCCATTGTTTCAATTCCTGAAAACAGACTGTGACCACTAGAGGGCACTGAACCTCTCCTTGGTGGGCAAGATTGAGGCCATCTGGGTGGTAACCAGTTAGAGATCTGACCAAACACAATCTGCTAGATGCCCTTGGGAGAGTGACTTAGGCCATGTCACTGCAACTGAAGACTGGTCTCAGGCCTGGTCAGTTGTGCACTTTTCTCATAGGGATGTGTGAAGTTGTATTCTCCAGAACCAAGTGCTCCACTATTGGTACCGCACCCTGCTCTCTCTTTATGAGCAGTGCCTCACAGTCTGCCAAATGTTGGAGATGCAATTCTGAAGATGCCTGCTTACTCCACATTTTCTGGTCCTGTCCTTACATTTGTCCCTTTTGGCAAGGGGTGTATGCCTATTGCCAAGCTATCCTTAAAGTCTATGCATCTCTCTCCCCCCATGTGTGTGTTTATTTTAGCCTTGCCCTTGGTGGCCTCACACCTTACTACAGGTCAACTGAAGTGGCTTGCTGCAGCCACAACTGAAGCAAAGCAATTGCTTCTTCAGAGATGGCACTCTGCTGATGTTCCCATAGTTGATACCTGGAGAATCTTTAGCTGCCATGTCAGTTCACAACACATGACTTAATCATATTGTGATTGGGAACCTTTCCAGTTCTGACCATGTGTGGGACTTCCACCTCACACATTTGGCTGCCCAGGGCACCTAATCATTCATGTTACCCTGTGTTCCAGAACATTGCCTTATTCTAGTTCAGATCTGTAGCACTTCCTGCCCACTTGCTTTTCCGTACCCATCAGTTATGTTGTAATGTTTATGAGATTTTTACCCTTTATTCTATGATATATTTAAGCAATAATGCACTACAGGGTGTGGTATATCACGGGATATCGTCATGCCTCAGGTGGTTGGGCATGAGGCTGCAGGCCGAGTGCATCCAATGACCCGAGAAGTGATGATATCCCATGATATACCACACCCTGGAGTGCATTATTGCTATTATGAAGTGGCTTTAAAGTTTTAGTAGAAACAATTAAGAAAGAAACTTTTAAAATGTTTTAAAAATGTTTTTTATTGGGTGTTGGAATGATATGCTTTCAGAAAATAGGTCCTGATGGGCTCTGAGCAGCAGGCGGCGCTGTTGTAGGTAGAGTTTGTGGAACTCTTGTGCTCTGCCAGCAATGCTCTGAATTTTGAAACTTTTTTTTTGTTCGACTGCCTGGACTGATGTGGGAGTCGGTGAAGATCTGTGTGGATTTATTTTGTTTTTGGTTTTTGGTAAAATTTCTGTCTGCTGATCATCGCGATCTGAATGAAGTAATGCAGGTAGACATCTTCATTGTTTTAGTTGTGGTAATGGGGAAGTACCGAGAGTAACTGTTGAAAAGGGGAGAGCAACAGAATGGGTAAAAATGCTCGTGGAGGGCTGTTTCTGCTGAGTCACCTTGGTTCTGTGTTTTTTACTTGCTTTCTTTACTGCTTTTAAATGGGGACTCGGAACACAAACCGTGGTTTCGGTTTGCTGTTAGGAGGAGCGGTTGCAGTCTGCAGCGTGCAGGGGTTACAGTTGTCGGAGGTTACAGAGTCTGTATTTGTGGGCTAGTGGTGGGACATGGTCCAGTTGTGTACCAGTGTCAGCAGCAAATAGACTGAGGGAGCCGTTTGCAGTGGTACATTTTGTTGCATTGAGCACGCTGCTTTTGAAAGTATGAGTGGCAGTGTGTGAGGAGGAGCTGATGCTAGCAAGTGTTACTTCAGTATGGCTATATTTGTTGAGAGGAGGCTGATGGCCGGAGGCTTTTTGAAGCCGTGATGATGTAGCCCGATATCAACACGGCTTTAAATGCCTCTCGGCCAATCAGCTTCCGCCAATTTTTTATCCAGTTCATAATGATGCTTTCACCCCTTTGTTTAGTGTTTTAGGTTATTATGGTTTCCTTTTCTTGTAGTTTATTAGTGTGGTTTTCTTTTCCTAATATTTTTGTATCATTTGTAAATCAGGTTTTTTGGTAAGATTCACTTGTCTACTCTTTTTTTCCTTCAATTGCAATATAATGTATTTCCTTGTTTTAAGAAACCATTCACTGTTTATCAGCTTATGCCAAGACTCACAGATAAACACAATGGCTCACTCAAATAAGCTTTTTATGGGTTTTCAGACATTAAGAAACCCTGTAGATCACAGTTCCCCTTTAATCTGCACACACCATGCAGTGTCAGGCACTTACTGGAATAGAGGCAGCCTCGTAGTCAGGTAGATCTTGTGACTACAATCATGGCCAACATTTTTACTTCATCTTACTGCAGTCCTCACCACCTCTGTACTTCAATTCTAGTCACTTGACCCACTAAACAATTATCCAAATACAGCTCCAATTGTTTAAATCCCCTTCCCCGTAGTACACAGCTGACACAGACAGCGAGACACTCCATGCTCCAGGTAGAGAAATACACAGAGATAGAAACAGAGGCATTGCTCACAAGAGAGAGAGAGAGAGAGAGAGAGAGAGAGAGAGAGAGAGAGATGGTGCTTTGGTGCCAGAGAGATACAGAGAGAAGGCGATAAAACAATGCTGCAGTGTCCTGTCTGTCTACTGTCTGAGTGCAACAGAGCGCACCCTCTCTGTCAATTCTCCCCTCCTGACTTGTAGGAAATGCAGTAGTCAAGAGACACAGAGGCAGAAAAATGTCAGAAGGCATTGCAGCAGTATCCTTCTGGCATTTGTCCGTTCATAAAGTAGCAGACATACACGTTTTTTGCATGGACTACTTTTCCGGGTGGCAGTATACAGTCAGGTTTTTACTGTTCAAACAGGGAGAAAACATCTTTCTACCTGTTGTTTTCATTTGCAAACATAACCCATGTCATAAACACAATATTCCTCTCTGGGATATAGGGTTATTGGGGATTATTCAACAACATGGGGTGCCTATCTGTCCACACTTATTTCATTTGAATTTGCAAAAAAACAGCACTTAATGAAGAAGGAATTTGTGTGGTTTGTATCTGTTTACGTGCAGGACCACCATGAAGGATAGTTGGAATTTTGGGCTAGCTAGCTCTTGTCCTACACCACACCACTACAGGTACAGTATTTGCAGTCTTTCTCATCTCTGGAACTGACTAAATGGTAATGTGATATGCAATGCCTGGTGCACAAACAATATCAAACCTTCTATAATTCTCAGGCAGGCAGATCCAACTGGGTGGATCCCAGACAGGTGTGTTATTTGTGTTTAGGCCATTGGGCTACTTCAAGAATAGTAACTGATAATTTGGTCTAGATACATAGAAACATAGACAATGATGGCAGAAAAAGACCATAGGTCCATCCAGTCCTGCCCAAGTTCCCTATAATCCCTGGAACCTACTGTTCCTCCAGGGCACTAACCCTTCCCATCCTCTCGCTGTTCTCCTCCTTGGTCCTGTCACCCCTGGTAACCACTATCCCTTCATTATGTCCCAGCCCTGCTTGAATCCCATGACTATGTCTGCTCCCACTTCAGCTGACAGACTGTTCCAAGGTTCCACCACACTTTCCATGAAGTAGTACTTCCTCACATCTCTCCTGAACCTACCTCCTGTTAATTTCCATCTCTGTCCACATGACTGCGAACTGGTATTCAGGCTAAATATTTCCCCACAGTTCACTTGGTTAATTCCTTTAAGGAACCAGAAGTTCACTATCATATCTCCCCTTTCCCTTCTGGTCTTCAGTGAGTACATATTTAGTGCCTTGAGGTGCTCCTCATAGGATCTTCCCTGCTGGCCCTGAATAATTTTTATGTTGGCTCGCACTTACGCAGCCAACATATTGCAGTAATAGCAGAGTTGGAGGTGTGCTCACTGCGGACAAATGCAGGGTATGCATCAATAGGTGCATCCCTCATTCCCCAATAAGGCAGCTGCAGGTGCCGACACACTCAACACATAAACTGACCGTCAGATCTAAGGAAAGGTCTGCTGCAATGAAAGCCAAGCCTTTCTTGGTGACCAGTTTACAAAACATGGTGGCATGCCATCGCAGAGTGCCCTTTCCCAGTTTAATTTGCTGATGGGGAAGCCCACTCCCCATCAGCGTAATGTCTCCCCCATTTGTTGCGTGCTGATGGGGGTGCCCAATCCCCTGTTGGCTACAGAACCCTCCCAAAAAACAAACACTCAGATGGCATGCTGGGAGCACACCAAAGCATGCCAAATGCCCCTGTAAAAGAAAAAAAAAAATCCCGCAGTTTTTTATTTTAAACCCGCAAAGCAGAAAATGGTCCCTCATTGACTCTGGTGGCCCTCCCGCAACCCGCGCCCACCGTCTGTGCACCCTATCTCCCCACACCTTTTCACCCCATACTTACCTCCGGAGCATGGCGTGATGATCTTCGGTGGACTGGGAACACGTTTGCACTCTTCAAATCTGACTGCGAACTGAAGAAATGCCAGAAAGCTATATAATGGCATAAATAGGATTTTTTTCAACTTTGGTGCATATCTTGGGCATTTTGGGGAATTTTGGCACCAAATTTTCAACAAGGGGTTATTGGGACACCTACTCATGAGTTTTGTCTCTATTATGGCACTATTCAGTCCTGAAAGGTGATTTTGCGGTCACTGTGCGAAATCACCTTTTGGGACTAACTAACAAAACAACAGTGTCACTGTTCATGAAGTTTGGCTCTCAAAAGCCTATCTTGCAAATTTTGTGAAAAAAATCCAAATAATGGCTGTTTTACAAGCCTGTATTGCACAGTTTACACGCACACTCGTAAATTTGTAATATTTGCACTCCAGAATTTCAAAATTGGCATTTTTCCACACCTCCTTATGAACAGTACAGCTGTCATTTTACATAGCCTGGCCGAAATGTGCTTTTGCATGTTGGGTGCAGAATAGCGCAGTTGCTGTGCAAAATCAGTTTTCCGGACAGTTTAAGACAATGACAGTGGTGCTGTTCATGAGCAGAGGTCCTAAGATGCCTATGTTGAAAATTTGGTGATGAAATCCATAAAATGATTGTGTTATAAGTCTGCGTTGCGCATTTTCCACATACCCTTGTAACTTCAGAAACCTGCAATATTTTAATGCCAGATTTTTAACACTGTCATTTTTTTCACATCTCCTTAAGAACAGTACAGCTGTCATATTTCACATCTAGCTCAAAATGTGTTTTCGCACCAGTGGTGCAGAATGGCGTGGTCAACTGGCCCGTCGGCACAGCAGTTAGATTTCCGCTTGCAGTGCCAGCGACCCGGGTTTGGAAATGGACCCAGATCACTGGAGGGCCAGCCGGGGGTAGAAGGATTGAGTGACCCTAATACATCTCTCCTTCTCGGGGGGAGGGCAGGGCAGTGTTTGGCACACGAGCGGCATCTAGTGGATTCTGGGTAGCTGCACCATGTCAGCACTCAACAGAATGTCAGGATGGGGTGGACACAGGTCATCATTGCACATCCCCGTCCTGCTTAAAAGGGGAATAAAAACTCCAGAACCTCGCCATCTACATGACGCTCTGCCACCATGCGCCTCAATTAGCCTCCGGAGCTGATCCCCTGACCAGATACATGTACCGTGGCCCTGATATAGGGGGTCAGTGCCGTGGCCCTGCTCTCTGGGGGAAAGTGAGGGATAACTGGGGGATGCAGGCATAACCAAAGGTGGAGGTGAAGGAGGTCCGTGACCAGAGCAGAACCCAACCAGAGTAGTAGGAGGAGCAAAAGGAAGAAAATAAAAAAAATTAAAATAAAAATAAAAAAGAATGCCATGGTCGCTGTGGGAAATCAACTTTTGGGACAGAGTAATACAATGACAGTGCCACTGTTCATGAGGGAAGGTCCCAAAATGCCCATATTGAAAAAGTGTCTCTTTAGATTGGGGGGGTGAGGTTGGCGTCAGTTCAGTACTTTACTGCCATTCCTATTATGCATCTCTAACTCCTGCACTACCAATGCCAATGCCAGTGAGATGACATTCGGCATTGACAAATGCTTGTTGTTTCTTTGCGCTGTACTGCCTCCACCCTATACTTTTGTTTTCTGAGGTGAGGACTCCAGAACTGGGTGCAGTACTCTAGGTGAGGCATCACCAGGGATTTGTAGAGGGGAAGTATTACCTCTTTTTTTCTGCTATCAATATCCCTCCCCAATACGTCCTTGCATCCTGTTAGCCTTGCTATAGGACTTGTTGCACTGACTCAATTGCTTAGATGAGTTGCTAACGATAACTCCCAGATCCTGTTTCTCAGCTGTAGTGAAGGTCTTTCTCCTCCCATCCAGTGCTCTGTCTTGGGGTTCTTTTTCCCTAGGTGAATTGCCTTGCACTTTTTAGCATTGAATTTCAACTGCCAGACCTTTGACCACGCCTCCAGCTTTTGTAGGTCTCTTTGCATTTCTCTTATGTCCTTGTCACTGTTCACCCTCCCAAATAGTTTTGTGTCATTGTGAAGAGACACAACCTGCCCTGGATTCCTTCTCCAAGGTCACTAATGAACATGTGGAAGAGTACCGGACTCAGGACAGATCCCTGTGGAACCCCACTCTTAACCTCCCTCTCCTCTGATTTAACCCCATTGACCACTACCCTCTGCTGCCTCCCCTCTAGCTCGCTACTCACCCAGTTCATTATGGGTTTAGCTGTACACAGATCTTCCAGCTTCTTAAGCAATCGTTTGTGAGACACTGAGTCAAAAGCCTTGCTGAAGTCAAAGTAGAGCAGATCCACATCGTAGCTCTTGTCTAATTCCTTTGTCACCCAGGCAAAGAAAACGATTAGGTTAGTCTGACAAGATTTTCCTGCCACAAACCATGCTATTTACTGTCTTGGAGTCTGTTGTTCTCCAGGTAGTTAGAGGTCCTCTTCAAGATCAGTAACTCCATCAGCTTCCCTGCTATAGAGGTTAGACTGACAGGCCCGTAGTTCTCTGGTTGCTCCTTATTCCTACCCTTTATGAAGTGGTACAGCGTCTGCCACCTTTCAGTCCCTTGGAACTTCCCCAGAGCTAAGTAAGCTGTTGAATCAATCAATCAATCACTCAGTCAATCAATCAGTCTTTATTTAACCAGGGTAAAGCACCTTTGAGCAAGCTCATTTACAAGGCGACTCTGTTGAACAGAAATACCAGTGGTTCAGCCAGCATCACTGCTAATTCCCTGAGTATCCTCAGATGCAACCCATCTGGTCCTCAGGCCTTATATATCTTAAGGGCCACCAGCCCTTTTAGAGCCCTTTCACTAGTAAACAATGGCTGCCTCATTTTCAGAATTCCCTTAGTGGCTGCTTTGATGCCACACTCTTACATGGACCCGCTCTCCTCCTTAGTGAAAACCGAGCAAAAATAGTCATTAAGGACGGCAGATTTTTGCCCATCCTCCTCTATCACCCTGCCCCCCTCATCTAGCCTTACAATTCCATCACACTTTTTCCTTTTTTCACTAATATATCTGAAAAACTGTTTTTCTCCATTCCTGATCTCCTCTGCGATACGCAGCTCTGTGCCTGCTTTGGCCTCCCTAATGACCCTCTTTGCCTAACTATTTTTCTATGGATAATCCTCCCATTCTACCTCCCCCAGCTTTTTCCTGTATTTATAGAAGGCCTTCTTTTTTGGCTCTTACCACTTACCTGACCCTTGCTGAAATTCATTGTGGTCTCTTAAACCTGTTTTTCTTTGTTGTTGTTCTTATGCATACTTTAGGTGCCTTGTGCATGGTCCCCTTAATTAGCCCCCCCTTCTCTCTTCCACCCCTTCTATATCCTCCATCCGTACTAACTTATTTCTGACCAATTCCCTTAACCTATCAAAGTCAGCCCATCTCAAGTCATGGACTTCAGTTCAAATAATAATAGTAATAATAATAATAGGAACTCAGTATAAAATACATTCTTCTAAATTACAAACAACCTGGCATGGGATTAGAACTAAATGCTCTGTTGATTTTAAGTACACCTTACTTGAGGCAGCAGTAGAGGAAGGTGAGAACTAGTGTCAAGGGTTAAAATTAAGTTTCGTCATCACTAGCCAGCAGGGCTAGTGACTGGGAAAATCTACTGGCCACACAGACTTTTCCACTGGCTCTGCTGGTGTACATGCTGAAGTATGCCTTGTCCAGCACAAGCCCACAGGGCTAGTTAAATGAAAATCTTACTAGCCCAATACAAAATCTACCAGCATTTGTCTAACAGGCGGGTGCCAATTTCGACCCCTGTGTAAGAGCTGCAGAAAAAGGAAGATTTGTTAAAATTGAAACTTGGAACAAATGAACTGAATGAATTTTTGGAGGAATAAAGAAAACATTAAATTAATTTGAAGCCAATATTAAACAACTAAAAACTAAAGAAATTCTAAATGGACACAAATTACTATGGAGATAATCGTGTCTATTCATTTAGGAAATGCACACCTTGGAGCTGTAATCGACCATATAATCAATCCTCCAATTCTGACAGCTTTGAAAGCTATGGTAGATCATATCTGAAACAGTGGCAGCCCCAAAACAGATCAAGAGTCTCATTTTAGAACAGCAGGTGATATCCCACCACATAAGATATTGGGGAACTGAACTCAAAGACCAGAGACATCTTACCAGGAGCTAGGTCAAACTACTACGTATAGATAAAGAAAGAGACAGTCCTTTCTTAAAATTGATACATGTAAAGATATCTCTCAACCTCTATTTCACAGTCCTAATGTTCTGATCTCTGGGAAAACAAAAGTCTTTCTGTCCAGATATGGGAATAGACACTCTGGAAAGTCTGGTATCCAATCAGAAACTAATGTCTTTTCAAAATGCAAGCACACTTTATACATTTTCTCCCTCCTATATCTTTAGATACTTACAAATCTCACACATGCTGCTTCAACATCTTGGTAGTGGACTATGGCACAAACCTTTTGTCACTATTGTCCTTCCATTTGTGAAGTCCACTCACAACTCTCACTTGTTTTCTCACGCAGATGCACTTTTACAAGTTTCAGTAGCTAACTTTGAGGGTCAAAGGATCTATTGGTGGGCTCAAGTCTTGCCATCATCCTCTCCCTCCAGGGAATGGCCAACTATCTGGAAACACCTGTATACAAATATTAAATGGGACAGGTATAGATACATGCAGTTCCAAATGTCCCAAATGTAATAAAGAACTTGGAACCCTCCTTCACATGCTATGGTCGTGTGAGATAACTTCCCCTCTCTGGTCGCTAATTCAAATCAGACTTGACCCCTTGCTAGGTCTCTCTGAGAAATTTACCCCATATATATGCATACTAGGTGACTATTCAGACAAAGTCAGTTGTAACCAAAGAGCATATGTTGCCTTGATCTCAACCTGTGCAAAAAAAGTGATACTTAGACACTGGCTAGATCAAATCACCACAACTTACATTGAATGGTACAAAGAGATTATGTTTGCTTTGCAAGCAGAATGTATTATTGCAGGAGTGAACAACAGGATGGGCAAATGTAAGCACATATGGGAACCACTTCATACGCTCTTAACTATCCACTAGGCTAGGGGCATATATTGCACTCTTCAGGTGGATCCTATATATTCCTTTGGGTATACATACCCTCACATCAATCCTTCCTTTTAGCCTACTCCAAGACTGACTGATATGAGTCCTCCTTTTCTTTATTACCTCTGGTAGCAGAGGGTGGGAGGGGGTATCATGGGGGGACATAATTGGTTATATTAGTTATTTGTTAATTGTTTCCTGTTGTAACGTGCTTGTATTTTTACCTCAACTCATTTGTTATCTTGTTGTATCTGAACTTGTCATTGAGGTATTCGAAATTCAATAAAGCATACTTGATGAAAAAAAGAAAGAGACAGCACAGGAGGGTCAGGGGGACAGGGAACAGCTCTTAAACCCAGGAAGGGATGGAACCACTAGTTTTTAACCTTCGTGAATGCCCACCAACAAAAGAGGAGAAAAAAGTTGTATCTGAAGATTTTTCTCTTGCTCCCTATTGTCCTTTACATACACTTTAACTTAAAGTGGACATGCACAGATTTGTTTTAGAAATGTAAAACTTAAGAATACATTTTGGTGACATTAAAGAGATGGACCTATGCAAGAAACACATCCACCAGGCTATAGGTATCAAGTCACAATACATGTCACAACAGGGTAGAAGTCACATGGTGGAGACATACAAAGAATTGCCACACAAGCAGCAGAGTATTCATTCAGGGCTGCAGCTATGAATCCTGGGGCCCCGGACAAGTCACTTGGAATGGGCCCCCGTTTCCCAAACCAGCTAATGACAGAGGTAATGCCAGCTCCTCAGGAGGGCTTCTTCTGAGCTCGGGGCCCCAGACAACTTCCCCACTTACCCCTCCCCCATTACTGCGGCCCTGTATTCATTATCCCAAAAGAGAGACAGGGCCTCAACATTTAACAAGACAGGAGAACAACATGTAGCATTGGCAAATCTTGAAAGATATCACGTCATGGTGATAAAGCTATTGGACAAATGAGGTGAGAAGGTGGTCATGTCTCAGATCAACTACACAAGACATATGTATGAAACTACTCAGGTCAAGGGAAAACTAACCCCCATTGACCAGGAACCCAATGGAAATAATTACAAATCAAAGTTCAGTTTCTGTTAGAGATTTTGGTGAACAAAGGTGGATTAAGGAATGGGAACAGTGCATGATGACCTATAAGTTTCCCAGGACACCAATGTTCTTTGCATTGCCAAAGATCCACAAAGACATCAGACAACCACCAGGCTGGCCAGTAGTATCTGCAGTCTGATCTATGCTTGGACTACTATCTTCCTACATTAATGTGAACCTCAAACCACTAGCAGAGGATTTTACCATTTTTTCTCGGGGACATCACACATGTTTCAAGGGTTGGCATAGAAGAAGATAATATTTTGGTCATGCACAATATAAGGGATCTCTGTACATCTATCTCCCATGAGGATGACATTTTAGGCATGGAGGAACTAATGAAAAATAGAACACCAGGATCACACCCTCCCACAAGAGCACTCCAGATGTTGGTAGAAGTAGTCTAAAAAAATAACTTTTTTAAAGTTCCATAACACCTTTTATGAACAATCTAGAGGAACAGCCACGGGCAGCACATTGGCTCCAGGTTATGCTAATTCAGTTATGCATAAATTTGAGCAAGAACGAGTACTCAGAGCACACATAAATACATTTATTGATAGCATATCACTATCAAAATGATACATAGATTATATTATAATAATCTGGGTGAGTACACAAGTTGAGTTACTGGCATTTAGAGACTTTTTTTTAACACAATGAATCAAAATATGTTTTTCATGGTGACTTTTGACAAACACTTCATATACATTTTGGTCATCGGCATTAAGAAAGAGGGTGGAAGACATGAGATGAGTCTTTTTTTAAAAAGCAACTGATAAGATCACTATCCAGAGGGCTGATAGCTTCCACCTATGTATTTTGATGGAAATCATCCCATATTCTCAATTATTAAGAATAAAGAGAAGCAGCAGCCTGGAGCATGATTCTAGTGGACAGACCAATTGATCTGAGAATGGGGGGGGGGTGTACTCAAAGGGTACTCTCAATAGAGCCCTTGAAAGGGTAGAAACAACAAATAGACAGGATACTCTAGCAGTTAATCCAAAAACAACACAAGAGGACAGGAAAATTATTTTTGCAATGACATTCTGTGATAACTTACCAACAATTAGAAAAGTTATAGGACACTGGGGAGTTCTCCAGGAACATCCCCAAACTGCTCATCTTTTTCGGGAGAATGTAGTAATGTTGGCCAGGAAAGCCCCCAGTCTGAAAATGAAACCAGTACATACTGTCCAGAAGGAAGATCCCAAATGAGGAGATAAGTTTTTGTTAGCCCCCCCTCAAACCAGGCCTGATCCCTTGTGGAAGATGTTCAGGTGTGTTTCAATACTTTCAAAAAAGACTCCTTTATGCAACCCCATATAGGGAAAACCTGTGATACTTTATTTAGTTTTTGTTGACCGGGTAAGTGGACTAGACAAATCCTGCCTATTTTCAGGCACGACTCGGGGGAAGGGGATACAGATGAATGCCAACTGACCTTGAACCAGATTAAGCTGTTTGTGGTATTTTTAGTGAATGAGGGAAATTTGGCCAGGACACCGGGGAAATTCCCCTACTCTTTTCGATAAGTGCCATGGGATCTTTTAACATCCACCTGAACTACCACCAATCCAGGCAGATGGGACCTCAGTTTTTTAATGTCTCATCCCAAAGACAGCACCTCAGAAGTGCAGCACCCCTCTCATGCCGCACTACAGTGTCAGTACTGGGATATTAACCCAAGTGCCAGATGTGAGAACTGAACCCACAGTCTTCTGATCTCCCAGCCTCAGAGGCGAGTGTGCTACCTACTGAGCCACTGACACTGACAACTGATACAGTGCCCTTGTGGTTGCCTCTTTGTGGGTAAAGCACAGCTGCCTCTCAAAAAATGCATTTTTAGAGTATAAGATTGCTACTAGAATAGCTGATGAGAGTTGAAGTGTGACTAGGTATTTCAATGCCTAGAGACATACAGTACCCTCATTAGGGTTTAGGGGTTTGCAGCAGGTACTCCTCCCATGGAGAAGGGGTGCCCATGATAAAAAAATTAGAAAAGTAGGAGATGTATTGGATACATCATCTGGGCACCCTGGGTAGAATATGAGGTCTTAATGAAGATACCAACTGGGCTGCACACTGGTGATTTTCAAGTCCCCAGTGGCTAAATACATTATTCATGTCTATCTTACATACTTTGATCAGACTCCAGCACCTTGTCTCATTTATATACCTTTCTTAAACCTCCCCAACCACCTTCTCTCTGAGACCTTGTAGGAATTAAGGCACACAATGGACATCATCTCTGATGTTGGGACATTCTTTAAAGAGCACCTTTCTTGGTGCAGTACAAAACAAACAGAAGGCTCCCTTACCTGAATGGGAGTTCCTCCATTGCAGTTTTAAAACATTATGTTTATCCCCTTAAGGAAGGGAAAGGACTGTATTTTGCCCCTGAGGGGCTAACTGCTCGATCCCTTCCACTTTCTGACTCTCTGATCCACCTCTGTGCTTCAACGTTTTGTGATGTCATTATAGGACAAGAGCGGGAGTGTGCTCCATGCAAGTCAATGGGGCATCATTTTGAAAGGTATTTTCCCCATTTTAATCCACCTTTTGGTACAAATTGAAGCCAGTACTCATGCACTGAGTAGCTTTATAGAACAAGGGTTTAATTTAGTCAAATTAGAGTACTGAATCAGGTGGAACTAGTAAATAAACTATGGCTGACAGAAATCTTTACTATCTGTCAAAATCTAGCAGGCTGTCATGAGAACACAAGAGATTTCTCACTTCGAGTGGGCACAGTGCAGGCTGACTGACTGTTAACTGCCACATGCACATATTCCCCATGTTATTAAAACATGGTAGAGCAACACATTCAGCAGTTAATGAAATGACTCCAGTTAATTCAGTATCACCCATGTTACTGCCCTCCGCCATGTCACAGACTCCTACAACAGGCTGCCTCATGCCAGCATTCATCCCTCTGCACTGCTCAGAACTCACTGGTGGGGCAGATCCTGACCTACTTTATGTACTTTGGTCTCCGTCACAGAAACAGCAGTTTTTGAAACACTAGGCTCACTCTTATTTGAAAAACACAACAACATGTTTTTAGAGCCTGTATTCATTGATCACAGTGCACAATGCATAACAGCTAGCCAAAACAGACTGACAGCACGAGTGAGAAAGAAGTCATACTATATGAGACATTCCTCACTCTACATCACTGTCAGGCATCAGCAGCAGTGTGACCTTCCCAGAAGCACTAGCGATGTGCGTTCATACTGCTCTAACTAAACACCTGTAAAATGAAAAGGACTGATTGTTTTTACAAGATTTCTTTGTGATTCCGCTAGTTAGAGTGTGCATGACAGCTGACAAAGAGATGAGGAGCAAGTAAGCTCCAAGCATCAATTGATCTTTAAGGTACACCATTTTATTGGCTGAGTACAGCACGTGACAGTATATTATACAATGTATAATGAGAGATAGTTCATGAAATGTGATATTTATTTATATAAATTGTTTCCATAGAAGTCCCCCCCCCAAAAAAAAAAATGGATAAAACACTGGGACATTTGAAATTGAATAAACAGTTTTTGTGGACAAAAATCCAAGTCTGGCTTTTTAAAAAGCAGTGAGCGGTCCAAGTTTAATTTATTGTGACTACACCAGTGCCACCCATCTGGGTGCAAACAATGTCCCTGCAAATGATAAATGTCAGACTTACGAAAAGTGGCTTCTGCCTCCTTCATCCCGGACAGCAACCCCATGAGGAGGATATATCTCAGCATCATCTCCAAGCTTTGTACTATGTTCTCAGAGGCCTGCAAAAAAGCAAAACAGTGTCAGCATTTTTAAATAAATGCAAGCCACAAGTCATAAGTGGAACCTAATCAATCCAAAAGATCTGTGTCCTTTGCCAGAGTAAAGGATTAAAGTAAGCATTTTGCTAAGGGAATATATTTATAAACGTCTTTATCTTTTTGCGATGTTCCCTTCAGTACCCACTTAACTTTTTTGCTCTTACCTGCTGTGATCCAGAGGGGTCCAGATTACACAATAGCCAGTTCAGCTACATACTCCATAAACTGCCGAGCTGAGGAGTGTGTCTGGCGCTGACATGTCCACATCCTGCCACTGGTGTGGTGACCAAGGCACAAGACTAAAGGGGTTCCTCACAAATGACTTCAGTCACCCTGGGTTGCCTGGGGACAGCCATGCCACAGTGAGAGCTGGCAACCCTCCCCAGAGTGGTGAGTTTGCCCTTCAAACCGCCTCTCTAACTCCTGCCACAGCCTGCTGGTATTGTGTGTTCTGGTAACATATCAGCTGTCTCTCTAGCAGAAGCTGGGCACCTGATCCCCTTACTTGTTGGGGTGAGTGTCCTATTTCACTGGTCTTGCTAGATCAAGGGTGTTCATGTCTTGCAAAGTCACCATGGACAAATACTTTGTTTCAAATTTAAAGGGCTGACTTAATGGACTACAAATCTTTCTGCTGTCACCTTCTATGTCTCCATGTTATGGTTAGGCCAATACAGTAACCTGCAAGGGTTTTATGATCTTCCTGTCACTTATCTGTTTATGTCTTCTGAGCCTATCAAGAAGTTGCACTGAAGGAATCATGACAAAGAAAGTGTGGCTTTAAACTGACCCTTTTTTGCCAGTTCAGACTTAAGTTCTGTTTTTACAACAATGCCAGTTACTGCCTTTTGCCAGTATCCTTTTTTAATTGTGTCTAAGTCCCCATTCTGGGTCATCGGGTTGCTGTGTCCAGGAGTCTCCCAGCTGGGGAAGTGGTACAAAAAGTGCAGTTTGCTCTATGCCAGGGCATACAAAAGGGGCACTGTAGTGGGGTGTAAAGGTTGGCAAAGGAATGAAGGGCAGCCATAGTGACTGACGACCCCTCAGCTGTGACTGTGCATGGCTGGTGGGGGTGTCTAAGACTTCCCTGCTGCTGTGTGTCAGTCCATGAGGGGACTAGGTCCTGGGGATGGCCGTTCTAGCATTTTCACAGGTCTCGCTGGATCAAAGTGGGTACAGTCTTGCAAGGGCCCCAAGGGCGCATATACTGGTTGCTGTCTCCTTGAAGCGAAGATTCTAGATCTGCAGCTGGGCAGCACTGCTGTTTTAGAACCAAAGGGTATAGAGAGAGAGAGAGACTCCTGCCAGAGCATTAAGAGGAACTCATATGGGACTGTATTGATGCCTCAGGTCAGTGTCATGTGTTAGCAGCAGATATATCCTGGTTCTGCTGTGGGGTTTAAAAGCAGAAAAAGATTGCCCAAGATTATATTCATCCATAAGATGTGGTCTTTGCTCCAGGAAGAGTGGGTTGATTTTTTTTTTCTTATTGTATTTATTTTGCAATGATACAGTATATTACAAATTATCCCACATGGATACCAAGCAACAGTTCATCTCAAACAGTTGATACATCTTACAAAGGAGTATATCATTTGATACCTCCCTATTTCATACAACATAGGGGGAGTTACAGCAGAAAAAACTAAATATATTAGCCCCCCCCCAGCCCATCGGCTCAGTGGTAGCACTACCTCTTGTGATGCTGGCGACCTGCATTTGGGAGCTGGCTTGGGTCACTGGGAGCTGGGGGGTAGGATTGAGCACCTCAGGGGATGCTGCCTTTCTCTGGGGAGGGTGGGTCATCATCCTAGCTGCAATACTGCCACCTGAGTGACCATAGGTGGCAGTGCAGCTGAGGGCAGTGTGGGAGGGGCAGACACAGGCCGGAGGTTGGTTTGGCAGCATGCCTGAGTGCATACGCACCTTAGACCACCCTTGTATGTCTGCTTCTGTAAGAACTGGGTGAAACAGGACAGAAAAAAACACTATTGGATGGGTGGCAGATACCGGTGAACCACAGGGGACCTGACCTGTACTCCCTTGTTGCCAGACCTGAGGAAACACAGTGAGCTAGAGGGGGTCCCCCCTCACCCCTGCCCGGGGTGGGGTGGGGAATCCACTGCTGCATGCAAGTAAGGGCAGCTGTAGGGTCTGGGTTCCAGTGAAACCATGGTACTTTGGGGAACCCACAGGGAGCTATGGATATGAACATAGGACTAGGCATAAATAGTGCATTAAAATAAAAAAAAATACAGTAGCTGGAACACAGCAAGGAATGCTAAAGGGATATTACTGAAAGATTTTATAATAGTACCGTAGTGCTGATTACTAGAGCTCCATGAAATTCTTTTTAATTTTTATAATTTTTCTTTTTTTATTTTACTGGAATTTCTTGTTATTTCATTTTATTCTTTGAAAAAGTCGATTATTTCTTGTTATCACATTTACATTTATAAAACTCCTCAAAATGACCTTATACACATTAGAAATCACATTCCTAATATACCACTTTGCATTACGCAGCATTATGCTATGGTCTTGAAAGGTTTTATGAATAAGATGATTCCATTGCTGCTTCCTTGTGGCCAGTCTCTGTGGTAACTGTGGAGCCTCAACAACTGCTGCAAGCATTTATTTAGTTGTTGCCAAAAAAATAAAGAAGCAATTTTTTAAAACTTTTTTTCATGTGCTTGTTTTCATTTTCTTTCTTTTTATACCTTGAATTTATTGTTATTTCTTGTTTTTTTTTATTTAAGAAAAACATGAGTCTCTACTAATTACCAAATTGTACTTGCCAGAGGTCTTTCTTTATCCACCATGGTGCAGTGGGCTGTCATATAAAGAATGTCTATCCGATCCCTAAGAGACAGGCAATGCAGTGTTTCATCGACACATCAAAGAACAAGCATTTGTCACTCACTGCTGAATGTTTGCTTGCTTAAATAAACCATGTTTAGGACACAAACATGTAAACAAGCTGCTAGAGCTAGTGAAAATGGCAGCAGGCAAGCCATACAAGCAGTTGCCTGCCCTAGGCAAAATTTTAGCCACAGTTTGATTTTTTTTGTGCGGAAGAGACTCTCACAAGCAGAAGGGACACACACACACACAGACACACACACACAGACACACACACACACACACACTGTACTAGACTCAGGGCTATGCCAGCAACTGTAAGGGCCCCCCTGCAAAATATATTGTGGGGCCCATTTCCCTACTAACAAATGTAAAATAACCATTAGCGCATATGACATTTCTATAGCGTGAGTTTTTTGTATCAGTCCTGCTGAACATATATAGTTTGTCCATACTGCCCCCACAATTCCCCTTGCTGGCACCACGATCAAAGAACTGAACAATGGAGTCGGCCCTGTGGTGCTGAGGATTGAGGTGCTGGATGTCACATCTCACGCCATGCCAGCAACCTGGGTTCCATGACGACCTTGCACCATCGGGGTGCCGGTACGGGGGGGGGGATTACGTAGCCTAATGGTAGCTCTCCTCTCCTGGGGTGGTTGCTGTTCCCCCCTGTAATTCTACTGCCACCAGGCAGAAGTCTGGTGGCAAGGCAGGCAGGAGAGGGCTACAAGTCAGAAGGGTGCCTTGGAACGTGGCATGTGCATGCATCCACATGGCCATGTGCATGTCCAGGGAAGGGGCAGACATAAACAAGGAAAAACACTGGATAAAAATATAATAATAAAAAAAAAAAAAAAAAAAAGAACTGAACGATATAATTTGTGCTTCTCTTGGGGACACCAGCACCAGCATCAGATGTTTGGAGTAATGGGCCCTATTGTTTCTTTGTTTTGTTTTTTTATTACCTGGCCCCCTTTCCCCTGGCATCGGAGGTTCCAGTCTCCCCACACCACTTGCTGCTCCCCCATCTCAAGGCTTATTTTCCCTGGGCGGGGACACCAGGCAGACACCCCCTCCCCAAGGAACTTGGTATCTAGCCCTGGTTTGCCTCCAAGGGTGGGACCACAGGAGTGGGACCATGACCGGCAGATTTTAGCCTGCAGTGGGAGTGGTGATGGAGATGGAGGCCATCATTAGTGGGCCAGCATTTTTCACAGAGTTTCTCCTGGGGGTGGGGACATGCAGCGACACCAGTGTCTGCCCTGCTCCTCTTACATGTGGTGTCTGCTGCTACGTTACCCCCAGCTTCCACCAGAGCTCTGCATAGCACTGGACACTCTTCTCCCCCCCCCCAGAGAAGGAGAGCAGTCCCTGGGACGTTCAATCCTTCTCTCTCCAACCGGCCCTTTGACTCCTGAGTCCATCCTTGAACCCAAGATGTCGGTGCCACAAGCAAATGCCTTGCCACTGCACCAGCGGGCTGGCAATTATTGCTTCTTTGTTCTTTACTCCCGCTCCTCCTCCCAAACTTATGAAACTAGAGTTGGAATCTTGTAACACCATTGTTGACAGACCCAGTTTCAAATGGATAAGCAATTTCCAAAATGAAACTTGCAAGTTTGTCCATGAGAAAAGGTTTTCTTAATGCTGAGCTCTGAGGCAGTGGGCCCTCTAACAGTGTGGACCCTAATGCATCCGCAGCTTTTGCATCCCCCTGGTCACTGCCCTGACTACACTACAGCAGGGTCACCAACTCCCTACAACATATGCATGACGAAGGTACCCCCCCACCAGTATGCTAGGCATTAGTGTCACCTTTCCAGTGCACCAACTGGAAAGGTTGCCCACCAACAGAAAGCCTGAGAGTAATTCCTCTACATTACATCATGCCTGTAAACAGAGTCACCCACATAAAGCACAAGACCCACCAGCCTACCTATTTGACAAGACAACCAGCTCCCAACAACAGAGTGCTGCCTGATGGGCATCAAGCTGAGATGCCAACCTTTCAAATGTGGATTGGAGCCTCCCCATGGCAGCAACAGCCAGGGGCAGGAATATCTTGGATGCCCTACAGGAGGCATTCCTCAAACAACTAGTCACGGAACCCACTCGACAGGGGGCACTACTAGACCTAGTACTTACAAATGGGGACAGTGGGGCAGAGGTTATAGTAGAGGAACACCTAGGGAACAGTGATCAGCGTATAGTATGGTTTGACATATGAAATGGGCCAGAATCGATTCACACAAGGACGAGTATCCTGGACTTCAGTGGGGCAGATTTCAGGAAAATGGGGGACTGCCTGAGAGATGCCCTAGCAGAGGTAGGGAAGTAGGGAATGTGGGAGAGTGGAGGAACAGTGGACAACTATTAAGGAGGGAACTGAAGCAGCGATGCATCTCTGTGTCTAACAAGTCAGCAAGGGCAAGAGGAAAAGGAGATCACTGTGGTTCTCTAAGGAGGCGGTGGAAAAATCAAGAGAAAAGAAGATGGCATTTAGGAAATACAAATGAACATAAGAGAAAGGGACACAGGGAGAGTTACCTAGAAAAGCAAAGGGAGGCAGGGAAGGCAGATAGGAGCGCAAAGGAAAGCACTGCAAATTCAATGAAAAAGGGGATAAAACATTTTGTCAGTACATAAGTGAAAAAAGAAAGGCAAGGGGTGAGATAGTAAGGCTGAAAGATAAGGAAGGGGTTATGTGGAGGAAGACCACAAAAAGGCAGACATATTGAACAAATACAGTTGTTCAGTATTCATGGAGGAGGAGGCAGGCCAACAATAAAGCACAAAGGCATAAAGGGTCAAGAGAGTGCAGCCCAGGATACCGAAGGAACTAAAGGAAGTATTGGTTGCACCACTGACAACCATGTTTAACCTGTCATTGAAAACGGGGGAGGTACCAGGAGACTGGAGGAGGGCAGATGTAGTCCCACTATACAAAAGTGGAAATAAGGAGGAGGCAGGAAACTATAGGCCAGTCAATCTGACCTCCGCGGTGGGCAAGATAATGGAAACATTATTGAAGGAAAGGATAGTGGAACACTTGGCAGCCAATAGTCTGCAAGACCCGAGGCAGCACGACTTTACTGGGGGAGGTCATGTCAGACAAGCCTCATAGAGTTCTTTGACCAGGTAACAAGGGAAGTGGATCAGGGGTCGGGGGGAGAGCAGTGGATGTGGCATACCTAGGCTTTAGTAAGGATTTCAACACTATTCTGCATAGAAGGCTAATAAACAAGCTGGGAAACCTAAGAGTACTGTAGGTTCTAAAGTAGTGAGATGGGTGGAGAGTTGGCTGGACAATAGGACTCAGAGGGTGGTGGTAAATGGCATACACATTGAAGTAGGCAGAGTGACAGTGGGGTGCCACAGAGATCATTGTTAGGCTCAGTCCTCTTCAATGTCTTTATCAGTGACATTGGAGAGGGTCTAGAAGGGAAAGTGTGCCTGTTTGTAGACAACACAAAGCTCTGCAACAGCGTGGACACACCTAGGGGGAAGGGTTGGATAGAATGAGGAGGGAAATAAAAAGGTTAGCGGAATGATCAAGGGATTGGCAGCTGGATTTCAACACCACAATGTGCAAAATAATGAACATTGGGTACAGAAACTCACGGACAACTTACCAACCGGGAAGGGAGGCAACAGCAGGCTCAAAATAGGAAAAGAACCTGGGGTAGTTATGTCTGATGACCTGAAGGTAATAAAGCAGTGTGGAAAGCATCAGAAAGCTAGCACAATGCTGGTATGCATAGGCAGGGGAATCACCAGCAGAAGAAAGGAGGTAATGATCCCGTCATATAGATCATTAGTAAGGCCACACCTCGAGTACTGTGTCCAGTTCTGGAGACCCCATCTTTGAAAGGACATAAACAGGGTAGAGGCAGTTCAGATGAGGGCTACCAAAATGGTGAGGGGCCTGCATCAGATACCCTATGAGGAAGGGCTGAAGGAGTTAAATATGTGCTCCCTGGAGGACAGGTGGGAAAAGGGAGATGTGACTGAAATGTTCAGATATCTTACAGGGAAGAACAAGGTGCAGGAAGGTATCACCTTTCAGATAAAAAATGTTCAAGAACGAGGGGGCACAATATGAAGCTGTGGCAGGGAGGTTCAGAGGTAATGCGGTGAAGTACTTCTTCACAGAGAGGGTTGTGGACAAATGGAAAAGCCTACTGGTGGAGTTGGTGGGGGCAGAAACAGTTACAGGATTCAAGAATGCATGGGATAGACACAAAGGGACCTTGAAAGTTAAGGGGAGGGGAAGGGAGGACCTTAGGCTGATTAGGGCCTGCGGTGCCACGATAGCCAAGGAAATAGGACAGACTAGGTGGGCTTGGAGGCTCTTGTCTGCTATCTACTTTTATGTTTCTATGATTGCAGCTTAGGGACCATTGCAGAGCGACAGACTAATGTACCAGCATGATGAACCTCACCAAGGGTCCAGGGGTCCAAGCTTTGACTTCTGGTTCAAATTAGTGTTCATAGCATTACCAGTGAGTTCCTGAATCTCTCAGGCAGAAGGGTTGCGCGTGCGGCGCCTGTATGCCGTGCACTACACACACACACACACACACACCTCTCTCTCTTATGCATGCACAGACACACACACACACACACAGGCACACACTACCACGCAGGAAGGATCACCCCACCCCACAATGCAACAAGGAGCAGAAACAAACTCCCACAATGTACCAGGTTATAGTACCAAACATTCGGATTTACCTGTCCTGATTATGAATGAAGTTTGGGAACTTTCCTGCCTGCCACACTGCTTGTTGCCTGAGCCAACAACTATACTGTCTCTGACTCCCCCAGGTAGCTCTGTCCAACTTAGAAACATAGAAACATAGATTTTGACGGCAGATAAGGACCGCTTGGCCCACCCAGTCTGCCCATTTCCCTACGTAATGGATAAGCTGCAGATCCTAGTTAACCAGCAGCCTACTTCTTCCTACCCCCAACCCCTAGAATTGCCTTACGACTGTCCCATGCATGCTTGAATTCCACCACTGTTTTTGACTCCACAACCTCCTCCGGAAGGCCGTTCCATGCAGCCACAACCCTCTCTGTGAAAAATACTTCCTTAAATTACCTCTGAGCCGCCCCCCTTCTATCTTCAAATTGTGCCCCCTTGTTCTTGTACACCTCTTTTTTTGAAAGATGCTACCCTCTTGGACTTTGTTGATTCCCTTGTGGTACTTGAAAGTTTCTATCATGTCCCCCCTCTCCCTCCTTTCCTCGAGGATATACATATTCAGCTCCTTAAGTATCTCTTCATATGTCTTCGGTGCAGACCCTGCACCATTTGGTGCCCTCCTCTGGACAGCCTCCATCCTGTCTATGTCTTTGTGGAGATTGGGTCTCCAGAACTGCACGAGTACTCAGATGGGGTCTCACCAACTGTCTGTACAGAGGGATAATAACTTCCGTTTTCTACTGGTGATGCCTCTCCTATGCATCTCAGTATCCTCCCAACCCTCCTTGCAGCCCTCTCACATTGCTTGCCCACCTTTAGGTCATCTGATATGACTACCCCCAGGTCCCTTTCCATTTTGTTGTTGTTAGTATCTCACCCCCCATTGTGTACTCTTCCCCTGGGTTTTTGTTTCCCAGGTGCATTACCTTGCACTTCTTAGCATTGAATCTAAGCTGCCATACATTTGACCATTCCTCTAACCTTGCCAAGTCCCTTCTCATCCTTTCCACCCCACCTTGTGCATCAATTCTGTTGCAGATATTTGTGTCATCTGCAAAGAGACATACTTTTCCTTCCAGTCCCTCTGCAATGTTGCTTATAAAGACATTGAAGAGGACCAGTCCTAATACTGAACCATGTGGTACCCATTAATAACCCCCCTTTCTTCAGAGTGGACTCCATTTACAATTACTCTCTGTGTCCTATTCTCCAGCTGATTCTTTACCCAGGCTGTCATACTGGGACCCACTCCCAGGCTGGCTAACTTGTATATTAATCTTTTGTGTGGGACTGTGTCAAATGCCTTGCTAAAGTCTAGGTAGGCCATGTCCACAGCCCCTCCCTGATCTACTACTTTGGTCACCCAGTCAAAGAAATCTATCAGATTTGTCTGGCATGACTTTTCTGCTGTGAATCCATGCTGCCTTGGATCCTGAGCCCCTCTGACCTCTAGATACTCAGCAATTCTTTCCTTCAGAAGTGATTCCATCATTTTCCCTACCACTGAGGTTAAACTAACAGGTCTGTAGTTTCCTGCTTCTGCCTTGCTCCCACTTTTGTGAAGGGGAATCACATCTGCCCTTCTCCAGTCCTCGGGTACCACCCCATCCTCCCATTATTTGTTAAACAGGGTAGTCAGTGGTGTCACTAGTTCTACCCTTAGTTCTTTTAGAATTCTGGGATGAATCCCATCAGGCCCCATTGCTTTGTCCACCTTCAGTTTTAAGAGTTATTTCAGAACCCTTTCTTCTGTAAATGGGCTGGTATCAACTTCTGTATCCAGAGTGTTTCTACTGTTTATTTTAGGTACCTCCCCCACTTCCTTTGTAAATACTGAGCAAAAATATTTGTTTAGTGTCTCTGCCTTTTCACAGTCACCCTCTGCCCACCCTCCCTCCTCTTTATTAAGCCTCACTAACCCTCCCTTGGTCTTCCTCCTCCTTGATGTACCTATAAAAGGTTTTATCCCCCTTCTTAACTGAGTTGGCTATCTTTTCCTCGGTTTGGGCCTTTGCTGTTCTGACTGCCTTCCCAGCTTCCTTTTGCTTTAACTGATACAGTTCTCTGTCCTGCTCCTTCTGCGATTCCTTGTACTTCCTGAATGCTTTCTTTTTCTCTTGAACCTTCACTGCCACTTCCTTTGAGAACCATAGTGGCTTCTTACATAGTTTTGTTTTGTTAATTTGCTTCACACAAAGGCTTGTTACCTCTGTGATGGCAGTTTTTATTATTCCCCATTGTTGTTCCACCCCTCCTTCCTGCCCATTTGCTAGTGCATTCCTTAGGCATTCACCCATTTTGGCAAAGTCAGCCCTCCTAAAGTCCAGTACTTTTGCCTTTGTATGGCTTGACTCTATTGCTGTGTTTATTGTAAACCATACTGTTCGATGGTCGCTAGTTCCCAGATGGCTACCCACTTCTACAGCTGTGATCCTCTCTTCATCTCCATTTGAGAGAACCAGGTCTAAGATTGCTCCCTCTCAAGTGGGCTCCAATACTAGTTGTCTAAGGCATGCCCCTTGTAGGGCATCTAGAATAACCCCACTCTTTGAAGTGGCTGCTACAACCGCATTCCAGTTAACATCTGGCATATTCAGATCACCCATCAGCAATATCTCCCATTTTTCTGCCATTCTAAGTATTCTTTCTATCATTTCCATGTCCATTTCCTCCCCCTGAGAAGAGGGTCTGTATATAACCCCTGTGCAGATTGTGGTGCCATTGCCGGTCTCCAAATTTACCCACAGTGCTTCTTCCTCTCCCTGTTTTCTATTTTGTTCTGTTGCTTTGATTCCTTCCCTTATGTAAAGAGCTACTCCTCCTCCTCTTTTACCCTCCCTGTCCCTCCTGTAGATAGTGTATCCTGGTATGTTTATGTCCCAGTCATGGTTTTGTGTGTACCACGTTTCTGTGACTGTCACGATATCCAGATGTTCCTCCTCCATCAAGGCCACTAATTCAGGAAGCTTGTTACTCAGACTACGGGCATTGGTACTCATTGCTCTCCATTTTTTGATGGCTTTACCTTCTTTGCAGCATCCCCCACTGACCTGTCTACCTCGGTCTTTTTCTCATTTAGTACCCTGTTTTGTAGGGAGAGGCTGGGATTTTCCTGCTGCTTATCAGTGCCTCCCCCCTTGACTAGTTTAAAAGCTTGCCAATAAAGCATGTAAACCAATTGCTCAAAAGACTTGTTCCTTCCTGGACAGATGCAGACCATCCTGCCAGTATAGGCTGGTGTCCTCCAGGTGGAACCCCAGTCCCCAATGAAGCCAAACCCCTGTGCTCCACACCATTTTTCAACCATTCATTAAACTGCATGGTGCAAAGTACCCTCGTCTCACTCATGCCATTGACAGGCAGCACCTCAGAGAAGGATATTGTGTGTGCTACTTGTCTTAGGCCCTCCCAATTCTACAAAGTCCTTCTGCACTGCTCTAATCTCATGATTAGCCAAGTCATTTGTCCCTAGGTGGACAATGATGTCCAGCTCAGACTCCCGTGCAGCTGTTCTCGTGATCCTGAGGATGCGCTTCCTGTCTCTCCAAGCCATGGCACCAGGCAGGCACCTTACTTCAGTTTTCCCTGCTCCCCCCAGTTCTATCCCCCTAATAATTGAGTCCCCCACCAGGAGCTGCTTCCTTTCCTTGTGGTGTCCTCTGCCTCCTTCCTGTGGGCCTCCTTTGTGCCAGTTGTCCTCAGCCTCCTTAGTCTCCTCTGCGGGTGCATCCACAGGGGAGCTATGCTGCCCCAGAATGGTGTATGGATTGTGGTGTGGAACAACTGACTGGGTGTGCCTCTGTTCCACCATCCTCACCTTCCTGAGCCCACTGTGGTCCAGCTGCTGTGCTTTCTTCGCAACCTCTGAGGTAGTGGTGGTGGCTGTGGTGCTCCCTGGATGGGGGAGGTTCCCTTCCTACCATCCAGTGTGGCCTGGGGGAAGGTCCCCTTTCTACTGTCCAGTGTGGCCTGAAGATGTGCAACTTCCTCCCTCAGGGCAGAGAGTTGTCTGCAAATAGGGCAGCATCTCAGCCTCCAGAAAGACTGCCAGAAGACTGCTGCCCCACAGCCATTACATTGCACTACTCCCCACATTTTTTTTTTGTGCGTGTGTGATTGGTTTGTAATATAGAAATATATATATATATATATATATATATATTTATATTATACAATGTGTATGCTTATATTGTCAGTGCAGTGTGCTAGAGAGGATATGGCAGCGATATGCACCTTGCACTCTTGAGGAAATGATGTCAGAACCCCAGGTATAAAGGAACTATTTCAGGGTGGGGGTGAGGGTGGGAAGGGTTGGGCCTAAGCTGTGCCCTCACAAAACAATCAGCTAAAAAGCTCTGACCCACTGATGCAATGAGTGCCTTCCTGTCAGCAAGATGCCCTACACAACAATTTGACAGAGAAAATACCCTGCTAAACAAACAGAGAAAAATCCACACATCCAAGTCAGACACAGGTAAACCTCCCCAGCCCCAAAACAGGCCTGGTGGTTTGTGCTCTGAAAGCTGTCAGCCCCAAATAAGTTAGCTGTACTTTAAACTCTTCCTGCACTGAAAATGTTAAGAATTGTAACAAACAAACGTAAACCTAGATCCACCTCCCTCTGTTGCTTGAAAGACTGTCTTTTCCTGTTTCACACTGCAGGTTTTTCTATGACCACTCCTTAACCACAGTAACTTTTTTTAAAAAGAGTTTAATTATCACAAACTCCTACGCACCAGTAAATTATTTAAAAATAGTTTAGAAACATAGAAACATAGAATTTGACGGCAGATAAGGACCGCTTGGACCACCCAGTCTGCCCATTTCCCTACCTGATGGATAAGCTGCAGGTCCTAGTTAACCAGCAGCCTACTTCTTCCTACCCCCAACCCCTAGAATTGCCTTATGACTGTCCCATGCATGCTTGAATTCCACCACTGTTTTGACTCCACAACCTCCTCTGGAAGGCTGTTCCATACATCCACAACCCTCTCTGTGAAAAATACTTCCTTAAATTACCTCTGAGCTGCCCCTTCTATCTTCAAATTGTGCCCCTTGTTCTTGTACACCTCTTTTTTGAAAGATGCTACCCTCTTGGACTTTGTTGATCCCTTGAGGTACTTGAAAGTTTCTATCATGTCTCCCCTCTCCCTCCTTTCCTCGAGGCTATACATATTCAGCTCCTTAAGTCTCTCTTCATATGTCTTCCGGTGCAGACCCTGCACCATTTTAGTTGCCCTCCTCTGGACAGCTTCCATCCTGTCTATTTCTTTGTGGAGATTGGGTCTCCAGAACTGCATGCAGTACTCCAGATGGGGTCTCACTAGCTGTCTGTACAGAGGGATAATAGCTTCCTGTTTTCTACTGGTGATGCCTCTTCCTATGCATCCCAGTATCCCCCCAGCCCTCCTTGCTGCCCTCTCACATTGCGTGCCTACCTTTAGGTCATCTGATATGACTACCCCCAGGTCCCTTTCCATTTTTGTTGTTGTTAGTATCTCACCCCCCATTGTGTACTCTTCCTCTGGGTTTTTGTTTCCCAGGTGCATTATCTTGCACTTCTTTGCATTGAATCTAAGCTCCCATACATTTGACCATTCCTCTAACCTTGCCAAGTCCTTCTCATCCTTTCCACTCCACCTTGTGCATCAACTCTGTTGCAGATCTTTGTGTCATCTGCAAAGAGACATACTTTTCCTTCCAGTCCCTCTGCAATGTTGCTTATAAAGACATTGAAGAGGACCGGTCCTAATACTGAACCCTGCGGTAGCCCACTACTAACCCCCCTTTTTTCAGAGTGGACTCCATTTACTATTACTCTCTGTGTCCTGTTCTCCAGCCAATTCTTTACCCAGGCTGTCATCTTGGGAACCACTCCCAGGCTGGCTAACTTGTATATTAATCTTTTGTGTGGGACTGTGTCAAATGCCTTGCTAAAGTCTAAGTAGGCCATGTCCACAGCCCCTCCCTGATCAACTACTTTGGTCACCCAGTCAAAGAAATCTATCAGATTTGTCTGGCATGACCTTCCCACTGTGAATCCATGCTGCCTTGGGTCCTGTGCCCCTTTGGCCTCTAGATACTCAACAATTCTTTCCTTCAGAAGTGATTCCATAATTTTCCCTACCACTGAGTTTAAACTAACAGGTCTGTAGTTTCCTGCTTCTGCCTTGCTCCCACTTTTGTGAAGGGGAATCACATCTGCCCTCATCCAGTCCTCGGGTACCACCCCATCCTCCCATGATTTGTTAAAGAGGGTAGTCAGTGGTGTCACTAGTTCTACCCTTAGTTCTTTTATAATTCTGGGATGAATCCCATCAGGCCCCATTGCTTTGTCCACCTTCAGTTTTAAGAGTTCTTTCAGAACCCTTTCTTCTATAAATCGGCTGGTATCAACTTCTGTATCCAGAGTGTTTCTACTGTTTGTTTTAGGTACCTCCCCCTCATCCTTTGTAAATACTGAGCAAAAATATTTGTTCAGTATCTCTGCCTTTCACAGTCACCGTCTGCCCACCCTCCCTCCCTTTATTAAGCCTCACTATCCCTCCCTTGGTCTTCCTTCACTCCCTGATGTACCTATAAAGGTTTTATCCCCCTTCTTAACTGAGTTGGCTATCTTTTCCTCGGTTTGGGCCTTTGCTGTTCTGACTGCCTTCCCAGCTTCCTTTTGCTTTAACTGATACAGTTCTCTGTCCTGTTCCTTCTGTGATTCCTTGTACTTCCCGAATGCTTTCTTTTTCTCTTGAACCTTCACTGCCACTTCCTTTGAGAACCATAGTGGTTTCTTACCTCGTTTCATTTTGTTTATTTGCTTCACACAAAGGCTTGTTACCTCTGTGATGGCAGTTTTTATTATTCCCCATTGTTCTTCCACCCCTCCTTCCTGCTCATTTGCTAGTGGATTCCTTAGGCACTCACCCATTTTGACAAAGTCAGCCCTCCTAAAATCCAGTACCTTTGTCTTTGTAGGCTTGACTCTATTGCTGTGTTTATTGTGAACCATACTGTTCGATGGTAGCTAGTTCCCAGATGGCTACCCACTTCTACATCTGTGATCCTCTCTTCATCTCCATTTGAGAGAACCAGGTCTAAGATTGTTCCTCTCAAGTGGGCTCCAATACTAGTTGTCTAAGGCATGCCCCTGTAGGGCATCTAGAATAACCCCACTCTTAGAAGTGGCTGCTGCAACTGCACTCCAGTTAACATCTGGCATATTCAGATCACCCTTCAGCAATATCTCCCTTTTCTGCCATACTAAGTATACTTTCTATCATTTCCTTGTCCATTTCCTCCCCTGAGAAGGGTCTGATCCCAACCCTGTGCGGATTTTGGTGCCATTGCCAGTCTCCAAATTTACCCACAGTGCTTCTTCTCCTCCCTGTTTACCCTTTTGTTCTGTTGCTTTGATTCCTTCCCTTATGTAAAGAGCTACTCCTCCTCCTCTTTACCCTCCCTGTCCCTCCTGTAGATAGTGTATCCTGGTATGTTTACATCCCAGTCATGGTTTTAGTATGTATCATGTTTCTGTGACTGCCACGATATCCAGATGTTCCTCCTCCATCAAGGCCACTAATTCAGGAAGCTTGTTACTCAGACTACGGGCATTGGTACCCATTGCTCTCCATTTTTTGATGGCTTTACTTTCTGTTGCAGCATTCCCCACTGACCTTTCTACCTCGGTCTTTTTCCCATTTAGTACCCTGTTTTGCAGGGAGAGGCTGGGATTTTTCTGCTGCTTATCAGTGCCTCCCCCCTTGACTAGTTTAAAAGCTTGCCAATGAAGCATTTAAACTGATTGCTCAAAAGACTTGTTCCCTTCCTGGGCAGATGCAGACCATCCTGCCAGTATAGGCTGGTGTCCCTCCAGGTGGAAGCCCAGTCCCCAATGAAGCCAAACCCCTGTGCTCCACACCATTTTTTCAACCACTCATTAAACTGCATGGTGTAAAGTACCCTTGCCTCACTCATGCCATTTACAGGCAGCACCTCTGAGAAGGATACTGTGTGTGCTACTTGTCTTAGGCCTCTCCCCAGTTTACAAAGTTCTTCTGCACTGCTCTAAGCTCATGTTGAGCCAAGTCATTTGTCCCTAGGTTGACAATGACATCCAGCTCAGACTCCTGTGCAGGTGTTCTCATGATCCTGAGGATCGTTCCTGTTCCTACAAGCCATGGCACCAGGCAGGCACTTTACTTCAGTTTTCCCTGCTCCCCCCAGTTCTATCCCCCTAATAATTGAGTCCCCCACCAGGAGCTGCTTCCTTTCCTTGTGGCATCCTCTGCCTCCTTCCTGTGGGCCTCCCTTGTGACAGGTGTCCTCAGCCTCCTTAATCTCCTCCGTGGGTGCATCCATAGGGGAGCTGTGCTCCCCCAGAATGGTGTATGGATTGTGGAGTGGAACAACTGACTGGGTGTGCCTCTGTTCCACCCTCCTCACCCTCCCTGAGCCCACTGTAGTCCAACTGCTGTGCTTTCTTTGCATCCTCTGAGGTAGTGGTGGTGGCTCTGGTGCTTCCTGGATGGAAGGGGTTCCCTTCCTACCATCCAGTCTGGCCTGGGGGAAGGTTTTCTTACTGCTGTCCAGTGTGGCCTGAAGATGGGCAACTTCCTCCCTCAGGGCAGAGAGTTGTCTGCAAATAGGGCAGCATCTCAGCCTCCAGAAAGACTCCCGGAAGACTGCTGCCCCACAGCCATTACATTGCACTACTCCCCACATGACTATGTACTTTTTTTGTGTGTGTGTGCTTGTGTGAGTGATTGGTTTGTTATATAGAAATATATATATATATTATACAATGTGTATCTTATATTTTCAGTGCTGTGTGCTAGAGAGGATATGACATTGATATGCACCTTGCACTCTTGAGAAATGATGTCAGAACCCCAGGTATAAATGAACTATTTCCAGGGTGGGTGGGGTGAGGGTGGGAAGGGGTTGGGCCTAAACTGTGCCCTCACAAAACAATCAGCTAAGAGCTCTGACCCACCGCTCGATGAGTGCCTTCCTGTCTGCAAGATACTATACACAACAATTTGACAGAAAATCCCTGCTAATCAAACAGAGAAAATCCAGACATCCAAGTCAGACACAGGTAAACCTCCCCAGCCCCAAAACAGCCTGGTGGTTTGTGCTCTGAAAGCAGTCAGCCCCAAATTAAGTCAGCTGTGCTTTGAACTCTTCCTGCACTGAAAATCTTAAGAATTGTAACAAGACTGTCTTTTCCTGATAATTGTAAATTCCTTCTTTCACCTTTCAGTTAGAAGCAGCCTCCACCTGCAGTATATCTGCTACAAAGCAAAGACAATTGAAAGGTTTCCCTCCCTCTGTTGTGAGCACAACTCGCTTTCTTGCAAATCCTATGTTCAGTATTGCAGCTCCCAACAAGAGATAGTTTGACTAGGAAAAATATTAGCTGTTCTGATGAGTTTGCTATAAACACTTGCTTATAATACTGTTCTCAGGTCTGTTACCCAAGCTATTGGCTGATTAAGTCTCTGTGATGTAATCACTTCCTGAGAAAGTTTGGAATTGCCTTTTAAGGCAAACAAAGAGTTTATGTCCCAAAACCCTAGTAGTCAATCCAGCTACCCCCAAGGGACAACCAAAATACAGTATTCAAACACTTATAAAGTTACTTCCAAGATAAGCAGAGTTTGCAAGCTTCTTTTTCAACTCCTCAGCCACCTGTAATTTATTTAAAAATAGTTTAACTGTCAGAATATCCTAGTAGACAATCTAGCTACCTCCAAGGATCTACCCAAATGCAGTATTTAAATCCTTCTGAAGTTACTAACAAGATAAACAGGGTTTGCAAGCCCCTTCTTGGTTAAACACTAAATAAGTATGTGAATAAAAAGCAATTACCAAGGGTAGTAACCACGTGGCCACACAATGAAGAAAGATTGGCAACAGTACCTTTTGGCTCGGTCACTCAGGAGTATTACCTCCATAAACCATATAAAAACTACAAACAGGTATCTGCCTCTATCTCCAAAATCAAACAAAGGGGTAGAGGACACTGCAGAGCAGGACACTTCAGCACAGGAGCTAGCACAACAAAACTCGCCCATAACAGGAACCAAAACAAAAAAAGCAAAAAGGAAATCCAAAAAAACTTCTGATCATAGGAGACTCCATGATTCGGGCAGTTGATACCCATCTCCAGCCAGGGGGAATGGTCAGATGTCTCCCAGGTACATCAGCGTGTAGAAACACTGACTGCATTGCTAAAATTGTTCAGGAAGCAGGAGAAAACATTGATGTCCTGGTACACATAGGAGCTAATGATCTTGCCAACTGGTCAGTTAAGGAGACAAAGGAACACCTGGCCAGGCTGGGTGACAAACTGTCATCCATTTCATCCAGCATCTCCTTCTCTGAGATCCTGCCAGTCTGGGAGAGGGGGACAGAAGGATGGAAGATCAGAGAAGGGGAGATAGGGGAGCTAAACATGTAGCTCAAGGGCTGGTACCAAGAAAAAGGACACACATTTGTGGAGAACTGGCAACAGTTTTGGGAGTGAAAGTTCTTTAAATTTGACGGACTGCATCTGATAAAGGAGGGAGTCAGTGCATTAGTGCAGAAGTTTGACATCTTTGCAGAATATTTAAACTAGCAAATGGGGAGAGGGGTGTAGCAAGCCATATGTCAAATGGGAAGAGCACCCCTCCCCCTCAGCTAGTGGTCAAACAGGAGTTCATCATGTTTGCAATTCATTTGTATCGCCAGGTAAGGAAAAAGGTCCAGCTCCCCATACGATGCACAGGAGAAACGCCAGACCTTACCCAACAACTAACACACTGAAATTTGGCCAATGGAAAATCATGTACACTAATGCTCACAGTCTGGGAAACAAGATCCCAGACCTGCAGGAAATAATGACAGAGGCTAAACTGAACATAGTAGCAATAAACGAGACATGGTTTACCAGAAACCACACTTGGGAGACTTCAGTGCCTGGCTATGTACTGTTGAGAAGAGAACTAGGTGCAAATAGGGGGGTGGAGTGGCCCTGTATGTGAATGAAAATATAAAAGCTACAGAAATTAAGAATACACATAGGGAGCCAGAAGAACTGTGGGTCACTCTGGAAACAGGAAATGGGACAACCATATGAACTGGGGTTATCTACAGGCGCGCAGACCAGGAGGATGACATAGACACATTACTATGAGAAAGTATACAAAACATGACAGCTAAAGGGGAGGTTCAGATAATGGGAGACTTCAACATACCAGATACAGATTGGTCAATACCAGCAGGAACATCTGCCAGAACTAGACACATTGTGGATTCCCTGCGGGGAGGAACTCAAACAGCTGGTACAACAACCCAAAAGAGACATGGCTATCCTAGATCTAGTACTGACTAACAGGGAAAGGATCACAGATCTCCAGGTAGAAGGTCACCTGGGGCCAGTGACCATCACATGGTATGGTTCAGTTTGGCAACCACAACTAAATCATCCCATTCCGTGGCAAAAATATGGGACTAAAGAAGAGCTGACTTTGATAAGATGGACAACAGAGTTAAGCTAGCCCTGGCAAAAAGAAATACAGGTGAGGGGGTGCAGGCAAAGTGGGCAAGCATTAAGGATGCAATACTTGAAGCAACATCATATTGTGTTAGAGAGAAAAGGAAGTGCAAAAGAAGAAGGAAACCACTTTGGTTATCAAAAACAGTAGCAGGAAAGGTCAGAGCCAAAAGGCTGGCCTTCAGGAAATATAAGGGAATGCAGTGGGATGAAGATAGGGAGGCATACCAAACTTCCCTAAGGGAAGCAGGGAAGGTAGTAAGGCAGGCAAAGGCCCAAACTGAGGAAACACTAGCACGAACAGTAAAAGAAGGTGTCAAGACTTTCTATAGATACATTAGTGAAAGGAGAAAGTCCAGAGGGGTGTTGCTGAAATCAAAGGAGATAAGGGGCGTGTGAGGAGGAGGACCACGTCAAAGTATCTATCCTAAATAGATACTTCTGCTCAGTATTTACTGAAGAGAAGGTAGGGCAGGGCCCACATCTCAGTGCTATGGACATGGGGGGGAGGTGTACACTAGTCCCTTCACAAAAGAAAGGGTCCTACAAGAACCCGATAAACTTAGAGTGGATAAAGCAATAGGACCTGATGACATACATCCCAGGGTACTAAAGGAGCTAAGGGAGGAACTAGCAGAGCCATTATCAGAACTGTTTAGTGAGTCTCTGAGCACAGGAGAGGTTTCAGATGACTGGAGAAAGGCTCATGTGATCCCGTTCCACAAGAGTGGTAGCAGGGAGAAGGCAGGGAACTACAGACCAGTCAGTCTTACCTTGGTAGTGGGCAAGATTATGGAGGCACTTCTTAAGGAAAGGATTGTGCAACACCTGGAATCCGTAGGAGCACAGGATCCAAGACAGCTTGGGTTTACAAAAGGAAGGTCCTGTCAAACTAATCTCATAGATTTCTTTGACTGGGTAACCAGAGTGGTGGATGAAGGGGGAGCAGTTGATGTTGCCTATCTTGACTTCAGCAAAGCTATGGTATTGTTCCACTTAGAAGATTGATTAATAAGCTGGGTAGGCTTGCGGTGGGTCAGAAGGTGGTCAACTGGGTGGCAAACAGGTTGACAGGCAGAAAACAGAGTCGTGGTAAACAGTATACAGTCAGAAGAGATGCAAGTCACAAGTGGGATACCTCAGGGGTCAGTTCTGGGGCCAGTCCTCTTCAATATCTTCAGCAGTGACATTGCTGATGGACTGGAGGGTAAGGTTTGTCTGTTTGCAGATGACACCAAGATCTGCAACAGAGTAGATGATCTAGATGGGGTGGGCAGAACGAGAAGAGATCTGGATAAACTAGCAAAATGGCCGGAAGAGTGGCAACTGGGGTTTAATGCAAAGAAGTACAAAATTACGCACATAGGGAAGAGAAACCCTGAAGCCACCTATAGGCTGGGAGTGGAGTTGCTGCCAGTCACAAGGGAAGAAAGAGGCTTGGGCATCATCATCACCGATGACCTGAAATCATCCAAGCAGACCACTAAAGCAGAAGGTAAGGCTAGGGGGATGTTGGGGAGTATTAGTAGGGGTATCACAAGTCGGAAGAGGGAGGTAATAATCCCTCTTTACAAGACACTGGTTAGGCCCCATCTGGAGTACTGCGTGCAGTACTGGAGGCCACACCTTCACAAGGACATTAGACAAATTGAGGCAGTCCAGAGAAGGGCAACCAAAATGGTGCAGGGACTACATCAGAACACATATGAGGACAGATTAACGGAGCTCAATATGTATACCCTAGAGCAAAGGAGGGGAGAGAGGTGATATGATCGAAACATTCAAACACCTTAAGAGCATTAACAAGGTGAAAGAGTCTAACATGTTTCAGTATAAGAAAAATAACAGAACAAGAGGACACAGCATGTGATTAGAGGGAGGCCGATTAAGGGGTAATGTGAGGAAGTTCTTTTTCACAGAAAGGGTGGTGAATGCATGGAATGGTCTACCTCAGGAAGTGGTGGATATGAATACAGTGCAGGGCTTCAAACAGGCATGGGATAGGCATAAGGGAGCAATACAGATGAGTATGAATAGATAGGCCATTGACAGGGCAAAGGCTGATGACACATTTATAAGGTAGAAAAAGAAATGGGCAGACTGGATGAGCCTTGCCGGTCCTTATCTGCCATCAACTTCTATGTTTCTATGTCTCTTTGAGTGGCTCAGTTCTGAGTATGTTTCATTTTTAGTCTCTCTGTAAATTCCTGGGCTGCCTTTGTATCCATGAAGGTCCTCGATTCTTGATTGCTCAGGTGCACAATGAGGCGGGCAGGATAGACCATGGCGAAAGTGCACTTAATCTCATGCAGTAATTTCTTAAGCGCCCCAAAAGCTTGCTGCTGCTGCTGTATTTACCAAGAGAAGTCCAGGAAAATAGTAACACATTTTTCTGCCACCACAATGTTGCTGATTTTCCTAGCCTTGCCAAGCACCATCTGGTGATCCTGATAACGGAGGAACTTAATGATGATATGTTGGGGGCGGACTCCGGGCCCCGGGCACTTCCCTGGGGAGCGATGGGTGCACTGTATTTCTAGTATTTTCTCAGCGGGCAGTTGGAGAGCATCTTAAAGCCATGCCCCATAAATTCACCACAATCAGCCCCTTCCGTTCCCTCCGACATGCCCACTACTTGCACATTGCACTGTCTTTCGTGGTTCTCGTGATCATCAAGGGTAGTTTTAAGTTCTGCAATGTCCCACAGAGCTCATTTCAAGGAGGAGCTCAGATGGCTTGTAGTGTCTTCTTGTGCACTCAGTCTGATTTTGGACTCCTCAATTCGGTTTTCATGACTTTCCACTGTGTCACTCAAGGTATTGACCGTTTGCTGAAGATGCGTGAGTTGTGTGCCGATATTCTCAAATCCAGATCGCATTTGATGGGTAAGTTCAAATTTTAAGATTGAATCATAGTTTCAATCTTCCCTTCTGATGAGGGGTGATGCTCCTCAGCAGCAGTGGCAGTCGGGCGGGGGCCAGCCATGTTGTCGGGGCTAGCTGAGGTACCTTCTAGGCCCCAAGATTCAGAACCCTGAAAGTTCATCTGGGACTGCTTGTTTTTGCATTTCTTTGAGGATGCCTTGCAGAGGTATAAGATTAGGAAGTAAAATCTGCTGCTGTAACGATATTTAGAAATGGATGGCTATGATTTTATTTGGATGGAACCCAGAGCTCTGTCTCTATGCTGCCATCTCAATTCAAGGTTAGGCCCAGTTCAGTTAGTTTGAGCTCTGATATTCCGGCAACTCTAGAGAGTGGGTTGGCCAGTGACCAAGGTCTGTTTACCAATCGCTCCATTCCCTTTGCAACCTGTCATATGTTTTACTGGTGAGCTTGGCGCCAAGGAGGAGTCCTCTTTCTCTTTACTCCTGTTCTTCAGCTGTGCATGAAGACGATGGAACATCTGCATCTTATAGACTTTAAGAGTGTTATAATGTTAGGTGGTTATACACTGTATGCTTGTTCTATGGTATGATAGAGTAATAAGTTATATCCCTGGCTGGATAGGCCTCTTAGTAGAATATTTTAGAGTTATAGAATATTATAGAGTGGCCTTAAGCAGAGGTGCACCTATAGAGTGATACAAAATAGAGCTATTAGAGTGTTATTCACTGCTTCTAGAAGTTGGTCCCCTTCCTTCCCCTTGTGACCGTGTCTACCTCTCCTGGTAAAAATAAAAGCCTGCTGTGCATCAAACTTCAGATTGTCTCCTGCCTCTCCTTAAAGGATGTTTCCTTTCATCCAGCCTTACTCGGACCACAGTGTTGTCTCTCAAGTCCACCTACTTGAGGTGATGATGGGTGTGAAGCTGGGACAGACGATCTCCGTGGTCAGCACCCAGTTGATAAGATCACCACACTGGAGTGACAGCACAGTAGTTACAGAGTGTGTACCCCGATTGTCATATGGATGAGTGCCCGATAACATGAAGTTGTATGACAGCATGGAATTGGAGGACAAATTCCAGTAGGAAATTGTATGAGTGCCGAGCCCAGAGGAGAGCAGCAGGATGACCACCTGGATAGGCTGGTGGGTATTACTAGCATGGGAAGTGGAAGATAGGAGGTTAATATCTGGCTTATTTGGATTGAAAGCTTACATTCCCAGGAGAGCAAAGCAGGGCCATAGAAACATAGAAGCTGTCAGCAGAAAAGGACCCCGTGGCCCACCCAGTCTGCCCCATAGCATCATGAGGACAGGACTAAGGGGCAGCCAAGACAGCTAAAGCAGCATGGCTATGACAAGTGGAAGCAGAGATAGTTAGGGAGCATGCCAAAGGCAAAGGAATGCTGACAGGCCCAAAAAGAAAGTTCTATAAACTCAGGGAGCAATGGCATGGCCCACACCAGGCAGAGCACAGACCACCAAAGAACACAATGCAGTACTGCTGAGTACAGAGTGGACAGACCACTAGATGGCACCAGCAAGGCCTGCAACAGCAGAAAGCAGCAGAGGCAGGGACAGCAAGCACTAAGCACACCAGGAAAACAAGGCGGCCATGGATGGAGCTGTGGCCAAAGATGGGAAGACAAAAAGGCTGGAAGGGTCTGACACATCAAATAAAACAAGTATTTGTCAATGCTGAATGTTGTCTTGCTGACATTGGCATTAGTAACGCAGGGGTTGAACAGATGCATAATAGGAATGGCAGTGGAGTATGAAAGTGATGTCAAACCCCACATCACCCTACAGAGACTGACAGACACTGAGGTGTGCCTTCGGGCATCGACCATAATGTTCATGGCATTTCAGCTCATCCTACCCTGCAGTGCGACAAATATCACGTTGTGCCTTGGGGTCCTCGGGTCTTACGCTCACCCCATTTGGCCATAACTCTCATGGCATTTTACCTTACCTTATCCTGCAGACACTGACAAGTGCTGAAGTGTGCCTTGAGGTGTTCAGCTTTACAGTCACCCCATTTCATAAGCACATATGCTGAAATAGGTGCAGCATAGGAGAATGGGATGAACTGTGGGTCTGAAGAGTCCAAGGGACACCTCAATGCCTGTCAGTGGCTTGAGGGTTGGGGGATGGTATGGCGTGAGCATGACAGCCGGCAATGGAAAGACCCATCCCGACGCCTGTCAGTTTGTACAGGGTGGGACGTTATGGTTAGAAACCCTAATGCCCCGGCTGTTTGTTGGTAGTTGCGCTACAAATTTGCAACACAGCATTTTTGTAACCCCCACCTCATGAAAGTGTTTGGAACCACTGCTCATGAATAGTGGCACTGTGATTTTGTTAATCTGTCCTGAACTTTGATTTCTCACAGCGACTACGCCATTCTGCGCCAGATGTGGGGAAACACCATTTGGGCAAGATGTGAAAAATGACAGCTGTACCCTTCATAGGTACTGTAGGTGTGAAGAGATGGCAGTGTTGAAAATCTCGAGTGAAAATATTAAAAATGCTCGAATTTACGAACATACATAGAAACTGCGCAATGCACACGTGTAACACAATCATTTACTGGAATTATTTCACCAAATTTTCAACATAGGCATTTTTGGACCTCTGCTCATGAGCACTGTCACTATGAATTTCTTCATCTGTCTTGATCGTTGATTTCCCACAGTGACTGTGCCATAGCGTGCCACTTGAGCAAAAACACATTTTGGGCAGGATCTGAAAAATGACAGCTATACTGTTCTTAAGGACATGTGCAAAATTGACAATGTTGAAAATGTTGAGTGAAAACATTACAAATTGTCGAAGTTATGAGTGCATGTGGAAACAAATCAATCAATCAAAATTTTATTTGTAAAGCGCTTTTCAATAAATCAAAGGGCTGATGCATAACAAGAATAAAACATCAGTTATAATAAATAATAACATAAAACAATAAAATGACCGTAAAATAATCTATCCAAATGCTAGTGCAAATAAGTGGCTTTTCAGAGACCTCTTAAATGATTCCATGGACAGGCACTCTCTAATCTGACAAGGTAGAGAATTCCACAGGGTCGGGGCCATAAAAGAAAAAGCTCTTGCCCCAGATGATTGAAGATGAACCCTGGGAATCTCTAGCAATCCCTTGCCAGTGGAGTGGAGTGGGAAGAGAGGGCGGTAGGGACAAAGGAGATCTTGCAGGTAGCCTGGTCCCTGATCATGTAGGGTCTTACAGGTCAGCAATGCGACCTTGAAGGTGACTCTCCACAGCACTGGCAGCCAGTGCAGTTCGCGCAGCACAGGTGTGATATGGCAAGTTCTTGACAACCCAGTCAACAATCTGGCTGCTGCGTTCTACGCCAGCTGCAGGGGACGGAGATCCACCCCCAGCAACCCTAGATATAGAGCATTACAGTAATCAAGGTGAGAAGAAACAAAAGCGTGGACCAACACAGGATGGTCATCAAGGTGTTTTATCTGGGCAATATTCCTCAGACGGTAAAGGATGACTTGACAGTGATCGATACCTGTGTCTTCAGCGTCCGTGCACTGTCAAAGATTACACCCAGATTTTGCACCTGTTTAGAAGGTCTCAACTGGGTATCCCCCTAATAAAAGACCAGAGGGGACCCCAGGAGTCAACTTCTCTACATAATGACCCGGGTCCACAACCAACACCTCAGTCTCATCCAGATTTAACTTCAGCCAGTTCGCACTCATCCAGTCCTGAATCTCAGCAAGGCAGTTGTTAAAAACTGACACTGCGTCATTTTGTTCGGGTACAAAGGACATATAGAGCTGAGTATCATCTGCACAGCAGTGAAAACACAGCCCATAACACCTTATAATGTCTCCAAATGGCAGCATATACACTGTGAACAACATGGGAGAAAGCACAGAGCCTTGCGGCACCGCAAAGGACAGAGCAAAGGGAGTGGAAGAGAACATCCCTGAAACTACCCTTTGACTTCTGCCTGTGAGAAAAGAGTGGAACCATCTGAGGACTGTCCCTGATAGTCCACAGAGTAGCTGCAGGCGATCCAGCAATGTCCCATGGTCCACAGTATCAAACGCTGCAGGAAGATCAAGGAGAACCAAGATCGAACGGCTCTTCTGATCTCTCGCTATTAGGAGATCATTAAGTACCTGAACTAATGCCGTCCTGGTACTGTGCCTCTTCCTGAAACTGGGCTGGAGAGGAACATAGACTTCATGGGTGGTAAGAAAGTCATCAAGCTGCAACGTGACTACTTTCTCAATAACCTTGCCCAAAAAGGGCTGGTTAGAGATCGGTCTGTAGTTAGTGAGGCAGTCAGGTTCAAGGAAAGGTTTCTTCAAAAGGGGTGTCATGACAGCCTCCTTCAAAGACTCCGGGAACACCCCTTGATTCAAAGAACTCCAGACTATCCTCACAAGGACTGGTCTGACCACATCCATGCACCCCACAAGGAGGCGGGTAGGACCAGGATCCAAGCTACAGCAAGTCGGTCGTAAGCTCTGGACAATCTTCATGATATCCATGATTGCTGGCTGGTCAAAATCTATCCAGGTAGACTGAGAGCATGTATCCCCGCATCGGTCACTGCAATGCTCATTTGAACTTATGCTGTGGATCTCTGACCTGATTGATGACACCTTATCCTCAAACAACCGAGCAAACTCATCACACTGTATTTGTGAAAAAGCTCTCTGACCACAGACAGGCTGGATTGCACAGTCTGTTGACAATTTGGAAGAGCTGAGCAGGTTGGTTTCTTGATGCAGTTATCTCCCTGGACAGGAACTCTGCCTTCTTATGGGAGATAACTGATTGATAGTCCATATAATGGGCCATCAATTTAAGTCTGTCACCCTCCAGGCCAGATTTCTGCCAACAATGCTCCAATCTTTGCCCCACTCGCCTCAGCTCCCGCAATGTCCCATCAAACCAAGGGGACCGAGGGCAGAGGGAGAGGGGGCGAACATGGGCAGGTGCAATGGAATCCAGTGCCCTCAGCACCATATTATTATAGTGCACTACTAAGGCATCTGGTTCCATGTACTCCGTAGGCCAACTCGATTGGTCCAGTACTGCCATCAGACCCTCAGGGGTAACTCGCCTCAAAGGACGATACTGGACCATCTCCAAAAGGGTGGGTCTCATGAGGGGGGCCACAAAATTGAACCTTATGGAGTGATGGTCAGACCACCCAACTGGTTCTACCACCAGTCCCGTGATCTCCATCCCAAGGGTGAACACTAGATCCAAAGAGTGGCCTTGAATATGGGTAGCAGCAGTGACACAACGCATACTTGTAACATAGTAATTTTATAGACTTTTGTCAACAAATTTTCAAGATAGGCATTTTAGGACCTCTGCTCATGAACAGTGATGCTGTGATTTTTGTAATCTGTCCCAAACACTGATTTCCCACAGCAACTGTGCTATTCTGCACCGGTAGTGCGAAAACACATTTTGGCTAGGATGTGAAAAATGACAGCTGCACTGTCCATAAGGAGGTGTGAAAAAATGCCAATGTTGAAAATCTGGAGTGAAAATATTACAAATTGGCGAGTTCCGAGTGCGTGTGGAAACTTCATAGCACTGCGATTCATAACACAGTCATTTTTGAAAGTTTTTCACCAAATTTGCGACACAAGGTTTTTGGGAGGCCACCTCATGAACAGTGACACTGTTAATTTGTTACTAGGTCCCAAAACGTGATTCCACACAGTGACCGCAAAATCACCTTTCAGGACCGAATAACGCCATGACAGTGGCTGAATTCATGAGGAGGGGTCCCAATAACCACATGTTGAAAATGTGGTGCCAAAATTCAAAAAAATGCCTGAGATATGCACCAAGGTTGAAAAAAACTGTTTATGCTATTATACAGCTTACCAGCATTTCTTCAGTTCGTGGTTGGCTTTGAAGAGTGCAGACGTGTTCCTGGTCCATCAAAGATCATTGCACTGGGCTCTGAAGGTAAGTATGGGGTGAGGGAGGGTGTGGGCAGGCAGGATGTGCAGAGGGTGGGCGCGGATTGGGGGAGGGGCTACAGACTCAACAAGGGACTATTTTCTGTTTTACAGGGTTAAAAGAAAGAAAAAAAAAACATTGCAGGACTATTTTGTTTTTTTCAGGGACATTTGGCACACTGGGGTGGGCTCCCAGCGTGCCACATGTGTGTTTGATGGGAGGGGGGTCTGTAGCCAGTGGGGATTGGGCACCCCCACCAGCACACACAGAGTTTGGGGGAGTCGCCTGAGCTGAGGGGGATTGGATACCCCCTCGGCACACAAGAAATGGGGTGCTACATTATGCCAATGGGGATTGGGCACCCCCATCGGCAACTTAAATTAGGAGGGGGCATGCTGATAGGGGGATTGGGCACCCCTGTCAGCTTTCAAAGGGACTGTGAAAGGCAGCGGCTGTCCCTCAGCTTCAGTGGGTACTATGAGAAGCTGACAGGGAAACCGCAGCCATGTTGCTTGATGGGGACACCAGACAAGGCAAGCAGTAATTGGCTGCTGCAATCAGGGACCACCCATGGCGGTCCCTGATTGCAGTGGCTAATTTCTTTCAAGGTGGTGGCATGTTTTCTGAGCTGCTGTCATAGACAGTGTGCTGTGCCATTGGTGCCACAGAGCCCAGCCACAAAAAGCAGTGGTGCCATTGGCTGCAACAGGATTGCACCTCCAAAACCTGCTTCTCTACTGAAGCAACCATAATATGTTGTTTGTGATGTGCGTGCAAGGCAACATAAAGAAGCAGACACTGGATCACCAGCAGCAGGGAGAGCAGGCACAGAGCCAGGAATCCAGCTGGAAGGAAGCACTAGGATGTAACAGCAGCTGTGAAATACGTGCAGTTTGGTAGTGAGGATGCCAGTAGCTGTCTGCAGCAGGGAACCAGTAACTGGAGCTGATGTGACCTAACAGTGGCAGGAGCCAACTGGTACCAGGGAAGGCATAAGCATCCAAAGAAGCCTTGGGGCATGCACTGCTTAAGTAGCCTTGAGGATGGGCATGGTAAGTACTGCCCACTGCCCTACCAAAACCCAGGCAATAGCTTTGTAATTAAAAAAAGAAGACAAAAAACAAAAACGTTTTGGGGTATGAATGTTAACTAAGCCCATTTGCCCATTCCTAATTTAAACTATATCCAGCAATCAACTAGTTAACAAGTAGAGATTTTCAGATGAGTGTAAGATGATAGAAGAGCTTCTTGGGAATGAGCCACCAGGACACAACATGTTGAGAGCTGAATGCTGTCTCTGTGAAGGGTTACTGATGGAACAGTGGTGAATGGAAAGCGTCACATTCATCCATCCATCAAACAGCAACTTGTGAATCTGGCAAACTGACAGCTGTCTGTCATAATTAGCAGTCAGCAAACTTATCCTTATCCTTATTACAATTGAAAAACTATTTTTAAACAGAGAACGTTACCTGCATTTTTTTTGCTAATTTTATTCTAACTACATATTAATTGAGTGTTTCTATTTTAAAATGTATATTTTATTGTAAATTTCATGTTAAGCAATTCAGACAATGACAGGTACAATGCATTGATGTTGTCATAGATGTAAAAAAACTGTCATATGCTATGAGTGTAAATAGTAGATAAGACAGTCTAGCATTGCTTGTACAGTGCTTTGTGTATGAAAATTGCTACATAAATGCTGGTTCTTCTACTTCTTTACAGTTCAGTTATTATGCAGCCTCCAATTTAATTTATAATATTATAGCACGCAATAATATGTTGGTAAAGGGGAAGGGATCCAACATTTCCCCTCAAATAGAGGAGAAGGATTATATCTGTCACTGAGTTATATAAGCCTCCAATTTCACCCATCTCATCAGCATGTTTAGATTTTTCCCCATCGTATGTAAGATATATTCTAGTAAACATCTCCTCTATAACCGTTATTTCTTTCACTAGCAGCATCCATTCTTGCTTGGTGGGAGGCAAGGGGAAAACCAGTGTCTAGTAATTATCTTCAGAGTGGTCACTAAAAGGATTCTGAAGAGGTATTTGTTTTGTGGGGTATGCACCCCCTTGGGCAGTATACCCAATATCAGAATTTCTGGGGTTAGTGGGATATCAGGATCTCAGAACATATATTAGAGATCTCTGTCCAGTAGGGCACTATCTCTGGGAAACACAGAAAATATGGTGGTCCCCTCTCCCTCCACACTACCTCCATCTATCAGTTCCTGTTGGGGTGAAGTGTACAGTGACTGTAGGTTCCCTAAAGAATCGAATGATGGTCTTCCATTAGAACTCCCTCCATTTCCATATATTGCTATGAACTGCTCATTTTGCTTGCTCTCCCTGACTGTATATTTTGTCTGTACCTACCTACTATTTACTTTGACTTTTGGTTATTGGTTTTACAAGTTCACTGTTTTGTTAAGACTGACTACTTTTTATCACTGAATGTATTTCTCTCCCAGTACCTCTTTCCCCAGGCACACCTGGAAGTTAGCCTTGGCTCAGTGTGCCTGTCCCAGCTGCAAATTTTCAATAACTAAATCCTGCTGTATATTCTGTTTCTGTTTCACGTTGTGCTTGATAAACGCTTACCCCTCTCTTTGAGTTTTCTGCAGCCAGATGCCTGGCATGTCACGAGAAGCACTAAGCTCACGTTGCTGCTAGTTTTGAGCAGTTTATCCCACCACTGCTTAACATTTGTGACAAACTTCTGCCCTGCTGTTACCAGTCTTTCATAAATCCACACATAATAGTGACTGGACAGCCAGATGACCCCTTGCATATCAATGCTGTCACCACCTGGCAGGCTACTGGATATCTCAATCTGGTTCTAGTTCCACCACTGGCTACTGCTTACCCAGCACAAGACCTTACTTTTGAAAACAGAACCAACCCTTCAGCCACTGCCAGGAAACTCTCACCTACTCTGTATCTGATATAGCTTACTTTCATACTTGGTAGCCAAGATCTTTGGTAATGAAATACCAGTTTGCTCAATACAAATGGATTTTTCACCTGTGTTCCATCACAAAGAATATTAAATATAGGAACATTTAATATGTACACTACTAAATTACAGAATATACAGTGAAATACAAAAGGGATAAAACACACTAGGGAATACAAACATAGAACAGAAAGATTACACCAGAAAGATTACAGAACACAGAACTTCTCTAGTCTGTAGACAACAACTGAAAAGTTGTTACCCCATTTCTGGGTTACTTCCTCTCTTAGGAACCAAACTGTCACTAAGGTTTGAGATCAGTGGATACAGAACATTCTCTTTTTTTCTTAAACTTGAAGTTTATTGGGCTTTGCAAGTTTTTAACAGTGCAGCCATTTAGATCAGTGCTTACATTACACTCCTGTTTAGGGTCCGTTAAGCATGTTTAACAGGTAAACATGCACTGCTTCGATACTGTTAATTCCATAATATGATTTGTTATATGCCACTGTGACCTATGGCACTGCATCTAGGAAAAAGTAAAGGTAGGGGAAGAGGAACAAGAAAATCATTGACCCTTCACAGAAGGGAGATGTCATAAAATACATACATTGTGAGACCCACGATGTTCCCGTTCCTTACAGGGGCCTTCTGACATTTTCTGTTGTTTAGCTGAGTCTGAGGGGGTCTGAGCTGTGTTGCCAGGTTAATCCTGTTGTCAAGTTAATCCTCTTAAGGAGACTGCCCATCTATTGCATTTCAGTCATCCCTGTCACTCACCAAGGTTGGATCACTCTTTGTTCTGGAAGTCCCTTTTAGTTCTAAAAAACTAGCTAAGACCAATCTTCAACTAAATTGCATCTCCCATATGAACAAACATGGATACAACAGTACCCACACAAAACCAGCTACCCCTGGGGGTTCCTCAGAAGCCTATGCTTCTTCAGAAGTTGCATTTGCATGGTAAGGCAGAGTTATCAAGCAGTACTCCTAGTCCTGTTTTCCAATTCAGATGCTGAGGGAGTTCATGACTGTTCTTCCTTTCAGATAGTAATCCCCTCACCACAGGGGTCCTTTGAAGGAGTCTTGAATGGACTACAGCCCCTTAAAACAAAGCCAGATGTAATTTAGCCCAGCTCCTGTGACATTCCTTTAAATGTAAACAATTAACATTTCTTACCACTTGGATAAATATGTTGGAAAGATTCACTAGCTATATCACATTTTTGTGGAAAAATTTAGTCAAGAGGCCGCTCCACCCCTTCCTGCTACATTGCTCAATATGCACATGTCCCTAATTGCCTCAGGATGTTACACTTATTCCCATCCTATTCCTTCCTACCCCTCTCTTCCATGCCCCCACCCTCTGTACTCTCCCCTGCCCCACCAAAGCACTGTCACCACTCTCTCCCCTTGCAAGAGCCTATGCCTTTCTCCTCCAGCTCGCTACCTCTACACTGATAGTGATATATCCACATAATAATGTATTGTCCTAATTTGTATAATTACTCACTCTTGACAATGTCTACCTACTGCTCGCTCTTTGGTTTCCCTAGGTTACATGTAATTGTTGTATTAATCTTGTTACTTTGCACATTGCTTTGTAAATTTTTTCAGTATGTTGTACTGTACTCTCCTGGGTCACACCTGAAAATAGACATATGTATACCTAGTGTACACCACCTGGTAAACAATAAATGTGCATGTTACATAAGACCACCCTTACCAGACTGGACACCCAATTCAATTCCTTCTGTCACTTTGCTCTTGCCTGTCCACCATGTACACACCACGGTGACCTCTACACCACCCTCTCTTTCCCTCCTTCCCTCCTCTTGGGACCAGATGACTTACTCATAGTGCCTCATTAGCTGGGAAGTTCTGGCTTGGCTCTCTTCCACCCTGCCTCAGCACCCTTCTCGATACCACTTCCTACTCCCTCCGTAACTCCCCCTGTAGGGCCTCACCCTCCCTGCCCATTCTCCCCATTTCTCTTAAACTCTTCTCTTCCCTTTTTCACCAGTCACCGTTTGATCCCAACCTCTCCCCACCCTTTCCTCAGGTTATCCACACACCCTCGTCCCTCACTGTGCAGCTTAACCTTGCATTCATCCTGTCCATAGTGTTTTTGATCTTCCTCCCCCGTGTATTTCTACCCCCCCTTATGTACCAGTATTCTGTGCCCTAATTTATCCCTTAATGCTACTCCTACTCTGAGACAACCTACTTGCGGGGTAAGCATCCCAGAGAGGTATAGGCTCACGTAAGCACCATATATCTTCCTCTCCCATATCCCCCCAATCCAGCCATACTCTCTTTTCTACCCCAAGTGTTATACAAGTGAAATATATCTGTGCTGAGCTGTTGGGCGCATGTATATGAGTATATAAATAAGTGTGTGTGTGTACACATAAATATATGTGTGTATATGTATTATAGCATATATATGTATATAGAAGATGTCTGGTTGACAACTGCAGCCTGCCTATCCCTCATCTCTATGTATTTTTACGTGGATCTATATTCAAAAATGTATCCCCTTTCCCCTCTCCCCCAGGACACATCTGGAAATGAGCTATTGCCTGGTGAAACTTTTCAAATAAATAAATATCCAAGCCTGTGTAACAAACATGTAAATCATTTTACTGGTAGAAGCTGTTTACAAATACTGGGCCCCATGTCGTTATCACTCAGTCTTTACCAGCTGTTTACTAACCTCAGTTGATATTTCTAATTCAAACATTAGTGTAATGCCATTTTAGAACTGTATTTATAAAACAGGTAAGAAAAATTCAGTGATCTGATTGGTCATTAGCTGTAAAAACTTGTGAGGAAGTTGACCAATAACCACAGGGGTCTGGAAAGTGCCATGAAAGCCTTGCAACTTGTTCTCTGGGTTGGCCTACTGCATAGAAATATAACTACTCTTTCTTGGAATTTTCATTAAAGAGATGCTGACTCTGCAAAGAAAAGTTTGAAAAACATAATATTTAGGTTCAGTTTAGTTTGCATTCCATGTATATTCTATAGATTTCTCCTCAACATTATTTATTACTGAGGAAATTTGGATGAATATATGACCTTTATTCCTTTCGGTTCCGTTAAATTCCATCTGCCTCTTTAGCCGACTCCCTACTTCAAGTCATAATCCTCTGTTGTGACACCACAATCTGTTGCCATGAGAATAACTGTGATGTCATAAGCAGTGCATTATGACTTCAAGTAGGGAGAAAGCAACAGGAATAGATGAACTCTGCAGGAGCAAAGATCCTGTTTTCATGTAAATTATACCAGTAATAAATAATGGCGAGGAGGAATACAGAACTAATGTGAAATACAAGTCAAACTATGTCTAAGTGTTATGGTTTGTTAAAGTTCTCCTGAAGGCGTCAGCTGCTGTTTAACTGTGTTAGTTGGGAAAAAGTTCATCTGAATGTTATTGGTCTGGTTTGAATGAATCGGTGTACTAAGGGATACTTTCTTTGTACTGCGTGTTAGTTTATGGGAGATAAAAAAATTACATTTTAATTCTGACTTTGCTGTTTCTAGTGATGTTATTGTTAGGCCATTTTATAAGTGCAGTAACACACTTCTGGATGTGTGGTTATTGGGTCATTACCGCATGTCTTCCCCTATTGAAGGTCATTAATCTGGTACCTTTTGCCTCCAACTTGGGGGGGGGGTTATAACCAAAAAAAAACACACACGCCCATTGTGTGTTACTGTTTATGTAACATACAGTATGTCCTTCTCAATCATAGAGTTCAATAGTAGAACATGAATCCATTGTGACAACAATGCAAGAGCTTAACACGGACGTAAACTACATCATTCGGTTCTAAAATCATCCTTACTGTGTGAATCAGAAACACTGAGCGAGTTTACTTAAAGGCTGGTAAAGATGAAACAATAGAAGAATTGGAACAAGTAGCTAAACACAGTTTCTGTAGAAAAGGTTGCATGCTAAATGCAATTGAGTTTTCCTTTAAATTCTGATTGTGGACTTTTTGTCTCTCTTCTGATGGATCAGTCAGCTACTGCTGTGCATGCTAAAATTCAGTAAAGTGGACTTATAAGACCATAAAGCCATAAGGCTGTAAACCGAGTGCCATTTAAGATTATGTTAGCCCTCAACATGATACTTGTTCACAAGTATGACAGACTTTCCTTGCTTGTATGTGCTATAATACAGTATATAAGGTTGGGTGCTTGTGTGCGTGTTGACTGCAGTGCAATCTTTTACATTGTGTGCATGTCAAAAGTGGCTGCATGGAAGCGCAAGTGTCTATGAGAGTTGTGTGCCTATCTGTGTGCACATGGGTGTGTGCGCATGCATATGCATGAGGGAATGTGTATTAGCATCCAAACTAGTGCTGTAGAGGATGTTGGAAGCTGCAGTATAAGAAAAGGAGGAGGAGGAGGCGTCACAGGTGGTCCTTTAGATTCAATGTTGTAGTAATCATTGAGAACAGCACGTGAGCAGCATGGTGAGAAGTTGGCCTTTTGAGTATGTTTTTTTTAGCTTTTTAGGCATTCCGTATTTTTCCATAGGTACTGTGGTTTGATTTTCCTGCAGTGGTTTTCTGTTTTGGGTGTGTCACAGATGTAAGCCTTTAGGTATGGTTTGTATATGGTGCATGGGTCTCAGAGCAATTTTATTTATTGTTTATTTTTTATTTATTGAAATCTTGGATACACCTGTGAGCGGATGCTCATTGAGAGGTTTCATGTCATGTGCATAAATAACAATGCAAGCAATTCAGGACAATAAACAGATAAAACATTGAGAGTACAGTAAACAGATAATGACAATATTAACATAAGGGTACATAAATCTAAGCCAAACTAGTAACTGCGGTGATGTGCAAAGTAAGCCTACTTCAGAAGGAGAAATAGGGGAAAAGGGGAAGAAGAGGTGGTGTAGACAGGACAGTGTGGACAGAGGGGGGGTAGGTTGGGATAAAGGGGTTAGAGACGGAGCTAAGTGCTGCAGTTTGCCTATCCTGGGGATAGGGGCTGGGAAGTGCTGGGGGTCAGTCAGTAGGTGCGTAGGATGCCTCAGCGGTGGCACCTGCAGGTACTCATATGAACAAGGTGTTGGCGCAGTTTAAGTTTGAAGGGTCCAAGCATAGCAGTGCCAGAGATATCTGGTGGTAGTGCGTTTGTCCAGAGTGGTGCCTGGTATGCAAAGGCATGTTGTACCATGGATGTGTGACATCTGGGTATAAAGAATGTTTGTGTGGAGGAGTTCCTGGTTTGCCTGGTATTTAGCGGAAGGAATAGCAGGTTCTGTATTCCAGGAGGAAGCTGGTTTAGCATGACCTTTTTGACGAGAAGGCAGGCTTGATATCTTATTCTGTCATTAAGCTGAAGCCCGCCAGTGTGGGTATAGAGTTGACAGGTATGAGTTAGTTTAGGTGCATTAGTGAGCAGGCAGCAGGCTTTATTTAGTGCAACAGTGATGCGTTGGAGTGCCGAGTTGGTTGCAGATCCGTATATTACCAGTCCATAATCTATAAGGGATACAATCGAGCTAGTTAATTGTCAGGTTCAGTGCTTTGTGGATGAGACAGTGTCTGTGTCGGTAGAGGATGCTGATTCTGGTGTGGATGGCTTTGGCAGTGTTGTCGTGTGCTGTGTGAAGGACAAGGTGGAGTCGATAGTTACTCCCAGGTATTTGAAGTGTGGGACGAGTTCCAGGGTGCTACCACTGTCATTCCGTATGGTCAAGGGGTAGCTTTTATGTTTCTTGTGGGTTGATGTGTAGAGCGTAGTTTTGGTTTATTTATAATTCAAGACCAGTTTTTGTTCTATAAACTGTTTTTCAGCTGTTGTGAATCTGCCTTGGAAATTCTTTTTGAGACGTTCCAGGCGCTGGTTGCTGGCACTGATTACTGCATCATCTGCATATAAGAGCATGTGGCATTGGCAAGCTGCTGGGAGGTTGTTTAGGAAAACACTGAACAGCAGCGATCCCAGTGTAGACCCTTGTGGTACTCCAGATCTGACAGGCCGACTGTCCGATAGGACTTCCCCAATACTGACTTGTTGGGAGCGGAGGCTCAGGTAGCTGCAAAACCAGTCCACAATTTCTGTTGTGAGTCCAATTTGAGAGAGCTGCTGCAGGAGGAGGATATGATGAACCATATCAAATGCCTTTGATGGGTCAATGAAGGATGCCCCTACTAGGTGGCCTTGGTCCAGGATGTTATTGATGAACCCAGTGAATTACAGAAGGACCGTGATGGTACTGTGGCTGCCATGGAATCCATTTTGTTCTGGGCAGAGAAGCTTGTGTTGATTAAGATACTCCACCATCTGGTCAGCCACTATCTGCTCCAGAGCCTTGGAGAGTGGCGAAAGTATGGAGATTGGCCTGACATTGTTGTGTGCTGTTTGGTCCCCACTTTTATGTGCAGGGGTTACTGTGGTGGATTTTCATCTTATCTGGAACTGAGACTGGCAGAGGGAGAGGTTAATTATTTTTGTTAGCGGTACAGTTATTTCGTCCTGTGCCAGATGTACGAATTTAAAGTCTAGTGTGTCCCCATTATGCCTCGACTTTCCTAGGACCTTCACTACATATTTGCGTGTGTCATCTTCAGAAACTGCTTTGAAGTGAAAAGGCAGATGGTTGGGAGGTGATGTAGGAGCCCTTGTAGTGACTCTTGGGTTAGGGGCATTGAAGAAGTCAGCCAGAAGAACACTACTGAGGTCAGTAAAAGCCTGATTCAGTGAGTTGGCTATGAGTAAGGGGTTTACAGTAGGGACACCCTCAACAGTAAGCATAACAGGGGGTGTTTCTGGATCCTTCCTTGTAATATCCTGTAGGTTTGCCCAGAAGAATTTGTAGCTGTTCCATGAGTTGGTGAGAGCTTCTTTGTAGTATTTACTCTTCACCTATATGATCACTTTTGTACAGTTATTATAGGCCTTTTTATATTGCTGGACGTTAACTGAAGAGGCCTGCGATCGTGCTTTTAGCCAGTGTTGGTCTTTTAGGTCAAGAAGCACCAGGAGCTCTGGGGTAAGCCATGGGTTAATGGGTCTTTTAGCTTTCCTTGTTTTGACAGGGGCATGTTTGTCGCAGACCACGTTAAATTTTGATATAAAGAGTTCGAGTGCCATGTCCACATCTTTGGATTCTGCAAGGTCTGACCAGTTGATGAGGTTAAGGTCAGCCTTTAGTAGAGGCAGGTGGCCCTTTAAGAGTATCCTGTTTTCAATGGTTCTGTTTGGGGGCTTGCAGTACTTATTGTTCCACAGGCATTTGACAGGGGAGTGGTCGCTCATGCCATCTGGAAGAACATTAAGATCGGAGATGTACACCGGGCAGTTTGTGAGGATCCAGTCCAGGAGTGTGCTGGTGCTGGTCTTAGTTGATTCTAGCCAGAGTATTCACTAGTTGGGAGAAATGGATCATGGAGAGGGTATCTTTTATAGCAGTAGATGCAGGTGACGGCCAGTTAATATTAAAGTCTCCTAGCAGTACTATTTCAGAGTTTAGCTAGCCTGAGACCATTTGGGCAGAATATAAACTGAGAGTATGGTTAGCACTCTGTTGTGGACCCCTAATGGTAGTTTGATGGCCAGGGCTTGTAACTTGTCACTGCCACATGGTGGGAGTATTATGTGTCCCTGGAGGAGGTCTTTGGTGTAGATGATGCAGCCTCCACCTCTTTTAGATTGTCAGTCCTGTCTATAAAGAGTGTAGCAAGGCAGGGTGATGGCCATGTCGGGTATCTTCGGGATAGCCAGGTTTCCATGATGAATAGCACATCAGGGTTATGCTGAGTGACCGAGGCCTTCAGGCAGTCTAGTTTGGAGAGCAGGCTGCAGATGTTTAGTGAGGCAAGCACAAGCCCAGGGGTTTTCCACAAAGGAGCATTAAGGTTTGGAGTAGAACCAGAGTTGGGATGCACACTGCCAAACATTAGTAGTATAAGTAGATGGAAGAGATATTCCTGTATTATTTTTATAGATGAGCTGCACTTTTTTGCAGGTTGCACTGACTTTTGTGTGTTCTACGTAGATTATGAGACCATTGAGTAGTGGCACCATAGACAGGCCATATGCTGTGAGCTCAATTCCAGAGTTAAGAAAAAGTCAAATCCAGAGGAAATGGTGAACTGCTGGGGTCCAGTGTCACACAGTGTGTTAAATGCTTGAAATGATGAACCGTGGCCTGGGCATTTATAGGATCTGAAAACCTTGGCTGTATGTTTCCTTTGTTTTTCAAAATGGTTGTTGTATAGATAGCCCTTAGAGACAAGTATATTTAAAATTGATTTCAGTTGTGAGTGCTGATACCTGGTGGTAAGTCAAAAGCAAGAAGAAATTATGAACTGCTGAGTTCCAGAGTCACAGAATATGCTAATTCCCGAAGGTGTGAGCTGCGCCTGTGCATATGTAGGATGTAAAATCCTTTTGTCTGTATGCTTCCTTTTGTCTTGTTCCGTTAGAAACAAGTCAGACGGAAATGTGGATTTGATGCAGCACTCCACAACTCAGAGCTTGTATAACAGATTTACTGACCTTACATTTGCTTTTGATGGCTTCTAAAAAAGTTGATTTATGAAGAGAATGCTAATACCTGGTGGTGTTGTTTTACAGTTTCTTAGCCAAAGAAACGTTTATAGATGTCATATCCAAGAATGGTCCAGTTACTCCAAGCAGAAACACATGAACATCCACAAAAACTAAACTACTGACAGAGACAAACACAGATACACTGTCGTTCCTCCAAGCACATGGGAGAATTGGAGTGAGAATTTGTAGTTTGGAGATGTGCAGGTGTATAAATGATAGAGTTTATATTATTTTGTGTTGTTGACTGTGGTGGGGTTTAGTCTTGGTAGAGGTTAAATGGTTAAAGCTATGTTTTTAGTTTCTTAGATAGGGATCTTGTTCATTTGTTAATTTGGTATTAACTTGTTAATAAGATGGCTGTTGTGTGCATTGTTAAAGTTGTAATAAGGTGTACTGTAGTGTGTCTATCAGCATTATAGTATTATTAAGGTGTTCATAGATTGTTAATAAGGTGTCAGTGGGTAATTGGTCGGGTATATGACATTACAGCACCATAATAAATAGGGAATATATGAGGAAACATATGATGGTTTTCCCTGTGGGGAAGAGAGACAATCCATGTATTATATATTCAGTATATTGTATTTGTACAATACCAGTGTTGATAACTTTACCCATATAAATATGGGATATGCAATGGGGACCTGTATGATAAACTTTTTATTTCCATAAGTGCTTTTTGACCTTGGGTAACCTCACAAGTGAAGGGGTGAAGTGTAACCACCAGTGATGCACCTGAGGTAAAATTGCAAGAGAGGAGATAGAGAGGATTGTGTATGAGTAGTCATATAGAAAAAGACTATTCTTCATATTCATCAATCGAGAGGTTTCCATGGTAACAAGAGACCTCAAGAGTGCAGCTCGAGAGGTCTTGTTACCACAGAAACCTTGAGATAAAAAATGAGCCTTGTTTGTGTATGGTTGCTCATACACAATCTTTTATAGCGTATGGGCAACCATACTTTAAACTCCTGTGTCCCAAAAAAATATCCCCAGTATTTAAATTGACTTACTTTTAGTGTAGGTTGTAGCAGTTGTTTCCAGCGCTGCTCACTTCCTGGGTCAGCTCTCACCGCTGCTGCTGCTTCATCGTGCCTGAGCAACAATGTTTAATGTTGTTGTGCTGCAGTAGTGATGTCCTCAGTGCAGCACAACAACATCATGATGTCACTACTGCAGCACAACAAAACCGTTCCAGGCATGGATTTCCATGCAGAACAGCATTCCACCATACACTATAAAAAGTTTTTCACAGGAGGTCCTCATGGCATGTTTCATTTATGCAGTGGATAAGGATCTGTTTTTGTTTTGTTTTGTTTGTTTGTTTTTTACTGTTGCTGCAATTCCTATTAAAACCAATTAACAGTTTTCTGTTGTTTTTTTTATCTTGAGTTGTTCCACTTTTGTTGCTAGGTTTGTTGCTATGGATGCACTGTGAGGACGATGCACCAGTGTAGCCGCTGATTGGCCCATGGAGTGAGCGGCTGGGGGAAGCAAGAGGAACAGAAGACGGCAGCATCAAGAAGTGGGCATTTTGGGGAGTAGTAGAGCAGTGTTGTTTATGGTGGCAAGTGACATTGACAGTTGGGGCCAGAGATAATGAATATTTTTGCATGGCAGAGAAGCTTCTGAGAGAAGCAGTGCAAAGGAGGCACAGGCTTGTCAGTTTTGAATGCTGGCTGCTTTAGCGGACCAGGGCATGGGGACCAGAAAGGTGGCAAAAGCTGATAGAGATGAGGAGGAGGCTGATGGGAGGGAGGTGCAGAATATTAAGTTACAGGAAGGGGGCTGTGATGTGAACTGATTGACCAGTATACAGTATTTCTATAGGAGGGGGGGAGTAGTTGCAGTTTCAGTATTGTGATTAGTGCTAGCTAAGTGATGATGTGCTGAGTATGGGCCCTATATTCAAAAGTGCCAGGCTGCATCGCATAAGTGCCTGCACTGTGCAACTGTGATGCGCCAGCCCAAAATAATGGTATATTCAAAAATTGCACTGTAAGATGCAATTGTGCATGTCCAACTGAACATCCCAAACATGCACAATTGTGCAGTGGGAGATTCATGGTGCAGCAGATGACCTGGGACCTGTGTGGACCATATGGAAGTGCACAATGCAAATCCACTTGCATGTTGCACAAAATTGCAATATTCAGCCAGGATATGCAGACGACCTCATTGTACATTCCAAACCCATTCCCCATATGTGCAGCTCATTAATGGAGTTATTCAGGCCATTTGAGTACCTAAGGCATATGTAGTTACAGCTTTACAGAGCTGCCCCACCACTCCACAAAGGAGAATTGGAGGTATTGCAGCCTAGTAGGCAGATGGGATTGATTGTTTGTGTGTGGGTGGGTGGACTACATTGGCCTGGGTAAAGCGTTATTACCCATAGTCATGTACAGGGTTGGACTAGGGTACAGGGGACCCACTTGGAAAGTGGCCACAGGGGCCCACCTGGACAAGCAACAGGGGAGGGCACAGGCTGGCACAGTCTGATTGGTATACCACATGCATGTGATACACCAGCTCCATATGCAATGTACAGTCACTTGCAGTGCTCCACACACCCCCGTATGACAGGAACATGGTGATAGCTGCAAGGAATGGCAGTATGCAGACCAGGTACCCAAGAGGGTGGGACCCACCTGTGTGCAGCTATGGTGTACCACCATGGGTGTGTGCCACAGGTCAGTCCCTGGCCTGTGCCATGCTGCCACTAGTTCCACCAGGCTTACCTGGGTACCATTGCCCCAGATGTCACCCTGGGTGCATGCCGCTACTGGGTGGTGCCCTGCAGGCCACATGGGTGCAGGCCATGGCCCCTGGTACGTGTGCTGCAGTGTGGCTGTCTGCTCCGCTGTTGTGCTTGGGGGGCAACCAACAGCACTGGCATGTGGCAGCTGGGTGTGCACATCCTGGGAGTGGTGTGGAGGATGGCTCTCTGAGTAGTGCCCATGGTGTGCTGGCACCTGTGGCTCTGGGTATGTTCATCCTGTCATGACTGCTGTGTATGGATACCTAGAACACATCCTGGTGCATCTCCGGGTCTCAGGGTCGACTGTCTGCAATTCTGCAGCCTGCCTGTGGGTCACTGGCCAATTTAGACCATCCTCTGACATACCTAACTTTACGCGGAGCATTTTGATATCCACAGCAGATATGTCACACATTTTGAATGGATAAAGAATTGGCTGGAGAATAGGACACAGGGGGTAATAGTAAACAGAATCCACTCTGAAGAAAGGGGGGGTACTAGTGGGGTACCGCAGGGTTCAGAACTAGGACTGGTCCTCTTTAATGTCTTTATAAGCAACAATGCAGAGGAATTGGAAGGAAAAGTATGTCTCTTTGCAGATGACACAAAGATCTGTAACAGATTTGATACACAAGGTGTGGTGGAAAGGATGAGAAGGGACTTGGCAAGGCTGGAGGAATGGTCAAATGCATGGCAGGTTAGATTCAATGCTAAGAAGTGCAAAGTAATGCACCTGGGAAATAAAAACCCAGGGGAAGAGTACACAATGGGGGTGAGATACTAACAACAACAACAATGGAAAGGGACCGGGGGGTAGTCATATCAGATGACCTAAAGGTGGGCAAGCAATGTGAGAGGGCAGCAAGGAGGGCTGGGGGGATACTGGGATGCATAGAGAGAGGCATCACTAGTAGAAAACAGGAAGTTGTTATTCCTCTGTACAAATAGCTGGAGAGACCCCATCTGGAGTACTGCATGCAGTTCTGGAGACCCAGTCTCCGCAAAGACGTAGACAGGATGGAGGCAGTCTAGAGGAGGGCAACTAAAATGGTGCGGGGTCTGCACCAGAAGACATATGAAGAGAGACTTAAGGAGCTTAATATATATAGCCTCGAGGAAAGGCGGGAGGGGAAGACATGATAGAAACTTTCAAGTACCTCACAGGAATCAACAAAGTCCAAGAGGGTAGCATCTTTCAGAAAAAGAGGTGTGCAAGAACAAGGGGGCACAATATGAAGATTGAGGGGGGACGGCTCAGAGGTAATGTGAGGAAGTATTTCTTCATGAAGACGGTTGTGGTTGCATGAAACAGCCTTCCTGAGTAGGTTACGGAGTCAAAAACAGTGGTGGATTTCAAGAATGCATGGAACAGTCATAAGGCAATTCTGGGGGTGGGGGTAGGAGGAAGTAAGCTGTTAGTTAACTAGGATCTGCAGCTTATCCATTAGGTACAGAAATGGGCAGACTGGGTGGGCCAAGTGGTCCTTATCTGCTGTCAAATTCAATGTTTCTATGTTTCTGTTTCTCTATACAGATGCGCTGCACATTCATGTACATGCCCCCCTTTTTGCACTGCATACATTATATCTGAATGATCACGCATTGGCAAAGCGCAACGCATCTCTCCCTTTCGAATATTGTGTTTCCGTGCATTTTCTGGGATGTACCATGCATCTCCATTTTGAGCCACGCATCTCCTTTAAAAATGTGGGCCCATATGTATAAATGGGTGATGACGTGTCTACTATGCATCTAAATGTAAGCCAGGATATTTATGCACGTAGTAGCTTTAGATAACAAATTTATCACACTGCTTTTGTGTCTACATCCATTGTATAAGGTATATGAAATAAGTGGGGTATAAATACATTGTTTATGTCAATGAGGGGGGTGGGACCATAACTTAACAAGTGGTGAAGCCACTGGTGAGTTATGAAACTTCTGCCACCTCCCAAGTGCCGATAAACTCAATCTTGTAAGTCAGACCATTGCATATTTAACTTATACAACATCATTTTAGAGAATCTATTCAGCTGACCAAGATCTGACAACTGTACTCTATGATAAACACGTAGCTACTTAAGCATGGAATTCAGCCCCGATGGCTCTGTGTTATTAATTTTGTTTTTATAATAGAAATTGTTTTACATTTTTAATAATTCACAAACAAAATAAGACATTTAAATGGTATACTGTTTGCTGCTGCTGCATTGGGTATGATTTTGGGAAAAGTTACCCAAAGGAGGGAAGATGTAACCCAACAGAGGTAGAAAGAAGGGTATGGAAAACTCAATAAAAAGAGTTAAACAAAAAAAAGAAAGAAGGGTACTGTGTACCACTGATAAGGGGCAGAGTAGGGGTTTTAGCCATATGACCATTTGTTTAGGACAGATCCAGGGTGCCATGGATAGGTGAAGGTGTCTGGGCCTGGGTGAACTGGCTAAGTGTGTTGGGTGGTACAGGAAGATGGTAGGGCTGCAGCTGTCTCCTGACAGAACAGGCAGATGCATGCCAGTAGTCTACACTAGCGGTTATGGGATCCCGAAGTTTACAAGTCAGTTACCCCTGTGATCAAGGGGGACTGGGGTGTAAGGAGCAAGAGTGCCTTCGGGTATTGTGGGAGGGGCTCTATGTGATAAAAGTGAATGTGCGTTGCTGAGAACAAAAACGGCACCCCCCCTTAATGAAAATAGCAAACTTCGGGGGGGGGGGTGCAAGTCGAGGAGGAGAGAACTGGGAACAAAAAGAAAAGAAACAATCACAAATATTGTGCTCCTCCCCAGCCCTAAACCCGGCACCCTTCCTACCAGAGTCAGCTACCCTAACCATTGCACCACACACAACCAGCTTGGCAGTTTTGTGTCTCACCACCCCACACATACCTTCCGGATACCTTCCAGTATCCTGTTGCTCTCCCTTTCACTCTGCCCTTCCCAGTCGCTATCCTTTCAGGGTTGCTGACTTTACAAGTGCTGAGACTGAGCTGCTCAAATCTCAGTCACTCAATCTTAGCTTTTAACGGTATACCTATGGGAGAAGAGTAGAGCAGGAGAAGTGGTTCTTTGAGTGGGATGAAGGGTCATGGTTCTCACCCAGTCTGTTGTGTCCACACCAGGGAAAATAGAGATAGGTGCTCAAGTAGAAGATGACAGAACCCTAAGAGAGGTGAGGTGCAGCTCAACCACACAGTGATGGGGTTGGAGGGGGGAAGGATAAGAGTGGTCATACATCACGCACATGAGGTTAGGACCATGGAGGTTGTGGGGGAAGAGGGGTCATACCTTGGTGGCACACGATAGTAAGGGCGGGGGGGACACATTTAGGTGGTGGTAGCAGGAGGGGGCAAGTCAGTCTTGGTGAGTGGTGAGCAAATGGAACATGCTGCCAGAAGAGGTGATCCAATTGAGGATGGTGGATCGCCTCAAGAGAGAGACTAGGATAGATATAAGGGGAAGATAAAAGTCATGGTGAGGATGGAAATGTAGGGGATAGGGAAGTAGGGACACCAGCCTGAGCTGAGAACCCTGCACAACAAGCAGACTAGATAAACCAAAAGGGTTAATTCTGCTGCTTTCTTCAGAATTTGCAGTGAAACTGTGGGAGGAGGTAGCATAGTCCTTGTTATAGGGACTTCATGAGCAGAGTGGCCTCAAGTAGGATGGGCTCAAACCATGAAATTGTTACACTCGCTGACACATGGGTAGGGGTAAACCCCATGTTGTCATCCTCCTGGGTACAAATTATCTGGCAGGGTGCAGGGTTGAGGTAGTCCAGAACAGGTTCAGAAATACTGGACAAAATCTAAGGGGAAGGGCAAAACCTGGGTACTAGTTCAAGATGCTGTAAGTCACAACAGTGGGGTCAAGAACCACACAGGAAAAACAGCACCAACAATAACAGCACCCATAAAAAAACTCAATCTGAAACAACAGCACCAATGGTAGTGGTCCAGAAACACACATAGGACTGCTACCATGGCTAAGTAAAAGACTAAATTTGTGTTTTTGTAGGGAGCTCTGCCCTAACCCCTGATGTGGGGGGGCTTTAGCCCTCAAATATCTCCCATCTTTTATATAGTCAACCCTGGGGGGGGTGATCTCAGGGATGTAGAGAACCATGGGGGGGAATCAAGTAAAACCAACAGTTGTGGGGAATAGCACTTGAAGAGGGACAAACAAAATGTACAAACATCGGTCAAAACAGACAATTGTAAGCCCATAACCCAGGAGACCAGGAAAAGAACCCAGGTGTCTGGGTCTCCTCTACCCTGAATATGAGTACCCTAGCCTCTCCACTGAAGGAGCGGCACGACTAGGCCCCTCGCTTCCAGCTACTTGACTCTCCTGTATGCCTTCACAGCTACAGGGGTAGTGGTAACTGACATGCCCTATTCTACCCCTGTCGTTGTAAAGGCAGACACGGTATTGGAAGTGCTGCTTTGGACAGCGCTATTCGCGAAATGCTATTTCAACTGGTTACCCAAAAGGTGTAGCATTTTCATAAGTGCTGCAAGTGCCCAGATCCAGTTTGGTTAGGAAGATGAGAATCTCTGATTTTAACAACTGGCTCAGAGAATGGTGTGAGGAGGAAGAAGGCTTCAGACACATAGGGGACTGGGAAGAATCAGAGAAGAAAAACCCCTGTAGTCACTGAACAGGCTACACCTTAGCAGGTGGGACCTAGGATAAGAAACTACATAACACAAAACCTAAACTTATACTGAGTGGAGGGCTACTATGGGGCAAAAACCCTTAAGTTTCCCCAAGAAGGGGGCTTGCTGCCCCCCCCAGGTTGTGGGTGTGTTAGGCAAGAACAACTAGGGAGCTAAGGAAGAGGAGGATGGTGAGGGAGGGATGGAAGGATAGAATGATAGGAGGCACTGAAGATCAGGGAAGAGGGCCAAGCGGAGGACAAGAGAGTGATGAGCCAGGAAAATAGGCAAGGGGAAGTTCAGTGAGTCAGCAGAAGATGCAGGGAAATAATAGGAAGTGAGGAGACGGGCATCACGGTGGGTAGTGTCTATCAGTGCCAGAAGCCTGGGAAATAAGATGCATGACCTCCATGCCCTGGTGATGATTGGCCTAAATGTATCTGGTGGCGGTCAGTGAGACCTGGCCATCCCTGACCATAACTGCAATCTCACTATTCTGGGGTTCACCCTCTATAGAAAGATTAGGGTGATTGGATAACCTGTAACTACTGATTAGTAGCATGGGCTCAGATAAGGGGGGAGTCCGCTCACCATGTTGTGCCCTTGACAACCTGCCTCTACTTGAAAGCAAGGTCATCAGGGAACTATTGAACTCACTCTTTGCCCTCACTGCAGCCTTAGAATGTATTAATTTAGTAACAATACACCTACCAGGACTCAGCCACCCTGCTTGGTTGATTATTTTCATCTCAAATAACTCTAAGCATGATTGCAAACCTATGTTACTTTCGTCTCAACTCTGAACATGATTGCAAATATATAAACTTTCCTAGTAAGCGCTATTCACTAGAAGTTTTCTTCATATTAGTGGGGATGGGCTACCTTGTGGACACAGTTATACAAACATTGATGGTCCGCCATTTTTCTGTGGAGATTTTTCCACACAGGAGGCCCAGGACTCACATGATTTCCCCCCGCACAGTATCCATCCTACCTTGGGACAATGAATAGGAGAAGACCTGGAAACTCAGTTTCCTAACTTGGGAGTCACTTATTTTAAGTTCTTTCTCTCAGCACATAGGACTGGCCCTGCTGGCACCATGTTGCTGTTGTCCTTATAACTATTTTGATTCTTGCTTCACATTTTAGTTTCATCCTTTTTATGGCTGCAGGGCGGAGCTTTGCAGACATCTTGCTATCATAGAAATGCAGCTTACATCACCAGATTCTGAACGAACAACGCAAAATGTTTGGAGTTGAAGCACAATCACTCTGCTAGTTGAAGCACTTCGCTGAGTCCACTCAGTAGCCCAGTGTTGCACTGCGCTCTTTTTTCTCTCTCCCTGGAGTCCGGCAAGCAATGAAAGTTCGGAGCCATCGGAACAGTATAAAAAAACTGTTCTTTTTTGCACTCTGCTTATTTTTACCCTATCTGCACTACGTACTGCACTTTGTAATTTATCAGTGAGACGAGATTGCTGATATTACCAGTGCCGATGCCAGGACTATACTGGACAAAAAACTGAGCAACCCTGAAAAATAAACAGCATTTTGTTTTATTTAAGCCTGTACGTTCAATAAACAGTTCCAGTGACACTGGTTTGTAGCTGCATAAAACTTGATGTCCTCAAACAATAACAAGGTATATCCCCCAGCTCACAAATTCCTTTCATGCCCATGCTTTATGAGCCCTGCTTATCCCTGCTAATTGAATATCTGCACACTGTGTTCTAAATTTCTCATTTTCTTAGTGTATTTGTCATCAATGTTACAGGCTTGAGCCGTATAGCAATAGGCTGACCATAACTGAGTGGAAGGGAGGTACTACCCCCAAAAGAAAAAAAAAACAGCAATAGTACAAAGACCACTCCTAGTTATTTAACCACACTAAGATTTAAATTTAAAGTCATGTGCTCTTTTTTGGTGCTATTATTCTTCAGTTCTGGTTTATGAAGAACACTGCTACAAACTGCTTTTTTACTTTTTGAATGCTGCTACAAATTTGCTTTTGCACAGAAAAATATTTTGAACTTAAGATATGAAGCTTATATATCTGGACTGTTTTGAGTAATCTGACCTAATTCACATAGAGAACTGCCATTTTCAGGTGACTCAGTTGAGTGCTATTTTCTCTCCCCCCCCCCCCGAAGCTTATCTCTCTCTCTCTCTCGTCCAGTAAGCAGTGAAAGTTCTGAGCCATTGGGGCACTATAAACAAACAGTCCTTTTTTTTCACTTGGCTTATTTTTTGCACTGTCTCACTACATACGACACTTTATAATTTACCTCATTCCTATTAACTTAAAATTCAGTTCACAGTTAACTTCTTTCTTTTTAATCACGCTACCACTTAACATCTGAGGACCACTGGCCAGGGTCACGGAGTCCCAATAACGGCAATCCTGAAGATTTTAACTTTGTTGTGACAGCAATACTGGAATACTGAGACCCATGATGAAACAATCTCCCAGGGAAAATGGAGGGAGGGGGGCTGTCTAGTACACTGTGGATTCAAAGCCAGCCGTGATCGCTGTTATTTCTGACCACACTGAGTCACTGGTAGTGAGTGAGGGTTATGATGAGCTGCAGCAGTGTAAACAATTTATGAATGGCAACCAACCTAAGATGCAATGGGGGTTTTGTCTTAGTATTAAATGAGCATACACTATTTGGTCGAGAGCCCGCCGTGACCACTGTTATCTTGAATAATTTCAGAAGTGAATTGGGGCCACCATGAGCTGCAGTGGCTTAATATAGAAATGAAATACAAAAAATTAAAATGACACTTAAAATGTGTAAAAAAATAAATTAATACTGGGGATCAGACATTGAATTTACAAACTACGTGGGCGGTTCACAACTGCAGCGGTAACTTAGCACAGCGTACATTTAATATGCGCTGGGAAGTTGAATGACTGTATCGGTTTCAAATGACTGTGGAATACTCTGCTAACCATGATTTTAAAGGTATAGCATTTTGTATGTCTGTGAGGGATGTCAACATGCATAGTTATATGTATGTGTCTCTGATTCCTTAGATCTCCGTTCATGAAAACAGTTTTCTCTGATAGAAGTGGCAAGTGATCTAAAACAACAGAGAAAATGGCAGAACCAGACTAAACAAGCATTTGTCAATGCCAAATGTTTGCTTGCTGGTATTAGCACTGGAAATGCAGGAGTTAGACAGAAGCAGAGTAGGAATGGCAGTGAAGTACTGAATTTCACACCAACCCCACCTTCACCCTGCAGAGATGGACAGATATTGGGGCATATGTTTGGGTTGTCGCCCATAACATTCATGCCATTTCCCCTCACCCTATCCTGCAGACACTGACAAGTGTTGAGGTGTGCTTTGGGGTGTTCAGCTTTACAGTCACCCCACTCCATGAGGAAATACGCTGAAATGGGTGCAATGTAGAATGGGATGAACTGTGGGGCTGAAGAGTCTAAGGCACAACTTGATGCCTGTCAGTGACTGCAAGGTGGGGGGTGGGGTTGGAATGGCATGAGCATTACGGTTGGCAGTCTAGAGGCACACCCCGATGATTGTCAGTCTGTACAGGGTGGGACGTTATGGTTAGAAACCGTAACACCCCGGGCATGTGTTGGTATTTGCAGTACAAATTTGCAACATGGCCATTTTGTGGCTCTGACCTCATGAACGCATTTGGGACCTCTTCTCATGAATAGTGGCACTGTGAGTTTGTCAATGTGTCCTGAAATTTGAGTTTCTACAGTGACCGTGCCATTATGCACCACATGAACAAAAACACAGATCGGGCAGGATGTGAAGAATGACAGCTGTACCGTTCATAGGGAAGTGTGAAGAGATGTCAATGTTGAAAATCTGTAGTGAAAGTATTAAAAATGCAAATATTTCCAAGTGTACGTGGAAACTGTGCAATGCATGTGCGTAACACAGCCATTTAGTGGAATTATTTCACCAAATTTTCAACACAGGCATTTTTTGACCTCTGCTCATGAACACTGTCACTATGATTTTCTTAATTTGTCCCAAACATTGATTTTCCACAGCAACTGCGGTATTCTGCGCCAGATGTGTAAATGCATATTTTGGGCAGGATGTGAAGAATGACAGCTGTACTATTCATAAGGAGGTCTGAAAAAATGCCATTGTTGAAAATACGGAGTGAAAATACTACAGATTTGCAAAGTTATGAGGTTGCGTGGAAATTGCATCATGCACGCTTGTAACACAGTTATTTTATGGACATTTATCACCAAATTTTCAACATAGGCATTTTAGGACCTCTGCTCAAGAACAGAATCACTGTGATTTTACATATGAACATACATGCAAACATATGAACATACAAATTTGCCAACAGAACACACCAATCGGTCTATGTAAGTCTGCCCAAGTGTGCAGCTAGCACCCTAGATTGCAGCTGCCCCAGCCTCCTCCCCCTCAGTTCCTCCCTTGCGTGTCCCAGCCCCTGCCCCCGACTTTTCCTCTTGCTTTATCCCACTCCTTCTTAAAGTTACTGACTGTCTTACCACCCCCTCTGGCAGCGCATTCCAACTAGACACCACTCTCTCAGATAATTAGTGCTTCCTCATTTCCCTCTTGAAACATCCCCCTTTCAACCTTAGTCTGTGCCTCCTGGTCTCTCTTCCACTCTTCAGTTTAAACACCCTCTTGGTACTAGGTCTATTTACCCACTCGGGTATTTAAACGCTTCAATCATATCTCCCCTATCCCTCCTCTCCTCCAGTGTGTACATGTTCAGCTCCTTCAGCCTAACTTCATATTCCTTTCCTTCCATCCCCTTTAAACATTTTTGTTGCCCTGCTTTGCACCCCCTCCAGTAACTTTATATCTCTCCTCAGGTTTGGCCTCCAGTATTGCACACAGTACTGTAGGTGTGGTCTGACCAATGATCTGTAGAGAGGTAGGATCACATCCCTGTGTCTGGAAGAGAACCACCTTGCAATGAACCCCTGCATCCTGTTTGCCTTCGCTGCTGCTTTCGTGCAGTGGGCTGAGTTGTTCATGCTCCTAGTTACCAACACCCCTAGGTTCGTCTCCTCCTCTCTGATCCCCAACCAATAGTCCCTCTTCTGGTTCTTAGCCCTGAAGTGCATCACCTTATACTTCTTTGCATTGAATCCTAGTTGCCACTCCACCGACCATGTCTCTAGTTTGGTTAGGTCCCCTTGTAGTTTTTCCCATCTGTCCTCTTCGTCCACTACCACCCCCAATTTGGTATAATAGAAACATAGAAACATAGAATTTGATGGCAGATGAGGACCGCTTGGCCCATCCAGTCTGCCCATTTCCCTGCCTACTGGATAAGCTGCAGATCCTAGTTAACCAGCAGCCTACTTCTTTCTACCCCCACCCCCTAGAACTGCCTTATGACTGTCCCATGCATGCTTGAATTCCACGACTGTTTTGACTCCACGACCTCCTCCGGAAGGCCGTTCCATGCATCCACAATCCTCTCTGTGAAAAATACTTCCTTAAATTACCTCTGAGCCACCTCCCTCTATCTTCAAATTGTGCCCCTTGTTCTTGCACACCTCTTTTTCTGAAAGATGCTACCCTCTTGGACTTTGTTGATTCCCATGAGGTACTTGAAAGTTTCTATCATGTCCCCCCTCTCCCTCCTTTCCTCGAGGCTATACATATTAAGCTCCTTAAGTCTCTCTTCATATGTCTTCCGGTGCAGACCCTGCACCATTTTAGTTGCCCTCCTCTGGACAGCTTCCATCCTGTCTATGTCTTTGTGAAGACTCAGTCTCCAGAACTGCACACAGTACTCCAGATAATAACTTCCTGTTTTCTACTGGTGATGCCTCTCCCTATGCATCCCAGTATCCCCCCAGCCCTCCTTGCTGCCCTCTCACATTGCTTACCCACCTTTAGGTCATCTGATATGACTACCCCCAGGTCCCTTTCCATTTTTGTTGTTGCTAGTATCTCACCCCCCATTGTGTACTCTTCCCCAGGGTTTTTGTTTCCCAGGTGCATTACCTTGCACTTCTTAGCATTGAATCTAAGCTGCCATACATTTGACCATTCCTCTAACCTTGCAAGTCCCTTTTCATCCTTTCCACTCCACCTTGTGCATCAACTCTGTTGCAGATCTTTGTGTCATCTGCAAAGAGACATACTTTTCCTTCCAGTCCCTCTGCAATATATCATAAAGACATTGAAGAGGACCGGTCCTAATACTGAACCCTCGGTACCCACTAGTAACCCCCTTTCTTCCAGTGGACTCCATTTACTATTACTCTCTGTGTCCTATTCTCCAGCCAATTTTTACCCAGGCTGTCATCTTGGGACCCACTCCCAGGCTAGCTAACTGTATATTAATCTTTGTGTGGGACTGTGTCAAATGCCTTGCTAAAGTCTAGGTAGGCCATGTCCACAGCCCCTCCCTGATCTATTACTTTGGTCACCCAGTTAAAGAAATCTATCAGATTTGTCTGGCATGACCTTCCCTCTGTGAATCCATGCTGCCTTGAGTCCTGTGCCCCTCTGGCCTCTAGATATTCGACAATTCTTTTCTTCAGAAGTGATTCCATCCTTTTCCCTACCACTGAGGTTAAACTAACAGGTCTGTAGTTCCCTGCTTCTGCCTTGCTCCCACTTTTGTGAAGGGGAATCACATCTGACCTCCTCCAGTCCTCGGGTACCACCCCATCCTCCCATGATCTGTTAAACAGGATAATGTGCCAACAGACTAACCCTGCTCCCCACTCAGTGTGCTTTATTGGAGATAAAGAGCCCAAATAGCACCGCGCCCAGCACTGACCCCTGCGGAACCCCGCTTGTCACTGCTGTGGGTGCCGAGAGCTCCATCACCACCCTCTGCATCCTCCCCTGTAACCAGTTCTTTATCCCTTTAATCAGCTTTTTTCCCACCCCCACTGCCATCAGCTTCCCCCTAGTCTCCCAAGAGGCATAGTATCAAAGGCCTTACTGAAGTCCACGTACAGGACATGTACCACATGGCCCCTATCTAACTCCCTTGTCACCCAGTCACAATGCTCTATTAGGTTGGTTTGACAAGACCTCCCTGAGATGAACCTGTGTTGCCACCCATCTTGGAGGCCATTAGTCTCTAGGAATGCCACCAGCCTCTCCTTCAGTATCTCCTCCATAAGCTTACCCACTACAGATGTGAGACTTACTGGCCGATAATTTTCTGGCTCCTCTCTAGGCCCACTCTTGTGTATGGGCACCACATGGGCCACCCTCCAGTCCTGGGGCACACACCCCATTTATAGGGAGGTGTTGAACCAATCTGCCAGCGGCTCAGCCAACAGCTGTGCCATCTCCCTCAGCACCCTGTGGTGTATGGCATCAGGACTTGGTGCCTTGTCCACCCTTAGTACCCTCAGCCCCTTTAGCACCCTACTTCCTGTGATCACTTTGTCTGTCACCTCCTCCCCCCCTTCCCTCCCAGCCCATTCTGGTAGTGGGCCATCTCTCTCCTTAGTGAAAACAGAGCAGAAGTACTCATTTAGAATTTCCACTTGCTCCTCACCCTTTTCCACCCAATCCTCTCCCCGCTTTATCCTCATAAAATGTTCCTTGCACTTCCTCTTTTCCCTGACATACCTAAAAGTGTCCCCCCACCCATGCCCTGTGCAGAACTTAATTGCCTGGAGGCCTTAATTTTATTCACTCTCCGGCAATCTCCCTTAACTAACTCCCAAAAGCCTCTTATCCTCTCCCTTCCCTGTTCTCCTATACTTACGGTATGCAGCTGTCTTTGCCCTCACCCCTTGCAGCACTTCCTTGTTCTGCCAGCATGGTTTCTTGCCTCTGCTCTTCTAACTCCTGGCCCTGGCGCAGCCTACTGTGGCCTCTGTTAGTCCAGTCTTTATGACTCCTCACTTCTGTTCTGCATCCATCCCCAGCCTTATATCTTAGAGTCTCCCTTGCAGTATTGCTCCCATTCCCCCAAAGTCCACCATCTTAGTGCCCGTGTCTCCTGTCTCCCTGCCCAGCATGACAATGAGCCACACTGTTTGGTGTTACCTGCTAGTGGGTCTTCCACCCTTACCTCTCTCACTGCCTCCCCATTTGCCAGTACTAGGTCCAGAATGCTACCAAGCCTTGTAGGCCTACTAACCAATTGCATCATAAGGCTGTCTTGGAATACATCAAGGAGCACCTGCTCCCTGGTACTGCTAGTGGACGGGGTGCTCCAGTCAACCTGTGGTAGGTTAAAATCCTCCACTATCACCACACTCCCCCTTCTACATGCCCTCCTTATCTGCTCTGCCAACTCCCCATCCAGTTCCCTGGATTGGGCTGGTGGTCTGTACACCACTCCCAGCCTCAGCTTTCTGCCCTGGGAGTCCAGGAGCTGCACCCAAAGCACCTCTGTCCTCTCCTCTTCTCCGTCATCCCTTATGCATTTAATCCCTTCCCTCACATAGAGTACAACCCCCCCCAACCTCCTGGTCCCTGGTGTATCTCCTGTATTCCAGGATTGACAAGCCCCAATCATGGTACTCTGTGGCCCTAGTCTCTGTCACTGCAACAATGTCCACCTTCCCCTCTGAAAGGAGCACCTGAAGCTCTGCAATTTTGTTCTCCAGGCTTCTTGCATTGAGAGAGACCACCTTCCACCTGTACCCCTCCTTCTCCTCACTCTTCTCCTCCTTGACCTGTGTCCCTCCTCCCGGTAGTCTGCACCCTTTCTCCTCCTTATTCTTTCTGGGTGGTGGAGTCTTCTGTATTATACTCAGACCACTCTGCCTGCTCCCTCCTAGGGTTACTATGCCTCCGCCATTACCTATAACTGGGGGGGGGGTAGCTCATTAGGGTCCCCTGTCTGGACCTTTCAAATAACCTCATTCTTTTGGCCACCCCCCACTAGTTTAAATACACCTTAGTAGAGATATACCCCTCTAATCCTGCCTTTAATACTCCCCTCCCCTTCCTGCTCAATTGTACCCTGTCCCCCATGTACAAGTCACTATTTCCCCAGACCCTACCCCAGTTAGTCACTAACCCATAATTTTTGGTGTGGCACCAATCCCTCAGCCCTTCTCTGAACTCCTCAATCTTATCCGTTCCTCCCCATGCTTGCACATGGTACTGGGAGTACCTCCAAGAATGCCACCGACTTCCCCACCCCCTCAATCTGCCTGCCCAACTACTAGAACCTCCCCCTCACTACTTCCACAGTCTCCCCAGCCAAGTAATTTGTACTCACATGCAACAGTAAATGAGGTTCCTTCCTCCCCCCACTGCACATTTGATCAGTGCCTGCCCTGCCCCTCCTACAATCAACCTGGGGAATCGCTTCAACCCAAACATGGCTGTGCCTCCCCCCTCCTCCCCATCTCACCCCTTTCAGTATAGAATCCCCTAGGATGAGTACCCCCCGTCCCTTAGCCCCTTTCCCTTCTAATGCTCCTTCCATCATCCCAGTATTTGATCTTCCCTGCCCCTTACCCCCCATCAGCTGCTCCCTCTGTGACTTCTGTATCTGTACCCCATACTTCCGCCTCACCCCTTTTCTCTGCCTTATTCCTCCCATACACCTTGAACATCTTCCCAGCCTGACTACTTCCTACTGGGCTTCCCATGTCGATCTCCCCTCCTCCCCTGCTGATTTCCAACCCCTCTCCTATCCCCGCTGTTGTCGATTTAGAGCCCCCATTCCCTTCTATCCCGATAGTGATACCCCTCCCATCCTTCCCCATCCCGTTGCCATATCTCCTCCAGTCACCACCCCTCCTTCCTTACAAGCCCCACTTCTACACTTTTGTCCTCGCTATCTCTTCCCCTAGCTGTTGCCATCCCTCTCATGCCCTGCTTGTCCATCCCCCCTTCAGTATGTTCCTGCCACCCCATAGCAGAGACTCGAATCTATTCCCAGTTGATACCCCTCCTACATCTCTTCCCCCTATCGGTTCCCCCTCCTACTTGTTCCTCTCCGTGCCACCCTGGTCACACCGCTGGTCCCTCCCTTCCTGCAGCCATCTGCTCTCTCCCCTGGTACTCCTCGTGGTCTTTTTCTCCTCCAACAGGAGGCCCTCCTCGCCTCGAGCACCCCCTTCCTTCTCTTCTACTTTCTGCTAGTGCCTCTGATACTTGGGTCAGTTTTAGTCCCTAGTTGTTCTTCCTTTGTCCCCCCCTTGCCATCCCCTATTCCCCCCAGCCAGGATGCCTACCATACTCATCTGCCCTGCCACTTAGACTCCTCCTTTACCTCCACAGTTCCTCCCTCAAACTAGCCAGTCATCTACAGACCATACACCTCCCCATCCTTCTAGCTCAGTCCAGGATCATGACAGACCCACACCCTGTACACCCCACCATCCTTCCAAAGATGCCCGCCCTATTGACATGTGGCACCTGACCCATTTTGGCCCCCATCTTATGTTACTGGCTCTTACTCCCAGGTTCTGTACCCTACTACAACTGTTAGGCCCCTATTTACTCAGATTCCTGTTCCCCTCCACACTAGTCCCCCTACTGGCCCCTTGCCGACTGGGGTAATTCAGTCTCAAATCTCATCCATTACATATTGTATTACTGTAGCAATCCTAAAGCCTCCTTGTCTGTTTTTCACCCCATAGCTACCATTCTTTTTGTTCTCAGCTCTCATATAGTTTCACTTAGCCCAATTAGGAATCCTATTGCACTCCAAGTATTACTCAGCTCAGTTAGAGAAATAAACAGAACAAATAAATCTGTATTATTTCAGCACTCCTCAAAGTATCCAGTCAATGCTTTGTCTCCACCCCAGAGACCCTGCTGTAATATAGGACCATAGAGGACACTGCATGGGAGGGTGGGCAACTCTGAAGTCCTGGCAGAGCTCCGTTAATCTCTCTCACTCACCCTCTCTCACTCACTCATTCTGTTTCTTCTGGCACTGCAGGCTGCTCTTTTATACTGGTCTCCTGCCTGCATTGGCACCTTTTTCTGCCCACAGAGAATCCTCAGCAGTCCCGACAGAGCTCCATTGAGCTCGCTCACTGCCCCTCTCTCACTCGCTTATTCTGTTTCACCTGGTACTGCAGGCTGCCCTTTTGTACTGGGCTCCTGCCTGCATTGGCACCTTTTTTTGCCCACAAAGTAATCTGCAGCAGTCCTGACAGAGCTCTGTTGAGCTTGCTCACTCCCCCCCCCCACTCACTCCTTCTGTTTTTCCCGGTGCTGCAGGCTGCCCTTTTGTACTGGGCTCCTGCCTGCGTTGGCTTCCTTTTCTACCCACAAAGAAATCTGCAGCAGTCCCAACAGAACTCCATTGAGCCCGCTCATTCCCCCTCTCTCACTCACTTCTTCTGTTTTTCCTGGTGCTGCAGGCTGCCCTGTTGTACTGGGCTCCTGCCTGCATTGGTGCCTTTTTCTGCCCACAAAGAAATCTGCAGCAGTCCCGAAAGAGCTCAGCTGAGCTTGTTAACTCCCTCTCTCTCACATGCTTGATCTTAATCTGTCCCAAACCTGATTTCCCACAGCGACTGCACTATTCTGTGGCAGAAGTGCAAAAACACATTTTGGCCAGGATGTGAAAAATGCCACCTGTACTGTTCATAAGGAGGTGTGAAAAAAATGCCAGTGTTGAAAATATGGTGTGAAAATATTACAAATTTGTGAAGTTACAAGGGTGCATGAAAACTGCGCAATGCACACTTGTAACACAGTCATTTTATCGACTTTCATCACCAAATTTTCAACATAGGCATTTTAAGACCTCTGCTCATGAACAGTGTCACTGTCATTTTCTCAATTTATCCCAAAAACTGATTTCCCACAGCGACTGTGCTATTCTGTGCCGGAAGTGCAAAAACACATTTTGGCCAGTAAGTGTAAAATGACAGCTTTACTGTTCATAAGGAGGTGTGGAAAAATGCCATTGTAGAAAATCTGGAGTGAAAGTGGATGTATCAGATGATGGCCTGTCGGGGGATGGATGATAGGGGTTTCTGGAGCACAAGGGATGGGAGGGTCTCGGCACCCAACTAAGGATCTAGGTTCGAGCAGACTTGATAGACCATAAGGCCTAATCTGCTGGCAAATAGTATGTTAGTATGTAAAATATTACAAATTCATGAACTTACTAGTGTGCATGAAAACTGTGCAATGTATGCCCGTAAAACAGTCATTTTGGGGATTTCTTTCACCAAATTTCAACATATGCTTTTTGAGAGCCCACCTTATGGACAGTGGCACTGTCATTTTGTTAATCAGTCCCAAAAGGTGATTCTGTGTAGTGACTGCAAAATCACCTTTCGGGACGGAATAATGCCATAACAGTAACTGAATTCATGAGGAAGTGTCCAAATAACCCTCTGCTGAACATTTGGTGCCAAAATTCCCCAAAATGCCCAAGATATGCATCAAAGTTGAAAAAACCCTATTTATGCCCTTATACAGCTTACCAGCATTTCTTCAGTTTGCAGTTGGCTTTGAAGAGTGCAGACGTGTTCCCGGTCCACCTAAGATCATCGCACTGGGCTCCGGAGGTAAGTATGGGGTGAGGGGGGTGTGGGGAGGTGGGGTGTGCAGAGGGTGAGTGTGGGTTGGAGGAGCCGCCAACAAACTGAATGAGGGACCATTTTCTGTTTTACAAGTTTTAAATAAATAAAAAAAAAAAAATGTCACAGGACTTTTTTTTATAGACATTTGGAACGCTGAGATGGGCTCCCAGCATGCCACCTGAGTGTTTTTTGGGGGGGGGGCTGTAGCCAATGAGTTATAAAGGGTCTTAACTTTAAACATAAAGCCCTCCCCAGCTGAGGAATAGTAAATAATTCCATTATCAGTGGCTGAAAACAGGTAACTAAGAGCAACAGCTAATAGCTATCTATCCTAGCTTGCACAGTACTTACCCACTCCATCAGTTAAAACATTCCTACAAGACCTGAGAAATCTACTCCTGCAGGACCACCCTCAATGAAGCTTGCAGTCCATGCTCCATATTGCAAACTAATAAATCTCTTGCAAGATGGAGTCTTTGGTTCACTCACCACTCAACACTTACAAGAGGCAATGACTTTAGCCTTCCTTCGATTCCTAAGACCTGGGGGATGTACATTCTCCAATGTTCCATTCAATCCCACTATCCACTTATCTGATCAGTTCAGAGCTGCATACCCTCATGCCAACAATGAAATGACTCCTTCTCCACCATTCCAAGAGCTGCAAATAGTCTAAATGTATAGCTCAGCTGTGCTTCTGCTACCATTTGGAATTTTCTAGTTGCATCAACAAGTCTGCCTACAGAGTAGCATGAAAGAAATACACTACCATCTGCACCCTTTAAAAAACAGACTCTGCAATAATTCCGTTCCTCATGTTCCAGCATTTGCATCTTACTGTGCTCAGACATTTACCGTAGTTTGACAGTCACAAGAATCAAACAATATACAGTATCTCAAGGATATAGCTTACCTTACTCTCCATCCATCTCAATACGACATGTTCTTACTTATCCTAACAATCAAGGCTTTTCTGCAAAGTCTGAGACAATCTGTTCCTCAAGATCCTTCAAAAAGAAGCATATAGAAAATAGTTTATATTCTTTACTGATGGACCTCTCAGAAGATGGAGTTTTTGGATCTTCATCTGATCTTAAATGTGACAGGAAATTATTTCTTGCTGTTTTAAACTGTCAAATAAATAATAAATACCAGACAGTGGCCTGTGTGTGTTTTTCTGCAGTTTAATGTTTATACTCCAGATTTCTTTATACAGCCCTTACTTGAATCAGGAACTGCTTCAACAGATGCCACCCTGTGTTGCCCTAGTGCAGTTGCTGAAGCAGTTCATGATTCAAGTCTGAGCACTGCAGCTGTTGTATTGGGTGTCTGTGACGTGAGCTTTTCAAAGTTTGTCACGCGCTGACTTCCGATACAGAAACATGGACTGTCAAGTCGATGGCCTGTCAACATAGGGGCCATATAAAGAACTGTGGAGTATAAACATTAAAATGCAGAAAAAAACACACAAAGAGGCTGCTGTCTGATATTTATTATTTATATGACAGTTTAAAACAGCAAGAAATCATTTACTATCACCTTTAATCTACAAATGGCCATGACATTAGCACTCTTTAGAGTCTTAAGACCCAGAGAATTTACATCTTCTTCTGTCTTTAATCCTATAGTTCACTTAACAAAGAACAGCCCCATAAAAGCATCAGCAGATCACTTTAACCCTACTTTACCAAGATGAAAACATGGCAGAAGTAATAGAGGGGTCCACATATCCTGTTTCACAACCAACGCAGCTTGGTATCCTATTCAAGTCCTCAACCAACTACAGGACAACTGTCCAGGTCTATGGACAGACTCCCTGATGCTTATCATCTTCTTCTGTTTACTGAAAAGTATTGCATCAGGACTACTTCCAGGTTTGTCCTTCATGTCAGAGTCTTGCTATGTTTCTCTGGATCTTGATTCCTCATCTTTTTCCAGTCATTCATTCAGGAGAGCAGCAGCCAACTCTGCTTCCAGAAAGAACATACTGGCTCACATCATGAAGATCATGGGTTACTTCATCCTGCTTTGAAACCTAGGCATCCAAACTCCACACTCTGCCAAACCTATCAACAGCTAGTCTCAAAATGTTCAGAAGCCTGGAGGGAAGACTAAACCAGTAACCTTGGTTCCCCAGAGGTTCCCCCATATGGGGCCTTTCCTGTTTTCTGTGTTATTGGGTCTATTCCATGAGTTGGAGGAGGTGGGTTGGGTTGGTAGCGCATCATTAACGGCGACACAATAACAGCAATTCTAGAATAGCGAAAGTCATAATGGCCATAAGCAAAAAAAAGGGAACAGGAGTTAAATAGTGACTCCGAGGTGCACCATTACCCCAGTAGCCAGGTGCGCCTCAAAGGTATAATATTCAAAATAGTGGAGGGTTTGGGGGGCACAGGTGGGGGGTGTGGAAGAGCGATTCCAAAAAGGCAAGTGTCAAAACAGCAAATCTGTATGAGCACATTCAAAAACGGTGACCACAATTAATGGCGAGTGGTACTATGTAGCGAAATGTAGCATGCTACCCTTAAAATTAGTTTCAAAGTGCCCATCCAAAGTTCTTGAGAAGGACCAATGCAAATTTTTCTCCACAGATTTCCAAACAACCTAAATACCATACGTTTGCTAATTGTTTGAAACTGGTCATGACCTTATTGCTCCTCCTTCTTAAGAACTAAACCCCTGTAAGACAAATGCAACTCAATATTTCTGAGATGTTGGACATTGCCTCTTTTTTTCTAAAATGTTTTCACCAGTAATGCCTATTTATGTTAGTGGGGTGCTCCGCCCCCCACACCCCCATGGAGAGCTGAGCCCCACATATCCCAAACTATTTCTAATATTCTAACTCTGAGGCACACGTAGATACTGGGGTAATGGTGCACCTTGGAGTCACTATTTAATTCTGGTCACTGATAAATTGCTTATAGTGCATGGTGGAACGTCGTTCTCCACCGAAATCCATCGTTTTCAAAACCTTGTAGTCACACACTAGTGACGTTTGCAGTGCAACAGAATGATGTTTTCTACTGCACTGCGAACGTCACACTGTGTCCTCGAGCAGCATTTGACAGTTAGGGCTCACTCCACAGACAGGACACATGGCGAAAGCAGCAATGTCGGCAGCAGTACTAATGTTTAGCGTTAAAACGTTCACAATGTAAAGTTCTTAAGCAGTTAAAATGTCAAGGTTGAAAACATTCAAAATGTAAAGTTCTTTTTTCCTTCTAGTAACTGATTTTTTTCCCCAAAGAACGACGTTCCACCATACACTATAAAGAAAAGTGCATGGGGAACAGTTGACAACAGGGCATCTTTCACCTCGTTGGCACTATGATGACGGATTACCTCTTGAGCTGCGCTGTCGAGGTAATCAATCCATCGTCATAGTGCCAACTCGGTGAAAGAATAGCCCTGTTGTCAACTGTTCCCCATGCACTATCCTATATATCGCCTTTATGATAGTATCGTCGTTGTTGTGTCGCCGTTAATGTGTCGCCTTATTGACATGCTACTGGTAGGAAGTGGGGGGGGGAGGCCGAAAGAGAAATGGGGACATAAACACATGACTAAAAAAGGGGCAGGTAGTGGTACAAATGCTTCATTATAACATGGACTGCTATTTTAAATGTGCATATTTGGATTTAGATGTGATGAGTCGAGCCACGGCTGTAAATGTGTTGTTACTATTCTCTTTCAAATGAATCTTATATGCTGTGAATCTGAGGATTGTTGCCTTCAATCTGACAATCTGACTTACACATTTTGAATTGAGCTAAAACTATCAGTAGCAGCATTTTAAATGTGGAGTGTAAAAACACAGTTAGTTGTGTTCAGTGCCACCTTAGCTATAACAGGCTTCACTCTTCATCAGAAGTCCGTGACATAAGCCTTTAGTATTCTCACACACACTGGCTTCTGATCAAAAATACAACAGATGTTGAAGTTTGTGTCACTGAGTTGATAGGAAAGTATGACAAATTAAAAAGATGAGAAAAATCAGCCATTTACATAAAAAATTGGAGACAGAAATCACACTGAGGTCAATGTTTATTAATCCTCATTTACTTAGCAGTAAAACACACATAAAATTATTTCCTGTCTTGTTTAAAAGAATACAAGAAGGGTAACAAAATGCAGTAAGCAAGCAAAAAAGACGTGATGTATTTGTAAAAATGTATGGCTCCTTTATTTATTTATGCAATCTGTGTGTGTCCGGGACCAACTAGTAGTCAGTGGGGGGCTGCCAGCATGCCAACAAGCAAGTGATGTCTCTGTCCTACCTTGCTTTGTTCTACAATTCTAAGTTACCCCATCTCTGTCTGGGGTAAAATCAATTACATAGTACATTGCAATCAAATATTACTCTGCATGTAAACCCATTCTCTTCCCGGTTCACCTATTGCTGCCTGTCATGTAAACATAAATGGAGATGTGATCTATTACCTGGACTCAAAGACAATGTAGTCAATCACCAACTCCTGTTAACCTAGTAATACAGACAGTGGAAGGGAGGGGGGCATGCATCTATACTGTGATCTGGACCTCTGTCCAGGTTCTATCTGATTGTCTGCTGCCACTTCAATTCAGATTTTCTGCCTCTGTAAGCCATGTGTGGCGTGACTAGTTAAGCTTCAAGTTACTTTTATGAATGGAGTTTTATTTCCCTGGCAAAGCAGCAACTCTTTTAGCACATTTGGTGAATGGCATGGTGTGGCAGCAGTGTGCACTCTCATAGCACAGAGTCTGGATGGCAGCAAGGACTGTGAGCAAAAAAAACATCCAATTAAATTTCCAAAGAAGACTTGGACCAGAAGACCACCCAGACTTTTCCAGCCACCTCATCTGTCAACACCAAAGACTCATGGAACTGGCAGATGTTGGTACAAAACCAGTGCAGCAGGCTGACATGACTAGGCGGGTGGAATCTGGAGCAAGTCCAGCAGAGCTGGATCACGAGAACAGCTACACAGGAGTCTGAGCTGGACGTCATTGTCCACCTAGGGACAAATGACTTGGCTAATCATGAGATTAGAGCAGTGCAGAAGGACTTTGTAGAATTGGGGAGGGGCCTAAGACAAGTAGCACACACAGTATCCTTCTCTGATGTGCTGCCTGTCAATGGCATGAGTGAGACGAGGGTACCTTGCACCATGCAGTTTAATGAATGGTTGAAAAAATGGTGTGGAGCACAGGGGTTTGGCTTCATTGGGGACTGGGGTTCCACCTGGAGGGACACCAGCCTATACTGGCAGGATGGTCTGCATCTGTCCAGGAAGGGAACAAGTCTTTTGAGCAATTGGTTTAAATGCTTCATTGGCAAGCTTTTAAACTAGTCAAGGGGGGAGGCACTGATAAGCAGCAGGAAAATCCCAGCCTCTCCCTACAAAACAGGGTACTAAATGAGAAAAAGACCGAGGTAGACAGGACAGTGGGGGATGCTGCAAAAGAAGGTAAAGCCATCAAAAAGTGGAGAGCAATGAGTACCAATGCCCGTAGTCTGAGTAACAAGCTTCCTGAATTAGTGGCCTTGATGGAGGAGGAACATCTGGATATCGTGGCAGTCACAGAAACATGGTACACACAAAACCATGACTGGGACATAAACATACCAGGATACACTATCTACAGGAGGGACAGGGAGGGTAAAAGAGGAGGAGGAGTAGCTCTTTACAAAAGGGAAGGAATCAAAGCAACAGAACAAAATAGAAAACAGGGAGGAGAAGAAGCACTGTGAGTAAATTTGGAGACCGGCAATGGCACCACAATCCGCACAGGGGTTGTATACAGACCCCCTTCTCAGGAGGGGAGGAAATGGACAAGAAAATGATAGAAGGAATACTTAGAATGGCAGAAAAAGGGGAGATATTGCTGATGGGTGATCTGAATATGCCAAATGTTAACTGGAATGCAGTTGCAGCAGCCACTTCAAAGAGTGGGGTGATTCTAGATGCCCTACAAGAGGCATGCCTTAGACAAATAGTATTGGAGCCCACTCGAGAGGGAACAATCTTAGACCTGGTTCTCTCAAATGGAGATGAAGAGAGGATCACAAATGTAGAAGTGGGTAGCCATCTGGGAACTAGCGACCATCGAACAGTATGGTTCACAATAAACACAGCAATAGAGTCAAGCCATACAAAGGCAAAAGTACTGGACTTTAGGAGGGTTGACTTTGACAAAATGGGTGAGTGCCTAAGGAATGCACTAGCAAATGGGCAGGAAGGAGAGGTGGAAGAACAATGGAGAATAATAAAAACTGCCATCACAGAGGTAACAAGCCTTTGTGTGAAGCAAATTAACAAAACGAAACTATGTAAGAAACCACTATGGTTCTCAAAGGAAGTGGCAGTGAAGGTTCAAGAGAAAAAGAAAGCATTCAGGAAGAACAAGGAATCACAGAAGGAGCAGGACAGGGAACTGTATCAGTTAAAGCAAAAGGAAGCTGGGAAGGCAGTCAGAACAGCAAAGGCCCAAACCAAGGAAAAGATAGCCAACTCAGTTAAGAAGGGGGATAAAACCTTTTATAGGTACATCACGGAGCGAAGGAAGTTAAGACCAAGGGAGGGCTAGTGAGGCTTAATAAAGAGGAGGGAGGGTGGGCAGAGGGTGACTGTGAAAAGGCAGAGATAATAAACAAACATTTTTGCTCAGTATTTACAAAGGAAGTGGGGGAGGTACCTAAAACAAACAGTAGAAACACTCTGGATACGGAAGTTGATACCAGCCCATTTACAGAAGAAAGGGTTCTGAAAGAACTCTTAAAACTGAAGATGGACAAAGCAATGGGGCCTGATGGGATTTATCCCAGAATTCTAAAAGAACTAAGGGTAGAACTAGTAACACCACTGACTACCCTCTTTAACAAATCATGGGAGGATGGGTGGTACCCGAGGACTGGAGAAGGGCAGATGTGATTCCCATTCACAAAAGTGGGAGCAAGGCAGAAGCAGAAAACTACAGACCTGTTAGTTTAACCTCAGTGGTAGGGAAAATGATGGAATCACTTCTGAAGGAAAGAATTGTTGAGTATCTAGAGGCCAGAGGGGCTCAGGACCCAAGGCAGCATGGATTCACAGCGGGAAGGTCATGCCAGACAAATCTGATAGATTTCTTTGACTGGGTGACCAAAGTAGTAGATCAGGGAGGGGCTGTGGACATGGCCTACCTAGACTTTAGCAAGGCATTTGACACAGTCCCACACAAAGATTAATATACAAGTTAGCCAGCCTGGGAGTGGGTCCCAAGATGACAGCCTGGGTAAAGAATTGGCTGGAGAATAGGACACAGAAAAGGGGGTTACTAGTGGGGCACCGCAGGGTTCAGTATTAGATCGGGTCCTCTCAATGTCTTTATAAGAGACATTGCAGAGGGACTGAAGGAAAAGTATGTCTCTTTGCAGATGACACAAAGATCTGCAGCAGAGTTGATGCACAAGGTGGAGTGGAAAGGATGAAAAGGGACTTGGCAAGGTCAGAGGAATGGTCAAATGTATGGCAGCTTAGATTCAATGCTAAGAAGTGCAAGGTAATGCACCTGGGAAACAAAAACCCAGGGGAAGAGTACACAATGGGGGGTGAGATACTAACAACAACAAAAATGGAAAGGGACCTTGGGGTAGTCATATCAGATGACCTAAAGGTGGGCAAGCAATGTAAGAGGGCAGCAAGGAGGGCTGGGGGGATACTGGGATGCATAGGGAGAGGCATCACCAGTAGAAAACAGGAAGTTATTATCCCTCTGTACAGACAGTTGGTGAGACCCCATCTGGAGTACTGTGTGCAGTTCTGGAGACCCAATCTCCGTAAGGACATAGACAGGATGGAGGCTGTCCAAAGGAGGGCAACTAAAATGGTGCAGGGTCTGCACCAGAAGACATATGAAGAGAGACTTAAGGAGCTGAATATGTATAGCCTCGAGGAAAGGAGGGAGAGGGGGGACATGATAGAAACTTTCAAGTTTCTCAAGCGAATCAACAAAGTTCAAGAGGGTAGCATCTTTCAAAAAAAGAGGTGTGCAAGAACAAGGGGGCACAATCTGAAGATAGAAGGGGGGCGACTCAGAGGAAATTTAAAGAAGAGAGGGTTGTGGATGCATGGAACGGCCTTCCGGAGGAGGTTGTGGAGTCAAAAATAGTGCTGGAATTCAAGCATGCATGGGACAGTCATAAGGCAATTCTAGGGGGTTGGGGTAGGAAGAAGTAGGCTGCTGGTTAACTAGGATCTGCAGCTTATCCAATAGGTAGGGAAATGGGCAGACTGGGTGGGCCAAGCGGTCCTTATCTGCCGTTAAAAATCTATGTTTCTATGTTACTTGGAAATGGTTGGAGAGTGGGCTACTTGCTTGGCCTGCAATGGTGTTTACTATCCTTTTACCAGCCCATTGTGGCAGGACTGAGCAAGGCCCTTCCCCTTGATGCACTGGCAGCTACACTTCAGGACTTGGCTTTCCACATCTCTGGATCTGACAGAGAATACTATGGAGATGGCTCTGATCAATATGTTTTTCATTTTGACTGTCTTGAAGCATGAAGTTACTTTTCGCTATTTACTTCTAATAAAAGAATCAAAAATTCACATGTGACTGTAATAAGGATGACTGTTAATATATAATGGCTACCCAGGGTACTTATCACTTCTGCTCTTAAGTGTTTTATTTTTATTTGATAAAGAGGGTGTTCCGAACTTGGACTGTGCAGGGGCTGTGCTGCTCTTGTGGCAGGGGCATAATCCAGGAGGCTTGAGTGGGGAAGGAGCCACCTCATCATCATGGGGACGTATGGGCACTGGATATGTTAATCTGTAAACAAATTTGTTTCTTCCCAACATGCGGATGCATGACTGATCCCATTCAGGGGATACGGCAGCACTGTATCTCGGGGGGGGGGGTGGCTCCATTTTTGTGCCCTCTAGGGAGGGCAGCCTGCCTGGTGTACTCTTATGAACCTATCTGCAGCAGGGGGGTAAGTGTGCCAACGTACCATGGAGCCATACTGCATCAAATTTATGCCATATTCCATAACCTCACCTTTGTTGACTTTCCCCTGGCAATATGCGAGGGTTAGCAGAGTGGGACCCTCTCTGTTCAACCCATGAAAAGTAGAGGGACTTGGGTGGAGGTATTACTGCAAATGAAGGGGGAGTGAGTGCAGTTTGGGGGATTTTCTATGACTGTTGGAGGGCGGGGAGGTAAGAAGAAAAGGGTTGAATGGGGGAGTTAAAGTTATGTTTACTGTTGTTCGGACTAGTTAGGGTTGAAGGTCCAAGTTTTTTGGGGGGAATTGTTTGGAAAAGTTATTAAGTTGTAGGGACATTTCCGGGGGGGAAGGACAGTAAAATTCAGCAGTGTTCACTTGGTATGAAACTTTATCCAGTTTTCTTTACAAAGTTACAGGTTCTGTCCATCTTAATTACTGTTGAGAGAGGAGTACTTTAAATTTTATAACGTGGAATGTGACAGGACATAGGACAACCCTGAAGAGGAAAAAGGTCTGGGCCTATTTATCAAGACACAGGGTGACATATGCTTCCTGCAGAAGCTACACTTAACAAAATCTGAGGTGGGGAGAGTGCCTTCATGTGGGGGCATTTTTGGGGAGCACCAAGTTTGGTGACAGTAAATCTGTTGACCACCCACACAGTGACGGCACGATACCGATGCAATGCCGCCTAAGCCCCCAGCCTTGCAGGGGCAGGCCTCACACCACCCAGGTGGGGGCCTCTGCCTCAGACTTTAGGGATTCTCAACTCCAGGTTGCAGTTGGTTCAGGGAGGGGGCAGGACACTGGGGGAACTGAAACACGGAAACGGACCATTACAGTCGCTGTAGTGGTCATTTTCTCAGTTTCGCCATCAGGGTGTCGGGCAAAAGGGGGCCACCCCATTTGTTGTCAGCCCCCTTTACCACAAATGCCAGGGGAGTGGCCATTTGGTTTAAACTAGGGCTTACAGTGAAAATGCAAAGCAGTTCTGTGAATTTCTCACAGAAAAAATCCTAGAAATAAAAGCAGATAACTCGGTGGCATATACCACTCTCACAATTCATTGGGACACGATTAAGGCCATACTCCGGGGACACATAATAAAGTATGCTGAGGAACAAGAAAGGCAGTGCAGAGTGCAAAGACTTAAGTTGGAGGACACTCTCCATTTCCTACAAATGGCCCACAAACAGGGGGATCTGTCAATACTTCCCCAACTACAGCAGACTAGATATGAGTTGGACCAGTTAATTCAGCAACAAACTGAGATAGCTCTGACTTTCTTATGACAAAGGTTCTATGAGGTGGGCCCAAGAGCCACGCAGCTGCTGGCATATCAAATTCGTAAACAAAAAAAGACAGCCATGATTTTATCCATTCATCACCCGATGGGAGGCCAACACCTTACCAAGGTGCATGGCATTGCGGAGGCATTTACCTCATACTACAAGACACTATACACCCCCAAACTCATAGCATCTCCCCAGCAAATAGCAGAATTCCTGCATACAATTTATCTCTCACGGCTTACAGAGGACCATAGAGAAGCACTAATTGCCCCGATCACGGAACTGGAGGTATCCAATGCTATTGCAAATGCCAAATCTCTGAAATCGCCGGGACCAGATGGCTATGGGACTAAGTTTTATAATGCAGCTTGGACACAGATCTCTCCCAACCTCCTCAACGTGTTCAACTCAGTATTGGAGGGGAATTCCCCCCCCACCATGTTGGTCATATGCAACTATCTCTGTAATCCCCAAACCGGAAAAGAATGCACAATTATGTGCCTTGTATAGGACCATTTCCATATTACATCAGGACTATAAATTATTCATGTGCATATTGACCCATCGGGTAGACCAGGTGCTCCCTTTATTAATATACAAAGACCAAATGGGATTCATCAGATCTTGCACCAATACTGACAGTATTAGGCGCACCCTGCATGTGGTCCACCACAAGCAAACCAGCAAAATCCCAACCATATTAGTCAGCCTAGATGCTGAAAAAGCATTTGACAGGGTGGCCTGGCCCTTTCTTTACTCAACGTTACATAAGTTTGGGTTTCCCCCTGCCGTAATCACAGTTCTCTAGAACATATATTCTGCCCCCAAGCCTGTGTAAAAGTGAATGGGCGTCACTCCAACTATTTTCCTCTACACAGGGGAATGAGGCAGGGATGCCCTTTCTCCCCTCTGTTGTTTGTAACATTCATTGAGCCTCAGACAAAATGGATCAGAGAAGCCTGAGGAATAGAGGGAATGGAGATAGGTGTGAGTGAGCACCGAGTCGCCCTTTATGTGGATGACATCCTTCTGTGCCTTCGGAACCCTGAACAATCCCTTTCCACAGTTAAATAGATCCTGGATTCATTTGGTTTGGTCTCAAGATACAAGTTGAACTTCACCAAAATGGAGCTGCTTACTTTTTACTACTCCCCCTCGCCAAATTTACAAGGCAGTATTCCAGGCAAGTGGAATTTACAAAAAATTAAATATCCAGGCGTATACATCTCCCAAATTCCTACGGAATACTACAAGTATAACTATACCCCTTTCATCTCGCAGTTGAAATGTGATCTAAATTCCTGGGCAACACTCCACCTGGGCCTCACATGGAGGATTGACTTAGTCAGAATGATAACCCTCCTGAGAGCTCTGTACTTATTTCAAAATTTCCCTATACGTCTCTCACTAAGGACTTTTTGTGAACTGAATCGCCTTATCATGAAGTTCATATGGGCCAACCAAAAGCCCTGCATGCGTTTAAAGATCCTCACTCTCCCCTGTCAAGAAAGAGGACTGGCACTCCCAGACCTAAGATATTACGAAAAAACAGCAAAGCTGACGCATTTAATGTCCCAGCAAATCAGAACATCCAACCCTCACTGGTTGGACATTGAGTGAGCTTTGCTGGATGACCATACTTACTACCAGTTCCTATATCAACAAGAAGATAACAGGACACCACCTCAACATATAAACCCTTGGCTTACGGCTTCGCTCCGCGGCTGGCAGAACATCAAAAAATGCATCGGTTGACACCTTTCCTACCACTTATATGCCCAATCGCTAGCTGGAGCAACTTCCCCCCAAACAGCTTAGATAACAGCTTTTGGCAGTGGGAAAACCATGGCCTGAAATACCTGGGGCAGATAATGTTCCAAGATACGATGTGGTCGTACGCAGAGATCCAAAGGAAATACAGCCTGTCACACTGGGATTTCTATCGCTATCTGCAACTCCGACATTATGTGGATAGGCTTTCAAGGACATGCTGGGAACACGAGCAACACCCACCTTTAATCCAAAGCCAAGTCACCCTTAACAAAACCCTGAAACAGAGCCATCTGATATCGCTATACTAACAAGCTCTGAATGTACAGAGTTATCCCCATATTGATAACATCCGTACGCAATGGATTCAGGAATCAGGCTTTCAGATAACACTTGAAGACTGGTACCGAGCTTGGGTTTACTCCGCCAGAGTGACTAGCTCACACCAGTGGCGCGAGTTTGCATGGAAAAACTTGGTTTGGTACTTTAGAACCCCTGCAATTACCGGCCACTTCTCTTCAACCCACTCAGCTGCAAGCTGGCGTTTGTACGGGGAACTCAAGGCAAACTATACCCACATTATGTGGGACTGCCCGCTCTTGAGGCCTTTTTTCGCACTTCTGCGGGCCCACCTGCAAGAAATATTAGATCCACAACTCTACTTGACATTGGAGATATTCTTATTTTTTTATTTTCCCTAAAACTCTACGAGGCCCGAATACCAGATATTTACTCTTCCTCCTCCTATCCGCAGCTAAGAAAGCTATTACAAAATAATGGTTGACCCCTAAAGTCCCCACAATTCAGGACTGGTGGAACATCACAAGACAAATTTATACAATGGAAAAAATAATGCACAGTCTAATCAACCAAGAAGAAAAGTTTACTACCAGATGGGCCAGATGGCAAATATACTGTACTACATGCTAAAAGATCCTACGTTCTCTTCCTAGACGAGGCGATCATAAATCTACTGAACTTCCCCTGCAGCGGCATGGGGAAGACCTATGGTGCAGCCTCCCCCCCTCCCTTCCCAGGCTACCACCTATCCGGTGGTAAAGGGGGAAAAAACATATGGAGCTGAGCAAAGTCTGCTGAGGAGTGATCCCCGGAGTATGTGAAGAGAGTCACTTAAGTGGTACATTACCCAAAAGTACTCGATTTTATCATTCGAGATTGTAACCTAAAAAAGGAATTGAAGAATAAAAATATGTTCATTAAGAAATGTTGCAGCAACACTAAGGATAGGCCTGATGCATAACACATTGTGCAATTCGAACCACGTCTGGACTTTTTTCTCTCAAGCGCAACCTAGTCAGACTCTGGGGCCAGGAGAATCCTCCTTTTCCTTTGCCTTGCAGCCAGGTCGGATAATGCTGCGAGTTGCCTAACCTCTATAAATAAAACCAGATTTGTATGTACCTGCCTTCCCTATAGAGCGATAGTTCTTTGTAACCAAGCTGAGGCTGTATGTACTGTATAAATGAAATTTGTTACTTGAATCTGGATGACATGTCTGTATATATTTTTTAAAACCTAAACAAAGAAGATATTTAAACAAAAAATAGAGTGAAAATGCACCATTACATTGCAGACCCTCGGGTAGATATATCTTCTGTGATGCGACCATAGAAGAGGAGAGATACACTTTGCTATCTGTACACGGCCCCAATATTGATGACCCTGGTTTCTTTCACTATCTGGCTTTGACACTGGCCCCATTCCCAGAAAATCTGGTGGTGGGGGGTGATTACAATACTTATTGGGACAGGGTGCTTCACCACTTGGGGGTGCCCTTTAGGCCCCCTTCTGAGAAGTTCTGTAGCATTAAGGTCCTTGGGTGGAGATTGAATCCTGGAGGAGGTCTGGAGGTATTACAATCCTAAGGTATGGAAGTACTCCTACTACTCTCAGGCCCACAGGATTTTCACAAGGACTGATCTCTTCTTTACCTCTCCGGGTATCCCCAGACAGGTTGAGTTGGTTAAGTATGGCCCAATCTATATTTTGGACCATGCCCCCTGGAAATGGTACTTAAGATGACAGCTGGGCTATGCCCATTAGACAATGGAGGCTTGACACTTCTCTTCTGTCCTCCTCAGAGTTTAAAACCTATATCTCTGAGAGCATTCAGGAATTTTTATCTAACAACAAGACAGCATATACCTCAGCCAGCACAGTCTGGGAAACACTAAAAGCCTTTGTTAGGGGGCTAATTATCACTTATGCATCCCACTTAAAATGAAAAGAAACACTTGAGAAGATCCAGCTAGAAGGAGAAATTAAGAATCTAGAAAAATCAATTATGGAGGGCAAGGGGGATTTAACAAACAAGCATACAGAACTAAATAGCAAAAAAGGGAAGATAAACAGTCTGGCCAACAGGAGAATCGCCAGAGACCTCCTGAGAATGGGTATGATAAATTATTTTGAAGGGAACAGGGCGGGGAAGTGGTTAGCGTGGAAGGTTGAACAAAGAGCAGCGGAAAAAGTTATCCTGGAGATAGAAGATGGGAAGGGGAAGCCCACCTCAGACCCTGTAGAAATAAATAATAGCTTTAGAGCTTTCTATGAAAACCCTTATACATCTGAGGCCCCACACAACATACACCCAGACAGCTTTCTGGATACTATAAAACTCCCCACTTTTAACCAGGCCAGACGGAAGGAGATGGCTGCACAGATATCCATGGAAGAACTGAAGCAGGCAGAATGGGATTCCAACACAGGGCGATTCACTGGTCCAGCTGGACTACCAACAGAGTTTACAAGACCTTTTGGGAGGAAATTAACCATCTTTTTTTACTTATGAGAATCACTAGATAGGGGTACTCCCCCCCCTTCTTTGCAAATAGCAACTATTACTGTTTTGCCCAAATCTAATAAGGATCCCACTAAATGCGGTTCTTATAGATCAAGTTCCCTACTAAACACCGACTACAAAATAATAGCTAAGCATTTAGCATTCAGACTAGAGGGATTGCTCCCTGATGTAATTCACCAAGATCAATGTGGGTTCATCAAGGGGAGGCAAGCAAAACATAATATCAGAAGAACCCTTAATATAAAGTATAACTGGTGAAGGGAGGGAGTGCAGGGGGAAAAAGTCCTACTGTCATTAGACGCCGAAAAGACATTCCACAGGGTCGAATGGAATTTCACGTTCAACACCCTGTCCAAATTTGGCCTGGGTCCAGGATTTTGCTCCTGGATACGGACACTGTATGCTTCCCCCAAGGTGCAAGTCCTTACAAATAATAATCTTTCACCCCCCTTTTAACCTCACCAGGGGTACTAGACATGGATGCCCCTTGTTCCTCTTTATATATGTCCTAACGTTTGAAGTGTTAGCAATGGCAATCAGAGGGCATCCCCTGATTGGGGGTTTTGAAAGGGGGAGCAGGGACTAAGTCATTTATCTTTTTGCAGATGACATCCTACTGTACTTTAGGAACCTTAAAATCTCAATACCAGCCATAACATCACTCTTTAACACTTATGGGCCTATACCAGGACATAAAATTAATTGGTCCAAATGCGAGTGGCTCCCGCTGGGTAAAGCCGCTTCTCTTGAGATACAGGGCTCAGTGAGCCAACTGACTACCTCTCTAAAATATTTGGGAATTCTGTTACCTAGAAAGCTCTCCTGCTTATACAGTATTAGTTACCCCCCCCCCCAGTCAAAGAAATACAGGGTTGTTGTGAGAGATGGCAAAACCTCCCACTGTCCCTAATAGGGCGAGTAAACTTGTTAAAGATGTGCCTTCTCCTGCAGTGCATATACCTATCCCAGACCCTGCCAGTCTGGATCCCTAAGAATTGCTTCAGAGCAATAAGGGGAGCAGTTCTAACACTTTTTGGTAGGGGAGGAAGGGCAAAAATTAAACAGAAACCCTTTTGGCGCCCAGTGAAAGAGGGAGAGTTGAGTTTACCCAACTTGTTTTTTTTTATTATCTGGCCTAACAGATCTCACATGTGGTAGATTTCCTCCTGGGAGTACAAAAGCAGAAATCCTGGACAGAACTGGAAGTCTATAATGAAAGATACCAGAGAGCATACCCATTCTTCGCCCTAGCAAGAAGTGCATAAAATACCTCAAAAATCCATTTACTAGGACCACCATGAGGGCCTGGCTAGCAGCTCATGCCCTGGAGGGAATAGGGAGTGGGATATCCCCAGACATCTCCATATTGCACCTGGCATGGGAGGAGGGTAGGGAGCATTCCAAAGTGTGACTGATCATGAAACAATGGAGTGAGTCTGGAGTGGGGGCATTGCCCAGTTAGTGGATCAGGATGATTTTATCCCCTTTCAGTCCCTCTCCAAAAATACAATCTTAGCCTCTCCCACTTCTTTGCCTATGTGCAATGGAAAAAATAGACTGGTAAAAGACCAGGTTCTATGGGCTAATATTCAAAACACTTGCAGATCCCTGATTGAAGAGGTTCTTTGGTCCTCATTGAGGGAGAGGGGGGTCAGACCCATGACAGGGGGCTATAGGGTCATGTTGGAGACCCTGACACAAACTTGGAGACACTGAGGGCCAGATAGGAGAAGGACCTGGGAGGGGAGCCTCTTATAGAGGGAGATTGGAGGGCAATTTTACAAAAAGGTATGCAATACTCAGTTAATAATCGCATAAGAGCTATACAATTCCATGTTCTCCACAGATCCTACTTTACACCAGCACTGGCACATAACATAGATCCAACGTCACCAGAGACACGCCCTAAATGTAGTTGCTCCCCGCGGGAACTTTTATACATTTGCTGTAGTCTTGTCAAAAGGTTTTTCACTTTTGGAGAGGTATCACAGAGGTAATGTGTTCCACCCTGACAACAGAGGAACATGTGGGCTTGAGTGAAATTATACTAGGCCTCCCAGGCCTATCAAAAAAGGGTGAGAAAACTGACCACTCTTTGTAGCATTTGGCCATGGCAGTGGGGAAGCAGACCCTGTCATGCCACTGGGGAGGAGACTCATCTCCCTCAGTGGGGGATGGGCAACTAGGCTCCTACACAGTATGAAAATTGAACATATACAATATTTAACTTTGGGCAGGGAAGAGTCCTTTCAAAAATTCTGGGGTTCGCTTAAAGGGCGCTATAAGAGCCTTGGTTTCCTCTCATTTGATTTCACACCAGCTACTAGAGTTCTAGAAAGGTGGGAATAGACCTTAACAGTTGCCGTTTTTAGTTCTATACAACTACTAAGATTTATAAGCAATCTGTAAAATAGGACATTAACCTTTCCTCCCTCCGACTCCTTTCTATATTTCAGTTGTATCTGAAGAATAGAACAGTATGCTAGCTGCACAGTCTGGTGGTAAAATCAATGTTGTACAGACTCCCTATATGGAAGGGTGACACATCTATATATACACACTATCAAAAATGATGTATCAACATGGAGCATGATGTATATCTGATAAAGTGCAGTTGTTTTGAGCAATTTCTGTGAACCTGCTGAAAACCTTTAAATAAAGTTTAAAAAAAAAAACTAACTAGAAGACACTGCTGCGGGTTTTCCTGGCACCGACCGTCGACCAGGGCTGCCAAAGACGAAACACCAGACTTGGCTAAGAATCCACATGGAGAACTAACAAGGATGAAAAAGACACTGCTGAGCTGCTCCCCAGAGGACTGCACAGGTGATGCAGGACGAATAAGCAGGAAGAAAAGCTGGAAGATGAAGATCAGGATTCCACAAGGATAAAGAACAAATTAAGAAACCGGCTGCCGCAAACGCACTTGGCTACGATGGACTTGTCTCTCGGTGGGCATCTGGGAGTGACGGATGAGTCTCTTTCCAGTCGTCTCTCTTCCAAGTTGATCAGAAAACAGCGGCCGCAACTCTCCAAGGGATGTCTATTTCGGCTTACGGCAGACAAAAGGGCAAGAAGATACTGAAGTTTTCTGTTGGCTGAGGATTGCTGAGGTGAAGAGTTGATAGAGGCTGAAGATTGAATCACAGACTTGATATTGCACAATGGTACTTTTATTGACACTGTACCCTGGAATTTGCACTTGCAAGGGCAATTGTCCTGGAGCAGGGGCAAACTGCAACAATCCAGGGCAATTGTTCACTTGCAGGGGCAACTTGCCTGGAACAGGGCAAATTGCAACAATCCAGGGCAACTGTTCACTTGCAGGGGCAACTTGCCTGGAAGAGGGGCAAATTGCAACAATCTGGGGCAATTGTTCACTTGCAGGGGCAACTTGCCTGGAAGGGGGCAAATTGCAACAATCCGGGGCAATTGTTCACTTTAGGGGCAAATAACCACAATCCTAAGGTATCACAATGCAGTCTCTGTGCTTTATGCAATCAACACAGCACTTTAGATGCTTGAAGAATAAACATTTTGTAGAAACAGTACAGTAGCTGACAATCACTTCATAACATGTTGTGTGCTTAAGCACCTCTTAGTTGGGCCCTTTTTCCTCTTGGAGTCTCTCTTTATTAGGATCTGGCTACCCCTGAGCACTTGAATCTGAATACCCCAATTGCTGAGCCTGGATGCACTAATTGTTACTAGGCCTGCTGCCCTGAACAGTACCGGGCCTGAAAGCCCTAACTGTACTGCTGGGTCCGGGTGCCCTAATTACCATGTGGCCCTGGATACCCTAACTGTGCTGGGCCGGGTTGCCCTAATTACTACTGGGCCTGGCTGCCCTCTTTATACTGGGCTTGGATGCCCTAACTACTATGGGACCTGGATGCCCTAATCACACTGGGCCTGGCTGCCCTAATGACTACTGGGCCTGGCTGCCCTCTTTACACTGGGTCTGGATGCCCTAACTACTATGAGGCCTGGGTGCCCTAACCACTACTGGACCTGGCAGCCCTAATCACGCTGGGGTCCCTTTAGAGTCTGGGCTTTCCTTGCCCTCTTTAATACTTGGGCCTCCCTTTTGAACAGGGCCCCTTTAAATAATAGCCCAAGGCTTCTATTGCTCGTTATAATTTCGGCCCTGCCTTGCCCCACCTCCCCAATGAATATTTAACAGCCCTTTCACTTGGCTTAGTCTGTTAACTCCTCCACTGGGCATCGCTAACTTAGCGACTACTTAATTATTTAAATTTGAGCCTCTGAGGGCCTTTCCCCATGAATTTGAGCTGTCCTGGGTTTCTTGTGTAGTATGCACCTTTTAAAATATATATTTAGATTTTCTCTCCTTGTTTATGGTAGGCAGCACTTTGCTACGTGTTGCCACCAACTCACCACATCAGAGCAGGACGTGAGGAGGCTGGATCGGGAGGTGGGAGGATTCTTTGCACAGAGAGAGCTTTCAGACAGCACAAAGGATGACAGGGAGCCTTTCGGGTCATCCCGACGTGTAATCTCGCTCTTTCTGCACAAGCCACCAACAGGGGACCAGAGAACTAATTTAAAAATAAATAAAATAAATAAATGGGGCACCAAGCCCTGCGGTGCACAGCGGAATGGGTTTCTCTACTCTTGCCCGATGGCACCGCAGCCAGCACTGGAGTGTTTGGGTGGCTTCACCAGCTGGAGCCATAGAAGGCACGCCAACAAACCCTCAGGGAACGGCTTCAATCCTTCAAGTAAGCCCTACCAGGTTCCCTTTAGTTTATTGCATCCTCTCTTCTCCACAGCTAGCAGGAACTACTTAAAGAAACAGTTTAAACTTTTAAAAACTCAGGTCCTGGACACACTGGGAACTTAAAACGGTTTAAGTGCCTTAAAACATGTTAAATCCCCCTAGCACTGTTTTCACACAGACTACAAGCCCCTTAAAACGTTTTAACAAAAGTGTTTTTAAACCCTGCTGGATACCTAGTGTTAAAACCATTTTTAAAAACGTTTTAGAGCTAGCATGGTTTTACTCACAAGTCTGTCCAGGAGTAAAAACGTTTTAAGCTGTATTGGTTTAACTAAAACAGTTCTAGCTGCAGTGTTTCCAGGCAAGCACAGTTCTCTGTTTTAGACTTAACACAAAGTAGTTACAGGGAAAACAGGTTTAACACTAGCAGTGTGGCCACACTAAACTATTATCAAAAATGGTTACTAAGTAATGTGACTGTACTGAAATGGTTTAGTTAAACTGGTTTTAAAAATGGTTTTCAAAAATAGTTCTGTAGTGAGTCCTGGGCCTAAGTTTCTGATTCTGGAATGGCTGGAGTGGAATGCTGTGCATGAGCAGATCAGCACAACATTCCATACAGACCATCGTTTCTTGTGCTGCATATAAATCTATTTTTTGATAAGTATTTTAGTGCACAGGGCACTTTTCTATCTGTTTTTACTATAGTTTCCCCCACTAAAGAGAGGGGAATTAACTTATGAGGGGCCCTTTATGACTGTACCCTGCTGCCCCATGCAAACAGCAGGCACCCTGGACACCTGTAAACCCTCATTTGTTTATTGCCTCTCCTTTTTATGTTGGCTTGTGCATGTGCACCAGGCAACATCTTGCAGTAGTAGCAGATTTGGAGGTGCAGTCACTGTTGGCAAATGCAGGGCACTCATTAGTAGGTGCGTCCCTCATTCCTCTAATAAATGAGCAGCAGGCACTGACACCCTGCATAGCTAATGTGGCCACCAGATCAAAGAAAAGGTCTGCTTCAATGAGAGCGAAGCCCTTATGCAGTGGGACCACAACACACCTTCCGACGTGCAAGTAACATGGCGGCAGTGACTGCCTCCGTCGCCTGTCACAATGCCAACGGGGGAGCCCACTCCCAGTCAGCAGAATGTCCTCGCGCCCATTTCCGCTGTACGCCGAGGGGTTGCCCAATCCCCCTCGGCATCATACGACTCCCAAAAAAGTCTTTCTTTGCTGACAGGGGGCCCAGTCCCCACTGGCTTCAGTCCACCTCTTCCCAGTTCATCTGTTGACAGGGGAGCCCACTCCCAGTCAGCATAATGTCCCTCCCCCATTTGTTGTGTGCCGAGAGGGGTGCCCAGTCCCCCTCGGCTCTCTCAACCCCACTGGTATTTGCCAACGGGTGTGCCCAATCCCCCATCAGCCACAGCTCCCCCCCCCAAAAAAAACTCAGGTGGCACGCTAGGAGCCCACCCCAGCATGCCAGATTACCCTGTAAATAAATAAATAAATAATCCCGCAATGGTTTTTTTTTTTACTTGCACCTGTAAAAAAGGAAACCATCGCAGTCTCCCTGCCCCCTCCTGCAACCTGCTCCCACCCTCTGTGCACCCTGCCTCCCTGCTCCACCCTCACCCCATACTTACCTCCGGTGCCCGGCACGACTATCTTCAGTGGACCGGGAACACGTCTGCACTCCTCAAAGCTGACCGCAAACTGAAGAAATGCCGGTAAGCTGCATAATGGCATAAATAGGGTTTTTTCAACTTTGCTGCGTATTTCAGGCATTTTTGGGAATTTTGACACCAAATTTTCAACATGGGGTTATTGGGACCCCTCCTCATGAATTCAGGCACTGTCATGGCATTATTTTGTCCTGAAAGGTGATTTTGTGGTCACTACATGAAATCACCTTTTGGGACTGATTAAAGAAACAACAGTGCCACTGTTCATGAGGGGGGCTCTCAAAGGGCCTATGTTGCAAATTTGGTGAAAAAATCCAAAAAATGGCTGTTTTATGAGTATGTGTTGCACAGTTTCCACACACACTTGTAACTTCGTGAATTTATATTTTCACTACAGATTTTCAAAATTAGCATTTTTTTTCCACACCTCCTTATGAACAGTATAGCTGTCTTTTTACATATCCTGGCCAAAATATGGTTTGCAAGTCCGGCACAGAATATAAATTGTGCTGTGCAAAATCAGTTTTGGGACAGTTTGAGAAATGATGGTGACACTGTTCATGAGCAGAGGTCCTAAAATGCCTATGTTGAAATTTCCAGACGGAATTCCATACAATGACTGTGCTGCTAAGTGCGTGAGCAGCGCAGTTTCCACGCACCTTGTAACTTGCAACGGTAATATTTTCATGCCAGATTTTCAACACTGCCATTTTTTCACACCTCCTATGAACAGTGCAGCTGTCATTTTTCACATCCTGCCCTAAATGAGGTTTTGCACCTGTGGCGCACAATGGCGTGGTCACTGTGAGAAATCAACATTTGGGACAAATTAACAAAATCATAGTGCCACTGTTCATGGGGGGAGGTCCCAAAATGCATATGTTAAAAATGTGGTAAAAAAATCCCAAAAATCATTGGGTTACAGACTTTATGTGTCGCACAGATTCTATGCATGCTGATGACTTCACCAATTTTTCATATTTTCCATCCAGATTTTCAACGATGCCATTTTTTACATCTCCTCATGAACAATACGGTTGTCATTTTCCACATACCACCCAAAATGTGTTTTCGTCCCTGTGTCGCCAAATGGCATAGCTGCTGTGCAAAACCATCTTTCAGCTAACAAACTGATAGTGCTGCTTTTCATGAGGTAGGCTCACAAAAAGCCCATGTTGACAATTTGGTGTGAAAATACCAACACACGCCTATGGTGTTAAGGTTTCCAACTGTAGCACCCCACCCTGTACAGACTGACAGGCGTCAGGGGTGTTACTTGGGATCATCGGCTGTAATGCTCACGTCATTCCTCCCCCACCCTGCAGCCAGTGACAGGCATTGTGGTGTGCCTTGCACTGTTCGGTCACAAAGTTCACCCCATTCTCCTATACTGCAACCACCTCAGCGTATTTCCTTATGGAAAAGGGTAAGTATAATCCCAAAGACCCCAAAGCACCCCATGACACTTGTCAGTGTCTACAGGGTACAGTGCGGTAAAATGGCATGAGCGTTATAGCTGACGACCCAAAGACACACCCCAATGCCTGTCGGTCTCTGCAGGGTGAGGATGGGGTTGGAGTCACTTTGCTACTTCACTGCCATTCCTTTTATGCATTTCTCACTCCTGCACTACCAATGCCAATGCCAGCAAGGCAACATTTGGCATTGACAAATGCTTGTTCTGTATTGCCACAACTTTGGGGCACTACACCAGTGACTATATTAATTTCTTGCCCCAATGCTTCTGCCCCTTAAGGGCTTCATTTGGTTTTGCTCTTCAAGGGCTCAGCTCTAATGTTACCACTATGCACCTTGTACTTCAGAACAGAGAAACTGGCAGCCAATCCTGAAGTAGCTGTTCTAATTACGTTTTCTTCTTCTCGGTTGGGTCCATTTAGCAACCTTAATGTCCCACTGACATTCAGGTTTACACTATGTGCACTTCTCTAGGGTGGAGTCCACACTTGTAGGGGCTTTTTGGGTTGTGGGGTCACTTTTATTATATGCAGCACATCAAAGGTTTGGCTTTCCATTACGCTGAATTGATGGTGCTCAAGGCTTGGGATACCCAGATATTTTTTTCCAGATGGGTCGTTTCCTCTCCCACACATAAAAGGTCATGCTATAAATAAATAATTCTGCTGTGATTTGGGTCTGGATGGTGGCAGTTTCCATTCGTACATATCAGTCGTATGTGTGTGTTCGTCTCCAGCTGCACTTTTGCTTAGTTCCAGCAGCCATTCCCTTGCTGCTTGACCACTCTGTTCATTGCCTTTATCTCCAGCCTTTTGGGCATCCTCCTTAAGATACTTTTAGTAAAAGGAAATGTTATTCCTGTGGCATCTCTGGGGATGGAACCTTCCTCACAATGGTTCCTATGGCTTCCTGGTACCCTTATAATGGGTGGTATCCCCTAGAATGGTTGCCAAGAGTGTGAACAGCCACATGTACATTACATAAGTGTGAAACATTTTAATAAATAAATATAAAATAAGTATTCAAACAACCTGCAGTTCAAGCTTAAAATATGATCTTTACTGACACTACCGACAGTACTAAACATTCTGTTGCAGACTATCTTACAGCATGAAGCGTGTCCTTACCAGCAGGACCACAAACTAGAAAGGCAGACCATGACACAAAGATTCAAAGAACGAGGTTACAGAGAAGGCTGCCTCAGTAAAGCCATTCAGAGAGCTGATCAAGTAGCTAAAGCTAGTACACTAACCTTGGTGGTAAGACAACAGGAAGTAACAAAGTAATGTCCAGCAATGTTCTCTGTTGTAAATGGGAAATGTAAGCATTAAGCCACGATGAAGAAGGCTTCTGTCGGCCTCATACCACAACCTTCCCTCCCCCAACCTTACATTAATTCCCCAGTAGAAGCTTCCTTCGAAGTGGCTTAATGTGCTTGTAATATGGCAAGCGTTTGGTTATATGGTGAAAAAAAGATGAGGAAAATGCATTGCATATATTGAATGCTTTACTGTTTGTAGAACAATACATGTGGCTCCATGCCGGAACGGTGACCACTGAAAGGCAATCACTGTTAGGGCCCCGTCACATCATCGAAAATCAATTTTGGTGATGTGACTTCCTGGCACAAAGCAAAAGAGTGCAAGGGACTTACAAATTAAAATGTTATGTGGGGGGTGGGGCACGCCCCTACTTTAGAATTCTCAACTCCAGGTGGGTGCATGTTGGTGGGTGCAAACCCTGGAAAAAAAAATTCAGACCAGGCACAACAAAAATGTACCTGCACCCAGACCCGAACAAAGCACCCTGTCCACCCAACCCCTGAACCCATCCACTACACCACGGGGCCAACTCAGCAGCTCACTGCAGCACCACCCCTCAAAAACCCTACTCCCCTCCCGCCCTTTGCTGAGAATGCTTGCTCCCCCATCATGCACGCGTACATGTAGTGACATCCTGTCATTCTATGCATCAACCCACCCCCATCTAGTCACCCTACCTCCTCCATAGCCTTCATGACATGTGCTGTGACTGAGTCGCCGTTTTTGTTTGCGCTCAAGTCACAGTCACCCATGTCACGGGCTACCATACAGGTACAACACCACATTATGCAGTTCTGCTCACAACTTAACATTTAGTAATGTACGTATGCTGTTCAACATATTTGACAATAATTTGTACAATTGCATAACAGAAAAATATTTTGATGCAGTTTCTAAAACTTGCAAGTGATAGATTTGTGGCACAACATTGCCAAAACGCTCATTACTCTCTCTCTGCAACTGCATCTATGTTCTCAACTTACATTGTGGGATTTTTCCCATGAAACTTTGCACAACTAAAATGAAAGTTATGTGTCACTGTATTACATAATGGAAATAAGAAACGATAATGTGTGACGGATTACATGGCTTAGTTGCTTACATTGCTGTTTACTACGAGCGTTACTAATATTAAGTGACAATATGGCTCGTGTTTTAATATTTCACTCATTTATTAGGAGAGCCGTAGTAACTGAAATTCAAGGTCCCATGTACTGTGAAGCTACTAACAGTGTACAGTGCATTGCTCACTCCAGGTACGTTCACTGCAGTGTTTTCTGTCATCGAGGTGCTGGCTTCATTCCTTATCTGTGTATTACATGCACTGTGTGCTTCTGATGCTGTTGGCAGATTTATATTACTTTTTTTAGCTGTGTCACTGTTTGTGGCAGATGACTGCTCCTTAACGGTACTAGTTGACAATTTTTTTTTATCGCTGACAGCTTTCTCTACTACTGGGTGTTTCATCACAGGTCCCTGTTTCTCACGGACAACATGCTGTGTTGATATGTGATCAGAGACAGCTTTTGTTCTCACACTGTGCTCTGCATGTACACATTTTTACTTTTCTGATGTCTTGGTAACAGTTGGTTGTAAAATTTTCTTCTCAGTTTCACTGTCATCGTTACTGAACTCCTTTGCACTGTGAGATAATATTGCTGACCATTATTTATTTATTTATTTATTGAAAATGTTTCACCAGGAAAGGCACATTGAGCAAAAAGATGCTTGCCTCACGGTTCAACCTGGGGGGGGGGGGTTACAGTGGAGGAAGATATACATACTACAGTTGAAATTAGGAGTAGAGCAATACAGACAAATGAACATAACTGAGTGTGATTACTTTTGAACTTGTTACATGAGGAGAACAGTACAAAACATGAGCCTGAAGGAAAGTGGTATACATAACATGAGTACACATCTAGGGCAATACATGATTACATAAGTGCCAGTAACAGAACTTGAACTGAAGCGAGATGTACCAAGTTGGCAGTGGAAAATGGAAATCGGAGATAGAGGGTAAAGGAGAGGTGGAATGGCATTTAGGGAGAGTTGGTTGGAGTTGGACCAGTGTTGTATTTTATTGAAATCAGTCTGAAGATTAGAGGTGACTTCTTCATAGGTACGGCAGGAGGTAAAGAGGACCGAGTTGTCAGCATACGTGTGGATTGCGGTAGTGGAGCAAGAGTTAGGCAGATCATTTAGAAGGATGGAGAAGAGGATGGGGCCAAGGACTGAGCCCTGGGGAACGCTGGTGGTAATAGGGAGAGGGAGGAGGTGTAGTCAGCTATTTTAGTGGATTGGGTTCTATTTAGTAGGTAGGCACTGAACCAGTTTGTGACGGACGATGCTAACCCAGCCCCTGATAGGCAGGATAGTAGGAGGGAGTGGGATTCCGTATCGAAAACTTTGGATAGGTCAATGAAAATAGCAGCAGTAATTTGCTCTTTGTCCATCCCAGTGAGGATGGAGTCCATGAGTCTTAGTAGGGAGGTGGTGGTAGAGTGTTTTTTTCTGAAACCGGACTGAAGTGGAGTGAAGAAGTTAGTTTCTGAGAGAAAGTGGGAGAGTTGGGATAGTACTAGGTGTTCCTGGAATTTGGCAAGAGTGGGGAGAAGGGAGATGGGACGGTAGTTGGTTGTGGCGGTAGGATCACCTCCTTTTGGTAGGGATAGGACGGTGGCATGCTTCCATTCAGAGGGGAGTGACTCGGTGATGAATGAAAGATTTAGTAGGGCCACAAGGGGAGTAGCGATGGCAGAGGCAGATAGGAAGAGGAGTTTGTTATCGAGACCATCGGGGGATTTGCCGTGGAGGGGTTCAGGGAGCAAAGGGCATCTAAGGTTTCGATGGGGGAGATGTGTCTGAAGGAAAAGGGGTTCAGACCAGGTGGTAGGGGGATAGCTGTCTGGGGAGTGGGTGTGGTTACAGGAGGTAGGGAATCTAGGTGGGTCATAGCACAAGTAGTGAAGTAGGAATTAAACTCGGAGGCTACCTTCAGGGGGTCGGAGAGTAGAGTCCTTTGAGCATGGAGGAGAGGTGGGGCATTTGCTGTTTAGGGGGAGAAAAGGGAGTTAATGACTTTCCAGAATTTAGAAGGTCTCCCAAGATTTGCGATTAGGGTGTTGCTAAAATATTCGGCCTTAGTTAAGCGGATGGCCTTTGTGCACTTGTTGCGGAGCATGCAGTAGGTGATATTGTCGCTTGGGAGAAGCGTGGGATTTGTAAATGTGCCAGGCCTTGTCACGGGCTAGTTGGCAAGCTATCAGCTCAGGTGATATCCAGGGTAGGTGAGACCCCTGCACTCTAGCCCATCGCAGGGGGGCGTGTTTGTCCCAGGCGGTAAGGAAGGTGTTCCGAAAGTGCGTAAGGGCAGGGTCTATGTTAGAGCAGCTTGAGCTCGGGTCCCAGTTAGAGTGAGCTAGATCTTCCAGGAGGGGGGGGAGAGGTTTAAGGATTTATATGATCATTGGAATATAAATTTGGGAGGGGGGATTTAACTCTGTGGATCTTGCGGACCAAGTAGATTAGGTGGTGATCACTAATGGAATCAGGGATGTGGCCCGAGCTGACAACGCAGTGATGATCTGTTGCAGATGGAGACCAATAATTACGGAGGCTGGTCTCGCATCTGTGTCCAGTGACTGACACTATTTCCCTAGATGTGAGACCAGCCTCTGGCAAGATTTGAACTGCTGTACTATGAATAACAGTGGTTCGTGTACTGGCAACTTACAGTAAGTCTGCATCTGTTAATATCTGGGCCATCATGTCCCCGAGGTAATTGCAGCCCATCGGTTGCTTGCTGTACCGCACATCTTTTTTTGTCTACAATGTACTGGAGAAATCGGAGTGGGTGCAATGCAAAGATGTTGCAAATTTGGGGCATCTTGATATGTACTCTTTAAAGAGTGTAACTGGGCAAGTAGGAGACTGGCTGAGACTACAACACTCCTCTCAATGCCTGCTTGTTTGCTTCATTAATAGCCGTATGAAGTTTAGTTGACTCATTGAAAGTCATAGCAATATACTCTGAGCCGTGCTCCTCTGTCTCCACTGTAAATGACTCTTGTTTTAACTGCCCGAGTCCTTATCTTCCCCATCTAACAAGTCCTAGTGGCATCTCGGACCATAAGTGGCTTACCAGCCCGTACACTATTTCTGGGTTCAATTTTTCACAATTTCTTATCCTTTCAAGGTCAGATTGAGATATTTGTGGGTGGTGAGTTGCTGTGTCACGTCCTGAGCACCGATATTGCTTTAGCAATGCCACAAACACGTTGTTGGCCGCTTGGAACTCAGGATCGGTAGTAATATTAACTTTTCTATTAACTTCAATGCTATTAAAGTATCTATTAAGTCCAGCACGTATCCCTATAAAAGAACTAATGCTATATTCTCTACCATCCTCTGCTCTGACTGCTCCATAGAATCTCCTTAATATTGCAGCTAGTGGCACAATTGGGATGGTTGATATATCTACTGACATTTTATTCACTGTGAGCCAATCTGAAAAAACATTGCAGGCCCAAGTTATATATTTTTGTGTGTTTACCTCTGATTTTTTTCTTTCCAGCTCATCCAAATCATCATTGGACAGTAATGCATGTCTGGTACTATTTGGTGTACTTGCGATGTTCTTTTTTGAACTTTCAAAATGTTTTTTCTTTTCTTTCTTTTTTAGAGATTTTGATCGTGATTGCTTTGGAGGAGCTTAACTGAACACTGCCCCTGGTAGTGAATCGCCGTGCTGCTCAACAGTATTTATTGTGGGGAATTTCGTGTCAACCCAAGCAGCGATCCCAGCCAATCTACATATTTCGAATGTAAGTATTGTTAAGTTATTTATATGACTGTGTTTTACAGTCATGCTATTGCCTTTCTCCTGTGAGTTTGCAACAATAGTAATGGGCCACTGGGTGGGTGGGTTAGTCAAGAGGCATTCTTTAACAAACGGATGACAGATACCACTTTCAATGTGGTGAGAATCAGTACCTCTGCTTGAAGCGGGCATTACTGTTGAATTAATGCTGTCTCCAGCTTCGGTCAGCTGTTGCGTGTTGTCCAATCATTGCTCTTGTTTAGGTGTATTCTATTACTGCCATGTTACAAACTGTATTAGAATAATACTCCAAAATTAGAAGTCTGCTTTTCAAAATCACCCAACAACAGTGAATACATTCACAGAAAGATGAATAATAACCTCAAAGAAAACACAAATTTGAAATCAGAATTGGTGCACACAGGAAAGGCATGACACTCAAAGTGAGACTCGATTACTACTAGGTCCCATAGAACAGGCTTGCACTTTTATGGACGCCGTTCAGTATGTTGACACATGTCTAAAACAAGCATTTGTCAATGCCGAATGTTGTCTTGCTGGCATTGGCATTGGTAGTGCAGGAGTTAGAGAGATGCATAATAGGAATGGCAGTGAAGTATTGAACTGACACCAACCCCCACCCCGCAGAGACTGACAGGCATTGAGGTGTGCCTTTGGGTCATCGGCCATAACGCTCATGCCATTTCAGCTCACCCTACCCTGCAGACACTGACAAGTGTTGCGGTTTGTCTTGGGGTCTTCAGGCCTTATGCTTACCCCATTCCATAAGGAAACATGCTGAAATGGGTACAGTATATTTTGGCCATCTTCATTCTCAAAGCTTGACTAACTCATGAAAGGTGTGCACTGGGCATGATAGGAACTACAGTGCAGGCCAGGCTGGGCATCGGAACTCTCAAGTTGTTGAGGGAGGGGGCAGTTGGTGAAGGGGACAGATGTTTTTATTCCATGACAGACCACCTTGGCTTGGGATCTGTCAGATAGTTGGTGGGGGGGGGGCATTTTTTTTTATTTCTTGATAGGCTGGGTTTCACACGGGACTCTTCGGGTAGTTTGGGAGAAAGGAACATTTGTTCTCATTTCCTGATGGGCTACATCGGGTTCTTGACCAGTTGTGTCATTGCAGGGGGAGAGCGTCAGATTTGTTTTTTAATTCTCTGAAGCATCAGGTTGGGCACTGAATCTGTCAGGCTGTTGGTAAAGAGGGAGATCTGTTTTATTCCCTGATGGGTTGGATTGGACACTGGATCCGTCAGGTTGGTGGAGGGGGACAGAACTTGTTTTAATTCCCTGATGGGCCTAGCTGCTTACTAGACCCATGAGGTACTTGGGAGAAGGGGCCAGATTTAATTTTGTTATTCTCTGTCGGCCCACAGGTGGTACCAGAAATTCTATTCTATTCTGCATTCCCTGCACTAGTATATTACTCCTGTGCCTTATAAAACATTTTGGGATACAGAATATACGAAAATAATGTTGGTTAAGTGTTGTTTTGCAAATTGCCTCATAGTAGCCCCCCCGCTCTAGAAACTGATCTCTCCAACCCCTTAGTCTTTCCCAGTCCATGGCCAGGCTACTCAGAATGACTGGAAACTCAGTTTTTTTTCATTATACAGGGAGGTTTGGAGAGATACTTTCTAGCATCAAATAGTGCCACAGCCATGCTAGTTTCTGCTCCTTTGCATTGCACTAATTTAGTAGCACAAAAACTCTCAGTTTTATCTAAGCGATTTCATATTTTTTCAGAAAGAAATACAGGCTAAATTATAATTCATGAAGTTGTGCGATAGCAAGTTTATTATTAATCACCCCCCGAGCTCATTCAGTATCATTCTTGTCATCATGGGGTCATGGGGGAGGATGGAGCTAGGCTAAACAACCTGAGGACTTGTTCTGTGTGTTACATACGTCAGCTGCACATTCACAAGAGTAGCGCTACTTGCTCGACAGGTTTTCATGCACTCTTCTCCTTGCAACCAACAGAAAGATAGCAAAGCATTAAAAACAGCTGCAAACAGCAATAGGAGGCACAACATTCAGTCACTCACTCACAGGTATAAAAAGGTACATCCCAGTCCCCAAATGCATTTCAGAGGGAGAACTGCAAAACACTTCCTGACTTTGCTGCAATAGGAAATGGGCTGCTAAGCAGACCTACCCTAAAATGCCATTCTGTGGATCCCTAGTAAAGAAGGAACTAATTGACACACCTACCCCCTGGATCCTGGAGTCCCAAACAGAGTCACAATTTGGTGGCCCAAAGTGGCTGCATCAGCAACTTTGCACCACTGCTGAATTTTGTGCTAGACTGCAAGTTCTTCCCTGTGCTGCTGCACTGGGCATTGCAACAGCACAGGGAAAGGTGCAGGGCTGGCATATTAATGAAACTCTGTGCTATACACAGGGATGGGGCAGGGACATGCATGCTAATGAAGGGCTGGGCTATGTACAAGGAAGAGGGATGGTTCCAGCATGCTAATGACGTGCTGTACTCATAGAAGATCATACATATAAAAACTACGGGGGGGGGGTTCATCATGGTAACCCCTCCATTTTACAGTATAATCAACTTGTATGCAGTGGTGTGAAAGACTCTAGTACTCCACATGACTTCACCTCCAGTTTTTATGTATGGCATCTTGATGGCTTTGCTATGCACAGGGAAAGGAGAGGGGCCAGCATGCTAATGACGTGCTATGCACAGGGAAAGAGAGGGACTAGTATGCTAGTGAAGTATTGTGCACAGGGAAATGGGGGGGTTGCATGCTAATGAAGTGCTGCACACAAGGAAAGGGAAGGGGCCAGCATGCTAATGAAGTGCTCTTCACAGGGAAAGGGGTGGGGCCAGCATGCTAATGAAGTGTTGTGCACAGGGGAAAGGGGTGGGGCCAGCATGCTAATGAAGTGTTGTGCACAGGGAAAGGGGAGGGGCCAGCATGCTATTGAAGCATTGTGCACAAGGAAAGGGGTGCGGGACCAGCATGCTAATGAAGTGATGTGCACAGGGAAAGGGGTGAGGGACCAGCATGCTAATGAAGTGATGTGCACAGGGAAAAGGGTGGGGCCAACATGCTAATGAAGTGCTGTGCACTGGGAAGGGGGTGGGGGCCAACATGCTAATGAAGTACTTGCCAGTTCCCTCACAGCCTAGTCAAATACCACAACGCCTCGCAGTCTTTAAAAATGCTGCAAGCAGTTTACAAGGAAGGCACAGGTATCCAACATAATAATATTAATAATTCTTTATTTATAAGGTGCCTTTCTACCACTAAGGCGCCTAACAAACAATTAAAATTAAGTAATACATTTAAACCATCATAAATAGTGTAAAATACAGATAATACAGGAAAGCATGGGTTAGATCAGACACCATAAGCTTCTTTCCATAGGTGAGTTTTGAGAGCCTGTTCATATATCTACAACATGAGGCAAAGCATTGCCAAGGGACCTAAGACTGCTGAGGGATCTTTATTACAAATGGCTGACGTGATGGAACTAGGCTAGGGAGGGGGATTCCACTGGATGCCAGGGAGAGAACATGTTTCCGGGAGTGGGAAGAGGGAGGGCACTGGACCACCAGTTAAGACCAGTGAGGGACACAGAAAAATAATCTTCGACACAGCCCGCAAGCAAACCTTAGGACACACAATGTGGGGAGGGGAGTGCAATGGTAATGCTTCACAACACAGACTCTGACCATGACATCACTATCAGACAGGCCCCATCTAGAGTAAGGTATCACCATCCTAATCATGTTGAAATATTTAAACTTTTCAAGTTGCCTTTCATAAATCAAGTTGGTAGGGAGTATGGGAGGATGGGGGGGGGCAGGGACATTAGCTCAAGTTGTGGACCCTGCAATATACGAGCAGACTAGATAGATCAAATAGCCTTCTTCTACTGGCTTCTTCGTATGTATGAATCCAAGCCTATCTATAGACCTCTGTCCAGGTGACAGACTAATGAGACAGGGAAACCAAATCTTAAGAATAAACAGTTGTCTCAATCGATAGCACACAACCATGTTTAATAATTCATCACTGCAATCTGCATCACAGTTCCACACCCAGGGATATATCTACAATCTGTTTGAATTGAAAACTTGTTTTAGCAGCAGCATATGATTATTATTCATACAAATTTAAGAAAGGAAAAAAAGATCAGCACCTCATTGTGCTATTTCTCCCAGCAGATCAGTGAGAAGAACCCATATTTTTAAACATATTTTATATTATAAAAGGGTGGGATGCAGAACAGTTACCTTCTTTGTGCTGCATACATTCTACCTCCCCCAAGTTCTTTAATGAGCTCTTACAGGACTACTTTTAAGCCACTTAAACCCTCAAACTACATTTTTTTAGGTGAGTGCACAGATGGTAGTTGGTTTGTAGGATTTAATATGAGACCAGCTAGCACAGGTAGGGCTGCATTCATTCGCTGAGCGCATATATACAGTACACGCTCAGATGGGGCTCAGTGGGCAGCTGGCCGTGGTGGTGAGAGGTGGGCTATGCCAGTCACCAGCTGGGGATGGATCACGGGGTACAGGGTGGTCTGGCAATGCTGGGTTGGGGGTGGGAGGCTACTAGACCACCAGGGATTATGGATTAGGGGTGTAGATATGGTTACAGTGATTACAGGAACGTGCCATGTGTGTGGTTGGCACCGGGGCTTGGGGGGCAATCTGCCCTGTGGGGTTAGTAGTACTACAGTATAGGGATCAGGATGGGGATCCGATAGCTCAGAGGAACTTTACTGTTTACACCATGAGGGACTGGCAGTGGGGGGTCCGATAGCCCTGCTGGGCTTTTTAGGCGTGGTGACGGGGGGGGGGCACTTGCACCCTATGTAACATTGATTGCAGCTTGCGACATGTACCTCAGGTGCACCCTGCATTTGGCATAGCTTTGCACATGTCACAAGTCACAGGACTTAGCCACAGGGACCCTGCCTCTTACAGAATTGGGTGTAGCATCCTTGGTGCAACTGCACCCCTCACATGTTACAACTTGCAATATGCATATGGGTGGTTAAAGAATCAGGCCCCACATCTCTCTCTACCTTTGGTCTGGAGTTTGCGCTGTAAGTAATGCTATATTTTTTTCAAAATTTCTGCCCACTATTGGGTTTCACAGAAGTAGAGAATGAAAATGCCCCACAGGGTTGTGAGTTGCTCAGGGCCACACACTGAGTATGGGGCCCTAGTTGGGTTTGAATTTACAATTTCTCAGTTCACAACAACAGTGCTCTAGCCAGTACGCCAGATTGCCTTCACTGGCCATGGGGTGGGGTGGGGTGGGGGCAGCCAGAAAGTCTGGCTCTGCTGGTAATATTTTGTTTGTGTAGTTTTTTAAACAGTTTACTTATACAGGATAACCCAGTTGAGACTCAACATGTTAATTTCCAATAAGTTCCTGTTTCAAGCTGTTTCTGCAGCTGCATGGATTGGATCACTGGGAGGTTAAGTGACTTGCACAGGGCCACACATTGAGTATTTGGGTCTAGTGGTATTTTACCCTGCTCTCTCAGCTCCTAACATTGCTGTAACCACTAGAACGCAGAGCCTCCACGTGGGGGTGGGGATCCCTGCATATAAATATGACAGATCCTAACTAGCCCACAACTTTTTTTCCCTTATTTATTAACTCAAGACAGCCCACCTGAGATGCAACATCTCATTTCCAGTGTGGTCCTTCACCACAGTGGTAATGCTACCACTTAGAATGCTGATGAACCGGGTTCAGGAATTAACCTTGTTCGGAAGGCCAGCGCAGGAAGAGGATTGTGCATCCAAGGGACAACTCTCCTCCAAGGACACAGCTACCTGTGCTATACTGAAGCCCGGTAGTGGCTGTGATTGAGCGGACTTGTAGTCCAGAATTAGGTGACGAGCAGCTGATGCTGACATCCTGTGTGCAGAAGCACACACAGTTAAGTCATGTGCATCATTACACAGCAGTTCCTCAGGGGACTGGAGGTAAAATCAGACACCACCAGACAGATGACATCCTACCTAGTCTCAACCACTCTAGGTAGCTCTGGGTTGACTGCTGCAAGGTAACCAGCTAGTAAGGGAGTATCACTGTGGAGCAGTAGGCAGACCCTAGCTTGGGGGGCATGCCAAAGGAGGAACATTCTGGTGTGTAATGGGTTGCCCAGAATGGCCAGAAACACCAGTTGGAGTGGTGATGTAGGCTGGTAGTAGGGTCTGGCAGTGACAGATGGATATTTGGGTGAGTGGCTGAGAAGTGCTGTGGGGGGGGGAGTTGGGGAAAAAATCTAATTTGCAGTGGGATTCTGCTTCTGACTGCAATCTTAGCTATGCAGTGTGTATGGTGGTCCAGAAACTTGGAAGTAGGTGGGGGCAGCCTGCCCCAACAGAAGCAACATGCACCAGGAAATCCCAAGCACTCAAAGACAGGGCAGTTGTTGTGATCATCTCAGATCTGCAAGAGACAGGAGCTGCTGCTCTGAAAACAATTTTATGTGGTTTTGCAACAACTGATACAGAAGGTATGAAGTTCCTACTGCCGCAAATAGCCCAATGGTTTGACTGTAGTCTTAGTTAGGGGGTTGGATTAGGAAAGGTGCTTCACCCCATTGATACCACAACACTCCTGCACAGCACAACCCAAATGGCTGCTCTGTTTACATTACAAAGCTTGTGACACTCAGTGACTCTGGGGGGATTATTTTTTAAATATTTTTATTTGTTTCATTTGTACAGTACAGTACATACAGAATGATGGCCATACAGGAAACAAAATACAGATATCATTAAACAATGAAAAGAAAAGGTGCTACCACTCAAAAATGGTAATAATTAATCTAGCATCTACAAAAATCATGTAAACAGCAAAGATCTGCACTTAATGTGTTTTAAAATCTTCCTTAGACCAAATATCTATGTTCCTATAACATAATTTAAACAAATCATCATCACAATGGAAACAGTATTTACAGTAAACGTACTTAAAAACAATTGTTTCCACTGCATGGAAGAAACACCATCCGACCATTGGAATGTTTCCAGTTTTTCAAATGTACTCTTTTTATAGAAATAGCATTAGCTCTAACTAACTTTTTTTTTCCAACTCTACTTTATCGCCTTTGGGCCGGGGCATCTCTCAGGGGTGCCCTCTCGATTTGCCCTCTACTCCCCACTGAGACCTTCCTCCTTAATTCCTCCCACCAGGATGTCCCAGCCCCCCCCCGATCACCACCCCAGGAGAGGATCTGCCTCACCTATCTGGCAGCTCTCCCTGAATATTAGAGGGTCCATCCAGTGTGGGTGGCGCCAGGGACCTACAGAGGAGAGGTCCAGTATTGAGGATGTGGTGTCAGATCCATGGGGCACCCATCGCCTCACCAGTCCTCTGTTTTTTTTCCGTGAAGTTGCACCCCCTCAGAGCACAGATGTGCAATGGCATCTGTGGCACTGATGCACCAATGCCTGCCGCTGCTCTGCCCCAGTATCTGCAAGCACATGTTCCGGCACTGCCCCCGGCTACCATCAGGAGCCACACAGGAACGGCGCTAACCCCAAATCCATCCCTGGGGAGGGAGAGCACTCCTCTGCATGCCCAATCCCTTCCCCCCTCTGTCAAGCTCCAGCTGCCCTGGTCTGCTCTTGAACCCAGGTCACCGGCATGGTGCAAGGTGTGGCATCCAGTGCCTCAATACTCAGCATCACCGGGCTGGATAGCTTTAACTAACTTACATTCACATTTACCATACTTTGTTGTGAAGTCATTTTCCAACAGTGTAGATGCTGCCTCCATGCCATGCAGAGACTGAACCACAATCCTGTGCAGTGTGCAATTAGACCACCAGCTTTCAATAACAGAACACTCCCAAAATGTATGACTAAAATCTGCATCTGTTTGTTGGCAGTGCCTGCAAATTATATCTGCTTTCAATTTCATTTTGTACAATCTACATGGGTTAAATAAGTTTGGTTCAATATTTTAAACTGGATTGTTCTGTCTGTAGATCATTTATAATTGTTAACTGCTCTTCAAGGGCCTTGCCATAGATATGAAGTTAATTTATTATTTAGTTCCCTATTCCTTTTATTCAATGTGTCCTTGTAAATATGATGTGTGGCAAAATGTAATTTGCAAATGAGCCAATGAAAAATTGATTTATAATTACTGGTGACCCCTTTAACATATGGAGCAGAGCCATATTTCAAACCCTGTAATAACTGGTAGAACCAGTTATTATGGCATTCAGAAAGCACCTTACTTGCACTGTCCTCACGATTGCCACGTTCAGTTTCTTTGACGCTTAGTGAGATTGAGTGGTATTCCTTCAAAAAAAAAAAAGAAAAAAAACACAAAAATGTAGATAAAGTAGTGATAGTGGAGAACATCGGACCACCATACATATTTTTTTTTTTGAGAATACGAATCCTGCAACACAGTTCCGTGCCATAGTAGCGTAAGATCATAATGCCGGATCTACGCTACTCTCTTAGAACTACATTTCGGTTATATTTTTGTATTAGTTTATTTGAGTTGGGGGGCTTCATCCCCACACACCCCCTTTCTTTTTTTTTTTAAAGAAGTGTGTGTGGGGGGCAAAGCCCCCCAACTCAAATAAACTAATACAACATTTTACAATAAGCACAAGCCAGCGCCATATCTATTCCTGTTACTAAACTTCACCCAACTCTAAGAATACAAATGCTACTCAACACAATCCTGAGAACTAGCTCCAAGTTTGATTCGGGCACTGATGTCTCATGCACATCACGTGTTCAGCTTACGCATTTTCTTGCGCAAGCAGCGGTGGTCCGATGTTCTCCACTATCGCCGGTTAAGTCAAATCCTGTTTTAAAAACACTGTCTCTTGTAGCAGTTAACTTACTTTTATTTATTTATTTTATTTACTGTTGCAGCCGCTGAGTACAGGGTGAGGAGAGCAAGTGACTCGACAGCTTCAGAAAATGACATTCAAACATAAGCAAGAGTTTGTATGGCAACACTTGCTTACACTTGAATGTCGTTTTCTGAAACAGCCAAGTCACTTGCTCTCCTCACTCTGTATTCAGCAGCTTTAACACAAGGTAAATAGGTAAAACTAAATTAACGTCTACAAGCGACAGGGTTTTTCAAAAAGGATTCAAGTTTGTCTACATTTTTTTTTTTTTTGAACAAACACCGCTCTGTCATGCTGCCTTGCACCAATAATTATATAAAGTAAATGTTATGCAACTGCTGTGTTATTGGAATTTTTTTTACACACCTTCGGGGTGTGATGACCTCATAAACCTTTCGAGCTTCACTCTCGAGGTTTGTAAAACAATTCCATAACACACAGTTGCATAACTATTATTCCATATATATCTACGGCACAGAACAGAGACCAAATCTTGTGCCCTGTACTGGGTGCCATTTCCCATTGTTTTAAGCCTTTTTGAGACACATTTTTGAGATGCTGAAAGAAAATGAATTGGTGATCTGGTAAATTATATTTATTTTTGCAGGAAGACTAAGTTAAGAAAGCAGTGGTAGTGAATAAATCATACTAGTTATTATTTTCTTTTTCTTTGGCATAGTTTATTACTAACCGTTTTACTGCCAACTTTAATCATTTGGATTGTCCTAAATATTGTTTGACAGTGAACAGCTAGTAATCCAACCTAGTTTATTTAAGTAGTTTTTAGTAACTTTTTTTACATTTTTGATAAGTATGTGGCTACTGTTCATGAATTTAAAGGGAGCATACCATACAGTTTTACACTGTCATGTTGTAAACTGTTGAGTAGTGCATTCTCTAGTTGTAAATCCGAGTGTAATGATTTAATCCAGGATATAACTAATTTGACTATATATGACATATGGCATGAAAAAAAAAAAAACGGGACAGGAAAATCCACCTTGCTTTTGTTTAAACAAAGTTTTCGTCAGGCAGTTCGAGAATGTTTGCTACTCCAGATACATTTTCTAAATAAGAAGATAAAACACGTAAATTCATTGTAAGCAAACACTGCCCAGATGAAAATATGAGGGGGTGACTGTCCACTTTGGCTTCACTAAGCCAGCAGCTGGGGATGTGGGGCACATGGAACTAGCTCCCAATAGTAGTAGGCTGCTGTCGCTGCACAGGGTTAACTAGACTCTCACAACTGCGGTGTCGGCGTTGCTCAGTAACACCAAACTCCCGGAGAAACATTACGTTTACATACAGATAGAGACTGAAAAAATGTTCAGAATGATGACCAAATCAGGTTAAAGCGCTGCATGTAAACATGGTGACTGCTGACTCTGGGGAACATAGGGCACATCTATGGTTTAATGGTATCACATCAATACAGCGAGGTAAATACAGCTCAAGCATTTAAGGGAGGCATTATAGGCATGTATCAATAACCGCTAAAAGCACATTTCACTGTAAGGCCCTAACAGCACATAGCAACATTCTGCCACCACAACATAAAATTCCTCAGAATGCTGGGTCATTTTAGTCAGTTTTCTGTAAGTGCATAGCATGACCAGCAACATTCTGCTACCACCCTACACCCCCCCCCCACCACCACTGTCGATCCTGCTTTTATTGTAAGCTGCTGTGTTGGAGGGATTGTTATCTTCCCATGTAGTATTGTGCATGACTTAATGAAAAAAGAAGTGATACAGTGCACACCATGATGATGGCGTTCTGCTTGTGGTACCCTCACAATGACATAGCACTTCTCACAGATATTGACAAGCAGATACTGTAACATTTGAAAACTTGAATCACATAAAATGTCATCCTTGGCTGAGAATAAAAACATACTCCGCGTAGAGATCCACCATGACAACTTATAAATGTAAGCAGGGAAACAACACTGTTGCTAAAAATACGCTACCAATCTGTCTTTGTGCAATATTAAGCATTGTTGCACAACACTCGGCACTTAAGTTATTTAGAGGTATGCTGCCCAAAAATAAACTTCTTGAACTTTGCAGCTGCTGTGCTGGATGGATCAATATCTTCCTGTGTAGTATTGTGCATGGCTTGCAGAAGTGAGCGTCTGCATGATTTTTGTGTTTTAAATAGATTCACTAAAAATACCACCAACAGCTTAATGTGGTTCAAAATCAGTTGGCATTCATCTGTATCCCCTTCCCCTGGGTCGTGCCTGAAAATAGGCAGGATTTGTCTAGTGCACTTACCCGGTCAACAAAAACTAAATAAATAAATAAATAAAATAAAAAATAAGAGTAACTCAAAAGAGACATAGAGGCCCGGATATTCAAACTGCGCCAGGCTGTGGCGCAAGCTTGGGCGCAGCTCAACTTGGCTGCGCAGGGGTGTGGCCTGGGCGACATTCAATGGAGTTGCGCTATGGCTCAGCAGCTTTGAATATCGCACCCTGGCCACCCCCACTGTGCATGGTGCAGTGGCCAGAGTGGAGCATGGAGATGCGCTAGCGCAAGTGCCATTGCACCATTCACAGCACCCGTGATATTCAAAAGGAGACATGCAAATGGGGCCGTAATTTATGCAAGGTGCACATGGGGCAATTTGCATGTCATTATGGCCCCATTTGCATCCCATTTGCATGCAGGTGTGCCGATCCCCGATGACTTGCACCTGGCGCCCTGCGAGGCAGCACCCGCCGGGGTCCGACGCCCCCTGCAGCCTGATCGCGGGCATCTGTAAAGATAAAAAAAGTCCTATAACCCTGGTGGTTCAGTGGACCGCTATGTGCCCAATCGCGGGCATCTGTTTTAATAAAGAGAACGCCCCCGGCCAATATTCCTGGTGGTCCAATGGACCACACTCTGCCCGATCGCTGGCATCAGCACAACAGAAAATGTATTACCTGGTGGTCTAGGGTACCCCCACCCGCCCACTGAGCCCCACTGTCCTGCTTCCCCGGTCAGCCGGCGGCGGCAGCACCACCCGCCTGCTGCCCCACTGCCCGCCAACTGTCTTTTGTCTTTCACGAATGCCCACAATCGAGCATGGGGCGCCACCAGGTGCAGCGAACTCGGGTGGCCACTCACAGGTGGCAGCTGCTGTGTTGCACCTGCAATCGCGGCAGCTCACCTGTGGGTGGCCATCATTTGTTCCTTTTTTTTGGCTTAACTTTGTGCTTGGCCAGGTAGGGGTTGCGATGGCTCTGCACATCCCGGGCTGAATATCGGCTGTGCAGGTTATGCATGGGCACGGCCCCCCCATACCTGTGCCTGTGACATTATTGATGCCTGATGATCGGATTTGTGAGCATACTTTTCCCTTTTGAATATCGCTCCGGGTGATTAGTAGTTGCACATGGCGCAACACTGTTGCGCCATGCACAACCCTTTTGAATATCTGGGCCAGAATGCCTTTTTCTCAGAACATGTGGCTGCAGTAAAATTTGAAATCGCAATAAAATGGAGCAAAAAGCTCACTCCGAGTATATGTCTGGCTGAAGAAGAGAGAGAAGGGGTTGGGGGCTGGGCGGTTCGGCAGCTATCCCATCACAGGTAATTGTTTTAGTGCAATTCTGAATTTAATGCTTATGTTTACAACCATGGCTTTTGTGATGACTACATTTTATTAAACATCTTGGCAGTGCTCATCATGATATACTGTCATTGAGAGGCAGAGGTAATTGTTATGCGCTGTTTTGATTTGGGCTAATTTATCGCATTGCTATTGACTGTTATGTGCTTACATGTGTGGTATTGACGTGGAACCATGGTTTAACACACACGGCAGGTTGCCATGTTAACTCTTCTGTTTCTGCATAAGGTTATTCGTTTTGATTGTACAGGTAGGAGAAGCCGCCGAACGAATCTGCGCCTTTTTCGGAGGGGATGACAATTAGCCAGTTCCAACAGCTTCTGTCTTTACCTAATTTGCCCAAGTTAGAGCCAGAACACAGCTGATGCCTTTCTCTAAAGTGCCTTAGCTGAAGCCGAAACAGCTCGCAATTCTTCCATTAATGAGGCAAAGCAGCTCCTTTCTTTTCCCAGAGTCGATTACAAAGAATCCAGACAGAGAGCTCACCTTTTCTGTTTACAGTGGGAGAAACATCTCACTCCTGACTGTGAAGCACAAATGCTTGCACTGTTACCTAAGTCGGTCAGAACAGTTCAGTCTTCCCATAATAGTACTGAGTGGAAACAAGGGAGTTGCAAGAGGTGGATGGGAGAGCCGCCACCATATTTATCGAAATGTTACACCAGGCTAGGCACCAGCTGAGTCAAGTCATCATGCCACTGCTGCAGGGGCGAAATTCTTTCAGGTTGGTGACACGCTTTTCAACTGCTGTCATAGACAGCGTGTGATTTCATTGGTGCCACAGAGCCCAGCCTGAAAAAACGGTGGTGCCACTGGCCACAACATGACCCCACCTCCAAAACCTGCTATTCCAAGCTACCCCAATATGTTGCTTGTGCCTGTGCAAAACAACATAAAAAGGATGAGTTTAGACTTTCACACATTGGAAGAACATATAAAATCAAGCAACACATTAATTGTAACACCGGTGGCATAATATATGTTGTCTATTGTCTTGCTTTATATGTTGGAAAAGGCATTTATATATGTTCTAATTTCATGTTGTTTAACATTTCCTTGAATGCTGTTATATTTTACAATGTATTCATATTGTACAGTATAAATAGTATCGCAGAAAGCAGTATCTGTGCAGTATCCACCATATGGGTAGTAATGTGCCATGGATGGTAATATGTGCTGTTGATTATGGGGAGGTAATAAGTGCACTTCTAAAAATACTCATAGTGCTTCTATACTATTCTAGCCTTTTGTTAAGATTATTTATTTATTTATTTGTTGATGAATATCGGATAACACCTTTGAGTCAAAGACTCCTTTACAAAGGTGCCATGTCATTGAAAACAGAGACATCAGGGACAATAGCAACAACTAGACACAATAATTACAGAAATGGTTACAAAATGGTTACAGATAACACAGCAAAGCAGCTGGTAATACAGAGTTACAGAGTGCTGCCAAACATAGGTACACAGTGCAGATGGTAGTAGGTAAACAAAACATAAACTGCAGGGCGGTGGCGCAAGCCATGCCCTGGTGGTTATTTGCTGGCCCAGGCTGGACTGAGGTGTCTATTGTCAAAATATAGGCATACCCAGGGGTGGCTGGACCAGAGTTAAGTCCATAGTCGTGGGGGTGGGTTAGTCAAATTCAAGGGCAATCACAGACTGATTCATGAGTGATTAGGTCTCTTAGTCGGGACTTGAACTGACCAAGTTTGGGTTCTGTGAGGAGGGAGTTTGGGAGTGAGTTGAGCCAGTTAGGGGCCAGGTATCTAAAAGTTCTTTGACCTGAAGTGGTCTTGCAGCGAGGTACCCTGAAGTGGGTTGTCACCGATTGCCGAGTGAGGCGGGCGGACAATGGTGCCTTGAGTAGGGGGAGAGAGCAGGTGGGAGTAGCCCTGCTGTTATTTTTTTAGCAAAGCGGCAGGTCTGATCTTTGAGCTGCCCGACAAAGTTTAGCCAGTTTGTTGACACGTAAATGGTGCAGGTATGTGTGAGTCTGGCGCAGCCAGTAGCAAGTCTACAGGCCTTATTAAGGGCCAGTCTAATTTTGTTTAGGTACGTGTTGTCAGCTGCCCCATAGATGATGATTCCGTAGTCTATGAGTGATAGTATAGATGCAGAGACAGCTAGGTGGAGAGCTTCTGGTGGGAAGCAGTGCTTGTACCAATGAAGTAGACCAATACGCACATTGACAGCAGTGCACAGTATTCGGATGTGGTCATGGTAGGTGAGGCCAGAGTCTAGGGTGATACCAAGGTATTTGAACGAGGTCACCTGCTCAAGGGGGTCATTTAGGGAGTTCAGTATGAGCAGGGGTTGTCCTATGTTCTTGCTTTGGGGGTGTGTAAACACCATGGATTTAGTTTTTTTGTAATTTAAGACTAGTCTATGTTGAATGAACCAGGATTCAGCTTCCATGAAAGATTACTGGAGAGCCAAGCAGAGGGCTGTGGGATCGGTGTGGGAGCTATAGAGGACGGCATCATCCACATACAGTAGTAGTTTCCTGGAGCAAGCCTTGGGCAGGGAGTTGAGGAACAGGGAGAAAAGTAGGGGGTAAAGAATAGAGCCCTGTGGGACCCTGACCTGACTTGGAGGTGGGAGGACAGGGTATGGGCAATCCTGACTGTCAGGGTTCTCTCAGACAGATAGCTGGCAAACCAGCCAATGGTCTCAGGGGACAGGCATATCTGTGTGAGGGAATCCAGGAGTAGTGTGTGGTGCACCGTATCAAATGCCTTAGAAAGTTCTATGAAAACAGCACCAGCAGTGCGGCCAGTGTCCAGAGATGTGTGGAGGGCATTTGTAAATTCCAAGAGAGCTGTGGTGGTACTGTGGTTATGGCGGAAACCATGCTGTTCAGGACACAGGAGGTTATATTTGGAGAGGTAGTCCTTTAGCTGGGTGGCCACAATTTTCTCCAAGGTTTTTGAGAGGGGAGGCAGGATTGAGATGGGGCAGTAGTTCCCAGGCAGGGTGCGGTCACCACTTTTAAGGATAGGTGTGATGAAGGCAGATTTCTATTTAGAGGGAAACTGGCCCAGCAATAGGGAGCGGTTCAGAAACATGGTGAGAGGGGGCAGAACTTCATTGAAGGCGAGTCTAAGCAGTTTAAGGTCTAGTGTATCACTGCTGAAATGTGATTTGCTGAGGGTCTTGAGTAGAAGAGGGGCAGCTTCACGCTGAGATATTGCTTTAAAGTGGAATGGGGGGGTGAAGAGGGAGCAATGCGGTGCTGAGGGGGTTGGGGAGAAAAAGGTGTGGGGAAGAACACCAGAAAGGTCAGAGAAGGAGTCATTAAATATATCTGCAATCAGGGCAGGGTCTATGGTGATAGACCCATTGACCCTGAGTTGGGAGCAAGATGCAGTGGAGGCTTTACCAATGAGCTCTTTGAAGGAGTCCCAGAACTTGTGGCCTGAGCCCCATGTGGCAGTGAGCAAGGTTTGGTAGTACTCAGCCTTTGCCTTATGAATACTCCGAGTATATTTATTGCACGCTTCTTGGTAGGGCTGCCTATCAGTGGGTTTACCAGTATCCAGCGCAATGTGCCATAGATTGTCATGTTCACGCATCTGGGCCAGCAGGACTTGTGATATCCAAGGTGTGTCAACCACTTTAACTCTTTGTTTGCTTAGGGGTGCATACCGGTTGCAGGCAACGTTGAAAGTATCAATGAAATGGTCAAGGGCAGAGTCAATGTTCAATGCAGTTTTGATGAGGGACCAGTCACTAGCTAAGAGGCACTGTCTGAGGGACCGAAGTTTTCCGGGTTTGAGGAGGCGTTGGAGGATAGTTTGGGGGGGGCTTTTTAACACTATATGACCAGTGACAGAGCACTGGGGAGTGGTCAGTCATGGCATTGGGTAGTACCCTGACCTGGGATGCTTTGTATGGTGCATTGGTGAGCACTAGATCAAGGAGGGTGGCAGTACCAGTCTTCTGGTTTATTCTAGTGGCAGTGGTCACAAGTTGGGACAGGTTTTGAGAGGCTGCAGCATCCCTAATGGGGGCCGATGCATCAGCTAGCCAGTTTATATTAAAGTCCCCGAGGGCAATGATGTCAGCACTGTCAGGGAGTGCCTGGAGATGGGTGAGGACAGAGTGGAAAGCAGTCTTCTGATTTCAGGGAGGGATCTATATGGTGGAGAGGAACAGTGGGGCTCTGTTTGGGGCAAGAGTGATCTTCAGAGTGAGAGACTGTGCCCCATGTTCAAGGGTTGGGGATGAGAGGGCAAGACCCTGTAATGAGTCCTGGATATACAGTGCATAGCCACCCCCTTTTTCTGAGGTTCTGTCAGCACGGTATAGTGTAAAACCGGGAAGTGAGATTATCTGCCACCCTTTTGGGAGTTTCTTTAGGCATTAGATGAATGTCTTCCTGTTTATGTCATTTTAAACTTGTGCTTACAATATTCATGTTGCAGCTCTTCCTAAAATCATGTGAGAGTTATGGCCTATTGTTATTTATTTATTTATTGAAAAGTTTCACTAGGAGAGGCACAATGAGTAAATAAAACTTTTAATCTCCTGGTGTTTCCTGGGGGGAGGGGGATAGAAGGGATCAAATGCAGAAGATGCATTTCCGAGCAGTAAGACAATTGCAATAACAGATTTGGCAATCAAATTAAGGGTAAGAGTACACTGGCAACAAACAAGGTTCTAAAATTTACATTGAGTAACTAAGTGCGAATAATTGCTTACAATTGTAGAGCAGTAGGGCAGTTGCAATAACAGATTAGGCTAACAAATTAAAGGTAAGAGTACATTACTGCGGTAAATTCCAACAAACTGAAGTGCTATCATATAGAGGGAATCACAGTAGTATGAATGTATGAAGACAGGAGTCAGGGAGAGGATGTCCAGACAGAAGAAGAGGGGACTAGATGGTGGGAGGAGAATGGAACAAAATTAGAAGCAGGAACAATTTGGAGAAAAGTAGTTGAGCAGGGATAAAAAGAGGGAGCAAGGGCTGGAAGAATGTCTAATTTGAGGAAGCAGTTGGTTACAGAGTTTGGGGAACTGGTACGAGAAGGCTGACTGGGCTACTGAAGTTAATCAGTGAAGGATGGACAGGGTACGTGTGTCATGAGATCTGAGGGAGAGGGAGGAGGGAGGGGTACTAATAGAGATAGATAGATAGTGTGGGAGAGAGCCAAACCAAAATACGGACACAAATTTGGTGATGTGGGAGAGGCGACAGTTGTTAACTGAAGGAAAGGCTAGGGAGTGATATAAGGTACAATGGTGAGTGTGGAGGCGAGAGTCCAAGGCAAAGCGACAGAAGGCGTTAAAGAGGATATCCATCCTGAACAGGGAGGTCTTGGATGCGGCACTGTAGACTATGTCACAGTAGTCAAAGATCGGTAAGATTATTTTCTGAACTAATTCACGCCTTACTGGAGGGATAAACAAATCCATTTCCTGTACAGGGCACCTAGTTTGGGGTGCATTTTTTTTAGGATGGCATCCACATGAACAGAAATGTTAAGGTGCTGGTCAAGCCAGACACCAAGGCACCGAAAAGAGTAAGAGTCCTCCAGTGTAGTCCCATCAAGGGTGTGGAAGCGGGGTAAGGAGGGGAGCCTAGAGAGTCTCTGATTAATGTCAAAGGTCATGAAGACAGTCTTCTAGGCATTTAGAAATAGCTGATGAGCACTAAGCCAGCATTGAACTTTATCAAAGTCAGCTTGGAGTCTGGTAGCAACATCAGCAAAGGACTGGCCTGAGGTAAACAGCACCATGTCATCGGCATACATATGGATAGAGGATGTGGGAAGGTCACATAGGAAAGTCATCTAGGAAGATTGAGAAAAGAGCGGAATCTAACATTGAGCAGGGCTTTTTATTTAACTCTAAAAACTGATTAGCGTTTTGCTCATAAAAGTTCTAAAACATTGTGAAAATGCATAGCACCCACCTCACTGTGTTTAACAAACATAACACTTCTAGAAAACCTATATAAATACTTTCTGTACAGTTAGTATTGTCCCAAGAAAAAAACTGCTAATCAATTATTTAAAACCCTGTTGAGCCTTGCGGCACAGCAGTATTAATAGGGAGGGGTGGGGAAATAGAGTCAGCAATTTTGACCGACTGAGACCTACCAGAGAGGTATGCACTGAACCAATTTATGGCGGAGTATGATAGGCTTGCCGCAGTAAGACTGTCAAGGAGAGAGTGGGAGACTGTGTCAAAGGCCTTAGCAAGGTCGACAAAGATAGTGGAGGTGATTAGGCCCCAGTTAATCTCTGAGATGATGGAGACAGTAAGCCTAAATTGGGAGGTTGTGGTTGAGTGATTCTTCCTAAATCCAGATTGGTAAAGTGTGAAGAAGGATGATACTGCAGGATTTTATTTAACTCTAAGAATTGATTAGTGTTTTGTTCATAAAAGTTCTAAAACATTGTGAAAATGCATAGCACCTGCCTCACTGTGTTTAACAAACATAACACTTCTAGAAAACCTATATAGATACTTTCTGTACAGTTAGTATTGTCCCAAGAAAAAACTGCTAATCAATTATTTAAAAACCCTGACCTGAGAGAAAGGCAGTGAGTTGAGAGAGGACCCACTGTTCCTGCAATTTAGTCATGCAAGGGAGGAGAGAAATAGAGTGACAGTTAGCTGGAAAAGAGGGGTTGCCACCCTTAGGTGGGGGAGGACAATTGCATATTTCAGGGCAGGTGGTACACAGGCAGAAGAGAAAGGCAGATTTAGTAGATCTGCTAACGGGGAGGATATTGCTGGAGCAGGTAGGAATAGTAGTCTAGGATCAAGCCCATCTGGAGAGCTGCCTTTAGAAGGGTTGATTGCTTGGAGGGCTGCTAAGGTTTCAACAGGGGAGACTTGCGAGAAGGAGAAGGAGCCAGGCTTAGAAGTGGCGCTATTAGGGGATGTAGTGGGGGCGAAGGGAGGAGAGACAGAGAGAGAGGAGAGGAAGGCAGAAATGCAGTAGGTGAAGTCAATGTAAATTCAGAGGCTATAGATGTTGGGGCAGATATTATAGAGCCGTGAGACTTAAGAGTGGAATAGAAGGAATAGTGGGGGAACAAGGCATGGATGACTTTCCAGAATCTCAAGGGTTTGTTTATATTAGTCTGGAATGTAGAATGAAAGTATTCAGTTTTAGTCAGCCTAATAGCCTTGGTGCAGGAGTTATAAGTGAGCGGTACAGTTGGAGATCTCTATGCAACTGAGAGACTTTATGAGCTTTCCAGGCCTTGTCATGGGTGAGTTGACATGCCAACAATTCCAGAGAGACCCAGGGAAGGTGATTACCCCTCCCCCTGCAATGTCTGATAGGTGCGTGAGTGTCCCAGATATGAAGAAAGTTATTGCTGAAGTGGACCAGGGCATCATCCATTGCATTAGCGGAGGAAACATGTGGCCAATCAGTGTGGGCAAGGTCAAATATGAGGGAGGGGATAGGTTAAGGGATTTATATGATCTGGTTTGCAAGATTTTGGAAGGGCCTTTGATCTGTGGATTTTGCAAACTATATAAACCATGTGATGGTCACTTAAGGCATCTGGAAGGATGCCAGATTTAATAACCCTGTGTGAGTGCGAGGTGAAGGCCCAGTCAATAAGTGAATGGTTTTGTGTTTTGTGATTTAACCGAGTTGGCATCTGTGTCAGTTGGGAGAGGTTCAGAGCAGCTATATCATTACTGGTTTTATTTAGAGAGGAGGATAGCCAGTTCTGATTGAAATCCCCTAGGACACAGAGTTCACCTGATGAGCTGTATGAGGCAATAGGTTTTAGTAGCTCTGTGGTAGTGGCAGCATTTAGACCTGGGCGGCAGTATACTCCCGCCATGAAGATGGATACAGAGAAAGGGAGAGCGCATTTAATAATAAGTAACTCATAAGCCGAAGGGTGAAACGATGATAGTACAGTAGTGTATTGGATAGAGGAGGAGATGTACATCGCTATACCTTCCTCTCTCCTGGCAGCCTTGTCTGGAGAGGGCAAAACCAGGAATAGAAATAAAGGAGTCAGGAATTTTTTACATTACAGCTACTTTTTACCGCATCCTAGCTTCTGTGTTTTACCGCATTGCAAGACTGCAGGTCACTGTTAGTGTTAGTGCTAGTGCTGCTTAATTTAACTTGTAACAGATTTGTTCAGCGCTGCTCAATTTAATTTAAACAGTTTTGTTCCCACCGGCACTGCTTGCCGGCTCCCCACCCACCTGCCTTATCTGGCACTCGAAATTTATCATCTGCACTGTTCACGTCAGTTAGTCGTATGAAAAAAAAAAACAAAGTGCCCACTTCCCCATTGGCACTTCTTAGCAACCAGCCAATAGGGGGAACACAAAGTTGTCCTAGCCTAACATGCCTGTAACGGCTCCCAGCATTGGTTAGTCTGTTACTCTACAGCAGGAATCTCAAAACATTTCATGCATCCTTCATTAACAAGGGAATTTCTACTTCAGAGCAGGGATTTCGCAACTCCTCTCAAAACACTCCTTTTAACTAAGGAATCTTTCCCAGCATACTACTGAGGAGTGGCAGTACCACATAGCAAGCTGTAATATGGCTCGCTGTCTGCTATTTCATGTACTTCTCCCCCCACTCTTAATTCTGAGTTGTGTGAACCTTTCCCACTGGGACCACCCTGGTCTGGGGTATCATCAGATGACAACTCATGCAGCCTCTTACCGCTTCAGCCCGATTGCCTTCTTACATACTCCAAATTATGTATGCCTGTACCCTGGCGCCTCTCCACAGATACCAACTCCAGGAGCTACTCCGAGCCCTATCAAACCCTTACGAACCTCCTGGGTGAACCCACACCATTATCTATTCCTGTCCATATTGTAGTGTTCAGCCTGGTGTCCCCTCTCCTCCTCTCTTAACTGTACATATCTCCCTCCAGGACCCTTTCCCCAGACGAGGTTGCCACTTGCTACCAAAGTTCCTGTACATGTGGCTTAAAAAGCTTCTTCTAGCCGGCTCGGCGCAGCGGCTGGATTTCCGGATGCGACGCCGGTGACCCGGGTTCAGGAACGGACTCGGGTTGTCGGGAGAGGGCCGGGGAGAAGGTTGAGCACTGGGAGACAGCTCACCTTCTCCAGGGGGGAGGGTGGGGACATGAGCCGGGCACCTGCTGGCCCCTGGTGGAGGCCAGGAGCATGGCAGAGTGTCAGGGCTCAAATTTCAGGGGGAGTGACGGACGTCGGCGGTCGCCTTGACATCAGGTACGTCACTCTCCAAGGGAGAAAAAATTGAAAATGGCTCCCTGGCTAGCCAGATGACGGCTCTCCGGTCTCCTTGCTGCCGTCACGGCCCCACGATCTCCCACCTCAGCAGCACCTGGAGCTGATGCCGCAGTGCGCTGGAGAACCCCCACCAGTGCCTTCCCTCTCGGAGGAGGGGGACCCACCTGGCAAAGAGTTACGCTGGGCTACCTCCAGGTGGCTGCGATTTGGGGTAGGGGTAGGTCGTGGGGATGGCGAACAGATGGGATAGGACCTTGAGGGCCCGAAGGAGGTGCTGGCCGGGAGGAGCACAGGAGTATAAAGAGGGAAAAAAAGAAAAGCTTCTTCTACTCCTGCTACTTTGCTCGGGAAACACTGAATTAAATCCTGGGCCATACCTATTCCGACTCCCTCGGATCTACCTCAACTAAAAGGCCTCAGCTTTATCCATATCAATGCTTGCAGCCTGTTAAAGAAAATGGATTTAATTCAAGCCTGGGTCCTCCATACCACCCCAGGTGTATTTGTAGTTTTGGAATCCTGGCTGAAAGCCTCTACTCCCAATCAGGCTATCAGTATCCTATCCTACAATGTTTACAGAACAGACCAGATATCTAGGGGTGGTGGTTGCAATTTATGTTCTCGACAAGTATATGGTCTCTGTCCTTGACTCCACCACCCTGCCCAAGGAATTTGAAAGTCTTACCATAACATTTTCTCTATTGGGTAGCAAGTCTATCTACATTTCTGGCTGTTATAGACCTCCTTCTGGTGGATTTGGGATAATTTCCCACCTCCACAGGATCCTAGGAACCATTGACTCTGAATTTATTTGTATGGGGGACTTCAACTTGGATTAGAACTTTCATTGCTCAGAACCCCTAAAACAACTTCTGCGATGCACGTGGACTTACACAACTAATCTGTGATGCCACCAATCATAACACTAAAACCCCTCGGCATAGCACTTTTCTGGATCTAATCTTTATCAACAGGCCCCATAAAATTGCTTACACTGGGGTAGTTCATAAGGACATTAGTGACCATAGCACCATTGCCTGCGTGAGGCACTTTCCAAAAACAACCAGTCCACCTAATTTTACCTACAAAAGGAATTTCCACAAATACAATGCCTCTGAGTTCCTGCCTGATCTGAACAGAATCAGATGGCAAGATTTTTACCTGGGACCAACAGTCGCTGAGGCATATACCCACTTCCTCAACCTTGTAATGGAGGGTATTAACAGGCATGCCCCAAGGACTAAACTCAGGACTAGGAAAAAAACTTGTCCTAGGTTCTCTAACTCGATAAAATCTACCTTACATAACAGAGATCACCTATGGAAAAAAAAGCCCATAAGACAAAATCTGAAGCAGATTGGGCTGCCTTCAGAGCAGCACAAAACCAGTGCACTAGACTCATTCGGGCAGAAAAGACCAAATACTACCAGTCTGCCTTGAAGTCATCCAGAAGCAATGCTGCTAAATTCTGGAAGACCATTAGGGAAATCAAGGGGCATAGCTTGCCTCCATCCGTCCCAACTAAAACAGTCTCTAGGGACAATGCCTACACAAATAGTGATGATATTCTGGACCAGCTAAATAATCACTTTGCCACAGCTGGCTTAGCTTTTGACTCTTCTCCCATCACTAAGCTATCATCACAGCCATGTGATTGCACCCCTTCATTACCTTTCACAAACACTTGCCTTGCTCCTCATAATTTAGTTTCAGCCCTGTCTTGCTCAAACAAGTCAAAGATCTCTTGCTCACTCTAGACCCTAAAAAAAGTGCAGGAGCAGATCTGGTTGAATCTTACTTTCTAAAGACAGGATACTACACCCTGGCCATGCCTATCACCCATTTGTTCAATCTGTCACTCTCCTAAGGTGTTTTCCCCCCAATTGGAAAGGTGCCCATGTCATCCCCTTGTTTAAATCTGACGGCCAATGCGATCTCAATAATTGTCAACCTATTTCACGTCTGCCCTTTCTGTGTAAGCTCCTTGAAAAAGTGGTCAACACCCAACTTAGACACCATCTAGAAGTAGAAAATCTACTGAACCCCCTGCAATCTGGTTTTCGCCCCAAACACAGTATGGTATCTGCTCTAGCAAAAGTTACAGATGACTGGTTAACCTCCCTCGATACTAAGCACCATGTTTAGAAACATAGAAACATAGAATTTGACAGCAGATAAGGACCGCTTGGCCCACCCAGTCTGCCCATTTCCCTACCTAATGGATAAGCTGCAGATCCTAGTTAACCAGCAGCCTACTTCTTCCTACCCCCAACCCCTAGAATTGCCTTATGACTGTCCCATGCATGCCTGAATTCCACCACTGTTTTGACTCCACAACCTTCCTCCGGAAGGCCGCTCCATGCATCCACAACCCTCTGTGAAAAATACTTCCTTAAATTACCTCTGAGTCACCCCCTTCTATCTTCAAATTGTGCCCTTGTTCTGCACACCTCTTTTGAAAGATGCTACCCTTTGATTTTGTTGACTTTGAGGTACTTGAAGGCTTCTATCATGTCCCCTCTCCTCCTTTCTCGAGGCTATACATATTAAGCTCCTAAGTTCTCTTCATATGTCTTCCGTGCAGACCCTGCACCATTTTAGTTGCCTCCTCTGGACAGCTTCCATCCTGTCTATGTTCTTTGGAGATTGGGTCTCCAGAACTGCATGCAGTACTCCAGATGGGGTCTCACCAGCTGTCTGCAGAGGATAATAACTTCTTGTTTTCTACTGGTGATGCCTCTCCCATGCATCCCAGTATCCCCCAGCCCTCCTTGCTGCCCTCTCACATTGCTTGCCCACCTTTAGGTCATCTGATATGACTACCCCCAGGTCCCTTTCCATTTTGTTGTTGTTAGTATCTCACCCCCATTGTATACTCTTCCCTGGGTTTTGTTTCCCAGGTGCATTACCTTGCACTTCTTAGCATTGAATCTAAGCTGCCATACATTTGACCATTCCTCTAACCTTGCCAAGTCCTTCTCATCCTTTCCACCCCACCTTGTGCATCAACTCTGTTGCAGATCTTGTGTCATCTGCAAAGAGACATACTTTTCCTTCCAGTCCCTCTGCAATGTCACTTATAAAGACATTGAAGAGGACCGGTCCTACTGAACCCCAGCGGTACCCCACTAGTAACCCCTTTCTTCAGAGTGACCCATTTACTATTACCTCTGTATCCTATTCTCCAGCCAATTCTTTACCCAGGTTATCATCTTGGGACTCACTCCCAGGCTGGCTAACTTGTATATTAATCTTTTGTATGGGACTGTGTCAAATGCCTTGCTAAAGTCTAGGTAGGCCATGTCCACAGCCCCTCCCTGATCAACTACTTTGGTCACCCAGTCAAAGAAATCTATCAGATTTGTCTGGTATGACCATCCCGCTATGAATCCATGCTGCCTAGGGTCCTCTGCCCCTCTGGCCTCTAGATACTCGACAATTCTTTCCTTTAGAAGTGATTCCACCATTTTCCCTACCACTGAGGTTAAACTAACAGGTCTGTAGTTTTCTGCTTCTGCCTTGCTCCCACTTTTGTGAAGGGGAATCACATCTGCCCTCCTCCAGTCCTCGGGTACCACCCCATCCTCCCATGATTTGTTAAAGAGGTAGTCAGTGGTGTCACTAGCTCTACCTTTAGTTCTTTAGAATTCTGGGATGAATCCCATCAGGCCCCATTGCTTTGTCCACCTTCAGTTTTAAGAGTTCTTTCAGAACCCTTTCTTCTGTAAATGGGTGGTATCAACTTCTGTATCCGGAGTGTTTCTACTGTTTGTTTTAGGTACCTCCTCTTCCTTTGTAAATACTGAGCAAAATATTTGTTTAGTATCTCTGCTTTTCACAGTCACCTCTGCCCACCCTCCCTCCCCTTTATTAAGCCTCACTATCCCTCCTTGGTCTTCCTTTCGCTTCCCTGATGTACCTATAAAAGGTTTTATCCTTCTTAACTGAGTTGGCTATCTTTTCTCGGTTTGGGCTTTTGCTGTTCTGACTGCCTTCTCAGCTTCTTTTGCTTTTAACTGATGCAGTTCTCTGTCCTGCTTCTTCTGTGATTCCTGTACTTCCTGAATGCTTTCTTTTCTCTTGGACCTTCACTGCCACTTCCTTTGAGAACCATAGTGGTTTCTTACATCGTTTTGTTTTGTTTATTTGCTTCACACAAAGGCTTGTTACCTCTGTGATGGCAGTTTTTATTATTCCCCATTGTTCTTCCACCCCTCCTTCCTGCCTATTTGCTAGTGCATTCCTTAGGCGCTGACCCATTTTGGCAAAGTCAGCCCTCCTAAAATCCAGTACTTTTGCCTTTGTATGGCTTGACTCTATTGCTGTGTTTATTGTGAACCATACTGTTCGATGGTCGCTAGTTCCCAGATGGCTACCCACTTATACTGTGATCCCTCTTCATCTCCATTTGAGAGAATCAGGTTTAAGATTGCTCCTCTCGAGTGGGGTTCCAATACTAAGTTGCCAAGGCATGCCCCTGTAGGGCATCTAGAATAACCCCACTCTTCAGCGGCTGCTGCAACTGCATTCCAGTTAACATCTGGCATATTCAGATCACCCATCAGCAATATCCCTTTTTCTGCCATTCTAAGTATACTTTCTATCATTTCCTTGTCCATTTCCTCCCCTGAGAAGGGTCTGCATACAACCCCTGTGCGGATTGTGGTGCCATTGCCGGTCTCCAAATTTACCCACAGTGCTTCTTCTCTCCCCTGTTTACCCTTTTGTTCTGTTGCTTTGATTCCTTCCCTATGTAAAGAGCTACCCTCCTCTTTACCCTCCCTGTCCCTCCTGTAGATAGTGTATCCTGGTGTGTTTACGCCCTAGTCATGGTTTTGTGTGTACCATGTTTCTGTGACTGCCATGATATCCAGATGATCCTCCTCTATCAAGGCCACTAATTCAGGAAGCTTGTTACTCAGACTATGGGCATTGGTACTCATTGCTCTCCATTTTTTGATGGCTTTACCTTCTGTTGCAGCATCCCCCACTGACCTTTCTACCTCGGTCTTTTTCTCATTTAGTACCCTGTTTTGTAGGGAGAGGCTGGGATTTTCCTGCTCCTTATCAGTGCCTCCCCCGTTGACTAGTTTAAAAGCTTGCCAATGAAGCATTTAAACCGATTGCTCAAAAGACTTGTTCCCTTCCTGGGCAGATGCAGACCATCCTGCCAGTATAGGCTGGTGTCCCTCCAGGTGGAACCCCAGTCTCCAATGAAGCCAAACCCCTGTGCTCCACACCATTTTTTCAACCATTCATTAATCTGCATGGTGCAAAGTACCCTCGCCTCACTCATGCCATTGACAGGCAGCACCTCTGAGAAGGATACTGTGTGTGCTACTTGTCTTAGGCCCCTCCCCAATTCTACAAAGTCTTTCGGCACTGCTCTAATCTCATGATGAGCCAAGTCATTTGTCCCTAGGTGGACAATGACGCCCAGCTCAGACTCCGTGCAGCTGTTCTCGTGATCCTGAGGATGCGTCCTGTCCTTCCAAGCCATGGCACCAGGCAGGCACCTACTTCAGTTTTCCTGCTCCTCCAGTTCTATCCCCTAATAATTGAGTCCCCACCAGGAGCTGCTTCCTTTCCTTGTGGTGTCCTCTGCCTCCTTCCTGTGGGCTCCTTGTGACAGTTGTCCTCAGCCTCCTTAGTCTCTTTCTGTGGGTGCATCCATAGGGGAGCCATGCTCCCCGAATGGTGTATGGATTGTGGTGGAACAACTGACTGGTGTGCCTCTGTTCCACCATCCTCACCCTCCCTGAGCCCACTGTGGTCCAACTGCTGTGTTTTCTTCGCAACCTCTGAGGTAGTGGTGGTGGCTCTGGTGCTCCCTGGATGGGGGAGGTTCCCTTCCTACCATCCAGTGTGGCCTGGGGGAAGGTTCCCTTACTACTGTCCAGTGTGGCCTGAAGACGGGCATTTTCCTCCCTCAGGGCAGAGAGTTGTCTGCAAATGGGGCAGCATCTCAGCCTCCAGAAAGACTCCTGGAAGACTGCTGCCCCACAGCCATTACATTGCACTACTCCCCACATGTTTATCTACTTTTTTTCTGTGTGTGTGTGTGTGTGTGTGTGATTGGTTTGTTATATAGAAATATATATATTATACAATGTGTATGCTTATATTGTCAGTGCAGTGTGCTAGAGAGGATATGACAGTGATATTCACCTTGCACTCTTGAGGAAATGATGTCAGAACCCCAGGTATAAAGGAACTATTTCCAGGGGTGGGTGGGGTGGAAGGGGTTGGGCCTAAACTGTGCCTTCACAAAACAATCAGCTAAAAGCTCTGACCCACCGCTGTGATGAGTGCCTTCCTGTCAGCAAGATGCCCTACACGACAATTTGACAGAGAAAATACCTCGCTAATCAAACAGAGAAAAATCCAGACATCCAAGTCAGACACAGGTAAACCTCCCCAGCCCCAAAACAGCCTGGTGGTTTGTGCACTGAAAGCAGTCAGCCCCAAAATAAGTCAGCTGTGCTTTAAATGCTTCCTGCACTGAAAATCTTAAGAATTGTAATAAAAGTAAAGCTAGATCCACCTCCCTCTGTTGCTTGAAAGACTGTCTTTTCCTGATAATTCTAAGTTCCTTATTTCACCTTTCAGTTAGAAGTAGCCTCCACCTGCAGAATATCTGCTACAAACCAAAGACAATTGTAAGGTTCACCTCCCTCTGTTGTGAACACAGCTCGCTTTCTTGCAAATCCTATGTTCAGTATTGCAGTGTGGTGAGGAATTGCAGCTTCCAGCCAGAGGTAGTTTCACTTGAAGAATATTAGCTGTTTGTGCCCTCTTCTTAGATCTAAGCAAGACATTCAACACTGTTGATCACCAGTTACTGTTAGACACACTACATATTTTTGGTCTAGATGATACCTTGATAAATTGGTTCTCCTGTTATCTTACTGACAGGTGGCAACAGGTTAAAGCCAATGGCGTCCTCTCCTCTTTGAAACTATCCTGAGAGGAGTTCTGCAGGGCTCCATCTTAGGTCAGTTACTATTTGCCATTTACATTAATAGCATTAACTACAATGTCTGCAAAGCAAACGTTCACTTATTTCCAGATGATACTGTGTTATATGTTGCCAGGCCTACTCTCCAACTTGCTTGCTATGAGTTATAATGTGACTTTGGCCTACTTCAACAAAACTTAGAGAGCATGAGTCACAAAAGAGATGCACTGAGCGCATCCCAGATGCACTGGCGCAATGCAAAGATGCACCGTAGAACGATTCACAAACAGGGTGAATGTGCCAGCACAACTGAGATGCCCTGTACCAAATGAGATATGCCATAGGTGCAACATAATGATATGCGGCGCAAATATTGGAGGTGTACTCATGCATACACAGCACAACGCGATTCACAGTGCAAAACCATGGTGCAACTATGGGGTGTCTCCAGTGCAAAGGCAAGATGCGCCATAGAAAGATAAGTATAAAAGAAGCAGACTTAAGTCCAGTCTACCTGCAGGTCAATCACTGAACAGCAACAGCAGCACACTGCCAGAGACAGGGGAAGAGTGTGAGAGACAGAGAGAGACAGAGAGAGATACAGACATACAGAACTACAGATATACTGAGACACTGGGAGACAGTGAGCCACTGAGCTAGAAAGCCACAGAGACTGAGAGCCAAGCAACACAACAGCATCAGGATGGACCCAGCAGCAGTAGCCATCGTTGGTGTACTAATGAGGAGAAGGAGGAGGCAAGGTGGTGGTAGGCACAGTAGGTGGCCGGCCTTATGGCGGTATCGTGCCAGGCTGTCATTTGAGTCGCTGACAGATGTGGAGACAGTAGGCCAATACCACCTGAACAGAGCCATGCTGCGGCAGCTCTGTGAGCTGTGCCATGATGTGATGCAGGCACGCAATACACGAGGTCATGCCATCTCGGTGGAGACCAAGGTGACAACAGTCATGTGCTTGCTCACCACAGGAACCTTCCAGAGGCCCACAGGGGACACCATTGGCATATCACTGGCTTCAACGTCCCGTCTCCTCACGCAATTCCTCACCACACTGCTACCCTATGCTTCGGAATACATCCATGTCCACAGCACACAGGCGGCGTGGACAAATGCCATGCAGGGGTTCTACAGGGTGGCACGCATGCCAGGTGTCATGGGGCCATTGACTGCACCCACATGGCAATCTCCGCACCACCTGTCGAAGACGCCATCACTTACATAAACTGGAAGGGCTACCATTCGGTGAACTGCCAGGTGATGTGCAATGCCACAGGGCATATCACCCGTGTCTGTGCCACACACCCTGGGAGTGCACATGATGCTTTCATGTGGCATCAGTCTGCACTCTGCAGGAGGTTCGAGATGGGACATATCAAGTGGCCATCTAGTAGGTGCATGTGACATGGACCATACAGCACAAGAGGGCACCAAGGGCAGGACACGTGGTGGGCCATAGGCAACCTGCGTGTGCAATGCAAGCGCATGGGTCCTGGGGCAGCAGAGGTGTGCAAGGGTACACAGGCAGACACAGGGTGGCACACGATCACTGTGCACCACATGACACATGGGGGCATGCAGGTGCAGCAAGTGTAGGGATGCAGGACTGCCTGAAAAGGGGAAGCATGGGTGGTAGAGCAGGACAGGTACACACACCACCAAGGCCAGGGTAGAGGACAGTGTGCATGCCACAGTGGTAACCAATGTACAAACGGACACACATCTTCCCCCACAGGAGATGCAGCATATCCGCTGAGGTCCTGGCTCCTCACACCCTTCGAATGACCCAGAACCGAGGCAGAGGAGCGGTACAATGAGGCACACAATGAGGCACACATCGTGACATGCGCCATCATAGAGCATGTCATCGGCATGCTGAAGATGCACTTCCGGTGTCTGTGTCGGTCAGGTGGTGCCCTACAGCATAGCCTTGAGAAGGCCTGTGGCATATTCCTGGCCTGTTGTATGCTACAAAACATGGCCCTAGACTGTGGAATACCTGTCAGAGCACCACCACAGGGCCAGTGCAGTGATGCCATGCAGGGCCGGAGGAACCCGAGACTGGTGGCCCGGGTGAGGGAAAATCGCAGGCATGTGGTGGAGGAAACTTTGGGAATCGCAGGTGAGTATGCAGGTATGTATGTATGCAGGGTGTGCACCAAGGTGTGGACATGGAATGTCATGGGCACAGTGGACACTGGACACCACACAGTGGTGCATACAGGCACACACACAGTGAGCGACACACAGACATGGACACACACACACACACACCAGGCATGCAACAATACCACCCAGTCCGTGGCACAGATGTCATGGGTCAGTGTGCAGTCTGCGCATGGGCACAGCAGACACTGGAATGCACTCATCATTCCCATGACACATGGCACAACAGTGGCACACACAGACATGCATGTGGACCTGCACAGGTAGCACAGGGTGGTGCCAGGGCTGTAGTGAGGTGGGTGCCTGCCACACACACACACACTGCCCCAGGCACCACCAGCAGGGTGTCCGTACACACAGGTGTGACATGCCTCCACCACAGGACAGGTACACACACACCACCAAGGCCAGGGTAGAGGACAGTGTGCATGCCACAGTGGTAACCAATGGATAAACAGACACACATCTTCCCCCCACAGGAGATGCAGCATATCCGCTGAGGCCCTGGCTCCTCACACCCTTCCAATGACCCGGAGCAGAGGCAGAGGAGTGGTACAATGAGGCACACATCGCAACATGCACCATCATAGAGCATGTCATCGGCATGCTGAAGATGCACTTCCGGTGTCTGTGTTGGTCAGGTGGTGCCCTACAGTATAGCCCTGAGAAGGCCTGTGGCATATTCCTGGCCTATTGTAAGCTACAGAATATGGTCCTAGACCATGGAATGCCTGTAGGAGCACCACCACAGAGCCAGGGCAGTGATGCCATACAGGGCCGGAGGGACCCGGGACTGGTGACCTGGGTGAGGGAACACCTCAGGCATGTAGTGAAGGAAACTTTGGGAATCACAGGTGAGTATGCAGGTATGTATGTATGCAGGGCATGCACCAAGGTGTGGACATGGAATGTCGTGGGCACAGTGGACACTGGACACTACACAGTGATGCACACAGGCACACACATGGTGAGAGACACACAGACACGGACACACACACACACGCGCACCAGGCATGCAACAACCTTGTACCACCTATTCCATGGCATAGATGTCATGGGTCAGTGTGTACAGCAGCCTGTGCATGGGCACAGCAGACACTGGAATGCACTCATCATGCCCATGACACATGGGACAACAGTGGCACATACAGACATGCAGGTGGACCTAAACAGGTAGCACAGGGTGGTGTCAGGGCTGCAGTGAGGTGGGTGCCTGCCACACACACACTGCCCCAGGCACCACCAGCAGGGTGTCCGGTACACATAGGTGTGACATGCCTCCACCACAGAACCGGGGACATGGGTATCACAGGGTGACACCCCAGCCACCACGGACACAGGGGCAGCGTCTGCCATGACAGGTGGTGGCGGGTGTGCCACCACCAGCCACAGAGGGAGTAGCCAGCGACCCAGTAAGGGGTGCTGCACTGAGACCGTGAATAGGTGCTCAGTGGTGTTGCAGACCCATGGCTAACATCTAAGCCATGGAAGCTTGGCGTGGAGGCCAGTGGAGACAGTGTCAGCAGCAGGGGGTACACCTTGTGCTGCCACCGGGGTGTGCAGGATGTGCCCCTGGGCATCTGACTGGATGCCCAATGTCCACAGTGTGACACGGAGCCATCTGCCACCTCTGCAGCAGCTGCAATCTGCTCCAGTGCTGCAGTCATGCCCACCCACATGAGGTGTGCCTCTGCCAACATCTGTGCACGCCAAGCAGCCATGAACACATGCTTCTGGACTATCACAGTCCTGTGGCTACGGAACTCCTGCCCCTCCACAGTCATCCATAGGAGGATGAGGTAGGCCTCCATGTTGTCGGCGGGTGATGCTTCACGATGGCATCGCCAATGAGCAGGGGATGCAACAGCCTGTCCTGGTGCATCCACAGGCGGTGGTTGCTCCCTGGTGGGCTGTGACATGGGCAGGCCATGGCCATGAACTGCCACTGACTGCCCATGGCTAGTTTGCTCTAGGGCCAATGGAGCAGGTGCGTGCACCGTGGCAGTCTGGCCGGATGCCACTGACATCGTCAACACTGCACATGGAATTGGTGCAGGGGGCACAGCACCCACAGCAGTGGGCAGCTGTGTCGCATCTGCATCTGTGCCATGCACAGTGGGAATATCAGTGTCAACCAGGGCCATGTGCACAGGCACGTGCATGCTGTGTGAACCCCCATCAGTCATGTCCACGCTGGAGGTGGTGGCAGTGATGACCGTGGTGGTGCCAAGGCCCCCCCCACGCCACTGGTGAGCATGAGGAAGGCATCCGCAATATCCACCGTGTCATCAGGGTCGTCATCAAAGAATCTGGACAGGCACCCCAGCTATGAGATGTCCCTGCTGGCAGTCTTGTCAGCAGTGGCCGAAGTGTCCGTGGGACCCGCCTGTGCTGGGACCATGACCGCTGTGCCACGGGCAGTGGATGGTCCAGGAGTGGACTCATCCACAGTGGTGTCATCAGCCCTGTGCAATGGACCCGCATCATCGCCCGCAAGGGTGTCACATTCAGCCTTGGCCACGGCTGCACCCAAGAGGCGTGATGGTGCTGTGGAAAGAAGAAGGGATAACAAGGTTAATGCACAGTACACATAAGTCATATCAGTGTTGCACACCAGTACACGGCCATCCACATGGCACCAGGGCTGAGCAAGCCTGTCCACAGCTGAGCCATGACGTACTAAAGCTACACAGGCAATGGTATTGGCGCGCCCCCCATCACTGTCCCACAATGCACACTGCGTGGCATAGGTGGCACATGCCACTGGGCTGCACAGCAGACACATGCTCCCCCGGTGCAGTGGCATGGTTGCTGCAGAACCACTAGGCATGTTGCGTCTGGCATGGGGCAACTGTCCACATGGTGCAGTGCCTGGGTATACAGTGACAGTGTACAGCACACAGGGACAGGCATGGCAGCCATGGCACACGTGGGCCAGGCATGCCAAGGGTACACAGCTACTCACAATACTGTGACGGGCCACCACCAGTCTGGAACCCACCACCTGGGGCACCCTGCACAGTGGTACTGGTGACACTGGCGGCCAGTAGAGCCTCATTTGGGCTGAGCTGTACCTCTGTGCCCAGGCCACCCCCAGTCTGCCGCAGAGATGCTTGGATGCTGGCCACCTTCTCCTTGGCTTTCCTGTGCCCGTCGTTCCAATGTTTCCTGCACATCCAGCCGTTAGCCATGCCTGTAGGGTACACATGTTCCTGCGACTGCCTGGTTCTGTGTGTTGTCAGTCACCAGGATCCCAGCAGCTAGTGTGCTGAGTGGGGGCCTGCAGGTGCATGGTCTGGCACAGGGGGCAGTGCCCTGTGGGACATGGTCCACTGGGAATGGTGCACTTGCCATGTATGGCCACCAGTCCATGGCTGGGGCAACATTGCTGCCACCCCGGGGGGCAAGCGGTGCAGTCTGCCATGGACATGCACTACTACCTCAACAGCATGTGTGAACTCACCTTGGTACCCTGTCCATCCCGGGTACCACCCTTGATACACCCGTGTGGCTGTGGGGGGGGCAGGCACAGGACAAGTGGCTACAGACTATGGTGCAGCTGGACACAGTGTGAGGCATACCAGCACTGTCATTGTGCCTGCACAGGTGCTGCTGTGTGCCTCAGACAGACCTGTAGCACAACACTGCGTCCACCACACATGGCCAGTGACACCCATTCACATGTTTAATCCCCACCAGTAAATGCTGTTGACCAGGTAAATAAAGCTGTGTACTCACCTTCAAGTCTCTGTCTCCTCTCAGTCACCTAGACTCAGCCTGCTGAATTGGGAGCATTTATGGCTCAGGGCATGCAAATGAGGCCTAGGCCTCTGGTAATGAGATGCTAATCAGCTGAGATGCCCATGCATGTGGAATTAAGCTGTTTAAGGTGCATTGTCTGTGAATTGCAACATTGCCCCCAGCTTATCTCACTTTACAAGGAGCATCTCTAATTTGTACCCATTATGTTACGCCGCATCTCTGGCGCATGCATGTAGCTTTGGGTGCATGTCCCTGAATCGGGGCAGTCTGCACAGCGCATATGTCACGCATGCACCTTTACCATGTTCAATGGCGCATCCACCCAATATGTGCAGCTACAATGCTTTTCAATGCATATCTGCAGGGCACTGTGCCATACACACATCATGCAGTGTATGTCCACATGCATGACACATGCAGCAACGGGTGGTACTATTGGTCGTAGATCATGCGATGTGCACGATAGGTGTCCATAGCACATGCTGTGCACAACATGGTGGCTACATGCTCATCACGCATGCACAATCTGGACGTGACCTCGCCACACCTTTGCGGTGGTTACTGCGCATGCACAGCTGTGTTGCCTCGGACCTTTGCACTTCACGCACTTTACGCAGTGTATTACACATGCCTCATACTATCCCATGTGGCGCATCTTGTGGCCTACATCACGCATTACTGTGTTGTCCAGTTGTATTGTGGTCATCTGTGTCAGAATGCCTAGGGTGAGGAGCCAGACACCTAGGGCCATGAACTGGTCCCAGGTGGAGCTGCTGCTGCTGCACCTGGTGGCACCGGTGATGTCTGTGGAAGGGCAGCTTTTTGGGCAGGAGGACCTCCATGTGCCCAGGGCTGAGGTGTGGGCCTCCATTGCCCACAGGCTTGTGCAGTGTACAGAGATGCCATGCACAGGGGAGCAGTGTAGGCATGGCTATGGTGACCTCCAGAGGCAGGACCCTGAGAGACTGCAGTGGCTGCGCTGTCATGCACACAGGGGTGCACTGCCATGGCCAGGTAGGTGTTGTTCATCTGGCTGCTTTTGTGGCATGTACTGGGTGTGTGTGTCTCTTCCCTCATGGGGCACTGACATGGGTCACAGTCATCCTGTTGCACATGCCCGGTGTAGCCATATCATGTGTGCCACTGGGGGGGACAATAGACAGTGCAGTGTATGCATGCAGGCTGCTGGGGATTGCACGGCTGGATACCACTTTGTGGTGCATGCACACTGGCTGGCCTCTGGGGGGTGGGCACTTTGGTTGTGCATCCAGTACAGTGGCAGTGTCTGGCTGTCCCTACACCACCTGTGCATATGGGTGTTGTGGTGTGTTTCTGGCACTGCTGTGTTGACTCATGGTGCTCTCTGTCTGTTGTGTTTTGCAGAGCTGGAGGCCAGGCGGTGGGCCGCAGAGGCCGTTAATGTGCGGAGGAGGGGATTTGCAGGTACCAGACATGGTGCCCATGCGGGGGCAGGTAAGTGGTGCATTCTGCTGTTGCTGCATTACTGTTGCTCTGGGTTACTGCTAGGTTGCGGTATTGTCCATGTTCTGGCCCTCAGTTTGTGTTTACTCTGTCATTGCTGTAGGTCTCTAGGATTGCCATTCTGTGGTCAGGGGTGCTGCTGTACGTGACCTGGACCAGAGACTCCATGAGGCCATTCACACATCTCTGAGGCCACTGTACCGGACAGTGCAACACCTGGCAGCTGCCCTGCAGGACATCCTGTGGCTCCTGCCTGTCCGTGGCCATGTGGGGGTGTTGCGTGGGGGTGCACAGCCACAGTAGTGGCCCCCTGCCTTTTGTAGGGGCCACCCTTTGTATATAGCCCCCGTTCCTGTTCTCTTCCTGCCTTCCTTCTGATCCCTGACATTCCCAACCTGCCCCTTTTTATTGTTGTTGTTGTACAGCTTCTTTTATCTGCTTTTGTACTTCTATAAAATTGTTGACCTCAGCACCTGTGTCTGTGTGGTTTCATTGTTCCAGCTTCTTTGTTGCTCCCGATTGCCCTGCTGGCTTGCTCCACTTGCTCTGAGTTGCTCCCATGTGTGGCTCAGGGCATCCGGGATGCGCTGGCACATCTCCAGTTGCGCTGTACTGTTTCTGAGTGATTCAAAGAGGTCTGTGCTTGGTGCATCCCATTGCGCATGCCTCTGTGAATCGCTCTGTCTGTGCTCGGTGCATCTTTTTTGAGCTGGCACATTTGAGATGCGCTCAGCGCATCTCTTTTGGGAATCCTGCCCAATAAGTCTAAAATTACTCCTAAATGCAAAAAAGACAAAAATTATGCACCTGTCCCCTAATAACAAAGATGTTCCCACCAACTCATTGACCATCAATCTTCAGATCAAGACTATCCCGGGAGAAGTACTGGAACCAGTTGAGAAATTTAAAATATTTCGGCTTCTGGCTAGATTGAAAACTATCTTTTGTAATGCATATAGAGGAAACTACCAAAAAACTTCACCAAAGGCTTGGTCTCTTTTATCGAATAAAGCACTTGCTTACCCAAGATGCCAAACTAAGGCTGGTTCAAACAACCTTTCTCCCGTTAATCGCCTTAAGATTCATTATAAACACCCCTTTCAACACCCATCATTGCTCCCTTTAGCTGCAAGTTGGTTGGCCACCCCTTAGTATCAGGAGGTGCCGCAACACATCCCTCTGGGTCTACAGAACCCTAACCCTGAAACTCCCTCCCTACATCTGCTCCATGTTTCAACATGCCCCCAGCGTGTACACTCTCAGGAAGTTCTCATATATAACATTTGAAATGCCATGGATTCAAACCCGATTTGGTTCTTCATCACTAAGTTATGCACTGCTGATCTTATGGAACACCATACAAAAAACTCCTCACTTTAACCTCACCATTGGCCTGTGTACATTCAAGACCTTGACTAGACACCTGTTGAAGGATGAATGTAATTGCTATGCTTGAACCTGCTTACTGTAATTATGTATACTCTCCCTGATTCCTGGCACTAAATCCTCCCCTTTTTCCTCTCCTAATCCCCTCTCTGGCCCAGTCTACCCCCAAACCCTCTAACCCCCTTCACCCTGCACTAGTGTTAAGCACTTGTATAGCCTCCACCCCTCCCTGATGCCCCCCCTTTTGAATCTTCTTGTTTTCTGCATTCTGCACCCCCACCCATTCCCTACACATTCTCTCCACTCCCTCTCTTGTTAAACTTTTGTACCCTGTATTCCTTTTCCATCACTAACCCTTCTTTATTGCTATAAAACTTCCTGAGCTTGCATCTTAAGTCCCCTTCTATCGCTCCAATCTATTTTTTTGCACCAATCATTTCTCATAATTGTTGTACTCAATGAATTTTACCTGTACAGGCACCCGTACTGATATTGAAACTTTCAACCATGCTGTATTGTACCAAGTTAATTTCCCTATGCCTACTGTTCTTGTGCATGGTATCTTGCTGTATCTGTAACATACCACTGTTACTGTATTTTATCTTGCATTGTACTTATGTCCCTCCAGGAGCTCCTCACAAATGAGTGGTCTCAATGTTGGTATCCTGGTAAAATAAACTTTGAATTGAATTGAAAATTTAACTTAGTAAAAGGCTGAGCTAGACACTGCTCTGCTCATCCGTCTGTTTGATATACCTTGTGTCAGTGTGATTGTGTGCCAACAAAGTGACTGAGCCCTGTGAAATACGGGAAGAGGGACTATCTGTCCAGAAAGCTAAATATACTTTTTAAACTGTGTCTCCACACTACGAAAGATGTGTGGGCTGATTTTTAGACTTGCTTATATGGGGCTAAAGCGGGCTCGGGGAGCCCTCATTTGCACTTTCGGGTTAGGAGCTATATATAGAACGTACTTTCTCACCACAAGCACTTAGTAAAAGGCTGAGTTAGACACTGCTCTGCTCATCTGTCTGTTTGATATACCTTGTGTCAGTGTGATTGTGTACCAACAAAGTGATTGAGCCCCATGAAATACGGGCAGAGGGACTATCTGTCCAGAAAGCTAAATATACTTCTTAAAACTGTGTCTCCACACTACGAAAGACGTGTGAGCTGATTTTTAGACTTACTTATACGGGGCTAAAGCGGGCTTGGGGAGCACTCATTCGCACTTCCGGGTTGGGAGCTATATTTACTATCTTGGGCGGGCGGAGTGAGCAAGAGCGGGTGAGCGCTGGCGAGCACGACAGACCTTGGTTAAGACACAGCGCCTCGCACGGTTTTGTATGTTTAGTATATAGCGCAAATATACTAAACTTCAATAGGTGAAACTGTGTTTATTACGGGTAAGATTATTGCTTCCCATTTACTGAGTAGATTAGAAATTGTTTCAACAATATGGATATTCTGTATAAACAATGTGTCCGTTGCAGGATGTTTGGCTTAGATATTTCAGAGTTTGAACCTATCTGTAATAACTGTGTGTTGATATCCTCCCTTCAAGACCAAATCTCTGGTCTTCTTAGTCTAAAACCAGCAGATAGCGATATAACTAGCTTAGAATCTTTTATTGATCAGGCAGTTGAACATTTTGTTTCTGGAAATACTCCTGCGGCTGTTTCTGTGACTGAACCCAAAAGGTCAGAATGTATAAACTTTCAAAACCAGTCTGATGGGACAGATTGGGCTAAGATTCCCAAATCAAAAACTAAACGGGGGGCAAATACATGAATCTTTCCAAATCCCATTACAAAATAGATTCTCAGTATTAAAAGATATTACATCTCAGGAAACAACCATTTTCCCAAACACTTTGGTAGATTATCCAAAGTTAAATACTAATAATACTCTGAGACCTATATCTTTGGAAACTACTATGTCAAAAAATAAAACTCAGACAAGACATAATGATCTAGCACCAACTGTTTCTTCCACTTTGGATACTTCATTTTCACATTTACCAGTTCCCAAAACTTCATCCTTAATGACCAAATCAGTTGGGGTTTCAAATCTTGTAGATGTTCCGAAGCAGATATTTGTTCTTGGTGATTCCCTTGTTAAACACTTAGATAGGGCTATTTGCAACCCTGATAAATCAAATCGAACTTGTTCTAGTTTTAGGGGGGCAAAGATAAATGACATTACTACCAGGATTCCTAGCATTTTAAAAGATGCAGGCCCAAATCCTTTTGTTATAATTCATGCAGGTGTAAACAATATCCAGAACAATTTTACTCTTAACAAACTAAAACAGGATTTTGTGGCATTAAACAATTTGCTTGTAGACATGGATTGCACAGTTTGTTTTTCAGAAATTTTACCTGTTCCCAGAGCCACCCAGGATTTGACTGATAAAATTAAATCTATTAACAACTGGCTTAGAAAATGGTGTATTGGACAGAATATTCCATGCTTAACCCATTGGGAAAATTTTGTGGCTAAGTCCCCCTTGTATTGTTGGGATGGTTTACATTTGAGTAGAAGAGGCAGTACTATGTTGGTAAATCCTTTCTGAACATTATAAATAATCATTTAAACTAATAAAAAAGGGGGAGAATGGGAATCAACCCACGTCTCTAATTAAATCCAAGACTCAGTCACCAACAACTTTCAAAATCCTGTCATAAAATTTTTTTTTTTTAATTTAGTTGTTTAACCAAGTATAGCACACTAAGCTGAAAGCTTTTTTACAGGAGCGACCTGGGAGCACAAGTGACTTGCTCAGGGTCACACAGTATGCAAGTGGAAGCTGTGGGATTCAAACCCAGGTCTGGTCTGCTGGATATAGAAGTGGAAGATTTTGAGGAGTGGGCAAAAGAATTAACAAATAGACTGACACAGAGGGGCTATAGTAAGAACTATATCAGGGAAGCTTACAATATGGCCAAAAATACTGACAGGGATGATCTTTTGAGAAATAAGTGTAAAATACAGCATGAAGATTGCCGTTTTAATTTCGTTACAAGATATTCAGCAAAAGCGAAAGAACTTGAAAATATTATAAATAGGCATTGGCATGTATTGGGAGCTGAATCAAGTTTACAAGGAATGATAGAGCAACCCGTCAGAATGTGTTTTAAGAAAGTTCCCACTATAGGAGACTTACTTACGAGAAGTCATTATGAAAATAAGTCTAAAAGCACATGGTTAGATAAAAGGAAGGGAAATTTTAAATGCAAACGGTGTATCTATTGCAGCTATATGTTACAGGGTAATAATTTTTCCAGTCACAATAGTGATAGAGGTTTTGAAATTCGACAATTTACGAACTGTGATACAGTGGGAGTTATTTATTTGGCAATATGTAACTGTGAGGCTTTTTATGTGGGGAAAATGATCAGGAGTTTTAAAATCAGAGTAGGAGAACATATGAGAGCCATTCAGAGGGGAGACATGACTTATGCTACTGCAGCACATGTTGTTAATACTAGAGAACCTGAACAACATTCCTTTAAGTTTATGGCAATCGATAAGGTAAATAGGAACCCGAGAGGTGGAGATTATAATAATCTAGTACTAAGAAGAGAAAATTACTGGATTTTAACCTTAAAAGCTAACAAAAAGTCCGGGGCTAAATGGCCCCTTAGAGCTTTATCCATATCTAAAGGATCGCAGTTAATTTTGGTCATGTCTGATCAGCATGAACCATATGGTCTGACTATCTTGTTAAACCCCCGCCCCTTGTTTAGTGTCCCCTTTTAGTCTCTGAGTTTTTAGTTTTTCTGTGTCTTTACATTTTCACAATTTAGTTTTGGAAGAAGTAGTATAAGATTACATTGTTATATGCATTTTTGTTTTATTGTATTAGACATGAAGATGTTTAAAATATCTAATTTAATTGAATGAAGGTCTCTCTGGAGGATTACAATTAGTTTGATGGTTTAGTTAAGTATTCATTGTTCTGATGGAATACACCTGAATCAATTGTGTGTTATATATGGTGTTCTCTGACATTTGGTTTTTTATTTCCTTTTATAAAGGACTGGGGGAGCAGTCCGAAACATGTTAGGGGTTTTGTAAAATAAAGCTTTTTATACTACGTGTTTCTCTTATGAGTTGTATGTGCTCAAAGCCTTTTTCTACAAATATTCTGCTGGATATCACCAGATTTGCAGCTCGGAGCCTTAGACCACTGCACTATACTGCCTCTAATGCTTGTTCTCTTACTATATCTAAACTTTTAGAACTGGAAGCAAAAAGTAAATTATTGAATTTAGCTATAATTGCAGTGACCGAAACTTGGTGGGACTCTCATTCCCAGTGGAACCAACATTTAATGGGTTATCGACTCTATCACAAAAACAGAGTCCAAAAAAGGGGAGGGGAGTATGTCCATATATTAGAGATGATATTCCCTCCTTTGAAATTCCAGCCCCAAATGACTCAGAAAGTATATGTGTGGTAATACTACCTCAGGGACTCCAAAAAATAACAATTGGAAATTGTTATAATCCCCCAGCATGTGATTCTAATACATGGAAAGCTTTAATGAATGATCTGACCCATTTTACAAGTCAAAAGGATGCAATAATATTAGGCGATTTCAATATGCCTCAAATAGATTGGTCCACAAATTCAGGATATAACAACCATGACTGTGAATTTTTATCTGTATTGACAGATAATGGACTAGTTCAACTAATTTTGTCCGCTACTAGAGGTACTAATATTTTGGATCTCCTTATTACTAATATTAGTCACCAAATATCCAGTATACACATTTTGGATCCCCTGGGCAACAGTGATAATTTTTCTGTCTTGTTTGATCTAATGGGAGCAAAATATAATCTAACCAACAAGTCAACATATAAAAACTATGACAGTGCAGACTGCAACAGTATAAATAGGGAAATCAAAAAATACAGTGGGATAAGGTTTTTCAGGCTCTTTCTTCAAATTAGGCCTGGATTGTACTAAAAGATCGAATTTATTTACTGGAAAAGAAATATGTTCCAATAAAAAATAAATGCAATAGAAAGGGTAGAATACTTAGATGGTTTAAGAACCCTATTAGGTTACAAATAAAAAAAAAGAAAATTGTTCAAGAAATTAAAAAACACTCTTAGCAACAATAAAAACAAAACTTTTCTTCAGTATAAAAAAACCTTACAAAAACTTAAACATGATTAAACAGGCCAAAACAAAATTAGAATTCAAACTGGCACATACTAAGGATGGATATAAGTCTTTGTTTTCATATCTAAATAACGAAAAAGGTAGTTTGCACAAGATAGGACCAATAACTCATGACGGTAGTACCATACAATCAGATATAGATATAGCTAATCTTTTTAATACTTATTTTTGTTCAGTTTTTTCAAAAAAAGATTCTTTTGTACCCAAAAAATCTATAGGAGCTAATACTAAATGAACTCATGTATATAATATTAAGGCATCAGACATATTGCCATTAATAACAAATCTAAAGAAAATTACAAGCCCAGGTCCAGATCAAATTAATGTTAGATTCCTAACCCAAACTGCTAAGGCTTTAGTACTTCCTTTAAAATTAATATTCAACAAATCACTTCGCAAAGCAGAGATTCCTCTAGATTGGTTAACGGCTTTTGTTATGCCAATTTATAAAAAGGGTAGTAGATCTGTAGTCCAAAACTATCGCTCAATAAGCCTTATCTCCATAATTTGTAAAATAATGGAAAAATTGATTAAATTATTTCTTGAAAAAGAAATGATCGAATTAAAAATTACTGATCATACCCAACATGGATTTAAGACAAACCATTCTTGTACAACAAATTTGATCTCATTCTACAACAATATTAGCAAGGGCCTGGGTAACAAAAATCAAATGGATGTTATCCTACTAGACTACAGTAAGGCCTTTGACAAAGTACCTCACAACATTCTGATTAATAAAATGCATCTATTAGGTTTCTCAGATCAATTAATCAACTGGGTTTCTGCTTGGTTGACAAATAGAACCCAGAGAGTAGTATTAAATAACTATCAATCTCAATTAGGGGCGGTCACTAGTGGTGTGCCGCAGGGCTCGGTGTTGGGTCCGGTTCTATTTCTTATTTACACAAGCGATATGCAGGTAGCAAATAACAACTGGTTGTCTAAATTTGCTGACGGCTCGAAGCTTGGGGGTCTAGTAAATAACTCATCAGAATTTAATTCATTGAACTCTGATCTAAAGTAAATTGAAAAATGGGCTATTGACAATTTGATGGAGTTTAATGTGGACGAGTGTGTTGTCCTGCATTTTGGACTCCATAATCCCCGAAATAAATATTTCATTTATAACTCATTATTGAAATCATCATGTGTGGAAAGAGACTTGGGTGTTTTAATCAACACTAAGTTGTCTTTAAAAAATCACTGTACAAAAGCAGCAAATTATGCTAATGGCCTGTTAAGACAAATCCAATGATCTTTTGTAAATAAATCTGAACAGTGCATTATGGCCCTTTACAGATCATGTGTTCGATCTCTTATTGATTATGGGTCCCCCTTTTGGAACCCACATCTAAAAACAGATATTGATCATTTAGAAAGAGTTCAGAGACGTGCAACTAGAATGATTCCTAGATTAGCTAAATTACCTTACAAATCCAGACTATCATTTACTGGTTTACACTCTCTATAGATAAGAAAGGCTAGGGGGTTATTGTTAATATATAAGCTTCTCAATGACCCTGATTTGATGAATAAATGTGGATTAGCTCATGACACCCGACGTATTGTCCCAAGATGCCATACTAAACAACTCATGGTACCTAAAGCTAAAACTAATCTAAGACTAAATTTCTTTTCGTTAAGGGCACCGAAATTATGGAACAGGTTACCACAAGAATTAGTGGATTCAGTTAACATTGAATCATTTAAAAAGGGAGTAGATAAATGGTTAGCAATGAGATTATAACTCTAAATGTTCCCACTGTACGTGGGGAGAAAATCTAGATGGGCCTCGGTGTTCTTTTTTCTCAAAATAACCAAGCAAGTAAACTGAATGTTGGCATTTAGACCTCTAGTAATTATAGGTCTGTCCATCATTCACTTATGGCCCCAGTGTGTGTACCAGCACCTGTGGCAACGCGAGCAGTATTTCACTTCTTGAGCAGCTGGTTGCCATGGCAATAACATAACATCATCTTGAATGCTGATGTCATCTGTTGGCATACCTATCTCACCTGCCATATGTGTAAGAGGGAGCACCAACAAGCACTCTGTGCTGCACTAGACAGCATAACTCAGCAGTGCATGCTGCTCCATTGTTAGAAGATGAGCTCTTCTATTTTACACTTCCACACCAAAAGCAGCTTAACAGCGTTCATGCCAAAGTGCTCATTCTATTTGAACAAAGTTTAAAATAAAAACAGCACTATGAATACTAAAAGACAAAAAACCTCAGTGCAAAAGCACTGAGACAATAATTACGCAAAAGGGCATTGGCAACCAAGCTAAGTTTCCAAGAAATACAAAATCTCACATATTCCCATAATGTAAAGCATCATGGGATGTATATGCAAATCACCATGAAAATGTAGGCTGGTTCTGCTTGAAGCAGGAATGCATGGTGCCAAAGGGCCTCTCATACAATTTGCAAAGAGTGCAAACAGAAGACACAGCTACATGTTTCGTCCTACACAAGACTTACCAGTGTGCCTTGTCTGTATCACACCCCAGGGGAAATGAACCAGCCCTAAGTTGGTCTTACGGGTTTGGGTCATGGTGGACCCAAAATAAGAAAGCATGCTAAAAGACAAACAACATCAGTGCAAAAGCACTACTATAAACATTAATAACATAAAAAGCTAACCATTTCTTTAGCCTCTTCTAAACTAAATTTACTCTCATTTATTTATTTTAGCAGTACAGACTATCACAGAGCTACATTGTCATGATACTCCTATGCAGTGAATGTCTGAGTATCTGGTAACGCAGCACACTAGAAAAAAGTAACACAATACGATGTTACATTGAATGATGAAGCATGGCTTATACTAGCATGTGGCTGGAAATTTGGTGATCGACTGATAATTGATGATCATTAAGAATATTTTTATTTCACCTAACATGATATGCTCATTCAGATTGACTTTCTTTTTAAATAGGCAGTCTTTGATAAAGAATACAATAATACAAAACACATATAAAAAGTGACGTATAATTATAACAGATATGACAACTCCATTTAATAAATGTATGTATTGTTACAAATGGATTTTGTTTTGGTATTTTACTTAAGATCATTATATAAAATATTTAGTTTTATTCATGGAATGGTCCCTTGAGAAAGCTTTTCCTAGGCAAAATGTAAGAAGCAAAACAAACTTTAGGTGGACCTGAAGAACCCAAGTGTGTTGGGCCCAACCTTTATGTTGTTTATTATAGATCATGCAAGTGTCCCTGACCAATCACATCCCTCCCTTCAGTTGCATGTGAGGTGCTCTTATTATGTAAGAGCACCTCACGCACTGAGCCACTGTAACAGACTTCTCACTGGCCACTCATGCCATCAGTATTTTAAGTGTAACTCCCTCAAGGGTGGGGCTTACCTGCAAGTGCCCCCAGGGATCGCTCCCTCGCTCACTGCCACCTAGTCAACACTTGGTACCCTATGAAGTCTCTGCCTGGCTCCAGCAATGTTTTCCTGTGGAAGAGGGGCCAGGGTAGCAAAGATTTATGACCACTATGCAGCCGCACCACGAATTTGTGAGCTGGCAGTCCACGCACGTGCAGTGGCACAGGAGCATTTCAAAGCCATTCTTGCAGTGTAACATAGGTTCTCCCTGCCGTGCTCCCAGACCCTTGTATTTACTCATCAGGGTCTGGAGACATGACGGCAGGACCAAAGAGGCCCCAGAAATTACTTTTTAAAAGCTCTAATAAGCGCATGCAAATTTAACAGCAGCCGAGACTGGTGGGAAATGTAGTCCCTGCACCACTAATGGATGGAGTCTGCCTGCCACCTGGGGGTAATGTGCATTGGGGGGTGGTGACAGGCAGGGGGAGTCCCAAAGATTTATTTATTTGAGTTTTGGTGACTGGGAAAGCCCACTGAGACAATACAGTCCCTTTTTCAGGGGCGACCCAGGTATGGATTACATACAGTAACAGTGCAAATTAACAGAGCAGTAAAACATTGGACATACAGTAACAGTGCACATTAACAGAGTGGTAAAACATTTGACAATACAGAAAAGCAGTAAAACAAAGTGATGATTAAATACTTAATCAAGGTTTGTCAGGTAAGAGATAAGTAAAAACACGGTTAGGCATTGGCACAGGATAATAACTTCAACAAGGCAGTAAGTAGCGAAGTGAACACCAGGGGTATATTAGGAGGGGAGGGGGGATGGGGGGGACATATTCAGGTGAAGCAAGAACAGGGTGTTGAGGTAGATAACAAGGCAGATAACTTAGATAGGAACAAATTAAGAGAGTAGCAGGACAAGATTGTCGGAGAAAGAGAGTTCCAATCTGAGAGAGCAGCGAACAAGAAGGATCTCCTGGAGGTGGTCAGATGGAGTTTCGGTAAAACAAGAAGAGGAAGTGAGGCAGAATGAAGGGTGCGCAGTCCATGCCAGAGGTGCACGAGGTCATCAAGGCAAGGAGGTGTAAAGTCATGGACGAGCTTGAATATGAGGCTCAGGGAGGAGTACCTTAATTTACCAATGTAAGTAAACCAGCCTAGCGAGGAGAGGACAACACAGTGGTGCGAGCGGGTTTTTACCCCCAAGACAAACCTTTCAGTCCTGTGGTATGCCTGAGAGAGGAAGGACATGGAGGCAGAGTTGGTAGAGAGGAGTAGGGGGGCACAGTAGGTTAAGAGAAGAAGAAGAGAGGAGGAGGCAATTTTCTGGCAGGAGGCAGATGTGAGAAGCGGACGAATATGGTAGAGGGGACCTAGTTTCTGATTAAGAGATTTGGCAATGATTGAGGCATGGGAGCTGAAGGAGAGCATGGGATCCAGAGTGAATTCCAGATATTTAAATGAGTGAACTACCTCCAAGGTCATACCCTTAAGGGTGGAGATGTGAAGGGGAAGGGGATGAGGATTCAGAATAGATGAATAAGTCTACCGCTGGATGGCAGACTAGAGAGACTGCTTTCAAATGATGTGGTGTTTATTTAATAAACGTATACACTTTGGCTGTGAGGGACTGTGTATAAACTGTTTGGCTGCCCCCATATTTGTTGCCTTTGACACCATGTTCAGCCAGTCAGAACTCAAGGAGCCCAAGGACCTGCAGCTATGGCTCCTGGGAAGAGGGAATGAACTATGCTCTTGGCACCCAAATAGCCAGCCAATCAGGCATCAAAGGAACTTAATGTTTACTAATTTTAAAGATGGACAGCTATGCCAACCAATAGAAAGCTGCCATTCTACTGTGAATCCCGAGGGATGGTTACAGCTCATGGGGCAGTCTGAATCGGGCTCCCAAAGAGTAAGAAGTACTCTGCCAGTGCTCCTCCCAAGAAAGCAGAAAGACTGTCTGGGGCCTATCCAGTCCATAGCCCAGGAAGAGGCTTGTGATTGCCGAATATCTGAAAGATTTCCAGCCAAGTGAAGTGCTATTTTGCTGATCAGAGCCAGAACATTTGGAAACTGCAGCAGGACTGTTGCCTCCCTCAACCTGGGAGGTAAACAGACCAGCAGAGGGAGAGAAGTATCAGCACTGAACTGCCAGAGGAGAATCTGGAGCCAAATGTGCCAAAGCCTTTCTTCTAGAGTCCAAAGTTCCAGAGAGTGGGTCCTGAGCCTGGAGGAAATGTTCAGAGACTGTATCCTGAGTCCAACGCTGCAGCTACACTGCAACCAGCTTGAGGAGTAAGCTGCTAGCGCAGCAGTTAGCACTGGTTTGCGGCCACCTTGGGGGTAATGCCTGGATGTGCGGGTGAGTCGTACCAGCCCTGGTCCTTGATGTGGGTCCCTGCTTCTGAGACTCCGAAGGTTCGAGCCTGCCCAAGGAAGTCAGCCATTCCTAATGGAAATACAAATACTGAGGTCCTTCAGAACTGTGAGTAACTTCGGGGCTAGCCCTGCAACAGTGTTTTCCAAGTTGTGTTTGAAATGTACTGTTGGTCATCGGGCCCAGCATTCCAATTACCAGTTCACCTGAGAGTTTCAGCCATTAAGTTCCTTTTTAAAAATTCTATTGCAATTGCATGACCAAAGAGATAAATTAAATAATTTTGTTTATGTGCACCAACGCCAGCCATCCAGCTGCAACGTGCATTAAGCCTTCAACGGTTCAGTCTGGGTACCCAATGAAGCTAACTGGGAGTCCCTAGCTGGACTGTTAGTTTGGGGACTATAGCTGATTATGCCATGCTGGTGGGAGGTGGGATTTATGTTGTTAATTTGTTTCAAAGCCAAGAGTAAACTGCATAGCCAAATTTTCAATTTGCATCCCCTCATTCCCCCAACTAATCCCATAAATAATAGGGTTTATTGTTATCTTAATACTGTCCATGAGCATATTATTATTGGGTGCAGCCTTACTGTGTCTAACCTTTAAGCGTACTGCTGTTGCTGCTCGCTATTTTCCACAGGTAACTGGGGTCTCAGCCATAGCCAGCAACCGTTTGGTAATTGCAGTCAATGTGAGCATATTATTAGCTACAATCATTAATTGTAGGACTTTAGCCTGTTTGAACTTTAGTGTGTTATTCCATGTGTGAGGTAAGTGGAAGGGGAGGTGGGTAGGTGCGGCATCCCAGGGGGTTGTACTCTACAAACATCTGGCCCAATATATTTACTCTGGGTGGAGGCACTGCGCTATTTTAATCTATCTTGGGAAAGAACTCCTCCAATCACCATCAGAACAGAGCCCAGGCCCCTCAGCCTGTATTATGGTCATCAGGCAGGGGTGGTAGTCGTCCACTGGCTTACATCTCTGAAGGCACAACTGGGATCTTCTGTTTACCAGTCATGTCCCACATGGCGACCCCTGCTCGTAAGGACAGTATTGTGCCCCCAAACCACAAGTTGTTGCTGACACTATGGCCTATAATAGACTGTTTGAGTGGTGTGAAGGTGAGGATATGGACCCTAAACAAGTACTCCCACTCCTGAGAGTCCCCCTTGGCACTGATAGTGATCAATTAGAAGAGGTCTTATCAGCAATCAAGTGTCTGGGCTGAGTTGTTGTCCAAGGACTGTGTATGGACTCTGCTACACAGACTTTAACAGTGTTAACTGAGGTGGATATGTAGTTGACCCCATTAGAGTGCCTGATGTATTGGTTCCAGAAGGTTCCAAGGAGGCATGGATCATAGTGACACATGGAACAGTGATTCCAAAAAGGGGGACTACGCCCCTTCCTATTTATGAGGCAGCTCCCTCAGACTCCTGTCATGATTAAGAATGTTTTCCAGAGTAAAGCCCACCCCAGCAGGCGAGAATGATTTTGAGACCTGGATGGACTATGCTGTTCCCATAGTGCAAGACTGGCAATACTCTGAGGCTGAAAAAAGAAAACGTCCTGGGAGGAAGCTTTCGTGGACCTGCTTTGGGTGCCATTCAATCTCTGAGGGCCACAGAACTGGCTGTGTCTGTTCAAGAGTACCTGACTGCCCTGGAGAGTGTGTGTGGTAGTATCGAGTCGAGTGATGACCTTATGTGGAAGTTCAAAACAACTAAATAATGGAAGGGAGAAATGCTGTCTGCTTATTTAACTCACCTGGAGAAGGCATTACAGAAAGTCTTTTGGAAAGCGGGGGGGTGGCCCCAAATGAACTGAATCGAGTAAGGCTGGAACAAGTGCTGAAGTCTACTCAGTTATATACTGTACGCGCTCAGTGACAGCTCAGTTGGTGGCCAGCCGTGGTGGATAGGGAAGGGCTGTGTTGGTCACCGGCTCAATTTCGGGATGGGGGAAGCAGGGTATTGGGTCACTATCTGCCAGGGTGGGGGATCCATTAGACACCAGAGATTGGGTTATGTTAACTATACATGGGATTGGGTATGGGGAGGTTACACTGGACACCAGGGAATAACTGTTTAGGTACTGGGCAGATGACCGGGCAGGGAGATGGACCAGTAGCCTCCAGGAATAATTTTATTTCTGAACAGGATGTTGAACAGCGAGGGGGAGGAGACCACTAGACCACCAGGGTTTTACATTATTTTTGAATGGGAGAGTGATCAGCAATGGGGGAGGGACCACTGAACCACCAGGGAGTTCTATATTCATTTTGAAGGGGACGGTGATTGGCGATAGGGGAGGGACCACTAGACTACCAGAGAGCGATACATGGTATTTATTAACGGAACGCTGATCGGCAATCGGGGAGGGACCACTAGACTACCAGGGACATATATTGTATTTATTAACGGAATGGCGATCGGCAATCGGGGAGGCACCACTAGACTACCAGGGACATATATTGTATTTATTAACAGAATGGCGACTGGCGATGGGGGAGGGACCACTAGACTACCAAGGACATATATTGTATTTATTAACAGAACAGCGATGGATGATGGGGGAGGGACTACTAGACTACCAGAGACATATTTTATATTTATTCACGGAACTGCGATCATTGGGGGAGCCACTAGCTCCAGGGATAGCTGTAGGAAAACGAGCAATTGGGGGGGGGCGGTGCAGCACAGAACAGTCTTGCTTCCTATGCAAATGGACCAATAATAGGCATGCAAATGACCCCTTAGCACCTTGCATGCCTAATGGATTAATTTGCATAAGTCCCTTTTCATATGGGGATTTCTGCCTGGGTGCAAGCCATTGTGCCACCCTATTGTGGGAGCTGTGTCTGCCTGGCGCTAGGTGGCGTAGCACCTGATCTCACTGGCTCTATGTTTAGTGGAATAGTGCCGATGCTCTATTCCACTGAATATAGTGGTTTCGGACACCTGGGCAATCGCAGGACGCAGTGCAGTGTTTTGCTCCTTGCTTTGCCCAGATTTGAATATCAGGCCCCGGAAGTTTTCTTTTCTGCGTTGCTAATTAGAAGAATTTCTACCTGACAGTACTTGGTGTGATTTCAGCACCTACCTGGAGGCTGACATAGTCAGTTCTAGTCCTCCCTATACATTATAAGCATTGTGATCACACTGACTGTGGCATCGCTAGTGTAACCCCGCAGGATCTCCGTGGGTTCCTTTTTATGTAAGATTGATTCCAGGCTACAAACAGTTAACTCCTCAGAATTAGAGTACATGAGTCACTGCAGGGGGCCGGGCTTGCAGCAGCAGCATAATCCCCACTGCAGCAGTCAGTGACAGTTGGTGAGAGGGCACTGAGCTCCCAAAATCTCACTTCCTTGCTGCAGTTACAGTTTCTGTGTCGCCAGCCTTCGATGTAGGAGTCCCAGATGGTGTACACCTGGCAGAATCATCTCTTCTGTGGAAACAGTAAGTAAAAGTCTAATGGTTTTGCTAAGAGGAAAAGATACTTTTTTGGCCTAGAATGTGTTTTCTGTGAATTTGTGACAACTATTCAGAGGCTTGAATGCCTGGTAAACATAATCAGGAACTGTTAGAGCTATTATGTACACACTGAATATGCTGAATATGTACACACTGTCGGAGAGGAGGGATGGGGGGGATATGATTGAAACGTTCAAGTATTTGAGGGGGATAAACAATGCTAGCACTGAGGGGGTGTTTAAACTGAGGAGGGGTAGGGACACAAGGGGGCACAGACTAAGATTGGAGGGTGGAAGATTTAGGAGGGAAATGCGGAGGCACTACATCATGGAGAGGGTGGTGTCTAAATGAAATGCTCTACCAGAGGGGGTGGTATCATGTAAGACAGTAAGAAGTTTTAAGAGGGAGTGGGACAAAGCAAGAGGGAGGGTCTGGGTGGCAGGGGCTGAGGCCGTCATGGGAATGACAGATGGGGATGGGGGGTGGGGCAGCTGCAATCTAGCTGCACACTCAGGCAGACATTGATAGACCGGGTGGTCTGTTTCTGCTGGTAGATTCGTATGTTCATATTATCCCCTTCACTGTGAACCTCTGCCTCCTTCATCTGAGGATTTTTTGTGAGAGAAAAAGAACACCTTTCTGTGGCAGAGAAAGTACAGTACTTCCTGTGAGAAGGTACAAGTGTTTGCCCTACTGTTTTAAACTCAGCTTCCTTCTCTCCCCAGGGTTTAAGAAGGGTATCCCACATATTTGTTCATAGCACCCACTTTTGGTTCCGACAACGAGTCGGTGTGCGGGTACTGACCCTCTGCCTTCAGGCCCTGGAGTGACCCAGAATGGACTCCAACTCCAAGAATGCCTGTGGGATATGTGTCAACTATGGCAAGGACTGAATTTAATAGTTCTTCCCAAGTGCTGATGTATCCATGTGGGGTCAAAGCTCTGTGTGTGTGTGTCTCTCTCTCTCTTTATGCTTTAGGGGATGTCTGAAATGTGAACAGTGTGCCACAGGCAATCCATTGGAATTTAGCCCTGCAAACACTGTGGGTTGCCTAAATTTGAGTATGTGAAGATTGCCTCAGGGTCTGCTGTGCACCCCTAAGATATTTTGGATCTGTATTCTGAAATTACTGTGAATCAGATGTGTCTGAGGCACACCAAATGGATGCCTGTTTCATTCAATATTTAAACTGTAGTTTAGATAGAAAAGTCCAATTCCGCCCCCCCCCATGAAGGGAGGGCATCCCATGTTTTTGGTGACCACAATAACCCCTAGCCCCTTCAAAGTGCGAGTTGGAGGGAGGTTCGAGACACTGTATCTCCCCCACCATTCCTGTCCTGAGCTGGGGTGGCCCACGCTTGATGGGAGTTGTGTGGTGGAAGTGGCATCTTGGAGGTTAGAGGAACAGCCCCCTAGCACCCCTTAACTGAGGGTATGATCCCTAGGGGTCCCTCCCAAGTGCAAGCCACGCTTGTGCCAGGGCAGATGCTGCAATGTGGTGATATATTGGGAGATATGTAGTGTAAAGAAATAATTTAAAGCCAGTGATTTTTCCATTTTTAAAAATGACCAGTTACATTTCAGAAAATCTTAAACTCCATTGTTTGTTTTCCCCAAAATGAGAGCAAATTAGAATGTTTTGTATAAAACTTTGGCTTAAAAGGGAGGGATTTGCCCAAAAAGCAGGTGGAAAGTGGGTTTTTTTTTATTATTAAAAAATGATGCCCAAGTGCTGGTTTAAAAATGAGTAATTCTGTTTTTTATTAGTGTTTTTCATTGAAAACTGAGAATCATCGACCCTAGTAATTCAAGGGCCTCGACCCTACTTTCGAGTCTTTTTGTAATTCTTGTATCTTAGGAACTGATGAGCAGCCTCAAACTGAACTCTTTCAGTGACACCTAAAAGACGATTGGATTCATCAGTTGAAGTTCTGGGGCTTGATTCTCAAAAGAGCCTTTAGACTGATGCAAGCTGCGGTGAAGGGCAGCTTGCATCAATGCTCGGTGCGCCAGGGACCCTGCACCTGATTCTCTATCGAGGAGGGGCCCGTTGGCAAAGTCCCGCAGCTTGCGGCAACTGTGGGCATGCGCCAAACAGACAGCCCATCTGGAAGGCTTGCCGCAAGCTGCATGCCAGCCATGTGGTGCTCTAGTACAGTTTGCGGTAATGCAGTGGCATGCAGAACAGCAAGAAGGGTATGTGCTGAGATATGAAGTAACAGCACAGCTATAATATACATATGCAATGCGGTATGGCGATGATAAAACAGTACTTACAGAAGCTTCCGAATGTTGCATAAATGTACCTAACATGCATTGTCTGTGTCATCTGTAATGCCTGTCCAATCGTCCTCCTGATGATTAGTATTACTATATGTGTGCTGTCACTATATATATATATATATATATATATATATATATATATATATATATGCATGGTAGTATGTGGCATATGTGCTGTAACCATCCCCAGTAAGTTGACCAGGACCACCCATGGGTGGAACACGGACCATTAGACTAGCCCTGGCTGGTCTAAGGGGTGTTAGGTTCTGTCGGCACCATTTACATTAGAGAATTCAATAAAAAGGGGTGTTGCAGTGAGGCACGGCTCCTTGCACCATGACACACCCCTTTTTGTGCTACAAGGACGGCGCAAATTCCCCTTGGCACATGCTGCAGGCTGTTTTTGAGAATCGCTCTCGGTGAATCTTGTGATGCAAGCCACACCTTGTGCCATTTCATGTGGTGCAAGCCCTTTGGGTTAGTCGGGAATGTTTGAGACTCGAACCCCTGGAGTCTAAATTAGTAATGGTGGACTCTGTCCTGGGGGGAGGGGGGCTGAACCTAACGACTTTACCTACCTAAAATGGAGTATAACCATCTGTCAGAGGGTGATTGCTGCTGCAAGTGGATCCAGAGATATTCCGTGACTTGGGAGAGATCCTTTCAGGATGCTGATTCATATTGGATAATGGCAGCTGTGGCAATTACCTTCTAGAGGAACTGAGGAAGAGTTGGGGAAGCTTGCACTGGGACCGGTTTGTGGGCCGGACTTTTCCTGTGACGCTGGTACTGGAGGGTGGCCATTGCCTCAGAGAAGGTCTGAGCGGTGTGCCGGTGCTTGGTGGGGGGGGACTGCCTCTGAAGAAGATCTGCTATTCCCTGGCTGTATCAGCTGAACAATTGAAGAGCATGAATTGTTGGCAAGAAGAAAACAGACTGTTTTGTTGTGCTGAGCTTAGATCGGTGGCTTTTTTGCTGTTATAGTACTGGAGCCTCTTGCTGTGGCATTACTGACATTTTAATTGTGAGATTAGTAAAGGTCAGGCCTAGGAGGGAAAGACTCTCCCTGTGTCCTGAGGCCTGGCCAGGCCGAAGAGGTGAGAGTTCTGACTTTTTTCCGTATTACTTCTTACTGGACTTTATTTGCAAACTCTTTTATGGAAGTTCATACTATCAAAGGACTACAAATATAAATCTGGACTGGAACAATTGTGCTAAACTCTGGAACCTTTGCTGGACTGATAATATAGCCCTTGCTATTGGAGTTAGGGTAGGAATTGATGTTTACAATATTTTGTTAATTTTTAATATATTTTGTGTGAGTGATGTATGATTGTGGGAATATGTGGTTGAGTGTGTGAGTGAGTGATTTTCGAGCAATAAAATTATTTGTTAGGGGTGGTATATGATACTGAACTGTATGGTGATTAGATTGGGATTATTTCTTGGGTGTGTTAATTTCTTAGTGAGATTTTTAGGATTTTAAGTAAAACTGTGTGTCTTGGACGGGGATCTTTAAGGTGCAGCTACTTGGTGGCCTCCCTCGGACACCTCCATCCCTGTGAACTTCCATCACTTCCTACAGATGTTTATAGGAAGTATAGGGCATTAGGGATAGCTTGGAGGAGGGGGTCTGGAGGGGGGCATGCCCGAGTGGCTGCAGGGTGTCTGAAATTTGGGTGGTGAGGCCAAGGAGGCAGCCTGGGGTGAAATGGGAACTGGAGAGGGGCTCACCCTGTTTAGTTCTCCTATCCAAGGGCTCCACTATAGGAAGTGGGCAGATACCTGATCCAGCAGCCTTCCTCCATTCTACTTGGGTTGTGTTGTGCAATGCCAGGTTGATGAAAAACAAGACTGCCATAATGGTGGACTTGGTTGCCTCAGTAGACCTGGCTTGCATCATGGAGACCTGGCTGGATGAGAATGCCACTCCCATTTTGGAGGCAGCAGTGCTGGCCAGGTACTCTGTGATACACTCCTCGAGGGAGGATCGTGGGGGGGGGTGGCCATTTGTTTTAAATCTATCTTGAACCTCACGGTGCTATCTGTTGATCCCACAGGGTCTTTTGAGTGTGTTGCCATGTGAGGGAGCCCTGGTGCGGGCTTCACAGTCCTCCTGCTCTATCGTCCTCCTGGAATGGATGGGGATTTTTTGTGGGAGATCGATTAGCTAGTCACCAGGCTCGTGGTGGAGTCCCCCAGATGGTTGATTCTGGGGGACTTCAATGTCTGGGTTGATGACAGGTTCTCTGTATTTGGGGATGATCTCCTCAGGAGAATGGAGGCTCTGGGCTTCTGACCTCAGAGTAGATCCTTGGTCGGATCACAAAACTATGGGGTTCGTGTTTGGGGCCCCCCCCATGGCTCTGTGGAGATGATCCGGTATCGCCCTTTACAAGGGGTGTCCTCAATAGGACTACAGGCGGTACTGGATGTATTGAGTGTGGAGGCTACGTCTGCAACTGGGATGGAGTGGCAGCCTACAATTGGGCTGTCACTGTCACCTTTGATTCAGTCATATCCGTTCATGTTCAGCCCCTGTCTACTCGCTGGAGATCTCCTTGGTATGATGAGGAACTTAGGGAGTTAAAGACAAGGGGTTGGAGGTTAGAGAGATGTTGGAGAAGATCTGGTCTTATGGAGGACAAAATGGCTCTGCGGTCACATTATGTTGACTATCAGGGGGCAAATTCCCGAAAGGAGGCTGATTGTTTGTCCAGGAAGATTGCTGTGGTAAGGAGAAGACCAGCTCAGCTCTTCCGCATGGTAGATGGGCTATTACATGCTGCCTGTCTCAGTGTTGGTGGGGCAGGATCTAGCACTAGGTGCGAAGAGCTTGCTCTGTTCTTTGCTGACAAAGTGTCCTAATCAGGGCCAAGATCTCCTCCAGCACCACTTGAAGGGAATGCGGGGATCATTCTGAGCAGTGTCGAAACACTCCTCCTGCCTGGGCTGAGTTTGAGCTAGTTGGGGTGTAAGAAGTGGTGAAAATAGTCTTGAGGCTGCAACCAACACAGTGTGATCTGGATCCAGGTCCAACCCACCTTCTGGCTGGATGTTTGGACCTGATCGAATCTGTGCTGGTCGAGATTGTAAACTGCCACTTTTGAAGGTCACTCCAGGCTTGGAGGTCAAGTAAGTGCACAGTATTTTAATATAGATGCAGCCCTCCTAGTAAATGAGCTAGTTGCAGTTTTCCCTAGACCTGGGAGGGGCTTACACTAGTAATGAATAAGAGATGATGATCTGTTGCTTGATTGGTAACTTAGGACACGTTACCAGTCAGATGGCAGGGCTTGTGATATAACTAGTGAGGTCATATGCTGATAACACAGCAGAAATAATAGAAGTACATCCCATATGTCATCAAATAGAAGATGCTACTTCTTTGTATTTTGATGTGTGGCATGCATTTGAGAATGGCTTGTATTGTAAAACCAGATATTTAGGTGTGAAAAAATTAAATACTACACATTCTGAATTTGATCAAGTATATTAATACTGGTCTACTTCGTAGTAAAATAAGCATAACAAATATCAGCTAAGATCAACAATTCAAAAAAGAAATACAGTAATAATCATGGGTACTGAAAAAAAAATCATGGAGAGTCCCACCAACAGTGCTCTGCATTGGAGTGTCACCCCTGCTCTTGGATTCTGGACATATCAATGCTATAGCATCTGTGTGGCACTCCCTTGCTGGCTCTGGGGAATTCAAATTGTACTATTCTGTAGCCATCATGGGGTTAATTGGTGTTGCTCAGGACCCACAAGGCAAGTCCTTTCAGAGGCGTAAGTGGCAGGAGTTTTAAGTGGCTGTTGTAGAAGGAGCGATGGAGGCTGGTAACCTGTGATGCACTGTCAAGTAAAGCTTTGCATGGTTTTCCTTCAATGAGGACTTGAAATGTCAGCTCTGGGGCCCAATAGTCCAGAGGGCAGCTTGCTCCCTCTGGGGATTTGGGGGGCAGGGAGTTCATTTTCAGCAAGGCACAGCAACTTTATTTCTTTAGCGCCCTTTCCTGAAGGCTCAAGGTGCTTTACAATAAAAACAACTACAAACTCTTACTTAAAACAGGCAGCATATATAAACTCATAATTAGCAGTAATGCACGTTCAGGAAAAGCCTCAGCAAAAAAGAAGGTTTTCAAACTAGACTTAAAGGCCTCTATTGTATGGACAGATCTATTATATTCGGGCAAAGCATTCCATAAAGTGGTTACTGCCACACAGAATGCTTGATCTCAAGAAGTCAAAGCTTAGAAATAGGGACAGAAAGCAAGCCAGCATTGCAAACGGAGTGAGGGAGTTAGGTGGTAGGGTACTAAGGGGTCTTTTAAGTAGCATTGCATACAGCATTTTATTGTCAGGGACCTAAGTTGCGCCTCACTGGGCTCTGCTGTCATTTCCCTGCTGGGGTGGTTGGTTTTCCCACTTCTAATTCACAAGCTTTGGATTTGTTGGATGAAAGCAGCCTTGAGCTATGTGTCCTTCCTGCCACATCTGTAGCAAAACAGATTGTTCCTGGAATGAGGTAGGGGGGTTTGAGGCCATGCCAAGGGGCAGCAGAAAATCTAGGAGCACTTCATCTACCTGGAGTCAACTCTTGCGACTGTTCATGTGCTGTGGCCAGTACTGTTACGTGCACCACCAATTGCTTCCTTTCCTTTCTTGCTCAGTGGCATACATCTGCGGTCCTTCAGTAATGGCCTGTGGCATGTGTGGGGGTGGCTTTCCCTGTAGACACTTTCAGCGACTCTCCATTCTCCCTGAGACTCTTCTTCTCGTACCTCTTCTAGAAACTGTTTCAGGTTGGGTGGTATGGCTTTCTGGTCCTTTAGATAATGTGTGAGAAGACAGTCACCTATGAGTATATGGCCCCTTACAACATTTGCTCAAGTCCGCTTCATTCAGCTTGGTTGGGGTTGATTCCACCAACTTCAGCTGCTTGTTAGATAACTATCTCTCGTTTCCAGTCAGGCCAGGTAATTAGACAATTTCTCTCCCTATTTCTGCATGGTGGCTCGCAGCTGGAAGATCAGATCTGCGCCACTCCTGGCGGGTCCATAGGTGCTCTTTAACACTGCCGGGTAGTTCTGCAGGGTGCAGTTTGGCTGATAGGTGCACAGAGAATGGACAGTGTGCAAAGCTTTCCCCTAATGCTTCCCATGGCTCATTTACTTTTTTCATCTTCTGAGCACTTCCATTCTGGGAGCACTGGTGTTGCATGACTCATCCAGGTGTAGTAGTCACCTCCCCTGTTGGGGGTGGAAACAGCACCTGAGAATGTGTGTAATCTTCTGTAGAAGCTGATGTCATAGTGGGGTACAAGAATGGCTGCTCCTCCTTGTATCACCAGTGCCTGACTGGCAGAAGGTACTGGGGATGTCACACCTTCTTTCTGTAACCGGTCGCTCACATTCTCGGCAGTCTTTCCTTCTGCACTGAGGAACAAGAAACATTTTCACTTCACAATATGTGGGGGCCATGGGAAACTTGAGCGAAAGATTTGGGATATCACTGGACACCAGTGCCTTAATCACTTGCACTGTCTTTTCCTCACTGGCCAACAACATTATTAATTTTTCCACCCAGTCAGCGGTCTGTTCTGGCAGGAGGGGGGAACTGAAGGCAGACTACCCTCTTGCCAAACAGGTGCCATCCCCCTTCTGAATTTGTTGGGTTGAGTATAGCGGGCAGTTTGCTACATTGGGTATTCAGGCCTAAAGTGGTGTGGTGCCTCCACCTGGGGTGGCAATATGGGGTACTTGAATGCTGACACACAAGACTATTACCCCCCCAACAGGAAACAGTGCATAATGTGGCCACACAGTTCTGCCTCCAGAACAAGTAACACAGTAACAGCAATAACAGCCCCCAAACCAAGAACTGCAATTCAAAAAATTATTTCTTTCAAAGAGTGGGTACAGAAATGACAAGGGGGCAGAAAGGTAAATGGGAGCAATGGGGTAGCAGGAGGACTTAAACTCTATGCAGGCAACAAAACAGTTCTAACAATTTGCCCCACAGAATCTACTCACCCCAGGCAGTCCTCAAACCCCCCAGTATGATGCACCCAATTTAATCCCACCCAAAGGCCATGGGTGAGAGCCCACTTTAATTTTTTGGGTTGCAGTAGATACCCTACTGGGGACACAGATGCTGCTAATAGGGTGGAGCTTGGTGGCACCCTTTAAATTGTTGCTGGTGAAACTCACTTTAAACACAGCTCTTGCAGAACAAAGAACTAACAGTTTAAAAAGGTTTAAAAAAGGCCCCTATTTATAATCTACAGAGGATGGGTGACTGGGTGGCCTCCATAGGTCTTCTGTCTGGGCCTCTCACACTGGCAAAGTCCTGCCCTCCTAGACTTATCCCTCAGGTCCAGGTACAGAACACTTTCTCCCCAGCTGAAGAGCTGAAACTCCGGTGTTTACTCACAGTCTGATACTTCAAACCATGTCTCTGATGTCAGTTGCTGGAACTGGTTGGATGGGTGCAGTTGCTCCTGGCTGGGATGAAGGCTTCCCCAGGATAGCTGGTAGTCTCGCAGAAGTTTTGCTTTTCTCTCTCTCGCTCTCTGAGGCTCTGGTTCTGCAGATGCTGTAGGCATGGACCTGGAACAAGACAGTGGGCTCCTCAGGCTGTAGACATTGGAGGAGCAAAGTCTGTGGTAGGCAGAAAATCTCAACTGCAAACTTGCCGTCACTTAGCAGTTTTGTTTACAATTTCTGCTTCTCTTTTCGCAAACACTTTTACTGGGATCCCATGACTCTTTAGGTTTGCCAAACCTGCGGTGCCTGGACAGATAGTGGCACACTGGCCCATGTTCCGACACACAGCCAGCCATTCAGCACTTTGACTGAACTGGCCTTGATCCCTGGGAACAGATCCTTTTATCTGGTATGAAATTCAGTGCCTGTTTAGCAGTTTTGTTCTTCGGCAAACAGTCTTTAGAAAGTTAACCTTGCTGGCCTGGTAGCGCAGAGGGCTGAGGCGCTGATGCCTTACCTCGTGCTATGCCGGCGACATGGGTTCAGGAATGAGCTCAGGTCGCTGGGTGCCAGCTGGGGGGGAGGGTTGGAGTGGAATTGAGCCATGGCTCTCCCTTCCAAAGTGGTGGATGCCCCCCTTCTGTAGTCCTACTCCCACAGGGTGGAGGTCCAGTGGGTGCGTAAGCAGTACGGGCGGTGATAAAAAGTCAGGGGAGGGGTGGAAGTGGCTACTGGATCCTGGCATGTTCATGCCCCTCCATGTGCGTACACGCATGTGTATGCCATGGCCTCGGGAGGGTAGGGAGAAAATGGAAAAAATAATAAAAACTGTATATGAAGAAAAAAAAAGTTAAACCAGCCGTGTTTCGACTGCATATAGTCTTTCTTACACTGGAGACTTGTAACTGGTTGAAATTCATGGGCAAATCTTGGCCCAACCCCTGACCCTCTCCCAGAAGTCTATGCAGTGCCAAGGAAACAAGGCCTGGGGGCTACAATATTTGTTTACATGGCAGGGTAGACTCTCAGCAGTTTTCAGCAGCTTGCTGCATTTACATTTTTAGTCCAGGAAGGCAGCTTTTATCTTGCCCTGTGTTGTCTGTCCTTTGTTAATTTCATACTTCCCCTATTTCAGATCTGGGGCTCGTTGTGTGGCAGGCAGCCGATAAGCTGCTCTCCCCATCCTGTGTGCATGCACACTTTTACTTTCCCTTCTCGGCGTGCTGCCTTCCGTGGTCTGGGAAACTCTTTGTTTTGTGCCTGATGGCGTGGCTGATCCTCGATCCCAGCTCCATTGTCTACCCTGGGGCTGGGATTCTCCACTGGAAGGGGCGCATGGCTCCGTAGTGAAAACAGAGCTATAGCTCTGATATGTGCCCCTGTGCATGTGCAGCTGCCCAACATGGCCACCATACTCCTCTTCACTCCATTTCCAGCCCGCTGCCTCTCCTGGGCTTTGGGAACACTACTTGGCTGCTGATCCCTTCCTTTCCCCCTGCCTCGGCCTCAAGAGCAGTCCTGAGGACCCAAGAGCAAGGGGAGCTGTGCAGCGATGTCCATGAGGATCTGTAATGGAGCCCTGATTCAAATCCTGCCAGAGCTCCTGCATTTTGACGAAGTTGCCCTGCCAGTCCCTCTTCTGCAATTCAGCGAGACCAGAGGGTGCTGTCTAGAGGAGGGGCACAGAGGAGAGAGGAAACAATAACATGTGAGCCTCCAGAAATGGGGGGGGGGCCTTACATGTGATTTACGTAATCGCTGCATGAGCTGGCAACAGTTCTAGCAGTTTATCTTTTAACAAACAGTTCCTCTTGCAGTGTTTTTAGTCTTGCTGATATCTTTGTTAAGAACAATCTGCTGATATAGGTAAGAATGTGGAATCTTAATAGATATGGGCTGCTATACTGTTGTAACATTATAAAGCATTTCTCTTTTTTTGTCCCCTAAAAGTAAATGTGAGAGGCAGCAGTGCATGCAGACCTCTTATACATCCAAGAGGCTTTTACCTGCAGCAGTCTTCCTGCCTAGCTGTATTCTAAAAGTCTTTTCAAAGTAAGTAATTAGTCATGACAGGGTGTGCATTGTAGGATTTTAATGCCGATTCAGGAACTATAGAGCGCACTGGAAATCGCAGTGCAGGAACAAAAGCTGCTAGCTTGTTATTGTAAATGAAAAAGGAAAACTCCTGCACTTGAGAATTCAAGTTCAAAAGCAAAAGGGCTTATTTTATTCAGCAGGGTGCCATGCAGAAACCAAAGCTCCTGTGCTTTGACCCCAGACTGGGCTTCTATCCAGGATTTTAATGCACATCCCAGGGGTGTAGTTACGCATGAGGTCAAAGGCCAAGTGTCCTTACATCTCTGGGAAATGTATTTTATTTATTTATTTATAGCATTTTGGTAACTGGGTGAACCCACTGAGAACAGAGGTCCCTTTTTCAGGGGTGACTTGGAGTTAATTACATACAGTGGTATAATAGTTCACATACAGTAGGTTAATTAGGTACAATAATACACAGTAAACTTCAGGGTTTTAAATAATTGATTGGCAGTTTTTTTTCTTGGGACTATACTAACTGTACAGAAAGTATTTATATAGATTTTCTAGAAGTGTTGTGTTTATTAAACACAGAGAGGCAAGAGCTATGCATTTTCACAAAGATTTAGCAGTTTTATGAGCAAAACGCTAATCATTTTTTAGAGTTAAATACACCCCTGAACTTTTGGGTTAGAGACAGTAGACATATTAAATCCTATGCTGCACACCCTGGAGAGACTTATTACACTTACAAAATGGCTGTCAGTAGGTTTTTGGGGGGGGGGGGGAGAAAATGAGATTGGGCACCTGACCATGTGTTTATAGAGATCCAATGCATGAGTGTCCTTACACCCCTTGGAAATGTATTAAAATCCTATGATACACATCCTGGAGGGGCTTATTACACTTATAAAATGACTCTAAGTGTGTTTCTTGGGGAGGAAAATGAGATTCAGTACCTGGCCAAGTGTTTCATCTGTGGTCAGGTGGCATCTCTTGGCCAGTTAAATTTCTAGATGCTTTCCATGCTATTTTATAATTATTTTTAACTGATAACTAGCATTCTGAATGGGGCCACAAGAAAAAATCTCCCTTGCAAAGTCTCACCAGTTTACTTTACTTGATCCACTGTGCCAACGTCTATTTTGTTTTTCATGTAAAATCCAGGTTTCGGATTGTGAATCGTGACTCAAAAAAAAAAAAAAAAAATCAGCTGTTGCCTGCTGAGAGGTTGTAGTTTTTTTTTTATCTTATTTCTATTTTTTGCTCCCCCGGACGGCTCCCATCTAACCGACTCCCCCAGCTCCTGTCACCCAGAATTACCAGGGCTTACCTTACGCCCAGTCTGGGAGCAGTGCCTGCGAGGAGTCGGTTGTCATCCTGCAGTCATTTTTTTTGTCCACCAGTTTTTCTCCCGGGAGCCCCAGGAGAAGGAATCATGTGCGTGGAGCCACGCATGCACCTTACAGCCCCGGAAACTACCCCCTTCCGCCCACCCATTGGCCTAATGCCAGCTCTCTCAGCCTGCACGGCCTCCTGGCCTTCACCAGAGGGCAACCATTGAGCGAGAGATGCCACTCACCCTCCCCCGGAGAGGAGAGCTGCCCGCTGGCTGCTCCCCCACGTACCAACCTCCGACGACCCAGGCTTGCTCCCGAACCCTGGTCACCGGTGTGCTGTGAGGTGAGATGTCCAGGACCTCAGCCCTCTGCACCACCGGGCTGGCTTGAGAGGTTGTAGTTGTGGAAAAAAAACCTGACATCAGCACAGTTGCACTATGACATTTGCTGTCACCAATTAAAACTTTTCTTGTGACAGTATGTCACCAAGCAAAAGAATGTTCTATGTATAAAATCTGCTGCTAGCTCAAACATGTGTCTCTTGCCAAAAAAACAAACAAAGAAAACAACAGCTGTTTTATTTGTTGTGTGACACTCCATGTGGTGAGAAAAGAAAAGATTGCTGCCATTTCACTATGCATATAAAAAAAGAAATGTTTACAATATAGATTCACTGACCTACGCAGCCAGTATAGTGTTGCTTGTGCAACTGTGTTAGTTTGGTTTTGGCTGTTTGCACTCTATTCCAGAGGAATTACCACCCTGTAGGGGTACGACAGTCAAGGAACCTTCGGAGAGGGTTCCACCCCTAGAGGTGCCACGGGACGATTCTAGTGGCTAAAGATACGTTAGGAATCCCCAAAAGAAATGTAGTACAATCATCCCCAAAGAAAGAGGCAACACGAAGCATATGAGCAAGCAGTAACTGTGATGTAGTAGCAGGAACTGTGACGTAGTAGAGAAGCATAGACAATTTGATGACATAATGAAATGCCCAGGTTTGTGTAGCATGATACTAATGGTTTGTGTTGAGATTAGGGGATCCCCTAAGGAGAGAGGGAATGGCAGGACATCCTCCACCTCCATCCAACAGCAGAACCTACCTAAAGAAACTAGGGGACACTACTATGCTAATTAAGAGTTATGACCTGAGGCAACAGAAGAGAGAAAGAAACTCTATGAGAAGGACATCTCTGGGGATCCAAGGCCTAGGTTGCCTTCCCTCCAGGCTTGGGATAGTTTATTTAGTGATGGCTCTGCAGCTACAATTTGGAAAACTCAATTAAAGAGAGGTAGAAAATATTCCAATTTGGAGGAAGGCCCTCACTCAAACCCTCTAGCGGGAACGCCGTGGAAGGTTGCGAGAAAACTCTGCAACAATACGTGCAACCAAGGCACAGGAGGAGAGCAACGACTGCTGAGGCACTCACCTGGTCTACCGAACCTAAAATCAAACCAGGTGAACCAGAGGCAGTTGTAGGGAGAATGTGGTGAAGGTGCCTTGCTAGGGAAACCACTGAAGTCGATGGCTAACTGTTACAGTGGAACACTAGAGCCAGAGGAGGTAACTTTTTCCACCCTTCACCGCTAGTCTTAATTCTACACCAGGAGCTGCTGTCACATAGCAGGCAACTACAGCCAAGCCGAGGGCAAGGACATTCCCAGCTATGGGCCAGGTGAGAAGGATCCCACCCCAAGTTGGACACGCTTGAGATGCAGTCTAAATGCAGAGCGAGACCATCGGATGCAGGAACCTTGTGCCAGAATAGAATGGCTGGCATGCCCCAGAAATTGATTGAGAGCTGAAAAGCTGGTGAGCTGAATGAGCACGGTGTGCTGAGATTGTAATGAGCATTGAGTGCTGAGACCTTGCAAGGTCGAATGCAGAATGGAGTGCAGCAGAATCCCAGAGGCTGAAGCCGAGGGGATGGCAGTAGGCATGAAGCAATGGTTTGCGTAAACAAGGAGCAATGACTGCATAAGCAAGTGTGGACCTGCACGTAGGTCAGTAAACAGAATAGTAATAAGCGGACCAGCACGTAGGTCTGCATAACATAGGGCACACAGCACTGAATAGTGGCAAGCCAGCCAGGCATTTCAAAGCCAAATCAAGGTGACAAACTCAGAGGATTTTCGGCGGGTGAAGACAGGATTTAGAACAGAGATAATTAGCCACATTGGCCATGACCCCCCCCCAAACATCTCCAAGTCCCCGCGCCGTAGGACAAACAAGGAAGCAATGGAAAGGCAGGGAACCACATGCAGATATTTAAGCTAATTTAATAGCCTCAGAAGGAGCTTTAGCTAACCTCAGAGTAGAACAAGGTACAATAGCAGTGGGAGTAAACAAAGCAATAGCAATAAGCAATTAGGCCTGTGCAGCAGTAGTGAAAACAATTGAGTACACCGAGTTGTAACTGAATAAATAAAAGGAGGCACAATACTCTGAAAGCACTGTCACCAGGCAGTGTAATGAGACTGCTACAGTGAGGTAATTAGAACAAGCAAGAGTGAGCTATATGAAAAAATTACTCATCTTAGTAATGTTGTTTCTTCTAATGGAGTCTTGCTATATTATGACATATGCAGTGAGTCCCAACCTTTGAACTGCTCCGGAGGTGAAAGAGTTAACATTCCATGCCAGACATGGAACTTTGAGCTTGAGCTCAGTTGAAAACTCTATCTGTTGTTCTTCAAACTCAAACTGTCAGATCTTTACGAGCAAAACTCACTAAGACTCTGTGTGGAAGCTGTAAACCTACACTAGCCAACTGGCTACTAATTATATAAACACATTTTTTGGTGCCAAAACAAAGACTCAAGTCAGGAGACCCAAAAAATGACAAACACAACACAGATCACCCCCAAAAAGGAGGGGTGAAAACAAGGTGGGCATCTAAAAAGTGCCAACACTGCCCTTCCCACCCACATCCCCAAAAGTAAGGTTCTGAGAGGGGCAGGCGGGGGGGGAGGTCATAAAATAGCAAGACGCCATTAGAAGAAACAATATTACTAAGGTGAGTAATTTTTTCTTCAAACAACATGAAGTCTTGCTATATTATGATATATGCAGACTACACAGCAGTACCTCCATGGAGGAGGTAAAGAACCTACTTAGGAAATAGGCTCTGAAGCACAGCTGTGCCAAATCGAGCATCACTCCTAGCCTGGATGTCCAGGGAGTAATGCTTGGTAAAAGTGTGAACTGTTTTCCAGGTAGCTGCTTGACATATCTCTAGGATAGGGATGTCCCTGGCAGCAGCCAGAGATGTAGCTGTACCTCTGGTAGAGTGAGCCCTCAGGACTGAGGGAGGAACTTTACCTAGTTTTTCATAGCAGAATTGGATACAAGAGATGATCCACCTGGCAATGGATCTTTTAGTGGCAGGTTTCCCTTTGCCGACCTCACCATAAGTGAGGAACAGTTGGAGGGAGTCAAACCTGTGACCCTTGGTACGATCTATGTAGTAGCTAAGGGATCTTTTGACATCTAAACTGTGCAACCTCCTCTCACCAGAGGAGGAATGGTCAGTGAAGTACACAGGAGACATAGATTGATTAAGGTGGAAATCTGAGACCACCTTAGGCAAGAACTTCTGTTAGTCCTGAGGACTACCTTATCTCTATGAAAAGAGATAAAATCAGGCTCCACTGACAATGCTTGTAACTCACTTATGCGCCTGGCAGAAGTGATGGCTACCAAAAACACAGTTTTCCAAGTCAAGTACTTAAGCTCTGCTGAAGACAAGGGCTCAAAAGGGGGTTGCATAAGCTGGGCAATGCAAATATTAAGATCCCAGGCAGGGGCAGGATCTCTGAATGGGGGGTTGGTGTGAAGCAACCCTTTGAAAAACTTGGAGAATACAGGATGAGCTGAAAGAGAAGAGGGTTTACCTGCTGATAAGAAAGCAGACAAGGCTGCCAGGTGCACTTTTAGGGTAGCTAGTCTCAGCCCCAAAGTATTTAAATGGACCATATAATCCAGGACTGTGGGTAAGTCAGCAGATTCTGGGGAAATATGCTTTCCAGAGCACCATATGGAAAATCTCTTCCACTTGGAATTATAAGTAGCCCTGGTGGAAGGCTTCCTAGAAGCCTTCAGGATATCAATACACCTTGGGAGAGGTGTAGTCAGCAAATTCTAACTCTTCAAGAGCCAGGCCTTGAGATTGAGAGATTTGAGGTTGGGCAAACTCTCCCCTGAGCACAGGATAACAGATTGTGATTCCTGGGAAGACACAGGAAGGTGGACTACTAAGGACATAAGGAGTGGGTACCAGGGCTGTCTGGCCTAGTCTGGAGCAATCAGGATCATCTTGCAGGGTTGAGATCTGATTTTGACTAGCACTTTGAACAGGAGAGGAAGGGGAAAAGGCATAGAAACTTCCCTTCCCAACTGAGAAGGAAGGCATCCAGGGGACTGAGCCCAACACTGGGGTCTGCAACAAAAAGGGGAAGTTGGTGATTGTCTGGGGCTGCAAAAGATGCTTCTGGGTGTGCCCCATCTGGCAAATACTACCTCCAGTACTAGGGGATCCAGGGCCCATTAGAGTGATGGCCCTGGGAAATCTACTGAGGCTTCTTCCAGGATATTGTCCTTGCCTGGGAAGTGAACTGCTACAGGGAGGTGTTCAGGAGTAAGCCAGAGACCACAACTTGATTACTCCGGTGCACAAGGCCGTGAGACCCGAGTGCACCCTTATGATGTACCACATTGTGGTGGTATTGTCTGTTCTGACCTGAATAACTTTGTTCTGAACAGATTTGGAAAAACTTGGAGTGCTAGAAAACTTCTCTGAGTTCCAACAGATTGATGTGGAGCAGAGATTCCTGAGGACCACAATCCCTGGGCAGTGAGGGTCACCAATGTGACTCCCCACCCCAATAGGGATGCATCTGTAGTAAAGATTAAGGAGTGAGACTGAGGGGTGAAGGGGACCCCTGTCTCAAATTGCCCTGGTCCTGCCACCACTGAAGGGCCTGGATCAGGGTTCGAGTCACTGGAATTAATTTGGTTAGAGGGTCCCTCCTTTGAGACCAAAAGGCTCTCAAATGGAACTGGATGTCCCTCATCTGAAATCTGGCTCCCTGCACTACTGCTGTCGAAGCAGCCATGTGTCCCAGGAGCTGGAGAAAGTGCCTTGCTGGTTGAGAGACCTGCAGGGTGAAGGAGGAAGCCAGAGAAATCAGGGTCCTTGCTCTTTCCAGAGGAAGGAAGGCTCTGGCTTCTTTTGTGTTCAGTTCTGCACCTATGAAGGTGAGAAGCGTGACAGGTTCTAGGACTGACTTTGGAAGATTGAGAAGGAAACCTAGAGAAGTTAGCAGTTGCTGGGTTACCTGAAGATGTAACCTGACTTGGTCTGGAGACTGGCCTACTATGAGCCAGTCATCCAGGTAAGGAAAGATGGCAATTTTTTGCCTTCTTAAATGGGCAACTGCCACTGCCAGGCATTTTGTGAATAGCCTTGGGGCAGATGTGAGGCCGAAGGGCATTGCTCTGAACTGGTAATGGCCTGAGGGCAGTTTGAATCTGAGGTACTTTCGATGGGAGCTTCTGATGAGAACATGAAAATAGGCATCTTTGAGGTCCAGAGACACTAGCCAGTCCCCTGGCCTTAAAGAGGGTAAAATAATTCCCAGAGTCACCATTTTGAATTTTGGTTTTAAAAGGTGCTTGTTTAGATATCTGAGATCCAGGATGGGCCACCATTCTCCTGTCTTTTTTGGGGTAAGGAAGTACTGGAGTACAACCTTTGCCCTGGTGTAGGGTGGAACCCTTTCCACAGCTCTGAGAGCCAGAAGGGTAGAGACTTCTGCCTCTAGGGCAAGAGCTCTGAAGGATTTGCAGGTGGAAAGGATCTGGTTCTCATCTTTGGAAATTTCTTGAAGCTGAGAACCAGTCCCTGGCTTACTACTTCCAGGACCCACCTGTCTGATGTTAGAGACTCCCAGTCCTGGACAAAGTAAGCCAGCCTGCTCTACAGGTAGGGGAGGATTGGCCCTGGGCACCCCATCAGGGTGCCTGCTTGGCAAGGGCTTTAGGCTGAGGGGTGGGAGCAGGTCTGCTTACTCCCCGTCTGCCTCTCCCTCTAAAGAACCCTCTCTGTGCATAGGCTGAAGAGGAGGCCTGGACTTGGTAAAAAGGCCTATGAAAAGGCCTGCCCCTGCCCCTGGGAGGCTGCCTTTGGGGAGTGACCTACCTTTCCTTGGCTTGTGCACTCCTATAGGTGATCCTATATTCATCCATTTTCTTCATGTAATTCTCTGTTTGCTCCCCAAACAGAGAGTTGCCCACAACAGGGAAATCCATGGCCTTAGTCTGGAGATCCTGTGACAGGCTAGTACATCTGAGCCAAGCCATTCTATGGAGAGCCACAGATGTAGCCATGACTCTAGATGATACATCATTAGAGTCCACTGCAGCATGGAATTGCACCTTAGATGCCTCAATACCATCAGCGGCCACCTGCTCCAGCTCCTTTGCCAGCTGGCCAGGGACCTGCTTTGCTAGAGCCAAAACCGTATCCCATCTGGATTTTTGGTATCTAGCCACATAAGCCATATAATTTGCCTGTCTGAGTCCCAAGGATGCTGCCATGTACTGTTTCTTTGCCATGGCATCTATCTTTCTGGAGTCCTTGTCAGGGGGATGAGAAGCTAAGGGAATATTTGCCTTGTCACAGGCTGCAGCCTGCACACCCCCCACAGGGCTGCATTGCTGTGTAAGGAACTCCGTATCAGAGCCTGATAATGCATACCTTTTGTCCATTCTTTTATCAACAGAAGGTATAGTGTGAGGAGCTTTTAAAATTTTTACTGTCTGTTTCCAAAAAGATTTATGCAGAGGAATAGACAGTCTCCTAGACTCTGGGATATCCATCATTTCTACATAATCAGGCTCTTCTTGATCATCCACAGCTTCCTCCATAGGGAGCTGGAGGGTTTCAGCTACTTTTTTATAAAACATAAAATGAGAAGGGGACTCAGAAAGCCTAGGGGGAGACACTCCTGAAGGTCTGTCTGGAGAGATGTCTGGCTCAATGGGCACATCCAGACTTTCAAATCCACATTCACTCTCCTCATACTCCTCTTTCTCCTCATCTGGTTCATAAAATTCCTCTAAATCATACTCTTGAACTGGTGGAACCAACCGAACCGAACGCTTATCTGATGGTGCCAGTTCGGTTGTAACCAGGGAGAGTGACTGAACAATTTTTATTGCTTTAGCTATTTCTTCAGCGGTTGGAGAGGGAAGTTTTGGCTCCACACCAGCTGATTTTCTAGTTCTCTTTGCTGGAACTGACTCCTCAAAGTCAGCTCTCCTTTTGCCCGAGAAAGTATCGCCCTGGTCAGAGGGCACTCCCTCCGGTTCGGTTTCAACCGAATCGGGCTGGCCATCCAGTTCAGTGGACTTTTTGGCCTCCCTTTCCCTGAGCCTACCAACTCTTTTATCCAGGGTAGCTGCAGGAAAACTCTTACAAATCTGGCAGTCTGAATTGAGGTGGTCAAACCCCAGACAATAAACACATGTGGTGTGGGGGTCAGCCTTGGCAAAGGCTTCCTCACAGACAACACAGTGTTGAAACCCAGTGGGCCCGGTTTTTCTTTTGGGTTTCTCAGACATTGTGCCAGCCTAACCAAAAACTTGCCCATTTATGGCAATCTGCCAAGCAAGAGTCCCTTATCGGTTCCCAACTGTGTCACGGGTCGTGGAAAAAACCGTAATGAAATCCGTTTTTGTTTTTTTTAGAACCGATAAGAACCGAGAACCGCACTTCTAAAATATAGCAAATGTAATAGAAACAACCTGATCGGTTCGAACTGAACCGATGAAACCGTTTACAAGTTCCACACAGAAAGTAAATGTAAAACCTATCTAGTACTTACAAATACCACAGATAGAGCTTGAACTGACCGGTTGCGGTTTAAATTCGGTCAAAAAAACCCAAAAACTTTATACTTTAACTGACAAAATGAACCGAGCAGAAGGAGAAATCTCTGGAGCGACTGTTCAGTGAGGCGGAGTAAAGAATCTGACAGTTTGAGTTTGAAGAACAACAGATAGAGTTTTCAACCAACCGAGCTCGAGCTCAAATTTCCATGCCTGGCATGGAATGTTAACTCTTTCACCTCCGGAGCAGTTCGAAGGTTGGGACTCACTGCATATGTCATAATATAGCAAGACTTCATGTTGTTTGAAAGCTAGGTTCAAAGTAAATCTGAGTCAGGTGAAAGTAACAGAATATGCAACATGGAGCAGCTATAGTTGAGCTGAAACACACAGATCAGGTTTGCAGTTGCAGTGTAAGTAATCAGAGTTGTGAGTAACTGAAAGCAAGTACAGTAGTATGGGCTCTGGAGTAGCAGTATGCTAGGAGCTTGAAAAAAAAGCCACACCCCCAAAAGACAAAACCAAAGACACACAAACACAGAAAACAGGGAACAAAAAAACCAGAAGGAAGCACACACAGCCGAGGGCCAACTATAAACCAGAAGCAGGACAATAAACGCAGAAGTCAGGCAGAGACAAACAGGAGCAGCAAGGGGGGGGAAGGGGGCACAGGCCCCAGCCAGGGAGGCCCAACCAGCTCAGAGGACAAACCAACAGAGCCTTCGGCTGCAAAGAAAAAATGCTTCACATTGAGGCTGAGAGGAACTGCTTATATAGCTCAGGAAGTGGGGTGGCTGGCTGCTTGGCCATTGAACTCCAGGCAAAGCCTTTCCAATTAATGGGATATCTGGAATGTCCATTGAAGAATCAAGAGTGACGTCTTAAATATATTTGTGTTCCAGATCCATCTGACTTTGCAGTTCTGAACACAAACATGTCCCGTCATGAAACTCTTTATTAGCTAAGAGACATCTCACACATCCCATTTACCTATACATGAGTGACATAGGTACTGTGGTACAACAGCATTCTGATATCACTTATGCGGTACAGCTGCATCTGGAAGCATATGAATTTCAATAAAGAACACTTAATTATATATGTAACTCCTAGATCCCCATGTCCAGGTTCACAACCTTGCCTGGTGACTGTACAGGGCCCAGCTGGTTGAAGAGTTAGGTTCACTCTTTCTCCTGTGGTAGGGGGGTTCATTTCAGAACAAATAAGAAATAGTGCAGTGTCTCCACCCAGAGAGAATAAGTGGGCTTGATGTTGTGTGCAAATAACCATAGACAATGATGGCAGAAAAAGACCCATGGTCCATCCAACCCACCCAAGTTGCCAGTTTAGCCCTGGGACCTGCTGTCCCTCTAGGGTCCTAACCTTCCCCAACCTCCCCCCTTTTCCTCCTAGCTTCTGTTGTAGTGGGCACGCACTATACCCTTCATTCTGTCTCAGTTTTGCTTGAAACAGTCAACGTTTTTTGCACCTTCCACTTCAGCTGGTAGACTGTTCCATGGCTCCACCACCCTTTCTGTAAAATAATACTTCATCATGTCCCTACTGAAGTTCCCTCCTGTTAGTTTCCATTCATGTCCACGTGACCACAAGCTAGCATTCAGACTAAATAGTTTCCCACAGTTCATTTTGTTAATTCCTTTTAAGAACTTGAAAGTCTCTATTATATCTTCACTCTTCCTTCTGGTCTCCAAGGAAGCACCAAGTTTGGTCGACAGTGACGATGCTGACCTTCCCCACAGCAACAGCACAAATACCGGCGCAGGCATTGTGCTGCCTGTTATAAAGGTGTTTTCTGTGAGGCTGTGCCCCATCCCCATATGAGGCTCTGCCCGCCCCACCGGAGTTTAAGGATTCCAACTCCAGGTCGGAGTTGGTCCGAGGAGGGGAGTGGAACACTGGGGGAAGGTGAAACATGGAAAAAGGACTATTACTGCCAATGTCGCTGTAATGGCCTTTTTTCCTGTTTTGCCGTCGGAGTGTCGATCAAAAGGGGTGCACAGGGTCTCTAGCGAATACTTGTTCAGTGCCTTGCAGCACCCCTCATAGAACTTGCCCTTTTGGCCCTGAATCATTTTCATCGCCCTGCACTGCACTGTCTCCAGCCTGCCCCTATCTTGCCTGAGGTTAGGACTCCAGAACTTGGCAGAGTACTCCAGGTGTGGCCTCACTAAGGAGCTATACAGGGAAAGTATTACCTCTTCCCTTCTGCTACAGTATCAGTTCCCCTCCTGATACACCCTATTATCCTACCCACTTTACTATATGTCTTGTTGGACTGACTTAATAGTTTTAGGAAGATACTGATGATAACTCCAAGGTCCCATTTCTCAGTTTTCTCACCCTGCCTATCCAGTACTCTGTCCTATGATTCTTTTTCCCTAGGTGCATTGCCTTGCAGCGCAGGGTTCAGTACTGGGTCCGGTCCTTTTTAATGTCTTTATAAGTGACATTGCAGAGGGACTGGAAGGAAAAGTATGTTTCTTTGCAGACGACACAAAGATCTGCAACAGGGTTGGAGGGACAGGAAGTGCATCCTTAGGATCATGAAAACAGTTGCAACGGAATCTGAGCTGGACGTCACTGTCCACCTAGGGACAAATGACTTGGCTCATCATGAGATTAGAGCAGTGCAGAAGGGCTTTGTAGAGTTGGGGAGGGGCCTAAGACAAATAGCACACACAGTATCCTTCTCAGAGGTGCTGCTTGTCAGTGGCATGGGTGAGGCGAGGGTACTTTGCACCATGCAGTTTAATGAATGGTTGAAAAAATGGTGTGGAGCACAGGGGTTTGGCTTCGTTGGGGACTGGGGTTCCACCTGGAGGGACACCAGCCTATACTGGTGGGATGGTCTGCATCTGTCCAGGAAGGGAACAAGTCTTTTGGGCAATCGGTTTAAATGCTTCATTGGCAAGCTTTTAAACTAGTCAAGGGGGGAGGCACTGATGAGCAGCAGGAAAATCCCAGCCTCCCCCTACAAAACAGGGTACTAAATGAGAAAAAGACCAAGGTAGAAAGGTCAGTGGGGGATGCTTGTACAGAAGGTAAAGCCATCAAAAAATGGAGAGCAATGAGTACCAATGCCCGTAGTCTGGGTAACAAGCTTCCTGAATTAGTGGCCTTGATGGAGGAGGAACATCTGGATATTGTAGCAGTCACAGAAACATGGTAGACACAGAACCATGATGGGGACATAAACATACCAGGATACACTATCTACAGGAGGGAAAGGGAGGGTAAAAGAGGAGGAGGAGTAGCTATCTACATAACGGAAGGAATCAAAGCAACAGAACAAAAGGGTAAACAAGGAGGAGAAGAAGCACTGTGGGTCAATTTGGAGACAGGCAATGGCACCACAATCTGCACAGAGGTTGTATACAGACCCCCCTCAGGGGGAGGAAATGGACAAGGAAATGATAGAAAGTATACTTAGAATGGCAGAAAAAGGGGAGATATTGCTGATGGGTGATCTGAATATGCCAGATGTTAACTGGAGTGCAGTTGCAGCAGCCACTTCTAAGAGTGGGGTTATTCTAGATGCCCTACAGGGGGCATGCCTTAGACAACTAGTATTGGAACCCACTCGAGAGGGAGCAATCTTAGACCTGGTTTTCTCAAATGGAGATGGAGAGAGGATCACGGATGTAGAAGTGGGTAGCCATCTGGGAACTAGCGACCATCGAACAGTATGGTTCACAATAAACACAGCAATAGAGTCAATCCATACAAAGGCAAAAGTACTGGACTTCGGGAGGGCTGACTTTGCCAAAATGGGTGAGTGCCTAAGGAATGCACTAGCAAATGGGCAGGAAGGAGGGGTGGAAGAACAATGGGGAATAATAAAAACTGCCATCACAGAGGTAACAAGCCTTTGTGTGAAGCAAATAAACAAAACAAAACGATGTAAGAAACCACTATGGTACTCAAAGGAGGTGGCAGTGAAGGTTCAAGAGAAAAAGAAAGCATTCAGAAAGTACAAGGAATCACAGAAGGAGCAGCACAGATAATTGTATCAGTTAAAGCAAAAGGAAGCTGGGAAGGCAGTCAGAACAGCAAAGGCCCAAACAGAGGAAAAGATAGCCAACTCAGTTAAGAAGGGGGATAAAACCATTTTTAGGTACATCAGGAAGCAAAGAAGACCAAGGAGGATAGTGAGGCTTAAAAAGGGAGGGGGTGGGCAGAGGGTGACTGTGAAAAGGCAGTGATACTAAACAAGTATTTTTGCTCAGTATTTACAAATAAAGATGGGAGGTACCTAAAACAAACAATAGAAACACTCTGGATACAGAAGTTGATACCAGCCCATTTACAGAAGAAAGGGGTCTGAAAGAACTCTTAAAACTGAAGGTGGACAAAGCAATGGGGCCTGATGTGATTCAACCCAGAATTCTAAAAGAACAAAGGGTAGAACTAGTGACACCACTGACTACCCTCTTTAACAAATCATGGGAGGATGGGGTGGTACCTGAGGATTGGAGGAGGGCAGATGTGATTCCCCTTCACAAAAGTGGGAGCAGGGCAGAAGCAGGAAACTACAGACCTGTTAGTTTAACCTCAGTGATAGGGAAAATGATGGAATCACCTCTGAAGGAAAGAATTGTCGAGTACCTAGGGGCCAGAGGGGCACAGGACCCGAGGCAGCATGGATTCATAGCGGGAAGGTCATGCCAGATGAATCTAATAGATTTCTTTGACTGGGTGACCAAAGTAGTAGAACATGGAGGGGCTGTGGACATGGCCTACCTAGACTTTAGCAAGGCATTTGACACAGTCCCACACAAAAGATTAATATACAAGTTAGCCAGCCTGGGAGTGGGTCCCAAGATGATAGCCTGGGTAAAGAATTGGCTGGAGAATAGGACACAGAGGGTAATAGTAAATGGAGCCCACTCTAAAGAAAGGGGGGTTACTAGTGGGGTACCGCAGGGTTCAGTATTAGGACCGGTCCTCTTCACTGTCTTTATAAGCCTCATTGCAGAGGGACTGGAAGGAAAAGTATGTCTCTTTGCAGATGACACAAAGATCTGAAACAGAGTTGATGCACAAGGTGGGGTGGAAAGGATGAGAAGTGACTTGGCAAGGTTAGAGGAATGGTCAAATGTGTGGCAGCTTAGATTCAATGCCAAGAAGTGCAAGGTAATGCACCTGGGAAACAAAACCCAGAGGAAGAGTACACAATGGGGGGTGACATACTAACAACAACAAAAATGGAAAGGGACCTGGGGGTAGTCATATCAGATAACTTAAAGGTGGGCAAGCAATGTGAGATGGCAGTAAGGAGGGCTGGGGGGATACTGGGATGCATAGGGAGAGGCATCACCAGTAGAAAACAGGAAGTTGTTATCCCTCTGTACAGACAGCTGGTGGAACCCCATCTGGAGTACTGTGTGCAGTTCTGGAGACCCAATCTCTGCAAAGACATAGACAGGATGGAAGCTGTCCAGAGGAGGGCAACTAAAATGGTGCAGGGTCTGCACTGGAAGACATATGAAGAGAGACTTAAGGAGCTTAATATGTATAGCCTCGAGGAAAGGAGGGAGAGGGGGGACATGATAGAAACTTTCAAGTAGCTCAAGGGATCAACAAAGTCCAAGAGGGTAGCATCTTTCAAAAAAAAGGTGTGCAAGAACAAGGGCACAATTTGAAGGGGGTGGCTCAGAGGTAATGTAAGGAAGTATTTTTTCACAGAGAGGGTTGTGGATGCATGGAACGGCCTTCCGGAGAAGGTTGTGGAGTCAAAAACAGTGGTTGAATTGAAGCATGCATGGGACAGTCATAAGGCAATTCTAGGGGGTTGGGGTAGAAAGAAGTAGGCTGCTGGTTAACTAGGATCTGTAGCTTATCCATTAGGTAGGGAAATGGGCAGACTGGGTGGGCCAAGTCGTCCTTATCTGCCATCAAATTATATGTTTCTATGATACACAAGGTGGGGTGGAAAGGATGAGAAGGGACTTGTCAAGTTTGGAGGAATGGTCAAATGTATGGCAGCTTATATTCAATGCAAAGTGCAAAGTAATACATCTGGGAAACAAAAACCCAGGAGAAAAGTACACACTGGAGGGTGAGATACTGAGAGCAACAGAAATGGAAAAGGATCTGGGGGTAGTTATATCAGATGACCTAAAGGTGGGCAAGCAACGTGAGAAGGCAGTAAGGAGGGCTGGGGGTATACTGGGATGCATAGGGAAAGGCATCACCAGTAGAAAACAGGAAGTTGTTGGCCCTCTGTACAGACAGTTGGTGAGACCCCATCTGGAGTGTTGTGTGCAGTTCTGGAGAGCCCATCTCCACAAGGACATAGACATGATGGAGGCTGTCCAGAGGAGGGCAACTAAAATGGTGCAGGGTCTGCACTAGAAGACAAAAAGAAGAGAGACTAAAGGAGCTTAATATGTATACCCTCGAGGAAAGGAGGGAGAGTGGGGACATGATAAACACTTTCAGGTACCTCAAGGGAATCAACAAAGTCCAAGAGGGTAGCATCTTTAAGGAAAAGAGATGTGCAAGAATAAGGGGGCACAATTTGAAGACAGAGGAGGGGCGGCTCAGAGGTAATGTAGGGAAGTATTTTTTCACGGAGAGGGTTGTGGATGCATGGAACAGCCTTCCTGAGGAGGTCATGGAGTCAAAAACAGTGGGGGAATTCAAGAATGCATGGGACAGACATAAGGCAGTTCTAGTGGGGGTAGGTGGAAGCAGGCTGATGGTTAACTAGGATCTGCAGCTTATCCATTAGGTAAAGAAATGGGCAGACTAGGTGGGCCAAGCAGTCCTTATTTGCCATCAAATTCTATGTTACTATGTTGGCATTGAATTTCAACTGCTAAACTTTAGACCACCACTCTCCTGTCCCATTTGTTATGCATAAAGTTAAAAGCAAGGATCTGTTCTGTCCATTCCTATTTCTGCCACTTGTCTCTCTCTCTCTCTCTCTCTCTCTCTCTCTCCCCTGTCTGCATAATCAACTTTTTCTTGTGGCACCAAGGATCTGGCCAATCTGAACAGTCCCACGCTTCCCCTCTGCTATCTTCCTGCCTTCACTTCCTGTTTCTTGCAGGATCCATACCGTTCTTCTATGCTTTCCTAGTACCAGGTGTAGTACCCATGCACAAAACTCCTGTTTTAGAGTTTGCAGTGTAAATCCCCCTGTTGACACCAACTGTTTTAGAGGCAAAGGTCAGGAAGGATAGGCAAACCAGGTGCAGTTATAAAATTCACATATAGTGGTTTATTGGCATCAATAATAAAATAAAAACAAGCATTTGTCAGTGTTGCATGTTCGTTTGCTAGTATTGGCATTGGAAGTGCAGGAGTTAGACAGATGCAGAATAGGAATGGCAGTTAAGTATTGAACTTCACGCCAACCCCACCTCCACCCTGCAGAGATGGACAGGCATTGGGGTATGCCTTTGGGTTGTCGCCCATAATGCTCACGCCATTTCACCTCATCCTATCCTGCAGACATCGACAAGTGTTGAGGTGTGCCTTGGGGTGTGCAGCTTTACAGTCACCCCATTCCATAAGGACATATGCTGAAATGGGTGCAGTATAGAAGAATGGGTGAACTCTGGGGCCAAAGAGCCCAAGGCACACCTAGATGCCTGTCACTGGCTGCAGGGTGGAATGGCATGAGCATTACAGCTGGCAATCCAAAGGCACACCCCTGACGCCTGTTAGTCTGTACGGAGGGGGAGTTATGGTTAGAAACCCTAACGCCAATGGCGTTTGTTGGTATTTGCAGCACAAATTTTCAACATGGTCTTTTTGTGACCCCCACCTCATGAAAGCATTTGGGATCTCTGCTCATGAACAGTGGCACTGTGATTTTAATCTGTCCCAAATGTTGATTTCCCACAGTGACTGCACCACTCTGCACCAGATGTGCGAAAACACAGTTCAGGCAGGATGTGAAAAATGACAACTGTAACATTCATATGAACGTGTAAAGAGATGGCAATGTTGAAAATCTGGAGTGAAAATATAAAAAATTCTCGAACTTACGAGTGTACGTGGAAACTACGCAATGCACGCTCATAACACAGCCATTTCGTGGAATTTTTTCACCAAATTTTCAACGTAAGGATTTTGTGACCTCTGTTCATGAACAGTGTCACTATGGTTTTCTTAATCTGTCCTGAACGCTGATTTCCCACAGTGACCATGCCATTGTGCGCCAGATGTGCGAAAACACATTTCGGGCAGGATGTGAAAAATGACAGCTGTACTGTTCATAAGGAGGTATGCAAAAGTGACAATATTGCAGATCTAGACTGAAAATATTTAAAATTCTCGAAGTTACGAGTGTGTGTGGAAACTGTGCAACGCACACTAGTAACATAGTCATTGTGTGGACATTTGTCGCCACATTTTCGACACAGGCATTTTGGGACCTCCGCTCATGATTAGTGTCACTGTGATTTTGTTAATTTATCCTGAAAATTGATTTCCCACAGCGACCGCGCTATTGTGCGCCGGATGTGTGAAAACACACTTCCGCCAGGATATGATGAATGACAGCTGTACTGTTCATAAGGAGGTGTGAAACAATATCAATGTTGAAAATCTGGAGTGAAATATTAAAAATTCTCAAAGTTACAAACGTGCGTGGAAACAGCGCAACGCATGCCTGTAACAGTCATTTTTTGAAATTTTCTCACCAAATTTTCAATATAGGCATTTTGGGACCTACGTTCATGAACAGTGCCACTGTGACTTTCTTAATCTGTCCTGAACATTGATTTCCCACGGCGACCACGCCATTGTGAGCCACATGTGCGAAAACACATTTTGGGCAGGATGTGAAAAATGACAGCTGTACTGTTCATAAGGAGGTGTGAAAAACTGGTAATGCTGAAAATCTGGAGTGAAAATATAAAACATTTTCGAAGTTACGAGTGTGCATAGAAACTACTCAACGCATGCTTGTAACACAGTCAATTTTTGGAATTTTTTCATCAGATTTGCGGCATAGGCTTTTTGGCAGCCCACCTCATGAACAGTGACACTGTCATTTCATTAATTGGTCCCAAAAGAGATTCCACACAGTGACCGCAGAATCGCCTTTCGGGAACGAATAATGAAATGGCAGTGACTGAATTCATGAGGTGGGGTCCCAAGAACCCCATGTTGAAAATTTGTAGCCAAAAGTCACAAAAATGGCTGCGATATCCACCTAAGTTGAACCCCCCCCCCATTTATGCCATTATACAGCTTACTGGCATTTCTTCCGAGATTCGCGTTAGGCTTTGAAAGAGTGCAAACGTGTTCCCCGACCACCCGAAGATAGTCACGCCAGGCTCTGGGGCGTGGTATAAGGTGAGGGGTGTGAGGTCAGGTGCTCAGAGGGTGGGTGTGGGTTGGGGAGGGGCACTGGAGACAATGAGGACCATTTCATTTCTTTCATAGGTTAAAAAAGCAAAATATCAGGGGAGGTTTTCACTTTACAGGTTTGTTTTGCTTTTGGGGTGGCTCCCAGTGTGCCACCTGTCGTGTTTGGGGAGGGCGACTGAAGCAAGCAGGGATTAGGCCCCCCATCGGCACAGAGAATGGGTCTGTGTTTGATGGTGGGGGCACATGATGCCGAGGGGGATTAGGCACCCCCTCGGCATACAGAACTATTACATGGGGGACATTATGTCAATAGGGATTGGGCTGCCCTGTCGGCAGATGAACTGGGAAGGGGGCATGCCGACAGGGGGATTGGGCACCCCCATCGGCTTTCACGGGGACTGTGAGCAGTGGATGGTGACATCCGCCACCATGTTTATTGAACTGTTACACCAGGCAAGGCACCGCCCTGCAATGACGGGTCACTCCCTCATTGCAGCGGCTAATTCGTTTCAAGTTGGTGGCAGGCTTGCTGAACTAATGTCAGCAGTAGCCTGTCACCGCATTGGGTAATGAGGGCGAAGCCCAAGAATGCAGAGGTGACACTGGCCGCCAAGCTGCCGCAACTTCAAAACCCGCTTCTCTCCTAAGCTGCCACACAATGTTTCTTGCGCATGCGTACAAGCAAACAAAAATAAGATTGTAAGGATGGCTTTTCAATACAGGCAGTTCAAGCAAAACTCCTTCTTCTGAGAGTATCTCCAAATCGATATTGTCAAACCAAAAAATGTTGTTTTTTATAAGATCTTTTGTCTAAGAGTTCTTTAACTCTACATTCCATTTTTCATAAAATGTAATAATTTATTTCCTGCAGCAAAATAGAACATCCAGGCTCCATAGATGTAACAAAATAGAACAAGCTATCTGGAGCTGGTCTCCTTTTAACAATTTTGTTAACAAGCTAGAGAAGGTCAAAAGGTTTCTCAAGTCAACTCTTTGTTTCAGCTTGCTATCTTTTCTAAGAACCCCACCCAAAAAAAAACTTCCTGTAATATTTCAGCAATATAAGTACATACATGTGCAAACCAGGAAACCCAGTCTCACACAAAGATCCACATATATTTTTATAACCACACAGAAGTAAGGTAAAGAAACAAATTCTGGTCAGATCCACCACGGCTGCATAATGAAGTTAGCGAAGTTGTGTGGAATTGTTAAGGAGATATGGAGAAACAACACAATGACTTGTAAGTAGTAAGATTTGTTTTAGTTTCTGTTCTAAGGAAAGCATACATATTATTAGGAAAATATATGGAGATGTACATTTTAATGGAAGGGATAGGAAGCTTACAAAAGAACCCCAGAGCAAATGCCACTGATATATGTGTTATCCCGGATGATATTGGCCAGACAGACAAATTTTAAAGAAAACACAATTGCACATATCCCAATAATGCAAAGCATCAAGGGCAACATATGCAAATCCCCATGATGGTACAGAAGGTGGCAGTACATGAAAAAGTAATGGCTGGCGTATGTTCAGCCTTGGGATTATTTACACATTTTTTTTTTTTTTAATGAAACAGGGTTTTTGTCCATGAGGTGATGTAAGTTATATTTATGCAATGTGTTGATGTCAGGAAGTCAGGTGTAATGATGATGAACTGTTAAGAGAAATTGTGATATTAACTTTCAGAGGGGGTCACTTTTGATAAGGGCAATGTAGTTATGCTTGTGATAATGGGAATATTAGGAAAGTATGAGGTCTACACAGAAGTGGAGTACAAATATGCACAGTTTCATAAGTGTGTGCTCAGAGTGCAGGCAAATGTGATATGCAGGTTTATTTTAGAAATAGGTAAAAATAGCGATACATGCAGTTAATAGAAAGATGGATAATTACATAGACATATAGATAGAGAGAGACACACACAGACAGACAGGCAGAATAGGAATGGCAGTGAAGTATTGAAGTGACTCCAACTCCACCCCCAACCCGCAGACATGGACAGGCATTGGGGTGTGCCTTTGGGTCATTGCCCATAACGCTCATGCCATTTCACCTCACCCTACCCTGCAGACACAGAAAAGAGTCGAGGTGTGCCTTGGGGTTTTCAGACTTTACAGTCACCCCATTCCATAAGGAAATATGCTGAAATGGGTACAGTATAAGAGAATGGAGTAAACTTTGCATCTGAAGAGTCAAAGGCACACCTCGATACCTGTCACTGGCTGCATGGTGGGGATGGGGGTGGAATGGCATGAGCATTACTGCTGACAATCCCAAGTCACACCCCTGATGCCTGTCCGTCCCTACAGTGCAGGGTGTTATGGTCAGAAACCCTAATGCCCTGGACATTTCTTGGTATTTTCACTCGAAGTTTTCAGCATGGGCTTTTTGTGACCCCACCGCATGAACAGTGACACTATCAGTTCATTAGCCGAAAGGAGATTTTGCACAGTGACTGTGCCATTTGGCAGCACAAGTGCAAAAACACATTTTGAACAGGATGTAAAAAAATGACAGCTGTACATTTCCTACTTCAGTAACTGCTCAGCACATCTGTTGCATGGCCTGCTCATTGACATTTTATATCTGCTATGCAATGTACTGCTACTACGGCTGTATAGCTGAGAGGGACCTGGGGGGTGGTGGTGGTGGATGTCAAGATGAACAGCTCGGAGACTTGTAGGAGGGCAGCGGCCAAGGCCAACATAATGCTGGGATGCATCGCTAGGGGGATCACTCCAGAAGGGGGGAAGTGATACTCCCTCTGTATAACTGCTTGGTGAGGCTGCACCTTGAGTACTACATGCAGTTTTGGAGGCCACACTTAAAGAGGGACATTGAACTCCTGGAGAGGGTCCAGAGGAAGGCAACCAAAATGATCTGGGGCTTGGGGGAAAGGACCTATGGGGAGAGGCTCGAAGAGCTAAATATGTACACATTGGAAGAGAGAAGGGATGGGGGGACATGATAGATCTTCAGGTACATGAAGGGGGTAAATAGGGGAGGTGCAGTCACGGTACTCCAAAGGAAGGAGGGGGGCAACTAGAGGGCATGGGTAGAAGCTGGAGGGGGGAGACTCAGGGGAGAAAGGGGGAGGTGCTACTTCACTGAGAGGGTGGCAGAACCATGGAATGCGCTGCCCAGGGGGCTGGTGGAGGCAGAGACCGTGGAGGGGTTCAAGATGGGGTGGGACAGGTACAGGGGAAGAATTGTGGAAGCAAAGTCCAATGAAGCGGGAATACCCTGCACTGGGAAGGGAGAAGCCCAAGAGGGCAGGGGGGCAGCAAGGTCAGCTCCCAGGGTGGGGACTGATCAAATGAGCAGACATGGAAGCCCACTAGGCCTATTCTGCTGGCATTTTTGTATGTTAGTATGTTGGTATGCTTACTACACCAACATCATGAACCACAAAACAGATGACTGCCATAACTAGGGAGGCAGTATCGCGCAGTGGTTTAAGGTTCTTAACTGGAAATCTGGAGATCTGGGTTTGAATCCCACAGCCCCCACTTACATAATGGGTGACCCTGAGCAAGTCACTTAACTTCCATGTGCTCCCAGGTTGCCCCTGTAAACAAGCTTTCAGCTTAGTGTGCCACTCCTGGTTAAACAATTGAAAGAAAAAAACCCACAATATATTATTTTTCTTTATTTATTTTGCTACTACAAGCTTTGACTAATACATCCATCCTTATCTATAGCTTATGTGTCTGTGACCTAGGCAAAACTACACTTAAAATCTCACACATAAATAAACAAAATATCAGAATAGCATTTATTTTAGTAGTATCTCCTCCCTTTTCAGGTGCCCATGACACTATGTATATATATATTTATATCTTTTAACTTCAAAGCACTAAATCTATTCAAAGGCAATAAACACAAGATGTTATCCTCTTCACACAATAGTGTTAAACTTCAGATCCCAGAATGACCAAGAAACAATTTAGACTTCACTCTTGCATGCCACTGTGACACCCACTTCTCATGCAAACAAGAATCAATTACAGAAACGTTTTCATTTCTATGCTATGCACTCTTACATCAGAGAGATATAAATCTTACAGAAATGCTAAATAAATAAATTTATCAAGACTGGATTTCTGAATTAAAACCTGTTGTTTACAGTACCTATGTAAATAATAATTTAGTGCTACAAACGATGCTACAGACATGCCATTAACAAAATGTCTGTTTTACAAGGAAAACATCCATATGATGAACTTGCCATACAGGATTTGTGACCTTCTGTTTGCATGTATCTGACAAAGGAAAAGGCACCTGCTTGATCCTTTTTTTCTATTTTATTTTTATGCCCAACTTGCCCATACTGTAAGAGCCAAATATTGACATGCTTAGGGTTAAAAAAAAAAAAAATCATGATGTCTATATGTGTGCATGTTGGGGGGGGGTATGCCTAGATGCAGTTTCAGACACATCTTAATTACTTCCCTAGATAGCTCTGTTAGTCAGTTGTTCCAACATGATAGATCCACCTCATGCTCCTCCCACATGAATAAAAAAAAGGTGGGGTGGCTCTTTAGGAGCTTATGTATGTGTGTGTGTGTTTGGGGGGGATATGCCTAGATGCAGTTTCAGGCACTCCTTAATTACTTCCCCAGGCAGCTCTGATAGTCAGTTGTTCAAACAACATGAAGTCTTGCTGTATTCTGACAATAGCAGTGAGTCCCAACCTTCGAACTGCCCCGGAGATGAAAGAGTTAACTTTCCATGCCAGGCATGGAACGCTGAGCTCGAGCTAGGTTGAGACTCTGTCTGTTGCTGTTTAAACTCAAACCGTCAGATTCTTTACTCCGCCTCACTGAACAGTCGCTCCGGAGATTTCTCCTTCTGCTCGGTTCAATTTGTCGGTTAAAGTACCGCTTTTCTCGATTTTCGACCGAATTTAAACTGTAACCTGTCGGTTCAGTCTCTGTCTGTGGTATTTGTGAGCACTAGATAGGTTTATTTTATTTCTATTCTGTGTGGAACTTGTAAATGGTTCATCGGTTCGGTTTGAACCGATCAAGTGTGAAAAAATCTTTATTTGTACTTCTAGTGTGTGGTAACCGGTTCTTATCGGTTCTAAAAAACGTATTTATTACGGTTTTTCCACGACCCGTAACACGGTCAGGAACCGATAAGAGGGTCTTGCCTGGTGGATTGCCATTAAAAGGGTAAGTTTGGTTAGGACTGGTACAATGTCTGAGAAACCCAAAAGAAAAACTGGGCCCACTGGGTTTCAACACTGCAGTGTGTGTGGGGAAGTCTTTGCTAAGGCTGACCCCCACACCACCTGTGTTTATTGTCTGGGGTTTGACCACCTCAATTCAGACTGCCAGATTTGTAAGAATTTTCCTGCAGCTACCCTAGAAAAGAGAGTTGGTAGGCTCAGGGAAAGGGAGGCCAAAAAGTCCGCTGAACTGGATGGCCAGCCCAGTTCGGTTCATACCGAACCAGAAGGAGTGCCCTCTGACCAGGGCGAGACTTCTTTGGGCAAAAAGAGAGCCGATTCTGAGGAGTCGGTTCCGGCTAACAGAACAAGAAAGGAAAATCAGCTGGTGTGGATCCAAAACTTTCTTCTCCAACCACTGAAGAAATAGCCAAAGCGATAAAAATTGTGCAGTCGCTTTCCCGGTTCCGACCGAACCGGCACCATCAGGGAGGCGCTTGGTTCGGCCGGTTCCACTGGTTCAAGATTATGATTTAGAGAATATTATGAACGGAGGAGGAAGAGAGTATGAGGAAAGTGAATGTGGTTTTGAAAGTCTGATGTGCCCATTGACCCGGACATCTCCCAGACAGACCTTCAGGAGTGTCTCCTCCTAGGCTTTCTGAGTCCCTCCCATTTCATGTTTTATAAAAAGTGGCTGAAACCCTCCAGCTTCCTATGGAAGAAGCTGTGGATGACCAGGAGGAGCCTGACTATGTGGAAATGATGGATAACCCAGAGTCTAGAGGCTTTCTATTCCTTACACAAATCATTTGGGAAACAGACATTTAAGATTTTAAAGACTCTAATACTATACCTCCTGTGGATAAAGAATGGACAAGAGGTATACATTGTCGGAGCTCAGATCGAAGTTCCTTACACAACAATGCAGCCATGTTGGGGTAGTGCAGGCTGCAGCCTGTGATAAGGCAAATATTCCCTTGGCTTCACACCCCCAGACAAGGACTCCAGGAGGATTGATGCCATGGCAAAGAAACAGTACATGGCAGCGTCCTTGGGACTCAGACAGGCCAACTATATGGCCTATACTGCTAGGTATCAGAAATCCAGATGGGACACTGTCATGGCTTTAGCAAAACAGGTCCCTGGCCAGCTTGCCAAGGAGCTGGAGCAGGTGGCTGCTGATGGTATTGAGGCATCCAAGGTGCAATTCCATGCTGCAGTGGACTCCAATGATGTGTCATCTAGAGTCATGGCTACATCTGTGGCACTTCGTAGAATGGCTTGGCTCAGATGTACTAGCCTGTCACAGGATACCCAGACTAAGGCCATGGATTTTCCTGTTGTGGGTAATTCTCTGTTTGGGGAGCAAACAGAGAATTACATGAAGAAAATGGATGAATGTAGGACCACCTATAGGAGTGCACAGGCCAAGGAAAGGCAGGCCACTCCTCAGAGGCAGCACCCCAGGGGCAGGGGCAGGCCTTTTCATAGGCCTTTCTACCAAGCCCAGGCCTCCTCTTCTGTCTGTGCTCAGAGGGGGTTCTTTAGAGGGAGAGGCAGAAGGGGTACAAGCAGACCTGCTTCCACCCCTCAGCCAAAACCCCCTTCCAAACAGGCACCTGATGGGTTTGCCAGGGCCGATTCTCCACTACCTGTAGGGGGCAGGCTGGCTTACTTTGTCCAGGACTGGGAGTCTCTAACATCAGACAAGTGGGTCCTGGAAGTAGTACAGGGACTGGTTCTCAGCTTCAAAAATTTCCAAAGCTGAGAACCAGATCCTTTCCACCTGCAAATCCTCAGAGGCACTTGCCCTAGAGGCAGAGGTCTCTTCCCTCCTGGCTCTCAGAGCTGTGGAAAGGGTTCCACCCCTACACCAGGGCAAAGGATTGTACTCCAGGTACTTCCTTACCCCAAAAAAGACAGGAGAATGGCGGCCCATCCTGGATCTCAGATACTTAAACAAGCACCTTTTAAAACCAAAATTCAAAATGGTGACTCTGGGAATTATTCTACCCTCTCTAAGACCAGGGGACTGGCTAGTGTCCCTGGACCTCAAGGATGCCTACTTCCATATTCTCATCAGAAGCTCCCATCGAAAGTACCTCAGGTTCGAGCTGCCCTCAGGCCATTACCAGTTCAGAGCAATGCCCTTCGGTCTAACCTCTGCTCCAAGGGTGTTCACAAAATGCCTGGCAGCAGTAGTTGCTTCTCTAAGAAGGCAAAGGATTGCCATCTTCCCATACCTGGACGACTGGCTCATAGTAGGCCAGTCCCCAGACCAAGTCAAGTTACACCTACAGATAACTCAGCAACTACTCACCTCTTTGGGTTTCCTTCTGAATCTTTCAAAGTCAGTTCTAGAGCCTGTTCAGCTCCTCACCTTCATAGGCACAGAGCTGGATACAGAAGAGGCCAGAGCTTTCCTTCCTCTGGACAGCACTGGCCTCCTCATTCACCCTGCAGGTGTCTCGACCAGCAAGGCATTTTCTGCAGCTCCTGGGGCACATGGCTGCTTCCACAGCAGTGGTACAGGGAGCAAGATTTCAGATGAGGGACATTCAGTTCCATTTGAGAGCCTTTTGGTCCCAAAAGAAGGACCCTCTGACCAAATTGATCCCAGTGACTCGAACCCTGATCCAGACCTTACAGTGGTGGCAGGATCAGAACAATCTAAGACAGGGAGTTCCCTTTGTCACTCAGTCCCACTCTTTAATCCTTACTACAGATGCCTCCCTCTTGGGGTGGGGGGCTCACTTGGGTGACCTGACTACCCAGGGGTTGTGGTCCCCTCAGGAATCTCTGCTTCACATCAATCTGTTGGAACTCAGAGCAGTATTTCTAGCACTTCAAGCTTTTTCCAAATCTGTTCAGAACAAAGCTATTCAGGTCAGAACAGATAATACCACCACAATGTGGTACATCAACAAACAAGGAGGCACTCGTCTCTGACCCTTGCTTGAAGCAATGAAGTTGTGGTCTCTGGCTTATTCCTGAACACCTCCCTCACAGCAGTACACCTCCCAGGCAAGGACAATGTCCTGGCAGATGCTCTCAGCAGGATATCTCAGGGCCATCACAAATGGTCACTGGATCCCCTGGTCTTGGAGGTGATATTCTCCAGATGGGGCACCCCACAGATAGATCTTTTTGCAGCCCCAGACAATCACCAACTTCCCCTTTTTTGCTGCAGGTCCCCAGTGTTGGGCTCAGTCCCCCTGGATGCCTTAGTTCTCAGTTGGGAAGGGAAGTTCCTGTATGCGTTCCCCCCCTTCCCTCTCCTGTTCAAAGTGCTGGTCAAAATCAGGTCTCAACTCTGCAAGGTGATCCTGATTGCTCCAGACTGGGCCAGACAGCCCTGGTATCCTCTCCTGTTGTCCTTAGCAATCCATCTTCCCCTGTCTCTTCCCAGGAATTACAACCTGTTAACCTGTGCTCAGGGGAGGGTCTGGTACCCGAATCTCAAATCTCTCAATCTCAAGGCCTGGCTCTTGAAGAGTTAGAGTTTGCTGATTTACACCTCTCCCAAGGTGTAATGGATATTCTGAAGGCTTCTAGGAAACCTTCCACCAGGACTACTTATAATTCCAAGTGGAAAAGATTTTCCATATGGTGCTCTGGAAGGTATATTTCCCCAGAGTCTGCTGATCTGCCCACAGTCCTGGATTATATGGTCCATTTGAATAGCTTGGGCCTTAGACCAGCTACACTAAAGGTGCATCTGGCAGCTGTTTCTGCTTTCATTTCAGCAGGTAAGTCCTCTTCTCTTTCAGCTCACCCTGTATTCTCTAAGTTTTTCAAGGGATTGCTTCATACCAACCCTCCATTCAGGGATCCTGCCCCTGCTTGGGACCTTAACGTTTGAATTGTTCACCTTATGCAACCCCCCCTTTGAGCCTTTGTCTTCAGCAGAGCTTAAGTACTTGACTTGGAAAACTGTGTTCCTGGTAGCCATCACTTCTGCCAGACGCATATGTGAGTTACAAGCCCTGTCAGTGGAGCCTGATTTTATCTCCTTCCATAGAGATAAGGTGGTCCTCAGGACTAACAGGAAGTTTTTGCCTAAGGTAGTTTCAGATTTCCACCTTAACCAATCTATGTCTCTTCCTGTGTACTTCACTGACCATTCCTCCTCTGGTGAGGAGGCTGCACAGTTAGATGTGAAAAGAGCCCTTAGCTACTACATAGAATGTACCAAGGGTCACAGGTTTGACTCCCTCCAACTGTTCCTCACTTATGGTGAGGTTGGTAAAGGGAGACCTGCCACTAAAAGATCCATTGCCAGGTGGATTGTCTCTTGTATTCAATTTTGTTATGAAAAACTGGGTAAGGTTCCACCCTCAGACCTGAGGGCTCACTCTAGCAGAGGTACAGCTGCTTCCCTGGCTGCTGCCAGGGATATTCCTATTCTAGAGATATATCAAGCAGCTACCTGGAAAACAGTTAACACTTTTACCAAGCATTACTCCCTGGATATCCAGGCTAGGAGTGATGCTCGGTTTGGCACAGCTGTGCTTCAGAGCCTATTTCCTAAGTAGGTTCTGTCCCTCCTCCATGGAGGTACTGCTTGGTTGTCTGCTATTGTCAGAATACAGCAAGACTTCATGTTGTTTGAAGAAAAATTACTCACCTTAGTAATGTTGTTTCTTCTAATGGAGTCTTGCTGTATTCTGATCTCTACCTTCCCTCTCAGAACCTCTGTTTTTGGGATGTGGGTGGGCAGTGGCAGTGTTGGCACTCAGGAGGTGCCCCACCTTGTTATTTTCACCCTTTTTTCTTGGGGTGAGTGGGTGTGTGTTTTTTCATTTTTTGGGTCTCCTGACCTGAGTCTTTGTTTTGGGACCAAAAAATCTGTTTTTATGTTTAGTAGCCAGTTGGCTAGTGTAGGTTTACAGCTTCCACACAGGACCTTAGTGAGTTTAGCTCGTAAAGATCTGACGGTTTGAGTTTAAACAGCAACAGACAGAGTCTCAACCGAGCTCGAGCTCAGCGTTCCATGCCTGGTATGGAAAGTTAACTCTTTCATCTCCGGGGCAGTTTGAAGGTTGGGACTCACTGCTATTGTCAGAATACAGCAAGACTCCATTAGAAGAAACAACATTACTAAGGTGAGTAATTTTTTCTTCCAGCATGATAGATCCACCTCATGCATCTCCCACAAAAATGAAAGCATAGTGCATGCAACAGACCTCAGGAACATCACATTTTTTAATGTCAGCTTTGATCTGTTCAGTCTTACTTTTTTCCTGGCTCAGTTTATAGTATCAGTGAAAAGAAAGTAGGGAAAAAAACACCCAGCCTTTTGCTTCTACAAGTAGTTGTTAATTGCAGCTGGTATATTGTAACATGTGCAAGGTAACTCCACCCACAACTTCCCTAACACAGTCAAATGGCATCAGTGCTCACTGATGTGTTAACATCCTGTTTCTAGTGTCCCTGATAAAATAAAATAAAAAATACAGTTGAGATTTTTTTTAATGTCAGCTCTGATAAGGAATTGCTTTTAAAATCATCAATTGTTTTCTTGTTCAGTGTTTTCTTCTCTCCTTTTACTGATAATACAAAACGAGCCATAGCTATTTCTTCCAACAATACCTGAAAGAAAACCCTATGATATATATCACTGTTTTGCAAAATGTATCCCTTACATTTTTTTCTTATTTGCAAGACAGCATATATTTATCCTAACAAATCTGTCTCGGTCCAAGCCATACTACAGTGCTTAACTCCATTCAGTGTAAGCTCAAACTTTTAGAAAGACACTAAAAAAAATAAAATAAAATAAACTCCCATCTGAGGCTAAGTCAGTTAAACTAGTAGCATTGTAATGTAAAAAAAAATGCTTTGCAAGAGACTACTAGTTGAGTAACTGCTGTCGGCTTGTTGTTAAAAAACAAAATGAGCAACTCCATCTCCAGATTTTATAGTACTGCAAAGCAAGTCCAGTAATGCTCTTCAAAGTCAAATGTCTCTGTTCCCATTCCTGGTCTGCACCCCGGCCCTCGCCCCCACTGATGGCACCGACATCCTGATGGCTAAGATCTACAGCATGTTGTTTTTTCTTAATACACCCTTGCCTCTCTCAGTTAGATTTGCGCAGGGATGCATGCAGGCTAGTTTCCTTCTGGGTTGAAAAATGTAAGTCGAAAATCAGATTTGAGTTGACTTAGTTCTACCTGTCAGAGCACTGAGACTCAGAAAGGAAAACCAAAACTGGCATCCTTATGGTTTTTTTCTATATTTCTCTCTCTCTCTCTCTCTCTCTCATTTTTAACAAACCATCAAGTCTCGGTTTAGGTTCATGCTGGGATGCAGGCTCATTTTGAGTTAGTAATACTACGTGTTTACAGGGCTGATTTTGAATAGAGAGCTGAGTGCAGTTAGAATGAATAAACTGAGTCGTCATCATGTCAGCAGCAGCTCGAGCAGTAAACTGAACCCTGAGGCACGGCTTCACCATTAGTAGCCATAACATGTACCGAGATCACACAAATAGATACCAAGACACAGTAAATCATATGTTAATGATTTTATTCTGCATGAAATTGCACAATTAACCACTCTGGAGACAACAGCTACTTTCCTGTCCCCTTTAAATTAATAATATTCAAATAAATATAATAAGTAACAGTTCTCTTCAGGCTGATAACCAAACCAACAGCATAAGTATTAATGACAGGACACGTTTCACATGACATGTATCATTTTTAATGTTCTGTCTTCTTTAAACTTAAAGATTGGTGAAATTGCCCTTTCTAATGTATTATAAAATCTGGCCATCTGGTCCCTCCTTTGCGATGCGAGATCGCGGTCAATGAAACTTGCGATCAAAGAATTTGCAGGTTCACAATCAAAGAATTTGCAGGCTCACGATCAAAGAATAAAAAATGCTGAAACTCGAGTTTTAGGCAGAATTACATGGAACTACCATGATGCCTTGATAGAATGAAGCCCCCTGAGCAAAACCCACCCTCATTTGTGTTCCTAGGCCACCCCATGGCTGAGAAAATGTAATTTTTAAAAGGGCCATCTCATCCATCACTTGCGATGCAGGATCGCAATCAAACAATCTCACAATCAAAGAATTTGAAGGCTCATGATCAAAAAATTTGCAGGCTCATGATCAAAGAATAAAAAATGCTGAAACTGGACTTTTAGGCAGATTTGAATAAAACCACCATCATGTCTCGATAGAACGAAGCTCCCTGAACAAAACCCACCCTCATTTGTGTTCCTAGGCCACCCCTGAGCTGAGAAAAATGTATTTTTACCTCATGATGCAAGATCGCGGTCAAAGAAGCTCGTGATCAAAGAATTTGCAGGCTCGCAATCAAAGATAGTTAGCGAGCCACAAGCAAAGAATTTAAAACTTGATAAGTCTATTTTTGGACCATTTTACATCAAACCAAAGGCATGGCTTGATAGAACGAGGCCCCCCAAGTAAAACCCATCCAAGTTTTACTTCAGGAGTGACCCCTGAGGCAAGATATTTGAATTTTTAGGGTTGGAAAAGCAAAAACAAGATGGCGGACTTTGCGGTCAAAGAACTCTCAGGGACAAAGATTCTTGAACCGCAAGGCTGCAAATTCTTTGACTGCCAGGCAGGATCAGATGGCCAGAACCCCATTCTTTGTTCGTAAAACAACCATATAAATTTTCCATTGACTTATAATGCGAACTTAAAAGTGGCATAACTTTTGAATGCCTTAATATTTTTTCACCAAATGAAAAGCGGAATGTTCGGGCAGCCAAGCTGTTTCAGATGAGCCATATCACAGAGCAGCATACCACACAACGGCCATGCAGGGCCACAGACAAAATCCCCAAAACTGCCTCCAAAACTGAATAACTTTGCATTTTTCAGCATTTTCATGTGCAAAGGCTGTAAGTCCAACCGAAATAAAATTTTGTAGATCAAGAGATCTACCATGCCCCACAGCACATACCAAATTTCAGGTAAATCCATTGAACGAGTCCAAAGTTATTAACGCCCAAAATTTTGACTTTTTAAAATATGGTAAACAAATATTGCTAATCCCAAAAGCTGAACTTTATGTTTTTAGTATATCAGTGTGTAAGAAAAACCTGTGGCTCTTTCAACTTGAATCAGAATGCTGTGTCTATTGTTTTCCTTGGGAGCTGTAGTTTCAGGCACTCCTTAATTACTCTTTCCTTCTGAGGCCCCAGGTGGCTCTGATAATCATTTGTTCCAAGGGTTTTACGTCAATTTAAAGGCATTAAGTATCTTCTGTTCTTCTAGTCCTTAATAAAATGCAGGGGCTCCACAACTCAATCACTCCACAGACTTGTTCTGTTGCTTGGTCCAGGTCCCAAACTAGTGTTTTTTGTTCCAACCTGGTAGATCCACCTCATGCCCCTCCCACATGATTAAAAAAAAAGGTGAGGGTGGATCTTTAGGAGCTTATGTGTGTGTGTGTTGGGGGGGGATATGCCTAGATGCAGTTTCATGCACTCCTTAATTACTGTAGTTCCCCAGGCAGCTCTGATAGTCAGTTGTTCCAACATGATAGATTCACCTCATGCCCCTTCCACATGAATAAAAAAAAAGGTAGGGATGGATCTTTAGGAGCGTCTCAGGTGGAGGTGGGGGTGGATCTTACTCCCCCCCAAAAAACTAATGTTGCCTCCCACTACTCAGGTTCCAGTTCTTGTACCGCCCATTTAAGAAAGAAAATAGTACCCTGCAACCATTGACTAACATGAAAGCGTATTTATTTGAGGGTGGAAAACATTTCTTGGAGGAGGGTAAGGTGGAGGAAACTATTTACACCTTCAGTCAGTTCCACGGACAGAAAACATGATATCACTCCTTTTGTACATGCAAAACGTCTGCAGGCTCCGCCTACTGCAGCCGTAAAAAAATAGAAACCACAAGAAATAGCAAGTGACGGCAGGGAGATAGCAGAAGAGAAGCATGGGACTGTTTGGATTGGCCAGATCCTCTGTGCCAAGAGAAGCTGATTGCACAATCAGATGGTGGCGGGGGGGGGAGAGACACACACACAACTGGCAGAAATAGGAGAGGCCAAAACAGGTCCTTGCTTTAAACTCTTTATGCATAACAAATGGGACAGGGTCTTATTCAACACTGTCACAGTCGCTGTGCATTTCCCAGACTCCGTCATTATCTACCCTCCCACAGAGCTTAGTGTCATTGGCATACAGACACAGCCTGCAGTACCACCCCATGGGATGCAGTACCTTCCAACTTCCCTACACTGGACTGGAGCAGCCCATGAAGACCAATAAGACAGTTGTTACCTTTACCAATAAATACTTCTGTTAGATTACACAAAAGTGGGCACACACACAGAAGTGAAATTCAACAACTTAACATTGTTTTTATTTAGGAGCACAGGCCTGGAAGCTGGAGGGAAAGAGGTGTTAAACAGCTGTGAGTCACCTTAGTTGCTTCTACTCTGTAGCAATATCCTTTGGGAGCCACTGAACTGAGGGTCACTGCTACCCTTTCAGATACCACACAGTCTGTGAAGCATCCACCCAATCAAAAGGCACAACAGGATGAATTCCATTACACAGGGTGTGGTGCACTTTACAGCTGGTACCAGTACTAAAGCTATAATTCAAGTATGATACAAAAACCAGTGACTCTGGGTATCCAGGAATTACAGTAAAGTCTTGGTGCTGGTGTGGTAGCTATGTTGCCGAGGTTCTTTTGGTCGTGGACTTAATCAAATTTAGCAGGTTTTCATTCCCCACCCCCCCGGCCATGGTAAGAACTTGAAATCCAAAAATTTGGAAAACCAAATTTGTAATCCAAAATAAAAGTTACTGTAATCCTAGGAAGCACAAAGCCCCCACCAGCAATGCCAGCACCCATGTGACCAATGGATGCAGAAGATAAGTCAAGGTGGGAACCAACACACAGCTGCAGGGTGGACAGCAGTCAGGAGGACAAGGCCCCAGCAGCCTGGAAATGAAGCACTTTGGACTCTCTCAGATGCTTCACAACAACACAGCCCTTCTGTCTCAACACTGACAGCACACAGGAGTGCTATGCAGGCTTGCAGCAGCTTCACTGTTCATAGAGAGCCCAGACCCCAGGAGCTATGTCCACAGTCCAACTCCCCTGTGGATCAAGAGTACAAAGGTATTCCGGGGACGCACCCCATGACTCCTCATTCCCTGAATCACCCCACTTGATAAAGGCTAGCAGGCCCCCTGCCTGGCTCCACAGCAGCTTGATGGAGGTGCAGGTCTCTGTTTCCAGTTTCTCAGCTCATCAGCTATGTTTGGCAGGTGCCCTTCTGGCATAGTCTCCCAGATTTGAGCCCACCACAAAGCTCATGGTATTTGGCAGAATGAGCCCAGGATAGGGCTCATAAGATCCAGGCCTGATTAGGTCTCCAACTCTTTAAAGCAGAAGCAGGTCTGCTCATCTGTGAGTCTTTTCACTGTCTCCTTGAGGGTCCAGAAATGTCTCCCCTTCCATTCAGTTTGTCATTCATTAGGCATGGTTGTCTGTCAGTCCTCTTGCTCTGTTCTGTCCTCTCACTGGCATTTTAAGCCTTCCAGAATTTACAGGGAGTGTCCCCAATATCCATTTTCCCCACAATCCTTTGTCCCTGTTGCCAGGACTTCCCAGCCCTCTGATTGGATAAGCTGCAGAGTGAGAGGGCAGTAGGATGGTCGCACCCTTTTCTGATGCCCTGTGCACCAAATTTATTTTAAATTATTTATTCCCCCATTTATTATGCTTGCCCCAAGGTTTTGTGGCCCTCCTAAGCTATTGTCTGGTTTGCCAGGTGGCAGCCATGGGTATGGCGGGTCCACATCAGGCATGCTAGCAGGGTCATGCAAGTGTGAAGAACTGGGAAGAAGTCCCTACACATGCACTTCCACTCTATGGTGGCTGCCTTGTGTGGTGCATTCGGCACCAGAAAGAGTTGGCATCCTTGCTTTATCTCTGTTGTTTTTCCTGGTCTCCACTGCCAAAATCAGGGGACTGGAGCAGAAGAAAATGGCCGCAGCCACTGACATGGAGCAGGAGGTGCTGAAGACCCTGGACGTGCAGCTGCACTCTCTCTCCACGTCACACATGTGGTCAAGCAGGAGAGAGACAATTGCTTTGGGGTCCCACGATATTCATCAGCATGGTAGAAGGGCAGCAAGCAGACAGTCCAGGTAACCCCCTCCAAGTGGGAATTACATATACTATGTCTACATTAGTTCAATAAGTGCATCCAGGCACCTGATGAGGGGACATGATGAGTGACCCTCAAAGTGAAAAAAAGAGAAATAGCAACACAGAAGTGGGAATACAGAGAGAGGCACAGAGGAACTAAGAAAAAATACAGTTGGGGAGGAGAGAGCGAGAGAAAGAAAGAGAGAGTGAAAGAGAGACACGTATAGTATGGAGTGGAGAGGCTAGCACAGCAATGGTTAAACTGGAAATGTTTAGGTGGGGGAACTCTTTCATCTAGATTTCTAGGTGGTGGAGTCCTCACTTGTAGGTGGTGAATTTTTCCTGTACTATTCAATGGAGAAAGATGAGAGAGGTGCACGAGTTGTCATACAATTTATTAAGAGGTGGTAGAACTGACCTGTCAGTTCCTTCCCAATCTAACCCGTACTGGAGCAGAGCAACACTGAGAGAGAGAGAGAGAGAGAGAGAGCCAGGTCCATAAAAAATACAAACAAAAACATAAAGATAAAAACTGTTGACGTACCTTGAACAAGACAAACTGAAAGTGCTTTAACGCTTCTGTAGTTTCCTACAAGTGAAAACAGATTTCTGCTCAACAACAGTGCCTGCTTCCTGTCTAGCGTTCAGGTCATTGGCCTACGTGTTATCCCTTCACAGAGAAATAAGTTATCAGAGGAAGGCAAGATGGACAGCTTGTGCTGCAGGATTGCCCTTGCTGTGCTCTGTTTCTCACTTCTCCGAGAGGACGTCTGTGGTGGGGACCCTGAAAGGGAAGGTAAGCTTTGTACTGTCATTCCTTTGGTGTATGGAAAAAGTACTCAGTGACTCATTTTATGACATGAGCAAAAAAGTATTTTAAAGAACAAGAACTGCTTTCTAGAGTGATACTCTCTTCAACAGGTCTGTGGCTGTGAGACTGTATTTCATCCCAGTTATACAGCTCAGTGAATTTAGTTTTATTTTATTAAAAAAATATTTATACACAGTTGGCCTGCTGCTGAGAACTATCAAGGTCTAAGAAAACAGTAAAAACAAGGTACTCACCTTAGAAGATGAGATGATGACAGCAGAAGGGGACTCATGGTCCATTGAGACTGCCCATGCAGCACCTTAGGAATCCACTGAGTACAAAGGTTAAAACAGAACCTGTGGAGTAACAGCACACCTGACGTGTTTCACAATTGTTTCACATTGCTTTTTCAAAAGCCGTGGTGCATGGGCAGCATTTGTTAGCAAAAAAATGTTATCCTATAGTCTTTTAGCAGAAATGTACTTCTGACATCATTAGATTCATCCTCGTATTTTAGCGTCTTTAGATATTTTTAACACAGCTTTTATTGCCTTTTTTAAATTAATGACTCACGTCATTAAAGACGGCTGCCAGTCACAGTTCTTAAAATCTGTTCCACTGAGGTTGCCTGTTGAATGCAATTGTTAGCTTCATGCTTTGGATGTAACAGGATGGTGTTGTCACATGTTTCTGATGGTAAACAGCACAGCACTGTACCATGATATTCAATTTTTTATGACTGACATGGCAAACTTCAAAATCCTATATCTTCCTTCAGGAATGAAAGAAGATAAAAACAAAAATTGTTTCTTAATATTTTTGCCAGGAAAACATTATTGCTGAAAAACTATATAGTGACCCACAAATATTACTGTTTTAAGTAAGCAGAAATTTAAAGGTACAGTGCCCATTTTTAACATGCATGGAGTCACAAAAAACACACGGTGAAGTAAATAAAAATATTATATAAGTTAAAAGCATTTTTAACATCCATAGGAAATTATTGCATATGTAGGTAACCCCCATACAAATGGGGTTCCCGAAAAGTCTTCCATGAGCTTGCCTAAATGCTCACTGCCAGGCTGATGTCCTGCATTTTAGCAGTTAAACGTTGTTGTCAAAGACTGCCTGTGCAGCCTCTGTGTACTGTCACTTTAAAAGCTGCCTAGATTACAGTAATGATTAATCTGGGAGGGGGCTGAGTGTTGTCATACTCGAGTCCCGACCAGGCTGCCAGATAATTGCTCCGTTTTTGCCATCGCTAATCACGCAGAGGGAGCTCTGTCAGAAGATGTAACTGTTTGTTGAAAATCTATTATAGTGGCAATGATAGTGTAGTTTGTCTAACCTGCCTTCTTTGCAGCAAGGACTGTTTTGTTTATCTCCACCACCTTGGTCCTGGACTGCCGAACTGGACTAATCAGTACTGGTGGGACCTAAAATGGAGCCTGCCTACAGGGGCTCTGTGGAGGCAATTGTAGGAATTGTAGTTTTGAGACTTCGGCACCAAAATGCAACTGAAGGGGGGGAGCCCTTGCTTTGACTGACAGGAGAATCAGCCACCTTTGGATCTTGGGGAAATTCCCAAGCTGCCTGCTGTCTAGGTCAGATCTAAGTTGAAAGCTGAAGAAGCAACAGCTCGAGACAGTTGAGCAGCCGTCTGCGTAGTTCGTGTGGGAAAACTGTGGAAAGGCCTGAGTTGTGGCCTGTATGCGTGCCTGCTGTCCCTGAGAGGGAGAAGAGAACTATTTCAGATGTAATCCGGGTTTTATGAGAACGGAGCAAGCTGCTGAATTGAGACCAGGCTCAACCTGAAGAAGTCCGAAGATTTGCTGAATGCGATCAGCCTGTCAGGATTTCCAGCTACCCCTAAACTCCCAGTGTGTGTAGATCAGATCAACCACCTGCAGTCTCGATTTTCCTCCAGCCTGTGTTCAGTCTTTGGTATCCTGTGTAATCATCAGGGTAGCTCCCTACAGCTTAATTTAAGTGTGCCATCTGATTGTTTTGTTGTTTCTTTTCTTTCATGAACTGAGCCCTCCAGCTCCAGATTACAAATAGTGTGTATTGTGCATGTTGTTTCTTCCATCACAGGGCCCCAACCAGCTGTGATGCCGGCCTACCCCGGGCTACGATCCTGGCTAGCCCACCTCTTCTCCACCTGGGTACCCAGAGCGTGTGACTGTTTAGGGACTTTGAAGTGCATGCATAACTGTTTGATTGACAGAGCCTTTAAGCAAATCAACCTGCTGACTCCCCTCCCCTGTTCAAGTCCCCTTAATAAATCAGATCTAACTCTTTCTGCCTTTAACCTGACTGTGGTTCCAGTTTGTGCTCGAAGTACTGTACTGTTGCTGTTTGCTGTGCATGACCTTGTTTTACAGGGGGTCCCCAAGGTGGAGCCAGAGGAACCAGCCCTGGTGGTAAGTGCAAACAGTGTGGGTGCTTGTATGGTGTACCAGGGGTATTGTGAAAGTGATTATTGTGTATTGTTCCAGCTACTAGCAGGGGAAAAGGGGGGTTACAGTGTCCCGGAGGGCTGTGCCCAAGTCAGCTTGACCACTACCAACCCTGACCTTCGGGTGGAGGCACTCGTTTCAGAACTCAGGCCCCTTCACCTGCTACTAGCCAAGCAGGCAGGGGTAGTAGCCCTTGGGATAGTGCCACCTAGGGGTTACGTATAGTAATTAGTATTACTACACTGCAACTTAAAATGTGCCAGTGCATGTCTCTTGTGATCTGAAGTGAGTATGTTTCAAACACTTCCTGAGTCTCAAAATCTGAGAGATCGATGAGAGAAAGACATGAATTAGTAAAATGTTACAAATGTAAACACAGGCCTAGTATTTGAGAAAAGGTGCTTAGTTAGAATTGCCATATAAACATACAGCTGGCTAAAATTGCTGATTTGGTTGTACTTACTTATATAGTGCTATATTGTTTTCATTGTATTTTGTAGTTGTACTGTTGTACTCTCCCCTTTTCCCTCTCCCAGGTCACATCTGGAAATGGGCTGTTACCAGCTTTGTATGTTTTTCCTGGCAAAATGTTTGAAATAAATAAACAAACAAACAGATAAAAATAAATACTGAATATTTGTCTCCCTGAATAGGATATTCCAGCTGAAAATTCTGAATAGGATATTTTCATACCCCTAACAACGTGCAGTTTGACATGTTGACTTGGATTGCAGTAGTATACATTGAACAGCAGGTATAAAAAGTCTCCGAGTCTCTACATAGACAGCTTTATATTTACAAAACGGCAAGAAAAATCTAGAAATTTCATTGGCTGAGAGACGTCACCTGACTGAATTACATCTCTATAAACACATGGCCAGGTACCCCTCCAAAAAAACTACTTACAACCGCTTTATAAGTGTAATGATCCCCTCCAGGATATGCATCATAGGATTTGAATGCACTTTCCAGGGGCCTGAGAACACTCTGCATTCGGCCTTGTGCCATACTGCACCCCAAGGGCATGCATTACAATCCAATAATGCACACCCTGTAGTGGCTTATGACTTACATGTCACACAGTTTAGTTTCTATTTTGTGCCTGTCGTACTTTATTGCTTTTGAAATTTTGCATGAAAACTAGATCTGTTACTTGGTCTTCATTTGCATTGGCCGTGTGTCTAGGAGTGGTATCACCTCCCTCATGGCATCCAGCAGTGACCCTGCAGGCCATGCAAGCATGCAGCATCGCTGTGTGGAGGAGGAGGCAAGCTCCCTGGCTGACTACAGTGGTTGCTCAGTTTGAGGAACCATGGCACATCCTTCCACTTCTGAGAGTGCTGTCAGGTAGCAGAACCCTCACCCCCCAGCCCCCTCATCCACCCGAATCCTGAGCTGCTAGGGTAGGAGTATGACTTGCCACCCCCTGGACTATCCAGCATCCCCACCTATCAAGTTTCTCCAGCTGCACCACTAGCAGATGTCAGTACAGCGGTAAAACCTTCTGCCCTTAGTGTAAGAGCATCCTCTGTGACACTTGATCCTCCTTTCCCTGGTCAGTCCTCCTGATGTCCTGGGCTCTTCCCAAACCCAGGGTTGCCAGTATTGCAAACAGGAATGCTGTGGTTGTGCCTATGGGCTGGTCTGTGATATTTAAACTCTGAAGGACCAAGCACAGATAATGATGTAGAATGTGGAGTCTTACAATAGATTATTTATGGCACTAGGTCAGCCTCCTGTGTTCTCTTGTTCTTAATGTATCCGATGATATGAAGGACACAACAAAGCTAGCATTGTTATTCATTCTATCTGTGCATCCAGAATAAGAAGAAAGATCTTTCACTTGATGACAGAAGTCTCTATCACTCTGCCGCCCTTGTCTCTAATTTCTGGTTCACAGTTTGTGCACTTCACTAAGTAGCAGTTTTGCTCCAACCACATTGAATAGCAGTTCCCTAACTGTGGAGAGCTTGGTCACAATCTTAATTTTGCACATTTGTGACTCGGAATTGTGTGTATGCAGAATGTCTGCTAGCATTGTATGCTGTACTTTCAGTTTCTTGAAATGTATGTCCCTCGCATGTATTCTTTGGAATTCTGAATCAACTTCAAAATATTCAGATGCAGGCAGGAGACTGAGAGCTAAGGTTGTGATTTTAAAAATGATGCACCTTTAAATATAAGTGCCATTGCTTTTCAGACTTTTTCTTTACAGTGCAGTGTGGGAATTGTAGTCTCTCCTGAGTATGCTGCTTGGCTTTGATTCTCGCAGTCCTCGCTAGCTGTCTGTGTTATCCTTCTCAGTGTCTCTCTCTCTCTATTTCTCTCTCTGTTCCAGAGATCCAACATACAGTATCATCAGTGTATCAGACATGTGGCCAAAATTTGATACAGAGAGTGAACATAGGAATTAGGAACTTTTCTGCCAGATAAGATGAAGGTGTTTGCTTGCTCTCTGAACTGTCTCTCCCTGGTTAGCGGGACCCCTGTCCCCCCATGCCCTGCACCGCACATGCCCTCTGAACAGCAGGCAGATACCTCGAGAGGCAGAGAGAGAGAGTAAAACATTTCGTGGACTTTGTCAGTAAGAAAGAAGTTGAAAGAACTCAGAAAGACAGCAATTACAACAGACTGGCGTCTCTGACAAGTAACACAAGTAATTGTAAATTACAGCATTTTGAGCTGGGGTAGGGTTAAAATAATAATACAGAGCTTATGAGGGTGGGCAGCACACCAGAAGAAAGAATATGCATAGTCGTGGTTGTCCTGGGTCTAAAAACATCAAAGTCACTGAAGAAACCTTTATTGGCTGAAGAGCAGAGGAGGGAGGAGGCACTGGAAACGGGTCCCTCCCAGAATATCTGGGAGGGTATTTGCCCAGTGACCAGGAACCAGTCCCTGGTCACCTCCTGTCTAGGTCCAGGGACCAGGAGGGAGGTGACCAACAATGGCCTCTGCCCCGAGGGTGAAGGGCTAGAAGTAGCCTGGAGCTTGGGAGGGTCCAAGGCCAAGATATAGGGTCTGGACAGTAGAGAATCTTTCTCTTTCTGTCCAGACCACAGCAGCAGACTGAAGACTCTTCCACACAGCTCTCCACAGGTAAGACTGTACGGGGTCTGAGGCCTACTGGCTTGCCAGAGCATGCATTTATGCAGGGGGGCTCCTGCCCTCTCCAGTAGGACCAAGCTGGGTGTTTGGAGTCTCTCTCCCTCATGGCCCTAGGTCCCCCCTTTTCAGTCATTTGTTTGCCAGGGCTTCGATGGGTGGCTTTTGTCCCATTTGTAGGCCACCCCCGCTGCTGAGCTGAACACCTCCATTTGTTTGGCGCAAGGCCTCATTTCTCTGGGCCTTGGCCCCCCCAACCCGGTTTACCTCTGAAGCCGTGCCCACTTTAAAAAACAAAACAAAAAAAAAACATTATTTTAACATCTTTCGTGGCCACTTAGGGGGGTTTCCAGTGCCCCTTGTTCCCTGCCTTGCACCTGATGGATTTGTCCCTGGTCACTCTGTCCCATTCTTCTCCCCAGGCTCCATTTTGGCCCTTACCTGGCTGCAGCTTTTGAGCTGGTCTTGGGCGTATCCTCCAGCTCTCCTCAGCATCCCGTGGCTGTAGTCCTTCAGTGCCCCTGGTCTCCACAGGGATGACTATCAGTGGCCGCCAGGGTGTGGGGCCAGAATCTGGATTTAACTGCACGGGGTCCGTGCCTCGTCACCATACGAGGTAGTGGCATGTCCGTGATTGGGCGGAGGGCAGTGCTGTTTTGGAGTCTGATGGCCAGCGCTGCATGCCTCAAAGTTCTGTTGGCCGTTTCGCTCCCCCAGGCACCTCCCAACTCCGGTCCTTTCACGTCAGTGAGGCTGGCCAGCTGTGAGGTGTCTCTGCCTCGCAGTGGGGATGGGCATCGTTACTGTGTTGGCAGCCGCAGCTGTTTGTATGCGGCAGGGGGAGCTCCAATTCAGGCAGGGACAGCAGGCCATTTCTCCTTCCTGGGATGCCTCTGTGCGGGGGGAGGGATCAGTGGGGGATGTTCCTGGTTTTCTTGGGCCCATTCAGCCACCTGGATGAGCATGGCCCGTTACTTCCCGGGAGCTGGCAGCGCGAGCATGGAGGATTTCTCCTTCCTGGGCTCTGTTCTTGCGGAGATGCGTGAATCTCACGCGTTTTGGGGGAGCCATCTAGCTGGGGCCTGGGCTTACGGCAGACTTGGGGCTCGTATGTTCTCACAATTGCTGACTGGCCGCCATCTTGCCTGGGAGTGAGCTGTGATCCACCCTTCCCCAGCCCAGCAGGCAGCATTTGGGAAGTAAATTCAAAAAAAAAAAAGAAAGAAAGAAAGAAATGAAACATATGAATGCAAGAAGGCGTATAAGGGGTGCAGGACAGAGAGGAGGGTTATTTTGCAGGCTGGGCCTGCCTGTCTTTTCGAGACAGGAGCCTTTCCCTGGTGAGTTGGGTTACTACACAGGCTCATTGCCAGTGGCAGCTGAGGAGCCGGGCAGATCAGCTCCTCAAACCCCTCGTGTTGTATGCCGGGCTGGTGGTGGGAGGTGAGTGGGTGAGGCCCTGGGGTACAAGCTGCGGGTTGTCTGCTAGGACTTGAGCACGTTCGGGGGAGAGGGCAGGGTAATTTTTAGCAATGCAAAACAGCATTTTTTTTAAAATTATTAATTATAGATTTAGATAGCGAGGGTGGGGGGGAGCACTCCGTACCCACTAGCAGCTTCAACCTATAATGGGCCAGTGTTGTTGTCCTTATAGGTAATAATTTAAGTTCGCAGCCTTGTGAGCATGACCAGATTGGGGAAGTGGCTAGGCAAGGGGACGTGGAGGCCCTAGCCTCCTCATCGACGGGCCTCGGTAACCCATCCTCTCAGGAGTTCACGGACACACTGCAAAGGCTGATGGCAGTGGGTAGCCTGAATTGGCTCCAGATGGCCATGCAGAGCATGCCAACGCAACAACTCAGGGTGCCCATGGCAGCTCGAATGCCCAAGAGGACGAGGAAGCACTCCAGGAAGTTGCAAGAGGCCATGGCAACCACGGAACACAGCAGCTATGGACGAGTGACAAGAGAGGCCAATGGAAGATGCAGCTGATAACTGGAGCATCACGACATCCAAGCTGACGGGTGGAGATGCAGCAGAGGGCATCATGGAGTGTGATGGTGCCACCTTAGAGCCGCCGCCAACAATAAAGATGGATAAGTCTGATTTTGGGCAAACAGGCAAGACCACAGGGTGGACCTCCGGGTGGGGCGCAGCCAGCCGGGGCCACTGTACTCGGGCTGAGGAGCGCCACGGGGAGAGGCCACATCATGGGTAGGCAGGTGTTCTTGGGGCAAAGCCATACACAGAGCGCGTGACATTGGGAAGGGGAGGTCACCTTTCAATAACACTGGTGGGATCGGCTAACAGGTTGCCAGCTCGGCTCAGGGTACCGCTGGGGCGGCCAAGGTAGGGTGGGCAATTAGGCAACAGGGATGGTGGCCTTGGCCAATGCCATGGTTTCCTCCATGCATTCTGCACCCCCTTCCCCAGGGGGGCTGACTTGCCGGCATCGGGAGGTGGTTTTCAGGGCCCACCTCCAGCTCCCCCTGCTGCATCCCAATGGTGGCCATGGGCCCCGTGGGGAAAGCAACGTGGGAAACAATGTGGCCATGTCTCAGGCTCTAGCCCCTGTGGCCACCCAGGTTGCAGCTCCATAGCTCGGGGCAGGTGGGCAGCCGTCCACTAGCAGTGGGGGAGGTGCCCCCACGAGCTGGCGGGACAACATCTCAGGCCACGGTGGACAACACTATCGAGCAGGTCTGGGGGGTAGGGAGTGCCACAGTCATCGCAACAACAGGGGGTGGGCCTGAGAATCAGATAGGTGAGTCGTCATCAGCTGCCACTCCCACGATTACCCAGGAGCCCAGTGGGGTCACGCCAGCTCCAGCGGGGGTGCAACATTGGGCCTATGTGGGGGGTGGACAATCCAATGGACAGACACCTGTCGTCCACCATGATGGAAAAAATATGGAAAGGGGAGTACATTGAGATTTTTGAGTTGCTCCACATAGAGCTGCCAGATATGAGACAAGGATAAATTAAAGCAAGAGCAGTTGCGGCGGCCTCAGGTGCCATGCACGTATGACAATTGGGCAGCAGCATGTGATATTTTCATGTTCATCTACTGTGTTAAATTCCTGCAGAAGATTGGGCAAATGCTCAGATACAGAGATAATATAAAAACCGCCCACCTAGCATTCGAAGGGAAAGCATGGTAGAGGTACGATGAGCTATTCCGCATGAGGGTTCCCAAATCCCCGGATATGCACTGGGGTAAGATAGACCTTGATCTGTGGTGCAGGCACGTGACATGGGCCATACTGGCCAGTGTCAACTACACGACCAGCGGGCACATGGTCAACAAGCCAACCTGGTCAGGGCAAGAGAGTGTGGGCACATGTAGGCAGTATAACACCTCCAAATGTTTTCGGGACTTTTGTAAATTGAGGCACGAGTGCAGCAACTGTGGAGGTAAGCACAAAGCCAGTACTTGCCAAGGGGGTTGCAGCCACAGAAAGGGTGAGTGACAGGTGGCTGAAAATAAACAAGGTGACAAGTACCCCAAACGGACTGGCAAAAATGCCAATAAGAATTGAGGGTTTAAAGTCTTGACTTAACCGCTACCCCATGCAGGAAAGATACTCAGTATCTATCAGATGGGTTCTCTCATGGTTTCCGCATACCCTACACACAGGGCCCGGGTCAACACCATGGTCGCAACCTCAAGTCGGCCAGGGTTCTGCTGCAGGTGGCGGCCAAAAGGTTCATAAGGAGATGGTTGCTGGTAGGGTGGAGAGCACTTTCGCAAATCCTCCACTGAGTTCCCTAAGAATTTTGCCATTGGGGGTGGTCCCCAAGAAGACCCCTGGCAAATTTAGGCTGATACACCACCTGTCATACCCAAAAGGGGCTTCAGTGAATGATTTTATCAGTGCAGAGGGCAGTGCAGTGTGCTGTTCGTCCTTCAGTTCAGTGGTTAAGCTAATTCAAAAAGTAGGCAAGGGCACCCAGTTGGCCAAAAGTGACATTAAATCTGCTTTTTGGCTGCTGCCTGTGTGTCCCCGGGATTTTGACTATTGGGGTTTATTTTTGACGTGCAATTTTACTATGATATGTTCATGCCAATGGGTTGTTCGGTCTCATGTGCAGCGTTTGAGACTTTTATCCACTTCTTGGAATAGGCAACCAGGTCTCACAGTGGCAACCAGTTCATCACACACTATTTGGATGATTTCTTATTCATTGGGGCCCCGGACACTACCCAGTGTGAAGACACTTTGTTGTCCTTTGCACAGCTCATGGACTGGTTTGGGGTACCGCTGACACACGAGAAAACGGAGGGGCCAGTTCCCCTGCTAACTTACCTGGGTATAGAGCAGGACACAGTCAACATGGTGTCCCACCTGCCTCCCAACAAAGTGTCTCATTTAGTGCAATTAGTGTCGGAGATTGGGATGCCAACAAGGTAACCCTCAAGGGGTTACAGTGTTTGATTAGACATTCACATTTTGCTTGCAAAGCAGTATTGCCTGGTAGACCTTTCCTGAGGCACTTATCCTGGGCCACTAGAGGCAGTTTACAGCCCCACCACCACATCAGAGTTTCGGTGGAGATGCAAGCCGACCTCACAGTGTGGGGCACCTTTCTACGGGATTTTAATGGAGTGTTGGTGTGGCAGTCTGGCTTACATTTCAGCCCGGATTGCAAAATGTACACGGATGCTGCGGGGGGAGGTGGTTACGGGGCCTATTTTCGGGGGTCATGGTTTGCGGGCCCATGGGACACCATCTGAGTAGATGCAGAGCTCAGACTGGATGGGCCTTGCGGTCCTAATCTGCCATCAACTTCTATGTTTCTATGCCTGCAAATCAGTGTGACCTTCAGGGGAAGCCATGTGCCAGGGATTGCGAATGTAATTGCAGATGCACTGTCTTGATTGCAGTTTGACCACTTCAGGCAGATGGCTCCGGCAGCAGACAAAATCCCCGCCAGAGTACCAGCTTTTCTGTGGCAAGCAGTGACTCGAGAATGGACAAATTAGTACAGCAAGTTCTGGCCCCGGTGACATGGCATAAGTATAGGGCACACTTACAGTCATACTGGGATTTCTGTGGGGAGAGTTGCCATAACTATGAGCTGCTGCAGAGTATACCTCTGCTCCAACAATTTGTGCATCATCTGATCGAGGAGGACAGGGCTGCATCATACATCTGCAGTCATTTGGTGGGTATTGCCTTCACGGCAAAGATGCACGGATTTCAAGACATGATGGGATCCTTCACCATAAGGAAAATGATAGAAGGGTGGCATAGAGTCAGGGAAGCTAGGAAAAAACAGAGGCACCCAGTGGATAGCAAACTACTAGGCCTTATACTGGACACACCGGCTGGCATATGCTCGTCTGCTGGCGAAGCAAGGCTTTTTAAGAGGTTATTCGCCTGCGCCTTTTTTGGCTCTTTCCGGGTGTCACAATCGGTGGAGAATCCGTCCTGGCAAGCGGGACACAGCCTGCAGTGGCAGGATGTCAGTCTGATGCTGGAGTTACTGAAGCTCGTGCTGCACCACTCAAAAACGGCACAATTGGAACTCAAGAGGGTAATCAATTTTAACAGAGCCCAGAGGAGCTCCCTCTGTCCATGGGCGCTCATCAGGGATTACATGCTGCACAGAGGGGCGGGCCAGGGAACATTTTTCACGCATGCCAATGGAAAAATCTGTCACCTGGTATCAATTTGGGGCAGTCTTTAAGAAAGGGGTTACAGCAGCCGGGCAGGATCCAAGCTACTTTAGCTCATATTCATTTAGGATTGGGGCAGCCACCAAGGCCGCAAGGCTGGGGTGCCACGAAGAGGACATAAAAAGGATTGGGCACTGGCAGTCTGAAGCCTATAAATCCTATATCAGGCTGGTAAAGGGGGACTCTTAGATTAGTTACATAGCGGCGTGTTACATTAACGGCTTGATTTGTCTTACAGATGCACCTCCAGAAATCAAACAATTTTACGTGGTGGCCCACTCCTTTATCAGGAGAGCACACTCATGGGCAGCACGACAGTGCCAAGGAGACCAACTGGGGATCCCGGCGGACAAAGCAAGTGTGTGCTGCTGTGGCATGTATGGAATGAAGAGGAGTAACCTCATATCGGTGCTAACAAACTTGGGGCTAGTCAGGATCCACCTCAGGGGTTGGTTATTCATCTGGGGGGTAACAATCTGGGTAGCATTTCATCCATAGATGTGATAATAATAATAACTTTTATTTATAAGGCGCCTTTCTAATTTCAAGGCATCAAACAATTTAAAACAGTCAAAAACCACCATTATAAAATTCCATAATGCTTAGTATAGTTAAAAATCATATCAAATAAACAGATCAATTCTCTAAGAAGGCCTTTTGCCAGACAAATGTTTTCAATCCATTTTTAAATTCCACCACAGAAGTGCATTCTCATAACTGATGGGGTAGAGAATTCCAAAGGGTAGGAGCAGCATATGAAAAAGCTCTAACACCAGAAGATTTCAAGTTTATCCTTGGAGTCTCTAGCAACCCCTCATCGGCCAAGCAGAGTGATCGCTCCGGGCAGTAAGGAACCAGAAGTTCTTTCAGATAGACCGGACCCAGACTGTGTAGGGCCTTGAAAATCAGTAAACCGACTTTAAAGGTGATCCGCCACCGTATTGACAGCCAGTGCAGTTCACGCAGCGCTGGGGTAATACGGCAGGATCTACTCAAACCCGCCAAAAGCCAGGCTGCAGCGTTCTGCACTAGCTGTAGGTGATGGATTTTAACCCCTGAAAGCCCTAGATAAAGGAAGTTGCAGTAGTCCAGGCACGAGGACTCAAAGGCATGGACCAGAGTTGGAAGGCCATCAGACAGAACCAGATACCTAATCCTGGTGATGTTCCTAAGGTGGTAAAAGGAAGTCTTGATGACAGCAGACACCTGTGACTGCAGTGTTAGTCTATCATCAAGAACCACCCCCAGGTTACGCACCCGTTCAGAGGTCGGGAGAGAAACACCACCAAGAATATTTCCAGAAGGTGCACCAACACCGACCCCCAATCCGATGGGCGGGTTCCACAACCAATACCTCTGTCTTTTCTGAGTTAAACTTCAGCCAGCTAGAATCCATCCACTCCTGGATTTCTTTCAGACAGTTGTTAAAAACCGAGAGAGCTCCATCCTGGTTGGGTGCAAAAGAAAGGTATAGCTGGGTATCATCTGCGTAACATTGAAACTTCAGCCCATACCTTCTTGCAATGTCTCCGATGGGTAGCATATACACCGTGAATAACATGGGTGACAGAACTGAACCCTGAGGCACTCCACACAACAAGGCAGCTGGGTCCGAGGAAAAAACCCCGGGCACAACTCTTTGTGATCTCCCTGTGAGGAATGATGTGAACCACCTTAAGACGGTTCCCAATATTCCACATATATGCCTCAGGTGTTCGATCAACACCACGTGATCCACGGTGTCAAAAGCTGAGGAGAGATCGAGAAGGACCAAGATGGAGTGTCTCTTCCGATCTCTCACCATCAGGAGATCACTGAGTACTCGAACCAGTGCTGTCTCGGTACTATGTCTTTTATGAAAACTGAACTGGAGGGGTTCATAGATGTCATGGATGGTCAAATGGTCCTCCAATTGAGCTGCCACTACTTTCTCAATCACCTTCCCAGAAAAGGGAAGGTTAGAGATATGTCTGTAGTTTGTGAAACAGTCTGGGTCCAGGGTAGCTTTCTTCAAGAGAGGTGTTGCCGCCGCCTCTTTCAGGGAACTAGGGAAAATGCCCAATTCCAAGGAGCACCAGACTATCTGCATGAGGACTGGACCGATGATATCACTATAACCCAAAATTAGGGAAGTCGGTCCAGGGTCCAAACTACAGCACGTAGGGCGCACACTTTGGATAATCCTCATGACATCCATGAACTCTGGCTGGCCGAAGGAACTCCAGGAAAACTGAGGCACAGCGATCTCGCACCATTCCACAGCAACCCCCATAGAGTGTGTTGGTTGCAATTCTGCCCTGATGTCAACCACCTTATTTGCAAAGAATCGAGCAAGCTCATTGCACTCAAACTGGGAAAAGGCTTTTTGGACTTGCAGACAGACTGGGTTGCACAGTCTGTCCACAGTTCAAAATAGCTGAGCTGGTCAATTCCGGGCCACCACAATCTTCCTGGAAAGGAATTCTGCCTTCTTATGGGAGATTTCAGATTGATAGACCGAATAATGGTCCATCAAACTAAGGTGGTTGGTATCAAGAGCGGACTTTCGCCAGCAATACTGTACCTTCACCCCTGTCTCCCCATCTCCCTCAATATCCCATCAAACCAAGGGGACTCGGGGCGGAGGGAGAGGGGGTGCACATGGACTGGAGCAATCGAGTCCAGAGCTACTGTAACAGCTATGTTATAAGCTGACACAAGAGTCTGTGGGTCATTGCTTGCCAACGCGGGGGACGATAGGTCAAGAGCTGCCGCCAGGCCTTAGGGATTTATATCCCGTAAAAGGGCAATACCTAACCATCTCCACAGGGGTAGGCCTTCTAGAGGGGATGCAAAAACTAAACCCCATGGTGAAGTGATCTGACCAGCCAACTGGTTCCACCCCCATGTCAGAGGTTTCAATCCCGAGATGGAAGCAGTCAAACTTAACTCATCAATCTCCGACTGTACTACCATCAACATTGGAGTGCCACAAAGATCAATACTGGGTCCCCTCCTATTTTCATTATTCATAAATAACCTGCCATACAGCATTGCGTCCTGTGACTCTCTACTCTAGGCAGATGACCTGGTTATCTATGCTAGCTCTAATAATGTAGACCAACTTAACGTGGCACTGACATCTGCTTTCCACGCTGTCCAACTCTGGCTAAACACCCACCGCCTTATACTGAACTCCAGCAAAACCAAACTGATGCTTCTGGCCACTGCCCACAAGATAAGGTCCTGCCACTCTCCTTTAAAAGTCCTTGACCTGGATGGGACCCCCCTTGAGGTGGTTACCTCCTTCCGTTATCTGGGCATCCTGCTAGACCAATCTCTGGACCTAAACCTGCACATCCAAGAAACATGTAAATCTGTGAACTGCAAACTGGGTGCTGCCTACAGATCCAGCTACATGCTCACACCTGCAGCCAAACTAACCATCGCCAGGGGTCTCCCCCTACCCACTCTGACCTACTGTTCTCCCATCCTACCCATGGCGCATAAATCCACACTACAAAAATGGGACGTCACTTTCAACAATATATGCAGGTATGCCTCAAAAGCCCCCAGACTTAAACATCACTGCCAACTGTATAAAGACCTTGGCTGGCTCTCCCCCTCTGCCATCAGACTATACTACCTGGGCTGCCTTTGCGACTCCATCATTAGACTCAACAGACCAGCATCCCTAACTGAACTGCTTCAGCCAGCCCTCCCTCCACGTGAGCCGAGATCCTCGGACAAATCTCTACTAAAAATCTCCCGCTGCCGCACCTCCAAAGGGTCTGGAGCGTTTGGGTACACAGCCCCTCAAGTGTGGAACCTCCTGCCACTCGACCTTAGACTGACATCTTTCCACGATCTCTTTAAGCGCAAGTTACATGAACACCTGCTTTCCACGGACCAGTGTGCCTGTTATGACCCTACCTGAGCTTGTCCTGCCAACCTCTCTCTCTTGCCCCACCACTCCCTCCTTCCTACTCCTTACCCTATTTTACTTACAACATTAACACTGTGATATATGTCTCTGCCCATATGCACTTCATTTCGAGTTAAAAACTCCGACCTCGAAGCCTACTTGCTCTTGTCTAAAGTATGTAATTTTGTTGCAAGTTACTGCACCTTGACTACTGCATTGTTTACCTGTTATTGCTGTTTGCACTATTGTACCTGCTACTGCTGCTTACTGAAATGTTTGTATTGAAGATCTATGGGTACCAGGTACTGGCATAGCCAATGCCTAAGCGCCCCCCAACGGACCCGTTTCAGGGTACTTCTCTCTACTTGCACTTGTCTAGAGTGTGTAATTTTGTTGTAAGTTACTGCGCCTTGACGACTGCATTGTTAACCTGTTATTGCTGTCTGCACTGCTCTACGTGTTACTGCTGCTTAGTGGAATGTTTGTACTGATGATCTAGGGATACCAGGTACTGGCGCAGCCAATGCCTAAGCGCCCCCCAACGGACCCGTTCCTCTACTCCTATTACCCCAGGACCTCCACAGCCCCCCCACCCTGCCTGAACACCGTTTCCCCTGCCCGGATACAGTTCCACAACCCCATACATTAGCTGCACCATCAGTCACTGAAACCGCTCACCCGCCGTACCTTACCCCGAACCCCCGCTATCTTTAGCCTCCCCGCCCGGCCCTACGGCTCCACGATCCTGGGCTCCTCCAGTAGGCTCCTGCCACTAAAACCGCTCACCGCCGCTTTCACCCCGTATTCTCACACTCTTGATCTGTCCAGCCTGCGTCACGGTTTCCATGGACACGGTCTCATCCCTCAGCCCCCTGCCGCCATTCATGTATCCCCTAACACTGACTTTTTTGTCACACCCCAGTTAGACCGTTTGCTCTTAACCTCATGGCCCCCGACTACCCGACTGAGCACCGACTCCCCTGCCCGGGAACAGTACCACAACCCTAGGTACTTGCCGCACCTTCCAGCCGCTGATACTGCTCCCCCGCCATACCTCACCCCGAACCCTGCCATCCTAACTCTCCCCTGCTGACTTCGGTTCCATGAACCCGGGCTCCTCTTGGTCGGTTCTGCCGCTAAAGCTGCCCCGTGGCCATCTTCACCTCCGATCCTCTCCCCTTCAGCGCTCTCTAGCCGCCACACGGTTCCATGGACTCGGTCTCTTCCCGTAGCCTTCTACCGCTTATGCCACCATATCCCCCTCACCCAGACGTATACCATAAGCCTCCTGCCCCGTCCAAATGTTCCCCCGCTTCACTCCTCCTCTGGCCGCCGATGCCTATCATGTCCTTTCCTGCCCTGTTTTCATGCCTTTTACCCCTCTATAGCCCCACTGCAGGTGGTGTCTCCCCTGCCTCCAACTCTGCCTGACCTACTCTCTCCCCCACCTCGACCATGTACCGCCACCATCCATTCACCGCCCCACACCCAGACCCCCCCGTCCTGCCTCCTTCATCCCTGCTGCCACCTTAACCACATAGCCGCAAGGTTGCCTTCCCGCATCCCCCCCCTTTTACCTGCTCAGGCAGTTCCCCCTTCCCTGACCCACCTGTCCTTTGGATCTGCCCTGTATACCTTTACCCGCTCACTAAATGCTACCTGTACACTGTAAATCTGCTGTTTTTCTCTTGACCTGTTGATTGTCTCTGAAGCTGTACTCCTTTATTGCCTTTTACTGAAAACTGTTCTCTGTATTGTTACTGCTTCCCTGTATTATGTAAATAAACTCTGTATTGTTACTGTACCTCCCAGGTCGTGCCTGAAAATAATCACCTGTTTGGCTAAGGCACCCACCCGGTAAACAAAAGCTAAATAAATAAATAAAAGTATATGTGTAGCAGTGGAAACCACCTGTGAAAGGCCCAGAGATGTCATTAACTGGAGGAAGTGTTGACCAAATTGTGAGAGTTCGTCGTCGACCCAGGCGTTGAAATCGCCCAGAACCATTAATCTGGGTGATTCAAACGCCATGTCGATGACGAAGTCCGCCACTTCTTGAAGGAATCGCTTCTCATAACCAGGTGGATGGTAAATGAGGGTGATTTGAAAGCCTACACCTGCTACTACTGTACATTCAAAAGACTCGACCTCCTCAACTACTACCTCCGTGAGGCCTAGTTCAGTCTTGAAACAGACCGCAACCCCCCCAACCCTGCGATCCAGTCTCGGGTGGTGTATCACCGAGTACCCGGCTGGAGTCATAGCCTTCAGAATGGGGCCAGTGTTATCATCCATCCAGGTCTCGGTGATGCAAGCCAGGTCCACCGTACCAACAAGATCAGCATTAGTTGCAGTCTTATCCTTAATGGGCCTGGCATTGCACAACACTGCCCAAGTTGGGCGACCCTCGTGGGCCGTCTGGACCATCTGCCTACCATATTCAGTAGTGCCCTTGGGTATGGTCACCAGACATGGCAAACCACAATCTGGATTCCATTTCGCCCCAGGGTGCCTTCTAGACCTAACCACCCCGATATGATGGCCCCTCTTGTCCATCCTCTCCTGTTCGAAACCCCTTGACCTTCTCCCTCTCTTACGGGCAATGCCTGGCACTTTACAGTGCTGGTAGATCTCAAACTGGAGGGGAGAGGAGTAAAAAGGGCGAAGGGCATGAAGGGAAGAGGATGAGTGGCGCATCTCTGTGGGGGTTAAGGACCAGCACATGCTGCAGCTATAATCAAATAATAAATACAATAAAATAAACTCAATGTAAAACAATTTAAAACGTCACCCTAAACCTAATTAACTAGATCAATTTGTACCTATATCTAAAGACAACTGTAGACCCCCCACATACATACATAACATGTAAAAAGAAAATACAAATAAAATAAAAATGTAAAAAAATAAAAATGTTGGTTCTCTCACCACCCAAACAAAAAATAAATAAACAAAACAAAAATAAAAATATCCCTCGCCCTAGTCCTCACACAACCAAGGGAAAAGAATAAAGCAAAACATAACATTCCTCCCTCCCCTCCAGTCCTCTCACAACCAGGGAGAGAGGATAATTTTGGTACTTCTCACTACCAACTATAGATTATAACAGAAAAACTGTAACATAAACAAATACATTAAATGTATGGACGCAGGGTCCTCTCACCACCTGGTTGCCCAGAAAGGAAAAATTTAAATCCAAAAGGGGGAACTCAGGAGTCTTCTGAGAAAAATACAAAGATCATAACGGTCGGTAATCCACTGGAGTCAAAATCCATCAAATCCAAAAAAGTAACACAAGAAATAAAGTACAAATAAAGAAAATCCACAAAATAATTCCACGAGGCAGAAAACTTCTAGCCCAAAATCCACTGTGGCCAGGTCTTGCTAGGAGAATGTCCATGGGACTGTACGTCCCCCTAACTCCCAGCCAGGTGTAATCCTCGAGAAATATTGTCACCCCAATGGAAAGGAGCCCAAGACAGGCCACAATTGCAACCGTATCCACGCATCCAAGGGAGCACACAGTACCCCAGCCCTGGCTAGATGAATACTCCAGCCCCCCCCCCCCGCGTGGGAAAACAAATCTCAAAGGAAAACACCCGCTGGAGTCGGGCCTCTTGCAATTCCTGAACACCAAGCACAGATTCCAGTCACTTCACTGCCATAGTATCCACGGTGAAAACAGAAATCCTTTGTCATCCTTTGTGTCCACACATATTCACATCCGGATTCGATTCACAAAGGGAGTGCCGTCTCCCTTAAGCTCCACCAACTCTCCACAGCCCCTCGCCCTCCACACACCAAACAAAGTTCTTCCCGGGCAGAGAAGCGAGGAACAGGCAGTCACCACAGCAAAGAAGTCCCTGGGCACTGAAAAATTTTCCACGAGGGCCCAACAATGGTAACGGGAGGTGGAACAAGAGGTACGGAAGTTCGCAAGAGGAGTCCCTTCTCCCTTCAGGCTCCACCAACTCTCCACAGTCCCTCGCCCTCCACACACCAGCAAAGTTCTTCCCTTGTGATGAAGGGAATAATGGTAGATTTAGGCTGGATAAAAAGACAGATGCCTGTGTCAAGGCTAGCTTGGTCTAGGATAGTACCTAGGCAGAAATGGAGCAAGGGACAGGTGGGCAGACTGCTCTTTAAGGCTGCTAAGGAAGTGAACAGGGTGGTGTCACATTTTTGTTTCACCAGGGCCATACAGGTTTTGTACCACTGGGACCTAGCTCTAGGAATGGGGAGTTATTTTGATTCAGACGGGGTGCACCTGTCAGATAAAGGGCAGGCTATTTTTAATCTGAGTATCCAAGAGGTGCTGGAATCTTGGGTATTGTATCCCCCTGGGCATTGTGGGGCGATTAGTAAATTAATTTATGGATCTTGTGGTGGACAACCTTACAATTTCTGCTATAATGACACATTACCTGAAGAAGTAATGGGGGTGGCCCGGTGAGGGCACATCCCAGAAGAGATGTTACACAGTTTTGCTGGAGCCTGTTACTGCAGGGAGGTTACAGTCAGGTGGTTGAGGTCCAGTGAGGGCACTACTGCACAGCTGTTGCCTAGCGGTACGGGTCTGTTGGTGCAGCCTAGTCGTGGGAGCTGGGTGACCCTGTGGGGGTTTCCCAGGCTTTCTTGGCCGAGCGTTTTGCGTAAGTCATGGACTTGTAGTAGTAGCCGATGTCATTCTGCTGCCCCAGCAGAATACTGTGCAATTATTCTGCATGCCAACATTGTGTTTGATTTTATATTAAATTTTTTGTATGTTGTAACCAATTTTCTGAATTAGGCATGTATGATGTATTAGCAATGACAATCCTGTCTAAAATAAAGTTTTCTGCCTTTTCTGCCAACATGTAAGCTAAATGTCTCGTGTGTTTATTCCTGGATTTGGGCATGGTCTTATCTGGGCAGGATCCCTCCTGGAATATCTGGAAGGGTATTTGCTCAGTGACCAGGAACCAATGCCTGGTCACCTCCTTCCTAGGTCCAGGGACCAGGAGGGAGGTGACCAATGACCTCTGCCCCGAGGGTGAAGGACTAGAAGTAGCCTGGAGCTTGGGAGGGGCCGAGGCCAGGATATAGGGTCTGGACAGTAGAGGATCTTCCTCTTTCTGTCCAGACCACAGCAGCAGACTGAAGACCCACCCTCCCTTTCCCCATGATGGACATTGGGTGGATCTGGCAGATTAGGTCGCTGGGGCCGGCTACCTTACAATTTTGGCTATAATTACATATTACCTGAAGAAGTAATGGGGTTGTCTCGGTGAGGGCACATCCCAGAAGAAATGTTACACAGTTTGGGCGGAGCCTGTTACTGCGGGCGGTGACAGTCAGGCATTTGAGGCCTGGTGAGGGCACTACTGCATGGCTGTTGCCTAGTAGTATGGGGCCGTTGGTGCAGCCTAGTCAGGGAGCTGGGTAACCCTGTGGGGGTTTCCCAGGCTTTTTTGGCTGAGGGTTTTATGTAAGTTATCGACTTGTAGGAGCCAATTTCATTCTGCTGCCCCAGGGGAATACTGTACAATTATTCTGCATGCAAATATTGTGTATGATTTTATATTTCATTTTTTGTATGTCGTAACCAATTTTCTGAATTAGGAATGTATGATGTATTAGCAATGACAAACATGTTGAAAATAAAGTTTTCTGCCTTGTCTGCCAAAATGTAAGCCAAATGTCTTGTGTGTTTATTCTGGGATTTGGGTGCTGTCTTATCTGGGCAAGGACCATTTAGACAGCAGTTGCTGGCAATTAGCACTCTCGAAGTGAAAACTTGAAACAAAGAAGTGCTAGGGACAGCCACTGCCTCTTTAGAAAGTGGTAGGGCCATGTCCCTAGTGCTCCTTGGTTCTGGTGCTACTGTGTGCCCCTCCTCCAACTATCACAGCTGTAGAATACTGAACCTCCTCCCTAGTTCCATCCACTTTCTGCTTTTCTCCTCTTCCCTTTGAAGTCCTTGCCTAATTACAAAGTGGAAAATGCAAGGAGGAAGTGGGTTTTCCTGTGCAACTCCTAATTTCTGTTTTAAACCTTTCCCCCACTTTAACATATGTGCTACTGTTTACTACTTCCATATGTGCTGCTGTTTAGTACTTACTTTCCTAGGGAACAGCAGATTGTTGTTGCACAGTCCATATAATTTGCATACCCATGATACGGTGCTTGCAACTCAACAAATGAAGGTATTTTTTATGCTGGCTCGCGCGTGCGCGCTAGCCAACATCTTGCGGTAGTAGCAGATTTGGAGGTGCGGTCACTGTGGGTGAATGCAGGGCATGCATCAGTAGGTGTGTCCCTTATTCCCCAATAAGCCAGCAGCAGGCGCTGACATCGTGTGTAGCTAATGTGGCCACCAGATCTAAGAAAAGGTCTGCTGCAATGAGAGTGAAGCTCTTATGCAGCGGGACCATAACATGCCTCCCGATGTGCAGGCAACATGGCGGCAGTGACTGCCGCCGCCTGTCATAATGCCGATGGGAGAGCCCACTCCCTGTCAGCATAATGTCCCCTCCCATTTCTTCTGTATGCCGAGGATGCCCAATCCCCCTCGCATCATGCCTAAAGTCTTTGGCCGACGGGGCCCAATCCTGCCGGCTTCAGTCCCCCTTCCCAGTTCAATCTGCCAATGGGGAGTCCACCCCATCAGCATAATGGCCTCCCCCATTTGTTGTGTGTCGGGGGTGCCCAATCTCGACTCTCCCACCACTGGTACTTGCCGCCACGGTGCCCAGTCCCTCGTCGGCTACAGCCCCCCCAAAAAAACTGGTATCCCGCTGGAAGCCCACCCCAGTGTGCCAACACTCTGTTTAAAAAAAAAAAGTCCTGCAATTTTTTTTTTTTATACTTACCTGTAAAACAGAAAACAGTCCCTCATGGTCTCCTGCCCCTCCCCAACCCCTACCCACCCTCTCTGACCCTGCCTCCCCACCCACCCCATGCCCACCTCAGAGCCCGTGACGATCTTTGCTGGACCAGGAACATGCCTGCACTCTTCAAAGCTGACCGCAAACTGAAGAAATGCTGGTAAGCTGTATAATGCCATAAATAGGGGTTTTCAAGTTTGGTGCATATCTCAGGCATTTTTGGGAATTTTGATACCAGATTTTCAAAATGGGGTTATTGGGACCCCTCCTCATGAAGTCAGGCACTGTCATGGCGTTATCAAATCAAATCAAATCATCTTTATTTTTATAGCGCCTTTCAAAACCAAGGCGCTGTACATAAAAACCATACACATAAAGATAAAATTTTAAAACAAGCATAAAATAAATCATCTGTTATTCGGTCCTGAAAGGTGATTTTTGCGGTCACTGCGTGGAATCTCCTTTCGGGATTGATTAACAAAACGACAGTGCCACTGTTCATGTGGGGGCTCTCAAAAAGCCTATGTTGCAAATTTGGTGGAAAAAATCCAAGAAATGGCTGTTTTACGAGTGTGCGTTGCGCAGTTTCCACACACGCTCATAACTTCATGAATTTGTAATATTTTCACTCCAGATTTTCAAAATTGGAATTTTTCCACACCTCCACAGCTGTCATTTAACATATCCTGGCAAAAATGTGGTTTCACCGTCCGGCACAGAATAGTGCGGTCGCTGTGTGAAATCAGTTTTCAGGACAGTTTAAGAAATGACGGTGATACTGTTCATGAGCAGAAGTCCTAAAATGCCTATGTTGAAAATTTGGTGACGAAATCTACTAAAATGACTGTGTTATAAGTGTGCTATGCAGTTTCCACGTACCCTTGTAACTTTGCAAATTTGCAATATTTTCATGCTAGATTTTCAACACTGGCATTTTTTCACACCTCCTTATGAACATTACAGCTGTTATTTTTCACATCCTGCCCTAAATGTGTTTTTGCACCTGTGGCACACAATGGTGTGGTCACTGTGTGAAATCAACTTTTGGGACAAATTAACAAAATCACAGTGCCACTGTTCATGAGGGGAGGTCCCAAACTGCCTATGTTAAAAATATGATTAAAAAAATCCTAAAAATAATTGGGTTATGGATGTGTGTTGTGCAATTTCTATGCATGCTCGTGACTTCACCAATTTTTTATGTTTTCACTCCAGATTTTCAGTGTTGCCATTTTTTTACATCTCCTCATGAGCAATACAGTTGTCTTTTTCCACGTACTGCCCAAAATGTGTTTTCGTCCCTGCGTCGTCAAATGGCATAGCCACTGTGCAAAACCACCTTTCAGCTAACAAACTGATAGTGTTGCTGTTCATGAGGTGGGCTCACAAAAAGCCCATGTTGAAAATTTGGAGTGAAAATAGTGTGGTGTTAGGGTTTCCAACTGTAGCACCCCACCCTGTAGAGACTGACAGGCATCAGGGGTGTGACTTGGGATCATCGGCTGTAATGCTTATGCCATTCCGCCCCCACCCCCACCCTGCAGCCAGTGACAGCCATCGTGGTGTGCCTTGGAGTGTTCGACCATAAAGTTCACCCCATTCTCCTATACTGCACCCACCTCAGCGTATTTCCTTATGGAATGGGGTAAGCATAATGCCCAAAGACCCCAAAGCACACCACTACACTTGTCAGTGTCTACAGGGTAGGGTGAGGTAAAATGGCATGAGCGTTATAGCTGACGACCCAAAGGCACACCCCAATGCCTGTCGGTCTCTACAGGGTGGGGATGGGGTTGGCATCACTTCAGTACTTCACTGCCATTCCTATTATGCATCTCTAACTCCTGCACTACCAATGCCAATGCCAGCGAGACAACATTCGCATTGACAAATGCTTGTTCTTATACTATGGTTACAGCAAGTTAAACAGATGTTCTTTCATGTTATGCTCATCAATCAGCTTAACTGAGGAGCTGTGTTACTCTGCTTAGTTGTGTTGAACATTAAAAATAAAGCAGGATCGCGAGGGCCAGATTGCAGATGCCCCCCCCCCCCCGAGACCAACAGCAGACCACAGCCCACACAACAGGATCCTAGCGAGGTTGCGAGGGCCAGATTGCAGACGCCTCCCCACCCTCCGAGACCAACAGCAGACCACAGCCCTCCAACAGGATCCTAGTGAGGGAAGCGAGGGCCAAAATACTGATGCCCTCCCCACCCCCCGAGACCAACAGCAGACCACAGCCCACACAACAGGATCCTAGCGAGGGTCACGAGGCCAGATTGCAGACGCCTCCCCCACCCCCGAGACCAACAGCAGACCACAGTCAAAACAACAGGATCCTAGCGAGGGTCACGAGGGCCAGATTGCAGACGCCGTGCCCCACCCCCCAAGACCAACAGCAGGTATGGAACATGGAGCGCGGGCACACTAAGCCACAGGACTGTGGTGCATTTTGGACTGGTGTTGCTTTTTGGCGCCTTTTTTCACTTTAAAGATTTATGTCGGCCCAACTATGGAGACAGTTTTATTTCTCTAAGACTTCCATTGCTACTAGCACTACCTATATGCCTGTGAAACTGTACCTTAAGGGCCTTTAAAAGGAATTGTTTTTCTCTTACTAGTCTGTATAAATGATATCCCGATAGCTTTAACTGTCGCTGCCTCTAGCAATAATAGGGCTTTAATATCTAATACATCGGGGGCAATTATTATTACCTTTTACATCGGGGCAAACTCGGAGAGTGAAAAAAACAAAAAAAATAACAGATTTCTTATTTTTACAGATCTTACTCAGTGTAGCTTGCAAATTGTACTAAACTCCTCCCCCTGCAGCACTGTATATATAAATCTTACCTGCTTTTCCACAGCCCACAGCCCACACAACAGGATCCTAGCGAGGGTCAGATTGCAGATGCCCTCCCCCACCTCCTGAGACCAACAGCATGTACGGAACATGGAGTGCGGGCACACTAAACCACAGGACTGTGGCACATTTTGGACTGGTGTTTGCCCCGCTGACGCTGCGCATTGGCTCCCCACCACCCTTGGTCGACACGCCCTTATATAGGGAAGAGGCACCGTGAAAAGAACCAATAGGGCTGAGTCTGAACCAATCAGCCTACTTTACCATTAACAGCCTATAACATCTCACCACTTGAGACAGCATTCTCCTACATTCCCAACCACTGATTCCCCTTACTTTAAACTTGTATGCTATGTCCTTTAGTCTCTGTTCCTTCTTTCTCTCCTTCATACTCTCCCCTAATAACCTCTCTCCTGTACCGCCAGAGACAGTTTCCCCTCTGCCTCTCAGTTCCTGGCATCTCTCCTGGCAGCAGCGCACCAACACTAGAATGCTTACCTTATTCCTCACCTCTGTCATCCTCTTCCAGGGACACCCCAGTCCCTCGCCCGTGACTCACCCCTCTGGCACCCCTGTGACACAACACTGGCTCCTACTTACTCTCCCTGTCACGGTAACCCCACTGCACCCCCTCTACTCATCGCCCACCAATCTCCTCTCAATACCACCTCCCATGTCCCATTGCATTCCATTCCTACCCTACCCTCATCTCCCTGGCCATCCCTTGCACAGGCGGTACCTCAGCTAAAAAGCAACATGCCAACATCAGCAAACAGAGAGTACTGGCCCTCCTCAGAATCTTCGCTCTACCGCTCCTTATGTCATGCAATGTTCACCCTAATCCAGGCCCCTTCTCAGTCAATCCTGACTCCTCATGCCATGGGTTAAGTATAGCTACGATGAATATCTGCAGCTTACCCCAAAAAATAACACAGCTACGATGCTGGATGCAGCTGTATCAACCAGATGTGCTAGCCCTCACTAAGACCTGGCTGTCAAAGAAGGTCCTGGACTACTCCATTGCACTCCCTGGCCTCACCCTGTATAGAGCCGACAGATTTGGCAAATGTGGAGGGGGGTGTGCTTTTTATGTCCGAGACTCACTGCTATGCCAAAGCCTACCAACACCCTCCCTGAACCACAGGGCACAGGCTCTGACACTAAAATTCACACCAGACCCAACCAGAGCCCCTGTAACATTACGGTGGTGTACATCCCACCACGTAACCAAGATTCAGCTTTTCAATCTCTGGCTGTCTATATCTCCAGCTTCCCACCCAAAACAGAGCACATTATCTTGGGGGATTTTAATGTGAACTGGTTATCAAGCTCGGTCTCCCCCTATAAAAGACACCCTCTTAGCAATAGACCTAGCCCAATTAGTTAACCAGCCAACCAGGGTTAATCCCAGAAATGGTTCTAGCACCCTAATCTACCTCCTTCTCACCAATCACCCTAACAGAATCTCAGACTCATTAAGCGATCACTCCACCATCCTCTTCACCTGGTCATGTCAACGGCAGCTACCCCAACCAAGCAGTTTTATCCGACGCCGTCTTCAACCTGGTGGCCTCACTAAACTAAGGAGATATCTTGCCCAGTGTGATTGGTCCCCCATCAGACGCGCCCCTTCCATAGATGTAGCCCTTGACTACTTCACCCACACATTCAACAATACTTGTAATACATTTGCCCCACTCACAATGGTTCAAACCAAAAAATGAAATGCCCCCTGGGTCACACCAGCACTGTTCCAGCAACTAAAGAACCGTGACATCCTCTGGTACAAAGCAGTTGCCTCTGGTGTGCAGGAGGACAGGCTGGCCTATAAAATGGCTTGCAACAAGTGTACCTGGGCTATTAGAATGGCCAAATCTAGCTACTACAAGTCCACCCTGGCCTCATCCTGGGGGAACGCTAGGTTGTTTTGGGACAACCTAAAGGAACTGAATTGAAAATCCAGGATGCCTCCCGCCGCCAAGCTAACTGTCAACAACAATATTACCTTGGACCCACTCACCATTGCCAGTGGTCTAAATGCGGCATTTTCTGATCTAAGCACAGTTTTGCCAAACAACTTCTACCTTAAAAAAGCCCTAGGGGGCTCAAACTACTGCAACGACTCCTTTGACATGAAAATCCTTAATTTGGTACTTGACTCTGTGCTTCCCCCCTGACTGATCTCCTTAACCTCTCCCTATGCATAGGGCAGTTCCCAACTGACTGGAAGGTGGCCACCATCACACCAATACTAAAGAGTGGAGAACCCACATTACCCAATAATTACAGGCCCATCTCCATACTCCATCCCCTCTCGAAAGCCCTGGAAAAAAACATTGCTACACAACTCACAGACTACCTGCTTATGCACGACATCCTATGTAGGGAGCAACATGGTTTTAGAGCCGGTCACAGCACAACTACTGCCCTCATAGAGTTCTCCAACTCGCTGCACAATGCCCTAGATAAGCTGCTAGCGGGAGCCGTATTCATAGACCTGTCAAAAGCGTTCGACACAGTTTTCCACACCCTGCTCCTAAATACTCTTCGCTGCACCGGCCTGTCCCCTGGACCCATCGCTTGGTTCACAAGTTACCTCACAGATAGGTCCCAATGTGTGAAGATAAACAGCACCCTGTTACCCACTCTACCAGTCCGCATGGGAGTCTCCCAGGGCTCCATCCTTGGTCCATCGCTATTCATCATCTTCCTGAATACCCTACCTAAATCCTGTCCATGTAACCTTCTGCTCTACACAGATGACGCGGTAATGTATGCCTCCCACTCGGATACCACAATCCTTCAGTCCTCCCTACAACTTGCCTTCAACCCACGTTGAAAACTGGTTCACTGACCACAAACTCGTGGTCAATATAAAAAAGACTAAAACAATGCTCTTTTCACACCGTCAGAGTAAGGACTACAATGCCCAGCTAACAATCTTTTCCAAAACCCTCCTCCCTCTGGAACAGGTCTACACCTATAAATATCTAGGCATTACTTTTGATCCTAATCTATCGTACCACCCACATATTAGTAATCTTTCCTTTGCCATAAATATATGCACAGGACCACTGTATCGGTACAAAGCCTGCCTACCTCCAGAGGCCCTATGCATTGCCATTACCTCCTCTCTTCTCCCCCTCGTAGACTATGGGCTAACTATCTACTCGGCAGCTGATCGCACTGCACTAAATAAAATCTATCTAGCCATTAATAAAGCCTGTAGGCTCCTTGATGCAATGGATAAGTATACCCAGAGCTGCACTCTGTATGTGCTAACAAAAGTTCTCACCCTAGACGAAAGAGTACGTTATCAAACATGTCTCCTTATTAAGAAAATCCAACTAGGCCTTACTTCTACTGGAGTCTCAGCCTCCCTCTGTGCTGCACATACCTCAGCAAACACCCGCACGGCACTTAAATTAACGTGGACTGTTCCCAGGGTTACAACCACCCTTGCACAACGATCATTTTCCTACAGAGCACCATCCTGGTATAATGAGCTTCTCCTGGCCATTACTTCTATCTCCAGACTAGGCTCCTTCAAAACAGCCCTCAAAAACCACATAATCTCCACCCCTCACTGCCATTGTTCCTACTAAGAACAGGAATCTGCCTACGGACGGTGAGATTCTGTGTTAAATACATCCTTATGCCACTGTTGCTAATGTGCGTTAATGACAATGCTGGTAACCCAACTGCTTGCACCACCTGCTAGTGTATAGGCCATACCATAATATTGATTGTACTGTTCCCTGGCATTCACATGCTCCCCTCAGGACTTGTATAGCAACCCAACTGTATAGGACTAACAGCACTGTTCATACCCTGTTGTTATCTTGTCTCCTACTCTTACTGTAATATTGTATACGACCTATTATTTGATATATATAGTTCATACCCTGTTGTCATCTCTTTCCCTACCCTCACTGTAATATTGCATAATGACTGCTTATTGTTATGTATTGTATCTTGACGTGGAGCCTTTGGAAATGAGTCCCTGACTCAAAGGTTGTAATCCGATATTCCCAATAAATAAATAAAACAAAAATTAACAAGGCTCAGGTTGTACACATCAGTATACCTAGTTGCTTACAGGAATGAATTTGTTTGTTTCCTAGGAGGTAAGCTGGTGATGTTTAGTTGTACACTATGCAAACAGATTGGTGTTAGTCTGAGCTGTGTCTCTTCTCTGCCTATTAAAGCCTGCTCCTTTTCAACTTGAGTTCTGTGGAACTGTTTTGTTTTTATGCAGCTTCTAATTCGTGCTTGAAACCTTTTCCTCTGCTTTTTGTTCCATGTATGTACTACTGTTTATTACCACTGTTCAGTACTTTGTTTCTCATGGAATGACAGACATGTTGCACAATGCCTACAGCTTTTTGCTGTCTGTGGCCACTATGCCAGCATCCACCGACTTTTCAACACAATTGGTGGTGGGTGCTCAATCCTGCCATTAGTATCTCCCACCCAACTCAGCCAATACACAAAACAGGCAGCAGGTGCTTAACCCCATTGTCAGTATCCTCCCCCATCTGGCCCAGCCCATACAGAAAACTGGCAGCAGGTGCTCAGCCCTGCCAGTATCCTCCCACCAACCCAGCTGTTAATTAAAACTGGTGGTGGCTGCTCAGTCTCACCACTGGTATTATTCCATCCCACCCGACCATCTTTTCTAGAAATTGCCATTGGATGCTTAGTCTCACAGCCACTATCTCTCTCTCTCTCCTGCTGAACCTAGCTGTTATTTAAAACTGGCAGCAGGTGCTTAGTCCCACTACCAGTATCACCCCCTCCCATATGACCAGCTTTGAATAAAACATGTTGTAGGTGCTTAACCCCACCACTGCTATCCCACCATCTCCTGCCTGACCCATTACTTTAATTCAACACCAAGGTGCCCAAACCCCAGTGCCAGTTAACATACCCCTGCCACTGTATGCAACACCAGGGTGCCCAATCCCGGTGCTGCCAAACAGCCACCCAACATTAGGGTGCCTAATTTCCAGTGTTATAGCCTGCAAAAAAGGGGTGCCCAACCTCCGGTGCTGCCAAACAACCACCCAACATTGGGGTGCCTAATTTCCAGTGTTTTAACCTACAAAAAATAGTCCCTCATTTTCTTTTTTTAAACCTTACAAAAAGAAAACTATCTATTGATGTCTTCTAGCCCCCCTGTGACCCCAGTCCTCACCCCGGCCTCCTCTCAACACACACCACCCCCCTCTTTTACCTAAGAAGGGTCCCATGAAGTAATCCTTTCACAACCAATGAAGCTCCTCTTACTATGGCACCCAACCTAGAACTGACTGAAAACAACATAAGTCTGGCTAATGACTTTTTAATGTGTTTTCAACTTTTACTCAGAACATAATTCTTTTAGCATTTTTTGCCCCAGATTTCCAACATAATCTTTCTTTTACCCCACCTCATGAACAAGGTAAGTGTGATTTTCAAATCCCCTCCAAAACATGTTTTCATAGTCACTCAGCGAACTCACCCTTCAAACGCATTTAAAAAATTTCACCTTTCATGATCATAAGGTGGAGTCATAAAATGCCTGTGTTGAAAAGGTTGGATCAAAATTCATGAAAAGTTTGTAACTTTATTTTTGCAGATTTTGACCTCAACTTTTCAATATAGCCTTTTTGTTACCCCACCTCATGAACGTGGCAGGTGTTGTTTTTCAAATCCTGCTCAGAAATGTCTTTTCATGCTCATGCCACAAAATGATGTTTTGACCAAGGTTTCATAAATGACATCTGCCACGCTCATATGGTGCGATCATAAAAATACTATATTGAAAATTCTCTATCAAAATCTCAAACAAAAAACAATAACGTTTTGATGAAATGTTGAAATTCTTCAACATTTACTCCTACTTTTCTGTGCCAGATTTTGACCCCAAATCTTCAACCAGCCATTTTTTACACCACCTCACGAACATGACAGGTGTCATTTTTCAAATCCTACCGAAAGCATCTTTTCACGTTCATGCCACAGAATTCTGTTTTGTCCAGGATTTCATAAATGACACCTGTCATGTTCATTAGGTTGTGTCTTAAAACGACTTTGGGCAGGATATTCAAAAGGGTTGCGCCATGCGCAATAGGGTTGCACCTGCGCAAGTCCGAAATTGCGCCATTCTGCCACATTCAGCAGGAGGCAGTTGTGCCCCCCAAGTCATGCTGAGCAACAGCACAATGCTAATGAAGGCATGCTCAACCGGAGGGGGAGGAACCATGCATAAACTGCACAGCCCGATATTCAGCCAGGCTGTGCAGAGTTGTGCAGGCGCAACCCCCAACCTGCGCCTGCACGACTTTGAGCCCCAAAAAAGGATCAAGTCGAGGGCCACCCACAGGTGAGCTGCCACATTGCAGGGCGCAACACAGCAGCTGCCACCTGTGGGTGGCCCTCCACTTGTTCCCTGCCCCCCCAGCACGCATCGTGGGCAGATCTCACTCCCCCACTGGCCCGATCGCAGGGCATAACAGTAGTGGGCCCCCCACTGGCCCGATCATGGGCATAACTGTACTGAACCCCCCGACTGGCCCGATCGGGGGCATAAGGGTCAACCCCAAGTCCAATTTCCCTGGTGATCTAGTGGCCCCCACCCCACCCACCCAGGACCCGACCACCCGCTCCCCTGTCAGCGGTAGGCGGCAGCACCCCACCAGCCCGCCCACGCCCGTCGACTGACTGCTCGGTAGGACTGCCGCCCATTGGTTCAGAGCAAGAGCCAATGGGGTGTAGCCTTCACCTAGAGCAGAAGTCAGATATGTGAATGAATTCATTCACAAATCTGACTGCCTTGTACAGTATGGGCTGCATGCAGTTTATGCCCTACCGAGCAGTCAGTCGGCGGGTGGCAGGGTGGCAGGCAGGTGGGTGTTGCCGCCCACCGCTGATGGGGGGAGAGGGTGGTGGTCTCCATGGGTGGGTGGGGTAAATACCAGATCAACAGGGAAATTGGACCTTGGGGTTGCTCTTATGCCCACGATCGGGCCATTCGGGGATTCAGTATATTATGCCCGCGATCTGGCCAGTGGGGGGGTACACTACTGTTATGCCTGCGATCGGGCCAGTGGGGGTTCAGTATAGTTATGCCCGCGATCGGGCCAGTCGGGGAAGATTTACTTCTTGCCCGCCGATCGGTTGCAGGGGGCGCGTCCTCGACGGCTGTTGCCTGGCAGGGGCCAGGCGCTGTTGTTGGGGATGGTACACCTGCATGCCAATGGCATGCAAATGGGGTCAGGCAGATGCAAATGGCCCCCTGCACCTTGCATGAATTATGGCCCCATTTGCATGTCACCTTTGAATTCGAAAGTGCGCATGGCGATGGAACTTGCGCCACCGCATCTTGAATGCTCCACTCTGACCACTTGCGGTGGCGCAAGTTCCAGTGCGCTATGCACAATGGCTGTGGCTGGGGGGTGATATTCAAAGGAGTTGCTCAATAGCGCAACTCCATTGAATATCGCCCCGGCCACACCCCAGCGCAACTTTTTTGAGCAGCGCAAGGGCTTGCGCCATAGAATGGCGCAGTTTGATAATCCTGCCTTATGTTGATAATTTGGGGTCAGTGTCTCAAAAAAAAGTTATGAACAGATGCTGACATTTTTCAGTGCTTGCTCATAACATTATAATCTGTTTACTTTTTGAATCCACATGTCCAACATACTCATTTATTAGGCCCATCTCATGAACATGGCAGGTGTCTTTTCCAATCCCCTTCCAAAGCCTGTTTTTTCGCAGTCATTCCACAAATCCTGTTTCAGGTGGTGTTTGATAACTAACACCCTTGAAAACTGAGAAGCACAATCTAAGATAAGAACAACATAATGACAACAGTATGTGTGAACCTCTTCATATCCCAATCATGACAGTTTGTCTATTATAACTCATGTTATTAATTTGTTAATTTTAACTTCTTTAATATCTAGGCGTTAAAGCTCTAGGGCAGAAATTCGACGTCTTCGTGGACCATTTAAACTAGGCACCAGAGAGAGGGTAGAAACACTAACAGAAATGGGTATCCCTCCCCATAAATTCATCCTAGCAAAGGGGGCTAACAAAGAATGAAGCAGGAAATGGGTTATGTTGCCTTCAGGAGACAATACTAAAAAAGGCTCAGTTGTGCAACGGGGCTCCAAAATGGGTGAAAACCAGGCCTGAAAAGCCATGTACACAAATGCACATAGCCTGGCAAACAGAATGGATGACCTCACAGCTGTTGTTGCAGAGGCTGATCCAGACTGGGTCACCATCACAAAGACATGGTTCAAGGACAATCATGACTGGGAGGTAGCTATTCCACGATACTGCCTTTTTCATTTACTCTGGTAGGAGTATTGTACAGACTCCCAGCAATTAGCTTGAAGGGGGACAAGGCGATACTAGCATCCATTTACAATATGAGTATTAAAGGTGATGTAATATTGGTGGGTACTTTAGTTTACCAGACATTGCCCCCAAAAAAGTGCGCACAAGGTAACCGATGCTTAAATAGTTAAACAGATAGCAGACAAGTCCAAAAAGACTGGAGCATACACACTCTCATTTTTCAAGTACCAAAGAGTCTTTGAAAAAGGATTTTATAATCTGAAATGCATCAGGCGTTCATGTCGTTTTATATGTAATAAAGTATATTTTTAGCATTATTGGAGAGCCTCAGTGGTACCTGAAAAATGTGTGTGTGTGCTTCAGTCTTTCTGGACTTGTTAATTTACAAGACATAACTTGGAGTAACCATTCCGCAGCTTCAACCAGGAGCAAAGACTTCCTAGACACTCTGCCCTTATCAGGCCTAAGACAGCTTGTCAAGGAACCTACAAGGGGGGACGCCATCCTTGACCTGTTACTCGCCAACAGTAACAACATGTCAGAGGTAGAAGTTGGGAACCACCTAAGGTCTAATGACAACCAGATGGCATGGTTCAAGGTTAGAACAGAAAAAGGAATCAAGCACACCATAACTGAAGTCCTGGACTTGAGATGCACAGATTTTGATAAAATGAGGGAAAAGCTCTGACTTCACCTGGCAAAATTAGCATGGATGAAGGAAGTCGAGAAGTACTGGGCATCTCTAAAGGAAGCTATCATAGGAGCATCACAACAATGTATGAAAAGTGTGAGTAAAGCTAAGAAGAGAAGAAAACCCCTATAGTCTCTAAGGAAGTGGCCACCAAGGTCAGGGAGAAATGGATAGTCTTCAAAAAATACAAGCATCATGATGTGAAAAAGACAAGGACACATACAAGGAGAAACGGAAGGAAGCAGGAAAGCAAATCAGAGCAGCAAAGGCACAAACTGAAGAGAGGACTGCCTTGGAGGTCAAAAAGGGAGACAAGACCTTCTTTAGATATATCAAGGAGAAAAGGAAGACCAGTGTGGGTATAGTCAGACTTAACAGGGATGATTGGGAGTGCACAGAGGATGACAAAGACAAAGCAGAAATCCTTAACAGATACTTTTGCTCCATATTTACTAAGGAAAAAGAAGGTTGTGATTCCACCTTGACAGGAAAAAAGTGCAGATATCAGCAATATAGATTTGGCAACTTTCACAAGGGATAGTGTCCTGAAGGAACTAGAAAAACGTAGGGTTGACAAAGCCATGCGACCCGATGGAATTCACCCCAGGTTACTGAAGGAGCTAAGGGATGACCTGGCGGCACCGCTGGCTGAGCTGTTCAACCTCTCGTTAGAGGTTGGGGAAGTTCCTGTGGACTGGAGAAAGACCACAGTTGTCCCACTTCATAAAATTGGCAATAGGGAAAGTGTTAGCAATTACCGCCCAGTAAGCCTATCCTCAGTTGTGGGCAAAACAATGGAAACCCTACTTAAGGAAAGGATTACATCCTTTCTCAAAGAAAATGATAGAATGGACCTAAGACAGCATGGTTTCACTGCAGGGAGATCATGCCAAACAAATCTAGTAGATTTTTTCAGTTGGGTAACCAAGGCAGTAGATCAGGGTGGAACTGTGGATGTAATATACTGTAATAAGCAAGCAAGCAAACTTTATTTATATAGCGCCTTTCATAATCAAGGCACTGTACACAATATGAGTTACAATAAAACAGTAATATAATAAAATGTTGAAATCACTCAATAAAATAAGCATTTAGTTAGGGAAAGCCAAGGAGAATAAATATGTTTTCAGCATCGATTTAAAGCTGCTGACGGACAGACATTCTCTTAACTGCCGAGGTAGAGAATTCCACAGGGTTGGTGCTGTAAATAAAAAGTCACAAGCTCCAGATGACTTAAGACGAACCCTGGGAATCTCTAGCAATCCCTTGTTGGCAGATCGGAGAAGGTGACTGGGGAAGTAGGGAGTCAGGAGATCTTTCAGGTAGTCGGGTCCCTGTTCATGTAGGGCTTTAAAGGTAAGCAAGCCTACCTTATAGGTGATCCGCCACTGAACTGGCAGCCAATGCAGTTCGTGCAGCATAGGCGTAATATGACTGGTCCTGGAGGTCCCAGTCAATAGCCTGGCTGCAGCATTCTGCACTAGCTGCAAGCGACGGATATTAACCCCAGACAGCCCTAGGTAGAAGGCATTGCAGTAGTCAAGATGGGTGGTAACGAAGGCATGGACTTCAGAAAAGCCTTTGACTCAGTCCCACATAGAAGACTGTTGAACAAGCTTGGCAGCATAGGAGTGGGGCATAAAGTAAAGTTGGTATGGAGCTGCCTTAGTGCAAGAACTCAGAAGGTACTGGTTAATGGCTCACCGTCAGAGGAGAGGGAGGTAACTAGTGGTGTGCCTCCGGGATTGGAACTAGGACCTATCCTCTTCAATATTTTCATCAGTGACATATCAGAGGGCCTTGAAGGCAAGGTGAGTTTGTTCACAGATGACACAAAGATATGTAATAGGGTCGACACTCCAGGTGGAGTGGAAAGGATGAGGGCTGTTCTACAATGACTAGAAAGGTGGTCAAAAACTTGGCAACTAAATTTCAATGCAAAAAAGTGCGAAGTCATGCACTTAGGAAGAAAAAAACCTTGTGAGGAACACCTGTGTGGAGTAAAACTGGAAGCCACAAGGCAAGAAAGGGATTTGGGTGTAATCATAACAGATGACCTGAAAACGTCCAAGCAGTGTGAAAAGGCAGCATTAAAGGCAAACGGCATGTTGGGCTGCATAGGAAGGAAGAGGAATTAAAAGTAGAAAGAGGGAGGTAATTATGCCACTGTACAGATCAGTGGTAGGGCCACACCTGGAATACAGTGTGCATTTCTGGAGACCACACCTTAGAAAGGACATAGACAGACTGGAGACATGCAAAGGAAAGCTACAAAAATTATACTCTGACTCCACAACAAGACATACGATGAACGACCGCACAACCTAAACATGTACTCCCTAGAACAAAGCAGAGAAAGGGGGGACATGATCAAAACCTTCAAGTACCTGAAGGGAATAAGCAAGGTCCAGGTTCAGGACCTGTTTCAGATCAAGAATCGCACAAGAATGAGGGGCCATGGCATGAAGCTGGAAGGAGGCAAATTCAAGAACAACACAAGAAAGTTCTTCTTTATCGAGAGGGTGGACGATGCTTGGAATGGCCTTCCACCAGAGGTGGTTGAGGCTAGGTCGGTTGGATCATTCAAAATCACATGGGATAGGCACAAAGGTATTATAACACTGAATAGCAGTTAAGGGAGGGGGGCTAGGCTTATGGGCAGACTAGATGGACTGTGTGGTCCCCTTCTGCCATCACATTCTATGTTTTTATCTATGCCCAACAACTACATAACATACAACAAGGAGAATGCATGGCATTGGTCAACGCTTGTTTTCGAATTGTGATACATACACACATCCCCATACAGGTATACACACATCTTGAGACAATCGCAGGGATCTTGGGAAAGAAATTCATATGTACATGAGTGCTACTGTAAATAGAGTCAAGCATCCATGTAAAACTGAAAAAAGGCAGCGACTAAACAGGTGCTAGAAAATAATAGTAATGCTTGCTACATGTGGTAGAGACTATTGAAGAGAACCTAGTCCCGGTCTTTCTACTGCTCCTAAAACACACAGGAAGCTCCCTTCCCTGTGTGGGAGTTCTTCTGTGCCCTATTTAAATTTTTGGTAATGCCCCAACTGGAAGGGAAGGAATCATAATTTGGACCTGAGGGACTGACTGAATGATCCCTTTCACTTCCCCGTTCTCCTTCCCCACCTCGTGCTCCAAACGTTTGTGACATCAGTATAGGGAGAGTGTGGGGTATGCTCCATTCCTCTCTGGGAGTACTTTTTATGCTTTTTCACTATTTAAAGTGGCCTTTTGGTAACAGGCAGAGCCAGGGTTCAGCTAACAAGAGCCTTAAAAACCCTGGCCTCAATTGTTACCAAAAGGCTGCTTAAAACTTCATTTAAGGATACCCACTTTACCTGGAGGCACAGGTTTCAATACCATCATAGCCACTTACAGTGTGATGAGGTGGGCAGCATAGCTTCCAAGCTATGGCTCCATTTAAGGATACCCCCCCCCCGAGTGGGTGGGCAGGAAAACCGCTGAGCTGTGGCAGAAAGTATCTTTTTTTTTATGGTGAAGCTGCAGGAGGAGACTGGGACAGAGTGAGTCCTGGGCTGAGGAGGAGGGGGAGAGAAAGAACATCAGCATCTCAACAGCCTAACATCTCCATTAACATTTGATTGTTGCTTATTACCCTCTGGCAGTGAGATCTGAAACCTGCCGATCAGTAGCCTTCTACAGTTCCCTTAGCTGTCTTGATAACCCTACACATCCAGCTCCTCAAGCATGTTCTACAAGAGTCCAGAGTGCACTGAAGCTAGAGCACTCTCTTCACTAACTTGATTAGGCAATCTGCGAGCTCCATGTGCTGAACTGTATTTATGAGCAGGGTTCCATGTAAATAAATAGAACACTTCTTTTTCCTTTCCTCCTTAGATTTGTCTCCTGTCACTGTCCCTGCTGGACCTCTTCTGGCAGCCCTCCCCAGCCCAGTCACCCACCATCCCTGGGGCTTACCCTCTTGTGCCCCCATGACTTATCTCTCATGGGGGGACAGGTGGTCTTGCCTTTACCCCCAGAATAGGATGCAATGTGGGTGCCCAGTCGGTAGTGCCAGGCTTGTGGGAGGGCTGTCATCATCTGGCACAGTGGGATGTTTTCCCATCGGCATGTAGTGATACATATTGCAGCTTACTGATGTCCCCTGCCCGATTGGGCCTACTGACAGCCATAACACCCAGCTTCTGCTGGCTGTCAGGCATGTTGTGGGAAATGCAACCTACCCACCCCAGAGGAGAAAAGTAGTTCACTGGATCCTCAAACCCCCCTCCTCCGGATGACCTACGACCACTTGAGCTTGCTTTTAAATGCGGGTTGCCGACGGGGCAGTTGGTAACACTACTGCTGAGCTACTGGGTCAGATTAAATGGAAAAGTTCTAAAATTCTGCCAATGAAATTTGTACCAGCTGATCTTACACAAAGAAAAGACTTATGAAAAACTAATGTGTAAAACGTATTGCAGTTATCTTTTGTGCATTACCCCACTCACGTCTCTTAAGTTCAAGTTCTAGTTCAAGTTTATTAAGCAGGAAAACTCCATTGAGCAAGTTCATTTGCAAGGAGTTCCTGAGAATGACGCTTATGGTACAATACAGCATATAGTGGTACAACAATAACATGAAGGGCTATACAGTGCAATGAGGGATAATGACAATATAACAAAGGAAAAAATAGTCAGTACATATAATACAATATATAGGTCGCAACAGTGAGATGATACAATACTCAAATGTGGTCATTGGAAATATACCACCAAGAGACCTTGTAAGCATATATGCAATATATACAATTCCACTACACAGGTAGAAAGTGCATAACCATAAGTACAGGCAGCAAGACGTATAAATAAAATGAGAAAATGCATAATCAAACATTTTAGAAGCATTTCATCAATAATTTATACTCCCAGAAGTGGAGCATGAGACAGACGGGATGCACATGGGACAGACCGGAGATTGAGGGGAAGCAAGTGTGGAACACAGATGGAAAAGGATGGGGGGGAAGCAAGGGAGAGAGCTCAGAAGGAATGAGGTGAGGGTGGGGGCCCACAATCCTGGTAGACGATTACATCAACAGACGAGGAAAAAAGACAGTAGAATGTCAGGACTAGGTCATCAATATGGGTGGCATTTGCAGGTGTCATGCAAATTATTGGCAGCCAATTTTTTAAAAATATTTAGGGAACCAAGTTTCGCAATTTGAGAATAGATTGCACTTTGTTCCAAGTGTCAGGGAGTGCATAGCTAATGGCCAAGCGGGAGTGAGAGTTAGGTACATCCAACATGATGTAAGAGCTATTCTGAAGTGGGGAGGGACATATAGAGTGACAAAAAAGGTGCACTATATGATGGGTGTTTTAGCAGAAGGGCTTTGTAAAGCCATATGAGAGAGTGTACATATACTGTATAGTCTGTAGACTTGTAATAATCTGATGCAGATTAGCAAAATTGTGATAGAACTGGGAGGGCATTTTGTGGCTCTGTTTAAGGATGAGGTGCTAGCAGGATTGTCACTGATTTGTGGCTTCATTTAAGGATGTTCCTTCCCTCCAGGGGCAGACAGGATCACAGTCAAGCCACCGTTCCATTAAAGAGTGCCGGGATGCGGTCAAAATCGCGCGGCCAGAATAGCTGCAGTAAATATAAGCGCTTCAAAATCACGCCTGTAAAGATCGCGTATTAACAAAAACGCGCCTACCGTAATAGCGCTAATATGGATTTTGTCAGATTTCAGCCCATCCACTTAATCAGTCAGTCAGTTTAATAAGTCCATGGTCCAGAGACATACAAATATGCGATTTTGAACAAGTTTAAAACTAAAAACAGAAGTGTTGTTCCTAGTTAATGAAGCTGGATCTGCTGAATCTTACTCATCTTCCGGAATCTAATCTGACCCACACCCCGTTTCTGTCAATGGATCTGTGGTGCGGCTTGTCTTCTGTTAGCAGCGGCTGCCAATTAACTCAGTTTGTCTCAGAGCCATGAGAATATTGGTAGAACCAACCCTGGTGGCGGCTAGAGATGTGTTACACCCTCCACAACTCCAGCGACCATCCCCTATGGTGGGAGATCAGAAGGGACAGGGTCTAGGATCTTATTCATTCATTTTTATTTAAATCAGGAGATATACGAAAATATTACTGAATGTGACCTCGTTTTCAGTGGAGACCTGACTTACTATTTTGGGGGAAGGAGCTTTCAGAAGTGAGCTCAGGAGCAGATGTGAACCGAGTAACGATTTGAAACTCCTGTCTTTTGCTGTTAAGGCCTGACCCGAAGTCTACATCGTCAAAAATGGTATCAGATCCACTTTGCACCACACTCCGAGACACATAATTGAAATTACACATGCGCGCTAAACATGACATGCGCGATTAATTCAGCGCTATGAAGACCTTGCTTTATGTTGATCGCGCTATAATTGCATGCGCGATTATGGATGTGCGATTTTGACATTGAACCAAGAGTGCCCGCCCCTCCTGAGAGGCAAGCAGGATCATCGCTGAGTCATAGCTCCGTCTATGGATGCTGCCTTTCCTGAGGAAGAGGCAGGATCAACTGGGCCATGACAGAAATAGTGTTTTATGGTGAAGATGCAGGAGGTGGCCTGGGCCAGAGTGAATCCCGGGTGGGAATGAGGAAGGGAAGAGAGAGATTTACAGCAAAGATGCATGAGGGGGACTGGGACAGAGTGAGTCCTGATTGGGGGTGGGAGAGACAGAAATGTTTTGTTTATTTATTGATTTCTAGGATTACAACAACCTTTGAAACCGGGGTTCTTTTACAATGGTTCCGCGACAGTCATAAAAAGTGTCTACAACAATAGAGAAAAAAAATAATAATACAGTCAGTTACAGACTAGAACAATAAAACAATAAAAAACAGAGAATACAAAAAGGATTGGTTTAGAAAACATCATGAACTGGGTGGGCACAACAAAGTACAACCAGTGGCAGTCACAGCAGTGATTTTGTCCAGAAGTGCAAATAGTGTTACTAAGTACATGGAGAAGTGTGAGGGGGAGGTGGAGTGGGAGGATAGACAGGGGGAGAAGGGAGGGAAGTTATTTGGTGAGGAGCCCTCAGGTTGAAAGGAGATGATAGCAGCAGGACAAGTGGCATAGGGAAGGTAGTGGGAGAGGGGAGAGGGTAGGGGATAGGATGAGGGAGGTATGGAGGAGGGAGAGAGGGGAGGTAAAATGCCATATACACTGTTTCTATTATAAAATATTGTTTTTACCTTTTTCTCTGTATCGTCGACTTTATGTACCTCTGAACATTTGTAAAAATAGGCATTTTTGCTCGCATACTTTCCAGTATAAATAATAAAATCTAATTAAATTGAAATTGAATTGAAAATGTGGGGGAAGAAATGTGGGTGGGAAGAGAATGCAGGTTAGGAGATTTTAATGAGAGTGGTTTGGGGGTGTAGTTTTAGCAGAGCTTAGTTGTGATTGGTGGAACATGGCAGCTTAGAGGAACGATCACAGCTGCTAAGTGAGGTGAGGTGCTGCTATAGTTTAGATTTGTAGGGGCTAAGCTTAGGCTCCACAGTGACTTCGGGTGGGAGGCCATTCATCCAGGTAGGCGCTCCAAAGCTGAAGGTTCACTGAGCCTGAGAGGTACATCAGAAAGGGACTAGGTAGGACTGTTTGATTGCACTATGCATACTGCGCGGGTTGGGTGTAGGCAATAGAAGAGATTGGGTGGCTGGGGGAGTGAGGCTTAGGCTAATTTTTTTTCGTTAATAGGCAGGTCTGGCAGGAGATCCTACTTTTTAGATGGAGCCAGTTGGTCTGTTTGTAAAGATCGCACATATGGGTTCATGTCTCAGCTCCTGATACAAGTCAACAGGACTTGTTCAGTGCTAATGAGATCCTTTTAAGAGCAGAGTCGGAGCGGATTCGTAGATGACTAGCCCATAGTCTATGATTGACAGGATTGAGCTGGTTACTGCTATATGCAGTGCCTTGGGGGTCAGTCAGTGGTAGTGCTAGTAAAGGATCCCTAGTCTAGAGTTTACAGCCTTTGAGATATGGTTAACATGAAGGTTGTATGACAGGGAACTATCAAAAGAAATCCCAAGGTATTTGAAGTCCTGGACTTGCTCTAGCGGTTGCTTTTGACTATTCACAATGGTTAGACTAGCTGTTTTGTGTTTGCTGTGTGGGTTTGAGAACAGCATGGTCATTCTTTTTGTTTTTTATGTTTTTTTTTTTTTTTTATAATTCATGAGTAATTTATGGTGACTAAAGCAAGTCTCGACCAAGTTAAAGTTAGTCTGCAGGTCACAAGTAAGAGGGAGCGGATCAGAATGGCTCCGAGAAAAGGACAGCATCATCAGCATAGAGGATCATGCTATTGTTGCAGGCTTTAAGGAGGTTATTAATAAAGGGACTAAATAGTAAGGGTCCAAGGATGGACCGTTGTGGGACACCAGACCGAACATGGAGACTGTGGGAGAGAGTATCACAGATTTTCACTTGCTGTGTTCTGCCTTCAAGGTAGCTTCCAAAGCAGCAGGTGACCTCATTTGAGAGGCCAAGGGCTGGGGGAGAGTGCAGAAGGAGCTAGTGATTAACGGTGCCGAAGGCCTTGGTCACGTCAATGTAAATTGCCCCAGGTAAGTGGCTTTGATCCAAGGCCTTGTAGATGTGGTCTGTGTATTCAAGAGGGGCAGTGGTTGTGCTATGAGCTTTCCTAAAGCCATGCTGCTGTGGACATTGGATGTTATATTTGTCCAGGTATTCTGACAATTGGTCTAAAATGATACGCTTAAGGACTTTAGAAAGTGGGGGAAGGACTGATATAGGATGGTAGCTGGAGTGTTGTGACCTGTCACCACTTTTGTGAATGGGTGTGATTATGGCAGCTTTCCATTGTTGCAGGAACTACCTATGGGAAAGCAATAAAGTTCAGCAGTTTAGACAGGGGTTTTAGGACTACATCAAGCATGAGGTGAAGAAGGTTTAGGTCCAAGGAGTCACTGCTAAACCTGTTTTTTCCAAGCACCTTTTTAAGGTATTTTTGGGAATTGGCTAACATGATCGCCTGAAATAGAACGGTGGAGTGTTTTTTTTTTGGGTGGGGGGCGCTGTTTCGATGTTGCCTGTCAGAGCAGATGAATTAAAAAAGTCGAGGGGGGTATGGCACTAAGATCCATGAAGGTGACATTAAAGGTGTCTGCTATTTGTTTATGGTCTTGTATAGCAGTGCCATTAACTTCAATCCTTGTTGGGAATCTTTTATTGGGTTGCCCGTAAGATCTTTAATGTTGTCCCTGAAATTTCATCTATTTCCTGAGGAGTTTGTGAGCTCACTCTTACAGTGTTCCTGTTTGACTCTACAAATTTCCCAGGTACACAAGTTTTGACTGTCCTATAATGTTGGATATCACCCTGACGGCCAGTCACTAGTGCATGGTACCAAGGATTATCCCTATCTTTCATCATGCTTATAAGAGCTGGGGTAATCTGAGGGTTTGTAGATCCTCTTTAATTTTCTTTTTTGTAACAGGGCAAACTTGTCACATGCTTCATTGAATTGTATAACAAAGCAATTTAGCACCTGATCCATGCTGTTGGATGGGTAACCCCCTTATAAATGGGAGTTCCTAAAATGTCTTCCTGGGCTTGCCTAATGCCTACTGCCAGGTTGGTGTTCTATGTCTCAAAGCAGTTTTGAATATGCCTGCAGGACAGTGTCCTGTTAGCCTCCATGCCTGTCTTTTTAAGAGCCATCTATTTGTATGGAATAATTAATCTGGGTAGGGACCAAGTGGTTTAAGGTTCGTGACCCACTCAGGGAATGGTATTTCTGCTCTTTTTTCCTATCACTATACGTGCAGAGGGAGCCCTTTTAGGACCTGTGATTGTGTGTTGTTTGTCTGCTTGAAATCATCAACCAGTGTGGCTGGCTGTTTGTGTTTGTCTGTCAGTAGTTTAGTTTTTGTGGTTTTTCATGTGTTTCTTCTTGGAATAACTGGACCATTCTTGAACATAACATCTATGAACATTTCCTGGACTAAGAAACTACAAAACATCACCACCAGGTATTGGCATTCTTATCATAAATCAACTTTTTTTGAAGACATCAAAAAGCAAAAGTGAGGTCAGTAAATCTTTTATACAAGCTGCTGGGTTGTGCAGTGCTGCATTGAATCCACATTTCCGTCTGACTTTCTTAAAGGATGTGTGCTTGTCTTTGAGGTCTATTCACAACTGTTTTGGAGAATAAAGGGAAGATTCTAACAAAGGATTTTTACATCCTGCACATGCCCTAGGGTCTAGGCCAATGTTCATCACCTTCAGGAATTTAACACTTTCTGGGTCTTTGATCTACAGTAACAATCAGTTTTCTGGTCCACAGTAGCTCACCATGAATCACTCAGGAACACTCACCCTTGCTACAGTAAACATTTGCAGTCTCCTGCCAAAACTGGCAACTCTTAGATTGGGAGGACGAGTCCTGTTTCTGATACTGCTGTTATGCCTACATGGGGTATCTACTTCTGTTCCAGTCAACAACCACCTTGGAGAGAATACCTCACAACACAATGACTTTACTTTCTCCAACTAAACTGCCAAAACACAACATGTGCGTGCCTACACCACCCTTATCCTTCTGAAGGGTTGTACCTTCAACTCGTTTTGTATACTCAGAAAATACAAAATGACACAACTAGTTCATCTCCCACTCCACACTATTAAACTGTGATTTCTCCTACTACTCGTCATCCTATTATCAGTGGACGTAGAACTTAATCCTGGCCCCTCTGTCCACCACTCTTCCTCTGACCTATCGGCTGTCGCAAGAAAAGGACTTCTCTTTGCCCATATGAATATTAGGAGCATTACCAGGCACTTTGCTGATCTCGAGGTATGGATCAAAGTGTACAGTCCTGACCTACTCTGCCTATCTGAAACATGGCTGAAGCCTCACATTCCGGACTCCTTATGTTCTTTGCCCAATTACTCCTTGATACGGAGAGACAGGCCTTCCCCAAAATGTGGAGGGGGGGGGTCGCTCTCCTCTATAAAAAACATCTTGATGTTATGGTCTTCCCACCCACCGGCTCACCCTCAGTCTGTGAGTCCCTACACACAACCATTGCCCTTGGTGCAAAAAAAAACTCCACATTATCTGCGCCTACAACCCGCCCACTGGAGGTATCACATGTCTTCAGGATTTACTTAATCAAACCATCACAAACGCCAAGCAAAATGAGGTCATAATCTTAGGTGACTTTAACCTAAACTGGCTGCGACCAACTCACAGCACACTGCTGACATTAATGCAGAGCTATAACCTGCACCAGATCTTAACCCACTAGAACCACCCCTTCTCTAACTACCTCCACCTTCATAGACTGGGTGCTGGTGAATTGCCTTGACCATGTGCAAACTGCAGGCATCTTGGCAGATGCTATCACAGACCACTCCCCCACTTTCTGTGTATGGAGCCCGGAGGCTGCTCCCCCACCCGCTCCACACTACATTACAGTTACCAACTTTGCCAAACTGGACGTGGAAGCTTTCCTCTATGATGTATCCTGTATCAGCTGGTCTGACATCTATCACTCGCATGATGTTGAAATAGCCCTTGATATCTTCATTGATAATTTCACAGCACTTCAGGATAAACTTACCCCGAAGGTCACCAGAAGGGTCAGGGGTAAACAAACAAGATGGCTACACAAGGACCTGCTGGCTAACCTGTGCACACGGGACAAACTCTGGAAGAAGTATAAAGTGTCCAGACTACCAGAGGATTACAATACCTACAGGGCCTCTCGGAGTGCCTGTAAAAAACAAATCAGAACAGCAAAGAGCATCTACTGCAAGGAACTGCTCACAAACTCTGCTGGTGACCCTAGAAAATTCTGGACACACATCAAGACCTTTCTTGGAGCTACCCAGTCATCGACCCCAGGGAATATGATCCTAAATGGTGTGCATTGCAATGACTCGATCACTATAGTGAATGCCTTTAACAGATTATTCACGGACCTGTCTCTCAGTACATCTCGTCCTTTGCTTCACCTCCCACAACATCTCAGCCTTACTGCACACCCCAGAGATCTGCATCTGGTGCTGACCACTGCCAACTAACTACTAACCCCCTTATCCACTTTAAAGCTATATCTAGATCTGCGGTCCAAAGACTATTGCAAAACATATCCGACAACACTAGCTCTGGTTCAGATTCACTCAAGCCATGACTCCTGAAGCTAGCGGCACCATTTATTGCCTCACCACTGGCCAAGATTTTCACTCTCTCTCTCTCTCTCTCTCTCCCTCTCTCTCAGCATTGTCCCAGATCTCTGGAAGATTGCCCGAGTTATGCCTATCTTTAAAAAAGGAGACCCAAACAATATCAACAACTACAGGCCCATAGCCATCCTCTCTGTGCTAAGCAAGCTAATGGAGAAGCTTGTTGCAACCCAAACCACTGACTATCTCACAAAGAACAACCATCTCTTAGACACTCAGCATGGTTTCAGAAAAGGGCACAGTACCTCAACCGCTCTTCTCAAATTCTCCACCGATGTACTCTGCAACATAGACAAAGGCCTACTCACTGGAGCAGCATTTATCGATCTTACCAAAGCTTTCAATCTTGTTGATCATCCCCTGCTTCTCTCAACCCTGCATAGACTTAACTTCTCATCCTCAGTAGTTGACTGGTTTAACAACTACCTATGAAACAGATCACAACTTGCTAAATTCAACTCCACTCTCTCAGGTGTGACCAGCACTGACATCGGAGTACCCCACGGCTCCATCCTGGGACCCCTTCTTTTCTCGCTATACATCAACAACATAGATTATGCCATACTCTCCTGCTCAGCTATCCTATACACTGATGATCTCGTCCTCTACTCCAGTGCTGACAAAGTTAACATCATTAACAAAAATCTCTCCTTGGATTTCAGGAATGTGCAAACATGGCTAAATGCTAATAAGCTCATCCACAACACAAAAAAGACCCAAGCCATGCTATTTGGCACTGCCCCCAAACTCAGGGCCTGTAAGGAACCTCTCCTAGTCCATGACTCTGAGGGGTCTCTCATTGACTGTGTCACATCCTTCAAATACCTGGGAGTCCTCCTTGATAAATTCCTTGATTTCAGTCTGCACATCCAGTCAACCTGTAAAGCAACAAATGCCAAACTTGGAATCGCCTATAAGACTTGTCACCTGCTAGCACCATTCACCAAATTGGCAATTACTAACATACTAATTGCCAGCAGATTAGGCCTTACGGTCTATCGAGTCTGCTCAAACCTCAGATCCCTAGTTGGGTGCTGAGGCCCTCCCCCCCTTGTGTTCCAGGAACCCCTATCATTCATCCCCACCCCCTGGGCCAGGCCATCAACTGATACATCCACTTTCTGTGTCTGTCCCACCCTCTCTTGAAGCCCTCCACTGTGGATCTCTGAACCAGCTTGCCAGGCAGCGCATTCCAAGGGTCCACCACCCTCTCAGTAAAAAAACTCCTCCTCTTTCCCCCCTCACCCTTCCACCTTCCAACTTCAAACCGTGCCCTCTGGCGATACCTCCCTGCTTTAGTCTAAAGATCCCCTCCATGTTTACTCTATTTATTCCCTTGAGGTACTTGAAGACCTCAATCATGTCCCCCCTGTCTCTCCTGTCCTCCAGTGAAAACAGGCAGAGCTCCTCAAGTCTGTCCTCATACGTCAAATCCCCTAGTCCTCATATCAGCTTAGTTGCCCTCCTCTGTACCCCCTCCAGGAGCTGTATGTCCCTCTTCAAGTGTGGTCTCCAGTACTGTACACAGTACTCAAAGTGTGGTCTAACCAGTCCATTGTACAGCGGCAGAATCACTTTCCTGCTCCTAGAGGTGAGCCCCCTTACGATGTATCCCAACATCCTGTTTAACTTGCTAGCCGCTCTCCTGCACTGCTCAGAGTTATTCATACATGCATCCACCATGACCTCTAGGTCCTTTTCCCCTGTTGAGGCCTCCAGCACCTCCCCTCCCAGGGTGTACCTGTGTTTAGGGTTTCCCCACCCAAGATGTAATACCTTGCACTTGGTGATATTGAAATTTAATTTCCATGTGTGAGCCCAGCTTTCCAGGGTGACCAGGTCCCCTTGCAAGGCCAACCTCCCCTCTTCCTCCTCAACTACTGCTCCCATCTTGGAGTCATCAGTGAAGAGACTAATTTCACATCCTATACCATCCCTGATGTCAGATTTGTATGCATTAAACAGGATCGGACCCAGGACCGAGCCCTGCGGTACCCCACTACTGACCTCTCTAGGGTTCGAGAGCTCCCCACTGACCACTGCTCTCTGGGTGCATCCAGCTGGCAGTTTTCAATCCATCTAGCCATCAAAGGGCCTACTCCCAACCCCGTCAGTTTCTCCACCAGACCATTGTGGGGGACAGAGTCAAACACCTTGCTGAAGTCCAAGAATAATACATCCACAGGCTTTCCCCTGTCCAGTTCTGATGTTACCCTTTCGTAGAACTCCACAAGATTGGTTTGACATGCTCTACCTGGCACAAACCCATATTACCGACTATCCAGACCTCCCACCTCCTCCAAGTACACCCCCAATCGTTTGTTTAGTATACTCTCCATTAATTTTCCCACTACCGAGGTCAAACTGATGGGTTTATAGTTACCTGTTACTTCCATCAACCCCCTTTATGGATTGGCACCACATGTGCCTCTCGCCAATCCCTAGGTACCCTCCCTGTCTCAAGCGACCTGTTGAAGAGCTGTGCCAGGGGTGCAGCCAGTATGTCTGCCAGTTCCCATAGTACTCTCGGATGAATGCCATCCGGCCCAGGAGATTTATCTTTCTTTAGGGCCTTGAGGGCTAACCATACCCTTTTGGTGGAGATAGCATCATCCTTCCCCTCTACCTTACTGGCCTTTTTATCCTTATCCTGATGTGACACCCCTTGGGTACCTCTCCCTCCCTCTTGCTCCATTTCTGTTGCTCCCCTAATCACTCACTACTGCTTCTATCCCCATCATGCCTTGCTTTGTAGATATCCCATCCCCCTTCCTAGTGAACACAGAGGCGAAGTACTCATTTAATACCTCTTCCTGGTCCCTCACCTCTTCCACCCACCCTCCTTCTGATCTCAATCTGCCGAGATGGCCCTTAGTTTTTCTCCACTCCCCAATGTACCATAAGAACCCCTTTTCCCCCTCCATGTATTCCCTGTGCTAGCTGCTGCTCTTTACTGAACTTTGCCCCCCTCACCATCCGAGTGACTTTTCTAAATGCAAGATGGTACATTTCCTTTTCCCTATCCCCTCTTGTTGTTTTATATTTTTTGTAGGCCGCCTTCTTTTCTCTGACCGCTACCTGAAACTCACTGGACCACCAGCATGGTTTATGTGACCTTGCTCCCTTATGTTTCACCTTAGTGTAGGTCCTGACTGCCTCATGAAGTCCCCATTTTATGTCCTCCCATCTCTTTTCCACATTTGTCATTGATGTAATCCCCTTCAAGTGATCCTTGAGAATATTTCCCATGCCCACAAAGTCTGCCCCCCTGAAGTCCACTGCCAGTGTCCTAGATCTCTCCCCTCCCCCATGCTTATTTGAAACCAGACAGTATTGTGGTCGCTCCCAGTCAGGGGATCCTCTACAACCAGGTTCCTTACCAGATCCCTATCTGCCAGAACCACGTCCAGGACATGCCCCTCCCTTGTGGGCTCCATCACATGCTGTGTTAAGAACACATCCTGAAAGCTGTCCAGCAGACTCTGCTCCTTGGCTACCTTAGAGGACATGGTTCCCCAGTTTGTACCTGGCATATTAAGGTCCCCCATTAACACCACTCCTTCCCCTTTTGGTCCACACTGGGCAATGATGTTGTCCAGCAAACCATCCTCCAGAACATCACCCATCCCGTGGGGCCTATATACTACACCCAGCTTGACCTTACCTCCTGCTGGGGTTTGTAAGGTGACCCATAAGGCCTCCACATTTCCCTCTGCCTCTTCTACCCTAGCAATTTCTATGTCATCTCTAATGAACATAGCCACTCCACCCCCTCTGCCCTCCTTTCTATCCTTCCTAAGCATAGTGTACCCCCGCTTGTTTCGGTCCCAGTCATGGTTTTTGTTGGCCTACGTTTCCGTGACTACCGCCACATTCACCCCCAACAGCATGGCCTGGAACTCTGGCAACTTGTTTCCCAAGCTCCTGGCATTTACTAACACCACCCCCACCCCTTATCCCTGATCCCCTTTGTTGAGACCCCGCCCAGGTTCCTTATACTTCCATCCTCCCTCTGCTCCTCCTGAAACCTCCTCCCCCAGTCTGTTTTCCCCCTCTCCCCCCTTGGGTTTGAAGGCTACTTCCCTCATCTGAAGGAGAGAGCCTCTGGTCAGCCACTCCCTTATCCAAGGGTATTCTGCTTCCAGCGTTGACATATGGTGTCTCCACTTTTGCTAATGCCCATAAGACTGCTCTCCATAAATGGGATGGCATGTATAGCAACATGTGTCGGTATGCCTCCTCTTCCCATCGCCTCAAGCACCACTGCACACTGCATAGCTACCTAGGCTGGCTCTCCCCAACTCCCTACTGACTATACTCCCTAGGGACCCTCACAGACTCTGTAATCCATAACCAAACTCCATCCTCCCTTGCAGCTCTACTTGTACCACAGACACCTGCCCATGGACTGCACTCGGCAAACAAATTTCTACCTATCGTACCGAGGTGTCTTACTTCAAAAGGCTCGAGCATTTCACTACACCACCCCAGCCACCTGGAACTCCCTCCCTCCTGCCCTGAGGCAGGCTAACTCCCACCCAATCTTCAAAAAATAACTATATCGCCACCTATCCCGGGACCCCTGCACATGCTTTGATCCCACTTAATACCTCACAGCTAACCACCCTATTTCACCCAAGACACTGCTGCACTTCTAAACTAGCTTTGCTATAAAATGTGTTTATAGCTGCCACTTAGCCCAGTTTCAGTTATTTGCATGTACTAATGTCACTTTTGTCATCTCTGCATAGCTATATGTATTATCTCGAGTACTGCCTGACTTGATCTGTATTCTAACCTACCTGTATTATATACTATGTACCTGTACTATATACTGTGTACTGTAGAATCTCATCTCATTTTATGTATGTATTTTACCGGGTTGTGCCTGAAAATAGTCAACTTTGGCTTGCGCACCTAACCCGGTTAACAAAAACTAATAAAATAAATAAATAAATAATAGTTATCATAGAGGAGTTTGTCTAACCTGTCTTCCTTTGCAGCATGGACTTTCTGTTTAGAGCCACCATTCTGGTTCTGGACTTCCAGAGTTGGACCAATCGGAACCTCGGGGGACCCTAAAATGGAGACTGTCCCCAAGGGTCTTGTGGGATTGAATTTCTGTAGGAACTGTAGTTTTTGATGTTTGGCGCCTAAATGGACCTGGAGGGAGAGCCCTTTCTGTGACAGACAGATTCATCAACCAACTGAACCTTTTGGATCGCTGGGAAATCCCAGAGCTGCCTGCAGCAGTCAGTCAGTCAAGAGTTGGAGTTTGGAGAGTGAACAGCTCAAGGCATTTGAGCAGCTGCTCCTGCGTGGTAGCAGGGGATTTGTCAGGAAAGTTGTGTCTGGCCCGCCTGCTACCATTTTCCAGTGTGAAGAAGCTTGTGCAAATAAAATCGGACTGCCATCCAAATTTCTTGATTGAGACCTGAATCCTGAATTGAGAGAAAGTGAATTTCAGGCACCAGAGAAAACTTCTGAAAGAGAGGCTTGCACAGAAACCCTGTTAAATTGCAAACAGACTTCATCTGATCTGTGGTTTATAGCTTTATTACTTATAAGTGTGCTAAATATGTTGTGTGGGTTGCGATTTTGTTCCCCACCATTGAATTTTATTTATTTAGTTTTTGTTTACCGGGTAGGTGCGCTAGCCAAACAGGTGACTATTTTCAGGCATGACCCGGGAGGTACAGTAACAATACAGAGTTCATTTACATAATACAGGGAAGCAGTAACAATACAGAGAACAGTTTTCAGTGAAAGGCAATAAAGGAGTACAGCTTCAGAGACAATCAACAGGTCAAGAGAAAAACAGCAGATTTATAGTGTACAGGTAGCATTTAATGAGCGGGTAAAGGTATACAGGGCAGATCCAAAGGACAGGTGGGTCAGGGGAGGGGGAGAGAACGGGGAGGGGAACTGGGTGAGCAGGTAAAAGGGGGATGCGGGAAGGCAACCTTGCGGCTAAGTGGTTAAGGTGGCAGCAGGGATGAAGGAGGCAGGATGGGGGGTCTGGGTGTGGGGCGGTGAATGGATGGTGGCGGTACATGGTCGAGGTGGGGGGAGAGAGTAGGTCAGGCAGAGCTGGAGGCAGGGGAGACACCACCTGCAGTGGGGCTATAGAGGGGTAAAAGGCGGCGTGAAAACAGGGCAGGAAAGGACATGATAGGCATCAGTGGCCAGAGGAGGAGTGAAGTGGGGAAAATTTGGATGGGGCAGGGGGCTTACGGTATACGTCTGGGTGAGGGGGATATGGTGGCATAAGCGGTAGAAGGCTACGGGAAGAGACCGAGTCCATGGAACCATGCGGCGGCTAGAGAGAGCTGCAGGGGAGGGGATCGGAGGTGAAGATGGCCACGGGGCGGCTTTAGCGGCAGAACCACTCAAGAGCAGCCCGGGTTCATGGAACCGAAGTCGGCAGGGGAGAGTTAGGATGGTGGGGTTCGGGGTGAGGTACGGCCGGGGAGCGACATCAGCAGCTGGAAGGTGCGGCAAGTACCTGGGGTTGTGGTACTGTTCCCGGGCAGGGGAGTCGGTGCTCAGTCAGGGTAGTCAGGGGGGCTGCGGAGGTTAAGAGCAAATGGGTCTAACTGGGGGGTGTAGAAGCGAAAAGTCAGTGTTAGGGGATATGGCGGCAGGGGCTGAGGGATGAGACCGTGTCCATGGAAACCGTACGCAGGCTGGACAGATCGATGAGTGTGAGAATACGGGGGTGAAAGCGGTGGGTGAGCAGTTTTGGCGGCAGGAGCCTACTAGGAGGCAGGATCGTGGAGCCATAGGCGGTGAGGGGAGGCTAAAGATAGCGGGGTTCGAGAAAGGTGAGTCTGGCAGGTGAGCTTGCTCTATACATGGTGCGGCTCATGTCCAGGGTTGTGGAACTGTATCTGGGCGGGGAAACGGTGTTCAGGCGGGGTGGGGGGGCTGTGGAGGTCCAGGGGCAATAGGAGTAGAGGAACTGGTCCGTTGGGGGGCGCTTAGGCATTGGCTGCGCCAGTACCTGGTACCCCTAGATCATCAGTACAAACATTCCAGTAAGCAGCAGTAACATGTAGAGCAGTGCAGACAGCAATAACAGGTTAACAATGCAGTAGTCAAGGTGCAGTAACTTACAACAAAATTATACACTCTAGACAAGTGCAAGTAGAGAGAAGTACACTGAAACGGGTCCGTTGGGGGGCACTTAGGCATTGGCTAGGCCAGTACCTGGTACCCATAGATCATCAGTACAAACATTTCAGTGAGCAGCAGTAACAGGTACAATAGTGCAAACAGCAATAACAGGTAAACAATGCAGTAGTCAAGGTGCAGTAACTTACAACAAAATTACATACTTTAGACAAGTGCAAGTAGGCTTCGAGGTCGGAGTTTTGAACTCGAAATGAAGTGCATATGGGCAGAGACATATATCACAGTGTTAATGTTGTAAGTAAAATAGGGTAAGGAGTAGGAAGGAGGAAGTGGTGGGGCAAGAGAAAGAGGTTGGCAGGACAAGCTCAGGTAGGGTCATAAGAGGCACACTGGTCTGTGGAAAGCAGGTGTTCACGTAGCTTGCGCTTATGTGTTATGCTAGCTAGAAGCTGCTCCAGCACTTGAACGGACTAAATCTGAACTGTCTGCTCTGGTCTGGGCCCTACCACCTCGACTTAGAATGCCGTTCCCACCGCAGAGACTCTTCTGATGAAAGCCCCTTTCAGGGCTTCGGCTCCCTGCTCTACACCACCGAACAAGATTGACCACCACGATGCAGCGTGTGGGCCCTGCTTCCCCTGGCAAGCCAGAACAACATCCAGAGGTCTCCATCTCGTCAGTCCTGCCTCCTGGTCTGGGTAGCATGAGTACTAAACAGGGTAGCTCCTTGCAACAAAGCTGCAATCATTGTGTGTCATCTGATTTCATTGTTTGGGTTTATCGCAACGGACTGAGTCATCTGGCTCCGGATTAAAAATTTTGGGTTGAAGTGCATGTCAATTGTTTTTCTTTCCTAAGGTCCCCAACACCAGCTGCAACGCTGGCCTACCCTGGGCAATGCTTCAGGCTAGCCTGTACAACAACTGGGTACCCAGGGGGTGTGACTGTGACAGAGGGCTCTTAGTGCATGCATGCTCAGTCTGAATAAATCAGATCTAAATAATCATCTACTAAATTTACTGCCCCACTCCTGTGCACTTCCTACAAAAAAAAATCAGATTTTGATCTTTTTGCATTTAACCTGACTAGTGTGTACCTTTGTGGAAGAGATATTGCATTGTTATTGATCTGTTATATTGCAGATCTCATTTTACAGGGGGTCTTCAGGGCTTTTGCTGCTGATCCAGCTGTGGTGGTACGTGCACCGAGTGAGGGTTCAATACCGATGTCATATGGTATATGCAAATGCTTATCTGCTTATCTGTTTAGGCCACTGGGAGGGTTGGTGGAGGTTATAGCATCCTGGAGGTCTATACCAACTGCAGTTACGCTACCTCAGAACCATTCCTCCTGGTGGAGGCACCCGTTCAAAGAGATCATGCCCCTCAACCTGTACCTAGTCACGCAGGCAGGGGTAGTAGCCCAGTAGGATAGCACCACCTAGGGGTTACAGATGTATCTAGTGAGGACCAGTCACTTTGGGCAAGGAAGGCTTGAAGTTGCTTGAGTTTCCCTTTTTTTAGGATGCATTGGTAGGTAATTTTAGCCTGTGGTTTGGGTGTCTTGTTGGACCAATGGCATAGAACAAGTGAGTGATCACTCATCAAATCGGGGAGAACTACAGTGTTGGTGATTCTTTTTTGGTGGGTTGTGAGGATCAAGTCCAGGAGGGAGCTGTTGCCAGTCCTGTAATTGACCCTTGTGGGGGTAGGTACCATTTGGGTAATGTCAATGGCAGTGAGAGCATCTTTAAATGGGTCAGCTTCAGGGGCTAGCCAATTAACATTGAAGTCGCCCAGAACCACTGTCTCTGTGCGGTGGTGGAGGTTTCCCAAACAGTTGATAATTATCTGGTCGGGGGCGTGATATAGACAGACATGATGGTAAGCGATTTCCCTTCACTGATAGTGTCTGTAAGTCGTTAACAGGGGGCACTACCGGGGGGACTTGGCCTTTTAGAGTAGCTTTCAAATATATAGCACAGCCCCCTCCTCTGTTTCTGATTTGGTCTTGCCTGTAAAGTGTATAACCAGTTAGGAACATGGCAGTATCAGGAACCTTTGGGGGGAGCCAGGCTTCACTGAGGGCTAGCACGTCAGGATTGTGTTGTGTTACCCAGACTTGTAGGTCATCAAGTTTGGGTAGCAGGTTACGTATGTTGATAGAAGCTAATGTGAGGAACCTATTATTGCTTGGGGGCTGCGGGGGCCAGGGTTAGGGTAAATATTACAAGACAAAAGTAGGAGAAGCAGGGCAATCCTATATAAATACTGTGCAAATGATCTGAACGTATTATGTTATCTCTGACTATGAAATTGTTTTTGAAAGGTATTGATATTGGGGGTAAAAAAGAGTTGGAGGAGGGGGTATGCAGATCGTGGAGGGTAGCTTGTTAGGCTGTTAACTAGTGAGGTGGATTTAGTGGTCCAAGTGTGTGTCGTATTTAACAGTAACGTGCCACGTGGTGTGACTTTATGCAGTGCGTAGGGGTATATGGCATAGTGTATGGGGTGCTATAACAGGTAAGTAGTATTATGAGAAGAACTAGTGAGAATGGGGCCGTGTTAGAATGGGTAGACATGCTTAGTTAGTGTACTAAGTGATGATGGGGGTGAAGGTACCAAGTAGAATGTACAGTATATGTCCTGAGCGGGAGGGGGGCAGAAATGGGACTAGAGAAGAAGAACGAAAGAGGTTAAGGTATACCAAGAAGCATAGTAAATTGTAACTGCTGCAGTGGTGTAATGGTTAGGGTTGTTGCCTAGAGAGAAAAGGGTCAGTGGTTCGGGGGAGGGGGCTAAGAAATAAAACACAGGGAAGAAAGGTAGGTTTCAGTAGAAAAGCATAAGTAGGATAGGTAGTTGTTGAGTAAAAGGGAGACTAAACTGTGTTGTGGTAGGAGGTGGGAGAGGTGTACAGCAGTGACACCTAGTGATCAGATGCTATAAAATTCAATAGAGAAATTGGGTTGATAGTTTCTGTCCAGGGTGGTCGTGTGGTATATGTGACATATAAATGAAGGGGTGGACCTGGGTGGGGCAGCAATGGGCAAGTCTTGCAGGAGAGAAAGCATTTTCACACTAGGCTCCATTGATAGAAACAAGCTACACTTTGTGGAGCCTATGGAAAAAGAGAGGGCTGCTGTTGGTCACAGGGGATTGTTTAAGAGAACAAAAGGGGACAGAGAGATGTGAGAATTCAAAAGACAAAGTGAGGGAGTGTGTGCTGCGCATGTGCAGTATGAGGTGAAACAATGGTGGAAAGAACAGGAAAGCAAAGCAGAGAGAGGAGCATTTCCCAAATTCAGATTAAGGCACGATGCCTGGGAGAACACTTAGTAAAGCAAGTCAGAGGTGAAATTCTGGTTTGCCAGACAAGTAGAAATCCGAGTAAAATACAGGTAAACTCACTGCCAGAAATACTGATTTCAACAGATATTGCACAAAATAAAACTAACAGTTGCTCTCTGCTGACATAAAGCACAAATGAAACAGGGCAGAGAGCACTAGTACAAATGAATTTTGAACACCAGCAGACTCTGAGCAGGTCTCACAGGAGAGAAAGCATTTTCACACTATCTTGCAGCTGCTGACAGGTTCCGTTGATAGAAACAAGATCCATTTGGGAGCTACACAGTATGGAGCCTTGCAACTGCTGGCAGGCTCCATTGATAGAAACAAGCTTCGTTTGGGAGCTACACACTGTGGAACCGTACAGCTGCTGGCAGGCTCCATTGATAGAAACAAGCTCTGTTTGGGAGCTACACACTGTGGAGCCTTGCAGCTGCTGGCAGGCTCCGTTGATGGAAACAAGTTCCATTTGGGAGCTACACACTGTGGAGCCTTGCAGCTGCTGGCAGGTTCCATTGATAGAAACAAGCTCCATCTGGGAGCTACACACTGTGGATCATTGCAGGTGCTGACAGGCTCCGTTGATAAAATCAGGCTCGGTTTGGGAGCTACACATTGTGGAGCATTGCAGCTGCTAGCAGACTGTGCTGATAGAAACAAGCTCCATTTGGGAGCTACACACTGTGGAGCATTGCAGCTGCTGGCAGGCTGTGTTGATAGAAACAAGCTCCGTTTGGGAGCTACACACTGTGGAACCATGCAGCTGCTGGCAGGCTGTGTTGATAGAAACAAGCTCCATTTGGGAGCTACACACTGTGGAACCGTGCAGATGCTGGCAGGCTCCGTTGATAGAAACAAGCTTCGTTTGGGAGCTACACACTGTGGAACCGTGCAGCTGCTGGCAGGCTCTGTTGATAGAAACAAGCTCCATTTGGGAGCTACACACTGTGGAACTGTACAGATGCTGGCAGGCTCCATTGATAGAAGCAAGCTCTGTTTGGGAGCTACACACTGTGGAGCTGTGCAGCTGCTGGCAGGCTCCGTTGAAAGAAACAAGCTCCGTTTGGGAGCTTCACACTGTGGAGCCCTGCAGCTGCTTGCAGGCTGTGTTGAGAGCCTTGCAGCTGCTGGCAGGATCCATTGATAGATACAAGCTCCATTTGGGAGCTACACACTGTGGAGCCTGTGGAAAAAGAGAGGAAAAAGGAATTTATGGGAAAGGTGCAGAAGGGAGGGACTCAGTGGAGCCCAGGCAGAGACCTTGTATGCTCAATAGCTTAAGGATCAGCTGGATGCAGCCTGTACGTTGGCATTGGAGTCTGCTACCAAATGAAAACCAAGCAAATGCTCAGTAGGACAGAAAAGTCAAGGCTTATGAGTTGCTGCCGATTGACAGAGTGCTACTGAGGAATCTGAGATTGCCTGGAAATGACATAACAAAATCACTGACAAATGGGGAAACATCTGTTGCTCTGCTGAGGAGCAACTGCAGGACATGCCTGCATACAGAATTCAACCTGAAAGCAGAAATTTTGGACCTGGACCATCCACCAGAATGGCTTGTTGCCTACTGGACAAATGCAGCCCAGTTCTACTCCAGATGAATCTGAATTACCTCAGTAACTGGAAACTATACTTACTGCCCATGGATGGAAAGCCACAGTTAAAGCATCACCTTACCCACCATGCAGCACAATGGACAGTGACACCTTTGGTAAGGAAACTAAATCAGCATGATACTATTTATTCCACCACTGATATCACTTGCTTGTTGCAGGAAGAAATGCCTCACAAGAAATCCAGCAACTGTCAACCTCATTTGGACCCCAGTGCAGAACCTTGTGTGCTCTCAGATGCAAGATTAGTATCTCAGAATAACAACACCATGGAAGAAGTAGAAGAGCACCCAGAACCAGATAAATTGGGGAGTTTACTTTGACTAAAGACACTCCTTCACTGGATAAGGATACGGGCATCATGAACCTGACTTGGGAGGAAGAAGCATCAGCCCCATTATGGCGCTCTGAAAAAACCATCAAGCATTATTCAGACTGACCTATAACTTTCCTGGCTCCACCACCAACTTACCGATGCAGGTAGTTCAAAGAGCTATATATGTGTAACACCCAGATCAATGTCCTTCATAGTGTTTGCCAATGCTCCAAGGTGATTAGTTAGTAAATGTGGACTGAAACTTGAGTATAATACAGGAGTTGCTACTAGATGAAAACTTATGTGTCTAGACAGAATGTTAGATCCCATCTCTTTTGATCAATACTAGATAGTAATCATTTGTACACATAGCTTGCAATGTAGAAGTTTGAAGTCTATTTATTGATCAACGTGAAATCTTTTCATACACTGTTTAAATTAATGTACAAAAAATATAAATTACATGGCACATAGAATAACCATAATTGGAAAGGCTATGCCTGGAATTCGATGGCCAAGCAGCCAGCCACTCCCACTTCCTGAGCTATATAAGCAGTTCCTCTCTGCTTCATTGTGAAGCACCTTTTCTTTGCAGCCGAAGGCTCTGTCCGTCTGTCCTCTGAGCTGGTTGGGGCCTGTAGGACTGACTGAGCCCCCCCATTGCTGCCCCTGCTTCTGCTCGTCTTTACTGGATTTCTGTGTTTATTTTCCTGCTTCTGGTTTGTATTTTACCTTTGGCTGCATGTGTGCTTCTTCTTTCTTTGTTTCCTGTTCTGTGTTTGTGTGTCTTTGGTTTTGTTTAGTTTTTGGGGCTTTGCTTTTAAACTTCTAGCATATTTTTCCAGAGCTCCTACTACTTGCTTTCAGTTACTCACAACTCTCAAACTACTGCAATGCAACTGCAATCATTATTTGTGTGTTTCAGCTTAACCATAGCTGCTCCATGTTGCATAATCAAATTGATTTCATCTGACTAAGGCTTACACTGAACCTAGCTATGCAGCTCAGTCATGCTGTCTCATTCTGCTTACCTCATTGTAACAGCATCATTGCACTGCCTGGCTACACCTGCTTTCAGAGCAGTGTGTCTCCTTATTTATGTTTATTGCAGTTATAACTCAGTATATTCCATACAGATGTTTCTTTTATATTTATTCACTCTGTTATACTCTGAGGTCAGCTAAAAAAGCTCCTGCTGAGGCTGTTAAATTAGCTTATATCTGCTTGTGGTTCTCGGCCTTCCATCACTTTCTTGTTTGTTCTACAGCGGGGACTGGGAAGTGTTTGGGGAGTTGTGGCCCCATGTGGCTCATTGTTTCTGTTCTAAATCCTGCCTTCACTGCCAAAAATCCTCAGGTTATTTGTCACCTTAATTTGGCTTTTGAATGTCTGGCTGGCTTACCTCACTATTCAGTGCTGTTTCATTGCTACTACGTTATGCAGACCTACTTGCAGGTCCACTTACTACTCTGTTTACTGACCTATGTACAGGTCCACACTTGCTTATGCAATCGATTATTCATGCCTACTGCATCCTCTTGGCTTCAGCCTCTGGGATGTCTGTTGCACTCAATCTGCTTTCAACCTTGCAAGGTCTCAGCACTTACTGCTCATTATGATCAGCACACCAGTGTTCAATCAGCTCACCAGCTTCTCGGCTCTCAATCTCATTCTGGGACATGCCAACCATTGTATTCTGGTGCAGGGTTCCTGCAGCCGATGGTCTCGCTCTGCATTTAGTTTTCATCTTGAGTGTGTCCAACTTGGGGAGGGATCCTTTTCACCTGGCCCATAGCTGGGAATGTTCTTGCCCTGGGCTTGGCTTTAGCTGCCTGCTATGCAACAGCATCTCCTGGTGTAGAATTTAAGACTAGCGGTGAAGGGTGGTTACGACAATCTCCTTTGGCTCTAGTGTTCCACTATAATGGTTAGCCATTGACTTTAGTGGTTTCCCTAGCAAGGCACCTTCACCACATTCACCCTACAACTGCCTCTGGTTCACCTGGTTTGAGTTTAGGGTGGGTAGGCCAGGTGAGTGCCTCAGCAGTTGTTGCTCTCCTCCTCCATCTTGGTTGTACATATTGTTGCAGAGTTTTCTTGCAAGCTTCCACAGCATTCCCGCTAGAGGGTTTGAGTAAGAGCCTTCCTCCAAATTGGAGTATTTTCCACCTCCCTTTAATTGGGTTTTCCAAATTGCAGCTGCAGAGCCGTCACTAAATAAACCATCCCAAGCCTGGAAGAAAGGTGATATAGGCCTTGGATCCCCAGAGAGTTCCTCCTCATAGGGTTTTTTTTTCTCTCCTCCGTTGCCTCAAGTCATAACTGTTAGTTAGCATAGTAATGTCCCCCAGTTTCTTTAGGTAGGTTCTGCTGTTGGAAGGAGGTGGAGGATGTCCTGCCATTCCCTCTCTCCTTACAGGATCCCCCTCATTCTCAACGCAAACCATTAGTATCATGCTATGCAAACCTGGGCATTTCATTATGGTATCAAACTGAGCATCTCATTATGTTATCAAACTGTCTATGCTTCTCTACTACTACTACGTTACAGTTATTGCTCCTATGTCACACTTACTGCTTGCTGATAAGCGTTGTGTCACCTCATTCTTTGGGATATGATTGTATTGCATTTCTTTTGGGGATTCCTAAGGTACCTTTAGTCAAGGGAATCGTACCGTGGCACCTCTAGGGGTGGAACCCTCTCCAAGAATTCCTTGCCATTCATACCCCTACAGGGTGGAACAGAGTGTGCGAATGGCCAAAACCAAATTAACACAGTTGCACAAGCATAACACTATTCTGGCTGCGCAGGACATTGAACAAGTAAAACATACAACTCATTACGAAACACTGTGCACAGATCGATTTCCAAAGTTTAAGATGCATCTTGTAATCATCATAATTCCTTCTTGTCTATAAACATGTAAAGACAATAGATTCAATTAGTTACCATTGATACATATAACGTTTAGTACTTAAAGTTATATGCTTAAAAATGTAGTAAAAAATACCCAAAATTAGCACTTTCTAACTTGAGAATGAAACTGTTCTCTGATCTGCTAGTATATAGAGTCAAGTTATTATAAATTTGGACAAATGCAGGACATATAATCGTGCTTTATTACTCAGGATAGTAATATCCAACCATGATTTGATACTTTCTAATTTGTAAATATCCACTAATCTATTAAAATATAAAATCAGTATACTAACTATTGTAACAAGGTTCCAACACATAATCTTGAATCATTACCCAGAACAATAAATATTAACATACATTAAAGCCTGCAGTGTAACTATGTTAGATAGTTGGACTCTCTTGCTGAGATCAGGCAGATGTCAATTACTTGATTGGGGTAGATTGTATTCTCTCCTCCAAGTGCACATGAAAGACTTAAAGGGACACTGTCAACTTTTGCATCATATTATTTCTAGTTCAAAACCCACATTTTATGATTGTTTACCTTCTCTAAAATTCATTGATGCTGCTGGTTATATTATCTGCCTCCTTGCTTACTAGAATTGAAATGCATGCTAATGTATGTTATACCCAACCTTGGTTTGTTTCATATCCTTGATCTGCTCCTATTGCATACTTTCTGAACTTTAGAAACACTCCCAAACAGTGCATTCACTCATGATGTAATAATCTCCTCTACTCCCAATGCATAATTAGTGGCTAAACTGTGTCGGTGGTGTTCCCAAGTCCAGGAAATATGCAGTGGGAATTGATCAAGAAATGTAAACAAATGTTTTCATATGGTAACACCAGTATGCTGTTTTTCAGTTTTTAAAAGAAAAAAAATAATCAGAATCAAACTACCAGCTATATCAGCAGTCTCCACAGAATGTGAACAGTCATACCATGTGTTATTTAAACTAGGGACTCTTTGAGGCCTAAGGGAGTTGACAATGTCTCTTTAAACTGCCACTGACAGAGAAAGTGCAGCAGCACCTCCTGACTGAATCAAGAATCCCCCATTTGCTGCCTTAGTTGAATCAGACACTTACACACACCCACACAAGACTCTTCTGGGACTCATGATGTTGCCTCAGGCCAGTAGTTGTGTAAATAAAGACATTTTAGGAAAGAGTGTCTGTGGACTGCAGAATCAGCAGCAGTCTTTGTCACCTCTGACTCACAATGGCTTGCTAACGGTTCAGTCAGTCAGGCTCGGTAGCCTGCAGAGAGATCATAGACTTGAGAAGGGTTTCATTAATTGAGAGGACCCTGACTTAGCCAGGCATTTATTGAGTAATGGGAGGCAGTATAGCGTAGTGGTTTAAGGCTCTGAGCTGTAAATCTGGTGACATCCAGCAGACCAGGCCTGGGTTTGAATCCCACAGCTTCCACTTACATACTGTGTGACCCTGAGCAAGTCACTTAACTTCCCTGTGCTCCCAGGATGCACCTGTAAAAAAGCTTTCAGCTTAGTGTGCTACTCCTGGTTAAACAACTAAAATAAATAAATAATGAACCTCCAGCCTTGCTGTGAATGATTGACAGCTCAGTGAACTAATTGAGAGATGGATTTCCACAGTGAACAGCAGGGGTTCTTCCAGAACTGAGTCAGTTTGCATGAGACACATGACCATACCTCTCAACCTCCCGTCTCGTAAATCAGGGACAAGGCTTAAAAAAATCAGGGACAAAGGACCAAAATCAGGGACACATTTTCAAAATTGGTGTTATCCACTCAGGAAGCTGGTAGAATAAAGGGCTTAGGGTAAAATGCATTTTCTAAGGAAGAACAAGTTTGTAACTTTAATGTTTGACATTATTTTGTGCTTACAACCCCCACTGTTTGGTCACGGAAACACAATTTTTAGGAGGGACACAGTAAAATTTTGAAGCAGAATCAGGGACGTCCCTGAAAATCAGGGACAGTTGAGAGGTATGCACATGACCCTGCAAAAGAAGACAGCTCTGTGTCTGGGAAGTCACCTAGCCAGTATCACAGCCCAGTACCGGTTCACAGCCCAGTACCGGTTCTCACAGCACACTAGGGGTGAATGTCAGGATGTGATGTATTGGTCTGAAATGGTAAGGTTTCACAGGCAGAAGCTGCACCTGTGAGTCTCAAAAGAAGAATTATCTGCTACATGTGCTGGGCTGGCAGTATAGCCTAGAGGTTAGAGTAACATGCTGTAAATGAGCTGGGTACATCCAGCAGACCAGACTTGGGTTTGATTCTCACAACCTCCACTTACATACTGTGTGACTCTGAGAAAGTCATTTAACCGCCCAGTGCTCCCAGGTTGCCCCTGAAAACAGGCACTTGGGCCTAGTGGGCCTTACCCGGTTACTAAAAAGACTAAAAAAAAAGAAAGAAGAAGAGGCCTGATTGACCTAGCTGAGTGCAGTTTTTATATGCTGACTTCAAAATTATTTCAGTTATGTAATCTTCTTATTGTATTCCAAAAATGGGTCCCAGACCGAATTAAAAATGTCCATCTGTCCTGATTACAGATTCTTTCATTTTCTACTACTACTGTTAGGCAGTTATAACAGTAGTACGTCTGCAGGCAAAGCGGGAGAGAGATAAAGTGCTGCATGTTTAGATAAAGTGGCAGTTTGATATTTGTCCCACCAATGCAGGCCAAAGCCTCCTTTACAGGGTGCTTTTAGTTCAGTTAAAGCGAGTCTAGGAGGCTTAAGCCTCCAGAGAAATTTCTTGATTAACACTGTTATCTTAGTAAATTTATTTTTCTCAACTGTAACTAGAATATTTTGAAACAGATAAAATTGTTTAGGCACCAGCATCATCTTAACTGTGTTCACTCTCTCCCATAAGGACATACTGAGATTTCTCCATTTTATAAAATCTGACTTAATTTCCTTAAATAATGGATCCATATTAAGCTCTTTTGACATTTTGAGTCATAAGTATGTCACTGCTTCCTGAGTCCAGCAATTCTTGTCCAGACAGGCAACGTCTGGTTGTAGCATATCATTGTTAGATATGCATTGCCTGTGTCTTTTTCCAGTTTACTACCAATCCAGACAGAAGTGCAGATCTCTGTAGTTCCATGTTAAGTGTTTTAACAGAGTCCTTGGGTCTGGGTACAGTAAGCAGAAGATCATCTGCAAAGACAGATGTTTTGTTTATGAATGTCCCTGTTTTCACTCCTTTAATGTCAGATGAGATGTCTCATTAATTTTCCTGATTAGAGGTTCAGCCCCCTAAAATAAACAAATAAGGTGAAAGGGAGCACCCTTCTCTGATTCTTCTAGACAGTTTGAAAGATAATGAAATACTGTCATTCATTATTAATTCAGCCTTTGGAATGCATAAAGAATTTTGGTTCACTTAGACAAAACGATTTCCCTTAGTTGAATTTCTAAAGGAAGTCCCATCCCAAGGAATCAAATGCTTTAAAAAAGTCTAGAGAAAGTGCACAGTGTTTTGATTTTTAGCATTTTTGGAAGCCCAGATCACATTTAGCAGTATCCTCACATTCTCCATCCCTGACCACCTATTTGTTCCTTTCCTTCCAGTTAACTTGATAAATACACTCTTAAGCCTATTTGCTTTTTTTATTTTCTAGTCCCCATTCAGTAAAGAAATGGGCCTGTAGGTTTCACAATGGTGATGGTTCTTAACATGTTTTAGGATTAATGTAATAAATTCTTTATTCAAGGACTCGGGTAAGACACTAGCTTCAAAAGCTTCTTTGAAGACGTTGGCTAGGTATTCAGGAATAGAAGATAATCCTTCAAAGTAATTCTTTCTCTCTCTAATCTCTTTCTCTCTTTTGTTGTTTGGAGGAGTGTTTACCATACTTGGCTGATGCACTCCCATCTGTGTTGCTTGCCTGCTGCTCCACCCATAGCACTGCTCTTCATAACCGCTGTTTACACCGATAGAGTTGTGTGCCATTACAGGGTGGCAGGCAGTACTTCTTGAATTTTTGCTGAATTTCTGTTGGGGACAGGTGTCACTGACAGCTGCCAGTGTATTTTGCCAAGTTAAATTAGCTACTTCTGCACCACAGCAATGAAGCACAGCACTGCAAGAAAATGAAAGAAAACGTACATGCCAAAGACACCGAGGGAAGCGAAAACACTTTATTTTTTATACTGCCTCAGAAATATGGGTGAGGTAGGACCCAGCAGTGTAGGGTGGCTCTTGCTCCTGGAAGGGAGGTCTTAAAGGTGGGGAGAGCTAGAGGTGGTTTGGTGCCTTAAATGGGTATTTCTTTGTGGGGCTGCATGCAGGAGGTGAGGGTTTTATACTCAGAGTGGCAAAAGTTTGGAATACCTTGCCACAAAAAGTAATAGAGTCAGACACCTTTTAAATTTTCCAGGGAAGATTGGATCAGTACCTTCTGAACACCAGTCGGTCCAAATGGTTCTGCTTATGTAGGAGACAGACTATCTGGGTCTTGGCCTTCTTCTGTCTTGTATCCAAGTACTGTATAGTTCAAAGTATAGGGTGGCTAATGAAGTGAAAAATAACATTATCTTCACCAAAACAGAGGTGAGTAGGACTTGTTTATACAGTTCACACACTAAGGGGACATAACGTGGTAAAAGGGACAAGTAAAGATTTGGGTTTGCGCCGGAGAGTTCCTCAACACCAATGTCTCCCCATGTATACATTGAGGACATTGGCAAAAAAGTTCTGGCCAGGTCACTCTCATCTGCATGGGGAGCTCACCTGCCGTTGGCCCAGTATGTATTTTTCCCAGTAAATAATCTAGTCTCTTGTCCATTTGTTCACTTTTACAGTACCATGTGTGTTTGTGAGGGGGGAGGGGGGTACCTTTGTGTCTGAGGAGAGTGGTGATGGTGTGATTGTGAAGGGGAGGGAGATGTGGCTTTGTGTCTGTGGAGTGGGTGACAGTGGATTGTGAAGTGGAGGGGAGGTGGCTTTGGTCTGAGGAGTGTGGTAAAGGTGTGTTTGTGGGGAGGTGGCTTCTGTGTCTATGGAGTGTGGTGGATTGTGTGTTCGTGAAGGGAGGGGTGGCATTTGTCGTAGGATTGTTTGTGATGTGTTTGCGAAGGAGAGGGAGAGGTAGCTTTGTGTCTGTAGAGTGTGGTGATGGTGTGTTTGTGAAGGGGGACTGTGTCGGTGGAGTGTGGTGATTGTGTGTTTGTGAAGGGGAAGGGGAGGCGGCTTTTTATCTGTGGAGTGTGATGGTGTGTTTGTGAATGGGAGGAGAGGTGGCTTTGTGTCTGTGCAGTGTAGTGATGGTGTGTTTGTGATGGGGATGAGAGGTGGCGTGTCTGTGGAGTGTAGTGATGGTGTGTTTGTGAAGGGGAAGGGGAAGTGACTCTGTCTTTGGAGTGTGGTGAAGGTGTGTTTGTGAAGGGGAAGGAGAGTTAGCTTAGTGTCTGTGGAGTGTGATGATGGTGTGTTTGTGAAGGGGAGGGAGAGTTAGCTTAGTGTCTGTGGAGTGTGGTGATGGTGTGTTTGTGATGGGGAGGGGAGATGGCTTTGTGTCTGTGGAGTGTTGTGATGGCGTGGCTGTGAAGGGGAAGGGGAGGTGGCTTTGTGTCTGTGGATTGTGGTGATGTGTGTTTGTGGGGAAGGGTGTGGCTTTTTGTCTGGAGTGTGGTGATTGTGTGTTTGTGAATGGGAGGAGAGGTGGCTTTGTGTCTGTGGAGTGTGGTGATGGTTTGTTTGTGATGGGGATGAGAGGTGGCGTGTCTGTGGAGTGTAGTGATGGTGTGTTTGTGAAGGGGAGGGGGAAGTGACTCTGTCTTTGGAGTGTGGTGAAGGTGTGTTTGTGAAGGGGTAGGGGTGGCATTGTGTCTGTAGAGTGTTGTGATGGTGTGTTTGTGAAGGGGAAGGAGAGTTAGCTTAGTGTCTGTGGAGTGTGGTGATGGTGTGTTTGTGAAGGGGAAGGGAGGTGGCTTTGTGTCTGTGGAGTGTGGTGAAGGTGTGTTTGTGATGGGGAGGGGAGATGGCTTTGTGTCTGTGGAGTGTTGTGATGGCGTGGCTGTGAAGGGGAAGGGGAGGTGGCTTTGTGTCTGTGGATTGTGGTGATGTGTGTTTGTGGGGAGGGGTGTGGCTTTTTGTCTGGAGTGTGGTGATTGTGTGTTTGTGAATGGGAGGGGAGGTGGCTTTGTGTCTGTGGAGTCTGGTGATTGTGTGTTTGTGGGGTGGTGGCTCTGTGTCTGTGGAGTGTGGTGATGGTGTGTTTGTGAAGGAGTGACTTTGTGTCTGTGGAGTGTGGTGATTGTGTGTTTGTGGGGGGTGGCTTTGTGTCTGTGGAGTGCGGAGTTGGTGTGTATGTTGGGGTGTGGCTTTATGTCTGTGGAGTGTGGTGATGGTGTGTTCTTGAAGGGGGATGGCTTTGTGTTTGTGGAGTGTGGTGATGGTGTGTTTGTGAAGGGGAGGAGGTGGAGGTGGCTTTGTGTCTGTGGAGTGTGGTGATAGTGTTTTTGTGTGTTTGATTTTCTGCTTGTCTCCATTCCAAACACATACACTCTAAAGCTGCAAATCCAGTGCAAATACCCATGATGGTATTGGAATTCCTTGTATAGGGAAGGCTGTCAAGACATGGGGGGGGGGGGGGAGATGAGTGACATGCCTTCCCACCAACTGTTTTCGTAAAACTACTGGAACCCATTTTGCAAATTCTGCAGCTTCCCACATAGTCAAGATAAGGGCGCTGTGCAGGGCCATTTGAATGGTCGGGGCATGGAGGACAAAAGCTGTGAGGATCCTGAAGGATCTTAACATGTTCACCCTGGAGAAAAGAAGACTGGGAGAAGGCATTATTTGTCTTCCTTGCACTGAAGGGTAGTGACAAAGCTGAACAAGCAAAGATGTTTGATCTGGTGTGTACTACAGCAGCACAGAGACACTGTCTGTCGTGAAGCTCAGAGGTGACAAATTCAGGGGGAATATTAGGAAGCCATTCTTCTCCCAGAGCGTGCTGAACATATGGAACATCCTATCAGTGGAAACAGTGGACATGAAAACAGTATAGTCTTTCAAGCTAATCCTGGACATATTTTGGATTACCAGGGTATTCCCTGGGTAGCAGAGTGGTGGGGAATACCTATAAAATTGGTATGTGCTTGCATAGCATACTTGTTAGATCCTGATCATGAAACGGGGGATGGGGGTGGGGAACTTGATAGATGAATTGCACCTGGAATTACTTTGTTACTATATAAAACTTTTAGACAAGGCCACACTTCTGCATGAGGATACAGATAAAAGCCGGTGGAGAAACTGTATGATCATATGTCCTGCTTTATGTAAACCATTCAAGTAATAGTTATTAAATCATTTACCTGACACTTGTCATATATTTTCGGAATAAACTGTATTTGCCTGGTTGGCAATTGGATATAGTGCACTTAACAATTACAGAGGTCACTGTCTCTACGTTCACTGTACAGTAAAATTGTTGGCTGGCTTTTTTGATTGTTATATTGCCACCATATGTTGCAACACTAAAATCAAGGCAGAGCAACACAGTGGACTCGTAGTCAAAAATAAGAGGGAACTCGGCTTATAGCAATTTCAGCAACACATCACTGTCCTACCCATTGAAACAGATTATAACAAGCATTTGTCAATGCCGAACGTTCGCTTGCAGGTATTTGCAGTGGTGTTTGGCACGTATGGTGCTGTACCCTAATGCCCTGTGCGATTGCTGGTATTTGCACAATAAATTTTCAGCATGACCTTTTTGTTACCCCCATTGTGCGCTACATAGGCGGAAACACGTTTTGGGCAGGATGTGAAAAATGACAGCTGTACTGCTCATAAGGAAGTGTGGTAAAATAGCAATGTTGAAAATCTGAGTGGAAATATTGAAAATTCGCAAAACCTACAGCAGCGCGTAACTGTGCAACGACGCTCAGAAACAGTCATATTTAGGAATCTTTCACCAATTCAACATTGCCATTTTAAAACCTCTGCTAATGAACAGTGTCACTGTGAGTTTCTTACTGTGTCCCATACATTGATTTCAAACTCTGACTGCACCATTGTGCATTACATGGCGGAAACACGTTTGGGCAGGATGTGAAAATGACAGCTGTACTGCTCATAAGGAGGTGTGGTAAAATGGCAATGTTGAAAATGTGGAGGAAAATATTGAAAATTTCAAACTTAGCGTGCCGCGCATAGAGCCGCAATGAACACCGTGAAACAGTCATTTTAGGAATTTTTTCACCAAATTTTCAACATTGCCATTTTAAACCTCTGCACAATGAACAGTGTCACTGTGAGTTTCTTACTGTGTCCCATACATTGATTTCGCACACTGACTGCGCCATTGTGCACTACATGGGTGGAAACACGTTTTGGGCAGAATGTGAAAAATGACAGCTGTACTGCTCATAAGGAGGTGTGGTAAAATGGCAATGTTGAAAATCTGGAGTGAAAATATTGGAAATTCGCAATCTTACGAGTGTGCGTAGGAACTGCGCAACACACGCTCGTAAAACAGTCATTTTTAGGCATTTTTTCACCAAATTTTCCAACATAGCCATTTTAAGATCTCTGCTCATGAACAGTGTCACCATGATTTTCTTAATGCATCCCATACATTTAGTTTCGCATAATCGACCGCGCCATTGTGCGCTACATGGGCGTGGAAACATGTTTTGGGCAGGATGGAAAATGACAGCCTGTACTGCTCATGAGGAGGTGTGGTAAATGGCAATGTTGAAAATGTGGAGGAAAATATTGAAATTCCGTAAACTTACGTAGCTGCGGTATAGGAACTGCGCAATGCAGGACTCGTGAAACAGTCATTTTAGGAACTTTTCACCAAATTTTCAACACAGCCATTTTAAGACCTCTGCTCATGAACAGTGTCACTGTGATTTTCTTAATGTGTCCCATACATTGATTTCAATAATCAACTGCGCCATTGTGCGCTACATGGCGGAAACACATTTTGGGCAGGATGTGAAAATGACAGCTGTACTGCTCATGAGGAGGTGTGGTAAAATGGCAATGTTGAAAATCTGGATTGCAAATATTGAAAATTCATAACGACGAAAAGGCAAGGAGAACTGCGCAACACACGCCGTAAAACAGTCATTTTTAGGCATTTTTCACCAAATTTTCCAACATAGCCATTTTAAGACCTCTGCTCGTGAACAGTGTCACTGTGATTTTCTTAATGTGTCCCATACATTGATTTCGCGACACGGACTGGCGCCATTGTGCGCTACATGGGCGGAAAGACATTTTGGGCAGGATGTGAAAATGACAGCTGTACTCACTCATAAGAAGGTGTGGTAAAATGGCAATGTTGAAAATCTGGAGTGAAATATTGAAAATTGCAAACCCAGAAAGCGCAGTATAGAACTGTGCAACGACGCCAGAAACAGGTCATTTTAGGAATTTTTCACCAAATTTTCAATATAGCCATTTTAAGACCTCTGCTAATGAACAGTGTCACCGTGATTTTCTTAATGCATCCCATACATTGATTTCATGACACCGACGCGCCATTGTGTGCTATATGGGCAGAAACATGTTTTGGGTGAGATGTGAAAATGACAGCTGTACTACCTCATAAGGAGGTGTGGTAAAATGGCAATGTTGAAAATCTGGAGGAAAATATTGAAAATTCACAAACTTATGAGCCTACGAAACTGTGCAACGACATCAGAACGGTTTTTTTGATTTTAATCATTAATATGAATAGACTTTTCATGAATGAGTCAGCTATCATGGCGTTATTCAGCCCAAAGGGAGATTTCATGCAGTGATGCAAATCACCTTCAGTGTCCGAATAACGCCATGACAGTGACATCATTCATGAGAAGGGGTCCCAAAACCCCATGTTGAAAATTTGGTGCAAAAATTACAAAAATGCCTGAGATATGCAATAAAGTTGAAAACCCTAATCTAGCTCCATTATATAGCTTACCGGCATTTCCTCAGTTCGCGGTCGGCTTTGAAGAGTGCAGATGTGTTCCGGTCCATCAAGATCGCCGCGCCGAGCTCGGAGTGGATGGGGTGAGGGGGGTGGGGAGGCTGGGTGTGCAGTGAGTGGGTGCGGGTTGTGGGGGGGGACTGGGAGAAGGCCGTGGGACCGCTGCTTTACAGGTGAAAAAAAAAAAAGAGGGACGCTTGCTATGCTGGGGTGGGCTCCAGCATGGCAGAAGGATGGCTGGGGCCGAGGAGCTGACGGGGATTGGGCACCCCATCAGCAAACAATGCGGTACGCTTGTTGCTGGGTGGGCTCCAGCGTGGCAGAAGGATGGCTGGGGAGCCGTGGAGCTGACGGGGATCGGCACCCTGTCAGCAAACAACGCGAGGACATTTGCCGCGCTGGGGTGGGCTCCCAGCATGGCACCAAAGCTTTGGGGCGGTGTGACGTGTGTTCTGTATGACAGCGGTGGTTTCTTGAAATAAGACCACCGCTGTCATACAGCTCCGCACCCATTGGTGCAGGACCACCACGCCTGCTCAAGCAGTGGATTGCAAGGGAGGCACCTCCAAAGTGTGCTACTCTCCCAAAATGTTCCTTGCGCATACGCGCAAGCGAACGTAATAACCGGTAGAGTCTGGTGTCATCCAGAAATCAGGCCCTTTACTCTCTATATCAGTCTGGTAGGACATCACACCAGGTTTATTTATTTATTTCATAATTGGTGACCAGGAAAGGCACACTCAGCTGAGGCTCATTTTCAGGTGCAACCATGGGGAGGAGAACAAAGGATATAGAATCAATCAATCAATCAATCAATCAATCAGAATCTTTATTTATCCAGGTGAACATTGTTGAGCAAGCTCATTTACAAGATGGACCTGGTTAAATCCGGACCAGTAGTAAAGTACAAACAGGCTCATTTTACAATGTGAATAAATAATGTAATAGAAATGCAGGTCAATACACAAAGCAACATCCATAATGACTTATTGAGATCTTCAGTAGGATACAGTGAAAAGCAACATGTAGTAGAAGCTGGCGCAAACCACAAAGATTCAGAAATGGATATTATCACAGGAATTTCCCAAAAATCACACTGAAGTCCTAGGGATAGCTATCATAACATTCAGACAAAATAGGTGATTACAGCTTTTTTGACACATTTCACAAAAAGGAATAAAAACAGGTATGGTTAGGTCTAGAAGGAACAACAAATCAGACTACAGGGCTCAGTCAACGACCAGCTCCAGGAAGCGCTCACATTCGGATTGGAGGGTGGCTTTGCCGTACTTACTAGAGGAGGGTCTGGGCTTAGGTACTGAGGCGACAGCTGGGGCAGTGCCGACTGCTCAGAGTCCATATTTTCCAAGTATGTGCTACTAGGGCCCATAGGGGGGCTTAAGCTCGGCAAGGAAATAAAAACAAAAAACAGAAGGGATCTGGCAGAGAGGCTGTCTGTGTCCAAGGGACCATCGGACTACCGGGAAGGTCGCATAGCAGAATAAGTGATGAATATACTTTGGCACCTATGGCCAAGCTCAGATAAAGACTTCAGAAAGGAGTGTAATCACACAGACTCCCAACACTTGCACTCTAAGCATTAAAAATAAGGACCCTAGTGGTCAGGTAAATAAATGGCTACAGCTTATCTGGCACAGTTTATCAAAAGCATCAGATTTTCGTAAGAATTAGAAGGATCACAGAAGTAGACTGTAGAAGCCAATCGGAAGCAGGGGCCAAAGAGCGCTCGCAATCCAATTGGTTAGCGGCTTTAGCGGGGCTTTGTTAAAGGAGAGTCTGGACATGTGGTCTCAGGCAGTGGCTTTAGAAGATGCTGACCACCCGGGAACTAGGAATTCTATGCCTAAGGTGCAGTTACCCCCTGTAGGACTTGTCTACGTCTGGGAAGAGGTTACAGGGACTGGAAAGTAGTAAATACATTTAGGGTCAATAATAACTTTGCAGAACAAGAATAACATAGCACAGACACAATTTGCAGGTATGGTACAATAAAATGCAAATCAGCAAGCATGAAGAAACAGAAGGGGACAATGAGCAAACAGTGCAAAGGCAACAAAATGCGCTTTTCAAGCAATTGGATCGGGAACTGTTGGGGGGGAACTGGAGATGGGGAGGAGTCTCAGCTGATGCCTAAGGGAGCTGGGGAGGTAGTAAAGCAAAGGGAAAGGGGGAGCTGGTTCCAAAGTGGGGGAAAATGATAGGAGAAGGCAGAGCTTGATACAAAGAAGGTCAAAGTTGATCAGTTACCTGCATAGGGAGCCATTTTGCTGCCACACTAACTGAAAATAGCTGTGACAGCATTTGTTGGCTTATTCACACTCTCTTTTTTTAAGTTGTGATGCTTGCGCAGCCAACATCTTGTGGTAGTGGAGATTTGGAGGCGTGGTCGCTGTTGGGCGAATGCAGGGCACGCATTAGTAGGTGCGTCCCTCATTCCCAATCAGCCTGCATGCCGACACCACACCATGCATACTAATGTGGTAAGCATTATCTGGGAAAGGTCCGCTGCAATGTGAGCAAAGCTCGACACATGCAGCGGACCTTCCTACCTGCTTCGCCAGCTACAAACATGGTGGCACAGTGGCCGCTAACCGTCAATTTTGGGGTGCCTAATCCCCCGGTCGGCTTACCCTGCCCTCATGTATGTGCCGCGGGGGCAGCCCACTCTCCGCCAGCATAATGTGTCCCCCTCCTTTTTGTTTGCCGGTGCCCAATCCCCTCAGCTCATGCGCCCCTGCTTTCCGTTGTTTGCTGATGGTGCGCCAATCCCCGCCGGCATTCGCATTCTATCTCCCACTTTAATGTGCCGGACGGGGAGTCCACTCCACGTCGGGCATGATGTCCCCCCTTCTGTGCTGAGGGGGTGACCAGTCCCTCTCAGCTAGTGTCCCCCACTTCCTATGAACCGATGGGGTGCCCAATCCCCTGTCAGCTACTATATTCCCCCCCAAAAAAACACCTATAAAAAAAGAAAACCGTCCGCAATGGTTTCTTTTTAACACCTGTAAACAGAAAACGGTCCCTCATAGTCTCCCTACTCCCCCCTCACCACCCGCACTCACCCACTGTGCACCCTGCCTCCCCACACCCCCCTCACCCCATACTTACCTCCGGAGTCCGGTGTGATGATCTTCTGTGGACCGGGAACACGTCTGCACTCTTCAAAGCTGACCGTGAACTGAGGAAATGCCGATAAGCTGTATAATGGAATAAATAGGGTTTTTTCAACTTTGATGCATATCTCGTCATTTTTTGAATTTTTGCACCACATTTTCAACATGGGGCTTTTGGGAACCCTCCTCATGAATTCTGTCACTGTTATAACGTTAATCAGTCCTGAAAGGTGATTTCGCAGTCACTGCGCGGAATCACCTTTCCGGACCAATTAATGCAAAGACAGTGGCAGTGTTCATGAGGTGGGCTCTCAAAAAGCCTATGTTGCAAATTTGGGGAACAAATCAAAAATGGTTATTTTACGAGCCGCAAGCACACAGTTGCAACGACACTCATAACTTCGCGACCAATAATATTTTCATGCCAGATTTTCAACACTGTCATTTTACACCTCCTTGTGAACAGTACAGCTGTCATTTTTCACATCCTGGCCGAAATGTGTTTCCGCACTTCCTTGCTGTGGGAAATCAGTGTTCAGGGCAGATTACGAAAATGACAGTGATACTGTTCATGAGCAGAGGTCCTAAAATGCCTATTTTGAAAATTTGGTGACGATACTCCATAAAATGACTGTGTTACGAGAGTGTGTTGCACAGTTTGCATGCACGCTCGCAACGTTGTGAATTTGTAATATTTGCACTCTGGATTTTCACCATTGGCATTTTTCCACACCTCTTGATGAACAGTACAGCTGTCATTTTACATATCCTACCCAAAATGTGGTTTTCGCATGTTCGGCGCAGAATCGCGCTGTCGCTGTGCGAAATCACTTTTTAGGGCAGTTTGAGGAAATGCCAGTGACACTGTACATGAGCAGAGGTGCTAAAATGCCTATGTTGAAATTTGGTGCCAAATGTGCATAAAATGACTGTTACAAGTGTGCATTGTGCATTTCCCACGCACCCTTGTAACTTTGCAAATTTGCAATATTTACATGCCATATTTTCACCACTGTCACTTTTTTACATGTCCTTATGAAGAGTACAGCTGTCATATTTTACATTCTGCCCAAAATGTGTTTCTGCACTGCACTACCAAAGCCAATGCCAGCGCGACAACATTCGGCATTGACAAATGCTTGTTTTAATATGCGCTTACTTGCTGTAACTCATAGTTCTGATTGATATCATACCTTAACAGATATTATCAAAGATAAAATGTGGGTGACTATGTGATTACTTTTTTCTTTTTTTGGTTACAAACCCTTGGTGTGTTTTGCCTTTATAAACACCTGGAGTTTTGCTCTTGTGGTTTGTCCGGAAAACATTTTTTGGGCCTCAGGTGTGTAAAACAAAATCAAGTGCTCATATCACACATCACCCATACATTATTTAATATATAAACAATGAATGAAAATTAAGTAATCTGCTTGCAAGACATGCATTCTAAAGGATTATTATGGTTCTGCCTGGAGGCATACCCTTTTGTAGGTACAAAAAGGATGTACTGGTATACATAACATACATACATAAAATCAAGTACAGCACATTATAATACACTTACAAAATGCGGAGAGAAAATCCTGTATTTTGATTGTTTTTTCCCTGTGCATCAGATCTGTTCAATGCACAGGTAAAAACAAGTACTCAAATGCAGGGCTGCACTGCAAATAAATAAATAAATAAATCAGTGTTTTGTTAGTACTCCCGTTTTTCAAATGGCACCATTTTTTCCTCATTAATGCAGCTCATCCCAGATTTGCTGACCGATTAGGGAAACTCTGGTGCTGCGCGCTTTTCACTTCTTTCCCCTTTCAGCCAAAAAACAGGCAAGTGTTAAAAAAACCAAAACAAAGTCAGCCCTGCCATATATCCACATATAACTGCCTCTTACTGGATCCATCTCCATCACCAATGCTCTGTCAGCCACTCTCTTGTCTGCTGGCTGACCTACTGTTTGAGCTGCCATTCTGCAGTTTAAGAAGTAAAATTTATTGCTTCTGATTTTTTTTCTTTGTTAAATTGAAGCTGAGGTTACACACTATGTTCTGGTAGTACACTGTGGGGGTGAGGGAGTTACAGCCATTACCTGAAGTGTGGCCACATGCTCTGTGAAGGAGGGGGCACCAAAAAGCCTATGCTGCAAATCTGGTGAGACAATTCCCAAAAATAACTGTGTTACGAGTGTGCATTACGCAGTTGCCATACACACTCGTAACTTCGAGAATTTTTAATATTTTCCCTCCAGATTTTCAACATTGCCATCTTTCCACACCTCCTTATGAACAGTACAGCCGTCATTTTTCACATCTGGCCTGAAATGTGTTGTAGCACATGTAGCACACAATGGCGAAGTCGTTTTGCAAAATCAATGTTCGGGTCAAATTAAGAAAATCATAGTGACAGAGTTCATAAGGAGAGGTTCCAAAAAGTCCATGTTGCAGATCTGGTGAAAAAATTCCCCCAAATTACAGTGTTGTGCAGTTTCTATGCACATTTGTAACTTTTTCCAATTTTTTGTATTTTTACTCCAGATTTTCAAAACTAGCATTTTTGCGCACCGCCTGATGAACAGTACAGCTGTCATTTTTCACATCCTGCCTGAAACACGTTTCCACACCTGTGGCACACAATGGGTGTAGTCGCTCTGCGAAATCAATGTTTGGGAGAGATTAAGAAAATCACAGTGCCACTGTTCATGAGCGGAGGTACCAAAATGCCTATTTTTGAAATCTGGTATAAAAAATTCCCCAAATAATTGCATTATGGGTGTGCATTGCACAGTTTCTACACACACTCGTGACTTCACCAGTTTTGTTATATTTTCACTCTACATTTTCAACATTACCAATTTTTTACACCTCCTCATGAACAGTACAGCTGTCATTTTTCACATCCTGTTCGAAATCTGTTTTTGCACCTGTGGTGCCAAATGGCATAGTCATTGAGCAAAATCACCTTTCGGCTAATGAACTGTTAGTGTCACTGTTTATGCTGTGGGGTCACTAAAAGCCCATATTGAAAACTAAAATTTGGAGTGAAAATACCAAGAAATGTCCAGGACATTGGGCTTTCTGACCATAACACCCTAACCTGTAGGGACTGACAGGCATCAGGAGTGTGACATGGGATTGTTTTATTTTTGTTGTAAAATTTTTATTATTTTCAAAAAAGAAAGAAGGTAGACATGATACAATATACATCCACATAATCTGTACATACATACATTTAGCCATCTATAATCATTATACAAGTACTAAGTGCCAGTACAGTGAGTGAAAGAAATGGTTAAGGGGCAGAAGAGAGAAAATGAGGGGTACAGACATGTATCAGTTTATTTTGTCAGATATGTGTCAGTATATTTAATAGTGATACAAACATTCTGAATTGGGTATCCAACGTCCAGCTATATAATAGAAGGGGTCTAAATCTAATCTTACTGAGGGAGTTCCCCTATGGGAGGACTGTTGTTCAGAAGAAGAAGTATTAGGTAAAGAAGGGGTACACTATTGTGTCCTCATCATATCTGAGTAAATATCATGTAACTGTACTCACCAAAACAGGGTGCCATCTCAGTAGATCATCTTTGCTGGACATAAACACATCAAACAATACCTCTGTATATCAGCGACCAAACATATCCCTCTTCACGGCATCTAGAGAAAGTTGGGTAAGAGTGTGTATATGTTCTGCAAAAGACCTATCTGGCCCTGGAACAGAAACAAGTATATCCCAAGCTTAAATCTCTACTTAGATGGGTTAAGCAATCTACACATCATTGTATATACATCCACTTGACCATTGATTAGAAGGGTACCATAATTATAAGCCCCAATCCAACAGAGGAAAAACAGGGCCACCCCTCATGGTAGTGGGTCCTCTGGTAGAGATCCCATTCGTAACACCTTTAAACCAGCAAGAAAATATGAGGACATTCAATCTATCCCTACTGGTGGTTAGACAGTACCAAGATATTTAAGATAGGGATCCCAGCAGATTCCAAATGTAGAAAGTTGGGACTTCTGTAGATAAAATATTTTATCTAGTTTGGCCAAGGTAGACAGGGACACCAATATCTCTGATATTGTAGGAATCGGGGTTCCACTTGCATAGGATGGCTCTTTTTGTTTGCAAAGCCAAGAATGCTAGCCACCTGTATCTCAATGGGGGCAGCTTAGGTATGTCAACGCATATACTCAAAAGAAAGAAGAGAGGGCTAAGGGGAATCAATTGTTGTAAGACCTTGGAGGCAACTTTTTGTACTTCTTGCCACAAGAGTGGGACTGTTAGACAAGACCATAATACATGCACTAGGTTACCGTCTGGCTTCTGACATCTCCAGCAACTATTATTTTCTAGTAATTTGGCTTTATGGAGAATGACTAGGGTTCTGTACCAGGAGTGTGCAATTTTGTTTTGAATTAATCTGGATTTGGCATCTGTGAACCAAGTATGTATATCTACCTAAGCTTTATCCTAAACCTCAGAAGATATATGGGTCTGCAGCAATGTCTCCCATTTTCGTCTTGTGTCATCCGATTGAGATGGGAGAGCATCTCTCTGAGAGTAGCATATATGTAACCTGCAAGACCCTTTGAGCAAAGTATCCAATTGGTTAGGGGAGAAGGTTTATCATGACTTAAGCTGGGGGATAAAAGATGCCGGGTTGCATCTCGAAGTTGGAGATATCTCCAGAAGTCTGAATGTGGGATACCCCATAGTTGTTGTAAGGAGTGGAATGTCTGCAGAGCTTTATGATTAGGGGCCAAAAGATCTCATAGTTTAGTGATACCCAACTCCACCCAGTGCTTCCATAAGGCTTCAGTTCCTCCTATAGTAATAGCGGGATTTTGCCAGATAGGCACACAGGAGAGCGGGAGGGGGTCCAGATTCATCTTTCAGTGAAAACTGACCCAGTTGGATCTGGATGCAGTCACAGCTGGTGAAGTAAAGTGTGCACTTGTCTTACTGGGAAAGAGCCTTTTAGGGCTACTCTTTTGTACAAAAAGGGAAGAGGGATGGAACAGACCCATAATATCCATTTCCAGCTGTATCCATTGCAGCGAGAGGGAGGAGGGGGAGAGCACCCATTTAACCGTTTGAGCCAGGAGAAAAGCCCAATGGTATCCTTCTGGCCAGGGAAGATTCCAACCACTTTTCTTCCAATGCGACCTCAGCTTAGATCGACTGAATCTGGGTTTCGAACCCTCCCATAGAAAATCCCCAATTAATTTATCAAAAACCTGAAACCATTGTTTGGGTAACGGAACAGGCAAGTGCATCAGGAGATAGAAAAGTTTAGGGGCTGAAATAATTTTCACCACCGCAACTTTCCCTGCTAGGGTGAGTTTAAGAAATCTCCATCTATCAAAATCTGTCTTGATGGAGGAGAGGAGGGGCTGTACATTAGCTTGCCATATTGCCTGCAAGGATGGGGTAAAAAAATACCCAAATACGTAATCCCTTTCGGTGCCCAGAGTAGAGCGTCTGCAGCTACCACCTGTTGTGCACAGTGGGCATTGAGAGGGAGTACTTCAGTCTTGTTCCAGTTTAATTGTAAACCTGAATAGTTTAAGAAGACTTCTAAGAGAGTAAGGAGGGGAGAAATGGCACTATGGGCATCTTCCAGAAGGAGGAGGAGGAGATCGTCAGCATACATAAAGATTGTATAGGTTGTATTCCCCACTGTCAAACCTTTTATCTCTGGATGATTTTGAATAGCCACAGCCAGGGGCTCAACAGCCAGCACAAAAAGAAGGGGGGAGAGTGGGCAGCCCTGCCTCGTGCCTCTACCCAAAGGAAATGGGGCAGAAAGCATTGAGTTTGTATTAACTCTAGCTGAAGGGTGCCCGTAGATGGCTTTTATCCTAGCAAGAAATGTTTCCCCTAGCCCAAAGTGGGAAAGAATCATATATAAATAGTCCCACTCCATGGAATCAAATGCGTTTTCGAAGTCAACCGTGATGGCAGCTGTAGGTGTAGGAAGAGAATTAGCAAGAGGGATCAGGTTCAGAAGGGTTCTTAAATGGTCTGAACTATGGTGGCAGGGTATAAATCCCACTTGTGAAGGGTGTAGAAGATCGTTCAGTAAAGAACTAAGTCAGGAGGCTAAAATTTTGGCATAAAGTCTACTGTCCAAATTTATAGGTGAAATCAGGTGGTAACTTCAAGGGTAAGTAGGGTCTTTGCCCTTTTTTGGAATGACAACTATGATTGCCTCCCGCATGGAGGGCGGTAGAGCACCCTTAATTTCTAGCTCCTGAAATACTTGAGTTAGAAGAGGTGAAATAGTAGGGGCCAGAATCTGGTAGAAGTCTGCAGTGCAGCCATCACTGCCTGGAGATTTCTCTTTTTTCAAATCTTGGTTGGCCGCGGTCACTTCTTCTTTTGAAATGAGGAGATTTAGGAGTTGTGCTTGCTGCCTCTGTAATTTGGGCAGCCCTAAAGTGTCCAAGAATACTTGTGTATCTCTATTAGAGCCAGTATGGGTGGAGGAGTAAAGTGTTTTGTAAAAAGAGGACATAATATCATTAATGTCCCTTGGAGAGGTGCTCAGTCCCCCTTGTTTGTTCTTCAGTCCAGGGATAAATCTACTGGCCTATTGTTTACGAAGTTGATACTCAAGTACTTTACCCCTTTTGTCACCATGCTTCCAAAAAGTATGCCTGAGGTGGGGAATGGCAGCTTCAGCTTTCCTGTTCAGTAGTTGATTAATTTCAAACCGGATACCCAGAATGGACCTACCTATAAGGGAATGGATGGGCGGGGAGGGCATAGCCTTAAAAAGGTCTTCAGCTGCGGCTAATTTCTGTTCAAGAGTAACCAACTGCAATTCCCTCTGCCTACGTTTGCCTGCAGCAAACCCCATAATGTTACTTCACATCATGGCCTTGAAGGCTTCCCAAGTTGTACCAGCAGAGGTGTCCCTTATAGGGTTCTTCGCTAAGAAAAGAGAAGCCTCCTTATTAACCCAGGGAATGAAATCAGGGTCCTTCACTAGAAGTGGGTCTAATCTCCACTGCTTAGTTGGGGGAGCCACAGAGTGCCATTGTATAATGAGCTGGACTAGGGCATGGTCTGATATACAACAGGGAAGAATTGAGACATTGAGAGTTTTGGTTGTCAAGGTAGGTGAGCCCAGCCAAAAGTCCAGCCAACTGTATGAGTCATTGGCTACCGAATGAAAGGTGTAGTCTCTTGTTCTGGGATGAAATAGTCTCCACAGATCTGTAAGTCCCTGATCAGAGATCATTTGTTGAAGAGCCTTCCCACTTTTAAGGTGTGTCTCCTTCCCTCTGTCGTTCCTATCAAGGGGAGGTACCAATGTGAGGTTAAAGTCCCCACCAATAAGCAAGGGGCAGTTTGGGGGGTTAAATTCCAGAATTACATCTGCCAGATTGTGAAAGAATGGAGGGGGTGTCCTTGTTAGGAGCATAGAGATTACACAAGGTGAGTGGACCTGTGGGATTATTGTAAGTGGCAATTACCCATCTGCCGTCCTGATCTGAGAGCGTCTGCTTTAGTGTCCAGGCAAGAGACTTATGCACAAGGATAAGAACCCCATGCTTCCTTGTTGGGGCATTGGAGTGAACTTGCTGGCCGACCCAATCTTTACTCATATGGGTGTGATCATCTCCAGAGAGCTTAGTCTCCTGCAGGAAGGCCACTTGAGAACAAAGATGCTTCAAGTGGGCCAGTACTTTCTTAAGTTTCACTGGGGAGTTCAGCCCCCTGACATTCCATGTGTGGATCGCAATGTTAGACATTGTATTTTAAGGGTCCCCGGGATAGAACAGGAAAAACCCAAGGAGGAGGGCAGCAGAGGCACCCCTGTATATTAAGTAATTAGGGGTCACTACACTACCCCTTCGAGGAAGGAATTATAGATGGCCGTGGGTAGTTCTATCAACAATACTGAATCTATATGCTGACTAAGAGTCTTAACTAACTAACTTATCCTACAGAATAATAAAGGAGGTGTGGTGGACTAAACTGACTAGAGCCCTAGCCAATGGTATGCCGTCGACCTTGGGGGCTGTGGGAATATAGCTTCCCAAGAGGGAAGAGAACACCTTTACACTATGCTGCTTGTACTGAGTTATCTAGTACCAAGGTAGAAATCAGGGAGAGCAGCTATCCAACTCCTTGCCTTGAGCCATATCCGGGCCTGCATGCAAACCCCTCAGATAGGGGTGAGAAACATACCAAAGGGCTCTTGAACTGGTACACGACTTGTAGGGTGATAGAGGGAGCAGAGACCCCACTTATACCAGTAAGCCTATCATTCTTGAGGTTCAATGGTCTGTTAACAAGGGTCTACCAGAGGACACAGGTTAATGAAAACCAGAAAGTACAGAAACTACCAATGAGAGACAGCTGACATCTGAACTGTTCCTCATGTTCTTAACCCCCCCACAGAGCAGTCAGAGGGTGGAGGAAGGAAGTCCCTATAAAAGGCCAAAATCGGCCCAAATATCAGTAACAACAACTTAATACAGTCAATCATAGCAATACAAGCTTAAAACATTTGTATAATAGCCTTATGATAGGCAGCATGTAGGTAGACCTATTTTACTGCTCTACCCCAAATAAAATTCAGCTCCAGGTAAGAGTGTCTGGTGAGCAAGACAAATTAAGATTAAATGGGAGGGTTAAAGCATAAACTGTAATACTGTTGTGGCTACACAGTGAAAAATGGAGCACATTCACAAATTATTGAGACTGGGTCAAGCCCGGTGTCTGTGCCCTTTTATGCCTGCATGTCTCCTCTCCCTTTTACCCTACCTTTCGGTAGTAGTTTTCTCCAATTAATAAGTAAAATGTCAAACATATATCCTGGGCAGAGGTACGTTGTGACAAGGTGACTAAAACCAAAACTTACTTCTGTAATCGTAAGGGCTAAGAAGTGTGCCCACATTGGGGTCTGTTAGGGGTGAATTACAATTTCACTGGCCCACTAGCAGGACAGACTTATCCATAACATGGTCCTAAACCGGTGATAGGGGTGAAAGGTCGAAGGGGGAGAGTTAGAACCAGCAATAGGGGAGGTAATGAAGGGGGGGGGTACCAATCAGCTCCATAAGGGCAAAGGAAAACACCACTAGGATTATCTATTGGTCCTATCCAAACAGATTAGAACCTCCAGGCAGACACATTATTATGTATTAGCCTCGTTTACATTGTTTACAGCCCTCCCAATGTATAGAACAAACTCTTGGTCAAAAAAATCGTCAGATAAGCATCTAGGGCTATATGAATACAACCTAAGATCTTACTTCGAGAGGACTCTTACAGTAGGTAATTACATATAGGACTGACGTCGGCAGGCGGCAGGACCCCACAGAAAAATTTCTAGCTAGCAGTCTCTGGCGAGGGACCACCCCCACGTCAGGTGACCGGCATCAGGAGACGTCTGTATAAAGGGACGGTCCCTCACACCCGCCTTCCAGTTCTTTCCTGCCATTAGTTTATGTCAGCGCCTCGCTGAAAAGTTCCTTGCTCGTCAGGCTCCTTCGTTGGTATTTTAACTGAGTATTTTCAACTTTTTCTTAGCCTTCATCAGGTATCCATCGGTGTATGTTGTCCCCTACACCCTCTGAGCACAAAAACAAGTGCAACTCGTGCGGCGCCCAACTCCCGCACAAGGATGGCCATTCCCTGTGCCTTTTTTGCCTAGGACCCGACCATCTGGTGGAGAAGTGCCAGCACTGCCTCAGCTTTAATGTGGCCACCCGGAGAAGGCAGCAGCAGTCCCTGGAAGCCCACATTTTGAAAAAGAAACTGAGCTCCATGGAGAAAGAGCTGAAAAAGCTTCAGCAGGTGTCGACTTCCCCTGAAGGCCATCGCAAGGAAAAGGATAAGGAAAGGCACCGGGACAAGAGCTCTTCTCCCACCGCATCTTCCTCAGAAGTCGCCGTGAAACAGGTAACGTCCCCCCCGGGGGACCGCTCCATGACGGCCACCTTAGAGGCTTCTAAGGCGGCGCGGCCCATCCGTCTGGCTCGTGCTCGGGCCCTTTGGGTGCCTCTGGGCTTGTGGAGGCCTCCACTCCTAGTAAAGCCATGGTCTCGTGGCCTACTGGTGCGAGCGACTCCGATAAGCCGGACGTCAGCTCCTCCGACGCCCGCATGGAGAAGTTCGGTAAGTCGCCCGACCCTTTGGGGTGGTGCACGGCCCCAATTCTGCCCGTCCAGGTCACCCCTCCATCGCGGACTGCCTCCGGCGAAGGGTCCATTAAGTCGGATGCCGGCCCCTCCGGCATCCGCCCAGATCCCGCTGTTAAGTTGCACGTCGGTTCGCCTGATGTCTGTACAGTGGATTAGCTGACACCAGACCCCTCCACATCCATCATTCCCGGCTCCCCGCAGCCTTCACTGCCCTCCGGGGACCCTGAGTCTCCTCAGTGCAACCCTGAGGATTTCTCCCCCCCACCCCTGGGCAGTGCTGAGGTTTCTGTTCCACCTCCGTCAGACTGTCCACCTTAGCTCCGACCGATCTGATGTTGGTTCCCCAGACACCGGCTCCGATGCCAGCTCCGACGCCAGTATTGCAGATGCCGGATGACATCCCAACCCCCACTGTCACTCCGATGCCGGGCCCTCTGCCCTCCCGAGTCTTCCGTTCCAGAACCGCCCGGACCGTTTGCTCAGGCAGCTCCTCCGGCTCCCGGGTACCCGGCCCCGTCATATCTGATGCCGCCATACCCGGGACCGCAGTATCCGGCGCCTCCATACCCGGCACCGACATATCCGATGCCGCAGTACCCAGCTCCTCAATACCTGATGCTGGGTTTCCTGCTGTCGGGTTATGGATACACGCCTTTTGGGTATAGTCCATATCCATATCCCCCTCCTCCTCCTCCTCCACTGTCCCCTTAGCCGCCGGTGGACTTGCAGGAGACTCTGGCCCTCCTGGTGGGCTGAGGCCAAGGCTCAGCTCACCAGAGAGGTGTAGAGTCATCTTCCAATGATGGTGCCAGTGCCTGTTTCTGTATGTCCACGATGACACACTCCCTTCCCACTTCCGGACACCGGGGCTAAACCCTCTGGGTCCAGAGAGGGGCAGGACACGCTTCCCCAAGGGATTCCCAAGGGGTCCGTTCCTCCCCCTCATCGGGAGAGGGAGTCTACCTTTTCTTCTTCTTCCTCAGACACCTCAGATCCTTCCAATGTTTGTTCTGAGCAAGATGACGAGCCACGCTCTCCGTCCAAGCCCAGGCCAAGGATTCTTCCGAAGTCTCCTCCGGAGGATACTTCCTTCATGGAGTTGCTACGGAAGATCCAGGAAGTACATAAGTGGCAATCCTTGGAGCCAGACCCCCAGCATAAAAAACTCACTGAGCATCTGGATCTGCCCGTGACAGCTCCCACTTTGGTGCCACCCTGGATCGAGCCTCATGCCGACCTTATTACCACCATATGGAAACAACCGTCGGCCTTAGCCCCACTTCCCAGGAAGTCGAACAGGCTATACCAGGCTCTTGAGGGTGTTGACTTTTTAGACTCCCACCTTCGTGCTGACTCAGTTGTGATTAGCGCCGCTCATGGCCGGTCAGCTCAACCCAAACATCTTGACTCATCTCCACCTGACAAGGAATCCCGCTTTCTGGACCAGTATGGCAAGGAGATTTTTGCTTCTTCCACTCTGGGTATTAGGGCCCTGAACTATGTTGGCCAGATGGGGGATTACTAGAAGGCGATTCTTAGTGAGGTGGAATTGAAATTGGACACCCTTCCAGACTCTCAGGTCAAGCAGGAAGTGGCTGACCTTGTCCGCTCTGCACATTCGGCAAGTCGGCACATTCTTCGTGCGACCTACGATGCAGTGGACACTGCTGGTAGGAGCTCAGCTTTCACCATAGGTCTACGGCATCACGCTTGGCTCCAAGTGTCAGGGTTGGTCCCGGAAGTGCAATCCGCTATCCAGGAAGCGCCCTTCTGGGGTTCTGTGCTGTTTGGGGGTGATGTCAAGGACATCATCACTAACCTGCAGGAGAAAGGGATGGCACTAAAGTCTGTGGACTCTATGTATCATCCCCATCAATCACAGCACCGTCCCTTTCGCAGACGGAATTGACCCAAAGCGAGACCACAGGGAAAGAGGGCCACTAAACATCAGGTCCCTCCAGCTGCCAAGCCGCCCCGCCCAAAAAAGCAGCGTGAGTTTCAGCTGCAGCGTTGCCCCACACCACCTGACTCCTTCCCTCTCCCTTTACCTCTGGGCTTCCCAGAGGAACCGGTAGGAGGGAGGTTTTCCCTCCACCTTCCGGGCTGGGAGAAGATAACATCAGATTCATGGGTGCTCCAGCTAATCGCAGAAGGACACTCAATAGAGTTTCTGCAGAAACCACCTCGTCACCCTCCCCCAAGGTTGTCGTACTCTCGGGAACATCTTCTTCTGGTCCAGGAAGAAATTTCAGCACTTTTGCTGAAGGAGGTGATAGAACCTGTCCCCCTTCCCTTGCAAGGAACGGGTTACTATTTCCACTTTTCCTGGTCCCGAAGAAGACAGGAGATGTAAGACTTATTCTAGATCTCCGCTCCCTGAACATTTTCTTGGAGTACAAGAGGTTCAGGATGCTCTCACTGCAGAGCCTTCTGCCCCTCCTCCACTCAGGCCAGTGGCTATGCACTCTGGATATGCTGGATGCTTACCTGCACATAGCTATCTGCCCATCTCACCGCAAATATCTCCGTTTTGCTTTCCAGGGGGACCACTACCAGTTCAAGGCACTTCCATTTGGCCTCTTCTCAGCCCCCCGAGTATTTACCAAATGCCTTGTGGTGGTGGTGCCCTACCTGTGTCCCCGGGTTGTACAGGTTTTCCTGTACCTGGACGATTGGCTCCTGGCGGCCTCATCCAGGGAGGAACTCCTGCACTGCCTCTCCCTCACCCAGCAGGTCTTTGCCTGTCTGGGTATTACCATCAACCATTCCAAGTCTCACTTGATCCCATCCCAGAGGCTTCAGTTTATTGGGGCGGTACTGGACACGACCCTAGGCAGGGCCTTCCTGCCACATGCCAGACTCAGATAAGTCTGTTGTCCGGCCACAGGCGGGTCAGTGCAAGATTAGTTCTTCGCCTCCTCGGGCTTATGGTGGCTGCTATCCCAACAGTCCCTCGTGCTCGGCTCCACATGAGGGTCTGTTAGTGGACGATTCGCTCTCAATGGGATCAGTTGGTAGACGACTTGGACCAATTGGTCCTAGTCTCCTCTCCCATGATTCGAGACTTGCAATGGTGGATGGTTTGAGAAAATCTAACATAGAAACATAGAATTTGACAGCTGATAAGGACCGCTTGGCTCACCCAGTCTGCCCATTTTCCTACCTAATGGATAAGCTGAAGATTCTAGTTAACCAGCAGCCTACTTCTTCCTACCCCCAACCCACAGAATTGCCTTATGACTGTCCCATGCATGCTTGAATTCCACCACTGTTTTTGACTCCACAACCTCCTCCGGAAGGCCATTCAATGCATCCACAACCCTCTCTGTGAAAAAATACTTCCTTAAATTACCTCTGAGCTGCCCCTCTATATTCAAATTGTGCCCCCTTGTTCTTGCACACCTCTTTTTTAGAAAGATTCTACTGTCTTGGACTTTGTTGATTCCCTTGAGGTACTTGAAAGTTTCTATCATGTCCTCTCTCTCCCTCCTTTCCTCGAGGCTATACATATTAAGTCTCTCTTCATATGTCTTCCGGTGCAGACTCTGCACCATTTTAGTTGCCCTCTTCTGGAGGGAAGTTCCATTCTTCCTTCCTCCTCCCTCCCAGACTCTGACCACAGACGCCTCAGGTGAAGGTTGGTGAGCCCATCTCGGTGCAAGCTCGAACAATCACTGCACATCAATGTGCTCGAGCTTCAGGCGGTGCTGTACGCTCTCCAGGCCCTCCACCTGCATCTTCTTCCAGGCCACCTAGCTGTCCAGACAGACAATATGTGTGTGGTATGGTACATCAACAAACAGGGCGAGACTCGGTCCTACCCTCTTTGCAGGGAAGCAATGAGAGTCTCTGATTGGGCAGCACAACACGACCTTCACCTCACTGCAATTCATGTTCTGGGGATCGAGAACTCCTTAGCAGACAAACTAAGTCACTCGTCTGCTCAAGCTCATGAGTGGGAGCTGGATCAGGAGGTCCTAGATGATATCTTCATACGTTGGGGAACACCTCAGGTGGACCTGTTCGCTTCACCTCTAAACGCAAAGCTTCCCGACTTCTGCTCGCTCGTTCAAGAGCGAGTCATTTTCTGGAGAGATGCTCTGTCTCTAGACTGGAGGGACAGATTCGTCTGTGCCTTCCCCCTGATTCTTCTGATCCCACGTGTCTTGCAGAAACTCAGTTCAGAAGGAGCACGAATGATTCTGATCGCTCCTTTCTGGCCCAGGCAAGTTTGGTTCTCTCTTCTGCAACAATACTCAGAGGAGCCTCCTCTTCCTCTTCTGCTGTCATGGATTTTATTGACCCAGGATCAGGGGACCCTGGTTCATCCAGGTCTCAAGTCCCTTCAACTGCATGTGTGGCTCCTACAGACATAGCTCAAGCCCGCTTTGGGGTTTCTCCCCAGGTGGCTGAGATTTTGGTGGAGGCTAGGAAACCCTCCACTAGGTCTACTTATGCCATGAAGTGGAAACGGTTCTCAATCTGGGCCACTTCAAATGGCTTCAAGCCCTTCTCCTGCTCAGTTGGGCGACTGCTGGAGTACCTGCGACATCTCTTTTACCTGGGTCTTAGTCACTCGTCTCTGAAGGTACACATGGCGGCCATTTTGGCCTACCATATTCCCTTCGCAGATAGGATGTTTGCTCAACTGGAAGTCTCTAAGACTTTCCTTAGAGGGTTTCTTCACTTGAGACTCCCATCCGAGTTCCCGCCCCTCCTTGGGATTTGAACTTCGTTCTTGAGAAACTTACTTTGCCTCCTTTTGAACTGGCGGCCTCAGCAGACATCAAGTTCCTTTCATGGAAGACGCTCTTCCTAGTGGCCATTACATCTGCTTGGAGGATTTCCGAGCTCCAGGCCCTGATGTGAAAAATCCCATATTTGATTTTTCACAAGGAACGCGTGGCTCTGTGCACCAATCCTAAGTTTCTCCCCAAGGTGGTAGCGGAATCTACATTGAACCAGTCCATAGAATTACCCACCTTCTTTACGCAGTACTTCAATCAGGGGGAGTATCTACTTCACACTATGGATGTTCACCGCATTCTGAGATACTACACTAACAGAACAAAGGATTTCAGAAAAACTGACCAACTTTTTGCCTCTTTTGCCCCCCAAAGAGAAGGCAATCCTGTTTCCAAGCAATGCTTGTCTAAATGGTAGGCTCATTGCATCACCTTCTGTTATGACAAGTACAATAAGACCCTTCTGAGTCAAATAAGAGGTTATTCCACCAGAGAGGCTGCTGCCTCTGCAGCATGCTTCAAGAATGTATCAGCAGCAGACATTTGTGCTGCCGCCACTTGGACTTCTGTCCATACATTTACAAAACATTACAGTTTGGATATTGCCTCTAGCAGGCTTCAGGCTCGCTGTTCTGCAAGGCCTTCTTTCTTAAGGCATTCACAGCTAGAGGATCTGCTTTGAGTGGCTTTCCTCCTCCCGTGTGCTTCTTCTTGTTCCAGACTGCTCGGGACTCAGTCCTATATGTAATTACCTACTGCAACAGCCCTCTCAAAGTAAGATAGTACAGTTACGTAAGAACTTACTGTAACAGTAGATCTTGAGAGAGGCTCTGCAGTGGTAATGTTCCCCGCCTCCATCCCCTTCAGCTTTTCAGCTTCTTTCCAGTGGGGGAAATATCTGCTTCTCTCTCGTCTGGTCCATTGTGGCTTGTGGCAGGAAAGAACTGGAAGGTGGGCGTGAGGGACCACCCCTTTATATCGACGTCTCCTGACGCTGGTCACCTGACGTGGGGGTTGTCCCTCGCCAGAGACTGCTAGCTAGAAATTTTTCCATGGGGTCCTGCCGCCTGCTGACGTCAGTCCTATATGTAATTACCTGCTGCAAGAGCCTCTCTCGAAGATCTACTGTTACGGTAAGTTCTTACGTAACTGTACTTTATAAGATGCTATGGGGAATCCTCTATCCCAACACGGGTTGAAGTTTTAATTCAGGTATACAGGCCTCAGTCATCACCCACTACTCCCCATCCTTCCATTTCTAAATTCCATGAGACATCAGCACATCAGCCCCCAGGTACTTAACTGACTGTTAGACAGTGTAAAATACTGAAGTTCGCCAGCCCGGTGGCGCTGAGGGTTGAGGCGCTGGTCGCCACACCTCGCGCCACGCCAGTGACCCGTGTTCGGGAACGGGCATGGGTTGCTGTGGGTCGAGCGGGGAGGATGGATTGAGGCCCAAGGACTGCTCTCCATCTCGCGAGGAGGATTTAGGCGGCAGGCTTGCCTGACCCCTAAGCGGAGGCTGGGGGGTTGACAACACGTAACTGCAAGCTTGGGGCGGGTCGCGGCAACGCTGATTGGGGCACGACGGGAGTGTGCGTGCACCCAGTCACTGGTGTCATTGCACGCCATGACCCGCCGGGAGGTAAACATTGAAAAAAAGCGAGCCCGGCAGCATGAAGTTATTCCCCCATGGTGCCATTCCTGGAAGGGCGCCCCTGGCATGGATCCGTTGGGGTGGGTTGAGTCATCCCCACCACCCTGCCTGCGAAGGTAAGTCGCGGGTACAAGGGAGGGGGTCTGATGTCCGGGATGGCGCTGGGGGAACAACGGAGGGCGGGGGTCATAGCCGGAGCTCTGGAGGAGAGAAAAAATAATACCCCCCAAAAAAATACTGAAGTTTCCAAGTGTTCATGGAGGGTTTGGTTGTTTTGCTTCTGTGAGGTCAAGTTCTGTGTTACGACCTGGGGGTGAGCCTGGAGCCAGAGGGTCTAGTAGAGGTAGTGCTACATCCTCCTCCGCATTATGGGCCCATGAGGTATGTACGTCCTTGGAGTTACTGCTGTCTGGATCTGTGTTGTCAGTGTCCATTTCTGTACTGGAGTCAGTATCGGGAAGGTCACTCAGGATCGCAAACTGATTGTGGGCAAAGTAAGGACTGACGTATTCTAGTTCAGTTTCAGTAGGCAGAGTGGAGATTTGGGCCTGTACTTCAGGAATGTTCTTCCTTTCCTGTGGGTGGCCGCATTTAGAGTGTGGTGAGGTTGGCGGCCTTTTTCTGATTTTAGTGTTACGGGGTTCCAGGCCCACCTGGAGGGCAGGAGGGAATGAAGTTTCAGGAGAACCCACTTTGGGTAAGCGTGGGTGGGTGTTGTTTTCCGTCAGATTAGGGGAAAAAGAATTTGGGCCATCTGGCCTCGTAGCCACAATAAAGGCCATAGCGGCATCCGGAGAAGAGAAGTGATGAGCTACTCCATTCACAGATAGTTGCAATGTGGCTGGGTTCCTCAGGGTGAAGGGGATATGCAGTGCATGTAATTTCCGATGAACTTTGGAGAAGGCTTTGCGTCGGGCGGCTAGGTCTCTAGAATAGTCTTGGAAGATCATAATCTTATGATCCTTCCAGCAGAGCTGACCCAATTCCCTAGCTCTGGTCTGAATTGCTTTTTTTTTCAGCAAAGTTCAAAATTCTGACTATGAATGGATGTGGTCTGTCACCCTGTGCCAGTCTGGGTTGCAATGAGCGATGTGCCCGTTCACTCGTAATCTTCGTGCCTTGTGGTAGCTGCAAGATCTCCGGTAGTGCTTGCTGCAGAAAAGGTAGTACCCTTCCACCCTCACAGCCCTCCGGAAAGCCAAGGAGGTGCAAATTATTGCAGCGACTTCTGTTCTCTAAATCGTCTTATTTTGTCTTGAAGGAGCTGTATTTGGGCTGCCAGTTCATGCATAATGGCACAGTGCCCCTGAAGTGTGTCATCCTGTGCAGTCGCCTTTTGTTCTGATCCATCCACCCTCACATTAATTTGCTGTATAGAGAAGGCAGAATTGTTCGCTGCCAATGTGAGTGTATCAATGCTGGTCATAATCGAAGCAAACATTTCTCTTATAGAGGACTCTTCCTGTTCTGCTGATAAGTGCGCCATACTGCTTGTTAGAATATCATAACCGCAGCTCAGTTCAATCTGGACTAGCTCAGCTGTGATCCGATTTGTCTCAGAGTCGACCAGTTATTAGCGGGTACCTTCAGACCTTGGGTAGTGTACTTCCCCCCATCGAGGTTCTTCTTACAGAGACGTAAAATTAGGGTTCTAGGCTCTTAGGCGAGTGGAGCTGTGAAGTTAAGTCGCCATCTTGGTAAAGCATTAGCCACGCCCCCCCCGACATGGGATTGTTGACAGCAATGCTTATACCATTCCACCCCCATCCTGCAGCCAGTGACAGGCATTGAGGTGTGCCTTGGACTCTTTGGCCCCAAAGTTCACCCTATTCTCCTATACTGCACCCATTTCAATGTATTTCCTTATGGAATGGGCTGATTGTAAAGCCCGAACACCCCAGGGCACACCTTGATACTTGTTGGTGTCTGCAGGGTAAGGTGAGGTGAAATGGAATGACCGTTATGGCCAGTGACCCAAAGGCACACCCCAATGCCTGTCAGTCTCTGAAGGGTGGGGTGGGGTTGATGTCAGTTCCATATTTCACTGCCATTCATATTATGCATCTCTTTTACTCCTGCACTACCAATACCAATGCCAGCAAGACAACAGTTGGCATTGACAAATGCTTGTTTATACTGTATATGTGAGTGACATGTGCCAATTACCAGTTGTTCACGGCCCTACCCTCCTCCAGGGATTGCTGAAATATGTTATTACTCCCAATGGTTTGGCGATTCACCCAGCAGTTTTCCTCAAGAGCCATGGGTGCAAACAGTCTGGATCAAGCGACTTATTGGGATTTAGATTTCTTAACCTTCTAAGTAAGTCTGTTCCATCTACTATGATGGCATTATTATCTGCTGGAGCCTCATACCTTTCCACTGGGCTCTTCTTATGGTGAATACTTACACAAAAATTGTTAAATGACTCAGCCAATCTTCCAGTGTCAGTTATACACCTGCCATTCTCCTGTAGTGGGTCCACCTGTACTGTTGTTTTCTTTGAACTGTCTACATAGTTATAGAAAAGTTTCCTATTATTTATGGTATTTAATGCTAGATTTTTTTTTTAAAATTCACTCAAATTCAAGTTTATTGTAGGAAAACTCCATTGAGCAAGTTCATTTACAACGAGGTCCTATACATATAATAGCAGTTTACAGCAGGACATACACAATATACAGGGAAAAACACAAGTAATAGTAGGACAGAGTACATAATAACAATTTATTAGAAGATATGCAGCAAATGTAATATTCACAAATTATGTACATACCATGTACAAAAGGTATCCTGTGATGATGGCGACCGCGATTGAGCACCTTCCAAAAGGGTGACTGAATCGCAGTGCCCATGGATGGGGTGACTGAGGAAGGTGGGAGACTGGATGATGGGGGTGGACAAAATAGAGGCTGGATGTCACTATATGCCGAGGTGAGCATGCCAAGCGTGGGCTGGGAGGGGATGGAGTGGCTGTGGGGGGTGGTGCTGTGGTGAGCTGCCAAGCTGCATTGTGGCATAATGGGTTGGTTCATGGCTGTGGTGGGCATGGTGCTGGGTTTAGGTCTGGGCGTGGGTGCTTTTTGTTGCACCCACCCAATATTTTGATTTGTCCCCAAATTGCACCCCCCTGACATGCACTCCCCTGGAGTTGAGAATATTTAAGTAGGGGGGTGGAGAGGTGCAGACCCCTGCGTAAATGGTAAAAATCTAACTCCACAGTACCATGTTGCTGTGCGCTGGGGAGTCCATCACTGAAAAAGTCTTTCAGTGATGTGACTTCACCCTAATGGCGATCACACTTATCACATAAAACCTGTATAAAAAGAGCATAAGAAAATTTTTGGAATATGTAAGCAACATAATAAACTTGGCATGGAAAAAAAAAAACATTATGGAAATGTTGGGAAAAATAATGGCTAGGAAGAGGGTAACGGGATGGAAGGGGTGAGGAGCGAGAGTAAGGTGAATAGATAGGTGTGGGCCAGTCAAGGGAAGGCACGGTATTATAAAAGGATAAAGGGAGCTGCTGGAGGTGAGGAGAGAGTGTAAGGTAAATAGATAGATTTAAGCCAGTCAAGGGAAGGTAAGATATTATAGAAGGATAAGGGGAGCTAGAGGGGAGAGAAGTGAGGGGATGGATAGGTTAGGTGGTGGTGGAGGCAGTTTATAAGAGAAGAAGACAGGAAGGGAACAGGAATAGTGGAAGTAAGGGAGGGAAGTGGGTAGGAGGTGAAAACATAGCATCATGGGAGAGTTTAGTTGCAGTTACATATGACTTTAAGCTTGCTAGCAGTCAGGACTTCATAAAGGTTGATTGATACAACACCTTTTTATAAGTTTTTCACATTCCTTTAAAGGAGCTAGGAAATGATTTGTACATAGTTAACTGCCTTTCCATCTACCTTTCCATGCCAGTTATGTATTCTGATATGTTTTTATGATTTTTTGTTAAATAAATATTCTAGCTTTGGGGTGCTCTCAGATCTACATAGTGTTCCACTCCCTTCACCAGTTACTGCTCTTAATTATGCAATGACAAGAAATAATACTGGCTTCTGATTGGTCAGTTGACTGTCACAGCAGAGATGTTATCCTGACATAACATCCCTTCTGATTTTTTTTATTTGGATTCCCATTGTTTCATCTTCTCTTAAGAAACAAAAATTAATTTTCACACCAACAAAAACATTCTTTAAAATTATTTTTTTAATTATAAAACAACAAGCCATTGTATAATTGGAATAATGCCCTCCAGGGTGGGTGTTATGCTGGGATAACATCCCTTCTCGGGTGTTGGATGCCCTCGGCCAGTGGCCTCGGGCCCAACCACCCGAGGAGGGATGTTATCCCAGCATAACACCCACCCTGTCAGGCATTATTCATTTATTTTCATATTACCATGACATTCTATGATATCAATAACTCCCATTCTGTGCTATTCATTTGGAAAGGAATTTGTGATGTCATAGAATGTTCAGGCAGTATGAAAGTAGACAGCAGCAACTATTGAGGAGTGGGATTCAGGGTAGTTACAAAGGCAACAAAATTAGATTATTAGTTTAACAGAAAAGGTCAAAAACATATCAGCATACTGGGTAGCCAATAAAAGGACAACTGGAGGGCTTCTAGAGGTGTAAAAACTGTTTCCTATCACCTTCAATCTTGTTTTATACTTTAGCCATGTCTACTGGCTCTCCATTATTTTGGCAAAATTATATGCCTTTTTTTTACACTTAATTGTCCTTTTATTGCTCTTAGTACACCATACTGGTATTTTGACCCTGTTATAATTAATTTTGAGAGGAGTGTATTTCTCCTCACATGCCTTCAATTTATTCTTAAATAAGTCCCATCTCATATCTAAGGTCAGACCTAAAAACTCCCCTCTCCAGTCCTATTCTCCTAAAGCTCGATGGATAGCCTCATAATCTGCTGTGTTGTAACATCTAGTCAAAGTGGTACCCCCCCTGACTAGCTCTAATTGCTCTAATAGAAAACTGGACCATGCACTGGTCACTCCCAGAAAGAGGCTCCCTAACCGTGCAGTCAAAAATGCCATCCTCCATGTTGCCTAACAGTAGATCGAGCACATGTTCTCCTCTAGTGTTATTCTGCACATAATTCTCGAGACACAAATTATCCAGAATGTTCAGAAACTCTGTCTCTGCTGACAGTGTTTAAATATTTTAGTTTATTTTTTGATAAACTTCGGTAGCGTAATATTTATTTATATTTTGTGAACTGTATGTTATTTCTCTGGTTCCTCATTGTTTCCCAGGAACCAAAGAAGGCCATTCCTCGATGCGTTCCCACTTTTGGGGAACCGCAATATAATATTTTAAAAACTTAAATACAAGACTGTTTTTTTGTGACTGTTTTGTGGTTTTGCTCTACACTCAGTTCAAATTCAAAGAACTGAGATGATATGTTTTTGTTGTATTGCATTAGAGAACCTCTTTTGTGGCAACTTTTACATTTTTGGTTCTCATTTCAGGAGCGGATCGGCATTTCCTAGTCTAAGCCCCTTTTTAACAGTATTTGGGCTTACTGTATAATTGTCTTTTAGGACTGGGAACTGGAAACATCTGTTAAGGTCTCCAGTATTTGACATGACTGACAGATGTACAAAGAAGACAGGAGTACAGCCTTTAAAAAAAATTATGATTTGTTCTCAGCTCCTAGAAAATGCAGACTGCCATGAGCTTTGTTTAAGGTACCTGTGTCCAGACCACAATTTTCTAAATTGTGATCTCTGTAAAACATTTTGCCCTAAAACACAAATGAAAAGGGCTAAAAAAAACGAAAGTCTTTATGACTTCTCAGTCTGCTTCCACATCTCCAGAAAGGTCAGATAAGGGTCCTGCCCTTCAGAGTCAGCAGCAGTCCCTGCTAATGGGACAGAAAAGATAAATAAAGTTAATAAAGATAATCCAGTAAACATAAAAAAAAAACCTCTGAGCAGACATCAGAAAAGGTGCCTGCTAAGGAAAAAACAAAACCAAAAGAACAAGCATTTGTCAATGCCGAACGTTCGCTTGTAGGTATTTGCAGTGGTGTTTGGCATGTATGGTGCTTTACCCTAATGCCCTGTGCGATTGCTGGTATTTGGACAATAAATTGTCAGCATGACCTTTTTGTTACCCCCATTGTGCGCTTACATAGGCGAAACACGCTTTGGGCAGGATGTGAAAATGACAGCTGTACTGCTCATAAGGAAGTGTGGTAAAATGGCAATGTTGAAAATCTGGAGTGGAAATATTGAAAATTTGCAAAACCTAGAGCGTGGCGTGGAACTGTGCAATGCACGTCAGAAACAGTCATTGTTAGGGATATTTTCACCAAATTGTCAACATTGCCATTTTAAAACCTCTGCTAACGAACAGTGTCATTGTGATTGTCTTATCTGTGTTACATACATTGATTTTGCACACCGACTGCACCATTGTGCACTACATAGGCGGAAACACGTTTTGGGCAGGATGTGAAAAATGACAGCTGTACTGCTCATAAGGAGGTGTGGTAAAATGGCAATGTTGAAAATCTGGAGTGAAAATATTGAAAATTAAAACTTACGAGCAAGGAACTCGCACAACGACGCCAGGAAACAGTTATTTGTAGGATTTGTTCACCAAATTTTCAACATAGCCATGTTAAGATCTCTGCTCATGAACAGTGACACTGTGATTTCTCTTAATGTGTCCCATACACTGAGTTCACACAGCGACTGTGCCATTAGCGCCACATGGGCGGAAACACGCTTTGGGCAAGATGTGAAATGACAGCTGCAGTGCTCATAAGGAGGTGTGGTAAAATGGCAATGTTGAAAATGTGGAGTGAAAATATTGAAAATTCGGAAACTTACGAGCGCATAGAGAACTGTGCAACGACACTGTGAAAAAGTCATTTTGGGATTTTTAATCAACCTCAACACAGCCATTTTAAGACCTCTGCTAATGAACAGTGTCACTGTGATTTTCTTACTGTGTCCCATACATTGATTTCAAGACACCAACTGCACCATTGTGCACTACATGGGCGGAAAGACGCTTTGGGCAGGATGTGAAAATGACAGCTGTACTGCTCATAAGGAGGTGTGGTAAAATGGCAATGTTGAAAATCTGGAGTGAAAATATTAAAAAAATTCACAAACTTAAGAGCGTGCATAGGAACTGCGCAACGCAGACTCGTAAAACAGTCATTTTTAGGAATTTTTTCACCAAATTTTCAACATAGCCATTTTAAGACCTCTGCTCATGAACAGTGTCACTGTGATTTTCTTAATGTGTCCCATACATTGATTTCGCACACCGACTGCGCCATTGTGTGTTACATCGGTAGAAACACGTTTTGGGTGAGATGCAAAAAACTGACAGCTGTACAACTCATAAGAAGGTGTGATAAAATGGCAGTGTTGAAAATCTGGAGTGAAAATATTGAAAATTCGCGAACTTACGAGCCCGCATAGAACTGCGCAGAAGACGCTGTAAAACAGTCTGTTTTGAATTTTGCACCAGATTAACAGGGCTGAGATTCTTCATGAATGATGTCACTGTCATGGTAAAGAGCCGGTCAGGGTGATTTCGCACAGTGACCGCGGCGCTCTGCGAAATCACCTTCGGCCTGAATAACGCCATGACAGTGACATCATTCATGAAGGGGTCCCAAAACCCCATGTTGAACATTTGGTGAAAAATTCAAAAATGACTGAGATATGCACAGTTGAAACCCCTATCTAGTCCATTATACAGCTTACCGGCATTTCCTCAGTTCGCGGTCGCTTTGAAGAGTGCAGACATGTTCCTGATCCAATCAAGATCGCCGCTACCGGAGTCCAGAGGTAAGTATGGGGTGGGGGGGGGGAAAGCTGGGTGCAGGGTGGGTGCGGTTTTGGGGGTTGGAGAAGCGCACGGGACCGCTTTTATTTTACAGGTTAAAAAACCGACAACGTGGGATGTTTGCCACGCTGGGTGGGCTCCCAGCGTGACACAGAAGATGGCTGGGGGCCGAGGAGCCGAGGGGATTACACCCTGGCCGGCAACAACGCTGCTACGCTGGGGTGGGCTCCAGCATGGCACCAAAGCTTTGGGGGGCGTGATGCGCTATGGGGAGGGAGCATGTGATGCGAGGGGGACGGCAGCGGTGCTCAGTATGGCAGCGTGTTTTGCTTTGAAGTAGAGGAACACCGCTGTAATACAGAGCTCCTGCACCCATTGGTGCAGGACTGCCACGCCTGCTCAAGGGAGCAGTGTATTGATGGAGAGACACACCTCCAAAGTGTGCTATTTCCAAACGCCTTTATGCATATGCGCAAGCGAACGAAAAAACATGTCTCCGTCCCGCCTCCTGAAAAAGGAAAGGAGCTGCCAGTTGATTTAAAAGAAATGCCCTCATTTGAGGACATGTCAGTGTCAGTTTTATTTATATGTCATCCAATCCCTAAGGCTCTGAGCACCTTACAATAAAATGAATAAACAATGATTGAATAAATCTGAAAACAATTAACAATCAAAGAACCAAGCCATAACATAGATTAAAGAAATGGGTTTTCGGGGATTGTTTTAAAACGGTTAGTGAAGGAGTACCTCTCACCTCTCAGGGAAGGACATTCCAAAGGATTAGGGCTGCCACACCAAATGGCCTATTACCCAAATATTTAAAACAGGATCTGGGAACAGAGAGGAAATCTGCCTCCATTGATTGGAGGGCATGACCAGAAGTGTATGGAATAAGGAGGTCTTTCAGGTAGCCCAGACCCAGACAATGTAGGGCCTTGTATGTTAACAAGGAAACCTTGAAGCACCTAACCATGACCCAGTGAAGAGCACAGAGAACCGGCGTGATATGCTCAGGTCAAGATATCCCGGCAACCAGCTAAGCCGCTGCATGCTGAACAAGCTGCAGATGGCACATCCTCCTCATAGATAGCCCCAGGTAAAGAGCAGTGCAGTAATCCAACCTAGACGAGACCAAGGCATGCACTACTGTTGCTAGGTCAGTTGGTTCAAGATAGGGCTTAATTCAAGCAATGTTGTGCAGATGATAGTAGCCACTGTGGACAACAGCCAACACCTGGAAATAGAATCAACTTGGAGTCCATAATGACCCCCAGGTTTTTCACACTATCTACAGCATGAAGAGTCACACCATCCAAAAATGGAAGTGCTGTGCCCCCAATTGCTACCATAGAACCAGACCAGCCTGGCTCCACCAGTAACACCTCCATCTTAGATGGACTGAGCCCAAGCCAGCTAGCCACCATCCAATCCTGGATTTCTTTGAGGCACTCGCTTGGTTCCAAAATAGCCACCCTGTCATCAGGGGCACAAGACGCATACAGCTGGGGGTCATCAGCATAGCAATGACTAACCAAGCCATAGCATCTAATGATCTCTCTCCCAGGGGCAACATGTCTATAGCAAATAACTTGGGAGCCAGAATGCCCCTTGAGGTACACCACAGCAGAGTGCAGCACTGCACAATGTAAACTATGAGCCAATTGCCACCTCCTGGCTATGTAGGACTCAAACCACATGGCAATGGCATGGCAATTTCTCCAGGCTTCTTAGGCTATGGGGAATTTCATAAATATGCCCGCCCCCTCCATCCCATCCCACAGGTTCCAGTTCCATCCTATTGCTTGTGGAGGAGGATGTTGAAATTTACTATGAGGAGGGAGGAAGGAAAACCCATTGAACTTGGTGGTTCTCCTGAACAGGAATTTGGCTCTCCTCCTACGCCTTCAGAGAACTATATCTCTCATTATACCTTTGTAAGGCATATCATATGGTACTGTAAATACCCTTAACATTTCCTCCCATGAAACTGATGAGGATGAAGAGGAAGTAGAATTTATGGATATGACAGGATTAGCCCGCACAAGGAGGGTGCAGCTCCCATTCACAAATCCCTCAAAAAAGCCACAAACAAAGCCATGTCAGCATTCACTTCTGCTACTGGCCATCAGCAAGAAAACTGAGAAATAATAAGTACCTCTGTTCTCACCCTGATCATGAGGAAGTGGTTAAACTGTCTCCTGGGATATGGCCAAAGCTCTTCTCTCCTCTCAGCCTTCTGAGAAAGACTCCAGAAAGTTGGAGAGTATGGGCAAAAAAGCATACATGTCAGCATCCCTGCTCCTCAGCAGGCAGCTTATTTGGCTTACACAGCTCAGTACCAGAAAGTATTGTGGAACTCTGTACTGGCACTGAGTGACTTAGCACAGGACATGGCTAACACAGCTAGATCAGCCACAGATGCTACAAAGTATCAGTTCTGCATGGCAGTGGACATAAATGACACTGCCTCTAGGGTTATGACCCATGCAGTGTCCCTAAGAAGGTTTACCTAGCTTAGAACTACAAATGTATCCCAGGATACTCTGACAAAAGCTATGGATTATCCATTTGAAAGAAATTCCCTATTTGGTAGCAAGACAGAGGCTAACATGAAAAAGGTGGATGAGTACAAAACCACCTACAAGAGCAATACTTAGAAAGAAAAGGCCTCCAGGTCCTACAAGCCTTATGGAATGGGAGGTAGTGGTAGGGGATACTTCCCTCATGCATATGTTTTCTATGAGTACCCTCCACAAATAGACTATTATAGGGGCAGGGGCAGAAGGGGCACTGGGCATGCAGCTGCAACTCCAGCCCCTAAGCCCCAGCAAAAACAAAACCTCTGACAACTCTGCCCAGGTCATCCATTCATTGCCAGTAGGAGGGAAGACTGGCCCACTGTGTCCAGGAATGGTCAAAAAACACCACAGACAAGTGGGTCCTGGAATTAATTGGCCAAGGTGTGTCCCTGAAGTTCAGAAGGTTTCCAAAACTGTAGAACCCAACATTTTTTCCGTTTTGCTCCTCAACAGAAAAACTCCCATTGGAGATCAAAGTAAAGCAGGGTTTTATTTAACTCTAAAAATTGATTAGCTTTTTGCTCATAAAAGTTCTAAAACATTGTAAAAATGCATAGCACTTGCCTCATTCTGTTTAACAAACATAACACTTCTGGAAAACCTACATAAATACTTTCTGTACAGTTAGTATTGTCTCAGGAAAAAAACTGCTAATCAATTATTTAAAACCCTGTAAAGTAATTACTGAAAGCAGAAGCAGTGGAAAAAGTAACTGCTACACCATGGGGCAAGGGTCTCTTGTCCAGATACTCCAGACCCACAAGAAAAATGAGGAGTGGCAACCCATTTTGGACCTGAGATTTCTGAACAAATGCTTAAAGAAAGAAAAATTCTAAATGGTAACACTGGGCTTAGTGATACCATCTCTGTAAACAGGAGACTGGCTAGGGTCACTGGATATGAAAGATGCCTACTTTTACATACTAGTCAGTCCCAGTCACAGAAAGTACCTCATGTTCAGGCTAAGGAACTGCCAATACCCATTCACAGCCCTAGTCCTGGTACTCCATGCTCTTGTCCCTCTCCTACAGGTCTCTTATGAACCTGCCTCTGAGATAGAATCTGCTGACACTGTCTCAGGGCAGAATAATGTTCCCAGATCTGAGAACTCTGCACCTCACAGCATGGTTCTTGAAGAGCTACAATTCTGTGTGTTAAACCTTTTTGAAGGGAGTATTGAAAGTGCAGAAGGCTTCTGGAAAACCAGCAACAAGGAAAACTTATGTTTTGAAATGGAAAAGGTTTTCATCTGGTGTACTCCTAGACAGATTAACCCCTTTTGGAACTACCTAGCCCACTTCCAGTCTCTGGGTCTAAGGCCCTCAACCCTGAAGTTGCATTTAGCAGCAGTGTCAGCTTACATATCAGCTAACAAAGACAGGTTAATGGCATCACGGCCCATTTTGAAAAAGGTTTTCTAAGGCCTTAGTCACATTTACCCTCCAGTTATGGACCCTGTCCCTCCCTGGGACTTGAATGTGTGCATAGCCCAACTGGTGGAGGCTCCTTTTGAGCCCATGGTCACTGCTGCATTGAAGTATGTCACCTAGAAAATAATTTTCCTGTTGGCAATGACATCTGCCAGAAGGGTGAGCAAGTTGCAAGTCTTCTGTACAGATCCCAATTGATTAATCAATCAATCGAGTTTATTTTGTACTGGAAAGATATGTGAGCAAATATGCCAGTTTTCACAAACGTACAGTTTTAGAAATGGTTGCTAAGATACAAGAAAACAACATACATAGTACATAGAACATACAAGTAGTGACAGCAATATACAGTATACAACGGGATTGATAGCCAGACCTGAGTAAGTATTATAAACATATTACAAAATACCTGCATAGGTACAAGCAGTCTAAGGTAGTGTCCGGTAATAAGGACTTACGAAGTAGTCATTAGGACAGCGGTGCAGGTACAGTACTTACTGGCAGTTCAGAACCTGCAGATTTATCGGTATACATGAACAGTAATAAAGTAAGTATAGCCTGCCATGGTTCCCAGGACAATATGTGAAGAGATCAGGGGTTAGGAATCATTTGGGGGGTGAAACAAGTGCAGGAAAACTTAGTAAGGAGGTGATACTTAAGGGATCTTTGAAAGGTGTGGGTAGAGATGCAGGCAAGTAGTGAGGGAGGGAGCTGGTTATAGAGCTTGGTGCCCTTAAAGGCGAGGGAGTTTTGAGCCAGGGAAGTGTGAAAGAAAGGGACGTGGAATATGTTACTGAAAGTTCCTATGGTGAGGCAGGAAGGAGCAAGGAACATGGAGGCCATGCTGGGTAGAAGTTTGTCCAGCTGCATTTTGTGAAGGAAGGACAAACTTTTTTGGGTAAAAACTCCATCAAGGAGTAGCCAGTCAAGTGCCTTGTACAGAGTGCAGTGGTGTGTTCTCAAGGGGAGACCAGTGAGGAAGCAGATTATATTGGTGTAAGTGGATCTGAGTTTGCAAAAGAGTTGGGAATTGACGGGTGGGGTGTAGATGATGGAACCATGTCAATAGTGGTAGGAGAAGGGAGTTAGCAAATCTGAGCCTCGAGTCTGGTATCAGGAGCTTACGAATCCTGTAGAGAAGCTCAAACTTACGAATTCTGTAGAGAAGCTCCGGCCTCATGTGGATCCTGTTAATTACATTGGAGACATGAAGGCTGAAGGACAGATGGGGATTGAGAATGATGCCTAGGTATTTAAATTCAGAAACCAGTTCTATGCTGTCCCTGAGGTTGTCAGAGAGATTGAAAGGAGGTTGTATGATTTCCTGGTACCAGAGAAAACCATGTATTTGGTTTTCTTTGCGTTAAGATCCATGCCTTTGTTGGAGAACCATGTGTTGAACTTCAGGAAGTCTGTTTGCAGACATGACAGCATATCTTCAGGGTTTTTGTTGCTGCAGTAAAGTGCTGCATCATCTGCATAGAGGACCATTTTGGGGAGTTTGTTAATGAAGAGTGTGAAGAGGAGGGGGCCCAAGATAGAGCCTTGGGGTGCATCATATTTGATTGGGGATGCTAGGAGGCATGCCGGTCAATATTGGTAATATGAGATCTATGAGTTAGATAGTTTCTGAACCAATTAACAGCACTGGATGAAAGGTGAAGGCCGGTAAGGGTGGCAAGGAGGAGGTCGTAGTCAACAAGGTTGAAGGCCTTAGTCAGAGCCATGAAAACAGAGCTCAGGTACAGGTCTTTGTCTATGGCTCCATAAATGTCCCCGGTAAACTTGACTGGGATGGTCTCTGTACTGTGGGCAGCTCTGAAGCCACGCTGGGCATCAGTGAAAATGTTTGAGAAAGGATGTGACTTGGGGGTGGATGACCTTTTCTAGGATCTTGGAGTGGGGGTTGAGGAGAGAGATTGGCCCATAGTTACCAACCTTGGTCCTGGAGTCCGATTTGAACAGGGGTTTGACAATGGCAATTTTCCAGATCTGATGTTAGTGAGAGGAACCGCTAGGGGGCAATGGTGAGTTTCAGGATTTTGGAATCAATCCCATCAGCTCCTTTACTGGGATGGGGGTTATTTGTGTGGATGAGCTTAGTTGTGTCAGGTAGTGTCAGAGCTCGAAAAGAAAAATTTGGTATGGTCCCAAGAGGAGTTGTGCTGGGAAGGGGAGTGGGTGGTTCTGCAGAAACTTGTAGATGGGTGGGGTGAGAAAGTTTGTATTTATCCAGGTCCGCAAAGAAGTCATTAAAAAAGCTGGCAACAGCAGGGGGGTCGCTAGTGGGCAGACTACCGTGACTGAGGGTGATGAGTTCAGATTTCCTGACTCTGTCAAGGAAGTTGTTAAGGGTGCCCCAAAGTTGTCTGGGATTAGAATTTTCTCTGAGCTGTCTGTTGTGGAGAAGGTTGATTTTAGTTGACCTAATAGCTGATTTGTATTTATTCCGCAGGGTTTTGCAGAGAGTAAGTACAGCGGGGTCACCGTGTTTTCTGTGTTTGGTCCAAGCCCTGTCTCTCTCCCTCTTTAGTTCGAGGATGTCAGGGTGATCCATTCGCAGATGCGGCCACGAACACATATATTTTTTTATGGGAGTGAATTTATCACAAACCGTGGTAAAAATAGCTGAGAACCGGTCAATAACAGAGTCAGTATTGTTCATGGATGAAGTGAAAGACCAGTCAACCTGGTAAAAGGCCTTAGTAATTTCAGCGACGTTATTAGTTAAACGTCTCAAGTAAATGAAGTTGGGAGAGGGTTTAGGGGTGTTAGTGGACCAGTGGCAGTAGGTGGCACAGTGATTGCTTAGGCAATCAGAGAGAGTCCCAGAGCCTTGTGGTCTAGCAGGGTTGGAAACTATGATCCAGTCTATGTCTGAATGGGAGCCAGTCTTGTAGTTGGTCCTAGTAGGGGAGGTTATAATTTGGTGTAACTAAACATCAGAGATGACCAATTTGGCATGGTCAGCAGGGCAGAAGGACTAGTTTATGTTAAAATCCCCAAGTAGGATCCATTCCCATTAAAGGGATGGGTGTTTTTGATGCCAATAAGGGAATCAAAGTCTGATGTGGGGGTACCAGGAGGGAGATAGGCGGTTGTGATAGTAAGAGTTTTATTATCATCTACAAGCAGGTGAATGGAAAGGGACTTGAGCTTAGAAGAGTTTATGATGGGATTGAATTCTGTGAATAAACAGTTTTTAGCCACACAGAACATGCAACCACCACCTTTCCTCCCAGGCCTGTCTTTTCTGAGTGAAAAGAAGCCATCCAGCTCGATTTCACTGCAGGAGATTTTATTTTATTTATTTCGTTTTTGTTAAACGGGTAAGTGCCATAGCCACAAAGAGACTATTTTCAGGCACGACCCGGGAGGTTACAAACAATAAATTCATCATACAGATCAGGGAAATACAAATGCGACAAAGTAGCTCAAGGGAAAAACATATTTACAGGAGATAAGAGGAAAAGCAGGTACAAAAAATAATAATGAGCAAAAAGTACAGTCAGGTAATGAGCACATACAATTTATTTATTTATTTATTGAAATGTTTCACCAGATACATGTTGGCATGATACGTAAATCCATGTGGTGGTAGTATGTTTTCAAACATTACAGTCAAACAATAAGTGCCATGGTGGATAAATAGTTTCTGAATTAATAGAGAGCGAGTGGCAAGCGGGGTTGAGGGTGATCTAAGGGGGGGGTTAAAGCAAGTACACTGGGTATGATTTATGAGACAGTTATAGTGTAATCTTTTGAAGACAGCAAGAGTGGGTGCAGAGTGAACGTGAAGTGGTAGGGAGTTCGAATATCTTGGTACCATACTAGAGAAAGCAACGGTTCCTTTCTGTGTTCTACACCTTTGGGTGCAGAAAAATGAAAGTTCATTAGAATGTAGGCCATAGGAGGAGGACTGTGGCACCACATGGAGTCCAGTGAGGAGGGTAGGTTGGATCTAATAATGTTGTTGAGCAGAGACCCAAAGGCCAGATGTCTGTGAGCAGATGGGGAGGGTCAGTTTAGGTCCACGTATAGCAGGCACTGGTGCTTTAGTTGAGGGGAGGCCGAGGCATAGCGGCAAATGTTATTGTATGTGGTGTCCCATTTTCCTAGGGTGCTTTTCTAGGCATTTATATAGGTCACTGCACCATACACCAGAGATGGAACGAGGATGCCCCTAGCTATGGCGAGCCTGGCTGAGGGAGTGATCACTCAACTGGTCCTGTGGGCGACCCCAAGTTTCATGTTTACTGCCTTGCAAGTGACTGCAGTGTGCTCATCAAAGCTAAGAGCTTCATCAAGCAGGACCCCTAGATACCTAAAAGAGGTTACTATCGTGAGGGATGAGCCATCAGCACAGAGAACATCATAGAGGCTACGGTTTAAAGCTGAGTTTGGTAAAGGACCCAAAGAGCATACCCTGCATCTTGTTGACGTTTAAAACAAGCCTGTGTTTATGGATCCAGTCTTGAATGGAGATAAGCACAGAGGTCAGACAACTGTTTATAGCTAGAATGTCTGCTGGTGAGGTATATAGTGCAAGATCGTCAGCATATAGAATTGTCTGGCATAATGGTGAGTTGTGGGATATGCTGTTCATGAAGACTGAGAAGAGAAGAGGGCCCAAGATGGACCCCTGAGGAATGTCAACATTTATGGGAGCTGGGTCAGATACGGCAGTGTTAAATTTCGCCTGGTGGCATCTGTTAGTCAGGTAGCTGTGGAACCATTTGACAGACTATGAAGAGAAACTGAGAGCCAAGAGGCAGGCGAGCAGGAGAGGGTGATCCACCAGATCAAATGCCTTGGAGAGGTCTATGAACACTGCCCAGTCATAAGTCCTTGATCCATTGCAGTCAGGATATCATTTGTGAGTTTTAGCAACACAATGGAGGTGCCATGACCTTTCCAGAATCCATGCTGTTTGCAATAACAGATTGTGTTTAGAGAGATACTCCGTGACCTGGGTGGCCACTATTTTCTCCAAGATCTTATTTAGCACTGATAGAATGGCTATAGGTCTATACCTGGCAATGTCCTTTTTGGCCCTCTCTTGAGAATGGGGTAACTTTGGCAATTTTCCAGACGTCTGGGACATGTCCATGACAGAGAGACATGGTAAAGATTTTGGCTAGGGGGGCAGCAATGAGAGGATCAGCTAGCTTCAGTAGTTTTGGTTCAAGGCAATCAGAGCCAGCACTGGTGTTGTCTGAGATTGATCTGAGATGTTTTAGGACCACAGCATCAGATATACCCTTAAAATAGAAAGGTGGGTGTTTTGACGTATGTGTTCCAACAAAAGGTGGCGAGCTTTGATGTGATGGAAAAGAGGTCATATATTTTGATAAGTCAATAAAGAAGTTATTAAAAGAGTTTGCAATAGTTTGAGGGTCATTGCAATGGACTCCATCAAAGACCATGTCATTATTATGGTGAGATTTGTTGGTCCCTAGGAAGGATTTGATATGAGCCCATAATTTCTTGGGGTCACCAGCAGCTTTGTTGGGTAGGCCTTTACAATATGAGCTCTTTGCTTGATGGTTTCGTTTTTTACACAGATTTTGTTGTACTCTGTAAGTATCATAGTCAGCTTGATGACCTGTGTTTTAAAGTGGCCCCAGCTCCTGTCACACAACCATAAGGAGGAAAGAAGATCCTTGCGCAACCACCTTGTCTGCCTGACCTGAACTCGCCTAGTACGTTTGGGCATGTGTATGTCCTGGAAGGACAGGAAGGCTGAGATAAAGCGATTAAGGGCAGTCTCAACATCATGGGCATGGAAAATGGGCCCAGTTTATGGCAGACAAGTCTGCTAAGAAACTTGTATGATCCAGCTTGGCAAAATCACAAAAGGTGATATAGTGGGGCAGTGGGGCTGTGATAACTGAGGACCCCCAGATGCAGAAAACAGGGGAGTGGTCACTGACTGAATTAGATAGAATGCCTGAGGCAGTAATATTTCCAGGATGATTAGTGAGAATCCAGTCAATCAGTGTTCCTGCAGCCTGGTTCTGAGCCTGCCTGGTCGAATCTTTTATCAACTGGTGCATAGTGTAGCTATGTACTAGGGATACTATAGAGTTGTTCTTTCCTTGCCAGCTAAGGTATAGGTCACCGAGAATTAATACTTCATTTTGGCCAGCAGCCAACGAAGTGTGTTCAAGTACATCTCTGCAGCCTCTTAGACCACCCTTTGGAGGGCTGTAGGTGCATATAATGTGCAGTTTCTTAGCGCCAAGGAGGATAAGGGCGTATAGGAATTCACAGGTGGAGTTTACTGAAAGTGGCACAAGCGATATATTTAGGTGTTTTTTAAAGTAGAGCACAACTCCACCTCCCCTCCTGTCTGACGATCTGTCAGCTTTTAGGAGTGTATAGTTGGGAACATGGCACACAGAGTCAGGGGTGGAGGGCTTGAGCCAGGTTTCTGACGGACATAGAACATCAGGATTATGGGTCCTGATCCAAGTCTCTAGTTCAGCATAGTTGCAGAGAACACTTCTAATATTCAGTTGAGCAATGTGTAGGCCCTTTGCATTGAACCAGCCCTGGGCTGTGTGAGGGGAGTGGGGCCCTTGGTTTGTCTCAATGTCCCCCAATAGAAGTAAAACTAGAAATACCAGATGCCATAGTTTTCACAGGAGAAAAGGAGGTACAGCAGCATAGATAGCCAGCCAGTGTTTGGATATAGTTATTAGCTAGTAAGAGGAAAAACCTAGGGAGCAGTAGAGAAGATGCATTGTAGTGCTTATACTGTGTCACAAGTAGGTTAGAAAAAGTAAAGTCATCCAGTGTACCAATTATATTGCCATTATACTTGGAACTACGAGCTGTTGTGAGAGTTGCAAGTAGCAAGAGCACAAGCCCGATTGTTAGCAATGGCAGTACACCTCCTGACATAATTTGGTTTCGAGCAAAACCTTGCAGATAGAAATGTTGGCACTACACTGGAAAGAAGAGGACTGCAGCAGAGAGTAGAGTTAGAGAACCTTGGAAAAGTATAGAGGGTAGTAGAGCCGGGAGAGCGGTAGATATGGGTTATACAGATAGTGGTTTGGTGGCTAGTGCAGGATTAAGTACTAGAGGCCACTAGTGAGGGAAAGTGATGGGCTGCAGATGGGAAAAAGGGCTGATAGATTATAGTGCTGCTAGAGGCCGTACCTTAATTGGGTGCTCCTTGGTTTCCGGGGAGGGCGGCTTCGGGAGCCCTCATGACCTCCAGGGGCTCAGAGGAGCATGGAGCTGTGGAGAACAGAAACTGGAGAGGTAAGAATATATTTGCAGGCATGGGCTGGCTTAGTAAACAGGATGGGATTCTGTTAAATTCCCTGCTAAGCAGCGAATACACCCTAGAAAATGGTGCTTGTGCCTGGAGCTAAAAACGCCTAGCTTTCGTTTTGTTATCTCTGAATTCGGTAGGCCAGTTAACTAGAGATTTAATTTAGTAGCCCGCAGAGCAGTTTTAGTAGGCTGGTCCCAGAGTTCCTACTCAGATTTAATTTAAACGTAGGACTGCAGTTTTAGCAGGCTGGTCCCGGGGCTCCGACTCAGATTAATTTAAAAAGTAGGACTGCAGTTTTGGCTGGCTGGTCAAACAGGTTTTAAAATAACAGAGTCTCTCAATAGTACTTAACCTAGGAAAAAATAATTACAAGATACAGCCATGTAAAAAAACGTGCTACAGGTTTCAGCTGCAGAGTCGGTTGAGTTGGAAAATGTTTACAGTGAAATTTAGCAGGCAATACAAGTCCGAACTTCAGGGGCAAATACAAGTGAACAAAAAAAGAACAAAAGTGGTGGGGGGAAGAGCATGCATAAGTACTAGAAGATGAAAATGAGGATGTGGCAGATAAGACACAACTGGATATTGCTGCAGCTAGTGAACAAGAAACTGAAGCTCTGTCCCAGCCCCCCTTAGAATCACCTATGGAGTGGATTCTGGGGTTTTCCCACAGCACATCCACCAGAGCCCTATGAAAGCAGGGCCAACATACACCAATATGCAGGACGCTGCACAAAGGGAATTTAAAAGCCCCTGTTTAAATAATCTGATTTATTTCAGAATAAGGGGGAGTCATCCCATTGAATAAACACTGTTTAGCCCTTGTACAATTGTGGACTGGAAACTGCTTCTGATACAGTGTATGTAACACCCTCCCACCACACTGTGTCTAGGGGTCCTGATGGTAAGCAAGTAGGGTACAAACTGAAGACCTTCCTGAGTGGTAAAACCGGTAGATATAAGAACAAGCATTTGTCAATGCCGAATGTTGTCTTGCTGGTATTGGCATTGGCATTGGTAATGCAGGAGTTAGAGATGCATAATTGGAATGGCAGTGGAGTATTGAACTGACACCAACCCCACCGCCACCCTGCAGAGACTGACAGGCGTTGGGGTGTGCCTTTGGGTCGTCAGCTATAATGCTCATGCCATTTCACTTCACCCTACCCTGTAGACACTGACAAGTGTCATGGTGTGCTTTGGGGTCTTTCCGCCTTATACTTACCCCATTCCATTAGGAAATACACTGAGATGGGTGCAGTATATTAGAATGACATAAACTTTGGGGTCAAACACTCCAAGGCACACCTCAATGCCTGTCACTGGCTGCAGGGTGGGGGTAGAATGGTGTGAGCATTGCAGCCGACGATCCCAAGTCACACCCCTGATGCCTGTCAGTCTGTACAAGGTGGGGTGTTACAGTTGGAAACCCTAATGCGGTAGACGTTTGTTGGTGTTTTTATTCCAAATTTTCAACATGGGCTTTTTGTGACTCCACCTCATGAAGAGCAGCACTATTAGTTTGTTAGCCAAAAGGTGATTTTGCACAGCAAACTGCGCCATTTGACGCCACAGGTACCAAAACACATTTTGGGCAAGATGTGAAAAATGACAACTGTATTGTTCATGAGGAGGTGTAAAAAAAATGGCAACGATGTAAATCTGGAGTGAAACTATTAAATATTGAAGTCATGAGCATGGATAGAAACTGTGCAACGCACGTCCGTAACCCAATTATTTTTGGGATTTTTTTAACCACATTTTTAACATAGGTATTTTGGGACCTCCCCTCATGAACAGTGGCACTGTGATTTTGTTAATCTGTCCCAAAAGTTGATTTCCTACAGCAACCACGCCATTGTGCACCACAGGTGCGAAAACACATTTTGGGCAGGATTTGAAAAATGACAGCTATACTGTCCATAAGGAGGTGTGAAAAAATGGCAGTGTTGAAAATCTGGCATGAAAATATTGCATATTTGCAAAGTTACAAGGGTGCATGGAAACTGCACAACACATGCTTGTAACACAGTCATTTTATGGACTTTTATTACCAAATTTTCAACAAAGGCATTTTAGGACCTCTGCTCATGAACAGTGTCACTCATTTTCTTAATCTGTCCCTAAAACTGATTTCCCACAGCGACCATGCTATTCTGCATCAAAAGTGCGAAAACACATTTTGTCCAGGATATATAAAATGATAGCTGTACTGTTCATAAGGAGATGTGGAAAAATGCCAATGTTGAAAATCTGGAGTAAAAATATTACAAATTCATGAAGTTACGAGAGTGCATGGAAACTGTGCAACGACACTCTTAAAACGGTCATTTTTTGGATTTTTTTCACCAAATTTGCAACATAGGCTTTTTGAGAGCCCACATCATGAACAGTGACACTGTCATTTTGAAAATTGGTCCCGAAGGTGATTCCACGAGTGACCACAAAATCACCTTCGGGATTGAATAATGCCATGACAGTGACTGAATTCATGAGGAGGGGTCCCAATAACCCCATGTTGAAAATTTGTGGCAAAATTCCCCAAAATGCCTGGGATATGCACCAAAGTTGAAAAGAAACCCATATTTATGCCATTATACACCTTACTGGTATTTCTTCAGTTTGCAGTCGGCTTTGAAGAGTGCAGACGTGTTCCCTGTCCACAGAAGATTGTCATGCCGTGCTCCGGAGGTAAGTATGGGGTGAGGGGGGTGGGGAGGCAGGGTGCACAGAGGGTGGGCGCTGGTTGGAGGAGGGGCCACTGGACTCAACGAGGGACTGTCTTCTAGGTTTAAAAAAAAAAGAAAAACATTGTGAAAATTTTTTTTTTTTTTTACAGGGACATTTGGCACGCTGGGTTCCCAGCATGCCACCTGAGTGTTTTGGTGGGGCTGTAGCTGATGGGAGATTGGGCACCCCTGTTAGCACATACTGACTAGGGGGGCAAGAGCCAAGGGGGGATTGGGCACCCCTCTCGGCACACAACAAATGGGGGTGGACATTATGCCAGCGGGGAGTGGGCTTCCCCCATCGACAGGTTGAACTGGGAATGGGGGAACTGAAGCCAATGGGGATTTGGCCCCCTGTCAGCAAAGAAAGACTGTTGGGTGGGCGTATGGTGCCGAGGGGGATTGGGCACCCCCTCGGCACACAATTGAAATGGGAGGGGGGCAGTGGGCTCCTCGGTCGGCACATGAACTGGGTCAGGGCATGCCAACAGGGGGATTGGGCACCCCTGAAGTTGGCATTGTGGCAGGCGGTGGCAGTCAATGCCGCCATGCTTATTGGAATACTTCACCAGGAAGGGCACGTTGGGAGGTGTGTTATTGTGCCACTGCATGATGAGCTTGCCTGTCATTGCAGCAGCCCTTTTCTTAGATGTGGTTACCACTTTACATGTTGCTGGTGGCAGTACCTGCATGCTGGCTTATTGGGGAATGAGGGACGCACCTACTGATGCGTGCCCTGCATTCACCCACAGTGAACACACCTCCAAATCTGCTACTACTGCAAGATGTTGGCCAGCGCGCAAGCACGAGCCAACATAAAAACAAGGTCTTACCTCAGGCTGGGTTCTGGCAGCATAGCGCAGGTTATACCACTTCCAACAAACCTTATCTTACCATTCTCTGCAGCTTCAGGCTGGGCCTGGGGGAGGTAAAACCAGTGGGCTCCATCAGAAGAAGGAATCAGTTCATTCAATAATCTCAGCAACTCTTCACATCACTTTCACAAGTGTTCTGCTCCATAGTCTCCAAGACCACATCAAGAGCCCCGTTGCTTGCTTTTTTCAGAGGAATGGGTGGCTTCACATCTTCTGATAACTCAAATGGTTTTGTCTCTTCAAAAACATCCAGGCTCCCATGGGATATCAAGGAGGCAGCACCCACCGATGCTGGCACAGGGTGGGACCAGGCATAGCTGAAAGGAGTACCCATGGATAATCCTGAAGAAGGCCCCTTGAAACTGGTAGTGCACAAAGGCAGTTGGATCACCCCACCCCCTTGAAATCCACACCTCACACATTTTTCCTCCATCGCCTCTCTTCCTGCCGACTTCCACAGCCAGGACAAAAGAGAGGTGGGCACAGTGGTCTGGGGATCATCAGAAGGGACCTTCTCTGACATAACTTCTTCTTCTTTCCTTCCTTCTGCAGAGTACATCTTGCTGCCATGAGTTCGAGGAGAAAATTGTGTCTTCTTTGCACATTTCTCACCCAGCTTATGCCTAAACCAATCAGCAGTGCTGCTTTAAACCAACTGACCTCTTCATTTTACTGCCAGGCACATTCTCTTACTGGAAGATGGAAAATGGCACCAAACACCCCACAATGGCGGTCCTCAGTGATGCACTACCAAAATCCAGGCCTCCCAGAAGCGGGGACCCCAGTCTTGATAAATCTTCCCCCAAGAACTCGGTCCTGATTCCAAAATACACCCCAGGAGAACCTTCACATTTGTAACACCCTCCCACCCCACTGTGTTTAGGGGTCCTGATGGTAAGCAAGGGGGGTACAAACTAAAGACCTTCCTGAGTGGTAAAGCCAGCAGGTAAATGAAAAACAAGGCCTTACCTCAAGCTGGGTTCTGGCAGCATAGTGCAGGTCACACCACTTCCAACAAACCTCATCTTACAACTCTCTGCAGCTTCAAGCTGGGCCTGGGAGGGAGGCAAAACCAGCGGGCTCCATCAGAGGAACGAATCAGTTAGTTCATTCGATAATCTCAGCAACACATGTAGTAGAAACACAAAGAAATTTAATTCTAATTCTCATATTATAAATTAATGAATAAATAAATGACTCAGCTCCATGGAACTGGGAGACAGGGCAAGCATAGGGCATTAAAAGGGGTACAAAGCAGTACCTAGATTTTTACCAACAGGCCTAGGAATTAGTCTAGGTGCAGACTCCACGTAGATACCCAGAGCCATATAAAAGCTCAGGACCTTAAAGGGTGCGAGTTACTCTAACCATTACCCAGGGAAGTGCCTTACTCCCCCTCCCTGAATTTAACTGATACCGGGGATGCATCCTTTAATCCAGACCATGACTACCCTGAAACCTTGCCTGTAAACCCAACCAGTTTGCAACCCTACTTTCATATGGCATGGAGTCATAATGTTGCATGACATTATACCGCATGGCAATCGCTCTTACCAGTACAGCACGATTCTTGCCATGCGGCATATCTCTTTTTTTCTGTGGGCTGTGCCACCCACACACCACACAGTTACGGGGTGTGCCCTGAACCCCTTCCCCAGTATAGACTCTCAACTCTGGGGGAGGGGTTCCAGTTGGGGAGCTCACAAAGTTTAAAAAATAAATAAAAGTTTCTGGGACTGGGAATCAAACCCGGTCCCAGAAAGCACTGTTTGGGTTCCCATGTGGCTCAGTCCATTGAGCCACAGCAGCTAGTTGGCAGAACCCCCTCCCAGCAAAGGTCTTATCCTCTGCCTGAGAGAGTGAGAATGGTGCAGTACTGCGTACGGCAGTACACATGGTATTGACCCATTCATTCACTGGTGCAGCACTGTACCAGGTTAGCTATAATGTCATATGCTATTAAGCGTGCAACATTATGACCCTGTATGCTTTCATATAGGGGAGGATGCCAGATTTAAACAGAAGAATGGATAACATGGCTCCAACCTGTCCAGTTACTCTCACAGTGTGCATTCTGTTAGCAGGTCTAACACGGGACCTGCCCCAGACATGGGCACAGCAGGCCTGACAAAAATGAATCCTGGGAATGCACCCACCAACTGACCCATGATAGCATGCCATACCGGGTAACTGACCTCCTCAGAGCTGTCACCTCCAAGAGGCCCTGCCATTGCCCTGCTACCACCATGACAGCCCCACTGCCATACCTTTTCTTTTAGAGTACCAGGTCTCCTGAGCCCAGCCATAACAGGCCTTCTTCCAGCTGCTTCTGCCAACCGCTGAGCTCTTGGAACCCCAGTCCCCCACAGTCACCACACTCCTGCCACCCTTTCCTTCAGAAATTAATTATAAACCATGTAGCCATCAACACTCACAGGGCTGGTACCTTCCAGGCCGGGGGGTTTCAAGCCCCAGCCAGACTTGCACTACATATTGCCTGTCCACTCCCCTTTGCAAGAGAACCTCCCCCTTTTTATACCTGAGCTTGGAGCAATGCCCCTCTGGGGGTGGAACACAGAATTCCCCGAAGCCAGGACCCTAACCAAACAGGGGAGAGCATGATGTAGTAAGCTAGCTCCAAGAGGGGTGGCTTACATATATTGCTAGAACTCTATTGAAAGACTCACTGAAATGTTTTTTGCTTTGGAAATTTTTGCATTAATACATACAGGGGACTCAAACTACAATGTGAGTTTTAAGACTGTAGAAAGACTGGATCACTTCTAGGCAAACTATAACACTCTAAAGACACTTTTACACTACCTGTTCTGTAATGGAATAACCGTTGCAGAAGCAGTTTACCGTTACCTCCGTTGGTGTGTAAACTGTATGTGTTCCGATTCCACAAGCGAACGCTCTCCTGAACCACGTTCCCTGGTTGGCATGGTTCATGCTGATGTGTTCCGTTTCATGCCATTGTGTGTAATGGCCATTCTACCTTGAATGGAATTCTGAGGAAGCAGAATGAAATGCTAGAAAACAGAAGACGAGTTTTCCGACATAGTGCTGTGTGTGTGTAAAGTCAGCATGAAATGGAACAGACTACAATGGCGCCGCACAGGTACTGAATATTTCAGTAAAGTAACCTGTGTGTAAAAGCGCCTTTAAAGACACTTTATTGTGGAAGCCTTTTTTAGCAATCCCACTCACTATATCAACAATCAGAAATATTACTGTACTGTTTAAAAATGAAGGAGTAAATATGTCTGATATTTTGTTCTGGTTAAAACAAAGACAGGGTTGTCAAAGTTCTTGACAATCCTCTGCCCATAATACACATCGAGCAGATATGGACAGTGTGTGTGTGTGTGTAGAATAAAAATAAAACTTTTTATCAGATACTAGGATGATCCATTTACCCTACCAAGTAGCTTCTTTTTTTGATAAGGACAGGGCCACCCTATCTTACCAGGGCCAGCTGAAATCCTGCCATACGTGTGGGTCTAGGATGCACCTTAGTAATGCATGCAACACCTCTAGATGCACTCATTGTCTGGAGTATGGTCATTAGGCTGCAGCTTGCAGAAATTTGTTTTGGTGCACTTTAAGCAAAGACAAAGGTCTTTTGTATGCAAGAGGAAAGAAGCTAAGGGAAAAGAAACAACAATCAGAAAGGATAAACCTGCAAAGGCTGCTGCCACTGACCCCACGAAAAACAAATATGCTGCTGTTGCGCCTGGGAAACAGTGGGGTGACACAGAAGGGGGATGTGAAGACTCGGAGGCATCTTTCTTAGTGTCTTCTCTGAAAGAGTTTTCTTCTGATCAGGAGAAAGCACAGATGGAGTCATCAGCAGCTAAGCAAAATAAATGCAAACCTAGGTCACAGAGTATATAGTAATTGAATGAATATTGTTTGGTGTCTGTCTTCTATGGTATAATAATATCAGCCCTAGAGATTACCACAATAAATTTGAATAGTATAAAAAGTCATAGTGATTAACTGTACTATTTAACTTCCTGTAGGAGTGACGTAATTTGCTTGCAAGACAGTCTAAAAACTTTGCACGAGCTGATTCAGGTTGCCCATTTATGACTCAAAGGAGCCATCTTCTGGTCCACAGAGGTAACTGCATGTGATTGTGTAGGAAGTTTGTTTAATAATTCTGCATTAAAAGTGACTAGGTTGACTGACATCCTCCAGGCATGGCCTTGCTACTGGACATATTATACCACTCTAACAGATAATGTCTGGTTAATGTAAGTAGTAGTAGTATTTTTCAACAGGATATAAATGACGGTTCATTTACAGCACCATTAGGGCAAGCCCTATTTTACAAGGTGTTCCTGTATATTTCTCAATAAAAAAATAACAAAAGTGTCATACGTATGTCCATAAAATGGCAGTCAGACATTTACTCCACATAAATACTCTGTAAAATACTGTAAAACTTATTATTTTCATGCAAAGTAATTCTAGCACAGACATAACTGCATAAATTAAATTTAGTGCTGTCATTAGGACCACATATGTTATAATGTGAAAAATGCTAAAAGCACTAATTAGTGCAAATTAATTTTAGCACAAATTAGTGCTTCAGGAAATATAGCAAAAATTATTTTACAGTGACAATTTCAAGTGTTACAGTAACATGCATACATTTAATACATACTGTAGGTACAAAAAGTTCACACAAAAAAAATACAATCAAGGCAAGTGCATTGCACAAAGTTTTTGTTTCAGTGCAGTAGAAAGTGATTTCATGGTATATTTGCATATTTAATTTTGATGTTTAAGTCATTCCATATTTTTGTTGAGGCAAAGCTAAAGGTCATCTCCCCAGTTTTACTTTTGGGTATCTTAAATTTATAATCCCTCATCTTTACATTTTTCCTTAGATCATGTTTATGCTGTACATGCAAATATGCAGGCTTTGTGGTTTCCTTTACTTGCATCAACATTTTTACTCATATTATTTTTTGTTTACTTTGTAGAGTGAGCCACCTTGGCTTTTCGTACAAGACACAATGATGGGTCTATTTGCTTGCTCTCAGGGCGAACCTGGCCAGTCTGTTGAACATTACTTCCGCCTTTTTTTAAATGGTCATGTTTGCAAAACCATATGTGTTCACCCCATAGTCTAGTATAGGGACCGTCATCTAATTCACAGTAGATGTCCTCATTTTATCATTTACACAGTGGCCTGTTCTTCTCAGTGCATCCAGTCTACTATTTGTTTCACACTATCATTTACATGAAATTCAAAAGTCAATTTTTGGAATATCCAGAATCCAAGATATTTGTATTCTGATAGTTGTTCTGGTGTCATTTTTGGTTAATATTTATGCACCCTTGACAAAGACCCAGTGGGCAGAACCATTCAGAGAGGTGTGTTGACCCACCAGTGTAACAGTAGTTCTACTGCCTGCAGTGCCGATGACCGGGGTTTGGGAGCAGAGGAGGAGTAGGGAGATAGGTTGGTAATTTCCAAGGGAGGAGGGATCACCTCATTTATGGAGAGGGAGAATTTTGGCCAGTGTCTAAGCTTGCAGGAGAGTGCTTAAGGTGAAGGAGCAATATAGGAGATAAGTGAGAGGGAGGCGATGGCAGGAGCTGAGAGACAAAAGAGTTTGTGGTCCAGATCATCGGGACTAGATTTGGACAGGTTGAGTGAAAAGAGAGCAAGCAAGGTTTCCTGAAGGTGAGGAAGGGAGAGCACAAGTGGTAGTAACCCACTGAGGTGAGATGCAACTGAGAAAGGGTGAGAGACTGGTGGGTCATTTACTGTACAGACAGGAGAAGCAGACTGAGTTGTGATGTCAAATAGAGAGTGGATCATCTTCCAAAACTTGGCAGGGTGGTTGAAATTGTTTTTGGAAGTTGGATTTGAAGTATAAGAATTTAGTGGTGTGAATGGCCTTTGTGAATGAGTTCCTATGTGCTCTGTAGGAGTGAAGGTCAGCCAGCAAGTGGAAGAATTTGAACTAAGCCCAGGCATGGTCTTGGGTTCAGCACAAACCAATGAGGTGACTGGTGATCTAAGGATGGTGGGAAGACCCAACTGGATTTTCAGACAAGGACGTGTTTGTCCCAGACAGAAGTTAAGATTGAGAGGAAGAGGGAAAGGGCAACATCTACTATATATCAGGGATGGTGAGCATAGGTAATTGATCGGTTGCATACACTTCACTTAGTAAAGTATCTGTGTTTAGTGACTATAGAGACTGAGACCAGATGTATTTGGGGGGGGGATGAAGGATGTCAGACTCTTATGAGATGACACAGTAAGTCATACAATGGTCACTGAAAGCACCAGGCAAGACACCTGAAGCAATGATGCGGTGTGTGTGGAAGGAGAGAACCCAATCCAGCAGGGTGTGGCTAAAACAATGAGGACTGAGCCAGGTGGGTTCAGTGATGAACTGAGTGAGATTTAGGGACTCAGCCCTGAGGGAGGTAGACTTAGAGGCAGGGAAAGTCGATTAATATTAAAGTCCCTTAGGAAAATTAGTTCAGAAGTGGAGTGAGTGGTAATGGCAGAAAGTGAGTCAACATGATGGGGGTAGGGGAGTGATTAAGACTCCAGTGGATATGGGCAGAGTGGAGGGGAAACAGATTTTGGCTTGCATACTTGTGTTTCATATGCATATTATCCTTTGTATTTTATGATTGTTTATATTTTATTTTAATAAAACATACCCCTACTCTTTTAAAGAAGTGCCATGGGATCTTTTATGTCCACCCAAACAACCAGAACATATGGACAGGACCTCAGTTTAACGTCTCATCCAAATGATGGCACCTGAAGGGTGTAGCACCCACCTCATGCTGTACTGCACTATCAGTACTGGGATTTAACTCAAGTTTCTGGAGTGGAGCTAGAACCCACAACCCTCTTTGATCTTCCAGTCTCAGAGGCAAGTGTGCAAAATGCTGAGCCACTGATACTGACATTTTATTCTCATTGTAATATTAATGACCATCATCGGGTACCTGCCTTGTGCAGCTCTACCCTGTACCCAGATGACCTAGTATTGATTATCAGTTCTCTTCTCCTAGGTGAGCTCACATGGGTAACAAACTGTTTGAGTGAGCCCCATTTGCATTTGTCTGTGTTTCTACAGGACCTTTTATATTCTGCATAAGACGGACTTTTAGGATATTACATAGAAACATAGAAACATAGAAGTTGACGGCAGATAAGGACCGCAAGGCCCATCCAGTCTGCCCACTGATAAACACTAAATCAAACTTTTGTATTGAGTCTGCACTAAGTCTCTGCATGGATATATGTATGTGTGTGTATATATATATATATATATATATATATATATATACATGGCAAAAAACTCAGTTTAATGTGTGGGTTAGGGTTGTTCCACAGCGACAAAAGCGAGGAAATTCAGAGTTAGGGTTGAAAACCCTAACTCCAAACCCTAACTCCGCAATCACCACCCCCCGCACCACACACACACACACACCACACACACACACACACGCATATGCAAGTTGAGGGGAGGACCAAGGCAACACAACCAATCACAGACAACCTTTGTATGATAATGTCAACCGTGGTCCACGATGATATTGAACACTTTGTGTCCTATGGTACCACCTAGCTGCCCAAGTGTATGGGCTAAGATGATAGTGCAGCAGCACGCTGTTTATAATAGTGTTCTGATACATTATTTGCTACTGTTAGGATAAGATTAGGAACCATTTACACACATGAAAGGTCAGTGGAAATGATGTCTGATATTATCCATTAATAGGTACAAAAGTGGTAGCATGGTGTCCTTGGCCGCCCCTGCTACCAGAAATGTAGGAATTTGTATAGAAACAGAAACATGCATTTCCACTCACAAACTGTCAGCAAGGCAAAGAGAGTGAAGTGTTACCATGGAATCCTTTGGGTGACATAGTCTCATATACAGCTGTGCAGCTTCAGATAATAGTGGAGAAGGGCTCTGCAGGTAATACTGTACTGATCCATTGTTTGTCTTACGCTGTTTGTCTTACGCCATGGTAAGATCAGGAGATATTTAGACAGATGAAACTGTGTTACAATGCTCTGTGATACCACACAGTCATAAACAGAAACGTGTGAGCATGGGACTCTTTGAACAGCATACTAGCAGCAACATATCCATTAGTAGAGAAACACACTTACCTGTTTCAAATAAGAAACTTTCCAGAATTCAGATATTGTGTAGTGTGACCATGTCACTTTTAGGGTCTGACACTCCCACACAGATCTGCAACTGTTCAATGTAAGATAATGGTGCAGCAGTACTGTAGCACATAATAGTGTTCCGATACATCATTGTCTTATTCCAGGGTAACATCAGGAGACATTAACAGTCAACAAAGGTCTCTAAAAAGAATGCTTGACATTGGCATGTTGTTAGAGTGATGCATTACTGACAGACTGTCATTCAGAAGAGATGAGAAATGTAGGACGTATACATTTTTTTTAAATGGGATCCATCAACAACTGATGGCCAGTATGCATGTATACCAGCAAGTCACTTGGATGGCAGCAGAACTCCTACAGTTGGTGGACCATGATGATGGATGTGTCCTGTAGTATGTTTAGACAGTTGTATGTTATTTCTGTCACCTGCTGCTAGTTGTCTGTGATTGGTTGTGTTGTTTTGGTCCCCCCACTGTGTGTGTGTGTGTGTGTGTGTGTGTGTGTGTGTGTGTGTGGAGCTGGGGGGGTGGAATGCGGAGTTAGGGTTTTCAACCCTAACACCGAATTTCTTTGCTTTTGTCACTGTGGAACAACCCTAACCGATGCATTAAACAGAGTTTTTTGCCACGAATTTCCCTTCTTTTTGAGAATGTGCAGTATAAATAGTGAATGGAATGTGGTGGTGCGAGTGTGGGGTGCTTCGGTAATGCAATTGGAAACACGAACGGTGATGGTAACAGCAAGGAGGATGCCAAAGGGAACAGTAACAGAAATGGAAGCGGAAATGCAAGCATGTAAGTAAATGCAAATCTTTACACGCACGGTCACGGTAATGCAATTGGAAATGCTAACAGTAACAGCAATGATCACGCCAAAGGAAACAGAAATGGAAGCATGTACGCATACTCAAATGGCAATGCACATGGTGATGCAAAAGGAAATGCAAACAAAACCAGCAATGGAAACACAAATAGTAATAGTAACGCAAATGCAAGCAAAAACGCAAACACAAAGGGTAACGCACACGGCGATGTAAACGGAAATGCTAACATAAATACTCACAGAAACACAAGTGGAAACGCTAACTGTAACAGTAACGCAAACGCACCCACTGTTTTTCCCCAAAAAGTACATTTGGAAGCACAGTGAATACAAAGAATGTATGCATAATAATGGCCCTCAGAGCAGAAAATGAGCACTTGGAATACTAAATTGCTTATATCTAAGGAACCATACGACATAGAAAAAAAATTAAAATCTCATGTTATTTATGACTTTCCTGGATAGTTCTGTACTTAACCCCCTAGTGGGGGGCTTAGAAATTTTCTGACAAAAAGTCCGTGTCTCGAAGCGTTTTCGAGATACGGGCCCCGAAAGGCACGGCAGATGCCATAATGTTAGCCTATGGGAAAAATTGTCAATTTTGGAATGCCATAACTTTGAAGCCCTCTAATATTTTCTCACCAAACCACCAAAAAGCACATCTGTGGCATATTGGCTTTCGTCCCTCCAAATTTCAGCCCAAAAGACCAAACCGTTCTTTTGCAGCAGGGTGGCAAACATTTCCTGTTGTTTTAGGCATAGTGGTGCAAAGTAGTGTTGTGATTTGCGACACTTTTGCAAAAAAAAAATCACAAAAGTGTCACAAGAAAGACACTACTTTGTGACACTACAGTTTACAAAAATTTTAAACACATATTTCTGTGGTGTTTAACCCCCCAAAAAAGACTTGGCTAGCATCCTCAGGGCTAGACTAGGTGAACACAAAAAGAATTGTGTCCCTAGAGGGTCCCAATTTTAAATGCCAACCATTTCTGTGACCACCAACTGAAAACAAAATGGTGGATTTGTGACATTACAGGGGTCATTTGCGACACTAAAAACTGCACTGTCGAACTTTTTAACTTTTCCCATTGACTATAATGGGAAACTTGTTTTTTAATAACTTTTGAACCGTTTAATATTTTTTCACGAAATCTTTGAAAGGCACATCAGGGACCCTAGCTACATGTTCCCTGAAGGTTTCAGATCAGTCATTCAGACTGTGTGACCTGTAGGTGTGAGAAAAGAATGCGCAAAAAAGTGTAACTACCACATTCTATGGTGCTATGTAGCTCTGCAACCGTACAGCCGACCGTTACGCAACTTTGGCAGATCCAGAGATCTATGATACCACTCCATGCCTGCCAAATTCAGGCAAATCTGTCATATGGTGGCAAAGTTATTAAGCTGCCAAATTTCAGACTTTAACCTTAAATGGAGTACTCAACCCTAACTATGTGCCACTATAATATATATATATTATATATTTATATTTTTAGTAGTGGCGGTGTATCTAGTACCAATATGTATATGATGTTGTGTTATATTTATATGTAACTGACTCGTAAAGAGTATTTTTAATTGTTTTAAAGTCACTGAACTATGTTATGACACTTTTATTGTTTGTATGACTTTGATGACATCACAGCTTGTATTTAAGCCATCTATCTATTATGTACCACATGTCTTTTGAAAAAGGATTTTGATCCAAAACACATCGAGGAGTGTGGTGGGTGGTGTGTCTTGCAGCGGCACCGAATAAAGAATTGTACTTTGGAGATTGTGTGAGCAATATTTTTTCTTACATGGTGGTGGTGAGTGCGGGACTTTGTCTGATGATTATTGCCTGATTCTATCCCAGCACCCTAGCCTTGTGCAGCGTTCTCCACATGATTTATATTTCTTTAAATATCTTGGTGTAACTTACAACCCTCAACTAGACTTCTGTTTGCACATCCATAATGTTTACAGGACAGTAAATTGCATCTTGAGATTCAGCAAAGTGTAGCACTCCAGACCAGAACATAGAGAGATCAATCAGAGGTCTGCCAAAGCTTTCAAATTCAATGTGTTTTTAATGTGGAGCGCAAGCCCTCACAGTACAAAATTACAAAGTACCTAGCCTGAATTACAGCTACTTGCCCTGGTGCTCTGGTTATCCTAGTCTTCCATAAGGGGCAGGAGTGCTACACTTTGCTGAACCTCTTGCTATTGTTAAGAGATGGCTGCCCTTTTGTGTTTAGCACCAAACCCTGCACCACCATTGTGTGGCTTTTCTCTTTTTGGAACAATTAATTGCAATCTTGGCCTGGCCTATAGAGCCAAGCTTATCCTCACAACTATGGTTCATCTTACCCTTGCCAGAGGAGTGCTTCTCCCTAGCCTTACTTATGGGCTCAATCCATATGCCAGTATTTACTAACATACTAACATACTAAAATGCCAGCAGAATAGGCCTAATGGTCTTTCGAGTCTGCTCGATTGGTCAGCCCCCACCCTGGGTGCTGACCTTGCTGCCCCCCTCGCCTTCTCTGGCTTCTCCCTTCCCAGTTCCGGATATTCTTGCTGCATTGGATTTTGCTTCCAGAACCCTTCCCCTGTACCTGTCCCAGCCCCTCTTGAACCCCTCCACCGTCTCTGCCTCCACCAGCCCCCTAGGCAGTGCATTCCATGGCTCCACCACCCTCTCAGTGAAGTAGCACCTCCTCCTTTCTCCCCTGAATCTTCCCCCCTCCAGCTTCCACCCATGCCCTCTAGTGGCTCCCTCCTCCTTCCTTCAAAGCACCTGACTGTTCCTCCCCTATTTACCCTCTTCATGTACTTGAAGACCTCTATCATGTCCCCCGTCCCTTCTCTCTCCAATGTGTATATATTTAGCTCTTCGAGCCTCTCCTCATAGGTCCTGTCCCCAAGCCCCCAAATCATTTTGGTGCTCCTCCTCTGACCCTCTCCAGGATTTTAATGTCCCTCTTTAAGTGTGGCCTCCAAAACTGCACACAGTACTCAAGGTGTGGCCTCACCAAGCAATTATACAGAGGAAGCATCACTTCCCTCCTTCTGGAGGTGATCCCCCTAGCGATGCATCCCAGCATCCTGTTGGTCTTGGCTGCTGCCCTCCTACAAGTCTCCGAGTTGTTCATTTTGACATCCACCACCACCCCCAGGTCCCTCTCAGCCATTGAGACTTGTAGCATTCCCCCCCCCCAGGGTGTACACTTGGCCCGGGTTTCTGGCCCCCAGGTGGAGTACCTTGCATTTCCCTGCCTTGAACCTCAGCTTCCACTTTCTAGACCATCTTTCCAGAGCCTCCAGGTCCCCCTGTAGGGCCACCCTCCCCTCCTCCCCATCCACCACCGCCCCCAGTTTTGAGTCATCCACAAAGAGACTCATCTCACTCCTGATTCCTGTCCTTATGTGTCAGAGGCGTGAAGTTGAACAGGAGGGGCCCAGAGACTGATCCCTGTGGGACCCCACTAATGACGCCGTCTTTGGGGATGAGACTATCCCGCCAACTACTTACTCCTCTGGGTCCGGTCCTGGAGCCAATTACCTATCCATCTGATCATCTGGTTCCCACCCCATTTCTCCCAGCTTATCCAACAGGCCCATGTGAGGAACAGAGTCAAATGCCTTGCTGAAGTCTAGAAAGAGGACGTCCACTGGTCTACCAAGGTCCAAGGCACTCGTCACCCAGTCATAGAACTCAACAAGGTTTGTCTGACATGATTTCCCCGAGATGAATCCATGCTGTCTATCATCCAGGCACCCTGACTTTTCCAGGTCCCCCAGCCTCTCCTTGACAATGCCCTCCATCACCTTGCCCACCACCGATGTCAGGCTGACAGGCCTGTAGTTCTCTGCCACCTCCCTTGATCCCCCCTTGTGGATAGGCACTATATGAGCCACCTTCCAGTCCTGGAGCACCCACCCTGTCCTCAGAGAGATGGTGAAAAGCTCCGCCAGGGGTTTCGCCAGGACATCCGCAAGTTCCTTCAGCACTGTGGGATGTAATTTATCCGGCCCCGGTGCTTTTTCAGTCTTAAGGGAGCTGAGGGCTTCCCTCACTCTCTCTGCTGTGATTTCCGCTTCCAGTACCTCTTCTTCCTGCTTAGCCCTTCCCCCTCCTGCCAGTGATGCCTCCCCCTCTCCCCAGACCCACCGATCGGTAAGGGCCCCCCCTCCTCAGTATCTCTGTCTCCTCCATGTGTGATGCAGCACCCCCATTTTCCTTGGTGAAAACTGAGGGTGAAGTACTCATTTAGTACCTCAGCCTGCTCCCCGGTCTTGTGCCCATCTCCCTGATTTAATCCTGCTAATCTGCCACTTCACCCTTCGCTTTTCCCCAATGTATCTAAAGAACCCTTGTTCCTCTCCTGATTTCCTGGCCAGGTTCTGCTCCTTCCTTGCCTTTAGCCGCCTCACCACCCTAGTGGCCTCTTCTAGCAATCAGCTCATACTCCCCTCGATCCCTTTCACTCCTTGAGCACTTGAATTGCCTATGGCTGCCTTCTCTTTTCCTGCACCACCTCCTGACCTCCCTGGTCCACCAGCAGGGTTTTCGGGCCTCACCGCATTTCGTCTTACTCTTGCACAGGTGCTGTAGCATCTTGCACCCTCTCCTGATGATTTCCCACCTACTATCAGTGTCCATGTCTGACCAATCCCATCCAAATGCTCCTTAAGGATCCTTCCCATTTCCTTAAAATCCGTTCCTGAAGTCAGTTTCCTCCATCTTTGTGCAGCTTTCTAGCCCTCCTAGGTCCAGGCAGAACCAGACCGTGGCATGGTCTCCCGCCAATGGGTCCCTTACCTCCAGGCCCCTAATCTGGTCACTGTCTGCCAGGACCACATCCAGTACCCGCGCCTCCCTGGTCGGTTCCCCCACCTGCTGAGTTAGGAACGCATCTTGAAAGACATCCAACAACCTCTGTTCCCTGGTCACAGAGAATGTCATAGTCTCCCAGTCTGTTCCTTGGCATATTTCAAAGTCTACGTTGTGTAAATGGGATATAGCCTATAATAATATCTGCAGGTTTGCCCTATCTGCAGCCCATCTCATGCACCATTGAAAGCTCTTCAGTAAACTGGGCTGGCTATCCCCAGCTAATTGTCCGTCATTTGCCATGGGCTGTTTCACTGATAAGGTTATCAGAACTGACACCCCTCCTATGCTTGCAGATCAGTTAGAAGTGACTAATTTGAGCTACCTCCTCAATTCTAATGGTCATCTCCTGCTGGTTGTACCTAAGATCTGCACTGCTTCTGGTGACCATGTCTTCACTGTCTGTGCCCCTAGTCTTTGGAGCTTCCCTCCACCCCAGTCCGAAATACCTCCTCCAGTATACTTTTTAAGAGATCCATCTTTGAAGTCCTGAAGGCTGACTCTGTCTGCACATGCTGTTAATTTGAGAGATCATGCCCCTTGTGTTGAGGTCCCCTGCACTCTCCTGTGCACACACCTGTAATGGTTTAGTAACTGACTGCGTACCTTAATTTAGTGATTGTTACTGTATAACGCTATAATTACTGGTGTCCCCAAATATCAAATGGGTTATGAGCACTGTCAAATGTCATAATAACCTGAAATTGGGTTATTATGGCATTCTGATCATTTAATACACCTGCGCAAGGTCACGCAAAGTTGTGCAAAGCTACGCAAGTCGCGCAAAGCCCTGCGCAATGCTGCACAAACCACACAAAAAACACCAGTAATTATAAAAAATAAAGGACAGGCAAGTGGGGTTTTATGGATTTTTTTAAATTTATTTAATTCTTGGATTACAATTTCCTATGAGTCAGAAGACTCTTTTGCGTAGGTTCCACATCATACAACGACAAGTAACAATACAGGCAAACAAATTACTAAAAACATCATCATATGGATAAATAAAATTTTAGTAGACAGATTAGTGTATCATAGTCATACAGAGCAAAGGCTACTTGAGTAAACTGAGTAACAGAAACATAAATTGCACATAATAGTTGAAAAAAGATAATGTTGCCCCATACAGGAACAGCAAACAGCTGGAGGCAGACAGAAATGGCTTTGATAGTGTGAGCTAGTCTGCCTAAAAATAAGGCTTCGTCCACGAGGTGTGGAGGGCTGGAAGCTATCATAAATGGGGTTGGGGGAGAGTTAGAGGGTATATGGGGGCTAGGGGGGGGGCAGTCACAGAGGTTGTGGAAGATGAGGTGCAATCTCAAGAGTTGTTCAAAGGGGCCCTACACGGGTGAGTCAACTGTGCCTGCTGGAAGACCGTTCAGCCAACTGGGAGCCCTATAATTAAAGGACCATTGGGCCTGACTTGTGCGACAAGAGGGGACCTGGTATGAAAGATTTGGTCCATTTCTTGTGGTACGAGAGCAGGCAAACTGGGTTAGCAAGTGCTGGGAGTTGAGGGAGAGGGGGTAAGTCCTAAGCTACTCTTTTTGCCATATAGGCAAGTGTGGTACTTTATCCTGTCACTAAGGTTGAGCAACTGAGTCATGCTGTAGAAGTCACATGTATGCGTTCTACTATGCGCGCCCGAGACCAGCCTGCCAGCTTTATTTAGGGCTAAGCGAATTCTTTGTAGTGCAGTGTCAGTAACAGTGCCATATATGATGCAACCATAATCCACTATTGAGAGGATGCAGCACATGACTGCCATTCTGAGGAACTCTTTTGGCATACAGTGTTTATGCCTATGTAACACCCCTAGCCTACTGTTGACTGTTTTGACGACCATGTTGATGTGTTCTGAAAAGAACAAGGCACTGTCAAGGGTGACGCCAAGATACTTCATGGTCTGCACTTGTTCTAAGGGGGATGTGGAGGTTGTTCCTAATATCAAGTGAGGCTGTACTATGTCTGTTGTGAGGGTTTGTGAAGAGCATGGTCTTCATTTTTTTTTTATAGTTCAGGACCAGTTTGTGCTGCAAGAACCAGTTTTCAACTGCAGCGAATTTATCTTGTAAACTAATGGTTAATGCCTGGGGGTCCTGGTGGCTGGCTAATAATACTGCATCATCCACATATAGTAGAAGGTCACCGGGACATGCAAGAAGTAGACAGTTGAGGAAGAGGCTGAACAGTAATGGACCTAAGATAGATCCTTTAGGGACCCATGACTGGACAGGTTTACTGACAGACAGTTTGTTACGGATTTTTACCTGCTGGGATCTGCCTTCAAGGTAACTTTTAAACTAGGATGCAGCTCCAGAGGAGGCACCGATGGTGACGAGGCAGTCATGAAACAGGGTGTGGTTGGCAGTCTCAAAAGCCTTAGTGAGATCAGTGTACACTGATCCCACTAAGTGCTTCCGATCAAGGGCATGGTGGATAAAGTCGGTGTATTGAACCCTCAGTGTGGGTTGACTGTATAAACCTCTTGACCTTTGCTCTTGAGGTTTATGGGTCGTCATCACATACTTTGAGTGTGTAAGAAAAATCCATAACACACACTTGTCTATCCATTATTATCTAGTCAATCTCTGTGCTATGTTACTGGTCATTATTATACATTGGAATTCTGTGCTTAATACTGTATTTGTTGTTTATTGTTGTGCCATCTTGCCTTACTGCAACCTTGACATTTTCTGTGTTATTTGGTCATATGGCTGTCCTCATTGCTTTGCTGTGTAACTCTCCTGGGTTGTACCTTGAAAACAGGCAATGCAATTCTCTAGTGTTCTAACCTGGGTCAATGAAAACCAAATAAATAAACAAATGCAAGTAGAAGAGGAAAGAAGAGGGGGCTAAACAGGACCAAGTCCAGATTATGATCTGCATCCGCATTGGAATCATCACCTCATTTGTATGCATGAGATCGTTGTGCTTCCTCTCTCACTTTCTTACTCTCCCCCTTCCCTTACCAGTCCTACCTTATGCAAACTAACTGGTGCTTTTTTCCTGTAGTCTGGTGCTTCATGCTGTACCCGCCAGCTCCCTCCTCATTCACAGACTTTACTGGCCTACTGCATAGGGAAATGCACTGTTACCATGGAGCTGTCTCTTCAGACTTTAGGCAAATGACAAGTAGCAGCAGCCTCTCTCCATCAGCCCTCTGCCCCACCTCTGTTTCACCCTCCTATCAGACAACAGGATGATCCCAGCTTGGAGATTTAAGGTTGGGGTTGAGTCCAGCTCTGCAGAGCTGCCTCCCTTTAGACGCCACTGCATCCCTCTTGACCTGCCACGCATGTTGCTGAGGACCAATCCCTGCCAGAGGGGAGAGAACCATTTTAAGCCTTCTTGCTCCCTCCACTCCTCTTTCCCCAGCTCTGTCTCACTTTCCCACCAGCCACCAGAATGATCCCAGCTCAGAGCTCTCAGGTCAGTGTTGAGTCTAGTTCCACAGAACTGCCTACCCTCAAAACCCATCGCATCCCTTCTGACCTGCCAAGCATGCTGTTGGGGCACCGATCCATGTCAGAGGAAAGAAAGCCATTTCAATCCTTCCCCCACCTACCCTCTGCTCCAACTCCTTAGCACCCTCCCACCAGTCTACAGAAAGCTCAGGTCCATCTTAAATCTTACTCTGCAGAACTGCCTCCAGTCATACTGCCCTACATCCCTCCTGACCTGCTGTGCATGTGGCTGGGACAATGATTTCTGCTGCAGGTGAGACAGCTGTATGTATAATCTGCATGGAGGGTGAACAGAGAAGCCAGTTGGCAGTGAGAAACAGACCAGACCAACTAAAGAAAGAGAAATTAGTTGCAAGTAAACTTCAACATCTGTAGATAATAGTGTGAAATGAATAACAGTAGAAATGGAATTTTTAAGTTAGAAGGAGAAAAAGCACCACCCCATCCTTACATGGAATATAGTGATTGTTGGAGATCTGAGATTTGTAACTGTAATTCCATGGATATAGAAATTACCAGGAAGTATGACTATCATCAATCCAGACCTACAAATCACATAGGAGATATTTGCTTTGTTTTAAAAAAATGCTATACACAGATCAAGGCCACAGAAAACTCACAATTTGCTGCTAGTCACATCCGATCTTCAATCTTACAGTATACAGTAGGGAAAAAAACAACCCAAATGTAAATACAAATCAACAGGCAACATTTTCTACTTCAAACTGTCACTTGACTTTATTTGTACAGTAGAAATCAATTTCCATATCAGCAATTGTAGTCCTTTTTATGTTTGCTTGTGCACATGGCACAAAGCAAAAGTATTGTTACTGTAATGTAAGGCGCTGTGTAGGTGTATACTGTACAAGCCAATGCATGTATGAATACAGGAGGCATGCATCTCAGAAGCCAGTGCTGAAAAGGTGACAATGGTTGTGTTCCTCTGGCTGATCGGTGTAAACTTCTTGTACTTCAAAGGAGAAGAGCCCCACCAATCAAATTTGTTTTCTGCTCATTATTCAGCCAGCAAACATCACCAGGCTTTGAAGATAAGCATCAAGCCTTGCTGTGTGTCTATGCATGTATGTGCACGCGCGCGCGTGCTTGTGTGTGTGTGTGTGTGTGTGTGTGTGTGTGTGTGTGTGTGTATCTAGTTACAGCCAGGAAACACCTTCTTGAAATCACTAAACAGAGTTGATAACAGCGTGCTGAATGCAAACATAATAGCTTCAAATACATAACAGCATGTCAATAATGAACAGAAAACAACAGAAACATTTGATTTAAATGATATATTATGTTCCCTTTAAAGAACCCCTGACACCAGCTGGATAACTTTGAAAAATGTCAGAGTTAGATACAATTCAGTTTATAGTTCACATATTTTTGCAGTCCTTTTATTTTTAATCTGGACTTTATCTTCCTATCTCTCCCTATTGACCTCCTTCTGCTGTTGTAACCAGCCCATTCACTCCACCTCTAAGACTTATCCCATCTATTTCTTAATTTGTAAAAAAACAAAGACAAGGCGCTGCATCAGCACGTGGTCTAAAAGCAAAACAAAATGGTTATATTAAATGCACGCTGAAAATAGAAAATAGAGTTAAAAATCTACGTTTCAACCTTAGGTCTTCTTCAGGAAATATCTAAAAGAGAAAAAAAACGAGTTAGTGTAGAGGAGAGGTAAAATGAGAGAGATATATATGTGGAGAAAGAAGAAGGGGGAGGCAAAGGGAGAAGTGATAAATGATAAGATTAAGAGAGAATCTGTGAAACAAAAAGGTGATGATGGGAAAGATAAAACATAATGGGAGAGAAAGAGCTGGGGAAGTTCCCAGGTAGAGACTGATTAACAGGGCCTTGTAAGGAGGCTGAAAGGTGACAAATGTGTGAGAAGGAGACAGAAATGGAGACATATGGTGAAAATGAAAAATAAATCAGTACAAAAACAAATTGACTTTAGGGAAAAAAAGGGGAGGCTGAAAGATGTTAGTGGAAAATAAGTCTATCATTTAAACCAGAGGGCTGCTGGGAGCTAGATGGATGATCAGCTTTATTTCCATGTTTTTCTATGGTTAGGATCCCAGAAGCCCTGCTGAAGGACACAAACAGAAAGGTCATTGACATTGTGGTCCCTGGAGATAAAGTGGGATACAATGGGTTTAGCAGTTTCACCATTCCTGACCGCTCTGTAATGTTCCTGAAATGGTCAGCAAGACGCCTACCAGTTTCTCCGATGTAAATAGCTGAACACCTCCTGCAAAGAATACAGTACACTACATTAGTGGAGGTGCATGAGAACTCCTTGGTGATGTGAAAAACACTGTAGGCCCCGAATCTCAGTTACACAGGAAATAAATTTGCAGGTGTAGCGCGAGCCCTGTTGCAGGTTTGGTACCTGGGGAGGAACTGTTAGGAGTGGGTAGGCTGCTTTACCAGGAGATTGCACAGGTTAGGTGGTCAAGTGTAGGAGGCAATAGGTGGTTCTGTAAAGGAAGCATCAATGTTAGGCTGGTTTGCAAATGGGAAAGTTACTAGTGATGATCCTGTGAAGAGAAGGTGTGCTCTGATGGAAAGGAAGAACTAGTGGAATTTGCCGTTGTTCTTGTGTGACAGTATCCCTCCCTGCGGGTCAAGGTTACGGGCATGACATTGACCCGGAGAGTGCTCTGTCCACTGTGCTTTTAGGGTATCCTTTGTTGATAAAAAACTATGCATTATTTGGGTCTGCTCAGCAAAATCATCCTCTCACTGCATAACCTGCTGAAGTCTAAGAAACTGTGAATAAGGCAGGCCATTCTTGACATGTTTAGGATGGAAGGAGCTATGGAGGAGGAAACTGTGAGAGTCAGTGGGTTTGTAATAGACTGATGTCTTCAGACCAGTGTTCTGGACTGAGAGCAGGATATCCAGGAAAGGCAGTGTAGAGGAGGATACTTCAACCGTGTACTGAAGGGAAGGATGAGCCGTGGTGAACTTGTCAAGGAAGACTTGGAGGGTCCCCTGGAGCAGGAGGTGGCCCCTACACAGTCATCAATGTAGCGCTTAGAGTTCAGGCACAGTCCCTGTGAATGAGAGAAAAACATTCCTCCACCCAACCCACAAACAGATTAGCAAAGCTGGGACCCATCTTGGTACCCATGGCAACTCCACTGACCTGCTGAAAAACTGTTATTAAAAAGAAAAGCATTGAGTGTTAGAACCAGTTCTGCCAGATGAGTTAGTGAGTGTGTGGTGGCTGCTGGACTTCCAGCTTGTTCAAGAAATGCTGCAAGCTGTCAGACCATCATCATGGGGATCACTGTGTAAAGAGATTTGATGTCCATGGTGAAGATGAGCTGATGAGAGTCATTGAATTTGAACCTGTCAAATAACTGGAGAGCATGGTTAGTGTCTTTAACATAGGAGGGCAGGGACTCAACAAGGGGTCTCATGAGGCCATCCAGAAATGCGGAGATGTGGGATGTGGGGCAGGAGCAGGCAGACACTATGGGACGACCTGGGTTACCTGTTTTGTGGATTTTGGGAAGAAGATAAAACCTAGATGTCTGGGGATGCTGGACTATGAGTCTCTTAGCAGAAGCAGGGAGCTCATTGTTTCTTAATTTGTTGTGTACATGGGTGCCACAGATGATGGTGGTGTGGTGCCTTCAGGGTCGCAGCATCATCCTGCAGACAATTCTTTTCCACCCGTTACTCCCCTTGAGTCAGAGCCGGTGGTTTACAATGGTGAACAGGTAGACCAAGAAGAGGGTGCATGCTTTCAATGCCCACCTCTGACTTTCAGTTCTGATGACTGCTGCTGTGCCACCTACCCTCCACTAGGCAGCAGCCACGCAGCAGTATATACTGTTCCCCAACTCCAAAGGAGGATATCTGTTGATAGACACTAAATTTTCTTTTCCCCACCAGCAGTGTTGGGTAAGTTACTTTTTCTATCACTTTCTATTACTTTTGGAAACTTGGTCCAGAAAGCTCTGTGCAGACACTAGCAAGGATGGAGAAGTACTGGAAAAAGTGATACACCTTACAGTTACTATTATTTATGTCTTTTTATACAAACGTAATACGTAACTGTAACTGATTACATTTATTTGAAAGTAACTAGTAACTAACCTATTACTTTCAAATAAATGTCATCTGTTATAGTTTTTTATTATTTTTGTATTGTTTTTGTATAAAAAGAAATAAGTAACTGTAACTGTCAGGTGTATTACTTTTTCTAGTACTTCTCCATCCTTGCTAGTGACTGCACAGAGCTTCCTGGATCATGTTTCTAAACGAAATAGAAAGTAACAGAAAAAATAACTTACCCAACACTGCCCACCAGCTCTTGAGCAACCTTGTTTCATTATTGAACCCAGGTCACCAGAGTTGTGGGAGGTGAGGAGTCCAGCACCTCAGCCCTCCCCACCGCTAGGCTGGCTACACGTTTACGTAGCTGATATTTCCTTAGACAGTATTGTTTGTGGCCATGAGGGGGGCTGAACCTGCAACCCACTATTTTACAATTCAGTGCTTTTACCCTCTGTACCATTCAGCCAGAACTATATTTTTGCAATTCTTTTCCCTTTATCCCTTACTGAGGGAAGTGACATAAAAACGAGATTACTGTCCTTGGACCATATGAGCTTTGGTTGCTTGTCTACACAAGACATCATAATGCCCTGTTTATGGTATCAAAATTATCTCCACAACAACAGATTGGGATGTCAAAAACAGAACAGTGACTGCAGAAATAGACAAGCAGGCAGAGCAAATAGGACAGAGATCCTGTTTTCATGCAAATGTCCTTATTAATAAACAAATAAGGGTTACATTTACAAAAAGGGTGAAATATAAGCTAAATTGTGCCTTGGGCATTGGTACTAACACTGATCCTGCTGTACAAATATAACAAAATCTTACACATCTTGAGAACTGGTCAACTGAAACTTAATTATTTAATGCACACAAATGCAAGGTGTTGCATCTGGGAAAAAACAACCCATGCTATACTTACAAATTGAACAACATTAACTTACAAGCTACTGAGAATGAAAGGGACTTGGGGGTGGTATTTTCTAAAAACCTTACTTTTGATACACATACAGCTAACATCGCTAAAAAAGGAAACCAAATACTGGGTTGCATCTTAAAGAATATCAAGAGCAGGAATGAAAAAGGTATTGTCCCTCTTTTTTCAAGCCTTGTCAGATCACATCTGGAATACTGCTCTGCAGTATGCACACCTCAGCTCATCAGAGGAAATAAACAAATTGAAAGAATTCAGCGTAAAGCCACCAAAGCAATTAAAACTCTGCAACATTTTGACTATGGTTCCAGGTTAAAAAAACTGGGTCTCTACTCAATGCAGTACAAAAGAATGAGGGGTGATTTGTATACAGTTTATAAAGCTGTGAATGAAGAATCAACATTCGAAACTATTGGACTGTTAAGTAATTCATCTAAAGCTAATACCAGATCACATAGTAAAAAATTAATGGGTACTTTGAACATAACAAATAAAATAAATCATTGGTTCACACACAGAGTAATAAAGACATGGAATAGCCTACCAAAAAGTGTAATTGATAGCAAAACAATAGACACCTTCAAAAACAATCTGGATGAATAATAAGAAATTCCTTTTCCACCAGTGAAAACCAGTGGCTAGCTTATAAAAGGCATAACTGCCTCCCTAGCTCATACCTACCTATGATCCTATGATATTATGTTTTTCAGAGTTGTCCTGACACTGCAAGCAAACATTTGGCATTGGCAAATTCTTGTTTTAGTGGCCACTGCATTTGTAAATTCATGACACTGTCTTATATGAACACCTTACATTTTGCAGGAAATGGTATATAGCATTTTATTGATGGCGATTCTCTCCCGTTAAGTATCTAGTTTTCATTGCAGGTTTTTTTAATCTAATCTTAATTTGCTTTTCATAGTTTGCTTGCCTAGCCATAGCATTCAGATTGGCAACCTACAGCAGTCTGTAGGTGTGTCAGGTCTGTTAGACAGTAAGCAAAGGAGAACAGAACTGCTTCGACTTTACAGCCAGTGATGTGCCATTTGCCTGTTTTGATTTGAATACCAACATGTGATCCTTTGTGCATGTTGCTGTCCACTGACAATTTCCTATTTGTACTAAGAGGCGATTTGTCAGTACAGGTGCCAGTACCTTTTCCAGCATGGTTTAGAGCACACCTTACACATAACTCCTTTGAATCTCGCCCCCCCCAGCACTCCTGCCTTATCTTCTCACAGGTATTATGAATTGGAAATTATTTACTCGGGGAGAGATGGAGACAGAGAAACAAAGTGACAAAATGTTTAGCATTTAGTGAATACATGAAGAAAAGCAACCTACTGTATTTCCGCACCAAAGAGAACACAGCTACATCTCACCCTGCCCATTATGTTCATGGACCCTTAACAAGACCCAGTCACCAGTCCAATAGCATGACGCCCCTTCCAGTTCCATACATTGCAGTACTATTTTTTTTTTTTTTTTTACAATCTGTTTCTCACCTCCTCAGATGCAGGCTGGGTGATCTGAATCTGACCTCCAGTCTCATCAACTGTCTCCTCAGGGGCTTAACTCAATCCCCGGTGACCTTTATTTTTATTTATTTGTTGATTTGTTAACAAAGTAAGAGCACTGGACCAGGGGTCCTTCTGCAGGCTCAACCCGGAATACAATACATGGTAAAATGTAACATACAAATACAATAAATATGTCATCATACAATCAAAAACATTTACAGGAACCTTAAGCAAGAATAATTTAAAATTATTTTTAAAAACAGAAAATGAACATGTAAGATACAAACATGTTGGTAATCTATTAAAATAGCAAGTGGTAGCTGCTGGAAAAAAGCTCTAGAAACAAGCTTGGATTTTCTAAGTGTGGGTTGTAATAAAAATCCTTTAGTCGATCTCAGATTGGACATGATTGCCTTTATGGAAACTAAATCAGCTAATTGAAAAGGGGTAGTAGGAAAGAAAAAACAGATTTAAAAATTTGACAGGCAAAAAATATTTAATCTAGACAAGAACAGATAACCACCCAAGCTGAGAATAAACAAGCATTTGTCAATGCCGAATGTTGCTTGCTTCTATGTGCTGTTTAGGTATTTGGAAGTCATTAGAATCAAATATTGAAAATTTATAATCTCATCTGACGTCGCGGAACCGCGAACGACGCTAGTCATTTTTAGGAATTTTTCACCAAATTTTCAACATAGCCATTTTAAGACCTCTGCTCATGAACAGCATCACTGTGATTTTGTTAATGTGTCCCATATATTGAATTTGCACACCGACTGCGCCATTGTGCGCTACATGGGCGGAAACACGTTTTGGGCAGGATGTGAAAAATGACAGCTGTACTGCTCATAAGGAGGTGTGGTAAAATGGCAATGTTGAAAATCTGGAGTGAAAATATTGAAAATTTGCTAACTTACGAGCCTGCGTAAGAACTGCGCAACGCACGCTCGTAAAACAGTCATTTTTAGAATTTTTTCACCAAATTTTCAACACAGCCATTTTAAGACCTCTGCTCATGAGCAGTGTCACTGTGATTTTCTTAATTTGTCCCATACATTGATTTCGCATACCGACTGCGCCATTCTGCGCTACATGGGTGGATACACATTTTGGGTGAGATTTGAAAAATGACAGCTGTACTACTCATAAGAAGGTGTGGTAAAATGGCAATGTTGAAAATCTGGAGTGAAAATATTGAAATTTCGCCAACTTATGAGCCTGTGTAGGAACTGCACAACGACGCCGGAACAGAATCATTTGATTTGCATCATTCAATAGCGATTCCTTCATGGGATGAACTGTCATGGCAATATTCAGTTCTAAGGGCGATTCGCGCAGTCACCGCGCAGTCACTACGCCAAATCACCCTTCGGCCTGAATAACGCCATGACAGTGACATCATTCATGAGAAGGGGTCCCAAAAACCCCATGTTGAAAATTTGGTGCAAAAATTCCCAAAAATGCCTGAGATATGCAACAAAGTTGAAACCCCCCTATCTAGGCCATTATACAGCTTACCGGCATTTCCTCAGTTTGCGGTCGGCTTTGAAGAGTGCAGACGTGTTCCCGGTCCACCGAAGATCGTCGCGCCAGAGTCCGGAGGTAAGTGGGGTGAGGGGGTGGGTAGGCTAGAAGCGCAGTGGTGGGTGCGGCTGTGAGGGGGTCGAGACGCCCGCCGACCGTTGCCAGGTTAAAAAAGACGGGCCGTGGATCCGCTCATACGCTTCGGGGTGAGCCCTGCGTGGCACAAGGATGTTAAGCAGCCCAACCGACGGGGGATTGGGCACCCCTCACGTCAGTGATTCATTGCCACACTGGGGTGGGCTCCCAGCGTGGCACTTACAACCAGGGGGAGACGCAGCTCAGCCGACAGGGATTGGGCACTTCGCCGCTACGCAGTGCGGGGCGCATACGCTCTAGGGGGAGCCACGTCATGGGGTTTTATCCTGCTCACGAAGCATAGCTCCCCTTTCAACTGTGCGTTACTGCATTCTGGAGCATGTCCAGACAGCTCCAAAATGCATTGGCTTACAGGGGCCGCGCCTGCCAGCTCACTGACTGAATTGGAGGAGGAGGAGGTGACACACCTCCGAAATCTCCCATGATGGCACTATGTTTCTTGCACATGCGTGCAAGCAACATAAAAAGGACAATGAGTTTGAGTAGGGGCAAGCAAATCAAACTGACATACAGTATATTATTATATTATTACAACAAATGGAAATACTATTATGCTACCTGATACCCAAATTAAAAAAGACAAGAAACATAAAGTTGGGTAAAAACAAGCCAATGCCTATTGCTTTCTGGGTTTCAGGAGAAAATTTTTTTTTCAATTTACAAAGAACCCCAAACCTTTGATTAATATTTCTGCTGGGGGAAAAGACAGAAACATCAAGTGAAGGTAGAGAGATACCAAGAGGCAGAGAATCGCAAGATGTCAGAGTGATCAGTTCCTAGGTCTCACAAGAACATTTGGTTGTGTAACCAGATAGACAAGAGACAGAAAAGAGAGAATAGAATAGATTCTTGCATTTAACTCTTTCTATATAACAAATGGGGCAGTGCCTTTTTCAACCCTGTCACAGTACCTATTCATTAATTACATGCAACAGGGTAATTACACTGTAGTTGCATGTTTGTTGCATGCAACTACATTGCATTTGCAGTGCATAATTTAAAACAAGTAAGTGTTTAACAAACCAATTATGCACAGAAGACAACTCAAACTCACAGAAACCTGGTACACAAAGAACCATGACTGGGATGTCAACATAACAGGGTACACAATCTACTGGAGGGACATGGATGGTAAAAGAGGAGAAGGATTAACTCTCTACATAAGGGAAGGGATCAAAGCAATGGAACTACTAAAGAGTAAACAGGGAGGAGAGGAGGAACTGTGAGTCACCTTGGAGACAGGAAATCTCACCACAATCCGCACAGGGGTTATATACAGACCTCTATCTCAGGGGGAGAACATGGACAAGTAAATGATAAGAAGCATCCTTTGAATGGCAGATAAAGGAGAGATATTGTTGATGGAGGACCTGAATATGCCAGATGTTAACTGGAGCACATTTGCTGTGGCCATATCCAAGAGCAGAGTCATTCTCGGTATCGTACAGGGGGCATGTCTCAGGCAGCTAGTGTTGGAACCCACTCAGGAGGGAGCAGTCTTAGACCTGATACTCTCAAACAGGGACAGTAAGAAGATCTCAGATTTAGAAGTGGGTAGCCATCTGGGAACAAGCAACCACCAGACCGTGTGGTTCACAATAAATACAGCCATAGAGTAAAGCCATACAAAAGCAAAGGTACTGGACTTTCAGAGGGCTGACTTTGGCAGAATGGGAGAGTGCCTAAGGAATGCACTAGCAAAAGGGCAGGAATGAGTGGTGGAGGAACAATGGGGCAAAATCAAAACTGCCATCGCAGAGGCAACAAGCCTTTGTGTGAAGCAAATAAACAAAACAAAACCATGGAAAAAAACAATATGGTTCTTAAAAGAGGTGGTGGGGAAGGCTATTGAGAAAAAAGATAGCATTCAGAAAGCATAAGGAATCACAGAAGGAGCAGGGAAGAGAACTCCATCAGTTAAAGCAGAAGGAAGCAGGGAAGGCAGTTAAAATAGCAAAGGTCCAAACCGAGGAAAAGATAGCCAACTCAGTTAAGAAGGGGGATAAAACCATTTATAGGTACATCAGTGAGTGAGGAAAAACCAAGGTAGGGATAGTGAGGCTTAATAAAGGGGAGGGGTGGGTGGACAGAGGCTGACAGTGAAAAGGCAGAAATACTGAACGAATACTTTTGTTCAGTATTCACAAAAGAAGAGGAGGTGTATATACCTAAACCAAACAATAGAAGCACTCTGGATAGGGGAGTTGATACCAGTTCATGCACAGAAGAAAAGGTCCTGAAAGAACTCCTAAAACTCAAGGTGGACAAGGCAATGGTGCCTGACGGGATTCACCCCCAAATTCTGAAAGAACAAAGGGGAGAACTAGTGACACCATTGACTGCCCTTTTTAACAAATCATGGGAGGATGTGTGGTACCTGAAGACTGGAGGAGGGCAGATGTGATTCCCCTACACAAAAGTGGGAGCAAAGTAAAAGTTGGAAACTACAGACCTGTTAGTTTGATCTCAGTGGTAAGGAAAATGATGAAATCACTTCTAAAGGAATTAATTGTTGAGTACCTAGAGGCCAGAGGGGCACAGGACCCAAGACAGCATGGTTTCACAGTGGGAAAGTCATGTCAGGTGAATCTAATAGATTTCTTTGACTGGTGACTAAAGTAGTAGACCAGGGAGAGGCTGTGGACATGGCCTACCTAGACTTTAACAAAGCATTTGACACAGTCCCACACAGAAGATTAATAAACAAGTTAGCCAGCCTGGAAGTGGGACCCAGGGTGGTAGCCTGGGTAAAACAATTGGCTGAACAACAGGAAGCAGAGGGTAATAGTAAATGGAATCCACTCCGTAGAAAAGGGAGGGTTACTAGCAATATATTGTTTGATTCCAGGCAGCCCTTTTATGTTTGTGTAACCCCTCTGCAAATGGGGGTTCCCAAAAGACTTCCAGGAGCTTGCTTGAATGCTCCAAGCCTGAATGGTGTTTGGCATTTAAGCCATTTATCAGTGAGTGTTTTTAGAGCCTCTGGTACTGTCTCTTTAAGAGCTGTCTTCTTGCAGACATAATTAGTTTGTATGGGGGGACTGTGTGCTTCTCTGCTTGAGTACCACTTGAGCTGCTGCCAATTCACTCCATTTTTGCAGTCACTAGGAGTGCAAAGGGAACCTATCTGAAAGATGTAACTGTTTGCCAGAAAGCATTTAGAGTAATAATGAAAATACAATTTGTCTAACCTGCTTTCTTTGCAGTCAGAACTGTGTTTGCCTAGTTCCCCATTCTAGTTTTGAACTGCTGAACTGGACCAATCAGTTTGGGTTAAGGTAGCTCTAAAATGGTGCCTTGGACGAATCAGAGCTTGGACTCGTAATTTGAGCCAGCCACAAGAGGATTGTATGGGCAGTGACTCTGGGAGATGTAGTTTAGACTTCGGCGCCTTTTTGGACCAACAGGACCAGTCTATTGTGAGTGACAGCCAATCTAGCCAAGAACTGGGAGGAACTCCAAGGAAGTGCCCGGTTTTGTCTGCTGGAGTTTCAGTTGAGCTCTGGCAGTGAAGAGGGAAGGAGCCCTGTGCTTTTTTCGGTGTGCAGTTTTAGTCGGGAAACGTGTGTAAGGCACAGAGTTCCGGTTCTGCAGCTTGTGTAACTGTTTGTTAGGACTGAACTGCCTTGTGAAGAGAATCAAAGGATATCTGAAGAGTAGAAACCAGGCTCACCCTGTAGAAGACTGGAGAAATTGCTGAATTGCACTCGTCTGTCAGGAACTGAATCTGCTGTGTGTTCTCCCGGTATTGTGCAGTAATTGCGATCGATAGAGAAGCAGCCTGCCTGGTATAGTACTTCTTTTACCATATAAATGTGTGAGGAGGCTTGTGTAGCTCAAGTGAATCCTGCTGCCATTAAAGGACTTTTGCCTGTTGCAGTTTGCCATATAAATGTGTGAGGAGTCTCGTGGAGCTCAAGAGTAGCCCTGCTGATATTGAAGGACTCTATCTTGTTTGGAGGTTGTGAGTACTAATTCAGGGTCGCTCCCTGTTGAATTGCCACATTGAATCCAAATGGAATTACTGTACTGCTGACTGTTTAACTAATTTTTCTTTTCTCGGTGTGAAAGGGCCCCTACCAGCTGCCATGGTTTGGACTAGCCACTAGGGCTTGGGTACCCAGGGACAGTAACTGGTAGGGATAGGCCTGTGCACAGAGCCATAGGTAGATGAGTAAAGTGATAAGCTAATTAACCTGATTTCCCCCTGTCCTTGTTACATCCCCCTAAATAAATCAGAGCTGCTTGTTTCAGCAAAGTTATACTGCCTGAGGTGTATTTGTCTATGTTAAAGTATTGTACTGTGATTGTTGCACTGTATCTTCTTATTTTACAGGGGGTCCCAGTGCATGAACCAGCCCTGGGGGTAAGTGTATACTGTGAAGGTAATTCTGATATACTGTCTGGGCCACTAGTGGGAAGAAAGGGGGGTTGCAGTGTCCCAGAGGGCTGTGACCAAGTTAGTTTAACTATTGCAAACCCTGACCTCTGGGTGGAGGCACCCGCCATCGGATCCAGGCCCCTCAACCTGTTAGTGGCAAACCAGGCAGGGGTAGTAGCCCCAGGGATAGCGCCATCTAGGGGTTACATCTTGGAGGCTCACCGCTGGGATTGTGTGTCCTCAGTGGCCATATTTACGAACCACTGTTAAGAAAAAATGGGTACCCCGACAGAAGTGGCTGCACCGCTGGTGGAGTGGGTGTACTGGGAGGAGATTGACCCTCAAAATGCTATGCTTATCCTGGACATCCCCTGGGTATCAATACAGACATTGTACAGGGAGTACTTTCCAAGGTGGAAGGTTTACAAAACCCTGTAGTGGTGGGTCGGCATGCTAATCTGCTCACCCACACTTTCCTGGCCCTAGTAGAGTTTAAGGATCCCATAGATAGCTCCAAAGTGCCACAGACCATTACCCCAGAGGGAGCCCTCACTGCTTGGAGAGTGATAACTAAGGATAGTAAAGACCCGGGTGGGGGAATGAGCCCCCACCACTGTCTGAAACTTTTGAGGAGAAATTTACAAATGGTTGCTGGGGAAGGGAAAACTGTGGAGGACTTGAAGAAACTATTCTTGCCACCTGGGGTGTTCCTCCCAACACCCTCTCCCACTCCAGTACCCGTAATGGTGGCTGGAACCAATGCAGACTCCTATTTCGCACCTGCCATTAGTCATGAGTCCACCGGGTTGAGGATCTTACCTGGCACCTCCCCCACCTCAAGGGAGGATGACTGGGAGACATGGATAGACCATGTTGCCCCCAAGTGCTAGGAATGGCAATGCTCGGAAAGTCGAAAAGCCGAAAGAGGGTTAGAGAGCCTCCTAGGTCCTGCCCTGGCTACCATCCGTGCTAAATGGGCCAGTAACCCTGAAGTGACTGCACAGGCCTATCTTGAGGCCTTGGAGAATGTATGGGAGCCCAGATTCTGATGTGGACCCATGGTGGAGAGTAAGAATGCACAACAGTACCAAGGGAGTTGTTGTCTGTGTATGTATCTCGGCTGGAAAATTGTTGCAAGAATGCCTCAGAAAGGGTAGTTTGCCAGCGATTGAACTGGACCGAACCAGGCTGGACAGGATCCTTAAGTCTGCCCTTCTCAGAACTGCTGTTGCTTCAGTTACACCTGGCAAATCGACTGGAATCCCCACCCTCCCATGATGAGTTAATGAGAGAAATTGGAGTTGAGAAAGGGCGACCTCGGGAGGGACCTGCACCAATAGCTGCGGCTATGACCCGAGGACTGAGGGTGACCCATCAAGTGAAGTTCAGAGCAGAGGTTGGCAGTCAATGAGTGCTCTGACAAGGAAAAGATATGCCACAATGGGGCAACTGTTGAGAGATCCGGAATTCAAAACAGTCCTTTATGAAGGCCACGCCTGCAAGTACGGGCCCCACCTATATCCGACTGTATCTGCTATGGGGTGGGGATACCCACCCATGTATCTCCTGCTAATAACAGCTCCAAACTCAATTCCTTGACCATGGAAGTGGAGAAACTGACTGATGTCTCCAAATGCTTATCACGCCACAGACAGAGATGGCACCAGGTTTCCAGTTAGTAGTACCCCGCCTGGCTCCCAGTGTGGCGCCGGCCAGCTCAAACTCCAGAAAGTATGTTTTGCTATAATTGTGGGAAGGATGGGCACATGAAGAGGGAATGTCGGTCCCAAAAGACACTGACAAAGTTGCATATAGGCTACAAGGAGAGCTTGGAGAACAAATCAGTGGTTGAGAGGTGCAAAATGATCCCAGTGAGGGCACCAAAATGCTAACTCTGCGCTTTTTGTGGCAAGGTCAGTTGCCCAGGCCCCCACTACCGCCTCCAGACTGGTCCAGAATAGTGGGTCCTCCATGGAGACCACTGTAAAGGTGAATGGAGTGTCTACAAGAGCTGTATTAGACAGTGGCTCCTAAGTGACAATTATGTTCCAGGATTGGTATCAGAAGCATTTGTCAGACATACCCTTACAACCATTAGAAGGACTGCATGTATGGGGTTAAGTGAGAAGGCCTCACCCCTATTCCGGTATATCCGAATTTGGCTGTCTTTCCCCACCTCCGTGGCTGAGTGGCTGAACAAGTAGAGACCCTAGCCTTAGTGTGTCCCCCCACTGACTGTATGATGGTGTCCTTTGTTGATTGGAACAAATGCTCATATGTTCGGAAGGCTGGCAAGAATTGTGTTATGAAAACAGGGTCAAAGACTAGTAGAGCTTTAAGAGTTCCGCTTTAATTAAGAAGGCCTATGAGGCACAGAGAGATGCTGAAAAATAGAACCAGAGGAACCGGTCGGAATTGTATGGAAGAAGGATCCTGAGTCTCTGATCCTAGCGCCAAATGCCCAGTGTACCTTACAGGAGAGGTCCGTATTGGAAAGGATGTTAAGAATAAATATTAATGTTGGATGCACCAGGCGATGGAAAATTGCCAGAGGGACTGCTGGTCAAGCTTAGTATTTTGCCCGCTAGAGCCCATGCTTATGCCAGAAGGGTAATGGTCCAGTTCATAATGTGTCTGAAAGAGACAGCTCAAGTAAAGGTTGCATCCTGGCTAATGTGCATTGTGCAGACACTGCAGTGCTACCCAACAGCAAGAGTTTGAGAAGAATGACAGAGTAATGCCTGACTTTGTTTGATTTCGCGACTCGTTGCCAGCTGAATGGAAAGTGAGGATCAGTGAGAAGCTTGCCCAGAGAAACCAGGTGTTTTCTTTAAAGGAATGGGACGAGGATGCGGAGGGAGCTGAGCACAATATCCGCTGCATGACGAAAGACCATTTCGCGAGAGGTCTCGACACCTGGCACCTGCTGACATAGATGTTGTGAGACGGCATCTGCAAGAGATGTTAGCTGCTGGTGTAATACAAGAATCCAGTAGCCCTTATGCTTCCCCATTGTGGTAGTGAGGAAAAAGAATGGGACAGTAAGGATGTGCGGGATTATCGCACCTAAACCGCGGACTATCCCTCGATCAGTACATCGATGCCCCGCATTCAGGATGCTTGACTGCCAAAGGGAGCAAGTGGTTTCTCTGTGCTGGATCTCCGCAGTGGGTACTACTAGATCCCGATGGCCCCAGAGGACCGTGGAGAAGACAGCCTTTATCTGTCCGCTTGTCTTCTATGAATTCATGGAGGATGCCTCATGGGATTTCAGGTGCCCCAGCCACTTTTCAACGATTGATGGAGCGGCAGTGGGGACATGAACTTACTAGAGTGCCTTGTATACCTAGATGATGTTATTGTGTTGCAGCTCACTGGAGGAACATGAGAGCAGATTATTTAAGGTATTGGACCAACTGGAGGACTTTGGCCTTAAACTGTCCCTTGATAAGTGTCAATTCTTTCAAACATCAGTAAAGTATGTGGGACACATAGTATCCACCGAGGGAATAGAGACCGCACCCAAGTAAAGTTGAGGCCTTGACCACCTGGCCACAGCCCAAAATCCTAAAAGAACTGCAAAGATTCCTGGACTTGTGGTTATTATCGGCGCTTCATCAAGGACTATTCAAGAGTGAGCCGCCTTTACTTAACCTTACCAAGGGTATCCCCAACCCACAAAAATATCAAAAGTCAGCGCCCTCAAGACTGAAAGAGTGTATTTTCATCCGAGTGAAGTATTTGGGGCCCGCTGGACCTCCTGATTGTGAGAGACTGCTTTTCATGAGATCATCATATCAACTTACCATGCTCTAGTGCTGGCCTATGCCGATCCAAGAAAACCTTATGTCCTGCACACTGATGCTAGCTTGCAAGGGTTAGCTGCTGTACCAAGAGCACGAGAATGGCCTGAGACCAGTGTCCTTTGCCAGTAGAAGCCTGACCCCATCCGAAAAGAACTATCCTTACATAAGTTAGAGTTCCTGTTTGAAGTGGACTTTGTTGACCAATTCCATGAGTACTTGTATGGAGCTAAAATTTAGTAAAACTGACAATAATCCTTTGACCTATGTGCAGACTCAGCTAAGTTGATGTCACTGGCCATAGGTGGCTTTCTGCATTATCTACATATGACTATGCTCTCGAATACTGCAGCAGGTCTGAACCACATAGATGTTGATGCTTTCTCCGGAGGTCTGTTCCCCAGAATGATTGGGTCAGATTGGCAGAACCTGACATTCGGCACTTCTGCCGGAAGTTTGACAGGGAGGAACAATGTCCACGGACGCAGTGGACTGCAGTATGGTGGATTGCTTGGGACCTCTGAGAATTGCATACCTGCTACTTATTGCCACTTTTCTGCAATAGACATTGGTGCACTGCCTCAGCTGGACAATGATAGTATTTGGCGGCTCAATCTCACGATCCCATGATCAAATCAGCTTTAGAAGCCCTCTATGCAGGAAAAGATGTGTCCAAATTACGCTCCACTGATTTGAGAACTGCACTGTTATACAAAGAAGGTCCTAAGTTGAAACTGATCAATAAACTGTTATACAGATGTAACCCCCCTGCAAATGGGGGTTCCCAAAAGACTTCCAGGAGCTTGCTTGAATGCTCGAAGCCTGAATGGTGTTTGGCGTTTAAGCCATTTATCAGTGAGTGTTTTAGAACCTCTGGTACGGTCTCTTTAAGAGCTGTCTGCTTGCAGACATAATTAGTTTGTATGGGGACTGTGTGTTTTTGATTGAGTACCACCAAGTTGCTGCCAATTCACTCCATTTTGCAGTCACTAAGAGTGCAAAGGAACCTATCTGAAAGATGTAACTGTTTGCCAGAAATTATTTAGAGTAATAATGAAATTACAGTTTGTCTAACCTGCTTTCTTGCAGTCAGAACTGTGTCTGCTAGTTCCCCATTCTAGTTTTGAACTGCTGAACTGGACCAATCAGTGTGGGGTGCTAGCTCTAAATGGTGCCTTGACGAATCAGAACTTGACTCATAATCTGAGCCAGCCACAAGAGGATTGTATGGGCAGGACTTGGGAGATGTAGTTGAGACTTCAGTGCCTTTTTGACCAACAGCAGCAGTCTATTGTGAGTGACAGCCAATCCAGTCAAGAACTGGAGGAACCAAAGGAAGTGCCGGTTTTGTCGGTTGGAGTTTGAGTTGAGCTTGGCAGGAAGAAGGAAGGAGCCCTGTGTTTTTCAGGTGCAGTTTTAGTCAAAAACGTGTAAGGCCCAGAGTTCCAGTCTGCAGCTTGTGTAACAGCTTGTTAGGACTGAATCTGTCCTGTAAAAGAATCAAAGGATCTCTGAAGAGTAGAAACCAGGCTCACCCTGTAGAAGACTGGAGGAATTGCTGAAAATTGCACTCGGTCTGTCAGGAACTGAATCTGCTGTGTGTTCTCCGGTATTGTGTAGTAATTACGATCGGGATACAGATGCAGCCTGCCTGGTATAGTGTGCTTTTATATGGATGTGTGAAGAGGTTTGTGTACCTCAAGTGAGCCCTGCTGACATTGAAGGACCCTATCTTATTTGGAGGTCGTGAGTACTAATTCAGGGTCGCCTCTGTTGAATTTTCATATTAAATCCAAATGGAATTACTGTACTGCTGACTGTTTAATTCTCCTTTCTCAGGTGAAAGGGCCCTACCAGCTGCCACGGTTTGGACTAGCATCAGGGCTTGGGAAACTTAGGACAGTAACTGATAGGGATAGCCTGCACAGAGCCATAGGTAGATTATTAGAGTGATAAGCCAATTAACCTGATTTCCCCGTCCTTGTTATATCCCCAAATAAATCAGAGCTGCTTGTTTCAGCAAAGTTATACTGCCTGAGGTATTTGTCTATGTTAAAGTACTGTACTGTGATTGTTGCACTGTATCTCATTTCACAGGAGGTCCCAGTGCCGGAACCAGACCTGGGGGTGGTGTATACTGTGAAGGTAATTCTGATATATTGTGGGCCACTAGTGGAAGAAAGGGGGTTGCAGTGTCCCAGAGGGCTGTGACCAGTTAGTTTAACTATTAAAACCCTGACCTCTGGGTGGAGGCACCCGCCATTGGATCCAGGGCCCCTCAACCTGTTAGTGGCAAATCAGGCAGGGTAGTAGCCCTGGGATAGCGCCCATCTAGGGGTTACATCTTGAGGCTCACCGCTGGGATTGTGTGTCCTAGTGGTCCATATTTACGAACCACTGTTAAGAAAAAATGGGCACTCGGCAGAAGTGGCTGCTGCACCGCTGGTGGAGTGGTGTACTGGGAGGAGATCAATTTCAAATGCTATGCTTATCCTGGACATCCCCTGGTATCAATACGGACACTGTGCAGGGAGTACTTTCCAAGGTGGAAGGTTTACAAACACCTGTGGTGGTGGGTCGCATGCTAATCTGCTCACCCACACTTTCCTGGCCCAGTAGAGTTTAAGGATCCCATAGATAGCTCCAAAGTGCCACAGACCATTACCCCAGAGGGAGCCCTCACTGCTTGGAGAGTGATAACTAAGGACAGTAAAGACCTGGGGATCAGCCTCACCACTATCTGAAACTTTGAGGAGAAATTTGTTGAATGGTTGCTGGGAGAGGGAAACTGTGGAGGACTTGAAGAAACTATTCTGCACACCTGGGGTGTTCCTCCCCAACACCTCTCCTGCTCCAGTGCCCGTGAATGGTGGCTGGAACCAATGCAGACTTTCTTCTGCACCTGCCATTAGTCATGACTCTTACCGAGGTTGAGGATCTTCTCTGGCACCTCCCCACCCCCCAAGGAGTGATGACTGGGAGACCTGGATAGACTTTGTTGCCCCTGGGCGCGGAATGGCAATGCTCGAAGGCGAAAAGTGAAAGAGGGATAGTGAGAGCCTCGAGGTCCTGCCCTGGCTACCATCCGCTAAACGGGCCAGTAACCCTGAAGCGACTGCACAGGCCTATCTTGAGGCCTGGAGAATGTGTATGGGAGCCCAGATTCTGATGAGGACCTATGGTGGAGAGTAAGAAATGCACAACAGTACCAAGGGAGTTGTTGTCTGTGTATGTCTCGGGTTGGAAAATTGTTGCAAGAATGCCTCAGAAAGGTGTAGTTTGCTCAGCCATTGAACTGACCGAACTAGACTGACAGAATCCTTAAGTCTGCCCTCTTCTCAGAACTGCTGTTGCTTCAGTTACGCTTGGCAAATCGACTGGAATCCCCACCTCCCATGATGAGTTAATGAGAGAAATTCTGAGGAGTTGAGAAAGGCGACCTGGAGGTACCTGCACCAACATTGTGGCTACGATCTTTAGTGACTGAGGGTGACCCATCAAGTGAAGTTTTCAGGCAGAAGATAGATAATGAGTGCTCTGACAAGGAAAAGATATGCCACAATGAAGCTAACTCATGAGAGAGATCCGGGAATTCAAAACAGTCCCTTTATGAAGGCCACGCTTGCAAGTACGGGCTCGACCTATATCCGACTGCATCTGCTATGGGGTGGGGGTACCCACCCATGTATCTCCTGTTGATAACAGGTCCAAACTCAATTCCTTGACCTATGGAAGTGGAGAAACTGACTTAAATGTCTCCAAATGCTTATCACGCTGCAGGACAGAGATGGCACCCAGGTTTCCAGTTAGTAATACCCCGCCCTGGCCCCAGTGTGGCGCCCGCCAGCTCAAACTCCAGAAAGTATGTTTTGCCATAATTGTGGGAAAGATGGGCACATGAAAAGGGAATGCCAGTCCCCAAAAGACACTGACAAAGTTGCATATAGGCTACAAGGAGAGCTTGGAGAAGAAATCAGTGGTTTAGAGGTGCACATGATCCCAGTGAGGGCACCAAAATGCTACTCACGCCCTTTTGGCAAGGTCAGTTGCCCAGGTCCCACACTACCTCCAGACTAGTCCAGAATAGTGGGTCCCTCCATGGAGACCACTGTAAAGGTGAATGGAGTGTCTACAAGAGCTGTATTAGACAGTGGCCCCAAGTGACAATTATGATACCCAGGATTGGTATCAGAAGCATTTGTCAGACGTACCTTCACAACCATTAGAAGGACTGCATGTATGGGGGTTATGAGAAGGTCTCACTCCTCATTCCGGTAGATCCTAATTTGGTTGTCTTTCCCACCTCCGTGGCTGGGAGTGGTCGAACAAGTAGAGACTCTAGCCTTAGTGTGTCCCCCACTGGACTGTATGATGGTGTCTCTCTTTGTTGATTGGAACAAATGCTCATATGTTCGAAGGCTGGGAACAGTTGTGTTATGAAAAACAGGGTCAAAGACTAGTAGAGCTTAAGAGTTCTGCTTTAATTAAGAAGGCCTATGAGGCACAGAGAGATGCTGAAAAACAGAACCAGAGGAACCGGTCGGAATTGTATGGAAGAAGGATCCTGAGTCTCTGATCCTGGCCAAATGCCCAGTGTACCTTACAGGAGAGGTCCGTATCAGAAAGGATGTTAAGAATAAAATATTAATGTTGGATGCACCAGGCCATGGAAAATTGCCAGAGGGACTGCTAGGTCAAGCCTCAGTATTTTGCCCGCTAGAGCCCATGCTTATGCCAGAAGGGTAATGGTCCAAGTTCATAATGTGTCTGAAAGAGACATTCGAAAACAGAGGTTGCATCCTGGCTAATGTGCATTGTGCAGACACTGCAGAGCTACTCAGCAGTAAGAGTTCAAGGAAGAATGACAGAGTAACGCCTGACTTGTTTGATTTCGCGACCTCGCTGCCAGCTGAATGGAAAGTGAGGATCAGTGAGAAGCTTGCCCAGAGAAACCAGGAGTTTTCTTTAAAGGAATGGGATGTAGGATGCGCAAGAAGCTGAGCACAATATCCGCTGCATGACGAAAGACCATTTCGTGAGAGGTCTCGACGCCTGGCACCTGCTGACATAGATGATGTGAGACGGCATCTGCAAGAGATGTTAGCTGCTGGTAATACAATAACCAGAAGCCCTTATGTTTCCCATTGTGGTAGTGAGGAAAAGAATGGAACAGTAAGGATGTGTGTGGATTATCGCACCTTAAACCGGGCGGACTATCCCTGATCAGTACACAATGCCCGTATTCAGGATGCTTTGACTGCCTAAACGGGAGCAAGTGGTTCTCAAAGGATCTCCGCAGTGGGTACTACCAGATCCCGATGGCCCCAGAGGACCGTGAGAAGACGGCCTTTATCTGTCCGGCTGGTTCTATGAATTCATGAGGATGCCTCAGTGATTTCAGGTGCCCAGCCACTTTTCAACGATTGATGGAGTGTGCAGTGGGGACATGAACTTACTAGAGTGCCTGGTATACCTAGATGATGTTATTGTGTTTGGCAGCTCACTGAGGAACATGAGAGCAGATTATTTAAGGTATTGGACCGACTGGAGGACTTTGGCCTTAAACTGTCCATTGATAAGTGTCAATTCTTTCAAACATCAGTAAAGTATGTGGGACACATAGTATCCACGAGGAATAGAGACCGACTCAAGTAAAGTTGAGGCCTTGACCACCTGGCCACAGCCCAAAATCTAAAAGAACTGCAAAGATTCCTGGATTCTGTGGTTATTATCGGCGCTCATCAAGGACTATTCAAGAGTGATCCGCCTTTACTTAACCTTACTCAAGGGTATCCCCAACCCACAAAAATACTAAAAGTCAGCCCTCAAGACTGAAAGAGTGTATTTCATCCGAGTGAAGTATTTGGGGCCCACTGGACTCCTGATTGTGAGACTGCTTTTCATGAGATCATATATCAACTTACCCATGCTCCAGTGCTGGCCTATGCCGATCCAAGAAAACCTCATCCCTGCACACTGATGCTAGCTTGCAAGGGTTGGGGCTGTGTTGTACCAAGAGCATGAGAATGGCCTGAGACCAGTGGCCTTTGCCAGTAGAAGCCTGACCCCATCCGAAAAGAACTATCCTGTACATAGTTAGAGTTCCTAGCTTTGAAGTGGGCTATTGTTGACCAATTCCATGAGTACTTGTATGGGGCTAAAATACTAGTAAAACTGACAATAATCCTTGACCTATGTGCAGACCTCAGCTAAGTTGGATGCCACTGGCCATAGGTGGCTTTCTGCATTATCTACATATGACTATGCTCTCGAATACCGAGCAGGTCTGAACCACATAGATGCTGATGCTCTCCGAGGCCTGTTCCCAGAATGATTGGCTCCGATTGGCAGAACCTGACATTCGGCACTCTGCCGAAGTTTGACAGGAGGAGCAATGTCCACGGACTAGTGGACTGCATGGTGGATTGCTCGGGAGCCTCTGAGAATTGCATACTGCTGCTTATTGCCACTTTTCTGCAATAGACATTGGTGCACTGCCTCAGCTGGACAATGACAGTATTCGGGCGGCTCAACTCACGATCCCATGATCAAAGCAGCTTGTAGCCTCTATGCAGGAAAAAGATGTGTCCAAATTATGCTCCACTGATTTGAGAACTGCACTGTTATACAAAGAAGGTCCTAGTTGAAACTGATCAATAAACTGTTATACAGAGAAACAGAGACAGAGGGGGACAATAGACAAACAACTAGTGCTGCCCACTGCCTTCGAGACTCAGTACTGAGGTCCTTCCACAACCACATGGGGCACCTTGGTATAGACAGAACACTGACTTGGTGAGATCCAGATTCTATTGGCCTAAGATGGGGGCTGATGTGGAGCAACACATTCAACTTGTAGTCGCTATTACAGAGGAAAGCTTTGCCCAGAGGGCTGCCCCTTGTTAACATCACCACCAGTGCACCCATGGAGCTGGTCTGTATTGATTTTCTGAGTTTGGAGTCAGATCAAAGAAATATCAGTAATGTGCTGGTGGTCACTGACCATTTCACAGATATGCCCAAGCTTTCCCCACCAAAGACCAGAAAGCATCCACTATGGCCAAAGTACTTGTAGAAAACTTTTTGTTCACTATGGGCTCCACAAAGAATCCATTCTGATCAAGGGAGAGACTTTGAGAGTCGCCTGATCAAAGAGATGCTTTCTCTGTGGGAGCGAAAGTCCAGAACCACCTTACCACCCCAGGGGACCCACAGCCTGAACGTTTCAACCGTACTTTGCTAGATATGCTAGGCACCCTGCAGCCAAAGGACAAGTTTCTAGATGGAGCCAACAAATTAGCACCCTGGTACATGCTTATAACTGCACCAAAAGTGATGCCACTGGATTCTACCCTACCGCCTGATGTTTGGAAGAGAAGCTCAACTACCAGTAGATGTGTGTTTTGGGGTCTCTCCTGATGGGGTTCAAGCTGACAACTATTTACAGTATGTGCAAAGTTAAAGGCCCAGCTAATCCTGCGCTACAACTGGCTCAAACCATGGCTGCCAAAAGAAATCTGGCCAACAAAGAAAGGTATGATAAAAAGGTGAAAGCACAGGAACTCCAGGAGGGAGATCGGGTATTGCTAAGAAATCTGGGACTGCATGGCAAGCACAAGATTGCTGACAGATGGCACCATCTCCTCACATTGTAGTGGGCAAACTAGATGATCTGCCAGTGTACAAAGTAAGGCCTGAGAATAATTCAAAAGATGTAAAACAATGCATAGAAATCATTTACTGCCCATTGGACAAATCCTGATTGAGTCTGAGCCCCCAGAAGATGCCCCTCTGACCAGTGACTAGAGCTGCTGCTAAGAAAAGATCAAGAAAGTCTGCACCTACAGAAGCAAAGTTAAAGTGTTCCTCCACAAGTCCCAGTTGAGCATGACTGTCAGTCCATATCGGAAGAAAGTGAGAGTGACTTTGAATACTATCCTTCTTACGAACTGAGTCAATTGTTTCGGGCAATCCCTAGTCAATACTGGAGATGAAGCTGGGCCTCTTGGACTGTCTAAGCCCCCAGCTTCATCCCTGGAGCCAATGCTCCCAGAAAGTGAAGTGCAAAGCATCAGATCAGATGAAATGGAATCATTGTGCATGGTTGAAGTGTTTGAGTTTCAGGAGGAAAATGATAGATTGGGGCAGACTGGTGATACACCGAGCAAGAAGAGTATTTTGAGTGCCCTGACAGTCCACTGCCAGTGTCCGAAAGCTCTCCATGCGAGCCAAATGTTGTGGACTCAGAAACTGTAACTCCTGGAGCTGAATGTGCCCCAAGTTCTAGCCTCTCTACCCCAGGAGACTCCCCTGACAAGTGAGGACAATGTTGAAAATGAGGCTCAGAGTGCAGAGACTGTAACAGTTCCCCTAGAAAGACTGGTCGAGCTGTAAAGCCTGTGGTGCACCTCAGTTATGATTCCCTTGGGAGGCCTGTGGATTTGCCTCTCAATGTTGTCCATAAAGGAGTGTATGTCCCCGAGCTCATTGCCCAAACTGGGCGTTAGTGCTAACTCCAAGTTACTTGTGTTGCTCCTCTAAGTATGGTGCCTTGCCCGGCCCAGCCCTAAGATAACTGATAGGAAGGCCCCTCTCTTCAGGTTTCATGTACAAGAGGTAATAACTTGAGTTATGGTACAATGTGTGTAATACTGTGTAAAGAGTGACGTACTGCAATGTTTCAGAAATGTGTTCTTGGTAAAATGATATATTGACTGATGATTACATGTGTGAGCCTATTGCAAATGTATACGGTTGCAGTTAAAACTTATGGGGGTACTTGCTTGACGCGGATGTCAAGCTTTCCCAGGCCAGGAAGGGTGTAATCCCCTGCAAATGGGGGTTCCAAAAGACTTCCAGGAGCTTGCTTGAATGCTCCAAGCCTGTATGGTGTTTGTGCTTAAGCCATTTATCAGTGAGTGTTTTAGAACCTCTGGTACTGTCTCTTTAAGAGCTGTCTGCTTGCAGACATAATTAGTTTGTATGGGGACTGTGTGTTTTGATTGAGTACCACTCAAGCTGCTGCCAATTCACTCCATTTTTGCAGTCACTAAGAGTGCAAAGGAACCTATCTGAAAGATGTAACTGTTTGCCAGAAATAATTTAGAGTAATAATGAAATTACAGTTTGTCTAACCTGCTTTCTTTGCAGTCAGAACTGTGTCTGCTAGTTCCCCATTCTAGTTTTGAACTGCTGAACTGGACCAATCAGTGTGGGGTAAGCTAGCTCTAAAATGGTGCCTTGGACGAATCAGAACTTGGACTCATAATCTGAGCCAGCCACAAGAGGATTGTATGGGCAGTGACTCTGGGAGATGTAGTTGAGACTTCAGTGCCTTTTTGGACCAACAGCAGCAGTCTATTGTGAGTGACAGCCAATCCAGTCAAGAACTGGGAGGAACTCAAAGGAAGTGCCCGTTTTGTCGGTTGGAGTTTCAGTTGAGCTTTGGCAGTGAAGAAGGAAGGAGCCCTGTGTTTTTCAGTGTGCAGTTTTAGTCAAAAACGTGTGTAAGGCCCAGAGTTCCAGTCTGCAGCTTGTGTAACAGCTTGTTAGGACTGAATCCGTCCTGTGAAAAGAATCAAAGGATCTCTGAAGAGTAGAAACCAGGCTCACCCTGTAGAAGACTGGAGGAATTGCTGAAAATTGCACTCGGTCTGTCAGGAACTGAATCTGCTGTGTGTTCTCCGGGTATTGTGCAGTAATTGCGATCGGGATACAGATGCAGCCTGCCTGGTATAGTGCTTTTTTATATGGATGTGTGAAGAGGTTTGTGTACCTCAAGTGAGCCCTGCTGACATTGAAGGACCCTATCTTATTTGGAGGTCATTGAGTACTAATTCAGGTCGCTCCTGTTGAATTTCACATTAAATCCAAATGGAATTACTGTACTGCTGACTGTTTAATTCTCCTTTTCTCTGTGTGTGAAAGGCCCTACCAGCTGCCACGGTTTGGACTAGCCACTAGGGCTTGGGTACCCAGGGACAGTAACTGATAGGGATAGGCCTGTGCACAGAGCCATAGGTAGATTATTAGAGTGATAAGCTAATTAACCTGATTTCCCCCTGTCCTTGTTATATCCCCCTAAATAAATCAGAGCTGCTTGTTTCAGCAAAGTTATACTGCCTGAGGTATTTGTCTATGTTAAAGTACTGTACTGTGATTGTTGCACTGTATCATTTCACAGGAGGTCCCAGTGCGGAACCAGACCTGGGGGTAAGTGTATACTGTGAAGGTAATTCTGATATATGTGTGGGCCACTAGGGAAGAAAGGGGGTTGCAGTGTCCCAGAGGGCTGTGACCAAGTTAGTTTAACTATTGCAAACCCTGACCTCTGGGTGGAGGCACCCGCCATTGGATCCAGGCCCCTCAACCTGTTAGTGGCAAATCAGGCAGGGGTAGTAGCCCCTGGGATAGCGCCATCTAGGGGTTACACAGAGAAACAGTAGACAGAGGGGGACAAGTAGACAAACAACAACTAGTGCTGCCCACTGCCTTTCGAGACTCAGTACTGAGGTCCTTGCACAACCACATGGGGCACCTTGGTATAGACAGAACACTTGACTTGGTGAGATCCAGATTCCATTGGCCTAAGATGGGGGCTGATGTGGAGCAACACATTCGAACTTAGAGTCGCTGCTTACAGAGGAAAGCTTTGCCCCAGAGGGCTGCCCCCCTTGTTAGCATCACCACCAGTGCACCCATGGAGCTGGTCTGTATTGATTTTCTGAGTTTGGAGTCAGATCAAAGAAATATCAGTAATGTGCTGGTGGTCACTGACCATTTCACGAGATATGCCCAAGCTTTCCCCACCAAAGACCAGAAAGCATCCACTGTGGCCAAAGTACTTGTAGAAAACTTTTTGTTCACTATGGGACTCACAAGGAATCCATTCTGATCAAGGGAGACTTTGAGAGTCGTCTGATCAAAGAGATGCTTTCTCTGTGGGAGTGCGAATGTCCAGAACCACTCCTTACCACCCCCAGGGGTCCCACAGCCTGAGCGTTTCAACCACTTTGCTAGATATGCTAGGCACCTGCAACCCAAAGGACAAGCCTAGATGGAGCCAACAAATTAGCAGCCTGGTACATGCTTATAACTGCACCAAAGTGATGCCACTGGGTTTCCCCTACCGCCTGATGTTTGGAAGAGAAGCTCACTACGGTAGATGTGTGTTTTGGGGTCTCCTGATGGAGTTCAAGCTGACAACTATTTACAGTATGTGCAAAAGTTAAAGGCCCAGCTAACTCATGTGTACCAACTGGCTCAAACCATGGCTGTCAAAAGAAATCTGGCCAACAAAGAAAGGTATGATAAAAGGTGAAAGCACAGGAACTCCAGGAGGAATCGGGTATGCTAAGAAATCTGGGATCATGCGGCAACGCAAGATTGCTGAAGATGGCACTATCTCCTCACATTGTAGTGGGCAAACTAGCTGATCTGCCAGTGTACAAAGTAAGGCCTGAGAATAATTCAAAAGATGTAAAACAATGCATAGAAATCATTTACTGCCCATTGACAAATCTTGATTGAGTCTGAGCCCCAGAAGATGCCCCTCTGGACCAGTGACTAGAGCTGCTGCTAAGAAAAGATCAAGAAAGTCTGCACCTACAGAAGCAGAGTTAAAGTGTTTCCCTCCACAAGTGCCAGTTGAGCATGACTGTCAGTCCATATCAGAAGAAAGTGAGAGTGACTTTGAATACTATCCTTCTTACGAACTGAGTCAATTGTTTCGGGCAATCCCTAGTCAATACTGGAGACAAAGCTGGGCCTTCTGGACTGTCTATGCCCCAGCTTCGTCCCTGGAGCCAATGCTCCCAGAAAGTGAAGTGCAAAGCATCAGATCAGATGAAATGGAATCATTGTGCATGGTTGAACTGTTTGAGCTTTCAGGAGGAAAATGATAGATTGGGGCAGACTGGTGATACACCAAACAAGAAGAGTATTTTGAGTGCCCTGACAGGCCACTGCCAGTGTCCAAAGCTCTCCATGTGAGCCAAATGTTGTGGACTCAGAAACTGTAACTCCTGGAGCTGAAGGTGCCCGGTTCTAGCCTCTCTACCCCATGGAGACTCCCTGACAAGTGAGGACAATGCTGAAAATGAGGCTCAGGTGCAGAGCCTGTAACAGTTCCCCCTAGAAAGACTGGTCGAGCTGTAAAGCCTGTGGTGCACCTCAGTTATGATTCCCTGGGCCGGCCAGTGGACCTGCCTCTCAATGTTGTCCATAAAGGAGTGTATGTGTCCCCGAGCTCATTGCCCAAACTGAGCGTCAGTGCTAACTCCAAGTTACTTGTGTTGCCGTCTAAGTATGGTGCCCTTGCCCCGTCCAGCCCCAAGGTAACTGATAGGGAAGGGCCCCCTCTCTTCAGGTTTCATGTACAAGAGGTAATAACTTGAGTTATGGTTCAATGTGTGTGTAATACTGTGTAAAGAGTGATGTACTGCAATGTTTCAGAAATGTGTTCTTGGTAAAATGATATATTGACTGATGATTACATGTGTGAGCCTAATGCAAATGTATATGGTTGCAGTTGAAAGTTATGGGGGTACTTGTTTGACGCGGACGTCAAGCTTTCCCAGGCCAGGAAGGGTGTAACCCCCCTGCAAATGGGGATTCCAAAAGACTTCCAGGAGCTTGCTTGAATGCTCCAAGCCTGAATGGTGTTTGGCGTTTAAGCCATTTATCAGTGAGTGTTTTTAGAGCCTCTGGTACTGTCTCTTTAAGAGCTGTCTGCTTGCAGACATAATTAGTTTGTATGGGGGGACTGTGTGCTTCTCTGCTTGAGTACCACTCGAGCTGCTGCCAATTCTCCAGTTTTGCAGTCACTAGGAGTGCAAAGGAACCTATCTGAAAGATGTAACTGTTTGCCAGAAATCATTTAGAGTAATAATGAAAATACAATTTGTCTAACCTGCTTTCTTTGCAGTCAGAACTGTGTTTGCCTAGTTCCCCATTCTAGTTTTGAACTGCTGAACTGGACCAATCAGTGTGGGTTAAGGTAGCTCTAAAATGGTGCCTTGGGCCGAATCAGAACTTGGACTCGTAATTTGTGCCAGCCACAAGAGGATTGTATGGGCAGTGACTCTGGGAGATGTAGTTTAGACTTCGGCGCCCTTTTGGACCAACAGGAGCAGTCTATTGTGAGTGACAGCCAATCCAGCCAAGAAGTGGGAGGAACTCAAAGGAAGTGCCCGGTTTTGTCTGCTGGAGTTTCAGTTGAGCTCTGGCAGTGAAGAGGGAAGGAGCCCTGTGCTTTTTTCGGTGTGCAGTTTTAGTCGGGAAACATGTGTAAGGCCCAGAGTTCCGTTCTGCAGCTTGTGTAACTGTTTGTTAGGACTGAATCCGTCCTGTGAAGAGAATCAAAGGATATCTGAAGAGCAGAAACCAGGCCCACCCTGTTGAAGACTGGAGAAATTGCTGAATTGCACTTGGTCTGTCAGGAACTGAATCTGCTGTGTGTTCTCCCGGGTATTGTGCAGTAATTGCGATCGGGATAGAGAAGCAGCCTGCTATAGTACTTTCTTTTTACCATATAAATGTGTGAGGAGGCTTGTGTAGCTCAAGTGAATCCTGCTGCCATTAAAGGACTTTTGCCTGTTGCAGTTTGCCATATAAATGTGTGAGGAGTCTCGTGGTGCTCAAGAGTAGCCCTGCTGATATTGAAGGACTCTATCTTGTTTGGAGGTCGTGAGTACTAATTCAGGGTCGCTCCCTGTTGAATTGCCACATTGAATCCAAATGGAATTACTGTACTGCTGACTGTTTAACTAATTTTTCTTTTCTCGGTGTGAAAGGGCCCCTACCAGCTGCCATGGTTTGGACTAGCCACTAGGGCTTGGGTACCCAGGGACAGTAACTGGTAGGGACAGACCTGTGCACAGAGCCATAGGTAGATGAGTAAAGTGATAAGCTAATTAACCTGATTTCCCCCTGTCTTTGTTACATCCCCCTAAATAAATCAGAGCTGCTTGTTTCATCAAAGTTATACTGCCTGAGGTATTTGTCTATGTTAAGGTATTGTACTGTGATTGTTGTGTAACCCCTAGATGGTGCTATCCCAGGGGCTACTACCCCTGCCTGATTTGCCACTAACAGGTTGAGGGGCCTGGATCTGATGGCGGGTGCCTCCACCCAGAGGTCAGGGTTTGCCATAGTTAAACTAACTTGGTCACAGCCCTCTGGGACACTGCAACCCCCCTTTCTTCCCACTAGTGGCCCACACAATATATCAGAACTACCTTCACAGTATACACTTAACCCCAGGACTGGTTCAGGCACTGGGACTCCTGTAAAATAAGATACAGTGCAACAATCACAGTACAATACTTTAACATAGACAAATACCTCAGGCAGTATAATTGCTGAAACAAGCAGCTCTGATTTATTTAGGGGATATAACAAGGACAGGGGAATCAGGTTAATTAGCTTATCACTATACTCATCTACCTATGGCTCTGTGCACAGGCTTATCCCTACCAGTTACTGTCCCTGGGCACCCAAGCCCTAGTGGCTAGTCCAAACTGGGCAACTGGTAGGGCCCTTCACACAGAGAAAAGAAAATTAGTTAAACAGTCAGCAGTACAGTAATTCCATTTGGATTCAATGTGGCACTCAACAGGAGCGACCTGAATTAGTACTCACGACCTCCAAACAAGATAGGGTCCTTCAATGTCAGCAGGGCTACTCTTGAGCTCCACGAGACTCCTCACACATTTATATGGCAAACTGCAACAGGCAAAAGTCCTTTAATGGCAGCAGGATTCAGTCGAGCTACACAAGCCTCCTCACACACTTATATGGTAAACAGTCACAGGCAAAAGTCCTTTAATGGCAGCAGGATTCATTTGAGCTACACAAGCCTCCTCACACATTTATATGGTAAAAAGAAAGTACTATACAAGGCAGGCTGCTTCTCTATCCCGATCGCAATTACTGCACAATACCTGGGAGAACACACAGCAGATTCAGTTCCTGACAGACCGAGTGCAATTCAGCAATTTCTCCAGTCTTCTATAGGGTGAGCCTGGTTTCTACTCTCAGATATCCTTTGATTCTCTTCACAGGACGGATTCAGTCCTAACAAGCAGTTACACAAGCTGCAGACTGGAACTCTGGGCCTTACACACGCTTCCGACTAAAACTGCACACCAAAAAGCACAGGGCTCCTTCCTCTTCACTGCCAGAGCTCAACTGAAACTCCAGCAGACAAAACTGGCACTCCTTTGAGTTCTCCCAGTTCTTGGCTGGATTGGGGCTCACTCACATTAGACTGCCCATGTTGGTCCAAAAGGCGCCAAGTCTAAACTACATCTCCCAGAGTCACTGCCCATACAATCCTCTGTGGCTGGCTCAGATTATGAGTCCAAGTTCTGATTCGTCAAGGCACCATTTAGAGCTACCTTAACCCACACTGATTGGTCCAGTTCAGCAGTTCAAAACTTCAAAATTGGGATGAGTTTCTGGATGGAAGATAACTTTCCAGGTGTTTGTTTCATCGGTCAGACCCGAGAGGTTTATTGGGGTGGAAGCCTTTTCTAGCCCTGTCCTCAAGCTAACGGTGCGCTGTGGTTCTGTTGCTGTAGGGCGGCAGCATCCGCAGCTCTTCCGTTTTCCCTGCTCGGTAGCCGGTTGGTGACCGTTGCAGGGAGCGGGTTGGAAAGAGGTATCAGGAGTTGGGCGAGGACTCTCCTGAAAGTCATTGTTGGAATTCTGGATCTTACTGCCTCAAGCCGGAGTCAGAGGGTTGACATTTGGCCCTTGGTTTTTCGGATTAATCTTGGTTCTACCTGGATTACCTTGGATTTTGCCTCAGTCCCGGTCTCTTGATCTGACTGTGAGTTTTGACTTGCTAGCTTATTCTAGCTAGCTCACTTTGGACCTGTTGGTTTTATTGTTATATCTGAGTTGGACATTTTATAGTGTTAATCTGACTGAACTATCTCTTTATGTGAGGGATGATTTCGTCACTGGATGATAGTTGATTCAATTGTCTGTTTGGACATATTTATTTAATTTTAAAGTTTATTATTAGCTTAGTTTATTAATTTTAGGTATATTTTATTTTCTCCCAGTGGTGAGAGGACTGGGTGGGAAGTAATGTAGAGTTTTGTTTTATTGTTAGTGTTTTATATAGATTTGGAGGGTGAGAGGTTTGTGGAATTATTATTTAGGATTGATTTTTATCTGGAATTAAGGGGTGGGTTATATAATCTTAAAATCTAGGATTCTTTATTTGATATATATTAGAATTTTAAAAATGTGTTGGGATAGTACGAGGACAGTCGGGTGTTATTCCCCCTCCGAACTCAGAGACCTTCGTCCTTTTTTCTGCCCCCCTTTACCAATAGAAGTTTATAGGCGATGTAGGGCCTTAGGGATTGTTAGAAGAAGGAAGAGGACTGGGCCTGGGTTTGGAGAGGGAATGGAAAGGACGGATGATAGGGATAGTAGGGACTAGAGATGCCCTGGGGCAAAATGGGTCCAGGAAAGGGGTTCCCCATGCCTGGTTCCCATACCCAAGGGTTCTGACTATGGTCAGCAGGTAATACGATCATCCTCGGTGTCTCATCCTACTCGGGCGGTGTTATGCAATGCCAGGTCTATTAGGAACAAAACGCTATTATAGCTGATTTTGTTGGGATATCAGACCTGGCGGCATCACTGAGACCTGGCTGGATGGAAATGCTGGACCAGTTTTGAGGCAGCAGTTCCAGACGGATACTCAGTGATACACCGTCCGAGGTTGGATCAGAGGGGCGGGGTGCCATCTTTAGATGATCAGAACTGGGCCTAGTGGAGGTACCAGTGGGAACTACCAAAACCTTTGAATGTATCCTGGCCGAGGTGTGGGGTGCAGGATACTGTATACCATCCACCAGGTGATGGGAATGTTTTCCTGCAGGGCAGTGGCGGACCTCGTTGTCTACTTGACATTGGGGTCACCCAGATGGTTGGTGTTGGGGGACTTCAATGCCTGGGTTGACGGTGAGTTTTCGAGTTTGTCAAGACTCTCCAGTTAATGATGTCACTGGGCTTCACACAGGTTATTTCCTCCTCGACCCATATTGGTGGTCATTCATTGGATTTGGTGTTCCTTCTGAGGATGGAGATATCCGATTTGGTGGTGGAACCGATCGGATGGTCTGACCATCACTCCATTGGGTTCAGTTTTGGGGCCACCTGTAGGCCGCCCCTCACGGAGATGGTCCGGTATCGCCTTTAAGGGTGTCTCCTGATGGTCTGATGGTGGTGCTAGACCTATCAGTTTACCGAGATTGCATGGATCCAGGTGAGCTGGTACTTGCCTATAATGAGGCGGTGGCAGGGGCCCTGGATTCCATTGCTCCTGTTCGTGTTCGTCCTCTCACCCTTCGACCTAAGTCTCCTTGGTTTGATGAGACTTTGAGGGAGTTGAGGAGAGTTGGACGAAGGCTGGAGAGGTGCTGGTGGAGGTTGGGCCAGGATTGTGACAAACTTAGATTGATGGATCACTACGTGTCCTATCAATCAGCAATCTCTCGTAAGAAGGCAGAATTCCTGTCCAGAGAGATTGCTGCTGCACAGAATAGATTCAGCTCAGCTCTTTCAGGACTGTGGACAGATTTGCAATCCAATCTGTCTGCAGTCCAGAAGAGTGTTTTCTCAAGAACGGTGTGAGGAGTTTGCTCTATTCTTTTCAGATAAGGTTGCCACATTAGATCAGACATCCATCAAACTCTCCAATGGGAGTGGTGATGGTCGGCAGGAGATGTCGGACACCCAGTTTGAGTGGTCTGACTTCAGCCTTCCTACAGTTGAGGAAATTGTGATGATCATACAATTGTTGCGTCCGACCAACTGTAGTTAGGATCCAGGCCCACACGTCTCTTAGTGGGTGTGTGGACAAATTGGCCCATCCTAGCTGAGATAGTCTGTAGGTCCTTGGAGATGGGGATTTTTCCAAATCCTCTAAAGGAGGCGGTGGTTCAGCCTATCCTTAAGAAATCCTCCTTGGACCTGGACTGTCTGGCAAACTTGTTGGTAAATTTATTGAGAAGGTGGTTGCTCTGCAGTTGAATGATCATTTGACCAGCCACAATCTCTACGACTCTCTCCAGTCCGGATTCCGGAAAAGACATAGTACCGAGACAGTGTTGATTCGGGTGCTAAATGACCTCCTAATAGCGAGAGATCGAAGATCACGTTCCATTCTGGTCCTTCTTGATCTCTCTGCAGCATTTGATACTGTAGACCATGGTGTGCTACTGAATGCTCATGGTCTCATCTGTGGACTGTCTGGTACAGTCCTCAGTTGGTTTCGATCTTACCCGAGGTAGGACGCAGAGAGTGGTGTCCGGATTTTTCTCAGCATCAGTCTCCTATCCTGTGGGGTACCGCAGGGTTCCATTTGGCACCCATGTTGTTTGCAGTATATATGTTGCTTTTAAGAGCGATTATTAGGCAGTATGGTCTGAGTTTTCACTGCTATGCAGATGATACTCAGCTGTACATGTCCTTTGCACCTGGTCATGATACTGCCTTGTCGGTTTTTAATAACTGTCTTGCTGAAATCCAGGACTGGATGAATGTGAGTTGGCTGAGGTTGAATCCTGTTAAAACTGAGGTGTTGGTTGTGGGCCAGGATCGCCGGAGGCGGGTTTATTGGTTGGATCACCTCGGGTTTATGGCTCGGGATACTCCGCTAAATACCTCAGACCGCTCATGATCTGGGCGCTGTATTTGGCGACCACTTGACATTTAAATTCCAGGTGTCAGCGGTTGTCAAAACCTCTTTTACCATCTGAGGAACATCGCCTCGGTGAAACACCTGGTTCCCCCGCATCTGCTGCTCTTGGTTCACGCTTCGCACCTCCCGCCTTGACTATTGCAACTCGCCTATCTAGGGCTTCCTGGGGCTGAGATTCACTGTCTGCAGCTAGTGCAGAATGCGGCAGCCAGGCTGTTGACTGCTCTTCCAGGGCCAGTCATATAACGCCTGTGCTCCGTGGTCTGCACTGGTTGCCAGTTTACTGGCTAATCACCTTAAGGTTGGTTTGCTGACCTATAAGGCCCTACATGATCAGGGACCGTTTACCTGAAAGATCTCCTTCATCCCTTATTGTCCCCCCTGCTCTCTCCGATCCACTGACGTAGGATTGCCAGAGAGTCCCAGGGTTCGTTTAAAAACCCAGGAGCTAGATCTTTAGTTTTATGGCTCCAACCTGTGGAATTCTCTACCTCGTCAGGTGCGGGAAAGCCCTACTGTCCATAGTTTTAAAGAATCTTTGAAGACTCACCTTTTTAAGAAAGCATACAATGATTTTTAAATTGGTGTTTGTTGTACTTGTAATTGTTTGTTTAGTATTGTATTTTATTGAAATTGTTTTATCTAGTATTGTACAGGCGCCTTGGTTTTAGAAAGGCGCCTTAAACAAATAAATAAAGATTGAGATTGATTGAGATTGAAAACTAGAATGGGGAACTAGGCAAACACAGTTCTCACTGCAAAGAAAGCAGGTTAGACAAACTGTAATTTCATTATTACTCTAAATGATTTCTGGCAAACAGTTACATCTTTCAGATAGGTTCCCTTTGCACTCCTAGTGACTGCAAAAATGGAGTGAATTGGCAGCAGCTCGAGTGGTACTCAAGCAGAGAAGCACACAGTCCCCCCCATATAAACTAATTATGTCTGCAAGCAGACAGCTCTTAAAGAGACAGTACCAGGCTCTAAAAAACACTCACTGATAAATGGCTTAAACGCAAACACCATTCAGGCTTGGAGCATTCAAGCAAGCTCCTGAAGTCTTTGGGAACCCCCATTTGCAGGGCGTTACTCTTCCTGGCCTGGGAAAGCTTGATGTCCGCAAGCAAGTACCTCTATAAGTTTCAACTGCAACCATATACATTTGCATTAGGCTCACACATGTAATCATCAGTCAAATACATCATTTTACCAAGAACACATTTCTGAAACATTGCACGTCACTTTACACAGTATTACACACACATTGTACCATAACTCAAGTTATTACCTCTTGTACATGAAACCTGAGGAGAGGGGGCCTTCCTTATCAGTTACCTTGGGGCTGGACGGGGAAGGGCACCATACTTAGAGGGCAACACAAGTAACTTGAGTTACCACTGACGTCAGTTTTGGCAATGAGCTCGGGACACATACACCTTTATGGACAAATATTGAGAGGCAAGTCCACAGGCCTCCCAAGGGAATCATAACTGAGGTGCACCACAGGCTTTACAGCTTGACCAGTCTTTCTAGGGGAACTGTTACAGTCTCTGCACTCTGAGCCTCATTTTCAGCATTGTCCTCACTTGTCAGGAGTCTCCATGGGGTAGAGAGGCTAGAACTTGGGGCACTTTCAGCTCCAGGAGTTACAGTTTCTGAGTCCACAACATTTGGCTCGTATGGAGAGCTTTCGGACACTGGCAGTGGCCTGTCAGGGCACTCAAAATACTTTGTTGTTCTGTGTATCACCAGTCTGCCCCAATCCATCATTTCTCTCCCTGAAGCTCAAACAGTTCAACCATGCACAATGATTCCATTTCATCTGATCTGATGTTTTGCACTTCACTTTCTGGGAGCATTGGCTCCAGGGACGAAGCTGGGGGCTTAGACAGTCCAGGAGGCCCAGCTTTGTCTCCAGTATTGACTAGGATTGCCCCAAACAATTGACTCAGTTCATAAGAAGGATAGTATTCAAAGTCACTCTCACTTTCTTCTGATATGGACTGACAGTCATGCTCAACTGGCACTTGTGGAGGGGAACACTTTAACTCTGCTTCTGTAGGTGCAGACTTTCTTGATCTTTCTTAGCAGCAGCTCTAGTCACTGGTCCAGAGGGGGCATCTTCTGGGGCTCAGACTCAATCAAGATTTGTCCAATGGGCAGTAAATGATTTCTATGCATTGTTTTTACATCTTTTGAATTATTCTCAGGCCTTACTTTGTACACTGGCAGATCATCTAGTTTGCCCACTACAATGTGAGGAAATGGTGCCATCTGTCAGCAATCTTGTGTTTGCCATGCAGTCCCAGATTTCTTAGCACTACCGTCCCGATCTCCCTCCTGGAGTTCCTGTGTTTTCACCTTTTATCATACCTTTCTTTGTTGGCCAGATTTCTTTTGGCAGCCATGGTTTGAGCCAGTTGGTACGCATGAGTTAGCTGGGCCTTTAACTTTTGACATACTGTAAATAGTTGTCAGCTTGAACCCCATCGAGAGAGACCCCAAACACACATCTACTGGTAGTTGAGCTTCTTCCAAACATCAGGGCGGTAGGGGAGAATCCAGTGGCATCACTTTTGGTGCAGTTATAAGCATGAACCAGGGTGCTAATTTGTTGGCTCCATCTAGGCTTGTCCTTTGCTGGGTGCCTGGACATATCTAGCAAAGTCGCGTTGAAACGCTCAGGCTGTGGATCCCCTGGGGTGGTAAGGAGTGGTTCTGGACTTTCAGACTCTCCACAGAGAAAGCATCTCTTTGATGAGGACACTCAAAGTCTCCTGATCAGAATGGATTTTCAGAGCCCCATAGTGAACAGAAAAGTTTTCTACAAGTACTTTGGCCACAGTGGATGCTATCTGGTCTTTGTGTGGGAAAGCTTGGGCATATCTCGTGAATGGTCAGTGACCACCAGCACATTACTGATATTTCTTTGATCTGACTCCAAACTCAGAAAATCAATACAGACCAACCCATGGGTGCAATGTGGTGATGTTAATAAGGGGGCAGCCTCTGGGCAAAAGCTTCTCTGTAAGCAGCTACAAGTTTGAATGTGTTGTCCACATCAGCCCCCATCTAGGCCAATAGAATCTGGATCTCACCAAGTCAAGTGTTCTGTCTATACCGAGGTGCCCCATGTGGTTGTGCAAGGACATCAGTACTGAGTCTCAAAGGCAGTGGGCAGCACTAGTTGTTGTTTGTCTACTTGTCCTCCTCTGTCTACTGTTTCTCTGTATAACAGTTTATTGACTGTTTCAACTTAGGACCTTCTTTGTAAACAGCAGTTCTCAAATCAGTGGAGCTTAATTTGGACACATATTTCTTTCCTGCATAGAGGGCTTCTAAAGCCGTTTTGATCATGGATCGCGGATTGAGCTCACCAAATACTGTCATTGTCCAGCTGAGGCAGTGCACCAATGTCTATTGCAGAAAAGTGGCAATAAGCAGCAGGTATGAAATTCTCAGAGGGTCCCAAGCAATCCACCATGCAGTCCATCTGGGTCCTGGACATTTGTTCCTCCCTGTCAAACTTCGCAGAGTGCCCGAATGTCAGGTTCTGCCAATCGGATCCAATCATTCTGGGGAACAGGCCTCGGGAGAGAGCATCAGCATCTATGTGGTTCAGACCTGCTCGGTATTCGAGAGCATAGTCATATGTAGATAATGCAGAAAGCCACTCTATGCCAGTGGCATCCAACTTAGCTGAGGTCTGCACATAGGTCAAAGGATTATTGTCAGTTTTTACTAGTATTTTAGCCCCATACAAGTACTCATGGAATTGGTCAACAATAGCCCACTCTAAAGCTAGGGAACTCTAACTTAGTGTACAGGATAGTTCTTTTCGATGGGGTCAGGCTTCTACTGGCAAAGGCCACTGGTCTCAGGCCATTCTCATGCTTTTGGTACAACACAGCCCCTAACCCTTGTAAGCTAGCATCATGTGCAGGACGTATGTTTTCTTGGATCGGCATAGGCCAGCACTGGAGCATGGGTAAGTTGATATATGATCTCATGAAAAGCAGTCTCAATCAGGAGTCCAGGGGCCCCAAATACTTCACTCAGATGAAAATACACTCTTCAGTCTTGAGGGACGCTGACTTTTGATATTTTTGTGGGTTGGGGATACCCTTGAGTAAGGTTAAGTAAAGGGCGGATCACTCTTGAATAGTCCTTGATGAAACGCTATAATAACCACAGAATCCCAGGAATCTTTGCAGTTCTTTAGATTTTTGGCTGTGGCCAGGTGGTCAGGCTCAACTTATTTGGGTCGGTCTCATTCCCTGTGGATACTATGTGTCCCACATACTTTACTGATGTTTGAAAGAATTGACACTTATCAATGGACAGTTTAAGGCCAAAGTCCTCCAGTCGGTCCAATACCTAAATAATCTGGTCTCATGTTCCTCCAGTGAGCTGCCAAACACAATAACATCATCTGAGGTATACCAGGCACTCTGTAAGTTCATGTCCCCGCTGCACGCCCATCAATCGCAGAAAGTGGCTGGGGCACCTGAAACTCCTTGAGGTATCCTCATGAATTCATAGAAGCCGCGGACAGATAAAGGCTGTCTTCACGGTCCTCTGGGCCATCGGATCTGGTAGTACCCACTGCGGAGATCCAGCACAGAGAACCACTTGCTCCCGCTTAGGCGAGTCCAAAGCATCCTGAATGCGGGCATCGTGGTACTGATCAGGGATAGTCCTGGCGTGTAAGGTGCGATAATCCACGCACATCCTTACTGTCCCATTCTTTTTCCTCACTACCACAATGGGGAAGCATAAGGGCTTCTGGATTCATTACACCAGCAGCTAACATTCTTGCAGATGCCGTCTCACATCATCTATATAAGCAGGTGCCAGGCGTCGAGACCTCTCGTAAATGGTCTTTCGTTATGCAGCCGGATATTGTGCTCAGCCCTTGCACGCATCCTACGTCCCATTCCTTTAAAGAAAACACTTGGTCTCTCTGGGCAAGCTTCTCACTGATCCTCACTTTCCATTCAGCTGGCAACGGGAGTCGTCAAATCAAACAAGTCTTGTATTACTTGTCATTCTTCCTCTAACTCTTGTTGCTGGGTAGCACTGCAGTGTTTGCATAATGCACATTAGCCAGGATGCAACTTTATTTACTCAATGTTCTTCTGACACATTAAGAACTTGGACCATTAGTCCTCTGGTACAAGCATGGCCTAGCTGGTAAATACTAGGCTTGACCAGCAGTCCTCTGGCAATTTTCCATCGCCTGTGCATCCAACATTAATATTTTAGTCTAACATCCTTTCTTACGGACCTCTCCTGTAAAGTACACTGGGCATTGTTAGGATCAGAGACTCAGGATCCTTCTTCCATACAATTCCGACCGGTTCCTCTGTTCTTATTTCAGCTTCTGTTGCCTCATAGGCCTCTAATTAAAGTCGAACTCTTAAAGCTCTACTTAGTCTTGACCCTCGTTTTCATAACACAACTGTGCCAGCTTCCGAACATATGAGCATTTGTTCCAATCAACAAAGGGACACCATCATACAGTCCAGTGGGGACACACTAAGGCTAGGTCTCTACTTGTTCTGCCACTCCAGCCAGTCAGGTGGGGAAAGACAGCCAAATTCGATATACCCGGAATAGGGTAGGCTCTCTCACTTAACCCCTACATGCATGTCCTTCTAATGGTTGTAAGTGGTATGTCTGACAACGCTTCTGATACCAATCCTGAACATAATTGTCACTGGGAGCCACTGTCTATGCATAGCTTTTGTAGACAGCTCCATTCACCTTTACAGTGGTCTCCATGGAGGGACCCACTATTCTGGACCAGTCTGAGAGTGTGGTAGTGGGGGCTTGGGCAACTGACCTCGCTACAAAAAGACGCGTTAGCATTTTTGGTGCCCTCACTGGGATCATTTTGTGCACTTTCAACCACTGATTTGTTCTCCAAGCCTCCTGTAGTCTATGTGCAACTTTGTCAGTCTTTTGGGATCGCATTCCCTCTTCATGTGCCCATCCTTCCGCAATTATAGCAAACATACTTGGAGTTTGATGGTCGAGGCTCACACTGGGAGCCAGGTGGGTCCTACTAACTGGAAACCTTGTGCCATCTCTGTCTGCGGTGTAAGCATTTGAGACATTTCACAGTTTCTCCACTTCCATGGTCAAGGAATTGAGTTTGAGCTGTTATCTGTAGGAGACATGTGTGGGTACCCCACCCCATAGCAGATGCAGTCGGATATAGGTCGGGGTCTGATTTGCATGTGTGTGCCTTATAAAGGGACTGTTTTTGAATTCCGGATCTCTCAACAGTTCACTGCATTGTGGTACATTTTTCCTTGTCAGTAGCACTCACTGACTGCCAATCTCTGCCTCTGAACTTCACTCTTCTTGGTCACCTCAGTCACCGGGTCATAGCCGCAGCTATTGGTGCAGGTCCTCCCCGAGGTCGCCTTTTCTCAACTCTCGAATTCTCTCATTAACTCACTCATGAGGGTGGGATTCCAGTCGATTTGCCAGGCTTAACTGAAGCAACAGTGTTCTGAGAAGGGGCAGACTTATGATCCTGTCCAGCCTGGTTCGGTCCAGTTCAATCGCTGGCAAACTACCCTTCTGAGGCATTCTCCTGCAACAATTTTCCAGCCGAGATACATACACAGACAACAACTCCCTTGGTATCGTTGGCATTTCTTTACTCTCCACCATAGATCTCTCTTAACAGAATCTTGGCCCTGTCACACATTCTCCAAGGCCTCAAGATAGGTCTGTGCAGTCACTTCGGGTTACTGGCCCGTTTAGCATGGATGGTAGCCGGGCGGGACTGGAGGCTCTCACCCAACCCTCTTTCGCTTTTTCGAAAGTATCTTGCTATTCTAGCTATTTAGGGCAACATAGTCTATCCAGGTTTCCCAGTCATCCTCCCCTTGGGGGTGGGAGGGTGCCAGTAAGATCCTCAACCTTGGTAAGAGTCGCGACTAATGGCAGTGCAGAAATAGGGAGTCTGTATTGGTTCAGCCACCATTACGGTACTGGAGCGGGAGGGTGTTGGGGAGGAACACCCCAGGTGGCAAGAATAGTTTCTTCAAGTCCTCCACAGTTTTCCTTCCCCAGCAAACCATTTAGCAAATTTCCTCAAAGTTTCAGACAGTGATGGGGGCTCATTCTCCGGTCTTTACTGTACTTAGTTATCACCTCCAGGCAGTGAGGGTCCTCTGGGGTAATGGTCTGTGGCACTTTGGAGCTATCTATGGGATCCTAAACTCTACTAGGCCAGGAAAGTGTGGGTGAGCAGATTAGGATGCCGACCCACCCACCAGTGGGTTTTGTAAATCTTTCACCTTTGAAAGTACTCCCGTAGCAGGTCCGTGATTGATACCCAGGGATGTCCAGGATAAGCATAGCATTTTGGGGCTTAATTCCTCCCAGTAGCACCACTCCACCAGCCGGGTGCACGCCACTCTGTCGGGGTACCCATTTTTTCTTAACAGTGGTTTCGTAAATATGGCCTACTAGAGGACACACAATCCCAGCGGTGAGCCTCTGAAGATGTAACCCTCAGATGGCGCTATCCCAGGGGCTACTCCCTGCCTGATTTGCCACCAACAGGTTGAGGGCCTGGATCCGATGGCGTGCCTCCACCCAGAGGTCAGGGTTGCAATAGTTAAACTAACTTGGTCACAGCCCTCTGGGACACTGCAACCTCCTTCTTCCCACTAGTGTTCCACAAATATATCAGAATTACCTTCACAGTATACACTTTACCCCCAGGACTGGTTCAGGCACTGGACCTCCTGTAAAATAAGATACAGTACAACAATCACAGTACAATACTTAACATAGACAATACTTCTAGGTAGTATAACTTGCTGAAACAAGCGGTCTGATTTATTTAGGGTTATAACAAGGACAGGGGAATCAGTTAATTAGCTTATCACTTTACTCATTCCTTTATGGCTCTGTGCACAGGCTCATCCCCACCAGTTACTGTCCCTGGGTACCCAAGCCCCAGTGGCTAGTCCAAACCGTGGCAGCTGGTAGGGCCCTTTCACACAGAGAAAAGAAATTTGGTTAAACAGTCAGCAGTACAGTAATTCCATTTGATTCAATGTGGCAATTAACAGGAGCGCACCCTGAATTAGTACTCACGACCTCCAAACAAGATAGGGTCCTTCAATGTCAGTAGGGCTACTTTGAGCTCCACGAGACTCTCACACATTTATATATAACTGCAACAGGCAAAAGTCCTTTAATGGCAGCATGATTCACTGAGCTACACAAGCCTGCTCACACATTTATATGGTAAACAGTCACAGGCAAAAGTCCTTTAATGGCAGCAGGATTCACTTGAGCTACACAAGCCTCCTCACACATTTATATGGTAAAAAGAAAGTACTATACCAGGCAGGCTGCTTCTCTATCTCGAGAACACACAGCAGATTCAGTTTCTGACAGACCGAGTGCAATTCAGCAATTTCTCCAGTCTTCTACAGGGTGAGCCTGGTTTCTACTCTTCAGATATCCTTTGATTCTCTTCACAGGACGGATTCAGTCCCATAAGCAGTTACACAAGCTGCAGACTGGAACTCTGGGCCTTACACACGCTTTCCGACTAAAACTGCACACAAAAAAAGCACAGGGCTCCTTCCTCTTCACTGCCAGAGCTCAACTGAAACTCCAGCAGACAAAACCGGGCACTTCCTTTGAGTTCCTCCCAGTTCTTGGCTGGATTGGCTGTCACTTCAATAGACTGCCCCTGTTGGTCCAAAAAGGTGCCAAGTCTAAACTACATCTCCCAGAGTCACTGCCCATACAATCCTCTTGTGGCTGGCTCAGATTATGAGTCCAAGTTCTGATCTGGCCAAGGCACCATTTTAGAGCTACCTTAACCCACACTGATTGGTCCAGTTCAGCAGTTCAAAACTAGAATGGGGAACTAGGCAAACACAGTTCTGACTGCAAAGAAAGCAGGTTAGACAAACTGTAATTTCATTATTACTCTAAATGATTTCTGGCAAACAGTTACATCTTTCAGATAGGTTCCCTTGCACTCCTAGTGACTGCAAAATGGAGTGAATTGACAGCAGCTCGAGTGGTACTCAACAGAGAAGCACACAGTCCCCCCATACAAACTAATTATGTCTGCAAGCAGACAGCTCTTAAAGAGACAGTACCAGAGGCTCTAAAAACACTCACTGATAAATGGCTTAAACGCCAAACACCATTCAGGCTTGGAGCATTCTAGCAAACTCCTGGAAGTCTTTTGGAACCCCCATTTGCAGGGGGGTTACAGTTGCACTGTATCTTCTTATTTTACAGGGGGTCCCAGTGCATGAACCAGCCCTGGGGGTAAGTGTATACTGTGAAGGTAATTCTGATATACTGTGTGGGCCACTAGTGGGAAGAAAGGGGGGTTGCAGTGTCCCAGAGGGCTGTGACCAAGTTAGTTTAACTACTGCAAACCCTGACCTCTGGGTGGAGGCACCCGCCATCGGATCCAGGCCCCTCAACCTGTTAGTGGCAAATCAGGCAGGGGTAGTAGCCCCTGGGATAGCGCCATCTAGGGGTTACATTTGCTTCCAAAACTTTTAATAGTTACTGTAAAATAACTTCTTATCCTAAGGATTTTATTTTCTAATCAGCCCAAACAAATCACAGATCCCATGCATGTGACACATATTGATAATCTAGTGATAATAATTAAGGTTTAGATGCTAAAATGCTACATACTGGTAAATACATTATATATATATATACTGTATATGTATATATACTGTGTATATATATATATATATATATATATATATATATAAATAGTTTTACACCACAAGTTATGTCCTGATCTCTTTATTAGCAAATGGGGGAAAGGAAGGGAACTTGGTATTGCTATCAGGTGGCAGTTTTGTGGTGGAGGAGGTTGTGGGAGATCGCATGTGTGACAGTATGCCTTTAACCTAGCTTTTGACTAGCTCACCTGTGAGCTGAGCCAGTCTGGCATTTAGCAATGCAGGGCAAGCAGGCTTTGCAAAGTACAGGTGCAGTACTCAGTAAAGGAATATACACTGTGGAGGAAAAGTGAGGAGGGACTACTTCAGTCTGAGTCTAGACTAGCCCACAATAAAAGCATTCAGCTGCAAGATGTTTGCATTAAAATACATTGCTTTTGAACCACAGCTGGTTGTCAGGAAGCAGATGTGCTGTGATCAGTGCAGGTGTTGCCAGGCACTCCCAACTTGAAGGCAGTCTCAGACTTGTGCTGGATGGGTGGTCACCATGGCATAAATGGATTAAATTGCTTCCAACTGGCACAAGATGAAGTGATGCCCACATGAGCCAGCTATTTTCAATTAGCAGTGCATGGCACCTACCCCAGACTTTGGGTTGTACACAACCAGAATATGGACTGTCCCTGACCAAGCCCTGATCAGTATGAAATGGGTGCCCCATTATAGGGGTCAGATGGGACAGTCAAAGCAGCACACAGGAGATCTGGGAGGGGTGTGTGTTCAGGAAGGTGGTTTGTGGGACCAGATAAATCGGACCAGAGCAGAAGGTGAGCCTGGCTAAAAGAGGCCATCAAGTGAATTAAAAAGATATACACATAAATTAAATTATCTTCAATATAATGTACTATTTTTCCTGTTCAGTTACTTCTGAATGTGGATAATGTCAGTCACATTTATATTATTGCATTAGTAGCCACTGTGCCTCTGACCAGAGCTGGTTAGAACTGCAACAGCCAGGAGCGAGCAGCATCTGTTTATTTTGTTTGGGCTCCCAACCAACTGCCTTCAATCAATGCTGCACCATTGTCAGGCCTGTAACTGCCTGCTGTACACACACTCAGAGACAGGAAACTTCCAAGGACTTTGGTGTACCAGTAGGGGATACAGTCAGGACTCTAGGTTCATGTGATTTTGGAAGTATCTGAATTCCAAAATAAGGTAAAACATCCAAAATAAAGGGGCAGAACTACTGACTTCAAAATGTTGAAAAATAACATGCCGAACATGAAAATGCCAGCAGAAACAGGCCTCACGATTGTGTCGAGTCTGGCTGATTGTGCAGCTAGCCCCTCAATTTGCAGCCGCCACACCCACTCCCTCCCTTTTCATAATTACCCCTTTACTCTGTCCCATGCCCTCTTAAACTGCCTACAGTGCTACAGGCTACTACCTCCAGGCAGAGTATTCCACTTATCCACCACCCTCTCTGTGAAATAAAGTCTCCTGACTTCTGAATCTTCCCCTCCAGTATCAGCTGGTGCCCTCGTGACCCTCCCCTTCTAATCTGGAAAATCTCTTCTGTACTAGTCTTGTTTATCCCCTTTAAGTATTTAAATGTTTTGATCATGTCCCCCTTATTCCTCCTCTCCTCCAGGGAATACATGTTCGGTTTGCACAGCCTCTCCTCATAGCAGTATCCCTCTAATCCCTGGCTCATCTTTGTTGCCCTCCATTGTGCACCCTCCACCATTCTTCAGGACTGGATGCCAGTCCTGCATTCAGTATTCGAGGTGCGGCCTGACCAGCGACCTGTATAGGGGCAGGATCACCTCCCTATTTCTGGAGGAGATTCCCCCTCGCTATACACCCCAGCATCCTGTTGGCATTCGCTGCCTCCTTCCTGCACTGCACTGAGTTGTTCATACTCCCCGTTATAAGCACCCTCTAGATCCTTTTCTTCCTCAGTGTATTCCAGCTGTACCCCCAGCTGGTAGCTCCTCCCCTGGCTATTAGCCTTAAAGTGTAATACCTTGCACTTTTTGGCATTAAACCCCAACTGCCATGAATCCAACCACTCTTGTAGTTTGGTCAGGTCCTCCTGCAGCCCCTCCACCCTTTGATGTCATCTACCACACTTCCCATTTTGTGTCATCTGCAAAGAGACTGATCTTACTCTGGACCCCATGGAGATATCAGCTATGAATATCCTGAACAACACCAGTCCCAATACTGATCCCTGTAGCACTCCGCTTGTAATATCCCTCAGTGATGAGAGTTCCCAATATCACCACCCTTTGATGCCTTCCTTCTGCCAATTGGTGATCCAATTAACCATCTTTGTTCCCACCCCTATATATTACAGCTCCCCTTAGTCTCCCTATTTGGCACAGAATCAAAGGCCTTGCTGAAATCCAAATACAGGATAACCACCGCATGGCCTTTGTCCAGTTCCCTTGTTAAACAGTCATAGTACTCAATCAGGTTTGTCTGGCAGGATCTTCCTGGAAGACCCATGCTGCTGATCTTCCTGGAGACCATTGTTCTCCAAAAGGTCACCAGCCTCTTTTAGGATCGCTCCATGACTATTCCACAATTGATGTGAGGCTTTCCAATCTGTAGTTGCCTGGTTCACCCTTAGGTCCAGTTTTGTGAATTGGCACCACATGGGCCAACCTCCAGTACTGTGGTTTTGCATCCTGTGTCCAGGAGGTATTACTGCCAGGATCTCCGCTAGTTTCTTGAGTACCCTTGGTGAATACCATCTGGACATGGTGCCTCATCACCCCTCAGTGCTCTTAATCCTTTCAGCACCCTATCCTCTGTAATCCCTATATCAGTCACCCTCCCCCACCCACTCCTCCTCTCCCAGGAGGTGTCTGCCCCTTCTCGTCTCATGAACACAGAGCAGAAGTAATCATTAAGTGCCTCTATCTGGTCCTCCCCTTCTCCACCTAGCTCCCATCCTTCCTAATCATCACAATCAGATCTTTTGTTTTCCTTTTTACCAATGTATCTGAAGAAGTCCTTTTCTCCGTTCTTAATGTCCTGCGGCAATCTCAGTTCTCTGGAAGTCTTGGCTGCTCTGACCAGCCTGGTAACCTCCCTGGACTTCTTCATATACACCTCCCTGTTATCCCCCATTCCCCATTTCTTGAGTCTCCAATGTTGGAAGCATGGAAGTAAAAAACAATAGATTTTTCTGAACAGAATCTTAATTTACCAGTAAGATTTTACATTACCTTCTAAAACTTTTTCTCATGACAACTCTGACTTCCAACATTTGGAGTCCATGAAGTATTCTGACTTCCAAAAGTGGAACCTTGGAAGTTGTTGACACGCACAGCAAAAAAAAAAAAAACAGAAAAACAAAACACTGAACCCCTCAATAAATTCAAGACTTTGAGGGGCTCAGCAAAGGGTGGTGGGCTTTGTGGAGAGTGATCTATGAAATGTTCATTGCATTTAACCTTCTTCCCATCTCAAGCATGTCCCTATCCCCCAATGAATATCCCTTGATTTGAACTGCAGTTTATTATGTTTGAAATATTTACTGAGTTTTCTTATTTCACATGCTTAGAGTATACTTTGTGTGTGTGTGTGTGTGTGTGTGTGTGTGTGTGTGTGGGGTGTATATATTTCCTGTCACTAAGGATAGGTGATCCCTTCATTTCCTTTGGAACAGCACCCTGTCAAAAGGATTTCCATAGGTTGAAGCACCATACCACTTTATAATTACCTCTAATACCAGCTGGCCTAGGCACCATTCACCCAAAGCCTTTACAGACTATCCCCAGGCACCATTGAACAGATGTAGTCTCACATCTTGTGGGTACAGAAAGAAAGTGTATTCAGGAGGTTGATATCTACAGCCAATGACTCCAGTATGAGAAATAGAACACAAACTGAGGGCTTAGCAAAATGCAGGAAGTACACTTTTCCCAGGGGAATATCAAACATCAAGAAACAAACTGCTGCCCGCAGGCCCCAGCAGCTTGTCAGCACCTTCACAATAGTTAGTGAACTCTATTAAACAGTTTTTAAACTTTTCACATATAGCTTGCATAATTTATTAAATCAAAAACTTGTTTCTTGAGCCGGCCCAGTGGCGCTGAGGTTTGAGGCGCTGGACGCCACACCTCATGCTGCACTGGCAACCCGGGTTCAGGAACAGGATCAGGTCAGCAGGGGGAGGGAGGGAGGACTGAGTGTCTCAACTGATGCTCTCCTCCCTCTGGGGAGGGTTACCAGGGGTGCCTTGTGCACCCACATCCCGAAAGAGCCGGTGGAAGCACGGGCTCTCCAGGGTTCTGGCGGCTCCATTCACTGGAGTCGGGGAAGGGGGACGCTGTCAGGCGCTTGGGAGAAGGCGTGCTTTAGCATGTCACTTCTCTGGATGTATGTCCTTGCACCGGCGTCCCAGGTGACTGGGAACCACAGAAAAGTGGAAAAAGCCTCAGTGAGCCTAGATGACGACCGCTCCAAACAGCCATGCAGGTCCAGAACCCACGGGCAGATCTCCGCTGTGCAGGTGCTCCACAGTAGGAGGAGGAGGTAAGGAGCACCGGCACTCTAGGGGACGAGGCGCGTGGTAGCGGACCTAGGAGGACATGAGCAATGCCTGAAGGAGTGGAGTACAGAAGGGGGTATAAATGGGGCAAAGGTGTCCCAAGGAAAAAAAAACAAACTTGTTTGTTAAAAAGCATACTGCTCCCTAATGTTCCATGTCATAATAGTGACCGCTGAAAAGTGATCGCCGTTAGGGCGACGTCACAGTGCCAGAAATCATTTTTAGCGACGTGCCCCCCCCCCAGCGCACAACAAAAGGGTATCGAGGACTTACAATTTTAAATGTTGTGCAGGGGGCTATTCCCTCCCACACCTCCCCTGCAGGGGGCTTTGCCCCCACAACCCCCTACTATTGGATTCCCAACTACAGGTGGGTTCATGTCAGGGTGGCTGTAAATCCATGAAAAGAAATTGGGCCAGGCGGAAGAAAACGCATCTGTGCCCAAACCCAACACCCCTGTGAACCCCAGCCATGAACCCACCCACCACACCATAGTGCCAGCTCAGCAGCTCACTGCAGCACCACCCATCAAAAACCCTCCCTCCCATCCCACCCCATGCTGAGTGTGCTCACTCACCCCTGCAACGTGTTCATGTAGTGACATCCTCTCACTATATCCTCCCCGCCCCCAATCCGTCACCCTCCCTGATATATAGCCCCGATGGCATGCACTGTGATTGAATTGCTGTTTTTGTGTGCACCCAATCGCAGTTGCCCATGTCACGGGCTAACTTCCCCAGATCATTTAGTACACAACAGACAGGGCAATCCAAACAGGTTTCAAGGTAGGTACATCTCATGTCTCAAAGCCAGTTCCAATCCCAGCACTTCACACAAAAAGCTGTCATGTATATTTTATTCAAAGCTACATGACTCCAGCTGTGAGAAAACACTTGCTTACAGACAAACCTTGTGGACCTAGCCCACCTGCCCAAGGTACGTAGCCACATCCTTAATGTTTTGACATCATACTGATGTATGCACATAAAAGCTTTTTATGCAAAGTGCTGAGGTTGGAACTGCCTTTGAGACATGAGATGTACCTGCCTTGAAACATTTTTGAATTGCCCTGCCTGTTGTGTAGTAAATGAACTGGAGAGTGGTTTGATTTTTAACAAACAAGTTTTTGAAACCTTTTGAAAACCTAGGTTTAACCAGGGTCCAGGTAGGGTGTTATTATTAGATGTTATTAGCGCGGCACCTCCAATTTGTAACCTATTACCTGGTTAGCCTAGGTTTGGGGAGAAAACATTCACTTGGCATCAGGGCTAGGTTTGCACTTCTGGTCAGGGGCACCCAACTAATTCTGGACAGAGGAAGCAATAACTGTAAATGTCCAAACCAGGAGTGGGATTCTAAAGTGGGCTTTTATTCACTTCAACACAAGAATACAAAGCAGATGGACTCTCATGGGGCTACACTCACTGGTTATGCATATCTATAGAGTTCAGAACACATCTTCTTCATCATCACAACAACCATCAGGTTCTGAGCACATCTGGGCTCCCCACACCGAACTGGTACTCTCTCTCTTGGATTCCCTGGCATGGCCCTCGGCCAGCACTGGTACACTTTTCCATGTGTCATGGATGTTTGGTGGTGGCTCCCTCGACCACCACTTGGCGCTTCTAGCTCTAAAGGGGAAACACATCTTAATCCCACATCTGGGTACTTTCTGCAGACATTGGCCAAGTGCCTGGGAGAAAGCTATAGGTGCCCAAAGTGAATCCATAGGGGTAAATCTGGTTACTCCAGATGGGGGGTCTCCCAACTCTTGTTCCCAAATCCATACCCGGCCATTCATTTGGAGTCAACACCTTTTCCTTTAAACTCTGTTTGTAGAATGCTATCTCGAAATGTATATCACATTTAACAATCTACTTTCCATGTAACTGTGTCCTGACTTGCAACGTTCTCTAAGTGGCTATTTCAAACAACATGAAGTCTTGCTGTATTCTGACAATTGCAGCGATTCCCAACCTTTGAACTGCCCCAGAGAACAAAGAGTTAACTTTCTATGCAGGGCATAGAATGCTAAGCTCGAGCTCGGTTGAAGTCTCTGTCTGGAGTGTTTTGAACTTAAACCGTCAGATTCTTTACTCTGCCTCACTGAATGGTCGCTCCGGAGATTTCTCCTTCAGCTCGGTTTGAAAGTCAGTTAAAGTTTCAGTTTTCGTCGTTTTTTTAAACTGAAAAAGTTATCCGCATAGCCGGTTCAGTCTCTGTCTGTGATGCCATGAGTACTAGATAGGAATTGTTCTGTTTTTCTGTGTGGAACTTGTAAAAGCGCGGCTCGGTTCGGCTGAACTGGCCATTTGATAGTGTAATATTGTGTTTTGTGCGTTTTACTTAGAGTGTGGTTACCGGTTCTTATCGGTTCTAAAAAAAAATGTGTTTTAGTGCATTTTTTTCCAATACCCATGACATCGTTAGGAACCGATCAGGGAGTCTTGCCTGGTGGTTGCCATAAAAAGGGTCAGTTGGTTAGGCCGGCCATGTCTGAGAAACCCAAGGAAAAAAATGAGCTCACTGGGTTTCAACACTGCAGTGAGTGTGGGGAGGTCTTTGCTAAGGCTGATCCCCACAACACCTGTGTTTATTGTCTGGGGTTTGACCACCTCGATTCAGACTGCCAAATATGTAAACATTTTCCCAAATCTACCCTTGAGAAGAGATTAGGTAGACTGAAGGAAAAGAAGGCCAAGAAGTCTGCTGACCCGGATGGCCAGCCCGGTTCGGTTTCAACCGAACCAGAAGGAGTGCCCTCTGACCAGGGCGATACTTCTTTGGGCAAAAGGAGAGCTGATTCAGAGGGATTGGTTCCAACAAAAAGAAAACGCAAAGGCAAATTGACTGGTTCGGATCCAGAGGTTCATGTTCCAACTGCCAAAGAGATAGCCAGAGCGATTCAGATTGTGGAATTGCTCCGTCTGGTTCCTTCGATCCGGCTCCTTCTGGCAGGGGTTCGGTTTGGATGGTTCCCCCTGTTCAATATTATACTCTCAAAGATTTTTATGAACCGGAATTTGAAGAGGAAGGGGAATTTGAGGATGTTGATGGAAGTGAGGGTCTGGATGTGCCTGTGGAACCGGACATCTCCCCAGACAGACCTTCAGGTGTTTCCCCTCCTAGGCTTTCTGAGTCCCCTTCTCACTTTATGTTCTACAGAAAGGTGGCTGAAACCCTCCAGCTTCCTATGAAGGAGGCTGGGGAAGATCAAGAGGAGCCTGATTATGTAGACATGATGGACATCCCAGAATCCAGGAGACTGTCTATTCCCCTCCACAAATCTTTTGGGAAACGGACACAAAAAATCCTAGTCTCCTAACACTATACCTCCTGTGGATAGAAGAATGAACAAGAGGTATACACTTTCAGGCTCAGACATGGAGTTCTTATATCAGCAATGCAGCCATGTTGGGGTAGTGCATGCTGCTGCCTGTGACAAGGCAAATATTCCCTTGGCTTCACACCCCCCAGACAAGGACTCCAGGAAGATTGATGCCGTGGCAAAAAAGCAGTACATGGCATCTTCTTTGGGACTCAGGCAGGCGAAGTACATGGCCTATATAGCCAGGTACCAGAAGTCCAGATGGGACACTGTACTGGCACTGGCTAAACAGGCCCCACCCCAAGCTAACCAAAGAGCTGGAGGCGGTGGCTGCAGATGGGACTGAGGCATCTAAGGTTCAGTTTCATGCTGCTGTGGACTCCAATGATGTGTCATCAAGAGTCATGGCTACATCTATGGCTCTTTGGAGGAAGGTTTGGCTCTGATGTACTAGCCTCTCACAGGATACCCAGGCTAAGGCCATGGATTTCCTTGTGGTGGGTAATTCTCTGTTTGGGGAGCAGACAGAGAATTACATGAAGAAAATGGATGAGTACAGGACCACTTACAGGAGTGCTCAGGCCAAGGAGAGGCAGGCAACTCCTCAAAGGCAGCAGTCTATGGGCAGGGGCAGGCCTTTTCAAAGGCCTTTTTACCAAGCACAGGCCTCTTCTTCCTTTTCTCAGAGGGGGTTCTTCAGAGGGAGAGGCAGAAGGGGGTGAGCAGGGCTGCATCCACTCCTCAGCCTAAAGCCCCTGCCAGGCAAACACCCTGATGGGCCTGCCCGGGTCGACTCTCCTATACTAGTAGGGGGCAGGCTGGCTTACTTTGTCTAGGACTGGATGTCTATTACATCAGACAAGCGGGTCCTGGAAATAGTAAGCCAGGGACTGGCTCTCAGCTTCAGAAGATTTCCAAAGATGAGAGCCAGATCTTTTCCACCTGCAAATCTCTCGGAAACCCTTGCCCTAGAGGCAGAGGTTTCTTCTCTTCTAGCTTTATGAGCCATAGAGAGAGTACCTGCTCTACACTGGGGCAAAGGACTGTACTCCAGGTACTTCCTGACCCCCAAAAAGACAGGGGAGTAGTGACCCATCCTAGACCTAAGATATTTAAACAAACCTCTTAAAACCAAAGTTCAAGATGGTAACTCTGGGAATAATCCTTCTTCTAAGGCCAGGGGACTGGCTAGTCTCCCTGGACCTCAAAGATGCCCTACTTTTACTTTCCCATCAGGTGCTCCCAGAGAAAGTACCTCAGGCTCGAGTTGCCCTCGGGCCACTATCAGTTCAGAGCAATGCCCTTTGGCCTAACCTCAGCTCCAAGGGTTTTCACAAAGTGCCTGGCAGTAGTAGTTGCCTTTCTAAGAAGGCAAAAGATTTCCATTTTTCCATATCTGGACAATTGGCTAATAGTGGGTCAGTCTCCAGACCAAGTCAAGTCTCACCTGCAAGAGACCCAGCAAGTGCTCTCTTCTCTAGGATTTCTTCTTAACCTTCCCTAGTCAGTTCTCGAAGCAGTCCAGCTTCTTACCTTTATAGGGACAGAGCTGGATACTGTCAAAGCAAGAGCCTTTCTTCCCCTGGAAAGGCAAGAGTTCTTATAGAACTGGCTTCTTCCTTCAGCCTTCAGGTGTCTCGACCAGCAAGGCATTTCCTCCAGCTCTTGGGCCACATGGCAGCTTCAACAGCAGTGGTCCAAGGGGCAAGATTCCAGATGAGGGATATTCAGTTCCACCTGAGAGCTTTTTGGTCTCAGAGGAAGGATTCCCTTACCAAACTGATCCCAGCGACTCTGACCTTGATCCAAGCCCTCCAATGGTGGCAGGATCAGGACAATTTAAGACAAGGTGTTCCTTTTGTTACTCAGCCTTGTTCAGTGGTCCTTACCACAGATGCTTCTCTTCTGGGCTGGGGAGCCCATCTGGGGTCCCTTACTGCCCAGGAGCTGTGGTCCCCCCAAGAATCCCTTCTCCACATCAATCTCCTAGAGCTCAGGGCAGTTTTTCTGGCCCCAAAACTTTCTCTCAGTCAGTACAGAACAAGGTGGTTCAAGTCAGAACGCACAACACCACCACCATGTGGTACATCAACAAGCAGGGAGGCACTCGGTCCACGGCCTTGTGCACAGAAGCCATGAAGTTGTGGTCCCTGGCTTATTCCCTGCAAACCTCTCTTGTAGCAGTTCACCTTCCAGGCAAGGACACTGTGCTAGCAGATGCACTAAGCAGGCTCTCTTAGGGCCATCACGAATGGTCCCTGTTGAAAGTGATTTTTTCAAGGTGGGGCACTCCAGAGATAGATCTCTTTGCAGCCCCAGATAATCACCAACTCCCTCTCTTTTGTTGCAGACCTCCAGTCTTGGGCTCAGTCCCTCTGGACTCCCTGATTCTGAATTGGGAAGGGAAGTTTCTGTACGCCTTTCCCCCTTCCCCCTTCCCACTCCTGTTCAAAGTTTTGGTCAAAATAAGGTCTCAACCTTGCAAGGTGATTCTAATGGCTCCAGATTGGGCCAGACAGCCCTAGTACCCCTGTTGCTGTCCCTAGCAGTCCATCTTCCCTGTCTCTTCCAGGAATTACAACCTGTTAACATCCTCTCTGGGAAGGATTTGGTACCCAATCTCCAGTCTCTCAATCTCAAGGCATGGCTCTTGAAGAGTTACAGTTGCAGATCTGCATCTTTCCCAAGGGTTCTGGATATCCTCAAGGCTTCTGAAAGCCCTCCACCAGAAAGGCTTATAACTCCAAATGGAAGAGATTCAGCCTTTGGTGTTGTAAGAAGCATATTTCTCCAGACACTGCTGGATTGCCTACGGTTCTGGATTATATGGTCCATCTTAATGGCCTAGGCCTCAGACCAGCTACTCTCAAGGTACACTTGTCAGCTGTTTCTGCGTTTTTGTCTGTGGGGAAGTCTTCCTCACTACCTTCCCATCCTGTGTTCTGTAAATTTTTTAAAGGATTGCCCCACCAATCCTCCCTTTAGAGACCCTGCCCTGCCTGTGATTTGAATGTTTGCATTGCTCAACATATCAACCCCCCTTGAGCCTATGCCTTCAGCAGAGCTTAAGTACTTGACTTGGAAAACTGTTCTTGGTAGCCATTGCCTCTGCCCTGTGTATCAGTAAATTGCAAGCCCTGTCAGTGGAACCTGATTTTATCTCATTTCACAGGGATAAAGTGGTCCTTAGAACCAATAGAAGGTTCTTGCCCAAAGTGGTTTCAAACTTCCATTTAAACCAGTCTATGTCTCTTCCTGTTTTCTTCACTGATCATTCTTCCTCAGGACAGAGGAGGCTATACAGTTTGGATGTTAAAAGAGCCCTTAGTTACTACATATAGCATACCAAGGGTCACAGGTTTGACTCCCTCAGTTGTTCCTCACTTATGGAGAAGTGGGAAGAGGCAAACCTGCCACCAAAGATCTACTGCCAGGTGGACTGTGTCTTGTATACAGTTCTGCTATGAAAAACTGGAAAAACTCCACCCTCAGGCCTGAGGCTCATTCCACAAAGAGTACAGCTGCTTTCCTGGCTGCTGCCAGAGATATCCCTCTTTAGAAATTTGTCAAGCAGCCACCTGAAAACAGTCCATACCTTTACCAAGCATTACTCTCTGGATATCCAGGCTAGGAGTGATGCTCGGTTTAACACACAGTACTTCGAGCCTGTTCTAAAGTAGAGTCTGTCCCTCCTCCTTGGAGGTACTGCTAGTAGTCTGCAATTGTCAGAATACAGCAAGACTTCATGTTGTTTGAAGAAAAATTACTCATCTTAGTAATTATGTTTTTCTAATGGAGTCTTGCTGTATTCTGTTATCCTCCTCCTCCTCTCAGAACCTGTTTTTGGAAAGTGGGTGAGCAGGTGCAGTGTTGCACCCCAGGGGTGTTTTTTGCTTGCACCCTCCTCCTTTTTGTTTGGGTGCTGATTTATTATTGTTAGTTGTAGTAGATTGTTTTTTGAGTTTGGGGTTTCTGACGAGTCTTCCCTTGGAATCCGGAACTTTTTTCAGCCATTTGGCTAGTAGGTGAATTTTTACAATTTCCACATAGATTTTTTAGTTAGTTGGGCTAGTAAGAATCTGACAAGTTCAAAAACTCCAGACAGAGACTTCAACCAAGCTCGTGCTCAGCATTCTATGCCTGCATAGAAAGTTAACTCTTGTTCTCGGGGCAGTTCAAGGTTGGGAATCACTGCAATTGTCAGAATACAAGACTTCATTAGAAGAAACATAATTACTAAGGTGAGTAATTTTTTCATCCATCCCTATAGACCCCACTGGCTAGATGCATTTCAAGCCATACACATAACTTCAAGTACTGTACTTGGCTGTCCTTTCCTGAACCCACAGTAGCAGATACTTTACACAACTGTCTCAGTGAAAACATTGAGCTCTATGTCAGAGCAGATTCACCATGGTCAGCAGGTGCCCCAGGGCTTCTCACACAGAAATCACACATCTGGTACCTCAGTACATATTCTCTCATCGGGCAGCTTTCCTCTTCCAGCAGGGCCAGGGGGTTGCCTCTCAAAGCTGGCCTTTTTCCCCCACATCCCTCCAGGGTGGGGCACTGGAACAAACTGGGGAATGGTCTCAACCACTTCTATTGATTTCTTCTGTGTCCTTCTCTAGGGTGAGAACACATACCCTCTTCCTGTGGTAGCTCTATTACAGAGCTAGGCTCTGAGGGGCTGCCAACTGCAGCACACCTCCTCCTTCCATCGAGGCTCTCACTAGACTACTACAGACTGACCAAGACTACTTTTGAAAACCCCAATATTCTAACCTAACTCCCAGCTGCAACATTCCACTCTGCCTATACTGCTGCGAGAATTCTCAATGATGCCATCCCTCCAGCTCAGCTGAGACTAAGGACAGAGTGAGACAGTGCGAAACCCATGTAACTGATGTCACAAGCTGCCTTTTCCTGCCTTCCACTAGATCTAAGTGGGATTCTAGTAACCCCGGGTGTCAAGGAGGTTACACCCACCCTCGGCCAGGAAAATGACTGTCCGCAATCATTACTTACCTGGCCCAGGCCATCCTACCCTCTGTGCTACCTACGGAGAGGGAGATCAGGCCCTCTCCTACCATGTGCTAAGCACAGGCAGGCAACACTAAGGGCCCAGAGGCCATTGGCTGATGCATCAGCCTCTATTCTATGATCTTGACATGGTTACCTAGTGGCCCTGGTAGAATTACCCAGAGCATAGCCCTAATAGATCAGTACTGGGACCCCTACGGCTGGTCAGGACCACAGCCTGTCTATCCCCCCTAGCCCTCTAGGGAAAACCTATCTGACCATCACCCAAATTACCTAAAAACAAGGAACCTCCCCAACCCTGGACACCTGCAACCAAACACGAGCAGCTAATGCTATACTCTAGTATTACTCCCACACTCCCCACAACCATACCTGTGGAAGGAAAAGCTAAACACAGCAACCAACAACACTGCACTTTAAACACTTCTACTTTAAAGCACATGGAAGACTCACTGAGTCCATCCTCTCTTCTTGCCTTCTCTTCTTGTCGTCTTCAGGAACACCTGCAAGAGAAAATACAAAACAACCCCTAATCTGCAAACACAGTGCTATCTAACCTCTACCATAAAACACTGGAGAATCACCAAAAAATGTATTTTAGAAACGTAAAAAAAACCCAGTAGAAACAATAGAAAAATAACAGCATTATTTACAATACACATTTTTTAGTGATGGAGTGCCCTTAAAGTCCCATCTAGTGACAACAGTGCCCGAAGGCAAGTCCAAGAAAGAGTCTCTCCTGGGCCAGAGCCCAGTGAAGCACAGTTCTGGTAGGACTGTAATCCAGAAGAGGAGAGTATTTAAGGACAGTTCAAACAGTCTGAAGTCTGCTAGGTGTCGGGTGTGTACTGCAATGTCATTAAAATAGAAACGTCTGGACATATCAATCCCTTGAAAAATGAAATCCTTGACACCTGGTTTCCAGCCAAAGACTCTCCTGGCAGCAATCTTCTGATACAGCTGGGAGGACATCTTCGAATGACAGGATGACAGATCTGGAAACTGCTGGGTTGAGGTCATCTAGGAGATGGAACCTTGGACAGGACAGGAAACAGCTGGTCTGAAGTCATCCAAATCCCAGGCGATGAATCAGGATACAGCTGGGCTGGTGTCTCTCTGGATATGAAGTCATCTGGAAGGCCAGTCGATGGAATCTGGAAAGCCAGTACACTGCAAGGCTGATGAATCTTGGGCACCTGGTTCCTGGAATGCCAGTCTGGCGGAACAACATAGGTACAGCAATGGCAGGATGGCAGCACTGGCTACCACTGCTCTGCTTTCCACTTGGTAGGCATGGGCACATTCACAGGAAGTTGCCTGCATTACGGGAAGTAACAGAATGGGTCAGGTGCAAGAATTATTTCTTCACTTTGAAGAAGGTTTCATGTCCCCCTCCATCCATGATCCGAACAGTGTCTATAAACAGTGTTCTGTCCACTCTCCATTGTCTGAATTTCTCTTGTAACACTGTCTCAGACATACCGACTTGCACCAGGATGCACATATCTTGTGGCCTCTTCCATTATCCAGGATTTCCTGTTTCTTTCAGTCTCCTCCCAGACTCTCTGAGGAAAGGTAGGAAAGGACATCCCATAGATCTCATATGCCTTCCTACAAACCAGTCTTTCCTCTTTTACTACACTTGGTCAGCTTGAGACCTCTGGCCTGGTTTGGGGGCGGCCAGTCCTGGTTCTGCCAGCTACACATACTTAATGCAACATAAAATGGATCTTTGATTCCTCCTTGTGGGAACAAGGCTGTGGAGTTACCAATCTCTCCTTCTGTTTGCTCCTCCGAGGCAAAAGCCTGAGGCTGTGGATCCACACCTTCTTCATAAGGCTACATAGGTTCCCCCTCATCCTCTTCCTCGCTGAGGATCTGAGCCCAGGTGTGAGCAGTCGTCCTCACTCCTGAGACAATCCACTCCTCACTGGGCATTGAGGTCAACACCTCTCATTCAAGGGTCTCCCTCATCTCAGCTTCTCCTATCAGACTTGGGCTAGGCCCTCTCTCTCTCAGGATCTGCTGATGCTCCCTCCACTGTCTCTCTGTGACCCGGACTTGGATACATCAGTACTTTGCTCTGCCTGTAGATCTGCACCCTCTTGCTTCATGCCACACTCTGCGAGCCTCCTTCACAGGCTCTACCTGGTGCTGTGTGCTACCAACTGCAGGTTCTTGAAGCTTTGTCCATGATGGGAGCTAAATGAATCTTGGGTGCTTTGGTTAGGCCATGTCTCTCTAGGCATCTAGAACAGTGAAACCTTGAAGATGTTTCTTCCAGCCTTTAAGCACATTATGCACACTCTTACTGGATATCCAGGAATAGCCACATGAGGAGGCAGACGTCCTCTGTAGTAACATTTCTCAATATCTTTCAATCTGTTAACTTCTTCTACTATCATAGCCCATGCATGATCCAGGTAGCGGGCCAATCCCGGAGCCATGACTGCAGAGAAAAACAAAAGCTCACTGTTATCTCAAGTCCCACTCTGTTGGGAAAAACTTTTACAAAATGGCTCCCCTGCTGCTGTGTTTACTTTACTACTCCACCCTGTAATGGCAGCAGCAGCACTCCTGTGCATCAACATTCTGTTTCTGATTCAAGCCACTGCGCATCTGATTTACACACTCAACTGATGAAGTTTACTCAAACTGTTTAAACTGCACTGTCTGTTCTCTTAGCACATTTATATGTTTTTTTACTAAACTTTTTATTTGCTGTAACTCACTGTTCTTGCTTAAAAGTCCCTAAAGCCACAGTATTTCATCGCACAGGATTGCCTCTATTTCTTGTTGCATCTTTCATACAACCCACAGTCTCTCACATGGCTTTGAAAATTATACTGTTGCTGAACCCACAATTATGGCACAGTCCTTCTTTGCAAAATGATTGCACTGCTACACACAGATTCAGCTGGCTTTAGTTAAAATCACACACAGGTTGAGTTGTTTTTAGGTTGGTGCTCACTTAATCAGTAGCTGGTTATTGCGATGGAAAAATTTGGCCTACAACCAGTCTTGGAGGCATCTGGAATGAAGCAGGCTGGCAGTCTTGCCGATTGTTCCTCCAAACACCTCGCTCTCTTCAAAGATGAATCAAAATACAGATTGAGCCAGATTTTAAATGGAAAAGTCCGATTTTACCACTTTCATAACGTTTTCAGTCACTGCAATGCTCCTCCTGGCAAGCCAGTTCACACATTACTCTCTCTCTCCCTCTCCAACACTGTGCAGTCACTCTAGAGCTGGGTTGGGGGTGGGACCTATTGCAGTCTCACCAATTACTCTACGCCATGCAAATGAGCCTCTTTCTTCCCGTGCTCTTATCCTCCACAGCGATCATCGAGCAGCCAAAATTTAAACTGCAAACCACACTTTTTTTTTTTCAGCTGTAGCTCCTCAGCGAGAGCACCATTTCAACAATTTTTCATGGCATTTCACTCAGCGAATCTCTCTGTCCATACAACAAGCACTTCCAATGTCTAGGGCACAAATCTCTCTTTGTTTCCCACAGTTTTTCAAATTTTTCTTGTCACACATAACTTTAGAAAGTTGGCAAACGTTATAACTTTGATGCAGGACAAGGGACATACACTCTCGCTCTTTACTGCTCCTCGGTAAACTGGTGGCACAATTATAGCAGCACATGAATGGCAGCACACAGCGGGACATTCGGGTGACAGTGCTTCCACTTTTTGGGCTACCTACTGCCAGACATCCAAAATGCTAACCCTAATCCGAGCAAATCTTTTTTTGTTCTCTCTCTCCCTAGATTCCAAACCCAAATCCTCAGCTGTGCCTCCATTTTTGTAACCAGGGTCCGGGTAGGGTGTTATTATTAGATGTTATTAATGCAGTGCCTCCAGTTTGCAACCCATTACGTGGTTAGCCTAGGTTTGGAGAGAAAACATTCACTTGGCATTAGGGCTAGGTTTGCACTTCTGGTCAGGGGCACCCAAGTAATTCTGGACGCATGAAGCAATAACTGTAAATGTCCAAACCAGGAGTGGGATTCTAAAGTGGGGCTTTTATTCACTTCAACACAAGAACACAAAGCAAGATGGACTCCCATGGGGCTACACTCACTGGTTATGCAGATCTATAGAGGTCAGAACACATCTTCTTCATCATCACAACAACCATCAGGTTCTGAACACATCTGGGCTCCCACACCCAAACTGGTACTCTCTCTCTCTTGGATTCCCTGGCATGGCCCTCGGCCAGCACTGGTACACTTTTCCATGTGTCGTGGACGTTTGGTGGTGGCTCCCTCGACCACCCATGAGCGCTTCTAGCTCTAAAAGGAAAACACATCTCAATCCCACATCTGGGTACTTTCTGAAAACATTGGCCAAGTGCCTGTGAGAAAGCTATAGGTGCCCAAAGTGAATCCGTGGAAGTAAATCTGGTTACTCCAGATTGGGGGTCTCCCACCTCTTGTTCCAAAATCCATACCCGGCCATTCATTTGGAGTCAACACCTTTCCTTTGAACTCTCTGTTTGTAGAATGCTATCTTGAAATGTATATCACATTTAACGGTCTACTTTCCATGTAACTGGTGTCCTGACTTGCAACGTTCTCTAAGTGGCTATGTCCATCCCTGTAGACCCTCGCTGGCTAGATGCATTTCAAGCCATACACATAACTTCAAGTACTGTACTTGGCTGTCCTTTCCTGACCCCACAGTAGCAGATACTTTACACAACTGTCTCAGTGAAGACATGGGTTGTATGTCAGAGCAGACTCACCATGGTTCCCAGGTGCCCCAGGGCTTCTCACACAGAAATCACACATCTGGTACCTCAGTACAAATTCTCTCATCAAGCAGCTTTTCCTCTTCCAGCAGGGCCAGGAGGTTGCCCCTGAAAGCTGGTCTTTTTCCTCCCCATACCTCCAGGGATGGGGCACTGGAACAAACCGGGGAACGGTCTCAACCACTTCTATTGATTTCTTCTGTGTCCTTCTCTAGGGCGAGAACACACACCCTCTTCCTGTGGTAGCTGTATTACAGAGCTAGGCTCTGAGGGGCTGCCAACTGCAGTACACCTCCTCCTTCCACTAAGTCCCTCACTAGACTACTACAGACTGACCAAGACTACTTTTGAAAACCCCAACGTTCTAACCTAACTCCCAGCTGCAACATTCCACTGTGGCTTACGCTGCTGTGAGAATTCTAAGTGATGTCATCCTTCCAGCTCAGCTGAGACTGAGGACAGAGTGAGACAGTGCGAAACCATTTAACTGGTGTCTCACAAGCTGCCTTTCCCTGCCTGCCACTAGATCTAAGTGGGATTCTAGTAACCCCGGGTGTCAAGGGGGTTACATAGGGTCTGTGGGCAACAGTTTGTTTCTCAATGACTCTGGTATGATTTGTGACTACAGATCAAGTCTTGGCCTACATATTACCACCCAGGTCCTCCATCCTGGTTTTTATAAATGCTCACTGTGGCAGCCCAAACCTGTGAGCCATGCTGCATGCAGACCACTAGGTGGTGGGCAGGGATCCAGGGCCACACTCACTAAAAAAACATTGCCACTTACTGAGGATATGGGACCTACTCTGTCCTTTGCACCCTGCTTGCATAACATAGCTATAAAACTGGATCCAAGATGGTGATGCGGAGGGAGCCACAGTAAGAAGCTCTTCCTTAGCTTCGGAAAAACTGTGAGCTAAAGCTTACTTTATGATGAAAATGTCAGCTACAAAATCACTGAAGAAGTCCTCCAAGCCTTTGGGAAAATATAAGCAGCAAAAATGTCCAACTTTGACGCACCAGCATGTAAAGGACTGATTTAACATTACTTGGTGAGCGGTTCTGGTCTGGGCAAGGCAAGCATAACACAGTGACTGAACAGTGTGTGGGGACCCTGTAAACACTGGCCCAATGACTCAACAACTCCTGAGGTTCTCTACAACATCATGGCAATTGACTGCACTGATGATAGACACTCTTTTTGAACAGCTGTCCTCAAAATCTCTGTAATGACTTCTCAACAGTGAATGGCTGTGGCAACTCCCCAATCTCTGCCTCCAAAGAACTTAAATAAAAGTACTCAACAACACACCTCCTTCTCTATGATGCCTCCTAAGGCAAACTTTAAGAGCGTGAAAGGGCTTTCTTCCTCTTATACTGATATCATGCAGTTTTTCTTGAATATTTATTAAGAGCTTGGCTTTTTAATTGTTAAGACTGATCATACTGAATCAAGACTGAAACTGATTAAAGCCGAAGTGAATGGAATTAAAGCATCAAATAAAGAGTTTAAAAAAAAAATTACTGATCTTCAACAAAAAATCTTAACAACCCAAGCACTTGCTACAAAGAATGTGAACACTGTCTTAACTTTGCAAAGGAAGGTGGAACATATGGAAGGTAATCTTCAGTTTGAAATCTTTGACTGGTGGGCATTCCCAGTACCTACGATGCTAACTACCCAGCACTGGCAAGATTACTAAAAAATCTTTATGCTTCTGTATTACACTTTTCACCTGTATTACACCTTCCTCAGGACTGCTTTCCCTTTATTATGAGAGCTTCCATAATTCTAATCACAAAAACCAAAATGTCTGATAATGCTTAAGAGTTTGCTACTGTGTTAAATTCCAGTCTTCTCATGGATTCAACAGGTTTGTCAGAAAATACTGACCCATTTCAATACGTGACAGGACCTCATACTACCAGTCCCTTTATCACTGCATTTTCTATGATCCTGAACAACTTAAATCATGCATTTTGGGCAAAAAGATCGAAAAGCAGGAAAGTGGAAGAGAGAAAGAATGAGAAGAAAAAGAGATGTTGCAGGAATTGAGTCCGGAGGGCCAAGAGGGAATTCAAATGCCCTCACAGGAGAAGTAACTGTCTAAGGTTGTCTTTTTTAATTTTCTATCAAGATATTTGACTTTTATTTAGAAACATCTTTAAGATAGTTTCTGATTATCTTAGTACTGTATATAAAGGCTGACACTGAAGAAGGTTTTGTTTATTCTATTTGTTTGGAATTGAGAGGTCAGAACCTGTGTAATTGATTGGAAAGAAAAAATGATATTTATCTTGTAACTCAATGAAAGTATAAACTTGGTTCCCCTCCCTAAATTCAAATATTCTTTGTTACACTAAGTGTATTATACATTTGGTGTACTTTATTAAATGTTATAGATGTGAATTTATACAACAGGTGTGGGTTAAAACTGCTCAGGATATCATTACTATCTCTCTGTCTGTGGTGAAGGTAGCAGTGATATCTTGCAAGTTAAAAGGTCACAATGAAACAATGAAATACTGAACCAATCAGAGAGCAGCTGTAACAATACCGATAACAACACGATAGTGTATAGTGGAATGCTGTTTTGCATGAAATTCCATGTCTGGAATATGCTTGTTCTGCTGCAGTAGTGATGTCATTATGTTGTTCTGCTGCAGTAGTGATGTCACTACTGCAGCAGAATCACTACAACTGTTCAGGGAGGCTACTGCTGCTTAGTGTGAGACAGTTGTTGAAGAAGGGTACAACTGCCCAGTGTGTGACAACAGATAAAGGAAGGATTCTACTGCCCAGTGTGAGACAGTTCATGAGGAGGGCTACTAATGCCCCCATGTGGGATGATTAATGATGGAGGGCTACTACTGCCCAGTGTGGGACAACTAATGAGGAAGGCTACTTTTGCCCAGTATTTGACAATTAATAAAGGAGGGCTACTTCTGCCCTGTGTAGGACAGCTACTGAGGTAGCGCTACTACTGGCAAAGGTGGAAAACCTAATGAGGGAGTGCTGCTACTGTCCAATATGGGGCAACTACTGAAGGCTTGTTACTGCTGCCTAGTGTGGGACAATTAATGAGGGAGGGCTACTACTGCCCAGTGTGGGACAACTAATGAGGGAGGGTTACTACTGCCCAGAGTGTGACAGCTATTGAGGGAGAGCTACTATTGCCCAGTGTGGGACAATTATTGATGGAGAGCTACTATAGCCCTATGTAAAACCATAAGACATGAAAGTAATTAAGGTTACTCTTGAGAGGATGGAGCTCATTGGGAGTGAACCCGTGCAGCATATTGAACCTGAAAATACAGTGCTTGTAGCTAGGGAGTACAGGGCATTCTTTAGTTTTATGTATCGGGTGTGCTTATGTGCACATTTGTGTGTATCTGGTGTGCTTATGTGCACATTGCAGTGTGTGCATGTACATTTGTGTACGAGTGCAGTGTGTATGTTGCGTAGGTTTCATAGTCTTATATGGGACAAAAAGGGCACATGCCCTATACCAGCTCACCCTTAACTCAAAGGGAGTAGCCACTTATATCTTTACTTTTACAGTAAATGTCTAATTTGTTCTTGAATTGAGTCATGTTTTTGCTACCCACCACTTCCAGTGGCAGGCTATTCCAAATGGCCACCACCCCTTGGTTGGACCAATTTGTCTTTTGATTGGTTGACTAGTTTCCCCTTTGAGTTGTAGCACATGTGATCTGGTTAAATATCCTCCTGTTCTGAGTTCCAACCCGGAGCACTCACATAAATCATCACTGGCAAAAGCTCTGTACACAAACCACAGATCCCCCTTAACCTCCTGTGCTCACTTGAATACAGTCCAAGTGTGTGTTTGTGTGTGTGTGTATCTTGTGTGTATGAGTGTAGTGTGTCTGTACATGTATCTCCTGTCCAGCTGGCACCAAATTGGTCCTGACTACTAGCACTGTACATGTATATAAGAGTGCAGTTTGTGTACATGTGTCTGAGTGCAGTGCATGAGTACATGTAAGAGTGTGGTTTGTGCATGTCTTTACAAGTGCAGAGTGTGTGTGTGTGTGTGTGTATCCATGGGTATTCATGACTATATTGCTACGGTTTGGCTTGCAGTGTTATTTGAATGTTCTTCTGCTTGCCACTAGATGGCAGTGCTACCTATTTGATAGTTTATGTTTAAAGATTTAGAAAATGCATTTGTCAGCAGTTTTGTCTGGTAGGTTCAGGGGTCAGGGAAGGAATAAGATGGCTGACTTGTGGTAGATGTGTTTGTGTCTCTACGTTATTGCGTGCTCTGACTATTACACTGATTACTAAATAGTTCCTTCTTACTGCAGCATAACTTAAAGGGAAACGTCCACCTACTGTCAGAGAGTTCAGTTACATACCCTGTGCAAAATCCTGCTGGCCTATAAAACAATGATTTCTGCCGTTTGTCACAAACGCACTCCGCAGGTCAGGCCCACTGTTCCCACGGTGCCAAACCTCGAAGTGCAATATATGAACAGGAGACAAACAGGGTAACCCTCCTGTCTGTTTCGGGTCCGAAACACATCCTAGTCTCGAGTCCTGGGATCAAATATGAACCCTTTTTCACTAGCAAACTCAGTTAACAAGATCAAATATCACACCCTGTTCGAGGAAATGCAGTGCAATACTTAACCCAGTGGGCACCCAACCTGGTTCACAACTTTCCCCTATTTGACTCAATTTGAGGCCTAGGTATTTTCTTAACTTAGCAAGATGGTAACACATTTTTTAAGCCTTTAACAGTTTGTCAGAATTATCAAATACTGTCCAGCATTCACATGCAAAAGAAAAAAAATTAGGAAAGACTCAAGCAGGATAAAGGAAACCAAAACGTTTACTGAAATTAAAAATAGTAAATACTTACAAAATACCAAACTTATATACATTAATACTTACAGTCAAAAGAAAAAGGGAATTACAAAAACCAAAAACGCCTGGTACTTGAATATCTAACTACCCTGAGTTTCAAGTAAAAAATAGGTGGTTGAATTTACTTAAAGTGCTGTGAGAGTTTGTCAGGAGTCCCAGTTCAAAACCAAAGGCAAAATGCCAAATTGCCAAATGCAAAGTTTTCTCTCAGCTGGCTGGTAATATGTTGTCACAGCACTCCTCCTCCCTGATGACACAGCTCACAGATGCTGGCTGTGAGGTCACTCAAATCTGAGTACTGAAACAATTTATCAGTCACATGTCTCAGCCCACTGCTCAAATATTCCAATAAAAAAAAATATTCTTCTTAATTAGTGAGGCCTTGTGACAGACAGAATTGCCCCTTTGATGTCTTCAGAAGCTTCCTGAGGAACTGTGTTCGCCTAGTTGTGAAATATAACAGAAATCGGTTAAAAATTGCCTTTTCCTCAGAGGTCATAAAATGCATACTTCATCCTTGCGTTTCAGAGTAAAGAGATAGTTTACAACTGTTATAACCTGGCCTTTAAAAGAAGTCTTTATAGTCCCAGGAAGGCTTGCAACTATGTGTCAACACAGAGAAGGAAACTAGCTATTTAGCTACTGTAGCAACTGTATTGGGATCAAAAGGTCAGGCCTCTTTAAAATCTACTGTCTTCCAGATAGCCTGCTGACTCTGCTATGTCTTATAAGCAGAAATGTTAAAACATATATTTATAACACAATTATACACATATCTAGTAAATGGTTATCATGTTACATTCCTCCCTCCTAGACTGAACTTGGGGGAATCTATTCCTAGGCATGGGATGAGTTCCTCAAATTCAGTTCACTGCTCAAACTGACATGATAACCTGTCTGCATTGGTGTTTGCTGCCCCTGTCCTATGAGTAACAGTCATGTCGTAACCCTGTAAGGCAAGGCTCCACCATAACAGCCTACATTTGTTTTACCCATTTGTGCCAGCCAAACCAGGGGGTTGTGATCTGTTTGTACCTCAAAATGCCACCCATATAGGTATAGCTGTAACTTCTTTAGTGGCCACACCATGGCAAGGCATTCTTTTTTCCACTGTAGAATAAGCCTGCTCCCTGGGAAATAACTTCTTACTGAGGTACACTATTGGGCGATCTTTCCCTTGGTTAGATGTTTAACTAAGCACTGCCCCAATACCCACATCTGAGGCATCAGTCTGGACTACAAAGGGTTTACTATAGTCTGGACTGACTAATACAGGAGCACTACACAGTGCTTCCTTTAGCCGTGTAAAGGCTTGCTCATAGGCTGGTTCCCAGTTAATCCTTTTTGGCATCCATTTCTTTAACAGGCCAGATAAGGGAGCGGCCAAGGTACTGTAGTTTGGTACAAATGTCCTATAGTACCCTGCGGTCCCTAGAAAACTCTGAACCTGTTTCTGTGTTTCAGATCTGGCCCATGCCTTGATTGCCTCAATTTTTGCTTGGTTAGGATGGAGCTGTCCCCAGCCTATTACATGCCCAAGGTATGCCACCTCAACCATGGCCACCTGGCACTTTTCAGCTTTTACAGTGAGCTCAGCCCTCTGTATCCTGCCCAGCACTTCCCTAAGGTGGGACAGGTGCTCCTCCCAGCTGGTACTGAAGGTGGCTGGGTCATCCAGGTACGCCACAGCATGCTCCTCAGCACCATTTAACACCTGGTTTACCAACCTTTGGAAGGTGGCATGGGTGTTCTTCATTCTGAAAGGCATTACTTTAAACTCAAATAACCCTATTAGGTAATGACGGCCGATCTCTCCCTAGCTCTGGTAGTTAACTCTCCCTGCCAATACCCTTTCATCAGATCAATAGTGGTAAGGTATGTCACCCCTCCCAACTTGTCCAGTAGTTCATCTGTCCATGGCATAGGGTGGGCATCCGACTTCATGATTGCATTGAGTCCACGATAGTCCACACAAAAGTGAGTGGAGCCATCTGGCTTGGGAACAAGGACTACGGGTGAGGCCCAGGGGCTGTGGGATTTCTGGATTACCCCTAAATCCAGCATTCCCTCCACCTCCCTCCTAATGTTCTTTTGGATGGCCTTGGACACCCGATATGCTGTTTGCCATATGGGCGTTTGCATCCCCATCTCCACATCGTGCATCGCTACGGGAGTTAGTCCAGGCTTGGTGCTAAACAGTGGGACAAAGTCTGCTAAAACCTCCCTTACTTTCTGGATCTGGTTTGGGTCAACTGGGGTGACATTTTAATTCCCTCCACAGAGGACTCCCACTTGCTTTCTTCCAGCAAGTCCAGAAGGGGGTCTCCTTCATCTGTCCGCTCCCCAGGACTACACACTGCAAAGACCATGTCAGCCCTATTAGTATATGGCATTATCATGTTGACATGGTACATTCTTTTTGTATATCTCCTGTCAGGTAGTTCTATAATATAGTTTACATCATTCACCTGTCTGACTACTTTGTATGGTCCTGCCCACTCAGCCTGCAACTTATCTTTCCGCATCGGGATTAGGACCATGACCTCCTAACCCACAGTGTATGATCGAGTTCTGGCTCTGCGGTCATACCATACCTTTTGTTTTTGTTGGGCAGCTGCCAGATTGCTCTGGGCTATTCCCATAAGCTCCTTCAGCTTTTCCCTAAACTTAAGGCTATAATCCACTGTGGAGGTCCCTGGGTGGTGTGCTTGCCCCTCCCCAGTCCTCCTGGATCAAAACTAGGGGACCACATACCCTGCGTCCGTATAAAAGCTTGAAGGGGGAAAACCCTGTCGACTCTTGGGGCACCTCCTTATATGCAAACAACAGGTGAGGAAGGTATTTCTCCCAGTCCCTCCCATGCTGTTCAGCAAACACTTGGAGCATCGATTTAAGGGTACCATTGAATCTTTCCACAAGCCCATTGGCTTGCGGGTGATAAGGTGTCGTGCATCTCTGCACCACCTCACACTTCTCCCACAAACATTTCATCAGGTCCGACATAAAGGAACCCCCTCGATCAGTGATAACCTCCTGCGGAAACCCAACATGGGAGAAAATCCTACAAGGCATCTGCCACTTTGTCTGTCCTCAGTGAGCATAGGGTGACTGCCTCTGGGTACCAGATGGCATAATCCACCGCTGTTAGGATAAACCTCTTCCCAGAGGAGCTGGGGGTATTCAAGGGCCCCACAATATCCATTCCTACCCTCTGTAATGGTTTCTCTACTTACGGACAAGGGAATTAGGGTGGCTTGGGTTTTCCTACCCGCCTTCCCTATTTCTTGGCACCGGTGACAAGACCTGCAGTACTTCTTCACCTGCTGGGTGAAGTTGGGCCAAAAGAAATTCTGAGCCAATTGCTGCGTACTGCACACAATTCCCAGATGGCCAGATATGGGAATATCGTGAGCAATCTTGAACAACCACTCATGGTACCCCTGGGGAATGACAAGCTGCCTGCCCATCACCCCTTCCTCTGTCTTTATATTCTGCATATACAGCAGTCCATTGTCCCAATAAATTTTATGTTTCCCGTCACCTCCCAGTGCTCCGTCAGAGTCTGCCCAAGCCCTCAGCTTCTCTAAACTAGGGTCATTTTTCTGAGCAGCTGCAGAATCTTTACACATTCCCAAGGTATGGGACAGGTCCCCTCCAGTTTTTGAACTAGGTTCCCTAGCTCTAGCATTAGGGCATTCAGGGTCACTGCCATCCCTAACCCTCTAACTATTGGCCAGCCCTCCTTCATCAGAGTAACCCTCTGTAGCTGTTCTGTTAACTGCTACCTGGGGAATTTCTACCCCCTTTCATTATTCTCCATATCAAGAGACACAGGCTGGGGAACCAGCCTCCCAGTGATTTCCACAGGGGCTTCTATGGGGTCCAGGAAACTACAATTTACCTTTGCTGCTTGGCTGCAGGTAACTGCACACACCATCCCCTTTTGGAGATTGTTCCCAATAATTACGTCCAGAGTAAGATTCTCTGCTACTGCATATTTTTGCACAGTCTCCCCTGTCTCACTCCAGTCCAGAAGAACACTAGCAAGTGGCAGCATTTTCTCCTCCCCAATGAATCCCCATACAGTTACAAATGGATTGGATAGAAGCTGTTCAGACTCAACCAAATCCCCTTTTACCAAAATCAGGGATGCCCCTGTGTCCCTTAACCCATGGGTCTGTACCCTGTTCACAGTAACTGGGTGTATGTGCTCCCTCATGTTTACTGGCATGCATTCAGGGATACACAAGCAACCCGCTTCTTTCCTAGCACCACTTTCTGCATGGAGTGCCCTTTTTGGACACTGCCTAGCAAGGTGCCCAGGTTGTCTGCAAACCCAACATTCATTTCTTTTATCAGGCAAATATTTTCTTTGTAACCTGGGGCTGCCTGGGTTCGGTGGAGGCAGGGAGGGTTTTAGCTGCCCTGCAGGTGCACTTTTTACCTTTCTGCACTGCCATGCCGCCCCATTCCCTCTCAGAGCAGGTCTGCTTCTGGCATAGTGGTCCGAGAGCTCGGCAGCCTCCTGCACGGTTTTTGGATCTCGGTCCTCTAGCCAGGTTTTCAGCTGTGCTGGGCATGCCCAAAAGAACTGCTCTAAAAGCTACATTTTCAATCTTTTCTACAGAGTCTGTTTGTATCCCTTCCCAGGAACGTTTTAAAAACTGATGTTGTTTAGTGGCTAGCTCCTCGTAGCTCATGTCAGGGCTTCTCCTGAGCTTAGTGAATTTAACTCTGTATGCCTCTGCTGTCAAATCATATTTTTGTAAGAAAGCAGCTTTAAGTTTGCTATAATCATTACTGTCCTGATTGTCCATTTGACTCAATGTGTCACAAGCTGTCCCGGTAAGCAGCGGGGATAGCTAGAAGCTCCAGGACTCTCTGGGAATTTTTGCCTGAATACATACTTTTTCAAATGAATTTAGAAGTGCATCCATATCTTCCCCCTCTTTAAATTCAGCTATCAATTTAGAATTTAGTTTGTAACCCAGTCCTGAAATTCCCGCTTCACCCATGCCACTTACCTGCTCTGGCGCTGGTCTTTGGAGTTGTAGCTTCTCCAGTTCAGATCTCTCTGGCACACTCTCCTCTCACTCGGCCTGTCTCTGAAGCGGTCACTGTCTTTCCTCTCCCTCTCCCTCTCTCTCTCTCTCTCTCTCTCTCTCTCTTTCTCTCTCTCTCTCTCCATCTCCAGCTTCCTCTGTTCAAGCTCCCTTTGCTGCTGGGATTCAAACCTTTTCAGTTCAAACTCCAGCTCCATTCTCCGCAACTCCATCTGCAGCCTGATCCCTTCTGGCTCCAGAATGGTGGTGACCTTTCCCTGCTGCTGTGGCTCTTGGCTTGCACTGGTCCTGCTGTCCTCCTCCCTGGGTCTGGACACTGCACTGGACCCTGGACCCTCCATGCCCAAGGTTTGGTCCTTTCAGTCACCGACTATGACTCAAGGTCTTGGGCATTGGCTGCCATAAGAGCCTCCATGAGGTGCTTTATGGCTCGCCCCTCGTGCTGGACTCTTCTCTCTTGGCACAACTGCCTCAGGTAGTCTGCAGTGTACTCGTTGTAGTTGGAAGCCATCTTCTTCCCTAAGCTACGGCTACACTAGCTTACACCCGGAAAAAAAATAAAACAGGTAGGGAACTTAGACTGTAAGCACAATGATATAGTTCTTTATATTTTAAATCACTGCCTTATTTTGCATGTGAGCTGTTACAGTTATCAATCTGACACACTGGACTGTTAATGCTCGTGTTACCAAATACTTTTAAATCCCACCTCTGCCACCAGATCTGTCACAAACGCACTCCGCAGGTCAGGCCCTCTACTCCCACAGTGCCAAACCTCGCAGTGCAATATGTGAACAGGAGACAAACGGGGTAACCCTCCTGTCTGTTTTGGGTCCAAAACACCTTCTAGTCTCAAGTCCTGAGGTCAAATATGAACCCTTTTTCGCTAGCACACCCAGTTAGCAAGATCAAATATCGCACCCTCTTCGGGGAAATGCAGTGCAATACTTAACCCAGTGGGCACCCAGCCTGGTTCACAACTTTCCCCTATTTGACTCAATTTGAGACCTATGTATTTTCTTAACTTAGCAAGATGGTAACACACTTTTTAAGCCTTGATCAGTTTGTCAGAATTATCAAATACTGTTCCAGCATTCACATGCAAAAGAAAAAAAACGAGAAAAGACTCAAGCAGGATTAAGGAAACCAAAACGTTTACTAAAATTAAAAATAGTAAATACATACTGTACAAAACACCTAACCTGTATACATTAATACTTACAGTCAAAAGAAAAGGGAATTACAAAAACCAAAAACGCCTGGTACTTGAATATCTAACTACCCTGAGTTTCAAGTAATAAATAGGTGGTTGAATTTATCTAAAGTGCTGTGAGAGTTTGTCAGGAGTCCCAGTTCAAAACCGAAGACAAAATGCCAAATTGCCAAATGTAAAGTTTTCTCCCAGCTGGCTGGTAATATGTTGTCACAGCACTCCTCCTCCCTGATGACACAGCTCACAGATGCTGGCTGTGAGGTCACTCAAACCTGAGTACTGAAACAATTTATCAGTCACATGTCTCAACCCACTGCTCAAACATTTCTTTTTTTTTTTTTTTTTTATTTTCTTCTTTTATCCTCCTTTCCTACCCCCGGTGCCCCCCCCTTCCATCCGCTCATGTCCCCCGCTACCTACCTCAGGGATCTGCCCCTAGAGTGCCCTTCCTCCTCTCCCTGGCACATTGGGGTCTGTCCTGTAGGTGGTCCGGGTAGACTTAGGGCGGACTTCATCTAGGGCAGCCGGAGGGGTTTTTCCCATTTTCTCCCCTTACGCCCACGTCCCTGGGACGCCTTGCGCTGGGACGTGCGTCCTGGTGGCGGCGTGCTGACGCACGCCAGCCCTCATGCACCACGATGTCCCCCCTTCCCGGCTCCGACGAGCGAAGCCGCCTCCATCCCTTCCTTCTGCCAGTGCTTCCACCGGCTATGGAAGGGATGCAGAACGCAGAGCGTTCTTGGTCACCACCCTGAGGAGGAGAGCATCCATTGGGGCCTTCGATCCTCCCTCCCCCGCCGACCCCCAGCCGCCCGAGTCCGTTTCCGAACCTGAGCCGCCGGGCGTAGCGCGGTGTGACGTCCAGCGCCTCAACCCTCAGCGCCACCGGGCCGGCCCACTGCTCAAACATTTTAATAAGAAAAAAATATATCTTCTTCTTAATTAGTGAGGCCTTATGACAGACAGAATTATCCCTTTGATGTCTTCAGAAGCTTCCTGAGGAACTATATTCGCCTAGCTGTGAAATCTAACAGAAATCGTCCCAAATATAGAACACAGCATTTTTCTGTATTTAATTTCATATCCCACTGTGATGTCCAAGCTGCAATATTGTCAATATCTTTTTGTAATGATGCAATTTCTTCAATTGTGTCGCATGGTCAACTTAGCTTGATATCATCTGCATACTTAATGATGTTATTTTTCACATTTTCTTCTAGGTCGGCTATAAAAATCTGAAAGATTATGGGGCCTATCACCAGACCCTGGGGCACCCCACTACTAATTTTTCCATCAGATGATAAGTGACCTCTTATGGTCACTTTTTGTGTACTGTCCATCAGACAGATCTTGACTCATCATATCATATATTTATTAATTTCATATTTGTTTAATTTCTCACTGATTGTCCAATGTGGAACTAGATCGAAGGTCTTGCTAAAATCAAACAGTACAACGTCCACAGATATCCCTTCATCCAGTTTTTTGCTTATGTTATCATAAAAACAAATCATGTTAGTTGAACAAGATCGGCCTTTTCTGAAACCATGTTGATTAGGATCAAACAAGGCAATGGTATTTAGATGTTCCAGGATTTTTATTTTTATTATCGATTCGAATATTTTACATGGGTTGCGTGTTAAACTGATAGGCCTATAATTGGCTGGACATGTTTTACTAACTTTTTTTTATGAATTGGTATAATCTTGGAAGTCTTCCACTCTGTTGGTATTAAGCCATAATTTAATGATTTTTCGTATAATATCGTATGGGGTAGCCAGATGTATTGTTTCATTAGTTTTAACACTGGCGAAGTTATGTTGTCTGGTTCTGAAGAGCTATGTTTTTTTTAAATTTATCAATGTGTTTCAATATTTCTTCTTTAGTTATTGTATGTCTTCCAACCCTGATATCTACCTGTGTGTTTGGACCAGTATTGGTTTTGCTGTTATATACTGAACTGAAAAATGTATTGAATACATTAGCTATCTCTACTTGATCTGTTAAGTACTTATAATTGTTTTGTATGGAAGTTAATTCCCCGGTTTTTTTTTAGCAAGTTTATATAACTATAAAACTGTTTGTTATTTTTTAGCTGTTTTTGTCAGTTTGATTTCATAGTTCTTTTTGGCCTTATTAATCTGATTTTTGCATCTTTTTTTGGATTTGTTTAAGCACATAACAGTTTGAGTCTGAATTGTGCCTTTTATAGTGTTCATATGTTTTGTTTTTCCTTTTTATTGATTTACAGATACCTTTGTTTAACACTTTGGTTTTTTAACCCTGTTGTTGTATTTTTTGATGTGTTTAACATGTTGGTCCATAGTTGCATGTATTAAAGTCTTAATGTGTTCCCAGCACTCATCTATTGATTTATTATTTAATACTTGATACCGGTCTATGTTTAATAGTTTTTTGTTAATAGCTTCAATATTAGCTGTTTTAATTTCATATTTTTATAACTGTAACCCTGTGAGACCTGGCAGTTTCTTCTGCAGACTTGATGCACTGGTTGTACAGCAGCACAGAAAGTACAGGCGTATGGTAGTGTAAACAAAAGGGCACAGTGCACAAAAATGAGAGCTGGATTTAACAAAATTATTCTGAAGGCAAAATGGCACTAACGCTATGTAGAGCAGTACAAGCAACAAGAGTAGGAGGGAGAGGAATAAATCCTGATGAGTTGCTTTGAGCAAGGTAGGAGGGGGAAGTGGGTAAGAAGAAAAATCAGCATTTATATAGCGCTTTTCATGCATAGTGTATCCCCAAGCACTTTACAAGCAATGCTAGACAGATAATGAAGTGACTGAATGTGTAGTAGCAGCCATATCACACATCAGCACTCACGTAAGGCCTGGACAACTGCATAAAGCGGTTTATGGGCAGGGAAATGTTGGCCAGGACACCAGAAATGTCCCCTACTCTTTGCGAAGAGTGACCTGGGTTCTTTTACTTCCACCTGGACACCCACCAGGACAACACCAGGATGAGTAGAACAGACCTCGGTTTAACATCTCATCCAAAGGATGGCACCCCAGCAGCAGTACAGCACCCCCCTAATACTGCACTTGGATGCCAGCATTTTAGGTGCAGGTCCAATCCCAGTGTGGGGTGAGAACCCACGACCTTCTGGTCCAGAGGCAGATGCGCTACCAACTGAGCCACGCTGACACCACCTTTCCAAATGGCTCGATGTGTCCTACAGGGAGAACAGAATAAAAAATTAATTAATTAATACACAGGGTACACAGCATAAGACCATAGATAACACAATTAAAGAGCTAATGTACTGCTTAAAACTAATATTAGTTTTTAAAAGCAGTCAACCACTACTTTTTATATCTGAGGTACATTTTCTTTTGCCTTTGTTTAATTAGAAGATTGTTTACCTGATGTTAGTGTATGTGGTGTGTGGGATTGCACTCTGCCTAGCAGCTGACATATCTAGCTCTACTCCCCACACTACATCAGCAGCATTGTGACCTCACTGACAGTGACATCACTGCTGCTTAAAACAGCCACTCAGTGACTGCCTGGTCGGTCACCTCTGATGTCACTATCAATGAGATCACAATGCTGATCATGTACTGGGGGGACAGAAATAGATATGCCAGCTGCCAGACTGAGAGCTGTTCCACACACCTAGTGCATTACCACAACGAAGACTTTCTAATGAGCAAAAGGAAAAAGAACCACACTTCAGAAATAAAAAGTTACAACTGACTACTTCTTAAAATGTGTATGATTGTCCTGTCCACCTGTTTTGGCTCCAGTAGCTGTTTAAGAGCAGTAGGCCAGTTCCGAGTTTGTTCCAGAGAGAGGGGAAGTGGACAGAAAACACAGTCTGTCCCATGGAGGTTGTACAGCAAAAGTAAAAAATGTACAAGCGTTAGTAAAGCAGAACAAGTAGGAACGAGGGGCAGTGAGGGAAGAGTAGTGAAGTGAGGGAGGGGAAGGGAGCAGGGTATGGATAATGTGCTGTATGTGTACACGTGGGTTTGTATCGCAGTATAGGTACGTGAAACAGTTTTGTGCTGGTTAATGTGTATTTGGCTTTGCACATGAAAACAGTATGTGTGTGAGCATACTGTATGTGTGTGTGTGCGTGTACACACATAGTATGTATGCATCATGCATATGGGTTGTACAATCTGTATGTGGTTGCATGTGCAGTGTAGCTGTCTGGGTACATTTACTGTTCTAAAATGCGTATTCTTCTGTTTCAGGTGGACCCTCTTCCTGACAGCAGCAGTAGCGTTAGACTCTCCAAGACTGGCTTCTACGCACCACCTCTGGCCCCGCATATGAGTGACTGTACCCAGAACAATATGGTCATGGAGTCAAAGCACAAACCTTTGCTACCCTACAGCAGTCCAACAGAATACGCCACTGCAGATCCTGCAGCAGATGCCATGCATTATGCTTACAGCACCACACTGGTGTCCCCAAACATCGACGTCATGAGCCAAGACCTGCCCAGCTCTTTAGCACTTTGCCCCAAATTCCACTCTGGCACTGCAATCATGTCTTCAGCAACTGCGCGGTCTATGTCATCATCATCATCATCTGTGCCCTGTTTTACCCAGCTTTCTCAAGGATCTGGCTACTCTTCTACCCTGACCCTCTCACATCAACAGCCTGGCTACCTAGCACATCCTGCTCCAGCTAGCACTCAGTTGGTTCTACCACTACATGGAGGTCCCTACTTTGCTGCCCCAAAGGATTGGTCAGTGACAGATAGGAGCCATAAGAAGCAGCGGTCCATAAATAAAAAGCCAAAGCGGACAGCGATGTCATGTGGTCCACATTCCATACCATCACAAAACACCTGCCTGGGCCAGCTACTAGCAACAGGTAAGAAGTTGCTGTGCGCTAATTTTTGTAGCTAAGGATTGTTCCAGTCAAACAGTACATCAGTTAACAAGGAAGTGCTTGACAGCCAAATGCTGGCCAGACATGAGGGAAGAAAATAATAAAGTTAAATATTTTCACACTGGAGGAGAAAAGAACATGGGGCAGTTCATTAGAATTATATAAGGTATTGTCAGCCCAGTGGCATGGAGAGCTGAAGCATTGGTGCCTTACCTCCTGCCATGCTGGCGACCTGTGTTCGTGGTGCGAGTGGGTCACCGGGGGTTGGCCGGGGAGGGAGAGGATCGAGCATCCAGTGGACAGCTCTCTTCTCCCGGGGAGGGGTGGGGATGGAGTCTGCTTCTTTGCCTAGCTTCTAGCGGTAGCTGGGCTTGGCACAGTGGACTCACAGATGGAGGGGGCAGCCGCAGAGCAGATGCACAGCGTGAAGCATGCAGAAGCATGCACAACTCGGCCATTGATGTCATTGCATGCTTCTGGGCCACACTTGGGGGGAGAAAGGAGAGGAAAAACAGTAGCCAACCAATAGGATGACATCGGTCCCCCGCAGGCTCCACACCTGGCTAGTTCAGCACCTCAGAGGAGTAAGGGAGGAAAAGAGAGGTGAGTCCCAACAGACGCCGGGGTGATGGGGCTGGAGGGTCTGGTGGATGGGGACTGGGCGACCGGGAATAAACAAAGTGAAAAAAAAAAATTACATAAGGTATTATTGGACAGAGAACTAATGATGGAATGTAGTCTTCAGTGTAGGGATACAGACATAAAATGAAGAGTCCATAGTAAGTAACTTAAGCTGGATCATGCAAATAAAATATTAGGAATTAATTTTTTACTCTTGGGGCAGTGAGAATATGGAATGTGCTACCAAGGGAGGAGGTGGAAGTGGAGTCTCTGAACCTATTTAAAAGCAGGTTAGCTGCCTACATCCTTAAAGACATAGGGTAAATTACACCCACTAGGAGTGGGAGAGGGACTCAATGGGCATCAGCCTTCCTCTGTCTATACTACAAACTAAAGTAAAAGATCTTCGGTTCTACAGACACACTCAGTACTCCAGACCCACACCTGCCCTCAGTACTAATGTAACCCCTAGGTGGCACTATCCCAAGGGCTACTACCCCGCCTGCTTGGCTAGTAGCAGGTTAAGGGGCCTGGGTAATGAAACAGGTGCCTTCACCCCGAGGTCAGGGTTGTTAGTGGTCAAGCTAGCATGGGCACAGCCCTCCGGGACACTATAACCCCCCCTCTTTCCCTCCTAGTGGCCTGAACAATATACAATAATTACTTTCACAATGACCCTTATTCACCAGGCAATTACCCACACTGATTGCACTTACCACCAGGGCTGGTTCCTCTAGCTTGACCCTGGGGGCCCCCTGTAAAACACGGTTAAGCACAACAAACAGCAACAGTACAATACTTTTGGCACAAACTGGAACCACAGTCAGGTTAAATGTAAACAAAGTTAAATCTGATTTATTCAGCGGACTTGAACAAGGGAGGGGCGTAATCCGGTTGATTTGCTTAAAAGCTGTATTAATCAGACAGTTATGCATGCAGTTCAGAGTCCCTACACAGTCACACACTCTGGCTACCCAGGTAGGAAAATGGTGAGCTAGCCAGGAACATTGCAGCTGGTTGGGGCCCTGTGATGGAAGAAAGCAACATGCACAACACACACTATTTGTAATCCGGAGCTGGAGGGCTCAGTTCGTGAAAGAAAAAGCAAGAAGACAATCAGATGACAACACTTTTAGATTTAGCTGTTGTTGCAGGGAGCTACCCTATTGTTTACTAACGATAACCAATACTGGACACAGGCAGGATGAAATCGAGACTGCAGACTGTTGAGCTGGCGTCCCCGGAGAAGCAGGGCCCACACGAATCACCGAGGCATCGTTCCTGTTCAAGGCATTGAGCAGGGGGCTGATCCCCAGGCCGGTCTCTCGTCGATGACTTTCTCTGTGTAGCAGGTATTCTGACTGGGCCAGTGTAGCAGGGCCCAGGCAAACGGAAATGGATACGGATTTAGTCTGTGGAGCTGGATAGAGCCTCCAGCAAGCAAAACACAGTTCAGACACACAGTGGGGAACTAAATCACGACCCACTATAAGTACACAGCACATTCACATGTAAGGAAATTCCACTGTAGCAGGCAAATGGTTCTCCGGTCACAAGTAGAGAGTCTCTGCACAATCCGGGAGTTCAGAGGTAATTGGAAGTCCTGACAGGCCAATTGCATTCAGTAAATCCTCGGTCTTCTTCAGGTTAAAGCCAGGTCACAATTCAGTAGCTTAATTCGCTCTCCAAATTCGGATTCAGTCTGAAAAAGCACAAGTTCCCTCTCAGGGACAGCAGGCAGGCATGCAGGCCAAACTAAGGCCTTTCCACAGTTCTCCCATGCAAATTCACTATGGATTGCAGCTTGAACTATCTCAAACTGTTACTTCTTCACTTCCCAGTTCAGATCTAACTGAAACTGCAAGTAGTGTGGGACTTTCTCCAAGATCCAAAAGGTTCGGTTGGCTGATCTGTCTGTCAGTCACAACAAGGGCTCCCCTCCAGGTTATTTTAGGCACCAAAAGCCCAAAACTACAATTCCTACAAGTTTTGGCCCCACCAAGCCCCTGTAGGCAGGCTCCATTTTAAAGTCCCAGATGTACTGATTGGCCCGTTCTGACAGTCCAGGACCAAGATGATGGAAACAAACAGGACTGTTCATGCTGCAAAGAAGGTAGGTTAGAACAAACTGCAATATTATTACTACTCTAATGATCAGCAAACAAGTACATCTTCTAACAGAGATCCCTCTTGATTAATTATTACTGCAATCCAGGCAGCTCTTAAAGAGGCAGTACACAGAGGCTATACAGGCACTCTCTGGCAATGCATTTAAACTGCTAAAATGCAGGACACCAGCCTGGCAGTGAGCGTTTAAGCAAGCTCAAGAAAGACTTTTTGGGAACTCCCATTTGTAGGGGGTTGCATCCTTCCCTGCCTGGAGAAAACTTGGCATCCGTGTCAAGTCTGTACCATCACAATATCAAAAATACAGTATAAACAAGACATATTAATAATAATTTTTATTCATAAGGCGCCTTTCAGTTATTAAGGCGCCGTATATAAATAACAGTTAAAACAGTTAAAACATTAAAAATAATTCAGCCAGACCAAAAGATTAAACCAATCAGTATTCTGGAAATGCAACATCCCACAAAAAGGTCTTCAAACCTCTCTTAAAGTCCTCCACAGAGGTGCACTCACACAACCGATGGGGTAGAGAGTTCCAAAGGCTGGGGGCAACATACGAAAAAGCCCAAGCACCAGAAGATTTCAAATACACCCTTGGAACCTCTAGCAACCCCTTGTCGGCCGAGCGGAGTGATCAGGGCGATAGCGTATCAGGAGTTCTTTCAGATAGACATATATATCAATAGCTTGTTGCATCACTATACCTTTTAATATACTTCGCATTGCTACATCCATATTGACAATACTTATGCATGTTTCATACAGGTAATACTGATTCCACTATGATTAACATATTCAGGCAATAACTTTCTGTACATTAAACAATGTAGGAGGGGGCCCTTCCTTATCCGCTAACTTGGGGCTGGATGGGGCAGGGGCACCATACTGAGAAGGAAGAACAATCAACCTGGAATTGTCCATTAAGCTCAGTTTGGGTAGTGAGCTCTGAGAAATATAAACGCCTTTGTGAACCATATTGAGAGGCAAATCCACTGGCCTCCTGGGAGAATCAGAACTGAAGTGCAATTCTGGCTTGACAGCTCAGCCAGTCTTTCTGGGGGAGCAGCCACAGTCTCTCTACTTTCAGCACTAACTTTGGAGCTTTCGTCATTCATGAGGGGTGCTTCTGCACGGATGGGAATATCCAAACTGGTAGCACTGTCAGCTCCTTGCACTGTAGGCTCTGTTTCCACAACACTCTGCTCCTTCAGAGAAGGTTCTGGCACAATTATGCTTTGTGGCACTGAAGGAGGGCTGTCAGCACTCTCATATTGTTGTTCAAGTTCTGGTGTGTCATCAGAGAGACTCAGACCATCAGCCCCTTCTTCGGGCAAGTCACACAGTTCCACTAAACACAGGGAGTCCGCAACCTGAGACGTGATACTTTGCACTTCACTTTCAGGGAGCATTGGCTCCAAGGATGAAGCTGGGGAGTTAGTCAATCCAGAAGGCCCAGCTTCATCCCCCTATGATTCTGCATAGGATTTCCATGAAACAACTGACTCAGTTCATAGGAGGGATAATAGGCATTACCATAGTCACTTTCATCAGAGGTGGACTGACAGTCACTATCATTCTGGGCCTGCTGCGGGGGAAACCTTAAATCTGTAACTACTACTGGGGTAGGTTGACTCTGTCTCTTTTTTGCAGCAGCATGAGTCACCGGCCCTGAGGAGGCAATATCTGCTGACTCAGCTTCAATAATAACTTGGCCGATAGGCAACAAGTGGTTACAGTTTTCATAGGTTTCACAGGTGTAATCAAACTTATAGACCTTAGTCCTTTAAAGCTTGCAATTTCCTGGTTTAATTTAAAACTGGAAAATTTTATCCTTGAAATGCCTATCCAGCCCATTTTTGAAACTATTTGTGCTGGAGCTGCTCACTACATCATGTGGAAGATCGTTCCATAGTGCCACCACTCTATGACTGAACCAGGATTTATGCAAGTTGAGATTCCATGTTTGAAGAAGGAGCTGCTTATTGTGTTTCCTAGTCCTGATCCTCCTGAGATCATTCTTAAGTCCTATTTCTGCTAAGAGATTATTACCCTCCATCAGTTTATATAGTAAACATAGGTCTCCCCTAGTTCTTCTATAATGTAAGGAATACAGATTGAGGGATGCCAACCTTTCCTGGTATGGTTTATTATTTAAACCCTTTACGGTGCATGGTCTTGATGGCTTTGGAGTTGTTCTCTGAGCGTACCTTGTACACTGGTAGATCATCCAACTTTCCAACTACTATATGAAGAAGATGGTGCCACCTATCAGCAGTTTTGTGCCTGCCATGTAGTCTCAAATTGCGTAACAACACATGGACTCCAGGCCGTAGCTCTTGAGCCTTTACTTTCTTGTCGTGCCTCTCTTTGTTGGCAAGATTTTTCTTGGCGGCCATTGTCTGGGCCAGTTGATTTGCATGGTTCAATTGAGCTTTCAGTTTCTGTACATACTGCAGGTAGTTTTCGGCTCAGACCCCGTCAGGAGAGACCCCAAAACAAACATCAGCTGGCAGTTAGGCCTCCCTCCCGAACATGAGGCGGTAGGGGGAGAACCCAGTAGCATCATTTTTGGTGCAATTGTATGCGTGTACCAAGGTACTAACCTGCTGGCTCCACTTATGCTTGTCTTTTGGATGGAGGGTGGCCAGCATGTCTAGAAGGGTGCAGTTAAAACGCTCTGGTTGAGGGTTCCCCTGCGGGTGATAAGGGGTGGTTCTTGACTTCCGCACCCCCCACAGAAAGAGCATTAGGCACTTGGCTGTCTAGTGTGCTTACCTGGTAAATAAAAGCAAATAAATAATTGGCCTACTTTCAAAGTCTCTGCCTTGGTCAGAGTGGATCCGCTGGGGGGCACCATAGTGGATGAACAATTTTTCCACTAGCACCTGGCCACGGTAGAGGCTTTTTGATCTTTAGTTGGAAAAGCTAGTGCATGCCGTGTGACATGATCCATAACCACTAACACATTGCTAATATTCTGTTGATCAGGTTCTAAACACAAAAAATCTATGCAGACCAGTTCCATGGGGGCGCTGGTAGTGATATTGACAAGGGGGGCAGCCCTCTGAGGCAGGGCTTTTCTTTGGAGGCAATGACTACAGGTCTTTACATGGTGCTCAACATTGGCCCCCCTCTTGGGCCAGTAGAATCGAGATCATACCAGGTCGAGAGTCCTGTCAATACCGAAGTGCCTCATGTGATTGTGGAGGGACCTCAGTACCAAGTGTATAAAGGCCGTGGACAGGACCAGTTGTTGCTTGTCTACTTGACCACCATGATCCACTGTGTCTCTGTATAACAACTGATTGAGTAACTTCAACCTGGGGCCTTCTTTAAACAATAGGGCAGTTTACAAGTCAGAGGCATAACAGACACATCTCTCCCTTTGAGGACATCAAGTGCGGGTTGAATCATAGGATCTTGGGATTAAGCCCTTGAATACTGTCATTGTCAAGCTGAGGTAGTTCACTGTCTAGAGCACAGAAATGGCAATAGGCAGCTGGTATGCAGGTATCAGGAGGGCCCAGGCAATCAGCTTGACAGTTCACTGTGTTCGCAGACATCAGTTCGTCTCTGTCAAACTTTTGGCACAATGCTCGGATGTCAGGTTCAGACAACCTAACCCAATCACTCTTGGAAGCGGGCTTTCATGACAGGGCATCAGCATCAATATGGTTCAGTCCCAGTTTGTATTCAACAGCATAATCATAGGTTGATAAGGCAGAGAGCCACCGGTGCCCAGTGGCGTCTAACTTTGCCGAAGTCTGAACATAGGTCAATGGGTTATTGTCGGTCTTCACCAATATCTTTGCCTCATAGAGGTACTCATGAAACTGATCAACGATGGCCCACTTTAGGGCAAGGAACTCCAGCTTGTGCACAGGATAGTTTTGCTCTGATGGGGTCAGACTCCTGCTGGCGAAAGCAACCAGTCTCAAACCATCCTCATGGTCTTGATACAGCACAGCTCCTAGGCCCTGCAGACTAGTGTCCATATGCAGCACATAGGACTTGGTAGCGTCAGCATAGGCGAGGATGGGGCATGGGTGAGCTGGAATATGACTTCATGGAGCTGCTTCACATTTGGGTGTCCACTTGGGGCTCAAAGTTCACCTGTGCGGGAAGTACACTTTCTCTGGTTCTTTGACAGCCCTTTCTTGTATTTACGGTTGATAGAGGGTAGTCCTGGGTAAGATTCAGGGGCCCAGGCGAATCACCTTTGAATAGTCTTTATGAACCTGCGGTAGTAGCCACAGCACCCTAGAAGCGTTGTAGTTCTTTCAAGTTATGGGGCTGGGGCCAAGTAGTCAGTGACTCAGCCATACTGAGATTGGTCTCTATTCCTTCTGCAGATACTATGTACCCCATACTTCACAGAGGTTTGAAAAACTGCCACTTGTCGATGGACAGCTTGAGGCCGATGTCTTCCAATCGGTCCAGCACTTTAAACAGTCGTGGCTCATGCTCCTCTGATGTGCGTCCAAACACAATGACATCATCTAGGTACACTAGACATTCCAGTAAGTTCATATCGCCCACCGCATACCATCAGTCGCTGAAAGGTGGCCGGGGCGCCCAAAATCCCCTGTGGCATTCTCAGAAATTCATAGAACTACAAAGGACAGATGAAGGCTGTTTTCTCATGGTCCTCCGGGGCCATTGGAATCTGGTAATATCCACTGTAAAGATCCAATACTGAGAACCATTTGCTCCCATTCAAGCAATCCAGGGCATCTTGTATACGGGGCATGGTGTATTGATCTGGGATGGTCCGCCAGTTTAGGGTTCGATAATCAACACACATTCTCACCGACCCATTCTTCTTACGCACAATCATAATGGAAGAGGCATATGGGTTCCTTGATTCCTGTATCATGCCAGCAGCGAGGATTTCCTGCAGGTGTCTCCTCACATCATCTGTGTCCGCTGGGTGAGGTGTCGGGATCTCGCTCTCTCTCTCTGTCGAAATGGCTGGTCATCATGAAGGCGTATATGATGCTCTGCACCCTGGACACACCCCACGTCCCATTCCTTTAACAAAAACACTTGGTCTCTCTGGGCGAGTTTCTTGCTAATCCTAGCCTTCCATTCAGCTGGCAGTGGGGAATCACCAAAGTCAAATAAGTCCGGGGTCACTCTCTCCTTTTGGCCAGAGTACTTGTTATTGGGTAATATTGCAGTGTCTACACAGTGTACTGTAGCTAGAGTGCACCCTCTGTTCACCTGGACCTCCCAATCTGACACATTTCGAATCTGGAGCATCACTCGTCGTGCATAGGCATGGGCACGGGCAGACAAGATGCTAGGTTTAACCAATAATCCTTCTGGCAACTTTCCATCACCTGGTGCATCCAACATTAATATTTTGTTCTTTATGTTTCTCTTTAGGTGGACCTCTCCATGGATTGTGCACTGGGCGTTGGGTACCAATACCAAGGAGTCAGGTTCCTTTTTCCACACTATCCCCACTGGCTCATCTGGGTCCTCTTCATTGGGTTTCTGTTGTAAGTCATATGCCCTTTTTACTAAGGCTGGAATTCTTAGGGCCCATCCAGTCAGTTGCCCATGTTTCTCATGGCAGAGTTGTGCTAGTCTCTCAAACATGTGGGCGTTTGTTCCAGTTAACAGGCAAACCCCATCATACAGTCCGGTGGGGGGACACACTAGGGCCAGTATCTCTACTTGCTACTCTACACCAGTTACAGTTGCAGGAAAAGACAACCAGAGGCGGACAGATCCTAGGTAGGGATAAGACTTGTCACTCAGCCCCCACATATGTAGACCTTCCGGGGATTGTAATGGCACATCAGATAAGTGTTTGTCATACCAGTCCTGAAATACAATGGTCACTAGGACCCACTGTCAAGCACAGCCAGTAGAATACCATTCACAGCCACAGTAGTCTTCATTGAAGGACCCACTATTTTGGACCAGTCTGAAGGGACAAGAGCAGGGGCCTGGACAGACGATTAGCCACAGAGGGTTTGAGTTAGGATGGCGAAGCCTTCACTGCGGTCATTTCAGCACCCTTGACCACTGACTCACTTTCCAAAGCTCTCCTTGAAGCGGTTCACCACTTTCTCTATGTCCTTCTGAGACCGGCATTCCCTCTTTATATGGCCATCCTTGCCGCAATTGTGACAAATGACAGGCTCTCTGGGCATCCTTGGGGAAAACATAGCAGGGGATGCTGGAGCATCGACGGGAGATTGTGATCTGACTTCTGCTGGTAGTGTACCATGTCTCAAAAGTTGCTTTAGGGTGGCAGTCAGTTCCTTGAGCTCAGCCAAGAAGCCACCCTCAGTAGAGGATGCCTGAGGGTGCACCCCCACCCCCATAACAGTCACGTCCTGACAGGGGCCAGGGTCTTTGTCAGCAGGGGATACCTCAGCGAACGCACCTGGTTGTACTTTTCTGACTTCCTTCAGCAACTCCTCCCCACACCGTTTAGCCCACGGCAGGATACTCGTAGAGGTCCCCATTTTGGAAGGGCCTTCCAGTGCCATGATCACTTGGGCTGCACTCACCCCCAAAATCACAATCTCCTCTTCACCTTCTGCCTCCTGGAATTCTTTTATCAAGTCACAGTATTCAGGTGGGTTACCTCTCCTATCCTAGGGCCTTAACTGGATGATCTGCAGTTTAGAATGCTTGGCATGTTGCAGTATATGCCCCAATCTCACATGGTTCAAATCACTGGCGCTACCCACCTTTCCGGTAAGCTTTCTGCAGAGCTCTTTCTAGCGAGTAACATACACAGACAAACTTTCCCCTTCCATTTTTGGTGCCTTGGAATTTCACATCAAAGTCTTCCCTGACTCGATGCTCCCAAAATTGCCTTCAAGTACAGATAGGTACTTCTGAGCAGATGCATCAGGGTTCGAGGACCTCAAAAATGTAATGACTTCAAGGGCGGGGCCCCTCAAACTTTCTATGATTCTTTTCCGCTTCTTAGCCTCTGCACACTGCCACTCGGGTACCAAGGGGGGCAACATAGTCGATCCAGGTCTCCCAGTCATCCTTCCCCTGGTGGGTGGGGAGGGTGCCCGAGAAGATTCTCAGCCTTCAGTAGGGGTCATGACTAATGGCGGGTACAGATATAGGGGCCAGCATTGGCACGGGAACAGAAGGCAGGGCAGTAACAGGTGCTGGAGTGGGAGGGGGTGTTGGTGAAGGAACACCCCCAGGTGGCAGGAAAAGTTTCTTAAAGTCTTCTATGTGTAACCCCCCTGCAAATGGGGGTTCCCAAAAGACTTCCAGGAGCTTGCTTAATGCTCCAAGCCTGAATGGTGTTTTACGCTTAAGTCATTTATCTGTGAGTGTTTTAGAGCCTCTGGTACTGTCTCTTAAGAGCTGTCTGCTTGCAGACATAATTAGTTTGTATGGGGGACTGTGTGTTTCTTTGCTTGAGTACCACTCAAGCTGCTGTAATTCACTCCATTTTGCAGTCACTAGGAGTGCAAAGGAAACCTATCTGAAAGATGTAACTATTTGCCAGAAATCATTTAGAGTAATAATGAAAATACAGTTTGTCTAACCTGCTTTCTTTGCAGTCAGAACTGTGTTTGCCTAGTTCCCATTCTAGTTTTGAACTGCTGAACTGGACCAATCAGTGTGGGTTAAGGTAGCTCTAAAATGGTGTCTTGGACGAATCAGAACTTGGACTCATAATCTGAGCCAGCCACAAGAGGATTGTATGGGCAGTGACTCTGGGAGATGTAGTTTGGACTTCGGCGCCTTTTTGGACCAACAGGGGCAGTCTATTGTGAGTGACAGCCAATCCAGCCAAGAACTGGGAGGAACTCAAAGGAAGTGCTCGGTTTTGTCTGCTGGAGTTTCAGTTGAGCTCTGGCAGTGAAGAGGAAGGAGCCTTGTGCTTTTTCGGTGTGCAGTTTTAGTCGGGAAATGTGTGTAAGGCCCAGAGTTCCGGTCTACAGCTTGTGTAACTGCTTGTTAGGACTGAATCCATCCCGTGAAGAGAATCAAAGGATATCTGAAGAGTAGAAACCAGGCTCACCCTGTAGAAGACTGGAGAAATTGCTGAATTGCGCTCAGTCTGTCAGGAACTGAATCTGCTGTGTGTTCTCCCGGGTACTGTGCAGTAATTGCGATCGGGATAGAGAAGCAGCCTGCCTGGTATAGTACTTTCTTTTTACCATATAAATGTGTGAGGAGGCTTTTGTAGCTCAAGTGAATCCTGCTGCCATTAAAGGACTTTTGCCTGTTGCAGTTTGTCATATAAATGTGTGAGGAGTCTTGTGGAGCTCAAGAGTAGCCCTGCTGACGTTGAAGGACCCTATCTTGTTTGGAGGTGGTACTAATTCAAGTCGCTCCCTGTTGAATTGCCACATTGAATCCAAATGGAATTACTGTACTGCTGACTGTTTAATTTTCTTTCTTTCCTCTGTGTGAAAGGGCCCTACCAGCTGCCACGATTTGGACTAGCCACTAGGGCTTGGGTACCCAGGGACAGTAACTGGTAGGGATAGGCCTGTGCACAGAGCCATAAATAGATGAGTAAAGTGATAAGCTAATTAACCTGATTTCCCCTGTCCTTGTTATATCCCCTAAATAAACCAGAGCTGCTTGTTTCAGCAAAGTTATACTGCCTAAAGTATTTGTCTATGTTAAAGTATTGTACTGTGATTGTTGTTTTGTAACCCCTAGATGGCGCTATCCCAGGGACTACTACCCTGCCTGATTGCCACTAACAGGTTGAGGGGCCTGGATCAATGGCGGGTGCCTCCACCCAGAGGTCAGGGTTGCAATAGTTAAACTAACTTGGTCACAGCCCTCTGGGACACTGCAACCCCCTTTCTTCCCACTAGTGGCCCACACAATATATCAGAATTACCTTCACAGTATACACTACCCCAGGTCTGGTTCAGGCACTGGGACCTCTGTAGAAATGAGATACAGTGCAACAATCACAGTACAATACTTTAACATAGACAAATACCTCAGGCAGTATAACTTGCTGAAACAAGCAGCTCTGATTTATTTAGGGGATATAACAAGGACAGGGGAATCAGGTTAATTAGCTTATCACTATACTCATCTATCTATGGCTCTGTGCACAGGCCTATCCCTACCAGTTACTGTCCCTGGGTACCCAAGCCCTAGTGGCTAGTCCAAACCTGGGCAACTGGTAGGGCCCTTTCACAGAGAAAAGAAAATTAGTTAAACAGTCAGCAGTACAGTAATTCCATTTGGATTCAATGTGGCACCAACAGGAGCGACCTGAATTAGTACTCATACGACCTCCAAACAAGATAGGGTCCTTCAATGTCAGCAGGGCTACTCTTGAGCTCCACAGACTCCTCACACATTTATATGGCAAACTGCAACAGGCAAAAGTCCTTTAATGGCAGCAGGATTCAGTCGAGCCACACAAGCCTCCCCACACACTTATATGGTAAACAGTCACAGGCAAAAGTCCTTTAATGGCAGCAGGATTCATTTGAGCTACACAAGCCTCCCACATTTATATGGTAAAAGAAAGTACTATACAAGGCAGGCTGCTTCATCCCGATCGCAATTACTGCACATACCTGGAGAACACAGCAGATTCAGTTCCTGACAGACCGAGTGCAATTCAGCAATTTCTCCAGTTTCTATAGGGTGAGCCTGGTTTCTACTCTCAGATATCCTTTGATTCTCTTCACAGGACGGATTCAGTCCTAACAAGCAGTTACACAAGCTGCAGACTGGAACTCTGGGCCTTACACACGCTTCCGACTAAAACTGCACACCAAAAAAGCACAGGGCTCCTTCCTCTTCACTGCCAGAGCTCAACTGAAACTCCAGCAGACAAAACCGGGCACTTCCTTTGAGTTCCTCCCAGTTCTTGGCTGGATTGGCTGTCACTCACATTAGACTGCCCATGTTGGTCCAAAAAGGCGCCGAAGTCTAAACTACATCTCCCAGAGTCACTGCCCATACAATCCTCTTGTGGCTGGCTCAGATTATGAGTCCAAGTTCTGATTCGTCCAAGGCACCATTTTAGAGCTACCTTAACCCACACTGATTGGTCCAGTTCAGCAGTTCAAAACTTCAAAATTGGGATGAGTTTCTGGATGGAAGATAACTTTCCAGGTGTTTGTTTCATCGGTCAGACCCGAGAGGTTTATTGGGGTGGAAGCCTTTTCTAGCCCTGTCCTCAAGCTAACGGTGCGCTGTGGTTCTGTTGCTGTAGGGCGGCAGCATCCGCAGCTCTTCCGTTTTCCCTGCTCGGTAGCCGGTGGGTGACCGTTGCAGGGAGCGGGTTGGAAAGAGGTATCAGGAGTTGGGCGAGGACTCTCCTGAAAGTCATTGTTGGAATTCTGGATCTTACCTCAAGCCGAGTCAGAGGGTTGACATTTGGCCTTGGTTTTCGGATTAATCTTGGTTCTACCTGGATTACCTTGGATTTTGCCTCAGTCCCGGTCTCTTGATCTGACTGTGAGTTTTGACTTGCTAGCTTATTCTAGCTAGCTCACTTTGGACCTGTTGGTTTTATTGTTATATCTGAGTTGGACATTTTATAGTGTTAATCTGACTGAACTATCTCTTTATGTGAGGGATGATTTCGTCACTGGATGATAGTTGATTCAATTGTCTGTTTGGACATATTTATTTAATTTTAAAGTTTATTATTAGCTTAGTTTATTAATTTTAGGTATATTTTATTTTCTCCCAGTGGTGAGAGGACTGGGTGGGAAGTAATGTAGAGTTTTGTTTTATTGTTAGTGTTTTATATAGATTTGGAGGGTGAGAGGTTTGTGGAATTATTATTTAGGATTGATTTTTATCTGGAATTAAGGGGTGGGTTATATAATCTTAAAATCTAGGATTCTTTATTTGATATATATTAGAATTTTAAAAATGTGTTGGGATAGTACGAGGACAGTCGGGTGTTATTCCCCCTCCGAACTCAGAGACCTTCGTCCTTTTTTCTGCCCCCCTTTACCAATAGAAGTTTATAGGCGAGTGTAGGGCCTTAGGATTGTTAGAAGAAGGAAGAGGACTGGGCCTGGGTTTGGAGAGGGAATGGAAAGGAAGCTGGGATAGGGATAGTAGGGACTAGGAGATGCCCTGGGGCAAAATGGGTCCAGGAAAGGGGTTCCCCAGGCCTGGTTCCCATACCCAAGGGTTCTGACTATGGTCAGCAGGTAATACGATCATCCTCGGTGTCTCATCCTACTGGCGGTGTGTTATGCAATGCCAGGTCTATTAGAACAAAACGCTATTATAGCTGATTTTGTTGGGATATCAGACCTGGCGGCATCACTGAGACCTGGCTGGATGGAAATGCTGGACCAGTTTTGGAGGCAGCAGTTCCAGACGGATACTCAGTGATACACCGTCCGAGGTTGGATCGTAGGGGGGGGGGTGTTGCCATCTGTTTTAGATCAGAACTGGGCCTAGTGGAGGTACCAGTGGGAACTACCAAATCCTTTGAATGTATCCTGGCCGAGGGTGTGGGGTGCAGGATACTTCTCGTATACCATCCACCAGGTGATGGGAATGTTTTCCTGCGGGCAGTGGCGGACCTCGTTGTCTACTTGACATTGGGGTCACCCAGATGGTTGGTGTTGGGGGACTTCAATGCCTGGGTTGACGATGAGTTTTCGCAGTTTGGTCAAGACTTCCTCCAGTTAATGATGTCACTGGGCTTCACACAGGTTATTTCCTCCTCGACCCATATTGGTGGTCATTCATTGGATTTGGTGTTCCTTCTGAGGATGGAGATATCCGATTTGGTGGTGGAACCGATCGGATGGTCTGACCATCACTCCATTGGGTTCAGTTTTGGGGCCACCCCTTGTAGGCCGGCCCCTACGGAGATGGTCCGGTATCGCCCTTTAAGGGGTGTCTCCCCTGATGGTCTGATGGTGGTGCTAGACCTATCACGAGTTTACCGAGAGATTGCATGGATCCAGGTGAGCTGGTACTTGCCTATAATGAGGCGGTGGCAGGGGCCCTGGATTCCATTGCTCCCATTCGTGTTCGTCCTCTCACCTTCGACCTAAGTCTCCTTGGTTTGATGAGACTTTGAGGGAGTTGAGGAGAGTTGGACGAAGGCTGAGAGGTGCTGGTGGAGGTTGGGCCAGGATTGTGACAAACTTAGATTGATGGATCACTACGTATCCTATCAATCAGCAATCTCGTAAGAAGGCAGAATTCCTGTCCAGAGAGATGCTGCTGCACAGAATAGACCAGCTCAGCTCTTCAGGACTGTGGACAGATTGTGCAATCCAATCTGTCTGCAGTCCAGAAGATGTTTTCTCAAACGGTGTGAGAGTTTGCTCTATTCTTTTCAGATAAGGTTGCCACAATTAGATCAGACATCCATCAAACTCTCTCCAATGGGAGTGGTGATGGTCGGCAGGAGATGTCGGACACCCAGTTTGAGTGGTCTGACTTCAGCCTTCCTACAGTTGAGGAAATTGTGATGATCATACAATTGTTGCGTCCGACCAACTGTAGTTAGGATCCAGGCCCCACACGTCTCTTAGTGGGGTGTGTGGATAAAATTGGCCCCATCCTAGCTGAGATAGTCTGTAGGTCCTTGGAGATGGGGATTTTTCCAAATCCTCTAAAGGAGGCGGTGGTTCAGCCTATCCTTAAGAAATCCTCCTTGGACCTGGACTGTCTGGCAAACTTGTTGGTAAATTTATTGAGAAGGTGGTTGCTCTGCAGTTGAATGATCATTTGACCAGCCACAATCTCTCACTCTCTCCAGTCCAGTTCGGAAAAAGACATAATACCGAGACAGTGTTGATTCGGGTGCTAAATGACCTCCTAATAGCGAGAGATGAAGATCCGCGTTCCATTCTGGTCCTTCTTGATCTCTGCAGCATTTGATACTGTAGACCATGGTGTGCTACTGGAATGCTCATGTCTCATCTGTGGACTGTCTGGTACAGTCCTCAGTTGGTTTCGATCTTACCTCGGTAGGGCGACGTGAGAGTGGTGTCGGGATTTTTCCTCAGCATCAGTCTCCCTATCCTGTGGGTACCGCAGGGTTCCATTTTGGCACCCAGTTGTTTGCAGTATATATGTTGCTTTAGAGCGATTATTAGGCAGTATGGTTCGAGTTTTCACTGCTATGCAATGATACTCAGCTGTACATGTCCTTGCACCTGGTCATGATACTGCCTTGTCGGTTTTTAATAACTGTCTTGCTGAAATCCAGGACTGGATGAATGTGAGTTGGCTGAGGTTGAATCCTGTTAAAACTGAGGTGTTGGTTGTGGGCCAGGATCGCCGGGAGGCGGGTTTATTGGTTGGATCACCCTCGGGTTTATGGCTCGGGGATACTCCGCTAAATACCTCAGACCGTCTGCGTAATCTGGGCGTTGTATTTGGCGACCACTTGACATTTAAATTCCAGGTGTCAGCGGTTGTCAAAACCTCTTTTTACCATCTGAGGAACATCGCCCTGGTGAAACACCTGGTTCCCCGCGATCTGCCAACTTTGGTTCACGCTGCCACCTCCCGCCTGACTATTGCAACCGCCTCCCATCTAGGCTTCCTGGGGTTGAGATTCACCGTCTGCAGCTAGTGCAGAATGCGGCAGCCAGGCTGTTGACTGGCTCTTCCAGGGCCAGTCATATAAGCCTGTGCTCCGTGGTCTGCACTGGTTGCGACTTACTAATGAATCACCTTAAGGTTGGTTTGCTGACCTATAAGGCCCTACATGATCAGGGACCGCTTTACCTGAAAGATCTCCTTCATCCCTATTGTCCCCCCCGCTCTCTCCGATCCACTGACGAGGGATTGCTAGAGATTCCCAGGGTTCGTTTAAAAACCTCAGGAGCTAGATCTTTTAGTTTTATGGCTCCAACCCTGTGGAATTCTCTACCTCGTCAGGTGCGGGAAAGCCCTACTGTCCATAGTTTTAAAGAATCTTTGAAGACTCACCTTTTTAAGAAAGCATACAATGATTTTTAAATTGGTGTTTGTTGTACTTGTAATTGTTTGTTTAGTATTGTATTTTATTGAAATTGTTTTATCTAGATTGTACAGGCGCCTTGGTTTTAGAAAGGCCTAAACAAATAAATAAAGATTGAGATTGATTGAGATTGAAAACTAGAATGGGGAACTAGGCAAACACAGTTCTCACTGCAAAGAAAGCAGGTTAGACAAACTGTAATTTCATTATTACTCTAAATGATTTCTGGCAAACAGTTACATCTTTCAGATAGGTTCCCTTTGCACTCCTAGTGACTGCAAAAATGGAGTGAATTGGCAGCAGCTCGAGTGGTACTCAAGCAGAGAAGCACACAGTCCCCCCCATACAAACTAATTATGTCTGCAAGCAGACAGCTCTTAAAGAGACAGTACCAGAGGCTCTAAAAACACTCACTGATAAATGGCTTAAACGCCAAACACCATTCAGGCTTGGAGCATTCAAGCAAGCTCCTGGAAGTCTTTTGGGAACCCCCATTTGCAGGGGCGTTACACCCTTCCTGGCCTGGGAAAGCTTGATGTCCGCGTCAAGCAAGTACCCCCATAAGTTTCAACTGCAACCATATACATTTGCATTAGGCTCACACATGTAATCATCAGTCAATACATCATTTTACCAAGAACACATTTCTGAAACATTGCAGTACGTCACTCTTTACACAGTATTACACACATTGTACCATAACTCAAGTTATTACCTCTTGTACATGAAACCTGAGGAGAGGGGGCCCTTCCCTATCAGTTACCTTGGGGCTGGACGGGGCAAGGGCACCATACTTAGAGGGCAACACAAGTAACTTGGAGTTACCACTGACGCTCAGTTTTGGCAATGAGCTCGGGGACACATACACTCCTTTATGGACAACATTGAGAGGCAAGTCCACAGGCCTCCCAAGGAATCATAACTGAGGTGCACCACAGGCTTTACAGCTTGACCAGTCTTTCTAGGGGGAACTGTTACAGTCTCTGCACTCTGAGCCTCATTTTCAGCATTGTCCTCACTTGTCAGGGGAGTCTCCATGGGGGTAGAGAGGCTAGAACTTGGGGCACTTTCAGCTCCAGGAGTTACAGTTTCTGAGTCCACAACATTTGGCTCGCATGGAGAGCTTTCGGACACTGGCAGTGGCCTGTCAGGGCACTCAAAATACTCTTGTTGTTCTGGTGTATCACCAGTCTGCCCCAATCCATCATTTTCCTCCCCTGGAAGCTCAAACAGTTCAACCATGCACAATGATTCCATTTCATCTGATCTGATGCTTTGCACTTCACTTTCTGGGAGCATTGGCTCCAGGGACGAAGCTGGGGGCTTAGACAGTCCAGGAGGCCCAGCTTTGTCTCCAGTATTGACTAGGGGATTGCCCCGAAACAATTGACTCAGTTCGTAAGAAGGATAGTATTCAAAGTCACTCTCACTTTCTTCTGATATGGACTGACAGTCATGCTCAACTGGCACTTGTGGAGGGGAACACTTTAACTCTGCTTCTGTAGGTGCAGACTTTCTTGATCTTTTCTTAGCAGCAGCTCTAGTCACTGGTCCAGAGGGGCATCTTCTGGGGCTCAGACTCAATCAAGATTTGTCCAATGGGCAGTAAATGATTTCTATGCATTGTTTTTACATCTTTTGAATTATTCTCAGGCCTTACTTTGTACACTGGCAGATCATCTAGTTTGCCCACTACAATGTGAGGAAATGGTGCCATCTGTCAGCAATCTTGTGTTTGCCATGCAGTCCCAGATTTCTTAGCAATACCCGTCCGATCTCCCTCCTGGAGTTCCTGTGTTTTCACCTTTTATCATACCTTTCTTTGTTGGCCAGATTTCTTTTGGCAGCCATGGTTTGAGCCAGTTAGTGCCGCATGAGTTAGCTGGGCCTTTAACTTTGCACATACTGTAAATAGTTGTCAGCTTGAACCCCATCAGGAGAGACCCCAAACACACATCTACTGGTAGTTGAGCTTCTCTTCCAAACATCAGGCGGTGGGGAGAATCCAGTGGCATCACTTTTGGTGCAGTTATAAGCATGAACCAGGGTGCTAATTTGTTGGCTCCATCTAGGCTTGTCCTTTGGGTGCAGGGTGCCTAGCATATCTAGCAAAGTCGGTTGAAACGTTCAGGCTGTGGATCCCCTGGGGGTGGTAAGGAGTGGCTCTGGACTTCTGACTCCCACAGAGAAAGCATCTCTTTGATGAGGCGACTCTCAAAGTCTCCCCTGATCAGAATGGATTCTTTGTGGAGCCCCATAGTGAACAGAAAAGTTTTCTACAAGTACTTTGGCCACAGTGGATGCTATCTGGTCTTTGGTGGGAAAGCTTGGGCATATCTCGTGAAATGGTCAGTGACCACCAGCACATTACTGATATTTCTTTGATCTGACTCCAAACTCAGAAAATCAATACAGACCAACTCCAGAGGTGCAATTGTGGTGATGTTAACAAGGGGCAGCCCTCTGGGGCAAAGCTTTCTCTGTAGCAGCGACTACAAGTTTGAATGTGTTGCCCACATCAGCCCCCATCTTAGGCCAATAGAATCTGGATCTCACCAAGTCAAGTGTTCTGTCTATACCGAGGTGCCCCATGTGGTTGTGCAAGGACATCAGTACTGAGTCTCGAAAGGCAGTGGGCAGCACTAGTTGTTGTTTGTCTACTTGTCCTCCTCTGTCTACTGTTTCTCTGTATAACAGTTTATTGATCAGTTTCAACTTAGGACCTTCTTTGTATAACAGTGCAGTTCTCAAATCAGTGGAGCGTAATTTGGACACATCTTTTCCTGCATAGAGGGCTTCTAAAGCTGCTTTGATCATGGGATCGCGGGATTGAGCCCACCAAATACTGTCATTGTCCAGCTGAGGCAGTGCACCAATGTCTATTGCAGAAAAGTGGCAATAAGCAGCAGGTATGAAATTCTCAGAGGGTCCCAAGCAATCCACCATGCAGTCCACTTCGTCCCTGGACATTTGTTCCTCCCTGTCAAACTTCCGGCAGAGTGCCCGAATGTCAGGTTCTGCCAATCGGATCCAATCATTCTGGGGAACAGGCCTCCGGGAGAGCATCAGCATCTATGTGGTTCAGACCTGCTCGGTATTCGAGAGCATAGTCATATGTAGATAATGCAGAAAGCCACCTATGGCCAGTGGCATCCAACTTAGCTGAGGTCTGCACATAGGTCAAAGGATTATTGTCAGTTTTACTAGTATTTTAGCCCCATACAAGTACTCATGGAATTGGTCAACAATAGCCCACTTCAAAGCTAGGAACTCTAACTTATGTACAGGATAGTTCTTTTCGGATGGGGTCAGGCTTCTACTGGCAAAGGCCACTGGTCTCAGGCCATTCTCATGCTTTTGGTACAACACAGCCCCCAACCCTTGTAAGCTAGCATCAGTGTGCAGGACGTAAGGTTTTCTTGGATCGGCATAGGCCAGCACTGGAGCATGGGTAAGTTGATATATGATCTCATGAAAAGCAGTCTCACAATCAGGAGTCCAGCGGGCCCCAAATACTTCACTCAGATGAAAATACACTCTTTCAGTCTTGAGGGACGCTGACTTTTGATATTTTTTGTGGGTTGGGGGATACCCTTGAGTAAGGTTAAGTAAAGGGCGGATCACTCTTGAATAGTCCTTGATGAAACGCCGATAATAACCACAGAATCCCAGGAATCTTTGCAGTTCTTTTAGATTTTTGGGCTGTGGCCAGGTGGTCAAGGCCTCAACTTTACTTGGGTCGGTCTCTATTCCCTCGGTGGATACTATGTGTCCCACATACTTTACTGATGTTTGAAAGAATTGACACTTATCAATGGACAGTTTAAGGCCAAAGTCCTCCAGTCGGTCCAATACCTTAAATAATCTGGTCTCATGTTCCTCCAGTGAGCTGCCAAACACAATAACATCATCTAGGTATACCAGGCACTCTAGTAAGTTCATGTCCCCCGCTGCACGCTCCATCAATCGTTGAAAAGTGGCTGGGGCACCTGAAATCCCTTGAGGCATCCTCATGAATTCATAAAAGCCAAGCGGACAGATAAAGGCTGTCTTCTCACGGTCCTCTGGGGCCATCGGGATCTGGTAGTACCCACTGCGGAGATCCAGCACAGAGAACCACTTGCTCCCGTTTAGGCAGTCCAAAGCATCCTGAATGCGGGGCATCGTGTACTGATCAGGGATAGTCCGCCGGTTTAAGGTGCGATAATCCACGCACATCCTTACTGTCCCATTCTTTCCTCACTACCACAATGGGGAAGCATAAGGGCTTCTGGATTCTTGTATTACACCAGCAGCTAACATCTCTTGCAGATGCCGTCTCACATCATCTATATAAGCAGGTGCCAGGCGTCGAGACCTCGCGAAATGGTCTTTTCGTCATGCAGCCGGATATTGTGCTCAGCTCCTTGCACATCCTACGTCCCATTCCTTTAAAAAAACACTTGCTCTCTGGGCAAGCTTCTCACTGATCCTCACTTTCCATTCAGCTGGCAACGGGGAGTCGCCGAAATCAAACAAGTCAGGCATTACTCTGTCATTCTTCCTCGAACTCTTGTTGCTGGGTAGCACTGCAGTGTCTGCACAATGCACATTAGCCAGGATGCAACCTCTATTTACTCGAATGTCTCTTTCAGACACATTAAGAACTTGGACCATTACCCTTCTGGCATAAGCATGGGCTCTAGCGGGCAAAATACTAGGCTTGACCAGCAGTCCCTCTGGCAATTTTCCATCGCCTGGTGCATCCAACATTAATATTTTAGTCTTAACATCCTTTCTGATACGGACCTCTCCCTGTAAGGTACACTGGGCATTTGGCGCTAGGATCAGAGACTCAGGATCCTTCTTCCATACAATTCCGACCGGTTCCTCTGGTTCTATTTTTTCAGCTTCTCTCTGTGCCTCATAGGCCTCCTTAATTAAAGCGGAACTCTTAAAGCTCTACTAGTCTTTGACCCTGTTTTCATAACACAACTGTGCAGCCTTCCGAACATATGAGCATTTGTTCCAATCAACAAAGGGACACCATCATACAGTCCAGTGGGGGACACACTAAGGCTAGGGTCTCTACTTGTTCGACCACTCCAGCCACGGAGGTGGGGAAAGACAGCCAAATCGGATATACCGGAATAGGGGTAGGCCTTCTCACTTAACCCCCATACATGCAGTCCTTCTAATGGTTGTAAGGGTATGTCTGACAAATGCTTCTGATACCAATCCTGGAACATAATTGTCACTTGGAGCCACTGTCTAATACAGCTCTTGTAGACACTCCATTCACCTTTACAGTGGTCTCCATGGAGGGACCCACTATTCTGGACCAGTCTGGAGAGGCGGTAGTGGGGGCCTGGGCAACTGACCTTGCCACAAAAGGCGCGAGTTAGCATTTTTGGTGCCCTCACTGGGATCATTTTGTGCACCTCTTAACCACTGATTTGTTCTCCGAAGCTCTCCTTGTAGCCTATATGCAACTTTGTCAGTGTCTTTTGGGGACCGGCATTCCCTCTTCATGTGCCCATCCTTCCCGCAATTATAGCAAAACATACTTTCTGGAGTTTGAGCTGGCGGGCGCACACTGGGAGCCAGGGTGGGGTACTACTAACTGGAAACCTTGGTGCCATCTCTGTCTCTTGGTGTAAGCATTTGGAGACATTTAGTCATTTCTCCCACTTCCATGGTCAAGGAATTGAGTTTGGAGCTGTTATCAGCAGGAGATACATAGGTGGGTACCCCACCCCATAGCAGATGCAGTCGGATATAGGTCGGGCCCGTGACTTGCAGGCGTGGGCCTTCATAAAGGGACTGTTTTGAATTCCCGGATCTCTCTCAACAGTTAGCCCCATTGTGGCATATCTTTTCCTTGTCAGAGCACTCATTGACTGCCAATCTCTGCCCTGAACTTCACTTGATGGGTCACCCTCAGTCACTCGGGTCATAGCCGCAGCTATTGGTGCAGGTCCCTCCCGAGGTGCTTTTCTCAACTCCTCGAATTTCTCTCATTAACTCATCATAGGAGGTGGGATTCCAGTCGATTTGCCAGGCGTAACTGAAGCAACAGCAGTTCTGAGAAGGGGCAGACTATGATCCTGTCCAGCCTGGTTCGGGTCCAGTTCAATCGCTGGCAAACTACCCTTTCTGAGGCATTCTTGCAACAATTTTTCCAGCCGAGATACATACACAGACAACAACTCCCTTGGTACTGTTGTGCATTTCTTACCTCCACCATAGATCCTCAACAGAATCTGGGCTCCATACACATTCTCCAAGGCCTCAAGATAGGTCTGTGCAGTCACTTCAGGGTTACTGGCCCGTTTAGCATGGATGGTAGCCAGGGCGGGACCTCGGAGGCTCTCACTAACCCTCTTTCGCTTTTCGACTTCGGCATTGCCATTCTAGCACTTAGGGCAACATAGTCTATCCAGGTCTCCCAGTCATCCTCCCTTGGGGGTGGGGAGGGTGCCAGGTAAGATCCTCAACCGGTAAGAGTCGTGACTAATGGCAGGTGCAGAAATAGGAGTCTGCATTGGTTCAGCCACCATTACGGGTACTGGAGCGGAGAGGGTGTTGGGGAGGAACACCCCAGGTGGCAAGAATAGTTTCTTCAAGTCCTCCACAGTTTTCCTTCCCCAGCAACCATTTAGCAAATTTCTCCTCAAAGTTTCAGACAGTGATGGGGCTCATTCCCCGGTCTTTACTGTACTAGTTATCACTCTCCAGGCAGTGAGGGCTCCTCTGGGGTAATGGTCTGTGGCACTTTGGAGCTATCTATGGGATCCTAAACTCTACTAGGGCCAGGAAAGTGTGGGTGAGCAGATTAGCATGCCGACCCACCACCACAGGGTTTTGTAAATCTTTCACCTTGGAAAGTACTCCTGTACAGTGTCCGTATTGATCCCAGGGGATGTCCAGGATAAGCATAGCATTTGGGGTCAATCTCCTCCCAGTACACCACTCCACCAGCCGGTGCACGCCACTTCTGTCGGGTACCCATTTTTTTCTTAACAGTGGTTCTGTAAATATGGCCACTAGAGGACACACAATCCCAGCGGTGAGCCTCCAAGATGTAACCCTAGATGGCGCTATCCCAGGGGCTACTACCCTGCCTGATTTGCCACTAACAGGTTGAGGGGCCTGGATCCGATGGCGGGTGCCTCCACCCAGAGGTCAGGGTTTGCAATAGTTAAACTAACTTGGTCACAGCCCTCTGGGACACTGCAACCCCTTTCTTCCCACTAGTGGCCCACACAAATATATCAGAATTACCTTCACAGTATACACTTACCCCAGGACTGGTTCAGGCACTGGGACCTCCTGTAAAATAAGATACAGTACAACAATCACAGTACAATACTTTAACATAGACAAATACCTCAGGCAGTATAACTTTGCTGAAACAAGCAGCTCTGATTTATTTAGGGGTTATAACAAGGACAGGGGAATCAGGTTAATTAGCTTATCACTTTACTCATCTACCTATGGCTCTGTGCACAGGCCTATCCCTACCAGTTACTGTCCCTGGGTACCCAAGCCCTAGTGGCTAGTCCAAACCGTGGCAGCTGGTAGGGCCCTTCACACAGAGAAAAGAAAATTAGTTAAACAGTCAGCAGTACAGTAATTCCATTTGGATTCAATGTGGCAATTCAACAGGGGCGACCCTGAATTAGTACTCACGACCTCAAACAAGATAGGGTCCTTCAATGTCAGCAGGGCTACTCTTGAGCTCCACGAGACTCCTCACACATTTATATAGCAAACTGCAACAGGCAAAAGTCCTTTAATGGCAGCATGATTCACTCGAGCTACACAAGCCTGCTCACACATTTATATGGTAAACAGTCACAGGCAAAAGTCCTTTAATGGCAGCAGGATTCACTTGAGCTACACAAGCCTCCTCACACATTTATATGGTAAAAAGAAAGTACTATACCAGGCAGGCTGCTTCTCTATCTCGAGAACACACAGCAGATTCAGTTTCTGACAGACCGAGTGCAATTCAGCAATTTCTCCAGTCTTCTACAGGGTGAGCCTGGTTTCTACTCTTCAGATATCCTTTGATTCTCTTCAGGACGGATTCAGTCCTAATAAGCAGTTACACAAGCTGCAGACTGGAACTCTGGGCCTTACACCGTTTCCGACTAAAACTGCACCCAAAAAAGCACAGGGCTCCTTCCTCTTCACTGCCAGAGCTCAACTGAAACCCAGCAGACAAAACCGGGCACTTCCTTTGAGTTCCTCCCAGTTCTTGGCTGGATTGGCTGTCACTACAATAGACTGCCCCTGTTGGTCCAAAAGGTGCCAAGTCTAAACTACATCTCCCAGAGTCACTGCCCATACAATCCTCTTGTGGCTGGCTCAGATTATGAGTCCAAGTTCTGATTAGTCAAGGCACCATTTTAGAGCTACCTTAACCACACTGATTGGTCCAGTTCAGCAGTTCAAAACTAGAATGGGAACTAGGCAAACACAGTTCTGACTGCAAAGAAAGCAGGTTAGACAAACTGTAATTTCATTATTACTCTAAATGATTTCTGGCAAACAGTTACATCTTTCAGATAGGTTCCCTTGCACTCCTAGTGACTGCAAAATGGAGTGAATTGGCAGCAGCTCGAGTGGTACTCAAACGAGAAGCACACAGTCCCCCCATACAAACTAATTATGTCTGCAAGCAGACAGCTCTTAAAGAGACAGTACCAGAGGCTCTAAAAACACTCACTGATAAATGGCTTAAACGCCAAACACCATTCAGGCTTGGAGCATTCTAGCAAACTCCTGGAAGTCTTTTGGAACCCCCATTTGCAGGGGGGTTACAGTTGCACTGTATCTTCTTATTTTACAGGGGGTCCCAGTGCATGAACCAGCCCTGGGGGTAAGTGTATACTGTGAAGGTAATTCTGATATACTGTGTGGGCCACTAGTGGGAAGAAAGGGGGGTTGCAGTGTCCCAGAGGGCTGTGACCAAGTTAGTTTAACTACTGCAAACCCTGACCTCTGGGTGGAGGCACCCGCCATCGGATCCAGGCCCCTCAACCTGTTAGTGGCAAATCAGGCAGGGGTAGTAGCCCCTGGGATAGCGCCATCTAGGGGTTACATTTGCTTCCAAAACTTTTAATAGTTACTGTAAAATAACTTCTTATCCTAAGTTTTATTTTCTAATCAGCCCAAACAAATCACAGATCCCATGCATGTGACACATATTGATAATCTAGTGATAATAATTAAGGTTTAGATGCTAAATGCTACATACTGTAAATACATTATATATATATATACTGTATATGTATATACTGTGTGTATATATATATATATATATATATATATATATATAATAGTTTTACACCACAAGTTATGTCCTGATCTCTTTATTAGCAAATGGGGGGAAAAGGAAGGGGAACTTGGTATTGCTATCAGGTGGCAGTTTTGTGGTGGAGGAGGGGTTGTGGGAGATCGCATGTGTGACAGTATGCCTTTAACCTAGCTTTTGACTAGCTCACCTGTGAGCTGAGCCAGTCTGGCATTTAGCAATGCAGGGCAAGCAGGCTTTGCAAAGTACAGGTGCAGTACTCAGTAAAGGAATATACACTGTGGAGGAAAAGTGAGGAGGGACTACTTCAGTCTGAGTCTAGACTAGCCCACAATAAAAGCATTCAGCTGCAAGATGTTTGCATTAAAATACATTGCTTTTGAACCACAGCTGGTTGTCAGGAAGCAGATGTGCTGTGATCAGTGCAGGTGTTGCCAGGCACTCCAACTGGAAGGCAGTCTCAGACTTGTGCTGGATGGGTGGTCACCATGGCATAAATGGATTAAATTGCTTCCAACTGGCACAAGATGAAGTGATGCCCATGAGCCAGCTATTTTCAATTAGCAGTGCATGGCACCTACCCCAGACTTTGGGTTGTACACAACCAGAATATGGACTGTCCCTGACCAAGCCCTGATCAGTATGAAATGGGTGCCCCATTATAGGGGTCAGATGGGACAGTCAAAGCAGCACACAGGAGATCTGGGAGGGGTGTGTGTTCAGGAAGGTGGTTTGTGGGACCAGATAAATCGGACCAGAGCAGAAGGTGAGCCTGGCTAAAAGAGGCCATCAAGTGAATTAAAAAGATATACACATAAATTAAATTATCTTCAATATAATGTACTATTTTTCCTGTTCAGTTACTTCTGAATGTGGATAATGTCAGTCACATTTATATTATTGCATTAGTAGCCACTGTGCCTCTGACCAGAGCTGGTTAGAACTGCAACAGCCAGGAGCGAGCAGCATCTGTTTATTTTGTTTGGGCTCCCCAACCAACTGCCTTCAATCAATGCTGCACCATTGTCAGGCCTGTAACTGCCTGCTGTGCCACACACTCAGAGACAGGAAACTTCCAAGGGACTTTGGTGTACCAGTAGGGGGATACAGTCAGGACTCTAGTTCATGTGATTTTGGAAGTATCTGAATTCCAAAATAAGGTAAAACATCCAAAATAAAGGGGGCAGAACTACTGACTTCAAAATGTTGAAAAATAACATACGAACATGAAAATGCCAGCAGAAACAGGCCTCACGGTGTATCGAGTCTGCTTGATTGTGCAGCTAGCCCCTCAATTTGCAGCCGCCACACCCACTCCCTCCCTTTTTCATAATTAGCCCCTTACTCTGTCCCATGCCCTCTTAAAACTGCCTACAGTGCTACAGGCTACTACCTCCTCAGGCAGAGTATTCCACTTATCCACCACCCTCTCTGTGAAATAAAGTCTCCTGACTTCCCCCTGAATCTTCTCCCCTCCAGTATCAGCTGGTGCCCCCTCGTGACCCTCCCCCTTCTAATCTGGAAAATCTCTTCTGTACTAGTCTTGTTTATCCCCTTTAAGTATTTAAATGTTTTGATCATGTCCCCCTTATTCCTCCTCTCCTCCAGGGAATACATGTTCGGTTTGCACAGCCTCTCCTCATAGCAGTATCCCTCTAATCCCTGGCTCATCTTTGTTGCCCTCCATTGTGCACCCTCCACCATTCTTCAGGACTGGATGCCAGTCCTGCATTCAGCTATTCGAGGCGGCCTGACCAGCGACCTGTATAGGGGCAGGATCACTCCTATTTCTGGAGGAGATTCCCTCGCCATACACCCCAGCATCCTGTTGGCATTCGGCTGCCTCCTTCCTGCACTGCACTGAGTTGTTCATACTCCCCCGTTATAAGCACCTCTAGATCCTTTTCTTCCTCAGTGTATTCCAGCTGTACCCCCAGCTGGTAGCTCCTCCCCTGGCTATTAGCCTTAAAGTGTAATACCTTGCACTTTTTGGCATTAAACCCCAACTGCCATGAATCCAACCACTCTTGTAGTTTGGTCAGGTCCTCCTGCAGCCCCCTCCACCCTTTGATGTCATCTACCACACTTCCCATTTTTGTGTCATCTGCAAAGAGACTGATCTTACTCTGGACCCCATGGGAGATATCAGCTATGAATATCCTGAACAACACCAGTCCCAATACTGATCCCTGTAGCACTCCGCTTGTAATATCCCTCAGTGATGAGAGTTCCCCCAATATCACCACCCTTTGATGCCTTCCCTTCTGCCAATTGGTGATCCAATTAACCATCTTTGTTCCCACCCCTATATATTACAGCTCCCCCCTTAGTCTCCCATTTGGCACAGAATCAAAGGCCTTGCTGAAATCCAAATACAGGATAACCACCGCATGGCCTTTGTCCAGTTCCCTTGTTAAACAGTCATAGTACTCAATCAGGTTTGTCTGGCAGGATCTTCCTGAGACAAACCCATGCTGCTGATCTTCCTGGAGACCATTGTTCTCCAAAAAGGTCACCAGCCTCTTTTTTAGGATCGTCTCCATGACTATTCCCACAATTGATGTGAGGCTTTCCAATCTGTAGTTGCCTGGTTCACCCTTAGGTCCAGTTTTGTGAATTGGCACCACATGGGCCAACCTCCAGTACTGTGGTTTGCATCCTGTGTCCAAGGAGGTATTGAACAGGTCAGTCAGTGATCCTGCCAGGATCTCCGCTAGTTTCTTGAGTACCCTTGGGTGAATACCATCTGGACATGGTGCCTCATCACCCCTCAGTGCTCTTAATCCTTTCAGCACCCTATCCTCTGTAATCCCTATATCAGTCACCCTCCCCCACCCACTCCTCCTCTCCCAGGAGGTGTCTGCCCCTTTCTCGTTCATGAACACAGAGCAGAAGTAATCATTAAGTGCCTCTATCTGGTCCTCCCCCTTCTCCACCTAGCTCCCATCCTTCCTAATCATCACAATCAGATCTTTGTTTTTCCTTTTTTTACCAATGTATCTGAAGAAGTCCTTTTCTCCGTTCTTAATGTCCTGCGGCAATCTCAGTTCTCTGGAAGTCTTGGCTGCTCTGACCAGCCTGGTAACCTCCCTGGACTTCTTCATATACACCTCCCTGTTATCCCCCATTCCCCATTTCTTGAGTCTCCAATGTTGGAAGCATGGAAGTAAAAACAATAGATTTTCTGAACAGAATCTTAATTTACCAGTAAGATTTTACATTACCTTCTAAAACTTTTTCTCATGACAACTCGACTTCCAACATTTGGAGTCCATGAAGTATTCTGACTTCCAAAAGTGGAACCTTGGAAGTTGTTGACACGACAGCAAAAAAAAAAAAAAACAGAAAAACAAAACACTGAACCCCTCAATAAATTCAAGACTTTGAGGGGCTCAGAAAGGGTGTGGGCTTTGTGGAGAGTGATCTATGAAATGTTCATTGCATTTAACCTTCTTCCCATCTCAAGCATGTCCCTATCCCCCAATGAATATCCCTTGATTTGAACTGCAGTTTATTATGTTTGAAATATTTACTGAGTTTTCTTATTTCACATGCTTAGAGTATACTTTGTGTGTGTGTGTGTGTGTGTGTGTGTGTGTGTAGGGGGGAGTGTATAACAATTTCCTGTCACTAAGGATAGGTGATCCCTTCATTTCCTTTGGAACAGCACCCTGTCAAAAGGATTTCCATAGGTTGAAGCACCATACCACTTTATAATTACCTCTAATACCAGCTGGCCTAGGCACCATTCACCCAAAGCCTTTACAGACTATCCCCAGGCACCATTGAACAGATGTAGTCTCACATCTTGTGGGTACAGAAAGAAGTGTATTCAGGAGGTTGATATCTACAGCCAATGACTCCAGTATGAGAAATAGAACACAAACTGAGGGCTTAGCAAAATGCAGGAAGTACACTTTTCCCAGGGAATATCAAACATCAAGAACAAACTGCTTCTGAGCCCCAGCAACTTGTCAGCACCTTCACAATAGTTAGTGAACTCTATTAAACAGTTTTAAACTTTTCACATATAGCTTGCATAATTTATTAAATCAAAACTTGTTTCTTGAGCCGGCAGTGGCGCTGAGGTTTGAGGCGCTGGGCGCCACCTCATGCTGCACTGGCAACCGGGTTCAGGAACAGGATCAGGTCAGCAGGGGAGGGAGGAGGACTGGGTGTCTCAACTGATGCTCTCCTCCTCTGGGAGGTTACCAGGGTGCCTTGTGCACCCACATCCCAAAGACCGGTGGAAGCACGGGCTCTCCAGGGTTCTGGCGGCTCCATTCACTGGAGTCGGGGAAGGGGGACGCTGTCAGGCGCTTGGGAGAAGGCGTGCTTTAGCATGTCACTTCTCTGGATGTATGTCCTTGCACCGGCGTCCCAGGTGACTGGGAACCACAGAAAAGTGGAAAAAGCCTCAGTGAGCCTAGATGACGACCGCTCCAAACAGCCATGCAGGTCCAGAACCCACGGGCAGATCTCCGCTGTGCAGGTGCTCCACGAGTAGGAGGAGGAGGTAAGGAGTAACCGGGCACTCTAGGGGACAGACGCCGTGGTAGCGGACCTAGGAGGGACATGAGCAATGCCTGAAGGAGTGGAGTACAGAAGGGGGTATAAATGGGGCAAAGGTGTCCCAAGGAAAAAAAAACAAACTTGTTTGTTAAAAAGCATACTGCTCCCTAATGTTCCATGTCATAATAGTGACCGCTGAAAAGTGATCGCCGTTAGGGCGACGTCACAGTGCCAGAAATCATTTTTAGCGGTGCCCCAGCGCACAACAAAGGTATAGAGGACTTACAATTTTAAATGTTGTGCGGGGCTATTCCCTCCACACCTCTCTGCAGGGGCTTTGCCCCACAACCCCACTATTGGATTCCAATCACAGGTGGGTTCATGTCAGGGTGGCTGTAAATCCATGAAAAGAAATTCGGCCAGGCGGAAGAAAACGTACCTGTGCCCAAACCCAACACCCCTGTGAACCCCAGCCATGAACCCACCCACCACACCATAGTGCCAGCTCAGCAGCTCACTGCAGCACCACCCATCAAAACCCTCCCTCCCATCCCACCCCATGCTGAGTGTGCTCACTCACCCCTGCAACGTGTTCATGTAGTGACATCCTCTCACTATATCCTCCCCGCCCCCAATCAGTCACCCTCCTGATATATAGCCCGATGGCATGCACTGTGATTGAATTGCTGTTTTGTGTGCACCCAATCGCGGTTGCCCATGTCACGGGCTAACTCCCAACCATTTAGTACACAACAGACAGGGCAATCCAAACAGGTTTCAAGGTAGGTACATCTCATGTCTCAAAGCCAGTTCCAATCCCAGCACTTCACACAAAAAGCTGTCATGTATATTTTATTCAAAGCTACATGACTCCAGCTGTGAGAAAACACTTGCTTACAGACAAACCTTGTGGACCTAGCCCACCTGCCCAAGGTACGTAGCCACATCCTTAATGTTTTGACATCATACTGATGTATGCACATAAAAGCTTTTTATGCAAAGTGCTGAGGTTGGAACTGCCTTTGAGACATGAGATGTACCTGCCTTGAAACATTTTTGAATTGCCCTGCCTGTTGTGTAGTAAATGAACTGGAGAGTGGTTTGATTTTTAACAAACAAGTTTTTGAAACCTTTTGAAAACCTAGGTTTAACCAGGGTCCAGGTAGGGTGTTATTATTAGATGTTATTAGCGCGGCACCTCCAATTTGTAACCTATTACCTGGTTAGCCTAGGTTTGGGGAGAAAACATTCACTTGGCATCAGGGCTAGGTTTGCACTTCTGGTCAGGGGCACCCAACTAATTCTGGACAGAGGAAGCAATAACTGTAAATGTCCAAACCAGGAGTGGGATTCTAAAGTGGGGCTTTTATTCACTTCAACACAAGAATACAAAGCAAGATGGACCCCCATGGGGCTACACTCACTGGTTATGCATATCTATAGAGTTCAGAACACATCTTCTTCATCATCACAACAACCATCAGGTTCTGAGCACATCTGGGCTCCCACACACGAACTGGTACTCTCTCTCTCTTGGATTCCCTGGCATGGCCCTCGGCCAGCACTGGTACACTTTTCCATGTGTCATGGATGTTTGGTGGTGGCTCCCTCGACCACCCATGAGCGCTTCTAGCTCTAAAGGGGAAACACATCTTAATCCCACATCTGGGTACTTTCTGCAGACATTGGCCAAGTGCCTGGGAGAAAGCTATAGGTGCCCAAAGTGAATCCATAGGGGTAAATCTGGTTACTCCAGATGGGGGGTCTCCCAACTCTTGTTCCCAAATCCATACCCGGCCATTCATTTGGAGTCAACACCTTTTCCTTTAAACTCTGTTTGTAGAATGCTATCTCGAAATGTATATCACATTTAACAATCTACTTTCCATGTAACTGTGTCCTGACTTTAGCGTTCTCTAAGTGGCTATTTCAAACAACATGAAGTCTTGCTGTATTCTGACAATTGCAGCGATTCCCAACCTTGAACTGCCCCAGAGAACAAAGAGTTAACTTTCTATGCAGGGCATAGAATGCTAAACTCGAGCTCGGTTGAAGTCTCTGTCTGGAGTGTTTTGAACTTAAGCCGTCAGATTCTTTACTCTGCCTCACTGAATGGGTAGCTCGGAGATTTCTCCTTCAGCTCGGTTTGAAAGTCAGTTAAAGTTTCAGTTTTAATCGTTTTAAACTGAAAAGTTATCCATATAGCAGTTCAGTCTCTGTCTGTGATGCCATGAGTACTAGATAGGATTGTTCTGTTTTTCTGTGTGGAACTTGTAAAAGCGCGGCTCGATTCGGCTGAACTGGCCATTTGATAGTATAATATTGTGTTTGTGCGTTTTACTTAGAGTGTGGTTACGGTTCTTATCGGTTCTAAAAAAAAATGTGTTTTAGTGCATTTTTCCAATACCCATGACATCGTTAGGAACCGATCAGGGAGTCTTGCCTGGTGGTTGCCATAAAAAGGGTCAGTTGGTTAGGCCGGCCATGTCTGAGAAACCCAAGGAAAAAAATGAGCTCACTGGGTTTCAACACTGCAGTGAGTGTGGGGAGGTCTTTGCTAAGGCTGATCCCCACAACACCTGTGTTTATTGTCTGGGGTTTGACCACCTCGATTCAGACTGCCAAATATGTAAACATTTTCCCAAATCTACCCTTGAGAAGAGATTAGGTAGACTGAAGGGAAAAGAAGGCCAAGAAGTCTGCTGACCGGATGGCCAGCCGGTTCGGTTTCAACGAACCAGAAGGAATGCCCTCTGACCAGGCGATACTTCTTGGGCAAGGAGAGCTGATTCAGAGGATTGGTTCCAACAAAAAGCAAAAGGCAAATTGACTGGTTCGGATCCAGAGGTTCATGTTCCAACTGCCAAAGAGATAGCCAGAGCGATTCAGATTGTGGAATTGCTCCGTCTGGTTCCTTCGATCCGGCTCCTTCTGGCAGGGGTTCGGTTTGGATGGTTCCCCCTGTTCAATATTATACTCTCAAAGATTTTTATGAACCGGAATTTGAAGAGGAAGGGGAATTTGAGGATGTTGATGGAAGTGAGGGTCTGGATGTGCCTGTGGAACCGGACATCTCCCCAGACAGACCTTCAGGTGTTTCCCCTCCTAGGCTTTCTGAGTCCCTTCTCACTTTATGTTCTACAGAAGGTGGCTGAAACCCTCCAGCTTCCTATGAAGGAGGCTGGGGAAGATCAAGAGGAGCCTGATTATGTAGACATGATGGACATCCCAGAATCCAGGAGACTGTCTATTCCTCCACAAATCTTTTGGGAAACGGACACAAAAAATCCTAGTCTCCTAACACTATACCTCCTGTGGATAGAAGAATGAACAAGAGGTATACACTTTCAGGCTCAGACATGGGTTCTTATATCAGCAATGCAGCCATGTTGGGGTAGTGCATGCTGCTGCCTGTGTGACAAGGCAAATATTCATGCTTCACACCCCCAGACAAGGACTCCAGGAAGATTGATGCCGTGGCAAAAAAGCAGTACATGGCATCTTCTTTGGGACTCAGGCAGGCGGTGCATGGCTGGTTACGCCAGGTACCAGAAGTCCAGATGGGACACTGTACTGGCACTGGCTAAACAGGCCCCACCCCAAGCTAACCAAGAGCTGAGGCGGTGGCTGCAGATGGGACTGAGGCATCTAGGGTTCAGTTTCATGCTGCTGTGGACTCCAATGATGTGTCATCAGAGTCATGGCTACATCTATGGCTCTTTGGAGGAAGGTTTGGCTCTGATGTACTAGCCTCACAGGATACCCAGGCTAAGGCCATGGATTTCCTTGTGGTGGGTAATTCTCTGTTTGGGGAGCAGACAGAGAATTACATGAAGAAAATGGATGAGTACAGGACCACTTACAGGAGTGCTCAGGCCAAGGAGAGGCAGGCAACTCCTCAAAGGCAGCAGTCTATGGGCAGGGGCAGGCCTTTTCAAAGGCCTTTTTACCAAGCACAGGCCTCTTCTTCCTTTTCTCAGAGGGGGTTCTTCAGAGGGAGAGGCAGAAGGGGGTGAGCAGGGCTGCATCCACTCCTCAGGCCTAAAGCCCCTGCCAAGCAGACACCCTGATGGGCCTGCCCGGGTCGACTCTCCTATTCCAGTAGGGGGCAGGCTGGCTTACTTTGTCTAGGACTGGATGTCTATTACATCAGACAAGCGGGTCCTGGAAATAGTAAGCCAGGGACTGGCTCTCAGCTTCAGAAGATTTCCAAAGATGAGAGCCAGATCTTTTCCACCTGCAAATCTCTCGGAAACCCTTGCCCTAGAGGCAGAGGTTTCTTCTCTTCTAGCTTTATGAGCCATAGAGAGAGTACCTGCTCTACACTGGGGCAAAGGACTGTACTCCAGGTACTTCCTGACCCCCAAAAAGACAGGGGAGTAGTGACCCATCCTAGACCTAAGATATTTAAACAAACCTCTCTTAAAACCAAAGTTCAAGATGGTAACTCTGGGAATAATCCTTCCCTCTCTAAGGCCAGGGGACTGGCTAGTCTCCCTGGACCTCAAAGATGCCTACTTTTACTTTCCCATCAGGTGCTCCCAGAGAAAGTACCTCAGGCTCGAGTTGCCCTCGGGCCACTATCAGTTCAGAGCAATGCCCTTTGGCCTAACCTCAGCTCCAAGGGTTTTCACAAAGTGCCTGGCAGTAGTAGTTGCCTTTCTAAGAAGGCAAAAGATTTCCATTTTTCCATATCTGGACAATTGGCTAATAGTGGGTCAGTCTCCAGACCAAGTCAAGTCTCACCTGCAAGAGACCCAGCAAGTGCTCTCTTCTCTAGGATTTCTTCTTAACCTTCCCTAGTCAGTTCTCGAAGCAGTCCAGCTTCTTACCTTTATAGGGACAGAGCTGGATACTGTCAAAGCAAGAGCCTTTCTTCCCCTGGAAAGGCAAGAGTTCTTATAGAACTGGCTTCTTCCTTCAGCCTTCAGGTGTCTCGACCAGCAAGGCATTTCCTCCAGCTCTTGGGCCACATGGCAGCTTCAACAGCAGTGGTCCAAGGGGCAAGATTCAGATGAGGATATTCAGTTCCACCTGAGAGCTTTTGGTCTCAGAGGAAGGATTCCTACCAAACTGATCCCAGCGACTCTGACCTTGATCCAAGCCCTCCAATGGTGGCAGGATCAGGACAATTTAAGACAAGGTGTTCCTTTTGTTACTCAGCCTTGTTCAGTGGTCCTTACCACAGATGCTTCTCTTCTGGGCTGGGGGCCCATCTGGGGTCCACCCTGCCCAGGAGCTGTGAGTCCCAAAGTCCCTTCTCCACATCAATCTCCTAGAGCTCAGGGCAGTTTTTCTGGCCCCAAAACTTTCTCTCAGTCAGTACAGAACAAGGTGGTTCAAGTCAGAACGCACAACACCACCACCATGTGGTACATCAACAAGCAGGGAGGCACTCGGTCCACGGCCTTGTGCACAGAAGCCATGAAGTTGTGGTCCCTGGCTTATTCCCTGCAAACCTCTCTTGTAGCAGTTCACCTTCCAGGCAAGGACACTGTGCTAGCAGATGCACTAAGCAGGCTCTCTTAGGGCCATCACGAATGGTCCCTGTTGAAAGTGATTTTTTCAAGGTGGGGCACTCCAGAGATAGATCTCTTTGCAGCCCCAGATAATCACCAACTCCCTCTCTTTTGTTGCAGACCTCCAGTCTTGGGCTCAGTCCCTCTGGACTCCCTGATTCTGAATTGGGAAGGGAAGTTTCTGTACGCCTTTCCCCCTTCCCCCTTCCCACTCCTGTTCAAAGTTTTGGTCAAAATAAGGTCTCAACCTTGCAAGGTGATTCTAATGGCTCCAGATTGGGCCAGACAGCCCTGGTACCCCCTGTTGCTGTCCCTAGCAGTCCATCTTCCCCTGTCTCTTCCCAGGAATTACAACCTGTTAACATCCTCTCTGGGAAGGATTTGGTACCCCAATCTCCAGTCTCTCAATCTCAAGGCATGGCTCTTGAAGAGTTACAGTTTGCAGATCTGCATCTTTCCCAAGGGGTTCTGGATATCCTCAAGGCTTCTCGAAAGCCCTCCACCAGAAAGGCTTATAACTCCAAATGGAAGAGATTCAGCCTTTGGTGTTGTAAGAAGCATATTTCTCCAGACACTGCTGGATTGCCTACGGTTCTGGATTATATGGTCCATCTTAATGCTAGGCCTCAGACCAGCTACTCTCAAGGTACACTTGTCAGCTGTTTCTGCGTTTTGTCTGTGGGAAGTCTTCCTCACTACCTTCCCATCCTGTGTTCTGTAAATTTTTTAAAGGATTGCCCCACACCAATCCTCCCTTTAGAGACCCTGCCCCTGCCTGTGATTTGAATGTTTGCATTGCTCAACTTATGCAACCCCCCCTTTGAGCCTATGCCTTCAGCAGAGCTTAAGTACTTGACTTGGAAAACTGTTCTTGGTAGCCATTGCCTCTGCCCTGTGTATCAGTAAATTGCAAGCCCTGTCAGTGGAACCTGATTTTATCTCATTTCACAGGGATAAAGTGGTCCTTAGAACCAATAGAAGGTTCTTGCCCAAAGTGGTTTCAAACTTCCATTTAAACCAGTCTATGTCTCTTCCTGTTTTCTTCACTGATCATTCTTCCTCAGGACAGAGGAGGCTATACAGTTTGGATGTTAAAAGAGCCCTTAGTTACTACATATAGCATACCAAGGGTCACAGGTTTGACTCCCTCCAGTTGTTCCTCACTTATGGAGAAGTGGGAAAGGGCAAACCTGCCACCAAAAGATCTACTGCCAGGTGGACTGTGTCTTGTATACAGTTCTGCTATGAAAAACTGGAAAAACTCCACCCTCAGGCCTGAGGGCTCATTCCACAAGAGGTACAGCTGCTTTCCTGGCTGCTGCCAGAGATATCCCTCTCTTAGAAATTTGTCAAGCAGCCACCTGGAAAACAGTCCATACCTTTACCAAGCATTACTCTCTGGATATCCAGGCTAGGAGTGATGCTCGGTTTGGCACAGCAGTACTTCCGAGCCTGTTCCTAAAGTAGAGTCTGTCCCTCCTCCTTGGAGGTACTGCTTGGTAGTCTGCAATTGTCAGAATACAGCAAGACTTCATGTTGTTTGAAGAAAAAATTACTCATCTTAGTAATTATGTTTTTCTAATGGAGTCTTGCTGTATTCTGTTTATCCTCCTCCCTCTCCAGAACCTGTTTTGGAAAGTGGGTGAGCAGGTGCAGTGTTACACCCAGGGTGTTTTGCTTCACCCTCCTCCTTTTGTTTGGGTGCTGATTTATTATTATTATTGTAGTAGATTGTTTTTGAGTTTGGGGTTTCTGACGAGTCTTCCCTGGGAATCCGAAACTTTTTTCAGCCATTTGGCTAGTAGGTGAATTTTTACAATTTCCACATAGATTTTTTAGTTAGTTGGGCTAGTAAGAATCTGACGGCTTAAGTTCAAAAAACTCCAGACAGAGACTTCAACCAAGCTCGTGCTCAGCATTCTATGCCCTGCATAGAAAGTTAACTCTTTGTTCTCCGGGGCAGTTCAAAGGTTGGGAATCACTGCAATTGTCAGAATACAGCAAGACTTCATTAGAAGAAACATAATTACTAAGGTGAGTAATTTTTTCATCCATCCCTGTAGACCCCACTGGCTAGATGCATTTCAAGCCATACACATAACTTCAAGTACTGTACTTGGCTGTCCTTTCCTGAACCCACAGTAGCAGATACTTTACACAACTGTCTCAGTGAAAACATGAGCTCTATGTCAGAGCAGATTCACCATGGTCAGCAGGTGCCCCAGGGCTTCTCACACAGAAATCACACATCTGGTACCTCAGTACATATTCTCTCATCGGGCAGCTTTTCCTCTTCCAGCAGGGCCAGGGGGTTGCCTCTCAAAGCTGGCCTTTTTCCCCCACATCCCTCCAGGGTGGGGCACTGGAACAAACTGGGGAATGGTCTCAACCACTTCTATTGATTTCTTCTGTGTCCTTCTCAAGGGTGAGAACACATACCCTCTTCCTGTGGTAGCTCTATTACAGAGCTAGGCTCTGAGGGGCTGCCAACTGCAGCACACCTCCTCCTTCCATCGAGGCTCTCACTAGACTACTACAGACTGACCAAGACTACTTTTGAAAACCCCAATATTCTAACCCTAACTCCCAGCTGCAACATTCCACTCTGCCTATACTAGAGAATTCTCAATGATGCCATCCCTCCAGCTCAGCTGAGACTAAGGACAGAGTGAGACAGTGCGAAACCCATGTAACTGATGTCACAAGCTGCCTTTCCTGCCTTCCACTAGATCTAAGTGGGATTCTAGTAACCCCGGTGTCAAGGAGGTTACACCACCCTCGGCCAGGAAAATGACTGTCCATCATCATTACCTGGCCCAGGCCATCCCCTACCCTCTGTGCTGCCTACGGAGAGGAGATCAGCCCTCTCCTACCATGTGCTAGCACAGGCAGGCAACACTAAGGGCCCAGAGGCCATTGGCTGATGCATCAGCCTCTATTCTATGATCTTGACATGGTTACCTAGTGGCCCTGGTAGAATTACCCAGAGCATAGCCCTAATAGATCAGTACTGGGACCCCTACGGCTGGTCAGGACCACAGCCTGTCTATCCCCCCTAGCCCTCTAGGGAAAACCTATCTGACCATCACCCAAATTACCTAAAAACAAGGGAACCTCCCCCCAACCCTGGACACCTGCAACCAAACACGAGCAGCTAATGCTATACTCTAGGTATTACTCCCACACTCCCCCACAACCATACCTGTGGAAGGAAAAGCTAAACACAGCAACCAACAACACTGCACTTTAAACACTTCTACTTTAAAGCACATGGAAGACTCCGCTGAGTCCATCCTCTCTTCTTGCCTTCTCTTCTTGTCGTCTTCAGGAACACCTGCAAGAGAAAATACAAAACAACCCCTAATCTGCAAACACAGTGCTATCTAACCTCTACCATAAAACACTGGAGAATCACCAAAAAATGTATTTTAGAAACGTAAAAAAAACCCAGTAGAAACAATAGAAAAATAACAGCATTATTTACAATACACATTTTTAGTGATGGAGTGCCCTTAAAGTCCCATCTAGTGACAACAGTGCCCGAAGGCAAGTCCAAGAAAGAGTCTCTCCTGGGCCAGAGCCCAGTGAAGCACAGTTCTGGTAGGACTGTAATCCAGAAGAGGAGAGTATTTAAGGACAGTTCAAACAGTCTGAAGTCTGCTAGGTGTCGGGTGTGTACTGCAATGTCATTAAAATAGAAACGTCTGGACATATCAATCCCTTGAAAAATGAAATCCTACGACACCTGGATTTCCAGCCAAAGACTCTCCCTGGCAGCAATCTTCTGATACAGCTGGGAGGACATCTTCCGGGAAATGACAGGATGACAGATCTGGAAACTGCTGGGTTGAGGTCATCTAGGAGATGGAACCTTGGACAGGACAGGAAACAGCTGGTCTGAAGTCATCCGAAATCCCAGACGATGAATCAGGATACAGCTGGGCTGGTGTCCTCTCTGGATATGAAGTCATCTGGAAGGCCAGTCGATGGAATCTGGAAAGCCAGTACACTGCAAGGCTGATGAATCTTGGGCACCTGGTTCCTGGAATGCCAGTCTGGCGGAACAACATAGGTACAGCAATGGCAGGATGGCAGCACTGGCTACCACTGCTCTGCTTTCCACTTGGTAGGCATGGGCACATTCACAGGAAGTTGCCTGCATTACGGGAAGTAACAGAATGGGTCAGGTGCAAGAATTATTTCTTCACTTTGAAGAAGGTTTCATGTCCCCCTCCATCCATGATCCGAACAGTGTCTATAAACAGTGTTCTGTCCACTTTCCATTGTCTGAATTTCTCTTGTAACACTGTCTCAGACATACCGACTTGCACCAGGATGCACATATCTTGTGGCCTCTTCCATTATCCAGGATTTCCTGTTTCTTTCAGTCTCCTCCCAGACTCTCTGAGGAAAGGTAGGAAAGGACATCCCATAGATCTCATATGCCTTCCTACAAACCAGTCTTTCCTCTTTACTACACTTGGTCAGCTTGAGACCTCTGGCCTGGTTTGGGGGCGGCCAGTCCTGGTTCTGCCAGCTACACATACTTAATGCAACATAAAATGGATCTTTGATTCCTCCTTGTGGGAACAAGGCTGTGGAGTTACCAATCTCTCCTTCTGTTTGCTCCTCCGAGGCAAAAGCCTGAGGCTGTGGATCCACACCTTCTTCTAAGGCTACATAGGTTCCCCTCATCCTCTTCCTCGCTGAGGATCTGAGCCCAGGTGTGAGCAGTCGTCCTCACTCCTGAGACAATCCACTCCTCACTGGGCATTGAGGTCAACACCTCTCATTCAAGGGTCTCCCTCATCTCAGCTTCTCCTATCAGACTTGGGCTAGGCCCCTCTCTCTCTCCAAGGATCTGCTGATGCTCCCTCCACACTGTCTCTCTGTGACCCGGACTTGGATACATCAGTACTTTGCTCTGCCTGTAGATCTGCACCCTCTTGCTTCATGCCACACTCTGCTGAGCCTCCTTCACAGGCTCTACCTGGTGCTGTGTGCTACCAACTGCAGGTTCTTGAAGCTTTGTCCATGTGGGAGCTAAATGAATCTTGGGTGCTTTGGTTAGGCCATGTCTCTCTAGGCATCTAGAACAGTGAGAAACCTTGAAGATGTTTCTTCCAGCCTTTAAGCACATTATGCACACTCTTACTGGATATCCAGGAATAGCCACATGAGGAGGCAGACGTCCTCTGTAGTAACATTTCTCAATATCTTTCAATCTGTTAACTTCTTCTACTATCATAGCCCATGCATGATCCAGGTAGCGGGCCAATCCCGGAGCCATGACTGCAGAGAAAAACAAAAGCTCACTGTTATCTCAAGTCCCACTCTGTTGGGAAAAACTTTTACAAAATGGCTCCCCTGCTGCTGTGTTTACTTTACTACTCCACCCTGTAATGGCAGCAGCAGCACTCCTGTGCATCAACATTCTGTTTCTGATTCAAGCCACTGCGCATCTGATTTACACACTCAACTGATGAAGTTTACTCAAACTGTTTAAACTGCACTGTCTGTTCTCTTAGCACATTTATATGTTTTTTTACTAAACTTTTTATTTGCTGTAACTCACTGTTCTTGCTTAAAAGTCCCTAAAGCCACAGTATTTCATCGCACAGGATTGCCTCTATTTCTTGTTGCATCTTTCATACAACCCACAGTCTCTCACATGGCTTTGAAAATTATACTGTTGCTGAACCCACAATTATGGCACAGTCCTTCTTTGCAAAATGATTGCACTGCTACACACAGATTCAGCTGGCTTTAGTTAAAATCACACACAGGTTGAGTTGTTTTTAGGTTGGTGCTCACTTAATCAGTAGCTGGTTATTGCGATGGAAAAATTTGGCCTACAACCAGTCTTGGAGGCATCTGGAATGAAGCAGGCTGGCAGTCTTGCCGATTGTTCCTCCAAACACCTCGCTCTCTTCAAAGATGAATCAAAATACAGATTGAGCCAGATTTTAAATGGAAAAGTCCGATTTTACCACTTTCATAACGTTTTCAGTCACTGCAATGCTCCTCCTGGCAAGCCAGTTCACACATTACTCTCTCTCTCCCTCTCCAACACTGTGCAGTCACTCTAGAGCTGGGTTGGGGGTGGGACCTATTGCAGTCTCACCAATTACTCTACGCCATGCAAATGAGCCTCTTTCTTCCCGTGCTCTTATCCTCCACAGCGATCATCGAGCAGCCAAAATTTAAACTGCAAACCACACTTTTTTTTTTTCAGCTGTAGCTCCTCAGCGAGAGCACCATTTCAACAATTTTTCATGGCATTTCACTCAGCGAATCTCTCTGTCCATACAACAAGCACTTCCAATGTCTAGGGCACAAATCTCTCTTTGTTTCCCACAGTTTTTCAAATTTTTCTTGTCACACATAACTTTAGAAAGTTGGCAAACGTTATAACTTTGATGCAGGACAAGGGACATACACTCTCGCTCTTTACTGCTCCTCGGTAAACTGGTGGCACAATTATAGCAGCACATGAATGGCAGCACACAGCGGGACATTCGGGTGACAGTGCTTCCACTTTTTGGGCTACCTACTGCCAGACATCCAAAATGCTAACCCTAATCCGAGCAAATCTTTTTTTGTTCTCTCTCTCCCTAGATTCCAAACCCAAATCCTCAGCTGTGCCTCCATTTTTGTAACCAGGGTCCGGGTAGGGTGTTATTATTAGATGTTATTAATGCAGTGCCTCCAGTTTGCAACCCATTACGTGGTTAGCCTAGGTTTGGAGAGAAAACATTCACTTGGCATTAGGGCTAGGTTTGCACTTCTGGTCAGGGGCACCCAAGTAATTCTGGACGCATGAAGCAATAACTGTAAATGTCCAAACCAGGAGTGGGATTCTAAAGTGGGGCTTTTATTCACTTCAACACAAGAACACAAAGCAAGATGGACTCCCATGGGGCTACACTCACTGGTTATGCAGATCTATAGAGGTCAGAACACATCTTCTTCATCATCACAACAACCATCAGGTTCTGAACACATCTGGGCTCCCACACCCAAACTGGTACTCTCTCTCTCTTGGATTCCCTGGCATGGCCCTCGGCCAGCACTGGTACACTTTTCCATGTGTCGTGGACGTTTGGTGGTGGCTCCCTCGACCACCCATGAGCGCTTCTAGCTCTAAAAGGAAAACACATCTCAATCCCACATCTGGGTACTTTCTGAAAACATTGGCCAAGTGCCTGTGAGAAAGCTATAGGTGCCCAAAGTGAATCCGTGGAAGTAAATCTGGTTACTCCAGATTGGGGGTCTCCCACCTCTTGTTCCAAAATCCATACCCGGCCATTCATTTGGAGTCAACACCTTTCCTTTGAACTCTCTGTTTGTAGAATGCTATCTTGAAATGTATATCACATTTAACGGTCTACTTTCCATGTAACTGGTGTCCTGACTTGCAACGTTCTCTAAGTGGCTATGTCCATCCCTGTAGACCCTCGCTGGCTAGATGCATTTCAAGCCATACACATAACTTCAAGTACTGTACTTGGCTGTCCTTTCCTGACCCCACAGTAGCAGATACTTTACACAACTGTCTCAGTGAAGACATGGGTTGTATGTCAGAGCAGACTCACCATGGTTCCCAGGTGCCCCAGGGCTTCTCACACAGAAATCACACATCTGGTACCTCAGTACAAATTCTCTCATCAAGCAGCTTTTCCTCTTCCAGCAGGGCCAGGAGGTTGCCCCTGAAAGCTGGTCTTTTTCCTCCCCATACCTCCAGGGATGGGGCACTGGAACAAACCGGGGAACGGTCTCAACCACTTCTATTGATTTCTTCTGTGTCCTTCTCTAGGGCGAGAACACACACCCTCTTCCTGTGGTAGCTGTATTACAGAGCTAGGCTCTGAGGGGCTGCCAACTGCAGTACACCTCCTCCTTCCACTAAGTCCCTCACTAGACTACTACAGACTGACCAAGACTACTTTTGAAAACCCCAACGTTCTAACCTAACTCCCAGCTGCAACATTCCACTGTGGCTTACGCTGCTGTGAGAATTCTAAGTGATGTCATCCTTCCAGCTCAGCTGAGACTGAGGACAGAGTGAGACAGTGCGAAACCATTTAACTGGTGTCTCACAAGCTGCCTTTCCCTGCCTGCCACTAGATCTAAGTGGGATTCTAGTAACCCCGGGTGTCAAGGGGGTTACATAGGGTCTGTGGGCAACAGTTTGTTTCTCAATGACTCTGGTATGATTTGTGACTACAGATCAAGTCTTGGCCTACATATTACCACCCAGGTCCTCCATCCTGGTTTTTATAAATGCTCACTGTGGCAGCCCAAACCTGTGAGCCATGCTGCATGCAGACCACTAGGTGGTGGGCAGGGATCCAGGGCCACACTCACTAAAAAAAACATTGCCACTTACTGAGGATATGGGACCTACTCTGTCCTTTGCACCCTGCTTGCATAACATAGCTATAAAACTGGATCCAAGATGGTGATGCGGAGGGAGCCACAGTAAGAAGCTCTTCCTTAGCTTCGAAAAAACTGTGAGCTAAAGCTTACTTTATGATGAAAATGTCAGCTACAAAATCACTGAAGAAGTCCTCCAAGCCTTTGGGAAAATATAAGCAGCAAAAAATGTCCAACTTTGACGCACCAGCATGTAAAGGACTGATTTAACATTACTTGGTGAGCGGTTCTGGTCTGGGCAAGGCAAGCATAACACAGTGACTGAACAGTGTGTGGGGACCCTGTAAACACTGGCCCAATGACTCAACAACTCCTGAGGTTCTCTACAACATCATGGCAATTGACTGCACTGATGATAGACACTCTTTTTGAACAGCTGTCCTCAAAATCTCTGTAATGACTTCTCAACAGTGAATGGCTGTGGCAACTCCCCAATCTCTGCCTCCAAAGAACTTAAATAAAAGTACTCAACAACACACCTCCTTCTCTATGATGCCTCCTAAGGCAAACTTTAAGAGCGTGAAAGGGCTTTCTTCCTCTTATACTGATATCATGCAGTTTTTCTTGAATATTTATTAAGAGCTTGGCTTTTTAATTGTTAAGACTGATCATACTGAATCAAGACTGAAACTGATTAAAGCCGAAGTGAATGGAATTAAAGCATCAAATAAAGAGTTTAAAAAAAAAATTACTGATCTTCAACAAAAAATCTTAACAACCCAAGCACTTGCTACAAAGAATGTGAACACTGTCTTAACTTTGCAAAGGAAGGTGGAACATATGGAAGGTAATCTTCAGTTTGAAATCTTTGACTGGTGGGCATTCCCAGTACCTACGATGCTAACTACCCAGCACTGGCAAGATTACTAAAAAATCTTTATGCTTCTGTATTACACTTTTCACCTGTATTACACCTTCCTCAGGACTGCTTTCCCTTTATTATGAGAGCTTCCATAATTCTAATCACAAAAACCAAAATGTCTGATAATGCTTAAGAGTTTGCTACTGTGTTAAATTCCAGTCTTCTCATGGATTCAACAGGTTTGTCAGAAAATACTGACCCATTTCAATACGTGACAGGACCTCATACTACCAGTCCCTTTATCACTGCATTTTCTATGATCCTGAACAACTTAAATCATGCATTTTGGGCAAAAAGATCGAAAAGCAGGAAAGTGGAAGAGAGAAAGAATGAGAAGAAAAAGAGATGTTGCAGGAATTGAGTCCGGAGGGCCAAGAGGGAATTCAAATGCCCTCACAGGAGAAGTAACTGTCTAAGGTTGTCTTTTTTAATTTTCTATCAAGATATTTGACTTTTATTTAGAAACATCTTTAAGATAGTTTCTGATTATCTTAGTACTGTATATAAAGGCTGACACTGAAGAAGGTTTTGTTTATTCTATTTGTTTGGAATTGAGAGGTCAGAACCTGTGTAATTGATTGGAAAGAAAAAATGATATTTATCTTGTAACTCAATGAAAGTATAAACTTGGTTCCCCTCCCTAAATTCAAATATTCTTTGTTACACTAAGTGTATTATACATTTGGTGTACTTTATTAAATGTTATAGATGTGAATTTATACAACAGGTGTGGGTTAAAACTGCTCAGGATATCATTACTATCTCTCTGTCTGTGGTGAAGGTAGCAGTGATATCTTGCAAGTTAAAAGGTCACAATGAAACAATGAAATACTGAACCAATCAGAGAGCAGCTGTAACAATACCGATAACAACACGATAGTGTATAGTGGAATGCTGTTTTGCATGAAATTCCATGTCTGGAATATGCTTGTTCTGCTGCAGTAGTGATGTCATTATGTTGTTCTGCTGCAGTAGTGATGTCACTACTGCAGCAGAATCACTTGGAATCCTGACACATTGTTGCTTTCCTCTATTTAATTCTGTGGTGACAGTATTCTAGAACCTCTAGAGATGTTTCAAGTCAGTTTCATTATGAAAAAGAAAAAAAACACAAAGCACACATTTCACATAGTACTACTATACACTACAAAAAATACAGAATGAGCAACTTTATGCACAATCTGTGTGTTCTGTCACCTCGCGGTTCTGATTCTCATGGACCTCTCAAGCTCCGCTCTCGAGGTCAGAGGGAATCAGAGCCCCCTCTGTGGCAGAACACACTGGTTGAGCATAGTTTCCCATCCAGCATTCTCTATATAGCCATATGCACCATTGAAGCCAGCAGTTGTGAGACGCTTTGAAGGACACACTGATTTTTTCCCCCTTTTGCAATATTTCATCATTTCTATCACAAAACCACCTAAACACCTGCTGTGCAAATCAAACTGACATTGATGAGAGTGAGATGCTTTAGTGGCACAGTTTACTTTTTGTACTTTTTTCCTTTTGTAATTTTATTATTTCTATTACAAACCCCCTACTGTGCACACCAGTTGTACAAATCTAATGTAATATGGGTGAGCGTGAAATAGTAGAAGTACCGTCAGTTGCTATACATGACTTCTTCTGATCTCACTCATGGCTTCACCACTTGTGAGGTCAGGTACTGTATAGCTTGTGAAGATATTTCTACTATCTCTCTCTGACCCATGCAAAATTCTCTCTCTCTTTCTCTCTACTACACACACGCGCACACACACATTTATATATAAAATAGGTGTGGAGCCAAAATCCATTGCATAAATCTATTTATCTCCACATAAGTGGGATAAATCTAACCACCCTAAATTTATCCCACATATGTGGGATAAATGCAAACTGTTACTCAAAGCTTTTTAGTTCACTTTTTTGACAAATAAATGTGAATAACTTTAAAATGAAAAATGATAGCATGGTACTGTAAGTATGAAATTTGTCCTGCATACAAATATCTACAAAATGAGTGCTGTTTCATATCTATATATATAGATATATATATATAGTCGCCCATGATGTGTGGGATACATCATGGGTGACTGTGGAATAAGGCAAATATTTCCACGACTGCAGAGTGAACTGTGATAATATCATGAGTGGCAAAGCCACGAGTGATATTATCGCAGTTCACCCTGCACTCGTGGAAATATTTGCCATATTTCACTTGTTGTATATCATGTGTGTGATTTATACAATAGGGCACTGTTTTAGTATGTAATGTATTTTATATTTGTGCTTCTCTATGAGTTGTTGTTTTACATTTTCTTTTTCTGCCTAGGTAGAGCTGCACATGTTGTTTGGTTCTAGCAAGGTTACTTGCACTGTGTGTTAGGTTGTCAATGGGGAGGTTGTGGTATTTTATTTGTTGTTTAAATTAATGGAGGCTTTTTGATTGGTTGGTGATGCTTGTGCCTTCTGCTTCCTTTATGATTGGTGTGCTGTTGTTTATGAGCGTATTATGTTCGGGGACAGCGCTCCTGTTCGGATTCGAATGGTGGGTTGCCTTATTTTTCTGATTCAGATTTTTATAGGGCTGATAAAAGTACTCTTTTTAGCATTTTGGTTTTTAACAAAGTGTTTGCTGAATCAGGTGGATATTGACTGCATTTTACAGTTTCATTTCAGTTTGTTGCTAGTCCCTGATAGAGATTGAAATTCAGTTCAGGATGACTTCTGAAACATAGAAACATAGAAGTTGACGCCAGATAAGGACCGCAAGGCCCATCCAGTCTGCCCATTTCCTTTTCTACCTTATAAATGTGCCATCGGCCTTTGCTCTGTCAGTGGCCTATCTATTCATACTCATTTGTATTGCTCCCTTATGCCTATCCCATGCCTGTTTGAAGCCCTGCACTGTATTCATAGCCACCACTTCTTGAGGTAGGCCATTCCATGCATCCACCACCCTTTCTGTGAAAAAGAATTTCCTCACATTCCCCTTAATCGGACCCCCAATCTCATGCTGTCCCTTGTCCTGCTATTTTTCTTATATTTAAACATATTAGACTCTTTCACCTTGTTAATGCCCTTAAGGTGTTTGAATGCCTCGATCATATCACCTCTCTCCCTCCTTTGCTCAAGGGTATACATATTGAGCTCTGTTAATCTGTCCTCATATGTCTTCTGATGCAGTCCCTGCACCATTTTGGTTGCCCTTCTCTGGACTGCCTCAATTGGTTAATGTTCTTGTGAAGGTGTGGCCTCCAATACTGCACGCAGTACTCCAGATGGGGCCTAACCAGTGTCTTGTAAAGAGGGATTATTACCTCCCTCTCGACTCTAGATAATTCTACTACTACACCCTAACACCCCCCAACCTTACCTGCTTTAGAGACCTGCTTGGATGATTTAAGGTCATCAGTGATGATGATGCCCAAGTCTCTTTCTTCCTTTGAGACTGCTAGCAACTCCTCCCAGCCTATAGGTGGCTTCAGGGTTTCTCTTCCCTATGTGCATGATCTTGCACTTCTTTGCATTAAATCCCAGTTGCCACTCTTCTGACCATTTTGCTAGTTTATCCAGATCTCTTCTCATTCTGCCCACCCCATCTGGATCATCTACTCTGTTGCAGATCTTGATGTCATCTGCAAACAGACAAGCCTTACCCTCTAGTCCATCTGCAAGGTCACTAATGAAGATGTTGAAGAGGACTGACCCCAGGACTGATCCCTGAGGTACCCCACTTGTGACTTGCATCTCTTCTGACTGTATACCATTTACCACCACTCTCTGTTTTCTGCCCGTCAACCAGTTTGCCACCCAGTTGACCAACTTCTGACCCATCCGAGCCTACCCAGCTTATTTATCAATCTTCTATGTGGAACAGTGTCAAAAGCTTTGCTGAAGTCAAGGTAGGTGACATCAACTGCTCCCCCTTGGTCCACCACTCTGGTTACCCAGTCAAAGAAATCTATGAGATTAGTTTGACAGGACCTTCCTTTTGTAAACCCATGCTGTCTTGGATTCTGTGTCCCTATGGATTCCAGGTGTTGTACTATCCTTTCCTGAAGGAGTGTCTCCATAATCTTGCCCACTACTGAGGTAAGACTGACTGGTCTGTAGTTCCCTGCCTCCTCCCTGCTACCATTCTTGTGGGAGCGGGATCACATGAGCCCTTCTCCAGTCTTCTGGGACCTCTCCTGTGCTCAGAGACTCACTAAACAGTTCTGCTAATGGCTCTGCTAGTTCCACCTTTAGCTCCCTTAAGTACCCTGGGATGGCATGCCATCAGGGTCCCATTGCCTTATCACCCTGAGCTTAGCAAGCTCTTGTAGGACCCTTTCTTTTGTGAAGGGAGTAGTGCTCACTCCTCCCCACTGTGTCCATGGTGCTGAGCTGTGGGCCCCGCCCTACCTTCTCTTCAGTAATACTGAGCAAAGTATCTATTTAGGATAGATACTTTTACATGGTCCTCCTCCTCACATGCTCCCTTTTCTCCATTAAGCTTAGCAATACCCCTCTGGACTTTCTTCTTTCACTAATGTATCTATAGAAAATCTTGTCACCTTCTTTTACTGTTCGTGCTAGTGTTTCCTCAGTTTGGGACTTTGCCTGCCTTACTGCCTTCCTGCTTCCCTTAGGGCAGTTTGGTATGCCTCCCTATCTTCATCCGCTGTGTTCCTTTATATTTCCTGAAGACAGCCTTTTGGCTCTGCCTTTTCTGCTACTGTATTTGAGAACCAAAGTGGTTTCCTTCTTCTTTTGCACTTCCTTTTCTATCTAACACAATGGGATGTTGCTTCAAGTATTGCATCCTTAATGCTTGCCCACTTTGCCTGTACCCTCACCTGTGTTTCTTTTGCCAGGGCAAGCTTAACTCTGTTGCCATCTTATCAAAGTCAGCTCCTCTGAAGTCCCATATTTTTGCCTTGGAATGGGATGATTTAGATGTAGTAGCCAAATTGAACCATACCATGTGATGGTCACTGTCCCCAGGTGACCTTCTACCTGGAGATCTGTGATCCCTTCCCTGTTAGTCAGTACTAGATCTAGGGTAGCTCTGTCTCTTGTGGGTTGTTGTACCAGTTGTTTGAGGCCCTCCCCCTGCAGAGAATCTACTATGTGTCTAGTTCTGGCAGATGTTCCTGCTGGTATTGACCAATCTGTATCCTGCATGTTGAAGTCTCCCATTGTCAGAACCTCCCCTTTAGCTGTCATGTTTTGTATGTCTTCTAACAGTAATGTTTCTATGTCCTCCCCCTGGTCTGGGGGCCTGTAGACAACCCCAGTTCTTATGGCTGTCCCCTTTCCTGTTTCCAGGGTGACCCACAGTTCTTCTGGCTCCTTATGTGTATTCTGAATTTCTAGCTTTGATATTTTCATTGACATACAGGGCCCTCCTCCCCCTTTTGCCTCGGTCTCTTCTAGACAATAAGCCAGGTACTGAAGTCTCCCCAAGTGTGGTTACTGGTAAACCACATCTCACTAATTGCTACTATGTCCAGTTTAGCCTCTGACATTATTGTCTGCAGGTCTGGGATCTTATTTCCCAGGATGTGAGCATTTGTGTACATGATTTTCCATTGGCCAGATTCGGTGTGTTTAGTTGTTGGGTGAGGTTTGGCATTACCCTGTATGCGTCGTATGGGAGACAAACCTTTTTTCTTACCTAGTGATGCAAATGAGCGGCAAACATGCTGAATCCTGTTTGACCACTAGCTGAGGGAGGAGGTGTTCTTCCCATTCGACGTATGGGGTGCTGCACCCTCTCCCCATTGCTAGTTTAAATATTCTGCAAAGCGTCAAGCTTCTGCCCCAATGCACTGACTCCCTCCTTAGTCAGATGCAGTCCATCAAATTAAAGAACTTTCACTCCCAGAACTGTTGCCAGTTCCTCTACAAATCTGTGTCCTTTTCCTGGCACCAGCCCTTGAGCCACATGTTTAGCTTCCTATCTCCCCTTCTCTGACCTTCCGTCCATCTGCCCCTCTCCCAGACTGGGAGGATCTCAGAAGGAGATGCGGACGAAATGGATGATAGTTTGTCACCCAGTCTGGTCAGTTGTTCCTTGGTCTCCACAACTAACCGGCTGGCGAGATCATTAGTCCCTATGTGTACTAGGACATCAATGTTTTCTCCTGCTTTGTGAACAATTTTAGCAATGCGGTCAGTGTCTCTCCATGCTGATGTACCCGGGAGACATCTGAGCATTACCCCTGGCTGGAGATGGGTATCAACTCCCCGAATCATGGAGTCTCCTATGATCAGAAGTTTTTTGGATTTCCTTTTTGCTTTTTTTGTTTTGGTTCCTGATTTGGGTGACAATAAGTCACAGAAGAATTTTATGTTCGTGAGTTAACTTCTTTTATTGTCTGCTGTGTGTTGGGATCTTACTGGGAGACCGTTATTGATGGACTGTGCACTTTGAAGTAGATGAGCTTCCATGAGTCATACTTGTAGTTTTTGAGCAGTATCTGTTATGTGAGCAGAGATAGAGAATGCTGTGTAGGTACAGATGAGATTTTTTTGTCAGGATTGTTTTTTACAGTATTTATGTGTAGACAGTGAGGGTTTCTGTGGGTGATCTGATGTTTTGGGAACTTGACGTTTTTTGGTATATTAATCTTCTGGTTGTTTTCAAAAGTAGTCCGGTCAGGAAGGTGGTACTGCTGAGGTAACCAATGTTGGAGTAACAGCTACTGACGTAGACACTGTTAAATATCAGCAGCTGATGTAGAGAGTGTGGAATATCTGTTAAGATAGTCCACAGTGTCTACGTCAGCTCCCTGATATTCAGTAGTGGTGAAAATAACAACATTTATTCAGAGTGTTATTCATTTACCCCTATTGTATAAATATATATATATCTATTTTTTATTTTATTTTTTCTATAATTAGCAAAATATAACTGAAAGTTCAATTATTTTTTACTTTTTGGACAAACAAATGTGAATAACTTTAAAATGAAAAATGATAGCATGGTACTGTGAGCACAACCACTACGCTAGGCTGACATACACTAGGAAAGTTAACCAAAAGTCCCAGAAAATTATCATAAAAAAAAAAAAAGATAGGCAGTCAAAACCAAATGTTCCTGCACTGATAGAAAGCATCCCTATCATGTAAATTAACTGGAAAAAAAATCACTAATGTATCAGTTAGGGTTAAAGCGACAAAAGTGGGGAAAGGAGACATTAGGGTTGAGCCCCTAACCCCCCACCCCACTCACCATCCTCCATAGACCGACAGATGCCAGGGTGTGCCATGGGGTCATGAGGCCCAACTCTCACCCCATTCCATGTGTAAAGAGGTTGACATGTTACAGTAAAGGAGAATGGGGGGAGAGTGAAGCCTCATGATCCCCTGGCACACCCCGGTGTCTGTCGGTCTGTGGAGGATGGGTGGTGGAGTGGTGGTGGTGGGGGTTAGGGGCCCAACCCTCATGTCTAATTTCCCCACTTTTGTTGCTTTAACCCTATGTGATGCAATAACAAAGTTTTGCAACAAATGTCCTTACTTTTTGAAAAAGTGTAATATGACTAGTAAATAGCATGTGTTGGTGGGAGCGCTGGGCCCAAGCTGCTTATTTGTGCATAATGATATGCATCTGTGGGAGTGAAGGCCCTCTGGGCCCTGCGCTCCCACTTATACATAACTATGGAGCCATACACCAGCCCTATAGGACAAGGAGCAGTTGTAACACTAATTTGCCAATACATTCAGCAATCGTAGCAGCTATGAAAACAAGCATTTGTCAATGCCAAATGTTGCTTGCTTGTATGTGCTGTTTAGGTATTTGGAAGTGACAGTTTCATGCCTTCCTCCCAAGACATCAACTGTGTCTTTCCGTTCAGTATTCACAGAAGAGTGGGAGGGGCAAGGGCCACAGCAGTACAGCAGTTGCCAAGGGGGTGAAGAGGTGGACAATAGTCCATTCAAAGGCAAAAGAGTCCTGCAGGAGCTCACTAAATTGAAGGTAGACAAAGCGATGGAACCAGATGGCATACGCCCAAGGATATGGACAGAACTGCGAAGGGAGATAGCAGTACCTCTGGCAGCCATGTTCACTGAGTTATTCAACATGATTGAATTGGAGAAGGGCACATGTGGTCCCTCTACACAAGTCCGGCAGCAGGGAGGAGGCAGGGAACAATAGGCCATTCAGCCTTACCTCAGTAGTGGGGAAGATCATGGAGACATTGCTTAAAGAAAGGATAGTGGGGCATCTAGATGCCATCGGAACCCAGGACCATAGACAACATGGATTCACAGCGGGGACATCATGTCAGATAAATCTGGTTGATTTATTTGACTGGGTGACAAAGGAAGTGAATCAGGGTGGGGCAGTGGACAACACTTACCTTGATTTCAGCAAAGCCTTTGACACCATCCCATATAGGAGGCTGATAAACTAGCTGAGTAGGCTGGACATGGGGGAAAGGGTGGTAAACTGGGTTATGAAATGGCTTGCCAATTTCAAGGCATCTCATTGGATGCCAGGTGTGTGTTAAAGTTTCTAACACACAAAAGCTAGATCAGGTCAAGCTAGCTGGGCATTGATATGGGTGATGCTGCCCACAAAGAATTTTAAAAAAATCAAATAGCCGCCATCTTGTTTTGTGCCACAAGCGATGCCACCCTTCCTGTAAAACTAACTCGCACATGCTGAAGTAAATGCACAACCTGTGTGATTTTTTTTTTTAAAAGCAACTGCCACGATCACAATCATCTCTTAACCCGCCCACTCAACACAACACTGCAGTGTAATTACCGAGCGACACAGACGGCACTTGAACCCTTCCCCTGTTCCTGGCTGACAGATGCCAAGTAGCAGAAAAAAAACAAACTGCCGTGATCTGTCTTCCAGCCTGCTCGCTCGCTCTCCATCCAAATACCAGACTCACACTCTACATCAGGGGGAAAAAATGCAGGTTTACCACAGCGCACAGAAGCACAACAGCAGAAAGCATAGCATTCCTCTCACCATCTCGTAACCTGCCCACTCAACACAACACAACACTTCACCAGAGAACCAGACATACTGGGGCGGCTTGCACCGAGGGTGCTTCACAGAATCTGCTTCTTTGCTTTTGTGTGTGTGTGGGGGGTGAATCTGAGACAGCTTGCATGAGGGGTTGCTACAGAATCTGCTTCTTTGCTCTTCGCGTGTGTGTGTGTGGGGGTGAATACTGCCATGACAACCAGATGTAACTACAGAAGCCTTTGTAGGACAAAATTCCTTAAGTCAAACAAAAACAGTAGGCGGAGGAACTATTTTATTAAAAATCAAGACAAACATTAAACTTTTTCACTTTAAAATACTATACACTTTAGCTATCACATGCATCTGTATTTTTGATCGCCATTTCATAAGTGCAATAAGCCACTCCAGGGTCTGTGTGTTAGACACTTTAACACACGGCTAGGAGGCTGGACGCACTCGGCCAGTGGCCTCGTGCCTCACTACACCTCCTAGCCACGTGTTAAAGTGTCTAACACACACCCTGGAGTGTCTTATTGCTTACTTAGAAACTGGCTAACAGACAGGAGGCAGAGAGTGGTGGTAAATGGTATGCAGTCTAGGGAGAGGGGGCGACCAGTGGGGTGCTGCAGAGATCGGTCCTGGGGCCAGTTCTGTTCAATGTCTTCATTAGTAATATTGCAGAACATCTGAAGGGAATTTTTTCACCAAATTTTCAACATAGCCATTTTAAGACCTCTGCTCATGAACAGTGTCACTGTGATTTTCTGAATTTGTCCTGCACATTGATTTCGCACACCAACTGCGCCATAGTGCGCTACATGGGTGGAAACACATTTTGGGTGAGATGTGAAAAATGACAGCTGTACTACTCATAAGAAGGTGTGGTAAAATGGCAATGTTGAAAATCTGGAGTGAAAATATTGAAAATTCGCGAACTTACGAGCGTGTGTAGGAACTGTACAACACACGCTCGTAAAACAGTCATTTTTTGGAATTTTTTCACCAAATTTTCAACATAGTCATTTTAAGACCTTTGCTCATGAACAGTGTCACTGTGATTTTCTTAATTTATCCCGTACATTGATTTCGCACACCAACAGCGCCATTGTGTGCTACATGGGCGGAAACACATTTTGGGTGAGATGTGAAAAATTACAGCTGTACTGCTCATAAGAAGGTGTGGTAAAATGGCAATGTTGAAAAATCTGGAGTGAAAATATTGAAATTTCTTGAACTTACGAGCCTGCGTAGGAACTGCGCAATGCACGCTCGTAAAACAGTCATTTTTTGGAATTTTGGCACCAGATTTTCAACATGGGGTTTTGGGACCCCTTCTCATGAATGATGTCACTGTCATGGCATTATTCAGGCCTGAAGAGTGATTTTGCGCGGTGACTGTGCGGTGACTGCGAAATCACCCTTCAGGCCCGAACTCTTATATGACAGTGACATCATTCTCAGAAAGAGTCCCAAACAATTAATTGATGCAAAAAATCAACCTACACGAGATATGCAATAAAGTTGAAACCCCTATCTAGCCCATTATACAGCTTACTGGCATTTCCTCAGTTCACGATCGGCTTTGAAGAGGCAAACGTGTTCCCGGTCCACGAAGATCGTCACGGAGTCAGAGGTAAGTATGGGGTGTGGGGGTGTGGGGGGTGTGGGAGAGCTAGGTGCACAGTGGGTGGGTGCGGGTTGTGGGAGGGGTTGGGAGGCAGCGCCCGGGAACCATTTTGTTTACAGCTATTTAAAAAACAAATTGACTACATGGGACATTTGCCACGCTGGGGTGGGCTCCCAGCATGGCACAAGACGAGGAGAGGCGTTCAGCCGACGAGGATCGGGCACCCGTTGGCCAAGGATCGCTTGCCACACTGGGGTGGGCTTCAGGCGTGCTTACTACTGGGGGGACGCAGCTCAGCCGGCGAGTTGGGCACCCGTCGGCTATACAGTGCGTGCGGGAGGCGGGGCGCCGCGCCTGCGTGGGTGTCTGTGGGGGGCAGCTAGCGTGAGCGGCCGATATCTTGCTCGAGTGCTCACTGAAGCGTAGCTCCCCCTTTCAACTGTATGCCACTGCATTTTGGAGCATGTCATAGACAGCTCCAGAATGCATTGGCTTACAGGGGCCGCGCCTGCCAGCACACTGACTGAATTGGAGGAGGAGGTGAGACACCTCCGAAATCTCCGATGATGGCACTATGTTTCTTGCACATGTGTGCAAGCAACATAAAAATTCAAGTGCTGCTGTAATCATGTCAATGAGATCTCCACATGAGATATGTCAATAAAATCTGTATCTCACATTGTTTCTGAGATACAGGCACCGAAAACCACTGTGTGCACCGCAATGTTATCCTATGAGAAAAATCTCAACTTCATAATGGCATATCTGTGGAACCGATAACATTTTTAACACCCAAACAGCATAGATCACATCTCTGGGACACCCCTTTATACCCTGCACATTTCAAGCCAAATGACAAAACCATTTATTTACAGTGTGATGTACCTGGTAACTGGTATGTGTTGGTGGGAGCTCGGGCCCTCTGGACCCCACACTCCCACCAAACTGCGTAGTTGTGTATAATTATATGTGGCTGTGGGAATGCAAGCCCTCTGGGCCCTGCACTCCCACTGGATCCACGACAGGAGTCCAACAGAAATTCTGTTGAACGCCTCGTCAGCAACACCAGCAGGTCGGCTGCAAGTTCGTTATTGCTGTCTTTATTTTCTTCAGGGGGCTTCACCACCGAACCCCCCAAGCAGGGACTGTAGCCCCATACCCCCCACTTAAGGATTCTGAACTCCAGTCAGAGCTGATTGGGGGTGCAGGACCCCCGACAGACAACGCCGGGTTCCAGCGGGTCTCCAACTGCGGCTAGGCACTGTAGTCGCTGTGGAGGACCTCGCTGGTGAAATGTTGCTGCGAGGGGGGTAATCGACTTCCACTTACACATAAGTACAGAGCCATACAGTAGCCCAATAGGCTTCAAAAGGAACCCTTATAACACTAATTTGCCAATATCTCTGTAACCTTACAACCTAGGAAAGAAATTCCACTGCAGGTGTAATCTATAATTTCCGAATTTTTTTTTGCAGCTTAGATCACCTAAAGATGATCTAAGCCGCAAGTAGCAAAAAATTTGTATCTCACTTCATTTTTGAGATTCGGGTGTCAAACATCGCTATGGGTGCCAGTGTTAATCCTATGGGAAAAATCTCAACTTTGTAATGGCATATCTATTGAATTGATTAACTTTTCAACACCTAAATAGCATAATTCACATCTCTGGGACATCCGCTTTATATCCTGCACATTTCAAGTCAAAACACCAAACTATTAATTTACAATGCAAAGGAGGCAGTATAGCCCAGTGGTCTAAGGCTCTGAGTTGCAAATCTGGTGACATCCAGCAGACCAGACCTGGGTTTGAATCCCACAGCTTCCACTTGCATACTGTATGACCCTGAGCAAGTCACTTAACCTCCTTGTGCTCCCAGGTCGCTCCTGTAAAAAAGCTTTCAGCTTAGTGTGCTATACCTGGTTAAACAACTAAATAAAAAAAAAAATGTAGTGGGAAAGTTTAAAAATTCCTAGTTTGTGAGGTAGCACAATCCCCGACAACATGGTCAATCCCCGTTTGTGAGCTGTCAAAATTGCTGTCGGTGAGAAATCCCTGCCCGTCAGATTTGGCAATCTGGTTCCTAAGTGACGGTCAAGGATTTTGCTACCTCACAAAAAGGATTTCCTGAACAAGGATTTTGTCAGCGCTTGCAGACTGGTATTTTGTCAACTCTCAAGAAGGGGATTCAAAAGCAATCCTTTCACGAGCTGACAAAATACCAGTCCGAGATCTCCTTTTGTGATGCAGCAAAATCCTTGACCGTGAGTCAGTCCTCGTCTGCAAGAAGGGCCATCTGGTCACAAAGTGATGGTCAAGGAGTTTGCTACCTCACAAAAGGGGATTGGCTCACAGACTGGGATTTTGTCAGCTCATGAAAGGGGATCGGAAGCGAGTCGCGAAAGAAGAATTTCAAAATTTGAAACAGATGTTTTTTGGTCAAAATGAAGCAAACCAAAGGTATAGGTTTGTAGAGGGCATCACCCTGAACAAAACCCATGCTTTATTGCAACAATAAGTCACCCATGGTGGAAGCTGCAACATTTTGTTTAGGGGAAAAAATGAAAACAAGATGGCGGCTCGCGAAAGGGGAATTTTTCCTCATAGGCTGGGATTTTTTAAATCCCCTTTCATGAGCTGACAAAATCTTTGACTGTGAATCCAATCCCCTTTCGCAAAAAATGCATATAAATCTTGAAGTGAACTGAGCATGGTCAGAACCCAAAAGTAAAAAAAAAAAACAACAACTTTGGAAATGATTAATATTTAACCAAACTAATGCTGGATTGTTCTTTGACCCAAACTCTTTCTATGTTCCAAATTTCAGAACAAAACATCAAATGGTGTGGTCGCAGCGTAATGGACAAAAACATGTCAAAAGCGGCAAAAAACGTGTTTTTTACTGCTTTAGTGCACAAAAACCATACATCTGGCTAAAACGCAACTTGGCAAATCAAGAGATCTACCAAACAAGACCATGCATTCCAAATTTCGTGCAAATCTGTTGAACTGTTTCAAAGTTATTAACGTGCACAATTTGGGGTTTAACATTAAAGTGCCTACTCAACCCTAGCTATACTGGCGTGACTGTGCCAGTATAATGAAATATACAGTGTTAAGCTGTCAGAGAAATGATTTATCTACACTTGTACTGTTTGACCTCGGACACCTCACTGATGGCTTGCGCCACTCGTGAGGTTACCTGAGGTCAAACAGCACTTGTGTAGATAAATCTTATATATAATATATGTATATATATATTATACACACACTCCATAACTGAGATTATATTTTTTCTACTTCTACTGAAATAATAATTTTTATGTATTTTTTATTTATGTACAACTTTAAATGTTCCATGATGTAGATATGTATATATCCATTGATAATATTCTAGGATCTGTTATAAACTGACATGATCATATTTATTTGCAGATTATTTGAATTATCTTTGTTTTTTGTAACCATTTAGATATGTCACTACGTTTATGTAAACATATTGTTCTTGTAGTACTAGAAATATAAAATGTTGAAAAATAAGAAGCATAAAAAAAAGCCTTATCCATATTTTCCTATATCTCTGATAACACTGCTCTCATATTCTTATTTTGCCTTGCAAATAACTTTCTTATTTTCTTTTGTATGATCTCATACTCTGCCCTGGTAGTGTTCAGTGGCCTCTCTACTCTGCTTTAAAGGATTTCCCTTTCCACTTAAGCTGTGCCTCACTGCCCTCCTTGTCCAAGCGGGTCTCCTTTCTGTTTCCCTGAACTTGTTCCTTCTTGGGACATATTCACTCGCAGCTTTTTCTGTTATTGATTTTAGTCTAGTTCACATCTATTCAACCACTTCCTTTCCACCAAGCTCTTTTAGTTTCCTACCAACTATTTCCTTCATTTTTCAAAAGTTTTACCTGCTGAAATTTAGTGTCTTTATACTATTTTCTTTCTTTTTCCATAACCATGGTTCCGGCCAGTAACATCATGGCAAAAATATCGTGGAAATAATATCGCCGGCAAAACATCATGGACCATAATATGGTGAGGCATAAAATAAAGCTGGGTAACAATGCCGCATACTGACCTATTGGCTCCAGTATATGGATGCATGGGGGGGTACTGAGCGGGTGTATCTGCTGCCAGGGATCAATGCTGGGACCCTGAGCACAGGGGCACACTGGAGGTAGTGCAGTGCCCAACCCCAGGCAATCCCCACCACAAGGCAGCAGAAAGGGTGGTATGCCAGGACTCCACAGGGCAGACAACAGGGGGAACATGGCATAGTATGTCACCCTATGGAACAGAGAACTCAGAATGCACAGGTTGTGCTAGGCATGGGACAGCAAGCAGAGGCTATGGCTGCACCGGGAAGCCCATGGGACAGGACTGAGGGATATGAGTAGGTTGGGGGCTGAACAACAACATCACAATGGCATGGGGTCCCATGAACTGCTCCCTACTCAGGCACCCCTGTGTTGTTCTTATGCACAGGTTCCTGCTGCTGTGCTGTGTGGTGTCTCCATGTAGCAGGCTGTGTCTGCTGACTGCATGTTCACTGGCATACACTGATACGTCCTGAGATATCATGTGCTGCCGACATTGTGGGTGGCGATGTTATTGCCACTTTATTTTTGGCCATGGTATTTCGTCCCGCGATGTTGCTGGCCAGAACCCATAACCATTACTTTGAAATATAATCATATGGTTGTCACTGTTTCATGGTTTTCCTCAGTTTCTACCTCAGAAATCAACTCTTCCCTGTAAGCCATCATCAAATGTAGTATAACTTCCTTGCTTGTCTTCTTGCTCACTAACTGTACCATAAAGCACTCATTTAGTTAGCCCCTGCCCTCATATTGGCCCCATCTATACTGTGACCCACTCAGTTTCAGGGAAATTAATATCCCCATGACAACAATGCTCCCCTTACCTGTTGCACTTCTCATTTCCTCCCACAGCCCCTTATCTATATCAGTCTCCTGGTCAGGGGATCTGTAGCAGACATTTACTGGAATAGCAGCATCTCTTTGCTAACTTCAGTTGAAATCCACAATGATTCTGATTTGCTCCTATCCTGTATGCTGTCCTCCAATTTTCTTGCTTCCGCACCATCCCCTACATAAACCTCACCTCCCCTGCTACCTTTTTGGTCTTTTCTCAATAATCTATACCCTTCTAATGCTGTATTCCATCCATTATTGTCTCCCCACCATGTTTCTGGGATCCCTATTATGTCTATTTAAAGGGATTTTCTGATATGAGGAACTACTCAGGTAGTATGGTAGCTGCCCTCGGTGATAGTCATTCTAGCCAGGATTGAATACCTTTCTTGAAGTCCTATTATTATAAAATCACTTGTAATTTAGTTTTTACGATGGGCTGGCCATTCATTCTCACAGCCCCAGTCCCGCTGACATGCCCTTGCACTCAAGGATGTAATGATGTGTTGCCAGGAAGAGCGCGGGGGCATACCTCATTAAAATGAATGGGACTCAATTTTGCTTCCATTTTTAAGCTAAAAAATGGTCACTTGCAGATTAATGAAGGACACCGCTCCACTAACAAGGGCCATGTTAGTCGAGCAGTGTCCTTCATTAATCCCCAAGTGACCATTTTTTAGCTTAAAAATAGAAGCAAAATTGAGCCCCATTCATTTTAATTGGGCACACCCCTGCGTTCTCCCTGGCCACATGTCATTACGTCCTTGATTGTCGCTGAGGGCAGCTACCACACTATGTGAGTGGTAGTTGCCATCTGGTAAGTCAGAAGTTTACTTTAAACTTTGCTATTCAATCCGTTTAGTTTCTTTCATTTGCTGTTCAGACTCATTGCATTTGTATTTGGACTGTATTATACAAATGTTGACTAGAGTCGAGTAATATAGTAGGAACTTCTAACCCCAGGAATCCATCACTGATGCTTTACAATAGGCATCATTCTCCAGGAAAAGTATGATAACCCAGAAATAGAACTTTAGGCTAATTATGGAACTTTAGAAGGTTGTTCAAACTCTGCACTGTGGTCATGTTCCCCTTGTGACTCTAATGTCAGATGTGTTTCTCTGCTGAACAGAGCAGTTGCCCTGAAGTACAGCTCCCATATTCTAGTCTCCAGATCCTTTCATTACTTTATCTTTCTGATCATTTTAGTGATTTAATTAATTTTATAGACTACTCTGTGTTAATATGGAGTATTCTTTTTTTTAATTTTATTTGTGCTTCACTGGTTCCTGATTGATTCCTAGTAACTGGAAAAGGCTGCAGCATAATCTGGTTCCTGACTGACGGGGACTACTCTATTTATAAGAAAAGTCACTGAAATGAATATATAAACACTGCTTCTCTCAATTTTTAATAGTGGTTTTTACTTTCTTAAGACACAGTTCCCGCTGAGTGGGAATTGGACTGCTTTTACAAAGACAACCATCCAAAACTTCAAAGCACTCAAAAATTCTGTAGTGTATTTTGAATTACTTTTAATGATGTTCCTGGTAGAAGGGAACTGAAATCTAAATATTTTTTTTCCTCAGAACCATATTTATCTACAACAGAGTCTGTCTAAAGCATTTTTACTGTTTCTTTGAACCAAATAAAATTTACCTAAGGTCTTCAGGGTTTGGCATGACCAATAGACCTTTGAAAAAGAGAACAGGACCCATAGCCTTTAATGTACAAAATGTTTTCAGCTCCTGGCAAGGACAACTGCCACAAACTCTGTTAAAGGTACCTGGGTCCAAGTCACAATTATATAAATTGTAAGCTCTGTAAAAAGTTTTGCCCTAAACCCAAATGAAAATGGCTAAAATGAGAGAAGATGTTAAGGTTTCTCAGTCTGCTTCTATGTCACCAAAACACAACAAAAGCTCTGAAGGAATTCCTTATAATTGTGGAAAGCACACATCATAGGGTCAGTCTCCTCATAAACAATAGCGGTCCATGTCAAGGGGGACAGAGGAAAAATTTAAAGCTGGTCAGCCAACAGATAACCATGTGAAAGATATCAGGGTGTCCAAAAAGGGAAACCTGAGTCTAGTGATGGCAATATATATATATATATATACATATATATTATAGTGGTGCAGTCGCGCCACTATATTTAGGCTTATGAAGGCACTTCTATGTTAAAGTCAAAACTTTGCATGTTAATAACTTTGGACCCATTCAACAGATTTGCCTGCAATTTGGTATATGAGGTGGGGCATGGTAGATCTCGTGATCTGCAAATTTTGTTTCGGTTGGACTGATGGTCTTTGCACACCAAAATGCTGAAAAATGCACTTTTCGCCAGTTTTGGAGGCAGTTTTTGGGATTTTGCCCATGGCCCTGCGCAGCCGTTGTATGGCATGCCAGTCTGCGAGATGGCTCATCTGAAAGAGCTTTGGTGGCTAAACATGCTGCTTTTCATTTGCTGAAAACATATTAAGGCATTCAAAAGTTATGGTGGGGGTAGGAAGAAGTAGGCTGCTGGTTAACTAGGACCTGCAGCTTATCCATCAGGTAGGGAAATGGGCAGACTGGGTGGGCCAAGTGGTCCTTATCTGCCATGAAATTCTATGTTTCTATGTTTCTATGCCACTTTTAAGCTCCTACTATAAGTCAATGGGAAAATTTACAGTATATGGTTGTTTTGCGAACAAACAATGAGGTTTGGCCATCTCGTCCCACCTGGCGGTCAAAGAATTTGCAGCTTTGCGGTCAAAGAATCTTTGTCCCCAAGAATTCTTTTATCATGAGGTCCGCCATCTTGTTTTTTAAATTACGTCAGAAAAATCAAATATCTCGGCTCAGGGGTCACTCCTGAAGTAAAACCTGCATGGGTTTTACTCAAGGGGCTTCCATCTATCGACCCATGCCTTTGGTTTCACCTAAAATGGTCAAAAAATAGAGTTAGAGTGTTTTAAATTCCTTGATCATGACTCACTAACGATCTTTGTTCGCGAGCCTGCGAATTCTTTGATTGCGAGATTCTTTGATTGTGATCTTGCATCGCAAGGTAAAAATACAATTTTCTTAGCTCAGGGGTGGCCTAGGAATACAAATGAGGGTGGGTTTTGCTCAGGGTAATTCATTCTATTGAGGCATGATAGTGGTTTCATGTAATTCTGCCTAAAACTTGAGTTTCACCATTTTTTATTCTTTGATCGTGAGCCTGCAAATTTTTTGATCGTGAGATTCTTTGATCATGATCTTGCATCGTGAGCAAGGGATGAGATGACCCTTTGAAAAATTCAAATTTCTCAGCCCAAGGGTGGCTTAGGAACACAAATGAGGGTGGGTTTTGCTCAGGGGGCTTCGTTCTATCGAGGCATGGCAGTGGTTTCATGTAATTCTGCCAAAAACTCGAGTTTCACCATTTTTTATTCTTTGATCGTGAGCCTGCAAATTCTTTGATTGCGAGATTCTCTGATCGCCATCTTTGATCGCGAGGGAAGGACAAGATGGACAGCTTTTATAATGGAATAGTTAGGCCAATTTTCACAATTTTAAGTTTAAATATCTCGGAAACGGTTTGGTCTTTTTGCTTGAAATTTGGAGAGTGTTGATGGCATGTTCTGTACATGTAAAGTATGGTGTTTACATGTCAGAAAAAATATTTTTGTCGGAGATATTGTGTGACACATTTACATTTTGCAGACAGTGTTTTGCATTGTGGTGGTGCCTTGAAATTGATAGGGTACCTAGCCTTAGTGTCATGGATGTACATTTCAGTCATTGTGTCTGTAAAATGTCAACAGGTGCTGAATTCGGCAACTCCGATGAATGAAAATCTCAAACTTTAACATGTTATATCTCGGACATGGTTTGGTCTTTTACATTGAAATTTGGAAGGTGTTGATGGTAGACACACGTTTACAAGTTGGTGGGAACACTGGGCCCAAAGGTTGTGAGGCCTAAATGTTGCCCCATTTTTGTTCACTGTTGCTTCTCAATATGATTACTCAAGGAATGGGACAACATTTTGGCCTCACAACCCTAATGACACACCCCATCTTCTGTCAATCTTGCGATGATTGGCGGGTCCATGGGGGGGGGGAGGGGCAACCCTAAAGATTTTCCATTTCCTGACTTTTTGTATTTTAACCCCAAATGATGCATTAATGCAGTTTTTTTGCATAGAATATATACTGTATATATGTATGTGTGTATATATATATATATCTATCTATCTATAGAATGAGAGAGAGAGAGAGAGAGAGAAGAGCCTCAGAGCAAGGACTGAAAACAATGTCTGCCAAGAGAAAACCAAAAGAAAAGAACCTCCTTTCCAGTCCTCTTACAAAGGAAAAGGAGCATGCAGCAGATGCAGTGCTCTCAGCAGAGGACGTGGCAAATGTATGGCAGTTTTTCAGGCCTTGCAGGCCATGGGAAAGTTTGTTAATATGCCTCCCCCCCACCCCCATGGCTCAGGCTCTAGACATTCTGCTTGTGGAGCAGGAGGATATGTATTAGGAGGAGGAGGAGGAGGAAGGTGAACCGGATGGTTCACCTGAGCAAAAGTGGGTCCCCTCCTAGGCCCACAGAGGATTATACTTCATAGGTCTCTTTTATCAGACAAATGGTGAAGGAGTAGAAAATGGAATTCATGGATTTGATGGGGCTAGCTCCTACAAGAAGGCTGCTAATCCTCATATACAAGTCACTCCAAAAAGCCACCTCAAAATCATGTCTGCACCTAATTCAGCTGCAGGCATAGATACAAAAAAAGCTGAAAAGAAGTAACAGGTGGATAGACAGGGGGTGGAATACATGCATGCCCATACTGATTATGAAGGAGTGGTCAAAGCAGTTGATTGTCAGAGGGTTAAAGTCCCCTTCTCTTTGCAGCCCCCTGACAAGAACTCCAGCAGCTGGATGCTATGGAGAAAGAAAAAGTCTATACAGCAGGTTCCCTGCACCTTAGGCAGGTAACTTATTTGGCATATACAGCCCAGTATCCAAATGTGCTGTGGAATGCAGTGCTGGCAGTAACTGATAAGGTGGAAGATGAACTGGGATAGGACCTGGTTGCCCCAGCAAAGACAGTCCTGGATGCCACTAAATACCAGTTCCACATGACTATAGACACCGGTAACTGCTTCAAGGGTCTTAACCCATGTAATGGCATTGAGATGCTTTTCCTAGCAACCATTCTTTCCCGGTATACTCAGACCAAGGCCATGGATTTCCACTTTGAAGGAAATTTAGTTTTTGGTGGCAAACAGAGGCACACATAAAAAAAGTTAACCACAAGACCACTTACAAAACCAGCACTGATAAAGAAAAGGCCTCCACATCCTACAGGCCTGATGGTAGGTTAGGCAGGGACAGGCGCTACTGTCCTTGACCCTCTGACCCGTATCAGTACAAATCCCAACGAGGGTACTACAGAGACAGAGGCAGGAAGGGCTTCAGGCATGCTGCCACATCCCTAACCCTGAAGTCACAGCCAAAACAAACCCCTTGACAATTCTACCATTGCCAACCATTGCCAGTGGGGGGAAGGCTGGCCTCCTGTAGACAAGTGGTTCCTGGAGGTAGTGGGCCAGGGATTGCCCTTGCAGTTCAAGAGGTTTCCAAAACAACAGAAACTGCTAAACTTCCGGCCCATTCGCATACGGAAAGAATTCTGAAGGAACTGGAAGTAAACAAACTGTTTCAGACCAACAACAGTGGAAAAGGTCCCTGCCTCACAGTGGGGAAAGGGCTTATTCTCAAGATACTTCCTCACTCACAAGAAAAATGGGGAAGGGAGACCCATTTTAGACTAAAGGGCTTTGGGATACAGTGTGTATGAAATGTAATATATAAATCCAAATACTGTATATTTTATTTTGTTGTAAAGTCACTGCACTGCCAGTATCTAATTCATTTGCATTGTAAAGTATTTTGGCATGATGTGTGTTTAAAAGATGCTAAACAAATCCAAATGTTATTCTTTCTTATAGTTTCTGAAGTATCAGAATCTAATTAATTTCTTTACAATGCACTTTTGGAAGCAGTGTGTATGAAAGGTACACTATAATGCTGCATAATAAGGCTGAAGGTTTCATCAGCTTGTCTGGGAGGTTGTTTTGTTATCCATGTATATTGCTGCCAATGTCTGAAATCTTTAACATGGTCCATGTAGTTGGAGGTAACATGATACAGTGTGTGAGGTACAGACCTGTGGAGCAGGAGATCCTGATTCAGTTGGTTCAATGTCATAATGGCATTCGCAGAAAGGCGATTGCCGTCAGGGCGAGTGCACATCACTGAAAATCAGTTTTGGTGATGTAATACTCATGGCGCTTTAGCCAACCGGCCGGACACTTGCGGTGTTTTTATGTGGGGACTGTGCCCCCAACCCCTCTACTAAAGGATTCTCAACTCCAGGGTGCATGTCAGGTGTGCAAAAGCTTAAAACAAAACATTTAATGGCTGGACGTAACAAAACAAACATGCACCTGGAACCAACCTGGCACAGTCGCAACCTTAGCCTGTCACCAACTCACCATGTCACAGGGTCAATTTGGCAGTCCACTGCCACAGTATGCCTCACAGACCCTCCCTCCCTCCCTTCCACCTGTCTACAGCGTGGTTGTTCCCCCTGCACGCATGTACATATAGCAACATCCTGTTGTTATATTTACTGCCCTAATTGGTCGCCCTCCCTGTCCAGTAGCCCTGTGTGGATGGTGCCATTATTGAGTCGCCCTTTTTGAAAGCGCTCAATAGCTGTCGCCCTCATCACAGGCTACTGTTCAGTCATATCCCAATGCAGCACTCACTGTGTAACCTTGAGCAAGTCACTTCACCTCCTCATGCTTCAGATCCTCTTAGCTGTACAACTGAGCAGAAGCAGGACTCCACTGCAAAGAATATGATGGATTTCCACGCTTTGCTAAATACACTGTAATAGAAAAGAAAAAAGAAAAATACATATGTAACCCCCCTGCAAATGGGGGTTCCCAAAAGACTTCCAGGAGCTTGCTTGAATGCTCCAAGCCTGAATGGTGTTTGGCGTTTAAGCCATTTATCAGTGAGTGTTTTTAGAACCTCTGGTACTGTCTCTTTAAGAGCTGTCTGCTTGCAGACATAATTAGTTTGTATGGGGGACTGTGTGCTTCTCTGAGTACCCACTCAGGCTGCTGCCAATTCACTTCTTTTTGCAGTCACTAGGAGTGCAAAGGAACCTATCTGAAAGATGTAACTGTTTGCCAGAAATTATTTAGAGTAATAATGAAATTACAGTTTGTCTAACCTGCTTTCTTTGCAGTCAGAACTGTGTCTGCTAGTTCCCATTCTAGTTTTGAACTGCTGAACTGGACCAATCAGTGTGGGGTAAGCTAGCTCTAAAATGGTGCCTTGACTAATCAGAACTTGGACTCATAATCTGAGCCAGCCACAAGAGGATTGTATGGGCAGTGACTCTGGGAGATGTAGTTTAGACTTCAGTGCCTTTTGGACCAACAGCAGCAGTCTATTGTGAGTGACAGCCAATCCAGTCAAGAACTGGGAGGAACTCAAAGGAAGTGCCAGTTTTGTCGGTTGGAGTTTCAGTTGAGCTTTGGCAGTGAAGAAGGAAGGAGCCCTGTGCTTTTCAGTGTGCAGTTTTAGTCAAAACGTCGTGTAAGGCCCAGAGTTCGGTCTGCAGCTTGTGTAACAGCTTGTTAGGACTGAACTGGGCCCTGTGAAAAGAATCAAAGGATCTCTGAAGAGTAGAAACCAGGCTCACCCTGCAGAAGACTGGAGGAATTGCTGAAAATTGCACTCGGTCTGTCAGGAACTGAATCTGCTGTGTGTTCTCCGGGTATTGTGCAGTAATTGCGATCGGGATACAGATGCAGCCTGCCTGGTATAGTGCTTTCTTTTATGGATGTGTGAAGAGGTTGTGTACCTCAAGTGAGCCCTGCTGACATTGAAGGACCCTATCTTATTTGGAGGTCGTGAGTACTAATTCAGGGTCGCTCCCTGTTGAATTGCCACATTAAATCCAAATGGAATTACTGTACTGCTGACTGTTTAATTTTCATTTTCTGGTGTGAAAGGGCCCACCAGCTGCCACTGTTTGACTAGCTACTAGGGCTTGGGTACCCAGGGACAGTAACTGATAGGAGAGGCCTGTACAGAGCCATAGGTAGATTATTAGAGTGATAAGCTAATTAACCTGATTTCCCCTGTCCTTGTTATATCCCCTAAATAAATCAGAGCTGCTTGTTTCAGCAAGTTATACTGCCTGAGGTATTTGTCTATGTTAAAGTACTGTACTGTGATTGTTGCACTGTATCTCATTTCACAGGGGTCCGGTGCGGAACCAGACCTGGGGGTAAGTGTATACTGTGAAGGTAATTCTAATATATTGTGTGGGCCACTAGTGGGAAGAAAGGGGTTCAGCAGTGTCCCAGAGGGCTGTGACCAAGTTAGTTTAACTATTGCAAACCCTGACCTCTGGGTGGAGGCACCCGCCTTTGGATCCAGGCCCCTCAACCTGTTAGTGGCAAATCAGGCAGGGGTAGTAGCCCCTGGGATAGCGCCATCTAGGGGTTACACATACTTCAGTCCAAGAGTTCATGGGTCTTATTCAGAAAGGACGACGCAGGGCTTGTGCCAAGCCCTGCGTTATCTGCAAGTTATGGCGCAACTGCACCAAAACACTGTAATGCAAAGTTAGACCGGGGGGAGCTGGTCTAACTTGCTGCGGCTGGCCCACCCAATCATGAATTGTGATTGGCACAAAATGTCTGCCGCAAGTTCCCTGCACCGTCTGCTCGGAGCACTGGGGACTTGCAGCAGATGCAACCTTTAGTGGATTGGGCCCCATATATTTAGAACCTCTTCTTCTTCTTCACCCAATAACTCAGTGGTTGGGGAGGTGCTTATCATGTAGGCGATTCAGAGTCACTCTCCCAGCTGGGAACCACTACCCCCACCTCTCTGGTCCCTCCAGGGGTCTAGTTGCTGCTGGAGCACAGGCTCATGGATGATCTGGATGGATGGGGCATCTTTGAGTAAGGGGAGGAATGGGCAGACAGAAGAGGAGGCTGACCACATAAGCACAAGCACATGCAAGCCTCCGTGCACACTGCTACAGAGTGGTGGGGTGCAAGCCGTGAAAGTCAGAACACACAAGACATCACTGGCAGCTGCACTCCACTGGAAAAATCAAATCTCCAAGTAAATAAATATAGTAAAGACTCACAGTTTATTTCATATTCCAAAATATGCCAGGTGAGAGAACATGGCACTACAACCACAGTGCTTTGGGTCTGTCACATGACCCTTAGTGACCGAAGGTTCATGTAATAGACTCAAAGTGCCAGGGTTTAGCGGCATGCTCTCTTGGATATTTGATTTTTCCAGTGGAGCACAACTGCCTGTGATGACTGACCACACAAGCAGCATCCCTGTGCCAGCCCTCTTCATGCATCAGAGCCAAGATATTTGACCTCTCTGTCTTCTCCTCCTCCTCCTTCTGTCATTGCTGCCCAATTTACTATTATACCCCCACCTTAGAAGGGATGACCTTGACAGAATTGTGGCTTAACTAGCGGAGGTTTTGTTGGGGAAGTAGATTTTGGCACTGAGAGGGTTCTGTTGGTTTCCCTGGGACCCTTGAGAGGGGTTGGAGGAGGACCTGTGGCAAATGGAGGCCAATTCAAGTTTTTATCAGAGGGGGAAAAAAAGAATATTAAAAATTAGCTCCAAAAGAAATCTAAATAAACTCTATGACAGAGAATATCCTTATTGGGCTAACAAATATTTTATATAAGGTTTCTGGACCTCAAATATCAATTTCTCAGTTACTGTATAGATCTGGATAAATATATTGTTAAAATATGCACACTCTCCCAAAGATACACAGAATGTTGCCATCTAGCAGTGTGAAAACTGCCCGGCCCTTTTACCTAATACTCCTTGGGATGGGTCTGTAAAGGTATGTATTTCTGGGCATTTTATTTTTTTGCTTAGGTGTCAGATACTACCTCCTCCCCTCCACTTATAGAATAAATTACTGCACCCAGAGTCATCTGTGTTGGGCACAGACGGTGTCTTCCTTTGAGACCTCTCCAAATTTAACTTGTTGCTTGTGGTCACAGGGGTTACTGGACAGCAGGTATCAAAACAAAGGGCTGCTACAGGACAGTCAGTGTACAAGGTAACACTGGCAAGCAAGGAGCTAAAAACAGGCAAAACACTCCCCAAGGAAGAAAATGATAGTACACTGGTTCAAGGTGAAATAGAAGTTTATTAAAAAGGCAAATAGAGACAGGGAACCCCCTTGCAAAACACTCAAAGTTTTGTGAGGAGGTTACCTGTCTGTATTTGCCGTTTTAATAATTAACATGTGTTTTACTCTGGACCAGTATATATAACACGTGTTTTACTCTGGACCAGTGTATATACTAGTCTAGAGTAAAACACATGTTAATTAACAAAAATGCAAATACAGACAGGTGGAGGTGTTGCTCTTCAAGGAGCACTGTTCCTGGTTTTTGTTTTCCTTGTTGCTGGAGAGCAACATGTTCTAGTGTCCCCTTCCCCAGAGGAGGTGCCTTATCCTTGCTCAATACCAGTTGCTCCTAAATCTAGCACTCCATTATTCATGGCAGTGCGATGTGTGATATGAGTTGCGCACTTCGCTGAAAGATGACCACATGTCACTGCTTTCTTCCTTCCAGCAATGAACACCTTACAGTTTAGGATGGGGTGCACTTTGGATCATGGCAAAGTGACATACTTCTGGCAACGAGGATATAATCAGAAAAGCATCAAGAGTTACGATTACAGGGAGCGAAGAGCGATCATGGAACACGACTGTGTGAAGGATGAAGTGGAGGCTGACAATATGAACCCCCACGCTTCAACAGACCAGACATGAAACAGCAGAAAAAACTTTGTCAGAAGGCTAGAAGCATATTTGATGAACTGCCTGTAGATTTGGGAAGACTGGGTAACATTTATTAATTATACTAAAGCTGACTGTACCACTTTCATTTCCATTTGCTACTGGTTCTAATAAGAACCCCAAGATGTTCTGTTTTTTAATTGAGTAATTTGCATATGTTTTTATATCAAGTTTATGCAAAAGAATATTATGTTTTACAAACCATTAAAACTATTTTTAATCTTCTGTTCATCCCCACCTCCAACTGCTTACACTTCCTGCTTCAGTCAACCTGGTGCTCTCTTACATGCCACTCTTTTCTTTCTTTCTTTCTTTCTTTCTTTCTTTCTTTCTTTCTCTTTCTGTTTTTGGTAGCCGGATGAGCAAACTTATCCAAAGGACCATTTTCAGTTGCGACTCGGGCCGTACAGTGGCACAGACAATAGGTACAAGTTATAATACAGTAGGTACATATGATACAGTGAGTACAGTAGTATTAGAAACAGTGATACATAAACATCATATCTTAGAATAAAGGATAAGGTCATAAAAAACAAGTTCATGACAAATAAAGTGATGCTTCTCTGATTGCAGAGAACTAGGACATACACTTACAGGGAGGGAACAGGGTGCAGGAAAACACTATTTTTAAGCGAAAAAGATGTTTCAGGACTAGAGGGCATGGGATGAAGTTGGAGGGAGGACGATTCAGAGGAAACATGAGAAAGAATTTCTTCACAGAATGGGTGGTGGACAAGTGGAACACCCTGCCAGAGGAAGTGGTGGGGGCTGAAACAATCACGAGATTTAAGAATGCATGGGATAGACATAAAGGAATTCTAGAGGTCAGGGGTAAGGGGAAATAGACTTCTAGGAAAACAAACTGAACTTACAAGCTCAAATGGGCAGACTAGGTGGGCCATAGGCCCTTATCTGCCGACACTGTCTATGTATCTATGTATCTATGTATCTATGTATCTATGTATACAGCAAATCAAGACATCATTCAGCCAGTCCAAGGTTTACAATACAGTGCATACGGGATTACACTATAGCAATCAACATTTTCACAATGGAGTCAACGTGTCAATTGTTTATGCAGTAGCCAATACTTGGGAAGTAAGGCAAATGGTACACTGGGCCCTAAGGCGGATTTCTTGCGAGCACTCTCACAGGGTTCATCCTATAGCCTCCACCCTGGAACTGGCCGAGGTACTCCACCCAATGTGAATGCTTCCCACAGTGGGTCCCTGGCAAGCAAGTGTGCCAGGTTCTAATCTACATGTTTAGGGATGTACTGAGGAGGAACTGGGGAGGACACACTGTGGCATGTGACATGGAGGGAGAAGGTATCATCATTTACCAATCAGGGCAGTTTGTTCCACCAGTTCATGTCCTTTCCTCCATCCAGTTACTTCTGTCCACCAATGCCATGCCTGACCTGGGGAGGGTTGGACATCCTGTGGTCATCTACTATGTCCAAGGCCACATCATGCTTTCCACATGAGGCACTATTGCAGCACAGGGGCTCTCCCCTCCTTGGCGTTCTCTGATGTCTGAAAGTGCTGCCTGTACAATGTTCCACAGACTCCACCACCCCAGAGTAGGGGATGAGGATCACAGTGCAAACAGTGGTTGTCCACATAAGAATCAAAGCACTCCTTTGGTGCCTCTGGACTGAGCTATAGAACTGGTGTCTGCAAATAGTAAATACTTAATTTGAATATTCATCTGAGTGCTTGTATTCAGGAGCCCAGTAACCAGGTACTTGTTACGTGTGCATAAAGCAAAAATAATTTTAAAAAGCTTTTTTCCCCCATTGGCACAGTAGCAGATTTACCTCTTACACATTTAGGGATCAAGGTTTGGGAATGAGCCTGAATCATTGAGGGGCTGCCAGGTCAAGGAAGGTGAAGCTTTCCAGTGGATGCCCCTTTCCTATGAGCAGGGAGGATATTAGATCCTCACTGCTATACTATCTACTGCATGACCACAGGGTGAGGTGCAGTGAGAGCCACAAGAAAAAGGAGGCCACTCCAGATGTTTCTGGGCATTTGCTCTGCATGTATGCATCCTGCCATCCTAGCTTGTGGTGCACTTGAGGGGGAGGGCAGAAACAGAAAGGACAAACCCTCATCCACGCACCATCTTGGCATGCCAAACTTGCAGACTCCACACTCGCCATATGAGGCACTATCTAAATAACTGGCTAAGAAATTTCTCAAGCGACAAGGCCTAGCCCATGGGCCCCACCATGGGAGGTAAGCCACAGGAATAATGCAGGAAGGGTAAGTCCTTGCCAAGGCAGGGTGCAGGGGTTGGGGTGCAGTAGATGACTTAGAGAGAGCCAAGGGCCAGATTAATGCTAAGCAGAAAAAATAGAAATAAAAACATAATGATCTGTTTCCCTAGGTGGTAAGGACTAGTCTTTTGGCCACCCCTCCCCATCCCAGTCTTTTCCACCCTCCTTTTGTTTTGTCCCATACTTGTTTAAAAAGTAAACTTCCATACACTAGCTGCTCACACTATGACAGGAGTCAGCAATGTCTTTTTAGTTGTATCTACCTCTCTAACCTAATGTCACCCTATGTCCTAAAAATAGCGCTATTTATATGATGGTTCCCCCCCTTGACCCCAATCCAAGATTTTGGGAGGGAGGCAGTAGTAGTTTAAATCCATCTAGCCCAATCACCCCCTCTCACAGTGCACCCACTCTGTTGTAGCTGTTGTCTTACACTGGAGCAATCGGGTGCACAACCATGGGGGGAGAGAGGGTGGATGGGTGGAGCAGTTTCATCATTAAAGACTCTAGGAAGACTGATTGGTCAGTTTGCCTAGCATTATCAATGATGCAACTGCGCTGCCCTTCACTCCTGGTCCTGTGTATACTTGCTTCAGTGTCTGACAATAGTGACAGCCGAACAGGCACATTATGGGACAGCAGGAATGGGCTTGCTTGATATAAGCAGGTACTGCCCAATCCCCAAAATCAAGGTGGGGGGGCACCACATAAAGAATGCTATTTTTAGAACTGTTTGATGAGTGCAACTAAAAAGATGTCATCAAGCCAAGATATGGAGGGTTTGTTTGCCCTTCTTTTCATATCCATCACCCTGTGTACTTTTGTCCATTAGGTCCCTTGCACAATTGCTCTGTCTGCCTGCTAGACTCACTTTTATGCAGTCAACGACTGCTAACAGATCTTAGGTTCTGTCTCAGGGGGCTATTCTTGATGAGGGTGAGTTATAACATCATGTCCTGGCTGATCACTTTCTAATGTAGCATTGTTACAGCACCTTATTTCATAAACTCTACTAGCCGTTTACTTTTGGCTGGAGTGCTTTGGTGAATTCTAGACCGGGGTGCTGGGTGTAGGAACATTTGTTTCCAGACCTCATGTTCTACCTCACTCCAGCTTTGGGTCAGTCCCTTAACAGGAGCCCCCAACCCTGTGTGGCCACTAGCCACCACTGTGTGGCCACTAGATGGGAGAGTGAAGCACCTTGGTGTTCTGGAGCCAGGGCTGGCTGATGAGTACACAGCCATTGAGGGCTGGGTGGTTGGGGGGAGTGCACACAGAGGTCATCATGCAGAACTCTCCCAGGAGGGACAGCCAGTTGCTGGTTTTCTCTGTACCCCCTGCCACATGGAGGAGTTACTTGCTACTGGCCTGGGGCAGTGCCTGGCAGCACATGGTCACCCAAGCTGCCAATGGAACCAAAACTGGAAGCTGCTGCTAGAACAGTGTTTTGTGCTGATGGGAGGAGTGTGCAGACGTTTACTCTGAGCCCTCCATGCTGGCTGCCACAACTGATGTCCTGTGCTCAAGGTGCAAACCAGGCTCAGGCCAGGCATTAGGATCCAGGGACAGGTAGTGGGTTTTGTGGGGCGATGCCTAAGTGTACCAGCTTTGGCCATCATCTAGATACAGCCTGGCTGTTTTTTCCTTTCACCTACCTCCCATTGAACCTGACAGTGGCTACAGTTAACCCTGCATGTGCACATGTGACACCCTATTGGGGGGAGTTAGTTCCCTGCTCTCCATAAATACCGCCATGCTGCTGGAACCCAGTACTAGCCCTCCTCTGTTGGCATTGCTACCATGCAGCAGTGCCTCCCAATCTTCTCTGGGCTGCCAAGCCAACACCTGAGTCTACTCTTGAACCTGGGTGCTGGCAGAGCAGTGTGACACACTGCTGCAAGATCATGGAGTGGCCCCTCTTGAACTGTTTCTTAAAAGAGTGACCTGCCTTTAATCTACAAGCTGGTGTTTGAGTGGAAGGTGTGGTTCAGATACTCCCTTGTTTTTTTTCATTGTTCCAGGTTTACTGACCTTTCACACAGTGGTGGGTATTTCTGGTTTACATGCTGGTGGTAGGGTCCGTTTCTAGGGATGTGGATATGGTGTACTATCCACACTTCTGGTAGCATCCTTTTCCTTTAAGCAGAGGCCAGAAGGTCTTCAAGCTGGCTCCTCCCACCCACCTGGGTGGTATTCCCTTTGCACTGCCCCGTGACATCAGATCTTCCTTTATGCTGGAAGCTTCAGGTTCCCTCCATTGCAGTTTCATGCTAGGTGTAGGCCCTAACTTTTCTAACACTACATTTTTTGGTCTTTGAGACCTTTGTTTGCAAATGTCGATGCTTCTTTGCTGCCAGAATGGATCACAAGGATGTAAAGCTGGTCCCAGTTTCAAGAGGTGCTTGGTCTGCAATCAGAAGATGTTGTGCACTGACCGGTACTCCACGTGCATTTACTGCCTAGGGCTTGAGCATGACCTGCAGCCTTGCAGCCTGTGCCAAATCCTTCAGCCCTCCACTTTGGAGGACCATTACACCCATCTTGCATTAGGCTGCCTGGATGTGCAGGACCCTCCAGCCAAATCAAAAGATGCTGATAGGGCAGTCTTGGTGGCTGCTGGTTCATCCGTGCAACTCGCAGCTTTTGGTTTCATCATCTGTCTTGGGTTTGGCAGGCTTGGGCACCTCCTTCAAGGGGGCTTTCCGTAACTTATGTCAGTCATGTCCTGTGCTCAGAGAGGGCCCTTCCCAAGAGTCCAAGTGGGAAAAATCTAAACAAATTCCGCCACAGATCATGGGATTGAGTGAGAGATCCCATTCCTCTCATTTCCGCACTATGCGACCATTGTACCTTCAGCTTCGCCTGACACTTCATCCCAAGTCCAGGACTCTAGCCCCACGGAAACTCTGTTGGGCTTGTCGGCTGAAACACAGACCGACCAGCTGGTAGAGATTTATCTTGACCCGGTCAACTCATTGTTGCTGGATGAAGGGAATGACTCCTTATCCAGGACTCTAGTTCTGGCTGCTCTCACTTAAGAGGGGCCGGTTCATCCTATGGAGCCACTAGCTCCCCCCTGGGAGCCTAATCCCTTGGGGGATACTAGGTGTACCTTATCTGCTCCTGCTTTGCCTCCCCGTCGACCAAAAAGTCAACGGTTGAGGTCAAGGTCCCAATCGTTTTGTAGGTCGAGTTCTCAGGATTTCCTTCATTCTGTGCAGTCCCGCTCTTGACCATCAGCCAAGACGTGCCACATATACTCCTCATCCTCTTCCTCATCCTTGGAGAAGGAATGGCTCCACTGTAAGATGTGGCATAGATATGAGGAGCTCATGTGGCAACAGTGACTTCTCAGCCAAGGTCATGTTCTGCAGTCGATTCTGTTACTCCCCTGGTCACTGATTCCGTGGCTGGTGCCAGTTCCCTCAGCTCTGCCGACGCCGACCTCTCCTCCCATTCAGGTGGAGCCACCACCCCTACAACCCTTGGAGGGGGCCCCCCCAAGTCAGTGCACCTTGCTACGGCTCTTCCTGGGAGGCTGTTGGTGAAAATCTCTCACACAGACAAGCCTCGTATTGTCAGTGGGGATTCAGGGGTCAGAGTGTTTGAGGAGCCCTCAGATCCGGAGAGCTCCTCCATGCACTTTCCTGTACTCCAGCTGTGTGTCCAGTGGGGAAGTTGCCTCAGAGCCTGGCACTCCTCTTTGGAACTTTGCTGTGTTTGATTTCTGAATCCACCAGGATCCCGCGAGATCTTGGAAAGGGATGACTTTCCTGGGGTTGCCTTTCCTGTGGCATATGCCATCTTTGGCCTGGCCTTGGAGCTGTGGCAGTGTCTAGCCTCTTGCCCTTGGCCTGTATGATTCGCAAATATACGGTTCCTATTGGGTCCTTGTCTGGAATCACCAATCATCCTTCAGCCAAAGGTTTGGTCACGGATTCCATTTTCAGACTCTCAGGCAACATCAGAGATGTCAACAACCCCCAATAAAGAGGCTAAGAAGTTCAACTACGGGACATAGAAAGTCTATGCCACTTCATCCCTTGGTCTTTGGCAGGCCAGTGCCACAGTTATGATGGCTAACTTCTCCCATGACCTTGTGGGCACTTTAGACCAGGTTATTCCCTGCCTTCCCACTGATCTTCAGCAGGTGGTTAAATTGGTTCGGGATCAGGGTTGAGCCACAGGCAAACAACAGCTCCAGATGACCCTGGACATTGGAGACTCATATGCCAGGTCTGTGGCTGTAGTGGTGGCCATGTGGTGTCACACATGACTGGGGCTTTCGACCTTTACGGCAAACACTCAGCATAAATTGATAGATGTCCCCTTCTTGGGTACCGACCTTGTTGGTCCTGGTGTTGATGGGCATCTCAAATGTACTGAGAAGTACAATGCCACTTTGGACTCTGTCGTGTCCTCCCAGAGAGACACCAAGGGGCAGAAACAGAAGAAGAAGCCCTTTCAGTTCCAGTCCCACTACATGCCTGCTACTCACCCACCACAGCCCCAACCAGGGCATCATCAGGCCTGGCTGTCCAAGTGCAAGGCAGGCCTTGCTGGTGGAAGAAAACCCACCTGCCAGGGTTCGGGGCCCTCCCCAGCTTCCAGCTCTGGAGCTGCTACTAAGCCTGCCTAGTGATGGATTGTGGGGTGTCCCCCTTCTGCCTGTCCAGCCTTGTCCGGGACCTCCCGTGGTGGGCTGGCACTACCATTTTGCTTCTGCCTGGTCCCATATCACATCGGACCAGTGGGTGGTCTAAGTGGTAGGTCTTGGATTACCTCTAGAATTTGAGGATCTCCCACCCAGCTGAACCCATGCCCTCATAGGGGGACGTGGTGCCTGTGGACATGCTGTCCACCCTTTGGGAGGATATTGCCCAGCTCCTACAGACGGATGCTTTGTCCCATGTCCTGGCCTCTATGGCCAGTCCAGGGTTCATCTCCAGATGCTTTCTGGTTCCGAAACGCGCCATACTGGATATGCACGACCTCAACAAGCGTCAAAAGCTATGCAAGTTTTGAATGGTCACCCTGAATCAGATGATTCCATCTCTGGAGCAAGACATATGGTTCTGCTCCCTGGAACCTTCAGGACTCCTTCTTAAACATCCCTGTCTGTCCATCCCACCGGCGGTTCCTGTGGTTCTACTCAGAGGGTACCCTCTGTGAGTTCCAGACCATGCCATTAGGCCTCTCCTCAGCCCCCAGGATCTTCACAAATGCATCACAGTGGTGGCAGCCTTTCTGCAGTGCTGAACTGTCCAGTTATACCCTTATCAGGATGACTAATTGCGGGTTCCTTCAAAGCGAAAGTGGAGCGGTCCAGGGACCTGGCCCTCCAGATCTGCTCAGCCTTAGGCCTCTCGGTCAACACGGCCAGGTCAGAACTTATATCATCTCAGATGGTTCACTTCATCAGGGCAGAGCTTGACTCCATTTGGGCCATGGCCTGCCTCCCTGTGGACAGGGCAGAGGGTCTTACCTCCTTTGCCCTCAAATTTCAGGTTGGGCAGTCGCGTCTTGTTTGGGACTTCCTGCATCTCTTGGGGTATATGACAGCTTCCACTAGCATGGTCCAGTGGGTCTGCTGGAAAAAGTACCCCCTGCAGTGGGAACTGGCCTGCCAGTGGTCTCAGGTCCTTGGGTACCTGGACTGTCATGTGAGGGTGTCTTAGCAGATGTGGGATGCCATCAAGTGGTGGCTGGTCCTGGTCCATTTGCAGGAAGGAGTCCCATTTGTCTGCCTGGAGATGACAGCCACTCTTACAATGACGATTCTATGTTGGGATGGGGAGCACACCTAGGGGACCACAGATCCCAAGGGATCTGGACCCCCAAGGAGTCCCATTGTCACATCAACCTGCTGGAGCTCCATGTAGTGCACCCTGCTCTGACGACCTTCACTCCTTTAGTGTGTGGTCAGGCGGTCCAGGTCTAGATGGACAACACATCCACCATGTACTTCCTCAACAAGCAGAGTGGGACACATTCCATTCTGTTGTGCTGGGAAGCTCTCCACACCTGGACCCTCACCTGCAGCCTGGACACCGACCTTCTGGCATTTCATGTGGCTGGTGTGTCCAGTCAGCTGGCAGATACCCTCAGCAGAGTGGGCAAGACGTCTCATGAGTGGTCACTTCACCAGGATGTGGTCCATCACATGTTCTTCCTCTGGGGCTCTTTTCTGATTGACCTATTTGCCTCCTGGAAGAAAGCAAAACTGGGGCTGTTTTGCACCCCCCCAATATGGGACACTGATGGGGGATGCCATTGTGAGGCCTGGACTCAAGGTCTCCTATATGCCTTCCTTCTCTCCCTTCCCCTGATCCACAAGGTGTTGGTTAAGGTGCAGAGGGACAAGGCCCGAATAATTCTGGTGGCCCCAGACTGGCCTTGCCAGTTCTGGTACTCAGATCTCCTCAGCCTCAGCAGCAGGTCCCCGTGGACATTGCGCTCTACTCGGACCTTTGGCCCTTGCACCTGACTGCTTGGTTTCTGAGTGGCTAGAGTTCCAAGCTTTGGGTCGCTCCGACGAGGTCCTCTGTGTTGTGGAGACCTCTTGGAAGCAGTTGACTCACCAGTGCCACACCTTCAAATGGAAGAGATTTTCCATTTGGTGTTAAGGCATGGAGCTAGACCCCTTCTCCTGCCCATTGACTAGCATCTTGGAATACCTGTGGTCCCTCTCCCAGTTGAGCCTCTGGTTGGCGATCCTCAGGGTGCACCTAGTAGCCATCTTGGCATACCAGGCACGGGCAGGTATGCTGACTGTGGCATAGGATAAGGTGGTTATTCACTTTTTCAAAGGCCTTGACCACTTGCCCCACCAGTGCATGAACCATCACCACCTTGGAACTTGTTGCTGGTTTTGATGATGCTCATGGGCAAGCCATATGAACCCATGCACAGGTGTTACATCTCCCACCTCTTGTGGAAGACCGCCATCTTTTTAGCAATCATTTCCACCAGAAGGATTAGTGAGCTCCAGGTGCTCTCAGTGGAGACTGTCTCCCTATCTGGTCTTCCACAAGGACAAAGTTGTCCTCTGGCTCCATATGTTGGACTTGAGGTGAATACTTGCTTATTATAAGGAGCGTGTGGCTAGAGTTTGGGGAGAGGTTTGCCATCTCTTTGTCAGCTACACTGAAGCTGCACCTGGCAGACTGGCAGGTAAGCAGAGGATTGGCAGGTGGATAGTCTCCTGCATCGACCTCTGCTATAGATTGGCTCATAGGGAGCATCCCGTTGGGCTAAGGGCTTATTCTACCAGACACACCGCTCCCTCAGTGGCTGCTTCAAGGGACATCCATATCCAGGAAATCTGCAAGGCTGCTACCTGAAAGTCAGCACACACCTTCATCTCCCACTACCACATCAACCTTGAGTCACACTGCGATGCTGGGTTTGGGGCTTCAGTTCTCCAATCTCTATCCCCTAAATAGGGGGTGTTCTCCTTGCCCTCTCCTTCCAGAGAACTGGTAGGAGTCTGCCAAAGATGTGGATAGTACGCCATAGCCAATCCCTAGAAATGAGGGTTACTCATCTGTAACTGGAGTTCTAGGAGTGGTATATGGTGTACATCTACACAACCCACCCGACCTCCCCTGGCAAGTGCTACACCTTCTTGCTTCCAGCGTGCAAGATCTAACATCACGAAGTGGTGCTGAGGAGGATACCACTGGGCGTCTGGGAGGAGCCAGCTTGAAGATCTTCTAGCTTTTGCTTAAAGGGAAAGGATCCTGCCAGAAGTGTGGATGTACACCATATACCACTCCTAGAACTATGGTTACAGGTGAGTTGCCCTCATTTTTGAACTGTATAATGCGGTTGTCATTGATAAGCGCTTAAATTGTTGACTCAGTGCATCTAGGTTATACTAGAAATCGGGCAGAAAGGGACATAAACTACATCATAACAGTTCTAAAATGGCCCTTACAACCACTGTGTAAATCAGAAACACCTACTGACTTTACATAAGGCCAGAAAACAAGGAACAATAAAAGAACTAGAATTGTAGTTTATTATTTTTAGTATTTGATAACCAGGTTAGTGTGTAAAGCATTTAAATGCCTATTTTCAGGCATGACCCTGACAAGTTAAACAGCAATGGCAGCAGCAATTAGCAGTATGTGCAGTATGATATTTAAAGGAAAGTTGTCCTTAACTGTACCCCCCCAAAGTTTTACCCCCCCAATTAGGCTTTTTGGATTGAAAAAAAGTTTTTGTCCGTTGTAATTTACTTTACTTTATTTTTAAAAAGTCTGTGATCCCCAAACATGGCGGATGCTGTGCGGTTCCATTTGTTCTGAAAGTGCGGTACCGCATCGCTTGTCTCAATACATTTGTATCCACACCCAGCACGTACACTGCCTTAAAGTGGATGTTCAGTAAATGTCACTTTGTTATGAAGAGCCACATAAGATCCTCATTAGACCTTTTGCCCCAGCTGCCCATAAATGCCATGTATGACACCTATGTTTTCTGGTCTCTGCCCCCCCCCCCGATCTGAAGGGAAACTGCTATTGGAAAGAACTTGGGCAAGGTTATGTTCTTTGACATCCCAGCCTCACCCCTACTGGGTGACCATTGTCACATTCATCAGGCCCATTGTCCCATGCGCCAGGCCTATTGTCACATACACCAGGCCTATTGTCCCATGCGCCAGGCCCATTGTGTCATGCACCAGGCCCATTGTCCCATGCACCAGGCCTATTGTCTCATGCACCAGGCCTATTGTCTCATGCACCAGGCCCGTTGTCTCATGCGCCAGGCCTTTTGGAAGTACACTCCCAAGTGGAACCTCTGGAGGCACTCATGTAGAGCTCTAGTTCCTGGCTGATTATGGCCAAAAAGACACCCCATAGAAGCACTTCAAAAATGCCAAACTGCCAAATACTTCCTCGTGCTTTTGGTCACCCAGGCTGTGTGAGGCTTTTTGCATCCAGCGCCCACCTTTGCCATACAGTACAGGAAGGACCAACCCATCAGGATTACTTTGCATGCAAAGCTGAGATGACTGAGGAGCTGCTGAAGCTATTGCAAGGTTAGTTTCAGCGGTTCAATAGCCTTGCTCAGTAACTCTCACAGAGCCCAGGCCTTCTTCACTGGCAGCTGACACACCATGGTCTGTGTGTCTGTCTCAATGTCCACAGTGAGAAAACAGTGCAGGGTCCCTACATTTTGGCTGTAGCAACAGGAACCCAAAGTCTGCACACATACCTCCTGGAATACCTGCAACAGATGCCCACATTCTACAGTGCCCTGTCTCCTTGTGACCTTAAAGTTGTCCAAATAATGGACCACCTCTGTCCACTCCATCTTGGACACCACCACCCAATACAGAAAAGTAATAAAGTTCTCAAACACAAGCCACAGTGCACTGTTCTGTGACAGGGTCAGATAAGACCCTGTCCCATTTGTTATGCAGAGAGTGTTAAAAGCAAGGCTCTATTATGCCCTGTCTTATTCTGTCACTTGTCTGTCTCTTGCCTGTCTGATTGCACAATCAAATTTTTCTTGTGACACATATGAATTGGCAACTTCAGTGATTCCACAATTCCCCCCTGTTTTCTCCCTTCCTTCCGACACATATAAATTGGCAACTTCAGTGATTCCACAATTACTAGCTTTACTAGGTAAGTGAGGACAAAAGGAAGTCATGAAGCCTATCTTGATTGTCCCCCACATGTGTGGGAAATTACACTTTGTTGTAGTTTTTGGAGAACCAATGATCTACACCTTTTTTAAAGGTTTCAAAGGTATTACAGTCTACTAGCTCTTGTGGTGGCTGGTTCCAGAGCCTTGGTGTTCTTACCGAGAAGAAATGAAGCCTCCTGTTTGTTTTTGCTTTACACACCATTAGTTGTTGATTGTGAAGTCTAGGTACTATTTTTCTTTGTGTTTTAACAAGACCGCATTTGTCCATCAGAGAGGGTGATTTGAGAATTTTATATAAGAACAGAAGATCACCTCTGAAGCGCCTAAACTCCAGTGAATGTAGGCCTGTTTTTTGAAGCCTTTCTGGATATGGTAGTGATGCTAAATGGGGTACCGTTTTTGTTGCCCTTCTCTGAACTCTTTCAATCACTTGAATGTCCCTGACCATGTATGGACTCCACACTGGTGACCCATAATCTGTATATGGTCTGATGTATGCTTTAAATAATGGGATAATACATTCCTCTGTCTTAGATATAAACTTACGGTTAATGCGCCTAAGTAGTGAATTAGCAGTTTTAGCTACATGATTACAATGATTGGAAGAGGCTAATTTGTCATCTATCAGGATGCCCAAGTCTCTTTCACATATTGAAGATTTAATGATACTATTATATAGTGTATAAGTTTGTTTGGGATTATTGTAACCTAAGTGGAGAACAGAACATTTGTCTGTATTGAATGTCATTTTGTTTTTCTGTGCCCAATGCTCTAATACTGAGAGGTCGTTTACTAATAAGTCCATATTATAGTCGGAATCCACCCCACCACCTAACTTTGCATCATCTACAAATTTCAAAAGTATGTTCCTGGAGCTAATCTGCATGTCTGAGATGAAAATATTGAATAGTACTGGGCCCAGAACTGATCCCTGTGGCACACCACTGGTCACAGCCATATTACTGGAATAGGCACCATTGATCCTAACATGCTGCATCCTGTTGGTTAAGCAATAATTGATCCATTTTATTATGTTACAAGAAAAAACTAGGTCTGATAGCTTAGCTAGGAGAATATTGTCAGTAACCTTATCAAATGCTTTGCTATAATCCAGGCGGATGACATCCATGGGAATCTTATTATCTATTTCTTGGTTGACAATATTGTAAAAGGCTATTAAATTGGTAGTGCAAGAAAAGCCTTGCTTGAACCCGTGTTGTGAGTGGTCAATAATGCCTAGACTTTGCATTTCTGCCTCTAATATGCATTTAATAATTTTTTCCATTACTTTACATGGGATGGAAGTAAGGCTGATGGGGCGGTAATTACTCACTATGGAATGGTTACCCTTTTTAAGTATAGGCACAACTGTAGCAGTTATCCAATCAGATGGAACAGATCTTTCCGCTAATGATTTATTAAAAATAATGGAAAGTGGTGTGGCAATATTTTCAGCTGTTTCAACCAAAAATCTAGGATTAATTAAGTCTGGTCCACAGCTAGTATTTGGTTTTAAATTTTTTAACAAGGAAACTACTTCAGAAATAGTTATGGTGTGTTTATTTTCAGTAGAACTTGATATGATAGTATTTGTATTAATTATGGCTGTATGATTGAGAATATTGATGCAAAATAGGGGGGGTTTAATGTGTCGGCTGTCTCTCTATCAGATGTAATGGTGTTTGTGCCATTGGTCAAAGGTCCAATTTGTCTGTTACTGCCTTTTTTACTGTTGAGATAAGAAAATAGGGATTTGTGATTATCTTTGGAATGGGCTATGCGGAACTCGAGGTTGCGTTTTGCCTTCCTGATAGTCCTTTTTAGTTCTTTAATGGCAGTTCTGTATTGTCCCAGTATGAGTTCTTTCGTGTCTGTCTTGCATTTTTTAAATGAGTAAATAGTTTTTTCTTCTGTTTGATTTTCCTACGAATATCATTATTTAACCACAAAGGAATTTTACCTTTATTGTTATATTTTATCCGGGCTGGAATATGAGCTTTTACTAGGTCTATTATCTTGTTTTTAACAAATACCCAAGAGTCTTCCAGGGTTAAAGGTGATAAAATTGTTTCCCATGGGGTATTTTTTAGGCTGTTGTTTATTGCCTCAAAGTTGGCTTTGTGGTAGTTATACACCTGAGCATTATTAACTATTATGCTAGATTCATACTGTCGATCAAATACAATGGTTTGGTGGTCACTATTCTCTAGTGGGTCTGATATTGAAAGATTTAAGATTGGTAATCACAAAGTCTAATATATTGTACCCTCTAGTGGGTTCTTGAACAATTTGCTCAAGCCCTAATTCATTGATTGCTGAAATAAATGTTTTTTCGACAGCTGTTGTGCCGTTAGTAGTAAACCAATTTATGGATGGCATGTTAAAGTCTCCCAGGATCAGGATATCACCTTTAGTTATTATGTGGCTGATGTCCTATATTAATATGTTTGTATATTCTGAATCAGAGGATGGTGGACAATAACATGTACACAGAATTAGTTGTGGGTGTCCCTGAAACTGATTGGCTACTCATATACTTTCTGTTGGTGAAGTATGTGGGTATTCATGTGAATGAATTGTGTCTTTAATATAAAGACATACACCACCTCCTTTTTTGTGAAATCTATCTTTTTGGTATGATTTAAAGCCCGGTATGTCTTTCATCCAGGTTGAATCTGGGTCCCACAATGTCTCTGTTACTGAAATGATGTCAGTATCCACTAAGTGAATTTTGGTTTCAAGCTCGGAGATTTTTAACAAGTTTAAGGACCTTGCATTAAGAGATAATATTTTGCAAACCTTAGATGTTGGAGGCTTATTTGCTAGAGACTTGGGTGTCACCCCAAACTCCCCCCATTTCCTCCCTTCTTTCACTTGCCCGCCCCTTCCTTCCTTCCTTCCTTCCTTTCTTTCTTTCTTTCTTTCTTTCTTTCTTTCTTTCTTTCTTTCTTTCTTTCTTTCTTTCTTTCTTTCTAAAAAACATGGTGAATCTTTATGTAAAACTGAGATCCCTTGGTTTGCAAATGTATATAGGTATACTGTTGTTATGAATAAAGAAAGCTATTTGGGTTTATCTGGAACATAAGGGGTTAACCTTGAGCTGTATGTGTACCTCCACAAGCTTATTTGCAGAATTATCAGTAGGATATCAACCCTTGGACATGATGTCTTAATTGGCTATACCTGTTAAGAAGACTAATGTACTCTTCAGGCTACTCACAGGAAAGAAATTGACAGTCTTAATACATTTTTTGTAATGCAGGTGGTGCAGTTTGTATGAACAGGATGCACAATTTAATTGCCAGGGAAAAAGCACCTTATAAAAAGAGAGCAATGTTTTGTTTAGAGATAGAGAGTGCTGGAGATTTTAAGGAAACTCTCAGATGAAGAGCGTTTGTTTGTTTGAACTGCCTGTATCAAGAGCTATCCTGCACAAATTTATTTATTATTTTATTGTTACTTGTAATAATAAAATGTTACTTTTGAATTTTGTAAGTTCTCTTGGTTTGCTATGCTTCCTGACCCATGCCTTGATGACAGTTGGCATACAAGTGGGAAGCCAGGAATTTTTTGTAAGGATACTAGACCTAGTACCAGAGAAGCATATAAGAAAGGTGTGGATCCTGCAGTGGCAAGCCCAGGAGTAATTACCAGAGGAATGGCAGCCAAACTAGAAACAGAAACAAAAGTCCAAATTGAGACTGTACAGCCATCACCAATGATGAAAGACGAAGAACAGGCAGGGACAGAACCTGAAAGCATGTCTGTCTTCTTCAAATGGTGGGCTATACAACAAAGACAGAGAAGCAGAGAAAAGAAGAGAAGTAGTGTCTATACAAACAGAGAAGAGAAGAGATGCAGCAACAGGAACAGTAATGCTGGATGCCTTGCAAATATCAACACTGGAGGATCTGGTACAGCTCCAGCAGATCAACTAAACACAAACAGCTTACAAGGCATTAAACTTATAAAGGTATGACATCTCAGAGGAGACCTATAAGCAGAGATTCCATTCCCTGAAGTTCAACTCGGTCAATAATCCTCGTAAAGCCTTCACGTGCCTCAGAGAACTCCTCATTAAATGGCTCCAACCAAAGGGTAAACAATCCCACAGATCATCGACATATTTGAAGTGGAGCAATTCATCAACATCCTTTCCCCAGACATGCAGCTTTGGGTAAAAGAGCACCAACCAGAAATTGGGGAAAAGTCTGTTTCTTTGACCGAGGATTATTAGATGGCCAGACAAACACCACAGCAATGAAGTGACGCCCAAGGAATGACAAGACAGTTTTTTATCTGACTTAGCTCCAGGTCAGATAAGGACTTTGATGGGGGTAACAAATCTACACCCAAATACTTTGTTTGTTGTAAGTATAATAAACCAGACCAGATTGCAAGAAACTGCCATAAAAATAAGGAGGGTAATACTGGAGCAAAATTGGCCTTTGCAAATTAGGGCAAGTATTTAACAGATGTAAAGGTGGGGGATAAAACTGTAAAGGGACTTACAGATTTGGGAAGTCAAGAGACCTTGGTGCATGCTGAAGTTCTAAGGAAAGACTGTGCAAAAGGACCAGGATACCTGGGGACATATGCATCCACTGGGGCACTCAATACTATCCCACTACCCAAGTGACTCTGAGCATTAATGGGGTGTCACATCAAATAAAAGTGGGGATAGTACCTAAGATACCTGTACCTGTGATTACTGGAAATTACTTTTCAGGATTTGCAAAGTTAATCATAGAGGAAGTAAATCCTGCTGTGTCAACAGCTGTGATAACAAAAGCACAGGCAAAGAAAATCTCAGATGTTAGGGACGCTTTTCCATTTGGTGACTTTGATTCAGACTTGTTAGAGCCCAGTTCCATGACCCGGACGTCCATTAAAGAAAGAAGATGCCTGAAAAAAACAGAGGCAACAAAGACTGAAGAATATAAGGGGCTGATATTTGAAAATGCTGCAACTAAACTGATCATTGATTGTGAATTTGTTTCTGAGTAAACTAATAATGTTTCTCTCCAAGGTTATTTTAAGCTGCTGGGGGTGAAAAACAAACAAACAGAGTGAACCAATGTTTACAAAATGTAATGGGCTACTGTATGTACAGAGTTTGAGGTAATACCAAAGAAGTATAGAACTGAGTTGTCACAGATAGCTCATGATAGTCCCATGGCTGGTCACTCGGGGAGGGACCATACCCTTGACAGATTGTTATAAAGATTTTACTGACCTGGGATTCATGAGGATGTTGCTATCTATTGTAGGTTGTGTGCTGATCAGAAAGTAGCCCCAGTGACAAAAAAAGACAAGGTGCCCCAATGCCCCTACCATTGATAGATTTGCCTTCTGAGAGAATTGCAATGGATGTGGTTGGCCCCTTAGACAAAAGTAAAAAGGGTAATCAGTTCATTTTGGTAGTATGTGATTATGCTACATGATACCCAGAGGCAGCTCCAATGTGTAGTCACAGCCCCAAAAGTGGCAGCAGAGCTAGCCAAAAGTTTCGGTAGGGTGGGCATACCTAAAGAGATTATTACTGATCAGGGTACTAATTTTGGTGCTGCACTGCTGACGGAGCTGTGCCGACTACCAGGTATCACTGCCATAAGATCCTCCCCTTATCATCCTCAGACAGATGGTCTTGTTGAGCATTTTAATCAAACCCTTAAATGCATGTTAGAAAGGTTTGTGAAAGGTGAAGGGAAAGATTGGGACCAATATTTACCTTACCTGGATTTTGCTTACAGAGAAGTGCCACAAGCATCAATGGTTTTTTTCACCCTTTGAAATGTTTTATGATAGACAACCTATAGGGCCACTAGATGTAATAAAAACATGGGAAGAAAATGTCACTTAGAAAGAATCTATTACATCTTATATGTGTGCACTGAGAAAGAAACTGGTAACATATATTTAAATTGCCCTTAATAACCAGGAAGAGGCCCCAAAAAAGGCCCCAAAAGAACAAAAAGTATATTATGATCATGGGATAAAAGTCTTTGAGCCAGGTAAAAAGTTCTTGTTACTGTTAGCCACTACAGAAAACAAACTGTTAATGAAGTAACAAGAGCCCTATAAAGTGATTAGCTGTACTGGTACAATTAACTGTGAGATTGAGACCCCAGATAGCAAAACATCCTACCAAGATATACCATGCTAACCTCCTGAAGAAATGGGTTGAAAAAACACCCAAAGGTTGCTTTCTTAGTGTAACCCCCCCCCCCCCATTACTTTACACAGTTCGCTACCTATGGTACCCTTGACTGAGCACAAACTACTTCGGAAATTGGTACCATCTCTAGCTTTGGGAATATATACCAGGCTCATTACTTCTAGAGGCTAGACAAGGGGTGGGGGTGTACAAAAGCAAAACCTATGACCAAACCCAGGTCCTGGGGAGAGAATGTTTTACTAGGGCTATGCTAGACCTGCTGGAGGGGTACCCGGTAAATCCACAAACAGGAAGCAAAAATGTGAATGTCCAAAACAGAGTTGGGGTTCTGGAGTGTGACTTTATTCCACAGATGTTCTCTAAAGCAAGGGGTGGACCCCCAAGGTTTACACATTGGGCACAAGGAATTACAGAACAACTGTATCTGACAGAAACTCTATGAATTCCCATTTTATATAGGACATTGAATTCTTTTCAGTGGCACTGGCCACAACATGAACACACATTTCTCATATAGCATAGGACTTTAAAACTTCCTCAAGTGGCAACTGGCCACAACTGAGCACACATGGTTCCTTACTAGCACATCCCACTCTAGGGGGTAAACTTCTCTTCAGACATTGGCCACCATGTCCAAAATAACCAGGCATCCTTATGGAACCTGTTGTCCTGGACTGGTTACTCCAGATGGGGGTCTGCTCACCCTTTGTTTCCAAATTCATACCCAGCCATTCTTCCAGAGTTACACCTTAAAACTTTATGAACACACTTGGGTAAATGCATCTTTGAATGAACTTTCGCATCCAGCATTTAAGAAAAATTACTCAGGGAGTGCAAGAAATTAAAGTCCTGAACAATGTGAATCATTCTGCCTCTGGATTCCACAAGTGCCAGCCAACTTTACACTGAGGAAAGTCTCACATTTCAGAACAGAACTGGTCTACCTTTCCCTTTTAACCAGAGAAGCACCAAAGCACAGGTACTTTCTTCAGGAAGCACAAAGTCAGATCTACTCACAGTTACAACAATACAGGCAGCTTCAAATTATCCTGGCTCAAATATGGGACTACCCCTAGGATCCATTCTCTAGCAGTCTTTTTCATCCCTCTGGGGATGAAAATCAGGAGATCCTGCTGTAGACAAAGGTTTCCACCACTTCTCTTGGCAGGTTGGAGTATTTCAGGACTAGGGTGAGAAAACTGGCTTGCCTCACAGAGCCCACAACTGCATCTCTCACTCCTCTTACTAATTTCCCACTGCTACTGAGACACACTAACTGCCAACTACCAATCTGACCAACTGACCCAAGATTCCAAAACTCCCCACTCACAGCCAGCTACTGTGGCTTATGCTGATGTGAGAGTTCTAAATGACCTTATAAAATGGGCAAAAAAATCTAAGCCACTGATTGGCTGTTTCAGCTTCCCAACCGTGTCCTTAATCCATGATATTTTAGCCAACCGGCACTAACGTCTGCCAGTCTGCCCCTTGACAACAACGAATCACTGAGCTGTGCCAAGCAGAAACAAAAACACAGCCTGGCGCAGCTCAGCGAGTGGCAGCGGGAAATCAGTAGTGCGCGCTGACAGCTGCACATAGCCTGTCTCCATTCAAAGAGGAACACTGTAATAAGCTAAGTAAATTAAAAAAAAAAACTTCTACAAAAAAACTGTGACCTGTACTGTTTCAGTTAACAGCAGACCAGAAAACTGCGATGAACGTTCACCACGTGCCATCAGTACAGACTTTTGAAATCTTCAACATCCCCTCTGACTCCTCATCTCGCTGTCCATTACCTTCCCCGCCGGCTCTATTACTGCTCAAACACAGTCAATTAAACTAACAGTAATTCAGAAAAGTCTAACTTCTACTGTTCCTGCTTCTTAAAACAGCTGCTCACAATCTTTCAGGCACTCGCGATGTACCGATTATCCCTGCGTGCTGAGCCGCTCCTCTACAACTGACGAAACCCAGTTCTGTCCCTCTCCTGCACCATATGTTTTTTAGACATTTTTAAATTTTTTTACAGCACCACTTTCTGTTTATACAACCTGCACTCACAACCGCGATCGGAAAAGCGCTATCAAGAAAGCGCTAAATATGGTGGCTGCTGAGGGACACGTTCGGTTCCACTCCTCACGGGAGTAACTCTGCAATTCTTCACATAATAAAAAAAATGAACAGAAAGAAGCAATGATTGCATGCTTTCCTTAATGGGAAACCAGGAGTGCTGTTTACAAAAGACACAATCTTTCTAAAAAAAATCAAATTAACTGTGGCAGCTGCCTCACAGACAGGCTGTCATTAACTAGGGCACCTGGCTCACAGACAGGCTCGATCCCCATAAACATTGACAACCACATGAACATGAAAAAAAAAAGACAGTAAAATAAAACAGTATATGCCTGTCTGGCGTTTGGGGGGTGGGACAAAGCAGTATGTTTCTTTTAGTTATAATCCCTCTATTTGCCAGCTAGACAGTGTCAGATGCAGGACACAATAGTAATAGAGGAACTTTTTTTTCATGTTACCACTATTAAAAACATTTTTGTGTTTAAAAACAAAAAAATTTCTTTCTTTCTTTTTTTAAGTATTTACTTGGAAGCCCATTTTATAAGCGCAATAACACACTCCGAGGTGTGGTTTATCGCCTGATAAGAGCACGCCCAGTGGCATAAGGCACTCGGCGCAAGCGCCTCGTGCCTTAGTACACCCCTGGGCGTGCTCTTATCAGGCGATAAACCACATCTTGTCATGTGTTATTGCTTGCTTATCTCTTTCATCTCAGCTGAAGCTAAGTAAACAAGGCAGTGAGTAGGTGAAAACCCCATTTAACTAGTTATTCACCAGCTGCCTTTCCCTACCTAGCACTGACACTGATGGGATCCTGTTAACCCCAGGGGAGTGGGGGATTACATTAGTATTACAAGAAACAGCTAAAGACAATATTGATATAGCTTATGACAGACTGGAACAAACTGTAACTTATGATGCTGTAAAGGTGATTGTTTTGTTTCCTTACCCACAGAATAAACTGCAGAAACATGTAACTTGATAAAAACATTTAGAAGTACAGTACTTTTACCACACTGCCAGGCCATGCAAAATGAGCTGAGCATGTAATAGTCACATAGAATGCTCGTCTTATCAGACAAAAGACATAGATTACCACAGTGGTTAAGAGAAGACGTGGTTGAGGAAATACAAAAAAAGAAAGAGTTGAGAACCATTAAAGAATCGAAAAGTGCTTGGTCATCACCAGTGGTAATTGTAAATAAAAAAGAAGGGGTGTAAGAATCTACCTTGGTTTTAGGAAACATAACCAAGTGTCCATATCTGACACCTATCCTATGCCCAGGGCAGATAATTTGGTGGAGAGACTGGAAAGTGCCAAGTATTGTACATTAGTACCCACAATCTTAATAAGGGTTACTGACAAATTCCCCTAGCTAAAGAATCCAGAGACAAAACTGCATTTTGTCACTCACAGTAACATAACAACATACATAGTACTGTATTTGATGGCAGATAAGGACTGCTAGGTTCCCCCAATCTGTCCATATTTTTTCCTGCATCAGTAGTCGCTTGGTCCTTGACTTTTGCCTTTCCTACCCACCTCTAGGGTTCCCATGTGCCTATCCCATACATGTTTGAATCCCCCACTGTGCTAGCTCCCACTTCTTCTTGGAGTAGGCTATTCAATGAATCTTCTACCCTTTCTGTGAAGAAAAAACTTCCTCACATTCCCCTTATCCTGCCTCCCTCCAATCTCATGTCATGCCCCCTCATCCTTGTACATCTCCTATACTGAAAGAGGTTGCCCACTTGCACCTTTTTTGTACCCTTTAGATACTTGAAAGTTTCTATCATCCCCATTCCTGCCTCTCTTCTAGTGTGTACATATTGAGTTTTTTTTAATCTCCCCTTATAAGTCTCCTGGTGCAAGCCTTGCACCATCTTTGTTGCCCGTCTTTGAACCGTCTCCACCCTGCCAATGTCCTTATGAAGATGCAGCCTCCAGAACTGTACACCATACTCCAGATGAAGCCTCACCAGCGTTTCGTACAGTGGCATCACCACTTCCCTTCTTCTGCTAGTGATACCGCTTCCTATGCACCCCAGCATGCTACTGGCCCTCCCCACAGCCTTGATACACTGTTTGTACACCTTTAGGTCATCTGAGATGATTATCCTTAAATCCCTTTCTTCCTTGGTACCCATCAGAAACTCTCCACTCATCTTGTAACTCTCTGTAGGGTTTTTGCACTCCAGGTGCATGATTTTGCACTTCTTTGCATTCAATTTTAACCCTATGAGAATTGAATATGTGTGAACGTATATAGATTCTGGATGTATATATACGTCCACAGTCTTCTAAGGGTTAATTGCCATATATTGGACCAATTTTCCAGCTTTCCTAGGTCCCTCCTCTTTTTCTTGACCCCCCCCCGGAGTGTCTACCCCTTTGCAGATCTTGGTGTCATCTGTAAACAGGCAAACCTTCCCCTCCAGCCCTTCAGCAATGTCACTAATGTAGACATTAAAAATGACTGGCCCCACTGGTCACCCCACTTTCCTTGGATTGGATCCCATGAATCATCACCATCTGCTTTCTGTCCCCCAACCAATTTCTAACCCAGTTCTACACTTTGCGGCCCACCCCCAGGCTACCCAATTTGTTAGCCAGTCTTCTGTGTGGAAAGGTGTTGAAGGCCTTGCTGAAATTGAGGTAGGCGATATCCGCCACTCCTCCCAATCCACCTCCTTTGTCACCCCGTCAAAAAGGTCTATCATATTTGTTTGACATGACCCTCCTGCTGTGAATCCATGCTGCCTCGGATCCCATGCGCCACTGGATTCCAAGTGTTCTACAATTCTTTCCTTAAATAGTACCTCCATAATCTTGCCCACCACTGAGGTGAGGCCTATAGTTTCCTGCTTCCTCCCTGTTTCCACGATTGTGAAGAGGGACTTCATGTGCCCTCTTCCAGTCCTCTGGAACCACTCCATTTGGATTCTGTCAGTTCACCACCATGCCGTTTGGTTTACATGGTGCACCTGCTACATTTTTGCAGTACATGGATGTAATTCTAGCCCCTTGCACTGATTATTGTGCTGCTTACTTGGATGATGTTGTGGTGTACAGTCCAGACTAGAAAATCCACCTGGAACACCTATGAGCAGTTATCCAGCCTATCAAAAATGCAGGTCTGACAATGATTCCCAACAAGTGTGCATTAGGCATGCAGGAAACCAGATACAGTATTTGGGTTATATTTTGGGAATGGAGATGTAAAGCCAGAGATTTCCAAGATAGAAGCTGTAGCTAATAGTTCTGCCCCTAAAGCAATGAAACATGCCAGGTAATTTTTAGGTCTGGCTGGCTACTACAGGAGACTTGTTCCCAACTTTGCCCCGTTAGCTACTCCCCTCACTGGATTCATGGAAAAATGGTACCTGAGTAATGTGAAATGGTCCCCAGAGTGTGATGAAGATTTTTGAGTCATCAAGGCCGAGTTATGTTCAGCCCCTATTTTAAGAAGTCCAGCCTTTGAGAAACAATTTTCTGCTACTGACAGATGCATCGGAGGTAGGCCTAGGTGCAGTCCTGCGTTAGAGTGTAGATGAGAAGGAACATCCCATTCTGTATAGCAGTAGGAAACTGCACAACAGAGAGAAAAAGTACACTACTGACAAAGAATATCTTTCTGAGAAATTGGCAATGGAGTCCCTTACAGGTTTTCTGTTAGGAACTGGTTTAACAGATCACAATCCTCTCTGTTGGCTTAATTGAAGGAACAATAAAAATCCCCAGATCCAAGGTGGTACCTGGCACTACAGTCATTTAAACTGAAAGTGATGCACAGATCCGGAAAAGAGCATGTCATTGCTGATTTTCTGTCAAGATATCGTTCAGAAATTGAGAATTCAGAAGGTTAAAGAAAAGTGTGTGCTTAATGGAGATGTTTTCTGTAAAAGGTGGTATGAAAAAGGAGTATCGCATATGTAAAGAACTGTAAATGTTATAAGGTAATGTTGAAAGAAAAATAAAAGAACGTTTTAGAAAAGAGAAAAATACAGGTTCCCTCGTTGGGGGGAGAGTGACAGAGTTGGGTAAGACCCTGTCCCATATGTTATGCAGACAGAATTAAAAGCAAGGCTCTGTTCTGTCCTCCTATTCTGTTACTCCTCTGTCTCTTGCCTGTCTGATTGCACAATCAAATTTTCATACTGGCACCTAGGAATTGGCCACTCTGATGGTCCTTCAATTTCTCCCTGTTACTCCCTTCCAACACTTGCTCTTCTTTCTTTCTTTCTTTCTTTCTTTCTTTCTTTCTTTCTTTCTTTCTTTCTTTCTTTCTTTCTTTCTTTCTTTCTTTCTTTCCTTGCTTCTCTGTGGTTAAAACAAATATATGTGAATCTTTATGTGAAAAAGAGATCCTTTGTTTGCAAATGTTACACTGTTATAATCATTGGTCCTCATTTTTTCCCATAGGGAAACCTGGTTGTAATTTCACTGTTATAACTGCTGGCTATAACGGTGAACATGCGTGGGGTTTCCCTAGGTCTGTGCATGTGCTAGCCACAGTGTTTCCCTTCCTCGACGCTGACCACCTTTCCTTACTGTTCAACACTTCACCACCAGTAGGACTCAGCAGTAATTGCATTTAATAAAAAACAATAACTGGGTTACAAAAATGCTTTCAAACAGGGCTGCTTTTTGGAAAAAAAAAAGAAAGAAAAAGAAAACATTCCTTCTCCACTCCTGACCGCAGACTGAATTGAAACCATACTGGTCTGAAGCTCCACAGTGGATGTCTGTTTATTTTATATAATTGTGTGGTGAAAAAACGATCCCCAGCAATTACATAAAATACAGGCTGAGTAGGTGTGTAACACCCTCAGTGTGGGATGCCATTGCTCTTGGGGTTTATGTGGCATTCCACACCTCGGGGTGTATGTAAAATTTTCATTAGAACCCCTTATCCAGCCATTATTCTCTATGAAATGAATGCAGAAAACAATTTGGGTTTATCTGGAACACAGGGGGTTAACCTTGAGCTGTATTTTGACCTTCACAAGCTTGTATGCAGCATTATCAGCAGGAAATCAACACTAGGACAGGATATCTTAATTGACTGCACCTGTTAAGAAGACTAACATACTATTCAGGCTGCTCACGGGAAAGAAATTTACAAACCCTTAATACATTTTGTGGAACACAGGTAGTGTATTTACAAAACAGGATGCAAAATTTAACTGCCAGGGGAAAACACCTTATAAAAAGAGCACAATGTTTTGTTCAGAGATAGAGCTGGAGATTTTAAAGAGACTGTCAGATGAAGGACTTCTGTTTGAACTGCCTGTATCAAGAGCTATCTTGCACAGTTTTATTTTTTATTTTATTGTTACCGATACAGAGATAATAAAGCACTACTTGCAAATTTTATAACTTCTCCTGGTTTGCCTTTGCTTCATGGCCCATACATTGACGACATGGTTGACATATTACTGTCCCTTGAACTTCATTCCCAACAGTTCCCTGTCATCAATGTGTACCAGCAGTAACTGAAATGTGAATCAGTATCTGATCTTGCTAGCAAGATCCCTTTACCTGTTGCCCTCACCATCTCCACCACTCCATCAAGTAGAGCATGTGACACTACCGTGTGGCAAGGGTCAATATAATCATTAACCAAATCCTCCTTAAGTTAAGACAGGTGGTTTATTACCCTAAATGTCCACAGAGCCTTCTTAGGGACCAGGCCAATGGGGGGGTGATATAAACTTGGCAATGGCGGTGGTGTGAAAGTGCCCCTGATCCACCCTGCTGCCACCTATTTGTGAATCTTTATCCAAACTAGATCTGGTTGTTTTCTGGCCGATTTCAGGTTCTCGGCTTCATGCCTCTGACTAGGGCCCTCATACAAAATCTGAAAACCCACTGTAAAGCCATCTACTGGTGAACTAGTGGATGCCCACTCCAGGTAACTGTCCAACCAAGGCCTAATTCAGTCCACCTTTGTTGGCATGGGAGGGCTTATTGCTCCACTTTGAATTGGCTGTGGGATAGTAGTGCCCACACTGCATTGGTGGAAGGGGTGTGGCTGGCCACAAGCCATACAATCATGCTTAAACCTGCAGCATTCAGTTTGGTTACACCCCTTGGTTACTATTATAGCAATGCTCAGGTGCTGTCCCCCACCTCCCCATGAGGTGAAACCTTGTGACCCTCTCTATGGGTATGGGGCAAATCCAACTGGAAAGCTGCTGTCCATGTGCTGGATGCCCCTCTTGCTCTATGACCCAACAACAACAGCATGTCCAATGCATTCCATTGCCTTTCCGGGTCACGCAGCTTCCTTCCCCATAATTCCTCATCATATTCCAGCCATCTGTACCCTGGCTTCTGGCATGCATGGCCAAGACCCTACTATATAGGAGGCAGTATAGCGCAGTGGTCTAAGGCTCTGAGCTGCAAATTTGGTGACATCCAGCAGACCAGACCTGGGTTTGAATCCCACAGCTTCCACTTGCATACTGTGTGACCCTGAGCAAGTCACTTAACCTCCTTGTGCTCCCAGGTCGCTCCTGTAAAAAAGCTTTCAGCTTAGTGTGCTATACCTGGTTAAATAAAAAAAAAAAAAATAAGTGGCCCACATCTCATTTCCCTTCCCAGGATTTGCCTGGTCTATTCTTCTTGCAAAAATTGTAAACTCCGCTGACCAGTTCTCCCAAGTGTTGCAAATCTGGACTCTTACTCTTAACTGAACCCTTCCATCTTTTGCTTTCTTATCTTTTTCGCCTTCAGGTTCCTTGAGTTGATTCAAAAGCATGAAGATATTCATGTACTCCCTGCTTAGAATCTACTGCTGCACCTTTTCCATTTCCGTGAGATGGGACTCTACTGGCTCTCCGAAACTCACAAACCCTGTGGACGTTGGTGGGTTACCCCAGTAGTCCCTGTTTCTACTGCCTAGTGCACAACTATAGCAGGAACAATTGGTGCTGCTTGTCCCGCTCTGTATAGAAGCCATTGCTAGCCCCAGAGTTAAGAGAGTGCCTCACCCCCATTCCTGGGCTTCTATAAAGGCCAAAACCCAGTCCAACTTCTGCTCCAAGTTAAAATACTCCCCCAAAGCTGTTCCCTATTCCTATGCTTCATGAAGGAGGGAAAGTCCTAGAGGATCTGCCAGATTCACCCTCCACTCCATCTTGGCCATGGAGGGGCTGAGCCTGTGGTTCACCCATATCAGTGTGACAGTCATTTTGTCAACAGAGATTAGGGCACATGCAATTTGCAACCCCGCTGTACAGCACCAGGCATTGCACCTCCCTGGACTCAGAGCATCAAAACACCATCCCGGGAAACAGTACAGTTTGAGAGGGCTAAAGCCTCCCTCCCACACCCCCAACAACTAAGTATAACCACCTTGGGGCAGGCATGCCTTGAAGGGGAGAGAAATTGTGTGGGTGCTAAACATGGTGTAAGTGCGGGGCGCTCTAAAATCAAGATCGCCCTTGTCACTCTCACCCTTGTTGTGGCACCCTAATTGTGGTGCCAAAATGAAGTCATTGTGCTAACAGTATACCAAGCATTCGCCAGTGCTGCCCAGAATAGCAGAACTTCCTCCACTTCGCTAGGTTGTATGGCCAGAATGGCAGGGTCTGGCAATGGATTTTGAACAGGTGTAAGTTATATCAGTGGGCCTAGTGAGTTTGGCCTGCCTTGATCTGAGCACATCAGTGCTGGAGATGTCTTTTGCTGCCTCTTTGCTGGGATAGGTTTCTTGGCCTCTGGCAGCTAAGATGCTGCCATCTTCTTGGCTCCTGACCACTGAGGCTCTTGTGCCTGCTTCTTGGTAGCTTTTTCAGGTGCTGGCTGGCTGGGCCCTTTCCCCTGCCCTGCTTGCTGTGCCAATGGCCCTGAATGATCCAGATTTGATGGGCCTTCTCCAATCTGGGCCAAAACTGGCATCCCATCATGCCCTACCATGGGCCTGTTCCAAAAACCATTAGCTTCTCTGCAAACTCTGCTGTTCCCATTCTTGGCACAACTTTTCTACTTCCAGGCATCCTTGTCTATGTACCAAAATGAAACAAGCATTTGTCAATGCTGAATGTTTGCTTGCTGGTATTAGCATTGGAAATGCAGGAGTTAGACAGATGCACAGTAGGAATGGCAGTGAAGTATTGAACTTCACGCCAACCCCACCTCCAACTTGCAGAGACAGACAGGCATTTGTGTATGCATTTGGGTTGTCACCCATAACATTCATGCCATTTCACCTCACGTCACCCTATCCTGCAGACACCGATAAGTGTTGAGGTGCGCCTTAGGGTGTTTTGCTTTTTAGTCACCCCACTCCATAAGAACATATGCTGAAATGGGTGCAATATAGGAGATTGGGGTGAACTCTGGTGCCAAAGAGTCCAAGGCACACCTCGATGCCTACCACTGGCTGCAGAGTGGGGGGGTAGGAGTGGAATGTCATGAGCATTACAGTCGGCAATCCAGAGGTACACCCCTGATGCCTGTCAGTCTGTACAGGGTGGGATGTTATGGTTAGAAACCCTAAAGCCCTGGGTGTTTGTTGATATTTGCACTAAAAATTTTCAACATGGCCTTTTTGTGCCCCCCACCTCATGAAAGTATTTGGGACCTCTTCTCATAAACAGTGGCACTGTGAGTTTGTCAATGTGTCCCGAACTTTGAGTTCCCACAGCGGCCATGCCATTATGCATCAGATGTAAGAAAACACAGATCAGGCAGGTTGTGAAGAATGACAGCTGCACCATTCATAGGGAGCTGTGAAGATATGGTAATGTTGAAAATCGGTAGTGAAAATACAGTATTAAAAATGCTAGAACTTCCGAGCATATGTGGAAACGGTGCAACGCATGCTTGTAACAGTCATTTAGTGGAATTATTTTGCCAAATTTTCAACATAGGCATTTTGTGACCTCTGCTCATGAAGGCTGTCAGTATGATTTTCTTAATCTGTCCTGAACATTGATTTCCCACAGAAACTGCGTTATTCTGTGCCAGATGTGTAAAAGCATATTTGGGCAGGATGTAAAACATGACAGCTGTACTTTTCATAACAAGGTCTGAAAAAATGCCAATGTTGGAAATCTGGAGTGAAAGTGCTACAAATTTGCGAAGTTACGAGGGTGCATGGAAGCTGCACAATGCATGCTTGTAACACAGTTATTTTGTGGACATTTGTCACCAAATTTTCAACATAGGCATTTTAGGAATCCGCTCATGAACAGAGGTCACTGTGATTTTACATATGAACATACCTATGAACATACCAATCTGCCAGCAGAACAGACCAATTGGTCTATCTAAATCTACCCGAGTATGCAGCTAGCACCCTAGATTGCAGCTGCCCCAGCCTCCTCCCCCTTAGTTCCTCCACCGTTTGTCCCAGACCCTGCCCCCCTGACTCTTACTCTTGCTTTATCCCAGTCCTGCTTAAAGCTATTGACTGTCCTATATGTTACCACCGCCTCTGGCAGTGCAATCCAACTAGACACCACCCTCTCGTTGAAGTAATGCCTCCTCATTTCCCTCTAGAAATGTCCCTCTTCCAACCTTAGTCCATGCCCCCTCATCGCTCTTCCACTCCTCAGTTTAAACACCCCCTTGGTCCTTGGTTTATTTACTCCCCTCAGGTATTTAAATGTTTCAATCATATCCCTCCATCCCTCCTCTCCTCCAGTGTGTACATGTTCAGCTTGTTCAGCTTAACTTCATATTCCTTTCCTTCCATCCCCTTTAACATTTTTGTTTCCCTCCTTTGCACCCCCTCCACCAACTTTATATCTCTCCTCAGGTGTGGCCTCCAGTACTGCACACAGTACTCCAGGTGCAGTCTGACCAATGATCTGTAGAGAGATAGGATCACATACCTGTGTCTGGATGAGAACCCCCTTGCAATGCACCTCAGCATTCTGTTTGCCTTTGCTGCTGCTCTCCTACACTGGGCTGAGTTGTTCATGCTCCCAGTTACCAACACGCCTAGGTCCTTCTCCTCCTCTGTGATCCCCAACCTCACCCCCCAACCAATAGTCCCTCTTCTGGTTCTTAGGCCCGAAGTGCATCACCCTACACTTCTTTGCATTGAATCCTAGCTGCCACTCCACTGACCATGTCTCTACTTTTGTTAGGTCTCCCCTGCAGTTTTTCCCATCCATCCATCCTCTTTGTCCACCACTGCCCCCAATTTGGTATCATCTGTGAACAGACTAACCCTGCTCCCCACTCCATGTTCTGTATCAGAGATAAAGAGCCCAAATAGCACCGGGCCAAGCACTGACCCCTGAAGCACCCTGCTTGTCACTCCTCTAAGTACTGAGAGCTCCCCCACCGCCACCACTCTCTACACCCTCCCCTGTAACCAGGTTTCTATCCATTTAGTCAGCTTTTTTCCCACCCCCACTGCCGTCACCTTCCCCACAGTCTCCCATGAGGCACTGTATCAAAGGCCTAACTGAAGACCAAGTACAGGACATGTACCACATAGCCCCTGTCTAACTTCCTTGTCACCCAGTCATAATATTCTATTAGGCTGGTTTGAGAAGAGCTCTCCCTGAGATAAACCAGTGTTGCTGCCCATCTTGGAGGCCATTACTCTCTAGGAATGCCACCACCTCTGCTTCAGTATCGCCTCCATAAGCTTACTCACTATGGACATGAGACTGACCGTCCGATAATTTTCTGGCTCCTCCCTAGGCCCACTCTTGTGTATGGGCACCACATTGGCCACCCCCCACTCCTGGGGCACACACCCCATTTCCAGGGAGGTGTTGAACAGATCTGCCAGTGGTTCAGCCAACAGTTCCACCATCTCCCTCAGCACCCTGGGTGGATGCCATCAGGATCTGGTGCCTTGTCCACCCTTACTACCCTCAGCCCCTCTAGCACCCTAGTCCCTGTGATCACTTTGTCAGTCACCTCCTCCCCTCTTTTCCCACCCCCAGCCCATGCTGGTAGTAGACCATCCCTCTCCTTAGTGAAAACGGAGCAGAAGTACTCATTTAGAATTTCCACTTGCTCCTCCCCCTTTTCCACCAATCCCTCCACTTTATCCTCACAATATGTTCCTTGTACTTCCTTTTTTTCCTGACATCCTTAAAAAGTCCTTTCCCCCCTCCCTTAATGCCCGTTGCTAACCTTAATTCCCCGGAGATCTTAGCTTTTTTCACCCTCCTGGCCACCTCCCTTGACCAACTCCCATAAGCCTCCTTATCCTCTCCCTTCCCTGTTCTCCTTTACTTCCAGTATGCAGCCCTCTATGCCCTTACCTCTTGCAGCACTTCCTTGTTCAGCCACCATGGTTTCTTGGCTCTGCTCTTCTTATTCCTGGCCCTGGTGCAAGCTACTGTGGCCTCTGTTAGCCCAGTCTTTATGATTCCTGACTTTTGTTCTGCATCCATCCCCAGCCTTATATCCTGGAGTCTCCCTCACAGTATTGCTCCCATCCTCCCATAGTCCACTCCACTAAAGTCCACCACCTTAGTGCATGTGCCTCCTGTCTCTCTGCCCAGTGCGAGAACGAGCCACCACTGTTTGGTGGTCACTACCTGCTAGTGGGTCCTCCACCCTTACCTCCCACACCACATCCTCATTTGCCAGTACTAGATCCAGAGTGCTACCAAGCCTTGTAGGCCCATTTACCAATTGCATCAGAAGGCCGTCCTGGAATGCATCAACGAGTACCTGCTCCCTGGTACTGCTAGTGGCCGGGGTGCTCCAGTCAACCCCTGGTAGGTTAAAATCCCCCACTATCACCACACTCCCACTTCTACAGACCCTCATTATCTGCTCTGCCAACTCCCCATCCAGTTCCCGGGATTGGGATGGTGGTCTGTACACCACTCCCAGCCTCAACTTTCTGCCCTTGGAGTCCAGGAGTTGCACCCAAAGCGCCTCTGTCCTCTACTCTTCTCCCTCATCTGTTATGCATTTGATCCCTTCCTTCACATAGAGTGCAACCTCCCCATCTTCCAACCCCCAAGTCCCTGCTATATATCCTGTGTCCTGGGATTTCTGAGTCCCAGTCATGTTACTTTGTGGCCCAAGTCTATGTCACTGCAGCAGTGTCCACCTTCCCCTCTGAAAGGAGCACCTGAAGCTCTGGGATTTTGTTCCCCAGACTTCTTGCATTGAGAGAGACCACCTTCCACCCGTATCCCTCCTTCTCCTCACTCTTCTCCTTGGCCTGTGTCCCTCCTCCTGGTAGTCCACACCCTTTCTCCTCGTTATTCTTACTGGGTGGTGGTGCCTTCTGTATTACACTCAGACCACTCTGCCACCCCCTCTCAGGATTACTACAACTCTGCCTTTACCTATATCTAAGGGAGTGAGCTCATTAGGCTCCCCTGTCTGGACCTTTCTACCAACCTCAGTCTTTTGCCCCCCCCACTAGTGTAAATCCACCTTATTAGAGATATACCCCTCTAATCCCACCTTTAACACTCCCATCCCCTCCCTGCTCAAGTGTAGCCTATCCGCCGTGTACAAGTCACTGTTCCCCAGACCCTACACCAGTTAGTCATTAACCCATAATTTTTGGTGTGGCACCAATCCCTCAGCCACTCTTTGAACTCCCTGATCCTACCCTTCCTCCCCATGCTTGCACATGGTACTGGGAGTACCTCCGAGAATGCCACTGACTCCCCCATGCTCTAACACTGCCTGCCCAGCTCCTAGAACCTCCCCCTCACTACTTCCACAGTCTCCCCGCTAAGTCATTTGTACCCACATGCAACAGTAAATGAGGTTTCTTCCTCCCCCTCGCTGCACATTTGAACAGTGCTTGCCCTTCCTGCAGTCAACCTGGGGATAGCTTCAACCCAAATATGGCTGTGCCTTTCCCTCCTTCTGCCTCATCTCAACCATTTCAGTATAGAATCCCCCAGGACAAGTACCCCCCCATCCCTTACCTCCTTTCCCTTCTAATGCCCCTTCCACCATCCCAGTATTCATTCTTACCTGCCCCTTACCCCCACCAGCTGCACCCTCTGTGACTTCTGTATCTGCACCCCCCACTTCTGCTTCACCCCTTTTCTCTGCTTTATTCCTCTCATCCCCCTTGAACCTCTTCCCAGTCTGACTACTTCCTACTGGGCTTCCCATGTTGACCTGCCCTCCTCCCCTGCTAATTTCCAACCCCTCTCCTATCACTGCTGTTGTCAATTTAGAGCCCCCATTCCCTTCGACCACAATAATGATGCCCTTCCCATCCTTCCCCTTCCATTCTCTCCTCCAGTCACCTGCTCCTTCCTTACTAGCCCCCTTCTACCCTTTCGTCCTCGCTATCTCTTCTACTACCTGTTGCCATCCCTCTCATGCCCTGCTTGTCCTCCCCCTTCAGTGTGTTCCTGCTCCCCCTCTCTCTCCCATAGCAGAGGCTCGGATCTAGTCCTAGTTGATACCCCTCCTACATCTCTTCCCCCTATCAGTACCCCTCTCCTACTTGTTCGCCTCTGTGCCCCCCCTGGTCTCACCCCTGGTCCCTCCCTACCCGTAGCCATATGCTCTCTCTCCCCTGGTACTCCTCATGGTCTCTTCCTCCCCCATCAGGAGGCTCCCTCCCTCACCTCAGGCACCCCCTTCCTTCTCCTCTCTTTTCTGCTAGTGTCTCGGATACTGGGGTCAATTTCAGCCCCTAGCTCTTCTTCCCTGTCCCCCCTTGCCATCCCCTATTCCCCCCCAGCCAGGATGCCTACCATACTCATCTGCTCTGCCACATAGACTCCTCCCTAACCTCCACAGTTCCTCCCTCAAACTAGCCAGCTGTCTACAGAGCATACACCCCCCATCCTCCTAGCCCAGTCCAGGATCATGGTGGACCCACACCCTGTACACCCCACCACCTTCCAAAGATGACCACCCCATTGACATGTGGCACCTGCCCCAATTTGGCCCCCATCTTATGTTATGGACTCTTGTTCCCAGTACCTGTACTCTGCTACAACTGTAAGGCTCCTATTAACTCAAATTCCTGTTTCCCCCCACACTAGTCCCCCTACTGGCCCCTTGCCAACGGGGTCAATTCAGTCTCAAATGTCATCCATTAGATACTGAACTACTGTAGCAATCCTAAATCCTTGTCCGTTTTCACCCCTCAGCTACCATACTTTTTGTTCTCAGCCCTCATAGTTTCACTTAGCCCAGTTTGAAATCATATTGCACTCCAAGTATTACTCAGCTCAGTTAGAGAAATAAAGAGAACAACTAAATTTCTATTATTACAGCAATCCTAAAAGTATACAATCATTGCTTTGTCTCCACCCCAGAGACCCTGCTGTAACATAGGACCACACAGGACCCTGGGCAGGTGGGTGGGCAACTCTAAAGTCCCGACAGAGCTCCATTTAGCTCACTCACTCTCTCTCCCCCTCTCTCACTCGTTCTGTTTCTCCTGGCACTGCAGACCACCCTTTTGTACTGGGCTCCTGCCTGCATTGGTGCCTTTTTTTGCTCACAAAGAAATCCACAGCAGTCCCGACAGAGTTCTGTTGAGCTCATCACTCCCCTTCTCTCACTCGTTCATTCTGTTTCTCCCTGCGCTGCAGGCTGCCCTTTTATACTGGGCTCCTGCCTGCATTGGCGCCTTTTTCTGCCCACAAAGAAATCTGTAGCAGTCCCGACACAGCTCCGTTGAGCTCGCTCACTCTCCCCCTCTCTCACTCACTCGTTCTGTTTCTCCCGGTGCTGCAGACCGCCCTTTTGTACTGGGCTCCTGCCTGCATTGGTGCCTTTTTCTGACCACAAAGAAATCCACAGCAGTCCTGACAGAGTTCCGTTGAGCTTGCTCACTCCCCCTCTCTCACTTGCTTGTTGTTAATCTGTCCCTAAAACTGATTTCCCACAGCGACCATGCTATTCTGCACTGGAAGTGCGAAAATACATTTTGGCCAGGATGTGTAAAATGACAGCTTTAGCGTTCATAAGGAGGTGTGGAAAAATGCCAATGTTGAAAATCTGGGTGAAAATATTACAGATTCACGAAGTTACAAGCGTGCATTGAAACTGCGCAATGTACGCTTGTAAAACAGTCATTTTTTGGAATCTTTCACCAAATTTGCAACATAGGCTTTTTGAGAGCCCACCTCATGAACAGTGGCACTGTTGTTTCGTTAATCAGTCCCGAAAGGTGATTCCATGCACTGACCGTGAAATCCCAATGCCATGATAGTGGCTGAATTCATGAGGAGGGGTCCCAACAACCCCATGTTGAAAATTTGGTGCCACAATTCCCCAAAATGGCTGAGATGTGCACCAAAGTTGAAAGAAACTCTATTTATGCCATTGTACAGCTTACTGGCATTTCTTCAGTTTGCGGTCGGCTTTGAAGAGTGCAGACGTGTTCCCATTCCTCCGAAGATTGTCACGCTGGGCTCCGGAGGTAAATATGTTATGGAGGGGAGGCAGGGTGCGCAGAGTGTGGGCGCGGGTTGTGGGAGCTGGCAGCAGGGACCGCGAGGAACTGTTTTCTTGTTTTATAGGAAAACAAAAAATACAACACGGGTCAGTTTTCTTCTTTTGCAGATGTTGTTTGGTACACTGGGGTGGGCTCCCAGTGTGCCATCTGCATTTGTGGGGAGGGGGATCCAAGCCATTGGGGATTGTGCCCCCCCATCAGCACAGAAACAGGGGGGAGAACATGATGCTGAGGTGGATTGGGCACCCCCTGTGCACATAGCAGAAATTGAGGGAGTGGGAACATTATGCCGACGGGGAGTGGGCTCCCCTGTAGACAAATTGAACTGGGAAGGAGGAGACTGAAACCGACGAGGATTGGGCTCCCATTGGCAAAGAAAGACTGCTGGGGGGGGCGCATAATGCCAAGGGGGATTGGGCACTCCCTCGGCACACAACAGAAACTCGGGGGTGGTGACATTATGCCAACAGGGACTGGGCTCCCCATCAGCAAATGAAGGGGGCCAGCAAGCCGACAGGGGGATTGGGCACCTCTGTCGGCTGTGAGGCGGCTGCATGAAGCCGTCATGTTCCTGGTACTGTTACACCAGATGTGGTACCGCCCTACAATGATGGGCCGCTCCCTCGTTGCAGCAGAATTGCTGACTCTACAATGATGAGGCGGCCCCTCTTGTAGCAGCCAAATCGTTTCAAGTTGGTGGTACTTCTGCAGAACCAGTGTCATCAGTACACTGGGCCTGCATTTGGTGCACACCACCAAGCCCACAAATGCAGTGCTGGCATTGGCCGCCACACTGCCGCACCTCCACAACCCACTTCTCTCATAATCTGCTGCATAATGTTTCTTGTGAATGCGTGCAAACAAACATAAAAACAGAGAAAAATAACAAAACTAACCCCCTGTCTGCAACAGCTTCTTCTACTTTTCCAAACATCTGGGGTGCTGTATGAGCACAGTGTTTCATTATTATGCATAATCACTGCTTCCAGTCTAGTGTCTGTCTCTTAGCCTCAACCCCCAATTTTTTTATTATATAATCCTCCTTGTTCTTGCCCTGAAACCTGTACACAGGCCCCCCCAAGGGAGACCCTTGCTGTGAGGTCCAACATAATTATAACTCTCCACCACTATCCTGCCAGGAATGGTCCCCCCAAGTCCCTGGGGAAAAGCCTTCTCCTGTATCCCTGTGCTGACAGCCTGGGGCTGTCGTAGCACCTGGTGGCTGCCCCCCTATGCCTGCCAGCCACCCAGCATGGAATGCCACATTTACGCAGCTGGGGGCCCCCAAAAAGTCCTCAGCTGCCTGAGCTGTGCCTCTTTTTTGACATTTATTGTTTGTTTATTTGTTTATTTTCCTTTTTCGATATGTAAGAGGCCCTCCTCCCAAGAGAGTGCCTCTTCCCTGCCTCCAACTTTGTCCTGGGTTGTGCTAACTGCTGTTATATGGCATCCATTTTGATACCAGAGCCATCTGCTTGCTGCTGCCACATGAACTTCGCTGCACCCAGGATGGTGGCCCTTCACTGCACATGGGTGGTACTTCTGTTGGCTGAGTGGCAGGCATTGTTACCAAAATGTGGCTGTTCACTCAAAATCTATTACCCTGTCACACACACAGTGCATATTGCCTTGCCATCAATCAACTGCTGGTTTCAACCTTATAGCAAATTTTCCTCTATCCATTTTTATGGTTGCTTGCACGCATGTGCAAGAAACATAGTGCCACCATACAAAAATTTGTATGTGTGCCTCCCTACTTCCAATGCCCTGCTGCCTTTTGCAGGCACGGCCCCACCGCACCAATGAGTGTAAGAGCTGTCTATGACAGCATTTGCAAATACAGCACATACAGTTCAAAGAAAGAACCCCAGCGTGTAGGCAATTTGCATACTGCCATTGGCAGTATGCAAAGTGCCTACACGGTTGTGTAGTGAAAGAGCTGTCATAGACAGCTCCTCTCCCCTCAATAAGTAGCACGGGCTCCCCCCACACACACAGAGTATGGTCCACAGGGGTGCCCAATCCCCCTTTGGCTGCACTGTGCTCTCCCCCCAGCAGAGTTTTAGGTGCCACGTTGGGAGTCACCCCTGCATGGCAACAATCTGTAAGGCCGACGGGGATGTCCAATCCCCAGTCGGCTCCACTGCCCCCCCAAACAGCCTTCCAGGTGCCATGTTGGGAGCCCACCCCAGTGTGGCAAACCTTTCTATGGCTGACGGGGGTGCCCAGTCCCCCATCGGCTCCGCTGGCCCCCCAAAAAACTTCCAGCTGCCATGCTGGGAGCCCACCCCAGGGTGGCAAACATCCCGCATTGTCTTCCTAAAAGGAAAAAAAAAACTAGAAAGGAAAAACGGTCCCTCGCTGATTGTCTTGACCCTGTCCCCCACCCGCGCCCACTCTCTGCGCACCCTGCCTCCCTACACACACACCCCTCACCCCATACTTACCTCTGGAGTCCGGTGCGATACTCTTTGGTGGACCGGGAACACGTCTGCACTCTTCAAAGCTGACCACGAACTGAGGAAATGCTGGTAAGCTGTGTAATGGAATAAATAGGGTTTTTTCAACTTTGATGCATATCACAGTCATTTTCTGGAATTTTTTCACCAAATTTTCAACATGGGGTTTTTGGGACCCCACTTCATGAATTCGGGCACTGTCATTTTGTTATTCAGTCCCGAAAGGTGACTGCACGAAACCACCTAACAGGACCTATGTACAAAATGACAGTGTCACAGTTCATGAGGTAGGCCCCCAAAAACCCTATGTTAAAAATTTGGGAAAAAAATTCCCAAAAATGACTGTTTTATGAGCGTGCATTGCGCAGTTCCTACGCATGCTCGTAAGTTTGCAAATTTTTGATATTTGCACTCCAGATTTTCAACATTGCCATTTTACCACACCTCCTCATGAGCAGTACAGCTGTCTTTTTTCACATCTCACCCCAAATGTGTTTCCGTGCATGTAGCTCACAATGGCGCAGTCGGTGTGTGAAATCAATGGTTGGGACAGATTAAGAAAATCACGGTGACACTGTTCATGAGCAGAGGTCTTAAAATGGCTATGTTGAAAATTTGGTGACAAAAGTCCATAAAATGACAGTGTTACAAGCAAGCATTGTGCTGTTTCCACACACCCTCGTAAGTTCATGAATTTGTAATATTTTCAGTCCAGATTTTCACCACTGGCATTTTTCCACACTTCCTTATAAACAGTACAGCTGTAATTTTTCACAACATGGCTGAAATGTGTTTTCACACTTTCTGCGCAGAAATGCATGGTCGCTGTGGGAAATCACTATTCGGGACAGATTAAGAAAATGACAGTGACACTGTTCATGAGTGGAGGTCCCAAAATGCCTGTGTTGACAATCTGCTGTAAAAAATCCCCAAAGTAATTACATTAAGGGTGTGCGTTGTGCAGTTTCTATGCACGCTCATGACTTCACCCGTTTTTTTACTATTTTCACTCCAGATTTTCAACATTGCCAATTTTTATACCTCCCCATGAACAGTACAGGTGTCATTTTTCACATCCTGTTCAAAATATGTTTTCGCACCTGTGGTGCCAAATGCCATAGTCACTGTGCAAAATCAGCTTTCGGCTAATGAACTGATATTGCCACTGTTCATAAGGTGGTGGTCACAAAAAACCCGTGTTGAAAATTTTGAGTGAAAATTCCAATGAACGCCTGAGGCGTTAGGGTTTCTGACCATAACGCCCCACCCTGTAGAGACTGACAGGCATCAGGGTGTAACTTGGGATTGTCGCCTGTAATGCTCATACCATTCCACCACCACCCACACCCTGCAGCCAGAGAAAGGTATCAAGGTGTGCCTTGGACTCTTTAGCCCGAAAGTTCACCCCATTCTCCTACACTGCACCCATCTCATCGTATTTTCTGATGGAATGGGGTGAGCATAAGGGCCAAAGACCCAAGGCACACCATGACACTTGTCAGTGTCTGCAGGGTAGGGTGTGGTGAAATGGCATGGCCGTTATGCCTGATGACCCAAAGGCACACCCCACCAATGCCAATGCCAGCAAGCAAACATTCGGCATTGACAAATGCTTGTTTTACATGACAGGAGTGCCTCCAGCTACAGGTGAGACAAGTAGCTTTATCACATGTCATAATGAGACAGCTTCTAATGGACAATTCTGTGCCCTGCTGTCCTAACGAACCAAGTATTATACCTTATTTAAAAGAGCTTTTCATGGGCTTCAAACTAAGATGGCTACTGGGCATGAATGTGTCATTTTGCAAACATTTAGCCATTTTCAGTAGTCAGTCCAATCAGAATTCTGGTTTGAATTCTAAAACATATGCCAGTATTTTCCACGAGCCTTTTCCAGGACTAGCACTGTAGTGCCACTATTAACTCTTTGGTAGAAGAGTTTCTTAACCTATAGTACATCTGGTAACAGGAGTATGCTTGTTTTTAATTTTGGAGAATTTCTCTGTGAAATAGACCATGGCAGAGTTTGTTTCCAGGTGCGACGTGGGGAGGGGGAAAGGGAAGCACAGAATACAAAATTACATCAAGCCATCAAGTATATAGGTGCAGTGATAAATTAGAAACATAGAAACATAGACTTTGACGGCAGATAAGGACCGCTAGGCCCATCTAGTCTGCCCATTTCCCTAACTACAGGATAGGCCGCAGATCCTAGTTAACCAACAGCTTATATCTTCCTGCCCCCCACAAGAATTGCCTTATGTCTGTCCCATGCATTCTTGAATTCTCCCACAGTTTTAGACCCCACAACTTCCTCAGGAAGACTGTTTCATGCATCCACGACCTCTCTGTGAAATAATACTTCCTCACATTGCCCCTGAACCACCCTCCTTCTATCTTTAAATTGTGTCCCCTTGTTCTTGCAAGTCTCTTTTTCTGAAAGATGCTACCTCTTGGACTTTGTTGATTCCCTTGAGGTACTTGAAAGTTTCTATCATGTCCCCCTCTCCTTCTTTCCTCAAGGGTATACATATTAAGCTCCTTTAGTCTCCTCATACGGCTTCTCTTGCAGACCCTGCACCATTTTAGTTGCCCTCCTCTGGACTGCTTCTATCCTGTCTATGTCCTTACGGAGAAGGGGTCTCCAGAACTGGACACAGTATTCCAGATGGGGTCTCACCAACTGTCTGTACAGAGGGATAACAACTTTCTGTTTTCTGCTGCTGATGCCTCTCCCTATACATCCCAGTATCCCCCCCCCCCTACTGCCTTCTCACATTGCTTGCTAACCTTAAGGTCATCTGATATGATTACCCCCAGGTCCCTTTCCTGTTTTGTTGTTGTTACTACCTCCCCACCCATTGTGTATTCTTCCCTGGGTTCTTGTTCCCAGGTGCATTATTTTGCACTTTTTTGCATTGAATCATAGCTGCCATACGTCTGACCATTCCTCCAACCTTGCCAAGTCCCTTTTCATCCTTTCCACGCCTCCTTGTGTATCAACCCTGTTGCAGATCTTTGTGTCATCTGCAAAAAGGCATACTTTTCCTTCCAGTCCCTCTGCAATGTCACTGATGAAGACATTAAAAAGGACTGGACCCAATACTGAACCCTGCAGTACCCCGCTAGTAACCGCCCTTTCTTCAGAGTAGACTCCATTTACAATTACCTTCTGTGTCCTGTTGTCCAGCCAATGTTTTACCCAGGCTACCACCCTGGGACTCACTCCCAGGCTGGTTAATTTGACTATCAATCTTTTGTGTGGGACTGTGTCAAATGCCTTGCTAAAGTCTAGGTAGGCCATGTCCACAGCCCCTCCCTGGTCTACTACTTTGGTCACCCAGTCAAAGAAATCTATTAGATTCGTCTGACATGACCTTCCCGCTGTGAACCCATGCTGCCTTGGATCCTGTGCTCCACTGACCTCTAGGTACTCAACTATTCTTTCCTTCAGAAATGACTCCATCACTTTCTCTACCACAGAGGTCAGACTGACAGGTCTGTAGTTTCCTGCCTCTGTCTTGGTCCCACTTTTGTGAAGGGAAATCACATCTGCCTTCCTCCAGTCCTTGGGTACCACACCATCCTCCCATGATTTATTAAAAAGAGTAGCCAGTGGTTTCACTAGTTCCTTCCTTAATTCTTTTAGAATTCTGGGGTGAATTCCATCAGGACCCATTGCTTTGTCCACCTTCAGTTTTAGGAGTTTTTGCAGAACCCTTTCTTCTGTGAAAGGACTGGGATCGACCCCCCTATCAAGAGTGCTTCTGTTAATTGGATTAGGCACTTCCCCCTCCTCTTTTGTGAATACTGAGCAGAAATATTCATTCAGTATTCCTGCTTTTTCACTGTCCCCCTCTGCCCACCCACCATTCATTCTATTCAGCCTCACTATCCCTCCCTTTGTCTTTCAACGCTCGCTGATGTACCTATAAAAGGTTTTATCCCCCTTCTTAACTGAGTTGGCTATCTTTTCCTCAGTTTGGACCTTTGCTATTCTGACTTCCCTCCCTGCTTCTTTCTGCCTTAACTGGTACAGCTCTCTGTCCTGCTCCTTCTGTGTTTCCTTATACTTCCGGAATGCTATCTTTTTCTTCCTGACTTTCACAGCCACCTCTCTTGAGAACCATAGTGGCTTTTTCTTTCGTTTTGATTTGTTTATTTGCTTCACACAAAGGCTTGTGCAATTACAGAAAAATGAGCAAACAGATGGGCGTGCCAGTAACAAATGGAAGACTGATTTAAGAAAAATCTCTAAAATTCGTTATTGGAAATGGAAACACTTCACAGCCAGATCTCATTGCCTTTGATGTAGGATTAGAGATCTGGGGGTCTTGGATCTGGAGACCTGTTTCCTCAATATTTGTGGCATTTTTATACTTAGTTTTGACTGCTAAAACTAAGAATTGTCTGAAGAATTCAGGGAGACTGAGTTTTCCATACACAGCAAGTGTGAGAATGATAACTAATAGAACATGAAAAAGCGCCAGCACTTACTGTGCTGTCATATTTGTTAGCTAGGACCAAGTCTAATGGAACAATGGGTTGCTCTCACTGGAAAGCCTGATTGACCCCATAATCAGTTTGTTAAGGGTTGGTTATACTGATGAGTACCTCATGGATCTTGGAGTCACTGCAAAACCAGTCAAGGTTAACCCTTAGACTGCTAAAAGAAGAACGTATTGGATTTCTGGACTGATATGTCAGTCTGCAGCCCTTCAAGGGTTAAACTCACCCATCAAGAATAACTCATTAGCTGGCCCGGTAGCAGAGGGGTAGCACTACCTTTTGCTATGCTGGTGACCCACATCTGGGAAGGAGCATAGCTCGTTATGGGTGAGCCAGGGCAGGAAGGATTGAGTGTCTCAGGGACTGCTCTCCTTTCTTTTGTTGGGGTTGGGGGGAGCAGGCCTCCCACTGTGTGACTGCCACCTGGTGGTGACCAGGTAGCAGCACAGATGGGAGCACACACAAGGGGAAGGACCGCCACTGGATGTCTGGCATGTATGTGTGCCACAGCAAGTACATCCACCTCCGCCACTGCACGTGATGCCCCAGGTGGGAAAACACAAAAAGGTCGCACTGCTACATATTGGCACCCCCTGCAGGCTCTCACATGACTAGCATGGCTGGCCCCCCACCACATTGTGGTCATGGGTATAACCCATGAGAGGATTGGTAACAGGGCTAGGGGGTACTATCAGGGATACCCAGTGTGAGTTAAAAAGCTTAATTTAAAAAAAATAAATAACTCCTGGTTCTTAAAATAGGATGATAACTGATGAATTATAAAATATAATCCTGATTGGTGAAGTTCCTTAGTCTCTTCTAACAAGAGCATAGAATTGATGAACTCACGAGAAGAGTGTACAGGGGGATTATAATATGACTAGATAGATTTAGGTGAGATTTGAAGCACTATAGGTCCCCTTTACTATGTTTAGAGAAAGTTATTTCTTCATGGAAACAATTATAATCAGGCAGAGAGCACAGAGTCAAGTATAATAGGTTTTAGAAAAGACTCAGTGACATGTAAGATAATTAGGATTATAAAAGGTTACTACCTAGGCTTCACATTCAGATGTATTATCTAATTGGCTATGAATATTCAGATGGGTGGCTGTCAGCCCTTTCATATATAGCCATTTAGGTTCAATCACATAAGAATGAGGCTGAACTGAGGGGTTCTGGCTTGGTTTCAACATCCACAGATAACAAGAGACTCATAAATAAGATGAGAGAGACAAACAGTTACTTGAGGTACCCCGTTGCTCAGTCTAGAATAGCATGTTTAACTAGATAAAGAAGAATTTGTTTTTTTTCTGAATACCAGTAACCCAGCTTCATTAGAATGATAAGTGATCACCTTGGAACTGGCTATAGTAAAGTCAAAGGGAGAGCCTGGGTGATTCAGATTAGTTTGTGCAGTGGTAATACTGGTTTTAAAAAACAGTATGCAAAGTATAGTCTCCAGGAAGAAACATGAGACAATGCTACCATGCCAGCAGCCTGCATGATTTGAATCATAGGTATGACAGGAGGAAACAATAAAAGAATTTCTGATCTATTGAGGTATTCCTGTCTTCACAGACAATAACTCTGTTTCGGTTTCCCTGGAGATGGATGAAATGGGTGGTTACCTTGTTTGTTTCATTCGTGGCTTCCACCCCAGTAACATCAACGTGACATGGCTGAGAGATGGGAAAGAAGAGGTCTATGGAGTGACTACCACGGGGATTTTACCTGTGAGGGACGGGACCTTTCTAATGAAAAAATACCTTTCCTTAGGAGACAGTGTGGGAGGCTCGTACATCTGTCAGGTGGAACATGAGTCCTTGGAGGAGAAGATTGAAGTGCTTTGGGGTAAGTTTGGTGCTGTGACCCTATCTGGCAACTTTCAGTGTGACGGAAACCATTTTAATTATAAAAAAGGTCTCTGAAATGCTGCAATCTTAATGGCTGCATACATTCTGAGACCCATATATTAATGTCACAAAATGCCATGCAGAGCCTTATTACCATGGTGCATACATTCTTTTGAAGAAGAAGCAGCATTTCATTCACGGGCACTGCTGAATTACTGCAAAGATGCATTCTGACATTCTGAACCAGCACTCTCATGCAGATGGCAGATGGACTGCATTATTAAACATCCCCCTCTCTATGAGGAAAACAGTCAAAAGGTATACAGTTGTAAGTTTCATTTTAAATCTTTTTTTTTATAATAGCAACATTGTACTGCCAGGGTAACATTAATAAGATGATCAAAGATATAAAAAACTTTAGCTAACACATTCCCCTTGATTTCTTAAAAGGTTAGGAAACACATCCCCATTGATGCCTATGGGGCACATTTTCATTCCTTTTTCTTGGTCACTATGTTTCTGAGTGCAGGATGAAGCCAGCAAACTGGGAATTAAAAGGGATAGACAGGATACCTGCTTGGAGCCAAATTGTGATCCCTTCCCTCCCAAAGCTGAGAAAATAAAACTCATGTCTAATCAACTCTTGAAGACATCAGGGAGCTTTTTATATATCAGTAAAAAAGCACCAAGATTGGTGCTCATTAATCTTAGTTCCTTTAAGTCTAAGTCCCCAAATTGTGGACAGATGTTGCCCAGTTTGGTGACTTAATAACTGAAATTATTTCTGCTGTTTGTTAATAGATTTAATTGTGGAAAAACATTTCTACAATTGGGGGATATAGAAAAAAATGTGAGCCACCCTGTGGCAACTTGACAGTATTTCCACTGGCCAAAGTAAAATCAGGTTCCTATGTCATGCAAAATTGTTGTTATGTAGAGCACTACTCTAAAACCTCAAACTCAACACAAAGCATCATGGATATGCAAATTCTTGCATAGGGTGCAGCCTGACAAGTCTTCAGCAAAACAGAAGTCACCTTCTGTATAAGGGATAATGTATGGGTGACAATACACAACAAGCCTATGTTACTGTTGAAGATTGAGATAACAGAATATGGACCTTAAAAGCAAAGCACAGGCCATGTTTTTATTATCACCCATGTTGTTTATTATAATATATGGTTTCAGATATTTTTCTGAGTTTTGTTAACTTTCTGTGATTTAGCGGAATGCTGCTGTGAAAGTGAAAGCAAAGGCTGTGAGAGTGAGTGTGTGTGTGTGTGGGGGGGGATCATTGTGTGACTGAGCGGAGAAACTGAAAGCAATGGGAGTGAGGTGAGAGGGAACACAGCTGAGTTAATGATGGAATATGCACAACAACGTTTAGACACTACACAGCAAGGTTTTTGAACTGGATGAATTCCATACACAATAAGGTCAAACAATATACTATAATGGCTTTTACATCTGAACCAAGAATGAAAACAACAAACTAAAGACTTGGTTTGCCCTGTTGGGACCCTCTCAGTACCATGACTGTCTTAGGCAAGTACGAAGTCAGCCCCATAGCAAATTATGCACTTAATACATGCGAAGATAGCATACAAGAGAGGTAGCTTAGAGAAAGAGCAGTGTGTGGGATCTATAAAGGACACAATGAGAGAACACATTTCTAAATTGTTTGGTTTCTGTGTATCTCTCCAAACCATACTGGTACACTTTAAAGCTTCAACCATGGTGCATAACACCATGGTTGTGCACATCTTTGTGCGGGAGTACAGACCTTGCAAGGTTATTTATTATTTAGCTTTTGTTTACCAAGTAGGCACACTAGGCAATGGAATGCCTATTTTCAGGTGCAACCTCGGAGATTACAACCAAGAATACAGACAGTGACAATACAACATATCGAGATATACATTGGCAAGAAAGTATGTAGTTTGCAGTGCCATCAGTTACAGTTGTATCAAATAGGGACACTCATAGATTCACAGTACATTTTGTATGCTGGGGAGAGAGAACGAAAGGCTGATTACATGTCAATGTGTCTGTAATGAAAACCACAGTAATAGCACATTTAGTATAGAGAGACACAAAACATCAAGGAGACAGGAGACAGTTATATTCATAGTAATTACGTCAGTGAGGTGCTGTTAAGAAGCTTCAGCAGAGCAGAAGTTACCTTTTATGTAAAGACTTCTACATCTTTTTTGCTCTGGGGCTGACAAGGTACATGACTAAGATAGTTGCTGCACTGCACTGAAAATTTACAACAGGACATAATATGTGTCTGTAGTTTAGCCTCCTCAGTCTTCGCTCAAATAGATACCACCACCTGTACAGAAAGCAACTTTTGTTCCACTGAAGTCTTCTTAGGCTGCCTCCTACACAAGGATTTGCATGCCCATGATCCTGTGCACTGGGTTTTTGGTGTGTGCGTGTGTGTGTGTGGTTTGCAGACATATATAAAAATGAAAATTTGTTCTCTGCTTATATCCTTTATGGAGCCCACATCCTGCTCTTCTTCTAATCTGCCTCTCTGGTATGCTACCGCTTAGTGTTCTGAATGCTTGCTTTGCACATTTGTTAAACTGTGAAGCAGTACCACCCAAGCCTTTTAATTGTTGATACTGTTTCCAGACCACTAAGTAATCTAAGCAGTTGCCTTTGCCATTTCACATGTAACAGAGATGGTCCGGATAAGGTCTTTCATAGCCTTCATTTGCAACACAAAAATAAAAAGTATAAGTACAGAGCTCTCTTGGTTACTTGTCCATCAATTATCCACTACACTCACTATCCACCAGCTTTTTCCTTGTACCAATTATCCTCTACGTTAATTCCCTTAACTATCCGCTGGTCTACCCTCAGTAGCACCAGCTGCCTTAAACAAACCTGGTACATTACTATTTCCCTCCATGTTTAGAACCCTTCCTTATCTGCCAGGCCAGGTTACTATCTTGTTAGTCCATAAGTATTTAATGCCCTGTTTTGAGGCAGTCTATCAGAAAATGTCTTGTTCCCACAGAGAATAAAACAGTAAGTGGGGTTAATGGTGTAAATTGTCCCATTCACCTAAATGAAGTACCAGCTAAGCCTTTTTGTGAGTGGCAAGCAAGGTGTTTCCATACACCCAAGTTTCAATTCTGAATGGATTATGATTCAAATATCTGAGGATTTAGGATGGGCTCTCTGCTTATTCATTTGAATGTGCTTTTGAGGGAGTTGGCCATGGTTATTCCTCACTTAACAATCTTTTATCTGGATGTTCATAGGCCATAACTACATTAAAAACTCAAAAGAGTTATACTGGAAACAAGCTGAAAAAACAGGTAAAATACGGTCTAATGGAACATTTACCCTCAAATAACCCAAATCACTTATAACCAAAGAAAACCTAAGGTGCATCATAGCATATTGTATGCTGTAGTAACATGATATTGGTGAGATTTCAATGGGTGGGTTTTTGAAAAAAGTGAATGCAGTATGTGTATCCATATTTTGGATACATGCTGTGTCCACGCAGATGCATTCGGATGTATGCATCCTATCTACATACATCTAGATGCATATGTGATATTTCCTGTAGTTTACGGCAATATCTGCCGCAACTTCAGGACTCTTGTATGGTTTTCAGATGCAGCTCTGGAATTTCTGTCCTGAAAGTTAGGCCAACGTTTTGTGGCCTAACTTTTTGTGTGGAATTCCGCACTTGCACCCAAGAAATTGACACATTTCTCTGAAAATCTTGCCTGATAAACCTGCTGTACAAATGAAAAACAGCAAACATTTTAACAAAAACCAGTATGTTTGTAACTAGACCTTGATTATCCACCACCCTCGATTATCTGTCAGTTTTTCTTGCACCAAAGTGGGCAGAAAACCAGGGGGAGTACTGTAAGTAAATATTAAGGAAAATCTAGAACAGGTTGAAGGCCACCTTGTGCCCTGTGCCTGGGATTTGCACTGGAGGAAGTACAAATGTGCCTTTTACTTTGAGGAAAACTGAAGTAAGCAATTGAACAACAGGGTGAACATTAAGGAATGTCGACGGATGCCCCAGGGGTGTTGGGAAGTACAGGGCTGAGAAGTATATCAAGTAAGTGATAACTTCACTCTATTTGCTGAGCCTTTGGCTTTCACTGTTAAATCTCCCTGTAACATTAAAGGAGTTAGGACCAAAGATTCAACTTATATTAATGTATGCTGATGATATATTTATAAGTGATGTACACACTTTTTTCCTGAACATTTTGGAGGTAATATCTACGTTTGGTTACATTTCTGCTCATAAGGCAGAATGGAGCAAAAGAGAATTAATGGTTTGGGGCCAAATTCTGATTCCTCAATAAATACTCATCCTATATTGCCTCCAGTAAAGGATGGTATTAAATATCTCAGGAAATGCATGTCAAAAAGCGTTACTTGCCCTATTCTCTTCTTGTAGAAAAAATGCCAACAATTTTGAAAGATGGCAGACTGTTCTTCTGGCTCTGATTGGGAAAATAAACATTTCTGAAAAGAATATTCTTCCAAGACAGCTTTTTCTCTTTCTGAAAAAAATCCTGTTATATGAACAAATCTTTTTTCTCTAACTTTGAAAAATTGGTGAGGCGGTTTCTTTAGAAATCCTGCTGTGCCAGAATTTCTGCAGATAAATTATACCTAGAAAAGAGCAGAGGAGAATTAAATTGCCCCAACATCTGGTGGTACTGCCTGGCTGCTCAACTAGAACAAATTTATGGATGGCTCTTTGAGAATAGTAATACATTTGCTTGGATACCAATAGAAACCTCACTGAATCAATTTAGAGGCTTTAAAAACTCTCTCATGCTCATTCTCACAGACTCTGTTAGATGCCAGAAGTGCTCCTTCACCACTAACACATCTGTGCAGCACTGCAAACTGCATTAAAAATATTAGGTATACACATTTGTTATCCAATTTCACACTCATAATGAATAATATTCTTTTTACCCCTTCCCATACAAACATCATCATTTTGGATTGGAAATCCAAAAGGCTCTTCCAGTTGAAGGAATTTTATGAGAATGGCTGACTTATCTCTTTTGTACAACTGAGAGACACATTTAATCTGTCTGACTCAAACAGATTCCAACATCTTCAAGTGAAAAAATGTGTGTTCTGAAAAACATGATATTTAAATTATTTTCCAAATAGATGGGCCTTATCAAATCTCTCTTTTTATCATAAATTATTTTCCAAGATTTTCTTCACTTCTGAAGGAGACCATTACAGCTAATTTCCAGTTCTTAAAGGGGAACAGTCAGCACCAAGAGCCGCACACCCAGGCAGGTGTGGGGCTGGTCCCAATTTGCACTTTGTGTGCAAAAGTATTTTTTTTTACTTGCAGTTTACCACATTAAAATAGATTGTATCAGACTGATTTTGCTGACTGGAAAGCTGACATTTTCTGTAACTACAGATCCCAGAATCTCCTGCAGCTGACATCAGAGGAGGGCTGCAGCAGTGGGAGATTCAATTGCCTGCAGTGCATGATGGAGCTGTCATAAGCTCCAAACAGATGTTTGTTGGTTCCGTTGTTCTCCCAGGGGCTAAGTACAGTCCTCTGTGACTGTACGTAGCTCAGGGAAGAGAGTAGCAGCAAACAAAACACCAGAACTTGTAAAACCTCATGCATTGCTGGCTTTTCCCACTACTGCAGCCCTCCTCTGATGTCAGCTGCAGGGGATTCTGGGATTTGTAGTCACAGAAAATGTCAGCTTGCAAGTCAGCAAAATCAATGTGATAAATCTATTTTACTGTAGTAAACAGTAAGGTAAGCAAAAATAAATGTTTTTGCACATAAAATGCAAACTGGGACCAGCCCTACATTTGATTGTGGGGCTCTTGGTGCTGAATGTTCCGTTTTATAAGAGGCATGGCAGAAGGAGCCTGGATTTGAAATCATTGACTTAAATTGGTCTGCAATACTAATATTTCAAAATTACATATTAAAACAATGGATCCACGACTGGTCGTCGACATATATTTTGTCGAACGACCAGACAACAAAACTGGCAGGTCGACTGCATTTTGCAGTTGGCTGCCAGTTTTGTAGGAAAACAAGTGTTTTCTTCAGGGGACTTTGTTCCCTGAACGCTCGCACAAGAGGGGATTGCTCTGCATCCCCACTTAGGATTCTCAACCCGAAGTTGGATGATTCAGGGTGCAGGACCCCAAAAGACAGTGCTGGGTTACAGTGGGTTCCCTACATTGATGTGGCACTGTTATCACTGTAGGGGACCACACTGTCAAAATGTCGCTGATAGTGCGGCATACCAAAATAATATGCTAAAACAAATGCATATTATGTCATTCATAGAACTTATCTGACACTTTCAAGACTTACTAAATTTGATTCATATATTTCAGATACATTTCAAAGATGCTTCTGCATAATGGTACAATTTTGCATTTTCTAGTAAGTTGGTCTCAGTTACAGATACTGCATTTTGAAATTGAATATATCACATTTTCTGAGCTGATAGGCTGAGACTTCCCTTTGGCCTGGAAACTGTGGCATTGGGTTTGCTTAGAAGTCATAATATTTAGTAAAGAAAATAGCATACTGGTAAATATAGGTCTCTTTACAGCAAAAAGTTCTTCTGCATCATTGTAAGGATACTACTTCTCCAAGTTTCTTGGAATGAGTGGCTGCTATGACTGATTGGCTTAAAGTTGGAAAAATCTTCTTTAAAAATTGAAGGCAAATTTAACTTGTTTGAGAGTGTATGGACTTTTTTCTCGAATAATATTTCCAAAAAAATGGGCCTTATTTGCCAAGACACTCGATGCTTGGCCAATACCCTTTTATTGACTTTTTTTTTGTTAAGGTGTAAGAGAGGACTTTTGTTTCCATACTTATATAGACCCACAATATACCTTATCTTAAGATATGTTAGTAGCTAAAGGTAATGCTGAATGTGTAAGTTTTATAATGCCAGTAAGACTGAACCGACCATGCATCTGAATCTAAAAATAAATTAATTAATAAATAAATGTAAGTGATAACACATGACAGGGTGTGTGGCCATGCTGGGTTATCCGCACAACTCAGGAGCATTGTGAGTGCCTTCAACCACATGAGATGTGGATATATCAGAGCCCAACCACACCCTGAAGGGTGTTTTCACACATAAATGGATACAGAATTAATATATTAGAAAAAACACATGGAGGTGCAGTTGTACAGTCATTAGGAATAATGCATAGCGTTTGGGATATTCAAACACGTTTAGTGATCACTAAACAGGTTAGTGACTTGCTAAGACCACTTTGTGGACCCAAAGCAGGGAGGGACCTCAAAGTGCCATATTAGACAGCATGGTTAGTGAGTAGCTAACCTGTTTGTGACTGGACCAAAAATATAAAGGTGCAACTATGCAAAGCAGCTGATAGAGCCTCGCATATAGGCACACTGGTATACTGGCAGGTTTGGAGAAGCCGTATGCAGCCATCAGTGCTGCGCTTACTACTGCCTCCCAAAACCAGTCTTTATTTGTATAACCCTTAACTGCGGCCTCCATCCCCTGTAACCCCCGACTGTCTGTAGCTATTAATCCCCAGTGTCCAGTGGTCCCCCCCAAACATCTCCAATGGTATTTAGTAACTGATCCCTGGTGTCCAGTAGTCCCCCCACCTCCAAACACCTCCCAACAATTAGTCCATATATCCCTGGTGTCCACTGGTCCTGTATCCCCTGAACAACCCACAGATAAAACCCACATTCTTTCCATCCTTTTATTATAGTGCAAGAGGCACAGAGAAAAACATAATAAGGTACATTAACATTTATTCTACATTTCCTTGATGTTCCCCATCCCTGGGTTTACTCCCCGCCTGACCCACGCCCTGTCCCTATTTGTCTCCTAGGTTCAACTGTCTCTGATCTACCCACCATAGTCCCAGTGCCTGCCCTCAGTGACCAGTATAAACTCTTCACTCACCTCCATGGCAAGCCACCAACTGACAAGTTTCTGATCACATGTCTACTGTAATCACAGCTGAGTACAGTAGGCGCATGATTGGGAACCCAGTTGGTAGCTTGCTGTGGAGGTGAATGAAGAGTTTGTGCTGGTGGCCAGGGGGCACTGATACCATGGCAGGTGGGTCAGAGAAAGTTGAACCTGTTGGGGGCTCAGTAGGGATAGGGTGGATGGCTTGGGTGGGGGTGTTGAATTCAGGGAGTAGGGGGACCATTGAACACTAAGGAACTATGGAATAAAAGCTAATGTATCTTATTATGAATTTATCTGTGCATCTTACATTATAATAAAAGTATGGAAAATGTGGTTTTCATCAGAGGTGTGTTTGGTAGTGGGGGGACAATTAAACACCAGGGACATATGGACTAATTGTTGTAGTAGTGTTTGGGGCTGGGGGAACCACTGGCACCAGGGATCAGTTATTAAATACTGTTAGGGGTGCTCATGGGCAGGGGGGATCACTGGACACCAGGGATCAGTCACTAAATGCCATTGGGGTGTTTGGGGCAGGTGGACCACTGGACACAAGAGATCAGTCATTAGATACTGTCGGGGGTGTTCTGAGGTGAAGGGCCACTAGACACCTGGGTTACTTAACTAAATACCTTCAGGAGTGTTCAGGGGTGGGGGCCCTACAAGATCACTGGTGCAGGCAGCCCTGTCATGTGCTGGGGGGTCACAAACTCAGTTTGTTCCTGGTCTGTAATGAGGCTGTAATGAGATGCAAATGACCCTATAGCACCTTGCTAGTGCTATAAGGTCATTTGCATCTTTAGGTATGAATATGGCAGTGTTCTCCAATGCAGCAATTGCCATTAGTGGGTCCTAACAGCCCAATTGCAATCACAATCCACATAGCACCCTATTGGCCATATACCTTCTGTGGCCAGTATGGGGTGGGGGGTTATGATTACAATCTGGTTAGGGCCTAGTTGGTATATTGGAGCATGCCTTTAGTGATCACAAAGTGAAATAGCACGCCCCAATGTATCAACGGTTTGCTCCAGGCACTAATTAGCTTTTGGAGCAAACATTTAGTGGGCTCTAATCTGACCTCTGTATAACCTGGCCTAGATGTTATGTGTTTGCAGTAATGGTAGAGTGGGGGCTTTCTTACCTAGTGTGAAAATGCTTTTATGCACACATTAAAAAAGAAAAAGAGCACACACACCATGCAGGTTAGGTTTGCATGGTGCTGTCTTTTACTTCATACTTTTATGCACAAGGCAGTATGGTGCAGTGGATTAAGGCTCTGAGCTGCAAATCTGGAGACCTGGGTTTGAATCCCACAGCCCCCTAGGTGCATACTGTGTGACCCTGAGCAAGTCACTTAACTTCCTTGTGCTCCCAGGTTGCACCTGCAAACAAGCTTTCAGCTTAGTGTGTCTCACCTGGTAAAATAACTGATAAAAATTTAACTTTTTCAAAACAAACTCTGGTCAGAGCCACTACAGCTGCTAATGTGGTCACTTGATAAGGACCATTTCACAGTATTAGTTTCAGTATTGGGAGTCATCGCGTGTCAAGTTTTGAAATGCCGACATCAATGACCCCACATGTAAACAGGGTAAGTGATGTCAGCATTTCAAAACTTGAAATGTGCTGACTGCTAACACTGGAAAAAAAAAATCTGTGAAACAGCCCCTCACTCAAGAACTGGTTTACACATCGATAAGCTTGGCATTGCACAACTGAAAGTGTAAAAAAAAATATTACAGCATTCAGCTGATGCTGACAGTTGTTCACCACGCAGAACACTTTTTAAACCAACTGTACAGAGATAAGATAATAGTCAGCCCTGACATTGCCACTGCTCACTACCTGAAATTTGTACTTGCTTAAAATTAGTCAGACCCTGCTGTTAGCAGTGCTGAGGGCAAAACAGCCCAAAAGATCTTGTTCTATGTTAGTGTCAGAAAACTCACAGTTTCCTGCAATTCACTTATGCCGACAGCTGGAGCAGTCCCATTAGTGTTATGTCTCTGCAAACAGTACAGAATTCAAAACATTGGGTTGTACTAGTACTCCCTTTTTTTAAGTTTTGATGAATGAAAGTCTAATTCATTTACAGAGACTCTCTGTTTACTCTGCAGAATCCTGCTTGTATTCAGGTTACTTCTTCAGGGTGCAGCTAGCTATGACTGATGAGGAGAAAGATCTGGGGTGCTCATGGGAGCAATGAACAACTCAGCACAGTGTAGGAAAGCAGCAGCAGTGGCCAACAAGATGCTGGGTTGTATTGCAAGGGGTGTAACCTCTAGGAGAAGGGAGGTGATTCTGCTATTATACAAATCACTGGTCAGACCCCACCTGGAGTACTGCGTTCAGTTCTGGCACCCTTACCTAAAGAGGGATATTAGATTGCTGAAAGGGGTGCAATGCAGAGCAACAAAGATGATCCTGGGTCTGGAGGAGTCACCATATGAGGTTTTATTTGTTTATTGAAATGTTTCACCAGGAGGGCACACTGAACAACAAGTTGCTCATCTCACGGTGTGACCTGGGAGGAAGGGGTTACATAGGGTTATGAAGGATGATCAGTTACAATAGTACGTGGGTAGTACAAACAATACAACATTGTAAGATTATGCAACAGCTGGAAGACAAGGTATTGTACAATAAACAGTAGTGGAACATTGGGTAAATTACAATACATGTCAAAAATCATACAAAAGAACATATAAATGTATAAAACAGTAATAATACAACAGAACCATTATCGTGCATGAGTGTACCTGGAGCAGACTCGAAGTAGTATGCAAGTGCTGTTGGAGTAAAAAGGATGGAGTAGGTTGTGCACGCAGGTGACCCAGAAGGGCAGGTGGAGAAGAGAGGGGGAGAGGCAAGAACTGAATATGAGGAGAAGGGGTAGCCATTTCCTGATTCCCCCTTCAGGATGTTGAGAACCCTTCCGGGGGGGGGGGTCAGGGTAGGAAGGCAGAAACTGGGGATTGGTATTAAGAAGGGTTAAAGCAGGAACAGCTAGGGAGAAGCAATTGTGTAGAGGTTAGATTGAGGGAGTTGAACATGTATTCTCTGGAAGAGAGGAAAGATGGGGGATATGATTGAGACCTTTAAGTACAAGAGAGGAATAAACAGGACAGGCATGGAGGGACTGTTCAAGGGGAAGGTGGGGGGAAACATTCGTGGTCATGACATGAGATTGGAGGGTAGAGGTTTAGGAGGGAAATGAGGAGGCACTTCTTTACGGAAAGGATGGTAGCAGAGTAGAACACACTACCAGCAGAGGTAGTGGCCTGTAAAACAGTAGGATGCTTCAAGATGGGCTGGGATAGGGCAAAAAGGAGGGTCATGGGGATAGGGTGGGTGGGGCAGCTGCAGGTAGGGTGCAGCTGCAAAATCGAGCAGACTCAATAGACCAAATGGCCTTTTTCTGCTGGCAGTTTTGTATGTTCGTATGTTCTACTCATGAACTATACATAGTTCTACATAAAATGTCTGATGAAGACATAGAATACGATGGCTCTATTGAGGTGTCTCAAGAAATAACACCTTATGCATCTGAGCCTATAGTTAATGATGGTTGCAGAATTCTCCATGTCTTCAACATGCTCATGATTAACTTCTCCATAATTAACCATAGGCTGAGATGCATAAAGTGTTATTTCTCGAGACACCTCTATAGAACTATTATATTCTATGTTTTCATCAGTGTGCAAAAATGTGTATGCCCCAAGTGTCCTCCAGATGCCTGTCTCCTTGCTGGGATGCCTGTTTCTTTGCTAACTTCTGTGTCATGGCTGCTGGCTCTCCTGCCCCACCCTCCCCTTCTGTCTCTACCTGTTGCTGCATGGCTGCTTTCTGGGGCCTCCTAATTCTTGGTGGCTTCCTGCTGTTCCTTCTCTACTGCAGTTCTGATATATCATCCTGGTAGGATTGGGACCCTTCTGCTCCAGTTCCATCTGTTGCACCTTGCTGGTGCTTGCTGGTGACTCCACTGCTTTTCTCTTCCTCTTTCCTGCCTTGCTAGGGTGGCTGCTCTGATGGCTGTGTCCCTGCTCTCTGGTTTTCCTCTTGTGCTCCCTCCAGTGATTGTGCCACCCAATGAGCAGTCTTAATTGATACCCTTTAGTGCTTGTGTATTGAGCTCCTGCTTCCCTGGTTTCCTGTGGCTGCTGGTCTTGCAGCTTGGTTGCTTCCACTCCCCTGCCTCATTGTTCCTGCTTGTTCTGGGGACCTGCTGGCCTGCTCTCTCACCCAGCTCCTCTTCTGCTTGTTGGTGGGGCAGGAGCTGCTGTTGGGGCTGACTCCATGCTCTACTCCTGTTGCTTGGGGCCATTTTCCCTGCAGCTGCTGTCCTCTCTGGCTGCTGCTTGGTACCCCTCCCACATGTATGCTGTTGTCGAGGCCATTTTGGTTGCTTTCTGTTGCCATTCTCACTGTTGCTGCTCTTGCACCATTTCCTTTCACTGAATACTGATATATGAAAATCCTACAATTGCTCCAACACCGCAGGTACACCGATGGGACACCAGGGAGAAAATAAGTAAGGTTTCACTATGGGGTGGGGAGGAGTTGAGACAGTCGCCAGTCACTGAAGGGGGTATTATTTTTTAGTGTGTTGTTGTTTACAGATATCAGCAAGAGTAATCCACATTTCTGTCCTGTGTAGTAGTTGCTGGCAGAAACAGTGTAAGGCGTCCAGCACGTACTTTATGTTCATGCTGAATTGGGAGTCTGTGATGTCAGCATTTCAAACATGACACGCGCTGACTCCCGATACTGGAGAAAAAATATTTGTCAAGCCAATGGTGGGTTCAACAACATAAGGAGCATATAAAAATGCACTATACACATTAACAATAAAAACACACACAAATAGGCCATTGTTGGTTATTTCTGATTTATGTAAATGTTAAAAACATGAATAAAACATTTTCTATCTCGTTTAAATTAACCTGACCAGAATAGCGTATGAGCAAAAACCACTGGATTTATCATGTTAACACCCCCTTTTTTCTTAGGGAGTGTCACAGGGTGTGGGAAATAATTCAGACAAGGCAATATTTCAAGATTAAAAACACACAGGAATATGACATTTATTTACAAAAAGTCAGAAAACCAAAAACAATCAAAAATAAAGAAAAGTAAGATGCAATGTCAATGACCACTTTTTCCCTCAGTGGTTTCTTGCAGTTTCCAATACACAGTCTCAGACAGCAGAATGGCTACGGTCTACTTACTTCTGTGTTTACTTTACTTAATTCTCACAGTCTACCTCACTGTAGACTTCCCTGTCTCACTTCCAAGGTTCATCTGCCTGAAGAACAGATTTGGGAGGTATTTATACTCCCTGAACAAGGTCACCTGACTAGACCCTTAACATACTTAACACAAATACAATGCTTTAGAATATGTTAGGTATCTAAATGTGACCTAAAACCATTACTTGGATAAATACCATTCTCTTACTGTTCCCATTTAGACAGCAGCCTAAAAATCAAAGCTTTTAATCATATTTCATTGTTAATTAGACATTTAATTGCCTATCAACCCAAAGGTAATATGCTTAGTAACCATCTGAGTGACAGGGGCTTATTAGGGGAACATATAAAAAGGGGACAGTAGAGGGTGCTGATCCCTTAGGAATACCCATTCAAAGATCACCAGCTCAGAAAAGGAGGAGATCTTCCATTTTCCTGAGTGACCAGGTGAGCATTTCTACCTGGTCAAACTTTAGTTTCCAAAGCATTATTTTGCTCAGCAATGATTGCTGCTTCACTACAGGATACACAGTAATGTAGGGGGTCTAAATCATCTAGTTTTATTATTTTCCCCTCCTTTCTGCAAGTCTTCATGCTTCTAATGTTCATTTTGCATGCTTTGCTTTTACTTCTTTTTAATGTTGCATGCTGTTTTAAGGCAGGGACACCTCTAACATGTCTCCAGGATCCTGCCTTATTTAACCAGAAGACGTTTATGCATTAGTTTTCTTTAACTCATAAACCAGGAGACTTTTATTTGGTAGTCTTCATTGCTTTATTATGTCCAAGGACATAATCCCCTTTTCTTACTGTACAGTATCCGTTTTGCTAACTCCTTGCACCTAGGGTTTTTGGGGGGCTGTATGAACCAAAAGTAAATGTTTTAGACAGAGTTAGAGAATAGAAATGAAGTATGGAAGCAGATAGTACAGTTTCATCCTAGGTGGCCTACCTAGGATAATAGAAAAAAGTATCTAAAAGTAGAACAGATAAGAGGGTATTGTAGCAACAGAAGTTTTAAAGTGGAAGAAAAAGAAGACAGGACAGGGTTCAGCAGTCCATTTTTATGGAGTTTAGCCTAGATCTGCCACACGGAGATAAGTAATTTCTGTCTTAAAGCAGCAGTACTAGATAATCAGGAAGTGATTATCAAAATTCTGCCTTTTGGCTGGAATCTTTCAGACACAGTTCTGGTTTCCATATCTATAAATGTTTTTTTTTTTTTTCTAACAGTCTTTCGTTTTTTAGATATTTAAAATGTATTTCCATTATTGTGGATCCACAGTAAATATGGCTGCTGCCTAATTTGCAGCCAAACTCCCCCCTCACATTGCATCACATATTTTATTTACTTCAGTGGGACCCTATGCTGTGCATTGTGACTGTCTGGGCATAGTACTGTGAATCATGTGCATGTGCATCTTGCAGCAGAGGGTCCGATTCAACATGGCGGGTGGGAGAAATCTAAACAAAAACAGAGAAAAATGGAGCAAAGTACAGGGTGATAGTACAGTGACAACAAGAAAAATTACTAGGTAAGTGCTCAACAGAGCACAGGAAACAAACTGTTGCAAAAGATCCGATTTTCTATCTAGTACTGCTGCTTTAATGGGATTCAATCTGCTCCTCCAAAACATTTGAAAGAAAATACAAAATAGCCTTGTCTCAAACTTTATCGGTAGTGGATACACAAAACTAACATATCGTAAGTTGGGAACTATACATTTCTTCAAATAAATACTTTTTTGTTTAAACAGCCTCTATCCTTTCCAATTATTTCTTTTTTGTTCACAACTCTTCAGTACTTCCTCCCAATTACTATCGACTACCTCACCTGGCCCAAACTTTATCCCTAATATTTTTATTGGTTCATTGAAAATCCTTATACCAGCTACCTGCTGTAGCTCACTGAATTGTATCCCTAGTTGTATACCTTTACATTTTTCTAAATTTAGTTTAGCTCCTGAAACTAAAGTATATCTCTGCATTACCTCCAATACAACTGTTACACTTCTTGTATTGCTCACGGAGACACACACATCACCTGCATATGCTACTACTTTAAGGACACCCTGGTAGTAAGGAAAGGCAATCCCTTCTATCTTATCAGTTTTAATAATTTCTCTGATGAAGAGGTCTAAAAAAAAAACATGTAGCAAAGGACTGAGCAGGTGGCCTTGCCACACCTACACATTTACCTTAATCTTCTTTCCTTTATTTCGTAAAATAAAAGGTGCCACAGTTGCTGTCTCATACAAGCTCTTTAATCAGTTCACAATTTTCAGGGACACCATATTTCAGCAATAAGGAAATCATAACTGATTCTGTCAAATGCTTTACTTTGGTCTAAGGATAGAAGTAGTCCAGAATAGTTGTTCCTTGCATAATATTCCCATACATCCTGTATTATAAAAAGATTGTCTTGTATAGTCCTATCAGGTAAAAAACAAATCTGTACCAGAGGAATTAAATATTGTGCTTTTTCCTTAATTTATTATGTAATATTTTAGATAAGATTTTAAAATCTGAATTTAGAAGACAAATAGGCCTCCAATTTTGAAGTTATGTCTTGTCTCCTGATTTAAACAAAAAATAACACATTACTTAAATGCAGAGAAGAATTTACAGTATGTTGTGCTCAAATATTTAATAGATTAATCTGGAGACTTTCCTGGTACATGATAGCAGGGAAATAGATAATGTGAACTAGCCCCACAAATGTGAAACTGTCCTATCTGCATCCAGGTATTCAATGAAATGTCACCATTTTTAAGCTCATAAGGTTAAAATTAATTTTTATTATGTTGTCTTGTGCATGCAGTGTAGACAACATATTGGAGTTGCTTGAAGTGGAAGAGAAGGTTTTGGAGGTGAGGTCATGTTGTGGCCAGTGGCACCACTGCTTTTTTGGGCTTGGATGTGTGTCACGAATGAGACTGCATGCTCTCTATGAAGCAGTTGCAAAGCGTGCTACCAACTTGAAATGTTTTAGCCACTGCAATGAGGGAGCTCCAGCTCATTGCAGGGCGTGCCTTCCCTGGTGTAACATTTCAATGAGACATGGTGGCGGCTGTGCCATCCGCTGTTCACAGTCCCCAGAAAAACTGATGTTGGGGGTGCCCAATCCCCATTGGCATCATGTCCCGTGCCAGTTGTTTGCCAAAGAGGGGGGTGCCCAGTCCCCATCGGCATCACTCCCCGGCCCCCTCTGCCAAACACCCTTTTTTTTTTTCCTGAACGGGTGTCCAGTCCCCATCAGCTCCAGTTCCCCCACCCCAAAACACACAGGTGGCATGCTGGGAGCCCACTCCAGCATGCCAAATGTACCTGTCAAAAGAAAAAAAACCTTCCTGCAATGTTCACATTTTTTTTAACCTGTAAAGTAGAAAGTGGTCCTTCACTGTCTGCAGCCCCCTCCCTTCCCCTCCGCAACCCATGCCCACCCACTGCATACCCCACCTCCCCACCATCCGTCACCCCATACTTACCTCTGGAGCCTGGTGCGATGATCTTCGGTGGACCTGGAACACGTCTGCACTCTTCAAAGCCAATCGTGAACTGAAGAAATGCCAGTAAGCTGCATAATGGCATAAATAGTTTTTTTTCAACTTTGGTGCATTACTCAGGCATTTTTGGGAATTTTGGCACCAAATTTTCAACCTGGGGTTATTGGGACCCCTCCTCATGAATTCAATCACTATCATAGCGTTATTCAGTCCCAAAAGGTGATTTTGCGGTCACTGTGCAGAATCACATTTCAGGACCGATTAATGAAATGACAGTGCCACTGTTCATGAGGTGGGCTCTCAAAAAGTCTATGTTTCAAATTTGTTGAAATCCAAAAAATTACTTTTACAAGCGTGCATTGTGCAGTTTCCACACATGCTCATAACTGTGCGAATCTGTAATATTTTCACTTCAGATTTTCAACATTGGCATTTTTCCACACCTCCTTATGAATAGTACAGCTGTCATGTTTCACATCCTGGCTGAAATGTGTCTTCGTACTTCCGACGCAGAATAGTGCGGTCGCTGTGGGAAATCAGTGTTCAGGACAGATTAAGAAAATCACAGTGATACTGTTCATGAGCAGAGGTCCTAAAATGCCAATGTTGAAATGTGGTGATAAAAGTCCATTAAATGACGTGCTGCAGAGTATGCGTTAACGGTTTCCTTGCCTTTCAATGCGTCACACAAATTTTAATATTTTCACTCTAGATTTTCAACATTGACATTTTTCACACCTCGTTATGAACAGTACAGCTGTCATTTTTCACATCTTGGCCAAATTGTGTTTTCGCACTTCCTGCGCAGAATAGCGCGGTCGCTGTGGGAAATCAGTGTTTGGGACAGATTAAGAAAATCACAGTGATTCTGTTCATGAGCAGAGGTCCTAAAATGCCTACATCTAAAATTAGGTCACAAACGTCCATAAAATGACTGTGTTACAAGCGTGCATTGTCCAGTTTCCATGCATGCTCGTAACTTCGATAATTTTTAATATTTTTACTCCAGATTTTCACCTTTGCCATTTTTTTCCCACCTCCTTATGAACAGCACAGCTGTCATTTTCTATGTCCTACCCAAAATGTGTTTTCGCACATCCGGAACGCAGTGGGCAGTCGCTGTAGGGAAAAAATGTTCAGAACAGAATAAGAAAATCACAGTAACACTGTTCATGAGCAGAGGTCCCAAAATGCCTATGTTGAGAATTTGGTGAAATAATTCCATAAAGTGACTATGTTACAAGCGTGCATTTCGCAGTGTCCATGCTCAGTCGTAACTTCGAGAATTTGTAGTATTTGCACTCCAGATTTTCAACATTGTCATTTTTGCACACCTTCTTATGAACAGTACAGCTGTCATTTGTCACATCATGCCCGAACTGTATTTTTGCATATCTGGTGCACAATCGCGCGGTCGCTGTAGAAAATCAATGTTCGGGGCATATTAAGATAATCATAGTGCCACTGTTCATGAGCAGAGTTCCCAAAATGACTATGTTAAAAATTTGGTGAAATAATTCCACTAAATGACTGTGTTACGAGCATGCAATGCATAGTTTTCACACATGCTCGTAACTTCAAGAATGTTTAACATTTTCACTCCAGATTTTCAACATTGCCATCGCTTCACACCTCTTTATCAATGGTACAGCTGACATTTTAATATAGTGCAGAATGGCACTGTCACTGTGGGAAATCAACGTTCGAGACAGATTAACAAAATCACAGGGACACTGTTTATGAGCAGAGGTCCTAAATGCTTTCATGAGGTGAGGTCACAAAAGGGTCATGTTTTAAAATTTGGAGTGCAAATACCAACAAACGCCCAGGACATTAGGGTTTCTAACTATTACATCCCACCCTGTACAGACTAACAGGCATCAGGGGTGTGTCTTTGGACTGTCTGCTGTAGTGCTCATGCCATTGGTCCTCCACCCCCATCCTGCAGCTACTGACAGGCATCAAGATGTGCCTTGGACTCTTCAGCCCCAAAGTTCAACCCATTTTCCTATGCTGCACCCATCTCAATATACTTCCTTATGAAATGGGGTGAGCATAAGGCCTGATGACCCCAAGGCACAACGCGACACTTGTCAGACTCTACAGGGTAGGGTGAGATGAAATGGCATGAGCGTTATGGCCAGCGACCCAAACACACACCCCAATGCCTGTCACTCTCTGCAGGGTGGGGTGGGGTTGCAGTCAGTTCCATACTTCACTGCTATTCCTATTATGCATCCCTCTAACTCCTGCACTACCAATTTCAACACCAGCAAGGCAACATTCGGCATTGATACATGCTTGTTTTCTTTTGGCACATAAAAAAACAACCCAAACTTTCAAATATCCAAAAAATCAGTATCAAACAAGTTATTCTATAATCAGTTTAGACAGGCAGTCAGTAAAAATGCAGTCAGATTACCACCGTTCCTTGCTTCTGCTTCGTGACTTCATGGCTCAATTGCCTATTCCAGTTATAGTGACTGCTATATTCACAGTGTGTTCAAACTATCAACTTCATACAAAGGTTTTTATTTCTTCAAGGTAAAGCCATCCATTTTCATCCAAACTTTGCTGAAGTCTGTGCTTCCTTATTCCTTCCACCATATTATTATTTCTCAACTGTTGTTCCACTAACTTTCTAATCTTGTATCCATCCGTTATAAGGTTTCCTGCAGGATCCCGCAACATAGTAAAATGAGATGCATTTACCCTATCCTTACAAGCTGTATGTGGATACTTTAAGGCATTTTTGGGGTAACATAATTTAATTCTGCTTGTAAAGTGCTTGTCCTGTCATAATGATATGTCTGCATTTCCTGCTTTAACTGTCTTATTTGCGCAGAAAAGTATTTCCCTGTTTGATCTGCTGTTGGAATTATTTTTTGTAGCTGATTTCTTAATTGTAAATATTTAAAAATTAATTTCTCTGTTCTTACTGAATTTCTGCACCCAAGTTCTTATCTTTATGTTGACATCTCCCCACCAATCTCTCACAATGTCATAAAGACATAAAGCAGACTGCCTAGCTGCTAATAGCTGTCTAATTCCTGTTTGTACTGCTGTGTCTTTTAAAAGAGCTACATTTATTCTCCATCTTTTATTATGAATATTATTATTAGCCCTAGTACCAACCATTACCGCTAACATCAAACGATCTGAAAATTCTATAGGAACTGTGTTGGCCCTTATGACATTCATGTTTTCTGAGATAAACACATAATCTATTCTTGTGACTAATGGACCTCTGATATAGGTACTACCTGGACCTGTTCCTTTAGCTTTATAGCAATCTATTAATCCAGCAGTTTCTGTGGTAGCACATGAAGTCCTTATGGACAAAAGGAGTACAGTCGATAGCGCATGTTCAAAATGCTGCAAAACAAAACCTCACAGTGTACAAAATAGTAATGTGTCTTGACAGCTCAACCTCAAAATTTAGTGGAGTGGTGATCCATGGTGGCGTGGTGTTGGAAAAATAAATTTGCACTTCAGGGAATTGTGTGCTGTTTTGGCAATAGCTGTTTTTGACACGTGCATTTTCATCTTGCAGCGTTTTCACTGCTCTGTATCTTAACACGGTGAATGGAGTTTGTTCACTTGATGTGTAAATGTTTCTACACATTTGTTAAAAGCAGTTTCTTCACATTTTTTAAAGTCACAGAATCACAATATAATTTTTTTTTCCACAGGCATATTTTGAATTAAAATCCAGGGTGCAGTTAAAGTCACCTCACCAAGAAATCTGTTTTGCAGTTGCTAAAAAAGGTTGTAGTTTCTCCAGCAAAGCAACCCTTTCCGATTTAATTTGTGGCACATAAACATTAATAAATAGACTTGGCTTCCCTTCCCAAAGCCCATCTAAAATCAAAACCCTTCCTGGTATCAAATTTATTAATGTAGGGTAAATCCTGAACCATTAAAGAAAATTCTTATCCTTTCAGCTTTATCTTCAGCAAAGGACCAAACAGATGGTCCCAGTACCCAATCTCTTTTAGTCTGTACCACGTAAAATATTGAAGACATCCATGTCTCCTGAAAGAAGATCACATCTATATTATGTTCTTGTAATAACAAAAAAAATGCCCCCCCTTTTGTATTTCTAATAATACAGACATTAATGTTAAACATCTAATGTTAAAGAAGCAAGTTTAAACTGCACCATGAAAAAAAGGATGTAGAAAAAAAGACTATAAGGTCAGCAAAGGTCAGTCAGGTTCCTGCCTACAAGTCTTCATGTATGTTCTTCTTTTTCTTTTGTTTCCCTTTTGCTTGCACAATTTCTGAGGAAGATTGTGAAGACAGGACTGAGGAGGCATCTGAGTCAGAATCCCCTGATTTTTTTCTTTTCTGACAGAATGTCATACTTATTATATAAGGGAAGTTCTGTTTTCTTCTGTAACCCCTGTGTTTTTCTAGAACTCCTTCATCTTGTAACAGGCACTGTCCATCTCTGAGGAGGGGGTATATCTGATGTGCCTTCCAAACTCTCCTCCATTTGATCCTGTACAAACATTTCACTGGTTTCAGGTGTTTTATTCATTTCTCAGAACCCTGTCCTGTCTGGAGTAATTCTTCCTTGTACTTCACTGTTTGTTGTGTTGTCTCATTTCTTGCTGTATTCTGAAAAATGTATGTTCTATTAATTTGTGATATATGGTCTACAGCTTCCTGAACTTCTTCCTGGGTGTCCAACACAGAGAGTATCAGGCCTCCTTGGGCATTATTCTCTTTTTGAGGAAATTCCATGTTACCCCTTTCTTTTGTGCAGTTTTCATTAAATCCTCCTGGTCTAGTCTGTTTTTTCTGTTATGAGCAGCCCAAGAACAATTTTGAAAAATATGACCTGGTTCGTTACATAAATTACATTGATAATAAGTTTCACATTGTGTACTGACGTAACCAAATTCTCCACAAAGTCCATATTGAAGTTTATCACAAGTATTGCAAAGGTGAGTTCTGGCCCCACATTTATAGCCAGACATTTTGGCTGACCTGAGTAAAAACATGCCGTACTCCTCTGTCTCTCCCTAGAAAAAAAAACTGATAACTGTGGTATGCCAGACTCATTTTGTCTTAGTTTCACCCTAAATCACCATCACGCTGCACTACAGTGTCAGTATTGGGATATTAACCCACATGCTTGGTGTGGGGATAGAACTCACAGCCTTCTGATCTCTCTGCCTCAGAGGCGAGTGTGCTACCTGCTGAGCCACTGACACTATTAATAATATCCCATATTTCTTTCTTTTTGTGAAAGGGGTAACGTGGACAACAGTAATCGGTGGCTCAACAGGCTTACTAACTGAAACTGGGGCACAGAAGGCTGTCTCACACCAGGCACTGAGTTAATCCCAACTCTGTTTACTAATAGTCACAACATGAGGTGCTGCCTCCTGGTGCCGTCTTTTTGGATGAGATGTTAAACCGAAGTTCCATCTGCCTGTTCTGGTGGTAGTTCAGGTGGATGTTAAAGATCCCATGGCACTTCTCGAAAAGAGTAGGGGAAATTGTTATTAAAACAGAAACAAATGCTACAGTTCATACAGTGTTACATCACACCAACTCAAAAAAAAAAGGAAAAAAAGAAAAACAGAAATAAGTATTACATCATACATAAAAGTAGAGTGTTCTCAAAACAATATTCCCCCACAAGAAATCCTAGAAAAAGAAGACAACCTACATGAATATTATAGCATACTTCACCCAAACCACACATAAATCGTATATAACTCCCAACCATCCAATGACAAAAAACAACCATGGGTTAATAATGCTATCACATTAGTTAATACAATATTCCCCCATTACACAGTATTCTTAATCAAAGTCAGACTTCCCTGTTCAGGTTCCTCTCTTGAGCTCTCCTTAAGTAATAGGGGCATCACTGTCCGTAATCCAGGGCATACCCCTCCTACGTTCTAATAACACATTGTCTCTTAACTTCATTTTCTCCTTTTTATATATCATCAGTATATCCTGCAAAATTTTATTACATAACTCTACATATGAGCCTTCTTTTTGTTGTAATGTATTTTTGTTGTAATGTATATCTGCACCTCATCATCCAAATATTCCACTTAAATATCACCATAACTACCTGCAGGGTACTGACATCCTATTTAGCTCACTTCCCATCAAAGACACCATACAGAAGGTTCTCATATATTATTGTTCTAAATACCTTGTCATTCCACTGTTGTGCCAACACCTCCCAAAATACCTTAATAAAAGAACAGTTAAAAAACAAGTGCTTTATGGTTTCTTCTTGCTGGTTGCATTTCAGCCTGCTGCAGATACTTTTTTGTAACTTTTTATGCTTTTGATTAGCTTTTACATTAATTCGCTCATGGCACGCCAACCAGTGAAGATCCACATTTGCTCAGGGACTCTCGTGTTATTAAGCAACTTCTCTAAATTCCCTCTAAATATATTATGACATTTTGCAAAGACTTCTGTCTCCCCACACAAGGAGGACAATAGATTATAATATAACTGTATCCTGGGTACCGTAATAACCTGTCTTGTTGAAATTTTCCACTGTTTTAATCGTAAGAAAGTACTTCTTAAATATTCCTGTATTATAGCTGACTGTTTTAACACTCTAAAACTTTGCGACTCCCACTGCCTCATCCATAAGCCACATTTATCCCACATCATCTATTCCTATCCCATCTCCTATAACAACACCATAGGTTTTAAGTTACAATAAAAGTAACATCTATTAAAGAAAATTATTGGATTCGGGATATTCAGGCCACCATCTTAATGGGTAGATATAGTATATTCCTTTTTAGTGGATTAAGTCTGCTACCCCAATAGGCTTGAAAAAAAAAATACTAAGTAAGGATGTCTCTATATTTTTTGGGGGAGGAAAGATATAATTAATATATATATATAAAAATGGGGATCAAGTATGTTTTAATCAAATATACCCTTTTTTTTTACTAAACCTCCACCTATTCCATTGAGCCACTCTTTGTTTTCCTATTTCCAATTTTCTTCCCCAATTCATTTCACCCAGATTACCTGCTCCAAACATAATTCCCAAAATATTTATCGGGTCTGGTACTATCTTAATTTGTTCCACAACATCACTTTCTTTCTGAAGATAATTTATTCTCTGTCCCACACACTTATTTAAATTTAGCTCAGATCCAGAATACCTACCAAAATTCCTACATATTTCCAGTACCCTTTCTACTGCCCATTTGTTCCCAACCATAATATTCATATCATCTGCATATGCTACGACTTTATATTGAAGTAGCTTTCCTTTAACACTGACTACTCCTGCATCATTACTTATCTTCCGCAATAGTGGGTCCATGAAAAAATCATATAACACCGGGCTTAAGGGACATCCCTGTCTCACTCCCCTTTGTAACTTTATTATAGGCCCTTTCCACCCATTTATTATTGGTACCACAGTAGTGGTATTATATGTAGCTATAAAGCACCCAATCATAGTGTCAGGGATTTGGTAGTATTTTAAAACTTCTTACAGAGAAGCGTGAGACACCTGATCAAAGGCCTTTTTATTTGGTCCAATGAAATCAAGTACCCAGCTGTCTCCCCTAACTTCCCCAGTATTAACAAAACATGATTTTGCATAAACCTACCAGGAATTGCATATGACTGTGCAGGAGAAATTACTGTGCCAGCCACCGACATCAATCTCTTTGCTAAAATTTTAGTTAATAGTTTGAAATCCGAATTCAACAGGCTTATTGGCCTCCAGTTATTTAAGTCCCTTTTGTCCCCTTTTTTATAAACATACGTTAAGACCCCATATTCATATATAGTAGCACCTCCTTTGTGAAGAGTAATTGATTAAATGTTTCTTTTGTCTCAAAAATAAGATCCTCCCCCATTAGTTTTAGTAGCTCATTTGGCAGGCTATCCGGACATGGAGTTTTATTTTTTGCCAACGCTGAGAGTGCTTCCTTTATCTCCCAATCTTCCAAGGGTGCTACTAATTTTCCATTCAGTGCTGCATCAGTCTGCAGAATTTCTACTCCTTCCAACAGGTCAGACAAATCTACCTCACCCATTTCTAAGGGGGCATACATATCAGATGTGTATTTTATTACCAGTTGTGCAACATCCCTCTGGGTCTTCCACTCTTCCCTGGGTCATCCCTCAGTACTGACATTTCTTTTGCTTTTGCCTTCCTAATACAGTTTTCAAATGGGCAGACCACCTCTGCCTTGCTCACTGTTTCAAACTGTTGTTAATGGTATATCATCCTTACCTTCCCCTCATGGTACTCTTTCATTTTTTGTTTTACTACAGTAATTTGTACCATGAGATTCTGACCAGTCTCATAAGACATGGATAGCAAAGTCTGCAAGCACTTTATTTCCTGCAACTATGCCAGATAATGTTTCTGACATCTCTTCTTACTTAATTGCTTACACAGGTTCTGCATATCATGCTTAGTATCCTCCCACCACCTTACCGCCGAGTCAAACAAAATAAAACAATGATTTCATTGAAAAAAATAAAAGTTTTAATAGCATTTAGGATGTACAAATCTTCTACCAGAGAGTTATTCTATTTTCAAAATCCTGGCCCTCTTCTAATCGCCTCAGGGGACCCAATTTTAATTTTGACTATACTGTGGTCAGAAAATTCAGTGGGAATAACTTCTGCATTCATTACTGGAACCTTCTCTGATAGAAAAATGTAATCAATCCTTGAAGCAAGCTGTCTCTTATGAAAAGTGGGTGTATTCTTACTAACCCCTGAAAAAAAGCATCCTGTAATTTTGCCTTTTTCATTATTTCCGAAAGAAGATTAGAGTCACAATATTTCTTTGAGGATTTCTCTACTAAAGGGCAATTAAAATCTTCTGCCAGGATAACTTGTTGAGCTGTGTACAAGTATAGCTGTATTAGTTTAAGGAAGTCACATCTTGCAGCTTTGGTTTGTGGGGCATAGTGATTTATAAGCCTATACTGTGTATTTCTTATCATCACATTCAATATTAAATTTCTTCCCAAAGCTACATCATATAATTTCAGCACCTTAACCTCGGGCATTCTAAAAAGAATTCCTAACCCAGCACATTGCTCTTGCCCCAGGGACCAAAATGATAGGTATTGATACCACTCTTTTGTTGCCCCTTCAACTTCTTTCAGGATGTGGAGATGGGTGTCTTGCAAAAAGAATATTCTGAACTGCAAACAAGCTAGACAAGAAAATACCATTTTCCTTTTGCCTACTCTCTTTATGCTATTCACATTTATAGAATGAGCAGCGAAAGGTTCATTCATTTTTGTTTTGTTTTAAGTTAAATACATCATTTAAACTTCCCCCTTCTCCTCCCCATTTCTTTATGTTTTGTTTTCATTTTTGCCTTCCTTTTCAAAGGACCTTTTGGTCTCCCCTGTTTCTCTTTATCTGTTGTACCCTCCGGGATGGAAGAAACCACTGAGGAGTCATTTGAATCTTCCTCAGAATCCCCAGATTGCAGTATGTCAAATTAATTTGCTAGACTCACTGCTTTCTGTTTCGTAATCGATTTTGTGAAAATTATTTTTTGGGGGTCTCAAACCTCAGACCGTCCTCCTTCTCTTGTCTACCTGGGTTAGGATTCACAACGTGGTGGGGGGCATTTCATTTGTACACCTTTCCACTTCAGGTATGACTTTCTTCACTATTCCCTCCTTCCCCTCATCCCTCAGAGCATCACTTACTATCTTTGAGGAGCATTCTCCAACATTCTGAGTGTCTTGCTGAACCCCCTGTGCCATCCTACTAGAGACCTGGTGGGGGGCACTGTGGATTGGGTCACAAATTCAAAAGGTCAGGTTCTAATTACTGATCCATTACAGAAACTTGGCTCTTCCTCTTTCCTATTCTATCCTTTTGCATTAAGGTGATTAATAACCTCTGCTCCTCTCCATCTGCTTGCTCCCCAATGTTATGCACTGCCAACTTGCAGTTCTGGACGGTGTGGCTCATCTCGATGCATAAATTACATTTACACTCCTTCAAACACTGTGCACTTACATGACACAATCCTCCATATATCACACACATTTGCCTGTCACAGATACTGCTTAGATGTTCCACTGACCAACACTTATAACACATTTTGGGCAGTCCTGGATAGAATAAAATCCCCCTACCCCTTCCCAAAAAGAAAGAGTTTGGTAAGTGAGCAACTCCCATATCAGATGCTCTTAACAGCACCTTCACCTTCCAGCCCCCTGTCCATATGTTTTACATATCCAGAATGGCCTCTGGATCCTCCATAACAGTGCACTTTTGCTTCAACCACACAGTCAGGTCACTTACACTGACACCCTCATTCCTAAAAAGTACCGATATAGTTTTTTGTGCAGGCCGAGTAAGAGGGATCACTATAAATGTTGCTCACAATGCAGTTTTCTTCAGAGTACTGTACTTTGTCCAGAACCTTTCTAGTCCCAAAGATGTTTTGAAGCTCACGTTGAATGTTGTTTCACCTGAGATATGTATCAGGGCATAAATTTTGTTTGCAAAGAATTTCATGGAGTCCTTAATCAATGTCCTAGCAACAAACACTCTATCCGAGGGTTCCAACATGCCCACCACATACATTAGTCTCACTGCATTATATCGTTTAGCAGGATATATTGGTGTTTTGAAAAATGAAGAGTATGCCTTTGGTGCTGCCTGGTTTACTGTATTTAATGATCCTGCATTTGAGACACCCTGGACCTTCGGTAGTTCCCCCTCCTTCTTTTGAATCATCATCATCAACCAATTCTATTGTATAGTTAAAAAACTTTTCCAATGTTCAAAATGCAAACATACATATTCATTAGTGAATCCTTAAAAGAAACAAAATAATGTGTTTTAAATATGATAAACATCAGCTTTACACTATATTAATCCTATTCTTCACTTTCCTAACAGCAAATAAATATTTTGCCAACCTTTCCACAGCTCATTCATTCTCTGTATGGAAGAGAATATGTGTCAACTTGTTCTTATCAAGTGAATACATTTTATTCAAAAAGGGAACTAACCAATAATTATGATGTTTTTCATACCAGTTGCAGTTCCGAAGAATATGCAACAAATCTTGTTTACCCCCTTTCTCACAGTCACAATCCTCACTAATTATTCCATCTTTCCTATATCTGAGATTTAAAACATTACTAGGAAACTGTTCAAATTTATAGCAAATAAAATTGCCACGAATCTCTGGGTCAGTCAATATTTCTAAATATTTCTTAAAACCGTGACTATAATTATTAGCTGCAAACCATCTAGAGTAACGAGAGTCAGCTATCGTAACCAAATCAGCATTATTCCAATAATTTTCTAATTTTATTTGAATATTTTTTCTATATTTGGAGTTGATAATGATTCCTTTATCCACCACTTTTTTTAAATGAGACAGATTGTACTTTTCCAACATTAACAGAATTGAATTAAACCAAAAAGAGGTTTTATATGCCAATTTTTGCCAAAATTCTTTTTCCTTTAGACAACTTTTAACAATTATATTTTCAATTTTGTTGGTTACCCGAATCCAAAAATGTAATTTTCTTGAATGTATTAAAGCACTGATATTAGTCAAGCCCTTCTCTTGAATCATTAATTCTGCAGACATTGGCAATGTGGTCTTAAATAATAACTTTGGGTTCTGGGTTAATTTTAATTTTTCAGGTACTTCATTATTTATGTCTGTGTTAACAGTTTTATCTAATATGCTCAAGTCAGAAAAGGCACTCACCATATTTTGGGTTTTTATGGGTGTAGCTCCTGATACCCATTCACTCGTACTTGTATTACATTCCCAGCTGGCTTCCAGTAATGCTTTATGTACCGACCACTCCTTCTCCAACCTGCTCATGGTAGTTTTCTCGCCACTTCAGTCCGGTTGCTGTAAACCCTCTTGTGCAAAACCTGCTTCTCTTCCAGCTATCTTGCCATTTTTTTTGGTGCTGTCCCACAATTTTGTGTGATCTCTGCATTTTCTGCCTCCTCCACTTCAGTGGCCCAGCTGCTCAGTCTACTCTTTGAAGTGGATGCATCACTGCCCCACCCCTGGGCCTTTTTGATAGGATGTCCCTTTCTATCAGATCAGAGATCTAAGTGTTTCTTCTCCAGCTGTGCACTCTGAAATAAAAGGCTGCATTCCTCTTTCTCAATTCGCACATCATTTCCCAACTCTGAGTCCTGTAGGGTGTCTTCTGAAATAGCATCACTCACATCTGAGGTTTGAATCTCACTTACATCAGGTACTTCCCTTTGATTTAAAGGAATATTCTTTACCAGATCAGCAGCTTGTTCGTGATTCAGTCCTTGAGTGGTAACTTCCACCATCTCCATTTCCACAACACTTTCTTCTAGTAACAAAATGGGGCCTTCAGACTCCCCCATTTCCATTTCCATCTCCTCCTTTCAATCCTCCTGGTCAGCCATCTTGGTTCTGCAGACAAAGGGATCCCCTCAACTCACAGGAAGCAAGGCTTCCTGCAGGAAGAGTAGGGGAATTTCCCCGGGGCCCTGGCCAAATTTCCCCCCCATTCACTAAACATACCACTAACAGTGTAATTTGGTTCAAGGTCAGTTGCCATTCATCTGTAACCCCCTCCCCCGGGTCATGCCTGAAAATAGGCAGAATTTATCTAGTGCACTTAACCGGTCAACAAAAAAACTAACACCCTGTCCAAAAACCTTCAGAATCTATTAGTGCTTCTGGAGGGCTTAGTAGCTCTTATCTTTGTTGCAGCCAGTGAAGAATATCCCCAATATTTACACCTTCATCGCAAAACATGATCTTTACTTGTTTCACTATTGGCTTAGTCAGTGAAATAACAATAAAAGGGAACCCAAAAGCAATTGGAAACAGTAGCAGTGTGCAGGAGCTAAGGCTGTGATAGGGAACATTGTGTGGTAACCCTTAATTTTGTTGCAGAGTGTGCTTCTGCTTTTACTGGAGCCCCACTTACTGACCTGGCAGTAAGTGGGAGGAGAGTGGCTGTAGTTCTCTACATCCAGCAATGAACTACTACAGCATTATACTGCATTTTAAAGCACCGTTTTGACTAAAGTATACATGCTTGTGCTTTAACTCCGTATGAGAGGTGGACGCACAGTTACATATACTGAGGCAATTTCACTTTTAATTGCAGCATAGTTGTGAGGGTACCACAACCCCTACACACTACTTCTAGGGCATTCTATTCCATATCACTCAGCCCTGCCACAAGTAGGGTCAGCGCGGGTAGGGTGCGCGTTGCCACGTGCAGTGTCGGTGTGTGCCGGCTATGTCAGCTGGTACACAGTTGGGAGCAGGGAGGTAACATAGTTGATTACTACATAGTTATAAGGTTTACCATAAGGATGTGTACTGGGTGCCGTATGTATGCTGAGGGGGAAGATATGTCTGGGTTTATATGCGATAACTGTACCCTGATAGAGGTGCCAAAGTCAGAAATTGTGGCACTACAACATAGAGTGCAGGTTCAAGCTGATATCTCTATGCTTGAACAATACATAGACACAGTGGCTGAAGTCATATCTAAATAAGAGCATTCCTTACTACCTAACCCATCTGTACCTTTAGTTCAGACTACAAATGAGCCAGATAATAATGACTGGTATGTAGTGCACAAAACATCAAAAGGGAAAAAGGGAAAAGGGAAGAAGAAATATAGAGGGCTCTTCTAATATACTAACTCCAAATAAATACAGTGCCCTAGTACCTGATTACAACCATAATGATGGGGAAGAATCCACAACACAAGTTGACCCTGGGGCATCCAGCTGTAGTCAATTAAGTACTCATGAAATAATGATAAATGATATCCTATTGACCCTGCTGAAGCAGCACAATTAGGAAAAGCACCAAGGGATGTTCTTTTTATAGGGGATTCAATGCTCAGGTATACTGACCATGTTATTTGCAGGAACAGAAAGGATTTCACCACAGTTAGTGTACTGCCTGGGGCTGGTATTGGAGGCATAAGGAAGCTACTCCATGGCTTACTGGAGAATACCTCTAAACCACTGACCTTTTTACATGTTGGGGTAAATGATGTTGGCAAAAGAAGCCTTGCTGACATACAGCAGGACTTTAAACATGTAGAGAAATCCCTTACATCCTCAGGATGTAAACTGGTCATCTTTGGTATTTTACCTGTCCCCGGGGCTGGCCATTCACAAAATGTGGACATAAGGAGATTAAATGGGTGGTTAAAGCACTGGTGTTATAGAGAAGGGTTTGCCTATGAGGATCATTGGGAGGATTTTCAGACACCATACTTATTTGCACAAGACAGCTTACACCTCAACAGGCAGGGGAAATGGATATTTGCCAGTAAATTAAAACAACTAGCTGACACCCTTTTAAACTCCAAGAAAGAGGGGATGCGGGGTCCACAAAACCCAGAAGTAATAACACCAGCAACACTACTAAGTCTAACTGGAACGTCATTCTATTAAATTCTAGAAGTCTCAACAATAAAAGGGATGAATTAAAGTTGACACTACATGACTCCAACATTCACATATGTGCTATCACTGAAACCTGGTGGAGGGAGGAGGACACCTGGGATAAACAGATCTCTGGCTATACTTGAAATAAAAAGGACAGGTTACATACAAAAGGTGGTGGAGTCGCACTATATATTTTAGACAGCATTGTATCAGAAAGTATTGACTGTACTACGTGGAGCAATTCTGAAATTCTTTACTTAAAATCTCCCCACACACACACACACTCAGCGAAGATCAACATCGGTGTTGTGTATAGGCCACCCACTATCCCAGTCCTGGGCAATAGCTTAGTATTAGATTTTATTAAACGTATTACGCAGGAGGATAATGTTATCCTATTAGGTGATCTAAATCTCCCAGGTATAGAGTGGGATTCATTAAAAATGGAGTCCCATGTGGAGGCTAGCTACCTTGAAGCCTTCATGCTAGGAGGATTAGAACAATTTGTCCTAGAAAACACCAGGGGTACCAACATCTTAGATGTGGTATTGAGCAATATGATTAACAATATCCCCAACTGCACAGTTGAGGCATCCCTGAGCTCAAGTGACCATTCCATGGTTAGTTTTAAATATCTGGGGACCATGGAAAGCAATACTGGCAGTACTGTTTTATATAACTATAATATTGGCTGACTTTAACAGAATGAAATGCAAGTTGGCTGAATGGAACTGGACAACATAATTTGAAAATGAATCAGTGCCACTTATGTGGGATAAGCTCAGTAAAAAACTTAATAACTTGTTCTACGTGTACATACCGACCACAAATAAATATAATAGACCCAGAAAAGCCCTTCCCCCATGGCTGATCCCTGCCGTCAAAATAGTAATAAAGACGAAAAACAGGGCATATAGCAGGGCCAAACAAAGCGCAGACAAGAGGTGTTGGGAAACATATAAACAATGTCTGAAAGACACCAAAAGAATTATAGCAAAGACCAAGGATAAGTATGAGTACCACCTACAGTACCTACTAAGGCACAGGACAATTACAAGTCCTTTTATGCTTCAATAAATAATAAAAAGGGAGTTAGTAGGACGATTGGCCCTCTAAAGGACAGCACTGGGAATCTATTAACAGATAACAAGGATGTGGCTGACCACTTTAACAGCTGTTTTTCCTCTGTCTTCAATGTAGCATCCAAAGTAAACACTGAACAACAAATGTCAGTAGGCCCCCAAACTGAGTTCCAAGATGTGGTGAAAAGACTAAAAAAACTTAAACCACAATAAGGTGCAAGGCCCAGAGGGACTACAGCCAATAATTCTTAAACAGCTTGCTGAGAGTCTGGCAGGACCTGTTACATTCCTCTTCCAGCAATCCTTAGCTACAGGACAAGTCTTGGGAGTATGGAGACAAGCCACAGTCATCTCAATACATAAGAAAGCCTCCAGGCAGGAGGTTAGCAATTATAGACCTATCAGTCTGACTTCTGTCCTTGGAAAGATACTTGAGGGCATAGTTAAGGACATGATCATGAATTATATAGATACGCTAGGGGCTGGGGATGAGACACAACACGGATTCACAAGGGGCAGGTCATGCCAAACAAACCTGTTAGAATTATATGGTAAAGTCAACAGCACCCTAGATGTTGGCAATTCAATGGACGTTGTGTTTTTGGGCTTCGCTAAGGCCTACAACAAAGTCCCTCATGAGCAGCTGATTGAAGCCCTTAAAGAACCTGGAGTCCAACCAAGAGTATCTAGATGGATTGGGGCCTGGTTGACAGGAAGGAGACAAAAGGTCTGCATTAGGGGAGAATTCTTCGGTTGGGCAGATGTGACTAGAGGGGTGCCTAAGGGATCCGTGCTGGGTCCTTGCCTTTTTAATTTGTATATTTTGATAATGAAACCTTGGGCAGACATATGGCTGTCTAAATCTGTGAATGACATGTGACTAGGTCTCCCAGTAAATAGTCAGGAGGATGCAGTGGTGTTACAAGAAGTACTGGGGGAACTCGAAGCTTGGGCACAAAACAAAATCCTTATTCAATATCAAGAAGTGCACAGTGATGCACCTGGGTAAAAACAACCCCCTGATAAATTACACATTAGCTGGGCAGATACTAAAGATAGTACAGGATGAGAGGGATCTGGGAATAAGGGTTAGCAACAACCTCAAATTCAAACTACATTACAACCAGGGGATTAAAAAAACTAGTGGTATTCAGAGCTGTATTCACAGACATATTAAGAGTAGAAGGAAGGCAGTCTTGCTTCCCCATTATACTTCTCTGGTGCACCCACACATTGAGTGCTGTGCCTAATTTTGGGCTCCTGGGAATAAGGGAGATATAAAAGCCCTGGAGAAAGTTCAAAGTAGGGCCAGAAGGAGAATCAAAGAGGTCCAGGGTCAAAACTATGCACTAATGTTGCAAAATCTGGAGCTATATTTGGTAGAATATCGCAGATTAAGGGGGGGATGCGTGCCTGATTTTTAGAACACTGTCTGATTTACATCTATGGGAACAGCTGGGACTTACCTTGAGAGACTAGAAATATAATACCAGAGCCCACTCCTTACAGTTAATAGGTGACAGATATAACACTCAGATATGGAAACACTGGTCCTCTGTGAAGGTTGTTAAAATTTGGAACAAACTCCCAGTAGAAGTGGTTGCAAGCAGAACCATGGAAGCTTTTAAGCATACCTTAGACTTCTCCTCGATTAGTAACAATATTACTGGGTACTCCTAGAGTTCAAGTGAGCTATAATGGACTCAGTCTCTACAAAGTTCAGAAATAACCCATGAAACCTATGAAGTAAAGAGGAGAACACTTCACTTGATTATATTTCATTCAAAATGCTCCATATCAAAGTTATCTTCACTGGACACATGAATTAGAGCATACACATCTGAGGGCCCAAAGCTCATGAATTCTTTTAATATTGTTCCCCCAACATAAGCTCTGTCTGGTCTGGGGTCCATCCCTCCTTTATATCTTATTCAAACTGCGTTTTTTCTTGCAGCAGGTTCTTCCCTATTTTTAAACAAATCTGCAAAACTTGTACCTTGTTTTGGAGGGGGGGGGGGGTGCCACCTGAATTTTTTTCTAAATCTCCAGTCTCTTCCTCTGCAGAGTTCATCCTGTTTTACTGTCTGTGGGTTGAACATCTCCATATCATATGCACTTGTGGGGTTAACTGTCCCTTTCATATTTTTTGACACTCCTTCATTCACTGTATTTGTAAAAATTATCTTATCAGTCTTTGGTTTTTTCAGTTACTGATTTAATATGTTCCCCAGACCCATTAACGCTATTAGCTTGTGATTCTGTCTCTTGCCCAGCACCAATAGCGACTGTAATAACTTCACTGGAAACAGCATTATTTTCCATTTCCCCAGTAATGGTAAGTAAATTTGAATTTACCTGTCCTTCTGCAACATTTGCAGACTGTGCTGCTTGTGAATCTTCAGAGTTGTACATCTCACTCGGTCCCTCTTCTCTAGCCAAAACGGCCATTGTCCTGACTTCTGGCTGCTGAGATTGCGAGCTAAAAAAAACTCACTGCATGCTATTCAGCAGTGGCCCCCTTCTGCACAACACCCCAACAGTGAAACCTGAAAACAGACCATTACAGCGACAGTCGCTGTAATGGTTTGTGTTCGGGTGTTGCTTTCTACACATATTCTACCCCCTTCCCGGAACAACTTTGACTTGGAGTTGATTATATTAATATCCAGGAGGATGGGTGCCGGGGGGGGAAGAGCCCCCCACATGGGGGTCATGGCGTGTATAGCCCCAGCAAAAACCACTGCCATTTGGATGGCACAATACCAGTGTTGGTATTATGCCATTGATCTGCACAACATCATTATTTTTTCTGTCACATAGACTTGGTCCTTCCCTATTCAGGATCTGGGACCCATTTTCCATTTTCTAATTTCTTCCATTCAGCCACCCTGCAATGTGCATTTTGGTGACCAGGCTTCTATATAACAGAGCCACTCCTGAACTCCAAACTCCACTGCAATTCTTGTTCCAGCTGATGTCAGTGGTCTTTGATCTCTGACAGAAAGCTGAGTGTCAAAATCCACCCGAGTTGTCAGAGTAGAGTTTGTTGCGTCTAATCCAGATTTTTCTAAACAGATTTCTGCAGTGTCTTTCTGTTGAGATTTGCTTGAGGTTTTGTGAATGTGTACACTTTTTTAATGCTTGTTTCGTTCTATTATAACGCTCCATGGGCCGGATTCACAAAAGGCAAATCAGGATGCAAGGCAACTTGCATTGGAAAAAATGGTGCAAGTAGCACTTGTATCCTGAGTTGCGTCCAGAGTGGGTATTCACATACGCAGCCTGTGACATGCTACAGGCTGCCTGTACCCATCTGCACCTATGCACCATAAACCCCCTTGCGACATGGCGTAAGGGGGTTTATGGCAACATTTGCACCCTATTCAGGTAGGGTGGCTGCTATGTCAACAAATGGGATTCTGAGACAACCACCAGTGAACATCTGTCAAAGACCAGTTATGCTACCAAAAAGGTGGTCTAAGTGGTCTTTGCTGTTCACTGGAGGTTGCCACTGTGCCCCAGCACCACATCCCCTGTGGGTTACAGCCCCCCCCCATGGGCTCCAGGACCTAGTCATGACACACACTGTGCCAGGATGGGTGTGTGGATCACCCTTGTTTCCCAGACCCCACCCACACACATGTTGTGAGCCCCCACATGCCCTGAGGCATGATCCCCGTCAATCACCATAACCCCTGGTAGTTTAGTGACTCCCCACCCGACAGTGCAAGCCTCCCCCAATATCCTGCTGGCGACTGGCACAGCCCTCCACTCACCACCATGGCCAGCCACTGACTGAACTATGCAAAGCTTGCGTACTGCAATAATACACGCTCTGTGAATGACAACAGCTGTCATTCACAGAGCGTGCATTATTACAGTATGCGAGCTTTGCACAGTTCAGTCAGTGGGGGGAGCTGTGGTGGTGAGTGGACAGCTGTGCCATTCGCTGACTCACTCACTGGGTGTGTGTGTGTGTTGGGGGATAGCACCACCAGGAGGGGGGTGGGGGACCACTGGGCCACCAGGGCAATTATGAGTGTTTCTACATGGGGGGGGTCCATGGCAAGGGGGCTTGGGGCTGGAGCCAACAGCTTCCGGAGGGCATGGGGGTGCCATGGCTTGCCTTGGCTGGTGCATCTGCCACATCCCCTGTCCTGTGACCTGCGGCATTCCTGGGAGCCATGCCCTACCTTGTGCAGCTGCCGCAAGTCGCAGGACGCAGACCCCTGGACCCACTCCGATACTGAATTGGGTGCAAGGTCCAGGTCTCAGGGATGGCCGGCGCAAGCTGCCATTGTCACAGCTTGAGGTGACCCTTTCTGAATCTGGCCCCTTGTCTTTCATTAGTAACGCTGCCAGCATTTGCCATCTTTCTAACATTTCTCTTTCCAGCTTGGCTTCTACAGCAGCAATATCACACTTTGGTTTATTATAGGGAATTTCTTCCCTGTTTACTACTTCAGCCTCCAAACCAATAGCAGGGCTCATCTACATATCTTCCACTCTAGTTTTTGCTAAAGTCTTTGTATCCAAACCTCTATTTTCCCTAACATTCTCCGGCTTGGAGGGAGGACATCTCCATAGCCTGCTGCAGTTCCTCTTCCTCTGCAGCCTCTAGCTCCACCATCTTGGAAGTGGGCCAACAGTGCCCCCTCCCAAGAGTAGGGGAATTTTTATTACAGAAAACAAAATACAAAACAAACAGTTACAAAGGATTTCATACATGGATTAAACCAAAGGAAAACAAAGAATAATTAGTATTACAGCATAATATAAAACATGAAAATAGAAAGGTTAATGACAAGAAAGAAACCAAACAATAAGAAAGATGCCTGAAAACCTCAGAAGGATTCACAAAAATCTGATACAAGTGCACCATAAAAGGTGCACTCATGTCAGTGGACAGGAGTGTTTGTCTCGGTCATATACCTTGAAAAATTCCCACTGAACATTTGAAAATAAATTCTTGATGGGAAAGCATTTTCTGTTGGAGGACCCAAGAACACCTTGCTTGCCAAATATAATATGTTAATGCTAATAATACTTGTAAGGTTCTCTTTCCATGGCATTTTATACTGGTAATGTTGAAGGTGGCAATCTAAAGAGTACCCATGAGGATCAGAAAAAGGTAATGGAAAACATAGGCATAAATCATTTCAAAACATCCTGAGACCTCGTCTTCCACCCAGTCTTTTTAGTAAGCATTGGGTCAGGTTGAGAGTTCTTAAGGAAAAGTCCTGCTAAGAGGAGGGGATGGAGGAGGCCTCTGAGCCCCATCCTCGATATCTGAGTCACTACACTCTGCGCCCTGTACCAAGACATGAAACCAGTTGCGATGCACCTAAGCCTCAGCTTCCCATCTGCCTTTTGGTTTAGGCACACTGACAAACCTAGGTTCTCATTTCTTACCCTTAGGAGTTACAGTAAGGAATTCAGCTGGTGCTGGGGGTGGCATTTGCACAGGAGAGAGCAAGGTAGAGGATTGCTCCGTCTGTAAGGCAATTTCATCAGGGCCTGATCAACGCACTAACATGGGGAGGAGTAGTTGTCTGGACCAATCCCTCCTGTGTCTCAGTGTCAGGGGTATTGTCTATGCACAGGAACCAGTGCAGGGTCTTTCTGTTGAGCATGTGAAACCAGGTCATCCTGAGACAGGAAGCTACCCCTATTATGGGATGCCCAGGGGCATTTAGAATAGGAGTAGCCCTGTCGCTCTCAAAGGTTACAGCAGAATTCATTGTTACAATCTTTCACTAGATGACCAAAAACAAGACAGTGGCTACATCTCGCACTATCACAAGCATTACTAAAATGGAACCTAGAGCTACAATTAAAGCATGACTTTGGTTAGCTTTGATAGAACAGTGTCTCTCTGTCCCTACCTAGAAAAAAGGTGCAAGGGAGACGCATAACACCAAAATGATTTTGCACAATTTCACCTGAATTTTCCAGCCCCCAGTCCATAGTTCCTCTGAATCTTTCATTGGCTCAAGTCAATCCCAAATTTTGAACCTCTGCCATAGCCAGTATAAGAAGTCAGCAATTGGTGACATCCTCATTTTAAAAGAGTACAGTTATGGTTCTCTTTGTAGGGCAGGTGAGTGGAATCGGCATAAAGGGCTTCCATAATGGATATTTCTCTTGGGTGTTGTAGTGAGCCCAGAATCTGTCCAACCAAGATACATGTGTGAAACCAATGTTGAAACTCGAGTCTCAAACATTTAGCAGTGCATAAATCTCAGCAGCCAAAAATTTTCAAGACTCTTTTAGCAATGGTCTGGCAATGTAAACCCTATTGGGGGGTAACTCCAAGCCTCCTTTGTAGATGAGTCAAACTGCGTTCCTATGTGGGGCTGGGTCACCTCTAGATTAAAATAGGTCTGCAAAGTGGTGAGGTTTTGGTGGGGCAGAAATACCCGATTGTTGCTGCATGTCAGCAGGAGTGTTCCTCATGCCGTGCACAACAGGTGTTGGTACAGTGAAGGGGTACCCTGCCGGAGGGGGAGGGTAGCAGTAGGGTTGGGGTTCAGAACCACAGCAGAAAGTACAGTAAGATCTGAGTCATCCAGTGGTCACTTACTTGAAAGAGCAGGATATTCTGGTACAGTGTCTTGTGGTCCAGCTGGAGTGAGTTCCATTGCTTGGCCCCCTGTCGATGTAGATGGCTGAACCACAGCATCCAGCGGGAGATGCACATGGGAACTGGCATCCTGTGACACAACCTCAGGGATTGCAGTTAGGCCCAGCATTTCACCACTGTGCCTCCATACCTCAGGATCAGAATCATCATGAATCCAAGTCCCACCATCAGACTGTTTCCAGCCTACAGCCTGCAAGGCTCATTCCAGAGATCAGGGCTCAAAGGACAAAAGGTGATCAGAGTTAATGTTTTTTAAGGGGCTTTCACACGCTGAACATTTTGTGGTTAGTAGAACTGGGTAGAGCAGCTATGGCTGCTGGTAATTCGGTCATAGACAGCACTCCAGTGTTCTCTCTGGCAATGCATACAGGCAGCAGTAACCTCTGCAAGCATTCGCTTTCCTTTTCAAAGTGGAGCTCCTTCACGGCAACCCTGGCAAATAACAATGTCTTTTTTCATATTAAAACGTTATTGATAATTCACATATACAAGCAGCTTAAAAGCATTCCAAACAGAAAATCTTGTAGAAATAATTAAAGACAGTAGAGAAAGAGCCATATAAAATGATGCTGTCTAAAACATAACACATGAAGTACTGTATATCTTGACATGGTCAATTGGAAGATATAACTGTAATAACTCAGTCCTAAATCTGATCAAATTTTAATCTGTGGCATAAAGATACATACAGTCCTAAAGATATAAGTAGATAATATAGCCTGTCAATTCACAGAACAATAGGATAGAAATGGTCTCCACATTTCCTTAAACTCTTCAGATTTTCCTAAAACAGCATGAGTAAGCAAATTGTTTATTGCTCAACACAAAGGTCTTTACAATTCAAGAAACATTCATGAAATATCATACAGTATACAAAATAATTCAAATACAGAACATTTTTAAAAAGATGTGAATACATTTTCTAAAAATTCATATCAGTTATACAGCAGCAAGTGGGCAATTGCAATCATAGCAATTCATCTTTGGCTACTTTTCACATTTCCTAAATATGACGTAACCAACCTTTATTTGTCATTATTTGTGTTACTTTGTTTCTTTTTGATTCTCGCCACATTTACAAAATAAATAGGTAGTGCTTTGATGGTTATAGGATCGTCAGTGTGCATTAAAATGCATGCTAGAGATTCTTGGTCTGTTTCTAGCTGTTCTATAGTATCTATTTGAAAAATAGCTTGCATGCACTTTTTTCTTGGTTTTATGTATCGATTACAAATCCACAGTACATGTATTAAGTTCTCTGGGCCACCTATACTACAATCACAATTACATGACAAGTTTTGTGTTTTATTATACCTTGCAAATAGAATATTGCTAGGAAAAAAGTTTCAAATTTATACGTAGTAAAGATACTTCTTAAAGTCTGATCCAAGAGAACATCCATATAGTGTTGGAGTTGAAATTCACTGTTAGGTTTTGGAGACCCATGGAGAGTACCTAGATTTTAATATCAATTCCATATTGTTTTTGTCCTAGTATTTTATAACTTTTTTTATATATGTTTTATATTGTAAACTAAGCATGATATTTTGCTCAGTATATTTTTTAAGACATTTAAGTTGATACCAATCTAATTGTATATATACATTTTGGAGCCAGCCAGTTTTAAAACAGTCTCTATCATGCCAGTTAATTTTTTCCAAGAGGCAAAGTTTGGCCAATTGTGCAGTTGGGAAGTCTTGTTAATCTGAGCCAGTAATTCAATTTTTGTTGTATCTAAAACTGAATTTATATTGGGGATTCATGTCTCAACTCTTAAGTATATAGCTGGGAACAATGGAGGGAGACCCATGGTTCTCCTTAGTATCTTGTGTATTGGTGTCATTAATTTTTCTCTAGAGCTAGTATCCCAAATCTCTCCTACATAGCCAATTTGAGAGATGTATTTAGCCCTTATAGCCTCCATAAAGAGGTTTTAATGTCATTCCATCATAGACATAGTTAAACTTATTTAAAGAGTAAGCTGTTTTTTCTTCTTTTTTTTTTTTGCCATGCTCAATAATTTATCAATGTGCTTGCTCCGGATACCAGTTGTTGAGAAAGATAATCTCAGATAAGTATATAGATTAGTTATGGTTATACTTTGAGAACCCAGGGTACAGGAACCAGAAACTCTTTTTTTTTTTTTTTTTTTACAAATACAGATATTTACAGTATGTCTTTATAATATTTATTTGTAGTTTTAGTTATTTTGTCTTAAGATCTAAATGATTTATTTTATCCTGAAAATTTTTTTGACAGTGAAAAGAGTACAATGTCATCAGCAAATGCCATGATTGGACATATTGTGTCCATAATTTGGGGGAATCTGTTGAAAATGTTTCATATTCAGACAAAAAGGTGTCAATGTAGATAGAAAAAAGTGTGGGGGCAAGGACACACCCTTGTCTTACTCCTCCTGTTATATTGAATGGTTTTGTAAGCTTGCCATTTACTCCTATCCTGAGTTTAGCCCAGGAGTCCTTACACAAATTGTTGATTATATGTATAAATTGTCTATCAATTCCTCTATTAGCCATTATGGAACATAATATGTTTCTATCGACTGCATCAAAAGCAGATTTGAAGCCACATAAAGGACATAGGGATTCTGTTTTCTCAAATGAATATATTTCTCAATAAGATGGAAATAAATAAAGCAATTGTCAATGGTATTGTAGCCTATTCTAAAACTGCCTTGAAATTTATTCACTCCACCTAAACTTTCTAAGTTGTTATTTAACTTATGTAATATGATTGTAGAAAAGATTTTAAAAGAAGGTCTAGAAGACTTATCAGCCTATACATAACTGGGTCTTGGTAACTTTCTTTTTTGTGGATGGGTACAATAACGGCCCCTTTCCATGTATTTGAAATATATATCTCTTTTATTATCTTATTGAAAAGAATCACAAATTAATCTGTCCAGAGCATTGCACTCACCAAATATGCTTCTACCGGGGTATTATCTGGTCCTGGAACTTTATTATGCTTCATATTCTTAAGGGCTAAGTAAACTTTTTGCCTGGTTATATTTAGAGTAATAGGTGGTTGGGAACAAACTGAAATTTGTCTTTTAAAGGTTCACTATCATTAAAAATTGTTTCAAAATATGTAATCCATACATCTTCATGGATGTATCAATTTTGTTAATAGATTCTCCAGAGCCTCTAGCCACAAGAGCCCAGAATGTTTTAGTACCGCCACAGTCAATACAATGCAACATCTCTGCCCATTTATTTCAATGATATTGCCGCTTTTTCCTTTTTAAAAATAGTTTATAATGGTTTATTTGATCATTTAGAAGTTTGAATTGTTGGTTGTCCTTAGTTAGCCTTACTGCTCTAATTTTTACCAATAATGCCACTTTCTGGCATTTACATTCTATATCAAACCATGTAACTGGTTGTTTTTTTTTTTTTACTGAAATTTGCATATACAGGAGTTCAGTTACTATGTGGGGTGGGGGTAATTAGATTATGCTTTTGACTGTGTTGCTTCTATGTATTTTTGTGAATAGAAATTCTTCTATTTGTTATTGACAATATAATATATTCATGGTATTAAGTATAAAAAATAAAAATTATTTTAAAAAAATTATTAAAAAAAAGTTTAGTTACTATGTCTAACACCGTTGGTATTTGAGCCTAAATATCTTGTGTAGCTTGAGTATGATTATAATATCTAAGAATTTTAACAAGACCATCCTCTGATTGTGCTACTATTTGTTGTTTGAGTTCACTATTCCATTTAAGTCTCTTTTTATATCTAATTTCTTGCTTTCCCTCTTTGCTTTGATAATCCTTTTCATTGTTATTTATTTTTTTCATACTGGCCCAGAGTTGTAAAGGAAAATGATCACTATTAGAGCAACATGGGATTTGCAAGGCATGCCATTTTTTACACTACCTGTTCGTAGGGCTAAGTCCAAAAGAGACATACCCATATTTTTAACATAAGAACAGTTTCCCTGCAAGTCATCCTCTAATCTACTGTTTAAGGGGTAAAAATTATGGCATCTTAAAATTTCCATTAAACTAACACATGCTTCATTAACTTTAAGATCCATAGTGTTCATAAAGGTGATCTCAGTTGTAACAAGAATTTCATTTAGCGATACATCTAGTAGTCCATCATACTGTCCAGTTATGGTATTGAAATCTCCAGTCATAAGAACATCATTCTTAGAGAATCTTAATTTAAGTTCAATTAGTATATTATCAAGCTCCTTCCATATATTTCATTTACAGCACTGTGTTTAGATTGTCTGGGGGGACATATATATATTAAAAACAATCATTGGGGAGTTCTGGTGTTCAAGATATAGAATGATATAATTCCTTTCAGTATATAAAATAGCATGCCTTGTGAATAGTCCCCATCTGATATAAATTATTAAACCACCAGATGATCATCCTAGCTTTTTCTCCTTTATGGCTGAGGAATGTATCATATTAAAACCATTCATTAAAATATTATCTTTTCCATGCCATGTTTCCTGGAAGTAGATAATAACTGCTGTTTGTATATATTCCCTTCAATCCAAGTCACACCATTTATTAGCAATACCTGCTATATTCCATGAAATTAACAAAATTCCTGTAAGTTTTGCCCCATTGTCTTAGATTGTACCAAAAATCTGTCACTAAGTCAGACTTGTCCTATTAATTTTATAGATGTTTGTGGAGTAATTATATTTGTTGCTATAGTATTAATCTGACTTATCTTGTTATTATCACAAGTTTCTTGTGTATTAAATTGTGACCTAAACATTTCTTGTGGACCCACAAAATAGATCCCCAAAGCATCCAGGGCCATACTTTGCCTTAATATTTCCTGTGCTAATACCCTATCCCTAACTTCCATATCAATTTACAAAGAATTCATAGATTTGCCAACTTTTTGAATACCTTGATAGCTCAGATGGATGTTCACTACATTAGCAAATAAATTGTAGATTGCACCCTTTAGTTTCCAGTTATTTACCCCATTCAATGGAGCCATGCCATACATACTTAACATTACTGGAACTTCATCCCTGCTTGGTGTAGCTTTTGGGTTAAATTGTTCTCTGTTAGGAAAGTTAATTATTATTCCTCTAGTTTCTAGCAACTCTGCTTTATACCAAATATGATTGGTGATTTTAGGTGATTCTAATTGAGCTTCAATAGTATTAACCCGCCTATTTATTGGAATTACAATAATAAAAAAGTCAGTAGAACTGATATCATTATCACACAAATTTCTATTGATCAGATATTCTTTAAGATCCAAATCAGGAAGTTTAGGCCATGCCTCATACCTAGTTATTCTCTGGAGTGGATCACTTGTTTTCTTTTTTGTTGTGGATTGCTACTACCCTTCAGGTCTTCCACTCCAGTATTTACATCTTTTAAGTGGTTAGTCCTACCTTGTTGAACATTATAAGGATATAAAGGCTGTTCAGCTTTGATTTCATTTGCAACAACCCCCAAAGAGGACACAATTAAGGTGTTAATCCCTTTTTCTAGGGGCACCAAATATTGGATTGGCCACACTTCAGGAGGTGAGATACTAGAATTTAATTTTGGATTATCTATAGTTTCTTTGCCAAGATTTACACATGACTTTGGGTTGGGTACCTCTGGCAATTGTACTTTAGATTTTAGTTCCTTATTAATGTCTTTTTTTTATTTATCCTCTTTTTCTTCATTGTTTTACTTGTTTGGATTTGATCATGTGGTAGGCATAGGAGCCTGTGACATTTTTTACCTTTTTCAATTTTCTCTGTTTTGTATTTTTTGTATTGAGTTATTTGAGTTCAGAATTATAATTGTGGAAAATCTTGGTCTTTTAGGTTCAGATAAAACTACATTTGGAGATTGTATTTTTGTTAATATAACTAAATCTGATGGCGGTGTTGGAAATACTCTCTAACTTATTCTCAGTCGTTACCAATTTGCATGATTAACTGCTATGTCATATCTTACATGATCTATTTCATTTTTTATAACGATTAGTTGTTCCATTAGTATGAGATTAGCTGTGTACTGGTGGCCTAAATGGGCCACCAGTTCATCACTAATGGAAATTTGGACATATTGAGGAGGTTCTATATGGTGTTTGGATCCCCTATCATTAGTGCATCCCTTAGCCCTGTTATCACCATTACCCACTTCCTGTGGTAGTGAGGCCTTATTCAAGCTTGAGGTTAAATTGTTATTGTAGCTAGATGCATGTCCTTTAATCCCTGCTATGATTTTACGTAGATCATCGTTTATTTTTCCAAATTCCTCTCCTGATACTAATACAATGTCTTTCTGGAGTGGCTGGGTTTTAGGGGCACTTACCCCTAACCCCTGGTCAATCTCTATTATTAGCTTGGGAAAATTCAGTATCAGGCAGGTAACTGACATTATTAGATACAGCATAGTCCAAAATTGCACTGCCCCATAGCTCAGCAAAACTCTGAGATGAATATACACTTGCCACATCATCACTTAAAATGGCAGAGTGTTCACTGCTGAAAAATAAAGCTGAGCAGCTTCAATAGATGTATTACTGGACATTCTAGATATTTTGTGGGGCTGAGATTTTATCAATCTCCTTCAAATTTTGAATTTTAATATGTTCAGTGATTTTGTTTGTCTGATTGACACTTTTTGCATTTATTTTCTCACCATTGAGTCACCTAATAGAGGTGAACAGCTTAGATTTTTTCTCTGCAGCCTGGTGTTAACCGTTTTTGCAAAAAATCAGAGAAATAGATTCTACTCTAGATTTATACTGTCTATTAAAATGAAAACAAAGTGGAAAAAAATTAAGCAGCACATATACAATAGAAGAAGAGAAATTCAACCTCCCATTACTCAATTGGTCCCTTAGATCTTTTCACATTAGGCTGTAACAATCTACTCTGTATATATTAATCAAAGTCTTGCTTCTTGCTGTAAGTCTCCCAAAATTGAATAAGTCCACTGATGGGGAAGAATCTGAAGTAGGAATATTAAGCCATAGAGTCAAAAAGTCATAAAGTAATAAATCATCAAGACTATGCAGAATCACCTCCTTTTACCTTCACTTAAATCTTTCATTCAAAAGGTCCTTTGGTTGGTCCTTGGTTGGGGCGTGTAATTTTCAGATCCCTCCACTAGGTTTCTCTCATTAAGTCCACATTAGTTACAAATTAGTTCACTGATCCTAAAATGATTGTGTCTCTCCAAAGCAGCTGTAACCATGATAGATGTCTCCCACTGATCTCTCTTGAGCTGATGGTTATGAATTCAATCTGGGGCAATCAGTTTATCAGGGAGTAAATCCAAAAAGTGCAGTGAGTGCAGAAAGTTAGGTACTTTAGTTTCTATTGGTAGCACTACAAAAAAGGAAAAACAGGAAACTTAAAAAAGAAGAAAAGACCAATAGCTAGGCTTAATTGGTTAATTAATTAATTAAATTGTTTAAAGCAAACCAGACATATTGTGTTCAGATACTATTCTCTACTGCTAAACACAGTAAACTTATGTACACAGTAGTTAGTTTAAATAGCAAGCATAACATCACTCAGGGAATAGTCTTAGAATATATCTGTTACACAGGTCTATTATACTAATATACATTATTATTTAATTCAAAGTATTACTAGTACACTTGGTTATACTTTGAGCTGCTTCAAGTTCACTGCTTGATAGATCAACATGTTAATACTGTATTTCTAAACTTCAAATCAATTTATATTACTGTACTTACTTATGGATACTTGTTTGGAAAAAGCTCATAGACTGCAGGTAAAGCTGTACTAGGAAGAACCTCAGAAATCCGTATACCAAGAAGTTGTATATTCTGAGGTTTAACTACTCATGCAATGATTAAAGAGTAACACTCAGACGGAATGGATGGAAAAAAATTAAAAACGCTGTCCCATCTAGTACCATAGGTTGCACGTAAATGCTACAAAAAACAGTACACGAGTTATAGGAAAAAGATGACAATAAAAGTCATTCCCACAAGGAGTAATTATTCTCCCAGGGAAATGTATAAAACACTGAATTTCTAAAACAAGATTTTAAAATATAGCACCATTTTATTTCTTCAATCTCTTGGCTGTCTTTACTTGTGCCCTTGTATACGGCATTTGTAGGAGTCTGCTCTCAGAATGCCGCACATGCGCATTTTATGGTACTAGACCACATGTAGACTTATTTGCATAGGGTGCAAGTTTTTTAAAAAGTATTACTCTTTTAGTTTAAAATTTACTTAAAAATGGTCTTAATAAAAGAAAAAAAGACCCCAGATGCACCAGAAAAGATCCAAGCAAAGGAAAAAACAATCTAGAGAGCTACAGCTTCTCTCACAAGCAAATCGCATCACATAATGAAACACAGCATACCACACAGCTCTATTTGGGTCGAGGCAAGTATTAAAATGTACCAAAAGTGTAGAAGGGACTTAAAACACACTAAAATACAAACTCCCCTGTTCGTAGAAACTCCAGAACACAAACACAATTAGAGTGTATAGTATATCATTGTTCGTTGATCGTGGTCATGGCTGAGGCTGGAACTGTTATTAATTTTGGATGCGTCAATCTCTAGGGCATAGGAACAAAACACTGCTGGGGTTCAGCACCATCCTTAGTGGCTTCCTGCTCTTCTTCTTTGGGTCCTCCTGCACCACCTCGAGGAAAACTCCTGAACTCCACCACAAGCGGGCCATCCTCCCTAGAGGTAAAACAGAAAGACACCAGGAGAATTTGCTCCAACTGGGATCTCAAAGCTAGTTTGTCTGGAAAGGAGACAAGCAATACAAACAACGATTGCATACCTGTTCAAAATACTTTGCAAGCATCATCGTTCTGCTTTTCTACTTTCCTCCACAAAGTAGAGAGTGAATATTGTGAACTCCAGGCCGAATATTCAGACTGCAAGGGGCAGTGGCACAAGCCTGGGCACAGCGAGCCCCCCAAGCCCGATCCTGGGCAGTTATAGCTATCAGAGAACTACCTGGTGGTCCAGTGGTACCCCCTCCCACCCACCATCGAGGGGCTCCGGCTGCCCAGCACCCCACATCATCGGCAGGTGGCAGCACCCCGCCCACGTGAACATGAACACATTCATTCACATATCTGGTCCTGTGTAGTACAGTATGGTCTGCAAGCCCATTGGTCCACACTGTGGACCAACAGGTGTACAGATCATACTGTACACTGTCATTTGGTGGGTGGCCAGGTGGTATGCAGGCAGGGTGCTGCTGCCCGCCGATGACAAGGGGATCCTGGATGGCCGGGGGCCCTCTGTGGGTGGATGGGGAGAGGGGTACCATAAGACCACCAGGTACTTCTCTGATAGCTACAACTGCTCATGATCGGGCATGGGGGGACCCCTAGCCCACCAGTGATGCATTATTTATTCAGATGCCCATGATGGGGCATAGGGTGGGACAGCTAGCCCACCAGAGTTTCTTTATCTATTCAGATGCCCATGGTCAGCCATGGGGGGGTCTACTAACCCATCAGGGTTACTTTATTTATTCAGATGCCTGTGATCAGGCATGCAGGGTGAGGGGAACTGGACTACCAGGGGGGACAGGGTGTTTATGGATGGTGGTCTTGGTGCGCGGGTGGCCACCCATGGTTGGTGGCTACTGTGTTGTGCCTTGCAGTACAGTCACCTGCCTGTGGGTGACTGGGACTTGTTCCTACTTTTCTGGGGCTCAGCTTTGAGCCTCCCTATGTGGTGCAATGCAGAGTTGCACTAGCATATGCACCGCATATCCCAGGATGAATATTGGGATGTGCTGCATATGCATGGGCACACCCCCTGCATCTGCACCTCATATATTAACGATGCTCCCCAGCACATCGGATGTTGCACTGCACAACATTCCCCTTTGAATGCTGCACTGGGGTGCATTGTGGGGTTGTGCCTGGCACAACCCTGTTGTGCCAGGTGCAACCCCTTTGAATACCCCAGCCTCTCCATCTCCAACATGCCCAACCCAGAGCAGACTACCTCCTCCCCAATACTAAAACAACATGAGAGATTCTTTCATTATTCTTGACCCCTGCTAAGGAGTCCAACCACTGGTTAATTGTAGGCACTTTTACTTCCTTCTAGTTTTGTAAGAATAGTCTCTTGTAGGTCAGAGCAGCCACTGATATCCAGAGTTTACCCATTCTGGAGGGACCCTTGATACTTGCAATATCCCCCAGAACAAATATCAGTGGGCAAAAGGAAAGAGTAGTACTTAGGACATGCTAGCAAACAGAATGAGCCTGTTTCCAGATGTCATGGACTTTACTACAAAACCAAAACAGATGGCCTAAGCCAGCATTCCCCTCTCCATATCCCCAACAGGTGACTTTATGGATTAGTCCTAAATTGAAAAGCTGATGGTGAGAATTACAGAAGTAATGGATGATTTTATACTGGCTCAATCTTCCTTGAATCTCTCTACAGGATTTGTATGCATTATCCAAGGTTTTCCCCCCATACTACATCAGAGTTTGGAACTCCCAAATCAGCTTGCCATTTGGCTCTTGCAGAATTTGTTAGGGAGGGGTCAACGTCATTAATGAATTTCTATATCAAACTGAACTCCTTATTCAAGTATGCTATCTTGAAAAGAATGACCCAAGCTGAAGAGGATGGGAGGGTTTAATTGGAGTCTAAGAACCTATCCCAGATGAAGTTCCTTAGCAGCAAGTAGAATAAAATTCAAATTTAATGAACCTAAATTTTGATCTAAGTTCTTCAAAGGAAAGAAACCTATTCTGATCATCTAATAGATCCCCTTGAGTACTAATAAATTTACTTGCCCATCCTATTTCCCTAATACATTACCCGTCAGCCAGCATCAGTGTGTTGTTCCAAACAGACATGAATTTCAAAGGAACAAATTCTGATTTCTTAAGTTAGCTGAATTCTTTACAAACAGTTACTGAAATCTGGAGCATTGGATGATCTTTCAGTCATAAGGGGGAGGTGCATAAAAAATAAGTCAGTGAAGCTCAAGGGAGCAACCAACTCCTTCTCAACCTTCATCCACAAGGGGGGAAGAGAATGATTCCTTAGGAAGGAAAAAGTTAGCCATATGCTTGATTTTAAAATCCCAGAAATATCCTGCCACCAGGGAAGGACAAATTCCCCAGACTTCACTGGGGCTCTTAGTTTATTTTTGGATAGTCTAGGAGGTGTCCCATCCCATAAGAATCTAGAAATAACTCTCTCTATACTAATAAACCAATTTATTTGAATATTGGCCAAAAAGTTATTCATGAAGTAAAATATTTTAGGGGCTGAAATCATTTTTATAGCATTTACCCTCCCCTAGAAAGTCAGGTGCAATTTAGACTATCTATCCAAATCCTCTTTTAAGTCTTCTAGAATTCTAGACATATTATGCATGAGAATTTTATCAAATGAGCTGAAAATTTTAACCCCTAGATATGATGAGCCTTCGGGGGGCCATAAAACATCTGCTACCTCTTTAATCACAATCAAATCTACCGAGTAGTGGGATAGCATCAGGCATTCTGATTTGGACCAATTAACACATCCTGAAATCATGCCAAAATCCTGTAATAGACTTTTTATATTTCTAAGAGAAAAGGATGTCTGGGTTAGTGTTAAAAGACTATCATCTGCAAAAGCAAATACTTTATTTGTATATTTTTCAGTTTGAACCCCAGGAATTCTGTCAGACTGCATCAGTCTCCTAATTAAGGATTCAATAGTGAGCACAAAGAGTAAGGAAGAAAGTAGGTACCCCTGTCTCTCTGTAAAGCCTAAAAGGGGTGGAATGAAGCCCGTTAGTAATTATACAAGCTTTAGAGATTGCATATAAGGTCTGGATCCATCTTATAATAGCTGGACGAAATTTGTTAGCTGCCAGGACATCATAAAGATAGATCCACTCCAGGGAGTCAAATGCCTTGCCTATATCTAGGGTAACAGCCAGAGTAGGAGAATTTTGACCCATTGAAGACCGAGCCACCCACATTATTGAAAATAATCTGCAAAGATTATCAGCAGCTTGCCTACTCTTCAAAAAACCTGCTTGTTCTTTACCCACTAATTTCCAAATTGAATACTTTATTAGCCAGTATCTGCAATTATCTTATAATCAAGAGAAAGTGGTCTTTAAGTACTGCAATCCAATTCATCTTTTCCTTTTTTGCCAAGTAAGCAAATGTAGGCCTCATTCATTCAGTTAGGTAAAGTTCCTTCATGGAAGGATGATTGAAGTGCCTCAAGCAAATGGGGGGGGGGGGGGGGGCAATACTAGAGTTCAGCTACTTATAAAATTCAGTGGGTAGACCATCTGGGTCTGGGGTTTTCCTATTAGGAGCTGGTTATAACCTCTATGACTTCCTACAGGGTGATTGGAGCATTGAGCTGAAGCCTATTGGCAGCAGATAAAGTCCCAGAATTTGAAACATAGGATTTGATGGCAGATAAGGACCGCTTGGCCCACCTAGTCTGCCCATTTCCCTACCTAATGGATAAGCTGCAGATCCTAGTTATAACCAACAGCCTACTTCCTCCTACCCCCTCACTAGGACTGCCTTATGTCTGTCCCATGCATTCTTGAATTCCCCCACTGTTTTTGTCTATACAACCTCCTCAGAAAGCCTGTTCCATGCATCTACAACCCTCTCTGTGGCAATGAAGCTCAGTTTAAAAAAGCTCAGTTTAAAAAATCACTTATGGAATCTGTCCTTTAAGGACCATTTGATTTATATAAGCCTTCATAAAAGTCCTTGAAGGAATCGTTAATTTTCTTAGTATTATTAGTTATTTCCCCAATTTTGGCCCTAATTCCCTCTATGTTATTTAGATTTTGTTGCTTACATAACCAGAATGGCAACAATTTCCTTGCCTTTTCACCTGATTCCCAGAACCATTGCTTAACCCTGAGCAAGGGGCTATTCAGTCTTTAAAGAGTGGATCTTATTTATTTCATATTTTCCCCAATATTTCAAATACCAGATCTTTGTTAGCTAAGGGATTTTGCTTCAGCTCAGCTAAGTCTTTACTTAAACGTTCTTCCATAAGGTTCAAATCCTTCTGCCTTTCCCTTTTCTTTTTGGACGCAAAGCTGATAATACCTCCCTTTATATAAGCTTTAAAAGCTTCCCAGATTGTCTTAGGCAGAACCTCTCCATTGCAGTTTATTTTAAAATATGACATTGTTTCCTCCTGCAGCCAGCTCTTGAACTTTTCATCTTGTAACAGTGAAATGTTGAACTTCCACCTGCTAGACTTCCCAGAGTTATTCTCAAAAAGCACTAAGCCTTTCAGCAAGCAATGCTCTGAAATTAGAATGTTTTCATATGTTATTTGGCTTAAACCATTACAGAGCTGTAAAGGCACGAACAGGTAGTCCAGCCTACTGAATACGCCATGTCTGGCCACCAAAAAGGAGAAACCCCGCCCACTAGGGTGCGCTAGCCACCAGGCATCAAGTAGGCCTAAGTCTCCTAACATGCCTTGTAGGCTTCTTTGGGAAGCAGACAAAGAGCCAGGGGTCTTTGTGTTAGATTTGTCTAGAATTGGGTCAATGACTTCATTGAAATTATCTCCCATAATGACCTTGCAATTTCCCAAATTAGCCAAGGCATAACCCAAGGATTGAAAAAAATCTTCCCGTCTAGCATTCGGGACATAAACATTGCAAAGAGCCACATTTCTACCATGCAAGCAATCCCTATAACACCTGGTAATGACCCTCTGGATTAGTTAAATGACTATTTTTTATAAACTTTACCCCCATTCTAATCAAAATGGCTACATCCCTCTTTTTAGATGAGAAACAAGAATGCTCTACTGTAGCTACCCAACTGCATGCCAGTTTATCAGCTTCTGCAGGGATTAAACGTGTCTCCTGTAACATTGCCACATCTGCGGTATGCTTATTTAAATGATTCAAAACTCTATATCTTTTAATGGGTGAACCCAAACCTTGCATGTTCCATGTAAGTACATTGACAGAACTCATTTTGCAAAAACTTATGCCACCAAAAGAACTTTAAACTATAGTCTTAACAAGAATTTTCCAAACAAAGGGAGTATGAAATAATCTAGAACTGTATTAACAAAGTAAATAGTAATAGGTAAAATCAGAAACCTCTAACAAAACTTAATAAGCTATAAAATATGGATTTTTCTTAACCTCTCTAGATATTATAGAAAGGGTAATTACAGATAAGTCATACACACCTTTGTTCAGACATACACACAGTCACACTTACACATACACACCCACATGAACAGACAAACACCACAAGTAGACTGAGTGAATTCCCAATGAGGAGGGACTTCAAAGTAAAGACACACAGCTATTAGACAGCCTAAACATGAATGACCCACACTTGCCAGGTTACTTTAAAAGTGAAAGACTCAGAACGAGAAACTGACTAGCTCTACATTAAAACAATCATTTGTCAATGCCAAACGTTTGCCTGCTGGTATTGGCATTGGTAGTGTAGGAGTTAGAGAGATGCATAATAGGAATGGCAGTGAAGTATTGAACTGAAGCCAACTCCACCACCACCCTGCTGAGACTGACAGGCATTGGGGTGTGCCTTTAAGTTATCAGGCATAACAGCCATGCCATTTCATCACACCCTACTCTGCAAACACCGACAAGTGTCAGTGTGCCTTGGAGTCTTTGGGCCTTATGCTCACTCCGTTCCATAAGAAATACATAGAATTTGATGGCAGATAAGGACCGGTTGGCCTACCTAGTATGCCCATTTTCCTACCTAATAGATAAGCTGCAGATCCTAGTTAACCAACAGCTTACTTCCTCCTACCCCCCATTAGGACTGCCTTATGTCTGTCCCATATAGAAACATAGAATTTATTATGGTGAGATGGGTGCAGTATAGGAGAATGGGCTGAACTTTGGGGCCAAAGAGTGCAAGGTATACCTGGATGCCTGTCACTGGCTGCAGGGTGTGAGTGGGGGTAGAATGGCGGGAGTATTACAGACGACAATCCCAAGTCACAACCCTGATGACTGTCAGTCTTTACAGGGTGGTGTGTTATGGTCGGAAACCCTAATGTCCCAGGTGTTCACATGGTATTTAACATAGAAACATAGAATTTGATGGCAGCTAAGGACTGCTTGGCCCACCCAGTCTGCCCATTTCCCTACCTGATGGATAAGCTGCAGATACTAGTTAACCAGCAGCCTACTTCTTCTTACCCCCAACCCCTAGAATTGCCTTATGACTGTCCCATGCATGCTTGAATTCCACCACTGTTTTTGACTCCACAACCTCCTCTGGAAGGCTGTTCCATACATCCACAACCCTCTCTGTGAAAAAAATACTTCCTTTAAATTACCTCTGAGCCGCCCCCTTCTATCTTCAAATTGTGCCCCCTTGTTCTTGCACACCTCTTTTTTTGAAAGATGCTACCCTCTTGGACTTTGTTGATTCCCTTGAGGTACTTGAAAGTTTCTATCATGTCCCCCCTCTCCCTCCTTTCCTCGAGGCTATACATATTAAGCTCCTTAAGTCTCTCTTCATATGTCTTCTGGTGCAGACCCTGCACCATTTTAGTTGCCCTCCTCTGGACAGCTTCCATCCTGTCTTTGTCTTTGCGGAGATTGGGTCTCCAGAACTGCACGCAGTACTCAGATGTGGTCTCACCAGCTGTCTGTACAGAGGGATAATAACTTCTTGTTTTCTGCTGGTGATACCTCTCCCTGTGCATCCCAGTATCCCCCCAGCCCTCCTTGCTGCCCTCTCACATTGCTTGCCCACCTTTAGGTCATCTGATATGACTACCCCCAGGTCCCTTTCCATTTTTGTTGTTAGTATCTCACCCCATTGTGTACTCTTCCCTGGGTTTTGTTTCCCAGGTGCATTACCTTGCACTTAGCATTGAATCTAAGCTGCCATACATTTGACCATTCCTCTAACCTTGCCAAGTCCCTTCTCATCCTTTCCACCCCACCTTGTGCATCAACTCTGTTGCAGATCTTTGTGTCATCTGCAAAGAGACATACTTTTCCTTCCAGTCCCTCTGCAATGTCGCTTATAAAGACATTGAAGAGGACCGGTCCTAATACTGAACCCTGTGGTACCCCACTGCTAACCCCCCTTTTTTCAGAGTGGATTCCATTTACTATTACTCTCTGTGTCCTATTCTCTAGCCAATTCTTTACCCAGGCTGTCATCTTGGGACCCACTCCCAGGCTGGCTAACTTGTATATTAATCTTTTGTGTGGGACTGTGTCAAATGCCTTGCTAAAGTCTAGGTAGACCATGTCCACAGCCCCTCCCTGATCTACTACTTTGGTCACCCAGTCAAAGAAATCTATCAGATTTGTCTGGCATGACCTTCCCGCTGTGAATCCATGCTGCCTTGGGTCCTATGCTCTCTGGCCTCTAGGTACTCGACAATTCTTTCCTTCAAGTGATTCCATCATTTTCCCTACCACTGAGGTTAAACTAACAGGTCTGTAGTTTCCTGCTTCTGCCTTGCTCCCACTTTTGTGAAGGGAATCACATCTGCCCTCCTCCAGTCCTCAGGTACCACCCCATCCTCCCATGATTTGTTAAAGGGTAGTCAGTGGTGTCACTAGTTCTATCCTTAGTTCTTTTAGAATTCTGGGATGAATCCCATCAGGCCCCATTGCTTTGTCCACCTTCAGTTTTAAGAGTTCTTTCAGAACTCTTTCTTCTGTAAATGGGCTGGTATCAACTTCTGTATCCAGAGTGTATCTATTGTTTGTTTTAGGTACCCCCCCTCTTCCTTTGTAAATACTGAGCAAAAATATTTGTTTAGTATCTCTGCCTTTTCACAGTCACCCTCTGCCCACCCTCCTCCCCTTTATTAAGCCTCACTATCCCTCCCTTGGTCTTCCTTTGCTCCCTGATGTACCTATAAAAGGTTTTATCCCCCTTCTTAACTGAGTTGGCTATCTTTTCCTCGGTTTGGGCCTTAGCTGTTCTGACTGCCTTTCCAGCTTCCTTTTGTTTTAACTGATACAGTTCTCTGTCTTGTTCCTTTTGTGATTCCTTGTACTTCCTGAATGCTTTCTTTTTCTCTTGAACCTTCACTGCCACTTCCTTTGAGAACCATAGTGGTTTCTTACCTAGTTTCGTTTTGTTTATTTGCTTTACACAAAGGCTTGTTACCTCTGTGATGGCAGTTTTATTATTCCCATTGTTCTTCCACCTCCTTCCTGCCCATTTGCTAGTGCATTCCTTAGGCACTCACCATTTTGGCAAAGTCAGCCCTCCTAAAATCCAGTACCTTTGTCTTTGTATGGCTTGACTCTATTGCTGTGTTTATTGTGAACCATACTGTTCGATGGTCGCTAGTTCCCAGATGGCTACCCACTTCTACATCTGTGATCTCTCTTCATCTCCGTTTGAGAGAACCAGGTCTAAGATTGCTCCTCTCGAGTGGGCTCCAATACTAGTTGTCTAAGGCATGCCCCCTGTAGGGCATCTAGAATAACCCCACTCTTAGAAGTGGCTGCTGCAACTGCACTCCAGTTAACATCTGGCATATTCAGATCACCCATCAGCAATATCTCCCCTTTATCTGCCATTCTAAGTATACTTTCTATCATTTCCTTGTCCATTTCCTCCCCCTGAGTGGGGGTTCTGTATACAACCCCTGTGTGGATTGTGGTGCCATTGCCTGCCTCCAAATTGACCCACAGTGCTTCTTCTCCTCCCTGTTTACCCTTTTGTTCTGTTGCTTGATTTCTTCTCTTATGTAGAGAGCTACTCCTCCTCCTCTTTTACCCTCCCTGTCCCTCCTGTAGATAGTGTATCCTGGTATGTTTACGTCCCAGTCATGGTTCTGTGTGTACCATGTTTCTGTGACTGCCACAATATCCAGATCTTCCTCCTCCATCAAGGCCACTAATTCAGGAGCTTGTTACCCAGACTACGGGCATTGGTACTCATTGCTCTCCATTTTGATGGCTTTTACCTTCTGTTGAAATCCCCACTGACCTTTCTACCTTGGTATATTTCTCATTTAGTATCCTGTTTTGTAGGGAGGCTGGATTTTCCTTCTGCTTATCAGTGCCTCCCCCTTGACTAGTTTAAAGGCTTGCCAATGAAGCATTTAAACCGATTGCCCAAAAGACTTGTTCCTTCCTGGACAGATGCAGACCATCCTGCCAGTATAGGCTGGTGTCCTCCAGGTGGAACCCAGTCCCCAATGAAGCCAAACCCTGTGCTCCACACCATTTTTTCAACCATTTGTTAAACTGCATGGTGCAAAGTACCTCGCCTCACTCATGCCACTGACAGGCAGCACCTCTGAGAAGGATACTGGGTGGCTACTTGTCTTAAGCCCCTCCCAACTCTACAAAGTCCTTTTGCACTGCTCTAATCTCATGATGAGCCAAGTCATTTGTCCCTAGGTGGACAATGATGTCCAGCTCAGACTCCCATGCAACTGTTCTCGTGATCCTAAGGATGCGCTTCCTGTCCCTCAAGCCATGGCACCAGGCGGGCACCTGCTTCCAGTTTTCCCTGCTCCCCAGTTCTATCCCCTAATAGTGGAGTCCCCACCAGGAGCTGCTTTCTTTCCTGTGGTGCCCTCTGCCTCCTTCCTGAGGGCTCCCCTTGTGACAGTTGTCTGCACCCTCCTTAGTCTCCTCTGCGGGTGCATCCGTAGGGGAACTATGCTCCCCCAGAATGGTGTATGGATTATGGAGTGTAACAACTGACTGGGTGTGCCTCTGTTCCACCACCCTTACCCTCTCTGAGCCCACTGTGGTCCAACTGCTGTGCTTTCTTCGCAACCTCTGAGGTAGTGGTGGTGGCTGTGGTGCTCCCTGGATGGGGGAGGTTCCCTTGCCACTGTCCAGTGCGGCCTGAAGATGGGCAACTTCCTCCCTCAGGGCAGATAGTTGTCTGCAAACAGGGCAGCATCTCAGCCTCCAGAAAGACTCCCGGAAGACTGCTGCCCCACAGCCATTACATTGTACTACTCCCCACATAACTGTCTACCTTGTTTAGTTTTTTTTGTTTTTTGTGTGTGTGTGATTGGTGCGTTATATAGAAATATATGTATTTATATAATGTGTATGCTTATATTGTCAGTGCAGTGCAGTGTGCTAGACAGGATATGACAGTGATGTGTACCTTGCCCTCTTGAGGAAATGATGTCAGAACCCCAGGTATAAATTAACTATTCCACTATTTCACTCCAAATTTCAAACATCGTTTTTTTGTGACCCCCGCCGTTTGAACAGTGGCAATATCAGTTCATTAGCAGAAAGCTGATTTTGCACAGCGACTAGGTCATTTGGCACCATTGGTGCGAAAACACATTTCAAACAGGATGTAAAAAATGACAGTTGTACTGTTCATGGGGAGGTGTAAAAAATGGCAATGTTGAAAATCTGGAGTGGAAATATAAAACACCGGTGAAGTCATGAGCGTGCATAGAAACTGTGCAATGCACACATCCGTAATGTAATGTTTGGAGATTTTTTACAGCAGATTGTCAACACAGGCATTTTGGGACCTCCGCTCATGAACGGTGTCACTGTGATTTTCTTAATCTGTTCTGGACACTGATTTCCCACAACAACCACGTATTTCTATGCCGGAAGTGCAAAAACACATTTCAGCCAGTGTGTAAAAAAATGACAGCTGTACTGTTCATAAGGAGGTGTGGAAAAATGCCAGTGTTGAAAATCTGCACTGAAAATATTACAAATTTGTGAAATTACGAGGGTGCATGGAAACTGCGCAATGCACGCTCGAAACACAGTCATTTTATGGATTTTTGTCACCAAATTTTCAACATAGCCATTTTAAGACCTCTGCTCATGAACTGTGTCACTGTGATTTTCGTAATATGTCTCGAACATTGATTTTGCACGCTGACTGCACCATTGTGCGCTACATGCTCGAAAACTCATTTTGGACAAGATATGAAAAATTACATCTGTACTGCTCATAAGGAGGTGTGGTAAAATGGCAATGTTGAAAATCTGGAGTAAAAATATTAAAAATTTGTGAACATACAAGTGCACGTAGGAACTGCGCAACGCACGCTTGTAAAACAGTCATTTTTGGTAATTTTTTCCCCAAATTTTCAACATAGGGTTTTGGGAGGCATACCTCATGAACTGTGGCACTGTCGCTTTGTTACTGGGTCCCAAAAACTGGTTCTGCGCAATGACCATGAAATCACCTTTTGGGACCAAATACAAAAATGACAGTGAGTGAGTTCATGAGGTGGGGCCCAAAGAACCCCATGTTGAAAATTTGATGAAAAAATTCCCAAAAATGGCTGAGATATGCACCAAAGTTGAAAAAAGCTATTTATGCCATTATACAGCTTACCAACAATTCTTCAAGTTCGCAGTCGGCTTTGAAGAGTGCAGACGTGTTCCTGGTCTGCTGAAGATCATTGTGCTAGGCTCTGGAGGTAAGTTTGGGGTGAGGGGGGTGTGGCTAGGTGGGTAGGTGGGTGCATAGAGGGTGGACGTGGGTTGGGGAGGTGAGCAAGACAATCAACGAGGGACTGTTTTTTGGTTTTAGGTGTTTTCTTTTTGTGTTAGGAAGATGACACAGGACTTTTGCCATGCTGGGGTGGGCTTCCAGCATGGCAGCTGGAAGTTATTTTGGGGGAGAGCCAGTGGAGCCGATGAGGGATTGGGCACGTTCTTCAGCCATACAGATGTTTGCCACGCTGGGGTGGGCTCCCAGCGTGGCAACTGGAAGTCTGTTTTTGTTGGGGGGGGGAGTTCAGTGGAGCCAACAGGGGATTGGGCACCACCGTCGCCATTCTGACTTTTCCATGGTCAGGTGGCCTCCCAGCATGGCACCTGGAAGTGTGTATGGGGGCGGAGCCGATGGGGGATTGGGCACTTCGCCGGGCCATACGTGTACGGGAGTATACGCTGGGGTGGGCCTCAGCATGCACGATGTGTTCATGGGGGGGAAACTCACCATGACAGTTCGGATGCAGTGCTGATGTAGGCAATTTGCATACTGCTGATGGCATTATACAAATTATCTGCGGCGGTGTTTTCCTTAGAACTGTATGCCAGTGCATCTGAGCGGCTGTCATAGACAACTCAGACATTCATTGGTGCAGTGCAGCCGCACCTGCAAAAGGGAGCAGGACATTGGAAGTGGGGGAGGCACACCTACGAAAACTCAGATGGTGGCACTATGTTTCTTGCACATGCGTGCAAGCAAACATAAAAAGGAAAAAGATACTGCATTCTCATCCTGACCCAGAACAACTGATTTGTTGGAATAAATCCCCCATATATTTAGCCACTACCACATTTCCTGGATTAGCCCATTAGAGTAAAAGAGGCAGCAATTTTGGGGTCAAAGCATATGAGCGCCATCCATATCCTTAACTGCTATATCTATGGGGCCATATAAGGAAGCTTACCATAGAAAGCCCCAACAACTTGTATTCCTCACTTGTCAATACTTACCTTGCCATGAAGAGAAAGGCTAATGCTGAACGAGATTTCCTCCTTGGCACAGGCGGCAGGAAATAGGGAGGAAAAAAGATGTATTCCTCAATCTTCGAGCAGCACTTTTAAGAATATATGCCCTTTTAACATGCATTCATGTAAGGCAATAGTGTAACAGGCAGTCGAGTAACATCCTTAGCTCTAATGACTATTACATTCTGGATGACATCAAAGCAACTGCAGCCTTAGCCAGCAGCTACATTGGAGAACATCAGCAACTGTTATTTAGCATTTAGAACAGACAGTGAAGGAATAGGAGCCAAGTGGGTTAACTAAGAAAAACATAGTTACATGGGGAGAACGCCACACTGCTGCCTCTACCCCCAAAATGCCAAACCACATCCAAAATGCTGAAATATATGTTTAAGGCCCCTCCCCACAAGAGGGAGAAACAAGCATACCAGACACCACTTGTATGAATAGTGAGTCGAGAAAAGAAAACCCAGCCTTCTCAAGTAAACTCACACATTACTATTCAGTAATAAATTCCCTTTAAATAAAAAGAAATAGCCTAGCGTGTACCTATAATAAAGCCAAAATACTGTGTAAAATTGATCAAGGGTAGTGCAAAAAAAAAAAGGAAACTCATTGCCTTCCATCTTGCCCTTTGTCCATTGCGAAGCAACTGCAACCTCTGACCTGCACTTCCTTTAACAAAGTTGACCCCCCCTTCCTGCCGCCCTCCAAACTGTAAATGCAGTTATAGTTTAGCTTAAAAGAGTTTATGAATAAATAAACAAAAGAACTCTGTGCCAGAGAGCAGTTGCAGTGCTCACACTGATGTCCAGAGAGATATCCTTCTAAAGGTTTTGGAATAAAGCATCAGGCAATCTTGTGACTGAGGAGAGCCAGTCAGAGCCAAAGCATGCCCATGTGCAAAAACGAGATGACTTAGGTGCAGAGAGTCCTGTTTCGGCAAGTTCTCAGTCAGGTGTTTAAATTCTCGTTTTCAGCAGCATCTTTAGTAGGAGAAAAGGGTTCCTCAAACATATCACAGACTGGGCTATCAGGAGTCTTCAGGCAGTCCTGGATATCTGTCTCAGGTGAGCCTTGCACATCCACTCATTGCATATTTGGAAAGCTCCCCCCATTTTTCGGGGGTGTCCCTGGAGCAATGACAGATAAAATAGCAGACTTGTTCTTATACAGGGGTTGGATTCTTCTGTTTATCTTAGATGACCAGGTGGCAGATTTGATACGTGAAGGTTTAGCACTGGTGCTGGGGTGCCTTGAATCATGTTTAAGCACTGGAATAAGGGTTTGTTTGTGAACTTCAGCTTGTAATCCTGTATTAGAAGGCAGAGCGCTTGGACTACACTGTGGTGTAGGTGCTTGAGATTATAAATAACGTTTGTTCATTTGAAAGTCAGGGTTTACAGTTGGAAAAGTGGAGGTATTCTGATGAGATTTAGGCCTGTCTTTTAAAATCAGTGTGCTTTGTGGCAAATTTCATTTTACATATTCCCAAGCTTCCTCAGGAGTCTTGAAGCTGTGAGACCCTTCTCCTTTAGAGAGCACCAGAGCAGCAAGATATTTAATATGACAAGGAACATGAAGTTTGTGGAGCACAAAACAAATGTCCCCTTAAGCTTTACGCATTTCCACCACCTCTGTCAATAAGTCCCGAAACAAGTAAATTCTTTCCTTCCTTCCCCCGGAATAACGCAATTTTTTTCACTAGCAACTGACACAATTTCTTCTTTTATGTTGACATGCAGGAAGAGGACTACTGTAGGATATGGTTTCTGTCCCTGCTTTGGAATGGCTCTGAGGAACCTATGCACCCTCTCAATCTCCAGGGGCCAAGGCCAGTTATAATTTAAAATAGATGGCATAAACTCTTGCAGAAAACTAAACACATCATTGTCCTCTAGACGTTCAGGCACCCCAACAGTCCTTAAATTATTTTGCCTGCTGCAATTCTCTAAGTCATCAACTTTAGTACCTAAAAAGTCAATTTTAGAAGCATTGTGTTCATATTTGTCCTCAGTTTTACAAAGAGACTCCTCGATAAAAGCTAGTCTCTTCTCAGTCGTGTTCAACCTCTCCTCCAACACCTCTGCTTTTCCCTTTTCCACCACTGCTTGCTGCTTTAAACAAACAATATCCAGGTGCATGTTCTGTGATTTATCCTTAATGTAATGCATATAATTTGGTCCATTAGCAGAATTTTTATTATGTTTAGAATTATTTGGTTTGTTTGAACTGCGATCATTATAATCATCAGCAAACCTGGGAGGGGAGACCCCGGAATGTCCTGATGCCATAGCTGCTTTGCTGCTGCTGTCAGACAGTACCGACATGATGAGTGAAGCGTTGAAACTGACCAACTGTAACTATTGAAAAAAATATCTGATTTACATCAAAACTGTACCAAAGTGGCACTACTTCACCAGTAAGGAATTGAGCAAGTATTTAATTGTTTTTTTATACTTTTAACAATATGGATTATGAAGAGATCGTGATCGGTGGAACCTTTCTGATCAAGCTGCCATTCCTCTTGAGCATTGAGCGTGATCCCCGCAAATAACAATGTCTTTTTCTCTTCCAAAGCAGATCATAAAGACTGTTCAGCTTTCACAAAATCAGCAGTAAACATGGCCTCCATCGGGAGTACTGTATCAGTGCTAGATTCCGATTCCAAGACTGCAGCAGTGGTATCCATGTATTCAGGGACCTCATGTGGAGTGGTGGCTGGGGTACAGGTTGATCCCCCAGATACCCCTCTCACAGCAGACTCCTCACCCTCCTCTCCAATGTTGACCATCTTGGAAAGACGGCCAAGGGTTCCCCCTACAGCAAGAGTAGGGGAGTTTCTCTGATGTCATGACCAACATCCTCCCATCAGCAAGATAGGTCCATGCGATCCACTCCCCCAGGATGTACCCCGAAAATAAACTATCACAGCTTAGTGTGCCTTTCCTGGACAAAAATTGTAAATAAAATCAATAAATCAATAATAAAAGCCTTATCGCTAACATAATCACTGACATCATGCAGTCAGAGTGAATGAATCCTTAAACTTGACTAAACGCAGAAAAGAATACACATGATCACAAGAGAAGCATTGCAGAAACATTTGCAAGGCAAGCCCTCCATGAGTTTCGAGTGTCGAAAGGCCTGTAGCCTCAGGTGCAGATCCACCATGGGCTACCTTTCCTGGAAGCAGAAAAGGCAGTGGATTTAAAGATAGAAAAAACACTCCAGCATTTGGAGAGCCAAGATGTACAAATGAAAACTCTTTCTGCCAGTGACTGAAGCTGACTCCTGCTCTGTCATGACCTTCGCGGTGGTCACTAAGTTAACAACCAAAAATACGCAGTTACACACCAGGCCAGAGGCCCTAGAAAATGCTGCATGAGCTACGCATATTCAGCTGGTTGGTGTCCCTGAGGGGGTAGAAGGGGACAACTTACTGCACTACATTATGGACTGACTGCAGAGCAAAATACAACCTTTAGGGACTTCCACTCTTTTATTAAAGCTTGTCGGTTCAATATGAGAGGGGCACAGAATATTTCTAATACTTCCTGTACAGTTTTGCTTAAACTGGCCAGTAAAGATGTTAAAGAGAGAATGTTACCAGCAGCCAGAAATGCTGTTCTGCTTACTATAGAAGGATGGGACATTAAGCTGTATCCAGGTCTCGCTTTTGCCACTAGAAATAAGAGAAAGCAATCTGATGCAGTCTGAGCTCAGTTACCCTCCTTGGGGACTGTAAACTCACTTTTCTTTCCAGTTCACCTCTGTATTGTTTACGACAGTAAAACATTTCAATTTTCAGGCACTCAGGATGGCAGCTGCTGGGCTGAAAAAATTGCTGTAGTGTTTTACACCTACCCTGGAGTATGAGTACTAAAGGAATTTATTCCTCCCTTATAGCTCTTGTTATGGCCTTATAGCAAGTAACACGAGGCTAGACTATGATCTACAGTACTCTGCTGTGCTTATGTACTCCTGTAATGAGCACTCCTGAAACTGATAGGGCATGGGATGAAGTTGGAGGGAGGACGATTCAGAGGAAACGTGAGGAAGAATTTCTTCACAGAACAGGTGGTGGACAAGTGGAACACCCTGCCAGAGGAAGTGGTGGGGGCTGAAACAATCACAGGATTTAAGAATGTATGGGATAGACATAAAGGAATTCTGGAGGTCAGGGGTGAGGGGCAACAGACTTCTAGGAAAACATAAAGTGAATTTACAAGCTCAAATGGGCAGACTGGGTGGGCAGTAGGCCCTTATCTGCCTACACTGTCTGTGTATCTATGATATCCTGCTCCTGTATTTTTATAAATGTTGGGGTGGGCTATGTATACTTTTATTCTTCAATTTAACTTTGCTCATTTATAAGGAAACTGAGTTGGCAGTAGCCTTGTGGCGCACTCTGACTGTGGATGTTACAGCACTACATGTTAGCCCTCCTAAAAGTAAGTCTGTCTAGTTTTCTTTTTGTTCTCCATGGTTTATTCCCATTTTGGAGGCAGATTTCTTCATTAGTTTCAATTTTTTTACTTCAGAGCTTAATTGTTTTTAATGAATAGTTGTGGTAACTCTTTCGTCAGGACAAGTTGTTTTCCCGGAAACATTATTCCTTAGAATTTGTTGGTGGGTTCCTAGCATAGGCACCTATAATACCTATTTTACTAGTGGGACATTCATGGTTTAAAAGCAGCTTATTAACTGGGATTATCTCTCATGTTGTAACATTTACGTGTACCACCATTGTCGTTGTCCTGGCTGCCATTTATTATTATATTTCCTACCTGTTATTTGGTATACCCCCTTTCTCCTAGGTGTAAAGATTAGGAGGCAAAGTTTACTGGTTGTAATGTATACCTGCACGCTGCATTTTTCTGTAGCATGTCCTAATGCTTGTTACGACTATGTACTGTTGTTTCTGCTGGTTCAGTTGAAAGCAATAAACATAAATTTAACAAAAAAAAAAAAAGAGAAGCTTTGCAAGCTATGCTTGCTCTGGCCCCTAATAAAAAGTGCTCTGAAACAAAAGAAAATCTGATATGACAGCTAGCGTTAATTCAGCAATTCAATACTCCAAACACACAAGCTGCTCAAAAGATTCAAGGTGTACAGAACAGTGCACAAAATAAGAACGAAGGCTTGGTCAAGCAACAGAAGACTGAGAAAATAATGCAGATTTTTTTTTTATTCTTTTGGTAACTGGATAAGGTCTAGTAGGCACAAGGCGTGTTTTCAGGGGTGACCTGGGAGCATTGGGGAGGTTAAGTGACTTGCTCAGGGTCAGACAGTATATACGTGGAGGTTGTGGGAATCAAACCCAGGTCTGCTGGAGGTACTAAACTCATTCACAGCTCATTACGCTAACCTCTAGGCTATACTGCCAGCTCAGTAAGGTAATTTCTATGGTTCAGTTGGGATAAAATAGAGGTGAAGTTATGAGCTAAGATTATGGGACTGCTGCATATATGGGCAATGTTATTACATTGAAAGAGAAAAGGAAGAAGGGGCATAGTGTGTATTATTATTTGAATCTGTTTTTGGAAGGGGTGATACACATGGGCCCAGTTTTCTCTCCTAGATTCAATGGAGTTAAGGAGTTTAAGGGAGGAACAAATATGGAGTTGCAAAATAAAGTTTGAGGGGGTAATCCTAGTTATTAGAATATATCAAGGCTAGGTAGTGGGCATACTGTACCTGGACTTCAGCAAGGCCTTCGACTCAGTCCCCCATAAGAGACTGAAAAGATGGTGGAGGACCTGGGAATGGGGGACAAGTTGACTAGATGGGTTGAAAGTTAGCTGGAGGGGGGAAGGGAACCCAAAGGGTGGGGGTTGGGGTAAATACTCAGGAATGAGCAAGGTCACCAGTGGGGCTCCACATGGTTCAGTGCTCTTTCTGTCGCTGTTCAACATGTTCATTAATTTCACTGAGGACAGTATAGCAGACAAAATACACCTCTTTGCAGATCACACTAAACTGTGTGGGAGGGTGGACCTGGAGAAGAGGCTCAGTAATCATAGTGAATTTAGAGAGATGGCCTGGAATCTGGCAACTAGGGTTTAATGCAAAAATGTGTAAGATCATGCATGTAGAGAGAAGAAACCCCAGGGTCAAGTACATGCTAGGAGTCATGACCATTGCAGTGCCCAAGAAAGAGAAAGACCCTGTGATCAATCACAAGCAATCTGAAACCCTCTACACAATGCAGAAAGGCAGCAGTGAGGGCAAATAGGATGTTGGGTTGCATAAGTAGGGAGGGGGTTCATCAGCATGATGAAGGAGGTCATAATGCCAATGTTCAGATCCATGATGTGACTTCACCTGGAGTACTGTGTGCAGTACTGGAGCACATACCACAAAAAGGACATTAACCTGCTGAAGGTGGTACAATGAAAGCTACAAAAATGATTCAGGGCTAGAAAGGGCTTTTGGTGTGCAGAGGCTGGAGAACTGTAACATGTACTTGCCCAAAGAGAAAAGAGAATGAGGGGATATGATAGAGACATTCAGGTACTGTCAAGGTATAAACAAAGTCAGCAAAAACAAGAACACAAGGGAAAACAGTTGCAAACTGACATGAGGAAGGTTCTGAAAGGAGGCTGGGATCAGTTCTTCACTGAGGGAGTGGTGGTAGAGCGAAACGAGCTATCAGTGGATGCAGTAAAACAGAAAATGGATGGGGTATTTGAGATGAGGTGTGAGAAAATCAAGGGGAGTTTAAGTGTGTTGGGGGGCAAAGGGCCATGTAACATAAGATGCATGAGCTTTGCGTCAAGCAAACTCAATAGACCAAAAGCCTTCTTCTGCTGGAAATTTTAAATGTTCATATGCAACATATATTAAAATACCAAAGTCAAATGACTTGGGGGTACTAGGGTCAAATCGTCTTTTATCTTGCAAATACAAATTATATATGATTGGTGGTGTCTGGAATAAAGCAAAGGAGGTTTGAATTAAAAAGGTCACAGTTGGTAACTTTGAAATTTAGTTATAATGAACACTGTTAAATTTATTTTGTGGAATGTTAAGGGAGCTAGAGGTGAAGTAAAGATTAGAAAGATAATAAAATGATCAGTATCTTCTTAGCAAGAAACTAGCTTCTCCAAACATGAATTTTAATACTTTACTTATCTTTTGGGCTGTGTGGGTTGGGGGCTCCATGCACATTTTAAGTCTAATTCAAGGGGAGTTGCTATCATTTTCTTAAGAGTATTCAGGGGTACTATAGAAAATAAATATATTGATTCAGGAGGCTGTTACCCGATTGTAGAAACAAAATAATGATTACTGTACAACTGTACATGCTAGCAATCATGTATGCTTCAAATCATGATTCAACTTTCATTACAAATATTTGTTGAAAATTGGGCTCACTTTCCCTTTCCACACTTCATAGCAGGGGGATTTCAATCTAACATTACTTTCTGATAGATCCTTTGGATCTAGAGTTCCTTTGGATCTAGAGTAAAGAAAAAAATTTAGTTCCTAATCCAAATAATTTAGTGGAGGACTTTAATCTGGTGGGTGCTTTTAGATTCCATAATCCTGATCAAGAAAAATGCTAATGATTTTCATATGTACATTCTTCCTTTTCAAGAACAGACATCTGATTTCCTATAACGCAATTCCTAAAATTAAACAGCTAGTAAATGAGAATATGCAAATGTCTGACCATGTTCCTCTTGTTCTGCATGAGCTGAATGATTTGATTACATGAGACTATCTCTGGAAGCTGGATCAATCCCGGTTTAGGGATGAGATTTATATTTCTATGATTAAAAAGGAATTTTAGAATTTAGTCATTTTAATTATCCACTTGATTCCTTTTACAATAACTACTGGGAGATCTTAAAGAGTAGATTAAGAGGAATTGGTATAGCATACTTTCATAGGGAAAAGTTAATACTGATCTGAATTCGCTAGAAGAGCAGCTAACTCAAGCTCATGCAGATTATTTTTCCTCAACGTTCGAACAAGACCTAAGAAAAATTCTAAAAGTAAGAAATACTTATTAGTCATCTAATTGCAAAACAGTCTCAAGTTGTACTCTTCAGGGCAAGAACCAAGTATTACTCTTCAGGTGATACACCTGATAAACCTATGGCACATCAGTTAAAGATAGAAAAATCAAATAGTACTATAAAACAGATTAAAAATCAAGATGGGGTCATACTAAAAGAATATAGAGGGGTAAATAAGGTTTTCAAGGAATTTTATTCAGATCTTTATAACCCAGATTTAACATCAGGAAAAACAGAGATTGAGAGATTTTTGAACTATTTAAGTATACAACAATTTCAGAGGAAGATGTGCATAAAGGAGTAAGATTTTTCTAAGTAAAAGGTTGTTTAGTGCAATTGAGGAGCTGAAAGGGGTAATTCACCAGGTCCAGGTGAACTAATTAGCAAATTTTATAAAATGCTTGCCTCTGAGCTTGTGCCTATACTGACATCTCCGTTTAATCAGTTTAAGACTTCTGGTTCTCTTCCTCATTCTTTAATGAAGCCCTGATCTCTTTAATTGTGAAGCCAGTTAAACCAAATGATGGCTGCAGATCATACATAGCAATCTCATTCTTAAATATCATACAGTGTATCCAATCAGATCACAGGAAAACTGTCATTTAATGCTCTGCAAACTATTACAAACACATTCTGGACATACCCATGGTAGGTTAGCCATGACATGCCCACAGTAGTTTACCCATTTAGTCAGAGAAAAGGGGGGGGCATGTTCCAATTTAACTACGACATAACATTTGAAGTCCTGGGTTCAAATATCCTAGTCATATAATAGTAATTACATAGAGAATAATAGATGGGGAAGTGTTTGATATGGGAATTTAATTCACACCCGAGGTGTGGGATGCTCTTTGCCCTCAGGCTTTATCAAAGCATCCCACAATGAGGGTTTGAATTAAATTCCCATATGCACACTACCCACATCTTTTATTTTGTATAATATACTGACAAGGAATTTTACCCCCCCCCCCCCGAGTTCAGGTGTGTGCTGTATATAAATGTTTTAATAATAAGCAGTCTTTTTTGTGAACATTTAATAAATATTTATCAAGTGCAATGCTAAAACAGCAGGGAACATTGGTACAGCAACATGCTTATAGTGTAGGAGAAGACATTTATAATATTTACTAGGTTTTTTATTTAATTAGCAGACTGTTGGTAGAATGGTAAAACTGTTGTAACTTTTTTAAATTAAAAATTCTTACAATTTGTATTTGTCTTACAGTTTTTTTTTATGTAGACAAACTGAGAAAAACTTGCAGCTTGCAGCTTTCTTTTACAGTTCTGTTTATGTTGCCTCTTGCTTTTTTCCTCGGTGGCTCCAGGTGGGGGTTGGTTGCCATGGAGAGCTGCTGTGAATGCTGGTCTTGCCTGTGGGATAGAAGGGAGAGTGGTGAAAGTGCATGTTAACTTAACAATGTGTAATGGTTTACTTTCCTTTTTTTGTGGCCATTATTGAAATGTTTTTTAGTTGGCAGTACTGAATTTCTGCTTAGCAAGCTGGTATTTGTGGTCCTACTTGCCTTTATTCTGAGGCAGAGTTGCTCACATAGTATCTTCATTTTTTGCTTCGGGTTTCTGCTGCTGTAGCATGGTGAACATTTATTGTGACTCCCTGATGGCAAATACAATTTGGCATGAAGATACTGTGAAGGGAGTTTCTGAAAGCTGTTTCAGCTGTTGAAGTGTGACAAGCAGAAGTATGTTGCCGTTTGCTGTTGTCAGGACTGCTTTAAGGTAAGGACGTTTTTATCAGGATGTCATGGGGAATATTTTTACTTTCAGCAGTGACGGTTGTTTGAGCAAGAGAGATAAGAACAGCTGTGAGGCTCACACTCTGCTCAGCTTAACTGAGCGTGTGTTTTTTGTAACAACCAGTTGGTTGTTATGGGGAATATCAACCTTTTCAGCCCATTGGTAAAATTCCTTGCCAGTTATTATATTATGTTAGCTGGAGTATACTCAGAATAACCAGCTTCTGTGATTGATTAAATGCCTTGGCCTTCGGCATTTAATCACCTACATCAGCCAGTTATTCCTTTGTATACTCCAGCTAACTGTTTGTTATCAATTAGTAGACTAGAAATGGTTTGCAGAGCTGTTACATAGAAGTCTGGGGAAAGTAGTTACAAAAAAGTTAAAAATGCAGGATAATCTGGTCTTAAACAGAAGCTTTGATACTGCATGGAGATGACAATTTGCTTAAAAAACAAACATACTTTAAGAAAAGCAAATAAAAAAATTATAATATTTAGGAACCCAGTTGACATGGGAGAAAAAGCATTTAATTGAAGAAAATATTGGTAATACTGTACCATATCAGAAATTAGAAAGACGTTAGAAAAATGGCAAGACTTCTTTATAATACTGTACCATATCAGAAATTAGAAACAAGTTAGAAAAACAGCAGGACCTCCTTATAAATCTAATAGGGAGAGTCCATATGGGAAACTGATCATATTACCAAACATGTATACAGTTGCAGCCGAAGACATGGCTAGATATTTCCTGACATTTCTGTGATATGTCTAGATAAATTATCTGCCTGCCTGCCTGCCTGCCCACAATACCTTGAAAGGATTACCAGAGAGAATCTCTTTAGAGATATTGGAAAATATCTGGCCATGTCTTCAGCTGCAGCTGTACTGACTACAGATTATTCAAACTTTGACACCTAAAAATATCTTAAAATAATGGATAAAGCTGTTTCTAGATTCTTATGCTGGAAGTAAAAATCCAGATTAACTTTGAATAAAATAAAAGCCAACTATTCGGGAGCTGGGCTGAAACCACTGAACTTCTGGCTATGTCATTAAGCAGCCTAAATTCAACGTCTATCAGAGGTACACAGGTCAGATCCACCACAGTGGGTGTATTTTGAAAATGGGAATGGCAATAACACAAAACCCTACTATAACATGCAAGCCAGTATCAGCCAAAGGAATAAAAGAAACCATGACAACGCATTTATAGTGTATGGTGGAAAGTTGTTTTGGATAGAAATCCAAAACTAGAATAGAGTTGTTATGCTGCAGTAGCTATGTCATCGCAGCTGTTATGCTGCACTAACTATGTACATATACGTGTATATGTATATGCTATGTAGCTACTGCAGCATAACAACATAGAACACTCTCATGCATGCATGTTTGACTAACACTCACCATATAGGAAATGGCCACGGTGAGGAGAACGGTATTGGAAGGGAGCAGTGCTGATGAACTCAACATTCTAGTAAGGACTCTGGGAAACACTAAGTTAAATTTATTTGTTTTTTCATTGAGTTAGTGGTCCATACATTATAAAAGACAATGTATGGGCCACTATCCACAACAAGTGCAAGTAGTCATCTAGCAGTCATCATGGCAACCAGAACCTCTCATGCTATGCTGTCGAGGTTTAAGTGGTCACCACTGACAACCGGTTGATGGCTACCCATGCTTGTTATGGATAATGGCCCATACATTATCTCTATGTAATGCCACAAGGGAAGCATGGATGGACTATCATAATCTCAGAAAAAATTATTTACTCCCTGAAGTAATAATTGTAGTCATGTTTTGTTCTCTGCTTCACGCTACTCTGATTGGACAAAGAGTGTTATCACACATTTACTAGATTTGTTTGAAGGAGATCAGTTTATGTCTTTGAAGAGCTAATGTTTATGTATGAGATTCAAAACTCAATATTTCTTTAGATATCTCCAGATTCAGTCATATTTTTACAGATAATTAGGACGGGGCCAAAATGACACAAGCACAAACATTTTTTTATTTCAGCTGCAGGACAGTCACTTCAAAAAAAGGATCTAGTCAAAAATCACTAAAGTATAAACATGCGGTTAATTACAGTGCAGACAAAACAGCATGGTACAAGACTGCTGTGGGGAAAAATAGCAAAGCACACAACCTCGCAATCCAGCAGTCCCAGACACAACAAACCACACAGCACACCTGACTGAATTTAGTTTTTAATCCGAGCAGGTATGCCCCCTGCACCCCACAATAAATATAATCAACTCCCGGGGGGGGGGGGGGCACACACAGAGAGAGGGAAAATGTCGGGATCAGGGTGGATTGTGTGCAAGACAGTAAAGGTGGTGGAGGGCTAGCAAGGCTCCAGTGCAAGATCCAAAAAAAAAGAACACATCAGAAAAACAAACACACACAGTGCAGGGGTTGGAATTGAACCCCTGATATCTAGTTCTGTATTGCTGTTCTAGTCTGTGACTCTATCCTGTGAGCCACAATGGCAGCATGCTAATTCCCCACAAAGTCACACACTTGAAGTGGTAAGCCTGTATAAATACAGCTACAGGTATAGTGCTGTAATGTTCCGAGCTGTATTTTCCCTGTAGCTGTATTTCCTCATGCTCTTTTTCTTGCACGGTTTTTACCACACTCATATTGCTTCATGGTATTAACTGGCTACCCTTAAAAAATTATTTGTAAACTATATAACATTATGGTAATGGAAAATATAATCAAACTAAGTAAAGGAGAGTTGGGAAAAAGATTTGCAAATACCTACGGAGGAAGAAAAACAGATAAAGTTAAAGTCGTCATTTAGATTATAAGTAGAAATAAGTTTAACATTTTCTAGTTCATGTTTTGGCTCTATGTAAAGATATTTAACCATTCTAGAATGAAATTTTTATTAATAAGATTGAAGACATGTCCCTTATTTTGAAAACAGAATTATGCATATTTGGTACAGCATCTAAGCACGTGCTTCCCAAAGGGCATATGAGTAAATTATTGAACTTTATTCTAGTCAATGCAAGAAGATGTACTGTCAAAAAAATAGAAGGATCCAAAACCTCCACCTACAGATCTTTGGAAAAATGTACTATTAGACTGTAACGGATTGGGAAAAAAAATATTAAAGTTCTGCTGGGTTCAGAAATCATTATGGATCGGTATAGTCACCTATAAATAAAATGATACAGGAATTATAATTCTAGCTGAGGAGTTAGATCTAGAGTGAAAGTCTGGAGTTTTTGGGAAAGGTCGGTATGAACGACTTCCTTTTTTTGGTGTTCTTTTTTGCCAGCCAGGTTGAGTTATTTTACATTGAAAGGGAAAGGGGAAACTGTTTGACCAGGAATGACACACTAAGCTGAACCTTGTTTCCAGGTGAGACCTGGGAGCACAAGGAAGTTAAAGTAAATGTTGACAGTTCCCCAGATGCCTTTTACACATATTATGCCATTGCCAGACATGCTTCAGATGTTGAAGCTGCAATTTGTTTTGTAAAAAATCCATCATAGTTATTTTTTTTATGTTTTATAAGCATTTTGTCCTCTAGTTTTCTGTGTGTGGCCATACCCCAGGATGATGTCATACGAGGGAGCTGTCAATGTTTTACATAAAGCAACAAGGAATTCTGGGTAATTTATAACATTGACTTAAATGTGCCTTACTCTGAAGTACAGTCCCATATGTTGGTAGTGGTGAGCTCTAATATGTAAATGTACATAGCAAGGCTCTGTGTGTAAACTAAACTGTTTCCAATTTCTTTACTGTGAGATGCTGTCCCATATTTCTGTAGTGGTGTCAACAATATCAGATTTTGTATGTTTAGTTTCACAACAATGAATTGTGCATACCATGTCTAGCTACAAGACTTCTATACTAAGAGAAGTAGTCTCCTATTTCTTCAGTGAGCACAGAACTATACTATCATGTATAATAATTTACATAGTGAAGCATTGTGGGTACAGAACATAGCTGATATTTTTATTTTATTTTTTTATTTTATTGAAATTTCGGAATTACAATTCTTTGAGTCAAAGACTCCTTTGCAAAGGCTCCATGTCAATACAAAACAGAAACATTACTTAAAGACAAATTGTACATAGGTCACTAAGCAAAACATTACATTAAGACAAATTTTACATGGTTACACTGTACAGGATAATTTACATTGCTTGGTTAGTATCTCTAGGGTTGTTAAAGGACCCTGGGTCATTGAGGTGAAGTGAGACTGGTTACCAGTTCAGAGGTCTGCACCAAGCTGAGAGTCTGTGTTTTAGGTACCGTTAGTTATGTTGGCCTTGGTTTGGAGTTATGGGAAACATTAGCTTTCTATCACCTACCGAGTTAGGGAGGACTGGTGGTAACAGCCACATGTCTCCAAGGCAAGGAGAAATCTATTGATACCATTTTTAAATAGGCCAAGGCTAGGGGCCAGTGAGATGGAGGAAGGAAGGTTATTTAGCCAGAGGGGAGCATGAAAATGGAAGGACATTTGCTCTAGAGCGGTCCTACAGTGGGGGACTAGGAGTGGGGTGTTAGCCAGGTGCCTAGGGGTGCTCCTGTGAGGGGTTGGTTGGATGAGGGGGTGAAGGCCCATGGGTGCAAGATTCATTAGGATCTTTTTTGCTTGGAGGCAAGTGTGGTACTTTAGTCTCTCTTCAAAGGTCAGCTAGTCTGCTCGCTTATAGAGCTCACACGTATGGGTTAATCTATCACTGCTTGTGTCCAGTCGGCAGGCTTTGTTGAGAGCTAGATTGATGCTGTTAAGGGCTGTGTTGTCAGCCGTGCCGTAAATTATTATCTCATAATCAACCACAGATAGGACTGAGCAGGTTACAGCCAGCCTTAGTGCCTGTAGGGGAGACAGTGTTTGTGTCTGTATAGAATCCCAAGCCGGGTGCTTGCAGAGCTGGAAAGGTACTTAATGTGTATGTGGTAGGTGAGGGATGTATCCAGTGTGATGCCTAGATATTTAAAGTTAGGGACCTGTTCAATATGGATGCCCTGAGAATTTGAGATAGATAGCAGGGCATTACTGTTGGGGTTTTGATGGTGAACAAAGATCATAGATTTAGTCTTGTTGTAGTTTAGTAATAATCGATGATCAGTGAACCAGGATTCTAGTTCTCTAAAGCAGCCTTGCAGGGTATTTTGAAGAGAGTTTGGATTGGAGTGTTTCCAGTATACTACGGCATCGTCTGCATAGAGCAATAGCTTACCACTGCAGGCCTGTGGGAGGGAGTTAAGAAAGCGAGTGAATAGTAGAGGGCCTAAAATCGACCCTTGGGGGACATCCACAAGAACTGGTTGCTTGGCGGAGAGGGTGGTGTTGATTTTGACTTGTTGTGTCCAGTCAGTGAGATAGTTTTTGAACCAGGAGATTGCTTCAGGGGCGAGATGGAGGGAGGGGGGAGAGAGTGGATAAGTAGTGCATGACTGACGGTGTCAAACGCTTTGGTCAGATCAACAAAGATTGCTCCTGCTAATGACCCCTGTTCCAACGTATCATGTATGTAAGAGGTAAATTCGAGAAGGGCAGTGGTAGTGCTATGTCCTGCTCTGAACCCATGCTGTTTGTGACACAGCAGATTGTGTTCGTCCAGGTATTTGGTGAGCTGGTCTGACACAATTCTTTCGAGAGCTTTAGAGAGGGGGAGAAGGATTGTGATGGGCCTATAGTTACCAGGGTCAGTTGGATCACCCTTTTTTAGGATTGGTGTGATAATTCCCCTTTTCCAGAGCATAGGAAATTGACCAAGGTGAGGGAGCAGTTTAATATTTTGGTGAGGTGAGGCACGGTCTCGTCGAGGGTTAGTCTGATAATTTTAAGGTCATGGGAGTCGCTACTGAACCGCGAGTTGCGCAAGGCTTTGGATAGGTAGTGTTTAGCCTCATTGCAGGAGATGATTCTTAGCTGGAAGGGAGGTAGTGTAATAGTAGGGGAGGTGATAGAGGGGCCACTGGGGACAGGGTCAAAGAAGTTTTGTGGTAGGATGTGGCTAAGATCGGAGAAGGAATTGTTCAGGACATTAACTATGGTGGTATGGTCCTGGGAAAGGGCTCCATGGTCAAGAATTTGTGATGGGGTAGGGGAAACAGTTTTCCCACAGAGTTCCTTGACATTGTTCCAGAAGTTATTCCCAGAGCCCCATGAGGAGGTGAGTGCTTGCTTATAGTAGGTAGACTTTGCTAGCCGAATAGCCCAGGTGCACTTGTTTCTTGCCTCTCTATAGAGTTGCCTGGCATGGGGAAGTTGGGAGTTCAGTGCCCTATGCCAGAGGTTATCTCTGTGGTGCATCTGTTCAAGAAGGGTCTACGAGATCCATGGAGTTTCCCTGTTTTTTATAACCTGTTTTGTGAAAGGGGCAAATATGTAGCAGGAACTGTTAAAAATTTTAATAAAGGAGGTGAGGGCAGCATCAACGGACTTGGCAGTGTGTATAGGTGCCCAGTCACAGGAGGAGAGATAGAATTTGAGGTGAAAGATGGTACCTTTTTTTGAGGTGCCTCTGGATGGAAATTTTAGGATGGCTGGGAGTGATTTTATTCGACCAGCAGCAGGAGACAGGCGAGTGGTCACTTAGCACGTCAGGGAGCACTTTAACTTTGGAGAGGTGGTTGGAAAAATTTGTAAAGATGAGGTCAATAAGGGTGGAAGTCCCTGACCTGGGATCTTGCCTGGTGGGAGACTGGACAACCTGTTCAAGGTCATAGGCATGGACTGCATCTTTGAACGTGGCGGATGCAGGGGATAACCAATTCACATTAAAGTCACCCATAATAATCCGTTCACTCCTGGGGGGGAGATGGGTGATGCTGGCTAAGATAGAGTCAAAGGCTTATTTCTGGTTTGGGGGGGTGTAGACTGCCATAATGTACAGCAGTTTGCCCGGAGTGCCTAGGGTGGCTTTGATTGTAATGGCTTGGGCCCCGTGAGCCGGCGAGGGCAGAGGGACAGAAATGGGCTATAGATAGGTTCTGGCATATATGGCACATCACCTCCTCTCTTGCCTGTCCGATCTGCTCTGAAGATGGAGTAGTCATTGATGGAGACAGAGGCATCTGGGATATTTTTGGAGAGCCAGGTTTCAGATAAGGCCAGGATGTCAGGGGAGTGTTGGGAGATCCATCCCTGCAGCTGCGTGAGCTTCCTAGGTAGGCTACCCTACCCAGTAGTAGGCCACCCTGCCCACTCCCCTTAGGAACACTAGTCGATGTTGGTCCAGGATTAGGGTGTACGTTACCTGAGATCAGAAGGAGGAGAAGGAGAGCATGCCAGAGAGCAGCTTTCCAGATCAATTTAGAGAGAGAGAGAGGTACGGAAGCGTGGATTAGTGGGAAATTTGGTGAGCCTGACTGGTATGGGGGATGGTGCAGACTAGTTGGGCTAATAGGGCTTGAGATAGGGAAAGATGGGGGCTATTTAGTGGGTGTTTGCCTTTGGGGGTGTGGAGCTGGCACCACTAAGGACCCGCTTATGGTGCAGCTTACACTAGAGGTAAAATTAGTGCTAAGTAGAACAGGGGAGATAGGAGATAGGTGATATGACAGGGTTGTATTTCTGAAGTAGTGAGTGGTGAGGCAGATGTAAGGGTCCCTGGAGAGGGATTTTGCCACAGGGAGAGTGGGGTGGGAGTGAGAAAAAAGTGTTAGAATTATGATGGTATAGGTTAGGGTCCCAAAAGATGCAAGTCATGCTGCCAGTGTATGGAGTTCATATGTGTAAAGGTAATGAGAGGGAGACCTCTAGTGTTTAACAAGTATAGGTTGCGGATGGTAAAGTGGGTTGATTGGTTTCAGACGATCATGTGATCATCACTATAAAGCCCGAAGTCGACCAAGGGTGGTGGGGAGCCACTAAAAACTGACAGTGTCCCTTTAATAACTTTGTTTCCCTGGTATAATGTAACAGTTGGGGGTTGCAGCACTAAGAAAAAAGGGGCAGGTTATGCAAATGAAGCAAAGCACCAAAATAAAATGATTTTTTCATGGAAAACAGCACTATTCCGCAGTTTGAATGGTAAGAGACTGATTCACAACACGTACAGTTTACTACTCCCATTTGCTATAGGAACCTTCAACATTTACTTTAAGTGACTTGCTCAGGATCACACAGTATGCAAGTGGGGGATGTGGGATTCAAATTCTGGTCTCCAGGTTTGTAGCTCAGTGCCCTAAACCACAGCATTATACTGCCTCCATTGATTTTGTTTGTTAATGTTTGTGGATTTTCTTTTAAATTTTTCTTTTCAGAGTTTTCCTTTTGTTTTTTGCTTCAGTGTCTGTATGATTTATATATATATATATATATATATATATCTAAAGTTAAAGAAACCTGTCAAATACTGGCCTGGGATCCACTTTTTTTGAGTTGGATTAGACTAATTTATGCATCCTGTATGGCCAGAGTTAAGGTCAGTTCTTTTCTCTCAAAGACCTTCCACTTGTTGTATGGAACATGGCAGGGGTATCTCTTATTCTCTATATGCTATGTGGCACGTAGATGGAACCCTTGGCACAGGCAATAGGAAGCTTTTATGAAACCAGAGAAACTGAGATAAATTTAGTGGAATATAACATTTTACTTCTTGTGGATGATATGCTTATTTTCTAGAAGATATGATAAAGTTACAAGATCTTTTTAAATTACTAGCTATTGGTACCTGATTATCAAGTTACAAAATTAATGTTTCAAAGTCGGGCATTATTTCTTTGAATAATGATCCTTCTTTTTCTCCGCTGATAGGTGCCTTTGGTGTCTATGAGAACTTTTTCTGATATTTGGGGGTCCAGAATTCTAAGAATTTTTCTGAACTTCTTTAATTAAAGCAGCAGTGCATGTTACACTGAAAATTTTGAACTATACTTGTTTTATTCCATTTTAGAGTTCTCCTGCTGCCTTTTAGGATAACCTTCTTTCCCCATTTTGACTCTGTTTTGACACTGCTTTTATACATTTCACGTAATAAAGAGAGTGCTCCTCTTAATATGGCTCAAACCAGTTTTTATCAGTGTTCTCAAATGTATTATGGTGCACCTGTTGGCCCATAAGGTCATGGAGCAGTGTCTGCTGCATTCTAGTTCATTTCAGTCACAAGGAAAGTGATGATAAACAGTAAGTATTCAAAAACAACAGAGAATACTGATAAAAATCTGGTCTAAACCTTATGAAAATTAGCACTTTTCTATTTCAACTGTAAAACAAAAGTGGTAAAGCAGACTAAAAATGGGGACAACAGAGTATCATATAAGCTAGGAGATGAGGGGCAATTTAAAAGGGAATAAAAAAGATCTGGTCAAAATTTCACTGGTACTAACATACTAACATACTCAAATGCCAGCAGAATAGGCCTAACGGTCTTTCGTGTCTGCTCGTTTGGTCAGCCCCCACCCTGGGTGCTGACCTTGCTGTCCCCCTCACCTTCTCCCTTCCCAGTTCCGGATATTCTTGCTGCATTGGATTTTGCTTCCAGAACCCTTCCCCTGTACCTGTCCCACCCCCTCTTGAACCCCTCCACTGTCTCTGCCTCCACCAGCCCCTAGGCAGTGCATTCCATGGCTCCACCACCTCTCAGTGAAGTAGCACCTCCTCCTTTCTCCCCTGAATCTTCCCCCTCCAGCTTCCACCATGCCCTCTAGTTGGCCCCTCCTCCTTCCTTGAAGCACCCTGACTGTTCCTCCCTATTTACCCTCTTCATGTACCTGAAGACCTCTATCATGTCCCCCGGTCCCTTCTTCTCTCCAATGTGTACATATTTAGCTCTTTTTGAGCCTCTCCTCATGAGAATCCTGTCCCCAAGCCTCAAACCATTTGGTTGCCTCCTCTGACCCTCTCCAGGAGGTTAATGTCCCTCTTTAAGTGTGGCTCCAAAACTGCACGCAGTACTCAAGGTGTGGCCTCACCAAGCAGTTATACAGAGGAGTATCACTTCCTCCTTCTGGAGGTGATCCCCTAGCGATGCATCCCAGCATCCTGTTGGCCTTGGCTGCTGCCCTCCTACAAGTCTCAGAGTTGTTCATCTTGACATCCACCACCACCCCAGGTCCCTCTCAGCCATCGAGATTTGTAGCATTCCCCAGGGTGTACACTTGGCCTGGGTTTCTGGCCCCCAGGTGGAGTACCTTGCATTTCCCTGCATTGAACCTCAGCTTCCACTTTCTAGACCATCTTTCCAGAGCCTCCAGGTCCCCTTGTAGGGCCACCCTCCCCTCCTCCCCATCCACCACCGCCCCCAGTTCCGAGTCATCTGCAAAGAGACTCATCTCACTCCTGATTCCTGTCCTTATGTCAGATAGGTACCATGCATTACTACTTTAAATCAGGAGGCAGTATAGTGCAGTGGTTTAAGGTTCTGAGTTGCAAATTTGGTGACATCTAGCAGACCAGACCTGGGTTTGAATCCCATGGATTCCACTTGCATAGTGTATGACCCTGAGCAAATCACTTAACTTCCCTGTGCTCCTGTAAAAAAGCTTTCAGTTTAGTGTACTACTCCTGGTTAAACAACTAAAAAAAAAGTAAATATTGATCATTATTATCAAAGGCCACTGCTGACCTAGAGAGGTGGTTGTCTGTCATTTGACCTTGATAGGAAGTGCCAATGTAATAAAGATGAATGTTCTTCCTAGATTTTGCTTTTGTTTCAGGTCCTCCCTATCAAAGTCAGTAGATACTGTTTTTAGGGACTGGGATAAGATCCTGGGAAAGTTTTTATGGGAAAGCACACCCCTAAGAATTAGGAAAAGCTGAATACTGATAATGTTGTAAGTTTTCGGATTCCAAACTTGTATTGCTGCTATTTGGCATGTTAACCTGAGCTAATTTTTCACTGATTTGATTTGGGACTGGAGAAGAAAATTCCAGCCTGTGTCCAAACAGAACAGAGCTGCATAACTTTAGTATAGATATTTTTCATTTCTCAAGATTAAGAATAAATACGTGGCAATGATGTCATAGAGTAATTGGTCATGGAAGTAGTTTTTCTGTATTATATTCTACTACAAAGAAATAATGTTATTCCAGCTTCCAGAGGTAGCCAGAGTTTTCAGCTCTGGAAAGAGACTCATCATAAAAGTCAGTGATTTTTTTTCAAAGATAATACATTCATGTCATCTGAACATTTTAGACAGGTATATGATCGTCCAACAAGTCACTAAAGGCCAGATATTCAAAACTTTGCGCCAGGCAAAAACCATTTGCACAGGTTTAGCGCGGGATTAGCACGGGTCTGCTATATTCAAAAGGCCAAATAGCGCGGGCAAACTGCATTAGCGCCGGCAAGATTATAATGTATGCGAGGGGCAAGCAGCATGAATACAGGCGCAATGCTGTATTCAGCGACTAAGCGCTGGCTTAATTGGTTTTGCGTGACTTAATAGCGACACTTAGTGCAGTGCAAATTACCACCCAGGAAAAGCTTGTCTTAACCCTGGGCAATCATCTTATGCAACACTTTGGCTTTGTGCGGTGTTTGCGGGTTTAGCGCGGGTTTTGCGTGACCCTAACAAATAAATATGACACATAGATAAAGCTAAACATAGAGGAAGCATGCTCCTAACCGATGGCATCACAATGATGCCATCATCTGCCACCAGTCCCAGAGATGCCAGGTAGTAAGTGGTGACCCTGCCGCCAGTGGACAGCATGGCAGTGTGGCCATACAGCACACACCTGCGGACCACACATATGTGGACACAAACAGATGCCAGCACACACATGCAGCACTGTGGACATGGAGGATGTTGAGGGGAGCGTGCATGGGTGGCTAGGCTGTGCCACAGACCAGGTGTGCTCACAAGGCTGGGACACATCATGCAGTGCACATGGGCCAGTATTGGGAATACCCTCAACACTAGTGTGCCTTTCGGATAATATATGCCCCCCCCGGCCACATACCGCACAGCTGTACAACTGCCACAGCACACAAAGCCAGAAATGTACAAGTCACTGTGAGCATCCCATGCCACAGGTACAGCATCTGTGGGTCACACAACAGTGTAACAGTAATGTCCACTGTCAGCAAACACCTGCAGGTTGGGCCTGTCACTGTGTACAGTGCAGTCATCATCACTGCCCTACACACCATAGGCAGTGCTGTGTCCCTCACACTACTGGTCCCCTTGCTACTGTAGTGTTTGCTGTGCACTGTAGCATGGCCTACAGTGTGACAGTTGCATGCAGCACCACCACCACCTGTGCCTATGCTGTCTTGTCCCCTGGGGTACATAATGCTATGCTATGCTGTACTGTTTACATGTAGCCTGCAGCTATCATCGTGCACTGCCAAGACTGACCTACAGGTGGAGCTGCGGTTGGACCTGGTCAGCCCCTGTACTTCCAGACTGACCTACAGGTGGCTCTGTGGGACCCTGCAGTAATGCTGGGCAAACTGCATGCAAATCAGGGTATAATGAGATACTAAACTGGTTGTTTGCCCAGAGACTACCTAAGTAGGCTCATTTGCATAGCACTTTTGAATATGGCACATTTTGGCTCCAGACAAGCGTGTTTTGCCGGGCTAACTTCTTAGCTCAGCTCTAATGCAGCGCTAATGTGTTAGCACAGTGCTAACCGTACGGGGAATAATATACAGTTTTGATCACTGTTCTTTCACATCTGCTGCTTCCTGCAGCTGTACTGGGTCCATACATTTGCTGGCACACACATTGGTCATGTAGTTCATCTGTACCTGCCCTCACATTGCTGTGCACTGTGTTGTTGTTGTGGGTTGCACTTCCTGGTTGCTTTATTCAGTGCTGTCTTATTCCTGGGCTATTTTTGCCCTGCACTCCCAGACCAGTTTGCCTGGCTTCCTTAGCCTGCAATATTCAGCAGGATTGCTTGCAGCTATTTCCATTTCAATATAGCTTGCTCTGTGCTCGGCTAAGTTTTCCTTCATGGCAGTAATGTTAGCCCTGGGCAAAGTTTTAATATCTGGCCCTTATATGTCTTATCTGTAGGTTAGTTTTTTTTTTAAACATGTAGAAAATTGAGAAATGCAGAGAGTATTTCCACTAGAATTATTGTGGACTACAGGTGGATTACAAGGAATTAAACTCATAAGTAGAATATATGATATTAATAATGAAAGTTCTATATTGCCTAAACTTTCTATGGCATGGGCAAGGGATATTTATACATTAGTAAATGAGGCATGTTGGAAGAGTATCTCTTTTGCTAGTTTCTAGGAATATGAAATTGCACCAAATCCAGTTCAGTTTGGTTCACCACACATACGTAACTCCATCAAAACTGCATAACATTTTATTCAGTTCTATTAAAATTTGACACGGTTAAAAAAGTTATCTCAAGCATCCTGGAAATAAGTTTTCCTTTTGAACCAGGAATTTTAATATTTAGTTGTAGTCCTAAAACAAATCTCTCTTGTTTAGATAGTTCTTGCTTTCCAGTTGATATTCTGTTAGTGAGTTAGAACGCTTGTTTTGATGTGCTGTAAGGATTCAATCCTACCCAGTTTTACACAAAGGATGGATATGGTTTTAGATTGTAGTGAAGTTAAAAGATTCTATCACATTATGGATAATAAATTAGAAGTATCTGGTCTCCATTTTTTGACTACCTCAAGTAATAAGTCAGCTCTTTCTCACATTTTTATATTTTACTATTTTTGATGGGTTATAATGCAATTCCTAAACTCCCCTTAACACACTGGGTACATGATGACAGGCTGTTTCTTGTGAGTGTGATTCCTCTTTTTGTACTTGATACAAGAAAAGGAGTACAATCTGAGCCTTAATAAGTTTTTCCATAGGTGCTAAAATGCTCTTTAAAACAGCAGTGCAACGAAAATGGGCTAAAATTTGACCCCACTTTTTTTCTTCCTAATTGATGCCAGATGTCTTCCAGTTAAATTTGTTGGTAACGTTTTCTGTTTCCATTATGATTTAAGAATGTTATTAAAGTTTTAAAATAATTATTTCTCAAGAAAAAAGATGGCCGGCTCTCTTTTGCATAGAAATAATAGTGAGGACATGAGAAGGGTTAGAATCCAGACAAAAATGCAAATGTACAGTACACAGCTCATGAAGAATCCAGAAAACCAGAATCAACAGTTCTGCCAATATTTTTCATAATCATAGCAGACAATTAGCCTTTTGGAATAACTTTTCTCATTGCACCGCTGGTTTAAGACATGCTTTTCTTGTATAGTGGGAGCAGAACTTTTTGCTCAACATAGAGCCAGCAATGAAGTTCAGAGGGTGAAAAAAATATAAAAATTAGAAAAGTAAAATTGTGGTTAAATTGGTCTCTATTGCTCACCTTTTGTACAGTGGGTGTGTGGGGGAGGACATTATGCATTGCATGGGGCTTGAAAAAATAGAATTTTCCATTGAACAACATCTTGTGTCTTTCGTGATATCCACCAATATGACATGTTTTATGTTTTCTGATTCAGAAACACAGAAACATAGTAAGGATAGCAGAACACTTTAAGTCCATCAAGCCTGTCCTGAGGCCATGCCTTGCTCTAGTTTTCAGCACTCCTACTCCCCACCCATCTACCTCTACTGCTCTTCCACCAGTGAATATGTCCTTTTGTGATGATCCCCGTGATGTTGGCAACAGAAAATTATTTGCATGATCTTTGTTAATGTTCTCAAGTGTGTATGGCATTTGTAGCCTTTACTGGTTATAGCTTTCTGTTCTTGTGATTTGTGGACATTCGGTTATGCAATTTCACACCCAATCAGGGAACAGTATCTCATTATCGAATGTACTGGATATTAAGATACAGAGGGTGTAAACACTGTAGCAACAAAATGCAACGCACTCAGTTGCAGTAAATAAGGTTATAAAATAATTTTTTCTCCACAAAAAAAACAAAACAGTCAAAGCAGCCTAAAAATATAGCTGAATAGGATTAAAAGAAACAAGGAGCCTAAATTTAAAATCGTTTATCGTCAGCTTTAAAAACAATTTTTTTTTTTCTTCTAGAGCCAGCAAGTGAACCCCAGTGTTCCATATGTTATACCATTGGGATAATCGCTTTGATGGTTTTAGGAATTCTCCTTTTGACATGTATCTTCATACTGAAACATCAGAAAGGTAAATGGTCAGTTTAAGTTTCTGTCTCTCTCTCTCTCTTTTTCTCACATTCTTTACTTTCTCAGTGCTGTCTCTGTGCTAATCCAAGTTGCTTGGAAAGTGCTATGCCCCCTTCAAATCCTCAGGCCAGCTGGTAAGATGGGAAAAAGGGCTGAAGATGAGCTTCATATAAGAGAGAAAATGGAGTGAGGAAAGATTCATTTGGACTTATCTGTTCCTCCATTTTCACTCTGATGAAGAGTTAGTATTGAAGTGTAAATTTTCAGTTTTTTACCATGTGGGCAGTCTTCATTCTAATCAAACACAGGTCACTCTTGGGATATTCTGAACTAGAGTTAATAAAGCTGTTTGGATAGTGAGAGTACCCATTCTGTTTACATACCTTCTGTTGAATGGTATCACTGGCTGGTCAGTGACTGTTTTGACTCGATTTTGGATTAATTATGCTTATTTCATAGTTTCTCCATTCTCTGGGTCCTTTGAACCAGTCCACTCCTCACTTCCTCACACTACTGGCAGTTCTTCAGGGGTTTACTGTTAGGGCCCCCCCCCACCATTAACATAATCAAAGATGTGAAACCCATCATCAGGGTCAGGGTCTTCTAGAGGCTTTTGTGGTTGCTGGGGAGATTTGGTTTTCTTGAGCCAAGTCTCTGCCCACAGACTGAGGATGTCTGTGTGTTGCACCCAAGTGCAAACCTGTAATTGCATCATGCAGGCAGCTGAACTCCATTGTTTTTGTCTCTGCCAGCTCTACAACAGTGTCTGCCTGTATTCATCCCATACATACCTTGCTAGGTAAAATAAGAATTGGATCCTCATACCCCACATATATTCTGGATAAAGTAGATTTGATCCAACAAGACATACTCATGCAAGGAGGGGCTCTCTCACATATTGACAGCCTCCTGGTCGATGGAAGGTGCTTCTAAGTAAGGTCTAAGTATTTTTTTATAGGGGAAATTTCAAAGGGTATCTAGGAATGAGCTTTTTATTTAGTCTGAAATGTTGCCAACAATGCTGCTTAGCAACAACTAGCAGAGTGAAGTGAGGCCATGAGGCACATGAGGTGCAGCGGAAATACCACAGCTGAATAACAAGGCAGGATAACCATTTTATTCTGCACTGTTATTTACCACTCACATGGTATAAATGTTTATATGTACAGTTCTCACATCATCTGTAGTTATTATAGATTAACAGAATGCTCTCAACCAATCAGAGGTCTCCTTTCCCCTGTGCATGAGATGCTGTTATTCTGTTTCTGTAATGTGTGTCTCACACGAGCCCTAGAAATGAGATAGACAAGGGAAGAATTAAATTTTTTTTTCCATAAAGATGTTTATTGGATTGTTCTCTCTTTTTTTGCAACAATGAAGGCATAAAATCTACATTTAGGTAGTAGTGAGGTCATGATAGCAGAAACAGTAACACAGCAATGCAAAAAGTTCATACCCATTAAAGAGTAGTAACAACATTTGATAACAGAACAGCCTAATTCAACAAACTTTGTGAATGGTAGTTTGCAGCAATAATTCAATCAGTAGAAACAGAAGAGCAAACTTCCTATCCTGTTTCATAATATTTTACATTGTTACTCATGCTATATTTCAAGGAACTTAGAAGAAAGAATTGCTCAGGTTATAGTATGCTGCAAGGCCACATTTCAGGAACTCAGGATAAACAGCAGGGTAGCTGAGCAAGTATATATGGAGTGCAGTGGGATGAACAAGGACCAAATCCGGTATCCCTCCAACCCAATATGTAAAATTACCATTCCGTCACTGCCTCCTATCTAGTTAATCATGTTAATAAACAATTACGACCAAACAACTGTCTGTGTTTGTAAGTGCTTTGAGGAGTCAATTCTCCCTGATCTAGCACCTGACAATTAGAGTTCTGAGGACATGAGTGGAGGTAGCCTCACCTCAGGGAAGAGGGGCCCCTTCTTCCTGAAGGAGAGGCATGTATGGGAAAGAGGGAATGGGGGTGGGGAAGAGCAGCAAACCATGATTGACGTGCAGCCAGAGAGGAAGTGGTCTAACCGACAAACTACAGGGTGGACCCATCTGGGTCAGCACACAAGGGCTGGGTTCAAATCCATGAACGTGAAAATATACCATGTATGCTTGTGACAAATAGAGGTGGTAGAGGGTAGCCCCTCACCTACTGGGATGGCTTGGGGGGCTTCCCCCTGATGGAAATTCAAGTAAGGAGACCATATGTCATAGTAAGTTCTGAAGTTCCCTACAGATGCATGAGATGTCCTCTTGTAGCAGGCAGTGAAAGCTAAAAGGTCTTGCCATTCCTGAACTGGAGGGAGAGGGGTCCCTCCAGTGGTGGAGAAACACTTGTTGAGCTGCAGCCAGTGCAGCACCCATCCAGAGCAACTGTGGGTGATCTAAGGTGATATTCAGTGGTGGGAGCCCAAGGAGTGGCAACTGACTATCTCTAACCTCTGAGACTGTGGTGACCTCACACACACTGCCCAGACCTCAGACGAATAAGGCTACAGAACAGAGCAGGACCACATAATATGGGCAAGGGTAGCCTGGAGTGATGAGCATCTCTAGCAGTCACTGTGGTCTAACAACCCTACCAGGTACAACCAGTGTGAGATCCTTTATGCCCCATGGAGGAGCTTAAACTGGAGTGTCCTGACTTGTTTTCCCAATTAGCCATGTAGGCATTCACTCAGACTTGTTCTTACCTGGGGGAGGTAATGTGACTTCCAGCTCGGTCTTCCATTTGTCCCTTAGGCCTCCTGCAGGGTGGAGTCGAAGCAACCAAGAGTGTAGCTGTTTGAATTTGGTTGTTATGTACTGGGTGGAAGTTAGGGAATGGATCCATTTCTCAAGCGACTCAGGCCAGGGGGATGGGGATACACAATGTTTCAGCATATCTCTTAGCTGCAAGTACCTCCAGAAGAAATATGAGAGAGCTGAACAGTCTGCTGGAGCTCTTTGTAGGAGTGTAAAGCCCCTGTGTCTAGGTGATAGACATCTCCCAGGCAGTGAATGCCTCAGGCTTGCCATGATTACAGGTCACACCATGAGATGAGCATCTTGTTGCTCAGTGTGCCATTCCTGGTGAAACATTTCAATAAATAAATAAAGAAAGAAAAAATTCCCAGTGTACTGGCTGTCCATCTATTGTCATCTGAGGATAATGCCATATAGGCCTATTGGCTGCAGTTCTAGGATACCACCCCAGTTGCTTACAGTGTTCATCCCAGATATGTGTTGTGTCTAGCACATGGAGAAATACAGGTTCTGAGAGACCAGCCTGGGAGTATTAGGGCCAATTGGGATGGAAGACTCTCTTCGGCCAGTTCCAAAGAGATCAAACCTGGCATAAGGCTTGTTAGAGACGGGGCATAATTCACAACTGCTTGCCATAAGATCACACTCTCATGGTACAGTTGGAGATCTGTGAGATCAAATCCCTTACCTGACCAGATGAAGGAAATGTGTTTAGAGTTGAGATGTCTGGCCCCGAGACGTTGCACCAGTAGACTGGGCAATACGTATTGAAGTTTGGGGAGTGCCACCATTTTAGGGCATTTGCCTTATTCCAGATAGAGAGGATGTGTGAACATCATCTGGCCAAGTGTGAATCCAGATTGTCCAGCATAATCTGGATATTCACAGCCACGTTTTTGACAATGGTAGGCTTACATTTAGCACCCAGACACACTATGTCCCCAGAAGACCACTGGTATGGGTAATGTGTGAAAAGTGAGGCTGTGCAGTTGTCCTTAAGGGGCATGACCTGGGACTTGGAGCCATTTCATTTATAGTTGGACAGAGCTGAGTACTTGCAGATTACAGACTGGAGGCAAGCCGGGGTGTGGGAATATCCGATAGGAATAAGATATCATATCATCCGTGAAGAGTGATATTCTGTGAGGGGATTTCTCTACTGTGATGTCTGCAAAAGCTGGCGAGGGTCTAATTTTCCAGGTCAGTGGCTCAAGTAGCAGGAAGTAGGGAGGGACAAGTGAGTTTGCCATGACCACCACCAACCGAGATGCGTACAGAATGCGTACTAGGGAGATGAATTCTGGGGGAAACAGAAGCCTGCTCATGGCATTGAATAAATAGGCCCACTCCACTGAATCAAATGCTTTTTCAGCATCAAGCAACAGGGTGGCAGTGGAAGTGGGTGTAGATCTAGATTCCCAGATGAGATCTAAAGTTCAACAGATATTATTTGACCCCAGCCTGCATAACTCACCTGGTCTGGATGAATGAGGGTGGGCATGACAAACTAGTCACTTGTCCAGTATTTTTGTGAAGACCTTGGCATCCATGTTCATGAGAGAGATGAGACAGAACTGAGAACAGAGAACACTATCTCTCCCATTTTTGGGGATCAGGATTATGAGTGCTTGAGGGAAGGAAGGGGGAATGTTCCACCAGCTCCCAGACTCATTAAATATTTAAGCTATTTAGGGTGTAAAGGTCTCTGCAAAAACATGATCAAATTCTGTGGGATAATTATCCGGTCCAGGGGATTTCCCCTGTGACATAGGCTGAATAGCAGTTTTCACCTCTTCCGTGGTAATGGGGTGGTCAGTTGGTTTAGGTGATCTGGTGATACTTGCAGAAGGGTGATGCTGCTGTAAAACATATCGAATTGAATAGGAGTTGGGCACACGTCTGATGAGTACAAGGGGGAGTAAAAGTCTGTAAAGGCTCTATTGATGTCAGACGGAGCGATGAGTTTGTTCCCTTGACTGGTATGAATATCTGGGTTGTACAGTACTTGTCCACTTCCTGGGCCCTGAGCCTGGCCAAAATGTTTACATTTCTAATAGTATTGTTCACCTTCGATCCATAGCCTATTAATATGGCCTGGGAGACTACTTTTTGGTTTTAATTCAAATGTTATTAACTTTTAGCCAAAACATGCAGTAAAGCAACTGAAAGGTAAATAAAACGATTCATACTAATAACTTTGAAGGAGCAAGATAGGTAAAGAACAGTCCCCTGTAGGGAAAACTAGAATCAGTCAGTAGCTACTATACATAAGAACAACAAAGTGATTAAGTTGATTTAAGGAGAACTTGAGAATAAACTGAATGTGAGACTAACAAATAAAAGCCTGTATATTAATAGCGATACCATTTCTTCATCAGTTCTAGTAAACAGAAAACAAACAAATAGCCTCATACACTTTGAGAGTCAGGGATAGCATTCCAAATTATGTACTGTAATGAGATTCTAACTGATTCAAGTCAGACAGAAAATTCTCTCATTGTTTGCTAATAATGTCATATTGCTGTACCAATCAGCATGGCTAGGAGGATAAGTTTCTCTCCATTTAGAGAGAGAAATAATCTTTTTAGGGTGAGAGAAGCAGCAAAAACTCAATTTTTCTGAGATTTGGTCAGATGTCTCAGGTGGGAAGATACTCCTAAAATAAAAAACATCTGAAGAGAGAAACAAATCTTTTTGTTGGTAACCTTTTCACATATTTCTTGAACTTTGCACCAAATGTGTTATCCTAGGACAGCTTTGTAGCATATGTAAAAGACTGGCATGAGGCTCCTTACACCTCCAGCAAGCTCCCTCTTTAAGGTAATGCATTTGCTCCAGTCTTTCAGGAGAGTAGTAGTATTGGTGGAGAATCTTAAATTGCATTGTTCTTCCCTGTACCTCTTTGCATGAGGACTATGCATTTGACCAAGCAGAGGCCTGATTCTTCTCCGCAAACTTGTGTCCTAAGTCTGTTTCCCATTTTGCTTTGGCAGATGCACCTATTTTATTTGAGTATGTATTGTTTGAAAGGTTTTTTTTATAGATCAGTGATTCTCTTTTTCTCAATATAGCTAATTCAAGAGCCTAAAGCCATTCTGGGTCAGCTGGTGGGGTGTATAACTTCTACTCAATGCAGAGTCATGAAGAAATTTCCTGGTCTGAAGATAGATGACAAAGTGGAAATTGGGCATTTCATACATAGACTTTATGTTAATGACATAAGAAACCCTGAGGAAGGATCTATCAGGTCACCAACATTGGTGATATTATATTGTTTCCATCCTGGGTCTCTTAAAGGTACGCTTACCACTTCTATGTTAGGGTTATCCCATGGGGGTTCAAAAATTATTGGTAAGTGGGGCATCTTAAGACTAGATTGAACTAACTTGATGGGTTTGATTGTCTAACAGTGGCACAACATGTGTTGAACCTGGGTGTACCAGGGACCCTGTGCCTGATTTTATAAAAAGCAGGGTCCCTGCACCAAAGTCCACGGGTTTGCTGCAAGTCATCAGCTGCAGTGAAAACTTGGTGCAACTGACGGGAATGCTGCATGCCACAGGATGGGCTTGTGGCAACTGTGACAGTGATTGCAACCCACAGGCCGGTCACCATGGTGGGTCGTGGCAGGCATGCCCAGTTTCCTGGGGGGTGGGATGGACCAGGCTGGGGGGAGGGGGATGATAACTGCCCCTGACTGGCAACAGTGGGACATTGTGGACAGATGGGGGGACCACCAGTGCCACCATGGAGGGGTTGAAGTCTGACCTGCTATGGTCCACAGGCCACCACAGAAGTGTCCTGGCTGGTGTCGGGGGGTGTATGGGTGCCTTCCCCAGGGGCTCACAGGGTCAATCCCCACCCAGCCAAGACTGCAGCATTGGCGCATGGCAGGGTAGACCAGCTCTGGGATGGTCTAATGGCAGGCTCCATGTGCCCATAAGGGGGCTTCCAGAATCCCATATTGGGGGATATGGCAGCCCCGCCATGGCACAACCCCCCGTAGCGTCATGGTGCACCCCTGAGTTGGCTGCAGCCCTGGTGCAGGGCCAATTCAGTACAAGGGGTCCTGTGTTTGATGTAGCCCGCATTAGAAAATTGGGCTTGGCACAACTTTTGATGCAAGGAGCCACTTGCTTCAGTTCTGTTTGATGCAGGTGCCTTGCATCAACATTTGGGCTTTAAAAATTGAGCCCAATGTTTTTAAGCAAGGCTTGAATACAAGGATTATCACATTTACATTTGGGTAGTTTCTTAAAAGGAAATCAGAAAGTTTGTCAGGTGCCATTAGTTGCTGTTCAGCTTCAAGCTGAAGGGGTAAGATGCTTCCACTGGGGGATCAAAATATTGGGCTGAATGTTTGAATAAAAAGGCTGTCTGATATTTTTCCCACCATGGAAGTTCCAAAACCTTTCTCTGACCAGGATGCTGTTTATTTGGACATGGCTAATCGGAGGGGTGGGGGCAAATAATCTTTTAACTAGATTCTTTATTTTAGCAAAGTTGGCACTAGAGAATTAGAATATAAATGGATGTTTTGTAATAGATAAAGAAGTTGAGGAGCCAGCATCATTTCTATTGAATTAATTTTACCCCAAACTGACATACAGTAGATAGAGGCTTCCATCTGTCAAGGCTAGTTTGCATTTCTTTCAGTAAAGGTGGTAGGTTGGTTTCAATTAAGGAATTTATGTTAGGGGTAATTGTGAGGACCAAATAATTAATTCCATTTTGTTTCCAGCACTTTTCAATTTATAAGTCATTTACCGGCATGGAAACCCTTGTACTATAGGTGTGCATAGTGTGTGTTTTGTCCCAGTTGACTAACAAGCTGGAATTTTAGCAAAGTTTTCTAATTCCTTTTTCAGAGAAGTAATCGAATCTCTAGGCTATGATAGAACCAACAGGGGATCATTTGCAAAATCAAATGTTTGGTTTATAATCCAGCCTATTTTAACTCCTTTAATTTCTTTAGACATCTGAACTTTCTGAATAAGGGACTCCAATGCCAGAATAAACAAATATGGGGAAAGGAGACATCCTTGCCACATCCCTCTAGATAATTTGAAAGGGGAGGAAGTGAAGCCATTAGTGATAATCTGCACTGAAGGGTTCTTATAAAGGGTACATATCCAGTCTATGAAAAAAATACCTAATCTGTTTTTATTAATCACATCAAACAAATAATTCCATTGTAAAGTATCAAACATCTTGAAAAATCTATAGAGAGAATAAACACTTCTTTTTTTATTTGCATTATGTGTTTATACCCTCCTGTGCTTCACTGTCCCCCACTCCTTCAGGCTCTACAAGCTCCCTTTGTCCCCACTGACCTTAGCCAGCCCTCCTCAGGTCCTCAGATCACAGCCAACCCCCGGGATATCCCAGTGTATCCATATCACCAGGCGGGTCCCCCTCCTCCAAGGGGGAAGGGCAAGACCCCAGCACACTCTTCATTAGGGCCCAGGGAAGCTGCTGAGGAACAGGAGGCCCTGGCCAGGTACTGGAGGCACTCTGGGAGCAGAGAGCTGTCATCTTGGGTGGGCAGTGAGCAGACTTTCCACTTTTCTGTGGGGGAGTGACGTCTGACATCAAGGCATGCGCCGACGTCTGCCACTGCCCCCTTGAAACCATGCCCCAGCTGTATGCTGCACTCCCAGCCTCCGCTAGGAGTCAGCCTACATGGGTATGCATCCCCTACCCACCCCCCAGAGAAGGAGAGCTGTCCCCAGAAGCTCTATCCTTCTCCCCCCGGCTGGCCCTCCAACAACCCGAGTCCGTTCCCAAACCCAGGTCACTGGCGTCGCAGGCGGAAATCCAACCGCTGCGCCGACAAGCCAGCCTCATTTCTTTTTTTTTAACCTTCTTCACTACATACATTATGCTGAGAAGTCTTCAGTTGTTGTTCGCCTTGGATCTAGATGGGACAAAACCTACCTGTACTCTGCCAATTAATTTAGTTATGACATTTTTAACTCTATTAGAGGACAGTTTTGCTAGGATTTTGTAATTACCGTTTACTAAGGATATTGGTCTATAACATTCACAAAGTTGTGATTCCTTTTCATTTTTTTGTGTATTAGGGTAGCAAAGGCCAGATATACTGATTCAGTGAGTCTTATTTTTGTTATACATGTCTTCATACACTTTAAGAAGATAATTAGGTATGGGCAGTCCCAAAATTTTGTATAAATCACCAGGGATGCCATCAGGCTCAGGGGAACTCACTGTTAAGGAGTTCTTTAATGACTTGTGCTATTTCTTCAGCTGTTAACAGAGGACATGCAGTAAGTAATTATTCTCTTGAGCAGATAGGACAGAGATATCTATATGATTTAAGAATTCTGAAGTTTGGGCATGTTTATTGGATATTTTGGCAGAATACAATTCCTTATAAAAAGTCAAAAAGACATTACTGATGTCTTTATTAGAAATCTTTATTGCGCCATTCTTGTCTTTAATTCCAGCAATTAGGTTCTGATCGAGTCTTTTCTTTAACTTAAAAGTTAAAAGCTTACCAGATTTTTCTCCTACCTCCCCAAATTTTTGTCTAGTCCTGGTAAGGGCATATTCAGCCTTGGCGGAGTATAATTTTATAGCAACCTTGAGTGGCGTTATTTCATGCAACCTAGTGAGGGTCCTGACTTTTCCTTATTTATACTCCTGCTCTAATTGTTTAAGCTTATTTCTTTCTTATTCAGTTCCTTAAAGAATTTTTCCTTTTGCTGGAAGTGTAGCTTATTTTCTGTCCACTAATGTGTGCTTTAAAAGCATCCAAAAGAGTTGCGTATGCAGTCTGGCCTTGGGCATTTAATTCAAAATAATCAGAAATAACTTTTTCTAAATATTTCTCAAAGTTTTCATTGTTCAGAAGAGAGGTACTGAGCCTCCCAACATTTTCCATTACTGATATCTCTGTTGTTATCAATAGAAAAGGAAAATAAGCCATGATCAGATAAAGTAATACTTTTAATATCTGCAGATCGTAATGAGGAAGTTAGGCCTGAGGATGTGAATTAAGTAGTGTAGTATACAATATGAATTATGTCTGCATGAAAAGTAAGTATAATCTCTTTCGCCAGGGGGTAGAAGACACCAAGGGTGGGATATTCAGAGCAGATGTGCCATGCGCTATAGGGATGCACCAGCGTAAGAACAGAAATGTGCCATGGTGTGATATTCAGCAGGAGAGGCAGCGCAGCACAACATGCAATGCGCCGTAGTGCAACAGTAATGGCAGAACCAGGAATAATGTGCACAGTGTGATATTCATCAGTAGGCGACGTGCGCAGTAGCAGAGCAAGCGGAAGATGTGCAACAGCGGAAATGAGCCAAAATAAAAGGGAGCAAGAGAGGGGAGGATGAATGTGCCACAGAGGAGCCATAGGTGGGACCGCGGAGACAGAGTGGCAGGGAGGCAAGAAGACAAGACAGGAAGCAGGGGGCAGGTGTGGCCAGGAGTTGGACAGGGCCCATTGGAGGTGTGCCTGAGTGAGAGAATGAGTGTGTGTGCCTGTGCCTGTGCCTGTGTGTGTGCGAGAGGGCCTGAGAGGGCCACAGTGGACGGAGGGCAGTGACAAGAGGCAGGGCACCCAGAGGTGAACAGCCGGAGGTGAACCCAGTGCAGGGGCAGCAACAGCAACACACAGCGGGGGGAACAGGTAGACAGCTGCCTGGGGGGGGAACACCAGCCAGGGACATGGCCAGTGCCACCTTCCAGATGGAGGCGGTAATGAGGGGTGTGAGAAGGCAGGGAGGCGTGGCAGTGGAAGGGCCCATCGGCGGTACGCCCAGAACAGGCTGTACCAAGCCTGCACCACCTTTGAACAGTACAGTGACACTGAGATTGTGGGCTGGTACTGCCTGAACCAGGTGATTCTGAGGCAACTCTGTGAGTTGTGCAATGATGAGATGCAGGCACCCACATGATGGAGCCATGCGCTGTCTGTGGAGACGAAGGTCACAGCCGTCATGTGCCTGCTCGCCATGGGCACCTTGCAGAGACCAACAGGGGACACGACAGGCATAACCCAGGTGGCCGCATCACACCTACTTACACAATTCCTCAGCGCACTGCTGCCACATGCTGCAGAGTACATCTATTTCCCCAGCACACAGGCGGAGCGCACAGTACACATACAGGAGTTCCACAAGGTAGCACAGTTGCCTGGCATGCTCGGGGCCATGGACTGTACCCATGTAGGCATCTGCATGCCACCTGGCCTGGAGGGAGCGGCATACATCAACCGCAAGGGCTAACCGAGTGTCAACTGCCAGGTGGTGTGCGATGCCAGGGGGCGCATAATCAATGTCTGTGCCATGCACCCTGGAGGAGCACACGATGCCTTCATCTGGCACCAGTCTGCACTGTGCCACAGGTTCAAGAGTGGGGACATCCCCACTGGCCATCTGGTAGGTAAGTATGCATAGCACACTGGAAGGTGGGTGCAGACATGGGGGTGTGTGGGGCATTAGCCGAGGTGCCATGGGTACTAGCCATGATGGCCCATGGCACAGTGACGCAGACCACCATGCTAATGACTCCCCTCTACACACAGGTGACAGTGTGACAGTGGTTACCCACTACAGCCCTGGCTGCTCACACCATACCGGCGCCCCATGACCCCAGCGCAGCAACAGTACAATGAGGCACACGCCACAACACGGAATGTCATTGAGCCGGTGTTCGGGCTGCTGAAGGCACAGTTCCATTGCCTGCACACATCAGGTGGTGCCCTCCAGTACAGCCCCTCAAAGGCCTGCGGGCTATTCCTGGCCTGCTGTATCCTGCAAAACATGGCCACCAACTGTGGGATAGCCGTTGAGGTTGAGAAGGGGGACAGCGGTGGGGACGATGAGGACGCCGGTCCAGCTGGTGTAGGGCAGCCACCCCCGGGCGACGGGACCCATGGCTGGCCTGGATGGCACAGCAGCACCGGGACACCATCGCAGAAGGGCACTTTGGACGATACAGGTAGGCAACGGGGCCATGTGCAACCACCAAGGTCAAGGGCACAGCCCACAGACAGGCAGGGGTGGACACCAGGGGTAGATGGCATAAAGGGCATGGGAATGGGCGGGGGACGCCCACAACGGCAGGGATAGGCAGGGCTGCACATGTCACACATACACGCACACACCACAACACATGCCCACAGGGCAACAGGCACGCCCACCCGAACAGGCACCCCCACACCCCCACAGGACCACACACAACCATGCCCAATGGCTGGCACTGTGTATGCCTCAGATGCTGAGCACCATTGCACAGTGGTGGACAGCGCTATGCAGGCATCATCATGCACACACCACAGTGGCCAGCAGCTGGGAGGGTGTGCACAAGGATCATGTTTGTGCAGGGCTGGGCACCTCACCCATGCACTGCACAAAGAACACCACAGTGCACACAGGACAGCGGCAGATGGAGGCCATGTAGGGGGATGGGTCAGTCATGCAGCACAGTACTATGACCACCATGGATGTGTAGGCAGCCCCACCAAGACCTGCCAGCCATGCCAGGCTGACCAGTGGCCTCATGGGGTGGCACCGACGGGTCCCCAGGGGTGATGCTGCATGAGTGCAACCGTGTCCATGCAGGGGTCTGCAAGCCACCAAACATGCCCACACCAGGCATGCTTGGTATGCCCACAGCCAAACCCAGCATCAACATAGCAGGGGTCACATGATGCCGGGAACGGGAGGTGGACATAGCACTCTGCGGGGTGTGTGGCGGCTGGGCACCCAACCGGGTGGCCAGTGTAGCCATGACAGTTGCCATTGCAGAGGTCTGCCTGTCAATGGCAGTGCTCACATCCGCCCGCTGCTGGGCCAGCTCTGCCAGGAGCAAGGCACTGTCCCTGCTGTGCCACTCCTCTGCCTTGGCGCAGAACCACACTGAGCGCATCCACCGCCACCATGAGCTGCATCTGCTGATCTACTGAGGCCTGGAGAAGACGGCTGTGGTTGTCCAAGGGATCTTCTGCATGTCCAGCATGCTGTGCCCGTGGTGTTCCTGGCCCTGCTGCCCAGCATCCCACGATGGTGGGCGCTGCACAGCACTGCCATTCTGGGGTACGTCCACATGTGGTGCACTGCCACCACCCTGCCCCTGTCCCCATGTTGACATCGGCCATCTGCTGCCGCTGCCCCTCCAGCTTCTGTTCACCAGGGGACACTGGCGTGGCTGCAGCAGCAGCAACGGCCCCTCCACCCTGGCTGCACACCAATGCTGCTCCACTGGAGCATGCAGACACAGCCTGGGACTGGGATGTTGTGCAGGCAGCCATGCCAGCACTATGCACAGAACCACCTGGGTGGTTGCCATCTGTGGGACCATCCTGTGTCCCACATACATCACTGTCTGGGACGTGTGATACGTCATCATCAATGGTGGAACCGGCCCCTGATACGTGTCCCAGCACACTGGACACTGAGGGTGGTGTCACGCTGGGACACAGGAAGGGCCATGTCCGCACCCACACCACTGGCATCAGTCTGGACAGACGTGCAGGTATGCAGATTTTCGGTCCCTCGGACACCTGTGGAGGTGGATGGGTGTTCCACTGTGTTCAGGGCCTGCCCCTCGGTGGACACACCCACCGCTGCTGCCCCATGCAGACGCTCAAGAGCTGTAAGGGAACACAGTACCGTTAGTGGCTCCGCCTGGCCCTGGGGCCTGCCCCCCTACCACCCACACACTTCCAGTGCCGGACCTACCATGTAGTAATGAGCTGCCACCCATCTGGAAGCCACTGCCAGGAACACCATCGACAGCACTATGCCGCATGCTGCTGGCCACTCGCTCCTCCTGTGGTGTCAGGCAGGGTACGTCCTGCTGGCCCCCACCTGTGGCAACATATGCCACCCTGATGGCAGCCACCTTGTCTTTTATCCACCTCCTGTCTGTGTCAAACCTTCTCCTTGCACTTCTGCACGGACCACTGGTGGCTGCCCTGCTGGATGACAGCATGTGCCACCTCACCCCACGCCGCAGCATGGGCCTGTGGTATTCTCCACTGTCCGCTAAGCAATGGTTCCCTGTCAAGGTATGCCTTGGACAGGGCATCAGATTCAACCCTGGTAAAGTTGGGCCTCCTCCTTCGCACCCTTTCCTGTTCCTCCTCTTCCTCTCACTTGGTCATGCTCGTGCCTAGGGGATAGACAGGTGTTACCTTGGACAGTCCCATACAGCCCTCCCAGACCACTGTCCCCATGTCCCTACAGCGTGCAACCTACCTCCAAGGACTGCAATACCAATCTATGGCCTATGCAGCCTCAGGTTGCTTATTTATAGTGCAACGCATGCAAATGAGAGCAGGCGCATCTGTAATTGGATGCTAATGCAGTGGATGCGCCGTGGAATGGCTCATGAGTTGATTTGCATTTTTTGGCTGAATATCGCATTGTTGTGCCTTACGCAATGGTGTTGAGTGTGCTCAGGCTATGGTGCAATCTGCACCACACCACGCATGCATGTGGTGCTGATGCCGATGCTAGTGGCACTGCTGATGTGCTTTGCATGAGAGGCAGTACAGGGCATGGCCACCACTGTGCCTGTGGCGCAAGTGCACTGTATGCTCAGAAAGCACTCGTACCCTTGGTGCGCTGTGGGCGTCATGGTGCCACAGCACGGTAGGCCACTGCAAGGTGTCACACACGTGCACCCTACTGTGCTACATGCAGGGCTTCCCAATAGCGCTGTGGCGCTCTGTGTGAGGACAGACCCTTGACCCTGCGGCTGACCTTTGCCCCTAGGCACCATACGTACGCATGGCTGCACCCCTACTGCACAGTCCAGTGCCAGCGCAATAGCGACTGGCAGTGCAGTACCACACTGCCTCCGCATGTGGGGCACGTGCGCTACAGGGTGCCATTTTGTTGCCGATAGCTACTGCACTATGCTGTGCACCAGAGCACCTGTGTGGATGGCAACTGAGCTGGCCAACCTGGTGGCATTAGTAGAGCCCCATGCAGGTGACCTCTTTGGCCAGGTACCCCTCCTGAGGCCACAGACAGCAGTGTGGCAGGAGGTGGCATAGGGCCTTGAGGAGGCCAGAGGATACAGCAGGACTGCCGAGCAGTATTGCCACCGATATGGGGACCTTCAGCGGCAGGACCCCAACTGCCTAGGGTGACTGCAGGCACATACCCGGCAGGGCTAAGTAGGTGCTCCATCACATCACTGGTTGTAACTGTCTGTCCAGGTATCGCAGTGGTCATCAGGCCATGCCGGGGGGGGCTACCTGTATTGCCGGTGTTGGGGGTGCATCGTATACATCCTGTGCCACCATGTCATGGCTGGGCTGTGCAGGCATGCACACAGCAAAGGGGGGCTATGTTACTGGCCTGTACTGATGTTAACCTCTCCATGTTTGCATTCTAGGCCCGGAGGATCGCCATAGGGCCCGGTTGGCCCATGAGCAGGGACGGCAGGCTGGAACTGGTGGTGTGACCTTGCAGCCGGGGCAAAGTGGTGGTGCCGTGGGTCAGCAGCGCCCTGCTGACCAGGACGCAAGTGAGTGCCGTGTTTCCCCTTACATCTGTGTATGGTGGGTTGCAGGGGTGGTGGTGTCTAATGAACCTAAATCAGAGATAAGATGTTTAAAAGTTCTCCTCAGATTATTTAGATTAGGGTGATTCAATGTGTTATTTCTGTCTAAGTATGGGTCAAGCACCTCATTGAAATATTCACTCCAGATGGTTTCAGTATCCTTATAGATACTTAGCTGTAAGGTGATGTCAATGATAAAATCAGTTTGCTTTATCAGCTATGTGGTTACTTTTGAACAAAAGAATCCCTTTTCTAATTAATATCGAGGTCCCTCTTTTTTTGAATTATAGCAACTAAACTCCGTCATCCCCACCCAGGATCTACTTAATTTTTAAGCTTCTGGAGGAAGAATATGAGCTTCCTGTAATAAAGCTACATCTACCCTTTCTTTCTGTAGATAGTTTAAGATTTTATTTCTTTTGATTGGGGATCCCTACCCTCTGACATTCCAGGAGGCTATGAAAAAATGATGAGCTGCCATTATAGTAATATATGAATAGGCAGTCAGTAAACCAAATAAATTATTTAGCTTAAAAAACAGTGGGACTAGATTATAACATTACACACTACAATAAATTTAAAGTAGTCTAACCAAGTAAAACTATATCTATAAAATTAATATAAAATAAGCAATGCTAAAAAGTTTCAATTTAAAGTGAACTTCATAAACAAGGAGAAACAGGATTCTTCAGGGCCTGAGATTTACGGAGACTGAATATTTGCAGTATTATGTTCAACTGTAGGCTCAACTGGTGTGTACGAGGGTGGAACCTGATATGTATACTGTATTTCTTTATTTTTATGAAAAATTATGTCCTACCCAAAACTAGCAGTATCTTCTGTTCCAAACATATACTACTGTCAATGCTACCTGCTGATACTTTGTATATACACTGTATTATTGTATCTCACTTTATTTGTATTATTACTATTTTCTTGTGTGTTGCATCTCATGTATATTGTCCCTTGTTCCTTGTTAACAAACCCAGGTCCATCTTGAAAATGAGCTTGTTCAACAGTGATCGCGTGGTTAAATAAACACTTTGATTTATTGATTGATTGATTGATTGATTGATTGAACTGTACTCGAGGGGCAAGCTCAGGATGCATGTTCTGACAGGGGCTTATTTGAAAAAGATTGTTGGTCCACTCCATGTCTCCCCTCTGTATCAGTTGAAATAATGTCCCACTCCTTATCTGGAGTGTCACAAATAGTTTGAGGACCACCATTTTGAGAGATTACCAGTGAGGCTGGGTACTTCATAAAATTTGACCACCCCTTTTTATGAAGTGCGTGCATGACTTCATTAAACTCCCTGGCCCAGATATTCAAAAGGATTGCGCCATTTCGCGATATTCAGAAGGAGGCAGTTGCGCCCCCGGAAACATGCTGAGCAACAGCACAATGAAAATGAAGGCATGCGCAGCCGAAGGGGGCGGATCCATGCATAAAGACCGCAATGCGATATTCAAAGACTTGCGCAATGCGCAATAGCGGCACAGCCGGAAACTGCGCACTAGCGGAAATGAGCCAAAATAAAAAGGCTCAAGGAAGCTGCGCAAGAACGCTACCAGGCTGCGAAGTGGGGAGAGAGAGAGACAGACAGACAGACAGAAAAGGGCAGGCAAGGAAAGTGTATCCCATAGTTTGTAGAGGCCAGCGGGGTGCCCAGTGCAGTGGAAGTAGCAGTGAGGACAGCGGGGTAACACAGCAACAGCAGCGGGGGCAGAAGCCAGGGAGATGGACAGTGCCAGCTTCCACATGGAAGCCGTGATGAGGGGGGTGAGAATCCATGCTGCAGGGGGACGTGGCCGTGGAAGGGCCCGTCGGCGGTATGCCCCGACAGGTGGTACCATGCCTGCATCAGCTTTGAGCTGTACACAGATGTAGAGATCGTGGGCCGGTACCGCCTGAACAGGGCAATACTGAGACGGCTCTGTGAGCTGTGCAGTGATGTGATGCAGGCACCCTCACGACGGAGTCACGCTCTGTCGGTGGAGACCAAGGTGACAGCCTGCATGTGCCTGCTCACCACGGGCACCTTCCAGAGGCCGACAGGGGACACCACAGGCATCACACAGTCGGCCACGTCACGCATCCTCACCCAATTCCTCAGCACACTGCTGCCACATGCTGCGAAGTACATCCATTTCCCCAGCACCGCGGCAGAGCGTACAGCAAACATGCAGGAGTTCCACAGGGTAGTACGTATGCCTGGCGTGCTAGGGGCCATAGACTGCACCCATGTGGCCATCCGCACGCCACCTGGCCCCGATGGCCACGCATCAGGAACGAAAGGGATTCTCCAGTGTCAACTGCCAGGTGATGTGTGATGCCACTGGGTGCATAATCAATGTCTTGCCACACACCTGGCGGAGCACATGATGCCTTCATATGGTATCAGTCTGCACTGTGCCATCGATTAGAGTGGGGACATCCCACAGGACATCTAGTGGGTGAGTACACATGTATGGAATGCAAACTCTGGGCAAGGGTGGGAATGACACAGGTGCCATAGTAGTGGCACACAGGGAGATAGGCCAATATGGACCTGAACATGACACTGCTCTCCACTATCTCCACACAGGTGACTGCAGATACCCACTCCGTCCCTGGCTGCTCACACCATACCGGCACCCCACGACCCCAGCGCAGCTATGCTATAATGAGGCACATGCCGCAACACGTAAAATCATAGAGCAGGTGTTTGGGATGCTCAAGGCACGCTTCCGATGCCTAGACACCTCCGGCGGTGCCCTACAGTACAGCCCCCAAAAGGCCTGTGGGATATTCCTGGCCTGTTGCATCCTGCACAACATGGCCAAAGACCATGGGGTAGCCGTACAGGTCGAACAGGGGGACAGCGATGGGGACGCCAGTGGCGCCGGTGATGATGGTGATGAGCAGCCCCCCCTAGGACGGAGGGACCCCCGACTGATCCGGCAGGCCCAGCTGCACCGGGACACCATCACAGAGGAGCACTACGCACAACACAGGTAAGTCAAGGGGACATGTGCAACCAACACTGTCCATGCGCAAACCACAGGCACACAGTGGAACACCCAGGGGTGCATGATGGTCAGGAGTGGAAGGGTCCAGGCATGCAAACACACCATCAGGGAGGGTGAGCACTCATATGGACACACACAGGCACAGGCGTACATGGGCAGATGCACAGCACTGCAGAACCGACATTGCTAACACACAGCACCACCGACCACCCCCACCACCTGTACTGTCCAAATGCGTGTGTCAGAACCTGGGCACCCTTGCACCTTGGTACAGTGCAATGCAGGCATCATCATGCACACGCACCTGTGGACAGCAGTTGGGAGGGTGTGCAGGTGGTCTGTGTCGGCGTGTTGAGCAGAGCACCCAGCAGTGCACTGCCCACCATGACACACATTGCACACAGGGCAGCACCAGACAGGGCCGCGCTGGGAGACAGCTCAGTCATGTAGCACTGTCCCACGGCCTGCGGATGCGTGTGCGGCCCCACCGTGACCAACAGCACGGGCAGGCTGAGCAGGGGGCCACATGGGGTGGCACTGTTGCACCACCAGGGGTTCCACTGCGCTGACGCGACCTTGCCCACACGGGGTCTGCAGCACGCCGAACAAACCTGCACCAGGGGTGCTCGGATGCCCACAGCAGAACCCGGCGCGCCGACAGGCCTGGTGTCGGATGATGCCGGAACGGAGTGAGAGTGCACTGTGTGGGTGTGGCAGTACAGGGCACCTGACTGTGTGCCCAATGTGTCCACCGACAGAGACCACTGCCTGGGTCAGCCTGTCAATGGCGGCGGTCACATCCGTCCGCCCGGACCAGCTCGGCTCGGTCGAGCACACTCCCTGCTGTGCGCTCCACGGACACAGACAAGTGCCTCCACGGACCTTGTAACCCGCCCCTGCAGCTGTACTGATTCCTGCAGCAGGCGGGTGTGCGCGTCAATGGGTACTGTGCCCCAATGGCATCGTGACCCCCAGGGTGTGGAGCGGTCCTGATGCACATCACCCCTTGAGGGTGGGCGCTGTTCGCCAGGACCAGGTATGGGCAGATCAAGGGCGGTGGACATGTGCCACTGCTTGACACTGTCCCCCAGACCTGGTGTGCGACTGCTGCTCTGCCCTCAACTGTGCCCCAGGTCCACCTGTTCCAGCGCCGCACTGGCAACAGTGCCAGACACCTGCACAGCCACCGGTGCTGCCCCACCGGTGCTGACAGGCACAGCCTGGGACTGTGCCAGCATGCTGGTACACATGTTTGAACCAGAAAGGGCCAGGGTCACGTGCTGGCCTGCCATGTGTCCGTCATGGGACACACACCTATCAGTGCCCATTGCAGGCCTTCTATCATCAATGGTGCAGGTATGTGCTACTGCCATGGTCACAGCATGCCAGACTGCTGAGACACAGGCTGTGCACCCCCCGCACCCGTATCACTGGCACCAGAGTTGTTGGCCCAGCGTGCATGCTGCTGCAGTGCCTGCTGGCTGGTGGTGGAGGTGGATGGTCCCTCCTCCATGTCCAGCAGGTCAGTATCACTGTCTGGACCCACCACCACCGTCTCCTGAAGACGAACAGGATCTGTAACAGAAAGAGAGTACATGTGAGTGCATGTGAATAACTACCACCACCTCCCCCAAACACCACCACCATGTCATACCGTGCAGTGATGGGATTCCACCTGTCTGGAATCCTCCACCTGGTATGCCCGCAATGGCACTCGGCTGCATGGCTGTGACCAGTGTCTCCTCATGTGGGGTCAGCTGCAACACCACTGGCGGACCCCCGCCAGTGCCAGCACGTGCCGCCCTGAAGGCTGCCACCTTCTCCTTCAACCTCCTGCGGTCAGTCCCCATCTTTTTCTTGCATTCCTGCATGGAGCGCTGGTTGCTTCCGTGCAGGTTAACGGGCTGAGCTACCCCCTCCCATGCAGCCGCACGGGACTGAGGGGTGCCCCTCCGTCCACTCAGTAGTGGCTCATCTTCCAGGTAGGCCTGGAAGAGGGCCTCCGTCTCTGCTGCTGTGAAGTTGGGCCTCCTCCTACGCCCACCGTCCTCACCCTCACCTTGGCTCTGCTCGGTCATGGTGATCTGTATGGGTGGAAGTGGACACCTGTCACTGTGCAGTCTACAGCATTTCCCCATGAGCATTGTCCTGAACATCACACAGCATGTAACTCACCTCTCACCTGCAGTAACCGAATCTGGCCAGCACAGCCCACTGTCGCACATTTATAGCGCAACACATGCAAATTAGGGTGGAGCAACTTTAATGACATGCAATCGCCACTCGCGCCATGAATAGCTGATCAGATGATTTGCATGTGTCAGCTGAATATCTGAATCTAAAGCTGCATATCTGGAAGAGTCAGCTGAGCCAATGGTGCCTGTGTGGTACACTGCATTGCGCATGCCCAGATAGCTTATGCATGGTCTGTCGCACTGCTGACGTGCTGAGCGCGATAGGCAATTCAGGCCATGGCCACCATTGTGCCAGTGGCGCTATAGCACTGGCCACTATATGGCGCTGTGGCATTACTGCGCAATAGTCCTCTGGCACTAGTGCGCGGCTGGTCAGTCGCACAGGATACCTATCGTCAGATGGGCTGTCGCATGTGCGTCATTGCTCATGACCTTGTGTATGCCTTTTCCCCTGCGGCTGTTACGCCTGCCATGTATGCGTCCCTATTGCGCTGTCTGGTGACAGCGCTATGTGAAGTGACAGCTGTTCGAACAGCGATTGGAAGCCTGTGGTGGTCTATTGCATAACATCTCCGCATTAGGGTTATGGTGCAGCAGGCGCCATATTGCCTGCTGTAAACTGGCTAACATGGCTGGGAGGAGGGCTGTGAGTTGGAGCCCACTGGAGGTGGCCAACCTGGATGGCCCTAGTAGAGCCCCACAATGAGGCACTCTATGGGTGGGGCCCCCTCACCATAGCAAAGACAGAGGAGGTGTGGCAGCAAGTGGCCACTGACCTGGTGGGGTCACTGGGTCGGTGCGGTCTGCTGAGCAGTGCCGCACCGGTACAGGACCTCCGCCTGGAGGAGCCAGACATGTTGGTAAGGCTGCGGGCACGTGCCAGGCGGGGCATGGTGCCTAGGCCAGGTGAGTGTACCATCTATGCACCTGTATTCTCTGTGAGGGTGTGTGTGCTTTGGTGGCTGTGCTGATAGGTGGCTCGGACACGGTTGGCTGTGTCAGTGTGTGCAGCTGTGCGATGGATGGGTATGGCTGTGTGGGCAGGCACTCTCACTGGGGCAGGGGGCACTCTGCTTTTGAGTCACACTGATGTTTGTCTCAACATATGTCTCCCACAGGCCGGGATGTGAGGATGCAGGGCCGGGTTGAGGAGGGCCGTGCCAGGGCCCCGGTGGCAGCGGGCGTTGCACCCCGGATGCAGCAGCCGCAGCCGCAGCCGCAGCAACAGCAGCAAGAGCAACAGCAGCAGACACAGCTGCTTCAGCAATGTGAGTATCATGACTTCATGGATGCTATCGCATGCTGGGGGGGGGGAAGTCCACTAGCCCTGCACAATACAACCATGCAGGACAGGGGAGGTCATAATTCCACTATACAAGACACTAGTGAGGCCCACTGGGTACAGTGTACATTTCTGGAGACCATACCACGTAAGGGACGTAGAGTGGGCAGGAAGGTTCAGAGGAGGGCAACAAAGATGGTGCATGGCTTGCATCACGGGTCCTATGATGACAGGTTGAAGGAACTGAACATGTACTCCCTGGAGGAGAGGGGGAGAGGGGATATGATAGAGACATACAGGTATCTTACAGGGGGATCAGGGTGCAGGACACACTATTTTGAAGTGAAAAGATGTTCCAGGACTAGAGGGCATGGGATGAAGTTGGAGGAGGGCGATTCAGAGGACACATGGCAAAGGATTTCTTCACAGAGCGGGTGGTGGACAAGTGGAACACCCTGCCAGAGGAAGTGGTGGGGGCTGAAACAATCATGGGATTTCAGAATGCACGGGACAGACATAAAGGAATTCTGGAGGTCAGGGGTAAGGGGCAACAGACTTCTAGGAAAACAAAGTGAACTTACAAGCTCAAATGGACAGACTGGGTTGTCCATAGGCCCTTATCTGACGACACTGTCTATGTATATATGTATGTATGCACGACACAGGTGACATGCATCACTGTCCAGTATCACAGCACGTCTGTGTATGCGTCACTGGTGGTCCAGGCATGCACTGGGCACATAGCTGTGTAACTGGCATCGCACCACATTGCCACGTCACTGGACAGCCTTGTTTGTGCTGTAATGGACATGGGCAGTGTGTGTGTGCAGTGGTGCATAGCTGGTGCCGCCTGTTTGTGATGGCCATGTGCATGTTCACTGTGGGTGGGTGCATGCCATCACAGGTGTGGGACATTGGGCTATATGGCTTGCAGGTTGGGTGGTGTTCAGGGTTGTGGTCAGTCACAGCCATTGACTGTGTTCCCATTTTCCTAGCCTCGAGGTTCTCAGGAGGATTGCTCGCGGTGATTGGCGCCTCACACAACTGGGAATGGAGAACCAGGAGATCCTGCAATCCATCCTGCACCATGGAGTTCATCGGAGGCGGCACAGGATGTGCGCGCCAGCAGGGGAGGACCAGCAGCCGGCTGGGCCATAGCCCATATTACCCTTCCCACTTCTCCCATCCCTACCACCCTGCCTTCCCTCTCCAAGTTTTAATCCTCCCCTTGAACACCCTACCTTGTACCCGTCCCCCCTTGTAAATAGTTTCTCTTGTTTTGGTTATTTACTATTTTTAAATATACATTTCTATTTTGATATGAATACTGTGTTGGTCTCTGATTTGCAGCTGGCTATGGGTGCTCAGTTGCAGGGGTGTACATGCCATCTGGGGTGGTATGGTCCTGGGTGTGTGTGTGTGTGTGTGTGTGTGTGCGTGTGTGTGCGTGTGTGTGCGTGTGTGTGCATGGGGAGGTATCTCCAGCATGGCAGTGACTTTCTGTTGGTCTTGCCATCTGCTGCCACCTACTGCTGGGTGCACAGGGTGTGTCTGGCTTGTAGGCTTCTGTGCTGCTTGGGGTTGACATGTGCTGGGGGGATGCATTGTTTCCTGCAGTGCCAGTCACTGCACATAGGTGGCATCTTGGGGTCACAGTGCAGGGTGTGCTGTGCGTAGGGGGGGCTGCTGTGCACTGTGGTTGTCAACTCCCTGTGTGTGGCACTCTCAGCATGCCAGTGGTTGTGCTGGGGTGTCATAGCTCCGCTATGCTGTGTTGGCTTGTCCCCATGGGCCAGTAGATCATCCGTCACACCCCCAGTGATGCTGTGCTTGGGGTGTGCAGGTGTGGTGTGGGTTCTGCAGTGTGTTCCTGTGCCCATGTGTGGCATGGCTGGCGGTGGGCCCCAGCCTGCCTCCCTGGATGTGCAGTTCCATTGCTCTGGGGGGAGGGCTCTGCTTGCGCTATGGCACCTCTGGAATGCTCAGCTGGGCTGCCCTGGTTGCTCCATAGCGCAACATTTCGGCTCAGCTTCTCCTTCCTGGTTGCGCTATGGCGCAGTATGTGCGATATTCAGACGTTGGTTGTTTGCGCAATTTGTTCTGCTCCATGTTTGAATATCGCACCTGTTGCGCATTTGCGCAACTGGTTTGTGCTTGCTCCTGCTGTTGCACTCATTTTGAGCGCAGTTTGAATATCTGAGCCCCTGTGCATATTGCTCATTTCTGTGGCGAAATCCTGAATCAGAAATATACATTCTCCCCTTCAAAATAGTTGTCTTCTTTCTCTAGTTATACTTAATATTTACGCTTTTGTAGTAAACAGCAAGAAATTAACAATTATATGTCTGGGTCTGCCAACTGGAGGGGGTTGAGGTGCAAGAGAGCGATGTGCTCTTTCTATGTCCGATGGCCAGTTCCATTGATATTGTAGTAACTCAGGAAAAAATTGCTGTAGAAAATTGAACATATTATTGCCTTCCACACCCTCTTGTAGTCTGGCAATATGTAAATTATTTCACCTCCCTCTATTTTCTAGGTCCTCAATTTTTTCCATCAGGAAAACAGATTTGTTTCTTATGAAGTTCTGCAATGTCTTCAAGAAAATAAAATGAATCCTCGAGTGAGGTTAACCTATTCTCAGTTATTTCTGTTCTCCCTCTAAGCTTGGCAAAGTCAGTCTCAATTTGCCCCATGGCTGCCTTTAGATTTTTAATATCCAACTGAATAATTGCAAGTATGCTTTCGATGTCCATCAGATCATTTTTGTTATTGTTATTCCCTCCATCAGAATTAGAGTGACAGGGTGGTGCTAAGGGTTTTGCTGGATCTTTGCTCTTCACTCCTGGAGAAGCCATAATTTCCTGACAGCCAAAATTTAAAAAAGCCAAGAAAACACTTAAAACAAATGGGAAATAAGAAATGTTAATATATTCCATTTCCTCTTGATATGAGATAAAAAAAAATCAGATTTGGTAGTGGAAATGAAAGTTTTGCTATTTAGTAGAACAATAAAGACAAGCGGTGTTGACAGAGCTAACAGACTGCCCCACCATTTTCTTCATTGCTTCACATGCTCTCTCCTTGGGAGACTACTCAAACAGCTATAAATGTGGTCTCATCTCTCACCTTTGGTTTGCAGTTCTCATACCCTAAAATGCAACAATACAACTCTTACTACAGGAAGTCTAATTGTTTTGTTACACAGGTGGGGTTCCAGTCATTATGACAACAATATAGAAAGTATTTATTTATTTAAAATATTTTTCCAGGAAGGCATGCTGAGCAGAGAAACAGCTTGTTTCTAGATGCATCTTGGGGGCATGCATACATATTAAACTAATAACACTTTGACTAGCTATACAGAAACCTATGTAATACCAGAAGCAGCAGATTACACTAACAATGGTGCCTATGCATCATTTGTATCAGGGTACCTGTGATACACACACACACCAAGCCCATGCAACTCCACACCCACAGACAGAAGCAATGTGGCCAGCAATCACAATTGCTGGCCACTACTGAGTATCTGTCTGTAACCTGGTCCTCCCCGGCATGCTGGTACATGGGGTGGATCTGAGGACACAGGCAGGCACCCATTCAAATGCTTGAGCTAATCCATGCGTGGATCCCATTCTCCATACAGAGCAGTGGATTATGGGATGCTGCTAGTCCTGTATGGTACAAAACAATGAGCGAGTGCCTGAATGGCCACCCCAAGTCCTCCTTGCCTAACCGGAGGGTTAGAGCAGCATGGTGGTAGGGTTAGGTCCCACTGTGGTCGGTGGGTGTGCTATGTGGGAGGCATGCAGCAGCTATGGCAGGGAACCTGCCCTTATAACTTGTGCCCCCTTGCCCAGTACTCTGCACTGTACTGAATGGTGCAGAACGTGGGCATGCCCTCTGACACTCTCTTGGACCATCTGCACATGTAGCCTCTGTAGTGCATGCCGTGAGGGTTCACAGACCCCTGTTGTGTGGTTACTTAACTTGGGTTTGTCTACACACCACAGATATGTGGTGCATAGGCACAGTGCATAGCAGCCATTGTGATTAGTTGTACAGTGCCCCCCCTCCACTGTGTCATCACCTCTGGCATCCTCCCTGATGTTCTCAGTGACCATAACCCAAAATTCATAGTTAGGAAAGTCCACAGAACTAAATCGCCACACAAAACCATACAACTGCACTCTTTCAAGTCTCTTGACCTCGAACCTCTCTTGACTCTTGAGTAATCTTGCCACTTCTGACTGGTCCCCCCCTAACCTCCTTCCCCTCTGTTGATAAGGCCCTTGCCTACTTCAAAGAAATCTTTCTTGTAAAATAGAACATCTTTGCCCCACTCAGACAAACCAGAGTCAGACGAAACCACTTACCTTGGATAACCCCTGAACTTCTGGCCTGTTCCAGGGCTAGAGATCAAGCCTGGAAGCATCATAAAGCTACCCAGCATCCTAGTGACCTTGCAAACATCTGCATGCTCAGAAACGCTTGCACCATGGCTACAAGGTCAGCCAAGTCCAAATATTTCAAATCTGCCTTCATCACCAACATAAATTCCCTTTCAAAGTTCTGGAAGGTGGTGTACACCCTATTTACCCCCTCATCTTGCCTACCGTCCCTGGTACTTAAAGTAAAATAGCCCACTAGTGTCCGACCCACCGGCTGTAGCTGCAGAATTTAACTTCTACTATACCTCCTGCACCACTGAGCTACTGAAATCCCTCCCCTCCTACCCATCTCCCTCCCCACCCTCTATGGGTTTGCCCCCTCCACTACCCTCCCATCTTCCCTTTTCATTCATTACTGTAACCCCAAATGATGCCCTTAGTGCCCTCCTCACTATCAACCCCTCTAAAGGTGCCTCCCCTGATGGCCTTGACTCAAAACTCCTCTCCCTCACCGCTACGGCCATTGCCTACCCCCTCTCAATAATCCTAAGTATCTTATTCTCTACTGCCTCTGTCCTCTCTTCTTGGAAACATGCTGTGGTCCTCCCTCTACCCAAAGGGGGTGACCCCTCATCCTCTAGCAACTATCGCCCCATTTCTCTCCTCCCTACCCTTGCCAAGCTTCAAAAACACACGGTCCTCTCCCAACTCACCTCTTTTCTATCTGATACCTCCTTTTTCACCTCTTTCTAGTCTGGTTTCAAGAAAAAAACACTTAACCGCCACCTCTCTCCTATGGCTCACAGACTCCATACTAACCGGGATGGACGATAGGCAAATTACCTCTGCCATTTATGTTGGCCTGGCCAAGACCTTTGACACTGTCTTTCACTCCCTTCTCCTCAACTCACTCCCAGCAGCTGGCCTATCTCCTTGTGCCATAAACTGGTTTAAGGCCTACCTTATTGGTAGAACCAATTAGTTAAGATCTTGAATGCCACTTCCCCACCCCTCTCGATTAGCACTAGAGTCCCCCATGGCCCGGTATTAGGGTCCCCCCCTCTCCATCTTCTTAAATGAACTTTCCTCTGTTTGCTCCCCATCCTCCACTATACATATGTAGGCAGATAATACAGTCCTGAATACATCTGGCTCCTGTCCTGTTGAGGTTAAAACCAACTTACAGCAAGACTTCGACAAGATTCAGCTCTGGTTTGCTAATCATAAACGTTTCCTCAACTCCAAAAAGACTGTCTCTATAACATAGATACATAGGTACATAGACAGTGTCAGCAGATAAGGGCCTAAGGCCTACCTAGTCTGCCCATTTGAGCTTGTAAGTTTACTTTATGTTAACCTTTGGCACAAGGCAGAGGCTCTCTAGGCTTCCCTCCATATCCACTTTTTACACCCTTGAGGGGAGTTTGCTTGAGGACACATCCTCTTTCAGGTACTTAGGTGTTTGGTTGGCCCAACACCTAAACTTCTCTGGACATATTAATGCCATCCAGAAAAAACTGCGACCCAGGCTTGGTGCCCTGTTCAGGAACCGTAGTTGCATCCCTCCTATGGCTAGGTGTGAACATGTTCAGAAGATGATACTGCCCATTTTCGACTACTGTGACGAGGTCTATGGTGCTGCCACTAAGTCCTCCCTGGCCAGATTGGACACCCTCTTTAATTCCTTCTGCTGCTTTGCCCTGGATGCCCCTCCTCTCACCCATCACTGCAATCTTTATCGTGCCCTATCCTTCCCCTCTTTTTCAAACAGGTGACTCTCCCACTGTGCTAAATTCACCTCCAAGCATTGGCTGAGTGAGCTCCCTTCCTACCTCACCCCCTCCATTGTAACATTTCCCCACCCTCCCATTCCCTTAGATCAACCGACTCCCATACTCTGCTTGTTCCCCGCAGATCCACTCAAACTGGCCAATCCAGTTACTCTCACCCCCTCCCAAAAATGTGGTATCCCCCCCCCAAATCCAGCACTCATCCTCTGCTACTCCATCAACTCTGCACTCAATAATTACCTTGCACCTAGCTGCTTCTGCCATGTCCCTTCCTAATTCCCTCCTCTAAGCCCTAGACAAACCCTACCCCCTACAGTCACCTTCTTTTTACCCTGTGAACACCCACCCCTTCTCCCCTTCCCCCAATTGCTCCCCCTTACTGGCCTCTCTTGATCTCTCACAGAATGTAAAGGACCCTGAATGCTCTCCATGGGTCCCTCTCCTGCCCCCCAAGGGGCTTGTATCTCTCAATTACTTTTTCCCCCTCCATCTTAAATGGGTCTCTCTGGGACACTGTTTTTCTCCCCTTCTCCCTAGTCCCCCCAGTCCCCTTGCAGGGTTCCTCTCATCTTGGAGGGGTCTCCAGGGGCATGACTCTTTCCCCTTCCCCACCTCACCCCTCCTCCCCTTCCCCCTTTTCTTTCATTTAAGCACGTGTTTACTTATTAGCTCAGCACTTATTATTGTCCCCTCTTTCAGTATGTTATGTGCAACACTGTTGCAACACTGTTTGTAACACCTGCCTTACAAGTGTATGTTAATGTTAATCCTGTAACTTGAATGCATAATGTCTTATTCCAGTTGTACCCCTTTCTCCCAGGTTGCAATGTGTAATGAGCGACTTGTTGCTCAGTGTGCCTTCCTGATGAAACATTTCATTAATAAATAAATACAGAAATGTACCACAATTGCAAATGACAGCAGATGAAACTAATAGCACTGTGACTAGTAATTATGAAAAACAGAAGATTAAGCTAATAACTTTGGAGGCCATTCCCTATTGACAGGCCAGGTACATGCAATTCATGCATACCCAGCTCGCATAGCTACTCATCTGTGGACAGCCAGATGGTGCATCATGTGCACTACCACATGCCTCCACAGGGCACCTGTCCATGACCTGACCCCACCCCTGGCATGCTGCTACATGGGGGACAGATTGAGATACACAAGCGGGCATGCAATCAGATGCCTATCCTGGATCCTGAAGTAGAACCCCTGCTCCAGGTAAGCATGGGATTCTGGGAGGGTGTGGGTCTGAAATTCTTAAAAGTACAAGTGAATATCTGAATGGGTGCCCCCAGCATTTCCTGTCAGTCAAGTGAGCTGGGCAGTATGCTGAGGGAATTCTCTGTCCCACTGCAGCCAGTGGGTGTCATTGAAGGGATGTGCAAAAGATACAGCAGGGTTTCTGCTACTATATCCTGTGATTCCATTGCACAGTACTTTGCACCTTTCTGAGTGGTATGGAGTGTGGGAACTTCCCCAGACATGCCCCTGGGCTAGTGTGGAAGGGATGTGCATCCCTTATGTGAATGTCGCCTGGGTTCTGCCAGACCCTCGATGCATAGCATTCAGTCTTAGAGTTGCCTACGCACCACAGATCTGCATCCCTTAAGCAACCTGCCCTTTAATGCATAGGGGCCATTGTGACTATCTGTACAGCAACTTAGAATTCACTTGACATTAAAGAAACACAGAGGGTAGTAAATTAATACATCACATCAAAGTTCAACCACAATAAAGTGTATTGTGCAAAGCAGGAATTTTAAACAGTTGGAAAATTGGGATTGTACCTATAGGGCTGGATTCATTAATCCAAGACCTTCTACACTAATAAACAACAGACTTACCACAGCCTGGCTACTGTGGGATGCAGGATCTCATGCCCCAGTGGTAGCAGGCAGCAGTAGTCTGTCTCTGAATCAGGCAGGTAGCAGCTCATGAATATGAATGAGCACATAAATAGCATATCACGCCCCGTGCCACCCACCCATGCAGTGTAGTCCTTCTGTCCAGGCAGTGGGCTGCATTACATACCAATGGCACTGGACACAACTATACAGCAGGTAATGCATCGCTGGAACAGCCAGTGTCTTCTGTATGTCCACCAGGTGTCCTGCTCTGTATGCATCACTCCACTGTGGAGTGCATACAAATTAGTCCATCAATCCTGGGCAATACAGTGGCTGCTAATGCTGCTAGTATTGCAGTAGGCAGTTCACAGCCTGGGACCATTGCTGGGTACTCCTGTCCTGTATCAGATGGGGTTTAACCACTGCTGAAGGGACACATCACTGGAATTGCCAGCATATCAGTCTGAATCCAGCCCAGAGTAACATAATTGGAAGGGACTCGAGGTCCATCAGGTGAGCCCCCTTACCCTGTTTCATAAGCATGGGTACAAGCTATTTATATTGTATTTTAATGCAGTGTCAACTCTACCTGTGTTATCTCATCATCCCTGTATAAACCCCCATCTCGGCCAGGTTGCACCTGTAAACGGCCTTTTGCTCAGCATTTTTTCATAGCCCCCCCAAAAACTAGTGAAGGCATATTATCACCTTAGAAACAGAAGCATCTTTCTATATGTTGATGAGGTGCGCACACAAGGCAAGGATAAAGGGTGCAGTCAACCAGTCATAAAGCTTCATTTCCAGCCTTTGTGATTCCTAGAAGGGATGCAACCATACACGTAAACATATTACAAGTAAGATATTAGAGATGCATTGTAATAGGATGGCTAGGTTGGTTGGTAACTTTTCATTTACGACTCATGATGGTGAGCTCTATAGAGCCTTACATTGGCTGGAATTGAATGGCAGCAGGCATCTTCAAAGCTACATTTGTGTTTAAGTGTGTGATTTCAGCTCTCCAGCTTGTGGAGTGCTTGTTACCTAGAATTTGTTTTGTGTGAGGTTAGAGCTGAGTGGGGGGGTGACAATCATTTACTACACTTATGTTCTCCCATTCTCTCCCAGATAGTTTCTGTATGTTAGCACAACATTGCTAGATTCAGAAGCAATGACAGAGGTAGATTGTATCATGGTCTTGTCTTAAAAAACTGCTGTAAATGTATTGATTGTTTATTTTCCTGTGGAATATATTACTAATCGATTGCTTATTGTGGGTTAAATTTAATAGCTAATTATTTTTTTCTCCTTGCAGTTTAATCATGCTGTGTATTTTTTTATTATAGCTCTTTCTTGGTAAATACACCTAGAAACACAGACGGTTTCAGCAGGTAAGGGCCTCTTGGCCCACTTAGTCTGCCCTATCTCCTCTAGCCACTGTGACACTGCAGACCCTATTCTGTCTCCTGCTCCCCTCCCTTTTACTTCCAAGATCCCCTGTGTGTGTGTTCCATGCTTTCTTGAATTCTGTAATTGTTTTCAACCCCACCACCTCCACCAGAAGGCTGTTCCACTTGTCCACTACTCTTTCAGTGAAGAAGTACTTCCTCACATTTCTTCAGAACCTCTGCCCTTCTAATTTCATAGCATGACCCCTCATTCTTGAGCAACTTTTCCTCTGGAAAATTCTACCTTCCTGTACCTTGTTCTTCCCTGTGAGGTATTTGTAAGTTTCTATCATAACCCCTCCTCCTCCTCCTCCTATCCTCCAGTGAGTACACATTCAGTTCCTTAAGTTTTTCCTCGATGATTTTCAGATGCATGCCCTGTATCATTTTGGTTGTCTTCCTTTGAACCGCCTCCACCCTAACTATGTCCTTTTGAAGATAGGGTCTTCAAAACTGGACATGGTATTCTAGGCGTGGTCACACCGGTGATCTGTACAGGGATATTTTTACCTCCCTTCTTCTGCTGGTGCTGTCCCTGCCTCTGCATCCCGGCATCCTGCTAGCCTTCCCCACTGCCTTGTCACACTGTTTTGCAACCTTTAGGCCATCTGAAATAATCACCCCCAGGTCCCTGTCCTGCTCCATGCCTGTCAGTGCCCCCCGATGGTATGTTGCCCTCAGGTTTTTGTGTCCCATATGCATTATTTTGCACTTTTTTTTTGCAGTTAAACATTTTAATAACATTTTCAAACATACATCAACAGACCAACAGAAACAGCAGAGGTAACATCCGCAGATAATGTACAGTAATAGCATTATTACAGAAATAGCTATATTCAACATGCAAGGATATGGTTGGTAAGGTCAGCCGACTCACCAGCACAGCAGTTGATTTCCACTTGCAACGCTGACAACCTGGGCCCAGGAATGGACCTGGGAGTTGGAGGGCCAGCTGGGAGAAAAGAATCAAGCATCCTGGGGGCTGCTGTTGTTCTCCAGGAGGGGCGAGTGTACTTCACGGATCCCTGGCGGAGGCTGGGGGTACTGCCGCAACTGGCGCCATCATGTTGGGGAGCAGGGCAGATACTGGACATCATTGCACATCCTCGCCCCGGGAGCAAGCATGGAAAAAAAACAGCCCCCCAGTATGACGATCTGCTCTACCCTGCCATCCACTGCCTCTGACGTCCACCAGGGGGATCCTGCTCCTGTGGCCTGACCCAGGGGGTAAGCTGGGGCTTGCCAATAGTGTCTGTTGGGAGGGGGCGCCCCCCCGGTGGCCCCACCCAGGGGGGCAAGCCTGGGCATGAGGGCGGTGGGTAGAGCAGGTCCAAGGATGGGGGAGCCGGACAACAAAAAATGGTTGACAAAGTCAAACAAATTCAAACCTCAGTATCTCAAATATAACTTAACAAATGACAGAAGAAAATGTAACTACTCCTAAAGGAACATAACATTAAACACTAAACAACATTAAGCAGTAAGCAACACTAACAGAGAAATAATATATAGGTACAGGGAGACAGGTAGGTACAAGTATCGGTGGAGAGAAAAACTAAAACAGGGAGGGGTGATATAGCTCAGACATGAGGGCTAACAATTAGCCCACTGCTATTATTCCACACCAGTTTTGGGATTGAGAAACCAAAGATATGAATGCCAACATTTGTAATATGCTTCTAATGAATTAAATGCCAGATGGGATGGGTGATCCAGGGTGGCTAAATGAGTTAGATTATCAAGATGTTCTGGAAAGGAGGGGAGGAAAGCAGTGTGCCATTTCATGAGAAGGAGCTTTCTTGCTTGCATACATAGCAGGGCATGCAATCTATGTTCAAGAAAAGTGAGATGCGAAGCATTATTTTGCACTTCTTTGTGTTGAAACCCAGCTGCCAATTCTTTGACCATTCTTCCAGCTTTTTAGATCACTCCTCATTCTATCCCCCTCCCAGTGTATCCACCCTATTACAGTTTCGTGTCATCCACGAAGAGGCATACCATTCCTTCCAGTCCTTCAGCAATGTCACTGCTAAAGACATTGAAGAGGACTGGGCCCAGCACTGATCCCTGTGGCACCCCACTGGTCACCTTGCCTACTCCAGAGTGGGTCCCATTCACCACCACCCTCTGAGTCCTACTGTTCAGCCAACTGTCTACCTATTTAATAACCATAATACCCACTCCTAGACTTCCTAGCTTGTTTATCAATCTTCTATGTGGAATGGTGTCAAAGGCTTTGCTGAAATCTAGGTAGGCCACGTCCACTGTCTCTTCTTGATCCACTTCCCTGGTTACCCAGTAGATGAACTCGATCAGGTTTGTCTGTCACAACCTCCCCCCTGTGAAACCATGTTGCCTTGGGTCTTGAAGCCTACTGGCAACAAAGTATTCACCATTCCTTTCCTTTAACAGTGATTCTATTACCTTACCCACCACTGACATCAAGCTGACAGGCCTATAGTTTCCTGCCTTCTCCCTATTACCACTTTTGTATAGGGGGAGTTGCTGACAGTCACAAAGGAGGAAAGGGACCTGGGGGTTATTATTTCAGATGACCTGAAAATGTCAAAGCAGAGTGCTAAGGCAGCTGGGAGGGCCGGTGGCAGGCTGGGGTGCATAGGCAGGGGTATCATCAGCAGAAGGTGGAAGGTAGTGATGCCACTATATGAAGCCATGGTCAGGCCTCACATGGAGTACTGTGTGCAGTTCTGGAGGCCACACCTTTGTAAAGACATTACCAGTCTGGAGACGGTCCAGAGATGGTACAGGGCTTGCAACACAAGACTTATGAGGAGAGATTAAGGGACCTCAATATGTACTCGCTGGAAGAGAGGAGGGAAAGAGGGGACATGATAGAAACATTCAAGTACCTCATAGGTATAAACAAGGTGCAGGAGGGAGACATTTTCCAATACAGGAGGAGCACAAGAACGAAGGGGCATGACATGAAATTGGAAGGTGGGAGGTTAAGCGGGAATGTGAGGAAGTTCTTCACAGAGACGGTGGTGGATGCGTGGAATGGTCTGCCTCAGGAGGTGGTGGGAGTGAGCATTGTAGATGGATTCAAGCATGCTTGAGACAGACATAGGGGAACCATAGAGGTACAGCAGCAGGTGGGTCAGAAGCAGTAATCCAGTACAAGGGCTTACAGGCAGACTAGATGGGCCAGGTGGTACTCATCTGCTGACAGTTTCTATGTTTCTGTGCTTCTATAACCACATCTGCCTTCCTTCAGTCCCCCGGCACCATGCCTGTTTCCAATGACAGGTTGAACAGGGATGTCAGAGGTGCTGCCAGCTCCTCTCTGACTTCCCTGAGTAGCCGAGAGTGCACCCCGTCTGGTTGCACTGCCTTGTCCGCTTTTAGCATCTTTAGTTCCCTAAGGACTCTTTCCACTGTGAAAGGATTTGCATCCACCTCCCAGCCCCTAGTTCTCTTGTACTTTATCCTTGGCCTGTCACCTGCTCCCTCCTCTGTAAACACTGAACAGAAGTATTTGTTTAATATATTCGCTTTTTAGTGGTCCTCTTCTACACTGCCCCGTCCTTCATCCTTTAGCTGTACTAACCCTGCCTCCCTCCCTCCCTTTGTCTTTCTCTTTTCACTTATATACCTAAAAATGTTTTATCCCCTTTTGTCACTGATTTGGTGTTTTTTTTTCTTCCAATTGTGCCTTTGTGCTCCTAACTGCCTCCCTTTGATTCTCTTGGCATCTCTCCCAGTCCCCACCCTCTGTGTTATTTTGTGTCTTCTAAATGCCATTTTCTTCACTCTTACTTTCTCTGCCATCTCCTCGGAGAACCACAGTGGTCTCCTTTTACCCTTGCTAACCTGCCTGACACAGACAAGTGCACCCTTTTCAATGCCCTCTTTTATTTTTGCCCATTGAGCCTCTACTCTCCCTATTTTCCCTAACCCTGGGAGGTTGTCACTCAGGTACCTAGGTATTGAACTGTAACATTATTGTACATGTTCTTGTACATGTTGTACATGTTCTTGTATTTGAAGCAGTTGTACATAAGCTATGCTCAGCTGGTGTTCCTGAATAAAACAAAATATTTATCTTAAATGGAGATTTTTAATATAATAATGTTTGTCTTTTCGAGCAGAAAAATCACAGAGTTCTGTATAGCAGAAATAAAACTGAATCCACAAACCTCGAGCAGAAAATTATGTTATTCCAGATGTGTGCAGCACATCAAGATGTTAAAGCTACTCACATGAAAGAAGAGGGTCTTTTAGCAAATTGAAACATTCTAGACTATTTTGAAATAAGTGATCCAGACTGACTAAAAAATAAAGATTTGATGGGAAGGCAGGAGGGTATTCCCAATGAACTGATGGGGAAAGAACCAATCGCCATCGTTCTTTCCAAAAAAGTGATGGTTAGAGCACAGGCTTGGAAATCAGGAGATCACATGTTCAAATCCCACTACAGCTGACTACCTCACATCCCCCAAATTGTAATGAAAAAGAAATAATGTGAACCAATGGGAAAATGAACTCAGGTCCCATGCTGTACTAGCCTCACTACAGGGGCAGTTGGCATACCTGACCCTCCTGTAGTCACTATGGGCCAGATTCACAAAAGGCAACTCAGGATGCACGGCAACTTGCATCCACAAAATTGGTGCAAGTAGCACTTGCGTCATGAATTGCATCATGTTGGGATTCAAAAAAGCAGCCTGCGACATGCTGCAGGCTGCCTGCGCCCAAGTGGACCAATGCGGCTTAAATACCCTTGCGACATGGCATAAGGGTGTTTATGGCAGCAGTTGCACCCTATTCAAACAGGGTGGCTGCAAAGTCCCCAAATTGGTATTCAGAAACAACCCCTGGTGGACATCTGTCAAAGAACACAGCTATGAGGTGGGCAGACTGGATGGGCCTTGAGGTCCTTATCTGCCGTCAATTTCTATGTTTCTATAAGTGTTCTCTGCCATCCACCATGGGGTACCAATGTGCAGCCAGTGCTGCACAACCAAGAGGCCACTATGGTCCCTGACAGTCCCAGTCCCCTAGTGTACAGCACCGCCCCCACCCCCAACCCGACATGCCCCAGATCCCCACAGTAATGTCCAAAAAGCCCAGTGTGAGCTATGCCCCCCATCTTGATCCCGATAGTGCCAGGGTAAAAGCCCTTATGGGCTATCTTAACACCCTCCCCAGCCCCAATGCCCATGTTCATGTCCAGCACCCTGCCCCAAATCCCATCCCGGCACCACTGTTACAACCCCCCTCCAAATGCCCCATATATCCCTGGTGATCCAGTGGCCCCCCATTTCCCCACCCGACAGTGTGAGTCCATCCCACTTCCCCCTCCCAATGCCCAGCCAGTGACTGGCACAGCCCACCTCTCACCACCATGGCCAGCCACTGACTGAGCTGTTTACAGAGCGCGTACAGCAGCTGTCATTCACAGAGTGCATATACTAATTGTATGTGCTCTGTAGAAAACTCAGTCAGTGGCTCGCCATGTTGGTGAGAGTTAGGCTGTGCCAGTTGCTGGCTGGGTATTGGGAGGGGTGGACCTGCACTGTCGGGTGGGGGATGGGGGCCACTGGATCATCAGGATATATGATGCATTTGGGGAGGGGGTTGTAACAGTGGTGCTAGGATGGGATTTGGGGCAGGGGCGGGACATGGGCATTGGGGCTGGGGAGGGTGTTCAGATAGCCCATAAGGGCTTTTACCATGGCACTATCAGGATCGGGGGGAGCATAGCCCACAATGGGCTTTTCAATGTCTACTGTGGGCACTTTGGGCATGTGGAGGGCACTGCAACTCACTTCTATGGGTGCATCTGCCACCTGGCAGTCCTGCAGCTTGCTGCATTCTGGGGGGCTGCGCCCTTCCTTGGATCAGTGCCACAAGCCGCAGGATGCAGGCTCTTGGACCCTGTCTGATACTGAATCGGGTGCAGGGTTCAGGACACAGGGGCCATTGCCACAGGCTGCCAATGTCACAGCTTGCAGTTCCTTATCTTTCTACAACTGAAAGTGCTGGTGCTGTGAACAGTCTTGATGGGAAAGACTTACTAGTGCAGTATTAGCAACTATTAAACATTCTAAACACAAATTGCCAATCTCTTACCATCTCCTTTTGTGGAAACAAACTGGATAATAAAACAAAATAAGGAGGGGTAATGGGTAAGATCCAGGAGAGAGCGGGCACCTAGTCAGAAGACTAGAATGATATCTCTCAACTGTCTCACATCAGGTGTTTTACCCTTCAAATTAATTACTTCTGCCAACTTGGAAAAGATGCTGTCCGCATAGAGATGTTACTGTAAAGTCAGACTTCAAAACAGAAATATGTGATAATCTATGGTGCTAAAGCAGTATTAGTATTGGATTAGGGTTGTGTGTATAGGCCTAAGTAATGTGCTGGGGAAATAGGAGTACGGTCAGGCAGTACTCCCCCTCAAGACTGAGGGATCTTCACCCTTTTGACTGTGCCCCACTTCCATTTGAGGTGCATGGCAGATGCCGGGTGTCTGGCATACTAAGGAGGCAGGGGTGGGTGGAGGATCCTGTAACTCTCGGGAGAGGGAGGATGGATTGAGACAGTATGAACAAGAAGGTGCCCTGGGGAGAAATGGGCACAGGAGAGATATTCCTCTTGCCTTGTGCCCATACCCAAGGGTTCTGACTTAGACAGGCAGGAATTGGCACCATCCTTGGATTCTCGTCCCTTATGGGTGGTGGTATGCAATGCCAGGTTGATTAGGAATAAGACCACACTGGTTGCGGATCTGATGGCCTCTGTGAACCTGGCTTGAATCACAGTTTATTGTTCTAGGAACTATTACCTTTGAGCCAATGGCTCTTTTACAAAGGTTCCACGTCAATTAAGTACAGACAAAAAGGTTACATAGAATGGCACTACAATTGTGTTGTGTCAATAGCAAGAAAACATAGACAATAATTAACAAACATTTGTGCAAAGGACAGGTAATACCAATAAACACATCATACAAAAAAAATCAAGCCAGTAGAGGGAAAAATCAGGTTAGGGAAATGTACGGATAGAGAGGGTAAGAGAAAGGTGAGGGGAGCAGACAATAGCAAGAGAAAAGATTCTCTAACATGCCTTTGTCAAGTAATGAACAGGAGTGGGTAAATGATAGATAAAGATTTAATCAAGGCAGTCACAGGAGCTGGAGGCAGCAAGGTGAGAGTATAGCCTAGATTTGAAAGCACCTAGAGAGGTGGAGGAGGTAATAGGAGTGCTGAGGGCATTTAGCCAGCTGGGGGCACGATAGGCAAATGATCTTTGACCCTGAGTAGTCCGGCAACGAGGGACCTGGAGAGGCTGATGTTCTGATCTTCTGGTGAAACGGATGCTAGTGTTCGGGCATAACAGGTCTTGGATACAAGGTGGAATGAGGCCCATGGTGGATTTTTTCACCATCAGGCAGGTAAGGTACTTTAAGCAGTTTGAGAGTTGCAACCAGTGAGCAGTCGACAGGCCTTGTTTAGGGATGTTATAATGCGACTAAGTGCAGTAGTAGAGGCAGACCCGTAGATAATTAAGCCATAGTCAATGATTGAGATAATAGAGGATTGAATAGCAATCCTCAGTGCAGATTGGGTAAGGAGCTGTCGGTTCTGGTACAGGATCGCAATCTGCTGATTAATAGTTTTCGCTGTACTATCAATATGGGTTGCAAAGGTTAGGCCTTTATCAAAGATGATTCCAAGATATTTGAATATTGCCACTTGTTCAAGGGTATTTCCAGGCACGTATTGATAGTGAGTGTACTCTTCTTTTGTTTTATGGGCTGAGAGGAGCATGGATTTAGTTTTTTGTGGTTTAGAACCAGCTTATGTTCATGAAACCACAACTTGACCTTTTGCAAAAGCATGTCAAGGCTAAGGCGGCGGGGTTCGGATCTTTATGAGTGGAAAGAATCACGGCATCGTCGGCATAGAGGATAATTTGTTCAGGGCAGGATTTAGGTAGGGAGTTTAGGAAAAGGCTGAAAAGGAGAGGGCCTAAGATGGATCCCTGCGGAACTCCTGAGAGAACCAGCTTTGAGTCTGAGAGAACTCCAGCTATTTTTACAGCTTGAGAGCACTGGGCGAGGTAACTTTTTACCCAGTCACCAGGACCCTGAGAGAGCCCAAGAGACTGTAGTTATTTGATGAGTAGTCCATGGTGTACAGTATCAAACGCCTTAGTTAGATCAATGTAAACAGCTCCAGTTAGGTATCCTTTGTCCATGGCATTGTGGATTGTTCCTGAGAATTCAAGTAGGGCAGTCGATGTGCTGTGCTCTTTCCTGAATCCATGTTGCTGAGCGCAGAGGATGTTATACTTTTGCAGATAGTCTGTAAGTTGGTCTGCCACTATGCGTTCAAGAGCCTTTGAGAGGGGTGGTAGTATTGATATAGGTCAATAGTTACCAGGCAGTAACTTGTCACCACTTTTATGCACAGGAGTGACAATTGCAGCCTTCTATTTACTAGGGAATTGGCTGTAGCAGAGGGAGAGATTGAAAAGTTTGGTGAGAGGGAGCAGCACTTCCTCCAGAGTGAGGGACAGAAGTTTAAGGTCAATAGTGTCGCTGCTTGCTAGGGACTTAGAAATAGCCTTCTTTATATATTTATAGACTTCATGTGCCTTGACTATTTTGAAATGGAAGGGTGGTTTGGTTGGAGAGGCAGTAGGAGATGTAGAATTTGTAGAGTCAGCATCAGAGAAGAAATCGGATGAGAGGACACCACTAAGGTCTGTGAAGGTTTCATTTAGTGTGTTTGCCATGACCATGGGGTCTAGGGTAGTGGTTCCATCCACATTCATTATTGTAGGAGAGGACTTGGACTGCTTACCCATGATATTTCTTATATTGTCCCAGAAGGATTTCTCTTCACCCCAGGAGTTGGAGAAGGCATTCTTGAAATAGGAGCTCTTCATCAAGTGGATCTGTTTAGTACAGTGGTTGTGGGCCTGTTTATACTTTTGAATGTCTGTCAGAGAGCCTGTGGCTCTTGCAGTAGCCCAGAGGTGGTCCCTGCCTTTAAGTTGTGCCAATAGCTTTGCCGTGAGCCAGGGATTTGAGAGCACTTTGATTTTGTGCTTTTGTTTCTGGTGCATAGGTGTCACAGGCAGCGTTGAAAGTGGTAATAAAGTAATCAAGGGCTAAGTCAACATCTTGAGTGTTGTAAATCAGGGACCAGTCTTTCTGCCTAAGACAGTCCTTGAGATGAGTAAGGTTGCCATAAGGTAGTACTCTGCATGAGATGGTTTTTGGAGGCGGCTTTCGGAACTTATTTGGCCAGGTACATGTTATAGGAGAGTGGTCGCTGAGAGAGTCCGGGAGAACAGCTACATTGCTTATATGGGCAGGGTGGCTGGTAAGGATCCAGTCTATGAGGGTGCTAGTCCCTGATTTGTAGTTTTTCCTAGTAGGTGAGTTAACCACCTGCGTTAAGTTTGCTGCTAGGATAGCATCCTTATTTGACCTTGCATCAGGTGCAAGCCAATTGATATTAAAGTCACCAAGGAGAAGGAGCTCGGCGTCAGAAGGTTGTGATCTTAGGAATTTGAGGACAGTCAGGAGGCCGGACCCAGGATCTTTATTTGGGATATAGACAGCAGCAACCGTGAGGACTTTGTTATGGGCATCAAGGAGTAATTTGATGGGAAGGAGTTGCACTGAGGCTTCACAGAGACCTGGCTGGATGAGAATGCGGGTCCCATTTTGGAATCCGCTATTCCAGTTTGGGTTCTCGGTGATACACGGCCTGAGAGTGGACCATAGGGACTGGGGGGGTTGCTGTCTGTTTTAGACAGGTACTGAGGATCAGGGAGGTGCCAGTTGGAACTACCAACTCTTTTGAGTGCATAGTGGGTGCGGATACAGGCTACAGGACCCTTCTCATTTACCGTCCACCACGTGATTGGAGGGAGTTCCTGAAGGAGGTTGTGGGCTTCAGTGCCTGGGTTGACGATGAACTCTCACCATTTGGACAAAACCTCCTCCAATTGATGGAATCATTGGGCCTAACATGGGTTATTACCACCGCAACTCACCGGGGGGGGGGCACTCATGGGACTTGGTTTTCCACCTGGGAACGGAAATCTCCGATATGGAGGTGGATCCTATCGGGTGGTTGGACCATCACACCCTGAGATTCAGTTTCACAGCCCCCCACAAAAGAGGCCTGCCCCAAAGGAGTTGGTACGGTATCGTCCTTTGAGAGGAGTTACCTCGGAAGGCCTAATGATGGTACTGGAGCTCTTGGGAATTCCGGTGGATAGCACTGACTCGGGGCCCCTTGTGGTAATCTATAACAAGGCTGTTGCTAGGGCCCTGGATGTCATTGCTTCGGTTCATGTTCGCCCTCTTACCCTTTGCCCAGGTGCCCCTTGGTTTGATGGGGCCCTTCGAGAATTGAAGAGGCGAGGACGAAGGTTGGAGAGACACTGGCAGAAAACTCACCTGGAGGAGGACAGACTTAGATTACTAAATCATTATAAGATCTATCAATCAGCAGTTTCCCAGAAGAAGGCAGAGTTCCTGTCCAGGGAAATTGCTGCAGCAAAAACAGACCAGCCCAGCTCTTCCAGACTGTGAGCAGACTGTGCAATCCAGTCTGTCTACATTCTGTTCAAGCATTGTCACAGGAAAAGTGTGAGGAGTTTGCTCATTTTTTCGCTGATAAGATGTCCCCATCAAGGATGAGATCAGCCAATGCCTCCCCATTGGACCTTGCATTGATTAGTTGGGTGGTACTAATGCCCAGTTGGGCTGGTCCACCTTCAGCCAGCCGGTAGCCTTGGATATAGTGAGGATTATGCAGACTCTGCAGCCAACTTGCTGTAGTTTGGACCCGGGCCTAACCCACCTCCTTGTGGGGTGTGTTGAGGTCATTGGCCCGGTCCTTGCTGGGATAGTGGGGGTTTCATTGGAGAGAGGGATCTTCCTGGATCCCTCAAAAGAGGTCATAGTATGGCCTCTCCTGAAAAAGCCCTCCCTTGACTCCGACTGCCCAGCTAACTTCAAACCAGTCGTGAACCTACCCTTTATAGGGAAGGTTATTGAGAAAGTGGTCACCCTGCAACTGGAGGATCATTTATCCATCCACAATATCTATGACCCTCTCTAGTCTGGCTTCAGGAAAAGGCATAGCACCGAGACCACCCTGGTACGGGTGCTAAATGACCTTCTGATGGCGAGAGATCAGAGTGCCCATTCCATCTTTGTTCTCCTTGATCTCTCAGCAGCATTTGACACTGTGGACCATGGGGTGTTGCTCGAGCGGCTGCGTTTTTTCTGTGGACTGAGGGGGGGTGGTCCTCAGCTGGTTTTGATCCTTCCTCGAGGGCAGATCCCAGAGAGTGGTGTCAGGGATTCATTCCTCAGCCCCTCGCTGGCTGCCCTGTGGGGTACCGCCGGGCTTGGTGCTGTCCCCCATGTTGTTCACAGTGTACATGCTGCCATTAGGGGCCATTATAACATGGTGTGGGTTGAGTTTTCACTGCGGTGCAGATGATTCTCAACTGTACATGTCTTTTGTGCTCGAACAGGAGTTAGACTCTGTCTCGGTGTTTAACAACTGCTTGTTGGAGATACAGAACTGGATGAGTGCTAGTTGGCTGAGGTTGAACTCAGGTAAAGCGGAGGTATTGGTGGTGGGACCCTAATCATAGGACAACTGGGGCACGGGTGGGAAAACCCTCAGGTTTACTTCTTGGAGGAGTCCCACTGACTGCCTCATGCCAGGTGCATAACCTAGGCATGATATTTGATGAAGGTCTGACCCTGAGGGCACAGGTTTCAGCCATGGTCAAATCTTCCTTTTATCATCTGAGGAACATAGCTAGGGTGAAGTACCTGGTCCTGCCCAGAGATCTTCCTACCTTGGTCCATGCCTTTGTCACCACTCGTTTTGATTACTGTAATGCCCTCTTCCTAGGGCTACCAGAGGTGGATATCCACCATTTGCAGCTACTGCAGAACGTGATGGCCAGATTGTTAACTGGAACCCCCTAGATCCAGTCACATAACACCTGTGCTGCATGAACTGCACTGGCTGCTAATACAGTGGTGGATCACCTTCAAGGTCGCATTGCTGACCTATAAGGCCCTACATGACCAGGGACCCCTCTACCTGAAAAAACTCCTGTCTCCTTACTGCCCCACCCGCTCATTCTGATCCTCTGATGAGGGATTGCTACAGATTCCCAGAGTATCTCTAACAGCATCAGGAGGAAGATCATTTACCTTTATGGCTCCTACCCTGTGGAATTCTGTACTATGCCGGATACGAGATAGCCTGACCGTGGAAGGATTTAAAAAATCTTTGAAAACACATTTTTTCTATCAGGCACTTGAAGGCACCTAGTGAGTTAATGCTGAAAAATTGTATGTATATTTATTGTTTTAATGTGTGATGGAAATTATTTATTTTATGGATGATTGTTAAGTCACCCTGAGCTCTGGAAGGGCACCTGATATAAATAAAGTTTTCCTTATTTACTTATACCTTGCACAGACATGGGCACTGGTTTCCATAGTGTTTTGAGCTTGTATAGGCCCAAGTTTGATGATGTATCCCATATTTTGAAGGCCATTCTCTCACATTTTCTCAAATTTTAAGTGTCAGTATCCTACATTTCATAACAAAAGGTTGAGAGGCAAGAGAGTACTTTCCTGAAAGTGGCGTGCCCACCATCATCCTTGGCTGTCAGCAATAACATTGGTTCTTACTTGTAAGCATTCATTGTTAATTATATTTGTGTTCTTTTACTGTCTATTACAGGTGCAAGAACAGACCCAAAGGATGAACAGGAAATGGACACGCTCTCTTTAAACTCTTCAGGTGCTAGCAATGAAGAAGCCTAAATGTGGAGTTTGAAATCTAAAGTAAATCCCTGATGATATTTCCCTACTAGTCTTTTTGTCTGCTTCCCACTTTTGGGAATTGGAAAAGTGTTAGTACTATTATCATCACCAGGCTGGAGGTGACACCAGGCAGAAGCAGGATCTGCCTGAGTCTGACTATTACTGTGGCTGTCTATTGAAATCAAGGGACATTTATGCATCTCATTCTCCTAAAACTGGAGGCTGGCAGTGTAGCCTGAAAACAGGTCCAGGAAAGTAAACCCCGAGCAGCCCAGGTTGAGAGAAGTACAGGCAGTGGCAGCCAGCCTGGTAATCACACAGTTCCAAGAGACTTGCCTTCCAAAAAAGCCAAACAAAGCAAGCACTCATCAAATCTTTACAACTGTTTCAATCATGCCTCTCAACCTTTCTTCACCAAGATGTGTGACAAATGACCAAAATGTGTGACATATCAAACATGGCACTGCAAGCTCAGAACACTATGGCGATCAGTGCACTAATGTTTTTTTAATGTTTGCTGATAATGGAACATAACAGAGTATTATGAATTTTTGCTTTGAAGTCTCAGTGGGAAATGCTGAATCTCACCTTCCCCATGCAGGACAAAGAATTTCTGAGGGGAAAATGAGTGATGTAGCTCGTGTATTGTGTGACAGTTGAGAGGTATGGTTCCAATGCTTTAGCCATTAAAATGAGTGTGCACAGACCATACCACTGCCACAATGCCACGGCATTTGGGTCAATGAACCCTTCATCAGGAGGCATGGATGTGAGAAAAATCACCAACATTTAAATACCTGTATCAATTAGTGAACAATTAAGGAAAGCATCATTAATTAATCTATGAATTCAAGTTCTTAAAGACATACACTTAGAAGAATATTGTATTATATATCTACAAGTAAATATCCATTCACAGTCTAAATATATTTTCAAATTCAACATAATTTTGATATTTAGTAAGCCCAATGCTAAGAGACCATGAAAAGAAAGAATTAACTGTTCAGAAATGTGAGGAATCTTGATTCCTGTGGCACTGCAAGGAGCCTGCGATCAACAGTGTTTCAGGAGCCTCCAAGGTTAAAGGAAGATAATGTAAAGAGAAGTGAAAACTCATTTGTGAAATGTAAAAGATTTGTTATTAATGTCTTATTTACTACTAAATAATAATACATTTTCTATACATTTTTTTAGTAATTTAGCATACAGTAAATATCAATTCCTATTAAATTTAAAGCAATTTTCAACTAAGGTTCTTAACAGCATTTCTCATGATATTCTTTTATCATAGTTAAACAAAAAATGGAAAAAAAACATTTTTATTGTTTTACTCAAATTATGGGAGACCACTAAAAAACATTACAGTGATACAGAGGGTGGTATATTTGTTAAATGTTTAATAAATTCGTAGTACCTCTGATATTTCAATGAACTGTTATTGAAACAAAATAGGATCCCTGAATGTGAGGGATCATCATAGGATATTAAAAGAATCAGAAGGGTGGTGAACACCTTTTTGGCCATTTAATCCAATACACAGGGTTTAATATCCCAGTGTTCATTGAGTCATGCTGGTTTCACTCCTTTTAGAGAAAAGATCCAGAAACTCTCTTTTATCCTGGATATTTGTTCCATTACCCCTTTTCCCCTGAGCAGGAATTTGCTCTATTCCCATGAAGCTTACAGCATCTGATCTTGAATTGTGAAATGTGGCAAAATGAACCCCAACAGGTGTAACTGCTCTCCTATTTTCAATGAATCTCATGTGCTCTTGTACCTTCTGCTTCAAGGGCCCAGTTGTGCATCCTGCATATATCTTTTTACAGCTATACCAGAGCTCATAAGTATCAAAGAGTGTGGCACAGGTAATACATTGCTGTATTCTAACTGAGATGTCTGGGTTTGCTGGCAGTCTAAAAGTATTTCCTGGAACTGCCTCTTTACAAATATTGCATTGTATGCATTTGTAAAAGCCCATGGGATGTTTTGGTAGCCATTGACCCCTGTCTGTGATATCGCTGACCTTCAATCTACTGTGCACTACCTTGTCCTTAATACTGGTACCTCTTTCAAAGGAGACTTTTTTATGGCTGTGAGAGGAGCCTACAGCCATCTTGCTATCTGTAGCTGGAAAATGGAGTATCGTGTAACACATGTTTTGGACTTTTCAAAGTACCCTTCCATGCCAACTGAAATAAAATATTCCATTTTTTCTATTAAGAATGTGGGAAACAGTATAGTGCAGTGGTTTAAGGCTCTGATCTGCAAATCGGGAGACCTGGGTTTGAATCCCACAGCCCCCACTTGTATACTGTGTGACCCTGAATGAGTCATTTAACTTCCCTGTGCTCCCAGGTTGCACCTGTAAACAAGCTTTCAGCTTAGTGTGTCTCACTTGGTTAAACAATTGGAAAAAAACTCCAAGCTGCTTATCAGATGCCATTAGGAAACTAAAACAGCTTGTTAAATATTTGTTACATATTTGCTGCCTGTTAAACTGGAGATTTGTTTACCCCTTTCAGAATGCAACAAACTGCACATTTAAATACTTAGCATTTAAACAGCTTCTTGTTACTAGTTTCACTTGGGAATGTATTGTCTTTCAAGAAAGATTCATACCGCATAAATGTCACCCTTTCCCAGCAAATCTGTTTTTTTAACCTCTAGAGACATTATCTGATGAACACTGTCTCAGACATATGCCAGGTCTTCAGTGAACTGCTTAGACTAAATATGTAGCAATCAGAAGCCATTTTCTACTATGCTTTTTGGGAAAAAATATATTGAGCTACAGCAAACACACACACACACACACACACACACACACACACACACACACACTTTGTACATACCATCCTCACAGCCACAACATCCAAAATAAATATTGCATTCTAATATTGTTATAAAGAAACTGTTTGTCAGTTAACACAGTGAAGTTCAGTTTAAAGTAGATTTCCTTTAAATATTTCTTATCCTATGTTTTGTACACACACACACACACACACACACACACATATCTACACTACACTACACACTATCCTCATGGCCACGATACTGCTGGATTGCCTGGGTTCAAGTCCCAGCTGAGGCACTTATTCTTTCTCACCTCTGTTTGTATGTGTTACATAAAATATACACACCACACTCCTGTGTGATTGTTACAAGTAAATATTTGTGTTGCCATTGGGTTGTGCATTTGAAAAAGAGTAATCTGCTTGGGGACAACCCAGGTATCAGTTGTCTCAGTGGTGCAGCCGGTTAACACAATTGGAACGGTATTCCAGGCAGCCTGGGTTCAAGTCCAAGCTGAAGCACTTATTCTTTCTCACCTCTGTTTGTATGTGTTCCATAAAATATGCACATCACATTCCTGTGTGATTGTTACAATAAAGAAACTGTTTATGTCAGTGACCTCACTGAAGTTCAGTTTAGAGTAGATTTCCTTTATATATTTCTTATCCTATATTTTGTATCCTGGATAGTGCAGGGGAGATGCTACATCTCATTGTCATAGGGATCTTCATTTACACATTTTTGCACTGTATTTACTCAGACTGTCCCAGATTAGATGCAATATCTTGTTTTCATTGGGGTTATGATTTTCCCATTTTGATAATGTATTTCTTCAGGGTAGCCTAGTCCAGGGCCCCCATATTCAAAAGAGATGCGCAGTGCATCCCAGGAGAAAAGAGAGATGTGCTGTGCAACTCCAACAATACACTGCAGCATGATATTCAAACGTGCAGGATTGACCTGCCACAAGGGAATGGGCCAGGGTGCACACAAATAGTATGTCATGCAACTTGAGGGTGTGTTCCCATGCGTATGTTGTGCTGCAGTATACGCAGTGGGAAATTTGCCCCTCGGAGCCCACAGCAGCATGGCCCATGGCTAGGCCATGGATAGCTGGCCTAACCCAGACAGCCACCCACAGGCAGGCTGCAGAAGTGCACCCAGGTGCACAGCAGCCTGGCAGCCCTGGTGGACTAGAGGCACCCCCTCCCATCCCCGATCAATCCAACTCCATCCCCAAAGAGCTCCACAGTGTAGAGCCTCCTGAACCCAATCACACCAGAGGAAACCACAGTCCATATCCATATAGCATAGAGGACACCCACCCACTGCCTTGGTACATAGATAACCCCACTCCCCCCCATACCTGACCTGTTCCGGAGACTGGCACTGCCCTCTACACCCTGCCACTGCCAGCCGCCAACTGCACTGGACCAAGGCCAAGGATCTGCACTCCAGAATGACCCACTACACAAGCTGTGTGTATGTCCCTGGCAAACCGTAAGAGGGAATTGACATACCTCCAATGCATGCCTTGTTGATGCTGTATCTTCTTGCTGTCATACACTCTTCCCCGTTCCTCTGTATAACATGCCACCACCCTCCAGACTGCTGAGGTATCCTGGGTGCAATGGGGTGAGGTATCCTGCAATGCCATTTGTAGTGTATGCTTCAGGCTATGGATAGTGCATTCACAGGTCAGCTGCAACATGCCTGTTCTGGGACCTGTGAGTGAGTAACATTGGCTTTCATCAGACTAGGCTGGATTTAGCGTCACCAGGATGATGGATCTGCATGTGGTGACTGAAGTGCATGGCCACTGAGATTATGCCCACACACAGCTCATACCTATGTATGACACATTCCATCATCCTACTGCTAGTACTCCACCACCCAAAAATAAGATGCCATTTTTTCTGTGAACTATCCGCAGGCATATTCTAGGAAAATACATCATAAAACTGTATAAATGGAAGACCACATTGAAAATGCCTCTCAGCAGATCTGTATTGTGCAAATTCATTAGAAATAATGGGGAAAAGCATCCCAAAAGCTCTCCACAGCCATATTGGCTCTGACCAGAGTTTGTTTTTTTCTTACAGCTTTACAAGCTGTGATGTCACTTTTGAGAACTGGCCAGTTTCTGTGTAGCACATTTCCTATCCTTCCAGTAACATTTTTGTATTGTGTGACAAACAGTAGATAGCAATTCTCGTATTTGTGTAGTAAACACCCTTGTATAGGCTAATACTGCAGTATTAGTAGTAACTGGACAAAAAGATGATTTGTTTTTGGAAAAAAGTTTTCTATGTGTTTCATACTCTGCATCACTTTTACATCAGCTAGTAGCAGATCGGAATTTTTGGATATTCTGTTTACTAGAGAACCAGGAAAGGTGGTCAGTACTAGGACTTTTAGTAAAGAAACAGCAACCAATTCATTACTAAGAGCAGAAAGTGCCCACCCCCAAACTAAAGGACTCAGTCCCTTTTGGAGAGATGTCGAGAATTTGGCAAAACTGTAGTAATGATGCAGAATTTCAAAAACAGGCAAAGGAACTACAGAATAGACTTCTGTCCAGGGAAAACAGTATGAAGGTTATCAGAAATGCCAAAAGTAAAGTAGAAAAAATTAGTAGAGGGGATCTTTTGGAGGACAACAAATATAGCCCTGGGGTGCATCTCCAAAATGCGAGTCAGGGCTGTATTTAAAAGGGGGTGATGTGTGGTGCAAGTCCAAATGCGCTGTAGCACAAAGATAATGTATGCGGCACATCCAGAGAGGGCATTCCCCTGCATATGTGGCACATCTCCATATTCAGGTGAGATGTGCAGCACAGTTGTCCACACATCTTGGAGATGTGCAGTGGAAAGTTAGGCATGGAAAAACCATGCCTAAGATATAGCCATCCACAGGTGGGCTGCTATATTGCACAGCACAACACAGCAGCCCAGCCCCTGGGTGGCTACCCCCCCAAGCCCTGATCGCAGTATGTATCATATACCGCACACATCTATGGTAGTCTAGTGTCTCTCCCAGCCCGACCGTACAACAGAGTATAACCCCGCAGATCCCTGGTAGTCCAGTGTCCCCTCCTCCCTTCCCTGAACCTGGTCCAAATAATAAGTTACATTCAAAAAGCCCTGGTAGTCCAGTGGTACCTCCCTCACTTTCCCGAACTCTGTCCAAATAATAATTAATATTTGAAAAGCCCTGGTAGTCCAGTGGTACCCAAAATGAACAAAGCTGGGCACACACCAGAAAGCTGAGAATAATAAAGGATTTTATTCGAAGTTTAACAACAAGCAGACTAACTGGGCTAACACCCCTACGTATTGACCCAGTCCTCAGGGGGAAGACTCATGTGACTGGGTCGATATGTAGGGATGTTAACCCAGTTAGTCTGCTAAACTTTGAATAAAACCCTTTATTATTCTCAGCCTTCTGATGTGTGCCCAGCTTTGTTCATTTTTTATATACCAGTTTCATGCATTGGAGCACCGTTGAGAGGCTGATATGCACTTTTTTGATAGTTTTAAGTTTTAGTCCAGTGGTAGCCACCTCCCTGCCCTGAACCCCATCCGATGTAAAAGTCCCCGATCACAATCCCTGGTAGTCTAGTGGCCCCCCTCCCCAGTCATAACTGAAGATTTCAAATCCCAGGCTTCCCTGGTAGTCCAGTGGATCCCCACGCCTCCCACCCACTGAAGGACCCCACCCTACCCTGCTCCCCTTGTCCTAGCATTGCCAACACTCAGCAGGCAGCACAACCCACCTGCACACTGCCAGAGCTGCCCACTGACGGGGCTGTCAGTGAATGACAGCGTACTGTACTCCTGCAAGCCCATTAGTCGTCATTGTCAACCAATGGGCTTGCAGTGTGTACTGTACCCTTTCATTCACAACTTTCACATAGAGACTAGTGGCACTATGAAACAGCCTTCCCCAAATAGTAGTAGACAGCAGTACATGTGTTATTTTTAAGACATGGATAGACAGTTGATAATGAAGGGATACACAATTTTTTTTTCAATATTATAGGTCCCCAAGTATTACTCTGACATTGTATTATCCCATTTCTCCCTGTCCTAACACCACATTTAATAGTAAAGTAAATAAAAAAATAACATTCCAACTATCCCTTTCCTACTAATTGCCCACCCTGCCATCCCACATCCCTTTTCAATTAACTCTCCCCCAAAACCTTTTACACAAACAAAAGACAGCCTTGTACATCACACTTACCTTGTGAGGCTGGTAAGCAAGGCCAAGCCCTATAAACTTTTAAGAAGTGAGAGCGAGAGAGAGACAGCAGAGGGAAATTAAGATGTGATAGATGGGGTGCTGCTGCCTCGTTCTTGTGCCATGTAGTGTATTATGTAGAATTTATGACAGATGTATCTAGAAAGAGAAATAAATCATCAGATTAGATCAATATATTCATATTATTTACTTCAATAATCTTTTTCCACATTTTTTTCATTAATAATGATTTATCTCCTGGATTATAATATTGACTTGCTGACCTCTGTCCCAAACAGTATATTAGCATTGTGACCCTGATACTAGCTAGAAATATCAACTATAAGCTATTGCTTTATACAATTCAAGTCTCACTTGTTCTAAGTTAGAGAGAATGATCTTTTTGTCCTGCTAATGAGGCAAATTGGTTTCCTTATAATAGAGTATATTGCAATTGTAGATTATGTAGGGGTTAAAGTTGAGTTTAATGCAGTCCTGTAGGATAGGCGGGTCTATGTGGAGATTCTTTAGAAAAGGCTTCTTTAAGTGTATTTCAGTATCTTCCTGGACTAAGTCTCCATCACTCATTCACACTAGTGGATAGCGCCAGAGGTGCTAGGACCAAGCGGGAGACTAAAGTTTTCAGAAGGGTTGGCGCAGAGAGAGGACCACACATTCGCGGCACTACAAGACTAGGTCACGCCTGTGTAGGCTATCTTGGCGTCAACCCTCCAACTGCCTCAGTTCCTTTTCTCCCGCCGTTGAGTGCGCTTGGATGTCGACGTTGCTCGTCTGCCAGAGTCGAAGTTTTCGTCTATACGACAACAGCTCTTAATGTTTTAATATTTTAAAGTAGTAATTTATTATTTTACAAACAAGAAGAAGATTATGAAGCAGAAGAAAAATAAATTCTTTCCTGCCATCAACGGAGTCGCCCTTAGACGGTAGCGGTGATGGCAGAAGGACTTCGTTTGAAAGTTTTTATGGCAGAGGGGCTGTGTCTGGTCTGCCACCCTTAAGTAACTGGGGGTCTGACTACGGACAGTCCTGTGCTCAGGGGGGGGATAGTCCTCTGAAGCACAAATCTAACGGTTCTGGTGATCCGGCTCCGCTTGACCTCGAGCTCCTCTTCCTCGTTCGGGGAAGAAGAATTGGTGCCGCTCGAGGTTGCCCGTTGGTATGTCTGCACGAGGAATGTTCATCGGGAGGGGCGATGGGCCCGAACCGCCTTTGGTGGGTTCCTCTTGGCCCCGCTCCTAACGGCTGCTTTCTTGACTCCGAGCTCCATCTCTGTCCTCGCTGGAGCTCCGATGGGCAGTTTCACCTCTGGGTCACTCCTATGGAGCAGGGGGTTTGACTTTCCAGTTTTCCTGGCTCTGTTCCTGATTTTGGGACCTCTGGGCCTCAGAGCCGTTGGACTGGAGCCGGGTCGATTGGATCACTTATGGCGAGGTGCCCTCTGGGTGCCTTTGTCATCGTGTCAACCCCATGTGCCTACCCCTTCTCCCTTTTCCAGGCAGGGGCCAGCACATGCACCACCTTTTTCCTTCTCCCTTTCTCAGGATTTCCATTGGCATTTTCCTTCAGCACCGTGGTTCAGCGCTGTGGCTCGGTGCCTTGGTCAGTGCCGTGCCTTGGAGCCGTGGCTCGGTGCCTTGGTTAGCACTGAGCCTCGGGGCCTTGGTCAGCACTGTGGTTTGACACCGTGACTTGGTGCCTTGGTTGGCGCCGAGCGTTGGGGCCTTGGTCGTTGCTGTGCCTTAGTCGGCACCGTGGGTCGGCACCATCACTCTGTGCGGTGCCATGGCTGCTCTCTTTGCTGCCACTGGTTGTCGGCACCATCAGTGGTGCCATGCACCCACGGGCAGTGCCATGCTCCCGCTGGCGATGCCATGCACCTGCAGGTGCCATGGGTGCTAGGGGTGGTTTCAGGAGCACCCATGGGTGCTGTGGGTGACGCCGTGGGTGCCCATGGGTTCCATGGATGCTTCAGGTGCCATGGGTACCACTGGTGCCTTGGGTACCAGGAGTGACATCCGTGGGTGCCGCAGGTGGCACTGCAGGTGCCCATGGATGCAACTGGTGCCCTCAGGTGCCATTCTTGCCATGGGTGTCATGGGTACCATTGTGCTATCGGTGCAATGGAGCCATGGGTGTCAGAGGTGCCCTCAAGTGCCATTGCTACATGGGTGCCAGGAGTACCTGTGGATACTGCCGTGGCTGCCCTTGGGTATTGCCAAGGTTGGCATAGGCACTGCTTGGTGCCCTCCTGTGCCACAAGTGGTGCTGATGCCACACGGGTGCTAGTGGGTGCTGTATGGCAGAATTAGTGACACATTTTTCCTTTTGGACTCCTTTCCACAGATCTTGTGGTGGGATGTTTACCACAGAATGAACTCCTGTTCTGCGGATTATTTTTTCCACACATTTTAGTGAGTGGTGATCTATGTGGGATCTTGTGTCATCCAACGGTTTTCTGCTATGGAACTCTGCTGTACCGTTCTGCCCGCGGAATCTCATTCTGCTCAGCACTTTCTCTGCTCCCTACATGGCACCAAGCTCCTTGACATCCTTCGTGATGGTAGAGTCTCTAGTGGCTCTGACCTAGACCTCTCTTGGAGGTCCTTCTGGGGTAGAAGTGCATCTAGATGGGTCTTTCCCTGTCCTTCTGGTCAGTAACACAGCGGACGGCTCATTTTATATACTGAAGGCCACGGCCTCTCTATCATGAGAGTCTGTGATGGAAAATCCTTTCAGTAGTTCCTCAGTAATGGGGTCCACTACAGTATTTCACACTGCGTCCGTGGACCATACTCTTCTGCGTCTAGATTTTTTCAATCGTCAAGACAGTTACACTCTGTGGAACATTTTAACTTAATGGTCGGGAGCCGCTCTGACTCTTCCGCTCCTTTGATAGGGGTATATAGCCCCCTTGTGACATTGTCTCTTTGGTGGCTTCTTCAGCACAGGTGGTTAACATCTCTCTAGCTGTGATTGTTAGTCTGGTCATGATTTCAGTATGAACTCTCAGGCTTCTTCTGCACTCAGATGGAGAACATCTTCATCTTTTTGTATCAAGACAATCCTCAAAATAGCAGCTTGAAGGCCTTGTTAGGCTCGGACTAAAAAAAAAAAATAGTTTTTATCACAACACAGGACCTAGCCAAAATTACCCGGTACCCCCCCTTTTTTTTTTTGATCTGGTCAGATTCCTCCTCAGCCCCTGAGGTGCTCATCTCCGGGATACAGTAAAGAGTACCTGATTTCTTCTTCTTCCCCTAGGGGAAGTCTGATCCAGCGACGATATGGGTCATCTCTTTCTCTGAAAGATTTCTCTCTTTTAGAGACATTTCCTAGACCTAGGCAACTGCCTAGTCTGTTAATTTCTTTTCTTTTTATCAGGCTTTCTTCTCTTGAACAGAGCCTTGCAGCAGCAGAAGTGACTCTCCACCGAGTCGGAACTCAGGTTCCTGCTTCCTTGCTTGCTTAATTTAACAGGTGATTTTCTCCTTCTTGACGGATGGTCAAGTAGGTCCCTTTTTCTGAGGAAGCTTTTCAAATATTTACGCCTTTGGTTCCTGTGCTCTGGTCCATGCCAGTCGCTCATGAAACTATCCTCTTCAAGTGTGAGAGGGAGTGGTGTTGTTTCTTTTTCAGCAAACAAACTAGAATCCTTTCCTACTTCTTTCTGGAAAGCCAGAGTGGGTAGTGCCTCACCGCATTGAGTCACTGCCTCTTTCAGTCACTTCAACAAATGGGTTAGCCCTAACTTGGTCCTGCTGTGTTCCTCCTCGATGCACATATGCCTCTATTGACCTTAGAAATCCAGCCCCTGTTTTTCCTGTTGGAATGTTTTTTTCCACAGTGGACATGTCCTCCTGTACACTTTTTTCTTATCTTCCCTGAGTTCAGAGACTGCTGCTACAGTTGTACACACAGGGGCAGGATTATTCCTCTTGGAATATGCAGTTGGTAGGATCTACTTCTACTAGACCACCATGAGAGGCTTCTAAGTTGTGCTTGGCCTTCCATCAGGAAGATCCTGTGACTAAGTGGAGACCATTCTCCTTGATGGGCTAACCCCACCTGGACGCCCTTGCTCGCCAAATAAGGGGTTCAAGTACTCCTGGACCTGTTGTTTACAGGTCAACCATACTGGATAGTGGGTGTTTCCATCTGCACTTTCTGGTCTACCCTGAACCAGTAGACTTTCCCACTGACTCTTTCAGTTCCTGAGGTCACTTTACATTACATTAGTACATGTCTTTGACACTATTAATTTTAGTCCTAGATCAAATTGTGAGGCCAGGTTCTTGCCACTCTCCTAGAGTGGTTGTGGCTTCCTGGCAGACTTTCATTTTGTGCCCATTGCAATCGTCTGCAAAGTGCCGAGTTACAACTTGAGTGCTTATCTTGTAGGCACTATGTTTTAGATGCTCTTACAAGACAGCTCTTTTTATTAACAGGACAGTCCTTGGCTATCCTTTCTGAGTGAACCCTATCTCCTACCACCCTACTCCGGGTTGTTGGTTTTAGCTTGGTACTCTCCCACTAGTGTGAATGAGTGATGGAGACTTAGTCCAGGAAGATATGGAAATTACGTACTTACCGTAATTATTGATCTTCTTGGACGGTCTCTATCACTCATTCACATGCCCACCCACCATCCCCTGGGTTCACTCATTTTCTTTCCTGGTCTTCACGGTCCTATGATTCAGACTGTGAGGACATTATTCTTTGGCCTTTCTTGCAAAGGCCATCTGGGCCCTCTCAGGCACAGAAACTCAGGATGAGTTATTCTCATTAGTTACACTGCACCTCCTCGGTCAAAAAGGTACTGAGGCGGTTGGAGGGTCGACGCTGAGATAGCCTACAGAGGCGCAAGCTAGTCTCATGGTGCCACGCATGCGTGGTCCTCTCTCAATGCCGACCTGTCTGAAAACTTTAGGCTCCCGCTTGGTCCTAGCACCTCCAGCGCTATTCCACTAGTGTGAATGGGTGATTGAGACTGTCCAAGAAGATCAATAATTATGGTAAGTACGTAATTTCCATTTAGTATCTACAGAGTATCTCATCCTACCATGCAGAAAGAATCGTAATTTTGCAAGGGGTAACAAAGTGTATTTAATCCCCTTTTCCCTCAGAAAGTCCATTGCAGTGTGAAATGCCTTCGGATCATTCATGGTTTCTGCTCTGAAATCAATAAAGGCTTGAAATTTAATTCCTTTAGCAACCAGTCCTTGCTCCATCCTAGCTTTTCTTAGTAAACGTTCCCTGTCCTGAAACTTGTGGGGTTTCACAAACCCAAATCAAGGAAAATCTGAATTAGAGGAACGTTTTAAACCACTACCCCATGGGCCTGGTCAGGCTTAATCATTTGGTCTTGAAAAGATTTACTGGCAGCTGGAGCCAATAGTTCTTCAAAATAGAGCACTGAGTCCCAGTTGTCCTAAATTCAAATTTTATTTATTTCCAAATGTTTCACCAGGAAAGACAACATGAAATGAACAAAAGGAGGTTATTGTCTAGACTACACTGAACTGAATTATTACTTTTTGGGCCTGTGTAAGTAATTAATATTGATTCTGTTTTTGGGGTTGGCTTGTCTTAGTTTTAACTTTAATTTGCCAGGAAGGAACTGTAGCTGGGAGATATTTGCAGTCATTTGTGACTAGACCTGTTACTTAACCTCTGTGAAATAGGTGGCCGAAAGGAAGGAAGGCACTCCCTGAGGTGGAGGGTCAGAGTTGTAGTCGATTGTTTCTGGATGGCATAGGTTTACTCCATCCCACCTTCCCCTCACCCCACCCACCCCAAGTGCATAACTTCCTTTATAGTAGGGGTTCTGACATCACTTCCCAAAACTGCTAACAACATACACCTGTTCATATCCTTAAAGGCACAGCACACTGAATAGGGGGGTAGAGACACTCACAAGCTTGCACACACTAAAACAAGAACAAAAAAACAACAAAAGAAAAGCATCTGTAACAGGAAGGGACACAGACATGTGGGGAGTGATGCAATATACTGGCTATGGAGCAGCAGTCTTCTGGGAGACATTCTGGAAACTGTGTTGCTATCCTATTTGCAGGCACCTCTCTGGTCTGAAGGAGGAGGTTGCTCATCTCTATGTTGACCTTGCAATGGTTCAGAAAACCTGCTCCCCCAACCAGGGACCACCAAGGCCACTGCCACTACCTCAGAGGTTGCCATGAAAGAGGAGTGGTTGGACCACAGTGGGCTCAGGGAGGGGTGAGGGTGGTGGAACAGAGGCACATCCTTCCAGTTGTGCCTCTCGACAATTCATTCACCACTCTGGCAGAGCATGGTTCTTCTATGAAGGCACCCACAGTGGAGACCAAGGAGGATGCTGGGAACCTCCTCAATGGAGACCCACAGGAGGCTGGCACAGGACCCCACAGGGGAAGGAAACAACTCCTGGTGGGGGACTCAATTGTTAGGGGGTAGAACTGGGGGATGGAAGGGAAATGGAGGTAAGGTGCCTGCCTGGTGCCATGGCTTGGAGGGACAGGAAATGAATCCTCAGGATTGTGGGAGCAGATGCAAGGGGGAGTGAGCTGGATGTCATTATCCACCTAGGGATGAATGACCTGGCTGAGAATGGGATCAGAGCAGTGCAACAGGAGTTTGTGGAGTTGGGGAGGGGCCTTAGACAAATAGCACACATGGTAACTTTCTTGGAAGTGCTACCTGTCTATGACATGGATGAGGCTAGGGTGCTCTGCACCATGGGATTCAATGACTGGTTGTAAAACTGGTGCAGAGCTCAGGGATTTGGCTTCATTGGGGACTGGGGCTCCACCTGGAGGGATGCAGGCCTATACAGGCATGATGGTCTGCATCTATCCTGGAGGGGAACCAGGATCCTAGGTGATAGGTTTAAATGCTTCATTGGCAAGCATTTAAACTAGCCAAGGGGGGAGGCACTGAAAAGGAGAAGGGAAATCCTAGCCCCCCCAAAATCAGGGTAGTTAGTGAGGTGAACCCCAAGACAGAGCAGTCGATAGGGATAAGGGCAGGGCTAAATGGAGAAAAAGACAAAGGCAGTAAGGACAGGGATGGGGCAAAAAGAAATAAAGCCATAAAAAAATGAGGCTAATGAGCACTAATGCCCATAATCTAGGTAAAAAGCTCCCCAAAATTGTGGCCTTGATAGAAGAGGAATGCCTGGATATTGTAGCAGTCACAGAAACATGGTACACAAGGAACCATGACTGGGATGTCAACATACCAGGGTACACAATCTACAGGAGGGACAAGGAGGGAAGATGAAGAGGAGTGGTAGCTCTCTATGTAAGGGAAGGGTTTAAAGCAAAAGAACTAAAGGGTAAACAGGGAGGAGAGGAGGCACTGTGGGTCGCCTTGGAGACTGGAAATGGCTCCACAATCCATACAGGGGTTGTATACAGACTCCTGTCTCGGGGATGAAAGGGACAAGGAAATGATAGAAGGCATCCTTGGGATGGCAGAGAAAGTTGAGATATTACTGATGGGGGACCTGAATATGCCAGATGTTAACTGGAGCACCTTTTCTGCAGCCACATCCAAGAGCAGGGCCATTCTCGATGCCCTACAGGGGACATGCCTCAGACAGCTAGTTTTGGAACCCACTTTGGAGGGAGCAATCTTAGGCCTGGTACTCTCAAATGGGGGATGGAGAGAGGATCTCTGATCTTGAAGTGGGTAGCCATCTGGGAACAAGCGACCACGAAACAGTGTGGTTCGCGATAAACTTAGCTGTAGAGTCAAGCCACACAAAAGTGAAGGTACTGGGCTTCAGGAGGGCTGATTTTGTCAAAATGGGAGAGTGCCTCAGAAAAGCACTAGCAAACAGGCAAGAAGGTGGGGTGGAGCAACAGTGGGGAAACATCAAAACTGCCATCACAGAGGCAACAAGCCTTTATGTGAAGCAAATAAACAAATCAGAACGAAAGAAAAAAACACTATGGTTCTCAAAAGAAGTGGCGGGGAAGGTAAGGGAGAAAAAGATAGCATTCAGGAAGTATAAGGAAACACAGAAAGGAGCAGGACAGAGAACTGTACCAGTTAAAGCCGAAGGAAGCGGGGAAGGCAGTCAGAATAGCAAAGGCCCAAACTGAGGAAAACTGATAGCCAACTCGGTTAAGAAGGGGGATAAAACCTTTTATAGGTACATTAGGGAGAGAAGAAAGACAAAGGGAGGGATACTGAGGCTGAATAAAGAGGAAGGTGGTTGGGCAGAGAGCAACAGTGAAAAAGCAGGAATACTGAATGAATATTTCTGCTCAGTATTCACAATGGAAAAGCAGGTGGAGGGACCTAATCCAGTTAATAGAAGCACTCTGGATAGGGGGGTTGATATTAGTCCTTTCACAGAAGAAAGGGTTCTGAAAGAACTCTTAAAACTGAAGGTGGATAAAGCAATGGGGCCTGATGGGATTCACCCCAGAATTCTAAAAGAACTAAGGGAAGAACTAGTAACACCACTGACTACCCTTTTTAATAAATCATGGGAGGATGGTGTGGTACCTGAGGACTCGAGAAGGGCAGATGTGATTCCGCTTCACAAAAGTGGGAGCATAACTGAGGCAAGAAACTACAGACCTGTCAGTTTGACCTCAGTGGTAGGGAAAATGATGGAATCACTTCTGAAGGAAAGAATTGTTGAGTACCTAGAGGTCAGTGGGCACAGAACCCAAGGCAGCATGGATTCACAACAGGGAGGTCATGTCAAACAAATCTAATTGATTTTTTTGACTGGGTGACCAAAGTAGTAGACCAGGGAGGGGCTGTGGACGTGGCCTACCTAGATTTTAGCAAGGCATTTGACACAGTCCCACACAAAAGATTAATAAACAAATTAGCCAGCCTGGGAGTGGGTCCAGGGGTGGTAGCCTGGGTAAAACACTGGCTGGACAACAGGACACAGCGGGTAATAGTAAATGGAGTCCACAGTGAAGAAAGGAGGGTTACCAGTGGGGTACCGCAGGGTTCAGTACTGGGGCCGATCCTTTTTAATGTCTTTATAAGTGACATTGTGGAGGGACTGGAGGGGAAGGTATGTCTCTTGCAGATGACACAAAGATCTGCAATAGGGTTGATCCACAAAGAGAGGTGGAAAGGATGAAAAGGGACTTGGTAAGGTTGGAGGAATGGTCAAATGTATGGCAGCTTAGATTCAACGCAAAGAAGTGCAAAGTAATGCACCTGGGAAACAAAAACCCAGGCAAGAGTACTCAATTGAGGGTGAGATCCTGACTACAACAAAAATGGAAAGGGACCTGGGGTAGTCATATCAGATGACCTAAAGGTGGGCCAGCAATGTGAGAAGACAGTACGGAGGGCTGGAGGGATACTGGGATGCATAGGAAGAGGCATCACCTGTAGAAAACAGGAAGTTGTTGGTCCTCTGTACAGACAATTGTTAAGACCTCACCTGGAGTACTGTGTACAGTTCTGGAGACCCCATCTCCACAAAGACATAGGCAGGGTGGAGGCTGTCCAGAGGAGGGTAACCAAAATGGTGCAGGGTCTGCACCAGAAGACATATGAAGAAAGACTAAAGGAGCTTAAGATGTAGAGCCTCGAGGAAAGGAGGGAGAGGGGGGACATGATAGAAACTTTCAAATACCTCAAGGGAATCAACAAAGTCCAAGATGGTAGCATCTTTCAAAAAAAGAGATGTGCAAGAACAAGGGGGCACAATTTGAAGATAGAGGTGGGACAGCTCAGAGGTAGTGTGAGGAAGTATTTCTTCACAGAGATGGTTGTAGATGCATGGAGCAGCCTTCCTGAGGAGGACATAGAGTCAAAAACAGTGGGGGAATTCAAGAATGCATGAGACAGATATACGGCAATTCTAGTGGGGAGTAGGAGGAAGTAGGCTGTTGGTTAACTAAGATCTGCAGCTTATCCATTAGTTAGGGAAATGGGCAGACTAGGTGGGCCAAGCGGTCCTTATCTGCCATCAAATTCTATGTTTCTATGTTTCTATCCTGGGGGAGGGAGGTTACAGAAGATTGGGAGAGCATACAGAAAACATGTACAAGGTATTAAAAAGTACAGTGACTGATACAAATAATTATATCACAGCATAGCATGGTAGTACACAATATGGTAGCTCAGATATCATTAGTAAAGTGTTAGAGGTTGAGGATGCACACAAGCAGATTAAGTGCCAGAGCAAGCTCAAGGGGGCAAGTATGTGAAAGTGAAGTGGTATAGTGGGTTGAAAAGAGGGGTAAGAAGAGTATAAGGAAGGCAAGGGTATAGAGGAGAGACGAACCGAGAATCTGTACCCTTCTGGATGTAGAGAACCCGCAAGGAGACAAGGGATATGCAGAAAGAGAGAGGAATGGGGAGGGGAGGAGAGAAAGGGTAGAGCCAAGACTCAAATTGCCCCTGCCAGGATACTGAGAACCCAGCAAGGGGGTAGAACAAAGCAAAAATAATTAAGAGGGAAGGGGGTGGGGAGGATTGGAGGGAGGGAGGGAGGAGAATGGGGCAGAAGATAATATAAGCGGGGAGGGAGGATAATAGGAAAACTAGGAGCAGGAGAGACGTGGGTTCCGGGAATGGAAGAAGGGAATTTGGGGGGGGGGAGTTGGGGGGAAGGAAAACAATAGTGTGATCCAGGGACTATAAAGTGGGAGGAAAGGGAAAGAGGGGAAAAAGTTAGAACACACTGTGGGCACACTTAGTGGAAGGGAACAGTTTAATAGAATAGGGGGAGGGTCAGGCGGAAACAGACAGGCAGTGTGCTCATTACCAGAAGATAAAGATGAGAAAGGGAGGTTTAATGAGGAAAGGGTTGGGAGTGGGACTGGAGACATAAGCAGTAGAGGAAGTAGTTTTGTAGGCAGGAAGATAGGGTTGAGGAGGGGAGAGCATAGAGGACAGAGAAGGGGGGGTTAGAGAAGTGAGGGCTAGATGCAAGTACAGTTGGGGGAAAAGTAGTTGTGCAGGGCCTGGGAGATAGAGGATGGAGTAGATGAAAGTCTGATACGTGAAGGAAGCGAGTTCCAGAACTTTGGGAAATGGTAGGAGAAAGCAGCCTGGCCTATGATGGAGGTAAGACGAGGGATAGCTAGGGTGCGTGCGTTAGAGGAACCGAGAGGGCGGAAGGAGTGTGGTGGGGTAGTGAGTGAAGGGGAGATGTAGGAGGGGACAGCCCCAAGCCAGAATTTACAAGTGAACTTGGCACACTAAGAGAAGTTCCTTCCCTCTAGGGAGGGGAAAACTAGACAGTGACACAAGGTACAATGAATTTTGAGGGGTTGAGAGTCTAGAGCAAAGTGACAGAAAGCATTGAAAAGGGTATCCAACCTGGTGAGGGAAGACTTGGGAGCAGCACTGGAGACTATGTCACAATAGTTGAAGATAGGGAGTATCATTTTCTGAACTAGATCGCGCCTAACCAGAAGTGGTAGGGCACTGTGGTTCCTGTATATGGCACCAAGCTTGGGGCACAGTGTTTTCAGGTTGGCGTCAATGTGTTCAGAAAAATTAAGGTGTTGGTTAAGCCAGACACCTAGGTATTTAAATGAGGAGGTGTCCTCAAGTATTGTCCCATCGAGTGTGTGGAAGGAGGGGAGGGGAAGGAAGGTAGCCTAGAGAGTCTCTGCCATGTACCAAAGATCATGGAGTCTGTCTTCTTGGCATTGAGGAAGAGTTGATGTGAGTTTAGCCAGTGCTGAACATTAGTGAAGTCAAGCTGTAGTTTGGTAATCACATCAGATGGGGAGCGGCCTGAGGTGTACAAGACTGTATCATCAGCATACATGTGAATAGAGGATGAGGAGCAAACTGCCAGTAAATTGTTGGTAAAGATAGAGAATAAGATTGGGCCACGTACAGAGCCTTGAGGTGCACCAGTAGAGATTGTTAGGGGTGGGGAGGTAGAATCAGCAATTTTGACAGACTGAGTTCTGCCTACTAGGTAGGCTTGGAACCAGTCACAAGCAGTCTGAGACAGGCCAGCTGATGAGTGGGTTTCAAGGAAGAGGGAGTGGGAGACAGTGTTAAAGGCCTTAGCAAGGTCGACAAAGATGGCAGAGGTAATGTGGCCTTTATCCATGGCTGAATGGATAGAGTCAGTGAGTTGAAGCAGGGAAGTGGTTGTAGAGTGGTTCTTCCAAAAGCCAGATTGGAAGGGAGTGAAAAAGGAGGAGTTGTTAAGAAAGGTAGAGAGTTGGGAGAGGACAAGGTGTTCCTGAAGTTTAACCACGGTAGGAAGAAATGAGATAGGGTGGTAATTCCCAGGAGAAGAGAGATCATTGGTCTTAGGTAAGGGGAGCACAGTAGCATGTTTCCAGGCTTTAGGAATAGTAGCTGTGGAGAAAGGTTGAGGAGATCAGCCACAGGGAGGGAGGAAGATAGCAGGAGCAGATAGGCAAATAAGCTTAGGGTCTGGGTTGTCGGGTGAGCTGCCTTTGGTAGGGTTAATAGAGAGAAGTGCCTTTAAGGTGTCAATGTGAGAGATGGGAGCAAAGGGGAAACTTTCCGCTGTTAGATGATGGGGGGAAATGGTGGGCGTGGATGAAGGGGGAAGATGGGCTAGGAGGGAGGTTAGTAGGGTAGAGGCACAGGAAGTAAAGTATGAGTTGAATTCCGCAGTGACTGTAGGATGGGCAGCAATAAGCTGGTTATTTATATTGAGTAGTGGGGATGGTGGTTTAATTTGGGGTGTGAAAAGGGAATGTACCACTTTCCAAAATTTAGACGGGTTGTTTAGATTAGTGTTAAAGGTAGACCGAAAGTATTCTGCTTTAGCCAGCCAAATGGCTTTAGTACAACCATTACGGAGCATTCTGTAAGCAGAGTGGTCACGAGGGAGGTTGGTGAATTTGTGGATTTTCCATGCTGTGTCATGTGCTTGTTGGCAGACTAGGAGTTTGGGGATTACCCAGGGAGGTGACTGCCTCTCACCCTAACTTTCTTCAGGGGAGCGTGTTCATTCCAGATAGTGAGGAAACTGGCTCTCAAGGGCTTTGTCAATAGTACTGGCAGAGGCTATTGGGGTCCAGTCAGTCCGGGTGAGGTCCTGTTGAAGAGGGGCAAAGTCTAGTGTTTTGTAAGAGCAGATAGTAATTAGTTTGTGTGAGGCCTTGGGTCGGTGGACTTTCCTGACCAGCTAAATCATGTGATGGTCACTAAGGGCATCTAGTAATAGGCCAGACTGGATAACCCTCTGGGGGTGGGAGGTTAGGGCCCAGTCTAAGAGGGTATGATTTGGGGATTTCAGGTTTAACCTAGTTGGTTCAGTGATTAGCTGGGGCAGGTTGAGGGCAGCTATGGTAGAATGAGTCGTACCTAGGGTAGGTGACAACCAGTTCAGATTAAGGTCACCTAGCAGATACAGCTCACCAGAGGAAGAGAGGGACCCAATAGTGATGATAAGATCTGTGACTACAGTGTGGTGTAGGCCAGGACGGCAATAAGCACCAGCAACAAATATAGGTGCTGAGAAAGGTAGCGAGCATAACAACCAGGGCTTCATAGGCAGTAGGGCTGGTTGTCAATAGGACAGTGGTGATTTGGAGAGAGGAGGATGAGTAGATGACTACGCCTCCACCTCTCTCAGAGCGGTCCTGGTGAGTGATGATGTAGCCAGGAATGGCAATAGAAGCATCAGGGATTTTGTTAGTTAACCAGGTTTCAGATAAGATGAGGACATCAGGATTGAGAGTGCATACAAGTGCAAGTTGGAGGCTGAGTTTGGGTAGTTGGCTATGAATGTTAAGGTGTAGGATCTTTAGACCCTGGGGCAATGAAACAGAGGTTGGAGCGGAGGCAGTGGAGTGAGGGGCGACTGTAGAGGGAGCATTGCTGGGGATAGGACCAGCTTGGGTTTTATGTCTCCTGCAGAGAGGTGCAGGAGAGAGATAATAATTAAATGCAGCTTGGCATTTTTGTACCAGGGTTGGTTATGTGATTTAGAGGATCGAGAAGGTGGCTCAGAAGTAGAGAGACAGAACTTAAGGCTGAGAAGTGAGGTAAAGGAATGAGGTACAATCATGAGTGAGGCAGAGGGATGTATAGAAAAGTGCAACCAAATTTGAATAGGAGGGTCTGGAGTCGCCTCTTGGTTGTAGAAGGGGGTAAGTAGGTTACATGGGCAAGCTTGAGAAGAGTGTAGGGGAGTGAGCAGGTGGAGACATGGCAGGGACAGCAGGGTGAGAAGTAGGAGGCAAAGGCATATAGGAGAGATAGAAATGTAGATCATTATATCAGTGTAAGATGGGAAGAAAATAGCCTGAGAGGAAAGACCTTGTAGATGAGAGTCTTAGCACTATTTAGTGTGGGTAGAGTAGGGGAGGTGGTAGCACAGCAAGAAAGGGTTAATGCAGCCAAGACACTACTTGTGCTTGGTAATTGCTTAGTTGGTAGTGGAGGGTGCTATAGAGGCAGGGCTTAGGTGTATTTAATAGAGGTCGGGGCCGGGAGGAGGGTGGTATAAATTATAGTGTAGAAAACTTGCTGAAACTTGCAGAAATTAGAAGGCAGGGAGTTGAAAAAGCCATAGAGACCAGGGTTTAAAAGGCACACCAATTGGGGAATTTCCAGGCCAAGAAGCCAACCAATCAGGGAGCAGCTGCAGGAAGGCACAGAAAATCAAAAGTTACCTGCTTCACTGCGGGTCTGTACCTGGTTGTCTGGTGTCCTGATGTGGCCATAGGTTGCAGGGGGTGGCGGAGGAGATCAGCCTCACCACAGGCACAGGGGGAGCCCTGATAAGGGCTGAGCTGTGGAAGACAAAAAAACAGGGATTGAGTTAAATAGCATTGGCCAGGGGTGGGGAGTATTCAAGGTAGCTAAAAAATTACAGAGGGGCGGGGGGGTGCAACTGTGAAGGCAGCAGAGGTTGGAGACAGAAGGTAAGAAAGAACTAAAAGTGGTCTAGTAGGACAATGGCAGGCTTAATCAGGGGTCTGGGTCACTATAACCACAGCTAGAAGGAAAGAGCAGGGGGTAGGGCAGGTCGGCCCAAGCTCCTGAGAGTGAGATACAGAGAGAGAGCTGGGGGGGAAGGGGTTGACAGAGAATAGCTTAAGAGGGATAGAAGCTTAGAAGTAACAAAAAAATATATAAAACAGAGTTTTAAATTGCTACACACATTAAGCAGTACACATGTTCAACAGTTGCAAAAAGAAAAATGGTCTCATCATGGCATTTACAAAGTTAAGAGCAGTACTGCAGCAAAATTTACTAAGAGAAAGGCCTGGGAGAAAGGCCTAACACAGAAAATTCTAAAGCAGCAGAGCCAAGGTGAAAGTCCAAATTATACAGTGTAGAAAACTTGCCCGAAACTTGCAGAAATTAGAAGGCAGGGAGCCAAAAAAGCCGTAGAGACAAGGGCTTAAAAGGCACACTAGTCGGGAATCTCTAGGCCAAGGAGCTGACCAATCAGGGAGCAGCTGCAAGAAGGTGCAGAAAATCAACAGTTACCGGCTCCACTGTGGGTCCATACCTGGTGGCCTGTTGTTCTGATGCGGTTGTAGGTTGTGGCGGGCGGCAAAGGAGATCAGCCTTGCTGCAGGCACGGGTGGGGGGAGCCCTGATAAGGGCTGAGTGAAACTTGCAGAAATTAGAAGGCAGGGAGCCGAAAAAGCCGTAGACACCAAGACTTGAAAGGTGCACCAATAGCAAATCTCCAGGCCAAGAAGCCGACCAATCAGGGAGCAGCTTCATGAAGGCGCAGAAAATCAAAAGTTACTGGCTCCACTGCGGGTCCGTATCAGGTGGTCTGGGGTCCTGATGTGGCCGTAGTTTGTGGTGGAGGAGATCAGCCTCGCCGCAGGCATGGTGGGAGCCCCTATAACCCAAATGACCTCTATGTGATCTGTTCTCCTGGTGCTGGATCTTTTTAGTTAGGACCTTAAGCTGTGCTGTATGCAATAGGATTGATTTTTTAGGAGGTCCCAATGTACCTTCCGGTGTGCGCACCCTATTTTCAACTTCATCTGTTCTTATAGTAAGAGCTTTGACAATCACCAGAAGTGGGCATAACAGAACTTGGGTTAATGTCTCATCCAAAGGACAGCACCACAGCAGTGCAGCACCCCCTAGTGCTGCATCATAGTGCCAGTACTGGGTATTTGCCCAAGTTCCTGATGTGAAACTAAAATCTATAACCTACTGACCTTTTGGCATCAGAGGTGAGAGTGCAAGCTACTGAAACACTGACACTGACCGAGTCACTGGCACTGACTGAGTCACCAACACTGACTAACCTCACCTCCTGCACTAAAGGTGAACATTCTGCAGCTGAACACAAAAGGCAAATGTGAAAACCGTGATTTACATTGTTTCTTGTATACACTAATGTCATTATGAAATGGAAATGTTTCTCTCTTTTTAGTTTAATGTTTTTATAGTTAAAATTCTAACTGATCTATTGTACATGAGGGCTTCCATCTGATATCATAACCCTTGTATGATTCATGTCCAGATATTGTTTTATTATTATAATTATAAAATGAGCAAGAAAAATCCAGTTACATTTTAGAATAGAGGTGCAGCTGATGGATGGTCTACTTTGATGTTTGGTTGCTGGGCAGCTTCACAGCAGGGCTCTGATGTGAACACCAAGAGACCCCCACTCCTATTGTAGATAAAATCAGTAAAGGACCCAATTTGGGCAGAAAGAATATTATATTTGTAATATTTGCCATGGGGGAGGGAGGAGGGTGTGCACACAAATTTGCCATGGGGGAAGGGAGGAGGGTGTGCACTGAATTCTCTGTTTTAACTGACATATGCCATAAAGCAGTAGAACACCTAATGAAAATGCTATTTAAAGTTTGTGCATGAGCTAGGATTGAGCTGCTAATTTTGTGTTTATTTACTGCTTGGGAGATGTATGGCTCTTTGTTTAGCTAACTCTTCACCAGTTACCTGGACACTGGTTTGGGAATACACCTTAATTAAAAGAAGCCAGTTTAGGCAGTGCACCTTATTTACAGGGGCCCCATTTAGGGGTGCAATGCCCCCCCCACATTGCAGGCCATTGCTGTTTTTTTGTTCCCTGGCTCCACCCCCACAGCCCCTCTGACCAGTTATTGGCCCCCCTGCTTATTTAAAACAAGACAATTCAGGCAGGTACATTTTAGAATAGGGACCCTACTGATGGCTGGTCTACCTTGACTCTTGGTAGCTGGGTAGCTTCACAGAAGGGCTCTGATGTGAACACCAACAGACTCCCACTCCTACTGGGGATAAAAATAAGTGGACAATTCAGGCAGAATGGTGGAGGGTTTGTACTGAATATTCCGTTTTAACTGTTGCATGCCATAAAGCAGTAGCACCTGTAATAAAACAAGCATTTGTCAATGTCGAATGTTGTCGCGCTGGCATTGGCTTTGGTAGTGCAGTGCGGAAACACATTTTGGGCAGGATGTGAAAAATGACAGCTGTACTGTTCATAAGGAGGTGTAAAAAATGGCAGTGTTGAAAATGTGGCATGTAAATATTGCAAATTTGCGAAGTTACAAGGGTCCGTGGAAAATGCGCAATGCAGGCTTGTAACACAGTCATTTTATGTACTTTCGGCGCAAATTTTCAACATAGGCATTTTAGCACCTCTGCTCATGTACAGTGTCGCTGTCATTTCCTCAAACTGTCCCAAAAAGTGATTTCGCACAGCGACCGCGTTATTCTGTGCCAGACGTGCAACAACACATTTCGGGCAGGATATGTAAAATGACAGCTGTACTGTTCATCAAGAGGTGTGAAAAAATGCCAGTGGTGAAAATCCAGAGTGAAGCTATTACAAATGCACAATACGAGCGTGCGTGCAAAGCGTGCAACACACGCTCGTAACACAGTCATTTTATGGAGTATCATCACCAAATTTTCAATATAGGCATTTTAGGACCTCTGCTCATGAACAGTGTCACTGTCATTTTCGTAATCTGCCCCGAACACTGATTTCCCACAGCGACCGCGCTATTATGCGCCGGAAGTGTGGAAACACATTTTGGCCAGGGTGTGAAAAATGACTGCTGTACTGTTCACAAGGAGGTGTATAAAAATGACAATATGGAAAATTTGGTGTGAAAATATTGCAAATTCGCGAAGTTACAAACGTGCGGAGCAACTGCACAACACACACTTGTAACACAGTCATTTTATGGAGTATCATCACCAGATTTTCAACATAGGCATTTTAGGACCTCTGCTCATGAACAGTGTCACTGTCATTTTTGTAATCTGCCCTGAGCACTGATTTCCCACAGCGACCGCGCTATTGTGCGCTGGAAGTGTGGAAACACATTTCCGCCAGGATGTGAAAAATTACAGCTGTACTGTTTACAAGGAGGTGTGAAAAATGACAATGTTGAAAAATCTGAATAATAATATTAATTTGCAAAGTTACGGCGTGCGTGGCAACTGCATAAGCTGCGGCTAATAAAACAGACGATTTTGGATTTCTTCCATCAGATTTGCAACATAGGCTTTTTGAAAACCCCCTCATGAACACTGCTACTGTCCTTGTGTTAATCTGTCCTGAGGGTGATTTCGGCGCAGTGACTTTCACGAAATCACGCTTCGGGACCCGATTAATGTCGTAACAATGACAAATTCATGAGGAGGGGTCCCAAAACCCATGTTGAAAATTTGATGCACAGAAATTCCAAAAAGTGCCTGAGATATGCATCAAAGTTGAAAAAAAAGCTATTTATTCCATTATGCAGTTTACCGGCATTTCCTCAGTTCGAAGTCGGCTTTGAAGAGTGCAGACGTGTTCCCGGTCCACCAAAGATCATCGCACTGGACTCTGGAGTTAAGTATGGGGTGAGGGGGTGTGGGGAGGCAGGGTGCACAGTGGGTGGCTGCAGGTGGTAGGGAGACTACAAGGGACCGTTTTCCGTTTACAGGTCTTTAAAATAAAAACATCGAGGACGGTTTACTTTTTTTACAGGTTTTTTTTTTTCATTTAAAGTTTATTCACTTTTACAATAATGAGAACAGGTCCAGGAGTGTCTTACACAGTAAATATAACATTCACAATAACAAGGATCTGTCCTCCACCCCACCCCTCCCCACAAATCCCCCAACAAATCCCCCCCACTAAGGCCACCCCCCTGCCACATATTATGCAACATAGAAAACGCACTGGATTCTACTTGGGCGATGGCATGTTATATGTATGGGTAGGGATATCAAAAAGAGTATAAGGTGTGCAAGGGTTCCCATATTTTTGCATATTTCTCGGGCCTGTTATTGAGACTGGCTATTGTCTTCTTGGTCCTGAGGTCTGCAAGGAATTCATTAAGCCACTCTGTATATGAAATATTGTCATTGTCCTTCCAATGACGTAACACTAATTTCTTGATGGACATAGAGATAAGAGCTATATGGTACCTTCTAACTAAAACCGGAATAGCCGAGTAATCACCTAATAGGCAAATTTCTGGGGTGAACAGGTGTTTTTTTTGGGGGGTTACAGTAGCCGACGGGGGTTGGGCACCCCCCGTCGGCACATAGGAAGTGGGAGACAGATGCCGACGGGGATTGGGCACCCCCGTCGGCAAACAATGAAAGTGGGAGGAGTGCATGAGCCGAGGGCAACTGGACACCCCCTTGGCAACCAAAAAAAGATAGGGGGGACACATTATGCCAACAGGGAGTGGGCTCCCCCATTGGCACATACAAGAGGGGCAGGGTAAGCCGACCAGGGAATTGGGCACCCCCGAAGTCAGCAGTTTAGCGACCACTGCGTTTGATGCTGAGGAAGCACGTAGGAAGGTCCACTGCATGTGATGAGCTTTGCTCACATTGCAGCGGACCTTTCCCTAGATGAGCTCGCCCAGGTGGTGTGGCACCAGCATGCAGGCTGATTGGGGAATGAGGGACACACCTACTGGTGCATGCCCTGCATTCGTCCAACAGTGACAGCGCCTTCAAATATCCACTATTGTAAGATGTTGGCTGCGCAAGTGCGTCAACATAACAAGCCATTTGTAGTGCAGCATGAGGTGGGTGCTGCACTCCTGAGGTGCCATCTTTCGGATGAGACATTAAACCGAGATCCCATCTGCCTGTTCTAGTGGTAGTTCAGGTGGATGTTAAAGATCCCATGGCACTTCTCAAAAAAAGAGTAGGGGAATTTTCCCAGTGCCCTGGCCAAAATTCCCCCCATTTACTAAAAAAAATACCACCAACAGCTTAATCTGGTTCAAGGTCAGTTGGCATTCATCTGTATCCCCTTCCCGGGTCATGCCTGAAAATAGGCAGAATTTGTCTAGTGCACTTACCTGGTCAACAAAAAATAAATAAATAAATAATTAAGAAAAAAAATTTACGTTTGTGATTGAGCAAGGGCTGATCTACTAATTTTGTGTTCAACTTGGTAGAGTTCCACAAGACAGGGCCCAAAACCTCCAATGCCCTGTCACCAGCTGTTTTAGGTGAGATCATGAAACTTCCAGCAAGAGTTTCCCACTCAGGGCTGAGTGAAGTTAGCAAATTCAGATTTTGCAGAGTTTTCTGAAATTCATTAATTGGTCATAACTCAGTCAGTATTACAGCTAGAAACCTGAAATTTGGCATATGTACCGTTCACCCTACAAAAATTTAAGTTTCATTCCATTTGTATAAGGGTCACAGAACTTATAGGGGCTCAAAATGTAGCAATTTATTATTCATGTGAACATTTCTGAAAATATTTTAATGCTTACAACATAATCACTTTGTAGATATAAAATTGAAAATTTATGTATGTACTTTCTTGGAAGAGTCATACAAATTGTTAAATAGAGGGGTAGTTGGTTATGTAACTTGTGAGTTAAAGGAGTTCAAAATTTCACAATTAAATTTAATGCAGTCAAGGGGAGGCTAGAACCTGGTGCTGGGTGACCTTAATATGCCAGGGATTGAATGGGAAACTATGACATCCTCATTGGTTAGGGAGCAGTGCCTGCTGGACATCTTCCTTTCCCAACTGGTTGCTGACCTGACGAGGGATGATTGTGTCCTGGATGTGGTCCTGTTGGATTGCAGTCTGGTTAGGAACCTAGTGGTAGGGTAACCACTGGCGGGGAGTGATAATGACACGGTCTGGTTTTCCCTAGACCTGAGAGGAGGGGAAAATTGCACTAAAACGGTGGTGGTTGACTTTAGGGGTGCAGACTTTAAGGGTATGGAGGGGATCATCAAGGGGCATTTGGAGTCGATCAGACAAGGCATGGACACAGAAAGCAGGTGGGAAATTATCAAAAGAGGACTCCTGGAAGGTACTAAGGCCTACACGAAGGCCCAAAGCAAGTTTGGTAGAGCCAGAGAGCCAAGTTGGTGGACCAGGGAGGTCCAGGAGGTAGTGAGGGAGAAAAGAGCTGCTTATAGAAGACATAAACTCTCGCGTGGAGTTGTGGATGGGGGGAGTATGATATGATATCCAAAAAGGTAACCAGGGTGGTGAGATCGGCCAAGGCGAGGATGGAGCAGAGGTTGGCACAGGGGATCAGAAACGGGGAAAGGGGTGCTTTAAGTATATCAGGGAGAGAAGGAAAGTGAAGGAGCAGATTAGCAGACTGAGGTCAGGGCAAGGGTGGGCAGAGGAGGCCGGGAGCAGGTGGTGGTACTTAATGAATACTTTCCCTCAGTCTTCACTAGGGATGATAGAGGGACAACAACTTATGGGGAGAGGCGGGCTGGGGATGAGGAGGTGGGAGGTCATGGATGTTGAAATTCCAGTTGGTAGAGTGAGGGTAGCCATTAAGACCCTGAAAACTGATAAGGCACCAGGTCCAGATGGCCTTCACCCCAGGGTGCAAAAGGAGATGGCAGATGTCCTTGCTGCACCTCTGGCGGACCTTTTTAACTCCTCCCTCCAGACGGGGTGGGTGCCCCAGGATTGGAGGATGACTCATGTTGTGCCTATACACAAAGGTGGCTCAAGGGATGAGCCAGGTAACTACAGGCCTCTCAGCCTAATGTCGGTGGTAGGCAAAATGATAGAGGCCATCTTGAAAGAAAGGCTGGAGATGTTTCTGGAAACAAGGGGCCATCTTGATGAGCACCAACATGGCTTCATTCAGGGAAGATCATGTCAGACAAACCTTGTGGAGTTCTACGATCGGGTGACAAAGGAGCTGGACCAGGGCAGGCAGTGGATGTCCTCTTTCTAGACTTCAGCAAGGCATTTGATTCAGTGACACACACTAGGTTGCTGGACAAGCTGGGGGAATGGGGTGGGGTTAAGATGGTTGGGTGGATATGAAACTTGCTCACCTAGGAGGGTCATTAGCGGGATCCCACAAGGGTCAGTGCTGGGTCCACTCCTATGCAGTGCTTACATCTCAGACATCAGGGATTGTATCAGGAGTGAGATGAGCCTCTTTGCTGATGACTTGAAGCTGGGGGCAGTGGTGGATGGGGAGGAGGGTAGAAAAGCCCTACAGTGGGACCTGGAGACTCTGGAGAGGTGGTCATGCACCTGGAAACTGAGGTTCAATCCCAGGAAATGTAGTGTTCTCCACTCGGGGCTCAGGAACCCAGTTCATGAGTACTTTTTGGGTGGGGAGAAGCTGCAGTTCTTGGGAGGGGAAAAGGTGGTTGTGGATGCCAAAATGAAAAACTCAGAGCAGTGTAGGAGGGCTGCAGCAAAAGCAAATAAAATGCTCGGGTGCATCACCAGGGGGATAACCTCGAGGAGATGGGAGCTGCTTCTCCCTCTCTATAATTGCCTGGTTAGACTACACCTAGAGTGCTGCATGCAGTTTTGTTGCCCATACCTGAAAAAGGACATTGCACTTCTGGAGAGGGTCCAGGGGAGGGTGACCAGGATGACACAGGGTCTGGGGGAAGATCCTATGAGGAGAAGCTTGAGGAGCTCAACTTGTACTCCCTGGAGGAGAGGAGAGGAGGTACGGCGGGGGGATATGATCGAGGTATTTAAGTATCTGAAGGGAGTAAATAGGGTCAGCCTAAATAGGGTTTTTCAGCTGAGGGGCAACTGGGGACATTCCATGATTCTGGTAGGTGGGAGGCTCAGGGGAGATACTAGGAGGCACTACTTCACCGAGAGGGTGGTGGACCCTTGGAATGCACTGCCTGAGAAACTGGTGGATATTAATTCAGTGGAGGGATTCAAGAGGGGCTGGGATAGGTATAGGGAGAGGGTTAAACTGATTAATGCCGAGTCTGGAGGTATAACTCTGATGGGGGGGTGAGGTCAGGGGATTTGCAGAGGGGCAGCAGCAGTGTCCTGACCAGGTGCTGATTTTTGAGCAGACTCGATAGACCATTATGCCTACTCTGCTAGTAACTTAGTATGTTAGTATGTTAAATTGTGTGAAAATGTTCAAAGTATTTGGGTGTTTATAGATCCACTGCTGTTGCAGGTATACACTCATGATTTAGCATGCATACTGAAGCAAATATGCCCTGGAATCTAATTAAGATGGATAAATGTAGTTTAGTAGATCAACATTTATTGCGGATAGTTTAGAAATGACTGATTGGCAAAATTTGCTCAAAAATTCATGGACACATTATGATAGATAATGCCAGTAGAATTCCACTTGTGTAATTAACTTTCACAGATCACTTATCACCACTGAATTACCTTACCTGCACTAGCATCATGGTCCTGCAATGTCCTTCCAACACTCCTGCAACAGTGATGCCCAGCATCATGCACCATCATGACTAAAGATATCCAGATACTTTTGTCACAATGACCTAAGTTGCAACTAGTTGTAAGGCTTGGTGTCACTTGTTACCACTGTTTTCAAATAGTAAAAATATGTAAGTAATAACCCACAACAGGATATCTGATTACTGGGGATTAATCAACACCCTGGGTGTATTGTGAGACACGAAGTGAAGTTGAGTGTCCTCACAATACCCAGAGTGTTGATTAATTCTCAGTAACCACAAAGCCTGGAGTGGGTTACTGCACTTATAACATGGGCTGACTAAATTGTTTGAAAGTGTAAGCAAAAGTTTTTAAAATTGCTAAAATACAGTATGTTCGTTTTGAAGGTGTGCTTCCTCCTGATAAAATAGTCCCACTGTCTTTCACTTGTTTCATTGTGAGAATGCTAGTACCACATTATTTATTGTTTATCACACACTTATGTATGTTTAGAAATGAAACAGAGTCATTGTTTTTCAGTAAAGAAGTTTATCTATAATCAGCTCTACGCAGGAAACAACACTACGTACCACTCCTTCATTATCTTTTTGATCACATTCATAGGTGTTCACAATGGAAGCTTCATTCTATTGACACTACAATATCATAAATATCACTGGGAAACAAATGATTTTTTACAAAAAAAAGTATGCAGTGTTTTATAACAAGTACGAGTACTTTTTGGCAACTGGTTAGGAGCTGTTTCATGTAAACACATGTGCCACAGTGCTACAAGCACAGAGGAAACATTAAAGGGTACCTAAACAAGCAGTTTTTTAAAACTGCACCTCCAAAATCTGGCTTTATAGCAAGGGAACGTAAAGGCTGCTGTTTACATTTATGCTAAAACTGCATTTATGTAAATAACATAAATGCAATTTCATAGCTTTTGAAAAATGTAAACATCAGCCTTTCACTTTCAAAAGACAACCTTGGTTTCTCTCTAAGATGTCTGCCAAGCGTGTTAAGTGATGAATCATGATGACATCTTCGAAGCCAGAGACAGAGACCCACATATATTTCTATAGTGTGGATTAGTTCTTCTTTCCCTCTTTGTTTTGAATTGTTGTACTAGAATGATCAACACCATGTATTAACTCATGGATTATTTTGATCAGTACATGTTAGGCTATGATTTTTGTTCATTTTGTTTACTTTAACTTGCGGAAAATGTTTTGCAATCCAGCTTTTTCCTTGGCAAACTGCATTACAGCACAACACTTCAAATACCTGATGATCTAATGGTTATGTGAGGCACTGAATTTTGTTTTTTGTTAACCAGGAGAGACACACTAAGCTAAAAGCTTGTTTACAGGTGTGGTCTGTGAGTGCAAGGAAGTTTAGTGACTTGCTCAGGGTCACACAGCAAAGTACCGGTCTGGTTCAGTTCCAAAGCTCGTGCTGTCTTGTTAATCCACAAATAAGGCTTTCTTTTTCCATGTGAACCCCCTACATCTAGCCTGCCTTCTTTTGAACACCCCACCATCCATACCCTGTCCTTAGTACTGCCTGGTGCTGCAATTCTCTTCATGTGCTTACTGTCTCATGAAGAGAATTATCACACCTCAGATTGTAATCTTGTACCTCAGAGAGTTGTGCACACCTATACTGATACGCATCATCAGCTGGCACTGTTAAAAAATGCCTCCCAAATCACTCTCCATTCCACAATCTCAATGTTTGACTTCTGCTCCCACAGTAAACATTGAGTGGATCACCACCCTTCTGCACAGTGAAAGTAGTATGTACAGTTCCCCAGTTGTGTTTTTTTCCTGCCTCATTAACCAACAACTAGGTCTTTCTGGAGGGCCAAGCAATAAGCATCATGACCCACCAGAAAAACTGCTGTTCATGCCCTCATAAGGGCTACACTTACAATGGAAAACATTATTAGCAGAAGAGGCATACTAATACCTTGAGCGAATCCACCCGACTTCCATTGTCAGTCTACTCCTTCACCTGTGCTCTGCAGAACCCCACAGGACAGTTCCCAGAAATTCTTCTCCAGTACTTTTCTGTGCTCTACTCCACAATGTGAGTTGGCTGTCTATCACCCTTCCAAATCTTGAATGAGCTATACACAACTCCCTCAGTACTGTCCTAACAAACATCAATATCCACCCCCCCTAGGGTAATCTCTCTACCCTGAATCCAAGTAACAGTTTAGGTGCAGCCCTGCCACTGTGAGTATTTGTCATCGCTGGCTACTCTCATCCACAGTCAGGTAGTGACCACGGTGCCGGCAGCCCCACATTTCAGATCTCACAGTGATCTGCTCAACATCCTCCTTCCTGTCTTCAACTAACCTGAATATAACTGTACCCTGCTGGAATGGCCTCTTCAGTCCCTCTCTGGCATTCATTCTTCTCACCTGCTCCCCATACCAAAAATTGGTGAGTTCACTACCCTTCCGCATCATGAATGTGGTTAGTACAGTCTCCCGTGTTATTTTTACATATTAATAATAAACATGATCTTCTTGTAAGCTAGGCTGATCGCTGCATTGCACAAGTGGAAAAATAGGCTTTCCTACCCATATAAGATCTAAGCCATCTATGATTTGGCACTATTAAATGAAATGCATAATGATGTGCACACTCATCATTTAGCAGTGCCTAATCAAAGGTAGCCTAGATCTTTTAAGGGTAGGAAAGCCCATCATTCCCCTCGTTCTCTGTTGCTATCAGCCTGACTTACTGGAAAGATATGCTTATATTTGATATGTCAAAATAAAAAGGGGACTGTACTACTTGCATTCATGATGCAGAAGGGTGATGAGCTCACCAGTTTTCGGTGTGAGGAGGAATAGTGAAGAATGAATACCAGAGAGGGACTGAGAAGGCCACTCTTGCAAGGTACTGCTATATTCAGAGAAGGGGGAAGACAGAAGGAGAGAAATATGAGCAGATTACTGTGAGAAATGAGATGTGGGGCTGCCAGCAACTTGATCACTACCTGACCCCGTTGTCCTGGCCAACATTCCCCTTCCTATAAAACCAGTTCATGCAAATGTACAAGGCAGTACATGGATATTAATGTATGAAATGGCTGCCACTATATGTTCAGTCACTTCACTACCTGTCTAGTATTGCTTGTAATGCACTTTGGGATACAATGTGTATGAAAGTCACTATATAAATGCTGATTCTTTTTCCTATTATTATTATTTCCCATGGAAAAAGAAGACAAGACAAGCATATATTTGAGTTGCGAGAATGTATGAACTCTAACATTGGACTGCACAAGAACTTTGCTACAAAAAAGTGGTGCCTCTAGGGGGTGGTGAAGGGTGTGGCTGCATCCTCCCCACACAGTAATGTACTTGCTTGCTGCTGCTGCTGCTGCATTTCACTTTGTTGAAGAAGTCTGATTTATTGATTGTAAAAATGTTTACATTCAAACTATGGATTACATTTGTAGATTCTGTCAAAAATGTACTAGAAAAGAATAATAGCAGAAAATATAAAGGTTTAATAAAAATGTTAAAAAGTGCTTATTAAGCATGCACACCACCCCAGCACCCCCATTGTAGCATCTTGGATCTGCCATAACCACTAGACCACCAAGTTATTCAAGATTTGTACTGCACTGTGGTTTTCCACAGGGAAAGTCGGTTGGATTAAAACACAATTTCAGCATGTTAAAACAAACAAAATGAACAGAACCATAGCCTAACACATGTATTATACAAAATAATGTACATGGTTTTGACCATTTGGGTGAAACAATTCTATACAAAGGGAAAAAAGAACTAGTTAGCACTATAGAGAGCCATATATCTCTCTAACTTCTTTGGCTCCAGTGATGTCATCACATAACACATTTGGCGGCCATTTTAGGAAGCAGGTAAGACTATTTTTTTTTTAAATTAGAAAGCTGATTTTATAATACTCAAATGCTCTGGAACCGCATTTAGGTAAATTATATAAATGTAGTTTTAGCATTAATGAATACAGCAGCCTTTCCTTTAGTCATCTACGGAGTCAGATTTTTGAATAGTTTGTTGTCAAAATGTTGTTTAGGTATCCTTTAAGTGAAAAACTGTTCCAATCAAGTTTAAATGATAGTTGTCTTGATCAACTTTAAATAACAGTTCTAGTTGCCTGCCATCAGCTTTAAAAACATTCCTGCAATTCAGCATTTCTACAATGTGTGTATCCTACCTGTAATTTACAGGGAGCACAATGCAGTAACCACTTTTTTGTTTGAGTACACTGCAGTGGCCGATCTATAGTTAACACATTTCCTTAAAAAAAAAAAGTCACACATTTTAGCAGGTATGATCAACAAACATACTCAGAACATTAACTTCAGAGACAACAGCATATGTCACTAACAAATTAATTTTTTTATAACATACTAATTAACAAGCGTTTTGGTATGATATGCACTGTGTTGGGATTTTAACAAGGTGGCACTTATCAAAATAATGCTTGCAGTTTTCCAGAGCTGAATTAATACTTAAAAAACTCTAATATTCTGCAGTGTGATCTGCAATGCACTGAAGCTGGACTAAGAACAGAACTGAAAAATATGCTTTTGCAATACTGTGCTACTAACTGATAAGGAAGGACAACCGATTAAGAACTGAACTGCAATTATCAGTACATTGTATATCATTTCAGCTCTGTGAAATGACAACTGATAAATAACTGTACTTTTCTCAGTACATAGTATCTGATTTGAGTACTGTGGTTGCACTTTAATGTTAACCAGAACTGTTAAATGATTCTAGCACATGATTCTATCTCACGTAAGCATTCTGCTTTCACTTTACAATACAGTACTGGGAGGAGATACTACTGTGGATGCTCTTCAATAGTGCGATCTGTTTCTCTACCTAAATACATGCAATAATTGAAATTCACAGTTCCATAATTCTGGAAATGGGGCAAATTTATGCCTGGTGACATTTGTACATCTGATGATTCTATGGGAGAACTGGATGGTGTTGTAGTACTGGTATTTTCTGCTTTACTGGTAGATGGCTGTGGTACAGTGTTTTCTGGTGTATGTACACTACTACTACTACTACAGCTTGCATCTGACATGACTTCTGCTTTACTGGTACAATTTGTTGTCTCAGAACTGTGATAATCACTACTTTTCATCTCTTTTACTTTACTTTTACCACCTGCAGTGCAGAGGAGTGTGCTCCACTTCTGCCTATCTGCTGTAGATGCACTCCAGTAGTTTTGCAAGCTATTTCTGCAATAATGACCTGTAATGGTCATAATTTCCTTGATGCTAGCTCAACATCTGACAGAATTTGTACTGCTGTGCTGCAAAGACAGCGATTTGTGTATCTCCTACTCAGTCCTTCAGCTTTGGAAATTTGGGGCATTAGATTCTCCAAATAGTTCACACCCATGAGTTTGAACGTATACCAGAATACATCCTCTGGGTGAACTTTTCTCTTTGGGTGTAAATATAAGGAAGGAGCACAGGGTGGACATTTGCTGATGTACTCTTTGTATATCTTAACAGGACAAAAAGGATTACTGGGGTCTGCAAACAAAAATCCTCTTAACGCATCTTTGTTAACTTCATGCAGATTTGCATGATTCTTACTGTGGGGGTTGAAAGCTAGGGATAGATATTCGCAACCATTCTCATCTTTCATATAATAAAAGAATTTTGTTTCAACTCCCATACTCCCTCCCTTCCACGTCTAGCAAGTCCAAGCTGTAGCTCGAACCAAACATATCTTACTAGACCCTCTGGTGTGTTTGGATCCAGAGCTGATGATGTGCGTAACTTTTGCAAATCTACTTTACTGATTGGTGGATGATGGCTTGGACGGTCCTGACCCGCTTGTTGCCACTGTTTTAAAATTGATATGAACACATTGTTCACTGGCTTAAAAGCAGAATCATATGTGATATTACATTGTCTATTGTTCTCTACGTTGTTTAACTATCTTTTTATGCCAGCTCTTTAATAGATCAGACAGCTCACGGTATAACTCTTTCCTTCAGTACTACGAACACTTGGATAAAAATCTCTAAGTATTTTGCATAGGTCAGTGTATGTAATATCTTTGTAATTTATTTTGATTGCTTTAATGATCAGCCAATCATTTAGTGCACTGATTGCCCACAATGTACTTTTTTGAGTGTTTTCCTCATCCTTTGCTCTTTTTTAAGGTATCTATCTCTAAGGCAGACAAATCTACATGGTGGCTACTTTGGGATAGTGTTCATTTGAGGCTGCTTGAAATATTTCCTGTCATTATGTACTAGTGCTATCAGTACTAGTAATAATACTGTCAGCTGGTTTCTCCTATATGACATTAGGAATACTATTCATCATTGCATTAGTACGTCCATATATAGCTGTGCTAGGTGGCCTGCTATAGTCAGTGTTTTGAAATTCAGTGCCAAAACGTTCTGCTGCTTTATGTTGCTTGGTGCTGGATTTACTGCTGTACTGACTCTTTGTACACTTACACACATGTATATATACACTTTGGCTGGCTGCAGATTCATGCATCCTACTTGTCCATGTTACTATAATCAGTGTCTGAAAGCTGATTGCCAAACTGTCCTCCTGCTTTCTGTGCTGGCACTTTAAGGACATTACTGGGATTACTTTGGGGATAGTCATATGAGACAGTACTCTCCTGAGTTTTCCCACACTCATATATTTTTTTCTGACTCTCTCACTGCTGCTGTTCAAAGTCTCAGTATTAACAGTGCTGCTGCGGTGACTACTCATTTGTGTACTGCTACTGCTGCTGACATTGAACTTCTCCTTTGCTATTTCTCTCACATTATCTTTATTATCAGCACCTTGCATTACAACAATAGATTTATTCTTACTATTTTTTTAATAACTCCTTGGGACAAGATATAGTGATGCTGAAGGAGACACATCTGCAGTTGACGCATGATATTCAGTAAGATCCAAACTATCTGCACTTGAGGCACAACATTCAATAACATCTCTATTATATCCGTATAACATAGGACTCTCGGGATGGGAGTAGTGTATAGGCCACCATCTCAGACAGAGGAGTTAGACAGGGAACTAGCAGGACAGATCAGAAGGGCCTGTGAAAAGGTTAGCACAGTGACTGGGGGGACTTCAACTTGTTGAGAGTGGATTGGAGTATGACAGCCCCCACAAACAGAAGGGAGTAGATACTTCTGAATGCTTTCCAGGATAGCTTCCTAATGCAAATGGTCAGTGAGCCTACCAGGTTAGGGAACACCCTGGACCTCATGCAGGCAAATGAGAAGTGTGTGAGGGAGCTGGGGGCGGATGAACCGCTGGCAGACAGTGACCACCAATTAATGTAGTTCATATTGAAAACGGGTAAGAAGAGGGTAGAAACAGGTACAAGAGTGTTGCACTTCAGGAAGGCCAACTTTGGGAGGATGGAGTAGGTAGTTAAAGGGTATCTAGCCAGAATCCAGACTAACATGGACACTAACCAGAGGTGGGAAGTCATAAAATTGGGTATTGAGGAGGTAACCAAAACCTGTATCAGGGTCCAGAGTAAGAGAGCTAGAGCCAAGAAACTCAGCTGGTTGAGCAAGGGGGTCATAGAGAAAGTAAGAAATGAAAGAGCCACCTTTAGGAGGTTCAAAAAAACAGGGAGAGGGGAGGACAGAGAGGATTACCTGTGAAATTAAAAGAGGTGATGAAGGCAATAAGGGCAGCCAAGGCATCTAAGGAGCTCAAGCTGTCACATGGCATCAAGAAGGGGAAGAAGGAATTCTTCAGTTACATCAGGGAGAAAAGGGGTTGTAGGGACAAAATAGTAAGGATTAAGAGGAATTGGGGTGGGTGAAAGCAGGGGCAGAGCAGGAGGAAGCACTTAATGAATACTTCTGCTCAGTGTTTACTAAGAAGAAAGGAGGGGCGCTACCAAGAGGGGTGTGGTAGATCAGGCTCAGGGGGAGGAGGAGGTGACCGATGGGAAAATCACAGAGGGCAGGGTACTGGAGGGTCTGAGGGCACTGAGGGTGGACAAGGTGACAGGGTCAGATGGCATTCACCCCAGGGTACTGAGAGAGCTGGCAGAAATCCTGGCAGGGCCCTTGGCAGACCTGTTCAATGCCTTTCTGGTCTCAGGAAGTGTACCTCAGGACTGAAGGATGGCTCATGTGGTACTCCTACATAAGAGCGGTCCCAAAGATGAACTGGGAAACTATAGGCCAGTAAGCCTCACATCCATCATGGGAAAGCTGATGGAGACAATCCTGAAGGAGAGGCTGGTGTCTGTTTTGGAGACCAATGGGCTGCAGGACATTAGGCAGCATGGGTTTGTCATAGGCAGATCCTGTCAGATCAATCTGGTGGATTACTATGACTGGGTAACTAGATAACTGGACAAGGACCATGCAGTGGATGTCCTGTTTCTGGACTTCAGTAAGGCATTTGACTCTGTGCCGCATGGGAGGCTGGTAGTAAGCTGGCAGGTACAGGTGCAGGGGCAAAAATGGTGGAATGGATAGTAAACTGGTTACAAGGAAGGCAGCAGAGAGTGGTGGTGGAAGGGTAGCTCTCATTTCAGAGGGCAGTGACAAGTGGAGTACCACAGGGCTCAGTACTGGGACCAGTGTTGTTTGAGTTGTTCAAATGAGACATCTCAATGGGCATCAAGAGCAAGATCAGTTTGTTTGCAGATGACACCAAGATGGAAGCAGTAGTGTATGACCTAGAAGGGTGGCATGGGTTGCAGGATGATCTGTCTAAATTGGAGACCCGGTTGGACACCTAGCAGTTGGGGTTCAATGCCAAAAGTGTAAGGTGCTACATTTCGGGACACAAAACCCAAAAAGGAGCTACCAGCTGGGGAGGGTTCAGCTAGCCATGGCAGAGAAGGAGGAGAAGGATCTGGGGGTGATGATAATAGGCTCAACAAACAACCCAGCACAATGCAGGAAGATAGCTGCAAGGGCCAACAAAATGCTGGGTTGTATTGCCAGGGGTATATCTTTGAGGAGAGGGGAGGTGATCCTGCCATTGTATAGGTCACTGGTTAGGCCACACCTGGAGCACTGTGTGCAGTACTGACACCCATACCTGAAGAGGGACATTAAGTTATTGGAAGGGGTGCAGTGCAGGGCAACAAAGATGATCCAGGGACTAAGGGACATACCCTATGTGAGCAGGTTGAGGGAGTTGAACATGTACTCACTGGAGGAGAGGAGAGACGGGGGGGATCTGATTGAAACCTTCAAGTCCATGAAGGGAATAAACAAGACAGGCACAGAGGGACTATTCAAGTTAAGGGGGTGTAGGGACACTGATTAGAGGGGGAAGGTTCAGGAGGGAAATGAAAAGACACATTTTTATGGAGAGAGTGGTGTCTGGGTGGAAAGCGTTGCCTGCGAAAGCGGTATCCTGTAGAACAGTGGACTGTTTCAAAAGGGGATGGTATAGGGTAAGAGGGAAGATCAGGAGAGGGTGGCAGCTGCAGTATAAGGGTTGCTAGCTGCACACTCGAGCAGACTCGATAGACCATAAGGCCTTTATCTGCTGGCAAATTCATATGTTCATATATTCGTATTACTGGGTGTTGCAGCCCTTTCTACATTTTTGTCAGCTGCTTCACCAACTGGAAATTTTTCAGCTAACCATTCCATTAAACTCAGATGCCAAAACAGTTTAAACCTGTATGCCATAGCCACGAATGCAGGTTAACAGAACTCTCACTGAAAACCCAGAGGTTGATATTGATGACAGTTCTCCGCTCCCTTGGACAAGTTCAGTACTCACTTTTAAGAAGATTCACAGCCGGAGTCATTTATACCTGCTTCTCCAAAAATTTACTATGCGGTACTATGAGTTCAACTAGGTGGGTGGGAAACCACAAATATGCTGGTTTGAACAATTGTTCTCCAAACAGTACTTCCAAGAAAAGCTGTGAATGTCTTTTTTCAGAAAGTTCCAGCTGAACTGCTCTGCACATACATAGAGAAGTATTGATTGCAGACAGGGACTTCTCACAGTCAGCGTATGTATAATAGAGATTAATGAATTGACACATGACTCTTGGTAGCCAATCATGTGAACTGCTTTTCTAGCACATGCTATAAGCATTGTTATCTACAGGGTTGTTAAAGAGTCAGCAGGTGGCATTGTACAGAAACAATGTTGCATGTACATGTGCTACCACAAGTCATTAAGTGAGCGCTAGTGGTTAGCTGGTATATTGAAAGAGGATTGGCGAGAACTCAATGATATACATGACTAATCATCATGGTTCATCATTCAAGATAGCGATCTGACACTTGGCACCACTATACCTTCACCATGGAGCCTCCTATAAATGCTACCTTATTGCCTCTTTACCTAGCTTTTACCTTCCTATACAGTAGCAACTCTAGTGTATGACTGGGCAAAATGTTTGAACGTGGCTTCAACAAAAGTATCACAGCATTACATAATTTCACAAAAGCTCATGAATTCAACTTTAATTACTGATGTTATTTTGGAATCTTTGACTTCTTATAACTTAGTCAGACTTTGAGCAAGAAATTAGAGAGCTGATACACACAGCCTCCTTTTATTTTTCCATACTGTTTTTTGTTCAAGCAAGCAGCTTGTCTCTCAGAGATATACCTTGTTCCCAGGGATATGCCCTGATCAGGTTGAACCCAGTCATCATTTAGTTGGCTACCAGGTTTTTCTCCCACACTTTTCTCTCCCACCTTTCCTGGTGGGGCAGTTCCTCTGTCAGTGTTGCACAGCCACAGCTTCCCTTGTGGCAAGAGGAACCTCTCTGGCTTAGCTGCAGGGGTGGCCTGTTTTGGTGGAACCTGCCACCAGCCATCTCCAACTGAGATGCACTGCAAAGAGGCAGATGTGTCAGCCATGGTCTGCCTCCTGATGTGACTTTCTGGGCTCGCTTCCAATCCCGGGTTGTCAGCATAGCAGAGTGAGCCTTTGCTGTTGGACCATGGATGTGGTCTCAAAGCCTAATATTTAGCATCAGTGAACCTAACAAAATTGGTGGCGTTCAGTTTTCTAGTTTTAAAGTTATAAGGGCTTAAAATTCTGCTGTTTACATAATTGTGAAAAGAAATTTCCAAATTTCCAAACGTTTGGAGGCTTATAACTAAGTCACCTTTAAAGACAGAAATTTGCAACTTGGAACACTTCTGTTGGTAAAGTCATCATACCAAATCTGGACAAATACTTTGGAACTTAGATGGAAGTAATTGAAATAACAATTTTGGCAAAAGTTGCTACATTTTCATGGAAATTTCATGGAAGTGAAATCAGAATTTTGCCAGATTTTCACTGGCAGAAGATAAATTTCACTCTGTCTTATTTCCTGGTTGAGCAGAGAGGGAGGTCAGGAACATAGTAACACAAGCTCTGTTAAACAGCAAGGACCCACCTCATTCAGGTGCTTGAAAACAATCAAACAAATCCTGAAGGTGGTGCAGCATCTTACTGGTAGCCAATGCAGTTCCCGTAGCACAGGCATGATATGACTGAAAGTGTTTGTTTCAGCCTTACAATGGCCAAGAATACATGGGGGTCTTGCCTTACCAAACTTTTCACTATCCCACACAGCAGTGCAACTTCGCACTGCCATCTAATGGCTAATGCCAGGATATGTCACTCACTGGAAAGCATTCAGATGGAGGATATCCTTTTTCCTACACCCGCCTTACTTGCTCAGCCTCATCCCTCACTAGACCATCACACACATAACCCCTATTCTCATGCCATCCTTTCTCTGACATACAAGACCATCTCGACACATGTAATGCAGCACACAAGGTTTTTGATTGCTCCTCTTGCACACAATTCCTCACTTTCCCCGGTGAATATGGATCATGCATAGATGGGAGTGGGTGGGACTCACTATGCCTTTTCAGTTTCTTCATGGGCGGGAGATACTTTCTTTTACTGAACTACAAACGCAGTACATTCATCAACAAATTGACCATTTGCAGGAAAAAAACTCCATTGAGCAAGCTCATTTACAAGGGAGTCCTGTAGACAATGCTAAACAAGCAATAACAATATAAACAGCATAACATACATTCCAGTGTAGCAGAACAAGAAAGTACATCACATAAAAGTGGGAAATACCAAACAGAGAACAGGGCATATGATACATATCATGCTATACAACCTTGAGACAATAAGAAGTAGTTATTGAAAAGGAGGGGGTTCAGAGATGTGGAGAATTAAGTGCTTGGGTGCATAATGAGTGAAAGGCAGGGGAGAAGTGCTAGCCATTGCAGCAATGACAAGTATCCTTGAATGTTTTATTCACCAGGGATTTGAAGAAGTTTGTAGGTATTAGTTCTGATAGTCTGAGTGAGGACTGGATTTTATTCCAGATTGATGGAATAATAAAGCTAATAGCACCCTGACAATGGGAAGTCTGTACTCTAGGCACATCCAGTAGAATAAGAGTGGATTTCCTTAATGAGTAGTTACTATATGACCTATGAACAGGGAAGTGATATACTGTGGCAGTTTATTCCACTAGATTTTCAGAGACCAGGTGCCACTGTGGAGCATTCTTTTTGTGGTGAGGGATGTCCATCCTGCTAACTGATAGAGGTCACATTGGTATGTCCTAAATGGAGCATTTGTTAGAAAGCGTAGGGCAAGATGGAAAAGTATATCAGGTTTATCCAGGTTAGTCACAGTGCTGCAATTATATATAATGTCCCCATAGTCTAACAGGGGGAGGAAGGTGGCTTGTACTTGTCTACATCTAATATCCACAGGGAATGATGATTTGTTCCTGTAGAAAACCCTAGCCTTGATTTTAGTATATTGGAGAGATGGTTGGTGTGATTGCCAAATGACAGTTTGCTGTCTAGCCAGATTCCCAAATACTTAAATTTAGCCACAACCTCCAGGAAGTCCACAGAGAAGGTTGGGTGATCCAAGTGGTCTGCTATTTGACACTTTCCCTCCATACGAGTCCCACAGAACAAGATACACCACTCTTGCTCAAAATCCTTATCAGGGCCCTTAGGGGAGAGATGCTCACCTCAGTCATATCACAACTGTGGCAAGCTTTAATGCAGCTGGCGGGGGGAAATGTTGATTATATTAGAGCTTGATGGGAAACAGATTTACAGATTCAGATAACCCTCCAAGAGTTGGGACAAATATCTTGCCAGTGTACCATGGATTGCCTCGTCTTATTTATAGAAAAAATTCTCCTTTGAGGGTATGTTCATGAAAATAGTGTACCAAAGTGCGACATGAAGGTCACATTTTTAAATTCAAAATAAGTCAAATTTTAAATGTATTTTGAGATACCATGATCGAACCAGTAAAAAGTGGCCATGTGGCAGAATAATTGCTTTAATGGTTCCTGTGAACAAGACAGCTCACCATGGCATATGTACAGCAGACACCGTTGTGTATGTATGTGAACACCATGATGTATGTACATGGACACTGTGATGTATGTACATGGACACCAAATGGTTGTGATGTGTGTCAGTCAGCTGCTGTGATTGAAATTGAAATTGAAAACAAATGTTACTAATAATAAGCAAATTGATACATTTCAATGTGTTTTGAGATACCATGATCAAACTGGTTAAAAGTGGGCACGCAGTAAGGTAACTGCCTTAAAGATGCCTGTTAACATGACTGTTCACCGTGGTATATGTACAGTGGACACCAAACATTTGTGATGCATGTACAAAGGATGCAAAACAGCTGCTGTAAGATAAAAAAACATTTACTAATAACAATCAAATTCATAAAATGGTATGGCAAACCTTGCAAAAAAAGTAATAGTTACTAGGTACGTAACAAGCTTTAAGCAATAAATCTAAATACATAAAAAACTCTAAGATATATGAAAAAACTTTAAGCAATAACTCTAAATACATCAGAAACTAAGCAATAAATCTAAGTTAGGGAAAAACTTTAAATAATAAATCTAACTACAGAAAGAACAGTAAGCAATACATCTAAATGTTTCTATTATTCACATCCTTTATTCCTTTAATATCCAAATAGTATCACGACTGTCAAGTTTATGCCCAAGGTAGCCTGCAATCCTTAATTCCACGTTTGTTTCAATTTCTCATGTTTCTCTTGGATTGTCTGTGTATCTTCAGGTGTCAGTTTGAAGGGTGGCTTCCCGCACATGATCAGTGGCTCATGGAAAACTCGAAGTGTCCGTATGTTGTCATGGTCGTCATGTCTGGGCCATGTGAATGCTGCACCCCCACGCTGATGCAGAAAGCTAAATTCCACTGTCTGTTCAGTAACTGATGTCACTTGTCCAACATAAAAACAGTTTGAATAATAAACTGTATAAAGGTGCTCTATGTTTATATCCAGTCTTTGGACTTTTTTCTTTTGTGTGCCACAGGTGGAGCCTATGGCAGATTGAGCAATGTTGACTGGCGTGGGGGTGGGCTCTGTGCTGATAGGGGCACTGTCAGAAACTACATTGTCCTGCATGGTGATCTGTACGTTGGCATCCATTTCATTATTTTCCGGCATGTTGACAGAATGTTGTTCCGTGGCATGGGTGCTATCAACTTGTACAGCTGTAGTTTTATTTTGCAGCATGTTAATGTCATGAGTAGTGGTGCTGGAGTCAGACATTGATGGCACCACATTGTTGTCCCATTTTGTATTTAAAACACCAGGGGATTCCCTCAGAATCTTTCCATCCATGGACCCACATGGCTGGTGTTTTCACACACTCCTTCATCCATCCCGCAAGCAGTGCAGAAACAGCTGTAATCCCTGACTACAACAACACCATTAGCGACTGACCTGACACTCTGTATTTTGTGTGTCCCCTGTACAGTTTTAAGAATTGGTCCTGGCCTGCGTATCTCATCGTCAGCCACCCAAAAGAATGTTCTTTTTTTTTTAATCATAAAATAATTGAATTTTCCATCAGTGCAGAATAACATAACAGGCCCACACATGGACAATCATTAATAAATTGACACTTCCAATGCTAAGCAACCACTTAAAAAGGTGAAGTCACCCTTTAGCAACATTAAATAGACATAACAGCTTACAATTCATGTAACAGCAACACAGTATATTGAGAATATTCTAGACAAAACGGTGATAGGGATTACTAAACCGAAAAAAAAAACTAAGTCCATCCAGCTCAGAGCATACAGTAATACACACCAATACTGAAGGATATGGGGATGGGCCAAGATACCTAAAATAAAAAGGCACATGGGAGGGAATTCCACATTGATAACACATATAGCTATAAGTCAACTATAGCTATCATGAGGCAGCTGTCTGACTGAGAAGAAGGAAACAGGAGGGAAGCTGTCCAGAGACCGCCCTTGGGAAGGGGTTACCGGGGAGGGAGTGTCGGTAGGATAGAGCACAAGTCAGACTGCAGGTAGGGGCCCCACTTCTTGTGAAACTTAAAGAGCTGATTTGAGCCTGCAAAGGTCAGCTTTTCAAAAATGGCCAGCCTGGCCAAAGCCCCATGCCAGGTCAAGAGTGAGGGTGGTTGCAGCTGTCTTCACAGCATCAAAATGGTTCTCTTAGCTTCCATCACAGCACAAAGGACCCAGTGCCTTAGAAGTGTCTTCAGAGGAATCAGACACAAGGGGTCTCCGAGCAGAATTAATAAGGATGTCGGGTCCAGTTTGGTACCTACTACCCGGGAGCAATCATTCATCACCACTGCCAAGAAGGGTGCCAGGACAGAGCAGGACCATAAAATGTGCAGCAAGTGGGACGAGTACTGGTTACACCTCCAGCATCGTAAATTATTGAGGAGGCCCATGGAAAAGAGTGCCGCTGGGGTTCTGTACCATCTTAGCAAAATTTTAAGCTGGATAACTTGACTCCTAGCATCCCATATGGGACTCCTGAATGCACCTTGACCAAAGTTCCGGTGAGAGCACAAGCTGTGTGTTTGTTGGCTTCCCATTGTTGCCTACATTTGTTGGTGCGATCATGCTGAGAATCACTAATAGCATGATATATTCTCCCTGCCAGGCCCTTGAGTGACTCAGGCTTGTGGAGTTTGCTCATCCAGGCCCACTTATCATTCGGAATATGATGGTTAAGGTAAGAATGGGTGGCCCTTCTAATCTGGAGAAACCTCCAGAAATCTTGTGAGGGAAGATCATACTGCGACTTGAGCTGTTCAAAGGACCTGAGGGTAGAGGAGCCAGGGATATACAGATCTCTGATCACCTTGATGCCCTTGACTTCCCAGGAAGGCCAGGAGATAGGTTTGCCATCCACCAAAATGCTATCATTATTCCAAAGGGGAGCAAAATCCAGATGAGGGGTATGGGCCCTAGGAGGGATATGAGAAACAGCCATAGCAGCCCACCAGGTCACAGCAGTTTTGACCATGATTGGGGTGACTATCAAAGAGGCAGGGCATTTCTGCCCCAGAAGAGACCATAGCAGTTGCTTCCCTAGCAGGGAAGATTCCAGAGTGACCCACAAAGGAGAAAAGGAGGGAAGGGGTGTGAACCATTTAGGGGCTTGGGCCACTCTGTAGGCCCATTGGTAGGCCTGTACCCAAGCACCCTCTTGACCAGTGTGCATGGAGCTTATCCTGCCCCCAGTGAGGTGTCTTGCCCTCCCAGAGAAGACTGGAAATCAGTTTGTCCAGGGACTGGAAAAGCTTGGGGGTGAGTCTGATGGGCAGATTATTGAAGAGGTAGGACACTTTTGGGAGTAGAAACATTCACACTGCTTCAATCCTGCCCTTTATAGACAAATTAAGCTTGTGCCAGTGATCCACTTCAGCTGCCATTGAGGTAAGCAATGAAGAGAAATTACAGCCCTCAAGGTCCTTCCACCTAGTGGAAATGAATACCCCTAGTAAGAGAACCCATGGGGAGCCCAGGAGATGTTGGTCCCTTGAAGAAAATCCTTGGAACAGGCCAAGTTTAAAGGGGAGAGAGAAGTGTTTTCTTTTGGTTGACCACCAAACCAGAAAGGGTAGCAAACTCTCGAAATACGCCCAGAATATGAGTCAGCAAATGGGCCAGATTGGAGACCATGAGAAGAACATCGTCCACATACGAATTGACCAAGTAGTTTTGGTCCCCCACTGTGATACCAGAGATGTTCTATGCTGCTATTAGTTTCCTGGCCAAGCGGTTGATGGCAAGCAGGAATAGTAGGGGAGAGAGGGGACAGCCTTGCCTGGTACCTCTCTGAAGAGAGAAGGAGGGTGAGATGTCCTTATTAGTAAGGATTCATGCTGTAGGAGAATTATAGAGGACCAAGACCCATCTGCGAAAATATGGACCAAACTTGTACTGGTGCAGGTAATTCCACTCCACTGAATCAAAAGCCTTGTAAAAGTCCAGGGCTAATGCTGCCATCGGCATGCTGGATCGCAAGGTGAGCCACTTAAGGTTGAGGACAAGTCTCAGGTTGTCAGCCGCAAATTTGCCCTTAGAGAAGCCGGCTTGGGACGGGTGGATCAGTAGGGAGAGAATGGACACCATCCTGTTGGCCAGTACCTTTGCGACTATTTTCATGTCAACCGACAGCAGGGAAATGGGAAGATAATTAAAGCAATCTGATGGATCAGGGGACTTTTTCAGGATCAGCATGATGAGGGCTTCTGTCATGGTTGGGGGGAGAAAGCCATCACCATGAGCCACCTGGAGGGCTTGAAGAAGAGGAGATTTAATTTCCTCGTGCAGAGTCTGATAACACTCTATAGTCATACTGTCTGGGCCAGGCACCTTCCCCTTAGCTAACTGAAAGAGGGAGGAGCGCAATTCCTCCTCTGTAATAGGAGTTTCCAGGCCTTGACACACCTTTGGGGATAACTGAGGGAGGAAGACACACTCAAGGAACTCCTCCAAACCTTTTTCCAGTCCCAGACCATCTAGCACTGACTTGGACTGGTAAAGGGTCTCATAAAAGGTCTGCATTGTGGCACTGATGCCCTGGAGGTCTGTAACCATCTTGCCCATCCTATCCTTCAACATGTGGATTCTGGAAGCCACTTACTGCTTCATTAAATGGTAAGCCAGCAACTTACCACTCTTATCACCCCCTTCCCAATACTTGTGCTTGGATCTGATAAGCACCCACTCAGTTTTCTGCTGCAGAATGGTGTTAATGTGGTATTTTAACCCAGTGATAGAGTGCAGAAGAGTATGGTCCATTTGCACAGAGGCCTTGAACCTGCTTTCCAAAACGGTGAGTTCAGCCTGCAACTTGGCTACTTCTGTTCGGCTTGCTTTATTCTTAGCAGCCAAGTATGAAATAATTTGCTCCCGCAAGACTACCTTAAAGGTTTCCCAGACTGTACCCAGGGCTACCTCGCCCCCTGCATTGGTACTGAAATAAGATCTTGCCTCCTTCCTTATGACTGCACAAAATTCTGGGTCCGAGAGAAGCAGGGGGCTTCACCTCCATCTGGTGGAAGATTGGCCCAGGGCTAATGGGAGGAAAGTACAAGAAATCTGGGCATGATCTGAGATGAGAATGTTACCAATCTTGACCCCGTCTATGCAGTTGGCCTCCTCCCTGTTGGCTAACCAGTAGTCTATATGACTATACGTGTTATGCATGGGGGAAAAGAAAGTGTAGTCCCACCTGGCAGGAATATCCCTCATCCACAGATCAACTAAGCCCCACTCATCTATCAACTCCTGTAACGTTGCCCTGGCCTGGGGATGTGCTTGGGGTGTGGGGCAGGATTTGTCCAGAAAGAAGTCTAAAAACAAATTAAATTCTCCTTCTATAAGGATAGGGACATCGTTTTGCCCACCCACCAGAGAATCCAGGGCATGGGCAATGCCGGCCAAAAATTCCAGGGAGTCCGTGTTTGGCCCATAAACATTTGCCATGATGAGTTTCCCCCCAGGATATAAAATCCTAGCCGCTATCCACCTCCCCTGAGAGTCAGTCTTGGTGGCTTCTACTACTAGAGGAGAAGCTTTATGAATCAAGATTGCCACCCCATTGGGATTTTGTGGTGGGTGAGCTGGTTAAAACCTGGCCCAATTGGAAAAAGCCACCCCAACAGCCAGGTGTGCTTGTGAGAGCAAACAACCAGCAAACAAGAAACTCCAGAACAACCCACTGCAGACAAAGCAAAATAGACTCACTTAAAAATTCAAAACAAGCTAGAAAGCATGTTTAAAATATCATTTATTTAGTAAAAAAACAGCCATAGAGCACCATTGACCCTCTAAAAATGAGAGCTCACAGTGAGACCCACCAACCTCCTAAAAAACTGACAAAACACAGCAGGTGACTTCTGAGCTGGAGGATTATTACTTCTCAGGTTAAGGGAAGAAAAACTATGTAGTTAGTGAGTTAACCATAGATATAAGGAGACAAGAAAAACAGCACTATGAAAAAATTGCCTAACTTTCTTTAAGCTTAAAGTGAAAACTATGAATTGAGCAACAGTAATTATAACAATATGCAAATGTTCGAAGAATACACTGTCTTAAAGTGAACAACCAATGGAGCAAACACGCTAAAGGGTGGAGAGTTGTTGAGAATGAAGTCTCCACAAACTATGGGAAACCTTATCTTCGCCAATCTGTACACCCCAGAGGAGAAAGTAAACCAGCAACCAACAGAACCTACTCCTCCCTGGGAGGTATGTGCTCCCAGGTCAAGTTCTTCAACCCCAGGGAAAGGTATGAGGAAAAGTGTGGGGGGGGGGAGAGGTAAACATGGGGGTGGGTGGTGGGGAGGAAGGGGAGAGTGGGAGGGGAGGGGAAGGGAGGCAGAAGAGGGACAAAAGGGGAAGAAAGGGAAGGGGAAAAAAGATAAGGGGGGGCCACCCCACTCAACCAGTAACCAGTATTAGCTGGCAAGTAAACTACATATGATCAAATTAGCCCACCAGGTCAAAGAAAAGGGGAGAACCTTGCCTTGGGACAGCTTGTTAGCAAGGGCTGTGCCAGGATAGGATACGAGCAATGGGAACGAAGACCCGACGAACTCTTCAGTTATGGCACCCAAAGGGTAAGGATCTGAGATGTTCTCAGATCAATATGGGCATAGCCCCCCCGGGGGAGGAGAGAGGGCCTTGAACCCAACCAGGAACATGAGGGATAAAGCCGAGCCCAAAAATGAGGAAGAGGATAGAGTACCGAGGGATGATCTTATTGCCCCAGCCAATAAATCCTCCTTCGGGCGTCTCCCCAGCTGGGTAAAAGCGCCTATGCCTGGGGGAGGAGATGCTGCCTGCCCTTGAACAGGGCTGCTTCAGCTCCCCCACGGTCGGCTGGCACCCAGCCAGCCACTGACCGAGACCAGGACGCCCGCCTGCAGCTCCTTGGAAGCTGCCTGCCCTTGAACAGGGCTGCTTCAGCTCCCCCACGGTCGGCCGGCACCCAGCCAGCCACCGACCGAGACCAGGACGCCTGCCTGCAGCTCCTGGAAGCTGCCTGCCCTGAACAGCTCAGCCTCCCCACGGTCGGCCGGGCACCAGCCAGCCACCGACCGAGACTCAGGACGCCCGCCTGCAGCTCCTTGAAGGTATGGGACAGCGAGCCAATTGGAACATGGGCGCTTCCAGCAAACCCACTCTGATTGGCCAGGACTTTTTCCCTGCTTCAGCCATCTGGCACTTTTAACAAGTAGATTTTCGATAGAACTGAGCACATTTCAACTGTGTAATAGAAGTTTTTCAACTGTATTAGCTGGATTGTAATTTCTACTAGAGTTTTGAAGTGCTTATACCTCTTGAGTGCTCTTCCTGCAGCCCCCCCCCATCCAAGCACTCTGCCTTGGCGCCGAAAAGTCTAACTACCTTTTGTCTTACTAAACTGCTCGGATCTAACCCATCCTAACCTCTATGCTATTTAAGACCTGCTCTTTTTTCTTCTCTCCAGCTGCCTGCCCTTGCACAGGGCTGCTTCAGCTCCCCCACGGTTGGCCGGCACCCAGCCAGCCACCGACCGAGACCAGGACGCCCGCCTGCAGCTCCTTGGAAGGTACAGGACAGCGCAGCCAATTGGAACATGGGTGCTTCCAGCAAACCTGCTCTGATTGGCCAGGACTTTTTCCCTGCTTCAGCCATCTGGCACTTTTAACAAGTAGATTTTCGACAGAACTGAGCACATTTCAACTGTGTAATAGAAGAATTTTTTTTTTTTTTTTAGTGGCTAGTTTTCCATTAGCAGGTTATACAGACCTGCCACTAGAGGGATTCTTGGTCTTTCTACACAAATCACTGTACCAATCCTAACCCCACTTGCACTGCTTGATTGTTGGCTGTCTAAACCCTGTCCTCGTATAACTGTCGACAGTTGGTAAGTGTGCTTACAAAGGGCGAGGGCAGGAACTCCTTCCCAGAAATAAACCTCAGCCCCTGCGCCCATAGCTGGTAGCCTTGAATTGCACTGTGCAGGCCTTATTTTATTTACTTGGCACATACCAATAACAAATCTCACTAACTTTCTTCCAGCCTTAGTACATCCATCTCTCCTTTCTTCACAGCAGTTCTTGTTAGCTGACTGATAATTATCTCACAGGCTAGTGCTATGCCTCCAGCCAAGATGTGGACGGTTCCTCCCATCCATCTAGTGAGGATAGGGATACCAAATATTAAAGGTAGAGAGGGTGCTGGCTGTCATCCGCAGGGATATAGGCCTGTAGGTCTTATAGTGGGACTCTTCTTGTTGCTATATGGTCACCTCCTCCCAATAACACTGGGTGAAAACTGGGATGGTCGTCCACCCTACGAGGTCCCCTACACCTTCTCCTCCAATATCCTTGTGATCTCCAAGCACACTGCAGTGTTACTTGCTGTCTAGATCTTGTGCCTTATGTATACAAGCAGGGTAAAGTGTACCCGCTAGCTAAAAAACTCCCAGGTTGTCAAGCGATAGGAGGTGGTATCTCCTGGCTCCTCCTACTTGCACTACTACTGGCCGGTGATATTGAAACCAATCCTGGCCCATTAAATCTGACCCACAAAATCCCTCCCAAATGGGGCATGGGTAAGGGGCTAAAAATAGCTCATCTTAACATTAGGAGCCTGCTACCTAATCGTGATGAGCTATTAGCATGGGTTGCACTCTACAAACCCGACATCCTAGGAGTGACAGAGACCTGGCTGAAACCCTCTGTCCCTGACTCTGCTTGTGAACTCACTGGGTATGAATTCACCCGACTGGACAGAGCTGGGGACAAGGGGGGGGTGGCATACTAATCTACCATAAGAGCCACTTAAAAATCTCCCAGATTGCCCACCAGGATTCAAACATGTCCCCCTGTGAGTTGCTACATGTGCTACTGCTACTTGGGGACACAAAGAAACTGCACCTGGTGTGCACCTATAATCCTCCAAGAGGTGGGCTACCTGGATTAACTCACCTCATGGACAAAATTGGTCCCAGAGTCGGGGATAATGAACTCATAATCCTGGTGGATGTAAACCTTAACTGGAATATGGTAATGTTAAGCAGTTTGAGTCTCTGCTTGCTAACCTTGCCCTGACCCAGCTCATCCAGGAACCAACTAGGCGGACAGCAAATGGATCCTCCAGCACCTTACCGGACTGGATCATGTCTAACCATCCTGACAGGATCTCATCAGTGGGTACATTATCTGACTCCATCTCTGACCACTGACAGGTTTTCTGTGTATGGAAAATTCCTCCCTCAAAAATTCCACACAAAATTATGCATGTCAGAAACTACTCTAGATTCGATACTGAGGAGTTCCTGGAAGACCTAAGATTTACTGACTGATCTGGGGTGTATGGTGCCACTGACCCTTCGGCAGCAACCTCTTACTTCCTCTCCACCTTTGGGGCCTTGCAAGACAAGCATGCTCCCAAGGTCACCCGTAGGGTGAGGGGGTCCTCTACCCTCTGGTTAAATGGGAATCTCCTAGCCCAGATGCAGGAGAGAGAGATAAGTGTTGGGCTCATTCCAAAGATACCAGTGATCCCATGATTATTCAAAGGTACAGACACCTCAGGAACAAGTGCAAAAAGGCCATCAGGGCAGCAAAGAGTGACTTCTGCAAGTCCGCCCTACTAAGCTCTGCCAGTAATCCCAGGAGGTTCTGGAGAGATATTAAATCCCTTGTCAGTGGATCCTCCCATCCGGGGGTTACAGATATGGTCATAAATGGAGTCTCCTGCAATAATCCCCATACCATTGCCAACTCCCTAAATAATCACTTCTCTGACCTCTCTGCCTTTACAACCCTCTTCTCACCTGATGAGGCTCTGTCCCACCCCCTTCCCTCCACTCTGCTGGAGGGTCACCCTCCTCGTCAAATGTTTCACCTCAGGGCTGTATCAGTTCAGGACTTGCAGAAACGCCTAGCTGGCCTCTCCCAGTACTCCAGTCCTGGCCTAGACAACTGGAGCCTAAACTCCTTAAGCTTGGTGCTGCACACATTGCCTCACCAGTAGCCTTTATCTTCAACCTATCCCTTGGTCTGGGGACCATCCCAGACATCTGGAAAGAGGCGAGGATTGTCCCTGTACTGAAGCAAGGAAACCCCAAACTACCTGAAAATTATTGACCGATTGCCATTCTCCCCCACCCTTAGCAAGCTCCTTGAAAAGGTAGTGGCTGAGCAGCTTTCGGAATATATTCACTCCCATGAACTTCTGTCCCCAGCCCAGCACGGCTTTCGTACGGGGCACAGCACCACCACAGCCTTAATCTCGGTTATATCAAGTATCCAGACAGCCATGGACCAGGGCAAACTCTCTGGTGCAATATTTATCGACCTGTCCAAAGACTTTGACCTTGTTGACCACAAACTGCTTGGTGCACAGTTGTGGTCACTTGGCCTCTCCCCCCATGCCATGAAATGGCTAATGGGTTATCTACATGGCAGAAAGCAGCATACCTGCTTCAATAAAGTCCTCTCCGAGCCCCTACCGGTGACCTCCAGAGTGCCTCAAGGCTCGGTACTGGGTCCCCCCTCTTCTTCTCCCTCTTCATCAATCAACTACCCATGGTTACTACCAGCTGTAGCGCCACCATGTATGCAGATGATCTGGTAATCCTGGCTCACTCCCAGAATGCCACTACCCTAAACCAGAACCTGACTGATGACTTTAACAGGGTATTGTCATGGGTTACTAGTCACAAGCTGGTCCTGAACCTGGAAAAGACACAGGCTATGCTCTTTGGCTCAATGGCTAAAATCAAAGCCTCATCGGCCTGCTTACACGTCACCAGCGCAGATGGATCCTCACTACCCATAGTGAGCTCTGTCAAATATCTGGGGGTAACACTTGACCCCCAACTTGACATGGGTAATCATATACTTAATATCTGCAGGGTGGCAAACTGGGTCTGGCCTACAGGGCCAAGTATAACCTTACACCGGCAGCCAGGCTTGCCCTAGTGAAGGGTGTGCTCCTTCCCTCCCTCAGCTATGGGCTGCACCTATTTGCTCGCTCTCCAAAGACACATCTCACCCGGTGGTACACTGCTTACAATAACATTTGTCATTTTGCCTTGGCTGCCCCCCGACTCACCCACTGTTGTAAGCTATATGAGAAACTCTGCTGGCTCTCACCAGCTAGATACCTTGATTTTGGTTTGGGATGCCTCTCTGGGAAAGTGATCAGAACTAGCACCCCCCCAGGGGCTGGCCCGCTTCTGCCTAAACTGAATCCCACCCCTACCAACTTAGGTCTCTCACATCAGGGATGCTCAAAGTCCCTCCTACCCGACCTCATGGGGATCGGACTTTGACATAAGTGCGCCCAGACTCTGGAATTCACTGCCTAGGACATCCGAGAGCTGCCCCTCCTATCTGAGTTTTCGAAAATTCTCGTGGGTTTCCTAAAACTAGCATCAGAGTGTGATGCCCAAACCTCCCTAGAGTAAAGTGTCAAATTGTTTTGTCTGAACCTCCCAGGGTGTCTCCACTGAATTCCTGGAGATATTTTCCCATTGTATCAATGACTTCTGACTACTCCTGCCTAAAAGCCTTGGGCATTTTACACCCATTATTGCTCCACGGTCATAGGCTAACCATGACATATTGCACCTTGGTCACTTGGTAGAAACTTGTACTACCAAGTGTTTCTGTTCTGTCTAACATGTGCATATTTAGAAAAATGTGATGAGCTGTATATACCTGTCCATGATCCAACTAGCCTAGGAGGTGTATACGACAATGTTATAAGTTATATTATGACCAATCCAGTCCTTGAGCTATGCTCCACTCCTATGTATGATGACCTGTATATATCTGTCAGTTGAACTAGCTAGTCTAGAGTATATAATCCGAAATGTGCTTACTACTGTGTGTTTCCCCTAGCGTCAAATGATGTATTTCCCACATGTTTCTTTACTGTGACAAAAAACTGAACTCTCTTTGCCATGTCTCGTTGACTGTTGTTCCTCATGTTGTACTCTTCCGGGTCGTTCCTGAAAATAGGCATAATACTTGTCTAGTGTACTTACCCGGTAAACAAAAGCTAAATAAATAAATAAACATGTCTCTACTCCCTGTCAGGAGAAAGAAACAACCACAATCAATTAGACTAAGACATCAGGGCAGAGTTAGTGCAATTTTAAATCAAAAGCTAGTAGTCCAGCACAAGGTATGCAGGGACCCCTAAAATCCAAAATGAGTGATCCCTCTGGTTATTCAGGAAGTAACTAGGGCATCCACATAGGACTTGAGCTTAGGCTTAACTGGCCCCTCCAGAGAAGCAGCTTCCACTAGTGATTCATCAGGGATATCAGCCCAGTCCAAAGGAAGTGCAGTGTCCATGGGGTCAGCATCTGCAGCAACAGGGCTTGCACTGTCCTCCTCAGGTGACATATCTTCCCACGAAACCTTGGCAGGTGGGGCCGTGAATTGTTGGTCCAACGAGGGGGGATGTTCACTACCAGAACGCTGCCTGTGGTGGTGGGAAGAGCTTTGGTTGCACGCTGGCAAAGCAGGTTTCTCTAAGGTAGGGGACGCTCTGTAGGAAAGGCCAAGAGGGAACCATCACTAGCTGATTTTTTAGAAATAGTGGAACAACTTTCCATGAGACCGGTCTCTCTCTCAAATCAGGTTCTCTCTGAGACAACACCCTCGCAGATTGATTCCCAGTGGGTGGGGGGTGTCTTAGCAGGCTCCCATAGCTTTCTGGGAGATGTAGTCAGTGGAGGCAAGACAGGCCAGAATTTTGAAATCCATCTCTCCACTTCCCCAGGATGCGAAGCCACCAATTCTCTTCCATCTTTAGAAACCTGTATTTGGGTAACATTTTTGTGCCTGTACCAATAATTGTGGCTCTGGAGGTATTTCTTGTTGGGGAGGGAAGCTTTTCTTCGCATAGCAGTATCTCTAGCAAAATCCCTACAAAAAGAGATGTGGGCTCCCTGCCATCTGATCTTCCCTAGATCTCTGGCCATTTTAAGAAGCCTTTCTTTCATGGAGTAGCGAAGTATATAGGCAATAATGGGCCTTGGGGTCTGCCCAGCCCCTTATCTCTTTTTGCAGTCAGTCTATGGGCCCCCTCCACCTCAACCGGTCTCTGCCGTCTGTCCCCCAATAAAAGTGGTATAACTTCATTCAAGTACCTCTCCATGTTTGAGGCCTCTGAGCCTTCGGGAACGCTAATGATCCGAATGTTATTTCAGCACCCCCCCGGATTTTCCTGGTCCTCCACGCATTCCCAGAGCTCTGCAAGTCACGCCTCATGCACCTGCAATCTCTGCCACATTGCATTTTGCTGAGCCTGCAGGGATTCTGCCCTTTTCTCTGCAACATTCATTTGGTCCTGCTGAACTTTGACATCTGCCGCCGTACCAGTGAGCAGCATACTAATATTGTCCACCCATGACAGCAATGTTTCTTGCATGTGGGTAATTTGCTGCAAGGAATCTGCCACCGAAGTTGATTGAGAGGGTGCTGTATCTTCCGTGGGCAGAGAGGTTGTGGATGTGCTATTGCAGTTCCCCAACGGTAAGGTCACTGCTGGAACTTGCACCGTTTCTAGGATGTCACACTGCGATAGACGAGATGAGCAGCTGGGCGGGGTTGTAGGGAAAGCCAGACAGGAGGCCTTGAGGTCTGACCTCTGAGTCAGCTCACGGATTACCAATGCTGCTATACTATGGAAGATAAGCGACGGATCCACAAAAAATCGCAGCACCAGCTGGTTGGGGAGTGAATTACCCGTTAACTGTGTGCTATTTTCTGGGGTAATTCTCTGGGGTTGAGGTAGCTGACTGCAGATTAAATCCTGCCATGGAGGGAGTTCAGGAGTTAAGCAGCCATCTTGTTGGTGGCCAGACCACATCCCCCCAAAAGAATGTTCTTAAGGAATGTTTGTCTCCATCGTCAATAAGCTGTATTGTTAGGGTTTTTTTGCAGTACTTAAAGAGTTCTTTCACCGATGATATGACTGCTAGCCTTGATATCACTGCCTTAGTTGCCATTGATTTGATGACCGCACTCTCACTGTAAGAGGGGCCTTTTCCATGGCGGGATCCAAAAAAGGCACATTCAATGGGGAAGCCATATTTTTGTGTGCGCTTGTGAAATGTCATAGAAGGCAGATATAGATTTATACAGGCTACCACAGCCATCTGTGAACTGCACCTCCTTAGTGATGGTTATGGACTGAACTGTTTGAAGATGTGTGTCTGACAGTTTCATGAAATGACGTACAGCATTGTGGTCATGCTTCAAGTCACTTGAAATGAAAACCAAGGATTCCCTGACAGTGTTCGCACAGTGCTTACACCGGTAGTAGGAAACCACTGGGTGTACAGTGGCCTGCTCATGATGCCAGTGACATGATTGCACTTCACCTTGATACTTGCAGGTATAATTATCAGTGAAGTCCAAAACCATTAGGACCCATCCCTCAGGCATATTTTTGGACAGTGTTTGGAATTGGTGTTGCTGCCATGATGCCACATGCAGGTGACACCCCAGAAATATGAAGTCTTCCTTCATGATTCCCACAAAATTAGAAAGTGCTGTTTTATTTGTTTTCAGTACTTTATGGGACTTAGTTTGCCCATTGCTTAGAGTCACTTTTATGGTCTCCCACTGCTGCCACCTCACTGTATCCTATCCATGTCATTTCAGAAGATCAGCAAATCTGTCCTGAAGAGCACTGGTGCTACAATTGTCATAAGTTTTTTCAACACAGTCTTTTCTGTAAATTCTTAATCTTAACCCTTTTGCACATGATAATTGCCACCATGTCATAAATATTTGGCACTCAACAGTCCAATGTGTGATAAGTATTGGCAGTGTGGTTCAATGAACAAAACTTTAATACTGCATTTGCACAGTATTCGCAGAGGCACTGCTCCAATTTCTGTTCTCTTGCAAGTTTTATGTGCTGCGGCTACAAAGTATTAAACTTACTTTTCCCATACATACAGCACAGATAGGGGTTTTACCAGGAACTACTTTGTTTTGCCCATTTGTCTGGAGAACGCCTTCTTGTGAGGCAGTGGCATGGCTACCCCTTTAGTAGAAGTCCCTCACTTGCTGGACAGTTGTGCCAATTTGTGTGAGACTTTTTTAATGCCCCTTGATATGGTCATCATCCTGGTCCAACTGATGCTCAAGGTATTGCTTGCAGTTCATAGCAAACAATATTTTTTCAGACTTGACAATGAACTTATTAATTCTCATCTTAATTGTCTTCCCTCAGGTTTTGTGGTGCATTTTAGGGTGCTCAGTTTCTCCTTCATCACTTCCACCAATTTCTCCTGCAGGTTTGTACGGCAAGTGAGGTTCTGTTTTGCCAATGCTGCCTTCTTGGCTGGTGATGCAGAATGGGCAAGGCGGGCAACTGTGGCAGCAAAGCAGGATGGTGATTGTGGTAACCCTTCCCATGCCCTTTGCACTGCTTTCCTGATAGCACTTGCTGAATGGGGATCAGTTGTTACAGGGTTGAAACTCGGCTGTGGCATCATTGTTGATGTCTCTGTGGGGGTGCTGGTGGTGATGGCAATGTCAGCCATTTCTGCTGCAAGTCTTGTATTGTATTTTTCATGCCTTCTTTAGTTTATCTGTCTTTTCTGTGCCGTCATTGCCGCATTCTGCTTTTTTCTGCTCTCTCCATTTTTCGTGCAGTTGCCTCTTTTTTTCTTCCTCGGCTCTGGTGGTTCTTTTTGCTGGCTGTGGTGACTGCACACTTTCCAAGGCCTTCTTTTCCTTCAGCTTCAGTTGGTACTGCCTGATGAGTTCAATCTCTTTCTCTTGATGGATAGCACGCTGTTCTTCATTCAAGTTCTCCCTGTAGGTCTGTGCACAGGACAGATTTCTGTTTGTAGTCATCATTTTCTCTCTCTAAATGTCCTGCATGAGTTTTTTTCAGATGCACAAAATTGTGGCAAAATTTTAGCTGGAGCTGTTAGCAGCCTGCTGATGGGGTTATGAGATTACACCAGCATCACATGGCCACATCTTTTGGAGTTGCCCCCTCCTCCAGCCTTTTTGGGACCAACTCATTGTAGATCTAACCAACATTTTTGGTGAAGGGTTCCAATTAAGGGACTGCACCATCCTCTTTCTTGATTTTCTGGAAGGGTTCAGGAGGCCAAACACTTAAAAAAGTATAAAATATCTGTTTGGTGGTTGCAAAAAAATCTATAACAAAATGATGGCTCACGAGCCAGATATCTACTGTGAGGAACTGGCAGGACACTATGTGGACAGTGTATGATATGGAGAAATTGACAGATAAAATAAATTATGCTGTTCCCATGTTTACTGGAGCATGAGGTGACAACCAGAAGAACAAAACCAAGCCTCGGTTGTAAATGAAGCTAAATGATGCAACAGAAGATAGGGCTAAGGTTCACGTAAAGCAATATAAAAAAGCCAGCATCTTGGCTAGAAGATTAACTAGTTTATTAAACAAATATAAAAAAGGAAGCAGCACTCACCCAAACCCGGGTTTGGGTGAGTGCTGCTTCCTTTTTTTATGTTTGTTTAATAAAGTAGTTAATCTTGCAGCCAAGGTGTTGGCTTTTTTATTTTACTTGGCATGAACCTTAGCCCCATCTTGTCTTGCACCATTGTTTCCAAGTTTGACACAATATGGATTCACTGGGCCCAAAACATGCTGGACCGAGGACTGGACTTTGTACCTTGAACTGTTTATAGCCATGAAGCACATAAAGACTGTGTAGTGAAGGTTGCACATGTGGTGTTGTATATTAGTAACTTGTATTCTGATGCCCATTGTTGTTCTTTATGTTACTGTATTTGTCATGCATTGTAAGTATTAACTTGTTATAGCCATTTAATAAACAGAATTTAAAAAACAAAATGCTTGTTTCAGATATCATCCTTGCTGCTGTGTTTTGTATCAGTTGGAGACAATGCACCAAATGCCAGAAAACTTTAGAAGAGACAGTAAAGATCTTCAGAACCAGTAATTATAAAATATAATGTAAGCCCCTTCCCCATTTGAGGTTTACCTGGTTGGGGCTATAGCCCTGCAGTGTCCTGTAAGTGGCCCTGGTGGGATTCCCGCCAGATGGTGTCCCACTGGTTTCCTGCATCTGGGTCCACCTAGATTTGTCCCTTGGCCTCATGCCAGAAGGGGGCCGAGTTTGTGCCTCCGAGCACTGTGGGGGGCACTTTCTTGGTCCAGGGAGAAGCCGGTGAATGGATAGAGCCAAATGTAACTAAAAAAGATGGCTGTTCAGCCCCATCTGTGCATGCACGGCTGGGGAGCATAATTTTTTATTGGAGCTGTGGCTCCGTTGGAACAAATTAGAGTTAAGGGACAGGACTCAAGGTGGCTGACCCGAGACCTAAAAAAAAAAGCTAATGAGGGTGAGAGATAGAGCATGTGGTAGCTTCAAGTCCACAAATTTGGCCAAGGATTGGGTGAACTATAGAGAACTAAGAAGTAAGTGTAAAAAGGAACTAAAATCTGCTGAAAGACAATACCTCCAGAATCTACGAGCCAAGAATCTTTCTGACCCTAAAAAATTTTGGTCCCAAATTAATACACTCTTAAAGGGAAATACCACCCATGAAAAATATGATATTGCAGCAAATGATGTCTGCCATATGAACCCGCAAGACTCCACCAATTTTTTTAATGCGATCTCACTTACCTGGACACATTAAAAATAATCCTCTGGGACCCCCTCCCCCCACCCCAGGATTGTTCAGGTGATTCTCCTCCATCTCCAAAGTTTCATTTCAAACTAGCATCTAAATCCCAGGTACTAAAACTACTAACGAAAGTTAAATCCACAGGTTCTGCTGGATATGACAAGCTGGAGCCCAGGCTTCTCAGAACTGCAGCCCATGTCATTGCTGTCCCTGTGACTTGGCTATTCAATAGATCACTGCTCAAAGGCAAAGTCCCCACGTTGTGGAAAGTGGCCCTGGTTACCCCAGTTCCTAAAGGTGGAGCCAGTGAGCTTCTTGAGAATGATAGACCAATATCCATCCTCTGCACTCTAAGCAAAATGTTAGAAAGGATTGTGTATCAGCAGGCCCAAGAATACATCAAGCAGCACAATTTACTAACAGAATGGCAAGATGGTTTTAGAAAAAAATCATGGTACCAGCACAGCTCCAATTAGCCTCATCACAGATATCCTCTCAGCCCTAGATAGTGGCCTGCAAACTGGTGCAGCTTTTATCGACCACACCAAGGTCTTTGATTTGGTGAACCATCAGCTGCTTATCAGGAAATTGATATCCCTTGGTCTAGATAGTCTGGATGAACAGTGGTTCATGGACTACCTCAATGGTAGATCACAGATCATCAGATGGCATGGTGCTAATTCTGACAAACACCCCATTCTGGACGGTGTCCTGCAAGGTTCGATACTGGGTCCACTTCTATTTTCCCTATTTATTAATAAAATGCCTCTCAACACTGTGGGGGGGGCCAAGGTTACCCTGTATGCTGATGATGCTGTACTTTATAGATCCTCCTGAGATGCTGCCCAACTAAACCTCCAACTCAGCCAAGACCTCATATCACTTGAGAATTGGTTTCATACCAATAGACCAGTCCTCAATGAAAAAAAGACTAAAGCCATTCAAGAATTCTAGACTTTGTTAGGGCAACTGCCCCACCCGTGGGCATGGCTGTGGTATGGCCACTGCCATGATCCAGAAGGCCTTGGATCTTTTTCCTGAGAGATGGAACTCTAGAGCACTAGCATCAAGGGCATGTAGGTAGCCTGCTGCCCTCTCACCAAATGTATCCAATTGCCAGGATCCTTGCAGCTTCAGGAAGCTGGCCACATCCCGTAGCTCCCTGGACACAGACCAGCTAACCCAGGAGACTGAGTGAGCCTCTAAAATTAACTGTTTGTGGACCAGAGACCCATACATACAGATTCTTCTGGGAGTCCATTTTCTAGTTGCCTTGTGGTGCAACAGAATGGTATTCCAAGCAGCCTGAGTACAATTTTCAGCCAAAGCATTTATTCCTTTATCTGTGCTGTCTGTTTGTGTCCTATATATAGCATATGCAAACCACGACCTTGTGAATAGAAATATAATTAATTTGTGCAGCACCAGGCTGTGCATTTGAGAATGAGTAAGGTGCTTCTGGGACCCCAGGTTTCCAGTCTCTTAGTAGCTCATCTGGCAGTACAATGGAATGGCATTCCGAAAGACCTGGGTTCAAATTCCAGGTAAGGAACTTTTATTCATTTTTCTCTACTGTTTGTGACTCAAGAAATGAGTGGGTATTAATTCAGCACAGGATATTGTGGTGACAACAGTAGCAGAGGTGGGGGTCCTATTTCAGTTATTCTAGCAGATGGAAGCTAATGAGAATTTAAACACCATAGATCAGAACATCACACAAGGATGAGCGCATGGCAATGGGCAAATTTTCACATGCTCTTCCCCAAACTCTGACATGTTCTGTTATCTAGGAACTTGGCTGTTTCACCTTAACGTAATCATTTTGATATTGGGATAACTTGCTCAATAACTCTGTGGGAACTTTTGGGGCTGCTATTCAAAGTAGTTTAAGGAAATTGCATGGCACATGAAAGTACCTGCCATGAAGCAATAGACTCTCCACACTAAACTTATAGCTCCTGGGGCCTGAAATTCAAAAGTTTGTGTGGGCACTAATGGGTCTTTGCCTGCACAAACCGGGTCTTGCTCTTGATCCCCATATTCAAAAGGGGCTGTTACATGAGCAAAGAGGGTTAGTGCCTACACGACATATAATGTATGTGTGCAGGAAAGGGGAGGGGCTTGGCCATAAATAGCCACGCTGCCCCTTATTGCACTGAGCAAAAAGGGTTTAGTGTGGACCTTTTGCACAGTGCAAATACTGACAAAAAAAAAACCTCGACTTACTCCGGGCAACTCTAGTGGCTGCCAGAGGTAATGCAGCCACCTAGCCAGTTGGATGCTGGGAGAGCACAACCACCCGCTGTGGTCCCTGGCACCTCCCACCAATCGCCAGCCCTCTAATGTACAACTAAATCTCCCGGTGGTAGTGATTCCTCCTCTGATCACCAGTCCGTACTGTCAGAAACTGACATCCCTTGTGGTAGTGGTCCCCCCTCCCTCTGAGTGCCAGCCTGTTTGTAAAAAAAAAATCCCTGGTGGTAGTGGTCCTCTACCAATCTCCGGCCTGTGCTATGCTAACATGAAATACCAGGCATTTAGAGGCCCCCCACCATGGCACCAAACCCCCCCATCACCTTCCCACAGCCCTAGGTTTTGTGGGTGCATATGGTGACCAGTGTAGCCCTCCTCACACCTCCTCAGCTGGCTGCCATGTGTCCAGGCAGGGAATGTGCCTCTTATTTACAGGACAGGGTGATGTGCCCTGTCCTATAAATAAGAGGTGCACACCCTGCCTAGACATACAGTGGTGGGCCAAGGAGGGGTAAGGAGGTCTCCGCCGGTCACCGTATGCACCTGCAGCACTGAGGACACTGGGAAGGTGACTGTGGGGGGTTGGTGCCACAGTGGGGAGGCCGCTAGATGACAAGGATTTCATGTTATCACAGTGCGAGCTGGCGATGGGTGGGGGGACCACTATTACCAGGGATTTTGTTTTACAGAGGGACCAGTAATTGGGGCACTAGGACTAGGGATGTCAATTCCTGACAGTACATGCTGGCGATGGGGGGGGACACTACCACCAGGGATGTCAGTTTCTGACACTACAGGCTGACGATTGGGGGGACCACTAGCACCAGGGATGTCAGTTTTTGACAGTATGGGATGACAACTGGGAGGGGATCACTAGCATCAAGGATGTCAGTTTCTGACAGTATGGACCAGAGATTGGGGAGGGACCACTAGCACCAGGGTTTTTTTTTACAGAACTGACTGACGATTGGAGGGGGGCCACTAGCACCAGGGATATCAGTTTCCGACAGTATGTGTTGGTGATTGGGGGGGACCACTAGCACCAGGGATGTTTTCTTTGTACAGTATGGGCCAGTGACCAGGGGCAGACCACTAGCACCAGGGACATCGACACATCTGGGACCGGGCAATTTGGGGGGCTCAGGGCTGTGCTAACCTGCTTCGCTACCCATGCAAATGAGCCCATAATGGGCATGTAAATGGTCCCTTAGCACCTTGCATGCCCAATGGGGTCATTTGCATGGGTCCCATTGAATATTGCAGATAGCGCTCTGGCACTATCCATTCTGGCGGTGTACTTGCCCATGTCGGTGCAGTACAAAATGACTTAGTGCTGCACCCACATGGTCCTATATTCAGTTGAATAGTGCCGGTGTGCTATTTGACTGAATCTAGCATCCTCAGGCGCCGGGCAATCGCAAGGTGCAGTGCAATGTTTTGCACTCTGCTTTGCAAATTTTTAAATATTGGGACCTATGAGTCTGAACTGGCACATGGGTACTCATTTATGGGGGGGGGTCACTCGTTAAATGTTATATTCCTGTGTATATACCCTCCACTCCTATTGAGATTATGGTAGTGATCTAAAGGGCAAAAATGGAGTTACTCCATCAGATTATGGAACAGTGTCTGATTATGGAACACTTCATGGGATACAGAGACAGTTACTATTTGGCTCAGATTGATGTGGTAACTTGAGATTAATTCTGGAGACATTCTTTGCTATGTACTGTGTCTACTTTGGGGGAATGCCTCTTTGGCTTTGGGAGACAGGCACTGGGGAAGGGATAGAGAAAATCAGCAAAACCTGGTTCAAATAATGGGTTAAGGTGGTGAGTCTCTCCTCAGTGAAGACTTGCATCCTTATTTAAGATTTGTGGGAGCCAGACCAACTTTGGGAAGGACGCCGCCTACCTGACTTAAGCTCATGGCACACAAGTATACCAGCCCTATGATTAGATAGGGGACCAAATCTGAAACATCCAACTTCTGTCCCCACCCTCCTCCACTGAGAAAGCAACAACAGGCAAGGTTGGGTTTTGGTTATTTTTCCAACATAAGAGGTGTGGATTTCCAACCCCAGAATACAGGTATATATTGCTCTTGGTGAGCAATTTGGGTGAAGAGTTGACCTTGTTATATTCACCTCCATAGCTTTTTCATGTTTTCTTTGCCAGTTTAATTACTTTGTTTTTCCATAGGGCTTGTCATTCTCCTGGTGGGTCATTCAGCTGGGATCCATTCCCCTTAAAACTCAGGAGGCGTCTGAAGCTTTATGAGCTCAGTTTGTTTTCAGTTGTGTGTGTAATAAGTAAGGCTGCAGAGCTTAGGGAGCATGGACTTTTCTGTGACTTGGCAACAGTGCCCCATGCACCTGCCATTTGGAGTTGGGGGTGGGGTTGCAACACTGTGTCCTAGCTTTCCACCTTGAGTAACCTCTGCATTCACACTTGGTGTGTAGTGGGGTTTCATGGTGCTGAGTTAGGCTGCACTCTCATGACTTTCTGGTCCCAAAGACCCCCCTGAGGGCCTGGAATAGGGACACCTAGGAGTTCATTAAATACAGGGCTTTTGCCTTGAATATGAAAGAAGAAATTGTGTCTATAACTTTATAAATGTTTGCCATGTTTGTGTATTTAACTTGTGAGACAGATGTGGAACAATCATGGTCAGTTTGGCAGTCCATCAGAAAGTGATCCCTCACAGGTTTACTTCATCGCCCCCCCCAAGGATGCAGGGGGAAATTGACATTCAAGGTGAAGTCTAAAACGCAACTATGTAAGTAATGTAAATATGGATTTGAACAAGGTTAAAGTGATGTAATACAATGTAAATGGTTTAAAAGTCCTGTGAAGGGAAAAAAACTCCTGTTACAGATTAAGCAAGCGCATCCAGGAATAATATTTGTACAGGAGACACATTTAAGTTCAGTTGAGCATGATAAGTTAGTGAAGTCTGGATATGAATAGATCTTACATTCTTCTTATAAGGGAGGGAAATACAGAGGAGTGGTGTTCTAAGTACCCCATATTACCCCATTAGTGGTGTAGGAGATTATTAAGAACAAAGAAGGATGGTATGTGATAGTTAGGGGGAGCATTCAAGGTCTAAGGGGCATAGTTTCAGAACAAAAAAGAGCAGGATGTTTCACTCAGTGGGTGGTGAACATATGGACTAGGCTGACATTAGGGGTGGTGGGCAGTGCTAATATGAAAGCATTTAAAAATGGTCTAGACTCTTTCTATGCCTAGCAGGCTATAGGTGGCTATTCCTTTTGAGTTAAGGGTGAGCTGTACATGGAACATTGCCTGCTTTCACTCATATACTACTATGAAATATGAAATAGTTGTAGAAACGTAGACACATAAACAGCGATGGCATGAAAGAATTAAGGTCAATCCAGTAGGCCCAGAATTCCTAACTATTACCTCCTGACCCACTGCTGAAAAGGGTTTAACTGTTAATCAACTACTCAATATCCACAGCTTCCCCCCTCCACTCAACCTTCTCCCATCCTCCTCACCCCCCTTTTGGTGCAACTAAGCCCCTGCATCTGTTCCACCCAGCCTCAAACCCATTTATAATCCCCACCTTTGCTACCTCTTTGGCAGTCTATTCCACTGTTCCACTACCTTCGCAGTGAAGACAATCTTCCTAACGTCCATGTGATGGTCAGACCACCCCCATAGTCCCCAGTGGGCATCTTTCTTTCATTCAGGCCTTTGCAACTGAAACTGCCTGGATCTGCATGGACACCATCATGATCCCACCATCTTTAGCAAGAGTGCAGACGTTAGTGCTCTTATAACCCTTTTATGCCACCTTCTACACTTTATACTCCATACAGAGAGAGAGTCTTTGCTCTGGGTAGGACATACTGTACTATCTTGGAGACCTTTTATTATGCACCCCTTTATTCAGTTACCCTTTCCTCAGAGATTCATTTACAAACAACCAGTTTGTTTGTATGTTTCTATCTTCCCTACCAGTTAAAGTGATGTCTTACCTCACTATCGACTCTGATCTTGTTACCGCCCTGTGTTACCTTCAGTCAGTTTCTCTGCAGACACACAGTCTGGCTCCATCCTTGGACAGACTCACACAGAATACCCAGCGTACAGAAACAGAGAAGACCATGCTGCAGGATTTATGCCCCATCTCTCTGTCTCTTGCTCAGTGTCTTGGTCGAACAAGGCTGTGACAGCACTTCCCTGCACTCAGATTCATCTGACTGACTGAAGACAAGCTGGACATGGAATTTTGGTGATGTCTACCTTGTGATATTATCTGACACCCTGGGTATCAGGAAGCTACTTCCTCTTGAGATTATTTAGCATATGAAAGGACTTTGACTGGACTAGGGTTCAGGGATGTAGCCAGGAATTTAAAAGTTGTACTCAAAACTTAAGCAACTTGCCCCCCTGAGGGTAATTTTGTCCGCCCCACCCATAGGCATACACAGAGTCAGTGAACAAATGAGACCAAAATCCTCTAAAAGCTAGGGAGGTCTAGGGGCATGCATCCCCAGGAAAGTTTTAAAAACTTCAATGTAAATGGGGCATTTTCCTGCATTTTGGAATTAATTGACAGACTCTTACTTATCTTAAAAATAATAAATCATGCCCCATATTTTGTAACATCTTTTGTGGATAATGTTAGATTGCCTTGCAGCTGCAGCAGCATGTAGACAGATGGGGAAAATAACAGAAAAGAATACTCTCTGATATTGCAGTCTGATGGTGTCCCACTCTTGCTGGAAGACAGCTTCAAGATCTTGGCCACAGTGCATGTCATCTATTCGGGCTGTGGGACCCAGGTCTAGCCCAAAGATTTTGATCATAACCATCACTGTTGTGTCCATTTTCCTCCTTGGTTCTTGTCACCAGTTGGCAGTGGTTGACTACATCATGTTGGAGTGTGGTGTGCTGGTAGTCGCCATAGCAAGCGGGATTGGTGTATTCCCAAACACAACATCTTCCTTAATCCCTAGCACAGCAGCAGCAGCAGTAGACCTCTTAAAGCAGCCCTCATAAAGGGTTTCAAGATATTACACTTAAACATTTGTAGCTTACTTCAAAAAATAGACCTCCTGCAAGCCATGGTTGCTGTCCTGAAACCAAACATTCTAATTATAACAGAAACATGCTTAAAGAGCACAGTTCCTGATCACTCAGTCTCCATCCCCAGTTACTCCATCCTAAGGCTAGACAGAGCAGGCAGGGGTGGTGGAGTGGCCATGTATATCTGTGTCTCCCTCCAATACTTCCCAGTTTTCTCCTCCTCCAATCCAGCAACCCATGACACCTTAGCCATCAATGTATCCCTCCCTTTCTGACTCCCTATCTTTGTAGCCAGTATCTATTGCGTCCAAATGTCCAGCCCACTGTTTCCCTTGACCTGCTAACTTACATTAGTTCACTCTCTCAATCTGGCTAGCTTTACATCCTTGGCAACCTCAGTTTAAATTGGTTGTCTCCAATAACATCTACCACAAGAAATGCTATCAGTGCCCTCAACCTCTCACAACTAATTACAGTTCCCACCCACCCTAATTACAAGATCCCAAACCACTCCCTACTTGATTAGGCCCTAACTTCCTACCTTGTAGAATCATCACCTCTGGCATCCTTCTGGATGCTCCCAGCATCCACAACCCATTTTTTCTGGTCAGAAAAATTCACAGCCCTAAATCCCCACATAAAACCCTACAAATATGGACCTATAAATCCCTAGAATTGGAACCTCTCCTTCATAGCCTTACCCTCTCAGACTGGTCCCCTCTAGCAAGCACCTCCTCAGTTGATAAAGTCCTAATCTATTTTAAAGACATCTTCCTAGCAAATTGGAATGCCTTTGCACCCCTGAAATAAACAAGGGTTAGAGGTCATCACCTCCCTGTATTACTCCAGAATTACTAGCCTGCCACAGAGCCAGAGACCAGGCCTGGAAACAGCACAAAGTTTCCCAGCTTCCAAATTACCTTATTTACCGAAAACTCCATAATGTTTGCACCCAAGCTACCAGGCTAGCCAAAACAAAGTACTTCAAATCTCTCTTCAAACCTTAGGAACACCTAGCCCTCTCCCAGCTCACTGCTTACCTCAATGACTCCTCCTCCTTCTTCACTCCTTATCAATCTGGCTTCAGGAAAAATCACTCCACCACCACCTCCCTTCTTTGGTTCACTGATTCTATCCTCACAGGAATGGACAATGGCCAAATCACCTCAGCCATTTTTGTCAATCTGGCCAAAGCCTTCAACACAGTCTCCTACTCCCTTCTCCTTGACAACCTATCAACAGCTGGACTATTCACCTTAGCCACAGACTGGTTCAAGGCATACCTCACTGGCAGAACCCAATTGGTCATGATCTCTGATGCAATTTACCCACCCCTCCTGATAAGAACTGGCATCCCTCAGGGATCAGTGTTAGGCCCCATACAATTCTTCATTTTTCTAAATGATCTCCCGTCCACCTGCTCTCCATTCTCCTCTATTCACATGTATGCTGATGATACAATCTTGTATGCATCTGGTTCCTGCCCCACTGAGGTTGCATTCAACTTGCAGCATTACTTTGACAAAGTTCAGCATTGGTTTTCAAATCACCAACTATCTCTCAATGCCAAAAAAACAGTCTCCATGACCTTTGGCACCAGGCAGAGACTTACCAGGTTTCCCTCACTACCCTGCTTCCACACCCTTGATGGGACTTTACTCGAGGACACAACCTCCTTCAGGTATTTAGGTGTCTGGCTGGACCAATACCTGAAATTCTCTGGTCATATCGATGCCATTCAGAAAAAATTGCACCCCAAGGCTGGTGCCTTATTCAGGAACTGTGCCTGCATCCTACCCATGGCTAGGCATGAGATTGTCCAGAAGATGATTCTACCTATCTTCGACTACTGTGACATAGTCTACAGTGCTGCTCCTAAGTCCTCCTTGGCCAAACTAGATACCCTCTTTAAATCCTTTTGACATTTTGCCCTTGACGCCCCCCTCTGCACTCATCATTGTGATTTCTACCATGCCCTGTCCTTCCCGTCCCTGAAGAACTGACGTCCCTCTCTGCGCAAAATTCACCTCCAAGCACTGGCTGGGTGAACTTCCCTTCTATCTCTTCTCTGCCTTTGCAACCCCTCTTCCTACTCCCTATGATCTACCGACTCACGAATCCTGGTGGTCCCACACCACTCCACCCTTATTGGCCAATTAGGTTATTCCTATTGCCTCCCAAAAAATCTGGAATTCACTTCCCCCTCAAATTCACCACTCATCCTCTTGCTGCTCCATTAACTCTGCCCTCAAGAACTTCCTTGCCCCTTCCTGTGCCTGCCATGACCCTCCTTAATCCGTCCGCCATCTCCCCTATGCCCCTATTACCATATGCTACTCTCCACCACTCCTATTTCCCTCTGATCATGCTCCTCCTAGTCCCCTACTCTCCCACCTCCTAAAGTCTTCCTCCCCCTTCTTTCTCTACCCTTAATCTATCTCCCTCCTGTGAGTTTGATCACTGCCTTGTGCAGGCAGGATCCATAGTGCACAGTGGGTAACAACTTTACCCCCTTTCCCCTATTTCTCCTTTTATTGCACCCCCTCAGTCACTGCTAGATCATTGCCTTGTGCAGGCAGGGTCATCCAGCACACTGGTGGGGTACTACCCCCCACTATAGTTGACCTCTGCTACCCCTTCCCACAACATCCCTCCCCCAATACCCCTCTCTCACATTACTATATATAAATAACTGTCATCGCCTATAACCTGTGTTCTTTTAGTAGGGCTGTCTCCTGTCCTGCCCAGATAGGGATAACAGGACACTGTTGAATTTAAACTCCCCTCCTTCTCCCCCTTGGATATCGCCCACCAACAATACCACTGTCTCTCATCACCCTGACACACTCTACCTCTCCTCTCCTCCTACCCCCCTTCTGGCTAACATAGCCCAACACTGGCCTATCCCTACACTCAATTAAGCACTTATAGCCTACCCCATACCCTTCTTATATGCACTTTAGTCCATCCTGTCATCTCTGTTTGCCTCAAAAATTGTGTTCTGTCTGTGTCTCTTCATAAATTTCCTTTCCCTGTTTCCATGTTGCCCTCTGCACTTTTTCGTTCCCTCCTTCCATTCTTCCTCTCTTTACTCCAATCACTGTAAATCTTGAATATCTATGTTACACTAATGGATACCATTTACTATTGGGTCACCTTACCATCTAGTGCTACATACTATTGCCAAGTTATTATATGTGTTTCTACTATGCTTAACTGTTGCATTGTTAGCCAATGTTATCAATGTTATCCTTCCTGTTCTCATTGTGTGCAAGTAAGCAAATTGTATTCCAACACTGTAACATTTCTCTGTATTCTATCTCGTTGTTCCCTACCCTCCAGGTCACACCAGTAGACAAGCAACTGTTGCTCAACGTGCCTTCCTGGTGAAAGATTTCAATAAATAAAATGAAATAAACAGTTAACCCTGGTCAGGTCAGTAAGTGGGCAAGAACCTGAAGATTGTTTTTAAATATCACACTGAACTGGCATGTGACTACGTGTTGTCGCCAAAGTAAATCTGCCCATGATTGGACCACCCAAGACAGAGCATACTAATTGGCTGACTGAGGTACTGAAGCCAAGTTGTGAGTCACTGATTGAGGTACTGAAGCCAAGTTGTGTGTCACTGTCTGTTGGGTGGATGGGCAATGGTGGCAAGTAGGTGAGACTAACTGGTTCAGGAGTGATAGCCCTTGCCGATTCCAGCAGCATACTCCCAAATAAAAAAAAATATATATATATTAAAGTTTGGTTCAGTGACTTTTAACAGGGAGGACCAGGGCCAGGGTCACCCTGCCCTGTGCATGCTTATGCTGCCTCCGTTATGTTAACATTACTCAAAATACACAGTGCCACGCCACACAAACAATTGCCCAACCCACTTCTCAGTTGACTATGTTTTAAGCCATAAATAGTAACAGATTACTATTTTGTAGAGTTACATTTTTATTTTATCCTAGCTTGCACAGAAGTTGGCTGGCTTTTAGTTACAATGTTTTGGAAACATTGTGATAAGCCTCTACCACATCAAGGTAGCCAGCCTCACAGAGGTCCATTCACACTAGAACTCAATCATGCATAGTGACCGGGTCACTCCAACCTCTAAAGTACACACACACTCACTCCCCATCTACCACCCTCACACACACACACATTCCCCTTCCACTCCCCCATGCACACAACCACCAGCTGACCATACACACATACTCACACATCCAGGGACCACCCCCCTTCCACACACACACACACACACACACACACACACACACACACACACACATCCCCATCCACAACCCTCACACACACTTATTTCCTTCCACCCCATACACACAACCACCAGCTGACCATACACACATACTCACACATCCAGGCACCAGCCCCCTTCCACACACACACACACACACACACACACACACACACACACACACACACACACACACACACACACACACACACACACACACACACACACACACACACACACACACACACACACCAAATACAAAGTTGTACACATTTGTTGGCCAATTGCCACTTGTAAAATTTGGTCAGCTATCAAACTTTGAAAGTTACCAGTAATCTGGCTATCTCTTCACAAAATGCTGTTTAAGACCTTAAAAAATATAGCCACAAAATAATTCCATTAGCTACAAAACTTTAGAAAGTTATTGGGCAAACTGTCCACCAACTCACAAACTGAGTTGTCCCACCCTTAGCTATCCACCACTCAGCAATCACACACACACACATACTCACACACACACACACACTTCCAAAAACACACACACTCACATACACAGCAACTACACACACACACACACACACACACACACACACCAGCTGTCTCCAGCCTGTCCCATAAACACACATGTTAACTCCACCCCTCAACCACCTAGACAGTTTGGTGTGGGCTAAATGGTACTTATGTTTCAGCATGGTTAGAGTGTAATCTTTCAAGACCATTGTATAAATTAGTCCAATGCTAGCCAAACAAAAGGATATGTTATGTGTTAAATGGTAAGTTTTTATAGCATGTTCCTATCAAGTATATTATATTGAGCATCAATAGGAAATGAGTGTGTTTAATTTATTTATTTTTATTTATTTAGTTTTTGTTTACCGGGTAAGTACACTAGACAAGTTTTATGCCTATTTTCAGGAAAGACCCGGGAGAGTACAAAAGGGTACAACAGGTACATTGATACAGTAATTGGTTCAGATGAATACATTCAGGTACAAAAACAGGAGAAAAGACAATTTTTACAGTTTTTACATTTACGTGGAAGGTACACCCAGATACAGTGCTTGGGCAAGGTATAAGTTAGAGATAAATTCAATGACCAACAGAGCTGGTGAGGATTATGAGCATAGTAACATCATAGCGTCAGTCAAGCAAGGGAGGGGGGATTTGGACGAGGACATAGCGCAAGAGTGGTGACGCCAGAGCAGGAGAGAAAAAGCCGGCACCAGTGGACACCGGGAGGCTAAGGAGGCTTAGGACATTCACAGCGAGAAGCCACCTTAAGATGATCCCACAGGGAGGTCCGGAAACTCTTGTGAGAGGAGGCAGTACAAACTCTGTCAGGAAAGGATTTCCAGAGCCTGGGGCCATGGACAGCAAAGCTCTGGTCCCCCATGTTGGTGCGGGAAGTAGGTACACTTAGTAGGCTGGGCCTTGGGATCTAAGCAGGTAGGGGGAGAGGTTAGCAGGAGCAAGAAACCGGGCCAGTTCTGGAGGGGTGCTGGAGCTAAGTACTTTACTCACGAGGCACCCAGTGCTAAAGTTAAGGTGATTGAGCGGGGATAGCCAGCCAAGCTTTTCGTAGAGCTCGCAGTGATGGGTGAGGTGGGGGGTGCCAGGGCAAAATGACAGATGTTGTTGTACGTTGTGCTCCACTTGCTTAGGAGGGTCTTAGAAGTATGAGCAAATATGAGGGAGCCAGAGCTGAGGGAGGGAAGTAGTACCCCTGGCAAGAGCTAGCGAGCCGCTGGAGTGAGGTTGTACCGAGCCCTGTAGGCCATCCCAGTTTGCAGTTACCCCACTGCAGGCATTATGGATATGACTACCAAGGTCCAATTGGGGATCAGCGTCACTCCAAGATATTTGAGGGAGGTCACGGTAGGGAGAGGGGCCATCTTCGTAGTTGATATGTAGGGGAGTTGAAGAGGCTCTTATTTTGGCAGAGGAACCAAGAGCATAGCCTGGATTTTGTTTTGATTTAGGACCAATTTATGGTTGGAGAGCCATGCCTGGATGTTCCAGAGGTCTTCAGATAAGTGACGGTTTAGTGTGGCTGTATCACAGGAGGGGCCAGGAGAACCAGGTCATCCGCATACATGATGACACGGCAGCTGGAGACCACATCAGGGAGATTGTTGATGAACAGGGAAAAAGTAGGGGACCCAGAACGGAGCTCCTGAGGAACACCAGAGGTGACAGGCTCGGGGGCAGAGAGGACTTTATTGAATTTAGTTAGTTGTTTTCTGCCATATAGGTAGTCAGAGACCCAGTTTAGGCGGTGGGGACAAACCATGGGACCTCATCTGTAGGGCAAGCAGGTCGTGGTCAACGAGGTTGAACGCCTTTGGATAAGTCAATAGATACCACACCTGAGAGTTTTCCTGATCCATAGCAGCTCTGATGCTGGAAGAGACTGAGATGAGAGCCGTGCAAGTGCTGTGCCCTTTACGAAAGCCGTGTTGGGCCGGGGTCAGCAGACCATGGGAGTGGATATACTCCGAGATTTGTTTGGCGACCACCTTTTCCAGGAGCTTGCTGACAGCAGAGAGGATAGCTATGGGACGGTAGTTGTCCAGGATTTTTGGGTCACCCTGCTTAGGGACAGGGACAACCTTAGCAACCTTCCAGATATCCGGGATCAGTCCCTGGGTAAGGGATAGGTTGAAATGTGGCCACCGGGAGGCTATAAGGGAGCACCTAGTTTGAGAAGCTTTGGCTCCAGATCATCAGGACCAGGGCTAGCATTCTGGGAGAGATCAAGAAGGAGAGACTGCACTGCTACCGATACCGCCCTTTAGGTAAAATGGAGGGCGGGTCAGACCAGACTCCCATTGGGACGGGAGGCAGGGCAGTTTGAGTTTTGGGCTGAGGACCCTAGTGGAGAGCAGAAGGGAGGTCTGTGAAATGAGAGTTTAGAGCATTAGCAATCACGTGAGGATTGTTGCAGGAGACCTTCGATGAGCATGTCAGTGACCCCGGAGTAGGAGCGACCGCCAACAGTGATTGGATGGTTCTCCAGAACCGCCTGGGGTCTTTAGCAGAGCTGAGAAGGGCGGCCTTGCAGAAGTCGCTTTTGCCCCTGATCATTTTCTTGCACTCACTTCTGAGTTTTCTGTATTGCTGCAACAGGGCAGTGTCGTGTGAGCGTTTTATCTGATGCCAGCATTTGTCTCTCGCTCGCATGTGGGAGAGGAGACCCCCTTTCAGCCACTGGGTGGCTGTCCCATGGACCCTACGCCTAGTGATAGGGGCATGCCTGTCTTGTAGATCCACAAAGATGTTGTGGAACGCGGCGACGGCCGATGAGGGATCCAGTGCTCTGTAGACTGTTGACCAGTCTGTAAGCCTGAGTTCCTCCAAGAACAGGTCAGGGTTTAATCTGGCAAAGTTTCGAACCTGGATGATTTTGTGGGGAACCTTAGGGGAAGGGATATTCCATATACACAGAACTGGAGAGTGGTCTGATATGGCGTCGGGTAGGGCCCCTACTGAGGAGATCCTCTCGGGACGGTTTGACATAATCCAGTCCAAGAGGGAGCAGGAAGTGCCGTTTGCCTTTTGACGGGTGGGCTCCCTTACCAGTTGTGTTAGGGATTTGGTGGCAAGCAGGGCCTCAAACTGCTTGACGTTTTCCCCATCCCAGTTTAGGTTAATGTCCCCCAAGATAAGGAGTTCATTTACCCCGGTACTGGGACAGACAGTATCCAGGAGATGGGAGAGACCCTGCAGCCCACCCTTAGGTGGGTTGTAGGAGCATACCACGTGCAGTTTCTTGGTGTTGTCCAGCAGCAGCACGGTGTGGAGGAGCTCACAGGTTGACGGCAGCACGGAGGTGTGGTTTATAAGGGATATGTTGAGGTGGGCCCCGTAGTAAATCAGGATACTTCCTCCCCTTTTGCTCCCTATTCTGTCCTGCCATTTTAGCTCATAGCCAGGGAGCCTGCAGACCAAGTCGGGAATCTGGGGTTTAAGCCAGGTCTCGGTTATCCTCAGGATGTCAGGCTTGTAGAGAGTGACCCATGCAGTGAGCTCATCAAGGTTGGGAAGAAGACTCCGAATGTTGATGTGAGCAACTTTCAGGCCCTTTTCCCTCCACCATTTCTGAGGAGAGTCAAGGGTGATGGGGCCAGGATTGACTTCAATGTCGCCAGATAGGGCAATGGACAGTAAGATTAGCCACAGAAGGGGTCCTCTCGGGGGGGCCCTTTTGATTTCTGGCCTCCAGACACGATGTCGCTTAATGTTATGGTGCTCAGGTTTTGATATGGTTATGACATAACCAACTAATCACCCCTTCCACCAAAAATGTCAAAAGCATCCCAAACCCATTAAACTTTGTAATCTATCTTTGCACAAAGCACAGCCTGCGATCTCCACATAGATCAAAGTCTGATATGACCTGCTAAGTGTCGACTGGAATGTCATCATGAATGGTGAGCAGTAAGTCTGTTCTCTCACATGCTGTTCCACAACCATGTCTTCAGTCTTCTTAACATGTTAAATGAACATTCTGCCATGGCAAGACTAACTGGCATGGTTGCCAAGATCGACAATGCCGCATTTATATTTGGAAACAGGATTCAAATGCTGTAGAGCAGCCACAGTTGTATCTGGCCATCTCTCAGCTGGTGTCTCCACCCACTTTTCACACCATCATGCAGTTTCTCTTTGTAAGTCTTCTAAACTAGATATGTCAGTCTTGTATGCGAATAAAGCTGCTTCACTTCACCTTCTCTTCCTCATCAACTAACGAAGGCAGATTACATGGAATTAAGTACTGAGCTTCAAAATGGGGCCAACAGTCAAGAAGCTGTCCTTTTAACTCAAAAAGTACGTGGTCTATGAGTGGAACAAAAAACATTCCTCCTGAAGTGCTCTTCTGGACTTGCAGCATCAAGGTTGCCATGCTGTGGCTGGTGTCCACATGTTCATGGGACAGACTCTTTGACTCCAACTGAATCTACAAGGCATTTAGCCTCCATGTACCATCCCTGATGAAGACTCAACTTTGAGTCGATGCGCTGGGGCTAGTAAGCTTCCTTTTCTGTGTGCCTGTCTGGTTTCATGGTGCACTTGCACTAAAATAAAGTATTTGGATACTGCAACTACTTGACTGGACCTAGATTTTATCCTTTCTAGAGACACTGAGTGCTGGCTCATTTGACTTTGCTTGTACCATCCACGGAAGGCTGACTCTACATTTTCCCTTGTTCGTGTCAATGCACGTACTACTAGACAGGCCTCATCTGCTGCCTGAATCAAATCAATGTTGACAGTCTGTAGGTACATGTATAGTGGCTTTGTGAATGCCAGGATGTGTTCAACAGCTACAAGTGTCATAATTAATTCAAATCTGGTGATGGCTGTCAGGCACCAGTGTGCTTCACTATCAAATTCTGCAATCTTCTCCATGGTGCTTGGGGCAACTACAAATGTATCTTTCAGCCACATCATTGAGTCTGCTTGACTCATCCATTGTGCAGTCCCAGATACAGGAATTGCTGTTGTTCTGTCATGCAGATTATTACCATCTTAATAATCATAGTAGCTTGCCTTCCACCAGTTTGCATATTCCTTTTAGGGAATACAATGCCATGTGGTGGTACCCATTGTTTGGAAAGTAAGTCCTTCCTTTCCTTGTCAGTGAAGCAGTGACGATTGGAAAGGCTGATGTCTGTGTAACTGTGATTCTTGTCTATCCTGTCTGGTCTCTGCCATGTTTTCCTGGTTCATTGCCTGCACCACCACCACTTCCTCCTGGTTTGTCTGCATCACCACATCTACCTTGCTTATCTGCATCTGTGTTGCAACATCCAGCTTACTTCTCACTGTCGGCAATGATGTTGCAGAAACTGAGCTCTCTTTCTCGTCTGCTGAATCCTATCTCATTTCTGTATTAAAAGCATATGGAATATCCAAATCTACATCAAGAATGTTCTCTGCATCCAGCCTAACCATATCTGTGCCAACAACTGGTACTGACTGTGTTTCCACCTCCCTTCTCATCATCTCATGGGTCTCCAGAACATGCCTAGATGATTCAAGTGGTGTTGCTGTCTCTGCTACTTTGTCCACAGTATCTCTCCTATGTGAAATTTAGCAAGTTAAGTAATGTCTCCACAATGTGTACATTGTGCAGGTTAGTATGAAGAACATTTACCTGATGAAAAAAAAATAAACTCACCTTAAGAAACATAACATGGCTTTGGACATCTTTTGCATCTCTTCCACTCAAGCTCTCTTGATTTTTCTGAGCTGAGCACCTGACATCTGTTTGCGCTTGACAACAATGCTTTCCATTGCATTCCTATTAATTAGTGTAGGCTGTGCCAAAAATGCTGCTGTTGCTGTATCTGCACCTTGATGTTCTGTCACTTGCTATGTTTATCGTGATGCAATGTGACCTGCTATCTGTACCTTCATGCGCTGTCACTGAATTGTTATCTGCACATTCATGTGCTTTCACTGATTTGCTATCTGCACCTTCATACACTGTCACGTTCTATCTGCACCACAAACAAATTTCAGTCCATGATGAATATACAGAATAACCCGCGCTTGCTATCACAGATTGAAATGTAAAGACACTCTGACCTTATTTTGAGCCTATTCTTAAAGTGTATGTAGAAAATTACATGGAGCATACAAAATGGGTGCTGTAACATATTTTGTGTATAAAAGTTGAAGCCGTGAATATCATAATTCGCATTAGTGTCAATGCAAATTTTTATAGGGCAGTATCTTCACCTAAATCCATGGCATGAATGAAAAGAGATATTACCTTTCACTACCATATGAGAAAATTACATAAATGAATTACTCGTCCATGTCTGCCAAATGTTCAGTACAAGTCTAGAGCATGGGCATGTGTCACTGACATTTCAGTCAGGACATCCAAAAATAGTTATTACAGAAGCACATATCTTGCATTAGTGGTTAGTGAGCAACTCTCTGACCATCTGTACTTCTGGTCCCACCCTCGGACTGCACCAGGGAAAATGCCACCAGCAATCACGGCACCTGCATTCATGCAAACATCAGTAGTGCGCTGCAACAATTGGCAAGCACAACAGGAAGAGCGACCATCCACTGCAGATGCAGCGAGGTGTGAACCCCCATCACCCCGGCACAGCCACCGGCAAATCTCCATCAGTGCAACCAGAGGGGCAGCAACAATGGGAGGCAGCAGGGACACTAGTGTGCCCACCATGGAGCCCCATTAGACCCTGCAGTACAGGAGTTAGGGGGCCAATAACCGGAGGCCACCCCCCCCACACACACACATAGTGGAGCTGGCACTCTGATGATTTGGAACCATGCTGTGTACAGTAATAATGTTTTTTGGTCAAACTATAGGCAATTTGTCAAGCTCTGATTTTTCTAATAAATAAATAAATACATTTCATAAATATACTTTAAAAATAGGCTCAAAACATAAGTGTCTATTTACAGGATTCCATCACATCAGTCACTAGTGTTGCGCAAATGACCAGATACAATTTGATTTACTGCTGTAATGCAAGACAGCTAAAGGGGTACTTTAATTGCTCAGCATTGATGGCAACAACTAGATATAAAGCACTGGAAATCAAAAAGGCTTGTTGGTGTCATAATAATCCATCTTTTACTATATGCAGTACAAACAGATCTTCACATTCAGTACATTGTGTGATTGTTTACTGTGGAATATAAAAATAGCAAAAGTGGCCGGGAACAGGAATATGAAAAAGGCCATTTGGTCTATCGAATCTGCTCAATTTGCGACTAGCACCCTTAATTTGTAGCTGCCACTATCTCCCTAACCCCCTCCACTGACCTTCCATTTTGCCCTGTCCCAGCCCCATTTGAAGCATCCCACCATTTTACTGGCCACCACCTCTGCTGAAAGCATGTTCAACTCTTCCACCACCCTCTCCATACAGAAATGCCTCCTCAACTCCCTACTAACCTTCCACCCTCCAATCTCATATCATGGCCCAGAGGGTCTCTCCCAATCCTCCCCTTGAACAGTCCATCTGTGCTGCCCCTGTTTATTCCTCTCATGTACTTTAAGGTCTCCATCATATCTCTCATGTATATCCTCACCTCCAGTGAGTACATTTTCATCTCTCTTAGCCTAACTTCATAAGGTAACTTCCCCAGACAAAGGATCATCTGGGCACCCCCCTTCTGTAACCTAGTGTCTCTCTTTAGGTAAGGGCACCAGTACTGCACACAGTACTCCAGGTTGGGCCTGACCAGCGATCTGTGTAATGGCAGAATCACCTCCCCGCTACTTGAGGTGATACCCCTTGAAATACAACACAGCATTTTGCTGACCATTGCTGCTGTCTTTTTACACTGAGCCAAGTTGTTCATTGCTCCCGTAAAGAGCACCCCTGGATATTTCTCCTCATCAATCACCGCTAGTTGGACTCCCCCCACATGGTAGTTTCTCCTTGGATTCTTTGCCCCAACAAATGCAGCACCTTGCATTTGTTGGCATTGAATTGAAGTTGCCAATTATCTGACCACATCTTCAGCTTTGTGAGATCTGCCTGCAAACCCTGACACACCCCTTGGCCATCCACCACTTCTCCCATCTTGGTGTCTTCCGCAAATAGGCTGATGTTGCTGTCGATTCCCACTGAGAGGTCTGCTATAAATAGCCCCAATTAGAACCGGCCCCAGTAATGACCTCTATGGAACCCCATTTGTCACTACCCATGGGAATGAGAATTTCTCTACCACAACCACCCTCTACTGCCTTCCCTGCAGCCAGTTCTCCACCCACCCAACCAATTTTGCTCCTGCCACTGCACCCCTTAGCTTACATGCAAGTCTTCCTTGTGGCACCAAATCGAATGCCTTACTGAAATCCAGGTAAGTGATATGATGCAATGCAAAAAATGTTGCCAATATCCCTTTGACATCGGAAATGTCACACAAATTAAAATGCTAAATCAGTAACTATCCAGTACCTTATTTATGATACATTTAGTGCCTGAAAAATACACTTGCGTAGTAAAAGAAATATATGTTACTACTCACATTTCTGAAGTTGGCAAAGTCTGTTTACTGAGTTTCATCACTTAAGCATATGTCACTTTTGGTTTATGTAGAGCAGTGTACTAAACACCTGGTGTGGCATTTTGTGTATACATACTATAGCAATAAATGTAGATGCAATTTATTTATTTCTAGCTACATATATCAACATAGTAGCTATGACACAGGAAGCAGCAAAACTCAGAACACCTGAACTTCCCCTCCACTCCAGCATCAAATGCAACACACCTGCACAGAATAGCACAGAAACCACTTTTCAACACAGATACACCTAAGATCTGAAACCAAAAACCAAACAAACAGATAAGAGAGAAAAAGCAGAAAGACAATCATTTCAACTAATGGAAACATTATTTTATATATAGGTACATAAAAATTAAACACACCGAAACCACACCACAAAAAAAACTACAAAACCCATGTCAATTGCAATAGCCTTTCTCTCCAACTGTATAAACTGAATAGGTGTTTGCTTATCTGTGTAATAAACTGATCATCTGCTCTCATGATCCCTGATCTCAACATCACTCGTGACTCCTCTATGCTAAACCACTCATGAGGAGGTCAGTGTGCACTCATGCAGATAAATAGTGTATTCCACCACAGCCCAGCACATATCACCTATTTACATTCCTCATGTTACAGCCTGTATTGCACTAAATACATGTGGTGGTGAGTCAATTAAGCAATAAGACAGGACCTGGGGTTAGATTAACAGTCTGTTAAGCACCCCCTAGAGGTGTACTGTGGCATGAGCTGCAACTGAGTGCCATATTGCCCTAGCAGGTTATTAACTGACTGTTAATCTAAATTCAAGAGTGCCTTATTGCCATTATATAAAATTGTTCCAAAAGAAAAATGTTCAAAGATACTTTTTGAATGTTTTCCCCATTTAGAGGGAGATTTTTAATAAAATAGTTCTTCCACCAGCAGTTTAAGAATGTTGGTTCAAAATTCGGATGCAGCATTCCAGTCATTCAGCAGTACCAGAGGATGAAATGCTGACAGGAAGAATCCATGTGCCATAGTGATCAGGCAGTACATGACAGTATAACATGGATTATGTGTGCTTCAGAGCACAGTACTTATGTTACATACTGTAGCTGAATGATGTAAGTTGTACTTGGATACAGAGGCCAGACCAGTAAGCAGGACAATGCTCGTAAGGTATTAGTAGTTTGAAATGATCAGTGTTTGGGTGTTTTAACATAGTCATGAGCAAGTCAGTGATTATAGTACATGTGTACTGAATAGTATATGTGAGGTGCTTAGGTGCTTTGAACTGATGAGAAAGTTATTATGACTTGATATTTTGGCTTTTCTCTGTATCCCACTGGAAGAAGGATGCTTAGTCCAGTAGTATGAGACCCCCAAAAGGATAATGATATCAAATTATTATCCCCTCCAACTCTGGAAAGTGTGACTAGTAGCACGCAGGAGAGGAAAAAAAACCTTTGGGGGAACCTCTGAGGACCCATGGCTACTGACCTGCCCATCCTTCTGGGAATACTAAAGGAGAATAATCCTAATCTAATGATATAAAGCTATCGGATAGTCCGAATTAATGTCATAAATCCTGATCTAGTGCAAACAGCTGAATACAGTACGGATATTAAATATCAATAACGATGGTGCATCCTTTTGGTGAATTCCTAATCCAGGAAATCCATATGGAATAGAGTTAATAGAAGATGGAGCCATGATCAAGCATAATAATTGAGAACGTCGAAGTCGCATAGGTGGAGGGCTCCAGAAGGCGAGGAAGTCTTCTCCGAGGAACTAGGGATTCAATGGGTAGGACTCCAAATTCGGAATATGAGGTGTTGGTACATCCATTGGGCAAATTTGCAAAGAAGGCTGCATGATTTAGAGAAGGCAGAGCAGAAGGTGCTTCCAGTCTGAGTAGTTGGCAGGTAAGTGAGTTAGCAGTAGTATTTAATGCATATAGGTAGGCATTAGTTAGATAGACTTCCAGGCCCCTAGGGGTGAAGCAGGTGATAGACTTGGGATGACAGTCTTCATTGGACCTCTAAGCCCTGTAAGGGTGAAGCAGGTAAGCTTGAGCAGATAGTAAATGAGTGGCCTTGCATATAATTCAGTAGTACTTGTAGTAAAATCGAACCTGCATGATACAGACGTAGTAGCAAAAAAGTAGGTATTGAATAAGTTAAGTATGATATAGCAGAGTGTATTAAGGGAATACATAAGCATGTAATTGAGGCTTTTATTTGGTAAGCAATATAGTTCTACAGAGCGACGTATATGCATGTAATCAGAGGCCGAGTGGTACATCAGCTGCATCATACTGGAAGTATGATAAACAGTCCTGCATGGCCATGCTTGCTAGTTGTAGATGAAGATAAATGATGGAGATGGCCAGTCTGATGAGTAGTATCGTAACTGGATCCAAAGCCTTAGAGCATTGGAATAAGTAATGGCAAGGCGTAACTCATGTTTGAATTCTTCTGGATGACTCGACTTAAGTCCTGGTAGGAATGTAGTAGCAAAAACAATGGAACTGAAGTGGCAAGCAGAAGCATCCAGAGGAATAGGTGACTACAGCTAATCAAATCCAGATGAGTGTCCATAGAAAAGAGCTCCTAAGGCTGGCAGACACGGCGGCAGGCAGCACATGGTAGAAATGTGAACCTCCAGGCCCTGAAGCTGGGCGAGGCAGGTATGTAGTACAAGTAAGTGAACCCCTAAGCCCGATGGGCAAAGCAGGTCATAGAAGCAGGCGAGTATGCATTAGTAAAGTTCAAGGACTTCTGCCCCATAGGGCGCAAATCATCGAGAGTGATGTGGTGAACCTCCAGCTCTGTGGGCAAGGCAGGTTGAAAGCAATAATAGAGAGTGTAATAGCAGTAGTCAAACTGCACATATGCGGAAGTAACAGCAAAGGAGTAGGAATGGACTGTATATGGCATGTAAATAGTAGCGTGTCCTGAATTGATCCCGTGAAGGTTGAATATATGCTAAGGCAGACTTGTGAGAGCAGTAGAAGGGTGCTGTAGACTGTCGTATCCTGATGATCGAGAATAGAAATTATACAGTGAAGAGTCTTGGGATGAGTTGACAACATGACCAGAGGTAATGAGCATCCTGAACCATAGTAGATCCATGTTGTCTGTTTAAACTTATGATAAAGAAGGTAGTATGTGGTAGAGCTCGGCTGGGAGGTCCAACGAAACAGTAGCAGTGACTTCAAAGGAGTTGGATCAGTATGGCAAGATGGAGCCAAGAGAATTGAAGTGAATATCCGATATAATCCAGAATTGATCCAGTAGAAGGAAGCAGCATGTCCTTAACAAGTGGAAGTACATGTGAGTAGCAAGGGAAGGGCTGCGGATCCGATAAGGTAAGTAGAAGGGCAGCTAGCCCCACATAAGCTAGCATGCACAGCTGGAGCCCATTTAGGTTAGCTGGTAAGTAAATAAAGAGTGGCAGCTAGCCACATGTAAGCTTGTATGTGTAGCTGGATCCCTCGTAGGTCAGCTGGTAAGGTGAGTAGAGTGGTAGCTAGCCCCACATCAGCAAACATGCACAGCTGGACCTCATGTAGGTCAGCTGATAAGTAAGGAGTGGCAGCTAGCCCTAGGTAGGCTAGTATGCGTAGTCAGACCCTACGCAGGTCGACAGGTAGGTAGTTAGAGAGTGGCAGCTAAGCCCTTAAAGGCTAGCAGGCACAGCTGAACCCCATGCAGGTCAGCTGGTAGAATTAGTATGAAATGGATTATGAAAGGTATACAGTGGAGAGCAGTGAGGGAACGTAAAGCATGTAACTCATAAAGCCATCGTCAGGTGATCAAATGGTAGTAGAGTAGCAGGTAATTACAGTTCAGGAAGCCAAATTTGTACAGTTAAAAGCACACTTAGGAGACTGGTCTGACAAATCACACATGCTCTGCGTACAATAGCCCTGTATGGAGTTAATTGATGAAGGCAGAGTCAGATGAAGTAGCGTTGTAAGGAGCCGAGTAGCTGTAGAGCACTGGAGTAGAGTCATGTCAAGGCCTATTCATAAGCTGGCAGTGATGGATAGAGCATGACAGGCTGCAGATTAACATGTCCCACTTGTAGATTAGCTTTAGGCAAGTTGGATGAAAACTGAGCAGTAGCAGCTGCCGCTGTCTCCAGCATCCAATCAACAAAATGGATGACGGTCTGAGTAAGGAAGTCCAAGGAAGGGTGGCAAGGATTAAGTGCAGAAAACATAGAACTGGACATGAATTCAAGCATGCTGAATGAGCACCTAAGAGCTGTCTAGTAGGGAGTGAGGCAGGGCTCGTAATGACTGCTAAGTACTGCAGAGTTATGAGGTATGGTGACTGCTAAGTACTGCAGAGTTATGAGGTATGGTGACTGCTAAGTACTGCAGAGTTATGAGGTATGGTGACTGCTAAGTACTGCAGAGTTATGAGGTATGGTGACTGAGTTGGAATCATGCCATATAGCAAGGAGAATGCTGCGCATCAAGCAGGTGCACTAAAACATGAGTTGAGCTGTAAACAACTGGCAAGACGGTTCAGTCCATCTCCATTCATATAATGCAGGTAACTACACAAGTGCAAGAAGGTGCAGTAGTTAGCAAGGGGACGAATCATACCTCTCAGCCTCTCAGCATCAAAGTCATTGCACTGGTCTTCAACTTAGCAATGGGCCAGAATGAGGAGCAATTCTCTTATTTAAACGATAACATGTCTACAGAAAGTGGCCCCATAGGTAGAGAGAGAGAATGCACCCATTAACTGAGTTCATCGATGTAATAGTATGTGTATCCAGGATTAGCTGCAGAGCAAAGGTGAATTTAAGTGAATCAGAGTGCTAAGCGCAGTTCATAGCAGTTGAGAGGCGTGGGACGAATGGCCTGGCACAGATGGCTAGTGTTGTCGTGAAGCATGATATAAATGCTGAGTCTCCGAGCTGACACTCGTCGAACAGTACTGGTGACAGCTATAGAGGTTAAGGAGTAAATAAATACCGTAGTGGCTGAGCTCTGAGTCATGTCCCCATCTGTTTGAGCTGTCCTAATGAAATGGTAGATAGTGTACGCTGAAAGGTAGCTGAACCAGCTTAGTTTTGGAACAGGAGCGAATGGTAGGGTGAATGCAGCAGAATCCTCGGTATGTGGAAGGTGAAGGTGCCTGCTGGGAGGGCGGCGTATGGCCACATGGAAGTGGAACGGAGCAGGAGTTGTAGGCAGACTGAAGTGCATGACAGGGCAGTAGCACAGCAAGGCTGCTTGAAAGCAGAGGCAGAAAGAATGAAGCAGGAAGAGGCAGACAGGCAAGCTGAAAAGGAAGAAAGTGAAGGCACAGCAGCGAAACCTCAAAAAGAAAAAAGAAAATACACAAAAAGCATCACAAGAACGAGGAGCGGAGGGAGGGAGGAAATGAACAGCAAGAGATGAGAAAAACGAGCAGAGAAGAGGCACGAGGTGGGAGGGGCACATAACAGAAGAGAAGGATGGAGCAGCTGAGCACCAGCAATGCCAGTAGCAAGTGTGGCTTGCTCTAAGCAGAGTGGTGGTTTGCCTACTGGCTTAAGTAGGGTGTGGGGGAGGAGATCTTCCCCCACATAACCACAGGCATGTGCCTTTTAATTAATGTAAGGCTGCTGGAATCCTAACAGCCAATCAGATAGCAGCATTTCTGAGGCTATTTTTATAATAAAGTTTTATTATTTCAAAGCTAAATACAAAAACTACACATGACCATACATTAAAATATATTGTACTAAATAACTCTTACCACATTGCCAAGTACTACATGCGTAAATATTATTTCAGAAATTGAACTCATACACTACATTTAGTAATGTTGTATGGGGTTTCAAATGTGCAGTACAGATACTATATTTTTATTATATTCAGTGACAACCTGAAGAACGTAATACAATGTAACAAGGCACACTGTAAATCAAACAGTATGCTTGGATGCTTAGGAAGGTGCATCTAGAGCAGAAGTAAGAAAGTAATCCTATCACTGTTCTACTCACTATTTAGATTTCACTTGGAGTAGTGTAACCCATTCTGAAATCCACATCAGAAGAAGGGCAGGTACCACCTAGAGGGTCTTCAGAGAGTGACTAAGCTAATTCATGGTAACAGGAAAGACCTTACAATAGAATGTTAGAGGATCTGAACATGTATACTCTAGAGACTAGAAGAGAAAAGGGGAAGGGAGCCATGATTGAAACCATCAATCAGGTATCTCAAATATATCAACAGAATGGACTACTAGGAGATATTCAGGCTCAAGGCATGAAACATCACAAGGAACACATCCTAAAGATGGAGTGCAATAAATTCATCAGGAGCAAATGTTAAGCACTTCTTCACAAAAAGAATGGTGGACAGATGGAACCAAATGTCACAGGGGTTAATGTGCAGACTGTAAATGCATTTAAAGCACAGTTGGGACAGACATATGGGTTTAGGGAGGGGGAAACTCATAGAGGGGATGAGAAAGAGAGACAGTGATTAGCAATGGGTGAGGGACTGGGGGGTTGGAGGGAAAGGTGTAATCAAATGCAATCTGATCAGTAATAGATTGGCTCCTGAACAGAGGTAGGGACAGAACAGACACGTCAGACATATGGTCTTTCTCTGCTCATATAATCTATATTTCTATGATCCAACTTGTAAAGAAGGTTGAGGGTGTTAAGTTATCCCACTCGCAGCCTCCTGGGAGCTGTGTGGTAGCATGGGGTGGGGGGAACAGGCTTTAGCCCAACATTGCTTGCCACCAAAAACAGCAAGGAGATAAGGATTCAAAGAGAGTCTTTGGGTTGCCTGGAGGGAGAGGATGGGGATGGGCGGGGGAAATAGGGAAGGAGAATGCACTAGAGGGATTCAAAATGGAGCCAGGGAAATTGAAGGAAGCTACACCCAGGACATCAGGGAGAACCTAATAAGGGGAGAAAGGTGAAGAAGAAGAGCAAGGAGTAGGAAAGGGGTTAAGCTGGAGGGAGTGGCATAGGGTAGCAAGGAGGATGAGAAGATATTTATTTAGTTTTTGTTGACTGGGTAAGTGCACTAGACAAATCCTGCCTATTTTCAGGCACGACCCAGGGGAAGGGGATACAGATGAATGCCAACTGACCTTGAACCAGATGAAACTGTTTGGGGTATTTATTTTTTTTTTTTTAGTGAATGAAGGAAATTTGGCCAGGACACCAGGGAAATTCCCCTACTCTTTTCGATAAGTGCCATGGGATCTTTAACATCCACCTGAACTACCACCACTCCAGGCAGATGGGACCTCGGTTTAACGTCTCATCCGAAAGACAGCACCTCAGAAGTGCAGCATCCCTCTCATGCTGCACTACAGTGTCAGTACTGGGATATTAACTCAAGTGCCAGATGTGGGAACTGAACCCACAGCCCTCTGATCTCCTGGCCTCAGAGGTGAGTGTACTACCTACTGAGCCACTGACACTGCTATAAATAAATTTAAAAGAAGCATGCAAACATACACACAAGTCATGAAGTCTATCTAGTCTGCTCAATGCAAAGCCCAGTGTTTAAGTGAATTACAGTGGATCTGCCTCACCCCTAAACAGTCATGACTCTCACCTTCACCCATTCCCAACTCCCTCTAGAAACCAACCACCATCTTCTAATTAACAACCTCAAATGGGAGTTACTTCCACACCAATACCACTCACTCTTTAAGGATGAGTCTTCTGACCTCCATTTGAACCCCCTCCCTCTCAAATGTTATAACCGTGATATCTTTTGTTCTTGTTTTCATTCGGACAAAAGAGATTCATAATATTCTCCTTGTTTATACCTGTAATGTCCTCCCATCCCTCCTCTCCGAAAAGGGAATGCATATGGGGTTTCTCAGTCTGCATTCATGCATACTATCCTGCTGGCCCTAAATCATCTTTGTCACCCTGCTCTGTGCTGCCCCTAACTGGTGTACATCATTCACCGGGTAGAGACTCTAGTACTGCATGTAATAGTCTACATTCATTCACTCCACAGGTCTATACAGCTGCAGGATAACCTTCTCCCTTCTGCTCATGAACCCGCTAGCTTTACACCCTGGTATCCTGTTAGATTTGTCTGCTGCTATCTTACACTGCGTAAACTGCTTTAGCATGCTGGTAATGGCACTCTCCAAATTCTTTTCTTCCTGAGATACACTGGCCTTGGCCACTCCAGACTGTATTCAGCCCTCACGTTGTTGCCACTGATGTGCATGACCTTGCATTTTTTAGCATTAAACCCCAGCTGCCAGACCACTTCTCTAGCCTCACAAGGTAATCCCATATGTCCTGTACCCCTACATCTGAGTCCACCCTCCCACATAGCCTGGTGCCATCTGCAAAGTGACAGATCTTGCCTTTAATGTCACCCCTAATGTCGTTAATGAACAAACTGGACACTGGTCTGGGTACCAACTGTTGTGGAACCCGCTGGTAACTAAATAAAACTAACCTCATACCTGAAGCCCACCCCCCCCCACTACCAACCTTGGGAACCATCCACTTAGCCAATCTGCTACCCACCCAAATCAATTATTTTCCTGCCTCTAGGTCCTCCAAATTCCTGATTAACCTCCTGTGGGAACCGAGTCAAAGGCCTTGCTGAAATTCAAGTACAGTATGTCTACTGCCTGCACAGCACTGAGATGAACAATCTTGAGAGAGCACAGCTGAGCCACAGATGAAGATACAGTGATGGGCACCATAGAACTGAAGTACGAGGGTGCTCCTGATGAGACATGTAAGAAAATAACACTGTATAATCCTATATCAGAATAAAATAATGATAATTAGGGGACCCAGGATGAGAATAACTAACTAGGTTCCTTAGTACACAGTACATAGGGGACCCCAGGTAAGAAAAAATTAACAAATGCAAATGTTTGTAGCACTCAGATAGGGAAGCAGCTGGAACAGAAAGCAGTAACTGTAAACACAAGTAGCATCCAGAAAACAAGGTGGCTAGGATGGTTAGTAGACTTTAACACTAACAATAAATACTGTCTATGATCATATACAAGTCCAGATTTTGGTGCCAGAAAATGGGCCCCCCAAAAAGGGGGACTAAACACATCTGTTAAGTAGACCTATCTGCTGGAGTTACTGTGGTAAAGTTTGATTTTCAGCAGTAACCTAATTTTGTACCCTGTTTCGGCCACATTTTATTGTGATGTGTACCTTATGTCCGGGCCCCAGGGGAAGAGCACCATATATAAATAAACTCAGCTACTACTACCACTACCTGTGCCTGATGTTGATCACACTTGAGCAGCAAAATAATATATGCAGTTTTATTAAAATTGGCAAGGAAAAGGGGACTTTTATGTGAGGTTGACTTACAAGCAAGTATATAGTTAACATTAAATGTTCGTCATGTGCACTGGTGTCATGGGGAAGGGATCTGTGAAAATTGTTTTAGTGAAGTTGTTTGTGAGGTGGCGTCCCAGAAAACATATGTTGAAAATGTGGAGAAAAAATATTTAAAAATGTCCAAGTTATGCCACTAAGTAGAAAACTCCATTGAAATACATTGATGCTGAAAACCCCATTGAAATACATTGAAGCACTTACCTCAGTTCGCGGTTGGGCTTTGAAGTGTGAAGGCATACCTGCAGTCCAAGGAAGATTAAGGCAATGGACATCCAGTGGGTATGTATGGGGTAGGGTGTGTGTGTGGGGTGATGGGTCCTGGGTGGGAGGGTGGGGGTTGGGTAACAGTCAAGGACATTGGTGGACGGTTTTCTTTTTACAGGAAAAAAATTATGAGGGACAGTTTTCTTCTCTTCAGGGAGTTTGCTGAACACATGGAGAGGGTTCATAGAAGAGCTACACGGATGATCGATGGGGTGCAAGGTTGGGACAATCAGGATAGGTTGACCAAATTGGGGATGTATACGATGGAATATCATAGGCTGCAGGGAGACATGCATGGTCTTTAAGGCCCTTGCTGATACCAATTTGAGGGAACAGTTGGGGTTAAAGCTACGGGAACAACCAGATCAGACCAGAGCACATCATTTGCAGTTAACAAGGGAAAGGTATAGGACTACTTAAAGAAACCACTGGTTTAGTGTAAGAATTGTGCCAATTTGCAACAGACTGCCACTGGAGGTGGTATCTAATAGTACCATGCAGACTTTTAAAATGAATCTGGATAGATACCTGATTGAAAATAATATTCTGAGATATCAGTAATTTCTAGTGGTGAGCTGTATGGACAGTAAAAGTCTTCTGAGCTCTGAACAAATCTATGAAACCTATGAGGACACTGGGGGATTGGGCACCCTCAGTATCTGTATACTGTTTGTGGGGGGGTTACAGAGCGGACAACAATGGATGGACAGATGAGGACACTGGGGGATTGGGCACCCCAGTATCTGTATACTGTTTGGGGGGTTACACAGTGGACAACAATGGATAGACAGATGAGGACACAGGGGATTGGATACCCCAGTGTCTGTATACTGCATGTGGGAAGGTAGGTGACACAGCTGACAATGATGAATGTTTTTCTTTTTTCAGGATAAAAAAACAAGCATTTCTCACTGCCGAACATTTGATGCATTGGAAGCTGTTTGTCTCTGCATCTTGTTTATGCCCTTGAGGTACTTGAACGTGTCTATCATGTTCCCCCGCTCCCTCCTTTCCCCCAATAAGTACATCTTGAGGTCCTTTTAATCTCTCCTGATATGTTCTGTGTTGCAAGCCATGTACCATCTTGGTTGCCTTTCTGTAGACTGCCTCTACCCTGTTAATGGCCTTGCGCAGTTGTGGTCTCCAGAATTGCACACGGTACTGTGGGTGAGGCCTCACTAGTGTATTACACAATGGCATCACCACTTTACGCCTTCTGCTAGTGATACATCTGCCTATACATCCCAGCATGTCACTGGCTGTCCTTGCAACATTTATGCTCTGCTTTGACACCTTTAGGTCATTAGAACTGATACCGCTTAGGTCCCTTTCTTCCTTGGTGATCGTCAGCACCTCCTCCAATCCTGTAACTCTCCCTGGGTTTCCCTCTTCTCAGGTGCATTTTTTGTGCTTCTTGGCATTGAACCTCAGTTGCCACTCCTTAGATCAATTTTCAACCCTCTCCATGTTCCTGCTAATTTTCTCCACCTCTTCTGGAGTATTCACACTGTTGCAGATGTTAGTGTCATCTGCAAACAGGCAGACAGATCTTTCATTGTAGCCCTTCATCAATGTATGAAATGAAGACACTGAACAGGACTGGTCCCAGGACTGATCCTCCCTGAGGTACCCTTTCCCTGGATTGGATCCCATTACCACCATCCTTTGCCTCCGGCCCATCAGCCAGTTTCTAACCCAGTTTATCAGCTTGTGCCCCATGGCCAGTCTACCCATCTTGTTAATCAGCCTTCTATGTTGGACATTGTTGAAGGCTTTGCTGAAATCAAGGTACGTGATGTCAACCGTCCCTCCCTGATTTACTTCTTTAATGAGACATTAGGGTTTCTAACCCTAATGCCCCACCCCCACCATGCAGAGACTAAGAGGCGTTGAGGGTGTCCCTTTGAGTTGTCATCTGTATTGCTCATGCCATGCCACCCCATCCTTCACACACTGAAAGGCATCGTGGTGTGCCTTGGGGTCTCTGGACCTAATGTTCACCCCCTTCCATATGAAATAAGCTGAGAAGAGTGCAGTATATGATAATGAGGTGAACATTAGGGCCAAAGACTCCAAGGCATACCCCAATGACTATCACTGGCTGCAGGGTGGGGATGGGGGTGGATTGGTTGTGAGCATTACTGCTGATGATCACAACACACATGCCTGATCCTTGTCAGTCTCCACAGGGTGTGGGGGGGGGGCATTACGGTTGGAAACCCGTAATGCCCCAGGTGTTTGTTGACATTTTCACTCCAAGTTTTTAACATGGGCTTTTTAGGACCCCACCTCATGAACAGTAGCACTATCATTTCATTACTCAATTCCAAAAGGTGATCTCATGCAGCGACTGTGCCATTCAGCACCCCAGATGCGAAAACACATTTTGGCCAGGATGTGAAAAATGATGGATGTACTGTTCATGAGGAAGTGTTAAAAAATTGCAATGTTGAAAATCTGGAGTGATAATATGAAAAATTGACAAAGTTATGAGCGTGCGTAGAAACTGCACAATGCACACCTGTAACGTGGTCCTGTTTTGGAATAGTTTCACCAAATTTTCAACATGGGCTTTGTGGGACCTCCTCTCATGAACAGTGGCACTGTGATTTTGGTAATCTGTTTTGAAAGTTGATTTCCCACAGCAACTGCAACATTCTGTTTCACAGGAGCAAAAACACATTTTGGGCAGGAAGTGAAAATTGACAGCTGTACTGTTCATAAGGAGGTGTGAAAAAATGGCAATGCTGAAAATCTGGAGTGAAAATATTAAACACTGGCGAAGTTACAAGCATGAATAGAAACTGCATAACGCACACCCATACGCAGTTATTTTTGGAAAATGTTTCACCAAATTTGCAACATGGGCTTTTTGGGACCCCACCTCATGAACAGGGGCACTGTAATTTTGTTAATTTGTCCCAAAAGGTGATTCCATGCAGGGATCACAAAATCACTTTTTGGGAACGAGAAACGAACTGACAGTGACAGTGTTCATGAGATGGGGTCTCAAGAACCCCATGTTGAACATTTTAGGCCAAAATTCCTAAAAATTGCTGAGATATCAACTGATGTTGAACCCCCCCATTGAGTCCCTTTATACGACTTACCTTTGATTTCTTCAGTTTGCAGTTCGGCTTTCAAGAGTACAGATGTGTCCTGATCCACAGCAGATGACAGAGCTTGACCTCTGAAGGTAAGTATGGGGTGGGGTGTGGGGGTATGGGGAGTTGGATGCACAGTAGGAGGGTAGTGATGGGGGAAGGGGGACAGGGAGAGACAACGAGGACCGTTTTCTGTTTTACAGGTTAATAAAAAATACTGCAAGGACAGTTTTCTTCATTTACAGGGAAAATGGAATTTAGGCAAACTGGGTGGGCTCCCAGTGTGCCACAATAGTGGGGGGATGCTGATATGGGGTGGGATTATGATATATGATTTAAACAGGGAGCCAAGTACCAATCACTAGCTGGATGCCTACTAACCGTGGGACTGAAGCTGACAGGCAGATTTTAAGAAAGGACTGACGACTGATGTGGGTTCACACTGGATTCCTGTATCTTTTATCCCCTTACTAAGCATCCCTCAATGCCTGCCATCACAATCAAAGTGCCATCTGCACCAGTCTGCCACGGTTGAACCTGTTACCTTGATAGGACCACGATCACTGCTCTTCATTAAATAAATAAGGTACACCATATAACCAATTTACCATCAAGAACTGTTACATCAATAATAGTATACTGGAAAAGCTAAGGGTAGACAGTGATAGACTAGAGGTGGTGGACAGACAGATAGGAGATAAATAATAGTAGTGAATGTGTTGTTAACTTAGACTGAATAAACCTACCTCAAAATCTGCCTGTCAGTGTCTACTGCATGATATATCCTGGTGACTTCAGTATTAGCTGCTGAAAAAAAATCATTCTGTCAGTCGGAAGTTAAGACTGGACTGATGCGGTTCCACTGGATTTGTGTATCTTTCTTTTCTCACCTTATTAAACTTCACTCACACTTCCTTCTGCACCAATCAGCCACAGCTGAAACTGTTTCATTGATTGGACCATGAATGATCACTGCAATTCATTAATTAATATGTTATGTAACGCAAACTCAAAAAGTGTTTTTTGTTAGATAAATAAATCTTTTTTTTTTTAGCTGAGGTTTCAGTCTCCAATACTGCTAGTGGCTAGCCAGGTACTCTAGTCACACAACAATCAGCTCCCTCACCAAAGACAATTAATGCACTGTGCCAGTGCCAGTGGTCAACAAGTTAGACAACCCTCCCGGCACGTGACCTTCACACGCTGATTCCTTATCCTGCCATGGCAGCGCGTGCCCGTCCACTTGCCAAATGACTATTAGAATCAGCAGCAGAGGCATTCAGAAGCTGCAGCAGTGGACTAAAATGGGAAAAAAAACTTCTCAATATCTTCTTGGCCAGTTCCTAACCTCCCCTCCCCCCAATCAGTGTCGGACTGATCTGGGTCCCAACTAAATGTAATAAAAAAAAAAGGCAAAACTGAAATCATTCTCCACCAGCTGATTTTGTTGCCTCCCTCCCCCCCCTTATTTTTTGCATGTACGCTTGGTCATACAGAGCATATGTCTGTGTGAACATGTTCAGGTCTGTCAGCCTTTTCTTATATGTCCTGCCTTTCTGACTGTGGATCAAACTAGTGACACTTTATGGCACTGTCTCAAGATTGTTAAACTGACCTGAAGCCTTATGATTGCCTTTGATGATGACCCCATGATCCCCCCTCATCTACTGCTGTGCTAACTCTGCCTCATCCATCTAGTATTCTGTGGGTGGGTTCTTCTTATCAATGTGCATTACTCTGAACTTTCTGGAATTGTACCTCAGCTACCAGAAGGAAGTCTCTAGGATGCCCTCTGCCCTAAAGGCCATTGTAAAGTGTAGGCCAGAGGAGTCACTCCCTGATTAAGTCACAATGTCCCAAGGAAGGTAAGAAACAGAGGCTCCACTCCTGTTAAGTTAATCTGTTTTTTCAGTTACTCTGCAACTCTTTATCATCTCCAGTGTTTCGTGGTGAACCACTTCATCAGGGTTATAGCAGTAGTACTTCTATTATCAATGCTTGAATCTCTTCTGAGACTCTGTATTGCTTGGTTCTTTCCTTAAGTTAGTATACAGCCTGCTTGGCTCAGACCTCTTGTATGCTAACTACATCTGTTTAAAGAGGTAGAGTATATAAATGATATAACTGATTAATTAAACATGAGTGGGGCCATTGAACCTTAGCTGCCATAGTTTGGATCATCTTTTCAGTCTTTACATGTTCCTCCTCAAGTTCCTGATTCCTTCCTGTTCCTGATCCCTCTTCACTGTTCACTCTGCTGCAGAGTTTTGCATCATACTCAAAGAGACATGCCTTGCCCTGGATACCCTCTCCAATGTCACAGATGAACATGTTGAACAAGACAGGAGCCAAAACTGACTCATATGGCACTCCACTTGAGACCTCCCTGGCCTCCAGTTTAATCCCATTCCTTAACATCTTCTGTTTCTTTCCCCACCTTGTTATCAATCTACCGATCCCTTAATCCTCAAGCTTTTTAAAAAGCTTCTTATAAGGAACCAATCAAAGGATTTGCTGAAGTCAAAATAAACCACATTAACTGTCTGCACCCTGTCACTGCCCCAATGAATCATCAAAGAATACAAACAGACTGGTCTGGAACTATCTTCCTACCACAAACTCATGCTGCTTACTGTCCTTCCACCCTTTAGATTCCAGGTATTCCACCATTTTTCCTTAACTATGGTCTCCAGAAGCTTTTACAGGAGAAAGAAGTCAGACATCCAGGTAACCTAAACAAATGACCTATTTTTTTTTATTTTAGTATTTTTTGACCGGGTAAGTGCACTAGACAAATGCTGCCTACTTTCAGGCACGACCCAGGGGAATGGGATACAGATGAATGCTAACTGATCTTGAACCAGATTAAGCTGTTGGTAGTATTTTTAGTGAATGGGGGGAAATTTGTCCAGGACACCAAGGAAACTTCCCCTATTTTTTTCTTTTTTTTGCAATTAACATTTTATTGAACATTTAAATACAAACACTTGCGGAGACAAGGTAGGAATAAGAAATAAAACACAGATGGGGTCACATAAAGTACAATCAGTACAATCCAAAAAAAAAAAAAATAGAGATACATACAGCCTCCACAAGCCCCCCACCCCAACCCATCCCACCCCACCCCTCCATACAAGGCACTGCAATTAGAAACCATCTGGGAGAAAAGAAAAAGAGGCAACACTACTATAGGTTCCTTATGAGTAAGCTGTTACCAATGGAGACCAGATTTTCTCGAAACAGGGCAACACATTATTCAATATGACAATCATCCTCTCGGTCCTGAGGCTCGAAAGAAACTCTGCCAACCATTCAGAATAAGTGATTAGGCAGGGATCCTTCCAGTGCCTCAACACTATTTTTTTTTTAACTATACAAGAAATCATGGTTATATAAAATTTCCTCTGTTTAACCATACAACCCGACATATCACCTAATAGACATATTTCCGGGGTAAACAGATCCTCTAATCCCAGTAATGGATCCGCTTTACTTTTGATTTCATTCCACAGAGGGGCAATGTTAGGACAGTGCCAAAAGATATGGAGAAGGTCTCCCCCCTCCCTGCCACACATCTGTAACACAGAGAACTCTGTGCTAACTTTAGATCCTGTAACTTCTGAGGTGTATAATAAATATTGTGCAATATTTTGAACTGCACCAGTCTGAGATGATCTTGTCGGATCAATTTGTGGCAATTCAGCCAGATCCGTGCCCAGTCCCAGGTTATGTTAGGGAATACTTTGGCCCAGTATGAACTAGGTGCTAGGTTGTCTCTGAAGGCCCAATTGAACAATGCTAAATAGATCTTGGAAATAGCCTGTGGGGCACCGACCAATACGCTAAGGTCTTCCCAGAATGAGATGCAGGGTGAATAAACGGATGGCTACTGCTTCTCTGAATCAGAGCATGACGTAATTGATATACTTTGAAAATATCCTCTGAGCCAAATCAAACTTCACCAAAATCTGCGCGCTGAAATTATACCGCCATCCGTGTTTATAAAATCTTTCAGGGAGCAAACAGCTAAGAAGAGCAACCAGTTCTGTTTAATAGTCCGATATCCTATCCGCCATGCGGATTCCCCAAACAAACTGCCCCATGTCCCACATTTATTCATACTTCAAAAATTACATAACTGATTATGTATTCTAAGAAAGTCAATAGGAGATTTTTTCAGTAAAGAGGAAGCAAGCGAATGGATACATAGGGTAAAGCCTTGGGATTAATATCTCGCTCTTAATAAAACTAAATTCCAAATTAACCCATAATGGAATGTATCCCATATTAGTGGTGGTGTTTTCACAATACATCCATCTCCATATTTATTTAGATCGCTGCCCAAAAATAAAGCGCAAAGTGAGGCATTCTCAGACCACCAAGATTTTTGGGGCCGCCAACTTAGAATCGACATCCTGGCCTTCTTATGTCCCCAGACGAAATCAGCCAATTCACCGTGAAGTTTCTTAAACCAAGAAAGGGGAATCCAAATATTTAACATAGATAAGGGATAGAAAAGCCTGGGGAATATATTCATTTTTACAATATTTATTCTCCCCCATAAGGACAAAGGCAATTGTGTCCATCTTTTGAGATCAAGTTTGATTGTGTGGATCAAGGATTCTAAGTTCAGTTGACGCAGTCTATCCTGACTGCTTGTCAAAAAAAGGCCTAAGTATCTAAGAGATTTAGAATCCCATCCTAAACCTAGTCCTATGACATCAGGCTTAAATACTCTGTTGTTCAAAGGATACCCCTATTTTTTTCGAGAAGTGCCATGGTATCTTTAACATCCACCTGAGCTACAACCAGAGCAGGCAGATGGGACCTCAGTTAAATATCAACCTTGGGGTCCCCCAGGGCTCTATCCTTGGGCCCCTTCTGTTCTCAATTGTTATCAACAATGCAGCTCAGGTCTTTAAATCCTGCTCAACTATTCTCTACGCTGAGGACCTAATCATCTATACTAGGTCTTCTAGTATTGCCTGAATAAACACATCACTTACTTCAGACTTCAGTAAGGTCTTAGACTGGCTACTAGACCATAAGCTTGTACTAAATGAAAAGAAAATGAAAGCCATGCTCCTAAGTTCCACACCGAAGATTAAGGCCTGTTCTAGTTTGCTGGAGGTTCTTCACCCAGGAGGATTTCCACTTGAAAATGTTACTTCCTTCAAGTACCTTGGGATCCTGCTGGACCAGTCCCTGGATTTTAATCTTCACATTCAGTCCTCGTGTAAAGCTGTAAACTCAAAAGTGGGAGTAGCTTTTTTTTTTTGCCCTCTTTTTTGGCAGGACCACTGGCAGCCATCCGCCCTGGTCACGGCCCCCGGAGACCTCTACCGCCATCAATTGCTGCTGAGGACCCTCGGTCACCCCCGGCTTGCCCCCCCGGAGGGTGGGGCCATAGGCCACCGCCGTGACCCCAGAACTGTGACAGGTCAGGGTCCGCGAGCGGCTACAATGAGCTCTCCAGGAGGGCTTCATTGATCAGTGGTCCTGCCGCCATCTTTTTCCACCTAATTTTCTCCCGGAGGCGGGGGCGTGCAATGATGCCAGCGTCCGCCCAGCCTCCCTCCCCTCGTCGAGGTCGGTTGCGTGGAACTCCGGTCTCCACCAGGGTTCCCAAGCGCACCGAGTGCTGCCCACGCCCTCCCCCCGGAGTAGGAGAGCTGTCCATTGGACGCTCGATCCTACTCCCCCCAGCTGGCCCTCCGATGACCCAGATCCGTTCCTGAACCCAGGTCGCCAGCGTCGAAAGCGGAAATCCCACCGCTGCGCCGACGGGCCGGCTAACTGGGAGTAGCTTACAAAACGAGCTACATGCTTACACCGTCGGCCAAATTAGCAATTGCCTGAGGTATTCTGCTCCCAACCCTTACTTATGGTGCCTCTATTCTTACCTCTGCCCATAAAACCTCCCCACTAAAATGTGATGTAACTTATAACAATATATGCCGATTTGCCTCTTCGTTGCCTCAACTCAAACATCACTGCCTTCCTTATAAGGATCTGAATTGGCTCTCGCCCTCTGCCAGTAGACAATACTACCTTGGATCACTAATGGACTCGATCATCCGGGTAAAAAAAACATCCCAGCTGGCTGCTTTGCTGGTCCCTCAACCATCCTCCCATGGCCTGCAATCAGCTGACAAATCCTTGCTCTATGTTCTGAGATGTCGGATGACTAAAGGCACAGGGGCCTTCCAATACTCTGCTCCCAGGCTATGGAATGCTCTTCCACTTAGCCTCTGGCTGTCTCAGTCTCACTTTGGATTTAAAAGTGAATATCATTGTTATCTGTTCTTAGCTGATACTTGTACATGTTTTGACCCAACCTGAAGCTCTTGAGACTTACCAGGAATGTCAACCCTGCTCTAATCCAGCTCCAAGACTGTCTCCTCTTCCCCTCCACATATTTTTCCTTCTCTTTGTAAATAACTTCTTGACTACTAGTTCTCTTCCTTCTTGAACCTTGTTGCTGACCATCCACTGTTGTTTTACCAGTTACCACCCCTGACCTTCCTTCTGTCAGTCTTTCTTGTTATGTTTGAACATTCCTCACATTTCTCTCTATATAACCTTATTATCTTATTAACCCTTTCACTCCACAGGTCAGGTCCATGGTTTCTGCACTTATTATATAATGTACTGCCATTATTTGTATAATGCTTGCCATTATTTTTTGTTGTTTCTACTCATTGTATTTTTGTACCACTGCTGTACTGTTCCTCTATTTGTATTATTGTACCCATGTTGCTGTTGTTCAACTGTTCTCTTTTTGTTGGACTCTTGGTTCGTGCCTGAAAATAGTCATTTTATGGCTGGTGCACCTACCCGGTTAACAGAAACTAAATAAACAAATAAATGTCTCATCCAAAAGATGGCACCTCAGAAGTACAGCACCCCCTCTCATGCTGCACTGTAGTGTCAATATTGGGATTTAACCCAAGTGTCTGGTGTGGGGATAGAACCCACAGCCTTATGATCTCCTGGCCTCAGAAGTGAGTGTGCTACCTGCTGAGCCACTGACCTATAATGATAGGTAGCGATTAAAACTTGTTTATTTCATAAAAACAAGTGCAAACACAGCAAACGACATAACTGCACCCCCAAAATAAACCAACGTTTCATGTAATTTGTTTGCTTTTTCAAGGTGTGGTTTACAGGTGGAGGTACACCTGTTTTAAAGTACCAGCTTAAAGGTGTATACCCTTCTGTTTTAATTTTTATATCTGGTAATGCATTGTACTCATAACCCACTGAACTCATCATAAAAAACAACATCGTGATGGGCAAGCACTACACCGATAAACCCTTATAATATGTTCATACGTATATCATTTCAGTATAAGGAATAGTTAAAAATTACCCACCCAGGTAATTACATACATTTTTTCATTCATTTTTTAACGTGATTGGCAACCTATAATATTAGTGGTCAAATAAGAACTGATAAGTTTACAGCACCAAACCACTGGTTTGGATTTCCCTAGGGTACACTTCTTGAAATGAAAAGAGAATAAGAATACATTTTTTAAGACCTCCCCCATGAGCTTTAGGAGGTATTAAGTAGAATGAATATCATTTCTTAGATTCAGTGATGCAGATGAGATTGAGAATTGCTAAGATGTGCACCCTGCCTTTCTCTGAGACACAGATGTATGTATGTTACACCACAGATGTTTAGTGAAATATGTAAGGATTGGTATTGGCCATGTACTAGGGTCAGCCCACAAAAAGAACAGATAACCCATTTTGAAAATGAAGGATATGTTATATATGAAGGAAGCAAAGCTGTATGAGTTCTACCTGCACACTATACTTAGCAGTTATAGCGCCATGTTCCAGTGGGTCTAGCACTCAGCAAAGTGTTTCCACACTCTTAGTAGCGATTGTCAGTCAATTAAGTCATTCATTCACATATCTGGACTGACTTGTATGGTATGGGCTGCGCCCATTGGCTCATCTCTGAACCAATGGCGTGCAGCCTACCGACTGTCAGTGTTGACGGCGGCCAGGCGGATGAGTGCTGCCGCCCCACCGGCTGACGAGGCGGGGGTGGGGGCTCTGTGGGTGGGTATGGTGGGGGCCATTAGATCACCAGGGATTTCTGACTTGGGGGTGTGGATGCCGCCCGCGATCGGGCTTCTGCGGTCCACTGGACCACCATGGATATTGGACTTTGGGGAGGGAGGTCTAATGCCCGGATTGGGCTACTCGGGGAGGCCAGTTTCAGTTATACCCTGATCGGGCTAATGGGGACTACTATTATGCCCGCGATCGGGCTAATGGGGGGGAGACTACTATTATGCCTGCAATCGGGCTAAAGGGGGGGAGTTTACTATTATTCCCACGATCGGGCTGCAGGGGGCGTCAGTCCCCAATGGCTGCTGCCTGGCAGGGCGCCAGGTACAAGTCGTCGCGGATTGGTGCACCTGCATGCTAATGGCATGCAAATGGGGCCGTAATTAGGTGCAAATGGCCCCCCTGCGCCTTTCATAAATTATGGCCCCATTTGCATGTCACCCTTTGAATATCGAAGGTGCTGTGCATGGCGCAATGGAACTTGCGCCACTGCATCTCAATGCTCCACTCTGACCACTTGCACTGGCACAGTTCCACTGCGCCATGCACAGTGGTGTGGTCAGGGCGATATTCAAAGGTTGTTTTACAGCGCAACTTCTGTTGAATATCGCCCACACACCCCTCAGGCAACTAATTTGAGCGTAGGGCTTACACACAAAATGGTGCAGTTTGAATATCTGGGCCTATATATGTACATATTTGTTTAGAAACCTGACACTCTGATGAAGAGTCTTCCAGAAACATAAAATAAGATAAAACGTCTGGATGTGAATAAAAAATAAATTTATGAATTGAAAATATCTTGCTTGGTGAGTGGGTCATTCATGTCCAAATTCTGCATCTACATTTATAATGGTTACAGACACACTTCAAAGACTACTGCTGACAGCGTATACAAATGCACCCATGTGGTACAACACAACTGCAACACAGGTACCTGACACACTGTACAGTAGCTGTGCAACCATTATGGACATGAACAATATCCTCCCTAAAATGACAGTTACCAACAGATAACAGATAGGTCCATGGATTCCACCTTGTCATTTGGTGGTTTGGCTTACTCACCTTGGAATTCCAATATGACATGCACTATAACACTGAGACCAGTGTGTGATGAACAGGATGTGTGCTGTGGTTGGGGGTGGCAATCAGGATACAACTGTTGCTACACATGGTAGGGATGAAGCAGCCTAGGGTGATGTAGGGTACACTGTGCCATGGGTAACCACACCATCCCCACAGGTGAAGATGTGAAATGACAGTATGGCCCCGTACCGACATTGCCGATATAGCACACAGGATACATGTAGGTATGCTTGACACTGTGCACCAGTATAATGACACTAATACTGTAATGCCCATGGAAATGTCCATGAGGGTGATGATATGTATAACAGTGTAATGGCACACACAGTGAACCGTGCTCATACCAGCGTGGCAGACACGTGCCCACTGGGTTCAAACTGAGAGCAGATAACCCAGCCTATCAAGTCCATATATAGCCCACATTGGAATACCAAGGTGACAATTAAGAGAACCCACCTTAACATGCAGGGAATGTAGGGATGATATGTACTGTAGCCAATTCATATGTGTCCACACACACATGACTATACAGGTATATGTGGTATGTTGGGCGGAACCAGCAGTGACCACAGTATACCAACATAGAGGTCCACAGATTATCTGAGTGGTAGATATCCTTCATGGGCCATACCCTGTACCCATTATGACAGATCCCATATGTATTGAATGCCCATGAGGTATGCACTACAGGGTGACACATACTGAAACCTGAATGGTGGCCATACAGGTGAGACAGTGGATGTGGCAACACCAATCACAGACATGCATTTCATGTCCAAAAACTAGCATAAGCACATCACATTATCCTCCCATACAACAGTAACAGACAGCACTGCCATCCACTGTATGACAACCAGGTGGACACCATTGCCAAACACTGGTGCCTTCAGTGACTGTGCAGTGGAAAATCAGCTGTGGTGGAGTGTGGAGGGGTATAGTCATTGACCAAAGGTTTTGTGCACTGGACACATCTGTATGCTACACATGCAAAGCAACAAGCACAGCAACAGTGGGGGTACTCCATGTGGCAGACCAACATGCCTTGTCCCACACAATGTGCAGTTGGAGGACAAGTAGGTTACAAACCAGCATTGGCCAGATATATGTGGCTGAGCGATGGGTGTCATGCAGACATGCCTGAGACAAAGGAGATCAGACCACTGTTGTGAGGCGGTGCATGCTGCAAGTGATGTACAATAACACATTCCAAATGTATACAGTATATTGTCAAGAATGTCCACAGAACAACTACAGAGGCACACACTGTGTGGTGGACCGCTGGACTGACACACATGCATACACACACACACACACACACACACACACGGGTAACCATAAACAGGAGCATTTATTCATGTAAAATGTAACACAGCATTAAAACAGTACTGTTGCTGTTCTGCGACAGGAAGACTTAATCCAAGACAAGAATTGTTTAATATGTAACCTTGAACAAGAGAACATATGCAATTGTAACTTAACCCGATGCCAATATACCATGGTGGCCTGACATCCAGAGTGTGCATCAGTGTATACCATAAGCGCATGCAGCACTGCCTGGACATTGTCTACATGTTGTAAGACAGGGTGAAGGTGGCCACCCAGGCCCCTTGCAAATTCCTGCAAGCCAGAACACCATAATTTCCCAACCTGACCATCCCCCACCACTGACACATCCTGTTGCCCACCCAGTGTGTGGGCAGATGTATGTCCCACCACACACACTGCACCACTGTCCACCACCAGCATGTCAGGACCTGTGTGGCTCTAGTGTCCTCATGTTCCTCCACAGCACCACCATTGATGTACTCACCAGTCTCAGCATTGCCTGTGGTTGGCTCCCCTGCAACATCACCACCCAGCTCATCACCTCTGTTGTCGTGTTTTGTCTGCTGTCGCAATCCGTATTATCAGTCCAGTCACCAGCTACTTGCTTCGATGTTGCCATGGCCTCTCTGACCATGTTCTTGGTGCACTCCTCATAGGCCCTTGCCTCTTTCCTCTTTCCTCTTGACATGACGCATTGCGCACTCCATGTTATGCCAACAAGGTGTGTGTGTGCAGCAGCTGTCCTCCCCATGATCCTGCTGGCACCTGCAAATAAGCAGAGGATACACAGTAAATGAGCATATCTAGTGAACCACCCACTGGCTCCCGATGCATGCATACAACATCACACCCACATTATGCACAGCTGGGTACTGTACCCATGAGATACATGTGCAACCATGCAGCTTCATTAACCAGACAATGGTAATCGATGATAGTGTTCTGTGTCCACTGTTGCTGACAGTGTCAACACTGGAACAGCATTTTTGTATGGTCAGACACTGTTGCTGGCCATCTGTTGGCCTTACCCCTCCCTGTGACTTTGATTGCTGTTGTCAACATGGAACACTCCACACAATGTGATGTGCCATTGTGCAACATACACTGTGTAAGGGTGCACATGTGTGGGCAAACATGCAGGAGACATGCTGTGCAAACCATGTGTGATTATTACTGCCCCATGATGCCTCCCCTTCCTTGTGATGTGTCAACAGCAATGATATCCTGACCATGTATGCATCCATACACCACCACTTGTGTGTCCACTGTATGTATGGGTATTGAACAGATGCCCATTACCTGACATGGCCTATGTGGTAGCCTTACCATACAGACCTGATGTGTCCCTGCCCAGAGCCTGCCCACACCAGCCTAGTGTCCTCCATCTTCATTTGTGGTGCTGACATGCATGCTATGCTGGTTGCTATCAACACATTACAGTGCTGTACAGCTGTCTATGTGGGCCTGGAGATCCTTGGGCCATGGAACACTGCACTATCAATACCACTATCAAAGTCAAATTCACACACTAGGACATGGGCATTGGACAACAGCAGCATGGAGGTGTCAAGGCATTGCTGATCCTTGTCACCCTCTTACATGCATCTGTAGTACACATTGCTCCCCATTGCTACACACACACCATTTATTTGTTTATTTATTTGAAAGTTTGTGACCCGGAAAGGCACACTGAGCTGTGGCTCATTCCCAGGTGTGACCCAGTGGCATGGGAAGGGGAATATTTGTACAGATGTAAACTGACTTACAGAACCAGATTAAGCTGTTGGTGGTATTCTAGTAAATGGGAGTTTGGCCAGGGCACCGGGGAAATTCTTCTACTCACCTGTAGGGGAACTGCTGTCTGACAAGATGGTAGACCAGGTGGTTGCAGAGCTGGGGGTTATGCAGCAGGCTGGGGAACCATCCTCTACCCCAGCTGCTGACCATCAGGAGGACAAGAGAACAGAAGAAATAGTAGTGGTTGGCATGTCAGTGAACGTTCCTGAGGTATCTATCTTAACTGATGCTGAAATGGATGTGAAAGCTGCTGAACTACAGCTGGATATGGAGATGAAAGAAAAAAAGGAAGCGGAAGCATTATGTAAACTAATGGCAGTCAATGAGAAACAATATTGAAGAAGGAAAGCCGAGTTGAGACAGAAAAAAGAGAGAGAACTGGCTTTGTTTAAACAGCGTTTTTCTATGGAGGATTTGAGTCAACAGGACAGTGCCCGCTAAATGCCTGTGATGGCTCCCAGTGTTGACACTGACAAACAGCTGTTTCCTTCCTTGCAGACAAATCAAACAGAGCCACAAACTACTAGTGGGAGAATCCACTCTGATTTTGGATTACATGACCTTCTGGGCACAGGAAACTGGTTACCAGAATGTGCTTTGCAGGAGGCTGGATGGAAAAGAAACGAGTCAGACCAATGGATTGTAGACCCCTCTTGGACTCCATCTGATATGCCAGAACTGGCTCCTTCAAGTTTCACTGTCCCAGTACCTCAGGCTCAGGCAGGCCATGTTGATTCCTCTATGAAATGTGATGAGAGTATTCTGCATGAGCTGAAACCCATGACAGATAGTCTATCTGAAATGTCAGGTCAAATGGATACTGAGGCTTCTGCCTCAGCCCCTGATGAATAAAAACAAGCAATGAAAGGAATGACAGGAGAACCACTTCCCTCTAACTCAGCTTCTACTCAGCAGTCGGCAGTCACCTCAGTGTCTTTGTTGCTTTCTTTTCCTCCCAAACAACCTAAGTTCTCTGATTTATTTGACCACATGGAACCTGCACCCCACAGGAATGCAGTATGCCTTAGATATAAAAGGGACATGGAGGGGCCACTGGACAGAACATACGTGGGGAAAAAACTGATTGAGGACTCACTGGGATTCTCCCCTGCTGACATTTATGCATTTATCCACATTTCTGGAAAGGATAATTATGATATAAGTTTTTGATCATTACAACCTTTGGAGAAATCTTGGTGGAAATATAACACAGTTAAATTCTCCCACCTGTGGACACTGTTCTTGGCTATACCCCTCACTAACCCCCTGATTAAAGTGGTTATGGTTATGTTCAGAAATGATGGAGTCCACATACAAGACATTTTGCATTGGCTAAACCAGAGGTGCGAAGCCCTTAGTTCACTAGAAGCAATTTTAGATTCTGAAAAATTTTGGACTGGGTGGTGGAGACTCAAAATTAAACTATGAAGCACTGCTGAGGGTCCTATCCATCTTCCAAATAGTTTCTTCCTTGGAAAAGATAGAGGGGGTTTGCTTTTACACAGGGCAACCCCATGCATGCTACAAATGTGGCTCCCGGATACACATCTCAAAAGTCTGTGATAAGCGTAAGTGTAACATTTGTGGAGAATTTGGGCATATCAGCCATCAATGTGTAAACCAGGCAAAATGCATCCTATGTGACGAGCATGCTCATGTCTTTCAGAACTGCCCATGGGCAGCATATAACAAAATGGATAAGCTGGATCAGGATGCTATGATCTTAAAAGTCCAGTAAACAGCAGATTTCCCAGAAAACTCTGACCCTACTCCACAAAAACAGGAGAAAACTCCTCAGACCACATTAGGAGTTGATCAGCAACAGGTCCAAACACCTACATCTCCCCTCCCCCTGATCACAGGATGGAAGAGGAATCTGGGGGTTTATTAGACCCATTATTATATCCAGTACAGTATTCAGATACCTCTGAGGAGGTGTTACCAGGTCCTTTCAAGATGCTTCCACCTCAAGCATGGATTACTGTACTCCCTAAGGGACATTCCTCCAGGTTAAATCCAGATAAACCTGAGGATAAAATTGAAACAGACAAGATTTTTGAGGTACTGGCCCCAAACAACTAGGGTGATTCTGACATGGAGGACATTGAATCGGATGCATCATCAAGTATCCCTGAAAGAAATACTACATTACAATCAGCAGAGAAATCCCTGGGTACCAAGAAGAAAATAAGGCAGAAAAAGTGACTTTCTTTTATTTATTTATTTTTATTTATTTGATATATCGGGTTTACAACCTTTGAGCCAGAGGCTCATTTACAAAGGTACCTCGTCACATGTAAGACAGAAACTAATACAGACAGGGTATAACAACAATTACATTAAGCGTGTGTTACAGTCATTTGTCACAGACATTATTTGCAGTATTTGAATGTAGATATTTACAGTCATTATTTACAGTATTTGGATGACGATATTTACATCATCACAGCAGAAGGACATTATTAGCTTGAGAAAGCATCTAAACAGAGTAGTCAGTCCTATTCATGGGTTTGGTATTATTAATGGAGGTTGCAATCCATAATGGACTTTGTCAGAGAATTTGGATTAGAGTGGGTGAGAGAGTGAAATGTTAGTTGCAGTTACAGGAGCGGATATTGAAGAGGTGGTTGCAAAGAGTGGTTTTGAAGTAGGCGATCTTGGGTGCACTAGTGATGGTGTTTGGGAGTGCATTAAACCAAGTGGGGGCCCTGTAGTGGAAAGATCTCTGGGCAAGGGAGGTTTTTACCTTGGGCACAACCAGTGGTGCTTTCTCTGAGTTGTGGGTGGAGATAGTGGGGGTGGCAGGATGAAGAGAGGTGGTGACCCCAGGGAAGGGAGAGTCCAAGCAGTATTTTCTTGGACAGTATGCAGGTCTGGTAGCAGAGCCTTTCATCGAGGTTGAGAAGATTGGTAGAGGTATAGAGGGAGCAGGTGTGAGTGAGCCTAGGTGTGCCAGTTAAGAGCCTGCAGGCCTTGTTTAGGGAGATCTGGATTTTCTGGAGTGTGGAGTTATCTGCTGCCCCACATATAGGGAGCCCATAGTCCACTAGGGACAGTATTGAAGAGGTGATGGCAAGCCTAAGGGCATGGGGGGGATGCAGTCCCTGTGTCAGTAAAGGAGTCCAATCCAAGTGTTTGTTGCTGCAGCAAGGGTGTTTATATGATCATGGAAGGTAAGGGCCGAGTTGAGGGTAAATCCAAGATATTTGTAGTTGGATACCTGTTCAAGGGGGTGCTGGGTGCTGGGGAGGATGCGGAGAGGTGCACTTTTTGCTTTGTTTTGGTGGTGAGAGAAGATCATTGATTTAGTCTTTTTTAAGTTTATGACCAGTCTACAGTTCTTAAACCATGTTTCAGCCTGGGAGAAGGCATGTTGGAGGGAGTCCTGAAGGGGCGTGGGTTTATGATGTGAAGCAAAGAGCACTGCATCATCTGCATATGGTAAGATTTTTGTGGAGCAGGCCTTTGGTAAGGAGTTTAGGTAGAGGGAGAAAAGAAGTGGCCCCAGGATAGAGTCCTGGGGCACCCCAGAGTGGATGGGTAGTGTGTCGGATAGGGTTCTGTTAATTTTGATGAATTGGGACCAGGCAGAAAGGTAATTGGAGCACCAGGCTAGGAGGCCTGTGGAGAAACCAAGTTGGTGGAGAGAGTCGAGAAGGAGAGGGTGGCACACTGTGTCAAAGGCCTTGGCTAGGTCTATGAACACAGCTCCTGCAATGTTACCGGCGTCTAGAGAGGAGTGCAGAAAGTTGGTGAATTCTAGGAGGGCTGTGGTGGTGCTATGGCATGAACGGAAGCCATGCTGCTCTGGGCATAGGATGTTATACTTGTCTAGGTATTCAGTGAGTTGGGTGGCAACCACTTTTTCTAATGCTTTAGAGAGGGGGAAGAATGGAGATGGGTCGATAGTTATTTGGGGAGGCTTTGTCACCACTTTTATGGATGGGGGTAATGACAGCTGTTTTCCAGGCACTAGGGAATTGCCCTAGGCATAGGGATTTGTTGAGCAGGTCCATTAGGGGGACTAGGACCTCGTTGAGGACTAGTCAAAGGAGCCTGGCATCTAGGAGATCATTTATAGGGTTATTGCTGTTTAGCGCTTTTTGTAGGTAAGGACGAGTTTCGTGGGTGGATATTTTATGCAGCAGGAAACAAGGATGCTGCAGGGTTGGGTAGGGATTGGGGCACAGGGTGAAAGAAACAACTAGGGAGAACATTGCTGAAATCCAAGAAGGTGGTACTTAGACAGTTTGCTATGGTGATTGTGTCTGTGGAGGCAGTGCCATTTATGGTGAGCTGGGAGGGAGGGAGGTGGGGAGCGTGATTTCCCATTGAGTTCTTTGATATTACTCCAGAAGGTCCTCGCAGACACCACGTGGTTGTGACAGCAGATTGATAGTGGTCTGCTTTGGCCTTATGGATGGCTCGAGTGCATCTATTGCGAGCGGCATTATAGGATTGTCTGTCCACCAACCTGCCAGATACTGTGGCTTTGTGCCAGAGATTATCCCTGTATCTCAACAGTTGGAGTAGGGAGGGGGTTATCCAAGAAGCATGTTGCCTTTTGGTGTGGAGTTTGGTGAGTGGAGCATAGAGGTCACAGGCCTTGGTGAAGGCCTGTGTAAACAGGTATTCATTTACTGCATAAATGGAGGCCTCTACTTTTGCCACATTAAATGTGCACAGTCTGAGAAATAGGAGAAAAAGGAAAACATTGTTTCAGTTCTTTCATTCCTACACTTTGGACATAATTTTTGTCCAGAAAACGTGGCTTAAATCTGTGTGGGACATAAAAAAATGCCAAAAAGATTGGATCTGAGGGACTTCATACTGGTTCTATGGAACAGACACAGCCGATGGTTTAGGAATTATTTTTTCTGGTTTTAAATTTCGCTTACATGGGTTAGTCGACCTTTTGCCAGTACGCGTCCTAATTATAGCTGGAACCTGGGACTCATTTCCTAACCATTTCATCAATATTTATTGTACCAGGACCAAGGCTGAAAGATGAAAATGTTTGCTTTAATACAACTGCACTTAGCAACTGCATAAACTGCAGTTTTTGGTGGGGATTTTAATTGTAGTCTACAGCATGTAAATCACCGAGCTTCTAGTAAAAAAAAATTTATATGATTCTCATGTGTTGCATAAACGCATTTCAATTGCTGGGTTACAAAACTGTTTCTTAAAGCATCAAAAAGGTTGACTCTCCACCTTTCAGAAAGGAGCTCAGATCACTCAAATAGATTATCTCTTTTTATTTCTTCACAGGTCCAGCTACAAACAACAGAAATTGTGTCCATCATGTTTTCTGATCATTTCTTGGTAAAATCAGTTATTACAGTGGTGTTTACCCCATTGAAACATTTATCTTACTGGAAACTTAATATATCAGTGTTACAAAATAATATGGTAGTAACCCACCTGAACTATTTATTAAAGGTAAAACTCTCTGTTCTGGACCTCTGATGATTTTGGTTCTAGGTGGTTTGATACAAAAAAAGAAGTGACAGATTGGCTGAAAAAGTATGGTAAGACTGAAGCCCAGAACCAGTTTTTTCACACATTAAATTATGGGATCAGTTATTATGTCTGCAAACCATAGCGTACACTACCAGACTATATCTTTCTGCTCAAATCAACCACATTAAAAAAAAATGCAAAAAAGAGGAGGGAATTTAATGAGGCAATTGCTGTATGCCAACGTTTAAAGCTGGAATGGTATATGATCTTCCCAGCTACAATGAAGATCAGGCATGAAGGAGCAACATATAGCTTTTGGGAAGCTGAGAAAGCAAATAAATTTGTGATGGAGTTGCAAAAGAAGATTGGATGACTGCCTTGAAGGGAAGAAAGAGGAGAGCCCATGGTGGTCGCGAGGAGATGTGCGGTTTTGCCCTATAAATAGTTCCAGACTTTTTGTAGTATGCTGAGTTTAATTTGGTGGCAGTAACTTGGAGGGAGGAATGGAGAGTGCCTAGCCTGGACACTGCCTAGGATGTTAGAGGGGTGCAGTCGAAGGGAGTTCCCCTTTAAGAGTGTTTGGCTGGTTTAAAAACTTCCTTGTTCCCCTGTGAATCAACTGCGACTGTGCCTGGTGAGAAAGAGGTGAAGCATGAAGAATGAACTGAGAGCGAGCTACCCGAGTCTGTCCTTAAGGACTGTTTGTTAACTGGGGCATCTGTAAGTCCAGACTCGGCACCATTGACCGGGAGAGCCGTAGAGATCTGATCCACGAGGAGGGCCTAGACATTGATGTTAACTCGTGTGGCCTAGCCTGGTAGAGGGGAAAAAAGGTATGCAGTCTGGCTTTATTGATTGGGAGAGAGGAACCTAGATATTGGAACTGAAAGGATAGGATGGGTAGAAGGGGACAGGAGAAGGGACCTAATGCTAATGCTAATAGGAGTAAAAACTGGGTGGTAATGGAGGATGGGTGGTGAGATACGACCGATCTGGTCTAAACTTTGATGAGGGAACTGGGAACATGGGGAGGGGAGGAGGAAGAGGGAATTTTTTAAAAAGTGGTCCTTACTTTGTCGGTTTCATGTGCTTTCAAGGAGAAGGGTAAAGAGAATCGACTGCCGAGGGGGGCCTGCGCACTATGTTTGAATTGCAGGGCCTAGCCTTGTCAGTAGGGAGAGGGGGAGAATACAGCGAAGACTAAGAGAACGGCAATCTAAATAAAAGAATGTGGGGGATGGGACACTCAAAAGATGGTATATGTTTGGGTGATTGATAGAGGGAAGGGAAAGGCCAGTAAAAAGACGAAGAGGGTTAGCTAGAGGAAAAGGTGGGGGACTAGGCATGGTACTATTCTGACTTGAATGAGGAGAACAGGGTATAACAAGTGAATAAGTCTAACTATATGCTTAAAGGGATAGTGGATGGAGGGATAGGTAGGTAAAAGAATGTAATAACCTGGGGGGAGAAAAGGTTGATCAAAATGTTTTTTGAATAAAGCCCTTTAGAATATCATAGAGGTGAGAAAATACTAATTACAGAAATGTTGTATGTTATGAAAGGAGGAAGTGGAGCTTATACTGTATATAGGTTGGGGGATAAAGTTCAAATGTTATATGTTATGTTTTTTGATGTAGAATTGTATCTCAAGTCCACAGTAAGATATAAAATATGGAAAGAAATGCTACATATTAAGCTGGCCACAGAGGTGAACTCAGGTTTTAGGGATGGGGAGCTCCGGCTGTTATTAGTAGGATGGATCAAAAGGACAGGATGAATGTTGTCTTATGGAATGTGCGAGGCATCTCCTCCCCAATTAAATGTACCAGTATTCTCACAGCCCTCAAGAGGGTATAAGCTCAGGTCTCTCTGTTACAAGAGACACATTTGACTCCCTTAGAGCACCAGAAGCTGGTGAGGAATTGGGTTGGATCTTGTCATGCTGCATCCTTCTCTTCACATAAGAGGGGGGTGGCAATACTGATACACAAGCACCTTCCATTTAAGGTTTTAAGAGTGGTACAAGATAAAAAGGAGGGGAGATATGTGTTTGCAGAGGGAATGCTGCATGAGACACAGGTTACATTTGGGAGTATATATGCCCCCACTGTGTTTGAGCCCTCGTTCTACAGGAATATTTTAGATTTGCTTACAAGGGAGCAGTTTCAGAGGCTGATATTGGCGGGGATTTTAACTGCATGCCGGACACAATCATGGATCACTCGGGAGGTAGAGGTGGGGGGAAGCTGCATGAAACAACGGAGGGAAGGCATAGTGGAGCTAGATTTATTAGATGCATGGAGAACAGCTAACCCTACTCTTAAAAAATATGCTTTTTTTTCCAACCCCCACAAGACATGGTCTAGATTGGACCACATCTACATTGAGGGGGGCTGGTACCACAAGATGGTAGACGTGAGACATGGACCCATACACATTTCAGATCATGCCATGGTGATCATGACACTAGAATTTGAGGCCCATAGGTCAAAGCCTGCCTCATAGAGGTTTCCTCTATACCTGATGGGGAAGGAAGAGTGTCGGACCTTTCTAAAAGAACAACTGGGGAGGTATGCGGAGCTCAATAGAGAGACAGCACCATCCAGACAGGTGTTCTGGGACACGGGAAAGGCCTATTTAAGAGGGGCTATTATAGGATATGTAGCAGGATATAAGAAGGAACACACCAAGCGTTATGAGGAGTTACACTGACAGGTTAAAAAATTGGAGTGCAGGGTAGTTGGGTGGGGTGAGGAGGTCATGCAGATGCTGGCAATGGCAAGAGGGGCACTTAATAATATGCTGGCTGAGCAGGCAAGAAATCAGACATGGTTCATGAAACAAAAATTTTATGAGTGGGGTAATAAACCAGGACCCATGCTGGTGAACCTTATTAGAAGTAGAAGGGGGATTGCGAGAATCCAAGAGGTACATGGAAAAGGAGGAAGCCTAATCAGAGAGCCCCAGGCCATGGGGAAAAGTTTAGGAAGTTCTACAGGCCCTATATAAGACCGAGTGTGAAGGTACACTGGATAGATCAAGAGAATTTCTAGACAGGGCCAAAATTCAGAGAATTACTGAGAAGCAGAGGGAGGAGTTGGATAAAGAAATTTCTAAGGAAGAGATCAGAAGGGCTATACAGTGTATGAAGCCGGGTAAGGCGTCTGGACCAGATGGCCTCCCAGCTGAGTTTTATAAAGGAATGGGTCAGGAGGTGGTGAATTTGCTATGGGAGCCGTTTCGGAAGCCTAGACAGGGGAACCCACTCCCACCTACTATGGAGATGGCAACGATTTGTGTCATACCGAAAGCTGGAAGGGACCCACAGGACTGTGCCGCATACTGGCCTATATCCTTGTTGAATGTAGATGCTAAGATTTACGCTAAGGTATTAGCCGCCCGCTTGGACCGGTTGCTACCGCAGATGGTGCATCCGGACCAGATGGGCTTTGTACATGGCAGGCACTCCTATCATAATGTAATGAAGGTCCTAAATGTGGTGCACTGCTCTTCTCGGCAGCCAGGGATGATAGCAGTTTTGTCCCTGGATGCCGAGAAGGTTTTTGATCGAATTGAATGGGGAAACCTTTTTGAGGTACTGAACAGATTTGGACTGGGTGAAAGATTTGTTGCAACGGTGAAGGCTCTGTATGACTCTCCGCAGGTGGCGGTGCTGACCAATGGAGTGTTATTGGAGCAGTTCACCCTGTCTAGGGGGATGAGGCAGGGATGTCCACTTTTCCCACTACTATTTGATTTGGCAATTGAACCTTTGGCTATAGCCATAAGGCAAAACCCAAACATTAAAGGAGTGGGGGGGGGGTCAGGAGACAAACAACATAAATTATCACTCTATGCGGATGACATGATCTTGTACCTAAGTGATCCGGAGAACTCCATGCCCCCACTATTAGAACTTATAGAGGAGTTCGCTTCCTTTTCAGGATACAAGATAAACCTAGATAAGTCAGAGATAATGTATATGGGGAAGGGGAAGGTAAGAGGGAAGGAATCTTGGGGGTTGAGAGAAGTTAAGTCATCCTTTAAATATCTGGGGGTAAATATTGCAAAGACTACATTGGAACTTTATGGATTGAATTATACTTGGCTGATTGGGGGCATGATAGCAGAAATGAGGAGGTGGAGAGCATTACCGCTATCTTGGATTGGACACATGAATCTTATAAAGCTGAATATTTTGCCAAGGATCCTCTACCTGCTGTAGATGCTCCCAATGGGTTTGAACAAGAAAGACACTAAGAAGCTGGAAAGGGGCTTCTCTGAATTTTTATGGCAAGGAAAAAGGGCCAGGATCAGTCTGGGCAGATTAAGGCTAAATACAAAGGGGGGGGGGGTTAAATTTTCCTGATATGAAGAACTATTATTTGGCCATGCAAGTGAGAATTATTAAGGATTGGGTTGCCAAACCTGAAGCAGTGAGTTGGATAGACCTGGAAGAAATGGAGGGTCGGGGCAGACTATCAGCATACTTAGCTAGAGGGGGGGAAGCATATGTGGCACAGGATTGGATAAACCTGCTGGTGCTCATGGTTTTGGAGAGCTGGGAGCAGATCAAGAAAGCTTTGGGAAGTACAGAGGTTGAAACGATACTTCTACCATTAAATGGGAACCCCTTCTTTCATCCTGGCCTGGAAGACCAAGGATTTGAGGAATGGAACACTAGAGGGGTGCATTGCACAGGAGACCTCCTCAAAGGGAAGGACATATGCTCTTTTCAGGAGCTTAAGGAGAGTAGAGGGGTACCTAATAATCATTTATTTAGATTCTTTCAGGCCAGGGACTATTGTAAGCAGCTAAGGAAACAAGGGGCCACAGACGTCCTCATTGGAACAGGTAGAGGCCCTGATTTGTAGAGCAAGGAGGGACCCTAAAGGAATGGTGGGGGCTGTGGCCCATGTAATCCAAGATAGTTTATGGGGCAGGACAAGTAACACCAAGGAGCTATGGGAAAGGGACCTAGGACTCTCAATTTCTGATCACAACTGGGGAATCATATTGGAAACACATATGGGCCTTTTGCTGTCAAACAAATATAAGGAATCAGCCTATAAATGTATACATAGACTCTACTGCCCTCTGGTAGTACTACATAGATACCAGCCGGAAGTGTCGGATACCTGCAACAGATACAAAGAACAGAAGGGCACATACCTGCATTGGTTTTGGACTTGCCCCAGACTGCAAATATTTTGGAAAAAGGTAGCACAGAATATGAGGGGGAATATGGGGGTGGAAATCCCTTTCCACCCAATTGACCTACTGTTTGGTATAGAGATGAGCGGGGAAGAGGACTGGGCCCCATATAGGAAGTGGGTCAGGGTTCTACTCTCACAGGCCAGACAGATCATCTTGAACACTTGGGTGTCGGCAAAGGACCCCTCTACTGAGCAGTGGCAAGCTTTGATTATTGGGGCCCTGGTATTGGAAAAGAGGTCTTACCAAATTAAAGGTAGAATAGAGACTTTTATGTCTCTATGGAACCCCTTCCTAACAACATTAACTATGGAAGAAGCAGTGATCTTACAGATGGGGGCTTAAGATATAAAAGTAGGGGTTAAGGGCATATAATCTAAAGTGAAAAATGGGGAAATGTGGCATAAATGGATTTCGAAACTTAAATGAAAGTTTATGAAATGGATAAAAGATATGGAGTGATTGGAATGGACTAGAGTATATGATTTACTAGGGATATGTTTAGTTTAGTTTTGTAGTTTATTGTTCTAGGAATTATTACCTTTGAGCCAATGGCTCTTTTACAAAGGTTCCACATCATCAATGTACAATCAAACAAGACATGTTACATATAATGGTCAGCAAATTATAAAGGTTTCAATAAGCCAGTATAATACAGTACATCACAGGAAAAAAAACAAAACATTGGAGGAATGGTCAAGGTGGGAAGGGTAGGAGGAGATATGGGGAGGGGAGCAGACTTAGAGTAGTTAGAGGACTAGTTAGTGGACACATGTAAATAGTAGAGTCTTTCTTTGTTTTATGTTAGTGTATAGTGTCTGTATGCATTTTTTTAATGTATGTAACTGTTTGTGTATATGCAAAATCCTAATAAAAGTTTTAAGCAAAAAAAAAATGCAAGATGTTCAATACAATAGGGCTAAAATTTTGTATGCAGAACTCTGATATGGAACTCCGAAAACCCTGTTTTCAGATCCTTGTGAAGCTTATAAGAAAAACAGGCTGCATTCACCTTTACAGGACTGACAGACCCAAATGGAATTTTTGACTCTTCCCCAGCTCATGTTCAATCAGTAGTAAACAATTACAACAATTCAGTAGTAACACCCAAAGAGATACCACTTGTATACAGTCATATTTATCCAAAATAGACACTGGGTTGCACGATACTGCTTCCAATAGACAACTTGTAACCCCTATTACAGCAGCAGATATGTTACAAGTTATATCAAAACTCAAAGATAATACAGCACTAGGAAGTGATGGTCTCCAAAATGAATTTTATATGACCCTAAAAATAGACTTGGCAGAGATCCTAAGCATATTTTTTTTTTTGTGTGTGTGTTATTTATTTTTCTCCCCACATCTCGTCCTGCCACTCCTTCGGGCCATTGCCAAGAACTCCTCCTCCAGGACTTCCTCACCCATCCCTGACCTCAAATTGCAGCCACCGCAGGGTAACCTGACATATCCCTTTCATCGGGTGAGTCCTCCCCTTCCGGGAAGAAAGTGCCTTACTAACATACTAAAATGCCAGCAGAATAGGCCTAATGGTCTTTCGTGTCTGCTCGTTTGGTCAGCCCCCACCCTGGGTGCTGACCTTGCTGTCCCCCTCGCCTTCTCTGGCTTCTCCCTTCCCAGTTCCGGATATTCTTGCTGCATTGGATTTTGCTTCCGAACCCTTCCCTGTACCTGTCCCACCCCTCTTGAACCCTCCACTGTCTCTGCCTCCACCAGCCCCTAGGTAGTGCATTCCATGGCTCCACCACTCCTCTCAGTGAAGTAGCACCTCCTCCTTTCTACCCTGAATCTTCCCCTCCAGCTTCCACCCATGCCCTCTAGTGGCCCCCTCCTCCTTCCTTTGAAGCACCCTCACTGTTCCTCCCCATTTACCCTCTTCATGTACCTGAAGACCTCTCATCATGTCCCCCGTCCCTTCTGTCTTCCAAAGTGTACATATTTAGCTCTTTGAGCCTCCTCATAGGTCCTGTCCCCAAGCCCCAAATCATTTGGTTGCCCTCCTCTGGACCCTCTCCAGGAGGTTAATGTCCCTCTTAGTGTAGCCTCCAAACTGCACGCAGTACTCCAGGTGCGGCCTCACCAAGCAGTTATACAGAGGGAGTACCACTTCCCTCCTTCTGAGGTGATACCCCTAGCGATGCATCCCAGCATCCTGTTGGCCTTGGCTGCTGCCCTCCTACAAGTCTCAGAGTTGTTCATCTTGACATCCACCACCACCCCCAGGTCCCTCTCAGCCATTGAGACTTGTAGTATTTCCCCAGGGTGTACACTTGGCCTGGGTTTCTGGCCCCCAGGTGGAGTACCTTGCATTTCCCTGCATTAAACCTCAGCTTCCACTTTCTAGACCATCTTTCCAGAGCCTCCAGGTCCCCCTGCAGGGCCACCCTCCCCTCCTCCCCATCCACCACCGCCCCCAGTTTCAAGTCATCTGCAAAGAGACTCATCTCACTCCTGATTCCTGTCCTTATGTCAGATACGTAGGCGTTGAACAGAAGGGGCCCAAGGACTGATCCCTGTGGGACCCCACATGACCCTCCTTGGGAAGAGACTATCCCACCAACTACGACCCTCTGGGTCCGGTCCTGGAGCCAATTGCCTATCCATCGGATCATCTGGTTTCCCACCCCCATTTCTCCTAGTTTATCCAACAGGCCCACATGAGGAACAGAGTCAAATACCTTGCTGAAGTCTAGAAAGAGGACATCCACTGGTCTACCCAGGTCCAAGGCACTTGTCACCCAGTCATAGAACTCCAGCAGGTTTGTCTGACACGATTTCCCAGGGATGAATCCATGCTGTCTATCGTCCAGGCACCCTGACTTATCCAGATCCCCCCCTAGCCTCTCCTTGACAATGCCCTCCATCACCTTGCCCACCACTGATGTCAGGCTGACAGGCCTGTAGTTCCCTGCCACCTCCCTTGATCCCCCCTTGTGGATAGGCACTACATGCGCCACCTTCCAGTCTTGGGGCACCCACCCTGTCCTCAGAGAGATGGTGAAAAGCTCTGCCAGGGGTTTCGCCAGGACATCTGCAAGTTCCTTCAGCACTCTAGGATGTAATTTATCCGGCCCTGGTGCTTTCTCCATCTTAAGGGAGCTGAGGGCTTCCCTCACTCTCTCTGCTGTGATTTCCACTTCCAGTACCTCTTCTCCCTGCTTAGCCCTCCCCCCACCTGCCAGTGATGCCCCCCTCTCCCCAGACCTGCCGATTGGTAAGGGCCCCCCTCCTCATTATCTCTGTCTCCTCCATGTATGATGCAGCATTCCATTTTCCTGGTGAAAACTGAGGTGAAGTACTCATTTAGTACCTCAGCCTGCTCCTCTGGTCTTGTGCCCACTCTTCCTGATTTAATCCTGCTAATCTGCCCCTTCACCCTTCGTCTTTCCCCAATGTATCTAAAGAACCCTTTTTCCCTCTCTAATTTCCCTGGCCAGGTTCTGCTCCTTCCTTGCCTTAGCCACCTCACCACTCTAGTGGCCCTTCTAGCCATCAGTTCATACTCCCTCGATCCCTTTCACTCCTTGAGCACTTGAATTTCTTATAGGCTGCTTTCTTTCCCCACCACCTCCTGGACCTCCCTGGTCCACCAACAGGATTTTGGGCCCTACCGCATTTTTGTCTTACTCTTGCACAGGTGCTGGTAGCATCCTGCACCCCTCCTGATGATTTCCCACCTACTATCAGCGTCCATGTCTGACCCAATCCCATCCAAATGCTCCTTAAGGATCCTTCCCATTTCCTTAAAATCCACCCCTGAAGTCGGTTACTTCCGTCTTTGTGCAGCCTTCTACCCCTCCTAGGTCCAGGCAGAACCAGACCATGGCATGGTCACTCCCCGCCAATGGGTCCCTTACCTCCAGGCCCCCAATCTGGTCACTGTCTGCCAGGACCACATCCAGTACCCGTGCCTCCCTGGTCGGTTCCCTCACCTGCTGAATTAGGAACGCGTCTTGAAAGACATCCAACAACCTCTGTTCCCTGGTCACAGAGGATGTCATAGTCTCCCAGTCTGTTCCTGGCATGTTTAAGTCCCCTAACACCACCACCTTTCCTCTGCCCAGTCTGCAGTGTCTCCTAACGTCTGCCACCAGACTGTCCTCCAGCTCCTCCGCCAGGGCAGGGGGTCTATACACCACTCCTATTTTTACTCTCTTGCCCCCCCTTGTTATCAAGGTGACCCAAATTGCCTCCACGGTTACCTCCGCCTCCTCTACTCCCCCTATGCCAATGCAGTTTTTTACTATCATTGCTACCCCTCCTCCCTTCCCCTCCCCTGTCCTTCCTGAACATAGTGTAACCCTCCAGGTTCAGGTCCCAGTCATGTCTTGCAGTGGCCCAAGTCTCAGTGACCGCTGCCACATCCACTGCTCCCTCAGTTAGCATCGCCTGGAGCTCAGGCATTTTATTGCCCAAGCTCCTGGCATTTAGCAGGACTACCTTCCACCCTTTCCCTATAGTTCCATTTCCCCTGCTCGTGTTCCCTTGGGGATTCTGTTTTCTCCTGGTCTGCACTTTGCCAGTTGGTCTTTTCCTGCTATCCTCCTGGTCCCCAGGGGGGTGGAGACAGAGTCCCTCCTTTATCGGCATCCCCTTGACTGCCTTTTCTCCCATCCCACCCCCCTTCACAAGTTTAAACCCCACTTTTCACCAATGAACTCCTCTATTTTCAACTTAAGGATTCCTCCTCCAAATTCAGATGTAGTCTATCTCTAGCATACAGCTCCTTATCCTCCCAGGTCTCCCCCCAATCCCCATCAACCCATACCCTCTGGCCTCACACCACTCCCTGAGCCACTGGTTTATCTCCCTAATTTTTCTTTTGTGTTCCCCACTAGCCCTTGGAACTGGCAGGATTTCTGGAGAAGGAAACTGTGCATCCTATGTCATGACAGACCCTGGCGAGCTCCCTGAATCTTGCCTGTATCTCTAGCTCGCTATTTCCTCAATGTCATTTGTGCCCAGGTGGACCAGTATGTCTGGGGAACCCCCACAGTCCTTTGCCAGCTGATATACCTCGTGCTTAGCCCTGTGCACCGTTAGTCCAGGGAAGCATCTTGTTCTAACTGGCCAGGCTTCTCCCTCCCTATCCCATTTGATACCCCTGATCATAGAATCCCCCAGCAGGAGCACTCTGACCACTCCTTTTCCTCCATTCCCTTCCATGTCCCTCATCCTTTCTACCGGCCCTTCCACCCAGCTGGCTCCTTGTTCCTCCCCCTATCTGTGTGCCACATGCCACCCGCTCCTTATTTACCATGGCCACTCCCTTCCCTCCAATCCTATGCCTCTCCTCCTCCTGAGTATCCTTCTGTACCTTGTTAATTCCCCCCTCACTGCTCACAACTGGTCCTTCTCCCCCATCTGCTAAACTAGCCTGGCTCATCCTCCCTCCCTTCTTGTCTCCATTTAGTTCCTCCTTGCTCGTCATGCTCCCCTAGCCTACCCCTTCAGCTCTCTTTACTGAATCCTCCTTGTATTTCTGGTCCTTCTTTACCTTTCCTCCCAACTGGTCCTTCTCCTTGCGCTTTCCTCCCTCTTCCCCCTGCCCCTCCTGCTCCGATTCACTGCTCCCCCCATTCTCCTGCATTCCAGGTCCTCCCTGTTCTTCCTGCTATCTGGCCCTGCCTCCTGCCCCACTCCCACACCCTTTCCGTCTCTAACCACCTCTGTCGCTACATCCCCATCCTTGAGCAGAAGAAGAGAATTGAAGCAGTTACTAAGTATAAGGTCTGATCCACCTCCTGCCTTGCTTCCTTCTGTCCAGCACTGGCTATCCGCCTACTTCCCTGAGAATGTTGTCCCTCTGTCCCCCCTTTGTGAGGGTCCCCAGTTACCTGCCTGCTTCCTTGGTAGTGTCCTTTTGGGCCCCTCTGCCAGGGTCCCTATGTGACCCCTGAGTATTGTCCTGCACTCCTTTCCCTATACCCCCACCCCCAGTGCTTGGTGCAACCCTGTGGGAGATTTCCAGCCCCCTTCCCCAACCATACCACCCCCCTTCCCCCAGCTTTCTCCTCATCCCCGCAACCTCCTCCCTAAGCTGTGCTAGCTGGTAGCACACTGGGAAACTACCAAACTTCCAAGCCCAGTCCAGTATCATGGCTGCTCCACATCCTGTGCACCCCACCACCCTCCCAAAGATGCCGGCCCTAATGATGTGTGGTTCCATCACCTTTCAAATAGGTTTCCTTGGGTGAGCCATCAACTTGGCCCTGGGTGCTGCTGAGGTCAGATCAGCATCTCTGAGTTCCACAGAGATGCTGGTCTGAGTGGCCATCATCTGACAGTTCGAGGCACCAGTTTTCTTGTTATTCCTCCGACTTCCTTGATTATGCCACATCTGTAGTGCTCCTGGTCTCCACCGGGGGGCCACTACAGGGTGAGGTGCCTTCCTAGTCCACGCCAGAAGAGAAGAGCAGTCCTCTGGATGCTCAATCCTCTCCTCCCCCTGCTGACCCCCTGGCGCCTGAGTCCGTTCCGAACCAGGGTCGCCGGTGTGGTTCGAGGTAAGGCACCAGTGCCTCAATACTCTGTGCCACCGGGCCAGCTTAAGCATGGTTTTTAATTATATGCTTTTTCATGACAGAATGCCTAACAGTCTTACTGAAGGTATTATCACATTTCTGTATAAACCGGGAGATCAGACAGTCATTACAAATTGGAGGTCAATTTTTCCCCTCTTGAATTCAGACATTAAAATACTTTCCTTCATACTCCAAGCAAGATTAGGAGATTTAACTGATCAAAAAATTCATGGTGCTCAAACCTGCACAATGCCTGATAGGAAAATACAACATAACCTGATGTTACTTCGGGGGACACCACCACCTACTGCACCCAAAATAATATTTCTAGTTATTTAATTTCTTTGGATCAACATAAGGCATTCAACATGGTGAATCATGACTGCCTTTTTGCAGTTCTTTCTCATTATGATATTCCCTCTCAGCTAATCAAATGGATTAAATTATTATATTCAACAGCCAATATTTATTATAAGCAACCTGGTCTACCAATTGCCAGATTCCCAGTTCAATGTGAGGTACGCCAAGGATGCTTTCTCAGCCCTTTACTATACATGTTTTCTATAGATCCTTTTTTAAGAACAGTACATCTTAACTCATACCCTGGGCCGGTTATTTTGTGTCAGTAAACAATGGAGAGTTTGGACTTCTGAAGAAGCTGTTGGAGGAAATGAGTCAATAGGGATATTGTAGGAATATGTGGGCCACAGCCGTCATACTCCTTTAAAATGACTGCATACACAGATGACATATGTCTTTTACTTTTAAATCAAGAGAGCATAATAATGCTTTTACAGGAAATGGAGCATTATTCCCAAGTATCAGGGGCATCACTAAATATGGACAATTGTAAGGGTATTTTCCTTGGACAGCCACAGGAGCCTTCTTCTCCCCCTCAGGAAGTGGCATGGATTTCACTTATCCCTCCCCCACTTCAAATTCTAGGGATAACGTTTGGAGTAGATGATTCTGCTGTTTTGAATTGGGAGACTTTCCTGCAACCTGTGAGGCAAAGTAGAACTTTGGAAAAATTGGAAACTTTCAAAGCTTAAATGAGTGTTTATCATTAAGCAATTTCTTATCCCATGTTTACTCAATATGAGTATGTTTTTCCCCTTACCTCTACAGCATGAAACTAAACTTTTTAGCATGTTATGGGGTAGCCATTTAAACCCGATCAAAATAGAATATACTTAGCTTAGTAGAGCAGTGGGAGGGGTTGGTATGATAAACCCAGTGACATTTTTTCATTCTATGTTTTGGTCAATTAATCTTCAACTAGGTCTACAACCCCCAGTGTTCCTAGTGCAAAAATGGCTGTACACATTAAACACCTCATGGTTCACCAAATGGACGGACCATCTGCTGAAATACACTAAATAGCTTAGCACTCCTACATATATGAAATCCACAATCCAAAAAGTATACAAATTGGGCATTACTGAATCAGATATATTGACTAAATCAAGGCAAATTATATATTCTCAAATTCTGGCTATGGCAGGTCCTATAGAGCCAGATTTTAAAGATTGTCCTCTAAGTAAAACCTCTTTTGCCCTTCAACAATTGCAAAATCCAAGGATTCCTAGGATAATGTGGGATGTAGTGTGGCTAAGTACTTATGGAAGACTTCCAATGAAAGGAAATCATAAACAAAAATCATTAGAAGACAGGTACTATCCCTATCCTGAATGCATACAAACCGAAGAAACAATGTATGATTTTTTTTATGTGAGTGGACATTCACTAAACAATTATGGTCCTTTTTAACTAACAGATGGGCTCTTCGTAGTTTCAGAGACTCACCTATAGTATCATAGTTCTAGATGATTTCCTGACTACTCTATGGAAGTATAACAATGAGACTTTATCGGTATTATTTGCCTGCATAAAATTCTATTTATGGCAAGCAAGATGCCAGCTAATCCTACAACAGCAAGGAGCCACTTATGTTTCTATTGCTAAACAGTGAAAGTGTGATGAAAGACACTTAAGAAAAAGATGTACAAATCCAACCTATAGACAAAGTCACTCTATGGTAGAAAGGATTTTCTTTTTTCTTAAACTACAAATAGAGAGTCACTCAGTTTGTGACAAAACATTGTTTTGCTTTTTCTGTTTTTACACGTAACCGTGAGATTTCTGTTGTCATTTTTTCACCCTTTTTATGGTTGTCATGCATGCAAGAGCAGACAAACATGGTGATATGAGAGTTGCTAGAGAGAGGTGTGAGGGGGTGCTAGCCCAATGGCCAGCAATGCTGCAGGGCACTGTCTGTGGCCAGCAAATCAGCAGGCAGTTTCCTGATGACACTGGTTTTCTGAGGGGGCTGGTCTCAGCAAACATTTCAAAGGACAGAGCCAATGCTAAGAGTGATTCTGTCATTTGAAATGCAAGCCCTTCAGCTGTGACTTAGTGTGTCTTTTCTTGCTAAAGAATGTCCCCTTTCCCTGCTGCCACTTAATGTGTCTTTCCTGGTTAAACAATTTCCCCTTTCCCTGCTGTGGCTTAGTGTGTCTTTCCTGGTTAAACAATTTCCCCTTTCCCATTCTGACACTGGGATGCCCACTCCTGGTGTCAGATGCACCCCAACCCATCTATATCCCTAGCCTACATCGGGGTGCCCAATCCCTGTGTTGGCATCCCTGCTCCCCACCACAATTGTGGCACACTGGGAGCCCACCCCAGTGTGCCTAAATTTATATTTATTTATTTTTTTTACCAGTAAATGAAGAAAACCTTCTATCATGGTCTTTAGTTTTTTTTTTCACATGTTGAAACAAAAAACATCCCTCGCTGTCTCCCCATCCCCTCCCTCCCAACCTCCCTCTGTGTACCCACCTCCCCGCACCCTCCTTACCCCATACTTACCCTCTGAGGTTGGCAGATGTAATCTTCTGTGAAGCGGGACACATCTGCACTTTTCAAAGCCAACCGGCAAACTGAAAGAATAAAAGATAAGCCATATAATGGGACTCAATGGGGGTTTCCACTTAGGTTGATATCTCAGTCATTTTTAGGAATTTTGGCCCCAGATTTTCAATATGGGGTTCTTGGGACCCCACTTCGTGAACATGTCACTGTCATTTTGTTATGGTCCCAAAAGGTGATTTTGCGATTGCTGCACAGAATCACCTTTTGGGATAGAGTAATGAAATGATAGTGCCACTGTTCACGAGGTGGGGTCCCAAAAAGCTCATGTTGCAAATTTGGTGAATAAATTCCAAAACAATGACTGCATTATGATCTTGCATTGCGCAGTTTCTACGCACACTCATAACTTTGCCAGTTTTTAATATTTTCACTCCAGATTTTCAACGTTGACATTTTTCAGTACTCCTTATGAACAGTATAGCTGTCATTTTTCACATCCTGCATGAAATTTGTTTTTGCACCAGTTGCACAGAATGGCATGGTCACTGTGCAAAATCAACTTTTGGGATGGAGTAACAAAATCACAGTGCCACTGTTCATGAGGGGAGGTCTCAAAAAGCCCATATTGAAAATCTGGTGAACAAATTCTGAAAAATAACTGTTACGGGCATGCATTGCACAGTTTCTATGTCCCAAAGTGCCAATGTTGAAAATTTGGTGAAAACATTCACCAAAATGATTGCATTACAGGTGTGCATTGCACAGTTTCTAACTTCACCAATTTTTCATATTTTCACTCTAGATTTTCAACATTGCCATTTTTTCACACCTCCTTATGAACAGTACAGCTGTCATTTTTCACATCCTGCCCAAAATGTGTTTTCACACCTGTTCAGAAGCAGATTGCTTGATACCTTCTATTGTACCAACATAGATGTTACAACAAAAGAACAAAGTGCTCTAGCTTTTATAAAGCTTCTGAAGAAGGACTCAGTTAGTCCAAAAACTAGAGCACTTTGTTCTTTTGTTGTCATCTGCAAACAGACTGAGGGTACACTTGGGGTTAGTCAAACTGTCAAAAAAATAAGAGTTTCATTCTAAGTTGTAAAATGAAATTGCATGTTTTAAATTGAGAGCGAGAGAAAGAGAGAGAGAGAGAGCATGAGCCAGAGAAAGGATTGTCTCTGTGCATGACAGTGAATGATTAGAAACATATGTTTCTAATTAGGTACTGTGTTGGTGAATTCTGAGAAAGAGGGAGAGAGAGAGAGAGAGAAAGGCTTGAATGTGTATGTGTGTGTGTGTGTGTGTGTGATGATTCTATAGCTAGTCATGCACAAAAAGTAAATTTTTATCCTATCATGAAACACAGAATAAAACACATTTGAATCAGGAAAAGGAAGGCACATACAGTACCTTAACTCTTTGATAGCAAGAACCCCAGCTCTGTGTAGAGTCAAAGAGAATGTGAACTGAATATTGTGGGTGACACATATATATATATATATATATATATATATATATATATACATATATATATATATATCATAGTTAGGGTTGAGGAGCCATTTACATGTGAAACCTAAAATTTTGCACCTTAATAACTTTGCAAATGTTCAACAGATTTGCCTGAAATTGGGAATACACAATCAAGAACCATACATCTTGGGATCTTCCAGCTTTCGTACTGTTTGGATATATGTCGGTGGAGTTATTAAGCATGATCTGCGCACACTTTTATGCTTTTTTAAATTTTTTGCTCATCCCTACACGTCGCACAGTTTGCACAACCAGTCCAAAAACTTCAGGAAATGTGTGGCCAGGGTTCCCAATGTGCCTTTTGAAGATTTCATGAAAAAATATTAAACGGTTCAAAAGTTATTCAAAAAAACTATTTCCCATTACAAGTCAATGGGAAAAGTTAACAAAAAGTTTGACAGTGTCGCAAATGCACTTTTTAGTGTTGCAAATGGCCCTAGTAGTGTCGCAAATCTGCCATTTTGTTGTCTGTTGGTGATCAGAAAAATGCTTGGCAATTAAAATTGGGACCCTCTAGGGACACAATTATTTTTGTGTTTACATAGTCGGACCCTGAGGATGATAGGCATGTCCTTATTTTAGGGTTAAACACTCCAGAAATATGTTTTTACATTTTGTGGAAAAAGTAGTGTTGCAAAGTAGTGTTGCACTCATGACACTTTCACAAATCTGTGTGAAAGCTTTCGCAAATCATGACACTACTTTGCTACACTATGCCCAAAATAACAAGATTTTTTTGCCACCCTGCTGCAAATGAACGGTTTGGTCTTTTGGGCTGAAATTTGGATGGAAGGCAGCCAACATCTCACAGATGTGCCTTTTGGTGACAAAATATTGCATGGATGCAAAGTTACGGTACTCCAAAGTTGACACTTTTTCCCATAGACTAACATTGAGGCATTCGCTGCATGACAGGAATTCTTTGCCACCCTGCTGCAAAATAACTGTTTGGTCTTTTACACTAAAATTTGGAAGAAAGAAAGCCAACATCCCACAGATGTGTCTTTTGGTGGTTTGGTGAAAAAATATTACAGGGCAGCAAAGTTATGGCACTTCAAACTTCTCTTTTTTCCCATAGGATAACATTACAGCATTCGCCATGCCTTTCAGGGCCCGTATCTCGGAAACGGTGCAAGATACAGACTTTTCATCAGAAAAATGCTTAGCCCCCTTGCAGGGCTAAGTATAAAACTAGCCAGAAAAGTCATAAATCATATGACTTTTTAATTTTTTTCTACGTTGTACGGTTCCTGAGATATAAGCAATTTAGTAGTCCAACTCCTCATTTTCTGCTCCAAGACCCATTATTATGCATACATTCTTTGTACTCACTGTCTTTCTCTATGCAGCTTTTGGGGAAAACCAGCCTGTGTGCTTACATTACTGTTACCCTTACCACTTCCGCTTGCGGTTCCGTACCCATTTCACTTACCGTTCCCGTCTACGCCACCATATGCATCACCCTTTGCATTTTCATTTGCACTTGCGTTTGTGTTATTTTTGCCATTTGTGTCTACAGTACTGTTTTTCTTTCTGTTTCACTTTGCATCACCATGCGCATTACCATTTGCATTTGCAGGCACCGTGTTACTATGTGACAAGACATCACGTGGCAGGAGCGCGGGGCCCCTCTGCATTACATTCAATATTTCTCATTATCATTCTCAGAAAGAAGGGAAATTAGAGGCAAAAACTCCATTTAATGCATCAGTTAGGGTTGTTTCACAGTGACAAAAGCAAGGAAATTCGATGTTAGGGTTGAAATCCCCCTTGCACCCCTCCAGCCCAACCCCCAACCAGCATCATGGTGCGCATTGGGGTCATTGGCCCTAACTCTCATCCCATCACATGTGGAAAAAAGCTGGGGAATAGGAGAATGTGGTGAGAGTTAAGACCGACAACTCCAATGTGCACCCTGATACTGGTTGGGGGGTGGGCTGGAGGGGTGCAAGGGGGTTCAACCCTAACATTGAATTTCCTCACTTTTGTCACTGCGGAACAACCCTAACTGATGCATTAAATGGAGTTTTTCTCATACACACACATATATATATATATATATATATATATATATATAGTGTTTTTACGGGGGTGGGCTAGAACAGACTGGCCTATGTCATATGTTACTATGTGTAGTATAGAGGGTGTGATGATGATGCTACCAAGGTGCAGTCCATTTAACAAAGCCTCATATAAACCTTGCAGAAGCAGCTAGAAGGCACAGCTTTGAGAAACTCCTCAGATTCTGTTTTATAGACTTGGAGCAGATTATCCCAAACATCAAGAAGATGGCAGAGAGTAGATCTTCTCAAACTGACATTCCAGCAACAGAACAGACTGTCACACCTCCGAATGAAAAGTCTGGAGATGAAAAACCAAGCAAGAAGATGGCTATCGGAGCCCCACAGCCCAAACCTAGGTATGTGTACTACATGAGGTGTACAAAAAAATTTCCCACTCAAGCCTTGTTGAGTGGAAGGGTTTCTAACATCAAAAAGAATCTTGCTGCACACTTTGATGAATCAGAAAATCCTAAATCTGACTGTTCTTCCAAAGAGGCACAACTGTAAGACTTTGAAGAGGTGCTGGGTTGTGAATCAGATGCAGAGAGTGACAAGAAGGATGTGCCAGAGAAGAAGGGTGGCAAGACAGTGTCAGAAAAAGCATCAGAGAAAGTTGTGAAAAAGAAATCCAAGGCAGAGAAGGTGAGCAAGACACAACCAAAAGCTGCCTCTGACCAAGAGCTGGATGATGATGATGATGCAACTGCCACAACCAGTGACCCTCAGGTTAAGAAAGAGAAAGATAATTATAAGAAGAAGACATACAGACTTGCCTTGCAGAGTTAAATGCATTTTTAACACTAAAAATGTGTGAGTGGTTACATGTATACATAGTGTAACTGAGGAGATGAGTTGGCAATAGAACAAGATCTTACCTATAATGAGTCATAGAACCAATGCTGTTTTTGTTTTGCTTTAATATAATGATGGATTTGTGATGGAGTAGTAGTCATATTCGGACAGCATTGATCTGCAGCTCCCCACAAATCTGTTGCTCAACTGTGTTTGCTGTGTGAAAGATACAGATGTGGTTATTAATAAGATGTGTGGGGACCAGTATGCTAGAAATACAGAGCGTGATAGAATGTTGCAAAATGTGACAGAACATGCTGTGATCACTACCCAACCCTCTTCTCCTACTGAGATAAAACAGGTTTCCTCGTGTGAAAAAACAGGCCTCAGTAGTAAACCCTCAAAAACTGACCATGTAATGTATTGTAAGTACGTTATGTATCATACCATCTGTGGCATAATTGCAGTGGTGATAGAGAGGGTGACACATGCTGAAATGATTGATGCCTGTCCTGGGTGCAAGATAGATGACCGCAGTCAGAAAAATCATTCTTGTATAACTGATGAATTGACAGCTAGAGAAGCATACAGAAATGTTTCTGAAGCCATATTTATAGGGCAACTTAAGCCTGTGATTTTAGCAATAAAACAACAAGGGTTACATAAGACCAATGAAACAATTACACCATATTAGTCATGTTTTACATGATGTGAAAACAGCTAATGATCCCATGTAGTGGATTAAAAATATGTACCATTGGATGAGATTAGAAAAGCAGCTACACGTCTGATCAGCAAAGGTCCCATTAAAAAATTTCTAAAAAGAAATTCAGGGACCCTGTTCATGAAAAAAATATATATATATTTTATTTTACAGAAAATCATATGGAATGCAAGTACAGAGAGCATCCAAAGACTTATACATCTGATCCTAAGCCATTACTGCCATCCATCACTGTTTGGTTCATTTCAATTTGAAATTTGCCTTTGTAACATACATACATGCAACCTCTTAACTGATGACGTGTGTCCATCCAGCAATGTGGGAGGATACAGACAAGCATATAAAGGATTCGGAGTTGACACTTGTAGAAAATGTTAATGTTTGTATCTGTATTCCTGGATGTTCCCAAATGTCTTTGTGTTGTTTTCATCATGGCTGTCATAGCTGTGTGTGTACTATAAAACAAAAAAAAATTGTAATATTGTTCATGTTATTAATCTGGCTTCTCCACTTGTTAAACTGATTCATGCAGTGAGATGTCACTAAAACATAGCGCTATATGCTTTTTTCAGAGTATGCCAAAATGGGAAACACCCTGTCAGTGCATCCAGAGGCTTATTTATGAACTAATCAGACATAGAGTTAATCAATCTGGTTTAAATCTACCTAGAAGACAAGCACCGTGTGTACTTTTACAGGCAAAGAAAGAATTTTTGGACGGTCTCCCAGAGGGACCCCAGAAAGAAACCATGGACTATTTTAAGGATGAGGGTGCTACTCTTGAGGAAGCAATGTATGAAATTGCTATTATTATTTTGAGTGGTGCATATGTCTGTATGTTTTGCACCCAAATTGTCAACAGGGGGAAAGTGGACGAAGCCCTTGCTTGTGTGAAGCATACATAAAGTTACTGTCTCTGGGTAAGGTAGAATGTGTAAGAAACTGGTACAGAAGAAACAGGATATTATGTAATCATTGCATTCTTGCTATGTGTTACAGGTCATATATGCTTTTTAAAATAGTGGTATGCCTTTTGTAGGTAACCGCTATATGTGCAGTATTAGTTTATGTATTACTATGCATGCTATGTGTTACAGTGCATATACATTCTTTAAAATACTGTTATGACTTGTGTATGTATAAATAAAATATCATTGCGCATTGCACTTTGTGGTTGTCATAGATTTTTTAAAGAATAAAAAGAGCACACACTTTATTTTATGGGTGACAAGAGTTTTGCTAGCTAACAGATGTATTAAGGGGCTGATGAAAGAAGATAAGAGATCAACTACTCCAGAATATATATTTTAATGCAAGAAAAGTAGGTAGTTTTACAGGTGTGACTCCGCTGTGTAAGGATGAAAATAAACTGATAAAGGGGTCAGCAGGAAAGGTGTTGCAGAATGGCTTGCAAAGCAGGACCCCTATTCACTACACAAAGCAGCCAGTGTCCGATTTAAGAGAAATCCTGTCATTGTTTCTGACCTCGATAAACAATGGCAGGCCGATTTAGTGGATAAGAATCAATATGCAAAGTACAATAATGGGTTTAAATACATACTGATCTGCATCGATGCACTGTCCAAGTAAGCCTGGGTAGTGACTTTAAAAGGCAAATCAGGCAAGGCAGTGATGCAAGCCTTTAAAACTATTTTTAAAAGTGGACGCACACCTCAGAAGTTGCAGACTGACCAGGATAAAGAGTTTCTAAATGCCTCCTTAAAGAATCTATTGAAATAAAATAAAAATACAACATTTTGTGACAAATAATGAAGTTAAGGCCAGCACTATTGAGTGATTTAATAGGACATTAAAGTCACACATGTGGTGTTACTTTACATCTCAGAATATATGGAAATATACAGATGTGTTGCCTGACCTGGTGCACAGCTATAATCATACTTATCACAGAAGCATTAAACACAGGCCTGTGGATGTTAACTCTTCTAATGCCCTGGGTGTATGGAAGACCCTCTACGGCAATACAGTTCTTGGCAAAAAACAAAAGGTTACCCTTCAGAAAGGTGATCATGTGAGAATATCTCAGCTGAAAGGGGTGTTTGAAAAGGGATATGAACAGACGTACACAGATGAGATATTTATTGTGACAGAGGTCTTAAAAACACAGAGACCCACCTATAAGCTAAGAGACTATCAAGTGGAAGACATTAAAGGTATTTTTTATGCAGAGGAGTTGCAAAACATTGAACCAGATGAGGGCAGAGTGTACAGGGTGCAGAAAATTCTGGCAGAGAAAAAGTGTGGCAGAAAAAATTGGTATTTGGTAAAGTGGCTGCAGTGGCCTAATAAATTCAATAGCTGAGTCGAGGCAACACAGGTTCAGGACATTAGAAGCAGATAAGATTTAAAATGCGTAAAAATGGCTTTTATATCACCTTGCCCAGCAACTCCTCATACAACGTTTTCCCCAATAATACTTTATCCACTTTTACAGTAAAGTTACCACAAACGCTTGAACTGCCTGGTGAATAGAAAGTGGGATTAGCAGAAATTCAGTACCCTCATACCTGGGAAAATGTGCCTGCAAACAAAAACAGGTTCAGTATGCTCTATCAGCCTTTAAGTGTAGCTCACTGTAAAATGCCACTGACCAGCCCCTATATCGAGTCAGAAGTGTTTAAAATTCCATTGGGCTATTATCGTAACATGGCATGTGTTATCAGTCAAATCAATAAAAGCATATTTGAAGCAAATGAACTACCTGTGGTTTTACAACAACAAGCTGTCAGAAGAGATATAAGCATTGATGGTGACATCAAATGCATTCTGCTCATGCAAGGGCAGTTACAGTACCTTTTGGGCTTTAGCAGACTCAAGGTAGGTGTAGGAAAGACTTTATCAAAGAACCCTACAGATATTAATGGGGGCTTTCACACATTATAAATCTACACTGACATTATTATGCATGAAATAGTGGGCGACAGTCTAGTGCCTTTGCTGAGATGCATACTCGTGAGGGACCAAGACAATGAGATAGTGACCGTGGCCTACGATAAACCCCACTACCAAACAGTCAGTAAACATCAGATCGATGCGCGGTCACTACTGAAGTAAAGAATTATCAAAATGAACCTGTGACATTTCAGTTTGGAAAGGTGATCGTGAAGTTGCATTTCCGTTCCCAGAGAGTACTTTAAAATTTAAGCAAGGATGGCGATTGTTCAACATTATGGGGACCCTACCTTGTACAGAAGCTATTACAAGGCACAGACAGGATATGGCCTTCCTGGCTTTCATGGACTTCCCACTATATATGGTTCTGGTATGGAGGAATATTTCATAGTCTGTTTAGAAAAGCAGTTCCATTTTTAAGAAGGGGGTGCAAAACTGATAAATCACATCTACAAACAGCTGCTAAAAATGTCACAAAGGATGTTGTGGGGCATGTGACTAGTGCTGTCACTCAAAAGATGTCAGGGGGAGATAAGCCCACTCAGGGTGGTTCAGGGCTGATTGTAGTCAAGAGAGGTAGAAAGAGAAAGTGCAGAGTACCACCTTCGCATTTTATCGGACCACCCAGCTACTTTAAAAGGGGCAATTCAAAATGTAAAACATCACATAAAAGAAAGAGGTCAAAGTCCAAAGGACCTTCAAGAGGTGTAAAAAAAACAGAGACCCATTCTAAAAACCAAAACATGGCCTTCGTGCACTGGTGGTCTAAAGAATGCACAGAATTAGAACTGGACCTGTTTGCCATTGCTTCTACACAGACAAGCATTGAAAAAAAGCATTTATGTAGAGATACCCCCCTCTGGCTTCCCTTTCAGAAATCTCAACGACTGAATTTTATATAGCAGGGAATGGTGAAGACTATTTGGATCAAAACAACACACTTCTTTACCTGATTTGCAAAATCACTGAAGTGGATGGTGGTGATATACCTGCAGTGGCCAAGGCAGGCCTCATAAACTACCCAGTGGCCACCATTTTCAGTCAGCTGGATGTGACTGTTGGTGATCGGCTCATCAGTCAGAGCAATAACTGTTACCCCTGCAGAGCTATCATAAAATGTGTGCTGAACATCAGTGAAGAGACCCTTTCTACCCAATTCACTGCAGGGTTATTTTACAAAGACACCCCGGGGAAACAAAATCACAGACAGAGCTGGTGACAATGTAGGGTTTAATAAAACAAGCTCTTTCACGTATCTCAGTAGAAGGGTAGAGCTGTTGGGACACTTGCACACAGACTTGTTTTTCTAAGAAAAACTGATGCTGAATGGTGTGGATATTAAAATTAAACTGATACATAACAGGGACAGCTTTTGTCTGATGAGCAGAGATGCTGAGCCTTATAAATTAAAAATTATGGCAGCCTCTCTGTTTGTCAAAAGGGTAAAAGTGACCCCCTGTATTCGTCTGGGACACCCAGAAGCCTTGCTGACCACCAACACTAAATACCCTATAGACAGAGTGGTAATGAAAGTGTTCAGTATCCCTGCAGGCAGCAGGGTCTGCAGCCAAGATAATTTGTTTTTGGGACAGTTACCAAAAATGATGGTCATTGGATTTGTTGACAATGATACTTTTAGCAGTTCCTACACTAAGAATCCCTTTAACTTTAAGCATTATAACATTAATTTTGTGGCTCTGTATCTGGACAGTGAACAAATCCCTGAGAAACCTCTGCAGCCCAAGTTTAGAAATAGAGATGCTGTGAGAGAATATTTTAATCTAGTACAGGCAGCAGGGAAAAATATGAAAGATCGCCCACTAGTTGTCAACCATCAGGAATTCACCCAAGGGTACACACTGTTTGCCTTTGATTTGACTCTGGACCTAGAATGTGCTGATCATTATTCCCTAATTAAAACTGGAAACCTCAGAGCAGAAATCAGATTTGCAGAAGCCCTTCCTCAAACAGTTAATCTCATGTCTATGCTGTGTTTGATAATGTCATTGAAATAAACCAGAGAAGATTTGTCATTTTTGATTATATGTGATAAGCCATTCAAATGAACACAAAGCAGCTGGAAAAAAATGCAACCAATGACTCCCACATCCATGACTGCTTTCTGGGCATGTTTCCCTGTGATCTGCTACCCAAGGAGAGACTGAGAAACCTTCACACAGCACTAGTCATCAATTCTGACCCCCATGACCTCCCTGGACAGCACTGGATAGTTGTATACATTTCAGAAAATGGGGCTGGGGAGTTCTTCGACAGCTACTGTTTTCATCCTGACAATTATGCACAAATGACTGGGGACTTTTTAAACAGAAATGCAAAGACCATCCTATACCAAAACACACAGTTGCAAGATACCTTCTGTACCACCTGCAGATTTCACTGCATCTTTTTCTTACATCACAGATGTAAAGGACTTTTTTTATGATCAAATTCTAAAAGGACTATTGTGGCTACGGGCAGTGGGGGGTTCCACTAGACCACTAGGGTTGTGAGCTTGTGGACGGTGGGTGGGTGCCCACCTATGGCTGGGCTACTGTGTTGCACCCTGCAATACAGCAGCCCACCCATGGGTGGCCAGGATTTGCTTCTACTCTGCACAGGCTCAACTTTGAGGCCCCACTATCATTGACTTTGGTCGCCAGCATGTGCGCCGCACATCCTGGGCTGAATATTGGGATGTGCCACATATGTGTGGGCATGCCCCCACATCTGCACCACTTACATTATCATTGCACCCCGGCACATCGGGATTTGTGCTGTGCTAGGCAGCATTCTCAATATCCCACTGGGGTGCAATGCTGGGTTGCACCAGCACAACTCCATTGTGCCAGGCACAACCCTTTTGAATATCTGGGCCAGAATGTGATTTCTTGAAGACATATGCCACAGGCCTGTCAGGGGGAAACAACCCACTGCGCAGTCTATATTCATCTGGCATACTGGATTTTAAATCAACCAGTAAATAGCCATAAGGCTTTCTTGTGGCATCTTCAAAAGCTTCTAAAAAATATTGGTTTTTTAAACAGGACCATGTATTTGGCATTTAGTGTGATGGTCCTGCTTTTTTTACCTTGACAGAACACATTCTGGACAGTTAAAAATATCATCAACTGTTTATGATGACTGTACTTTGTAAAAACATATTCAACTTCACATATTTTGACAGGCAAAGTCCATTAAATCATCTATGACAACAAAATTTACCTTCCCGGGGGTAAGAGATCATTGTTGGCTAATGAGGCCAGTAACCCTTCCACAAATTTAATCTGTGGAAACTTTAACAACAGTTCATTTTAAAAAGGTTGCCAACAGCTGTAGTATCAGACAATATTTTCAGGCTGATGTGATAAAGTGGCATCAGCATTTTTCAACAACTGTTTTAAGAAGAAGCTTTTCCCACTATAAGTGGGACCAGCTAACAAACAAGTAAAGAGATGTTGCAATCTGATATTTTTTTCTCAATCAGTACCTGTAAGGAAGTGTTTTTAAATTAGCTTGTAAAACTCACTTGTCATAAACTATTCTCTGTGTCTTGGAAAGCGTTTTAGTTTCAAGGAACCACTGACTTTTATTCCTAACAATGCTGAGTTGACTCATGGTAATTTCTTTAGAGGTCTGTGACCCTGAGTAATCAAAGACCAGGTCCTTCAGACTTTCAAAATTAATGTGTTCACTGTTAGCTACATTAAGGATAAATCCTTTCACTTTAAGGATGGTCTGTCCTCCAGACAGCCTGTAGCCATACATTTTGGGGCTAGCAGACACAAATTGGGTAATGTGCTCATCTTCAGGAAGCTTGCTGGTCAGCTTCCCTAAATAGTCCCTCAGAGGTGAGTTCCAGTCACCCAGCCTGGACACAAAAATGACAGAGTCAGTGTTGTGATAAAGGCACCAGTCCTGTAACTTATCTAACAGTTTTTAGAGTTCTACTCTGGCATATGCTATGGTAAAACTAGCTATGAATATTTTGATATTGTTAGGATTCGGATAGTGGTCTTTGGTTCACTTCCAATGTAAACAAGCTGTTTCATTATTGATGAAACAGCATGAGGCCACATCATAGTAGGGGGAAAATACATACTGAAAGAGTTTATCTGGGTCTATTATTACACTCATTGTTGGCAAATTAGGTCTCTGCCCAAATTTACCCAAAGGAGAATTTAAAAACAATTTAAATAGCTGCCTCCTTGTGGGGTTAACGGTGATGTCTGTGGGGTTCAAATGTACATTTTCTCTTTCAAAATACTGCTGTATGTACCTGGTTTTATCTGCTTCATTTTTCACCCATGAAGGGAAATCAGACACCTCTTGCTTCCCTTTCAGATGCTGTCTGATGTAGTCAGCAAACAGCTCTGTCGATGACTCCCTGAAATACCACACTTCATAAATGTTAATCATTTGGTACCCCTTTTCTACCATCAGGTTTAGTTCCATGGTACAGTAGGTACCAGTCAGGGCCCTCTTTTCATCTCTGTGCATGCATGATGTTTTCTGAAGTGTCTCTTCAGTGCAGGCACGACATAATGTGAACACAAGTTTTTTTTTTCCAATCCTGGATGGCAGCACAGGTAAAAAGACACATCTAGGGAGTAAAACCTTTACTTTTGCCAAACCAAAGTATTGACTGAGATCTGAAAAGTTCTCATAGTTAATAGTAGGGTATCCCATAGGGTACCATTTTGTTTTGTTGATGAAAGGGTACAGTCTAGTGAAATCATAATAGCAAATCTCTTCATCTGGCTGTGTTTTGTAGTACAGACAAATGGCACTCATCCTCCCCCCAAACAGTGACTCCAAAGGGTCAAGTGGTTGTGGTAGCTGCCTGTTCCTCAATAAATTATTCAACCCCTGATCTGTAGCCAACATTTCTTTCCTCTCGTGTTCTCACAGTACTCTAACTGCAAACCTCTTGCTTTTTAGAAAATTAAATTTGTGCATGGTCCTATTGAATAACTGCCCAAAACTAGTCCCTGTCATGTGGTTTCTATCTTTCTCACATTAACAGATTTTGCAACCATGAAAAAAACACCCATTGAATTCGAAAGCCGTGGGCACCTAATTAATTATCGCATACCCATCAAAAAATAGGGACCTACTTTAAATTCACCACCCCTTAGAGCGTGCTGAATAGAAATTATTTTTTCTCAACTATGTATATTAGCCACTGAATAGCTGGTGTGAAGTACCTCTTTTGCTGCCCGTGGTAGTTATCTGGGGGGAGAATTGTGAGTGTGTTCTCACTCAGATGCAAACATCTATACATGGCCATGGAAACTGAGGCTATTGTGATATATTGGAAGGGATCTAAACAGACTATTTTGTACTCTGCTACATCACCATCTGGCTGTTTTAAAAACCCTTTGGCTGTCATGTTCATCACTTCTTTTATAAATCTGTTACAGGCTTTTCAAGGAATTTCAACATCTAACTGACAATAATAGTGAAGCTCTTTTTTCAGATCAAATTTTGTATGTCGGTTGGCTGTGTACCACTGCATGAACTCTGATTTCTCACTAGGCATCATATAATCCATTCCACAAAATTTTCCATCAGGCAGGGGACCTACATAATTTTCATTGGCCTTTGTATTAAAAAAATGTGGAAAGTACCCCTTAGCTATCTCATTCTCAAACACTAATGCTGCAGGGATTTTTGTGTGTTTAAAAGGCATAAAGCAGCAGCTGTCTATGAATTGCATGTGTAGGGCTGATACAGTCACACAAAGTAATTTTCCTCCTTGGGTGAGCAATGCAATATTAATTTTTTCCTTGACTAGCAGGCTAACAATAAAATAACTGTCGTAGCCGTTGGCATTGTGGGCTATAAATGTGTAGTGTCTGAATGGTGCATCTATAAAATGTCTGATAAAATCTTTTATATAATTATCCCCTTCAAATTCCCAGAACCTCTTTTCATCTAATTGTTTAGCATATGTAAAATTTGGTATGTGTGTGCCACTTTTTTGTCTGGTCTCAAATCAAATACAATATATTTCTCAGAGTTTTTTTTTTTTACCTCTGAGAGTGGTGCCTTGTAATAGACATGCTTGACTGTGGTCATGAAAGACCTGCATTTGTCACACTGAATCAGCTTTCATGCATGAGAACCTTTGTAAATGATAAAACATTCTTCACACAATTTCATTGATTCACAAGGCACTGTACCCACATCAGCTCTAGCTAAATGCCTTTCTAGGCAAGCTGAGGACATACGAATCTTTTTTTTTTATTCAATATGCTTTATTAATTTTTCAGCTCATGCATTGTAGAATAAAGCAATAGACACATCTGAAAGCTGCATACAAAATCCAAATAAAACAAACAGTACAAAACAAGCAAACAATATACCCTCCCCTCCCTCTCCACCAAACCTCCTCCCCCCCACAGTCTGTGCATCAGAAGAAAGAAGTAGAGGTAAATGTAGGAAACAAATTGGGCAAATAAGTGGTTTATGGTTTCCAAAGAGAGAGCAAAGTCAGGAGAGGTCCTGAAAGGTATGGAATCTGTGCTGCATGCCAGCTATATGCTTTTCTAGCTGGATGGTGAGCAGAGCCTTGCAATGCCACACCAGAACTGAGGGTAGGGTGTCCTTCCAGTGTCTTAACATTGCTAATTTTGCTGTGGAGACCACATGGGCAAGACCTACAGATCTCTTTACAGTGGAGGCAGGATGCAATGTCAGTTTCCTGTTCTATACAGTTTGGATCACAACAAACATTACAAAAAAATACAGGAATGGCCATGTTTGTGACTGTATGGGGAGTGACAGTATTCACAGAGGTATCTGGCCCCTATAAATTTCTTCTCATCTTTTACAGCATAATAGTGTTTGTCATGCAGTAATACAAACAGTTTTTTAGGAAGTCTTTCTGGTCCCATTGAAAATGTTTGCCAATTTCCTTCATTATGATATAAAATCTTAATTCTGACTCCTTAAAAACATTCAAACTGTGGCACGTCACTAAAAGTGATAGGGGTTTAGTCTGACAAACCTAGCTCAGCATGCACTATTTTAGCCTTATTGAGCAACTGACTGTTGCTCATGTGTGGTTTTAGGAGTGCGAGAACAGACCCAGCAAAACATATGGTATTATCTCTATTATTTAAATCAATCAAGTATCGTCTCTTTTTGTCAATAATTTCACTATATAAAACAGAGCTCAGTGTCTGACTACTCCCCAGCTCAAGTGGTAGATACAAGGGTAATACTGAAGGTGACTATACCTATGTATCTACAAAGGGTGTCTCCCTTGTAGACTACATTTTTCTGGACAGGGCCTATGGATTCTTGGCATGCTTTTTCTGTCCTAGTAAGAGCAGAACATGATCACTTTCCACTCACCATTGAAACTAAATCTTGTAAGGAAATTAGATCAACCAACGATACAGATGCCCAATTGTTTACTGAAATTAGAGCTTCTAAAAAGAATTATGTGGAAACAGAACTTATAGGGTGACCTCTCTTTGTTACTCATACATTCTTTTTTTTAAATAAGATAGTACAGACTTGGATAGCTCTGGACCTATTGAGTTTTTCTTTCCCACGAGGTATTGGAGCTAAGAACCCCTCAAGTTCCCCTGAGTCCTATTGGTCCAATTACTGAAAGTCCTAGACCAAACATGGTGGCTTCCATTCAGTTCCATTTAGCTGCAAGAAGGCAGGTTAGCCAACGTACTCTAATTTAAATATTACAAGTTAGAAGTAAATAATTACAGTACTAGTGAAAGCTCCCTCTGCTTTACAATCAACAGCAGAGTTGAGCAAATCAAAGCAGTGTCTGGCCAGTTGTGAGCTTTGAAGCACTCAAACCCAGCCCAGACCATTTACTATATACACAATGGATAGTGTCTTAAAAGGACAGGCATGGAGGCACATCATGGCACACTCACAGGAATCAACAGACTCCACCAATAACCATTGATTTACTATCTATGCAGGACATATGCCTAGCAGTGGGCATTACTGGAGCCCAGAAAGACAGGTAAGCCCCCAAATTGGGGGGGATACATATGACATGCACAATTTTAGGGGAGATCAGGGATCAGAGGGGGGTGCTTGACTACCATGGAAACATTACACTATTTCTTGAGGAGATCATGGATCGGGCGGCGCTAGACTATCAAGGAAACTATGACACTATTCTTGGGGAGAACAGGGAATGGGGGAGTCACTAGACTTCAGAAAATTGCAGATTGGTGAATAAAGGCCCACTCACCCAGTATATTGAGAGATAGTTTAATTTATTCAAAATCTCATATATCCCAAGATATAGTACCAAGTACTGAAACATAGCACTGTGTAAACATTTCGGATTAAACCTTCATCAGTACAGTACCATATCTGTAAACTATAACATAAAGACTATATTAGGTTTATTTGTAATTAATACATTATTTTTATATTGACAATTTCATACTTAGAAGAATTTGTTCACCAAAAAAGCACCTGACAAACACCTGGCAATCGTGGTTATAATTTAACATTCCATTTGTCATATTGTGCCTATAAATATACAAAGACACAAATATTTTTATTAATAATACTTAAGGTGATACAAAAATAATTTCCATAGCCCATGGTGATTGATTATTTGATTTCACAAATGTTTGCGCTTACCCTAAAACACGCTCATTTTCTTTTGGATTCTGTCATATATTCAGATTTTCATATTTCTTTTTACTGCATGATGTTTATCTGTAAAATACCATTTATTTTTAATGTGCACACTACCAAACCAAACTTCTTCCTTATCAAGTTAACTACGCAGAATTATATATTCGCAATGCATCAACTAACAATCTGATTATTAAACTATCAGTTAAACAGTACTGGTGTGCACAGACCTCTTGATCTCTCTACCTGCGAGGTTCTGTGCCACCTAGATGCTTCGTCTTGAATAGAATGGGAATCGGGCATTGAGCTTTGCACGTCACTACGCGGAAAAACCTTCCCACACAGTAGCAGCAATCACTCTGTGTGCTCGATCTGCTTGTAATAGCAGCACCATATACTTATACAGTGTCCCATTCACTTTAAAATAAACAGTAAACTTAAATGTTTCAATCAAATATACAAACATCTTTCTACGATTAAATTCCTGAAATCAATAACCATGGTCATTATTCAATGGTAAATGTTAGTCCTTTGGTTCGAAAATTCATTCACCTACTTCAATATCATGGTCTCAAACCAAAAATACACCCTTTAAGTGACCATTTCCACCTCACACTTGTATAGTATTTTATTTAACTTTAAGGACTCTATTTCTCTAAAATTTCTTCACTATCTATATAGACTGCTGCTTGTCCCTTGGTTTCCAGTATATAATTTCTTACATATATGTATATCCCACTCTTCACAAAGCATACGTAATCTGAGTTTCATTAAAATCCTACAACAATCTCCTAGCTGAATACTTGTACTCACATGTCTCTATCTTTCTCTCACTCTAGGATGCAAAGTGTTGTGCTGGCTGAATACCACGTTTTAAATACCGTGGGGTTCTGACGTGGAATTGTATACTTCATCACATAAAAGTATGAATCTCTTGCGGTATCTGCACTTACTCTCTCTACTCACTCTACCTAGAATAGCAGCACCTTTTAATTTAATAGTATCCAATTCAACCTAATATTTGAACCACCTCAAATATCTTATTAATTATAAATGATCACATAATGTGTTTAAAGTTTCTCACGTATATACATATCTCCATTAATTATTCAATCTAACCGCTCTATCTAGAATAGCAGCATCTTATAGTTTTATAATTTTGAATTTACCCTAATATACAAATTACCTCAAATGTTCTTTTTGTTTATAAAAAGTCACATTGTTTATAAAGGGTCACATGATATATCTCAAACTTCTAATGTGTATACATGTGTCCATTAAAATCTATGTAACTCTGATGGTAGGGATATATTTCTATAAATAAATCCTTGAAGTCCATAGCCATGGTCATTAATTACTGGTAAATGTGAACCGTTTGATTCAAAAATTCGTTCGTTTGCTGAAATATCGTGGTCCCAAACTGTAAATACATCCTTTAACTAACTATTGCAACCTCACACTTGTATAGTAATTTATTTTACCGTAAGGACTCTATTTCCCTAAACTTTCTTCACTGTCTATGTAAACTGTTGCTTTCTCTCGGTTTTCAATGTATCATTACTTACATGTATATATTTCCCACTTTTTCTCTTCACAGATCATCCATTATCTAAGTTTTATTAAACTCCTTCAGTGATCTCCCGTCTTAATACTTGTGCTAACTCATCTAAACCTCTCACTCACTCTAGGATAACAAAGTGTTGCGACGACTCAATACCACGTTTTAAATACCGCAGGGTTCTGACGTAGGATATATAGGTCATCTCATGAAAATATGAACCTTTCGCAGTACTTACACTTACTCTATCTAATCGCTGTACCTAAAATAGCAGCACCTTTAATTTTTATAGTATCCAAATAACCCTAATATATGGATCACCTCAAATATTCTATGGATTGTAAATGGTCACATAATATGTTTTCAACTTCTCATATCTATATATATCTACATTGTTTACTCAATTTCACCACTCTATCTAGAATAGCTGCACCTTATATTTTTATGGTTTCCAATTTACCCTAATATACAAATGACCTCAAATGTTCTTTTTGTTTATAAAAGGTCACATAGTATATCTCAAACTTGTCATATATTCTATACAACTCTAATGGTATAGATCAAAGAAAATATATTATATATTAGGGACAAGGTGTTATATATTCACTCTAGTTATATATTCCAGAATATAAGACAATTAAATACTTTATAAAATTGGCTGCCAATCAATAGAATCATTTAAGTCATATCTAGGGTTAACTGCTTCAAAACGATCAATTTACTAAGCGTCTTGTGTTAGTATTTTATTCCTATAATCACCACCTCTTGAGATAGGAAGAATTTTTTCGATTCCAAAAAATCTCAATTGTGGAAGTTGATGGCCAAATTCCAGAAAATGTCTTGCTATCGGAGATGTTAAATCCTGTTTCTAGATATCACTCTCATGTTCTATTATTCTAGTTTTTAGTGGCCTTTCAGTTTTCCCAATATAGACTTTATCACAAGGACATTTCAGGACATACACTACACCTGAAGTGGAACAGTTAATAAATTGCTCTATCATGATTTCTTCATCTCTTGCAGTATTCCTAATACTCTTAATTTTATACATATTATTACAATTTGTGCAATGTCCACATGAAAAGTTGCCCTTAACTTCCAATAAATTCAGAAAATGTGAAGGTCTGTTATCAGGAATTTTGTGTTCTGCCTTCATTAATCGATTCCCTAAAGTTCTGTTTCTTTTAGGTACAACTAATGGTAGATTTTGAAATATCTGATGACTTAAAGGAGTCACTTGTAAAATATGCCAATGTTTATTAATTATGTTTCTCGTTTGAAAAAATCTATCATTGTAAATTGTTGAGAATACTATTCTATCCATGTCCAAAGGTTCTTTTATACTCGGTCTCAACAAATCATTCTTGTCCCTTATCAAAACTCTCTGTTCAGCTCACAATAATGTATCCTGTTTATATCCTCTCTTTCTAAGTCTCTCAGAAATAATTTCTTTTTCTGTTATATATTCTGTATCCTCGGTACAATTACGTTTTGCTCTTATCAATTGTCCATAGGGTATAGATTCTATAAGCTTTCTGGGATGAAAACTCTTGAGTATGTAAAATAGAATTTTTATCCGTATCCTTACGGTATAATTTTGTCATCAATTTATCATTATGTTTGTAAATTAGCAAATCTAAATATGGAATCTGTTCCTCATTATAGGTCATGTTGAAAATCAAATGATCAGTACATTGATTCAAATATTGATTAAAATTATACAATTTCATCTCTGTTCCAGACCACAGAACCAAGATGTCGTCTATAAAACGTTTCCAAAATAGTAATTTTTCTTTAAATACATTCTAGTTCATATATATATATATATATATATATATATATATATATTCTCAAAATGTCCCATATATATGTTTGCATATGATGGGGCCATGCTTGACCCCATAGCTGTCCCCTTAATCTGTAGGTAAAATTTATTTTCAAAACAGAAATAATTCTAAGAACTATCTCTGCCCATTTTATAATAATTTCATTTGATAGTTTTTCCTCAGTTTTGCATCTATCCAAAAAATTCTTCAAAACTTCACATCCCTGTCTATGGGGAATAGATGTATATAAATCTTTAACATCTCATGTTACTAGTATGCAAGATTTTAAATCTGTCTCACTAACATTAAAGTTTTCTAAATGTAGCATAACATCAGTAGAATCTTGCAAGTATGATTCAATTTGTTCTACAAATGGTCTTATATGATAGTCAATAAAGATTGATAAAGGTTCTAAAATTGAATTAATTCCCAATACTACTGGTCTACCTGGAGGTGCCTGTAAATTTTTATGGATTTTAGGAAGTATATAAAATACTGGTATTGTTGGATTCACTCTGAACAAAGCTTCTTTTTCCCATTCTGTGATTTGCTGTGTTTCATATGCATTTAACAATAAAGCCTTCACTAATTCTACTATAACCTTTGTAGGATCTTGCTCTAATTGTAAATAATTATCCCTATTTTGTATTAGTTCCATACAAATAGAACAATATTGTTCATAGTCCATAACTATTACTGCTCCTCCTTTATCCACATTTTTAATAATAATATTTTGATCATTTTCTAAATTTCTCAATGCTGCAAATTGACTTGCGGATAAATTAAACCTTTTTCTCCTATCCATATTTCTCTCATTTTTCAGGATTTCATCCATATCTTTATTGACCAATGTTATATAAGTCTCGATAATGTGAGGTGTTATCAAGGGGGTTAATTTTGATTTTAAGACCAATTTCTTACTTAAAACCATTCTCTTTTTTGTTCTGCTTCATTGCCTGATTTTGTAGGCTGAGATCCAAAAAAATATTTTAATATCAATTTTTGGAAAAAACGGTTCAAATCAAGTTTAACTTCAAATTCCTTTATTTGATTGTGTGGACAATAAGTTAAACCCTTCTCCAAAACTTGAATCTCAAAGTTTGTTAATACTCTTTGAGATATTTTATAAACTAGTTGGTTTTCATTATTGTTGATCGAGTTGTTCTCATTTCTAAGGCTACCTCTTGTGTTTTCTTTTCTTTTCTTTTTTCTTGGCTTCCTGTATTGGGTTCTGTTCCTTTTCCTATGTTGTATGTCAAATCTATTTGTTGGAATTCTGCCGGTGTTCTGTCGACCTTACTCCCCTCTGTATATTGATACCCCCTCCTGCTTCTTTGACGAGATCCTCTTCTGCTCTGATAGCCTCCTCTCCCAAAAAAATGTAGGCCTCTGCCCCTGCTGGCTTGCTCTTCAGCTTCTGTCTCACTTCCAGAACTAATAACATAGGGGTAGTTTATCGACCTCCAACAATTTCACTAGAAGATGACATTCAGTTACTTGATTTTGTGGAGAATATATCATCCACAAAAAACACTCTATTGTTAGGTGAGTTCAATCTCCCTGGTATTTGTTGGAAGAACTTGGTTACTTCATCCTCTACTGAAAATAAATATTTGCAGTTATTTTTGTTATCAAATTTAGAACAAATAGTTAATACCAGCACAAGGGGAAATAATATTTTGGACTTAGTATTGCATAATATGTCAAATCAAATTTCAAATTGTTTAGTCCTATATCCCTTGGGGTCCAGTGATCATTCTATTGTGCATTTTATCCTTAAAGGTCAACTAGGGCAGGACCCAGGAAATACTATGCTGTACAATTTTAAAAAAGCAGATTTTTTAGGAATGATGTCTGAAAGTATATCTTGGGATTGGCAACACTCTTTTTCAGATCATACACTTCCTGATATGTGGCAAATGTTGATTAGTAAACTAACTTCCTGGACTAATAAATATATTCCAGTTATTAACAAAAAGGACAAAACTAACTTGAAAAGACCATGGATGAATAAATCAGTCAAAAAACATATTAAACACAAAAATAGGGCCTATAAAAGAGCTAAGTCCTGTGGGTCTAAGATGAATTGGGACATTTATAAATCCCAGTTGAGGGTGACCAAGCATAGTATAAAAAAGGGCTAAAAAGAATTTTGAAGAACTACTGGCCAGAAATGTGGGAGATAATCATAAATCCTTTTACAAATATATTAACAATAAAAGGGGTGGTACTCCGACTATTGGCCCGTTAAAAAGCAATACTGGGGAATTAGTAGTAGATGTGTCACGTATGGCTGTTATGTGTAACAACCAGTTCTCATCAGTATTCAATCCAAAAATTGAATCTACTAGGAAACATAATGATCACATTACAAATGGGTTCTTCACAATAACTACTAATTCCGTATATAAATTACTTGAAAGTTTTAAGTCTCCAGGGCTGGATGGTCTTTACACTTGGATCCTTAAAGAATTAGCACTTCCCCTTGGCAGGACCTATAACTGCTCTCTTTAATAAATCCATTCAGGAAGGGCAAGTTATTGATGCCTGGAGGCTGGCAACTGTGGTCCCAATTTATAAAAAAGGTTCTAGGTAGGAGGTGTCTAATTATAGACCTGTTAGTCTGACATCCATTCTGGGAAAACTATTGGAAAGACTTATAAAGGAACATCTATGTACCCTGATGGAACCTGATCCTACCCAGCATGGGTTTGTTAAGGCTAGATCATGCCAGACAAATTTGTTAAACTTTTATAATGGTGTGAGCATGGAATTGGATGGGGCGAAGCAGTGGATGTTGCATTTTTGGATTTTTCCAAGGAGTACGATAAGGTCCCTCATGGTTATATTATTGAAGATATGATAAACCTTGGTATAGGAGGGAATTTAACAAGATGGGTGGAATCATGATTAAAAGGACGCTCTCAGAGAGTGGGCATCAAAGGCTCCTATTCAGACTGGGATGATGTTACTAGCAGGGTGCCCCAGGGTTCGGTTCTGTGGCCGTGTTTGTTTAATCTATACATAGCCTCACTAAAAACTAATACTGATATTTGGATAACAAAATTTGCAGATGACACGCGTATAGGCTACCCAATTATTAACATTGAGGATAGTAATACCCTTCAGTTGGCCCTTAATGAATTGCATGAGTGGGCTATTCTGAAAAAAATTGCCCTTCAACTTGGATAAATGCGTGGTTATGCATTTTGGAACTAAAAATATACAATCCAAATATCAGCTGGGTGGATTGACCCTTAAAGCTGTTAGTAATGAGTGCAATTTGGGTATCAGAATTTCTAATGACCTCAGCCCCAAACTCCATTGCCAGAATGTCATCAGAAAGGCAGCTGGAGTACTACATTGTATTAACAAACATATTACCAGCAGGAGTTGTGATGTTATACTTCCACTGTACTCATCTTTGGTGAGGCCTCATCTGGAGTACTGTGCCCAGTTTTGGGCACCTGGGGATAAGGGTACCATAAAATCTGTGGAGAAAATCCAACATAGAGCAACAAAAAATATCCATGAAGTTAGAAATCTTGACTATTATGCACGACTAGAATATTTGGGTTTGTTTACCTTGGAATACCACAGATTGAGGGGTGACTTGTGTCTGGTATTCAAGGCTATGCATGATAAAGACCTGGGTAAATTATTAGGGTTGGAATTAAGGAGCAAAATATACGCAACCAGGGCACATCCATTACAATTAAAAATAGAACAGTGTAAATCAACAAAAAGAAGCAATTGGTTTACAATAAGAGTTTGTAGGATCTGGAATAGTTTGCCTTGGGATATAGTGTCATGTGCAAGTGTTGATACCTTTAAAATACTTTTAGATATCTATTTAAAACAAAATCATATAGGAGAATATAATTAATATCAGGCGAGCACTATGGACTTCGGTCTTCTAGCTCTGTATGACCTATGATACCTATGATACCTATGATAATAGTAGATTCAGAATCCAGATTATATTGGGATGTTTTAATGTAACCTGTTTTTTTGTTATTATTAGAGAAATAATATACTTGATTGTTTTTGTAATCATTCAAATCCCTTTGAAACTTATGTAATTTAGTGGCTCTCAACTCTTCTTCAAATTCCTTTAAATTAGTATTAACTTTCTCTAAATATTCTGTCAATTCCTCTATTGTATATTTGTTCTTTATTTCAGTCCTGTGTTGTGTAATTTCTGTTTCTACTTTATTTAATTCTTTTGTAATTGATTCTATAATTAATAGCATAAAATCTTTCGAGCATTGATTCCTAACTCCATCCCATTTTTGATTTAAATCTAAATCTACATATCCCAAATTGGCCTCTACAAAAACACGGAGGCCCCTTGGAATACGTTTTTGTTTCAAATACTGTGTTAATGTTAAAGCATGACATTCTAATTTCACTTGCTTTTGTTTCAAATATTCAAATAGATTCGTAATGGTATGTGTTGGTGTAATACCTCTAAATTCTCTATTGGTTTTAAAATTACCCAATATTCTTTGTTCATCCATGTCTGATATAGATAGAGGAATAGATCTTCTGTCCGTGAGTTTGTCAAGTTCATCAAAATGTAACATTGTTTTTTTGACAAAGATATACAATTTCTATAGACAGAAGAGACTGGAGTTATATTTACAAAGGGCCTTCTAATAACAATGGTCAATCTATATTGTCTCTCAATTTAAACCATTAGAAATTAGATTCAAACTTATATAGAGAAAGATGTTTCTTTCATCCAGTCGTCCAATGTAATATAAATTATCCATTGCTTTAGGAAGAAGTTTGAAATTATAACTCTTTTTTATTTTATATAAAGGTAATGTACCTGAGAGAACAGTACAGGGATTACACATTATGACCAATGACATAAACTGTACAGCAGCTGCAGAGTGAGACTATACAGCATTTTACAGAAACCCCTGAATCTGGAAAAGCAATGAGAAATACTCCCTACCCCCCCTCACCCAAATCCCCAGGCCCCATCCCCCCACCCTCAGGATGTGTCTTCTATAAAGGAAAAGAATGAAAAAAGAAAAAAAGGGAAAGAAAAGGAAGAAAGGGAGTTGATTCTGATACATATGAAATACATAAAGGTATATCAGCTGCCAAGGTAGCTAGAGGTGTACCCAACAGGACATTAATTCAAATAAAGAGCATATAATTTGCCCCATTTCCACTCAAATGAAACCAGACAATTCTGAGAACTTGCTATTAACTTTTCAGTCCAAAAACAGAGAGAAAGTTCACTGATCCATTCTGCATACGAGATAACCAATTGGTCCATCCAATGCCTAAAGACCAATCTTTTGACAACCATAGAGATTAAGGCCATATGGAATCTATGCTCCATCATTTGTATATTGGAAAGCTTCCCCTAGGATACAAACTTCTATAGTGAATAAATCATCCAGGCCCAAAAGAGGGTCTAAGTTAGATTGGATGGACTGCCATAAGGGAGCCACCTTCTCATAATACCAGAAAATATGTACCAGGTTCCCTTCCACTGTGCCACACCTTGTGCATAGGGTTGAAGATAGTCTGTTTAATTTAATCAGTTTAACTGGGGTATAATACATGTTGTTCAATATATGGTATTGAGTGAGTCTATGTCTGTCTTGAGAGAGATACCAATATGTATCTACCCAAATTTGTTCCCAATCTAAAAGGGTATCTGGCAGAAGAGAAGACCAGCATTTGGAACCAGTCAGGTAGTCCGGGAATTTAGTATCCAATAGGAAAGAATAAAGCTTAGAAATACTATGGGCCTTAGTTGCTTGTTCCTGTATCTGGTTTAGGAAGGGTTTAATATGGGACGGTGTAGGATTGGAGCCGGAGCTGGAAGCCACTAGGTGTCATAACTGAAAAACTTTAAAAATGTGCTTCTGAGGAATATTGTACTTGGTCAGAACCTCCCTGGAAGATAAAAGAGAGTTATTCAGGAATAAATCATCGACACAGCAATCTCTCAGCTGAGGAAGCCAGTCTAGAGAAAGCAGGAGACCCCCCGATCCTAATATTTAAATTTAGGGTAAGAGGTTGGAAAGTGTCTTTCCTGGGAGAGAGATTGAAAAAGTGCCAGCATTGATTCAACACTTTGATAGAAGTGTCAATGACGCTCCCCTGTGAAAGTGGAGGCAAAGTGGCTAGGTTATAATAGAGGAGTCTGGATGGGGAAGGCCAAACTCAGAATCTTTTTTTCAAGTTGTACCCAAATTGGTAGAAACTCATCCACCCTCTGGTCGTACCACTTCCCAATTTTTGCCATGTGGCTTGCCCAGTAATAGATCATAAAGTTGGGAAGACGGAGCCCTCCCTTCGCTTTGGGTAAATTAAGTTTTAAGAAGGCCTCCCTGGGCTGTTTACCCTTCCAAATAAACTTGGAAATGGACCTGTGGAAGTGATGAAAATTGGACATCGGTAGGAAAATGTTCATTAGGCTAAGTGGGTAGAAAACCCGAGGCAACACATTCATCTTAACAATATTAATACAGCCCCAAAGCGATAAAGGGAGGGCAGACCATCTCTGAAGGTCTTGTTGAATTTTAATCAATAGATTGTCTAGGTTAAGCTTCCTGAAGAGTTCAGGGTCTTTAGTAAGGAAAATGCCTAAATATTTGAGAGAGGAGGGGGCCCATTTCATATCAAACTGGGAAAGTTGACCTGAAGTGTGTTTACGTTCAGTAGGAATATGATTGATTTGGCTAAATTCAACTTGTAATTGGCCACCTGGCCAAATTGGGCTATAATGTGTAATATATGAGTTAGAGACAATTCGGGGTTAGTCAAGTGTAAGAGAATATCATCAGCATAGGTCGAGAGAACCAGAGACTGCTGTTGAATGAAACATCCCGTGACCAATGGAGAATTTTTGATTCTGAGAAGAAGAGGCTCCAGATAGAGATTAAACAAGAAAGGTGACAGGGGGCAACCCTGCCAGGTGCCTGTAAATAGCGAAAATCGAGAAGAGAAAACCCCGTTACAATAAATTCTGGCAGTAGGGGATTGGAAGACCGATTTAATCCATTGAATAAAGACCTCCGGGAAGCCCATTCTCTTTAATATAATCCAGAGAAATTCCCAATGGACTCTATCAAAGGCTTTCTCTGCATCTAATGATATCAGAGCCATAGGGATTTGAGAGTCCTGAGCGGCATGTAAAATATGTGAGAGAGTATGCAGGTGTCTATAGAGGACCTGCCCTGCACAAACCCTACTTGTTCAGGGTTCAACAAGTTGAGCCAGACCCTTTTGAGTCTAAGGGATAGGATTTTCGTTAGGATTTTAATGTCATAATTAAGAAGTGAAATTGGGTGGTAACTAGCAGGGTCGGTTGGGGATTTGTCTGGTTTCAGTATCAGAACAATAGTGGCTTCCAGCAAGGAAGGGTACAGAGTGGTAGCGTTAAACATATATTCAAATAATTTAGTGAGGAAAGGGGCCAGTTTCTTCCCAAAAGTTTTATAAAAATTGGAAGGGAAGCCATCAGGTCCCGGAGCTTTGTTCGGAGCAAATTCCTTGATCACCTCCTCCACTTCCGTTACCATGATAGGAGTAATCAGGGTTTCTCCTAGGTGAGTTTGAAGGGTAGGGAGGGGAAGGCCCTCCAGAAACTGGTCCACAAGGGAATGAGAGAGGTGGAAGGTACCACTGCTGTAAAGTTTCTTATAAAATGACTCAAAAATTCATGAAATATCCCTAGGAGAAGTTTTAAGGGAACCATCAGAAGATGATAATGAGGAAATCCATCTTGATCCCTCAATTTCCCTCAACCGTAAAGCTAGCATTTTACCCAATTTCTCCCCTTGATCGAGATAGAGGGTCTTTGTTTTCAGGAGAACATACTCTGCCTTGTCTCTTATCCAATCTGAGTACTCATTTCTGAGTTTCATTAGGGTTTCTAGATCAGCTTGGGAAGAGGAGGAGGATAATTTATTTTCTGCCAACCTAATTTGGTTCGACAATAACATGATCTTGGCCTCCCTTTGTTTTTCCTCCTAGATGTGAGTTTAATAAATTCGCCCCTAATGAAGCATTTAAGGGAGCACCAAAGCAGATCCTCCCTCTCGATTGAACCTGTATTGGTCTCAACAAATAAGGTGATGAGGGATCTAATATGGGAGACTATGTCCTTGTCTTTTAAAAGCTGGGTGTTTAGTTTCTAGGCAGTATCTCTTTACACCTGTGGGTTTGGGGAGACCAAAATCCAAGCCACCGAGTGGTCTGATACCACTATGGGCTCAATACCAGACTGGAGTACTCCTGACAGAAGGTTATTGCTAACTAGTATTAGGTCAATTCTAGACTAGGTCTTGTGTACTTGGGAGTAATAAGAAAAGAGTTGTCTTGTGGGGTTAAGTAAAGGCCAAGGGTCTCACAAGCCCAGTAAGTCCATAAAATTCCTCAAGGCTAGTTGCGAGGAGGAGAGTGGTTTCAGGGATCTATAAGATTTATCCAAATCTTGTGAGGGAGCTATATTCCAGTCCCCCCCGATTATTAGCATTGAGGGTAAGAGTCCACTCAACTTTTCAGCTGAAGTCATGAGGAAGTCTGGGTCTCCCCCTACTGGGGCGTAGATCGCCCCTAGTGTTATCTTCACATTGTAGAGTGAACCTTTCACAATAATGAATCTACCTTTGTGGTCCGATAAAAGCTCTTCTGCCAGAAAGGGATTATGCTTCTTAACCAGAATGGCCACTCCCCTACTAGAGGATGACCCCCCTGAGGCAAAAACCTGAGCGTAACCTTGACAGTGAAGCCCTTTCACTTCTGATGAGAGCAAATGGGTTTCTTGCATCAAGAGAATATCAACATTCAGTAAAGCACAATTTTTGAGAACCTGGTACCTTTTAGTTAGGTCTCTGACACCTCTTACATTCCATGTAGCAATTTTAAGCACTGTAACAGTCATTATCTAATATACAGTGCAGCAATGGACTATGAAAATATGAAAAAGCAGACCACCCTAGAAGGCATATCCTGCTTCCCCCCTTCCCGCAAAAACCCACCATCGACCAAATCCCACCCCTCCACGATCCCTCCCCTCGAGACTAGTAAAGAAGAACTGAAGCAGTATAAATTCCAGACATAGTGTTACAGCCTTTACCAAATCCTGAACTAAGAAAGACCCCTTCCCTCCCTACCCCCTTCCACATCCCTGAAACTATACACAACTGTTCCCCCAACTGTTTCTTGAAAAGAACTGAAAGTAATAGTGCTTAGATCAGGGAACAAAGCCCCAAAAGCCACCGCTATATGGGTGTACCGGGAGGTAAACATGGACCGGTAACCTGAGGAAGTGTCGGCTAATAGGTATAGAGTAATTCCCTCCTAAGTACTGAGAACTTCTGTCTAAAAAAAACCCCATCTGGGCTGCTCTCCTCCCCTCCTGTCTTTGGTGCATTTAGCAGTCCCACCAGGGCCGACCCTGCCACGGAGTCCCCCCAAGACAGATAAATCAGATTAAGCCTACAAAAATACTGGGAAAAATGAGAACCTGACCAAAATCTCAGGGTTATACGGAGAAAGCCCCTTTAACCTGGGTTAGATACAACCAGAGCTCACTAGAGAATGAGAGCCCACCAGGGTCTCCTGGATTCTGGTCATCGCCATGAGAAGATAGCCCCGAACAAATTGCTGACCAGCTGGATCGTCACCTGCCTCCAGACCCCCAACTGCCATTTGAGCTCCTTAAACCCTCAAGAAAAATAACCGAGTTACGTTACCCGCATGGGTTCCAAACTGAATAGGGTAGGGGATAATAACCTTGAGACCCCAATGGTAATGCTAAGAATCAGAGTCAGCCCCCCAGCCCAGTGGGGCAACTACAAGCTTCACCGCCATCAAAACCGTCAGCGGTAAAAATTATGTTGTCAAATATAGAAGTGTGATAGGGCACAAGCAGGGTCAGACTGACGTCCTGCCACCCCCCCTCCAAAGTGCTCACCCCAATGGCAACAATCCTCATTACCTAATAATGGCCCAGCTCATCCCTTTATTCAAAAAATCTCTCCAATCCACCAACTACACCTGAAGAACACCCCAGGATATCCTAATGAGCGCTTCAGTCCAATTTGCTGTGAAATTAAACAAGCCTAATTACCTGGGCTGGGGAAGGACAAGAGGAACCAGGGGAGCAATATTTACTAGGGGGACCAAAAGGTCCCACCGGACTCACATCGTGTGGAAACTGCCTCTGCACCCCAAGTTCCCACCACCCCCAGCGAGCCGGCTCCACGAACCACCGCACAACCAAGCCCACTCAACCTCCCAACAGACTGCTCCAAAGCCGCCACCCCCCCACCAGACAACCCAGATGAGAGAGACAAGAAAAGCCATAAACAAAAGGTGAGAGTCCAAAAATGCAGCATGTAGCAAGAAGTAGCTTCTTGGCGTTGTCTCAGCGATTCGACCTGGTTTAAACAGGTTAGGCAGCTTGATTGAGAGATCTACACCAGAAAGTCCAGATGAGAGAGAACTGAGAAATCAAAAACCAAAAAAGAAAGTCCAAATATGCAGCATGTAGTAAGAGGTAACTTCTTAGCTCTGCCTTAGCGATTCAGCCCAGTTAAAACAGGTTAGGTAATTTGATTGAGAGATCTGATGCCGCTTTGTCTGGGGATTCATAGGAGAGCCAGGAACCATCAATGGCAACTTGAAGCTTGGCAGGGTAGATCATTTTGTAGCGAATGCCTGCTGCAATCAGCTTGCTAACTGTAGAATGAATTGCTGAGCGCTTTTGCCTCATCTCGTAGAGAAGATCCTGAGTAATACGCAGCTTGAAACCACTCCATAGAATTGCCTGTAATTCTCTTGCCTTTGATAGAACATGTTGTTTTTCCAAGAAGCTTAGAAATTTAATAATAATAGGTCTTGGCAGGGCTCCTGCAGCAGGTTTCGGTCTAAGGGAGCAATGAACACATTCAATATGATATTGTGGATTAAGAGGGGAAGGCCCAACAACTTTGTTTAGAAACTTCTGGTGAAAGAGATTAATATCAGGGCCCTCCTCAGACTCAGGGAGGCCCAGGATCACCAAGTTGTTTCTTCGGCTCCTTCCTTCTAAGTCCTCCATTTTGAGTTGCAGTTTACTGATCTGTTGTCTAAGATGAATGATTTCTGGGTCTATCTTTTCCCTCCAGGTCTCCAAGGAGGAAGTTCTGGCCTCCAAATCTCCCATTCTGGTGGTTAGGGCACTGAGATCTCCCCTTAGTGATTTCAGCTCAGCAGAGATATCATCTAATGTTTCCTTGAAAGGAATTAACTCTTGCAAGAAACGGTCCTCGGTAAGAGGAGTTGGAAAGTATTGGAAGGGGAGGATTTTACTGCAGATCCTGAATTCTGTTTTTTAGATTTTTTGGAAGATTTCTCCAGCGTAGAAGGTGGGATGTGCTTCATGCCAGCAGGCCTCATCTCCGCTTCCATCTCAATCTGCTTCCAAGTGCATTAATATGCACAATGCAAGATGCTGCCAAGTACTGAAGAGTATTATCAATACGCTGGATGTAGAATATGACTTTAGATATCGAATTTGTAGGCTGAAAATAGTTAGAAAATGGGCGGGCATCGGGAGCTCCATGAAAATGCTGCCTCTAGCTGTACTGCATCACGTGACCTCGCTTTAGGAAGAAGTTACTTTTGTGAAATCCACATTGATGATATCGAAGCTTCTCAGTTGTCTTGGAAAAAAACAAATTCTCATGAATGGCTCTCTGGAACACGCATCTGTCAATGCAAATGCGGTATTCAGTTGGCGCAACACTTTTGCATCCTAGAGTGAGAGAAAGATAGAGACATGTGAGTACATGTATTCAGATAGGAGATTGTTGTAGGATTTTAACGAAACTCAGATTATGTATGCTTTGTGAAGAGTGGGATATACGTATATGTAAGAAATGATATACTGGAAACCGTGGGACAAGCAGCAGTCTATATAGATAGTGAAGAGATTTTAGAGAAATAGAGTCCTTAAAATTAAATAAAATACTATACAAGTGTGAGGTGGAAATGGTCACTTAAAGGGTGTATTTTTGGTTTGAGACCATGATATTGAAGTAAGCGAATGAATTTTAGAACCAAATGACTAACATTTACCATTGAATAATGACCATGGTTATTGATTTCAGGAATTTAATCGTAGAAAGATGTTTGTATATTTGATTGAAACATTTAAGTTTACTGTTTATTTTAAAGTGAATGGGACACTGTATAAGTATATAGTGCTACTATTACAAGCAGGTCAGGCACACAGAGTGATTGCTGCTACTGCATGGGAAGGTTTTTCCGCGTAGTGATGTGCAAAGCTCTCTGCCCGATTCCCATTCTATTCAAGACGCAGCATCTAGGTGGCACAGAACCTCGCAAGTAGAGAGATTGAGAGGTCTGTGCACGCCAGTACTGTTTAACTGATAGTTTTTTAATCAGATTGTTAGTTGATGTGTTGCGAATATATAATTCTGCATAGTTAACTTGATAAGCAAGAAGTTTGGTTTGGTAGCGTGCACATTAAAAATAAATGGTATTTTACAGATAAACATCATGCAGTAAAAAGAAATATGAAAATTTGAATATATGACAGAATCCAAAAGAAAATTAGCGTGTTTTAGGGTAAGCGCAGACATTTGTGAAATCAAATAATCAATCACCATGGACTATGGGAATTATTTTTGTATCACCTTAAGTATTATTAATAAAAATATTTGTGCCTTTGTATATTTATAGGCACAATATGACAAATGGAATGTTAAATTATAACCACGATTGCCAGGTGTTTGTCAGGTGCTTTTTTGTTGAGCAAATTCTTCTAAGTATGAAATTATCAATATACAAATAATGTATTAATTACAAATAAACCTAATATAGTCTTTATGTTATATTTTACAGATATGGTACTGTACTGATGAAGGTTTAATCCAAAATGTTTACACAGTAATATGTTTTAGTACTTGGTACTATATCTTGGGATATATGAGATTTTGAATAAATTAAATTATCTCTCAATATACTGGGTGAGTGGGCCTTTATTCACCAATCTGCAATTTTCTGATTACTAGTTTTGATTGGTATTGGCTCCTACCTAAAAAAGTTTTTTGTTTTTATCAAGGTGGCTGGGCTGGACCCTTACTTCTTTGGAGTCACTAGACTACCAGAGTACATCTTTAATTATTGCTGGGTGACATTGAGTATGGGGGAAGCACTAGATCACCAGGGATGGTGGGATGCTAGGTTTATTATGCTACCATAATATGGTGATGCACCCCGCTGGGTCCCATTATTCCTGCTGCTACCCAGCTGTGTCCCCATGACACCTCCTGTGCCCCTTTCTGCAGCTGGTCCCCTCCTCTCCAGCAGCCTCACCCTCACCACCATCGCGGCAACACTAGTATTGCACTGGGTGGGGGGGCCAGATTCCTGTGGCAATTCCCGCAAGTGTACCAACTGTTGGGCGCAGTGAGCAACTTGCACCAAACCCAGGCAATTAGGTGCTGGGACCCTGTTTTTTACAGAACTGGGCACAGGGTCCCTTGTGCACCTGGAGTTTGCTGCATCCCTAGAGTGATGTAACTTGTGTCACGCTGAGGAATCTTTAAAAATCAAGCCCCTGGGCTTATGGGACAAAATCTGAGTAATTATCTGGTTAGTATAAACCCCATTTGTGCCATTTAATTTAGAATGATGGTATGTGATTCATAATCCAAGTTGACATCCTTTTCAGTGCATACAATTCGAGATTCCCCACCAGTTAATTCGGGTGGGAAGTTTCAAAGTGCACCAAACCCTTGTAATGAACTTTTTGGCTATTGACATCAATAATAGAACCAATTTTAGCGATGTTTTTACTCAGTGTGCAGTGATCTGGTGGAATAGCTACCAGCATTAAAGAAGGAGTAACCACACTGGGGCAATCAAAGATTTCCTTGATTTCTAGTACCACAATGTGCCAATAAGATTGAAGGTATGGGCAGACCCAAAGGACATGTGTTTGATCTGCCTGAAGATGTCACATTTATGCCAGCATTGCCCAGCAGTTGGGCATACATATTTGGCTATCACCACTAGCATGTGGAAATACCAGAGCCAACACATCCAGAAGTAGTCCCTCCAGTAGGAGACAGAAGTTACTGTGTGAGAGGGGGTGGTATATTTATGCCATACATCTATAGAGTGGGTAGTGTCCAACTCACAGTTCCATCTGTGGAGGATGGAGATGGCAGAAGAAGTAAATGAAGCTTGTAGTGCTTTATACAGCTGACTGATAATATGTGCCCAGGTGTCTCCTAGCAGATAGGACTCTATAAGATAGACAAGTGGCATTTATGTTAGGCACCATTTCCCCCAAAAAACTATGATTTTTTGACAGTTTTGAATCCTGTTGTAGCCCACATGTATGGTTTGCCTAAAATACATAAGAGAATGGATTGTCCACCAATGAGACCAATAGTGTCTAGCAGGGGCTCTTTAACCGAACCCCTTTTGCAGTATGTAGACACGCATATAAAAGAAATTGTAATGGGCTACAGATCCTATCTGAATGATACTACACAGGTATTGAACTTGTTGGATGATATAGCAGTTGAACCTGAATGGTATTTGGCAACATTAGATGTGCAATCTTTATACACCAATATTCCTCATCAAGCAGGTTTACATGCAATTCATAAGTCATTGTGCAGATTTACTACATATTCAAACAGTTTTGTGTTGTTTTTAGTGGATTTGTTGGAAATGATGCTTACTAAAAATGTATTTTTATTTGATGAACAGTTGTATCATCAGGTAAAGGGTACTGCCATGGGTGCAAGCATGGCACCCAACTATGCAAATTATTTTTGTCAGAATGGGAAAATGAATGGGTATACAATAATGACAATAATCCTTTTCTAGAGTATATTGACTTTTATCGTCATTTTATCGATGACATTATATTAATATGGAAGGGAAATATGGATCAGTTATATGATTTTGTTACATATGTGAGTAAAAAACAGATAGCATTTTTAGATCTTTTGATCTTTAAAGATACAGAGGGTGGTTTGGCAACTGAGTTATATAGGAAACCAACTGATTGGAATGGCATTTTACATTTCACTAGTAATCATCCATGACATTTAATTAAAAATATACCAGTTGGACAATTTATGCGAATAAAAAGAAACTGAAGTTCAGAAGAAAATTATTCAAAAGAAAGAGATGAAATGTATAATAGGTTTAGAATGAGGGGATATAGTAATCAATGTATACAGGGTGCTATTGACAAAGTAGATAATATGCAGGACCAATGACCCCAACACACACCCTGATGCCTGTTGGTGGGGGCAGGGTGGGTGTGGGGTGCAAGGGGTGGCAACCCTAACACCAAATTTCCTCGGTTTTGTCACTCTGGAAAAACCCTAACTGATGCATTAAACTGAGTTGTTTTGCCATGAATTTCCCTTCTTTTTGAGAATGTGCACTATAAATTGTGAATGGAATGTGGTGGTGGAAGCGCGGTCCCTGAACTCCCACCATGCTTCCCACTTTGTGTAATAACTTTTACAGTAATGGTAACGGTAAACCTAATGGGAACGTTAACACTAACAGTAACAAGAATAGTAACGGTAATGAAAACGCACATGCAAATGGCAACGCCAATGGCAATGAAAATGCAAATGGTAACGGTAACACAAATGCAAGCAGAAAATGTAACGCCAATGGTGACGCGAAAGGAAACAGTAACACAAATGGTAATGCAAATGCAAATGGTAATGAACAAGCAAGCGGTAACACAATTGGAAATGCAAATGTTTACAGTGACACCAGTGATGACACCAAAGGAAACAGTAATGCAAACGGAAACACAAATGCAAGTGCAAAAGGTAACACACACGGTGATGCAAACAGAATGATAACGCAAATGGTAGGAGAAATGCAAACACAAACATCGATGAAAACCGAAATGGTAATGCAAATGCAAAGCAAATGCTAACGGCAACAGAAACACAAATGTAGCAAAAGTGGTAATGCAAATGCTAATAGCAATGGAAACTCAAATGGTAATGAAATCGGTAATGAAAATGCAAATGTTAACACAAACTCAAAGAGAAACACAAATGGTAATGGCAACGGTGATGCAGAAGGAAACACTAATGCATTCGACAATGGAAACGCTACTGAAAATGCAAACGCTAAGGCCAACAGAAATGCAAACAATAATCAACACACAACCAGTAATGGTAACATAATTGGAAATGCAAATGGTTATGGTAACACCAACGAGGATGCCAAAGGAAACACAAATGCAAACGCAAGCGCATACGCAAACATAAATGGTAATGCACATGATCACAGTAATGCAACTGGAAATGCAAATGCTTATGGTAACTCCAACGATGACACCAAAGGAAACACAAAGCAAACACAAGCACGTAAGCAAATGCAAATGGTAACGCACACAGTGATGCAAAAGTAAACACAAACAAAAACAGTAACAGAAATGCAAATGGTAACAGTACTGCAAACGCAAATGGTAACGCATATGGTGATGTAAATGGAAACGCTATCGCAGATGGTTATGGAAACGCAAATGGTAACAGTAACACAAATGCAAGTGCAAACGCAAACACAAAGGGTAATGCAGATGGTGATGTAAACGGAAACACTAATGCAAATGGTTATGGAAATGCAAATGGTGAAAGTAACGCAAATGCAAAAGCAAAGGGTAACGTACACGGTGGCGTAAAAGTAAACACAAACAAAAACAGAAACACAAACAGTAACAGTAACGCAAACACACACCCTTTTTTCCACAAAAAGGTGCATTCAAAAGCACAGTGAATACAAAGAATGTACGCATAATAATGACTCTTGGAGCAGAAAATCAGCACTTGGAATATTAAATTCCTTGTATCTCAAGAACCATATGATGTAGAAAAAAATTTAAAATCTCATATTATTTATGACTTTTCAGGCTAGTTTTGCACATAGCCCCCTATTGGGGGACTAAGCATTCTTCACACGAAAAGTCCGTATCTCGAACCGTTTTCGAGATACGGGTCCCGAAAGGCCCGGTGGATGCCGTAATGTTAGCCTATGGGACAAATCATCAATTTCAGAGTGCTGTAACTTTGCAGCCCTCTAATAGTTTGCCACCAAACCACCAAAAGGCACATCTGTGTGATATTGGCTTTCTTCCCTCTGAATTGCAGCCCAAAAGACCAAACCGTTCTTTTGCAGCAGGGTGGCAAAGATTCCCTATTGTTTTGCCCATAGTGTCGCAAACTAGTGCCGCAAATCACGACACTTTTGCAAATAATATCATAAAAGTGCCGCATATGCGAAAGTACTTTGCAACACTATTTTTTACAAAAATTTAAAAAACGTATTTCTGGGGTGTTTTACCCGAAAAAAACAGACATGGTTAGCATCCTCAGGGCTCGACTAGGTGAACACAACAAGAATTGTGTCCCTAGAGGGTCCCAAATTTAAATGCCAAGCATTTCTGAGACCACCAACTGAAAACAAGATGGCTGATTTGTGACACTACAAGGGTCATTTGAGAAAGTAAAAAGTGCATTTGCGACACTTTCACATATTTTAACTTTTCACATTGACTATAATGGGAAAGTTGTTTTTTTGAATAATGTTTGAACAGTTTAATATTGTTTCATGAAATCTTCAAAAAGCACATGGGGGACCCTGGCTGCATGTTCCCTGAAGGTTTTGGACCAGTCACGCAAACCATTCATACCTGAAGGCGCAAGCAAAGAATGCGAAAAAATTCATAATTTGTGCATTTTTCTGCACTCTGTAGATCCACATCTGTACATCATACCACTACGAAACTGGGCAGATCTAGACACCGATGGCACCAGACTATGCATGCCCAATTTCAGGCAAATCCATCATACAGTGGCAAAGTTATCAAGCTGACAAATTTCAGATTTATCCTTAAATGGGGTACTCAACCCTAACTACAGTGGCACTACCATGCCACTATCATAGATATATATGTGCATATATATATATTATAGTGGTGCAGTCATGCTACTATATTTAGGGTTATGAAGGCACTTCTATGTTAAAGTCAACATTTTGGGTGTTAATAACTTTGAACCCAATCAACAGATTTATATGAAATGTGGTATGCACGGTGGGGCATAGTAGATCTCTTGATCTGCCAAATTTTGCTTTTGTCAGACTTATGGTCTTTGCACACGAAAATGCTGAAAAATGCAAAATTATCCAGTTTTGAAGACAGTTTTGGGGATATTGTCTGTGGCACTGCATGGCCGTTGTATGGTGTGCTGCTCTATGACATGACTTTTTTGAAAGAGCTTCACTGGCTGAACATGCCGCTTTTTGTTTGGTGAAAATATATTGAGGCATTCAAAAGTTATAGCACTTTTAGGTTACCATTATGAGTCAATGGGAACATTTATATGGTTATTTTGCGAACAAAGAATTGGGTTCTGGCCATCTGGTCCCGACTGGCAGTCAAAGACTTTTCTTCCTCACGGTCAAAGAATCTTTTTCCCCAAGAATTCTTTGATCATGAGGTCTGCCATCTTGTTTTTGAATTCTGATAGAAAAAAATCAATATCTGGGCTCAGGGGTCTTTCCTGAAGTAAAATTTGGATTTTACTCTGGAGCCCTCATTCTAGCGAGCCATGCCTTTGGTTCACTCTAAAATGGTGAAAAAATAGAGTTTTAAACATTTTAAATCTTTGATCATGACTCGCTAACGATCTTTGATCTTGAGTCAGCAAATTCTTTGATCACGAGATTCTTTTATTGTGATCTTGCATCGCGAGCGAGGGATGAGATGGCCCTTTTAAATAATTCAATTTTCTCAGCCCAGGGGTGGCCTAGGAACTCAAATGAGGATGGGTTTTGTTCAGAGGGGCTTCATTCTATTGAACCATGGCAGTGGTTTGGTCTATTTCTCAGAATGTATTGATTTACAGCATTTTTTATTCTTTGATTGCAAGCCTGCAAATTCTTTGATCATGAGCCTGCAGACTCTTTGATTGTGAAAGTCTTTGATCGCCTTCTTTGATTGTGAGATGATGACCAGATGGCCAAATTAAAAGATTTACATTTCTCAGCCTTGGGGTGGCCTAGGAAGACAAATGAGGGTGGGTTCTGCTTAGGGGGCTTCATTTAATTGAACCATGACAATGGTTTGGCCTATTTCTCAGAATGTATTGCTTTACAGCATTTTTTATTCTTTGATTGCGAGCCTGCAAATTCTTTGATCACAAGCTTGCAAATTCTTTGATCGTGAGAATCTTTGATCGCCATCTTTGATTGTGAGACAAAAATCAATACAACATCTAAAATGTTGCAGTAAAACATCTAAGGATGGCAGGATGACATAAAATGCTAAAATGTTGTTGCCAAAAATATTCCAAAGTGACATCGACAGCAGCTTCAATCCCAAAACAATACCACGAATAAAACAAAATCTGTTCTTGGTAAACTGTTTTTACGACAGTATTTATATTATTTTTGCACAGGATTTCAGCAATCACCTGTTAGTCTAAGAAAACAAGCGTTCCCAAGAGATAACTATCTATCTATCTATCTATCTATCTATCTATCTATCTATTATGCACATATTCTAATGTCTAAACACACAAGCACACTTTAAACTGGACCATGGATGCATTCTCACTGAAAAAATAATTCCAAAGTACCGGTCAAGAGGAATTTCAATCAGCTGTCCAGGTATCTAATGCTGTCACAGACAGACACAGAGAGAGTCCAGGATCGGATGCTATCATTTTGCCTGACTTCTTTATTTTTCGCATTCAATTCACATAGCGAAAATGACCAACACATGTATATTTTCTTGCAATACATCTATTTCAATGGTGGATGACTTACCTGCAACCTATCAATTGCAATTCCTCATGTGCAGAATTTGATTCATGCACAATGGCATTTATTGAATCTGCACCTCGGGTTAAACACTGTTTATTTGGTTTTACAAGAAATTTTGTAGGGTGGAGGTTGTGCCTCATAATGCAACAAATCTTTCGCAATGTGCATTCCCAGCATCAATCCAGAACATTTTTCAACTATTTTCCTACATACCATCAACATGTGTTTATATGCTTCATATTGGTGAAAAGCACCATTAATATTCCAAATCATTTGCTTCATGTTCACCCAGATATTCATTGACGGGCTGTTAGAACAGAATGCAAAACTGAAGGCATTCCACTGCAAACACAACAGAAGCTCTAATAGAAGATTCCTTAAGAGCGATGGGGGAACCAAAATAACACAAAATAAAAGATCCACTTGCTAAGTACTCCAAAGGTTATGAGCAGTGAAAAATTGGAAATAAAGCAGAAAAGACAAAAAGGTAAGTTAAAAGAGGCTAGGTCCCCTGATCCTGAAAGGATTTAGTTACACACACTAGGATCATAGAAATAAGGAATTTCTCCAGCTCTGCCTCTCTCTCTCTCTCTCTCTCTCTCTCTCTCACTCTCTCCCTTATTGCTAGAAGACTGAAGAGCCAACGTCATGTAGCCACAGGGAAAGCGAGAGACATCAGGCTCGGAGCACCTCCTGCCGCTCAGTCAGAAAAACAGCACCCCGCGATCAAACAGGGATCCCTGGGATCCAAGAGATCAAATCCAGTTCAGCCCCTTGGGCTAGGGCTAGCTCCGCCAAGATCAAGGATTGGTGGGTGTGGGTGTGGGGGAGGGGGGCTCATCAGCTCTGCATCAGTTAGGATGTCTTTTTCAAATGTAACAACAGATCTCTCTCTCTCTTTCTCTCCCTCCCACAGACACACACACACACACACAGACACACATGCAACATTCTAAGTGTAACCCTTTTTTATTATTATGCATACAGTATGTGAAGATCAATGTGTGAAATTGGGTTTTGCTGCAGTTTGGTACAGAAACTGTCTCTCCAGAGTCTCCAGGGATAACGCCAGAATGTAAAGCTATTTCAGATCCAGGCGACCTATCTAGAAATTCAAGGCAGGCATTCTCTTGACCATGGAGTATTTTGACACTTGCAGGAATGAACAACTTGCAAAGCATTTTGAATAAATTACTCCAGTTATCTTGTACGTGACCAGATGGGTACTACTATTACAAGTTAATACATTTTTTTTAAACAAATTTTAGTTGTGGTTCAATGGTTTTTAATAGATGCTTGCCATCCTATTATTATATTATTAGGCGATGCCTGAAGTTTCCTGGAACATATCAACTGGCCCCTGCACTGCCCACCAAAAACAATAAGATGGTGCAGAATCCGTAGCCCATTTCTTGAAAGTTTGTTACTCATTCTCTTCCCCTACCTCTTGCAAGTGTTCATCTGGGTGGGAAGCCTTCCTTTATACTCCCTCAAAATGTTCTGGAGTGAACTGGGCCATGCTCAGCTGGCATCTCTCTGTGAAGTTAGGAAGGTTTCCACTGCAACACCAAGAGACAGAGATTCCAGCCAAACTCGCAAAGAAACACAAGCAACCGAACAATCTTGTTTGCCTACTGAAATAGGGAATCTTGATTTTCAAAACTGTATGAGTGGAACAGTCAGGATTTGCAACAGTTTTTGCATCAAATGTGACAAAAATCAGGGTTTGCATCCTGTGTTGGTGCCTACCCTCTAGCAATTCTCTGACCCAAAGGCATCCTAAGTTCAGAAGAGGGTAGACCATCTAACTTGGTTGTCTAACAGATTGGACAGATGTCCAAGATTCAAACTACAAGCACAGTAGGTCCAAAACAGATTAGTTTGATATTTTAAGGTCACTGATTAGGATGATTGAAGAAATGCAGTTCCATTTTCAAGATTTATAAAATTGCCAGATCTCACAATGTTCATAGTCTAATTTCTGGATTTCACCTGGATTCTACAGTAAAAGCAAATACATACAGTTCAGCAGCCTGTTATCTGTTCCCCACATGTGTTCTCTCACAGATGGATTTTAAAATATTCAATTTTATATTGTAAAATGCACAAGCACCATCATTTAACCTAAATAATACTAGAGATAATGTATGGATAACCATACACAAGATTGTCTTTCCATGGCAGGGTCAGTTGACAGCCTATGGACCTTGAGAGGAATTATCAAGATATCTCTTTGATATCATCTCACCATGAGGTGAACACATTAGTCTTGTTGTGTATGGTTACCCATGCCTTACTATTTATGGCATATGTCTTGTAATTCGTTTATCTTCTTTGTAACTCTACCTTGACCTCGGATCAAATAAAAAAAAACAGCAAAGAGGACAGGATTAAAAATATTTACTATAAGTAATAGCTGCATGACCTGGGAACATTTCTAATAAGTACTCTTCTAATGTACAGTTCACTTGGGGTGTTTTCAATCTGTGTTATAGCTTCACTCTATCAAGACATGGTGGTGGTTTCATGTACTTCTGCCCAAAACTCGAGTTTCACCATTTTTTATTCTTTGGTTGCGAGCATGCAATTTCTTTGATCACAGGCCTGCAGATTCTTTGACCATCAGATCCTTTGTGATCTTTGATCGTGAGGGAGTGACTAGATGGCCAGATTTTATAATGCACTAGATAGGCCAATTTTGACAATCTTTCACTTTAAATATCTTGGAAACGGTTTGGTCTTTTTATTTGAAATTTGGAGGATGTTGATGGCATGTCCTATAGACATGAATTACGGTGTTTACATGTTGGAGAAACATTTTTTTGTGCGGATATTGTGTGCCACAGTTTATGTTTTGCAAACAGTGTTTTTCATTGTGGTAGTGGTTTGAAATGTGCATGGTAGCTGGCCTTGCTGCTGTCACTGTACTTTTTAGTCATTAGGTGTGTAACATAGCCAGAAATGTGTAAGTTTGTGGGAGTGTGGGGCCCAACCCACCAACTTGCACAACTTTCTACTTTTCTATTCTTTCTCAAAAAGTAAGGAAATTCTATGCAAAAAAAAACTCTGTTAATGCATCAGTTAGGGTTAAAGCACAAAAGGTCAGGAAATGAAAAATCTTTAGCGTTGCTCCTCCCCCACTCGTGGACCCGTCAATCATCCCAACATTGACAGATGGCAGGGTGTGTCACTGGGGTTGTGTGGCATAAATGTCACCCCATTCTTTTTTGCTGTCCCATGTCAATATGTTTACAAATGGAATGGCACACAACCCCAGTGACACACCCCATTATCTGTCAATCTTGGGATGATTGGTGGGTCCATGGGGGGAAGGGCAACCCTAAAGACTTTTCATTTCCTGACATTTTGTGCTTTAACGCTAAATGATGCATTAATGCAGTTTTTTTGCATAGAAACTATATAGATAGATAGATAGATAGATAGATAGATAGATAGATAGATAGATATGCCATCTCAATAAAGCTTTATCAAGTCTATTGGAGGGAAGGCCATATCATGTGCTATGGCCTGGAGACAGTTTATTATTGGAGGTAACAAAATGTTTTTTAATAAATATCCACTGACTGACGATAAGTTTCAGCTGTACAGCAGTGAAAGTTACTGAAGGGAGTACAAGTGGGTGGCTTGCCAAAAAGGCAGCAGGCATGATCACGAGGGCATGATCATGAGAATCATTTAGCGTATGTTCAATCTGTTTCCAATATGAATGGTAGAATGGAGCAAGCCAGAGGTAGAGTATTTTGCGTACCAACATAGATTGGGTAGGTTAACCCCTCCTTTATCCCTAAGAAGTTGCAAAATTCAGAAATAAATCTGGGGGACTTACCCTGCCAGACAAAGTGAGAGATCCCAGGTCCTGAAGTAGGTTTTATTGGGCATAAGTGGAAGGGTTTGGAGGAAATATAAGATCCTAGAAAGGATATTCTGATGGCTCACCTCTATGTTGTTAAAAAGGCCAAGACTGAGATGTGTCTAATGGGAGAGGTCTTTGTTAATTTGCTGGGTCAAGGCCTCATAGTTCAGTAATTCTAAATGTGCAAGATTTTTGGTAATTTTAACTCTGATGTATTGAATGGTCATTTCATGCCTTAAATGGAAATTTATGTTTTTAGCTGAACAGAGGGCAAGTAATTATACAGAAGTACCTCCATCTTAAGGGGGTTTAATTTATAGCCTGATAATATGCCAAATTCATGGAGAAGTTCCCAGACTGCTAGGACTGAATCCTCTGGGGAGGTTAAAGTTAGCAGCACATTGTCTCTACAAACAATGAGACTTTGTACTGTCTGCTCATAGGGGAATCCCCTCCACCCTGGGACTGCTATAAAAGGCAGCAGCTATGGACTCTAGGTAATGAGGAAAAAGGAGAAGGGACAGTGGACAATCCTGATGGGTGCCTCTGATTAAGGGAAATAGTTGAGATAAGTAGCCATCTAACTTAAGATAGGCCTGAGAGAAGTCGAATATGGCCTGCAACATGTGTATGAATTTGTCTGGGATTCCAGAATGAGATAGGGTGGCCCAGAGGTAAGGCCAAGCCACCCTGTCAAATGCTTTTTCAGCATCAAGACTTAACAGCATGAGGGGAAGTTGGTGTGTAACTGCATAGCCTATTAATAGGAGGTTATGTCTGACAGCGTCATGTGCCTGCCATTGCCTAATAAAGCTGACTTGGTCAGAATCTATTAAATGGGGGAAGGGATGCTCAAACCGTCGGGCCATAATAGACATGTAGAGTTTATAGTTGCAGTTGAGCATGGAGGAGGGGGGGTTCTCACCTTGTTGTAATGCCTGGAAGCCTAGGTCAGAAGCGGAGTAAAGGTTTGTCAAAATGTTTTATGAAATTTGACCAGATAGCTGTCTGGGCTGGTGGCTTTTGGGTTTTAGAATCACAGAGGACAGCTTCAATTTCAAGTGTTGTTATAGGGATTAGCACGCTTTGGGCTTGCTCCTCTGACAACTTAATTAGTGAAAGATGTCATAAATATGTCCCTGTTTGTTCTAGAGGGGTTTGGTCATCCACAGTATAAAGCTGCTGATAGTACTTAGCCATGAAATGTATTAACGGAGAGCCAATGTCTGGGTCAAAAAGCTATGAGACTCAGGCCTGGGCTTGGGACATGTGCAGTTTATGGGCCAAGTTGCATGCCACTCTAGGATTCCCCTCATAGCGATGGTGTTCAAGTACTGTAGCAGTTGTGTGACCTTTTGATCTAACAGTTTTTGAAGCTCCTGTTTGACAAGTTGGATTTGAGAAGTCACAGAACAATCCTCCTGATGTAGAAAACATTGAAGGGTTTTCAGGGTAGTCTGGAGTTCCTGCAGACGAGCTTCCCTCGCTCTTTTTTTCTGAATCGAATAAGAAATTATTTCCATTCTAAGGACAGCCTTTATGGTATTCCAGAGCATAGTGTGAGCTGTTGTCGGAGTATTACTGTCACTCTACTTGTAAGATTGCATTCTCGAGCAGATGTTTAAATTCAGGATCACAGAGAAGCATAAGATTCAGCTGCCAGTGGCTCATCGAATAGGTTTTCTGAGGCTGAAAATGGTGTATACTGGGGCATGATCTGCTAGACGTGATGTACCATGAAGACGTTCACAGGCCAAATGCAAATGCTCTATAATAAAGATATACTCGAGATGAGGTGAGGTGCCTGTTAAAGGGGCATAGTGTGTGAACTCCTTATCTGTCAGAGAAAAGTGTGTCCAAAGATCTATGAACCCCAAATGGATGAGGGTATGACAGAGGTACTTCTGAAGAGGTAAGGCCTGATGTACGGCAATACCGGAGGTATCTAAAGTAGGTGATAACATGGCATTTAGGTCACCTCCCATGATTAACTGGCCTCGTAAGGCCAGGAGTAATTTGTTAAAGAATTGTTGGGCTGCAGCTTTCATAGATCCTGTTGGTAAATGCAGGGAAACTAGGGTGATGAGAGAATTGTACAACTGGCCCACCATAATGACAACACATCCCTCAGAGTTAATTATGCGGTCCTGTAGGGTGAAAGATACACCCCTGGGGATAAAGATCACCATCCCTCTTCTCCAACCCGAGCAATGGGAGGAGGCAGTTACTGTCTGGTAGCCCAGAGATGCAAACTTTGCATGCTCTAAATAAGGGAGATGAGTCTCCAAGAGGAGGACAACATCTGGCTTATCTATCTTAAACTGCTGCAGCAGATGGTCCCTTTTAATGGAACTATTAAACCTGTTTATACTAAATGAAAGAACTGTGGAGGATGTAGCCATGGGGGTGAGGGGGATAGGTAATTAGCACTGAGATGGGTCAAGCCGCTCTACCTCCAGAGGAAAAGAAGATCATGGGAAAAGAAGGGAAATAGAAGAGGGAGAGTAAGTGAAGATACAGAAAGGGATAAGAAGCAAATTGGCAAATAGTCAATTGTTTTTAACAACAGCAAAGACTTAAACCAGGTGCCAAGAGGGCAAATAGAGCAACTTCCAAAATGAACATCGGGTGAGAAACCTGGTCATGGGTAGTGTACCAAGCCCCAGCACTGAGGGTGAGGGAAAGATTCCCTAAGCGGATCTTCCAAGGAAGGGAGAGAACAAATAACTCTCCTATGTGTGGAGTTGATCGACACTCCCGATGGGTGAAATTCACAGTCATACTGTGGGTCCCCATAGCAACTGAAGTGCTACTAAGGAGGATATGGTAAAAGCCAGAATCACCTTTCACCTGGCCTCCAGTCAACATTGAATCTTAAAGCAAAGAAAGGTGATGGTACTCTAGCTTAAGGCAACTCCCCTCCCTCTCTGATACAAGGATAACACATCAGATGGGTGGGCATAGCAAAGTCCCTGGCAGTCCAGATCCACTGGAGTATGATCCCAGGGGAGGACAGGCTGTCTGGATATAAAAACAACCAGGTATATAGCTCAGTTCAATGTGAAGGAGGGACATCTGTGAATCCAAGCAAATGTCTGGGGACCCAGGTGGCTACCCCAGGAGCAGAAGAGCAAAAGTAGAATTGGACAACCAGATATGCAGGGGCCAGTTTATAGCCAACTAGTATAAAGGAAGTGCTGACATATGTGGCAGGTGGATCCAGTGATTCCCCATGGCCCAGGACCTGACCTCAGCAGTCCCCAACCCACCCAGCCCACTGCTCAGCGCCAGCCATAGTGGAAAGCAGATCTCCTTTATCCAGTGAAAAGTGTCAAAAATTTATCAGAAGACAGGACATAGATGGCCTGTCAGCACAGTAGTTGGATTTCCACCTGCGATGCTGGTGACCCAGGTTCAAGAATGGATTCAGGTCACTGGAGGGCCAGCCGGGGGAGAGAAGGATGAAGCATCCCAGGGATGGCTCACCTTCTCCAGGGGGAGGGTGGGGATGTGACCCAGCACCTGCTGGTCCCAGGTGGAGTCCAGGAGCATAGCAGGACTTCAGGGCATGGATGATTGGGGGAGTGGCAGATGCTGGCGTATGCCCTGACGTCTGTGGTACACCACTCCCTAGGGAGAAAACCAGGTCCACCCAGCACAGTAGCATCTGAAAATTTGGAATACTGACTAGAAATGTCATTGATAATATCCAAAATAAAAATCTAGACAATGACTGGTCCTGGAATAGATCCCTAAAAGGACTCCACTAGAAATATTACCCATGCTGGATTTATAGTGGTATGGATAGTGCAGTGCTCCCGGCCCATGGATCTCCAGGCCCACATAGACAGCTGAACAGCACTGTAATGTATTGATAGCAGCCAGCATAGCATACATGTCAGCACCACAGATGAAGATGGCAGACACTAGGCTGGTGTGGGCAGGCTCTGGGCAGGGACACATCAGGTCTGTATGGGAAGGCTACCTCATAGGCCATCTCAGGTAATGAGCATCTGTTCAATACCCATACATGCTGTGGACACACAAATGGTGGTGTATGGATGCATACATGGTCAGGATACCATTGCTGTTGACACATCACAAGGAAGGGGCATTATGGGGCAGTAGTAATCACACATGGTTTGCACAGCATGTTTCCTGCATGTTTGCCCACATATGTGTACCCTTACACAGTGCATGTTGCACAATGGCACATCACATTGTGTGGAGTATTCCATGTTGACAACAGCAATCAAAATTGCAAGGAGGGGTAAGGCCAACAGATAGCCAGCAACAGTGTCTGACCATACAACAATGCTGTAACAGTGTTGACACTGTCAGCAACAGCTGGACACAGAACACAACCATCGATTACCATTGTCTGGTTAATGAGGCTGAATGGTTGCACATGTAGCTCATGGGTACAGTACCCAGCTGTGCATAATGTGGGTGTGATGTCGTATGCATGCATTACTGAGTTTCCTCTGCTTATTTGCAGGTGCCAGTGGGATCATGGGGAGGACAGCTGCTGCATACACACCACGTTGGTATACATGGAGTGTGCAATGCGTCATGTAAAGAGAAAAGAGACAAGGGCCTATGAGGAGTGCACCAAGAGCATGGTCAGAGGGGCCATGGCAACAGCAAACCAAGTGGCTGGTGACTGGACTGATAATGTGGATTGCGTCAGCAGAGAGCAGCAGGAGAACAGAGGTGATGAGCCAGGTGGTGATTTTGCAGGGGAGCCAACCACAGGCAACTTTGAGACTGGCGAGTACATCAGTGGTGGTGCTGTGGAGGAACATGAGGACACTAGATCCACACAGGTGGAAGCACCTGACATGCTGGTGGCAGACAGTGGTGCAATGAGTGTGGTGGGAGAACCATCTGCCCACACACTGGGAGCGCAACATGATGTGTCAGTGCTGAGGGATGGTGAGGTTGGGGAACCATGGTATATTGGCCTGCAGGAATGTGCAAGGGGCCTGGGCGGCCACCTTCACCCTGTCTTACAACATGTACACAATCTTCAGGCAGTGCTGCATGCACTTATGGTATACAATGATGCACACTCTGGACGTTAGGCCACCATGGTATATTGGCATTGGGTTAAATTACAATTGCATATGTTCTCTTGTTTATGGTTACATATTAAACAATTCTTGTCATGGATTAAGTCTTCCTGTTGCAGAACACCAACAGTACTGTTTTAATGCTGTGTTATGTTTTACATGAATAAATGCTCCTGTTTATGTTTACCCATGTGTGTGTGTGTGTGTGTGTGTGTGTGTGTGTGTGTGTGTGCATGTGTGTCAGTCCACTGGTCCACCACACACTGTGTGCCTCTGTAGTTGTTCTGTGGACATCCTTGCCAATATATACATTTAAAATGTGTTATTGTACATCACTTTCAGCATGCACCTCCTTACAACAGTGGTCTGATCACCTTTGTCTCAGGATTATCTGCATGATACCCATCCCTCAGCCACATATATCTGGCCAATGCTGGTTTGTAACCTACTTGTCCTCCAACTGCACACTGTGTGGGACATGGCATGTTGGTCTGCCACATGGAGTACCCCCACTGTTGCTGTGTCTGTTGCTTTGCATGTGTAGCATACAGATGTGTCCAGTGCACAACATCTCTGATCAATGACTATATACCCCTCCACACTCCACCACAGCTAATTTTCAAATGCACAGTCACTGAAGGCACTGGTGTTTGGCAATGGTGTCTATCACAACCCCACTCAGCAGGTCATGCCCTCTGTTCCCACAGTGCCAACCTCCAAGTGCAGTATAGTGATCAGTTAACAGAACAGGGTAACCCTCCTGTCTGTTTTGTGGGTCCGAATCACCTTTGGTCTCAAGTTCTGGAGGGATTCAAACTGTGAACCTTATGCTAGCATACCCAAATGTACAGGCAAAGATCATTCTGCTCTTTGGGGGATGCCAGATATCTTTTGCCTAAGGGCACCTAACCAGGTATCCCAAATGAACCCTAAAAACTCTATGAAAGACCTTAGGAAAATTCTTACCTTTTCCCAGTTTGGTATTACCATCAAGCTAGAACAGTTTAGTCAGCCCTAATCGTCTGTGCTTCACATGCAAAAAAAAGGATTTCAAGGCACACCAGGCAGTCTCTTTAAAATAAGAGGTTTACTTAGGAAATGGATAGAAATAGGTACAATGTAAACACAGAACAATATATCACAAAGCATACAATCACTTAAAAGAAACAAGGTAAAAAAACATACAAACTCCTACGACAATGCAATTAGACTTGTCTATCTAATGTACCTTCTTACAGGGCTTATAGTTAGATGTTGTTGTTTCAGAGTCCAACAGGAATGTGTCTAAAGATCACATACAGAATAGTTTAAAACTGTCTTTGAACCTGCCTCTTCCATGATATCACCTAGCTCCTCCTCGTATATTAAAAATTATACATCCAGTATGTCTTATTATCACTCAGGAGGTACATTAAATAAGGTGACATCAGCAAAAAAAAAAACATTTCCCCATATGGCTTCTTAATTAAGTCTTTCCTTTTATCTAGTGTTGTTTCCTGCTTTTCAAAGACATCACAGGAGTTTTACAACTCTGCAGTTTTCTCACCTATATGTCATATAGCTTCTTTTAGCACCAGTTGAAATTAACTGTCCTTCCTCTGAAGACAGCATAAAATGGATATTTTAGTTCTTGGCTTCAAAGCAACACAAATCATAAGCACGGCTATAAAATGTGACTTGGAAGTTAAGCACATTACAGAGATCTGCTGTTTAACATATCCTATCATTTGAACTGAAACCTGGGGGGGGGGAGATGTCATCCAAGGGTCACAGGATTTCTCCTGTGAGACAAGTTATATACCACATTCTATTTGACTAATCATAGAGCAAATCATAATCAGCTGGCCAAGTGTCACAATTCCTCCCCACCTAGACTGAATTTGGGGTTCTATTCCCTGCATGGGATGAGCTTCCCAAATCAGTTCACTCCTCATAGACACGCAACAAGCTATCTGAGTTCTGATTGGTCGCTGCAGCGCTAGGTAAGATTGTCATATCATACCCTTGCAAGGCAAGACTCCATCTTAACAATCTACCATTAATTTTTGCCATTTGCGTCAGCCAAACCAGGGGGTTGTGGTCAGTTTGTACCACAAAATGCTGCCCATATAAGTATGGCTCTAGCTTCTTTAGGGCCCACACTATGGCAAGCACTCCTTTTCCACAGTAGAGTATGCCCACTCCCTGGGAAATAACTTTTTACTCAGGTAAACTACCGGGTGATCTTTCCCTTGGTTGGATGTCTGACTCAGTACTGTCCCCAATACTCATGTCTGAGGCGTCAGTCTGAGCTTTAAAGGATTTGCTACAGTCAGGACTTGTCAATACAGGAGCACTGCGCAGTGCCTCCTTCAGTGTGGTAAAGGTTTCTCCACAGGCTGGTCCCTAGGTAATTTTCTTTGGCATCCTTTTCTTTACCAGGTCAGATGGGGGAGCAGCCAGGGCACTGTAATTGGGTACAAATTTCCTGTAGTACCCTGCTGTCCCTTAAAAACTCCTGACCTGCTTCTGCATTTCTGGTCTGGGCTATGTCTGGATCATCTCTATTTTTATTTGGTTAGGACAGAGCTCTCCTTGGCCTACCACATGCATGAGGTATGCCACTTCTCCCATGGCCACCTGGCACTTCTCAGCTTTGACAGTGAGCACGACCCTCTGTATCCTGACCAGCACTTCCCTAAGGTGGAACAGGTGTTCCTCCCAGCTGGCACTAAAGATGGCAATGTCATCCAGGTATGCCACGGTATACCCCTTAGCACCATTTGACACCTGGTCCACCAACCTTTAGAAAGTGGCCGGGCTTTCTTCATTCCAAAAGGCATTAGTTTAAATTCAAATAAGCCTATCAGAGTGATGAAGGCTGACCTCTCCCTAGCTCTGTCTGTCAACTCTACCTGCCAATACCCCTTGGTCAGGTCAATAGTCATAAGGTAGGTCACCCCTCCTAACTTGTCCAGGAGTTTATCCATCCGAGGCATCGGGTGGGTGTCTGACTTTGTGACTGCATTCAGTCCAGGATGGTCCACACAGAAATGAGTAGAGACATCTGGCTTGTGCACAAGGACTATGGGCAAGGTCCAGGGGCCATGGGATCTCTGGATTACCCCTAAATCCAGCATCTCCTCCACTTCCCTCCTAATGTCCTTTTGGACAGCCTCCGACACCTGATATGCTGTCTGCCATATGGGCATCTATGTCCCTGTCTCCACATCGTGCATCACAAAGGGGGTTAGTCCAGGCTTGGCACTAAATAGGAGAGCAAAGTCTGCTAAAACCTCCCTTACTTCCTGGAGCTTGTGCTGGGTCAGCTGGGGAGACAATTTAACTGCCACCACAGAGGACTCCTGCTTGCTTTCTTCCAGCAAGTCCAGAAGGGGGTCTCCTTCTTCTGTCCCCTTCCCAGGACTACACACTGCAAACACCATGTCAGCCCTATTTGCATATGACTTCATCATGTTGACATGGTATATCCTTTCTTTCTGTTTTCTGTCAGGTAACTCTATAATACAGTTCACGTCATTTACCTTCCTAACTACTTTGTACGGTCCTGCCCACTCAGTCTGCAGCTTGTCTTTCTGGACCGGAATAAGGACCATGACTTCCTGACCCACCATGTATGAGCGAGCCCTGGCTCTGTGGTCGTACCACACTTTTTGTTTCTGTTGGGCAGCTGCTAGATTGCTCTGGGCTGTCCCCATAAGCTCCTTCAGCCTTTCCGTAAACCTCAGGTCATAATCCACTGTGGGAGTTCACTGGGTGGTGTGCTTGACTTCCCAATCCTCCCGGATCAAGTCTAGGAGCCCATGTACCTGGCATCTATATAATAGTTCGAAGGGAGACAATCCTGTTGACTCTTGGGGCACCTCCCTGTATGTAAACAACTGGTGGGGAATGCATTTCTCCCAGTCCCTCCCATGCTGTTTAGCAAACACCCAGAGCATTGACTTCAGGGTACCATTAAATATTTCCACAAGCCCATTGGCTTGTGGGTGATATGGTGCTGTGCATCTTTGCACCACCCCACACTTCTCCCACAAACATTTCATCAGGTCCAACACGAAGGAACCCCCTTGATCGGTGATAACCTCCTGCGGAAACCCAACATGGAAGAAAATCCCAGGTAAGGCATCTGCCACTTTGTCTGTCCTCAGTGAGGATAGGGTGACTGCCTCTGGGTACCGAGTGGCAAAATCCACCACAGTCAGGATGAATCTCTTCCCTGAGGAGCTGGGGGTATTTAAAGGCCCCACAATATCCATTCCCACCCTCTGGAATGGCTCCTCCACTATGGGCAATGGAACCAGGGTGGCTTGGGTTTTCTTGCCCGCCTTCCCTATTTCTTGGCACCGGTGATAAGACCTGCAATACTCCTTCACCTGCTGGGTGAAGTTGGGCCAATAGAAATTCTAGGCTAACCACTGTATAGTGTGCATGATTCCCAGATGACCAGACAAGGGAATATCATGTGCAATCTTGCGCAATTGCTCACAATACCCCTGGGGAATGACAAGCTGCCTGCCTATCACCCCTTCCTCTGTCTGCACAGCCTGAGTATACATCAGTCCATTTTCCCAATAAATCTTATGTTTACCATCACCTCCTTGTGCTCCATCAGATTCTGCCCAAGCCCTCAGCTTCTGTAGACTAGGGTCACTTCTCTGAGCAGCTGCAAACTCCTCTGACATTCCCAAGGCATGGGACAGGTCCCCTTCAGTCTCTAAGCTAGGGTCCCTAGCACTAGCATCAGGGCACTCAGGATCATTGTCACTCCTAGCTCTCTGACATTGGATCACCCCTTCCTCTTCACAGTAACCTTCTGTAGCTGTGTGGTTAACTGCTACTGGGGAAATTTCTACCCCCTTTTTATTAGTCTCTATATCAGGAGACACAGGCTGGGGAATCAGCCTCCCAGTGGTTTCCACAGTGGCTTCTGTGGGGTCCAGGGAACTACAATTTTCCCTTGCCACTTGGCTCTGGGTAACTGCACACAACATCCCCTGTTTGAGATTGTTGCCAAGGATGGTGTCCACTGCTAATGTTTTGGCTACAGCCACCTGTTGCACAGCTCCCCCTGTTTTACCCCAGTCCAGGAGGACACTAGTGAGTGGCAATGTTTTCTCCTCACCAGTAAAGTCCTGTACAGTGATGTATTTATTGGGTATAAGCTAACCAGGCGCTACTAGATCCTCTTTTGCCAATGCCAGGGAAGCCTCTGTGTCCCTTAACCCTTGTGTCTGTACCCCATTCACCATGACTGGGTGCATGTGTTCCCTCATGTTCACAGGCATGCTTACAGGGACACACAAACAGCCCACTTCTTTCCTAACGCCCTGTTGTGTATTGCTCACCCGTTTGGGACACTGTCTGGCAATATGCCCAGTTTCTTTATACAACCTACATTCATTTACTTTCTCAGAGAAATCTTTTCTCTGAAACCTGGGGCTAACTCATTTTGGTGGAGGCAGTGAGGGTTTTAGCTGCCCTGAAGGTGCGCTTTCCCTTTCTGCGCTGACATGCCCTCCCCATTCGCTCTCAGAGCAGGTCTGCTCTTGGAATAGCAAACTGAGAGTTCAGCAGCCTCTTGCACTGCTTTGAGATCTCAGTCCTCTAGCCAGGTTTTAAGCTCTGCTGGACATGCCCAAAAAAACTGTTCTAATAAAATAGCCTTTTTCAATTTTTTCTACAGAGTTTGCTTCAATCCTTCCCACCAACGTTTTAAAAACTGACGTTGTTTCATGGCTAGCTCCTCATAGCTCATATCAGGGCTTCTCCTGAGCTTACAGAATTTAGCTATGTATGCTTCAGCAGTTAATTCAAATTTTTTTTACAGTGCAGCTTTAAGTTTGCTGTAATCATTACTGTCCTCATTGTCCATTTGACCCAATGCAACCAAGCTTCCCCGGTAAGTAGCAAGGATAGCTGGAAGCTCCAGGACTCTCTAGGAATTTTAGCCTGAATATGAACTTTTTTCAAAGGAATTTAAAAAGGCATCCATATCCTTCCCCTCTTTAAATTCAGCTATCAATATGGAATTCAATTTGTAACCCAGTCCTTTAGTTCCAGTTACACCCAAGCCACTTCCTGCTCTTGTGCGGGTGGTTGGAGTCATAGCTTCTCCAGTTCATGTCCCCTCTGGCACTCACACTCCTCATGGTCTGCCTCTCACTGTTCACAGTCTGCCTCTTGCCATTCTTGCTCCCTCTTCTCCTCTGCAGCTCGCTGGCACTCATGCTCCTCATGGTCCGCCTCTCACTGTTCACGGTCTGCCTCTCGCTGTTGACGCTCCCTCTTCTCCTGGAACTCCAGCTCCATTCCATGCAACTCAATTCTGTAGCCTGAGTACTTCTGGCTCCAGAATGCTGGTGATCTTCCCCTGCTGCTGTGGTCTTTTGCTGGCACTGTCCCTGCTGTCATCCTCATTGGTTCTGGACACTGCACTGGCTGCTGGCCCTTCCACACTCAAGGTTTGGCCTTTTACAGTCACAGTCAGTGACTCGATGCTCTGGGTATCTGCTACCATCAGGGCATCCATGAGGTTCTGCTTGGTGGCTCTCACCTCGTACAGGACTCCTCTGTCCTTGCACAACTGCCTCAAGTCATCTACAGTGTGCCCGCTGTAGTTGGAAGCCATCTTCTTCTTCCCTAACTATGGCTACCCTAACTTGCACTTTAGAAAAAAAATAAAACAGGTAGAAACTTGACGGTAAGCCAAATGATATAGTTCTGTTTTCTTTTTTAAAAATAAATCACTGCCTTTTTTTGCAAGTGAGCTGTACAGTATCAAGCTGACACATTGAACAATTAAAGCTTGTATTACCAAACTTATCAGCACCGCTGCCAACCAATCTGTCACAACCCCACTCAGCAGGTCAGGCCCTCTGCTTCCACAGTGCCAACCTCTGAGCCCAGTATTGTGAACAGTTAACAGAACAGGGCAACTCTCCTGTCTGTTTTGTGGGTCCGAAGGGATTCAAACTGTGAACCTTATGCTAGCGTACCCAAATGTACAGACAAAGATCATTCTGCTCTTTGAGGAATGCCAGATATCTTTCGCCTAAGGGCACCTAGCCAGGTATCCCAAATGAACCCTAAAAACTCTGTGAAAGACCTTAGGAAAATTCTTATATTTTCCCAGTTTAGTATTACTACAAAGCTTTGAACAGTTTAGTTAGCCTTAACCATCTGTGCGTTACATGCAAAAGAAAGGATTTCAAGGCACACCAGGCAGTCTCTTTAAAATAAGAGGTTTACTTAGGAAATAGATAAAAATACATAAAATGTAAACACAGAATGATACATCACAAAGCATACAATCACTTAAAAGAAACAAGGTAATAAAAACATAGAAACTTCTACCACAATACAGTAAGACTTGTCTATCTAATGTACCTTCTTACAGTGCTTATAGTTAGATTTTGTTGTTTCAGAGTCCAACAGGAATGTGTCTAAAGATCACATACAGAATAGTTTAAAACTGTCTTTGAACCAGCCTCTTTCAAGATGTCACCTAGCTCCTCCTTGTACATTGAAAATTTTACAACCAGGATGTCTTATCACTCAGGAGAAGTATTTCCTTTTATCTAGTGTTGTTTCCTGCTTTTCAAATACATCACAGGACTTTTACAACTCTGCAGTTTTCTCACCTATATGTCATATAGCTTCTTTTAGCAGCAGTTGAAATTAACTGTCCTTCCTTTGAAGACATCATAAAATGGATATTTTAGTTCCTGGCTTCAAAGCAACACAGATCATAAGCATGGCTATAAAATGTGACTTGGAAGTTAATCACATTACGGAGATCTGCTGTTTAACAAATCCTGTCATTTGAACTGAAACCTGGGGGGGGGGGTCATCCCAGGGTCACAGGATTTCTCCTGTGAGACAGGTTACATATCACATTCTATTTTACAAATCATAGAGCAAATCATAACCAGCTGGCCAAGTGTCACAGTGTCCACCTGGTTGTCATACAGCAGATGGCAGTGCTATGTGTTATTGTTGTATGGGAGGATAATGTGATGTGCTTATGCTAGTTTTTGGATGTGTAATGCATATCTGTGATTGGTGTTGCCCATGCCCACTGTCTCACCTGTATGGCCACCATTCAGGTTACAGTATGTGTTACCCCGTAGTGCATACCTCATGGGCATGCAATACATATGGGGTCTGTCATGATGGGTACAGGGTATGGCCCATGCAGGATATCTACCACACAGGTCATCTGTGGACCTCTGTGTTGGTATACTGTGGTCACTGCTGGTTCTGTCCAACATACCACATATACCTGTATAGTAATGTGTGTGTGGACACATATGAATTGGCTACAGTACACATATCATCCCTACATTCCCTGCATGTTAAGGTGGGTTCTCTTAATTGTCACCTTGGTATTCCAATGTGGGCTATATATGGACTTGATAGGCTGGGTTATCTGCTCTCAGTTTGAACCCAGTGGGCACATGTCTGTCACGCTGGTGTGAGCACAGTTCACTATGTGTGCCATTACACCGTTATACATATCATCACCCTCATGGACATTTCCATGGGCATTACAGCATTAGTGTCATTGTACTGGTTCACAGTGTCAAGCATACTTACATGTATCCTATGTGATATATCATAGAAACATAGAAACATAGAATTTGATGGCAGATAAGGACTGCTTGGCCCACCTAGTCTGCCCATTTCTCTTCCTAACAGATAAGCTGCAGATCCTAGTTAACCAACAGCCTACTTCCTCCTACCCCCACTAGAATTGCCTTATGTCTGTCCCATGCATTCTTGAATTCCCCCACTGTTTTTGACTCTACGACCTCCTCAGAAAGGCTGTTCCATGTATCCATAACCCTCTCTGTGAAGAAATACTTCCTCACATTACCTCTGAGCCATCTCCCCTCTATCTTCAAATTGTGCCCCCTTGTTTTTGCACATCTCTTTGTCTGAAAGATGCTACCCTCTTGGACTTTGTTGATTCCCTTGAGGTATTTGAAAGTTTCTATCATGTCCCCCCTCTACCTCCTTTCCTAGAGGCTATACATCTTTAGTTCCTTCAGTCTTTCTTCATATGTCTTCTGATACAGACCCTGTATCACTTTGGTTGCCCTCCTCTGGACAGTCTCCACCCTGTCTATGTCTTTGTGGAGATGGGGTCTCCAGAACTGTACACAGTACTCCAGATGTAGTAGTAGTAGTAGTAGTAGTAGTAGTAGTAGTAACATTTTTATTCATAAAATAATGAATATGGATAACTCCACTGAGCCTAAGCTCCTTTAAAGAGAGTTCCAAGGTGCCAGTTCCAGTTACTCTTACAGCATATTACAATACACATAAAAGAATAATAACCACAACACATTTTTACATCAATAAATATAACACATTTCCAAGACATCCACAAAATACATATATGAAAACACAATACTTAACTGACAGGGTAGGCAGTGCTTAAACGTTAAGTACAAATCACAAAAACTACCATTCCATTAACCATATTTTTATCTAAACTAAACCTCCCCTCCTGTTTGGTATTATCAGTAAGCCATTCTTTTATTAGATACAACTGAAAGTCCTTGTCTAGAAGTCTGAACTTCCCAGGCAGGTTATTCCATAGGGAGGGTCCCATACTTAGGAAATGATTATCCCCCCACATTGTTCTTCGTCTTGGAACATGACATTCTAAGCTATTTGCAGAACGCAAACCCTTGACTGGGTTTTTTATATCAATACTCTCAACCAGGCATTTAGGAGCTTTCCCTGAAATAGATTTTAACATAAGTATAATTGCACTAAAAGCTCGCCTTTGAGATAAAGTATGCCAGTCCAATTCTTTATACATATCCACACTATGTGTCATTCTTGATGCTCCTAATACAAATCTGGCTAACTGCTCTTTTGAAGCATCCATATAGATCAAATTTCCATACTCCAATATGGGTAATACCACAACTGTTACTACTAATTTTCTAATTTCCAAAGGCATACTGTTTCTTACTCTGTATAATGAACCCAAACACTTTCCAACTTTTGTCAAAGTACTTTCAATATGACTATCCCATTTAAGTTTTATATCTAAATATACCCCCAGATATCTATATTTATCAACTTGTTGCAAAATACCCCCTGAATATGTTTTGATTTGTAATCCAACTTGTTCTAATTTAGGGCCATTTCCCCTATGAAATACCATTACCTGGGATTTTTTTTTCATTTAAAACTAGTTTGGATCTGAGCAAAAAATCCTGCAAATAGTCAAATGCCTGTTGCAATACTGGTTGAATAAGTTTCACTGAAAAATCAGCAAAATATACAATTGTGTCATCAGCATAAAGATGATATTGCAGATGTGATCTTACCAACTGTCTGTACAGAGGGCCAACAACTTCCTGTTTTCTACTGGTGATGCCTCTCCCTATGCATCCCAGTATCCCCCCAGCCCTCCTTACTGCCTTCTCACATTGCTGGCCCACGTTTAGGTCATCTGATATGACTACCCCCAGATCCCTTTCCATTTTTGTTGTTGTCAGTATCTCACCCCCATTGTGTACTCTTCCCCTGGGTTTTTGTTTCCCAGGTTCATTACTTTGCACTTCTTTGCATTGACTCTAAGCTGCCATACATTTGACCATTCCTCTGACCTTGTCAAGTCCCTTTTCATCTTTTCCACCCCACCTTGCGTATCAACCCTGTTGCAGATCTTTGTGTCATCTGCAAAGAGACATGCTTTCCCTTCCAGTCCCTCTGCAATGTCACTTATAAAGACATTAAAAAGTACCAGCCCCAGTACTGAACCCTGTGGTACCCCACTAGTAACCCTCCTTTCATCATTGTGGACTCCATTTGCTATTACCCGCTGTGTCCTGTTTTCCAACCAGTGTTTTGCCCAGGCTACCACCCTGGGACCCACTTCCAGGCTGGCTAATTTGTTTATTAATCTTTTGTGCAGGACTGTGTCAAATACCTTGCTAAAGTCTAGGTAGGCCATGTCCACAGCCCCTCCCTGGTCTACTGCTTTGGTCACCCAGTCAAAGAAATCAATTAGATTTGTCTGACATGACCTTCCCACTGTGAAGCCATGCTGCCTTGGGTCCTGTGACCCAGTGGCCTCTAGGTATTCAACAGTTCTTTCCTTCAGAAGTGATTCCATCATTTCCCCTACCACTGAGGTCAAACTGACAGGTCTGTAGTTTCCTGCCTCTGTCTTGCTCCCACTTTTGTGGAGGGGATCCACATCTGCCCTCCTCCAGTCCTCAGGTACCACACCATCCTCCCATGATTTATTAAAAAGGTTAGTCAGCGGTGCTACTAGTTCTTCCCTTAGTTCTTTAAGAATTCTGGGGGTGAATCCCATCAGGTCCCATTGCTTTAGCCACCTTCCATTTTAAGAGTTCTTTCAGAACCCTTTCTTCTGAGAAAGGACTAAAATCAACCCCCTATCCAGAGTGCTTCTATTGACCGGATTAGGTATTTCCCCCTGCTTTTCCTTTGTGAATACTGAACAGAAGTATTCGTTCAGCATCCCTGCTTTTTCACTGTCTCTCTCTGCCCAACCACCTTCCTCTTTGTTCAGCCTCAGTACTCCTGCCTTAGTCTTTCTTTGCTCCCTAATAAAAGATTTTATCTCTCCTCTTAACTGAGTTGGCTATCTTTTCCTCGGTTTGGGCCTTTGCTATTCTAACTGTCTTACCCACTTCCTTCTGCTTTAACTGGTACAGTTCTCTGTCCTGCTCCTTCTGTGTTTCCTTATACTTCCTGAATGCTATCTTTTTCTCCCTTACCTTCCCCGCCACTTCTTTTGAGAACCATAGTGGTTTTTTCTTTCATTTTGATTTGTTTATTTGCTTCACACTAATGCTTGTTGCCTCTGTGATGGTGGTTTTGATGTTTCCCCATTGTTGCTCCACCCCACCTTCTTGCCTGTTTGCTAGTGCTTTTCTGAGGCAGTCTCCCATTTTGGCAAAATCAGCCCTCCTGAAGTCCAGTACCTTCACCTTTGTGTGGCTTGACTCTACAGCTAAGTTTATCGTGAACCACACTGTTTGGTGGTCACTTGTTCCTAGATGGCTACCCACTTCAAGATCAGAGATCTTCTCTCCATCCCCATTTGAGAGTACTAGGTCTAAGATTGCTGTCTCCTGAGTGGGTTCCAAGACAAGCTGTCTGAGGCATGCCCCCTGTAGGGCATCGAGAATGGCCCTGCTCTTGAATGTGGCTGCAGCAAAGGTGCTCCAGTCAACATCTGGCATATTCAGGTCCCCCATCAGCAATATCTCCCCTTATTCTGCCATCCCAAGAATGCCTTATATCATTTTCTTGTCCATTTCCTCCCCCTGAGATGGGAGTCTGTATACAACCCCTGTGCGGATTGTGGAGCCATTTCCAGTCTCCAGGGTGACCCACAGTGCCTCCACTCCTCCCTATTTACCCTTTGGTTCTGTTGCTTTGATCTCTTCCCTTACATAGAGAGCTACTCCTCCTCCTCTTCTTTCCTCCCTGTCCCTCCTGAAGACTGTGTACCCTGGTATGTTGACATTCCAGTCATGGTTCTCTGTGTACCATGTTTCTGTGACTGCCACAATATCCAGGCATCCCTCTTCCATCAAGGCCACCATTTCAGAGAGCTTTTTACCTAGACTACGGGCATTGGTACTCAATACCCTTCATTTTTTTTATGGCTTTATTTCTGTTTGACCCATCCCTGTCCCTACTGCCTTTGCCCTTTTCTCCATTTACCCCTGCCCTTCTCCCTATTGACTGCTATATCAGCAATGTTGGTATGAGGCCATGCTGTCATTTCACATCTTCACCTGTGGGGATGGTGCTGTTACCCATGGCACAGTGTACCCTACATCACCCTAGGCTGCTTCACCACTACCATGTGTTGCAACAGTTGTATCCTGATTGTCACCCCCAACCACAGAACACATCCTGTTCATGACACACTGGTCTTAGTGTTATAGTGCATGTCATATTGGAATTCCAAGGTGAGTAAGCCAAACCACCAAATGACAAGGTGGACTCCATGGATCTATCTCTTATCTGCTGGTAACTATCATTTTGGGGGGGAGAGTGTTCATGTCCATAATGGCTGCACAGCTACTGTACAGTGTGTCGGGTACTTGTGTTGCAGTTGTGTTGTACCACATGGGTGCATTTGTATACGCTGTCAGCAGTAGTCTTTGAGGTGTGTCTGTAGCCATTATATATGTAGATGCAGAATTTGGACACGAATTACCCACTCATCAAGCAAGATATATTCAATTCATAAATTTCTTTTTTATTCACATCCAGACTTTTTATCTTATCATATGTTTCTGGAAGACTCTTCATCAGAGTGACAGGTTTCTAAACAAATATGTACATATAGAGTGTATAACTGTTACAGAATATTTCATGCTGTTTCTTTAAAAGATAAAAATTCAAAAGAATACCAAAGTTACACTTACTAAAGATAATTATATCACAGTACCTCTTTTTATCTGTTTCTTTATATTTTTTCACCTATTAATACACAGTTGGTACTTGATATTATCTTTCTTAATAATTTCTCACTATATGTGACAAATAAGACATTACTGTCTCTTTAAATAGCGAGTGTGCACCTGGTAAAGCAGCCACGTTTGTCTCCCAGAGGCACTACATGTCAATCAATCAATCAATCAATCAATCAAATGTTTATTTATCCAGGCGAACATGTTTTTTGTTTTGTTTTCTTTCTTTTTTATCTGTAACAAACAAGTTCACTTTAGCTCATTGTATTCCTCTTACAGATTACTATAGGATCTCTAGTAACCCATTTGTATATATTCACCTTTCACAAGTTATGTTTTCTTCCTTCCTCTCATTCATTTTAACATGCTGTAATTGTCTATTTGCAAAAAAGAAAAGTTCACTCATTTCTCTACTTTATAAAGCATGGCCCTGCCTGGTTCTCTGAAGATGCTGGTGCAGTAAGGTGGCTTCTTAAGTAGCAAAGCAGGCTGCTGGAATCCGTCAATGTTGCACTCTGCCCTGTGATGTCACAGGGTCTGACAATCACTACTAAGAGTGTGGGAAACACTTTGCTGAGTGCTGGACCCACTGGAACATGGCACTATAACTGTTAAGTATAGTGTGCAGGTAGAACTCATACAGCTTTATTTCCTTCTTACATAACATATCCTTCATTTTCAAAATGGGCTATCTGTTCTTTTTGTGGGCTGACCCTAGTACATGGCCAATACCAATCCTTACATATTTCACTAAACATCTATGGTGTAACATACATAAATCTTCTATGTCTCAGAGAAAGGCAGGGTGCACATCTTAGCAATTCTAAATCTCATCTGTATCACTAAATCTAACAAATTATATTCATTCTACTTAATATCTCCTAAAGCTCATGGGGGGGGGGTTAAAAAAATTTATTCTTATTCTCTTTTCATTGCAAGAAGTGAACCCTAGGGAAATCCAAACCAGTGGTTTGGTGCTGTCAACTTTTTCAGTTCTTATTTGACCACTCATACTATAGGTTGCCAATCATGTTAAAAAAAGAATGAAAAAATTTATGCAATTACCTGGGTGGGTGGGTATTTTTTAATTATTCCTTATACTGAAGTGATATACATATGAATATATTATAAGGGTTTATCGTTGTAGTGCTTGCCCATCACAATGTTGTTTTTTATGAGTTCAGTGGGTTATGAGTACAAATGCATTAATAGGTATAAAACATAAAACAGAAGGGTATACACCTTAAAGCAGGTACTATAAAATAAGTGTACCCCAACCTGTAAGCCACACCTTGAAAAACCATACAAATTACGTGAAACGTTGGTTTATTTTGAGGGTGCTGTTACATTGTTTGCTGTGTTTGCACTTGTTTTTTATGAAATAAACAAGTTGTAATCAGTACCTATCATTATAGGTCAGTGGCTCTGCAGGTAGCACACTCACCTCTGAGGCCAGGAGATCAGAAGGCTGTGGGTTCTAGCCCCACACCAGGTACTTGGGTTAAATCTCAATATTGACACTACAGTGCAGCATGTGGGGGGGTGCTGCACTTCTGAGGTGCCATCTTTCAGATGAGATGTTAAACCGAGGTCCCATCTGCCTGCTCTGGTGGTAGCTCAGGTGGATGTTAAAGAGCCCATGGCACTTCTAGAAAAAAATAGGATAAGTTTCCCTGGTGTCCAGGACAAATTTCCCCCATTCACTAAAAATACCACCAACAGCTTAATCTGGTTCAAGGTCAGTTGGCATTCATCTGTATCCCCCTCCCCTGGGTCATGCCCCAAAATAGGCAGAATTTGTCTAGTGCACTTACCCGGTCAACAAAAACTAAAATAAAAAAAAAAAATAGGTCATTTGTTCAGGTAACCTGGATGTCTGACTTCTTTCTCCTGTAAAAGCTTCTGGAGACCATAGTTAAGGAAAAATGGTGGAATTTCTGGAATCTAAAGGGTGGAAGGACAGTAAGCAGCATGAGTTTTGTGGTGGGAAGATAGTTCCAGACCAGTCTGTCTGTATTCTTTGATTGATTCACTGGGGCAGTGACAGGAGGCAGATGGTTAATGTGGTTTATTTTGACTTCAGCAAAGCCTTCGATTGGTTCTTTATAAGAGGCTATTTAAATAGCTTGAGGATTTAGGGATAAGTAGAATGATAACAAGGTGGGGGAAGAAACAGAGGATGTTAAAGAATGGGATTAAATCGGAGGCCAGGGAGGTCACTAGTGGCGTGCCATATGGGTCAGTTTTGGCTCCTGTCTTGTCCAACATGTTCATCTGTGACATTGGAGAGGGTATCCAGGGCAAGACATGTCTCTTTGAGAATGATGCAAAACTCTGCAGCAGAGTGAACAGTGAAGAGGGATCAGGAACAGGAAGGGATCAGGAACTTGAGGAGGAACATGTAAAGACTAGAAAGGTGTTCCAAACAATGGCAGCCAAGGTTCAATGCCCCCACTCATGTTTAATTAATCAGTTATATCATTTATTTACTCTCTACCTCTTTAAACAGATGTAGATAGCATACAAGAGGTCTGAACCAAACAAGCTGTATACTAATTCAAGGAAGGAACCAAGCAATACAGTCTCAGAAGAGATTCAAGCAGTACTAATAGAAGTACTACTACTACTATATCCCTGATGAAGTGTTTCACCACGAAACACTGGAGATGATAAAGAGTTGCAGAGTAACTGATAAAACAGATTACCGTAACAGGAGTGGAGCCTCTGTTTCTTACCTTCCTTGGGACGTTGTGACTTAATCAGAGAGTGACTCCTCTGGCCTACACTTTACAATGGCCTTCAGGGCAGAGAGCATCCTAAAGATTTCCTTCTGGTAGCTGAGGTACAATTCCAGAAAGTTCAGAGTAATGCACACTGATAAGAAAAACCCACCCACAGAATACTAGATGAATGAGGCAGAGTTAGCAGAGCAGTAGAGGAGAGGGATCATGGGGTCGTCATCAAAGGCAGTCATAAAGGTTCAGGTCAGTTTAACAATCTGGAGACAGTGCCATAAAGTGTCACCAGTTTGATCCATGGTCAGCAAGGCAGGACATATAACAAAAGGCTGGCAGACCTGAACATGTTCACACTTGAGGCCTAGAAGAAGAGTGGAGAGATATGATTGAGATGTACAAGTTGTTAAAGGGAATAAATAAGGCTGGTAGGACCTGTTTACTACAAATGAAAGTACAGTGATAAGAAAGCATGGGTAGAGACTAGTTGGGAGGAAATTTAAGAGGGACTGTGATGACTAAACTATCTTTTTGCTGGACAGTCTGAACTACTTTTTAACTACTAGTTTACTCTCTGTATAAAGGTAGAATCCAGAATATATTAATCAACTATGAAAAGAAACTGGTCTATTTTGGAGATTTTAGCAGCCTAGCAAAATCTAAACTGGTACTTAAACCTTCATTATGTTGGGCCTCCTGATAGAGGATAGAGTCATTAGTGATGAATGGGCTGGAGACATTCTAGCTAACCCTAGCAAGGCTGTCAGTAGATATATGCTCTGTACGACCAAGCATATGCAAAAAATAGGGGGGCAACAAAATCAGTTGGTAGAGAACAATTTCAGTTTTGCCCTTTTTTTAATTACATTTAGTTGGGAACCAGATCAGCCTGACACTCATTGGGGGGAAGGGAGGTTAGGAACTGGCCGAGAAGATATTGAAAAGTTTTTTTTTCCATTTTTGTCCACTGCTGCAGCTTCTTAATGCCTCTGCTGCTGATTCTAATAGTCATCTGGCAAGCGGATGGGCACACTCTGCCATGGCAGGATAAGGAATCAGCGCGTGAAGGTCTTGTTGACTGCTGGCACTGGCGCAGTGCATTAATTGTCATTGGTGAGGGAGCTGATTGTTGTGCGACTAGAGTTTCTGGCTAACCACTAGCGGTATTGGAGACTGAGACCTCAGCTAAAAAAAAAAAAGATTTATTTATCTAACAAAAACAAAAAAACTTTTTGAGTTTGTGTTATGTACATATTAATTAATGAACTGCAGTGATCATTCATGGTCCGATCAATGAAACAGTTTCAGCAGTGGCTGATTAGTGCAGAAGGAAGTGTGAGTGAGGTTTAATAAGGTGAGAAAAGAAAAGATACATGAATCCAGTGCAACCGCATCAGTCCATTCTTAACTTCCGACTGACAGAATGATTTTTTTTTCAGCAGCTAATACTGAAGTCGCCAGGATATATCATGCAGCAGACACTGACAGGCAGATTTTGAGGTAGGTTTATGCAGTCTAAATTAGCAACACATTCACTACTATTATTTATCTCCTATCTGTCTGTCCGGCACTTCTAGTCTATCACTGTCTACCCTTAGCTTTTCCAGTATGTTATTATTGATGTAACAGCTCTGGATGGTAAATTGGTTATAAGGTATACCTTATTTATTTAATGAAAAGCAGTGATCGTGGTCCAATCAAGGTAACAGGTTCGGCCGTGGCGGATCAGCGTAGATGGCACTTTGATTGTGATGGCAGACACTGAGGGACAATTATTAGGGGGATAAAAGATATAGGGAATCCAGTGTGAACCCATGTCAGTCGTCAGTCCTTTCTTAAAATCTGCCTGTCAGCTTCAGTCCCACGGTTAGTAGGCATCCAGCTAGTGATTGGTACTCGGCTCCCTGTTTAAATCATATATCGTAATCCCACCCCATGTCAGCATCCCCCCACTATTGTGGCACACTGGGAGCCCACCCAGTTTGCCTAAATTCCATTTTCCCTGTAAATGAAGAAAACTGTCCTCACAGTCTTTTTTATTAACCTGTAAAAAAGAAAACAGTGCTTGTTGTCTCTCCCTGTCCCCCTTCCCCCATCACTACCCTCCCACTGTGCATCCAACTCCCCATACCCCCTCACCCCACCCCATACTTACCTTCAGAGGTTGACCTCTGTCATTTGCTGTGGATCAGGACACATCTGTACTCTTGAAAGCCGAACTGCAAACTGAAGAAATCGAAGGTAAGCTGAATAATGAGACTCAATGGGGGGGGGGTAACTTTGGTTGCTATCTCAGCCATTTTTAGGAATTTTGGCCCAATATTTTCAACATAGGGTTTTTGAGACCCCATCTCATGAACACTGTCACCATTTCGTTTCTCAGGCCCAAAAGGTGATTTTGTGATCCTTGTGCAGAATCACCTTTCGGGACAAATTAACAAAATTACAGTGCCACTGTTCATGAGGTGGGGTCCCAAAAAGCCCATGTTGCAAATTTGGTGAAAAAATTCCCAAAATGACTGCGTATGGGCGTGCGTTGTGCAGTTTCTATGCATGCTCATAACTTCACCAGTGTTTAATACTTTCATTCCAGATTTTCAACATTGCCATTTTTTCACACCTCCTTATGAACATTACAGCTGTCATTTTTCACATCCTGCCCAAAATGTGTTTTTGCACCTGTGGAGCAGAATGTCGCAGCTGCTGTGTGAAATCAATTTTCAAGACGGATTAAAAAAATCACAGGCCACTGTTCATGAGAGGAGGTCCCACAAAGCCCACATTGAAAATTTGGTGAAACTATTCCAAAACATGACCACGTCGCAGGTGTGCATTGCGCACTTTCTACGCACACTAGTAACTTTGTCAATTTTTCGTATCATCACTCCAGATTTTCAACATTGCCCTTTTTTTTATACACTTCCTTATGAACAGTATATCCATAATTTTTCACATCCTGGCCAAAATGTGTTTTCAAATCTGTGGCGCTGAATGGCACAGTCGCTGCACGAGAACACCTTTTGGGATTGAGTAATGAAATGATAGTGCCACTGTTCATGAGATGGGGTCCTAAAAATCCCATGTTAAAAACTTTGAGTGACAATGCCAACAAACACCTGAGGTGTTAGGGGGTTTCCAACCGTAATGCCGCCCCCTCCGTGGAGACTGACAAACATCGGGCTTGTGCTTTGGGATAATCAGCAGTAATGCTCATAACCATTCCACCCCCACCCCCACCCTGCAGCCAATGATAAGCATTGGGGTATGCCTTGGAGTCTTTGGCCATAACTTTCACCTCATTATCATATACTGCACTCTTCTCAGCTTATTTCATTATGGAAGGGGGTGAGCATTCGGTCCAAAGACCCCAAAGCACACCATGATGCCTGTCAGTGTCTGCAGGATGGGGGTGGCCTAGCGTGAGCATTACGGATGACTCAGAGGGACACCCTCATCGCTTCTTAGTCTACATGGCGGAGGTGGGGCATTAGGGTTTGAAACCCTAATGCCTCATTAAAGAAGTAAATCAGGGAGGGATGGTTGACATCACCTACCTTGATTTCAGCAAAGCTTTTGACAATGTCCAATATAGAAGGCTGATTAACAAGATGGGTATTCTGGCCACAGGGCACAAGCTGACAAAGTGGGTTAGAAACTGGCTGATGGACAGGAGACAAAGGATGGTGGTAATGGGATCCAATTCGGGGAAAGGGGGATGACCAGTGGGGTATCTCAGGGTTCAGTCCTGGGACCAGTCCTCTTCAATGTCTTCATTACATACATTGATGAAGGGCTAGAAGGAAAGGTCTGTCTGCCTGTTTGCAGATGACACCAACATCTGCAATAGAGTGAATACTCCAGAAAAAGTGGAGAGAATTATCAGGAACATGGAGAGGCTTGAAAATTGATCTAAGGAGTGGCAACTGAGGTTCAATGCCAAGAAGCGCAAATAATGCACCTGAGAAGAGGGAAACCCAGGGAAGAGTTACAAGATGGGGGAGGTGCTGACGATCACCAAGGAAGAAAGAGACCTAGGAGGTATCAGTTCTGATGACCTAAAGGTATCAAAGCAGAGCACAAATGTTGCAAGGATAGCCAGTGGCATGCTGGGATGTATAGGCAGATGTATTACTAGCAAAATGCATGAATTGCTGATGCCATTGTGTACTGCACTAGTGAGGCCTCACCCACAGTACTGTGTGCAATTCTGGAGGCCACAAATGCACATGGACATTGACCAGCTGGAGGCAGTCCACAGAAAGGCAATCAAGATGGTACATGGCTTGCAACACAGAACACATCAGGAGAGATTAAAAGAACCTCAATATGTACTTATTGTGGGAAAGGAGGGAGCAGGGGAACGTGATAGACATGTTCAAGTACCTCAAGGGCATAAACAAGATGCAGAGGCAAACAGCTTCCAATGCATCAAATGTTCGGCAGTGAGAAATGCTTGTTTTTTATCCTGAAAGAGAAAACCATTCTTCATTGTCAGCTATATAACCCACCTTCCCCCACACAGTATACAGACACTAGGGGTACCCAATCCCCCATATCCTCATCGGTCTATCTATTGTTGTCCACTGTGTAACCCCCCCAAACAGTATACAGACACTGTGAGTGCCCAATCCCCCAGTGTCCTCATCTGTCCATCCATTGTTGTCCGCTCTCCAACCCCCCCCCCAAAAAACAGTATACAGATACTGGGGGTGCCCAATCCCCCAGTGTCCTCGTAGGTTTCATAGGTTTGTTCAGAGCTCAGAAGACTTTTACTGTCCATACAGCTCGCCACTAGAAATTACTGATATCTCAGAATATTATTTTCAATCAGGTATCTATCTAGATTTGTTTTAAAAGACTGCATGGTACTACTAGATACCACCTCCAGTGGCAGTCTGTTCCAAATTGGCACAACTCTTACACCCAACCAGTGCTTTCTTTTAGTAGTCCTATACCTTTCCCTTGTTAATAGCAAAATAGGTGCTCTGGTCTGATATGGTTGTTCCCGTAGCTTTAACCCCAACTGTTCCCTCAAATTGGTACCAGTAAGGGCCTTAAAGACCATGCACATGTCTTTCCGCTGCCTACGATATTCCAACGTATACATCCCTAATTTAGAAACATAGAGGTTGATGGCAGATAAGGACCGCAAGGCCCATCCAGTCTGCCCATTTCTTTTTCTACCTTATAAATGTGCCATTGACCTTTGCTCTGTCAGCGGCCTATCTATTCATACTCATCTGTATTGTTCCCTTATGCCTATCCCATGCCTGCTTGAAGCCCTGCACTGTATTAATAGCCACCACTTCCTGAGGTAGGCCATTCTATGCATCTACCACTCTTTCTGTGAAAAAGAATTTCTTCACATTCCCCCTTAATCAGCCTCCCTCTAATCTCATGCTGTGTCCTCTTGTCCTGCTATTTTTCTTATATTTAAACATGTTAGACTCTTTCACCTTGTTAATGCCCTTACGGTGTTTGAATGTTTCACCATATCACCTCTCTCCCTCCTTTACTCAAGGTATACATATTGAGTTCAGTTAATCTGTTCTCATATGTCTTCTGATGCAGTCCTACCATTTTGTGCCCTTCTCTGAACTGCCTCAATTTGGTTAATGTCCTTGTGAAGGTGTTGCCTCCAGTACTGCACGCAGTACTCCAGATGGGGCCTAACCAGTGTCTTGTAAAAAGGGATTATTGCCTCCCTCTTACGACTTCTGATACCCCTACTAATACACCCTAACATCCCCTTAGCCTTACCTACTGCTTTAGAGGTCTGCTTGGATGATTTCAAGTCATCGGTGATGATGATGACCAAGTCTCTTTCTTCCATTATGACTGCCAGCAACTCCCCTCCCAGCCTATAGGTGGCTTCAATGTTTCTCTTCCCTATGTGCATGATCTTGAACTTCTTTGCATTAAATCCCAGTTGCCACTCTTCTGACCATTTTGCTAGTTTATCCAGATCTCTTCTCATTCTGCCCACCCCATCTGGATCATCTACTCTGTTGCAGATCTTGGTGCCATCTGCAAACAGACAGAATTTTGCCTCGCTAGTCCATCTGCAATGTCACTAATAAAGATATTGACGAGACTGGCCCCAGGACTGATCCTAAGGTACCCCACTTGTGACTTGCATCTCTTCTGACTGTATACCATTTACCACCACTCTCTGTTTTCTGCCCATCAACCAGTTTTCCACCCAGTTGACCAACTTCTGACCCACCCGAGCCTACCCAGCTTATTTATCAATCTTCTATGTGGAACAGTGTCGAAAGCTTTGCTGAAGTCAAGGTAGGTGACATCAACTGCTCCCTTGGTCCACCACTCTGGTTACCCAGTCAAAGAAATCAATGAGATTAGTTTGACAGGACCTTCCTTTAGTAAACCCATGCTGTCTTGGATCCTGTGCCCCTATGGATTCCAGGTGTTGCACTATCCTTTCCTTAAGGAATGCCTCCATAATCTTGCCCACTACTGAGGTAAGACTGACTGGTCTGTAGTTCCCTGCCTCCTCTCTGCTACCACTCTTATGAAGCGGGATCACATGAGCCCTTCTCCAGTCTTCTGGGATCTGTCCTGTGCTCAGAGACTCACTAAACAGTTCTGCTAATGGCTCTGCTAGTTTCACCCTTAGCTCCTTAAGAACCCTGGGATGTATGCCATCAGGTCCCATTGCCTTGTCCACCCTGAGCTTAGCGAGCTCTTGTAGGATCCTTTTTTTTGTGAAGGGAGTAGTGCTCACCTCCCTCCCCCCGTGTCCATGGTGCTGAGCTGTGGGCCCTGCCCTACCTTCTCTTCAGTAAATACTGAGCAAAAGTATCTATTTGGGATAGATTCTTTTACAGGGTCCTCCTCCTCACATGCCCCCTTTGTCTCCTTTGGGCTTAGCAATACCCCCTCTAGACTTTCTCCTTTCACTAATGTATCTATAGAAAGTCTTGTCACCTTCTTTTACTGTTCGTGCTAGTGTTTCCTCAGTTTGGGACTTTGCCTGCCTTACTATCTTCCCTGCTTCCCTTAGGGCAGTTTGGTATGCCTCCCTATCTTCATCCTGCTGTGTTCCCTTATATTTCCTGAAGGCCAGCCTTTTGGCTCTGACCTTTTCTGCTACTGTATTTGAGAACCAAAGTGGTTTCCTTCTTCTTTTGCACTTCCTTTTCTGTCTAACACAATGGGATGTTGCTTCAAGTATTGCATCCTTAATGCTTGCCCACTTTGCCTGTCAACATATCCTGATAGTCCCATCCTTGCACCCCATTGATCATCCGTGTAGCTCTTCTCTGAACCCTCTCCATGTGTTCAGAAAATTCCCTGAATAGAAAGAAAACTGTCCCTCATCATTTTTTTCCTGTAAAAAAGAAAACCGTCCACCAATGTCCATTGCACTGTTACCCAACCCCCCCACCTTCCCACCCAGGACCCACCACCCCACACACACACCCTACCCCATACTTACCCACTGGAGGTCCATCGCCTTAATCTTCCTTGGACTGCAGGCATGTCTTTGCTCTTCAAAGCCAAACCGCCAACTGAGGTAAGTGCTTCAATGTATTTCAATGTGGTTTTCGGCGTCAATACATTTCAATGGAGTTTTCAACTTAGTGGCTTAACTTGGACATTTTCAAATATTTTTTCTCCACATTTTCAACATATGTTTTCTGGGACCCCACCTCACAAACAACTTCACTGAAACAATTTTCACAGATCCCCTCCCCTCCCATGACACCAGTGCACATGACATACATTTAACATTAACAAATGTTTGTTTCTGTTGTGGTCATCCTCCTGTTCCTGTTGCCTCTCTGTTTGGGTGCTGCTAGTAGTTGTTATTTATTTAAACTGTGTACTGTTCCAGCTGCCTCCCTGACTGGGTGCTGCTAATATTTTATATTTTATTGCTGTTCTGCTTGATATTCTAACTGACTCTCTGTCTGTCTGCTGCTGATAACTGTATATATTTGCCTGTCAGTCAACCTCACATAAAAGTCCCCTTTTCCTTGCCAGTTTTAATAAAGCATATATTATTTTGCTGCTCAAATGTGATCAACATCAGCACAGGCAGTGGTAGTAGTAGTTGAGTTTATTTATATATGGTGTTCTTCCCCTGGAGTCCAGACATAAGATACACATCACAATAAAATGGGGCCGGACATAAGATACACATCACAATAAAATGTGGCCGGAACAGGGTACAAAATTAGGTTACCGCTGAAAATCAAAAGTTTACCATAGTAACTCCAGCAGATAGGTCTACTTAACAGATGTGTTTAGTCCCCCCTTTTTGGGGGCCTGTTTTCTGGCACCAAAATCTGGACTTGTACATGATCATGGGCAGTATTTGTTGTTGGTGTTAAAGTCTATTAGCTATCCTAGCCACCTCCTTACCTGAATGCTACTTGTGTTTACAGTTACTGCTTTCTATTCCAGATGCTTCCCTATCTGAGTGCTGCAAACTTTTTTATTTGTAAAGTTTTTCTTGCCTGGGGTCCCCATGTACTGTGTACTAGGGAACCTAGCTGGTTATTCTCATCTTGGGTCCCCTTATTATCATTATTTTATTCTGATTTAGGATTATACCATGTTATTTTCTTACATGTCCCATCAAGGGTATTTCAGTTCTATGGTGCCCATCACTGTATCTTCATCTGTGGCTCAGCTGTGCTCCCTCAGGATTGTTCATCTCAGTGCTGTTCAGGCAGTAGTCATACTGTACTTGAATTTCAGCAAGACCTTTGACTCAGTTCCCCACAGCAGGTTGATCAGGAAGTTGGAGGACCTAGGGGCAGGAAAATAATTGATTTGGGTGGGTAGCAGATTGGTTAAGGTGATGGTTCCCAAGGTGGCAGTGGGGTTGGGGAGTGGGCTTCAGGTATGAGGTTAGTCTTATTTAGTAACCAGTGGGTTCCACAAGGGTTAGTGCCCAGACCAATGTCCAGTTTGTTCATTAACAACATTGGGGGTGGCATTAAAGGCAAGATCTGTCATTTTGCAGATGGCACTAGGCTCTGTGGGAGGGTGGACTCAGATGTAGGGGTACAGGACATATGGGATTACCTTGTGAAGCTAGAGAACTGGCCTGGCAGCTGGGGTTTAATGCTAAAAAATGCAAGGTCATGCACATCAGTGGCAATAACGTGAGGGCCGAATACAGTCTGGGGTGGCCAAGGCCAGTGTATCTTAGGAAGAAAAGAATTTGGAGAGTGCCATTACCAACATGCTAAAGCAGTTTACACAGTGAAAGATAGCAATAGACAAATCTAACAGGATACCGGGGTATAAAGTTAGAGGGTTCATGAGCAGAAGGGAAGAGGTTATCCTGCAGCTGTATAGACCTGTAGTGGGAATGAATGTTGAATATTACATGCAGTACTAGAGTCTCTACCCGGGGAAGGATGCACACCAGTTAGGGGCAGCACAGTGCAGGATGACAAAGATGATTTAGGGCCAGCAGGAGAGTATGCATGAATGCAGACTGAGAAACCCCAGTATGCATTCCCTTGAGGAGAGGAGGGAGAGAATGACTTTAAAGGTATAAGCAAGGAGAATATTATGAATCTCTTTTGCCTGAGTGAAAACAAGAATAAAAGATATCTCGGTTATAACATTTGAGAGGGAGGGGGTTCAAATGGAGGTCTGGAGACTCATCTTTAAAGAGTGAGTGCTATTGGGGTGGAAGTAACTCCCATTTGAGGTTGTTAATTAGAAGATGGTGGTTGGTTTCTAGAAGGAGTTGGGACAGGGTGAAGGGGAGAGTCATGACTGTATGGGGGTGAGGCAGGTCCACCATAAGTCACTTAAAAACTGGGCTTTGCATTGAGCAGACTAGGTGGACTTGTGTGTATGTTTGCATGCTTCTTTTTAATTTATATATTCTCTCCCTCTTTGCTACCCTATGCCACTCCTTCTAGCTTAACCCCTTTCCTACTCCTTGCTCCCCTTCTCCTTCACCTTTCTCCCCTTATTAGGTTCTCCCTGATGTCCTGGGTGTAGCCTCCGTCAATTTCCCGGGCTCCATTTTGAATCTCTATAGTGCATTCTCCTTCCCTATCTCCCCTCCCCCACCATCCTCTCCCTCCAGGCAGCCCAAAGACTCTCGGTGAATCCTTATCTCCTTGCTGTTTTTGGTGGCAAGCAATGTTGGGCTAAAGCCTGTACTCCCCCACCCCCTACTACCACACAGCTCCCAAGGGACTGTGAGTGGGATAACTTAACACCCGCATCCTTCTTTACAAGTTGGATCATAGAAATATAGATCATATGAGAAGAGAAAGAGCATATGTCTGACGTGTCTGTTCTGTCCCTACCTCTGTTCAGGAGCCAATCTGTTACTGGTCAGATTGCATTTGATTACACCTTTCCCTCCAACCCCCCCAGTCCCTCACCCATTGCTAATCACTGTCTCTCTCTCTTTCTCATTCCCTCTCTGAGTTTCCCCCTTCCCTAAACCCATACTGTATGTGTGTCCCAACTGTGCTTAAATGCATTTACAGTCTGCTCATTAACCCCTGCGACATTTGGTTCCATCTGTCTACCACTCTTTTCGTGAAGAAGCACTTACATTTTTTCCTTCTGAATTTATTGCATTCCATCTTTAGGATATGTCCCTTGTGATGTTTCATTCCTTGAGCCTGAATATCTCCTAGCAGTCCATTCTATTGATATCTATGAGATACCTGATGGTTTCAATCATGGCCCCCCTTCCCTTTTCTCTTCTTGTCTCCAGAGTATACATGTTCAGGTCCTCTAACATTTTATTGCAAGATCTTTCCTGTTGCCGTGAATTAGCTTAGTCATTTTCTGAAGACCCTGTAGGTAGCACCTGTCCTTCTTCTGATGGGGACTTCAGAATGGGTTACACTACTCCAAGTGAAACCTAAGTAGTGAGTAGAACCAAGGATGAACCGGGAAACTACAGACCAGTGAGCCTCACATCCATCGTGGGTAAGCTAATGGAGACTATCCTGAAGGAGAGGCTGGTGGCCCTCCTAGAGGTCAAAGGACTACAGGACAGCAGACAGCATGGCTTCATACGTGGCAGATCCTGCCAAACCAACCTGCGTGAGTTCTATGACTGGGTAACTAGGCAACTGGACAGGGGCCACACAGTGGATGTCCTGTATCTGGACTTCAGTAAGGCATTCGACTCAGTGCCACACGGAAGGCTGGGAAGGAAGTTAGTAGGCACAGGGGCAGGTGCAAAGCTGGTGAGATGGGTAGGAAACTGGCTGCAGGGAAGGCAACAGAGGGTGGTGGTGGTGGGTGGGGAGCTCTCACACCCAAGAGCAGTGACGAGCGGTGTTTCACAGGGCTCAGTGTTGGGACCAGTGTTGTTTGGGATATTCATTGCAGACATATTATGGGACATCAAGAGCAAGATCAGTCTGTTTGCTGATGATACCAAGGTAGGCGCGGTGGTGGATGAACTACGGGGATGGCAGGGGTTGCAGGATGATCTGGAAAAGCTTGAAACCTGGTCAGACACCTGGCAACTGGGCTTTAATGCCAAAAAGTGCAAGGTGCTGCATTTTGGGATGAAGAACCCAAGGAGGAGTTTCCAGCTAGGGGGAGTGCAGCTAGCCCAGACAGAGGAGGAGAAGGATCTGGGTGTGCTCATTACAGGGTCAATGAACAACTCGGCACAATGTAGGAAGGCAGCTGCAAAGGCCAACAAAATGCTGGGTTGTATTGCAAGGGGTATATCCTCGAGGAGGGAGGAGGTGATTCTGCCACTGTATAGGTCATTAGTTAGACCACACCTGGAGTACTGCATGCAGTACTGGCGTCCATATCTGAAGAGAGACATTAAGTTACTGGAGGGGGTGCAGCACAGAGTGACAAAGATGATCAAGGGGCTGGGGGACTTATCATACGAGAGGAGGTTGAAGGAGTTGAACATGTACTCGCTGGAGGAGAGGAGAGACAGGGGTGACATGATTGAAACCTTTTAAATACATGAAAGGAATAAACAAGACTGGTACAGAGGGGCTGTTCAAAGTAAGGAGGAGAGGGCCACCAGGGGCATGATATGAGACTGGAGGGAGGAAGGTTCAGGAGGAGATGAGGAGACACTTTTTACAGAGAGGGTGGTGGCTGGGTGGAATGCATTACCTGCTGAAGTGGTATGCAGTAGAACAGTGGACTACTTCAAACGAGGATGGGACAGAACAAGGGGGAGGGTTAATGAACGGGAAGGGTGGAAGGGAGGGGCGGCTGCAGAATAAGGGGTGCTAGCTGCACATTCGAGCAGACTTGATAGACCTCTAGGCCTTTATCTGCTGGCAAATTTCGTATGTTCGTATGTTCGTAACAGTGGTAGGATTACTTCCTTACTTCTGCTCTAGAAGGACCTTCCTAAGCATCTAAGCATACTGCTTGATTTACAGTGTGCCTTGTTATATTGTACTAAGTTCTTCAGGTTGTCATTGAATATAATAAAAATACAGTATCTGTATTGCACATTTGAAACCACATGCAACATTACTAAATGTACTGTATGAGTTCAATTTCTGAAACAATAGTTGTACATGTAATACTTGGGAATGTGGTAAGAGTTATTTAGTACAATATATTTTAATTTATGGTCATGTGTAGTTTTTACGTTCGCTTGCACGCATGCGCAAGGAACGTCTTGGGAGAATGGGACACTTTGGAGGTGTGCCCCTCCTGTGCAATCCCCTGCTCCGTTGAGCACGCATGGCAGTCCTGCACCAATCAGATGCGGTGCTTTGTATGACAGTGGTGGTCTTCTCTTCAAAGAAAACCACCGCTGTGTGCTGGCAGCGCATCACACACCCCCAAATCTTTGGTGCCACACTGGGAGCCCACCCCAGCATGGCAAGCGTCCTCGTGCCTGCCTGCCGACGGGTGTCCAATCCCCCATCGGCTCCACCTCCCCCAAACAGCTTTCTGCTGCCACGCTGGGAGCCCACCCCAGCGGGCAAACGTCCCGTCGCTCTTTTTTAAAACCTGTAAATTAAAACGGTCCCTCGGGCTCTCTCTCTTGCCCCTTCCCACAACCCGCACCCACCCACAGTGCACCCTGCCTCCCACACACCCTCACCCCATACTTACCTCCAGAGCTCGGCGCGACGATCATCGCTGGACCGGGAACACGTCTGCACTCTTCAAAGGCGACCGCGAACTGAGGAAATGCTGGTAAGCTGTATAATGGGCTAGATGGTTTTTTTCAACTTTGTTGCATATCTCAGGCATTTTTTGGGATTTTTGCACCAAATTTTCAACATGGGGTTTTTGGGACCCCTTCTCATGAATTCTGTCACTGTCATGGCATTATTCGGGCCCGAAGGGTGATTTCGCAGTCACTGCGCGAAATCACCTTTCAGGCCCGATTCACGAAACGACAGTGCCAGCATTCATAAGGTGGGCTCTCAAAAAGCCCATTTTGAAAGTTTGGTGGAAAAATTCCTTAAAATGACCGTTTTATGAGCGTGTGTTGAGCAGTTCCTATGCAGGCTCATAAGTTCACGAATTTTCAATATTTTCACTCCAGATTTTCAACATTGCCATTTTACCACACCTTCTTATGAGTATTACAGCTGTCATTTTTCACATCTCACCCAAAATGTGTTTCTGCCCATGTAGCGCACAATGGCGCAGTCGGTGAGCGGAATCAATGTGTAGGACACATTAAGAAAATCACAGTGTCACTGCTCATGAACAGAGGTCTTAAAATGGCTATGTTGAAAATTTGGTGAAAAAATTCCTAAAAATGACTGTTTTACGAGTGTGCATTGCGCAGTTCCTGTGCACGCTCATAAGTTCGCGAATTTTCATTATTTTCATTCCAGATTTTCAACATTGCCATTTTACCACACCTCCTTATGAGCAGTGCAGCTTTTATTTTTCACATCTTGCCCAAAATGTGTTTCCACCCATGTAGCGCACAATGGCACAGTTGGTGTGCGAACTCAATGTATGGGACACATTAAGAAAATCACAGTGACACTGTTCATGAGCAGAGGTCTTAAAATGGCTATGTTGAAAATTTGGTGAAAAAATTCCTAAAAATGACTGTTTTACTAGCGTGCGTTGCGCAGTTCCTACGCACGCTCGTAAGATTGCGAATTTTCAATATTTTCACTCCAGATTTTCAACATTGCCATTTTACCACACCTCCTCATGAGCAGTACAGTTGTCATTTTTCACATCCTGCCCAAAACGTGTTTCCGCCCATGTAGCGCACAATGGCAGAGTTGGTGTGTGAACTCAATGTATGGGACACATTAAGAAAATCACAGTGACACTGTTCATGAGCAGAGGTCTTAAAATGGCTGTGTTGAAAATTTGGTGAAAAAATTCCTACAAATGACTGTTTTACGAGTGTGCATTGCGCAGTTCCTATGCACGCTCATAAGTTCGTGAATTTTCAATATTTTCACTCCAGATTTTCAACATTGCCATTTTACCACACCTCCTCATGAGCAGTGCAGCTGTCATTTTTCACATCTTGCCCAAAACATGTTTCTGCCCATGTAGCGCACAATGGCACAGTTGGTGTGCGAACTCAATGTATGGGACACATTAAGAAAATCACAGTGACACTGTTCATGAGCAGAGGTCTTAAAATGGCTATGTTGAAAATTTGGTGAAAAAATTCCTTAAAATGACTGTTTTACGAGCGTGCATTGCGCAGTTCCTATGCACGCTTGTAAGTTTGCGAATTTTCAATATTTTCACTCCAGATTTTCAACATTGCCATTTTACCACACCTCCTTATGAGCAGTACAGCTGTCATTTTTCACATCCTGCCCAAAATGTGTTTCCGACCATGTAGCGCACAATGGCGCAGTCGGTGTGCGAAATCAATGTATGGGACACATTAAGAAAATCACAGTGACACTGTTCATGAGCAGAGGTCTTGAAATGGCTATGTTGAAAATTTGGTGACAAAATTCCTAAAAATGACTGTTTTACGAGCGTGCGTTGCGCAGTTCCTACGCACGCTCGTAAGTTCGCGAATTTTCAATATTTGCACTCCAATGACTTCCAAATACCTAAACAGCACATAGAAGCAAGCAACATTCGGCATTGACAAATGCTCGTACTTCTTTGTCACTGATTTTTTTAAGCCATGTCCAAGTGCCAAATACCACTGCAAATACCTGCAAGCGAACGTTCGGCATTGACAAATGCTTGTTGTATTTAGCTTTGAAATAATAAAACGTTATTATAAAAAGAGTCTCAGAAATGCTGCTATCTGATTGGCTGTTAGGATTCCAACAGCTTTACATTAATCCATGTTACACTGTCATGTATGGCCTGATCACCATGGCACATGGATTCTTCCTGTCAGCACTCCATCCTCTAGAACTGCTGAATGACTGGAATGCTGCATCCAAATTTTGAACCAGCATTCTTAAACTGCTGGTGGAAAATCTATTTTATTAAAAATCTCCCTCCAAATGGGGAAAACTTTCAAAAAGTATCTTTGAACATTTTTCTTTTGGAATAATTTTATATAATGGCAATAAGGCACTCTTGAATTTAGATTAACAGTCAGTTAATCACCCCATGGGGCAATATGGCACTCAACTGCACCTTGTGCCACAGTACACCCCTAAGGGTTGCTTAACAGACTGTTAATCTAACCCCAGGTCCTGCCTTATTGCTTAATTGACTCACCACCACATGTATTTAGTGCAACACAGGCTGTAACATGAGGAATGTAAATAGGGGATATGTGCTGGGCTGTGGCGGAATACACTATTGATCTGCATGAGTGCACACTGACCTCCTCATGAGTGGTTTAGCATAGATGAGCCATGAGTGATGTTGAGGTCAGGGTACACGAGAGCAGATAATCAGTTTATTACACAGACAACCAAACACCTATTCAGTTTATACAGTTGGAGAGAAATGCTATTGCAATTGACACGGGTTTTGTAGTTGTTTTTTGCGGTGTGGTTTCAATGAGTTTAATTTTTATGTACCTGTGTGAAATAACTTGTTAGATGTTTCCATTAGTTGAAATGGCTGTCTTTCTGCTGTTTCTCTCTTATCTGTTTGCTTGGTTTTTTGGTTTCAGATGCTATGTGTATCTGTGTTGAAAAGTGGTTTCTGTGATATTCTGTGCAGGTGTGTTGCATTTGATGCTGGTGTAGAGGGAAAATTCAGGTGTTCTGAGTTTTGTTGCTTCCTGTGTCATAGCTACCATGTTGATATATGTAGCTAGAAAATAAACTGCATCTACATTTATTGCTATAGTATGTATACACAAAATGTCACACCAGGTGTTTAGTACACTGCTCTACATAAACCAAAAGTGACATATGCTTAAGTGATGAAACTCAGTAAACAGACTTTGCCAACTTCAGAAATGTGAGTAGTAACATATATTTCTTTTACTGCGCAAGTGTATTTTTCAGGCATTAAATGTGTCATAAATAAGGTATTGGATATTTACTGATTTAGCATTTTAATTTGTGTGACATTTCCGATGTCAAAGGGATATTGGCAACTTTATTTGCATTGCATAATATCACTTACCTGGATTTCAGTAAGGCATTCGATTTGGTGCCACAAGGGAGACTTGCATATAAGCCAAGGGGCACAGGGGCAGGAGCAAATTGGTTGGGTGGGTGGAGAACTGGCTGCAGGGAAGGCAGTAGAGGGTGGTTGTGGGAGAGGAATTATTATCCCCATGGGCAGTGACAAGTCGGGTTCCATAGAGTTCATTACTGGGACCGGTGCTATTTGGAATATTTATAGCAGACCTCTCAGTGGGATTCGACAGCAACATCAGCCTATTTGTGAAAGACACCAAGATGGGAGAAGTGATGGATGGCCAAGGGGGGTGTCAGGGTTTGCAGGCAGATCTCGCAAAGCTGAAGATGTGGTCAGATAATTGGCAACTTCAATTCAATGGCAACAAATGCAAGGTGCTGCATTTGTTGGGTCAAAGAATCCAAGGAGAAACTACCGTGAGGGGAGTCCAACTAGCGGTGACTGATGAGGAGAAAAATCCAGGGGTGCTCTTTACAGAAGCAATGAACAACTTAGCTCAGTGTAAAAAGACAGCAACAATGGCCAATAAAATGCTGTGTTGTATTTCAATGGGTATCACCTCAAGCAGAGGGGAGGTGATTCTGCCATTACACAGATCGCGGGTCAGGCCCAACCTGGAGTACTGTGTACAGTACTGGTGCCCTTACCTAAAGTGAGACATTAGGTTACAGGAGGGGGGTGCACAGATGATCCATGGTCTGGGGGAGTTACTTTATGAAGTTAGGCTGAGAGAGATAAAAATGTACTCACTGGAGGTGAGGATATACATGGGAGATAAGATAGAAACCTTCAAGTACATGAGAGGAACAAACATGGGTAGCACGGATGGACTGTGCAAGGAGAGGATTGGGAGAGACACTCAGGGCCATGATATGACATTGTAGGGTGGAAGGTTTAGTAGGGAGTTGAGAAGGAATTTCTGTATGGAGAGGGTGGTGGAAGAGTTGAACGTGCTTTCAGTAGAGGTGGTAGCCAGTAAAATGATGGGATGCTTCAAGAGGGGCTGGGACAGGGCAAAATGGAAGGTCATTGGAGGGGGTGGTTAGGAAGACAGTGGCAGCTACAGATTAAGGGTGCTAGTTGCAAATTGAGCAGACTCAATAGACCAAATGACTTTTTTCATATTCCTGTTCCCAACCACTGTTCCTAATTTTATATTCCATAGTAAACAGTCAACAATGTATTGAATGAGAAGATCTGTTTGTACTGCATATAGTAAAAGATGGATTATTATGACCCCAACAAGCCTTTTTGATTTCCAGTGCTTTATATCTAGTTGTTGCCATCAATGCTGAGTAACTAAAGTATCCCTTTAGCTGTCTTGCATTACAGTAGTAAATCAAATTGTATCTGCTCATTTGAGCAACACTAGTAACTGATGTGATGGAATCCTGTAAATGGACACTTATGTTTTGAGCCTATTTTTAAAGTATATTTATGAAATTGCCTATAGTTTGACCAAAAACACATTATTACTGTACACAGCATGGTTCCAGATCATCAGAGCGCCAGCTCCACTATGTGTGTGTGTGTGTGTGTGTGTGGAGGGGTGGGCTCTGGTTATTTGCCGCCCAACTCCTGTACTGTATGGTCTAATGGGGCACCATGGTGGACACACTAGCATCCCTGCTGCCTCCCATTGTTGCTGCCCCTCTGGTTGCCCTGATGGAGATTTGCAGGTGGCTGTACCAGGGGTGATGGGGGTTCACACCTCACTGCATCTGCAATGGATGGTCTCTCTTCCTGTTGTGCTTGCTGATGTTGCAGCGCACTACTGGTGGTTGCATGAATGCTGGTGTTGTGATTGCTGGTGGCATTTTCCCTGGTGCAGTCCAAGGGTGGAACCAGAAGTACAGATGGTCAGAGAGTTGCTCACTAGCCACTAATGCAAGATATGTACTTCTGTAATAACTATTTTTGGATGTCCCGACTGAAATGTCAGTGACACATGTCCATGAGCTAGACTTGTATTGAGCATTTGGCAAACATGGACGAGTAATTCATTTATGTAATTTTCTCATATGGTAGTGAAAGGTAATATCTCTTTTCATTCATGCCATGGATTTAGGTGAAGATACTCCCCTATAAAAATTTGTGTTGACACTAATGTGAATTATGATATTCACAGCCTTAACCTTTATACACAGAATATGTTACAGCACCCATTTTGTATGCTCCTTGTAATTTTCTACATACACTTTAAGAACAGGCTCAAAATAAGGTCAGAGTCTTTACATTTCAATCTGTGATAGCAAGTGCGGGTTATTCTGTATATTCATCATGGACTGAAATTTGTTTGTGGTGCAGATAGAACGTGACAGTGTATGAAGGTGCAGATAGCAAATCAGTGAAAGCACATGAATGTGCAGATAACAATTCAGTGACAGCGCATGAAGGTACAGATAGTAGGTCACATTGCATCACCGTAAACATAGCAAGTGACAGGACATCAAGGTGCAGATATAGCAACAGCAGCATTTTTGGGACAGCCTACACTAATTATTAGGAATGCAATGGAAAGCATTGTTGTCAAGCATAAACAGATGTCAGATGCTCAGCTCAGAAAAATCAAGAGAGCTTGAGTGGAAGAGATGCAAAAGATGCTCAAAGCCATGTTTTGTTTCTTAAGGTGAGTTTAGTTTTTTCAAGTAATGTTCTTCATCCTAACCTGCACAATGTGCACGTTGTGGAGACATTACTTAACTTGTTAAATTTTCCATAGGAGAGATACTGTGAACAAAGTAGCAGTGACAGCAACACCACTTGAATCATCTAGGCATGTTCTGGAGACCCATAAGCTGATGAGAAGGGAGGCAGAAACACAGTCGGTTCCAGTTGTTGGCACAGATATGGTCAGGCTGGATGTAGAGGCCATTCTTGATGTAGATTTGGATATTCCTTATGCTTTTGATACAGAAATGAGAGAGGATTCAGCAGAAGAGGAAGAGAGCTCAGTTTCTGCAAGATCATTGTCGACGGTGAGTAGTAAGCTGGATGATGCAACAGAGATGCAGACAAGCAAGATAGATGTGGTGATGCAGACAAACCAGGAGGAAGTGGTGGTGTAGGCAATGAGCCAGGAAAACATGGCAGAGACCAGACAGGATAGACAAGAGCCACAGTTACAGGATGACACAGACATCAGCCTTTACAATTGCCACTGCTTCGTTGACAAGGAAAAGAAGGACATATTTTCCAAACAATGGATACCACCACATGGCTTTGTATTCCATAAACGAAATATGCAAACCAGAGGAAGGATGGTCACATACCAGTTCAATCCAAAACTACTGATGGACTACAAGTTTGAGAGATATTCTAGCAGTATGGATGGTATGTTCTGCAGATCTTGCTTCATAATTGACACATTGAACAAGGCCTCTATATTGGTGTCTGCTCCGCTGACTGATTGGTCCAACTGCCATAAAATTCTTAAGAGACACACTAATTCAAAGGAACATCTTGATGCTGTGACCAAAGGAGAGGCTTTCACTGGGATTTGTGATGGCAAGGTGAAGACAGTATATCAGGCACTATGTGACTCAGACAGAAAGGTACGAGACTGAATGCGCCAAGCCATGAAGCAAATTATTACTGTCATCTTGATGTGCAGAAGACAAGAAATTGCATTAAGAGTTCGGTCACACAGAAAAGCCAATTTTAATGTAATTCTACAGCACTTTGCAGCACTTGATCCATTGCTACTGGAGAACTTGAATGAGGCACCAAGAAATGTTCAGTATACTTCTGTACAAATTCAAAATGAGCTGATCAATCTCATGGGACAGCAGATCCAGTGGAAAATTCTAAGAGTAAAGAATGCTAGATAGTTCAGTCTGATAGCCGACGGAATTACAGATATTTCCACCAAGGAACAGATATCATTGACTGTGCGGAATGTACATCGTGGAATGGGTGGAGATCTAGAGATTCATGAAGATTTTGTTGAGTTTACAGAGGCTGCAGATATGACTGGCAAAGGACTCACCGAAATGTTTTTACAGTGTTTAACCACATGGGACTTGACAAAGAATTGATGAGAGGACAAGGATATGATCAGGAAAGCAATATGAGTGGACATTTCAAGTGGGTGCAGGCACTCATTTGGGAAGTTGTCCCAGGTACCCTCTACAGTATTTGCAAGGCTCCAGTCTGAACACTACCATTCTTCATTCTTGTGCTCTGAGAACTGTTGCAAACATGTTTGACACATCTCAGAAGGTGATCAGTATCCTGAAAAGTTTAAGCAAAGTGGAAGAACATCTATCTAACAGAGCTCAATGAGTTCAGAAACTTACCAAGCTACTATGATTATGAAGATCACGATAATCTGCATGACAGAACAACAATTCCTGTGCCTGGAACTACATGATGGATGAGTCAAGCAGACTCAATGATGTGGCTCAAAGATAAATTTGTAGTTGCCACAAGCACCTAGGAGACTATTGCAGAATTTGATAGTGAAACACACTGGTGCCTGACAGCCATCACCAGAATTGAATTCATTGTGACACTTGTAGCTGTTGAACACATACTGGAATTCACAAAGCCACTACACATGTACCTACAGACTGTCAACATTGATTTGATTCAGGCAGCAGATGAGGCCTGTCTAGTAGTACGTGCATTGACATGAACAAGGGAAAATGTAGAGTCAGCCTTCCATGGATGGTACAAACAAAGCCAAATGAGCCAGTACTCAATGCCTCTAGAAAGGATAAAATCCTGGTCCAGTCAAGTAGTTGCAGTATCCAAATGCTTTATTTTAGTGTAAATGCACCGTGGAACCAAATAGGCACACAGAAAAGGAAGCTTACTAGCCCCAGCGCTTTGACTCAAAGCTGAGTCTTCATCAGGGATGGCATGTGGAGGCTAAATGCCTTGTAGATTCAGTTGGAGTCAAAGAAACTGTCCCATGAACAAGTAAACACCAGCCACAGCATGGCAACATTGATGCTGCAAGTCCAGAAGAGCACTTCAGCAGGAATATTTTTGTTCCATTCATAGACCTCGTACTTTTTGAGTTAAAAGGACAGCTTCTTGACTGTCAGCCCTGTTTTGAAGCTCAGTACTTAATTCCATGTAATCTGCCTTAGTTAGTTGATGAGGAAGAGAAGGTGAAGCAGATTTATTCAGCATACAAGACTGATGTATCCAGTTTAGAAAACTTACAAAGAGAAACTGCATAATGGTGTGAAAAGTGGGTGGAGACACCAGCTGAGAGATGCTCAGAAACAACTGTGGCTGCTCTACAGCATTTGAATCCCTTGCTGTTTCCAAATATAAATGTGGCATTGTCAATCTCAGCAACCATGCCAGTTAGTGTTGCAATGGCAGAACATTCATTTAGCATATTAAGAAGACTGAAGACATGGTTGTGGAACAGCATGGGAGAGAACAGACTCACTGCATTGGCACTACTCAACATTCATGATGACATTCCAGTGGACATTTAGCAAATCTTACCAGACTTTGATCCATGTGGAGACTGTGCTTTCTGCAAAGATAGACTACAAAGTTTAATGGGTTTGGGTTGCTTTGGACATTTTTTGGTGGAAGGGGTGATTAGTTGGTTATGCCATAAGCATATCAAAACCTGAGCACCATTAAACACACTCATTTCCTATCAATGCTCAATATAATATACTTGATAAGAACATGCTGTAAAAACGTACCACTTAACACATGACATGTCCTTTTGTTTGGCTAGCATTGGACTAATTTACACAATGGTCTTAAGAGATTACACTCTAACCATGCTAAAAACATAAGTACCATGTAGCTCATATCAAGCTGTTTATGTGGTTGGGAGGTGGAGTTGACTTGTGTGTTTATGGAACGGGGTTGGGGCAGCTGGTGTGTGTGTGTGTGTGTGTAGTTGCTATGTATGTGAGTGTGTGTGTTTTTGGAAGAGTGTGTGTGTGTGTGTGTGTGTGTGTGATTGCTGAGTGGTGGATAGCTAAGGGTGGGACAATTCAGTTTGTGAGTTGGTAGACAGCTTGCCCAATAACTTTCTAAAATTTTGTAGCTAAAGGAATTATTTTGTGGCCACACTTTTTAAGGTGTTAAACAGCATTTTGTGAAGAGATAACCAGATTACTGGTAACTTTCAAAGTTTGATAACTGACCAGATTTTACAAGTGGCAATTGGCAAACAAATTTGTGCAACTTTGTGGTGTGCATGTGTGCGTGTGTGTGTGGTGCCTGGATGTGTGAGTATGTGTGTATGGTTGGCTGGTGGTTGTGTGCATGGGGTTGGAAGGGGAATGTGTGTGTGGGAGGGTGGTGGATGGTGAGTGTGTGTGTGTGTGTGTGTGTGTGTGTGTGTGTACTTTAGAGGTTGGAGTGACCCGGTCACTATGCATGATTGAGTTCTAGTGTGAATGGACCTCTGTGAGGCTGGCTACCTTGATGTGGTAGAGGCTTATCACAATGTTTCCAAGACATTGTAACTAAAAGCCAGCCAACTTCTGTGCAAGCTAGAATAAATTAAAAATGTAACTCTACAAAATAGTAATCTGTTACTATTTGAGGCTTAAAGCATAGTCGACTGAGAAGTGGGTTGGGCAATTGTTTGTGTGGTGTGGCACTGTGTATTTTGATTAATGTTAACATCACAGAGGCAGCATAAGCATGCACAGGGCAGGGTGACCCTGTCTCTGGTCCTCCCTGTTAAAAGTCACCTAACTAAACTTTAATATATATATTTTTTTTAAATTTGGGAGTATGCAGCTGGAATTAGCAAGGGCTATCACTCATGAACCAGCTAGTCTCACCTACTTGCCACCATTGCCCATCCACCCAACAGACAGTGACACACAACTTGGCTTCAGTACCTCAGTCAGTGACACACAACTTGGCTTCAGTACCTCAGTCAGTGACACACAACTTGGCTTCAGTACCTCAGTCAGTCAATCAGTGTGCTCTGTCTTGGGTGGTCCAATCATGGGCAGATTTACTTTGGCGACAACACGTAATCACATGCCAGTTCAGTGTGATATTTAAAAACAATCTTCAAGTTCTTGCCCACTTACTGACCTGATCAGGGTTAACTATTTATTTTATTTTATTTATTGAAATGTTTCACTAGGAAGGCACATTGAGCAACAAGTTGCTCATCTCCCGGTGCGATCTGGGGGATAGGGAACAACAGGATAGAATACAGAGAAATGTTACAGTGTTGGAATACAATTTGCTTACTTGCATACAATGAGAGCAGGAGGGATTACAGCTGGACAACATTGGCTAACAATGCAACAATTAAGTATGTAGATATGAAGACACATATAGCAAATTGGCAACAGTTGGTGACAGTTGATAACACTGGAACATGTATAATGACTTGGCAACAGAATGTAGCACTAGATGGTAAGGTGACCCAATAGTAAATGGTAACCATTAGTGTAACATAGATATTCAAGATTTACAGTGGTTGGAGTAAAGAGAGGAAGAATAGAAGAAGGGAACAAAAAATTGCGGAGGGTAGAATGGAAGTAGGGAAAGGAAATTTACAGAGAGATGCAGACAGAACACAATTTTCGAGGCAAACAGAAATGACAGGATGGACTAAAGTGCATATAAGAAGAGTATAGGTGCAGATTATAAGTGCTTAATTGAGTGTAGGGATAGGCCAGTGTTGGGCTATGTTAGCCAGAAGGGGGGGTAGGAGGAGAGGAGAGGTAGAGTGGGTGTGGCAGGGTGATGAGAGACAGTGGTATTGTTGGTGGGCGATATCCAAGGGGAGAAGGAGAGTTTAAATTCAACAGTGTCCTGTTATCTCTATCTGTGCAGGGCAGTGGACAGCCCTACTGATAGGACACAGGAGTACAGGTGATGAGAGTTATTTATATATAGTGATGTGAGAGAGGGGGGTGTTGGAGGAGGGATGTTGTAGGAGGAGGTAGCAGAGGTCAACTATAGTGGCAGGGGGGTTGTAACCCACCAGTGTGCTGGGTTACCCTGCCTGCACAAGGCAGTGATCTAGCAGTGACTGAGGGGGTGCAATCAAAGGAGAAATAGGGGAAAGCAGGTAAAGCTGTTACCCACCGTGTACTATGGATCCTGCCTGCACAAGGCAGTGATCAAACTCACAGGAGGGAGATAGATTAAGGGTAGAGAAAGAAGGGGGAGGAACACTTTAGGGGGAGGGAGAGTAGGGGACTAGGATGAGCATGATCAGAGGGAAATAGGGGTGGTGAGGAGTAGGCATATGGTAATATGAGCTTTGGGGAGATGGGGGATTAGGGAGGGTCATGGTAGGCACAGGAAGGGACAAGGAAGTTTTTGAGGGCGGAGTTAATGGAGCAGCAAGAAGATGAGTGGTGAATTTGAAGGGGAAGTGAATTCCAGATTTTTGGGAGGTGATAAGAATAACCTAATTGGCCAATAAGGGTGGAGTGGTGTGGGACCACCAGGGTTCGTGAGTCAGTAGATCTTAGGGAGTAGAAAGGAGGGGGGGTTGCAAAGGCAGGGAAGAGATAGGAGGGAAGTTCACCCAGCCAGTGCTTGGAGGTGAATTTTGCACAGTGAGAGAGAGACATTGGTTTGTCAGGGAAGGGAAGGATAGGGCATGTTAGAAATCACAATGATGAGTGCAGAGTGGGGGTGTCAAGGGAAAAGCGGCAAAAGGAGTTGAAGAGGGTATTTTGTTTGGCCAGGGAGGACTTAGGAGCAGCACTGTAGACTATGTCACATTAGCCAAATATGGGTAGGATCATCTTCTGGGCAATCTCTTGCCTAGCTGTGGTGGGATGCAAGCACAGTTCCTGAATAAGGCACCAAGCTTGGGATGCAATTTTTTCTGAATGGCATCGATATGACCAGAGAAGTTCCGGTGTTGGTCCAGCCAGACACCTAAATACCTGAAGGAGGATGTGTCCTCGAGTAAAGTCCCATCAAGGGTGTGGAAGGAGGGTAGACAGGGAAACCTGGTAAGTCTCTGCCTGATGCCAAAAGTCATGGAGACTGTATTTTTGGCATTGAGAGATAGTTGGTGGTTTGCAAACCAATGCTGAACTTTGTTGAAGTCATGCTGCAAGTTGAATGCGACCTCAGTGGGGCAGGAGCCAGATGCATACAAGACTGTATCATCAGCGTACATGTGAATAGAGGAGAATAGAGAGCAGATGGGTGGAAGATCATTTAGAAAAATAGAGAATAGTGTGGGGCCTAACACTGATCTCTGGGGGATGCCAGTTCTTATCAGGAGGGGTTGGGAAATGGCGTCAGAGATCTTGACTGATTGGATACTGCCAGTGAGGTATGCATTGAACCAGTCTGTGGCTAAAGGGGGATAGCCCAGCTGTTGATAAGTTGTCAAGGAGAGGGGAGTGGGAGACTGTGTCGAAGGCTTTGGCCAGATTGACAAAAATGGCTGAGGTGATTTGGCCATTGTCCATTCCTGTGAGGATAGAATCAGTGAACCGAAGAAGGGAGGTGGTAGTGGAGTGACTTTTCCTGAAGCCAGATTGATAAGAGGTGAAGAAGGAGGAGTCATTGAGGTAAGTGGTGAGCTGGGAGAGGGCTAGGTGTTCCTGAAGTTTGGCAAGGGTAGGGAGAAGAAGAGAGATTTGAAGTACTCTGTTTTGGCTAGCCTGGTAGCCTGTGTGCAAGCATTACGGAGTTTTCGGTAAATAAGGTCATTTGGAAGCTGGGAGACTTTGTGCTGTTTCCAGGCCTGATCTCTGGCTCTGTGGCAGGCTAGTAATTCAGGGGTAATCCAGGGTGGTGATGACCTCTAACCCTTGTTTGATTTAGGGGTGCAAAGGCATTCCAGTTTGCTAGGAAAATGTTTTTAAAATAGATTAGGACTTTATCAACTGAGGAGGTGCTTGCTAGAGGGGACCAGTCTGAGACGGCAAGGCTATGAAGGAGAGGTTCCAATTCTAGGGTTTTATAGGTCTATATTTGTAGGGTTTTATGTGGGGATTTACGGCTGTGAACTTTTCTGACCAGGAAAACCGGGTTGTGGTCACTGAGAGCATCCAGAAGGATGCCAGAGGTGATGATTCTATGGGGTGGGAAGTTAGGGCCCAATCAAGTAGGGAGTAGTTTTGGATCTTGTGATTAGGATGGGTTGGTTCTGTAAATAGTTGTGTGAGGTTGAGATCACTGATAGCATTTCTTATGGTAGATGTTGTTGGGGACAACCAATTTAAATTGAGGTTGCCAAGGATGTAAAGCTCACCAGATTGAGAGAGGGAAGTAATGGAAGTTAGGAGGCCAAGGGAGACAGCGGGCTGGACATTTGGACTGCAATAGATACTGGCTACAAAGATAGGGAGTGAGAAAGGGAGGGATACATTGATGGCTAAGGCATCATGGGTTGCTGGGTTGTAGGAGGAGAAGACTGGGAAGTACTGGAGGGAGGAGCAGATATACATGGCCACTGCACCACCCCTGACTGCTCTGTCTAGCCTTAGGATGGAGTAACTGGGGATGGAGACCGAGTGGTCAGAAATCATGCTCTTTAGCCATGTTTCTGTTATAATTAGAATGTTTGGTTTCGGTTGAGGGGGCGCTGTTGAGCCCGAGCAAGATGGCTGCTTCCTAATACTGCTCCACTAAGCTGAGTGAATTAAAGCTCTTAAAACTGAGTTGTTTGGATTAATACTTCTGAACTTCTGAAAGATAATTGACTCGGAAGTTCTCTGCCTCATGATGGGAAACCCTCGGAAAGATCGCAACCACCCAGAAGGAGCTAAAGCTAAAAATGTTCATATTACCTCCTCCATGCGGTCTAGCTCTACTGTGCAGGCCTCAGACTCAGAGAGTGCTGGTGAAGAAACTTTACAATCTTTGGGTCAAAAAATAAATCGACTAATAACCTCTGTCTCGGCGTTGGCGGAGAAAATGGATGGTATTGCCAATCGAGTGACCAATTTGGAGACCTCTATGGAATTGGTAACAATGGAATCTTTAGAAGCTAAAAAATGCTCCGATGCTGCTATGGGGGTTAGTACTACCCTGGTAAAAGAAAATGGGCACCTCCGTATGTGTCTGGAGACACTAGAAAATCAAATCAGAGCCCCCAACATTCGACTGCTAGGTTTCCCCGAGGGATGTGAAGGGGACCATCTGGTTTTATTCCTGCAAGACTGGCTTATACAACAATTTGGCGAAGAAGCCAAGGATCTCGTAAAAAGCATTCAAAAAGCATTTCGGATAGCCAGGCGGGGGAAGCCAGACAATGTGGAGGCACCACGTGCAGTTTAGGCCGTAACGGACGGAGTGGCAACAAGGGACTATCTCCTAGCCATGGCAAGGCAACGTAAAACTCTGCTATGTGAAGGGGAGTCAATTAGTATGTACCCAGATATCAGTTATGCCACGAGACAGAGGCGCAAGTTGTTTGATGGTGCTAGAGCACTTCTCCGAGAAGCCGTCATTCAGCACAATGTTCTATTTCTGGCTCGACTGAGGATCATCCATCGAGGGAAGATTTTCATCTTTCGGACCCGAAGGAGGCAGGTCGCTGGATCCAGAAGCAGGTTCCAAGAAGGAGACGTTCGAGGGATCAATTCGATCCTTCTTCTGAGGAGGATGATCCATGAAAGGGGAAGGGGGTTTCTTGATCTGTGAAAAGAGGACACTCAATCTGACTGGTGGGACTGATTTATACCCCCCCTGGGACTTTTCGTGAGTAATTGCACTGAAGTGCAAGTGGGACTGCATAGATGCAAACATGTTTAAGTTTTGAGCTAATTATTTAAACGTGTCCATGAATGTTGCAACTAGGTGGGGGGGTATTTTGTTTGTTTTGTTTGTTTCATGCAAATAAATAAGGATATCTCTCAGTCTTTAGTTCATATTAGAGTTTTAAAAATGTAACAATCAATATAGAATCGAAGCAAGGGGAGAGCAGTGTTAATCATTTGGAATTTAGCACTAAAAGTGTGCTCTTTTTAAAGCTAAAGCATGGATGCTATCATTTCCTCTTTTGAGGAAGAAAGATATAATTGTTTAGTACCTAGAATATCTGATTATTTTTTATTTCCATGCTGCTCTTGGGCTCCACAAAACAGCACTTGAAGGACTAATGGACTCAAAAGGACTTTTTCTTTAGTATTCCCCTCCTGATGTATCTTTTGCAGTAGACTAAAGTGATATGCTTTGTAATATGAGGAGTGGCACCCTCAATGTGTTTATGTTTGGTTTCAGGGCAGCAACCATGGCTTGCAAGGAGGTCTTTTTTTGAAGTAGGTTACAAATGTTTGTGTCATATCTTGAAACCCTTTATGAGGGCTGCTTTAAGAGGACTACTGCTGCTGCTGCTGTGGGAGGGGATTAAGGAAGATGTCGTGTTTGGGAATACACCAATCCCGCTTGCTATGGCCACTACCAGCATGCCACACTCCAACATGATGCAGCCAAGCACCGCCAACTAGTGACAAGAACCAAGGAGGAAAATGGACACAACAGTGATGGTTATGATCAAAATCTTTGGGCTAGACCTGGGTCCCACAGCCCGGATGGATGACATGCACTGTGGCCAAGATCTTGAAACTGTCTTCCAGCAAGAGTGGGATGCCATCAGACTGAAATATCGGCAAGTATTCTTTTCTGTTATTTTCCCCATCGGTCCACATGCTGCTGCAGATGTAAGGCAATCTAACATTGCCCCTGATCCCCCAAGAAATAATTCTCTTCCACGACTACTGACCTTTGGATGTATGCTGGCATTATTTATTTTAAAGGCACACTTTATGACATTACATTCCAATAATTCTGTAATCACAATATTCAACATTTAATCAAACATATCAGTCTATTTTCTTCATTTTGGACATAATAGTCCACACGTCTTCCATCCTGTTCTTCTTCTTCTTCCTCTCCTGGTCTTTCTCCTTCGGTATTGCTCTTTGGGGTCTGGACACTGTGATCTGGCTTGCTCTTCGGGGTCTGGACACTGTGATCCGGCTCCCCCTCCCTCACTGGAACCAGGTACCATCCTTACCCAGACTCCTTCCCTGCTAGATGTGGACACAGCGATCCTCCCCCTAGCTCTATCTCCCTCCCCCTCCCCCTTACTCCCATGGCTGGGTTCTTTTGTCCCCAGCCCATGATGCCACCTCTCCCCCCTTTTCCTGCCCCCTTTTCCCCCGGTCCTACCCTTTTTCCACTGACCCATCTCCAGCTTGCGATGGAAGATGGGGCTCCCCCCTTGTGGACTAGGATCTCAGGCCCCTTCCAATTTACCTCCTCCACCAGGTCCCCGAAGGGCTGAAGGGATAAGCCCCTGCAAATTTTTGACAGATGTGCCCCCTGGACTATACACCTCCACTTGATTGAATGAGATCTCCCTATGCTGCATGTGCACCCCTCCCATCCCTGTTACTGCTCTGGCTACCCTCTGATTTAGGCACTTCCTTGCCACTTCTCTCACTTTCACCCCTTTTGCTCCCCGCCATCCTGCATTGAGGTGATCTCACACCAGACAATCACCCCCCCACAGACACCAGTGCTTTTACCTTCTCTAGGTCCCATACCATGTCCATCAACAGGGACCCCACGAGACCCCCCCAGGTCATTTCCTCCCAAGGTGAACAATAATGCAGTCAGAACGGGGCCACCTTACCCACAAATTCCTCCAACAAAGGTATCCTTACCCTTCCAACTTCCAACCTGCCGGAGGTGCCCCCCCCAGGCCTGAAAACCATCCCTTGTCTGCCGCCCCTCAGGCGGGCACCAATACCAAATTCACCTCTGTTCCCCTGCTTCAGCTGTATTGTAAATATGCATTCCCACCTGGGAGCAACACCACAATTTTTCTTGTATAGCCCTGACTCATCCCCTGCACCACATGAGTCACTTCCCCTTGTCCGTGCCACTTATGCGTCCCTGACCCTCTTCCAGCAGGGATCCAAACAAACCCCTTCCCCTCTCCTCAGCAGTCAGCCCTGGCTCTGAGCCATCAGATATTGCCAGTGTCAGGCCATGACCCTGCCTCCATCCCTTGCTGTCCTCTCCACTCCACCTTCCTGCAGGTGTCACCTCACTATTGTCCTGCCCAGGTCTGGGTTGGGCCAGGCCCACCCCAGTATCATCTTGTTATCCCTGTTAGGTAAGATGCCCTGTGCGGGGTGGGCTCTACCCCTTCTCCTGACTAGGCCTACTGTACCTTACCTTGTACCCTGTTGCTGGCACACCTGCTTTGCCACAACCTGCTGCCCAAGACCCTCCTGCCCGGCAGGCCCCCCACAACTCCTTCACATGCCTTCACCTGCTGGCAACACCAGGTTTCACTAACTGCCTTCCAGCTTCTTTCACCTTGTCTCACCTCTCGTCTGGTACCAAGGCCCCATAGATGGCTGCTCACGGGGTCAAGGACCAGAAACTGATCTGTGGAAAGGCCAGCAAACCCATCTGCTGCCTCCTTCTGATTTTGTCTGTATTCCTAGCTGAGAATGGACTGCCACCCTTTTGGGGGACCTGCCCCCATGTCTGTTAACCTCTGTCACCTGTTGATAAAACCCACTGCCCCTTTAGGGCACTTCAGTAAGACAGGCCTCAACTGCCTACTGAACACTCATACCCTCGATGCCCTGCAGCTAGGCCATCTTCCCCCGCAACTGCAGCTCCTCCCTTGTGCCTGCCCCCAGCCACAACTGGAGACCAAGACCCAGCTGCCCCTACAGCAATTCCCTTATGACGATTGCTCCACAGTCCTCTGTGCCCATCCCAAGTCTGTGCAGCTGCCCGCCCTTTGAACTGTGAGTAGTAATTACAAGATATTATGACTGTATTTAATTTTAGGAATACCTGTTTTCTTGCCTGTCGTGGTACCGATATCATCGCATCTAGTTCCGGATCATTGAGGCAGCCCATGCATGTTCCTGATCGATCTGCGCAGAAGTTATCCATGCTGAGACTAATCCTCAGCCCCCATTTCCAGTAATTATATGAAAAGACTTGATATACGCCATATAGGAATTGGGGGGGGGGTTGTGGCGAGAGGGGAAAGGAATGGCTCAAATCCTGCTGCAAGCTTGATGCAGGTCCCCCCGTTATCCCTGTTGTGCAACCCCGATGGGTACCCACCCGCCAGGCCCCTGGCACTCCCCTGATGGTGCCCTCCTCATGCTAAGGTAGTTCCTTCACCCTCCATGGCTCGAGCTTGCCCAACCTAGGCTGCCCATGTTCCTAAACCCTTATTCCCCACACTTTATGATGCCCCTGTGCTGCTGCCCGCTACCACCAGCTCCAACCATTTTTTGCCCCTTTCCTTGTACGCTGAGCCCTTGGGCCTGGCCATGTATCCCTGGGTAACCGTATAACACATGCCCCTAAAATGTCCATCCCCCTCCGGTTCCCCTGTCTTTCCTCTGTGGGGGGGGGTCCACTGTCCCATCCAATCCCTGCCCCCTTTCTTCCAGTAGGGGATCCTTTGGATACTGCCACCCCTTTTTGTTGCCCCCCCCTACAAACTTGAACTATGTGCTTTAAGACTGGATCTGACCCATGCCTGAAACCTTTGGGCATGGACTGTCCATGTCATCTGTCAACCTGCCATTGAAAACCCCGCCAACGCGAAACCGTCTTGCCCTGACCAGCACTACCGCTACCCAAAAGACATGTAAACCACTCCATAAAGACATCCAGAATGCTACCACTCCCGGGAATGCCCCCCCCCCCGGTAAGGACATGGGGGGGGCTGTGGCGAGTGAGACTACCCTATACCTGGCTGTTTTCTTGGGGACCCGCTGGGATGCCCTGACACTGGGCCATGGGGAGACATCAAACCAGTCCACTGCCCTCTTTCTGCTTAACATAATCCATCCTCCCATTTCTTATTGGATCCCTGTGCCCCCCGCAACCCTAAATGTCTATGGCTGGGCATCCTCGCCCTCGCCCTCCCCATTCCATGCTCATCTCCCAACTGCAGCCAGAAATGCAAAACCTTTACCCCTGGCAGTGCCCCCTGGCTGAATGCACCCCACAAACCTTTCCAACCCCAATCCTCAATAAGGCCTGCCACATACCCCAGGCCACCCTCTTCGACAATAACCTCTTGCCCCAGCCCCCTCCTGTGTTCTGTTCTCTGGGAATGGTGCAGGCTTGGGGGGTGTAAAATTCTGGCTGGCCAGCATGGGGACCCTTCTTGGGGCCCCTTTCCCCCCTCACCACAGCAAGTCCTCCCCTCTAGCTCCTTCTGCCACCCAGCAGCCAACCTCTTCCCCGTCTTAGAGTTGTTCCACCCTGCCTGCCTTCCTTTGAAGTTCTGCCATTCCCTCCATATAAACCTAACACTTCCTCCCCCCCCAGCACTGGGAACAGGGCCGGGACCCATATTGAGTGCCATACCTGAACAAGGGAGCCGGACAACTGAATAACCTGCCCCCCATTTTTCAGCTCCTAGCACCTGGCGTGCGTGGTCCTTCTCTCCCTTGGGGACCTGGAGCCTTGGTCTGTAACCAGCCTAGGAAACATGCCTTCCCCTTCCAATTTCTGCCCCCCATAAGTGCAACGGTCCTGGTCCCTGGACTGGACAGCCACCAAAATTGCTGCCACCCTAATCCACTGCCTCCCACCTCCCTATGTCAACACGGTGCTCTCATAGACCATAGAGACCACCAGTGGTTTCCCACCATTCCTAAGGCACTCCCCTGATTTTTGAAATTGATCCATGAGACTGGCAGCTCTAGCCACCAAAACCTTCCATGGAGCAGCAACCAGCAGGCCGTCACTGGGCGTGCCGACCCATCCCCTGGCATGCTTCATAAGCAGAGTGGCCTCTGTAAATGCACCGGGCCTGTTATTGTGTCCTTCTTGCTTTTTTTTTAAACCCCTGAAATGGAAACTCTATTTCCCCCTGTATGTTGCTGCCCCTCGTCCGCCAGCTCCTCCACCTGCTGGTGTCCCCAAGCCAGCTCTACTCTGGGTCCCACCCCTTGGTGCCACAGTTGAATGAGAACTCAAGCGGAGGGCCCCCATCCCCAAATTTGTATCCTAACCCACAACGTCACAGCCCACTGCTTCAGCCTGACTCCTTAACCCCATGCATTCTCTGTGGGCCCCCCCAACTACAAGAAGGCAAATGCCATATGTGGTACAAGGTCCCTGACCAACCCCTCACTCTTTTCCCTACTTGGCCCATGGGCAACCTGCTTCACAGAAGCTGGCTACCCGTTGCCCACCACCCCGGCCCCCCCAAACGGCTGACCTGGGGTGGCCTGGCCCAACCAATCCCACTCCCCTTTAAACATGTACTACCCAACTCATCACAATGCCCCACAGAAGAACCTCATTGGTCTCCACTCCCAGAGCAGTTTGCCATCAAACTGGTAAATGGGGGGGCCCTCTGTCCCACCCGTACCATGATACTGTGTCCCTACATTCCCATTCCCCCTTTGTAGCTTCCTTGTATGATATATACATATACATAAATATACCAATTCCTGCCTGTATCGGTGCATATATATATATATATATATATATACTGTATATATAATAGATAACCCACTCTTAGGCGTGTGGTCGAGCTCTGATATACACATGCCTTGGTGTGTGTAAACCACCCAAGGCGTGCGTATATTAGAGCATGACTGCACATCCTAGAGTGAGTTATCTATCTTATAAAATGGTAAAATTGTTTTTTAGGGTGGTAAAAGTACAGGTGTGTGGTCGCGGTCTGATATACGCACGGTCATGTGATGTGTTTTTTATAATCAGAACACTGGATTTGGAGGAGGATGTCCTCCTCCATTTTATATATATATATATCTATATATATGTATATGTGTATATATATATATATATATATATATATATACCACCCGATATCCCCCCCATGGCCCCATACTGCACAGCTCCTATGTCTGGGCCCCCTTTCCGTGTTGCCTGCCTCCCCCTGGGCTCCTGCCACATGGTCCATGCTGTGTGCTAGCTAGGCCTGCTAAGTTCCTGCAGCCCAACCTGACTATGGTCTCCCAGGGCCCCTGTCCGGGCTCCCATGTGTGAAATCCTATCTTTCACTGAGCCGCTTGTGGCCTTCCAGACCCCCGCCTACCATTCTGCCAATTGCAGCCCACTACCTTGTGTCCTCCCCCACCTCCATGCACTCTCATGGTGCCACATCACAGCAGCTCATAATGCAGCATGCTTGCTTTCACTCCAAGAGCCTACTATTTCAGTCACTGCCGTTTTCTCCATAATTGAGAAAATTTACTTCAGGATGGGGAAAATACACTCTGCGTGATAAATAGTTTAACAGATGCTCTGATGATATCAGCCTATTCAACCTGCAAAACGGCTCCTATTGTAGTAAATCTTGCAGTGTCCTTCCAACAAGAAAACAAGTCTGCTCCAAGCTAAATACCCCTCATGCCGCTCATGTCGGCACCATGCAACCCACAAAGCACCAGTCTGCTCCAAGCTAAACAAACAAACCCTCCCTCATTCCACTTGTGTCTGCACCATTCAACCCCCCTGCTTGGCTGCGGGCCCCTCGGCCCACTCTCCTGCAGCTTCAACACCATGATTCCCCTCCATACTACCTCCTTAATGGTATTAGTGTAGCCCCAATCCTCCACGTGCCCCTGGCCCTTTGGCCCCCCCCCCCGTTATCTGTGGAAAATTGATTCGCGTGGTGGAATCTCTTCTTCCCACACCGCTGGCCCATGGAGCCATGCTGGGATGCCACCCCCGCTCCATGCCCTTCCCGCATCTGTTGCATAGGCCCCAACATGGCTGCCCATGCCATCCTCCACGGCCTAGATGGCCCACGTGGTCAAACGGGTGACCACCGTCTAAACCTGGCTGACCACAGCCATGTGACCACTTCCTAACATCCCTCACCACTCTGGTTCAAAAACCCAGCCCACTCCCCCAACTTTGGGGTTCCCTCTCATCACAACTGCCACCCAAATGCTCCTAGAGGCCATCACCCTGGCATGCTGCTGTTGCCCCCCTGGAATGAACGCCGGTCCAGTGAGCTCAGCGCCACTCTCGTAGGCCCCATCGTAGTTGCTGGTAACTGACCCCTTAGGCTGAATTAGCACCCAGTTCACCACGCAGAACCACCTACCATGCAAAGCCACCATCCCATTTTTCAGAATAACCACTGGTCTGTTTCTCTGGTTACCTGGCAAGCTGCAGGCCCAAAGTCCATGCACAACCCCTATCAACCAATGCAGATCCACATCCTTTCTCTGTTCCCGTGCTTCCTTCACTTAGTTGTTCTACCCGGCTCTGGTTGCAACCAAGAAAAAAACTGAACAGTGCTACTATTTGCAATATGGAGAGCTACCTTGTCTCCATTTTCTCTTCTTTGTTTCTTTTTTTGATTGAACCAGCCTATCCAGAAAAGTCCTCCTGCTTCAGGTGGCCGGAAAAAATGGTAAATTTCTTGGCCCATAACTTCAAGCAGCAAAAATACCTCCTGCCCTAACCACCTTAAGCCATAACATACAGTACTATCCCCTACACCTCAGGAACAGTATGCCTCCAAAATAATTTAACCCAGAGGTTCCATGTAGCCCAAAGGCCTAGGCTTCCCCTGGCAGTGCCTTACCTCTCGGAGCCAGCGATGTGCTGAATTTTATCAGCAAGAAAGAGGGCTTGCTTAAGGCTGCTAGCCCTTAAATAGTCCCTAAGGACCCTTGTCAGGACCCCAATGGCCCCACCCCTTGGCCAATGGCCAGCGAGACCCTGTTCTCTGTCATAGCCTCATCTCCCCACCCTTCTGAGATCTCACTAGCCCCCTCCCCCCTTCTCCCCTCTCCTTCCCCCTTCCCCTTCTGTCACTCTTTCTGGCTGGGCCAAGAGACAAATTGGCTTGCCTTTTAAGGGAAAGCTTTATTATCCACAAAAGATGTCACAAAATATGGGGCATAATCAATTATTTTTAAGATAAGTAAGAGTCTGTCAATTAGCTCCAAAATGCCCCATTTACATTGAAGTTTGTTTTTTTTGCATTATTTATTTACCTCCCCCCACATTCAATCGGCCTTTCCTTCAGGCCTTCTGCCAAGGAACTCCCCATCCTCCACTCTGAACCCACCCCGGCATCAGCTTCCCGATCCCATATTGCAGCCGGCCCAGGGTAGCCCGATGTAACCCTTCGTCGTGCGGGTTCCCTTCTTCCGGAGGAAAATTACCTTTCCAGCACTCCTTTTCTTGGCACTGGGTGCTGCTGAGATTGGTCCTGGCTCTCTAGGGGCTCTGTGGAGGCAGGGGTCCAGGGCGGCCATCATCTGGTCGCTTCGGTCATCATTTTTCTGTGTTTTTCCTGGCACCCCTGTCATCGCACTGCATCTTGTAGTGCCCCCGGTCTCCACCAGGGGCCACTACAGAGTGAGGCATTACCCTAATCCACCCCAGGAGAGGACAGCAGTCCTCTGGATGCTCAATCCTCTTCTTTCCCTGCCAACCCCCAGTGACCCGAGTCCGTTCCCGAACCCGGGTCGCCGGCGTGGTTCGAGGTAAGGCGCCAGCGCCTCAGTCCTCTGCACCACCGGGCTGGCTTACATTGAAGTTTTTAAAAATTTCCTGGGGGTGCATGCCCCTAGACCTCCCTAGCTTTTAGAGGATTTTGGACCCATTTGTTCACTGACTCTGTGCATGCCTATGGGTGGGGGCGGGCAAAATTACACTCGGGGGGCAAGTTGCTTAAGTTTTGAGTACAAGTTTTAAAATCCTGGCTACACCTCGGAACCCTAGTCCAGTCAAAGTCCTTTCATATGCTAAATAATCGCAAGTGGAAGTAGCTTCCTGATACCCAGGGTGTCAGATAATATCACAAGGTGGGCATCACCAAAATTCCAGTTCAGGCTTGTCTTCAACCAGTCAGATGAATCTGAGTGCAGGGAAGTGCAGTCACAGCTTGTTCGACCAAGACACTGAGCAAGAGATGGAGAGATAGGGCATAAATCCTGCTGCATGGTCTTCTCTGTTTCTGTATGCTGGGTATTCTGTGTAAGTCTGTCCAAGGAGGGAGCCAGACTGTGTGTCTGCAGAGAAAGTGACTGAAGGTAACACCGGGCAGTAACAAGATCGGTGTGGATAGTGAGGTAAGACATCTCTTTAACTGGTAGCAAAGACAGAAACATACACACGCACTGGTTGTTTGTAAATGAATTTCTGATGAAAAGGTACCTGAATAAAGGGGTGCATAGTAAAAGGTTTCCAAGAGAGTACAGTGTGTCCTACCCAGAGCAAAGACTCTCCCTCTGTATGGAGTATAAAGGGTAGAAGGTGGCATAAAAGGGTTATAAGAGCACTGACGTCTGCACTCTTGCTAAAGATGGTGGGATCATGATGGTATCCATGCAGGTCCAGGCAGTTTCAGTTGCAAAGGCCTGAATGAAAGAAAGATGCCCACTGGTGACTATGGGGTGGTCTGACAATCACAGGGACGTCAGGAAGATTGTCTTCACTGAGAAGGTGGTGGAACAGTGGAATAGATTGCCAAAAGAGGTAGCAAAGGTGAGAATTATAAATGGGTTCGAGGCTGGGTGGAACAAATGCAGGAACTTACTTGCACCAAAAGGGGGAGTGAGAAGGATGGGAAAAGGCTGAATGGAGGGGGAAGCTGTGGACATTGAGTGGTTGATTAACAGTTAAAACCCTTTTCAGCAGCGGGTCATGAGGTAATAGTTAGGAATTCTGGGCATACTGGATTGACCTTGATTCTTTTATGCCATCACTGTTTATGTGTCTATGTTTCTACAACTATTTCATATTTCATAGTAGTATATGAGTGAAAGCAGGCAATACCCCATGTACAGCTCACCATTAACTCAAAGGGAATGTCCACATACAGGCTGTTAGGCATAGAAAGAGTCTAGACCATTTTTAAATGCTGTCGTATTAGCACTGCCCACCACCCTCAATGTCAGCCTAGTCCATATGTTCACCACCCTCTGAGTGAAACATCCTGCTCTTTTTTTTGTTCTGTAACTATGCCCCTTAGATCTTGAATGCTCACCCTAACTATCACATACCATCCTTCTTTGTTCTTAATAATCTCCTACACCACTAAAGGGGTAATATGGGGTACTTAGAACACCACTCCTCTGTATTTCCCTTCCTTATAAGAAGAATGTAAGATCTATTCATATCCAGACTTCGCTAACTTATCATGCTCAGCTGAGCTTAAATGTGTCTCCTGTAAAAATATTATTCCTGGATGCGCTTGCTTAATCTGTAACAGGAGTTTTTTTCTCTTCACAGGAATTGTAAACCATTTACATTGTATTGCATCACTTTAACCTTGTTCAAATCCATATTTACATTACTTACGTAGTTACGTTTTAGACTTCACCTTGAATTTCAGTTTCCCCCTGCACCCTCGGGGAGGGGGGTGTGATGAGGTAAACCTGTGAGAGATCACTTGCTGATGGACTGCCAAATTGACCATGAGTGTTCCACATCTGTCTCACAAGTTAAATACACAAACATGGCAAACATTTATAAAGTTATATACACAATTTCTTCTCTCATATTGAAGGCAGATGCCCTCTATTTAATGAACTTATAGGTCTTCCTGTCCCAGGACCTCAGGGGGTCTTTGGGACCAGAAAGTCGTGGGGGTGCAGCCCAACTCAGCACCATGAAACCCCCACTACACACCAAGAGTGAATGCAGAGGTTACACAAGGTGGAAAGCTAGGACACAGTGTTGCAACCCCACCCCCAACTCCAAATGGCAGGTGCATGGAGCATAATTGCTAAGTCACAGAAAAGTCCATGCTCCCTAAGCTCTGCAGCCTTACTTATTACACACACAACTGAAAATGAACTGAGCTCATAAAGCTTCAGACCCCTCCTGAGTTTTAAGGGGACTGGATCCCAGGTGAATGACCCACTAGGAGAATGACAAGCCCTATGGAAAAACAAAGTAATTAAACTGGCAAAGAAAACATGAAAAAGCTATGGAGGTGAAAGTAACAAGGTCAACCCTTCATCCAAATTGCTCACCAAGCACAATGTATACCTGTATTCTGGGGTTGGAAATCCACACCGCTTATGTTGGAAAAATAACCAAAACCCAACCTTGCCTATTGTTGCTTTCTCAATGGAGGAGGATGAGGACAGACATTGAATGTTTCAGATTTGGTCCCCTATCTAATCATAGGGCTGGTATACTTGTGTGCCATGAGCTTGAGTCAGGTAGGCAGTGTCCTTTTCAAAGTTGGTCTGGCTCCCACAAATCTTAAATAGGGATGCAAGTCTTCAATGACGAGAGACTCACCACCTTAACCCATTATTTGAACCAGAAAGTTTGGTTGACTTTCTCTATCCCTTCCCCAGTGCCTGTCTCCCAAAGCCAAAGAGGCATTCCTCCAAAGTAGACACAGTACATGGTAATGAATGTCTCCAGAATTAATCTCAATTTACCACATCGATCTGAGCCAAATAGTCAGTAACTGTCTCTGTATCCCATGAAGTGTTCCATAATCCGATGGAGTAACTTTCCATTTTGGCCCTTTAGATCACTACCATAATCTCAATAGGAGTGGAGAGTATTTACACAGGAATATAGCAGTTTAATGAGTGACCCCCCCAAAAAAAATGAGTACCCATGTGCCAGTCCAGACTCCTGGGGCCCAATATTCAAAAAAGTGAAAAGCAGAGTGCAAAACATTGCACTGCACCTTGCGATTGCCTGGGAGCCTGAGGATGCTATATTCAGTCAAACAGCGCACCGGCACTATTCAACTGACTATAGGGCCATGTGGGTGCAGCACTAAGTTATGTTGTACTGCACCGACATGGACAAGTATGCCACCAGAATGGATGATGCCAGAGCGCTATCTGCAATATTCAGTAGGACCCATGCAAATTACCCCATTGAGCTATTGATGGTTACATGCTGGGTCCTATTACTTAACCATTCCTGTATCCAGTTTTTTAATATGGATCTGACTGTCATATTTTTAGTTTTTCTGTGATAGTTCAATGAAGAACCATATCAAATGCTTTTGAGAAGTCTAAGTATATAACATCCACCTGTATTTTTTATCTAGGTTGCTACAAATTTTTTTATGAAAATTGAATAAGTTGTAATGCACAGTCTTCCTCCTTTGAACCCATATTGATCACTGGCAATTAAATTATTACACGTAGTATGTTCTAAGAGTTGTTCTTTTATGATACCTTCCAGAATCTTTCTAGCAATTGATGTAAGACTAATTTGAAGGTAGTTTTGAACCTCTGCCCCATCACTTTTCTTGAAGACTGGTACTACATTAGTAGTTTTTCAATCTGTTTACTTTGCCCTCCTTTAGCAATTTATGATAAATATTTTTTTAGTGGTTCCAATACAAAGTTTCTCATAATTTTGCAACATTTTGCCTGAGAGATAATCTGGCTTCAGTGAGCTGTTAGTGTTAAGTTTGTCTGTCTTACTTCTTATGTCCTCCATATTTATAGTCAGTATGTTACTGGTGTTGGCTGAGCTTTTAGCTGATGTAGAATAGCTTGAGGTATTAGAAACTGATCAAAAGTACTCAGAGAGGACAGTACGCTATATCTTATGGCTCAGAGTGAGTGTTGTCAGATTACACCAATGATTCCGCTTATTTTTTGTCAGTTTTATTTATTCATTGAAAAGTTTCACCAGGAAAGGCACACTGAGAAACACATTGCTCATTACCAGTAACATCCTGGGGGGAAAAAGGAGTGGGAATGCAACATTTATAGCATAGTTATCATACATAATTGAAATTACATACTTACTATACATACATGCACTGTTGAAAACATAAATACAATACTGGAAATGCAAAGGAGATTATGAATAAGGTGCTTAAGATTTACTGTTATATACAGAGTGCCCAGATACTGCACAGGGAAGGGGGCAGGGGTAACAGTATTCTTAGACAATTAACTAGGACACATACATGAGTATAACCTTAACATTTAGCTGAGAGCTAAATTACTTTGGCATACCTTAAGCATTTATAGCTAATTACAGAGTTGACCTAACTAAATTGGTTAGTGCAGGATCAGGTTGTGAGTCATAAACAGGTTTTGTGACTTAATGGGACCTAGGAGGAGGAGGAGGAGTATAGGAAAACCTAAGTACAGTTGCATATGTGAGAAACAAAGTTGTGTAGAGATGTAGAGATGGATGAAGGAAAAGAGGAATGTCTAATTTGATGGGGGGTGTTATTCTGCTTTTTGCACTGATTCCTGAGTTTACAGAACAGCGTTTTGTGCCTTGGCTCCTCTACAAAGCTGGAAGACTAGAACTGTCTGTTTAAATCTCCTGGGGCATATAACTGAGAGCAGGAAGATACCTGTGGTCATTAGAGCATGTCAGCTTGAGAGGAGGAGGATTTCCTACAAAAGACACACGCTACTAGTAGTGAAGCAGCACCACCACTCGGAGTTAAAAATCCAGAGTATAAACAGCTCACTTTAATGTCATTTACTGGTGTTTTTGAAGATAAAAGGGAATTTTAAAGAGTTGTAAACTGTTGTTTGAGGGGTGTTAATGTTTTTGCAGGGTAAAGAAGCAGATTCTAGAAATTGAATTAGAAGTTTTCCAGCTTTTTGGGGGGGAATATAAAATAAAAAAAAATATTGTTATCTATATTAGATACTTTAAAGCTATGCATCAACCTTTTGCTTTTTTTTTAACTTGATTATTGTTGCTAGGTGTTAGTTTTTTTATTTCTGTGTTTTTGGATTAGCTGTGATATTCACAATATTTTTAGTTAGTTGTGGATTTTAGGGGTGTATTAACTCCAGAAATATCTATATAAAGATCATGGTTCAAACCAGATGCCGAAGAAGGGGAAATGGACGATTTAAAGGCTCCAATTCTAATATTAATGTAGAGATTGATCATAGTTCTGTACAACACATGGTAAATTCTCCCACTGAATTAAAATTATCTATGTATTCCACTTTAGATGATGTTAATGGAATTAGAGAAAATGCTTTGGATGGTTTTGTAAGTAGTAGTACTCCCACTCAAATGCAAATAATGAACCAAAATGGTAGAAAATCAAAGGGATTTACAAACTTAAAAAATAAAACCGTTCCAATAGCTAAAAGAGGAGGAACTATGTTAGGGGAAATACTGAATAATAAGTTAAGGATTTCTAATTCTAAGTTGGACATTATAGAGACAATTTCAGAGGGTAGTATTGCAGTAAATAAAACAAAGCAGACTAAAATTAAAGATAATTTTGTTGAAAAAAAGCTACAATCTGCTCAAATGACATGATTGGTAGCGAGTCAGGGGCCTCCAAGGAATGTCTTAATCAGACCAATAATCCAATTAGCCCTAGTAATAAACTTAATGAATTTATTGGGGACAATTGTCAAAAAGCAGCAGCATATACAACTTTGAGTTCTGTAGCTTTGAAAGAAACATTGGGCCGGATATTCAAAAGGGTTGCACCATGCGCAATAGGGTTGCGCATGCGCCAAATCAGTCACGCCATTGCGATATTCAGCAGGAGGCAGTTGCACCACCGAAAACATGCTGAGCAACAGCACAATGCAAATGAAGGCATGCGCAACCGAAGGGGGTGGATCCATGCATAAAGAGCGCAATGCGATATTCAAAGACTTGCGCAATGCGCAACAGCTGAACAGCCGGAAGTTGCACCCAGCGGAAATGAGCCAAAATAAAAAGGCTCAAGGAAGAGGCGCATGAACGCTACAGGGATGCCAAGTGGGGAAGAGAGAGAGAGAAAGACAGACAGTGACAGGCCAGGGCAGGCAAGGGAAGCAGTGTGGGCCATAGGCTGCAGAGGCCAGCGGGGGGTGCCCGGTGCAGTGGAAGTAGCAGTCAGGACAGTGGGGTAACAGAAAAACATCAGCCGGGGGGGTCACAAGCCAGGAGATGGACAGTGGCAGCTTCCCACATGGAGCTGTGTGAGGGTGAGAATGCAAGGTGCAGGGGACGTGGCCGTGGATGGGCCGTCAGCGGTCGCCCCCACAGGCAGTACCGTGCCCCATCAGCTTTGAGCTGTACACAGATGTAGAGATCGTAGGCGGCACCACCTGAACAGGACAATACCGAGGCGGCCTGTGAGCTGTGCAGTGATGTGATGCAGGCACCACGACGGAGTCACGCCTGTCAGTGGAGACCAAGGTGACAGCCTGCATGTGCCTGCTCGCCATGGGCACCTTCCAGAGGCCAACAGGGGACACCACAGGCATCACACAGTTGGCCATGTCTTGCATCTTCACCCAATTCCTCAGCGCACTGCTGCCACATGCTAGGAGCACATCCATTTCCCCAGCACCGCGGCAGAGCGCACAGCAAACATGCAGGAGTTCCACAGGGTGCAGCGTATGCCTGGCATGCTAGAGGGCCATAGACTGCACCCATGTGGCCATTCGCAGACCACCTGGCCCGATGGGGCCGCATATAGGAACAGAAAGGGCTTCTCCAGTGTCAACTGCCAGGTGGTGTGTGATGCCACTGGGCGTATAATCAATGTCTGTGCCACACACCCTGGCGAAGCACATGATGCTTTCATATGGCATCAGTCCATACTGTGCCATCAATTCGAGAGTGAGCACATCCCCACAGGCCATCTAGTGGGTGAGTACGCATGTAGGAAATGCAAACTCGGGGCAAGGGTGGGAATGCCACAGGTGCCATGGTAGTGGCACACAGGGATATGGGCAATATGGACCTGAACATGATACTGATCTCCACTATCTCCACACAGGTGACAGCGGATACCCACTCCGTCCCTGGCTGCTCACACCATACCGGCACCCCATGACCCCATCGCAGCAACGCTATAATGAGGCACATGCCGCCACACGCAACATCATCGAGCGGGTGTTTGGGATGATCAAGGCACGCTTCTGATGCCTAGACACCTCCGGCAGTGCCCTACAGTACAGCCCCTCAAAGGCCTATGGGATATTCCTGGCCTGTTGTATCCTGCACAACATGGCCAAAGACTGTGGGATAGCCCTACAGGTTGAAGAGGGGGACAGCGATGGGGACACCAGTGGCGCCGGTGTTGATGGTGAAGAGCAGCCCCCCCTTGGACGACAGAACCCCCGACTGATCCGGCAGGCCCAGCTGCACCAGGACACCATCACGAGGAGGCATTATGCACGACACAGGTAAGTCAGGGGCCATGTGCAAACAACACTGTCCTGGTGCAACCCACAGGCACACAGAGTAACACACCAGGGGTGCATGATGGCAAGGGAGTGGAAGGACCAGGCACACAAACACACCATCAGGAGAGGGCGAACAGCCATGGACACACACACACACACACACACACACCAGGCACAAAGCGTACATGGGCAGGTGCACAGCAGAGCAGGAACAGACATGGCAAACACACAGATCCACAGACCACACACCACCACCTGCTCTGTCCAAGTACGTGTGTCCGATGCTGGGCACACTTGCACCTTGGTGAACAGTACAATGCAGGCATCATCGTGTACACGCACCTGTGGACAGCAGTCGGGATGGTGTGCAGGTGGTCCGTATGTTGGTGTGATGTGCAGGGCACCCACCAGTGCACTGCACACCATGACACACAGTGCACACAGGGCAGCACCAGACAGGGCCCGCACTGGGAGACAGGTCAGTCAAGTTGCACCATTCCACGGCCACCGCAGATGCGTGGGCAGCCCCACCATGACCCAACAGCACTGGCAGGCTGAGCAGGGACCACATGGGATGGCACTGATGGACCACCAGGGGTCCCACTGTGCGATCGCGACCTTGTCTGCAGTGGGGTCTGTAGTATGCCAAACATACCTGCACCAGGGGTGCTTGGGATGCCCACAGCAGAACCTGGCATCGACAGGCTTGGTGTCGCACGACGCCGGGAACAAGGAGTGGAGAGCGTACTGTGTGGGGTGCGTGGTACAGGAGCACTGCTTGTGTGCCCAATGCAGCCACGACAGCGACCAATGCCTGGGTCTGCCTGTCAATGGTGGCGGTCACATCCATCCGCATATGGACCATCTCTGCATGGTCCAGAGCACAGTCCCTGCTGTGCCGCTCCACAGCCACACACAGTGCCTCCACGGACGTTGCAACCCGCCTTTGCTGCTGTACTGATTCCCGCAGCAGGCGGGTGTGTTCTCAAATGGTACTCTGCCTGGCGGCATCCTGTCCCCAGGGTATGGAAGGTCCTGATGCTCCAACACCCCTTGAGGGTGGGCGCTGTTCACCAGGACCAGGAATGGGCATATCAAAGGACAGTGGGCATGTGCCACTGCTGGACACTGTACCCCAGACCTAGTGGGTGACTGCTGCTGCTGCCCTCAACGCTGTGCTCCAGGGACCACTCATTCCACTGCTGTGCGCCAGCAGTGCCAGACACCTGCACAGCCACGGTGCTGCCCCACCGGTGCTGACAGGCACAGCCTGGGACTGTGCCGACATGCTGGCACACACGTTGGAACCAGCTAGGCCCAGGGACACGTGCTGGCCTGCTGTGTGTCCATCATGGGACATACACATGTCACTGCCTATTGCAGTCCTTGCATCATCAATGGTGCAGGTACATGCTACAGCCACAGTCATAGCGTGCTGGCATGCTTGCATGCCAGACTGCTGAGACACAGGCTGTGCACCCCCCACACCGACTCACGACACCAGAGTTGGCAGCCTGGTGTGCATGCTGGTGCAGTGCATGCTGGCTGGTGACAGAGGTGGATGGACCCTCCTCCATGTCCAGCAGGTCTTCCTCACTGCCTGGATCCACCACCACCATCCCCTGAAGATGAACAGGATCTGTAACAGAAAGAGAGGACATGTGAGTGCATGTGAACAACCTCCCCCCCCAACACCACCACCATGTCATACCGTGCAGTGATGGGCTTCCACCTGTCTGGAATCCACCTCCTGGTATGCCCTCAATAGCACTCCGCTGCATTGATGCAGCCAGTCGGTCCTCAGCCGGGGTCAGCTCCACCACCTCTGGCTGGCCCCCGCCAGTGCCAGCACGTGCCACCCTGAGGGCTGCCACCTTCTCCTTCACCCTCCTGCGGTCTGTCCCCATCTTCTTTTTGCATTCCTGCATGGAGCGCTGGTGGCTTCCATGCAGGTTCACTGCCCGAGCTACCCCCTCCCATGCAGCCGCATGGGCCTGAGGGGTGCCCCACCATCCACTCAGTAGTGCCTCCTCCTCCAGGTAGGCCTGGAAGAGAGCCTCTGTCTCTGCTGTGGTGAAGTTGGGCCTCCTCCTCCGCCCACCATCCTCACCCTCACCTTGGCTCTGCTTGGTCATGGTGATCTGTATGGGTGGAAGTGGACACCTGTCACTGTGCAGTCTCATAGCGTTATCCCATGACCATTGTCCAGAACATCACACAGCATGCAACCCACCTCTCACCTGCAGTAACGAGACCTGGCTAGCGCAGCCCAATGTCGACATTTATGAGCGCAATGCATGCAAATTAGAAGTGGAGCAACTGTAATGAGATGCAATCGCGCCACTGCGCCTTTGAATGGCTGATCAGATGATTTGCATGTGTGCTGAATATCGCATTGTGCGATTTGTTATCACGGTTGAGCGGCTGAGCCAATGGCGCAGATCTGTGACTGTGTGGTACACTGCGTTGCACATGCCCAGGTAGCTTACGCGGGCATCTGCCGTGCTGATGACGCGGTTGTGCACGATCGGCAATTCAGGCCATGGCCACCATTGCGCAGTGGCGCTACAGCACTGGGCACCATATGGTGCTGTGGCACTACTGCGTAATGTCCACTGTGGCACTGGCATGCAGGTGATCACGGCGCAGGATGCGAAGATGCAGATGGCGCTGTGCGTGGCCTTAGTCATAGACCCCTTGACCTGGTGTCCCGACCTTGCCCTGGCGCTGTTCGGCTGCCATGTGTACGGCTCATTGGCACTGTTTGGTGACAGCGCAGAACCAACAGCACCATACCTAACAGTGCGATTGGAACCTATGGTGGTCTATTAGCAACATTTCCATGTGGGGTTGCCGTGCTGTGGGGTGCCATATTGCCTGCTGTACGACCCCAATTATGGCACGCAGGAGAGCTCCCCAATGGAGTCAGGTGGAGGTGGCCAACCTGGTGGCCCTGGTTGAGCCCCACTTTGAGGCACTGTATGGGGATGAGCCCCTCACCATGGCCCACACCCAGGTGTGGCTGCAGGTGGCCACTGACCTGGTGAGGGTCACAGAGCAGTGCCGGTCTGCGGAGCAGTGCAGACACAGGTTTAGTGACCTCTGCAGGAGGGAGCCAGACATGCTGCGACGCCTCAGGTCATGTGCCACGAGGGGCATTGTGCCTAGGCCAGGTGGGTGTACCATCCATGCGCCTGTATTCTCCGTAGGGGTGTGACTGTGTTTTGGTGGCGGTGCATGGGGGATGGCTCTCCCATGGTTGGCTGTGTCAGTGTGTGCAGGTGTGAGACACATGGGTCTGGCTGTGTGGGCAGGCACACTCACTGGGGCAGGGGGCAGTCTGCTTTGGGGTCACGCTGATGTTTTTCTCAATGTTTTTCACCCACAGGCCTGGTGGAGAGGATGCAGGCACAGGCTGAGGAGGGCTGTGGCAGGTCCCAGGTGGTGGATGGAGGAGACGTGAGGGGTGGGCCACAGCGGCAGCAGCAGCAGCAGCCACAGCTGCTTGATGAGTGTGAGTATCATTACATCATGGATGCTACTGCATGCTGGAGGGGGTTGGCATGACCACCAGCCATGGACAACACAACCATGCATGACACAGGCGACAGTCATCACTGTCCAGTGTCACTGCATGTCTGTGTGTGCGCTACTTGTGGTCCATGCATGCACTGGGCACATGGCTGTGGAACTGGCATCCCACCACATTGCCACATCACTTGACAGCCTTGTTTGTGCTGTGATGGACATGGGCAGTGTGTGTGTGCAGTGGTGCACATAGCTGGTGCTGCCTGGTTGGGCGGTCATGTGCATGGTCACTGTGGGTGGGTGCATACCATCACAGGTGTGGGGCACTGGGCTATATGCCTTGCAGGATGGGTGGTGTTCAGGGTTGTGGACAGTCACAGCCATTGACTGTGTTCCCTTTTCCTAGGCCTCAGCATCCTATGCAGGATGGACCGTGCCCTCCCGCAGCTGACCAGGGTATCCATTGCGACGCATGACATCCTCCGGGACATTCAGCGCCATGGGGTCAGGCGATGGCGGAGGCGACAGGGACAGCACCAGGCAGCAGCAGACCAGCCTGCAAGGTGCTAAATGTGCTTCCCCTTCCCACATCACCCATCCCTCCCACCCTGCCTTCCTCTCCCAGTTGTTCACCCTACCCTTACCCACCCTACCTTGTACCCCTACCCCTTGTCTTGTACATATCTGTATATAGTTGTGTTCTTGATCTTGGTGTTGTAATTTCTGTTTTCCAATATATATATTTTGTTATGAATACTGTGGTGGTCTCTGATTTGCAGCTGGCTATGGTTGCTCAGTTGCAGTGGTGTGCATGCCATCTGGGGTGGTATGGGTCTGTGTATGTGTGTGTGCGTGTGTGTGTGTGTGCATGGGGAGGTGTCTCCGGTGTGGGAGTGACTTTAAGTCGGTCTTGCCATCTGCTGCCGCCCACTGCTGGGTGCCCAGGGTGGGTCTGGCTTGTATGGTTCTATGCTACACGAGGTTGACGTGTGCCGGGGGAATGCATGGTGTTTACTGCAGTGACAGTCACTGCACATGGGTGGTGTCTTGGGGTCACAGTGCAGGGTGTGCTGTGCAGAAGGGGGGGCTGCTGTGCACTGTGATTGTCGAACCCCTGTGTGTGGCAGTCTCAGCCTGACAGTGGTTGTGCTGGGGCATCATGGCCCTGCTGTGCTTTGTTGGCTTGTCCCCATGGGCCAGTGGATCATCCATCCCTCCCCCAGTGATGCTGTGCTTGGGGTGTGCGGGTGTCTTGTTGGTTCTGCAGTGTGTTCCTGTGCCCATGTGTGGCATGGCTGGCGGTGGGCCCCAGTCTGCCTCCCTGGTTGTGCAGTTCCATTGCTCTGCTCAGGGTGGGGGGGCTCTGCTTGCACTATGGCACCTCTGGACTGCTCAGCTGGGCTAGCCTTGTTGTGCTATGGTGCAACCTTTCTGCTCAGCTTCCCCTTCCTGGTTGCGCTATGGCGCAGTTTGTGCGATATTCAGACGTTGGCTGCTTGAGCAATTTGTTTTACTCCATGTTTGAATATCGCGTCTGTTGCGCCTATGCGCAATTGACTTGTGCTTGCTCCTGCTGTTGCGCAATTTTTTGACGCAGTTTGAATATCCGGCCCATTGAGTACAGAGTTGCACATAACATTGGAGGCTTCTAGGAATACAAGTCAGAGGGGAATACTCAAGTTTGTGTAATTCCTTGGAATTTTCTCCTGATTATTTTTATGAATTGAATCCTAAACCTAGGTGGCATAATGATTTGAGGAATATTGCTAGTGAATTGCAGGACACTATAATTGGGCTCAAACAATTCACAACTCCTAAACAATCAAGGCAATTGTCTCAGGAAAAAAAAGGATTGCAAGTTTAATTCTAATACTACCTACCCATTTGCCCTTAGTGAGGATTTAAAAACTAATATTCAAAATCCACACATTGCACATGTGATGATTGTAGATCATCTAATTAATCTTAAATTTGAATTAGACACAATTAAAGAAAATACAGCGATTAATGGTAGCAGAATAGATGAGTTATTCCTACAGTTGAATAAAATAAGCCCTCAGGAGAATTCGTTTTCAATAGTTATTGATAAGTCAGATAATCAGGAAGTACTAAATGAGCAATTAAGACCAGATTTCCCTTCTATTGTTTTCCTGAAACTCCAATACTTAATGAAATAAAAAAGACAGGAAAAAAGAAAGAAAAAAAGGATAAAGGAAGATAAGAATAGAGATTTGAAGAAAAAAGGAGTTTTATCGTTGGATAGTGTTTCTGATAAAACTTTGCTACAAGTGGATATGCTACACTGTTCTGTAACTAAGACAAACATGCACAGTCATTTATATGTTAACCCAAATAATGATGGTATCTCCCCAAAAGAAAACAAGACCCAAATTGAAGGAATTCAGCCCAATAACAAATCGGTTTGGGATTGAAGAGGTGGTTAGGGAAATACTTAGCAGGTCATCAGTTATGGTTTTAGAGGGGAGAAATTAAAGATAGAGGTAATACAATTCAAATGTCATCTATCCCCTCAATAAACACTGAAGTTAGTAAGTCAGTTATAAATATTACTGACTGTGCTATATTAAATTTGTATGGTTTTCCAACTGATGCTAAATGTTCATATGTATTACTGAAGGAAAAGATTGTGAATTTGTTTAGGGCAGCAACTGGTGCTGATATTGGGAATGAGGATATTATACAGTTATGGAAAGATAAAGATTGTGAGGGTGTGCCTTGTTTATTAATTTTTTTGTAAGGTTCCAAGGGTAGCTAACCAAATTTGGATTAATAGGGAATCACTGAGGAAGCTGGGTTATAAGCTGGACTATATAAATAGAGACATGTTGAATAAAACTAAATTAAATAACAATCCGCAATCAGTTCTAATTTTTGGACTAATTGTCTCTTCTAAAGTTACAGATTTTAAGTTAAAAAATATTTTGACTAATCTTTTCTCTCAAATATCTAAGATTCCAGAGAAGGAAGTTAAAATCCTAGAAGTAAGAAAGGGACAATCAGAATTGAGACTTCGTCAGGTAGAGGCCTTATTGGAATCAAAAAAATTAGTAGATATAATCATGGAGAAGGCATTACTACTGGACAAGGCTGGTATACATATATTACCAGTGGAATATGGGGAAGTTCCCAATTCCTTTAAAGTAAAAAATGCTTCAGGACATAAGAAAGGGAATTATCCAATGTTTCTGCAGCTCTACGGGGTTGAAAGGATCGAGAATGAGAATGATACCAAGTTGGCAAGGTTAGTTAAAGATCTATTGGTACAAATATTGCAAGTTCCAATGGAGGATCTTAAATCATTATATGTAACGAGAGAGAGGTGATCTATTTTGTGATACAATTATTTTAACAGTTAATCAAATACATTTATACAATAAATTAGTTAACAATTTGGCCTTGTTGGATTCCTTGGGGTTGTATTTGGTGAAGGATAATGATGACAATTTAACAAAGGCTGCTAAAAATGTTTCACAGGGAAATAATAAGAGCATGACAAAAGAATTAACTAGAGAATCCAAGACTTCAGGAATAATATATGATATTGTAACATCCAATAATTTTTTAGAATTAGCATCCTGTGATGGTTGACGGTACAAATCAGATTATTCCCTTGGATGGAACTTTAATAATAAGCTAGGGGTGCTCTCATGGAACATCTCTGGTTTATCAAATAAATTAGTAGATAGTGAATGGGTGGAATTTATTTTAAAATTTAATATAATTTGTCTTCAGGAGACATGGCACTGTAAAAATTCAGATATCCACCTAAATGGTTATTGTATGTTTCATTCAAGTGGAGAAAAAAAAAACAGAAAAAGGAAGGTTAGCAGGTGGGCTAATTACTTGGATTAAAATAGACGGAAATTCAGAAGTAAAATTAATATCTTCTAATAAAAATATTTTGATTGTACAAATCAAGAAGAAATTATTTTCGTTCTGTTTAGCTAATGTCTATATTCCCCCCCAAATTCCAAATTTTATGATCACTCTATATTGTCCCAACTAGAAGACCTGCTCTATAAAAGCTGGGCACTTTCCAATTTTGAGGAACTCCTACTGTGTGGTGATTTTAATGCCAGAATAGGCAGATATGATGGTTATGCTGATAGCGAATACCATAATTGGGTTTATAAAGATTCTACAAATTTGTGAGATGCTCGGAAGATAATATAACCAATAGGCTGGGTAGGAACTTAATTAAGATCTTAGATATATTTAATTTAATACTGATTAAATGGTCACCTACAAGGTGACAAAAAGGTAAGTATTCTCATCTATCAGCAAGAGGGCCATCTTTAATTGATTATTTTTTTGGAATGGGGATGTGTCATTATGGGAAAATTTAATAATTACAGATAAAGTGGATAGTGATCATTTCCCACTACTGCTATTTTCCAAACAACTGATTTATGGAATTGATGATAATCATATTCAGTCACAGATAATAGAGATACGTCATAATAAAATCATTTGGAATGATATGGTAGCTGATCAGATACATAATTTAATAAAAAAAATAGACTGGATAATGTATTAAAACTTATTCATGATAGTGGAACCATTATTCAGAATGTCACGGTATGTTTGGAAGAAATTAAAACATTGCTAAGTAAACCATATATAAAATCAAGTAGTCTGGACTTAGCTCCAAAGACATGGTTTGATAAAGAATGTCGTCAAGAAAAAAAGATACTTAATAATGTTTTAAGAGGTGTAAAGTTACAAAAGAATGCTTTGACCTTTAAAGATCTAAACAAACAAAGAGAAAAATATAAAGCCTTTTTACTTAATAAAAGGAATGCTTTTCAACAGAAGAAATGGCAAGAGATGTTAGGGTTATAAATCAAAAAGACTATAAATCATTTTGGCTTCTAGTGGTGAAGGGATCAAATAAAGTAAGATTTGAAATTGATACATACATTACAACAGAGTCTTGGATTTTCTATTACACAAAGACATTTTTTAGTAATGAGTGTGGTAATTCCTGGATGAGTTTAAATTACAATCTACCTCAATTTACCCCCTTTAAATTTGAGGAGGTGCTTCAGGTGTTAGCACTGTTAAAATTGAAGAAAGTTCCAGGGCCAGATCAAATTCCTTCAGAGATTTTTTTAAAGTCATCGGTAATATGGGCCAAGCTTCTTACAGTATTATTTAATGTATGTAGTAGAGAATTGAGTTTTCCAGCATCTTGGAAAGGTGCAATAATAATTTCTATATTCAAGAAAGGTAATAGGTCTGATCCAGCAATGTATAGACCTATTTCTCTTTTAGATCACCTAGACAACATTTTTGCTAGGTTGATTTTAAATTGATTAAGAGACCAGGTGTCTAATATTGGGGATTTTTCAGAGGCTCAAGCAGGATTCAGACCAGGTTATTCTATTACTACTGATAATTCCTTTGTGATTTGGCATTTAATTGAAAAATACGTTACATTAAGGAAACAAAAATGTTATGCGGCTTTTATAGATTTCAGTACTGCTTTTGACACCATATCCTGTAATAAATTGTGGGAAATTATGGAAAAAAAGGGAATTTCACAGGAGTTAATTGCTATTATTAGAGAACTTTATACTTATACTTGAGCACAAGTGAAAGTTGGCAAAGGAGGCAAACTTTCTGATCCTTTTCTGACAAATAGGGGTGTAAGGCATGGTTGTGTTTTAGCACCAACCCTGTTTTGCATCTATATTGATGTTTTGTTGAATAAATTGGAGGAATCGGAAACAGATTCTCCAAAAATATTGGGGCAAAAATGTGCCTCTCTTGCTTATGCAGATGACTTGGTGTTGTTCTCATTAACTCGATCAGGTTTACAAATGAAGTTGAACATTTTGGATAATTTTTCAAAAGAATATGTTTTACAAATTAATGATACAAAAAAGTCAAATTATAGTATTTGGAGCCAAAAATTGTTCATTTAAATGGAAGATTGGGGAAAAAATATTGGATAAAGTTAAAGAATGTACTTATTTAGGTCTTCAATTTTCGCACGAAGGGAAATGGGTTAAACATACAGAGAAGTTGATTTTAAACCTTAAAAAAACAGCTAATTCATTATATAGGTTTAATAAAAATTATGGAGGGAATCCAGTTAAACCCCTTATTAAAGCTATTGAGGTGAAGTACAATGCACAAGTCCTATATAATGGGGAAATTTGGCAACCAAAGGAGGTAAACAAAATTGAAATACCAATAAATAAAATATTATGATTAAGTTTAGGGGTTAGGAAAGTCTGTTCCCATGTGCATTATAAGGGCAGAATTGGGCATGGTATCCTTAGGAGCATACTTTGCAGCCAGAAAAGCTAATTATTGGATAAAAATTCAACACCATAAAAAGCATAGATTAACTTATTGCTATTTAAAGGAAACACTTAACTGGTTAAACCTTGGTCATCTAAAATCTAGTTGGCTAAAATCTGTATATGAAATCTTGCAGGTCATAGATCTGGATTCTCTAAGGAAAAATACCGAGAAAGGTATTATAATAGGTCTTAGTTACCAACCCTGTATCACCCAGAGATTATTGGATTTTTATAAACTTAAAGATTTGGAAAACATTTCTAAGTTAAGAATTTCTCCTTGGTTTAGAATAAATGATGCTAATCATTTTTAGACATCATTATGAAATTCTTACTGACCCAAATCAAAGAAGATTGTATACATTATATAAGTTAGAGTTGTTTCCCAGTAATATTATGGATGCAAGATACAGGGCAGAAAATCAGAGAGATGCAAATCTATGTTCCTGTACAAGAAAAAGTTATGAAGATTTAAAACATGTCATTTTTTACTGTCATTGGTACAAGAAGCTTAGAAATAAATGGATCATACCAATCTGTAGAACTATTTTATCTGATGATCAAGAGTTGTTATTAAAAATTTTGTTTACGACAAATGATGAAATTATTATTAAGTCCACTGCAAGATATTTGGAAACTATTGTAAAAATTCGAAGGAGGATTACAAGGACACAAACATGAATGCAGGGTTGATGTGAACTATTGATAGGGATTTTATAGTTTTATTATAAATGTTATGATTAGTATTTATGTAGTGAGAATGTTGTTAAAATTAAATGTATTTTTCCCTTTTTTTTAAAGAATGAAAAAAATGTTGTACATTTTTGTATTTTTATCTATAAATGTTTGTAATGGTCTGCGACCGAACAAATAAATAAATAAAATTCAATTCAATTTGATGGGGGAGTGAGATCCAAAGTTTAAGGAAGTAGCAGAAAAAGCAGCCTGACCAGTGAAGCTAGCTTGGCATGGGACCACCATGGACCTGGTGTCATTGGATCTCAGGGAGTGTGAGGGAGGTGGAGGGGGGATAAAGAAGAAGAGAGATAAGATGGAAGGGAACCAAACTTTAGAAATAAGTTTAGCAAAATGGGAAAGCTGCCTGTTTTTGAGAGAAGGAAAGGCAACGGATTTGTAGAGATTACAGTGGTGAGTGAGAGGAGGGGAGTCCAAAGCAAAGTGACAGAAGGAGTGGAAGAGGGTGTCCAATCTGGTTAGGTAAGTCTTGGGAGTGGCACTGTAGAGTACATCACTGTAGTCAAATATAGGGAGTATCATTTTCTAGACAAGTACACACCTATCCAGCAGTGGTGTGCAACTACGGTTCCTGTACAGTGCACCATGCTTGGGGCACAACTTTTTCAGGATGGAGTTCACATGCCCAGAAAAGCTGAGGTGTTGGTCAAGCCAAACCCCAAGGTATCTAAAAGAGGTGGTGTCATCCAGAGTTGTCCCATCAAAGGTGTGGAAAGAAGGGTGGCAGGGGAGCCATGCGAGTCTCTGCCTTGTGCCTAAGGACGTGGAGACAATCTTCTTGGTGTTTAGAAAGAGTTGATGTGAGCATAGCCAGTGCTGAACCTTATAGGAGTCATGCTGGAGTCTGGATGCTACATCCATAGGAGACTAACTGGAAGTATACAGGACAATGTCATCTGCACACATGCAGATGGAGGTAGAGGTGCAGACTAAAGGAAGTTAATTTAGGAAAATTGAGAATAGGAGGGGGACTGAGCACTGAGCCCTGGGGCACACCAGTGTTAATGGGGAGAGGGGTGATATAGAGTCTGCAATTCTAACTGACTGGGTCCTACCTACAAGGTAGCCCCTGAACCAGTTTGTGGCTGAGTCCAATAGCCCAGCTGATGAGAGATTACTTAGAAGGAGGGGGTGGGAGACTGTGTCAAATGCCTTAGTGAGGTCGATGAATATAGCAGATGTGATTAGGCCACAATCCATCCCTGAGAGGATGGAGTTGGTAAGCCAAAGTAGGGAAGTAGTAGTGGTAGAGTGGTACTTCCAGAAACCAGATTGGAAAGGAGTGAAGAAGCAGGAGTCTGTGAAGTAAGAAGAAAGTTGTGAGAGTACCAGGTGCTTTTGTAATTGAGCAAGAATAGGGAGGAGAGATATAGGTCTGTAGTTACTAGGAGAGGTCATCTCTCTTGGGAAGTAGGAGAATAATAGCATGCTTCCAGGTGGTATGGACAGAGGTTGTAGAGAAAGAGAGGTTTGCAAGCTGGGACAGAGGGGAGGCTATTGCGTGGGCAGATAGAGTAACTTGGGATCAAGTCCATCAGGCGAGCTGCCTTTGGAGGTGTTTAAAGTAAGAAGAACTTCCAGAGTGGTAGAGGGGGATACTGGGGTGAAAGAGAAGGAGGCTTGTGTAGAAGGAACAGTATTATTAGGGTTAGGAGAAGAGGAAGTGCAGGGGGGACAGTGAGTGAGGATAGAAGGGCAGAGGTGGAAGAGGTAAAGTAAGAGCTGAAATGGAAGACAACTTCTGGGGGGTCAGAGATTATAAAGTTATTTAAGTTGAGGAGGGGGTAGAATTTTGGAGGGATGATTAATATTAGATTGGAAGGTAGACTGAAAATATTCAGCCTTAGCAAGCCAAGTGGCCTTGGTGCAAGAGTTTTGAAGTGCACGGTATTCTTGGAGATCACTAGGGTGCTTTGAGGCTCTATGTACTCTCTAGGCATGGTCGCAAGCACTTTGGCAGGCCAGTAATTCCGACGTGATCCAGGGGAGGTGATGACCATGAACTCTTGCGCCCTGAGTGGGGCATGTTGGTTCCAGGTTTGGAGGAATTTGCCTTGGAAACAGTTGAGGGCTTCATTAGCAGAGGGTGCTGAGGAGATGGGGGACCAGTCAGAGGAGGCCAGGTCATGAAGGACAGGGATGAGGTTCAGGGATTTATTGGATCTGATCAGTAGAATTTTGGGTGGAGCCTTAGGCCGGGGGACTTTACAATCCATGTATATCATATGATGGCTACTTAAGGAATCGGGGAGAATACCAGCTGAGATGACTCGGTGTGGGTGGGATGTAAGAGCCCAATCAGTGAGAGAATGGTTTATGGTTTTTTGGTTGAGGTGGGTAGGTTCTTGAATCAATTGGGTTAGGTTTTTTAGCAGCTATGTCATTACGGCCTTTAGATACAGACTTTGCCAGCTAATTTAAGTCAAAATCATCCAATATGTAGAGCTCCCCTGCAGAACAATGGGATACAATTGTGGTAATTAGATCAGTGATAGTGGATATAGGGAGGCTGGGGCAGCAGTATACCCCTGTCACAAATAAAGGCACAGTGAATGGCAGGGACAGCCTGAGTATGAGAAGCTCATAGGCAGCTGGATGGGATGTTGCTAGGATGGTGGTGTAATGGACAGCCAAAGAGATGTACATAGTTATGGCACTGGCCCTACCTGCACGGTCCTGGCATGTGAGAGAGAATCCTGGAATGGCAATAAAGCTGTCTGTTATTTAAGGACTAAGCCAGGATTCGGTAAGGATAAGTATGTCAGGGGAGAGGGTTATGTTGAGGGGTTGAAGCAGGTCAATGGTAATGGATTAATACAAAGAAAAGTTACTTGCCATAACATTAGATCAATGAGACAGTCTCCTCTGCTGGGCCATACCTTTGAACTGAAACCATTGGTGTCAGGACCATTCTGAAACTTTTGCTAGCCGGGGGCCACTCATGATGATATGCAATATCAGCACATATAAAAAACAAGCATTTGTCAATGCCGAATGTTTGCTTGCTGGCATTGGCAGTGGTAGTGTAGAAGTTACAGAGCTGCATAACAGAAATGGCAGCGAAGTATTGAACTGAAGCCAACCCCCACCACCCTGCAGAGTGACAGGCATTGGGGTGTGCCTTTGGGTCGTCAGGCATAATGGCCACGCCATTTCAGTACACCCCACCCTGCAGACACTGACAAGTGTCACGGTGTGCCTTGGGGTCTTTGGTCCTTATGAGCACCCCATTCCATTAGGAAATACAGTGATATGGGTGCGATATAGGAGAATGGGGTGAACTTTGGGGCTGAAGAGTCCAAGGCATACCTCGATGCTTCTCACTGGCTGCAGGGTGTGGAATAGTATGAGCATTACAGGCAAGAATCCCAAGTCACACCCCTGATGCCTGTCATTCTCTACAGGGTTGGGCGTTATGGTTGGAAACCCTAATACCTCAGGCATTCATTGGTATTTTCACTCCAAGTGTTCAACATGGTATTTTTGTGACCCCACCTCATGAACAGGGGGAATATCAGTTTCTTAGCCAAAAGCTGCTTATGCACAGCGACTACAGCATTTAGCACCACAGGTGCAAAAACATTCCGAACAGGATGTAAAATATGACAGCTGTACTGTTCATGGGGAGGTGGAAAAAATGGCAATGTTGCAAATCTGCAGTAAAAATATTTAAAAAAATGGTGAAGTCATGAACGTACATAGAAACTGTGCAACGCACAGCCTAAATATAATTAGGTTGGGGATTTTTTTACAGCAGATTGTCATCTCAGGCATTTTGGTGCCTCCGATCATGAACAGTGTCACTGTGATTTTCTTTATCTGTCCCGAACAATAATTTCCCACAGCGACCACGATCTCTGCACTGAAAGTGTGAAAACACACTGGCCATGTTGTGAAAATGACAGCTGTACTGTAAATAAGGCAGTGTGGAAAATGCCACTGGTGAAAATCTGGACGAAAATATTACAAAGTCATGAACTTACGAGGGTGCGTGGAAACTGCACAATGCTCACTCGTAACACAGTCATTTTATGGACTTTTGTCACCAAATTTTCAACATAACCATTTTAAGACCTCTGCTCATGAACAGTAACTGTGATTTTTTAATCTGTCCCAAACATTGCTTTCGTACACCAACACACCAACAGTACCATTGTGCGCTACATGTGCGAAAACACATTTTGGGTGGCATATGAAAAATGGTAGCTGTACTGTTCATAAGGAAGTGTACTAAAATGGCAATGTTGAAAATCTGGAGTGAAAATATTAAATTTGCAAGCTTATGAGCATGCATAGGAACTGCGCAACGCACGCTCATAAAACAGTCATTTTTAGGAACGTTTTCATCAAATTTTCAACATAGCCATTTTAAGACCTCTGCTCATGAACAGTGTCACTGTGATTTTCATAATGTGTCCCATACATGGATTTCGCACATCGACTGCGCCATTGTGCGCTACATGGGCGAAACATGTTTTGGGTGAGATGTAAAAAATGACAGCTGTACTGCTCATAAGGAGGTGTGGTAAAATGGCAATGTTGAAAATCTGGAGTGTAAATATTGAAAATTTGCGAACTTATGAGCGTGAGTAGGAACTGAGCAACGCACGCTCATAAAACAGTCATTTTTAGGAATGTTTTCACCAAATTTTCAACATAGCCATTTTAAGACCTCTGCTCAAGAACAGTGTCACTGTGATTTTCTTAATGTGTCCCATACATTGATTTCGCACACCGACTGCGCCATTGTGCGCCACATGGGCGGAAACACATTTTGGGTGAGATGTGAAAAATGACAGCTGTACTGCTCATAAGGAGGTGTGGTAAAATGGCAATGTTGAAAATCTGGAGTGAAAATATTAAAAATGCGCAAACTTACTGGCGTGCGTAGGAACTGTGCAACACGCTCATAAAACAGTATCGTTTTGAAATTTTCTTTTTCAAAATAGGCTCTTGAGAGCCCACTTTATGAACACTGGCAGCGCTATTTCGTTAATCATTCCCAAAGGTGATTTTGCATAGTGACTGCGAAATCACCCTTCGGGCCCGAATAACGCCATGGCAGTGACATCATTCATGAGAAGGGGTCCCAAAAACCCCATGTTGAAAATTTAGTGCAAAAATTCCAAAAAATGCCTGAGATATGCAACAAAGTTGAAAACCTCCTATCTAGACCATTATACAGCTTACTGGCATTTCCTCAGTTTGCGGTCGGCTTTGAAGAGTGCAGACGTGTTCCCGGTCCACCGAAGATTGTCGCGCCAAGGTCCGGAGGTAAGTATGGGGTGAGGGGGGTGTGGGGAGGCAGGGTGCATAGTGGGTGGGTGCAGGTTGTGGGAGGGGGACCAGGGAGACTACGTGGGACCGTTGTTTTCTTTACAGGTGTTCTTTTTATTTCCAATGACGACCCGGGATGTTTGCCACACTGGGGTGGGCTCCCAGCATAGCACAAGGATGGTTGGGGGGCATTCAGCCAACGGGGGTTTGGGGACCCCCGTTGTAAATAGCATTGATTGCCACACTGGGGTGGGCTCCCAGCGTGGCACCCAGTACTCGGGGTGAGGACAGTGGAGCCGATAGGGGATTGGGCACCCCCATTGGTTATATTATGAGTTACCATGTTGGGGTGGCACCAGCGTGCATTTGGAAGGCTTTGGGGGGGGAGCGCACAGCCGACGGGGATTGGGCAACCTGTCGGCTATACAGTGTGTGTGTGCATGCGGGGAGCGCGACCGCCTGCGGTGCATGTGTGTGTGTGTGGGAGCGTGCCACATGAGCAAGCGATATCTTATCGCTGCTCACTGAAGCGTAGCTCTCCCTTTGAACTGTATGCCACTGCATTTTGGAGCTCATAAACAGCTCCAGCATGCATTGGCTTACAGGGCCGTGCCTGCCAACACACTGACTGAATTGGAAGAGGGTGACACACCGAAATCTCCGATGATGGCACTATGTTTCTTGCACATGCGTGCAAGCAAACATAACATAATAAATGTATCTTAATTTTTGAAGACCGGGGTCTTTTTTTGTGCGTGCATATGTGACATATGAATGAGGGATCCACTCACTGTAGATCAAGGGAGGATGTGAAATGGTGCAGGTACATGGCGGGGGGGGTGAACAAAGTGGTAGACAGTAAGCCCTACCAGAGCTTCAGGCTGATGTAGCACAGCTGGACTAAGGCAAGGGAAGATGTGAAATGATACAGGTACATGGGGGGTGAACAAACTGGTAGACAGTAAGCCCTACCTGAGCTTCAGGCTGATGTTTCACAGCTGGACTAAGGCACAAGCACCCACGGCATGTTCTTATAGTCCCCATTTATATGTCCATTTATGTTCTTACAGCGTTGATTGCCTAACTGAGCCAAGATGTAAAACAGATACTAAAATGTCAGGTTTATTTCAGGTGACCAGAATCGTAGTGGGAGAGGGGCAAGTGAAACAATGTCCTGAGAATGTGCTTAAACTTATTAACCGCTGCTTGCCTGGAGTGATACACCGTCCAGAATCCCTATACGCTCAAATTCTGTTTGCAGCCTAAAGGTGCTTAGGTGGATTGGCATTTACATTACTCAGCGGCAAATCTTTTTCATACTTTTTGTGATCATCGGTTATGATATAACCACTAACTGATGACAGACACTTGGGGGCATGAAACTGTGCTACCAGCAAAGTTGCATTTGCAAAGCCCTGAATATTTATCTGTTGGTAATGAAATGAAAACTGTCAGCTGATAACATTCAGCCACTGTCCATTGCACAGAATAGACATCTCACTGATAGATCTGGAGCAAAGGGACATGCACTTGCAATAACACCACTACAGCTCCAGACACTGAAGAAAGAAGTTCATGCATTTTCATGGCTGTTAACTTTTCAGCATTTTAAAACAGTTACTTAGCATCTGCACTAAGATGTTACACGTCTTGAACTGAATTGTGACACCAGAATCCCTGGATCAACATTTGTCAGCAAAAGTGAATTGAAAAAATCAGTAGCTGTATAAAATGGTAAGTGACATGAGTCAATAACAACATATCTGTAGTGAATACTTGGCTTCAAATTTGAGCACCACCATATTCCGCACCAGCGCCAAACAGGGATGACATTTATAATTCAGCTAATGTCAAGCAGTTTTGAGCCATAAAGAATTACTGTATCAGTATGGTGGCAGCAACGGAATCAGGAAATTATGAAATAAAATGCAACAGCACCCCTGTCGGCCATATGTTGTGCGGGTGGAGGGAGTGCATGAGCACCCAGGGGTTGGCTGTTAGGTGGCTTCAGATTCGTCGGAGGAAAGGGTGGATTCAATTGTGAGCTACGGTTGAATTTGTGTTTTCTTTTTCTACACCTAGTTTTCGCTATTTTGTTAGTGCACATGTCCAACCCTAAGATGTTTAGGGTCACAAGGTGATGTGACTTCATTGAGCATCTGATTTGAGAAAGAGCTGTGTGATTCTATCTAAATGCCAGCTCATGGCAATTCAGAGAAAAAAAAAATATTTTGAAGCTGCATTACCAGACTAAGTGTGCAGTTTAGTGAATTACCACACAGGGGTGTGTATATGACAGCACTAAAAGGCGCATTAAAGTGCTTCAGTCATGAAAACCTCCCCCACTGGCTGCTGCTGAAATGCATAGCAGTATGTTCTCCTTTGTGCATTCTGGCTGTTCTTTGCTTCAGCTGCAGGTAGTACAGTACGCTCAAGTTCGTTTGCATAGGTTTTAGCAGTGGGGAGTTCACATTGACGGAGTCTAGTAAGAGAAAATGCTTGGAATTACACATACAACAAAGTCTGAGTTTTCACATCAAATGCCGAGGTATTTTTTTTTCTGGAGGATTAGAACCCATGGAGTCCATGAAGGTGTGCTTTGGAGAGCTGGCGTGCGTAAGGACTGTTAGGCACCCACACATTTTGGTGGTCCTGCTGTGGCAGGGAACAGTTTAGTCATCAGTAAAAAAACACTGGTGTGTCCGGAGGACGTCTCGTGAAGTCAGCTACTGACTCCCAGTGTGCCCTTGCAACGCCTGGAGAAGTCACTTATATATTTTAATGTATAGTGTAACAGAATATAATATATATTTGACTGCATAGCACCGTTGGAAAGATAATTTTATGCTGAACAACTTTGCCACTGATATTTTGTGTATATCATGTATACTTTGGGAGTTATTTGCATTTGTTTATGGTATGGTGTGTATGTGATATGTTTTCCATCAAGATTCACCTAAGCAGCTTGAATAAAATTCACTTTTTTGGCAGTTCAGCAGGTATAAAATAAAAACCGTATTGATTACAACTGGTTGCATAGCACCATTGGAAAGGCATTTTTGTGCTCATCAACTTTCATGCTGATACTTTGTGTGTATCATGTATACTTTTGGAGTTATACGCATTTGTTTATGATATGGTGTGTGTGGTTGAGATTTAGCCCTCAAATCTCATCAAGGCATCTTGACTAAAATGGAGAAAAATTACATCTTATATTAAAAAGATATCTTTTTTTTTAACAAACATAATATTAAAACACCATCTAATGTCTGTATGCTTAATTTGGTGTTGATATTTTACATATTCTCCAACAAAAATGGCTTATGTTGCCCTTTTTTAGTGAAAAAAAATATTTAGTTTGCTCTTTCGACTAGCATAGAAAAAAAACAAAATGTCTTATTATTACATGCATGCCACCATTGGAAAGGCAATTTTGTGCTGAATAACTCTGCCACTCATACTTTGTGTCTAGCATGTACAGTTATTGAGCTATTAGCATTTGTTTGTGACATGCTGACTAAGGCTTGATTTTGCTTAGAAAGGCCCAGGATTCACTGTTAAAAGTATACAGGAGATTCAGGAGGCAAGTGGTGTAATCTCAGAGTGAGCCTGTGGAGGCAATGAGTTAAAGTAATGATGTGTGGCTTGTCTCTCTAAGCTAGACAAGACTACACCATCCTATCAGGTAACCAACACAGTTGACCTGTGTGTGTGTGTGGGGGGGGGGGAGCTGCTCACTGAAGCGTAGCTCCCTCTTTCAACTGTATGCCACTGCATTTTCAACTGCTGTCATAGACAGCTCCAGCAGTGATTGGAGAACTGTGACCACGCCTGCAAACACACTGACTGAATTGGAAGATGCTGACACACCTCTGAAAAACTCAGATGATGGCACTATGTTTCTTGCACATGCGTGCGCAAGCAAACATAATGAGTGGCATTACTGCTCCTCAGCTCTCTGCTGGAGAAAGGTTTGAAGGGCCTCTTACCATGAGGAACCAGGAGACCAGACTAGTAACAGCCACACAAGGGAGGCATAGGACTGGGCAATGTCAAGCATAAGGCACTTCTGTACCCCTCTAGACAAGGCAGTGGACAAACTGCCAGCAAATACTTCAGCAAAGGGGTGGGGTGGGGGTGTGCTGTGGCCCAGTGGAGAAGATTCTTTCAATAATCTACTGATACAGTAAGTAACATTCTATCTTCATTTAGGATATGTCCACCATTGGGCCATACCTCTGGAATGATTCCCAAGCAGTACAAAGTACTCAAGGAAGATGACTCTGACATGAAATCAGGACAGAAGGTCTTGCAACACCACACGATCAAAGTCAGCATATTTATGAGAGATGATGTCTTGATTGTAGTGCTTAGGGAAAGTATTCAGAGTACCCTATGTGGCAGCAGCACATATGTCAGTTGCAAAAACATTCTGAAAGCAGGCAACAGAAGTGGTCATACCACGAGTAAAGTGCCCAGACACACCATACTTCTGATAGCAGAACTCAATAATGTGAGCCAGCCATTTGGACAGGCACTGTTCAGTCACAGAAGTGCCCTCTTTTCCAGGGGCGAATAAGACAAATAATTGGGATGTCTTTCTGTGGTTCTTAATGTGATTGATATAACGTAGAAATGTAGTGTTCTATGTACATCAAGAGTATGGAACAATACCTCACCTCTGTTCGCATGCTTAGGATATTACACAGGAAGGTTGATAGTCTGATTTAGAGTGACATCAGAAACCACTTTCAGTAGGAAATGTGAATTGGTTCACCAGGATACCCATCCTATCCTTGTAAACAATTAGGTAAGGAAGCTCTTGCATGAGAGCCTGAAACTCAAAAACTTTGTGAACCAAAGTTACGGTGCCCCAAAACAGAATTTTTCATTAAAGAAAACACAAATCACAGGTCCTAGAAGGCTCAAACAGAGCCAGAGTCAATTTCTCAAGGATGAAATTGAGGTCCCAAGGTGAGGCTGGTTTAGGAATAGAAGGAAGCATGTGCACAATACCCGTTAGGAATACACACAACACTTTTAGCTGTGCTAACCCTGCATCCATCAATAAGGGCATGGAAAATCAAAACAGCTGAGCAGCCAAGTGCATCTTAATGGGTGAGTACTGTAGACTAGAGTCAGACAGAGACAGGAGGCAGGCCAGTACAGTATTGACAGGACATTTAAATGGGTCCTCAGAATGGGAAGCACACCATATGGAGAAACACTTCCATTTTAAAGAATAGGTGTATCTTGTGGAAGGCTTTCTAGCTGCAAGAAAGACATCAGCCACCTGGTGGGGGGGGGCACCAAAATGTGCAATGGCTATGTCTTCAGGAGCCATGCATGCAGATGCAGAGATCATAGATCTGGATGGACCCAGAATTTCCTTGTCCTGCAAAGTAGACCCTAATAAAGGAATAGCTGAACAGGTGGCTCCACTCCTAGATGCTTCAGAAGTGGAAACCAGATCTGCCGGGGCCAGAAGAGGGCCACCAGTAACAGAGTGGCATATTCCACCCGTAATGTGAGCTGAACATCTAAATGAGGGGAACTGGAGGGAACACATAAAGGAACCTCCCTTTCCTAGAGAGGGACGCTGCGCTGTAGTCATCATTGCTGGAGCAGATGACGATGAGAACGTACCTTCCTTTAATGGAGACCTTGATCTCACTGGTGAAAACATTTTATCTCTATGCTTGTGGTGATGGCTAGAGAAGGAGGGCTTTGACAATGACTTGTTCTTGTCTTTACCCTTCTTCAAAGTCATCACCAACTGTGCGGTGACAGCATCGCTGAACGCCTGAGAGTGTCCTTCCCGGTGGTAGCAGTGCATGAGGGAGAAGGCAGCTTGGAGCCTGTGGCTTTAGCTTGAACTTCCATGGCCTTTATGGCAATAAAGGTTTCCAGAGCCTTCTTCTGGCATCTCTTTATGGCTGTCCATGGCAGATAATGCAGGCCCTGATATTGTGGGATAGGCATAGACAGCAAACACGAACAGTGTGTGCATCTTCCTTGTACATCTTGTAACCGCAGGTACAAAACCTAAATAAAGATATTTTTCAATGGCACAATACAGGGACAATGTCAGCAAAGTTAGTTAAGTTAGAAAATAATAAAGAAACAATGTAGGTCTGATGAGTGGTTGATGGCAAAAGAAAGAACTGGGAAGCAATGGAGCCATCCACGTTTCATAGGTGCTGTCATTGCATGTCATTGTGGGTGGTCCCCAGCTAGCAAGTTTCAGAGTCGTCCTGACACCGACAGCTTACCGTTCAAAGGTGTGGTTCAGCAGAGGAGATATTGTTAATGATGATCTATAAAATTTTTGTCATTTGATCTTTTTGCATTTTCAGTCAGCATGAATTCCATGTTGTTCTTGCTTTTTTAATTGCATTTTTTACATTTTCTCAGATGATACTTTTTATTTCCCCAGTGATCTTCAGTTTAGTAACTTAAAGAGCATTAATATGTCTTAGTTTCTTTATTGATCAGCCTTTTAATGTTCTTACTTAGCCAATTTGGTTTAATCCCTCTGTGTGTTTGTTTGTTTTTTTTTTGGTTTTTTTTGACGAGTGGTTCATGTTTAGTGCTGATATCAAGGATTTTTTTAAAGGCTGTTTACATGGCTCATGTATTGAGATCTTGCAATCTCATATTTTGGGCACAAAATTTCAGCAGCCCACAGGCCTTAGCCCTGCTCCTTCCTAGTCTTCGCTACTCACTGGCTTGGCTGATGAAGAATCGGGTTCAGACACTGGTTCTACGGTATCAAGAGTAGACAGCCAGAAAATCTCAAAGCTACTTCAGAAAATTTACAGGAAGGTTATTGGCATCCAGAAAGACTTAAAAAAGCTGGAAGCCCATACCTCCTCAATCAAGACCCAGTTAGAGACAGTTCAAAATGAGCATATGGCTTTTGGGAGATCCCTGGTCTACCTGCATAGGAGAGAATGGGCACTCACCCTCCAGGCTGAAGACGCTGAGGTCAGGGCCCGCAGAAACAACATTTGGGTCTTTGGCATCCCAGAAGGCGAGGAACAAGACAATATGGCCCTTTCTATGGATTGCTGGCTAAGAAAAGAATTGAACTTACAGGAAGATTTTGACCTGGGCATCGAGCGAGCACGCAGAGCGGTTGCACCAAAACCGAAACCCAGAGCTCCTCTGAGATCTGTCATAATCAAATTCTTGAAGTATCCAGTTAAAGACAAAATCTTAAAAATGACCTGGAAAAAGAAAGATTTCAACTTGGAAGGGTCCAGAGTGTATGTGGACCAGGATTATCCTCCAATCATGCTTACCAAGAGAAAGAAAGTACTCTTTGTGGTAAAACAGCTGTGGGAGCATGTCATGAAGGCACAACTCAGGTACCCAGCCAAGTTTTGAGTCGAAGACAAAGAAGGTATAAAACTGTTTGACAGCTTACTTGCAGCAGCCCCCTTCTTGGAAACCTCTGGGATATCTCTCCCGGATTTGAAAGAGGACAAGGCCGAACAGGATACTGAGGAGTTGCTTTGGTCTATGTCACCGGGAGGACGTTGATCGGGCAGAACGAAGTTGGATTCCCTCTTCCCTCTACACTTAGATATGGCCCACTGGATTACTCCCACAAACACACCTGAACACTCCCCTCATACTTAAACATGATCTATTGCCTGCTTGTTGAGGGCACAGATTCTTCTGTCTCACCGTATCTCAGTGAGAGAACCATAGGCTCAGACTACTGCAGCACAACATTTCAACCCTTTCACCTGCTTTGGCGAATTTGGACTTAATAGTAATTAGTGACTGCAATGACACAGGAAACCTTGCTCTTGGATGGTCAGTTTCTGGGTCCAACTTCCTGCTGTGCAGGACCCACACTGTTCCACTGCTAAATCTGTTCCCCCATCACCTATTTTATGCTGTGCCATAGAATCGGAAAACTTGAGTCCTCCTAGTTATTCCAGCTCTACCCGGCAAGAAGCAGCACTGATCTTCCCTAAAGTTTCACCCATGCAAGTACTGTAATTTATTTTATTCTTTTTCTATGCTCATATCTTTCTTAGCTTTTCACTTTCCCATTAGACTTGGACACAGATCCGTGGAGACACACTTCACTAAAGAGTCTGGTTAAATCATTTTCTCCAGCAGCCTGAGTTTCAATATTGTTTTGTTCTTTCAGCACTAAGTACACAGGTTAAGCTGATCCATACAGGAGGCTACTTTCTTTTTGGACTATTCCCGGATTTAAGAAAGGACACTTGTTTTTTATATAGGTGGACATACCTGCGGGACATTGGGAATGGTCCTTAAAGATCTTGGACTAGGTTTCAGAATTATTGGTTGATATGGAATAAGAGGGAAGCAATTTCATACCTTTTAATGTTTTGACAATTACTATGTTAGAACAGTGCAAATGAGGTGTTTTTGCATTTTTCCTTGGTTAGTTGTTTTAGTACCAAGGTGGGTCGTGGGACTCTCTGCATTGTTATTTGCGATTCCCAGTCCTCGGCTGGGTTTGGGACATTTACGGTGTGTCCAGATTCCAGGAGACATCCTGACCTACTCCTTTCACCCACAGTGCATGGACTGCCTTCAGAGTTGGTTGTACACCCAGGGTTGCCGCTTCTTAGGCCTTAGACTCCCGGAACATGTTACGTACAGAGATAACTGGTTGGAAGGTTTTGTTGTAGACAGGAACCTCTGATTCTTTGCCCCAACTTGGTGGCTACTCCCTCAGGGGATTTCACCCCCACCCTTGTTTTCTGAGGCGGCTTCAGCTTCCTTTTTTTGACAGATTGGTGGCAGCAGGGGGTCTTCCCTGGTATATCATCACTTCTTATTAACTGTTGCCCCCTTAGTTTCCTTGGGGCTCTTTGTTGTTGAACACTTGTTCATGATGTTATCTATTTTGAAGTTTTTTTGCACTTGTGTGAAAACCTCTTTTCTTTATTATTTTTTATGTTAAGGGAGAGGATTTTGTCGGGAGGGTTAAAGTTTCCAGCTTTAAGAAAATGCTTAGGTTTTTTTTATACTCGGTTCATAAATGCGTAGCCTTAATGTCTGCTCCATCAAAAATGCCTAGCCTTAAGGTCTGCTCCATCAGTGTAAAGGGCATAAATAATGTGGTTAAGTGTATGAGAATTCTAAATGAATTAAAGAAAGAAAGATGCGACATTGCCTGTTTGCAGAAAACTAGGCTTTCCACACCTCAGAACACTTGAAACTTCGAAGGACCTGGGTCAGCTTAGTGTATGCAGATGCACACCCACAAACTAAAAAGCTGGGGTGGTAATGCTGATTTGTAGAGGGCTACCTTTCCAGGTACAAAAAATTGTTACTGCTGGATCTGGTAGACTAGTGTCACTTTCAGGAGTTTATAGTGGTCACCCCATTCATGTTATCTCAGTGTACACCCCCACACCCCCACAGGGGAATTTCTCCAGTCCCTTTTTTGCACAATCTCTGGTCTCCGGAAGGTCAAATACTTTGTGCTGGGGACTGGAATTGTGTGGACGACCCGAGGCTAGGTAAAAACTCTCCAAATGTTGGGGGCCTGAGGGCCTGCTCTTGGCTCCTGAAAACTTTATGTGCGGAGTTTGGGCTGGTCAACCTCTGGAGGTTGCAGAATCCCCACCAGGAGGATTTCACCTTTTATTAGATGATGACCAACTCATACTCCAGATTAGATAGATTCTACACCCAAAGGGGGCTCGCACACATCTTTCATGATATCCAGATTCTCCCTGTCACTTTCTCAGACCATGCTATGATTTCAGCCCACCTTAAGTGGGAACTGCCGAAGAGGCGTGGCCACTGGATATTTGATCCAGGGCTTCTACATGACAAGGGCTATGTAAACTCTACCAGAGATTTAATAAAACATTATCTAAGGGAAAATACAGAGGCTGACTCATCTATAAGGTTCATTTGGGACGGTCCTAAGGCAGTGGTTAGGGATCACACAATCACATATGCATCTCATAAAAATAAGCAATATCAGGCCCTCCTCAAGGAAGCCTTGGAGTGGATCACCACCCTTGAGGTAGAACACAAATGTACTAGGCAGACTTCCCTTCTCACTCAGCTCCAAAAGGTCAGAGCCGAGTATAACTCTCTAATGCTGAGGAGTACGAAGAACTCACTGAGATACACTAGGCAATGTTACTATGAATGGAGGAAGAGAGCAAGCAGACTGTTGGCTCAATGCCTCTGCAAACAGGAGGTGGATAGATACATCCCTCTCATTCACCCACCTGACCCCACCATACCCCCAGTAATCCAACCATCAGAAATATCTACTGAATTCCTTAAGTACTATAAGAATTTATATACCAAAGAGAGAAAGCCAGACCATGTCTGGAAAAGTCAGGACTTTTTAGACCTGGTAACCCTACCCGCAATAACCACAGCACAAAATACAGGTCTGAAGTTAGCTATCTCAGAAGCTGAAGTTACCTTGGTAATAAAATCTCTCAAGTCTGGTCTGGATGGCTTTATGCCTGAATTCTATAAGTGTTTCTCTGGTGAATTGGTATCTTTGTTAACTAAAATTTGCAATGTGGCCCATGAGGAAGGGGCTACCCCAGATATCTGAAATGATGCCCTGCTGACAGTATTACCCAAACCAGGGGAGGATCTTTCACTTTGCTCTAGTTTCAGACCTATCTCTCTGCTGAATCAAGATGTAAACAATTTTGCTAAGATTATTGGTACACACCTCCAAATTATCATACCCTCCTTAGTCCACCCTGATCAAACAGGTTTCATTCCAATCAGGCACATCCTGGACAATATCCACCTACTCTTAAACACCCTATCCTCCTCCAGATCACCACTAGAAAAGACCTTACAGGCAGTGGTCTCACTTGAAGCAAAGAAAGCATTTGATCGCCTGGATTGGGCCTATTTGAATCACACCCTGCATAAGTTTGGATTCGGTGACAAATTCCGAAGCTAAATCAAAAATCTCTACAGAAACCCTAAGGCCCAAGTTAAAGTAGATGGGGTCACTTCCCCTAATTTTGAGATAGGGAGAGGAACCAGACAGGTCTGCCCACTGTCTCCCCTGCTGTTTGTCCTTAGCATGCAGCCCTTGGCACCACTTATAAGACAGTCTCAGGTATTTAGGGGAATTAGAGTGGGGGAGACTGAACTGAGAATTTCACTATACGCAGATGATACTCTTCTATATGTCTCACACCCCTCTCAGGTGCTTCTTAGTATATTTGGTCTCTTGAAGCAGTTTGGTGAAATTTCTGGTTATAAAATTAATGAATCAAAAGCTGAGATGATCCCAGTAGGGTCATGCCAGGGAACCCCTCTCCCAGACATGGGCCATATTAAATGGGTTAGATCTGGTTACAGGTACCTGGGGATTTGGATCCCTAGGGATCTAGGAAACCCGTATCACTATAATTATCACAAATTGCTTCAGGAGAGCCAAGCAGATTGTAACCACTGGAGTGAGTTGCCTCTTTTCCTCTCTGGTAGAGTTGAATGCCTGGAAATGAATGTACTGCCTCGTTTCCTTTTCTTGTTTGTGTCCTTGCCACTAAGACCGCCTAAAGCATTTTGGAAAGCTCTAAAGTCCACCTTCTCAAAATTCATCTGGTTGGGTAACCACCCCCAGGTCAGATGGAAGGTGCTATCAGCATCCAAGGACAGTAGGGGAATGGGGTTGCCTGATTTTCATAAATACTTCTGGGTGGCACAATTGCAAGCCCTGGTACCCTGATGGAAAAAGTTGACCCCCCATTATGGGTGGAATTAGAAACCAGTTCCTTATTGTTAGCCAACATGGGTGACTTGCTTGTTATGTATAAAACCAGATTGCAGAAAGTGTCTATTGATAATCCCTGGACCTCCATTTTGAGGGTTATTTGAAGTGAGGTGTGCCATACATTTAACTTACCAATGAGCCTCTGACCCATAACCCCGCTACAAAGCTCTTTAGACTTTCTCCCTTACAAATGGGATGCCTCCTTTCGGCATTGGGCCAGGAAAGACCTCCAGCTGTTGGGTCAGTTTTATATCAGAGATACCCTAAAATCCTTTCAACAGCTGAGAGAACAGTTTGAGTTACCTCACAAAGACCTATTCTGTTACCTGCAGCTCAGGCATTATTTGTTAGCAGATAATAAAGGCTCACAATTGAGTTCAACTCCTAACCCCCTCCAGAAGTGTATATTTACCCTGGCTCAGATCCCAGAAGCTAGGGGGAAGAGTATCCATGATTATGGCATTGTTTTCCACTCTAGAGGTGGACCAATTATCCCACATCAAAGAGAACTGGACTTCAGTGGCTGGTGTCATTCTGAATGATCCCGAATGGTGGAGGGTTTGGCAGGAAGTGCACTCCACTTCAGCCTCTCTGTTTTGGACGGAATTTAGATGGCATGTGATAATTCGATACTTTTGCACTCCAGTGATCACCAAACACTTTGGCAAGCACACATCCAACTTATATTGGAGAGGCTGCCAGATTAAGGGCACATACACACATATATTTTGGGAATGCACAGAATTAGCAGATTATTGGGGTCAGTTTGGGGAAGCAGTGGGAGAGATTTGGGATATCACCCCCCCCCATCAGTTATTCAACAGTAGCTCTATGGCCTCCCCCATCATTCAGAGGTCAAAATCCCAATGCTACCTGTTTCATGTGGTTGTAGCTGCTGCGCTTAAGGCCATAACAGACTGTTGGCTCTCGACCAGAAAACCAAATCTGGACTCTAGGTACAACATCTGTCTTGGAATGCTGGAAATGGAGTGAGTCACTGCTAAGCTCTGACTATAGTTAGATATATTTAAGGACAGATGGCTCCCTTTTTTCATTTCAAAGCATCTAGAGAGCACAAAGACATTCTAGAAGCTCTTGCAGAACAATTGTAAATCTTTGAAGTGGCGGGCTCCCCGTCACCCTTACCACCTGGTTTATCATCAATCAATCAAACTTTGTTTAACCAGGAAGTTACATTGTTGAGCAAGCTCATTTGCAAGATGGTCCTGGGCATAGAGGACAAATTAATTTACGGTATTCAACATAATTTCCTAACACAACAGACACTGAAACAGACTATTTTTAAGTACGAGCTCATTAGGTAACTGGATCAAGATGTAGATAATGAGGGCTATATACATATATAGGCAATTCATCATACATGGGTTAGGAGACAGTGGAGGACAAAGGGAGGAGACGATGGCAAAGACACAGTGGAGGACAGAGAGAGGAGAGGAGGGAAAAGACACATGAGGGGAGTGGGGGGCCGCCCTGCTAGGGTAGAGGCCCCAGGAAGACCTTGCCATGGGAAGGAGAGAGGGAGCTAGGAGGGGGGTAGTTACACTAAAAAAGAATGCTGGCCGACAGGGGGAATAAGAAGGCCAGGGAGGCCTAACATCCCCCCCCCACTTGAGGCTACTGACCTGTAAATTCAATTGATTGAGGTTTTTTTAGATTTCCTTATCAATGTATTTATCCTCCCCCACCTCTCCCTTTCTTTTCTCCCATTATCTGTTTGGTATTTTTCTCTGTTTTTTTTTGGCTAGCTCTAGCTTTTTTTTTTCTGAGGATTCCAAGGCAATGTTGAAATAGTAAAGCCCTAACTATGAATATAAATTTTAAGTGCTCTGTATGTACATGTTTTTCTTTCCTCTTTTTATTTTGTCAATGTTATATGTGTATAAGAATTCAATAAACTATGATTTCAAACAAAAAGTACATTATTAAATGCAAAATGCAAAAAATGCAAAAACATATCCATAAGAATAGCAGCAGATTTCTGACACCTAATATTTACTGTATAACAGGCAATTGGCTAATTCTGTTAATAATCTACTGGTATTTAATGCCAATATAGCAAAAAGAAGTGCTAACATATCCGAAAGTAACAATCAGTTATTAAAATAAGCATCTCAAGTTATTTTCTCCTATAATAGTGTTTATAAAATATTATAGTATAAGACACATAATTTATGCTCTAATATTTTGGCAAGATTTACCTTCGTCAGTTAAATCCTGTTAGTTCACTTTTTATACTTGAAGTGATCATGTACGCCTCTTTATATTCAAACTAATAAGTCAGACTAGTAATCAGTCCAAACCAACATTCTGTACATGAAGCCAGAAGACAGCATTTAGGTCAAATGGCACCATATCAGTCCAATCTGCCCCAACAGAGTTTACCCTGTCCACTCACATCCTGTCCCATCTATATCTGCCTGGTAACCAAATGGACATGCTGCATTTGTAGGGCAACCATCAGAGGTACCATGCAGCGCACGCTGCTCCGTACCCTGCAGACCACCTCCTATCCAGCTACTCCTATTGTGTCAGTGTCAGTGGCTCAGTAGGTAGCACACTTGCCTCTGAGGCCGGGAGATCAGAGGGCTGTGGGTTCAGTTCCCACATCTGGCACTTGGGTTAATATCCCAGTACTGACACTGCAGTGCAGCATGAGAGGGGGTGCTGCACTTCTGAGGTGCCGTCTTTCGGATGAGACGTTAAACTGAGGTCCCATCTGCCTGGATTGGTGGTAGTTCAGGTGGATGTTAAAGATTCCATGGTACTTATCGAAAAGAGTAGGGGAATTTCCCCGGTGTCCTGGCCAAATTTCCCTCATTCACTAAAAATACCACCAACAGCTTAATCTGGTTCAAGGTCAGCTGGCATTCATCTGTATCCCCCTCCCCCGGGTCGTGCCTGAAAATAGGCAGGATTTATTTAGTGCACTTACCTGGTTAACAAAAACTAAATAAAATACCCGAGGCACTTAATGAAACTACATGTTTCAAGGGGGGGGGGGGCCCATCTGACCACACCAAATCCCCACTGATCCTACCTAGAAGCCAGTTGGACCTGTTGGCATTGGCACCATGCAGCACATGCTGCTCCGCATCCTGTAGGTCACCCCCCATCCAGCTACTCCTGTTGGCTACTGTGCAGGCATGAAGTAGAACTCCGTGTCACAGTTCGGTTCCATCCATCCATACCATGTCACATATGCACCTTCCTGATTGCCGGTTGGGCACGCTGGCCTTGAGGCACGCCCATTGGGGCACCGTGTGACGCATGCTGCGCCACACAAAAATATATTTTTCATATCTCTTAGTTCTTGGCCTAGGTTTTTCTCACACTCCTTGGATTCTCAATTGATACTCTGAAGATTATTTCTTTCTTTTTAACAGTAAGTAAAGTCTATAATCTGGTTTGCAAATTTCTGAAAAAAAAAATCCCAACGTTTTCCTTGTCAAATCCAATTGCACACACTTGCATTCAGCCAGAGCTTTAGCGTATCTAATTTCAAATCCCCAAATAATCCTCATTGCCCTTTTTTAAATGTTTCAGAGTCATCTGATTCTGCTATGGTTAGCCATCCACGCCAGACAGCTACTCCATATTCCAGCACTGGTCAGATGACAGTGACAAAAAGAGCAAATCAGATTGGCTCAGCCCTGCTCTTCGTAGTGTACACAAAAAGTACAGCCAGGTGTTAACTTTCTTCACAATTCCTTCTACATGTAGGGACAATGAGAAATTCCCCTGGAGATGGAAACCAAACAATTTAACATGATCTGTCACTTCCAAGTTGCCAAAGTTATGGCCAGTGTATCCCATTTTACATGCATACCAAAAAGGAGTTCCACAGTCTTAATAAGATTTATCTACATTTTATTTTTCTCTGACCACTCCTCAATCCTCAGCAGCTTCTCCTGCATCATAAAATCAGCATTTCTGTCAAACACGTCAATTACAGTTATGTCATCAACATATCTGATACAAAGTTTACACAAGATGACACAAAGCTTAGTACAAGAGCTAAGACATTTATGTGACAGCCTCAGCTTGGTTGTTTTACACAGTGTATCAGGATATTATGCTCTGAAAGTTACAGCAATAATTTTCCAACCTTTGTTGCTGCACTATATTTTCCCAATCAATTTCACTCATATTAAAGTCTTCCATAACAGCTGTGCTGCCATGTCCACATGCTGTTTTAATCTCCTTATAGATTTCTAACGTTACTTCTGCCAAGGTGTTTAGTGGCCTATAACAACCCTCTAATATAAGTGAATTGTTTTCTCCCAATCTAGTTTTAATCTTTAAAGTCTCTGTAGCTGAAATGTTACATTTTATTTTCTTAGACACGTCAATGCGATTGATACCATCCCTTATATATAATGCTATACCTCCCCCTCTTTTGTGGGGTCTGTCAAGATGGAACAGATCATAGTCGGCTATGTTTTACCCCAAGTTACATTAGCAGTCCACCATGTCCTCTTCGTATTAATTATATCATATATAAATCTCTCTCTCTCTCTCTCTCTCTCTCTATATATATATATATATACACATATATATCTTGCACATTACTCCAGTTCTCTTTTTATTATAGAAATGTCTGGTATTAAATTGTAAATAATTCCACAATCGTACAATTTCTTTCTCTTTATACTTCATTTTGCTCTTAAGGGGCAAAGCAGTTACCCTACTGTCAAAGTGAAGTATGCTTTATTGTAATGTTAGAGAGTTTATCAAATGTGAATATGCTTACCTATGGTCTTACATGCAGTACTGTAATTCAGCAAAGTTTTAAAAATAAAATAAAAAAAATTGCTTTTAGCTTTACTGTTCTAGTATGTTTTTGTTTTGGTGAATTTGGGGCTGTTAAGTCATTATTGGACACACTTTCCCCTTCCTTTAAATGCTTGTCCATTTCCATGTTGATCCTTTGTCCCACTGTTTTCAACTCCCATTTGTTCAAGTATAGTCCATCTTTGGTGTATAGCCTCTAACTACCATCACATGTCCCCCAAATATTGATAAAATGCAGACTTTGTTTACCAGTTATTTAGTCTGATATTAGTTCTTTTGCTCTTTTTGACTTTTTTGTGTTGATGGCTTAAGAATCGGAAGCATCCCTGAAATAATGGTCTGACAGCCTCTGTTATTTAATTCTCTTCCCAGATCTAGAATTTCAGGGCATATATACTTTCTATGTGTTTTTTCCAGTACTATTTGTTCCAACGTGTAGTGCCACCGTGGGGTTGTCATCACAGTTTGGGAAACTATCCTTAGCTCTGACTTTTATATCTTCAGTTTTTGTCCAAGGGAGGCAAGTTACCATTGAATGAAAATTATTATCCTTACAAATGATTGTATTGGTGTAGCAGACAAAGGACTCATCAATAACAACTTCCTGCTTCATGCCATTTGGTGTGTCTCTCAGAATGGCAGTTTTAGTTTCCAAGCGGGCACTGATTTTGTTACCATCTTGACTCAGGGGGTCATATCTGTTGGCTACAGGGATGCCCTGACTATTAGTGATGTTAGCCCCTCTTCCTTTTTATGTTGGCTTGCGCAGCCAACATCTTGCAGCAGTGGGGATTTGGAGGCACGGTTATTGTTGGGCGTATGCAGAGCATGCACCAGTAGGTGCATCCCTCATTCCCCAATCAGTCTGCATGCCGGCGCCATACCATGCATACATAATGTGGTGAGCACATCTAAGAAAAGGTCTGCTGCAATCCAAGCAAAGCCCATCAGATGCAGCGGGCCTTCCCTTGATGTGCTCATGACATTATGCACATGGCAGCACACTGATCGCCAAACTGCCAACTTCAGGGGTGTCCAATCTCCCTGTCGGTTACCCCTTCTGTATGTGCCAACGGGGGAGCCCACTCCCCATTGGCATAAATCACCCCCCATTGTTAAACACCACCCAATCCCCCTTGGCTCAGCCCCGCTTGCTTTATGTGCTGACGGGGGTGCCCAATCTCCGTCGGCATAACATCCCCCCATGTTGTGTGCCGACGAGGGTGCCCAATCCCCCGTCAGCTACAGAACCCCCCCAACAGTTAGGTGGCACACTGGGAGCCCACCCAGTGCCAAATTCCTCTAAAAAAAAAACGGTCCACATGTCTAATTTTTCCCAGTAAAACGTAAAAAGGTCCCTCGTGAGTCTGCCTGCCCCCCACCCGTGACCCCACCTCTGTGCACTATGCCTCCCCACACCCCTCACCCCATACTTACTCTCCAGAGTCTGATGATCTTCAGTGGACTGGGGAACCGCCTGCACTCTTCAAAGCCGACCGCTAACTGAAGAAATGCCGGTAAGCTGTATAATGGAATAAACAGGGTGTTTTCAACTTTGCTGCATATCTCAGGCATTTTGGGGAATTTTTGCCCCAAATTTACAACATGGGGTTTTTGGGACCCCTCCTCATGAATTCTTGTACTGTCATGGCGTTATTCGGTCCCGAAAGGTGATTTCAAAGTCACTGCACGGAATCACCTTTTGGGGCTGAGTAACAAAATGACAGTGCCACTGTTCATGAGGGGGCCGTCAAAAATCCTATGTTGCAAATTTGGTGGGAAAAATCCCCAAAATGACTGTTTTATGAGCGCTCGTTGCGCAGTTGCTACGCACGCTCTTAAGTTAGCGAATTCGCAATATTTTCATGTCAGATTCTCAAAATTGGCATTTTACCACACCTTCTTATGAATCTTATAGCTGTCATTTTTCACATCCTGGCCAAAATGTGTTTTCACACTTCTGGAGCAGAATAGTGCAGTAGCTGTGCGAAATCAGTGTTCGGGACACATTGCAAAAATGACAGTGACACTGTTCATGAGCAGAGGTCCTAAAATGCCTGTGTTGAAAATTTAGTGACAATACTCCATAAAATGACTGTGTTACGAGCGTGCATTGCGCAGTTTGCACGCACGCTCATAAGTTCGCAAACTTATAATATTTTCACTCCAGATTTTCAACAGTGCCGTTGTTCTGTACCTCCTAATGAACAGTACAGCTGTCATTTTTCATATCCTGACCAAAATCTGTTGTTGCAGTTCCGGCGCAGAATAGCATGGTCGCTGTGGAAAGACCGTGTTCGAGACACATTATGAACATGGCAGTGAAGCTGTTCATTAGCAGATGTCCTAAAATGCCTATGTTGAAAATTTTTTCCGAGCTTGCGTTGCGCAGTTTGCACGCACACTCATGACTTTTTGAATTTGTAATAGTTTCACTCCAGCTGTTCATCATTGGTATTTTTTCATGCCTCCTTATGAACAGTACAGCTGACTGAAATGTGTTTTCGCACGTCCGGCGCAGAATTGCATGGTCGCTCTGCGAAATCAGTTTTCGGGACAGTTTAAGGAAATGACGGTGACACTGTTCATGAGCAGAGGTCCTAAAATGCTTATGTTGAAAATTTGAGTCGTAAAGTCCATACAATGATCAGTGTTGCAAGCGTAGCATTGGCGCAGTTTCCATGCACCCTTGTAACTTCGTCAATCTGGTAAATATTTTCATGCCACATTTTCACCACTGGCATTTCTGCACACCTCCTTATCAACAGTCCAGCTGCCATTTTTCATAGCCTGCCTAAAATGTGTTTCCACAGCTGTGGCACACAACAACATGTTGCTCGCTCTGCAAAATCACCTTTTGCGACACATTAAAAAAAATAAAAGCGCTATGCATCTCTAGCTCCACCACTGCCAATGCCAGTGCGACAACATTCGGCATTAACAAATGCTTGTTTTTTTTTATTTCTTTCCTAACAGTACCAAGCACCACTCATTTTTTGGGTCAGTGGTATCCTCCTCCTTACTCTGTTTACTTTGCCTTTCCTGAGGGCTTTGATTAAAACATTTTCCTCCCTATGCCTTTTTTTCTCCCTTTAGGATCTTTATTGGAGACTCCTAATTCAAGTACTGCATTTTTTCCAACTATTAGGTGACTTTATAAATAATACCATTTTTGGTGATTTCCATAATTCAATGAGTGTATGCAACTTAGTGAGGAGTTATGCTTGCACAACTTGTTGATAGTCTGAAGGTATTTGAATGAATGTGTTGTTAACTGACATGAAACTTTGGCTGTTCACACTCTCTGTCCCATGGGGAACTACCACCCTGTAGGGTTACCATGAAGGTAAGGGACCCCTCTTGAGGAGGGTTCCACCCCTAATAATAATCATTCCTTTAAGCTAAAGGTACCCTAGGAAGGAGCCTCAAGAAGAGAGGCACACCACTGGAGGAGGAAGGGAGGGAGAGAGGATGACTGGGCCAAGAAACAGTGCTTTTGAGTGAGAATGGAGGAAGCTGGCTTAAATATCTCAGGCAGGGAGCAAGACTGGTTGCTCCTGCCCATTCCACTGCAGGCATGGCCTTTGAATTCAATGGGTGTATGCAACTTAGTGGGGAGTTATGCTTGTGCAGCTTGTTTACAGTCTGAAGGTATCTGAATGAAAGTGTTGTTGACTGCTAAATGTGAATACTTTGGCTGTTCGCACTCTCTGTCCCCTGGAGAAATAACACCCTGCCATGGTACAGTGAAGGGAAAGGAACCCTCTTGAGGAAGGTCCTACCCCTAGAGGTACCACATGAACATAATTCCTTTAGGATAAAGTTACTTTAGGAAGGAGCCCAAAAGTGTATATGTCGAAACAGCAACAGGAATACAGCAAAGACCATCACAGCAACATTACTGACAGTTTGCTGTGATGATCCACTGTATTCCTGACAAGGCTTCCTCTGGGGTGTTTGCCCCCTTCCCGAACCAACTCTGACTTGCAGTTGGTGAGTCGCAGGCTCCCCCTCAAGGGCACAGGTCACGAGGGTAAGGACACCCTCCCTGAAGGAAATCGGACCACCCCTGGACCCCACAAGCAGCCAGTGCAGTTGCAGGTTCCCCCTCGAGGGTGCAGGTTGTGAGGAAAAGGACACCCTCCCTGAAGGAACTCGGACCCCGCTGGACCCCACAAGCAGCCAGTGCAGTCGCAAGCTCCCCCTCAAGGGCACAGGTCGTGAGGGTAAGGACACCCTCCCTGAAGGAACTCAGACCCCCCGACCCCACAGGCAGCCAGTGTAGTCGCAGATCCCTCAAGGGCGCAGGTCTGAGGGTAAGGACACCCTCCCTGAAGGAACTCGGATCTCCCCTCCCAGACCCCATAAGCAGCCAGGTAATGAGTGCTCAGTGAAGGATATAAGCAGGGCAGCCAGGCGGCCACCACAAAGCTCAGAGCCTGAGATAGAGATGGACTTACTTATTTTTAAATATTCCTAAAGGGACTTTTCTGCCCCCACACAAGGGGAGATAGTTTTTCACCGAAGGAAAGATACACAGCTAGCAGCGTTACTAGATGATTCTTGGCTGTGCCTTAAGAGCTGATTATTTTGGCGCCAAAAAACAGTATGAATTTTTTTTATTTATTTGTTTCACTCCCTTGTTTCCCATATCACGCTGCTAGACTGCCTTAATTCAGTTTCTGCACTGTATTTTACCAGCAGAAATTTTTTCAAGATAATAGCTAGATTGAACAATATTCTATATATTTCTGCCGGTTACATCTCATGCATGCCTCAGCCTTATCTACTGTTCTGTGTGCTAGAGCAGTCTCTGCTCATTGTCTTACCCCCTGTGCAGTTCTGCCTGAATGTCTACAGTTAAAGAATATATGTTAGACTAGCTAGGAAAACTGAAACTGCACAAACTGTTAAAGCACATGCCTGAAGCAGCCACTAGCCACTGTATGCAGATATTATGTACTGCGCTTAAGGGAAGTTGCAACTGACAAACTTTAAATTACTTAAATTCAGCAGTAGATCTGCTGATACTGTGTAGAAGCCAAACAAATTAACGTTGGCACTACAAGAATACAACTGAGTTAATCTAAAAGCCCTCCCTCATAGCAACATCTCACCCCCACCCCCCGCCTGTAACACCATTGTGCTCTATGACTCACCCTGATATCTGTGTTCGTTTCTCCCCGCAGTGCAGTTGCAGGCTCCCCCTCAAGGGTGCAGGTCACAAGGGTAAGGACACCCTCCCTGAAGGAACTCGGACCCCCCCGGACCCCACAAGCAACCCGGTAATGAGTGCTCAGTGAAGGATACAAGCAGGACAGCCAGGCAGCCACTGCAAAGCTCAGAGCCTGAGATAGAGGCCCTGCCATCCCCACCACCACCTTTAGTCATCTCTTTATTATGTAGGGTCTATCACATCTTGTGGCTCAAAAAACCAATCATCCCATTTCACCGCTAGCAGGTTATCAGAGCCCTCCACTAGTGGCCACTATACTCTCACCCCTACTCTGGCACTCCTACCTAAAAGAACGGATCACAGAGGACCTGTAGCGAGCAGCAAGAAAGACCATTTGCCCCACATAGCTGCTAGACTGCTGCAGTTACAAAAGGCTGCCACAAGCACTGCAGACTACCTAGACCATAAAAGAATGCACAGCTTGCTGCAGTATCAAAAGACTTGAAGGCACAGGCCATCTGCATCTCTGATAATAGAGATCCAATTCCTAGCCTAGACTATGCCTACACTCGATGCGGGGAAAGTCCAAAAAATGGACAGAGCCATACCTAAGACCCACCCAAACCCCTTTGGCCATCCCTGCACAAGCAGGCTTGAGTACCCTAGAAGCAAGCCAAACAAGGGGGTGCTCCTGGCAGTTATATATATATATATATATATATATATATATATGCCTAACCATTTGGATAGACAACCTCATGGGCCAGCACTGGTCTGGGAACCCAAACGGGGTCAACAGGAGTGCCATTTATCCCACTTACGGCAATACCCAGCCACTCAGGGGTGGGATTCCCTGATTGTGATGCATGGGTTAACTAAGAAGGGTGCCTCCTATCTTATGTTCTGTGGCTCGAGGGAACATGGGCTAAAGGATGTACTGTACTACTTGCCGTACCAAAGCTACTAACATTTCTCTCAGCTTTGCTACTCCTGGTAGGTGACATTGAGCTGAACCCAGGACCCCCAGTGACAAACTTTAATATTGGGTCTCCCCAAGACGTGAACTGGACCTCCCCTAAAGGATTAAGAATAGCCCACATGAATATCTGTAGCTTGCGCCCCAAAATACATGAAGTCCAGGGCTGGATGGAACTGTACAAACCAGACATTCTGGCACTTTCAGAGACATGGCTAAAGCCACACATCCTAACGCATGAGATCGAAGTCACTGGGTACTCCACATTCTGGAATGACAGGATAGGTAAGAAAGGGGGAGGTGTACTCATGTATGTCAAGGACACGCTAGATACAGTGCTCACTTCACTCCCCTACACTGCCTGCACAAGTGGCAAATCTATATTCATTTATCAGGATCACACAAGGCCTCGTCAAGCACCTAACAATAGGTTGCCTATACCACCCTCCTAAAACTGCTCTTCAAGCCTTGGAGGCTCTAACCAAGGCAACAGCAGAAAGTGCCACTACTGAACTGCAAATATTGGGGTACTTCAACCTTAACTGGGCCTCTAACACCGAGCAGAGCTACAGAACCTCACTCCTGGAGGCACATCTGGAGCAGGTCATCACTGAAACAACTAGGCATAACGCCAAGACGGGTAACCACACCACACTGGACTGGGTGCTAACATCCAATCACCTAAACATCCAGGTGGCTGGTACTCTGGCAGATGCCCTGAGTGACCCCTCGCCAATCTTCTACACTTGGAAAAACAGAGCACCCAAGGTCCCTCCTAAGCTCCTTGCAGCTAGAGACTTCTCAAAGTTCTCTGAGGATGCCTTCCGGCGGCACCTTTTCAAGACAGACTGGAGCCCCATTCGGTGACTACCTAGCCTAGATGAAACTCTGGAGTACTTCCAAAGCTTCTTTATCTCAGCAGCCAATCCGTTCGCTCCCCTGAGGAGGCTAAGGACCAAAGGCCTCTGTTACAAGTGGATTTCTTCTGAGCTGAAAAACATGATGATGAATCAGGACATGGCCTGGAAAAAATACAAAACCACAAATCTCCCAGAGGACCTAGTGACCTACAGAACCCAGAGGAACAAGTGCAAACAAGCAGCCAAGACTGCGAAACGGGAGTATGTCAAGGGCCTTCAACAGTCCAATCTCACAGACCCCAAATCCTTCTGGTCGTGCATCAATGCCCTGATAACCACCACCCCAGGGTCCAATACAATACAATGGCCACACTCTTACCAATGGGAAAGAAATGGCCTCAGCCTTTAACAAGATGTTCACGAACTTGGAGGGCTACAAGGCAAGCCTCCCCCCAAGTCCCATGAGACAACAAAGCACGGACACTCAGAGCCCAGACAGACTGCTCTTTCATTTAAGGCTGGTAAGAGCTAAGGAAGTGCTCACCCTGCTCAAATCCATCAAGGAGAAATGTTCAGCTGGGCCAGATGGACTGGACCCAAAACTGCTCAGGGGAGCTGCTCTAGCCATAATGCTCCCGGTCACATGGCTCATCAACAGGTCACTAACTGAAGGGGTGGTACCTAAAAGATGGAAGCAGGCAAATGTGGTTCCCATCCACAAAGCGGGGCCCACATAGTCCATGGGCAACTACAGGCCTATCTCTCTACTATGCATGCTAGCCAAAATCCAGGAAAGACTAGTCTACTGCCAACTCAGAGACTACCTGGAAACTAACAAACTGCTAGAACATACACAGCATGGATTCAGAAGAATCCATGGGATGGACACAGCCCTCATCAGGCTCTCAACTGACTTACTCACTGCCTTGGACAAGAGCACCCCCACGGGGGCTATCTTTATAGACCTGACCAAGGCCTTTGACTTAGTAGATCATGACCTTCTACTAAGCAAACTAGGTAACCTTGGGCTTGATCGGCACTCCCTAGCCTGGTTTGGTAACTATCTGACGGAGCGCTCCCAGCAGGTCAAATGGAGAGGTGCTGTATCAGAACCACTGATTCTCAAGGAAGGGGTACTCCAGGGATCCATCCTGGGCCCTCTACTATTCATGCTATTTGTCAATGACCTGAACAAACATTGCGAAGGATGCTCACTGGTCCAGTATGCAGATGATGTAGTGATCTACCGATCCTCAAGTAACATAGTGGATATTTGGGCCCACCTCCAATCAGACTTTGCATCACTAGAAACCTGGCTGGCAGAAAACAGGCTAATCCTCAATGCCACAAAAACAAAGGCCATGGTCTTTGGCCCCAGAACACTGGGGCGGGACCAAACATCTCTACTGTCAATAGGCTCCTCTACGGTTACCTCTATTGAGGTTGTGAAATCCCTAAAGTATCTGGGACTGAAACTGGACCCAGGCCTTACTCTGGAGCCTCATGTTGATCAGGTAACCAAAACTGCACCACAAACTGGGCTTGCTCTACCGCCTGAATGCTCAGTTAGTCCCTGAGACCAGGATCACAATAGCCAACAGCATTTTGTTACCAACCTTGACCTATGCTGCCTCTGTCATGCAGGGCCTGGGAAAACAGGAGCTCTCCAGAATGCAGATACTGTACAACAAGGTGGCCCACTTCATCACATCATCTCACAAAAGAAGACATCACCGTGAGGCACTGGCCTCCCTCAAATGGCCATCTCTTACAAATCGACTGTAGTACCCATTGTTAGGTAGTGCATACAAGTTGCTCAACAACTCCCCAACGGTCTAGCTGGGCTTCTGGTCCCTAAGAGTACAGACAGACAGCTCCGAACCACTGGGAGAAATCTCCTTGAAATACCCAGGGCTCACACTGCAGTGGGTGACAAATCCTTTGCCCATGCAGCCTCAGCACTATGGAATAAGCTCACACAATTTTTATTTTTAATTTTTTTATTTTAGTTTTTGTTGACCGGGTAAGTGCACTAGACAAATCCTGCCTATTTTCAGGCACGACCAGGTGGAGGGGGATACAGATGAATGCCAACCGACCTTGAATCAGATTAAGCTGTTGGTGGTATTTTTAGTGAATGAGAGAAATTTGGCCAGGACACCGAGGAAATTCCCCTACTCTCTGGGAGATGGCGCTGTGAATGGTGCTGTTATGGCCAGTCTGCCTGGGCCATCATGGAGTTCGGACATGCAGGAGGCCGGGGAACGGGCCTATTCCCTGGTCTCAGGCTTTGGTGAGGCTGTTTCTGGGAAGCACGGTACTGTGTCAATGGAGATTGTGCCTTCCCTACCTGAGGACGAACTACTCCAGGATGGTCTGTCTCTCGATGTGTCTGCTGCAGAGATTAAAGAGCAGATTGCCACTGAGGAACACAGATTCTCTGCAAGGAAGGTTGAACTACTGAAGCTACTGCTGCAGCGTGTTGGGATGGGCGCTGGATCAGATGGCAGTACTCGGGCAGGAGTTCTGGTGGCTCATTCGGAAGTGGATACGGCGAGGGAGTCAAAGGCGTCTGCAGATTTGGCATCAGTGGTTTCCGTGGATGAGATTGCTTGTTCTGTTTCATAGCAGGTACATCAGCTGGCAACTGGTAAGCATGTTATGGACTGTACTGAAGAGTCGACAGTAGTTTTGAATAGGGGCGATTCACATGTTCAGGATCCTGAGGGGGAATGCATTGGTCGTCTAGTGCCTGATCCGGTTTTGTCTCCCGACTGTGCTGCTTTACCCACTGGGGTTCTATCTCATGTATCCCCTGAAACTTGCTTACCGCTAAAACGGTCTGACAACTTACAGAGACAGGCTTGCTGTTCTGGTGGGGGGGGGGGTCTCTACACCCTGTATACTTGTTCCTGTTTCAGCAATGGGTGTTGTTGTCTCTGCTCCTCCCCAGGCAGACTGGGTTTCCAATACTTTGGTGGCTGCGGGGTGGGTGAAGAAATTGGATGATACTGGATGGGACGCCAATGTTTCTGTCTTGGAACAGTCTGCTATGGTTCCAATGTCTTCTGATTCTGAACCTGGGACAGTCATTCCAGCCTCCCCATCGCAAATCACGCCCGGGCAGGTTGTTGTACTCTCTGAAACCCCTGCAGCCTCTGGGCCGGGGGACCTCTTGATGGCAATTTCTGAGATGGAAGGGGATACAGTTGTTCCTGTTTTGTGGTCTGACTCTCCCCCCCCACCTCCCCTAGCCCCTATAAATCCGCAATGGATCTCCCCTGTGGCTGGGAATCAGGCAGAATCCTCTAAGTTACCAGACTCTATGAGCCCCCCCCCAATGCAAGCTACAGTTGATTTGCAGACTGTGAAGCCTTCAGTTTGGAATGCTGGGGTTAGGGAGAAGCTGTTCCCTTCACGTATTAATACTGCTTCGGAACCGGCCATGAGATGCAATGCAGTTCGGCTAAAGTTTAGGGGTGCAGCCTCAAATGCACCTGATCGGTTATTTGTGGGTTGAGCACTTCTTAAGAACAGTATGAAATTCTATGCCTATGAAATTTATGCCCTGATTCATATGACTGGGGATGCTATTTATGACATCAGTTTTAAGCATCCTAAATGCCTGGAATGTTTTTGGACACAATACAATTTATTAAAAACTGGACCAGTATGGAAACCTTTCCTTGGCATATCTTTGACCAAACCTATGTCTAAAATGATTACTATTCTTTTTAGGAATGAGGGGGTCAATGTGGCAGACATTACGTATTGGTTGAAACAAAGGTGTAAAGTCACTGGTTACCCAGATCCTATTTTGGATGAGGAACATCTTTGGACGGGGGGGGGTGGAGGTTTAAGGTTACACTCAATCAAGAGCATGGCATAGTACAACATTTACCTAATTGTTTTTTTCTAGGTCATGACAGGGGAGTATTGTTTTATCCTGGGCAGCCCAGAGCTTGCTATAAGTGTGGTGCTCTGGGTCACCTGAGCAATGTGTGTGAAAAGCAAAAATGTGGTCTCTGTGGGGACTTTGGACATGTTGGTGCTCATTGTAGACAACCACAGAAATGTAATTTATGTGAAGAGATGGGTCATAATTTCAGGGACTGTCCCTGGGCATCTCATAATGGGGTTGATCAGTCTGTTTGTTCTGAACATGAGGTTTATGTTACTACAGTGCAGAAAGAGAAATTGAAATGCAGTAATCTTTTGGATCAGTTGGATGCCGAGGAACAGTTCCCTGTTGAACACCTGGCTGTTAACCCCCCCTTCTGAGTCTGTACTTGTTCCGGTGGTTGTTTCTAACACCTCCCTAGTTTTCTCTACACCTTCAAAAGATGTCTCTCAAGATCTAATGATTTTGAGTCCCCCTTTGGTTCAGGCACAGGAAATTTCGGATCATAATTTAGTAGTTTCTAAGATGAAAACTGCTGATACTTCGTCTGATCTTGCTGTAGGTCAGACTGTGGAAGAGGATGTAATGCCCCCTCCTGGGTGGGGGGAGGACATACCTTTTCCAAGAGTAATGAGGTCCAAGGCTGCACATATAATTCCTACTGTTATGGACAATCTGGTGGTTCAGAATCCTTTTGACGTACTTCTGAATGTACAAGGTGGTGATGAGGGTGATGAGTCTGAAGGCTCATCAGTGACCTCCTCACTACTTGAAAACCCATTTGACCCTAAACTGGCTGAGAAGCCTAAGCCAAAGAAATGTAAGAAAAGGAAGTAATAGGATTATTTGTCAGTTCAGCTTGTTTTTTTTTCCCCCTTTTCCTGATGCAAGCTAATTTTCTTATATCTACTATTATTGTGGATAGTATTCACAATTGTCAAACACGTCTGATTACTTTTGCTAGTTTACATAATGCTTTAGGTCAGATTATATTTTTACAGGATACCAGATTATGCACTATTTCGGAAATAGAAAAAGCTAAATGTGATTGGAGGTGGGGACCATCTTTATAGTCGGTGGGGGAGGTGCCTTGTTCAGGTCTTGGGATTTTGTGTACTGCTTTGTCTGTTCGAATTCTGAAGGTTGTAGATCTTGGTCCTGGCAGGGTGATGATTGTGGATATGCTTCTTGCTGGGTTAGCATACCGTTTGATTAATCTGTATGCACCGCAGTCTAAAGCTAATAGAGTGGTTTTGTTTCACCTTATTGAACCTTATCTCTCCACTTCCAAGTTGATTCTGTGGGGTGGAGATTTTAATTGTGGTTTGTCAGCTAAGGATTGGGGATGACAGACTCAAAAAGTTTATTGTGATATGAATGCACTGATCAATATTTTAGGTACAGCTGGCCTTCGTGATGTTTATGACATTACAGGAACACTTTCAGAACATACTTTATGTAAGGGTAGATTGTCCACTCGAATAGATTTTTGGTTTGTCTCCCCCTGGTTACCTATTGCAGCGGTTAGTATAGAACCTCTGGAGACTTCAGATCAAGTACAGGTGCAGCCTAGGATTGATTTAGTGCATGATATTTCTTTTGGTAGGAGTTATTGGAAACTGAACACTACTATTTTGACACAGGAGGTAGTACGGGATGGGGTGATTGATGTACTAAATTCAAAACAGGATGTTAGCTTTTTAGATGATTCCTGGGGAACCTGGTGGGAGGATACTAAAAGAGATCTTAGGAATTTTTTGAAGTAGGTTTCCGGGTCTTTGGCTGCACCCAAGTATTTGGCATATCTGCATCTCAGAGCACAATATTTAAAACTTTTGTCACAGGCTTGGGATGATGGTACTGAGAATCGTGTCTTATTGCAAATGATTAAAACGCAGATGTGTGAATACCGCACTGGATAGGAGGAAGAGATGGGAAAACTTCAGCGTTTTGCCACTATGGGGAATAAGGTGATTGTTAATCCTTATGAGGTCGATCTTCAGTGTGTACAGAAGTTAACTTTGCAGACTTTGTATGGCCAAGATGGGACGTTGTATACTACCCATTCAGGTCTTCAGAAGGTTGTTATGGAACATTTGTATAATACGTATCAGAAGGCTGCAGTACTGAAACAGGTCCCTTTGTTACACATTGGACCTCTGCCAGAGATTCCGCAATGTGATTTGGACTCGCTGTTAAGTCCTATTACAGTGGTAGAAATTGGTAGAGCAATAGAGCAGTTATCAGCCCAGACTGCCCCCGGGTTTGGATGGCATCTCCAATGAATTTTACAAAACATTTAAGCCTATTTTAGCTGATGTATTACGGGAGGTATTTCAGGAAATTTTGAATGGGGGAGCTTTGCCCACTAGTAAGGAAGCTGGGGTGATGATATGTTTATATAAGACAGGGGACCCACAGTGTCTGAAGAATTGGAGGCCATTAAGTCTCCTTAATTCTGATTATAAGATCTTTACCAAAATATTAGCATCCCGTTTAGCAAGGGTAGCTTAGTATGTTGTGCTTCCACATCAGACATGTGCCATACCTGGTAGGTGTATTCAGCAGAATTTAATTTTTATCAGGGAAGTGTTTGATCAGGGTTTGGCTAGAACTTTAGGTGGTTACTTAATGTCTTTGGACCAGGAAACTGCTTTTGATGCTGTAAGGCATGATCATCTTTGGGACACTCTCCTGTTATACGGGATACCGCTCCCTTTTGTTTCTGTACTTCAGCATTTGCATGGTAAGGCAATGATGATGCCATTGCTTAATGGGCATCTAGGGACTCCAGTACAACTTAGAAATGGTGTTAGACAAGGTTGCCCGTTAAGTCCGTTATTGCATGTTTTTGCAATTGACCCCCTTTTATGGCTTATAGAACTTGATTTCCGAATTCGACCTGTTTGTGATACAGTTGGGACTGTGTATCCAAAACTGGCTGCATATGTGGATGATTGTACAGTTTTGGTCAGGGATCTGGATTCAGGGCAGAGGGTTTTAGATGTGTTATCAGACATGCATGATTGCACTGGAATTACTCTAAATCTTTCAAAATGCAGTTTACTTAGTTTAGGTAATGCGGTTGTACTTTTGAGTTTTTCAATTCCAGTTGAGCAAGGAGAGGTTCGATTATTAGGTTTGTTGTTTGGTACTAGGCAGGTGGAACAAATGAATTGGGATTTGGTTCGTGATACTGCACACCGTAAGATTTTGTCTTGGAAGTCGTGGAAAATGATGAGGAAAAAAATAGTTTTTTTACTGAAAGCTTACATTTTGCTGATTTTTTTATATGTATCCCATATTTATCCAGTGCCTTTTCATATGCATGCTAAGCTGATAGGTTTGTTCTTTTTATTGCTTTGGGGAGTCGTCTGAATCTGGTGAAACATGCACACACTTATAGACCTCGAAAAGAAAGAAGTCTTGATATGGTTTGGCCTATATTTATTTAGTAATTTTTTTTTACAGTAATATTCGACTGCTATTACTTGGGGGTAAGGGTAGTGGTGTTGCTATTATGAAACATTGGGAGCCTCAGTTTTTGGAAGCATGGGGGAGGGGAAAGTGGCATACTACTGATAGATGCTTACCTCTTTATATACAGACAGCATGTAAATATGTTAGAGTACGGAAAACTGTGTTACATAGGTTTCTAGACAGTGATAGGAAGAAGTTTTATAGAACAGTTCTTACACATAGTTTTTTTGAGGATACGGTGTTTTTGATCCCATCCCACTTTGATTGCCAGTTGTTACTGGACAGTCTAGTTGAGCCTAGGATACCTTTGAAGATGCAAGATGTGGTTTGGTTATATGGGCACCATAAGATAAATGTCAAGGGAAATCAGAAACACAAAGCGCATGATGATAGACTTTGCACGGTAGGCACTTGTAGTGGGCACATTGAAACCATGCAGCATTTGTTTTTTGACTGTTCTGGTTCTCCTGGTTTTTGGGTCTCTTTAGCTGCTTTATGGGGTGTACCTCTGTTTGAACATATGATGTATGATATCTTGATATTAGGACAATTGGGGGTTAGATGAAGAAAATGGAATAGCGGTACGGTTTGAGTTATTTTGGCTTGTTTAAAATGGGTACTCTGGCAGACTAGATGCCTTAAGGTGTTACAACAAAGAGTAATCACTGTCTGGGATATGTTGTGCCAAGTACAGACAGAATTGGACAAAGTTTATCGTTATGAATTTTGTATACTGGGGGATCTGGTTTGTAGGCATCTTTGGGAAGGGGTGGATTGGGTAGGGTAATATCTCTGTGTACTCTCTGAGTGGTTTTTATGTTTCAGCATATTTTTTTGATCTTTCACTGTCTTTTTCTTGTTTATTTATTTTGTGGAGCATTACCTGTACCAAACTAATAAGTTCTTTAGTAGTGTTACCTAGTATAGATTATGTTTTGCATCTTCCTTTTTCTTATTGTTCGTTTTTTGTATTTTCTACTGTATGTTTGACCTTTGTCCTGAACCCTTGTTTCTCTTCACCTCTGTATTTTGGTGGAATGTGCCTTGATTTTTTCTGTACCTGATTTTGTTGCACAATAAAAATTTTCCCTACTCTTTTCGATAAGTACTATGGGATCTTTAACATCCACCTGAACTACCACCAATCCAGGCAGCTGGGACCTTGGTTTAACGTCTCATCTGAAAGATGCACCTCAGAAGTGCAGCACCCCTCTCATGCTGCACTACAGTGTCAGTACTGGGATATTAACCCAAGTGCTAGATGTAGGAACTGAACCCACAGCCCTCTGATCTCCCGGCCTCAGAGGCGAGTGTGCTACCTACTGAGCCACTGACACTGAATTGCAGGATGTGACCTCCTTGGGAATCTTCCAAGCCAGGTTGCGGGCACATCACTTAAGGAATAGCACCTGTACATGTGCAAGAACACTGAGCAAGAGATACTAGTTCACAAACCTACACTGGCCCAAGCCAGTCCAGTCTTCTGCCAGGCTGAGTCACATCGTCCATTGCCCTGATTGTCTACTAATGTCCATTTCACATACTAATTACTCTTATTCCTAATGTGTGAATGCTTAAACTATACCATGTCCATTTCACATACTAATTACTCTTATTCCTAATGTGTGAATGCTTAAACCGTGCCATGTACTAAAGACCTGACCTCTGCATTGGGATGACCAGATTGTAACCTGAAATGATCCAATGCTTGCTCTGTACCTTCTCTGTATATGAAATGTTCTACTGTGTAACTACCTCCGGGTAGCCCCTGAAAAAGGGCCCTTCGGAGCTCAGCGGGCTTACCTGGTTATCAAAATTGAATAAATAAATAAATAAATTTAAAGTCCAGGAGTTGTAGAGCGGGCCCCCCACATGGAGGGGAAGGGGTGAAGACCCCAACAGAAAACACAGTTTTCTCCAGTGATGGCACACCAATTGGTGGTGTTGTGCCATCACTGCTGTGACAGTCGCTGTTCTCCGTGTCACCGTGGCATAGTAGAACCACCCAAAAGTACTGCACAGCAGATGGTGAACACACAGCAGCAACTAATGATGACTGGTAACAGACAGAGACTGAATTGGACAATAACTGACAGTAATTGGTACATGATAGCACACAGAGGCATGACTTCCATAAGAAGAGATGGAATGGCAGGATGGAATGAGGGCTGCCATCCAGCTCTAACTCCAGCTCACAGCAGAAACCTACTAGGGTATACCATATAGTATTGTAAATGTGCTACATTATGTACTATATCCTGTGAAGACTACCTAATTTTTATGACCTTCAGAACAGATGAGAGGGAAAAAACTTATGAGGAGGAAATCTTTGGGGATCCAAGGCCTTGGTTGCCTTCCCTTCCAGCTTAGGACAAAATTAGTGATGGCTCAGCTATTGCAATTTGAGACTCAACTCAAGGGGAAATTTTACAGGACAGGCTCTCATGCTAGCCCCCTAATAGGAACTCCATGGGGGTGTCACGAGACAATCTCTGCAGCTAAAGGAAGTTCTGTGTGAAGGCAGTCCACCCCACAAGGCAGGAGGAGGAGAGCAACAACTGCTGAAAGGCACTCACCTGGCCACCACTCAGTGGAAGTCTAGAGATGAAGCCAAACCCTTGAGGGGTAAGGCATAGAAATTGGGCCCTTGAGGGGCTGGGACTTGAATAATTGTATGGTCTTCACCATTGAAAGGCACATGAAAGGAAGCAGGTGGATACCAAGTAAATCATACACAGGGGTGGTGGGGGAATGAATTTCGAAGATGCTGCCAATGTAGTCTGCAGAGCTAAAAGAGCCCCTGTAGACTCAGAGGCCTCACCCTCCAGTAGCTGAAGTCTTGAATGTTATATCAAGAAGTGTTGCAGAGTTGATCTGCATGGCCAAAGCTTCCCCTAGAGCATAGGACATTCTCACCTGAAGGGCAGAAAGAGAAGGACCCTGTCCGAGTCGAGAGACCCACCATCAAGATGAAAACTTGAAGGGAGCAGAGCAAGACCATTAGCATAAAGGGCAGGGATCCCTGGAAGCCATGTTATAGTTGTGGCTGGCATGAGTCCGAGTGCAGGAGTAGTGGGAAGCTAATGGCAAAGCCTGATGGCCATGAGTACAAGTTAGAAACAAAACGTTGGCAAGGCTGAACGACTGAGACATCGAATGACAACTAGGATATTGTATTAGACTGAATGGCATGTGCTTGCACTGAATGGTGAATGCATGTGTAGTCCCCCTCTGGTGCCATCCAAGAGAGGGCCACTACCACTGCCTGCTGCCTAGGATACAGGTTAAGAGGCCTGGGTTCCCATGAGCTATTACACGGGTGTCCTTTCCTAAAAGATAAATTAAAATGGCAGTACCTCCACCCAGAGTACATATTAGTGGGTCTGATCTATACCAGTACAACCCCCTGGGATGTCATACCAACCCACCTCCCCAAAACAGTTATCCCAGACATGGACTTACCAGGATTCGAACATTCCCACAATCAGACAATTTGCATTTGGGTATTTTAATTTTTGTTTTTGTTTTGGTTGGGGTGGGTATTTCAGTTTCACTCTTAGTAGGAAATAAAATATAAATACAAACAGTAAAACATTTTGATATGTTAGTAATGGTTTACATATACAAGGATAGCCATATATTATAACCTGGAACTAGGCTAATACATAGAGAACCACATTACAAATTGGATATAGGTTGTACTGTCCTACTTGTGTGTTAAAGGTAGAAGTTTTTAAACTGCCTAAGTGCTTTTTAGTAACTAAAATCTTTTTTAAACTCTTGATGTGCCAAGGTTGTTTGGTGTGGCCGGGGCCGGTCAGGATAGTGTACAGGGCATCCCTTCTGCATGATTTACAGCCCTTCACCTGCCTCTCAGTTTCTGATATTACTGTAAGATGTTGCCAGAAGGTGGGGATTTGGAGGGGCCGGGGTGATCTTGGGCAGTGGGGAGCCCCGTGCACAGTGGAGGGTAGTAGGATACAGATTGTTAGGTCCAGAAGGCACCCTGGATTATGACGGGCACAAGAGAGAGGCCAGACGTGTTTGGTGCCTGTCCCAGGGAGTCCACAAAACTGAGTGGCCAGGTAACCCGAGTGACTGCTTTACCCACCAGTCCCCTGAGGGCAGTGCTATGCAATGCCAGATCAATCAGGCACAAGACCGCAATTATTGCAGACTTGATTTCCTTGGTCGATCTGATTTGCATCATGGAGACCTGGATTGGGGACGATGCTGGTCCAGTTTTTGAGGCTGCCGTTCCCCCCCCCCGGGTATACCATGATGCACTGCCCTAGAGAGGAACGTTGGGGTGGTGGGGTAACCATTTGTTTTAGATCCAACTTGAGCTTCACCGTGCAACCAGTGAGAACCCTGGGTTCTTTTGAATGTGTGGCCATTCGTGGGGGTCCGGGCACAGGCTACAGGATTTTTTTTATTTACCACCCCCCCCCGGGACAGCAGGGAATTTCCTGCAGGAGGTTGCTAAATTCATTGTCAGTGAAACATTGGAAGCCCCCAGATGTATTATCTCGGGGGATTTCAATGTTTGGGCTGATGACGAATCTTCTCGGCTTGGTCATAACCTCCTCCAGATTATGTCATGACTGGACCTGTCACAAGTTGTTTCTGCCGCAACACACTAGGGTGGGCATGTGTTGAACCTGGTGTTCTCACTGGGACTTCAGATAAATAATCTCAAGATTGATCGGGTGGTATGGTCTGATCACTGCACGGTGCAGTTCATGTTCGGGGCTCCCACCGGATGCCCTCCCCCTACAGAGATGATGAGCTGTCATCCTTTGTGGGGATTGAACCCAGAGGGTTTTTTGGCTGCAGGCAATCTATCTGGTGTGGGTAATGCATGCGTTGGAGGTGCTGGTGCCGTGGTGGGCTCTTACAATAGAGTGCTATCTGACACCATTGACTCCCTTGCACCTGTCCGTGTATGACTCAAGTCTTCCTACTTGAAGTCCCCATGGTTTGATGGGGACCTCGGGGAGATGAAGAGAAAGGGTCAGAGGCTGGAGTGCTGCTGGAGGAAGTCCGGCCTGGAGGAGGACAAACTGGCCCTTCGTGTGCATTATAATGCATACCAGGGGGCGATCAACCATAAGAAGGCAGTGTTCCTGTCCAGGGATATTGCTGCCAGGAAGAACCGACCAGCTATACTTTTTTGGACTGTGGACAGGCTACTTCATCCTTCTTGTCTACAGCTGAAGAATGTTTTTTTCTAATGCTGAATGCAAAGAGTTTGCTTGGTTCTTCTCGGATAGAGTGTCCGGTATCCGGCAGGGAGTTCCTCCAGTCAGCAATGCTATAGCTGGCAGTGGCCACCAGAAGTGTTCTGAGTGCACTCCGCCTGGTTGGGGGGAGTTTAGATCAGTGGAGGTAAGTGAGGTCATCAGGGTAGTGACCAATTTGAAGCACACTTTTTGCAAACTGGATCTGGTGCCGATGCATTTATTGATGAGATGCAGCGACACCATTGGCCCGGTGTTTGCTCTGATTGTCCAGTGTTCCTTATCTATGGGGGTCTTCCCTGATGCCTTGAAGGAGCCATTGGTGAGACCACTCCTAAAGAAACCATCCTTGGACCTGGAGGTTAGGGCACATTACTGACCTATCTCCAATCTTCCCTTCTTGATGAACATTGTGGAGAAGGTAGTGGTGCTTCAGTTGTAGGAGCACCTCATGACCCAAGAGTTGTACGAACACTTCCAGTCGGGGTTTTGGGAGAGGCATAGCACAGAAACCATGCTTGTTCGGGTGCAGAATGATGTCCTCAGGGCTAGAGATCGAGGAGAAAAGACAATTATTGTTCTCCTTGATCTCTCTTCAGCATTTGACACTGTGGACCACTATGTGTTGCTTGACTGCCTCAGGGAACTCTGCGGACTCACCGACACTGTCATCTGCTGGTTCGAGTCCTTGTTAACCAACAGGAGGCAACAGGTTGTGATGGGGAATTTCTCCTCCACCCCATCCCCCTATCTTGTGGAGTACCTCAGGGATCGGTGTTAGCCCCAATGTTGTTCACAGTTTACATGCTACCCTTGGGATGGATCATTGGAAGTATGGCTTGGGTTTTCATTGCTATGCTGATCATACCCAGCCATACTTAGCCTTTGATCCAGGAACATCCAACACAGTGGATGTGCAAAACAGCTGCCTTGCTGAGCTCAACGACTGGATGGCCTCTAGCTGGTTGAGACTGAACCCTGATAAGATGGAGGTATTGGTGGTGGAGTCGAACAGAGTGCATGATAGGATGGCCTATGGATCAGAGACTGGACTTGTTCTGGGATCTGTTCCATTGAAGGCCTCCTCTATGGTGCAAAATCTTGGTGTTATTCTGGATAGGAGTTTGCTGATGGAGGCACAGATATCATCCACTGTCCGCTCCTGTTTTTTCCATCTCAGAAATATCACCAAGATAAAGCTTGTTCCACCTCTGGACCTCCCCACTTTGATGCATACCTTAGTTACATCAAAGCTTGACTACTGTAATGTGCTCTACCTTGAGGTCATGGGGAAGAACTCTCCACAGACTGCAGTTAGTACAGAACGCAGCTGCCCAGTTACTTACTGGGCAGCCAAAATTTTGCCACATTACATCGGTGTTGCGTGAGCTGCACTGGCTCCTGGTCAGGTGGAGGATTCTTTTTAAGGTGGGTCTTCTCACCTATAAGGCCCTACATGGTTGGGGCCCTGGTCATCTGTTAGACCTTCTTGTACCTGCTCTCTCGGTTCGCCCCCTCGATTCCTCCTGTGGAGGCCTCCTGGCGATTCCCAGGACGAGGTTGAAACTGGTTGGTGACAGGACCTTTGGTGTCACTGCCCCCGTCTTGTGGAATTTGCTGCCCCTTGGGGTTAAGGAGGCCTCTATTCTGGAGGTATTCAAGGCCCGCCTTAAGGCCCTCCTATTCACTCAGGCCTTTTTTGGATTAAGCTATTACTTTATAGATCTGATTTGATTATAGCCGTTGGTAATTTGATGTTTAGTTTATTATCTATGAGTAATGTTTATATGAAGTGTTATTATTTATATGTTTATAATTACTTCTGTGTTTTTATTCATCTGTTTCTGAATATGTATTTACTTATTTGTACGGCACCTAGAGCCTCCAGAATTGGGCATCTTTTAAATAAATTTTGCCTTGCCTTGCCCTGCCATTTCACCTTTCAACTAATAACATGCTCACTAAATTCAGGCTCTAGAGTCAGACTTGCTGCAAAACAGTAACATCTTAATTTATTTACACGGGGAGGGTTGGGATGGGGTAAGTGGAACAGAGATTAGCACACTTTTATAATTTGCATTCTGTTGATTTGCATTCCCCAGTAATAATAATTTTCTCCTTTTGATATTCGAGCCTGCACATATTAATCAATACTGCCACCATTCTATCTAGCGTACCTAACTAACTGCTGCAGGTATTACCATGTCCAGAACCCCCAACTGGTACCAGTCCAGAATGACATCCCTAATTCTGTCCTTGGGCACCCAGATCTTACAACTGCAGGCCTGAGGTGCAGCTGGTCAGCCAGCATTGGTGCTCTTTGCTGATTCAAATCATTTTTTCACATTTCTTTCTCTTGGCTAACTGTACTGGCTTCCTATGTCAGTGAGCATACTTGAACCATAAACTATGTACAGTCCCCAGGATTTTTGCAGGGCAGTTCCTACTGTTACTCATGGTTCTGCAGGATCAGTCCTTAGGTGGCACAGTTGGCTGAAGTCCTGGGGACAGATGGAAACAACACAGGCAGAACCAGACTCGATGCCTGAAGGAGTAGAAAAGCATACAGAGGTTGCAGCTGGATCTTCAGGCTTGATTGCAGGTCCTGCAGCTTGTCCACCTCGACCTATTATGTTGCAGGGCACATACGCAAGGCCTGCCAGCCACAGGGGACTCAGATCTGGGAGTGGCCCCATGGCCCGGCCCCCTCACCAGTCTGAGTGCCCTAGCACTCAGGTACAACAACCATGGCCCCCTGCAGCAGCAGACCCTACTTGATGGGGGTTAGTGAGTTCCCCACCTAGCCCTGGGTTTATGATAGCAACCTTAGATCATTTTGATCTTTTCTTTCAGTTCCCTGCTAAGGCATGTAGCCAGCAGTGTCTGTTACCTTCCCTGTCTCCCAGACTCCGGGGGCTGGGGAGTCAGACAACCCAGGGTTATCCCAACAGTCTTTTTCACTTGCTGTATCTCAGGAGCAGACGACAACAAGCACTCTGCCCCCCACAAGCACTTGCTAGTTCCTCTGCTTTCACAGTCTCTCAGCTGAGATCACAGCCAAATTCTCGATCTGGTACGCACTGTCACAAACCCACTCAGCAGGTCAGCCCTCTACTCCTAAAGTGCCAACCTCTGAGCGCAGTCTTGTGAACAGTTTAACAGAACAAGGTAACCCTCTTGTCTGTTTTGTGAGTTCAGATCAACCTTTGGTCTCCAGTCTTGGAGGGATTCAAACTGTGAACCTCCTGCTAGCGTACCCAATGCACAGGCTCAGATAATTCTGTCTTCGGGGGGGACCAGATATCTTTGCCTACAGGCACCTAACCAGGTATACAGAAATGAACCCTTATACTTTAATAAATACCTCAGATTATTCTTACTTTTTCCAGTTTGGTATCACCATTCAAGCTTATGCCCATTTTATGCAGTAACCATATATACTCTACTTGTAGAGGAAAGAAATCAAAGACAGACCAAGTATGCTTTAAAAAGAGTTTTACTAAAATAGATACAAATATGTAAAACACAAAATATAGAACTATTATATCACAAGACATACAAATCCTTTAAAAGAACAAGGGTTTAAACAGTGCAATTCCTACTACAGTAATTAGATTTGTCTCTCTTTCTAAATACCTGTTTAAAGTGCTCACAGATGTTTCTTTGTCAGAGTCTAGATAGAAGTGTGCCTGAAGAAAAACAGAATAATCTTTAAAAGCTGGTTTTCCCCACCTATTTTGCATGAGGTCACCTAGCTCCTCCCTGTCAAAATATATAAAAAAATATATCTATATAAAAACAGGATGTCCTTTCAAGTATTAAATTCTGCAACCTCAGCATAACTCATGTTCTTCAAATGACTTTTCTTTGATCTATTGATCAGTTTCTCCTCTCACACAGACATCAGCATTTATGATTTTGCACCAGTTTACTAAACCTGGTTTCCTCCTCTTGAAACGTCATAAAATGGATATGCTCAACTCAAGTCTCTTCTAGCCTGTAATTAGCTTCAGGCCTTCCACATCACACCTTGTCTCTAAAACCTGTGTGTGTGATCCCACATGCTGTTTCAGCATTTCTCATGGGAGACAGTCCATACATATTTGTATTATATTACAAAAAATGATCATACAGCACTCAGAACTGGCTGTCCACATCACAATCCTCCCCACCTAGACTGAATTTGGGGGCTCTGTCCCCTGCATGGGATGAGATTCTCAAATCATTTCACTCCTCATAGACCCTAGACAGCCCATCTGAGTTCTGGTTTATTGCTCCAGCCCTAAGTATGATTGTCCGATCATAACCTTGCAAAGCAAGACTCCATCTTAGCAATCTACCATTGTTTTTCCCCATCTATGTCAGCCAAACCAGGGGGTTGTGGTCAGTCTGCAGCACAAAATGCTGCCCATACAAGTATGGCTCTAATTTATTTAGGGCCCACACTATGGCAAGACACTCTTTTTCCACCGTGGAGTATGCCTGCTCCCTGGGAAGAAACTTTTTACTCAGGTATGTTATTGGGTGATCTTTCCCTTGGCTGGATGTCTGACTCAGTATTGCCCCAATACCCATGTTTGAGGTGTCAGTCTGAACTATAAAGGTTTTGCTATAGTCAGGACTTGTCAAAACAGGAGCACTGCACAGTGCCTCCTTTAGTTTGGAAAAGGCTTCCTCACAGGCTGGGCCCAAGGTCATTTTCTTGGGCATCCTTTTCTTTGTCAGGTCAGACAGGGGAGCAGCCAGGGCACTGTAACTGGGTACAAATTTTCTGTAGTACCCTGCTGTCCCTAGAAAACTCCTGACCTGCTTCTGTGTTTCTGGTCTGGGCCATGCCTGGATTACCTCTATCTTTATTTGGTTAGGATGGAGCTGTCCCTGGCCTACCACATGCCCGAGGTATGCCACCTCTCCCATGGCCACCTGGCATGTCTTGGCTTTGACAGAGAGCTCGGCCCTCTGTATCCTGCCCAGCACTTCCGTAAGGTGGGATAGGTGTTCCTCCCAGCTGGCACTAAAGATGGAAGTGTCATCCAGGTACGCCACGGCATACTCCTCAGCACCATTTAACACCTGGTTCACCAACCTTTGGAAAGTGGCCCGGGCATTCTTCATTCCGAAAGGCATTACTTTAAACTCAAATAAGCCTATCGGAGTGATGAAGGCCGACCTCTCCCTAGCTCTGTCTGTCATTTCTACCTGCCAATATCCCTTGGTCAGGTCAATAGTCATAAGGTAGGTCGCCCCCCCAACTTGTCCAGGCGTTCATCCGTCCAGGGCACTGGGTGGGCGTCGGACTTCGTGACTGCATTCAGTCCATGATAGTCCACACAGAAATGAGTAGAGCCATCTGGCTTATGCACAAGGACTACGGGTGAGGCCCAGGGGCTGTGGAATCTCTGGATTACCCCTAAATCCAGCATCTCCTCCACTTCCTTCCTAATGTCCTTTTGGACAGCCTCTGAAACCCGATATGCTATCCGCTGTATGGGCGTCTGTGTCCCTGTCTCCATGTCATGCATCGCTAAGGATGTTAGTCCAGGCTTGGCACTAAACAATGGGGCAAAGTCTGCTAAAACCTCCCTTACTTTCTGGATCTGGTCCGGGGCCAGCTGGGGAGACAATTGTACTGCCTCCACAGAGGACTCCCGCTTACTTTCTTCCAGCAAATCCAGAAGGGAGTCTCCTTCATTCGTCCCCTCCCCATGACTACACACTGCAAACACCATGTCAGCCCTATTTGCATATGGCTTCATCATGTTGACATGGTACATCCTTTCTGTCTGTCTTCTGTCAGGTAACTCCACAATGTAGTTCACGTCTTTTATCTTCTTAACCACTTTGTACGGTCCTGCCCAGTCAGCTTGCAGCTTGTCTTTCCAGACTGGAATAAGGACCATGACTTCCTGACCCACCATGTACGAGCGAGGTCTGGCTGTGTGGTCATACCACACTTTTTGTTTCTGTTGGGCAGCTGCTAGGTTGCTCTGGGTTGTCCCCATAAGTTCCTTTAGCCTTTCCCTAAACTTAAAGATGTAATCCATAATGGGAGTTCCCTTGACGGTGTGCTTGCCTTCCCAGTATTCCTGGATCAAGTCTAGGGGCCCACCTATCCGGCATCCATATAAGAGTTCGAAGGGGGAAAATCCTGTTGATTCTTGGGGCACCTCCCTGTATGCAAACAACAGGTGGGGAAGGTATTTCTCCCAGTGCCTCCCATGCTGTTCAGCAAATGCCCGGAGCATTGACTTTAGGGTACCATTGAATCTTTCCACAAGCTCATTGGCTTGTGGGTGATACGGTGTCGTGCATCTCTGCACCACCCCACACTTCTCCCATAAACATTTCATTAGGTCCAACATGAAGGAACCCCCTCAATCAGTGATAACCTCCTGTGGAAACCCAACACGGGAGAAAATCCCAAGTAAGGCATCTGCCACTTTGCCTGTCCTAAGTGAGGATAGGGTGACTGCCTCTGGGTATCGGGAGGCATAATCCACCACAGTCAGGATGAATCTCTTCCATGAGGAGCTGGGGGTATTTAAAGGCCCCACAATATCCATTCCCACCCTCTGGAATGGCTCCTCCACTATGGGCAATGGAATCAGGGTGGCTTGGGTTTTCTTGCCCACCTTCCCTATTACTTGCACCGGTGACAAGACCTGCAATACTCCTTCACCTGCTGGATGAAGTTAGGCCAGTAGAAATTCTGGGCTAACTGCTGCATAGTGCATGCGATTCTCAGATGACCAGACAAGGGAATATCATGTGCAATTTTTAGTAACTGCTCATGATACCCCTGGGGAATGACAAGCTGCCTGCCTAGCATCCCTCCCTCTGTCTGCACCACCTAAGTATACATAAATCCATTTTCCCAATAAACCTTATGCTGCCATCACCTTCCTGTGCACTGTCCGAGTCTGCCCAAGCCCTCAGCTTCTCTAAACTAGGGTCACTTCTCTGAGCAGCTGAAAACCCCTCACACATTCCCAAGGCATGGGACAGGTCCCCTTCAGTCGCTAAACTAGGGTCCCTAGCACTAGTGTCAGGGTACTCAGGATCACTGTCAATCCCAACTCTCTGACCATGGGTCACCCCTCCCTCTTCAGAGTAACCCTATGTAGCTGTGTGGTTACTTGCTACTGGGGAATTTTCTATCCCCTTTTTATTAATCTCCCCATCTGAAGACACAGGCTGGGGAACCAGCCTCTCAGTGGTTTCCACAATGGCTTCTGTGGGATTCAGGGAACTACAATTTTCCCTTGATGCTTGGCTATGGGTAACTGCACATACCATCCCCTGTTTTAGATTGTTGCCCAGGATCACATCCACTGCTAAGGTTTTGGCAACAGCCACCTGTTGCACAGTCCCCCCTGTTTCATCCCAGTCCAGGAGAACACTAGCCAGTGGTAATGTTTTCGCTTCACCACTAAAATTTTGTACAGTGACGTATTTATTGGGTATAAGCTGACCAGGCTGTACCAGATCCCCTTACACCAATGTCAGGGATGCTCCTGTGTCCCTTAACCCCTGCGTCTGTACACCATTCACCATGACTGGGTGCATGTGTTCTCTCATGTTCACAGGCATGCTTCCAGGGACACACAAACAACCCACTTCTTTCCTAGCACCATTCTGTGTATTATTCACCCTTTTGAGACACTGTCTGGCAATATGCCCAGTTTCTTTACATAACCAACATTCACTTCTCTTTTCAGAGAAATCTTTTCTCTGAAACTTGGGGCTAACTGGTTTTGGTGGAGGCAGTGATGGTTTAGCTGTCCTGAAGGTGAGCTTTTCCCTTTCTGCGCTGCCAAGCCCACCCCATTTGCTCTCAGAGCAGGTCTGCTCTTGGCATAGTGGTCCAAGAGTTCAGCAGCCTCTTGCACCGTTTTGGGATCTCGGTCCTCTAGCCAGGTTTTTAGCTCTGCTGGGCATGCCCAATAAAACTGTTCTAATAGAATAACATTTTCAGTTTTAACAACAGAGTTTGCCTCAGTTCCTTCCCACCAACATTTTAAAAACTGATGTTTCATGGCTAGCTCCTCATAGCTCATGTCAGGGCTTCTCCTGAGCTTATGGAATTTAGCTCTGTATGATTTAGCAGTTAATTCAAACTTTTTTAACAGTGCAGCTTTAACTTTGCTGTAATCATCACTGTCTTCATTGTCCATTTGACCCAATGCATCCCGAGCTTTCCCGGTAAGTAGCGGGGATAGCTGGAAGCTCTAGGAGTCTCTAGGAATTTTAGCCTGAATGCAAACTTTTTAAAAAGAATTTAAAAAGGCATCCATATCCTCCCCCTCTTTAAATTTGGCTATTAATTTCAAATTAAATTTGTAACCCAGTCCTGCAGTCCCAGATAAACCCAAGCCACTTACCTGCTCTGGTGCCGCTGGTCAGAGTCGTAGCTTCTCCAGTTCATGTTGCCTCTGGTGCTCCTGCTCCTCAGGGTCAGTGTTTCTCTGTTCTTGCTCTGCCTCTCAGCGTTCTCGTACTGTCTCACGGTCTGCCTCTCGTTGTTCATGGTCCGCCTCTCACTTTTCACGCTCTGCCTCTTGGTGTTCTCGCTCTCTCTCTTCTCCTGGAACTCCAGCACCATCCTGTGCAACTCAATTTGCAGCCTGAGTACTTCTGGATCCAGGATACTGGTGACCTTCCCCTGCTGCTGTAGCCCTTTGCTGGCACTGGCCCTGTTGTCCTCCTCATCGGATCTGGACCCTGCACTGGCTGCTAGCCCTGCCACACTCGAGGTCTGGTCCTTTTCAGTCACTGTCTGTGACTCACTGCTCTGGGTATCTGCTACCATCAGGGCATCTATGAGGTTCTGCTTGCTGGCTTTCACCACAAACGAGACTCCTCTGTCCCTGCACAACTGCTTTAAGGAGTCTACAGTGTGCCTGCTGTAGTCGGAAGTCATCTTCCCTCACTACTGCTACTCTGACTTGCACCTTAGGAAAAAAAAATAAAATGGGTAGGAACTTGACTGTACACCAAGTAATACAGTTCTGTTTCCTTTTTAAAATAAAATGCTGCCTTTTTCTTTCTTTGCAAGTGAGCTTACGGTCTCAGCTGACACACTGAACAATACAAGCTTGTGATACCAAAATTATGCCACCACTGCCAACCAATCTGTCACAAACCCACTCAGCAGGTCAGCCCACTACTCCCAAAGAACCAAACTCTGAGTGCAGTCTTGTGAACAGTTTAACAGAACAAGGTAACCCTCTTGTCTGTTTTGTGAGTTCGGATCAACCTTTGGTCTGTAGTCTTGGAAGGATTCAAACTGTGAATCTCTTGCTAGTGTACCCAATACACAGGCTCAGATAATTCTGTCTTCGGGGGGCCAGATATCTTTGCCTACGGGCACCTAACCAGGTGTACAGAAATAAACCCTTAACTTCAATAAAGACCTTAAATTATTCTTACCTTTTTCCAGTTTGGCATCACCATTCAAGCTTATACCCAGTGTATGCTGTAACCACATATACTCTACTTGTAGAGGAAAGAAATCAAAGACAGACCAAGTATGATCTAAAAAGAGTTTTACTAAAATAGATAAAAATATGTAAAACACAAAATACAGAACTATTATATCACAAGACATACAAATCTTTTAAAAGAACAAGGGTTTAAACAGTGCAATTCCTACTATAGTAATAAGATTTGTCTCTCTTTCTAAATACCTGTTTAAAGTGCTCACAGATGTTTCTTTGTCAGAGTCTAGATAGAAGTGTGTCTGAAGAAAAACAGAATAATCGTTAAAAGCTGATTTTCCCCACCTATTTTGCATGAGGTCACCTAGCTCCTCCCTGTCAGAATATATAAAAAAAATATCTATATAAAAACAGGATGTCCTTTTCAAGTATTAAATTCTGCAACCTCAGCATGTTTCATGTTCTTCAAATGACTTTTCTTTGATCTATTGATCAGTTTCTCCTCTCACACAGACATCAGCATTTATGATTTCACACCAGTTTACTAAACCTGATTTCCTCCTCTTGAAACGTCATAAAATGGATATGCTCAACTCAAGCCTCTTCCAGCCTGTAATTAGCTTCAGGCCTTCCACGTCATACTTTCTCTCTAAAACCTGTGTGTGTGTGTGTGTGTGTGTGTGTGTGTGTATATGATCTCACATGCTGTTTCAGCATTTCTCATGGGAGACAGTCCATACACATTTTTGTAATATTACAAAAAATGATCATACAGCACTCAGAACTGGCTGTCCACATCACACACACCAATTCCAGAACTCTATCTCAGAAAGCATTCCAAAAGTCTCTTTTCTCACCATGCAGGTGCATAGCAATTTTTCAGTCTGAAGAAGCTTTCTGTCTTCACAATCCACTCCTTTTCCTTTTCTCACACTTTCTCCACCAATGAGGTGTAGGCAAAAGTATTCATCTTTTCCCAGGCTTAGATGCAACCTTTGTCCTTTTTCCAGGCTCAAGACACAATCTTTGTCCTTTTTCCAGGCTCAGGACACAACCTTTTCCTTCATCTCAATCACTTCACCACTGTGGTGCAACTTCTCTTCTCAACATCAGAACTCTTGCAGCTCTCCTTCTCTGCAGAGCTGCCTGCACATTCTCCTCCAGTTCACCTCATATGGGGGAAGGCAAACACCCAGCCCTGGGGGACAGATTGCTGGCAGCCCCCAGGCAGGCCCTCTCCCAACCTTGAAGCCCCATTCTCTAAAAGGGGGCAGATCCCCCACCTTTTCTGTGGAGGGGCTCTCCCCAGACTGCCTCAGAGTCCAAAAGTTCTGTCCTTTTGGGGAGCTTTTGGCAGCTCCCCATTGACTGGGGCCACTGTCCTCAAGAAAATTTAATTTGTATGAGGCTCCTTTAATGCCTTATTGGTGTAGAAAAATGCACCTGGATTTTCCCCAGTATTTTCCTCCATAAGTCCTTTTGCACAGTCCCAGAGTCCCTGACAAGAATCCTGACTTTGTGGTTGGTTGTCTCGTGTCATTTGGCTGCTGAACATACTGCTAGATAAACAGTCCCACTGCAGATTTTACAGTGTCCCAAATTAAACAATCCCTGCAGCCAAACAGTAATCTTTCATTTAGTTGTTTCCCTACAGAACCATAGCCACCCCTGTGCCCCACTAAGTGACTGCACTCTCTACCATTTTTCTTTTGCCCTTGTGCAGTCACTGCTGCCATTTTAGCTAGTCCCCAGTCAGCTTATACAGTCCCAGTACAGTTCATGCACTATGCCACAGTATCTTCTTCACTGCCACCCACATAACAAACAGTTATTGCCCCTTTTCCCCACAGGTGTGTAGAAACCCTTTTTCCCTGACACACCTTGGAGCCATTTAAACATTTTGATGATTCCTCTCTCTGTCGCTAGTGCTACATTACTTTCCCCAGCACTAGACAGGCTCCAGCACCTGCCTTATGCATGAGCCGTCTCATAAATATTAATGAGGTGGCTCCAAATCCCCAAGTGTGATTGGTGCTCACAAAAACTCCTCTCCCTTCCTCTCCTGCCATCTCTCCAGTTTGCTTAAAGTCTCCGGTCCCCATCTTGCCTGCCAAAGGGACCAGGACCATCAGAGAGATGATGTCAAAGGCCGCCGAATGACTGATCAAAAATGCACCTGTGCACATGCACAGAGCTCTGCCCAGCGCCAAAGTGCCAAAATGGGTGGCAGCTCCATGATCTAGCTCCTCCGGCCCTGCTCCTGCAAAACTAATGTGGGTGCCAGAGGGATGATCCAGGGAACTACAGGGGCACAACAGGACCAGGGAAAAAGAAATGGAGAGGGGAACAAACCCTGGGGGAAAACAGGAGCCCCAGAAGGGGCAGAAAGGTAAGCCCCAGGACAGGGGGGGGGTTACACATGCCAACCAATTCCATGAGGGAGGCCAGTGTTAGTTACTGATGCATTGCAGGCCAGGTAGGCTGAGGCAGTAAAGAACAAAAGAAACTGCTACTGAAAAACAGGAGCATGTGGGAACTGAAAACTAGGAAGTAGCATGCTGCTGAACTGAACAACTAATTAAACAACCAGAACACAAAAGAGAGTGGCTACCTTTCTAGGAGCCAGGTGTAAACATTTAAGAATAATATTTAAACTGAGAGACTGCAAATGGTATAACATCAAAAATGGGAGCCTACAATAGCACAGGTCAAAAGAAAAACAACACAGGCAGGACACTATGAAAAATAGAAGCACACAAGGACCAAAACAGAAAGAAACACAAGGTACATGAGAAGATGAGTGCAGCAGGAATGGCTGACTGAGAAAAGCACAAACTGCAGCCAGAAAGGTACAGTAGACAGCAAAATAAAAATCTAGAAAGCCAGTTGAGCACAAATCAAACAGAAAGCCCAAAAGCATAAAGGGGAAGTGGGAGACAAACACCAGGAGAATGGGGGCAGAGCCCTGGTACAGCCTCTGGCTTCAGCAAAGAAACAATTCTTCTGAGTGAGGCTGGAGGTCAGGCAGGGGGCACAGCTGATTGCACCCATCCACTGAACTGCAGGCATAGCCTCTGAACTCATTTTAACTCATCTTTTATGGAATTCATTTCAGTTTCAGTGCCTGGTAAGTTAAGCATTTACCACAAATAAAGGAGACGATTACTCTATATACAGTAGGATTAGGGACAAACATTTAATAATTTGCACACCGTATAATAGTACCTTCCATTTAAAGAAAAGACAAGATATCTCCCATTGGACTCATGATGAATTAGGCTACATATAAGTGAGAATGTACAATCAGTCACGTACCTTAGGATATAGTGTGGCTATTCAATTAAGGTATTTCTTCTGGGGGCAAAATATCCTGCCTTCGCCCCTTAAGCCCTGGCAGACACTGGTAGGCACCGCTTGCCTCTGCTAGTGTGTTGCCTCTCCTGCATGCTCACAGGTGTTTGCATTTTAACCTGGTGAACTGGAAGTGTTTTAAGTGGGACTTCCTGTTTCACAATTTCTCAGAAGTTTTATTTAAAAGTTTATAAAAGCTGCTGTTCCCATAACATGCAAGGTTCCACAGCTTAAAAATTAATACAGTATATCCATATAATCCTCTTTGGAGATCTACTTTGAAATGTTTGTCTAGATACATAGTAGTCTAGATCTCCAGTTACCTAGCATGCACAAGTTCTCTCACAGAGAGCTTGGAAAGGGACAGACAGGACAGATTTTCTTGTGTTGCTGTTTTCCTTTTTGTAGCACAAACAGACAGGTGCTACAGCATATACAAATCAAATAAATGTAAATGCTTGCTCTGAATTCACCATTCAACAGAGGCTTGACCGTCAGGGACCCTGGCAATGATACGCTTCACTGTTACTGTGTATCATTCTTCATAACACTATCCTGGTTCAAGTATTGAATGCCTCTCCATTGCAGGTCCAACCTGCAGATACCATTTGGCATAGAATAAATGTGCAGCACTGCAGTTTCTGTATCACATGCTTAGTGTGGTGTTTCCTTCCTTCTTGTCTGTAATGTTAGCTTGAAGTCATGGGCATTCGCTTTATGGAATCCATCTTCTAACTCCATTCCAGTCAGACTTCCATCCCAGCCATTCCACCTCAACCTCTCTGCTGAGGGTCATGGGCCACATTCACTTCAACTCACACAAGGGAAAAGGCACAGGGGCCTTATTAACGGACCTATCAAAGGCTTTTGACAACACTGACCACCCTTGGCTTCTATTCAGACTAGCCGAGTCTGGTGTCTCCCCCACAACCTTAGCATGATTTTGTTCCCACTGAAAAAAATTGCAGTCAATCCATCAAACTTGGCCCACATACTGCCACTGCTCTACTTGGGGGTTCCCCAAGGTTCAGTTCTTGGGACCCTGCTTTTCACCATTTTCATCAGCGACCTCCCCAGTCCATCTCTGACAGCAAATATGTATGCATGCAGATGATACCAAAATCTATGCAACTGGTACTTCTGTCTTCTCCAAAGAGAAATCCCTCCAGCAGGACTTTTCTGCCATCTAAAAATGGTTCCTGGACTACGATCTTGTAATGAGCCAAAAGAAGATGGTATCCATGCTGTTTGGCTCCAGGCAATGGGTCAATGCCACCCCTTCCTCCCTGACCTTGTGCTGACTGGACAGGTCCCCACTGGATGGCACTGGGTCAATATGTCACCCCCAGAATAGTGTGGCAATAGCTGTGCAAGCTAGACCATGTGAGCATGTAGAGTGACAGGGGGATGACAGCGAAAGGAAAATACTGTTATCCCTGTTGCTTTGCTTGTAATTCATGAGCTAATAAATAACTGCATGCTGGGGCCTGTTCAAGCTGTTCCTGTGGCAGAGTGGCTAGGGCACAGCACATGGTGTAATTGGGAGACCTGGGGCCATGATTCAGTTCCCCCCAGGTCTCTCTGCTACTACTTGTTTTGGTGTATTTGAAAAAAACTGCCCCCTTCAGAGTTTCTCCCATCCCTGAAGTCCCCCTCAGAGTTAGTTATTTAATTTCATGGGGTGTGGAGGTGAAGTCCTCGCAAAAACCTTAAAGTCCCATTGTTGCCAATGGGCGTGCTGTTCCCGACAGGTCAGTGTTTTGCCCAACTCTGTGTTCTGCGCTGTTTGGCTGTGGCATTTTTAGCTGTCCTGTTTTTGCATGCGACATAATGACCCCGTTCCCCACTGGATTTGGTCAACACTTATAAGTACCTTGGCCTCCACTTGAACCAGCACCTTAACTACTCCAAGAATATCTCCTAAGTGGTAGCTAAGTCCTAAGTTAAGCCTGGTGTCCTCTATAGATTTAAGAATCATCTCCCTTGTCATGCTGGTGACCCAAGTTCATACCCTGCACCTGGACCACAGGAGTATAGACTGGCAGGGAGGGTTAAGGGTGTCCATGCAGATGCTCTCCTCCCTGGGAGGGAAGGTGCAGTATGCATCACTTGAGTGGCTCCTGGTTGTTCCCCAGTGGAGGTGCACTTGGCAGAGTGGGTTATCTCGTGTGGCCATTCATCCTTACCAGGATGCCACAAGCATGTGGCCGCTACATGGGAGGGGGAAGGGATGGGGAGGAAATGGAGGATGGCCCATCTTGAGGCACTGGACAATAGCCCCTTGTGGAGTCCCTCATGCTGCCATCTTCCAGCACACCATCCTCACCCCAGACCATAACCCCAATGTACAACACTTTCTTTCCTGGTGGCAGCAGGGGCCCCCCAGGCAGGGATAAGCCAGACCATCAGGGGTGACAAAAAAGCTTGGGGACCCTAATGTCAGGTACAGCAGCAAGGTGGTAGAGTGGTCAGCTGAGGGGCCAAAGCTAGGGAGCCCAAAAGAGTGGGGCTCCAGGGGCAAGGGCAGACCAAAAAAAAAAGAATTGTCTCCAACAAAAGATAAAGAAACAGACTGCAGAACAATCTATCCTTCCCCTTCCAGAGTACAGGGATGTAGTCTACTTGGGTGCAAATTCCACCAACCTAGACAAAATAACCACCATGTTCAATGTGCTATGCAGTTTTGCATTGAGCTGTCCCCTCTGAACACATCAGTGTATTATATACATCACGTTGGGGTAGATCCCCCCATACAAGACAATTGATGTACACTGCTCTCATGGGTGCAAACTGCTGGTCTGGCAAACTATCAACAAATTAGCCAACCTTTTATCTCCCACAGCCAACCCTGCCTACTCTCTAAGATCTGAGGTGAACTGTCATCTCCAGTTCCCTCTATATAAACACAAACTAGGCCAAGCCTTGATTACCTACAGACTCCCCAATATTTAGAAAGCTCTGCCCTCCAATGTTACTGCCCCTCCCCTCAAAACAAGCAAGGCCCTAATCAAGATGCACTTCAAATCTCCACTGTTCTGCTCCTGATGTCCCCCCATTCTGTCTTTAGCTCCTCCCCTCCATGATGGGCCAGTTGCTATACTCATCTCTGCCATGGTACTAATGAACCTGAAAATGGCTGCACATCATTTTTTGCAACTATGTTGATTTGTGACTCATACTTATAGTGGTGTCACCTGCTCTGCAATGAAAAAATGTGTTTGCACTGTACTGCTTGATAACTACCGTGTTTGCTGAGCTGCTTGAAATATTGTTGTGTTTTCTTGCTCTGTGAATTTGTACCCTTCTACTCTTACCCCACCCCCCAAGTCACAACTGGAAACAAGTCCAAAGGTTTCTCTGCACTCCCAAGGAAGACTACACTCTGAGGAAGTCTGGGGAGTGAGTTTGGTGAGTGGAGACACCAGCTCCACAGCACACAGCTTTAAAGGACCTCTTACTAGTACCAATAAATCTTTTTTAGAATTTACTTGGAAGGTATCCTGGCTTTATCTGCACTTGGGAGTGCAGAGCAACCTTTGGACTACTTTGAGTTAGTTTGGGTTTAGCAACCCCCACTTCTACACCCAGCTTCCAGCAGCTGAGCACACAGTTAGGAGGAATGGAACACTTCACAACTGGAAACAAGACATTGGCTCTGTGTGCTTACCTGGTAAATCTGTTACAAATTAAATAAATGAATGAAGCAGAAGTGAGTGTGAACATTCATGCACCTGACATGCAGATGGGAACATAGAGTGGTTAGGAACACTGTAAGTTATGATTTGAATCAAAAGGCTCTTCAGTGCCTGGTTTCTTTCCTTACATTTCCATCAAGGTGTCAAGAAAAGAACCCTGATCCTGCCACTCTTGTATCTTTGGGGAGTCATCCTCCCCTTGAGGGCCCAGGTTACAAACAACTGGCCGTATGCAGTGTCAAGGCATACAGTAAGCATACAGTCCTACTTCAAGCTATACTTCACATACAGCGAGCCCTCTGTGCAGTGCGCCCCTCAAACACAGTGAACTGCATCTGCACTGTACCCCTCAAACACTGTGATGGTTGCTAATTTAGACAGAATCTGGTCTTACCTATAATACCTTTCTCAAAGGCAAGAGAACATCATGAAGGCAGGTTTATATTCAACAGCTGTCTCATTAACAGAAGATGTTCTTGTTAATGAAAAATAAAGGCACCTTTACATTAATGGACATCAGCAACATCTCATGATCAACATCATTTTCCACTTGGAACTAGAAAAGAGTGAGTTTGCTCTTAAATGGAACAATCAAAAGTACAAAAGTATCTTCTGCCTGTGATTGTTATATATCTAGAATCTGACATATTATCGGTGTATCTTTTTTATATATGCTCAATTTTCAGTCTTATTGTTGATATAATGTGTTGGTAAAAACAGCAGGATTTAAAAAATGTTTCAACTACTTTGCATTTTTACATATCAATACAGGGATATTGTAGCAACATGCCTTACTTGATGTATCGACTTAGCTGACCTGAAGTTCCTAATCCTGGTGGGTCCAAAGTTAACTCATTTTATATAATTAGTGAGATTTTTAAATGGAATGCTATAGGTGCAATTCTGGATTTTGTAATGCACCAGGTGCACCCAAAAGACAGCAAAATGTATATATTTTACCACATTTACGATGCTTGCACCTACTTTACAGTACAGTAATGATACATGTCATTATAGGGCTTCAGACATGCAGCAAGATGCAGCATATGCCACATAATGTAGACTACCTTTTAGGTGGTCTTAATGCTGCATGTGTTGGGGATGCAGAACAGTTATACTGCAAGTCTCAGAGGCAGCTATGAAAATTCATCCCCTTATCTTTCGAAAGGTGTAACTTTTAAACCACTGGTGACATCAGGAGTGGTGGAATAAAATAGATCCAAAAGTGCAGTCAGACATATCCATTCATATCAAATGTCTACCTGTCCGAATATGTGGGCTGTGTTAGCATTGGGCACAGTGACTATGCAAGGTGGTAACACTGTCCACTGTAGAAAAATGACACACAAAGCCAAATGGAGATAGTATATCCCAAATAGGATAGCACCTTTTGCTCCTGTGAGTCATAGTCAGTGGCCGGCATGCTAATGAGCACAGATGATGTGCAAGATGCTAGGGCACTTGCATTGCAAGATAGGTGTGTCAGGTGACATTGGGGTGGGTGCTGAGTGGGTGTGCGGGGAGGGGTTTTGGCAGTGATTAGGTGGGGGCTGAGGGTTCCACTAGACTATCAAGGAATGGACTATATTAATATTTTTCCAGATCAGTATGGTGTGTGGGTGTGTGTGTGCGTGTGTGTGTGAATAGGGAGACACTAATGGGGACTGACAACTTTTACAGTCAGTCCACCACCTTGTGCAGAAACGGGGAGGAGTCAAGTGTTGATGCATCACTATGCAATTTAATGAGTGGGGTTTAGAAAACTTTAAACAATGCTGTGACAGTTGCTGTTTTGTACTTTCAAAACCTCTGACTATATCATTGTGCTCTTTAGATAAGTCATTTGTATGAGTGCCGCAGTATATTCTTTGCTTAGGTACTTTCTGCTTAGCATCATGCCCAAAGGGCCGCTGAATATGGCCCCTGCATTGTATGAATGCACAAAGCCCAGTTAGAGCATTGCTAACATGTTTAGAGACATGCTAACCTTCTGTACATGGGGCTCTATGATTCTATATGAAGATAAATCATTTGTTTTTATTTGGAGCACTTCTGCACTCAAAATAATTTTTAAACACACTCTACAAACTCACCCCTATTATATACACATGAATAGATCATATTGGTACTCTAACTCATCCACTACTGTTACTGTATTATGATCTCCCACACTGTGCCTGAAAATAGACAATTTTATGTCTGGTGCACTTACCTGGTCACCAGAAAGTAAAAGCAAATAAATCAATCAAGCAATCATTATGGATTTCATGTATCAATTCATATTTATTCATGTCAATAGTATATGTCAAAAAATAAGTAAAGCAATACTATTTTTACTTTTCAAAGATAGTAACAGCATACTGTTTTTTTAATATTGATAATGTGAAATGTAAGCTATTTCCTTATATTGATGCATAAATGATCATATTAATATAATAATTTTGAGGCTTGATATTAAAAAGTGAGATAATTTAATAAAAAAATGGGGATTACTGCCACCAGGACTGGGGGTATTGCAGACGTGAGGGGAGCGGGATTCCAATGGCCTAAAGTTCAACCCCCGTGAAACCATTTGGACATTGCAGAGAAGTGATTTATTTTGCTATTAGGCCTGAATTTGGAATCACGGTGGTACAGGGTGATTATCCTTATTTTCTAGTAAAGGAGCTATGCTACAGGAAAGGGGTTTATTGTACATTGTGCAAGGGCTGTGGTGCTGTGTACTTTCTTTTACAGATGAACTCTGAAGGGGGCTGTTTAACTGCGGTTGTGCTCAGTAGCTGTGGGCAGGGTTAATTGTTTTCCCACACAGAAGGAGCTGAACCGGTTGGATCGACAGTGTGTCCATCGGACACGGTGACTACAAAAAGATAAAGTGCCTCATTGTTTTTCACCACGGAGGTGAAGTGGGTCAACTGAGTTCACCACACAGGCTGTGGGAGCAGGGGGTAATGGCTGAGTGACATCAGGTGGGCACCAGACTAATCACTCGAGTCCAAAAAGAGCACCAACTCAAACAAAGGCTGGGGGCTTTAAAAAGCCTCACGTTAAGCTGCAGCCTTTCAAATGGGGATTACCACCACCAGAACTTGGGGGTAAGATTGCAGATTGAGGGGAGCAGGATTCCAACAGCCCAAAGTTTGGCCCCTGTGAGACCATTTGGACACTGCAGGCAAGTGATTTCTTCTGCTATTAGGCCTGAACTGAGAATCACAGTGGCACGGGGGTGATTATCTTTTTTTTCTAGTAAAGGAGCTATGCTATGGAAAAGGGGTTTATTGTACATTGTGCAAGGGCTGTGGTGCTGTGTACTTTCTTTTACAGGAGAACTCTGAATGGGTCTGTTTAACTGGGGGTTGTGCTCAGTAGCTGTGGGCAGGGTTGATTGTTTTCCCACACAGGAGAAGCAGAATTGGGTGGATCAATGGTGTGTCCATCGGGCACAGTCAGTACATAAAGATACAGTGCCTCATTGTTTTCCATCACTGAGAAGGGGTTGGCCTAACCTGCCCTCCCCATCCCACCCTGCCCTCCCCATCCCACTTTCTCCAAGATAGTCCACCTTTATAGATGAACTATTGGGAAAGGGTTTTACTACTTCCTGTGTAGGCCTGGCCAGGTGGGGGCTACAGCCACATCACATAGCCACATAGAGGAAGTATTGGTAGGAGATAAAGAAACAGGGAAGGGGTGAGTCAAAATGAATTAGTTAATTAATTAATTAATTAAAAAAATATTTAGATACTGTGGAAGGGAGAGGAAGTTGAAATCTGCCTTGAATAACCTTTCATAGCACAAAAGAGGGTGGCATATGGCCGATCTGGGATACAGAAGGTTGGGCTAAGGGGACACATATAGGCACAGAAGGGGGCTAGGAAGGAAGGAAGGAAGGCAGAAAATCAGGAGGGTCAGATTGTGGGGGAGGAAATAAGGTAGGCCGCAGGGCATTCAAAGGCTAAGTGAGCTGAGGAGGTAATGAAAAAGTAAAGAAGGAGGGCATATCATTGGCCAACATGTGGCAGCCAAAGGATGGGGGTGGGAGCTGGGGTACAGAATGGTAGGTGAGCTGGAGAAGATAGATGGGGTGACAAGGGGAAAATGGGAGGATTGTCAGTTGTGATGGTTCTGGTGCTGCCATCTTCCTAGGAACACTGTAGAATGTAGGCGACTGTCAAGTCTGTAGGCAACTTGGGCAACTTAAGGAGGAAACTGAGTGTCTCAGATGAACATTGGGAATGAGGGGGATGACAGGTGGGCTGGGGAGCAGGGAAAAAGAGGTAGCAGATTGAGACAGGGGGTCAAGGATGAGAGGAGTATGAGGCAGGAATCTAGAAGGTCACCCCAGAGACAGGATGCACCTATGACACAGATTCCAAGAGAGGTAGAAGGGGGAACTGGATGGCAGTGGGGGAGGGGCAAGGCAATAAGGGGAAAGCAATAGGCATAGGAAGAAGGAAGAGAGAACAGGGCAAAGGGGCTAAGGACAGCACCGGGGGGATGAAGTCCTCAAACAGGTTCTCTATCCTGCTGGGTCTGGATGAACAAGGGGCCAATGCTATGCTAGAAGGGCAGAAGGAGACGCATACATATCAAAATAGTGAAAGACATGTGGGAAGGAGAGAGAGGCTCAGGCCAAGAGGGGTAACTGTGGTTGGGAGGCTGTGAAGTCATGTAGGGAGGTTAACACAAGGGGGGCTAAGGGCAGGGAGGTACCTGGGGTAAGGTGGCTGGGAAGCCAGAGGGAGAAGATAGCACAGCAAGCATGAGCAAAGAGAACCAGAAGGAAAGAGGCTGAAGCAGGGCAGCAGCATCTCCAGGGGAGGAACCCATAGGAGGGAGAAGATAAGCCTGGGGGGGGCAAACCAGGAAGAGACTAAGGGCAGAGAGGAAGCTGGGGAACAGGGGGGAGACAAACACAGGAAGGAGAGATAGCATAGAAGGCACTCTATGGACAAGAGGCTGACGGGGAAGGAGAGAGTAGCAATAATAGGGAACTCCATCCTGAAGGGAATACAATGGGGTAAATGGGAATTCTGGCAGTGGCAACAAGAGGATGAAATGCATGCCAGGCATGACAGCAGGGAGGGTGGGACTGATATTATCAAACTGTGTGGAGCCGGGAAGGTCACACATTGTAGTTCATTTGGGCACAAATGATCTGGCAGGCTACGAGGTGAGGGTAACACAGGAAAGGTTCTTGGAGCTGGGTAGGATTTGTAGAGGATTGGGCAAATCAGTGACCTTCTCAGAAGTGTTGCCAGTCCAAAAAACAAGCACAGTTAGAAAGGTGAGGATTGAGGACCACCTTCACTGAGAACTGATCTAGAGAGGGGGCTGGGAGAACAGATCAGAAGAGTAGGGGCCAGAGGAAACATAGTAATTCTGGGAGACTTCAATCTGCAGGGAGTACACTGGGGCACCCCAGCTACCACCTGCAGCAGGGAACAGGTCCTCCTAGATGCTATCCAGGACTGTTTTCTGACTCAGGGAGTCAAGAAGCCAACAAGGGAGGATGCCATAGTAGATCTAGAGTTGTCAAATAGGGTGCAAGTCCAGGACATGGAGTTGAGGGAACCGCTCACAGGTAGTGACCACTGAACAGTGTGGTTTTCAATCTGCATGGGGAAGGAAGCTGCCAGGACTAAAACAAAGGTGGAGGCTTTAGGAAGACAGACTTCAACAAGATGGACAGCATAGTGTTGGAGCACCTGGCAAATGTCCGACCAGGGAAGAATATGGACCAAACACAGACTATCGTCAAGATGGGGTTGCTTGAGGACACTAACACTTGTACAGAGGCTTTATAAAAGAACACCAGAACCAAGAGGCCAAGCTGGTTTAATAGCAAGGTGGCGGGAAAGGTAAGGGAGAAGACAGCAGCCTTCCTGATGTACAAGCGTACTGCAAGGGAAGTAGACAGGGAGATTTACATGGAGACGTCTTGAGAGGCAGGCAGGGAGGTCCAGGTAGCCAAGGCTAAGAAAGAACTAAGACTGGCTCAGGGGATGAAGAAACTTGAGAAGGACTTCTTCCACTACATTAAGGAGAAAAGAAGTAGAAGGATGGGATTGTTATGATCAAGAGTGAGGGAGAGTGAGTGGAGAAGGGTGTGGAACAAGTAGAGGCACTTAATAAGTACTTCTGCTCTATCTTCACCAGGGATGCTAGTGGGCCCATACCAAAGGGGAAGATCAGGATGCCCCTTGGGGGGGGAGGAGTTTGAAGCAGAGATAGAGGTAGACAGGGTCTTAGGACTTAAGGAACTGCAGGTGGACAAGGCTCCTGGCCCAGATGGGGTACAGCCATGGGTTCTGAGAAAACTGGTGCAGATATTGGCAGCTCCACTGATGGACCTACAGTATTTAACACCTCGCTCAAGGTGGGGTATGCCTCTCAGGACTGCAGGACAGCTCATGTGGTGCCTATCCACAAGAGTGGCCCTAGAGATGAGCTGGAAAACTACAGGCCAGTCAACCTACCCTCCAGAGTGGATAAGATAATGGAGGCCACTCTGAAAGAAAGGCTCATGTCCTTCCTAGAAGAAAATGGTCTCCAGGATGACAGGCAGCATGGGTTTATTAGGGGGAGGTCATGTCAGACCAACATAGTGGACATCTTTGACTGAGTTACAAGGACCTTGGACAAGGGGCAGGCAGTGGATGTGCTTTATCTGGACTTCAGTGAGGCATTTGACTTAGTGCCTCATGGCAGGTTGGTCAGCAAGCTGAGGTGCCTGGGAGTTGGGGAAAAACTGATGGGCTGGGTAAAGAGTTGGCTGATAGATAGGAACCAGAGAGTAGTGGTGGTGGGGGGGGAGCTGTCTGAACCTAGACCTGTGACCAGGTGTGTCCCACAGGGCTTGGTATTGGGACCTATGTTGTTCAATGTATTTACTGGTGACATAGCAGAGGGGGTCAAGATCAAAATCTTTTCTTTTTGCAGATGATACTAAGCTCTGAGGGAGGGTGGACACAGAGGAGGGGAGACAGGATCTAAGGGGAGGACCTGGCAAAGCTGGAGAAATGGTCTGGCATTTGGGTTTTAATGCTAAAAAATGTAAGGTGATGCACATGGGAGTCAAAAATCCACAGGCCAGCTACTGGCTAGGGGGAGTTCAGGTGACAGTATTGGAAGAGGAGAAGGACCTGGGGGTTATGGTGAGGGGTTATATGAAACACACAGCACAGTGCCGAAAGGCAGCAGCTAACACAAACAGAATGCTGGGCTGCCTAGCCAGGGGAATCATCTGTAAGAAGGAGGAGGTTATTCTGCCACTGTACAGGTCACTGGTGAGGCCACACCTGGAGTATTATGTCCACCCTACCTTAAGAAAGATATCAAACTACTCAAGGCAGTACAGCAGAGATCAAGCAAATTGATTTAGAGCATGGGGACAGAACATGTGAGGAAAGACTGAGCAACATGTACTCTGGAGGAAAGGAGAGAGAGATATGATGCTCTCCAACATGTTACCTCTACAAACAGGTATCTGCCTCTATCTCTGAAATCATACAAAGGGGCAGAGGACACTGCAGCACTGGAGCTAGCTAAACAAAACACATCCAAAACAGGAACCAAAACAAAAAAAACCAAAAGGAAATCCAAAAAACTTCTGATCATTGGAGACTCCATGATTTGGGGAGTTGATACCTATTTCCAGCCAGGGGTAATGGTCAGATGTCTCCCAGGTACATCAGCATGGAGAGACACTGACTGCATTGCTAAAATTGTTCAGGAAGCAGGAGAAAACATTGACATCCTGGTACACATAGGGACTAATAATCTCGCCAGCTGGTCAGTTGTGGAGACCAAGGAACACCTGACCAGGCTGGGTAACAAACTATCATCCATTTTGTCCAGCATCTCATTCTCTGAGATCCTGCCAGTCTGGGAGAGGAGGGCAGATGGATGGAAGGTCAGAGAAGGGGAGATGGGAAGACAAACATGTGGCTCAAGGGCTGGTGCCAGAAAAAAGGACACAAATTTGTAGGGAACTGGCAACAGCTTGGGGAACGAAAGTTCTTTAAATTTGATGGACTGCCTCTGACTAAGGAGGGAGTAAGTGCATTGGGGTAGACGTTTGACATCTTTGCAGAATATTTAAACTAACAAATGGGGAGAGGGGTGCAGTACCCCATACGTCAAATGAGAAGAACACCCCTTCCCTCTCAGCTACTGGTCAAACTGGAGTTCAGCATGTTTGCAGTTCATTTACATCACCAGATAAGAAAAAAGGTCCAGCTCCCCATATGACGCACAGGGGAAACGCCAGACCTCATCTGACTACTAACGCACTGAAATCTGGACAATGGAAAATCATGTACCCAAATGCTCACAGTCTGGGAAACAAGATCCCAGACCTGCAGGCAATAATGACAGAGGCTAAACTGGACATAGTAGCAATTAGCGAGATGTGGTTTACCAGTAACCACACTTGGGAGACTTCAGTACCTGGCTATGTACTGTTCAGAAGAGACCAAGGTGCAAAAGGGGGTGGAGTGGCCCTGTATATCAATGAAAATATCAAAGCTACAGAAATTCAGAAACATAGAAACATAGACTTTGACAGCAGATAAGGACCGCTTGGCCCACCTAGTCTGCCCATTTCCATACCTAGAGGATAAGCTGCAGATCCTATTTAACCAACAGCCTATTTCTTCCTACCCCCCACAAAAGTTGCCTTATGTCTGTCCCATGCATTCTTGAATTCTCCCACAGTTTTAGACCCCACAACCTCCTCAGGAAGACTGTTCCATGCATCCACCACCCTGTCTGTGAAAAAATACTTCCTCACATTGCCCCATAGCTGTCCCCCCTCTATCTTCAAGTTGTGTCCCCTTGTTCTTGCACATCTCTTTTTCTGAAAGATGCTACCCTCTTGGACTTTGTTGATTCCATTGAGGTACTTAAACGTTTCTATCATGTCCCCCTCTCCCTCCTTTCCTCAAGGGTATACATATTAAGCTCCTTTAGTCTCTCCTCGTATGGCTTCTCTTGCAGACCCTGCACCATTTTAGTTACCCTCCTCTGAACTGCCTACATCCTGTCTATGTCCTTGTGGAGATGGGGTCTCCAGAACTGGATGCAGTACTCCAGATGGGGTCTCACCAACTGTCTGTACAGGGGGATAACAACTTCCTGTTTTCTGCTGGTGATGCCTCTCCCTATACATCCCAGTATCCCCCCAGCCCTCCCTACCGGCTTCTCACATTATTTGTCAACCTTAAAGTCATCTGATATGATAACCCCCAGGTCCCTTTCCATTTTTGTTGTTGTTACTACCTCCCCCCCCATTGTGTAATCTTCCCCTGGGTTTTTGTTTCCCAGGTGCATTTCTTTGCACTTCTTCGCATTGAATCCAAGCTGCCATAATTCTGACCATTCCTCCAACCTTGCCAAGTCCCTTCTCATCCTTTCCATACCTCCTTGTGTATCAACCCTGTTGCAGATCTTTGTGCCATCTGCAAAGAGGCATACTTTTCCTTCCAGTCCCTCTGCAATGTCACTTAAAAGACATTAAAAAGGACTGGTCCCAGTACTGAACCCTGCGGTACCCCACTAGTAACCCCTCTTTCTTCAGAGTGGACTCCATTTACAATTACCTTCTGTGTCCTGTTGTTCAGTCAATGTTTTACCAGGCTACCATCCTGGGACCCACTCCCAGGCTGGTTAATTTGACTACTAATCTTTTGTGTGGGACTGTGTCAAATGCCTTGCTAAAGTCTAGGTAGGCCATGTCCACAGCCCTTCTCTGGTCTACTACTTTGGTCACCCAGTCAAAGAAATCAATTAGATTCATCTGACATGACCTTTCTGCTGTGAACCCATGCTGCCTTGGGTCCTGTACCCCACTGGCCTCTAGGTACTCAACAATTCTTTCCTGCAGAAGTGATTCTATCACTTTCCCTACCACAGAGGTCAAACTGACAGGTCTGTAGTTTCCTGTCTCTGTTTTGGTCCCACTTTTGTGAAAGGGAATCACATCAGCCTTCTTCCAGTTCTCAGGTACCACCCCATCCTCCCATGATTTGTTAAAAAGGGTAGTCAGTGGTGTCACTAGTTCGCTGCTTAATTCTTTTAGAATTCTGGGGTGAATTCCATCTGGCCTCATTGCTTTGTCCACCTTCAGTTTTAGGAGTTCTTCAGAACCCTTTCTTCTGTGAAAGGACTGGGATCGACCCCCCTCTCCAGAGTGCTTCTGTTAATTGGATTAGGCACCTCCCCCACTTATTTTTTTGTGAATACTGAACAGAAGTATTCATTCAGTATCCCTGCTTTTTCACTGTCACTCTCTGCCCACCCACCATCCATTCTATTCTGCCTCACTATCCCTCTCTTTGCCTTTCTATGCTCCATGATATACCTATAAAAGGTTTTATCCCCCTTCTTAACCGAGAATACACATAAGGAGCCAGAAGAACTGTGGGTCACACTGGAAACAGGAAATGGGACAGCCATAAGAACTGGGGTTGTCTACAGGCCCCCAGACCTGGGAAAGACACAGACACATTACTGTTAGAAGATATGCAAAACATAACAGCTAAAGGGGAGGTTCTGATAATGGGAGACTTGAACATGCCAGATACAAATTGGTCAATACCAGCAGGAACATCTACCAGAACTAGACACATGGTGGATTCCCTGCAGAGGGAAGGCCTCAAACAACTGGTACAACAACCCACAAGAGACAGGGCTATCCTACATCTAGTACTGACTAACAGGGAAAGGATCTTAGATCTCCAGGTAGAAGGTCACCTGGGGGCCAGTGACCATCACATGGCATGGTTCAATTTGGCCACTACAACTAAATCATCCCATTCCAAGGCAAAAATATGGAACTTCAGAGGAGCTGATTTTGATAAGATGGCCAACAGAGTTAAGCTAGCCCTGGCAAAAAGAAATACAGGTGAGGGGGTACAGGCAAAGTAGGCAAGCATTAAGGATGCAGTACTTGAAGCAACATCCCACTGTGTTAGAGAGAAAAGGAAGTGCAAAAGAAGGAAACCACTTTGGTTCTCAAAAACAGTAGCAGAAAAGGTCAGAGCTAAAAGACTGGCCTTCAGGAAATATAAGGGAACTCAGTGGGATGAAGATAGGGAGGCATACCAAACTTCCCTAAGGGAAGCAGGGAAGGCAGTAAGGCAGGCAAAGGCCCAAACTGAGGAAACACTAGCACAAACAGTAAAAGAAGGTGACAAGACTTTCTATAGATACATTAGTGAAAGGAGAAAGTCCAGAGGGGGTATTACTAAGATCAAAGGAGATAAGGAGGCATGTGAGGAGGAGGACCATGTAAAAGCATCTATCCTAAATAGATACTTCTGCTCAGTATTTACTGAAGAGAAGGTAGGGCAGGGCCCACAGCTCAGCACCATGACACAGGGGGAGGGAGGCGAGCACTAGTCCCTTCACAAAAGAAAGGGTCCTACAAGAGCTCAATAAGCTCAGGGTGGACAAGGTAATGGGACCCGATGGCATACATCCCAGGGTACTAAAGGAGCTAAGGGTGGAACTAGCAGAGCCATTATCAGAACTATTTAGTGAGTCTCTGAGCATAGGAGAGGTGCCAGAAGACTGGAGAAGGGCTCATGTGATCCTGCCCCACAAGAGTGGTAGCAGGGAGGAGGCAGGGAATTACAGACCAGTCAGTCTTACCTCAGTAGTGGGCAAGATTATGGAGGCACTCCTTAAGGAAAGGATAGTGCAACACCTGGAATCCAAAGGAGCACAGGATCCAAGACAGCATGGGTTTACAAAAGGAAGGTCCTATCAAACTAACCTCATAGATTTCTTTGACTGGTTAACCAGAGTGGTGGACCAAGGGGGAGCAGTTGATGTTGCCAACCTTGACTTCAGCAAAGCTTTCGATACTGTTCAACATAGAAGTTTGATTAATTAGTTGGGTAGGCTCAGGGTGGGTCAGAAGTTGGTCAACTGGGTGGCAAACTGGTTGACGGGCAGAAACAGAGAGTGGTGGTAAATGGTATACAGTCAGAAGAGATGCAAGTCACAAGTGGGGGTACCTCAGGGATCAAATCCTGGGGCCAGTCCTCTTCAATATCTTCATGAGTGACATTGTAGATGGACTGGAAGGTAAGGGTTGTCTGTTTGCAGATGACACCAAGATCTACAACAGAGTAGATGATCCAGATGGGGTGGGCAGAATGAGAAGAGATCTGGATAAACTAGCAAAATGGTCGGAAGAGTGGCAACTGGGGTTTAATGCTGAGAAGTGCAAGATCATGAACATAGGGAAGAGAAACCCTGAAGCCACCTATGGGCTGGGAGGGGAGTTGCTGGCAATCACAAGGGAAGAAAGAGACTTGGGCATCATCATCATCGATGACCTGAAATCATCCAAGCAGACCACTAAAGCAGTAGGTAAGGCTAGGGGGATGTTAGGGTGTATTAGTAGGGGTATCACAAGTCGGAAGAGGGAGGTAATAATCCCTCTTTATAAGACACTGGTTAGGCCCCATCTGGAGTACTGCATACAGTACTGGAGGCCACACCTTCACAGGGACATTAACCAGATTGAGGCAGTCCAGAGAAGGGCAATCAAAATGGTGCAGGGACTGCATCAGAAAACATATGAGGATGGATTAACTGAGCTCAATTTGTATACACTAGAGCAAAGGAGGGAGTGAGGTGATATGATTGAAACATTCAAAGACCTTAAGGGCATTAACAAGGTGAAAGAGTCTAACGTTTCAATATAAGAAAAATAGCAGGACAAGAGGACACAGCATGAGATTAGAGGGAGGCCGATTAAGGGATAATGTGAGGAAGCTCTTTTTCACAGAAAGGGTGGTGGATGCATGGAATGGCCTACCTCAGAAAGTGGTGGATATGAAAACAGTGCATGGCTTCAAACAGGCATGGGATAGGCATAAGGGAGCAATACAGATGAGTATGAATAGATAGGTCATTGACAGAGCAAAGGTCGATGGCACATTTATAAGGTAAAAAAAGAAATGGGCAGACTGGATCGGCCATGTGGTCCTTATCTCCCGTCAACTTCTATGTTTCTATGTTTCTATGAGATCTTCAAGTACCTAAAGGGCATAAATAAGACCAACATTAAAGGCATATTTAATCTAAGGAAGAAGGGTACAGCAAGGGGTCATGGCCTGAAATTGGTGGGGGGGGAGATTCAAGAGGGGAATAAGAAGGCACTTCTTCACAGAAAGGGTGGTGAGAGGGTGGAACAAGTTGCCAGAGGAGGTATGGCAGCAAGGACAGTCACCAGTTTTAAGAGGGGGTTGGGACAGGACAAAGAAGATTAGGTCAACAAGGAACAAGGGGGGGATGGGATACAGTGTGAGGAGAGAAGGGGAGGGAGAACAACTCCAGAAAGTGGGGGCAGCTACTTGATAAAACTAGTTGCGCACTCAAGCAGACTCAATAGACCATTATGGCCTGTAACTCCTGACAATTTTGTATGTTCGTAAAAAAGGTTTTTTTACTTTTCTGACTTTTTTCATTACTAAACCTTATTTAATTAGGAACGTTGTAGTTTGCAACCTTATATTCCTTTATCTTCTGTTCTTTGTCACACACATTATTGTACTCTGCCTTCTACTAAAAGCTGCTCTTTTTTGTTTTCACAGACTTTGTCCACATAAGTATCAGAAAATAATACAAATGCAGTCGTGATATAGCAAGAGAATACAAGGAAATGTAACTGGTTTAAAATGCATTTTGCTTACATAGATCCAGAAGCAAACAGTTTGATAACTTTTATTGGACCAACATAGATGTTACAAAAAGAAAACAAAGTCTAAGCTTTTGGACCAACCAAGTCCTTCCTCCGAGACTTATGACAGTTGTTCAGAGAGTCACATTCTCTTAACACCCAGATCATATGGAAATAAAATACAGAAAAATTTCTCATTGGTTTAAAGTGCCTATTTCAAAAAATCACAGATTTTAATGGAATGAACAGCATTCGATTAACTTGCTACTACTGAGAATCTTTTCAAGGTCAAATGACATGCACAGTAGATAAGCTGAATACTCAAGTTGACAAAACCCCTGACTGAAATTATTAATGAATGTGTTATGAGACTACATCTAAAATTAAAAGCAAGACCTTAAGATTTTAATATCACAAATGTCCAAGTTAAAATTTGTTAGTATTCTATGATAAAAAAAAACTGTTCAACAGAAATTGATGTATAGAAATGAGGGAATTAGAAAAATGTACTTTGTATGAACAACTGTTTAAAACATTCATACAGAATTAAACCTGTCTGGAGATATTTTCTAAACTATGCTCTCCACCCATTCACACACTCCATAAACATTAAAACCTACAGTTCTGTAACAATATCTTTTACAAGATAATATCAATTGTCAGTATTATTGCCAAATAAAAAAAATAAATCTCTCAAGGACCACCTAGAAAAAGAGTTCATGCATCTTAAAATGTTCAAAGTTTACTAATGAGTCAGTATATAATCAATTAACTATATGAACAGAAACAGTGTTAAGAATCTGCATAAAACCCCAATGTAATTAAACTCCACCCCCCCCCCCCGGAAAAGATAACTCAAAAAATGTGTATATTCACTATACGTGAGCCAAGAGTCCTAACACCCTGTAGCATAATTATGACATGTACCTGAATATAAGCCTACCTAAATATGTTAGCAAAACCCCAACCCCTACCCCCACATACAGCCCCTCCCCACAAAAAATATCCTCCAACCCCCAAAAAACGCACACAGTTACCCCACACACGCTAAACTCCTCCCTCATACACACTCACCCAAGACAACCCAACCCACTCCAACACCCCCACACACATGTATATTTGGTGAGAAACCAACATGTTGATAACCAGTTAAAAAAAGACTCTATGAAAATAAAAACAACACACTGAAACCCTATTAAGTGTCCATCCTATGAAGTAAAAGTCAGTGTAAGTTTAAGTAATGTGTCATGAAACCCAAATTAATATTCATGCCATCTGCTACCATATTGACCCTGTGGACGGGGCCCCTTGGTTTTCCAAGTTGGGGGAGAGGAGGAAACATCACTTAATGGTTGAGATCCAGGAGGAGGAAACGATAAGTCACAGGAGGAGTCGGTACTGCCCTACTGTCATGTGGGAGGCATGTCAGCTTCTGTCTTGGGCTGCTGGGGTATTTTTTTCCCACTAAGTTATCCCTTATCCATCTTCAGCATATGGTCTTGAGGAGTAACCTGGCAGAATGCCTATCAGGGCCATCTGAAAGGTGGGTGAGCCCCGCTCTACCGTCAGAACTTTTTGCTGGCCCTATTTGAGAATGTAATGCATGCTGAAGAAGGTACAGAGGAGGGCTACAAAGATGATAGCCAGTCAGCAGGGCAAGGCATACGAGAAGAGGTTAAGGACATTGAACATGTACTCCCCTGGAAGACAGGAGAGAGAGAGGGGGCATGATTGGGACATTCAAGTACTTGAAAGGGATAAATAATGTTGATAAGGAAAGTCTCTTTATGCTGAGTGGCAACCATATCATGAGGGGGCACAGTCTTAAGATGGAGTGTGGGAGGTTTAGGAGGGATATCAGGAAGCACTTCTTCACAGAAAGGATGGTGGACACTTGGAATTCACTGCCAGAAGAGGTCATCTCATTAAAGACAGTGAGCAGCTTTAAGAGAGGCTGGGATAGGCATGGGGGAAGATAAGAATCATGGGTAGGGAGGATGGGAGAAGTGGGGAGGGAGGGCAGGGACATTAGCTCAAGCAGTGGACCCTGCAATATGAGCAAACTTGACAGACCAAATGGCCTTCTTCTGCTGGCTTGTTTGTATGTATGTTCGTGTATGTCCTCCTCACTTGTCTAGCAAGTGGGTGTGTGCTATTGTACAGTCGTTCCAGAGGGACCCTTTATTCCTTCCTGCTTGACACCCTCTCTTGCTGGGCCACCAGGGGCAGTTTTACATCAAATGGAGATGCCCTTCCTCCCTGAGACAAATGCCAGAACCCTACCTCGCCAGTCACCACCAACAATAACTAAAACAGCAGACAGCATAACAAACCTTAATGGGGCATTGGTCTGTAATTAGGGTAATAAATCTTACCCTATCGCAGATTCTTGGTGGAACTGCAAGAGTGAAGAAACAACAAACACATGGTTTCCAGAGTCTGATAATGATTTATTTCTGGTATATAAAGCAGACTTATAACCAAATCAGTGATAAAACACCACTGAGGAGAACACCCAGATCTTCTTACCTAAAGGTAGCGTCAGTCTCTTCTCAGAGAATACTAAGCAGAACAGTCATTCTTATACCTCTGATTATTGCTATAGAAACTAGTAAAAAGATACAATAAACTTGCATAATTGGCTAATAGCAGAAATGGTGTGATTCATACTAGCCTGGGAACATGCACTGAAGTAACAAAAACAGAGATGAGACAAGACAGAGAAATCTATATAGCATGGTCATGATGACTGTTATCCATAATAGCTATTCTGCACTAAACCTAAAAATGGCAGCATTGCCCAACTAATGATTAATTATACACTATCCATAATATCAGTGTCTCCTCAGTGTATTAGTACAGCAAATAGCATAATGATTTTTAGTAAAACACAATAACTGTGGAAACATTAGTAATACAAGCATGATAATTGCATATAAGGCATTGTAATACTTATATATAAAGTACTGTGATTATATAGCAGGAATATAGCAATAAGCAATGTAATTTGTAGCAGCAATGCTAATAGAACAGTAGAACCCACATCCTGACACTCATGCTTATACGATAAGTGCCTGTGCCCTAAATATTACTGTCTGCGAGATGGGGGGTCCAATCAGGGGTGGTGGTCCATGGATAACAGGTCACAAAGGATCACAAAGGGGGTACATAAAAAAGAACACTTACTGCATTAGCATTTTAAGTGCCTAAACAGGGGTGAACCTGTAAGAGAAGCCGATGATTATACTAGGAGTTATACTAGGAGGTATAGATATATAAAAGGCCAAGGCCCATATAAGTATGTCTCCAGCCAAGCTGGTATATTCCATAGTTATTATAACAGTAGTGTATCAAGTTTATGTTTAAAACTAACATGATCAACATTTTCTACTAGGGAACTAGGGAGTGAATTCCACAAGGGGATTATCCTTTGTGTATAAAAAGATCTCCTTTTATTTGTTTTCGGATATGTAAGGGTCAACTGATATTTGTGACTTCTTAAATTACAGCTATGTTTATTATAGGACATATCCAGTTGTGTAACTCTTCATCATTGTGGATCTTGTACATGAATAGAGCATCCCCTCTTTTTCTTCTTTGTTCCAGGGAATACATTCCCAACTCTTCCAGTCTTTTCTCATAACTTTTGCTGGAAATATCACCTACTAATTTGGTTATTCTCTGTTGAACTCCTTCTATTCTATTTATGTCTCACCTGAGATAGGGACTCCACAAGAGGGAACAATAATCCAGATGTGGTCTCACATAAGCCCTATACAGTGGCATAATACATCTTCTATCTCTGGAAGCAAAGCTTCTCTTTTTACAGCCTATTAGTCTTATTTATAATGTTGTTATAATGAACTTGAAAATTTAGGTCAGCATCTATTGTTACGCCTAAATCTTTTTGCTGCATTACAGATCTTATTACTTGGCCATTTAATACATATTGATAGTGCTGGTTATTTTTTCCAAACTGCATAATAACGCATTTATCAATACTAAAGGACATTTGATTTTTATCAGCCCATGTTTCAATTTTTTTTTAAATCACTGACAAGTTTTTGATAATCTATTAAGGTTTCAACCTGTGCTGTTATTTTGGTGTCATCAGCAAATTTTATAGCAAAGCTATTTAGGGTTGATGTCATATCTGATATAAATATGTCAAAAAGGATTGGTCCCAGGACCGATCCCTGTGGGACTCCGCTAGTCACAGCTCTTATTCCAGATACATGTCCTCTTATACTTACACGTTGGGTACGGTCATTTAACCATTCTTCTACCCAGTTTATAATTGGATTCTTAATTCCTAAAGATCTAATTTTCTCTATTAAGAGTCCATGTGGCACTTTATCAAATGCCTTACAAAGATCAAGAAATACTACGTCCAATGCTTTATTATTTTCCAAGCTTTTGCTGATATATTCATAAAATGCCATATTACCTGATAAACAAGACCTATTTTTTCTGAAACCATGTTGTGATATATCCTTTAGTCCCCTATCTCGTAAATCACTTTCAATCCTGGTTTTAAGTATTGATTCAAAAATGTCACCCACTATACTAGTTAGACTAATGGGTCTGTAAATTTGTATATGTGATTGATTACCCTTTTTAAAGATTGGTGTCACAGTAGCTGTTTTCCAATCATCCGGAACATCGGCAGTATTTAATGGCATATTAAAAAGTTTGTATAATGGATTTACAAGCCACTCTTTGATTTCTTTCAATAACCTTGGATGTAACTTGCTTGGTCCAGGTGATTTATTTATGTTTAATTTATTTAAATTAGTCATAATCTCCTCTTTAGTTATCTCACTAAGTTCCTTTCAATTATGTTATTTATTGGTTGTTTTACAGTTTTTGACTTAGCATTAAAGACTGAACAACAATATTTGTTAAATTCTTCTGTGTTATCCTGAAGTGTTATTTCGTTATTATCTATAATTAATGGCCCTACAGTTCTTAAGTTGGGTTTTTTATTATTTATATGAGAATAAAAGCTTTTTCCACCATCTTTAATATAGGCTAAATTTGTTTCAAACCTTATTTTTTCATTTTTATTTTAGTTTTACTTTTTTTAGAGATGTCTTATATTTCCATATATTATACTCACTTCCATCTCTTTTCATAGCTCTGAAATATCTCTGTTTTTGTTTAATTAGTTTAATAATAGATGGAGTTATCCGTGATGGAATTTTACCCTTTTTATTAAAATCTAGATTTAGTAGTTGCAGTATTGGTCTCAGAATAGATTCAGAGTAATGATTTGATATTTATACGAGACTGATAATAACAGTGTTTAAGTTGATTAACCAGTCCTTCTTCAGATGAGCTTCTGAAGAAGGACTGGTTGGTCCGAAAGCTAGAGCACTTTGTTCTTGTTGTTACATCTATGTTGGTCCATTAAAAGGTATCAAATCATTTGCTTCTGGATCTACCCTTTTTATTATACATGGTCCGATTTGGAATATATTTATTTTCCAACCCAAGAATTTTGTTTTTGAGTTTATAGTTGTCAAAACCTCTCTCCTCAAACATCTCATATCCCCCATATGGTATATCAGTACTCAGTTGCTTCTGTGCCCATTTCAATGATCCCATCTTGGTCTCACAAAATTAGTTTACTTGGGTTATTCTCCAAGCCCATGGATGGTTCTCCTACTTTACTCATACAGTCCTTCCTGATTTCTCCACCTTCTCAGTTTCCAATGGGTCTCTTCTGCAGAAAAAGTTGCTGATTTTTGCTGAAATCTATAATTCTACTGTAAGCAAACTGTAAAGAACATAGTCCAATTTTCCTGTAGACATCCTTTTTTAATAAATGAACAAGGTGACTTAAAATTCAGATTAATTTTTAACGGTGAATGTTCTGGAACTGAGTTCTGTTGACTCCAAATGTGATTTATTTTCCTGGTGACCTGATCCCAACAGCACTGTTCACTTTCTGAGACTATGTCCTGAAACAGGCAGTGTATTGGAACAAATAATGTTTACCAGGTGGCTTCACTGATAAACTTTAGTAGCTGAGTTGTTTTGTACTTGGCTAGAGAAGTGTAAAGCATCAACCAGAGGCTTCAATACAAGCAGCAGTGTAGGAAATCCTGAAAATGAAATAAAGTAATCCTTTGTAAAAACATAAAGCAGCAGTACTAGATAAAAAAAAATCTGGGGGGAGATTCACTAAGAGTTGCACTCAGTGCATCTCAGTTGCTCTGGCGCAAATGAGATGCGCCAAGCCCACACATTGGTTTTCACAGAAGATGTGCCTTAAAATGCTCCCAGGACATCCACTCTGTGAATACCAAAGCTGCGCGCAACCCGAGATGCGCCAGCACATCTCCCAGGTCAGGCTGAGAAAACTGATGGGCCAGCACATCTCCAGATGTGCCATGCCCAAGGTTGGGATTCACAACCTGAGACATGCAAATGAGCCTATTAGGCATTACATGTCATTATGGCCCCATTTGCATGACCCTTGCATGGATGCACCCAGCAGAATGTGCTGGGCTCCCTGCAAAAGCTATGAGCAGAACCACAGGAGAAGAACCACTGGTAGCCTATTGGTCCCCCTCCTTGCCCATATCCCCGTAAATAAAACAATGCAGCCAACAATCACTGGTAGTCTAGTGGAAGCCCCCCCTGCTCATAGCCCTGTAAATAAAAGCAGTGGTCCACTACTCCCTGGTAGTCTAGTGAACCCCCATGCTCTGACCCAATTGCATTACCATAAGAAACACCAAAGTCTCCTGGTAGTCCAGTGAACCCACCCACCCCCAGGCAACCCCCACCCCACCCTGCCCCCTGTTCCAGTATGGGCAGAAAGTCAGAGGGCAGAGCACCAACCTAAAAACCACCATGGCAGCCCACCAACTGAGCTGTCAGTGAATGACAGTGTACTGTACTCCTGTAAGTCCATTGGTCGACCCTGTCGACCAATGGGCTTGCAATGTGTACTGTAGGCTGTCATTCACAACTTTGTGAATGATACTATTGTCTTATAGCCCCTGGAAGGTCCAGTAGTGCCCATGCCACCCACCCTGGAGTGTATTATTGTCCATAGAAAATGGGCAACTGCATTAGATATTTTAAATACTTTTTATTTTAAAGTGTTAAAACTCTGCTGTTTGAGTTCTTTGTAATAAAATAGTTCCTTTTTGCAGGTAACTGTTTCAGCTGATTGTAATGCCCCCCCCAGGGTGGGTGTTACTGTGAGAGAACAGCAAGCCTCAGGAAGTTAAGGTATGAGGAAAAGTCAAGTGTCTTGCCTTGCAAACCCAAGAAGTGCAATTATCCCACAGTAATGCTAACCCTAGAGTGCCTTCTTGTAAATAATTTTTATTTTTATTTTAGAAACCAAGTAATGAGGCTCAGAAAGGTAAATAAAGTTCAGGCCAGTGCGGTTCTTCAGGAACAACATTGTCATCTCATTACACTTGACCAATCACATTTATTTTTCCTTCATAGAGATGTGTATCCTTTGCCTGGAAGCCTCCGAAGACCAAAACCTTCTATTTTACCTGCTTCACTGTCTCTTATGGCTTTTCCTAGGCAAGGTTATCAGAGAGGCTCCCCATGCCCCAGTAAAGCACATTCCTGGGTGGGAGCAGCAGGAAGAGTGAAGGATCAGTGATCTACTGATGCTGTTATGTAGATAGCAACCATTTAACTTTTTACTAAACCTTTGACTCCAATTTCTCCCTCTTGCCCTGTGTACATAGCCTGGCGTTTGTCTTATGTGCATGCGGTGACATTCTTGACTGGTGACAAAGCAGCAGGATTAAAGGCTACCATCCAGTTTGAGTAACAAACTGGTGACAAAGTAGTTAGGATCATGAAGCACAGTGTGTGTGTGTGAAGAAAGGAGACAGCTTATCAGGTCAACAAAGGAACAGAGAGTCAGTAGAAATACCTGACCATTTACAGAACAATTTATACTAGATTAGATGGACTATTTGTGACTTGATAGACTTAAGGGGCCCAATTTTTCAAAGGGTGACACCGGGCTTGTGTTGAGCCCTGTGTCAAACACCTTTTTTGGTGCAGCAGCACCAAACATACCTTCATAACTATTGCCAATTTTGGTAGGTTAGGCAGTTATGTCACTTTACCCAATTTATGTCAGCTTGCACCAAATATTTGGCACAAGCCCTGTAAAAAGGGTACCTGGGATTGTTGCAAGCTAGACCAGAAAATGTTGGTCTAACTTGCAGCAACTGGCACACAGGATGGAAAATCCTGGCTGCCAGCTGGGAGAATGATGCATACCCTGTGCGTCATATGTTCAGCACACCTGGGGATTGTAGCATTTGTGGCCATTTGAAAATCTGGCCATGTGTCTTTTTCTGTCTTTACTTTACTTGCCATATAAAGGGACACTATATACTGGATTTACTGGATTGATAGGGACAAAAGAAGGCACTAGGACCATCGTGATTGTCCCCCGCAATAGTCTCTCATTAGATTACGATTGAGTAGTGGGGTTTTAACCATATGTCTGAGATTTAAATGTTTCAAAATTAACTATATTAATCAGTTCCTGAGGTAGTGAGTTCCAACATTTGGCTGCTCTCATGGGGAAAACATTACCGCATTTATTAGTGTTAGCCCCGTCCACTACGAGCTGCTGGTTATGAAGTCTTCTGACTGTACGTTTATTAGCTAAAGAAAGGCCACATTGTTCCATTAAAATAGGTGATTTAAGTAACCTATGGGTAAAAAGAATGTGCCCTGCTGTTTTGTTTTTCTGTTTTAATTTTTCTAGTGAGGAAAGATACTATGCCTGGAACATATAAAAGTTTAGAATTGAGGGGATAGTAAGTTGGATGGAGGTGACAGATGTGCTTGTCCACTTAGGTACTAATTATCTAGTAAATCAACAGCTGGAGGCAGTCAAGTCAAACTTCAGGAAGCTAGGGGAATGGTTAAGGGGAAAGGCTGCTTATTGCCCCTCTCAGAAGTATTTCCAAAGTAGGACAAAAGAGAGGAAAGGGTAAAGCAGAGGCTTTCAATGACTGGTTGAAAATGTAGTATCAGGATGAGAGGTTTTGGTCTATAGGCAACTGGAGTGACTTCTGGCCTTCATTTCACAAAGGAGAGTACAAGTGCACTTGGGCAGTCATTTGGTGTCTAAATAGCTAGGAATGTAAGCTGACTGTAGGTAGACTGGAACTAGGGTGGCCTTGGAAGCAGGTGGAGAAAGGAGACCTATGCAGTATTCCCTGGAAATGGAATGTAGGTACATGGAAGCTAAGGACAGTATAGGCAGGAAATGAACTTCATTAAGAAGTGGAGGGCAAGGAAGAGAGGTGTATACAAAGGATGGGGTACAGGAACTTTGAGATGGACAAAGAATGATGGTTGGAAGGTGTCTCTGAATGCCAGGAGCTTGAGTGCTCCCCCTACTCCTCCATCTTATACTTCTGTATCTACTGCTACTCCCTCCTCTTCTTTATTTACCTTCTCTCCAGTCTCGGTTTCTGATATCTTGTTTGCTCTTCTTGCTTTTAATCCTGCCAAAGGCCTGAGTCCCGATGGTCTGAGTCCAAAATCTCTATCTCTCTGCTGCTGCCATTGCTGCCCTCATTCTGTGCTACTAAATCTTTCCTTTCAGCATTGCCTGTTTCCACTTACTTGAAATAGGCAAGTGTTTTTCCCTCTCCATAAAGGGGGTGACACCTGTACCTCTAGGAACTATTCCCCTATTTCTTTCCTCCCCTTACTGGCTACATTCCAGGAAAAGGTGGTTGTCTGTCAGCTTTCAGACTTTCTTGATCTCCTCCTTCCTCTCTCCCTTCCAATCTGGCTTTCAGAAAGTCCATTCCACAGTCTTCTCCCTCTCATGTATCATTGACTTCATCCTAAAGGAGATTGGTAAGAGTTATGTATCAGCTGCCATCTTTACTAACCTGCCTATGCTTTTGATTATGTTCCCATCCTCTCCTTCTTGATAAGTTGGGGTGTGATGGGATCTCAGAACTGGGATTCAACTGGTTCTGTCCCTACCTCTCTGGCCATAACCATGGTCATGGTCCAGGTTGGGGAATCTGTGCCAGCTCCTCTCCCCAAAACCTCTGGAGTACCCTAAGGCTAAACTCTGGGCCCTTTCCTCTTTATTTTCTGAATGACCTCCCCTTGGAATATGTCTCAGTAAATAGATATATGTACACTGATGACACAGTCCTTTATGCTTCTAGAACTTCCCTTCCCAAACTGGAACAGTTCCTACAGCATCACTTTGAAAATATCCAGTGCTGGTTTTGCAGCAACCAGCTCTCATTTATTGCTCAAAAAAATCTGTCTCCATGCTGTTTGGTTCACACCATCGGCTTACTAGACTTGGCCAGACCTCTGTCTTCTCTACCCTTGATGGGACTCCCCTTCAGACCACTGTTTCAAGTACTTTAGTGTGTGGCTTGATAGTCACCTTGACTTTTTAGTCCACACTGATGCCATCCTTAAGAAATTGTGTCCCAAACTAGGTGCCCTTTACAAAAACAGATCCTGATTTCTACTTCCATTTTGGTGTGAGACTGTTCTTTAAATGATTCTTCCACTGTTTGACTAGGTAGATGTGGTCTATGGTGGCACTTCCAAATCTACCCTTGCCAGACTGGATCCTATCTTTCACTAATTCTGTCAATTTGCTTCTGGCTCTTCACCTCTTACTCACCACTGTACCCTGTACTCCTCACCTTTCCTTCCCAATCTTCAGACACCTATTCCACTGCTCTTCTCCTCTCTCTAAGTACTGATTTGCATCCCTTCCCTCCTACTTGTCTGACTTTCCTTTTCCCTCTTCTCTCTCCTCTGACTCCTTCTGCTCTTCTAACACACGTTCCTTTAATATCCCTCATTGCTCCACCTGAACTGGTCAGTCTACTTTCTCAGCACAGCTGCCTTCTCTCTGAAACTCTCTAATCTCCTCCCTTAGGGTCCCTCCCTCTTACCTTGCCCTTAAGATTCTGCTGTAGTCCTGTTTCTCTTCTGCATGCTCCTGTCCTCACCCCTTGAGCACCTGATCTGGACTGCCCTCTAGATTCGTCATTGCCAGTGCTTCTCCAAAACTGCTTTGTGCACCTTGCAAGATTCATATGTATTTCATTCAGATGTTTTGGATTTTGCTTTATTTTTATGCATCTGTTTTTTTTCTTTCCACTGATTTGAGGGGACATGTTTCATTGTAACTTACTGCTCCGTTTGGGTTGTTGCCTACCACTATCAGTAGCAAAGTTCATTATTACTTTTGACTGACTGTAGTATCATGCTTACCCCATTCTACCAGTAAATAAGCTGAGATGTATACAGTATAAGAGACTGAGGTGAGCGTTAGAGTTGACAACCCCACAGCACACCCCACGCCTGATTTGCAAAGATGCAGTAGAGGTCAAACCATAATGGTTTTTTCCAGTTTTCTGCCTACAGGATGGGGTGGTATGTTAGGGCTGGGAACCCTAATACCACACTTCCCTACTTTTGTCAGTTTAACCCTAACTAGTGTAGATGCATACATTTATTTTGCTGTGGAAGCACAGGGCCCTCTGTGCCCTGCGCTTCAATTTCTGCCAAAACCGTAATTTATTTTCCTTCGTTGTATGGCTTGTTTAAGTTCCAATGTTCTCCTATAGGAATTTGCATTTTTTTATGCTTTTTTTATATTATTTGGAACAATACTCAGACGTTATAGACAGGAAGAAGGCATAAGTCCATTTTAACCTGCCTCCCCACAAGGGGGTACAGCACCTTTCAAGCACCTAAAATATATAAATCAAGTCTTTCCTTGTAAATCTCAAATGTGTCTGACTGAATTATAAATTCAGGGAGCTTATTCCAGTAACTTATAATTCTTTGTGTAAAGAAGTTTCTTCTTCATTTGCATCTAGGATATGTTAACCTCAATTATTTTCTGTGGCTCCTTAAAGCAAAGCCTCTATCCACTGGTTGGAACTTGAGTCTCACCATAAGGTCTGGATTATTACTTACTCTGTACATGAACAAAAGATCCTCCCTTAATCTCTTTAATTCAAGCCTGTAGAGTCCCGAAGTTGTTAATCTATTTCATAAGATATATGTTGCATACCAGAAATCATTTTAGTGACTCTCCTCTGTAGCCTCTCCACTGCTTGAATTTCTATCTTTAAGTAGGGACTCCACAAGGGGCTACAGTAGTCTAAGTGTGGCCTAATTACATTTCTATACAAGGACAAAGGGCATGCTCTATGCCTTGTTACAAATGTTTTCCTAGTTGCCCCAATTATTTTATTCCCCTTCTTGATGGCTTCATTACAATGATTTCCAAAATTAAGATCACTGCTTACTATAATTCCCAAGTCTCTTTCTCTCTCTACTGCTTCCAGTCTGGTGTTCTTTAGGGTGTATTCGTATCTTGTGTTCTTGGTTCCATGATGCATCATCATACATTTATCTAAATTGAATTCCATTTTGTTTGTTTTTTGCCCATACTTGTAATTTAATCAAATCATCCTGGAAGGCCTCAGCCTGCTCTCTTGTGGATACCTCTGTACCTATTTTTGGTGTCATCTGCAAATTTTATGCACTCACACCCAATGTCCTTACTAAGATCTGAAATAAATAAGGAAAAAAGGGTTGGTCCCAGGACTGAGCACTGGGGCACTCTGCTACACACCATACCCTTCTCAGATGCATGGCCTCTTATTCTCACTCTTTGAATGCAGTTATTTAGTCAATTTTTGACCCATGATGTTATCCTTCTACCTATATTTAACTGTGTTAATTTTGTAATTAGAATATCATGTGGGACTTTATCGAAAGCTCTGCTAAAATCCAAATATATTACATCCACTGGCCTGTTTTGGTCTAAGAGCTCGCTAATTCTATTATAGAATATTAACATATTGGTCAGACAAGATCTTTGTTTACTAAATTCATGCTGGGTGGTGTTAATTAACCCTTTATTTTCTAGATCATGTTCGATTTTGTCTCTTATGAGAGACTCTGGCATTTTTCCCAATATTGATGTTAGGCTTATAGGCCTATACTTATTTAATTTCATTTTCTTTCCCTTTTTATGCACCAGGACCACAATTGCTGATCTCCAACCAGATGGAACCTCCCCGGTGTTAAAAGACCAGTTAAATATATAGTACATAGGTTCAAGCAGCCATTTTTTTTACTTCCCTAAGGAGTTTGGGGTGTAACTCATCTGGTCCTGGTGCTTTGGAGGCATCAGTCTTATTTTGTTTATCCATAATTTCCTCCCTGGTGAAGGCTTCATTGTTTTCAGACTTTTCTAGGAGTGGAGTTTGATTTATGGGTCCATTGGACATTGAGCAACAATATTCATTGAAGGCTGTAGCCATTTCTTTGTGATCACTAATATCAATTCATTTCTGCTTATAGATCCTATTGATCTATCAGCTGATTTATTATTTATATAAGAAAATAATGTCTTTCCTCCATCCTTTAAATGTGCCATCCTAAATTCTAAGCTCTTCTTTTGAGTTTGAATCATGTTTTTGGTAATTTTTAACTTCACTCTGTGCACATATAGGGAGTGCCATCCTTCCTCATTGCCTTATATGCCACCCTTTTCCTGGCTATCTGGCTCTGTAATTTCTTAGTAAGCCACACCGGTACCTTCCCTCTCTTATTATATACTTTCTTGACTGGAACATATAATTTTTCCAGTTCTAAGAGCTTATTTTTGATCCTTTCCCATAAGTTGATAGTTGTGTCATTTTCTCTGAACCAATTCAATTCACTTAACCTTTTCGTGATCCGTTGAAAATCTGCTTTCCTACAGTATAGTCTTTTATAACAGTTATCCCCTGGATGTTCTTTATTATAGTGCTTAGGTCTAACATTACGATGTTGTGGTCACTACCTAGCAATGGTTCTGTTATCTTAACATTCATCATATCTTCAACTCTGTTTGTTAATATTAGATCTAATAGGTTTTCATTTCTGGTTGACCCTCTAACCACCTGGGTCAATCCATTTCCTGTACAGGTATCCAAGAAATATTGTTCTTGACTATTTGATGACAAATTCAATCCCAGTCAATACCTGGGACATGAAAGTCTCCCAATAACATAATATCCTTGTCAGTCACAATTGTATCAAAAGTTACAGGTGGTCATTGCAGGATATATCAGGTGATCTTTATACTAGTCCCATTGTTAACTTTTGATTACCCCTGATCATCAGCTCTATCCATAAATTGTCAGAAATCATGGGTGTGCATATGTCCTCATAAACCTGCCTGCTTATCAGATTTTCCCTAACATACACTGCTACTCCTCCCCTGTTTCTGCCCTTTCTATTCTCATGGTAGAGTTTGTAGCCCTGAATATACTGGCTTATGGAAGGTTCAGCTGACCACCAGGTTTCAGTTATGGCTGCTATGTCAATCTTATTTTCCAACACCAGAATCTCTAGATCAGTTTTTTTGATTATATTTAAGCTCCTTGCATTTGCCAATAGTATTCTAATTTGTTTGTCTTTTTTGTGCTTGGTGGATGAGGTAGGTAGTATATTTCTTGTCCCTACCCTCCCTGTTCCCAATTGCCCCGTGTAAGTTAGTTTTTTTGGTTTTGCTTTATTTGTATTAATGACATCATAAAAGATATTTCCCAACTTCTTTATTCCCTTTTCGTTGAGATGCAGCCCATCATAGCTATACAAATCCCAGTATTCATTAAAATCCTCATATGTAGTTATGTACTTTATCCCATTTTTCAAGCTCCACCTTCTCAGCCAATTATCATAGGCTTTAATTCTGTTACTCCTTGCTTTTCTAGATCTCAGGACTGGTAATACCTCAGAAAAAATGACATTAGCTTTACGATGTTTAATTACTTGGTATATTTCCTTGGTCTCAGATATGGTTTCTTCAACTGTGCTTCAACCTAGGTTATTTGTACCCACATGCAGCAGCACAGTTTTCGGTCTCTGCAGTTTCCTCAACATATTTGGTATCATATTGGTAATGTCTCTGATCTTTGCCACCCTATAACAGCAAATTGTTATATTTTCTTTATTCCCTCTTGTAGAATAGCAGTCAGTGTATTTGACCATAGAATCTCCCAGTATATAAATTTCCCTATTCAGGGTTTCCTGTGACTGCTCTGGGTTTTGTTCCTCATTTGTTTCTAAATTTGTGTGCCCTCCCTGGTACATTGTACTAGTACCCTGTAGGCCATCCTCACAATCATTGTAAACTATATTTAATCATTCATCACCTTGATTATTCAAACTGTCAGCCAAGTTTGTTAATTGCTCATATCTGTTTTTGAGCTCTAGTGTTGGACCCATAGCCCTGTGTCTGTACTTTCTGTTCCCTGCTCTATTCTCTACTAATGCATAGTCTTCCTCAGTGCTTTCCTTCTCCTTTCCTTCATTCCTATCTCTTTTAACACTAGAACCTTCACTACCGTTCATTTTATTAATGGTTATCCTGTAACTTTCCAGCTTGTCCTTATGATTTTCCATTTCTTTATCTTTTACAGCTAGGATAGACTTTAGTTTCTTGACTTCTACACATCCTTCATACATAAACACTTCAAAACTGTTATCAGGCTTGGTACTAAAAAGCCCATGAGGAACATTTAACACCTACCTCCCCACTAATTAGTTGCACTACCTTAGAGTCCATGCTCAAGCACTTCCAGTTATTACTACTTTCCAGATCCTCACTGTTTAATATTGCAGAGTATGTTACCCTGACCCTACCATCCCTGCCAGTCACACATGTCTTAGCATGCGTCTTCATGCATGGCGACCATGCGCTCACCTGCTCTGAGCTCGCACCGCTCACTCAGAGCTCTGTTTAAATAGTCATGTCCTGGAGGACTTCCTGGTCATGTGATCTCCAAAAAGTGAGTGCTACGTACCAGCCCCAGTAGCCTTTATAAGGGCTATGTCAATTGAATAAAGTGCAAAATAACCCCTGTCCCACAGTATGTGGACAGTGCAAAATGTAGAGCTCCACTCGCTCTGAGCTCTGTTTAAATAGCCGTGTCCAGAAGGACTGGTCATGTGATCTCCAAAAAGTGAGCACTACACACCAGCGCTTGTAAACTAATAAAATCAGCACCTTAATGTTTAGGGGTAATATTTGTTATACTTGTAGTACTCATCAAGACCTTCTTTTGTTTTGATATATAGATTGTCCCTGAAGTTCAAATGTTGAGGGAGTTGAGGGACCTGCTTTGGAGCCACACTGTGGGAGGGCTGGGGGCTTTGCCCTCCTCTCACTGCCACAGCCACCAGTCTTCTGTGGGGCACACTGCCAATGTGTATCCCACTATGTAGGGGATCCATTCTGTGACCCATCTGGGCATCTGACCCCACCCCTGGCCAACCTGAGGACTCCTTCATGCCAGGGGGGTGGTGTCTCAGACAGGTGGTGGCTGGTAGTGAATACCTGCCAGTGTGCACCTGTCCGCAGGTGCAGAACTTCGTGGTTGGGTAATGTGCCTCTGGTGCATATAACCCACCCATTTGTGCATAGGGCCCACTATGTGTTATTCTTGTAGTACTTATTATGACCTTTGTTTTAATATATAGATTATCCATTAAGTGCAAATACTGAGGGAGCTATGATTTGTTGAAGTTCAAATGTGGGAAAAAAAACTAAGTTCAAAATATTTTTTGTATAACAGAACTTTTCATAAAACTAAAACCCATATGAAAAGGATGCCTCTACAAAAAAAAATCTGGTAGAAAACTGTCCAAATTTTTTTTTGTATGAGGGTATATTTTGTAAATGAATGAAAAAAAATAATAAAGGACTCCTTTATCTGAAAAAAGAATTTGAAAAAAATGAGACAAATTCCTTTTCATATGAAGGCATCCTTTTTGTATAGAAAAAAAAAAAACATCTGAAAAGGATCCCTTCACATGAAAAAGAACTAATATTTTTTCCCAATTTTTTTCAAATGAAGGGATCCTTTTGTGAGCTTTTTTCATTCATGTGAAAAGAATGCCCTCATATGAAAAAGAATGAGGACTTAGTTTTTCTGGATTCTTTTTCATATAAAGGATAATTTTTTCATGGTCAGTATTCTTTTCATACAGCCACATGAAAAATGGAAGCTTAGTCACGAAAAAGTATTTTAAAATTTAAAAAGCACATTTTGGGGACATTTTTTCCAATAGCTAAATGCAGAATCCACCTAATGGGATCCCGATGACAAAGCTGCATATGTTGCTGTCTGTTTAGGATGTAATTTTTCTGGATTTAAAAAATAAAAAAATGGAAACAAGATGGTGGCCATACAAAAATGATTTTTTTCCTCATGAAAAAGGATGACCCGCATACAAAAAAAGGATCCTTTTTTGTATAAGCCAAATTATACTTTTGTTCCAAACAACTATCCAAAAGATTGAACTGAGCATGCTCAGAACTGACATTTTAAACTTTAATAACCTTGGAACAGATTTATATTTTTCACCACACCAGAGAAAAGCACATCTGTGGGCCAAGGCCTTTCTACCCTGAAAATTTCATACCAAAATTCCAAACCATCTGGGTGCTAGGCAATTAAAAAAAAGAAAAGAGCACGGATTTTTTTTACTTTTTTTAACTGGAATGAAACTCGGCACATCAAGCGATCTACCAAGACTGTGCATGCACAATTTTGTGCAAATATGTTGAACAGTTGTGAAGATTATAACATGCAACATTTGAGGTTCACCATACAAACCCCTGCTCAACCCTAACTATAGTGGTGCTGTTGCTGCACCACTATAAATAAATATATAAGGGATATACAATGGTGAGCTGTCAGATTAATGATTTATCTACACAAGTGCTGTTTGACCTCTGGTAACCTCACGAGTGGCGTACGCCATGAGTGAGATGTCCAAGGTCAAACAGCACAAGTGTAGATATATCATTTATCTGACAGCTCACCATTGTATATTTCATTTATGCAATAGGGATGCTTTCTGTCTGAGCAGGGACATTTGCTTTTGGTTGTGTATCTTTTTTTGCTTACGTTTGTCAAAAAAGTGAACAAAAACAGCATTTTATGCTCCTTTTTGCTAATTATAAAAAAAATCTATAAGGTATCTATAAATGAAATGCCACTCATTTTATAGATAATTTTGTGCCGAACAACTTTCATGCTCACAGCACTATTCTATCTTTTTTTAATTTTAAAGTTATTTGCATTTGAATATAGTCAGTACTGGTACTGAAGCGGAACAGTCTAAATAAGTTCCGGAGTGATTGTGACATATTTACTATGTGTATAAATCTGTGATGATCCGTCTACTATGTGTATAAATGTACAATTTTGAATTTATCACATAGTAGCTCAGATTTATCACAGATGATTTATGTCCATGCCTATTGCATACTATATATATATATATATACACACACACACACACACACACACACACACACACACACACACACACACACCCATATACTGTGCCTGTATATTAAGGTTGCTGACAGTGTTTAATGTCAAAGGTAAATTTTTGGACCTTAATAGCTTTGTAATGGTTGAATTATTTGCATGATATTTGGGATGTGTAATTGTCTTGGGTAGGTCTCTGTATGTGGCAAATCAAACCCTAATCAAATAGGGTTCTATACACCAGGGTACACCTGTCACACCCGTTCATGCATGCAGGGTAGGGGTGGGGTCTTACTATTGGAAGCTGAGGGTGTGGGTGGGTGTTGGGGTTGGGAAACCTAAGTTCCCCTCATGCCTGTTCCTGCATGCACAGTGGGAGTGGGGCCTTATGCTTGGGACCCCTAAGTTTTACATTTCCCTACTTTTAACCGTTCAACCCTAATGGTGCATTAAACAAAGTTTCTTGCTTTTACACTCTCTCTCTCTCTCTCTCTCTATATATATATATATATATATAGATAGATATATATATATAGATATAGACATAGATATAGATATGTATATGTATTCATTGCAAAAAAACTCAATTAATGCATCAGTTAGGATTCCTATTACAGTGACAAAAGTATGAAAATTCAGTGATAGGGTTCCAAACCTCACCACCCCACCGCCACCCTCCACACACCAACAGGCATGGAGGTGTGCCTTGAGGTCATCGGGCCTAACTCTCACTCCATTCCATGTGTAAGAAAGCAGAGATGGTACAGTATAGAAAAATGAGGTGAGAGTTGGGCCTGATAACCCCAAGGTACACCCTGATGCCTGTTGGTCTGTGGAGGGTGGGGTTGGGTGGTAGGTTTAGGAACCCCTTACACTGAATTTCCATACTTTTGTCACTGTAATAGGAACCCTAACTGATGCATTAACAGAGTTTTTTGCAATGAATTTCCTTACTTTTTGAGATAGTATAATAGTGTCCTTATTTTACTGTGGGAACACAGGTTCTTTTAACCCCATGCTCCAGTCTCTCCATAGATGCATATATGTATGTAGATGTGTTTCCATGTGTTGAACAACAGTAACTAAATTGTCAGCATAGCCATCTTATTTTCCCACCTCATGTACCCCAGTACACAGAAACTGTAAAATGCAAGGCAAAATGTAAGTTTGCGCAACTGCAACACCATTCTGCACCACAGGTGGAAAAATACATTTTAGGCAGGATGTGAAAAATGACAGCTGTACTGTTCATGAGGTGGTGTGATAAAATGGCTATGTTGAAAATTTGGTAACAAAATATTGAAAAATACAAAAGTTATGCACATGCATAGAATACATTCAAGGGACGCACTTAACTCTGCCATTTTTAGGATTTATTTCCACCAGATTTTCAGAATGACCTTTTTTGAACCCCACTTCATGAACACTAGCACTGTCATTCCGTTCATAGGTCCTGAAAGGTGATTTCACACAGTGACCATGCCGTTCTGCTCCACAGGTGTGAAAACGTGTCAGGCAGGATGTAAACAATGATAGTTGTACTGTTCATGAGGTGATGTGAAAAAATGGCAATGTTAAAAATTTGGAGTGAAAATATTAAAAATTGCCAAAGTTATGAGCGTGGTATTTTTGCACCAAATTTTTGAGATTTTTTTTTTGGGACCCCACCTTACGAACACATGCACTGTAATTTTGTTACTAGGTCCTGAAAGGTGGTGTCACACAGTGACCACAAAATCACCTTACAGGTCTGATTAACTAGATGACAGTGACAGGGTTCATGAAGTGGGGTCCCAAGAAGCCCACGTTGAATATCTGGTGAAAAAAATACTGAAAAATGGCAGCGATATCAACATAAGTTCACAACACCATTGCCAGCCATTATAAGGCACTTACCTTGATTCTTCAGTTTGTGGTTCGGCTTTGAAGAGTGTAGACATGTCCTGCTTCACAGAAGATGACAGAAGACGATCTCGGGTGGTAAGCATAGGGTAAGAGGGGGCTGTGGGGTTATGGATTGCTCAGTGGGGGGGTCAGGATGGGGAGGACAGTGAGATGACTAGGGACCGTTTTCCTTTTTACAGGTTAAAAAAAAGACATCGGGGGACTGTTTCCTTTTTTTTTTTTTACAGGATTAAAATATTTATTTCTGGACACTAGGAGTGGATTCCCCAGTGTCCAACAGTTCTGGGGATTGTCTTCAGAATGCTGACATGGGAACTGTGCACCCCGATATCAGCAAACATAAGATTTGGGCTTGGGGGACATCCGACAATGGGGGTGGGCATCCCGGTGTGAGAATAAACAGTATATAAAACAAGTATTTCAGGACACTGAGGGTGGGCTCCCCAGTTTTCCACACTACTGGAGGGACCGCGACAATGACTTTTTTTGGAAGGGGGCATCCGACACCAGGGGTGGGCATCCTGGTGTTGGAATTAACAATATGGGATTTGGGGACACAGGGGATGGGCTCCCCAGTGTCCCAAACTACTGGGGGGTAAATGCCAATATGGGGACTGGGCACACCGATGTCAGAAAAAGCTATTTTTTTCAATAAAACACACCTCGGGCCCCTTGGAAGCAGCAAAAGGAGAAAACCTCCTTTTATTAGGTAAAGACCAGTAGGTTTTTACCTAAACAGGTGCTGAGGAACACAATTTTGGAATTGTTGGGAGCAAAAAGTGGCCAGGAAAGATTTTGGCCATTTATGGAATCAATGTTTTTTAATTTATTCATGTAGTACTGCAAATTTGGGCAGTTTTCGTGAAAAGTGTTGTAAATTTGCAGCACTTTTTGCACAACAGTGCCATTAGTTGTGTGAAAACTGCTGCAATTTGTGACAGTTTCACAAAAGTAGTGCCCCACATACCTCTCAACCTCATGCCTCATAAATCAGGGACAAGGCTTAAAAAAATCAGGGACAAAGGACCAATATCAGGGACACCTCTTTAAAATCGGTGATATCCACTCAGAAAGCTGGTAGCATAAAGGGCTTAGTGTTAAGATACATTTTCTAAGGAAGAACAAGTCTGTAACTTTAATGTTTGACATTATTTTGTCCTTACAACACCCACTGTTTGGTCATGGAAACACATTTTTTAGGAGGGACAGAGTAAAATTTTGAGGCAAAATCAGGGGTGTTCCTGAAAATCAGGGACAGTTGAGAGGTGTGGTGCCCCAAATTTGTGACACTACCAATGGCCAAATGGAAAAACATATTTCTGGGCACTATTTGAAAAGACTAATGACAGAATCAAGTTCATCGGGCCCCGATTAGGTAAATACAACTGTTTGTGTTTACAAAGGGGCAGTATTTTTTGAATTACCTATCACTAACTAAAAACAAGATGGTGGGAGTATGACACACCCCTTTGCAGCTGTAGAAAGTGCTTACGCAAAAGCAAAAAGTCCTTTTGAGGCATACATATATTTTTTCCCATAGGCTATAATGGTAAACAAATTTGAAATGCATGGTTTTGTATGGTAGATCTCTAGATTTGCCAAGTTGCATTTCGGTCAGACTTGCAGTTTTCATGCAGCAAAGCACACACAAAAAAAAAAAATAATACTGCAGCCACACCTCTGGTACAAAATTTTCAAGGTAGAAAGAGGTTTGCTCAAAAAAAAAAAAACAATCCAGCATTGGTTTGGTGAAAAAATATGAATCCTTTCCAAAGTTATTTCATTTTGAATTTTCAGGTTCTGAGCATGCTCAGTTTAGTCCAAGATTTATATGTATGTTTTGCAAAAGGGGATTGGGCTCGCAATCAAGGATTTTGTCACCTCGCAAGTGGGGATTTATTAAATCCCTTTTCGTGAGGGAAATTCTCATTCACGAGCCGCCATCTTGTGTTCATATTCCCCAAACAAAATATTGTAGCTAGCTTCATGATTGATTTCTTTAGCAAATGAGGCATGGGTTTTGTTTAGGGTGACACCCTCTACAAACCTATGCCTTTGGTTTCCTTCATTTTGGCAAAAAAGGCTGTTTCAAAATTTAAAATTTTTCGTTTGTCACTCACTTCCGATCTTCAATCACGAGGTGACAAAATCCCCATTTGCAAGCCAATCCCCTTTCACGAACTAACAAAATCCTTGACTGCCATTTCCGGACCAGATGTCCCTATCTCACGAATCAGGATCAGCTTGCGAAAGAGGATTTTGTTAGCTCACAAGGGACTGCTTACAACAGATTTTGTCATCTCGTGAAAGGGAATAGGTTTTGAACTCTTCATGAGCTGACAAAATCCCCTTTTGCGAATTGTCAGAACCTCCTTTTGCTAACCAATCCTCTTTCATGAGCTGAAAAAATCCTTGATCATGATTTCCAGACCAGATGGCCATTCTCGCAAACGAGGATTGGCTCGCGAATGGGGATTTTGTCACATCACGAAAGGGGATTGACTTGCAAAAGGGGATTTTGACAGCTTGTGAAAGGGGAATGATTTTTTAATGCCTCATTCACGAGCTGTCAAAATCCCCTTCCGTGAGGCAATCCTCTTTTGTGCGCTGACAAAATCCTTGATTGTAATTTCTAGACCAGATGGCTAAAATCTGATAATAAAGGATTTCTCGCGAACAACAATTTTGACAGCTCAAGAATGGGGATCTTGCCACCTCATGAACTAGGAATTTAAAAACGTTGCCACTGCACTGTAAATAAATGGTTTGGTCTTAAGTCACTGAGCGAGAAATTTGCATGTTGAGAGATGATTGTGAAAGGCTGAAATGTGATAAGAAACAGCATATTTGAATGATATCTTGAGTGATATGAATGAGGGTTTGAGAGTGGAGAATGCTGAGTTGAAAGAGGAATAAATGCGAGTGAGTTGTGAGTCAGAGAAAGAACAGAGAAAATGTTGCATACTGGGTGCCACGTATAGAGTGTTACAGCATAAGGTTGAAAAAGGTATTGAGCAGGGCACTGCAAGAGAAGTGTAGAAAAATGATGGTGAAGTTGCACCATCAATGGGAGGTTCTTGCTGGGCATGTTAAGGCCATGAACAGGTTTCAGTATATGCCCATTGAGATTGCGTCATCCAGTGATGACAACTCTGACTTTGATGACGAGGCATGCTATGTCATACGCAAGTCCAACCCCCATAGTGGAGCAACTTTCCCCAGCCATTCACAAGATGGTGCCCATGTCAGCACACACTCTGCGTCATCATGTCTACACAAACATGGCAGATGCCACGTACAACGCCAAGATGGAGGCCCCATGACACAGTCGGAGGGCCTGTATTTCGTGGTGTGCCTCCACTCGCGCCTCTCACCAGGAGAGATGAATCAGAGATCTGCAGCATGATTAATGAGGCTATTAAAAGAATCAACATAGCTGGCCCAGTGGCGCAGAGGGTTGAGGAGGGTGCCTTACCTTGAGCCATGCCGGTGACCTGGGTTCAGGAATGGACTCGGGACGCCGTGGGCTGGTAGGGGAAGGAGAGGATTGAGCATCCATAGGACTGCTCTCCTCTCCTGGGGTGGGTAGTGGGCCAGCATCATGCTGCAGTGGCCTCTGGTGGAGACCTGGTGCTCTGCAGACACACGCAGGAGGGAACAATGTAGAAAAGTGGAAAATCTGCTTCGTGACTGACCAGATGATGGTTGCCGGTCCACCGCTGCCACTGATGCCCTGAAGGAGTCCCTCCACCTCACAGCACCCTGGGGCCAAGTATGTGCTGGTTACCCCACCTGGTGCCTACCCCCTCAGAGGAGGGGGACCCGCCCAGCGAAGGGTCACATCCGGGTTACCCTAGGGGTGACTGCGATATGAGGCTGGAGGGCTCAAGAAGGGACCAGCGGAGCGACTGGGACCTAGGCAGCCCGAAGGAGTGGTGGGTCATGAGGCACGAGGGGAGAAAATAAATAATAATAAAAAAAAGAGAATCAACGTCCTGGAGGACCAAAAGAGAGCCATCTAGGACCAGACTGAGAAAATGCTCAGAGAATTGGTCAATCAAGACCACACGTACAGGGCTATTGCTGATGTAGCAGCGGAAGCTGCACTTCGCAGAGCCTGGGAACATGAGGAACTCTGTGCACATATGCACACCTCCAATCCCCTACAAGTCACTCACTCTGTCCAGCAAATTGTACAGAGCATCAGACAAATGGGCCAAACTGACAACCTTAGTTGCCACTTGAAGAAAATGTGCTCCTTTGCAAGAAGCTCACCCTCCAACCCAAGTACCAGGTTCAAGTCTTGCGACAGACAATTGAACCTACCATTTGGGCAACTCTGACATCCTTGTCTTTGATGACACTGCTGCTGCCCTCATCTCCGCCAATTCCCCAGGTGTTGTTGGAGCTCGCTTGGCTTACAAGGATATGCAGAACATGAAAGAAAGTCCCGGAGCCTACCACCAATGGTTATGGCTCGCATACAACACTGGCAAAGGCCTAGCAGGTGAACTTGCAGACTGAGACCAAATTGAGTACAAGGATTTGTACATCCGGATCATGACTCAGGCCTTGCAGGAAAAGTTTGAGCTTAATGGTTATCCGAGTACCAATACCATTGCGGCTATACTCATCAAAACAGAGCGTGCCTATCAGATCTACCTCTGTATACTTGCTTCTGGTAAATCCAACAAGGTGGCTGTAGTACAGCCCACCCCCGAGGCCCCTACCCACCACACCATGGAGGGCAACAACCAGAAAAATGATGCCCTCTGATGACCAAGTCGCACACGGCGGGGGACCAGAATTTTAGAAATAACAGGAACAGAGACAAAAGCTACTAGAAAAATCCAAATGCTCAGCAAAATAACCAGAATCTTATTGGTCCTAGCTATAGACAGATCAAAGAGGAGAACAAGACGCTCCGCAAGCTGCTGGAGGAGATCCATGCTGAGAGGGATGCTAAGGCTACATGAACTGTAGCAGCCCTTGCTCCAGCCGCTGGACAGCCATGCGGTCAGGGGAACTCTTTTCTGGCCTCAGCTACCAAACAAATAAACAGCTGAGGTAAGAATCCTTTTGTGGCATCGGTTACTGGCCAGACCGATGTGACAACCAAGGAGAAACCATGCATGCAGGCCATTGCAGCACCTGTGATGTCACAAGCACACTTGTATCCAGTGCAAGACATACAGGAGGCCTTGAAAGATCCTGCAGGCCTCAGGTTTCAGGAACAGGATGATGATGCTGATTCTGAAAATACTGATTGACAATTACAGGCCCCAGTCCAGATTATGAGTGATATGATCTTTAACACAAATGGACGGTCTTGTGTAAAGGCCATGGTCAGGGGCTGACAACTTACCATGCTTCTGGATACAGGGGCAGCCATGTCAGTCCTCCATGATGAGGACCCAGTCTCATCTGACTGGTCTTCCAGCTGGAAGACCAGTGCACAGGGTGTAGATGGTACCCAGCTACACACCTACTAATCTGTTCCTCTACCTGTGGTGGTAGGCCACCTCAGGACTGATTTTGCTTCTGACCTCATGGTGTTACATCATCACCCCAGTACATTGGGAATTGACTTCCTAGCACTACACAGCTGTGTAGTGTGGCCCTAGCCAACAGGCTGCTCCTCCAGATCAAAGGACAATGTCCTGCTGTCACCATTCCAGACTCACAAGTGGTGGCAGCAATCTCCTATAACAAGATGGTGTATGACATCATGGCTTTGTTCAAAAGTTTTGACCTGTTTTCTGAGCTTGCACCCTTGCTGCAGAAACACCTTGACATGTTTGCCACCAACGAACACAACTGTGGTAGGATGCACACTGCCTTTGAAATCACAGGGCCTAACCCTGTGAGACAGAAGCAGTACCCATTTCCTGCTGAAGCCTTGCCATCACTGAGGGAGACCATCCAATCACTGTTTCAACAAGGAGTGATTAGGACCTGTGTCTCCACTGTTAATTCACCTATTTGGCCTGTGGAAGAGCCAAATGGAGCTTGGAGACTTACAATTGACTACAGAAAACTGAATCAAGTTACCCCCAGTTGTGCCCCAACAGTAGCATCAGCACATGATGTGCTCAAGCTGTTGACACCAGACAAAAAGTGGTTCACAGCTCTTGACATCTCTAATGGGTTCTGGTCACTCTGATTAGCAAAGGAAAGCCAATATAAATTTGTTTTCACCTTTGATGGATGCCAGTACACCTAGTCCTGCCTTCCCCAGGCTTTCACAACAGCCCTTCCTTTTTTATCTCCGTATGATGGGTGCCCTGCAGGGGTTCTCCACACCTGTGCCTCCAGCAGTATGTGGATGACTTGCTTTTAGCAATCACCAGAAAAGATCATTTGGCCCTTCCAGATGAACTTCTGTCTGTCCTCAAGAGAGCAGGCCTCAAGTGCAACCCTCTAAGGCACAATTGTGTGAAAGAGAGGTCATCTTCCTTGGTCTATACATTACAGACCAAGTCAGGAGCCCAGCTGTCAAGAAGATCCAGGGCTTACAAGATCTGCTACTTCCTACCTGCATGGCAAGACCCAGATGCTTTTTAGGAATGGTAAACTACTCGAGGGACTTTATCCCTGACTTTGCCTTGAAGGCTGCTTCTTTATATGAACTTCTGAAAAAGGATGTCCCATGGACATGGGGCCCCTCTCATAATGATGCTGCAACACAGCTCAAACAGGCCTTAGCCTCAGCCCCAGCACTAATTAATCCTAACCCAAATCTTCCATTCTATTTGGAAACTGCCACTTCTGATGTGGCCATGTCTGCAGTGCTAGCACAAAAGTACAATGGGTACTATAGGCCCATTGCCTATGCATCTCAGATGCTATCCCTAGTAGAGAGAAAATACAGTATCTGTGAAAGAACACTCTTGGCAACCTACTGGGCTGTTACACATTTCATGTACATCATTGGGTATGCACCCATTGTCTTGCATACCTGTCACACCCCAACAAACTTTTTGCTTTCAGACAAAGTAAAAGTTGGTTCAGTTTCCAACACCAGACTCACCCACTGGTCTTTACTTTTGCAGGACAGGGACATCAAAGTATTACCTGCACAAATGCCATCTATCTTGGCCCATGGCCTACTCTACATAGGTAAGCCCCATGACTATGCACTTCAACCTCCTGACTTACCTGAACTAGGGCCATTTTTACCTGTTACACTAGATGTTCTAGAGGGCACCACCATGTATCATGTTTTTACAGATGGCTCCACCTCCTATGTAGATGGAGAGCAGATAACAGGATTTGGGGTACTCATATTAGATGAAGACAGCGATTTCAGGCGCATTTCCAGGAAATGCACTGTAATTTCCTCACAATATGCCTCATGCCCCATGGTGACAAGGATGCCATAATCTTTGCAGACTCTAATTGGGCCTTCTCCTCCCTTACTGATTTTCTACCATTCTGGGAGAAAACTAACTTTATATCCTGTGATGGCACACCTGTTAAATACAGGGATCTATTTGTGTACATACTCACCCTGACACAGTAGTTCACTCATAAACTGTACATCCACAAGGTAAAGGCTCACTGTAAATCTGACCCTTACCATGAATTCAATGATCGAGCAGACTCACTTGCCAAAGCAGGCACTTGAGGGAAGGAGACATGGACAATGACTTACTGTACCCAGTAGCTGTGACAGCTATTTACTTAGCTGCTAACACCAGGCAGAAACCAGTACCAGAACCTCCACTTGACCTTTCTGCTGCACAGAAATCTAACACAGATCTAAAAGATGTGTTCAAATTCCTGGACAAAGGAATTGAGCAGGAACTACCCACTGGTAGTCCATACAAGAAGTACTCTGACAACATACATTTGTCTAGTGAACAGAAACTAGTCTGTTATTGAAAAGAAGATACAGGTGACAAATTGTGGATTGCACCACAATTTTTGTGAACCGAATTCATCCATACTGTTCATGATACCCCCACTGGTGGGCACCAGGAGGCAGACAATACCCTCCAGAGACTCAAAACCATCCTCTGGTGGCCTGGCATGGCCAAAGATGTAGAGCACTATGTGGCAACTGCATAGTGTGTGCTCAGAACAACCCAATTTCAGTTAAAAGAAACACCAACTTGTTGCCACAAAGGCAAACTGGACCATGGAATGCAATATGAATTGATTTCATTGGCCCTTTGACTAACTCCAGCAAGAACAACAAGTATGCACTTGTCACAGATTTGTTTTCTAAGTGGGTTGAGGCATTCCCCGCTAAGAATAACATGGCAAAGACAACTGCCAAGATCCTGGTGGATCAATTGTTCTCCAGGTGGGGCTTAACCCTTAAGGTAGACTCAGACCAGGGAACCAGTTTTAAAGCAGACACTCCAACTGCTTTGAGTAGATAAAAAATTCCATATCCCATACCATCCTCAATCCTCAGGCCAGGTAGAAAGAGCAAACAGAAGAATCAAACAGATGCTATGCAAATTCATCAATGACAATCCCAAGGATTGGGATTCCCTTTTGCCACTACTGCTGATGGCAATCAGGAGCACTCCTGCAGCAACTACCCAGTGTACACCCTATGAGGTTATGACTGGCAGTGCCATGAGATTACCTGAGCACCTGTTGATTGACCTCCATACCCCCACTGCAGATAGAGTATCTGTGGCCAAATATGTTGAAAAACTTCATGATGACATCATGAAGACACACCTGTTCACTGCCAATCATATGGGTAAAGCTCAACAACAAGCTAAAACTCATTTTGATAAGCATGCCAAAAAGTTGACTGGCAAGCTGGAGACCAAGTCATGCTTCTCCAATGCAGACCACCAACTCATTCATTTGACAGCAAATGGGAAGGCCCATATCCCATTGTCAACAAACTCAGTCCTGCTGTTTATCAGGTCAGAGTTCAACAGCAGAAACAGACCACCAACAAGTGGTTCCATGCTAATCAGCTCAAGTTGCATAAAGGTGACTAAAATTACTTTTCCCAACCCTTTTAGGGCAGAATAGTACCCCTCATTTAACAACGCTTTTCTGTTTCTTTCAGATACACTGACAAGATGGCTGTCTTGCAGCTCCTCATCCTGGTGGGACTACTCTCTCTGACTGACTCTCAAAACAAACCCCTATCAACTGCACACAAACAACATATAGAACATCTGCTTAGCAAACTTGAACATAAACCCCAATGGGAGTTCATATTAATGTCCCCAACAAAATGATTACTGTTAAGGAAGGCTCAGATGCCTATCTTAATACCATGGTTGTAACTCCACACAAGTCCACATTGCAGATACAATGGGAAACTAATTTTAATGTTTACACACTCCCTGTAGCTCAGTTATCCAAAGGTACTTTTTAGGGATGGCCTAATACAGGAATTGCACCAAACGGTACACTATCCGACAAGCTTCTCCTAGACATTCTACTCATTACAACTCAACTGCCTTAATAGATCCTACGATTTGTGACTGCCTCAGCTCTGAAGAGTCACGTGTTTTCTGTCTTCACAACTATGTGGTTACTGAAGCTATGTTTCTTTCTGTAATCCCACCCACTGAAGAAGAAATGACTGAATGTCCTCTTCAGGAACCTGGTCCGCCTAGTGATCTGACTGCCACTTCCCTCTCCAGGAGCCTTGATTATTAATGTGCAGTTTATTTTTTTTATTTTATTTGTTTAACCAGGTGAGACACACTAAGATGAAAGCTTTTTTACAGGTGCAACCTAGGAGCACAGGGAAGTTAAGTGTCTTGCTCAAGGTCACACAATATGCAAGTGGAAGCTGTGGGATTCAAACCCAGGTCTAGTCTGCTGGATGTCACCAGATTTGCAGCTCAGAGCATTAAACCACTGCACTATACTGCCTCCTTTATGTGCGTCCCATGTATTTTCAATCTTACACATTGGAATATGGCTGAGTTTGGTCTCTGTCACACAACCAGCACTTCTAAATGTTTCAGTATGATGCTTTTAGACATTGTAGTTGCTTACCAAACATGCACAAATGATCCAGTTAGTAGACCTCATGCCACTGATCATGTAGGAGTTTTTAGACCCGCACCTAATGCTAAAGCTAGACCACGCACTAGACTTGATACTGCAGATGTTACGGGTGCAGCAGGCACCAACTCTGGCCTTTTTGGCTCAGGAATGTCTTTTTGGAATAGAGCAGATATAGCTGCTATTAAAGCACAAACACTAAATTTTCAACAAGCTGTTAAAAATGACATCCTACCCCCACTGTTACATGGTGTAGATGGTTTAAGTAAAAAAGAATGCTTTACTGTATATAACATGCAGGAAATTGCCAAAGGGTTCAATGATACTAAGAATAAGATTAATGAACTGATTTTCCAAAACAACAAGGAGGCAGACAAGCAATATATTGCCTGTGAACTTTTATGCTCCACCTATGAGTCATATGTTATGGTCACTGTTAACAACCTCTTCAGGGATTTGGAAATAGGCTGCATTCCTGATATTATTCATGACAGAAGAATGTCTAAATGGTATTGTTCTCATTGCTAGTCCAATGCATGTATTACTATGTGTATAACAAATTTTGTTAATATTTCTATGTCTACTGCTAGAAATCTTGGGTATGTTTCATGATATCCAAACAAGCACCTTGTTACTTTACTAAGACCTGTTCAATCAATGACAACATGTTCATTACCTTTACTGTGTCACTACCCCGCTTTGATCCACAAACTTCTGTTTTTGATAAACTGGCTGCTATTCATTCCATCGGACATCTTGAAGACAACATCTATCGAGAACGAATTGATTTGCCTTCTCTGCTTATATATCACACTGTGCTACAAGCCTGGGTCACACCACATGCCAACTGCTGGGCCAAGAAGGGATATTATTACCTGTGCTACTGTAACATCTTTGACACTGTGAAACCTATCTGCGGTAACTCACCAGAACATCTCGACTGGTAATATACATTGGGTGATGATCTGCCATCCAACCTGACTGACACTGATGAATCCAAATCTTCTCAAGCTGCATCTTCAGAGCCTGACACCAAAACAGCTGCATCCTGAAGCTACCTAGAAGAGGTACATCGCTTCACCTCATGGCTCACCAAGCAGTCATTTGTTTGTCCTATACGTCTATAGCAGTGGAGGGTTCCGACTGTACGAGCTACCTGCAATTCTGATGGGCAGTATTGTGTAATGACAAATCATCAATCCTTTGCTTATGGTGCCAAAACTTGTGATGTTTCAGCTAACTTCTGTTTTACTTCACAGCAGAAAACAGTCATTGGTCACACTGTGATCACTCCTGTTCCCCTCCCTGAACCAGATGTTATTGATACTGATCCGCAATGCTTGATTGCCTTGTCTCAGTATTTGCCCATGTTTAACGTGCACATTGACCCTTTAACTCTTTCCTTGAAATGTCTTTTAGCTAGAAAAGATTTGTATTTAATTTATATTGGCAATAATATTTCTAAGGCTGGTGATGCTCTTAATGACCTTATTCATGATGGTGATTTAAGCACTGCTCTATCCAATACTTAGTTAGAACTGACATTTAAAGCTCTTGTTATTATCCAAGCATTTTTGATTGTTTTCCTGATGTTAACCCTTTGCTGTCTGCGATGTACTCTAAGAAGACACCGAGAACAACTCGAATTCCTTTACAAGGCTTGTGCATCAGGCTTATAAACAACGTTTGTAGCTCCATCCCACTATTTTCCTGTGGTTGTTGCCTTTTCTTTTGAAGGCAACAAGGGGGGGATGTTATCCATGGTTCAGTACCCCGATTGTACCCCCACCTCATGGACAGCAACATATATGTAGGTATATGTACTAACCTTAGGGCGAAGACACTTATCGTATAAGCATAAGTGTCAGGATCTGTATTCTACTGTGCTTTACTAATACATATTATGCTCCATAATGTTTCACTGATATATTTTGGCTATGAGAGATGCTTTTCACTCTGTTTTTACTGTATTCTTATAAGTGAGGCAACAGTGCCATCTTTAGTGCTTGTGCATCACTGTAATTGCAACTGACCTTGGGACTTATATAAGCCCTATTGTGTTACACTATCTATGCAAGCTAAGCAACTTCTTATGTTAGCTAGGATAGTTATTCAGGTCACCTGTTTTTGGCCAATTATATACTTTTTATGTATCTTTCTTAGTAGGAATCATAACAGTTATTGGGGTATAAGACCCTCTGTAGCACATAGCTTCTCTGAGATGAGAGATTACATTGCCTAGGTAAGGAAAACTGGTAGTTCTCCCAGTGATTATACTGTTGGTAAGTAAGCTTGTATTATTGATCTGTAACAAATTCCATTTATTAGATGAATACCACTTGTCTGTTGTCTCTTCCTTTGTGCCGTTCCACCAAGAACCTGACAAAGGTAATTTATTACCATGTTACAATCTTTCTCTACTGGTTCAGCAGTGATTTTAAGTTGATTGGGTGTAGCTGTATAACTAGCCTCAAAGACTTTTGGTACAATAGATGGTCTTTCCTGCTCCCTAGTTTGAAAAGGCACAGTCATTGAATCAGTTTGTGTTTCTAATACTGTTATTATTTAAGCAGTGCTATCCTGCGTAGCTAAGGGCTCAAAGTGATCCATGATTTTGGTCTGTTTTCCTGATTTATTACGGCTTTTCCCTTTTGTTGCACCCTGATTTTTTGGGGAGCATTTAGTTAATTTATTAGCAGCAGTTCCCCCCTCCCTTTCTTTTTCCCATTTTGATTAACACTGCAGTCTAATTCAGGCACCTGTCTAGCCTTCGTCTTTGTATTTTTCTTTTTTGCAGACATTGTCTGTGCAAAGGTTTCACAATATAGAATACTACTATCTGACTCTTGTGCCTGTCTTCTAGTTTGAACCATACTATATTAATACCACAGTACTTAATAAAAACTCATAGCTGGGACTAAAACAAACAAAAGAGTGAAAAGGTAAAAGCAATAATATGAGCTGTGCATTATCCTGTATTCTGTCCCTTTTGTTGCTGTTGAATATGTTTTGATTCTTTCTTGCAGCCCACAACTTTTTCTAGGTGTAGTCAGGTAATCCTGCCATTCTGTCCATTCAGAATAATAAGAGTAGAGGAGCTTTAAAGTACTTTAAAGTGCTGAAACCATTCTCTAAAAACAGCTTAGACGCCCAAAAATTTTTCAAATAGATACAGAGGTGAGGTTAACTCCAAGTTAAAGCAAGTATTTAGCAAAAATAGCAGGCAAAAAGTTTTTCAGTATTTATTAGTTTATCTGCACTTTCCACAGTCAGGAAAGGCTTTAGTTTTCAGGTTCAAAGTTCCTCCTCATGTCATGGCTTATGCTTTTGCCCTTTCGCCTCTGGTAATACCACCCAAGAGATCTTTATGCTTCCCACCAACGTATTCACTATTTAGGAAAAAAGCAAAATTTGTGAAAAGCATCTATACCCCCAATACGTTTTAGTCTCTCCAATTCAAAACAGCATCCACTTTTGCTCTGGCTCACACACAGTTTCCAGAAAGTCACTTTCTCAGCTCAAAAGTTTCTTTCAGTCCCTCTGATGCAGGATCTCTGCAGCAAATGATTTTCCTCAACAAACCTGAAATATCCACCAGATGCCTGGTCCGTTCAGCAAAAGTGCACAGTTCCTTTCAACAGTAAAATTCCGTCACGTCAATCCTCAGAAACAATCCAATTAAGCCCTGTGAAAGGCCTCACACTTTTCTCCACACAGCACTGAGCCCTCTTGACTCAATCAGAGCCCAGGACAGACTGCCAAAACTCCCGAAAATCCTGCCCTCTAATTGGCTGCCTCCCATCATCAATCACAGTTTTGAACATTCTTTGATTATTCATTGGAAAAGTCTCTTGGCACCTGAAAGTAGTTCACACCTCCTCCCAAGATCCCTCAACAATAGTTTTGGGCACCTAAACATCTGGTTGACTGTTCCTTTGGGGTCCTAGTATTACATTATGGCTGCACCTACACAGTCCTACATAGTTGTATAACAGTTACCAACTTCTCAGTGCCCCTGCAGCCAAAAGAAACAGTTCCCAAATGCAGTTGCCTCAGTATCTGGTAGCTGTCCCTGTCACCTAACAAGTGACTGCAGAATTATTATTTTTTAAGTCCCCCTGCTGCCTGTTGCTAGCTCCATTATCAGAAGTCCCCCTGGAGCAGTGACCGGGCTCATTAGTATTCATGGTGACCTTATGAATATTCAGATTCCCCCCATTTCACCAGCACTCACTCACGCTGTTTTAAATCTATGGGGCTGCTCCTTACCTACCTCCCCCAGGTATCCAACCCTCATTTAGCTGAACTAGGGGATTGAGAGCACCAGGGAAGCATCTGGATGGCTCCTGCAATGGCTGCACCCCTTGAAGTGCTAATTGCACATGCGCAGACCGGTGGACCATTTAAACCATAAAACCAGGTCGCCGGCCCCATGAGATAACTCCAGCAGCCCCGTTGAGGGCCAAAACAATGTGATGTGGGGTCACAGAGTGCAAGTCACAAAAGGTACGCCCCCAAAAGGGGGTTACACTCCCCCCTTAAATGCTTGGTGTCACTGCCGAGCCTAAAGGTAGGAACCTCTAAAAATGCAAAACAAACCTTAACATTCAACATATGGCAAACATTTCTACCTGGACATCTGGTGCCTATCTACTCAGGTATTAAACAATTAGAAACATGAAACATTTTATGTACAGCTTATAAGGTTAAACACTTCCCCTTTTAACAGTCCTCAAACACCATAGTATGCATAGCACCCATACTGTCACCTCGTTAGTTGTTCAGAACCACATGTAGTTTGAACTCACATTAATAATACACCTTTTACCTTTTGTTTTCCTTGGGCGCCACCTTCACTTCCCCCTCTTTCGTTTTGCCAACTTCCCTCCGGGCCTGGGGGATTAAGTGCTATCGGGACACTTGTATACCTTGGGTAATGACCTGGGGGTGACATAGATACCCTTATGCACTACAAATAGGGGCAGGTCAGTGGGTGCCCCCAGGATATCATAGATCAACTTGAATAAGGGTTTCACAGTTCTTCCTGACCTTCTTGGGGGTTCTTGCTCCTCAGTCCTAGTGGTCCCCTCCTGTTCAGAGGTGCAGTCAATGTTGCTTGCCCCTGTGCCTGTTTTCATTTCTTCTGCTGCGGGTTGTTCTGTTACCAAATCACTTCCACCACTCTGGCCAATGGTGCTTTCTTGCGGCCTCTCAGAGAGCCCAGTTGGACCAGTATTCAGTTCAGTTCAGTTTATTTTTGAAGGGATAACAGCCACTGAGCAAGCTCATTTGCAAGGTGGTCTCTTGTACATAAACCATAACATCAACAATTACAGAACAACACATAAATGATTACAAGGTTAGGGCACATAACACAATTGTGGCATGCATATTTAATAAATAACAACTAAACATTAGCAGAACAAATATCGGCCATGGCCGGATACATACAAAAGTGCATAAAGGATAAGTGCGATTTTACATTTATTTTGTTTACTACCATAGAAAGAGGGGAAGAGATGGTGAAATCAAAATATGGATAACAACAGAGCTAGGATAAGGATAGGGAGAGAAGGTTAATAACAATGGCAGATGTTGGAAGTAATTTTATCCATAAGCAATTTGAACACTCTCAGGGTGATCAAGTTTTTTAATTTGAGTGTGGATTGAAGTTTGCTCCAAGCTGTGGGAAGAACATAGTTCATGGCTGACTTACCAAAGTAAGTGCAAATTTTGGGTACCTCCAGTGAGATGTATGTACATTTCCTTAGCACATAGGAGCTGTGGGAACGGTGGAGGAGAGAAGTGATATGGGGGGGGGGGCAACTTGCTTATTAGTGCTTTGTAAACCAAGATGTATGTATGAATAAGTCTTCTGATTGCCATGTAGGTCCAACTTACCTCCTTATACAAGGAACAGTGGTGGGATTTGGCTGGAGTATTGGTAATGAACCAAATAGCACAGTGATAAAAGGTGTCCAACTTTCAAAGATTGGTTATTGAACAGTTAGCGTATGTAATATCTGAGTAGTTCAATAGGGGCATGAAGGTGGCCTAAAAAAGTCTGATTCTAGAGTCTCGAGAGAATAGCAATTGTTTCTGAAAAAGAACCCAAGTCTCTGTCTCAGTTTTTTGGATAATGCCTCAATGTGGGAGATAAATGATAAATAAGAGACAAGCAAGAACCCTAAGTATTTGAAGTTATCCACTGACTCAAGCTTATCGCCTAGGAGTGAGGTACTGTAATGGGATTGGTAGGGCTATGGTTAGAAGAAGCAGTAGGGGCCGGCCCAGTGGCACGGAGGGCTGAGGCGCTGGAAGCCACACCTCACCCCATGCTGGTGACCCGGCTTCGGAAACAGACTTGGGTCACTGGTGGGTCAGCCAGGGGTAGATAGGCTTGAGCATCCCACAACAGCTTGCCTACTCTGGGGAGGGTTGAGGCCATAGCCTGTGCTCTTGTACGACTCCGAGCGGAGGCTCGGAGTATTACAAGCCCCTAGCAGTAGGGGATGGGTGGCTGCTACTCAGCAGCATGACGTCGGCGATCAACGCCTTGACGTCTGGGTCTTACGCACTGTAAGGGGTGGGAGAAAAAAGGGAAAATGCCTGCCAGGACCAGGAAGACAGGCTGCATGGAGCATGCCTCTGATCTGCCCCTGCTCGCCCTGCCACCTCCGGACTGATGAAAAAGTGAGTAGCTCGGGGTGCGAGGGGCCTCACCCCATCCCCGCCCTCTGAGGCAGCATGGGGGACACAGAGGTGGACGTGGGTAGAGCAGGAGGCAGGAGGATGATTCCCTAGCAGTCCCGAAGGGTCGGGGCTGGCAGGATGAGGAGGGATAAATTGAGATTTCAAAAAAAAAAAAAAAGCAGCAGTAGGGGAATTGGGTGGGTGAAAGAACATTACCTTAGTTTTTTTTTTTTTTAACATTCAATAGTGGTTCCGACCCTATTAGGTTCTGCTGAGGCTGGTTAAAGCCTATCTTTAGTGCTGAGCAGACGTGGGCCAGGGAAGATTTTGAGGTATACAGAACAGAGTTGTCAGCAAATAAGTGGATGTTAGAGTCAGTGATGTTATTGTTTAAGGTGTTGACATAAATCAGAAAGAGCAGTGTACCCAGAATGGAGCCCTGAGGGACCCTTTGTAGCAAGGGGAGTAAGGATGAGAGAGTACCACTGGCATTTATCTGTTGATCTCTATCCCCCAGATAACTGGCAAACCAGTTTAACACAGAATTACTGAAGCCCAGTTGTTTAAGGCTGTTGAGGAGAAGGAGATGATCCACTGTATCAAAGGCCTTACTCAGATCCAGGAAAACAGCCCCTGAGGCTAATTTTTTTTCTCAAGGCTTCCAACCAGTTACTTGCAACTTTGGATAATGCTGATATTGTGCTATGTAGTGGTCTGAAACCAGATTGTAAGGGGTTGATTAACTGGTGCTTGTCCAGGAATGTTCTGACTTGTATGCTAATTTTTCTAATAATTTTGAGAGGACTGGCAGGAATTAAATAGGCCTATAATTATTTAGGTTGCTAGGATCCCCAGATTTAAAGAGGGGTAGCAGGTGGGCTACCTTCCAGTCATGTGATACAGTTCCCTCTGCTAATGATATGTTAAATAGGTGGGCAATTGGGGCCATAAGGTAATGGTAGCCTAGTTTTAGGAAGAAGGGATCGATATTGTGTGCTCCAGCACATTTTTTAGTGTCAAGCTTAAGCAATTGATCTTCAACCTGTTTATACCTAATGTTGGAGAAGGTGAAGGAAGCATGGATGGAAGGGTTGGGTGGTGTAATTGTACGGAGAATTAGAGGATACAAAGTAGCTGCCTGGGAGGAATCGAAGGCAAGGCCTTCCATTGCAAAATACTTGTTAAGTTTGTCAAGTACTGTGGCCTTGTCAGTTATGGAGGTGCCTTGGAAGTTTATTTCATTTGGCAAGGCTGGAGGTGCTTTACTGCCTTCCACAGATTCGATTATATGCCAGATTTTTGATGGGTTTTCTTCTGCTGGTTCGAATATGTTAATGTAGTACTTCTCCTTTGTATTTCTAACCATTTTGGTGCAGGCATTACGGCATTTCCTAAAAGCTGTCCAGTCCGCAGGAGATTTGATCAGTCATGCAGCTGCCCATAACTGATCCCTGTTTAACAAAGCTTTTTTGATATCCCCATTGAACAGGGGCATGAAGCTTTTTTTAACTCTGTGGCTAGTCAGGGAGGCTTGACTATTTATAATACCACTGAGGGTGGAATTAAAAATGGACAGTGCATCTTGTGTAGCAGGTGCTAAGTAGAAATGTTGCCAGTTAATATCCCGCAGATCAGCCAAGTAATTGGCAGAGCTGAACTTCCTGAAGGACCTCTTGGAGACAAACCTACTATTAAAAAATGGTTTTACTAATGATGCACACGACTATATTGCGGTCACTGAGCTCATTGTGAAAAACAGCTTTATGATGTATTTTGTGCAGTCTGCTGGTCATGACTACATCTAACAATGATCCTGTAGTTTGATTCTTACAGTTTGGCCTTGTTGCATAAGTGATTATCTGAGCTAGACCCCTTTTTTCATGGTTCCACCATGCTTCAGCAAAACGAATTTCACTGACCTCCCCTACAGTGATAAATACTCACAGACAACCCTTACGCTGCCAAGTCCCCACCATGACACTGAACACATGACACCTGTTCAGTATTAATAGATCGGCGCTGTTCTCTCAAGACCCCCAAACTCAAGGATTATCAACTCCAGTGGGGGTGGATGTCGGGAGAGTAGCCAACAATGGTGTTGGTGTGTTGGCACATCGATGCAACACGGGTTGTTGTAAATGGTTTCACTGTGGGGGTTTGTCACAGTTGTGATGGTATACCTTTCATTGCATAGGTTCTTTAGGGGGTTAGATTTGGTACTGAGCCAGTCCAGGTTTAAATACCCTAAAATTATCGACTCCTTAGAGGTGTTGCTAAGGAACTGTTGTAGATGGGGCAATATATCCAGTCCCCCAGATGGGGAGTTGTAGCATCCAATTATATTGATTGATTCAGCAGCTGAAATTGATATTTTTAATGCCAAGCATTCAAAAGCCTTTGACTTTGAGATGGTGTGCAGGACAGTGGTGGGTAATCTCTCACTGACATAGATGGCCACCCCAAACCCCCTGTTGGTTCTGTCTACCCATTATTCAAGATCAAAGTGGGCTCTCTAAAAGGTGTTGACTTGGGGGAGCTGCTCCAGAACCACTTAAAAGGCTCAGCGAGACTAGTGTTCAAGTTTGGAGTGGTCCCTTCGACAGGGGTTGTGGGAGCAGACTCCCTCTTTCAGTACCCTGTTCAGCAGACACAACTTCCACAAATGCAGTCTGTAATGCCAGGCGGGGCTCCCTGAAACAACCTGGCCAATTCAGGAGTGCGATAGAAATGTGCAAGATGATCATCAAACTCTCTCTGACTCATCAGCCGACTCTTATTCATCTGTCGCTTCTTCTGCCTGGGCAGGACCAGCCCCAGAATATAAACTTAGAAACACAGAAGTTGACAGCAGATAAGGACTGCCAGGCCCATTTAGTCTGCATGTATACCCTACTCTTTTCTAGCTGCTGCTGCTGACGCTCTTGGTCCTCAGCTGCTGCCTCTCATTATTTGACTTTCTCTGTTGTCTGCTCGGGTAATTGGTGGTGTGGGAGGATCTACTGTATCAGATGCTGGGCCAACCATATTGTTTCCAATGGGCAGTAGATGATTCCTATGAAATACCTTGTGTCCACAAGTTTCTCCTTCTGATCAAATCTTGTACACTGGCAGCCCTTCCAGTTTCTCTAGTACCACATATGGTGTGCTTCCCCATCGATCAGCAATCTTATGCTTTCCAGGAATGCCTAAACTTTGCAGTAGCACTCTGTAGCCTGGCATCAAGTCTTCTGCCTGAACTTTATCATAGCTCTCCTTGTTGGCTTGGTTCCTCTTTTTGGCCATCTCAGAGGCTAAACGATAGGCATCATTCAGCTGTTTTAACACGCACACATACTGTAAGTAGTCACCCTCTTTAATGCCATCTGCTGGTATGCCAAAGCACAGGTCAACTGGCAGATGGGCCTCCCTTCCGGACATGAGCCTGTATGGAGAGAACCCGGTGGCATCATTCTTGGTACAGTTGTAGGCGTGAACCTGGGTGCTAACTCACTGAATCCAGGTAAGCTTGTCTCTGGGGTCCAAAGTGTTCATAATGTCAAATAGGGTTTGGTTGACTCTTTCACGCTGGTGGTCACCTTGGGTATGATAAGGTGTTGTTTGGTATTTTCTAATTCCCCACAAAAACAATAGTTCTTTTATTAGTCTACTTTCAAAATCATGGCCTTGATCCAAGTGAATCCTCTGTGGTGCCCCATAGTGCGCAAGGAGCTCCTCAACCAGCACCTTGTCCACAGCAGAAGCCTTCTGATCGTCAGTGGGGTAGGCTTGGGCATATCAGGTAAAATGATCTGTGACCACTAGTATGTTTGAGATGTTTCTGGAATCCAGTTCCAAAGTGAGGAAATCAATTTACACCAGCTCCATAGGGGCACTTGCAACAATGTTAACCAGTGGGGCAGCCTTTTGGGGAACAGCTTTCCTCTGGATGCACCGGTGACAGTTCTTACAATACTGTTCTACATCCTGTCCCATTTTGGGCCAATAGAATCTGCTTTGAACCAAGTCTAGTATGCATTCACTGCCCAGGCTGCCCATATCATCATGGAGAGCCTTCAGTACAGTTTGATGGTATCGGTCTGGCAACACCAATGTTACTCTGGGCACCCCCTGCTGATCTTGCACCTCTCTGTGCAGCAAACCATTCCTCAAGTTTAGCTTTGACCACTCTTGCAGCATCAGTCGCGCATCGGGGTCTCTTGTGGTCACGTGCTGGATCACCCCTTCTCTGTAAAACTTGCACTAGTAGTAAAACAACTTTATTTATACAGGCAATTTTTTACCATAAGGCCAAGAAGGCCCTGTTTTCATGGCACTATTTCTCCAATGGCTGGACTAGACCATTGCTCCCTTATTAATTCTTGAGTGGTTAGCTGTGGCAAGGACCTCATGTCCAAAGCAGTTAGGTGGAAATATGCTACAGGGAAACAGCTTCCAGAGGCTCCTGAACTGTCCTCCAGACGCTGGACATCCTCAGCAGAGGGGGACTCTTCAGTGTCGAACGTTTTGCACAGTGCCTTTACAACCTGCTCAGGTATCTTCACCCAGCTGGAGTGCTCCTCTTGATGAGCCAGGGGGCATCAGGACAGAGCATCAGCATCTATGTGGTTTAACCCGGGGGGGAGGGCGATACTTTTTTTTTTAATTCTGTTTCTGCTCTGCCTTCAGGGAACTCTCTCCGGCATCATCTGTCCTCCGGTCTCTACCTCCCACCTGAGACACTCTCCTTCTCCCTCGCTCCATCCCGACTTATCCCTCAGCTCTGAACCCCCAAGGAGGGGCAGCCCTATCCACCCAGGGCACTCTATCTATAGTGTAGAGTGTTGGGCTGAGTGAGAAGGGCATGGAGAGGAGAGTGCCCAGTGTTGGGAGTGTAGTCTGGGACAGAGGTGCCTTCACCCATCCCCAAGGATGGGGATTTTCTCTTGTTTCCTCCCAAGGAGTGTGGTGTGCAATGATGCCTGTGCACAGCTACCCTGCTGGTGTCTGCCACACTCCGCCACCTACATCAACCGGTGAACCTGCAGTGCCCCCGATCTCCAATGGGGGTCCGACAGGACACCAGGCATCCCTGGATCCCACTACAGGGAAAGGAGAGCAGTCCTCTGGATGCTCAATCCTCTCCCTCCCCTGCTGACCCCCAGCTACCTAAGTCTGTCACCGAACCCAGGTCGCCAGCGTGGAGTGTGGTGTGGCGTCCAGCGTCTCAACCCTCAGTGCCACCGGGCCAGTACTCGGGGCGATACTTGACACAGTAGTCATAGGTGGAAAGGGCTGACAGCCATCTATGACCAGCTGCGTCCAACTTGGCTGTAGTCTGTACGTTTGTTAGGGGATTGTTATCAGTCTTTATGGTAATTTTTGCCCCATACAGGTAATCATGGAACTGATCCACAATGGCCCATTTCAGCGCAAGGAATTTGAGCTTCTGTACCGGGGATTTGCGTTCTGCAGGATTCAAACTCCGACTTGCTTAGGCCACTGGATGTAAACCCTCTGGGTATTCTTGATATAGGGCTAACCCCAGGCCGCTGAAACTAGTGTTGGTGTGTAAAACATAGGGCTTCTGTGGGTCTGCATAAGCCAAGACTGGGGCATGGGTTAAGCTGTAAATGATGTCTTCAAAAGCCTGGTCACATTCCTCAGACCACCAGCGGCTGAATGACTCAGAAATCTGAAGTATTGCGGTGACTCAGTGAAGGTCCCAGGTTATTTGGGACTTTTACTCTTGTTGACTGGGGGGGTAGCCCTGTAGCGAGTTCAGGAGGGGTCTGACCACCCGGGTATAATCCCTTTTTTTTTTTTTTTAGCAGCTTTTCAATATTTATTTACTAAATCATGCAGAGCGATACAGGGTCATTCAATACATCAATGTTTGTCCATCAGAACTGTACAGTCGAATTACATGTTGTACCATGATAATCTAGTACATTAAACACCTAAAGTATATCAATTCCTGTTGATGTGTGGAATCTATATTACATATAGAATAAAGTATGGGGTGGTGTGTGTAATGAGATGTTTACACACACCTGAGGGGTTATATGCTACATAACCCCCAAGAGTGGAGCTCAAGGGGTTTGTGCAAGCACCTAACCCCGAGGGTGTGTGTTAACTTCGAGTTTACACACACAGCCCATCATATTTTATTTTATATAATTGCTGGGTTTTTCTTTTTTGCCACAAAAATTATATAAAATAAAAAGCTGTTGCTGTGCGGCCGCCGGTCCAGTTTTAGCGTGTGGTCCCTTGTTGCCCTTAAGTTTTTTTTTTTTTTTTGTATTTCATTGTCTCCTTCGGCAGACTTAACTTATGTTTTTTAATTATGCTAGAATTTCTGTGCAAGAAAACACTTACTGCCAAGTCTGAGTGGCGGTTTAGTCTGTGACAGAAAGTAAAGGCAGCCAGCAGTGGGACAGAAAGAGCAACGGCTGGCACATGCGCAGAGTGAGGGAAACCATACTTATGTTTACCATAATAAACACTCCTTTATTACGGCAAATTATGCCACAGTTTCCCCAAAGGAAAAAAGGGAACCCAGTTATTATAATAAATTAATAAACTGTGAGATCTAGACAAAAGTCCATTAGGGATCCAGGTACTGAGAAACCAAATATAATCACCTCAAGGAACAAAAGCTGCATCTTCCTATGAAATATAAAATACCCAAGGCTGCCACATTAGTTCAAAATGAGCAACCCAGCCGGAGTGATGTGCGATTAGTCCCTCAATGCAGTATATTTCATTTACAATGGCCTGCCATTGGCAAGGTGCCCGGGTATAATCCTTGATAAACCTCCTGTAGTACCCACAGAATCCTAACAGCCACTGCAGTTCCTTTAGGTTCATAGGTTCTGGCCAGGTGGCAAATGCCTCAACCTTGCTGGGGGCCTGTCTGAATGCCCTTTGCTCACACTATGTGCCCGATGTACTTAACAGAAGCCTGGAGGAACTGGAACTTATCAATGGAGAGTTTTAAGCCAAATTCCTCCAGACGATCCAATACTTTTAACAGCCTTGCTTCATGTTCTGCTAGAGTCCTCCCAAAGACTATTATGTTATCTAGGTACGCCAAGCACTCCAGCAGATTCATGTTCCAGATGGCCTTCTCCATGAGGCACTAGAAAGTAGCAGGGGCACCCGAAATGCCCTGGAGCATCTTCAGAAACTCGTAAAAACCCAGGGGACATATAAAGGTGGTCTTCTCGCAGTCCTGTGGGGCCGTGGGAATCTGATAATTTTCACTTCTCAAGTCCAACACTGAAAACCACTGGCTGCCGTTCAAGCAGTTCAAGGTGTCCTGAATCCACAGCATTGTATACTGGTCAGGAACAGTTCATTTATTTAGCGTTCGGTAATCCATGCACATCCTAATGGCCCCACTTTTCTTCCTTACTACCACTATGGGTGAGGCATATGGGCTTCTAGACTCTTGGATTATGCCCGCAGTCATCATTTCTTGAAGGTGCCTCCTCACATCATCTATATCAGCCGGAGTGAGACCTCTGGACCTCTCTCTAAAGGGGTGCTGATCTATAAGCCTTATTTGATGTTGCTCCCCTGTCACACAACCAACATCCTATTCATCTAGGGAAAACACCTTAGTTCTTGTTGACAGCTTTTGTCAAACTTGAGCCTTCCACTCTTTGTGGATGGCGGAGTTACTCAGGTCAAACAAATTGGGGTCAATACCAGGCAGGCACCTCCTCCAGGAGCAGCTGGCTGTACTGCCCTGTCGGCATAGTAGAATTGAGCTAAAGTACAGCACTTCCTGATGACCACTTCTCTGTCACATTCTTTACAAGCACCATGACTCTTCTGATGTAAGCATGCACCCATGCCGGTAAGACACTGAGCTTTACAATTAGGCCGGCTGGCACTCCATGTTCCACTGTGGCATCCCACATTAAGATCTGGTTCCTCACCTCTTCCTTCTTCAGCTGTACCATACCACTAATATTACACAATGCATTGGGTGGTAGCACTATTTCTTCCACATCCCACCTCAAGACTATACCCCACCGATTCATCTGGTTCTTCTTCTGGGGGCTGCCCCTGCTTCCTGTACGCTTCTTTTATTGCAGGGTGGATTGGCAACTCCTTCCCGTTGTTCAGCCTCCCGGATGAGGCAGAGCTGGGCCAGCCATCCAAACATGTGGGCATTGGTACCCACCAGCACAGGCCCCTCATCGTATATACCAGTCTCTAGGCAGATTGAAGCCAGGGTCTCAACCGAATCTCCCACTCCAGCCACCTTGGTTGGGACAGCTATCAAAACTTTGACAAAACACAAATAGGGGTAGAATTTTCCACTGAGTCCCCCTCACATGTAACCCCTCCAATGGTTGTAATTCTGAGTGGGATAGATGTTTCTCATACTAGGATGTGAAGATGATTGTTACCTGGGAGCCACTACCTAAAATGGCACATGTGGCCACTCTGTTTATGGTGACGGTGGTCTCTGTTGATGGTCCCACTAGTCAATCCACGTCGAGGGGTGCTGAAGCGGTGGATTTGGTGGAAGATTTCCTCACATAAACAGTGGAGCTGGGCTTGTCGAGGGCCCCAGTACACTCCCTTACCAGGCACATTTAAGTTTCCCTGCAGCTGAGGCTCTCTTCCCAACAATCTGTCCCTCACTCAAGCTGGATCTTCTTTTGACCAGCATTCTCAGTGGAAATGTCCATCCCTCCAACACCTGTAGCAGAAATGATCTCCTCTTCTGGATCTGGTTTGGTAATAGGTTGCAGCGGGTGGCTGGGGGCTTGGATGACTTGGGGGCCCCAGGTACACTAATAGGGCTGAAACTGAGACAGGAGCAATCACTTGGACCATAACCACTCTTTGTTCGGGGTCCCCTGCCCTTAGCATCTCCTAGTTCTTTATCTCACTGACAGTATGACACCATTCCTGAAGACAAGTTTCAGTCTGGGGAATCACAGAGGGCACCTGAACCTGCACCCCCTGCACTGGGAGGGTGACTACAGCTGACTGGATGGGTTGGCTGGAGGAAACTTCAGTGGCCCTAATAGAACCAGCATTAACTTTATCCAGTGCCTCCCTACACTCCTTTAGCAACACTTTAAGCTCAAAGGCCTCAGAGGGGGAGTGACTTCCAGTGGTGTTCGGGGGTTGTATCCCAAAGAATGAATAAAATAGCACGGTGCCTCCACCCAGAGTAAATTGCAGTGGGCCAGGTGTATGACTGGTACAACCCCTTGGGATGCTGTACCTACCCACCTCCCCTTCCAACCACCCCACACACTGGATACCAAACAGTTTCCAAATACCATATACCACATACACTTACTTAACAGTTTGTTTCCACAAAGCACCCTTCACACATTAATTGCAACAACAAAAACACAGCTTTACTTAGGGGGAGGGCTAGATTGGGGGTACCAGGAGCAGGAGTAGCTGTAAAAGGAAGAAAAAGGTGAGAGCAATTAACAGTGACAAGGCCTGTAGGGCAGACCACCCCAGCGCCCACCCCCACTGGTACCAGTGCGGTTCCAGTTCAATGTTTAAGGGTACCCTAGGATGGTGCAGGCCTGGTCGGTGCTGTGGGTTGGCCGGCATTGGGGCCTTTGAAGAATATTTAAAGGATACAGTTTTCAAGTTAAGCAAACAACCTTTCCCCAGCTCCCTGAATCAGGGCAAGTCCTGAGTTACTCACGATTTCAGAACACTGCAATCTCTGGAGCGGGGGTTCCAGCAGTTTAAAATCTGAAGTTTCAATTCAGATAGGGCAGAAACAGTTGGGCAGTAGAAGGTAATGAGGAGAATCAAACTTGCTTGAAGGTCTGGCTGCTTGTCACCTATTCAGGCCCACTGCAGAGTCCCCATGCAGAGCCTACCAAACCACAGAGGACCCAGACCTAGGAGTGGCTCCACAGCCTGGTTCCCTCACAGGTCAGAGTGTCCTAGCACTCCAGCACATACTGGTGACCCCCTGCAGACAGTAGGCCCAACTTGGTAGGGATTAGCAAGTTCCCTACCTGACTCTGAAGTGCAGTGGGAAATTCCCTGGTTCTGCTTTCCCTCACACAGGAAAACAGCTTTGGTGTGCAGCCAGACAGTTTCACAAACCTTTCCATTTTCCAGTGCCATTTGGCAACAGATTGCAAAGTGCAGAACAACAGCTCCTTTCCACAACTGGATGTTAGAAGCAGCAACAGGTTCTTGAATCATAGGGCACCTGGTCATCTCTTTCCTTTTACAGTCTCTCCAGTTCAAAACAGCATCCACTTTTGCTCTGGCTTACATACAGTTTCCAGAAAGTCTCTCAGCTCAAAGGTTTCTCTCAGTCCCTCTGATGCAGGATCTCTGCAGCAAATGATTTTCTTCCAAAAAGCAGAAATATCCAGCAGATGCCTGATCTGCTCAGCAAAAGTGCACAGTTCCTTCTAGCAGTACAATTCCATCACCTCAATCCTCAGAAACACTCCAGTTAAGCCCTGTGAAAGGCCTCAGACTTCTTCACACAGCACTGAGCCCACTTGACTCGATCAGAGCCCAAGACAGACTGCCCAAAGTCCATGGGAGTTCTCCTGAAAATCCTGCTCTCTGATTGGCTGCCTCCAGTCATCAATCACAATCTTGAGCCCTCTTTGATTATTCATTGGAAAAGTCTCTTGACACCTGAAAGTAGTTCACACCTCCTCCCAAGATCCCTCACCAACAGTTTTGGGTGCATAAACATCTGGTTGGCTGTTTCTTTGGGGTCATAGTATTACAACATGACTGCACCCACACAGTCCCACACAGTTCTATAGCAGTCCCCAGCTTCTCAGTGCCCCTGTAGCCAAATGAAACAATTCCCGAACACAGTTGCCACAGTATCTGGTAGCAGTCCCTGTCCCCTGACATGTGACTGCAAAATTACTATTTTTAGGTCCCCCTGCTGCCCATCGCTAGCTCCGTTATGAGAAGTCTCCCTGGAACAGTGACCGGGCTCATTAATATTTATGGCACCCTTATGAATATTCAGATTCTCCCGTTTCACCAGCGCTCACTCGTGCTGTTTTAAAACTATGGGGCTGCTCCTTACCCACCTCCTCCAGGTGTCCGACACCCGTTTAGTTGAACTAGGGGGTCAAGAGCACTGGGGAGGCATCTGGACGGCCTCACAATGATTGCACCCCTTGAAGAGTTAACTGTGCATGTGCAGACTGGTAGACCATTTAAAACTTAAAACCAGGTCACTGTCCCCATGAGATGACCTCAGCAGCCTGGTTGTGGGCCAAAACAATGCAGAAGGGGTCAAGGAGAGCAAGCCTTGAAAGGTAAGCCCCTAAAGAGGGGGGTTATATCAGGAAAATCCAGCTCAGTCTCTCCTCCCCAAAGTACTTCAGGTCCAAGTCCCTTCAGTCACTGAACAAAAAAGCTGTACTGAGCGATCAGTCTGCAACTGACTGGTCCTTCCCCCATGCTCATTGTCCTAGATGTTGATATGGTCCTCTCTCTCTTCCACTCAATATTTACTTCTGTCTGGGACAAAGGGAAAGGGAACATTGCTTAACCAGGAGTAGCACACTAAGCTGAAGCTTGTTTCCAGATGCGACCTGGGAGCACAAGGAAGTTAAGTGTGACTTGCTCAGGATCACACAGTATGCACTTAGGCGGCTGCAGGATTCAAACCCAGGTCTCCAGATCTGCAGCTCAGAGTCTTAACCTACTGCGCTATACTGCATCTACTGACAAGCATGCCCCCATCAGGAAATTTATGGTTAAATCCTCCCAACACCCCTGGATCACCTTCAATCTCATTGACTTATGCAAGCCCCGTGACCAAGTCTGGGGTAGGTAGAAATTAGCCCACTCCCTGTTGGACCTCCTCACCTACAGGGCACTTAGGAACTCTAGCACTACAGCTGTTCATACTGCCAAGTCCCTGTACTTGAAGGCCAAGTGCCAGAAAAATCTTAATTCCCCGGCCATGTTCTGGAAGGTGATTCACTCCCTTTTTGCCCCCCCCCCCAGTCTGGTTGCTCATGTTTAGTGGTTCACCAGTGTCTAACCCCCTTCTGTCCCTGCTGACTTCAATGAGTTTTTACCACTTGTGCTCCCCCACCTCATGGCTCTTCTCCTCTCTCCCTTTCTCCTCCCTCCTCCTTACCTCACTCCCTGTGAGGTTTGATTTTCCCTGTCACTCCCCAAAAGACCCTGTTCTCCCTTTCCTCACTCAACTCTTTCAAATCAAGCCCAGATGGGTTGGACCCTAAATGTCTCTGTCTGTCAGCTCCTGCCATCACCTCCCCCTTACTCACTTTCTAAATCTTTCCCTCACCCTTTGGACTATCCCTCAGTCTTGGAAGATTGCCAAAGTTCTCCACTCCACAAGGGGGATGGTCTCTCCACTCAGAGTAACTTCCGCCCTATCTCCCTTCTCCCTTCTCTTGCAAAGCTGCAAGAGAAACTAGCCTATTCACAGCTTGCAGACTTCCTTCACTCTTCCAATTTCCTCTCCCCCTTCCAGTCTGGCTTTAGGAAGGATCATTACACTCTCTCCTCTTTTCTCAGGGTCACTGACTCCATCCTCAGCGATGGATCAGCCATCATTTTCATCAATCTGGCTAAAGCATTTGAGTTGGTATCCCACTCGCTCCTGGATAAGCTTAGCTCTGCCAGCCTCGCAGGCTCCGCAGTCTACTGATTCCGTTCCTACCTCTTGGACCATAAACAGTCAAGGCAGGTAGGAGGCACCATCTCTCCAACCCTCCCTATCTAGGCTGGGGTCCCACAGGGCTTCATTCTAGGTTTAATCCTCTTCTCCATCTTCCTAAATGACCACCCCTCCACCTGCAACAAGTTGTATAGTCACATTCATGCAGATGACACAGTTCTGTACACCTCCAGTCCCTTGACTACATCTCTAGAAGTCTTGCCTCAGCCAGACTTTTACAATGTTCTATGACCTTTGGTACCTACCAGCAGCTGGCCTGGCTCACCCCTTCCCCTCTTCTCCATGCTGGATTGCACACCACTTGATGTAGTCTCAGCGGGCTTGACTTCTCTGCCTACATTGATGCCTTCCATACCAAACTCCAACCCAAACTTGGTGCCCTGTACCACAGTAAGGACTGTCTTTCTCCCCATGCCTGCCAGGAGCTGGTCCCTAAAATGGTTCTCCAAGTCTTCAACTATAGTATGTGGATGTGGTTTATGGCACTGCCTCTTCCACCTACCTTGCCAGACTGAACACCCTCTGCAATGTCATCTGCCACTTTGCTACCAACACACTCTCTTATACTCACCACTGCTGTCTGTACGCCTCCCTATCCATTTTCCCTCTCCCCTCACATAGCCAGTTCCACTGTGCTTCCTTCATCTCTAAATACTGGTTTGGGTCCCTTCCCTCATACAGTACCTATCTTATCCCCTCTCCCCATCCCGTTCTCCTCCTACTCCATGTGCTGAAGAGACCTACGCACATTTTCCCTTCCCCAACCACACTCCTCAGCCCAGAAACCTGCTTTTGCATGCTATCTTCCCTCGCTCTGGAATCAGCTACTCTCCTCCACTGTCTCTCCCACTCTCTTCCCTCCACTGACACCAGCTAAAAATCCCCCCTCCACTCCTGCCAATCCACTTCTTATACCCTTTCTTATTCTTGCCTGGCTTTTGACCACCCCTGACCTCCCCATCCCCTTCACCTCATAGTTCCAGCAACCTTGTTGAAGTTTATCAACCTGTTCTGACTCCTATTATCAGCATCAGCTCAGCCTCCTTTCACTCTCACACTATGCACATTGAGTTGCCCAATTTGCACAGGTGATTTGTACGCTAATTAATTTGACCTCCATATGCAATGTTTTACCAATTTGTCTGCACTGCACTCAACTTATGTTCTGTGTGTCATCCCCATTGTAACTGCATCACCTGACTCGAATTTTGTTTGCAGTTGTGCTTCTCCCCTTCCCCTTTCCCCGGGTCGCACCTGGAAACAAGCCTTGGCTCAGAGTACCTTTCCCGGTTATGAATTTTAACTAACTAACCAACAGTTCAATACCCACATTCACAGCAGTAGGAAAATCTTTGTCACAAATCTCTAGTTACTTCCCAGCAGCCTTTGTTACTGCCTGAACAGGAGCATGCCTACTTCTTGGTTTCCCTTGACTATGAAATGACACTGGACTTTACATCTATAATGCAAAATTATGCACATTGATGGTTTCCAGCTCTTAGGGCACCCATTTCAAGTATGACACATTCTGAGCTGGCTACATAAAGCCATTGCCAGTCATCTTTAGAATTCTCCTGTGGCAGAGTGGTACCAGCAGTGCCAACAGGGTTTAGCTTTATATGTTTGATTGCTCGCATGCGCAAGAAACATGTTGTGACAACTTGCTGGAATAGCAGGCTGTGGAGGTGTGGTCGTGTTGTGGCCAATGCCCCCACTGCTTTCTGGGGCTTGTCTCAGTGGCACCAATGAATGAGCATGCTGTGTATGACAGCAGCTCAGAAGCTTGCCACCAACTTGAAGCGATTTCACCACTGCAATGAGGGAACGCCCCCTCATTGCAGTGCATGCCTTGCCTGGTGTAACATTTCAATAAACATGGCAGCGGCTGTCGCCATCCACCTCTCACAGTCCCCAACAAGCCGACTTCAGGGGTGCCCAAACCTCCTGTTGGTACATTTAACTCCCCCATCACATCAGCATTTTCCTGCCCGCACCCCACCCCTACTGTGTGCCACACTGGTAGCCCACCCCAGTGTGCCCAACATCATCCGTACACCTGTAAAAAAAGAAAATGGTCCACAGAGTTGTTTCTGGGTTGTTTTATAACCTGAAACAAAGAAAACGGTCCCTTGTCATCGGGTCCCCTTCCCCAACCTGCACCCAACCTCTGCGCACCTGAACTCCCCACACACCCCTCACCCCATACTTACCTCCGGAGCATGGCATGATGATTTTTGGCAGAGCGGGAACACGTCTAGACTCTTCAAAGCTGACCACAAACTGAAGAAATGCCGGTAAACTGTATAATGGCATCAATGGGAGGTTTTCAACTTAGGTGGATATCTCGGCCATTTTTGCAACTTTTGGCACAATATTTTCAACATTGGGTTCCTGGGACCTCATCTCATGAATTCAGTCACTGTTGTGTCATTATTCGGTCCTGAAAGTTGATTTTGTGCTCACTGCATGGAATCACCTTACGGGATTGATTAATGAAATGGCAGTGTCACTGTTCATGAGGTGGGCTCCTAAAAAGCCTATGTTGCAAATCTGGTGAAAAAATTCCAAAAAATGACGGTGTTACGAGCATGCATTGTGCAGTTCCCACACACACTCGTAACTTGGTAGTCAACCGGTGCCCACATTTCATTAGCCAGTGGCCATCATGCTAATAAAATCTGTTCAAAAGCTGCCACTCATTCAGTATAATGGGGCGTGCTCCCACGCTCTCACTGGCATCTCATCATCAAGCCAGTGAGCGCGGGGGTGGAGCTGGCAGCAGACTAAAAACCAGGAAGTCCACCAGACCCGGTTTATACAATTGTACGAGTGGCATAACTTTTTAAAGGCTGCATTCTTTGGGGGGGCAACCTTACATGCACAGACTCCTGTGGCGGTAAGTCACAGTTTCCTTAGTGGCAAGGACTAATCTTGGTGAATCGCTTTAAGAAAATCACAGTGCCACTGTTCATGAGCGGAGGTCCCAAAAAGCCTATGTTGAAAATCTGGTGTAAAACATCCTCAAAATAATTGCATCACAGATGTGCATTGTGCAGTTTCCATGCACGCTCATGACTTCACCAATTTTTTTATATTTTCACTTCAGATTTTCAACATTCCTTTGGACCCTGTGCTCCCATCCCACCATGCATGCACATATGTATCTTGCTCTGAAAGTACAGGGACATCCAGCCCCTGCGCTAACTTTTGTAGCACAACAGTCACTGAATTGTCACCATAACCATGTTATTACCCCACCTCATCTTCCCGGTACAGAAACTTTTTCAGTTCCCACCAAAATGTAAGTCCACACAAGCATGATGCCAATCCATAGTGCAAGTACAAAAACACATTTTGGCCAGGATTTGAAAAATGACAGCTGTCACATGCATGAGGTGGTGTAATAAGAAGACTATGTTGAAAATATGATGTGAAAATATTGACAATTTCCAAAGTTAAGAGCATGTGTAGCAAGATTGCAATGAGTCCCCATAACGCATCCATCTTTTTAAATTCAATTTTCAACATAGCCTTCTTATGACCCCATCTCATGATCAATATGACTATTGTTACATAAATCCCTCTGAAAAGCTGATTTCACTAACCAACTGCGAAATCACCTTTCCAGGGAGAGTTGCCTAATGACAATCATATTGTTCATGAGGTGGGGTTCCCAAACAGCCATGTTGAAAATTTTGGGGCCAAAATCCTCAAAAATGGCTGAGTTATCAGTAAAAGTTGACCCCCCCATTGAAATACACTGAAGAGCATTTATCTTAGTTCATATTACAGTCGCCAGTTCCAGCAGCAAGATATGTCTTCAATCGGCTGAGTGGGTCTCAAACCTGGGACCTCTTCAGGTAAGTGGCGGTCATTGGGGATGTCATGGGGGTGTGGCAAGATGGATGCATGGTGGGGGTCGGGCGGGGGGTATGGGCAACATTGGCGATGGATAATTTTTATTTTCGAGCTCACAAACCAGCAAAAAACAGGGATGGTTTTTCCTTTACAGGGAAAAAAAGATCAAAAAGGGGACCGTGGGGGGATATCACCACTGCCACCAATTACAGCAGGCACCTTGGTGGGTGAGGGGTACCACTGGACACCAGGGAAAATGAAAGGGACCTTTGTGCCCCTCCAAAAAGAAAGAAGTGGGTGGGAATACCAAAAAATAGTTATAAAAATTAAATACATTAAATAAATAAACAAATAAAAATATTGGGTGCGGGGGTGCCACTGGACACCAGCGATTTCTCCCATTGGGGGAGTCACATCTTACAAATTGTTAAAAAATAACCCCCCCCAAAAAAAACACTCTTTTTGGAGATGAGATGGCTGGAAAAAAAAGAATTATTTTTGCCATCCTGTTTCCTTATTCACCAGTCTTTTCCATCACTGGTGAACAAGGAAATTGGCTGGTGAACAAGGATTCCCATCTGGCCGTGAAATTTTCACGACCAGATGGCCAGATTGGAATCCTTGTTTGCCTGCTGATTTCCTTGTTTGCCAGTGACGAATAAGGATAACGAACAAGGAATTTAACAAGTGGTGAAAAAGGATTTAAATAACTAAAAAAATGTTTCTGGGGGCATACAGACACGAAAAACCACACAATGCAGCAAAATTCCCGATGAGCAGAAATCACACTTTAATGTATGAAAGAGACATCCCTGGGTAGAATTATGAGGTTTTTTTTTGGTGGAAAATCAAAAAATATCATGGTGGCTCATGAACAAGGAATGTTTTATGGTGAACAAGGATGGCCCCTAGCGAACAAGGAATGACCCCTCACAAACAAAGATCATTGTTTGTATTGTGCAGCTATCTTGAAAAATTAAAATCCCATTGAAAATAATGAGAACTTAAAAACACTATAACTTTGGAATGGATTAATGTTTTTTCACCAAATAAATGCTGGCATGTTCTGTGCCCTAAACTCTGTCTACCATAACATTTTCAGACCAAAAGTCCACACCGTCTCTGCACAGTGTGATGAGAAATAAACTGCAAAAAGTGAATTTTCAGGTTTTTTCACTATCTGGATCTCGGAATCTGCAAATCCAACCAGAACAAAACTTGGCACATCAAGTGATCTATTCCAGGAGACTGCATGTTCAAAATTTTGTGTACATCCATTGAATGGTTGCAAAGTTATTAAAGTGTAAACTTTCCAGTTTAACATAGAAACTGCTGCTCAGCCCTAAATATAGTGGTGCAAACGTGCCACTATACATATGTGCGTGTGTGTGTGTGTGTGTGTGTGTGTGTGTGTATTATATATATATATATATATATATATATATTAATATATATATATATATATATATATATATATATATTTATACAATGGGGTGAGTGATAAATGAGTGAGATAAAACAGTGTATCATCCACTGCAGTGTGATATTTTTACCCTCTGTTCTTCTGTGATGATATCAGCCATTTACACACACAGGTCACAAAAAGGTCACTGATATCATCACTCTAGGCAGCTTTCTCCTCAGCATACAAAAACACATGTGCTGTTACCATGGAAACAAATGCAGAACTACATGAATGGTCTCACTGCTGCCTGCAGCTAACTCAGCATTACAAAACACTATCACCTATTCCCCACACTCTAACTTCCAGCTCATTACTGTGATACTCTCAGCTTGACTGCAGCCAGAATTCTAAAGAGCACAGCTTCACAGAACAGTCTGTTCCTCACTGCTGCCTGTAGCTAACTCAATTACCACTAAAACACTCACCTGTTCCTCAAACTCTGCCTCTCATCCCATTACAATTACTGTGAAGCTCTCAGCTTGACTGCAGCCAGACTTCTAAACAATACAGCTTCACAGAATAGTCTGATTCTCACTCCTACCTAAAACTAACTCATTTAGCATTGCAAAACACACTCATCTGTTTCCCAGAGTTTGTAACACTGCCAGCCCATTCAGAAAAACTCACACACAGAATGAGCAAACACATAAACAGGAACAGAACACAAGAAAACATAACAATACTTCTGAAACTCCTGGCCTATTGTATAAATCGAATGCATGATGTGCAGATCGTGTGCTATGGCAAATATCATCACTCCTGCATCGTGAGCCCTGGATATTTCACTCATGCCTTCAGCACTCATGAAATATCCAGAGCTCACTCTGCAGGAGTAACAATATTTGTCATATCACACTCATTCTCGTCATATATCCCCTATATATATTCATTGCAAAAAACGTTGTTTAATGCATCAGTTAGGGTTAAAGCGATAAAAGTGGGGAAATTAGACTTTAGGGTTGAGCCCCTATTCCCCCTCACCACCACCCCATCCTCCACAGACTGACAGATGCCAGGGTGTGCCATGGGGTTGCAAGGCCCAACTCTCACCCCATTCCATGTGTAAACATATTGACATGCTACAGTAAAGGAGAATGGGGTGAGAGTTAGGCCTCATGACCCCATGGCATACCCCGGTGTCTGTCGGTCTGTGAAGGATGGGATGGTGGGGTAGTGATGAGGGGTTAGGGGCTCAATCCTAGCATCTAATTTCCCCACTTTTGTTGCTTTAACCCTAACTGATGCATTAAACAAAGTTTTTTGCAATGAATTTCTTTGCTTTTTGGAAAAGTGTACTATAACTAATAAATCGCATGTGTTGGTGGGAGCACAGGACCCGAAAATCTGTCCATTTCTGCATAACAATATGCATCCGTGGGAGCTTGGGGTCTCTGGGCCCTGCGCTCCCACTTATACATAACTACAGAGTCATACAGCAGCCTTTTAGGGTAAGGAACACTTGTAACACTAATTTGCCAATGTCTCGGGAACTGTAGCAGCTAGGAAAAAAATACAAGTGTCGTTGTAATTGTAACAGCGAGATATCCACGCAAGATCACTCAACCAAATCTGTATCTTGCATTATTTGTGAGATATGGGCACAGAAAAGCACTGGAAAGGGACTCTTGGAACCTTTGGAACACTGATTTGGCAATATCTCAGTAACCATGCAACTCAGGAAAAAAATTCCACTGCAGGTGTAATCTATGATTTCCAAATCTGTTTCTATGGCTTCACTAGTATCAAAAATTCCATATCTCGCTTTGTTTCCGAGATAAGGGCATCGAAAGTCACTATGGGCAACACAATGTTATCCTATGGGAAAAATCTAAACTTCGTAATGGCATATCTATGGAACCATTTAACTTTCCAACAGCTAAACAGCACAATTCACATCTTTAGGGTATCCTCTTGACACCCTGAAAATTGCAAGCCAAAAGACCAATCCATTAATTTACAATGCAGTGGGAACGTTTTTAAAAGTTTTAAAATTCCTAGTTTGTGAGGCAGCAAAATCTCAGACCATCAAATCAATCTCTGTTCATGAGCTGTCAAAATTGCTGTCTGCGAGAAATCCTTGACTATCAGATTTTGGTCATCTGGTCCCTAAGTGACGGTCAAGGATTCTGTTACCTCGCAAAAGAGGATCAGGTGGTGGACTAGGATTTTGACAGCTCGTGGACTGCAATTTTGTAACTCAAGAAAGAGGATTCAAAAAAACAATTCACTTTCGTGAGCTGACAAAATCGTAGTCCGCCACCCGATCCTCTTTTCACGAGGCAGCAAAATCCTTGACCGTGAGTCAATCCTTGTCCATGAGAAGGGCCATCTGGTCCCTAAGTGACGGTCAAGAATTTTGTTACCTCGCGAAAGAGGATCAGGTGGTGGACTAGGATTTTGACAGCTCGTGGACTGCAATTTTGTCAGCTCAAGAAAGAGAATTCAAAAAAGCATCTTTTCAAAGCCGATAAAATCCCAGTTCGTCAATCTCGATCCCATGTTGTGAGATAGAAAAACTTGTCCGTCAACTCAGTTCTCATCCATGAGAAGGGCCATCTGGTCCCTAAGTGACAGTCAAGGATTTTGCCATCTCGCAAAAGAGGATCGGCTCGTGGACTGGGATTTTGTCAGCTCACGAAAGAGGATCGTAAGCGAATCGCAGACAAAGAATTCTTAAATTTGAAATAGATGTTTTTTGGACAAAATAAAGCAAACCAAAGGTATGGGTTTGTAGAGGGCGTCACCCTGAAAAAAACCCATGCCTTATTACAACAAGAAGTCACCCGTGGAGGAAGCTACGACATTTTGTTTGGGGGACAAATAAAAACAAGATGGCGGCACGCGGACAAGGAATTTTTCTGATGGACAAGGATTTTTTTAAATCCTCATTCGCAAGCTGACAAAATCCTTCACTGTGAGCCCAATCCTCTTTTGCAAAACATACATATAAATCTTGAAGTGAACTGAGCATGCTCAGAACCAAAACATTAAAACTTAAATAACTTTGTAATGAATTAACATTTTCTAACCACACCAATGATGGATTGTTCTTTGATACAAACTCTTTCTATGCTCCAAATTTCAGACTGAAACATCAAATGGTATGGTCGCAGTGCCATGGGCAAAAAATTTGTCAAAAGTGGCGAAAAATTCGTTTTTCAGTGCTTCGCTGTGTAAAAACCGTAAGTCTGACTGAAATGCAACTTGGTAAATCAAGAATTCTGTCATACAATGCCGTGCACTCCAAAATATTTGTGCAAATCCATTGAACAGCTGCAAAGTTATTAACGCACAACAACTAGGGTTTAACATTAAAGTGCCTACTCAACCCTAACTATAGTGGCGTGACTGTGCCCCCTATAATATACTTTAATTGCAAAAAACTTCATTAATGCATCAGTTAGGGTTGAAGTGACAAAAGTATGGAAATGAGATGTTACGGTTGAGCCCCTAAACCCCCAACCATACCACCTCACTCCCCATCCTCCACATACCAACAGGCATTGGGGTGTGCCATGGGGTCATTAGGCCCAATTCTCTCCCCATTCCATGTTTAAACAGGCTGACAATGTACAGCATAGGAGAATGGGGTGAGAGGTAGGCCTAATGACCTCATGGCACACCCGATGCCTGTTGGTGTGTGGAGCATGGGGGGTGAGGTGGTAGGGTGTGGGTGTTAGGGGCTCAACCCTAACGTCTCATTTCCATACTTTTGTCACTTCACCCCTAACTGATGCATTAATGAAGTTTAGTTGCCCATTTTTGCATAACTATATGCTTCTGTGGGAGCGTGGACCCTCCGGTCTCTGCGTGTTCCCACTTACACATAACTATGGAGCCATACAGCAGCTCTATAGTGCTGAAAAGGAACCATTGTAACACTAATTTGCCAATATCTCAGTAACCGTAGCAGCTATGAAAAAAATTCCACTGCATTTGTAATCATGACTTCAAAACCTCCAAGCATACTAAGCTGCCCAGAGTGAAAAATCCGTATCTTGCATCATTTCTGAGATGTGGGTGCTGCAATGTTATCCTACGGGAAAAATATCAACTTCGTGATGGCATATATATGGAACCAATTAAATATTTTGCATCTAAACAGCATAATTCACATCTCTGGGACATACCCTTTATACCCTGCAAATTTCAAGCCAAAAGACCAAACCGTTTATTTACAGTGCACTGAGAAAGTTTTAAAATTCCTAGTTCATGAGGTAGCAAAATTCCTGTTCATGAGGACAATCCCCATTCACGAGCTGCCAAAATCGCCATTTGCGACAATTCTTTGTTCATCAGATTTTGGCCATCTGGTCTGGAAATCACGATCAAGGATTTTGTCAGTTCGCAAAAATGGATTGGCTCACAAAAAGGGATTCTGAAAGCTCACGAATGGAGATTGTGTCACCTCAAGAAAGAGGATTTTAATAACCAATCCCCTTTTGCAAGCTGATCCCCTTTCGTGAGGTGACAAAATCCCTATTCAAGAGCCAATCCTTGATTGTAAGATGGGCCATCTGGTCTGGAAATCATGATCAAGGATTTTTTCAGCTTGCAAAAGAGGATCAGCTCATAAAAAGGTAGCCTGACAGCTCGCAAAAGGGGATTTTCACGGCTCACAAAAGGGGATTCAAAAAACCAATCCCCTATTGCGAGTTGACAAAATCCCCTTTCGCGAGCCGATCCCCTTTTGCTAGTTGACAAAATCCTGGTATCCATTGAGGTGGGCGCATAAGGAAGGGTGCCATCCGTAACAGCGACTCATTCCCGGCACAATCCCTCACAGCGATGGGAGGGTAGGGCGACTGGATGAGGCGGTGGTCGAACTGGGCAACAGGATGTAGGTATGTGTATCCGTGTGCAGGGGGGAGCGAGCATGGCTAGTGTGGGCTGGGAGGGTGGAGGGCTGTAGGGGTGGAGCTGCAGTGGATGGCCGAGCTGTGTCGTGGCATCGGGGTTGGCCAGTGGTTGGGGTGGGTGAGGTACGCGGTTCAGGCACTGGTGCAATTTACTGCGCCTGGCCAGAACCTTTATTTTTACTGCTTTCACCCCCGACATGCACCCCTGGGTTGAGAATCCTTCGTAAGGGGTTCGGGGTGCAAAGCCCCCTCAAAGGGGTGGGGGGCACAGACCCCCTTAGAAGTATTAAAAAAAACTGTCCTAGCACCATTGTCCTGATGTGCTGGGGTTGTCAGAGTGCCGAGAAAATGTTTTCCGGCCTCTGATCACTGAATTACGGTGATCGCCTTTAGGCATTCACCGTTATCACATAGACCCCAAAATCCCTGTTCGTTAGCCAATCCTTCTTCGTGAGATAGGGCCTTCTGGTCCGGAAATCACAATCAAGGATTTTGTCAGCTCACGAAAGGGGATCGGCTGAAGAAAGGACATTTTATCACCTCAAGAATGAGGATCAGAAGCAAGTGATGAACAAGGAATTTTTAAATTTAAAATAGACATTTTTTGACAAACGTACCAAACCAAAGCCATGTGTTTGTAGAGGGCATCACCCTGAACAAAATCCATCCTTAAATTACCACAAAACACATCCGTGGGGCTAGTTACAACATTTAGTTTGTTGAGAAAAATGAAAACAAGATGGCAGTTTTTTTTGTTTGTTTTTTTTTTTAGTTTTGTCCCCACCCCGATATGCACCCGCCCAGAGTTGAGAATCCTTTAGTAAGGGGGTGCAGGGGGGCACAGCCTCCCGCATAAAATAAAAAAGCATAGATTTCGGGTTCCCTGCTGCAGTTCACCACGAGTGTACATCACCGAAATTCATTTTCGGCAATGTACACTCGCCCAAACAGTGATCACTATTCCACGATCACAGTTATCACATGAAACCTATAATATATATCAAACATGGGTAACAGTTAAACTCGTAACTTTAAACCCCCTCCCCAATGTGTGATACCATAATAAACCACTTGCATGTTTGGTTCATTGCTTGTGTGCACTTTTTTACACACTGTTACCCATATATTATTTTCTATACATACAATAACAAAAAGGGTGAATGGACATGCTGTATTCATTGTCTAGTTTAGTATAACGTATCAGTTCTATTAAAAAATACCCTTCACCCACTCTCATGCAGCTGCTGATAGGGCTTCTGAACCTAAATTACTACCCTCAACCCATCCCACGCCAGCAACTGAGCACCCAATAACAGGCCCAAGGCTCACTTGCTAGGTGTAGAGTCGCAAAATGGGGTGCAAACAGTTGCCTCATTTTGACTGCACACCTAGTGGCTATTACCAACAAAGGGATGACTTAGTCAAAGGGGGAACTCCTCAACCCTGGCTACTAAGTCTCAATGCAAACTAGCATCTAGAGATGTTCGTTTGCATCAACAGGGTGTGTGAGCACAAACGCCTACTTAACACCACCCTCAGACCTTTGCTCCGTGCACTGGCATCAGTGGCACAGGCACTATCACCTACATTATTGCCCACCCACTCGACCAGTACCTTTGGGTCTGCTTGTCGGCCAAAGTATCTTTGATCTCAATGGTCCCTCCTTGTGGTCAAGTGACCTCCCACCCACTCCACAGACCAAGTAAAGTCCCTTGTGTCCAGTGGAACCCCTCTACCTTGCATCATTTTCTCAGATGCTGGAAACATTGGTGTGGTCTCTCACTGATCTCCACTGTCCGTCAGATGGTCCATTCCTAGTTTCAGTGGCTCAGTAGGTAACACGCTTGCCTCTAAGGCTGGAAGATTAGCAGGTTGTGGAATCTAGACCCATACCAGGTACTTGGGGTAATAAACATAGAAAGCGTTGGCAGAAAAGGACTGATAGGCCTATCTAATCTGTCCTATTTTCCCTGCCTAACACTACACCCTGGACTCTATTTGGTAACAGGTATCTCTTCCTTCTTCCTTGCCTCTGTTTATAATACCCATGTGCCTATCCTACTCAGGCTTGAAGCTCCCCACTGTCTTCACCCTTTCCACCTCTTCTGGTAGGCTATTCCAGGTGACCATCACCCTTTCTGTGAAGAAGTATTTCCTCACATCCCTCTTAAACTTCCCACTTTCTAGCTTCATAGTATACTCCTGTGTACTGGTTGGTGTTCCTCCTCCTTTGAAAGAGGCTCCCCCTGCACTTTTTTCACCCCCATGAGGTACTTATAGATCTTAATCATGTCCCTTCTCACTCTCCTCTCTTCCAGAAAGTATATGCCCAGCACCCACAGTCTCTCCTTGTATGGTTTGTTGTGCAAACCCCTCACCATTTTAAAAGCCCTCCTCTGGAATGCCAATGTTCTAGCAGAGGTGTGGCCTCCAGAACTGTACACACTACTGCAGGTTGGGTCTCACCAGCCAGTGATACAAAGGCAATACCACCGCCCTTGTCCTAGTAGAGATCACCGTCCCTATGAATCCCAGTATCCAGCTTGCCTTGCCTACTGCCTTGTCACACTGCCCTGCCAGCTTGAGATCATCAGATATGATCACCCCAAGGTCCCGCTTTTGCTTGGCAGCAGTAATTAACCCCCCATTTTATACGCAGTCCATTGGTTACCCTGTCCCAGGTGTATGCCTTTGCACTTTTTGGCACTGAAACATAGCTGCTGCTCCCTAGACCATTCCTCTAGTTTCTCCAGATCCCTTTGCATTCTCTCCACCCCCTCCTGGGTGTCCACCTTGTTGCAGATTTTTGTGTCATCTGCAAAGAGACACACCTTTGCCTCCAGTTCCTCAGCAATGTCTCCTATGAAGACATCGAAGAGGACAGGGCCCAGTACTGATCCCTTTGGTACACCACTGATCACTTTCCTATCCTCTGAGTGACTGCCATTTACCACCACCCTTTGCCTCCTCTCAGCCAGTTTGATACCCAGTTTACCACTTTCTCCCCAACTCCCAGTCTGCTAAGTGTCTTTATCAGCCTCCTGCATGGGACAGTGTTAAGGGCATTACTGAAGTCCAGATAGGCCACAGCCACTGCTCTTCCCTAACCAACTTCCCAGTGTTACTTAGTCAAATAAATCTGTGAGATTCCCCCCTCCCCCCCAAATACACACCGCCAGTGATCTTGCAGTCCATATGTCTCCAGGTACTACATCAGTCTCTCCTTCAGCAGGGACTCCAATAACTTCCCCACCATACCTCTCAACTGTACCACATTACGAGGAACGTTCCTCATTTTACTTCTCAAAAGCTCCCTGTTCCACATTGTGAGGACTTGTTCCACATTCAAAATCAACATTTTAAAGCAAAAATCCATAGTAAATGATGCAAAAAATATATTATTCAATTCATAACAGACTTTCTAAACATAAATGCAACCTGTTAGTGTTTTGAGCTTCTTAGGGAAAGATTTGATTAAGTGTTCCACATTTTGCCCACTTGTTCCACATTTTGACAGGCAATGTTCCACATTTGGGGGACAAAAGGTTGATAGGTATGTTCCCCACTACTGATGTGAGATTAACTGGTCTATAATTGCTGTCCTCTTCCCTGCTGCCAATCTTGTGCAGAGGGTCCACATCGGCCCTCTTCCATTCCTCTGGAACCACTCTCTTCTCCAATGAAGTGCTAAACAGTATTGTCAGAGTGGCAGCTAACACCGTGTTCTGTTTCTTAAGTACCTTTGGGTGAATCACATCCGGCCCCATTGTCTTGTTTTCCTTTAAGGCTTCCAACCCACAGTGGACTCTCCCTTCTGTAAATGGACTTGTGTCCACCACTCCCTCCCCCTCAATGCCTTTTACTGCATGTTGGCCTGTCCCCCCTTTCACTGTGAATACCGAACAGAAGTATTCATTTAAAATGTTAGCATTTTCTTGGTCTTCCTCTGTACAGTCCACCCTCCTGTTCTCCTTATCTTCACTATAACATCCCTTGGCTTCCTCTTCTGGCTCATGCACCTGAATTAAAGTCTTATCTCCATTCCAGCAGTGTTAGTGGCTCAGCAGGTTGCACACTGACCTCTGAGAAAGCTGTGGGTTGTATCCTCACACCAGGCACCTGGGTTAAATCCCAATACTGACACTGTAGTGCAGCATGGGGGGGGTGCTGCACTCCTGAGGTGCCATCTTTCAGATGAGACGTTAAACCAAGGTCCCATCTGCCTGTTCTGGGGGTAGTTCAGGTGAATGTTAAAGATCCCATGGCACGTCTCGAAAAGAGTTGGGGAATTTTTTTAGTAGAACTTCAAAAACAAATCTTGATACAACTATGTTCTATTTACATCTCTCAAAAAGGAAAAAAAACAAGTTAATAACACAATTCAAATAATTTAGATCAAACAGTTATAAATTTATACTAATGTAACCCCCAGGTGGCGCTGTCCCAAGGGCTACTACCCCTGCCTGCTTGACTACTGACAGGTTGAGGGGGCCTAGGTTCTATGGTGGGTGCCTCCACCAAGAGGTCAGGGTTTGTAGTGGTTAGACTAGCTTGGTCACAGCCCTCTGGGACACTGAGACCCCCCTTTTATTCCCTCTAGTGGCTCACACAGTACACAGGAGTTACAGCCCCAATACCCCATGTATACACACTGTTCACTCATAAAGTACCATTTACCCTCGAGTCTGATTCTGCAGCATATCTCTCAGGACCCCCTGTAAAATAAGGTTAAACAACATACACAGAAAAATACAATACTGTTTCCATAAGTACCAACACCATAGACAGTATATAGTATAACAACAACAAATCTGATTTATTTAGGGGATAGTAACACTGAAGGGGGCAATCGGGTTAATTGGCAGAATTAAATCACAGTACTGTGCATACATACAGGGTCTGAAAAGTCACACTCTGGGTACCCAGGTTGGGGGGGGGGCTAGCCATGTCCGTTGCCCAGGGTTGGCCGGCAGGTGCAGATGGACAGGGCCCTGTAGAAGAAAATATATGCACAACACCCAATTGTAATCTGGAGCCGGATGGCTCAGTCCATGAAGAAGTGAAACAAGAATAATTAGATGACACACTTGTAATTGAAAACAGGCTGCAGGGGAATACCCTGATTTGTACTCATGATACCCAAGCTGAGAACCAGATGGTGGATGTTCTTCTGGGTTGCCAGAACAACAGGGCATGGAGACAAGGTCCTTGTGACTGGACCCCACTGCCGTAGATAGCAAACGGATTTAGTCCGAGACAAGCTTGGGTTTGCTTCCAGCTTCAACACACAGCACACAGCACAGGGGATTGGAAATAGCGATTCCCCACAAGCACTACGCACATTCATATGTAAAAGGAAAGTACTAGACCAGGCAGGCTGCTACTAGATTCCAATCACAATTACTGCAAAATACCCGGGAGCACACACAGTAGCTTCAGTTCCTGACAGACCGAGTGCTATTCAGCAATTTCTCCAGTCTTCTACAGGGTGAGTCTGGTTTCCACTCTTCAGACTTCCTTCTTTCTCCTCACAAATCAGATTCAGTCCAAACTGGCACTTACAATGGCAGCAGGCCGAACCTCAGAGCCTCACATGCACTTCCTGCGCAAAACTATACACTGCAGAAGCACAGAGTTCCTTTTCTCTTCACTGCCACAACTGATCTCATCTTTCCAATCACAGAGCAGGGTATTTCCTTTAGTTCCGCACCATTCTGTTGGCTTGTTTGGCTGTCACTCACAATGAGACTCCCTCTGTTGGTGAAAAAAGGAGCCAAGGTCAAAACTACATTTCCCAGAGTCACTGCCCATACAATCCCCTTGTGGCTGGCTCAAAATTGAGAGTCCAAGTTCCAATTCGTCCACAGACTCCATTTTAAGGAACCTCTCCCCATTGATTGGTCCATTTCAGCAGTTCAGGACCAAAATGAAACAGCTACACTGAAACAGTTTGTGCTGAAATGAAGACAGGTTAGACAAACTACATTTTCTCAGTCACTCCAAATGATTTCTGGCAAATAGTTATATCTTTCAACAAGGCTCCCTCTGCACATGTAGCGACGGCAGAAACAGAGCTAAATGACAGCAGCTCGGGCAGGATTCGAGCATTAAATACAAAGTCTCCCCATACAAACTAATTAAGTCTGTAAACAGATAGCTCTTAAAGAGACAGTACGTGGAGGCTCAAATAGCACTCACTTGAAACTACATTTAAACCGCTTAAACGCCGAACACTGCCCAGACTTGGAGCATTCAGGCAAGCTCCTGGAAGACTTTTGGGAACCCCCATTTGCAGGGGGGTCACACTAACTAAAGGAGGAAGTGACCCTTCCAAAAACAAATCATAATTCACTGCATTTGTGTAACTGAGCCGTAATATGCAAAAAGGGTAAAAACTGAAATATCATTAAATAGCAACCAACCTACCCCCCAGAAAAGAGCGGGGGAATGTGTTCTTCAAAAGGCAAAAAAAAAGGAAAATGTCATAAAAATCAAACAGGAAAACTTACATCAAAGAAACAAAACATTCTAAACATGATTCTTGCTGTAATATATCCAATATACCAAAAAAAGAAAAAAAAAAAAAAACACACTTATCTCCTTCATCCCACCTGCTCAACGCCGTTCCAATATTGCAGACATATAGTCTCCCCTACATGCATTAGTTCATACAGGTAAACAGCATCCAATTCTGTTTGCAGCTTAAAAAATAAATCTTGCAAGGTCACTTCCTCCCCTTTCAAAAACACTTGACAGCAGACCTGCCAAATCATCCATTTAATGCATGCAAACATAACGTATATTGTGCTTCTATTCTATTTCAACCATATAGCTGGTAACCACCCATAAAGCAATTAAGCAATAATGCCCGACAGGGTGTGTGTCGTGCTGGGATAACGTCACGCCTCAGGTGGTTGGGCACGAGGCTGCAGGCCGAGTGCGTCCATTAACTGAGGCGTGACGTTATCCCAAATGACACACACCCTGGAGGGCATTACTGCTATTATACACTGGCTTGTTGTTATACAGAATAAAAAAAATCATTTTAAAGATGTTTCTGTGTGGAAAAATATTTTTGGTTTTTAAGAGAAGATGAAACAATCAAGCAAATGATCATTTATAGGTTCACAGTGAGGCTGAGACTAGACCCATGATGTTGTGCTGGGATAACATCATAGGTCCAGCCCAAGACTGACCAGAGTCCAGGATCTTTTCTTGCCATTGTATAATATTTCATAATTCATCAGGTCAAAACGTGTAGTTACCCAAAAATCATCCAGCATTTTCCACAAGGGCTGTATGAATGGGCAGCCAAAAAAGAAATGCTGCATTGTCTCTAATTGTTCTTGGCAACCAGGTCTCAGACACATACGTTCCTTGACTGTCTTATGTTTCTGGTTTGCCCGTACTTCCAGCTTTCCATGCCCACATACCCACATAGTGTCCCTCATTTTTGGTGGAATTTGCTTGTCTAACATGGCATTTAACAGATATTTAGTCTGTACATGGGAACCCACTGCAAACATTGGATCTTCATAATGACATGTCACCAATATTTCATTATAAAAATATTTCCTGGGTACCCCTTGAAACCATAATGAGTCAATCTTCCATAAACGTATATATTTTAAACAAAGTTGCACATGTCCCGGAAGAGTCTTTCTCCCATACTCCACTTTCCCAATCCTCAAGCCGCAAAAACCCTATCTGCCACTGTTGTACTATTGGAGACCAGATATTTGCAACCCCAGTAAATAGAGGCTTAATATTAGTGTAGAAAAAAATGCTAAAAAATAAAACAAGAGGATGTATCATATTTAGTCCCCCTTCCAGCCATCCCCTATAAGTATGGCTTCTTTCAACTGGGTTAAGTTTACTACCCCATAATAGATGAAAAATAAACCTAAAGGTTTTGTGTACATTTTGCCCAGTAGTGGGCAAGATTATGGAAGCACTCCTTAAGGAAAGGATAGTGCAACACCTGGAATCCATAGGGGCACAAGATCCAAGACAGCATGGGTTTACAAAAGGAAGGTCCTGTCAAACTAATCTCATAGATTTCTTTGACTGGGTAACTAGAGTGGTGGACCAAGGGGGAGCAGTTGATGTCGCCTACCTTGACTTCAGCAAAGCTTTTGCCACTGTTCCACATAGAAGATTGATAAATAAGCTGGGTAGGCTCAGTGTGGGTCAGAAGTTGGTCAACTGAGTGGCAAACTGGTTGACAGGCAGAAAACAGAGAGTGGTGGTAAATGGTATACAGTCAGAAGAGATGCAAGTCACAAGTGGGGTAACTCAGGGATCAGTCATGGGGCCAGTCCTCTTCAATATCTTCATTAGCGACATTGCAGATGGACTACAGGGTAAGGTTTGTCTGTTTGCAGATGACACTAAGATCTGCAACAGAGTAGATGATCCAGATGTGGTGGGCAGAATGAGAAGAGAGCTGGATAAACTAGCAAAATGGTTGGAAGAGTGGCAACTGGGATTTAATGCAAAGAAGTGCAAGATCATGCATATAGGGAAGAGAAACCCTGAAGCCACCTATAGGCTGGGAAGGGAGTTGCTGGCAGTCACAAAGGAAACAAGAGACTTCAGCATCATCATCACCAAAGACCTGAAATCATCCAAGCAGACCTCTAAAGCAGTAGGTAAGACTAGGGGGATGTTAGGGTGTATTAGTAGGGGGTATCACAAGTCGTAAGAGGGAGGTAATAATCCCTCTTTACAAGACACTGGTTAGGCCCCATCTGGAGTACTGCGTGCAGTACTGGAGGCCACACCTTCACAAGGACATTAACCAAATTGAGGAAGTCCAGAAAAGGGCAACCAAAATGGTGCAGGGACTGCATCAGAAAACATATATGAGGACAGATTAATATGTATACCCTTGAGCAAAGGAGGGGGAGAGGTGATATGATTGAAACATTCAAACACCTTAAGGGCATCAACAAGGTGAAAGAGTCTAACATGTTTCAATATAAGAAAAATAGCAGGACAAGAGGACACATCATGAGATTAGAGGGAGGCCGATTAAGGGGAATGTGAGGAAAATTCTTTTTTTACAGAAAGGGTGGTGGATGCATGGAACTGCCTACCTCAGGAAGTGGTGGCTATGAATACAGTGCAGTGCTTCAAACAGGCATGGGATAGACATAAGGGAGCAATACAGATGAAAATGAATAAGATAGGCCACTGACAGAGCAAAGGCCGCTGGCACATCTATAAGGTAGAAAAAGAAATGGGCAGACTGGATGGGTCTTGCGGTTCTTATCTGCCATCAACTTCCATGTTTCTATGTTTCTAAGTGGAAAAATATAAGCCACATTCAAGAAAATAGGAACCATAAAGGTGCATAATAAAAAAAAAAACTTTTCTTCTTGGTCATTGCCCAAGATTTTCAATTCACAACTTTTGACTGAGCTATAGCCAATTTCCCTTCCCAATTTGTCTGTGCTGCACCCCGATCTCCAAATTGTAAGCCCACAGTTTTATCAGGCCCTTTAGTTACTGAAAGAACAAAGTCTGTTGGAACAGTTGCCTGTCCCAGTACTAAGGCTACACTTTTCCTAGTATTATGAGTAATACCAGTAACAGTACTGTTATTGGCAAAGACATTCAGAGCACATGCTCCAGAGGCCAAATCTGCTGCTACCAGGATGCAATTGTCCACAAAAGCCAAAACTTTGTGGAGAGGTGCACCCAATCCAGTCTTTACTGGAACTATCTGGCAATCTTCCTCTATCATCCTTAGACTGGGATCCAAACTAAAAATATACAATAAAGGGATCAGGGGACACCCCTGCTGCACCCCTTTACGGATAAACATAGGTGTCCCCAAATACCCCTTCACCAAGGATCTCACCTGTGCCTCCTTATACAAAATTTGTATCAGGGACAAAAATCCATCAAGAATACCATATTGTCATAACACCTGCCATAAATAATAATGCTTTACTGAATCAAAAGCTGTATCTTGATCTATAGTTAAGACATAACCCTCTAGTGTCTCCTCTAAACCTTGTGCCACTATTTCCCTTATACACATTAGGCTCTGGTTTATGTCCCTTCCCGGGATTGCACATGTCTGGGACTCCAAAAGTAAATGCTTCCACCAATGCCAATCGTATCATAACAATCTTGACCAAGATTTTATAATCTGTTGTTAACAGGCTTAACAGTCTCCAATTTTTAATATCTGTGGAATCCCCTGCTTTAAACAAGATAAACACCACACCCTCCTGCATACTGGGGCCTAGTTACCCTAAATGTGGAAGGGTGTGGAAAACTTCAGTAAGCATAGGAACTAGCTGCTCTGCAAAAAGATTATAAAACTCATTGGGTATGCCATCAGGCCCTGACGCTGTATGTGCTGACAGGGACTTAACGGCATCTCCAGTTTCTATATTCTGAATATGTGTACATAACAGCTGCTGATCTAATACTGACACCTGTGGTGAACCAGTGAACCAATGAATCTAGAAAAGTATGCTGAACCGGTACTCTAACCTCCTGGAATTTATACTTGATATGTTGTTGCACGACCATTCTAATGGAAGACATGCCCAAGACCACTACACCTGTTTCATCCTGCAAGGAGGTCATGATCCTTTGGTTAAGTCTATAATTATGACAGTCACAGGGATTAACATGATATCTGGAACCTTGAGTGTCAAACTTCTGTTCCATACATAAGGATCTTTCCCTATCATATTGAAATTTAAACATTTGTTGTTTAACCTTACTAATTTGTGATACCCTTACTTAAGTAAGGAGTCATAAATACTATGCATGCAAACTCAAGTAACAGCTATATTTTGTTCTTATTACCCGTTGAGAAATCTGTACCATCAACTGTTTGATATCTAGCTTAATATCCTCCCACCAATCTAAGGAGCTATCATATAAACACCTAACCATTTGTCTGGCCTCCAACAATTCCAGGAGTTCTTCCTTAACAGCTTCCTCTTGCAACAAAGACACATTCATTCTTCAATATCCCAGTCCAATTTGAACATGTTGCACTAAGTCCAAAGTAACCCATACTACTGCATGATCTGATGTTTCCAAAGATATAATTTGTGCAGAATTAACCAGTATCCTATCCTGTACGAAGCAAAAATCGATTCTAGAAGATAGGGTACCTTTGTAAAATGTGTGCATAGGTTGTGTCGCCAATATATTACAAACATCCCTAAAACCTGTGTGGTGTTAAATGTTTTTTAGCTAATTGGTGTCACAACCTACAGGGTCAATGTCATATGCTCTACATCGCACGACATGACCGCAAGGTAGGAAAAGTGCGGTAGGGAAGAGTGAGAGGGAGAAAAACTACGAAAGGAAGTATACGTGGTAGTGTACTCTCTCACTCTTCCCAGTTCAGGATAAGAATCCTGCTGGGACTAGGGTCCACTAGGCAGCTGCTGTAGCTCGACAGGATGAGCCACTGGCAGCAAGGGAGGCAGGCAATGTGTTTGGGACTGGGTTTCGACTCCCGGTCCCAGATGGATGGAATTTTACTTTTTCGCACTTTGTGCAATTTTTACTGATAATCCCCCTCTTTGGAGTTAGATAATTTCATTGGGGGGCTCAGGGGCACAGCCCCCTGTGATGGGGGTGTGGGGACAGAGCCCCCCACAAAAACAAGACTTATGCTATTTGCAATATATTGAGCTATATTGGCAGTGCGGTATATTGCTGCAGCATAATGTCCTGCGACATTATGAACTTGTTCCGTGTCACAATATACTTCCCCCGTTTTCCTCCCCCAATCCCTTTTTGTCAGTCCACAATTAAAGTCACTCCCCAATAGGGTCAATTTAGATGTATGTAAAAAGAACTCCAATTGGTGTAGTAGTTTAGTTCTCTCCACCTTGGCCTGTGGCACATATATGTTAATAAGCCTAAGGGGTTTAGTAGTGTACAGAATGTCCACCACCAAAGCCCACCCAGGACAAACATCTACCACTTTAATGACCATCACTGCTGATCCAGGAGACATCCCCAACCCTGGACAGGTGTCCTCCCCCACTGATCAGAGAGATGGCCCCCATCTCCAGTCCTTCTGCACTAATGTAAGATCTGGAATCATATGCAGGTATGTGTGTCTCATAAAAAGATTATGTCCCACTGTAATTCCTGCAACACAAAGAAAGTGACCTGCCTCTTAGCCTGTGACTTTTTGATATTGACATTACAGGTTATGATATTTAAAGCCGACATAACAGGAAAAGGGAAGAAAAAAGGTAACTTGATTAACAAACACGTAGATATCAAATCTTTTTTCTTTCTCGTTTCTTCATTTTCTGCTTTTCAGTATTTTCTACTTCCATGGCAACATCTGCCTGTGAGGAAGTCACAGAAGGTACAAGTATCTGACTCTCCCTCAGATTCTACCCAGTCCTTCTCCTGCAAAACAGCAATTTGGTTTTGCACTGTCACTGGATCTGCCTCTCCCATATTCAGAGTCAAGATGGGTGGGTTTAAAACTGCCTTGGAATGGGTCACTATCTTAAAGGCATTACTCACCCCGGATCCACGATGGGTGTTCGAAAAATTTCTCGTCGAACGCCCCTAGCGAGCAAGCAGGTCGACAGCATTTAGCAGTCGGCTGATGGTTTCTCATGCCACAAAGTGTTTTCTGGGGCTTCGCCCCGCCCCCCACTAAGAGATTATCCAACTCTGAGTCGGAGGCTAAGGTGGAAGTGCAGGACCCCCGTCAGACAGTGCCCAGTTCCAGCGGGTCCCCATAGCAGCATGGCGCCAGTCGCTGTGGGGGACCTCGCTGTTGAACTGTCACTGTCAGGTGAGTATACCACTCACCCCTTGGGAGGGGGCATCATTGGTGCAGAAAGTGGGCCTTGTTCATCTGTATGAGAACCTGGCAGGACTGTGGGTGTCATATCCTGTGGTATAGTCACCTCAGGCTCCACTGGTGCAGCAGTTTCATCTGGTTGAGGATTCTAGTCAGACACAACAGGTGGTCCCTCAGCAGGAGGGACAGCAGTGGAGAGGCATGTAAGAGCTTCCAGATGACACTGGGCATGTTTTTCCATTGGCTGCAGGGTCCATACATCCACTCACATCTGGTGGACCTGCCCCCATGAGTGTCGTGACCAACTTTAATCTTTCTTTTTGGGCTAAAGTCACATACGCATCTTGTTCAGCACGAATAGCTTGGTCCAAACTGTTGTGAGAGGCCTAGAAGCAGTTCTGAAAGGTGTGTTCCTGCTTCTCACACAGACTACATCACATGGGATTTGCACATTGTACACTGTTGTGCCCCACAATCCCACACCACAAGCATTGCCGAGGTGCCCAGTGTCCCCACATCTATAGCACGCCCGAGGTTGCCTAGCATAAAAAAAAACACCCTTCTGTACCATCCCCCCAAAAAAACAACTGGGTAAGTGCTGAGTTTCACTATTAACTTGTTTTAATGTCACCTTATAGTGCCATCCCCCAGTCCAGAAGTGCTCATCATCCAAAATGGGTACCAGATAACCATTTACAGTACACCGTTGTTTAAGCCAGAAGGTAATATCAGTTACATTGACTCCCTGATTACGAAACAGAACCGTGATTCATCTGAAGGAGGGCTTCATGAGGGGTATGAAGGCTAGGGATCATGCTTGGTCCACCATGAAGCATCCCCTCCCTGTCCTCTGGAATGCCTACAGGCGCCGGAGGAATCTATGCAAACATCTGGCCAAATCCTAGAAACAGACTAATTTCCATAATCTCAACAGGCTAACCTTGGAGACCATAGGAAATTTTGGCATCCATTGCTCCCTCTAAACCCCACTCCAGTAAGGCAGCCCAGCACTAAACTCCTCGGATGGCCTCATTACGGACCCACTGGAAGTGGCCAGGGCTTTCAATGACAAATTGTCTGATCTATCCATGTATCTAAGTAAACTCCCAAATGGCCAGTCAGATTGCTTGGCCCCCCCATTCAAATCCTCTGTCGACCTCCACAGGGCCTACCACCCATCCTCAAATCCCATTTTATTTCAAAGCTCTCTCAACTGCCGACACTGCTAAGCTCCTCAAAAGCCTCCCAAATCATGGCTCCCCTGGGGCTGATGAAGTATTGCCAGTCTTTTTCAGGCTCATCTCCCCATCCATCATCGAACCACTCACTTGTATCTTTAACTTCACACTTTTCACCTCCTCCATGCCCCACCCCTGGAAGATTGCCAAGGTGATTCCCAACATCAAAGCCAGTGACCCTCTATCCCTGGACAATTACCATCCAATATCCATCCTCCCACACCTTAGCAAACTACTCAAGAAGACTATCCACCATCAGCTTGCAGACACATGGGATATACAACCTCCGTGTAGCCAACAGCATGGCTTCCACAAGAACCATTCCACCACCACCACCGCCCTCATACTACTGACCGACCACATCCTTGTAAAACATGGACCATGGTAGCACCACCGGCGCAATCTTCGTAGACCTCTCCAAAGCCTTCGACATGGTCAACCATACCCTCCTCCTCTCCAAACTACATTGCCTTGGCTGTTCCCAGGAGGTTACTTCCTGGTTCAGGAGCCACCTCACCGATTGTTCCCAATTCATGAGTATAGACCCTGCCCATCTTGACAGGTGTCCCCCAGGGCTCCATTCTGGGCCCTCTTCTATTCTCTTTATTTATTAACTCCCTTCCCTCGGACATTCTCTGATGCCACTCTCTCCTCTATGCTGATGACTTCATACTTTTCAACAGCGATAAATCCCCTGCCCACATTTCCTCTGTTCTAACTCAAAACTATGTTGTGGCCCACAAATGGTTTGCTGATAACCTTCCTGGTTAATGCTAAAAAAAAAATCTAAGCTGTTCAGATCCAAGCCCTTCCTATCCAAATCCAAAACTCACCCCCCCTCAACATCATCTCACTTGATGGCCAAGCCCTTGAAGATGTCAATACTTTCAGACACCTAGGTGTTCTACTTGACCCTCCCTTCTTTTTTCCGAGCACATCAACTCATTATTTAAAAGGTTTCAAGATAAATTAGGTGCTGCCTACAGATTCCGACAATACCTCACCCCGGAGGCCTGACTTGCCATCGTCAGGAAATCTACTCCCAATCCTTGACTACTGCTCCACCATCTATGCTAGGACATCCACAACCCTTATGACCAAGCTTTCTTCTGCCTACAACAGTGCCTGTCATTTCACCTTGCTGGCCTCTTACACTACACACCACTGTGTCCTTTACAATTTGCTAGGATGGCTTCCGCTGCAAGGCCGGCTTAATTTATTTATTTATTTATTTATTTAGTTTTTGTTGATCGGGTAAGTGCACTACACAAATCCTGCCTATTTTCAGGCACAACCCAGGGGAAGGGGTACAGATGAATGCCAACTGACCTTCAACCAGGTTAAGTTTTGATCTTGCCCTTTGCTGCATGGTGGATTCCGCCATCAATTCTAGCCAGGAATCTCCTCTTGCAGCCCTCCTCAAGGTCTAAACATCACACAGAGGCCTCCACTCAAACAGCATTCCCCCTCTGCATATTCCCAGAGTATCCACCAATATGGGCAGTAGAGCCTTGTCAGTGGCAGCCCCTATGTTGTGGAATAAACTGCCTGCTGAGCCCCGCTCCATTGACACCCACTGCCAGTTCAAATCTTGCCTCAAAGATTGGCTCCTGGAGACTTCCCGCTGCCACTGCTTTCCTGGGTAGTCCTTTATTTCCCACCTGCTCTTACCACATGAGTTTCATGCCTATACAACTCCCTTTGTAAATCCTACAATTCCTCTTCCTCTCACACCCCTTCCCTCGCCTTTCCCTACTAGCCCCGCTTTATCCTTTTCATGCTACTCCTGAGGAACACTAATTATCTCCTATGCAACTTGCTGTATATCGATTTCATGCATATATATTTCTTTATGTATATGCCCATCTGAATTATATACTATATCACCTCATATCATGTGGATTTATTGTAGTTTGCTACCTTGTATCTTGTGTACTATTGTAACCTTTTGTTATTTGTCAGACTGTCTATTGTTCTATGCACTGTTGTTTATGTTTAACTCTGTGCCACTGTATGTGCCCGGGTCATGCCTGAAAACAGTCCTGATCAGTGCACCTACCCGTTACCAAAGTCATAAGTAAATAATAAACATTGCCATAAAAGGTTGTCAGAGTGGTATTCTTTAAGAGTTGATACTGTTTCAGAAACCTTCCAACCCTGATGGGGTGTAAAACTTATGTCATAGAGAGTTATCACCAGTATGTGTATCAACGCATGCACCTTGTATGCATAAAATGTCATGCTTTATTTGATGAGAGAGTGTCCCACAAACAAGCAGTCTGGAATGTCTGGCATACCCCCCCCCCCCACCTACCAGTATTTTAATCAAACAGCATTGTGCCTCTTTGCTGGTTCGGAGGTGAGCCTTATTGATTCTGGAAACAAACATCCCCTCACGTTTGAATTACACACATTTGGTGGCTGAGTTTAGGCAGGTTCTGGACCCCCACCTTGTGGTGCATCATCTGACCAAGCATTAACTACCTGTCAGTCCCAGTTCCCACAATGGAACCTCTGTAGCATCTGGAATCTGATTAGGAACGGAGTCTGTGTTGGCATCCCAGCCCTATTGTCACCTTCCAGCTACATTATATTGTATAATATGTTCTGACTGCCAGTAACCTCCTCATTACCATCAGTTTGACCTGGGGAGGCAGTAGTTTGCCCTGGGGGGAGCTGTGAGGGAGACCCAGATAACAGGGGATCCTGCAACCAACTCTTTATTAGGGCTGCTAAGGGCCTTCCTGCTACAGCCTGCTAGGTACCTGGAAGATTAGCATCCCATCCCATACCATCTGCAGTTTTAACCCATCCAACATGCTTCAGATACCCAAGCTGGTGTCATTCCTGTAAACCCCAGTAGTGATAAGCTTGAAGCACCATGACTCACAGGTCGACGGGGAAGTGGGAGTAACCAACCCCAGCTCTAGCAGCCAACCCCAAACTGCTAGTTTTTTCTGCAGTTTTAACTGTTTTTCCCATCTTTAAGCCAATGGTGAACTTTGTCAGCAGGAGGACAGCAGTAATAGCACTATTCGGCACTGTCTTATGTGCTGGGAGTACCTGTGCTGCGTTCTCAGTCTGTCCCTCTTTTTTTAACTTTATTAGGCCCTGCCTGCCCAACTGTGGTGGCTGATACAAACAAAGGCTCTGCTTTTTCACCTGGAATATCAGAAATGGTACTTGTACTTTATCCTGCTAGTTCTAGTGCACCATCAATATCTTTCCTTCTCCAATGGCAACATTTGACTGAGAACCATTCTCGGCAACATTTCCTGGTGTTACGGCTCCCGTTTGCTGCTGCACCTCCAGTCTAGCTGCCATCTGGGTCTCAATTTCCTCTTCTAGCTGTGCTCATTGCTCCACTGTTCAAGAAATCTCTGTTCCTCCTCCTAAAAAACTATTTGAAAATCTACTGCTGTAGGTTGCCGTTGCCCCTTAACTGCTGATTTCTGTTCCAGAAATGGAAATCTTGCCATTTCTGGTGTTGCATCCATGGGTAAGCTGCTGTCCACCACTTCCATACTGTCTTTGTTCAGGCCCTCCATGTTGGTCTCCATTGTATCCAATGCAAGGGAAGAGATCCTCTCCCTAGCCTCTCCTGCATGCATGCAGGTCGAGCTACAAGACAAACTAGCCATTAAACACTGTCTATAGCACCCTCTACCAACAGAGGTGGGGACATTTTTAATAAAGAAAACAAACAATAAACAAACAATGGTACATTTAGTCTACATGACCATTGAGAAAAAAAAACATAACCAAAACAAACTCTGATAAAAACACAGTTCAATACAAAGCTATTATCACTAAGAGGGGAAGGAGGGATGTCAAATGGAAACAAAAAGAAAAGAGAAGGGAAATACTTTGGGGATTGTCAAGTAAACTGGTCCAATCCCACAAAAAAGGGGGATCTAATATTTTATTTATTATTTGATTAAAACTTTTATTTTCCTGGTAAACAATATGAGTCAAGGCCTTTTTCAAATGCGACCTGGGACCATAAGCTATGTTACAGTCAAGCTGCAATACAAATATACAGTACAATTATTCAAAACAAATAAAAAATATAATCATAACAGCATACCAACAACAATACATTAATAACAATCACACATCATCATACTTAAAAAGTATTGTCTCACTGATGCTTTAAAACCATTTTATCCAACAATATGTTGTAAAGTACATGGGATCTTGTTCCAATATACTGGAGCATAGTTGGAAAATGTTTGCTGACCTAATCTTGATTTTATTTTTGGAATGGTTAGCATAACAGAGGCATTAGAGCGTAGCTCCCTATTAGGTGCCCTGATATTTACCAATGAGGAGAGACTGTACCCAAGGCCAGAGTGTTATAGACCAAACAACTTAGACCATATTTAGAATATAAACACAGGGAAGCCAAGATGTTGCTGAGTACAAGTTGCAATGATGTGTTCTGAATGGAAGCTTTAGTGCAAATCTACATATACCATGAAATGTAGTTGTTAACAATGAGGCATCAGACTTAGCCACATTTACAAATAAAAATGAATTATAATTCAAAATTGTCAACAAGACATTTTGACCTATTGTAAATCTGGCTTCCCTTGTTAATAAATCTTGCAACTTAAACAAAGCCCTCAACTTTTGATTAATAGTTCTACAGTTTTGATATTTAATGTATAAGATAGAAAAGGATCTAAAATAAGTCCTGAATATCTAAATTGGAAAATCTGCTCCAAAATAACACCCTCATATCTTACAATCTCCAGAGGATTACTCTTATTTAACCTATACTTAGAGCCAAAAAGCATACTCTGTTTTCTTTGCATGTAAAACAAGACAATGGGTACATAACCATAGATCACGTGCACGAAAGCTGGCGGTCAGATTTAATTTTATTTCATCCTCTGATGGTGAGCTAGTATAAAGAATAATATCATCCACATACATCAAAACCTCTGTGTATGCCAGATAATTTGCTAAATTATCAATAAGCATAGAAAAAGTGCGGCCCCAGGATGAAGCCCAGGGTACCCTCCTCCATCATTTTACTCCTACACAAAACTCCCTGATAGCTAACCCCACAGGTCGCTCAGTTAGATAACTGCCAATCCATCTCAATGGGAGCTTCTGACTTAAGGTCCTCCAACCCCGGTGCAGCAGGCAATGGTCTACCAGGTCAAAGGCCCTGGACAGATCCACCAATACAGTTCCAGCAAGCTAATCACTATCCAGTGCTTCACCTATATAATACATGAACCTGGTCAAGGCCATACCTGTACCATGATGTTTACAAAAGCCATGCTGCGCCAGGGTCGGAGGACCATGGAATCAAGAACCCACCATCTGATGATTCACAATTTTTTCAAGCATTTTACCCAAAACAGAAAGGAGAGAAATAGGCAAAGCCACCCAACTCATTTATTGATTCACCCTTATACACAGGTTTTATGATTGTACTTTTCCAAGAAAATGGAAATTTACCCGTAGTCAAGGATAGATTGTAATAGGACCTTAACCAGTCAAGGAACTGCCCAGGAAACCTCAACAAGAAAACAAAATCCTCAGCGCAAAAGGAAAAGAAAAGGGGAAATCAGAAGGCAACCCATCCCACATAGGCATGTAAGGCAGCTCTAGGAACAGGCATATGCCCTGGAAGCATAACAGAAAAGGACAGAAGGGTCGGAGAAACCAACATCTGTAAAATGGTATCTCATCACTAGACTGACACCATGCCTCTCCAATGAGATCTGATAAGCGGGAGGGCGGCCCAAAACAGCTTTATCCCACCAGTACAATGAACACAATTCTGACTCCACCATATATAAAAGGACCTGAGTTAGCGAACCTATTGCTGAAAAAGAAAAGCACATCTAGAGTGCCAAAGATAATATTTCAAACAAGTAAACCAAAGACAAAGTGTGCTCAGACTGTACCCCGTAAGTGTGGCAGAAGAACCCAGTATGACTTCGAAATAAGTCAGGGAGGACCAGGCCCCATCTCCCCACACTGTGGCTACATGGCACGAAAACCCTGTGTATACGGGCAATGAACTAAAAAGTGGATGTAGACTCCAGGAGCAATTCAAAACCTGGCCTTCCATTCTGACAGACTCTTGTGCTTGGCATCTTAACACTGAGTCGGCCCTGAAAACTGAGCCAAAGGACATCCCACATTTTGGGAGGGGGACTGAGGATCCACCAGGACCCTCTGGACACGGGGATGTGTGGTCACAGGGACATCAGGGAACTCAGGAGAGTCCAAAAAAAGGGGAACGCATCACAATAGCATACAGTTGTTTGGAGCTAGACTCACTTGCACTATGGGGAGTGAGGCACCAATGAGTCATCTTATGGGCAATAACATGAACATAAGGCACAGCATGTCTAGAAAGGCACCATGAAATAGGCCAGGGACCCAAGGAAGACTGAATAAGAATCATTCATGGGGATATTCATAGACACCATGGCTTTAGAAAATGCTGAAAAAAGGCCCCAAATTTCATCACAAAAATTGGCAAAAGGGAAAAAAGGGGATTGATAATGCCCAAGCCCCATTGAGCAACTGGTAATAAAGAAAGCTACGTTGAAGGATTCAATCTACTACACCACACAAAGTGAAACAATAACCCATAAAATCTAGAGTCAAATATTCTTCATGATGGATATACCATACTCAAATAAGTAAACAGGGGCAATACAAAAATGCTTCAAAATGGCCACCTTCTTTTTCTTGGTTTATACCCTAATCTGCCAATGATGAATCTTCCCCAAACAGGCTGTAATATACACATCCCAATTAAACAAGGCCATATCCCTAACCCCATAAACAAATACCAGGATTTTAGCCTGGGGAAGGGTAACATCAATCCCCCAAACTGTGTCACCATAGGAACCAGGTTTGCCACAGTCAACCCTGTACATTTACAGAGGTTGAGAGAAACCCCTGAAATTGGGGTAAATGAGGCAAACTCCTCCAAAGCCAACTTACCGAAATGTCATCCTGAACAAAAACGGTGATGTCATCTGCATATGCCGAGACAGTGATAGTAGTTGAACCCTCCATAGCGACAATACCCTGGATCTGTGAGTGCTTTTGAAGTTTCCACAGAATGGGGTCTATACAAAAAGAGTAAAATAGTGGGCTCATTGGGCACCCCTGCTGAACTCCCTGGCCCACATGGCCATTATTCAGGGGTATCATAGTCACCCTCTCATACAAGTTCTGGAGCCATGTCACAAAACCCACTGGAACATGATAATGAACCAAGACCTGAAACAGGAAGTCATACGACACCCTGTCAAAGGCCTTTTTCTGGTCCAGCATAAGCAGATATGCTGAGGTTGATCCCTCCCCTGTGGAGCTAAGCACCTCATGAAGGAGGATTACGGTATCTGTGATATGTCTACCGGGGACAGCAAAAGTCTGTATGGGGGAAATAACCTCAGAGACCAGCGGGGCCAGTGGTCATGTCAAAATAACCATAAAAAATGTTCAAGTCTGAATTCAAAAGACAGGGATGCCAGTTGGCCAAATCAGTTTCAGACCTTTCTTATAAAGGAGAATTTGGGAAGCCTCCAAAAAGAAGTAGTGAGAGCACCTGATTCTAAAAGCTCATTAACAACTACCATCAAAATTCCATCAAAGGAGTCTGAAAAGACTTATAAAATTTGAAGTCAGTCCATCCGGACCTGGAGCAGTGTTCAAACATTACTTATGGATAGCAGCCAATACCTCATCAGAAGTAATAGGGCATATCACATCCAAACAACAATCCACCTCTAGGCAAGGCATGTCTACTGAAATGAGAAAAGCATCAGCGGACGTGACCAGACCCTTAGTGCCAAATATATCCAGTATATAGGACCAAGCCCCTGCAAAAATATCCAGGGTATCAGTCACAGCATCCCCATCACCGAGTCAAGGATGGTAAGAAGCTACCTCTTGACCCTCATTCTGCAGCTCTCAAAGGGGTCCCCAAGGCACTGAGTGCCCTGGGTAACCGCCTAGAGCTCCAAACGCAAAGAAGTGCTGTGGTCATACTGCAAAAGCTTCATCCTAGATTTTAAGATGGAAATAATCAAACCATAATCCCTGCTGGATTGATTCTGCAAAGAAATGACCCAAAACAGGCGAGACCTCAGGGGTAGGTATTCCTTAAAAGCCATTAGAAACATAGAAACATAGACTTTGACAGCAGATAAGGACCACTTGGCCCACCCAGTCTGCCCATTTCCCTACCTACTGGATAAGCTGCAGATTCTAGTTAACCAACAGCCTACTTCCTGCCACCCCCACTACAACTGCCTTGTGTCTGTCCCATGCATGTTTGAATTCCCTCACTGTTTTAGCCCCAACAACCTCCCCAGGAAGGCAGTTCCACACATCCACCACTCTCTCTGTGAAAAAAAATTTCCTCACATTACCCCTGAGCCGTCCCCCCTCTATCTTTAAATTGTGTCCCCTTGTTCTTACACATCGCTTTTTCTGAAAGATGCTACCCTCCTGGACTTTGCTGATTCCCTTGAGGTACTTGAACGTTTCTATCATGTCCCCTCCGTCCCTCCTTTCATCAAGGGTATACATATTAAGGTCTCTCAGTCTCTCTTCATATGGTTTCTGATGCATACTCTGCACCATTTTAGTTGCCCTCCTCTGGACTGCTTCCATCCTGTCTATGTCCTTGCATAGATGAGGTCTCCAAACTGCACACAGTACTCCAGCTGGGGTCTCACCAACTGTCTGTATAGAGGGATATTCCCTTTCTCTACTTGTGATGCCCCTTCCTATGCATCCCAGTATCCCCTGGCTCTCCTTACTGACTTCTCACATTGCTTACCAACCTTTAGATCATCTGATATGACTACCTCCAAGTCCCGTTCCATTTTTGTTGTTGTTAGTACCTCCCCTGCTACTGTGTACGCTTCTCCTGGGTTTTTGTTTCCCAGGTGCATTACTTTGCACTTCTTTGCATTGAATCTAAGTTGCCATAAGTCTGACCATTCCTCCAACCTTGCCAAGTCCCTTCTCATCCTTTCTACCCCCCCTTGTGCAACAACTCTGTTACAGATCTTTGTATCATCTGCAAAGAGGCATACCTTTCCCTCCAGACCCTCTGCAATGTCACCTATAAAGATGTTAAAGAGCACTGGACCCAGTACTGAGCCCTGAGGTACTCCACTAGTGGCCCCTTTCTTCAGAATGTGTTCCACTCACTATTACCTTCTGTGTCCTGTTGTGCAGCCAGTTTGCAACCCAGGCTACCACCCTGGGACCCACTCCCAGGCTGGCTAACTTGATTATTAATCTTTTGTGTGGGACTGTGTCAAATGCCTTGCTAAAGTCTAGGTAGGGCATATCCACAGCCCCTCCCTGGTCTATTACTTTGGTCACCCAGTCAAAGAAATCTATTACATTCATCTGACATGACCTTCCTGCTGTAAATCCATGCTGCTTTGGGTCCTATGCCCCACTGGCCTCTAGGTACTCAACAATTCTTTCTTTCAGAAGTGATTCCATCATTTTCCCTACCACTGAGGTCAAACTTACAGGTCTGTAGTTTCCTGCTTCTGCCTTGCTCCCACTTTTGTGAAGGGGAATCACATCTGCCCTCCTCCAGTCCTCAGATACCACCCCATCCTCCCATGATTTGTTAAAAAGTGTGGTCAGTGGTGTCACTAGGTCCTCCCTTAGTTCTTTTAGGATTCTGGGGTGAATCCATCAGGCCCCACTGCTTTGTCCACCTTGAGTTTTAGGAGTTCTTTCAGGACTCTTTCTTCTGTAAATGGATTGGTGTCAACCCCCTACCCAGAGAGCTTCTATTGTCTGGTTTAGGTAACTCCTCCTCATCTTCTTTTGTGAATACTGAGCAAAAGTATTCATTCAGTATCTCTGCCTTTTCACTGTCTCCCTCTGCTCACCTCCCCCTCTCCCTTATTAATCTTCACTATTCCTCCCTTAACCTTTCTATGCTCCCTAATGTACATATAAAAGATTTTATCCCCCTTCTTAACTGAATTGGCTATTTTTTCCTTAGTTTGGGCTTTTGCTATTCTGACTGCCTTCCCCACTTCTTTCTGCTTTAATTGATACAGTTCCCTGTCATGCTCCTTCTGAGATGCCTTAAACTTTTTGAATGCAGCCTTTTTCTCCTTAACCTTCTCTGCCACCTCTTTTGAGAACCATAGTGTTTTTTTACTCCGCTTTGTTTTCTTTATCTGTTTCACACAAAGGCTTGTTGCCTCTATGATGGCAGTTTTGATTTTTCTCCATTGTGCTTCCACCCCTCCTTTTTTGGCCATTTGCTAGTGTATTCCTTAGGTATTCACCCATTTTGCCAAAGTCAGCCCTTCTAAAGTCCAGTATGCTTGTTTTTGTATGGCTTGTCTCCATGGTTGTGCTTATTATGAAGCACACTATGCAGTGGTCGCTTGTTCCCAGATGTCTACTGACTTCTAAATTTGTGATCCTCTCTCTATTTGAGAGTACCAGGTCTAGTATTGCTCCCTTCCGAGTGGGTTCCAACACTCGCTGTCTAAGGTCTGCCCCCTGCAGGGCATCGAGAATGACCCTGCTCTTGGATGTGGCTGCAGTACATGTCATCCAGTTAACATCTGGCATATTCAGGTCCCCCATCAACAATATCTCCCCTTTTTCAGCCATTTTGAGAATGTCCTCTATGATTTTCTTGTCCACTTCCTTCCCTTGAGATGGGGGTCTGTATACAACCCCTGTGCGGATTGTGATGCCATTCCCTGTCTCCAAGGTGACCCAGAGTACCTCTTGTCCTCCCACTTTACTTTTTAGTTCTGTAGCTTTGATCCCTTCCCTTATGTATAGAACTACTCCACCTCCTCTTTTCCCCTCCCTGTCTCTTCTGTAGACTGTGTACCCCAGTATGTTGACATCCCAGTCATGGTTCCCCGTGTACCATGTTTCTGTGACTGCCACAATATTCAAGTTTTCATCTTCCATCAAGGCTACTAGCTCAGGAAGCTTGTTTCCCAGACTATAGGCATCGGTACTCATTGCCCTCCATTTAATGTTGGCTTTATCCTTTCTTCCTCCAGGCCTGCTCTTTTTGCCCTTGTCTATTTTTCCATTTACCCCTGTCCTGCCCTCTGTTGAGCACTGTACCTCAGTGTTTACCTTACTACCCGTCATGTTTTGTGGGGGGAGGCTTGAAATTTCCTGCCTCTTATTAGCATCTCCCCCCATGGCTAGTTTAAAAGCTTGCCAAGGAAGCATTTAAACCTGTCACTTAGGATCTTGGTTCCCTTCATGGACAGATGCAGACCATCATGCCAGTATAGACCTTCATCTCTCCAGGTGTACCCCTGTCCCCAATGAAGCCAAAGCCCTGTGCTCTGCACCAGTTTTGCAACCATTCATTAAACTGCATGGTGTGTAGTACCCTAGCCTCACCCTGCCATGGACTGGCAGCACCTCTGAGAAGGTAACCGTGCTTGCTACCTGTCTGAGGCCCCTCCCCAACTCCACAATTTCATCCTGCACTGCACTGATCCCATGCCTAGCTAGGTCATTTGTCCCAAGGTGGACAATGATATCTAGTTCCCTCTCCTGTGATGCTGCTTCTGCAATCCTGAGGATTCGCTCCTTGTCCCTCAAGCCCATGGCACAAGGTGGCACCTACTTCCCTCTCTCTCTCTTCCCAGGTCTCCTCTAACAACTGAGTCCCCTATCAGAAGCTGTTTCCTTTCCCTGTGGTGTCCCTTGCCACCCTTCTGTGGGTCTCCCTTGTGGGTGTCCTCAGCATTCTTCTTGGTCTCCACTGAGGGTGCCATCATAGATGAACCTTGCTCTGCCAGACTGGCATATGGTTTGTGTAGCGGTACAACTAGGGGGCTTCACCTCTGTTCTACCACCTGCACTCTCCCAGAACCCACTGTGGTCCAAATGCTCTTCATACTTGGCAGTCTCCGTGGCAGTGGTGCTCTTTGGGTGGGGAAGGCCTCCTTAGTCCTTGCCAGGTCAGCCTGGAGGTGGGCAACCTCCTCCCTCAGAGCTGACAGTTGCCTGCAGATAGGACAGCAACCCAGTTTCCAGAATGTCTCCCGGAAAACTGTTGCCCCACAGCCAGTGCATTGCACCACTCCCACATGACCCTCTCCCTTATAATATACGATATGTAATATATATAAATATATATTTTTTTCCTTTCTTGTGGTATGTACTTACCCATTGATTTAGTATGACATGAAATCAAACAGAGAAAAACTACCAAGGAAAGTTTAGTAGCTCCCACCAGACACTAAAGGACTCCTCCATGCAAGGCACAGACTGATGAGCCCATAGGAAGTCCACAATCCTATCACAGGTCCGGTCCCCTGAAAGCATTGTATTATTAAACTATCAAAATCTGTGGCCTGTAAGTGGTACTCAGGCCATGGAAAAGATAGCATGCAACAAAAGATGGTCCAATGTTTCCAAGGGCAGGAGACCTATCATCCTAACAAAAAACTGCTGCGTGTAAAAGAAAATTTCTACACCATCACAAGTATCAGTGCCTATGGACCAATATGATAGTCCCCAGCACAAATACTTCTCAGCCAGTTGCAGGTCCCTGTAAGAGAACAATCTGATCTCCTGCAAACAGTAATATCTAAGTTAAGATTAGCAAGCAGTGAAAACAAATATGTGCGCCTAGAAGGTGCCTTCATACTGTTAACATTAACAGTCGCAAGGTGGAAAGTAAGCGCAGCCATAATGAAATGCAAATAAAGGGCCCATAACACAGACTACAGTCTGAGCAGCAGACAGCTTCTTCACAGCCGTCTTTCACTTCTTATGGGTTTTTACAGGCAGAGGAGGTAGTACAATGTCCATTTCTCCCTCCATATCTGTGGAAACCATGGCTCTACAGGATGGCCAAGAGGAACAGTCCAATTCCATTCTGGTTTCTCCCTCTTAGGACAGGGCATTAAATCTGTTGTCCAAAGGTATAGGTGAACCCCCATCGTAAGTAGCAGGAATCTCTTTCAGCAATTATTGGGATCATGGTCTCGCACCCCCTCTTGATATCTAAACTTGCCCAAACTGGTCTGATGACGGCAGCACTCAGTTGGTTCCATTCATACCTGTCAGGCAGGTCACAAGCAGTCCGCATCGGTACGGCTCTATCCACCCCCCTCCCTCTCACCAATGGGTAGCATGTTTCAGAAAAAGAGATCTGCAAGAACAAGGGGACACAATTTGAAGATAGAGGGGGGACAGTTCAGGGGCAATGTGAGGAAGTATTTTTTCATAGAGAGGGTGGTGGACACATGAAACCACCTTCCTGAGAAGGTTGTGGGGTCTAAAACTGTGGGAAAATTCAAGAATGCATAAAAAAGATATAAGGTAATTCTTGTGGGGGGGTAGGAAGAAGTAGGCTATTGGTTAAGTAGGATCTGCAGCTTATCCAGTAGGTAGGGAAATGGGCAGACTAGGTGGGCCAAACGGTCCTTATCTGCCATCAAAGTCTATGTTTCTATGTTTCTAAAATAACCATTGGCAGGAGCATGGAGCAAAACATACAATTCATTGGAGATGACATGCAGTGACTCCTGTAATATGGCCCGACCCACATATGACCCTTGTATAGAAGCCGGGAGGGGGCAAAGGGAAAGCATTCATCTTCTGAAACTGTGCCCACCGCTGCACCAAAGAGGGAGGGGGGACGAGGTCACATCCAGGGCCCGCACAATAGGGGTCTCTTCCACAAGTTCCACTCGCTCTGCCCATGTGAGCAGTACCGGAGCCAGTCAGGGGGGCATCTGGACCTGGGGAAGGGGCTCTGAGGTACATACGACTGTAAGGGGGGGGTTCAGCCCCTGGGTAGGATGTCAGTGTATCAGCAGGAACTATAGGAAACATTATTTCCACCCCAACCAGGACCCCATGAGCAGCAAGTCCAACCAAATAATATGGGACAGAGGAATCACCCTCAGATGGAGCTATAGTGGGCTCTACCATACCAAGAACAGAAGGTAGTGGGTCAGATGGAAGGTCAGGGCTAGACAGGGGGGCCACGTCCTGTGACAATGCATCACCTGATAAAACATCTGGGATGGACATTGGGGCAGAGGAAAGGGGGGTCTGGAGTGCCACTGTCCCACACCATTCCTGTCTCAACCTGCTTCTTGCAATGCACACACGAGAGACCATGATGCAAGAGGGTAAGAGTTGACCCATCACCCCTGCCAGGTGCTCTGAACCTCTCTCACTGGTTGATGCAGGAAAATATCCTCCCCCCTCCATCTCCACCAAGTGCAGGACTGTTCCCCGAATGCTGTGATAGACCCTTGATATATGTCTGTGTCAGCCCAGCAGCAGCTGTCTGTCCCAAACCTATAGGTCGCTGTGTGGGGGGTGGAAGCGTCCCAGGCAAAAGAACAGGCCTACCTCCCTGTGTAATATCCCCTGCCAAGTCACAGGTCAATAATCCTGATACTGATGGCAGAACCAGCATTTGTACATTTCTGGCTGGCAGCAAGGAACCAGGAGCTGCCACCGGCACACACACATCCACATTCCATTCGCCCAATGATAAAGCACAGTATCTGTGGGGCTCTCCACCACAGCAGCATGCAGAATCTGCAGTCTCTCCCACTCCTGAAGTGTTACCCTTTCTTCCTCCTCAAGCAAGGACAATAAAAGGTCTCGCTTCTGTTTCAGAGCATCCTGCAAACATCCTTCTGCCTCCTGAAAAACAGGCCTCCAGTGACGAAACTGCTTCCACCGTAGTAGCGGGAACATTGGTCCGGGCAGCAGCAGCTGCCCCAACTGAACACTTGAAGTCTGACCCTCCTTGAGTAATCCACCAGAAGGAGTCAGAGCTTCCCCAAGTCCTCTTCCCAGAGCGGCATGACTCCCAATGACCAGGAAGCCAGGCAGCAGCTCTCCCTACCACCAAGGAGGGGAATTTTTTATTCAAAACTTAAAACAAAATAAACAAAATTGTACCACTTCATACAAAGTCACAATGAAAAAATAAATCAAAAACATAAACAAATATTACAGCATACAGGAAGATCAAACATTCATAATCCATATTGGTATCGAAACCCCATTCCAGCTCCACTAAAAAAGTAGGGGGATGTTTAATTCAAAACTTGAAAACTTGGAAACAAAATCAAAAAACAACAAGGAGGACAGCGTACTTGGTATTCCAAACAGAAACAATTGGCATTGATACATAACCCCCAAGCCATCCCTACAAAAAGAGCAGGGTGGTAGTAACGTAAATAACAAAATCAAAAACAGTATAAAACCGTGTTACTCACACAAAAGAAAAGTATGAAGAAGAAAACAAAATCCAAACAAATGTTACTAACATAACATAACCAAGTAGGCTGTGTAATACAGAAATAAAACCCAAACCCAATCCCAAAGCATAAAGACCTCCAATTTCTCCCTCCCCATGAAAAAACAGCAGGGGAATGCAATAGTCAAAACTGGAAAAGCCATATAAATCAATCAGGGAAGGATCCAAGAACAGCAATTCCAAAATGCCAAAAATCCTTAGGAGGCATGGAAGCTTTTTGAGCACTAAACAGTGTATAGACCTTGTGGGATCTGAGAAACAATTTGAGGGGGACCACATAATTTCTGTTGCAGCAAAGTCACAGCTGACTTGCCATAAATAGTAGTGGCAAAAAGCAAAATTCAGATGGAGAGTGCTAGGATGGTATGGAGTCAGTCCGGGAGGATAGATACCATAGATCAAAATGTCATAAGTAAGAGAGGGGAGGGCTTTTTCCTTCCATTTATGAAGGAAAAGGGTCCAAACAGGTCGAGTAAAGGGACAATCAATAAAAAAATTAAACATGGTTTCAGGCGTGGAAGGACACGAGTCATGAGGACAAGTCCTATCCACCCGTGCTTTGTGCTTCATATTATCACGAACACCGAGCCGTCCCTGACAGGACAACCAGGTGACATCCCAAACATGCCAGGGAATGCGAGAATTAGTCAATTGGTGAAAAAAAAACACAAGAGGAGTCCAGAAGAGTGCCTAGGTGATTCCGTAACACTGGAAGATCCAGAAAGAAAGAACCCAGGATGGACTGGTATAAATGCTTCCGTGAGGAAGAAAGAATCACCGCAGGAGTCAAAGACCACTGGCAAATCTTCAGAAAGGAAGAGATAATATAAGAAGGAAGATTAAACTTCCGAAAGGTCCAATGAATCTCATAAGGAGGGGAACTCCATACCAGACACAAAGGGGCAACTCGAAAATGGAGAAGGGACAGCCGGAAACTTAGCTGTTCGTGCAACAAAGGGGAAAAGGTAGATTTGAAAAACAAAGAGTGAAAAAACACTAAAGGATTCAACATCTGGACTCCACCGTAGCAGTAATCGAGATACGTATAATTCCATTTAACTGGGTTCAGTCGGCTGCCCCAAAAGCCCTGAAAGAAAACATTATACAGCTGGGCCTCCAAGGAAAAGGGGACAGGAAAAACTGCAGCCACATGGAGAATCAAAGGAAGTATGAAGGTTTTTAACAGTAAAACCCGCTTCTGTTTAGCTATAGGACGCCCCTTCCAGGTAGCGATTGTGCGAAAGACCATATCCAGAACGGCCATCCAATTTACAAGGGCATCGTCTACGGCGCCAAAGGACAAGCCCAAAATCTTGACAGGAGTAAAAGAGTAAGGTATCCCTACAATCGAACAAGGAGAATCAGAGGGTGGCAACAACTGGATGCACAGAGCACAGCTTTTATTATAATTCAACTGTGAAACAGAAATCCATTCAAAGTCCATAAGAAGATGAAGCAAGTCCGACTCTTGAAATTGAGGAGTGGTGAGAATACAAAGGTCATCTGCATAAGCCAACACCGTAGGAATAGAGGACGTAAGAGAGAAGGAAAGATGAGGTATAGTAGGATGGTGCAAAAGTCGATGAAGCAAAGGGTCAATGTGCAAAACATAGAGCAGAGGACTAAGAGGACAGCCTTGACGGACGCCGGTACAACTCAAAAAGGAGGAACAAAAAGTACCATTTACATAAGGGTGTATCCAAGCAGTAGAGTATAATAATCGTATCCATTGAATAAAACATTGAGGAATACCATAATAAGAGAGAACCTGAAAGAGATAGGTATGATTGACCCTGTTGAACGCTTTCTCTTGATCAAGAGAAAGGAGTAAGGAAGGAGAAGAGGGAGAACTGAAAGCAGAGACATCCCTCAGAAGAGAAAGATTTGAAACTATCGAACGGTGAGAAATAGCACAGGTCTGAACTTCTGAGATAACCTGAGATGCATAAGGAAGAAGATGGTGAAGCAAAACAGATGCAAAGATCTTGTAGTCCACATTCAGAAGGCTTAGGGGTCTCCAATTCCGAATGTCTTCTCTATCACCCTTTTTAAAGAGGAGAAATACAATGGCATCCGAGAAATTTCACAGAACTGAATGAGTAGAAATAATGGTATTAAAAAGCAGGGTAGGGTCAGAGAGAATAGGTCAGAGAACATATGGTAGAGTTCTGCAGTCAGACCGTCCAACCCAGGAGAGGTACGCAGTTTCTGCTTTTTAATTGCTGCTTGTACCTCCGACAAAGAAATTGGAAGGGTCAGCCGAGTACTAAGATCAGAAGAGGAAGATGGAGGCCGGAAATCAAGAAAAGAAGAAACAGGAGAAGAGGTCATGGAAGGAGAGCCAAAGATGGAATTTAAATAAAAATAAGCCATACATTGAAGAGAAGTGATAGTGTCAGAAACCATGGAAGAGTAGTGGTCAATCAAACGTGTAATATGCGTGGCTGCTACCCTATCAGAACAATGCTTAAAAATGTCAAAAGAAACCTTAGAAGAAAGGGTGCCACAAGTGGCCTCCAGATGCAAGGAACAAGCCCTACTATACTGATACTCCTCCATCCATGATTTCAGAGAAGCAATGAGAAGCAATTAGAGGGGAGTAATCCTGTCCAGATGTATATGCCCTAGAGATAGTGTCCTGTAGATGACGCCATGAAAGTAAGTACTGACGATAACAGGAGGCCGATCTTCTCCTGCCTTGCCAAAGAAAGAATTGTTTAAGATCCGATTTGGTGTCAATCCACCAAGACAAAGGAGAGTCATAGGCATCCAAGACAGAGATGCATGCCAATAACAACTCACGCAAGTCCTGAAACAATCCTAAATCATCTGAAAGCAAGAAACTGTGTAACTTCCATCGGGAAGAAACAAGCAAAGGGTGGGATGCCATGGATGGAGAGCAGTGCAAAGAAACAGCTATATGATCTGAGGACTCACAAGGAATAATGGTAGCTTGGTGAACTTGAATATTAAGGGAAAGGAAGACAAAATCTATACGGGTAGCCAGGGACCCTCTATAATAGGTGTTAGCTCCCTTAGGGTGCACCGCACAATAACTATCCTGAAGAGAAGCAGATTTAAGTATAGAAAGGAAAGCAGTAGAGTCTCCAAAAAGTTTATGAGTGAAGCCTCCACGTTCTGCTAGGGAGAGGCCACAATTGAAATCTCCACCGAGATAAAGATGGCGGGAGGTGTGTAAGTATGGGTGTGTAAGTATGGTTGAATGAGCCTAAACAACTTGCAATGGGCAGCAATACTTTGAGGCGCATAAACATTCATAATCCAAAGCTGTAAACCATGAAATGTACAATCCAGTATCAATACGCAGCCAGGGACAATGTCAACCAATCTAGTAACAGTGTAGGCAAAACCAGAAAACAAAATCCTCAAGCCATCAACATTTCCTCACCAGAGGACCAATAGGATTGACCCTTGGTCCAACTGTTAGATGACACTCATACCAGTTCTTCAGCATGGTATCCTGAAGTAGATCAAAGTCATGATGAAGATCCAAAAGAAACTGCATAGAAACAAATAGTTTCCTATGAGACTTCATGCTGCACACATTAAGAGTAAGGCAGCGAAGGCTGAAAAAATTCGACATATGGAAAATGTAGAAGGTGACAAAGACCGGGAGAGAAAAAAAGAAAAAAATAAGCCATTAGGTGACCTCAGAATGCTGCCTGAGCATGGCCAGAGGGTTCAATCTGAGAATCAGAGGAGTAATCCATAAGGAGACAAGAGGTTTGAGAGGGATCTGAATCATTTTCCTCATCCACTATGTCACTCCACTGCTTCTGTTTGGTTAAAGCCTGATAACAATTCCTAGTCAAAATAGAATGTCAAGGAGGGGTGGGAACTTTACGCTTGCCCTTAGATTTGCCCTTTTTACCCTGTGACACCTCCGTAAAAGGATTAAGATCTGGAGGAGGAGGAGGGGGAGGCATAGGGTCGGAGGGAGAAATTATCCCCGAAGACTGCACATCAGTAGAGACAGCAGGAATGTGTGAACCAGGAGCAATAGTTGTAGGTTCAGACGGCAATGTTGGGATAATATCCGCGGAGGGAGAGGGCACCACCTCCTAAGACAGAGGGTCGTGATGACGCATTATCTGAGTTTGAACGTCAGAGATAAGAGTCATCTGGTCCTGAGGAGGATGATCCAACCTACAGTGGTCAGCCCATGGACATTGCTGATAAGTATGACCTGACTCATCACAGAGATTGCATTTCTGGGGATTAGGGCAGCCCAGGCTAACATGTCCATAGGCCAAACAGAAGGAGCATTGTGGCTTGTCACAAGTATGGCTAGGGTGTGTGAGAGCACCGCATTTATGACAAGTGCGAGGCTGACCAGGGTAAAAACATAAACCTCTATCGCGACCAATATAGAAGCTGCCAGGTAAATGTAATATGCCCTGGTCAGTCTGCTGCAGTTGCACCTTTATTTTCCAACTCCCAGTCCAAATGAGGTAATCGTCCAAAATAGGACGAGGAGCCTCAAGAATATCACAGCGTGATTCAGCCAATACCGAACATCCGCTATGCTCACCCCCTCAGTATGAAAAAGCAGGGTAATAATCTTAACAGATGGTTCAGTAAGGGTAATGAGCATAAAGGAGGCCCGTAAAGGCTGAGATTTCACCAATTCATACTTTGACCAAAATCTTTCCAGAGTATAAACATTCTTAAAATGGAGATCATAAACAGACTCCCCTTTAACTCATTGCCTCCAAAGGAGCTCTCTGAAGTTGCACCCCTTGTCTCCTGTGTACTGTTAACAGTAAATCCTGGGCCTTTCTAAGCAAAATCAAGCTACAGTCAGCATGCCACAAACAAATCCTTATAGCTCAAGAACCATAAGTGCTAGAGACAAAGTATGAGTGGCAAAGTTATTCAGCACAAAATTACCTTTCCAGTGGTGGTATGCAAATAATAATATGTAATTTTGTTTTGTTTTTCTATGCTGGTTGAAACAGCCCCCCAAAAATATTTTTTTCACTAAAACAGGCAACATAAGCCATATTCACCATACCATAAATAAATGCCAATAACTCCTAAAGTATACATGATATACACAAAATATCAGTGACGAAGTTGTTCAGCATAAAATTACCTTTCCAACGGTGCTATGCAGTCAAATATATATTATATTCTGTTACACTATATATTAAAATATATAAGTGACTTCTCTAGATGTTGCAAGGGCACACTGGGAGTCGGTAGCAGACTTCTGCAGGCGTCCTCAGGACACACCAGTGTATTTTACTGGCGACTGCAGGCATCTGCTAGGAGACAATGAGTTAACATGGATAAATGCAAACAGTTCGCTAGCAGAAATACCCACAGAGTCCTTAAGCAGTGTATGCAATACAGTTCTCCTGTCTGGAGCCTTAGAAAGATCTCCAAAGTACTTTAGGCTAACAGCATTTCTACGCTGTGCAGGCGCCCCTAAGTTCCAAAATAAATCACTGAGTCTAAATTGGAAAGTGTCTGTCGGCTCACCTGCAGGCTGAGGAGGTGAAACTGCAGAGTTCCGAGGAAACTGAGGGCCCCTCAGTCAATGAGGAATGACCAGTGTCTGTAGGGCCTGACATCGCAGGGGAAGCCTCGAGGGGGGAACTGAAAGGAGGTTGCACCAGGGTAGAATCCCTGCAGGCAGTCCGTATAGGAACCGAGACTGAGTGGGAAGATGCCTGCTGAGGAGAACAAGCAAGCAAGGGATCATCCGTAACAATAACACCAGATGACGAGGCATGTGCAAGGATTTCCTGCACACTAACAGCTCTCGGTGAGGTCCACAGGGCATCAGGACACTGTCGCGTCCATCCTGCGGCTCAGAGGGCAGAGTCAGGAGAACAGGCCTGGTCGGTAGAGGAGGCAGCACAAGAAGAAGGCACAGGAAATGCTGGCTGAGAAGCAGAAGCAGGTAAGTCTTGTCTGGAGGGCAGCATAGCAGAAGATGTAGATGCGAGCGGTAACTGCACCGCGGAGGATGGGAGAACAGAGGAGGAAGTGTCTTCCAGAGTAGCAAAGTCCTTGTGTACTGCGCAATGCTGCTGGTAGGAGGAACAGGATTGTGATGTAGTTAGGGTTGCAGTTGAGTCCTCGACAATGGGAGGAGAAGGGCAGGACAACAGTAGCAAATCTGAGGTAGATAATGCAGCAGCTGTAGTAGAAGCAGGAACTGGAGAAGATCCATCCAAGTGAGAGACTGCATCAAGATGACCATTACGGTAAGATTCAAGCTAACAAATAGAAGCAGAACCCAGGGGACAAAAAGCAGCAGCACCACCACCTCCTCCTCCTGAGTCCGGGGCGTCAGCCATCATAGCAAACAGCCAGACTGCCAAAGGCTCCCCCTGCTGTAGAGTAGGGGAATTTCCCCAGTGTCCTGGCTAAATTTCCTCCATTCACAAAAAATACCACTAACAGTTTAATCTGGTTCAATGTCAGCTGGCATCCATCTGTATTCCCCTCCCCTGGGATGAGGCTGAAAACAGGCAGAATTGTCTAGTCCTCCTTTATCAGTCAGCAAAAAAGCTAACTGACTCCCTGGGTGATCCTTTCCATAGTTTCAGCCTTTGCTGCCTTTACCCATTTTCCTGCCTCCCTTTGTTTCTCTAGATGTTCCTCGCTGTCCAACTCATTTGGGTCTCCTTGTACTTTCTGAAAGCTGTTTTTTCTACTTTACCACGTTAGCCACCTCCTTTGAGAACCACACAAGTCTCTTTCTCCTCTTACCATTATTACCTTTTAACAGCTTGCCATTACATCAGCTGTTTCCCTCTTTTTTCTATTCCATTGTGTCTCTACTCCCTTGGCTACCCCCCCAACCCCTTCAAAGTATTTCCTAAGGCAGTCTCCATTTCTCTCACCTCTGCTGTGCTGAAGTCTGGGACCATTATCTTAGTGTTTTTTTCCCCTGCCCAATCCGTATGCTAAACTAGACTGTACGATGATCGCTTGAACCCAGGGGGTTACCCACTGTGACGTATGCTATGGTGTCCCAGTTGGTAAGTACCAGATCCAGTACTGCCCTATCTCTAGTGGGATCTGTAACCATCTGCCCAAGAAATGCCCCTTGCAAGGAGCAAGGATGACCTTGCTCCTAGTCATAACTGTGGCCAGGGTGTTCCAGTCCACATCCAACAGATTTAAGTCACCCATGATTACTGCTTCCCTTTTGTTGCCATTTTGCCTGTGGCTTCCCCTACAACTCTGTCCAGTTCTTCACCATGTCTTGGTGGCCTATACACCACCCCCACATGTATAAAGGCCCAAGAACCTGTTTCTAAGCAAGCCCAAAGAACTTATAGCCCCTCCCTTTTCCCACTGTGTTCTTGTATTTCCATGGCCTTTATACTTTCCCTTTCATATACAGTCCCCATTTCCTCCCTGATCTATCCTTAAGAAACATGTTATAGTGTATGACCGAGTATGGTTGTGTATGGAAAACCATACACTGTAAAAAGTGGTTCAAACAACATGAAGTCTTGCAGTATTCTGACATTATGCACTTAGCCCCGGCACTTGAACTGCTCCGGAAAGGAAAGAGTTAACTCTATGCAAAAGTATAGTACGTTGAGCTCGAGCTCGGTTCAAACCTCTGTCTGCTGCACTTTGAAGTGTAACTGTCAGATTCTTTACTCCACCTAACTGAACAGTCACTCCGGAGATCTCTCCTTCGCTATCGGTTCGGTCCAGTAAAAACGTTGGTTTTAAACAACTATTTTCGTTTTATTTTCAGTTCAGATCCCTGTCTGCGGTACAGTAAGTACTTTAGGTAGTGGACTAGCACTAAAGAATTGTGGAAATTGTGAAAGTAATATTTTCAATCGGTCCGGCTGAACCGGTTGTCTGTTATTCTTCTTGAATTTTACTTTGATTTCTGAATTTAATGTGAGGTATCGGTCCTTATCAGTTCTAAAAAAAGTATATTTTAATGTTAGGAGCCGATAAGGGGGTCTTGCCTGGCTGTTGCCGGAAAAAGGGTAAGTTGTAGGATGGCTTCGTCTGAGAAACCCAAGAGAAAAACCGGGCCCACTGGGTTTCAACACTGTAGTGAGTGTCAGGAGGCCTTTGCTCCCCATACCACCTGTGTTTATTGTCTGGGTTTTGACCACCTTGATTCAGACTGCTAAATATGTAGACATTTTCCTTAGGCCACCCTGGATAAAAGATTGGTCAGGCTTAGGGAAAAGGAGGCAGAGAAGTCTGCTGACCCGGATGGCCAGCCCAGTTCGGTTCCGACCGAACCTGATGAAGTGCCCACTGACCTGGGCGAGACTCCCTCGAGCAAAAGGAGAGTCGATCCTGAGGGGTCGGTTCCAGCAAAAAGAAAGGAAAAAGAAAAATTAGCCGGTTTGGATCCAGAACCGCATCGTCCAATCACCGAAGAAATTGCCAGGGCGATTAGTATAGTCGAATCACTCCGTTCGATTTTGGCTGATCCGACGCCTTCCAGTAGGCATTCGGTTTGGTCGGTTCCCCTGGTTCCAGATTATTCCCCAGAAGACTATTATGAACCGGATTTGGAAGGGGATGAAGATCATGATGATGAAGATGATGATGATAATGGTGTGGAAGGTCTGGATGAGCCCACAGAACCAGACATCTCCCCAGACAGACCTTCTGGTGTTTCCCCTCCTAGGTTTTCTGAGTCCCTATCCCACTTTATGTTCTACAAAAAAGTGGCAGAAACCCTCCAGCTCCCATTGGATGAAGCTATTGAAGAGCAAGAGGAGCCTGACTGTGTGGAGATGATGGACATCCCAGAGTCCAAAAGATTGTCTATTCCCCTTCACAAATCTTTTGGGAAACAGACACAGAAGTTACTAAAATCTCCAAATTCTTTACCTCCTGTGGACAGGCGAATGGACAAGAGATATATGTTGTCAGGCCCAGGTAGGGAGTACTTGTACTAGCAATGCAGCCATGTTGGGGTTGTGCAGGCTGCAGCCTGTGATAAGACTAACATACCCTTGGCTTCACACACCCCCAGATAAAGACTCCAGGAAGCAGGATGCCATGGCTAAAAAACAGTACATGGCATCTTCCTTGGGACTCAGGCAGGCTAACCATATGGCCTATACAGTCAGATACCAGATGTCCTGATGGGATACTCTTCTGGAACTGGCTAAATAGACTTCCCCCCAAGCTTGCCAAGGAGCTGGAGGAGGTGGCTGCTGATGGGATTGAGGCATCAAAAATCCAGTTTTATGCTGCTGTGGACTCCAATGATGTGTCATCATGAGTCATGGTTACATCTGTGGCTATTCAGAGACTGGCTTGGCTCAGATGTACTAGCCTATCACAGGACACCCAGGCTAAGGCCATGAATATCCCTGTCATCATGAATTCTCTGTTTGGGGAGCAGAAAGAGAATTATATGAAGAAAATGAATGAATACAGGACCCCCTACAGAAGTGCACAGGCCAAGGAAAGGCAGGCGACTCCTCAGAAGCAGCAATCTAGAGGCAGGGGAAGGCCTTTTGACAGGCCTTTCTAACAGGCACAGACCTCCTCTCCTTTTCCTCAGAGGGGGTTCTTCAGAGGGAGAGGCGGAAGGGAGATGAGCATGGCTGAGTCCTCCTCTCAGTCTAAGGCTCCTGCCAAGCAGACACCCTGATGTGTCAGCCCCGGTCGACTCCCCAATGCCTGCAGCAGGCAGGCTTGCTTACTGCTTTCAGGACTGGAAGTATGTTACTCATACAAGTGGGTCCTGGAGGTAGTAAGCCAGGGAATGGCTCTCAGTTTCAAAAACTTTCCAAAGCTGAGGGTCAGGTCCTTTCCACCTGAAAACAACTCCAAAACCACTGCCCAAGAGGCAGAGGTTTCATCTCTGCTGGCTCTCAGAGCCATAGAGAAAGTTCCTACACTTCACAGGGGCAAAGGTCTGTACTCCAGATACTTCCTTACCCCAAAGAAAACAGGGAAGTGGTGGCCTACCCTAGATTTAAGATACTTAAACAAGCACCTAGTAAAGCCAAAATTCAAAATGGTGACTCTGGGAATAATTATTCCGTCTCTAAGGCCAGGGGATTGGCTAGCCTCCCTGAACCTAAAGGATGCCTATTTTCACATTCCCATCAGGTGCTCCTACAGAAAGTACCTCAGGTTCAAACTGCCTTCAGGCCATTATCAGTTCAGAGCAATGCCCTTTGGCCTAACATCAGCTCCAAGGGTGTTCACAAAATGCCTAGCAGTAGTAGTGGCCTTTCTAGGGAGACAAAACATTTCTATATTCCCATACATGGATGACTGGCTCATTGTGGGTCAGTCTCCAGACCAAGTCAAGTCAAATTTGCAAGTCACCCAGCAAGTACTCACTTCACTAGGATTCCTGCTCAATCTTCCAAAATCAGTTCTCGAACCAGTGCAACTCTTGACCTTCATGGGGTAGAGTTGGACACTGTCAAAGTAAGAACCTTTCTCCCTCTGGCAAGGGTAAAGGCCCTTATAGAACTGGCTTCTTCTTTCCACCTTCAGGTGTCTCGACCAGCAAGGCATTTCCTTCAACTCCTGAGCCACATGGCAGCTTCCATTGCAGTGTTCCAAGGGGCCAGATTTCAGATGAAAGACATCCAGTTCCATTTGCAGGCTTTTTGGTATCAGAAAAATGATCCTCTAACCAAACGAATTCCAGTGACTCAGATTCTGATCCAGGCTCTCCAATGGTGATTGGATCAGGACAACCTCAGGCAAGGGATCCCATTCATCACTCAGTCTCATTCTGTGGTTCTAACCACAGATGCTTCTCTCCTAGGGTGGGGAGCTCACCTGGGAGACCTCACAGCTCAAGGAGTGTGGTCCCCTCAGGAGTCTCTTCTCCACATCAATCTTCTGGAGCTCAGGGCAGTGTATCTGGCTCTACAAGCCTTCTTGGACTCAGTACAGAACAAGGTAGTTCAGCACAGGACAGACAACACCACCACCATGTGGTACATCAACAAGCAGGGAGACACTCAGTCCACAGCCTTGTGCATGGAAGCCATGAAATTATGGTCCCTGGCTTATTCTCTACAGACCTCCCTGGTAGCAGTCCACCTTCCAGGGAAGGACAATGCGTTAGCAGATGCACTGAGCAGGATTTCCCAGGCCATCATGAATGATCCCTGGATCCCCTAGTGTTAAAAGTGATCTTTTCAAGGTGAGGCACTCCAGAGATAGATCTCTTTGCAGCCCCAGACAATCACCAACTTCCCCTCTTCTGCTGTAGCCCCCCCCCAGTCTTGTGTTCAGTCCCCCTGGATGCTCTAATTCTGGATTGGGAGGGGAAACTTCTGTATGCTTTTCCTCCTTTTCCTCTACTTTTCAAAATCCTGGTCAAGATAATCTTGCAAAGTGATTCTGATTGCTCCAGACTGGGCCAGGCAGCCTTGGTATCCCCTGTTGCTGTCTCTAGCAGTCCATCTTCCCCTATCTCTCCCCAGGAATCACAACCTGTTAACCTCCTCTCAGGGGAGGATCTGGTACCCCAACCTTCAGTCTCTCAATCTCAAGGTATGGCTCTTGAAGAGCTAAAATATGCAAATTTGCATCTGTCACAAGGGGTTCTGGATATTCTCAAAGCCTCTTGAAAACCTGCCACCAGAAAAACCTATAACTCCAAATGGAAAAGATTCAGCATTTGGTGTTCCAATAAGCACATACCCCCAGATACTGCTGACTTGTCTACAGTTCTGGATTACATGGTTCATCTTAATGGATTATGCCTCAGACCAGCTACCCTCCAAGTACACTTGTCAGCTGTTTCTGCATTTTGTCAGTGGGAAAACCCTCCTCACTGGCTTCTCACCCTGTTTTCTGTAATTTCTTCAAAGGATTGCTTCACACCAATCCCCCCCTTTAGGGATCCTACTCCTGCTTGGGATCTTAATGTTTGCATCGATCAGCTTATGCAACCCCCTTTTGAGCCTTTAGCCTCAGCAGAACTTAAGTACTTGATTTGGAAAACTGTGTTCCCGGAAGCTATTATCTCTGCCAGGTGTATCAGTGAATTACAAGCTCTGTCAGTGGAATCTGATTTTATCTCATTCCATAGAGATAAGGTGGTCCTTAGAACCAACAGGAGCTTCTTACCCAAAGTGGTTTCAGATTTTCATCTGAACCAATCCATGTCTCTTCCTGTGTTCTTCACTGATCATTATTCTTCAGGAGAGAAAGAAGAGTACACAGTTTGGATGTTAAAAGGGCTCTTAGCTACTACATCGAGCATACTAAGACACATAGATTTGACTCCCTTCAGTTATTCCTCACTTATGAAGTGGTGAAGGGTAAACCCGCTACTAAGAGAACTATTGCCAGGTGGATTGTCTCTTGTATACAATTCTGCTATGAAAAGCTAAATAAAGTACCCCCCTCAGGCCGGAGGGCTCATTCGACTAGAGGTACAGCTGCTTCTCTGGCTGCTGCCAGAGATGTACCCTTATTACAGATATGCAAAGCAGCCACCTGGAAAACAGTCCATACATTCACCAAGCATTACTCTCTAGATATCCAGGCTAGGAGTGATGCTGGGTTTAGTACTGCAGTACTGCAGAGCCTATTTCCCAAATAGGTTCGATACCTTCTTCCATGGAGGTACTGCTTGCTAGTCTGCATAATGTCAGAATACAGCAAGACTTCATGTTATTTGAAGAAAAAAATTACTCACCTTAGCAATTGTGTTTCTTCTAATGGAGTCTTGCTGTATTCTGACCTCCCTTCCTGCCTTCCCTCTCAGAACCTGGTTTTTGGGAAGTGGGCTGGCAGGCGCAGTGTTGCACCTCAGGGGTGTACTTGGCACTTTCCCCTTTTTAGACAGGGGAGTGGGTTATTTATATGTTTTGTTATTATATTTGTTCACTACCGAGTTTTTGTTTTGGATTTCTCAACTTGAGTCTTTGGGGATCCAAGTGCTGGGGCTAACTGCATAATGTCAGAATACAGCAAGACTCCATTAGAAGAAGCACAATTACAAAGGTGAGTAATTTTTTCTTTTGCTTCAGTAGTGACGCAAGTACTGGTTAAGAGAATGCCCAACCGTTGATAGTTTTAAAACTGATTTAAAGACATATCTTTTTACTCTGGCCTATCCTGTCTAGTTATGGTTGTTTTAATGTTTGTATTTTGCTGTTCTATTTATTCCTGTACAGCGCCTTGATTTTGAAAGGCGCTTTATAAATAAACATGACTTGACTTGACTAACGCAGAATGACTTTTCATTCTGCGTTAGTAACTACGTCATAATGCAACTGGCCATGTCAGCGCTGATCATAGGACAGTGCCGGATGAAGAGCTGTGTGCATAAGCTGGAAAGCGATTCTAACGATGGTGAAATGTGGATTGCGGACAACAAAGGCTGTATCCAAAAAGTATGTGAATGTGTTTTTGGGACCGTACACTATAAAGAATAGTGTATGGTGTCCTGAGCACAACTTGGCTATTCTTCCCTCTTGTGTTTTCAATAATGGCAGAGTGACTTCTTGAGCTTCGCTCTTGAGGTCATCAGCCATCATCAAAAACACTTGGGGGAAGAATAGCCTTGTTGTGTGTGGGACACCATACACTATCCTATATGTAACCTGATATGGTCACCTCCAAGCTGTGGTTGTTGGTGCACCATCTGTTACGGTCACCAGATCCAGGTCCTCCTCTGCGATGGTAGCCTCAAGGTCAGGAATTTTTTTGGCTAGGCTAAATGCATTGGCATACATGACTCTCCACGTCTTTTGTCCCTCCCTGCCCCTGCTTGGCCCTCCCTCCCTTCCCTAGTCCATCTTTCACCCTACCCTTTTCACCGGTACCATTCTTCTCCATTTCATCCTCCCTCTGCCCACCCTCCCTAGTATTTTTACCAGCCTCAGTTCCACCTCTTGACCCTCCTTTCCCTTCTAATACTCACAAATGATAATATAGAACAATACGTGAGGGTGCTGCACCGTTGAGGTGCTGTTTTCTGGATGGGACATCAAACCAAGGTCCCTTCTGCCTATCTCTTGTCACTGTCTAAGTGAATATTAAAGATCCCATGGCACTTATCAAAGCAGAGTACGGGCATTTACCTGGTGTCATGTCCAACATTCCCCCTGTCAATAAAACAGGTCCACGTAACCCCCATTCCCCAGGACACAGCTGGCTGCATGGCACAACAGCTTAGTGTGCCTATCCTGGTCAAAGATTACAAATAAAAAAAAAAAACAAATGAAATAGTTGCACTTTAGTGACACCCCTACCTCCAATCTTGAATAGTTCTTCAGGTGGAGGTTGACACTAAGTAGTGACCAGGACTGCATGGGTCACATTCATACATGAATGGTACTGTGTGCCATTTGCATATGGACCCCCATGTCTTCCATGTAAGGTTGCATTCGACTGTACAACTAATGGAAGGGCTGCACGATGCCCATTGAACATACAGTAGCTTAAAGAAGGGACTAGTGCCAGATCATTGTCCAAAGAATTTTGTGACAGGCACTTAGGACTGTGTGTTGTATCCTGAAAAACCAAGCAATCTACACAGGGAACTTCTTTAGGAACTGCAGAGCTTTAGTACATGCTTCTCACAAGGCAGCCTTCTTAAACAGAGAAACAGAGAGAGATTCTGGATCTAACAGCAACACTACTAATATCTATGTTCTTTTAGAGTTCATGCCACCCTGTAGTGGCCCCTCATAATACTACACTACAGTATTATGACAGTGCTACAATATATCACTCCCCCCAAAGAGACTACTACTTTTTTATTATGATTAGTATTATTATTTAACGTTCATAGTCCTTCAAATATGAAGGAGGTCTTCTGTTTCTTGAAGAACGCCTAAGCACTAAATCTTATTGTTTAACTTATTGTTCTCTTGAAAACTGTAAAATACAGCTCTTGGTAACACGTTCAATGCACTGTATAGCTGATCTTGATTCTGCAATATTGTATAACTCAAAGAACTGTAACCTTTAGCTGCCATTCTATGTCTATATGTAGTAAGTGTTTCTGTTTGTTTTTCTGATGCGGAGCCTTTGTAAATGAGTCCTTGACTCAAAGGTTGTAATCCTAAAGTCTGTTAAATAAAAAATAAATAAAATAAATAAATAAATCTGGTACTGAACTATCTATAGATGAGGAATTTCAAAACACAGTTGATGAAGTCGCTTCTTTCATTTTCAGTGCAAGCGGTATAGGTGTCATGTCAGTGCATGATGTCTCTGGATTACTCGGAACTTCCATGGTAAGTGTTGACTCTCCCGATTTGTCATGAATCTCTAAGGAATTGGGTTGGCTTTGGAAATTGGCCCCGTTCACAGAGTTGTCAACCTTTATGTCCACAGCTCAATCTGGTTCACTGTACCTCCTGTGGATATGATCCATATGATGACGCACTACTCTGCCATCTCCCAGCAACACTTTGTAGGACAGGGGTCCTGTCACTTCATGAATAATTGCAGGTATCCATCTCCTTTCTTGGTCAACGTTGTGACTGTATACTGAATCTCCTGTCACAAAACATTGTGCTTTTGTGTGCTTATCATGCCTTTCCTTGGTTTTTAACTCTTTCTGTATCCCCTTTCCTTTAAAATCAGGGTGTAACAAATCCAAGGCTGACCTCAATTTCCATCCCATTAACATCTCAACTGGTGACACTCCTGTTGTTGACTGTAGCGTTATTCTGTAGCTGAACAATGCGCAAGCTACTTTTGTTTCTAATGCACCTCCAGACATTTTCTTTAAACACTCCCTGAACATTTGTACTGCTCTTTCTTCTAACTCATTTGACGAAGGGTGATATGGAGCAGAAGTTATGTGGGTAATTTCATTCCTTTCCATAAACCCTTTCAATTCCACGCTAACAAAAGGAGTTCCATTGTCAGATACTACCATCTCGGGCATGCCATGGTTACTGAAGCTCATTCGGAGTTTCTCTATGGTAGCTGCTGACATCACAAAGTCATTGGATAAGCATCTATCCACTTGGAATGTGAATGCATAGTAACTAAGAACATTTTTCCAAGGAATGGGCCAGCATAATAAAGATATAATCACCTCCATGGTTTCTCAGGTCACTCCCATTGTCAGAATGGAGCAGTGGCCGGAGCTTTCCTATGTTCTGGCACGTGTCACAACTTTGAACCTTATTTTCAATTTCTTTGTCCATCGTGGGCTGCCACCTATAATTTCTAGCCAGTCCTTTCATTTGTGTCATTCCAGGGTGGCACTGGTGCAACTGCTCAAGAACAAGTTTACGACCTTGAGATGGCACTACAATGCGAGCCCCCCCATAAGACACATCCATCCTGCACACTGAGCTCAGTTTTTCTGGTAAAGTATGGTGTGAACTGAGTTTCCAGAACTACCTTGGGCCATCCTTACAAGATGTACTTCCAGACCTTTGCCAGCACAGGGTCTTTTCCAGTCCAGAACCTGATCTGAGCAGCTGTCACTGGTGAAGCATCCATGTGGTCCAGTAACACTCGCTCTTCACAAGGAGCTTTAGTTGGAACCTCCGGTAGGGGAAGAGGACTCAAAGGCAACAGCGTTACCATGGTCCTTACCCACCTTGTACACTATGGTATACTCATAAGCTTGAAGTGTGACAGACCACCTCTGGATCCTTGGCGAGGCCATCTGTGGTATGGCCTTCATGTCATTGAAGAGAGAAACGAAGGGCTTGTGATCTGTGCAGATGACAAAATGTTGCCCATAAATATACTTGTGAAATCTCTGCACCTAAACATCACAGCCAGTCCCTCTTTGTCTAGCTGTAAGTAATTTTTTCAGCAACTGTCAAAGTCCTTGACACAAATCCAATGTGTTTGTCACTTCCATCAAGCATGTGGTGTGACAAAACTGCACCAACACCATATGATGAAGCATCACATTAGAGAACAAGGTATTTGTGTCTGTTATAGTGAACTAACACATCTGATGATTGGAATAACTTCTTGGAAGCCTCAAATGTTTTCTTTTGCTTGGCTTCCCAATGCCATTTCACTCCTTTCCTCAAGAGCTGATACAAGGGCATCAAAGTGTTGATAGGTTTGGTAAGAACTTGTTATAATAATTCCAACAGTCCCAGATAAGCTTTCAACAGATACATTATTGGGTACGAGGGCCTTTTGAAGATTCTGTGTGATAACAGTGACTGCCAAAGGGCGATCACCATTATGGCGAAGTCAGAGCACCGAAAATCAATTTTGGAGCTCTGACTCCCTGGTGCACACCAAAACGGCACCAGGAACTTGTATTTTTTGCATTTATGCAGGGGGCTGTGCACCCCCTGCAACCTCTACTAAAGGATTCTCAACTCTGGGGTGTGCATGTCGGTGGGGTGGGGGACATAAAAAAATTTAATTCGGGCGGTAGCAAAATGAACCCATGCCCAGACCCAAACCTAGCACTCTAACCACCAAAGCCATGAGCTGACCCGCTACACCATGGGGCCGGCTCAGCAGCCTACCACAGCACTACCCCTCACATCCCTTCCCACCCCCGCGAGCGTGTGTGTGTGTATATATGTAGCGACTTCCTGTCACTACAGGTCACCCAGCCCCCCAATCTGGTCACTTTCCCTGATCAGTCGCCCCTGTGACAGGCACCACAATTGAGTCTCACTTTTACAGGTCGCTCAATTGTAGTCACCCACATCACAGGCTACCCTTTTGAATTGCCTGTACTTTTTCTTTTACAGGTCACAATCCTGTGGCATCTATTTTATGACCCATAAACACCACTTCCATACCTAGGAAAGTGCACTTGCTCCGGTTTAACCGAAGTCCTGCTTTTTCCAGTTTGTTTAACACTTCTTCCAAGTTTTGCAGATGCTCCCCTTCCATCCGGCCTGTTACTAAAATATCATCTAGGTACATTGCCACATAGGGGACTCCTTACAACAAGCCATCCATGGTTTACTGGAAAATAGCAGGAACAGATGAAACACCAAAGGGTAAATGGTTATACCCGATTATACAATGGCAAGAGCCACTTGTCTATCAATCTAATTGGCTGCTGACCCCTAAACACAGTGATGTTATTAGACAATAACATCATTGTATCTAGGGCAGACACAGAGAAGACCTCAAAACCATCAATGAAATCTCTCCTTCTTCAAGCCACTGTAAGCCAACAGCAGTCTCTGTGCAACAAATCATGCCACTGCTCTGAATCCACACTTGAACAACCAGCTTAACACCTCCACCCCTTGAAAAAAACACCACCAGTTCCATTCTTCACTCAGTAGTGACAAGAGACAGCTCAGCATATAAAATCAATAAATTTTTATGTTGATTGCGCGCATGCGCAAGAAACATATTGCAACAGCTTTCTTGAGAAGCAAGTTGCGGAGGCGTGGCACTGTTGTGGCCAATGCCCCCACAGCCTTTAAAGGCTTGGCCCACTTCACCCAATGCTGTGGCACGCTGCTGCTGACACTAGTTCAGGCAGCATGCTATAACCTTCTAAAAATAGCGGCGCTGCAATCAGGGGCCACCACACATGAAGCGCCAGCTATTCGCTGCAATGAGGGAGCGACCCGTCATTGCAGGGCGGGATCTTGCAATACTGGCATTGTTTGTGATCATGGTGGTGGCTTGCCACCGTGTTCACAAACAATATTCACCCCGCCCTGCCGAGAGGGTGCCCATTCCCCCTGGCAGCATGTGCCCCCCCCACACATTTGTTTGCCGACGGGGGCCCCAATCTCCATCGGCTGTGCCCCAAGATTTATGTTGCCAAAGGGGAGCCCACTCCCATCGGTGATATGTAACCCCTTTGTTGTCTGCGGCCGGGTGCCTTTCCCCGTCGGCATAAGCTCCCCCTTTGTTGTGTGCCGACGGGATGCCCAATCCCCCATCGCTGCCAGCTGGCCCCCCAAAAAGACTCTCTTGGCATGCTGGGGTGCCCTGTAAAATCTAAACAGTCCCGTGATGTCTTTTTTCTTCAAACCTGTAAAGAAGAAGCGGTCCCTCGGCAGTCTCCTGGCCCCTCCCAAAGCCCCACACCCACCCACTGTGCACCCTGCCTCCCCACACACCCTCACCCCATACTTACCTGCGGAGTCTGGCACAACAATCTTCAGTGGACCAGAAACACGTCTGCACTCTTCAAAGCCGCCCGCGATCTGAGGAAATGCTGGTAAGCTGTATAATGGAATAAATAGGGTTTTTTCAACTTTGATGTATATCTCAAGCATTTTTTGGAATTTTGGCACCAAATTTTCAACATGGGGTTTTTGGGACCCCTCCTCATGAATTCTATCACTGTCATGGCGTTAATCCGCACTGAAAGGTGGTTTCACGGTCGCTCGCGTAAATCACCTTCGGGACGATTAACAAAGCGAAAGTGCCAGTGTTCATGAGTTGGGCTCTCAAAAGCCTATATTGCAAATTTGTGAAAAAATCAAAAATTACTGTGTATGAGCGCATGCTGCACACTTCGTTACGCACGCTGTAATTTCAACGAATTTGCAATATTTTCACCCCAGATTTTCAACACTGGCATTTTTTCAGACCTGCTTGTGAACAGTACAGCTATCATTTTTCACACCCTGGCCGAAATGTGTTTTTGCACTTCTGGCGCAGAATAGCGCAGTCGCTGTAGGAAATCAGTGTTCGTGACAGATTACGAAAATGACAGTGACACTGTTCATGAGCAGAGGTCCTAAAATGCCTATGTTGAAAATTTGGTGACGATACTCCATAAAATGAGTGTGTTACGAATGTGCAATGCGCAGTTTCCAATCACGCTCATACCTTCGCAACTTTGCTATATTTTCACTCCAGATTTTCAGCATTGCCATTTTTCCACACCTCCTTATGAACAGTGCAGCTGTCATTTTTCACATCATGGCTGAAAAGTGTTTTCGCTATTTCAGCGCACAATAGCGTGGTCACTGTGGAAAATCAGTGTTCGGGACATATTAAGAAAATCACACTGACACTGTTCAATAGCAGAGGTCCTAAAATGCCTATGTTGAGAATTTTGTGATGAAACTACATAAAATGACTGTGTTACGAGCATGTGTTGTGCAGGTTCCATACACCCTTCTAAGTTTGCAAATTAGTAATATTTTCACACCAGATTTTCAACACTGGCATTTGTTCACACCTCCTTATGAACAGTACAGGTGTCATTTTTCACATCCTGGCCAAAATGTGTTTCCACGCTTCCAGCGCAGAATACTGCAGTCACTGTCGGAAATCAGTGTTTGGGACAGATTAGGAGCGAGCAACGGGGGGGGGGGACTGACTGAGCTCAACTGAGCTCTGTCGGCACTGTTGCAGATTTCTTTGTGGGCAGGAAAAGGCGACATCGCAGGCAGGAGCCCAGTACAGAAAGGCAGCCTGCAGCACCGGGAGACACAAAATGAGCGAGTGAGGGAGGGAGGGGCAGTGAGTGAGTGAGCTCAATGGAGCTCTGTTGGGACTGCTGCAGATTTCTTTGTGGGCAGGAAAAGGCAGCAATGCATGTAGGGGCCGAGTATAAAAGGGCAGCCTGCAGCAGTAGGAGAAACAGAACAAGTGAGTGAGAAAGGGAGTGAGCGAGCTCAGTGGAACTCTATTGTGACTGCTGCAGATTTTTTTGTGGGCAGAAAAGGGTGGCAACACAGGCAGGAGCCCAGTTCAGAAGGCAGCTTGCAGTGCCAGCAGAAAAGGAACAAGTGAGTGAGACAGGGGGAGTGAGTGAGGCCAACGTAGCTGTGTCAGGACTACTGCAGATTTCTCTGTAGGCAGAAAAAGATGCTGACAGAGGCAGGAGCCCAGTACAAAAGGGCAGCCTGCAGCGGCAGGAGACATAGAACAAGTGAGTGGGACAGGGGAAGTGAGTGACCTCAACGGAACTCTGTCAGGACAGCTGCGGATTTCTTTGTGGGCAGGAAAAGGCGGCAATGCAGGCAGGAGCCCGGTACAAAAGGCCAGCTTGCAGCGCAGGCAGAAATGAAACTAGCAAGTGAGATGGCGGAGTGAGCGAGCTCAACGGAACTGTGTCGGGACTGCTGCAGATGTCTTTGTGGGCAGAAAAAGGCTCCAACGCAGGCAGAAACACAGTACAAAAGGGCAGCCTGCAGCAGTGGGAGACACAGACTGAGCAACTGAGGGAGGGAGGACTGAGTGAGCTCAACAGAGCTCTGTTGGGACTGCTGCGGATTTCTTTGTGGGCACAAAAAGGCAGCAATGCACACAGGGGCCCAGTACAAAAGGGCAGCTTACAGTGGCGGGAGAAAGAGAACAAACGAGTGAGAGAGGGGGAGTAAGTGAGTGAGTGAGCTCAATGGAGCTCTAGCACGACTGCTTCCGATTTCTTTGCGGGCAGAAAAAAGTGGTAATGCAGGCAGGAGCCCAGTACAAAAGGGCAGCCCGCAGCGCCGACAGAAATGGAATGAGTGAGTGAGACGGGGGGAATGAGTGAGGCCAACGGAGCTCTGTCGGGACTGCTGCAGATTTCTTTGTGTGCAGAAAAAAATACCAACAGAGGCAGAAGCCCAGCAGGAAAGGGCAGCCAGCAGTGCCAGGAGAAACAGAATGAGCGAGTGAGACAGAGGGAGGGAGGGAGTGAGTGACCTCAATGGAGCTCTGTCAGGACAGCTGCGGATTTATTTGTAGGCAGGAAAAGGTGCCAATGCAGGCAGAAGCCCAGTACAAAAGGGCAGCCTGCAGTGCTGGCAGAAACAGAATGATGTGTGTGTGTGTGTGTGTGTGAGAGAAGGGGAGTGAGCGAGCTCAACGGAGGTCTATCGTGACTGCTGCGGATTTCTTTGTGGGCAGGAAAAGGCGGCAACGCAGGCAGGAGCCCAGTACAAAAGGCCAGCCTCCAGCCTCTGCAGAAATGGAACGAGCGAATGAGAGAGGGGGAGTGAGCGACCTCAATGGAGCTGTGCCAGGACTGCTGCACGTGTCTTTGTGGGCAGACAAAACTGGCAGTGCAGGCAGGAACCTAGTACAAAAGGGCAGCCTGCAGCAGTGGGAGACACAGAACAAGTGAGTGAGGAAGGGGGGTGGGTGAGCTCAACGGAGCACTGTTGGGATTGCAGCAGATTTCTTTGTGGGCAGAAAAAAGCAGCAATGCATGCAGGGGCCCAGTACAAAAGGCAGCCTGCAGCAGCTGGAGAAACAGAACGAATGAATGGGGGGGGGGTGAGCAAGCTCAACAGAGCTCTATCATGACTACTGCAGATTTCTTTATGGCCAGAAGAAGGTGGCAATGCAGGCAGGAGCCAAGTACAAAAGGGCAGCCTGCAGCACCAACAAAAACGGAAAGAGCGACTGAAAGAGGGGGAGTAAGTGAGCTCAACAGAGCTCTGTCAGGACTGCCGCAGGTCTCTTTGTAGGCAGAAAAAGGTGCCAATGCAGGCAGAAACCCAGTACAAAACGGCACCCTGCAGCACTGGGAGAAACATGAGCAAGTGAGAGAGGGGGAGTGAGCGAGCTCAATGGAGCTCTATAATGACTCCTGTGGATTCCTTTGTGGGCAGAAAGAGGTGGCAACGCCGGCAGGAGCCTAGTACAAAAGGGCAGCCTGCAGCGCTGACAGAAACGGAATGAGCGAGTGAGACAGAGGGAGTGAGTGGAGGCAATTGAGCTCTGTTGGGACTGCTGCAGATTTCTTTGTGGGCAGAAAAAAATACCAACAGAGGCAGAAGCCCAGTACAAATGGGCAGCCGGCAGCACCAGGAGAAACAGAATGAGTGAGTGAGATGGGGAGTGAGTGACCTCAACGGAGCTCTGTCAGAACAGCTGAGGACTTCTTTGTGGGCAGGAAAAGGTGCCAACGCAGGCAGGAGCCCAGTACAAAAGGGCAGCCTGCAGCACTGGGAGAAACAGAACGGGTGAGTGGGGGAGGGGAGTGAGCGAGGTCAACGGAGCTCTATTATGACTGCTGTGGATTCCTTTGTGGGCAGAAAAAGGCGGCAACGCAGGAGGAGCCCAGTACAAAAGGGCAGCCTGCAGCGCCAACAGAAACGGAATGAGCGAGTGAGACAGAGCGAGTGAGTGGGGGCAACGGAGCTCTGTTGGGACTGCTGCAGATTTCTTTGTGGGCAGAAAAAAATGCCAACAGAGGCAGAAGCCCAGTACAAAAGAGCAACCTGCAGCACCTGGAGAAACAGAAGGAACGAGTGACACAGGGGCAATGAGCGAGCTCAGTGGACCGACGCAATCAACATTTGGCAGTGACAAATGCTTGTTCTTGCCTGCATTCTCTCCCCAAATCAAGCGGCTTCAGTAAACCACACTGACCGTAACTACCGGTGCCACGGCTCAGTGAACCTGCACACTTCGAGGAGAGAATGCTACCAAGAAAATTAAATCACTTTCTGTCCTGACCCTCCGTTCAGCCACTCTCTCTTTCAGATGCTAAAAAAATGTTTTAGTACCAAAGCCCTCATGGCTTCGCACATTCTCCATTTCCTCCATCTTCATGCCGGCAGCAAAAACAAAGTGAAGCCATGACAACCATCGTGAGACAATGCGGCGTCTAAACCATGCTCCACTTACTGATCATCGCTCCCCACAGACTGACACTGTAACAGCCCAAGAACTTGAATGTGAATCACAATAAAAAAAAAAAAAAACAACCTACAAAACGAAGCTGTGACACCAAATAGCCTTTCAGTCTAACTGAGAGACTCTTCAGCACTGGACAAGCAGGATCCGGCAGGATCAGGCAGCAGCTCCACCTACTGGTGGAAACAAAATATTGCAGACTTTCTTTTCTAAACATACACCTCCACACAGAAAACAATCTAATAAAAATTTACTTTTTTTCCTTCATTCTTTTTTATTAGCAAACAAGCCATTGTATAATTACAATAAGGCACTCCAGTGTGTGTTATTGTGTAATAACATCACACCTGGTATGGTGGAAGCACTAGGCTTCACCTCATGCTTCAACCCACCCCAGGAGTGACGCTAGTTCACAATAGCACACACCCTGTCATGCCTTATTGTTTAAACAGACCCTTGTTGGTATTCACAGTAACATACTGCTTAGAGTCTTCATCCAGCACAATCTGTTGGTACGCATGACTCATGTCTTTGTGAACTGTTCTCTTCCTGCAAGGGCTGCAAATCATCAATTTTTGGAATTGGGTACTGTTCCAAGCATGCCACTCTATTAACAGTTTATAATCTTCACATGTTCTTACAGAGCCATCGGGCTTCAGCACAGGAACAACGGGTGCGGCCCAGCTTGAAAACTGGACCGGTTCTATAAACTTCTCTCTCAGAAGATGATGAAGTTCAGCCTCAACTTTGGGTTTCATTGCGTAAGGTACAGATCTCGGTTTAAAGAAATGTGAAGTTGCATCACTGTTCACATATATTTTTGCTGTGGTACCCTGTAAAGTTCCCAGACCTTCCTTAAATACTGCTTGATGTTTTGCAAGTGTAACATCCCCCCACCGACCCCCCTTGTTCAACTAGCAGGGCTGCTCCTCTCACACATGATGCCAACGAGAGGGATGGGAGTTGTCACTACGAACAGTTTTGTTTACCAATATTTTTTCTTCAGAGCCTGCCATCCTCTGACAGGCAACCCAAGTGTGGCAACTACCTGCCTCACACCTGAGGGGACCATTTACCATGGCCATCAACCTGGGTCCCTGGGAGAAAACGTTTGCTCACAATTATGCTAGGTTTGTACTTCTGGTTTGGGGCACCCAAGTAATTCCAGACAGAGTGGAAGCAATAACAGTACTGTCCAAACCAAGCTGGGATTCTAGAGTGTGGCTTTTATTCACATGCACAGAGAATAATCACAAAGCGAAGATGGACCCCCACAGGGTTACTCCCACTGGTAATGCAGATTACTGAGGTACAGAGCGCACACACACACACACACACACACACACACACACACACACACACACACACACACAGCGACCCCTCAGGTTCTGAATGGAACAGCGAACACTCTCTGGTTCTGAATGGAGATTGGCACACACGGCCAGAACTGGTACACATCTCTTGACTAGGCACCCTCGGCCAGTACTAGGAGACTTTCCCATATTTCATGAAGAATTACTGGTGGCACCCTTAACCACCAATGAGCACATTAGGCAAACAGAAAATCCAAAACCCACATCTGGGTAAACTATTTTGTTCAGGCACTGGCCAAATGCACTGAGAGAAAACAAAGGTGCCCAAACTGAACCCGGAGAGGTAAACATGGTTACTCCAGTTTGGGGGTCTCCCACCTTTTGCTTCCAAATTTATACTTGCCCATTCATTTGGTTAATAACACCCTTCTCAGAAAACTTGTAGATGCTATCTTGAAATGTCTTTCACATTTAACATACTACTTTAACATACTACTTTACACACCACTGAGGTGTTATCAAGTTAAAAGTTCTGTAATTGGCACTATCTTTTACTAGATCCCCACTTTAGCAGACACTTTTAAATCAGACACAAACTAAAAGTTCTGTACTTGGCAAGTCTCTCTCCGGACCCCACAGTAGGCAGACACGTTTAAACAGAAACAGTCTTGGTGACAAAAGTCCCTTTGTCAGAGAAAAACTCACCACAGGAATGCAGGTGCCCCAGGGCTTTTTCCACACAAAAGTCTCGGGTACTCACAGAGCAGATGAATCTCAGGCAGCTTCAACACAGTCCAGGCTGGACCAGGGGATTGCCCCTGAATCCTGGAATCCCCCCCATCCCACTGGAAAACCCTCTAGGAACGGCCTCTGTCAAGTCACTCTCTGGTCTTCTATGTTCTTCTTCTTCTAGGATGAGAACAAACTACCCAAACTATGGAGGTAGCTCTCTGTCAGAGCTAAAACTGAGAAGCTGCCCAGGCAGCAGCCTCCTCCTCCTACTCACCACTCCACAGACTACTCTACTCTAACTCAACATTCTAGCACTAACTCCCCAGCTAGCATTCCAGTGTGGCTTATGCTGCTGCGAGAGTTCTAAAGTGACATCATCACTCCAGCTCAGCTGAGACTGAAAACACTGTGAAATCCATTTAACTGGCATCTCACAAGCTGCCTCTCCCTGCCTACCACTGATTCTAAGTGGGATTCTAGTAACCCCTGGGAACAAGGGGGTTACACAAGCACCCCCTGCAGTGTCCACTGCTGTAATGGTGTCACCTGATTGACTCTTCTCCAGTCCATGGCCAGTTCAGCAATCCAGCCTCGGCTTAACAAGTTTGAGCCCATCCCCGCCACCACTACCAATGACAATTCTTCAACTGTCTCTTTGTTCATCACTGTTACCTCGCTGACCCCAGTATCTCTAAAGGTTCCTTGTATAAGTTTTATATTTAATTGCACATTTCTCTGGCTCTGGGACTTCCTTCTTATTCCACAATTCAGAGTATTCTGCTTGATTCATGATGGTGACACTACATCTAGTGTCGACCTCAAATTGTACATTTTTGCCATTAATGTCCAACATCTGAATGATCGGTGCTACTTTGGGAATATTTGCCTCCTTCATACTATGCATAGTATAAGCCTGCTCTTCCTCCATATCCTCACTTTCTTCCTACCCCCAGGGCTAGATTTGCATTGCCATGGGCCCTATGCACAGCAGTACCCATGGGCCCCCCCCGCTATCTCGACATAGATTGTGCCACAGCTGAACCTTGTCAGGCAATCATAATCCTAATAAAGCAACTAAATATTTTAATGTACTGAGGTGGAGTCATTAATTATAAAATGTGTTATATTTTTAAAAACTGTTTTAAAATATCTGGGGCAAAAATAGCCTCATGATGACATATGTTGCCAACAAATACTGCTGCTTTTACCTCCATTTTTAAAGGGAACATTTTACATTTTTCAGGGGAAAGTGATGCACACCCTTTACACAGTTAATACTGTCTTCTTGAAAAACAATTGTATATTCACCCTGTAAACAGTCTGCTGCACTGCAAAGTAAACTAGACCTTGTATCTTCAAATCAACACTTATTTGAACATGCATGCACTGCTAGTAACAAAACTCATGAAAAAATTACACTCCCCCATCCCAGTTATAAATACAAATGGAAAGCATCGGGGTTTGTCTTCGGCATACACTTTCCAATACCAATGCTGTAACACTTTTACACACACAGAACAGTAACATTTATAAATTCTTTTATTAAGCCAAAAATTTAAACAAAACTCATGCCTTCTTTAAATTCTCATTGTAGCACTCATTTCAAAGGGCTGGCAGTATAGTCTAGAGGTTAGGGCAATGAGTAGTGAATGAGCTTAGCACATCCACCAGACCCGAGGTGGAGTCTCTCAGCCTTCACGTGCTTACTGTGTAACCCTGAAAAAGTCACTTAGCCTCCCAATGCTCACAGGATACACCTGGAAATAGGTTTTTATTGGACCAGCAGTATAGCCTAGAGGTTTCGAGCAGCAAGTTGTGAATGAGCTTGGTACACCCAGCAGACCTTGGTTCGATTCCCACAACCTCCATTTGTATACAGTGTAATTCTAAGCAAGTCACTTAACCTCCCCAGTGCACATGGGTTGCCTCTGAAAATGGGCCTGATGCTCAGTGGGCCTGACTCAGTTACCAAAGAATAAATAAATAAATCATGCAGTGGCAGTGGTGGACAAGAGTCAACCAGAAGCAGTAGCTACACTATTGCCTGCCTACTGTGCGCATCTGTGAATACATGGTACCCTGCACACAGCACCCAATCAGTACATCATTAAAACACCACACACAGGAGCATCACACAGGAGGCTGATTCCTGAGGGCATACCTCTCAGTTGTCCCTGATTATGAAGAACATCCTTCATTTTACCCCTCATTTTACCCCTCGGAACTGCTCTGTCCCTTATCCATTCGTCATGGAAAAGCAGCTAGCCACACAATGTGCTGTAAATTCAGACTTTAAAGCATAAATTGACAATAGTCTAAGATGCTAAATAAACTTTTTACAGGTAAACCCAATATTTTCCTCAGGGTTCTGGTCTTGTATCTTCAAGTGTGAGGATGTGTCCCTCTCATTATGACAGTCAATGTCCTTTACTGTCCCACACTGCCTCATTTTGAGAGTCCATGTCCTTCTTTACATTTCAGTGACATGTTGAAAGGTATGCCTGAGGGAATGGCAGTAAGGGTTACACAGCAATGAATGGGGCAGGGGTTAGTTAAGCTGGGTGTCCATATTTAGACTGGGTCAACTCACTACAGCCGGAGTGTGGCAGGACAGGAGCAAGATGTTTCCCCAACAAGTTCCCTTCATCAATGTGCATCACAGTGAGCCACGCCAATGTTGACCCCCCCCAGCCTGAACCCAACCCACTCACATACCTTGATAATGTGGGTGTCTGTTTTAGAAAGCAGCACCTTCTGATTGAACTCCTTGCCAGGATAGATTGGATGTAAGCCAGTTGAGGTCAGTCTCATCAATTTGCCGCTCTCCTGACTCACTCTCCCCAGCAGCCCCAGCCCCTGAGCCTGTCTCTCCAGTGGGCCCTACCTCTCCTCTGTCCTGTCTTTCAAAAAGTGTTTTGAATATTTAAAATAAAAGCCACAACAGTGCCCAATGCCCATTCCCAGCTCCACCTCCCGCTTGCCGCTCAGATGCTCCCAGTGCAGCAGCATGTCCTGATGACTCCTGGCTGCTCTGCTTTTCTCAGTCCCCTCTGCTCCACTGCCCATGTTTGCCAGCAACAAGGCAGCTGCAGCAGCTAGTCCGTCCTCATCAACACTGAGTGTGCTCATTGCTCTTCGGTTCGCTCCTCTCTCTCTTGCTCTCTCTCTCTCAGCTCACAAATGGTGCCACATATATGCTATCAAGTCTGCTTCCACTCCGTGGACGCGATGCACCCTTTCAAACCGGTATGCTAATTAGTTACATGTTGCGATCGCTCATAGGTCAGGTGATATTCATACTAGTACTTACTATGCAATATCACCAGGGTCTTGAGTGCCTCATGAGTGATCAGGTCAGATAGTACTCAAATCCAGTTGGGGTAGCCAGCACCTGTCACTGGGCAGAGTACAGTAAGTTGCAGGTGGCAGACACGCAGCATGCAGCAGCAGCCAACCACACCAGAGACTTTTCTTTTCACTCGAGCAGTGCAACACTGACTGATAAAACTGACCTAATCCCCTCCAAATATCTCGCTTGTTGACGTGAACGATCACAAAAAAAAAAAAAATAATAAAACAAAAAAATTAGAAAGAATGAAACGGGCCCCCTGCAAATGCTGGGTCCTACACACAGGCATGCCTGGTGTTGCAGTAAATCTGGCCCTGCCTACTCCTGCAAGTGGAGGGTACGTGGGAAGCTTTTGGAACCGCTCTTACTCTGGTTCCCTGTCTTTCTCAGTGTGTGTGCTTTCCTTTTCTCTTTAATCTTATTTCTACAGGCTTTAGTGATGTAGCCTTTCATTCCACATAGGTGGCATCTTTCATCTATAAAGCAACACTCCCACGGGAAATGCTGGACCCCATAACAGCAGCAATTTTTAGTTATGTTGTTATTTGGCTGCTCTTTGTTCCCAAACATTCTGTTTACGGAGTCCTGTGGCTTTTGTGAACTATAACTGGGCCCAGACATTTCTCTTGACTACAGCTGTAAATCTTTTACATTTTGACTAGCAGATTCCATAGCTTGCACCAATTTCAATGCTATTTCAAACGTTAAATCTTTTTCTGATAATAACCTTCTTTGAATTCCATCATCATTTATTCCAAACCAGTCCATCTCTCAGCATTTGCTCTAAAGTTTCTCCATAATTACAATTTTTCTCAACTCTGCCACATATGCTCCCAGAGTCTCGCCAGCTTTTCTATTTCAAGAATTAAATTTGAACCTTTGTACAATTTCACTCGGTTTTGGGGTAAAGTGATTTTTAAACAATTTTACTAAGTCTTCATACGATTTGTCACCAAGCTTTTCAGAGCTCAGTATTAAGCTGTAGGTCTGTGCACCCAACCCACTTAGTAAAATGGCTCTTTTTATGTTGGCTCGCACTTGCGCAGCCAACATATTGCAGTAGTAGCAGATTTGGAGGCACAGTCACTGTTGGGCGAATGCAGGGCACGCATCAGAAGGTGTGTCCCTCATTCCCCAAGCAGCCAGCTGCAGGCACCGACCTCATGCAGCCCTAATGTGGCCAGGAGAAAAAAGGAAAGGTCCGCGGCAATCAGAGTGAAGCTCTCATGCAGCGTGACCACAACTACGCCTCGAGCGTTTAGCCAAACCGCCTGTCCTGGCTGACGGGAGCCCTCCCCCATTGGCATCATGCGGCCCCCCAACAGTTTTCCTTTGTCGACAGGGGTCCCAATCCCCGCCACCATTTATCCCCGTCCCAGTGTATTTTGTTGACAGGGAGCCCACCCCTGTCAGCACAATGTTTCTCCCTCCACTTTTGTTACCTGTCAAGGGGTGCCCAATCCCCATATTGTGCCCCAGTATGTGCTGACAGAGGTTGCCCAATCCCTGTCGGCTACAGAATCTCCCCCAAAAAATACTTAGGTGGATGCTGGGAGCCCACCCAGCTGCACAATACCCTGTAAAACAGAAAAGTCCTGTAATGTTTTTTTTTTTTTTTTGTTTTTTTTTTAAACCTGTAAAAAAAGAAAACTGTTCCTCGCGGTCTCCCTGCTGCCCCCTCCCACAACCCGCATCCACCCTCTGCGCACCCTGCCTCCCCACACCCCTTACTTACCTCCAGAGTCTGGCGTGACGATCTTCGGTGGACTGGGAACACGTCTGCACTCTTCAAAGCCGACCGCTAACTGAGTAAATGCTGGTAAGCTGTATAATGGCATAAATAGGGTTATCTCAACTTTGGTGCATATCTCTGCCATTTTTGGGAATTTTGGCACCAAATTTTCAACATGGGGTTATTGGGACCCCTCCTCATGAATTTAGGCACTGTCATGGTGTTATTTAGTCCTGAAAGGTGATTTTGCGGTCACTGCACAGAATCACCTTTTGGGACTGATTAATGAAAGGCGGTGCCACTGTTCATGAAGGGGTCTCTTAACAAGTGTATGTTGCAAATTTGGTGGGAAAAATAAAAAAAATGGCAGTTTTACAAGCATGTGTTGTGCAGTTGCCACGCGCATGTGTAACTTTGTGAATTTGTAATATTTTCACTCCAGATTTTCAAAACTGGCATTTTTCCACACCTCCTTATGAACAGTACAGTTGTCATTTGACATATCCTGACCAAAATGTGTTTTCGCACATTCAGTGCAGAATAGTGCGGTCGCTATGCGAAATGAGTTTTCGGGACAGTTTGAGGATGTGACGGTTACACTGTTCATGAGCAGAGGTCCTAAAATGCCTATGTTGAAAATCTGGTGCCGAAACTCCATAAAATGACTGTGTTACAAGTATGCGCTGCACAGTTTCCACGCACCCTTGTAACTTCACAAATTTGCAATATTTTCTTGCCAAATTTTCAACACTGCCATTTTTTCACACCTCCTTATGAACAGTACAGCTGTAATTTTTCACATCCTGCCCAAAATGTATTTCTGCACATGTGGCGTACAATGACGTGGTTGCTGTGAAAAATCAACTTTTGAGACACATTAACAAAATCACAGCACCACTGTTATGAAGGGAGGTCCCAAAATGCCTATGTTGAAAATGTGGCTAACAAACTCCCAAAATAATTGGTTACGGACGCCTGTTACGTAGTTTCTATGCATGCTCATGACTTCACCAATTTTCATATTTTCACCCAGATTTTCAATGTTGCCATTTTTACGCCTCCTCATTAACAATACAGGTGCCATTTTCCACATCCTGCCCCAAATGTGTTTTCATCCCTGTGTCACCAAATGGCATAGCAGCTGTGCAAAACCACCTTTCAGCTAATAAACTGATTGTGCCACTTTTCATGAGGTGGGCTCACAAACAGCCAATGTTTAAAATTTGGAGTGCAAATACCAACACACGCCTACAGTGTTAGGGTTTCCAACTATAGCACCCCACCCTGTACAGACTACAGGTGTCAGGGGTGTGACTTGGGATTATCAGCTGTAATGCTCACACCATTCCACCCCCACACTGCAGCCACTGACAGGCATTGTGGTGTGCCTCACACTGTTCGACCACAAAGGTCACCCCATTCTCCTATACTGCACCCACCTCAGTGTATTTCCTTATGGAATGGGGTAAGTATAATGCCTACAGACCCCAAAGCACACCACAACACTTGTCAGTATCTACAGAGCAGGGTGAGATAAAATGGCATGAGCATTATAGGTGATGACCCAAACGCACATCCCAATGCCTGTCGCTTTCTACAGGGTGGGGGTTGGCATCACTTCAATACTTCACTGCCATTCCTATTATGCATCTCTACCAATGCCAATGCCAGCGAGACAACATTCGGCATTGACAAATGCTTGTTTTTACTAGCCTCTGTAATATCATTTTTAATACAGAAATGTGACAAGATTTCACAGTATTCCTCCCAGGTCTGAATCTGAGGATTAACAGAAGCTACAGTTCCTACCATGCCAGCCATTACCTCTTTGATTGTTGGCAGCCACTTACTGTATGGTGTGGTTCCACTATTTTCTTTACTTTCAATCTCTGAATAAATTTATTTTCCTCACTCTGGGCAAAATGTCCTTTTCTTTAGTTGCTCACTGACTCTTTCTTTTTTTATTCTCATCGCCAATTAATATGTTGTATCCTGAAAAACCTAGCGATCTACACAGGGAACTTCTTTAGGAACTGCAGAGCTTTATTACATGCTTCTCACAAGACAGCCCTCTTCTTATATAGAGAGAGAGAGAGAGGGGGAGAGAGTAAGAGAGATTCTTGGTCTTTCTAACAACAACACTACTATTGCTCAAGATCTATGTTCTTTTAACATCCATGCCACCCTCTAGTGGTGCCTCATAATACTGTACTACAGTTGCATATATATCACTGTGTATCAAGTCCAGTATTTCTTTTATTTATTTACTTATTTACTTACTGCATATTCTGAATTACAAACCTTTGAGTCACAGACTCTTTTGCAAAGGCTCCACGTCGGTTACAGAGGGTGGAGAGAGAACAAGAACAGGGAAGACAGATGGAACAAGGAATTATATACAGATTTTAGTTCAGACATTATTTATACAATGGCTCCACGGTGGTTACAGCTGGTGGAGAGACATATGACAGATAATGACAATAAAAAAGAACCAATTTTATATACACATAAATTATTTATTGATTACATTACCGACTTGATAGAAGACAGACTTATTTATTAGGTTAGAGCATTAGGAGACATACATGTGACCCCTAGACTAAGCTTATAGGGAGGGCGTATCTGCCTGGTCTAGGAGGCCCCTGTGCCAGTACAAGGAGGGGAGGGAGGAGTAGGTCAAGCTTAATTAGCATTCACATTTAGTGATTTCCAAGAGGTGGGTTCTAAGGCCTGTTTTGAAGAGTGGGATGCTGTGGGACTGGGAGAGAGTGGGGGGAAGAGTGTTAAGCCATTTGGGGGCACAGTAGCGGAGAGATCTCTGCCCAAGGGATGTTCAACATGGGGGAACCATGAAGGACGTGGTAGTCGAGAGTCTGGTAATATGCCTGAGAGGGGCCGGTCTGATGATGGGGAGTAGACCGGTTGGCGCAAGCTGGAGGTGGATCTTTTTTGCTAGAATGCAGGTGTGGTATTTGAGTCTTTGATGGAAATTAAGCCAGCCAGTCAGTTTGTACAGATCGCAGGTGTGGGTGAGTCTGTCACAGCCAGAGACAAGGCGAAGGCTTTATTAAGCACAGTGATTATGCTGCTTAGGGTGGTGTTATCAGCGGTGCCGTAGATAACAATCCCGTAATCGATGAGGGAGAGGATGGAGGTGGTGACAGCTATCTGCATGGCTTGGGCAGGCAGGCTGTTTTTGATCCTGTAGAAGGTACCAACTCTGGAGTTGATCACTGACGAGAGGAGGCATACATGTCTGTGGTAGGAGAGGGAGGTATCTAAGGTGACACCAAGGTATTTGAAGTGAGTAACGTGTTCCAGTTGGGAACCATCTGAGTTGGAAATATGAAGTGCCATCTGGCTGTGTGGGCTTTGGTGATGAGCAAAGGTCATGGACTTGGTTTTGGAATAGTTAATGATCAGGCGGTAATCAGCGAACCAATCTCCAGCTCCCTGAAGAATCCTGGAGGGTGAGTTGGGGTGTTGCATAGTAGAGAACCCATCATCAGCGAGAAAGAGATGACCGCTGCAAGCTTTGGGGAGGAGTTAAGGAAGAGAGTGAAAAGCAGCGGTCCCAAAATTGACCCCTGCGGAACCCCAGAGCAAACAGATTTGGGGGTGGAGATGGTGGAGTTTATTCTTACTTGCCGTGAGCGTCCTGAGAGGTAGTCCTTGAACCAGGCTGAGGCCTTGGGGACCACATTTAGTTGTGGCAGGACTTGGAGGAGTAGATTGTGACTGACCATGTTGAAAGCCTTAGTTAAGTCTACATAGATGGCCCCTGCAATTGACCCTTGGTCAAGTGCCTCATGGATGAATGTTGTGAGTTCAGCGAGAGCCGTGATGGTGCTGTGGCCAGCTCAGAACCCATGGTGTTCCTTACTCAAGTAGGTTGTGTTTCATTAGATGCTTTGTTAGCTGGTCTGAGGCTATTTTTTCCAGAGCTTTGGAGAGAGGGGGGAGTATTTAGATTGGCCTATAATTACCGGGGTGGGTGGGGTCACCGCTCTTTAAGATAGGAGTGATCAAGGCTTTTTTCCAGGTAGAGGGAAACTGGCCAAGGCAAAGTGAAAGGTTAAGAATTTTTGTGAGATGGGGTAGTGTGACATCGAGGCTAAGCCTAATGAGTTTTAGGTCCAAGGAGTCATTGCTGTAGCTAGTGTTAGCGATAGCTTTGGAGATATAGCATTTGGCCAGGGTGCAGGGAATGGTACGGAGCCGGAAAGGGGGAGGGAGGTCTGTACACATCATAAGAGAAGTGGGGGTTTGGGAGGGTGGAAGAAATTAGGCAGGAGGATATGTGAGAGGTCTGAGAAGGATTCGCTTAGGGCTTCCGCGATTTTAGTAAGATCTTGGGTAATGTTCCCATTCAAACTGAGTTGGGTAGGGGTGGGGAACGGATTTGCCACTGATTTCTTGTATGTTGCTCCAGAATTTTTTCCCGTCTCCTCAGGAGGAGGAGAGGGTGTGCTGGTAATAATCAGCCTTAGCCCGACGTGTGGCCCAGGTGCATTTATTTCGCACCTCCCTATATAGCTGTCTGTCCTGGGTGCACTGGGAGTCTATGGCCCTGTGTCAAAGGTTGTCCCTGTGTTGCATAAGGTTTAGGAGGGAGGGTGTGATCCAGGTTGTAGTCCTGGTTTTCACTACCTGCTTAGTGAGGGGAGCAAATATATCACAGGCTTTGTTAAAAGTAGCTATAAAGTGGGTGAGAGCAGTATCCACTGACTGTGCGTTATGCAATGGTAGCCAGTTGCTATTGGCAAGGTATTCTTTGAGGTGATTAAGGCCTCCTTTTTTTAGATTCCGGTGCCATGTGGTTTTAGGAGGTGCTGGGGGCAGTTTACCCAACCACCAGCAGATAACCGGGGAGTGGTCACTGATAGAGTCAGGGAGCACTGAGGCCTGGGTGATATTTCGTGGCCTGTTGGTAAAAATGAGGTCTAATTGTGTGGATGTCCCGGTTCTTGTGTCGCACCTTGTTGGAGAGGTAACTATTTGGGTGAGGTCCATAGCCTGGGCAGCGTCTTGGAAGATGGAGGAGGATGGGATAACCTAATCGATGCTGAAGTCACCCATTAATATGGTTTCATTAGTATTAGGGAGGTGTGAGATAGCATGAAGGATGGATTCAAATGCAAGTTTCTGGTTTCTAGGGGGATATAGCTGAGATGATGTCGATTGTTTTAGAGCCCAGACTAATTTTGATCATAGTGTCTGGGCCCCCATGTTCTGGGGGGGGGGTGTCAACAGTGGTGGCGCTGAGTGTTGATTTAACGAATATTGCGCAGCCGCCACCTCGCTTACCTGATCTATCCGTCCTATAGATGTTATAGTTACTTAGGGAGACTGCATCATTGGGGATTTTTTTGGATAGCCAGGTTTCAGAGAGAGCTAGGATGTCTGGGGCATGTTGGGCAACCCAACCTTGTAGTAGTGTGTGTTTTTTGGGAAGGCTACAAATATTAAGCGATGCTAGCAGCAGTCTTCTGCGGTTTGTTTGGGGAGATTTTTGAGGAGGGGGGGTCCACGGTTGGGGTGAATATTTCCAGATAGTAGGAGTAGGAGTAATGTGTGTTGCAGTAGGAGAGCCTGCAGAGCTTAAGAGACGCATGCTGGGAATGATAGGGTGACTGTTTTATTTTTTTGTTGTGGGTGGGTATTGGTAGACTAGAGATGATGCTGGAAAGAAGGGAGGTTGCAATGGGGGGACCAACGTCGTGTTTTCGTTGGTGGAGGGGGCTGGGGTGTAGATTGGGGAAGAGCAGTGGTACAGTGTTTACCCATTTGCAGTGAGGGTGTGAACGAGGGTGTATGCGAGAAAAGGTAAGTTAGTACAAATTGGCATTGGTGTGTGGCGTTGGGGTGTCTGTGCCAGCAATTGTCTGAGATAGATAAAGGAATATGGTAGGTGGTGGGGTCATGGGGTAGAGGAGCCACGGGGGGGGGTTGTAGGGCAAGGAGAGTGAGCCTGCTAGTCAGCAACGTTGTGAATAGGAGGGAATGCATAGTGAGTTTATTTGATGTGAGATGTGAGACAGCGGCCTCTAGGGTTGGAACTGTATAACCTGCAGCTGGAAAAAGTAGGCTGATAGGTTATTTCAGCCATTCACCTGACCTACTCAGGGTATAAGTTCAAGAGCCGAGCAAGGGTGGTGGTGGGGTGGTGAGAGCTGAATGAAGCTGCTTGGCGGCCTAGCCTGGTGCAGGAACTCATGGTGCAAGGCAGCTGCTTTGGCTGGGGAGACGAGAAGGGCTCAGCCTGTGCAGGAACTTGCGGTGCAAGGCAGCTGCTTTTGGCTGGGGGGCGAGCAGCAAGGCTGGGGGCAGGCGGCCCTTTGAAAATGGCGCCAAAGATTCTTGCAGGTGAGCTGAAATTACCTGGGTCGGCGTGCTTCTTGGGCAGGGAGGGCTTCTAGGTTGGCCCTCACGACTCCGTCTCCACGGGAGGGTATGGTGTTCTGTGGAGAAAATGGAGAGAAATTGTGTTTAAGTAGGCAGAAAGGGAGGGTAATATCGATTAATTTATGCAGCTTAATCCCTTGGCTCTTGATCCCTCTCATGCCGCCACTGCACCCCAAACCCTGTCACCAAGCCTTTCCTGGTCTTACTTTTCCCAACATTATTCCTGTGGTTTGCTCTCCATGGCAGAGCCTTCAAGGTCAGGCCAGGTCCTTTGAGAACACAATATCCAGCTGTACGAGACAGAGCCCAGGTCACCGAATGCAGAGCCTGCTGGTGCAGTGGAGCTGTGATGCTGAATGGGGGGCTTTCTTTATTGTTCCACCCTTCCCCCTAGATGTAAGTGACTTGGGTGTGCATGCTTAGCATGGCACGAGCCTGCAGCTTCCCTTCCCATGGCCCCCATTGCACTGCCACCTGTGGTCACCCTAGGTGGCAATATAGCTGCATATCTGGGTTGCCTTCCCTCCCCAGAAGGATAGCATCCTCTAGGAAGCTCGAGCCTTCTCCCCACCCCGCCAGCCAGCCCTTGATGACCCCTGTTCATTCCAGAACGGTGTCATAGCGTATAGTGGTACTGCAATGCTGATGGGCCAGCCTAAACCCAGTAAAGTAATAAGTTTCCTCTGCAGCTCTGTTTATCACCTCCTCCCACATTAAAATGCGATGCTGAGATCCTTTAAGAGCCCTGATATTTGTTTTTCTGGGTCCTTTTGACATTTCCAATCAAGAGTCCCAAAACAAGTTGGCTAGCTGGTGCACTGGCTATGCTAAGTGCCTGGGTTTGTGTCCCACTTTCAGAGCATCAGAGGGCTGGATCACTCAGGATGCTCTTCTCATCCTCCTGGGAGGAAAGATTATTGGGCTCACTACAAAACCACCACCTAAAGACCACAGGTGGTGGTGCAGTAGACAGCAGCTTCAGTAGCGAGGGCACTGATGGTCTTGCATGATATGTCATGTGTGCTTGAATACATGCCTTGAATTGTATGCTGGTGAGAGCAGAACAGTTAAGAAGTGCCCTCAGCATACGCAGAATGACTCTGGATGCTCCTGGGGCCCCTGTCACTGAGAAATGGGGAGATGAGGAACAGATTGCTAAGAAGGTACAGTACATGCAGTTGTTATGGATAGGGGCGGTCCCCAAGAAGGATGGGGCAGTCCTGACAGAAAGAGGAGGGCTATAAACAATACATAAACAAAACAGTCCCAAAGCAACCTGCACCCCAATATCTACTACTGTCCATGCCAATACTTGGCTTGGTACAGACTGCAACTGCAAACCCCATTCCCACCGAAGAAGCAAAACAAATGGCTAAGTCCTTGCTGCTTCCTAGCCTTGCAAGAATGAAATGCAATCCTAGATTTAGTAGAAGGCTATAAAAGAACAGCTACTGACCTTTTACCACACTCCACGAATACCAGTAAATGGTGGATCTGGCATCAGTTTGTTGTTGAGAACTCAGTTTTCCATCTCTTGCAAAATTGTATGAGAGTTTCTGCAACTTTATCTTTCTTCACTGAATATGAGAGTTCATCACCTAGAGGACAGTTCTTTCACTTATAAATCTGAAGCTGAGTTTCATACTACCTTTTCCAATTTAACCACTGTCTGTGGAAAAATAAAGTTGCCCTCTAGCAGATTTCTGTCTAGTCAATTTACCAAATGATGCCACTGATAACATCAGAAACTGAGTCTGGGGGAGTCATTTCAGTAGATAGATGCGAATAGCACCATGAATTGTGGAAAAAAGTACAGTAGGTTTTTAAGTTCGTTGAGCGCGCAAGCGTGAATGAACTTGTTGATATGAGAGTTGTTAAACAGGGGTGTGAGTGGTGCCAGCCCAATGAGCAGTGGTGCTGAAGAGGCCGGTCCGTGGCCGGCAAATCAGCAGGCAGTGTCCTGATTACACTGGTTTGCTGAGGGGCTGGAGCAAACATTTCAAAGGACAAGTGACGCTGTGCACAGCTCCGTCCTTTGAAATGCAAGCTCTTCAGCTGCAGCTCAGTGTGTCTTTCCTGGTTAAACAATTTCCCCATTCCCTGCAGCTCAGTGTGCATTTCCTGGTTAAACAATTTTCCCATTCCTGCAGCCCCTAGTGTGTCTTTTCTGGTTAAACAATTTCCCTTTACGTCACTGGGATACCCACTCTGGAGTTGGATGTGGCCCCAACCTGTCTGTACTCCTTGCTGACATTGGGATACCCAATCCCCATGTCAGCATCCCTCCTCTTACTGTTTCTTTTCTGGTTAAACACTTCCCTTTCCGACATCGGGATACCCACTCCAATGCTGGATGCATCCCCAACACCCGTCTATAGTGTTAGCGGACAACAGGGTGCCCAATCCTGTGTCGGCAATGCATGCCCTCCCACCCACATACACACACACACACATATTGTAGCACACTGGGAGTCCACCCCAGTGTGCCTAAATGTTTAAAAAAAATCCTGTAAAATAGAAAAACCTTTCACCCAAAGTCTTTTTTTTAAATTTTACCTGTAAAAGAAAACCTTCCAGTGTCGTGTCCCAGTCCCCTTCACCCACCCCAACCTTCCCTCTGCGCACCCTCCTCCCTGCACCCATCTTCACCCATACTTACCTTCAGAGGTCAGGAGCCGTGATCTTCACTGGCCCAGGATACTTCTGCACTCTTCAAAGTCGAACTAGGATCTCAGGAATTGAGTAAGCCTGTATAATGAGACCCAATGAGGGGGGTTCAACTTAGGTTGATATCTCAGCCATTTTTAGGAATTTTGGCCCCAAATGTTCAACATGGGGTTCTTGGGAACCCACCTTGTGAGCATGTCAGTGTCATTTCATTTCTCAGTCCTGAAAGGTGATTTTGTGGTCACTGCGCTGAATCACCTTTCAGGACTGATTACCGAAATGACAGTGACACTGTTCATGAGGTGGGGTCCCAAAAAGTCCATGTTGCAAATCTGGTGGAAAATTCCACAAAATGCCTGCGTTACCAGTGCACGTTGCATAAGTTTCTATGCACGCCCATAACTTCGCTAATTTTTTCTATTTTCATTCAGATTTTCAACATTGTCATTTTTCATGTCTCCTTATAATCAGTACAGCTGTCATTTTCACATCCTTCCCAAAATGTGTTTTGCACCTGTGGTCCAGAATGGCGCAGTTGGTGCAAAATCAACTTTCAGGATGGAGTAACAAAATCACAGTGCTACTGTTCATGAGGAAGGTCCCAAAAGGCCATGTTTAAAATCTGGTGAAAAATTCCAAAAATGCTCTATGAGCATGCGTTCGCAGTTTCAATGCACTTGTATCTTTACCACTTTTTAATATTTTCACTCCAGATTTTCAACATTGCCATTTTTCACACTTCCTTATGAACAGTACAGCTGTAATTCTTTGCATCCTGCCTGAAATGTGTTTCCGCATGTGGTGCAGAATGGCATGGTCGCTCTCGAAATCAAATTTCGCATGAGTGAACAAAATGACAATGGTATTCTTCATGAGGTGGGTACCAAAAGGCCATGTTGAAAATGTGGTGACACAACTCAAAAATGGCCAAGTTACACTCTCGTTGTTCACAATTTTCTACGCACACGTTACTTTGGTCATTTTCAATATTTTCATTCCAAATTTTCAATACAGCTTTTTATCACACCACCTCATGAACAGGACAGCTGTCATACATCTTTCTATTGCTCATTATCAATAAAATTCTTCCTGCACTACTATACTGCCATACACTTCCTTATCTCTATGCACAACGAACATGTGGCATTGATAAAACATAGAAGTTGACGGCAGATAAGGACCGCAAGGCCCATCCAGTCTGCCCATTTCTTTTTCTACCTTATAAATGTGCCATCGGCCTTTGCTCTGTCAATGGCCTATCTATGCATACTCATCTGTATTGCTCCCTTATGCCTATGCCATGCCTGTTTGAAGCCCTGCACTGTATTCATAGCCACCACTTCCTGAGGTATGCCATTCCATGCATCCACCACCCTTTCTGTGAAAAATAATTTCCTCACATTCCCCCTTACTAGGCCTCCCTCTAGTCTCATGCTGTGTCCTCTTGTCCTGCTATTTTTCTTATATTTAAACATGTTATACTTTTTCACCTCGTTAATGCTCTTAAGGTGGGGCCTAACCAGTGTCTTGTAAAGAGGGATTATTACCTCCCTCTTAAGACTTGTGATACCCCTACTAATGCACCCTAACATCCCCCTAGCCTTACCTACTGCTTTAGAGGTCTGCTTGGATGATTTCAGGTCATCGGTGATGATGATGCCCAAGTCTTTTTCTTCCTTTGTGACTGCCAGCAACTCCCCTCCCAGCCTATAGGTGGCTTCAGGGTTTCTCTTCCCTTTGTGCATGATATTGCACTTCTTTGCATTAAATCCCAGTTGCCACTTTTCTGACCATTTTGCTAGTTTATCCAGATCTCTTCTCATTCTGCACACCCCATCTGGATCATCTACTCTGTTGCAGATCTTGATGTCATCTGCAAACAGACAAGCCTTACCCTCTAGTCCATCTGCAATGTCACTAATGAAGATACTGAAGAGGACTGGCCCCAGGACTGATCCCTGAGGTACCCCACTTGTGACTTGCATCTCTTCTGACTGTATACCATTTACCACCACTCTCTGTTTTCTGTCCATCAACAAGTTTGCCACTCAGTTGACCAACTTCTGACCCATACCGAGCCTACCCAGCTTATTTATCAATCTTCTATGTGGAACAGTGTCAAAAGCTTTGCTGAAGTCAAGGTAGATGACGTCAACTGCTCCCCCTTGGTCCACCACTCTGGTTACCCAGTCAAAGAAATCTATGAGATTAGTTTGACAGGACCTTCCTTGTAAACACATGCTGTCTTGGATCCCAGCCCTATGGATTCCCAGGTGTTGCACTTTCTTTCCTTAAGGAGTGCCTCCATAATCATGCCCACTACTGAGGTAAGACTGACTGGTCTGTAGTTCCCTGCCTCCTCCCTGTTACCACTCTTGTAGAGTGGGATCACATGAGCCCTTCTCCAGTCTTCTGGGACCTCTCCTGTGCTCAGAGACTCACTAAACAGTTCTGCTCATGGCTCTGCTAGTTCCACCCTTAGCTCATTAAGGTACCCTGGGATGTATGCCATCAGGTCTCATTGCCTTGTCCACCCTGAGCTTAACGAGCTCTTGTAGGATGCTTTCTTTTGTGAAGGGAGTAGTGCTCACCTCCTCCCTGTTGTGTCCATAGTGCTGGAGCTGTGGGCCCTGCCCCAAAAGCTTGTTAAAATCAGAATCAACACAGAGAAGAAATTTTGGGATGCCTGTTTTAAAGCTGAAGAACCTCAGAATTCCAGGGTCCTTAACTGTGTATAACAAAACAAGATGAGGCTTACCCAGTTGTACCTCTCGGGGTGTTTCAAGCTGATGTGATTAACCTTGCATGAGTATGAGTTCTTGGGTTGGCGGAACAACATGAATGTACTTCAGGACTCTAAATCTCCAGTCCTCTGAGAACATGCCATCCGAGGCATGCACTTTTCCAGTAAAGGGGTTTCCATTCTCAAGGAACGTGATATCGATTTTAGGGGGATAAAACCCAGTGACATAACAGTACAGTGTGTTATTCTGACCAGGAACATATGACTTCTCGCTGTACACATTTACAGAAGGTGCATCTGCAAAGAGAGCAAAGGAAGACAGTTGTGAATACAAATGCGTTAATTAGAAAAATGCAGAGTGCCATCTGGATGTGTAGTTTGAAACTGTACCCTGGGAAGTAATAGAGCTCTGTCTAACAGCACAGCTACTGGGAAATTACCTTTAGCTGAATGTTAAGAGCTGCTGCCTCTGAGCCAAGAGATTCCTGGTTCAGTTTCAACATATGGCACATAATCTTTAAGACCTGAAATTCATTTTAAAGAAAGATGCTCTCCACCCCTCACCCTTCACCAATTGGGTAAGGACACAACAGAGACATGTCTCAGCTTAACATCATTAACTGGGAAGGTTCCTGTTTCTGTTAACTTTTGCACATGCATCAGTTAGGGAGAACTAGAAATATATATGAAAGATACCACCCAACACCAAAATTCCCAGTCTGACTGTATGCCTTTTAACCCTGTACCAAACGTTTCCCCATTGAGTCTTTTACAAAGCACCCTAGGATTTCTTCTTGGACACGTAGTGCCATATGCAATTCACTCCATTCTCCAGAAGCTCAGATTTATGATAGTGCACTTTTGGGTGTGTCTGATCTTTTAGCCTGCATAATGCTATATGATATGGCACTTTCTGTGGGAGGAGTTGATTTCTTTAGCACAGATAATGCTACAGGATAGTCTGGGGGTCTGATCTGTCTAGTCTATATAATGTCATAGGATAGTGCACTTTCTGGGGGTGTCTGATCTGTTTAACATGGACAGTGCACTTTCTTGGTGCGTCTGATCTGTTTAGCATGGACAGTGCACTTTCTCGGGGCGTCTGATCTGTTTAGCCTGGATAGTGCATTTTCTGGGGGCGTCTGATCTGTTTAGCCTGGATAGTGCACTTCCTGGGGGTGTCTGATCTGTTTAACCTGGATAGTGCACTTTCTGGGGGTGTCTGATCTGTTTAGCCTGGATAGTGCACTTTCTGAGGGCATCTGATCTGTTTAGCCTGGATAGTGCACTTTCTGGGGGCGTCTGATCTGTTTAGCCTGGATAGTGCACTTTCCAGGGGTGTCTGATCTGTTTAGCCTGGATAGTGCACTTACAAGGGGTGTCTGATCTGTTTAGCCTGGATAGTGCACTTACAAGGGGTGTCTGATCTGTTTAGCCTGGATAGAGCACTTTCTGGGGGCGTCTGATCTGTTTAGCCTGGATAGTGCACTTTCCAGGGGTGTCTGATCTGTTTAGCCTGGATAGTGGACTTTCTGGGGGCGTCTGATCTGTTTAGCCTGGATAGTGCACTTTCTGGGGGTGTCTGATCTGTTTAGCCTGGATAGAGCACTTTCTGGGGGCGTCTGATCTGTTTAGCCTGGATAGTGCACTTTCCAGGGGTGTCTGATCTGTTTAGCCTGGATAGTGGACTTTCTGGGGGCGTCTGATCTGTTTAGCCTGGATAGTGCACTTTCTGGGGTGTCCTGATCTGTTTAGCCTGGATATGCTATAGGATAGCACAGTGGCTTTATGCCATGTACCATTACTATGCTTGTTTTACACTGTTTATTTACCAGCCTTATTGCAAAACTGTATACAGTTGATCTAGCCTATTTATTTGTACTTGTTCAATTATATTGTACTGTACTTGTTTGACTTCATTCCACTGGAACTCACCTATTGTATTTGTTATGTTGCCCTGTCAACTCTGTTATTGACATGGAACCTTTGTAAATGGGCACTTGTGCTCAAAGGTATTCTCTGAAATTTTCAAGGAAGGAAGGAAGGAAGGAAGGAAGGAAGGAAAGAAAGAAAGAAAGAAAGAAAGAAAGAAAGAAAGAAAGAAAGAAAGAAAGAAAGAAAGAAAGAAAGAAAGAAAGAAAGGTGTCTGCTCTGTTTAACTCAGATAATGTAATAGCAGTGTGTACTGTCCAGGGGTATCTGATCTGCTTAGCCTTGATAATGCTATAGGACAGTGTACTGTCCAGGTGTGTCTGATCTGCTTAGCCTCAATAATGCTATAGGACAGTGCACTGTCCAGGTGTGTATGATCTGCTTAGCCTCAATAATGCTATAGGACAGTGCACTGTCCAGGTGTGTCTGATCTGTTTAGCTGGGATAATGCTATAGGGCAATGCACTGTCCGGGCATGTCTGATCTGTTTAACCTAGATGATACTAGAAGGTAGTGCAGTGTCAGGGCGTGTCTGATCTGTTTAGCAGAGATAATGGTGTAAGAGAATGCAGTGTCTGGGTATGTCTAATCTGTTTATTCTGGATAATGCTACAGGATAGTCAGCTGATTCTACAGTATGTGCATGCTCGGTGACTGTCATTCAGATGCCAGTGTATCAAGGTGGAGAGAGAAAGGTCTGTGTTGGTCGACATTTCCAGCACTGCCAGTGGTCCTGGACAGAGTTTCTCAGGGGATTTGGTGCTGGACTGGGAGGTGAGGTGGTGCTGAGAAGGCTGGGGAGGGTGGGGCATCTTAGTATATTGAGACTCGGGATTTGAGGGGGCACTACTGGATTACAAAGGAATTACATATTTTCAGAGATTGGAGCAGGAAAGGTACCAGTGAACTACCAGTGAATTACATACTTTCATCCAGGATTGAGAGGGAGACATACCACTGGACTACCAGAGAATAACACACTTTTATGGAGGATCAGGGCAGGAGGAGGAGGGTACCACTGGATAGCCAGGTATTGGTAGGTTAGTATACAGGGATCAGGTAAGGGTGGGGGCATGGCTGAAGTTCTGTGCAATGCCATCACACATTTTTTCACAAAGCTGCTAATGGCCACATAATGAAATACAAATAGCCCTTAGCACCTCTGCATTCCATATGTGGTCATTAGCATACCAGCTGCTGAATATGGTACCCAAGAACAAAGGTGGTATCGCATTTGGGACGTACTGTCCCCCATTACTCCTGGGTGTCTTTTGCCAGTAGGGGGCTCTGGCAGCACCATGTATATGCACTTTGCACTACACTACAACAGCCTAATAATTATGTAGGAAGCATGCACAGGGCATGCTGCCTCTATGAATATGTCACCCTGACGGTCATGCACTATTTTTTATGTAGTGCTATGTTTTGCACTGCAGAAACAGACCTTTTGGAAAATGGGACCTAAGTATTTTTTTTAATTTTTTTTCTCCTTAGAGCAGCTATCTCTGTTCTTTCCTTCCAGTTCTACTTGTACACTAAAGAGTTTGAGTTCTAAAGAAGATTAGAAGCATAGAACTATGTCAAAAGTTCTAGGGCAGAACTGGAACCAAAAACTTCAATGGGTTCTGAAAACCCAAATTCTAGGGTCAAGTCTGGATGTATACACAGGTGTGCCCCATTTTTGGTGTCCTCTCTATAGCTCATATTCCACCCACATCTCTGCCACTACCACATTCAGCGGGTACCCTGATGATATTCTCACTGTTGCCGACAGTGGTTTCCCCAGGGTTAGCTGCTCACAATACCCAGCATGCACACAGAGCACTCAGGCAACACAGCCATGTGTCAACATGGAGCGTCCCCTTTATGAACAAACGGGATGTCATCATGACTTGGCTACCAGCCAATGTCACCTCATTGTTTGTGCTTGTGGGTGGCCCCAGTACCATTCACACTCTGCACAGTGGATCCATTCCACATACAGCCATGGGAAGGATGAAGAAGGCACTCATAGTGGCACCCCCAGTCTCTCCTGCTACCTAATCCTAACCTGTGAGGGGCCTAGGTACAGGGATATGGGGGGGTAATTCTGAGGTGATGAATCTGCTCCTATAAGCAGTATTCCACAATTTCTACTGCATTTGTTTTGTACCTGAAGCTTTGGGTTCATGTGCCTGATGGGCTAATTTGTATACTGTTCCAGATGAACAAGCACAGTATGAGGACTATCCTTCTCTGGTGAGACACCCCTTGGGGAGAGTAGGAAGGAGGAGAGAGAGAGGGGGGGATGAGAGGTGGTGAGGTTGAGAAACGACCTCCATTACCTCCAGACCCACCAATCTCTGTCATTATTGAAGGAGGGCACATGCCTAGAGGAGGTCCTCCAGTAGATGGGGATGTGGAATACTCCACCATGGGATCTGGTACGCACTGTTGAGGGCATTATGTTGCCCTGTTGCCAAGTAAGTATGGACTGGCCACAGTGTGCTGTGCCCTGGTCACTGGGCTAACACCTGGACCACCATCCATGTCAACCCTCAGCAGTATAGGACAAGCCCAGGTGTACACTTATTGTTTTGCAGCATTCCTCTGTGAGTTTATTTTTTTGTTTGTTTGTTTTTGCAGTGTGCACTGCCTGATTTTGGCATATAGTGTGGAGCAGTCAACATGACATTTGGATGACTGACCATACACATGTGTCTGTGGCAGATGTGGGTGTTGGGATGCAGTGCTTGTACAGCACTTAGCGGCATGTACCCATTAGGTATGCATATGCTAAACACACTTTGTGTTTGACCCTCCACAATGTTACTGCAGCCCCTCAGGATCAGGATCTAGAGTATATTAATCTTTAGGTATTCAACACAGTCTCACACAAAAGATTAATACATAAGTTAGCCAGCCTTGGAGTGAGTCCCAAGGTGGAAGTCTGGATAAAAAAAACTGGCTGGACAACAGGATGCAAAGGGTAATAATAAAAGGAGTCCACAGTGAAGAAAGGAGGGTAACTAGTAGGGTACCGCAGGGTTCGGTACTGGGACCGGTCCTCTTTAATATCTTTATAAGCGACACTGCAGAGGGACTGGAAGGAAAAGTATGTCTCTTTGCAGATGACACAAAGATCTGCAACAGGGTTGCTACACAAGGTGGGGTGGAAAGAATGAAAAGGGACTTGGCAAGGTTGGAGGAATGGTCAAATACATGGCAGCTCAGATTCAATGTAAATAAGTGCAAGGCAATGCATCTGGGAAACAAAAACCCAGAGGAAGAGTACACAATGGGGGGTGAGTTAATAACAACAACAAAAATCAAAACAGACCTAGGAGTAATTATATCAGATGACCTAAAGGTGGGCAAGCAATGTGAAAAGGCAGTAAGGAGGGCTGGGGGGATACTGGGATGGATAGGGAGAGGCATCAACAGTGGAAAACAGGAAGTTGTTATCCCTCTCTACAGACAGTTAGTGGGACCCCATCTGGAGTACTGCGTGCAGTTCTGGAGACCCCATCTCCGCAAAGACATAGACAGAGTGGAGGCTGTTCAGAGGAGGGCAACCAAAATGGTGCAAGGTCTGCACCAGAAGACATACGAGGAGAGACTAAAGCAGCTTAATATGTATACCCTTGAGGAAAGGAGGGAGAGGAGGACATGATAAAACTTTCAAGTATCTCAAGGGAATTAACAAGGTACAAGAGGGTAGTATCTTTCAGAAGAAGAGATGTGCAAGAACAAGGGGACACAATTTGAAGATAGAGGGGGGACGTCTCAGAGCTAATGTTAGAAAGTATTTTTTTTCTCAGAGAGAGTTGTGGATGCATGGAACAGCCTTCCTGAGGAGGTTGTGGAGTCAGGAACAGTGGGAGAATTCAAGAATGTATAGGACAGGCATAAGGCAATTCTGGTGGGGGGCAGGAGGAAGTAAGCTGTTGATTAACTAGAATCTGCAGCTTATCCATCAGGTAGAGAAATGGGCAGACTGGGTGGGCCAAGCGGTCCTTATCTGCCGTCAAATTCTATGTTTCTATGTTTCCATAACTGAAAATGCTTATCTTACACTGAGGCTAGGCAATGGTACAAGCAAAACGTACGTATGCCTGGGAAGGCCTACATCTGCTGGTGCACAAGCAGGAATTGCAGCGATCTCTGTATTTCCCATTCTGCATGGTGCATAAAGTGTTCTGTGGATATGCTTCTATCCATCTTACAGTACGTAACTGCAGCATGGATATACCTATGCACTTCCTGCCACGTGTCAATATGCCTCTGGCTGTTGTGTCAGTCTACTTCTAAAGGAGAACCATGTCTTTGTTTTCCTGTAGAAGTTGTGTTTCAAGTACTGGTTCCAGTTCTGTTAGTGTTCCTGTTTTACTGGCTTTTGTAAATTCAATGCATGTTTCTGACTGACTCTGATGGCAAGAGTGCTTTTAGTACATGTGATGCACTTTATGTCCTTGCTAAGCTTTCACTCTGTTGTCCTAATCGCCCACATTCTATGAAGAATTCCTGTAGTAAAAAGGTCATATACTAAATCATAGCATTCTTAAATGGCACTTACCACCGCGGTGTAGACAAGAAACATCTACTGACTTTATAAACACACCAGTACAGATAAAACAAAAGCAGAATTACAGCAAGCTTCTATAGAAGAATGATCAACAGTACATGTTCAATGCAGTTCTCCATCATCATGTCATAGTTAGGGAAGCTACACTTTCCCAAACATGACATCATTTGCTGTGTCAGATTCTGAGCAGACTGCTGCCTTGCCTAATACAGAGCAGACTTGGTCATGAACATCTCCAGGATGCTGCTACCTTGGTAAGCCCAGTACCTTGCTTAAATGAGTTTTTCACGTACTTACAGTATGTACCATTGAGCTAAGAGGACTAGAATGGAAAAGACATGAATGCCACTGAATACGCTTCCGTCATTCTAGAATGATGGCATGTACTTGTCTGTGGTAAATGACACAGTCATGTGATATAATGTGAATAGGATGCCATAGTAATTTGCCATTCTAGTCCTCTTATTTCTGTGCTACACAACGTTAGGAACACTGTTTATGAACCTTACACTTTAACACTGGACAAAGCACTTGTGGGCAAGCACAGGATGACTCACATGCACGACTCATCATGCCCTGCAATCTACACATGACCTCAGAAGCTCTATACCTTCACACACTGGATCCTGTTGCACTTAAATGGAAGTGATCCTACTGTGGGGAAGGGGGAGGTTGTAGTGGTAAAGTGGCTGGCGGAAAATTCTGAATAGTGACCAGAAACTCTGCCACAGTTTGGAAACAGGAGTTAAGTTGATAGTTCAGAAAGAAGAAGCACTGCATCAATTATGATGGAGTCATACTACCAGGCAAAGGTGTTGTTTGTCACCTCTATTGTTTAACAACACCATAGACCCCTAATAAGAAGATTAAATCAGGAAAAAGGTATAAAATGTATTAAGGTGGGTCAAAAGAAACAACTAGTGGTGGCCTATAGTGATGATGTACTTTTATGTGCTCTGATCCACCCACCTCTTGCTCCATGTCTTTAATATAATTCAAAACTTCAGAGAAATTTCAGGTTACAAACTGAATAAAGAGAAAACTAAATTTTGATCTCTCAATAAGCACTGTGTTAAAGAAGATAGAGACAAGGCCAGGATTATATGGGCCAGGGAATATATAGAATATCAAGGGATTCATATTTATAAATCTACTAATAAGACTGTGTCCAAGAATACAACAAACGTTAGGCAGAAAGTTGCAGAGTATCTAATTAGATGGAATAAATTACCATTGAGCCTTTGGGGGGAGACTAGAATCTGTCAAAATGAATCTACTACCCAGGTTGCTTTATTTATTTACGATGATTCCAGGTAGCCTGATGAAGAAATGGATTCAGGGAATTTCGTCCCAGGCTGCCCATTTCATATGGGGTTATAAAAGCCACAGGTTGGCTTATACCAAAATGTGCAGAACTAAAAACAAAGCAGTGCTGAAGGCACCAGATTTCTATCTCTCCTGGTGGCTAGAACAGCACAACTAGCATTTTGGTTCAAATTAGGGACAGAACAGACATGAATTCCTGACTGGGCGTATCTTGAACAAGAAATTATGGAAAAACAGCATATAGACATAAGGTCACTTTTTTTTCAAAACTGCTGGGCACTTATAAAAACAAAATTCTTGTGGACTCCCTCAGGCAGATTAAGCAGCTATCACTCCTTATGGACCTAATCTAACAAGTTAGGATCCAACCTATCTGGTCTAATCCTAATTTTTTAATGGAAGGGAAAACTCTTAATAATAGATTATGGAGGCATTAAGGCATTAATTCAGTTCAGGATGTCACTAGGAATTAGTCCTTTCTCCCCTTATCTCATCTAGTGGACAATTTTGAAATCTCTCCTTTAGAAGGTGAATTTTATAAATCCATACAGCAGGCAATTAAAAATAAGCTTGATATATCAGTCCCCCTTAATGAAAATTCTATCTCGTTTCTTTTGTTTTTTGTACATTCTTTTTCTGCTCCACCCATCGGGGAACTTTCTCTGGCATCCGCCACCACTGCGAGCTCTACCTCCCACCTGAAGCTCTCTTCTCCACCTCACATCAGCCTGGCAGATCTCCCGGCTCTGCACCCCCCTGAGATGGGGCCACCCTATCCACCCAGGGTGCTGTATCTTCAATTTAATGTGCCGGCTGTGCAGATGGGCCTGGAGAGAAGTGAAGTCCAGTGCTGGATTGTGGCTCGGAGGGGCAGAGGTGCCATCACCTATCCCCGAAAATGGGGATTTTCTTAGTAATTTCCTCCCTTGGAGCACAGCGTGCAATGACACCTGTGCATGACTGTCCTGCTGGTGTCTGCTGCACTCCACCCCATATGCTTGCTGCTGTACCTTCAGTGCCCCTGATCTCTACTGGGGGCTGCCAGGACACAGAGTGACTCCGGATCCCTCCCCAGGGAGAGGACAGCTGTTCTCCAGATGCTCCATCCTCTCATTCCCCTGCCAACACCCGGCAACCCAAGTCCATCACCGAACCCGGGTCGCAGGTGTGGCGTACAGCATCTTAATTCTCAGTGCCATTGGGCTGGTGGTCTATCTCACTTCTTGAGTACCTAAAGTTGTCCCCTTCTATAGCCACTCTTTCTGCAATTCTAATAGTACTGGTATGGAGGTCTGCAACAGAATCAGTTAGATGGTGGTCCCAAACATTGGGGACCCCCACAGACGATTGGGACAGCATTTGGTCACTAGCATTCAAGACATTTAGCACAGTGGATTTCAGGTTGATTCACTTCAAGACATTACACAGTCTCTACTATGCACCTGTACAGAGACATAAGATTGGTCTGTGCCCCTCTTCACTTTGTCATAAGTGTAAGTTTAGCGCTGGAACCCTACTGCACATGTTCTGGTCATGTCCTCTTGTCCAGCCCCTATGGGTTGAAGTGGGGTGTTTATTCCATGATATTCCCATGATTTTTAATCATATTAAATTGAGCACTTGTATTTTGGACCACTTTGAAAAGAGCATACGCTGGACTAGAGAACAGAAATTTACACTTCTTTTGATAGGTGTCTCTATTGGATATATTATTCTAAAATATTGGCTAGAGGTCATATCACCAACCATACAGGAATGGAGAAATAGTGTTTCAGAAATTCTCACATTAGAAAAATTAGCTTTATCCTTAATGGATAACACATCTAAATTTCTTAATGAATGGGACACCTTTTATACATTATTTTGTCCAGATGTTCTCCCCCTGTTTACTACGTAAGGATGTGCTCTGTTTTATTTGGGTTCAGGCCTCTTGTGAACATCTGCAATCATCTAATTATTAATGTAAGTTGGCAATGCAGGCAGTTTCTCAGACCACTCTCCCCTCTTAATCTTTTCTTCTATTACTCCTATTCTCACGTCTCTCTCTGTCAGTATTGATTTAGGGTCGATATACAAATAACTTCTATTTTGTTAATGTAATTTATTGAATGAGGGTTCTTTTTGTCATAAGTTGACAAGACACAACATCTGTTTAAGTGACTCAGGAGTGCCACCTAAAATAGTCACGATCTTATAGTGCTACTTCTCGGCACTTAGCATATTTATGAATTTTTCATTCCCGGGTAACTAACTATTTAATTAAAGTAAGTTATATAGTGTTTCACTACAAGTGTAGCTGTTAAATCATTTATATACTTTTTTATATTTTGATGATCTTTTGTTATTGAACTGTAAGCTACATACTCGTTAACTATATTGGTCAATCGGAAGTAACGTCCAATATAATACCAATGGTATTGAATGTTTGAAAGGTTAGAAGTACATATGCACAGTATGGTAAAACTGAAAAACAGATTATTTATTATCTATGTTAAATGTTTAATATGGCATCTATACCATGTATGCTTTGGACAGCTGTATTAATTCCTGTATTGATAATTATATTCTTTTGTACCATTTCCCCTAACCCAAAAGAATAAAAATCTTACTGACAAACAAAAAAATGCTTACCAACAGGAGTCTTCAGACTGGGTTCATTACTCAATGTCATGATGTACCTCTTCTGCCATTCCATCTGGCGTTTGGCATCCTGTATATAGTGTATACCTAACTGCTTCATTTCGGTATAGGCCTCCTTAGAGAAGTTCAGCTGAATAAGGAAATCATTGCGATGCTGATCAAATAGAGCAATGGGAACTTCATTCACCAAGACAGCCAGGCTCTGTATTTGGGAGTTTGAGGCATCCAGACTGGTGAAGGGCAAGATCTCCAGTTTTCTAAAACCTTTGGGGGAACAATATTATTTATTGAAAATTGGTAATGATTGAAAGGCTGTTGAGTAAAGGCTTGTTTCCAGGTATGACACGAGGAGGGAGGGAGTAGGTAGACAAAGTACACAAAATTAACTATGGCAGTAAGGTGCAACTATACAAAATATATGGAGGTAAGATGCAGCAAAGTGACGACACGTAACAGCATACAGCTGAAGTAACAAAGCTGAGGTACTAGTGCAAGTGAACTGAGGTTAAAGACAGGAGTATAGCACAGTCAATGAGAGGACAAATCAGCTAAGGCTAGAACAGGAGCAGGAGAGGACAATAAGAGACTTACACTGACATTTGAGGGATAAGTAGGAGGCAGCGAGGAGGAGGAACAGAAGGAGATTGTTCCAGATAGAGGAAAGATGAGAGGGAAAAAGCAGACTGCACAGCAGCAGAGTTGGAGTGTGGAATGAAAAAAGTCCAGCAATCCCAAGAGTGAACAACATACAAGCAATAGGATATTAAAGAATAGGTCTCCATGAGGCATATGAAGACAGTTAGCCTCTTTACTTTTGGACAGTATGGAAAACCAGTTTTCATGTAAATTCCATTGCCTGTACTGGTATGTAGGTCTAATCTGTATAAAAACCACATCCCTATCCTTGTTCCATGGCATTTAAAAACAACCTTTCAAAAGCTAATGCTCTTGTGCAGCGGAACCTCTGCTATCACAGATAAAAGTCTGAAAAACACAATACTGTATTTAGACAAAATTCAACTTATGAATCAAATATTTTCTGTGATTACCTTCCCCTTATTGTTTTTACTGAGGAATTCATATGAAAATAGAAGTCTCTGTCACTCAGTTCTCATCTGCATTGGCTACTTATCTACAAGTGACATCATAATCTTCTGCCTGTGACATCATATTTATTTTCACAGCAACCATTTGTGATGTCACCTGTAGACAATCAGCCGAAGCTGATGAAGACCAAGTGACAGAGATCCTGCTTTCATGACAATTTCATGGGTAATAAAGTACAGGAGGAAGGTAAGTATATGAAATACTGTATGAACTAAACTGGGTGAACTTATTTTTTTTCAAAGTTGTGCCTGTGGCGCTGAGGCTCTTTAAAGAAGGTCTCCAATCACCAGTGAAAAAACACAGCAGGTCGGCCTTGTGGTGCTGAGGCTGAAGCACTGGACACCTTATCTCACGCTGTGCGGTGACCTGGGTTGGGGAATGACTTTGGGTCACTGGGGTGCCGGCATGGGCGTGGGGAGCAGGATTGAGCAAAGGCTATCCTCTCTCAGGGGGGCGCCCACCGTAGTCCCATCACCGGATGGAGGTCTGGTGATAGGTGCAGGTGGCAGCAGTGCGACTGGTAGGATGGGGGTGTCCCACAAGGGATGTGTACACATGCCTGCACACACGTGTCACATTGGGGTGCATGCAGGAGTGGGACTAAAGGGAAAAAGAGCCAAAAGTACATGGAAGAAAAAAAAACACAGGCATCAGCAAACCCTGATTATCCAACATTATACAATGGCAAGAAAGAATCTTGGACTGTGATTGGTCAGTTTCAGGCTGGACCCATGGCGTTATCCAGCATGACGCCATGGGTCTAGTCTCAGCCTCACTATGAACCTGTAGCTGAGCATTTTATGGAGCTTTTGATTGATTGTTTCATCTTCTCTTCAAAACAAAAAATATTTTTCCACACAAAAACATCTTTAAAATTATTTTTTTTATTCTGTATAACAACGAGCCATTGTATAATAGGAATAATGCACTCCAGGGTGTGTGTCATTTGGGATAATGCCACGCCTGGGGCATTGGACGCACTTGGCCTGCGGCCTCGTACCAACCCCCAGGCGTGGCGTCCTGTACGCCATACACCCTGTCGTGCATTATTCCTTTATTTCTAGCTAATATTATTTTGTTGTAACAAAGGTATACCATATTTTACTGAACAGAAGCTGCCCTTGAATAGAAGTCATCCTTGTATATAAGCTACAGGTCATTATGAATACTTCAAATAAAAGCTGCCCTCAAATACAAACTGCGGCCTCTAGTCAGGGCTGAAGTCATGTCAGATAAACACTGTGAGCAGGACTCTCAATGGCCCTGTAAACATAATTATTATTGTATTTTTTAACATATTATCTTAGTTGATGTTTGTTATGCTTATATCGGTATGATGTAGACCATACTATTGTTCTTTGTGACATGCCTTCTGACAAAAATAAGGCCATGTAGCCCCAGCAGTTGTCAAATCTTGATCATATCCTGGATGTGTACTATTTTGTTGTCCTCTTTAGGAATGATCTGTTAAGAGAAAATTAAGATAGTGTAACGTTGCTTAATTTTCTCCTCACAGATAATTCCTTTAGAAAACCAATGGTTGAAATGTAAGTTCTAACTCTAACACCATCCTCCCTCACAGAAACATGGAATTTGTTGCAGAAAAGGGACGCTTGGCCTACCGAGTCTTTCCAGATGTTACCTGCCTAATCTGCATCCCCAGACCCTGTCCAGTCTCCAGTGACTGTCCTGCCTCCCTGCCTATTTTCTAATATACCCTCATGTTCATCCCATGCATGCTTGAAGCCCCCACTGTTTTAGCCCCTACCACTTCTGCTGGCAGTCTGTTCTAGGCATCTATCACCTTTCAATGAAAAATATTCCTCACATCTCTTTTGAACTCCTCCTCCAGCTTCATTGCATGCCCACTTTTTCCTAGTGCTCTTTATCATTTAACTCATTGAGGCCCCAAGATGCCTGTAGGTGGCAGCAGAAAAGATTTTCCTGAGGTCTTTAACCGCCCAAAAGTCCTGTATTTTGTGCTACTGATGACTTAAGACAACTGAGGGTGTCAGTGCTTAAAACTTCAATATTTCACAAACTGAAGTGAGTAGAATTGACTGCATGGCATAGTTGGAAAGGTAATTCTGTGCTGAACAACTATGCTACTCATACTTTGTGTGCAGCACTTACCGTTCATGAGGTATTCAGATTTGTTTGTGGCATGCTGATTATGGCTTGATTTTGCTCAGAAAGCTCCAGGATGCACTGTTAAAAGTATACAGGCCACAAGTGGTAGAACTCTCAAAGAACTCCTGAGGCCTCAATGAGTTAAAGTAAATGTCTGATTTGTTAAAATCACACTTTGGGCTTCATAGCCCACTACCCTGGGGCAGTGATAGCCCCGCTGTGTAAAAATAAAAATTGTTTACTCACGGGTGAAACTTTGGGAAGGGATCTAATTTGTGCAAACCATGAGCTAGCCAATTCCTTCCCCACTGGACTGCCTGCTCCACCCCAGCGCTTCCCCATTTTGTGGCGTGGTACCAGGGACAGACAGATGCACCCCATGCAGTCTATGGGCTTGTTTTCAAAACCTTTTTAATACTTTAAACCACCTTTTGATAAAAAAAGACACACGCTCAACTAACAGGGGATCCTATTAGTCGAGTGGTATCTTTCTTTTTTATCAAAAGATAGTTTAAAGTATTAAAAAAAGGTTTTGAAAATAAGCCCCATAGACTTGCATGAGCGATCCCTGTCTCCCTGGTACCATATCACAAAACGGGGGAGCAGAGCAGGCAGTCCAGGAAGTGGGAAGGGATCAGTTAGCTTGTGGTTTGCACAAGTTACGATCCCTTCCCAAAGTTTCACCCGTGAGCAAACAATTGTTATTTTTACACAGCGGAGCTATCGCCACCCCAGGGTAGCGGGCTATGAAGCCCAGCTTGTCAGATCACACAATTCCTTTAAAAGAGACTCCCTGCACCTTGTTCACCTCTGTGAGGAACTTGTAGGTCTCTATTATGTCACCTCTCTCTCCCTATCCCCTCTTTTCCAGGGTGTACATGTTGAGAGCCTTAAGTTTCTTCTTATAGGGCTTGTCATGCAAACCCTGCACCATTTTAGTTGCCCTCCTCTGGACTGCCTCCACCCTATGTCTATTCTATGATGTGGTCGCAAAACTGGACACAATACTCCAGGTGGGGTTTCACCAGTGAGTGATACAGTGGCAACACTCCTCCATCCTCCTGCTGGAGATACTCTCCCTAAGCACCACAGCAACTAACTAGCCCTTTCCACTGCTTTGTTACACTGCCCTGCTACCTTGAGGTTGTCAGATATAATAATCCCAAGGTCTCTTTCCTGTTTACTGACCATCAATACCTCCCCATCCTATACTCAGCTCCTGGATTCCTATGCCCTCGGTGCATGATTTTGCACTTTTGGCACTGAACCCCAACTACCGTTATGTTGACTTCTCCTCAAGTTTCCCAAGATCCCTGCACATTCTGTCCATTCCCTCCTAAGTGTCCATTCTATTGCAAGTTTTGGTATCATTTACAACAAGGCATACCTTTTAGGGATGCTCAGATTCTGCTCTGAATTTAGGAATATTTAGCTTTCCTCTCCCTTGCGTGCATTTGGGACTCTCCCCTCTTACCTCTCCTCCTCCCTACTCTGCTCTGCCTCCTTCTCCCACCATCTTAGATCCACTGACACATGCACTCTAACTATTCCTCATCGCTCTACCTCCATAGGCCAGGAAGTCTTCTCCTACCGCTGTCCAAAGCTTTGGAACTCACTGCCACTTCCTATCAGACTTTCCTCTTCTCCATTTTCAATCTCCTTAGCCCTTCATTATTTCTATTCCCCTCACTGCACTTGTTCTTAGCCCCCCTTCAACCCTCCCAGCCCAGGCACATTATTCTCTTGCTCTACTTTACTTCTGTTCTCATAACTGTAATTGTTACTAGCACCCCCTTCGCAACCCTCTGCAACCTTGTGCACTACCCCCTACTCCTCTATCCCTGACTTATCTCCTGTCTTCTAACTTAACCCTTCCTCTGATTACTTCCTCACATGCTGCCACCTATTATACCCCCTTCTCCCAACCCCTACCACAACCTACTGTGCCATTTAGAAGCTCTACTACCATTCACAACCTACTGTGCTATTTCAACACTCTACCACTGTCCTTCCCCAACTATCCCCTCTCCCCCACTGATGTTCTTTCTTTATTCTTTCCTAATTTACCCCTATTTTCTTCAGCCTCCCTATTCCTTATCCCTCTCCTCCCTCCGGTCACCTGCACATTTCACTCCTCCTCCACCCCTTCTCTCCTTTTCTGCCTAGTCCTGCCCCTTGCAGGGTTTTCTGTCATCCTGAAGGAGTATAGATCCTGCTCCCTCTCTACCCCCTCTTCCTTTCCCCACTTTCTAATTCCTGACCCTTGCAGAGTTCTCTGCATCCTGAAGGGTATAGATTGGCCCGCTCTCTTTTTCCACCTCTTCCTTCCTCCCCACTTTCAAATCTGTGCCATTCTTGTTAAATAATTGGATAAAAACAAAAAGAAAATTCCTCCGCCCTCTCTTCTTTACCTCCCACTCCTTCCTCTTCCCCCTTCTGCTTGGTTCTGTCCCCTTGCAGGGTTCTCAGCATCCAGAAGGGGTTACATATTGGCTGTCCCTCTCTCTTTCTTCCATCCCCACCTTCTACCCTCGCCTGTCCACTTCCCCACTTGTTTTATAACTGCCCTCCTTGGGTATACAATAGCACTTCGAATCGTGTGCTCAGCTACTACTTCTAGTACTTCAAATATGTTATCCACCCTCTAACCTTTACCCTACTGGATCACCTGCTCTTGGGTTGTTGCAATTTGCGTTATATCCAAACATGGTTTTGTTTACCCTGGTTGGTTGGTCTGGGTTATTTCTCCTCTGTAATTGTACTGCACTGTTTTGTTTTAGTGATTGTACTTGTATTGCTCTGTTATTGCTATGTGTTTGCCTATTCTCCCAATTCTTGTACCCCCCCCAACCCAGGACACTTCTGGAAACAAGCTATTTACAGCCCATGTTATCTTGCCTGGTGAAACATTTTTCCAAATAAATAATACAATTTTGGTATTTAGGATTTTAGACTCTGAAATCTAAAATCCAAAATGCTGGTCCAAATCAGAGTTCAGAATCAGATTCCAAAATCCAAATCCAAAATTGGCATACCATGTTGGCGGACAGGAAATGGAATCCTGTACCTTCCTGTCTTCTCCATGTTGTTGTCATAGTCTCAGCAATTTTCAGGTGTAGTGGATGTGAGAGTCAATTCTATACTTTTTCTGTGAATTCTGGGTCCTTTGTGCCTTTGATGAGCTATTTTTCTTATACAAGACAACAACTCAAGACTGTCTCACTCAAACATTTATTTTTATAAAAATGTATTTTCATTGTTATGATTTCAACATTTCATGATAAAAACTCACTTCTTCAGGAATAAAGTGCTTCATACAATTCATATTTTCTGTAAACAACATAATATGTATATATTAAATCTTCCATAGTTAGTATTAATTCTCCATAAGTAACTCAAACTTATTGCACTTCACAAGTGGATCAGGCTTGTAAATGCCTGTAATGGTGAGTGGCGATGTCCTATTCTTTTAATAAATTCCTAGGACATCAAATGACAAATACACAGTTATAATTACTGCTGCCACTGTTGCTGCCGCAACTCCCAACCCAGCCAACCAGCATAACAACAACAAAAAAAAAAAAGGTGCCCCTTTTGAACTTGCCTCAGCTGCCTTTAAAAGCAGACACCCTGGTCTGCTCTGCACTGAATCACCGCATTGGAGATGAGAGGACTTGGGGGGGGGTCCTAGGGCAGTGCTGCTGCTACTTTTCTGCCCTCCCCCTACAACTGGAAAAGGACATTTGTGGTTGCTGCAGCACTGGGAGCCCAGAGACCAATTCAGCTTAGGTCTTGCTCCCCTGGGAAGATTTTCATCAATGTTGCTGCTGCTGCTGCTATAATGGAGAGCTGGGGGTCAGTTGCTGACTCAAACCCCAGCCAACCAGTGCACCAAGAAAAAAAAAGGCGCCACTTTTGAGCTTGCTTTGGCTGCCTTTAAAAGCAGACACTCCAGTCTGCTCTGCACTGAATCGCTACATCAGAGATGAGAGGATGCCAGAGGCCTGAAGGCAGCACTGCTGCTATTTCTCTACCTCCCCCTACAACCAGAAAAGGACACTTGCAGTCGCTGCCACACTGGGAGCCCAGAGATCAATTCAGCTTAGGGCTTGCTCCCTTAGGAACATTTTCACTGCTGCCACTGCTGTAACGGAGAGCAGGAGAGTCTGTTGCTGACTCAGACCCCAGCCAACCAGCACATTAAGAAAAAAAAAGGTGCCACTTTCGAACTTGCTTTGGCTGCCTTTAAAAGCAGACACCCTGGTCTGCTCTGCACTGAATCATGGCATAGAAGACGAGAGGATGCCGGGGATCTGAGGGCAGCACTGCTACTACTTCTCTGCCCTCCCCTATAACTGGAAAAGGACATTTGCAGTCACTGCAGCACCAGGAGCATGGAGACCAAATTAGCTTAGGTCTCACCCATTGGTAACATTTTCACCACTGCCACTGCTGTTGCCATAATGGAGAGCCGGGGTTGGTTGCTAACTCAGATCCCACCCAACCAGCACCACCAAGAAAAAAAAAGGTGCCATGTTTGAACTTGTCTCAGCTGCCTTTAAAAGCAGACACCCTGGTCTGCTCTGCACTGAATCACCGCATTGGAGATGAGAGGATGCTATGGGTCCGATGGCAGTGCTGCTGCTACTTCTCTGCCCTCCCCCTATTATCGGAAAAGGAAATTTGAGATTGTCGCCGTGTCAGGAGCCCAGAGACCAGCTCAGCTTAGGTCTCACTCCCTTGGAAACATTTCTACTGGCCCACCCTCATCTACCTCCACTACTTCTTAAATGCTTCCACTAAAGCACTGCCTAGAGGGGATCGGTGAGGGGGGGTGGAGCTCAACCAGCTTGAAGCCTGAAACTATTCTAAGTGACTTGGCCGTGAGTCCCACATCCTGTGGCGTCCTGTAGACCTAATCCGGGCTAAGAGAATTACAGTGCTTTCGTTGCCTAGATAATTTAAGTGCATAATGGTAGTACAGATTTTTACAGCTAGATCAAAGATCTAGAAAACAAAGCACACTGTAAAATCTCCAAATGTTTTTATTTTTATTTATTATTTATTTATTGGAATTTCAGAAACAACTTTGAGTAAGAACTCTTTTACAAAGGGTCCACATCCATTAAACAGTACAAATACAGACATAATTGAATTCACAGTACAAATATAGACATAGTTGAATTATCAGTATAGGGGTAGCAAAAACAGAGAAAACGCCTAAGGTTTCTTATGAGTTTCATTAAGGGTTTAATACTAAGTGTTGTATGGCATAAGGAAGTATATGAGAGAGAGGAAATGTGGGATAGGGAGAGAGTGGTTAGTGAATGGAGCTTGGAGATAGAGCAGCCCAGGAGGTTCACTGTCACACTGCATTACAGCTTTGGAGCTGAGGATAGTGCATGTGAGAGTGTGTGGTAAGGGCGGGAGAAGGTGGTTAGAGAGAGAGAGAGAGAGAGAGAGAGAGAGAGAGAGAGGAGAAGGGAGTTTGGAGTTGCTGTGGCAACTGGAGCGCCATACAGGAAGTAGGATTTGAGTTGTAGTCTGTGTGCTTTCAGCCACGGACTACAGTTCTTCAATTAAGCTGAGTTTTAGGCAGGTCCTTATTTGCACTCACTTCCCTGCTATACAAAGAAGATTCTAGCCCTGTATATTTATATTTTAGCCCAGAGTAAGTTTGCATTTCGGAGGGAGTGGTGACCTCGGACAGTACTTCTGGGTTGGGTGGCTGTTAAAATCTCGCCCCTCTGCAAGTGGGGGTGAGCACGAGTGGGGCGAGAGTGCATCCACATGCATGGAGACACACACACAGACATGCGCTTTCTCAGCGCATGTCTGGCAAGGCCAAAGAAGAGAAGGGCACATCAGACTGTAAGCTATACACTTTCATTTTTGGTGAGTATGCATAGTCACAGGCACAAGTAATCTGACCTGGTCAGCCAGTCACATATTGTGAGTCTGCTAGTGCTGTTTCTCATTCCCATGTGTGCATCCTTGTTACACTATAAGGAATCTATATAAGGAATCTACAGTATGTATGGAATCTATATAAGGAATCTATATCTCTACCAACTAAGAGGTTTTTTCTTCCTCACTGAGCTAGGCGAATTAGTAAGGACATACAACTACTTGTTATTATGGCTGTAGGTGTAGCCTACAGCCATCCTGCATTAGCTTGAAAAAAGGGCTTTCCATGGAACACTTTTTGTTAGTATTTTTCAGTGTATTCTTCCATAACTGCAAATCCCTATGGCAGTTAAACAATACTTACTTCTTTCTTAGCTACTTTTCACTGAGAGCAAATGGGCACACCTTCCAAATAAATCTAAATATCTTTAGAACTATTCAAGGTGCGCAACACGATCCGCATGAAAGTTGTTCAGGACAAAAGACCTTTCACATGAGGGTAGTCACTAATCTGAATTGTTTTATAAAATATGGTCTTTCAAACAATCTCATTCTTTTCTCTCCGAGTGAACACAGTAGAGTCATGCCAAACAAATGTAAATATCTCAGAAAGTATGAAGCTACCAGTATATAACCCAACATGAAAGTTGTTCAGGATAAAACAACCTTTCAAATGAGGGTACTGTAACTGCTTGAATAAGAGTCTGAGTGCTTATTTAATTTGTGTTCCCAATGCAGCAGGTACTTATTCAAGCAGGTTCTTATTTGAGCAGGGGCACAATATTTTTTAATGCACTTTTCCCCGCGATATCAATACTAATAAACACAATAAGGACAGTGAAAGACATTGCTCTGATCTTTATCAGGGTGCTTCACTTTTTTTATATATATATTTTTTACATTTTAAACTATTTAAATTTGACTGTTTTTTATTGAAGTCATTTTAAATTCAGTCAAACAATAAGGGAAAGGGGGGCAGTGCAGTTTATCTACTGGCAAGCACAAGAAAGAACTGAAAAGAATTTGGGGAACTCAATCCACTCCACAAGAAATAAAAATGAAGGCATCATTCTTCATCGCTGTCCTCCACAGTGAGTTCATTATTTGCATTCTCCTTCACATCTTGTGGTTCGGGCTCAGGTTCAGGTTCGGGGGTAGGGTTGAAGCACCGCAACCTTTTTTTTAAGGCACAAAGCTTTTTGAGCAAATCTTCTCTTTGCTTGAGCAGGATGCCACTTGATTTGAAGATGTTTATGGATTTGTCCTCAGATATGTCAAGTGCATTTGATGAAGTTCTGCATACAACAAAGGACTTTACAATTAGATCTGTAGGAATAGTGTCTCAGGTTTTCTTCACCCACGTCGCCAGCTGTACTCTTGTCGGTGGCTTCATGTTTCCACCATGGGTGTACTGTTTTTAGCCTCTGACATCCACTCCTTGTAAAACTCCCTATAGTAAGCCCCTTCAAACAAAAGATAAAGAACTATCTTGTTGCTAATTCCAGCTGTGACTGCTTTCACTAATCCCTCACTCTTGCAGGGGCCTGGTACTATATACTCTCCTTCCAGGGCAATCCTTGATAGCCCCCAAAGTTTTCTATTCTTGGGGCCAGATATGCAAAGGGGTTGTGCATGGCGCAACAGTGTTGTGCCATACACACACCCACTGATCCTTGGTGTGAGATTCAAATGGAATTGCGCCTGGCACAAATCCCGATGCGCTGGAGCACATCAGTAATGTATGCAGGCGCGCGGGCAGGCGTGCCCATGCATACCTGCACAGCCCGATATTCAACCCGGGATGTGCTGAGCCATGCATGCGCAACCCTTACTTGCGCTGCACAAAGTTGAAAAAAAAAAAAAAAGAAGCAACTGCTGGCCACTCACAGGTGAGCTGCTGTATTACAGGGTGCAACACGGCAGCTGCCACCTGTGGGTGGCCACCCGAGCTCTGGCTGCACCTCCATGGTGGTGCCCCCCCATGCCAGGATCGCGGGCATTGGTGCCTAAAAATAGAATCTGATATCCCTAGTGGCCTAGTGGACCACTGTCTGCCCGATCACGAGCTGATGTAATAAATAAAAGAATCGTATATCCCTGGTGGTCCAGTGGACCGATGTCTGCCGATCACAGGCTTAAGTAAGATTACTGACTCCCTTATCCTGGTGGTCAGCGGACCCCCTCCCACCAAAGCCCCCTCCCCTCGGTCAGCGCGGCGCACCCTCCCACCTGCCACCCACGCCACCGACTGACACCGTCGATGGGGCTGTATGCCCATTGGTCCACAGTGTGAGCCAATAGGCATGCAGCCCATACCAGACTACACATTCAGAGATGTGAATCTCACATATCTGGAATGTGTGGCTCTGTGTATGCTCATGCCCATTGGCTCACACTGTGGACCAACGGGCTACAGCCCTACTGACGCAGTCAGTCGTGGCGGGCGGTGGGTGCTGCCGATGCCGCTGACTGGGGAGCAGGCGTGGAGATCGAGTGGGCGGGTGGGGAGGGGTCCACTGGAACACCAGGGATATGGGAGTCAGTAATCCTTTACTAAGTCCACGATCGGGCAGACATCAGTCCACTGGATCACCAGGGATATAGGTTTCTTTTATTTATTACTTCAGCTTGCGATCGGACAGGCAGCGGTCCATTGGACCACCAGGGATATGGGAATCAGTTTTATTTTACTGAAGCCCGCGACTAGGCTGACAGCAGTCCACTGGACCACCAGGGATACAGGGGTTTTCTATTTATTTTACTAATGCCCATGATCAGACTGTGGGGCACATTGCCACGCTGCAGGGGGCATCGGTCCCTGACAGCTGCTGCATGGCAGGGTGCCAGGTGCAAGTCGTCGGGGATCATCACACCTGCATGCAAATGGGGCCATAATGACATGCAAATGGCCCTATTTGCACCTTGCGTACATTATGGCCCCATTTGCATGTAAACTTTTGAATATCACAGTTGTTGCACCTAGCGCAATGGAACTTGCGCTAGCGCATCCCTCTGCTCCACTCTGGCCAGTGGCGCTGGTGCAGTGCCACTGTGCCATGCGCACTGCGGGTGGCCAAGGTGCGATATTCAATGTTGTGAGCCATGGCGCAGCTCCGTTGAATATCACCCAGTCCATGCCCTGTGCAGCCAAGTTGAGCTGCGTGGCTTGCGCTGGCCAGCGCAGTTTAAATATCTGGGCCTTGGTTCCTAATTTTCTTAGCCTTCCAAAGCAATTTTCCCTAGTTAGCCACTCCTCTAATATATCTCCATCCAATCCTCCTTTATCTTTCCCCAATTTTCATCCCTAAAGTTGTCTGCCACCTGGACCTGTTTCCACAACTTGTAAATATATCCTCTTCCCCTACCCTTATGATGAAGCCTCTCTGGCTGATGTATTCTCCTCCCTATGCAAGTCTTCTGATCTGTTATGTATGTTTTAGACTGTCTTACCTCACTATTTACCTTTACCCTCACTCTTGCTTCTAATTGTATTTTTACATACATTGTACAATGCCAACTTGATGTCGTTACCTTACTTGCCTAAGTTTAACACTGTATGTATTGTTTCCTTAGCACTTAATTCTTGCTGCTTAACAGCAATCACTTACGTTTACACTGTTTGTCTAACTCTGACATGGAACCTTTGTAATGAGCTTGTTCTCAAATGGTGTTAATCCGAGATCACAATAAAATTAAATAAAATAAATAGAATAAAAGGCAGGTTCCGCTTTGTTGATTCCTGTAAGTGACACCTGTAAGCATCCCATTGCAGCAGTTTGTGGGAAAAAGCAAGAAAACACCACACCTGATGAAGCCATATGTGCATGAGGTCTTCATTCATCCACCCATTTTCACTGTAAACACAGACAACACCATTCACAGTGTCCAGTTCCTTATCACGGCGCTACTCCTTGAAAACAATAAAGGGAGGGAGTTTAGTTCCATTAGCTTTCACAGTCAGAACTACTGTCACTCATAATTTTTCATGACCAGTTGTTTTCAGTGGCACTGATTAACTGCCTATAAATTCACAGTGTAATCAATGGCCAGATCAAGCCATATCGGGGTTTCATCCATTCCCCCCAATGTCGGCTAATGAGTACCCCTTTTTTTTCCTCATACTTCACATAAACAACAAGAATGATGTTAGTTTTGGGGCAACAGTATCAGGGATTTTCTGCCCCACGTTTGTTTTAGCGCAGGGTAATACCATGCCATCTGAAAACATTTCTTAGCCACCCATCACTAGCAATGAAATGCTTCTCAGCATCACCAGTACATTTTGAAAAAACTTTTTAACGGCCTCCTTCTTGACGGCTTTTCAAGTCGCATGCAAACTGTGTGCTTACATTGTCTCAATCCATGAGTACAGTTCTGCCTCCAGGGTCTCTGAGATAGGATGCCTACCACCACCTTCTAACTTTCTTTTCCATGTGCCAACATGGATCAGAGCTGGTCCTCCTGCTTACACCACTCATGTATCCTTTTGACATCAACACCAATGTTGCGAGCTGTGCTCTCCATGCTGTTACTGTTTTTTACAAAGTCAATGGCCTGAAGTTTAAAATCCATATTGTAACTATGAAGCTTTCTCTTCTTTGACACAGGCTGTGTTGGCACTCTATCAGGTGAGTGCTCTCGGGGGCACTGCATGTCATTCATGGTAGATAGCTGGGATGTCTGTGTACTGAGTGAACCTGTTTAACACCCTGCCTAACAGCTCTCCTAGCACCTAATTTAATATTATTACTTAACTGCCTTGGGTGACATGTGTTGCTTTGGTATGAACAGGTGTTAATCACCCCCAGTGTGGCACACAATAAAAGTGATAATTGCTCTGGTGGCTGTGCTCTGCCAGTGTTGGTGACCAACCGACCCGATCTTAATTAAACACCCGAAGCCATGGAAGTCATAATCAGTTAAAGGTATCTGCCAGCCCGGCTCATATTTAAGCACCGGCTATTATTAAAATTGCACAGTGTGATTCCCTGGCACTTATACAGGCAGGCGCTTATTTAAGCATGGGTGGTAATTCAGACAAATACGATAGTCACTAATCTGACTTTATTAGATTTTTTTAAATATAGCCATCCAAAAGGTGAAATTTGTAAAGAAAAATGAAAATTTAGGTAATCAGATGCCCATAGTTTAAAAAATAAAATTACTGCAGCTTAATGAATAGGTTCATTGGAAAGGTATTTTTGCCCTGAACAACTTTCATACTGATGTTTATGTGCAACACATACTTCTAGAGATATTTACAATTGTTTGGCATAACTCTTATGAAAAATGAAAATTGAGGCAATCAGATGGCCATAGTTTAAAAATATAATTAGTGCAACGTAATGAATATGCTCATTTGAAAGGTCTTTTTGTCCTGAACTACTTTCATACAGGCTTATTTTCCATAACTTGTATACTTTCAGAGATATTTATATTTGTTCGCATAACTCCCACTGAACTCTAAACAGCCTTAGCTTTGCAAATTAGTATGCAAATTAAGTGAAATTCTAAACAAGACAGCACATATTCCATTAAAAAGCTATCCATGGTCAGATTTCACTGACTGGAAAGTTCACTGCCTTAGAAAAGCTATAAACCAACTGAAGCTTCATTTTAAAACTGTCTGTGTGTGTCTGTGCTAGCATTAGCAAGTAACAATGATTAAAAAAACAGAAGGAAAAATATGCTTAAAGAGCAGCTGACACCTTCAGGAGAACTTTAATACAACATAATATTTAGATAAAGTTCAGCATGTATTTCACATTACTTCTTTAATCCTCCTTCCCATTATTTATTGCTGAGGTCATCTGCATGAAAACAGGATTTTTGTTCCTGAAGAGTTCATCTATTTCTGTTGCTGTCTCCCTATCTGAGGTTATAATGCACTGCTTGTGACATCACAGTTATTCTCATGGCTACAGACTGTGATGTCACAACAGACCATTATGACTTGAAATAGGGAGTAAGTACTGTTTTCCACAAAAACATCTCTATCTCTCTTCCAAAGTGTATATCTGTGGGATGTGCCACACACTTTAAAATCCTTCTGGTGCATGGTCTTTGCCCAGGGAACATTGGCGCCCATCCACAAACCACTTAGCCCTGCCTGAAACTCCAGATGGCATTCCTCCCACCATTTGCCCCAAACAGCCTCTACCATTCCTTCAGGGTTACACCAATTGAGTCTCCAATCCTCAATAAATTGCTAAAGACTCCCAATTTTAACTTTAAATTCAGCACAGCTGTAATGAAAGGGTCCTGACCAATGTGATCTAGCTTTATCTAGGGCACACACACTCAGACAACTCCTCAGAGAACAGTCTCAAATTCTGTACTCCACAGATTAGTTGTTCCTTCCTCCCAGTCATGGAAAGAACAAAAGACACCTTTCTTTCTCTGGTAGCTGTCATATTCTATTCATTGTTCTTCCTTAAGGCAGCTGTGAACTTCAGGAACTTCAGGGGATTGCCCATTGGATCCACAAGAATGGCATTCCCTCTTATTCCCCCTGGAGTGAAACTAAAGAGTCCTGCAGGCAAACTGAAGATTTTACCAAACTGGGGTGAGAACTAACAGGGCTCCCTTTGACAGAGCCCCAATGGCAGACTTCCTGCCACTCTGACTGCCACATTAGAACTTACTGATGAACATTCTAAGCTCCCAGAGAGCAGCTGACTCTAAAATGGTTATGCTGCTGCGAGAGTGCTAAACATAATAATTCTTCTCTCAGGCTAAATGAGTAAATAATGATGTCATTATGTAGAAAGCCCCTAGTGAGCTCCCCACCAGCTGCCTTTTTCTATCTGCCTAAGACTAGTACTAATTGGATTCTAGTAATTTGAGGGGACTGGGTTGTTACACGTAGTTATGTCAGCACCGCCATGCTGCGCAAGGCTGATTATGGGGCAAACTACATATGTGTATCACGCATGCACAGTACTGTAATCGTTGCATTATTACGGCTGACTCCTGCTCAGTGAGAGCACAGCATATTCTGTTCTCCACTCTTGCCACTCCTAAATCCTCTCCACAGCAATATTGGCTCTAAAAAGATCTTGTATTTAACTGCTGCAGCTTTTCTTTTTCTGTATTAACCCAAAGCATCATGGTTGAACCTAATGAACAACTACTAGACATCCTCTGTGAAACAGGGTCTGTAATCAAATGTGGCTCCTGCAGTATGTATATGTCTGTTGATTTGGACAGGTCTATGTTAGACTTCAGGGACCAGATATTCAAAACTTTGCCTCGGGGCAAAATTAGCACTGCAGTTATTTGCCATCCAAAGTGGGAAATTTGATAAAACAAAAACATGGAAATGTAGTTAATTAGACTGATATATTTTAAAAACTATACAGAGTTAAGGTTAGTGACTACCCCCTCTGTAAAGGTCTTTTTTCCTAAATAACTTTGCTGTTAGGTGTTTTTGTGTAGCTTGTAAAGTTCTCAAGAAATGTAGATTTGTTTGGCATGTGTGCAGATGCACTTACAAACAGCAGATGCTTTTTTCTCTCTCCGAGTGAACACTCAACTAGACATGCCAAGCAAATGTAAATATCTTGAAAACTATACAAGTTACACATACACAACCAATGTAAAAATTGTTCACAACAAAAAGACCTTCACAATGAGGGTAGTCACCAAGCTGAACTCTGTACAGTTTTTAAAATATAGCCAAGATGGTAGCCTGGGTAAATAATTGTCTGGAGAATAGGATACAGAGGGTAATATTAAATGCAGTCCACTCTGAAGAAAGGGGGGGTTACTAGTGGGGTACTGCAGGGTTCAGTACTAGAAGCAGTCCTCTAGAATGTCTTTATAAGCAACATTGCAGAGGGACTAGAAGGAAAAGTATGTCTCTTTGCAGATGACACAAAGATCTGCAACAGAGTTGATACACAAGGTGGGGTTTAGATTCAGTGCTAAGAAGTCCAAAATAATGCACCTGGGAAACAAAAACCCAGGGGAAGAGTACACAATGGGGGGTGAGATACTGACAACAACAAAAATGGAAAGTGACCTGGAGGTAGTCATATCAGATGACCTAAAGGTGGGCAAGCAATGTGAGATGGCAGTAAGGAGAGCTGGGGGATACTGGGATGCATAGGGAGAGGCATCAAAAGTAGAAAACAGGAAGTTGTCATCCCTCTGTACAGACAGCTGGTGAACCCCCATCTGGAGTACTGCATGCAGTTCTGGCGACCCAGTGTCTGCAAAGACATGGACAGGATGGAGGCAGTCCAGAGGAGGGCAACTAAAATGATGCAGGGTCTGCACCAGAAGGCATATGAAGAGAGACTTAAGGAGCTTAATATGTATAGCCTCAAGAAGAGGTGGGAGAGGGGAGACATGACAGAAACTTTCAAGTACCTCAAGAGAATCAACAAAGTCCAAGAGGGTAGCATCTTTCAGAAAAAGAGGTGTGCAAGAACAAGAGGGCACAATTTGAAGATTGAGGGGGGACAGCTCAGAGGCAATGTGAGGAAGTATTTTTTCATGGAGAGGGTTGTGGATGCATGGAAGAGCCTTCCTGAGGAGGTTGTGGAGTCAAAAACAGTGGTGGATTTCAAGAATGCATGGGACAGGCATAAGGCAATTCTAGGGGGTTGGCGTAGGAAGAAATAGACTGTTGGTTAACTAGGATCTGCAGCTTATCCATTAGGTAGGGAAATGGGCAGACTGGGTGGGCCAAGCGGTCCTTATCTGCCATCAGATTCTATGTTTCTATGTAAAGCAGTGCTTGTTGCTGAATCTATGGGCTCAACAACATCACTGTCATGTGAGATAGGATGCATTGTAGGTACAAGAAAAGCAATAAACTTAGCTGAGATGGAGATCCCCTGGGGTTGTAGAACTACCATAAAGCTAGCAGGTTAATTTAGGAAAAACTTCTGACAGCAGATAGAGGGAAGGACACATGTAAGCAATAATACCAGACAGGGTGGGCTTTATTGGGAAATACCGGACTGCCCAGGGGCATAATGAGGTCTGACGCTGCAGGCGGAAGGCCTTATAGCCCCTGGAAGGTCCGGTATTTCCCAATAAAGCCCACCCTGGATGGTATTACTGTGCTTAGAAAATGGCCAACCTTATATTTATATATGGTTAAAAAAATTTATATTTCACTGCTAACTGTTTATTCTTTAAGTTATTCTGTTACAAAACAGTTCCTCTGCTTGTAGTAGAAAGCATTTTTTTTTTTTATCTGGGGACTATTGAACTACTGGAGCCCCCATAGTTTGTGTTTTAATAACTCGTTTCCATGGTTATGCCGGCCATTACACACACTGATTTAGGACCAGATGTGGTTAGGGACAGCCAGAAGGTAAATGATTTATTTATTTAAATTTACAGAAACAGCATGAGTAACTGTGGGGGCAGTGCTGTGAGGGATATTCTTACTGCTGTTTCTAAAGTCATGCTTGGTAGTGTGAGATTGCAGTCGGGAGAGTGGTGCCATAGTACAGAGAATATGGCTGTGAGAATTTCTTCACTCTCCCGACCATAGAATCAGGGTGCTTTCTTTCTTTTTTTATTAAGAAGAAGCAGACAAGAAGCAAGTGGTGGGGGGGGAGGCTTCGCACAATGAAGCAAAAGGACCAATGGCTTTCATTTACTTTCTGTCAGTGTGGCAGTGTGAGATTGCAGTCAGGAGAGTGGTGCCATAGTAGAGAATACAGCTGTGAGAACTTCTTCACTCTCCCGACCACAGAATCAGTGTGCTTTTTTTTTTTTTTTTTAAGAAGAAGCAGGCAACAAGCAAGTCAGTAGTGCTGTGGGGGGACCTGTAGCTCTCACTAAGCGAGAGAAAAAACATGGCGAGGCTGGCCCGTTGGCGCAGCGGTGGGATTTCCGCTTGTGACGCTGGCGACCCGGGTTCGGGAACGGATCCGGGTCATCGGAGGGCCAGCCGCGGGGAGTAGGATCGAGCGTCCGACGGACAGCTCTCCTACTCCGGGAGGCGTGCAGCACTCTGGTGCGTGCTGGGGACCCCTGTGGAGACCAGGAGTTCCACGCAACTGATGCTCGACGTGGGGGGGGAGGAGGCTGGGCGGACGCTGGCGTCATTGCACGTCCCCGCCTCCTCCGGGGAGAAAAATTAGGTGGAAAAGATGGCAGGCAGGACCACCGATCAATGAAGCCCTCCCTGGAGAGCCTCACATTGCCGCCACCGCTGCGGGACCCCGACCAGTCACAGTTCGGGGTCACAAAGGTGGCCCACGGCCCCACCCTCCGGGGGGCAAGCCGGGGGTGACCGAGGGTCCTCAGCAGCAATTGACGGCGGTAGAGGTCTCCGGGGGCCGTGACCAGGGCGGATGGCTGCCGGTGGTCCTGCCAGAAAAAGGGCAAAATAAAAAAAAAAAAAAAAAGAAAAAACATGGCGAGCATTTGAAGTTTTCTGGGGTGCCTCAGCCAATTACAAAGCAGGCTGGGCACCACTGGAGAATGGTACTCGGTGAAGGAGCACTTGGACTGGCTCTTATTTTTTGGCTGGGCATCTATTGAAAAATAGATGCCCAGGTTGGGAGTGGTTTTAGCCAATCAGGGAAGAAAAAACATTCTTGCCATTTTCTAATAGGACTTCACACACAAATCAAAACACTCTGCACAACATATGTTTTTACAAATTCTGGGAGTACTACTCCTTTAAGAATTTTGCAGCATTAGGTCAAGACGCAAACTAAGGATTATAAAAAATAATTTTGAATATCTTCAAATTAGGTTATAAAAGTAAAACAACTTACATACTATAACATTATTCCAAGTCTGTTTGCTCTTTTAATCAGTTTTGAAAGCAAAAGGAATTGCACTTGTTTTAAGGCCTCATTTTCAGAGCCAGATGTTCATGCTGTGCACCCATTAATGGAACAAATGAGATAGCACAGAGCCATCTGCAGCATGCCCAACCAGTGTGTGCTGCCTGTCTGAATATGGGAGCTGTGGGAGTCAAGCTCACAGTGACTATGCACTGCACCTACACAGCTCACTGCAGGAAACTGACTCACAGGAGTAAAGTAAGATTATGTTTCTCAAACAGAATCGCATCTTTGACCTTGTAAGCTATTTTTATGTTGCTTGCACGCATGTGCAAGAAACATAGTGCCATCATCGGAGATTTCGGAGGTGTGTCACCTCCTCCTCCAATTCAGTCAGTGAGCTGGCAGGCGCGGCCCCTGTAAGCCAATGCATTTTGGAGCTGTCTATGACACGCTCCAAATGCAGTGACCTCTGATTAAGAAAGGAGCTACGCTTCAGTGAGCAGCGATAAAGCGTAAGCTCCCCACATGCAGGCGTCGCACCCTTGCGCGCTGTATAACCGACAGGGGTGCCCAATCCCCGCCGGGCTGAGCTGCGTCTCCCCAGTAGTGGTGCCACGCTGGGAGCCCACCCCAGCGTGGCAAGCAGTATTTTTGGCTGACGGGGTGCCCAATCCCGTCGGCTGAATGCCCCTCGTTCTTGTGCCACGCTTGGGAGCCCACCCCAGCGTGGCAAACGCCCCACACCGTCTTTTTTTTTTTTTTTTTTTAAACCGGAAACAAAACAGTCCCGCGGCACGCCTCCAGACACCCCTCCCACAACCCGCACCCACCCACTGCGCTACCCAGCCTTCCCACACCCCCTCACCCCATACTTACCTCCAGACTCTGGCGCCGACGATCTTCTGTGACCGGGAACACGCTCTGCACTCTTCAAAGCCGACCGCAAACTGAGGAAATGCCGTAAGCTGTATAATGGGCAGATAGGGGTTTCAACTTTGTTGCATATCTCAGGCATTTTTAGAATTTTTGCCAAATTTTCAACATGGGGTTTTTAGGACCCCTTCTCATGAATGATGTCACTGTCATGGCATTATTCGGGCCCGAAAGGTGATTTCGCGCAGTGACTGCGCAGTGACTGTGAAATCACCCTTTGAGCCTGAATACTGCCATGACAGTTACATCATTCATGAGAAGGGTCCAAAACCCTATGTTGAAAATTTGGTACCAAATTACAAAATGACTGTTTTATTAGCTATAAGCAGTTCCTACGCAGGCTCGTAAGTTCGTGAAATTTCAATATTTTCACTCCAGATTTTCAACATTGCCATTTTACCACACCTTCTTATGAGTAGAACAGCTGTCATTTTTCACATCTCACCCAAATGTGTTTCCGCCCATGTAGCACAGAATGGCGCAGTCGGTGTGAGAAATCAATGTACAGGACAAATTAAGAAAATCACAGTGACACTATTCATGAGCAGAGGTCTTAAAATGGCTATGTTGAAAATTTGGTGAAAAAATTCCTAAAAATGACTGTTTCTGACGTCGTTACTACAAGTTCCCACGCACGTCAGAAGGTCGCAATTTTCAATATTTTATTCCAGATTTCCAACATTGCTATTTTATCACACCTTCTTATGAGTAGTACAGCTGCCATTTTCACATCTCACCCAAAGCGTGTTTCTGCCCATGTAGCACACACAATGGGCGCAGTTGGTGTCTGAGATCAATGTACGGGACAAATTAAGAAAATCACAGTGACACTGTTCATGAGCTCAGGTGTTAAAATGGCTATGTTGAAAATTTGGTGAAAAAATTCCAAAAATGACTGTTTTACTAACGCAAGGCTAGACAGTTCCTACGACGTCAAGTTTATGAATTTTCAATATTTCTACTCCAGATTTTCAACATTGCCATTTTACCACACCTTCTTATGAGTAGTACAGCTGTCATTTCACATCTCACCCAAAACGCATGTTTTAGCCCATGTAGCGTACAATGGTGCAGTCGGTGTGCGAAATCAAAATTTGGTGAAAAAATTCCCTTCAGATGTTCTGCAATATTACTAATGAAGACATTGAACAGAACCGGCCCCAAGACCGATCCCTGCAGCACCCCACTGGTCGCCCCCTCTCCCTAGACTGCATACCATTTACCACCACTCTCTGCCTCCTGTCTGTTAGCCAGTTTCTAACCCAGTTTACCACCCTTTTCCCCATGTCCAGCCTACCCAGCTAGTTTATCAGCCTCCTATATGGGATGGTGTCAAAGGCTTTGCTGAAATCAAGGTAAGCGTTGTCCACTGCCCCACCCTGATTCACTTCCTTTGTCACCCAGTCAAATAAATCAACCAGATTTATCTGACATGATGTCACCACTGTGAATCCATGTTGTCTATGGTCCTGGGTTTCGATGGCATCTAGATGCCCCACTATCCTTTCTTTAAGCAATGTCTCCATGATCTTCCCCACTACTGAGGTGAGGCTGAATGGCCTATTGTTCCCTGCCTCCTTCCTGCTGACGGACTTGTGTAGAGGGACCACATATGCCCTCCTCCAATTCATTCATGTTGAATGACTCAGCGAACATGGCTGCCAGAGGTACTGCTATCTCCCTTCGCAGTTCTGTTAATATCCTTGGGCGTATGCCATCTGGTTCCATCGCTTTGTCTACCTTCAATTTAGTGAGCTCCTGCAGGACTCTTTTGTCCACCTCTTCACCCCCTTGGCAACTGCTGTACTGCTGTGGCCCTTGCCCCTCCCACTCTTCTGTGAATACTGAGCGGAAAGACACAGTGGATGTCTTGGGAGGAAGGCATGAAACTGTCACTTCCAAATACCTAAACAGCACATACAAGCAAGCAACATTCGGCATTGACAAATGCTCGTTAGCTGCCGGCATGCTATTAACCACAAATAGCATGCAAAGCACGAAAGGGTCATTGGCATTCCATTATGTACTCATTAGCATCTCTGCACAACGTCACCATGCCATATTGTGTGGAGGCATTGTGTGGAACCGTGGCCATCCCCTCAATCACAGGTCCGTGCTGTCAAAACAGTTCAAGCCTCATCACCCTGCCAGTCTAGAGGACTCTTCCCACCCCCTGATCACAGGTGCAAGCAGTCTATCATGTTGTAATCCTATGACCTTGGTAGTTTAGTAGATTCATAACCCCTGACTGCTAGTCTGAACAGTCTACCTTGTCTTAATCCTATTACCTTGGTAGTCTAGTGGACCCCCATCCCATATTACTGGTTCAAGCAGTCTAACCAGTCTTAAATCTATGACCTTGGTAAATTAGTGGACCCCCTTCCCTGGTCAAATGCTATATCACATCCCCTCCCATCCTGCCCATTTGGTACCCTACATGCACACTCCCTGGTGGCATCCCACTCACCCTTTATGTCCTAAAATGACAGCTGCTACAACCTCAAGTTAGCAACTAGCACAGCCCCTCCACTCACCACCATAGTTTGCCACTGTCTGAATGAAAGGAAGTGAGCATGTGCCTACTGTATTGTTTTATTTTATTTATGGACTTTTTGGATTAACACCTTTAAGCTTAGAGCTCTTTACATGGGTTTTACATCAGAGGGTTAAACAGACAGATTGCAGTATGGTTGCCCACAGGTGATAAGCACTTACAAAGTGATACAGTGTCAGGAAGTAAAACATAATGGAAACACTGAGCATTGTGCAATGAAGACACTAAGTGACAATTATGAGTGGCATTGTAAAGTGTGTGCCAGAGCATGATGTTAAACATTATTAGGCAGACAATCAGAGACAGTACTAAAATAATAACAAAAGTGAGATTAGCCCATGAGGACTAGTCAAAAAAGAAAAGGGGGGCAAGGGTGGGATGGGTAGAAAAGGTAGGGATGGATGGGGAGATGAGGGAGGGTAAAGATGGAAAGGTAGGAGAGTAGAAGGAAGGAGATGAGAGAGAGAGTAAGAGCAGCAGGGGGAGGAGAGAGGGATGGGGGAAATTAGGGGGTAGCAGAGAGGAGGTGAGGTATGGCCAACTATACAACTAGGGAGGCTAGAGTTGACCAGTTTTAAGTGCCAATAGGAAACACGCCTGCAAGCGGGTGATTCTAGTGGAAGCAGTCACAGCTAGCAGTAGCTGCTAGGTGTTACCGAAGCTTATGTTTAAAAAGATCCCAGCAAGACTGAGGAAGATGTGTCATTAGGTAGAGAGTTGAGCCAGAGTGGGGCTCTATGGGCAAAAGACCTTTGTCCCAGGGAAGTGCGGCAATGGGGGATCTGGTTGTCAGAGCTTCTGGTACGATGGGGTTGCAGTAGGGAATAAGAAGCTTCTGAACCCCAGGGTGCACCAGTCCTAGGAATACTTTTTTAGCAAGCAGGCATGCTTGGTACATAACTTGACTTTTGAATTTGAGTCAATTTGCCGGAGCATAAAGGTCACAAGTGTGAGTAAGACACGCGGCTGCGGTGAGGAGCCGACAGGCTTTATTTAGTGCCGTTTTGATATGACAGAGGGATGTGTCCATGGCAGACCCATAAAATACCAGTCCATAGTCTATTAGTGAGACAACTGAGCTATGTATAGCTAGCTTCAGGGCTTCCGAGGTCAGACTGTGTTTGTGCCTGTAGAGCAGCCCAATACGCATACTGACTGCTTTGGCAATATTGCCAATATGGCGAGCATAGGACAAAGTACTGTCTATAGTAATTCCCAAGTATTTAAAATGCTGAACTAGCTCCAATGGAGAACCCTTATCATTAGTGATACAAAGAGGGTAGGACTTGTGCCTGTTTAGGGAGCTAGAGAAAAGCATAGTTTTAGTCTTTTTATAGTTCATTACGAGCTTGTGGTCTCCGAACCATTTCTCTACATTGTCAAAGCTAAGTTGTAGCTGGTTCTCGAGAAGTGTGGGGTCAGGATTGCTAGAACAGATAACAGTGTCATCGGCGTATAGCAGGATATGACCCTGGCAGGAGTTAGGGAGCTTGTTTAGGAAGATACTGAACAGGAGGGTTCAAGGATGGACCCTTGGGGGACTCCCCAGAGGACAGGTCTTCTGTCAGTGAGGACATCGCCAATCTTCACTTGCTAAAAGCGGTTATCAAGGTATCATTGGAAAGCCCTATACCAGTTAGCTGGTCAATCAAAAGGGCATGATTAACCATGTCAAAGGTTTTGGTTAAGCGAGTGAGAGAGGGGGAGTGAGTGAGCTCAACGGAGTTGTATTCTAACTGCTGCAAATGGTGGCAATGCAGGCAGAAGCCCAATACAAAAGGGCAGCCTGCAACATGGCAGAAATGGAATGAGCGAGTGAGAAAGGGGGAGTGAGCGAGCTCAATGGAGCATTGTCAGGACTGCTGCAGATTTCTTTGTGGGCAGAAAAAGGTGCCAACAAAGGCAGGAGCCCAGTACAAAAGGGCACGCTGCAGCACCAGGAGAAACAGAATGAGTGAGTGACCTCAATGGAGCTCTGTCGGGACAGCTGTGGATTTCTTTGTGGGCAGAAAAAGGTGCCAATGCAGGCAGGAGCCCTGTACAAAAGGGCAGCCTGCAGCACTGGGAGAAACACAATGAGCGAGTGACAGAAAGGGAGTGAGCGAGCTCAATGGAGCTCTATCATGACTGTTGCGGATTGTTTGTTGGCAGAAAAAGGCAGCAATGCAGGCAGGAGCCCAATACAAAGGCCAGCCTGCAACACTGGCAGAAGGGGAATAAGTGAGTGACAGATGAGTGAGCAGCAGGCTCAACAGACCTGAGTCGGGACTGCTGCAGATTTCTTTGTGGCCAGAAAAAGCCACAAACAGAGGCAGGAGCCCAGTACAAAGTCGACTGGCAGACATCTGTTCTGTATGTTAATAAAGGTGAGCGTGATCATTCTCATGGTTGTAAGCATGGTCTCATGCACATTCTTAGGGTATGAGAACTGTGAACCAAAGGTGAGCGGTTCTGATACGCTAAGAATGTGAGATCACTCTTACAACCATAAGAGTGGTCTCATTGCCGTAATAATACTTTATTGATCAAGCATGATCAAAAACATATTAAATATTTAAAAAAAATACCTGAATATGCCTCTTTCCAGAGCAACTGCACGTGAGACACTCTTGACAGAATAAGAGTGTGTCAAGCACAGAGGAAAGGAGCACACCGATTGGCTGGGAGCACTCCCTTGATCTATAATGAGCTTATAAAAAATTCTATAAGGCACTGTAGGCTATTTAATCTCCCACTGCTACAGCCCAGCACTGACAATAACTGTAGAGGATTCTGGGATTTCTGGTTACAGCAAAAGTCAGCCTGGAAGTTAGCAGAATTGTCCTGATACACTCTACTACACTGCAGTAAACAGTAAGTTAAAAAAACCAAGCATTTGTCAATGCCGAATGTTGACTGCATTGGTGTATTGAGCTCACTCACTGCCACTCTGTCACTCGCTAAGCCTGTTTCTCCCAATGCTGCAGGCTGCTCTTTTGTACTCGGCTCCTGCCTTCGTTGGCACCTTGTTCTGCCCACTAAGAAATCCGCAGCTGTCCCGACAGAGCTGCATTGAGGTGGCTCACTCCACCTCTCTCACTTGCTCATTCCGTTTCTCCTGGTGCTGCGGGCTGCCCTTTTGTACTGGGCTCCTGCCTCTATCTGTGGCTCTTTCTGGCCACAAAAGAAATCTGCAGCAGTCCCGACTCAGGTCTGTTGAGCCTGCTGACTCCCCGTCTGTCACTCACTCGTTCCGTTTCTGCCAAAGTTGCAGGCTGGCTTTTTGTACTGGGCTCCTGCCTGCATGGCTGCCTTTTTCTGCCAACAAACAAATTTGCAACAGTCATGATAGAGCTCCATTGAGCTTGCTCACTCCCTTTCTGTCACTCGCTCGCTGTGTTTCTCCCAGTGCTGCAAGCTGCCCTTTTGTACAGGGCTCCTGCCTGCGTTGGCACCTTTTTCTGCCCACAAAGAAATCCACAGCTGTCCCAACAGAGCTCCGTTGAGGTTGCTCACTCCCCCTGTGTCACTCACTCATTCTGTTTCTGCTGGCGCTGCAGCCTGCCCTTTTGTACTGGGCTCCTGCCTCTTTTGGTGCCTTTTTCTGCCCACAAAGAAATCTGCAGCAGTCCTGACAATGCTCCGTTAAGCTCGCTCACTCCCCTTCTCTCACTCGCTCATTCCATTTCTGACTGCGTTGCAGGCTGACCTTTGGTATTGGGCTCCTGCCTGTGTTGCCGCCATTTGCAGCAGTTACAATACAGCTCCATTGAGCTTGCTCACTCCCCCTCTCTCACTCTCTCATTCTGGTTTCCCCACCACTGCAGGCTGCCATTTTGCACTGGGCCCCTGCGTGCATTGCTGCCTTTTTCAGCCCACAAACAAATCTGCAGCAGTCCCAACAGAGCTCCGCTGAACTCACTCACTCCACCTCCCTCACTCGCTCATTCCGTGTCTCCTGCCGCTGCAGGCTGCCCTTTTGTACTGGGCTCCTTCCTGCTTTGGTGGCTTGTTCTGGCCAGAAAGAAATCTGAAGCAGTCGTGACACAGTTCCATTGAGCTCGCTCACTCCCCCTCTCTCACTCACTCATTCCATTTCTGCCTGCGCTGCAAGCTAGCTACTTGTACTTGGCCCCTGCCTGTGTTGCTGCATTTTCTGCCCACAAAGAAATCCAGAGCAGTCACAATAGAGCTCCGCTGAGCTTGCTCACTGCCACTCTGTCACTCACTCATTCTGTTTCACTTGGCGCTGCAGGCAGCGCTTTGTATAAGGGGCTCTTGGCTGCACTGGCACCTTTGTCTGTCCACAAAGAAATTCACAGCTGTACCGACAAAACTCTGTTGAGGTTGCTCAGTCTCCCTCTGTCACCGCTCATTCTGTTTGTCCTGGCACTGCAAGCGGCCCTTTTCTACGGGGCTCCTGCCTGCATTGGTGCCTTTTTCTGCCAACAAAGAAATCCGCAGCAGTCCTGATAGAGCTCCGTTGAGCTCACTCAGTCCCTGTCTCACTCACTCATACTGTTTCTCACACCGCTGCAGGCTGGCCTTTTCTACTGGGCCCCTGCCTGCACTGATGCCTTTTCCTGCCCACAAAGAAACCCACAGCAGTCCTGACAGTGCTCCGGTGAGTTCGCTCACTCCCCCTCCCTCACTTGCTGTCTCATTCTGTTTCTCCCAGTGCTGCAGGCTGCCCTTTTGTACAGGCCTCTTGCGTTGGGGCCTTTTTCTGCCCACAAACAAATCTGGAGCAGTCCCGACAGAGCTCAGTTGAGCTCGGTCACTCCCCCCCTCACTCGTTCCATCTTAATCTGTCCCAAACACTGATGTCCCACAGTGACTGTGCTATTCTCCGTCAGGAGTGCAAAAACATATTTTAGCCAGGATGTGAAAAATGACAGCTGTACTGTTCATAAGGAGGTGTGAAAGAATGCCACTGTTAAAAATGTGATGCGAAAATATTACAAATTTGCAAAGTTACATGGGTGCGTGGAAACAGTTGAACACATGCTTGTAACACAGTCATGTTATGGAGTTTTGACACCAAATTTTTAACATAGGGATTTTAGGACCTTTGCTCATGAACAGTGACACTGACATTTTCTTAATCTGTCATGAACACTGATTTCCCACAGCAACTGCTTTATTCTGTGCCGCAACTGTGAAACCACATTTCAGCCATTATGTGAAAAATGACAGCTGTACTGCTCCTAAGGAGGTGTGAAAAAATGCCATTCTTGAAAATGTGGCATGACAATATTACGAATCTGCAAAGTTACAAAGGCGAGTGGAAAGTGTGCAACACACACTTGTAACACACTCATTTGATGGGCTATCATCACCAAATTTTCAACATAGGCATTTTAGGACCTCTGCTCATGAACAGTATCACTGCCATTTTATTAATCTGTCCCGGACAGTGATTTCCAACAGTGACCGCTCTATTCTGCGCCGGAACTGCAAAAACACATTTCGGCCAGGATGGGGAAAAATGACAGCTGCACTGTTCATATGTAGGTGTGGGAAAATGGCAATGTTGAAAATCTGGAGTGAAAATATTATAAATTTGCGAAGTTACGAGCGTGCGTACAAACTGCGCAATGCACGCTCGTAACACAGTCATTTTATGGAGTATCATTACCAAATTTTCAACATACCCATTTCAGGACCTCTACTCATAAACAGTGTCACTGTCATATCCTTAATCTGTCCCGAACACTGATTTCTGACAGTGACCGTGCCATTCTGCACCGGAAGTGCAAAAACACATTTCCGCCAGGATGTGAAGAATGACAGCTATACTGTTCACAAGGAGGTGTGACAAAATGCCAATGTTGAAAATCTGGCATGAAAATATTGCAATTAGAAGGTTACGAAGTGCGTAGCAACTCGCGCAGCGCCGTCAGAAACAGTCATTTTTTGATTTTTCCCACCAAATTTGCATCATAGGCTTTTGAGAGCCCACCTCATGAACACTGGCACTGTTGTTTCATTAATTGGACCCTAGAGGATTCAGTGCACTGACCGCAAAATCACCTTCGGGCCTCATTAACTCCATGACAGTGACAGTATTCATGAGGAGGGGTCCAAAAAAACCCATGTTGAAAATTTGGTGTCAAAATTCCAAAAAATGTCTGAGATATGCAGCAGAGTTGGAAAAAACCTATTTATTACATTATACAGCTTACCGGCATTTCCTCAGTTCGCGGTCGGCTTTGAAGAGTGCAGATGCGTTCCCGGTCCACTGAAGATCATCGCACCCAGCTCTGGAGGTAAGTATGAGGTGACGGGGGTGCGAGGAGGCAGGGTGCGCAGTGGGTGGGTGCAGGTTGTGGGTGGGGGAGCCGAGAGACTACAAGGGACAGTTTCCTTTTTTTCAGGTACAAAACAAAAACTAAAGACTTTGTGGACCGCTTTTCCCTTTACAGATCAAGTGGCATGCTGGGGTGGGCTCCCAGCATGCCACCAATGGCTTTTTGGGGCCAGCTGTAGCCGATGGGGGATTGGGCACCCCATCGGCAAACAACAAAGGGGGAGATTCATTTGTGCCAACAGGGATTTAGCACCCCGTTGCAAACAAAGGGGGATTCCTTTTGCCCGACAGGGATTGGGCAGCCTGTCGGCAAACAGTTAAACAGGGGGAGGGCTACATTATGCCGACGGGGAGTGGGCTCCCCCGTCGGCAGAAAAACATGGTGGAAGGGGGTTAATATTGTTTGTGAACATGGCGGCAACCCGCCGTCATGTTCACAAACAATATCAGGGTTTTTACATCCCGCCCTGCAATGACGGGTAGCGCCCTCATTGCAGCGGATGGCTTACTCTGCAATGACGAGGCAGCCCCTGATTGCAGTGGCTAAATTGTCACTAGTTGGTGCAAACATTCCAAACTTTTGTCACCAGCAGCCTGCCACGGCATTGGGGGAAGTGGGACAAGCCTTTGCAGGCTGTGGGGGCATTGGCCACAACAGTGCCCTGCCTCTACAGCCTGCTTCTCGGCACGCTGTCCCAATACGTTTCTTGCACTGCGCACAATCAACATAAAAAAAAAAAAACTGGCATATAAAGTGCAAATTAGGCCAGCCCCTCAGTTGGGTGTGGGGATCATAGTGAGGTCAGTTCAACTTTAATCTTTTTATAGAATCATCAACCACTGGTTTCCACTAACCAGTGATTTATGACACACTGCAACTTCTTTAGGGTGAGTGGTAAAATTGATCACACTTTTTGCACGATGGTTTCCGTGAGTGCTATGCCCCAGTTTTCTGAAATCAATGCTTTTTCAGCTTATTTTTGAGGTAGGACTCCACTTTGTTTTAGGCAAGTGATCACTGTCAGGGAGTCAGGACATCTTCACTGATGGTACGTATGCCTAACTCAGAGTTGATCTCTAAATCAAAAATAACCTGAAAATCATGATACCTGCCAGTAACTGGGACAAAACACCTACAGAACCCTTTATGCTAACAGTGAGATGAAGTTCACCACCCAGTCTCCCTGAAGAAGTGGTACTACACTATGAAATGTTGATGAGTGGAAATCTGTGGGTGATCCAGTAAAAGATTATTATAAATCGGAGGAGCATCCTGGCCAATCACTGCACTTCCTTCAGTTGTGCGTGAAGTATTCTTATTGCCATAAAAGTGCCTCACAAATTGAGCATAAGCGGTCTTCTTGACTGCTTGTGCAGCTAACCTCGTTAAATAAAAACATTCTTTTATTTAATAACATTAATGATCTATAATAAGTTTGTGGGCCCAGCTGGGGGCATCTTATGGCTATAAGAGCATTGTCTTGCATCCTTAGAACCACAGAACTGGTCACCTTTGGTTCACAATCCTCTGGTCCTAGAGCACACGGGGCAACCCTCTATAGCCATAACAGGCCCTCTGACTGGACCCATACATTTATAAATAAAGTTTATAGACAGTAGCTAGAAGTGTGATGAGTCTAACCAATGGCACATATACAATTTAATTTGGTCCATCAGGAACAGACTTAATCCCTGGGTTTTTTTTTTTCTACGATTTGAAGGCCCCTGAGGCATTACACATCAAAGATTTACAGTTCCCCTATATAAATTAAAAGGAATCAAGGCATATTTGGAAGGTGTCTGTGTAAGTAGAAGGAGTTAAACTTACGAAAGGTGGCATCAGTCCTATTCATCCAGAAAAGCAGCTCCACTAGGAGGAAGACATGTGAAAGCATCTTCATCCTGGTTAATATTATTAGAAGCCTGTAAAGAAGTAAAATATACTGATAGTGGAATTATCACATTAGGACTGTAATATCATTATTCTTTGTAGTGCTTTAGCAATTATTCCCAACAAGGTAAGAGTTGTAGGCTAACAAAGTATGAGTAACATTAAGACAAATGACTTCTTTCTCAAGCGTTACTATATTGTCACATCATAAGGTCCTATAGAGGTTAAAGTCCACCTCAAGGGACTTAGTGTGAAAAAAATGGCAAAAAACTTTTTTTTTAATCAGTACTTCTTAGATTATTCATCACAACATAGTTCTTAGGCAGTTAGGATTGCTTGTTTCTAAATATTCCAGACACCCTCATGTACATGTGCAGCAATCAACATGGTTAGATAGTTCAGATACTTTGCAATAGAAATTTTTCTAGAGATTTTTTTCTCATGTGGTCCTATACCAGTGCTGCAGTGAGGCAAACAATTTCCCTAGTGATATCACAGAAATTTCAGGAAATATCTGACCACCTTAGTTGCTACAACTGTACATTTATGTGCACAGACAGTGTGTCTCTTATGTTCATAAGAGTGCATATTCAGCTTTTTGGGTGAGAGACTGTAAAGCGAAGTTGAGAAACACAAATGACTTGAGAAGACTTGGGGCTGGCAGTATAGCTTAGAGGTTAGAGTACCGAGCTATGAATGAGCTTGGTAGATTCAGCAGACCTGGGTTTGATTCCCACAACCCCACTTGCAGATACTGTGTGACTTTGAGCAAGTCACTTAACCTCCCCAGTGCTCCTGGGTCACCCCTGAAAACAGGCACCAGCTCTAGTGGGCCTTACCCAGTTACCAAAGACCAAATTAAATTAAAGAAACCCATGAACATAACAAGGGTGTCTCATGCTAAATGTTCTAAATGTTAAGGTTCTAAGTACAGCTGGCAAAGCTCATTTCCACTCAGACAGGTTTCTATAATTTTCTATAGAGTTAAATATTTGATTTCAAGCTCAAATTCAAAAAAAAAAAAGGAAAAGAAACAGAAATCTCAAAAATGATTTATGTGTTAGTATGTACAGTTCCTGCGTCTTTTATGGTTATAAAGAGTTACTTCTTTAGCCATTTGTCTGTCACAACTGCTCATCTTCACGTTACAGTTCTACCACCCAAAGAACTTGAGAATTCACTCTTGTAACTATGAGAGACCCAGTACAGTACATCAAAACATGCAACACAAGAACAGCAGATTTAGAGACAGAAGTAGCCTAGTTTGCCCATTGTGACTGTACTCTACTTCTCAGCAATTACAAGATTTAACACTCACATCCCTCATGTATTTATCTAAAGTTTGCCCTAAAGGTAAACACTATCCTTGAATCAATTATAGTGGTTGCAGGCTGTTCCAAACCCCAACCACTCTCTGTGTGAAGGAATACATTATTTGATCTCCTCTGATCTGTTTCCCTGGCAGTACAAATCATGGCCCCTGGATATTTTGGTCTCCCCTTTAATTTAGTGCTTAAGCTCCATCTCAGAATGTTATCTTGAACAATCCTATACATGTGTCCCAATATCTTTCGCCTTTTCTCATGTGTCCTGTTCTCCAACCTTTTTATCATCGGAGTGATTCTCTTATGAACTGTCTCCATTCTTGCAATATTATTTTGAAAGTATGATGTGAAAAGCTGGCAGCACTATTCCATGTGGATACAGCTGCATAATCTGTTCTATTTACAAATTTCATCTAATGCACCCTTGTATGTGGTTTGCCATTTGAAAACTATTTCACAAAGCACACATTGTATTACCACAGGTCACTATGTATTATAACTCCTAAGTACCTCTTCTCCTCAGTTACGTTAAGTTTTTCCCCATTTAAGTGCCACATGGTCTTCATGTTCCTCCTCCTTCTGTTCATGACTTTGCATTCATCCACAGTTAATTTAATTTTCCATTTTTTCTGCCCAATCGACCACTCTTATCAGGGTCCCATTGAAGTATATTTACCTGCATCCTTGTTTCTATCATTCATCCTAGTTTTGTGTCATGTACAAATTATTCTATCCAGGCCCTCATCGAGATCTCTTATATAGAAATTGAATAAAATAGGTCCCAGAAACAAGCCCTGGAAGGCACTTTTGGTTCCCTCACCTGCATTTGATATAAAGCCATTTACCCTCACCCTCAGTCTTCTGCCAGTTAACCAGCTACTGATCTGATTTAGTGTGTTATCCTTAATGCCTATCAAATGTAACACATTTAATTGTTTGATATGTGCAATGTGATCAAATGCCTTCCTGAAATCTAGATAGAACTATATTAACTGAGATTCCCTAATCTGGGTTTCTGCTTAGTGGTTAATAAAATCTCAATAGGTAAGTCATGCATTACAACCTTCTCTTTGCAAACCCATGCTGCTCTGTATCTATTTTAACAGCTGCATTTATGTGATAGTCTATCCTTTCTCTAGAAAATTATTCCAGAGTTTTACCAAATGATCTTTAGTTTTTCATATCCCCTCATCATGGAGTCTTGGGCTGACAACTTGCATAACACACTGCACCTTTGCTGCCACTAGTTTATTGTTTGCAAACTATTGAGCTGTGCCCTTTTCATTCCTTTATGCACTTGCTTGCACAGTAACAGGCCTAAACGTAGGACAGACACACACGAAATGTGCTTCTCGGAAGAAGCCATCTCCCTTAACTTTGGAACGTGTTCTCGGAGGTGAAGCACAAATTTGCAGTCAGTAAATTCCTGTACCTGTACTCAAAGTGAAGTCACAGCTAGATTACATATAAAACTAGAATAGCTGCATAATGTACAAGATGTACAAACAACAAATGGGGGGGGGGGACACACAAGAGAAATCACAACAAAACTATTACAAATGATAAAAGACTAAATTGGACTAAAATCTAAATGGGCTTATTACACATATTTTTTTAAGCATTACTTTGCACACAGTAAAACCTTCCACATGAATGAAGCAATACAGAGAGTTATAGTGAATGTGGTGGAGGTTACAGTAGTTATGCATACAGATGACACACTTTTGTTTCTGAGAAAGCACGAAACAAATCTGGCATCACTACTTGACAACACCAGAGGAGTTTGGGCAAGCTTTAAGGTAAACATGGATAAAACAGAAATCACACTCCTTAGTGGGGCATACACAAGGGTATTAACAAGCGCTTGCACTTTTAAGTGGGAGAAAACACAATTTAGATATTTGGGGGTACAGATTCCACTTAACCTAGTCAGACTTACTGAAGTAAACTATCCACCATTGCTGATAGCGATGGAGGTGGATCTGAGAAGATGGGACACCTTATCATTATCTATCATGGGGTGGGTGGAGGTCATTAAAACAAATGCCATTCCTTGCTTCTTAAACCTATTTGATCCTTGCTAGTAAGGGTTCCATGTCAATATGGCAAAGATTACCGAATGATTACAATGTGGGAAAATATTACATTGACCGCTATAATAATGGCCGCATGATCCAGCGATGGAACTAATTGGCTACATATACATAGGCATCATCTATTTAGGGTGATTATGCCACAACTCATAACTGTACTCTTCATCTTGCACTGGATGCCCCCATAAACACCCCTTATCCCACATAGCCACCATAGTCACGGAGGGGCTTCACCCCTGCACCCCTCTACCCCCATCTAAAAGATACCTACTCCACGGCACACTTGGATAGTGGGGTAAGCTATATCTTTGGTCTCCAAAATGCTGGATCGCTCTTCGGGTTGCCGTTATTGTACTGCACCCAAATACATTGTCGCTCTGTTTGTTCCATCTCCCATTGTATTTTCACTCTTCTGGATTTGCCCAAATGTAGTCAGCCTAATTCCATCACTGTATTCATGTGATACCCCAGTAAGGCTAGACAGGCAGGTCTTGACCTGATTGAGAAAGGAAAGGTGTGGTCTAGGTTCTTATAGTACAATAACAAACCCCAACTGCCATGGCAGTTACTGTTGGAGGACAACAAAAAAGTGAGTCTGGGACTCCCCAGCCTTCTACGGTACTTTAACACATACCAGTTGTAGCACCTCCATGCCTTCCTAAAACCAGAGGGAAACTCAGAATGGCTAGCAATTAAAGGTGAGGCAGAGGTCATAGTGCAGATTTAAAAAAAATAGACACTCCAATGATTAAGGGGTTAAGAAACCTGTGGTCTTGACAACTTAATTTCAACATGCTTTCAAGCTTTAAAACAAGGAAAGGAGTCAACAGAACAGGACCCCTTGACCCTAATTACAGCAACAGCAGGATTCTCCCTGACAGAATAGACCCTATCTATAAGGTATGGGACATAAAAGGCCTGAGTATTCTTGATGAAATACTCTAAGAGGAGGGTCAAATCCATACACTCAATATATACTGAGTTCCAACTACCTCAAAGAGATCTTTACTGTTATTTACAGATCAGGCACTATGTGTCATCTGACCCATGTAAGACCTCCCTACAGAAATAACTGGGCCCAATTAAAAGATCTGTAAACACAATGAGGGAGGGCAGAGGAGACCAACACTTGGTATCACAATCATACCAAATAAGTAACACTACACAGCCCCAGAATAGATCAGGTATTCAATCAAGGTGGGAAACTGAGGCAGACATTTCTATGACTGACCAGGAGTGAGACAATTGCTGGCAAGGGACCCAACAGATGACAACCTCTAACATGTGGAGGGACCACAGGCTGAAGGTGGTCAACAGATACTTTAAAACCTTAGTTGAAACAGCTATTTCAGCAGACTAGCCTCAGATGGATGTTGGAGAAACTGTTGGACACAGGCTTATCATAAGCACAGTTTCTGGAGCTGGCCTCTACTAGCACGTTTTTGGAGAGAGGTTGCAGAAGCTACAGGAGTGACCCTGGGGATTGAACAACTATTACACATTGAATAGCAATGGTTAGGAACTGATATCTGAGCTGGAAGGACAACTGTTTCAAGCGGAGTTTGTTACACACTCTCTGACCTTGAGGAGAAAAGCAGAAAAGCAAGGTGGCATTGCTTAAAATCTTTTATAAAATATATGCCACTGCTGCCTCTGCATTTGTCTCCTTTCCAGGCCATCTTAATGTAACTATCGCTGTGCAAAATTCTCCTGATGCTGTGCTTGTTTCTTTGTAGGTGGAGGAGCCTGCTGTTGGTGGCATCTGGGGATTTTTCCTGAGGTGGACCAGGACCCTGCCTAGAGACATCAGCCCTTCTGAAAGGCTTATTGCATCTAGAGACTGCTTGCAATAGTGTTTCTTCGGTGGCCTTGGAACAAGACAGAACAAGCAAACAGGATATCGCCCAGTGTTGTTGACAGTTCTACCATGAATTAATTTAAAACTAAAATAGATCTCCATTTTGGTTACAACAAATTTCAATTTTAAAAATTGGATAGGCAAGCCTTATTTTTTATGTTCAGGCTTGAACTTACCTATGAAACCTATGTTATAGCAGGAATGTTTAAAGTTCCATTTTTCTTGGACTCAGAAGCTTTATTAAGTTTTGTTCTTAGAATTATTGTGACCACTTTACCTGCTGCTTAAAACTCTAGTAGTAGTACGAGTAGCGTGAAATATGTTTTATGGTATTAACTTAACAATACTGGACAGATTGGAAACACAATAATTATTTTTATTAACTTGTACTAGATAATATTTATGATGGTCCTTATTTTATTAAAAAGTTAAGTTTAAAATTTTGCACTGTATGCTAATCTGGTCACATGACCCAGCACTATATATGTCTGATGCCACAACTCATAGACTGATCATAGATACCAGACGCTGTACTCGCTAGCTCCAAGCTGCCTAAAGCTTAATGCAGACCAAATTTGCTTTTGTTTTAAAAAGTTTGAGTTTTAAGCTGCTTTTCCAACAAATGAGTAGTTGAATACTTGGAATAAATATGGCTCCTTATTCAGCTTTTTCTTATAAAATAGCATTTTTGCCTAATTGTGGCCTGCAGTATTTAAAGGAACCAGCTGGAGAGCTGCGTAGTCGATTAAAACACTAGAAGGCTGCCGCTAACACTGCAGGAGTTCTTAGTACTCTCTCAGATTTGAGACAGGTATTGTGGTTGTGGAGTCCAGTAATGTTTGGAAAGTCTTCTAAGAAGCAAGTTATTGAATCATACCATCAACTATTGTGTTTTCTATAGAAAAGTGACTACTATAGACACAAATAGGCTGTCATTTAAACCATGTTCTGTGTAAATCCACATTTTAAATTTTAATCCTTTACTATATCACTTGATTAGTATCACAGATAGAGATATGAGCACCAGGGGTATACCACGGTGATTTATCATGATAAGTCACTAATATTAAAAGAAATAAAGTAAGCACCCACAGTCACAGACGCACAGAAGACTGTAGTTCAAAACATGGAAAATCCTTTAATTCATCCTCAGTTTAAAGTGCAAAATACATACTGCATCAGGAAGTATCATGAGGTATGCTGCCAAAAAGGACTACTGACATTTCGCATGGCCACTGCCATGCATCCTCAAGTAGTATGACCACATTCACTTGGCTACCTTATAACCAATCAGTTTCTAACCAACCTTAAGTGGCATTCAATTACGATAAACACACAATACTCTATAATAAAATATTTTTTTTTAAACTTTTACATTCTTATTATACTGTTATATTTTCATATTTATAACATTAGTCACAATATCATACATTAGCCAAAAGCATGGATTATTTCTCAGAGGTTAAATATTACATTATATAAATTACCAATGTAATTGACATTTCTTAATATATTATTTTTTTTTTAATATATATGTATATATTTCATACATCTATAATGTATTTTTCTCTTTACTCTTTGAAGAATATCCAGGTACATACTTCATAATAAATGGTGGTGACTGTATTTATACTAAACCCTTATGATATTAGAACACTAAATATTTCATGTTAATATCATTTTTCCATATGATTTTCCTTAACATTATATTTCTTCAAAAGGCAGCCAAATCTATATGCCATTAAGTCCCATCTCTGTTCTAGCCCCAATTCATAGATCCACTAACTTTCCTTCTTCCACTATTTTTCAAAATATCCCTCTCTAGGCCCCCATTTTATCAGTTCAATTCCACTAAATGTAATTTCATGTGGATTTTTAGGATGTGCCACTATATGTTGTACAATAGCATAGCTAATATATTTATTATGTATTGCTCTAATATGTTCTCCCATCATGATTTTGAGTTGCCTTATAGTTCTACCTACATAAAAAGCACTACAACTGCAGGCCACTTTATAAATAACTCCTTTACTATTACAGTTAATAAACTGTTTAGTATCTATTTCTTTCTAAGTACTGGGGTTGATTAATGTTTTACATGGGCTAATGTAGTTACAATATTTACTTCGGCCACATCTGAATATTTCTGAGGGGAGAGGGGGAAGTACAGTGAATGCAGGTTTCTGTACTGTTAGCATACTGTTGACCACCATATCTTTAATGGTTTTATTACATCTAAATGTTACTTGGGGTCCCTTATTAACCACGTCTCGTAATTTTGGTTCTAATTCCAGTATAGACCAGTTTTTGCAGATAATATGTTTCACTGCATTAGCTTCACTGGAACAAGTGGTGACAAATGGGGTAATCAATGGTTTTTATTGTGTCCTTTTCTTACATTTTAAAGCTTGTTCTCTATCCATTTTTTCAACTAGATCTACAGCTGTGGCTATACTACAACTAGTATAGCCTCTTTCCTTAAATCTTTGAATCTGTTGGCTGCATTTTGCTACAAACTCTTCATGTTCAGTACAATTCCTATATGTATGAATTAACTGGCCCTTAGGTATGTTAAAGCAAGTATGTGGTACATGACAGCTATTATATCTTAATAGACTATTTCTGTCCATAGGTTATGGTAAAGTGTTGTACAGATGTCTCCCTGTTTATTTCTATAGATTCTCAGTTCCAAAAATGTGATCTCATCTATATTTACCGTGATTTTATGCCTTAAACAGCTACTTGTATTTCCTAGCCATTTTACAAATGAATTGAGTTCCTCCAGGGTACCTTTCCAGATAAAACAAGATGTCATCTATAAAGTGCCACCACAAATCCAGTTTTGTAAGAAATGGATTTGTGGCAGTGCCATCTAATTCCCACTTGCCAACAAACAGGTTGGCAAAACTAGAAACCATAGTGGCCCCATGGCTGTTCCTTTAACTGTAAATACATTTTATTCTGAAACATAAATACATTCTTAGTTAAGACATGTTCAGCCATTTCAATAAGGAAATCTGTGGGTACATTTACTTGTTCAACTTCTGTTATGAAGTTTAAAAATATTTCATTGCCTCCAAGCCTTCTTGGTGTGGTATCACTGTATATAGTGTGTTAATGTCTAAAGTCACAAAATACCAGCTTTCATCCATGTCTAGATTTTCTGCTATATTTACTATTTCCATTGAATCTTTTACATATGACCTGAGGTTCTGGACTTTAGGTTGTAAATGATGATCTGTATACATAGATATAGGTTCAGTAAGCCACCCCTTACCCAATATTATGGGTCACCCTGGTGGTCTTTTCAAACTTTTATGGATTTTAGGGGTTGTATAGATCACAGGTGTTATGGTGTGTGTTACTGTCAGGGCCCTATATTCTGTTTCCGTTATATATACCTTTAAAAGCCCATATTAGTGTTAAATCCACCTGTGATTTAAATTGTGATATTTGATTTTTCAATGTTCTAATATTGTGTATTGTCACTTAACTGCATTTCAAATTCTGCAATGTAGTCAGCTGTATTCATTATTACAATTGCCCCCCCCATCAGCTGGTTTAATGACTATGTTATTATTTTCCCGTAGATCATGTAGGGCATGTATTTCTTGTAAGCTACAGTTATATGTCCCCTTCTCTTTCGGGCTTTTTTTAAAAGCTCAAGATTTTGTTCACATTTCTTAATAAACAGTGACACCACATTATTATAGTTAGGGCAATACTGTGAAGTTAGATGAAAAGTTCCACCAATGAAAGCAGCATCGTCTGGACTTTTTTGTTGTTGTTATCATCATCATCATCATCATCATCATCATCATCATCATCATCATCATCATCATCAAACATGCATCTAAATGTTAGGTTTCTGGCAAGCCTGTGCAGATCTAATATAGTGGAGAAGTAATTAATAGTAGCTGTGGGTGAAAAAGACAGTCCTTTCATTAGCACATTTTCTTCACTAGAAGTCAAAATATGGCTAGACAAGTTAAATATAGGTAATGTCTGTGATTGTTCTAGTTCCAAATTGCTATGTTCTGAAACTGATTGGGGAGGTGGAAGTACAATCTTCTAGGCACCTTTGTATTAACAGTCATTCCTTCGTTTTCCTCCGAGCCATCCCCTCCTCCTCTGAATTGGGAGGGCATTTGGAAGCATGTGCGGCGTTGGCTGCGCCATACACCCTGCTCTAGTGCAGAGTACTGTCTCTGTATTCCTTCTCCCAATTCTTCCTGTGAGCTATTACCTGGTTCTGATCTATCTGTATCAGATGGTCCTGTGGTGTAGTTAAGCACGTTGTTGTCTGTTGTTTCGTGCTGAACCAGGTTCTGTTTTTTTTCAAAATCGATTTCTCGGGGGTAGTAACGGATGTTCCAGCTTTCTCTGCCCAGTCAAAAACTCTATTAAACTTGTAATCATTCTCGTCCCTTAAAAACTTCTTTTGTTTTTGTTTTTAAAGTCTAATGTCATATCTGGTTACTTATTATATAACAGTTTGTTATATCTTATAAACTCTTCAGGGGTAGCATTAGTTTTTAATAATAATAATACAGTTTCTGCAATTGCATCAGTTAAACTTTCATGAGCAATCCTAGCATATGTTAATATTAGCTCTATATTCTTAATGGATGCTTCTTCCATATTTTGTCGCCATTTATGCATAAACTCAGCATTTTTGGTTCCATGCGACGGCTTGTTCGTTATGCGCAAACCCCGAAGTACCCTTTTGATTTGTAAATAGGCTTCTAGTGTTACTTTGTGCCAATACATATGCCTACCTTTTAAGACTTGTTTTTCAAGCATCCTGAAGTGCGTTTTATTCTCCATTTCACCCATGTTTTCTCCTCCAGTTTGGTTCTTTTGCAGATTTAAAATTGGGTTTACGTCATCCACCATTGAAAAAACTCTTGCAGCAAATCCTCCTATTGGGATCTCCTCCTGTGGTGTGGTTCCTCCCCTATGTTCTGTATTCTTCCTCTGATTAGCCATGTTCACTATGACGTGTATTTCAGAAATAAGGAAGTTGTAGATTTCAGTTCGGAACAGCAAACGTGGGTAATTTAAACCACAGCCAAACTTGCTTGCAGTTTGTTGCACTCGTTCTCTCTACAGATTTTTCACTCGTATTACTTCAGTAGTTAATTTATCAGATCTTAATGTCCATTTTTACTCCACAACAGTGGAAACCTGTGCTCCTAATTTTGTTATAATGTGTCACAGATAGAGGTATGAGCACCAGGGGTATAACACGGTGTCTTGTCACAGTAATGCATCCCAGTATCCCCCCCAGCCCTCTTTACCGCCCTCTCACATTGCTTGCCCACCTTTAGGTCATCTGATACGACTACCTCCGGGTCCCTTTCCATTTTTGTTGTTGTTAGTATCTCACCCCCCATTGTGTACTCTTCCCCTGGGTTTTTATTTCCCAGGTGCATTACCTTGCACTTCTTAGCATTGAATCTAAGCTGCCACACATTTGACCATTCCTCCAACCTTGCCAAGTCCCTTCTCATCCTTTCCACCCCACCTTGTGTATCAACTCTGTTGCAGATCTTTGTGTCATCTGCAGAGAGTCATACTTTCCTTCCAGTCCCTCTGTAATGTTGCTATAAAGACATTGAAGAGGACTGGTCCTAATAATGAACCCTGCGGTACCCACTAGTAACCCCTTTCTTCTGAGTGGACTCCATTTACTATTACCCTCTGTGTCCTGTTCTCCAGCCAATTCTTTACCCAGGCTACCATCTTGGGACCCACTCCCAGGCTGGCTAACTGTATATTAATCTTTGTGTGGGACTGTGTGAAATGCCTTGCTAAAGTCTAGGCAGGACATGTCACAGCCCCTCCCTGGTCTACTACTTTGGTCACCCAGTCAAAGAAATCGATTAAATTCGTCTGACATGACCTTCCCGCTGTGAATCCATGCTGCCTTGGGTCCTGTGCCTCTCTGGCCTCTAGGTACTCGACAGTTCTTTCCTTCAGAAGTGTTTCCATCATTTTCCCTATCATTGAGGTTAAACTAACAGGTCTGTAGTTGCCTGCTTCTGAGCTGCTTCCACTTTTGTGAAGGGGAATCACATCTGCCCTCCTCCAGTCCTCAGATACCACCCCCATCCCCCCATGATTTGTTAAAGAGGGTAGTCAGTGGTGTCACTAGTTCTACCCTTAGTTCTTTCAGAATTCCAGAATGAATCCCATCAGGTCCCATTGCTTTGTCCACCTTCAGTTTTAAGAGTTCTTTCAGAACCCTTTCTTCTGTAAATGGGCTGGTATCAACTTCTGTATCCAGAGTGTTTCTATTGTTTGGTTTAGGTACCATCCCCTCTTCATTTGTGAATGCTAGCATATCTAAAAAATTTAAGAGATTGTCTTATAAGAATGATAGAGATTTTTCTAAATTCTCTAAAAGTAGCAAATTACATCTGGTACATTCCTGACCTAATTCAACAAAGAGGATTGACAGTTTCCTGGACCGGGACCAGTTTAACATCAGGCCACAAACTGCAGAGGGAGAAGCTCCAGTAGTATTATCACTGTATGGAATGGTTACCATTCATAAAGAAAATAACTGGAAAGGGTGTTACTTGTAATCTGTTCAGAAAAATACTCCACATACAATTGGGTAATCAAGGAATCATGAAAACAACTAAGGTAGAGGAAACTTCACAGACTGATATATAAATCAGAGACAAAAGCTTTGCATATGAAATACTAAAAATATTTTATTGCTGCATACATTGGGCTTATATATAGTAGACCCAGAAGAAATATTTCTATGTTAAAATAGTGGAAACTGCTATGGAATGGATGCAGGAACCCAGGATTTTCCTGACTTTTTGCGACAGATACTACTATGACAGTTTAAGGCTGCCATGGGGGATGAATACAATTATTTCATGGAACATAGCTGGATTGAATAATAAATGGTCTGATAATGACTGCCTATCTTTATTACATCTGCAGACATAATATGCCTGCCAGAGACATGGCACGGAAAAGAAGAATGTATTATACTTAATGAGTATGATTTATTCCACTCCTTGACAATTAGAGAAAATAAATTGGGTAGACCTTGGTGGATTGGTAATTTATGTTCATTGGGTTTGTTTACCAACCACTTCTATATAGAGAACATTTTATAGCTTTTTACTAACAAAACAAGATAAGGAAACAGTGATATTTAATGTTTACTTTCCCCAAGGCAATCTAGGTATTACAAAGAAGATTTGTGTTAACTTTAGAAAATGCACTTATAGAGGTCCAGTTAAGGCATCCAAATGTAGAAATACTAATGATTGGGATTTGAATGCCAGAATTGGAGTATATAATGGCCTTCTAGAGAATTCATGTTTTGACCATCTACAAATGTCTCCCCTACCCTGTAGAACCTCAATGGATTCAAAAATTAACAAGGCTGGAACTAAATTGGTTGAGATATTAAAATCAACCAACTGATCTCCATTGAATGGAAGGGTTATTGGTGACCTACAAAGTTGCTGTTCCTATATAAGATCAATAGGCACATCTCTGCTGGACATGATTCACTGGTCTGGTGACATAGGAGTATGGAGCTATTTTTGTGTCCCTACCAGAACTGAAGTGACCACTTGCCTATCCTTCTGTCAGGGAAACTATGTCAAGTGGACAGACTGAGAGATAACCACCTTAATGAAGAAGCATTAGCAGAAATTAGCTATAACAGTGATCACGTGATGCTGCTGTGAGATTAGCTGCTCCGGAGATCAGCTCCCGCTTCGATCCCTCTACAAGCATCTACAACACGTAGATATTGGAGTTCTGGTATTAATTTAGAAAAGGGGCTCTATCGAGAAGCATCGTGTGTAACATATCTGGTGGCTTTGGGGACCTCCGTTGCTTATTCGTAATCAAGCTACCGATCCAAGGAAACTCAGGGCCTAACGAAATATGGAGGCTGAAATGCGCCAGGCGCCTCCGCGCCATACGCCCCCGCAGACCCCTGAGAAAGGATCGAAAAGATCCAAAAGCCAGACCGGAGGCTCTGCTAAATCCCTCATTTCCACGGCATCTCAACCAACTGCGACCCCGCTATCGGAACAGAAGTTCCTCGAAGAACTGCAACCTTTCAAATCTGCGCTGCAAGACATAACTAGGGAAATTAAGTCAATCAGGAGTGAATTAGCTGATACAAATCGAGCTATCTCGGATGTTTCGGCTCGTACAGCTTCACTGGAGAACTGGAAAAATAGGATGAATCCAGAGGTGGTATCTCTAAGGCAAAGACTGCACAAGGCTGAATCCAAATTAGAGGACTTGGAGGGCACGCAGTAGGAGGAATAATATTGTTATTTATGGTCTTGCTGAGGAAGCAGAAGGAACAGCCCCCATCTTATTCTGTCAGAAGTTGCTAGCTAAGATAGCTGGTCCTTCCCGAATAACCCATCATATATAATAGAGAGGGCTCACCGGTCATTACGACCTAAACCCACGAATGGAAGGCCTCCGAGACCAATTATTATCAAGCTACTAAATTATCTGGACAAATCTCATATTCTGGAACAGGTTAGGGGACTGCAACAGATTACCTGGGAGGGCCAGCAACTTCGTTTGGCTCAAGATATTCCTGCCACAGTGAGACAACGCCGCAGAATATCACCCCATAGTGTCAAAGTTAATCGCTGCAAGTGTCAGATATAAAGTTCAATATCCTTCCAGACTGATGGTTATGCATGCAGATTCGTGGCACTCTTTTGATAATATGATTAGCTAGCACTGCACTACACCAGATGTATCCTGACCTGTTTCCACGCTGAAGTGCCCTAAGGCTTTCTACTAATTCATGTTCTCTCAAAGGATGGTGTGTCTTAGTAAGGCTGAATAATGTGGGGTTCTGTACTCGAAGCGGATACCTACTGAACTGTCACTTAATATATCACTATAAATATTAGCGACAGCTTGAAAGGAAATCTCTGACCTCCTGGTATTATCCAAAAGCACCACACGAGGGCAATAGATCTCCATGTTTAAGAATGAGAGCACCTGCAACTATTCAACTGGAACCTAGTTCATGTCTGCTGTGCTGAGAACTGAAGCACCCCCTTTTTTTTTTTTGTTTCTTCTCTCTTTTATGTTATTGTGTTAGAAGTTCCTGTTGAAGTGACCTGAAAATGTTTTACACATGGACATGTGTTGAATACCTGCGACTAAGGTGTGATCTGAAGTTGTTTTACATAGAGACATGTGTTGAACACCTGCGACTATGTGGTGCAGAAGGGCCTAGATTTCTACATGTTATTATTTCAGTAGCTCCTGATGAAGAGATTTGAAGAGCGTTCTACAAATAAACATGTGTCAAATACCTCGACTAGTGGGGAGCAGGAAGCTAGACCCTTTTTTTTTTTTTTTCCTCAGGACACCTAATAGATGGATGTAAATAGTGCTATATTCATGTCATTGGTTTGGAGGGCTGGGGCAGGGAGTGGGAAGTTCTGGATAGTCTAGCAGTCTATTCAGTGCATCATGATCTGGCATAGGGTGGGACGTATGCCCACTGGGTTGTTGGGAGTTAGAAATTGTAGTGTATTATTAAGAATACTTCTCATTTTTGAAGGACGAAATATGCTGGCCCATAATCTTGTTTCTTGTCTCTGGCATAGTTCTGACCCAGAAGTGGGCAGAGGGATTAAATAGAGGTGGGACAATATAGAGAAAGGAAAGTATTAATTTACTAAGAGCAGACACTGACGATGGTAGCAATTCTATCCAACCTCCTACATTTAATAACTTTTATGAGTTAGAGTACAGGTTTAAGGGTGGGGGTTGAGACTGAACAAATGGGGTGGTGTAGTAGGGAGAGGGTTTGTGAATAAATGGGGTGTTGTTGTAGGGAGGGAATGGTTTGGGGTTTGCCACTAAGTAAGTATGGAATAGTACACTGGATACAACTCCTTCTAGAGGAGGAGTCAGATGATATTGGCTTTTACTGATCACTGTTTGGTCATGACAAGTATGTTAAGGTTTTGCTCTTGGAATGTTAAAGGTGCTCAATCCCTACAAAGGTCCAAGATATTGTTGCATCTCCACAAACTTAACACAGATGTAGCCTTTATTCAAGAGGCGCATCTATCCGGCCCACAAATCAATAATTTAAGGAGAACTTGGGTGGGACATGTATTTGGTACTAGGTTAGATTCATGAGGAAATGGGGTTCGCGGTATTAATTGCAGTGTACACCTTTTAGATTGTTTGCAATCGATAGGTGATTCACAAAAGGTAGATATATACTCTTGAGAGCCATATTAGGCCATACCGAAATGGTAATAGGATCTGTTTACGGACCAGTTGGTGACGACCCCCAATTTTTCACAGGTCTCATGTCTAATCTGGCATCATGGTCTAAGCTCCCCATCTTACTTGGTGGAGACTGGAACTTGGTTCTCAGTAACAGCCTTGATAGATCAAAAACAAGGCATGCCCCATACACCCCAGCTCAGCTGGCCCTCAAAGACCTTATGAATACCCTGGGCCTTGTGGACCCATGGAGGACTCTTTTTCCTTCTACCCGAGACTACTCATTTCACTCCCTCCCCCATAACACACTCTCAAGAATTGATTTCTTTTTGCTGGGGATTGAGCACCTTGTGAGAGTTCAGAGTTGTGCCTATTTTTCCAAAGTGATTTCTGATCACCACCCAACTATTTTGCAATGGTCTATACCTTCCCCTACTAACCAATTTAAGGTCTGGAGATTTAATCCTCAATTACTCAGATCCCAGAATATAGTTGATCTTTTGCAAAGGTACATAACAAACTTCCAGGAATCTAACACCGGGTCCATGCCGAAATTAGATGTGCTTTGGGGGGCTATGAAATGCTCGTTAAGAGGTGAAATTATTCGACTGGCCTCTATTAGGAAAAATAAAATCTCGTCAGTATCTTCCTCACTCCTACAGCAAATTAGAAATTTGGAGCAAACCCTGTCTCCCCAGTCATGCCCCACTGAATTCGAAAGGTTGGAAAGCCTTCGTTTCCAATACAATACTCTACTCGGTGATAAGGTGGAATATCTCCATTTCAAAACAAAAGCTACTTATTTCGATCAGGGGGACAAGGCAGGGGAAACTACTGGCCCTTAGGCTCAGATCGCAGGTGACAGATAGAATGGTAGTTACTATACAGGAACCGATCAGTAAATACCATACTACTCCTGAGGAGATAGTCTCATGCTTCAAAGCATATTATCAATCTCTATATTCCTGCCCCCCTCAATTCTCTAAGAACACCACATTAGACTGTTTTCTAAAGGATATAGATCTTCCAAATCTATCCCAGCATCAAATAGCCCTTTAAGCTCCCTTAAATATAAGTGAAGTGCATGAGGCTATTGATGCTCTTCCTGCTGATAAAGCCCCGGGGCCGGATGGCTACACATCCAATTTTTATAAAGCATTCAAATCTCAGCTGAGCACTGTCTTGCTTGACACATATAACTATATTTACTATCACGGTCTTTCAGATCTCAGTCTCACCGAGGCCACTATTGTGGTGCTCCCTAAGCCAGATAGAGATCCCACCTTAGTATCGAGCTATCGTCCAATTTCACTGATAAATGTGGATATGAAGATTCTCGCCAAAATCCTATCTAATAGGTTGGCCAAGGTCTGGCACTCATTAGTAAGTTCTGAGCAGGTTGGTTTTGTGGCGGGCGTCTCTCGCGGATCATTCTGAAAAATCTCTCATCTTATCTCGGCAACAAGGGACTCTGACACCCCAGCAGCCTTAGTTTCCCTTGATGCTGAAAAAGCCTTTGATCGTGTCTCATGGGATTATTTGTTCGAACTATTACCTAGATATAAAATCCCCTCGCAGTTTATAAAATGGATCAAAATCCTTTACTCCCATCTATCTGCTAAGGTACTATGTAATGGGGTCATATCACAACCCTTCCCTCTTCAGCAGGGTATGAGGCAAGGCTGCCCCCTGTCTCCGTATTTGTTTAATTTATTTTTAGAGCCTCTCATCAGGAGGATCAATCAATCCGCTTCAATATCCGGTATTCCGATTTGTCGACTTCAATATAAATTATCGGTGTACGTCGATGACATCATGCTTCATGTCACAAATCCAGCTACGTCTATACCAGCCACTCTCAACATCATCAGAGAATTTGGGGAACTCTCCAACTATAAATTAAATGTAGCCAAAACGGAAGTAATGCCTCTAAATAATCGTACTTTAAAAACAGACTTGGAACACCTCGGGCTTACTTGGGTAAGGGATAAAATAAAATATTTGGGCATATTTTTGTCACAATCTGCAAGCAAAATGCAACAATATAACTTGGACCAGTTACTTACACACATTAGAATGGACCTTGATCGTTGGGTATCACTCCCTATTTCTCTCTGGGGACGTATCAGTATCATTAAAATGAACGTCCTGCCCCGCTTACTGTATCCCCTTCAGATGCTAAATTTATTTCTTCCCCATTCATGGTTTCATCAGGTACATAGCATTATCTCTCAATTTATTTGGAGAAATAAATCGCCCAGAGAGCAATTGCTAAACTGCAGAGGGCCAAGGAGCATGGTGGATTGCAAGTCCCCAATATTTACTATTATTATCTGGCCATCAATTGTGCCATAGTTTCTCGATGGCTAAAACCCACAAAGGATCCCCCATTATGGTTACAAATAGAGCAGTCAATATGCAGTGCTGCAGGAATTGATATCAAGAGTCTTCCCTACCTTACTGCTAATAAAGCTCCCAAATTGTGTAAACCCACACCAATCATGATTTCGGTACGGATACACGCCCAACTGAATAAAACCTTCGGGCTTTTATCATCGAAGGATGTGTCCCAACCCCTTCTCAAAAATCCCAATTTCAAAATAGGGGGTAAAGTTATTACCACATCATTTTGGCCGTTGGAATGCGAAATCACAGTGGCCGACTTAATCGAAAATGGTAAGTTACTTACATTCTCAGACTTTGGTGCAAAATATAAATTACCTGTTTCCTTTTGTTTTAAATACCTACAAATAGCCCACGTTCTAACACAGCACTTTGGTAATGGCCTCTGGAGTCGGTATATGACTGGTCCTATACTTAATTCACTTTCAGAGACCTTCATCTCACCATGTCACCTTCTATTATAAGGCACTTCAAATAAGCAGTAATGAACAAGAGGGTGTACAGCACTATACGTGGGATAGGTCCTCCCTCTGCCTCCCAAGTACCGCCAATGGCAGCAAATCTGGAAAAGGTTGTATAAGGATATCAGGTGGGATCAATATAGGCTGCTCCAATTTTATGTGCTGCATGACCTATACTACACTCCTGTAAAACTTAATAAGATGGGGCGCCATACATCGGAACTGTGTACCAGATGTGGTTCACAAAGAGGTACACTTCTCCATATCCTCTGGGAATGTGACAAAGTTATTCCATTTTGGGCTGCCATCAGATCTAAATTGAATCCTATACTTGGGATCCAGAATGCTTTTAAGCGGGAAATCTGCATCGTGGGTGATTCAGGTGACACTCTAGTAGGTAATCAAAGGAAACATATGACACTGATATCTCTCTGCGCTAAAAAAATCATATTGCGCCACTGATTAGACCAGCAAATCCCCTCGTACATAGAATGGCATAAAGAAATACTATTTGCTTTGCAAGCGGAATATTTTATTGCCAATATGTCTACGCACAGTAAAAAATACCAGAGAATATGGGCACCTCTACATACCCTGTTATCCACATAGGAGAGCTTTGGTCTGGATCTGATCCTGATATAGCTTGGAAATGGTCAATGGCTTAGTCTTTCTCATTCTTCCTCACTTGGTAGTGTGGCTATTCCCTACGTTGTCTCAGAAAGGAATTATTCCTTTTACATATTGTAGTGGCGAAGTGGGTGGGTTGGGGGGAGGGTATATAAGGTTTTATTAGTTTTGTGGTCAGATTGTACCATACTACTGAGTCGGATACTCTTGTTAGATAAACATAAGTTTATTGAAATCACTTGGCCTTGGTTACAAAAGTGGGCAAATGTTGTAACCCACAATCTGTGTACTAAATTAGATGTACATTGCCCTGACATCTATCATTGGCTGTTTACCTAAGTATCTGCACAAGAGATCTGCATATTGTACGATAAATCTATTGTTTTGGAATATAACAATAAAACATATTAACTCTATAAAAAAAAAAAAAGAAATTAGCTATAACGAGACTTAAATGGAATATTCTATTAGAGACAAAGCTGTCAATGCAAGTTGAGGGTCAAATTACCAAAATCTTTGAAAATGAACAACAAGACAGTACTACACTTGAGCTTTGGGATTTTGTATTGGATATATTTAAGATTGTAAAACCAAATTATATAAGCAGACTACATTAAGATCAAATGCCAAAACAACAAATACGGTGTGACAAGGACTGTACTAACCAGAAATGGCTACTAAATGTAAGGATTAGGAAACTTGACAGTCTAATGATGTTAACAGATTTAAAGTCCTGAACTATCAGAGAAAGGTATACAACAGTTTTTTTAAAGGATAGGAAACAGCAGTATCAATGGAATAAATGGCAGCATATATGAGGGAGATAATAAGAAATTTTGGAACCTAGTCTCTAAAGGCACAAGTAATAACAAAACTAAATTTGATACTTATATAAAAGAACAGGAGTGGGTAACCTATTTTGAAGGGATATTTGGAGAACATGTGGAAATAAAACAACTGGTTCCTTTGAGTAGTTATGAACCGAATATAATGATCATTAGACAAGAAATTTACATTGCATTTAAATCAATGAAAAATAACAAAGCTCCAGAACCAGACTCAATTCCTGTTGAGGTATTCTTGGCAACTGCCTCAGCTTGGATTGATTTATTCCTTATCTTATATAACAAACTTCTTCAGGGAACTTTTCTCTCATCATCTTGGAGATGGGCAATTTTTGTCAGTATCCATAAGAAAGGCAGCCATCATGACCCAGCAATCTATACACTGATAAGCTTGCTGGATGTATCCCTGAAATTATTCTCCAAAATCATATTAGACAAATTGCTGTTATATCTAGATGGGAAAGGAGGTATTAGTAAGTTCCAGGCAGGATTTTAAGCATTAGTAAGTTCTGGCAGGATTTAGAGCAAATTATAATACAGTGGGTAATTGTTTTGTGTTCTCACATTTAATTGAAAAGTATGTCCATTTACAAAAGCACAAATTACATGTAGTATATGTAGACTTTAAATCAGCTTTCGACACTATAAATAGGAGTATCGTACAGAATATTATAGCTGATAAGGGTATTGATAAACAACCTATACACATAATCAGAAGATTATATGAGAATACCTGGGCTAAAGTTAGGTATGGTGTAAATGGCCAACTAACTCAACCAATAAGAACTTACAGAGGGGTAAGGCAAGGTTGTGTCTTAGTACCCACCCTGTTTTCAATATACATTGATACTCTAGCAAGAAAGGATGTGATGATTGATATAGATTGTCTAAAATTCTAGAGCAAAGTGTTTCTATCCTAGCTTTTGCAGATGCCATCATATTATTCTCTCTAATTAGAATGTGATTACAAAGGCAAATTGATAATTTAGACAATGTAGCAAAATAATTGGATTTACAAATAAAATAGGTCTAAAACACAAATAACTGTCTTTGGAAATGGTAAACCTAAAGGCACATGGAGATTGGAAACTGAAAACTAGATACAGTTTCATCATATGTCTATCTGGGTATTACAATGACCCCAACTGGTACATGGAATAAGCATGTGGCAAGAATACTTTCTCAAATGAAGAAAATGGCTCTGGCATTAGGAAAATTTAATATTGCATATGGGGGTCTATACATAAAGCCTACGATGGTAGCAATCAGGGCAAAATATCTTGCCCAAATTACATATGGTGCTGAGATATGGAATTTGAAAAAAAGAGAACAACTTATGGTTCCTATACATAAGATCCTAAGAAAGATATTATCAGCACCAAGATCTTTCCCTTCCTCATATATTAGGGTGGAACTGGGACTGGATAATATAGAAGCTGTCCTGGATATGAAAAAGATTAATTATTGGCTTAGGCTAATGAGACAGTCTTCAGATAGAATTTCAAAACTTTGTTTAGTAGAAAAAGAGAACTGGTGTAACAGGAACTGTTACAGGTCACCATGGCTAGATGCAGTTTACAAAATGTTGGAAAAATGTAAATTAAATGCTTTAAAGATATATGTGGCATCCAATATTACCTTAAGTGTACAATATATGAAATACATAAATACAAAAGTAAAAAAATATTGGAATGATATGGACTGAGAAAAGAAATCAAGGTATCTAGATTTTCCCCATGGTTTGCAAATAACAATAAAAATAATTTTAAGCTACAATTTTATATAGATGTCATGACTGATGCTAAATTAAGAGCTAGTTTCATAATTTATCAATTTGAAACTTTTAATAGCAACATCCAGAGGATAAAATATACAAAGGATAAACACTTATCATGTGAATGCGATTGTAAACAGGGAGGTCCTGAAAATCTCAAGCACACAGTATGTTTATGTGCTTGGTATACTACACTAAGAGCAACTCTTGTTAAAACCATTTTCCATATGGACACCACTGACCAACTGGAAATTGATAATTTTGCACTTTTGAAAATTCTGATTTTGGAGAAAGTAAGAAATAAAGAGCTGCCTTTAGGAGGTTTAAAAATCTGGGAGAGGAAAGGATAGAGAGGATTATCTGAAGGAATCAAAGGAGGCAATGAAGGCAGTAAGGGCAGCCAAGGCATATAAGGAGCTCAGGCTAATGCAAGGCATCAAGAAGGGAAGAAGGAATTCTTCAGGTACATCAGGAAAAAAGGAGTTGTAGGAAGAAAACAGTAAGATTAAGAGGGATGGGGTGGGTGGGTGGCAACTGGGGCAGAGCATGCAGAAGTGCTTAATGAATACTTCTGTTCATGTTTACTAAGGAGAAAGGAGGAGCACTACCAAGGAAGGGTGGGAGGTCAGGCTCGGGGAGGAGGTGACAGATGTAGGAAATCACAGAGGGCAGGATACTGGAGGCCTGAGGGCACTGAGGGTGGACAAGGTGCCAGGGCCAGATGGCATGTACCCCAGGGTACTGAGACAGCTAGCAGAAATCCAGGTGGGGCCCTTGGCAGACCTTTTCATTGCCTTCCTGGTCTCAGGAAGTGTACCTCAGGACTGGAGGATGGCTCACGTGGTACCCCTCCATAAGAGTGGTCCCAAAGATGAACCAGAAAACTACAGGCCAGTAAGTTTCACATCCACAGTGTAAAAACTGATGGAGACAATCCTGAAGGAGAGGCTGATGTCCCTTCTGGAGACCAATGGGCTGTAGGATGTTAGGCAGCATGGGTTTGTCACAGGCAGATCCTGTCAGACCAACCTGATGAATTACTATGACTGGGTAACCAGACAATTGCACAAGGGCCATGCAGTGGATGTCCTGTTTCTGGACTTCAGTATGGCATTCAACTCGGTTCTGCATGGGAGGCTGGGTAGTCAGCCAGCAGGTATAGGCAGGGGCAAAATGGTGGGATGGGTAGTAAACAAGTTACAGGGAAAGCTGCAGAGGGTGGTGGTGGGAAGGGAGCTCTCATCTCTGAGGGCAGTGACAAGCGCGAATACCGCAGGGAGCTCAGTGCTGGGACCGGTGTTGTTTGGGTTATTCATATCAGACATTTCAATGGGCATCAACAGCAAGATCAGTTTGTCTGCAGATGACACCAAGATGGGAGCAGTAGTGGGTGACCTAGGAGGGTGGCATGGGTTGCAGGATGATCTGTCAAAATTGGAGACCTGGTCAGACACCTGGCAGTTGGTGTTCAATGTCAAAAAGTGCAAGGTGCTAAATTGGGGCAAAACCAAGAAGAAGCTACCTGGTTTGGGGAGCCAGCTAGCCATGACAGAGGAGGAGAAGGATCTGGGAGTGATTATAACAGGCTCAATGAACTACTCAGCACAATGCAGGAAGGCAGCTGCAAAAGCCAACAAAATGCTGGGTTGTATTGCCAGGGGTATATCTTCATAGAGAGGGGAGGTGATCCTGCCATTGTACAGGTCACTTGTTAGGCCTCACCTGGAGTACTTCATGCAGCACTGGTGCCCATACCTGAAGAGGGACATTAAGTTACTGGAGGGGTGCAGAGCAGGGCAACAAAGATGATCCAGGGACTAGGGGACATACCCTACATGAGGAGGCTGAGGGAGCTGAACATGTACTCATTGGAGGTGAGGAGAGACTGGAGGATATGACTGAAACCTTCAAGTACATAAAGGGAATGAACAAGACAGGCACGGAGGGACTATTCAAGTTAAGGGGTGGTAGGGACACTCTAGGTCACGATCTCAGATTGGAGAGGGGAAGGTTCAGGAGGGAAATAAGAAGACACTTTTTTATAGAGAGTGGTGTCTGGGTGGAATGCGTTGTCTGCGGAAGTAGTATCTTGTAGAAGAGTGGACTGCTTCAAAAGGGGATGGACTAGGATAAGAGGGAGGGTCAGGGGATGGGAGGAAAGGGTAGCTACAGTATAAGGGTTGGTAGCTGCACTCTCGAGCAGACTCAATAGAGCATAAGGCCTTTATCTGCTGGCAAATTCGTATGTTCATATAATAAGGATCCTGTGGTAATCAAGGATCTAGCCATCTTTTTTAATACTGTGGTTCGAATTACACAGATTATACAGAAATTTGACAGCAGAAAAGGACCACATGGCCCACCTAGTCTGCCCTTACATCCTCTCCTGCTCTCCCCCACTTTTTATACTTCCACCCCCTTTCCAAACCTCTTATTTCTGTTCCATGCTGTCTTGAAGCCCTCCATCATTTTGGGTCCCACTACCTCTTCCGGTCATCTGTTCCAGGCTTCCACCACTCTTTCTCCATAAAGTACTGCCCTCTGACATTACCTCTGTATCTCCCACCTTCAATTTGAGGTTACGTCCTCTTGTGTTAGCTCCCTTCTTCATTTTGAACAAACTTCCCTCCTTCACCCTATTTATTCCCTTCAAGTACTTTAGAGTCTCAATCTTGTTCCCCCTCTCCCTCCTAGTCTCTAGTGGGTACAGATTCAGCTCCCTCCATCTTTGCTCATATGGTATGTCCAGCATCCCTCTTACCATCTTGGTTGATCTCCTCTGCACCCTCTCCAACATCTCAATATCCCTGCATAAGTGCGGTCTCCAGAACTGCACCCCATACTCTTGGTGCAGCCTTACCATAGTTCTGTACAATGGTATTAGCACTTCCCTCCTTCCACTAGTAAAGTTCCTTGCAATGCAGGCCAACATACCATTTGTCTTACCCACCACCTTGCTACACTGGTTCCCCACCTCACGACTCCTTGATACTATGATCCCCAGGTCCCTTTCTTGTTCCTTTTCCTTGATTTCCTCCCCCCAGAAAGTAAGTTGCCTTCATGTTCTTCTGTCCCAGGTGCATCACCGCACACTTTTTTGCATTAAATTTTAGTTGCCAGGTTTCTGACCACTTCTCCAGCTTCTCCAGGGCCTGCCTCATGACCTCCACTCCCCCTTGTGAATCCACCCTATTGCAGACCTTTGTATCATCCATGAACAGGCACACCCAACCCTCCAAACCCTCTGCTAGGTCACTAATATAGATGTTATAGAGAAGTGGCCCCAGCACTGACCCCTGTGGCATCCTGCTGATCACTGCCTGTTCCCTTGAACGTGTCCCATTTACAACTGTTTGACGCCTTCCCATCAACCAGTTCACCACCCACCTAGTGATTTTGTCATCCACACTCAGGCTGTCCAGCTTATTCACCAGCCTTTTATGCGGAACAGTGTTGAAAGATTATTGAAATCCATATAGGCCACATCCACCGCTCCTCCGTGGTCCACTATCTGCGTCACCCAATCAAAAAACTCTATCAGGTTAGTCTGGCAGGACCTACCCTTAGTGAAGCCATGCTGCTTTTCATCCTGCAGACCATTGGCCTCCAGGAATTTTACCAGTCTTATCTTTAGTAATGTTTCCATTACCTTCCCCACCATCAAGGTGAGACTAACAGGGTGGTAGTTTTTGACCTCGTCCTTTCTTCCTCCCTTGTATACTGCAATCACCTCTGCCCTCTTCCAGTCTCCTGGCACCATGCCTATGTCCAAGGACAAGTTAAACAGTCTCACCAAATGTGGTGCCAGCAACTCCCTCAGCTCCATGAGTACGGTAGGCAGTCAGGCCCCATTGCCTTATTTACCCTAAGTATACCCAGTTCTTCACTTACTCTACAGCCGTGAACTCTATAGAATCCATTTGCCTGTGGTTTTCTCCTTTCCCTTTCTGCAGTGGCTCTCTGCCCTCGACCTCCTGTGTGAAGATTGAACAGAAGTAGCTGTTTAATGCCTCCACTTTTCAAAATCTCCTCCAACATTGTTCTGACTTCCCCTTAACCTCCCAATTCTTTGCTGTGCCTTCCTTCTTTCTCCAACATACCTAAAAAGGTTTTATCCCCCCTCCTGGCCTGTTTTGCTATCCTCTCCTCAGTGACCTCTTTAGCCCTTCTTATCTTTTACCCTTCCTCCCTCCCTCCTCTTTTCTCTATAGGTCTCCCTATCCTCAGTCTTTTCTGTAGTCGTGTACCTCCTGAAAGCCCTGACTTTCTCCCCGACCACCTTCGCCACCTTTCTAGTAAACCAAAGAGGTCTCCTCTTTCTTCTGTTCTTCCTGACTCTCCTGGTACTTGTGTCCATGGCTTTCAGCACCCCCCCCTTAATGGCTGCCCATAATTCCTCCACATCCTTTACGTCCCCCAACCTTGACATTTCTTCATTAAATACCCTCCTCATCCCACCAAAGTCTGCTTTCCTGAAGTCCATTACCCTGATTCTCATCTTATTCTTTCCCTTCCCATTCTCACCCTGAACCTGACCACTCTGTGGTCACTTGTTCCTAATTCTTCCCCCCCCACCTCCTCCACACTATGTCCATTTGTGAGGACTACATCCAATAGATTTTCACTCCTAGTGGACTCCTTGACCCATTGTTGTAGAAATATTCCCTGCAGAGCTTCCAAGATGGCCCTGCTCCTAGTCGATACTGCTGTTGGGAGCTCCCAGTCGATGTCAGGGAGGTTTAGGTCCCCTACCAGCAGAATTTCCCTTTTCTGTGCCGTTACCATTACTGATTTTACAAAGTGTTTATCCCCTTTTCCCCCGTGTAGGAGGTCTGTAAACTACCCCGACTCAAATGCTCCCCATTTTTCCTATCTAAGGTGACCCACATTATCTCCATTTCCCCTTTCTCTTCCTCCCCCTCCATGAACCCAGTTTCTTCCTTGATGTACAATGCTACCCCTCCTCCCCTTTTCCCCACCCTGTCTTTCCTTAACAATCGATACCCAGGAATCACTGTCTCCCAGGCATGATGCTCATTCCACCAAGTCTCACACACTGCTACTATATCGAGACTCTCGTCCACCATGGTGGTCTCTAGTTCCCCCAATTTATTTCCCAGGCTCCTGGCATTTACCACCAAACCCCTCCACAATACAGCCCTGTCTTTCCTATCCTCCTTTTCCAACCCCTCCCTGTTGCTACCTGTTCCCTTTATGTCTGCCTTGTCCTGAGGGGGGGGGCTGATAGCCTCTCAGTTCTTTAACCCATAAGGGTGGTCCTGTCTGTAACCCCACCTGGTTTAGTTTAAATTGATCTTCCGTACTATGAAGTCTTCCAGTTTATTCTTTAGTACAGTTGCCCCTGCAGTAATCAGGTGCAGCCTGTCAGGTGCATACAGGCCCTCCTCTTCTCACATAGATCCCCAGTCACCTATCCAACCAAACACCTTCTGTCTACACCATCATTGCAGCCATCTATTGAATTCCATTATTTTTTCCTTCCTGTGTGTGCTTGCTCTTGGTATATGCAATACCTCCGAGAAGGAAATGGAAGGAAAAACCATGTTACTACAGAACCTAGCAAGCTCCTTGAACCTTGTCTGTACATCTGTCACACTGTTTTCTTCAAGTCATTGGTACCTAGGTGAAACACCAGATGTGTCCTCTCATCTTGATGCTTGCCCCAAGAAGAATATGGTGCCTCATCTCAAGAGTTGTCACTCCTGGCATACACTGTACCCATACTGCACTGTTTTTTGGTCCCTTTCTCCCCCCATCTGATTTCCTTGATTATTGAGTCCCCTAAGAGTGCCACCTTTATGCTCTCTTTTCCTGAGTGTCCTGTTGGTATTCAAGTTTACATCCTAGGACTACCCATGGCCTCCTTGTTTCCAATGTCCAGCTTGTCCTGATTCCTGCCCTCACCCAGCATGGTTTCCCCACTTCCTCCCTCCTTGGACCTCCCCTCCGATCCCCTTCTTCTATCCACTCTCTTCCCTTGCACTGCCTCTTCCTCATTCACAGTGGGCCCATAACCCCTGCCTGTATCAAATTTGGAGCATTCACTAACCACCATCAACTCAACAATGGCTCTTACCCCACCTGCTCCTGATGTACCTGCCATTTCTGAATGTTCTGAGCTCAGTGTCCCCCTTGAGGGAATTCTCCTCCTCACCACTTGCTCTGTTTGCATACTGTATGTCCCACTGCATGTGCTTTACCTGGAGTATCACCCATCACCTTACTTCTGCTTGTTCCCTGCTGTATGCACCGATTTACAGTGAGGACCTCCAAAGCTCCATCACTAGCTCTTCTGGTTTCCCTGCCATTGTCTCCTTTCTGCTTTTTGTCACACGCCTCAGCTCCACTCGTGTCCCACTCTGGTGTGTTCCCAGATTATCCGTCCCCTTTTCAACCATCATCCCTGCACCCGAGAGCTCTTTCCCAGTTTCTCCAAACTGCCTTGCCACCACTCCCTCCTCCAACGGCTCCTCACAGATGCTCTCCACTCCAATGTCCTTGACTAGTATATCTAGGGGAGTAAATCTGTTTTTCAGTTCTGCTCCCATGCTATTTTATTCTATGCTGGTTTTGCCCTGAGTTTCAGGTAGCTGCCTTCTTTTTCCTGAGCCTACCATCTTCCACACCTCCTGATCCCCAGCTGTCACATTACCTTCTGTTTCGAGCATTCCCGCCTCACCTCAGGATTTACTGCTATCATCTCCCATTGCTCTATTGCACTCTCTGGGCCTCCTCCTGTCCTCCTTCTTCCAAACCCTTGTCCTCTCAAACCTTGTATCTGGTCCTCTGGTGGATCCCCCTAATTTCTCCCTCTCCTTCCCTGGCTGGTAGTGTCTCTGTTTCTCAACTCCTCCTCCCCTTTGTTGTCTCCCCCTTGTTTAATGCCCACCTCAGCCACCCCACTTCCTCCCTCAGCTGTGTAAGCTGCTTACACATAATGCATCCTCCAAACCCAATTTAGAACCATAGGCACTCCACACCTGCTGCACCCCACCATTTTGTGAAAGAATCCCCTCCTATGGCTGTCCTGCCAGCTGCGCTGCCCTTCCATTGTTATGGCAGCACTGTCACAGGTTTGGGATATGAAAATATCTAATCTTCTCAGACAGCACAGTACCTAAACAATACCTAAAACTTAACAGTTCATTAACTGTCAGCACAGTACAGTACCAATCCCCACTGTATGGAATTCAGCCCCAAGACCATCACCCCACAGTAACCATCCTATAGGTTAAATAAGCACAGCAAAATACCTAACCTTAAAAGACTAATGAATTGGCAGCACAGTACAGTACCAAGCTCCACCATATGGACTTTAGGCCCCAGACCTCTACCCCACAATAACAATCCCTCAGGTCAATAAGTTTGGAATAAACCAATAGTCATCAAATTGAAATATGTTCAGCCCAGCTCCCTATGCAACTTCCCTTATGTATTGTCCAAAGAGATTCACAATTACAGCTCCCTTGCACTGATTTCTGTAGGTCAGACCAGAGTACAGGTGAATCCCATCTAGAAGTTCAAGCAGTTGCAGTAAATCCCATTGTCCAAGAGATTCACAATTACAGCTCCATTGCATTGATTTCTGTAGATCAGACCAGAGTACAGGTGAATCTCATCTAGAAGTTCAAGCAATTGTGGTAAATCCCATCAGAAGTTCAAGCAGCTGTAGGTCCCTTCTGGGTGGAGTTCCCTGCTCATCCAGCTGCCCTCTATGCTTCTTGCCCACTCCCTGATGCTCCAGTATTTGCCAACTCCCCCCGATTGTCTGGCCCCTCCTTCCTCCCTGCATTTAATAGAGTCCGATGTCTGGGAAGGTGCACAGGAAGAAAACCAAATCCATCAGCTCTCTGAGAACAGCTCTCGTAGTCTGGCTGGTTTTAAAGCCAGGCCACATTGGCACCTCTCACCCCGATTGGCTAGCCAACTCCTTTGGCCACTGCTGCAGCTAATCAGGGGCACCCTCAACCCTCCACAGGTCCCAGTCTAGCTACCACCACCGACTGTGGTGGACCCCTCCTTCAGCCACTGATGCGGTCGCTGGACCTGCCTCTGCTAACAACTGATGCAACTATTCTATTCTGCCCTGCTGGCGACTGTGGCAAGATGTCCTCACGCCTTCACTCTGCTGCTGCGCGGCCTCCAAAAACCAAACCCAGCAGCTTTGTGAGAGCTTAGAAAAAAGATGGTAGCTGGTATGAGGGCATGACAGGATACTATATGAAATGTTGGTATTACCTGAATTTATGTGCAATTTAAATTGATCTCAATGTCATTGTTAAATACTGTGCAATATGTGTTATAAAATATTGTAAAATGCCGCCTTGATTTTGTCTAATATTTAAAATGTTTTAAAGATTCTGTGTAATGACAATATTGTCGAACAATAAAGCATTTACTTTCTTACACATGGAATATTTGATATGGGGACTTCTACCTGCAGCAGCAAGATCGGGGAGTATACCACTTTAATATTCTAACTGCAACAGCTACAAAGGCCATTACACAGAGGTGGTTAAAGCCATAGCACCCTACTCTGGAGTGCGAGCTAAACAACTACAATAACATACTGACAATGGAATGGGCAGCAGTGAAACTAAGACAGTCAGTGAAGAAAACTAGGTGTCTTCTCTTCTTTCATTACACAGAGATGAAATACAGGACCATAGTACTAGAACAACTGGCCAATCTGCTATAGAAAGGCAGGGAGAGCTATTTCACACTGAAAGGCATAGGTTTTAATAGGAATTAGTTGTGTGGGCTAAAATCTTACAAAGAAGGCATGTGTATGAAATGTTAAATAGTTTAACACTAGGTCATGATTGTATTAGTAATCAACTGCTAACATCATGATTGTTTTCCTTTTTCTTATTATTTGTATCAATGACTTTGTTTATGTATTGTCCTGTCAAAATTATTGTGAATGGAATTTGCAGAATTTATTGATTGTAGCCTTTATACAGCTGATAAATCCTTTTCTGAATTTGCTGAGGTGCCACACTAGGAAAGAAACTGTTGCATTTGAGCATGCAGCTCCACAGCTGTGAATTCCCTCCCTCAGCATTAGACTTTCTAGCTCCCACACATGCTTTAAGAAAATTGCGCTCGAATCTGCTGATTGCTGATACCTGTTCCTGCTGTCATCCTATCTAATGGCTGATGTCTCTGGCCATAGAATAGTATTTCCTCACCTCTATATAACCCTCTTACTGCCTCAGCCTGTCCCGGCTCCCTTTCCCTGCTCATATACAATCTTGCACTGCAAGAATCTCCCTTACACTTACATTCATATAATCTAATTTCATGGCTTGCTCCCCTCTTCCTCACTTACCGACCTTTTCCTTAATGACACCCCCTAATCTCAATGGTTATTTCTTCCTTTTATATTACCTGTTTTTGTTTCTGAGTACCTTGTTCTGTTCATATGATATGTCACCTGATAATTTATTGTCCAAGGTCCGCTCTATTCATTGCATAGGTAGGCACCTATGAACTTATGAATGGTCTACTCTGTATGTCTCTGATATATTGTATCCACTTTAACTCATTGTATGTAAAGTGCTTTACTTTGTATGTTCTGATATATTGTATCCTGTTTAACTCATTGTATGTAAAGCACTTATAAATTGTTATCCTGTTAAGTTTCTGCATGTCTGTACTCTCCCGGGTCATGCCTGAAAATAGTTATTTCATGGCTAGTGCACTTACCCGGTTAACAAAAGCTAAATAAATATGTGTTGAAAATTCAATACACGTTAATTGCAACAGCAACAACAAAAATTCCACATAAATATTGGGGAATGTCCCTTCTCTTAGATGCAGGATAGGACAAAGATCTCTAAACTGTTCTCCACTTTGAGAGATCTATCTTTCTGTAACCCCCAGGCTAAAAACTCACATAGAGACCAAGCACTCCAGAATATTGTGCTTGTTTCCCCACTGTTCCATAGACCCAGCCCATACCATTTCACTGGGTAAGTCCCCTCACTTCAGAGATCCTTGGTATGTCTGGAGAAGCTGTTCTTCCTTTACTCTCTCTGGGACATTCTGGTAGGTCAACAACATGCAACTCAAAACAATTAAGCTGGTCATTAATGTTTGAGCAGTGCAGGCTACCTAACTGGCTTTGTGCAGGTGGCCATTTAAACTCTCTAAAGTCAGAGCTGAGCTTTTCCCACTTAATGAATTTTAAATGAAGTTCCTTAGGTCCCTTTACAGGGGTACCTTCCCCAGTTACAACAGAACTGAGATAATTTAACCTATTTGCACACAGCAGTTTAACATACAGAAACCATCTTTGTTGCACCAAATATGCTTTTATGTGTGCAACCAGTTACCACCTGCTAGACCTAACATAATTAAAGTTTCACCCCTTTGTTTTTTATACTATAAGTCCTCAAACTCCTGTTCTCATGCCACCTGCTTGAACAAACCACAACTGTTGGCATAAGTCACTACAGAGCTGAATGGTTATATAGTGTATGGTGAAATGCGGTTGTGTATGGAAATCCATACAAAGCAAAAAGTTGTTCTGCTGCAGTAGTGACATCCTCACTAATGCAGAATGACTTTCCATTCTGCGTTAGTGAGGATGTCATAATACAAGGGACTACTAATCCCTCTTTACAAGACACTGGTTAGGCCCCATCTGGAGTACTGCGTGCAGTACTGGAGGCCAAACCTTCAAAAGGACATTGACCAAACTGAGGCAGTCCAGAGAAGGGCAACCAAAATGGTGCAGTGACTGCATCAGAAAACATATGAGGACAGATTAACAGAGCTCAATATGTATACCGTAGAGCAAAGGAGGGAGAGAGGTGATATGATCGAAACATTCAAACACCTTAAGGGCATCAACAAGGTGAAAGAGTCTAACATGTTTCAGTATAAGAAAAATAGCAGGACAAAAGGACACAGCATGAGATTAGAGGGAGGCCGATTAAGGGGTAATGTAAGAAGTTCTTTTTCACAGAAAGGGTGGTGGATGCATGGAATGGCCTACCTCAGGAAGTGGTGGCTATGAATACAGTGCAGGGCTTCAAACAGGCATGGGATAGGCATAAGGGAGCAATACAGATGAGTATGAATAGATAGGCCATTGACAGAGCAAAGGCTGATGGCACATTTATAAGGTAGAAAAAGAAATGGGCAGACTGGATGGGCCTTGTGGTCCTTATCTGCTGTCAACTTCTATATTTCTATGTTTCTACAGCAGGTGCTGTGATTCATCCCCTGCTGTGTGAGGAGTGGCGAGTGTGCTGGGCAGTGGCAGTTGTGAATTGAGGGTGTCGGCAGAACTGATTAAAAATATAGAAAAGTGAGTGTTTTTTTTTTTTTTTTTTTTTTTTCAGTCACCATACACTATATAGAACAATGTATGGTCACCCATACACAACTTGGCTATTCTTTCACCTTGTAGATACAATGCTGACTTAGAAACCTCTCAAGCTTCGCTCTTGAGGTCATCAGTCGGCATTGTATCCACTCGGTGGAATAGCCTTGTAGTGTATGGTTACCCATACACTATCCTATATGTTGCATGACTGTAGCACAAGTCTCCAGTAGTCTGGCATTTTGCTAACTTGTCCTGTTGAGCGAAGATACTGGATTATGGTATATGACCAATGTGAGCTCTTTTTGATGCACCCAGACTATGCCCAAATGTTCTTTGTCAATAGTGGAATAAGTTTCTTTCCTGGGCTGTAGTTTCTGCTCAGGTATGTGACTGGGTATTTTCCCCCATAGATGTAACATGGGTCAGAATGACATCCAATCCAAGGTCAGAAGCATCCATGTGTACAAAAAATGGCAGTGCATAGTTGGGGCTAGCTAGCATGGATGCCTGCTGTAATACCTCTTTCAGCTGGCTGAATGCTTGTCCACTGAACCTTTTCAGGGAATTCCTTTTTCATCAGGTCTGACAAGGGATTTACTGTAGCATTAAAATGAGCCAGAAACCTACAAAAGTACCCTGCAATCCCCTGAAATGTTCTCATGTGTTTCTTTGTGGCTGGCATGGGCCACTCTTGGAGCCTGATAGCCTCAGTCTTTTAAGGCTCAGGTCAGATGCCCACTGGCTACCCTACAGACTAGGAACAAGACCTCAGCTTTGCTAGTTTGGCACATCTCTGCCTTAACTGTCTGCCCCAAGGTTTACAGTCCGAGTAGCACATGTCCTGACAGCTGTTCAGAAAGGGTGATGGCATTCATAAGGGATCCTCCTTGAACTTCTACACTGACATTTAATAGTAAATCCATCTTTTTCTCCTGCTATGTATAGCTACTTACAGAAAGGACCATTTCTTCTTGGTCATAGTAAGGCTTCTTCATGTGTATGTGATATACCCACTGCTTGTACTCTCCATTCTTGTAATGACACTATATAAATTAACCGAATTTACATTACTTACCACAGAACATGGACTCTCCCAGGCTGCCTAAAATTCATAGTATATAATAAACTACTTAGAACTTAGAAAATATCAGAAACTATAAAAATCTCTTTAGAAACCCCAATTAGGAAAGAAGAAGGAGTAATAGCAGCAATAGATAATCTCAAAGAAGGAAAAGCACGGGCCTGATGGATTTTAGATGGAGTTTTTAAAATATATAAAGAAATACCGTCACCCTCTTACTACTCCCTTTAACAAAGTTAATGATTTCAAGAAGACACCATTCTCATTTAATGAAGCACATCCTATTATTCTATAGAAATGGGAAGGAACCAGACTTATGTAACTCTTATCATCCAATTTCATTATTGAATGCGGGCTATAATATTTTTGTAAAAGTATTGGCAAATCGATTAGAGGGAGTATTACCTCATTTGATCAATCAAGATCAAAATGATTTCATCAAAGGTAGGAGTATAGCAGAGAATGTAAGATGTACAATTAATATTATATCAAATCAAGATACGCCAGGCTCCATTCTTTTCTCAGTAGATGCAGAAAAAGCATTCAGTAGAATAGAATGGAAATTCATATTCTATTCACTACATAAAATGGGCTTTGGAAAAAATTATATAAATTGAATAAAACGCATATATTCACAACCCTCTGCTATACTTAGAACAAATATTACTTTTTTCAGAACCCTTTAAATTATCCAGCAGCACTAGCCGGAGTTGTCCCTTATTCCCCCTGATCTTTACCTAGTAATGGAACCAATGGCGGAAGAAATTAGAAACAACCAGTGACTGGAAGGAATAATTAAAACTCTATAGACCATAGAATCAATCTTTATGCAGATGATGCATTACTATAGCTATATGGCTCAACTAATTTTATAGAAATTCATGAAAATAAATGATGGTCTTGCCTCAGGATATAAAATCATTTGGCAAAAATCACTTATTTTGAAACTAAATAAGAATACTAATATTCGAATTCCAGACATATACCTATGTCCATTGGTGGATTCTATATGTACTTGGGGATTACACTAACTAACCCCCTGGACCAACTATATACACAGAATATGGAAAACCTTTAACAAGAAATCAAAGTAGACTTAACTAAATGGCAATATCTTCCACTCACTCTTATTGAGAGGGTTAATGTAATTAAAATGCAGGTACTTCCTAAAACATTATATTTGTTTCAAACCTTAACTATACATAGTCCTATGGACCTTTTTCAAAAGATAAAAAATGTTTACTAACTTTATTTGGAAAATGAGGACCACATATTTCTTATGGGAAGTTTATACTCCCAAAGGATAAAGGTGGACTTGCACTACCAGATTTTTATAGATATTACTTAGTGGCTCAAGTAGTTGTGGTATGGAATTAGTTGAATAGTGATCAACATAATCTCATGAGTGTTGAGATGAAACAAGGGAAGATGAATACAAGAAATTAATAAATGTATTGTTCTCTGTTACCTACAAAACAAGCAAAATAAAAATAAAGGCAACATGACTACCAATGTAACAATTTCATGTTGGAACCAACTTCATAAAATTATGACTATCAAGATAGGGGCTACATAATACACCCCTATTTACAACAACTTTAACTTAATTGCATCTATTAATGATAAAAAAATTTCAAGACTGGCAGAAATTAGGATTAAATGAATATGGACTACTTTGTAAAAATAATAAATTTAAATCATTTGAAAACCTAAGAACACATTATTAAATACCAGAACATCATTATTTCAGATATTTACAAATTAAGTCATATATTCTTAGAATAAATGGAAAGTTAATGTTGCAAACCACTCCAATTCTGGAAATACTAAAAACACAAACAGAAAAGAAGAGTTTGATTTCAAAACTATGCATGGCTATATCCATGTCAGAGACATCAAATATGATAACATTCTAAAGGAAAAATGGGCAAAGGATATGGGCATCAGTGTATCAGAGGAGATGTGGACATTAATTTTAACCACTCCATTACAAAAAATTAATACCTGTAAAATGTAGCAAATTCAATCTAATACCCTTCACAAAATATATTACACCCCTATAAACCTCATAAAATCAATGATACAATATCAGAGAAATACTCCAGATGTACACATACAACTGGTACTCTCATCCATTCAATACACCAATGCCCGTATCTGACTAAACATTTGGACAAAAAGATTTCACTACGTAAATAAATCAATAAATCAACATCTGAAATTCTCACCACTAATTACTCTTCTAGCACAAGCAGAGGATCCTACTATCTTAGACCAATACCAAAATACATTTTTAGTAATGGCCATGGCACAGGCTAAAAAATGTGTATTGGTAAAGTGGAAAGATCCAAACCCACCAGTCTTTGAGACGTGGATTAATTTTATGATTGACGCTATGAAACTGGAAATAATTCATTACTTGAAAATTGGTGATGAATCTGCTTTTGAAAAAATATGGAACCCATTTAACCTGAAAATTCAGAAAGGAATTGTATAATAGGCTTAAATGAATAGTACCTCCCTGGTTCTTATATAACCTGAATAATGTAATAAAATAATAGGCTAAAGTAACTGTAATAAAATCATAGATCAATAGAATAGAGTAGCATAGAGTAGGAGGTGATGATGAAGAAAAAAAAATTGCCAAACACTGAAGATTCATTTCAGACAGAGTGTATCTCGGCAATGATGTTTTTTAGCTGAACCTTATTAAAAAAATTCATTTTGACAGGCATTGAGGAACACCATCACATGTTGTTGTTTGAATTTATAATCTGGGGTTATGGACACACATTCATACCAGGCTAGGAGGACCTGAGTGAAACCTATGAACTCCTTGAGCCATGATCTGTAATTCAGAATGTACATGACAACAGACCCCATTAGGAAGCAAGTTCACCCTCTGTGGCATACTGTACATGTGTATAATTTGTTTCAGAAATAAGCTCAAATGGCATGGCAATTTTATTTATATGGCACCCATTCCTGAAGCTCGGGCGCTAACAAATACATAATAAAATATGAGTATTAAAATATAATAAAATATTATACAGTAAGATTCAATACAATTAACATAACCCTATAATGGTGTGCTTCAGGTTACTGGGAAATCAAACTAATGGTCAGGTTGAATCATGTTCATGTCTGTATAAAAAGAAGTTCAAATCATGTTCATTTCTTTTAACTGTATAATTTCAATGACAGATGTATCAAGCCAAATGGGGACTGCAAAACTGTATGAAAATAATGCTGTCATCACTGAAACTGCTTGCTTTTTCCCCAGGCTACAGATACCAATTCTGCAAAAATGTGGTCTGTGTTATGGTGTGACTACAAGGTGACAGGAGTTCTCAGGCCTGGAGGGTGTCATCTCTAAAATACTGTCTCCTGCTAATTCAGAGGGACCATGAGGGGTATCTTGTGATATGGGAGACTGAATATGAGTGACCAGATATGAGTGACCCAATTTCAGTGCCCAGAGGTCAGCTACCCCTGGAAGGGCAGCGAGGAAGAAGAGCAAGGATATGGGCTGGCGAGGAAGAAGAGCAATGGTATAGGACATCACCTGGAAGGGAAGGGATAAGGAAGAAAGGATGTGGGAGGTAGTGTGGAGTGGTGTTGCTGAGCTGGCCGTGTCGTGTGGTGGTGATGTGGCTGGCTCCAGTGCAGTAGGTTAGGGTTCGGGGCTGGGGAGATGTACTTTTTGTGTTTTCACGAGCCTTTTTTTTTTTTTTTTTTTGATACAAATGTTTCCCTCTCCTGACATGCACCCCGAAGTTGATAATCTTAAGTAAGAGGTGGTGCTGATTGGGTAGAAGTCCATGAGTGAGGGTGTTGGGGCACAGCCCCCACATAAATATAATTTATGCTTTTCACCCATGTTGTTGTGTTCCTTGCTGGGAGTGTACATTGCCATTTTCTTTTCAGCAATGTACACTCACTCTAATGGATCACAGTTTGGTGATCACCATTATGACATGGAACCACAATGAGGTAACCAAGACAGGGCAATAAAATCAATAAAACAAAACTAATGAAAAAAACACTATGGTTCTCAAAAGAGGTGGCAGGGACAGTTAAGGAGAAAAGGCCAGCATTCAAGAAATATAAGGAAACACAGAAGGAGCAGGACAGAGAACTTATCAGTTAAAGCAGAAGGAGGCAGGGAAGGAAGTCAGAATAGCAAAGGCACAAACTGAGGAAAAGATAGCCAACTCTGTTAAGAAGGGGATAAACCTTTATAGGTACATTAGGGAGCGAAGAAAGACCAAGGGAGGATACAGAGACTTAATAAAGGGAGGAATGTGGGCAGAGGGTGACAGTGAAAAGCAGGGATACTGAACAAATATTTCTGCTCAGTATTCACAACAGATGAGGAGGGGAGGTGCCTAAACCAAACAAGGGAGAAACTCTGAATAGGGGTCGATACTAGTCCATTCTCAGAAGAAAGAGTTTTGAAAGAACTCTTGAAACTGAGGGTGGACAAAGCAAAGGACCAGATGGGATTCACCAAGAATACTAAAGAACTAAGGGCAGAACTAGTAACACCACTGACTACTCTCTTTAACAAATCATGGGAGGATGGAGTGGTAGGACTGGAGGAGAGCAAATGTGATTCCACTTCACAAAAGTGGGAGCAGGGCAGAGGCAGGAAACGACAGACCAGTTAGTTTGACTTCAGTGGTAGGCAAAATGATGGAATCACTTCTGAAGGAAAGAACTGTTGAGTACCTAGAGGCCAGTGAGGCTAGGACCCAAAGCAGCATGGTTTCACAGCAGGAAGGTCATGTCAGATGAACCTAATAGATTTCTTTGACTAGGTGACCAAAGTAGTAGACCAGGGAGGGGCTGTGGATATGGCCTACCTAGATTTTAGCAAGGCATTCGACACAGTCTCACACAAAAGATTAATATACAAGTTAGCCAGCCTTGGAGTGGGTCCCAAGTTGGTAGCCTGGATACAAAACTGGCTGGACAACAGGACGCAAAGAGTAATAGTAAACGGAGTCCACAGTGAAGAAAGGAGGGTAACTAGTGGGGTACCGCAGGGTTCGGTACTGGGACCAGTCCTCTTTAATATCTTTATAAGTGACATTGGAGAGCACCTGGAAGGAAAGGTATGCCTCTTTGCAGATGATACAAAGATCTGCAACAGGGTTGATACACAAGGTGGGGTGGAAAGAATGAAAAGGACTTAGCAAGGTTGGAGGAATGGTCAAATATGTGGCAACTCAGATTCAATGCAAAGAAGTGCAAGGTAATGCATCTGGGAAACAAAACCCAGGGAAGAGTACACAATGGGGGTGAGTTAATAACAACAACAAAATTGAAAGAGACCTAGAGTAATTAAATCAGATGAACTAAAGGTGGGCAAGCAATGTGAGAAGGCAGTAAGGACAGCTGGGGGATACTGGGATGCATAGGGAGAGGCATCAACAGTAGAAAATAAGAAGTTGTTATCCCTCTCTACAGACAGTTAGTGAGACCCCATCTGGAGTACTGCGTGCAATTCTGGAGACCCCATCTCCACAAAGACATAGACAGAGTGGAGGCTGTTCAGAGGAGGGCAACCAAAATGGAGCAAGGTCTGCACCAGAAGACATATGAGGAGAGACTAAAGCAGCTTAATATGTATACCCTTGAGGAAAGGAGGGAGAAGGGGGACATGATATAAACTTTCAAGTATCTCAAGGGAATTAACAAGGTACAAGAAGGTAGTATCTTTCAGAAGAAGAGATGTGCAAGAACAAGGGGGCACAATTTGAAGGTAGAGGGTGGACAGCTCAGAGGTAATGTTAGAAAGTATTTTTTCACAGAGAGAGTTATGGATGCATGGAACAGCCTTCCTGAGGAGGTTGTGGAGTCAGGAACAGTGGGAGAATTCAAGAATGCATGGGACAGGCATAAGGCAATTCTAGTGGGGGGCAGGAGGAAGTAAGCTGTTGATTAACTAGAATCTGCAGCTTATCCATCAGGTAGGGGAAATGGGCAGACTGGGTGGGCCAAGCAGTCCTTATCTGCCATCAAATTCTATGTTTCTAGGGCATAGGCATATCCCATGTGTCACATCAAATAGCTTTATAGGCATTTGTAACTCTGACTGATAGACCCTTTTGATCCCTGGAAATAAATTAGTTTACTCTGGGGAGTCTAGATGTATCAGTCTGAAAAGGATCTGTCTCATGCCCAACTTACCCCTTGCATAGCTGGCATACCACAGACCCGCTAGATCTCTGTGCCCAGTCACCAAAGCCCTGATCGGGGAGAATGTGATCTGTCAGATTACTCCTTTCAGAGAGAGAGAGAGAGAGAGAGAGAAGAAGGGAAGTGACCTTGAGCTGTCATGTCACTTTTATGGTGTTGATAGACAGAGAAAGAGAGAAATGAATACTTTTCTGAAGCTCCAGTGGTAAGAACTTATAGCCTATTTCCAATTTACTAATCCAACATTTCTACCTATCAGCTTTAGCCTATATCAGTCTAGATTAAGGTACTTGAAATTTCTATTTGAAACCTTTATTTTCATGTTTTTCTGAAAGCACTGTTTAACCTTGCTTACTATTGAAGTTTGTTTGTCTCTACCCATCTAGGGATCTGTATGGTTTCCCAACATGCGTTCACCCGTCACATAATTTCCTGACTCCTGTTCACTGACAGGTCAGTATTACCGTTAAAAATATTCCCAGTATACACTTTCCTGACTTTATGGATGACAGGCTGATCGGATTTGCTGCTGCTCCTCAATCTAATTGAAACCATGCAAGTACAAACATTTAAAACACATAACTTGCGAAACAACTTTGCTCACTTCCAAAACAGCACCACAATGAAACTCAAAAGCACATAACATAAACTCAGAACTCAGAATTCACATACCTGTATGCCAGAGTGCATGATGTTCTGGCATTTTACAGCAAATCTGTGGTAACATCTGAAAATATGAACAGCAGAACCTCCCCTACTAATCAAACAGTTTGTATGCTCGGTACAACAACCCCACCCATAGTGTCTAATCTGAGAAGAGTTGCTACTGTACCTTTTTGTTCTGCTTCAATGTTTCGTGCAAATAGTGTGGTGGCATTTAAAGAAAAGTTGCAACTGATGCAGGTATGTGAATTTAGAGGTTTGACTTTATGTGCCTTATATGCCTTTTAAGTTTCACTGCAATGCTGTTTTGAATGTGAGAGAATGTTACAGATTGTTACAGTATGCACAGTAAGCTTTGTTGTGAGCCAGAACAACAGAACCCATCCACACCCACACCACTAGTCTTTTAAGGCTTTTTATCTCATAAAGCTGCTCACGCAATTGTCAGGAAATATTACTCTAGAAAACACTGGAGTCAGGCTGCTGCAATTTGGGGAATCGGAGCGGGAATAGTATGACTGGCAAACACAGGTTGAGCAACTGTACCAGACCAGTCTGTCTATCTGTCTGTCTGTCTCTCTCTACCTGTTCTTGTTTACCTGGTAATTGCACTAGGTATAATGATGCCTTATTTTCTGGCATGACCTGTAAGAATGCAAATAGAATAACGGATAGGTAACTGGGCATTACAGGTGAGTAATACCATCAAGAGGTTCTGGACATGAGGTTCCTGTGTCCAGAACCTCATGATGATATCTCACCAGTATTGTCATGAACTAACCATTATTTTTAATATATGGATGCAATTTGCTTTTTTCCCCGTCATTATGTTACAGGTGGTGGTCCTTCAGTGAAGGACTCTCTCGGTCCTGGCTGACCACAGAACTTGCTTCCCTCCATCTCGTCCCACCCACCCCCAAAAGCACATATAGCACAATTGGTAGGGAGTCCTACTTTTTCTTTTTTGGTGAGCACAGGAGCAACCAGGTAAATCCATTGCAGCAAGAAGCTGAAGAAAAAAAAATTGTGAAGAAATGAGGAGGACGGAGTACTCTCCCTAAGCGAGACAGGGAGCCACCATGTTTTTACAGTTGTTCTGCTCTCTCACACAAGTGGCGAACCAGAAGGCCTTCTTTAGCAGACATGGGCAGAGAGACTTGTGCTTGCTACGTTGAGCTTGGTGATAATACTATTATTCAGGCCCTTGAAGATGCTATTATGGGACCTGAATGATAGTGTATCACTCTGAACTAATGCTATTATCACTTTGGGAGTGATCATATTACAGATTTTTTTGTATCGTTAGTACAGTTTTCATTTGAAATCAAAATATATTAAAAACAGAATAATGGATAGGTCACTGGGCATTACTGGTGAGTAATACCATCAAAAGAGGTTCCTGTGTCCAGAACCTCGAGATGGTATCTCAATGTGTAATATTATCAGTCTTCACCAATATAAATGTTATTTTTCTGTCATTATGTTATGGGCAGTTGGCCCTTCAGTGAAGGACTCCTGCAGCACTTGCTTTATAGCACTGGAAAGTGTTAAAGCAGCAGTGCAATGAAAAATGTTTTCCCAAAACTAATTTCAGTTACAATTAACAAAATATTAGCATCCCTGTAAAATCTACTTTCTAGGTATGATCTTTGTTACTCACTATGAATTTTCTTTATTTTCTTGATCCTCAGGTCTGTTATGAGAGATGGTATTGTCCACTGAAACAAACCAACATGGCATAGTGAAAATATCTAGCAACCATAGTGACTAAACATTAAATAGAAAAAGTAAACAAAAGAGCTCAACTACATCACTGGCAGATACAGTCTTCGAAGTTTTTGATGTTAAATTATATGTGGAAAATGATGGAAAGTTGAAAGTGGTCCATTATGGAATTCAATGTCTGGTAACAGCTTACTTACAGCGGATAGCAGCCACCCATGCAACTGGTGGACAGTATACCATTCAGCCAGTTTCTCAGATTAAAAAGAAATTATTCCTTCTATTAATTTTTCTAAAAGAAGCCAAAGTACTGTCCTTCAGTTTTTCAACACAGAGGATACTCAGCAGATACAATGCATAAGGTTGATCTCACTCCTCCCTTCCCTTGAAAGCTGCAAGAGACCATCATCTACTCCAGGCTTGCTGACTTTTTCACTCTTCCAATTTCCTATCTCTTCCAGTTAGGTTTTTAGGAAGCAGCACTCCACCATCTCCTCCTTGCTGCATGTAACAGATGCTGTCCTCACTGGGATGGATCAGGGACATATCACTGTAGCTATTTTCATTAATCTGGCCAAAGCCTTTGACTCGGTGTCCCAACCACTTCTCCTGGACAAGCTGCACTCTGCTAGCCTCTCAGCTCCTGCTGTTAGTGGTTCCATTCATACCTCACAGGACATCAACAGTTCAGGTTATTTGGTGTCCTGTCCTCCCCTCCTGATCCTAACAGGGGTCTCACAGGGCTCCATCTTGGGTGCTGTCCTCTTTCAGTCTTCCTCAACAACATGCCCCTCTGCTTGTGTCTCTTCACATATCCACATGAACTGGTATAGCATGCATGGACCTACCTTAAGGTATTTGGCCTTGTGAACCACCAACTCCTGTTGCACAACCTTGCTAAATTAAGTTTTAGTATTCCAGTCATGAATTGGCTTTCAAGTTCCTGATAAATAGAGCAAGTGGTTGAGGTAAATGGGGCTTTATCAAGAAAATGAGTTGTGATACAGGGGTCCATTCTTGGACCCTGTTTTCACATTGTTTATCAATGACTTACCAGAAAAGTGTGGCTCATCTAATGGAATATTATCGCACGATGATGTGGTTTTATATTTAGCAGATAAAGAAGTAGAAGCTTTGAGTAAAAATTGTCTTCTAATTTTGAAGAACTATCTAACTGGCTTACATAAATTGCTGATGAACAAAAATAAAACAAAACAGATGACATTTTGTACAGCACAAAAGCAAATAAAATTCTGGTGACTTGATTGTTCAATATTTGGAAGGAAGTAATGTAGAAAGGTAAATCATTTTTGATATTAAGGGGTAACTTTAGATTCACACTTAACATCTGATATCCACGGTGATTCAATTTGTAATTCATTACACAAAAAGTTAGGTGCTTTGTACCCTGTTAAAGATATTCTTATAGACTCATCAAGGAAGGTTATAGTGCAGTCCTGTCTGTTGCCCACTATGGATTATGGGAGTGCTATTTGAGGTGAGGCATCAGAAAGGGTTCACTGTAGGAGAATTGTGATGTACAATGCAATTGCCAGATTTGCTTTGAGGGTTGGACATAATGAACATCATTGTAATTTATATGGCAGGTTAAACTGACAACTGTTAGACCTTAGGGCCAAGTATTATATAAACTGATTGGCATACAGTGAATTAGAGTAGGGGATGAATGGGTCCTTGACAAATATTACTGTGCTAAAGAAAATGCTACAGTATTTAAGATCTGATGAGACATTGACACTGTCTATACCTCATTTTAAAACTGTAAAAGATCAAAAATCCTTTGCTTACAATGCTGCAAAACATTGGAATGAAATACATCCTGATATAAGGAATGAACATACAAACATACAAAGAAGCCAGCAGAAGAAAGCCATTTGGTCTATCAAGTCTGCTCATATAGCAGGGTCCACAGCTTGAGCTAATGTCCCTGCCCTCCCTCCTTCTCCACTCCTCCCATCCTCCCTGCCCACTATCTTCAATGAGATGACCTCTTCCAGCAGTGCATTCCAAGTGCCCACCAACCTCTCTGTGAAGAAGTGCTTCCTGACCTCCCTTCTAAACCTCCCACCCTCCAGCTTAAGACTGTGCCCCCTTGTGTTATGGTTACCACTCAACTCAATGAGACTCTCATCAACCTTATTTATCCTTTCAAGTACTTGAAAGTCCCAATCATTTCCCCTCTCTCTCTCTCTCTCTCTCTCCTGTCTTCCAGGGAGTACATGTTATGTGCCCTCAATCTCTCCTCACATGCCTTACCCTGCTGGCCCACTATCATCTTTGTAGCCCTCCTCTGGACCTTCAGCGGGTTAATGTCCTTTTTGAGAACTTTTACTGAGACAAACTGTAGCTGTTTTTCATTAGCTGTTAAGTCGATTTATGTGTAAATGTATTGTGTCCTGGGCCATGCCTGTAAAAGGGCATATAGGCCCAGTGTACTCACCTCATTAACAAAATAAATGAATGAAAACAGTGAATAAATGTACTCGTATGTGGACAAAATGGTCCTTTTCACCTTTGGCCCATCATACTGTGCTGGTTCCAATCCAACCAACTCAAGGTCAACACCAAGAAGACTGTGTCTATGACCTTTAGCACCAGCCAGAAACTGGGCAGGCTCTTTCCCCACACTTGTTTTTTTCCACACTAGATGGCACCCCTTAGGAGGTTGTCCTTGCTTTCATGTACCTTGCTATGTGGCTTCATTGTAAGCTTGATTTCTTTGCCCATATTAACACCACCCATGTCAAGCTTCGCCCCAAGCCTGGTGTCTTGTATCACAAAAAAGACTGCCTTACCCTCCAGGTCTGCCAGGAGCTGGTCACTAAAATGGCTCTCCTAGTCTTCAACTATGCAAATGTGGTATATGGCACCACCCCTTCCTCTTCCCGCACCAGTCTGAACATCCTCTGCAATGTCTTCTGTCACTTTACTACCAACTTGCCCATCCACACTGTTTCCTCTACTCTTCCCACTCTATCCTCCCACTACCTTGACCTTACCAGTCCCACTGCACCTCTGTCATTGTTAAATACTGGTTTGGTTCCCTTTAGTGCTGTGTGGAATTTTCAAATTCTGGCGGAACAGAATTCCATGGAATATTCAAAATTCCATGGGAAACTGAATGATGGAATTCTGCAGCATAAAATAGTTGGAGAATGATTTTCCATGGGAAAATCATTGTTCCGTGGAACATTACTCCATGGATCTCAATATTTTCTGTGGAAATTGTTACGTAATAATTTTCAGAGGAAAAATTAATGTTCAGTGGAATATTTTTCCGTGGATCACAGTAGGCAGAATTCTGCAGGCAAAAGAGAGAAATTCCTGCAGAAATTCTGCCGGTGGAATGGTCATTCTGCACTAATTCTGCCAGCGGAATTCCGCATTCTGCACAGCACTAGTTCCCTTCCTTCTTGTTTCTCCTAACTCCTTTCTCCAATCCCCTCCTTTTCCTTTTACCATGAGAGTGGTCTCAGTAGAGGTATTAATATATTATCAATTGAACTCAATCAATAATATAATTACTGGTGACCCCCCTTCAGTATACAGAGCCACTGCTGTTTTCAAACGATGTAATAACCAGTAGAATAGGTTATTGCGGCATTTTGTGTCAGTCTTTACTTGCGTGCCACCTCATTGGCTAGCATTCTGTGTGTGTAGGTGGGCTAATCACTTGCTCAAACATGCCAGCTTCAATCCCGTTAAGCAGCGAACCAGCACAGTGATGCAGACTTTCCTTGTAAGTCTGTCTAAAAGTTATTCTATTTAATTTCTTTGTAAAGAAGTTATCTGGTTGATCCTGCCTTTTACATTATTTAAATCTATCTGGTTGATCCTGTTGTGCATCGGTCTCGGGGAAAACACGAGTCCAACCCAACGCATTCTCCACTGGGACTGTCCCTGTTCTCCTGACTTCCAAACTGTGACCAGTAGTTCAACAGTTTTTAGTTTATTTAAAAGGGAAAAAAAGTCTCTTATGGTGTGTGTGGGTGTGTGTGTGTGTGTGTGTGTGTGTGTGTGTGTGTGTGTGTCAGTCAGAATTACCTGTACCACCACAGAGTTCCACAACTGCCTCACTGGTATTTCAGGAGCTGGAGGAAAAACTCCTTGCACTAGTAATTATAAAAAATAATGTCTATTCAGCTATGGTGTTAAGAATTTTTTGTACACACCCTCGGTGTGTGATGAACTCATAAACCTCTCAAGCTTTGCTCTTGAGGTTTATGGATCATCACACACCTCAGGTGTGTAAAAAAAATCCATAACACACAGTTGCATAGACATTATTCTCTATATATTAAATTTTTAAAACCTTACTGGAACATTCCTGTTTCCAGGACAGCTGCACATGAGACACTTTTCACAAAATAAGAGTTTCTGAAGTGCAGAGGAAAGGAGCACTCCAATTGGTTGGGAGTGCTCCCATAATCTATAATGAAAGAAGAAATCTTCTTTGGTCAAAACAAAAAGTGTTCCCTAACAAAGAGATATTGAAGATCACCTTTGTAATGGATTATAATAGAAGGTTCCTCCGTGGAAATCAAAAAAACAAATAGGGACAGTTGGAGAGTGTTGTCCACAGACATGGAAGTGGGAACAGTAATGGGAGTATTTCTGAGAATTTCACTCAGGAGAGGCTGGCTGGCACCTTTTAACTATGATAAATCCTAGAATAACCACCACAAAAGGTGCCAGTCACTCATATCACAGAACAAAACAGGCACTGGGTTATATGGGCCCATGGGACCTGGGCTCCAGCAGTATTCTATGAGGTGGGCCCAGCCCCACCAATAATATCACTTATCACCATCCATGTCTGGCATATAAATGGCAGCAGATAGGTGTTCATTTTGTGACCTGCTGTGCTCACGCCTCTCCCATGTTGTGAAGGAACTCAGAAAGTGAATGCAGAAGCCCTGGCCTTTTATGGCATGGAAGAGCAGCTGAGATGTCAGTGTGGTGCATGCCTGCATGCAAAGAGAGTGGGCAATCCAAATTTAGCAAGGGATGAAAACCAAGTAACAAGTGAGATGAGGCAGTTGGTTGGAGACCTCACCATAGAGCTCACTCAGCAGAGCAAAATCTTGTGCGGTATGGCACTTTTGTTTTGCAGCTGGTAGGAAGCCCAGTCAGAGTGTGAATGAGTGGGATAATCATGCCTGAGTCAGAGAGACTCAGTCGTCAGTGAAGGAGTAATCCAGCCAGTGAGAGATGCCCAATAAGCTGTGAGTATAGCAGTGGTGGCAGTAGCAGGAGAAGCATCAGCTCTTGGGCCAAGCTAGCCCCAGGAACAGCAGAAGCTGGCGACAGCACTACAGCACCCCCCACATCCGTACCTTGCCCTTTATAGATGTCAAAGCTGCTTCCCAAGGAGGTGGCCACCAGATTCATGGACAGGATCTTATGGATCATGGGCTACTATAAATATTACCGAGATATTCTAGCTAGAAAAGTAAGTCTCAGATGTTTAGTTTATTGTTCTTTCTTTTCTTTTTCCTTGAATCGCGGCTTTGCTGGGCTGGAGAAGGGCAACCTTCCCACAGAACTCAAAGTGTGCAAGCAGTGACACAATTTATGTGTCTTGCAGCCACTGTTCATGGTCTTTTTATTTTCAAATTAGGAAAGGGAATACCCTGGGTTGGCATGCATAAAAGGACCAACAAAAATATAAATGGAGCAGTATTCATTAATAATGACACAGAGTCATGTCCCCCAATTAAAAACATAAATGAATAAATGTAATTATCTTCCATTTTGGTCTCTTCATTCTGCTGCCCCATGATGATCGAGGTTCTAGTTTTCTGTTGTATCACATTACTAACAGTAGGAGGCCCTGCCTGTTGAATCAGTTATCCTGAATATTCATTCAAAGCCACCTTCTCCCCTCCTGCTAGTTGCCAAATGTCAGCATTCGCAAGTTGATGGGGATCCTACAAGTCCCAGTACATCTGAGCAGAGCTCTGGCCCTAGAGAGCATTGTACAGCTTCTCGTAGATTTCTGGGGCATTAAATGTTTTGCAGGGTTACAGCAAGCCCTTTAGAATCTCCACCACCCCCCTTGCAAAGACTGACAGCTGTTGCCGACAAGGAATAAGATGGCTCTGAGGACTATGGTGATGTGAACCCCATCATCTCTATCATCATGGGAGTTGGGGTTAATGCTTTGTAATTTATCAGAAACTGAGTGTATTGCTAGAAAGGGACTCGTTTTTGTGTTTTTTTTTTATGTAACAAAACTAACCCCAGAACACCGGGCCCACACACAGGTTATGTTGCCTGGGTCTTGTCAAGATTGTTTTGTCCGTATATGTGACCCTTCTCCTCTCCATCCTTCTTTGGGTTGCATGACAGTCCAGGTAATGTTAAGGTAAAATAACATAGCATAGTTTCTTGTGTATTACTAGATGTTTTGTCTTATGGTTTGTACCTATTGTTGCCATGCTTTCTGTGTAGTGACCTTTTTCTTAACTAAATACAGGGATCTCCCAAATTTTTATTAGGATACTTTTTTAAATTCATCACTAGGGAGCTTGCCCATTTTGTTTCCATGGGTTCTGCTGCTGCCTTCCTGCCGTCACTATGTGGCGGCTCTCACCCACCACCATCCCACCCTGGCTAGCCTGTCTTTTATAGCTAAAGGGATCATGTGTCAACTTTTCCATATGCAGAATATATGGAATCACCATTAGACAGCAACAGGTTGTGCTTCATTAAGTTAAGGTGACTTAGGCACACTACAACCTAGCAGCCCAGTTGTTGCACCACTGTCCCCACGCTACTAGGTTTAGCCCACGCACCGAAGTAAGAGTTAACCTCCCCCCTAACTCTAAACTTTTATTGGTTCTACCATTCTCCTCTGCCACTCCCCTCCATGGCAGCCCTAACCACTAGGCTAAAACTGCTTACTGCCATTTAATACATCTCTAGCTGCTTTGTCACAAGCAATGAATTCAACATTTCTGCCTCTGCTGGCAGTCTCGCTGCTAGGCCATTTGGATAGTGGGTTCATGTGCCTTGGTGTCAGCACATGATCTAACAAGCCTATCCTTCTTCTCTGTCACTCAAGCAACCATTGGTGTCCCCACCTAAACAATTTAGGTGGGAATGCACCCCGACTGGTCCCCTTACCCACATGTTTTTTCTCTAAACCAGAGCACCACCAAATTGGATTCTTCCTGTACTCCCTCTCCCTTTCATCATCCTGGCTGACTTGCCCTTCTAGCCTCTTATTACCCCTGCCTTTACTAGCCAGTGATATAGAAAATAACCCAGACCCAGTAAACACCCCCATCACCTCTTCATACAGCAGCTGGGTCAGCCCCTCTGGATTAAAAATCGCTCATATGAATATCTGCAGCCTCTCTTCCAAATACTCTGAGCTAGTAGCATGGGTATCCCTCCACAACCTCCATGTTCTTGGTCTCTCAGAAACCTCATTAAAGCCACACCTCCCTAACATCATGAATCAGCTGGGTGGCTACTCCATGCTACACCATTGATAGGCTTGAGAAGAAAAAGGGTTGCGGTGTCACTATATACCTAACAGAACCTCTCTGTGCCACTATCTCCCTCTCCTCCGATCCTGCTTCCCCAAGTGAGTGGCTGCTCTCTGAGGTGACCCTGGGTTCCACTAAGAAACTCTTCCTGGGGTGCTGTTACAACCCTCCAGTGAGGGGCACTGATGGCGTAAAAAATCTTCTAGCTGGTTTCAATTCACTCTCCCCTCCCAGAGATGCCATCCTTCTTGGTGATTATAACCTCAACTAGTTAAGCATCCAGGAACCTGACTATGTCAACCTATTGAAACTGCATAATCTGGTTCAGACCATCACTATCCCCATCAGACACAACCCACATACCTCTACTTTTACCCTGTTGGATTGGGTGGTCACTAATAGAGAAGACAGAGTAATTCAGGTTGGAATGCTGCCTGACCCAATAAGTGATCACTCTCCTATGTACATCATCAGGTCCTCTAAGACTAGGCAACCCCACTCAAGTACCTTTCTTTTTGTAATTTTAACTGTCTCAATGCCTTTCTCCTCCTGGGTGACGTTAGGTCCATAAACTGGTTGGTCCTCTTCACTCTAACTGACATGACATCTGCAGTGACTTTTTTCATGAACGCCATCCTGATGATCCAGGACTGCCACTTCTCTCTCACGATTAGGAGAGTGAGAAGTGAGCATACTCAATGGATTACTAAAGAACTCCTGACACTCATGAAAGCTAGAGACCATAAGTGGGCAGCCCACAAAATGTCCCCCTCCTCTTCCTGTGGAATGTGTACAGGAACCTGAGAAATCGGTGTAAGTACATGGCCAAATACCTCAAATGGAACTATTGCCTCAACATCCAGAGGAGAGCCTTGGTAATCCCAGAAAATTCTGGGGCTCCATTAGCTCCCTTCTCAATCCCAGCACTAACAGTCCTGTTATGAAACTTAATTCTCCTACTGCCCCTCTGACTGAACCATCAGAGACAGCACAGGCTTCAGTTTGAAATTCACCTCCCCATCTCACCTCAGCAAGCTTCCTGGCAGCCAACTTCCTAACCTGGGAACCTGCACTACTCTAGCTCCTCCTCCTCTCCTTGCCATCCCTCCCACCCCTCTACTTCAGGCCATCTCCCTCAATGACACCTCCTAAACTCAAAGAGTCTCCCTAACTGGGTAGCCCTGATGGTCTCCCCTGTCCTGCTCAAGCTCATCTACCCCTGCTATCTCCAAACCCTCACTTTTTATTTTTAAGCTGGCAGAGTCCACCTCCTCCATGCCTGACCTCTGGAAATCTGCAAAAGTGGTTCCATATTCAAAGCTAGGTATCCCCACTCTTCTGACAATTATAGACCAATTTCTATCCTCCCCACCTAAGCAAGCTCCTAGAGAAACTGTCCACCATCCACTGCTGGAACACTGAGAAACACAGTCTCATGTGTAGACAGCAGCATGGTTTTGCAAAAATCACAGCACCTCCTCAGCTCTGGCACTCTTGACTGACCACATCCTCCCAAACATGGACCGGGGTGCACCACCGGCACTGTTTTTGGTCCTGACCAAGGCCTTTGACATGGTCAGCCATGCCCTCCTCCACTCCAAACTGCACCATCTTGGTTCCTCTTCTGAGACCTCAAATTGGTTTAGGAGCTACTTTTGGGCCACTCCCAATCTGTGTGTATTGGTTCTGCCATCTACCCCGCCCTGCTGTTCTCAACTGGCATTCCCCAGGGCTCTGTTCTGGGCCCCTACTTTTTCTATGTTTATCAATTCCCTCCCTCAGACAGCCTAAACTATAATTCCTTCTTGTACATGGATGATCTTGTCATCTTTCATAGTGACAAGTCCCTCCTCTACATTTCCACTGTCTCACCTGGAACTATGGCTGTGCCCACAGTTGGTTCACATCTAACCTGTTTTAGCTTAATGATAAAAGTCCAAAAGTAACAAAGACCATGCTATTTGTGTCCAAACTCTACCTTGCAAAACTCATAAATCTTGCTCCTCCCTCCAAATATTCTCCCTGACAGTTTGGTCCTAGAGAATGTCTCCACCTTTAAATACCTGGGGTAACGCTAGACCTTGCCCTCTCCTTCTTGGACCACATCAACTTTGTAGTTCTCAGAGTAAATCAAACATTAAGAGCTGCTTATCGTCATCATCACTACTCTGACCCCAGAGGCATGACTAGCTATCATCCAAGGCAACCTCTCTAGCATAGATTACTGTTCCCCCATCTATTTACATGTGTCCTCTGCCCTCTGAGCTAGGCTCACATCGGTCTACAACAATACCTGTCACTTTGCTCTCTTGGCCCCGTTCTCTACCCATCATTATGACCTCTATTGGTCACTTGGTTGGCTTCCTTTACAAAGCCAATTTGATTTTGCCCTTGGCTGCATTGTGGATAGCGCCATTAGGTGTGGGGATGTGTGCCCATTCTTATCCTTCCTAAAGACCAGAATCTTATCCAGGAGCCTATGCTCATCTGCTGTCCCTCCCCTTGAGGTCTCAAGAGTGTCAACCAACATGGGAGGGGAAAGCCGTATCAGTTGCAGTCCCCACTGTGTGGAATGGTATTCCTGCACCCCTCCATTCATCAAACACCCATCTCATCTTCAAATCCCACTTCAAAGCCTGGCTTCTGGCAGAGACTAGTTGCCAATGCTTGCCAGGGCACCCCCCCCGACCTCTGTGACTTTTCCTCCCCAACTACTAGTCACTTTTATGGGAGTAAGTCCCACTCCCTTTTGCCTATTGCTCTTAATTTTTCTTTTTTCTAACCTGTTCTCTCTGTGAACCATGCCTGCATGCTGGGGGACTGTTTAGTCATTATTGTAATACACAACCTGTATCAGTTCCATATGTATTGTTTTTGATTTCTGTTGTTTTAATTCATTGTCCTGCTATTTTTCATAATTATATTGATGTCTATCAATGCCATCTATATGATCTGGGTCATGCCTGAAAATGGTTCTTTGGATTGATGCACTTAACCTGGTAAACAAAGACATGAATAAATAAATAAAATACATTTGCTATTTGTTTTATGAGCTTTCAGATGTATCTTCTGCTGCACTAGTAGAGTTTGGTTAATCTCAGTTCCTGGGTTAGTATTAGAATAAATTGTTCAGCATATCAGTTTGCCTTAGTTTATTAAATTTATTTAAAGTTACATTTTGGGACTTATTAACTGAGACTGCTGCGAGATTATTCCTAAGCCAAGCTAAATTGGCTTAGAGTACTAGGGGCTGGCAGTATAGCCTAGAGGTTAGAGTAATAAGCTGTGAATGAGTTGGGAACATCCAGCAGGCCTAAGTTTGATTCTCACAATCCCACTTGCACTCTGTGTGACTTGAGTGAGCGAGTCACTTAACCACCCCAGTGCTCCTGGGTTGCCCCCTGAAAACAGACACTTGTGCCTAGCTGGGTCTTATCTGGTTACCAAAAGAATAAAATAAATCAAAATAAATAAGTAGAGAGTCAGTTTCCAAATAATTAATATTTTTTCTCAGTGGTGCCAGTTGCTATGGTAAAGTAATAGAGAAAGCTATTTAAACTTCTGCCTGCTGCACAGTGTGTCCCAACAATCTGTGATAACTGCCTTTATGGCAGTGGAGAAAATTAAAGTTCATTTTGGGGGTGACAAAGCTTTAGAGGTGGAAGTGACAAGGAAAGCACTGCTAGATACATTACAGGATTTTAGATTATTTGATGTGAGTAGCTCTAGATTAAGCAAAAACTGAAGTAACATGTAAAGGTCAAGCAATTACATAGTAAATTAGTTGATAAAATTTGAAGTCCAGTCTGGCATTTTCTTAGAATATTTTCAGTTCTGATTGAACAAGGCTTTTATAAATTGTACTAATTACATGTAATTGCCCACTGTTACTGTTGGTGTTGTTTGTAAAATATGGCTGCTAATGAACTTATTAAACAAATCCTGCCATCTCAAGAGAAACTTGGAAAACAATGTTGAGGTACATTGCAGTCTATATTTAAACTGTTTTGTGTTTAGCTTTCCAGTTTTATACAATGGTGTGTGGCACAGATGTACAGATAAATGAAATATTTACTTGGCAGTAGGACCTGGAATGATGCTAAATTATCATTACTACAGATGGGCCTCACCCAGTATCATCCATTGAGGTTGGTCACAAAGGAACTTTTTAACAATAAGAGAGCATCTTGAAGACTGCCGAATAACATCACAGTGACCTCTGCTGCACTCAAAACACAGCACAGTGACCTTTGCTGGACTCAAAACACAGCCGTGAAATTAAACAGGAACAGCTTATTCGTTATTAAAAGAACTAATCTGAAAGCTGTACAATTTAAAATACATTGTATAAATCAGATACACAATGGTCTCAGTGCAGGTTGCCTTTTACAAACACAAAAGTGTAGAGCATAATTAGTGATGCATTTTAATCAAGGCTGCAGAATAGAAATGACCTTGGAAACAAATTCAGGACAGAGCTGACACGGCGCGTGGTGAAGTACAGAGATTTTCAGAGCACTGACACAGCAAAGGCTATTTGATAATGTAATGTGGAGCAGCCGCCAGAGTATGCTTGGCAGATCTGAGTGCCTCCAGAGTGCAATAGAATGCCATGCACAAGATAGTGGTGATGACATAACTGGGCGTGATGCATGATACTTACGCATGTGTAGTCTGAGTTAGTGGCAATATTTCCTAGCCTTCCTTTCCTAGTCAAGGGCAAGAAATTGCACCAAAACCCCCAAAAACACTGCTTTTGGATAAAATTTACTAATAATTTGCTAAAGCTCATTTGCATTTTAAGAATGTGTTTAATATTCAAACACTAAGCTGCTTTATGAATATGCAAGGTGTTGGCAGTTACAGTACTGTAGCACCCATCAGTAGAGGCAGCTACAGTGGGCAAACACCTTTAAATCCGCCAGATTCTGACTCCTACCTGTGTGCAAATCTGTACTGTGGAAGCACATACTGTATATTGTTGCCAGATTAATTTTAAATTAGTTGCTTTTGGTCTGGTAGCATACAACTGTCATGCTTATTTGTGTTTTGTGGCATAGAAGAGAACTAAGATAAAGAGCTGAGTGCTGTGTTTGTGAGTTAAAGCTGGAGCGGAACAGTGTGACCAGAGGAAGGTGAGAAGAACAGAGCTGTAGCTGCAATCAACAGTGAGGAGCACAGGGGCGGCCTGGCATGATGTATGGAGGTCTACCGCTGTGGCGCCAGCAACCCGGTTCGGGAACAGACTTGGACAGCTGAGGGTCTCTGGGGAGGAGGATTGAGCCCCCAGAGGCTGCCTCCTCCTCCGGGTGGGGTGGGATGCAAGTCCCGCTGCTATACCACCACCTGGGTGACCACAGGTGGAGGTGCAGCAAGACTACGCACAGCAGGGTGGGAGGACTTCTGCCGGGAGCCGGAGAGTCAGCATGCCATGACGTGCTCCACCCCTAGGCTTCCCTAGCACATGGATGTCCTGAGGGCAGGGAGACAAGAAAAACAGAAAAACCCTGCACCAGGCTCCTGCAGACGGGACACGGCCTATTCCGAGAACACCCATAACTAAGCTCCATAGAAGGGCTGGGCGAGGCCTTCCAACACAGACTTAAGGACCAGGAGAGGCCTGGGGAAGTCCTCTGCCCTGCCCAGGGGGAAACTGAGGCAGGATGGGGATAGCTTGCGGACCCAGAGGGAGGCACCTGGGCGGGACCACGGAGCATAAAGACCTAGGGGATCCCAGAAGAAAGGATCCTGGCAGCGAGGATGTAAAAACAAAACAAAAAAAAAACAGTGAGGGGCACAGGTCACAGTCCGTGACTGAAGGAAGGACGGCCAACCGCAGTCGGCGGTGAAAGATCATGCCAATCAGGAGAGCGGAGCCAAGGCGGTCAGGCTTTTGAACAGCCAGCCAGACCACAGAAGTGCAGAGCTGAGAGCTGTGTTTATTCCCACTCCACCCACCCTCCTCATCCCTGGCCACTATTAAATACAGAGGGGAGGAGGATCCATATACGGAGTGGAGGAGCTGATAGGCTGGTCTGAAGGGGGAGTGGCCGAGGACATGGACATACAGAAAGTGGGAGCAAGAAGGGTCCTGAGCTAAGAAATTTTCTGAGAGGAGCTGGTTTGCAGCAAAGGAACTGGGTCCTGCATTTCTCTGCAGGGGACTTTGACTTCAACCTTGGTGGCTATTGGTAGTTAACACACAAATCCTTCACAAAGGAGCTGAAATTATGGTGAACTGAACTGGGTCATGTCTACTAATGCTGGAGGTGCTGGGGACTTGGACTACTGATGCTGGAGGTGCTGGAGACTTGGACTTGGCCTTGAACTTGGTGACTTGGACTTGAACTTGGTGACTATGGTTATAAATTCTTGATGTCTATGGTTTGCACATGGTTTATTGTATCTAATAATTCTTGACTGTGGGTTGGGGCTGAGGAGGGGGTGAGGCTCGGGGGGCCCTAAATACACAAGGTGTGATATAGGACTGTGTCTGAGTGTCACAGACTGTATCTAAGTGTCACAGAAGAAATGGAAGGGCAGCACAGAAGGAGGGGAGACCAAGAGTGGGGGATCTTTGGCAGGGTGGTGAAGTGCAGTGGCTGTGGAAGGGCTATTATCCTAAATTGGGCTTGGAGAATGGGGGATGTATGATGTGAAGCAGCTCACTCAGCTGAAGGAGGAAGTGGCAGGCTAGGGTGGTGTTACATGGGGAAGCTGAGAAATGGGGGCAGAGAGACAGAGCCGATATAAGCCAGGAAATGAGTGGGAAGGGCTGGGTGGATCCATGGAGGATGGGATACACTGTTCTGGAAGTCAAGAGCTTGGATGGGAGAGGATGGAAGGAGATCCAGAGGGATAGACCAGAAGTGTTAACTGACAGCAACAACTCAGAGTTGGGACAAGGACACCTGGGACAGGAGGAAAGGGGTCTGAGGGAACTGACAGCAGGAAGTCTAGAGACACAATAATGATGCCTGTAGCTAGAGAAAAGGGTCAACCATGGATCAGAAGGAGGGAAGACAGACCACCTTTCACCACCGCAGCTGTTGCTGTTTAAGCTATCTTACTCACTCTCTGACAAAGCCCCTGTTGGCTGCTCAAATCTCTACCTTCTACCATTGGTTCCTGTTACCTCCTGTTGACTCCACTAAAACACACTGTATTGATATCCTATGTTTTTCTGTTGTTCTAGTTATTTCCTGAACAATGTTAACTTCACCAACCCTGTATGTGGTAAACTGTTGATCTCATTTGTCCTCCTGTATCCTCAAAAAAAAACAAACAAAAAAAAAAAAACTGTACACTGTTTCTCTGTACTGAGTTGTTATCACTGTATTGTCTTCTCTGTGATGAGGTACCTTTGTAAATGAGCCTCTGGCTCAAAGGTTGTAAACTGATGCTTAACAGTAGGCTCAGGAAAAGGCAGACGGATACCCAAAATGAAAGATGACACAGGTATAGGTGGAATGGGCCAGTGGCCAGAAGAAACAAACAGTTTTGCCCCCCCCCAGGTATTCTAGTCAAGGACATTGGGGAGGAAGGGATCCGGTAGGGGCCATCAGAGAAGGGGGGAGCAGGGCGGCTGGGGAACACAGGGGGAGAGATCTTAGGTGCAGTGGAAGGGGGGAAGGAGGGGGTGTGCACATTAAGGTCACACCAGAGGAAGGGACTAGGGGAACTGTGGCACAAAAAAAGGGGCAGGAAGGAAGCACTGGAAGAGCTGGAGTTGGGCTCCTGGGAGGCTACAAATGAACAGAAGAAAACCTGGCAGGACAGGAGCTGCAGTAGAAGGCTGAGAGATGCACCGGGCAGGGAGCAGGAGAGGGGAAATATGCAGAGAGGGCAGGTGGTGAGGAGAAAGACTTTCCCAAGTGGGGTATGATGCTCAAAACCTCCTGCAGAGATGGGCAGGACAGGAATAGTTGGAGGGGGATCAAGCAAAGTTGGCACAATCTCAACAGTGATGCAGACAGGGAAGGCCAGTAGCAGTTGGAGGGATCACAAAAACTGGCACAACCTCACACAGCGATGCAGGTGGGTGCAGGCCAGTAGCAGTTAGAAGGGGATCAGGTTAAGTTGTCTCATGCTCAAGCAGTGATGTAGGAGGGCTTGCAGGGACGAAGGAAGCCAGGCGGAAGTACAAGGGAAGAAGGGGTACAGGAGTGGGGGGGGTCTGAGGAAAGGCTAAAGGGAGAGGGTGAAGAGGGAAAGATTCTGGATGTGGATAAAAGCCAGGATAGGTTAGGTGATGAGGAACAAATGATGAGTAGGGGCAGAATCCAAGGCAGGTTGGTACATAAGGAGGAGTCCAAAGGGAGTCATGCCCCGTGACACAAAGCTGGAGGCCAGAAGGACACTCAGGAAGCAGTGGGCTTTAGGATGGCACTCTTGGGGGACTCAATAATTAAGGGGCTAAAATGGGGAAGGAAGGGAGCAAACAACAATACAGTATGGGTACAGTGCATGCCAGGGATGATGGCCCTGGAGGCGAGGCATCATATTCCTTCCTGGGGCAAGCAGCAGGATGAAAGGACACACCTGGTGTTTCACCTGGGCACAAATGACTTGGAGGGGGACAGTCTGATGGGGGTCCAGGCAAGGTTCAAGGAACTTGCTAGATTCTGTAGTAGCAACACTATTTTTCCTTCCATTTCCTTCTCTGAGGTGTTGCCAGTACCAAGAGCGAGCACACCCAGAAAGGAAACGATAAGGGCATTTAACAATTGGCTATAAGGTTGGTGCAGTCGGATGGGGTTTGGTTGGATAGAGGACTGGGGCTCTACATGGGTGGAGGAGGGGCTGTGTGCCCAAGACAGGCTGCACCTGAGCTCTGCAGGGGCAGCTGCACTAAAGAGTATACTGGGGGACTTCATGGCAAGGAAGTTAAATTTAAACTAAATAGGGGGGGAGCTATGGACAGGGTTATCCTTACGTCAGGCAGAATAGAGAGGCTATTAGCCTCTCTCCCAAGTCACAGCACTCGTCAAGGGAACAGTTTTTTAATTTTATTTATTAAATTCTTGGATTACAAATACCTTTGAGCAGAAACTACTCGTTTACAAAGGTTCCACGTCAAAGGATGAAGGTCAACATACATACAGAGGTAGTAAAAGAATGCACAATAAACAACCAAAACAACTAAAAGAAAAAATAAAGATACTCAGTTATAACATACTTTGAGATAATATTCATATAACGAGCAGCTTGAGTAGGCAGCTGGCTGTGGTAACAATAAGAGATAGCGGGCACCATAGGCAGTTAATATTGCAGGCGTGCGACTGGGAGAGGAAGTTGGCAGGCTAATGGGCCACTGTCCAATGGTGGTGGAAAATGTCTTGTACCAGTGGAGATGTGAAGCAGGAAAGGAGTTACAAGGAAGGCCAGGTGCCAGAGGGAATGAGACTGGGAAAGGTTGGGCTGTGAGACCTGAATGAGCTGGGAGGTGTTTAGAGATCTCTGTTCAGAGAAGCAGTCACATTGAGTGGTAGAGGTGAGGTAAAGTTTGAGATTCCTTTTGAAGGGTCCAAGTAGTAGAGGAAATGCTTCATTATTGAGGGAATTGAACCATTGAGTGGCTCTATAGATAAAGGACTGCTGACCCATGGAGGTACGACATCTGGGAACCTGAAAGGTTAGAGATTGGGCACCACGTGTTTGTTGAGTGCCACTGTAGGTAGTAAGGAGTGAGCTAACACCAGGTGGCATGAGACCGAGGAGAATCTTTTTGGCAAGTAAGCAGGTCTGGTATTGTATTCTGCTGAGTAGGGGTAGCCAGCTGGCCTGTGCATAGAGGTCACAGGTGTGAGTTTGTTGGGCCGCACCCGTTAGAAGTCTACAGGCTTTGTTGAGAGAAACTGAGATCCTGTGGAGGGCACTTGTTGAGGCAGATCAATAGATGGCAAGGTCAGAAGTCATGATAGAGGTGACAGAGCTGTAGATGGCTAGTTTAAGGGTATCCGCAGGCATACAGTGCTTGTGTTTGTGTAGTAGTCCAATCCATATATTGGCGGTCTTGGCAACAGTGTCAATATGCCGAGTATAGGAGAGGGTACTATCCAGGGTAATACCAAGGTACTTGAACTCCTTGGCATGTTCAGTGGGTTCCCAGCATGGTTCTTGATGGTGAGGACAGAGTTGTGCCTGTCCGTCGGTTACAGAAGGACATGACTTTAGTCTTGCTGCGGTTCAGGACAAGTTTATGAGAATTGAACCAGTCTTCGATGTGCTTGAAGTCAAGTTGCAGCTGGGATTCAAGGACTGTAATGTCATGATGGCTGGAAAACAGGACTGCATAGTCTGCGATAGTAATATTTTTTGGTGGCAGGCACTGGGGAGATTGTTGATGAAGAGGGAGAAGAGTAGAGGGGCCCAGAATAGACCCTGGGGGACTCTGGAGTGGACCGGTTTCTCATCCGAAGAGATCCCTGCAATCCTTACACGTTGGATCCAATTATCAAGGTAGCTGGTGAACCATGGAAGGGCATCGCTGGAGATCCCAATGGAGGACAGTTGCTTCAGTAGTAGTGGGTGGTTAACTGTGTTGAATGCCTTGGTAAGGTCTATAAATACTGCCCCTCCACAATTCCCTTTGTCAGGCGTGGCATGGATGAGGCTGTAAATTCCAGTAGTGCAGTGGTGTTGCTGTGCCCTTTTCTGAAGCCATGCTGCTCTGGGCACTGTACATTGTACTTATCCAGGAATTCAACTAGTTGGTCGACACTATTCGGCTCCAGCGCTTTAGATAGTGGGGAGGCATGAGATAGGTCTGTAATGGTGTGCAGCGCCCCATCTCCGCTTTGTGAACCGTGTGACAGTGACTTTCTTCCAGAGAGAGGGGAAATGGCCCAATCTAAGCGAGAGATTGAAGATCTTTGTAAGTGGTTCTAAGATTTAATCGAGGACTTGTGCCAGCAGTTTCAGGTCAAGGGAGTCACCACTGTACCCTTGTTTGCCGATGACCTTTTGAATGTATTTTCTAGCTACTTGTGGTGGGAGTTAGCAGTAGGGAAGGGTGGAATGGGGCTAGATGTTGGAGGGCCTTGGTTGAAAATGCCAGGAGCATGGGGAACAAAATTGGAGAACTGGAGGCCACCATGATGGAGAAGAACCTAGACACTGTAGCAGTGAGTGAGACTTGGTGGAATGAACACCACATCTGGGAGACAATGATCCCAGGGTATCATTTGTTTAAGAAGGATTGGGAGGAGAGGGGCAGGGGTGGCATTATATGTCAGGGAAGAGATTGGGGCTATGGAAGCGTGGGTAGAGGAGGGGGAAACAGAGATACTGTGGGTCACCCTAGACACAGGAAGGGGGAAAACCCTGCACTTTAGGGTAGTCTATAGGCCTCCTATGCAGGGGGCGGAAGAGGATTGACACTTTGTAGAATCAGTAGCGATGATGGCACGCAAAGGGAAAATTATTTTGGTTGGGGACTTAAGCCTTCCGGACATCAACTGGGAAGCCCAGATAGCAATCTCCACAAGGAGCAGGTGCATCTTAGAGGCTCTGCAGGGCATATTCCTGCAGCAAAGGGTCAGAGAGCCCACTAGGGGTGTGAACCTGTTGGATGTAGTCCTTACAAATAGGGACAGTGCGGAGGAGGTGAAGGTGGGGGAAGAGCTTGGTACCAGTGACCACAGGGCTTTCAGGTTCAGGGTGAGAGCAGGCAGAGAGGGCTAGGATGAGAACACAGGTAATGGACTTCAGGAAGACTGACTTTCATGGAATGAGGAAGGTATTAGGGAAGAAATGTTGAGGATAGGGATGTGTAGGGGTGGAGGAATTATGGGTAGCCATCAAGAGAGGGGCATTTAAAGCCATGGACTCGTGTATAAGAAGGGTAAGAAAGAATAGAAGACAGAAAAGACCTCTATGGTTCACTAGAGACATGACATTAGGTGTCAAGGAGAAGACTAGAGCATTCAAGAGGTACTGGAGGAAACAAAAAGATGAGGACAGGGAAAACTACAGGGAAAAAAGAAGGGAGGCAGGGCAAAAGATAAGGAGGGCTAAGAAGGCCACTGAGGAGAGGATAGCAAATCAGGCAAGGAGGGAGAACAAGACCTTCTTTAAGTACATTGGAGAAAGAAGGAGGGCACAGCATGGGATTGGAAGGTTAAGGGGGGGAAAGTGGAACAATACTGGAAGGGGATTTCAAAAAAGCAGAGGCATTAAATAGCTATTTCACCTCAATCTTCACGGAGGAGACCAAGGGCAGGGGACCAGGATGGGGTGGGGACCGTGACAGCCACAGACAGGTGGGTTAGGCAGAATTTACAGCTGAAGGAGTAAGGGAAGAGCTGGGAAGACTTCGGGTGGACAAGGCAATGGGGCCAGATGGGATGCACTCAAGGGTTCTCAAGAAGGTGAGGGATGAACTGGCACTACATCTGGCAACGTTGTTTAACTTGTCCTTGGACACAGGGGTGGTACCAGCAGACTAGAAGAGGGCAGAGGTGGTTGCAATACATAAGCGGGGGAGGAAGGATGAGGTCAAAAACTACCATCTTGTTAGACTGACCTCGGTGGTGGGGAAGGTAATGGAAACACTACTTAAGATCAGGTTAATAGAATACTTGGAGATGACTGGCATGCAGAATGACAGGCAGCATGGTTTCACCAAGAGAAGGTCCTGCCAGACTAACCTGATAGAGTTTTTCGATTGGGTGACACAGATAGTGGACCAGGGCAGAGCAGTGGACATGGCCTATCTGGATTTCAGTAAGGCCTTTGACACCATTCCACATGGTAGGCTAGTGCACAAGCTGGACAGACTAGGGGTGGACCAAAGGATCACGAGGGGGTGGAGAACTGGTTGAAGGAAAGGAGTCAGACAGTAGCAGTAAATGGCACATTCTAGGTAGCAAGGATGGGCGGTGACCAGTGGGGTGCCACACTGGTCAGTGTTAGGACCAATACTCTTTAACATCTATGTTAGTGACCTAGCGGAGGGTCTGGAGGGATGGGTGTGCCTGTTTGCAGATGATACGAAGATGCAAGCCATGATGCAGGACCTGAGAGGCTGGAGAGGTGGTCTGACACCTGGAAATTGAAGTTTAATGCAGAGAAGTGCTCAGTGATGCACCTGGGGAAGAGGAATAGGAGGAAACTTACTCCCTTGGGGGGTGGTGATTAAGGAGAAGGAAACAGAAAGGGACCTGGGGATTACGGTATCACGTGACCTAGGTGGGTAGCCAGTGTAGCAGGGCATTGGGAAAGGCAACGCGTGTTGGCCTGCATTGCAAGGGTTTACTAGCAGGAAGAGGAAGGTGCTAATGCCATTATACAGAACCATGGTCAGGCCGCATCTGCAGTATGGGGTTTAATTCTGGAGGCCTCACCATGCAGAGATATTGAGATGACAGAGGGTACAGAGAAGGCAACCAAAATGGTATGAAGGATGAGGATGCTCCCTATGAAACAAAGATTGAGAGGGCTGAATTTGTACCTCTGGAGACTAGGAGGGAGGGGACAATTAAAACTTTAAGTATCTGAAGGAATAAATAAGGTGGAGGGTGGTAGCTTGTTCAAATTGAAGAAGGGAGCGAACATGAGGGGATATAGCCTCAAACTGGAAGGTGGGCAATACAGAGGTAATGTCAGGGGGCAGTTTTTCACGGAGAGGGTGGTGAAGGCCTGGAACAAACTGCCAGAGGAGGTAGTGGCAGCTGAAACAGTGGAGGGGTTCAAGAGGGCTTGGGATAGATTTAAGGAGTTGGGAAAAGAGGGTGGAAGCATAACAGGAGGGGAGAGGTAGGGTGTTGGGCAGACTAGATGGGCCGTGGGGCCTTTCTCTGCTGTCACAGTTCTGTGTAAAAGTACAGTGCAGTAGATGGCTCATCGGTTGGAGTGGTGACCTCTTTTAAATATCTGGGTGTCACCTTGGACCCATCACTAAATTTTGATCTCCATATACAGATGATCTGCAAGTCTGTAAACCCAAACTAGGTATCACCTATTGTACCGGCTATGTGTTAACCCTCCACTAGGCTTGCCATTGCTCAGGAATACTTCTATCCTTGCATACCTATGGTGTTGTTATATATGCTGCCACATGAAAGTCGAGTCTTCACAGGTGGGATGTCACTTATATCAATATTTGTGCTATGTCCTCCTCCCACCGACTGAAACATCACTGCCTCCTCTACTCAGCCCTGAGATGACTATCGCCTAATGCATCTAGGCTTTACTCACGTGGCTCTATCATTGACAGTGTTATAAGATCGCAAACTCCCAAGTCCCTTGCTGATCTTATCTATCATACATCCTGCAATGGCTTATGCTCTGTGGGTAAGTCACTTGTTTATGTACCAGACACAGTACCTCCAAGGGTGTCAATGCTTTGCCTGTCAAGTCCCCCAATTCTGGAGATCTCCCTTAACTGTTCACCAGGCCCCTTGCATAACACCTTTAAGAAAGAGCTTTGCAACTACCTCATCTCCAACAAATGTTCTTGCTTCAAACCCCTTAGATCCTCCTCCTCACTTACCCTATCATCACCACTTCCCCCTTACCACCTAAAGACTTTCTCTCAACCCACAGCACTTATTGATTAATTATACTAAATATACTAAATGTTTTGCAGCTTGGCATTGTTCTACTCTACCTTAGCCTACCTGCTAGTCACTCGTTTCTCAGTTATACTCTTGTACCCACATCTGAACATTTTTCTCTGCTGGACAATTTTGCCTTACCACTGTCAATGTAACAAATTGTTTTGTTCCTGGATGTTATTCCTTTGTATCACCATTGCTGGCATCTTATTGTATTGTTTGCTGTTTTTTGTACTGTACCATCCCGGTCTTGCCTAAAACAGTCATTTCCATAGCTAGTGCACCTACCAGTAAACAAAACTAACTAAATAAATAAATATTGTATCGGAGATTACTTGTTCTTAAAGATCACTAGGGAACACTCTGCTCCTTTCACCCAAACGCATGGCCCCAACACCTCCCACCACACAGCAATCAATCAAATCCTCTTTTTCTTTGTTTATAAAAGAAGAAAACTCTCTACAGTGCAAAGCATTCACTCTGTTCATGGTCTGTATCACAACAATTCAAGACTCGCACGTCTCAGTCACTTTAAATCCAAACTTCAGAAATCCATCTCCCCTCCTGAACACTGCTATTGCCACACTTAATCCCAGCTCATACTGGGTTTCTTCTTGCCCCAGAGCATTGTTCTGGCTCACCTGGTATTGAGCAGTTAGGTCCTTAGATGCTCCCCACTACTCCACACTTTCCCCTACCTACCGACCCCTCCCCCTACTTCCTCCACCCCTCCCCCTTCTCCCCTGACACATCTCTACCAGTTTATCTCCCCAGACTGTATTCTATTCCAGTCTGTTTTAACCTGCAATCTGTTGCTGATTGTTCCTTTGCACCCTTTTAACCTGTTGCTTACCACTCCCAGTGACTGTACTAGCTTTAATGGATGTCTACACGTTGTACTCTTTTGAAGCTGACAATGCTACATAGCTGCTACTTTGGAGTATCAACAAGATATACACATAGATGCACTTTAATGCTCTTCAATAATCTCTTCCTTATCTGGGGTACTGTTGTACCCACGTTAAAGACTATGCAATGTTTCTGTTTTATTATTATATGATATGGACTGCTGTATGTACTTTTTACATGATGTTGTACAGACAATGCCTATTAGCTGCTACTGTGTCCCCATCTCATGTACCTGATGCCCCCCTTCTTGTTCAGTGAGGATCCTTCATAAATCAGCTTTTAGCTCAAAGGTTGCAATTCTGATATCATAATAAATAAATAAAAATTAATATCAGTAATGGGAACTCTAGGCAGTCAGCACACAAGCCGAGTTTCGAACAGTGACACTCTTACTAAGGATTATGTGCCCTCTCAGTGCTTATAGCACTAACTTCAATGTGCTTACGCAACCTGATGAGATGATATGAGATGATGCTTGTGTAACTTGATTTGCTTGTGGCTTTCCACCTCTCTATCCATGGGATATACCACCTTGTAGGAGTACCACACAAGGAACCCTAGAGGAGGGTTCCCCCCTACAGGTGCCATGGGAATGACACAGGTCACGACTAAAGGTAGGTTAGCAAAGCCTACGGGTAGGAGAGATCAGCTGCTGGAGGAGGAGGGTGGATGGCAGGCAACAAAAAATGAATCCTGCATGGGCTCCAGGATAAGTGACCTTTAAGCCCGATGGGGAGTGAGGTTGTTGCTCCACCCATTGAACCTCGGCTTAAAGCCCTCCCATTCAATGTGATTATGCAACCTGATGAGATGACATGAGATGATGCTTGTGTAACTTGATTTTGCTTGTGGCTTTCCACCTCACTATCTGTGGGATATACCACCCTGTGAGAGTGCGATGCAAGAACCCTAGAGGGGGTTCCCCCAGGTGCCACAGGAATGATTGTGTCAGCTAAAGGTAGGTTAGAAAGAAGCCCAAAAGAATACCTAAAGGTGTCGAGCATCAAAGAGGTGAGGATGATGAATGAATTCTGAGAGAAGATAAGGCTGACTTCCTAATGAGAGAGTGGAAAGTCAAGTCACCATCTGCCTCCATCCAACAGCGGAACTTAACTAATTAACTGAAGATAGCACTGACTCTAATATTATGACCATTGGCAAGGAGGAGAGGAAAAGAAAAACCCTTTGAGGAGGAAACCTCAGGGATCCAAGGCCTAGGTCACCTTCCTCCAAGCTGACAACGTCTGATTTGAGGATATATATTGTTAAAAGAAGGGTCGTAACGAGAGGGATACAAGTAGGGAGGATGATGATGGAACTGGGAAAATCCCAAAAGAAAGCACAGATCAAAGAGGGAACATGAGACTGTGCATAGATCAAGAAGAAACATGAGGCAACATTGAATACTGATGGTGATGATTACCGCAGGAGGGCAGCAGGTCGATGAGGTAGCAGAAGATCCAATGAGAGGCAAGACTGATTGAGCGAGGCGAGAAGTAGACACTGGGTCAATAAGGCATGATTATGCAATGTGAACAATTAGATCCTGATGTTGTGGTTGATGAGTAGCATCAGATTCAATGATGGAATGCTCAAGTAAATTATGTAAATAGATAAACCTTGAGGCAAGGATGAGTAAATGATGACAGGAGTTATGAACTCGATACATGCAGCAGGATGGCCGCGGGGTAGTAAGGTGGCATAGGAGTCAAGATAGGTACACCCAAAAAGAATATCAATAGCAGGCCATGAGTGGAGCGAATCCTGGATGGCTGGTATGGAATTGGAAGAGGAGGAGACAGGAAAGATGATAATGATGACTGCCGCCGGAGTGCCGCAGTTCAACATGAGCAGATCATGGAAAGGGAGACTAGAAGTGAACTGGAAATTGAACAAAGCAATGAACTTGAAAATGAACTTTTGAGGGGGATGCTGATGAGCAGCGACTAGAGCAGACGCAAATCTCCATACCACCGCACCTTTTCAACTAAAAAAGTAAATTAGCAAAGCAGATTTAAACTTTTCAGCATTATTAAAGTTTGCATTACCATCAGAGCATATGGAGGAGTATCTGGTTCCTGGTAAACCAACGAGGAATACGGCGAAAAGCCACAACAAGAAAGTGGGTCTCGGAGACACACCAACTGCATCTACATTGGGGGCTATCTTGTGGTCAGTTGCCGAAATAGCAGTAGTAAGCCATGTTGTCGGAGAGCAGGTGTTGCAAGGGTTGGGACCGCAGCTTGATGTGTTTGAAACCAAAATTGATTCTATTACCTCAGAAGTCGGAGAAAACACTAAGCGATTGTCAGAGGTGGAGCAAAGGGTCTGTAATGTAGAAGATGTTCTGAATAATGTGCCGGAGAGAGTATTGGCTCTGGAAAAGGAAATAGAACATTTAAAAGAAATGGTGGACTATCAGGAGAACTATAAATCGGAGGAGTAACCTATGCTTGCCAGGGCTTGCAGAAGGAAAAGAGGGTAAAAGTGCCCTTGAATTCTGTTCTAAATCCTACCAAAATTTTGGAACTACAAGTCAAGAATGGCACTTTTAGTTGAAAGAGCACTGGCCCCACGCCCACCAGAAGGGCAGCCACCCAGACAGATCATTCTTCCGCTTGCTATGATTTTCAAGACAGGCAGAAGATCATGTCAGCCTACAGGGCCAAAGAAGGAATTAAATTACAAGGGATGCAGGCTGACCCTACACCAGAATCTTTTGCAAAACATGCAGAAAACATGTCAGGCCTTTAATGAAACCATGAATATGCTGAGGAGAGAAATATTGAATTTTTCTTGGCGTTCCCAGTGACAGTGGCGTGCATATTGAGGGGCAATGTATTCATTCTGGGAGCCCTCTAAATTGAAGCTGATCATCCAGGCCTGGGATAAAAGAACAAAAAAAATAGCAAAACAGTTGGTGATTCACTATGTCTCGGATGGTTATATTATAAATTCTGGCATCTGTAGTCACTGGGGGAGGGAGCTTGTTTCTAGGTTAGTAGGGATGCCTCCTAGATATGAGTGAGTAGGGATTATTTTGATGTACAAAAATAAAGCTATGATAAATGAAAGGGGAATATCTGATGCCCTTACAAAAGAGTTAAGCCGTTGAATTCATTGATATGTTGGGGGGGGGGGCACACAACCACTCTCACGTGGTTGCAGGATGAGGTGGATGGCCTACGCCGGGGAGTAGTCTAAGGGTGTGGAGTTCCACTTGCTGGTTGGATTAGGATCTCAAACTACATTATCTCCCTAAAGGGCTGCTTTGCTAAAAATAGCAATTTAAAGGGTGCAGAGGGAGGGGGTAAAAGGAGCTTTGCGTATGAGGGATTTCCTGGGCATACAGAACATGTCAGCCAGTGGGGCTGTTAGTTCTCAACAGATTGGAAATGGAAATGATCAAACAATTAGAAATTTAAGATTTGGGATCTTGGGGGGTAAGAGGGTTGGGGGAGGGTCTGTATTGTTTCCCATTGTTCAAAGTTGGGGAAAGTTAAAGTTTGATAGTTAGCTTTTTTCTTATTCTTGTATTTTTTTATGCAACCTAAATATGTTACAGCTACTGAATGGTGAACCTAATCGATGCTATGGATGGAATGATGATGTCTTTGGGGTGACATGATGGCGGGCGATCTAGAAGATGTGATAATCTCATGGACTATTAAGGGGACAAATACCCCTGTTAAGAGATCTACAATTTTAGCTGCTTTAAAAAGGAGAAAGGCACAAGTGGCAATGCTCCAGGAGACACACCTCCTTCCCAAAGAACATAATAAGCTGATAGGAGGCTGGGTGGGCTCATGTTATGCTGCTTCCTACTCCTCACACAAAAGGGGCTTAGCAATCCTGATAAATAAACACTTTTCCCTAGAAGTGTTACAGGTTGTGAGGTACAATAAAGAAGGACGCTATGTGTTCGTGAGGGGTAAGATAAGAGGGTGTGAGATTACGTTTGGAAATAATTACGCACCAGCAGTGTATGACCCAAATTTTTTCCAGCACGTGCTAGATGTACTACATAGAGAACAATTCCCTGGCTTTATATCGGGAGGAGACTTCAATTGCATTATGGGTTGGGCATTAGATTACAAAGAAAAGGGTGGAAAACAAAACTGAACTACTAAAGTTTGGGCAATGGGCCTACATGAACTTGATATGATAGATAGTTGGCAAATGCTGAACCTGGGGATTAGGGAATTTACATTCCACTCTATACCACATGACTCCTGGTCAAGATTGGATCACATATTTATAGCAAAAGACTTGTTTACTAGGGTCAGGGATGTTTCACATAGTCCGATAATGCAGTCAGACCATGCAATGGTACAACTGAACCTAGGGGGACTAATGGATGCTAAGAGACCTGGCCAATGGCGGTTCCGCACATACTTACTCTGTAAAGAGAAGTTTAGAGAATTTGTTAAGTACTCATGGAAAGACTACTGGGCTACCGACAAGGATTCGGCAGGACTGAGTGGGAGTACCTCTTTGAGGTTTTACAAAGATTCGGGGTGAGGTCTGATTTTATTAAACTTGTAAAGCTTCTATATCATAAGCCCATGGCAAGAGTTTTGGTGAATGGTGCCCCTTCGGCAGACTTCCAGCTCTTTAGGGGCATGAGGCTGGGTTCCCCCCTCTCCCCTCTCCTATTCGCTATGGCGATTGAACCTCTGGCGTGTAGGGTGAGGGACAGTGATTCAATTCAGGGTATTGATGCAATGAATGGTACTCAACATCGCATATCCTTATATGCAGATGATCTGATTTTCTACATAACTAAGCCAGAATCATCAATCCCTGCTCTGTTGGGACTTGTGCAGGAATTTGCTGTGTTCTCTGGGTACAGGCTCAATCTTACAAAATCTGAGCTAATGTATCTAGACAAAGAAGCCAATTTTAGAGGGGAAAATACCTGGGGATTAAAAGCAGTGAGACAGAACCTCACATATTTGGGGCTTAAGTTAGGGGGAGACCTCAAAAAATTATACAAGCTCAATTATACCCACATTATAAAGTGAGTCCAGCAGGATATTTCAAGATGGAATGGTTTACTGTTATCATGGATTGACAGGATCAACCTTATAAAAATGAATATCTTACCCAGGTTATTATATATAATGCAGATGATGACGTTTAGCCCAACTAAAAATGATTTTATGAAACTGGACAAAAGTTTCTTTAACTTTATATGGAAGGGAACTAGACCACGGATGGCATTGAACAGACTCAAGGCAGCAAAAGAAAAAGGGGGAATGGAGTTCCCGGACATGAGAGGGTATTTCCTCTTGACTCTATTTAGGTACATATATAACTGGGTGGCAAGGGGGGAGGCTGCCTCCTGGCTAGCTTTGTAACAAGATGGCTGCCCTAGTCATCTCTCAGCTTACCTAGCACCTGGTGGTACAGGAGCTTTTGCTCACTACCCTGTCCGAACCCTCTGGTGTTGGCAAGTTTAAATGCATGGGAGTGCCTTAAGAAGTGAAGCAATGTGTTAAACAGTGGCACATCTCTGGTACCAATAGCTAGAAACCCAGAGTTTCTACCAGGATGGGAAGATGTAGGGTTTGCTCTTTGGGAATCCAGGGGGATTGACTGTCTGGGGGATTTATGGGGGAAAGATGGAACTTTCACATTTGAAACTATAAAAAAAGCCTTTGGTTACCAAACTCGCATATGTACCGATATTTTCAAGTTCGACACTATGGGGGGAAAATGTTGGCACATACTCCCAGAGAAGAAAGGATCCTGCAAATAGATAAAGAAATTCAAGCAGCCAAAAGTAATGAGAAGGGACTTATTGGGAGAATAGCAAAATTAGATAGGCAATATTTTGGTGACCCAGCACTGGCCAGCAAAATGAAATGGGAACGAGATCTGGGCTTAGCTTTGGCCGATGAAACTTGGGAACAAATAATACTATCCCACATGGGTCTACTGACATGCAATAAACTGAAAGAGGCACAGTATAGGTTTCTCCACTTTCTCTATTACCCCCCAATCAGGGTTAATAAATTTCACCCCGCCATCTCACCAATGTATGGTAGATGTTTAAATGAAAAAGGGTTCTATCTTCATTGTATTTGGGGATGCCAAATTTTACAATGCCACTGGGGCCAGATAAGGAGTGAAGTGGTTAGATTTTGGGGTCAGCCTCTGGAGATGTCCCTGCTCTCCCTACTCTTTGGGATATGGGAGGATGAACAGGGAGAAGGATCCATGTACCCAAGATGGGTAAGGGTGTTACTTATTTTAGCAAGACAAATCATATTAAATACATGCGTTTCCTGTGCAATACCTACTGTACATATGTGGAGAAACCTAATGCTGTCCACTCTAGCAATGGAAAGATTGACTTTTGCACTGAAAGGAAAGATGGATCTATTTTTCAGATTGTGGGCTCCATGTATAGCAGCCCTTACACCTGCAGAATTACTAATTTTTTTCCAAAGGGTTTGGGGGAATAGTTTACAGGTCAAAACGTGATAATAATATTTGCCATCCATAGCTATACAATAGGGAAAGAAGTAGCCACTCTGTCATTCGCAATTAATAAACTTGAGATCTGGTATGATGTAGTATACATATGAAATGGGTTGCATCTTAACTGTTAATCAGTTTTCTGTTATGATTATGTTTGTTGTAAATTGATTACGGAATTCAATATGTGATAAGTGATCATGACTCTACTTTAAAGTGATTATATAATCTTACTGTTGAGGAATATTTAATTACCCTATTATAGGGAGGTGGTTGAAAAATGGACCTTAAGCACAGCCTCAGAGACTTCTTTCTGAAAAGTGGACTGATAACTATGGATACTAGTTGTAATGTGCCTGCTACCATTGTAGAGTATGTGACACATAGAATGTCTGTTATATATTTTAAGATAAACTAATAAAAATATTATACAAAAAAAAAAACAGAAAATGAACTTTGACTAAGATAGGATGCTCAATAGAATGATACGAGTAAGGAGGCTCCTCGAAAGGAGGTGGACTCGAGGCCAAGAAGACATGACCAGAACCAGAGAGTAGGCAAACCAGAGGATAAGCTCAAGATGAGCAATCAAGAGCCAGACGGAGTTAGCCAAGGCAGACAGAGTGAGTGATTGAAACAGACGAGCAGGACAAGGTGAGGCATTGCAGACCCGCGAGGGCTATGCGCGAGTAGTTGATGCGACCAAGTGGACCCATTTAGAGGCCGGATAAGTGAGGAATCGAAGAGATGCAGGGTAGTAAAACCACAAAAAGAAGAGGCAGGAGAGGGAAGCTGCCAGCAACCAGAGTGCAGCACACAAAGCTAAAGATGGAAAAGAGGGGGCAAAGACATGATGATGCACAGGGGCGAAGTGCAGAGGAAGCAGCAGCAAGCCACACAGTGGTGCTGTGAATGCAGGGCAACAGTGCCAGACACAGCACGAACTACAGAACAACAGGACATGTGTAACCTCCTACAAATGGGGGTTCCCAAAAAGTCTTCCTTGACCTTGCCTAAATGCTGACTGCCAGGCTGGTGTCCTGCATTTTAGCAGTTTAAATGTGATTACCAGAGCCTGTATAGCCTCTGTGTACTGTCTCTTTAAGAGCTGCCTGGATTGCAGCATAAGCAATCGGAGAGGGAGCTCTGTTGAAAGATGAAACTATTTGCTGAAAATCATTTAGAGTGATAATGATAATGTAGTTTGTTTAACCTGCCTTCTTTGCAGCAAGGACTGTTTTGTTTGTCTCCACTATCATGGTCCTGGACTGCAAATTGGACCAATCAGTACTGGTGGGACCTAAAATGAAGCCAGATGACAGGAGCTGTCTGGAGTCAAAATCTGCAGGAATTGTAGTTTTGGGCTTTTGGTGCCTTTTTTGCAACTGAAGAGGGAGCTCTTGTTATGACTGACAGACAGATCAGCCAACCGAACCTTTTGGATCTTGGGGAAATTCCTGACGGCTTGCAATTTTCAGTTAGATCTAAGTTAGAAGCTGAAGAAGAAAGAGCTGAAGTGATTTTAAGCTGCAATCCTGAGTGGATTCGCATGGGAGAACTGTGAAAGGGCTGACTTTTTGGCCTGCATGTCTACCTGCTGCCCCTGAGAGGGAGAGAAGAGAATTACTTTGGACTAAATCCAAGTTTGTGAGAATGAAGTAAGCCACTGATTTTTTACCAGGCTCATACCTGAAGAAGACCGAAGATTTTGCTGAATGCGATTGGCCTGTCAGGATTTCCAGCTGCTTTTGAATCCCTGGTTTGTGCACAGAGTTTGCGATTGTGACTGGAAAGCGATTTGCTTGGTACAGTTGAATTTCCTTACAGTAAATGTGCTGTGTATGGAAAGTGGGTCGTGATTTGGTCCCCCACTATGTGAACTGTGTTCTGCTTGCTGGAAGCTGTATCCAGCACAAAACCAACTGTATCCGAATTTGTCTCCATTTGGCCTGGGCCTTGCCACACTGGCCCAGTCAAACTACCAGCTGCACAGCCTGCTCCACGCTTGAACAGGAATGACGCCTCGGTGAATCGTGTGGGCCCTGCTTCTCCTGGCACTCCAGATTAACCACCTACTGTCTCGATTTTCGTCCAGGCTGTGTCCAGTCTTGGGTGTCATGAATAATCATCAGGGTAGCTCTCTGCAACAACACCCTAATCTAAAAGTGTGTCATCTGATTGTTGTCTTGTTTTTCTTTTCACAAACTGAGTCCTCTGGCTCCGGATTAAAAATAATGTGTGTTGTGCATGTTGTTTTTCTTCCATCACAGGGCCCCAACCAGCTGCAATGGTCCTGGCTAGCCCACCATTCTCCATCTGGGTACCCAGAGTGTGTGACTGTTTGTAGACCCTGAAGTGCATGCATAACTGTATGAATGATAGAGTCTTTAAGCAAATTAACCTGATTACACCCCTCCCTTGTTCAAGTCCCTTAAATAAATCAGATCTAACTTGTTTTTGCATTTACCCTGACTGTGGTTCCAGTTTGTGCAAAAGTGCTGTACTGCTGTTATTTGCTGTGTATAACCTTGTTTTACAGGGGGTCCCCAGGGCCGAGCCAGAGGAAAGCCCTGGTGGTAAGTGCAAACAGTGTGGGTACTTGTGTGGTGTATTGAGGTATTATGAAAGTGATTATTGTGTATTGTTCCGGCCACTAGTAAGGAAATAGGGGGGTTACAGTGTCCCGGAGGGCTGTGCCCAGGTTAGCCTGACCACTACTGGTGGCTTTCAGTTAAGTTACATTCATAGCAGCAAATAAACAGCAGAAATGTAAGTGAATGCCAGACAGTGCTAAGTTATGAAGAGCAGAACAGGAAGAATCACGGAAGTTGTACGCCTACTCTCCCAAAAACAGAATTATGCTAGGACAAAACCGGGAACATCCCACTGAGGCATATGACCGATGTCCCTGTTAGCGACAAGTCCCAGCGTTAGCCTCCCGTGATGCTGAGCAGCTGATTAGCAGTGGGTAAAATCGGTATGGAATTCCAGAACAGATGTGACACAAGCTGAAATCGAGAAGGACATGGGGAAAATAAATTCCCAGAGATACGGGAGTCAAGCAGAAGCGAATGCTAAGGACAGCAGCACTCCAAACAGAGACAGGCAATACCGAGGGTCATTACAACGAAGAGGTACAGTTTCAGCAGCAACTGAGTGAGGCACCAAGTTGAGAAAACAGCAATTCAAGTGAGCAGTGGAAAACAATGAGCAGGAGAAGCGGAGGCATGCCAGCACCAGCCGGAGGGAGCAGTGAAAATGAAGGAGACCGGGAGCAATGGGAGCCAAAAGATGAGTATGCATTGCAAGGGACAGGCAGGTTCAGAGCAGAAGACAGTGCTGGGAGTCAGAGAGGAAACTCAGGGCAGGAAATAGAACATGCTAGCAGCCCCCAGAGAGCAAGCCAGAAAATCCAGCAGGGCAGGCCAGTGCATAGGAAGGGAGCAGAGCTCCAGAGCTGGCAGAGGGAAGGCGAGTAAGGGACAGCCCCAGACGACAGGCGGACAAAAAGCAAGGCAGCAGAGGTGCACAGGAGCGAGCAGTGAAAATCCATAGCAACGGAGCACAGCGGGGAGGGGGGGGCAAAAGCTGAGGGCAGAAGGCCGATGGAGAGCAGCTTCTCCGGCTGCCAATGAAAAAACTAATCCTGAATGGGCTCCAGGATAAGTGACCTTTTAAGCCCGATGAGTGAGTGACATTGTTGCTCCGCCCATTGAACCTCGAGCTTAAAGCCCTCCCATAAATTAATTTTGCCACCAGTTCTCTTTTCTTTAAATCTACATTACATTAATTTCAACTTCATGGCTCTGAACAGCAAAAGTCTTAACATGACCTGATGCTCTATCATTGCCTTTCATCCTTATTTTATTTTAAAGTTGTTTTGAACATTATAAATATTTTTCACTACAGTAATATACATAATTTCAGCTGGCTGTTTGCACTAGACTGACACTGTCTAAGTCTGCAATCCCATCATTTCTCATACCACATTACCTGCATTAATTTTTGGTGAGCGATTGTAATGCATACAGTATTTATTGCTAACACGACTTGTATTACTTTCAGTTTCATAGTCATTTACTTATATAAAAGTGATTATTTTAAACAATTTCCATCTTCCTCAAGAATGCAGTGCATCTTAGTTACCGAACAGGTTTTGAAGATCAATACACTGCTGTACTAACACAGCTCTTCTGAGACTGCTTTGGGTGAGGGCATAGCACATCATTTTTATGTTTGCTTGCACGCATGTGCAAGAAACATAGTGCTACCATACCAGTTTATGTAGGTGTGCCACCCCCGCTTCCAATGCCCTGCTTCTTTTTGCAGGCGCAGCCACACCGCAGCAATGAATGTCCCAGCTGTCTATGATAGCAGTGGTGTACAGTTCAGAGAAAATCACCGCTACAATCAGCGGTGGTTATGTGTAGGCAATTTGAATACTGCTGTCGGCAGGCAATTTGTATACTGCTGTCAGCAGTATGTAAATTGCCTACACGTCACCACTGCATCTGAACTGCTTTGCCCAATTCCTTTGCTGATGAGGAGCCCACTCCCTGTTGACATAATGAACCCCCCATCTGTTGTATGCCCTGGGGGCGCCCAATCCCCCTCAGCATCATGCCCCCCCAAACAGTCTTTATTTGTTGATGGGGGGCCAATACCTGCTGGCTTAAGTCCCCCCTTCCACAGAATGAAGGCGGCACACTGGGAGCCCACTCCAGTGTGCACAAATAAGGAGTCCACTTCCCATCGGCATAATGACCCCCCCATTTGTTGTATGCTGATGGGTTGCCCAATCCCCCTCGGCATCATGCCTTGCAAACAGTCTTTATTTGCCCATGGGGGGCCCAATCCCCATCGGCTTAAGTCCCCCCGTCCCCCAAAATGCAGGCGGCACACTGGGAGCCCAGCCCAGTGTGCACAAATGAAGCCTGAAAAAGGAAAACCTTCCCGCTACGTCTTTTTTATTCTTTTTGCCCCTGAAATAAAGAAAATGGTCCCTCGCTGTCTTTTGTGCCCCCTCCCACAACCCATGCCCACCCACTGTACTCCCATCTCCCCATACCCCCCTGACCCCATACTTGCCTCCGGAGCCCGGTGCAATGATCTTCAGTGGACTGCGAACACATCTGCACTCTTCACAGCCGACTGCGAACTGAAGAAATGTCGGTAAGCTGTATAATGGCATAAATAGGGTTTTTTCAACTTATGTGGATATATCTACCATTTTTTGGACTTTTGCCACCAAAATTTCAACATGGAGTTATTGGGACCCCCTCCTCATGAATACAGTCACTGTCATAGCGTTATTTGGTCCCAAAAGGTGATTTCGCAGTCACTGCGTGAAATCACCTTTGGGACAGAGTAAAATGACTAGTGCCACTGTTCATAAGGTGGGTCTCAAAAGCCTATGTTGCAAATTTGTGAAATAAAACTAAAATGACTGTTTTACGAGCGCGGCGTTGTGCAGTTTCTATCATTCCCTCGTGAACTTCATAAATTTGTAATATTTTCACCAGATTTCAACATTAGCATTTTTTCAGACCTCCTTATGAACAGTACAGCTGTCACTTTTCAAATCCTGGCCAAAATATGTTTTCACACTTCCGGTGCAGAATAGTTCAGTCGCTGTGGGAAATCAATGTTCAGGACACATTACGAAAATCACAGTGACACTGTTCATGAGCAGAGGTCCTAAAATGCCTATGTTGAAAATTTGGTGACGAAAGTGCATAAAATGACTGTTACGAGCGTGCATGCCGAAGATTCTATACACTCTCATAACTTCACAAATTTGTAATATTTTCACGATTGCCATTTTTCCTTAGCTCCTTATGAACAGTACAGCTGTCATTTTTCACATCCTGCCGAAATGAGTTTTCGCACTTCCAGCACATAATAGCATGGTTACTGTGGGAAGTCAGTGTTCAGGACTTCAGAGTATTTTTTAAATATTTGTAGTTGTTTAACCAGGAGCAGCACACTAAGCTGAAAGCTTTTTTACAGGAGCGACCTGGGAGCACAGGGAAGTTAAGTGACTTGCTCAGGGTCACACAGTATGCAAGTGGAAGCTGTGGGATTCAAACCCAGGTCTGGTCTGTTGGATGTCACCAGATTTGCAGTTCAGAGCCTTAAACCACTGCACTATACTGCCTCCACCAAAAAATAAGAAAATTACAGTGACACTGTTCATGAGCAGAGGTGCTAAAATGCCTATATTGAAAATTTAGTGACAAAAGTCCATGAAATGACTGTATTATGAGTGTACGTTGCCAGTTTCCATGCACTCTCGTAATTTTGCACATTTATAACATTTTCACTCTAGATTTTCAACATTGGCATTTTTTCACACCTCCTTGTGAACAGTACAGCTGTCATTTTTCATATTCTGTTGAAATATGCGTTTACACATCTGGCGCAGAATAGTGTGGTTGCTGTTGGAAATTAATGTGTGGGACAGATTAAGAAAATCATAGTGACAGTGTTCATGAGCAGAGGTCACAAAATGCCTATGTTGAAAATATGGTGAAATAATTCCACTAAATGACTGTTATGCACATGCATTGGGCAGTTTTCACGTATGCTTGGATCTTCGAGCATTTTTTATATTTTCACTACAGATTTTCAACATAGCCATCTCTTCACACCTCCCTATGAGTGGCACAGCTGCCATTCTTCACATCCTTCCCAATCTGTGTTTTCGTACATCTGGTGCAGAATGGCACGGTCGCTGTGGGAACTCAAAGTTCGGGACACATTAACAAAATCACAGTGCCACTGTTCATGAGAAGAGGTCCCAAATGCTTTCATGAGGTGTGGGTCACAAAAAGGCCATGTTGAAAATTTGTAGTGCAAAATCCACCAAATGCCCAGGGTGTTAGGGTTTCTAACCATAACGTCCCACCCTGTGCAGACTTACGGGCATCAGAGGTGTGCCTTTGGATTGCCGATTGTAATGCTCATGCCATTCTACCCCCACCCTGCAGCCAGTGATGGGAATTGAGGTGTGCCTTAGACTCTTCAGTCCCAGAGTTCACCCCATTCTCCTATACTGCACCCATATCAGTGTATGTCCTTCTGGAATGGGGTGACTGTAAAGCTGAATACCCCATGGTACACCTCAACACTTGCTGGTGTCTGCAGGATAGGGTAAGGTGAAACGGCATGAATGTTATGGGCGACGACCCAAATGTATACCCCAATGCCTATCCCTCTCTGCAGGGCGGAGGTGGGGTTGGTGTGAAGTTCATTACTTCACTGCCATTCCTATTCTGCATCTGTCTAACTCCTGCATTCCCACTGCTAATACCAGCAAGCAAACATTCGGCATTGACAAATGCTTGTTTATTTCCTGTCCTGTTTACTATTGAGGTTCAACTGTGACTATATAAAGTGTGTGTGTTGGGGAGGGGGAGAAGACATTGCATATTAGCAGTACTGAGTGCTGGGGCCAGTCTCTGCCAGCAGGTGGTTGGCACCTTCAGCCGACGCTCAGAACCACCGCGCCAGAGCAACCCTCCAGGAAAGAGGAGGACCCTCGCTAAGCATCCCTAACTGAGCGCCGGGGCCAGTCTCCGCCAGCGGGCGGTCGGCACCTTCAGCCGACGCTCAGAACCACCGCGCTGGAGCAACCCTCCAGGAAAGAGGAGGACCCTCGCTAAGTGCCTCTAACTGAGTGCCGGGGCCAGTCTCCGCCACTGGGCAGTCGGCACCTTCATCCGATGCTCAGAACCACTGCACTGGGCAACCCTCCAGGAAAGAAGGACCCTCGCTAAGTGCCCCTAACTGGCCAGCAGGGGCCAATCTCCGCCAGCGGACAGTCGGCACCTTCAGCCGATGCTCAGAATCACCGCCCGGAGCAACCCTCCAGGAAAGGTGCATAGTTGCAGCCAATCGAAGGCGAGTGCTTTCCACAGCTTCGGCTCCGATTGGTCCCCGCTCACCCTGCTTGTTTCTGCTTTAGTTTCCATTGCTAAGAGTTTTGTGGGGCATTGTTTGTTAAAATTTCATGAAAAGAGCTGTACTCATGTAATTGTGGGGTGGGGGAAACTGTTTAGGATCTGCATTTGCAAAGAAAGGGATTACAGCCTTCCTGTGATAGATTGGATAGCCAGACGCTTCGGTGCCTTAGCCCCCCTCCCTGGCCTTTCAAGTGCAAATTTTCTGGCCCCCTGCTGCACTGCTGAAGCTTGAGCTGCAAAGCATTTAAATTCACACTGCCCTCTCTTTATCTCCCCAGAGGAGTACCCTTGCTAAGTGCCCCTAACTGAGCATCGGGGCCAGTCTCCACCAGCAGGCAGTCGGCACCTTCAGTCAACACTCAGAACCACCACGCCGAGCAACCCTCCAGGAAAGGTATGGCAAGCACAATTTTTATGCCCACCCACCCTTCCCCCACTCTTACTTAAGTAGACACTTTCCCACCAATTTTGTAAACCATGCCCGCTGCATCTCGCTGCTATAGCCTGCCTCATATCCCTTGCTAGATACCAGGCAGTAGATTCCTATTCTGCCCTTTTACGCTGCTTATACTGTTGGTTCAAAACTTGGACCCCTCAAGTACCCAAGCATCAGAGGAGTTGTACCTACACTAGGCATCCCTACTGCGCTACTCTCTCGTTTTTCCCTTGAATCCCAATCCCACACATCTTAATTCTACTCCCCTTATCACTAGCTGGTTAAAATACTTATAGTAGACAATCATTGTGGGCACTACGGAAGTCACTGGCTATAGTACCTCTGCTCACCATTACAATGGGGGGATTTCCTTGGATCCTCCTTGCACTATTACTGTATCCCGAACTCAGCAAAAAATGCTGTCACTCACAGGATACTATACAGGGAGACATGATGCTGTACTCATCATACTGCAACACCACAACAGTCCCAAGAGACTGGGTATGTGTACTGTACATGACCTCCCACCGCTACAATGTCACCCATGGAATAGTTACTATGGAGGGACACAGTTGGACTTGCTTTTGTATAATACCCTTCTCCAAATACACACAGTAAAATATTTCATGCGCCTATCTGCAAGAGTAATAATCTTCACTCTTGCAAGAGGCCAAAGCACCACATCTGGATGGCAAAGAAGATTGCATCAGAATAAAAAAAAGAAGGCAACAGCAAGAATTTATAATCTATCTCTTGCGGCATTTATGAAAATAATGATTCTATTATTAATATGCTCAGGAGATGTGGAACTTAACCCAGGACCCCCAGAGGCCATCACTGCACCATCAGACTTAGCAAAGATTAAAGGGCTAAGCCTTCTACATATTAATGTATGTAGTCTACTAAAAAAGATCACGATGATCGAAGCCTGGGTTAACCATACCCTACCAGATATACTGGTAGTGTCTGAGACATGGCTCAGGCCCGCCACAGCCGACAGAGACATAAACTTACTCAATTATCAAATATTCAGAACTGACCACCATTCAAGGAGAGGGGGGGTAGCAATATATGTAAAGGCCAACCTCTCTGCAACCTGCCTCGACTCATCTTCTATGGCAAAAGAATTTGAATGCCTATCCCTCAAAATAGCTCTCTCCCACACTGCTTTGTTGCAGTTGATCGGCTGTTATAGGCCTCCCTCAGCTGACCTTAAGCTTCTAACCCATCTGGGTGACTTAATCAAAAAGGGGACTGAAGAAACTATAATCATAGGTGACCTAAACTTAAACTGGCTCTCTAAGGCAGCTACACCTTTAATATCATTCTGCAACACTTATGGGCTCACACAGCTGATAAATGAACCCACCAGAATCAACAAAAAGAACTCAAGTAATAGCACACTGTTAGATGTCCTATTAGTAAGTAAACCTCACCTCTTCTCACACGTTGGAGTACTGTTCAATGACATCAGTGATCACTGTGCTATTGCGGCAGTTAGATCAGCATGTAAGCCTTCATCCCCCACAAAATTCACAGTGAGGAGATCAAAAAAAAATTTAACATTAATGCATATCTGGACGAGATAAAACACTCCACAAGATGGCAAGAGTTCTATTTAGCAAACACAGTGGAGATAGCATCTGATGTTCTAAATGACATTATTACAGGTGTCCTTAACATCCATGCACCAGTTTCTAAAGTATGTATCAAAAATAAAACCTGTCGGTTCAATTCAGACCTTAAATCTACCCTCCTTGAAAGAGACAAGCTACGTAAAAAGGCACAAAAAACTAAGATAGCTACTGATTGGGAGCAGTTCAAAAAAGCCAGGAATATCTGTACCAGGAAAGTGAGAGACGCAAAGGCTGCATACTACATGGCTGAACTAGACTCCTCCTGCCATAACCCTGCCAAGTTCTGGAACACTATAAAAGACATAGCAGGCTATGACCCAGGTAATTCACTCCCAGCCAAAATACACAGTGGAAAGAAAACCATCATTGATAGAATGGAAGTCTTGGAGTCCTTTAACAATCACTTTACAACTGCTGGTCTAGCATTCAACACCTCTTCAGCTAACCAACTGCGCTCCCAGCTAGGGATAAAGAACACTGAAGCATGGGTAACTGACACTACCTTCTCCTTCATACTAGCCACGCTGAAGCAAATTGAAGACCTAATATCACAACTGGATATCAAAAAAAGTGCAGGTGTGGACTCCCTTGACCCCTACTTTTTAAAAATTGCCATACAAGTTCTAACAGTGCCAATAACACACCTATGTAACCTCTCATTACAATTAGGATCTATCCCATCGATCTGGAAAACCACTCAAGTTATTCCACTATTGAAAGCAGGGGACCATACGGACCTCAACAACTACAGACCAATCTCCATTCTCCCTGTGCTGTCCAAACCACTTGAAAAAATCGTAAGCACCCAACTAAGAGGATATCTTGAAGCAAATAATCTTTTAAATCCAGCACAATCTGGATTCAGAGCCAAACACAGTACCATCACAGCCCTTGCAAAAGTAACCAATGACTGGCAACTTGAATTGGATAAAATAAAAAATTGTGTTTGCACTGTTTTCTTAGACCTGAGTAAGGCCTTTGATACGGTCGACCACGATCTGCTCCTCTCCTTCCTGAAATCAACTGGACTCGACTCAAACTCCATTAGGTGGTTTAACAACTATCTTACGGGAAGAACCCAGCAGGTGAAGGCTGAAGGAGAACTATCCCCACTCAAACCTCTACAAAGAGGAGTACCCCAAGGATCTATCCTCGGCCCAATCCTCTTTGCCATCTATATCAATAGCATCGACAATAACCTTACCAAAGCCACTGTACACCTGTTTGCTGATGATACAGTACTGTATGTCAGTCACCCTTCTCCTGTGTAACAGCATGCATATGTAACCCCTAGATGGCGCTTATCCCAGGGGCTACTACCCCGCCTGATTTGCCACTAACAGGTTGAGGGGCCTGATCCAATGGCGGTGCCTCCACCCAGAGGTCAGGGTTTGCAATAGTTAAACCAACTTGGTCACAGCCCTCCTGGGACACTGCAACCCCTTCTTCCCACCAGTGGCCCACATAATATATCAGAATTACCTTCACAGTATACCTTACCCCCAGGACTGGTTCCGCACTGGGACCTCCTGTGAAATGAGATACAGTGCAACAATCACAGTACAGTACTTTAACATAGACAACACCTCAGGCAGTACAACTTTGCTGGAACAAGCAGCTCTGATTTATTTAGGGAGATAACAAGGACAGGGGGAAATCAGGTTAATTAGCTTATCACTCTAATAATTCATTTATGGCTCTGTGCACAGGCCTATCCCTATCAGTTACTGTCCCTGGGTACCCAAGCCCTAGTGGCAGTCCAAACTGTGGCAGCTGGTAGGGCCCTTTCACAGAGAAAGGAAAATTAAACAGTCAGCAGTACAGTAATTCCATTTGGTTTATTGTGGCAATTCAACAGGAGCGACCCTGAATTAGTACTCACGACCTCCAAATAAGATAGGGTCCTTCAATGTCAGCAGGGCTCTCACTTGAGGGTACACAAACCTCTTCACATTTATATAAAAGCACTATACCAGGCAGGCTGCATCTGTATCCACGATATTACTGCACACAATACCGGGAGAACACACAGCAGATTCAGTTCCTGACAGACCGAGTGCAATTTTCAGCAATTCTTCCAGTCTTCTACAGGGTGAGCCTGGTTTCTACTCTTCAGAGATCCTTTGATTCTTTTCACAGGACGGATTCAGTCCTACAAGCTGCAGACCGGAACTCTGGGCCTTACACACGTTTTTTGACTAAAACTGCACACTGAAAAGCACAGGGCTCCTTCCTTCTTCACTGCCAAAGCTCAACTGAAACTCCAACCGACAAAACGGGCTCTTCCTTTGAGTTCCTCCAGTTCTTGACTGGATTAGCTGTCACTCACAATAGACTGCTGCTGTTGGTCCAAAAGGCACTGAAGTCTAAACTACATCTCCCAGAGTCACTGCCCATACAATCCTCTTGTGGCTGGCTCAGATTATGAGTCCAAGTTCTGATTCGTCCAAGGCACCATTTTAGAGCTAGTACCCCACACTGGATTGGTCCAGTTCAGCAGTTCAAAACTAGAATGGGGAACTAGCAGACACAGTTCTGACTGCAAAGAAAGCAGGTTAGACAAACTGTAATTTTATTATTACTCTAAATAATTTCTGGCAAACAGTTACATCTTTCAGATAGGTTCCCTTTGCACTCCTAGTGACTGCAAAAATGAAGTGAATTGAGCAGCTCGAGGTGGTACTCAGAGAGCACACAGTCCCCCATAAACTAATTATGTCTGCAAGCAGACAGCTCTTAAAGAGACAGTACCAGAGGCTCTAAAAACACTCACTGATAAATGCTTAAATGCCAAACACCATTCAGGCTTGGGCATTCAAGCAAGCTCCTGGAAGTCTTTTTGGGAACCCCCATTTGCAGTGGGGTTACACCCTTCCTGGTTTGGAAAGCTGACGTCCGCTACAAGTAATTCTGCAAGTTTCAACTGCAACCATATACATTTGCATTAGGCTCGCATATGTAATCATCAGTCAATATATCATTTACCAAGAACACATTTCTGAAACATTGCAGTACGTCACTCTTTACAGTATTACATACACATTGTACCATAACTCAAGTTATTACCTCTTGTACATGAAACCTGAAGAGAGGGGCCCTTCCTATCAGTTACCTTTGGGGCTGGATGGGGCAAGGGCACCATACTTAGAGGCAACACAAGTAACTGAGGTTAGCACTGATGCTCAGTTTGGGCAATGAGCTGGGGACACATACCACTTTATGGACAACATTGAGAGGCAAGTCCACAGGCCTCCCAAGTGAATCATAACTGAGGTGCACCACAGGCTTTACAGCTCGACCAGTCTTTCTAGGGGAACTGTTATAGTCTCTGCACTCTGAGCCTCATTTTCAGCATTGTCCTCACTTGTCAGGGGAGTCTCCATGGGGTAGAGAGTGCGAACTTGGGCACTTTCAGCTCCAGGAGTTAGCAGTTTCTGAGTCCACAACATTTGGCTCGTATGGAGAGCTTTCGGACACTGGCAGTGGACTGTCAGGGCACTCAAATACTTCTTCTTGCTGGGTGTATCACCAGTCTGCCCCAATCTATCATTTTCCTCCCTGAAGCTCAAACAGTTTAACCATGCACAATGATTCCATTTCATCTGATCTGATGCTTTGCACTTCACTTTCTGGGAGCATTGGCTCAGGATGAAGCTGGGGCTTAGACAGTCCAGAAGGCCCAGCTTCATCTCCAGTATTGACTAGGATTGCCCAAACAATTGACTCAGTTCGTAAGAAGGATAGTATTCAAAGTCACTCTCACTTTCTTCTGATATGGACTGACAGTCATGCTCAACTGGGACTTATTGCAGGGAACACTTCTTTCTACTTCTGTAGGTGCAGACTTCCTTGGTCTTTTCTTGGCAGCAGTCCCTTCTCTGGTCAGAGGGGGCTCTTCTAGGTTCAGACTCAATTAAGATTTGTCCAATGGGCAGTAAATGATTTCTATGCATTGTTTTACATCTTTTGAATTATTCTCAGGCCTTACTTTGTACACTGGCAGATCATCTAGTTTGCCCACTACAATGTGAGGGGAATGGTGCCATCTGTCAGCAATCTTGTGCTTGCCATGCAGTCCCAGATTTTCTTAGCAATACCCGATCTCCTCCTGGAGTTCCTGTGCTTTCACCTTTTATCATACCTTTCTTTGTTGGCCAGATTTCTTTTGGCAGCCATGGTTTGAGCCAGTTGGTACGCATGAGTTAGCTGGGCCTTTAACTTTTGCACATACTGTAAATAGTTGTCAGCTTGAACCCCATCAGGAGAGACCCCAAAACACACATCTACTGGTAGTCGAGCTTCTCTTCCAAACATCAGGCGGTAGGGGGAGAATCCAGTGGCATCACTTTTGGTGCAGTTATAAGCATGTACCAGGGTGCTAATTTGTTGGCTCCATCTAGGCTTGTCCTTGGTGCAGGGTGCTAGCATATCTAGCAAAGTGCGGTTGAAAATGCTCAGGCTGTGGTCCCCTGGGGTGGTAAGAGTGGTTCTGACCCTCGCACCCCACAGAGAAAGCATCTCTTTGATCAGGCGACTCTCAAAGTCTCTCCTTGATCAGAATGGATTCTTTGTGGAGCCCCATAGTGAACAAAAAGTTTTCTACAAGTACTTTGGCCACAGTGGATGCTTTCTGGTCTTTGGTGGGAAAGCTTGGGCATATCTCGTGAAATGGTCAGTGACCACCAGCACATTACTGATATTTCTTTGATCTGACTCCAAACTCAGAAAATCAATACAGACCAGCTCCATGGGTGCACTGGTGGTGATGTTAACATAGGGGCATCCTCTGGGGCAAAGCTTTCCTCTGTAAGCAGCGACTACAAGTTCCGAATGTGTTGCTCCACATCAGCCCCCATCTTAGGCCAATAGAATCTGGATCTCACCAAGTCAAGTGTTCTGTCTATACCAAGGTGCCCCATGTGGTTGTGCAAGGACCTCAGTACTGAGTCTCGAAGGCAGTGGGCAGCACTAGTTGTTGTTTGTCTACTTGTCCCTCTGTCTACTGTTTCTCTGTATAACAGTTTATTGATCTGTTTCAACTTAGGACCTTCTTTTGTATAACAGTGCAGTTCTCAAATCAGTGGAGCGTAATTTGGGACATCTTTTCCTGCATAGAGGCTTCTAAGCTGCTTTGATCATGGGATCGTGGGATTGAGCCCGCCTACACTGTCATTGTCCAGCTGAGGCAGTGCACCAATGTCTATTGCAGAAAAGTGGCAATAAGCAGCAGGTATGCAATTCTCAGAGGCTCCCGCGCAATCCACCATGCAGTCCACTGCGTCCGTGGACATTTGTTCCTCCTGTCAAACTTCGGCAGAGTGCCCGAATGTCAGGTTCTGCTAATCGGACCCAATCATTCTGGGGAACAGGCCTCCGGGAGAGCATCATCAGCATCTATGTGGTTCAGACCTGCTCGGTATTCGAGAGCATAGTCATATGTAGATAATGCAGAAAGCCACCTATGGCCATGTGGCATCCAACTTAGCTGAGGTCTGCACATAGGTCAAAGGATTATTGTCAGTTTTACTAGTATTTTGGCCCCATACAAGTACTCATGGAATTGGTCAACAATAGCCCACTTCAAAGCTAGGAACTCTAACTTATGTACAGGATAGTTCTTTCGGATGGGGTCAGGCTTCTACTGGCAAAGGCCACTGGTCTCCAGGCCATTCTCGCTCTTGGTACAACACAGCCCCAACCCTTGCAAGCTAGCATCAGTGTGCAGGGACGTAAGGTTTTCTTGGATCGGCATAGGCCAGCACTGGAGCATGGGTAAGTTGATAGTATGATCTCGAAAGCAGTCTCACAATCAGGAGTCCAGCGGGCCCCAAATACTTCACTTGGATGAAAATACACTCTTTCAGTCTTGAGGACGCTGACTTTGGTATTTTTTTGGGTTGGGGATACCCTTGAGTAAGGTTAAGTAAAGGGCGGATCACTCTTGAATAGTCCTTGATGAAGCTGCCATAATAACCACAGAATCCCAGGAATCTTTGCAGTTCTTTTAGATTTTTGGCTGTGGCCAGGTGGTCAAGGCCTCAACTTTACTTGGGTCGGTCTCTATTCCTCGGTGGATACTATGTGTCCCACATACTTTACTGATGTTTGAAAGAATTGACACTTATCAATGGACAGTTTAAGGCCAAAGTCCTCCAGTCGGTCCAATACCTTAAAATAATCTGCTTATGTTCCTCCAGTGAGCTGCCAAACACAATAACATCATCTAGGTATACCAGGCACTCTAGTAAGTTCATGTCCCCACTGCACGCTCCATCAATCGTTGAAAAGTGGCTGGGCACCTGAAATCCTTGAGGCATCCTCATGAATTCATAGAAGCCAAGCGGACAGATAAAGGCAGTCTTCACGGTCCTCTGGGGCCCATGGATCTGGTAGTACCCACTGCGGAGATCCAGCACAGAGAACCACTTGCTCCCGTTTAGGCAGTCCAAAGCATCCTGAATGCGGGGCATTGTGTACTGATCAGGGATAGTCCGCCCGGTTTAAGGTGCGATAATCCACACACATCCTTACTGTTCCATTCTTTTTCCTCACTACCACAATGGGGAAGCATAAGGGCTTCTGGATCTTGTATTACACCAGCAGCTAACATCTCTTGCAGATGCCGTCTCACATCATCTATGTCAGCAGGTGCCAGGCGTCGAGACCTCTCACGAAATGGTCTTTCGCCATGCAGCCGGATATTGTGCTCAGCTCCTTGCACGCATCCACATCCCATTCCTTTAAAGAAAACACCTGGTCTCTCTGCAAGCTTCTCACTGATCCTCACTTTCCATTCAGCTGGCAGCGGGAGTCGCGAAATCAAACAAGTCAGGCGTGACTCTGTCATTCTTCCTTGAACTCTTGCTGCTGGGTAGCACTGCAGTGTCTGCACAATGCACATTAGCCAGGATGCAACCTCTGTTTACTCGATGTCTCTCTCAGACACATTATGAACTTGGACCATTACCCTTCTGGCATAAGCATGGGCTCTAGCAGGCAAAATACTAGGCTTGACCAGCAGTCCTCTGGCAATTTTCCATCGCCTGGTGCATCCAACATTAATATTTTATTCTAACATCCTTTCTGATACGGACCTCTCCCTGTAAGGTACACTGGGCATTTGCGCCAGGATCAGAGACTCAGGATCCTTCTTCCATACAATTCAACGGTTCCTCTGGTTCTGTTTTTTCAGCATCTCTGTGCCTCTTATAGGCCTTCTTAATTAAAGCCGAACTCTTAAAGCTCTACTAGTCTTTGACCCCTGTTTTTCATAACACAACTGTGCCAGCCTTCCAACATATGAGCATTTGTTCCAATCAACAAAGGACACCATCAGCCAGTCCAGTGGGGACACACTTAGGCTAGGGTCTCTACTTGTTCGGCCACTCCAGCCACGGAGGTGGGGAAAGACAGCCAAATTGGATATACCCGGAATAGGGGTAGGCCTTCTACTTAACCCCATACATGCAGTCCTTCTAATGGTTGTAAGGGTACGTCTGACAAATGCTTCTGATACCAATCCTGGAACATAATTGTCACTTGGGAGCCACTGTCATATACAGCTCTTGTAGACACTCCATTCACCTTTACAGTGGTCTCCATGGAGGACCCACTATTCTGGACCAGTCTGGAGAGGCGGTAGTGGGGCCTGGGCAACTGACCTTGCCACAAAAGGGACGTGAATTAGCATTTTGGTGCCCTCACTGGGATCATGTCGCGTAGCCTCTTAACCACTGATTTCTTCTCGCTCTCCTTGTAGCCTATATGCAACTTTGTCAGTGTCTTTTGGGACTGGCATTCCCTTTTCATGTGCCCATCTTTCCCACAATTATAGCAAAACATACTTTCTGGAGTTTGAGCTGGCGAGGCGCCACACTGGGAGCCAGGGCGGGGTATTACTAACTGGAAACCTGGGTGCCATCTCTGTCTGCGGCGTGATAAGCATTTGGAGACATCTCGTCAGTTCTCCTTCCATGGTCAAGGAATTGAGTTTGGGCTGACCTCCAGCAGGAGATACATGGTGTTCCACCCCCATAGTAGATGCAGTCGGATATAGGTCAGGGCCCGTGCACTTGCAGGCGTGGCCTTCATAAAGGGACTGTTTTGAATTCCGGATCTCTCTCAACAGTTCACCCCCATTGTGGCATATCTTTTCCTTGTCAGAGCACCATTGACTGTCAACCTCTGCCCTGAACTTCACTTGATGGGTCACCCTCAGTCACTCGGGTCGTAGCCACAGCTGTTGGTGCAGGTACTCCCGAGGTCGCCTTTTTCTCAACTCCTCGAATTTCTCTCATTAACTCATCATGGGAGGGTGGGGATTCCAGTCGATTTGCCAGGCGACTTGAAGCAACAGCAGTTCTGAGAAGGGGCAGACTTAAGGATTCTGTCCAGTCTGGTTCGGTCCAGTTCAATCGCTGGCAACTACCCTTTCTGAGGCATTCTTGCAACAATTTTCCAGCCGAGACATACACAGACAACAACTCCCCTTGGTACTGTTGTGCATTTCTTACTCTCCACCATAGGTCCTCATCAGAATCTGGGCTCCCATACACATCTCAAGGCCTCAAGATAGGCCTGTGCAGTCGCTTCAGGGTTACTGGCCTGCTTAGCACGGATGGTAGCCAGGGCAGGACCTCGGAGGCTCTCACTAACCCTCTTTCGCTTTCGCCTCGAGCATTGCCATTCTAGCACTTGGGGCAACATAGTCTATCCAGGTCTCCCAGTCATCCTCCCCTTGGGGGTGGGAGGGTGCCAGAGAAGATCCTCAACCCGGTAAGAGTCGTGACTAATGGCAGGTGCAGAAATAGGAGTCTGCATTGGTTCAGCCACCATTACGGGCACTGGAGCAGGAGGGTGTTGGGGAGAACACCCCAGGTGGCAAGAATAGTTTCTTCAAGTCCTCCACAGTTTTCCCTCTCCCAGCAACCATTCAGCAAATTTCTCCTCAAAAGTTTCAGATAGTGGTGGGGGCTGATTCCCCCAGGTCTTTACTGTCCTTAGTTATCACTCTCCAAGCAGTGAGGGCTCCTCTGGGGTAATGGTCTGTGGCACTTTGGAGCTATCTATGGGATCCTTAAACTCTACTAGGGCCAGAAAGTGTGGGTGAGCAGATTAGCATGCCGACCCACCACCACAGGGTTTGTAAACCTTCCACCTTGGAAAGTACTCCCTGCACAGTGTCCGTATTGATACCCAGGGGATGTCAGGATAAGCATAGCATTTGGGAGTCGATCTCCTCCCCAGTACACCACTCCACCAGCGGTGCACAGCCACTTCTGTCGGGTACCCATTTTTTCTTAACAGTGGTTCGTAAATATGGCCACTAGAGGACACACAATCCCAGCGGTGCCTCCAAGATGTAACCCTAGATGGCGCTATCCCAGGGGCTACTACCCCTGCCTGATTTGCCACTAACAGGTTGAGGGCCTGGATCCAATGGCGGGTGCCTCCACCCAGAGGTCAGGGTTTGCAATAGTTAAACTAACTTGGTCACAGCCCTCTGGGACACTGCAACCCCTTTCTTCCCACTAGTGGCCCACACAATATATCAGAATTACCTTCACAGTATACACTTACCCCCAGGACTGGTTCCGCACTGGGACCTCCTGTGAAATGAGATACAGTGCAACAATCACAGTACAGTACTTTAACATAGACAAATACCTCAGGCAGTACAACTTTGCTGAAACAAGCAGCTCTGATTTATTTAGGGGATATAACAAGGACAGGGAAATCAGGTTAATTAGCTTATCACTCTAATAATCTACCTATGGCTCTGTGCACAGGCCTATCCCTATCAGTTACTGTCCCTGGGTACCCAAGCCCTAGTGGCTAGTCAAACCGTGGCAGCTGGTAGGGGCCCTTTCACCAGAGAGAAAAGGAAAATTAAACAGTCAGCAGTACAGTAATTCCATTTGGATTTAATGTGGCAATTCAACAGGGAGCGACCCTGAATTAGTACTCACGACCTCCAAATAAGATAGGGTCCTTCAATGTCAGCAGGGCTCACTTGAGGTACACAAACCTCTTCACACATTTATATAAAAGAAAGCACTATACCAGGCAGGCTGCATCTGTATCCGATCGCAATTACTGCACAATACCGGAGAACACAGCAGATTCAGTTCCTGACAGACCAGTGCAATTTTCAGCAATTCTTCCAGTCTTCTACAGGGTGAGCCTGGTTTCTACTCTTCAGAGATCCTTTGATTCTTTTCACAGGGACGGATTCAGTCCTAACAAGCTGCAGACCGAACTCTGGGCCTTACACACGTTTTTGACTAAAACTGCACACTGAAAAAGCACAGGGCTCCTTCCTTCTTCACTGCCAAAGCTCAACTTGAAACTCCAACCCGACAAAACGGGCTCTTCCTTTGAGTTCCTCCCAGTTCTTGACTGGATTGGCTGTCACTCACAATAGACTGCTGCTGTTGGTCCAAAAGGCACTGAAGTCTAAACTACATCTCCCAGAGTCACTGCCCATACAATCCTCTTGTGGCTGGCTCAGATTATGAGTCCAAGTTCTGATTCGTCCAAGGCACCATTTTAGAGCTAGCTTACCCCACACTGATTGGTCCAGTTCAGCAGTTCAAACTAGAATGGGAACTAGCAGACACAGTTCTGACTGCAAAGAAAGCAGGTTAGACAAACTGTAATTTTATTACTCTAAATAATTTCTGGCAAACAGTTACATCTTTCAGATAGGTTCCCTTTGCACTCCTAGTGACTGCAAAAATGAAGTGAATTGGCAGCAGCTCGAGTGGTACTCAGGAGAAGCACACAGTCCCCATACAAACTAATTATGTCTGCAAGCAGACAGCTCTTAAAGAGACAGTACCAGAGGCTCTAAAAACACTCACTGATAAATGCTTAAATGCCAAACACCATTCAGGCTTGGAGCATTCAAGCAAGCTCCTGGAAGTCTTTTGGGAACCCCCATTTGCAGGGGGGTTACACATAGAATTACAAGCAGGATTCAACCTACTGCAACATCAGCTACTGGGAAAAAAACTGCTACTAAATGCAAAAAAAAACTAAGGCAATGTTTTTCTCCCCCCAAATACAGGCAGGATACTCTATCCCAAACAATCTCCCTAAGATATCCACTGTCCTTGGTGAAAACCTTGAATATGTCACAAAATTCAAATACCTGGGGGTCTGGCTAGACTGCAGACTTGACTACTTAGAACATCTGGAAGAATTGCTAAAAAAACTCCGACAGAGACTTGAACTATATTATAGAATAAAGCACTTTCTTACAAGCGATTCTAAAAAGAAGATGGTCCAGGCAACATTTTTTTCAGTAATAGATTATGCTGACTTCTTATATGGTTGCTACCCCATCTCATATCTGAGCAAACTGGACACACTTTACCATAGAGCCCTGAGGTTTATCACAGATCTACCTCACAGCACTCACCACTGCTCACTATATGCTGCAGTTGGATGGACCTCACTTCAGTTTAGAAGAGACAGAAATGTCACACTATGGACTTACAGAGCAATAACCCAGAGGCTACCAAAATATGTCTCAGACTGTTTTTTTTTTTTACAAGCCACATCAAGTGAATATGCCTTAAGAAGTCTGAATTTCATCATGTTTAAAGTGCCCAAATTCAACTCTCGCCATGGTAGATCTGCCATCAGCTATGTGTTATCTGCCTTATGGAACACGATGCAGAAGACACTGAAAGTGAACAAACATATATCTATTGCATCCTTCAAATATCTATACACTAGGCTTATCAAAGAAAAATGTAACTGTTTCCTCCAACAGTAGATTAATCCTAATCCATCTTCCTCCCCAGCTAGTCGACTTATCTGAGGAAGCTATCCGCCATTCCCAAGAGCAGTCACCTCACACAATTCCTATACTTCTACCTCCATCCACTTCCCCTTAATCCTTATTTTACATCACCACCCTTATACCCCCCTGTTATATACTACACAAAGTACCAGCCTCCTTCCTTCTAGACCTACTATTGATCCCTTCTACAGTACCGGCCTTCCCTTACTTCCTCCTCCCCCACTAACCTTGACCACCCTTCCCCTTCCTCACCCCTGGCTACAACATTTGGGGGCTTGGCACTGGTGGACCAATGGAGGCACAGTGTGCTGATAACACTGGCCTCCAAAAGTGCCACCAAGTTGAAACGTTTTTGCCGCAGAAAACAGGGGCTGCCTCGTCATTACAGCGTCAGCCATTCCTCTGCAATGAGGGAGCAACCTGTCATTGCTGGGTGGAATGTTGCCTATTGTAATTTTGTTTGTGAATGCAGCAGCAAGCCACCGCCATGTTCACAAACAATATTACCCCCCCCCAGTGCCAAGGGGTGCCCAGTCCTCCTCGACATCATGTGCCCCCAAGAAAATTGTTTTGCCGACGGGGGTCCCTATACCTGTCGGCTTCATCCCCCCGGTGTAATTTGCCAATAGGGAAGCCCACTCCCTGTCGGCATAATGGTTCCTTCCCAATTGTTCGGTTTGTGCCAAGGGGGTGCCCAATCCTCCTCGGCTCTTGCCCACCCCCCATGTGCTGATGGGGTGCCCAATCCCCCATTGGCTACAGACCCCCCCAAAAAATATCACTCAAGTGGCACGCTGGTAGCCCACCCCAATGTGCCAAATGACCCTGTAAAAGAAAAACTGTCCCACAATGTTTTTGTTTTTTTTTTAACCTGCAAAGCAGAAAACAGTCCTTCGTAGAGTCCGGTGGCCCTCACCCAACCCGCACCCACCCTCTGCACACCTCCCCACCTCCCCTTCACCCCATACTTACCTTCGAAGCCCGGTGCGATAATCTTCGGTGGACCAGGAACATGTCTGCACTCTTGAAAGCCAACTGTGAACTGAAGAAAGGCCAGTAAGCTGTATAATGGCATAAATAGGATTTTTTTTTCGACTTTGGTGCATATCGCGGGCATTTTTGGGAATTTTGGCATCAAATTTTCTACATGGGGTTATTGGGCCCCCTCCTCATGAATTCAGTCACTGTCATGGTGTGTCGGTCCCAAAGGGGTTGTGGTCACTGCACAGAATCACCTTTTGGGACAGATTAACAAAACGACAGTGCCTGTGTTGATGAGGTGGGCTCTCAAAATATTTATGTTGCAAATTTGGTGGAAAAAATCCAATAAATTACTGTTTTATGAGTACGCATTGCGCAGTTGCTACCCACGTTCATAACTTCACTAATCTGCAATATTTTCACTCCAGATTTTCAACATTGCCATTTTTCTGCACCTCCATATGAAAAGTATAGCTGTCATTTTTCACACCTTGTCCGAAATGGGTTTTCGCAGTTCCGGTGCAGAATAGCACGGTCGCTGTGGGAAATCAATGTTCGGAACACATTAAGAAAATCACAGTGATGCTGTTCATGAGCAGAGGTGCTAAAATACCTATGTTGAAAATTTTGTGACAAAAGTCCATAAAATGAGTGTGTTATGAGCATGCGCTGCGCAGCTTCCACGTACGCTCATAACTCCGTCAATTTGCAATATTTTCACCCCAGATTTTCAACATTGCCATTTTTCCACACCTCCTTATGAACAGTACAGCTGTCAATTTTCACATCCTGGCCGAAATGTGTTTTCTCACTTCCGGCACAGAATAACGCAGTCGCTGTGGGAAATCAGTGTTCAGGACACATTAAGAAAATCACAGTGACACTGTTCACAAGCAGAGGTCCTAAAATGCCTATGTTGAAAATTCTGTAATAAGTGTGTTACAAGTGTGTGTTGTGCAGTTCCCACGCACGCTTGTAACTTCACAAATTTGTTATATTTTCATTCTAGATTTTCAACATTGGCATTTTTCCGCACTTCCTTATGAATACTACAGCTGTCATTTTTCACATCCTGGCCGAAATGTGTTTTTGTACTTCTGGCGCAGAATAGCGTGCTTGCTGCAGGAACTCAGTGTTCAGGACACATTAAGAAAATCACAGTGACACTGTTCATGAGCAAAGGTCCTAAAATGCCTACGTTGAAAATTTGGCGATGAAAGTCCATAAAATGACTGTTATGCGCATGCATTGCGCAGGTTCCATGTAAGCTCAGAAGTGCGAGCATTTTTACTATTTCCACTACAGATTTCCAGCATTGCCATCTCTTCACACCTCCCTATGGATGGTACAGCTGTCATTCTTCATATCCTGCCCGATCAGTGTTTTCGTACACGTGGCGCAGAATGGCACGGCCACTGTTGGAAGTCAAAGTTCGGGACACATTGACAAAATCACACTGCCACTCTTCATGAGAAGAGGTCCCAAATGCTTTCATGAGGTGTGGGTCACAAAAAGGCTATGTTGAAAATTTGTAGTGCAGATACTAACAAACGCCCTGGGCATTAGGGTTTCTAACCATAACGTCCCACCCTGTACAGAGTGACAGGCATTGGGGTGTGCCTTTGGACTGCCGACTGTACTGCTCATGCCATCCCACCCCCACCTCCCACCCAGTGTTAGGCATCAAGGTGTACCTTGGACTCTTCTGCCCCTCAGTTCACCCCATTCTCCTATGCTGCACCCATTTCAGCATATGCCCTTATGGAATGGGGTGACTGTAAAGCCAAACACCCCAAGACACACCTCAACACATGTCGGTGTCTGTGTCAGTGTCTGCAGAATAGGGTGAGGTGACATAGCATGAATATCATGGGTGACGACCCAAACACTTACCCCAATGCCTGTCCATCTCTACAGGATGGAGGTGGGGTTGGCGTGAAATTCAACACTTCAGTGCCATTCCTATTCTGCATATGTCTGCCTCCTGCATTTCCAATGCTAATACCAGCAAGCAAACATTCAGCATTGACAAATGCTTGTTATTATTACAAAGCAATGAGTAAAATTCAGCAGTGTTGAAGGTTTGAGTCCTGCTGTGCACTACTTGAGTCTTCCTGTCTGAATAAAAAAAGACATGCATTCTAGATACCAAACAAATAAGAAAGACTGATTTTTGTTGCACTTTTCTTAACCACATAGGCAGGATATTACAAAGGCATGATAATGATGGTAATGCCAGCGTGACTGTGAAGTATTGATTCATACAGGTGGAAAGTTGTCTTTTACAAAAAAAAAAAAATTAAGGGCAAAATGATGAAGCTTTCATTAATTTGCAGTTGCAGTGCATTGCCAAAGGGGAAAGACATTCAGTGCACATTTCCAGACTGGCAATGCGATTATTTTGTTTATCCATCTTATAACCTTATCTTCACTTTTCTTGAACTAATAGAGCTGAACTTGAAATTAAATAGAATGGCTGTTCTCCCGCTTTGATTGACATGTATTTAGCAGAGACAGACACACAATGATTATCCCTTATAATACATTTGCTTTTGTTTATGAAGGAAGTTAAAAGAATAACAGTTTCTAAATGCCTGACATGCCAAACTCAATACTGGGGGAGAAAGTGCTAGGAGCGAGCAGAGCAGAATTTATGAAAAGACAGAACTACTCGCTACACCTTACTCTCATGTAATACATTGCTTTTATTTATGAAGAGGTTAAAAGAATAGCAGCTCAGTAATGCCCGACATGCCAAGCTGAATACTAGGGGAGCAAGTGCTAGGAGCGAACAGAGCAGAATCTATAAAAAGAAAAAACTACACACTGTGGGGGCTGGATTGGGTGACTGCAGGGAACAGGAGAACTAGAATTTATGGTATAAGTAATGAAAAGGACAGGCAGAATGGTACTATGTGAAAAGCAATCTAGGTTTCCTAACAAACAAAAAAATAACTGTCAACTTAATGAATAATGACATCAATTAACATCAGATGTAACTTCCTCAAAAATCTGAGCTGAAGTGTTTCCAGAGCTTGCAGGATCAAATGTGGATAGTACGTTGAACAGCTTGTTTTTAGTTGTCATTTTTATGTTGGCTCACACGTGCGCACCAGCCAACATATTGCATTAGTAGTAGATTTGGAGGTGTGGTCACTGTGGGCAAATGCAGGGCACGCATCAGTAGGTGCGTCCCTCATTTCCCAATAAGCCAGCATGCAGGCGCCACACCAGCAATACTTAATGAGGCAAGCACATCTAACAAAAGGTCCGCTGCAATGAGAGCCAAGCTCATCATGCAGTGGCACGAGAACATGCCTCCCAATGTGCCATTCCTGGTGAAAGCAGTCCAATAAACATGGTGGCAGTGACTGCTGCCGCCTGCCATAATGCAGACTTCAGAGGTGCCCAATCCACCTGTCAGCATGCCCCAGCCCAGTTCATGTGCCAACAGGGGAGCCCACTCCTCGTCGGCATAATGGCCCCCCTTCCGTTTCAATTCTGTGCCAAGGGGGTGCCCAATCACCCTGAGCACCATGTGCCCCCCCAACAGTCTTTCTTTGCCGATGGGGGGCCCAATCCCCATTGGCTTCAATCCCTGGTTTAATTTGCCGACAGGGGAGCCAACTCTCTGTTGGCATAATGACCCCCCCCGTTGTGTGCCAAGGAGGGTGCTCAGTCCCCTTGGCTCTTGCCCCCCTTCAGTATGTGCCAGCGGGCGCCCAATCCCCTGTTAGCTACAGCACACCAAACACTCAGGTGCCATGCTGGGAGCCCACCCCAGCATGCCAAATGCCCTGGAAAAAAAAAAGTCCCTTTTATTTTAAACCTGTAAAACAAAAAGCAGTCCTCACGGTCTGTTCTGCTCCCTTCCCAATCCGCTTCCCTCTCACGTACCCTGCCTCCCACACCCCCTCACCCCATATTTACCTCTGAAGTATGGTGCGACGATCTTCAGTGGACTGGGAACACATCTGCACTCTTCAAAGGCGACCGTGAACTGAAGAAATGCAGGTCAGCTGTATAATGGCATAAATACGTTTTTTTTTCAATTTTGGTGCATATCTCGGCCATTTTTGGGAATTTTGTCACCAGATTTTCAACATGGGGTTATTGGGACCCCTCCTTATGAATTCAGTCACTGTCAAGGCATTATTCAGTCCCAAAAGGTGATTTTATGGTCACTGCACGGAATCACCTTTCGGGACCGATTAATAAAACAACAGTGCCACTGTTCATGAGGGGGGCTCTCAAAAAGCCTATGTTTCAAATTTGGTGAAAGAAATAAAAAAAATGGCTGTTTTACGAGCACGCATTGCACAGTTTCCACGCATGCTCATAACCTCGTGAATTTGTAATATTTTCATTCCAGATTTTCAAAGTTGACATTTTACCACACCTCCTTATGAACAGTACAGCTGTCATTTTACATATCCTGCTCAAGATGTGTTTTCGCACCTGTGGCACACAATGGTGTGGTTGCTGTGGGAAACCAACCTTTGGGACAAATTAACAAAATCACAGTATCACTGTTCATGAGGGGAGGTCCCAAAATGCCGATGTTGAAAATGTGGTTAAAAAAATCCCCAAAATAATAGGGTTACGGATGTGTGTTGTGCAGTTTCTATGCATGCTCATGACTTCACCAATTTTTCATATTTTCACTCCAGATTTTCAACATTGCCATTTTTTTTTTTTTTACACCTCCTCATGAGCAATATAGTTGTCATTTTTCACATCCTGCCCAAAATGTGTTTTCGTACCTGTGGCACCAAATGGCTCAGTCAGTGTGCAAAATCACCATTCAGCTAACAAACTGAGAGTGCTGCTCTTCATGAGGTGGGGTCACAAATCGCCCATGTTTATAAGTTGGAGTGAAAATACCAACACATGCTTATGGCATTAGGCTTTCCAACTGTAACACCCCACCCTGTAGAGGCTAACAGGTGTCAGGGGTGTGACTTGGGATCATCAGCTGTAATACTCCCACCATTCCACCCCCACCCCCACTCTGCAATCAGTGACAGGCATTGAGGTGTGTCTTGGAGTGTTCGGCCCCAAAGTTCACCCCATTCTCTTATACTGCACCCACCTCAGCGTATTTCCTTATGGAATGGGGTAAGCATACGGCCCAAAGATACCAAAGCACACCACGGCACTTGTCAGTGTCTGCAGGGTAGGGTGAGGTACAATGGCATGAGCGTTATAGCTGACGACCCAAAGGCACACCCCAATGCCTGTCAATCTCTGCAGAGTGGGGGTGGGGTTAGCGTCAGTTCAATACTTCACTGCCATTCCTATTATGCATCTCTAACTCCTGCATTACCAATGCCAATGCCAGTGAGACAACATTCGGCATTGACAAATGCTTGTTTTTTTCTGTTTTTGTAACCCTCTGTTAATCCTGACTGCTACATTCCACTGAGACAGTTTAAGCAATTAGGAGTGGGGGCACTGAAAAGTTCAAGTTAAGACATGGTGATGAGCAGAGCAGATTGGGATAGGTAATAATAGTAAAATTATTCATAAAATACATTTCAACTGGATATTGCTTTTTTTAGTCACAGCTGCCAGTTCTGTGGTGACCAAGATGGGGAAGGTGTTTAATGGGCTATGGCAAAAAGTGAAAGAAACAGACTGCTGAGTGTGTGTGTGTGTGTGTGTGTGTGTGTGTGTGTGTGTGTGTGTGTGTGTGTGTGTGTGTTTGACTCAACTGGTGAGCTACACTACGTTTGAGAAGAGGAGCTCTGAAAAGAATTGTGTGTGAAAGGGATTTGTACAGAGAAATGTAGTGGAAGCGTGGGGTATAGTGTTGGATATGAAATACTGTACAATCAGGGAGGCAGGGAGAAGTGGGGCTATATCAAGCTCTATGGCATTAAGCAGCTTTTCCATCTTTTTTTTTGGGGGTTCTTTCCAGTATTTATAATGTTTCTATTTACACCAGACAGACCAAATGTGAAGTACTGTAATGGCGTGACTCATTTGCATGTGATAAAACTGTCAACATATGAAATCAACAGTACAGTACAGTTGGGGAATTTGTGATCTAAGGCAATCTGAAGCAATCAAAAAAATTGTTCATGTATGTGTTGTAATAGTATACTGTACCAATTAAAAAAGAAACCGCTAATAAAAAATGTTGAAACAATGACTTTACTGTCTGACAGTGTGACATTCTTTTTTTTTTTGTTTTGTTTGTTTCATCTGTAAGTACCTGTATGTGCACCTTGTGTGAATGTGAATGCTAGTACTTCTACCTCGGAAAAACATTTCAGTTATGTACACAGCATATAATGTGCTGGAGTGCTCCGGTATTCCCACACTCTCTATCTCTCTCTCTCTGTGAGCTGTGTCGCAGCAGCACCATAAGATAGTTACAAGGAGCATGGTTGGATTGGGAAAGTGGAATCTCCTGTACAAAAGCCTGCCTGCCCCTATAAAATTGCCTTGCTTTCACTGCATAAAAGTAATTCTGAATTGCGCTCCTGCAAGCAGAGCATCTTTCAGAGAAGCAGTTGTAAATTAATAATAATAATAATAATACAATAAATGTATTTAATTAAGCACCTTTCAAAATTCCAAAGCACTGTACAGTATTAGTACAGGTAAAAAAACATATACAAATACATACAATATAAAATCACAATAAAACTGAAAATGCCTTTCCCCATAAAAAAGACTTTAGTGCCTGCTTAAAACTCCCCACCATCCTGCACTCCCGGAGCTGACGGGGCAGAGAATTTCAGAGGGTAGGTGCCGTAAATCCAAAGGCATGCGCGCCAGATGACTTCAAATTAACCCTCAGAATCTCCAGCAACCCCTCGTCAGCCGAGCGGAGCTGTTGCAAAGGAGTGTAAGGAACCAGGTGCTCTTTCAAGTAATTGGGGCCTTGTCTGTGTAAGGCTTTGTAAGTTAAAAGACCTACTTTAAAGGTGATCTGCCACTGTATTGGCAGCCAGTGCAGAGTGTGCAGCACAGGGGTGATATGAGATCTTCTAGATGTCCCAGTCAACAAACGTGCTGCCCCGTTCTGCACTAGCTACAAGCGGCGGATATCAACCCCAGGAAGCCCTAGATAAAGGGAGTTGCAGTAATCAAGGCACGATGTCACAAAGGCATGGACCAAGACAGGCAGGTCACTGGGTGGAACAAGGTGCTTAATCATGGCAATGTTCCTCAGATGGAAAAAGGCTAGCTTGATGACTGTCGACACCTGATGTCGAAGAATCGGGCCATCGTCAAGCTCCATTCCCAGGTTACGCACCTGTTCAGAGGTGAGAATCTGTGCCTCTCCCAGAACTAAACTGGAAAGAAGCCCAGTCCTCAATCCCTCTACCCTATGACCCGGGTCCACAACCAAAACCTCAGTCTTTCCTGGGTTCAGCTTTAGACCACTGGAATTCATCCAATCTTGGATTTCTGCGAGGCAGTTGTTCAGTACCAAGATAGCCCCAACCTGGTCAGGTGCAAAAGACAGGTAGAGCTGGGTATCATCAGCATAGCAATGAAACCTCAGCTCATACTGTCTTACAATGTCTCCGAGGGGTAGCATATATACTGCGAATAACATGGGGGACAGCACCAAACCCTGAGGTACCCCACAAGGCAGAGAGAAAGCCCCAGATGAAAACAAACCCGAGACCACCCTCTGCATTCTCCCAGCAAGGAAAGATGAAAACCATCTGAGGACTGTACCTGACAGCCTGCAGATGAAGCTCAGGTGTTCGAGCAGAACACCATGATCCACAGTATCAAAAGCTGATGATAGATCCAGGAGAACCAGGATAGAGCGGCGTCTCCGCTCTCTCGCCATCAGGAGATCATTGAGCACCCGAACCAGAGCAGTCTCAATACTATGCCTCTTATGATAACCAGATTGGAGAGGTTCGTGCAAATTGTGGATGGTTAAATGGTTATCCAATTGAGCAGCCACAGCTTTCTCAATAAACTTTGCCACAACAGGGAGGTTAGAGATAGGCCTGTAGTTTGCTAGGTTCTCCGGTTCTAAAGAAGCTTTCTTCATAAGGGGGATCACCACCCCCTCCTTCAGGGAGCTAGGAAACTCACCAATGTCTAAAGAGCACCAGACAATCTGAGCTAAGACCGAGCTAATGATCTCACTACAACCCAAAATCAGGGAAGTAGGGCCTGGGTCTAAACTACAGCACGTGGGACGCATCTCCTGGACAATCCTCATAATGTCTACAAAATCTGGCAGGTCAAAGATACTCCAGGAAACTCTGGGCTCTCTGACAAAGCACTGATCAACAGCAACCCCCTTAGAGTGAAGCTGGTGGCACTCCCTGCTGATGTCGTCAACCTTATTCACAAAAAAGCGAGCGATCTTGTCACAATCAGTTTGTGTAAAAACTCGGAGCTGCCGACAGGCTGGGTTGCACAGCCTGTCAACAGTTCTGAAGAGCTGAGCTGGTCGGTTCCATGCGACAGAAATTTCCCTGGACAGGAATTCTACCTTCATATGGGAAATTTCTGTTTGGTAGAGTTTTTAATGCTCTAGCAAAATGCAGTGGTCAGCATCAGCGGCAGTCTTCCTCCAATGACGCTCTAACCTACGCCCCAATTTCAGCAACTCTCTCAGAGCCCCATCAAACCACAGGGCTCCAGGGTGACACGGAAGGGGGTGAACTCGGACAGGAGCAATCTGATCGAGGGCTGAAGATATGGCCCCATTATAGGCCACTACCAACTGCTCAGGATCAGTGCAAGACTCATCCAACAACGAGAGGTCAATAACCGCCATCAGGTCTTCAGGGACCACATCCTGCAAAGGGCAGTACCTGACCAACTCCACAGGGGCCGACCTACCCAGGAGGGCCTCAAAATTGAATCCAACCGAGTAATGATCAGACCAACCGACTGGTTCCACCACCAAATTGGAGGCCTCCATCTCCAGGAGGAAGACCAGGTCAAGAAAGTGACCTCCCTTATGTGTAGCTGAGGAAACAACCTGTGTAAAGCCCAGAGATGTCATCACCTGGAGGAAATGTTGACCAAAAAGCAAAGATTCGTTGTTGACCCAGGCATTGAAGTCACCCAGAACCATCAGTCTGGGCGACCCCAATGCCATGTCGGCGGCGAAATCTGCTATTTCCTGCAGGAATAGCTTCTCATCACCTGGTGGACGGTAGATGAGGGCAATCCTGCACCCGACACCAGCTACCACAGTACACTCGAATGACCTGGCCTCCTTAACTGGTACACCAGTTAGGCCCAATTCGGTCTTGAAACAGACTGCAACTGCCTCCCCTGCGGTCCAATCTCGGGCGGTGTACAACCGAGTACCCGGTGGGAACAGCGGCCTCTAAAAAAGGGGCCGCGTTCACATCCAACCAGGTCTCAGTAATGCAAACCAGATCTGCCCTAGCCACAAAGTCTGAAATAAGACCAGTCGTGTTGCAGATAGATCTGGCATTGCATAACAGTACCCGAGTTGGACGAGGTTGGCGAGCTGCCCCAACTACTTGCCCTCCCAAACTGGAGGTGCCCTTGGGTATGGGAACCAGAATGGAATCACCATGTTCCTGATGCCATTTCACCCCAGGGTGTCTTCTGGGCCTAACCACCCCTATGGGAGAGCCCCACTCACTCCGTTGTCCACAACCCCCACCCACTATCAACTCCCCCCCCCCACGAGCAATCCCCAAATGCCCAACAGCGTTGATAGGTAAGAGCAGGCAGGGGGGAGAAGAGAAGGGGCGGAGGGCACAGAGAGCGGAGGCCGAATAGCACAGGACAGGAGGGGCAAGCAGGCACTTTTCAGTTAGCCCTATTAAAATAATAAAAAAAACACAAAACTCAAGTTTCCCAAATCACAAAACGTGACTATAAACAAAACTAAAACCCCCAAATAAATCAAATAAATCAAATAAGCTACCCCCTTCCACTATAAGACAGCCGTTCAAACCCTGAAAAAGAAAATAACCAAGGGGAGGAAAACATAATAAAACAACCCCCTCTCACAGGGTATTCAAAGCAAAATAACAATAACATAAATTACAATAACATAAATTTCCCTCAGCCCTTCCCCAGCTGAGGAAAAAATAATAACAGAACACAACACACAAAAACACACTGGTACTCTCACTAGCAGAGAACTATAAAACAATTAAAAGAAGAAAAAAATCAGGGAAAGAGTGCGTCAAACAGTAGGAGAGCCATAACAATCCAAATAATCCAACATAAAATAAATCCAATGTCAAGTCCGATAAAGCAACATTAATGTTTCCAGAAAATGTTCAGTCTCGGTGGATATTCTGGGAAAAAGGAAAAATTGCCAGAAGTAAATACAGGCCAGACCAATGGAAGGCAGGGGCTCCCCCACCTCACCCGCTAATCCACCTTATCAGGTCTCGCTATACACCAAAGACCTGCAGTCACAAATATCCCAAGGCCACACCAAAAGGACCAACCCGGGGATAATTTAGGAGCCCCCCTACTAATCCCTGGCACCCCAGTTGAGGCAAGCAGCTCCTTTCGGTCCCAGGTGATATAAAGTACCCAGGCACCAATGAGGGGGACAGAACCCACAACCAAACCACTATACTGCTCTACTTCTGGACTACCAAAAATTTATAAAATTACAAAAAAGAAAGAAAAGGGGGCAGTGATCAGCAAATCAGACCCCCACTCATGGTTTCCAAACACCACAAGGTCCAAAATCCAGACTTTCATCTGCAGTCCAAAGAAGCAGATACCGCCGCTCTCATATATACTTTCTGAACACTGGATATACTCTCACCACACCAGTGTCTGCTCAACATGGGCAGGAAAACGGCAGCAGACTTCACACTTTATAACTGCACTCAAGGTTCTTCCAGACACTGAAAGACCTTCACATTCCAGCAATTGATAGCCCAAATTAAAGACTGCCTCTCCCCTGCAGAACTTGAAAGAAAACTTTTACTGTTGCTTGCCTGCCTGCATTCTTTTTAGGCTTAAAAGCCCTGCAAAAATGCTGGCAGTCTGGCACATAATTTAAACTGTTAGCACTTACTGTACTGCCTTGGGGACCGAGGCAAGCTAGGGAGAGAACCGTAAGTCAGTCCTAATGAATGGCGCTCTCTATCTCTCTCTCTCTCCTTGGTGTGCTGTGTCACAGCACCTAAAGATAGGGACAGTGCAGCTGGATTGGGAAAGTGGATTATATCTCATACCCTTTGTAGTACTCCACAGTCAAAACCATTAGGGTATTCCCCCGTCTATCCTATAGGTTTACTGTGTGTTGTTATTTTTATTTTGTACTCACAGGGATTGCTACTGTTTGTTGCTAACATTTCATTACTTTATTTTTCTCTGATTCAAATTGTTGTTGCTGGTATACCTTCTTCTGCATTATTACAAGGTGTGCCTACAGGTGTGTACTAACAAATTACTGCTGTGATCTTCTGATTCAAATTGTCTTTTTGCAAGGTATATCTTCTGTTAACGCTTTATTTTTCTCTGTAGCAGAGTGTTTCTTACAGGGTATATCTTCTCTGAAATTATTACAGGTGGTGCTTTAAAAGTTTTACAGTTTTATCTAACATTAGGATAAGCTTCCAGGGTTACTGCATTTGTTGACTGATTGTTTCTGCTCTTACCTCCTTGTTCTTTCATCCGTGGTTCTTCTTTTTCAGCAGGGGAAGGGCCCAGCCACCCACCCCCATCCCCAACCACCCCACACTACATTCCTTTTACAGGGTACCACAGTTGTGACATTTCCTGTGACAAAGCAGGAAGGGGCGGATCAGTGGGGCATCCACAAGGTGAGCTCATTTACAGGGGTACTAGTAATTTAACTTGTTATAACAAGTTATATGAAAACAAAACACAAAATCAAACCATTACTTGCATTTTCTTCCTTCTAATTACTCTGACCAGGTTATAAACCTAGCAGCTTATATGAAATGGATATCATTAACTGCAGGTACTGCGGAACACTTTTCAGAAGGACAGACTTACAGGATTTAGGACACTGTCCTACATGCTGGGCCATTGGAGATCTTAGGGCTCAGCTCCAGGCAGCATGGGCAGAGATTTTGTGCCTCAAATTTCATGTTCAAGAGGAAATACATTATAAGAACCACCCGCCATTTCCCCAACATCCAACAGAAGAACCTCGACCGCAGAGGGTAGTTGGTCCAGGAGGTTGGCAGGTGGTTAGGAGGGGCAAATGGGTGCCCCATCACTCTGTGCGCTCCAACATATTACCTCCAAAAACCATATAAACACTACAAACAGGTATCTGCCTCAATCTCCGAAATCAAACAAAGGGGCAGAGGACACTGCAGAGCAAGACACTGCAGCACAGGAGATAGCACAACAAAACTCACCCGAATCAGGAATCGAAACAAAAAAAGCAAAAAGGAAATCCAAAAAACTTCTGCTCATAGGATACTCCATGATTCGGGGAGTTGATACCCATCTCCAGCCAGGGGTAATGGTCAGTGTCTCCCAGGTACTTCAGCGTGGAGAGACACTGACCGCATTGCTAAAGTTGTTCACAAAGCAGGAGAAAACATTGACATCCTGGTACACATAGGGACTAATGATCTCGCCAGCCGGTCAGTTGTGGAGACCAAGGAACACCTGACCAGGCTGGGTGACAAACTATCATTCATTTCCTCCGACATCTCCTTCTCCGAGATCCTGCCAGTCTGGGAAGGGGGGAAGGGCAGATGGACGGAAGGTCAGAGAAGGGGAGATAGGGGAGCTAAACATGTGGCTCAAGGGCTGGTGCCAGGAAAAAGGACACAGATTTGTAGGGAACTGGCAACAGTTCTGGGAGCGAAAGTTCTTTAAATTTGTTGGACTGCATCTGACTAAGGAGGGAGTCAGTGCATTGAGGCAGAAGTTTAACGTCTTTGCAGAATATTTAAACTAGCAAATGGGGAGGGGGTGCAGCACCCCATACGTTGAATGGGAAGAACACCCCACCCCCCTCAGCTAGTGGTCAAACAGGGATTCAGCATGTTTGCAATTCTTTGCATCACCAGGTAAGAAAAGGTCCGTCTCCCCATACGAGGCACAGGGGAAATGCCAAACCTCACCCAACAACTAACACACCGAAATCTGGCCAATGGAAAATCATGTACACAAATGCTCACAGCCTGGGAAATAAGATCCCAGACCTGCAGGCAATAATGTCAGAGGCTAAACTGAACATAGTAGCAATTAGTGAGACGTGGTTTACCAGTAACCACACTTGGGAGACTTCAGTACCTGGCTATGTACTGTTCAGAAGAGACCGAGGTGCAGAAAGGGGAGGGGGTGCAGTGGCCCTGTATGTCAATGAAAATATCAAAGCTACAGAAATTCAGAATACACATAAGGAACCAGAAGAACCGTGGGTCACCCTGGAAACAGGAAATGGGACAGCCATAAGAACTGGAGTTGTCTACAGGCCCTCAGACCAGGGGGAAGACACAGACACATTACTGTTAGAAGATATACAAAACATGACAGCTAAAGGGGAGGTTCTGATAATGGGAGACTTCAACATGCTGGATACAGACTGGTCAATACAAGCAGGAACACCTGCCAGAACTAGACACATGGTGGATTCCCTGCAGGGGGAGGGCCTCAAACAACTGGTACAACAACCCACAAGAGACAGGGCTATTCTAGATCTAGTACTGACTAACAGGGAAGGGATCACAGATCTCCAGGTAGAAGGTCACCTGGGGGCCAGTGACCATCACATGGTATGGTTCAATTTGGCTACTACATCTAAATCATCCCATTCCAAGGCAAAAATATGGGATTTCAGAGGAGCTGACTTTGATAAAATGGCCAACAGAGTTAAGCTAACCCTGGCAAGAAGAAATATAGGTGAGAGGGTACAGGAAAAGTGGGAAAATATTAAAGATGCAATACTTGAAGCAACATCCCACTGTGTTAGAAGAAAAGGAAGTGCAAAAGAAGAAGGAAACCACTTTGGTTCTCAAATACAGTAGCAGAAAAGGTCAGAGCCAACAGGCTGGCCTTCAGGAAATATAAGGGAACACAGCAAGATGAAGATAGGGAGGCATACCAAACTGTCCTAAGGGAAGCAGGGAAGGCAGTAAGGCAGGCAAAGTCCCAAACTGAGGAAACTCTAGCACGAACAGTAAAAGAAGGTGACAAGTCTTTCTATAGATACATTAGTGAAAGGAGAAAGTCCAGAGGGGGTATTGCTAAGCTCAAAGGAGAAAAGGGGGCATGTGAGGAGGAGGACCCAGTAAAAGCATCTGTCCTAAATAGATACTTTTGCTCAGTATTTACTGAAGAGAAAGTAGGGCAGGGCCCACAGCTCAGCACCATGGACACAGGGGGGAAGGAGGTGAGCACTACTCCCTTCACAAAAGAAAGGGTCCTACAAGAGCTCGCTAAGCTCAGGGTGGACAAGGCAATGGGACCTGGTGGCATACATCTCAGGGTACTTAAGGAGCTAAGGGTGGAACTAGCAGAGCCATTAGCAGAACTGTTTAGTGAGTTTCTGAGCACAGGAGAGGTCCCAGAAGACTGGCGAAGGGCTCATGTGATTCCGCTCCACAAGAGTGGTAGCAGGGAGGAGGCAGGGAACTACAGACCAGTCAGTCTTACCTCAGTAGTGGGCAAGATTATGGAGGCAGTCCTTAAGGAAAGGATAGTGCAACACCTGGAATCCATAGGGGCACAGGATCCAAGACAGCATGGGTTTACAAAAGGAAGGTCCTGTCAAACTAATCTCATAGATTTCTTTGACTGGGTAACCAGGGGTGGTGGACCAGGGGAGCAGTTGATGTCGCTTACCTTGACTTCAGCAAAGCTTTCACACTGTTCCACATAGAAGATTGATAAATAAGCTGGTATCTCGGGTGGGTCAGAAGTTGGTCAACTGGGTGGCAAACTGGTTGCGGGCAGAAAACAGAGAGTGGTGGTAAATGGTATACAGTCAGAAGAGATGCAAAGCCACAAGTGGGGTACCTCAGGGATCAGTCCTGGGGCCAGTCCTCTTCAATATCTTTATTAGTGACATTGCAGATGGACTAGAGGGTAAGGCTTGTCTGTTTGCAGATGACACCAAGATCTACAACAGAGTAGATGATCCAGGCGTGGTGAGCAGAATGAGAAGAGACCTGGATAAACTAGCAAAATGGTCAGAAGAGTGGCAACTGGGATTTAATGCAAAGTGCAAGATCATACATAGGAAGAGAAACCCTGACCTATAGGCTGGGAGGGAGTTGCTGGCAGTCACAAAGGAAGAAAGAGACTTGGGCATCATCATCACCGATGACCTGAAATCACCAAGCAGACCTCTAAAGCAGTATGTAAAGCTAGGGGATGTTAGGGTGTATTAGTAGGGTATCACAAGTCATAAGAGGAGGTAATGATCCCTCTTTACAAGACACTGGTTAGGCCCATCTGGAGTACTGCGTGCAGTACTGGAGCCAAACCTTCACAAGGACATTAACCAAATTGAGGCAGTCCAGAGAAGGCACCAAAATGGTGCAGGGACTGCATCAGAAGACATATGAGGACAGATTAATGGAGTTCAATATGTATACCCTTGAGCAAAGGAGGAGAGAGGTGATATGATCGAAACATTCGAACACCTTAAGGGCATTAACAAGGTGAAAGAGTCTAACATGTTTAAATATAAGAAAAATAGCAGGACAAAGGACACAGCATGAGATTAGAGGAGGCTGATTAGGGGGAATGTGAGGAAATTCTTTTTCACAGAAAGAGTGGTGAATGCATGGGCAGCCTACCTCAGGAAGTGGTGGCTATGAATACAATGCAGGGCTTCGAACAGGCATGGGATAGGCATAAGGGAGCAATACAGATGAGTATGAATAGATAGGCCACTGACAGAGCAAAGGCCGATGGCACATTTATAAGGTAGAAAAAGAAATGGGCAGACTGGATGGGCCTTGCGGTCCTTATCTGCCTTCGACCTCTATGTTTCTATGTTTTAGATTGATGCATGATCCAATCAAAATCAAGCAGGCTGAGGACAGCCCACTTGTCCCATCTGAGAATCTCCAGTTTATTTCATGCATCAAGAGAGGTTGGTTACAATCCAGATCTAGTCCCAACTATCATTCATTCACATAAGGTACAAAAATGTTTCATTTATCATTACTCAGCCTATTAGCCAATAGTTTTTGCATGCTAGAAAGGTGCATTAGACAGTCAAATGCAGCTAGTTTACGTCTATATGCCTTGCACAAAGATCAGAGGTGGAAGGCAGCAGAGTTTAATTATAGGTTTTTATTCTGGGGCAGGACTCCCTCCAGTAGCAGGTCCTGACCCACACAGATGCCACTGCATAGTTATTGTAGCACCCAAAAAGGGTCTTTATTAACAGGGGACTGCACCCCCTGTAGCTCCCTGCCACAGAAAATCCCTGGATATGAGGTCCCTCCTGGAGCATCCTCTTATCAGATGGGCAGTCACATTCAAGAAAATAGACTGTGCAGAACAGATTGGGAAAGGTCCCTCCCAGAGCTCTGTCTCCCATAGCACTCGTGGCTTCCTCTCTCCCTTACTGGCTGCTCCCCCTTGAAAGTCAGGCATGAACTAAGGACTTCAAGTAGCCTCCTCAGCATCACGCAGCAAGCAGCCTAGAGCAAGAAATAAAAATGTTTCCAGTACCTGCCCAGGCTCCATTATGCCCTCTGCTCCCTCCATGACATGGGGACTCCAGTTTTAATCCAGTCCTTCCAGCGAGCAATCTGCAGTGCATCTGCATGAGTCACTCCCCCATACAACTCGGAGATCCTTTGTCTTGTAGGCAATAAAATAATCCACCCACTGAGACTCTTCAGTAGCCATGCTGTCCTCTTCACTCCTGAAAAGCCCCATGATGCTGTGCGAGACTCCTGTGAGGTTGGGATATACTGCAGTGCATGCAGCACTTGCAAATCTCACAGGAGCTCTAGCTTGATTACGGTGGCCATCTTGGCTGGGTCCAAGTGAATTAAATAGGGTGATCCCAACCCTCACCAGTTCCTGCAAGATTTCATGGTGGCCATCTTTCCTGGGACTACTACATCATTTCTCTGGCAAGAGACAAAGAGGTCTTAAAGAGGCAGTACATCATTTAAACTGTTTGGTTGGTCGGAACTGAAACAAAGAGGGAAACGAGATACTGGCTATTTCAGCAATCTGCTCTTAAGCTATGGGGAGTTTTACCACTCAGAACACATATCTGATCCAGCTCTATTTGTCTGAATCCAAGTGCAACTACTATTCCAGCTACTGGAGTCTCTGAAAACCAGCAATCTCATACCAACATCCAACAGACTGAGTTGTAAAGGGGACAACATCATGCAGAAATGACCCCAACTGGACATGGACAGTACAATGTCCGAAACTCAGGGGGACACAGACGAGGGCACCACTGATAAATCAAACCAGATGTGTCATGATGAAAGCATCAACGAATTCATTAAAATGGTGAAGTCAGCCCTCAAAATAGCAGAACAACCTGAACAGCCACCCTCTTCAGAGGATCCACCACTATCGATGGGGGAACTGGAAGAAAAAAATCCTTTTCTTGACTTACGAGACCATTGAAACCATTCTCAAGAAAGAATATGATGCGCCCGAACCCACTAGACTCCCAGAAAGGAGTATGGTACACAACTGGTATCCAGTATCACAGGCAGGAAGTGACCACTGGAGTAAACTGCCAAAAGTGGACCAGCCAGTTTCTGAACTCTCTAAGCATACCATCATCCCCATAGAGAGTACAGCGGCACTTAAGGAGCTCATGGATAAGAAAATTGAAGAGCACCTAAGGAAAATACATGAGATCTTGGGCATGTTATGAGCAGCTAACATGGTGGCATGTTTCACGAGCAGAGCCCTCCACAGGTGGGTTGACACCCTGACCGAGAACATACTGGAGGACTCTCCACAAGCATATGCAGCAGAATGCACCATACAGGCCGTAAAGTACATAATGGATGCCTGCTTGGATATCCCGATATTCGAATCCAGAACAGCAGTTCTAGCAAACAGATCCAGAAAGACCTTGTGGCTTAAATTGTGGCAAGCAGACAATGAATCCAAGAGTAATTTAATGAAGCTACTCTTCAAAGAATGAACCTTAATTGGGAGGGTTTAACCCCATACCTCAAGAACAAAGGAGGCAAACAAGTACAGGGAGACACAGATGTCTACCTACCATTGGACAGATCCTTTTGCCCCAAAGGGAAACCATTTAAATCCAGGCCCCAAAATCACAACTCCAAGGGCTCCAGATAGTGGAACCCAAGACCCAAGCTTCAGAACTGATCATATGGCAACAAAACAAATGCCAACACCAGTAGGCAGTATGGCCCGGCCACGGCAGCTGCAAGCCAAATTTCAAAAATCAAAGTAAAAAGCAATGAAGACACACAGGCCCAAAGCAAACCCACCAATAGCAGGGAGACTGCAAAGGTTTGCACCAAAACGGGCCCAGACAATGTCAGACAAATGGGTGAGGGAGGTGGTGACAAAGGAATATGCAACAGAGGTCAGCAGCAAGCTGACCACGTACAGACTTTTTGTTTCCCCAGTGCCGAAAGGCCCAGTGAAAGCACAAGCTATAAATCTAGCCATATAGCACCTACAAAAAAAATGTGGCTATTTCTTCAGTCCCTACAGAGGAGAGAGAGACAACAGAGTTAACTCCTTATTCTTTGTAGTTCCAAAGAAGACTTGGGGAAATGCTCCCGATGCTGCACCTAAAAATTTCTAAACAAATTTGTGACATCCAAAAAATTAAAAATGGAGACACTGAGGCCAACACTGCTGCTCATCCAGCAGGGGGACCATCTAACGTCAATAGATCTGAAAGACACATACTTCCACATACAGATACAGAAATCACATCTCAAGTATCTGAGATTCAATACAGGGGGACCATTACCAGTATACCTGCCTCCCATTTGGACTGGCATCAGCTCCGAGAGTGTTCACAAAGACGCTGATCGTATTGGTAGTGCGCCTGAGAAAGCAAGGTGTCCATGTTATACCCTACCTGGACAACTGGATATTATGAGCATGGACAGTGAAAAAAGATTGGTACAGCACCAACCTGGTGGTGCAATGCCTTCAGGAGCATGGATGTGTAATCAAAAAAACAAAGAATTAGTTAGCACCCTCCCAGACCCTGGTTCACTTAGGAGCAATAATAAACACTCAACTCAACACGGTAACACCAACAGAGGAAAAAGTACACATCTTCCACACTCTGGTCAACAGAATCATCCAAAGACCCAACAGGGCAGTATGGGACTACCTACAGATGCTGGGAATAATGGCTGCCTTGATAGACATAGTACCATAGGACAGACTGCACATAAGAGTACCACAGCGATACCTTGTCGAGGCATGGAACAGACCATTCAAGACTTCAAGTTCCGGATATCACCACCTGCAAGAATCCATGCCAGCCTACTGTGGTGGACTATAAAAAAAATATAGTATGCGGCCATCCACTAATGCAACCACCTATGGTGGAAATCACCACGGGTGCAAGTCTGACAGGTTGAGGATCAACTCACCTGAACCATGTCACTCAGGGACTATGGTCACACACAGAGTCAACACTTCCAATAAATGTCCTGGAAATGAAAGCAGTACATCTAACCCTGGCATTCTTTGAACCACTCATTTCGAACAAGTCAGTTCTAGTGAGGTGTAACGACCAGGTGACGGTGGCCTACCTAAATAAGCAAGGAGGCACGAGAAGCTAGGCCATGATAGCAGAGTCACTCAGACTGCTACACTGGGTGGAACGAAAGGTGCGGTCAATCATGGCAATCTACTTGGCAGGTATATCCAACATGGAGGCAGATTGGCTGAGCAGAGTAAACATAAACCAGGCGGAATGGAAACTCGACAACAAAATTTTCCAAAGAATTCAGAAAAGATGGAGACCACTACAGATAGACCTCATGGCCTCACAGCAGAACACTCAACTTCCAAGCTACCATCACAGGTTCTCGGACCACAGGTTGTCATACTTTCAGCACCATGGCAGTTCAAACAGGCATATGTGTTTTCACCCATCACCATGATACACAAAATACTGCACAAAGTTTGGAACATGGAGGTATCAGTGGTACTGGTCGCACCAAGCTGGCCAAGGAGATCATGGTACTCTCTGACACAAGAAATGGCAGTGGGTTTCCCAATGTCACTGCCCAGCTGGCTGAACCTACTGAGTCAGGGTTCAATACTCCACCCAAATTCAGCAACACTGAAACTGATGGCTTGGTTGCTGAAAGGAATAGACTGTTGACACTGGGCTATCACACCAGGGTAGTGGACCGTCTTCTGCAATCTGGAAAACAATCCACAAATGCAACATATCAATTACAGTGGCAGATTTTTCACAAAGGGTGCATGGAAAAGGGAACCCTCTACATCAGTAGCAGGCCTATCACAAATCCTAAACTTCCTAAATAATGGAGCCAACAAATGACTCAGTTCAGCGTCACTCAGGATTCAGACCTCTGCAATTTCCTCCATAAGGGGCCCACTACCAGGGATAGGCCCAATAGGCTCACACCCAGATGTAGTCAGACTGCTCAAAGCAGTGACACTAGCTTTCCCAAGGGTCAGACCAACATGCACACCCTGGCAGCTGAATACAGTGCTAGATGCACTCCAAAGCCATATGTTCCAGCAAGAGACACTACACTGGTGCACCCTGAAAACTATTTCTGGTAGCAATTTGCTCTCCTAGAAGGATAGGGGAGATATAGGCACTGTCGTGTAGAGAACCTTTTTTTGACATTTCACAATGACAGGGTTACACTCAGAGCAGTTCCTTAAGTAGCCATCCCTTATCACATGGACCAAGAGGTACAGCTACCATTCATCACAGTGAGTCAAGAGCACAACACAGGGGTCCCTCACCCTCTAGACGTTGGTCACCAACTGAAGAGGTACCTCAGCATTACTGAGAGCACACATAAGAATGACACTGTTCATTCTGACCACAAGTCAAAGGGCAGGGCAGGCAGCCTCCAGGAACACCATTGCTAGATGGATAAGACAGGCCATAATGAAGGCTTATAGGGAATCAGGCCAGGAACTACAGAGGTGATCAAGGCACATTCTACCAGCGCAGTAGCTACAACCTGGGCAGAGAAGGGGGGAAGTATCAGTGTCAGACATTTGTTCAGCCGCAGCATGGTCCTCCATAGATACCTTTGCCAGACATTATCAGTTGGATGTGGCTTCTGCCAATAGGGCATCATTTGCCAGGGCAATAATAAGGGTGGGTACTCAGAGCAGATAACAACTAATTGTTCTGCCTCACTTCCCACTCTAGGAATATACTTTTCAGCCACACTGCTACTAAGGTCCCAATGGTTTTGACTGCGGAGTGCTATAAAGGGTACAAAATATAATGGTATTTACTCACATGGTAAAGACGACTATCTGAGTATCCTTTATAGTACTCTGCAGCCCCAACCGGGGCGGCAGACAGTACCAACTGTATGAACTCCAAATGTTATCAATTATGACTAAAGAGAATGCTATGTTGTGTCCAGATAACTTGTTTTCACTGCAAAGTATATTGCAAATGAAATTATTGATACGTATAGATTATCTCAAACTGAATAAAAGAGTGCTTAATCCATCTTAGTCTCCAGAGGTACAGTAATTGGATTTTAAACAACAACATAGTCAGGGCTACCAGGCATTACACAGCGAGAGAAAGACAATTAAGGGATAATACGTTTTCCCCGTCTTGGCTTTTGTCTCTCTGTTGTTTGTCATTTTTCTTCATATTTTCTCTAATTGCTAAGGAAGATTCACACTGGAGATTCTCAGATGGGACAAGGGGGCTGTCCTCAGCTTGCTTTTGATTGGAACATGCATTAACTTATAAGATGGATGGGAATACCCCAATGGTTTTGACTGAGGAGTACTATAAAGGGTAACCAAATAATTACCTTTTCCAGGTGAGTAAATACCATTTTCCTGTATAAAAGCTTGCCTGTCCATATAAAATTGCCTTGCTTTTAAGTACAAGCAAATGGTGGCTGTCACTTCCACAACTGGGAAAGAAGTAATGCCCAAAGATAGGTGTGTGTTTATGTGGCTATGGAGGAAATTGGCCCTATAAACACAATGGGCAGGATTCACGTATGTCGGGGAAGGTCCCACAGCTGCCGGAAAACCTCTGTGCTAGTGGGTTGCTACTTGTGAAACTGCAGGTCGCCCGCAGCACGGATTACGGCAGCTTGCGGGTGCTGTTGCCAGGGGCAGCACCACAGCTGCGGGAAGCTGCTACGGAGAGTGGGACCCACTGTAACACCCTTTGCAACAGCTGCGGCTGTGGATCGGCCACTCCGCAGCTGCGGCAATTTTAAAGCGCAACTGGGGTTGCGGAGTGGAACTTGGTCCCAAATCGCTTTGTGAATCCTGCTCAATGACTGCAACTGTGCCTAAGCACTGTAGAAGCACACTGGACAGCAGTCCCATCACCTGCTTCTACAGTGCTTTTACAAAACTTATGTGATGGCAATAGGTCTGTGGAGCTCCACCCAAGCAGCCATTTTCTTTGGAATAGGTTGAACATGATGGTGGAATTACTATCATTGATGGCATTTTTTGTAATGGTTGCACAGTTTAATTTAGGGTCACCTGTGTACTCTGTGACTCCAAGGCATACGTTATACTTAGTGGCTACAACAAAAATAAATATATACACATGTTTAAAACAGTTTGATAGTTGACACACATTGATAGTGATTCATTCTGACAGTGGTACTCAGATTGTTGCATGCCTTGGTAAATCAATGAACCACAATACTTGAGAAGGAAGGGAAGGAATATTACTTGAAAGTTTGAAAACTATTCTAACTATAAAGAAGGTGTGTGTGTGTTTCCTCTGCTAGTAGTTGGTTTCTTGTGTTGTTGACATTGATAGTGTAGCAATACTGTAGCACAGTGCTGCGTCACAAAGTCTGATTACCATACTGTACGTTATATTTTTATAACAATTTCATGTGCAGCTATAGTCTTTAACTGCATGCGAGCAGGACAATCTAAGATATGCATTTAGATTCAGACATACCCACATGATGTAAGGATAAGTCATTTGAAGTGGTATCTACAGTATATAATAAATTTCTAACTAAAAGTGAATGCACTGCAACCCAAGGTATAAATGTAGATAATGTGTTGGCTATGCTTGGACGTGAGCAGAGGGTGCACATGATGGATGCTTTATATCTAGTTTGGGAATTTATTGACTTTTTAACATCAGAAATAGATAAAACTGTAAATTGGATGCTTTCACTTTATTGGGGAAACAGAAAGTAGAATAATACGTATACTGCTCGAGTGTGACGCCTATGACTCGTGTAAAGCATGCGTAATCAGGATATTATCTTTTCAATTTTGGCCAAGTAATAAACATTCATGAATAAAATAATACAATTATGTAAATAGTATGCTACACGTGTTACAGCCTTTAAAATATAAATTATAGAAGCAGTACACTATTCATGAGCAATGAAAGCATTTACAGTGTAGTAAGAATGAAGAGGGAATCCGTATAAACTGGTGTGCACTTGCACAGCAGTTAACTGCAACATGTGTGACAGACAGAGGCAGGACAGTAAAATAACTTGACAGTTCCATTTTTTTCTCATACTTGAGGGGCTTAAACCCCAGACCCCAAGTATAGGGGGAATTGCTCCCATAGACCCCCACTGGGGCTTTGGCCCCTGAACCCTAGCCCCACCAAGAATGTTACAAACCTGGCACCTTTCTGCCATATTTCCTCAGTAAAGGTGAGTGATGGAATGTTGACAGTTAACAGCACTCTTTTGAATGGTAACCAGTCAGAATGCTAGCGTTAGCATATAGTACCATCGTTCAGTTAACAGTCCAGTTATAATGGGACAGTAGCTCTCTATTCTGATTGGCTACATGGTGTTTTCTGCAGTATAATGAAGCAATAATGGTATGGTAAGTTGGGTTTACTCTACTGGGATGTCAATAAGCACAGAGGCTGCAGGCTGAGGTGTTTAAGTGTTTAATGGCATTCCAGTACAGTTATTCCCCAGTAAACTCATTTCACTATGCCATTATTGTTTTTATTCTGTAGAAAACACCAGAGGAGAACACACTGCCAGCCAATGCATCATTTTTAACATTCACAAACAGGCACAGAGTAAAGAGCATATTTTACTACATCAGTTTCATTACTGGAAAGTGCAGTGCTTGTCTTCTATGAGGCTCTTTTTCCAATAGCTCCATATGAAGTCTGAACTATTTGTTGTTTACTTGACACAAAATGGTGGCCCAGGTAAAAATTAGTTAAACTGAAGGTTTCTACTGATATTTTTCCCCTGTAGAAGTGAGAAACTAGAATGTTGGCAATTAACAGCCCTTTTTTGAGCTGTGAACAATCAGAATGCTGGCATCAGCATGCAGTAGTATTGTTTAGTCTATTATCTGGCTATGGTTGAATAACAGGATAGTAACTATGCATTCCGACGTAAGTAATAATACCTGACAGGGTGGGCATTATTGGGATATAATGGACTGCCCAGAGACGTAATGAAGCTCAACGCCGCAGGTGGAGGGCCTTATAGCCCCAGGAAGGTCCATTATAACCCATAACGCCCACCCTGGAGGGTATTATTACACTTAGATAATGGATTAGAGATGTTATTTTTGGGAAGAATATACAAGAAAAAAATTTACATACAAGAAAATAAGTAAAAACTAAGCAGAAATAGTGTTTGTTGTAAAGTAGTTTCTATAGTGTGAAGTGCTGGAATCACCACATGAGGTTGCTGCTATGTATTTTTTATGCTCTTTCTGATTAGCTTGCCCTCCTGCTTAGTCCGTCTCTCTCTCTCTCTCTCTCTCTCTCTCTCTCTCTCTCTCTCTCTCTCACTCACACACACACACACACACACACACACACTGAAAATGGTGTCTCAGAATGGGAGAAATATAGCGTGGTGAGTTTTAGTGACAGGTAGTTCTGTTTAATGTGATATGGCTTAGAAGTGTGGAATGAGTCTGTCGCTGTGTTTAAAAGTGAGCACAGGCTTTAGAGGGAGTGCAGCAATAAAGGGAAATGGAAGATTGGGAAGTTTCCCTCATGTGAGGTTGAGCGAGCTGGAATGTAAGAATTTAAAAATGGATGTTCCTTTTTTTTTGTGCGGTGGTGAAGAGGAAGACAGTCAGTTCGGGAGGTGGTATGAGGCTGTCTGTGAAATGTTAGTTTAGCAGCATGCTGTGCTTTGGTTTGGGGCTGCCGTCTCGGTAACTGGTGAATAAAATGGCAGCTGGCAAGTTAGGGGTGCCGAATGATCACGCTGGCACTTTTTTCTCACTGGGCGTTGTTGAGAAATAACAGCCCGGGTGCCAGGTTCTTTTAGCTAATCAGGATGTTAGTTTTGTTTTGACCATTATCTAAATATGTTTATTGGTGATCTTGGAGGACATCCTATGGAAATTATAAAGCAGTTTAACTGCCTCGACCAATCACAGCCCTCCTGTGCCTCTTATTGAGTTTACAGTCAGCGCCTTGCTCTCTTCTGCACAGCCGATTCTCATCATGTTGACACAGTCTTCTGACACTCCTCCTATCAGAAATTCTGCAGCTTCAGCTGTGTAAGTAGAACCAGCAATAGTGATTGTTTTTCATTTTAAAACAAAACAGCAAGCTATCTCAAGTTGCTAACGCAAGAGCAAAGTTTTATTGCTAGATGCCCAATCCACTCACACTACATTCCCTGTGACCACACCATAAGTGGTATCACTACTTACAGTGCATTGTTCAGTTTTAGAATGTACCAAGAAATCCTGTATGCAGTTGGGGGGGGGGGGGCTCAACACCCAAGGTAAATAAATTCAATGATTTTAACACAAAATGGTGCTGTCTGACTGACTTCTTTGCTGACAGCAGTTACACTGCTTTCACAACATATTGTATGTTAATATGTCCCCTGGAGCCACTCATTGCTGTATAAGAGTGGTTTAACTCGCATTCAGCTTGAGTGAGAACAGCTGAGTGACACAGTTTTTCTGGCTCAAGCTGAAAGCAAGCAAAGCCACTCTGATACAGTAAAGAGTGGCAATGGGAGACATATTAGTATATTATTGATCGAGCGTGATCAATAATATTTAAATTTTTTAAAAACATTCCTTGAACATGCCCATTTTGAGGGCACCTGCTCATGTGACATTCTTCACAGAATAAGAGTGCCTCACACAAGGAGAAAAGGAGTGCTCCAATTGGTCGGGAGCACTCCCTCAATCTATAATAATATGTATACTTACCTATGTTTCTTACATGATAAAAATGTTATCTTGTGCGATTTTGGGCTGACAGAACTGCTCAGCTTCATCTCACAGTTGTCTCACCCAAAACAGCACAAGATAACATTCTTATCATGTAAGAGACGCAGGTCAGTATACATATTATATATACATATTAGAATGTTGCCTCACACATCGTTAAGACATGATAACAGTGAACCAAAGGTGGGCAGTTATCATGTCTTAAGGGCGTGTGAGGCAACACTCTTACAGCCATCAGAGGGCCTCCAAGATCACCAATAAATTTATTATAGATCAATAAGTTTATAGCATTCTGGTAACATCAGCGCCAAAACAAACAAACTCTGGTCAGAACCAATATGACTATGGAGAGCTTTTAGGAGCAGCAAGAGCCTTGAACAGAATATGCTGTGCTCTCACTGCACAGGAGTCAGCCATAATACTAAAGTGATTACAGTACTGCTCATGCGTGATACTCGCACATGGGCAGTTTGTCCCAGAGTCAGCCTTCTGCAACATGGCGGTGCGGACATAACTACATGTAACAACCCAGTCCCCCTAGGATTAATAGAATCCCATTAGTACTAGTCTTAGGCAGGTAGGAAAAGGCAGCTGGTGGGGAGGTCATTAGGGGCTTTCTACATAATGACATAATTGTTTTCTCAGCTAGCCTGAGAGAAGGATGATTATGTCATTTAGAACTCTCACAGCAGCATAACCATTTTAGATTCAGCTGAACTTTGGAAGCTTAGAATGATCATCAGTAAGTTCAAGTGTGGCAGTTAGACTGGCAGGAGGTCTGCCATTGGGGCTCTGTCAAAGGGAGCCCTGGTATTTCTCACCCTAGTTAGGTAAAATCTTCAGTTTGCCTGCAGGACTCTTTAGTTTCACTCCAGGGGGAGTGAGAGGGAATGCAGTTCTTGTGGATCCAAGGGGCACTCCTCTGAAGTTCACAGCTGCCTTAAGGAAGAACAATGAGTAGAATCTGACAGCTACCAGAGAAAGAAAGTTGCCTTTTGTTCTTTCCGTGACTGGGAGGAAGGAACAACAATTCTGTGAGTATAGAATTTGAGACTGTGCTCTGAGGGAGTTGTCGGAGGTGTGTGTGCCCTAGATAAGGCTAGATCATACTAGTCAGGACCCCTTTCAACACAACTGTGTTGAATTTAAAGTTAAAGTTGGGAGTCTTCAGCAATTCATTTGGGTTTGGAGACTCATTTGGTGTAACCCTGAAGGAATGGCAGAGACTGGGGCAAAGGGTGAGGAATGCCTTCTGGTGTTTTAGGCAGGGCTAAGTGGTTCATGGATGGGCACCAGTGACCTGGGCAACAACCATGCACCAGGAGGATTTTAAAGTGTGAGGCACATCCTACAGATATACACTTTGGAATAGAGATAGGGATGTTTTTTTGGAAAACAGTACTGCCTAACAAAGTGTCCTACAAAAGAGAATGTGCCTGTATTACAATGATAAACATTTGGGATACCACCCTTGCTTTAAGTAACATCTGTAAATAAAGCCATACTGCAAAATCCCAGTTACTGCTTTGGACATTCCGCTTATTGCTTCTAGTGTGAATGTTATTGGGGCTCCTCACCAGTTAGGTCTAGCATATGCCTAACATCCTCTCCCCTGGACCTGTTTGTAAATAAAAAAGGTCCGTTATAGTATGTATCCCCACCCCTCATCCTCTAGGTAATGAGCCTTGTATACACTCCAATGCAAGGGGTGGTACCATGAGTATAGTTCTGCCCAAAGAAAATTGTATGTCATGTAGTTGTCAGTAGTTCACTTAAGTGGGATGCCAGCTAGCCAGAGGTGGTGTGTGGGTTACATACATATACATGATACTCGTGCATGCACAGTTTAAGTCTGCGCCACCATGTTGCACATGGCAGCCGTCACGTCTGCACTTGCAGAAAGAACAATTAGTGCATCAGGAAGTGGGTATGTTTACGCAGCCTGCAGAGGGGAAGGGTTGCATAAACAGAATCACTGGAAACTATGCTGGAGCACTGAGGCAGAACATCAGACAGCGGTCTGGCTATGTGCTTCCACAGTGCTCTTTTACAAATCGTATGATGGCATAACATCTGTGGCACTTGGCTCACACAACCATAAAAAAATCAGACTCAGGAAGAGACTATTAACAAACTAGAGATCTGGTCTTGGATTTGCCCATCATCACAGTCACTTTTTCCTTAATTTCTAATCAGTAATTTATGGTAAATTTGCCTTAACCATATTGATCTCAGTGCTGGTGGACTACTTTCCACGGATTGTATTAGGAGAATGTAGTAGCAGTCTTGAATTGGTTGCTACCAGTGGTGGCATGCTTTGAAAAAAGGGGTCCCCATGCTCGTCTGCACATTTTAGAAATGACCCCTTGAGTTAAAGGGGACAGGAATTGATTACTTATGTGCAGCTGTTTGAAATGTCTCTATTTTTAAAAATTATATTCATACCTCTAAAGGATCGCTATTTTAACTGCACCTGAATAAAAGCTGAAGCCGTCAGTTGTGTTTTGTTTGGTTTTAGATTGATAGAACTGTTATTTAATACAACAGCAGATTAGGTACATATGGACACATGTTGATACATGGACATATTAGGATAACAGTATCCCAAGTACAAGAGCATCTGTGTTAGGTTTGGGTTTTGAATGTACACATACACTAGTCATTTGTTACAGAATTGTAGATATATCATGTTTAAGATAGTACATGTTTGACTATTCATGAGAAATATGGATTTATTGTACACAGGGTTTAAGAAAAATGTATCTCAACAGTACGTTGTGTAAAATTTGATTGACACTACTATGTGAAACAGCTGGTGAATGCTTAACTTACAGTAGGGCAGGTTGTCTTCTAACTGATTTTTTACTTAACACATATATATTTTCATATTTATAAGACTTTTAACATTATTTACTATGTATTGTTTCAGCTTACCTTTCCTTGTGTTTTTAATCATTGTCATTTACTAATGCTAGCGCTAGCACAGACACATACAGAGGGTTTTAAAATGAAACTTTAATTGGTTTATAGCTTGTGTCAGGGAGTGAACTTTCAAGTCAGTGAAATTTGACCTTGGGATAACTTTCTTTTCATGCAACTAATCCTGTCTTGGTGAAGTAATTTGCACAGCTGAGGCTGTTTAGAAGTACTCTAGGAGGTATGCTAAACAAATGTACATATCTCTAAAAGTATACAAATTACAGATAATAAAGATGTATGACAGTTGTTCAGGACATCAAGACCTTTCAAATGAGCCTATTAATTAAGCTGCACTAATGATATGTTTTAAACTATGGCCACCTGATTACCTGAATGTTCATGTTTCATCACAATTTTCACCTTTCAGATGGCTATATTGAAAAAAAAAAATCTAATGATTTCAGATTAGTGACTACCCTCATTTGAAAGGTCATTTTGTCCTGAACAACGTTCATGTTGGTTGTACTATATATTGATAACTTGTATACTTTCCGAGTGTACATTTGCTTGGCATGACTCCTACTGTGTTCCCTCAGAGAGGAAAAAAATGAGGTTGTTTGGAAGACCAAATTTTACAAAATATAGTGACCTGGATATTCAAAGCGGTTGCGAATGGCGCATCAGGGTTGTGCATGCACAACTGTGGAGATGCACCATAGAGCGATATTCAGCAGGAGCAACTGTGCAGTGCAAGTAGCAGTGCACCAATGTGCAATAGAAATGTATGCATGTGCAAGGGCAGGGGGCAGACCCATGAATATACAGCACAGTGTGATATTCAACCACTGACCAATAGCGCAAGCGAGGAGCAACTGCCAGTTGTGCAGAGCAGACCTGAGCCTATAAAAACAGGGAGCAAGTCAGAGGAGAGCACTTATGTCAGAGGGGAGCAGGACAGTGGGAGACAGAGAGGCCATCTGAGAGAGGAAGAGGGAGACAGGGAGAGAAAGAGAAAAAGAAAGAGAAAGAGAAAGTGTGTGTGAGAGGGAGTGTGAAACACAGGGAAGCCCACTGAGGGAGCAAGAGGGAGTGGGTATCAAACAGAGCCACCAGACCCAAGGGGAGCAACACAGGCACCCACAGGAGTGGGTGACAGAGCTTGCAGGCCAAACCCAGCCAGGGACAGGGTACACAGGAGGGGGGCCCTGCTGAGCAACAGGCACTGCCCCACAGAGCCATGGGGGGCCAGTGGAGCTGGATGCCCAGGGGGTGACAGAACAACAGGGACTATGGCCAGTGCAGCATTCCAGATGGAGGCCATAAAGAGGGGTGTGAAGAGGCAGAGCAACGTGGCTATGGAAGGGCCCATCGGTGGCACACCCGGAACAGGTGGTACCGGCCCCACATCAGAGAGAGCCACGCTGACACAGAGATCGTGGGCCAGTATCACCTGAACCAGGTGATTCTGAGGCAGCTCTGTGAGTTATGCAGTGAGGAGATGCAGGCACCCACCAGACGGAGCCACTCCCTGACAGTGAAGACAATGGTAACAGCTGTCATGTGTCTGCTCGCCACGGGCACCTTCCAGAGACCAACAGGGGACACCACAGGCATAACCCAGTTCCACATCACGGCTCCTCACACAATTCCTTAATGCCCTGCTGCCATATGCTGCAGAACACATCTACTTCCTGAGCACATAGGTGGAGTGTACAGCAACCATGCAGGAGTTCCACAGGGTAGAACGTATGCTGGCGTGCTAGGGGCCATTGACTGCACCCATGTGGGAATTCACATGCCACCTGGCATGGATGGGGTAGCCTACATCAACAGAAAGGGTTACCCCAGCATCAACTACCATGTGGTTGGCGATGCCAGGGGGTGCACAACCAACGTCTGTGCCACACACCCTTGGGGAGCACATGATGCCTTCTACTGGTACAGGTCAGCACTGTGTCACAGGTTCAAGAGTGGGAACATCCCCACAGGTCACCTAGTGGGTGGGTATGGTGAGACCATGAGCAACTGGGTGCAGCAGGGCATGGAAGGGGCGGCTAGGGCAGGGGGACCACTGTGTGCACCCGGGAAGGGCATGGGGCACAGTGACAGGGGTCACCAGGCTAACCAACTCTCTCTCTCTCTCTCTTCCCACACAGGTGACAGTGGCTACCCATTCAGGCCCTGGCTGCTCACCCCCTACCGGCACCCATCACTCCCAGTGGAAGAGCAGTACAGTGAGGCACACGCCAGCAACGTGGAACATCATTGAGCGTGTGTTCAGGATGCCAAAGGCATGGTTCCATTGCCTGGACAGGTCCGGCGGTGCCCTACAATATAGCCCCTCGAAGGCCTGTGGCCTAATCCTAGCTTACTGCATGCTGCACGGCATGGCCATTGACCATAGGATAGCTGTTGAGGCCAATGAGGGGAATAGCCATGGAGACGACGCAGGTAATGGGCCAGGTGGTGGTGGTGGTGGGCAGCCCCCCCCGGGCAGAGGGATCCTTGGCTCATGTGGCTGCATGCCACCATTGGGACACAATAGCACAGGAGCACTATGGTGCACACAGGTAGGTGGACAAACACCCATGCACAGAACCGATACAGTGGTAAGGCACACAGCCATGTGTGGGCATGGCTATGGGCATGCACACTTAGGCATGGGCAGAGCAGTGCCACACGTCCACATGCAATACCACACAGCACTGTACAGCAACACAGAAACACACACACTCCCTGTCGGCACCCACAGGCATGAGACCGGGCGCTACCATGTGGCATGTATCAGATGCAGGGCACCGTTGCACATGCGCAGTGTTGTGAAGGCATCATCACGCACACACCACATGGGCCAATGGCCAGGCAGGTGTGCACAGCTGCCACGACCATGCCATGCACACGCACACACACACACACACACACACACACACACACACACACACACACCCATGTGCACACAGGCCAGTGGCTACAGACAGCAGACAGAGTGGTGTGCACATCAGGTCTGCTGCACAGACACACAGCCACCACAGACATGGAGATAGCTACGTCATGGCTGCCTAGCAGACTCAGGCTGTGCAACGGCCACGGGGGGGGTCTCTGACTGCCCCCAGGGGTGGGACTGCAGGACCACGACCGGGTCCTCGCAGGGGTCTGCAAGCTCCCAAACAGGCCTGCATCAGGTGTGCCTGGGATGCCCACAATGGAGCCCGGCATCAACACAGTTGGGGTCGCCTGATACTGGGGCCGTGGGGTGGACATTGCACTCCACTGTGTCTGTGGCAGTTGGCCATGCCCTGTGGCAGCCAGTGGGGCAAGGCCGACTGAGATTGCTTTGGCAATGCAGTCCAGAGCTGCGATCATATCCCCCGCAGGCATTGAATGTCCTCCAGGACCTGTGCGGTGCCTCTCTCATGCTGCTCGGCTGCCTGGTGCACCTCTGCATGGAGTGCCCGCACCCCAGCCATGAACAGCATGTGTTCCTCGATGGATGCCTACAGCAATCAGGTGTGCTCAGCCAAGGGGTCAGCGCCCAGGGGTGCATGGGTGTAGCACCAACCCACCGGTGTCGTATGACCACGCTGCACAGCCCCCCCACTCAGGTGGGTGCTGCACAGCGGGGTCATCATGGGGTTGGGCAATGACAGGTGCTCTGGTGGTGGATGCGGCACCCAGCCTCCCAATGTCTCCATCCATCTGCTGCTGCCACCCCTCCAGCCCCTGTGTGTTGGCCAGCACCTGTGTGGGTGCTCCGCCACCCTGTACCACTGTGTCTGTGCACACAGCAGTACCGGAGCAGTGGCGGACAGCTGTTCCACTGCCAACAGGCCACCGGCCACACTGCCAGTTCTGGTGGTTGGTATGGGTGTCTCCCTCTCGACATGACCCCCACCATCCAGGACTATGGTCATATCATCATCAGTGTCGGACCCTGCGCCGATCTGTGTTTCCGAACAGAGCACGCCATGGCTGGCGTCTCACTGGAACATAGCAAGGGCCTCATCTGCCACCATGCCCAGGACATCCGGCTGGATGGCAGTGGCGTTCTGCAGTCTATCGGGCCCCTGGATGCCCGTAGAGGTGGACAGCTGGTCTTCTGGGGCTGGGCGGGCTCCCATGACAGCTGCAGGCACCCCTGCCACTGCATGCTGGTGAGCTGGTGCTGTAAGGGAACACAGATGCGTTAGAACTGCTGACTCAACAGGCCCCTGCCCCCCTGCCCACCCGCCATATCTACCAAGCAGTGATGGGCTCCCTCCAGTCTGGAAGCCACCACCCAGCACACCCTCGAATGCACTGTGCCACATGGTGGCTGCCACCAGCTCCTTCTGCACCGTGAGCTGTGTCACGGCGGCCTGACCCCCACCAGTGGTTGATCTGGCAGCCTGTATGGCTGCCACCTTTTCCTTGATCTGCTGCTTGTCAGTGGCCACCTTTTTCTTGCACTCCTGTGCAGACCGGTGGTGGCTGCCTTGAGGCTTCACGGCCTCCACAACCTCCTCCCAGGCCGAGGCCCTGGCCTGGGGTGTGCCCATGGGGCCACTCAGCAAAGGTTCCCTGTTGAGGTATGCCTCAAACAGGGCATCTGCCTCTGCTCTCGTAAAATTGGGCCTGCGCTTCTGGGCAGGCCCATGCTTCTCACCCTCCTCATGCTCGGACATGATGCTACCTGTGGACATGGACATGCTATTAATGGCTGCAGCGGCCCACCCCATCCATCCAGCCGCTGTGCTGCCCATCCCCTTGGCAGGTGCAACTTACCTCTGATGGTTGCAATATCAGTCCATGGCCTGTGCTGTTGTGCGGCACCTTTATAGCACATTGCATGCAAATGGGCTGATGCACAACGGTAATGACATGCAAATGATGACATTGCGCCATGGATAAGCTGATGAGCTAATCTGCATATGATGGCTGAATATCACACTCTTGCACATTGTGCGATGGTCTTGCACCGGTGCATGTCGTTGCGCAATGGCGTGACATGCGCAGTGCACCCTCTCCAATACGCATGCACCACGGCATATGCTACTGCCTATCACACAGCATGCACTAGGTGCACTATGGGGGGCATTGTACCCTATGTGCCATGGACCCTATGGTGCTTGAACACTATGGGCCTATGGCGATCAAGTGCTATTGGGCCTATGGCGCTCGGGCGCTATTGGTCCTATGGTGTCTGGGCGCTTTTGGGCCCATGGGGCATGGTGTCTTCATGGCTCTATTGTGCAACATACGTTATGGGTCCAATAACGCTCCTGCCACATTATGCATGCTGACCCCTGACCCCCAACCTGCCCTGTGCCCTCCTGAGACCCCTGCCCCATGTGCCAGTGTGGCCACGCCCACGCTGCACATCTCCGGAGATGTGCGATTGCCGCAGGCAGCGCATCACCGTGCAAGGTGCGCATCTCGAACACGTTGTGCATGTGTGCTACTGGATGCCATTTTGTCCTGCATTTATGCTGTGGCACCATGGCACATCACAAAGTACCTCAGTCGCATAACTGGAGCCAGGTTGAGCTGGTTAACCTGGTGGCCCAGGTGGAGCCCCATGCTGCCAGCCTGTTTGGCCAGCAGCCCCTATAAAGACCCAGGATGGAGGTGTGGTAGAACATTGCTGATGGGCTTGTCCAGGCCACCAGTGTGCAGTGCACCAGGGAGCAGTGCCACCACCGGGTATGGGGACCTGGTACGGAGGGACCCGGAGAGGTGGAGGGCACTGCAGGCACGCGTTCAGTGGGGGGCCGTGCCATGGCCAGGTAAGTGGGCTCTGACTGCGTCCGTGCATGGCCACTGTTCCATGGGGCTGGCTGGGCTGCATGCCATGCCAGGGAGGGAGGCTGTCATTGTGTGCCCTGTGGCTTGGCATTGCCAGTCACTGGGTGTGCTGCACCACTGGCCTGCAGCCTTGCCAGGCTGGGGTGCACTCTGTGCTTGAGAGGTGGGGGGCAGTGGGCTCATGGTGTGGCTGTGCTCCGATGTGTGCCTGTCTGTGTTCCCATCCTAGGACCTGAAGACCGGAGGACAGCCAGGGTGGCAGGGGCACCTAGTGGGCCACAGCAGGCTGCTGTAGGCCCATCGGCTGTGGGTGGTGGACCAGGTGAGCATGCAGTGCCGGGACCAGAATGCGCAGTGCCATGGCGAGCAGGTAGGCATTGTGCATTCTCACATTGTTGTGCAGGGTGGGTGGTGGGGGTGGGGGTATGGCCTTGTTCTCTGTGCCTTGTGCCATGGCAGCTGTGTTCTGCACATGGTGTAGTGTGCGTGGCACTGCAGGGTGGCCACTGCACATGTGTGGCAGCTGTTGGTGGGCTGGGTGTGCATCTGGCTAACACTAGTGCCGCTGCAGTTCCACTGCAGCACCATGCCACCTGCCTGCCACTGTGCACTGACGTGGCTTGCTGGGTTGGTGGCAGGTGTAGGCCCACCCACTGTAGGTGGCCAGGGTGCCACTCCAGGGGCGTGTGTTTCCACTGTCCGCTGCGCACGGTGGGGGGGGCTAGGGTGCTATGGACATGCACTGATCACCTGTCCCTTCCTCTGCCATAGGTGTCCAGAGGGGTTCCCGACTCCCATTGTACTGCCGTCTGCTGTGGCAGATAGCACTCATTACCTCACACACGATGGAGATCGCGGACCAGATGAGGCAGATCCTGCCATGAGGCTGGCGCAAGAGGAGGTGCCAAGCGCCAGAAGGACATGGCCGGCCATGATGTTCCCCAGCCCCCTTTACGCCTCTGTCCTCCCTTCCCCTACTTTCCCTCATCTACCTGTACAGGCCCTGTCCCCTGACCCCTTCCCTCCTACACCTCCCCTCTCCTTTGTTTCTGAGTGTTTGTACAGCTGTTTTACTCTTGTTCAATTACATTTACTTGTTTACCCTTCTGTGTCCTTGTCTGCTTTGCAGTTGGTGAGTGGGTCCATGCTGCAGTGGTGTGGTGGCTGGCCATGTGGTGCGTCTGTGTCATTGTGTGGAGCATGGATGGTGGTGGCATGCCCCTCAGTCAGTGGCTGTGCTTTGGAGCAGCCATAGGCTGGCTGTTCAGGCTATGTGGCATGTGTGTGGTGGGTGGCGTCTGTCAGGGTGTGGTTTGCTGTTGTCCAGGTGGCCTTGTGCCATCCAGTGGGTGGTGGACTAGGGTGCTCGCCCCTGGATGTCAGTGCTGCCTGTGCCCTGCATCCTCCACTAGGGGAGTGGCTGCATGCCTGCACTCCATGTGCAGTGGTCACCTGTGTGCTGGCTATGTGTCCCTGCCAGTGTTCCTGGCCTATTGCCCCCACATTCCCACACTATCCTCCCCCTTCCCCCTTGCCTGGCACCCTGTTATGCCCGTGTCTGTTCCTGCTGTGCCTTGGTGCATCTTCCTCTGCTCCTTGTGCATCCCTGGGTGCACTATGGCACATTTCTGGTTGCTCCCTTGCACAACCCTCACTGTGCCATAGCTCGGTGGCTGCGATATTCAGCCATGTTGCGCTGGTGCATGTTGCGGTGCGCAACCGTTGAATATCGCAGTCACTGTACCATTGCGCAGTTGACTTGTGCTGGGGTTGCGCAAGCCTTTGGCGCATTTCTGAATATCCCACCTGAAGAATTCAGATTAGTGACTACCCTCATGAGAAAGGTCTTTTTGCCGTGAACAACTTCCATGCTGGTTGTTTTTGTGCACCTTGAATAGGTTTAAAGATAATTAGATTTGTTTGGAAGGTGTGCATATTTGCTCTCCGAGAAAAGTAGCTTGGAGTTGTGTCCATCATTCTAATTAAACAGAAAGAAGGAAGTATTTATTTAACTGCCATGGAGATTTGCAGAATGGAAGGGTACACTGAAAACTCCTAAAAAATGTGTTCCATGGAAACGCCTTTTTTCAAGTGAAGGCAGGTTGGCTGTAGGCTCTGCCCACAGTCATAAAAATGTCTGCTTGTGCGATTGGTTACATTCTAATTTCTCTCTCTCTCAACTAAGGGTGGAGCAATGGTGCCAAAGCACCCAGTTCTCTGATGGACATTGTTAGTAACAACCTTACCTCTTACCATGGGAATTACAGTACATAGAGGATAATGTATGGTCTTTGGTTAATAACCACGCTGTAAACACTTTGAGAGGTTGCCATGACATCATTGTAAACCTCGAGAGCATAGCTTGAGAGGTTTTCAGATGTCATAGCAACTTCGAGAAGTGTTTTCAGCATGATTATTAACCAAAGACCATACATTATATTTTATAGTGTATGGGCTACTAAGATTGTGTAATCATGGATTGAATTACTTTTCTGAGTAATTCTTAACCTGAAGCAGTCATAAATCATGCAGGTAGATTCCTCAACAGTGTTTATTGTGTGTTCTTCGCAACACTATTCATCGGTAAAGCCCTGGCACAAATCAATTAATTTAATACCAACATTTTAAAATTTGTTCTCAAAGAGGAACATTGAATGTTGTGAGCATTCTGTTTTGTCATACCATTGATATGACATACTCAAGAAAGGTTAACAACAGAGTGATACCATAATGATGGTTTAACAAGGCTGTAATCTGCTTGACTTCAATTAGTAATAAGGGTCCCCATACATTATATAGTTGTTACGTGGGCTGCTGTTTTCTTTTTGCCTCAGTATAATTCAACGATGCTTGTAATGATGAGGCAACTTTTAAACAATAGGCAGAGCAAGGCAAAGCTTATTTATATATATACAGCAGCACCCAATCCAACATGGGCTCCGAGCACTTTACAAAGTTAGATCCTAGTCATGACACAACACATTAAAACATTAAATCAATAACTGGCAGATAAAATCAAGATATGTCACACTGAATAAATCTCATCAAACAAGAATGTTTTCAATGAGGCTTTAAAGGCCTCTACCAATGCTAACTGAATGGATGTGGAAGGGGAGAGAATTCCAGAGAATAGGAGCTGCCACTCCAAAGGCTCTATCACCCAGAGATTTATGCCTAGCAGGAGGAAAAGCCAGCAAGCCAGCATCGGTGGAGCAGAGGGCAGACTGGGGGGTATGGGATCAGGAGCTGTTTTAAGTAGACCGGTCCCAGACTATGTAGGGCCTTGTATGTTGACAAGCAAATATTTAAAGTGATGCACAAGCTCATAGGCAGCCAGTGCAGAGCACACAAGACTGACGTAGTGCGGTCACTCCATAATGCGCCCAACACCATGCAGGCCACAGCATTCTGCACTGGCTGCAGTCGACATATCAGATCTCCAGATAGACCTAGATAAAGAGCATTACAGTCCTCCAGCCTAGAGGTGATGAAAGTATGGATAACTGTTGCATGTCACCCTGAGCTAAGTATGGCTTGATCCTGACCATGTTCTGTAAATGAAAAAACAAAAAAAAGACAACAGAAGACACTTGATGTTCAAATGTCAATTTGTCATCCAAAAAGACCCCCAGGCCCCTAACTGTACTGGCTGTAGTGAGGGAGTGACCACCCAATACAGATAGAGCCATAACCCTGGCAGCAGGAAAGCCCCAGTGATCAGGTTCAATAATCATGATCTCTGTTTTGTCTGGGTTAATAAATAACCAGTTCAAGGCCATCCAGTCATTAATCTCAGCCAGACAATGGTTCAGCACCAGAATAGCAGATGTGTCATCAGGCGCATAAGACAGGTACAACTGGGTATCATCTGCATAGCAATGAAATCCCACATTGTACCATCTAATGATCTCACCTAGCAGCAGCATATACACAGAGAATAGAATGGGAGCAAGGATCGAGCTTTGGGGAACTCTGCAGGACAACACAGACACCTCCAAGGTAAAACTTCTCACAGCCTACTGCTGTGTTCTCATAACTAGGTAGGACTCAAACCATTGCAAAACTGCATCAGTGAGGCCAACACAGTTCCTCAGATGATCTACCAGCACCCCTTGATCCATTGTGTAAATGCCAATGAAAAAGCTAAGAGCACCAAGACTGAACATTTCCCTGGATCATTGCAAGGAAGAGATCATGGGTCACACTGATTAGAGCAAGCTCAGTGCTGTGCCGAGGCAGAAATCCTGACTGAAGAGGTTCATAGACAGAAAGAGACTCCTGGCAATCTGTCCGTTGCTCTGCCACCACCTTCTCAATAACCTTCCCTAAAAAGGGTAGGTTAGAGGCAGGCCTGTAGTTCACTAGAATGTCAGTGCCCAAAGATGGATTCTTTAGAAGCGGCCTGACCACGGCTTTTTTCAAGACCAAAGGAACAATGCCCTCCCTCAGGGACCCATTCACAATCTCTGTGAACACTGGACTTAGGAACTCAGCACAGCTGAGAATCAACCATGTTGGACAAGGGTCCAGTATACAGCTGGTAAGATGCAAACTGATGACCACCTACAGAAACTCATCTCAGAAACAGGTCAAAACTCATCCCAGACAGGCAGATTTATGTCATTCTAGGTGCGACCAACCCTGGCCCAAGCCAGGCCACTAGAAGAAATTTGCAGTCTAACTATGAACACCTTGACAGTGAAAAAGTGCCCAAACTCCTCACACTTTTCTGCAGAAATAGCTCAAATAGATTGTAGACAGGGAGGATTTAACAGCTTGTCCACGGTGTGGAAGAACTGGGTTGGGCATTTTTTCCCTGTAGCAATCCACCATGATGATGCCCATTGATATTCAGGATAGTGAATTCTCAGTGCCAGACTCTCCTCCAGAGATCTGGATCTTTTCCAGGAATGCTTCAGCTTTCCCCCCTTAATCTTCAGCTGCCACAGCTCAGCACAATACCATGGTGAGCTACAATGGGAGGGAAAATAGTGAATGTGAAAAGGTGCAATAGTGTCCAGGGCAGCCATAAGTGTTGTATTATAGTGCTCCACGGCTACCCCAGGGCCTTGTGCACAGGATAGCAACACATCTGAGACATCCAGTGCCTCTTGGAGTTTGCAAGGCTCCAATTCATTTTTAGGATGATACCGTATAGTCTTCACAGAGGGAGTAGAAACATAGAAACATAGACTTTGACGGCAGATAAGGACCACTTGGCACACCTAGTCTGCCCATTTCCCTACCTATTGGATAAGCTGCAGATTCTAGTTAACCAACAGCCTACTTCCTGCAACTCCCCACTATAACTGCCTTATGTCTGTCCCATGCATGTTTGAATTCCCCCACTGTTTTGGACCCCACAACATCTCCAGGAAGGCGGTTCCATGCGCCCACTACTCTCTCTCTGTGAAAAATAGTTTCCTCACATTACCCCCGAGCCGTCCCCCCTCTAACTTTAAATTGTGCCCCCTTGTTCTTATGCATCTTTTCTGAAAGATGCTACCTCCTGGACTTTGTTGATTCCCTTGAGGTACTTGAAAGCTTCTATCATGTAACCCCCTGTCCCTCCTTTCATCAAGGGTAAACATATTAAGCTCTCTCAGTCTCTCTTCATATTGTTTCTGATGTAGACCCTGCACCATTTTAGTTGCCCTCCTCTGGACTGCTTCCATCCTGTCTATGTCCTTGCGTAGATGAGGTCTCCAAAACCGCATGCAGTACTCCAGATGGGGTCTCAACAGCTGTCTGTACAGAGGGATAACCACTTCCCTTTCTCTACTTGTGATGCCCCTCCCTATGCTTCCCAGTATCCCCCTGGCTCTCCTTACTGACTTCTCACATTGCTTACCCACCTTTAGGTCATCTGATATGACTACACCCAGATCCCTTTCCATTATTGTTGTTGTTAGTACCTCCCCTGCTATTGTGTACTCTTCTCCTGGATTTTTATTTCCCAGGTGCATTATTTTGCACTTCTTTGCATTGAATCTAAGTTGCCATATGTTTGACCATTCCTCCAACCTTGCCAAGTCCCTTCTCATCCTTTCTACCCCCCTCCTTGTGTATCAACTCTGTTACAGATCTTTGCGTCATCTGCAAAGAGGCATACCTTTCCTTCCAGACCCTCTGCAATGTCACCTATAAAGACGTTAAAGAGGACTGGACCCAGTACTGAGCCATGAGGTACTCCACTAGTAACCCCCCTTTCTTCAGAATGTGTTCCACTCACTATTACCTTCTGTGTCCTGTTGTGCAGCCAGTTTGCTACCCAGGCTACCACCCTGGGACCCACTCCCAGGCTGGCTAACTTGATTATTAATCTTTTGTGCGGGACTGTATCAAATGCCTTGCTAAAGTCTAGGTAGGCCATATCCACAGCCCCTCCCTGATCTATTACTTTGGTCACCCAGTCAAAGAAATCAATTAGATTTGTCTGACATGACCTTCCTGCTGTGAATCCATGCTGCTTTGGGTCCTGTGTCCCGCTGGCCTCTAGGTACTGAACAATTCTTTCTTTTAGAAGTGATTCCATCATTTTTCCCACCAGTGAGGTCAAACTAACAAGTCTGTAGTTTCCTGCTTCCGCCTTGCTCCCACTTTTGTGAAGGGGAATCACATCTGCCCTCCTCCAGTCCTCAGGTACCAACCCATCCTCCCATGATTTGTCAAAAAGTATGGTCAGGTGTGTCACTAGGTCCTCTCTTAGTTCTTTTCGGATTCTAGGGTGAATCCCATCAGGCCCCATTGCTTTGTCCACCTTGAGTTTTAGGAGTTCTTTCAGGACTCTTTCTTCTGTAAATGGACTGGCATCAACCCCACTACCCAGAGTGCTTCTATTGTTTGGTTTAGGTAACTCCTCCTCTTCTTCTTTTGTGAATACTGAGCAAAAGAATTCATTCAGTATCTCTGCCTTTTCACTGTCTCCCTCTGCCCACCTCCCCTCTCCTTTATTAATCTTCACTATCCCTCCCTTAACCTTTCTATGCTCCCAAATGTACCTATAAAAGGTTTTATCCCCCTTCTTAACTGAGTTGGCTATTTTTTCCTCGGTTTGGGCCTTTGCTTTTCTGACTGCCTTCCCACTTCTTTCTGCTTTAATTGATACAGTTCCCTGTCATGCTCCTTCTGTGATTCCTTATTTTTTGAATGCAGCCTTTTCTCCTTAACCTTCCCTGACACCTCTTTTGAGAACCATAGTGTTTTTTTATTCCGCTTTGTTTTCTTTATTTGTGTCACACAAAGGCTTGTTGCCACCATGATGGCAGTTTTGATTTTTCTCCATTGTTCTTCCACCCCTCCTTTCGGGCCATTTGCTAATGCATTCCTCAGGTATTCACCTATTATGCCAAAGTCAGCCCTTCTAAATTCCAATATCCTTGTCTATGTATGCCTTGTCTCCATGGTTGTGTTTATCATGAAGCACACTGTGCAGTGGTCACTTGTTCCCAGATGTCTACTGACTTCTAAATTTGTGATCCTCTCTCCATATGAGAGTACCAGGTCTAATATTGCTTCCTTCCGAGTGGGTTCCACCACTAGCTGTCTAAGGCATGCCCCCTGTAGGGCATCGAGAATGACCCTGCTCCTGGATGTGGCTGCAGTCCATGTCGTCCAGTTAACATCTGGCATATTCAGGTCCCCCCATCAACAGTATCTCCCCTTTTTCAACCATTTTGAGAATTCCCTCTATCATTTTCTTGTCCATTTCTTCCCCTTGAGACGGGGGTCTGTATACAACCCCTGTGCAGAGTGTGATGCCATTCCCTGTCTCCAAGGTGACCCAGAGTGCCTCTTGTCCTCCTCCTTTACTTTTTAGTTCTGTAGCCTTGATCCCTTCCCTTATGTAGAGAGCTACTCCACCTCCTCTTTTACCCTCCCTCTCCCTTCTGTAGATTCTGTACCCTGGTATGTTGACATCCCAGTCATGGTTCTCAGTGTACCATGTTTCTGTGACTGCCACAATATCCAAGTGTTCCTCTTCCATCAGGGCTACTAGCTCTAGAAGCTTGTTTCCCAGACTACGGGCATTGGTACTCATTGCCCTCCATTTAATGTTGGCTTTATCCTTTTTTTATCCCATCCCTGCTCTTATTGCCCTTGTCTATTTTTCCATTTACCTCTGTCCTGCCCTCTGTCAAGCTCTGTACCTCAGTGTTTACCCTACTACCTGCCAAGTTTTGGGGGGGGAGGCTTGAACTTTCCTGTTTCCTATCAGCACCTCCCCCCTTGGCTAGTTTAAAAGCTTGCCAAGGAAGCCTTTAAACCTGTCACCTATGAGCTTGTTTCCCTTCCTGGACAGATGCAGACCATCATGCCAGTATAGACCTTCATCTCTCCAGGTGGACCTGCAGTCCCCAATGAAGCCAAAACCCTGTGCTCTTCACCAGTTTTGCAACCATTCATTAAACTGCATGGTGTGCAGTACCCTAGCCTCACCCCTGCCATAAACTGGCAGCACCTCTGAGAAGGTTACCATGCTTGCTACCTATCTGAGGCCCCTCCCCAACTCCAAAAATACATCCTGCACTGCACTGATCTCATGCCTAGCTAGGTCATTTGTCCCCAGGTGGACAATGATATCTAGTTCCCTCTCCTGTGATGCTGCTTCTGCAATCCTGAGGATTTGCTTCCTGTCCCTCCAAGCCATGGCACCAGGCAGGCACCTTACTTCCCTCTCCTCTTCCTTCCCCAAGTCTACACCCCTAACAATTGAGTCCCCTATCAGAAGCTGTTTCTTTCCCCTGTGGTGTCCCTTGCCACTCTTTTGTGGGTCTCCCTTGTGGATGTCCCCAGCATTCTTCTTGGTCTCCACTGAGGGTGACATCATAGAGGAACCTTGATTTGCCAGGCTGACATACGATTTGTGTAGAGGTACAACTTGGGGGCTTTGCCTCTGTTCCACCACCCTCACCCTTCCAGAACCTACTGTGGTCCATCTGCTCTTCACACATGGCAACCTCTGAGGCAGTGGTTGTGGAACTGGTGCTCTTTGGGGGGGGAGGCCTCCTTAGTACTTGCCAGTTCAGCCTGGAGGTGGGCAACATCCTCCCTCAGAGCTGACAGTTGCCTGCAAATAGGGCAGCAACACAGGTTCCAGAATGTCTCCCAGAAAACTGCTGCCCCACAGCCAGTGCATTGCACCACTCCCCACATGTCCCTCTTCCTTATAATATACAATGAGTAATATATATTAGTGTTTTTTTTTTTTGGTGTGTACTTACCCTTTATGCACTGTGCTGGGTTATTAAGAATATGACAGTTCTGCCCCAAGACCTGTTGAGAAAGTGATGTCAGAACCTTGGCTATAAAGGAAATGCCATGCCTGGGGTGGGTGGGATGAGGGGAAGGGTGGGTGGGTAGGCCACAACCACTGGTGACTGTTAGAAACAATCAAATACACCACTGCTCCACCACCCTGGTGAGTACTTCCCTTTATAGTAAGTCAACCAACACCACAATTTACTAGACCATTGCTCCTACACAAACCACTCTACTGAGTCCAGCGATAAAAATGAACTCACTGCTCAGCCAGCAGGACACTAAAATGTTGCACAAATATCCTTCCAAATCCTAGGTCTTGAGCACAGGAATCAAGCAACTTCAGTTGTATTTCACCCCCTCTGGTTATAAAATTACTACACTTTAATGGAATCCTGCAATTCACTTCTTAATGCCAATAAGAAAAAATGAAACTTTCTGTAGAAAGCGTAGCTTACCTTCCTAACGAGTCCCCCAAAATATTATGTTTTACCAGGTTCTCAGTTCCTCAAATGCATTCTAGTTTGTTCTCTGCAGTACAGTAAGTTTCTCAGCTTCCAACAGAAGCAGGCAAGTCTTTTCTGACTGGCTTCTCACTGTGCAGTTTGCCTAAGACAGCTCAGTGATAAAAGCCCCACCCAGAATCAATTGATTGACTAGTGACACCTGTGATGTAAGCAGGCCTTTCAGTGGAGACACCTTGCTGTGTCTGCTTCGAATACACAAACCCTTATCTCAAACCAAGGATAAACTCACTGCTCAGCCAGCAGGACACTTCTAAAATGTTGCACAAATATCCTTCCAAATCCTAGGTCTCAAGCACAGGAATCAAGCAACTTCAGTTGTATTTCATCCCCTCTAGTTATAAAATTACTACACTTTAATGGAATCCTGCAATTGAGCAGAGGCCCCCACACTAGAACACAACTGCATGGTGATCTGACCAAAAGCTCTTATCAACCCTGACCAGACCAATGTCAAGTCCCAATGAGAAAATCAGATCCAGTGTGTGGTTATGCTGATGGGTTTCAGAGGGAACTGCCTTTGTCAATCTCAGTAAAGACATTAACTGGATGAGCGCCTTTCCACAATGTGAGGTGTCATCGTTGACCCACATATGTTTTTTTACTTTGTATTTATGCCTCTATCTCTCCAGCTGGCTCCCATCTTCTTTGCTGTCCTCCAGCTCTATCACCAGTCTTTCTTGGGACTTGCCTCTCCTCCTTTCCCCCAACAGTTGGGCTCTTTTCATCAGAACTAGGGGGGTCCACCTCAAGTCATCTCAGTCCAGAACGAGAGGCGAGGTGCCACAGTCAACAGCGTAGATCCTGCAGGAACAGCCAGGAATCACCAACCATAGCTAAAGATATTCCCTGAAGTTCAGATGACCTCATGGAACATCGCAGTCAAGGACATCATGGGTGCCGGCCCATCAGCACAGCAATCATGCTACCACTCATGGTGCCAGTGACCCGGGTTTGGAAGCAGACTCAGGTTGCCGGGGTCAGAGAGGGGAAGGAGGATGGAGTGTCCCAGTGGATGCTCTCATCCTCTGAGAGGGTGGGATGTCATCCCCACTGCAACACTGCCACCTGGGTTACCACGGGTGGCAGTGCAGCCTGAGCATGCTCTGGGTCAAGAGGATATCAGCCGAGATCTCGAGCGGCAGTATGCCTTGCATGCACAAGCTCCTTGGATCACCTAGTGCACTACTACCCTCGGGGATGGCAGGAAATGGATGTAAAGCCCCACAGCCAACCCGATGACAGCCTCTGGTACCATGCTCTGAAGCACTAAAACTGGACACCCTAGGTTGCCCCCTGACGAAAACTACTATCAAGTGGGGGGATAGAAGAGGGGCTACTCTCAGCTTCCCCACACGGGGGGGAAGGGGTAAAACCGCGGCAGCATGGAAGCTTTTTTTAATTTAATTATTTTTATTCTTTGGTAACTGAGTAAGGCCCACTAGGCACAAGTGCCTGTTTTCAGGGGTGACCCGGGAGTACTGGGGAGGTTAAGTAACTTGCTCAGAGTCACACAGTATGCAAGTGGAGATTGTGGGAATCAAACCCAGATCTGTCTGCTGGATGTACCAAGCTCTTTCACAGCTCATTACCGTAACCTCTGCGTTATACTGCCAGCCCCAGGGTGCCTGGTAGTTTGCTTAAAATAGCCCTGGGTGCCTTGGAGGACCCCAAGGGAGAGGTCTAGCTGCGGTGTTGGAGGGGGCCTTAAAAATAGGGGAAAAAAGGACATCATGGGTGTGTGCTGTGCACCTTTGCACTGACATCTGTGACATGCTGATTCCCACCCACCCGCAGGCTCTAGTACTGCCCTATTACCTGTGGTCAGCCAGGTGGCAGTGGTGCAGTGGGGGAAGAGAGCATCCTCTGGGATGCTCGATCCCCTCTGCCAGCTGGCCTATAACTACGCTGGCTCATTTCCGAAACCAGGTTGCCAGCATCACTAGTGGTAACCTGAAGACACTGACAAGAGGCCAGCTGTATCCACATATTTAATGACACTTAAATAAAAAATTAACTGAAGAACTGGTGGCTGGACGTGAGACAATGAAGACACCCAGGCTGGATGAAGGATGTGGAGATGGGGAGAAAAACTCCAAACAGAAAAAATCTAACAAATACCAGTCACTCAGTCCTAGGGTCCCAGTTTACTGAGTCCTGATATAGTCGGTCAGTCACCTGTCACTCAGTCCTGGGGTCCCAGTTTACTGAGTCCTGGTACAGTTTGTCAGTCTTCAGTCACACAGTCCTGGGGTCCCCATTTTACTCAGACTTGGTACAAGCAGTCTGTCAGTCTCCAGTCACACAGTCCTGGGTTCCAGCTTGTTGAGCCTAGGTACAGTGTTTCCAGTCATACGATTCTGGAATCCCAGTTTCCTAAGCCCTGGTACCAACAGTCTGACAGTCTCCACTCACACTGTCTTGGGGTTCCAGTTTCCTGAACCCTGGTACAGTCTATCAGTGTCCAGTCACACATTCCAGGGGTCCCAGTTTACTGAGTCCTGGTACAGTCTGTCATGTTAACTCCATGTTAAAATCAAAAAAAAGATATGTAGTATTCTTTTTTTTCTGTGTTATAACCTCTTCCCAGTTTTTTTTTTTTTTTTTTTTAACTCTGGCTGTGAGAGTTGTATTTCCTAACTTTCCCTAGCTGTTTTATTGCCCTTGGAGGTTGCCATTCTGGTTTCTTTTATGGCATCTTGTCCCAGAAAGTATTCCCGGAGTGCCCTTTGGTGTGCTGTCTAATTGCCCCTGCAGTAGGCCAGTGTCTTGTTACAGCGTCTGTCACAGCTCAGCCACAGAGAGAATACTTCTTCCAGAGAAGACACACTGCTGGATTTTGGGTGAGTGTAATCATTATTATTTTTATGTTGATTGCGCACATGCAGAAGAAACATGTTGTGGCATGTTTCTCCACAAGCAGGTCGTGGAGGCGCAGCACTGTTGTGGCCAATGCCCCCACAGCCTGTAAAGGCTTGTCCCACTTCCCCCAATGCTGTGGCATGCTTTTGTTGACACTAGTTTAACCAGGGTGCCACCAACTTGTAAAAAAATAGCCACTGCAATCAGGGGCCGCCTCATCATTGCAGCGTCAGCCATTCACTGCAATGAGAGGGCGACCAGTCATTGCAGGGCGGGATCTTGAAACCACATGCCCCTGTAAAATAAAAAATGGTCCCACGATGTCTTTTTTTTTTTTTTGTGACCTGTAAAAAAGGAAATGGTCCCTTGGCGGTCTCCCCTGCCCCCCAGAACTCCGCGCCACCCACTGCACACCCTGCCGCTTCACACCCCTCATCCCATACTTACCTCTGGAGTACTGTGCGACGATCTTGGTGGACCAGGACCACGTCTGCACTCTTCAGAGCCGACTGCGAACTGAGGAAATGGCAGTAAGCTGTATAATGGAATAAATAGGGTTTTTTCAACTTTGATGCATGTCTCAGGCATGTTTTGGAATTTTGGCACCAAATTTTCAACATGGGGTTTTTGGTACCCCTCCTCATGAATTCTATCACTGTCGTGGCGTTAATCGGCTATGAAAGGTGATTTCGCGGTCACTGCATGGAATCACCTTTCGGGACCGACTAACGAAACAGCAGTGCCAATGTTCATGAGGTGGGCTCTCAAAAAGCCTACGTTGCAAATTTGGTGGAAAAAAATTAAAAAGAATGACTGTTTTACTTGTGTACATTGTGCAGCTGATACGCAAGCTTGTAACTTTGTGAATTTGTAATATTTTCACCCTGGCTTTTCAACATTGGCATTTTTTCACAGCTCCTTGTGAACAGTACAGCTGTAATATTTCACACCCTGGCAGAAATGTGTTTTCGCACTTCTGGCGCAGAATAGCTCAGTTGGTGTGGGAAATCAGTGTTCTGCACAGATTAAGAAACTGGCAGTGGCACTGTTCATGAGCAGAAGTCCTAAAATGCCTATGTTGAAAATTTGGTGATGATACTGCATAAAATGACTATGTTACGAGCGTGCGCTGCACAGTTTGCACGCACGCTCATAACTTCACAAATTTATAATATTTTCACCCAGATGTTCAACATTGCCATTCTTCTGCACTTCCTTATAAACAGTACAGCTGTCATTTTTCACATCCTGGCCGAAATATGTTTTCACAGTTCCGGTGCAGAACAGTGTGGTCGCTGTGGGAAATCCATGTTTGGGACAAATTATGAAAATGACAGTGAAACTGTTCATTAGCAGAGGTCCTAAAATGCCTATGTTGAAAATTTGGTGATGAAAGTCCATAAAATGAGTGTCTTATGAATGTGCATTGCGCAGTTTCCACGCACGGTCATACCTTCACAACTTTGCAATATTTTCACTCCAAATTTTCAGCACTGCCATTTTGCCACACTTCCATATGAACAGTGCAGCTGTCATTTTTCACATCCTGGCCGAAATGTGATTTTGCTCTTCCGGCACACAATAACTTGGTTGCTGTGGGAAATCGGTGTTCAGGACATATTAAGAAAATCACACTGACACTCTTCATGAGCAGAGGTCCTAAAATGCCTATGTTAAAAATTTTGTGATGAAACTCCGTAAAATGACTGTGTTACGAGCGTGTGTTGTGCAGGTGCCATGCACCCTTGTAGGTTTGCAAATTAGTAATATTTTCACACCAGATTTTCAACACTGGCATTTGTTCACACCTCACCTCCTTATGAACAGTACAGCTGTCATTTTTCACATCCTGGTCGAAATGTGTTTCCGCGCTTCCGGTGTAGAATACCGCAGTCACTGTCAGAAATCAGTGTTTGGGACAGATTAGGATCGAGTGACTGGGTGGGGGGAATGACCGAGCTGAACTGAGCTCTGTCAGAACTGCTGTGGATGTCTTTGTGGGCAGGAAAAGGCGACAACGCTGGCAGGAGCCCAGTACCAAAGGGCAGCCTGCGGCACCGGGAGACACAGAACGAGCGAGTGAGGGAGGGGGAGTCAGTAAGCTCAACGGAGCTCTGTTGGGACTGCTGTGAATTTGTTTGTGGGCAGGAAAAGGCAGCAATGCATGCAGGGCATGAGTACAAAAGGGCAGCCTGCAACAGTGGGACAAACAGAACGAGCAAGCGAGAGAGGGGGACTGAGCGAGCTCAACAGAGCTCTATCATCACTGCTGCGGATTTCTTTGAGGGCAGATAAGGGCGGCTATGCTGGCAGGAGCCCAGTACAGAAGGGCAGGCTGCAGCGCCGGCAGAAACGAAACGAGCAAGTGAGACAGGGGGAGTGAGTGAGGCAAATGGAGCTGTGTCGGGACTGCTGCAGATTTCTTTGTGGGCAGACAAAAATGCCGACAGAGGCAGGAGCCCAGTACAAAAGGACAGCCTGCAGTGCCAGGAGAAACAGAATGAGTGAGTGAGGTGGGGGGAAATGAGCGAGCGACCTCAACGGAGCTCTGTCGGGACAGATGCAGATTTCTTTGTGGGCAGGAAAAGGTGGCAATGCAGGCAGGAGCTCAGTACAAAAGGGCAGCCTACAGTGCCACGAGAAACAGAATGAGCAAGTGAGACAGGGAGAGTGACTGACCTCAATGGAGCTCTGTTCAGGCAGCTTCAGATTTCTTTGTGGGCAGGAAAATGTGCCAATGCAGCCAGGAGGCCAGTACAAAAGGGCAGCCTGCAGCGCCGGGAGAAACAGAATGAGCGAGTGACAGAGGAGGAGTGAGCGAGCTCAATGGAGGTCTATCGTCACTGCCGTGGATTTCTTTGTGGGCAGGAATAGGTGTCAATCCAGGCAGGAGTCCAGTACAAAAGGCCAGCCTGCAGCCCCCACAGAAACGGAACGAGCGAGTGACAGAGGGCAAGTGAGCGACCTCAATGGAGCTGTGTTGGGAATGCTGCACATCTCTTTGTGGGCAGACAAAGCCGCCAACACAGGCAGGAACCCAGTACAAAAGGGCAGCCTGCAGCAGCAGGAGACACAGCATGAGTGAGTGAGGAAGGGGGAGTGAGTGAGCTCAACGGAGCTCTGTTGGGACTGCTGCAGATTTCTTTGTGGGCAGAAAAAGGCAACAATGCGCGCAGGGGGCCAGTACAAAATGGCAGCATGCAGTGGCGGGAGAAACAGAATGAACAAGTGAAAGGGGGGGGTGAGTGAGTGAGTGAGCTCAATGGAGCTCTATCATGACTGCTGCAGATTTCTTTGTGCCCAGGAGAAGGCGGCAATGCAGGCAGGAGCCCAGTAGAAAAGGGCAGCCTGCAGCACCGACAGAAATGGCATGAGCCAGTGAGAGTGGGGGAACTGAGCAAGCTCAATGGAGCTCTGTCGAGACAGCTGCAGATTTCTTTGTGGGCAGAAAAAGGTGCCAACGCAGGCAGGAGCCCAGTACAAAAGGCCAGCCTGCAGAGCCGGCAGAAATGGAATGATTGAGTGAGAGAAGGGGGAGTGAGCTACCTCAACGGACCTGTGTCGGGACAGCTGCAGATTTCTTTGTGTTCAGCAAAACCTGCCAATGCAGGCAGAAGCCCAGTACAAAAGAGCAGCCTGCAGCACCAGGAGAAACAGAATGAGAGAGTGAGACAGGCGGAGAGAGCGACCTCAACAGAGCTGTGTCGGGACAGCTGCAGATTTCTTTGTGGTCAGAAAAAGGTGCCAACACAGGCAGAATTCCAGTACAAAAGGGCAGCCAGCAGCGCTAGGAAAAAACACAATGAGCAAGTGACAGAGGGGGAGTGAGCGAGCTCAACAGACCTCTATTGTGACTGCTGCGGATTGCTTTGTGTGCAGAAAAAGGTGGCAACGTAGGCAGGAGTCCTGTACAAAAGGCCAGCCTGCAGCACCGGCAGAAATGGAACGAGCAAGAGATGGGGAGTGAGGTAGCTCAATGGACCTGTGTCAGGACTGCTGCACATTTCTTTGTGGGCAGAAAAAGCCGCCAACAGAGGTGGGAGCCCAGTACAAAAGGGCAGCCTGCAGTGCCAGCAGAAACAGAATGAGCGACAGAGAGGGCGAGCGACCCACCTCAACACAGCTCTGTCAGGATAGCTGCAGATTTCTCTGTGGGCAGAAAAACCATGCCAATGCAGCCAGGAGCCCCGTATAAAGGTGCAGCCTGCAGCACCTGGAGAAATAGAATGAGTGAGTAACGCAGGGCCATTGAGCGAGCACAACAGACCAACGCAATCAACATTCGGCATTGACAAATGCTTGTTTGATATTAGTACCTTGTCCTGCTAAAAAAATACTGGGAAGAGGTTATAACACAGAAAAAAGAATACTACATATCTTTTTCTGATTTTAACATGGAGTTTTCCTTTAAGGACAGGCAAACTGGGCGACCACCTAGGGAGCCCATCAATGAGAAGCACTGAAAAAAAAAAAAAAAAAAAGTTATGTTCAATTTAAAAAACAGAGGGAATAAATGCTCTCCTGAGTTGGCCTTCCCTGTTTGAAATTACATTTGGGTTTATTTGTATCACAGTTCTGCATACTGTACTGTGAAACAAAACAAATGCAAATGTAATTCCAAACAGGCCAGTCCAGCTGGAGCATTCTGTCCCTCTCCATCTCCAGACTTGTGTTTTAGTCTAAGCCCCCATCTCTTTCTATGAGGCAATGGCATATATAGTGTCCCTGTTTAGCACAACTACACACGTCAGGCAAAACAATATTACTAGAGTAAGTAAATTACCTGCCCTTTTGAATGCTATTCTTTTGGGGGGGGGGTTAAGAAAAAATTCTGTGAGTGGTGCCATTTACAAGTTTGCCTAGGGATGCCACATAACCTAAGGCCAGCCCTGTCTGTCAGTCACTAGTAATGCAGTCTTGTGATCCCAGTTTATTGAGTCTTGGTACCAACAGTCTGGCAGTTTCAAGTCATTCGGTCATGAGGTCCCAGTTTAATAAGTCCTGCAAACATTATTCCACTGCAGTAGTACTAAACTTTTTATTCACAATCACTGTTAAAAGATATGCCACTTAGAAACAGCCTGGTAAAATGAACCATGCATTTTCAGTTTAAGGAACATTTACAGCCTCCCAGCATCATGCAGTTGTCGGTTTATCAAACACAAATCACTAAATAGCACTGGGGAACTCCAAACAGCTACTGCACAATGCCTTCATACTCTCCACTGTTCTGCCTTCTTTCAATACAAGATAGCGCTGAGCAGCAGGTACTCAAAAACAAATCTGCTGAAACTCCCATACTGCAGCCTCTTAAAGCTCCTAGAGTGCTCTGGACACCCCTTACAGCAATCCCAGATGCTCCTACAGCACACATAATCAAAATGCCCTTGCAGATTGCAACTGATGAGTGCTCTGGACACCTCTATTAGCAGTTACAGACACTCGCTTCTTAGCAGTCATTACAGACCCTCACTAAGCAAGGTCCCACCTCGTAGCATATTACTTACAGATGCAGTCTTCCATCCACTTAAGAGTCTATACTGCCCAAAATGGCGACACCATCTTGTTATTTTATGGCCCCAGTTGTTAACTTGTCTCCATGCTGTTACTCTCATCCTTCATCCTCTCCTGTTGCCTGTTGGGGAACCCTACCACCACCTGACTTCTCTGTATTCTTTGGAATTTTAAAACTCACCTCCTGCAGTTTTCAAAGCTGATTGCCCCCAGGGAAAGCAGGGCTACCCTCTCACAGGTGAGCACAATGTGCCAGCTGCTGTAAAGAAGAAGAATCCAGAAGTGAATGACTCACTGCTTTTGAGTTAAACAGAAAGATACAGAAAATTAACTTTCAGTTTCTGAATTACTACATGATCCTTATGGCAAGCTGTAGGGTCAAGTTCAATGTTAGTGTGTTTAAAAAACAAACATCTTTCCACTCACAGCTTCATTAATCATTCACGTGAAATTGATTAATGCAATTAAAACACACAGCAATCACTTAATACAATTAAAACACACAGCAATCACTGTACATATCAGTTTAAAAACAAATTCAGTTTTCTTGTTTGATCGGGGCATTGAATTTAGTGTAGTGAAAGGTCCTGAAGCCCACTTTGAATCCACAGGGCCAGGTGCAGTGTGGGGCAGGTACAGTGCAGGTGTCATCCCACTGTTATTCATTTAATGCTGGTGAAAGGCGAGGGACTGAGCACTGGAGGGGGGATCCCTCTGTTTATCAGCAGGGCCAGGTACAATGTGGAGAGCTACACTTCAGGCTTCCTCACAGTGTGAGGTATTTGATGCTGGTGAAAGGTGAGAGGTTGACAGCACTGGAGACTGAAGCCCTCTGTTTATCTGCAGGGCCAGGTACACTGTGGACAGGTACAGTTCAGGCTTCCACACACTGTAAGGGATTTATTTATTTATTTAACCAGGTATAGCGCACTAAGCTGAAAGCTTTTTTACAGGAGCGACCTGGGAGCACAAGGAGGTTAAGTGACTTGTTCAGGGTCACACAGTATGCAAGTGGAAGCTGTGGGATTCAAACCCAAGTCTGGTCTTCTGGATGTCACCAGATTTGCAGCTCAGAGCCTTAGACCACTGCGCTATACTGCCTTTAGTGAAAGTGAAAGGTGAGAGACTGACAGCACTGGTAATTAAAGCCCTCTGTTTATCTGCAGGGCCAGGTACAGTGTTGACAGGTACAGTTCAGCCTTCCCCACATTGTGAGGTAATTAGTGCTGGTGAAAGGTGAGAGATTGACAGCACCGGAGACTGATGCCATCAGTTTATCTGCAGGACCAGGTGCAGTGTGGACAGGTACAGTTCAGGCTTCCCAACACTGTGAAGCGTAACCCCTAGGTGGTGCTATCCCAAAGGCTACTACCTCTGCCTGCTTGGCTAGTAGCAGGTTAAGGGGCCTGAGTTCTGAAACAGGTGCCTCCACCCAGAGGTCAAGGTTGGTAGTGGTCAAACTAACCTGGGCACAGCCCTCCGGGACACTATAACCCTCCTCTTTCCCCTCTAGTGGCCTGAACGCTGTACAATAATCACTTTCACAATACCACTTGTACACCACACAAGTACCCACACTGTTTACACTTACCACCAGGGCTGGTTCTTCTGGCTCGACCCTGGGGACCCCTGTAAAACAAGGTTATGCACAGCAAACAGTAACAGTACAGTACTTTGAGCACAAACTGGAACCACAGTCAGATTACATGCAGAAAAAGTTAGATCTGATTTATTCAGGGGACTTAAACAAGGGAGGGGCAAAATAAGGTTAATTAGCTTAAAGATTATATCAATCAAGTAGTTATGCATGGACTTTGAGTCCCCCCACAGAGTCACACCTCTGCGTAGCCAGGTGGAGAAGAGATGGGCTAGTCAGGACTGTTGCCCAGGGATGGCCAGCATCGCAGCTGGTTGGGACCCTGTGATAGAAAACACAACATGAACAGTACACATTATTTGTAATCTGGAGCCAGAGGGCTCAGTTCATAAAGGAAATGAAACAACAAGACAATCAGATGACACACTCAGATTAAGCTGTTGTTGCAGGGTGCTACCCTGGTATCTACTCACAATAGCCAAGACTGGACACAGGCTGGAAGAAAATCGAGACTGCAGGTGGTTGGTCTGGAATGCCAGGAGAAGCAGGGCCCACACGAGTCATTCCTGTTCAAGCGTGGAGCAGGGGGCTGATACCCAGACAGGTCTCTCATCGATGGCTTCTCTGTGCAGTGGGTAGTCTGGCTGGATCAGTCTGGCAAGGCCCAGACTGCATGGAGACAAATTCGGATGCAGTCCGTTTTGGGCTGGATACAGCTTCCAGCAAGCAGAACACAGTTCATACAGTGGGGAACTAACTCACGACCCACTAGCAGCTCATAGCACATTTACATGTAAGGGAATTCTACTGTACCAGGCAAAGCACTCTCCGGTCACGATCGTAAAGTCTCTGCACAAACCAGGGATTCAAAAGCAGCTGGAAATCCTGACAGGCCGATCGCATTCAGCAAAATCTTTGGTCTTCATCAGGTATGAGCTTGGTAAAAAAATCAGTGGCATACTTCATTCTCACGAACTTGGATTTAGTCCAAAATAATCCTCTTCTCTTCCTCTCAGGTGCAGGAGGCCAAATCTCAGTCCTTTCACAGTTCTCCCATGCGAATCCACTCAGGATTGCTCTTAAAATCACTTCAGCTCTTTCTTCTTCCTCTTCCAACTTAGATCTCACTCAACTGCCAGCAAGCCTGGGACTTTCCCCAGAATCCAAAAGGTCTGGTTGGCTGATCTGTCTGTCAGTCACAACAAGAGCTCCCCCTTCAGTTACAAAAAAGGCTCAAAAAGACCAAAACTACAATTCCTACAGATTTTGGCTTGAGACAGCTCCTGTAGTCCGGCTACATTTTAGGTCCCACCAGTACTGTTAGGTCCAATTTTCACTCCAGGACCAAGATAGTGGAGACAAACAAAACAGGCCTTGCTACAAAGAAGGCAGGTTAGACAAACTACATTATCATTATCACTCTAAATGATTTTCATCAAATAGTTACATCTTTCAACAGAGCTCCCTCTCAGATATCTTATGCTGCAATCAGGCAGCTCTTAAATAGACAGTACACAGAGGCTATACAGGCTCTGGTACTCACATTTAAACTGCTAAAATGCAGGACACCAGCCTGGCAGTGAGCATTTAGGCAAGTCTTTTTGGGAACCCACATTTCTAGAGGGGTTACACCCTTCCCTGCCTGGGAAAACTTGGCATCTGCATCAAGTCTGTACCATCATAACATTGAAAATGCAACATATGCAATACATTTATACCATTAGCATGCTATACAAGTACTAGCTGATTCATCAATTGGCATAACTTGTCACTTTACTATACATTTCAATGTACTCCACTATATCATTTCCATTCTGTCAATACATTATGCATATTTCACACAGGTAAACTGAACATTACTATACAGAATCATGTAATAACTTCTTGTACTTTAAACAATGCAAGAGGGGTTCCTTCCCTATCAACTCAACTTGGGGCTGGATGAGGCAGGGGCACCATGGTGAGAGGGTAGAACAAGTAACCTGGAATGGGCCGTCAAGCTCAATTTGGGCAGTGAGCTCTGAGAGACATAAACACCTTTGTGGACTACAATGAGAGGCAAATCTACTGGCCTCCCGGGGGAATCGTAACTGAAGCGCACCACTGGCTTGACAGCTCAGCCAGTCTTTCTGGGGTGAACAACCATAGTCTCTGTACTTTCAGCAATGGTCTTGGAGATTTCATTACTTGTGAGGGGTGCTTCTGCATGAAGGGGAATGTCAAAAATGGGAGCACTGTCAGCACCTTGCTCTGTAGTCTCTGTTTTTACAACACTTGGCTCATTTTTAAGACACTCTGGCACTGAAGGAGGGTTGTCAGCAGTCTCATAGTGTTCCTCAAGTACTGGCATGTCACCAGAAAGATTCATACCATCAGCCTCTCCTTCAGGCATATCATACAGTTCCACAATACACAAAGACTCAGCATCCTCAGACGTGATACTTTGCATTTCACTTTCAGGGAGCATTGGCTCCAAGGATGAAGCTGGGGGGTTAGACAGTCCAGAATGCCCAGCTTCATCCCCACAATTAGTCATAGGATTTCCATGAAACAGCTGACTCAGTTCATAAGAAGGGTAATAGGCATAGTCGCACTCACTTTCGTCAGAAGTGGACTGACAGTCACTATCATTCTGGGCCTGCAGTGGAGGAAACCTTAAATCTGTGACCACTGAGGTAGGTTGACTCTGTCTCTTTCTTACAGCAGCACGAGTCACTGGCCCAGGGGGCTCAGTTTCTGGGGGTTTAGCCTCAATCATGACTTGGCTGAAAGGTAGCAAGTGGTTATGGTGCATGGTCTTAACAGCTTTGGGGTTGTTCTCTGGGCGCACCTTGTACACAGATAAATCGTCCAACTTTCCAACTACTACATGAGGAAGATGGTGCCATCGATCAGCAATTTTGTGTTCACCATGCAGTCCCAAATTGTGTAACAACATACGGTCTCCAGGTCGAAGCTCTTGAGCCTTTACTTTTTTATCATGCCTCTCTGTGTTGGCTAGATTTCTCTTGGCAGCCATTGTCTGAGCCAGTTGATAGGCATGGTTCAATTGAGCTTTCAGTTTTTGTACATATTGTAAGTAGTTTTCGGCTCTGACCCCATCTGGAGAGACCCCAAAACAGACATTAACAGGCAGCCGGGCCTCTCTCCCAAACATGAGGTGGTGGGGGAGAACCCAGTAGCATCATTTTTCATGCAATTTTATGTGTGAACCAAGGTGCTAATCTGCTGGCTCCATTTATGCTTGTCTTTTGGGTGGAAGGTGCCCAGCATGTCTAGAAGGGTGTGGTTAAAACATTCAGGTTGAGAGTCTCCCTGCGGGTGATAGGGGGTGGTTCTTGACTTTTGCACACCCCCCCCATAGAAAGAGCATTTCTTTGATCAATCGACTCTCAAAGCCTCTGCCCTGGTCAGAGTAAATATGCTGTGGGGCACCATAGTGGACAAAGAAATTTTCCACTAGCATCTTGGCCAAGGTAGATGCTTTTTGATCTTTGGTGGGAAAAGCTTATGCATACCATGTGAAATGATCTGTAACCACTTACACATTGCCAATGTTCCACTGATCAGATTCTAAACACAAGATGTCTATGCAGACTAGTTCCATGGGGGTGCTGGTAGTAATATTATCAAGGGAGGCAGCCCTCTGAGGCAGGGCTTTTCTTTGCAGGCAGTGACTACAAGTTTTTACATGGTGCTCAACCTCAGCCCCCAATTTGGTCCAGTAGAAGCGAGATCGTACCAGGTCAAGGGTTCTGTCAATACCGAGGTGCCCCATGTGATTGTGCAGGGACCTCAGCACAAAATCTTTAAAGGCCGTGGGCAGGACCAATTGTTGCTTGTCTACTTTGCCACCATGATCTACTGTCTCTCTACACAACAACTGATTGAGCAACTTTAATCTGGGGCCTTCTTTAAACAATAAAGCAGTTCGCAAGTCAGTGGAGCGTAACTTAGACACATCTTTCCCCTCACTCAGGGCATCAAGTGCTGGCTGAATCATAAGATCTTGGGATTGAGCCCACTGAATGCTGTCATTGTCAAATTGAGGTTGTGCACTAATGTATAGAGCAGAGAAGTGGCAATAAGCACCTAGTATGCAGGTGTCAGAAGGGCCCAAGCAATCTGCTAAACAGTCCACTGTTTCCGCAGACGTCTGTTCATCTCTATCAAACTTTTGGCACAATGCTCGAATGTCAGGTTCAGACAGCCTGACCCAATCATGCTTGAAAGTGGGCCTTCGTGATAGGGCATCAGCATCAATATGGTTCAGGCCCAGTCTGTATTTGACAGCATAATCATAGGTTGATAATGCAGAAAGCCACTAGTGCCCGATGGTGTCTAAATTAGCTGAAGTCTGTACATAGGTCAACGGGTTATTATCAGTCTTCACCAATATCTTTGCCCCATAGAGGTATTCTTTGAAACTGGTCAACAATGGCCCATTTTAGCGCAAGGAACTTCAACTTATGCAGGGTAGTTTCGTTCGGACAGGATCAGTCCATTCACAGAAGAAAGGGTTTTGAAAGAACTCTTGAAACTGAGGGTGGACAAAGCAATGGGGCCTGATGGCAATCACCCAAGAATACTAAAAAGAACTAAGGGTAGAACTAGTAACACCACTGACTACTCTGTTTAACAAATCTTGGGAGGATGGAGTGGTACCTGAGAACTGGAGGACGGCAAATGTGATTCCACTTCACAAAAGTGGGAGCAGGGCAGAGGCAGGAAACTACAGACCAGTTAGTTTGACTTCAGTGGTAGGGAAAATGATGGAATCACTTCTGAAGGAAAGAATTGTTGAGTACCTAGAGGCCAGTGGGGCACAGAACCCAAGGCAGCATGGTTTCACAGCAGGAAGGTCATGTCAGATGAACCTAATAGATGTCTTTGACTGGGTGACCAAAGTAGTAGACCAGGGAGGGGCTGTGGATATGGTCTACCTAGATTTTAGCAAGGCATTTGACACAGTCTCACACAAAAGATTAATATACAAGTTAGCCAGCCTTGGAGTGGGTCCCAAGGTGGTAGCCTGGATAAAAAAACTGGCTGGACAATAGGACGCAAAGGGTAATAGTAAACAGAGTCCACAGTGAAGAAAGGAGGGTAACTAGCGGGGTACCACAGGGTTCGGTACTGGGACCCGGTCCTCTTTAATATCTTTATAAGTGACATTGGAGAGCACCTGGAAGGAAAGGTATGCCTCTTTGCAGATGACACAAAGATCTGCAACAGGGTTAATACACAAGGTGGGGTGGAAAGAATGAAAAGGGACTTGGCAAGGTTGGAGAAATGGTCAAATACGTGGCAGCTCAGATTCAATGCAAAGAAGTGCAAGGTAATGCATCTGGGAAACAAAAACCCAGGGGAAGAGTACACAGTGGGGGGTGAGTTAATAACAACAACAAAAATCGAAAGAGACCTAGGAGTAATTAAATCAGATGACATGACCTAAAGGTGGGCAATCAATGTGAGAAGGCAGTAAGGAGGGCTGGGGGGATACTGGGATGTATAGGGAGAGGCATCAACAGTTAAAAACAGGAAGTTGTTATCCCTCTCTACAGACAGTTAGTGAGACCCCATCTGGAGTACTGCGTGCAATTCTAGAGACCCCATCTCGGCAAAGACATAGACAGAGTGGAGGCTGTTCAGAGGAGGGCAACCAAAATGGTGCAAGGTCTGCACCAGAAGACATACGAGGAGAGAGTAAAGCAGCTTAATATGTATACCCTTGAGGAAAAGAGGGAGAGGGGGGACATGATAGAAACTTTCAAGTATCTCAAGGGAATTGACAAGGTACAAGAGGGTAGTATCTTTCAGAAGAAGAGATGTGCAAGAACAAGGGGGCACAATTTGAAGACAGAGGGGGACGGCTCAGAGGTAATGTTAGAAAGTATTTTTTCACAGAGAGAGTTGTGGATGCATGGAACAGCCTTCCTGAGGAGGTTGTGGAGTCAGGAACAGTGGGAGAATTCAAGAATGCATGGGACAGGCATAAGGCAATTCTAGTGGGGGGCAAGAGGAAGTAAGCTGTTGATTAACTAGAATCTGCAGTTTATCCATCAGGTAATGAAATGGGCAGACTGGGTGGGCCAAGCGGTCCTTATGTGCCGTCAAATTCTATGTTTCTATGTTTCTATGTCAAGCTCCTACTGGCAAAAGCTACTGGTCTCAGGCTATCCTCATGGTCTTAATATAGCATTGTTCCTAGACCCTGCAGACCAGTATCTGTATGCAGCACATAGGGTTTGGTGGGATCAGCATAAGCGAGGATGGGGGCATGGGTGAGCTAGTATATGATCTCATGGAAGGTTGCTTCACAGTCGGGCATCCAGTGGGGCCCAAAGAGTTCACCTGGGTGGAAGTATACTTTTTCTGGTTCTTTAACGGCCCCTTTTTTGTATTTACGATTGGTAGGAGAGTAACCCTGGGTAAGGTTCAAGAGTGGGCGAATCACCTTGGCATAGTCTTTTATGAACCTGTGATAGTAGCCACAGAACCACAGGAAACATTGTAGTTCTTTCAGATTATGGGGCTGGGGCCAGGTAGTCAGTGCTTCAACCTTATTGGGATCAGTCTTTATCTCTTATAGATACTATGTGCCTCACATACTTCACGGAGGTTTGGAAAAACTGGCACTTCTCAATAGACAGCTTGAGGCTGAAGTCTTCCTGTCGGTCTAGGACTTTAAACAGTCAGTTCTCATGCTCCTTTAAGGTGCTTCCAAACACAATGACATCATCCAAGTACACCAGGCATTCCAGCAAATTCATATCTCCAACTACACATTCCATCAGTCGCTGAAAGGTGGCCAGGGTGCCCGATATCCCCTGTGGCATCCTTAGAAACTCATAGAACCCCAATGCACTGATGAAGGCTGTTTTCTCATGGTCTTCTGGGGCCATCAGGATCTGGTAGTATCCACTGCGAAGATCCAACACCAAGAACCATTTGCTCCCATTTAAGCAGTCCAGGGCATCTTGTATACGAGGCATAGTGTATTGGTCTGGGATGGTCCGCCAGTTCGGGGTTTGATAATCAACACACATCCCCACAGACCCATTCTTCTTATGCACAACCACAATGGGAGAGGCGTATGGGCTCCTGGATTCTTGTACCAATCCAGTAGCGAGCATTTCCTGCAGGTGTCTTCTCATATTATCTATGTCTGCTGGTGCTAGGCGTCGGGACCTCTCGCTAAATGGCTGTTCATCATGCAGGCATATGTGATGCTCCGCACCCTGGACACATCCCACATCCCATTCCTTCAAGGAAAACACTTGGTCTCTCTCGGCAAGTCTCTGGCTAATTCTAGCCTTCCATTCAGCTGGCAATGGGGAGTCACCAAAGTCAAACAAGTCTGGGGCCACTCTGTCCTTCTCACCAGGGTGCTTGTTGCTGGGCAATACTGCAGTGTCTGCACAGTGTACCATAGCTAGGGTGTACCCACTGTTCACCCGGATCTCCCGATCTGACACATTGTGAATCTGGACCATCACTCATCATGCATAGGCATGGGCATGAGCAGGCAAGATGCTGGGCTTGACCAATAATCCTTCTGACAATTTTCCATCGCCTGATGCATCCAATATCTGTATTTTGTTCTTGACATCTTTCCGGAGACGGACCTCCCCTTGAATGGTACACTGGGTGCTACGGGGCCAGTACCATTGAATCGTGATCCTTCTTCCACATGATCCCCACTGGTTCATCCTGGTCTACATCCTCGGGTTTCTGTTGCAGATCATAGGCCTTCTTGATCAGAGCCGGAATTCTCTGGACCCTCCCAGTCCATTGCCCTTGTTTCTCGTGACAGAGTTGCACCAATCTCCCAAACATATGAGCATTTGTCCCAATCAACAGGGGGACCCCATCATACAGTCCAATGGGGGGACACACCAGGGCCAATGTCTCTACTCACTACTCTACACCAGTTACAGTCGCAGGAAGTGACAACCAGAGGTGGACATACCCTCAGTAGGGATAAGACTTGTCTCTCAGGCCCCACACATGTAGGCCTTCCAGGGATTGCAAAGGCACATCAGAAAAGTGTTTGTCATACCAGTCCTGGAATACAATGGTCACTTGCGACCCACTGTCAAGCACAGCCCGAGTAGGAATACCATTCACAGTCACCGTAGTCTCCATTGAAGGGCCCACTATTTTGGACTAGTCTGGAGAGGCAGTAGCAGAGGCCTGGACAGACAATTTAGCCACAAAGAAATTTGAGTTTGTATTTTTTGAACCCGCACCGTGGTCATTTTTGGCACCCCTCAGCCATTGATTTGCTTTTCGAAGCTCCCCTTGGAGTCTGTTTGCTACCTTTTCTGTCTTTCTGAGACTGGCATTCTCTCTTCATAGGGCCATCTTTCCCACAGTTGTTACAAATGATGGACTCCTGGGTCATCCTTGGGGAGAACATTGCATAAGGGACTGGAGCAGTAGTAAGAGGTTGGGGTCCTGTATCTGCTTGCAGCGATAAGAGTGGTGCAAAGTGTCTTAGCAGTTCTTTTAGGGTGGCAGTCAATTCTTTGATTTCAGCCTGGGAGTTGCCCTCGGTAGAGGATGCTTGAGGGTGCACCCCCACCCCCATGGCCGTCACATCCTGCAAGGAACCAGAATCCTGTTCCATGGGGGAAATCTTTACAGAGGCACCTGTCTTCAACTCTCAGACTTCATTTAGTAGCTCATGTTTCCAATGCTGGGCCCAATGAGGGAAGTCCTTTACATTCTCAGAGTGCTCATTAAGTGCTGAATTTTGCCCCTGAGCCTCACTTGGCTGATCACTCTCGGTCACTTGCGCAGCAGCAGCAGATATGGGTGCAATTCCCCCATGGGGTCACCTTTGCTCAACCCCACAAATTTCTTTCATTATTTCGTCATAGGAGGGGGCGATTCCTGTCGGGTGGCAAGGCAGAACTGAAGCATTAACAATTCTGAAAATGGAGCAAACTTAAGGATCCAGTCCAGCCTAGTTCAATCTAATTCATTTGATGGCAAACTACCCTTTCTGAGGCACTCTTGTAGTAGCTTTTCAAGCCGAGGTACGTAAACAGATAATGGCTCCCCTTGGTACAGCTGAGCATTTCTTACTCTCCACCACAGATCTTCATCTGAATCTGGGCTCCCATACACATTCTCTAATGGATCAAGATAGTCCTGTGCAGTTGCTTCAGGGTTATTGGCACGGATGGCAGACAGGGCAGGACCTCGGATGCTGTCACTCAACCTCTTATTTCTCTGCTTCTCAGCATTGTCATTCAAGCACTAGAGGGGCAACATAGTCTATCCAGGTCTCCCAGTCATACTTCCCCTGGGGGTTGGGGAGGGTGCCCAAGAAGATTCTCAGCCTTCGGTAGGAGTTGTGACTAATGACAGGTACAGATATAGAGGCCAGCCTTGGCATGGGCACAGAAGGTGGGGCAGTAACTGGTGCTGAAGTGGGAGAGGGTTTGGGGGAAGGAACACCCACAGGTTGCAGGAATAGTTTCTTAAAGTCCTCTACAGTTTTCCCTTCCTCCAGCAACAACTTAGCAAATTTCTCCTCAAAAGTCTCAGATAATGATGGGAGCTCATCCACCCCAGGGTCTTTACTGTATTTTGTTATCACTCTCCAGGCAGCTGGAATCCCTTCTGGGGCAATAGTCTGTGGCACTTTAGAGCTGTCCACAAGGTCACTACACTCTACCAAGGCTATGAAAGTTTGGGCGATCAAATCAGCCTGCCGACCCACCACCACAGGGTTTTTTAAACATTCAACTTTGGAGAGTGCTCCCTCTACAGTGTCTTTACTGGTACCCAAGGGAATATCCAGTATAAGTAGAGCATTTGGGGGTTGATCTCCTGCCCGGTACACCACCCTACCAACTGGTGTACAGCCATTTCTACTGAGGTAGCCATTAATCTATAACAATAATTCTTAATTTTTGGCAACCAGAAGGCACAAAATCCCAGCGGTGCCTCCAGAATGTAACCCCTAGGAGGTGCTATCCCAAGGGCTACTACCCCTGCCTTCTTGGCTAGTGGCAGGTAAAGGAGCCTGAGTTCTGAAACAGGTGCCTCCACCCAGAGGAAAGGGTTGGTAGTGGTCAAGGTAACCTGGGCACAGCCCTCCGGGACAGTATAAACCCCCTCTTTCCCCTCTAGTGGTCTGAACACTGTGCAATAATCACTTTCACAATACCCCTGGTACACCACACAAGTACCCACACTGTTTACACTTACCACCAGGGCTGGTTCTTCTGGCTCGACCCTGGGGACCCCTGTAAAACAAGGTTATGCACAGCAAATAGCAACAGTACAGTACTTTGAGCACAAACTGGAACCACAGTCTGATTACATGCAGAAAAAGTTAGATCTGATTTATTCAGAGGACTTGAACAAGGGAGGGGCAAAATCAGGTTAATTAGCTTAAAGGTTATATCAATCAAGCAGTTATGCATGCACTTTGAGTACCCCCACAGAGTCACACCTCTGCGTACCCAGGTGGAGAAGAGATGGGCTAGCCAGAACTGCTGCCCGGGGTTGGCTCGCGTCGCAACTGGTTGGGACCCTGTGATGGAAAACACAGCATACACAGTACACAATATTTATAATCTGGAGCCAGATGGCTCAGTTCATAAAGGAAATGAAATAACAAGACAATCAGATGACACATTTAGATTAAGCTGTTGTTGCAGGGAGCTACCCTGGTATTTACTCATGATACCCAAGACTGGACACAGGCTGGACAAAAATCGAGACTGCAGGTGGTTGATCTGGAATGCCAGGAGAAGCAGGGCCCACACGAGTCACAGTGGCATCGTTCCTGTTCAAGCGTGGAGCAGGGGGCTGATTCCCAGGTAGGTCTCTCGTCGATGGCTTCTCTGTGCAGTGGGTAGTCTGGCTGGATCAGTCTGGCAAGGCCCAGACTGCATGGAGAGAAATTCAGATGCAGTCCGTTTTGGGCTGGATACAGCTTCCAGCAAGCAGAACACAGTTCACACAGTGGGGAACTAACTCACGACCCACTAGCAGCTCATAGCACATTTACATGTAAGGGAATTCTACTGTACCAGGCAAAGCACTCTCCGGTCACGATCGCAAAGTCTCTGCACAAATCAGGGATTCAAAAGCAGCTGGAAATCCTGACAAGCTGATCGCGTTCAGCAAAATCTTCGGTCTTCTTCAGGCATGAGCTTGGTAAAAAATCAGTGGCTTACTACTAATTTGATTTTATTTATTTATTTAAAATTTGTGACCAGGAAAAGCACGCTGAGCCGAGGCTCGTTTCCAGGTGCGACCCGGGTACATGTAGTACAAGGTGGTAGACAGGGAAATACAAATACAGCGATTTTCAAATAACAGACGAGTGATACATTATGGTACATTTACATGGAGTTTGGTGGAGAGGTTACACTTTAGAATGAACAGCAGGATTGAAAAAAGAATTACTTCATTTCATTTCTAAACCATTTATACCCTTAAATTTCAGGATTTAGTCCAAAATAATACTCTTCTCTCCCTCTCAGGGGCAGCAGGCTAAAAACTCAGCCCTTTCACAGTTCTCACTTGCAAATCCACTCAGGATTGCTCTCAAAATCACTTTAGCTCTTTCTTCTTCATCTTCAAGCTTAGATCTCACTCAACTGCAAGCAAGCCTGGGACTTTCCCCAGAATCCAAAAGGTTTGGTTGGTTGATCTGTCTGTCAGTCACAACAAGAGCTCCCCCTTCAGTTGCAAAAAAGGCGCAAAAAAAGACCAAACTACAAATCCTACAGATTTTGACTTGAGACAGTTCCTGTAGTCTGGCTACATTTTAGGTCCCACCAGTACTGTTTGGTCCAATTTGCAGTGCAGGACCAAGATCGTGGAGACTAACAAAACAGTCCTTGCTACAAAGAAGGCAGGTTAGACAAACTACATTATCATTATCACTCTAAATGATTTTCATCAAAGAGTTACATCTTTCAACAGAGCTCCCTCTCAGATATCTTATGCTGCAATCAGGCAGCTCTTAAAGAGACAGTAAACAGAGGCTATACAGGCTCTGGTACTGACATTTAAACTGCTAAAATGCAGGACACCAGCCTGGCAGTGAGCATTTAGGCAAGCTCAAGGAAGACTTTTTAGGAACCCCCATTTGTAGGAGGGTTACAGAGGTATTTAGTACTGGTGACAGGTGAGAGACTGCTAACACTGGAGGCTGAAGCCAATTGTTTAACTACAGGGCCAGGTACAGTGTAGACAGGTACACTTCAGACTTCCCCACACTGTGAGGTATTTAATGCTAGTGAACGGTGAGTGACTGACAGCACTAGAAACGAAAGCCCTCTGTTTATCTGCAGGGCCAGGTACAGTGTGGACAGGTACAGTTCAGCCTTCCACACATTGTGGGGTATTTAGCACTGGTGGAAGGTGAGAGATTGACAGCATTGGAGATTGAAGCCATCTGTTTATCTGTATGGCTAGGTACACTGAGGACAGGTACAGTTCAGGCTTCCCCACACTGTGAGGTATATTTAGTGGTGGTGAAAGGTGAGGGACTGACAGCACTAGAGACTGACGTCATCTGTTTATCTGCAGGGCCAGGTACAGTGTGGACATGTACAGTTCAGGCTTCCACAAACTGTGAGGTATTTAGTGGTGGTGAAAGGTGAGGGACTGCCAGCACTGGAGACCGAAAGCCTCTGTTTATCCACAGGACAGGCAGAGTGTGGGGCAGGTACAGTTCAGTTTTCCTCACACTGTTAGGTATTTAGTACTGGTGGCAGGTGAGGGACTGCAAGAACTGGAGACTGAAGTCCTCTGTTTATCCACAGGACAGGTAGAGTGTGGGGCAGGCACAGTTCAGTTTTCCTCACACTGTGAGGTATTTAGTGCTGCTGGTGAAAGGTGAGAGGCTGACAGCACTGGAGACTGAAGCCCTCTGTTTATCTGCAGGCCAGGTACAGTGTGGACAGGTACAGTTCAGCATCCCCACACTGTGAGGTATGTAGTGCTGGAGAAAGATGAGAGACTGTTAGCACTGGAGATGGAAGGCCTCTATTTATCTGCAGGACCAGGTACAGTGTGGACAGCAACAGTTCAGGCTTCCCCACATAGTGAGGTATTTAGTGGTGGTGAAAGGTGAGGGACTGCAAGAACTGGAGACTGAAGGCCTCTGTTTATCCACAGGACAGGCAGAGTGTGGGGCAAGTACAGTTCAGTTTTCCCCACATTGTGAGGGATTTAGTGCTGCTGGTGATAGGTGAGGAACTGTCAGCACTGGAGACTGAACCCGTCTGTTTATCTGCAGAGCCAAGTACAGTGTAGAAAGCTACGGTTCAGGCTGCCCCACACTGTGAGGTATGTTGTGGTGGTGAAAGATGACAGACTGCTAGCACTGGAGACCAAAGGCTTCTGTTTATCTATTCTTCACAAATGAACCATGCACTAGGTATTTGTGGTGCAAACAGCTAAACAACGTTACTTTCTAAGAAAAGCTGATGCACACACACACCCAATAACATTCAGGATCAGAGCTTCTTTTAATAATTTATTTCACCAGCAGCACACCACACCTAACGCATTTCGGACAATAGGTCCTTTATCAGGGACATCATGCTGCTGTAAGTGTAGAGAAAAATGAATTGTTATCAGATAAAAAGGTGATGTTTGGAAATAGTAATAGATTTCATTTTGTGACTTCGTACAGTGCTCAAAGTTGACAAGTAGAACAAATCATCAAAAAACATTGGCATGTGTTGGCAGTTGAATCAGGATTACAAGAAGTTTCATTACAGACCCTGATTTTAACTTATAGACATGCTCCAATGTTAAAAGACACTCTAGTTAAGAGCCATTTTATAGATGCAGCGAGACACACCAGTAAGTGGCTGGGAAATTATGTAGGTTGCACTCAGTGCAAAAATTGTAGTGCATGTGACTACATAATAAAAGAGAAAGAATTTAATGTAATAAACTGCCAAAATAAAAGTTTTACGATTAGGCAATTGATAACTTGTAACACACAAGGAGTAATTTATTTGGCAACATGTAGCTGCGGAGCTTTTTACGTTGGAAAGACTGAGAGGGCTTTTAAGGTTAGAGTGCTGGAGCATATAAGAGCTATAAATAAGTCAGATTTAACTTATGCAACAGCCACACATATCTTTGAAAATAGAGAAAAACCGGAAAGACATGATTTTAAATTCGTGGGGATCGAAAAGATTTTACATAATCAGAGAGGTGGTAATTATCGAAATCAAATCTTAAGGAAAGAAAATGAATGGATTCTGAGACTTAACGCTTATAAACAGCCAGGCCTTAATGCACATTTGGAACTTAAGCCATACTTAGAATATAGATAATAAAATTAATGCTGAGATTGCTATAATATTGGACACAGTTTGTAATTTTGTTAGAGATAATAATTCATGACTGTTAATTCTCTAACAGTACTTTAGATTTTAGAGAAAGATAAAAACTTCGGTGTTATTTTAAGGGTGATGGTATTTCTATTTACTTAAGTTGTGAACCAATGGATTTGTATTTCGTCAGTATGATGTCATGAGCTATCTGTTATAAAATGGTATGTGGGTAATGTTTGTTTAGCCTTTGATAAAGGACCTATTGTCCGAAACGTGTTAGGTGTGGTGTGCTGCTGGTGAAATAAATTATTGAAAGAAGCTCTGATCCTGAATGTTATTGGGTGTGTGTGTGCATCAGCTTTTTTTAGAAAGCCTCTGTTTATCTGCAGGGCCAGGTACAGTGTGGACAGGTACAGTTAAGGCATCCCCACACTGTGAAGTATGCAGCGCTGGTGAAAGATGAGAGACTACTAGCACTGAAGACTGAAACCCTCTGTTTATCTGCAGAGCCTGGTACAGTGTGGACAGCTACAGTTCAGGTTTCCCCACACTGTGAGGTATTAAGTGGTGGTGAAAGGTGAGGGGCTGCCAGCACTGGAGACAGAAAGCCTCTGTTTATCAGTAGGGCCAGGTACAGCGTGGACAGGTACAATTCAGTCCTCCCCACACTGTGAGATATTTAGTACTGGTGAAAGGTGAGAGGCTGACAGCACTTAAGACTGAAGCACTCTTTTTATCTGCAGGGCCAGGTATAGTGCTTACAGGTGCAGTTCAGACTTACCCACACTGTAAGGTATTTAGTGCTGGTGAAAGGTGAGAAACTGACAGCACTGAAGACTGAAGCACTCTGTTTATCTGCAGGGGGAAGTACAGTGTGGACAGATACAGTTCAGTCTTACCCACATGGTGAGGTATTTAGTACTGGTGAAAGGTGAGAGGCTGACAGCACTGGAGACTGAAGCCTTCTGTTTATCTGCAGGGCCAGGTACAGTGTGAACAGGTACAGTTCCGGCTTCCCCACACTGTAAGATATTTAGTGCTGGTGAAGAGTGAGGGACTGCAAGCATTGGAAACTGAAGCTCTCTGTTCATCTGCACGGCCAGGTACACTGTGGACAGGTACAGTTCAGGCATCCCCACACTGTGAGATATTTAGTGCCTGTGAAAAGTGAGAGGCTGACAGAACTGGAGACTGAAGCCCTCTATTTATCTGCAGGGCCAGGTACAGTTCAGACTTACCCTCACTGTGAGGTATTCTGTGCTGGTGAATGGTAAGAGGGTGATAGCACTGGAGACTAAAGCCCTCTGTTTATCTGCAGGGCCAGGTACACTGTGGACAGGTACAGTTTGGGCTTTCCCACATTGGGAGGTATTTAGTACTGGTGAAATGTGAGAGACTGCCAGCAGTGGAGACTGAAGCCCTCTGTTTAACTATAGGGCAGGTACAGTGTAGACAGGTACAGTTCAGACTTACCTACACTGTGAGGTATTCAGTGCTGGTCAATGGTGAGAGGCTGACAGCACTGGAGTCTGAAGCCCTCTGTTTATCTGCAGGGCCAGGTACAGTGTGGACCGGTATAGTTCCGGCATCCCCACACTGTGCGGTATTTAGTGCTGGTGAAAGATGAGAGACTGATAGCAGTGGAGACTGAAGCCATCTGTTTATCTGCAGGGTCAGGTACACTGTGTCTTCCCCACACTATGAGGCATTTAGTGACAGCACTTGAGACTGAGACCCTCTGTTTATCTGTAGGGCCAGGTACAGTGCTTACAGGTGCAGTTCAGACTTACCCACACTGTAAGGTATTTAGTGCTGGTGAAGGGTGAGAGGCGGACAGACTAGAGACTGAAGACCTCTGTTTATCTGCAGGGCCAGGTGCACTGTGGACAGGTACAGTTCAGGCTTCCCCACACTGTGAGGTATTTAGTGGTGGTGAAAGACGAGGGACTGCCATCACTGGAGATTGAAGACCTCTGTTTATCCACAGGGCTGGTACAGTGTGGGGCAGGTACAGTTCAGGCTTCCCCACACTGTGAGGCATTTAGTGCTGGTGAAAGATGAGAGACTGCTTGCACTGGAGACTGAAGACCTCTTTTTATCTGCAGGGCCAGGTACATTGTGGACAGCTGCAGTTCAGTCTTCCTCACACTATGAGGTGTAACCCCCCCTCCCCCACAAATGGGGGTTCCCTAAAAGTCTTCCTTGAGCTTGCCTAAATGCTCACTACCAGGCTGGTGTCCTGCATTTTAGCAGTTTAAAAGCTGCCTGGATTGCAGTCATAATTAATCTGAGAGGGAGCTCTGTTAGAAGATGTACTTGTTTGCTGGTCATTTGTTAGAGTAGTAATAATATTACAGTTTGTTCTAACCTGCCTTCTTTGCAGCATGGACAGTTCTGTTTGTTTCTATCATCTTGGTCATTGACTGCTGAAATGGGCCAATCAGTGCATATGGGACTCTAAAATGGGGCCTGCCTACAGGGGCTTGGTGGGGCCAGAATGTGTAGGAATTGTAGTTTGGGGTTTTTGGAGCCTAAAATAACCTGGAAGGGAAGCCCTTGTTGTGACTGACAGACAGATCAGCCAACCAAACCTTTTGGATCTTGGGGAAAGTCCCACACTGCTTTCAGTTTCAGTTAGATCTGAGTTGGGAAGTGAAGAAGTAACAGCTCGAGACAGTTTGAGCAACATTCCATAGTGGATTCACATGGGAGAACTGTTTAAGGGCCTGAGTTTGGTCTGCATGCCTGCTTGCTGTTCTTGAGAAGGAACTTATGCTTTTTCGGACTGAATCTGAATTTGGAGAGTAAATTATGCCACTGAATTGTGACCAGCCTTTAATCTGAAGAAGACAAAAGATTTGTTGAATGCGATCGGCCTGTCAGGACTTCCAGCTACCTCTGAACTCCCGGATTGTGCACAGACTCTGTAATTGTGACTGGAGTGTCATTTGCCTGGTACAGTGGAATTTCCTTACATGTGAATGTGCTGTGTGCTTCTAGTGGGTCGTGATTTGGTTCCCCACTGCGTGTCTGAACTGTGTTTTGCTTGCTGGAGGCTATATCCAGCTCCACGGACAGAATCTGCATCCATTTCCATTTGCCTGGGCCCTGCTACACTGGCCTAGCCAGAATACCTGTTACGCACAGAAAGTCATCAACGGGAGACCAGCCTGGGGATCAGCCCCCTGCTCAATGCCTTGAACAGGAATGACACCTTGGTGATTCGTGTGGGCCCTGCTTCTTCGGGCACTCCAGCTCAACAGCCTGCAGTCTCAATTTCGTCCTGCCTGTGTCCAGTATTGGTTATCATGAGTAAACATCAGGATAGCTCCCTGCAACAACAGCTAAATCTAAAAGTGTTGTCATATGATTGTCTCACTGCCTTTTCTTTCACGAACTGAGCCCTCTGGCTCCGGATTACAAAAAGTGTGTTGTGCATGTTGCTTTCACACACATCACAGGGCCCCAACCAGCTGCAACGTTCCTGGCTAGTCTGCCATTTTCCTACCTGGGTACCCCAGAGTGTGTGACTGTGTAGGGACTCTGAACTGCATGCATAACTGTCTGATTAATATAGCTTTTAAGCAAATCAACCTGATTATGCCCCCCCCCTTGTTCAAGTCCCCTGAATAAATCAGATTTAACTTTGTTTGCATTTAACCTGACTGTGGTTCCAGTTTGTGCCCAAAGTATTCTATTGTTGTCATTTGCTGTGCTTAACCTTGTTTTAGAGAGGGGCCCCATGGTCACGCTAGAGGAACCAGCCCTGGTGGTAAGTGCAAACAGTGTAGGTAATTGCCTGTTGAATAAGGGTCATGGTGAAAGTAATTATTGTATATTGTTCAGGCCACTAGAAGGGAAAGAGGGGGTTTACAGTGTCCCGAAGGGCTGTGCCCAGGTTAGCTTGACCACTAACAACCCTGACCTCTGGGTGGAGGCACCCGTTTCATTACCCAGGCCCCTTTACCTGCTACTAGCCAAACAGGCAGGGGTAGTAGCCCTCGGGATAGCGCCACCTAGGGGTTACATCTTGAAGGCTCACCACTGGGATTTTGTGCCTTCTATTGGCCAAAAGTTATGAATTATTGTTAAAGATTAATGGCTACCCCAGTAGAAATGGCTGTACACCAGTTGGTGGGGTGGTGTATGTGGCAGGAGATCGACAGCTCTAAAGTGTCACAGACTATTGCCTCAGTAGGGGTCCTAGCCACCTGGAGAGTGATAACAAAAGATAGTAAAGACCCTGGGGAGGATGAGCTCCCACCATTATCTGAGAATTTTGAGGAGAAATTTGCTAAGTTGTTGCTGGAGGAAGGGAAAACCATAAAGGACTTTAAGAAACTATTCCTGCCACCTGAGGGTGTTCCTTCCTCAACACCCCCTCCCACTCCAGCACCTGCTACTGCCCCGCCTTCTGTGCCTGTGCCAATTTTGACCCCTATATCTGTACGAGCCATTAGTCACGTCTCCTACCGAAGGCTGAGAATCTTCTCGAGCACCCTCCCCCCCCAGGGGGAGGATGACTGGGAGACTTGGATCGATTATGTTGCCCTCTTGTTACCCAAGTGGCAGTGTGCGGAGGCTGAGAAGCAGAAAAGAATCATAGAAAATTTGAGGGGCCCCGCCCTTGATGCCATTAAATTTTTGAAGTCCATGAACCCTGATGCATCTGCTCAGAAATACCTATCTGTACTTGAAGGCAATTTTGGGAGCATTGAATCAGGGGAGATTTTGATGTGGAAATTCCAAGTTACCAAACAATGGAAGGGGGAAAGTTTGCCTGCGTATGTTACTCACCCAGAAAGAGCTCTGCAGAAAGCTTACCGGAAAGGTAGGGTAGCAGCCAGTGATTTGAACCATGTGAGATTGGGGCACATACTGCAACATGCCAAGCATTCTAAACTACAGATCATCCCGTTAAGGTTCCAGGATAGAAGAGATAACCCACCTGACTACTGTGACTTGATAAAAGAACTCTGGGAGGTAGAAGGTGAAGAGGGAGTTTGTAATAATAGGGTGAGTGCAGCCCAAGTGATCATGGCACCAGAAAGCCCTTCTGAAATGGAGACCACTACGAGTGTCCTGCAGTGGGCTAAACGGTGGGGGGAGGAGTTGCTGAAGGAAGTCAGAAAAGTACAACCGGGTGCATTCACTGAGGTATCCCCTGTTGACAGAGACCCTGGCCCCTGTCAGGACACGACTGTTATGGGGGTGGGGGTGCACCCTCAGGCATCCTCTATTGAGGGTGGCTTCTCGGCTGAGCTCATGGAATTGACTGCCACCCTAAAGGAACTTTTGAGACATGGTACATTACCAGTAGAAGTCAGATCACAATCTCTCATCGATGCTCCCATATCTCCTGCTATGTTTTCCCCAAGGATACCCCGAGAGCCTGATATTTGTCACAATTGCGTCAAGGATGGCCACATGAAGAGGGAATGCCGGTCTCAGAAGAACGTAGAGAAAGTGGTGAACCAGCTTCAAGGAGAGCTTCGGAAAATGAGTCAGTGGTCAAGTTGTGCACGAAATGATGCAGTGAAGGCTTCGGCCATCCTAACTGAAATCCCTCTGTGGATAAATCATCTATCCAGGCCCCTGCTGTTGTCCCTCCAGACTGATCAAAAATAGTGGGCCCTTCAAAGAAGACTACTGTGGCTGTGAATGGTATTCCTACTTGGGCTGTGCATGACAGTGTGTCGCAAGTGACCACTGTATTTCAGGACTGGTATGACAAACACTTACCTGATGTGCCATTACAGTCCCTGGAAGGCCTACATGTGTGGGGGCTGAGTGACAAGTCTTATCCCTACCTAGGATATGTCTGCCTCTGGTTGTCTTTTCCTGCAACTGTAACTGGTGTAGAGAAGCAAGTGAAGACACTGACCCTAGTGTGTCCCCCCACTGGACTGTATGATGGGATTCCCCTGTTAACTGGAACAAATGCCCACATGTTTGGGAGACTAGCACAACTCTGCCATGAGAAACAAGGGCAACTGACTGGATGGGCTCTAAGAATTCCAGCCTTAGTAAAAAGGTCATATGACTTACAAGAGAAACCCAATGAAGAGGACCCAGATGAGCCAGCAGGGATAGTGTGGAAAAAGGAGCCTGACTCCTAATGCCCAGTGCACAATCCATGGAGAAGTCTGCCTAAAGAGAAACGTAAGGAACAAAATACTAATGTTGGATGCACCAGGTGATGGAAAGTTGTTTTTTTTTTAAATTCAACTTTTTAATTGTTTTTCATTATAAACCATTCACATGGAAATGTTGACAAGAAAAACAGTACAAGTCATGTCTTCTAACTAATCCCTTCCCCCCTTCCCCACCCTATTCTTCCCCGAGTGTGTCTATATTGAAATTAAATATTAAAGGAAGGATTGAATATTATTGCTTGTCTACAAGATAGTACAAATGAAGAGTTAGAAATGAAATATATCTTAATGTAAATATAGGGCATAGACTGTACCCCATTTTCTGTCAAAAGTTTGAAGTTTGTTGTTTGAGCTTGCTATGAGATGTTCAAGTTCGGAAGCAAGCAGAAAGTTCATTTAGCCATTCATTGTAGGAGATTGTGAGCTGGTCCATCCAATGGCGTAACACTAATTTCTTGACAACAATTGAAATTAAGGCCATGTGGTATCTTCTTTTTCTTACTCTAATGGTGTTGCAAACACCTAGGATACAGACTTCAATGTTAAAGAGACCATCTAAGCCTAGCAGGGGATCTAATTTGGATTGAATTGTCTGCCACAAGGAGGACACTTTTTCACATTACCCGAGAATGTGCAATATGTTCCCTTCTGAGTTGTCGCATCTAGAACATACTGAAGAGGATAAATGGCCAATTTTGACAAGTTTAACAGAAGTGTAATACATATAATTGAGAATATGATATTGTGTAAGTCTAAGTCTGTCCTGAGGGATGTAGATGTGTAGATCCTTCCAGATCTGTGTCCAGTTTAATATTGTGTCAGGTGCCAAGTTACCCCAGATTTTAGAACCCCGAAGTGGTTCAGGATATCTCAGAGATAAGAAGTAGGAGTATAATAAGGAAATTCCATGTGGTTCATCTGCTATGTCATTTAATTGAGTCAGGATGGGAGACAAGTTGGGAGGATATGGGGCAGGCCCGAATAGCTGACTTATTAAGTGTCTCAGCTGGAAAATCTTGAAAATGTTTACTTGAGGTGCTTGAAATTTCTGGATGATATCAGGGGAGCCAAGAAGAGAACCCGATGAGTACAGATGAGCAACTGTAAGTTCTCTTAATTGTGGCTGCCAACCCAGTGTTAGACAGGAGCTACCTATCTTAATATTTGGGTTGAGAATAAGAGGTTGGGAGGAGTCTTTCTGAGGACAAATCTTAAGAAAGGACCAAAACTGAGAGAAGACTCTAACTGAACCGCCTATGGGCAGGTTTTTGAGGGGTGCTGATAGGTTCCTCCAGGGCAAATAAAAAATGATAGGAGCAGTTAAGTTAGGTGTATGAAGAAGTTATTGTTCTGTGTGCCTCCATGTGGGAAAATATTCTTTGTCGGTGCTCGTCAGCCATTGTCCTATTTTAATAAGATGACTGGACCAGTCAATAGGAAGTTTGGTAAATGAAGGCCACCCAGATCTTTGGAAAGACTCAGTTTGAAGTAGGCACACCTGGGATGTTTATTCAGCCAGATGAAATTGGCTATGAGGGAGTGAATATGGAGGGAAAATGTCAAAGGCAACCAGATATTCAACATACTCAGAGGATAAAAAATTCTAGGCAGAACATTAATTTTGATAGTGTTTATTCTTCCCAATGGAGAAATTGGGAGACGCTCCCATCTCTTAAGATCTTGTATATTGGACAATAGGTTATCCAAATTCAGCTTTTTGGTAAGAACGGAATCAGTTGTTAACATAATCCCCAGGTATTTGAGTGAATGAGAGGACCATTTCATGCCAAAAGATGAAAAGTCAGCCTTATGAGCGTGATGATTGAGGGGAAAAATCATAGTTTTAGTCAAGTTTAATTTGTAATTGGAGAAATGGCTAAATTGAGAAATGACCTCAAGAGTGTCCTTTAGCGAGATGGTGGGTCGCTACAAATCCAAGAGAATATCATTAGCGCACACTGATAGTGTAAAGTTAGATTTTAATACCTGAATCCCTTGAATTTGAGGGGATAATTTAATGTGTCTAATGAGAGGTTTTAGAGATAGGTTAAAGAGAAAAGGTGAAAGGGGGCAACCTTGCCTAGTGCCGATGAAGAGAGGGAAGCGGGAAGAAAAGACTCCATTACAATATATCTTAGCAGTGGGGGAAGAGTATATGTTTTGCACCAATGAATAAAACTAGAGGGGAAGCCCATAGCTTGGAGAGTGGACGAGAGGAAGTCCCAATCTACTCTATCAAAGACCTTTTCAGCATTTAGAGAGATAAGAGCCATAAGAGAAGGAGAAGATTGGGCAGCCTGAAAGATATGGTCTAGTTTCAGAATATGATCTCCTGTGGATCTTTTGGGTATGAAACCTACTTGTTCCAGACTCAGTAGAAGTGTCCAGACTTTCCTGATGCGTGTAGAGAGAATTTTTGTGAGAATTTTTATGTCACAGTTTAAAAGGGAAATGGGATGATAACTAGATGGTTGTGTAACTGGTTTGTCTGGTTTGGGAATAAGAACTATAGTGGCTTTGAAAAGTGATGGGTCCAACGTATCTGCCTGAATAATATATTCATAGAGCTGCAGTTACAAAGGGGACAGATCCTCGGAGAAATTTTTATAAAAATTAGAGGGATAGCCATCAGGACTTGGTGCTTTGTTGAGAGCTAAGTTATTAATAGCTTCACTTACTTCAATGAGAGAGATGGGGGAGGAAAGGGTGGTGTGGTGATGCTCCAGAAGACATGGAAGATGAGCAGAATCCAAATAGTCTTCTATGGCTTGAGACTCCGGGGAAGAAGGATTTTTTACCGTATAGCTTACAATAATAATTTTCAAAGACTAAAGCTATGTCACGGAATGCAGTCTTGATAGAGCCATCTGGGGCAATGATCGAGGGAATCAGTCTGGAGCTTTCAAGCTTTCGTAAACAGAGGGCTAGAAGTCTACCAGCTTTTTCTCCTTGGTCTACATATTTAGAGCATGCTTTCAAAAGGGAGTATGCAACTTTTTTCTAAGAATGTCTGCATATTTGTTTCTCAGTAGAAGTAGGAACTAGAAGGGGGACAGGATCAGATCTGTACAGTACAGTAGCTTCTTCTTGTTGTTTTTACATTGTTTCTTGTGGATTCTACTTGGTAGAAGGTTATTTCTTTTCTTTCTTACTACTTCTAAGGGGCTAGCAGGGTACTGTTTGGGGCTGTTGGAATTTTGAAGCCTGTTTTGGTAGCTATAAATGGGCTCATTTGTTTGATGTTTCACTGTGTTGCAGGCTACATTTGTAGAGGCCTATTTCTTCTGATTTAAAAACATAAGTGGTGTGATTTAACTGGGTCTGTTTCTTTGAATTGGAGACCTATATCTTCTAATTTCAAGCCTATTTTGATGTGTTGTTGGTGAAGCTGTTTGGAGTCCTGTTTCTTTGGGTAACAAACCTATTTTGGGGGCTTTGAGTAGAATTGTGATTCATTGTTGCTGGCTTCACTAGTTGCAAAGCCTAGTACAGAGTGGAGGAATGGTGCTAATGGTCTGACCAGGGGCCTCAGCTACCTGATTGTTTCTGGAAGACTTGGGCTGGTCACCCCAAGCCCCTCACACCACCCCCCTTGCCCATTATTTCCTTTATACCAGGGGTTCTGACATTAGTTCCTCAAACGGGCAAAGGATATGCACCTGTCATAGCAGAAGCAGACATCCAGGAAAGGAACAGCAGCAAGTGAAGAGGTGACTGCTATCTCAGTGGAAGGGAAGTAAATGCAAATCTAGGAGATTTCATTGGTACTTCTTTGCATTGCTATTGCATTGGGGAAAGGAGGAGTAGGAGTTTTAAGAAGGTTGTGCAATAGCTACTTAAAGTCTCTTTTTGAGTGTGGATACGAAGGATAGGAATATAAAAAGCAGTTGCTCAATCTATCTAAACGTGTACAACAAAGGGGGTAAGGGAAATAAAGAAAAGAATGTTTTGCACTGATAGAGGGGGGAGACAGGAGACTTGGGGGAGTGTTTGGTATCCTGCATCTGGAAGGTGGGGGTCACTGGTGGGCAATGACAGCAATGGGTAGGGTGGTAGGCTGCAACAACTGCGGTGCACCAATCTTTCTAAAAATTGCCTGGAGTGTGGGAGGATGTTTAATGTGCAACCACATAGAGAAACTTAGAAAGGAGATTGAGGGTCTGCAGGAGGAACTAAGACATGCAAGGCAGATTGGGGTGGGTTTAGCCCAATACTGGAGGGAGGAAGAAGGGGAGATGAGGGAGGGTGATTTAAGCCAACAGTGGTGAGGAGAGGGTCAGAAGAAGGGAAGCAGAGACAAAGGGGCCCAGGTCAGGAAGAACGATTGCCAGGGAAACCAGGTCAGGAGACAACAGACAAATGGAAGGAGGAGATGGGGACTTGTGAGGGGAGGTGAAGAAGTGGCAAAAGTCATGGAGTGGAAAGGAGAGAACAGGTTAGTATGCAGAGAGAGGGAGCAGGCATTTGTGAAGGATCTTCAGAAAATAGTTTTGCACTGCTAGAGAGGAAGAAGGTGGAAGAGGGAAATGATGAAATTAGAGGAGTAATTGATAAATGCCTGGACCAAACTGGAGGCGGGGAAGTTCTGCTGGGAGAATTGCAACAGGGGTAAAAGGGGAAATAATGTGCAGGAGGAAGAAGAGGAGCTGGAAATGAGAGAGGAGAGAGGAAGCAAGCAGGAGTGAGAGTGGTGGAATCTTAGTGCTGGGGACCCAATACTAAGAGGAGTCAGGTGGGATAGCAAGGGAGAGGCATAGTCACATTTGGGTGGAGGCCATGCCAGGAATGACAGTGGAAAGGGTGGGACAATCTGTTCTGAAATATGATAGAAGGGGTAGGGACAAGCCTCATTTAATTATACATCTTGGGACAAATGACCTGGCTGACAAGGCAGTAGATATAGTCCAGAGGAGGTTTGAGGAACTAGCACATTTATGTGAGGGGCAGAAAGATCAGGAACTTTTTCAGAGATACTTCCAGTGCCCGAGGCAAGCACAACAAGAAAGTTGAGAATAGAGGAATTTAACGGATGACTAAGAATCTGGTGTTGTTCTAAAGGGTATGGGCTGTTGGGGGGGTGGAGAGGGACCTGGGACGACAGTAGTCTCTATGCCAAGGACAGACTACACTTGAGTGAGGAGGGAAAGAAAGTGTTGAAACAGAGGATGGAAGAGTACATAAAGGAAGTTGGGAATTTAAACTAGGAGCGGGGGTGGCAATTGGGCAAGAGATATGCAGAGACTACAGGTTGGGAAACCATATGAGTTTACCCCCATAACAGTGACAAATGACAAATGGCAAGTACTATTGGTGATGCTAGGAAAGGAGGGCAGGATGGGAGTGGGGGAAAGGTTGGAAGGTGGTTACCCTTAATGCTAGGAGCCTTGGGAGGAAAACTGCAGAGTTACAGGTGCTCATGGCAGAGGGAGAGGTGGACATTGCAGCCATCACAGAAACATGGGCCACCCAATACAATGACTGGGACCTGTCTGTACCAGGGTACAGGATATTTCGTAGGGACAGGGTGATTGGGAAAAGAGGGGGTGTGGCACTATATGTGAAGGAAGGACTGAAGTGTGTAAGGGAGGAAGGGGAAGATGGTAGTACAGAGTCACTTTGGATGCAAATCCAGGATTCCAAGAATAGGATTCTTAGAATGGGAGTGGTATGCAGGCCACCATCTCAGATGGAGGAGTTAGACAGGGAACTAGCAGAACAGATCAGGAAGACCTATGAGAAGGGTAGTGTGGTGATTGTGGGGGACTTCAACGTGCCAGGAGTGGACTTGAGTACCCCAACAACCAGGAACAGAAGGGAGCAGGTACTGCGGATGCCTTCAGGACAGCTTCCTGCTGCAAATGGTCAGTGAACCAACCAGGTTAGGAAATATCCTTGACCGTGTGCTGGCAAATGGGGACTTTGTGAGAGAACTTACAGTGGAGGAACCGCTGTTGGGAGTGACCACCACTCAGTATGGTTCACATTGGATATGGGCAAGGAAGGAGTGGAATCGGGCACAAGAGTGATGGACATCAGGAGGGCTGACTTCGGGAGGATGGGGGAAGTGGTAAAAGGGTACCTGGCCGGAATTCAATCTAGTATGAACACTAACCAGAGGTGGGAGCTCATAAAGCTGGGGATAGTGGAGGCAACCAAAACCTGCTGCAAGGCCCACAGCAAGAAGGCTAGGGCTAAGAAACCAAGCTGGTTGAGCAAGGAGGTCATGGAAAAGGTAAGGAGAAAAAGAGCTGCCTTTAGGAAGTACAAGAAAACAGGGAGGGAGGAGGACGGGAGGAGTGCCCGACAGTATCGAGAGAGGTGACCAGGGCAGTAAGGGGGCAAAACATCTGAGAAACTTAGAGCTAGCACGGTGACAAAATGGGAGAAGGACTTTTAGGGTACATCAGGGAGAAAAGGATCTGTAAGGACCACATTAGTAAGGATTAGGAAGGAGGGGGATTGGGTGGAAGAGGGAGGTGTATACAGGCAGAAGCACTAAATGAGTACTTCTGCTCAGTATTTACTAAAGAGAAGAGGGGGGTGACACCCAAGGGGGGAGAAATGGCAGAAACGGGGGGAAGGGGTGACAGATGGGAAAATCATGGAGGGCAGAGTTCAGGAGGGTTGAAGGCATTGAGGGTGGACAAGGTGCCAGGCCCAGATGGCATCCACCCCAGGGTACTGAAGAAGCTGGCAGAGGTCCTTGCAGGACCTTTGGCAGACCTATTTAATGCCTCACTACATTCGAGGTGTGTACCTCAGGACTGGAGGATGGCTCATGTGGTGCCCCTCCACAAGAGTGGCCCCAAGGATGAACTGGGAAACTACAGACCAATGAGCCTCACATCCATCGTGGGTAAGCTAATGGAGACTATCCTGAAGGAGAGGCTGGTGGCCCTCCTAGAGGCCAAAGGACTACAGGACAGCAGACAGCATGGCTTCATATGGGGCAGATCCTACCAAACCAACCTGGTGGAGTTCTATGACTGGGTAACTAGGCAACTGGACAGGGGCCATGCAGTGGATGTCCTGTATCTGGACTTCAGTAAGGCATTTGACTCAGTGCCGCATGGAAGGTTGGGAAGTAAGTTAGTAGGCACAGGGGCAGGTGCAAAGCTGGTGAGATGGGTAGGAAACTGGCTTCAGGGAAGGCAATAGAGGGTGGTGGTGGGTGGGGAGCTCTCACACCCAAGGGTAGTGACGAGCGGTGTTCCACAGTGCTCGCTGTTGGGACCAGTGCTGTTTGGGATATTCATTGCAGTCATATCATGGGACATCAAGAGCAAGATCAGTCTGTTTGCTGATGATACCAAGGTAGGAGCTGTGGTGGATGACCTAGGGGGATGGCAGGAGTTGCAGGATGATCTGGCAAAGCTTGAAACCTGGTCAGACACCTGGCAACTGAGGTTTAATGCCAAAAAGTGCAAGGTGCTGCATTTTGGGATGAAGAACCCAAGGAGGAGTTACCAGCTGGGGGGAGTGCAGCTAGCCTAGTCAGAGGTGGAGAAGGATCTGGGGGTGCTCATTAAAGGATCAATGAACAACTCGGCACAATGTAGAAAGACAGCTGCAAAGACCAACAAAATGCTGGGTTGTATTGCAAGGGGTATATCCTCGAGGAGGGAGAAGGTGATTCTGCCACTGTATAGGTCATTAGTTAGACCGCACCTGGAGTACTGTGTGCAGTACTTGGGCCCAAATCTGAAGAGGGACATTAAGTTACTGGAGGGGGTGCAGCACAGGCTGGGCCAAAGATGATCAAGGGGCTGGGGGACTTATCATACGAGAGGAGGTTGAGAAGTTGAACATGTACCTCACTGGAGGACAGGAGGGACGGGGAACATGATTGAAACCTTTAAATACATGAAGGAATAAACAAGACAGATACAGAGGGCTGTTCAAAGTAAGGGATGGGAGGGACACCAGGGGCCATGATATGAGACTGGAGGGAGGAAGGTTCAGGAAGGAGATGAGGAGATACTTTTTTACAGAGAGGGTGGTGGCTGGGTGAAATGCGTTACTTGCAGAAGTGGTATCCAGTAGAACAGTGTAATGCTTCAAAAGGGGATGGGAGAGGACAAGGGGGAGGGTTAATGAAGGGGAAGGGTGGAAGGGAGGGGAAGGGCAGCTGCAGAATAAGGAGTGCTAGCTGCACGTTCGAGCAGACTTAATAGACCTCTAGGCCTTTATCTGCTGGCAAATTTTGTATGTTCGTATGTTCGTATTTAGAGAGGCAGGTGAGGCAGATGCAGAAAAGGCTAGTTCAGTGGCTCTGATTTGAGATAAAAGTGTTAATGCCTCTTTCTCTCTTGATTTTGTCGTATAAGAGGACATTTTAATAAGTTCTCCCCGAAAGTAGCATTTAAGTGCACCACATTCAATGTCTGCTTTTGTGACTAATCCTTTATTATGTGCAGCAAATGACTGTAAAAGTGAAGAGATCTTCTCAGTATGGGATTTGCCTTTCAAGAATGTGTGTTCAGCTTCCAAGAGGAGTCTTTTTGCATGTCAGAATCAGGGGATATAACTATCCAGGCTTCGGAGTGGTCTGATAAAACAATTGGGTCTATTCTGGTTTGGCATAAGCTGGATAGTAAGGGAAGACTGATCAGTATATAGTCAAGCCTGGACCAAGAATGATGGGTGGGCGAGTAAAAGGAGTAGAGACGGTGAGAAGGGTTAAGGATACACCACGGATCACATAGACCCAGCATGTCAATAAAATCTCTTAGGGCTCTTTGGGGATGGGAAGGGCATTTCAACGGTAAGTATGAATGGTCCAGGTCTTGTGTGGGTGGGACATTCCAATCTCCACCCAATATTAAGGGAGTAGGTAGTAATGAGGCTAATTTGTTCGTAAGTTCCATAAAGAACTGTGCATCTCCTCCGACTGGTCCATAGAGGCATCCTAGGACTAACTCTGTATGGTGAATAGTTCCCTTAACCAGGATAAATCTACCTTCAGGATCAGAAATAGTCAAGGCAGCTTGGAATGGAACATTATTCATTATCAGAGTGGCTACCTGTCTGCTCGATGAAGAGTTGCCAGAGGCAAAGACTTGAATTACTTCTTGCCTGCGTAGCCATGTGGTCTCTTTAACAATGAGATGGGTCTCCTGTAAAAAAATGATATTGGCATGCAGCAAGGCACAATGTTTTACAACGTAATATCACTTAGTAGGGTCCCTAACACCCCTAACATTCCATGTCACAACTTTAAAGGTTGTACTCCCCATTTTGTATAAACAAAAAGAACAAAAGGAAAGACAGGTATCTCCCACGTTTGTGGAACATAAGACACACTCCATCCCTCCCTCCACCCTCCCTATACATCAATCTGATAGTCCCCCAAATTCCATTGTGAATATAAAAAACGCCAACTAGCATTTCAAACTGCAAATGCCAGATATACAGTATATGAGCCTTTTAACCCGTGAGTAGGGGACAATGGTAAAGATACGAGAGTATACTAACCCATCCCCTTCCCTTGAGGATACAGGAAATATTAATTTGTCCAGTAACAACAACATGGTTATCAAGACTACCCATTTCCCCCATCTAATTGAACTATTTACATTATCTTCCTCTAGAAATTCAAATATGTAACAAGTAAAAACAAGCATTTGTCAATGCCAAATGTTTGCTTGCTGGCATTGGCATTGGTAGTGTAGGAGTTAGACAGCTGCATAATAGGAATGTCAGTAAAGTATTGAACTGAAGCCAACCCCATCACCACCCTGCAGAGACTGACAGGCATTGGGGTGTGCCTTTGGAGTTTCAGACATAATGGCCACGCCATTTCACCACACCCTACCCTGCAGACACTGACAAGTGTCAAGGTGTGCCTTGGGGTCTTTGGCCCTTATGCTCACCCCATTCCATCAGGAAATACGGTGAGATGGGTGCTGTACAGGACAATGGGGTGAACTCTGAGGCTGAAGAGTCCAAGGCACACTTCGATGCCTCGCACTGGCTGCAGGGTGTGGAATGGTTATGAGCATTACAGGCGAGAATCCCAAGTCACACCCCTGATGCCTGTCAATCTCCTCAGGGTGGGGTGTTATGGTTGGAAACCCTAATGCCTCAGGCGTTCATTGACATTTTCACTCCAAATTTTCAACATGGGTTTTTTGTGACCCACAACTTATGAACAGTGACAATATCAGTTCGTTAGCCGAAAGCTGATTTTGCACAGTGACTATGCCATTTGGCATCACAGATACGAAAACACATTTCGAACAGGATGTGAAAAGTGACAGCTGTACTGTTCATAAGGAAGTGTGGAAAAATGCTAGTGGTGAAAATCTGGACTGAAAATATTAGAAATCCATGAACTTATGAGGGTGCATGGAAAGTGCGCAATGGTCACTCGTAACACAGACTTTTTTCATCAGATTTTTAACATAGCAATTTTAACACCTCTGCTCATGAACAATGCCACTGTGATTTTCTTAATCTGTCCCAAACATTGATTTCGCACACCGACTGAGCCATTGTGCGTTACATGCACGGAAACACTTTTTGGGCAAGATGTGAAAATGACAGCTGTACTGCTCATAAGGAGGTGTGGTAAAATGGCAATGTTGAAAATATGGATGAAAATATTGAAAATTTGGGAACTTATAAGCGTGCATAGGAACAGGCATATGCATGCTTGTAAAACAGTCATTTTAGGAATTTTTCACCAAATTTCAATATAGGGTTTTGGGGCCTACCTCATGAACTGTGACACTGTCATTTTGTAATCCATCCCGAAAGGTGGTTCCAATGCAGTGACCGCAAAAATCACCTTTCGGGCCTGATTAACAAAATGACAGTGACAGAATCTCATGAGGTGGGGTCCCAAAACCCCATGTTAAAATTTGGGGAAAAATTCCAAAAATGCCTGAGATATGCATCAAAGTTGAAAAACCTTATTTATTCCATTATACAGCTTACCGCATTTCCTCAGTTCGCGGTCGGCTTTGAAGAGTGCAGACGTGTTCCTGGTCCACCAAAGATTGTCGCACAGGACTCAGAGGTAAGTATGGGGTGAGGTGAGGGGTGTGGGAGGCAGGGTGAGAGGGTGGGCGTGGGTGGGTCACCTAGGTGGGAGTGGGTCAGACAGTCAACCAGAGAAGGTTTTTCTTGCAGGTTTTTTTTTTCACTTAGACGACAAGGGACTTGTGCCAATCTGGGGCGGGCTGCCAGCATGGCAGCTGGAAGGCTGTTTGGGGGGCAGTGGAGCCGATGGGGGATTGGGCACCCCCATCAGCCATGTAGACTGTTGCCACACTGAGGTGGACTCCCAGCGTGGCACCTGGTAGTCTCTTGGGAGGGACAATGGAGCCAACAGGGGAGTGGGCACCCCAACCGGTCATACATACTGTTGCCACACGGAGGTGGGCGCCCAGCGTGGCACCTGGAACTCTGTTGGGGGAGCGCAGCAGAGCCAATGGGGGATTGTGCACCCCCATCGGCCATACAGTGTGTGTGTTGGGGGGGATGCATGAGCACGCAATATGTGTGTGTGTGTGTGTGTGTGTGTGTGAGGAGCGCATGAGCACGCAGTATTTTATCGCTGCTCACTGAAGCGTAGCTCTCCCTTTCAACTGTACAGCACTGCATTTTCAACTGCTGTCATAGACAGCTGCAGCATTCATTGGCGAACTGTGGTCATGCCTGAAAACACACTGACTGAATTGGAAAACAGGGTGCCACACCTACGAAAACTCGAATGATGGCACTGTGTTTCTTGTACATGCGTGCAAGCAAACATAAAAAAGCAGTATTAGAAGAGGATGAACCCTATTGTACGTGGTTCCATTTTCCGTGGCAGGATGGTTAGGAAAAATAAAAGCAAACTGTTTTATATACCCAGTGAATAGGAGCAAGCACAATCCCCCCACCGATCCAGTTTGTGGTGCCATGCAGGACTACAGCATTCCTCTCGCTCTTCTCCCCCCCTTATGTTATAATTGAGATATTAATCTGGGGACCCTAGAAATAGATAGAGCAGTAGCTTACCTGGCCTTCCTTACTTTATGCAGGTAGTCGCCGATGAGGCCAAAAATTCCTGCAATGTATGCTCAGGATCCATCATGTGGATAAAATTAAACGTGGCAGAGGGTATAATGCTTGTTCGGTAAAATAATGGCGCTCGTTTAAGAACAGAACCCTCCGACATTTAGCCTAAATCCTTTAATGCCTTTAGCTTATTTGAAGAGGCTATCAGATCGTTATAGCGGCAGGGACATAAACATAAAACAACAAGCAAAAATTATTCATCTCACCCATTACCCCGGAGCGTCCTGGGGGAATCAATTAAGTCTGGCACCAGTGCTCAACTAATCCTACCCACTGGAAACAGCAGTTTAATACTGAGTTCCCTTGGATGGATTCCTGAGAGATGGTTAGGGGTTAAGAGCCAGCTTCCAACCCCCTGAAGGACAGATGCTCGTGGCCGACTCAAGTTGGGAAAATTCATGGATGAGCAACAGTATCCCCTGAAGGCCACTGTTACACCTTCCTCTAACTATTAGGAGGTGAGTGATCCTGAGGGAATTTAAACAAAACAACATTAGTTAAACAGATTAAAACAGCTACTCAGTCACCAGAATAAAGAAAGTTCAGGTGGAACTGAAAAGAGCAGGAAGTCTCTGCTTCAAGTCTTCCTTGACAGCTTCGGGAGTGTCATAGGAGTACCAACTATCACTGATGCAGATCTGGAGATGAGCTGGATATGACATTTTGAATTTCATTTCAGCAGCAATTATTTTTGAAACTATGGGATGAAAGGCATTTCTTTTTTGATGAGTTTCCAGGGGAAAGTCCTGTGTGATACGCAGAGGTCTGTCCTCCCAAAGGATAGCCTGGAGCTTTCAAGTCTTGAACAATGCATGCTGTTTCTCCAAGTAGCTGAGGAATTTTAGGATTATGGGTTTCAGAGGTACTCCTTCTGGGGGTCGCGGTCTCAGTGACCTGTGTGCTCACTCAATTTGGTATCCAGGAATAAAAGGGGATGGGCCCACGGCTTTGGCTAGCAATCTCTGGATAAAGGCAATTACATTGGTACCTTCTTCTGATTCAGGTAGGACAAAAATAAGGATATTGTTTCTTTGACTCCTTCCTTCCAGGTCTTCTGTTTTTGATTGGAGTTTGGCAATCTGTTGTCGAAGTTGACTATCTGTAGGTCGGTTTGGTCTTTCCAGGCCTCCAGTGATGAGGCCCTGGCATCCATGTCCCCTATTTTCCTCCCCAGGTCACCCATGTTGGATCTTAAAGATTTCAGCTCCATTGAGATATCTTCTAGAGTTTCCCTAAAGGGAAGCAGCTCTTGTAGGAATCTATCCTCGGTTAGAGGAGTAACTGTTGATGTATGTGAGGTTGCACGAACAGGCTGGTTCCCTTGAGCTTTTGTGTTTTTTGGCACATTCCGCGGTGAGGTCTGCGGTGTGTGGTGTGGTGGGGCCTGTTTCATCTCTAAATCCATTACAGCATTAATTCCACCAATAGCAATGTAAAATGATGATATAATTTGTTGATAGGATGGCAGGCTCCAGTAGAAGTCGACTGAAATGTAGAATTCCCTCTTAAAAATTGTATTTAGACAGGTTGTAGGGGAGGGAAAAGAGAGCTCTTCCTAAGGTCTGCTTCTCAGTCTGCAGGCATCACGTGACTCCAGGTGATGGAAAGTTGCCAGAAGAATTATTGGTTAAATCCAGCATCTTGCCTACCCGTGCCCATGCCTATGCACGACAAGTGATGGTCCATATTCGAAAAGTGACAGATCGGGATGTCCGGGTGAACAGAGGGTGCACTCTAGCTATGGTACACTGTGCAGACACTGCAGTATTACCCAATAACAAGTACTCTGGCCAAAATTAGAGAGTGACCCCGGACTTATTTGACTTTGGTGATTCCCCGCCGCTAGCTGAATAGAAGGCTAGGATTAGCAAGAAACTCGCCCAGCTAGACCAAGTGTTTTCATTAAAAGAATGGGACGTGGGGTGTGTCCAGGGTGCAGAGCATCATATACACCTGCATGATGACCGGCCATTTCTAGAGAGATCCCGACGCCTCACCCCAGTGGACAAAGATAATATGAGGAGACACATGCTCACTGTTGGCATGATACAGGAATCAAGGAGCCCATATGCCTCTCCCATTGTGCATAAGAAGAATGGGTCGGTGAAAACGTGCGTTGATTATCAAACCCTGAACCGGTGGACAGTCCCAGATCAATACACCATGCCCTGTATACAAGATGCCCTGGATTGCTTGAATGGGAGCAAATGGTTCTCAGTACTTGATCTTCGCAGCGGATATTACCAGATTCCGATGGCCACGGAGGACTGTGAGAAAATCACCTTCACCTGTCCTTTGGGGTTCTGTGAATTCCTGAGAATGACACAAAGGATTTCGGGTGCCCCGGCCATCTTTCAGCAACTGATGGAATGTGCGGTGGGAGATATGATCTGGCTGAAATGCCTAGTGTACCTAGATTATGTCATTCTGTTTGGATGCACATTAGAGGAGTATGAGACCTGACTGTTTGAAGTCTTAAGACTTCAGCCTCAAGCTGTCCATTGACAAGTGCCATTTTTTTCAAAACCTCCATGAAATATGTGGGGCACATAGTATCTGCAGAAGGGATAGAGACCGATCCCAGTAAGGTCGAGTCACTGACTACTTGGCCTCAGCCCCATAACTTGAAAGAACTACAATGTTACCTGGGGTTCTGTGGCTACTACCGCAGGTTCATAAAAGACTATTCCAAGGTTATTCACCAGCTCCTGAATCTCACCCAGGGTTACCCCCCTACCAACCATAAATACAAGAAAGGGACTGTCAAAGAACATGAGAAAGTATACTTCCAAACAGGTGAACCTTTTGGGCCCCACTGGACACCCGAATGTGAAGCAGTTTTCCACTAAGTCATATACCAGCTCACCCATGGCCCCATCCTCGCCTATGCTGACGCTACCAAGCCCTATGTGCTGCATATGGATGCTAGCCTACCGGGCCTAGGAGCTGTACTGTATCAAGACCATGAGGATGGTTTGAGACCTGTGGCTTTTGCCAGCAGGAGCTTGCCCTCATCAGAACAAAACTATCCTGTGCACAAGCTGGAGTTCCTTGCCCTAAAATGGGCCATTGTTGACCAGTTTCATGAGTACCTCTATGGAGCAAAGATATTGGTGAAGACTGACAATAACCCATTAACCTATGTACAGACTTCAGCTAAGTTGGACACCACTGGGCACCGGGTGGCTCTCTGCTTTATCAATCTATGATTATGCTGTCGAATACAGGCCAGGACTGAACCATATTGATGCTGATGCCCTGTCACGAAGGGCAGTCTCCAAGAGTGATTTGGTCAGGTTGTCTGAACCTGACATCTGAGCATTGTGCCAAAAGTTTGATAGAGATAAACAGATGTCTGCGGACACAGTGGACTGTCTAGTAGATTGCTTGGGCCCTCCTGATACCTGCATACCGGCTGCCTATTGTCATTTCTCTGCTCTAGATATTAGTGCACTACCTTAACTTGACAATGACAGTATTCAGTGGGCTCAATCCCAGAATCCTATGATTCAATCTGCATTGATGCCCCGGTGCAGGGAAAGATGTGTCTAAGTTGCGTTCCCCTGACTTGCGAACTGCCCTATTGTTTAAAGAAGGCCCCAGGTTGAAGTTACTCAATCAGCTGTTATACAGAGAGACAGTGGATCATAGTGGTCAAGAGGACAAGCAGCAATTGGTCCTGCCCACAGCCTTTAAACACTTGGTACTGAGGTCCCTCCACAATCACATGGGGCACCTTGGTGTTGACAGGACTCTCGACCTGGTACAATCTCGATTCTACTGGCCCAAGATGGGGGACGATGTTGAGCACCATGTAAAGACATGTAATTGTTGCCTCCAAAGAAAAGCTGTGCCTCAGAGGGCTGTCCCCTTGTCAGTATCACTACCAGTGCCCCCATGGAACTGGTCTGCATAGATTTTTTGTGTTTAGAACCTGATCTACAGAATATTGGCAATGTGTTTGTGGTTACGGATCATTTCACACGGTATGCACAAGCTTTTCCAACTAAAGATCAAAAAGCCTCTACCTTGGCCAAGGTGCTAGTGGAACAATTCTTCGTCCACTGTGGTGCCCCCCAGCGGATCCACTCTGACCAAGGCAGAGACTTTGAAAGTAGGCTAACCAAAGAAATGCTCTCTCTGTGGGGGGTGCAGAAGTCAAGAACCACCCTTATCACCCACAGAGGGACCCTCAACCAGAATATTTTAATTGCACCCTTCTAGACATGCTGGGTACCCTCCACCCAAAAGACAAGCATAAGTGGAGCCAGCAGATTAGCACCTTGGTACACACGTACAATTGCACCAAAAATGATGCTACTGGGTTCTCCCCCTACCGCCTCATGTTTGGAGTGAGGCACGCCTGCCAGTTGATGTCTGTTTTGGGGTCTCTCCAGATGGGTTCTGAGCTGAAAACTACCTGCAGTATGTACAGAAACTGAAAGCTCAATTGAACCATGCATATCAACTGGCCCAGACAATGGCCACTAAAAGAAATCTCACCAACAAAGAGCGCACGACAAGAAAGAAAAGGCTGAAGAGCTACAGCCCAGAGACCATGTGTTGTTACACAATTTGGGACTACATGGCAAGCACAAAATTGTTGATAGGTGACACCATCTTCCTCATGTAGTAGTTGGAAAGTTAGATGATCTACCAGTATACAAGGTATGCCCAGAGAACAACTCCAAAGCTGTCAAGACCATGCACCGTAATCCACTTGCTGCCCATCGGCCAAATTATTATTGAACCTGAGCCAGCAGACATTGCCTCCCCTGGGCCAGTGACTCATGCTGCTGCAAAAAGAGACAGAGTCAACCTACTGCAGTAGTTCACTATTAACTTGTTTTAATGTCACCTTATAGTGCCATCCCCAGTCCAGAAGTGCTCATCATCCAAAATGGGTACCAGATAACCATTTACAGTACACCGTTGTTTAAGCCAGAAGGTAATATCAGTGACATTGACTCCCTGATTACGAAACAGAACCGTGATTCATCTGAAGGAGGGCTTCATGAGGGGTATGAAGGCTAGGGATCATGCTTGGTCCACCTATGAAGCATCCCCCTTCCCTGTCCTCTGGAATGCCTACAGGCGCCGGAGGAATCTATGCAAACATCTGGCCAAATCCCTGAAACAGACTAATTTCCATAATCTCCAACAGGCTAACCTTGGAGACCATAGGAAATTTTTGGCATCCATTGGCTCCCTCCTAAACCCCCACTCCAGTAAGGCAGCCCAGCAACTAAACTCCTCGGATGGCCTCATTACGGACCCACTGGAAGTGGCCAGGGCTTTCAATGACAAATTGTCTGATCTATCCATGTATCTAAGTAAACTCCCAAATGGCCAGTCAGATTGCTTGGCCCCCCCATTCAAATCCTCTGTCGACCTCCACAGGGCCTACCACCCATCCTCAAATCCCATTTTATTTCAAAGCTCTCTCAACTGCCGACACTGCTAAGCTCCTCAAAAGCCTCCCAAATCATGGCTCCTGGGGCTGATGAAGTATTGCCAGTCTTTTTCAGGCTCATCTCCCCATCCATCATCGACCACTCACTTGTATCTTTAACTTCACACTTTTCACCTCCTCCATGCCCCACCCCTGGAAGATTGCCAAGGTGATTCCCAACATCAAAGCCAGTGACCCTCTATCCCTGGACAATTACCATCCAATATCCATCCTCCCACACCTTAGCAAACTACTCAAGAAGACTATCCACCATCAGCTTGCCGAGCACATGGGCATATACAACCTCCCGTGTAGCCAACAGCATGGCTTCCACAAGAACCATTCCACCACCACCACCGCCCTCATACTACTGACCGACCACATCCTTGTAAAACATGGACCATGGTAGCACCACCGGCGCAATCTTCGTAGACCTCTCCAAAGCCTTCGACATGGTCAACCATACCCTCCTCCTCTCCAAACTACATTGCCTTGGCTGTTCCCAGGAGGTTCTTCCTGGTTCAGAGACCACCTCACGATTGTTCCCAATTCATGAGTATAGACCCTGCCCATCTTGACAGGTGTCCCCCAGGGCTCCATTCTGGGCCCTCTTCTATTCTCTTTATTTATTAACTCCCTTCCCTCGGACATTCTCTGATGCCACTCTCTCCTCTATGCTGATGACTTCATACTTTTCAACAGCGATAAATCCCCTGCCCACATTTCCTCTGTTCTAACTCAAAACTATGCTGTGGCCCACAAATGGTTTGCTGATAACCTCTTCCTGGTTAATGCTAAAAAAAAAAAAAAATCTAAGCTGTTCAGATCCAAGCCCTTCCTATCCAAATCCAAAACTCACCCCCCCTCAACATCATCTCACTTGATGGCCAAGCCCTTGAAGATGTCAATACTTTCAGACACCTAGGTGTTCTACTTGACCCTCCCTTCTTTTTTCCGAGCACATCAACTCATTATTTAAAAGGTTTCAAGATAAATTAGGTGCTGCCTACAGATTCCGACAATACCTCACCCGAGCCCTGACTTGCCATCGTCAGGAAATCTACTCCCAGGCGATCCTTGACTACTGCTCCACCATCTATGCTAGGACATCCACAACCCTTATGATAAGCTTTCTTCTGCCTACAACAGTGCCTGTCATTTCACCTTGCTGGCCTCTTACACTACACCCACTGTGTCCTTTACAATTTGCTAGGATGGCTTCGCTGCAAGGCATATAATTGTTATTTATTTATTTATTTAGTTTTGTTGATCGGGTAAGTGCACACACAAATCCTGCCTATTTTCAGGCACAACCCAGGGAGGGTACAGATGAATGCCAACTGACCTTCAACCAGGTTTAAGTTTTGATCTTGCCCTTTGCTGCATGGTGGATTCATCCATCAATTCTAGCCAGGAATCTCCTCTTGCAGCCCTCCTCAAGGTCTAAACATCACACAGAGGCCTCCACTCAAACAGCATTCCCCTCTGCATATTCCCAGGTATCCACCAATATGGGCAGTAGAGCCTTGTCAGTGGCAGCCCCTATGTTGTGGAATAAACTGCCTGCTGAGCCCGCTCCATTGACACCCACTGCCAGTTCAAATCTTGCCTCAAAGATTGGCTCCTGGAGACTTCCCGCTGCCACTGCTTTCCTGGGTAGTCCTTTATTTCCCACCTGCTCTTACCACATGAGTTTCATGCCTATACAACTCCCTTTGTAAATCCTACAATTCCTCTTCCTCTCACACCCCTTCCCCTCGCCTTTCCCTACTAGCCCCGCTTTATCCTTTTCATGCTACTCCTGAGGAACACTAATTATCTCCTATGCAACTTGCTGTATATCGATTTCATGCATATATATTTCTCTTTATGTATATGCCCATCTGAATTATATACTATATCACCTCATATCATGTGGATTTATTGTAGTTTGCTACCTTGTATCTTGTGTACTATTGTAACCTTTTGTTATTTGTCAGACTGTCTATTGTTCTATGCACTGTTGTTTATGTTTAACTCTGTGCCACTGTATGTGGCCCGGGTCATGCCTGAAAACAGTCCCTGGGATCAGTGCACCTACCCGGTTACCAAAGTCATAAGTAAATAAATAAACATTGCCATAAAAGGTTGTCAGAGTGGTATTCTTTAAGAGTTGATACTGTTTCCAGAAACCTTCCAACCCTGATGGGCGTGTAAAACTTATGTCATAGAGAGTTATCACCCAGTATGTGTATCAACGCATGCACCTTGTATGCATAAAATGTCATGCTTTATTTGATGAGAGGTGTCCCACAAACAAGCAGTCTGAATGTCTGGCATACCCCCCACCTACCAGTATTTTAATCAAACAGCATTGTGCCTCTTTGCTGGTTGAGGTGAGCCTTATTGATTCTGGAAACAAACATCCCCTCACGTTTGAATTACACACATTTGGTGGCTGAGTTTAGGCAGGTTCTGGACCCCACCTTGTGGTGCATCATCTGACCAAGCATTAACTACCTGTCAGTCCCAGTTCCACAATGGAACCTCTGTAGCATCTGGAATCTGATTAGAACGAGGTCTGTGTTGGCATCCCAGCCCTATTGTCACCTTCCAGCTACATTATATTGTATAATATGTTCTGACTGCCAGTAACCTCCTCATTACCATCAGTTTGACCTGGGGAGGCAGTAGTTTGCCCTGGGGGAGCTGTGAGGGAGACCCAGATAACAGGGGATCCTGCAACCAACTCTTTATTAGGGCTGCTAAGGGCCTTCCTGCTACAGCCTCATGAGTACCTGGAAGATTAGCATCCCATCCCATACCATCTGCAGTTTTAACCCATCCAACATGCTTCAGATACCCAAGCTGGGTGTCATTCCGTAAGCCCAGTAGTGATAAGCTTGAAGCACCATGACTCACAGGTCGGCCAAAGGGAAGTGGGAGTAACACCCCAACTCTAGCAGCCAACCCCAAACTGCTAGTTTTTTCTGCAGTTTTAACTGTTTTTCCCATCTTTAAGCCAATGGTGAACTTTGTCAGCAGGAGGACAGCAGTAATAGCACTATTCGGCACTGTCTTATGTGCTGGGAGTACCTGTGCTGCGTTCTCAGTCTGTCCCTCTTTTTTTAACTTTATTAGGCCCTGCCTGCCCAACTGTGGTGGCTGATACAAACAAAGGCTCTGCTTTTTCACCTGGAATATCAGAAATGGTACTTGTACTTTATCCTGCTAGTTCTAGTGCACCATCAATATCTTTCCTTCTCCAATGGCAACATTTGACTGAGAACCATTCTCGGCAACATTTCCTGGTGTTACGGCTCCCGTTTGCTGCTGCACCTCCAGTCTAGCTGCCATCTGGGTCTCAATTTCTCTTCTAGCTGTGCTCATTGCTCCACTGTTCAAGAAATCTCTGTTCCTCCTCCTAAAAACTATTTGAAAATCTACTGCTGTAGGTTGCCGTTGCCCTTAACTGCTGATTTCTGTTCCAGAAATGGAAATCTTGCCATTTCTGGTGTTGCATCCATGGGTAGCTGCTGTCACCACTTCCATACTGTCTTTGTTCAGGCCCTCCATGTTGGTCTCCATTGTATCCAATGCAAGGGAAGAGATCCTCTCCCTAGCCTCTCCTGCATGCATGCAGGTCGAGCTACAAGACAAACTAGCCATTAAACACTGTCTATAGCACCCTCTACCAACAGAGGTGGGGACATTTTTAATAAAGAAAACAAACAATAAACAAACAATGGTACATTTAGTCTACATGACCATTGGGAAAAAAAAAACATAACCAAAACAAACTCTGATAAAAAAAACACAGTTCAATACAAAGCTATTATCACTAAGAGGGGAAGGAGGGTATGTCAAATGGGAAACAAAAAAGAAAAGAGAAGGGAAATACTTTGGGGATTGTCAAGTAAACCAGGTCCAATCCCCACAAAAAAAGGGGGGATCTAATATTTTATTTATTATTTGATTAAAACTTTTATTTTCCTGGTAAACAATATGAGTCAAGGCCTTTTTCAAATGCGACCTGGGACCATAAGCTATGTTACAGTCAAGCTGCAATACAAATATACAGTACAATTATTCAAAACAAATAAAAAATATAATCATAACAGCATACCAACAACAATACATTAATAACAATCACACATCATCATACTTAAAAAGTATTGTCTCACTGATGCTTTAAACCATTTTATCCAACAATATGTTGTAAAGTACATGGGATCTTGTTCCAATATACTGGAGCATAGTTGGAAAATGTTTGCTGACCTAATCTTGATTTTATTTTTGGAATGGTTAGCATAACAGAGGCATTAGAGCGTAGCTCCCTATTAGGTGCCCTGATATTTACCAATGAGGAGAGACTGTACCCAAGGCCAGAGTGTTATAGACCAAACAACTTAGACCATATTTAGAATATAAACACAGGAAGCCAAGATGTTGCTGAGTACAAGTTGCAATGATGTGTTCTGAATGGAAGCTTTAGTGCAAATCTACATATACCATGAAATGTAGTTGTTAACAATGAGGCATCAGACTTAGCCACATTTACAAATAAAATGAATTATAATTCAAAATTGTCAACAAGACATTTTGACCTATTATAAATCTGGCTTCCCTTGTTAATAAATCTTGCAACTTAAACAAAGCCCTCAACTTTTGATTAATAGTTCTACAGTTTTGATATTTAATGTATAAGATAGAAAAGGATCTAAAATAAGTCCTGAATATCTAAATTGGAAAATCTGCTCCAAAATAACACCCTCATATCTTACAATCTCCAGAGGATTACTCTTATTTAACCTATACTTAGAGCCAAAAAGCATACTCTGTTTTCTTTGCATGTAAAACAAGACAATGGGTACATAACCATAGATCACGTGCACGAAAGCTGGCGGTCAGATTTAATTTTATTTCATCCTCTGATGGTGAGCTAGTATAAAGAATAATATCATCCACATACATCAAAACCTCTGTGTATGCCAGATAATTTGCTAAATTATCAATAAGCATAGAAAAAAGTGCGGGCCCCAGGATGAAGCCCAGGGGTACCCCCTCCTCCATCATTTTACTCCTACACAAAACTCCCTGATAGCTAACCCCCACAGGTCGCTCAGTTAGATAACTGCCAATCCATCTCAATGGGGAGCTTCTGACTCCAAGGTCCTCCAACCCCCGGTGCAGCAGGCAATGGTCTACCAGGTCAAAGGCCCTGGACAGATCCACGAATACAGTTCCAGCAAGCTAATCACTATCCAGTGCTTCACCTATATAATACATGAACCTGGTCAAGGCCATACCTGTACCATGATGTTTACAAAAGCCATGCTGCGCCAGGGGTTGGAGGACCATGGAATCAAGAAACTCCACCATCTGATGATTCACAATTTTTTCAAGCATTTTACCCAAAACAGAAAGGAGAGAAATAGGGCAAAAGCCACCCAACTCATTTATTGATTCACCCTTATACACAGGTTTTATGATTGTACTTTTCCAAGAAAATGGAAATTTACCCGTAGTCAAGGATAGATTGTAATAGGACCTTAACCAGTCAAGGAACTGCCCAGGAAACCTCAACAAGAAAACAAAATCCTCAGCGTAAAAGGAAAAGAAAAGGGGAAATCAGAAGGCAACCCATCCCACATAGGCATGTAAGGCAGCTCTAGGAACAGGCATATGCCCTGGAAGCATAACAGAAAAGGACAGAAGGGTCGGAGAAACCAACATCTGTAAAATGGTATCTCATCACTAGACTGACACCATGCCTCTCCAATGAGATCTGATAAGCGGGAGGGCGGCCCAAAACAGCTTTATCCCACCAGTACAATGAACACAATTCTGACTCCACCATATATAAAAGGACCTGAGTTAGCGAACCTATTGCTGAAAAAGAAAAGCACATCTAGAGTGCCAAAGATAATATTTCAAACAAGTAAACCAAAGACAAAGTGTGCTCAGACTGTACCCCGTAAGTGTGGCAGAAGAACCCAGTATGACTTCGAAATAAGTCAGGGAGGACCAGGCCCCATCTCCCCACACTGTGGCTACATGGCACGAAAACCCCTGTGTATACGGGCAATGAACTAAAAAGTGGATGTAGACTCCAGGAGCAATTCAAAACCTGGCCTTCCATTCTGACAGACTCTTGTGCTTGGCATCTTAACACTGAGTCGGCCCTGAAAACTGAGCCAAAGGACATCCCACATTTTGGGAGGGGGACTGAGGATCCACCAGGACCCTCTGGACACGGGGATGTGTGGTCACAGGGACATCAGGGAACTCAGGAGAGTCCAAAAAAAGGGGAACGCATCACAATAGCATACAGTTGTTTGGAGCTAGACTCACTTGCACTATGGGGAGTGAGGCACCAATGAGTCATCTTATGGGCAATAACATGAACATAAGGCACAGCATGTCTAGAAAGGCACCATGAAATAGGCCAGGGACCCAAGGAAGACTGAATAAGAATCATTCATGGGGATATTCATAGACACCATGGCTTTAGAAAATGCTGAAAAAAGGCCCCAAATTTCATCACAAAAATTGGCAAAAGGGAAAAAAAGGGGGATTGATAATGCCCAAGCCCCATTGAGCAACTGGTAAATAAAGAAAGCTACGTTGAAGGGGATTCAATCTACTACACCACACAAAGTGAAACAATAACCCATAAAATCTAGAGTCAAATATTCTTGGCGATGGATATACCATACTCAAATAAGTAAACAGGGGCAATACAAAAATGCTTCAAAATGGCCACCTTCTTTTTCTTGGTTTATACCCTAATCTGCCAATGATGAATCTTCCCCAAACAGGCTGTAACATATACATCCCAATTAAACAAGGCCATATCCCTAACCCCATAAACAAATACCAGGATTTTAGCCTGGGAAGGTAACATCAATCCCCAAACTGTGTCACCATAGGAACCAGGTTTGCCACAGTCAACCCTGTACATTTACAGAGGTTGAGAGAAACCCCTGAAATTGGGGTAAATGAGGCAAACTCCTCCAAAGCCAACTTACCGAAATGTCATCCTGAACAAAAACGGTGATGTCATCTGCATATGCCGAGACAGTGATAGTAGTTGAACCCTCCATAGCGACAATACCCTGGATCTGTGAGTGCTTTTGAAGTTTCCACAGAATGGGGTCTATACAAAAAGAGTAAAATAGTGGGCTCATTGGGCACCCCTGCTGAACTCCCTGGCCCACATGGCCATTATTCAGGGGTATCATAGTCACCCTCTCATACAAGTTCTGGAGCCATGTCACAAAACCCACTGGAACATGATAATGAACCAAGACCTGAAACAGGAAGTCACATGACACCCTGTCAAAGGCCTTTTTCTGGTCCAGCATAAGCAGATATGCTGAGGTTGATCCCTCCCCTGTGGAGCTAAGCACCTCATGAAGGAGGATTACGGTATCTGTGATATGTCTACCGGGGACAGCAAAAGTCTGTATGGGGGAAATAACCTCAGAGACCAGCGGGGCCAGTGGTCATGTCAAAATAACCATAAAAAATGTTCAAGTCTGAATTCAAAAGACAGCAGGGATGCCAGTTGGCCAAATCAGTTTCCAGACCTTTCTTATAAAGGAGAATTTGGGAAGCCTCCAAAAAAGAAGTAGTGAGAGCACCTGATTCTAAAAGCTCATTAACAACTACCATCAAAATCTCCATCAAAGGAGTCTGAAAAGACTTATAAAATTTGGAAGTCAGTCCATCCGGACCTGGAGCAGTGTTGCAACATTACTTATGGATAGCAGCCAATACCTCATCAGAAGTAATAGGGCATATCACATCCAAACAACAATCCACCTCTAGGCAAGGCATGTCTACTGAAATGAGAAAAGCATCAGCGGACGTGACCAGACCCTTAGTGCCAAATATATCCAGTATATAGGACCAAGCCCCTGCAAAAATATCCAGGGTATCAGTCACAGCATCCCCATCACCGAGTCAAGGATGGTAAGAAGCTACCTCTTGACCCTCATTCTGCAGCTCTCAAGGGGTCCCCAAGGCACTGAGTGCCCTGGGTAACCGCCTAGAGCTCAAGCATAAAAGTGCTGTGGTCATACTGCAAAAGCTTCATCCTAGATTTTAAGATGGAAATAATCAAACCATAATCCCTGCTGGATTGATTCTGCAAAGAAATGACCCAAAACAGTGAGACCTCAGGGGTAGGTATTCCTTAAAAGCCATTAGAAACATAGAAACATAGACTTTGACAGCAGATAAGGACCACTTGGCCCACCCAGTCTGCCCATTTCCTACCTACTGGATAAGCTGCAGATTCTAGTTAACCAACAGCCTACTTCCTGCCACCCCACTACAACTGCCTTGTGTCTGTCCCATGCATGTTTGAATTCCACTGTTTTAGCCCCAACAACCTCCCCAGGAAAGCAGTTCCACATCCACCACTCTCTCTGTGAAAAAAATTTCCTCCACATTACCCTGGCAGTCCCCCTCTATCTTTAAATTGTGTCCCTTGTTCTTACACATCGCTTTTCTGAAAGATGCTACCCTCCTGGACTTTGCTGATTCCCTTGAGGTACTTGAACGTTTCTATCATGTCCCCTCCGTCCCTCCTTTCATCAAGGGTATACATATTAAGGTCTCTCAGTCTCTCTTCATATGGTTTCTGATGCATACTCTGCACCATTTTAGTTGCCCTCCTCTGGACTGCTTCCATCCTGTCTATGTCCTTGCATAGATGAGGTCTCCAAAACTGCACACAGTACTCCAGCTGGGGTCTCACCAACTGTCTGTATAGAGGGATAACAACTTCCCTTTCTCTACTTGTGATGCCCCTTCCTATGCATCCCAGTATCCCCCTGGCTCTCCTTACTGACTTCTCACATTGCTTACCAACCTTTAGATCATCTGATATGACTACCTCCAAGTCCCGTTCCATTTTTGTTGTTGTTAGTACCTCCTGCTACTGTGTACGCTTCTCCTGGTTTTTGTTTCCCAGGTGCATTACTTTGCACTTCTTGCATTGAATCTAAGTTGCCATAAGTCTGACCCATTCCTCCAACTTGCCAAGTCCTTCTCATCCTTTCTACCCCCTTGTGCAACAACTCTGTTACAGATCTTTGTATCATCTGCAAAGGCATACCTTTCCTCCAGACCCTCTGCAATGTCACCTATAAAGATGTTAAAGAGCACTGGACCCAGTACTGAGCCCTGAGGTACTCCACTAGTGGCCCCCCTTTCTTCGGAATGTGTTCCACTCACTATTACCTTCTGTGTCCTGTTGTGCAGCCAGTTTGCAACCCAGGCTACCACCCTGGGACCCACTCCCAGGCTGGCTAACTTGATTATTAATCTTTTGTGGGACTGTGTCAAATGCCTTGCTAAAGTCTAGGTAGGCCATATCCACAGCCCCTCCCTGGTCTATTACTTTGGTCACCCAGTCAAAGAAATCTATTACATTCATCTGACATGACCTTCCTGCTGTAAATCCATGCTGCTTTGGGTCCCATGCCCACTGGCCTCTAGGTACTCAACAATTCTTTCTTTCAGAAGTGATTCCATCATTTTCCCTACCACTGAGGTCAAACTACAGGTCTGTAGTTTCCTGCTTCTGCCTTGCTCCCACTTTTGTGAAGGGGAATCACATCTGCCCTCCTCCAGTCCTCAGATACCACCCCATCCTCCCATGATTTGTTAAAAAGTGTGGTCAGTGGTGTCACTAGGTCCTCCCTTAGTTCTTTTAGGATTCTGGGGTGAATCCCATCAGGCCCCACTGCTTTGTCCACCTTGAGTTTTAGGAGTTCTTTCAGGACTCTTTCTTCTGTAAATGGATTGGTGTCAACCCCCCTACCCAGAGAGCTTCTATTGTCTGGTTTAGGTAACTCCTCCTCATCTTCTTTTGTGAATACTGAGCAAAAGTATTCATTCAGTATCTCTGCCTTTTCACTGTCTCCCTCTGCCCACCTCCCCTCTCCCTTATTAATCTTCACTATTCCTCCCTTAACCTTTCTATGCTCCCTAATGTACCTATAAAAGGTTTTATCCCCCTTCTTAACTGAATTGGCTATTTTTTCCTTAGTTTGGGCTTTTGCTATTCTGACTGCCTTCCCACTTCTTTCTGCTTTAATTGATACGTTCCTGTCATGCTCCTTCTGAGATGCCTTAAACTTTTGAATGCAGCCTTTTTCTCCTTAACCTTCTCTGCCACCTCTTTTGAGAACCATAGTGTTTTTTACTCCGCTTTGTTTTCTTTATCTGTTTCACACAAAGGCTTGTTGCCTCTATGATGGCAGTTTTGATTTTCTCCATTGTGCTTCCACCTCCTTTTGGCCATTTGCTAGTGTATTCCTTAGGTATTCACCCATTTTGCCAAAGTCAGCCCTTCTAAAGTCCAGTATGCTTGTTTTGTATGGCTTGTCTCCATGGTTGTGCTTATTATGAAGCACACTATGCAGTCGCTTGTTCCCAGATGTCTACTGACTTCTAAATTTGTGATCCTCTCTCTATTTGAGAGTACCAGGTCTAGTATTGCTCCCTCGAGTGGGTTCCAACACTCGCTGTCTAAGGTCTGCCCCCTGCAGGGCATCGAGAATGACCCTGCTCTTGGATGTGGCTGCAGTACATGTCATCCAGTTAACATCTGGCATATTCAGGTCCCCCATCAACAATATCTCCCCTTTTTCAGCCATTTTGAGAATGTCCTCTATGATTTTCTTGTCCACTTCCTTCCCTTGAGATGGGGGTCTGTATACAACCCCTGTGCGGATTGTGATGCCATTCCCTGTCTCCAAGGTGACCCAGAGTACCTCTTGTCCTCCCACTTTACTTTTTAGTTCTGTAGCTTTGATCCCTTCCCTTATGTATAGAACTACTCCACCTCCTCTTTTCCCCTCCCTGTCTCTTCTGTAGACTGTGTACCCCAGTATGTTGACATCCCAGTCATGGTTCCCCGTGTACCATGTTTCTGTGACTGCCACAATATTCAAGTTTTCATCTTCCATCAAGGCTACTAGCTCAGGAAGCTTGTTTCCCAGACTATAGGCATCGGTACTCATTGCCCTCCATTTAATGTTGGCTTATCCTTTCTTCCTCCAGGCCTGCTCTTTTGCCCTTGTCTATTTTTCCATTTACCCCTGTCCTGCCCTCTGTTGAGCACTGTACCTCAGTGTTTACCTTACTACCCGTCATGTTTTGGGGGAGGCTTGAAATTCCCTGCCTCTTATTAGCATCTCCCCCATGGCTAGTTTAAAAGCTTGCCAAGGAAGCATTTAAACCTGTCACTTAGGATCTTGGTTCCCTTCATGGACAGATGCAGACCATCATGCCAGTATAGACCTTCATCTCTCCAGGTGTACCCCCAGTCCCCAATGAAGCCAAAGCCCTGTGCTCTGCACCAGTTTTGCAACCATTCATTAAACTGCATGGTGTGTAGTACCCTAGCCTCACCCCTGCCATGGACTGGCAGCACCTCTGAGAAGGTAACCGTGCTTGCTACCTGTCTGAGGCCCCTCCCCAACTCCACAATTTCATCCTGCACTGCACTGATCCCATGCCTAGCTAGGTCATTTGTCCCAAGGTGGACAATGATATCTAGTTCCCTCTCCTGTGATGCTGCTTCTGCAATCCTGAGATTCGCTCCTTGTCCCTCAAGCCCTTGGCACAAGGTGGCTGCCACTTCCCTCTCCTCTCTCTTCCCCAGGTCTACCTCTAACAACTGGAGTCCCCTATCAGAAGCTGTTTCCTTCCCTGTGGTGTCCCTTGCCACCCTTCTGTGGGTCTCCCTTGTGGGTGTCCTCAGCATTCTTCTTGGTCTCCACTGAGGGTGCCATCATAGATGAACCTTGCTCTGCCAGACTGGCATATGGTTTGTGTGCGGTACAACTAGGGGCTTCACCTCTGTTCTACCACCTGCACTCTCCCAGAACCCACTGTGGTCCAAATGCTCTTCATACTTGGCAGTCTCCGTGGCAGTGGTGCTCTTTGGGTGGGGAAGGCCTCCTTAGTCCTTGCCAGGTCAGCCTGGAGGTGGGCAACCTCCTCCCTCAGAGCTGACAGTTGCCTGCAGATAGGACAGCAACCCAGTTTCCAGAATGTCTCCCGGAAAACTGCTGCCCCACAGCCAGTGCATTGCACCACTCCCCACATGACCCTCTCCCTTATAATATACGATATGTAATATATATAAATATATATTTTTTTTTCTTCCTTTTTGTGGTATGTACTTACCCATTGATTTAGTATGACATGAAATCAAACAGAGAAAAACTACCAAGGAAAGTTTAGTAGCTCCCACCAGACACTAAAGGACTCCTCCATGCAAGGCACAGACTGATGAGCCCATAGGAAGTCCACAATCCTATCACAGGTCGGTCCTAAGCATTGTATTATTAAACTATCCAAAATCTGTGGCCTGTAAGTGGTACTCAGGCCATGGAAAAGATAGCATGCAACAAAGATGGTCCAATGTTTCCAAGGGCAGGAGACCTATCATCCTAACAAAAACTGCTACGTGTAAAGAAAATTTCTACACCATCACAAGTATCAGTGCCTATGGACCAATATGATAGTCCCCAGCACAAATACTTCTCAGCCAGTTGCAGGTCCCTGTAAGAGAACAATCTGATCTCCTGCAAACAGTAATATCTAAGTTAAGATTAGCAAGCAGTGAAAACAAATATATGCCTAGAAGGTGCCTTCTACTATTAACATTAACAGTCAGAGGTGGAAAGTAAGCGCAGCCATAATGAAATGCAAATAAAGGGCCCATAACACAGACTACAGTCTGAGCAGCAGACAGCTTCTTCACAGCCGTCTTTCACTTCTTATGGGTTTTTACAGGCAGAGGAGGTAGTACAATGTCCATTTCTCCCTCCATATCTGTGGAAACCATGGCTCTACAGGATGGCCAAGAGGAACAGTCCAATTCCATTCTGGTTTCTCCCTCTTAGGACAGGGCATTAAATCTGTTGTCCAAAGGTATAGGTGAACCCCCATCGTAAGTAGCAGGAATCTCTTTCAGCAATTATTGGGATCATGGTCTCGCACCCCCTCTTGATATCTAAACTTGCCCAAACTGGTCTGATGACGGCAGCACTCAGTTGGTTCCATTCATACCTGTCAGGCAGGTCACAAGCAGTCCGCATCGGTACGGCTCTATCCACCCCCCTCCCTCTCACCAATGGGTAGCATGTTTCAGAAAAAGAGATCTGCAAGAACAAGGGGACACAATTTGAAGATAGAGGGGGGACAGTTCAGGGGCAATGTGAGGAAGTATTTTTTCATAGAGAGGGTGGTGGACACATGAAACCACCTTCCTGAGAAGGTTGTGGGGTCTAAAACTGTGGGAAAATTCAAGAATGCATAAAAAAGATATAAGGTAATTCTTGTGGGGGGGTAGGAAGAAGTAGGCTATTGGTTAAGTAGGATCTGCAGCTTATCCAGTAGGTAGGGAAATGGGCAGACTAGGTGGGCCAAACGGTCCTTATCTGCCATCAAAGTCTATGTTTCTATGTTTCTAAAATAACCATTGGCAGGAGCATGGAGCAAAACATACAATTCATTGGAGATGACATGCAGTGACTCCTGTAATATGGCCCGACCCACATATGACCCTTGTATAGAAGCCGGGAGGGGGCAAAGGGAAAGCATTCATCTTCTGAAACTGTGCCCACCGCTGCACAAGGGGAGGGGGCGAGGTCGCATCCAGGGCCCGCACAATAGGGGTCTCTTCCACAAGTTCCACTCGCTCTGCCCATGTGAGCAGTACCGGAGCCAGTCAGGGGGGCATCTGGACCTGGGGAAGGGGCTCTGAGGTACATACGACTGTAAGGGGGGGGTTCAGCCCCTGGGTAGGATGTCAGTGTATCAGCAGGAACTATAGGAAACATTATTTCCACCCCAACCAGGACCCCATGAGCAGCAAGTCCAACCAAATAATATGGGACAGAGGAATCACCCTCAGATGGAGCTATAGTGGGCTCTACCATACCAAGAACAGAAGGTAGTGGGTCAGATGGAAGGTCAGGGCTAGACAGGGGGGCCACGTCCTGTGACAATGCATCACCTGATAAAACATCTGGGATGGACATTGGGGCAGAGGAAAGGGGGGTCTGGAGTGCCACTGTCCCACACCATTCCTGTCTCAACCTGCTTCTTGCAATGCACACACGAGAGACCATGATGCAAGAGGGTAAGAGTTGACCCATCACCCCTGCCAGGTGCTCTGAACCTCTCTCACTGGTTGATGCAGGAAAATATCCTCCCCCCTCCATCTCCACCAAGTGCAGGACTGTTCCCCGAATGCTGTGATAGACCCTTGATATATGTCTGTGTCAGCCCAGCAGCAGCTGTCTGTCCCAAACCTATAGGTCGCTGTGTGGGGGGTGGAAGCGTCCCAGGCAAAAGAACAGGCCTACCTCCCTGTGTAATATCCCCTGCCAAGTCACAGGTCAATAATCCTGATACTGATGGCAGAACCAGCATTTGTACATTTCTGGCTGGCAGCAAGGAACCAGGAGCTGCCACCGGCACACACACATCCACATTCCATTCGCCCAATGATAAAGCACAGTATCTGTGGGGCTCTCCACCACAGCAGCATGCAGAATCTGCAGTCTCTCCCACTCCTGAAGTGTTACCCTTTCTTCCTCCTCAAGCAAGGACAATAAAAGGTCTCGCTTCTGTTTCAGAGCATCCTGCAAACATCCTTCTGCCTCCTGAAAAACAGGCCTCCAGTGACGAAACTGCTTCCACCGTAGTAGCGGGAACATTGGTCCGGGCAGCAGCAGCTGCCCCAACTGAACACTTGAAGTCTGACCCTCCTTGAGTAATCCACCAGAAGGAGTCAGAGCTTCCCCAAGTCCTCTTCCCAGAGCGGCATGACTCCCAATGACCAGGAAGCCAGGCAGCAGCTCTCCCTACCACCAAGGAGGGGAATTTTTTATTCAAAACTTAAAACAAAATAAACAAAATTGTACCACTTCATACAAAGTCACAATGAAAAAATAAATCAAAAACATAAACAAATATTACAGCATACAGGAAGATCAAACATTCATAATCCATATTGGTATCGAAACCCCATTCCAGCTCCACTAAAAAAGTAGGGGGATGTTTAATTCAAAACTTGAAAACTTGGAAACAAAATCAAAAAACAACAAGGAGGACAGCGTACTTGGTATTCCAAACAGAAACAATTGGCATTGATACATAACCCCCAAGCCATCCCTACAAAAAGAGCAGGGTGGTAGTAACGTAAATAACAAAATCAAAAACAGTATAAAACCGTGTTACTCACACAAAAGAAAAGTATGAAGAAGAAAACAAAATCCAAACAAATGTTACTAACATAACATAACCAAGTAGGCTGTGTAATACAGAAATAAAACCCAAACCCAATCCTAAAGCATAAAGACCTCCAATTTCTCCCTCCCCATGAAAAAACAGCAGGGGAATGCAATAGTCAAAACTGGAAAAGCCATATAAATCAATCAGGGAAGGATCCAAGAACAGCAATTCCAAAAATGCCAAAAATCCTTAGGAGGCATGGAAGCTTTTTCGGAGCACTAAACAGTGTATAGACCTTGTGGGATCTGAGAAACAATTTGAGGGGGACCACATAATTTCTGTTGCAGCAAAAAGTCACAGCTGACTTGCCATAAATAGTAGTGGCAAAAAGCAAAATTCAGATGGAGAGTGCTAGGATGGTATGGAGTCAGTCCGGGAGGATAGATACCATAGATCAAAATGTCATAAGTAAGAGAGGGGAGGGCTTTTTCCTTCCATTTATGAAGGAAAAGGGTCCAAACAGGTCGAGTAAAGGGACAATCAATAAAAAAATTAAACATGGTTTCAGGCGTGGAAGGACACGAGTCATGAGGACAAGTCCTATCCACCCGTGCTTTGTGCTTCATATTATCACGAACACCGAGCCGTCCCTGACAGGACAACCAGGTGACATCCCAAACATGCCAGGGAATGCGAGAATTAGTCAATTGGTGAAAAAAAAACACAAGAGGAGTCCAGAAGAGTGCCTAGGTGATTCCGTAACACTGGAAGATCCAGAAAGAAAGAACCCAGGATGGACTGGTATAAATGCTTCCGTGAGGAAGAAAGAATCACCGCAGGAGTCAAAGACCACTGGCAAATCTTCAGAAAGGAAGAGATAATATAAGAAGGAAGATTAAACTTCCGAAAGGTCCAATGAATCTCATAAGGAGGGGAACTCCATACCAGACACAAAGGGGCAACTCGAAAATGGAGAAGGGACAGCCGGAAACTTAGCTGTTCGTGCAACAAAGGGGAAAAGGTAGATTTGAAAAACAAAGAGTGAAAAAACACTAAAGGATTCAACATCTGGACTCCACCGTAGCAGTAATCGAGATACGTATAATTCCATTTAACTGGGTTCAGTCGGCTGCCCCAAAAGCCCTGAAAGAAAACATTATACAGCTGGGCCTCCAAGGAAAAGGGGACAGGAAAAACTGCAGCCACATGGAGAATCAAAGGAAGTATGAAGGTTTTTAACAGTAAAACCCGCTTCTGTTTAGCTATAGGACGCCCCTTCCAGGTAGCGATTGTGCGAAAGACCATATCCAGAACGGCCATCCAATTTACAAGGGCATCGTCTACGGCGCCAAAGGACAAGCCCAAAATCTTGACAGGAGTAAAAGAGTAAGGTATCCCTACAATCGAACAAGGAGAATCAGAGGGTGGCAACAACTGGATGCACAGAGCACAGCTTTTATTATAATTCAACTGTGAAACAGAAATCCATTCAAAGTCCATAAGAAGATGAAGCAAGTCCGACTCTTGAAATTGAGGAGTGGTGAGAATACAAAGGTCATCTGCATAAGCCAACACCGTAGGAATAGAGGACGTAAGAGAGAAGGAAAGATGAGGTATAGTAGGATGGTGCAAAAGTCGATGAAGCAAAGGGTCAATGTGCAAAACATAGAGCAGAGGACTAAGAGGACAGCCTTGACGGACGCCGGTACAACTCAAAAAGGAGGAACAAAAAGTACCATTTACATAAGGGTGTATCCAAGCAGTAGAGTATAATAATCGTATCCATTGAATAAAACATTGAGGAATACCATAATAAGAGAGAACCTGAAAGAGATAGGTATGATTGACCCTGTTGAACGCTTTCTCTTGATCAAGAGAAAGGAGTAAGGAAGGAGAAGAGGGAGAACTGAAAGCAGAGACATCCCTCAGAAGAGAAAGATTTGAAACTATCGAACGGTGAGAAATAGCACAGGTCTGAACTTCTGAGATAACCTGAGATGCATAAGGAAGAAGATGGTGAAGCAAAACAGATGCAAAGATCTTGTAGTCCACATTCAGAAGGCTTAGGGGTCTCCAATTCCGAATGTCTTCTCTATCACCCTTTTTAAAGAGGAGAAATACAATGGCATCCGAGAAATTTCACAGAACTGAATGAGTAGAAATAATGGTATTAAAAAGCAGGGTAGGGTCAGAGAGAATAGGTCAGAGAACATATGGTAGAGTTCTGCAGTCAGACCGTCCAACCCAGGAGAGGTACGCAGTTTCTGCTTTTTAATTGCTGCTTGTACCTCCGACAAAGAAATTGGAAGGGTCAGCCGAGTACTAAGATCAGAAGAGGAAGATGGAGGCCGGAAATCAAGAAAAGAAGAAACAGGAGAAGAGGTCATGGAAGGAGAGCCAAAGATGGAATTTAAATAAAAATAAGCCATACATTGAAGAGAAGTGATAGTGTCAGAAACCATGGAAGAGTAGTGGTCAATCAAACGTGTAATATGCGTGGCTGCTACCCTATCAGAACAATGCTTAAAAATGTCAAAAGAAACCTTAGAAGAAAGGGTGCCACAAGTGGCCTCCAGATGCAAGGAACAAGCCCTACTATACTGATACTCCTCCATCCATGATTTCAGAGAAGCAATGAGAAGCAATTAGAGGGGAGTAATCCTGTCCAGATGTATATGCCCTAGAGATAGTGTCCTGTAGATGACGCCATGAAAGTAAGTACTGACGATAACAGGAGGCCGATCTTCTCCTGCCTTGCCAAAGAAAGAATTGTTTAAGATCCGATTTGGTGTCAATCCACCAAGACAAAGGAGAGTCATAGGCATCCAAGACAGAGATGCATGCCAATAACAACTCACGCAAGTCCTGAAACAATCCTAAATCATCTGAAAGCAAGAAACTGTGTAACTTCCATCGGGAAGAAACAAGCAAAGGGTGGGATGCCATGGATGGAGAGCAGTGCAAAGAAACAGCTATATGATCTGAGGACTCACAAGGAATAATGGTAGCTTGGTGAACTTGAATATTAAGGGAAAGGAAGACAAAATCTATACGGGTAGCCAGGGACCCTCTATAATAGGTGTTAGCTCCCTTAGGGTGCACCGCACAATAACTATCCTGAAGAGAAGCAGATTTAAGTATAGAAAGGAAAGCAGTAGAGTCTCCAAAAAGTTTATGAGTGAAGCCTCCACGTTCTGCTAGGGAGAGGCCACAATTGAAATCTCCACCGAGATAAAGATGGCGGGAGGTGTGTAAGTATGGGTGTGTAAGTATGGTTGAATGAGCCTAAACAACTTGCAATGGGCAGCAATACTTTGAGGCGCATAAACATTCATAATCCAAAGCTGTAAACCATGAAATGTACAATCCAGTATCAATACGCAGCCAGGGACAATGTCAACCAATCTAGTAACAGTGTAGGCAAAACCAGAAAACAAAATCCTCAAGCCATCAACATTTCCTCACCAGAGGACCAATAGGATTGACCCTTGGTCCAACTGTTAGATGACACTCATACCAGTTCTTCAGCATGGTATCCTGAAGTAGATCAAAGTCATGATGAAGATCCAAAAGAAACTGCATAGAAACAAATAGTTTCCTATGAGACTTCATGCTGCACACATTAAGAGTAAGGCAGCGAAGGCTGAAAAAATTCGACATATGGAAAATGTAGAAGGTGACAAAGACCGGGAGAGAAAAAAAGAAAAAAATAAGCCATTAGGTGACCTCAGAATGCTGCCTGAGCATGGCCAGAGGGTTCAATCTGAGAATCAGAGGAGTAATCCATAAGGAGACAAGAGGTTTGAGAGGGATCTGAATCATTTTCCTCATCCACTATGTCACTCCACTGCTTCTGTTTGGTTAAAGCCTGATAACAATTCCTAGTCAAAATAGAATGTCAAGGAGGGGTGGGAACTTTACGCTTGCCCTTAGATTTGCCCTTTTTACCCTGTGACACCTCCGTAAAAGGATTAAGATCTGGAGGAGGAGGAGGGGGAGGCATAGGGTCGGAGGGAGAAATTATCCCCGAAGACTGCACATCAGTAGAGACAGCAGGAATGTGTGAACCAGGAGCAATAGTTGTAGGTTCAGACGGCAATGTTGGGATAATATCCGCGGAGGGAGAGGGCACCACCTCCTAAGACAGAGGGTCGTGATGACGCATTATCTGAGTTTGAACGTCAGAGATAAGAGTCATCTGGTCCTGAGGAGGATGATCCAACCTACAGTGGTCAGCCCATGGACATTGCTGATAAGTATGACCTGACTCATCACAGAGATTGCATTTCTGGGGATTAGGGCAGCCCAGGCTAACATGTCCATAGGCCAAACAGAAGGAGCATTGTGGCTTGTCACAAGTATGGCTAGGGTGTGTGAGAGCACCGCATTTATGACAAGTGCGAGGCTGACCAGGGTAAAAACATAAACCTCTATCGCGACCAATATAGAAGCTGCCAGGTAAATGTAATATGCCCTGGTCAGTCTGCTGCAGTTGCACCTTTATTTTCCAACTCCCAGTCCAAATGAGGTAATCGTCCAAAATAGGACGAGGAGCCTCAAGAATATCACAGCGTGATTCAGCCAATACCGAACATCCGCTATGCTCACCCCCTCAGTATGAAAAAGCAGGGTAATAATCTTAACAGATGGTTCAGTAAGGGTAATGAGCATAAAGGAGGCCCGTAAAGGCTGAGATTTCACCAATTCATACTTTGACCAAAATCTTTCCAGAGTATAAACATTCTTAAAATGGAGATCATAAACAGACTCCCCTTTAACTCATTGCCTCCAAAGGAGCTCTCTGAAGTTGCACCCCTTGTCTCCTGTGTACTGTTAACAGTAAATCCTGGGCCTTTCTAAGCAAAATCAAGCTACAGTCAGCATGCCACAAACAAATCCTTATAGCTCAAGAACCATAAGTGCTAGAGACAAAGTATGAGTGGCAAAGTTATTCAGCACAAAATTACCTTTCCAGTGGTGGTATGCAAATAATAATATGTAATTTTGTTTTGTTTTTCTATGCTGGTTGAAACAGCCCCCCAAAAATATTTTTTTCACTAAAACAGGCAACATAAGCCATATTCACCATACCATAAATAAATGCCAATAACTCCTAAAGTATACATGATATACACAAAATATCAGTGACGAAGTTGTTCAGCATAAAATTACCTTTCCAACGGTGCTATGCAGTCAAATATATATTATATTCTGTTACACTATATATTAAAATATATAAGTGACTTCTCTAGATGTTGCAAGGGCACACTGGGAGTCGGTAGCAGACTTCTGCAGGCGTCCTCAGGACACACCAGTGTATTTTACTGGCGACTGCAGGCATCTGCTAGGAGACAATGAGTTAACATGGATAAATGCAAACAGTTCGCTAGCAGAAATACCCACAGAGTCCTTAAGCAGTGTATGCAATACAGTTCTCCTGTCTGGAGCCTTAGAAAGATCTCCAAAGTACTTTAGGCTAACAGCATTTCTACGCTGTGCAGGCGCCCCTAAGTTCCAAAATAAATCACTGAGTCTAAATTGGAAAGTGTCTGTCGGCTCACCTGCAGGCTGAGGAGGTGAAACTGCAGAGTTCCGAGGAAACTGAGGGCCCCTCAGTCAATGAGGAATGACCAGTGTCTGTAGGGCCTGACATCGCAGGGGAAGCCTCGAGGGGGGAACTGAAAGGAGGTTGCACCAGGGTAGAATCCCTGCAGGCAGTCCGTATAGGAACCGAGACTGAGTGGGAAGATGCCTGCTGAGGAGAACAAGCAAGCAAGGGATCATCCGTAACAATAACACCAGATGACGAGGCATGTGCAAGGATTTCCTGCACACTAACAGCTCTCGGTGAGGTCCACAGGGCATCAGGACACTGTCGCGTCCATCCTGCGGCTCAGAGGGCAGAGTCAGGAGAACAGGCCTGGTCGGTAGAGGAGGCAGCACAAGAAGAAGGCACAGGAAATGCTGGCTGAGAAGCAGAAGCAGGTAAGTCTTGTCTGGAGGGCAGCATAGCAGAAGATGTAGATGCGAGCGGTAACTGCACCGCGGAGGATGGGAGAACAGAGGAGGAAGTGTCTTCCAGAGTAGCAAAGTCCTTGTGTACTGCGCAATGCTGCTGGTAGGAGGAACAGGATTGTGATGTAGTTAGGGTTGCAGTTGAGTCCTCGACAATGGGAGGAGAAGGGCAGGACAACAGTAGCAAATCTGAGGTAGATAATGCAGCAGCTGTAGTAGAAGCAGGAACTGGAGAAGATCCATCCAAGTGAGAGACTGCATCAAGATGACCATTACGGTAAGATTCAAGCTAACAAATAGAAGCAGAACCCAGGGGACAAAAAGCAGCAGCACCACCACCTCCTCCTCCTGAGTCCGGGGCGTCAGCCATCATAGCAAACAGCCAGACTGCCAAAGGCTCCCCCTGCTGTAGAGTAGGGGAATTTCCCCAGTGTCCTGGCTAAATTTCCTCCATTCACAAAAAATACCACTAACAGTTTAATCTGGTTCAATGTCAGCTGGCATCCATCTGTATTCCCCTCCCCTGGGATGAGGCTGAAAACAGGCAGAATTGTCTAGTCCTCCTTTATCAGTCAGCAAAAAAGCTAACTGACTCCCTGGGTGATCCTTTCCATAGTTTCAGCCTTTGCTGCCTTTACCCATTTTCCTGCCTCCCTTTGTTTCTCTAGATGTTCCTCGCTGTCCAACTCATTTGGGTCTCCTTGTACTTTCTGAAAGCTGTTTTTTCTACTTTACCACGTTAGCCACCTCCTTTGAGAACCACACAAGTCTCTTTCTCCTCTTACCATTATTACCTTTTAACAGCTTGCCATTACATCAGCTGTTTCCCTCTTTTTTCTATTCCATTGTGTCTCTACTCCCTTGGCTACCCCCCCAACCCCTTCAAAGTATTTCCTAAGGCAGTCTCCATTTCTCTCACCTCTGCTGTGCTGAAGTCTGGGACCATTATCTTAGTGTTTTTTTCCCCTGCCCAATCCGTATGCTAAACTAGACTGTACGATGATCGCTTGAACCCAGGGGGTTACCCACTGTGACGTATGCTATGGTGTCCCAGTTGGTAAGTACCAGATCCAGTACTGCCCTATCTCTAGTGGGATCTGTAACCATCTGCCCAAGAAATGCCCCTTGCAAGGAGCAAGGATGACCTTGCTCCTAGTCATAACTGTGGCCAGGGTGTTCCAGTCCACATCCAACAGATTTAAGTCACCCATGATTACTGCTTCCCTTTTGTTGCCATTTTGCCTGTGGCTTCCCCTACAACTCTGTCCAGTTCTTCACCATGTCTTGGTGGCCTATACACCACCCCCACATGTATAAAGGCCCAAGAACCTGTTTCTAAGCAAGCCCAAAGAACTTATAGCCCCTCCCTTTTCCCACTGTGTTCTTGTATTTCCATGGCCTTTATACTTTCCCTTTCATATACAGTCCCCATTTCCTCCCTGATCTATCCTTAAGAAACATGTTATAGTGTATGACCGAGTATGGTTGTGTATGGAAAACCATACACTGTAAAAAGTGGTTCAAACAACATGAAGTCTTGCAGTATTCTGACATTATGCACTTAGCCCCGGCACTTGAACTGCTCCGGAAAGGAAAGAGTTAACTCTATGCAAAAGTATAGTACGTTGAGCTCGAGCTCGGTTCAAACCTCTGTCTGCTGCACTTTGAAGTGTAACTGTCAGATTCTTTACTCCACCTAACTGAACAGTCACTCCGGAGATCTCTCCTTCGCTATCGGTTCGGTCCAGTAAAAACGTTGGTTTTAAACAACTATTTTCGTTTTATTTTCAGTTCAGATCCCTGTCTGCGGTACAGTAAGTACTTTAGGTAGTGGACTAGCACTAAAGAATTGTGGAAATTGTGAAAGTAATATTTTCAATCGGTCCGGCTGAACCGGTTGTCTGTTATTCTTCTTGAATTTTACTTTGATTTCTGAATTTAATGTGAGGTATCGGTCCTTATCAGTTCTAAAAAAAGTATATTTTAATGTTAGGAGCCGATAAGGGGGTCTTGCCTGGCTGTTGCCGGAAAAAGGGTAAGTTGTAGGATGGCTTCGTCTGAGAAACCCAAGAGAAAAACCGGGCCCACTGGGTTTCAACACTGTAGTGAGTGTCAGGAGGCCTTTGCTCCCCATACCACCTGTGTTTATTGTCTGGGTTTTGACCACCTTGATTCAGACTGCTAAATATGTAGACATTTTCCTTAGGCCACCCTGGATAAAAGATTGGTCAGGCTTAGGGAAAAGGAGGCAGAGAAGTCTGCTGACCCGGATGGCCAGCCCAGTTCGGTTCCGACCGAACCTGATGAAGTGCCCACTGACCTGGGCGAGACTCCCTCGAGCAAAAGGAGAGTCGATCCTGAGGGGTCGGTTCCAGCAAAAAGAAAGGAAAAAGAAAAATTAGCCGGTTTGGATCCAGAACCGCATCGTCCAATCACCGAAGAAATTGCCAGGGCGATTAGTATAGTCGAATCACTCCGTTCGATTTTGGCTGATCCGACGCCTTCCAGTAGGCATTCGGTTTGGTCGGTTCCCCTGGTTCCAGATTATTCCCCAGAAGACTATTATGAACCGGATTTGGAAGGGGATGAAGATCATGATGATGAAGATGATGATGATAATGGTGTGGAAGGTCTGGATGAGCCCACAGAACCAGACATCTCCCCAGACAGACCTTCTGGTGTTTCCCCTCCTAGGTTTTCTGAGTCCCTATCCCACTTTATGTTCTACAAAAAAGTGGCAGAAACCCTCCAGCTCCCATTGGATGAAGCTATTGAAGAGCAAGAGGAGCCTGACTGTGTGGAGATGATGGACATCCCAGAGTCCAAAAGATTGTCTATTCCCCTTCACAAATCTTTTGGGAAACAGACACAGAAGTTACTAAAATCTCCAAATTCTTTACCTCCTGTGGACAGGCGAATGGACAAGAGATATATGTTGTCAGGCCCAGGTAGGGAGTACTTGTACTAGCAATGCAGCCATGTTGGGGTTGTGCAGGCTGCAGCCTGTGATAAGACTAACATACCCTTGGCTTCACACACCCCCAGATAAAGACTCCAGGAAGCAGGATGCCATGGCTAAAAAACAGTACATGGCATCTTCCTTGGGACTCAGGCAGGCTAACCATATGGCCTATACAGTCAGATACCAGATGTCCTGATGGGATACTCTTCTGGAACTGGCTAAATAGACTTCCCCCCAAGCTTGCCAAGGAGCTGGAGGAGGTGGCTGCTGATGGGATTGAGGCATCAAAAATCCAGTTTTATGCTGCTGTGGACTCCAATGATGTGTCATCATGAGTCATGGTTACATCTGTGGCTATTCAGAGACTGGCTTGGCTCAGATGTACTAGCCTATCACAGGACACCCAGGCTAAGGCCATGAATATCCCTGTCATCATGAATTCTCTGTTTGGGGAGCAGAAAGAGAATTATATGAAGAAAATGAATGAATACAGGACCCCCTACAGAAGTGCACAGGCCAAGGAAAGGCAGGCGACTCCTCAGAAGCAGCAATCTAGAGGCAGGGGAAGGCCTTTTGACAGGCCTTTCTAACAGGCACAGACCTCCTCTCCTTTTCCTCAGAGGGGGTTCTTCAGAGGGAGAGGCGGAAGGGAGATGAGCATGGCTGAGTCCTCCTCTCAGTCTAAGGCTCCTGCCAAGCAGACACCCTGATGTGTCAGCCCCGGTCGACTCCCCAATGCCTGCAGCAGGCAGGCTTGCTTACTGCTTTCAGGACTGGAAGTATGTTACTCATACAAGTGGGTCCTGGAGGTAGTAAGCCAGGGAATGGCTCTCAGTTTCAAAAACTTTCCAAAGCTGAGGGTCAGGTCCTTTCCACCTGAAAACAACTCCAAAACCACTGCCCAAGAGGCAGAGGTTTCATCTCTGCTGGCTCTCAGAGCCATAGAGAAAGTTCCTACACTTCACAGGGGCAAAGGTCTGTACTCCAGATACTTCCTTACCCCAAAGAAAACAGGGAAGTGGTGGCCTACCCTAGATTTAAGATACTTAAACAAGCACCTAGTAAAGCCAAAATTCAAAATGGTGACTCTGGGAATAATTATTCCGTCTCTAAGGCCAGGGGATTGGCTAGCCTCCCTGAACCTAAAGGATGCCTATTTTCACATTCCCATCAGGTGCTCCTACAGAAAGTACCTCAGGTTCAAACTGCCTTCAGGCCATTATCAGTTCAGAGCAATGCCCTTTGGCCTAACATCAGCTCCAAGGGTGTTCACAAAATGCCTAGCAGTAGTAGTGGCCTTTCTAGGGAGACAAAACATTTCTATATTCCCATACATGGATGACTGGCTCATTGTGGGTCAGTCTCCAGACCAAGTCAAGTCAAATTTGCAAGTCACCCAGCAAGTACTCACTTCACTAGGATTCCTGCTCAATCTTCCAAAATCAGTTCTCGAACCAGTGCAACTCTTGACCTTCATGGGGTAGAGTTGGACACTGTCAAAGTAAGAACCTTTCTCCCTCTGGCAAGGGTAAAGGCCCTTATAGAACTGGCTTCTTCTTTCCACCTTCAGGTGTCTCGACCAGCAAGGCATTTCCTTCAACTCCTGAGCCACATGGCAGCTTCCATTGCAGTGTTCCAAGGGGCCAGATTTCAGATGAAAGACATCCAGTTCCATTTGCAGGCTTTTTGGTATCAGAAAAATGATCCTCTAACCAAACGAATTCCAGTGACTCAGATTCTGATCCAGGCTCTCCAATGGTGATTGGATCAGGACAACCTCAGGCAAGGGATCCCATTCATCACTCAGTCTCATTCTGTGGTTCTAACCACAGATGCTTCTCTCCTAGGGTGGGGAGCTCACCTGGGAGACCTCACAGCTCAAGGAGTGTGGTCCCCTCAGGAGTCTCTTCTCCACATCAATCTTCTGGAGCTCAGGGCAGTGTATCTGGCTCTACAAGCCTTCTTGGACTCAGTACAGAACAAGGTAGTTCAGCACAGGACAGACAACACCACCACCATGTGGTACATCAACAAGCAGGGAGACACTCAGTCCACAGCCTTGTGCATGGAAGCCATGAAATTATGGTCCCTGGCTTATTCTCTACAGACCTCCCTGGTAGCAGTCCACCTTCCAGGGAAGGACAATGCGTTAGCAGATGCACTGAGCAGGATTTCCCAGGCCATCATGAATGATCCCTGGATCCCCTAGTGTTAAAAGTGATCTTTTCAAGGTGAGGCACTCCAGAGATAGATCTCTTTGCAGCCCCAGACAATCACCAACTTCCCCTCTTCTGCTGTAGCCCCCCCCCAGTCTTGTGTTCAGTCCCCCTGGATGCTCTAATTCTGGATTGGGAGGGGAAACTTCTGTATGCTTTTCCTCCTTTTCCTCTACTTTTCAAAATCCTGGTCAAGATAATCTTGCAAAGTGATTCTGATTGCTCCAGACTGGGCCAGGCAGCCTTGGTATCCCCTGTTGCTGTCTCTAGCAGTCCATCTTCCCCTATCTCTCCCCAGGAATCACAACCTGTTAACCTCCTCTCAGGGGAGGATCTGGTACCCCAACCTTCAGTCTCTCAATCTCAAGGTATGGCTCTTGAAGAGCTAAAATATGCAAATTTGCATCTGTCACAAGGGGTTCTGGATATTCTCAAAGCCTCTTGAAAACCTGCCACCAGAAAAACCTATAACTCCAAATGGAAAAGATTCAGCATTTGGTGTTCCAATAAGCACATACCCCCAGATACTGCTGACTTGTCTACAGTTCTGGATTACATGGTTCATCTTAATGGATTATGCCTCAGACCAGCTACCCTCCAAGTACACTTGTCAGCTGTTTCTGCATTTTGTCAGTGGGAAAACCCTCCTCACTGGCTTCTCACCCTGTTTTCTGTAATTTCTTCAAAGGATTGCTTCACACCAATCCCCCCCTTTAGGGATCCTACTCCTGCTTGGGATCTTAATGTTTGCATCGATCAGCTTATGCAACCCCCTTTTGAGCCTTTAGCCTCAGCAGAACTTAAGTACTTGATTTGGAAAACTGTGTTCCCGGAAGCTATTATCTCTGCCAGGTGTATCAGTGAATTACAAGCTCTGTCAGTGGAATCTGATTTTATCTCATTCCATAGAGATAAGGTGGTCCTTAGAACCAACAGGAGCTTCTTACCCAAAGTGGTTTCAGATTTTCATCTGAACCAATCCATGTCTCTTCCTGTGTTCTTCACTGATCATTATTCTTCAGGAGAGAAAGAAGAGTACACAGTTTGGATGTTAAAAGGGCTCTTAGCTACTACATCGAGCATACTAAGACACATAGATTTGACTCCCTTCAGTTATTCCTCACTTATGAAGTGGTGAAGGGTAAACCCGCTACTAAGAGAACTATTGCCAGGTGGATTGTCTCTTGTATACAATTCTGCTATGAAAAGCTAAATAAAGTACCCCCCTCAGGCCGGAGGGCTCATTCGACTAGAGGTACAGCTGCTTCTCTGGCTGCTGCCAGAGATGTACCCTTATTACAGATATGCAAAGCAGCCACCTGGAAAACAGTCCATACATTCACCAAGCATTACTCTCTAGATATCCAGGCTAGGAGTGATGCTGGGTTTAGTACTGCAGTACTGCAGAGCCTATTTCCCAAATAGGTTCGATACCTTCTTCCATGGAGGTACTGCTTGCTAGTCTGCATAATGTCAGAATACAGCAAGACTTCATGTTATTTGAAGAAAAAAATTACTCACCTTAGCAATTGTGTTTCTTCTAATGGAGTCTTGCTGTATTCTGACCTCCCTTCCTGCCTTCCCTCTCAGAACCTGGTTTTTGGGAAGTGGGCTGGCAGGCGCAGTGTTGCACCTCAGGGGTGTACTTGGCACTTTCCCCTTTTTAGACAGGGGAGTGGGTTATTTATATGTTTTGTTATTATATTTGTTCACTACCGAGTTTTTGTTTTGGATTTCTCAACTTGAGTCTTTGGGGATCCAAGTGCTGGGGCTAACTGCATAATGTCAGAATACAGCAAGACTCCATTAGAAGAAGCACAATTACAAAGGTGAGTAATTTTTTCTTTTGCTTCAGTAGTGACGCAAGTACTGGTTAAGAGAATGCCCAACCGTTGATAGTTTTAAAACTGATTTAAAGACATATCTTTTTACTCTGGCCTATCCTGTCTAGTTATGGTTGTTTTAATGTTTGTATTTTGCTGTTCTATTTATTCCTGTACAGCGCCTTGATTTTGAAAGGCGCTTTATAAATAAACATGACTTGACTTGACTAACGCAGAATGACTTTTCATTCCGCGCTAGTAACTACGTCATAATGCAACTGGCCATGTCAGCGCTGATCATAGGACAGTGCCGGATGAAGAGCTGTGTGCATAAGCTGGAAAGCGATTCTAACGATGGTGAAATGTGGATTGCGGACAACAAAGGCTGTATCCAAAAAGTATGTGAATGTGTTTTTGGGACCGTACACTATAAAGAATAGTGTATGGTGTCCTGAGCACAACTTGGCTATTCTTCCCTCTTGTGTTTTCAATAATGGCAGAGTGACTTCTTGAGCTTCGCTCTTGAGGTCATCAGCCATCATCAAAAACACTTGGGGGAAGAATAGCCTTGTTGTGTGTGGGACACCATACACTATCCTATATGTAACCTGATATGGTCACCTCCAAGCTGTGGTTGTTGGTGCACCATCTGTTACGGTCACCAGATCCAGGTCCTCCTCTGCGATGGTAGCCTCAAGGTCAGGAATTTTTTTGGCTAGGCTAAATGCATTGGCATACATGACTCTCCACGTCTTTTGTCCCTCCCTGCCCCTGCTTGGCCCTCCCTCCCTTCCCTAGTCCATCTTTCACCCTACCCTTTTCACCGGTACCATTCTTCTCCATTTCATCCTCCCTCTGCCCACCCTCCCTAGTATTTTTACCAGCCTCAGTTCCACCTCTTGACCCTCCTTTCCCTTCTAATACTCACAAATGATAATATAGAACAATACGTGAGGGTGCTGCACCGTTGAGGTGCTGTTTTCTGGATGGGACATCAAACCAAGGTCCCTTCTGCCTATCTCTTGTCACTGTCTAAGTGAATATTAAAGATCCCATGGCACTTATCAAAGCAGAGTACGGGCATTTACCTGGTGTCATGTCCAACATTCCCCCTGTCAATAAAACAGGTCCACGTAACCCCCATTCCCCAGGACACAGCTGGCTGCATGGCACAACAGCTTAGTGTGCCTATCCTGGTCAAAGATTACAAATAAAAAAAAAAAACAAATGAAATAGTTGCACTTTAGTGACACCCCTACCTCCAATCTTGAATAGTTCTTCAGGTGGAGGTTGACACTAAGTAGTGACCAGGACTGCATGGGTCACATTCATACATGAATGGTACTGTGTGCCATTTGCATATGGACCCCCATGTCTTCCATGTAAGGTTGCATTCGACTGTACAACTAATGGAAGGGCTGCACGATGCCCATTGAACATACAGTAGCTTAAAGAAGGGACTAGTGCCAGATCATTGTCCAAAGAATTTTGTGACAGGCACTTAGGACTGTGTGTTGTATCCTGAAAAACCAAGCAATCTACACAGGGAACTTCTTTAGGAACTGCAGAGCTTTAGTACATGCTTCTCACAAGGCAGCCTTCTTAAACAGAGAAACAGAGAGAGATTCTGGATCTAACAGCAACACTACTAATATCTATGTTCTTTTAGAGTTCATGCCACCCTGTAGTGGCCCCTCATAATACTACACTACAGTATTATGACAGTGCTACAATATATCACTCCCCCCAAAGAGACTACTACTTTTTTATTATGATTAGTATTATTATTTAACGTTCATAGTCCTTCAAATATGAAGGAGGTCTTCTGTTTCTTGAAGAACGCCTAAGCACTAAATCTTATTGTTTAACTTATTGTTCTCTTGAAAACTGTAAAATACAGCTCTTGGTAACACGTTCAATGCACTGTATAGCTGATCTTGATTCTGCAATATTGTATAACTCAAAGAACTGTAACCTTTAGCTGCCATTCTATGTCTATATGTAGTAAGTGTTTCTGTTTGTTTTTCTGATGCGGAGCCTTTGTAAATGAGTCCTTGACTCAAAGGTTGTAATCCTAAAGTCTGTTAAATAAAAAATAAATAAAATAAATAAATAAATCTGGTACTGAACTATCTATAGATGAGGAATTTCAAAACACAGTTGATGAAGTCGCTTCTTTCATTTTCAGTGCAAGCGGTATAGGTGTCATGTCAGTGCATGATGTCTCTGGATTACTCGGAACTTCCATGGTAAGTGTTGACTCTCCCGATTTGTCATGAATCTCTAAGGAATTGGGTTGGCTTTGGAAATTGGCCCCGTTCACAGAGTTGTCAACCTTTATGTCCACAGCTCAATCTGGTTCACTGTACCTCCTGTGGATATGATCCATATGATGACGCACTACTCTGCCATCTCCCAGCAACACTTTGTAGGACAGGGGTCCTGTCACTTCATGAATAATTGCAGGTATCCATCTCCTTTCTTGGTCAACGTTGTGACTGTATACTGAATCTCCTGTCACAAAACATTGTGCTTTTGTGTGCTTATCATGCCTTTCCTTGGTTTTTAACTCTTTCTGTATCCCCTTTCCTTTAAAATCAGGGTGTAACAAATCCAAGGCTGACCTCAATTTCCATCCCATTAACATCTCAACTGGTGACACTCCTGTTGTTGACTGTAGCGTTATTCTGTAGCTGAACAATGCGCAAGCTACTTTTGTTTCTAATGCACCTCCAGACATTTTCTTTAAACACTCCCTGAACATTTGTACTGCTCTTTCTTCTAACTCATTTGACGAAGGGTGATATGGAGCAGAAGTTATGTGGGTAATTTCATTCCTTTCCATAAACCCTTTCAATTCCACGCTAACAAAAGGAGTTCCATTGTCAGATACTACCATCTCGGGCATGCCATGGTTACTGAAGCTCATTCGGAGTTTCTCTATGGTAGCTGCTGACATCACAAAGTCATTGGATAAGCATCTATCCACTTGGAATGTGAATGCATAGTAACTAAGAACATTTTTCCAAGGAATGGGCCAGCATAATAAAGATATAATCACCTCCATGGTTTCTCAGGTCACTCCCATTGTCAGAATGGAGCAGTGGCCGGAGCTTTCCTATGTTCTGGCACGTGTCACAACTTTGAACCTTATTTTCAATTTCTTTGTCCATCGTGGGCTGCCACCTATAATTTCTAGCCAGTCCTTTCATTTGTGTCATTCCAGGGTGGCACTGGTGCAACTGCTCAAGAACAAGTTTACGACCTTGAGATGGCACTACAATGCGAGCCCCCCCATAAGACACATCCATCCTGCACACTGAGCTCAGTTTTTCTGGTAAAGTATGGTGTGAACTGAGTTTCCAGAACTACCTTGGGCCATCCTTACAAGATGTACTTCCAGACCTTTGCCAGCACAGGGTCTTTTCCAGTCCAGAACCTGATCTGAGCAGCTGTCACTGGTGAAGCATCCATGTGGTCCAGTAACACTCGCTCTTCACAAGGAGCTTTAGTTGGAACCTCCGGTAGGGGAAGAGGACTCAAAGGCAACAGCGTTACCATGGTCCTTACCCACCTTGTACACTATGGTATACTCATAAGCTTGAAGTGTGACAGACCACCTCTGGATCCTTGGCGAGGCCATCTGTGGTATGGCCTTCATGTCATTGAAGAGAGAAACGAAGGGCTTGTGATCTGTGCAGATGACAAAATGTTGCCCATAAATATACTTGTGAAATCTCTGCACCTAAACATCACAGCCAGTCCCTCTTTGTCTAGCTGTAAGTAATTTTTTCAGCAACTGTCAAAGTCCTTGACACAAATCCAATGTGTTTGTCACTTCCATCAAGCATGTGGTGTGACAAAACTGCACCAACACCATATGATGAAGCATCACATTAGAGAACAAGGTATTTGTGTCTGTTATAGTGAACTAACACATCTGATGATTGGAATAACTTCTTGGAAGCCTCAAATGTTTTCTTTTGCTTGGCTTCCCAATGCCATTTCACTCCTTTCCTCAAGAGCTGATACAAGGGCATCAAAGTGTTGATAGGTTTGGTAAGAACTTGTTATAATAATTCCAACAGTCCCAGATAAGCTTTCAACAGATACATTATTGGGTACGAGGGCCTTTTGAAGATTCTGTGTGATAACAGTGACTGCCAAAGGGCGATCACCATTATGGCGAAGTCAGAGCACCGAAAATCAATTTTGAGTTTGACCCTGGTGCACACCAAAACGGGCACCAGGAACTTGTATTTTTGCATTTATGCAGGGGCTGTGCACCCTGCAACCTCTACTAAAGGATTCTCAACTCTGGGGTGTGCATGTCGGTGGGGTGGGGGACATAAAAAAATTTAATTCGGGCGGTAGCAAAATGAACCCATGCCCAGACCCAAACCTAGCACTCTAACCACCAAAGCCATGAGCTGACCAGCTACACCATGGGGCGGCTCAGCAGCCTACCACAGCACTACCCTCACATCCCTTCCCACCCCCGCGAGCGTGTGTGTGTGTATATATGTAGCGACTTCCTGTCACTACAGGTCACCCAGCCCCCCAATCTGGTCACTTTCCCTGATCAGTCGCCCCTGTGACAGGCACCACAATTGAGTCTCACTTTTACAGGTCGCTCAATTGTAGTCACCCACATCACAGGCTACCCTTTTGAATTGCCTGTACTTTTTCTTTTACAGGTCACAATCCTGTGGCATCTATTTTATGACCCATAAACACCACTTCCATACCTAGGAAAGTGCACTTGCTCCGGTTTAACCGAAGTCCTGCTTTTTCCAGTTTGTTTAACACTTCTTCCAAGTTTTGCAGATGCTCCCCTTCCATCCGGCCTGTTACTAAAATATCATCTAGGTACATTGCCACATAGGGGACTCCTTACAACAAGCCATCCATGGTTTACTGGAAAATAGCAGGAACAGATGAAACACCAAAGGGTAAATGGTTATACCCGATTATACAATGGCAAGAGCCACTTGTCTATCAATCTAATTGGCTGCTGACCCCTAAACACAGTGATGTTATTAGACAATAACATCATTGTATCTAGGGCAGACACAGAGAAGACCTCAAAACCATCAATGAAATCTCTCCTTCTTCAAGCCACTGTAAGCCAACAGCAGTCTCTGTGCAACAAATCATGCCACTGCTCTGAATCCACACTTGAACAACCAGCTTAACACCTCCACCCCTTGAAAAAAACACCACCAGTTCCATTCTTCACTCAGTAGTGACAAGAGACAGCTCAGCATATAAAATCAATAAATTTTTATGTTGATTGCGCGCATGCGCAAGAAACATATTGCAACAGCTTTCTTGAGAAGCAAGTTGCGGAGGCGTGGCACTGTTGTGGCCAATGCCCCCACAGCCTTTAAAGGCTTGGCCCACTTCACCCAATGCTGTGGCACGCTGCTGCTGACACTAGTTCAGGCAGCATGCTATAACCTTCTAAAAAAGTAGCCGCTGCAATCAGGGGCCACCTCGACATTGCAGCGTCAGCCATTCGCTGCAATGAGGGAGCGACCCGTCATTGCAGGGCGGGATCTTGCAATACTGGCATTGTTTGTGATCATGGTGGTGGCTTGCCACCGTGTTCACAAACAATATTCACCCCGCCCTGCCGAGAGGGTGCCCATTCCCCCTGGCAGCATGTGCCCCCCCCACACATTTGTTTGCCGACGGGGGCCCCAATCTCCATCGGCTGTGCCCCAAGATTTATGTTGCCAAAGGGGAGCCCACTCCCATCGGTATTGTGTAACCCCCCTTTTGTTGTCTGCCGACGGGGTGCCCTTTCCCCGTCGGCATAAGCTCCCCCCTTTTGTTGTGTGCCGACGGGGATGCCCAATCCCCCATCGCTGCCAGCTGGCCCCCCAAAAAGACTCTCTTGGCATGCTGGGGTGCCCCTGTAAAATCTAAAACAGTCCCGTGATGTCTTTTTTTTCTTCAAACCTGTAAAGAAGAAAACGGTCCCTCGGCAGTCTCCCTGGCCCCCCTCCCAAAGCCCACACCCACCCACTGTGCACCCTGCCTCCCCACACACACCCTCACCCCATACTTACCTGCGGAGTCTGGCACAACAATCTTCAGTGGACCAGAAACACGTCTGCACTCTTCAAAGCCGCCCGCGATCTGAGGAAATGCTGGTAAGCTGTATAATGGAATAAATAGGGTTTTTTCAACTTTGATGTATATCTCAAGCATTTTTTGGAATTTTGGCACCAAATTTTCAACATGGGGTTTTTGGGACCCCTCCTCATGAATTCTATCACTGTCATGGCGTTAATCCGCACTGAAAGGTGGTTCGGTCGCTCGCGTAAATCACCTTCGGGACGATTAACAAAGCGAAAGTGCCAGTGTTCATGAGTTGGGCTCTCAAAAGCCTATATTGCAAATTTGTGAAAAAATCAAAAATTACTGTGTATGAGCGCATGCTGCACACTTGCTACGCACGCTTGTAATTTCACGAATTTGCAATATTTTCACCCCAGATTTTCAACACTGGCATTTTTTCAGACCTGCTTGTGAACAGTACAGCTATCATTTTTCACACCCTGGCCGAAATGTGTTTTTGCACTTCTGGCGCAGAATAGCGCAGTCGCTGTAGGAAATCAGTGTTCGTGACAGATTACGAAAATGACAGTGACACTGTTCATGAGCAGAGGTCCTAAAATGCCTATGTTGAAAATTTGGTGACGATACTCCATAAAATGAGTGTGTTACGAATGTGCAATGCGCAGTTTCCAATCACGCTCATACCTTCGCAACTTTGCTATATTTTCACTCCAGATTTTCAGCATTGCCATTTTTCCACACCTCCTTATGAACAGTGCAGCTGTCATTTTTCACATCATGGCTGAAAAGTGTTTTCGCTATTTCAGCGCACAATAGCGTGGTCACTGTGGAAAATCAGTGTTCGGGACATATTAAGAAAATCACACTGACACTGTTCAATAGCAGAGGTCCTAAAATGCCTATGTTGAGAATTTTGTGATGAAACTACATAAAATGACTGTGTTACGAGCATGTGTTGTGCAGGTTCCATACACCCTTCTAAGTTTGCAAATTAGTAATATTTTCACACCAGATTTTCAACACTGGCATTTGTTCACACCTCCTTATGAACAGTACAGGTGTCATTTTTCACATCCTGGCCAAAATGTGTTTCCACGCTTCCAGCGCAGAATACTGCAGTCACTGTCGGAAATCAGTGTTTGGGACAGATTAGGAGCGAGCAACGGGGGACTGACTGAGCTCAACTGAGCTCTGTCGGCACTGTTGCAGATTTCTTTGTGGGCAGGAAAAGGCGACATCGCAGGCAGGAGCCCAGTACAGAAAGGCAGCCTGCAGCACCGGGAGACACAAAATGAGCGAGTGAGGGAGGGAGGGGCAGTGAGTGAGTGAGCTCAATGGAGCTCTGTTGGGACTGCTGCAGATTTCTTTGTGGGCAGGAAAAGGCAGCAATGCATGTAGGGGCCGAGTATAAAAGGGCAGCCTGCAGCAGTAGGAGAAACAGAACAAGTGAGTGAGAAAGGGAGTGAGCGAGCTCAGTGGAACTCTATTGTGACTGCTGCAGATTTTTTTGTGGGCAGAAAAGGGTGGCAACACAGGCAGGAGCCCAGTTCAGAAGGCAGCTTGCAGTGCCAGCAGAAAAGGAACAAGTGAGTGAGACAGGGGGAGTGAGTGAGGCCAACGTAGCTGTGTCAGGACTACTGCAGATTTCTCTGTAGGCAGAAAAAGATGCTGACAGAGGCAGGAGCCCAGTACAAAAGGGCAGCCTGCAGCGGCAGGAGACATAGAACAAGTGAGTGGGACAGGGAAGTGAGTGACCTCAACGGAACTCTGTCAGGACAGCTGCGGATTTCTTTGTGGGCAGGAAAAGGCGGCAATGCAGGCAGGAGCCCGGTACAAAAGGCCAGCTTGCAGCGCAGGCAGAAATGAAACTAGCAAGTGAGATGGCGGAGTGAGCGAGCTCAACGGAACTGTGTCGGGACTGCTGCAGATGTCTTTGTGGGCAGAAAAAGGCTCCAACGCAGGCAGAAACACAGTACAAAAGGGCAGCCTGCAGCAGTGGGAGACACAGACTGAGCAACTGAGGGAGGGAGGACTGAGTGAGCTCAACAGAGCTCTGTTGGGACTGCTGCAGATTTCTTTGTGGGCACAAAAAGGCAGCAATGCACACAGGGGCCCAGTACAAAAGGGCAGCTTACAGTGGCGGGAGAAAGAGAACAAACGAGTGAGAGAGGGGGAGTAAGTGAGTGAGTGAGCTCAATGGAGCTCTAGCACGACTGCTTCCGATTTCTTTGCGGGCAGAAAAAAGTGGTAATGCAGGCAGGAGCCCAGTACAAAAGGGCAGCCCGCAGCGCCGACAGAAATGGAATGAGTGAGTGAGACGGGGGGAATGAGTGAGGCCAACGGAGCTCTGTCGGGACTGCTGCAGATTTCTTTGTGTGCAGAAAAAAATACCAACAGAGGCAGAAGCCCAGCAGGAAAGGGCAGCCAGCAGTGCCAGGAGAAACAGAATGAGCGAGTGAGACAGAGGGAGGGAGGGAGTGAGTGACCTCAATGGAGCTCTGTCAGGACAGCTGCGGATTTATTTGTAGGCAGGAAAAGGTGCCAATGCAGGCAGAAGCCCAGTACAAAAGGGCAGCCTGCAGTGCTGGCAGAAACAGAATGAGTGTGTGTGTGTGTGTGTGTGTGAGAGAAGGGGAGTGAGCGAGCTCAACGGAGGTCTATCGTGACTGCTGCGGATTTCTTTGTGGGCAGGAAAAGGCGGCAACGCAGGCAGGAGCCCAGTACAAAAGGCCAGCCTCCAGCCTCTGCAGAAATGGAACGAGCGAATGAGAGAGGGGGAGTGAGCGACCTCAATGGAGCTGTGCCAGGACTGCTGCACGTGTCTTTGTGGGCAGACAAAACTGGCAGTGCAGGCAGGAACCTAGTACAAAAGGGCAGCCTGCAGCAGTGGGAGACACAGAACAAGTGAGTGAGGAAGGGGGGTGGGTGAGCTCAACGGAGCACTGTTGGGATTGCAGCAGATTTCTTGTGGGCAGAAAAGCAGCAATGCATGCAGGGCCCAGTACAAAAGGCAGCCTGCAGCAGCTGGAGAAACAGAACGAATGAATGGGGTGAGCAAGCTCAACAGAGCTCTATCATGACTACTGCAGATTTCTTTATGGCCAGAAGAAGGTGGCAATGCAGGCAGGAGCCAAGTACAAAAGGGCAGCCTGCAGCACCAACAAAAAACGGAAGAGCGACTGAAAGAGGGGGAGTAAGTGAGCTCAACAGAGCTCTGTCAGGACTGCCGCAGGTCTCTTTGTAGGCAGAAAAAGGTGCCAATGCAGGCAGAAACCCAGTACAAAACGGCACCCTGCAGCACTGGGAGAAACATGAGCAAGTGAGAGAGGGGGAGTGAGCGAGCTCAATGGAGCTCTATAATGACTCCTGTGGATTCCTTTGTGGGCAGAAAGAGGTGGCAACGCCGGCAGGAGCCTAGTACAAAAGGGCAGCCTGCAGCGCTGACAGAAACGGAATGAGCGAGTGAGACAGAGGGAGTGAGTGGAGGCAATTGAGCTCTGTTGGGACTGCTGCAGATTTCTTTGTGGGCAGAAAAAAATACCAACAGAGGCAGAAGCCCAGTACAAATGGGCAGCCGGCAGCACCAGGAGAAACAGAATGAGTGAGTGAGATGGGGAGTGAGTGACCTCAACGGAGCTCTGTCAGAACAGCTGAGGACTTCTTTGTGGGCAGGAAAAGGTGCCAACGCAGGCAGGAGCCCAGTACAAAAGGGCAGCCTGCAGCACTGGGAGAAACAGAACGGGTGAGTGGGGGAGGGGAGTGAGCGAGGTCAACGGAGCTCTATTATGACTGCTGTGGATTCCTTTGTGGGCAGAAAAAGGCGGCAACGCAGGAGGAGCCCAGTACAAAAGGGCAGCCTGCAGCGCCAACAGAAACGGAATGAGCGAGTGAGACAGAGCGAGTGAGTGGGGGCAACGGAGCTCTGTTGGGACTGCTGCAGATTTCTTTGTGGGCAGAAAAAAATGCCAACAGAGGCAGAAGCCCAGTACAAAAGAGCAACCTGCAGCACCTGGAGAAACAGAAGGAACGAGTGACACAGGGGCAATGAGCGAGCTCAGTGGACCGACGCAATCAACATTTGGCAGTGACAAATGCTTGTTCTTGCCTGCATTCTCTCCCCAAATCAAGCGGCTTCAGTAAACCACACTGACCGTAACTACCGGTGCCACGGCTCAGTGAACCTGCACACTTCGAGGAGAGAATGCTACCAAGAAAATTAAATCACTTTCTGTCCTGACCCTCCGTTCAGCCACTCTCTCTTTCAGATGCTAAAAAAATGTTTTAGTACCAAAGCCCTCATGGCTTCGCACATTCTCCATTTCCTCCATCTTCATGCCGGCAGCAAAAACAAAGTGAAGCCATGACAACCATCGTGAGACAATGCGGCGTCTAAACCATGCTCCACTTACTGATCATCGCTCCCCACAGACTGACACTGTAACAGCCCAAGAACTTGAATGTGAATCACAATAAAAAAAAAAAAAAACAACCTACAAAACGAAGCTGTGACACCAAATAGCCTTTCAGTCTAACTGAGAGACTCTTCAGCACTGGACAAGCAGGATCCGGCAGGATCAGGCAGCAGCTCCACCTACTGGTGGAAACAAAATATTGCAGACTTTCTTTTCTAAACATACACCTCCACACAGAAAACAATCTAATAAAAATTTACTTTTTTTCCTTCATTCTTTTTTATTAGCAAACAAGCCATTGTATAATTACAATAAGGCACTCCAGTGTGTGTTATTGTGTAATAACATCACACCTGGTATGGTGGAAGCACTAGGCTTCACCTCATGCTTCAACCCACCCCAGGAGTGACGCTAGTTCACAATAGCACACACCCTGTCATGCCTTATTGTTTAAACAGACCCTTGTTGGTATTCACAGTAACATACTGCTTAGAGTCTTCATCCAGCACAATCTGTTGGTACGCATGACTCATGTCTTTGTGAACTGTTCTCTTCCTGCAAGGGCTGCAAATCATCAATTTTTGGAATTGGGTACTGTTCCAAGCATGCCACTCTATTAACAGTTTATAATCTTCACATGTTCTTACAGAGCCATCGGGCTTCAGCACAGGAACAACGGGTGCGGCCCAGCTTGAAAACTGGACCGGTTCTATAAACTTCTCTCTCAGAAGATGATGAAGTTCAGCCTCAACTTTGGGTTTCATTGCGTAAGGTACAGATCTCGGTTTAAAGAAATGTGAAGTTGCATCACTGTTCACATATATTTTTGCTGTGGTACCCTGTAAAGTTCCCAGACCTTCCTTAAATACTGCTTGATGTTTTGCAAGTGTAACATCCCCCCACCGACCCCCCTTGTTCAACTAGCAGGGCTGCTCCTCTCACACATGATGCCAACGAGAGGGATGGGAGTTGTCACTACGAACAGTTTTGTTTACCAATATTTTTTCTTCAGAGCCTGCCATCCTCTGACAGGCAACCCAAGTGTGGCAACTACCTGCCTCACACCTGAGGGGACCATTTACCATGGCCATCAACCTGGGTCCCTGGGAGAAAACGTTTGCTCACAATTATGCTAGGTTTGTACTTCTGGTTTGGGGCACCCAAGTAATTCCAGACAGAGTGGAAGCAATAACAGTACTGTCCAAACCAAGCTGGGATTCTAGAGTGTGGCTTTTATTCACATGCACAGAGAATAATCACAAAGCGAAGATGGACCCCCACAGGGTTACTCCCACTGGTAATGCAGATTACTGAGGTACAGAGCGCACACACACACACACACACACACACACACACACACACACACACACACACACAGCGACCCCTCAGGTTCTGAATGGAACAGCGAACACTCTCTGGTTCTGAATGGAGATTGGCACACACGGCCAGAACTGGTACACATCTCTTGACTAGGCACCCTCGGCCAGTACTAGGAGACTTTCCCATATTTCATGAAGAATTACTGGTGGCACCCTTAACCACCAATGAGCACATTAGGCAAACAGAAAATCCAAAACCCACATCTGGGTAAACTATTTTGTTCAGGCACTGGCCAAATGCACTGAGAGAAAACAAAGGTGCCCAAACTGAACCCGGAGAGGTAAACATGGTTACTCCAGTTTGGGGGTCTCCCACCTTTTGCTTCCAAATTTATACTTGCCCATTCATTTGGTTAATAACACCCTTCTCAGAAAACTTGTAGATGCTATCTTGAAATGTCTTTCACATTTAACATACTACTTTAACATACTACTTTACACACCACTGAGGTGTTATCAAGTTAAAAGTTCTGTAATTGGCACTATCTTTTACTAGATCCCCACTTTAGCAGACACTTTTAAATCAGACACAAACTAAAAGTTCTGTACTTGGCAAGTCTCTCTCCGGACCCCACAGTAGGCAGACACGTTTAAACAGAAACAGTCTTGGTGACAAAAGTCCCTTTGTCAGAGAAAAACTCACCACAGGAATGCAGGTGCCCAGGGCTTTTCCACACAAAAGTCTCGGTACTCACAGAGCAGATGAATCTCAGGCAGCTTCAACACAGTCCAGGCTGGACCAGGGATTGCCCTGAATCCTGGAATCCTCCCCATCCCACTGGAAAACCCTCTAGGAACGGCCTCTGTCAAGTCCTCTCTGGTCTTCTATGTTCTTCTTCTTCTAGATGAGAACAAACTACCCAAACTATGGAGGTAGCTCTCTGTCAGAGCTAAAACTGAGAAGCTGCCCAGGCAGCAGCCTCTCCTCCTACTCACCACTCCACAGACTACTCTACTCTAACTCAACATTCTAGCACTAACTCCCCAGCTAGCATTCCAGTGTGGCTTATGCTGCGAGGAGTTCTAAAGTGACATCATCACTCCAGCTCAGCTGAGACTGAAAACACTGTGAAATCCATTTAACTGGCATCTCGCTAGCCTCTCCTGCCTACCACTGATTCTAAGTGGGATTCTAGTAACCCCTGGAACAAGGGGGTTACACAAGCACCCCCTGCAGTGTCCACTGCTGTAATGGTGTCACCTGATTGACTCTTCTCCAGTCCATGGCCAGTTCAGCAATCCAGCCTCGGCTTAACAAGTTTGAGCCCATCCCCGCCACCACTACCAATGACAATTCTTCAACTGTCTCTTTGTTCATCACTGTTACTCTCGCTGACCCCAGTATCTCTAAAGGTTCCCTTGTATAAGTTTTATATTTAATTGCACATTTCTCTGGCTCTGGGACTTCCTTCTTATTCCACAATTCAGAGTATTCTGCTTGATTCATGATGGTGACACTACATCTAGTGTCGACCTCAAATTGTACATTTTTGCCATTAATGTCCAACATCTGAATGATCGGTGCTACTTTGGGAATATTTGCCTCCTTCATACTATGCATAGTATAAGCCTGCTCTTCCTCCATATCCTCATTTCTCTTCCTACCCCAGGGCTAGATTTACATTGCCATGGGCCCTATGCACAGCAGTACCTATGGCCCCCGCTATCTCGATACATAGATTGTGCCACAGCTGAACCTTGTCAGGCAATCATAATCCTAATAAAGCAACTAAATATTTTAATGTACTGAGGTGGAGTCATTAATTATAAAATGTGTTATATTTTTAAAACTGTTTTAAAATATCTGGGGCAAAAATAGCCTCATGATGACATATGTTGCCAACAAATACTGCTTGCTTACCTCCATTTTAAAGGGAACATTTTACATTTTCAGGGGAAAGTGATGCACACCTTTACACAGTTAATACTGTCTTCTTGAAAACAATTGTATATTCACCCTGTAAACAGTCTGCTGCACTGCAAAGTAAACTAGACCTTGTATCTTCAAATCAACACTTATTTGAACATGCATGCACTGCTAGTAACAAAACTCATGAAAAATTACACTCCCCATCCCAGTTATAAATACAAATGGAAAGCATCGGGTTTGTCTTCGGCATACACTTTCCAATACCAATGCTGTAACACTTTTACACACACAGAACAGTAACATTTATAAATTCTTTTATTAAGCCAAAAATTTAAACAAAACTCATGCCTTCTTTAAATTCTCATTGTAGCACATTTCAAAGGGCTGGCAGTATAGTCTAGAGGTTAGGGCAATGAGTAGTGAATGAGCTAGCACATCCACCAGACCCAGGTGGAGTCTCTCAGCCTTCACGTGCTTACTGTGTAACCCTGAAAAGTCCTTAGCCTCCCAATGCTCACAGGATACACCTGGAAATAGGTTTTATTGGACCAGCAGTATAGCCTAGAGGTTTCAGAGCAGCAAGTTGTGAATGAGCTGGTACACCTAGCAGACCTTCGTGTCTGATTCTCCCACAACCTCCATTTGTATACAGTGTAATTCTAAGCAAGTCACTTAACCTCCCAGTGCACATGGGTTGCCTCTGAAAATGGGCCTGATGCTCAGTGGGCCTGACTCAGTTACCAAAGAATAAATAAATAAATCATGCAGTGGCAGTGGTGGACAAGAGTCAACCAGAAGCAGTAGCTACACTATTGCCTGCCTACTGTGCGCATCTGTGAATACATGGTACCCTGCACACAGCACCCAATCAGTACATCATTAAAACACCACACACAGGAGCATCACAAGGAGGCTGATTCCTGAGGGCACTACCTCAGTTGTCCCTGATTATGAAGAACATCCTTCATTTTACCCTCATTTTACCCTCGAACTGCTCTGTCCCTTATCCATTCGTCATGGAAAAGCAGCTAGCCACACAATGTGCTGTAAATTCAGACTTTAAAGCATAAATTGACAATAGTCTAAGATGCTAAATAAACTTTTTACAGGTAAACCCAATATTTTCCTCAGGGTTCTGGTCTTGTATCTTCAAGTGTGAGGATGTGTCCCTCTCATTATGACAGTCAATGTCCTTTACTGTCCCACACTGTCCCTCATTTTGAGAGTCCATGTCCTTCTTTACATTTCAGTGACATGTTGAAAGGTATGCCTGAGGGGAATGGCAGTAAGGGTTACACAGCAATGAATGGGGCAGGGGTTAGTTAAGCTGGGTGTCCATATTTAGACTGGGTCAACTCACTACAGCCGGAGTGTGGCAGGACAGGAGCAAGATGTTTCCCCAACAAGTTCCCTTCATCAATGTGCATCACAGTGAGCCACGCCAATGTTGACCCCCCCCAGCCTGAACCCAACCCACTCACATACCTTGATAATGTGGGTGTCTGTTTTAGAAAGCAGCACCTTCTGATTGAACTCCTTGCCAGGATAGATTGGATGTAAGCCAGTTGAGGTCAGTCTCATCAATTTGCCGCTCTCCTGACTCACTCTCCCAGCAGCCCCAGCCCCTGAGCCTGTCTCTCCAGTGGGCCCTACCTCTCCTCTGTCCTGTCTTTCAAAAAGTGTTTGAATATTTAAAATAAAAGCCACAACAGTGCCCAATGCCCATTCCCAGCTCCACCTCCGCTTGCCATTCAGATGCTCCCAGTGCAGCAGCATGTCCTGATGACTCCTGGCTGCTCTGCTTTTCTCAGTCCCCTCTGCTCCACTGCCCATGTTTGCCAGCAACAAGGCAGCTGCAGCAGCTAGTCCGTCCTCATCAACACTGAGTGTGCTCATTGCTCTTCGGTTCGCTCCTCTCTCTCTTGCACTCTCTCTCTCTCAGCTCACAAATGGTGCCACATATATGCTATCAAGTCTGCTTCCACTCCGTGGACCGCGCATGCACCCTTTCAAAACCGGTATGCTAATTAGTTACATGTTGCGATCGCTCATAGGTCAGGTGATATTCATACTAGTACTTACTATGGCAATATCACCAGGGTCTTGAGTGCCCTATGAGTGATCAGGTCAGATAGTACTCAAATCCAGTTGGGGTAGCCAGCACCTGTCACTGGGCAGAGTACAGTAAGTTGCAGGTGGCAGACACGCATAGCATGCAGCAGCAGCCAACCACACTCCGTACCTTTTTCTTTTCACTCAGTAGCAGTGCACACTGACTGATAAAATCTGACCTAATCCCCCTCCAAATATCTCGTTTGTTGACGTGAACGATCACAAAAAAAAAAAAAATAATAAAACAAAAAAATTAGAAAGAATGAAACGGGCCCCCTGCAAATGCTGGGTCCTACACACAGGCATGCCTGGTGTTGCAGTAAATCTGGCCCTGCCTACTCCTGCAAGTGGAGGGTCCGTGGGAAGCTTTTGGAACCGCTCTTACTCTGGTTCCCTGTCTTTCTCAGTGTGTGCTTTCCTTTTCTCTTTAATCTTATTTCTACAGGCTTTAGTGATGTAGCCTTTCATTCCACATAGGTGGCATCTTTCATCTATAAAGCAACACTCCCCGGAAATGCTGGACCCCATAACAGCAGCAATTTTTAGTTATGTTGTTATTTGGCTGCTCTTTGTTCCCAAACATTCTGTTTACGGAGTCCTGTGGCTTTTGTGAACTATAACTGGCCCAGACATTTCTCTTGACTACAGCTGTAAATCTTTTACATTTTGACTAGCAGATTCCATAGCTTGCACCAATTTCAATGCTATTTCAAACGTTAAATCTTTTCTGATAATAACCTTCTTTGAATTCCATCATCATTTATTCCAAACCAGTCCATCTCTCAGCATTTGCTCTAAAGTTTCTCCATAATTACAATTTTCTCAACTCTGCCACATATGCTCCCAGAGTCTAGCCAGCTTTTCTATTTCAAGAATTAAATTTGAACCTTTGTACAATTTCACTGGTTTTGGGGTAAAGTGATTTTTCAACAATTTTACTAAGTCTTCATACGATTTGTCACCAAGCTTTTCAGAGCTCAGTATTAAGCTGTAGGTCTGTGCACCACCACTTAGTAAAATGGCTCTTTTTGTATTGGTTCGCCTTGCGTACCAACATATTCAAGTAGTAGTTTGGAGCACGGTCACTGTTGGGCGAATGCAGGGCACGCATCAGAAGGTGTGTCCCTCATTCCCCAAGCAGCCAGCTGCAGGCACCGACCTCATGCAGCCCTAATGTGGCCGGAGAAAAAAAGAAAGGTCCGCGGCAATCAGGTGAAGCTCTCATGCAGCGTGACCACAACTACGCCTCGAGCGTTTAGCCAAACCGCCTGTCCATGGCTGACGGGAGCCCTCCCCATTGGCATCATGCGGCCCCCCCCAACAGTTTTCCTTTGTCGACAGGGGTCCCAATCCCCGTCACCATTTATCCCCGTCCCAGTGTATTTTGTTGACAGGGGAGCCCACTCCCTGTCAGCACAATGTTTCTCCCCTCCCACTTTTGTTACCTGTCAAGGGGGTGCCCAATCCCCCCTTGGATTTTGTGCCCCCCCCAGTATGTGCTGACAGGGTTGCCCAATCCCTGTCGGCTACAGAATCTCCCCAAAAAACACTTAGGTGGCATGCTGGGAGCCCACCCCAGCGTGCCAAATACCCTGTAAAACAGAAAAAGTCCTGCAATGTTTTTTTTTTTTTTTGTTTGTTTTTTTTTAAACCTGTAAAAAAAGAAAACTGTTCCTCGCGGTCTCCCTGCTGCCCCCTCCCACAACCCGCATCCACCCTCTGCGCACCCTGCCTCCCCACACCCCTTACTTACCTCCAGAGTCTGGCGCGACGATCTTCGGTGGACTGGGAACACGTCTGCACTCTTCAAAGCCGACCGCTAACTGAGTAAATGCTGGTAAGCTGTATAATGGCATAAATAGGGTTATCTCAACTTTGGTGCATATCTCTGCCATTTTTGGGAATTTTGGCACCAAATTTTCAACATGGGGTTATTGGGACCCCTCCTCATGAATTTAGGCACTGTCATGGTGTTATTTAGTCCTGAAAGGTGATTTTGCGGTCACTGCACAGAATCACCTTTTGGGACTGATTAATGAAAGGACGGTGCCACTGTTCATGAAGGGGTCTCTTAACAAGTGTATGTTGCAAATTTGGTGGGAAAAATTAAAAAAATGGCAGTTTTACAAGCATGTGTTGTGCAGTTGCCACGCGCATGTGTAACTTTGTGAATTTGTAATATTTTCACTCCAGATTTTCAAAACTGGCATTTTTCCACACCTCCTTATGAACAGTACAGTTGTCATTTGACATATCCTGACCAAAATGTGTTTTTTCGCATTCGGTGCAGAAATAGTCTTGAATTAACTGAAATGAGTTCGGGACAGTTTGAGGATGTGGCAGTTACACTGTTCATGAGCAGAGGTCCTAAAATGCCTATGTTGAAAATCTGGTGCAAACTCCATAAAATGACTGTGTTACAAGTATGCGCTGCACAGTTTCCACGCACCCTTGTAACTTCACAAATTTGCAATATTTTCTTGCCAAATTTTCAACACTGCCATTTTTTCACACCTCCTTATGAACAGTACAGCTGTAATTTTTCACATCCTGCCCAAAATGTATTTCTGCACATGTGGCGTACAATGACGTGGTTGCTGTGAAAAATCAACTTTTGAGACACATTAACAAAATCACAGCACCACTGTTTATGAAGGGAGGTCCCAAAATGCCTATGTTGAAAATGTGGCTAACAAACTCCCCAAAATAATTGGGTTACGGACGTCTGTTACGCAGTTTCTATGCATGCTCATGACTTCACCAATTTTTCATATTTTCACTCCAGATTTTCAATGTTGCCATTTTTTTACGCCTCCTCATTAACAATACAGGTGCCATTTTCCACATCCTGCCCCAAATGTGTTTTCATCCCTGTGTCACCAAATGGCATAGCAGCTGTGCAAAACCACCTTTCAGCTAATAAACTGATTGTGCCACTTTTCATGAGGTGGGCTCACAAACAGCCAATGTTTAAAATTTGGAGTGCAAATACCAACACACGCCTACAGTGTTAGGGTTTCCAACTATAGCACCCCACCTGTACAGACTGACAGGTGTCAGGGGTGTGACTTGGGATTATCAGCTGTAATGCTCACACCATTCCACCCCACACTGCAGCCACTGACAGGCATTGTGTGCCTCACACTGTTCGACCACAAAGGTCACCCCATTCTCCTATACTGCACCCACCTCAGTGTATTTCCTTATGGAATGGGGTAAGTATAATGCCTACAGACCAAAGCACACCACAACACTTGTCAGTATCTACAGAGCAGGGTGAGATAAATGGCATGAGCATTATAGGTGATGACCCAAACGCACATCCCAATGCCTGTCGCTTTACAGGGTGGGTTGGCATTACTTCAATACTTCACTGCCATTCCTATTATGCATCTCTACCAATGCCAATGCCAGCGAGACAACATTCGGCATTGACAAATGCTTGTTTTTACTAGCCTCTGTAATATCATTTTTAATACAGAAATGTGACAAGATTTCACAGTATTCCTCCCAGGTCTGAATCTGAGGATTAACAGAAGCGACAGTTCCTACCATGCCAGCCATTACCTCTTTGATTGTTGGCAGCCACTTACTGTATGCGTAGCTCCCACTATTTTCTTTACTTTCAATCTCTGAATAAATTTATTTTCCTCACTCTGGGCAAAAATGTCCTTTTTCTTTAGTTGCTCACTGACTCTTTCTTTTTTTATTCTCATCGCCAATTAATATGTTGTATCCTGAAAAACCTAGCGATCTACACAGGGAACTTCTTTAGGAACTGCAGAGCTTTATTACATGCTTCTCACAAGACAGCCCTCTTCTTATATAGAGAGAGAGAGAGAGAGTAAGAGTAGATTCTTGGTCTTTCTAACAACAACACTACTATTGCTCAAGATCTATGTTCTTTAACATCCATGCCACCCTCTAGTGGTGCCTCTAATACTGTACTACAGTTGCATATATATCACTGTGTATCAAGTCCAGTATTTCTTTTATTTATTTACTTATTTACTTACTGCATATTCTGAATTACAAACCTTTGAGTCACAGACTCTTTTGCAAAGGCTCCACGTCGGTTACAGAGGGTGGAGAGAGAACAAGAACAGGGAAGACAGATGGAACAAGGAATTATATACAGATTTTAGTTCAGACATTATTTATACAATGGCTCCACGGTGGTTACAGCTGGTGGAGAGACATATGACAGATAATGACAATAAAAAAGAACCAATTTTATATACACATAAATTATTTATTGATTACATTACCGACTTGATAGAAGACAGACTTATTTATTAGGTTAGAGCATTAGGAGACATACATGTGACCCCTAGACTAAGCTTATAGGGAGGGCGATTCGTCTGGTCTAGGAGGCCCCTGTGCCAGTACAAGGAGGGGAGGGAGGAGTGAGGTCAAGCCGAATTAGCATTCACATTTAGTGATTTCCAAGAGGTGGGTTCTAAGGCCTGTTTTGAAGAGTGGGATGCTGTGGGACTGGGAGAGAGTGGGGGGAAGAGTGTTAAGCCATTTGGGGGCACAGTAGCGGAGAGATCTCTGCCCAAGGGATGTTCAACATGGGGAACCATGAAGGACGTGGTAGTCGAGAGTCTGGTAATATGCCTGAGAGGGGCGGTCTGATGATGGGAGTAAACCGTTGGCTAAGCTGGAGGTGGATCTTTTTGCTAGAATGCAGGTGTGGTATTTGAGTCTTTGATGGAAATTAAGCCAGCCAGTCAGTTTGTACAGATCGCAGGTGTGGGTGAGTCTGTCACAGCCAGAGACAAGGCGAAGGCTTTATTAAGCACAGTGATTATGCTGCTTAGGGTGGTGTTATCAGCGTGCCAGATAACAATCCCGTAATCGATGAGGGAGAGGATGGAGGTGGTGACAGCTATCTGCATGGCTTGGGCAGGCAGGCTGTTTTTGATCCTGTAGAAGGTACCAACTCTGGAGTTGATCACTGACGAGAGGAGGCATACATGTCTGTGGTAGGAGAGGGAGGTATCTAAGGTGACACCAAGGTATTTGAAGTGAGTAACGTGTTCCAGTTGGGAACCATCTGAGTTGGAAATATGAAGTGCCATCTGGCTGTGTGGGCTTTGGTGATGAGCAAAGGTCATGGACTTGGTTTTGGAATAGTTAATGATCAGGCGGTAATCAGCGAACCAATTCTCCAGCTCCCTGAAGAATCCCTGGAGGGTGAGTTGGGGGTGTTGCCAGTAGAGAACCGCATCATCAGCGTAGAGTAAGAGATGACCGTTGCAAGCTTTGGGGAGTGAGTTAAGGAAGAGAGTGAAAAGCAGCGGTCCCAAAATTGACCCCTACGGAACCCCAGAGCAAACAGATTTGGGGTGGAGATGGTGGAGTTTATTCTTACTTGCCGTGAGCGTCCTGAGAGGTAGTCCTTGAACCAGGCTGAGGCCTTGGGGACCACATTTAGTTGTGGCAGGACTTGGAGGAGTAGATTGTGACTGACCATGTTGAAAGCCTTAGTTAAGTCTACATAGATGGCCCCTGCAATTGACCCTTGGTCAAGTGCCTCATGGATGAATGTTGTGAGTTCAGCGAGAGCCGTGATGGTGCTGTGGCCAGCTCAGAACCCATGGTGTTCCTTACTAAGTAGGTTGTGTTTCATTAGATGCTTTGTTAGCTGGTCTGAGGCTATTTTTTCCAGAGCTTTGGAGAGAGGGGGGAGTATTTAGATTGGCCTATAATTACCGGGGTGGGTGGGGTCACCGCTCTTTAAGATAGGAGTGATCAAGGCTTTTTTCCAGGTAGAGGGAAACTGGCCAAGGCAAAGTGAAAGGTTAAGAATTTTTGTGAGATGGGGTAGTGTGACATCGAGGCTAAGCCTAATGAGTTTTAGGTCCAAGGAGTCATTGCTGTAGCTAGTGTTAGCGATAGCTTTGGAGATATAGCATTTGGCCAGGGTGCAGGGAATGGTCCGGAGCTGGAAAGGGGGAGGGAGGTCTGTACACATCATAAGAGAAGTGGGGGGGGTTTGGGAGGGTGGAAGAAATTAGGCAGGAGGATATGTGAGAGGTCTGAGAAGGATTCGTTTAGGGCTTCCGCGATTTTAGTAAGATCTTGGGTAATGTTCCCATTCAAACTGAGTTGGGTAGGGGTGGGGGAACGTGATTTGCCACTGATTTCTTGTATGTTGCTCCAGAATTTTTTCCCGTCTCCTCAGGAGGAGGAGAGGGTGTGCTGGTAATAATCAGCCTTAGCCCGACGTGTGGCCCAGGTGCATTTATTTCGCACCTCCCTATATAGCTGTCTGTCCTGGGTGCACTGGGAGTCTATGGCCCTGTGTCAAAGGTTGTCCCTGTGTTGCATAAGGTTTAGGAGGGAGGGTGATCCAGGTTGTAGTCCTGGTTTTCACTACCTGCTTAGTGAGGGGAGCAAATATATCACAGGCTTTGTTAAAAGTAGCTATAAAGTGGGTGAGAGCAGTATCCACTGACTGTGCGTTATGCAATGGTAGCCAGTTGCTATTGGCAAGGTATTCTTTGAGGTGATTAAGGCCTCCTTTTTTTAGATTCCGGTGCCATGTGGTTTTAGGAGGTGCTGGGGGCAGTTTACCCAACCACCAGCAGATAACCGGGGAGTGGTCACTGATAGAGTCAGGGAGCACTGAGGCCTGGGTGATATTTCGTGGCCTGTTGGTAAAAATGAGGTCTAATTGTGTGGATGTCCCGGTTCTTGTGTCGCACCTTGTTGGAGAGGTAACTATTTGGGTGAGGTCCATAGCCTGGGCAGCATCTTGGAAGATGGAGGAGGATGGGGATAACCAATCGATGCTGAAGTCACCCATTAATATGGTTTCATTAGTATTAGGGAGGTGTGAGATAGCATGAAGGATGGATTCAAATGCAAGTTTCTGGTTTCTAGGGGGGATATAGGCTGAGATGATGTCGATTGTTTTAGAGCCCAGACTAATTTTGACTGCGAGTGTCTGGGCCCCATGTTCTGGGGGGGGGGTGTCAACAGTGGTGGCGCTGAGTGTTGATTTAACGAATATTGCGCAGCCGCCACCTCGCTTACCTGATCTATCCGTCCTATAGATGTTATAGTTACTTAGGGAGACTGCATCATTGGGGATTTTTTTGGATAGCCAGGTTTCAGAGAGAGCTAGGATGTCTGGGGCATGTTGGGCAACCCAACCTTGTAGTAGTGTGTGTTTTTTGGGAAGGCTACAAATATTAAGCGATGCTAGCAGCAGTCTTCTCTGCGGTTTGTTTGGGGAGATTTTTGAGGAGGGGGGGTCCACGGTTGGGGTGAATATTTCCAGATAGTAGGAGTAGGAGTAATGTGTGTTGCAGTAGGGAGAGCCTGCAGAGCTTAAGAGACGCATGCTGGGAATGATAGGGTGACTGTTTTATTTTTTTGTTGTGGGTGGGTATTGGTAGACTAGAGATGATGCTGGAAAGAAGGGAGGTTGCAATGGGGGGACCAACGTCCTGTTTTCGTTGGTGGAGGGGGGCTGGGGTGTAGATTGGGGAAGAGCAGTGGTACAGTGTTTACCCATTTGCAGTGAGGGTGTGAACGAGGGTGTATGCGAGAAAAGGTAAGTTAGTACAAATTGGCATTGGTGTGTGGCGTTGGGGTGTCTGTGCCAGCAATTGTCTGAGATAGATAAAGGAATATGGTAGGTGGTGGGGTCATGGGGTAGAGGAGCCACGGGGGGGGGTTGTAGGGCAAGGAGAGTGAGCCTGCTAGTCAGCAACGTTGTGAATAGGAGGGAATGCATAGTGAGTTTATTTGATGTGAGATGTGAGACAGCGGCCTCTAGGGTTGGAACTGTATAACCTGCAGCTGGAAAAAGTAGGCTGATAGGTTATTTCATACATCACCTGACCTACTCAGGGTATAAGTTCAAAGAGCCGAGCAAGGGTGGTGGTGGGGTGGGTGGAGGCTGATGAAGCTGCTTGGCGGCCTCAGCCTGGTGCAGGAACTCATGGTGCAAGGCAGCTGCTTTTGGCTGGGGAGACGAGCGGGGCTCAGCCTGTGCAGGAACTTGCGGTGCAAGGCAGCTGCTTTTGGCTGGGGAGACGAGCAGCAAGGCTGGGGGCAGGCGGCCCTTTGAAAATGGCGCCAAAGGATTCCTTGCAGGTGAGCTGAAATTACCTGGGTCGGCGTGCTTCTTGGGCAGGGAGGGCTTCTAGGCTGGCCCTCACGACCTCCGGTCTCCACGGGGGAAGGGTATGGTGTTCTGTGGAGAAAATGGAGAGAGAATTGTGTTTAAGTAGGCAGAAAGGGAGGGTAATATCGATTAATTTATGCAGCTTAATCCCCTTGGCTCTTGATCCCTTCTCAAGCCGCCACTGCACCCCAACCCTGTCACCAAGCCTTTTCCTGGGTCTTACTTTTTCCCAACATTATTCCTGTGGTTTGCTCTCCATGGCAGAGCCTTCAAGGTCAGGCCAGGTCCTTTGAGAACACAATATCCAGCTGTACGAGACAGAGCCCAGGTCACCGAATGCAGAGCCTGCTGGTGCAGTGGAGCTGTGATGCTGAATGGGGGGCTTTCTTTATTGTTCCACCCTTCCCCCTAGATGTAAGTGACTTGGGTGTGCATGCTTAGCATGGCACGAGCCTGCAGCTTCCCTTCCCATGGCCCCTACATTGCACTGCCACCTGTGGTCACCTAGGTGGCAATATAGCTGCATATCTGGGTTGCCTTCCCTCCCCAGAAGAGGATAGCATCCTCTAGGAAGCTCGAGCCTTCTCCCCCCCACCCCGCCAGCCAGCCCTTGATGACCCCTGTTCATTCCAGAACGGTGTCATAAGCGATAGTGGTACTGCAATGCTGATGGGCCAGCCTAAACCCAGTAAAGTAATAAGTTTCCTCTGCAGCTCTGTTTATCACCTCCCCCTCCCACATTAAAATGCGATGCTGAGATCCTTTAAGAGCCCTGATATTTGTTTTTTCTGGGTCCTTTTGACATTTCCAATCAAGAGTCCCAAAACAAGTTGGCTAGCTGGTGCACTGGCTATGCTAAGTGCCTGGGTTTGTGTCCCACTTTCAGAGCATCAGAGGGCTGGATCACTCAGGATGCTCTTCTCATCCTCCTGGGAGGAAAGATTATTGGGCTCACTACAAAACCACCACCTAAAGACCACAGGTGGTGGTGCAGTAGACAGCAGCTTCAGTAGCGAGGGCACTGATGGTCTTGCATGATATGTCATGTGTGCTTGAATACATGCCTTGAATTGTATGCTGGTGAGAGCAGAATAGTTAAGTGCCCTCAGCATACAGAGAATGACTCTGGATGCTCCTGGGGCCCCTGTCACTGAGAAATGGGGAGATGAGGAACAGATTGCTAAGAAGGTACAGTACATGCAGTTGTTATGGATAGGGGCGGTCCCCAAGAAGGATGGGGCAGTCCTGACAGAAAGAGGAGGGCTATAAACAATACATAAACAAAACAGTCCCAAAGCAACCTGCACCCCAATATCTACTACTGTCCATGCCAATACTTGGCTTGGTACAGACTGCAACTGCAAACCCCATTCCCACCGAAGAAGCAAAACAAATGGCTAAGTCCTTGCTGCTTCCTAGCCTTGCAAGAATGAAATGCAATCCTAGATTTAGTAGAAGGCTATAAAAGAACAGCTACTGACCTTTTACCACACTCCACGAATACCAGTAAATGGTGGATCTGGCATCAGTTTGTTGTTGAGAACTCAGTTTTCCATCTCTTGCAAAATTGTATGCAGTTTCTGCAACTTTATCTTTCTTCACTGAATATGAGAGTTCATCACCTAGAGGACAGTTCTTTCACTTATAAATCTGAAGCTGAGTTTCATACTACCTTTTCCAATTTAACCACTGTCTGTGGAAAAATAAAGTTGCCCTCTAGCAGATTTCTGTCTAGTCAATTTACCAAATGATGCCACTGATAACATCAGAAACTGAGTCTGGGGGAGTCATTTCAGTAGATAGATGCGAATAGCACCATGAATTGTGGAAAAAAGTACAGTAGGTTTTTAAGTTCGTTGAGCGCGCAAGCGTGAATGAACTTGTTGATATGAGAGTTGTTAAACAGGGGTGTGAGTGGTGCCAGCCCAATGAGCAGTGGTGCTGAAGAGGCCGGTCCGTGGCCGGCAAATCAGCAGGCAGTGTCCTGATTACACTGGTTTGCTGAGGGGGCTGGTCTTGGCAAACATTTCAAAGGACGAAGCCGACGCTGTGCACAGCTCCGTCCTTTGAAATGCAAGCTCTTCAGCTGCAGCTCAGTGTGTCTTTCCTGGTTAAACAATTTCCCCATTCCCTGCAGCTCAGTGTGCATTTCCTGGTTAAACAATTTTCCCATTCCTGCAGCCCCCTAGTGTGTCTTTTCTGGTTAAACAATTTCCCCTTTACGTCACTGGGATACCCACTCCTGGAGTTGGATGTGGCCCCCAACCTGTCTGTACTCCTTGCTGACATTGGGATACCCAATCCCCATGTCAGCATCCCTCCTCTTACTGTTTCTTTTCTGGTTAAACAATTTCCCCTTTCCGACATCGGGATACCCACTCCCAATGCTGGATGCATCCCCCCAACACCCGTCTATAGTGTTAGCGGACAACAGGGTGCCCAATCCCTGTGTCGGCAATGGCATGCCCTCCCCACCCACATACACACACACACACACTATTGTAGCACACTGGGAGTCCACCCCAGTGTGCCTAAATGTTTAAAAAAAAAATCCCTGTAAAATAGAAAAACCTTTCACCCAAAGCCTTTTTTTTTTTTTAAATTTTACCTGTAAAAAAGAAAACCTTCCAGTGTCGTGTCCCCAGTCCCCCTTCACCCACCCCAACCTTCCCTCTGCGCACCCTCCTCCCTGCACCCATCTTCACCCATACTTACCCTTCAGAGGTCGGGAGCCGTGATCTTCACTGGCCCAGGATACTTCTGCACTCTTCAAAGTCGAACTAGGATCTCAGGAATTGAGTAAGCCTGTATAATGAGACCAATGAGGGGGTTCAACTAGGTTGATATCTCAGCCATTTTAGGAATTTTGGCCCCAAATGTTCAACATGGGGTTCTTGGGAACCCACCTTGTGAGCATGTCAGTGTCATTTCATTTCTCAGTCCTGAAAGGTGATTTTGTGGTCACTGCGCTGAATCACCTTTCAGGACTGATTACCGAAATGACAGTGACACTGTTCATGAGGTGGGGTCCCAAAAAGTCCATGTTGCAAATCTGGTGGAAAAATTCCACAAAATGCCTGCGTTACCAGTGTACGTTGCACAGTTTCTATGCACGCTCATAACTTCGCTAATTTTTTCTATTTTCATTCCAGATTTTCAACATTGTCATTTTTTCATGTCTCCTTATAATCAGTACAGCTGTCATTTTTCACATCCTTCCCAAAATGTGTTTTTGCACCTGTGGTCCAGAATGGCGCAGTTGGTGTGCAAAATCAACTTTCAGGATGGAGTAACAAAATCACAGTGCTACTGTTCATGAGGGAAGGTCCCAAAAAGGCCATGTTTAAAATCTGGTGAAAAAATTCCAAAAAATGCCTGCGTTATGAGCATGCGTTTCGCAGTTTCAATGCACTTGTATCTTTACCACTTTTTAATATTTTCACTCCAGATTTTCAACATTGCCATTTTTTCACACTTCCTTATGAACAGTACAGCTGTAATTCTTTTGCATCCTGCCTGAAATGTGTTTTCGCACATGTGGTGCAGAATGGCATGGTCGCTCTGCGAAATCAAATTTCGGCATGAGTGAACAAAATGACAATGGTATTCTTCATGAGGTGGGGTACCAAAAAGGCCATGTTGAAAATGTGGTGACACAACTCCAAAAAATGGCCAAGTTACACTCGGTTGTTCACAATTTTCTACGCACACGTTACTTTGGTCATTTTCAATATTTTCATTCCAAATTTTCAATACAGCTTTTTATCACACCACCTCATGAACAGGACAGCTGTCATACATCTTTCTATTGCTCATTATCAATAAAATTCTTCCTGCACTACTATACTGCCATACACTTCCTTATCTCTATGCACAACGAACATGTGGCATTGATAAAACATAAGTTGATGCAGATAAGGACCATAAACCCATCCAGTCTGCCCATTTCTTTTCTACCTTATAAATGTGCCATCGGCCTTTGCTCTGTCAATGGCCTATCTATGCATACTCATCTGTATTGCTCCCTTATGCCTATGCCATGCCTGTTTGAAGCCCTGCACTGTATTCATAGCCACCACTTCCTGAGGTATGCCATTCCATGCATCCACCACCCTTTCTGTGAAAAATAATTTCCTCACATTCCCCCTTACTAGGCCTCCCTCTAGTCTCATGCTGTGTCCTCTTGTCCTGCTATTTTTCTTATATTTAAACATGTTAGACTTTTTCACCTCGTTAATGCTCTTAAGGTGGGGCCTAACCAGTGTCTTGTAAAGAGGGATTATTACCTCCCTCTTAAGACTTGTGATACCCCTACTAATGCACCCTAACATCCCCCTAGCCTTACCTACTGCTTTAGAGGTCTGCTTGGATGATTTCAGGTCATCGGTGATGATGATGCCCAAGTCTTTTTCTTCCTTTGTGACTGCCAGCAACTCCCCTCCCAGCCTATAGGTGGCTTCAGGGTTTCTCTTCCCTTTGTGCATGATATTGCACTTCTTTGCATTAAATCCCAGTTGCCACTTTTCTGACCATTTTGCTAGTTTATCCAGATCTCTTCTCATTCTGCACACCCCATCTGGATCATCTACTCTGTTGCAGATCTTGATGTCATCTGCAAACAGACAAGCCTTACCCTCTAGTCCATCTGCAATGTCACTAATGAAGATACTGAAGAGGACTGGCCCCAGGACTGATCCCTGAGGTACCCCACTTGTGACTTGCATCTCTTCTGACTGTATACCATTTACCACCACTCTCTGTTTTCTGTCCATCAACAAGTTTGCCACTCAGTTGACCAACTTCTGACCCATACCGAGCCTACCCAGCTTATTTATCAATCTTCTATGTGGAACAGTGTCAAAAGCTTTGCTGAAGTCAAGGTAGATGACGTAACTGCTCCCCCTTGGTCCACCACTCTGGTTACCCAGTCAAAGAAATCTATGAGATTAGTTTGACAGGACCTTCCTTTTGTAAACACATGCTGTCTTGGATCCTGTGCCCCCTATGGATTCCAGGTGTTGCACTACTCTTTCCTTAAGGAGTGCCTCCATAATCATGCCCACTACTGAGGTAAGACTGACTGGTCTGTAGTTCCCTGCCTCCTCCCTGTTACCACTCTTGTAGAGTGGGATCACATGAGCCCTTCTCCAGTCTTCTGGGACCTCTCCTGTGCTCAGAGACTCACTAAACAGTTCTGCTCATGGCTCTGCTAGTTCCACCCTTAGCTCATTAAGTACCCTGGGATGTATGCCATCAGGTCTCATTGCCTTGTCCACCCTGAGCTTAACGAGCTCTTGTAGGACGCTTTCTTTTGTGAAGGGAGTAGTGCTCACCTCCCTCCCTGTTGTGTCCATGGTGCTGAGCTGTGGGCCCTGCCCCAAAAGCTTGTTAAAATCAGAATCAACACAGAGAAGAAATTTTGGGATGCCTGTTTTAAAGCTGAAGAACCTCAGAATTCCAGGGTCCTTAACTGTGTATAACAAAACAAGATGAGGCTTACCCAGTTGTACCTCTCGGGGGGTGTTTCAAGCTGATGTGATTAACCTTGCATGAGTATGAGTTCTTGGGTTGCGGAACAACATGAATGTACTTCAGGACTCTAAATCTCCAGTCCTCTGAGAACATGCCATCCGAGGCATGCACTTTTCCAGTAAAGGGGTTTCCATTCTCAAGGAACGTGATATCGATTTTAGGGGGATAAAACCCAGTGACATAACAGTACAGTGTGTTATTCTGACCAGGAACATATGACTTCTCGCTGTCACACATTTACAGAAGGTGCATCTGCAAAGAGAACAAGGAAGACAGTTGTGAATACAAATCGTTAATTAGAAAAATGCAGAGTGCCATCTGGATGTGTAGTTTGAAACTGTACCCTGGGAAGTAATAGAGCTCTGTCTAACAGCACAGCTACTGGGAAATTACCTTTAGCTGAATGTTAAGAGCTGCTGCCTCTGAGCCAAGAGATTCCTGGTTCAGTTTCAACATATGGCACATAATCTTTAAGACCTGAAATTCATTTTAAAGAAAGATGCCCCCCCCCACCCCTCACCCTTCACCAATTGGGTAAGGACACAACAGAGACATGTCTCAGCTTAACATCATTAACTGGGAAGGTTCCTGTTTCTGTTAACTTTGCACATGCATCAGTTAGGGAGAACTAGAAATATATATGAAAGATACCACCCAACACCAAAATTCCCAGTCTGACTGTATGCCTTTTAACCCTGTACCAAACGTTTCCCCATTGAGTCTTTTACAAAGCACCCTAGGATTTCTTCTTGGACACGTAGTGCCATATGCAATTCACTCCATTCTCCAGAAGCTCAGATTTATGATAGTGCACTTTTTGGGTGTGTCTGATCTTTTTAGCCTGCATAATGCTATATGATATGGCACTTTCTGTGGGAGGAGTTGATTTCTTTAGCACAGATAATGCTACAGGATAGTCTGGGGGTCTGATCTGTCTAGTCTATATAATGTCATAGGATAGTGCACTTTCTGGGGGTGTCTGATCTGTTTAACATGGACAGTGCACTTTCTTGGTGCGTCTGATCTGTTTAGCATGGACAGTGCACTTTCTCGGGCGTCTGATCTGTTTAGCCTGGATAGTGCATTTTCTGGGGCGTCTGATCTGTTTAGCCTGGATAGTGCACTTCCTGGGGTGTCTGATCTGTTTAACCTGGATAGTGCACTTTCTGGGGTGTCTGATCTGTTTAGCCTGGATAGTGCACTTTCTGAGGGCATCTGATCTGTTTAGCCTGGAGATTGTGCACTTTCTGGGGGCGTCTGATCTGTTTAGCCTGGATAGTGCACTTTCCAGGGTGTCTGATCTGTTTAGCCTGGATAGTGCACTTACAAGGGGTGTCTGATCTGTTTAGCCTGGATAGTTGCACTTACAAGGGTGTCTGATCTGTTTAGCCTGGATAGAGGCACTTTCTGGGGGCGTCTGATTCTGTTTAGCCTGGATAGTGCACTTTCCAGGGGTGTCTGATCTGTTTAGCCTGGATAGTGGACTTTCTGGGGGCGTCTGATCTGTTTAGCCTGGATAGTGCACTTTCTGGGGTGTCTGATCTGTTTAGCCTGGATAGAGGCACTTTCTGGGGGCGTCTGATCTGTTTAGCCTGGATAGTGCACTTTCCAGGGGTGTCTGATCTGTTTAGCCTGGATAGTGGACTTTCTGGGGGCGTCTGATCTGTTTAGCCTGGATAGTGCACTTTCTGGGGGTGTCTGATCTGTTTAGCCTGGATAATGCTATAGGATAGCACAGTGGCTTTGAGGCCATGTACCATTACTATGCTTGTTTTACACTGTTTATTTACCAGCCTTATTGCAAAACTGTATACAGTTGATCTAGCCTATTTATTTGTACTTGTTCAATTATATTGTACTGTACTTGTTTGACTTCATTCCACTGGAACTCACCTATTGTATTTGTTATGTTGCCCTGTCAACTCTGTTATTGACATGGAACCTTTGTAAATGGGCACTTGTGCTCAAAGGTATTCTCTGAAATTTTCAAGGAAGGAAGGAAAGAAAGAAAGAAAGAAAGAAAGAAAGAAAGAAAGAAAGAAAGAAAGAAAGAAAGAAAGAAAGAAAGAAAGAAAGGTGTCTGCTCTGTTTAACTCAGATAATGTAATAGCAGTGTGTACTGTCCAGGGGTATCTGATCTGCTTAGCCTTGATAATGCTATAGGACAGTGTACTGTCCAGGTGTGTCTGATCTGCTTAGCCTCAATAATGCTATAGGACAGTGCACTGTCCAGGTGTGTATGATCTGCTTAGCCTCAATAATGCTATAGGACAGTGCACTGTCCAGGTGTGTCTGATCTGTTTAGCTGGGATAATGCTATAGGGCAATGCACTGTCCGGGCATGTCTGATCTGTTTAACCTAGATGATACTAGAAGGTAGTGCAGTGTCAGGGCGTGTCTGATCTGTTTAGCAGAGATAATGGTGTAAGAGAATGCAGTGTCTGGGTATGTCTAATCTGTTTATTCTGGATAATGCTACAGGATAGTCAGCTGATTCTACAGTATGTGCATGCTCGGTGACTGTCATTCAGATGCCAGTGTATCAAGGTGGAGAGAGAAAGGTCTGTGTTGGTCGACATTTCCAGCACTGCCAGTGGTCCTGGACAGAGTTTCTCAGGGGGATTTGGTGCTGGACTGGGGAGGTGAGGGTGGTGCTGAGAAGGCTGGGGAGGGTGGGGCATCTTAGTATATTGAGACTCGGGATTTGAGGGGGCACTACTGGATTACAAAGGAATTACATATTTTCAGAGATTGGAGCAGGAAAGGTACCAGTGAACTACCAGTGAATTACATACTTTCATCCAGGATTGAGAGGGAGACATACCACTGGACTACCAGAGAATAACACACTTTTATGGAGGATCAGGGCAGGAGGAGGAGGGTACCACTGGATAGCCAGGTATTGGTAGGTTAGTATACAGGGATCAGGTAAGGGTGGGGGCATGGCTGAAGTTCTGTGCAATGCCATCACACATTTTTTCACAAAGCTGCTAATGGCCACATAATGAAATACAAATAGCCCTTAGCACCTCTGCATTCCATATGTGGTCATTAGCATACCAGCTGCTGAATATGGTACCCAAGAACAAAGGTGGTATCGTGATTTGGGACGCACTGTCCCATTACTCCTGGGTGTCTTTTGCCAGTAGGGGCTCTGGCAGCACCATGTATATGCACTTGCACTACACTACAACAGCCTAATAATTATGTAGGAAGCATGCACAGGGCATGCTGCCTCTATGAATATGTCACCCTGACGGTCATGCACTATTTTTTATGTAGTGCTATGTTTTGCACTGCAGAAACAGACCTTTTGAAAAATGGGACCTAAGTATTTTTTTTATTTTTTTTTCTCCTTAGAGCAGCTATCTCTGTTCTTTCCTTCCAGTTCTACTTGTACACTAAAGAGTTTGAGTTCTAAAGAAGATTAGAAGCATAGAACTATGTCAAAAGTTCTAGGGCAGAACTGGAACAAAAACTTCAATGGGTTCTGAAAACCCAAATTCTAGGGTCAAGTCTGGATGTATACACAGGTGTGCCCCATTTTGGTGTCCTCTCTATAGCTCATATTCCACCCATCTCTGCCACTACCATTCAGCGGGCACCTGATGATATTCTCACTATTGCCGACAGTGGTTTCCCAGGGTTAGCTGCTCACAATACCCAGCATGCACACAGAGCACTCAGGCAACACAGCCATGTGTCAACATGGAGCGTCCCCTTTATGAACAAACGGGATGTCATCATGACTTGGCTACCAGCCAATGTCACCTCATTGTTTGTGCTTGTGGGTGGCCCCAGTACCATTCACACTCTGCACAGTGGATCCATTCCACATACAGCCATGGGAAGGATGAAGAAGGCACTCATAAAGTGGCACCCCCCCAGTCTCCCTCCTGCTACCTAATCCTAACCTGTGAGGGGCCTAGGTACAGGGATATGGGGGGTAATTTCTGGAGGGTGATGAATCTTGCTCCTATAAGCAGTATTCCACAATTTCTACTGCATTTGTTTTGTACCTGAAGCTTTGGGTTCATGTGCCTGATGGGCTAATTTGTATACTGTTCCAGATGAACAAGCACAGTATGAGGACTATCCTTCTCTGGTGAGACACCCCTTGGGGAGAGTAGGAAGGAGGAGAGAGAGAGAAGGGGGGGGATGAGAGGTGGTGAGGTTGAGAAACGAGCTCCTCCATTACCTCCAGACCCACCAATCTCTGTCATTATTGAAGGAGGGGCACATGCCTAGAGGAGGTCCTCCAGTAGATGGGGATGTGGAATACTCCACCATGGGATCTGGTACGTACTGTTGAGGGCATTATGTTGCCCTGTTGCCAAGTAAGTATGGACTGGCCACAGTGTGCTGTGCCCTGGTCACTGGGCTAACACCTGGACCACCATCCATGTCAACCCTCAGCAGTATAGGACAAGCCCAGGTGTACACTTATTGTTTTGCAGCATTCCCTCTGTGAGTTTATTTTTTTTTGTTTGTTTGTTTTTTGCAGTGTGCACTGCCTGATTTTGGCATATAGTGTGGAGCAGTCAACATGACATTTGGATGACTGACCATACACATGTGCTGTGGCAGATGTAGGGGTGCTGGGATGCAGTGCTTGTACAGCACTTGTGCGGCATGTACCCATTAGGTATGCATATGCTAAACACACTTTGTGTTTGACCCTCCACAATGTTACTGCAGCCCCTCAGGATCAGGACCTGTGAGTATATTAATCTTTTAGGTATTCAACACAGTCTCACACAAAAGATTAATACACAAGTTAGCCAGCCTTGGAGTGAGTCCCAAGGTGGAAGTCTGGATAAAAAAAAAACTGGCTGGACAACAGGATGCAAAGGGTAATAATAAAAGGAGTCCACAGTGAAGAAAGGAGGGTAACTAGTAGGGTACCGCAGGGTTCGGTACTGGGACCGGTCCTCTTTAATATCTTTATAAGCGACACTGCAGAGGGACTGGAAGGAAAAGTATGTCTCTTTGCAGATGACACAAAGATCTGCAACAGGGTTGCTACACAAGGTGGGGTGGAAAGAATGAAAAGGGACTTGGCAAGGTTGGAGGAATGGTCAAATACATGGCAGCTCAGATTCAATGTAAATAAGTGAAGGCAATGCATCTGGGAAACAAAACCCAGAGGAAGAGTACACAATGGGGTGAGTTAATAACAACAACAAAAATCAAAACAGACCTAGGAGTAATTATATCAGATGACCTAAAGGTGGGCAAGCAATGTGAGAAGGCAGTAAGGAGGGCTGGGGGGATACTGGGATGGATAGGGAGAGGCATCAACAGTGGAAAACAGGAAGTTGTTATCCCTCTCTACAGACAGTTAGTGGGACCCCATCTGGAGTACTGCGTGCAGTTCTGGAGACCCCATCTCCATAGAGACATAGACAGAGTGGAGGCTGTTCAGAGGAGGAACCAAAATGGTGCAAGGTCTGCACCAGAAGACATACGAGGAGAGACTAAAGCAGCTTAATATGTATACCCTTGAGGAAAGGAGGAGAGGGGGACATGATAGAAACTTTCAAGTATCTCAAGGGAATTAACAAGGTACAAGAGGGTAGTATCTTTCAGAAGAAGAGATGTGCAAGAACAAGGGGGCACAATTTGAAGATAGAGAGGGGACGTCTCAGAGCTAATGTTAGAAAGTATTTTTTTCTCAGAGAGAGTTGTGGATGCATGGAACAGCCTTCCTGAGGAGGTTGTGGAGTCAGGAACAGTGGGAGAATTCAAGAATGTATAGGACAGGCATAAGGCAATTCTGGTGGGGGGCAGGAGGAAGTAAGCTGTTGATTAACTAGAATCTGCAGCTTATCCATCAGGTAGAGAAATGGGCAGACTGGGTGGGCCAAGCGGTCCTTATCTGCCGTCAAATTCTATGTTTCTATGTTTCCATAACTGAAAATGCTTATCTTACACTGAGGCTAGGCAATGGTACAAGCAAAACGTACGTATGCCTGGGAAGGCCTACATCTGCTGGTGCACAAGCAGGAATTGCAGCGATCTCTGTATTTCCCATTCTGCATGGTGCATAAAGTGTTCTGTGGATATGCTTCTATCCATCTTACAGTACGTAACTGCAGCATGGATATACCTATGCACTTCTGCCACGTGTCAATATGCCTCTGGCTGTTGTGTCAGTCTACTTCTAAAGGAGAACCATGTCTTTGTTTTCCTGTAGAAGCTGTGTTTCAAGTACTGGTTCCAGTTCTGTTAGTGTTCCTGTTTTACTGGCTTTTGTAAATTCAATGCATGTTTCTGACTGACTCTGATGGCAAGAGTGCTTTTAGTACGTGTGATGCACTTTATGTCCTTGCTAAGCTTTCACTCTGTTGTCCCAATGCGTCCACATTCTATGAAAGAATTCTGTAGCTAAAAAGGTCATATACTAAATCATAGCATTCTAAATGGCACTTACCACCGTGTGTAGACAAGAAACATCTACTGACTTTATAAACACACCAGTACAGATAAAACAAAAGCAGAATTACAGCAAGCTTCTATAGAAGAATGATCAACAGTACATGTTCAATGCAGTTCTCCATCATCATGTCATAGTTAGGGAAGCTACACTTTCCCAAACATGACATCATTTGCTGTGTCAGATTCTGAGCAGACTGCTGCCTTGCCTAATACAGAGCAGACTTGGTCATGAACATCTCCAGGATGCTGCTACCTTGGTAAGCCCAGTACCTTGCTTAAATGAGTTTTTCACGTACTTACAGTATGTACCATTGAGCTAAGAGGACTAGAATGGAAAAGACATGAATGCCACTGAATACGCTTCCGTCATTCTAGAATGATGGCATGTACTTGTCTGTGGTAAATGACACAGTCATGTGATATAATGTGAATAGGATGCCATAGTAATTTGCCATTCTAGTCCTCTTATTTCTGTGCTACACAACGTTAGGAACACTGTTTATGAACCTTACACTTTAACACTGGACAAAGCACTGTGGGCAAGCACAGATGACTCACATGCACGACTCATCATGCCCTGCAATCTACACATGACCTCAGAAGCTCTATACCTTCACACACTGGATCCTGTTGCACTTAAATGGAAGTGATCCTACTGTGGGGAAGGGGAGGTTGTAGTGGTAAAGTGGCTGGCGGAAAATTCTGAATAGTGACCAGAAACTCTGCCACAGTTTGGAAACAGGAGTTAAGTTGATAGTTCAGAAAGAAGAAGCACTGCATCAATTATGATGGAGTCATACTACCAGGCAAAGGTGTTGTTTGTCACCTCTATTGTTTAACAACACCATAGACCCCTAATAAGAAGATTAAATCAGGAAAAAGGTATAAAATGTATTAAGGTGGGTCAAAAGAAACAACTAGTGGTGGCCTATAGTGATGATGTACTTCTTATGTGCTCTGATCCACCCACCTCTTTGCTCCATGTCTTTAATATAATTCAAAACTTCAGAGAAATTTCAGGTTACAAACTGAATAAAGAGAAAACTAAATTTTGATCTCTCAATAAGCACTGTGTTAAAGAAGATAGAGACAAGGCCAGGATTATATGGGCCAGGAATATATAGAATATCAAGGGATTCATATTTATAAATCTACTAATAAGACTGTGTCCAAGAATACAACAAACGTTAGCAGAAAGTTGCAGAGTATCTAATTAGATGGAATAAATTACCATTGAGCCTTTGGGGAGACTAGAATCTGTCAAAATGAATCTACTACCCAGGTTGCTTTATTTATTTAATGATTCCAGGTAGCCTGATGAAGAAATGGATTCAGGGAATTTCAGTCCCAGGCTGCCCATTTCATATGGGGTTATAAAAGCCACAGGTTGTGGCTTATACAAAATGTGCAGAACTAAAACAAAGCAGTGCTGAAGGCACAGATTTCTATCTCTCCTGGTGGCTAGAACAGCACAACTAGCATTTTGGTTCAAATTAGGGACAGAACAGACATGAATTCCTGATCTGGGCGTATCTTGAACAAGAAATTATGGAAAAACAGCATATAGACATAAGGTCACTTTTTTTTCAAAACTGCTGGGCACTTATAAAAACAAAATTCTTGTGGACTCCCTCAGGCAGATTAAGCAGCTATCACTCCTTATGGACCTTAATCTAACAAGTTAGGATCCAACCTATCTGGTCTAATCCTAATTTTTTAATGGAAGGGAAAACTCTTAATAATAGATTATGGAGGCATTAAGGCATTAATTCAGTTCAGGATGTCACTAGGAATTAGTCCTTTCTCCCCTTATCTCATCTAGTGGACAATTTTGAAATCTCTCCTTTAGAAGGTGAATTTTATAAATCCATACAGCAGGCAATTAAAAATAAGCTTGATATATCAGTCCCCCTTAATGAAAATTCTATCTCGTTTCTTTTGTTTTTTGTACATTCTTTTTCTGCTCCACCCATCGGGGAACTTTCTCTGGCATCCGCCACCACTGCGAGCTCTACCTCCCACCTGAAGCTCTCTTCTCCACCTCATCATGCCTGGCAGATCTCCGGCTCTGCACCCCCTGAGATGGGGCCACCCTATCCACCCAGGGTGCTGTATCTTCAATTTAATGTGCCGCTGTGCAGATGGGCCTGGAGAAGTGAAGTCCAGTGCTGGATTGTGGCTCGGAGGGGCAGAGGTGCCATCACCTATCCCCGAAAATGGGGATTTTCTTAGTAATTTCCTCCCTTGGAGCACAGCGTGCAATGACACCTGTGCATGACTGTCCTGCTGGTGTCTGCTGCACTCCACCCCATATGCTTGCTGCTGTACCTTCAGTGCCCCTGATCTCTACTGGGGGCTGCCAGGACACAGAGTGACTCCGGATCCCTCCCCAGGGAGAGGACAGCTGTTCTCCAGATGCTCCATCCTCTCATTCCCCTGCCAACACCCGGCAACCCAAGTCCATCACCGAACCCGGGTCGCAGGTGTGGCGTACAGCATCTTAATTCTCAGTGCCATTGGGCTGGTGGTCTATCTCACTTCTTGAGTACCTAAAGTTGTCCCCTTCTATAGCCACTCTTTCTGCAATTCTAATAGTACTGGTATGGAGGTCTGCAACAGAATCAGTTAGATGGTGGTCCCAAACATTGGGGACCCCCACAGACGATTGGGACAGCATTTGGTCACTAGCATTCAAGACATTTAGCACAGTGGATTTCAGGTTGATTCACTTCAAGACATTACACAGTCTCTACTATGCACCTGTACAGAGACATAAGATTGGTCTGTGCCCTCTTCACTTTGTCATAAGTGTAAGTTTAGCGCTGAACCCTACTGCACATGTTCTGGTCATGTCTCTTGTCCAGCCCCTATGGGTTGAAGTGGGTGTTTATTCCATGATATTCCATGATTTTTAATCATATTAAATTGAGCACTTGTATTTTGGACCACTTTGAAAAGAGCATACGCTGGACTAGAGAACAGAAATTTACACTTCTTTTGATAGGTGTCTCTATTGGATATATTATTCTAAAATATTGGCTAGAGGTCATATCACCAACCATACAGGAATGGAGAAATAGTGTTTCAGAAATTCTCACATTAGAAAAATTAGCTTTATCCTTAATGGATAACACATCTAAATTTCTTAATGAATGGGACACCTTTTATACATTATTTTGTCCAGATGTTCTCCCCTGTTTACTACGTAAGGATGTGCTCTGTTTTATTTGGGTTCAGGCCTCTTGTGAACATCTGCAATCATCTAATTATTAATGTAAGTTGGCAATGCAGGCAGTTTCTCAGACCACTCTCCCTCTTAATCTTTTCTTCTATTACTCCTATTCTCACGCTCTCTCTGTCAGTATTGATTTAGGGTCGATATACAAATAACTTCTATTTTGTTAATGTAATTTATTGAATGAGGGTTCTTTTGTCATAAGTTGACAAGACACAACATCTGTTTAAGTGACTCAGGAGTGCCACCTAAAATAGTCACGATCTTATAGTGCTACTTCTCACTTAGCATATTTATGAATTTTTCATTCCGGTAACTAACTATTTAATTAAAGTGTTATATAGTGTTTCACTACAAGTGTAGCTGTTAAATCATTTATATACTTTTTATATTTTGATGATCTTTTGTTATTGAACTGTAAGCTACATACTGATTAACTATATTGGTCAATCGAAGTAACGTCCAATATAATACCAATGGTACTGAATGTTTGAAAGGTTAGAAGTACATATGCACAGTATGGTAAAACTGAAAAACAGATTATTTATTATCTATGTTAAATGTTTAATATGGCATCTATACCATGTATGCTTTGGACAGCTGTATTAATTCCTGTATTGATAATTATATTCTTTTGTACCATTTCCCCTAACCCAAAAGAATAAAAATCTTACTGACAAACAAAAAAATGCTTACCAACAGGAGTCTTCAGACTGGGTTCATTACTCAATGTCATGATGTACCTCTTCTGCCATTCCATCTGGCGTTTGGCATCCTGTATAGTGTATACCTAACTGCTTCATTGGTATAGGCCTCCTTAGAGAAGTTCAGCTGAATAAGGAAATCATTGCGATGCTGATCAAATAGAGCAATGGGAACTTCATTCACCAAGACAGCCAGGCTCTGTATTTGGGAGTTTGAGGCATCCAGACTGGTGAAGGGCAAGATCTCCAGTTTTCTAAAACCTTTGGGGGAACAATATTATTTATTGAAAATTGGTAATGATTGAAAGGCTGTTGAGTAAAGGCTTGTTTCCAGGTATGACACGAGGAGGGGAGGGAGTAGGTAGACAAAGTACACAAAATTAACTATGGCAGTAAGGTGCAACTATACAAAATATACATGGAGGTAAGATGCAGCAAAGTGACGACACGTAACAGCATACAGCTGAAGTAACAAAGCTGAGGTACTAGTGCAAGTGAACTGAGGTTAAAGACAGGAGTATAGCACAGTCAATGAGAGGACAAATCAGCTAAGGCTAGAACAGGAGCAGGAGAGGACAATAAGAGACTTACACTGACATTTGAGGGATAAGTAGGAGGCAGCGAGGAGGAGGAACAGAAGGAGATTGTTCCAGATAGAGGAAAGATGAGAGGAAAAGCAGACTGCACAGCAGCAGAGTTGGAGTGTGGAATGAAAAAGTCCAGCAATCCCAAGAGTGAACAACATACAAGCAATAGGATATTAAAGAATAGGTCTCCATGAGGCATATGAAGACAGTTAGCCTCTTTACTTTTGGACAGTATGGAAAACCAGTTTTCATGTAAATTCCATTGCCTGTACTGGTATGTAGGTCTAATCTGTATAAAAACCACATCCCTATCCTTGTTCCATGGCATTTAAAAACAACCTTTCAAAAGCTAATGCTCTTGTGCAGCGGAACCTCTGCTATCACAGATAAAAGTCTGAAAAACACAATACTGTATTTAGACAAAATTCAACTTATGAATCAAATATTTTCTGTGATTACCTTCCCCTTATTGTTTTTACTGAGGAATTCATATGAAAATAGAAGTCTCTGTCACTCAGTTCTCATCTGCATTGGCTACTTATCTACAAGTGACATCATAATCTTCTGCCTGTGACATCATATTTATTTTCACAGCAACCATTTGTGATGTCACCTGTAGACAATCGCGAAGCTGATGAAGACCAAGTGACAGAGATCCTGCTTTCATGACAATTTCATGGGTAATAAAGTACAGGAGGAAGGTAAGTATATGAAATACTGTATGAACTAAACTGGGTGAACTTATTTTTTTCAAAGTTGTGCCTGTGGCGTCTGAGGCTCTTTAAAGAAGGTCTCCAATCACCAGTGAAAAAACACAGCAAGTCGGCCTTGTGGTGCTGAGGGCTGAAGCACTGGACACCTTATCTCACGCTGTGCCGGTGACCTGGGTTCGGGAATGACTTTGGGTCACTGGGGTGCCGGCATGGGGCGTGGGAGCAGGATTGAGCAAAGGCTATCCTCTCTCGGGAGGGGGGGCGCCCACCCGTAGTCCCATCACCGGATGGAGGTCTGGTGATAGGTGCAGGTGGCAACGGTGCGACTGGTAGGATGGGGGGTGTCCCACAAGGGATGTGTACACATGCCTGCACACACGTGTGTCACATTGGGGACATGCAGGAGTGGGACTAAAAGGGAAAAAGCCAAAAAGTACATATGGAAAAAAAAAACACAGCAGGCATCAGCAAACCCTGATTATCCAACATTATACAATGGCAAGAAAGAATCTTGGACTGTGATTGGTCAGTTTCAGGCTGGACCCATGGCGTTATCCCAGCATGACGCCATGGGTCTAGTCTCAGCCTCACTATGAACCTGTAGCTGAGCATTTTATGGAGCTTTTGATTGATTGTTTCATCTTCTCTTCAAAACAAAAAATATTTTTCCACACAAAAACATCTTTAAAATTATTTTTTTTATTCTGTATAACAACGAGCCATTGTATAATAGGAATAATGCACTCCAGGGTGTGTGTCATTTGGGATAATGCCACGCCTAGGGCATTGGGCCCTTGCCGGGCCTGCGGCCTCGTGCCCAACCCCCCCCAGGCGTGGCGTTATCCCAGCACGATACACACCCTGTCGTGCATTATTCCTTTATTTCAAGCTAATATTATTTTGTTGTAACAAAGGTATACCATATTTTACTGAACAGAAGCTGCCCTTGAATAGAAGTCATCCTTGTATATAAGCTACAGGTCATTATGAATACTTCAAATAAAAGCTGCCCTCAAATACAAACTGCGGCCTCTAGTCAGGGCTGAAGTCATGTCAGATAAACACTGTGAGCAGGACTCTCAATGGCCCTGTAAACATAATTATTATTGTATTTTTTAACATATTATCTTAGTTGATGTTTGTTATGCTTATATCGGTATGATGTAGACCATACTATTGTTCTTTGTGACATGCCTTCTGACAAAAATAAGGCCATGTAGCCCCAGCAGTTGTCAAATCTTGATCATATCCTGGATGTGTACTATTTTGTTGTCCTCTTTAGGAATGATCTGTTAAGAGAAAATTAAGATAGTGTAACGTTGCTTAATTTTCTCTCACAATAATTCCTTTAGAAACCAATGGTTGAAATGTAAGTTCTAACTCTAACACCATCCTCCCTCACAGAAACATGGAATTTGTTGCAGAAAAGGGACGCTTGGCCTACCGAGTCTTTCCAGATGTTACCTGCCTAATCTGCATCCCCAGACCCTGTCCAGTCTCCAGTGACTGTCCTGCCTCCCTGCCTATTTTCTAATATACCCCTATGTCTATCCCATGCATGCTTGAAGCCCCCCACTGTTTTAGCCCCTACCACTTCTGCTGGCAGTCTGTTCTAGGCATCTATCACCCTTTCAATGAAAAATATTTCCTCACATCTCTTTTGAACTCCTCCCTCCAGCTTCATTGCATGCCCACTTTTTTCCTAGTGCTCTTTATCATTTAACTCATTGAGGCCCCAAGATGCCTGTAGGTGGCAGCAGAAAAGATTTTCCTGAGGTCTTTAACCGCCTCCAAAAGTCCTGTATTTTGTGCTACTGATGACTTAAGACAACTGAGGGTGTCAGTGCTTAAAACTTCAATATTTCACAAACTGAAGTGAGTAGAATTGACTGCATGGCATAGTTGGAAAGGTAATTCTGTGCTGAACAACTATGCTACTCATACTTTGTGTGCAGCACTTACCGTTCATGAGGTATTCAGATTTGTTTGTGGCATGCTGATTATGGCTTGATTTTGCTCAGAAAGCTCCAGGATGCACTGTTAAAAGTATACAGGCCACAAGTGGTAGAACTCTCAAAGAACTCCTGAGGCCTCAATGAGTTAAAGTAAATGTCTGATTTGTTAAAATCACACTTTGGGCTTCATAGCCCACTACCCTGGGGCAGTGATAGCCCCGCTGTGTAAAAATAAAAATTGTTTACTCACGGGTGAAACTTTGGGAAGGGATCGCAATTTGTGCAAACCATGAGCTAGCCAATTCCTTCCCACTTCCTGGACTGCCTGCTCCACCCCCGCGCTCCCCCATTTTGTGACGTGGTACCAGGGACAGCACAGGGATGCACCCCATGCAAGTCTATGGGGCTTATTTTCAAAACCTTTTTTTAATACTTTAAACCACCTTTTGATAAAAAAAAAAAAGACACCGCTCAACTAACAGGGATCCTATTAGTCGAGTGGTATCTTTCTTTTTTATCAAAAGATAGTTTAAAGTATTAAAAAAGTTTTAATAAGCCCTATAGACTTGCATAAGCATCCTCCGTGTCTCCCTGGTACCATATCACAAACGGGGAGCAGACAGGCAGTCCAGGAAGTGGAAGGATCAACTACATGGTTTGCACAAGTACGATCCCTTCCCAAAGTTTCACCCGTAACAAACAATTGTTATTTTGACACAGCGTCAACCACCCCAGGGTAGCGGGCTATGAAGCCCAGCCTGTCAGATCACACAATTCCTTTAAAAGAGACTCCTGCACCTTGTTCACCTCTGTGCGAGAACTTGTAGGTCTCTATTATGTCACCTCTCTCTCCCTATCCCTCTTTTCCAGGGTGTACATGTTGAGAGCCTTAAGTTTCTTCTTATAGGGCTTGTCATGCAAACCCTGCACCATTTTAGTTGCCCTCCTCTGGACTGCCTCCACCCTATGTCTATTCTATGATGTGGTCGCAAAACTGGACACAATACTCCAGGTGGGGTTTCACCAGTGAGTGATACAGTGGCAACACTCCCTCCATCCTCCTGCTGGAGATACCCCTCCCTAAGCACCACAGCAACTAACTAGCCCTTTCCACTGCTTTGTTACACTGCCCTGCTACCTTGAGGTTGTCAGATATAATAATCCCAAGGTCTCTTTCCTGTTTACTGACCATCAATACCTCCCCCATCCTATACTCAGCTCCTGGATTCCTATGCCCTCGGTGCATGATTTTGCACTTTTTGGCACTGAACCCCAACTACCGTTATGTTGACTTCTCCTCAAGTTTCCCAAGATCCCTGCACATTCTGTCCATTCCCTCCTAAGTGTCCATTCTATTGCAAGTTTTGGTATCATTTACAACAAGGCATACCTTTTAGGGATGCTCAGATTCTGCTCTGAATTTAGGAATAGTTAGCTTTCCTCTCCCTTGCGTGCATTTGGGACTCTCCCCTCTTACCTCTCCTCCTTACTCTCTGCTCTGCCTCCCTTCTCCCACCATCTTAGATCCACTGACACATGCACTCTAACTATTCCTCATCGCTCTACCTCCATAGGCCAGGAAGTCTTCTCCTACCGCTGTCCAAAGCTTTGGAACTCACTGCCACTTCCTATCAGACTTTCCTCTTCTCCATTTTCAATCTCCTTAGCCCTTCATTATTTCTATTCCCTCACTGCACTTGTTCTTAGCCCCCTTCAACCCTCCAGCCCAGGCACATTATTCTCTTGCTCTACTTTACTCTGTTCTCATAACTGTAATTGTTACTAGCACCCCTAGCAACCCTCTGCAACCTTGTGCACTATCCCTACTCCTCTATCCCTGACTTATCTCCTGTCTTCTTAACCCTTCCTCTGATTACTTCCTCACATGCTGCCACCTATTATACCCCTTCTCCACCCCTACCACAACCTACTGTGCCATTTAGAAGCTCTACTACCATTCACAACCTACTGTGCTATTTCAACACTCTACCACTGTCCTTCCCCCAACTATCCCCTCTCCCCCACTGATGTTCTTCCTTTATTCTTTCCTAATTTACCCCTATTTTCTTCAGCCTCCTATTCCTTATCCCTCTCCTCCCTCCGGTCACCTGCCGCATTTCACTCCCTTCCTCCACCCCCTTTTCTCTCCTTTTCTGCCTAGTCCTGCCCCCTTTGCAGGGTTTTCTGTCATCCTGAAGGAGTATAGATCCTTGCTCCCTCTCTTCTACCCCTCTTCCTTTCCCCCCACTTTCTAATTCCTGACCCCTTGCAGAGTTCTCTGCATCCTGAAGGGGTATAGATTGGCCCGCTCTCTTTTTCCACCTCTTCCTTCCTCCCCACTTTCAAATCTGTGCCACTCCTTGTTAAATAATTGGATAAAAAAACAAAAAGAAAATTCCTCCGCCCCTCTCTTCTTTACCTCCCCACTCCCTTCCTCTTCCCCCCCCTTCTGCTTGGTTCTGTCCCCCTTGCAGGGTTCTCAGCATCCAGAAGGGGTTACATATTGGCTGTCCCTCTCTCTTCTTCTTCCATCCCCCACCTTCTACCCCTCGCCTGTCCACTTCCCCACTTGTTTTATAACTGCCCTCCCTTGGGTATACAATAGCACTTCGAATCGTGTGCTCAGCTACTACTTCTAGTACTTCAAATGTGTTATCCACCCTCTAACCTTTACCCTACTGGATCACCTGCTCTTGGGTTGTTGCAATTTGCGTTATATCCAAACATGGTTTTGTTTACCCTGGTTGGTTGGTCTGGGTTATTTCTCCTCTGTAATTGTACTGCACTGTTTTGTTTTAGTGATTGTACTTGTATTGCTCTGTTATTGCTATGTGTTTGCCTATTCTCCCAATTCTTGTACCCCCCCCAACCCAGGACACTTCTGGAAACAAGCTATTTACAGCCCATGTTATCTTGCCTGGTGAAACATTTTTCCAAATAAATAAATACAATTTTGGTATTTAGGATTTTAGACTCTGAAATCTAAAATCCAAAAATGCTGGTCCAAATCAGAGTTCAGAATCAGATTCCAAAATCCAAATCCAAAATTGGCATACCATGTTGGCGGACAGGAAATGGAATCCTGTACCTTCCTGTCTTCTCCATGTTGTTGTCATAGCTCTCAGCAATTTTCAGGTGTAGTGGATGTGTGAGAGTCAATTCTATACTTTTTCTGTGAATTCTGGGTCCTTTTGTGCCTTTGATGAGCTATTTTTCTTATACAAGACAACAACTCAAGACTGTCTCACTCAAACATTTATTTCTTATAAAAAAATGTATTTTCATTGTTATGATTTCAACATTTCATGATAAAAACTCACTTCTTCAGGAATAAAGTGCTTCATACAATTCATATTTTCTGTAAACAACATAATATGTATATATTAAATCTTCCATAGTTAGTATTAATTCTCCATAAGTAACTCAAAACTTATTGCACTTCACAAGTGGATCAGGCTTGTAAATGCCTGTAATGGTGAGTGGCGATGTCCTATTCTTTTAATAAATTCCTAGGACATCAAATGACAAATACACAGTTATAATTACTGCTGCCACTGTTGCTGCCGCAACTCCCAACCCAACCAGCCAACAACAACAAAAAAAAAAAAAAGGTGCCCCTTTGAACTTGCCTCAGCTGCCTTTTAAAAGCAGACACCCTGGTCTGCTCTGCACTGAATCACCGCATTGGAGATGAGAGGACTTGGGGGGTCCTAGGGCAGTGCTGCTGCTACTTTTCTGCCCTCCTACAACTGGAAAAAGGACATTTGTGGTTGCTGCAGCACACTAGACCCAGAGACCAATTCAGCTTAGGTCTTGCTCCCCTGGGAAGATTTTCATCAATGTTGCTGCTGCTGCTGCATAATGGAGAGCTGGGGTCAGTTGCTGACTCAAACCCCAGCCAACCAGTGCACCAAGAAAAAAAGGCCACTTTGAGCTTGCTTTGGCTGCCTTTAAAAGCAGACACTCCAGTCTGCTCTGCACTGAATCGCTACATCAGAGATGAGAGGATGCCAGGGGCCTGAAGGCAGCACTGCTGCTATTTCTCTACCTCCCCCTACAACCAGAAAAGGACACTTGCAGTCGCTGCCACACTGGGAGCCCAGAGATCAATTCAGCTTAGGGCTTGCTCCCTTAGGAACATTTTCACTGCTGCCACTGCTGTAACGGAGAGCAGGAGAGTCTGTTGCTGACTCAGACCCCAGCCAACCAGCACATTAAGAAAAAAAAAGGTGCCACTTTCGAACTTGCTTTGGCTGCCTTTAAAAGCAGACACCCTGGTCTGCTCTGCACTGAATCATGGCATAGAAGACGAGAGGATGCCGGGGATCTGAGGGCAGCACTGCTACTACTTCTCTGCCCTCCCCCTATAACTGGAAAAGGACATTTGCAGTCACTGCAGCACCAGGAGCATGGAGACCAAATTAGCTTAGGTCTCACTCCATTGGTAACATTTTCACCACTGCCACTGCTGTTGCCATAATGGAGAGCCGGGGGGGGGGTTGGTTGCTAACTCAGATCCCACCCAACCAGCACACCAAGAAAAAAAAAAGGTGCCATGTTTGAACTTGTCTCAGCTGCCTTTAAAAGCAGACACCCTGGTCTGCTCTGCACTGAATCACCGCATTGGAGATGAGAGGATGCTATGGGTCCGATGGCAGTGCTGCTGCTACTTCTCTGCCCTCCCCCTATTATCGGAAAAGGAAATTTGAGATTGTCGCCGTGTCAGGAGCCCAGAGACCAGCTCAGCTTAGGTCTCACTCCCTTGGAAACATTTCTACTGGCCCACCCTCATCTACCTCCACTATCTTAAATGCTTCCACTAAAAGCACTGCCTAGAGGATCGGTGAGGGGTGGAGCTCAACCAGCTTGAAGCCTGAAACTATTCTAAGTGACTTGGCCGTGGAGTCCCACATCCTGTGGCGTCCTGTAGACCCTAATCCGGCTAAGAGAATTACAGTGCTTTCGTGCCTAGATAATTTAAGTGCATAATGGTAGTACAGATTTTTACAGCTAGATCAAAGATCTAGAAAACAAAGCACACTGTAAAATCTCCAAATGTTTTTATTTTTATTTATTATTTATTTATTGGAATTTCAGAAACAACTTTGAGTAAGAACTCTTTTACAAAGGGTCCACATCCATTAAACAGTACAAATACAGACATAATTGAATTCACAGTACAAATATAGACATAGTTGAATTATCAGTATAGGGAGTAGCAAAAACAGAGAAAACGCCTAAGGTTTCTTATGAGTTTCATTAAGGGTTTAATACTAAGTGTTGTATGGCATAAGGAAGTATATGAGAGAGAGGAAAATGTGGGATAGGGAGAGAGTGGTTAGTGAATGGAGCTTGGAGATAGAGCAGCCCAGGAGGTTCACTGTCACACTGCATTACAGCTTTGGAGCTGAGGATAGTGCATGTGAGAGTGTGTGGTAAGGCGGGAGAAGGTGGTTATAGAGAGAGAGAGAGAGAGAGAGAGAGAGAGAGAGAGAGAGAGAGTGGAGAAGGGAGTTTGGAGTTGCTGTGGCAACTGGAGCGCCATACAGGAAGTAGGACGGAGTTGTAGTCTGTGTGCTTTCAGCCACGGACTACAGTTCTTCAATTAAGCTGAGTTTTAGGCAGGTCCTTATTTGCACTCACTTCCCCTGCTATACAAAGAAGATTCTAGCCCTGTATATTTTATATTTTAGCCCAGAGTAAGTTTGCATTTGGAGGAGTGGTGACCTCGGACATTACTTCTAGGTTGGGTGGCTGTTAAATCTCGCCCCTCTGCAAGTGGGGGTGAGCACGAGTGGGCGAGAGTGCATCCACATGCATGGAGACACACACAGACATGCGCTTTCTCAGCGCATGTCTGGCAAGGCCAAAGAAGAGAAGGGCACATCAGACTGTAAGCTCATACACTTTCATTTTTGGTGAGTATGCATAGTCACAGGCACAAGTAATCTGACCTGGTCAGCCAGTCACATATTGTGAGTCTGCTAGTGCTGTTTCTCATTCCATGTGTGCATCCTTGTTACACTATAAGGAATCTATATAAGGAATCTACAGTATGTATGGAATCTATATAAGGAATCTATATCTCTACCAACTAAGAGGTTTTTTTCTCCTCACTGAGCTAGGCGAATTAGTAAGGACATACAACTACTTATATTATGGCTTAGGTGTAGCCTACAGCCATCCTGCATTAGCTTGAAAAAAGGCTTTCCATGGAACACTTTTGTTAGTATTTTCAGTGTATTCTTCCATAACTGCAAATCCCTATGGCAGTTAAACAATACTTACTTCTTTCTTAGCTACTTTTCACTGAGAGCAAATGGGCACACCTTCCAAATAAATCTAAATATCTTTAGAACTATTCAAGGTGCGCAAACACGACCCGCATGAAAGTTGTTCAGGACAAAAAGACCTTTCACATGAGGGTAGTCACTAATCTGAATTGTTTTATAAAATATGGTCTTTCAAACAATCTCATTCTTTTCTCTCCGAGTGAACACAGTAGGAGTCATGCCAAACAAATGTAAATATCTCAGAAAGTATAGAAGCTACCAGTATACAACCCAACATGAAAGTTGTTCAGGATAAAACAACCTTTCAAATGAGGGTACTGTAACTGCTTGAATAAGAGTCTGAGTGCTTATTTAATTTGTGTTCCCAATGCAGCAGGTACTTATTCAAGCAGGTTCTTATTTGAGCAGGGGCACATAATTTTTTTTAATGCACTTTTCCCCGCGATATCAATACTAATAAACACAATAAGGACAGTGAAAGACATTGCTCTGATCTTTATCAGGGTGCTTCACTTTTTATATATATATTTTTACATTTTAAACTATTTAAATTTGACTGTTTTTTATTGAAGTCATTTTAAATTCAGTCAAACAATAAGGGAAGGGGGGCAGTGCAGTTTATCTACTGGCAAGCACAAGAAAGAACTGAAAAGAATTTGGGGAACTCAATCCACTCCACAAGAAATAAAAATGAAGGCATCATTCTTCATCGCTGTCCTCCACAGTGAGTTCATTATTTGCATTCTCCTTCACATCTTGTGGTTCGGGCTCAGGTTCAGGTTCGGGGGTAGGGTTGAAGCACCGCAACCTTTTTTTTAAGGCACAAAGCTTTTGAGCAAATCTTCTCTTTGCTTGAGCAGGATGCCACTTGATTTGAAGATGTTTATGGATTTGTCCTCAGATATGTCAAGTGCATTTGATGAAGTTCTGCATACAACAAAGGACTTTACAATTAGATCTGTAGGAATAGTGTCTCAGGTTTTCTTCACCCACGTCGCCAGCTGTACTCTTGTCGGTGGCTTCATGTTTCCACCATGGGTGTACTGTTTTTAGCCTCTGACATCCACTCCTTGTAAAACTCCCTATAGTAAGCCCCTTCAAACAAAAGATAAAGAACTATCTTGTTGCTAATTCCAGCTGTGACTGCTTTCACTAATCCCTCACTCTTGCAGGGGCCTGGTACTATATACTCTCCTTCCAGGGCAATCCTTAGATAGCCCAAAGTTTTTCTATTCTTGGGGCCAGATATGCAAAAGGGTTGTGCATGGCGCAACAGTGTTGTGCCATACACAACCCACTGATGCGCCCTGGTGTGAGATTCAAATGGGAATTGCGCCTGGCACAAATCCCGATGCGCTGGAGCACATCAGTAATGTATGCAGGCGCAGGTAGGGGGGCGTGCCCATGCATACTCTGCACAGCCCGATATTCAACCCGGGATGTGCTGAGCCATGCATGCGAACCCTTACTTGCTGCACAAAGTTGACAAAAAAAAAAAAAGAAGTAACTGCTGGCCACTACAGGTGAGCTGCTGTATTACAGGTGCAAACGGCAGCTGCCACCTGTGGTGGCCACCCGAGCTCTGGCTGCACCTCCATGGTGGTGCCCCCCCATGCCAGGATCGCGGGCATTGGTGCCTAAAAATAGAATCTGATATCCCTAGTGGCCTAGTGGACCACTGTCTGCCCGATCACGAGCTGATGTAATAAATAAAAGAATCGTATATCCCTGGTGGTCCAGTGGACCGATGTCTGCCCGATCACAGGCTTAAGTAAAAGATTACTGACTCCCATATCCTGGTGGTCAGCGGACCCCTCCCCACCAAAGCCCCTCCCTCGGTCAGCGGTGGTGCAGCACCCTCCCACCTGCCACCCCACGCCCACCGACTGACACCGTCGAGTGGGGCTGTATGCCCATTGGTCCACAGTGTGAGCCAATAGGCATGCAGCCATCCTACGTCACATTCCAGAGATGTGAATCTCACATATCTGGAATGTGCTAATGTCAGTGTAGGGCTACATGCCCATTAGCTCACTGTGAACCCAGGTACACAGCCCTACCGGCTGTCTGTCGGTCAGCGATGATGGCTGCCGGATGACCGCTGACTGGGGGGCAAGCGATGAGTCTAGTGGGGCGGGTGGGAGGGGGTCCACTGGAACACCAGGGATATGGGAGTCAGTAATCCTTTACTAAGTCCACGATCAGACATCAGTCCACTGATCACCAGGGATATAGGTTTCTTTATTTATTACTTCAGCTTGCGATCACAGGCAGCGTCCATTGGACCACCAGGATATGGGAATCAGTTTTATTTTACTGAAGCCCGATTGGGCTGACAGCAGTCCACTGACCACCAGGGATACAGGGGTTTCTATTTATTTTACTAATGCCCATGATCAGACTGTGGGGCACATTGCCCACGCTGCAGGGGGCATCGGTCCCTGACAGCTGCTGCATGGCAGGGTGCCAGGTGCAAGTCGTCGGGGATCATCACACCTGCATGCAAATGGGGCCATAATGACATGCAAATGGCCCTATTTGCACCTTGCGTACATTATGGCCCCATTTGCATGTAGACTTTTGAATATCACAGTTGTTGCACCTAGCGCAATGGAACTTGCGCTAGCGCATCCCTCTGCTCCACTCTGGCCAGTGGCGCTGGTGCAGTGCCACTGTGCCATGCGCACTGCGGGTGGCCAAGGTGCGATATTCAATGTTGCTGAGCCATGGCGCAGCTCCGTTGAATATCACCCAGTCCATGCCCCCTGTGCAGCCAAGTTGAGCTGCGCCCAGGCTTGCGCCACAGCCCGGCGCAGTTTAAATATCTGGGCCTTGGTTCCTAATTTTCTTAGCCTTCCAAAGCAATTTTCCCCTAGTTAGCCACTCCTCTAATATATCTCCATCCAATCCTCCCTTTATCTTCCCCCCAATTTTCATCCCTAAAGTTGTCTGCCACCTGGACCTGTTTCCACAACTTGTAAATATATCCTCTTCCCCCTACCCCTTATGATGAAGCCTCTCTGGCTGATGTATTCTCCCTCCCCTATGCAAGTCTTCTGATCTGTTATGTATGTTTTAGACTGTCTTACCTCACTATTTACCTTTACTACCCTCACTCTCTTGCTTCTAATTGTATTTTTACATACATTGTACAATGCCAACTTGATGTCGTTACCTTACTTGCCTAAGTTTAACACTGTATGTATTGTTTCCTTAGCACTTAATTCTTGCTGCTTAACAGCAATCACTTACGTTTACACTGTTTGTCTAACTCTGACATGGAACCTTTGTAATGAGCTTGTTCTCAAATGGTGTTAATCCGAGATCACAATAAAATTAAATAAAATAAATAGAATAAAAGGCAGGTTCCGCTTTGTTGATTCCTGTAAGTGACACCTGTAAGCATCCCATTGCAGCAGTTTGTGGGAAAAAGCAAGAAAACACCACACCTGATGAAGCCATATGTGCATGAGGTCTTCATTCATCCACCCATTTTCACTGTAAACACAGACAACACCATTCACAGTGTCCAGTTCCTTATCACGGCGCTACTCCTTGAAAACAATAAAGGGAGGGAGTTTAGTTCCATTAGCTTTCACAGTCAGAACTACTGTCACTCATAATTTTTCATGACCAGTTGTTTTCAGTGGCACTGATTAACTGCCTATAAATTCACAGTGTAATCAATGGCCAGATCAAGCCATATCGGGGTTTCATCCATTCCCCCAATGTCGGCTAATGAGTACCCCTTTTTTTTCCTCATACTTCACATAAACAACAAGAATGATGTTAGTTTTGGGGCAACAGTATCAGGGATTTTCTGCCCCACGTTTGTTTTAGCGCAGGGTAATACCATGCCATCTGAAAACATTTCTTAGCCACCCATCACTAGCAATGAAATGCTTCTCAGCATCACCAGTACATTTTTTGAAAACTTTTTACGGCCTCCTTCTTGGCGGCTTTCAAGTCGCATGCAAACTGTGTTAACACATTGTCTCAATCCATGAGTACAGTTCTGCCCAGGGTCTCTGAGATAGGATGCCTACCACCACCTTCTAACTTTCTTTTCCATGTGCCAACATGGATCAGAGCTAGTCCTCCTGCTTACACCACTCATGTATCCTTTTGACATCAACACCAATGTTGCGAGCTGTGCTCTCCATGCTGTTACTGTTTTTACAAAGTCAATGGCCTGAAGTTTAAATCCATATTGTAACTATGAAGCTTTCTCTTCTTTGACACAGGCTGTGTTGGCACTCTATCAGGTGAGTGCTCTCGGGGGCACTGCATGTCATTCATGGTAGATAGCTGGGATGTCTGTGTACTGAGTGAACCTGTTTAACACCCTGCCTAACAGCTCTCCTAGCACCTAATTTAATATTATTACTTAACTGCCTTGGGTGACATGTGTTGCTTTGGTATGAACAGGTGTTAATCACCCCCAGTGTGGCACACAATAAAAGTGATAATTGCTCTGGTGGCTGTGCTCTGCCAGTGTTGGTGACCAACCGACCCGATCTTAATTAAACACCCGAAGCCATGGAAGTCATAATCAGTTAAAGGTATCTGCCAGCCCGGCTCATATTTAAGCACCGGCTATTATTAAAATTGCACAGTGTGATTCCCTGGCACTTATACAGGCAGGCGCTTATTTAAGCATGGGTGGTAATTCAGACAAATACGATAGTCACTAATCTGACTTTATTAGATTTTTTTAAATATAGCCATCCAAAAGGTGAAATTTGTAAAGAAAAATGAAAATTTAGGTAATCAGATGCCCATAGTTTAAAAAATAAAATTACTGCAGCTTAATGAATAGGTTCATTGGAAAGGTATTTTTGCCCTGAACAACTTTCATACTGATGTTTATGTGCAACACATACTTCTAGAGATATTTACAATTGTTTGGCATAACTCTTATGAAAAATGAAAATTGAGGCAATCAGATGGCCATAGTTTAAAAAATATAATTAGTGCAACGTAATGAATATGCTCATTTGAAAGGTCTTTTTGTCCTGAACTACTTTCATACAGGCTTATTTTCCATAACTTGTATACTTTCAGAGATATTTATATTTGTTCGGCATAACTCCCACTGAACTTCTAAACAGCCTTAGCTTTGCAAATTAGTATGCAAATTAAGTGAAATTCTAAACAAGACAGCACATATTCCATTAAAAAAAAGCTATCCCATGGTCAGATTTCACTGACTGGAAAGTTCACTGCCTTAGAAAAGCTATAAACCAACTGAAGCTTCATTTTAAAACTGTCTGTGTGTGTCTGTGCTAGCATTAGCAAGTAACAATGATTAAAAAAACAGAAGGAAAAATATGCTTAAAGAGCAGCTGACACCTTCAGGAGAACTTTAATACAACATAATATTTAGATAAAGTTCAGCATGTATTTCACATTACTTCTTTAATCCTCCTTCCCATTATTTATTGCTGAGGTCATCTGCATGAAAACAGGATTTTGTTCCTGAAGAGTTCATCTATTTCTGTTGCTGTCTCCTATCTGAGGTTATAATGCACTGCTTGTGACATCACAGTTATTCTCATGGCTACAGACTGTGATGTCACAACAGACCATTATGACTTGAAATAGGGAGTAAGTATTGTTTTCCACAAAACATCTCTATCTCTCTTCCAAAGTGTATATCTGTGGGATGTGCCACACTTTTAAAATCCTTCTGGTGCATGGTCTTTGCCCAGGGAACATTGGCGCCCATCCACAAACCACTTAGCCCTGCCTGAAACTCCAGATGGCATTCCTCCCACCATTTGCCCCAAACAGCCTCTACCATTCCTTCAGGGTTACACCAATTGAGTCTCCAATCCTCAATAAATTGCTAAAGACTCCCAATTTTAACTTTAAATTCAGCACAGCTGTAATGAAAGGGGTCCTGACCAATGTGATCTAGCTTTATCTAGGGCACACACACCTCAGACAACTCCCTCAGAGAACAGTCTCAAATTCTGTACTCACAGATTAGTTGTTCCTTCCTCCCAGTCATGGAAAGAACAAAAGACACCTTTCTTTCTCTGGTAGCTGTCATATTCTATTCATTGTTCTTCCTTAAGGCAGCTGTGAACTTCAGGAACTTCAGGGGATTGCCCATTGGATCCACAAGAATGGCATTCCCTCTTATTCCCCCTGGAGTGAAACTAAAGAGTCCTGCAGGCAAACTGAAGATTTTACCAAACTGGGGTGAGAACTAACAGGGCTCCCTTTGACAGAGCCCCAATGGCAGACTTCCTGCCACTCTGACTGCCACATTAGAACTTACTGATGAACATTCTAAGCTCCCAGAGAGCAGCTGACTCTAAAATGGTTATGCTGCTGCGAGAGTGCTAAACATAATAATTCTTCTCTCAGGCTAAATGAGTAAATAATGATGTCATTATGTAGAAAGCCCCTAGTGAGCTCCCCACCAGCTGCCTTTTTCTATCTGCCTAAGACTAGTACTAATTGGATTCTAGTAATTTGAGGGGACTGGGTTGTTACACGTAGTTATGTCAGCACCGCCATGCTGCATAAGGCTGATTATGGGGCAAACTACATATGTGTATCACGCATGCACAGTACTGTGTCGTTGCATTATACGGCTGACTCCTGCTCAGTGAGAGCACAGCATATTCTGTTCTCCACTCTTGCCACTCCTAAATCCTCTCCACAGCAATATTGGCTCTAAAAGATCTTGTATTTAACTGCTGCAGCTTTTCTTTTCTGTATTAACCCAAAGCATCATGGTTGAACCTAATGAACAACTACTAGACATCCTCTGTGAAACAGGGTCTGTAATCAAATGTGGCTCCTGCAGTATGTATATGTCTGTTGATTTGGACAGGTCTATGTTAGACTTCAGGGACCAGATATTCAAAACTTTGCCTCGGGGCAAAATTAGCACTGCAGTTATTTGCCATCCAAAGTGGGAAATTTGATAAAACAAAAACATGGAAATGTAGTTAATTAGACTGATATATTTTAAAAACTATACAGAGTTAAGGTTAGTGACTACCCTCACTGTAAAGGTCTTTTTGTCCTGAACAACTTTGCTGTTGGGTGTTTTTGTGTAGCTTGTAAAGTTCTCAAGAAATGTAGATTTGTTTGGCATGTGTGCAGATGCACTTACAAACAGCAGATGCTTTTTTCTCTCTCCGAGTGAACACTCAACTAGACATGCCAAGCAAATGTAAATATCTTGAAAACTATACAAGTTACACATACACAACCAATGTAAAAATTGTTCACAACAAAAAGACCTTCACAATGAGGGTAGTCACCAAGCTGAACTCTGTACAGTTTTTAAAATATAGCCAAGATGGTAGCCTGGGTAAATAATTGTCTGGAGAATAGGATACAGAGGGTAATATTAAATGCAGTCCACTCTGAAGAAAGGGGGTTACTAGTGGGTACTGCAGGTTCAGTATTAGAAGCAGTCCTCTAGAATGTCTTTATAAGCAACATTGCAGAGGGACTAGAAGGAAAAGTATGTCTCTTTGCAGATGACACAAAGATCTGCAACAGAGTTGATACACAAGGTGGGGTTTAGATTCAGTGCTAAGAAGTCCAAAATAATGCACCTGGGAAACAAAAACCCAGGGGAAGAGTACACAATGGGGGTGAGATACTGACAACAACAAAAATGGAAAGTGACCTGAGGTAGTCATATCAGATGACCTAAAGGTGGGCAAGCAATGTGAGATGGCAGTAAGGAGAGCTGGGGATACTGGGATGCATAGGAGAGGCATCAAAAGTAGAAAACAGGAAGTTGTCATCCCTCTGTACAGACAGCTGGTGAACCCCATCTGGAGTACTGCATGCAGTTCTGGCGACCCAGTGTCTGCAAAGACATGGACAGGATGGAGGCAGTCAAGGAGGGCAACTAAAATGATGCAGGGTCTGCACCAGAAGGCATATGAAGAGAGACTTAAGGAGCTTAATATGTATAGCCTCAAGAAGAGGTGGGAGAGGGAGACATGACAGAAACTTTCAAGTACCTCAAGAGAATCAACAAAGTCCAAGAGGTAGCATCTTTCAGAAAAAGAGGTGTGCAAGAACAAGAGGGCACAATTTGAAGATTGAGGGGACAGCTCAGAGGCAATGTGAGAGATTTTTCATGGAGAGGTTGTGGATGCATGGAAGAGCCTTCCTGAGGAGGTTGTGAGTCAAAAACAGTGGTGGATTTCAAGAATGCATGGGACAGGCATAAGGCAATTCTAGGGGGTTGGCGTAGGAAGAAATAGACTGTTGGTTAACTAGGATCTGCAGCTTATCCATTAGGTAGGGAAATGGGCAGACTGGGTGGGCCAAGCGGTCCTTATCTGCCATCAGATTCTATGTTTCTATGTAAAGCAGTGCTTGTTGCTGAATCTATGGGCTCAACAACATCACTGTCATGTGAGATAGGATGCATTGTAGGTACAAGAAAAGCAATAAACTTAGCTGAGATGGAGATCCCCTTGGGTTGTAGAACTACCATAAAGCTAGCAGGTTAATTTGGGAAAACTTCTGACAGCAGATAGAGGGAAGGACATGTAAGCAATAATACCAGACAGGGTGGGCTTTTTGGGAAATACCCGGACTGCCAGAGGGCATAATGAGGTCTGGCGCTGCAGGCGGAAGGCCTTATAGCCCTGGAAGGTCCGTATTTCAATCAAAGCCCACCCTGGATGGTATTACTGTGCTTGAAATGGCCAACCTTATATTTATATATGGTTAAAAAAATTTATATTTCACTGCTAACTGTTTATTCTTTAAGTTATTCTGTTACAAAACAGTTCCTCTGCTTTAGTAGAAAGCATTTTTTTTTTATCTGGGACTATTGAACTACTGGAGCCCCCATAGTTTGTGTTTTAATAACTCGTTTCCATGGTTATGCCGGCCATTACACACACTGATTTAGGACCAGATGTGGTTAGGGACAGCCAGAAGGTAAATGATTTATTTATTTAAATTTACAGAAACAGCATGAGTAACTGTGGGGGCAGTGCTGTGAGGGATATTCTTACTGCTGTTTCTAAAGTCATGCTTGGTAGTGTGAGATTGCAGTCGGGAGAGTGGTGCCATAGTACAGAATATGGCTGTGAGAATTTCTTCACTCTCCCGACCATAGAATCAGGGTGCTTTCTTTCTTTTTTTATTAAGAAGAAGCAGACAAGAAGCAAGTGGTGGGGGGGGAGGCTTCGCACAATGAAGCAAAAGGACCAATGGCTTTCATTTACTTTCTGTCAGTGTGGCAGTGTGAGATTGCAGTCAGGAGAGTGGTGCCATAGTAGAGAATACAGCTGTGAGAACTTCTTCACTCTCCCGACCACAGAATCAGTGTGCTTTCTTTTTTTTTTTTTTTAAGAAGAAGCAGGCAACAAGCAAGTCAGTAGTGCTGTAGAGGGGACCTGTAGCTCTCACTAAGCGAGAGAAAAAACATGGCCGAGCTGGCCCGTTGGCGCGGCGGTGGGATTTCCGCTTATGGCGCTGGCGACCCGGGTTCGAGAGCGGATCCGGGTCGTCGAGCAACCCGGGGAGTAGGATCGGCGTCCGGCGGACTCTCCTACTCGGGGGCGTGGCAGCACTTTCGCTGTGGGACCCTGGTGGAGACCAGGAGTTCCACGCAACTGATGCTCGACGTGGGGGAGGAGGCTGGGCGACGCTGGACATTGCACGCCCCCGCCTCCGGGGAGAAAATTAGGTGGAAAAAGATGGCAGGCAGGACCACCGATCAATGAAGCCTCCCGTGAGAGCCTCACATTGCCGCCACGCTGCGGGACCCCGACCAGTCACAGTTCGGGGTCACAAAGGGTGGCCCATGGCCTCCGGGGCAAGCCGGGGTGACCGAGGGTCCTCAGCAGCACTGACGGCGTAGAGGTCTCCGGGGCCGTGACCAGGGCGGATGGCTGCCGTGGTCCTGCCAGAAAAGGGCAAAAAAAAAAAAAAAGAAAAAACATGGTATGCAGCATTTGAAGTTTCTGGGGTGCCTCAGCCAATTACAAAGCAGGCTGGGCACCACTGGAGAATGGTACTCGTGAAGGAGCACTTGGACTGGTCTTTGTTTGGCTGGGCATCTATTGAAAATAGATGCCCAGGTTGGGAGTGGTTTTAGCCAATCAGGAAGAAAAACATTCTTGCCATTTTCTAATAGGACTTCACACACAAATCAAAACACTCTGCACAACATATGTTTTACAAATTCTGGGAGTACTACTCCTTTAAGAATTTTGCAGCATTAGGTCAAGACGCAAACTAAGGATTATAAAAAATAATTTTGAATATCTTCAAATTAGGTTATAAAAGTAAAACAACTTACATACTATAACATTATTCCAAGTCTGTTTGCTCTTTTAATCAGTTTTGAAAGCAAAAGGAATTGCACTTGTTTTAAGGCCTCATTTTCAGAGCCAGATGTTCATGCTGTGCACCCATTAATGGAACAAATGAGATAGCACAGAGCCATCTGCAGCATGCCCAACCAGTGTGTGCTGCCTGTCTGAATATGGGAGCTGTGGGAGTCAAGCTCACAGTGACTATGCACTGCACCTACACAGCTCACTGCAGGAAACTGACTCACAGGAGTAAAGTAAGATTATGTTTCTCAAACAGAATCGCATCTTTGACCTTGTAAGCTATTTTTATGTTGCTTGCACGCATGTGCAAGAAACATAGTGCCATCATCGGAGATTTCGGAGGTGTGTCACCTCCTCCTCCAATTCAGTCAGTGAGCTGGCAGGCGCGGCCCCTGTAAGCCAATGCATTTTGGAGCTGTCTATGACACGCTCCAAAATGCAGTGGCATAGTTGAAAGGGGAGCTACGCTCAGTGAGCAGCGATAAAGAGCAGAGCTCCCCTCACATGCAGGCAGCATGCATCAAAGATCAAGACTGTATAGCCGACAGGGTGCCCAATCCCCGCCGGGCTGAGCTCGCGTCTCCAGTAGGTGCCACGCTGGGAGCCCAACCCCAGCGTGGCAAGCAGTATTTTGGCTGACGGGGTGCCCAATCCCCGCCGGCTGAATGCCCCTCGTTTCTGTGCCACGCTTGGGAGCCCACCCCAGCGTGGCAAACGTCCACACCGCCTTTTTTTTTTTTTTTAAACCTGTGAAACAAAACAGTCCCGCGGCACGCTCCAGACACCCTCCCACAACCCGCACCCACCCACTGCGACACCCAGCCTTCCCACACCCCCTCACCCCATACTTACCTCCAGACTCTGGCGCGACGATCTTCGTGGACCGGGAACACGCTCTGCACTCTTCAAAGCCGACCGCAAACTGAGGAAATGCCGTAAGCTGTATAATGGGCAGATAGGGGATTTCAACTTTGTTGCATATCTCAGGCATTTTTGGGATTTTGCACCAAATTTTCAACATGAGTTTTAGGACTTTCTCATGAATGATGTCACTGTCATGGCATTATTCGGGCCTGAAGGGTGATTTCGCGCAGTGACTGCGCAGTGACTGTGAAATCACCTTGAGCCTGAATACTGCCATGACAGTTACATCATTCATGAGAAGGGTCCAAAACCCTATGTTGAAAATTTGGTACCAAAATTACAAAATGACTGTTTTATTAGCTATAAGCAGTTCCTACGCAGGTCGTAGTTCGTGAAATTTCAATATTTTCACTCCAGATTTTCAACATTGCCATTTTACCACACCTTCTTATGAGTAGAACAGCTGTCATTTTCACATCTCACCCAAAATGTGTTTCCGCCCATGGCACAGAATGGCGCAGTCGGTGTGAGAAATCAATGTACAGGACAAATTAAGAAAATCACAGTGACACTATTCATGAGCAGAGAGTCTTAAAATGGCTATGTTGAAAATTTGGTGAAAAAATTCTAAAAATGACTGTTTCTGACGTCGTTACTACAATTCTGCCTTTCGTGGTGGCAATTTTCAATATTTTTATTCCAGATTTCCAACATTGCTATTTTATCACACCTTCTTATGAGTAGTACAGCTGCCATTTTCACATCTCACCCAAAACGGTTTCTGCCCATGTAGCACACAATGGCGCAGTTGGTGTCGAGATCAATGTCACGGGACAAATTAAGAAAATCACAGTGACACTGTTCATGAGCTCAGGTGTTAAAATGGCTATGTTGAAAATTTGGTGAAAAAATTCCAAAAATGACTGTTTTACTAACGCAAGGCTAGACAGTTCCTACGACGTCAAGTTTATGAATTTTCAATATTTCTACTCCAGATTTTCAACATTGCCATTTTACCACACCTTCTTATGAGTAGTACAGCTGTCATTTTTCACATCTCACCCAAAACGTGTTTTCGCCCATGTAGCGTACAATGGTGCAGTCGGTGTGCGAAATCAAAATTTGGTGAAAAATTCCTTCAGATGTTCTGCAATATTACTAATGAAGACATTGAACAGAACCGCCCCAAGACCGATCCCTGCAGCACCCACTGGTCGCCCCTCTCCCTAGACTGCATACCATTTACCACCACTCTCTGCCTCCTGTCTGTTAGCCAGTTTCTAACCCAGTTTACCTCCCCCATGTCCAGCCTACCCAGCTAGTTTATCAGCCTCCTATATGGGATGGTGTCAAAGGCTTTGCTGAAATCAAGGTAGCGTTGTCCACTGCCCCACCCTGATTCACTTCCTTTGTCACCCAGTCAAATAAATCAACCAGATTTATCTGACATGATGTCACCACTGTGAATCCATGTTGTCTATGGTCCTGGTTTCGATGGCATCTAGATGCCCCACTATCCTTTCTTTAGCAATGTCTCCATGATCTTCCCCACTACTGAGGTGAGGCTGAATGGCCTATTGTTCCCTGCCTCCTTCCTGCTGACGGACTTGTGTAGAGGGACCACATGTCCCTCCTCCAATTCATTCATGTTGAATGACTCAGTGAACATGGCTGCCAGAGGTACTGCTATCTCCCTTCGCAGTTCTGTTAATATCCTTGGGCGTATGCCATCTGGTTCCATCGCTTTGTCTACCTTCAATTTAGTGAGCTCCTGCAGGACTCTTTTGTCCACCTCTTCACCCCCTTGGCAACTGCTGTACTGCTGTGGCCCTTGCCCCTTCCACTCTTCTGTGAATACTGAGCGGAAAGACACAGTGGATGTCTTGGGAGGAAGGCATGAAACTGTCACTTCCAAATACCTAAACAGCACATACAAGCAAGCAACATTCGGCATTGACAAATGCTCGTTAGCTGCCGGCATGCTATTAACCACAAATAGCATGCAAAGCACGAAAGGGTCATTGGTATTCCATTATGTACTCATTAGCATCTCTGCACAACGTCCACCATGCCATATTGTGTGGAGGCATTGTGTGGAACCGTGCCATCCTCAATCACAGGTCCGTGCTGTCAAAACAGTTCAAGCCTCATCACCCTGCCAGTCTAGAGGACTCTTCCCACCCCCTGATCACAGGTGCAAGCAGTCTATCATGTTGTAATCCTATGACCTTGGTAGTTTAGTAGATTCATAACCCCTGACTGCTAGTCTGAACAGTCTACCTTGTCTTAATCCTATTACCTTGGTAGTCTAGTGGACCCCCCCCCCATCCCATATTACTGGTTCAAGCAGTCTAACCAGTCTTAAATCTATGACCTTGGTAAATTAGTGGACCCCTCCCTGGTCAAATGCTATATCACATCCCCTCCCATCCTGCCCATTTGGTACCCTACATGCACACTTCCTTGGTGGCATCCCACCACCCTTTATGTCCTAAAATGACAGCTGCTACAACCTCAAGTTAGCAACTAGCACAGCCCTCCACTCACCACCATAGTTTGCCACTGTCTGAATGAAAGGAAGTGAGTATGTGTCTACTGTATTGTTTTATTTTATTTATGGACTTTTGGATTAACACCTTTAAGCTTAGAGCTCTTTACATGGGTTTTACATCAGAGGGTTAAACAGACAGATTGCAGTATGGTTGCCCACAGGTGATAAGCACTTACAAAGTGATACAGTGTCAGGAAGTAAAACATAATGGAAACACTGAGCATTGTGCAATGAAGACACTAAGTGACAATTATGAGTGGCATTGTAAAGTGTGTGCCAGAGCATGATGTTAAACATTATTAGGCAGACAATCAGAGACAGTACTAAAATAATAACAAAAGTGAGATTAGCCCATGAGGACTAGTCAAAAAAGAAAAGGGGGCAAGGTGGGATGGTAGAAAGGTAGGGATGGATGGGGAGATGAGGGAGGGTAAAGATGGAAAGGTAGGAGAGTAGAAGGAAGGAGATGAGAGAGAGAGTAAGAGCAGCAGGGGGAGGAGAGAGGGATGGGGGAAATTAGGGGGTAGCAGAGAGGAGGTGAGGTATGGCCAACTATACAACTAGGGAGGCTAGAGTTGACCAGTTTTTAAGTGCCAATAGGAAACACGCTGCAAGCGGGTGATTCTAGTGGAAGCAGTCACAGCTAGCAGTAGTTGCTAGGTGTTACCGAAGCTTATGTTTAAAAGATCCCAGCAAGACTGAGGAAGATGTGTCATTAGGTAGAGAGTTGAGCCAGAGTGGGGCTCTATGGGCAAAAGACCTTTGTCCCAGGGAAGTGCGGCAATGGGGGATCTGGTTGTCAGAGCTTCTGGTACGATGGGGTTGCAGTAGGGAATAAGAAGCTTCTGAACCCCAGGGTGCACCAGTCCTAGGAATACTTTTTTAGCAAGCAGGCATGCTTGGTACATAACTTGACTTTTGAATTTGAGTCAATTTGCCGGAGCATAAAGGTCACAAGTGTGAGTAAGACACGCGGCTGCGGTGAGGAGCCGACAGGCTTTATTTAGTGCCGTTTTGATATGACAGAGGGATGTGTCCATGGCAGACCCATAAAATACCAGTCCATAGTCTATTAGTGAGACAACTGAGCTATGTATAGCTAGCTTCAGGGCTTCCGAGGTCAGACTGTGTTTGTGCCTGTAGAGCAGCCAACACGATACTGACTGCTTTGGCAATATTGCCAATATGACAGCATAGGACAAAGTACTGTCTATAGTAATTCCCAAGTATTTAAAATGCTGAACTAGCTCCAATGGAGAACCCTTATCATTAGTGATACAAAGAGGTAGGACTTGTGCCTGTTTAGGGAGCTAGAGAAAAGCATAGTTTTAGTCTTTTATAGTTCATTACGAGCTTGTGGTCTCCAACCATTTCTACATTGTCAAAGCTAAGTTGTAGCTGGTTCTCAGAAGTGTGGGGTCAGGATTGCTAGAACAGATAACAGTGTCATCGGCGATAGCAGGATATGACCCTGGCAGGAGTTAGGGAGCTTGTTTAGGAAGATACTGAACAGGAGGGTTCAAGGATGGACCCTTGGGGGACTCCCCAGAGGACAGGTCTTCTGTCAGTGAGGACATCGCCAATCTTCACTTGCTAAAAGCGGTTATCAAGGTATCATTGGAAAGCCCTATACCAGTTAGCTGGTCAATCAAAAGGGCATGATTAACCATGTCAAAGGTTTTGGTTAAGCGAGTGAGAGAGGGGAGGAGTGAGCTCAACGGGTTGTATTCTAACTGCTGCAATGGTGGCAATGCAGGCAGAAGCCCAATACAAAAGGGCAGCCTGCAACATGGCAGAAATGGAATGGCCGAGTGAGAAAGGGGAGTGAGCGAGCTCAATGGAGAATTGTCAGACTGCTGCAGATTTCTTTGTGGGCAGAAAAAAGTGCCAACAAAGGCAGGGAGCCCAGTACAAAAGGCAGGCTGCAGCACCAGGAGAAACAGAATGAGTGAGTGACCTCAATGGAGCTCTGTCGGGACAGCTGTGGATTTCTTTGTGGGCAGAAAAAGGTGCCAATGCAGGCAGGAGCCCTGTACAAAAGGGCAGCCTGCAGCACTGGGAGAAACACAATGAGCGAGTGACAGAAAGGGAGTGAGCGAGCTCAATGGAGCTCTATCATGACTGTTGCGGATTTGTTTGTTGGCAGAAAAAGGCAGCCATGCAGGCAGGAGCCCAATACAAAAGGCCAGCCTGCAACACTGGCAGAAAGGGAATAAGTGAGTGACAGATGGGGAGTCAGCAGGCTCAACAGACCTGAGTCGGGACTGCTGCAGATTTCTTTGTGGCCAGAAAAAGCCACAAACAGAGGCAGGAGCCCAGTACAAAGTGCGACTGGCAGACATCTGTTCTGTATGTTAATAAAGGTGACGTGATCATTCTCATAGTTGTAAGCATGGTCTCATGCACATTCTTAGGGTATGAGAACTGTGAACCAAAGGTGAGCGGTTCTGATACGCTAAGAATGTGAGATCACTTTTACAACCATAAGAGTGGTCTCATTGCCGTATCAATACTTTATTGATCAAGCATGATCAAAAACATATTAAATATTTAAAAAAAATACCTGAATATGCCTCTTTCCAGAGCAACTGCACGTGAGACACTCTTGACAGAATAAGAGGTGTCAGCACAGAGGAAAGGAGCACACCGATTGGCTGGAGCACTCCCTTGATCTATAATGAGCTTATAAAAAATTCTATAAGGCACTGTAGGCTATTTAATCTCCCACTGCTACAGCCCAGCACTGACAATAACTGTAGAGGATTCTGGGATTTCTGGTTACAGCAAAAGTCAGCCTGGAAGTTAGCAGAATTGTCCTGATACACTCTACTACACTGCAGTAAACAGTAAGTTAAAAAAACCAAGCATTTGTCAATGCCGAATGTTGACTGCATTGGTGTATTGAGCTCACTCACTGCCACTCTGTCACTCGCTAAGCCTGTTTCTCCCAATGCTGCAGGCTGCTCTTTGTACTCGGCTCCGCCTTCTGGCACCTTGTTCTGCCCACTAAGAACCGCAGCTGTCCCGACAGAGCTGCATTGAGGTGGCTCACTCCACCTCTCTCACTTGCTCATTCCGTTTCTCCTGGTGCTGCGGGCTGCCCTTTTGTACTGGGCTCCTGCCTCTATCTGTGGCTTTTTCTGGCCACAAAAGAAATCTGCAGCAGTCCCGACTCAGGTCTGTTGAGCCTGCTGACTCCCCGTCTGTCACTCACTCGTTCCGTTTCTGCCAAAGTTGCAGGCTGGCTTTTTGTACTGGGCTCCTGCCTGCATGGCTGCCTTTTTCTGCCAACAAACAAATTTGCAACAGTCATGATAGAGCTCCATTGAGCTTGCTCACTCCCTTTCTGTCACTCGCTCGCTGTGTTTCTCCCAGTGCTGCAAGCTGCCCTTTGTACAGGGCTCCTGCCTGCGTTAGCACCTTTTTCTGCCCACAAAGAAATCCACAGCTGTCCCAACAGAGCTCCGCTGAGGTTGCTCACTCCCCTGTGTCACTCACTCATTCTGTTTCTGCTGCGCTGCAGCCTGCCCTTTTGTACTGGGCTCCTGCCTCTTTTGGTGCCTTTTTCTGCCCACAAAGAAATCTGCAGCAGTCCTGACAATGCTCCGTTAAGCTCGCTCACTCCCCTTCTCTCACTCGCTCATTCCATTTCTGACTGCGTTGCAGGCTGACCTTGGTATTGGGCTCCTGCCTGTGTTGCCGCCATTTGCAGCAGTTACAATACAGCTCCATTGAGCTTCTCACTCTCTCACTCTCTCATTCTGGTTTCCCCACCACTGCAGGCTGCCATTTTGCACTGGGCCCTCGCGCATATTGCTGCCTTTTTCAGCCCACAAACAAATCTGCAGCAGTCCCAACAGAGCTCCGCTGAACTCACTCACCCACCTCCCTCACTCGCTCATTCCGTGTCTCCTGCCGCTGCAGGCTGCCCTTTTGTACTGGGCTCCTTCCTGCTTTGGTGGCTTGTTCTGGCCAGAAAGAAATCTGAAGCAGTCGTGACACAGTTCCATTGAGCTCGCTCACTCCCCCTCTCTCACTCACTCATTCCATTTCTGCCTGCGCTGCAAGCTAGCCATTTGTACTGGGCTCCTGCCTGTGTTGCTGCATTTTCTGCCCACAAAGAAATCCAGAGCAGTCACAATAGAGCTCCGCTGAGCTTGCTCACTGCCACTCTGTCACTCACTCATTCTGTTTCACTTGGCGCTGCAGGCAGCGCTTGTATAAGGGGCTCTTGGCTGCACTGGCACCTTTGTCTGTCCACAAAGAAATTCACAGCTGTACCGACAAAACTCTGTTGAGGTTGCTCAGTCTCCCTCTGTCACACGCTCATTCTGTTTGTCCTGGCACTGCAAGCGGCCCTTTTCTACGGGGCTCCTGCCTGCATTGGTGCCTTTTTCTGCCAACAAAGAAATCCGCAGCAGTCCTGATAGAGCTCCGTTGAGCTCACTCAGTCCCTGTCTCACTCACTCATACTGTTTCTCACACCGCTGCAGGCTGGCCTTTCTACTGGGCCCCTGCCTGCACTGATGCCTTTTCCTGCCCACAAAGAAACCCACAGCAGTCCTGACAGTGCTCCGGTGAGTTCGCTCACTCCCCCTCCCTCACTTGCTGTCTCATTCTGTTTCTCCCAGTGCTGCAGGCTGCCCTTTGTACAGGCCTCTTGCGCTGGGGCCTTTTTCTGCCCACAAACAAATCTGGAGCAGTCCCGACAGAGCTCAGTTGAGCTCGTCACCCCCTCACTCGCTCCATCTTAATCTGTCCCAAACACTGATGTCCCACAGTGACTGTGCTATTCTCCGTCAGGAGTGCAAAACATATTTTAGCCAGGATGTGAAAATGACAGCTGTACTGTTCATAAGGAGGTGTGAAAAGAATGCCACTGTTAAAAATGTGGTGCGAAAATATTACAAATTTGCAAAGTTACATGGGTGCGTGGAAACAGTTGAACACATGCTTGTAACACAGTCATGTTATGGAGTTTTGACACCAAATTTTTAACATAGGGATTTTAGGACCTTTGCTCATGAACAGTGACACTGACATTTTCTTAATCTGTCATGAACACTGATTTCCCACAGCAACTGCTTTATTCTGTGCCGCAACTGTGAAACCACATTTCAGCCATTATGTGAAAAATGACAGCTGTACTGCTCCTAAGGAGGTGTGAAAAAATGCCATTCTTGAAAATGTGGCATGACAATATTACGAATCTGCAAAGTTACAAAGGCGTGTGGAAAGTGTGCAACACACACTTGTAACACACTCATTTGATGGGCTATCATCACCAAATTTTCAACATAGGCATTTTAGGACCTCTGCTCATGAACAGTATCACTGCCATTTTATTAATCTGTCCCGGACAGTGATTTCCAACAGTGACCGCTCTATTCTGCGCCGGAACTGCAAAAACACATTTCGCCAGGATGGGGAAAAATGACAGCTGCACTGTTCATATGTAGGTGTGGGAAATGGCAATGTTGAAAATCTGGAGTGAAAATATTATAAATTTAATGGTTACGAAGGCATGCATAAACTCGCGCAATGCACGCCGAGAATACAGTCATTTTATGGAGTATCATTACCAAATTTTCAACATACCCATTTCAGGACCTCTACTCATAAACAGTGTCACTGTCATATCCTTAATCTGTCCCGAACACTGATTTCTGACAGTGACCGTGCAATTCTGCACCGGAAGTGCCAAAACACATTTCCGCCAGGATGTGAAGAATGACAGCTATACTGTTCACAAGGAGGTGTGACAAAATGCCAATGTTGAAAATCTGGCATGAAAATATTGCAAATTCACGAAGTTACGAGCGTGCGTAGCAACTGCGCAGCGCCCGCTCGTAAAACAGTCATTTTTTGGATTTTTCCCACCAAATTTGCATCATAGGCTTTTTGAGAGCCCACCTCATGAACACTGGCACTGTTGTTTCATTAATTGGACCCCAAAGGTGATTCAGTGCACTGACCGCAAAATCACCTTTCGGGCCTCATTAACTCCATGACAGTGACAGTATTCATGAGGAGGGGTCCAAAAAAACCCATGTTGAAAATTTGGTGTCAAAATTCCAAAAAATGTCTGAGATATGCAGCAGAGTTGGAAAAAACCTATTTATTACATTATACAGCTTACCGGCATTTCCTCAGTTCGAGGTCGGCTTTTGAAGAGTGCAGATGCTCCCGGTCCACTGAAGATCATCGCACTCCAGCTCTGGAGGTAAGTATGAGGTGACGGGGTGCGAGGAGGCAGGGTGCGAGTGGGTGGGTGCAGGTTGTGGGTGGGGAGCCGAGACTACAAGGGACAGTTCCTTTTTTCAGGTACAAAACAAAAACTAAAGACTTTATGGACCGTTTTCCTTTACAGATTAAGTGGCATGCTGGGGTGGGCTCCAGCATGCCACCAATGGCTTTTTGGGGTTAGCTGTAGCCGATGGGGGATTGGGCACCCCATCGGCAAACAACAAAAGGGGGAGATTCATTTGTGCCAACAGGGATTTAGCACCCCGTTGTAAACAAAGGGGGATTCCTTTTGCCGACAGGGATTGGGCAGCCTGTCGGCAAACAGTTAAACAGGGGAGGGTTGAGATATGTCGACGGGGAGTGGGCCCCCGCCGGCAGAAAAACATGGTGGAGAGGTTATTGTTTAGAACATGGCGGCAACCCGCCGCCATGTTCACAAACAATATCAGGGTTTTTACATCCCGCCCTGCAATGACGGGTAGCGCCCTCATTGCAGCGGATGGCTTACTCTGCAATGACGAGGCAGCCCCTGATTGCAGTGGCTAAATTGTCACTAGTTGGTGCAAACATTCCAAACTTTTGTCACCAGCAGCCTGCCACGGCATTGGGGGAAGTGGGACAAGCCTTTGCAGGCTGTGGGGGCATTGGCCACAACAGTGCCCTGCCTCTACAGCCTGCTTCTCGGCACGCTGTCCCAATACGTTTCTTGCACTGCGCACAATCAACATAAAAAAAAAAAAACTGGCATATAAAGTGCAAATTAGGCCAGCCCCTCAGTTGGGTGTGGGGATCATAGTGAGGTCAGTTCAACTTTAATCTTTTTATAGAATCATCAACCACTGGTTTCCACTAACCAGTGATTTATGACACACTGCAACTTCTTTAGGGTGAGTGGTAAAATTGATCACACTTTTTGCACGATGGTTTCCGTGAGTGCTATGCCCCAGTTTTCTGAAATCAATGCTTTTTCAGCTTATTTTGAGGTAGGACTCACTTTGTTTTAGGCAAGTGATCACTGTCAGGAGTCAGGACATCTTCACTGATGGTACGATATGCCTAACTCAGAGTTGATCTCTAAATCAAAATAACCTGAAAATCATGATACCTGCCAGTAACTGGGACAAAACACCTACAGAACCCTTTATGCTAACAGTGAGATGAAGTTCACCACCCAGTCTCCTGAAGAAGTGGTACTACACTATGAAATGTTGATGAGTGGAAATCTGTGGGTGATCCAGTAAAAGATTATTATAAATCGGAGGAGCATCCCTGGCCAATCACTGCACTTCCTTCAGTTGTGCGTGAAGTATTCTTATTGCCATAAAAGTGCCTCACAAATTGAGCACTTAACGGTCTTCTTGACTGCTTGTGCAGCTAACCTCGTTAAATAAAAACATTCTTTTATTTAATAACATTAATGATCTATAATAAGTTTGTGGGCCCAGCTGGAGGGCATCTTATGGCTATAAGAGCATTGTCTCTTGCATCCTTAGAACCACAGAACTGGTCACCTTTGGTTCACAATCCTCTGGTCCTAAGAACGCACGGGGCAACCCTCTAATAGCCATAACAGGCCCTCTGACTGGACCCATACATTTATAAATAAAGTTTATAGACAGTAGCTAGAAGTGTGATGAGTCTAACCAATGGCACATATACAATTTAATTTGGTCCATCAGGAACAGACTTAATCCCCTGGGTTTTCTTTTTTTTTCTACGATTTGAAGGCCCCTGAGGCATTACACATTCCAAAGATTTACAGTTCCCCTATATAAATTAAAAGGAATCAAGGCATATTTGGAAGGTGTCTGTGTAAGTAGAAGGAGTTAAACTTACGAAAGGTGGCATCAGTCCTATTCATCCAGAAAAGCAGCTCCACTAGGAGGAAGACATGTGAAAGCATCTTCATCCTGGTTAATATTATTAGAAGCCTGTAAAGAAGTAAAATATACTGATAGTGGAATTATCACATTAGGACTGTAATATCATTATTCTTTGTAGTGCTTTAGCAATTATTCCCAACAAGGTAAGAGTTGTAGGCTAACAAAGTATGAGTAACATTAAGACAAATGACTTCTTTCTCAAACGTTACTATATTGTCACATCACTTAAGGTCCTATAGAGGTTAAAGTCCACCTCAAAGGGACTTAGTGTGAAAAAAAATGGCAAAAAAACTCTTTTTTTTTTAATCAGTACTTCTTAGATTATTCATCACAACATAGTTCTTAGGCAGTTAGGATTGCTTGTTTCTAAATATTCCAGACACCCTCATGTACATGTGCAGCAATCAACATGGTTAGATAGTTCAGATACTTTGCAATAGAAATTTTTCTAGAGATTTTTTTCTCATGTGGTCCTATACCAGTGCTGCAGTGAGGCAAACAATTTCCCTAGTGATATCACAGAAATTTCAGGAAATATCTGACCACCTTAGTTGCTACAACTGTACATTTATGTGCACAGACAGTGTGTCTCTTATGTTCATAAGAGTGCATATTCAGCTTTTTGGGTGAGAGACTGTAAAGCGATGTTGAGAAACACAAATGACTTGAGAAGACTTGGGGCTGGCAGTATAGCTTAGAGGTTAGAGTACCGAGCTATGAATGAGCTTGGTAGATTCAGCAGACCTGGGTTTGATTCCCACAATCCCCACTTGCATACTGTGTGACTTTGAGCAAGTCACTTAACCTCCCCAGTGCTCCTGGGTCACCCCTGAAAACAGGCACTTGTGCCTAGTGGGCCTTACCCAGTTACCAAAGACTAAATTAAATTAAAGAAACTCCATGAACATAACAAGGGTGTCTCATGCTAAATGTTCTAAAATGTTAAGGTTCTAAGTACAGCTGGCAAAGCTCATTTCCACTCAGACAGGTTTCTATAATTTTCTATAGAGTTAAATATTTGATTTCAAGCTCAAATTCAAAAAAAAAAAAGGAAAAGAAACAGAAATCTCAAAAATGATTTATGTGTTAGTATGTACAGTTCCTGCGTCTTTTATGGTTATAAAGAGTTACTTCTTTAGCCATTTGTCTGTCACAACTGCTCATCTTCACGTTACAGTTCTACCACCCAAAGAACTTGAGAATTCACTCTTGTAACTATGAGAGACCCAGTACAGTACATCAAAACATGCAACACAAGAACAGCAGATTTAGAGACAGAAGTAGCCTAGTTTGCCCATTGTGACTGTACTCTACTTCTCAGCAATTACAAGATTTAACACTCACATCCCTCATGTATTTATCTAAAGTTTGCCCTAAAGGTAAACACTATCCTTGAATCAATTATAGTGGTTGCAGGCTGTTCCAAACCCCAACCACTCTCTGTGTGAAGGAATACATTATTTGATCTCCTCTGATCTGTTTCCCTGGCAGTACAAATCATGGCCCCTGGATATTTTGGTCTCCCCTTTAATTTAGTGCTTAAGCTCCATCTCAGAATGTTATCTTGAACAATCCTATACATGTGTCCCAATATCTTTCGCCTTTTCTCATGTGTCCTGTTCTCCAACCTTTTTATCATCGGAGTGATTCTCTTATGAACTGTCTCCATTCTTGCAATATTATTTTGAAAGTATGATGTGAAAAGCTGGCAGCACTATTCCATGTGGATACAGCTGCATAATCTGTTCTATTTACAAATTTCATCTAATGCACCCTTGTATGTGGTTTGCCATTTGAAAACTATTTCACAAAGCACACATTGTATTACCACAGGTCACTATGTATTATAACTCCTAAGTACCTCTTCTCCTCAGTTACGTTAAGTTTTTCCCATTTAGTGCCACATGGTCTTCATGTTCCTCCTCCTTCTGTTCATGACTTTGCATTCATCCACAGTTAATTTAATTTTCCATTTTTTCTGCCCAATCGACCACTCTTATCAGGGTCCCATTGAAGTATATTTACCTGCATCCTTGTTTCTATCATTCATCCTAGTTTTGTGTCATGTACAAATTATTCTATCCAGGCCCTCATCGAGATCTCTTATATAGAAATTGAATAAAATAGGTCCCAGAAACAAGCCCTGGAAGGCACTTTTGGTTCCCTCACCTGCATTTGATATAAAGCCATTTACCCTCACCCTCAGTCTTCTGCCAGTTAACCAGCTACTGATCTGATTTAGTGTGTTATCCTTAATGCCTATCAAATGTAACACATTTAATTGTTTGATATGTGCAATGTGATCAAATGCCTTCCTGAAATCTAGATAGAACTATATTAACTGAGATTCCCTAATCTGGGTTTCTGCTTAGTGGTTAATAAAATCTCAATAGGTAAGTCATGCATTACAACCTTTCTTTGCAAACCCATGCTGCTCTGTATCTATTTTAACAGCTGCATTTATGTGATAGTCTATCCTTTCTCTAGAAAATTATTCCAGAGTTTTACCAAATGATCTTTAGTTTTCATATCCCCTCATCATGGAGTCTTGGGCTGACAACTTGCATAACACACTGCACCTTTGCTGCCACTAGTTTATTGTTTGCAAACTATTGAGCTGTGCCCTTTTCATTCCTTTATGCGCCTTGCACAGTAACAGAGCCTAACGTGGGACAGACACACGAAATGTGCTTCTCGGAAGAAGCCATCTCCTTAACTTTGGAACGTGTTCTCGAGGTGAAGCACAAATTTGCAGTCAGTAAATTCTGTACCTGTACTCAAAGTGAAGTCACAGCTAGATTACATATAAAACTAGAATAGCTGCATAATGTACAAGATGTACAAACAACAAATGGGGGACACACAAGAGAAATCACAACAAAACTATTACAAATGATAAAAGACTAAATTGGACTAAAATCTAAATGGGCTTATTACACATATTTTTTTAAGCATTACTTTGCACACAGTAAAACCTTCCACATGAATGAAGCAATACAGAGAGTTATAGTGAATGTGGTGGAGGTTACAGTAGTTATGCATACAGATGACACACTTTTGTTTCTGAGAAAGCACGAAACAACTCTGGCATCACTACTTGACAACACCAGAGGAGTTTGGGCAAGCTTTAAGGTAAACATGGATAAAACAGAAATCACACTCCTTAGTGGGGCATACACAAGGGTATTAATAAGCGCTTTGCACTTTTAAGTGGAGAAAACACAATTTAGATATTTGGGGTACAGATTCCACTTAACCTAGTCAGACTTACTGAAGTAAACTATCCACCATTGCTGATAGCGATGGAGGTGGATCTGAGAAGATGGGACACCTTATCATTATCTATCATGGGGTGGGTGGAGGTCATTAAAACAAATGCCATTCCTTGCTTCTTAAACCTATTTGATCCTTGCTAGTAAGGGTTCCATGTCAATATGGCAAAGATTACCGAATGATTACAATGTGGGCGAAAATATTACATTGACCGCTATAATAGCGGCCGCATATCCAGCGATGGAACTAATTGGCTACATATACATAGGCGATCATCTATTTAGGGTGATTATGCCACAATCTACAACTGTACCTTCATCTTGCACTGGATGCCCCCATAAACACCCCCCTTATCCCACATAGCCACCATGTCACGGAGGGGGCTTCACCCCCTGCACCCCTCTACCCCCATCTAAAAGATACCTACTCCACGGCACACTTGGATAGTGGGGTAAGCTATATCTTTGGTCTCCAAAATGCTGGATCGCTCTTCGGGTTGCCGTTATTGTACTGCACCCAAATACATTGTCGCTCTGTTTGTTCCATCTCCCATTGTATTTTCACTCTTCTGGATTTGCCTAAATGTAGTCAGCCTAATTCCATCACTCATGTATTCATGTGATACCCTAGTAAGGTTAGACAGGCAGGTCTTGACCTGATTGAGAAAGGAAAGGTGTGGTCTAGGTTCTTATAGTACAATAACAAACCCCAACTGCCATGGCAGTTACTGTTGGAGGACAACAAAAGGTGAGTCTGGGACTCCCAGCCTTCTACGGTACTTTAACACATACCAGTTGTAGCACCTCCATGCCTTCCTAAAACCAGAGGGAAACTCAGAATGGCTAGCAATTAAAGGTGAGGCAGAGGTCATAGTGCAGATTTAAAAAAAATAGACACTCCAATGATTAAGGGGTTAAGAAACCTGTGGTCTTGACAACTTAATTTCAACATGCTTTCAAGCTTTAAAACAAGGAAAGGAGTCAACAGAACAGGACCCCTTGACCCTAATTACAGCAACAGCAGGATTCTCCCTGACAGAATAGACCCTATCTATAAGGTATGGGACATAAAAGGCCTGAGTATTCTTGATGAAATACTCTAAGAGGGAGGGGTCAAATCCATACACTCAATATATACTGAGTTCCAACTACCTCAAAGAGATCTTTACTGTTATTTACAGATCAGGCACTATGTGTCATCTGACCCATGTAAGACCTCCCTACAGAAATAACTGGGCCCAATTAAAAGATCTGTAAACACAATGAGGGAGGGCAGAGGAGACCAACACTTGGTATCACAATCATACCAAATAAGTAACACTACACAGCCCCAGAATAGATCAGGTATTCAATCAAGGGGAAACTGAGGCAGACATTTCTATGACTGACCAGGAGTGAGACAATTGCTGGCAAGGGACCCAACAGATGACAACCTCTAATCATGTGGAGGGACCACAGGCTGAAGGTGGTCAACAGATACTTTAAACCTTAGTTGAAACAGCTATTTCAGCAGACTAGCCTCAGATGGATGTTGGAGAAACTGTTGGACACAGGCTTATCATAAGCACAGTTTCTGGAGCTGGCCTCTACTAGCACGTTTTGGAGAGAGGTTGCAGAAGCTACAGGAGTGACCCTGGGGATTGAACAACTATTACACATTGAATAGCAATGGTTAGGAACTGATATCTGAGCTGGAAGGACAACTGTTTCAAGCGGAGTTTGTTACACACTCTCTGACCTTGAGGAGAAAAGCAGAAAAGCAAGGTGGCATTGCTTAAAATCTTTTTATAAAATATATGCCACTGCTGCCTCTGCATTTGTCTCCTTTCCAGGCCATCTTAATGTAACTATCGCTGTGCAAAATTCTCCTGATGCTGTGCTTGTTTCTTTGTAGGTGGAGGAACGCCTGCTGTTGGTGGCATCTGGGGATTTTTCCTGAGGTGGACCAGGACCCTGCCTAGAGACATCAGCCCTTCTGAAAGGCTTATTGCATCTAGAGACTGCTTGCAATAGTGTTTCTTCGGTGGGCCTTGGAACAAGACAGAACAAGCAAACAGGATATCGCCCAGTGTTGTTGACAGTTCTACCATGAATTAATTTAAAACTAAAATAGATCTCCATTTTGGTTACAACAAATTTCAATTTTAAAATTGGATAGGCAAGCCTTATTTTTTATGTTCAGGCTTGAACTTACCTATGAAACCTATGTTATAGCAGGAATGTTTAAAGTTCCATTTTTCTTGGACTCAGAAGCTTTATTAAGTTTTGTTCTTAGAATTATTGTGACCACTTTACTGCTGCTTAAAACTCTAGTAGTAGTACGAGTAGCGGAAATATGTTTTATGGTATTAACTTAACAATACTGGACAGATTGGAAACACAATAATTATTTTTATTAACTTGTACTAGATAATATTTATGATGGTCCTTATTTTATTAAAAGTTAAGTTTAAAATTTTGCACTGTATGCTAATCTGGTCACATGACCCAGCACTATATATGTCTGATGCCACAACTCATAGACTGATCATAGATACCAGACGCTGTACTCGCTAGCTCCAAGCTGCCTAAAGCTTAATGCAGACCAAATTTGCTTTTGTTTTAAAAAGTTTGAGTTTTAAGCTGCTTTTCCAACAAATGAGTAGTTGAATACTTGGAATAAATATGGCTCCTTATTCAGCTTTTTCTTATAAAATAGCATTTTTTGCCTAATTGTGGCCTGCAGTATTTAAAGGAACCAGCTGGAGAGCTGAGTAGTCGATTAAAACACTAGAAGGCTACGGCTAACACTGCAGGAGTCTTAGTACTGTCTCAGATTTGAGACAGGTATTGTGGTTGTGGAGTCCAGTAATGTTTGGAAAGTCTTCTCTAAGAAGCAAGTTATTGAATCATACCATCAACTATTGTGTTTTCTATAGAAAAGTGACTACTATAGACACAAATAGGCTGTCATTTAAACCATGTTCTGTGTAAATCCACATTTTTAAATTTTAATCCTTTACTATATCACTTGATTAGTATCACAGATAGAGATATGAGCACCAGGGGTATACCACGGTGATTTATCGCAGTAAGTCACTAATATTAAAAAGAAATAAAGTAAGCACCCACAGTCACAGACGCACAGAAGACTGTAGTTCAAAACATGGAAAAATCCTTTAATTCATCCTCAGTTTAAAGTGCAAAATACATACTGCATCAGGAAGTATCATGAGGTATGCTGCCAAAAAGGACTACTGACATTTCGCATGGCCACTGCCATGCATCCTCAGAGTAGTATGACCACATTCACTTGGCTACCTTATAACCAATCAGTTTCTAACCAACCTTAAGTGGCATTCAATTACGATAAACACACAATACTCTATAATAAAATATTTTTTTTTAAACTTTTACATTCTTATTATACTGTTATATTTTCATATTTATAACATTAGTCACAATATCATACATTAGCCAAAAGCATGGATTATTTCTCAGAGGTTAAATATTACATTATATAAATTACCAATGTAATTGACATTTCTTAATATATTATTTTTTTTTTAATATATATGTATATATTTCATACATCTATAATGTATTTTTCTTTACTTTTGAAGAATATCCAGGTACATACTTCATAATAAATGGTGGTGACTGTATTTATACTAAACCCTTATGATATTAGAACACTAAATATTTCATGTTAATATCATTTTTCCATATGATTTTCCTTAACACTTATATTTCTTCAAAAAGGCAGCCAAATCTATATGCACATTAAGTCCCATCTCTGTTCTAGCCCCCAATTCATAGATCCACTAACTTTTCCTTCTTCCCACTATTTTTTCAAAATATCCCTCTCTAGGCCCCCATTTTATCAGTTCAATTCCACTAAATGTAATTTCATGTGGATTTTTAGGATGTGCCACTATATGTTGTACAATAGCATAGCTAATATATTTATTATGTATTGCTCTAATATGTTCTCCCATCATGATTTTGAGTTGCCTTATAGTTCTACCTACATAAAAAGCACTACAACTGCAGGCCACTTTATAAATAACTCCTTTACTATTACAGTTAATAAACTGTTTAGTATCTATTTCTTTCTGAGTACTGGGGTTGATTAATGTTTTACATGGGCTAATGTAGTTACAATATTTACTTCGGCCACATCTGAATATTTCTGAGGGGAGAGGGGGAAGTACAGTGAATGCAGGTTTCTGTACTGTTAGCATACTGTTGACCACCATATCTTTAATGGTTTTATTACATCTAAATGTTACTTGGGTCCTTTATTAACCACGTCTCGTAATTTTGGTTCTAATTCCAGTATAGACCAGTTTTGCAGATAATATGTTTCACTGCATTAGCTTCACTGGAACAAGTGGTGACAAATGGGGTAATCAATGGTTTTTATTGTGTCCTTTTCTTACATTTTAAAGCTTGTTCTCTATCCATTTTTTCAACTAGATCTACAGCTGTGGCTATACTACAACTAGTATAGCCTCTTTCCTTAAATCTTTGAATCTGTTGGCTGCATTTTGCTACAAACTCTTCATGTTCAGTGCAATTCCTATATGTATGAATTAACTGGCCCTTAGGTATGTTAAAGCAAGTATGTGGTACATGACAGCTATTATATCTTAATAGACTATTTCTGTCCATAGGTTATGGTAAAGTGTTGTACAGATGTCTCCCTGTTTATTTCTATAGATTCTCAGTTCCAAAAATGTGATCTCATCTATATTTACCGTGATTTTATGCCTTAAACAGCTACTTGTATTTCCTAGCCATTTTACAAATGAATTGAGTTCCTCCAGGGTACCTTTCCAGATAAAACAAGATGTCATCTATAAAGTGCCACCACAAATCCAGTTTTGTAAGAAATGGATTTGTGGCAGTGCCATACAAATTTCCCACTTGCCAACAAACAGGTTGGCAAAACTAGGAGCCATAGTGGCCCCCATGGCTGTTCCCTTTAACTGTAAATACATTTTATTCTGAAACATAAATACATTCTTAGTTAAGACATGTTCAGCCATTTCAATAAGGAAATCTGTGGGTACATTTACTTGTTCAACTTCTGTTCGTAAGTTTAAAAAATATTTCATTGCCTCCAAGCCTTCTTGGTGTGGTATCACTGTATATAGTGTGTTAATGTCTAAAGTCACAAAATACCAGCTTTCATCCATGTCTAGATTTTCTGCTATATTTACTATTTCCATTGAATCTTTTACATATGACCTGAGGTTCTGGACTTTAGGTTGTAAATGATGATCTGTATACATAGATATAGGTTCAGTAAGCCACCCCTTACCCAATATTATGGGTCACCCTGGTGGTCTTTTCAAACTTTTATGGATTTTAGGGGTTGTATAGATCACAGGTGTTATGGGGTGTGTTACTGTCAGGGCCCTATATTCTGTTTCCGTTATATATACCTTTAAAAAGCCCATATTAAGTGTTAAATCCACCTGTGATTTAAATTGTGATATTTGATTTTTTCAATGTTCTAATATTGTGTATTGTCACTTAACTGCATTTCAAATTCTGCAATGTAGTCAGCTGTATTCATTATTACAATTGCCCCCCCCATCAGCTGGTTTAATGACTATGTTATTATTTTCCGTAGATCATGTAGGGATGTATTTCTTGTAAGCTACAGTTATATGTCCCTTTCTTTCGGGCTTTTTTAAAAGCTCAAGATTTTGTTCACATTTCTTAATAAACAGGACACCACATTATTATAGTTAGGGCAATACTGTGAAGTTAGATGAAAAGTTCCACCAATGAAAGCAGCATCGTCTGGACTTTTTTGTTGTTGTTATCATCATCATCATCATCATCATCATCATCATCATCATCATCATCATCATCATCATCATCATCATCATCATCATCATCATCATCATCATCATCATCATCAAACATGCATCTAAATGTTAGGTTTCTGGCAAGCCTGTGCAGATCTAATATAGTGGAGAAGTAATTAATAGTAGCTGTGGGTGAAAAAGACAGTCCTTTCATTAGCACATTTTCTTCACTAGAAGTCAAAATATGGCTAGACAAGTTAAATATAGGTAATGTCTGTGATTGTTCTAGTTCCAAATTGCTATGTTCTGAAACTGATTGGGAGGTGGAAGTACAATCTTCTAGGCACCTTTGTATTAATAGTCATTCCTTCGTTTTCCTCCGAGCCATCCCCTCCTCCTCTGAATTGGGAGGGCATTTGGAAGCATGTGCGGCGTTGGCTGCGCCATACACCCTGCTCTAGTGCAGAGTACTGTCTCTGTATTCCTTCTCCCAATTCTTCCTGTGAGCTATTACCTGGTTCTGATCTATCTGTATCAGATGGTCCTGTGGTGTAGTTAAGCACGTTGTTGTCTGTTGTTTCGTGCTGAACCAGGTTCTGTTTTTTTTCAAAATCGATTTCTCGGGGTAGTAACGGATGTTCCAGCTTTCTGCCCAGTCAAAAACTCTATTAAACTTGTAATCATTCTCGTCCCTTAAAACTTCTTTGTTTTTGTTTTAAAGTCTAATGTCATATCTGGTTACTTATTATATAACAGTTTGTTATATCTTATAAACTCTTCAGGGGTAGCATTAGTTTTAATAATAATAATACAGTTTCTGCAATTGCATCAGTTAAACTTTCATGAGCAATCCTAGCATATGTTAATATTAGCTCTATATTCTTAATGGATGCTTCTTCCATATTTTGTCGCCATTTATGCATAAACTCAGCATTTTTGGTTCCATCGACGGCTTGTTGCTATGCGAAACCTCAAGTACCCTTTTTGATTTGTAAATAGGCTTTAGTGTTACTTTGTGCCAATACATATGCCTACCTTTAAGACTTGTTTTTCAAGCATCCTGAAGTGCGTTTTATTCTCCATTTCACCCATGTTTTCTCCTCCAGTTTGGTTCTTTTGCAGATTTAAAATTGGGTTTACGTCATCCACCATTGAAAAAACTCTTGCAGCAAATCCTCCTATTGGGATCTCCTCCTGTGGTGTGGTTCCTCCCCTATGTTCTGTATTCTTCCTCTGATTAGCCATGTTCACTATGACGTGTATTTCAGAAATAAGGAAGTTGTAGATTTCAGTTCGGAACAGCAAACGTGGGTAATTTAAACCACAGCCAAACTTGCTTGCAGTTTGTTGCACTCGTTCTCTCTACAGATTTTTCACTCGTATTACTTCAGTAGTTAATTTATCAGATCTTAATGTCCATTTTTACTCCACAACAGTGGAAACCTGTGCTCTAATTTTGGCATAATGTGTCACAGATAGAGGTATGAGCACCAGGGTATAACACGGTGTCTTGTCACAGTAATGCATCCCAGTATCCCCCCCAGCCCTCTTTACCGCCCTCTCACATTGCTTGCCCACCTTTAGGTCATCTGATACGACTACCTCCGGGTCCCTTTCCATTTTTGTTGTTGTTAGTATCTCACCCCCCATTGTGTACTCTTCCCCTGGGTTTTTATTTCCCAGGTGCATTACCTTGCACTTCTTAGCATTGAATCTAAGCTGCCACACATTTGACCATTCCTCCAACCTTGCCAAGTCCCTTCTCATCCTTTCCACCCCACCTTGTGTATCAACTCTGTTGCAGATCTTTGTGTCATCTGCAGAGAGTCATACTTTTCCTTCCAGTCCCTCTGTAATGTTGCTTATAAAGACATTGAAGAGGACTGGTCCTAGTAATGAACCCTGCGGTACCCCACTAGTAACCCCCCTTTCTTCTGAGTGGACTCCATTTACTATTACCCTCTGTGTCCTGTTCTCCAGCCAATTCTTTACCCAGGCTACCATCTTGGGACCCACTCCCAGGCTGGCTAACTTGTATATTAATCTTTTGTGTGGGACTGTGTGAAATGCCTTGCTAAAGTCTAGGCAGGACATGTCCACAGCCCCTCCCTGGTCTACTACTTTGGTCACCCAGTCAAAGAAATCGATTAAATTCGTCTGACATGACCTTTCCGCTGTGAATTCATGCTGCCTTGGGTCCTGTGCCTCTCTGGCCTCTAGGTACTCGACAATTCTTTCCTTCAGAAGTGTTTCCATCATTTTCCCTATCATTGAGGTTAAACTAACAGGTCTGTAGTTGCCTGCTTCTGAGCTGCTTCCACTTTTGTGAAGGGGAATCACATCTGCCCTCCTCCAGTCCTCAGATACCACCCCATCCCCCATGATTTGTTAAAGAGGGTAGTCAGTGGTGTCACTAGTTCTACCCTTAGTTCTTTCAGAATTCCAGAATGAATCCCATCAGGTCCCATTGCTTTGTCCACCTTCAGTTTTAAGAGTTCTTTCAGAACCCTTTCTTCTGTAAATGGGCTGGTATCAACTTCTGTATCCAGAGTGTTTCTATTGTTTGGTTTAGGTACCATCCCCTCTTCATTTGTGAATGCTAGCATATCTAAAAAATTTAAGAGATTGTCTTATAAGAATGATAGAGATTTTTCTAAATTCTCTAAAAGTAGCAAATTACATCTGGTACATTCCTGACCTAATTCAACAAAGAGGATTGACAGTTTCCTGGACCGGGACCAGTTTAACATCAGGCCACAAACTGCAGAGGGAGAAGCTCCAGTAGTATTATCACTGTATGGAATGGTTACCATTCATAAAGAAAATAACTGGAAAGGGTGTTACTTGTAATCTGTTCAGAAAAATACTCCACATACAATTGGGTAATCAAGGAATCATGAAAACAACTAAGGTAGAGGAAACTTCACAGACTGATATATAAATCAGAGACAAAAGCTTTGCATATGAAATACTAAAAATATTTTATTGCCTGCATACATTGGGCTTATATATAGTAGACCCAGAAGAAATATTTCTATGTTAAAATAGTGGAAACTGCTATGGAATGGATGCAGGAACCCAGGATTTTCCTGACTTTTTGCGACAGATACTACTATGACAGTTTAAGGCTGCCATGGGGGGATGAATACAATTATTTCATGGAACATAGCTGGATTGAATAATAAATGGTCTGATAATGACTGCCTATCTTTTATTACATCTGCAGACATAATATGCCTGCCAGAGACATGGCACGGAAAAGAAGAATGTATTATACTTAATGAGTATGATTTATTCCACTCCTTGACAATTAGAGAAAATAAATTGGGTAGACCTTCGGGTGGATTGGTAATTTATGTTCATTGGGTTTGTTTACCAACCACTTCTATATAGAGAGAACATTTTATAGCTTTTTTACTAACAAAACAAGATAAGGAAACAGTGATATTTAATGTTTACTTTCCCCCAAGGCAATCTAGGTATTACAAAGAAGATTTGTGGTTAACTTTAGAAAATGCACTTATAGAGGTCCAGTTAAGGCATCCAAATGTAGAAATACTAATGATTGGGGATTTGAATGCCAGAATTGGAGTATATAATGGCCTTCTAGAGAATTCATGTTTTGACCATCTACAAATGTCTCCCCTACCCTGTAGAACCTCAATGGATTCAAAATTAACAAGGCTGGAACTAAATTGGTTGAGATATTAAAATCAACCAACTGATCTCCATTGAATGGAAGGGTTATTGATGACCTACAAAGTTGCTGTTCCTATATAAGATCAATAGGCACATCTCTGCTGGACATGATTCACTGGTCTGGTGACATAGGAGTATGGAGCTATTTTGTGTCCCTACAGAACTGAAGTGACCACTTGCCTATCCTTCTGTCAGGAAACTATGTCAAGTGGACAGACTGAGATAACCACCTTAATGAAGAAGCATTAGCAGAAATTAGCTATAACAGTGATCACGTGATGCTGCTGTGAGATTAGCTGCTCCGGAGATCAGCTCCCGCTTCGATCCCTCTACAAGCATCTACAACACGTAGATATTGGAGTTCTGGTATTAATTTAGAAAAGGGCTCTATCGCGAAGCATCGTGTGTAACATATCTGGTGGCTTTGGGGACCTCCGTTGCTTATTTGTAATCAAGCGCCGATCCAAGGAAACTCAGGGCCTAACCGAAATATGGAGGCTGAAATGCGCCAGGCGCCTCCACGCCATATGCCCCCGCAGACCCCTGAGAAAGGATCGAAAAGATCCAAAAGCCAGACCGGAGGCTCTGCTAAATCCCTCATTTCCATGGCATCTCAACCAACTGCGACCCCGCTATCGGAACAGAAGTTCCTCGAAGAACTGCAACCTTTCAAATCTGCGCTGCAAGACATAACTAGGGAAATTAAGTCACTCAGGAGTGAATTAGCTGATACAAATCGAGCTATCTCGGATGTTTCGGCTCGTACAGCTTCACTGGAGAACTGGAAAAATAGGATGAATCCAGAGGTGGTATCTCTAAGGCAAAGACTGCACAAGGCTGAATCCAAATTAGAGGACTTGGAGGGCCGCAGTAGGAGGAATAATATTGTTATTTATGGTCTTGCTGAGGAAGCAGAAGGAACAGCCCCCATCTTATTCTGTCAGAAGTTGCTAGCTAAGATAGCTGGTCCTTCCCCGAATAACCCATCATATATAATAGAGAGGGCTCACCGGGTCATTACGACCTAAACCCACGAATGGAAGGCCTCCGAGACCAATTATTATCAAGCTACTAAATTATCTGGACAAATCTCATATTCTGGAACAGGTTAGGGACTGCAACAGATTACCTGGGAGGCCAGCAACTTTGCTTTGCCTCAAGATATTCCTGCCACAGTGAGACAACGCCGCAGAATATCACCCCATAGTGTCAAAGTTAATCGCTGCAAGTGTCAGATATAAAGTTCAATATCCTTCCAGACTGATGGTTATGCATGCAGATTCGTGGCACTCTTTTGATAATGCGCAGTTAGCTAGCACTGCACTACACCAGATGTATCCTGACCTGTTTCCCTCACGCTGAAGTGCCCTAAGGCTTTTCACTAATTCATGTTCTCTCAAAGGATGGTGTGTCTTAGTAAGGCTGAATAATGTGGGTTCTGTACTCAAGCGGATACCTACTGAACTGTCACTTAATATATCACTATAAATATTAGCTATAGCTTGAAAGGAAATCTCGACCTCCTGGTATTATCCAAAAGCACCACACGAGGGCAATAGATCTCCATGTTTAAGAATGAGAGCACCTGCAACTATTCAACTGGAACCTAGTTCATGTCTGCTGTGCTGAGAACTGAAGCACCTTTTTTTTGTTTCTTCTCTTTATGTTATTGTGTTAGAAGTTCCTGTTGAAGTGACCTGAAAATGTTTTACACATGGACATGTGTTGAATACCTGCGACTAAGGTGTGATCTGAAGTTGTTTTACATAGAGACATGTGTTGAACACCTGCGACTATGTGGTGCAGAAGGGCCTAGATTTCTACATGTTATTATTTCAGTAGCTCCTGATGAAGAGATTTGAAGACGTTCTACAAATAAACATGTGTCAAATACCTACGACTAGTGGGGAGCAGGAGGGCTTAGACCCTTTTTTTTTTTTTTTTTTTCCTCAGGACACCTAATAGATGGATGTAAATAGTGCTATATTCATGTCATTGGTTTGGAGGGCTGGGGCAGGGAGTGGGAAGTTCTGGATAGTCTAGCAGTCTATTCAGTGCATCATGATCTGGCATAGGGTGGGACGTATGCCCACTGGGTTGTTGGGAGTTAGAAATTGTAGTGTATTATTAATAATACTTCTCATTTTTGAAGGACGAAATATGCTGGCCCATAATCTTGTTTCTTGTCTCTGGCATAGTTCTGACCCCGAAGTGGGCAGAGGGATTAAATGGGGGGTGGGACAATATAGAGGAAAGGAAAGTATTAATTTACTGGAAGAACGGCACTATGATGGTAGTAATTTATACTCCAACCTCCTACATTTAATAACTTTTATGAGTTAGAGTACAGGTTTAAGGGTGGGGTTGAGACTGAACAAATGGGGTGGTGTAGTAGGGAGAGGGGATTTGTGAATAAATGGGGTGTTGTTGTAGGGAGGGGGGGAATGGTTTGGGGTTTGCCACTAAGTAAGTATGGAATAGTACACTGGATACAACTCCTTCTAGAGGAGGAGTCAGATGATATTGGGCTTTTACTGATCACTGTTTGGTCATGACAAGTATGTTAAGGTTTTGCTCTTGGAATGTTAAAGGTGCTCAATCCCCTACCAAAAGGTCCAAGATATTGTTGCATCTCCACAAACTTAACACAGATGTAGCCTTTATTCAAGAGACGCATCTATCCGGCCCACAAATCAATAATTTAAGGAGAACTTGGGTGGGACATGTATTTGGTACTGGGTTAGATTCTCGAAGAAATGGGGTTGCGGTATTAATTGCACGGTGTACACCTTTTCGATTGTTGCAATCGATAGGTGATTCACAAGGTAGATATATACTCTTGAGAGCCATATTAGGCCATACCGAAATGGTAATAGGATCTGTTTACGGACCAGTTGGTGACGACCCCCAATTTTTCACAGGTCTCATGTCTAATCTGGCATCATGGTCTAAGCTCCCATCTTACTTGGTGGAGACTGGAACTTGGTTCTCAGTAACAGCCTTGATAGATCAAAAACAAGGCATGCCCCATACACCCCAGCTCAGCTGGCCCTCAAAGACCTTATGAATACCCTGGGCCTTGTGGACCCATGGAGGACTCTTTTTCCTTCTACCCGAGACTACTCATTTCACTCCCTCCCCCATAACACACTCTCAAGAATTGATTTCTTTTTGCTGGGGATTGAGCACCTTGTGAGAGTTCAGAGTTGTGCCTATTTTTCCAAAGTGATTTCTGATCACCACCCAACTATTTTGCAATGGTCTATACCTTCCCTACTAACCAATTTAAAGTCTGGAGATTTAATCCTCAATTACTCAGATCCCAGAATATAGTTGATCTTTTGCAAAGGTACATAACAAACTTCAGGAATCCAACACCGGGTCCATGCCGAAATTAGATGTGCTTTGGGGGCTATGAAATGCTCTGTTAAGAGGTGAAATTATTCGACTGGCCTCTATTAGAAAAATAAAATCTCGTCAGTATCTTCCTCACCTTACAGCAAATTAGAAATTTGGAGCAAACCCTGTCTCCCCAGTCATGCCCCACTGAATTCAAAGGTTGAAGCCTCTCTGTTTCCAATACAATACTCTACTCGGTGATAAGGTGGAATATCTCCATTTCAAAACAAAAGCTACTTATTTCGATCAGGGGACAAGGCAGGAAACTACTGGCCCTAGGCTCAGATCGCAGGTGACAGATAGAATGGTAAGTTACTATACAGGAACCGATCAGTAAATACCATACTACTCCTGAGGAGATAGTCTCATGCTTCAAAGCATATTATCAATCTCTATATTCCTGCCCCCCTCAATTCTCTAAGAACACCACATTAGACTGTTTTCTAAAGGATATAGATCTTCCAAATCTATCCCAGCATCAAATAGCCCTTTTACAAGCTCCCTTAAATATAAGTGAAGTGCATGAGGCTATTGATGCTCTTCCTGCTGATAAAGCCCTCGGCCGATGGCTACACATCCAATTTATAAAGCATTCAAATCTCAGCTGAGCACTGTCTTGCTTGACACATATAACTATATTTACTATCACGGTCTTTCAGATCTCAGTCTCACCGAGGCCACTATTGTGGTGCTCCCTAAGCCAGATAGAGATCCCACCTTAGTATCGAGCTATCGTCCAATTTCACTGATAAATGTGGATATGAAGATTCTCGCCAAAATCCTATCTAATAGGTTGGCCAAGGTCTGGCACTCATTAGTAAGTTCTGAGCAGGTTGGTTTTGTGGCCGGGCGTCTCTCATCGGATCATTTACGAAAAATCTCTCATCTTATCTCGGCAACAAGGGACTCTGACACCCCAGCAGCCTTAGTTTCCCTTGATGCTGAAAAAGCCTTTGATCGTGTCTCATGGGATTATTTGTTCGAACTATTACCTAGATATAAAATCCCCTTGCAGTTTATAAAATGGATCAAAATCCTTTACTCCCATCTATCTGCTAAGGTACTATGTAATGGGGTCATATCACAACCCTTCCCTCTTCAGCAGGGTATGAGGCAAGGCTGCCCCCTGTCTCCGTATTTGTTTAATTTATTTTTAGAGCCTCTCATCAGGAGGATCAATCAATCCGCTTCAATATCCGGTATTCCGATTTGTATTCAATATAAATTATCGGTGTACGTCGATGACATCATGCTTCATGTCACAAATCCAGCTACGCCTATACCAGCCACTCTCAACATCATCAGAGAATTTGGGGAACTCTCCAACTATAAATTAAATGTAGCCAAACGGAAGTAATGCCTCTAAATAATCGTAGATTTTAAAAACAGACTTGGAACACCTCGGGCTTACTGGTAAGGGATAAAATAAAATATTTGGGCATATTTTTGTCACAATCTGCAAGCAAAATGCAACAATATAACTTGGACCAGTTACTTACACACATTAGAATGGACCTTGATCGCTGGGTATCACTCCCTATTTCTCTCTGGGGACGTATCAGTATCATTAAAATGAACGCCCTGCCCCGCTTACTGTATCCCTTCAGATGCTAAATTTATTCTTCCCATTCATGGTTTCATCAGGTACATAGCATTATCTCTCAATTTATTTGGAGAAATAAATCGCCCAGAGAGCAATTACAACTGCAGAGGGCCAAGGAGCATGGTGGATTGCAAGTCCCAATATTTACTATTATTATCTGGCCATCAATTGTGCCATAGTTTCTCGATGGCTAAAACCCACAAAGGATCCCCATTATGGTTACAAATAGAGCAGTCAATATGCAGTGCTGCAGGAATTGATATCAAGAGTCTTCCTACCTTACTGCTAATAAAGCTCCCAAATTGTGTAAACCACACCAATCATGATTTCGCACGGATACACGCCCAACTGAATAAAACCTTCGGCTTTTATCATCAAGGATGTGTCCCAACCCTTCTCAAAAATCCCAATTTCAAAATAGGGGGTAAAGTTATTACCACATCATTTTGGCCGTTGGAATGCGAAATCACAGTGGCCGACTTAATCGAAAATGGTAAGTTACTTACATTCTCAGACTTTGGTGCAAAATATAAATTACCTGTTTCCTTTTGTTTTAAATACCTACAAATAGCCCACGTTCTAACACAGCACTTTGGTAATGGCCTCTGGAGTCGGTATATGACTGGTCCTATACTTAATTCACTTTCCAGGAGACCTTCATCTCACCATGTCACCTTCTATTATAAGGCACTTCAAATAAGCAGTAATGAACAAGAGGGTGTACAGCACTATACGTGGGATAGGTCCCTTCCCTCTGCCTCCCAAGTACCCCGCCAATGGCAGCAAATCTGGAAAAGGTTGTATAAGGATATCAGGTGGGATCAATATAGGCTGCTCCAATTTTATGTGCTGCATGACCTATACTACACTCCTGTAAAACTTAATAAGATGGGGCGCCATACATCGGAACTGTGTACCAGATGTGGTTCACAAAGAGGTACACTTCTCCATATCCTCTGGGAATGTGACAAAGTTATTCCATTTTGGGCTGCCATCAGATCTAAATTGAATCCTATACTTGGGATCCAGAATGCTTTTAAGCCGGAAATCTGCATCGTGGGTGATTCAGGTGACACTCTAGTAGGTAATCAAAGGAAACATATGACACTGATATCTCTCTGCGCTAAAAAAATCATATTGCGCCACTGATTAGACCAGCAAATCCCTCACATAGAATGGCATAAAGAAATACTATTTGCTTTGAAGCTGAATATTTTATTGCCAATATGTTCACGCACAGTAAAAAATACCAGAGAATATGGGCACCTCTACATACCCTGTTATCCACATAGGAGAGCTTTGGTCTGGATCTGATCCTGATATAGCTTGGAAATGGTCAATGGCTTAGTCTTTCTCATTCTTCCTCACTTGGTAGTGTGGCTATTCCTACGTTGTCTCAGAAAGGAATTATTCCTTTACATATTGTAGTGGCTAGGGTGGGTTGGGGAGGGTATATAAGGTTTTATTAGTTTTTGTGGTCGTATTGTACTATACTACTGGAGTCGGATACTCTTGTTAGATAAACATAAGTTTATTGAAATCACTTGGCCTTGGTTACAAAAGTGGGCAAATGTTGTAACCCACAATCTGTGTACTAAATTAGATGTACATTGCCCTGACATCTATCATTGGCTGTTTACCTAAGTATCTGCACAAGAGATCTGCATATTGTACGATAAATCTATTGTTTTTCGGAATATAACAATAAAGCATATTAACTCTATAAAAAAAAAAAAAAAAAAAAGAAATTAGCTATAACGAGACTTAAATGGAATATTCTATTAGAGACAAAGCTGTCAATGCAAGTTGAGGGTCAAATTACCAAAATCTTTGAAAATGAACAACAAGACAGTACTACACTTGAGCTTTGGGATTTTGTATTGGATATATTTAAGATTGTAAAAACCAAATTATATAAGCAGACTACATTAAGATCAAATGCCAAAACAACAAATACACGGTGTGACAAGGACTGTACTAACCAGAAATGGCTACTAAATGTAAGGATTAGGGAAACTTGACAGTCTAATGATGTTAACAGATTTAAAGTCCTGAACTATCAGAGAAAGGTATACAACAGTTTTTTTAAAGGATAGGAAACAGCAGTATCAATGGAATAAATGGCAGCATATATGAGGGAGATAATAAGAAATTTTGGAACCTAGTCTCTAAAGGCACAAGTAATAACAAAACTAAATTTGATACTTATATAAAAGAACAGGAGTGGGTAACCTATTTTGAAGGGATATTTGGAGAACATGTGGAAATAAAACAACTGGTTCCTTTGAGTAGTTATGAACCGAATATAATGATCATTAGACAAGAAATTTACATTGCATTTAAATCAATGAAAAATAACAAAGCTCCAGAACCAGACTCAATTCCTGTTGAGGTATTCTTGGCAACTGCCTCAGCTTGGATTGATTTATTCCTTATCTTATATAACAAACTTCTTCAGGGAACTTTTCTCTCATCATCTTGGAGATGGGCAATTTTTGTCAGTATCCATAAGAAAGGCAGCCATCATGACCCAGCAATCTATACACTGATAAGCTTGCTGGATGTATCCCTGAAATTATTCTCCAAAATCATATTAGACAAATTGCTGTTATATCTAGATGGGAAAGGAGGTATTAGTAAGTTCCAGGCAGGATTTTAAGCATTAGTAAGTTCTGGCAGGATTTAGAGCAAATTATAATACAGTGGGTAATTGTTTTGTGTTCTCACATTTAATTGAAAAGTATGTCCATTTACAAAAGCACAAATTACATGTAGTATATGTAGACTTTAATCAGCTTTCACACTATAAATAGGAGTATCGACAGAATATTATAGCTGATAAGGGTATTGATAAACAACCTATACACATAATCAGAAGATTATATGAGAATACCTGGGCTAAAGTTAGGTATGGTGTAAATGGCCAACTAACTCAACCAATAAGAACTTACAGAGGGGTAAGGCAAGGTTGTGTCTTAGTACCCACCCTGTTTTCAATATACATTGATACTCTAGCAAGAAAGGATGTGATGATTGATATAGATTGTCTAAAAATTCTAGAGCAAAAGTGTTCTATCCTAGCTTTTGCAGATGCCATCATATTATTCTCTCTAATTAGAATGTGATTACAAAGGCAAATTGATAATTTAGACAATGTAGCAAAATAATTGGATTTACAAATAAATAGGTCTAAAACACAAATAACTGTCTTTGGAAATGGTAAACCTAAAGGCACATGGAGATTGGAAACTGAAAAACTAGATACAGTTTCATCATATGTCTATCTGGGTATTACAATGACCCCAACTGGTACATGGAATAAGCATGTGGCAAGAATACTTTCTCAAATGAAGAAAATGGCTCTGGCATTAGGAAAATTTAATATTGCATATGGGGTTCTATACATAAAGCTTCATGATGGTAGCAATCAGGGCAAATATCTTGCCCAAATTACATATGGTGCTGAGATATGGAATTTGAAAAAGAGAACAACTTATGGTTCCATACATAAGATCCTAAGAAAGATATTATCAGCACCAAGATCTTTCCCTTCCTCATATATTAGGGTGGAACTGGGACTGGATAATATAGAAGCTGTCCTGGATATGAAAAAGATTAATTATTGGCTTAGGCTAATGAGACAGTCTTCAGATAGAATTTCAAAACTTTGTTTAGTAGAAAAAGAGAACTGGTGTAACAGGAACTGTTACAGGTCACCATGGCTAGATGCAGTTTACAAAATGTTGGAAAAATGTAAATTAAATGCTTTAAAGATATATGTGGCATCCAATATTACCTTAAGTGTACAATATATGAAATACATAAATACAAAAGTAAAAAAATATTGGAATGATATGGACTGAGAAAAGAAATCAAGGTATCTAGATTTTCCCATGGTTTGCAAATAACAATAAAAATAATTTTAAGCTACAATTTTATATAGATGTCATGACTGATGCTAATTAAGAGCTAGTTTCATAATTTATCAATTTGAAACTTTTAATAGCAACATCCAGAGGATAAAATATACAAAGGATAAACACTTATCATGTGAATGCGATTGTAAACAGGGAGGTCCTGAAAATCTCAAGCACACAGTATGTTTATGTGCTTGGTATACTACACTAAGAGCAACTCTTGTTAAAACCATTTTCCATATGGACACCACTGACCAACTGGAAATTGATAATTTTGCACTTTTGAAAATTCTGATTTTGGAGAAAGTAAGAAATAAAAGAGCTGCCTTTAGGAGGTTTAAAAAATCTGGGAGAGGAAAGGATAGAGAGGATTATCTGAAGGAATCAAAGGAGGCAATGAAGGCAGTAAGGGCAGCCAAGGCATATAAGGAGCTCAGGCTAATGCAAGGCATCAAGAAGGGAGAGAAGGAATTCTTCAGGTACATCAGGGAAAAAAGGAGTTGTAGGAAGAAAACAGTAAGGATTAAGAGGGATGGGGGGGTGGGTGGCAACTGGGGCAGAGCATGCAGAAGTGCTTAATGAATACTTCTGTTCATGTTTACTAAGGAGAAAGGAGGAGCACTACCAAGGAAGGGTGGGAGGTCAGGCTCGGGGGGAGGAGGTGACAGATGTAGGAAATCACAGAGGGCAGGATACTGGAGGGCCTGAGGGCACTGAGGGTGGACAAGGTGCCAGGGCCAGATGGCATGTACCCCAGGGTACTGAGACAGCTAGCAGAAATCCAGGTGGGGCCCTTGGCAGACCTTTTCATTGCCTTCCTGGTCTCAGGAAGTGTACCTCAGGACTGGAGGATGGCTCACGTGGTACCCCTCCATAAGAGTGGTCCCAAAGATGAACCAGAAAACTACAGGCCAGTAAGTTTCACATCCACAGTGTAAAAACTGATGGAGACAATCCTGAAGGAGAGGCTGATGTCCCTTCTGGAGACCAATGGGCTGTAGGATGTTAGGCAGCATGGGTTTGTCACAGGCAGATCCTGTCAGACCAACCTGATGAATTACTATGACTGGGTAACCAGACAATTGCACAAGGGCCATGCAGTGGATGTCCTGTTTCTGGACTTCAGTATGGCATTCAACTCGGTTCTGCATGGGAGGCTGGGTAGTCAGCCAGCAGGTATAGGTGCAGGGGCAAAAATGGTGGGATGGGTAGTAAACAAGTTACAGGGAAAGCTGCAGAGGGTGGTGGTGGGAAGGGAGCTCTCATCTCTGAGGGCAGTGACAAGCGGAGTACCGCAGGGCTCAGTGCTGGGACCGGTGTTGTTTGGGTTATTCATATCAGACATTTCAATGGGCATCAACAGCAAGATCAGTTTGTCTGCAGATGACACCAAGATGGGAGCAGTAGTGGGTGACCTAGGAGGGTGGCATGGGTTGCAGGATGATCTGTCAAATTGGGACCTGGTCAGACACTGGCAGTTGGTGTTCAATGTCAAAAGTGCAAGGTGCTAAATTTCGGGCAAAAACACAGAAGAAGCTACCTGCTTGGGGAGCCAGCTAGCCATGACAGAGGAGGAGAAGGATCTGGGAGTGATTATAACAGGCTCAATGAACTACTCAGCACAATGCAGGAAGGCAGCTGCAAAAGCCAACAAAATGCTGGGTTGTATTGCCAGGGGTATATCTTCATAGAGAGGGGAGGTGATCCTGCCATTGTACAGGTCACTTGTTAGGCCTCACCTGGAGTACTTCATGCAGCACTGGTGCCCATACCTGAAGAGGGACATTAAGTTACTGGAGGGGTGCAGAGCAGGGCAACAAAGATGATCCAGGGACTAGGGGACATACCCTACATGAGGAGGCTGAGGGAGCTGAACATGTACTCATTGAGGTGAGGAGAGACTGGAGGATATGACTGAAACCTTCAAGTACATAAAGGGGAATGAACAAGACAGGCACGGAGGGACTATTCAAGTTAAGGGTAGGGACACTCTAGGTCACGATCTCAGATTGGAGAGGGAAGGTTCAGGAGGGAAATAAGAAGACACTTTTTATAGAGAGTGTGTCTGGGTGAATGCGTTGTTCATGTGAAGTAGTATCTTGTAGAAGAGTGGACTGCTTCAAAAGGGGATGGACTAGGATAAGAGGGAGGGTCAGGGATGGGAGGAAAGGTAGCTACAGTATAAGGGTTGGTAGCTGCACTCTCGAGGCAGACTCAATAGAGCATAAGGCCTTTATCTGCTGGCAAATTCAGTATGTTCATATAATAAGGATCCTGTGGTAATCAAGGATCTAGCCATCTTTTTTAATACTGTGGTTCGAATTACACAGATTATACAGAAATTTGACAGCAGAAAAGGACCACATGGCCCACCTAGTCTGCCCTTACATCCTCTCCTGCTCTCCCCCACTTTTTATACTTCCACCCCCTTTCCAAACCTCTTATTTCTGTTCCATGCTGTCTTGAAGCCCTCCATCATTTTGGGTCCCACTACCTCTTCTCCGGTCATCTGTTCCAGGCTTCCACCACTCTTTTCTCCATAAAGTACTGCCCTCTGACATTACCTCTGTATTCCCACCTTCAATTTGAGGTTACGTCCTCTGTGTTAGCTCCTTCTTCATTTTGAACAAACTTCCCTCCTTCACCCTATTTATTCCCTTCAAGTACTTTAGAGTCTCAATCTTGTTCCCCCTCTCCCTCCTAGTCTCTAGTGGGTACAGATTCAGCTCCCTCCATCTTTGCTCATATGGTATGTCCAGCATCCCTCTTACCATCTTGGTTGATCTCCTCTGCACCCTCTCCAACATCTCAATATCCCTGCATAAGTGCGGTCTCCAGAACTGCACCCCATACTCTTGGTGCAGCCTTACCATAGTTCTGTACAATGGTATTAGCACTTCCCTCCTTCCACTAGTAAAGTTCCTTGCAATGCAGGCCAACATACCATTTGTCTTACCCACCACCTTGCTACACTGGTTCCCCACCTTACGACTCCTTGATACTATGATCCCCAGGTCCCTTTCTTGTTCCTTTTCCTTGATTTCCTCCCCCCAGAAAGTAAGTTGCCTTCATGTTCTTCTGTCCCAGGTGCATCACCGCACACTTTTTTGCATTAAATTTTAGTTGCCAGGTTTCTGACCACTTCTCCAGCTTCTCCAGGGCCCTGCCTCATGACCTCCACTCCCCTTGTGAATCCACCCTATTGCAGACCTTTGTATCATCCATGAACAGGCACACCCAACCCTCCAAACCCTCTGCTAGGTCACTAATATAGATGTTATAGAGAAGTGGCCCAGCACTGACCCTGTGGCATCCTGCTGATCACTGCCTGTTCCTGAACGTGTCCCATTTACAACTGTTTGACGCCTTCCCATCAACCAGTTCACCACCCACCTAGTGATTTTGTCATCCACACTCAGGCTGTCCAGCTTATTCACCAGCCTTTTGCGAACAGTGTTGAAAGATTATTGAAATCCATATAGGCCACATCCACCGCTCCTCCGTGGTCCACTATCTGCGTCACCCAATCAAAAAACTCTATCAGGTTAGTCTGGCAGGACCTACCCTTAGTGAAGCCATGCTGCTTTTCATCCTGCAGACCATTGGCCTCCAGGAATTTTACCAGTCTTATCTTTAGTAATGTTTCCATTACCTTCCCCACCATCAAGGTGAGACTAACAGGGTGGTAGTTTTTGACCTCGTCCTTTCTTCCTCCCTTGTATACTGCAATCACCTCTGCCCTCTTCCAGTCTCCTGGCACCATGCCTATGTCCAAGGACAAGTTAAACAGTCTCACCAAATGTGGTGCCAGCAACTCCCTCAGCTCCATGAGTACGGTAGGCAGTCAGGCCCCATTGCCTTATTTACCCTAAGTATACCCAGTTCTTCACTTACTCTACAGCCGTGAACTCTATAGAATCCATTTGCCTGTGGTTTTCTCCTTTCCCTTTCTGCAGTGGCTCTCTGCCCTCGACCTCCTGTGTGAAGATTGAACAGAAGTAGCTGTTTAATGCCTCCACTTTTTCAAAATCTCCCTCCAACATTGTTCTGACTTCCCCCCTTAACCTCCCAATTCTTTGCTGTGCCTTCCTTCTTTCTCCAACATACCTAAAAAGGTTTTATCCCCCCTCCTGGCCTGTTTTGCTATCCTCTCCTCAGTGACCTCTTTAGCCCTTCTTATCTTTTACCCTTCCTCCCTCCCTCCTCTTTTCTCTATAGGTCTCCTATCCTCAGTCTTTTCTGGATCGTGTACCTCCTGAAAGCCTGACTTTCTCCCCACCACCTTCGCCACCTTTCTAGTAAACCAAAGAGGTCCTCTTTTCTGTTCTTCCTGACCTCCTGGTACTTTGTCCATGGCTTTCAGCACCTCCTTAATGGCTGCCCATAATTCCTCCACATCCTTTACGCCCCAACCTTGACATTTCTTCATTAAATACCTCCCATCCCACCAAAGTCTGCTTTCCTGAAGTCCATTACCCTGATTCTCATCTTATTCTTTCCTTCCCATTCTCACTCTGAACCTGACCACTCTGTGGTCACTTGTTCCAATTCTCCCCCCACCTCCCCACACTATGTCCATTTGTGAGGACTACATCCAATAGATTTTCACCCTAGTGGACTCCTTGACCCATTGTTGTAGAAATATTCCTGCAGAGCTTCCAAGATGGCCCTGCTCCTAGTCGATACTGCTGTTGGGAGCTCCCAGTCGATGTCAGGGAGGTTTAGGTCCCCTACCAGCAGAATTTCCTTTTCTGTGCTCATTACCATCTGATTTTACAAAGTGTTTATCCTCTTTTCCCGTGTAGGAGGTCTGTAACTACCCCGACTCAAATGCTCCCCATTTTCCTATCTAAGGTGACCCACAATCTCCATTTCCTTTCTCTCCTCCCTCCATGAACCCAGTTTCTTCCTTGATGTACAATGCTACCCTCCTCCCTTTTCCCCACCCTGTCTTTCCTTAACAATCGATACCCAGGAATCACTGTCTCCCAGGCATGATGCTCATTCCACCAAGTCTCACACACTGCTACTATATCGAGACTCGCTCCACCATGGTGGTCTCTAGTTCCCCAATTTATTTCCCAGGCTCCTGGCATTTACCACCAAACCCTCCACACTACAGCCCTGTCTTTCCTATCCTCCTTTTCCAACCCCTCCCTGTTGCTACCTGTTCCCTTTATGTCTGCCTTGTCCTGGGGGGGCTGATAGCCTTCTCAGTTCTTTAACCCATAAGGGTGGTCCTGTCTGTAACCCCACCTGGTTTAGTTTAAATTGATCTTCCGTACTATGAAGTCTTCCAGTTTATTCTTTAGTACAGTTGCCCCTGCAGTAATCAGGTGCAGCCTGTCAGGTGCATACAGGCCCTCCTCTTCTCACATAGATCCCCAGTCACCTATCCAACCAAACACCTTCTGTCTACACCATCATTGCAGCCATCTATTGAATTCCATTATTTTTTCCTTCCTGTGTGTGCTTGCTCTTGGTATATGCAATACCTCCGAGAAGGAAATGGAAGGAAAAACCATGTTACTACAGAACCTAGCAAGCTCCTTGAACCTTGTCTGTACATCTGTCACACTGTTTTCTTCCAAGTCATTGGTACCTAGGTGAAACACCAGATGTGTCCTCTCATCTTGATGCTTGCCCCAAGAAGGAATATGGTGCCTCATCTCAAGAGTTGTCACTCCTGGCATACACTGTACCCATACTGCACTGTTTTTTGGTCCCTTTCTCCCCCCATCTGATTTCCTTGATTATTGAGTCCCCTAAGAGTGCCACCTTTATGCTCTCTTTCCTGAGTGTCCTGTTGGTATTCAAGTTTACATCCTAGGACTACCCATGGCCTCCTTGTTTCCAATGTCCAGCTTGTCCTGATTCCTGCCTCACCCAGCATGGTTTCCCACTCCTCCTCCTCCTTGGACCTCCCTCCGATCCCTTCTTCTATCCACTCTCTTCCCTTGCACTGCCTCTTCCTCATTCACAGTGGGCCCATAACCCCTGCCTGTATCAAATTTGGAGCATTCACTAACCACCATCAACTCAACAATGGCTCTTACCCCACCTGCTCCTGATGTACCTGCCATTTCTGGAATGTTCTGAGCTCAGTGTCCCCTTGAGGAATTCTCCTCCTCACCACTTGCTCTGTTTGCATACTGTATGTCCCACTGCATGTGCTTTACCTGGAGTATCACCCATCACCTTACTTCTGCTTGTTCCCTGCTGTATGCACCGATTTACAGTGAGGACCTCCAAAGCTCCCATCACTAGCTCTTCTGGTTTCCCTGCCATTGTCTCCTTTCTGCTTTTTGTCACACGCCTCAGCTCCACTCGTGTCCCACTCTGGTGTGTTCCCAGATTATCCGTCCCCTTTTCAACCATCATCCCTGCACCCGAGAGCTCTTTCCCAGTTTCTCCAAACTGCCTTGCCACCACTCCCTCCTCCAACGGCTCCTCACAGATGCTCTCCACTCCAATGTCCTTGACTAGTATATCTAGGGGAGTAAATCTGTTTTTCAGTTCTGCTCCCATGCTATTTTATTCTATGCTGGTTTTGCCCTGAGTTTCAGGTAGCTGCCTTCTTTTTCCTGAGCCTACCATCTTCCACACCTCCTGATCCCCAGCTGTCACATTACCTTCTGTTTCGAGCATTCCCGCCTCACCTCAGGATTTACTGCTATCATCTCCCATTGCTCTATTGCACTCTCTGGGCCTCCTCCTGTCCTCCTTCTTCCAAACCCTTGTCCTCTCAAACCTTGTATCTGGTCCTCTGGTGGATCCCCTAATTTCTCCCTCTCCTTCCTGGCTGGTAGTGTCTCTGTTTCTCAACCTCCTCCTCCCTTTGTTGTCTCCCCTTGTTTAATGCCCACCTCAGCCACCCCACTTCCTCCCTCAGCTGTGTAAGCTGCTTACATAATGCATCCTCCAAACCCAATTTAGAACCATAGGCACTCCACACTGCTGCACCCCACCATTTTGTGAAAGAACCCTCCTATGGTTGTCCTGCTAGCTGCGCTGCTCTTCCATTGTTATGGCAGCACTGTCACAGGTTTGGGATATGAAAATATCTAATCTTCTCAGACAGCACAGTACCTAAACAATACCTAAAACTTAACAGTTCATTAACTGTCAGCACAGTACAGTACCAATCCCCACTGTATGGAATTCAGCCCCAAGACCATCACCCCACAGTAACCATCCTATAGGTTAAATAAGCACAGCAAAATACCTAACCTTAAAAGACTAATGAATTGGCAGCACAGTACAGTACCAAGCTCCACCATATGGACTTTAGGCCCCAGACCTCTACCCACAATAACAATCCTCAGGTCAATAAGTTTGAATAAACCAATAGTCATCAAATTGAAATATGTTCAGCCCAGCTCCCTATGCAACTTCCCTTATGTATTGTCCAAAGAGATTCACAATTACAGCTCCCTTGCACTGATTTCTGTAGGTCAGACCAGAGTACAGGTGAATCCCATCTAGAAGTTCAAGCAGTTGCAGTAAATCCCATTGTCCAAAGAGATTCACAATTACAGCTCCATTGCATTGATTTCTGTAGATCAGACCAGAGTACAGGTGAATCTCATCTAGAAGTTCAAGCAATTGTGGTAAATCCCATCAAGAAGTTCAAGCAGCTGTAGGTCCCTTCTGGGTGGAGTTCCCTGCTCATCCAGCTGCCCTCTATGCTTCTTGCCCACTCCCTGATGCTCCAGTATTTGCCAACTCCCCCCGATTGTCTGGCCCCTCCTTCCTCCCTGCATTTAATAGAGTCCGATGTCTGGGAAGGTGCACAGGAAGAAAACCAAATCCATCAGCTCTCTGAGAACAGCTCTCGTAGTCTGGCTGGTTTTAAAGCCAGGCCACATTGGCACCTCTCACCCCGATTGGCTAGCCAACTCCTTTGGCCACTGCTGCAGCTAATCAGGGGGCACCCTCAGCCCTCCACAGGTCCCAGTCTAGCTACCACCACCGACTGTGGTGGACCCCCTCCTTCAGCCACTGATGCGGTCGCTGGACCTGCCTCTGCTAGCAACTGATGCAACTATTCTATTCTGCCCTGCTGACGACTGTGGCAAGATGTCCTCCACGCCTTCACTCTGCTGCTGACTGCGGCCTCCAAAAACCAAACCCAGCAGCTTTGTGAGAGCTTAGAAAAAAGATGGTAGCTGGTATGAGGGCATGACAGGATACTATATGAAATGTTGGTATTACCTGAATTTATGTGCAATTTAAATTGATCTCAATGTCATTGTTAAATACTGTGCAATATGTGTTATAAAATATTGTAAAATGCCGCCTTGATTTTGTCTAATATTTAAAATGTTTTAAAGATTCTGTGTAATGACAATATTGTCGAACAATAAAGCATTTACTTTCTTACACATGGAATATTTGATATGGGGACTTCTACCTGCAGCAGCAAGATCGGGGGAGTATACCACTTTAATATTCTAACTGCAACAGCTACAAAGGCCATTACACAGAGGTGGTTAAAGCCATAGCACCCTACTCTGGAGCACGTGAGCTAAACAACTACAATAACATACTGACAATGGAATGGGCAGCAGTGAAACTAAGACAGTCAGTGAAGAAAACTAGGTTCTCTTCTTTCATTACACAGAGATGAAATACAGGACCATAGTACTAGAACAACTGGCCAATCTGCTATAGAAAGGCAGGGAGAGCTATTTCACACTGAAAGGCATAGGTTTTAATAGGAATTAGTTGTGTGGGCTAAAATCTTACAAAGAAGGCATGTGTATGAAATGTTAAATAGTTTAACACTAGGTCATGATTGTATTAGTAATCAACTGCTAACATCATGATTGTTTTCTTTTTTCTTATTATTTGTATCAATGACTTTGTTTATGTATTGTCCTGTCAAAATTATTGTGAATGGAATTTGCAGAATTTATTGATTGTAGCCTTTATACAGCTGATAAATCCTTTCTGAATTTGCTGAGGTGCCACACTAGGAAAGAAACTGTTGCATTTGAGCATGCAGCTCCACAGCTGTGGAATTCCCTTCCCCTCAGCATTAGACTTTCTAGCTCCCACACATGCTTTAAGAGAAAATTGCGCTCGAATCTGCTGATTGCTGATACCTGTTCCTGCTGTCATCCTATCTAATGGCTGATGTCTCTGGCCATAGAATAGTATTTCCTCACCTCTATATAACCCTCTTACTGCCTCAGCCTGTCCCGGCTCCCTTTCCCTGCTCATATACAATCTTGCACTGCAAGAATCTCCCTTACACTTACATTCATATAATCTAATTTCATGGCTTGCTCCTCTTCCTCACTTACCGACCTTTTCCTTAATGACACCCCTAATCTCAATGGTTATTTCTTCCTTTATATTACCTGTTTTGTTTCTGAGTACCTTGTTCTGTTCATATGATATGTCACCTGATAATTTATTGTCCAAGGTCCGCTTTATTCATTGCATAGGTAGGCACCTATGAACTTATGAATGGTCTACTCTGTATGTCTCTGATATATTGTATCCACTTTAACTCATTGTATGTAAAGTGCTTTACTTTGTATGTTCTGATATATTGTATCCTGTTTAACTCATTGTATGTAAAGCACTTATAAATTGTTATCCTGTTAAGTTTCTGCATGTCTGTACTCTCGGGTCATGCCTGAAAATAGTGTTTCATGGCTAGTGCACTTACCCGTTAACAAAAGCTAAATAAATATGTGTTGAAAATTCAATACACGTTAATTGCAACAGCAACAACAAAAATTCCACATAAATATTGGGGAATGTCCCTTCTCTTAGATGCAGGATAGGACAAAGATCTCTAAACTGTTCTCCACTTTGAGAGATCTATCTTTCTGTAACCCCCAGGCTAAAAACTCACATAGAGACCAAGCACTCCAGAATATTGTGCTTGTTTCCCCACTGTTCCATAGACCCAGCCCATACCATTTCACTGGGTAAGTCCCTCACTTCAGAGATCCTTGGTATGTCTGGAGAAGCTGTTCTTCCTTCTCTCTGGGACATTCTGGTAGGTCAACAACATGCAACTCAAAACAATTAAGCTGGTCATTAATGTTTGAGCAGTGCAGGCTACCTAACTGGCTTTGTGCAGGTGGCCATTTAAACTCTCTAAAGTCAGAGCTGAGCTTTTCCCACTTAATGAATTTTAAATGAAGTTCCTTAGGTCCCTTTACAGGGGTACCTTCCCCAGTTACAACAGAACTGAGATAATTTAACCTATTTGCACACAGCAGTTTAACATACAGAAACCATCTTTGTTGCACCTAAATATGCTTTTTATGTGTGCAACCAGTTACCACCTGCTAGACCTAACATAATTAAAGTTTCACCCCTTTGTTTTTTATACTATAAGTCCTCAAACTCCTGTTCTCATGCCACCTGCTTGAACAAACCACAACTGTTGGCATAAGTCACTACAGAGCTGAATGGTTATATAGTGTATGGTGAAATGCGGTTGTGTATGGAAATCCATACAAAGCAAAAAGTTGTTCTGTTGTAGGTGACATCTCACTAATGCAGAATGACTTTCCATTCTGCTAGTGAGGATGTCATAATACAAGGGACTACTAATCCCTCTTTACAAGACACTGGTTAGGCCCCATCTGGAGTACTGCGTGCAGTACTGGAGGCCAAACCTTCAAAAGGACATTGACCAAACTGAGGCAGTCCAGAGAAGGGCAACCAAAATGGTGCAGTGACTGCATCAGAAAACATATGAGGACAGATTAACAGAGCTCAATATGTATACCGTAGAGCAAAGGAGGGAGAGAGGTGATATGATCGAAACATTCAAACACCTTAAGGGCATCAACAAGGTGAAAGAGTCTAACATGTTTCAGTATAAGAAAAATAGCAGGACAAAAGGACACAGCATGAGATTAGAGGGAGGCCGATTAAGGGGTAATGTAAGAAGTTCTTTTCACAGAAAGGGTGGTGGATGCATGGAATGGCCTACCTCAGGAAGTGGTGGCTATGAATACAGTGCAGGGCTTCAAACAGGCATGGGATAGGCATAAGGGAGCAATACAGATGAGTATGAATAGATAGGCCATTGACAGAGCAAAGGCTGATGGCACATTTATAAGGTAGAAAAAGAAATGGGCAGACTGGATGGGCCTTGTGGTCCTTATCTGCTGTCAACTTCTATATTTCTATGTTTCTACAGCAGGTGCTGTGATTCATCCCCTGCTGTGTGAGAGTGGCACGCGAGTGTGCTGGGCAGTGGCAGTTGTGAATTGAGGGTGTCGGCAGAACTGATTAAAAATATAGAAAAGTGAGTGTTTTTTTTTTTTTTTTTTTTTTCAGTCACCATACACTATAGAACAATGTATGGTCACCCATACACAACTTGGTTATTCTTTTCATTTTGTAGATACAATGTTGACTTAGAAACCTCTCAAGCTTCGCTTTTGAGGTCATCAGTCGGCATTGTATCCACTGTGAATAGTTTTGTAGTGTATGGTTACCCATACACTATCCTATATGTTGCATGACTGTAGCACAAGTCTCCAGTAGTCTGGCATTTTGCTAACTTGTCCTGTTGAGCTAAGATACTGGATTATGGTATATGACCAATGTGAGCTCTTTTTGATGCACCCAGACTATGCCCAAATGTTCTTTGTCAATAGTGGAATAAGTTTCTTTCCTGGGCTGTAGTTTCTGCTCAGGTATGTGATGGTATTTTCCCCATAGATGTAACATGGGTCAGAATGACATCCAATCCAAGGTCAGAAGCATCCATGTGTACAAAAAATGGCAGTGCATAGTTGGGGCTAGTTAGCATGGATGCCTGCTGTAATACCTCTTTCAGCTGGCTGAATGCTTGTCCACTGAACCTTTTCAGGGAATTCCTTTTTCATCAGGTCTGACAAGGGATTTACTGTAGCATTAAAATGAGCCAGAAACCTACAAAAGTACCCTGCAATCCCCTGAAATGTTCTCATGTGTTTCTTTGTGGCTGGCATGGGCCACTCTTGGAGCCTGATAGCCTCAGTCTTTTAAGGCTCAGGTCAGATGCCCACTGGCTACCCTACAGACTAGGAACAAGACCTCAGCTTTGCTAGTTTGGCACATCTCTGCCTTAACTGTCTGCCCCAAGGTTTACAGTCCGAGTAGCACATGTCCTGACAGCTGTTCAGAAAGGGTGATGGCATTCATAAGGGATCCTCCTTGAACTTCTACACTGACATTTAATAGTAAATCCATCTTTTTCTCCTGCTATGTATAGCTACTTACAGAAAGGACCATTTCTTCTTGGTCATAGTAAGGCTTCTTCATGTGTATGTGATATACCCACTGCTTGTACTCTCCATTCTTGTAATGACACTATATAAATTAACCGAATTTACATTACTTACCACAGAACATGGACTCTCCCAGGCTGCCTAAAATTCATAGTATATAATAAACTACTTAGAACTTAGAAAAATATCAGAAACTATAAAAATCTCTTTAGAAACCCCAATTAGGAAAGAAGAAGGAGTAATAGCAGCAATAGATAATCTCAAAGAAGGAAAAGCACCGGGGCCTGATGGATTTTAGATGGAGTTTTTTTAAAATATATAAAGAAATACCGTCACCCACTCTTACTACTCCCTTTAACAAAGTTAATGATTTCAAGAAGACACCATTCTCATTTAATGAAGCACACATCCTATTATTCTATAGAAATGGGAAGGAACCAGACTTATGTAACTCTTATCATCCAATTTCATTATTGAATGCGGGCTATAATATTTTTGTAAAAGTATTGGCAAATCGATTAGAGGGAGTATTACCTCATTTGATCAATCAAGATCAAAATGATTTCATCAAAGGTAGGAGTATAGCAGAGAATGTAAGATGTACAATTAATATTATATCAAATCAAGATCACTCAGGCTCCATTCTTTCTCAGTAGATGCAGAAAAGCATTCAGTAGAATAGAATGGAAATTCATATTCTATTCACTACATAAAATGGGCTTTGGAAAAAATTATATAAATTGAATAAAACGCATATATTCACAACCCTCTGCTATACTTAGAACAAATATTACTTTTTTCAGAACCCTTTAAATTATCCAGCAGCACTAGCCGGAGTTGTCCCTTATTCCCCCTGATCTTTACCCTAGTAATGGAACCAATGGCGGAAGAAATTAGAAACAACCAGTGACTGGAAGGAATAATTAAAAACTCTATAGACCATAGAATCAATCTTTATGCAGATGATGCATTACTATAGCTATATGGCTCAACTAATTTTATAGAGAAATTCATGAAAATAAATGATGGTCTTGCCTCAGGATATAAAATCATTTGGCAAAAATCACTTATTTTGAAACTAAATAAGAATACTAATATTCGAATTCCAGACATATACCTATGTCCATTGGTGGATTCTATCATGTACTTGGGGATTACACTAACTAACCCCCTGGACCAACTATATACACAGAATATGGAAAACCTTTAACAAGAAATCAAAGTAGACTTAACTAAATGGCAATATCTTCCACTCACTCTTATTGAGAGGGTTAATGTAATTAAAATGCAGGTACTTCCTAAAACATTATATTTGTTTCAAACCTTAACTATACATAGTCCTATGGACCTTTTTCAAAAGATAAAAAAAATGTTTACTAACTTTATTTGGAAAAATGAGAAGCCACATATTTCCTTATGGGAAGTTTATACTCCCAAAGGATAAAGGTGGACTTGCACTACCAGATTTTTATAGATATTACTTAGTGGCTCAAGTAGTTGTGGTATGGAATTAGTTGAATAGTGATCAACATAATCTCATGAGTGTTGAGATGGAAACAAGGGAAGATGAATACAAGAAATTAATAAATGTATTGTTCTCTGGTTACCTACAAAACAAGCAAAATAAAAATAAAGGCAACATGACTACCAATGTAACAATTTCATGTTGGAACCAACTTCATAAAATTATGACTATCAAGATAGGGGCTACATAATACACCCCTATTTACAACAACTTTAACTTAATTGCATCTATTAATGATAAAAAATTTCAAGACTGGCAGAAATTAGGATTAAATGAATATGGACTACTTTGTAAAAATAATAAATTTAAATCATTTGAAAACCTAAGAACACATTATTAAATACCAGAACATCATTATTTCAGATATTTACAAATTAAGTCATATATTCTTAGAATAAATGGAAAGTTAATGTTGCAAACCACTCCAATTCTGGAAATACTAAAAACACAAACAGAAAAGAAGAGTTTGATTTCAAAACTATGCATGGCTATATCCATGTCAGAGACATCAAATATGATAACATTCTAAAGGAAAAATGGGCAAAGGATATGGGCATCAGTGTATCAGAGGAGATGTGGACATTAATTTTAACCACTCCATTACAAAAAATTAATACCTGTAAAATGTAGCAAATTCAATCTAATACCCTTCACAAAATATATTACACCCTATAAACCTCATAAAATCAATGATACAATATCAGAGAAATACTCCAGATGTACACATACAACTGGTACTCATCCATTCAATACACCAATGCCCGTGATTCGACTAAACATTTGGACAAAAGATTTCACTACGTAAATAAATCAATAAATCAACATCTGAAATTCTCACCACTAATTACTCTTCTAGCACAAGCAGAGGATCCACTATCTTAGACCATCACCAAAATACATTTTTAGTAATGGCCATGGCACAGGCTAAAAATGTGTATTGGTAAAGTGGAAAGATCCAAACCCACCAGTCTTTGAGACGTGGATTAATTTTATGATTGACGCTATGAAACTGGAAATAATTCATTACTTGAAAATTGGTGATGAATCTGCTTTTGGAAAAATATGGAACCCATTTAACCTGAAAATTCAGAAAGGAATTGTATAATAGGCTTAAATGAATAGTACCTCCCTGGTTCTTATATAACCTGAATAATGTAATAAAATAATAGGCTAAAGTAACTGTAATAAAATCATAGATCAATAGAATAGAGTAGCATAGAGTAGGAGGTGATGATGAAGAAAAAAAAATTGCCAAACACTGAAGATTCATTTCAGACAGAGTGTATCTCGGCAATGATGTTTTTTAGCTGAACCTTATTAAAAAAATTCATTTTGACAGGCATTGAGGAACACCATCACATGTTGTTGTTTGAATTTATAATCTGGGGTTATGGACACACATTCATACCAGGCTAGGAGGACCTGAGTGAAACCTATGAACTCCTTGAGCCATGATCTGTAATTCAGAATGTACATGACAACAGACCCCATTAGGAAGCAAGTTCACCCTCTGTGGCATACTGTACATGTGTATAATTTGTTTACAGAAATAAGCTCAAATGGCATGGCAATTTTATTTATATGGCACCCATTCCCTGAAGCTCGGGGCGCCTAACAAATACATAATAAAATATGAGTATTAAAATATAATAAAATATTATACAGTAAGATTCAATACAATTAACATAACCCTATAATGGTGTGCTTCAGGTTACTGGGGAAATCAAACTAATGGTCAGGTTGAATCATGTTCATGTCTGTATAAAAAGAAGTTCAAATCATGTTCATTTCTTTTAACTGTATAATTTCAATGACAGATGTATCAAGCCAAATGGGGGACTGCAAAACTGTATGAAAAATAATGCTGTCATCACTGAAACTGCTTGCTTTTTTCCCCAGGCTACAGATACCAATTCTGCAAAAAATGTGGTCTGTGTTATGGTGTGACTACAAGGTGACAGGAGTTCTCAGGCCTGGAGGGTGTCATCTCTAAAATACTGTCTCCTGCTAATTCGGGGGGGAGGGGACCATGAGGGGTATCTTGTGATATGGGAGACTGAATATGAGTGACTCAGATATGAGTGACTCAATTTCAGTGCCCGATATGTCAGCTACCCTGGAAGGGTAGCGAGGGAAGAAGAGTAAGGATATGGGTTGGCGAGGGAAGAAGAGCAATGGTATAGGACATCACCTGGAAGGGAAGGGATAAGGAAGAAAGGATGTGGGAGGTAGTGTGGAGTGGTGTTGCTGAGCTGGCCGTGTCGTGTGGTGGTGAGTGTGGCTGGCTCCAGTGCAGTAGGTTAAGGGTTCGGGGCTGGGGAGAGATGTACTTTTTTGTGTTTTTCACGAGCCTTTTTTTTTTTTTTTTTTTTTTGATACAAATGTTTCCCTCTCCCTGACATGCACCCCCCCCCCGAAGTTGATAATCTTAAGTAAGGGTGGTGCGGTGGGTGAAGTCCATGAGTGAGGGTGTTGGGGCACAGCCCCCCACATAAATATAATTTATGCTTTTCACCCATGTTGTTGTGTTCCTTGCTGGGAGTGTACATTGCCATTTTTCTTTTCAGCAATGTACACTCACTCTAATGGCGATCACAGTTTGGTGATCACCATTATGACATGGAACCACAATGAGGTAACCAAGACAGGGCAATAAAATCAATAAAACAAAACTAATGAAAAAAACACTATGGTTCTCAAAAGAGGTGGCAGGGACAGTTAAGGAGAAAAGGCCAGCATTCAAGAAATATAAGGAAACACAGAAGGAGCAGGACAGAGAACTTTATCAGTTAAAGCAGAAGGAGGCAGGGAAGGAAGTCAGAATAGCAAAGGCACAAACTGAGGAAAAGATAGCCAACTCTGTTAAGAAGGGGGATAAAACCTTTTATAGGTACATTAGGGAGCGAAGAAAGACCAAGGGAGGGATACAGAGACTTAATAAAGGGGAAGGAATGTGGGCAGAGGGTGACAGTGAAAAAGCAGGGATACTGAACAAATATTTCTGCTCAGTATTCACAACAGATGAGGAGGGGGAGGTGCCTAAACCAAACAAGGGAGAAACTCTGAATAGGGGGGTCGATACTAGTCCATTCTCAGAAGAAAGAGTTTTGAAAGAACTCTTGAAACTGAGGGTGGACAAAGCAAAGGGACCAGATGGGATTCACCCAAGAATACTAAAAGAACTAAGGGCAGAACTAGTAACACCACTGACTACTCTCTTTAACAAATCATGGGAGGATGGAGTGGTACCGGAGGACTGGAGGAGAGCTAATGTGATTCCACTTCACAAAAGTGGGAGCAGGGCAGAGGCAGGAAACGACAGACCAGTTAGTTTGACTTCAGTGGTAGGCAAAATGATGGAATCACTTCTGAAGGAAAGAACTGTTGAGTACCTAGAGGCCAGTGAGGCACAGGACCCAAAGCAGCATGGTTTCACAGCAGGAAGGTCATGTCAGATGAACCTAATAGATTTCTTTGACTAGGTGACCAAAGTAGTAGACCAGGGAGGGGCTGTGGATATGGCCTACCTAGATTTTAGCAAGGCATTTGACACAGTCTCACACAAAAGATTAATATACAAGTTAGCCAGCCTTGGAGTGGGTCCCAAGTTGGTAGCCTGGATACAAAACTGGCTGGACAACAGGACGCAAAGAGTAATAGTAAACGGAGTCCACAGTGAAGAAAGGAGGGTAACTAGTGGGGTACCGCAGGGTTCGGTACTGGGACCAGTCCTCTTTAATATCTTTATAAGTGACATTGGAGAGCACCTGGAAGGAAAGGTATGCCTCTTTGCAGATGATACAAAGATCTGCAACAGGGTTGATACACAAGGTGGGGTGGAAAGAATGAAAAAGGACTTAGCAAGGTTGGAGGAATGGTCAAATATGTGGCAACTCAGATTCAATGCAAAGAAGTGCAAGGTAATGCATCTGGGAAACAAAAACCCAGGGGAAGAGTACACAATGGGGGGTGAGTTAATAACAACAACAAAAATTGAAAGAGACCTAGGAGTAATTAAATCAGATGAACTAAAGGTGGGCAAGCAATGTGAGAAGGCAGTAAGGACAGCTGGGGGATACTGGGATGCATAGGGAGAGGCATCAACAGTAGAAAATAAGAAGTTGTTATCCCTCTCTACAGACAGTTAGTGAGACCCCATCTGGAGTACTGCGTGCAATTCTGGAGACCCCATCTCCACAAAGACATAGACAGAGTGGAGGCTGTTCAGAGGAGGGCAACCAAAATGGAGCAAGGTCTGCACCAGAAGACATATGAGGAGAGACTAAAGCAGCTTAATATGTATACCCTTGAGGAAAGGAGGGAGAAGGGGACATGATATAAACTTTCAAGTATCTCAAGGGAATTAACAAGGTACAAGAAGGTAGTATCTTTCAGAAGAAGAGATGTGCAAGAACAAGGGGGCACAATTTGAAGGTAGAGGGTGGACAGCTCAGAGGTAATGTTAGAAAGTATTTTTTCACAGAGAGAGTTATGGATGCATGGAACAGCCTTCCTGAGGAGGTTGTGGAGTCAGGAACAGTGGGAGAATTCAAGAATGCATGGGACAGGCATAAGGCAATTCTAGTGGGGGGCAGGAGGAAGTAAGCTGTTGATTAACTAGAATCTGCAGCTTATCCATCAGGTAGGGAAATGGGCAGACTGGGTGGGCCAAGCAGTCCTTATCTGCCATCAAATTCTATGTTTCTAGGGCATAGGCATATCCCATGTGTCACATCAAATAGCTTTATAGGCATTTGTAACTCTGACTGATAGACCCTTTTGATCCCTGGAAATAAATTAGTTTACTCTGGGGAGTCTAGATGTATCAGTCTGAAAAGGATCTGTCTCATGCCCACACTTACCCCCCTTGCATAGCTGGCATACCACAGACCCGCTAGATCTCTGTGCCCAGTCACCAAAGCCCTGGATCGGGGGAGAATGCTGATCTGTCAGATTACTCCTTTCAGAGAGAGAGAGAGAGAGAGAGAGAGAAGAAGGGAAGTGACCTTGAGCTGTCATGTCACTTTTATGGTGTTGATAGACAGAGAAAGAGAGAAATGAATACTTTTCTGAAGCTCCAGTGGTAAGAACTTATAGCCTATTTCCAATTTACTAATCCAACATTTCTACCTATCAGCTTTAGCCTATATCAGTCTAGATTAAGGTACTTGAAATTTCTATTTGAAACCTTTATTTTCATGTTTTTCTGAAAGCACTGTTTAACCTTGCTTACTATTGAAGTTTGTTTGTCTCTACCCATCTAGGGATCTGTATGGTTTCCCAACATCGCTCACCGTGCATAATTTCCTGACTCCTGTTCACTGACAGGTCAGTATTACCGTTAAAAATATTCCCAGTATACACTTTCCTGACTTTATGGATGACAGGCTGATCGGATTTGCTGCTGCTCCTCAATCTAATTGAAACCATGCAAGTACAAACATTTAAAACACATAACTTGCGAAACAACTTTGCTCACTTCCAAAACAGCACCACAATGAAACTCAAAAGCACATAACATAAACTCAGAACTCAGAATTCACATACCTGTATCGCCAGAGTGCATGATGTTCTGGCATTTTACAGCAAATCTGTGGTAACATCTGAAAATATGAACAGCAGAACCTCCCCCTACTAATCAAACAGTTTGTATGCTCGGTACAACAACCCCACCCCATAGTGTCTAATCTGAGAAGAGTTGCTACTGTACCTTTTTGTTCTGCTTCAATGTTTCGTGCAAATAGTGTGGTGGCATTTAAAGAAAAAGTTGCAACTGATGCAGGTATGTGAATTTAGAGGTTTGACTTTATGTGCCTTATATGCCTTTTAAGTTTCACTGCAATGCTGTTTTGAATGTGAGAGAATGTTACAGATTGTTACAGTATGCACAGTAAGCTTTGTTGTGAGCCAGAACAACAGAACCCATCCACACCCACACCACTAGTCTTTTAAGGCTTTTTTATCGCAAAAGCTGCTACGCAATTGTCAGGGAAATATTACTCTAGAAAAACACTGAGTCAGGCTGCTGCAATTTGGGGAATCGGGCGCGGGGAATAGTATGACTGGCAAACACAGGTTGAGCAACTGTACCAGACCAGTCTGTCTATCTGTCTGTCTGTCTCTCTCTACCTGTTCTTGTTTACCTGGTAATTGCACTAGGTATAATGATGCCTTATTTTCTGGCATGACCTGTAAGAATGCAAATAGAATAACGGATAGGTAACTGGGCATTACAGGTGAGTAATACCATCAAGAGGTTCTGGACATGAGGTTCCTGTGTCCAGAACCTCATGATGATATCTCACCAGTATTGCCCAATGACCTAGCCATTATTTTTTTAATATATGGATGCAATTTGCTTTTTTTCCCCCGTCATTATGTTACAGGTGGTCGGTCCTTCAGTGAAGGACTCTCTCGGTCCTGGCTGACCACAGAACTTGCTTCCCTCCATCTCGTCCCACCCACCCCCAAAAGCACATATAGCACAATTGGTAGGGAGTCCTACTTTTTCTTTTTTGGTGAGCACAGGAGCAACCAGGTAAATCCATTGCAGCAAGAAGCTGAAGAAAAAAAAATTGTGAAGAAATGAGGAGGACGGAGTACTCTCCCTAAGCGAGACAGGGAGCCACCATGTTTTTACAGTTGTTCTGCTCTCTCACACAGAAGTGGCGAACCAGAAGGCCTTCTTTAGCAGACATGGGCAGAGAGACTTGTGCTTGCGCCGTTGAGCTTCGGTGATAATACTATTATTCAGGCCCTTGAAAGATACTATTATGGGACCTGAATGATAGTATTATCACTCTTGAACTGTGCTATTATCACTTTGGGAGTGATCATATTACCGAGATTTTTTTGTATACGTTAGTACAGTTTTCATTTTGAAATCAAAATATATTAAAAACAGAATAATGGATAGGTCACTGGGCATTACTGGTGAGTAATACCATCAAGAGGTTCCTGTGTCCAGAACCTCGAGATGGTATCTCACCAGTAATGCCCAGTGACCTATCCATTCTTTTTTTTTTTTTTAATATATAAATGTTATTTTTTTCTGTCATTATGTTATGGGCAGTTGGCCCTTCAGTGAAGGACTCCTGCAGCACTTGCTTTATAGCACTGGAAAGTGTTAAAGCAGCAGTGCAATGAAAAAATGTTTTTCCCAAAAACTAATTTCAGTTACAATTAACAAAAATATTAGCATCCCTGTAAAATCTACTTTTCTAGGTATGATCTTTGTTACTCACTATGAATTTTCTTTATTTTCTTGATCCTCAGGTCTGTTATGAGAGATGGTATTGTCCACTGAAACAAACCAACATGGCATAGTGAAAATATCTAGCAACCCATAGTGACTAAACATTAAATAGAAAAAGTAAACAAAAGAGCTCAACTGCGCACACTGGGCAGATACAGTCTTTCGAGTTCTTTGATGTTAAATTATATGTGGAAAATGATGGGAAAGTTGAAAGTGGTCCATTATGGAATTCAATGTCTGGTAACAGCTTACTTACAGCGGATAGCAGCCACCCATGCAACTTGGTGGACAGTATACCATTCAGCCAGTTTCTCAGATTAAAAAGAAATTATTCCTTCTATTAATTTTTTCTAAAAGAAGCCAAAGTACTGTCCTTCAGTTTTTCAACACAGAGGATACTCAGCAGATACAATGCATAAGGTTGATCTCACTCCTCCCTTCCCTTGGAAAGCTGCAAGAGACCATCATCTACTCCAGGCTTGCTGACTTTTTTCACTCTTCCAATTTCCTATCTCTCTTCCAGTTAGGTTTTAGGAAGCAGCACTCCACCATCTCCTCCTTGCTGCATGTAACAGATGCTGTCCTCACTGGGATGGATCAGGGACATATCACTGTAGCTATTTTCATTAATCTGGCCAAAGCCTTTGACTCGGTGTCCCAACCACTTCTCCTGGACAAGCTGCACTCTGCTAGCCTCTCAGCTCCTGCTGTTAATTGGTTCCATTCATACCTCACAGGACATCAACAGTTCAGGTTATTTGGTGTCCTGTCCCCTCCCCTCCTGATCCTAACAGGGGTCTCACAGGGCTCCATCTTGGGTGCTGTCCTCTTTTCAGTCTTCCTCAACAACATGCCCTCTGCTTGTGTCTCTTCACATATCCACATGAACTGGTATAGCATGCATGGACCTGCCCAAGGTATTTGGCCTTGTGAACCACCAACTCCTGTTGCACAACCTTGCTAAATTAAGTTTTAGTATTCCAGTCATGAATTGGCTTTCAAGTTCCCTGATAAATAGGGCGCAAGTGGTTGAGGTAAATGGGGCTTTATCAAGAAAATGAGTTGTGATACAGGGGTCCATTCTTGGAACCCTGTTTTTCACATTGTTTATCAATGACTTACCAGAAAAGTGTGGCTCATCTAATGGAATATTATACGCCGATGATGTGGTTTTATATTTAGCAGATAAAGAAGTAGAAGCTTTGAGTAAAAATTGTCTTCTAATTTTGAAGAACTATCTAACTGGCTTACACATAAATTGCTGATGAACAAAAATAAAACAAAACAGATGACATTTTGTACAGCACAAAAAGCAAATAAAAATTCTGGTGACTTGATTGTTCAATATTTGGAAGGAAGTAATGTAGAAAAGGTAAATCATTTTTGATATTAAGGGGTAACTTTAGATTCACACTTAACATCTGATATCCACGGTGATTCAATTTGTAATTCATTACACAAAAAGTTAGGTGCTTTGTACCCTGTTAAAGATATTCTTATAGACTCATCAAGGAAGGTTATAGTGCAGTCCTGTCTGTTGCCCACTATGGATTATGGGAGTGCTATTTGAGGTGAGGCATCAGAAAGGGTTCACTGTAGGAGAATTGTGATGTACAATGCAATTGCCAGATTTGCTTTGAGGGTTGGACATAATGAACATCATTGTAATTTATATGGCAGGTTAAACTGACAACTGTTAGACCTTAGGGCCAAGTATTATATAAACTGATTGGCATACAGTGAATTAGAGTAGGGGATGAATGGGTCCTTGACAAATATTACTGTGCTAAAGAAAATGCTACAGTATTTAAGATCTGATGAGACATTGACACTGTCTATACCTCATTTTAAAACTGTAAAAGATCAAAAATCCTTTGCTTACAATGCTGCAAAACATTGGAATGAAATACATCCTGATATAAGGAATGAACATACAAACATACAAAGAAGCCAGCAGAAGAAAGCCATTTGGTCTATCAAGTCTGCTCATATAGCAGGGTCCACAGCTTGAGCTAATGTCCCTGCCCTCCCTCCTTCTCCACTCCTCCCATCCTCCTGCCCACTATCTTCAATGAGATGACCTCTTCCAGCAGTGCATTCCAAGTGCCCACCAACCTCTCTGTGAAGAAGTGCTTCCTGACCTCCCTTCTAAACCTCCCACCCTCCAGCTTAAGACTGTGCCCCCTTGTGTTATGGTTACCACTCAACTCAATGAGACTCTCATCAACCTTATTTATCCCTTTCAAGTACTTGAAAGTCCCAATCATTTCCCCTCTCTCTCTCTCTCTCTCTCTCCTGTCTTCCAGGGAGTACATGTTATGTGCCCTCAATCTCTCCTCACATGCCTTACCCTGCTGGCCCACTATCATCTTTGTAGCCCTCCTCTGGACCTTCAGCGGGTTAATGTCCTTTTGAGAACTTTTACTGAGACAAACTGTAGCTTGTTTTCATTAGCTGTTAAGTCGATTTATGTGTAAATGTATTGTGTCCTGAACATGCCTGTAAAAGGGCATATAGGCCCAGTGTACTCACCTCATTAACAAAATAAATGAATGAAAACAGTGAATAAATGTACTCGTATGTGGACAAAATGGTCCTTTTCACCTTTGGCCCATCATACTGTGCTGGTTCCAATCCAACCAACTCAAGGTCAACACCAAGAAGACTGTGTCTATGACCTTTAGCACCAGCCAGAAACTGGGCAGGCTCTTTCCCCCCACACTTGTTTTTTTTCCACACTAGATGGCACCCCTTAGGAGGTTGTCCTTGCTTTCATGTACCTTGCTATGTGGCTTCATTGTAAGCTTGATTTCTTTGCCCATATTAACACCACCCATGTCAAGCTTCGCCCCAAGCCTGGTGTCTTGTATCACATAAAAGACTGCCTTACCCTCCAGGTCTGCCAGGAGCTGGTCACTAAAATGGCTCTCCTAGTCTTCAACTATGCAAATGTGGTATATGGCACCACCCCTTCCTTCCCGCACCAGTCTGGAACATCCTCTGCAATGTCTTCTGTCACTTTACTACCAACTTGCCCATCCACACTGTTTCCTCTACTCTTCCCACTCTATCCTCCCACTACCTTGACCTTACCAGTCCCACTGCACCTCTGTCATTGTTAAATACTGGTTTGGTTCCTTTAGTGCTGTGTGGAATTTTCAAATTCTGAGGAACAGAATTCCATGGAATATTCAAAATTCCATGGGAAACTGAATGATGGAATTCTGCAGCATAAAATAGTTGGAGAATGATTTTCCATGGGAAAATCATTGTTCCGTGAACATTACTCCATGGATCTCAATATTTTCTGTGGAAATTGTTACGTAATAATTTTCAGAGGAAAAATTAATGTTCAGTGGAATATTTTTCCGTGGATCACAGTAGGCAGAATTCTGCAGGCAAAAGAGAGAAATTCCTGCAGAAATTCTGCCGGTGGAATGGTCATTCTGCACTAATTCTGCCAGCGGAATTCCGCATTCTGCACAGCACTAGTTCCCTTCCTTCTTGTTTCTCCTAACTCCTTTCTCCAATCCCCTCCTTTTCCTTTTACCATGAGAGTGGTCTCAGTAGAGGTATTAATATATTATCAATTGAACTCAATCAATAATATAATTACTGGTGACCCCCTTCAGTATACAGAGCCACTGCTGTTTTCAAACGATGTAATAACCAGTAGAATAGGTTATTGCGGCATTTTGTGTCAGTCTTTACTTGCGTGCCACCTCATTGGCTAGCATTCTGTGTGTGTAGGTGGGCTAATCACTTGCTCAAACATGCCAGCTTCAATCCTGCTAAGCAGCGAACCAGCACAGTGATGCAGACTTTCCTTGTAAGTCTGTCAAAAGTTATTCTATTTAATTTCTTTGTAAAGAAGTTATCTGGTTGATCCTGCCTTTACATTATTTAAATCTATCTGGTTGATCCTGTTGTGCATCGGTCTCGGGAAAACACGAGTCCAACCCAACGCATTCTCCACTGGGACTGTCCCTGTTCTCTGACTTCCAAACTGTGACCAGTAGTTCAACAGTTTTAGTTTATTTAAAAGGAAAAAGTCTCTTATGGTGTGTGTGGTGTGTGTGTGTGTGTGTGTGTGTGTGTGTGTCAGTCAGAATTACCTGTACCACCACAGAGTTCCACAACTGCCTCACTGGTATTTCAGGAGCTGGAGGAAAAACTCTTGCACTAGTAATTATAAAAATAATGTCTATTCAGCTATGGTGTTAAGAATTTTTAGACACTTCCCTCGGTGTGTGATGAACTCATAAACCTCTCAAGCTTTGCTTCTTGAGGTTTATGGATCATCACACACCTCAGGTGTGTAAAAAATCCATAACACACAGTTGCATAGACATTATTCTCTATATATTAAATTTTTAAACCTTACTGGAACATTCCTGTTTCCAGGACAGCTGCACATGAGACACTTTTCACAAAATAAGAGTTTCTGAAGTGTAGAGGAAAGGAGCACTCAATTGGTTGGGAGTGCTCCCATAATCTATAATGAAAGAAGAAATCTTCTTTGGTCAAAACAAAAGTGTTCCTAACAAAGAGATATTGAAGATCACCTTTGTAATGGATTATAATAGAAGGTTCCTCCGTGGAAATCAAAAAACAAATAGGGACAGTTGGAGAGTGTTGTCCACAGACATGGAAGTGGGAACAGTAATGGGAGTATTTCTGAGAATTTCACTCAGAGAGGCTGGCTGGCACCTTTTAACTATGATAAATCCTAGAATAACTACCACAAAAGGTGCCAGTCACTCATATCACAGAACAAAACAGGCACTGGGTTATATGGGCCCATGGGACCTGGGCTCCAGCAGTATTCTATGAGGTGGGCCCAGCCCCACCAATAATATCACTTATCACCATCCATGTCTGGCATATAAATGGCAGCAGATAGGTGTTCATTTTGTGACCTGCTGTGCTCACGCCCTCTCCCCATGTTGTGAAGGAACTCAGAAAGTGAATGCAGAAGCCCTGGCCTTTTATGGCATGGAAGAGCAGCTGAGATGTCAGTGTGGTGCATGCCTGCATGCAAAGAGAGTGGGCAATCCAAATTTAGCAGCAGCAAGGATGAAAACCAAGTAACAAGTGAGATGAGAGCAGTTGGTTGGAGACCTCACCATAGAGCTCACTCAGCAGAGCAAAATCTTGTGCGGTATGGCACTTTTGTTTTGCAGCTGGTAGGAAGCCCAGTCAGAGTGTGAATGAGTGGGATAATCATGCCTGGAGTCAGAGAGACTCAGTCGTCAGTGAAGGAGTAATCCAGCCAGTGAGAGATGCCCAATAAGCTGTGAGTATAGCAGTGGTGGCAGTAGCAGGAGAAGCATCAGCTCTTGGGCCAAGCTAGCCCCAGGAACAGCAGAAGCGGCGACAGCACTACAACACCCCCCCACATCCGGTACCTTGCCCTTTATAGATGTCAAAGCTGCTTCCAAGGAGGTGGCCACCAGATTCATGGACAGGATCTTATGGATCATGGGCTACTATAAATATTACCCGAGATATTCTAGCTAGAAAAGTAAGTCTCAGATGTTTCGTTTATTGTTCTTTCTTTCTTTCCTTGAATCGCGGCTTTGCTGGGCTGAGAAGGGGGCAAACCTTCCCACAGAACTCAAAGTGTGCAAGCAGTGACACAATTTATGTGTCTTGCAGCCACTGTTCATGGTCTTTTTATTTTCAAATTAGGAAAGGGAATACCCTGGGTTGGCATGCATAAAAGGACCAACAAAAATATAAATGGAGCAGTATTCATTAATAATGACACAGAGTCATGTCCCCAATTAAAAACATAAATGAATAAATGTAATTATCTTCCATTTTGGTCTCTTCATTCTGCTGCCCCCATGATGATCGAGGTTCTAGTTTTCTGTTGTATCACATTACTAACAGTAGGAGGCCCTGCCTGTTGAATCAGTTATCCTGAATATTCATTCAAAAGCCACCTTCTCCCCCTCCTGCTAGTTGCCAAATGTCAGCATTCGCAAGTTGATGGGGATCCTACAAGTCCCAGTACATCTGAGCAGAGCTCTGGCCCTAGAGAGCATTGTACAGCTTCTCGTAGATTTCTGGGGCATTAAATGTTTTGCAGGGTTACAGCAAGCCCTTTAGAATCTCCACCACCCCCCTTGCAAAGACTGACAGCTGTTGCCGACAAGGAATAAGATGGCTCTGAGGACTATGGTGATGTGAACCCCATCATCTCTATCATCATGGGAGTTAGGGTTAATGCTTTGTAATTTATCAGAAACTGAGTGTATATGCTAGAAAGGGACTCGTTTTTGTTTTTTTTATGTAACAAAACTAACCCCAGAACACCGGGCCCACAGGTTATGTTGCCTGGGTCTTGTCAAGATTGTTTTGTCCTGATATGTGACCCCTTCTCCTCTCCATCCTTCTTTGGTTGCATGACAGTCCAGGTAATGTTAAGGTAAAATAACATAGCATAGTTTCTTGTGTATTACTAGATGTTTTGTCTTATGGTTTGTACCTATTGTTGCCATGCTTTCTGTGTAGTGACCTTTTTCTTAACTAAATACAGGGATCTCCCAAATTTTTATTAGGATACTTTTTTAAATTCATCACTAGGGAGCTTGCCCATTTTGTTTCCATGGGTTCTGCTGCTGCCTTCCTGCCGTCACTATGTGGCGGCTCTCCACCCACCCACCATCCCACCCTTGGCTAGCCTGTCTTTTATAGCTAAAGGGGATCATGTGTCAACTTTTCCATATGCAGAATATATGGAATCACCATTAGACAGCAACAGGTTGTGCTTCATTAAGTTAAGGTGACTTAGGCACACTACAACCTAGCAGCCCAGTTGTTGCACCACTGTCCCCACGCTACTAGGTTTAGCCCATCGCACCAAGTAAGAGTTAACCCCCAACTCTAAACTTTATTGGTTCACCATTCTCCTCTGCCACCCCTCCATGGCAGCCCTAACCACTAGGCTAAAACTGCTTACTGCCATTTAATACATCTCTAGCTGCTTTGTCATAAGCAATGAATTCAACATTTCTGCCTCTGCTGGCAGTCTCGCTAGCCATTTGGATAGTGGGTTCATGTGCCTTGGTGTCAGCACATGATCTAACAAGCCTATCCTTCTTCTCTGTCACTCAAGCAACCATTGGTGTCCCCACCTAAATAATTTAGGTGATGCACCCTGACTGGTCCCCTTACCCACATGTTTTTCTCTAAACCAGAGCACCACCAAATTGGATTCTTCCTGTACTCCTCTCCTTTCATCATCCTGGCTGACTTGCCCTTCTAGCCTCTTATTACCCCTCTTTACTAGCCAGTGATATGAAAATAACCCAGACCCAGGAATACCCCATCACTCTTCTTCATCAGCAGCTGGGTCAGCCTCTGGATTAAAAATCGCTCATATGAATATCTGCAGCTCTCCAAATATCTGAGTAGTAGCATGGGTATCCCTCCACAACCTCCATGTTCTTGGTCTCTCAGAAACCTCATTAAAGCCACACCTCCCTAACATCATGAATCAGCTGGGTGGCTACTCCATGCTACACCATTGATAGGCTTGAGAAGAAAAAGGGTTGCGGTGTCACTATATACCTAACAGAACCTCTCTGTGCCACTATCTCCCTCTCCTCCGATCCTGCTTCCCAAGTGAGTGGCTGCTCTTGAGGTGACCCTGGGTTCCACTAAGAAACCCTTCCTGCACCTCAGTGAGGGCACTGATGGCGTAAAAAATCTTCTAGCTGGTTTCAATTCACCTCCTCCCAGAGATGCCATCCTTCTTGGTGATTATAACCTCAACTAGTTAAGCATCCAGGAACCTGACTATGTCAACCTATTGAAACTGCATAATCTGGTTCAGACCATCACTATCCCCATCAGACACAACCCACATACCTCTACTTTTACCCTGTTGGATTGGGTGGTCACTAATAGAGAAGACAGAGTAATTCAGGTTGGAATGCTGCCTGACCCAATAAGTGATCACTCTCCTATGTACATCATCAGGTCCTCTAAGACTAGGCAACCCCACTCAAGTACCTTTCTTTTTGTAATTTTAACTGTCTCAATGCCTTTCTCTCCTGGGTGACGCGTTAGGTCCATAAACTGGTTGGTCCTCTTCACTCTAACTGACATGACATCTGCAGTGACTTTTCATGAACGCCCATCCTGATGATCCAGGACTGCCACTTCTCTCACGATTAGAGAGTGAGAAGGCGAGCATACTCAATGGATTACTAAAGAACTCCTGACACTCATGAAAGCTAGAGACCATAAGTGGGCAGCCCACAAAATGTCCCCCTCCTCTTCCCTGTGGAATGTGTACAGGAACCTGAGAAATCGGTGTAAGTACATGGCCAAATACCTCAAATGGAACTATTGCCTCAACATCCAGAGGGAGAGCTTTGGTAATCCCAGAAAATTCTGGGGCTCTATTAGCTCCCTTCTCAGTCCCAGCACTAACAGTCCTCTTATGAAACTTAATTCTCCTACTGGCCCTCTGACTGAACCATCAGAGATAGCACAGGCTTTCAGTTTGAAATTCACCTCTCATCTCACCTCAGCAAGCTTCCTGGCAGCCAACTTCCTAACCTGGGAACCTGCACTAACTCTCTGCCCTCCTCCTCCTCCTCTCACCAAGCCACCCTCCCTCTCCCCCTTCTAGTTCAGGGCCATCTCCCTTAAGCACGCCGCTAAACTCCTGAAGAGTCTCCCTAACCGGTGCAGCCTTGGTTCTGATGGTCTCCCCCCTGTCCTGCTCAAGCTCATCTACCCTGCTATCTCCAAACCCCTCACTTTTATTTTTAAGCTGGCAGAGTCCACCTCCTCCATGCCTGACCTCTGGAAATCTGCAAAAGTGGTTCCCATATTCAAAGCTAGGTATCCCCCACTCTTCTGACAATTATAGACCAATTTCTATCCTCCCCACCTAAGCAAGCTCCTAGAGAAAACTGTCCACCATCCACTGCTGGAACACTTCGAGAAACACAGTCTCATGTGTAGACAGCAGCATGGTTTTTGCAAAAAATCACAGCACCTCCTCAGCTCTGGCACTCTTGACTGACCACATCCTCCCAAACATGGACCGGGGGTGCACCACCGGCACTGTTTTTGTGGTCCTGACCAAGGCCTTTGACATGGTCAGCCATGCCCTCCTCCACTCCAAACTGCACCATCTTGGTTCCTCTTCTGAGACCTCAAATTGGTTTAGGAGCTACTTTTTGGGCCACTCCCAATCTGTGTGTATTGGTTCTGCCATCTACCCCGCCCTGCTGTTCTCAACTGGCATTCCCCAGGGCTCTGTTCTGGGCCCCTTACTTTTTTCTATGTTTATCAATTCCCTCCCCTCAGACAGCCTAAACTATAATTCCTTCTTGTACATGGATGATCTTGTCATCTTTCATAGTGACAAGTCCCTCTCTTGCATCTCCACTGTCCTCACCCGGAACTATGGCTGTGCCCATGGTTGGTTCACATCTAACCTGTTTTAGCTTAATGATAAAAAGTCCAAAAGTAACAAAGACCATGCTATTTGTGTCCAAACTCTACCTTGCCAAAACTCATAAATCTTGCTCCTCCCTCCAAATATGCTCCCCTGACGGTTCGGTGATACAGAACATTGCCAACTTTAAATACCTGGGGTAATGCTCAACCCCCTCTTCTTCTCTGACCACATCAACTTTGTAGCTCACAGAGTAAATCAAAAATTAGGAGCTGCCTATCGTTTACAACACTGTCTGACCCCAGAGGCATGACTAGCTATCATCCAAGGCAACCTCTCTAGCATAGATTACTGTTCCCCCATCTATTTACATGTGTCCTCTGCCCTCTGAGCTAGGCTCACATCGGTCTACAACAATACCTGTCACTTTGCTCTCTTGGCCCCGTTCTCTACCCATCATTATGACCTCTATTGGTCACTTGGTTGGCTTCTCACAGGCTATTTGATTTTGCCTGGCTGCATTGTGATAGCGCCATTAGTGTGGGGATGTGCCCATTCTTATCCTTCCTAAAGACCAGAATTCATCCAGGAGCCTATGCTCATCTGCTGTCCCTCCCTTGAGGTCTCAAGAGTGTCAACCAACATGGGAGGGGAAAGCCGTATCAGTTGCAGTCCCCACTGTGTGGAATGGTATTCCTGCACCCCTCCATTCATCAAACACCCATCTCATCTTCAAATCCCACTTCAAAGCCTGGCTTCTGGCAGAGACTAGTTGCCAATGCTTGCCAGGGCACCCCCCCCGACCTCTGTGACTTTTCCTCCCCAACTACTAGTCACTTTTATGGGAGTAAGTCCCACTCCCTTTTGCCTATTGCTCTTAATTTTTCTTTTTCTAACCTGTTCTCTCGTGAACCATGCCTGCATGCTGGGGACTGTTTAGTCATTATTGTAATACACAACCTGTATCAGTTCCATATGTATTGTTTTTGATTTCTGTTGTTTTAATTCATTGTCCTGCTATTTTTCATAATTATATTGATGTCTATCAATGCCATCTATATGATCTGGGTCATGCCTGAAAATGGTTCTTTGGATTGATGCACTTAACCTGGTAAACAAAGACATGAATAAATAAATAAAATACATTTGCTATTTGTTTTATGAGCTTTCAGATGTATCTTCTGCTGCACTAGTAGAGTTTGGTTAATCTCAGTTCCTGGGTTAGTATTAGAATAAATTGTTCAGCATATCAGTTTGCCTTAGTTTATTAAATTTATTTAAAGTTACATTTTGGGACTTATTAACTGAGACTGCTGCAGAGATTATTCCTAAGCCAAGCTAAATTGGCTTAGAGTACTAGGGGCTGGCAGTATGCCTAGAGGTTAGAGTAATAAGCTGTGAATGAGTTGGGAACATCCAGCAGGCCTAAGTTTGATTCTCACAATCCCACTTGCACTCTGTGTGACTTGAGTGAGCGAGTCACTTAACCACCCCAGTGCTCCTGGGTTGCCCCCTGAAAACAGACACTTGTGCCTAGCTGGGTCTTATCTGGTTACCAAAAGAATAAAATAAATCAAAATAAATAAGTAGAGAGTCAGTTTTCCAAATAATTAATATTTTTTTCTCAGTGGTGCCAGTTGCTATGGTAAAGTAATAGAGAAAGCTATTTAAACTTCTGCCTGCTGCACAGTGTGTCCCAACAATCTGTGATAACTGCCTTTATGGCAGTGGAGAAAATTAAAGTTCATTTTGGGGGTGACAAAGCTTTAGAGGTGGAAGTGACAAGGAAAGCACTGCTAGATACATTACAGGATTTTAGATTATTTGATGTGAGTAGCTCTAGATTAAGCAAAAACTGAAGTAACATGTAAAGGTCAAGCAATTACATAGTAAATTAGTTGATAAAATTTGAAGTCCAGTCTGCATTTTCTTAGAATATTTTCAGTTCTGATTGAACAAGGCTTTTATAAATTGTACTAATTATATGTAATTGCCCACTGTTACTGTTGGTGTTGTTTGTAAAATATGGCTGCTAATGAACTTATTAAACAAATCCTGCCATCTCAAGAGAAACTTGGAAAACAATGTTGAGGTACATTGCAGTCTATATTTAAACTGTTTTGTGTTTAGCTTTCCAGTTTTATACAATGGTGTGTGGACAGATGTACAGATAAATGAAATATTTACTTGGCAGTAGGACCTGGAATGATGCTAAATTATCATTACTACAGATGGGCCTCACCCAGTATCATCCATTGAGGTTGGTCACAAAGGAACTTTTAACAATAAGAGAGCATCTTGAAGACTGCGAATAACATCACAGTGACCTCTGCTGCACTCAAAACACAGCACAGTGACCTTTGCTGGACTCAAAACACAGCCGTGAAATTAAACAGGAACAGCTTATTCGTTATTAAAAGAACTAATCTGAAAGCTGTACAATTTAAAATACATTGTATAAATCAGATACACAATGGTCTCAGTGCAGGTTGCCTTTTACAAACACAAAAGTGTAGAGCATAATTAGTGATGCATTTTAATCAAGGCTGCAGAATAGAAATGACCTTGGAAACAAATTCAGGACAGAGCTGACACGGCTGCGTGGTGAAGTACAGAGATTTTCAGAGCACTGACACAGCAAAGGCTATTTGATAATGTAATGTGGAGCAGCGTCAGAGTATGCTGGCAGATCGGAGTGCCTCCAGAGTGCAATAGAATGCCATGCACAAGATAGTGGTGATGACATAACTGCGTATGCATGATACTTACGCATGTGTAGTCTGAGTTAGTGGCAATATTTCCTAGCCTTCCTTTCCTAGTCAAGGGTAAGAAATTGCACCAAAACCCCCCCAAAAAACACTGCTTTCCTGGATAAAATTTACTAATAATTTGCTAAAGCTCATTTGCATTTTAAGAATGTGTTTAATATTCAAACACTAAGCTGCTTTATGAATATGCAAGGTGTTGGCAGTTACAGTACTGTAGCACCCATCAGTAGGGCAGCTACAGTGGGCAAACACCTTTAAATCTGCCAGATTCTGACTCCTACCTGTGTGCAAATCTGTACTGTGGAAGCACATACTGTATATTGTTGCCAGATTAATTTTAAATTAGTTGCTTTTGGTCTGGTAGCATACAACTGTCATGCTTATTTGTGTTTTGTGGCATAGAAGAGAACTAAGATAAAGAGCTGAGTGCTGTGTTTGTGAGTTAAAGCTGGAGCGGAACAGTCAGCGACCAGAGGAAGGTGAGAAGAACAGAGCTGTAGCTGCAATCAACAGTGAGGAGCACAGGGGCCGGCCCGTCGGCGCAGTTGTAGGTCTACCGCTTGCGGCGCCAGCAACCCGGGTTCGGGAACAGACTTGGACAGCTGGAGGGCCCTCTGGGGGGAGGAGGATTGAGCGCCCAGAGGCTGCTCTCCTCCTCCGGGTGGGGTGGGATGCAAGTCCCGCTATATACCACCACCTGGGTGACCACAGGTGGAGGTGCAGCAAGACTACGCCAGCAGGGTGGGAGGACTTCTGCCGGGCCGGAGAGTCAGCATGCCATGAGCGTGCTCCACCCCTAGGCTTCCCTAGCACATGGATGTCCTGAGGGCAGGGAGACAAGAAAAACAGAAAAACCCTGCACCAGGCTCCTGTAGACGGGACACGGTCGACCCGAGAACACCCATAACTAAGCTCCATAGAAGGGGCTGGCGAGGCCTTCCAACACAGACTTAAGGACCAGGAGAGGCCTGGGGGAAGCCCCTCTCTGCCCTGCCCAGGGGGGAAACTGAGGCAGGATGGGGACAGGCTTGCCGGTACCCAGAGGGAGGTACCTGGGGCGGGACTACGGGAGCATACAAGACCTAGGGGATCCCAGAAGAAAGGATCCTGGTGCAGCGAGGATGTAAAAAAAAACAAAACAAAAAAAAACAGTGAGGGGCACAGGTCACAGTCCGTGACTGAAGGAAGGACGGCCAACCGCAGTCGGCGTGAAAGATCATGCCAATCAGGAGACGGAGCCAAGGCGGTCAGGCTTTGAACAGCCAGCCAGACCACAGAAGTGCAGAGCTGAGAGCTGTGTTTATTCCCACTCCACCCACCCTCCTCATCCCTGGCCACTATTAAATACAGAGGGGAGGAGGATCCATACGGAGTGGAGGAGCTGATAGGCTGGTCTGAAGGGGAGGCCGAGGACATGGACATACAGAAAGTGGGAGCAAGAAGGGTCCTGAGCTAAGAAATTTTCATGCAGGAGCTGGTTTGCAGCAAAGGAACTGGGTCCTGCATTTCTCTGCAGGGGACTTGACTTCAACCTTGGTGGCTATTGTAGTAAGCAACAAAATCCTTCACAAAGGAGCTGAAATTATGGTGAACTGAACTGGGTCATGTCTACTAATGCTGGAGGTGCTGGGGACTTGGACACTGATGCTGGAGGTGCTGGAGACTTGGACTTGGCCTTGAACTTGGTGACTTGGACTTGAACTTGGTGACTATGGTTATAAATTCTTGATGTCTATGGTTTGCACATGGTTTATTGTATCTAATAATTCTTGACTGTGGGTTGGGGCTGAGGAGGGGGTGAGGCTCGTGGGGCCCTAAATACACAAGGTGTGATATAGGACTGTGTCTGAGTGTCACAGACTGTATCTAAGTGTCACAGAAGAAATGGAAGGGCAGCACAGAAGGAGGGGAGACCAAGAGTGGGGGATCTTTGGCAGGGTGGTGAAGTGCAGTGGCTGTGGAAGGGCTATTATCCTAAATTGGGCTTGGAGAATGGGGGGGGATGTATGATGTGTAAGCAGCTCACTCAGCTGAAGGAGGAAGTGGCAAGGCTAGGGTGGGTGTTACATGGGGGGGAAGCTGAGAAATGGGGGCAGAGAGACAGAGCCGATATAAGCCAGGAAATGAGTGGGAAGGGCTGGGTGGATCCACTGGAGGATGGGATACACTGTTCTGGAAGTCAAGAGCTTGGATGGGAGAGGATGGAAGGAGATCCAGAGGGGATAGACCAGAAGTGTTAACTGACAGCAACAACTCCAGAGTTGGGACAAGGACACCTGGGACAGGAGGAAAGGGGTCTGAGGGAACTGACAGCAGGAAGTCTAGAGACACAATAATGATGCCTGTAGCTAGAGAAAAGGGGTCAACCATGGATCAGAAGGAGTGGAAGACAGACCACCTTTTCACCACTCGCAGCTGTTGCTGTTTCTAAGCTATCTTACTCACTCTCTGACAAAGCCCCCTGTTGGCTGCTCAAATCCTCTACCTTCTCTACCATTGGTTCCTGTTACCTCCCTGTTGACTCCACTAAAACACACTGTATTGATATCCTATGTTTTTCTGTTGTTCTAGTTATTTCCCTGAACAATGTTAACTTCACCAACCCTGTATGTGGTAAACTGTTGATCTCATTTGTCCTCCTGTATCCTCAAAAAAAAACAAACAAAAAAAAAAAACTGTACACTGTTTCTCTGTACTGAGTTGTTATCACTGTATTGTCTTCTCTGTGATGAGGTACCTTTGTAAATGAGCCTCTGGCTCAAAGGTTGTAAACTGATGCTTAACAGTAGGCTCAGGAAAGGCAGACGGATACCCAAAATGAAAGATGACACAGGTATAGGTGGAATGGGCCAGTGGCCAGAAGAAACAACAGTTTTGCCCCCCCGTATTCTAGTCAAGGACATTGGGGAGGAAGGGATCCGTAGGGGCCATCAGAGAAGGGGGGAGCAGGGCGGCTGGGAACACAGGGGAGAGATCTTAGGTGCAGTGGAAGGGGAAGGAGGGTGTGCAACATTAAGGTCACACCAGAGGAAGGACTAGGGAACTGTGGCACAAAAAGGCAGGAAGGAAGCACTGAAGAGCTGGAGTTGGGCCCTGGGAGGCTACAAATGAACAGAAGAAAACCTGGCAGGACAGGAGCTGCAGTAGAAGGCTGAGAGATGCACCGGGCAGGGAGCAGGAGAGGGGAAATATGCAGAGAGGGCAGGTGGTGAGGAGAAAGACTTTCCCAAGTGGGGTATGATGCTCAAAACCTCCTGCAGAGATGGGCAGGACAGGAATAGTTGGAGGGGGATCAAGCAAAGTTGGCACAATCTCACACAGTGATGCAGACAGGGGAAGGCCAGAAGCAGTTGGAGGGGGATCAAGCAAAACTGGCACAACCTTACACAGCGATGCAGGTGGGTGCAGGCCAGTAGCAGTTAGAAGGGGATCAGGTTAAGTTGTCTCATGCTCAAGCAGTGATGTAGGAGGGCTTGCAGGGACGAAGGAAGCCAGGCGGAAGTACAAGGAAGAAGGGGTACAGGAGGGGGGGGTCTGAGGAAAGGCTAAAGGGAGAGGGTGAAGAGGGAAAGATTCTGGATGTGGATAAAAGCCAGGATAGGTTAGGTGATGAGGAACAAATGATGAGTAGGGCAGAATCCAAGGCAGGTTGGTACATAAGGAGGAGTCCAAAGGGAGTCATGCCCGTGACACAAAGCTGGAGGCCAGAAGGACACTCAGAGAAGCAGTGGGCTTTAGGGATGGCTACTCTGGGGGACTCCGTCAATTAAGGGGCTAAAATGGGGAAGGAAGGGAGCAAACAACAATACAGTATGGGTACAGTGCATGCCAGGGATGATGGCCCTGGAGGCGAGGCATCATATTCCTTCCTGGGGCAAGCAGCAGGATGAAAGGACACACCTGGTGTTTCACCTGGGCACAAATGACTTGGAGGGGGACAGTCTGATGGGGGTCCAGGCAAGGTTCAAGGAACTTGCTAGATTCTGTAGTAGCAACACTATTTTTCCTTCCATTTCCTTCTCTGAGGTGTTGCCAGTACCAAGAGCTGAACCACCCAGAAAGGAAACGATAAGGGCATTTAACAATTGGCTAAAGGTTGGTGCAGTCGGATGGGGTTTGTTGATAGAGGACTGGGGCTCTACATGGTGGAGGAGGGGCTGTGTGCCCAAGACAGGCTGCACCTGAGCTCTGCAGGGCAGCTGCACTAAAGAGTATACTGGGGACTTCATGGCAAGGAAGTTAAATTTAAACTAAATAGGGGGAGCTATGGACAGGGTTATCCTTACGTCGAGCAAGAATAGAGAGGCTATTAGCCTCTCCAAGTCACAGCACATTCAAGGGAACAGTTTTTTATTTTATTTATTAAATTCTGGATTACAAATACCTTTGAGCAGAAACTACTCGCTTACAAAGGTTCCAGTCAAAGGATGAAGGTCAACATACATACAGAGGTAGTAAAAGAATGCACAATAAACAACCAAAACAACTAAAGAAAAATAAAGATACTCAGTTATAACATACTTTGAGATAATATTCATATAACGAGCAGCTTGAGTAGGCAGCTGGCTGTGGTAACAATAAGAGATAGCGGGCACCATAGGCAGTTAATATTGCAGGCGTGCGACTGGGAGAGGAAGTTGGCAGGCTAATGGGCCACTGTCCAATGGTGGTGGAAAATGTCTTGTACCAGTGGAGATGCGAAGCAGGAAAGGAGTTACAAGGAAGGCCAGGTGCCAGAGGGAATGAGACTGGGAAAGGTTGGGCTGTGAGACCTGAATGAGCTGGGAGGTGTTTAGAGAGATCTCTGTTCAGAGAAGCAGTCACATTGAGTGGTAGAGGTGAGGTAAAGTTTGAGATTCCTTTTGAAGGGTCCAAGTGTAGTAGAGGAAAGTGCTTCATTATTGAGGGAATTGAACCATTGAGTGGCTCTATAGATAAAGGACTGCTGACCCATGGAGGTACGACATCTGGGAACCTGAAAGGTTAGAGATTGGGCACCACGTGTTTGTTGGAGTGCCACTGTAGGTAGTAAGGAGTGAGCTAACACCAGGTGGCATGAGACCGAGGAGAATCTTTTTGCAAGTAAGCAGGTCTGGTATTGTATTCTGCTGGTGGGGGTAGCCAGCTGGCTCTGCATAGAGGTCACAGGTGTGAGTTTGTCGGTCAGACTCTGTTAGAAGTCTACAGGCTTTGTTGAGAGAAACTGAGATCCTGTGGAGGGCACTTGTTGAGGCAGATCAATAGATGGCAAGGCCGTAGTCAATGATAGAGGTGACAGAGCTGTAGATGGCTAGTTTAAGGGTATCCGCAGGCATACAGTGCTTGTGTTTGTGTAGTAGTCCAATCCATATATTGGCGGTCTTGGCAACAGTGTCAATATGCCGAGTATAGGAGAGGGTACTATCCAGGGTAATACCAAGGTACTTGAACTCCTTGGCATGTTCGAGTGGGTTCCCAGCATGGTTCTTGATGGTGAGGGACAGAGAGTTGTGCCTGCTCCGTCGGTTACAGAAGGACATGACTTTAGTCTTGCTGCGGTTCAGGACAAGTTTATGAGAATTGAACCAGTCTTCGATGTGCTTGAAGTCAAGTTGCAGCTGGGATTCAAGGACTGTAATGTCATGATGGCTGGAAAACAGGACTGCATAGTCTCGTATAGTAATATTTTTGGTGGCAGGCACTGGGAGATTGTTGATGAAGAGGAGAAGAGTAGGGGCCCAGAATAGACCCTGGGGACTCTGGAGGACCGTTTTCATCCAAGAGATCCCTGCAATCCTTACACGTTGGATCCAATTATCAAGGTAGCTGGTGAACCATGGAAGGGCATCGCTGGAGATCCCAATGGAGGACAGTTGCTTCAGTAGTAGTGGGTGGTTAACTGTGTTGAATGCCTTGGTAAGGTCTATAAATACTGCCCCTCCACAATTCCCTTTGTCAGGCGTGGCATGGATGAAGGCTGTAAATTCCAGTAGTGCAGTGGTGTTGCTGTGCCCTTTTCTGAAGCCATGCTGCTCTGGGCACTGTACATTGTACTTATCCAGGAATTCAACTAGTTGGTCCGACACTATTCGCTCCAGCGCTTTAGATAGTGGGGGGAGGCATGAGATAGGTCTGTAATTGGTGTGCAGCGTCCTATCTCCGCTTTGGAACCGTGTGACAGTGACTTTCTTCCAGAGAGAGGGGAAATGGCCCAATCTAAGCGAGAGATTGAAGATCTTTGTAAGTGGTTCTAAGATTTAATCGAGGACTTGTGCCAGCAGTTTCAGGTCAAGGGAGTCACCACTGTACCCCTTGTTTGCCGATGACCTTTGAATGTATTTTCTAGCTACTTGTGGTGGAGTTAGCAGTAGGAAGGTGGAATGGGGCTAGATGTTGGAGGGCCTTGGTTGAAAATGCCAGGAGCATGGGGAACAAAATTGGAGAACTGGAGGCCACCATGATGGAGAAGAACCTAGACACTGTAGCAGTGAGTGAGACTTGGTGGAATGAACACCACATCTGGGAGACAATGATCCCAGGGTATCATTTGTTTAAGAAGGATTGGGAGGGAGAGGGGGCAGGGGTGGCATTATATGTCAGGGAAGAGATTGGGGCTATGGAAGCGTGGGTAGAGGAGGGGGAAACAGAGATACTGTGGGTCACCCTAGACACAGGAAGGGGGAAAACCCTGCACTTTAGGGTAGTCTATAGGCCTCCTGTGCAGGGGGCGGAAGAGGATTGACACTTTGTAGAATCAGTAGCGATGATGGCAATGCAAAGGGAAAATTATTTTGGTTGGGGACTTAAGCCTTCCGACATCAACTGGAAGCCCAGATAGCAATCTCCACAAGGAGCAGGTGCATCTTAGAGGCTCTGCAGGGCATATTCCTGCAGCAAAGGGTCAGAGAGCCCACTAGGGGTGTGAACCTGTTGGATGTAGTCCTTACAAATAGGGACAGTGCGGAGGAGGTGAAGGTGGGGGAAGAGCTTGGTACCAGTGACCACAGGGCTTTCAGGTTCAGGGTGAGAGCAGGCAGAGAGGGCTAGGATGAGAACACAGGTAATGGACTTCAGGAAGACTGACTTTCATGGAATGAGGAAGGTAGTTAGGGAAGAAATGTTGAGGATAGGGGATGTGTAGGGGTGGAGGAATTATGGGTAGCCATCAAGAGAGGGGTATTTAAAGCCATGGACTCGTGTATAAGAAGGGTAAGAAAGAATAGAAGACAGAAAAGACCTCTATGGTTCACTAGAGACATGACATTAGGTGTCAAGGAGAAGACTAGAGCATTCAAGAGGTACTGGAGGAAACCAAAAGATGAGGACAGGGAAAACTACAGGGAAAAAAGAAGGGAGGCAGGGCAAAAGATAAGGAGGGCTAAGAAGGCCACTGAGGAGAGGATAGCAAATCAGGCAAGGAGGGAGAACAAGACCTTCTTTAAGTACATTGGAGAAAGAAGGAGGGCACAGCATGGGATTGGAAGGTTAAGGGGGGGAAAGTGGAACAATACTGGAAGGGGATTTCAAAAAAGCAGAGGCATTAAATAGCTATTTCACCTCAATCTTCACGGAGGAGACCAAGGGCAGGGGACCAGGATGGGGTGGGGACAGTGACAGCCACAGACAGGTGGGTTAGGCAGAATTCACAGCTGAAGGAGTAAGGGAAGAGCTGGGAAGACTTCGGGTGGACAAGGCAATGGGGCCAGATGGGATGCACTCAAGGGTTCTCAAGAAGGTGAGGGATGAACTGGCACTACATCTGGCAACGCTGTTTAACTTGTCCTTGGACACAGGGGTGGTACCAGCAGACTAGAAGAGGGCAGAGGTGGTTGCAATACATAAGCGTGGGAGGAAGGATGAGGTCAAAAACTACCATCTTGTTAGACTGACCTCGGTGGTGGGGAAGGTAATGGAAACACTACTTAAGATCAGGTTAATAGAATACTTGGAGATGACTGGCATGCAGAATGACAGGCAGCATGGTTTCACCAAGAGAAGGTCCTGCCAGACTAACCTGATAGAGTTTTTCGATTGGGTGACACAGATAGTGGACCAGGGCAGAGCAGTGGACATGGCCTATCTGGATTTCAGTAAGGCCTTTGACACCATTCCACATGGTAGGCTAGTGCACAAGCTGGACAGACTAGGGGTGGACCAAAGGATCACGAGGGGGGTGGAGAACTGGTTGAAGGAAAGGAGTCAGACAGTAGCAGTAAATGGGACACATTCTAGGTAACGGGATGGGCGGTGACCAGTGGGGTGCCACACTGGTCAGTGTTAGGACCAATACTCTTTAACATCTATGTTAGTGACCTAGCGGAGGGTCTGGAGGGATGGGTGTGCCTGTTTGCAGATGATACGAAGATGCAAGCCATGATGCAGGACCTGGAGAGGCTGGAGAGGTGGTCTGACACCTGGAAATTGAAGTTTAATGCAGAGAAGTGCTCAGTGATGCACCTGGGGAAGAGGAATAGGAGGGAAACTTACTCCCTTGGGGGGGTGGTGATTAAGGAGAAGGAAACAGAAAGGGACCTGGGGATTACGGTATCACGTGACCTTAAGGTGGGTAGCCAGTGTAGCAGGGCATTGGGAAAGGCAAACGCCGTGTTGGCCTGCATTGCAAGGGGTTTTACTAGCAGGAAGAGGAAGGTGCTAATGCCATTATACAGAACCATGGTCAGGCCGCATCTGCAGTATGGGGTTTAATTCTGGAGGCCTCACCTACGCAGAGATATTGAGATGACAGAGAGGGTACAGAGAAGGCAACCAAAATGGTATGAAGGATGCAGGATGCTCCCTATGAGCAAAGATTGAGAGGGCTGAATTTGTACCTCTGGAGACTAGGAGGGAGAGGGGGACAATTAAAACTTTTAAGTATCTGAAGGGAATAAATAAGGTGGAGGGTGGTAGCTTGTTCAAATTGAAGAAGGGAGCGAACATGAGGGGATATAGCCTCAAACTGGAAGGTGGGCAATACAGAGGTAATGTCAGGGGGCAGTTTTTCACGGAGAGGGTGGTGAAGGCCTGGAACAAACTGCCAGAGGAGGTAGTGGCAGCTGAAACAGTGGAGGGGTTCAAGAGGGCTTGGGATAGATTTAAGGAGTTGGGAAAAGAGGGTGGAAGCATAACAGGAGGGGAGAGGTAGGGTGTTGGGCAGACTAGATGGGCCGTGGGGCCTTTCTCTGCTGTCACAGTTCTGTGTAAAAGTACAGTGCAGTAGATGGCTCATCGGTTGGAGTGGTGACCTCTTTTAAATATCTGGGTGTCACCTTGGACCCATCACTAAATTTTGATCTCCATATACAGATGATCTGCAAGTCTGTAAACTCCAAACTAGGTATCACCTATTGTACCGGCTATGTGTTAACCCCCTCCACTAGGCTTGCCATTGCTCATGGAATACTTCTATCCTTGCATACCTATGGTGTTGTTATATATGCTGCCACATGAAAGTCGAGTCTTCACAGGTGGGATGTCACTTATATCAATATTTGTCGCTATGTGTCCTCCTCCCACCGACTGAAACATCACTGCCTCCTCTACTCAGCCCTGAGATGACTATCGCCTAATGCATCTAGGCTTTACTCACGTGGCTCTATCATTGACAGTGTTATAAGATCGCAAACTCCCAAGTCCCTTGCTGATCTTATCTATCATACATCCTGCAATGGCTTATGCTCTGTGGGTAAGTCACTTGTTTATGTACCTAGACACAGTACCTCCAAGGGTGTCAATGCTTTGCCTGTCAAGTCCCCCAATTCTGGGACTCTCTCCCTCCCCTTAACTGTTCACCAGGCTCCCTTGCATAACACCTTTAAGAAAGAGCTTTGCAACTACCTCATCTCCAACAAATGTTCTTGCTTCAAACCCCCTTAGATCCTCCTCCTCACTTACCCTATCATCACCACTTCCCCCTTACCACCTAAAGACTTTCTCTCAACCCACAGCACTTATTGATTAATTATACTAAATATACTAAATGTTTTGCAGCTTGGCATTGTTCTACTCTACCTTAGCCTACCTGCTAGTCACTCGTTTCTCAGTTATACTCTTGTACCCACATCTGAACATTTTTCTCTGCTGGACAATTTTGCCTTACCACTGTCAATGTAACAAATTGTTTTGTTCCTGGATGTTATTCCTTTGTATCACCATTGCTGGCATCTTATTGTATTGTTTGCTGTTTTTTGTACTGTACCATCCCGGGTCTTGCCTAAAAACAGTCATTTCCATGGCTAGTGCACCTACCCAGTAAACAAAAAACTAACTAAATAAATAAATATTGTATCGGAGATTACTTGTTCTTAAAGATCACTAGGGAACACTCTGCTCCTTTCACCCAAACGCATGGCCCCCAACACCTCCCCACCACACAGCAATCAATCAAATCCTCTTTTTCTTTGTTTATAAAAGAAGAAAACTCTCTACAGTGCAAAGCATTCACTCTGTTCATGGTCTGTATCACAACAATTCAAGACTCGCACGTCTCAGTCACTTTAAATCCAAACTTCAGAAATCCATCTCCCCTCCTGAACACTGCTATTGCCACACTTAATCCCAGCTCATACTGGGTTTCTTCTTGCCCCAGAGCATTGTTCTGGCTCACCTGGTATTGAGCAGTTAGGTCCTTAGATGCTCCCCACTACTCCACACTTTCCCTACCCACCCTCCCCCCTACTCCACCCTCCCCCTTCTCCCCTGACACATCTCTACCAGTTTATCTCCCCAGACTGTATTCTATTCCAGTCTGTTTTAACCTGCAATCTGTTGCTGATTGTTCCTTTGCACCCTTTTAACCTGTTGCTTACCACTCCCCAGTGACTGTACTAGCTTTAATGGATGTCTACACGTTGTACTCTTTTGGAAGCTGACAATGCTACATAGCTGCTACTTTGGAGTATCAACAAGATATACACATAGATGCACTTTAATGCTCTTCAATAATCTCTTCCTTATCTGGGGTACTGTTGTACCTACGTTAAAGACTATGCAATGTTTCTGTTTTTATTATATGATATGGACTGCTGTATGTACTTTTTACATGATGTTGTACAGACAATGCCTATTAGCTGCTACTGTGTCCCCATCTCATGTACCTGATGCCCCCCTTCTTGTTCAGTGAGGATCCTTCATAAATCAGCTTTTAGCTCAAAGGTTGCAATTCTGATATCATAATAAATAAATAAAAATTAATATCAGTAATGGGAACTCTAGGCAGTCAGCACACGTCGGTAGTTTCAACAGTGACACTCTTTACTAAGGATTATGTGCCCTCTCAGTGCTTATAGCACTAACTTCAATGTGCTTACGCAACCTGATGAGATGATATGAGATGATGCTTGTGTAGCTTGATTTGCTTGTGGCTTTCCACCTCTCTATCCATGGGATATACCACCTTGTAGGAGTACCACACAAGGAACCCTAGAGGAGGGTTCCCCCCTACAGGTGCCATGGGAATGACTGAGTCGGCTAAAGGTAGGTTAGCAAGAAGCCTACGGGTAGGAGAGATCAGCTGCTGGAGGAGGAGGGGTGGATGGCAGGCAACAAAAAAATGAATCCTGCATGGGCTCCAGGATAAGTGACCTTTTAAGCCCGATGGGGGAGTGAGGTTGTTGCTCCACCCATTGAACCTCGGGCTTAAAGCCCTCCCATTCAATGTGATTATGCAACCTGATGAGATGACATGAGATGATGCTTGTGTAACTTGATTTGCTTGTGGCTTTCCACCTCACTATCTGTGGGATATACCACCCTGTAGGGGTACGATGCAAGGAACCCTAGAGGGGGGTTCCCCCCCTACAGGTGCCACAGGAATGATTGTGTCAGCTAAAGGTAGGTTAGAAAGAAGCCCAAAAAGAATACCTAAAGGTGTCGAGCATCAAAGAGGTGAGGATGATGAATGAATTCTGAGAAGATAAGGGCTGACTTCCTAATGAGAGAGTGGAAAGCCGAAGTCACCATCTGCCTCCATCCAACAGCGGAACTTAACTAATTAACTGAAGATAGCACTGACTCTAATATTATGACCATTGGCAAGGAGGAGAGGAGAGGAAAAAAACCCTTTGAGGAGGAAACCTCTAGGGATCCAAGGCCTAGGTCACCTTCCCTCCAAGCTGACAACGTCTGATTTGAGGATATATATTGTTAAAAAGAAGGGTTCAGTAACGAGAGGGATACAAGTAGGGAGGATGATGATGGAACTGGGAAAATCCCCAAAAGAAAGCACAGATCAAAGAGGGAACATGAGACTGTGCATAGATCGAAGAAGAAACATGAGGCAACATTGAATACTGATGGTGATGATTACCGCAGGAGGGCAGCAGGTCGATGAGGTAGCAGAAGATCCAATGAGAGGCAAGACTGATTGAGCGAGGCGAGGAAGTAGACACTGAGGCCAATAAGGCATGATTATGCAATGTGAACAATTAGATCCTGATGTTGTGGTTGATGAGTAGCATCAGATTCAATGATGGAATGCTCAAGTAAATTATGTAAATAGATAAACCTTGAGGCAAGGATGAGTAAATGATGACAGGAGTTATGAACTCGATACATGCAGCAGGATGGCCGCGGGGTAGTAAGGTGGCATAGGAGTCAAGATAGGTACACCCAAAAAGAATATCAATAGCAGGCCATGAGTGGAGCGAATCCTGGATGGCTGGTATGGAATTGGAAGAGGAGGAGACAGGAAAGATGATAATGATGACTGCCGCCGGAGTGCCGCAGGTTCAACATGAGCAGATCATGGAAAGGGAGACTAGAGTGAACTGGAAATTGAACAAAGCAATGAACTTGAAAATGAACTTTTGAGGGGGATGCTGATGAGCAGCGACTAGAGCAGACGCAAATCTCCATACCACCGCACCTTTTCAACTAAAAAAGTAAATTAGCAAAGCAGATTTAAACTTTTCGCATTATTAAAGTTTGCATTACCATCAGAGCATATGGAGGAGTATCTGGTTCCTGGTAAACCAACGAGGAATACGGCGAAAAGCCACAACAAGAAAGTGGGTCTCGGAGACACACCAACTGCATCTACATTGGGGGCTATCTTGTGGTCAGTTGCCGAAATAGCAGTAGTAAGCCATGTTGTCGGAGAGCAGGTGTTGCAAGGGTTGGGACCGCGAGCTTGATGTGTTTGAAACCAAAATTGATTCTATTACCTCAGAAGTCGGAGAAAACACTGTTTATTGTCAGAGGTGGAGCAAAGGGTCTGTAATGTAGAAGATGTTCTGAATAATGTGCCGGAGAGAGTATTGGCTCTGGAAAAGGAAATAGAACATTTAAAAGAAATGGTGGACTATCAGGAGAACTATAAATCGGAGGAGTAACCTATGCTTGCCAGGGCTTGCAGAAGGAAAAGAGGGGTAAAAGTGCCCTTGAATTCTGTTCTAAAATCCTACCAAAATTTTGGAACTACAAGTCAAGAATGGCACTTTTAAGTTGGAAAGAGCACTGGCCCCACGCCCACCAGAAGGGCAGCCACCTAGACAGATCATCTTCCGTTTACATGATTTTCAAGACAGGCAGAAGATCATGTCAGCCTACAGGGCCAAAGAAGGAATTAAATTACAAGGGATGCAGGCTGACCCTACACCAGAATCTTTTGCAAAACATGCAGAAAACATGTCAGGCCTTTAATGAAACCATGAATATGCTGAGGGAGAGAAATATTGAATTTTTCTTGGCGTTCCCAGTGACAGTGAGCGTGCATATTGAGGGGGGCAATGTATTCATTCTGGGAGCCCTCTAAATTGAAGCTGATCATCCAGGCCTGGGATAAAAAGAACAAAGAAAAATGAGCGAAACAGTTGGTGATTCACTATGTCTCGGATGGTTATATTATAAATTCTGGCATCTGTAGTCACGTGGGGGAGGGAGCTTGTTTCTAGGTTAGTAGGGATGCCTCCTAGATATGAGTGAGTAGGGATTATTTTGATGTACAAAAATAAAGCTATGATAAATGAAAGGGGAATATCTGATGCCCTTACAAAAGAGTTAAGCCGTTGAATTCATTGATATGTTGGGGGCACAACCACTCTCACGTGGTTGCAGGATGAGGTGGATGGCCTACGCCGGGGAGTAGTCTAAGGGTGTGGAGTTCCACTTGCTGGTTGGATTAGGATCTCAAACTACATTATCTCCCTAAAGGGCTGCTTTGCTAAAAATAGCAATTTAAAGGGTGCAGAGGGAGGGGGTAAAAGGAGCTTTGCGTATGAGGGATTTCCTGGGCATACAGAACATGTCAGCCAGTGGGGCTGTTAGTTCTCAACAGATTGGAAATGGAAATGATCAAACAATTAGAAATTTAAGATTTGGGATCTTGGGGGGTAAGAGGGTTGGGGGAGGGTCTGTATTGTTTCCCATTGTTCAAAGTTGGGGAAAGTTAAAGTTTGATAGTTAGCTTTTTTCTTATTCTTGTATTTTTTTATGCAACCTAAATATGTTACAGCTACTGAATGGTGAACCTAATCGATGCTATGGATGGAATGATGATGTCTTTGGGGTGACATGATGGCGGGCGATCTAGAAGATGTGATAATCTCATGGACTATTAAGGGGACAAATACCCCTGTTAAGAGATCTACAATTTTAGCTGCTTTAAAAAGGAGAAAGGCACAAGTGGCAATGCTCCAGGAGACACACCTCCTTCCCAAAGAACATAATAAGCTGATAGGAGGCTGGGTGGGCTCATGTTATGCTGCTTCCTACTCCTCACACAAAAGGGGCTTAGCAATCCTGATAAATAAACACTCTTTCCCTAGAAGTGTTACAGGTTGTGAGGTACAATAAAGAAGGACGCTATGTGTTCGTGAGGGTAAGATAAGAGGGTGTGAGATTACGTTTGGAAATAATTACGCACCAGCAGTGTATGACCCAAATTTTTTCCAGCACGTGCTAGATGTACTACATAGAGAACAATTCCCTGGCTTTATATCGGGAGGAGACTTCAATTGCATTATGGGTTGGGCATTAGATTACAAAGAAAAGGGTGGAAAACAAAACTGAACTACTAAAGTTTGGGCAATGGGCCTACATGAACTTGATATGATAGATAGTTGGCAAATGCTGAACCTGGGGATTAGGGAATTTACATTCCACTCTATACCACATGACTCCTGGTCAAGATTGGATCACATATTTATAGCAAAAGACTTGTTTACTAGGGTCAGGGATGTTTCACATAGTCCGATAATGCAGTCAGACCATGCAATGGTACAACTGAACCTAGGGGGACTAATGGATGCTAAGAGACCTGGCCAATGGCGGTTCCGCACATACTTACTCTGTAAAGAGAAGTTTAGAGAATTTGTTAAGTACTCATGGAAAGACTACTGGGCTACCGACAAGGATTCGGCAGGACTGAGTGGGAGTACCTCTTTGAGGTTTTACAAAGATTCGGGGTGAGGTCTGATTTTATTAAACTTGTAAAGCTTCTATATCATAAGCCCATGGCAAGAGTTTTGGTGAATGGTGCCCCTTCGGCAGACTTCCAGCTCTTTAGGGGCATGAGGCTGGGTTCCCCCCTCTCCCCTCTCCTATTCGCTATGGCGATTGAACCTCTGGCGTGTAGGGTGAGGGACAGTGATTCAATTCAGGGTATTGATGCAATGAATGGTACTCAACATCGCATATCCTTATATGCAGATGATCTGATTTTCTACATAACTAAGCCAGAATCATCAATCCCTGCTCTGTTGGGACTTGTGCAGGAATTTGCTGTGTTCTCTGGGTACAGGCTCAATCTTACAAAATCTGAGCTAATGTATCTAGACAAAGAAGCCAATTTTAGAGGGGAAAATACCTGGGGATTAAAAGCAGTGAGACAGAACCTCACATATTTGGGGCTTAAGTTAGGGGGAGACCTCAAAAAATTATACAAGCTCAATTATACCCACATTATAAAGTGAGTCCAGCAGGATATTTCAAGATGGAATGGTTTACTGTTATCATGGATTGACAGGATCAACCTTATAAAAATGAATATCTTACCCAGGTTATTATATATAATGCAGATGATGACGTTTAGCCCAACTAAAAATGATTTTATGAAACTGGACAAAAGTTTCTTTAACTTTATATGGAAGGGAACTAGACCACGGATGGCATTGAACAGACTCAAGGCAGCAAAAGAAAAAGGGGGAATGGAGTTCCCGGACATGAGAGGGTATTTCCTCTTGACTCTATTTAGGTACATATATAACTGGGTGGCAAGGGGGGAGGCTGCCTCCTGGCTAGCTTTGTAACAAGATGGCTGCCCTAGTCATCTCTCAGCTTACCTAGCACCTGGTGGTACAGGAGCTTTTGCTCACTACCCTGTCCGAACCCTCTGGTGTTGGCAAGTTTAAATGCATGGGAGTGCCTTAAGAAGTGAAGCAATGTGTTAAACAGTGGCACATCTCTGGTACCAATAGCTAGAAACCCAGAGTTTCTACCAGGATGGGAAGATGTAGGGTTTGCTCTTTGGGAATCCAGGGGGATTGACTGTCTGGGGGATTTATGGGGGAAAGATGGAACTTTCACATTTGAAACTATAAAAAAAGCCTTTGGTTACCAAACTCGCATATGTACCGATATTTTCAAGTTCGACACTATGGGGGGAAAATGTTGGCACATACTCCCAGAGAAGAAAGGATCCTGCAAATAGATAAAGAAATTCAAGCAGCCAAAAGTAATGAGAAGGGACTTATTGGGAGAATAGCAAAATTAGATAGGCAATATTTTGGTGACCCAGCACTGGCCAGCAAAATGAAATGGGAACGAGATCTGGGCTTAGCTTTGGCCGATGAAACTTGGGAACAAATAATACTATCCCACATGGGTCTACTGACATGCAATAAACTGAAAGAGGCACAGTATAGGTTTCTCCACTTTCTCTATTACCCCCCAATCAGGGTTAATAAATTTCACCCCGCCATCTCACCAATGTATGGTAGATGTTTAAATGAAAAAGGGTTCTATCTTCATTGTATTTGGGGATGCCAAATTTTACAATGCCACTGGGGCCAGATAAGGAGTGAAGTGGTTAGATTTTGGGGTCAGCCTCTGGAGATGTCCCTGCTCTCCCTACTCTTTGGGATATGGGAGGATGAACAGGGAGAAGGATCCATGTACCCAAGATGGGTAAGGGTGTTACTTATTTTAGCAAGACAAATCATATTAAATACATGCGTTTCCTGTGCAATACCTACTGTACATATGTGGAGAAACCTAATGCTGTCCACTCTAGCAATGGAAAGATTGACTTTTGCACTGAAAGGAAAGATGGATCTATTTTTCAGATTGTGGGCTCCATGTATAGCAGCCCTTACACCTGCAGAATTACTAATTTTTTTCCAAAGGGTTTGGGGGAATAGTTTACAGGTCAAAACGTGATAATAATATTTGCCATCCATAGCTATACAATAGGGAAAGAAGTAGCCACTCTGTCATTCGCAATTAATAAACTTGAGATCTGGTATGATGTAGTATACATATGAAATGGGTTGCATCTTAACTGTTAATCAGTTTTCTGTTATGATTATGTTTGTTGTAAATTGATTACGGAATTCAATATGTGATAAGTGATCATGACTCTACTTTAAAGTGATTATATAATCTTACTGTTGAGGAATATTTAATTACCCTATTATAGGGAGGTGGTTGAAAAATGGACCTTAAGCACAGCCTCAGAGACTTCTTTCTGAAAAGTGGACTGATAACTATGGATACTAGTTGTAATGTGCCTGCTACCATTGTAGAGTATGTGACACATAGAATGTCTGTTATATATTTTAAGATAAACTAATAAAAATATTATACAAAAAAAAAAACAGAAAATGAACTTTGACTAAGATAGGATGCTCAATAGAATGATACGAGTAAGGAGGCTCCTCGAAAGGAGGTGGACTCGAGGCCAAGAAGACATGACCAGAACCAGAGAGTAGGCAAACCAGAGGATAAGCTCAAGATGAGCAATCAAGAGCCAGACGGAGTTAGCCAAGGCAGACAGAGTGAGTGATTGAAACAGACGAGCAGGACAAGGTGAGGCATTGCAGACCCGCGAGGGCTATGCGCGAGTAGTTGATGCGACCAAGTGGACCCATTTAGAGGCCGGATAAGTGAGGAATCGAAGAGATGCAGGGTAGTAAAACCACAAAAAGAAGAGGCAGGAGAGGGAAGCTGCCAGCAACCAGAGTGCAGCACACAAAGCTAAAGATGGAAAAGAGGGGGCAAAGACATGATGATGCACAGGGGCGAAGTGCAGAGGAAGCAGCAGCAAGCCACACAGTGGTGCTGTGAATGCAGGGCAACAGTGCCAGACACAGCACGAACTACAGAACAACAGGACATGTGTAACCTCCTACAAATGGGGGTTCCCAAAAAGTCTTCCTTGACCTTGCCTAAATGCTGACTGCCAGGCTGGTGTCCTGCATTTTAGCAGTTTAAATGTGATTACCAGAGCCTGTATAGCCTCTGTGTACTGTCTCTTTAAGAGCTGCCTGGATTGCAGCATAAGCAATCGGAGAGGGAGCTCTGTTGAAAGATGAAACTATTTGCTGAAAATCATTTAGAGTGATAATGATAATGTAGTTTGTTTAACCTGCCTTCTTTGCAGCAAGGACTGTTTTGTTTGTCTCCACTATCATGGTCCTGGACTGCAAATTGGACCAATCAGTACTGGTGGGACCTAAAATGAAGCCAGATGACAGGAGCTGTCTGGAGTCAAAATCTGCAGGAATTGTAGTTTTGGGCTTTTGGTGCCTTTTTTGCAACTGAAGAGGGAGCTCTTGTTATGACTGACAGACAGATCAGCCAACCGAACCTTTTGGATCTTGGGGAAATTCCTGACGGCTTGCAATTTTCAGTTAGATCTAAGTTAGAAGCTGAAGAAGAAAGAGCTGAAGTGATTTTAAGCTGCAATCCTGAGTGGATTCGCATGGGAGAACTGTGAAAGGGCTGACTTTTTGGCCTGCATGTCTACCTGCTGCCCCTGAGAGGGAGAGAAGAGAATTACTTTGGACTAAATCCAAGTTTGTGAGAATGAAGTAAGCCACTGATTTTTTACCAGGCTCATACCTGAAGAAGACCGAAGATTTTGCTGAATGCGATTGGCCTGTCAGGATTTCCAGCTGCTTTTGAATCCCTGGTTTGTGCACAGAGTTTGCGATTGTGACTGGAAAGCGATTTGCTTGGTACAGTTGAATTTCCTTACAGTAAATGTGCTGTGTATGGAAAGTGGGTCGTGATTTGGTCCCCCACTATGTGAACTGTGTTCTGCTTGCTGGAAGCTGTATCCAGCACAAAACCAACTGTATCCGAATTTGTCTCCATTTGGCCTGGGCCTTGCCACACTGGCCCAGTCAAACTACCAGCTGCACAGCCTGCTCCACGCTTGAACAGGAATGACGCCTCGGTGAATCGTGTGGGCCCTGCTTCTCCTGGCACTCCAGATTAACCACCTACTGTCTCGATTTTCGTCCAGGCTGTGTCCAGTCTTGGGTGTCATGAATAATCATCAGGGTAGCTCTCTGCAACAACACCCTAATCTAAAAGTGTGTCATCTGATTGTTGTCTTGTTTTTCTTTTCACAAACTGAGTCCTCTGGCTCCGGATTAAAAATAATGTGTGTTGTGCATGTTGTTTTTCTTCCATCACAGGGCCCCAACCAGCTGCAATGGTCCTGGCTAGCCCACCATTCTCCATCTGGGTACCCAGAGTGTGTGACTGTTTGTAGACCCTGAAGTGCATGCATAACTGTATGAATGATAGAGTCTTTAAGCAAATTAACCTGATTACACCCCTCCCTTGTTCAAGTCCCTTAAATAAATCAGATCTAACTTGTTTTTGCATTTACCCTGACTGTGGTTCCAGTTTGTGCAAAAGTGCTGTACTGCTGTTATTTGCTGTGTATAACCTTGTTTTACAGGGGGTCCCCAGGGCCGAGCCAGAGGAAAGCCCTGGTGGTAAGTGCAAACAGTGTGGGTACTTGTGTGGTGTATTGAGGTATTATGAAAGTGATTATTGTGTATTGTTCCGGCCACTAGTAAGGAAATAGGGGGGTTACAGTGTCCCGGAGGGCTGTGCCCAGGTTAGCCTGACCACTACTGGTGGCTTTCAGTTAAGTTACATTCATAGCAGCAAATAAACAGCAGAAATGTAAGTGAATGCCAGACAGTGCTAAGTTATGAAGAGCAGAACAGGAAGAATCACGGAAGTTGTACGCCTACTCTCCCAAAAACAGAATTATGCTAGGACAAAACCGGGAACATCCCACTGAGGCATATGACCGATGTCCCTGTTAGCGACAAGTCCCAGCGTTAGCCTCCCGTGATGCTGAGCAGCTGATTAGCAGTGGGTAAAATCGGTATGGAATTCCAGAACAGATGTGACACAAGCTGAAATCGAGAAGGACATGGGGAAAATAAATTCCCAGAGATACGGGAGTCAAGCAGAAGCGAATGCTAAGGACAGCAGCACTCCAAACAGAGACAGGCAATACCGAGGGTCATTACAACGAAGAGGTACAGTTTCAGCAGCAACTGAGTGAGGCACCAAGTTGAGAAAACAGCAATTCAAGTGAGCAGTGGAAAACAATGAGCAGGAGAAGCGGAGGCATGCCAGCACCAGCCGGAGGGAGCAGTGAAAATGAAGGAGACCGGGAGCAATGGGAGCCAAAAGATGAGTATGCATTGCAAGGGACAGGCAGGTTCAGAGCAGAAGACAGTGCTGGGAGTCAGAGAGGAAACTCAGGGCAGGAAATAGAACATGCTAGCAGCCCCCAGAGAGCAAGCCAGAAAATCCAGCAGGGCAGGCCAGTGCATAGGAAGGGAGCAGAGCTCCAGAGCTGGCAGAGGGAAGGCGAGTAAGGGACAGCCCCAGACGACAGGCGGACAAAAAGCAAGGCAGCAGAGGTGCACAGGAGCGAGCAGTGAAAATCCATAGCAACGGAGCACAGCGGGGAGGGGGGGGCAAAAGCTGAGGGCAGAAGGCCGATGGAGAGCAGCTTCTCCGGCTGCCAATGAAAAAACTAATCCTGAATGGGCTCCAGGATAAGTGACCTTTTAAGCCCGATGAGTGAGTGACATTGTTGCTCCGCCCATTGAACCTCGAGCTTAAAGCCCTCCCATAAATTAATTTTGCCACCAGTTCTCTTTTCTTTAAATCTACATTACATTAATTTCAACTTCATGGCTCTGAACAGCAAAAGTCTTAACATGACCTGATGCTCTATCATTGCCTTTCATCCTTATTTTATTTTAAAGTTGTTTTGAACATTATAAATATTTTTCACTACAGTAATATACATAATTTCAGCTGGCTGTTTGCACTAGACTGACACTGTCTAAGTCTGCAATCCCATCATTTCTCATACCACATTACCTGCATTAATTTTTGGTGAGCGATTGTAATGCATACAGTATTTATTGCTAACACGACTTGTATTACTTTCAGTTTCATAGTCATTTACTTATATAAAAGTGATTATTTTAAACAATTTCCATCTTCCTCAAGAATGCAGTGCATCTTAGTTACCGAACAGGTTTTGAAGATCAATACACTGCTGTACTAACACAGCTCTTCTGAGACTGCTTTGGGTGAGGGCATAGCACATCATTTTTATGTTTGCTTGCACGCATGTGCAAGAAACATAGTGCTACCATACCAGTTTATGTAGGTGTGCCACCCCCGCTTCCAATGCCCTGCTTCTTTTTGCAGGCGCAGCCACACCGCAGCAATGAATGTCCCAGCTGTCTATGATAGCAGTGGTGTACAGTTCAGAGAAAATCACCGCTACAATCAGCGGTGGTTATGTGTAGGCAATTTGAATACTGCTGTCGGCAGGCAATTTGTATACTGCTGTCAGCAGTATGTAAATTGCCTACACGTCACCACTGCATCTGAACTGCTTTGCCCAATTCCTTTGCTGATGAGGAGCCCACTCCCTGTTGACATAATGAACCCCCCATCTGTTGTATGCCCTGGGGGCGCCCAATCCCCCTCAGCATCATGCCCCCCCAAACAGTCTTTATTTGTTGATGGGGGGCCAATACCTGCTGGCTTAAGTCCCCCCTTCCACAGAATGAAGGCGGCACACTGGGAGCCCACTCCAGTGTGCACAAATAAGGAGTCCACTTCCCATCGGCATAATGACCCCCCCATTTGTTGTATGCTGATGGGTTGCCCAATCCCCCTCGGCATCATGCCTTGCAAACAGTCTTTATTTGCCCATGGGGGGCCCAATCCCCATCGGCTTAAGTCCCCCCGTCCCCCAAAATGCAGGCGGCACACTGGGAGCCCAGCCCAGTGTGCACAAATGAAGCCTGAAAAAGGAAAACCTTCCCGCTACGTCTTTTTTATTCTTTTTGCCCCTGAAATAAAGAAAATGGTCCCTCGCTGTCTTTTGTGCCCCCTCCCACAACCCATGCCCACCCACTGTACTCCCATCTCCCCATACCCCCCTGACCCCATACTTGCCTCCGGAGCCCGGTGCAATGATCTTCAGTGGACTGCGAACACATCTGCACTCTTCACAGCCGACTGCGAACTGAAGAAATGTCGGTAAGCTGTATAATGGCATAAATAGGGTTTTTTCAACTTATGTGGCTATATCTACCATTTTTTGGACTTTTGCCACCAAAATTTCAACATGGAGTTATTGGGACCCCCTCCTCATGAATACAGTCACTGTCATAGCGTTATTTGGTCCCAAAAGGTGATTTCGCAGTCACTGCGTGAAATCACCTTTGGGACAGAGTAAAATGACTAGTGCCACTGTTCATAAGGTGGGTCTCAAAAGCCTATGTTGCAAATTTGTGAAATAAAACTAAAATGACTGTTTTACGAGCGCGGCGTTGTGCAGTTTCTATCATTCCCTCGTGAACTTCATAAATTTGTAATATTTTCACCAGATTTCAACATTAGCATTTTTCAGACCTCCTTATGAACAGTACAGCTGTCACTTTTCAAATCCTGGCCAAAATATGTTTTCACACTTCCGGTGCAGAATAGTTCAGTCGCTGTGGGAAATCAATGTTCAGGACACATTACGAAAATCACAGTGACACTGTTCATGAGCAGAGGTCCTAAAATGCCTATGTTGAAAATTTGGTGACGAAAGTGCATAAAATGACTGTTACGAGCGTGCATGCCGAAGATTCTATACACTCTCATAACTTCACAAATTTGTAATATTTTCACGATTGCCATTTTTCCTTAGCTCCTTATGAACAGTACAGCTGTCATTTTTCACATCCTGCCGAAATGAGTTTTCGCACTTCCAGCACATAATAGCATGGTTACTGTGGGAAGTCAGTGTTCAGGACTTCAGAGTATTTTTTAAATATTTGTAGTTGTTTAACCAGGAGCAGCACACTAAGCTGAAAGCTTTTTTACAGGAGCGACCTGGGAGCACAGGGAAGTTAAGTGACTTGCTCAGGGTCACACAGTATGCAAGTGGAAGCTGTGGGATTCAAACCCAGGTCTGGTCTGTTGGATGTCACCAGATTTGCAGTTCAGAGCCTTAAACCACTGCACTATACTGCCTCCACCAAAAAATAAGAAAATTACAGTGACACTGTTCATGAGCAGAGGTGCTAAAATGCCTATATTGAAAATTTAGTGACAAAAGTCCATGAAATGACTGTATTATGAGTGTACGTTGCCAGTTTCCATGCACTCTCGTAATTTTGCACATTTATAACATTTTCACTCTAGATTTTCAACATTGGCATTTTTTCACACCTCCTTGTGAACAGTACAGCTGTCATTTTTCATATTCTGTTGAAATATGCGTTTACACATCTGGCGCAGAATAGTGTGGTTGCTGTTGGAAATTAATGTGTGGGACAGATTAAGAAAATCATAGTGACAGTGTTCATGAGCAGAGGTCACAAAATGCCTATGTTGAAAATATGGTGAAATAATTCCACTAAATGACTGTTATGCACATGCATTGGGCAGTTTTCACGTATGCTTGGATCTTCGAGCATTTTTTATATTTTCACTACAGATTTTCAACATAGCCATCTCTTCACACCTCCCTATGAGTGGCACAGCTGCCATTCTTCACATCCTTCCCAATCTGTGTTTTCGTACATCTGGTGCAGAATGGCACGGTCGCTGTGGGAACTCAAAGTTCGGGACACATTAACAAAATCACAGTGCCACTGTTCATGAGAAGAGGTCCCAAATGCTTTCATGAGGTGTGGGTCACAAAAAGGCCATGTTGAAAATTTGTAGTGCAAAATCCACCAAATGCCCAGGGTGTTAGGGTTTCTAACCATAACGTCCCACCCTGTGCAGACTTACGGGCATCAGAGGTGTGCCTTTGGATTGCCGATTGTAATGCTCATGCCATTCTACCCCCACCCTGCAGCCAGTGATGGGAATTGAGGTGTGCCTTAGACTCTTCAGTCCCAGAGTTCACCCCATTCTCCTATACTGCACCCATATCAGTGTATGTCCTTCTGGAATGGGGTGACTGTAAAGCTGAATACCCCATGGTACACCTCAACACTTGCTGGTGTCTGCAGGATAGGGTAAGGTGAAACGGCATGAATGTTATGGGCGACGACCCAAATGTATACCCCAATGCCTATCCCTCTCTGCAGGGCGGAGGTGGGGTTGGTGTGAAGTTCATTACTTCACTGCCATTCCTATTCTGCATCTGTCTAACTCCTGCATTCCCACTGCTAATACCAGCAAGCAAACATTCGGCATTGACAAATGCTTGTTTATTTCCTGTCCTGTTTACTATTGAGGTTCAACTGTGACTATATAAAGTGTGTGTGTTGGGGAGGGGGAGAAGACATTGCATATTAGCAGTACTGAGTGCTGGGGCCAGTCTCTGCCAGCAGGTGGTTGGCACCTTCAGCCGACGCTCAGAACCACCGCGCCAGAGCAACCCTCCAGGAAAGAGGAGGACCCTCGCTAAGCATCCCTAACTGAGCGCCGGGGCCAGTCTCCGCCAGCGGGCGGTCGGCACCTTCAGCCGACGCTCAGAACCACCGCGCTGGAGCAACCCTCCAGGAAAGAGGAGGACCCTCGCTAAGTGCCTCTAACTGAGTGCCGGGGCCAGTCTCCGCCACTGGGCAGTCGGCACCTTCATCCGATGCTCAGAACCACTGCACTGGAGCAACCCTCCAGGAAAGAGAAGGACCCTCGCTAAGTGCCCCTAACTGAGCGACGGGGCCAGTCTCCGCCAGCGGGCAGTCGGCACCTTCAGCCGATGCTCAGAATCACCGCGCCGGAGCAACCCTCCAGGAAAGGTACAGCAAAGCCGCAGCCAATCGGAAGGCGAGTGCTTTCCACAGCTTCGGCTCCGATTGGTCCCCGCTCACCCTGCTTGTTTCTGCTTTAGTTTCCATTGCTAAGAGTTTTGTGGGGCATTGTTTGTTAAAATTTCATGAAAAGAGCTGTACTCATGTAATTGTGGGGTGGGGGAAACTGTTTAGGATCTGCATTTGCAAAGAAAGGGATTACAGCCTTCCTGTGATAGATTGGATAGCCAGACGCTTCGGTGCCTTAGCCCCCCTCCCTGGCCTTTCAAGTGCAAATTTTCTGGCCCCCTGCTGCACTGCTGAAGCTTGAGCTGCAAAGCATTTAAATTCACACTGCCCTCTCTTTATCTCCCCAGAGGAGTACCCTTGCTAAGTGCCCCTAACTGAGCATCGGGGCCAGTCTCCACCAGCAGGCAGTCGGCACCTTCAGTCAACACTCAGAACCACCACGCCGAGCAACCCTCCAGGAAAGGTATGGCAAGCACAATTTTTATGCCCACCCACCCTTCCCCCACTCTTACTTAAGTAGACACTTTCCCACCAATTTTGTAAACCATGCCCGCTGCATCTCGCTGCTATAGCCTGCCTCATATCCCCTTGCTAGATACCAGGCAGTAGATTCCTATTCTGCCCTTTTACGCTGCTTATACTGTTGGTTCAAAACTTGGACCCCTCAAGTACCCAAGCATCAGAGGAGTTGTACCTACACTAGGCATCCCTACTGCGCTACTCTCTCGTTTTTCCCTTGAATCCCAATCCCACACATCTTAATTCTACTCCCCTTATCACTAGCTGGTTAAAATACTTATAGTAGACAATCATTGTGGGCACTACGGAAGTCACTGGCTATAGTACCTCTGCTCACCATTACAATGGGGGGATTTCCTTGGATCCTCCTTGCACTATTACTGTATCCCGAACTCAGCAAAAAATGCTGTCACTCACAGGATACTATACAGGGAGACATGATGCTGTACTCATCATACTGCAACACCACAACAGTCCCAAGAGACTGGGTATGTGTACTGTACATGACCTCCCACCGCTACAATGTCACCCATGGAATAGTTACTATGGAGGGACACAGTTGGACTTGCTTTTGTATAATACCCTTCTCCAAATACACACAGTAAAATATTTCATGCGCCTATCTGCAAGAGTAATAATCTTCACTCTTGCAAGAGGCCAAAGCACCACATCTGGATGGCAAAGAAGATTGCATCAGAATAAAAAAAAGAAGGCAACAGCAAGAATTTATAATCTATCTCTTGCGGCATTTATGAAAATAATGATTCTATTATTAATATGCTCAGGAGATGTGGAACTTAACCCAGGACCCCCAGAGGCCATCACTGCACCATCAGACTTAGCAAAGATTAAAGGGCTAAGCCTTCTACATATTAATGTATGTAGTCTACTAAAAAAGATCACGATGATCGAAGCCTGGGTTAACCATACCCTACCAGATATACTGGTAGTGTCTGAGACATGGCTCAGGCCCGCCACAGCCGACAGAGACATAAACTTACTCAATTATCAAATATTCAGAACTGACCACCATTCAAGGAGAGGGGGGGTAGCAATATATGTAAAGGCCAACCTCTCTGCAACCTGCCTCGACTCATCTTCTATGGCAAAAGAATTTGAATGCCTATCCCTCAAAATAGCTCTCTCCCACACTGCTTTGTTGCAGTTGATCGGCTGTTATAGGCCTCCCTCAGCTGACCTTAAGCTTCTAACCCATCTGGGTGACTTAATCAAAAAGGGGACTGAAGAAACTATAATCATAGGTGACCTAAACTTAAACTGGCTCTCTAAGGCAGCTACACCTTTAATATCATTCTGCAACACTTATGGGCTCACACAGCTGATAAATGAACCCACCAGAATCAACAAAAAGAACTCAAGTAATAGCACACTGTTAGATGTCCTATTAGTAAGTAAACCTCACCTCTTCTCACACGTTGGAGTACTGTTCAATGACATCAGTGATCACTGTGCTATTGCGGCAGTTAGATCAGCATGTAAGCCTTCATCCCCCACAAAATTCACAGTGAGGAGATCAAAAAAAAATTTAACATTAATGCATATCTGGACGAGATAAAACACTCCACAAGATGGCAAGAGTTCTATTTAGCAAACACAGTGGAGATAGCATCTGATGTTCTAAATGACATTATTACAGGTGTCCTTAACATCCATGCACCAGTTTCTAAAGTATGTATCAAAAATAAAACCTGTCGGTTCAATTCAGACCTTAAATCTACCCTCCTTGAAAGAGACAAGCTACGTAAAAAGGCACAAAAAACTAAGATAGCTACTGATTGGGAGCAGTTCAAAAAAGCCAGGAATATCTGTACCAGGAAAGTGAGAGACGCAAAGGCTGCATACTACATGGCTGAACTAGACTCCTCCTGCCATAACCCTGCCAAGTTCTGGAACACTATAAAAGACATAGCAGGCTATGACCCAGGTAATTCACTCCCAGCCAAAATACACAGTGGAAAGAAAACCATCATTGATAGAATGGAAGTCTTGGAGTCCTTTAACAATCACTTTACAACTGCTGGTCTAGCATTCAACACCTCTTCAGCTAACCAACTGCGCTCCCAGCTAGGGATAAAGAACACTGAAGCATGGGTAACTGACACTACCTTCTCCTTCATACTAGCCACGCTGAAGCAAATTGAAGACCTAATATCACAACTGGATATCAAAAAAAGTGCAGGTGTGGACTCCCTTGACCCCTACTTTTTAAAAATTGCCATACAAGTTCTAACAGTGCCAATAACACACCTATGTAACCTCTCATTACAATTAGGATCTATCCCATCGATCTGGAAAACCACTCAAGTTATTCCACTATTGAAAGCAGGGGACCATACGGACCTCAACAACTACAGACCAATCTCCATTCTCCCTGTGCTGTCCAAACCACTTGAAAAAATCGTAAGCACCCAACTAAGAGGATATCTTGAAGCAAATAATCTTTTAAATCCAGCACAATCTGGATTCAGAGCCAAACACAGTACCATCACAGCCCTTGCAAAAGTAACCAATGACTGGCAACTTGAATTGGATAAAATAAAAAATTGTGTTTGCACTGTTTTCTTAGACCTGAGTAAGGCCTTTGATACGGTCGACCACGATCTGCTCCTCTCCTTCCTGAAATCAACTGGACTCGACTCAAACTCCATTAGGTGGTTTAACAACTATCTTACGGGAAGAACCCAGCAGGTGAAGGCTGAAGGAGAACTATCCCCACTCAAACCTCTACAAAGAGGAGTACCCCAAGGATCTATCCTCGGCCCAATCCTCTTTGCCATCTATATCAATAGCATCGACAATAACCTTACCAAAGCCACTGTACACCTGTTTGCTGATGATACAGTACTGTATGTCAGTCACCCTTCTCCTGTAACAGCATGCATATGTAACCCCTAGATGGCGCTATCCCAGGGGCTACTACCCCTGCCTGATTTGCCACTAACAGGTTGAGGGGCCTGGATCCAATGGCGGGTGCCTCCACCCAGAGGTCAGGGTTTGCAATAGTTAAACCAACTTGGTCACAGCCCTCCTGGGACACTGCAACCCCTTCTTCCCACCAGTGGCCCACATAATATATCAGAATTACCTTCACAGTATACCTTACCCCCAGGACTGGTTCCGCACTGGGACCTCCTGTGAAATGAGATACAGTGCAACAATCACAGTACAGTACTTTAACATAGACAACACCTCAGGCAGTACAACTTTGCTGGAACAAGCAGCTCTGATTTATTTAGGGAGATAACAAGGACAGGGGGAAATCAGGTTAATTAGCTTATCACTCTAATAATTCATTTATGGCTCTGTGCACAGGCCTATCCCTATCAGTTACTGTCCCTGGGTACCCAAGCCCTAGTGGCAGTCCAAACTGTGGCAGCTGGTAGGGCCCTTTCACAGAGAAAGGAAAATTAAACAGTCAGCAGTACAGTAATTCCATTTGGTTTATTGTGGCAATTCAACAGGAGCGACCCTGAATTAGTACTCACGACCTCCAAATAAGATAGGGTCCTTCAATGTCAGCAGGGCTCTCACTTGAGGGTACACAAACCTCTTCACATTTATATAAAAGCACTATACCAGGCAGGCTGCATCTGTATCCACGATATTACTGCACACAATACCGGGAGAACACACAGCAGATTCAGTTCCTGACAGACCGAGTGCAATTTTCAGCAATTCTTCCAGTCTTCTACAGGGTGAGCCTGGTTTCTACTCTTCAGAGATCCTTTGATTCTTTTCACAGGACGGATTCAGTCCTAACAAGCTGCAGACCGGAACTCTGGGCCTTACACACGTTTTTTGACTAAAACTGCACACTGAAAAAGCACAGGGCTCCTTCCTTCTTCACTGCCAAAGCTCAACTGAAACTCCAACCGACAAAACGGGCTCTTCCTTTGAGTTCCTCCAGTTCTTGACTGGATTAGCTGTCACTCACAATAGACTGCTGCTGTTGGTCCAAAAGGCACTGAAGTCTAAACTACATCTCCCAGAGTCACTGCCCATACAATCCTCTTGTGGCTGGCTCAGATTATGAGTCCAAGTTCTGATTCGTCCAAGGCACCATTTTAGAGCTAGTACCCCACACTGGATTGGTCCAGTTCAGCAGTTCAAAACTAGAATGGGGAACTAGCAGACACAGTTCTGACTGCAAAGAAAGCAGGTTAGACAAACTGTAATTTTATTATTACTCTAAATAATTTCTGGCAAACAGTTACATCTTTCAGATAGGTTCCCTTTGCACTCCTAGTGACTGCAAAAATGAAGTGAATTGAGCAGCTCGAGGTGGTACTCAGAGAGCACACAGTCCCCCATAAACTAATTATGTCTGCAAGCAGACAGCTCTTAAAGAGACAGTACCAGAGGCTCTAAAAACACTCACTGATAAATGCTTAAATGCCAAACACCATTCAGGCTTGGGCATTCAAGCAAGCTCCTGGAAGTCTTTTTGGGAACCCCCATTTGCAGTGGGGTTACACCCTTCCTGGTTTGGAAAGCTGACGTCCGCTACAAGTAATTCTGCAAGTTTCAACTGCAACCATATACATTTGCATTAGGCTCGCATATGTAATCATCAGTCAATATATCATTTACCAAGAACACATTTCTGAAACATTGCAGTACGTCACTCTTTACAGTATTACATACACATTGTACCATAACTCAAGTTATTACCTCTTGTACATGAAACCTGAAGAGAGGGGCCCTTCCTATCAGTTACCTTTGGGGCTGGATGGGGCAAGGGCACCATACTTAGAGGCAACACAAGTAACTGAGGTTAGCACTGATGCTCAGTTTGGGCAATGAGCTGGGGACACATACCACTTTATGGACAACATTGAGAGGCAAGTCCACAGGCCTCCCAAGTGAATCATAACTGAGGTGCACCACAGGCTTTACAGCTCGACCAGTCTTTCTAGGGGAACTGTTATAGTCTCTGCACTCTGAGCCTCATTTTCAGCATTGTCCTCACTTGTCAGGGGAGTCTCCATGGGGTAGAGAGTGCGAACTTGGGCACTTTCAGCTCCAGGAGTTAGCAGTTTCTGAGTCCACAACATTTGGCTCGTATGGAGAGCTTTCGGACACTGGCAGTGGACTGTCAGGGCACTCAAATACTTCTTCTTGCTGGGTGTATCACCAGTCTGCCCCAATCTATCATTTTCCTCCCTGAAGCTCAAACAGTTTAACCATGCACAATGATTCCATTTCATCTGATCTGATGCTTTGCACTTCACTTTCTGGGAGCATTGGCTCAGGATGAAGCTGGGGCTTAGACAGTCCAGAAGGCCCAGCTTCATCTCCAGTATTGACTAGGATTGCCCAAACAATTGACTCAGTTCGTAAGAAGGATAGTATTCAAAGTCACTCTCACTTTCTTCTGATATGGACTGACAGTCATGCTCAACTGGGACTTATTGCAGGGAACACTTCTTTCTACTTCTGTAGGTGCAGACTTCCTTGGTCTTTTCTTGGCAGCAGTCCCTTCTCTGGTCAGAGGGGGCTCTTCTAGGTTCAGACTCAATTAAGATTTGTCCAATGGGCAGTAAATGATTTCTATGCATTGTTTTACATCTTTTGAATTATTCTCAGGCCTTACTTTGTACACTGGCAGATCATCTAGTTTGCCCACTACAATGTGAGGGGAATGGTGCCATCTGTCAGCAATCTTGTGCTTGCCATGCAGTCCCAGATTTTCTTAGCAATACCCGATCTCCTCCTGGAGTTCCTGTGCTTTCACCTTTTATCATACCTTTCTTTGTTGGCCAGATTTCTTTTGGCAGCCATGGTTTGAGCCAGTTGGTACGCATGAGTTAGCTGGGCCTTTAACTTTTGCACATACTGTAAATAGTTGTCAGCTTGAACCCCATCAGGAGAGACCCCAAAACACACATCTACTGGTAGTCGAGCTTCTCTTCCAAACATCAGGCGGTAGGGGGAGAATCCAGTGGCATCACTTTTGGTGCAGTTATAAGCATGTACCAGGGTGCTAATTTGTTGGCTCCATCTAGGCTTGTCCTTGGTGCAGGGTGCTAGCATATCTAGCAAAGTGCGGTTGAAAATGCTCAGGCTGTGGTCCCCTGGGGTGGTAAGAGTGGTTCTGACCCTCGCACCCCACAGAGAAAGCATCTCTTTGATCAGGCGACTCTCAAAGTCTCTCCTTGATCAGAATGGATTCTTTGTGGAGCCCCATAGTGAACAAAAAGTTTTCTACAAGTACTTTGGCCACAGTGGATGCTTTCTGGTCTTTGGTGGGAAAGCTTGGGCATATCTCGTGAAATGGTCAGTGACCACCAGCACATTACTGATATTTCTTTGATCTGACTCCAAACTCAGAAAATCAATACAGACCAGCTCCATGGGTGCACTGGTGGTGATGTTAACATAGGGGCATCCTCTGGGGCAAAGCTTTCCTCTGTAAGCAGCGACTACAAGTTCCGAATGTGTTGCTCCACATCAGCCCCCATCTTAGGCCAATAGAATCTGGATCTCACCAAGTCAAGTGTTCTGTCTATACCAAGGTGCCCCATGTGGTTGTGCAAGGACCTCAGTACTGAGTCTCGAAGGCAGTGGGCAGCACTAGTTGTTGTTTGTCTACTTGTCCCTCTGTCTACTGTTTCTCTGTATAACAGTTTATTGATCTGTTTCAACTTAGGACCTTCTTTTGTATAACAGTGCAGTTCTCAAATCAGTGGAGCGTAATTTGGGACATCTTTTCCTGCATAGAGGCTTCTAAGCTGCTTTGATCATGGGATCGTGGGATTGAGCCCGCCTACACTGTCATTGTCCAGCTGAGGCAGTGCACCAATGTCTATTGCAGAAAAGTGGCAATAAGCAGCAGGTATGCAATTCTCAGAGGCTCCCGCGCAATCCACCATGCAGTCCACTGCGTCCGTGGACATTTGTTCCTCCTGTCAAACTTCGGCAGAGTGCCCGAATGTCAGGTTCTGCTAATCGGACCCAATCATTCTGGGGAACAGGCCTCCGGGAGAGCATCATCAGCATCTATGTGGTTCAGACCTGCTCGGTATTCGAGAGCATAGTCATATGTAGATAATGCAGAAAGCCACCTATGGCCATGTGGCATCCAACTTAGCTGAGGTCTGCACATAGGTCAAAGGATTATTGTCAGTTTTACTAGTATTTTGGCCCCATACAAGTACTCATGGAATTGGTCAACAATAGCCCACTTCAAAGCTAGGAACTCTAACTTATGTACAGGATAGTTCTTTCGGATGGGGTCAGGCTTCTACTGGCAAAGGCCACTGGTCTCCAGGCCATTCTCGCTCTTGGTACAACACAGCCCCAACCCTTGCAAGCTAGCATCAGTGTGCAGGGACGTAAGGTTTTCTTGGATCGGCATAGGCCAGCACTGGAGCATGGGTAAGTTGATAGTATGATCTCGAAAGCAGTCTCACAATCAGGAGTCCAGCGGGCCCCAAATACTTCACTTGGATGAAAATACACTCTTTCAGTCTTGAGGACGCTGACTTTGGTATTTTTTTGGGTTGGGGATACCCTTGAGTAAGGTTAAGTAAAGGGCGGATCACTCTTGAATAGTCCTTGATGAAGCTGCCATAATAACCACAGAATCCCAGGAATCTTTGCAGTTCTTTTAGATTTTTGGCTGTGGCCAGGTGGTCAAGGCCTCAACTTTACTTGGGTCGGTCTCTATTCCTCGGTGGATACTATGTGTCCCACATACTTTACTGATGTTTGAAAGAATTGACACTTATCAATGGACAGTTTAAGGCCAAAGTCCTCCAGTCGGTCCAATACCTTAAAATAATCTGCTTATGTTCCTCCAGTGAGCTGCCAAACACAATAACATCATCTAGGTATACCAGGCACTCTAGTAAGTTCATGTCCCCACTGCACGCTCCATCAATCGTTGAAAAGTGGCTGGGCACCTGAAATCCTTGAGGCATCCTCATGAATTCATAGAAGCCAAGCGGACAGATAAAGGCAGTCTTCACGGTCCTCTGGGGCCCATGGATCTGGTAGTACCCACTGCGGAGATCCAGCACAGAGAACCACTTGCTCCCGTTTAGGCAGTCCAAAGCATCCTGAATGCGGGGCATTGTGTACTGATCAGGGATAGTCCGCCCGGTTTAAGGTGCGATAATCCACACACATCCTTACTGTTCCATTCTTTTTCCTCACTACCACAATGGGGAAGCATAAGGGCTTCTGGATCTTGTATTACACCAGCAGCTAACATCTCTTGCAGATGCCGTCTCACATCATCTATGTCAGCAGGTGCCAGGCGTCGAGACCTCTCACGAAATGGTCTTTCGCCATGCAGCCGGATATTGTGCTCAGCTCCTTGCACGCATCCACATCCCATTCCTTTAAAGAAAACACCTGGTCTCTCTGCAAGCTTCTCACTGATCCTCACTTTCCATTCAGCTGGCAGCGGGAGTCGCGAAATCAAACAAGTCAGGCGTGACTCTGTCATTCTTCCTTGAACTCTTGCTGCTGGGTAGCACTGCAGTGTCTGCACAATGCACATTAGCCAGGATGCAACCTCTGTTTACTCGATGTCTCTCTCAGACACATTATGAACTTGGACCATTACCCTTCTGGCATAAGCATGGGCTCTAGCAGGCAAAATACTAGGCTTGACCAGCAGTCCTCTGGCAATTTTCCATCGCCTGGTGCATCCAACATTAATATTTTATTCTAACATCCTTTCTGATACGGACCTCTCCCTGTAAGGTACACTGGGCATTTGCGCCAGGATCAGAGACTCAGGATCCTTCTTCCATACAATTCAACGGTTCCTCTGGTTCTGTTTTTTCAGCATCTCTGTGCCTCTTATAGGCCTTCTTAATTAAAGCCGAACTCTTAAAGCTCTACTAGTCTTTGACCCCTGTTTTTCATAACACAACTGTGCCAGCCTTCCAACATATGAGCATTTGTTCCAATCAACAAAGGACACCATCAGCCAGTCCAGTGGGGACACACTTAGGCTAGGGTCTCTACTTGTTCGGCCACTCCAGCCACGGAGGTGGGGAAAGACAGCCAAATTGGATATACCCGGAATAGGGGTAGGCCTTCTACTTAACCCCATACATGCAGTCCTTCTAATGGTTGTAAGGGTACGTCTGACAAATGCTTCTGATACCAATCCTGGAACATAATTGTCACTTGGGAGCCACTGTCATATACAGCTCTTGTAGACACTCCATTCACCTTTACAGTGGTCTCCATGGAGGACCCACTATTCTGGACCAGTCTGGAGAGGCGGTAGTGGGGCCTGGGCAACTGACCTTGCCACAAAAGGGACGTGAATTAGCATTTTGGTGCCCTCACTGGGATCATGTCGCGTAGCCTCTTAACCACTGATTTCTTCTCGCTCTCCTTGTAGCCTATATGCAACTTTGTCAGTGTCTTTTGGGACTGGCATTCCCTTTTCATGTGCCCATCTTTCCCACAATTATAGCAAAACATACTTTCTGGAGTTTGAGCTGGCGAGGCGCCACACTGGGAGCCAGGGCGGGGTATTACTAACTGGAAACCTGGGTGCCATCTCTGTCTGCGGCGTGATAAGCATTTGGAGACATCTCGTCAGTTCTCCTTCCATGGTCAAGGAATTGAGTTTGGGCTGACCTCCAGCAGGAGATACATGGTGTTCCACCCCCATAGTAGATGCAGTCGGATATAGGTCAGGGCCCGTGCACTTGCAGGCGTGGCCTTCATAAAGGGACTGTTTTGAATTCCGGATCTCTCTCAACAGTTCACCCCCATTGTGGCATATCTTTTCCTTGTCAGAGCACCATTGACTGTCAACCTCTGCCCTGAACTTCACTTGATGGGTCACCCTCAGTCACTCGGGTCGTAGCCACAGCTGTTGGTGCAGGTACTCCCGAGGTCGCCTTTTTCTCAACTCCTCGAATTTCTCTCATTAACTCATCATGGGAGGGTGGGGATTCCAGTCGATTTGCCAGGCGACTTGAAGCAACAGCAGTTCTGAGAAAGACATGTAATTGTTGCCTCAAAGAAAAGCTCAGCCTCAGAGGCTGTCCCTTGTCAGTATCACTACCAGTGCCCCCATGGAACTGGTCTGCATAGATTTTTGTGTTTAGAACCTGATCTACAGAATATTGGCAATGTGTTTGTGGTTACGATCATTTCAACACGGTATGCACAACTTTTCCAACTAAAGATCAAAAGCCTCTACGGCCAAGGTGCTAGTGGAACAACCTTCATCCCACTGTGGTGCCCCCAGCGGATCCACTCTGACCAAGGCAGAGACTTTGAAAGTAGGCTAACAAAATGAACTCTCTGTGGGGGTGCAGAAGTCAAGAACCACCCTTATCACCCACAGAGGGACCTCAACCAGAATATTTTAATTGCACCCTTCTAGGCAAGATGGGTACCTCCACCCAAAAGACAAGCATAAGTGGAGCCCCAGCAGATTAGCACCTGGTACACACCGTACAATTGCACCAAAAATGATGCTACTGGGTTCTCCCCCTACCGCCTCATGTTTGGAGTGAGGCACGCCTGCCAGTTGATGTCTGTTTTGGGGTCTCTCCAGATGGGTTCTGAGCTGAAAACTACCTGCAGTATGTACAGAAACTGAAAGCTCAATTGAACCATGCATATCAACTGGCCCAGACAATGGCCACTAAAAGAAATCTCACCAACAAAGAGGGCACGACAAGAAAGAAAAGGCTGAAGAGCTACAGCCCAGAGACCATGTGTTGTTACACAATTTGGGACTACATGGCAAGCACAAAATTGTTGATAGGTGACACCATCTTCCTCATGTAGTAGTTGGAAAGTTAGATGATCTACCAGTATACAAGGTATGCCCAGAGAACAACTCCAAAGCTGTCAAGACCATGCACCGTAACCACTTGCTGCCTATCGGCCAGTAATTAATGAACCTGAGCCAGCAGACATTGCCTCCCTAGACCGGTGACTCATGCTGCTGCAAAAAAGAGACAGAGTCAACCTACTGCAGTAGTTACAGAGTTAAGGTTTCTCGCAGCAGGCCCAGAATGATAGTGACTGTCAGTCCACCTCTGACGATAGTGAGTGTGACAATGCCTATTACCCCTCCTGTGAATTGAGTCAGCTGTTTTGAGGTAACCCTATGACTAATTGTGGGGATGATGATGGGCCTTCTGGACCACATAACCTCCCAACTTTGTCCTTGGAGCCAATGCTCCCTAAAAGTGAGGTGCAAAGCATCCCATCTGAGGTTGCGGATTCTCTGTGTCTTGTGGAACTGTGTGAATTGCCCGAAGAAGGGGCTGATGGTCTGAGTTTCCCTGGTGACACACCAGAACTTGAAGAACAGTATGAGTGTCCTGACAGCCCCATTTCAATGCCTCAAAGCCTAATTGTGCCTAAACCTTCTCAAATTTAGCCAGCTGGGCCTCGTCAGAAGATAGTAATGTGCAAAGTGTTGGGAACCAGAGCCTACAGAGCAAAGAGCTGACAGTGCTCCCAGTTTGGACATTCCCATCCATTCAGAGGTACCCCTCACAAGTGACAAAAGCTCCAAGGTTACTGCTGAAAGTACAGAGACTGTGGCGGCTCTCCCCAGAAAGACTGGCTAAGCTTTCAAGCCAGTGCTACACTTTAGTTATGATTCCCCTGGGAGGCCAGTCGATTTGCCTCTCAGTGTAGTTCACAAAGGGGTTTACAGTTTACATCTCGCTAAGCTCACTGCCCAAATTGAGCTTGATGGCCAATTCCAGGTTAGTAGTTCTTCCCGCTCACCGTGGTGCTCCTGCTCCATCCGGACCCAAGTTAGCTAATAGGGGAGGGCCCCCTCTTACATTGTTTAATGTGCAAGAAGTTATTACCTGAAGCACTATTGTGATGTTACTAATGTGTTAATCATAGTGGAATCAGCATTACCTGTATAAAACATGCATAAGTATTGTCAATATGGATGTAGTAATGTGAAGTATATTGAAAAGTATAGTGATGTAACAAGCTAATGATATATATGTCTCGTTTATATTGTATTTTTGATATTGTGATGGTATACACTTGACACGGATGCCAAGTTTTCTGCAGGCAGGGAAGGGTGTAACCCCCCCTACTAATGGGGGTTTCCAAAAAGTCTTCCTTGAGCTTGCCTAAATGCTCACTTCCAGGTGGGTGTCCTGCGTTTTAGAAGTTTAAATGTATTGCCAGAGAGTGCCTGTATAGCCTCTGTGTACTGTCTCTTTAAGAGCTGCCTGGATTGCAGTCATAATTAATCTGAGAGGGAGCTCTGTTAGAAGATGTACTTGTTTGCTAATCGTTTGTTAAAGTAGTAATAATATTGCAGTTTGTTCTAACCTGCCTGCTTTGCAGCATGGACAGTTTGTTTGTTTCCATCATCTTGGTCCTGGACTGCTGAAATGAGCCAATCGGTACACTTGGGACTCTAAAATGGAGCCTGCCTACAGGGGCTTGGTGGGGCCAAAACTTGTAGGAATTGTAGTTTTGGATTTTTGGCACCTAAAATAACCTGGAGGGGGAGCCCTTGTTGTGACTGACAGACAGATCAGCCAACCGAACCTTTTGGATCTTGGGGAAAATCCCACACTGCTTGCAGTTTCAGTTAGATCTGAGTTGGGAAGTGAAGAAGTAACAGCTGTCCCTCCTTTTTTATTACTCTTTCCAATTCTTCTTTCTGACCACTTCACTGGAGTACCAGGTATATTATGGAGACCAGACAATCCTTATTTCTAATTGTTACCCTGTTTTTCACACTATTGGCCTCTAGCTCTGTATCCCCTGTGGCCGACTCCCCTCCCTTGTCTCAGGAATCCCTTAGGAATTTTACCTTCTCAAACTTGATCCCTGAAGGTTCCCTTTCTCCTCCTCCTATTGCTTACCTAAGCCTTAAACTCCTCGGGTCCCTACTAAGGCACCTGATGTATAGAAGGATTATCTCCCCTTCTTCTGTCCCCCTTGCTATTGCAATCGCTCTTCTATGGGTCATTACCCTCACTCTTACTCTAGCCGGTAACATCAAAAGGAACCCTGGCCCCTCGACCTCCCTTACCACTCCCACCCTCCCTGCTACTCTACTCCTTCCTCAAACTCAGGGACTGTCCATCATGCACCTGAACATCTGCAGCCTACTAGCTAATTTCCCCGAGCTGGAAGTGTGGGTTCTGGCTAATAACCCCAACATCCTTGTACTCTCTAAAACATGGTTAAAACCAACTGTTCTGGACAAAAGCTGTGCCTTACCTGGATATAACTTGCTCTGCGCTGACCGTGCATCCCCAAAGAGGGGTGGTCTGGCACTGTACTTCAAATCACACCTTAATGTCACTCTGCTGCCATCCCCATGTCTGAACTATTGCAAGGTATTTCACGGTATTGCACTCTCTCCTGATCCTTGTTGGGAGGGCCAAGAAGTTGCATATACTTGTGGTATACGCACCCCCCCCGCCCCCCGTGATAGCAAACTTGGTCTTGAGGAGCTCACTGGTCTGATTCCTTCCCTAATGAAGAACAATGAAGTGGTCTGTCTGGGTGACTTTAATCTGGACTGGCTGGGTCCTAACTCCTCCTCACTTGCTTCGCCTATCAGCAAGGCTAACCTTGAGCAACTCATCTCCTCCCACACTCGGATAACACAGAATAACCACTGTCGCTCAAAGATTGACTGGATCCTCACCAACCGCAAGGACTGCTACTCCTCTACTGGGGTTCTACCTGACACTATTTGTGACCACTGCCCAGTCTACTGCATAAGGGGGATTTCCACTGTCCACCCTCCACCTAAGATTCTGTCTCTCTCCAACTTTTCCTATCTGGCTCCCATGGCATTCCTACTTGATTTAAAACATGCCAACTAGTCCCTCCCGTTTCAAACAAATGATATCAACCTGGCCACGGACCATTTTAATTCCACTCTGCTAGCCTTACAGTCTAAACATATTCCTGTCTCCACATGGAGGGTCAGAGGGCAGATGACTAAGTGGCTACAGCAGCCTCTCCTGCACCTACTCAAGGAGCATGACAAGGCCTGGTTAAAATGGAAAACCTCTTCTGCTTAACCTGACTTTGACCACTATCGTTCTCTACGTAATGCCTGTAAGAAAGAGGGCCGAGCTGCCAAGAGCAATTACTACCGGAAACTCCTCCAGTCCTCTGCATCTGACCCCCAAAAGTACTGGAGCCAGATCAAAGATATACTGGGAAACACCAGGCATCTGTCTCCCAATGATATGCTAATAAATGTTTCACTGTGCAACAACCCTCGTACTATAGCCAATGCTTTTAATGCACTTTTCACCGAGGCTCCAAACATCTCCCCTTCAGGACCCCGTGCTCCCACCCCTCCTTCAGTTCCTCCACCGCTTACCCTCCCCTACATAGCACAGTTGGATGTTCTCAAACTACTTCTATCCATCCCCCCTTGAGGTAGCCCCGGGCCAGATGGAATTGAACCAAGGATAATTAGACTTGGAGCTCACCTCCTCGCCACCCCAAATACTAGATTGTTTAGTTTGTCTATTTGTGCCTCTACAGTGCCTACAGCTTGGAAAGCTGCCAAGGTTATACCTATATTCAAGAAAGGTGACTTGAAACTCCTAGCCAATTACTGGCCCATAGCCCTACTACCTATCCTCAGTAAGATGCTAGAGAAACGTATTCATCGCCATATCTCCATGCACCTATAGAACGTTAATATTTAATCTCCTGCCCAACATGGCTTCAAGGCTGGACATAGCACCACCACTGCCCTCACGCTTCGCACTAGTCACATCAAATCCAGTATGGACAAAGGACTCCTCACTGGTGCTATCTTTATCAACCTCACCAAGGCGTTTGACTTGGTTAATCAACCTTTGCTCCTGAACAAACTACACTCACTAGGGGCCTCTGGATCCACCCTGTCCTGGTTCAGCAGCTACCTCACCTACCACTCCCAATCCACCTCCTTTGGGAAAGTTCTTTCATCTCCTGTCCCAATCACCTGTGGCGTCCCTCAAAGTTCCATTCTTGGACCTTTACTCTTCTTCATTTTCACAAATGATACTCCCTCCTCTCTTACTCACTGTCATTCCATCATGTATGCTGACTACTTGGTGCTCTATGCAGCCTCCCTGTCTGTCTCTCTCTGATATTAATGCTCACCTCTCATCCTCATTCCAACTGATCCAAAACTGTCTCTCCTCCAACTCTCTCATTCTCAATTTTCCAAAGACTCAGGCCATGTTCTTTGGATCTGCCAGGAAAGTCCACTCTGAGTCTACTAAGCTACAAGTGCTCAGCTTCAATGGGACAGAAGTCAAGTCAACAGATACTTTCACATACCTTGGAGTGACCCTAGATCCTGTGCTTAATTTTTCGGTGCATATAAACGAGGTTTGTCGAACCAAAAACGCTAAGTTAGGTGCTGCCTACCGAGTGTGACACTCCCTTACCCCTGTAGCCAGAACCTCTGTGGCGCGAGGTATACTGCTTCCTAGGCTACTTTATGACCTCCCCACACTCTCCCATGCAAATGCTTGTATCCTTCATAAATGAGACACCTCCTATAATATCTGTAGATTTGCCCTCTCTGCCCCTCGCCTAACTCACCACTGCCTGCTATACTCCTCTTTGTATTGGTTGTCCCCTAAATCACAGTGCTCCCTCTCTCTGGGTTGCTTTATAGACTCTATGAGTAGAGCACCCTGCCCCAACAGTATTGCAGCCATGCTCACTCCCTGGCTCCATTCCCGTACCTTGAGGTCCTCTAATTCATCACTGCTCTCCATCCCCCTGCTCAACTAAAATGGGGGTGCTTGCTTTTGCCCCCAAATTCTGGAATTCCCTACCTGCCAACCTAAGGGGCTCCTTATCTCACTCTGCTTTTAAATCAGCACTTTTTTCACACCTTCATGCACTTGATTCCTGTGTCTGTACCTGATTCCTCTCACCTACCCTAGTCCTGCTTACTGGTTTCACTTACTCTACTGTGTTTGCTCCCTGACTGTTGTATAGCCTAGCCTTGCTGTCTCTATCCTACACCCTATTTGGGGTTAACTAAATTATCATTGATTAAGTTATAGCTCTGTGATCTCCTGTAGTACTGTACTTACCCGTGAAGTGTATGTACCACTCGTTTGTAAAATATACTCTCCCGGGGTCGTGCTTGAAAATAGGCAGGATTATTGCCTAATGCACTTACCCGGTTACCAAAAGCTAATAAATAAATAAATAGTTCGAGCAGCAATCCATAGTGGATTCACGCGGGAGAACTGTGGAAAGGCCTGAGCTTGGTCTGCATGCCTGCCTCCTGTTCCTGAGGGGGAACTTGTGCCTTTTTCGAACTGAATTCGAACTTGGAGAGTGAATTAAGCCACTGAATTGCGACCAGGCTTTAACCTGAAGAAGACCAAAGATTTGCTGAATGCGATCGGCCTGTCAGGACTTCCAGCTACCTCTGAACTCCTGGATTGTGCAGAGACTCTGTAATTGTGACCGGAGAGCCATTTGCCTGGTACAGTGGAATTTCCTTACATGTGAATGTGCTGTATGCTTCTAGTGGGTTGTGATTTGGCTTCTCACTGTGTGTCTGAACTGTGTTTTGCTTGCTGGAGGCTGTATCCAGCTCCACGGACTGAATCCATATCCATTTCCATTTGCCTGGGCCCTGCTACACTGGCCCAACCAGAATACCTGCTACGCACAGAAACTCATCAACGAGAGACCAGCCTGGGGATCAGCCCCCTGCTCAATGCCTTGAACAGGAATGACACCTCGGTGATTCATGTGGGCCCTGCTTCTCCAGGCACTGCAGCTCAACAGCCTGCAGTCTCGATTTTCTCCTGCTTATGTCCAGTATTAGGTATCGTGAGTAAACATCAGGGTAGCTCCCTGCAACAACAGCTAAATCTTAAAGTGTTGTCATCTGATTGTCTTGTTGCCTTTTCTTTCATGAACTGAGCCCTCTGGCTCCAGATTACAAATAGTGTGTGTTGTGCATGTTGCTTTCTTCCATCACAGGGCCCCAACCAGCTGCGACATTCCTGGCTAGCCCACCATTTTCCTACCTGGAAACCCAGTGTGTGTGACTGTGTAGGGACTCTGAACTGCATGCATAACTGTCTGATTAATATAGCTTTTAAGCAAATCAACCTGATTATGCCCCTCCCTTGTTCAAGTTCCCTGAATAAATCAGATTTAACTTTGTTTGCATTTAACCTGACTGTGGTTCCAGTTTGTGCCAGAAGTATTGTATTGTTGCTATTTGCTGTGCTTTACCTTGTTTTACAGGGGTTCTCCAGGGTCAAGCTAGAGGAACCAGCCCTGGTGGTAAGTGCAGACAGTGTGGGTAATTGCCTGGTGAATAAGGGTCATTGTGAAAGTAATTATTGTATATTGTTTGGGCCACTAGAAAGGAAAGGGGGGGTTACAGTGTCCTAGAGGGCTGTGCCCAGTTTAGCTTGACCATTAACAACCCTGACCTCTGGGTGGAGGCACCCGTTTCATTACCCAGGCCCCTTAACCTGCTACTAGCCAAGCAGGCAGGGATAGTAGCCCTTGGGATAATGCCACCTAGGGGTTACATCTTGGAGGCTCACCGCTGGGATTTTGTGCCTTCTAGTTGCCAAAAGTTATGAATTATTGTTAAAGATTAATGGCTACCAGTAGAAATGGCTGTACACCAGTTGGTGGGGTGGTATATGGGGCAGGAGATCGACCCCCAAAATGCTCTGCTTATACTGGATATTCCCCTAGATACCAGTAAGGACACTGTAGAGGGAGCACTCTCCAAAGCTAAATGTTTAAAAAAACCCTGTGGTGGTGGGTCGATAGGCTGATTTGACCGCCCAAACTTTCACAGCCTTGGTAGAGTATAGTGACCTCGTGGACAGCTCTAAAGCGCCACAGACTATTGCCTCAGAAGGGGTCCTAGCCACCTGGAGTGTGATAACAAAAGACAGTAAAGACACTGGGGAGGATGAGCGCCAACCATTATCGGAGACTTTTTTTTTTAAATATCTGTTTTATTAAAAGATTTTTTGTTACACTTTCTCAAGAGTACAGTAAATACATTTCATTATATTGCCACATATCTTCAGTTATTTTATATTATTGACAGTTTACATATAATCCATTCACAGGCTTGAACAGTTGATATAATAGTCCTATTTTTTTTAGGTCAGGGACCATTCAGAGGATAAGCTCCAGCTGCATTTTGGTGTATAACTTTTCTTTGTTTTTCCCTTTTTCTTAATTAGGTCCCCTCTTTTGAGTTAACTTCTCTTTTCCCACTATATTTCTACATATATTAGGTCCTTCCCCCCGGCCCCCTCCCCCACATTTCAACTTCAAATTAAGGACAGAAATTTGGTTCCACCAAGGTTTGGTAGAGCACCCATTGCCACCATCTCATCATGTATGTTGGAGCTTTACCCTGAATTTCAGCATTAAGGTTTTCTGTAGCATACAAGTCAGACATGATAGATCTCCATTCCGTTACTGTTGAAATTGTTAGTCATCCATCTACGGGTAATGGACTTTTTGGCTACCAAAAGACTAGGGGGTAGTAAGATTTGTTCCCATGGAGGGGAATGGTCTGGAAAGATCCACAACAGTGCCTGCTCAGCTGTTAGTTCTACCACCAGTTCCAATAAGTTAGTTAGTTCTATTTGTAGGGATAGTCAAAAGGGCATCAAACTAGGACACTGCCAGAATATGTGCCCCAGTGTCACCCTCGGGCACCCACACTTTCGTCAGCAAACTCCATATGTTTCCAGAAGGAATTTAAGCAGAACTGCCGGAGCTCTAGAAAAGTGGGAACAACACTTCCATGCAAACTCCCTCCAAAATGGTGAGGAAGTGATCTTTACCGCACTCAAAGCTGATCACCCCACTCCTCCATAGTTATTTCTAGGTGGAGATCTCTATTCCATTCCTGCAGTATTGATTTAGTAGATTCTTTTTGTCCATTTCTCAATTCCCTATATATTATTCCCATTAAATATTTACCCAAGTTCCCATTTATAGCTTCCGTGAATAGTTTGTAAAGTTCTGGGATTGGATATGAGATCTTGACTTGTATTATTCCGGTTTCAGAGTATATGATTTCTAAGCTGGAAATAACGGAATAAATCTGATCCATGAAGATCATATTGAGACTGTAGTTTGTCAATTGGGAGTATACCTTGAGGGGTTAAAAGCTGGAAAAAATGGGAAAGGCCTAGTCTTCTCCATTCCTGGAATGTGGAATCCATATATATGAGTACAAATGAGTCATCTTCTGGTATTAATTTAATGTATTCATATATAGTACGAAGTGAGTCATTTTGCCTTGTATGTCTCCAAAATTTATAAATTTAAGCTGTAATACCCGTAAAGGTTGTGGGAGGCAGAGACCTTTCTTCTGAAGAGAGAAGAATTTTCTTAATATCAAATAAATCATTTAAGTGAAATTCGATATCCTTCCAGGGGTCCAATATGATTCCGTTAACCAGATCAACATTATTCTAAGAAATGATCCCTGAGAGTATAATTTAAAATCCAGAAGATTAAATTCCCCCTGGGCTAGTGATAATTTAAGTACAGCCAGCCTTATCCTGGGATGTCCTTTACCCCAAATAAACATGGAGATTATTTTGTCCCATGATTTAAAATAAGATGTTGCCAGGAAAAGGGAATATTCTGTATTAGATAAAGCAATCTAGGGAGTATGTTCATACAAACTATTTCTATTCATCAGTGGAAGAGAGTCAGGAATGTGGACCATCTTTCCAACTCTGTCTGGATAGTGGTCATGAGGGGCTTGTAATTTTAAATCTCCAGTACCTCTGGGTTAAGTGGGATATTAATTCCCCGATATTTTATTTTCATAGCATGCCATTTAAATGGGTATTCTTTTTTTAAATGTTGAGAAGGAATAAAATTAAAGGCCAAGTTCTCTGTTTTTGTAGTGTTTAACTTAAAACCTGCCAATGCCTTATATTATTTCAATACTTGCCAGGCTGCCAGAATTGATTGGGATGGTGATAGTAGGGTTAACAGAATGGCATCTGCAAACATATTTATTTTATGTTCTTGCTGAGCTATTGGAATCCCTTCCACTGAGTCCAGGCTCCTTAATCTTGCTGCAAGGGTTTCCAGATATCGTGCAAACAAGTAGGGTGATATGGGGCATCCTTGTCTTGTGCCGCTACTTAATTTTATTGGGGTGGATAGATTTCCATTTATTCACACATAAGCCCCTGGGGCTCTATATAATTTGGTAAGGGAAGTGATAAAGGAGGCCGGAAAATTGAAGATCTCCAGGGTCTTCCATAAAAATGGCAAATAGACTCAGTATCTGAGACTTTTGAGGAGAAATTTGCTAAGTTGTTAATGGAGGAAGGGAAAACCATAGGGGACTTTAAGAAACTATTCCTGCCACCTGGGGGCGTTCCTTTCCCAACACCCTCTGCCACTCCAGCACCTGTTACTGCCCCGCTTTCTGTGCCCGTTCCAATGCTGTCCCCTATATCTGTACCTGCCATTAGTCACGATTCCTGCGGAAGGCTGAGAATCTTCTCGGGCACCTTCCCCACCCCCCGGGGGGTGGATGACTGGGAGACCTGGATCGACTATGTTGACCCCTTGGTACCCGAGTGGCAGTGTGTGGAGGCTGAGAAGCGAAAAAGTATCATAGAAAGTTTGAGGGGACCGCCCTTGAATCCATTACATTTTTGAGGTCCAAGAACCCTGATGCATCTGCTCAGAAGTACCTATCTGTACTTGAATGCAATTTTGGGAGCACTGAGTCAGGGGAGACTTTGATGTGGAAATTCCAAGGTACCAAACAATGGAAGAGGGAAAGTTTGTCTGTGTATGTTACTCGCCTAGAAAGAGCTCTGCAGAAAGTTTACTGGAAAGGAGGGGTAGCAGCCAGTGATTTGAACCATGTGAGACTGGGGCACATGCTGCAACATGCCAAGCATTCTAAACTGCAGATCATCCAGTTAAGGCTCCAGGACAGGAGAGGTAACCCACCTGACTACTGTGACTTGATAAAAGAACTCCGGGAGGTAGAAGGTGAAGAGGGAGATTGTAATTATGGGGTGAGTGCAGCTCAAGTGATCATGGCACCGGAAGGCCCTTCCGAAATGGAGACCACTACGAGTGTCCTACCGTAGGCTAAACAGTGGGGGGAGGAGTTGCTGAAGGAAGTCAGAAAAGTACAACTGGGTGCATTCACTGAAGTATCCCCTGCTGACAGAGACCCTGGCCCCTGTCAGGACATGACTGTTATGGGGGTGGGGGTGCACCCTCAGGCATCCTCTACTGAGGGTGGCTTCTCAGTTAGCTCAAGGAATTGACTGCCACCCTAAAGGAACTTTTGAGACATGGTACACTACCAGCAGAAGTCAGATCACAGTCTCTCGTCGATGAGTTTCAGAAAACGAGTCAGTGGTCTAGAGGTGCACAAAATGACCTCAGTGAAGGCTTCGGCCATCCTAAATCAAACCCCTCTGTGGCTAAATCATCTGTCTAGGCCCCTGCTGTTGTCCCTCCAGACTGGTCCAAAATAGTGGGCCCTTCAACGAAGACCACTGTGGTTGTGAATGGTATTCCTTCTCAGGCTGTGCTTGACAGTGGGTCACAAGTGACCATTGTATTTCAGGACTGGTATGACAAACACTTATCTGATGTGCCATTACAATCCCTGGAAGGCCTACATGGGTGGGGCTGAGTGACAAGTCTTATCCCTACCTAGGATATGTCTGCCTCTGGTTGTCTTTTCCTGCAACTGTAACTGGTGTAGAGAAGCAAGTAGAGACACTGGCCCTAGTGTGTCCCCCCACTGGACTGTATGATGGGATTTCCCTGTTAATTGGAACAAACGCCCACATGTTTGGGAGACTAGCACAACTCTGCTATGAGAAACAAAGGCAACTGACTGGACGGGCTCTAAGAATTCCAGCCTTAGTAAAAAGGGCATATGACTTACAACAGAAACTCAATGAAGAGGACCCAGATGAGCCAGTGGGGATAGTGTGGAAAAAGGAGCCTGACTTCTAATGCCCAGTGCACAATCCATGAAGAAGTCCACCTAAAGAGAAACGTAAGGAACAAAATATTAATGTTGGATGCACCAGGTGATGAAAAGTTGCCAGAAAGATTATTGGTTAAACCCAGCATCTTGCCTGCCTGTGCCCATGCCTATGCACGACGAGTGATGGTCCAGATTCAAAATGTGTCAGATCAAGAGGTCCGGGTGAACAGAGGGTGCACTCTAACTACAGTACACTGCACAGACACTGCAGTGTTACCCAATAACAAGTACTCTGTCCAAAAGGAGAGAGTGAACCCAGACTTATTTGACTTTGGTGATTCCCCGCTGCCAGCTGAATGGAAGGTTAGGATTAGCAAGAAACTCTCCCAGAGAGACCAAGTGTTTTCGTTAAAAGAATGGGACATGGGGTGTGTCCAAGGTGCGGAGTAGAGGTGCAGCAAATTTTTAATCTGCTGGCGAAGTGAACGTGAAGTGGCCACTTCGCATTGGCAGAGCACAATGTGAAGTGGCCACTGCAAAGTGCTTAATTCATGTTCTCATTATTACTTTGCATTGCCATTATGCCTTAATGCAAAGTAAGGTGAAGTGACAACAGTATAGGCAGCCTCCCACACATCACATGGCTTACAGTACTGTAAGTCACATGCTTTAACCAGGCAGGAAGGAAGTGAGTCAGAGAAGCAGTTTCACTTTCTCCTTTGCAGTCGTAGAGGGAGAAGGCTTTGTGGAGAGGAGAGGAGAGCAGTTTTGAGTCACTGACTGTCAGAAAGTGCTTTATTGCCTTTGTGTCTGAAGAAAACAACAGCTTTTTTTAAAGCTATGTATTTATTTAGTTTTTGTATTGTGTTTATGATTTTTTTTGTAGTGATTTTTTTTTATTTGTTTTGTTTTGTGTGTGTGTGTGACTGTGTGTGTCAGTGTGTGTGTGTGTCTGGGAGAGTGAGAGTGAGTGCAGTCTGTGACAGGGTTAGTCCCTGCCACTTCCAAAATGTACCAATTCTTTATCTTGCCTTTGGTTGCAACCACTATCTTTCCCTCTTCTGAAGCTATCCCTGTGATTTTCTCTATGAGACTGGCCACCTCCTTACACATACCTCCCCCCCAAAAACTTTTTCCCCTTTCCTTATTTTTCTCTGTTTTTCTAGCATGGTACATTGGAATAAGGTAATTTGATGGTGGTATGGCAAAAGCCTTGCAGGCAAACAGGAAGGACAACAAGAATATCTGCTATGATATTTTTTTATTTTTGCATCTAATCTGGTTAAGAATAGAGCAAGGTTTGTGTGAGGTAAATAAATACTTCTGAACAAAGAATAACAAATTGGAGGGCTTCTGAAATAAAGAGAGAGGCATTTTGTAGTAGAGTTAGCCAGTATATAAATGGCACCTATATTACAGACTGGGTTACTTGTTGTTCTTGAGTATTTTGGTTCATATTCCATTCTAGTAACCCAGCCCCCCCCCCTTGCCTAAGCAGCAAGCAACACCCTGAACAAACATTGAAGTAGCTCATGTTGTTTGGCAGAAATGTTTGTTCCTTGTTGATAGCACTTATTTGTCTTTAAAGTAAAGGACTTGAGCCACATTTAGGCTCTTCTTGGAAATGTTTCCCCTAGAAAATCACAATGCCATTTTTGCTTAAAAGAGCTACAGCTCTCTGAGTTTCTGTTTCTGCTACTGGGAGAAAGCTCAGCTAACAGCTTAATTTTGCAAGCCGATAGTTGTTCCTGCCAGTAGCTTTGAGCTAAGTCAAATTGTCCAAAGCTGAAAACCTGAACCCCTTTACCAGACCTTTATTAAGAGGGTTCCTTTGTTGTCCTGCAGTCTGAGTGTAATATAATTAAGGCTGTCTTTTAGCCAAAGTACATTTAGAGTAGGTCCAAGTAAGGTTTTAGCTGTTTGTATCCTCTACAAGTGCAAGACAAAGACACACCTTAATAAAAAGGGTCTGATAACTGGGAGTTGGTCTCTACACCAACCTAAGTAATGTTAATTTATTGCATATGGTTTTCCACAGGTTTAAAAGTTAATATGGTTTAAATGAAATAAAGTAAGCTGTCATTTAAAACAAATACCTTTGGTTAGTAGCTATAGTTGAAGCAGAGCTCTTCTCAACCTCCAGAAGTCTGTTTGTGGTGAGAGTCAGCTGCATTCTGGCTTGGACTATAGTGAATCAGCTGCCCTTGTGGGCTATTTTTATAATTAAGGACCTGTCACTCAAACACAGGGGAATGTACTATGGATAGAAAAACCTTAGCACGATACATTATTTTGAGAGAAATATTGCAATAGATTGCTTAGTGTGAATATAGCAATCTAAAATGTGTACAATATTGTTTTTAAAGCTATTAAAAGAGTTATCTTTCTGCTGAAGATACAGTGTCACCTGATCAGGTGGGAGGGAATAAAAACTTTACCTGAACAGGTCTCAAGGGATCGTGGGTCAGTTGTTGCTGATCAGTGGTGGAGGAAGGGTCCACCATTTTTGAGTATAGACCATCTGTGTATTTTTCTTTTGTTTTACCTTTTGAAAATCTGTGATTTTGTAAAAGCTAGTTCAAGATGAAGTGAATACTGAAAAAGGTGCCAGGCGTAAGACTGAGCTATATATATATATTTTCCTTTATAATAAAATTCCCACATAGCTAAGTGGGTTGCACCTTACTGGAGTTTTGTCCATCTTTAAAATCCCACACGTTACATTTGGTGTCAGAAGTGGGATTTTCTTTTTTTTTTGCCGTATCTCTGTCCAGGGTAAGGAAGAGAGACAAAGCGGCGGGTATTTGTCTGGATACCCAAGGTGGATATGGAGGCTGGTGGACAACCACAAGGCACCCTTACAAGACAGATTGTGGCCCAGACTGGGGCCCAGTTACTGACTGGATTACCTGATGTGCATCCCAAAGTTAAAAGACAACCGTCTGAGAAGTCTGAGGAGGAGCATAGTGAACCTGGAGATGTATTCCCAGCCGAGGAACTATTGGAACCGGAAGATGTCGAGAAGAATGTCGATGCCTCTTATTTGGAACAGGCACCGATGGAGGATGTTGGTGAATTGTTGAAGTGGCTATGTGTCCGACAGGTCCAAATGGATAAAGAAAGAGAACTTGATAGAAGGCGTCAGGATGCCAAATGGGTGGACACTATGCGAGTGTTGCAGGCCATCAGGATGGAGCATGCAGAACGACCCCAAGGCCCACGGAGATATTAAACTAGCTCATTTCCAAGACACAGATGATATTGAGGCCTACCTAACGACATTCGAGAGGGTAGCTCAAACATGTGGATGGCCAAAAGAGCAGTGGGTTGTGCGACTTGCCCCACAATTAACTGGAAGAGCACAGGTTGTGTATAGCCGCTTAGCTATTCAAGTGGCCGATGATTACGATCATGTGAAGAAGGAGATACTCAGGAGATATGACATCAACACTGAGACATACCGTCAGCGTTTTTGTTCCTTGAGGATGCAGTCAACAGATACCCCCCAGGGAGATATATGCACGCCTAAAAGACCTTAGTGACAAATGGCTCCAGCCAGGGAGCAAGACCATCCAGCAGATAATGGAGACCATTACCATTGAACAATTTATTAGAATTCTTCCCCAGGACGTACAACTGTGGGTCAGGGAACACAAGCCTGAAGGAGCTGAAAAAACAATTGAATTGGCTGAGGACTTCCTGGCAGCAAGACCATCAAGGGGAAGATATACAGGGGGATCTACACACACACCTGTTACAAATCCGGTAAGAAATACTTTTCCTTCTGATACTTATAGAAATAAGCCAGACATAAGAAAAGAGAAGAGGGAGAGAATACCCCTGTCAGAGCTAGTGTGTCATGGCTGCAAAAAGAAGGGACATGTAATTAGAAATTGCCCAACAGTTAAAAAGGACTTTGGACATTTGGCCTTGGCCAACTGGGCCCCATACATCACAACAGTTAAAATGGGACCCCATAAGATCATAGGACTGTTGGATTCTGGGAGTCGACAAACTTTGGTGAGAGCGGACCTAGTGGAAGGGGTGGAGAAACTGGAAGGTGGGACTATGGTCACTTGCATCCATGGAGACACCCATTATTACTCAACTGCCCCAATGAAAGTCACTATTAATGGTAGCACTAATGAAATGGCAGTTGAGTGGTACCTCATTTGCCTGTCCCGATGATCATTGGTCAGGACCATCCTGAGTTTTCAAATTGATGGAAACAAATGAACTAGCACCTGTGGTAGCAGTAACCAGCGATCACAAACAAAACAGGTAAATGAACAGATGGAGACTGTATTCCCTTTTCTGATTAACTATTTGAAGCCCCGGGGAAGTCACGAAAAGGGAAGGCAGAAAAAAGAAAGAATAAAAAGGACTGGCAGGATCAAAGGATTAATGGACTTGTGAGTTATGGTTCAGAGACTATCTCTCAAGCACAAAATCAGGATGAATTACTTAACCAATTTTTCTTACAGGTTGGAAAAGATAATGATGATGGGACCCCCAAATATTTACTGTTGAATAATATTTTATACAGAGAATGGACAAATCCCAAAGATGGGAATAAGGTATTACAATTGGTTGTACCACAAAAATTCCAGAGAGATAATGCAACTTGCCCATGACATTCCTCTAGTAGGGCATTCTGGGAGGGATACCACATTAAAAAGGATTCTAGATCATTTCTATTGGCCTAGAATACATGAAATGGTAGCAGAGTACGTGACAGAGTTGCCCTGAATGTCAGAAGGTTGCAAGAATAGGCAAAAAGGATATGGTACCTCCAAAACATCCTTTAGTTAGCCAGCCCTTTGAAAGGATTGCCATGGATGTGGCAGGACCCTGGAGACCAGCTCTAAAGGTAATCGGTTTATATTGGTCATTTGTGACTATGCTACCGGTACCCAGAGGCGATACCTATGAGAACAGTTACAGCTCAGAGAGTGGCCAAGAGCTGGCAAAGGTATTTAGTAGGGTGGGCATCCCAAAAGAGATATTAACCGATAGGGGAACAAACTTTACTACTGAAATGTTGTCGGAGTTATATAGGTTACTGGGCATCCAAGCAATACGAACCTCCCCCTACCACCCTCAAACTGACGGTTTGACAGAGAGGTTTATTCAGACCTTGAAGAAAATGTTACAGAAATATGTTAATGAAGAAGGTAGAAATTGGGATCTATTTTTACCATATCTTCTATTTTCATATAGAGAAGTGCCACAGGCCTTTACAGGTTACTCCCCTTTTACCCTTCTTTATGGTCATAACCCCAGGGGACCATTAGACATTATTAAAGAATCTTGGGAAGAAAACACAAAGATAGGAAAAAAGGGGGTCCTAGAATATATGATGGCTCTAAGACAACGCCTAAAAAGATATGTTACGCTAGCACATCAAACACTGAGTGACAAACAGGTCCAACAGAAGAAGCATTATGATACTGGAGTGGGACATAAACAATTTGTCACAGGGGACCAAGTGTTACTTCTCCTACCTGCCAGTGAAAATAAAATATTAATGAAGTGGCAGGGGCCCTTCAGTGTGATTAGACAGGTAGGGCCAGTAACCTATGAAATACATATGCCACACAGATGAAATAATAAGCAGATATATCATGCCAACTTACTAAAACTGTGGCATGAGAGACCCAAAAAAGTTAATCTGAGTGGTTATCTACAAACTGAACCCCAACAATCTGAACTAGACATAGCATATGAGAGGCTGGAACGTAGGGGCCAAAATCAGGAGGTACAAATAAATCCTACACTGACTACAACACAACACATACAGTTACAACAGTTGTTAAACAAATATACTGACACATTTACTAGTGTACCTGGTCGAGCGGTAGGCATACAGCATGAGATTAGATTAACCTAGAGTATTCCATTCATCAGAAACCATATCGTGGTTACCGTACAAATAAGAAAGGAAGTAATACAGGAGGTGAGGGCCATGGAAAATTGAGAATAATACAACCTCACATAGTGCCTGGTCCTCACCTATGGTAATAGTCAATAAAAGGAGGGAGGATTCACATTTGTTTAGACTTCCACAAGGTGAATGCTGTTTCCCTTTTGATAGATATCCCATGCCCCGGATAGACGACATTATTGACCGTCTAGGAAGTGCCAGATATATATCTCACCTGACCTCACAAAAGGCTACTGGCAGATACCCTTACCCCTCAGTCCAGAGAGATTGCTTTCCAGTACCCTGTGGGCTTATTTGAATTTGTGATGATGCCTGGCTTGCTGTACGGAGCGCCAGCCACATTCCAGCTCTTCATGGATCAAACACTTCAGCCCTATACTAAATTCAGCTGCCTATTTGGATGATGTAGTGGTATTTAGTCCAGATTGGGAAACACATAGGCCATCTAGAAGAGGTTATTGAGCACTAAAGGGCAGGTGTTACCATTAATCCCAACAAATGTAGTCTGGGACAGAGGAAACAAAGTACCTGGGGTACATAATTGAAATAGGGGTCATCGGCCTGAAGTTAGTAAGGTGGAGGCAGTATCACACTGTGCTATTCCCCAGACTAAGAAACAAGTCCTGCCTTCCTAGGACTAGCCGGATATTGCCGTGCTTTATACCTAGATTTTCAGCTAAGCGGGACCCTAACAGAATTAACCAAAAAGAAATACACAAATAAAGTGGAGTGGACAAAAGCATGTGATGAAGCATTCAGACAAATCAAAGCCACTCTATATGCTTATCTAGTTTTAAGAAGCCCAGACTTTGAAAAACCCTTTTTAGTGCAGACTGATGCATCAGGGGTAGGTTTAGGGGCTGTTCTCACACAGGTTATAGATGGGGAGGAACATCCTATCGTTTATATAAGTAGGAAGTTACATGTAAGAGAGCGTAAATACGCAACAGTAGAGAAAGAGTGTCTGGCCCTCAAATGGCCATAGAAGACCTTAAATATTATCTTTGGGGATCAGAATTCACTGTTGTTACAGACCACAACCCTCTTTGCTGGTTACATCAAATGCGGAGAAAAATCCTCATAATGAGCTGGTATTTAGCATTACAACCATACCGATTTAAAGTTGTGCATAGGAAAGGAAGTGAACATAAGAATGCTGATTATTTATCCCGATACGGGGCAGAGGTTGAAATTACACCAAGCAAAGAGGAATTAATAAATGCATAGAGAGTAGATGGATCTCAGGGTGCTAGTAATATGTTAAGTATCTTATTTTTTTTATTATTAATTATTAGCACATTTGTGCTCTAAGTAAAAAGGGACCCTGAGATGGAGCTTTTGGAAGTGGGTGGGCCAGAGCTCCTCCAACCCTCGAAAAATAGAGGGTTGGGCCATATTACTCTTAATGTAAAGCCCTTATGTTGGTAGTAGGAATATCACCAGTTATGGTTTTGTTATCCCAGGGCAGGGTTTGAAACTGACCTGAATGATGTCGCTATGAGTTATGCAAAAAAAAAAAAAAAAAAAGGGCCCTGGGATGGAACTCCTGAGTGTGGGTGGGCGTGAGTTCCAACCCCTCAGGGTATTCCGAAGGAACCTGTTAAAACATGTTTCCTCTTTTCAAGGGGTGGTAAATGTGACAGGGTTAGTCCCTGCCACTTCCAAAATGTACCAATTCTTTATCTTGCCTTTGGTTGCAACCACTATCTTTCCCTCTTCTGAAGCTATCCCTGTGATTTTCTGTATGGAGACTGGCCACCTCCTTACACATACCTCCCCCCCAAAAAACTTTTTCCCCTTTCCTTATTTTTCTCTGTTTTTCTAGCATGGTACATTGGAATAAGGTAATTTGATGGTGGTATGGGCAAAAAGCCTTGCAGGCAAACAGGAAGGACAACAAGAATGTCTGCTATGATATTTTTTTATTTTTGCATCTAATCTGGTTAAGAATAGAGCAAGGTTTGTGTGAGGTAAATAAATACTTCTGAACAAAGAATAACAAATTGGAGGGCTTCTGAAATAAAGAGAGAGGCATTTTGCAGTAGAGTTAGCCAGTATATAAATGGCACCTATATTACAGACTGGGTTACTTGTTGTTCTTGAGTATTTTGGTTCATATTCCATTCTAGTAACTCCACCCCCCTTGCCTAAGCAGCAAGCAACACCTGAACAAACATTGAAGTAGCTCATGTTGTTTGGCAGAAATGTTTGTTCCTTGTTGATAGCACTTATTTGTCTTTAAAGTAAAGGACTTGAGCCACATTTAGGCTCTTCTTGGAAATGTTCCTAGAAAATCACAATGCCATTTTGCTTAAAAGAGAGAAGCTACAGCTCTCGAGTTTGCTCTGCTACTGGAGAAAGCTCAGCTAACAGCTTAATTTTGCAAGCCGATAGTTGTTCCCTGCCAGTAGCTTTGAGCTAAGTCAAATTGTCCAAAAGCTGGAAAACCTGAACCCCTTTTACCAGACCTTTATTAAGAGGGTTCCTTTTGTTGTCCTGCAGTCTGAGTGTAATATAATTAAGGCTGTCTTTAGCCAAGTACATTTAGGTAGGTCCAAGTAAGGTTTTAGCTGTTTGTATCCTCTACAACTGCAAGACAAGAAGACACACCTTAATAAAAGGTCTGCATAACTGGGAGTTGGTGTTCACACCAACCTAAGTAATGTTAATTTACTGCATATGGTTTTCTCCACAGGTTTAAAGTTAATATGGTTTAAATGAAATAAAGTAAGCTGTCATTTAAAACAAATACCTTTGGTTAGTAACTATAGTTCAAGCAGAGCTCTTCTCAACCTCCAGAAGTCTATTTGTGGTGAGAGTCAGCTGCATTCTGGCTGGACTATAGTGAATCAACCCTTGTGGGCTATTTTTATAATTAAGGACCTGTCACTCAAACACAGGGAATGTACTATGGGATAGAAAAACCTTAGCACGATACATTATTTTGAGAGAAATATTGCAATAGATTGCTTAGTGTGAATATAGCAATCTAAAATGTGTACAATATTGTTTTAAGCTATTAAAAGTTATCTTTCTGCTGAAGATACAGTGTCACCTGATCAGGTGGGAGGGAATAAAAACTTTACCTGAACAGGTCTGAGGGATCGTGGGTCAGTTGTTGCTGATCAGTGGTGGAGGAAGGGTCCACCATTTTTGAGTATAGACCATCTGTGTATTTTCTTTTGTTTTACCTTTTGAAAATCTGTGATTTTGTAACAAGCTGGTTCAAGATGAAGTGAATACTGAAAAAGGTGCCAGACGTAAGACTGAGCTATATATATATTTTTTTCCTTTATAATAAAATTCCCACATAGCTAAGTGGGTTGCACCTTACTGGAGTTTTGTCCATCTTTAAAAATCCCACACCATTACACAGCCGCTTGGTGAAGGCTAGGCATCGACTGTGGTTGTACTTTTTCATAGTCGGGTCGGGGACTTGTGTGGAAAGGATGGACCCTGGAGAAGGAGAGTCACTGGCTGGTGGGTGCGGTCAGAGTAGGGGAGTGTGGACATGTGGGGTGGTCGTGTGATGCTGGACTGCTCCCGACTCTTGGGTGTTGCTTCATCCCCGTGAAAGCAACAGCAGCAGCACCAGTGCCACCGGTGGCTGCTGTGTATCCACCTACTCTGCCACTATCACCACCACCAGTAGCAGCTGTAGTGGCTCCAGCAGCACCACCTCTACAGCCACAGGAGGTGCCCCAGGAAAACATAGGTGGTGTGAGGACTGCATCTGGTCCCCTCCTGCAGCTCCCCAGTGTGGGAGTTTTTTAACTCTGTGGGGGAAGACAGCACAGTAATGGTCTGCCATCTGTGTGGTGTGCTGGTGTGCCTTGACCCTCGGGGGACACATTTGGGGACCGGTGGCCAGTGCACCCACATGTTGAACCACCACAAAGTGGAGTGGCAGGCTGCCACGGAAGGAGCCAGGAGTCCACCTGCTGGCCCTTCTGTGGCAGTGGCCGAAGGTGCTGCTGGAGTTGAAGTTGTGCCTCACTGCCGCAGCAGGAGGAGGGCCAGCACAGCAGCTGCACCACCACTGCCACCGCCACCACAGCCACTAGCACCACCCTCTCCACCACCACCACTACCTGGGTTTCCACCTGCAGTGGACCCCACCACAATCCCTGCAACAGAGGCCGACATTGCCCTGGTGTGGGTGGCCCTGGAGAAGAATAATGAGAGGGTAGGTACTGTGCAGCAGCAGGTTGACACAATCCAACAACAGCAGCAGCAAATACTCACAATGCTGCACCTGCTGCTGGACCACCACAGCATCTCACGGCCACATTAAGAGATTTTTTCTGTACCCCCAACCCCACTACTGTGTTGTACTGTTTTTGTGTGTTTTTTGTTGTTATTTAATAATCACGTTTTTCTCCAGAGGAACTTTCTTGCTCCGCATAGATGCAATACATTTCTGTGAAAAGCCCTTAATTTCATTACAGTGTGTCAGTGACAGAGAATTCCTGTTCAGAAAAAGCAACCCACATTCTGGCCCCTTTCTCAACAATGTTAGGACGTGATGCCAGGGAGAGCGCGGGTGCGTGCTCCACTACAGTGAATGTCCAATTGTTCGGCAGCTTTCTGAATGTATAATGGTCAGTTTGTGGTGAAACGTGTGGGCACATTTCCAGTAAAAAGAGCCTTGTTAGTGGAAACGTTCCACATTTCACCTAAAATGAGACTCTATAACATAATGAAACATTGGGATACTGCTGGACATTCATTATAGTGGAGGATACACTGAGCTCCTGGCATCACGATCCTGCCGATACAAAGGGCGAGAATGTGGGAAGCTTCTCACAGATGGAATTCCTCCATAACGTGACACACTGCAATGAAATTACGTGATGTTTTCTAAGAAATGTATTGCACTATGTGGAGCAAGAAATATTTCACTGAAGTAAGTGCCTCTCAGACAGCTTATGTGCATCACCATAACTATGTAACGTGGTGAATCTCTGTAAAACAGCAGAACAATCTGTTGAGAACTCTGACCTATATTTTGTAATGCTATGTTATAACTTCCTTTACTTACATCCTGACTGGAATGATACGAGAATTTGTAGTAGTTGGGTCTGCTGTACTATCTTTTTTCATGTGTGAAATAATGAAAGGAGCATTCCTTTTAAATTGGTGCTGACCAGGTCTTTGTCGTTGTTTTCCTCTGCTTTTCTCCATCACATCAGTTAGTTGTTATATATCACTTCTGTTGTAAAGTAACAGTTATGCAGCAGGCAGTGTTTTATGACACCACGGAACAATATTTATTGAAAAGCAGCTGCAAATAAATACAAACCTGGTCAGAACAATTTTGAAAGGAGTGCTCATTTTTTTTTTCGTACATGAAAAAAAGTAGTCAACTAAGTAAAGCATTCAGAAATTGTGAAAAGAAGCGTATCATTCAAGTCAGGACTCAGAGGTAACTAGTGGCTGTGGCAATGTAAAGTAGTATAAAAAAGTACAGTTCAAAATTGTCACGACATTCTTCAATGCGGCTTTAATTGATAATGTCAGTATGACATCATGAGCTCACAACAATCACACAACACACAAAATGCATCCCCAGAATTAATGGTGCACTCAGTCATGCCTTGTGTGCAGAAAATTGACAAGTGGTAACAGTGAAATGAGAGTGTTTCAGCACATATAAAGTCCCCCGGAATTAATGGCACACTCAGTCATGCGTGCAGTGGTGGCACAGAGTCCCCAGATTTTTTCTGCATGCACAAAATGCATCTGCCTTGTGTGCAGAAGATTGACAAGTGGTAACACAGTGAAATGAGAGTGTTTCAGTGCATACAAAGTCCCCCAGAATTAATGGCGCACTCAGTCATGCATGCAGTGGTGGCACAGAGTCCCTAGATTTGTTCTGCATGCCCAAAATGCATCTGCCTTGTGTCCAGAAAATTGATACATAGTAACACAGTGAAATGGGAGTGTTTCAGCACATACAAAGTTCCCCAGAATAAAATGATGACCGTGAGCATCCTGTTGCTGGTCCAATGTGTTCTGCAAGGTGATTTGAGCAAATGCAATGTGTTTATCTCAAATGGATGGAACGGTGCCCTTTGTCTGTACACTAATAGTAGCCTTGGTGAGTAGAAATATATAGATATATGTTTGTGTATTTTGTAGGTGAGGAGGTAGGGTTGACATGGACATGTACTCATGGTATTGTTCTGTATCACAGGTCACAGAAACTGTTGGTGTGCACATTCCAGTGTTCAATGAGAATTTTTAGCATTGAACTTGGAAATGGATAACTCTCAAGCATATGAAGGTAAGTATTTTTTGGGGGGATCATATTTACAGGTTTGTCTGTAATGGTTTCTTATTTTGTTGCTTCTTCATAGATTTCATCTGCATCCTTCTGGAGTCCGGTTGTTAATGATGGTCATGGTCATCTAATGAAATTACTTCTGCATGTTGCATGTGTGCCCAAGCCTGGGGGGGGTGCCTGATGTTGAAGAACTTTTTTGGATAAGGCCACTTTGACAGAAAAACAAAGCATCTGGAAGTTTCCTAAAAAAAGAAAGGAATAACTTCTTACAACTGAATTGTTATTTGTCCCTCCCTAGTTCTCAATCTCAAGTCAAGTTACATTTCAAACCCATATCTTGTCAGCTAACACAACCTATGTGCAATATTTGCTGCAGTCTTTCCAAAACAATGAAATGGATGAAATAAAATCTTCATACTTACCAGAATGGATTTCACATGGATATTCCATAGGTTTCTCTCTGTACAGTACAGCTGCAGTATCATTCCCATGGAGTTTTAGTGATGGAGACTTTTTTGTTAACCTCTAAAAAAAACAAAATAAGTGTACCATATGGCCCAGATATTCAAAAGAGCTGAGCCATGCGCAATAGTCCAAAATTGCGCCATTCTGCGATATTCAGCAGGAGGCAGTTGCGCCCCCGAAATCATGCTGAGCAACAGCACAATGATAATTAAGGCATGCGCAACCGAAGGGGGAGGAACCATGCATAAATGGTGCAGTGTGATATTCAAAGACTTGCACAATGCGCAACAGTGGAGCAAGCGGAAGTTGCGCCATAGCGGAAATGAGCCAAAATAAAAAGGAGCAAGGAAGAGGTGCAAGAACGCTACAGGGAAGCCACATGAGGCAGAGGCAGACAGACAGGGCAGGTGGCATGAACAGGGCAGGCCAGGAAAGGCCACAGTGAGCAGCCAGGCACAGGAAGGTGTGGGAGCCACACACAGCACAGAGACCAGCACAGGCAGGTGTACCCGTGCAGGGAGGTAGCAGCCAGGACAGCGGGGGAATACAGTAACAGCTGCCGGGGTGAATGCAAGCCAGGACATGGCCAGTGCCACCTTCCACACGGACATAATGATGGGGGGTGAGAAGGTGGTGACAGGGGCATGGCCGTGGAAGGGCTCAATCGGTGGTATGCCCCCAGCAGGGCAGTACCGAGCCCACCACCAGCTTTTAAGCTGTACACTGATACTGAGATTGTGGGCCAGTACCACCTGAACAGGGCAATTCTGAGGTGGATCTGTGAGCTGTGCAGTGATGTGATGTAGGCACCCACATGACGGAGCCATGCCCTGTCAGTGGAGACCAAGGTAACAGCCTGCATGTAACTTGCTTTTCAGCAGTACCTTCAGAGACCAGCTAGGGGACACCCACACCAGAGGCACCAACCCAGATTTAGCCCACGTCCACGCTCTACCTCACCCAATTCCTCAGTGCTGCTGCCACATGCTGAGGTACATCCATTTCCCCAGCACAGTGGCGGGCCAGCGCAACATACAGGAGTTCACAGGGTAGCATGTATATCTGGCATGCTAGGGCATAGACTGCACCCATGTGGCCATACACACCACCTGGCCCCGAGTGGGCTGCATACATAAATCAAAAGGGCTATGCCAGCATCAACTGCCAGGTGGTGTGCGATGCCAGGGGGTGCATCATCAATGTCTGTGCCACGTACCTTGGGGGAGCACACAATTCTTTCATCTGGCACCAGTCAGCACTGTGCCACAGATTCGAGAGTGGGGACATCCACACTGACCACCTAGTGGGTGAGAATGCAAACCACATGGACAAATATAGGGCCTGGAAGGGCATAGCCAGAGTTGGCATGGGTAGTGGCCTACATGGCCTGGGGCAGGGTGATGCTGATCACCAAACCAACTCTCCACCCTCTACACACAGGTGACAGTGGATACCCACCCGTCCCTGGCTGCTCACACCTACAGGAGGCCCATGACCCCATCGCGCAATGCTAGAATGACTGCACACTCACACATAATGTCATCGGCAGATTGTTCGGGATGCTGAAGGCACGTTTCTGTTGCCTGACACCTCTGGCGGTGCCCACACAGTACAGCCCCTTAAAGGTCTGTAGGGATATTCCTGGCCTGTTGCATCCTGCTAACATGGCAGCAGAATGTGGGATAGCCACACAGGTCGAAGAGGGGACAGCGATGAGGACGATGGGGCGCTGGTGATGATGGTGATGGTAGCCCCGCTGGCTGATGGGACCCCCGACTGCTCCGGCTGGCACATCTGCACCTGGACACCATCACGGAGGAGAACTTCAGCCAACACAGGTAATTCATGGGGCCATGCGCAACCACCAGTGGCCAAGGCACAACCCACAAACACGCAGGAACCCACACTGGGGGTGCATGCCGTCAAGAGAAGTGGCAGGGCACAGAGGCACACACACAGCCAGGGATGGGTGAGGATTAACATGCCATGCCAAAGGACACACACAACACAACAAACGTACACAGATGGCAGAAGGCACACCGACCCAGAATGCACACCCTAGCAACACACATGTCCACAGGCCACCACGTCCACTGCCTGTCCAAGTGCGTGTGTCAGATGCTGAGCACCATTGCACATTGGTGTACAGCGCAATGCAGGCATCATCATGCACATGCAACTGTGGACAGCAGCCGGGAGGGTGTGCAGGTGGACTGTGTGTCCACGTGCAGGGCCGGGTACCCACCCGTGCATTGTCCACTGGCACACACAATGCACACAGGGCAGCACCAGACAGTAGCCACACTGGGAGACAGGTCAGTCCCACGACACAGTGCCACAGCAGCCACAGATGCGTGGGTGGCCCCACCAAGACCCGCCAGTACTCAGCAGGCAGACCACTGGCCTTATGGGGTGGCACAGGATGGTCCCCAGAGGTTCCATCATGAACGTGACCGGCCCGACAGGGGACTGCAGCACACTAATACGCCCGCTGAGAGTGCTCCGGATGCCCACAGCTGAACCCGCGCCGACAGGTGGGAGTCACATGACGCAGGGAACAGGGGTGGATAGTGCACTGTGTGGTATCCGCGATGCATGGGCACCTGACTGTGGCCATTGGCCATGACAGCAATGAATGCCTGTGCATGCCTGTCAATGGCAGCGGTCACATCCTCACAACGGTCCATCCATGCCATCATCATTTCGCCCCTGCTGTGACGCACTTCCCACTCCAGAGACACACGCAGTGTATCCACGGACGCCACAAGCCACATCTGCCGCTGGACTGATGCTCGCAGTAGGCGGGTGTGTCCTTCACAAGAGCTCATCAGCCTCCTGGCATCCTGTCCTCAGGGTCCCCAAGGGCCGATGTTCAGCACCCTTGAGGTGGTGCCGCGCACCAGACCAAGCTCTGACATTCACAGGCGGTGCAAAGATGCCGCCGCTGAACCCTGTACCCCAAGCCCAGTGGGCGACTGCTGATGCTGCCTCCAGCCGCCGCATCCCAGGGCTCAGTGGTGCCACGCAGTGGCGCGAAGTCCCACTGTCCTGAACAGACACCAGTGCTGCCCCACTGGTGCTGACAGGCACAGCCTGGGACTGTGTTGACCATGAGCCTCCATGGTGGCACCACCCACAGCCATGGGTGCGGATCGCCTGCTGTGTCCATCCTGTGGCACACCGTGTCACCCTGCCAAAAGACGGTCGCGGTCATCATCACTGGTGCCGGACTCTGCCCCGCCACATCCACAGTATGCTGGCATCCGTGGACAGCACACTGGGACACAGGCAGGGCTTCCACCACACCTGTCTCAACGACATCTCAGTGTGGACAGCCAGGTAAGCCCCACTGTCGCATTGATCCACAAATACCTGCGGAGGTGGATGGTCCCACCTCTGACTCCATCCAACTGTCTGCAGTGGACAGGCCCACCACCACTGACCCATGCAGATGCTCAGGATCTGTAGGGGAAAGCAAAGTCGGTGCAGCGATGCTGACCTACCCTGCCCCCAGACAGACCATGACTTACCACCATGCAGTGATGGGCCACCACCCGCCTGGAAGCCACCACCCGGAACACCCTCAATGGCACTTTGGTGCATGCTTCCAGCAAGCCTGTCCTCCGCTGGGGTGAGCTGTACCACCTCCAGCTGTCCCCCACCTGTTGCAGCACATGCTGCCCTGATGGCAGCCACCTTCTCCTTTACCCTCCTCCTGTCTGTGCCCATCTTCTTCTTACACTCCTGCACAGAGCGCTGGTGGCTGCCATGCAGGTTCACGGCATGTGCCACCTCCTCCCATGCAGCAGCACGGACCTGAGGGGTGCCCCACTGCCCACTGAGCAGTGGCTCCTGATTCAGGTAGGCCTCAAAAAGGGCCTCGGTTTCGGCCTTAGTAAAATTCGGCCTCCTCCTCCCACTACTGGCGTCCTCCTCTCCAGCAACGTTGCTTAGTCATTATGTAGCCTGTAAGACGCATTTGTTACCTGTGACTGTGCAGTCCATGCCATGTCCCTGAATCCACAGTCCACACTCCAAAACAGCATGCAACTCACCAATAAACTGCAGTAACTGACTATGGCCACTGCAGCACATTGTCACACCTTTATAAGCGCAATCCATGCAAATGAGGCGGCTTAACTTTAATTAGATGCAAATTGCAGTGCTGCACCACTGAATGGCTGATCAGATGATTTGCATATGGCGAAAACTGAATATCAGCTGTTGCGTTTTGCGACGCGGTAAATGTGCTGAGCCGATGGCGCGAGTTATGTGCATGCATATTACACCTCACTCTGCATGCCCAGGTTGCTGACGCAGGCGTCTGCTGCACTGATGACATGCCATGCACAGTAGGCAATGCAGGGCATGGCCACCATTGTGACACTGGCACTATAGCTATGGTCGCTACATGGCACTGTGGCACTGGGCCTTCATAGGCGCAATGGCCGAACTGCCCGATAGTCAGCTGTGGTGCTGGCACACAGACAGCCAATTGCACTACATGCATTGTCATACGATGCCGCTGTGTGTGGCCTTGCGCCAGAGACCCTTGACCCTGTGCCCGACCTTTGCCCCCTTGGCACCATGCTTCAGGCATAGGTGCACCTCTATCATGCTGTTCGCTAACAGCACAATAGGGAATGGCAGTGCTGTACTGTGCAGCATCTGCACATGAGGAGCCGCGCTTTAGAGCACCATATTGCCTACTATAGCTATTGGAATGGCGCGTAGATGAGCTGCTCCATGGACGGCCATTGAGCTGGCCAATCTGGTGGCCATAGTTGAGCCACACCATGGGCCTCTCTTTGTGGGGGGCCCCCCTAGACAGAGGAAAGGACCCAGGTGGGGAGGTGGCCACTGCCCTGGATGAGAACAGCAACAGACTGGGGGCGTTCGGCTGAGCAGTGCAGGCACGCTATGGTGACCTGTGCAGGAGGAAGCGGAGCTACACAACCCAACTCGCGGTCACGCGTGCCAGGAGGGCATGGTGCCACATCCAGGTAGGGGTTCTGTCAACACACTTTTATCATCCATATGAGTCACACAGTGGTATGTGTCCAGCACATAGGGAGGGACCGTGAAGGGTTGGCTGTGGCGGTGTTCTACAGGGTGTTGAGGTGGAGTGGGTCTGGCTGGTTGGGAGGCACACACCTTAGGGTGGGGGACTTTGCTCGGGAATGTACTGATGTTCTTCTCTCCTTTTTTTCCTCACAGGCCTGGAAGAACTACTCAGGGTGCGGGCAGAGAAGTGGAGGGGTGTTGAAACCGCAGCCAGGCAGGCCGAGGACCAGCAACGCCCACCTGACCGGTCTGATGAGGGTGAGTGTCAGACCTCCATGATTAGTATTGCAAGCTGTGTGACAAGGTGGGCAGCGGGGCATGGCCACCATACATTGACATCACTGCCATGCACACCACTTGTTACAGTCAACACTGTCCAGTGGCAATGCATGTCTGGGTGTGCGTCACTGGTGGTCCATGCGTGCACCAGGTGCATGGCTGTGCCACTGCCTTTGCACCACATAGCCATGTCACTAAATGGCCACGGTGGTGCTGTGTGTGACTTGGCCGGTGGGTGTGTGCAGCGTTCCACATGGCTGTATGTGCCTGGGTGAGCAGGTCCTGTGGACAGGATCACTGCGAGTGGTCACACACCATCACAGTGGTATGTCCCATGGCCGTATGCAATGCACAGTAGGTGGGCTGTATGAGGCTGTGCATTCACACCTATTGACTGTGCTCCCTTGTCCTAGGTACGAGACATCTCAGGGAGATACGGGACACCATGAGGGAGCTCCTCAATCTGGCCCGGGAGTCGGTGGCAATCCTTAGGAGGCTGGAGCGCATAAGGGGTGCTCGCAGCGCCACAGAGCCAAGCGGACCCAGAGCCAGGAATGGCAGTCACGTTGACAGTCCTTGGTCCCTGACTTCCCTACCCCCTGGACCCCACCCTCACACCCCACTATCCCATCCCATTTGTCCACCCCTTCCCTCCCCACCCCACCTTGTTTGTGCCCACCCAAGCTTGTAAATAGTTTTATTATTGTACATAGTTCAGTTTTATATTTTTACAATACATTTTGAATTTTATATGAATACCATGGTGGTCTCTGATTTGCAGCGGGCTATAGGTGCTCAGCTGCAGTGGTGTGCATGGCATCGTGGTGGTGCAGTCATGGGTATGTGTGTCTCATGTGGAGGTGACTGTGGTGTGGGGTAGATATCAGTCAGTGTCTGTGTTGTGTGTGTTGTTCCTGTGCACTGGATGACTGTGTGCAGTGGTCCATGGCGCATGCTCTGTGTCATGGAGCACCCATCGGCCGTCCATGGCCCTACAGCCACACACATGCCTGTCTGTGACCTGCATGGTCCGCTGGCATGTCAGTGGTAGCATTCCTGCAGGGCGCGGACCTGTACCCATCACTTAACTGGGTTGCCATGTCACTGGTGTGGTGCATGCCTGGCTCTGATGGCACTATGGGTGACACGGTCATTGTCCCACCCCATGCTGTGGCTTGTGTGTATGTTGCAGGATGTGCCACACTGTCTGTGGCTTGTGCTCCAGGTGACTACTGGTGGTGTATGGGTCCACAGACCACCCTGCACAGGGTGGCTGGCACTCCAGTGCCATGGTGGACCGCGGGTTGTGTGTACACGGGCTTATATGGGCCCACAATGGGGCTTGCTGCCCCACCACTGCGCCCCTGTGTTGTTGTGTCCTTGGGTAAGGGTGGGTGTCTGTCAACACACTGTGTGGCATCCGGTGGTGCTAGCACCCGCACCACTGTGGGTGTCTGTGCTGGCTGTTGTGGCCAGTGGTGGGCCAGGTGTGTCACTGGAATACTGTGCAGGGGCGCTCTACCACTGGTGGTGGTGTCAAGGACATGACCGTCCCATATGGGTACCTCTTGTGCCAGCGCATGGTCGGTCTCTAGCAGTACCGGGACTGCATGGGGCACTGTGTCTACTGTTGCATTGCCTGTGCTGCAACCTGCTGATGGGTGCTCGTGGTGGGGCACACATGGTTCTGTGGTGCACAGGGTTGCATTGACACAGTGGGGTGGTGGCATGCATGGGTTTCCTGCAGTGGTGGTCACTGCTCATGGGGGGCGTGTCTGCGTCACAGTGCAGGGTGTGCTGTGCACTGGGATGGTATGGCACAAGGTGGTCTGCCCTCCTTGCTGTAGGTGTGATGGGATACCATGGCCAGGCTGTGGGTTAGTTGCTTGTCTCCATGGACCAGTGGTTATTCCAGCCTCCCTGGTTGTGCTGTGCTTGGGGGGTGGGGGACAATGTCTGTTCTGCTGTGAGTTCCTGTGCCCATCTGTGGCATGTGGTGGGCCCCTACCTCCCTGATTGTGCAGTTACATTGCTCTGCAGCTAGGGGCTCCCTGGTTGCGCTATGGCACCTCTGGACTGCTCAACTGAACATCCCTTGTTGCGCTAATAGGCGCATCAGATCTACCAGCTTCCCCCTAGTTGGCGCTATGATGCAGGTGGCGCGATATTCAGTTGTTATTGTGGAAGCAATTTGGCCTGTCTTTTTGAATATCGCCCTTGCGATGGGCACAATAGACTTGTGCTTGTTTCCTGCTATTGCGTGACTTTTTGCCAGTTTGAATATCGGCCAATGTTTTACCATTGCGGCTCTGAAAAGCTGCAGAAAACAAAACATACAACTAAAGGAGAGAAGCAGCATAACAAACATGGTACATACTCACTTTAGCAAGTTAAATATTAGAAGCTTTGTGTCTCTGGCTGATGGATGTTAATGGTCGGACAGACTCATGCTCAGTGGTGGCAGTGGCTAACATTAGTCCCAGTGGTGGTGGTGGTCCGGAGATTGGGACAGACTCATGCTCAGTGGTGGCAGTGGCTAACATCAGTCCTGGTGGTGGTGATCAGAGGGGGCAGACAGACTCATGCAGAGTGGTGGCAGTGGCTAACATCAGTCCAGCTGGTGATGGTCTGGGGGTGGACAGAATCATGCTCAGTGGTGGCAGTGACATATAGAACCCAGTGGTGGTGGCCTGGGGGCACACAGCCTTTAACAACTTCAGTTAAACCTGCCCACATTAACTACATCATCATCCTCATAAAGAGCTTCCCTCACAGTCATCTATGTCTGAAGTCTGACCACTGGGAAATTTTTCTCCGGTAGTATCATCTACATCGGAGTGGGCGTTTCAGGCAGCCACTGCCAGTGCCACCAGGATGGTACATGTCACATCACCAAAACCACCATGAGTAGGCCAGGGTGCAAATAACGAGGTTGCAGTCTGCTGCTGGTATGCGCCTCTCTTCATTTTAATGAATGTTAGCAAAATAACATTAGCAGGAGACGGTTTGTCCGGCGTTCCTGACTATTGGACCTGCTGAGCTGAATACCTCCCAACACTTACACTGGAGGGTGGACGTGAGGTACTTCAGTGCCACTCAGTCAGCTCTGGCCATTCACTGACCTTTCCACTCCAGTACAAAAGTATCTTCAGTTATTGTCAGATGCCTGCTTTCAAGACAAATATGACTCAACCATTCTCTGAAAAGCACTAAGTCCAGTTGTTGATGCATCATCCTGTTCTCCTGAATCATTTATTTCACAAATACCCACTTGGGACAAAAGCTCCAAAGCGGGTTGATGCCAACCACTTTGGATGACAGACCACCTTGAACTTCTATCCCTTCCTTGCAGGATATGCTTGATAGACCTACAGATACACCTTCTGCCGGATTATGTTGCTGAGGTTTAAGGAACTTGCACGTGACTTCTAACCACACAAGACAAAAAGCGCACCAGTTGACCACTGATATTTTAACCTGTAAGGCCCTCCCTCCAGTACTGATGCAATTCCACATTTGTATCGTGGGTCCTGCATTGTTGCTATGCAAAGTTGTCACTACCCTGAATGCTCACAATGTGATGATTCTGGTCCAATGCTGTCAGCAAAGTGTTGCAGCAACATACTGCTACCACTGTCTCAGAAACATCAAGACCATGCATGCACACACCAATCTACCTCAACACACAGCAGTGGAATTGATTGGCTAATGGAGACAGACTCACCACTACTGCCTTTGTGGCATGTTCAAAGACCCATAAAATTGTTACTACAGAGGTCCATGAGGCACCACTGTTCAGCAGTCATAGACATGGAGGACATAGAACTGTCATGCTCAGTGTGCATCAAGCTATTCTGAGATGGCTTTGTATTGTCATACAACCTCTCTGCCATGTATAATGAGTTCCATCAGGTGACAACTTCCAGCTTCAAGCAGTACTGAGGCAGGCTGTTTGTATCTGCAACTGCCTCAGTTGGTCACGGAACCTTCCAGATCTTGAAAAGTGAGAGCGAATCGATGACGTGCAATGGTCAGCATTTCCTTTTACATCAGGGTGCTACAGAAACTCCTGAACCACAAGATTTAAACAGTGGGCCATGCATGGAACACAAAAAAAACACCATTCCTGATGCATTTCACCATATTTGACCATTGTCACTTGCTATGAACGCTCACTCAGGGACAGAGGGTTTAGCCATTTGTCAGTTTCAATCTATACAATGTCCAACATGTTTCTCACCAGTGTGAACAGGTCACATTACATACCAATCGTTGCATGCTGTCGAATTCCTGGATGATTGCTACTGGAACAATTCACCTTACTGCATGATTATTCACACTACCAACACGACAAACAACCCTCGCACCTGTGCCCAGTGCAGTTATACACAAATATCAACTCCCGCTGTTTTGTCCTTGTCCACATATCCATACTTTAATGGATGAATGGAGAGGAAGAATGTTGATGGGTATGTCTTACTAGAGTCTGACACAGTGTAGAATAACCTCGGGGACAACACGAGTGAAAAAGTATGTCCTGGATGGGACTTTCCATTTTGAACAGACATGGCAAAAAGCTGGAACCCAGAATTCTCCATAAAGGAGAAGGGCAAAGATAAATTGCAGCATTTCTGCTACAGCAGCATTAAGTTCATGACACTGTATGATTGAGGGTACTTCAGCTTTTGTGCAAAAACACTCTGTAATGTGGGATGACTTTAATGTTTTGCACGGGTATGATCACAAATGGTTATGTTCTGTGATGAATGGCATTGAGCAGGGTGGAGTATGGACATTTGATGAAGACGGTTGCACAGGGATGATGACAAATCCAGAAATGCAGTTATTTTGCCAGATTTGCCAGCCGGGGGTTGATGTACCACTTGCACTAGACATACTGCATTCACCACCAAAACTGCTTCTCTCACCAGCACTGGACAACATTTCAAAGTCATTATGCTCTTCCACCTCATCATGCCCGTAGTAATCCTCTGCTTTTATTACCTCACTACTGCACACATTTAATTTACTACTGGACTTAACAGTCATGGAAGGGGATAACATGCTCGCTATGGTTGCCGGTGATGAGGGTGAACGCCCCACTGTGGTATTAGCTGCCAGCCTGTGCTTGGTCCACAGTGCCAAGTGCCTATTCTTAAAATGCATATGCTGTCCTCCTGTGCCCAGATGGCTCACTTACCTCAACTCACATGGCAAATCTGGCAGTTGCAACTGACTCATCATTTGCATCTTGAACAAAAAATCCCAAACAAGGGATTGTGATGCTCTGCTTTAACATGTCCATGATGTGGCTTATTTAAGTCCGTTATTTTAAGCACCAAGTTGGGGGCATGTGATATTTCAGGTACTGCACACCTGGACTGCAACTGACCACCACGACTCACTATCATATTTATTACTGGGTCATCATCAACTAAAACCAGTAAATCACAAGTTTTTTTTGGGAGTTCTGCAAACAGAATCAGACACAGCCACTTTGAATTTATTTTTCTCTGGTTCCTAACTGGGGTCAATTACATCATCATCATATTCATCAACATCACCCATCCACATCTTCTGCTTGGATGCTGGCATATGGTGTAGCATGTTGCAACAACAGCATCATCATTATCATCACATTCAACATCAGCATCTACACCACCATCACCTGATATTTTTTCACCACACTAAAAATCACTGTATGGAAAATGTGTGGCATTAACGCCACAGTGGACAGAATATCACATTATATGCTATCATTGACATGATTATCAGAATCCTCAGGTTCAGTTACTGGGATGTTACTGGTAAGTATGACATCATCTACGCTGCCACTCACTTGCACTGCTTCACACTCGGCACTATGTTTCTTGCACATGCGTGCAAGCAAACATAAAAATACTATCATCCGAGTTTTCAGAGGTGTGGCAGCCCTCTTCCAATTCAGTCAGTGTGTTTGCAGGTGCGGCTGCAGTTCTCCAATGCCTGCTGGAGCTGTCTATGACAGCAGTCCAGCAGTGCAAAAATGCAGTGGCGTACAGTTGAAAGGGGGAGCTATGCTTCAGTGAGCAGTGATAAGATATTGCCTACTCATGCACGCCCCCCTCACACACACACACACACACACACACACACACACACACACACACACACGCATACCGTGCTGTCCTTCTCGCCACACACTGTATAGTTGACCCATCGGCTGTGCTGTGTCCCCTCAAAAGCATTCACATGCCATGCTGGGTGCCCACCCAGCATGGCTACCTGTATAGCTGATGGGGTGCCCAATCCCAGTCAGCTCCACTGTCTCCCCCAGAGTACAGGGTGCCATGCTGGAGCCCACCCAGTGTGGCAACAGATGCTGTCACCGACGCTGGTGCCCAATCCCGCCGGCTCCACGCCCCCAAACAGCGCCTTGTGCCACGCCAGAGCCCACCCCAGCGTGGCAACAGATGTTGTCGCCAACGGGGTGCCCAATCCCGTCGGCTCCACGCCCAAAAGCCATCTCTGTGCCACGCTGGGAGCCCACCTCAGTGTGGCAAACGCCCCGCATCGCCTGTCCTTTGTTTAAAAAAAAACTGAAATTGGAAATGGTCCCTCGGTGTCTCTGGTCCCACCCGCCGCCACCCACTGCGCACCCTGCCTCCCCACACCCCCACCCCATATTTACCTCCAGATTCTGGCATGACGATCTTCTGTGGACCGGGAACACGCCTGCACTCTTCAAAGCCGATCGCGAACTGAGGAAATGCCAGTAAGCTGTATAATGGGATAGATATGTTTTTTTCAACTTTGCTGCATATCTCGGGCATTTTTTGGAATTTTTGCACCAAATTTTCAACATGGGGTTTTTGGGACCCCTTCTCTTGAATGCTCTCACTGTCATGGAGTTAATGAGCCGAAGGATGATTTCACAGTCACTGCGCGAAATCACCTTTCGAGACTAAATAATGAAAATGACACTGACACTGTTCATAAGGTGGGCTCTTAAAAGCCTATGTTGTAAATTTGGTGGAAAATTCTTAAAAATACTGTTTTACAAGTGTGCGCTATGCGAGTTCCTCACGCACGTCAGTAAGTTCGAATTTTCAATATTTAACTAGATTTCCAACATCAAGCATTTCCTTCACCATACCTCCTTCTGAGCAGTACAGCTGTCATTTTTCACATCTTGCCCAAAACATGTTTCCACCCATGTAGCGCACAATGGCGAAGTCGGTGTGCGAAATCAATGTATGGGACACATTAAGAAAATCACAGTGATACTGTTCATGAGCAGAGGTCTTAAAATGGCTATGTTGAAAATTTGGTGAAAAAATTCCTAAAAATGACTGTTTTACGAGCGTGTGTTGTGCAGTTCCTACGCATGCTCGTAAGTTTGCGAATTTTCAATATTTTCAATCCAGATTTTCAACATCACCATTCTATTACACTTCCTTATGAGCAGTACAGCTGTCATTTGTCACATCTTGCCCAAAACATGTTTCAGCCCATGTAGCACACAATGGCACAGTCGGTGTGCGAAATCAATGTATGGGACACATTGAAAATCACAGTGAGACTGTTCAAGAGTAGAGGTCTTAAAATAGCTATGTTGAAAATTTTGTGAAAAAATTCCTAAAAATGACTGTTTTACGAGCGTGCGTTGCGCAGTTCCTACGCACGCTCGTAAGTTTGCGAATTTTCAATAGTTTCACTCCAGATTTTCCATGTTGCCATTTTATTACACTTCCTTATGAACAGTACAGTGGCCATTTTTCACGTCACCCAAAATGTGTTTCCGCACATGTAGCGCACAATGGTGCAGTCGGTGTGTGAAAGCAATGTTTGGGACAGATTAAGAAAATCACAGTTACACTGTTCATGAGCAGAGGTCTTAAAATGGCTATGTTGAAAATTTGGTGACAAAAGTACATAAAATGACTGTGTTACGAGTGAGCATTGCGCAGTTTCCACGCACCCTCGTAAGTTCATGACTTTGTAATATTTTCAGTCCAGATTTTCACCAGTGGCATTTTTCCACACTTCCTTATGAACAGTACAGCTGTCATTTTTCACAACATGGCCGAAATGTGTTTTCACATTTTCAGCGCAGAGATGCGTGGTCGCTGTGGGAAATCATTGTTCGGGACAGATAAAGAAAATCACAGTGACACTGTTCATGATTGGAGGTCCCAAAATGCCTGTGTTGACAATCTGCTGTAAAAAATCCCCAAACTAATTACATTATGGGTGTGCGTTGCACAGTTTCTATGCACGCTCGTGACTTCACCAGTTTTTTTAATATTTTTACTGCAGATTTGCAACATTGCCATTTTTTACACCTCCCCATGAACAGCACAGCTGTCATTTTTCACATCCTGTTCGGAATGTTTTTGCACCTGTGGTGCTAAATGCTGTAGTCGCTGTGCATAAGCAGCTTTCAGCTAACAAACTGATATTGCCACTGTTCATGAGGTGGGGTCACAAAAAAAACACATTGAAAATTTGGAGTGAAAATACCAACGAATGCCTGAGGTATTAGGGTTTCCAACCATAACGCCCCACCCTGTAGAGAATGAGAGGCATCAGGGGTATGACTTAGGATTCTTGCCTGTAATGCTCATACCATTCCACACCCTGCTGCCAGTGAGAGGTATCGAGGTATGCCTTGGACTCTTCGGCCCCAAAGTTCACCCCATTCTCCTATACCGCACCCATCTCACCGTATTTCCTGATGGAATGGGGTGCTCATAAGGGCCAAAGACCCCAAGGCACACAGTGACCTTGTCAGTGTCTGCAGGGTGGGTGGTGAAATGGCTTGGCCATTATGCCTGATGACCAAAGGCACAGCCCAATGCCTGTCACTCTCTGCAGGTGGTGGGGTTGGTCAGTTCAATACTTCAGTGCCATTCCTATTATGCAGCTCTGTAACTTCTACACTACCACTGCCAATGCCAGCAAGCAAACATTCGGCATTGACAAATGCTTGTTGGATATGGTACACTGGTCAGAATTCAAATTTGATGCACCAATACTAATACTACCACCACCACTAACACCAGTAACACTAACACCACCGGCTGGGAACACATCATCTCCTCCAACTATGGGTGAAGCTACTGATTGGGCTGTAAAAAAACATTGCAGAAGAAATACCCTTCCTCACATCAGCAATGCATTTCTGCATCTACCGTACTACCATGCCCACAGACTATCTTACTGTCAGCATTGCCATGGCTAGAACCAGCTTTGCTTGCATGTCTCATTGCGGGTATTTTGGGATCAGCCACAATATTATAGCCAAATTTAAATTTTGATAAGTTCACTCTCTGATTGGGGGGACGCTGGATGTGAAGCCAAAAAAGCAACTGTAGCTTCAGCAACAGATAAGAGACTAGTCTGTCACACAATGAAAACAACTTCAGTAACCACTGGTGCTGATGAGGTCACAAAAACAATCCAATCTGGTAAAAAATTCCTTTTGTGGGAGGGGGGGCACTGACTGCAGATTTTTATGGCTGTACAAGCAGCAAAACAAAGAACAGATACCACATTCACAGTACAAAATCAAGCAGCTGCAGTGGATAGCAAGTTCACACTGCTGTGCCTGCAATTACACTAGTCTGTGGCACAATAAAAGGTGTATTATTTGATGTCACGCAACACCGCACACACACAGAACAGTTTGTCTACAATGGTGAACGAGTAATGAGTAGCAAATTTAAAAGTTCAGTAATATGTCATGTATTGTAATGTAAACAACCTGAAATTTTGAACTGCTGCACCAGATCCACACAACACACAATCAGCAAGAAAATGTCAACAATTACTGACAATATTACTGTGTGTATATTAACACAGTCAGTTCTATAACAAAAATATAACCAAAAAACAAAGAAATCACTATTTCTCCAACTTAAATCTACCTGCACCACAGATACGCCCTCCCCAAAGCATACTTCACTGTCTATCACTACACACACTCAATGTTGTACATTAACATTCAAAATCCACACAAAAAACAAAAATGCTCAAGATATGAGCACAGGAGGGTTTCTTATAATCGATGAACTAAAGTTTGAGCCCACTAAAAATTGCAAAAATGTTTTTTAACAGATTTTAGAAGGTTTCAGTCACAGACAGCTCTCAGAGCACACTGTCTCCTACTCCTTCCTACACACATTGCCCGAACTGAGGCTGTGCACATCATTATAGAGCCCATGTGAGCTGAAACCCCATGAATTACTGCAAACTCCACCTTCAGAGCTTAAAAACAAGGCGAAGTGCTTTGTTCTCAATGCACTTCGCCCTAAAATTTGGTGGAGTAGTGGTCTAGGAAGGCAGAGTAACGCAAAGTCATTGTTTTCAATGGACTTCACGTTACTCATTATAACGCAAAGTACTCTGCTTCGCGTTGCGGAGCTGTCCGCAAAGCCGCCTTTGCTCCTTGAATCACTTCGCAGAGCAGATTGAGATCACTTCGCCCACCACTAGTGCAGAGCATCATATACACCTGCATGATGACCGGCCATTTCGAGAGAGATCCTGACACCTCGACCCAGCGGACATAGATGATGTGAGGAGACACCTGCAGGAAATGCTCACTGCTGGTGTGATACAGGAATCAAGGAGCCCATATGCCTATCCCATTGTGACTGAACGTAAAAAGGATGGATCAGTGAGGATGTGTGTTGATTATCGAACCCTGAACCAGTGGACCGCCCCAGATCAATATTCCATGCCCCATATACAAGATGCCCTAGACTGCTTGAATGGGAGTAAATGGTTCTCAGTATTGGATCTTCGCGGCAGATATTACCAGATTCTGATGACCACGGAGGACCGTGAGAAACCGCCTTCATCTGTCCTTTGAGGTTCTACAATTTCTAAGAATGCCACAGGGGATTTGAGTGCCCTGGCAACCTTTCGACTGATGGAAGGAGCAGTGGGAGATATGAACTTGCAGAAATGCCTAGTGTAACCTAGATGATGTCACTGTGTTTGGGACTGCATTAGAGGAGCATGAGACCCGATTGATTAAAGTCCAGACCAATTGGAAGACTTCAGCCTCAAGCTGTCCGTTGACAAGTGCCATTTTTTCAAACCTCCATGAAGTATGTGGGGCACATAGTATCTGCAGAAGGGATAGAGACCCATCCCAGTAAGGTCAGTCACTGACTACTTAGCCCCAGCCCCATAACTTGAAAAGAACTACAATGTTTCCTGGGGTTCTGTGGCTACTACTGCAGTTCATAAAAACTATTCCAAGGTGAATCGCTCCCTGAATCTCACCCAGGGTTTCCCCATACCAACGTAACTTACAAGAAAGGGCTGTCAAAGAACCAGAGAAAGTATACTTCCAAACAGGTGAACCTTTTAGGCCTGCTGGACACCCAAATGTGAAGAAGCCTTCCACAAGTCATATACCAGCTCACATGCCCCCATCCTCGCCTATGCTGACCCTACCAAGCCCTATGTGCTGCATACAGATGCTTGTTTGCAGGGCCTAGAAGCTGTCATGTATCAAGACCATAAGGATGGCTTGAGACCAGTGGCTTTTTGCCAGCAGGAGCTTGACCCCATCAGAATGAACTATCCTGTGCACAAGCTGGAGTTCCTTGCCCCAAATGGGCCATTGTTGACCAGTTTCGTGAGTACCTCAATGAGGCAAAGATATTGGTGAAGACTGACAATAACCTGTTAATCTATGTACAGACTTCAGCTAAGTTGGACACCACTGGGCACCAGTGTCTCTCTGCTTTATCAACCTATGATTATGCTGTCGAATACAGGCCAGGACTGAACCATATTGATGCTGATGCCCTGTCACGAAGGCCAGTCTCCAAGAGTGGCTGGGTCAGGTTGTCTGAGCCTAACATCTGAGCATTGTGCCAAAAGTTTGATAGAGATAAACAGATGTCTGCGGACACAGTGGACTGTCTAGTAGATTGCTTGGGCCCTCCTGATACCTGCATACCGGCTGCCTATTGCCATTTCTCTGCTCTAGATATTAGTGCACTACCTCAACTTGACAATGACAGTAGTCAGTGGGCTCAATCCCAAGATCCTATGATTCAACCTGCACTTGATGCCCTGCGTGCGGGGAAAGATGTGTCTAAGTTGCGTCCCCTGACTTGCAAACTGCCCTATTGTTTAAAGAAGGCCCCAGGTTGAAGTTACTCAATCAGTTGTTATACAGAGAGAGACAGTGGATCATAGTGGTCAAGTAGACCAAGCAACAGCTGGTTCTGCCACTGACCTTTAAACATTTGGTACTGAGGTCCTCCTCAATTGCATGGGGTACCTCAGAATTGACAGGACTCTAGACCTGGTATGAACTCGATTCTACTGGCCCAAGATGGGGGATGTTGAACACCATGTAAAGACCTGTAGTCATTGCCTCAAAGAAAAGCCCTGCCTCAGAGGCCGACCCTTGTCAATATCACTACCAGCAGCCCCATGGAACTGGTCTGCATGTGTTTTGAACCCGATCAAGGAATACTGGCAATGTGTTAGTGGTTATGGATCATTCCACACAGTATGCACAAGCTTTTCCAGCTAAAGATCAAAAGCCTCTACTGTGGCCAAGGTGCTAGTGGAACAATTCTTCATCCACTATGGTGCCCCCAGCGGATCCACTCTGGACCAAGGCAGAGACTTTTAAAGTAGGCTAACCAAAGAAATGCTCTTTCTCTGGGGGTGCAGAAGTCAAGAACCACCCTTATCACCTGCAGGGGCCTCAACCAGAATGTTTAAACTGTACCCTTCAAGACATGCTGGGCACCTCCACCCAAGACAAGCATAAGTGGAGCCAGTAGATTAGCACCTTAGTACACAGCGTATAATTGCACCAAAAATGATGCTACTGGTTCTCCCTACCCCTCATGTTTGAGAGGAGGCCCCTGCCAGTTAATGTCTGTTTTGGGGTCTCTCCAGTTGAGATCTGAGCTGAAAACTACCTGCAGTATGTACAGAAACGAAAGCTCAGTTGAGCCTATGCATATCAGCTGGCCTAGACAATAGCCGCTAAAAGAAATCACCAAAAGAGAAGCACGACAAGAAAGTAAAGGCTCAAGAGCTACGGCCCGAAGACCGTGTGTTATGCAATTTGGGACTACATGACAAGCACAACATTGCTCATAGGTGACATCATCTTCCTCATGTAGTAGTTGGAAAGTTGGATAATCTACCAGTATACAAGGTACGTCCAGACAATAACTCCAAAGCTGTCAAGACCATGCACAGTAACCACTTGCTGCCTATCGGCCAAGTTATTATTGAGGCTGAGCCAGCAGACATTGCCTCCCCTGGGCCGGTGACTCATGCTGCTGCAAAAAAGAGACAGAGTCAGCCTACCCCAGTAGTTACAGAGTTAAGGTTTCCCCTGCAGCAGGCCCAGAATGATAGTGACTGTCAGTCCACCTCTGACGATAGTGAGTGTGACAATGCCTATTACCCCTCCTATGAATTGAGTCAGCTGTTTCGAGATAACCCTATGACTAATTGTGGGGATGAAGCTGGGCCTTCTGGACTGCATAACCCCCCAGCTTCATCCTTGGAGCCAATGCTGCCTGAAAGTGAGGTGCAAAGCATCACATCTGACGTCACGGACTCTGTCTTGTGGAACTGTGTGAATTGCCAAAGAGGGGGCTGATGGTCTGAGTCTCTCTGGTGACATTCCAGAACTTGAAGAACAGTATGAGAGTGCTGACAGACCCATTTCAATGCCTCAAAGTCTAATTATGCCTAAACCTTCTCAAAATGAGCCAGCTGGGCCCTCATCAGAAAATGGTAATGTACAAAGTGTTGGGAACCAGAGCCTACAGAGCAAGGAGCTGACAGTGCTCCCAGTTTGGACATTCCCATTCATGCAGAGGTACCCCTCACAAGTGACGAAAGCTCCAAAGTTAGTGCTGAAATTGTAACACACAGTCCCCCATACAACTAATTAAGTCTGCAAGCAGACAGCTCTTAAAGAGACAGTACATGGAGCTCTGAAAGCATTCAGTGCCCACATTTAAACGCATCTAGCCAAACGCCACCCAGACTTGGAGCACTCAGACAAGCTCCTGGAAGACTTTTGGGAACCCCCATTGCAGGAGGTTACACCCTTCCTGGCCTGGAAAAACTTGGCATCCGCGTCAGTAAGTATCCCATAAACTTCAATACAAAACCATATACATTTACATCACTAACATATTAGGGTTATCGTGTAATCATCAGTCAGCATATCACCTTTGCCATAAACACATTTCTGCTGCTTTTCAGCACATTACTTTTACACAGCGTTATACACACATTGTACCTTACTCAGATTATTACCTCCTGACATGAAACCTGGAGAGAGGGCCCGTCCTATTATCTACCTTGGGGCTGGATGGGGCAGGGGCACCATACCTAGAGGGCAACACAATTAACTTGGAGTTAGCACTTATGCTCAGTTTGGGCAATGAACTCTGGGACACATGCACTCCTTTATGGACAACATTGAGATGCAAGTCCATAGGCCTCCCAGGAGAATCATAGCTGAGGTGCACCACAGGCTTTACAGCTTGACCAGTCTTTCTAGGGGGAACTATTACAGTGTCTGCACTGGTAGCCTCACTTTCAGCACTGTTTTTACTTGTCAGGGGAGTTTCCATCGGGGTTGAAGGGTCAGAACTTGGAGCACTTTCAGCTCCAGAGTTTACAATTTCTGAATCCACAACACTTGACTCACATAGAGAGCATTCTGGCACGGGCAGGGAACTATCATCACACTCAAAAATCTCTTCCTGTTCCGGTATGTCACAGGTCTGACTCAGAGCATCTGCCTCTGTCTCGGGCAATTCAAACAGTTCCACCATACACAGTGATTCCATTTCATCTGACTTGATGCTCTGCACTTCACCTCAGGGTGTATTGGCTCCAAGGACGAAGCTGGGGCTTAGGCAGTCCAGAAGGCCCAGCTTCATTTCCATAATTGACCAGGGGGTTACTTGAAACAGCTGACTTACTTGTACGGAAGTGTAGTAACCGTAGTTGCACTCACTTTCATCTGACACAGACAGACAGTCATTCTCAACTGGGTTGGCTGGGGAGGAACCCATGAGTCAATACTGGCAGGGGCAGGCTTTCTCTGTTTCTGTTTTGCTGCAGCCCTTGTCACTGGTCCGGGGAGCAATTTCTGGTAGCTCAGATTCAATCAGTATTGGCCAATGGGCAGCAAATGTTTTCAATGCATTGTCTTAACATCTTTTGAATTGTTTTCAGGCCTTACTTTGTACATGAGCAGATCATCCAGTTTGCCCACTACAATGTGAGGAGATGATGCCGCCTGTCAAGCAATTTTGTGTTTGCCATGAAGTCCCAGATTTCTTAACAATACACAATCTCCCTCCTGGAGCTCTTGTGCTTTCACCTTTTATCATACCTTTCTTTGTTGGCCAGATTTCTTTTGGCAGCCATGGTTTGAGCCAGTTGGTATACATGATTCAGCTGGGCCTTTAACTTTGCACATACTGTAGGTAATTATCTGCTTGGACCCCATCAAGAAAAACTCGAAACAAATATCTACCGGTAGTCGGGCTTCTCTTCCAAACATTAAGCGGTAGGGGAAGAACCCAGTGGCATCACTTTTGGTGCAGTTGTAGGCATGTACCAAGGTGCTAATTTGCTGGTTCCATCTGGGCTTGTCTTTTGGGTGGAGAGTGCCCAGCATGTCCAGCAGAGTGCGGTTAAAGCATTCAGGCTGTGGATCCCCTAGGGTGGTAAGGAGTGGTTCTGGATTTTCACGCTGCCTACAGAGAAAGCATCTCTTTGATCAAAGGACTCTCAAAGTCTCCCTTGGTCAGAATGGATTCTTTGCGAGCCCCATAGTGAACAAAAAGTTTTCTACAAGTACTTTGGCCACAGTGGATGCCTTCTGGTGCTTGGTGGGGAAAGCTTGGGCATATCTCGTAAAATGGTCAGTGACCACCAGCACATTACTAATATTTCTTTGATCTGGCTCCAGACTCAGAAAGTCAATACAGACCAGCTCCATAGGGATGCTGGTGGTGATGTTAACAAGGGGCAGCCCTCTTGGAAAAGCATTCTCTGTAAGCAGCAACTACAAGTTCGAATGTGTTGTTCAACATCAGCCCCATCTTTGGCCAATGGAATCTGGATCTCACCAAATCAGGTGTTCTGTCTATACCAAGGTGCCCCATATGGTTGTGTAAAGACCTCAGTACTAAGTCTCTGAAAGCAGTGGGCAAGACCAACTGTTGCTTGTCTATTTGGCCCCCCCCCCGGTCTACTGTTTCTCTGTATAACAGTCAATTAATCAGTTTCAGCTTAGGACCTTCCTTGTATAACAATGCAGTTCTTAAGTCAGAGGAGGGCAACTTGGACAAGTCTTTCCCTGCATAGAGGGCTTCTAGAGCTGATTTGATCATAGGATCTCGGGATTGAGCCCGCTGAAGACTGTCATTATCTAACTGGGGCAGTGCACCAATGTCTATTGCAGAAAAGTGGCAGTAAGTAGCAGGTATACAATTGTCAGAGGGCCCCAAGCAATCCACTATTTATTTGTTTGTACATCAGTTTACAAACCTTTGAGCCAGAGGCTCATTTTCAAAGGTACCTCGTCACAAAGAGGACAAATACAGTACAACAAGTATGTTACAACAATGTGGATTACAACAATTGGTAAAACATGCTGTCATATGTTAGTTCCAAACATTTTAAGGTTACAGGATCATTAGAGATGGATAGGTACAGATGTTTAGTACTTCATAGACAAACAATGGTATGAGCATACAAGCAGAGGAGTTCAGAGACAAGCAGAGGCGATGATTGATAAAGCAATGGGAAGTGGTTGGTAGTACGTTGAGTGCAGCCACTCAGGGAGCTTTGTCAGAGAATTTGAGCAAGACCAACTTAGTAACAGTCACAGCTACGCGTATTAAGAAGGTGATTTCGAAGGGAGGTTTTGAAACTGGAGATTGTGGAGGCATCAGAGATAGAGGAGGGGAGTGTGTTGTACCAGGATGGGGCCCTGTAGCGATAGGCCCTTTGACCGTGTGTGGCCCTAGCCCTGGGAACTAACAGTGTGGTTTTGTAGGAGGTTTGAGTTTGTACTAGGGATTTTGTATGGTGGATGGAGGCTGTCAAACCTGGTGGGGATAATCCAAGGAGAGTTTTTTTTGTTATGAGACAGGTTTGATATCTGAGACGTTCATCTAGGTCAAGCAGCATAGCCTTTACATATAGTTGGCAGGTGTGTGTTAACCTGGGGGCCCCTGTAATTAGCCTACAGGCCTTATTTAGTGTAATGCGAATTTTGTTGAGGTCTGGTCTGCAGCACCATAAACTGGTACTCCATAATCCACAAGGGACAGTATAGAGGATGTGACCACGAGTCTGAGGGCGTCGGGGGGAGACAATTTTTGTTGCGGTATAGGATACCCAGCTGAATATTGGAAGCTGAGGCTAGGGCAGTGATGTGATCATGGAATGTGAGAGCAGGGTCAAAGGAGATCCCAAGGTACTTATACGAGTAGACTTGCTCGAGTGGAAACTTGGTGCTAGAGAGGACAAGGAGTAGGAAATTGCTGGCATTGTTTTGGGGGTGGGCGAAGATCATGGTTTTGGTTTTTTTGAGATTTATTACAAGTCTATGCTCTTTGAACCAGGCTTCAGCATCATTATATGATCTTTGCAAGGAGTTCTGGAGGGCTATAGGGTTTTCGGTCAGAGGCAAAGATGACAGCATCATCTGCATACAGCAAAATTTTTCCAGTACTTGCACCTGGCAGGGTATTGAGGTATAGTGAAAAGAGCAAGGGTCCAAGGATGGAGCCCTGGGGAACACCAGAGTGGAAAGGACAAGTGTTGGAGAGTGTCCCATTAATTTTAACATGCTGGGAGCAGGCAGACAGGTAGCTGGAGCACCAGGAGACAGGCCCAGTGGCAAAGCCAGTGTGGCTGAGGGCATCCAGCAGGAGGGGATGGGAAACAGTGTCGAAGGCTTTTGATAGATCTACAAACACTGCCCCAGCCAGAGAGCCCGAATCCAGAGAAGAGTGTAGAAAATTTGAAAACTCTAGGAGGGCAGTGCTGGTGCTGTGACCTGTATGGAAACATGCTGTTCAGGGCAAAGGATGTTGTATTTGGTTAGGTAATCCATAATTTGAGTGGCCACCATTTTTCTATGGCTTTGGAGAGGGTGAGAGAATGGAGATAGGCGGTAATTTCCGGCTTAGGGACCTGTCACCACCCTTGTGTATAGGTGACTGTGGCAATTTTCCAAGCTGAAGGAAATTGCCCCAGACAGAGGATTTATTAAGGAGACTAGTGATTGGGCGAGACCAGATCCAGTACCCGTGGAGGATACAGGGATCCAAGGAGTCACTGCCAGTACTATTGCTCTTTAGGGCATTGATTAGGTAAGGTCTGACTTCTTGGGCAGTAACCCGGCGTAAATGGAAGAAAGGGCGTGTGAGAACAGGGGCAGGTAGGGAGGGGGGAGAGTCAAAAAAGTCGCTAGGGAGGACTGGGCTAAGGTCCGTGAAAGAAGTATTGAGGAAATTGGCTATAAGGGCTGGGTCAGTAGAGATAGTGCCATCAATGTTGATCTGGGAGGGTGTGGGGGGGCGTGTGCTCCCATTTAATTGTTTGATATTGTCCCAGAAGGTTCTAACATTCCCCCTATAGGAGGTGAGCTGGACTGATAGTGATCAGCCTTAGCCTTTCTGATGGCCCAGGTACATTTGTTTCTTGCAGCAGCATACGCCTATCTGTCAGCGGAAGGCCAGTTTCAGTAGCCAGGTGCCATAAATTGTCCTAGTGCTTAAGTAGTTGAAGCAGGGCAGGGGTAAACCAGGCATTCTCTGCACTTTGGAGCAGAGTGCTGTTAAAGTAAGATGTCACAGGCTTTATTGAAGGTTTGGGTAAAGAAGGTTAGCACCATATCAATATCGGGGCGACTGTATGGGAGACCAATTAATTTGGGCCAGAAGTTCCTTAAGGTTTTTCAGACCACCTGGTCTTAGGCACCACCATAGGGTGGGCTGTGCAATGGGTTTGGATAAGGAGGTTGTCCAGCGAAAAAGTATAGGGGAGTGGTCTCTAAATGAGTCAGAAAGGACTTGGATATTGCAGATTTGTTTAGGACGATTGGTGAGGACAACATCTAGAAGAGTGCTAGAGCCCCTCTTAGGATTCATTCTTGTAGGTTGGACAACGAGTTGAGTCAGATCAATTGCTGTGAAGGAGTCGTGGGTAGTGGAAGATGAGGAGCTAAGCCAGTTAATGTTTAGATTGCCCACTAGGATTTGGTCAGATGAGTGGTGTAGAGAAGTAAGATACTCCGTTAGCAAGACCAGTGCCAGTGCTTGATTTTTGGAGTCGTGAGGCTGTAGTTAGATAGAGGGCCCTTTGAGGGATCCGGGGTCAGTTTTAGGGTTAGAGCCTGTGCCCGAAGTCAAGGGCAGGGGCTGAGAGGGCTAGTCCAGTGAGACAGTCTCTGGTGTAGATAGCACAACCCCCACCCCATCTTCCAACTCGGTCCTCCCAGTAAAGGGAGTAACCTGGGAGGGAGACAAAGGAGTCTGGGGTGGACTTCGATAGCCAGGTTTCCACCAGGGTGATAATATCAGGTTTATAGACAGTGACCAGCATTGGAGTGAGTCAAATTTTTTCAGAAGGCTACAGATATTCATTGACACAATGTGAAGCCCAGGAGAACCTCTTGCTGAGCTGTTGTGAGCTGGGCCAGGGTTGGGATGTATATTACCTGTCAGGAGTAATAGAATAACTACCACCCTGGACATGGGGCAGTGGAAAGTATGTTTTTGACGGACATGAGTGGAAAAGGAGGGAGCTTCAGGGCATACAGGGTAGGCAGCGTAGCACAGGCGGGAAGGCTAGAATGTAAGCCTCCAGTAGGAGCTGGGGGGACTGGGTGGAGGTTGGAGGGTGGGCAGGGTGAGCTGGAGCACATAGTGAAGTAGGGTGGGAATGTGCCAACTCTAGTACACAGGAGGTGGGTAGTGCCAGTGCATGGGGGGCATCAGTTGGGTGAGACTGTGGCAACACTGTGACAAATGGGTGGGACAGTGGCCTCGGACAGAGGATGAGGCGAGGCATATCAATAGGAGGTGGGCAGGCATTGTGCTAAGGAGCTCAGCAGGCAAGGTAGAAAGAAATAGCTAGTTGTCTACCAGTAAGCATTAGTGCCACTTTGGTTCAGTGGTAGCGACACCACCTCTGGTGTACAAGGTACCAGGTTCAAAACTCTCCCGGGGTATTTGGAGATGGACCTGGGTAGGAGCTGTAATCCACGGTCCAGGTGCTGATTACAAGTGGTGCCTGGGCCCAAAAATAGGGTGCTAAATAGTGACTCCTAGTGGTCAATAGATGTGGGCTTGTAGGAGATATGGGGTCCGAGGAGGGTGGTAGCTACAAGGTTGGGTGTGAAAGAGATGAGTGCAGGGTAGCAGAGGCCTGGGAGTAGGAGAGGAGAAGTGGGGCAGATGGGTAGAGGTGATCCAGAAATGGAGAGAAGGGCTATCCGAGAAGTAAGTTTGCAGAGGGAACACAGGGTCCCTCTAGTGGCTGGCAGGTATAACCTGCAAATGAGAAAGTGTCACAGGGTGGGTCAATAAATTGAGGGGCCACTGCTGGGTTGGACGGGCAGATGATGCGCAGTGTTGTTGGGCTAGCACCCCACACAGGAGTCCAGCAGGTTTAAGAGGTATCCTTTACCTCTGAGGCCTTTCTAGAGCTGTGGTGTGCTGGCAGTCAGCTTCTGGAGGGAGCGCTTGCTGTCCTGTCCCTGCCATGATCGGCACTAGACAGTCCACTGCGTCGGTGGACACTTGCTCCTCCTTGTCAAACTTCTGGCGTAGCAGGTTCTGACAGTCTGACCCATTCATTTCTGGAAACAGGCCTCCATGAGAAAGCATCAGCATCTATGTGATTTAGGCCTGCTCTGTACTCTACAGCGTAATCATAGGTAGGCAATGCCGAAAGCCACTTGTGGCTGGCAGCATCCAACTTGGCTGAAGTCTGCATGTATGCCAGAGGATTATTATCAGTTTGTACCAGTATCTTAGCCCCATACAAGTACTCATGGAATTGGTCAACAATGGCCCACTTCAAAGCTAGGAACTCTAACTTATGCACAGGATAGTTCTTTTCAGAAGGGGTCAGACTTCTGCTGGCAAAGGCCACTGGTCTCAGGCCATTCTCATGCTCTTGGTACAACACAGCCCCCAAATCTTGCAGGCTAGCATCAGTGTGTAGGACATAGGGTTTTGCTGGATCTGCATAGACCTCCCCCTGTAAGGTACACTAGGCATTTGGCGCTAGCATCAGAGACTCAGGATCCTTCTTCCAGACAATTCCAACCGGTTCCTCTGGTTCCACTTTTCAGCATCTCTCTGTGCCTCATAGGCCTTCTTGATCAAGGGTGGAATTCTTAAACCTGTACCAGTCCTTGACCCTGTTTTCATAACACAACTGTGCCAACCATCCAAACATATGTGCATTCATCCCAATTAGTAGGGTAACCCGATCATACAGTCAGTGAGGGGGACACAATAAGGCCAGGGTGTCTACTTGCTCTGCCACTCCAGGCATGGAGGTGGGGAAATACAGCCAAATTTGGATATACCGGGTAGGGGTAGGCCTTCTTACCTAACCCCATACATGCAGTCCTTCTAGTGGTTGTAAGGGTAGGTCTGATACCAATCCTGGAACATAATTGTCACTTGTGAGCCACTGTCCAATATAGCTCTTGTAGACACTCCATTCACCTTTACAGTGGTCTCCATGGAGGGACCCACTATTCTGTTCCAGTCTGGAGAGGCGGTAGCAGAGGCCTGGGCAACTGACCTTGCCACAAAGGGACGTGAGTTAGCATTTTTGGGACCCTCACTGGGATCATTCTGTGCACCTCTTAACCACTGATTTGTTCTCTGAAGCTCTTCTTGTAGCCTATATGCAACTTTGTCTGTGTCTTTTGGGAACCGGCATTCTCTCTTCATGTGCCCATCCTTCCCACAATTATAGCAAAACATACTTTCTGGAGTTTGAGCTGGCCGAGGCATCACACTGGGAGCCAGGGTGGGGGTACTACTAACTGGAAACCTTGGTGCCATCTCTGTCTGTGGCGTGATAAGCATTTGGAGACTTATCAATTCTCCCACTTCCATGGTCAAGACATTGAGTTTTGAGCTGTTGTCAGCAGGAGATGCCTGGGTGGGTACCTCCACCCCCATAGCAGATGCAGTCAGATGAGGGTCGGGGCCTGTACTTGCAGGAGCAGCCTTCATAAAGAGACTGTTTTTTTATTTCCCTGAACTCCCTCAGCAGTTCACCCCATGGTGGCACACCCTCATTGGTCCCATTAGGAGGACCTTTCGATGCTGTGATCACTTGGCTGCACTCACCCCAGAATTAAAATCCTCCTCCACATCTTCAACCTCCTGAAGTTCTTTTATCAAGTCACAATAGTCCGATTGGATTACCCCTTCTGTCTGGGAGCCTTAATTGAAGGAGCTGCAATTTAGAATGCTTTGCATGTTGTAGTAGGTGCCCAACCCACACAGTTTAAGTCACTGACGGCTACCCCACCTTTTCGGAAAGCCTTCTGCAGAGCTCTTTCCAGATGAGTAAACATATGCAGATAAACTTTCCCTAGCCACTGTTTTGTACCTGAAATTTCACATCAGGCTCTCCCTGACTCAATGCTCCCAAAATTGCCTTCAAGTGCAGATAGGTACTTCTGGGCAGATGCATCAGGATTTCTGGACCTCAAAATTTAATAGCCTCTAGGGCAGGACCCTCAAACTTTCTATGATTCTTTTTCAATTCTCAGCCTCCACACTGCCATTCAGGTATCGAGGGGGGCAACACAATCTATCCAGGTGTTCCAATCATCCTCCCTCTGGGGGTGTGGGGAGGGTGCCCAAGAAGATTCTCAACCTTCTGTAAGAGTCATGACTAATGGCAGATACTGACATAGGGGCCAGCATTGGCACAGGCATAGCAAGAGGAGCAATAACGGGTAATGGAGTGGGCGGGGGTGTTGGGGGAGGAACACCCCCAGGGGGCAGGAATAGTTTCTTCAAGTCCTCCACAGTTTTCCCTTCCTCCAGCAACAATTTAGCAAATTTCTCCTCAAAAGTTTCAGACGGGCCTTTACTGTCCTTAGTTATCACTCTCCAGGCAGTGAGGGCTCCCTCTGGGGTAATAGTATGTGGCACTTTGGAGCTATCTATGGGGTCCTTATACTCTACTAGGGCCATTAAAGTGTGGGCAAGCAGATTACCATGTCGACCCACCACCACAGGGTTTTGTAAACCTTCCACCTTGGAAAGTAGTCCCTCTACATTGTCCATGTTGGTACCAGGGAGATATCCAGGATAACATAGCATTTTAGGGTTGATCTCCTGCCCAGTATACCACCCCACCAACTGGTGCACAGCCACTTCTGTCGGGGTATCCATTTATTTTTATTAATGATTCGTAACTGTGGCCACTAGGGGACGCTAATCCCAGCGGTAGCCTCCAAGATGTAACCCCTAGATAGCCCTATCCCAAGGGCTACTACCCCTGTCTGTATGGCTAGTGACAGGTTAAGGGGCCACGGTTCTATGATGGGTGCCTCCACCCAGAGGTCAGGTTTGCAGTGGTTAAACTAGCTGGGTACAGCCCTATGGGACACTGTAACCCCCTTTATTCCCACTAGTGGCCCACACACAATACCCGGGGTTACCTTCCCAATACCCCACATATGCACACTTTTACACATAAAGATACCACTTACCCTCGAGACTGATTCTGCAGCACGTCTCTGAGGACCCCCGTAGAACAAGATTACATAGAAACATAGAATTTGATGGCAGATAAGGACCACTTGGCCCACCCAGTCTGCCCATTTTCCTACCTAATGGATAAGCTGCAGATCCTAGTTAATCAGCAGTCTACTTTTCCTACCCCCAGCCCCTAGAATTGCCTTATGACAGTCCCATGCATGCTTGAATTCCACCACTGTTTTTGACTCCACAACCTCCTCTAGAAGGTGGTTCCATGCATCCACAACCCTCTCTGTGAAAAAATACTTCCTTACATTACCTCTGAGCCGCCCCCCCATCTTCAAATTGTGCTCCCTTGTTCTTGCACACCTCTTTTTCTGAAATATGCTACTCTCTTGGACTTTGTTGATTCCCTTGAGGTACTTGAAAGTTTCTATCATGTCCCCCCTCTCCCTCCTTTCCTTGAGGCTATACAATATTAAGCTCTTTAAGTCTCTCTTCATATGTCTTCCGGTGCAGACCCTGTACCATTTTAGTTGCTCTCCTCTGGACAGCTTCCATCCTGTCTATGTCTTTGTGGAGATTGGGTCTCCAGAACTGCACGCAGTACTCCAGATGGGGTCTCCCCAGCTGTCTGTACAGAGGGATAACAACTTCCTGTTTTCTACTGGTGATGCCTCTCCCTATGCAACCTAGTATCCCCCCAGCCCTCCTTACTGCCCTCTCACATTGCTTGCCCACCTTTAGGTCATCTGATATGACTACCCCAGGTCCCTTTCCATTTTTGTTGTTGTTAGTATCTCACCCCCCATTGTGTACTCTTCCCCTGGCAGCATACACAACACAATGCAATGCTGGCACTATATGTACTGACACCACAGACAGTATATAGTTCAATAACAACAACTCTGATTTATTTAGGGGACAGTAACACGGAAAGGGGCAATCAGGTTGATTCAGTTTGGCAATATTCAAATCACTGTACTGTGCATACACATAGGGTCCAAAATGCCACCTCTCTGGGTACCCAGGATGGGGTGAGGCTAGTCAGGTCCGTTGCCCAGGGTAGGCTGACAGGTGCAGCTGGATGGGGCCCTGTAGAAAGAAAGTATATGCACAACACACAACTGTAATCCAGAGCCCAAGCCCAGTTCAAGAAAGGAAAGCACAAATAAATAAGATAGCACACTTTTGATTCATATGGTGTTGCAGGAGTTGCCCTGAATGGTACTCACAATACCCAAGACAGTTACAGGATGTATGATGTTACTTCTGGGTTTCCAGCATTCAGCACACACTGCAGAGTGAAGGAAATTAAGACTGCGATCTCCCACACGCACCAAGCACATTCATATGTAAAGGAGAATACTATACCAGGCAGGTTGCTCCTTGATCCCGATCGCAAAACACTGCAAAAACCCGGGAGCACTTGCAGCAGCTTCAGTCCCTGACAGGCCGATTACACTTCAGCAAAATCTTCGGTCTTCTACAGGTTAAGTCTGGTTTCCACACTTCTGCTTCTTCTTCCTTCTACAACAGCTCGGAATTCAGTCTGATTCAGCTGCACTAATGGCCGCAGACTGACTTGGGGGCCTACACATGCGCCTCCCACGTGAATTACTCACCGCACAGTACAGAGCTCCTTCTCTCTTTACTGTCTCCACTGAACTGACTTGTCCAGCAACAGTGCAGGGCATTTCCTTTGGGCTCACAGCAGTTCGGCTGGCTGGTTCAGTTGTCAATCACTGTAGGGCTCCCTCTGTTGGTGCAAAAAGGCGTCAAGATCCAAACTACATTTCCCATGAGCACCTGCCATACAATCCCTTTACAGTAAGCTCCAATTGAGAGTCCAAGCTCTGATTCACCCACAACAGGCTCCATTTTAAAGGTCCCCCCACACTGATTGGTCCAATTCAGCAGTTCAGGACCAAAATTAAGAAACTACACTGCCCAGTCCTTGCTACAAGTAAGCAGGTTAGAACAAACTGCATTTTCATTATTACTCTAACAGATTACCAGCAAACAATTACATCTTTTAATTAGGCTCCCTCTGCGCATATAGTGACTGCAGAAACAGAGCACTTAGCCAGCAGCCCGAGTGGGATTCGGACATTGTAACACACAGTCCCCCCATACAAACTAATTAAGACTGCAAGCAGACAGCGCTTAAAGAGATAGTACGTGGAGGCTCTGAAAGCACTCACAGTGCCCACATTTAAACGGCATCTAGCCAAACACCACCCAGACTTGGAGCACTCAGACAAGCTCCTGGAAGACTTTGGGAACCCCATTGCAGGGGTTACACAAGGTATATTTCAACAACAGCAGATCTGATTTATTTAAGGGGATGCTAACAAGGAGGGAATCAGGTTGATTTGGCTGAAACAAATAAATCCCAGTACTGTGCATGCAATTAGTGTCAAAATGTCACACTCTCTGGGTACCCAGGATGGGGGGGGGAGGTAGTCAGGTCCATTGCCCAGGGTTGGCCGGCTTGGTGCAGCTGGTAGGGGCCCTGCAAGGAGGAAAAGACATGCACAAATACCAAACACACTTGTAATCTGTAACCCTGGGGCTCAGTTCGTGACAATTAGAATGGAAGGAATGGATCAGTTGACACACTTTTGACTATTAAAGGTTGCAGGAAGCTACCCTGGTTTTACTCGACACACAAACTGAATCAGAGCAGAAGGATGAGGAGCTGGATTTGCCAGCTGGAGTCTCCAGGCTGATCCCTCGATGGGTTTCGCTGGCAGCAAGGCAGTGAGTGAGACCCTCGTGGCTGGGCCTACTGGATTCAATGGCACGGATTCAGTCCGCTTATTTCTACTGCGATAGTTCTCCCAGCTCAGCACACAGTTTACAGCAGGGGGAAATAACAGCTTGCTCTCCCCATTCAGCACATAGCACATCGCACATCTGTATGTAAAAAGCTTGTACTGTACCAGACCACAAAGTCCTGACAGGCCAATCGCTTATAAGCAAAATCTTGGGTCTTCAACAGGTTAAGCCCAGTCCCACAGCAACAACTTGCTTTGTGCTCACAAATTCAGAATCAGTTTGAAAACACCTTTTCTCTGTTTCAGTACTCAGCACATTTATATATAACTCCCCATAAATGGGGGTTCCCAAAAAGTCTTCCAGGAGCTTGCCTGAATGCTCCAAGTCTGGGCGGTGTTCGGTGTCTGAGATGTTTAAATGTGGTTCCAAGTGAGTGCTATTTGAGCCTCCACGTATTGCCTCTTTAAGAGCTGTCTGCTTGCAGACTTAATTAGTTAATATGGGGACTGTGTATTTAATGCTCAAATCCTAAGTTAAAGAAGCAATTCGCTCCGCTTATGCCGTCGCTACATGTGCAGAGGGAGCCTTGTTGAAAGATATAACTGTTTGCCAGAAATCATTTAGAGTGACTGAGAAAATGTAGTTTGTCTAACCTGTCTTTATTTTAGCATGAACTGCTTCAGTGTAGCTCTTTCATTTTTGTCCTGAACTGCTGTGCTGGGCCAATTGGGTTAAGCGAGCCCTAAAATGGAGCCTGTGGATGAATCAGAACTTGGACTCTTAATTTTGAGCCAGCCACAAGGGATTGTATGAGCAGTGACTCTGGGAAATGTAGTTTTGACCTTGGCACCTTTTCCCACCAACAGAGGAGTCTTATTGTGAGTGACAGCGAACCAACCAACAGAATGGCGTGGAGCTAAAGAAAATGCCCTGCTCTGTGACTGGAAAGCTCAGATCAGTTGTGACAGTGAGCGAGAAGGAGCTCTGTGCTTCTACGGTGTATACTTTCAGAGGAAGCACGTGGTGAGGCCCTGAGGTTCGGCCTGCAGCTGTTGCAAGTGCCAGTTCGGACTGAATCCAATTGTGAGGAGAAAGAAGGAAGTCTGAAGAGTGGAAACCAGGCTCACCCCTGTAGAAACGGGAGAAATTGCTGAATCGTGCTCGGTCCTGTCAGGAACTGAAGCTGCTGTGCGTGCTCCCAGGTATTTTGCAGTAATTGCGATCGGGATCGAGAAGCACCCTGCCTGGTATAGTACTTTCCTTTTACATATGAATGTGCGTAGTGCTTGTGGGGAATCACTATTTCCAATCCCCCATACTGTGTGCTGTGTGCTGAAGCTGGAAGCAAACCCCAGCTTAGCTTGGACTAAATACGTTTGCTATCAACTGCAGTGGGGTCCAGTCACAAGGACCTTGTCTCCATGCCCTGTTGTTCTGGCAATCCAGAAGAACATCTACCATCCGGTCCTCAGCTTGGGTATTGTGAGTACAAATCAGGGTATTCCCCTGCAGTCTGTTTTCAATCACAAGTGTGTCATCTAATTCTTGATGTTTACCTGCTTCATGGACTGAGCCATCCGGCTCGGATTGCAATTGGGTGTTGTGCATATATTTTCTTCTACAGGGCCCCATCCATCTGCACCTGCCGGCCAACCCTGGGCAACAGACCTGGCTAGCCCCCCCCAACCTGGGTACCCAGAGTGTGACTTTTCAGACCCTGTATGTGTGCACAGCACTGTGATTTAATGCCACCAATTAACCTGATTTCCCCTCCGTGCTACTGCCCCTAAATAAATCAGATTTGTTATTATACTATATACTGTCTGTGGTGTTGGTACTTATGGAACCAGTATTGTGTTTTGCTGCGATGTTGTTTAATCTTATTTTACAGGAGGTCCTCAGAGAGCGTGCTGCAGAATCAGTCTCGAGGGTAAGTGGTATCTGTATGAGTGAACAGTGTATACATGGGGTATAGGGGCTGTAACTCCGGGACTCTGTGAGCCACTAGAGGGAATAAAGGGGTCTCAGTGTCCCAGAGGGCTGTGACCAAGCTAATCTTACCACTACAAACCCTGACCTCTGGGTGGAGGCACCCCTACTAGGGACCTAGGCCCCTCAACCTCTCCGTAGTCAAACAGGCAGGGTAGTAGCCTCGGATAGCACCATCTAGGGGTTACATCTGGGAGGCTCACTGCTGGGATTTTGTGTCCTCTAGTGGCCACATTTATGAACCACTATTAAAAAATAAATGGGTACCCGGCAGAGTGGCTGTGCACTGGTAGGTGGAGTTGTGTACTGGGAGGAGATCAACCCCAAAATGCTATGCTTATCCTGGACATTCCCTAGGTATCAAAACGGACACTGTACAGGAGTACTTTCCAAGGTGGAAGGTTTACAAACCCTGTGGTGGTGGGTCGACATGCTGATCTGCTCCCCACACTTTCAAGGCCTAGTAGAGTATAAGGACCCCATAGATAGCTCCAAAGTGCCACAGACTATTACTCCCAGGGAGCCCTCACTGCCTGGAGAGATAACTAAGGACAGTAAAGACCTGGGGAAATGAGCCTCCCACTATCTGAAACCTTTGAGGAGAAATATGCTAAGTTGTTGCTGGAAGGCGGAAAACTGTGGAGGACTTAAGAAGTTATTTCTGCCACCTGGGGTGTTCCTCCCCAATACCCACTGCCGCTCCAGCACCCATTATTGCTCCTCTTCTGTGGCTGAACCAATACAGGCTCCTATTTCTGCTGCCATAAGTCACGACTCTTACACGAGGTTAAGGATCTTCTCTGGCACCCTCCCACCCCAGGGGAGGATGATTGGGACACCTGGATAGATTGTGTTGGCCCCTGATACCAGAATGGCAGTGTGCAGAGGCTGAGAAATTAAAAAGAATCATAGAAGTCTGAGAGGTCCTGCCCTAGAGACCATTACATTTTGAGGTCCACAAATCCTGATGCATCTGCCCAGAAGTACCTATCTGCACTTGAAGGCAATTTTGGGAGCATTGAGTCAGGGAGAGCCTGATGTGGAAATTTCAAGGTACAAAACAGTGGCCAGGGAAAGTTTATCTGCATATGTTACTCACCTGGAAAGAGCTTGGCAGAAGGCTTTACGAAAAGGTGGGGTAGCCACCAGTGACTTAAACTGTGAGATGGGGCACCTACTACAACACGCAGCATTCTAAATTGCAGCTCCTTCAATTAAGGCTCCCAGACAGAAGGGGTAATCCACCGGACTATTGTGACTTGATAAAAGAACTTGGGGAGGTTGAAGATGAGGAGGAATTTTAATTCTGGGGTGAGCGAGCCCAAGTGATCACAACATCGGAAGGTCCTTGTGAAGTGGGGACCAATAAGGGTGTGTCACCATGGGGTGAACTGCTGAGAGGTTCAGGAAATAAAAACAGTCTGTTTATGAAGGCGCCCTGCAAGTACAGACCCTGACCTCATCCGACTGCATCTGCTATGGGAGTGGGGGTACCCACCATGCATCTCCTGCTGACAACAGCTCAAAACTCAATGTCCTGACCACGGAAGTGGGAAATTGATGAGATGTCTCCAAATGCTTATCATGCCGCAGATAGAGATGGCACCAAGGTTTCCAATTAGTAGTACCCTGCCCTGGCTCCCAGTGTGACGCCTCGGCCAGCTCAAACTCCAGAAAGTATGTTTTCTCATAATTGTGGGAAGGATGGGCACATGAGAGAATGCCGGTCCCCAAAGACACAGACAAAGTTGCATATAGGCTACAAGGAAGCTTGGGAGAACAAATCAGTGGTTAAGAGGTGCATGAAATTAGCCCACTGAGGGCCCCAAAATGATAACTCATCCTTTGTGGCAAGGTCAGTTGCCCAAACCCCTGCTACCGCCTCTCCAGACTGGTCCAGAATAGTGGGTCCCTCCATGGAGACCACTGTAAAAGGTGAATGGAGTGTCTACAAGAGCTGTGTTAGACAGTGGCTCCCAAGTGACAATTATGTTCCAAGACTGGTATCAGAAGCATTTGTCTGATGTGCCCCTTACAACCGTTGGAGGGCTGCATGTCTGGGGGTTAAGTGAGAAGGCCTACCCTACTCTGGATATGTCCAAATTTGGCTTCTTTTCCCACCTCCATGGCTGGGTGGCCGAGCAAGTAGAGACTCTGCCCTTAGTGTGTCCCCTACCGGACAGTATGATGGGTTCCTCTACTAATTGGGACTACTGCATATGTTTGGATGGCTGGCACAGTTGTGTTATGAAAACAGGGGTCCAGGACTGGTAGAGCTCTAAGAATTCGCCTTGATCAGGAAGGCCTACGATGCCCAGAGAGATGCTGACAAAGTGGAACCAGAGGAACCGGTTAGAGTTGTCTGAAAAAGGATCCTGAGTCTCTGATCCTCGCTAAATGCCCAGTGTACCTTATAGGAGAGGTCCACATCAGAAAGGATGTCAAGAATAAAATATTAATGTTGGATGCACCAGGTGATGGAAATTGCCAGAGGGACTGCTGGTCAAGCCTAGTATTTTGCCTGCTAGAGCCCATGCTTATGCCAGAAGGGCAATGGTTGAAGTTCATAATGTGTCTGACAGAGAGATTCCAGTAAATAGAGATTGACCCTGGCTAATGTGCATTGTGCAGACACTGCAGTGCTACCCGGTAGCAAGAGTTCAGGAAGAATGACAGAGTAATGCCTGACTTGTTTGATTTCAGTGACTCGTTGCCAGCTGAATGGAAAGTGAGGATCAGCGAGAAGCTTGCCCAAAGAGACCAGGTGTTTTCTTTAAAGGAATGGGATGTAGGATGCATGCAAGGAGCTGAGCATCATATCCGGCTGCATGATGAAAGGCCATTTCATGAGAGGTCTCGACACCTGGCACCTGCTGACATAGATGATGTGAGACGGCATCTGCAAGAGATGCTTGCTGCTGGTGTAATACAAGAATCCAGAAGCCCATATGCTTCACCTATCGTGGTAGTGAGGAAAAAGAATGGGACAGTAAGGATGTGTGTGGATTATCGCATCTTGAACCAGTGAACTATTCCTGATCAGTACACAATGCCCCGCATTCAGGATGCCTTAGACTGCCTGAACGGTAGTAAGTGGTTCTCTGTGTTGGATCTTCGCAGTGGGTACTACTAGATCCCGATGGCCCCAGAAGACCGTGAAAAGACAGCCTTTATCTGTCCACTTGGTTTCTATGAATTCATGAGGATGTCTCAAGGGATTTCAGGTGCCCCAGCCACTTTTCAGTGGCTGATGGAGCGTGCAGTGGGGGACATGAACTTGTTAGAGTGCCTGGTATACCTAGATGATGTTATTGTGTTTGGCAGCTCACTGGAGGAACATGAGAGCAGATTGTTCAAGGTGTTGGACCGACTGGAAGACTTTGGCCTTAAACTATCCATCGATAAATGTCAGTACTTCCAAACCTGTGTAAAGTATGTGGGACACATAGTATCCGCCTAGGGAATAGAAACAGACCCGGGTAAAGTTGAGGCCTTGACCACATGGTCACAGCCCCACAATCTAAAAGAACTGCAAAGATTCCTGGGATTCTGTGGTTACTATCTTCGGTTCATTAAGGACTATTCAAGAGTGATTCCTCCTTTACTTAATCTTACTCAAGGTTACCCTCCTACTAACAAAAAATATAAGAGGTCAGTTTCTTCTGAGCCTGAGAGAGTGTATTTCCGTCCTAATGAATTATTTGGAGCCAGATGGACACCTGAGTGTGAAGCTGCTTTTCATGAGATATATATCAACTTACCCATGCTCCCTTCTTGCCTATGCAGATCCAGCAAAGCCCTATGCCTTGCACACTGATGCTAGCCTGCAAGGCTTGGGGCTGTATTGTACCAAGAGCATGAGAATTGCCTGAGGCCAGTGGCCTTTGCCAGTAGAAGCCTGACCCCATCCGAGAAAGAACTATCCCTGTACATAAGTTAGAGTTCCTAGCTTTAGTGAGCCATTGTTGACCAGTTCCATGAGTACTTGTATGGGGCTAAGATACTAGTAAAAACTGACAATAATCCTTTGACCTATGTGCAGACTTCAGCTGAGTTGGATGCCACTGGCCATAGGTGGCTTTCTGCATTATCTACATATGACTATGCTGTTGAATGCAGAGCAGGCATGAACCACATAGATGCTGATGCTCTCTCCCAGAGGCCTGTTCCCAGAATGACTGGGTCAGACTGTCAGAACCTGATATTTGAGCACTCTGCCAGAAGTTTGACAGGAGGAACAAATGTCCACGGACACAGTGGACTGTATGGTGGATTGTTTGGGACCCTCAGAGAATTACATACCTGCTGCTTATTGCCACTTTTCTGCAATAGACATTGGTGCACTGCCCCAGCTGGACAATGACAGTATTCAACGGGCTCAGTCCCGAGATCCCATAATCAAATCAGCTTTAGAAGCCCTCTTCGCAGGGAAAGATATGTCCAAATTACACTCCACTGATTTGAGAACTGCATTGTTATACAAGGAAGGTCCTAAGTTGAAACTGTTCAATAGGCTGTTATACAGAGAAACAGTAGACAGAGGGGGACAAATAGACAAACAACAACTAGTGCTGCCCACTGCCTTTCGAGACTCAGTACTGAGGTCCTTACACAACCACATGGGGAAGTTTGGTATAGACAGAACACTTGACTTGGTGAGATCCAGATTCTATTGGCCTAAGATGGGGGCTGATGTTGAGCAACACATTCAAACTTGTAGTCTCTATTTACAGAGGAAAGCCCTGCCTCAGAGGGCTGCCCCCTTTGTCAACATCACCACCAGTGCCCCCATGGAGCTGGTCTGTATTGATTTCCTGAGTTTGGAGTCAGATCAAAGAAATATTAGTAATGTGCTGGTGGTCACTGACCATTTTACGAGATATGCCCAAGCTTTCCCCCACCAAGGACCAGAAGGCATCCACTGTGGCAAAAGTACTTGTAGGAAACTGTTTTGTTCACTATGGGGCTCCACAAAGAATCCATTCTGATCATGGGAGAGTGAGAGTCGCTTGATCAAAGAGATGCTTTCTCTGTGGGGAGAGCAAATGTCCAGAACCACCCCTTACCACCCCCAGGGGGACCCACAGCCTGAACGTTTCAACTGCACTTTGCTAGATATGCTAGGCACCCTCCACCCAAAGGACAAGCCTAGATGGAGCCAACAAATTAGTACCCTGGTACATGCCTACAACTGCACCAAAAGTGATGCCACTGGGTTCTCCCCCTACCGCCTGATGTTTGGAAGAGAAAGCTTGACTGCCGGTAGATGTATGTTTTGGAGTTTCTCCTGATGGGATTCGAGCTGACAACTATTTACAGTATGTGCAAAAATTAAAGGCCCAGCTAAATCATGCGTACCAACTGGCTCAAACCATGGCTGCCAAAAGAAATCTGGCCAACAAAGAAATGTATGATAAAGGTGAAAGCACAGGAACTCCAGGAGGGAGAATGGGTATTGCTAAGAAATCTGAAACTGCATGGCAAACATAAGATTGCTGACAGATGGCACCATCTCCCTCACATTGTAGTGGGCAAACTAGATGATCTGCCTGTGTACAAAGTAAGGCCTGAGAATAATTAAAAAGATGTGAAAACAATGCATAGAAATCATTTACTGCCCATTGAACAAATCTTGATTGAGTCTGAACCCCCAGAAAATACTCCCCCTGGACCAGTGACTAGAGCTGCTGCTAAGCAAAAATCAAGAAAGCCTGTACCTACAAAGGCTGAGTTAAAGTGTTCCCCTCCACAAGTCCCAGCTGAACATGACTGTTAGTCCATGTCAGAGGAAAGAGAGTGTGGCTTTGAATACTACCCTTCTTACGAACTGAGTCAATTGTTTCGGGGCAATCCCTAGTCAATCCTGGAGATGAAGCTGGTCTTCTGGACTGTCTAAGCCCCAGCTTTGTCCCTGGAGCCAATGCTCCAGAAAGTGAAGTGCAAAGCATCAAGTCAGATGATATGGAATCATTGTGTATGGTTGAACTGTTTGAGTTTTCAGAGGAGGAAAATGATGGACTGGGACAAACTGGTGATATACCAGAACAAGAAGAGTGTGTTGAGTGCCCTTATAATTCGTTGTCAGTATCAGAAAACTCCCCATGTGAGCCAAGTGTTGAGGACTCAGAGATTGTAACTGCTGGAGCTGAAAGTGCCCCAAGTTCTAGCCTCTCTACCCCAATGGAGACTCCCCTGACAAGTGAGGACAATGCTGAAAATGAGGCTCAGGGTGCAGAGGCTGTAACAGTTCCCCCTAGAAAGACTGGTCGAGCTATAAAGCCTGTGGTGCACCTCAGTTATGATTCCCCTGGGAGGCCTATGGACTTCTCTCTCAATGTTGTCCATAAAGGAGTGTATGTGTCCCCGAGCTCATTGCCCAAACTGAAACAGAGAAAGCCTGCCCCTGCCAATATTGACTCATGGGTTCCTCCCCAGCCAACCCAAGAAATCTGGCCAACAAAGAAAGGTATGATAAAAGGTGAACGCACAAGAGCTCCAGGAGGAGAATTGTGTATTGTTAAGAAATCTGGGACTGCATGGCAAACACAAAATTGCTGACAGGTGGCATCATCTCCTCACATTGTAGTGGGTAAACTGGATGATCTGCCCATGTACAAAGTAAGGCCTGAAAACAATTCAAAAGATGTTAAGACAATGCATTGAAAACATTTGCTGCCCATTGGCCAAATACTGATTGAATCTGAGCTACCAGAAGTTGCTCCCCCTGGACCAGTGGCAAGGGCTGCAGCAAAACAGAAGCAAAGAAAGCCTGCCCCTGCCAATATTGACTCATGGGTCCTCCCCAGCCAACCCAAGTTGAGAATGACTGTCAGTCTGTTTCAGATGAAAGTGAGTGCAACTACGGTTACTACCCTTCGTACAAAGTAAGTCAGCTGTTTCAAGGTAACCCCCTGATCAATTATGGAGATGAAGCTGGGCCTTCTGGACTGCCTAAGCCCCCAGCTTCGTCCTTGGAGCCAATGCTCCCTGAGAGTAAAGTGCAGAGTATCAAGTCGGATGAAATGGAATCACTGTGTATGGTGGAACTGTTTGAATTGCCCGAGACAGAGGCAGATGCTCTGAGTCAGACCTGTGACATACCGGAACAGGAAGAGATTTTTGAGTGTGATGATAGTTCCCTGCCAGTGCCAGAATGCTCTCTATGTGAGTCAAGTGTTGTGGATTCAGGATTCAGAAATTGCAAACTCTGGAGTTGAAAGTGCTCCAAGTTCTGACCCTTCGACCGCGATGGAAACTCCCCTGACAAGTAAAGACAGTGCTGAAAGTGAGGCTACCGGTGCAGAGACTGTAATAGTTCCCCCTAGAAAGACTGGTCAAGCTGTAAAGCCTGTGGTGCACCTCAGCTATGATTCTCCTGGGAGGCCTATGGACTTGCCTCTCAATGTTGTCCATAAAGGAGTGTATGTGTCCCAGAGTTCATTGCCCAAACTGAGCATAAGTGCTAACTCCAAGTTAATTGTGTTGCCCTCTAGGTATGGTGCCCCTGCCCTATCCAGCCCCAAGGTAGCTGATAGGGAAGTCCCCCTCTCTTCAGGTTTCATGTGCAGGAGGTAATAACTTGAGTTATGGCACAATGTGTGATTAATACTGTGAAAAAAAGTGATGTACTGAAAAGTTTCAGAAATGTGTTTCTGGTAAGGTGATATGTTGACTGATGATTACATGTATAAGCCTAATGTGATATTGATGTAAATGTATATGGTTGTATTGAAATTTGTGGGGGTATTTCCTTGATGCGAATGCCAAGTTTTCCAGGCCAGGAAGGGTGTAACCCCCCCTGCAAATGCCTGCAAATGGGGTTCCCAAAAGTCTTCCAGGAACTTGCCTGAATGCTCCAAGTCTGGGCGGTGTTCAGTGTCTGAGCTGTTTAAATGTGGTTCCAAGTGAGTGCTATTTGAGCCTCACGCATTGCCTGTTTAAGACCCGTCTGCTTGCAGACTTAATTAGTTTGTATGGGGGACTGTGTATTTAATGCTCAATCCCACCTGTTGCTGCCAATGCGTCCGCTTTCGCTGCCGCTGCATGTGCAGAGGAAGCTCTTGTTGAAAGAGTTAACTGTTTGCCAGAAATCATCTAGAGTGACTGAGAAAATGTAGTTTGTCTAACCTGTCTTTATTTTAACATGAACTGTTTCAGTGTAGCTCTTTCATTTTTGTCCTGAACTGCTGTGCTGGGCCAATTGGGTTAAGGGAGCCCTAAAATGGAGCATGTGGACGAATCAGAACTTGGATTCTTAATTTTGGGCCAGCCACAAGGGGATTGTATGAGCAGTGACTCTGGGAAATGTAGTTTTGACCTTGGCGCCTTTTCCCACCAACAGAGGGAGTCTTATTGTGAGTGACAGCCAAACCAACCAACAGAATGGTATGGAGCTAAAGGAAATGCCCTGCTCTGTGACTGGAAAGCTCAGATCAGTTGTGACAGTGAAGAGAGAAGGAGCTCTGTGCTTCTGCGGTGTATAGTTTCGCGCGGGAAGTGCGTGTGAGGCCCTGAGGTTCAGCCTGAAGCCATTGCAAGTGTCAGTTCGGACTGAATCCAATTGTGAGGAGAAAGAAGGAAGTCTGAAGAGTGGAAACCAGGCTCACCCTGCAGAAGACGGGAGAAATTTCTGAATCGCTCTCGGTCTGTCAGGAACTGAAGCTGCTGTGTGTGCTCCCAGGTATTTTGCAGTAATTGCGATCGGGTTTGAGGAGCAGCCTGCCTGGTATAGTACTTTCCTTTTACATATGAATGTGTGTAGTGCTTGTGGGGAATCGCTATTTACAATCCCCCATGCTGTGTGCTGTGTGCTGAAGCTGGAAGCAAACCCCAGCTTAGCTTGGACTAAATACGTTTGCTATCAACTGCAGTGGGGTCCAATCACAAGTACCTTGTCTCCATGCCCTGTTGTTCTTGCAATCCAGAAGAACATCTACCATCCGGTCCTCAGCTTGGGTATTGAGTACAAATCAGGGTATTCCCCTGCAGTCTGTTTTCAATCACAAGTGTGTCATCTAATTCTTGTTGTTTCCCTGCTTCATGGACTGAGCCATCCGGCTCCGGATTACAATTGGATGTTGTGTATATATATTTTTTTCTACAGAGCCCCATCCATCTGTACCTGCCGGCCAACCCTCGGCAATGGACCTGGCTAGCCCCCCCCAACCTGGGTACCCAGAGTGTGACTTTTCAGACCCTGTATGTGTGCACAGTACTGTGATTTAATGCCACCAATTAACCTGATTTCCCCCTCCGGTGTTACTGCCCCTTAAATAAATCAGATTTGTTGTTGTTATACTATACACTGTCTGTGGTTTTGGTACTTATGGAAACAGTATTGTGTTTTGCTGTGTATGTTGTTTAACCTTATTTTACAGGGGGTCCTCAGAGACGTGCTGCAGAATCAGTCTCGAGGGTAAGTGGTATCTTCATGAGTGAATAGTGTGTATACGTGGGGTATTGGGGCTGTAACTCTGGGGTACTGTGTGAGCCACTAGAGGGAATAAAAGGGGGTCTCAGTGTCCCAGAGGGCTGTGACCAAGCTAGTCTAACCACTACAAACCCTGACCTCTGGGTGGAGGCACCCATAGGACCTCAACCACTCAACCTATCCGTAGTCAAACAGGCAGTGGTAGTAGCCCTTGGATAGTGCCACCTAGGGGTTACATATACCAAAGTTCCTACATTACCAGGCAAAATACTCCCAAACACAGTCGCAACTCTCTGCATCCACTGGGACTTAAAATGAACAGGAGTTCCTACCAGACTGATCGTGATACAGCAAAATTTTCAATCCTTTGCAGGTTGAGCCTGGTCACACGTCGGTGTTGTCTTCCACTTTCACAAACTCGGAATTAGTCCAAAAGTATTGTTTCTTCTTCCTCTTAATGCTGAGAACAAGCAACAGGCCAGAAGTCAGGCCTTCAACGCGGTTCCCGCACGAATTACTGTGCGACAACAGCTGCTCGAACACACGAGCTCTTCACTCTACAACTCCCAAACAGATCTGGCTTTCCAGCAGACAGCTTAGGGGCTTTCATTCAGATCCAAAAGGTTCGATTGGTCAGTCCAGTTGTCAATCACGATAGGGTTCCCTCTATAGGTGCAAAAAAGGCACCAAGAATCCAAAACTACATTACCCAGAGACACCTTCCATACAGTCCCATTTCCACAGGCTCTAACTGAGAGTCCCAGTCCCGACTGGCCCAAAGCAAGCTCCATTTTAGAGTCCTCAAACACGTCCAGTTCGCAGTCCGGGACCAAATGGTGGGCACAACAGAAACCATTATACATGAACAAACAATCTATCTCAACCCTTAATGAATAGAATACAATTTATATAGCTCTTTAACAATCAGTGTGTATTTTTATTTATCAGTGAACACAATCTTAATATATTAAATATTTGATATCACAACAATGTTCTGAATCACTCCACTATATTTCTCAAACACTTCTTGTAACGTTTCAGAACATAAGTTCTTTCATCAGACAGCGGAGCTTTTTTTATTCTGTAAATGAATCAAGAAAAAGAAGAAGAGCTAGTAAACTTAATTATATATATATATATAGATTATAATTACTGAAATACATTCATAGGTGGAACTAACCTGCTAATAGTCAATAAACTTGATGGGTGATTATGTTAATGTGCGGCGTTAGCTTTAAATGGGGGGGGGGGGTCGAAAAGCTCACCACAGTTTCATTAATGTTTTCAATTACCCCAAAATATTCTTTTTCTGTAATAAAGAATAAAATAGATGTAAATCTTTGTAAATCTTAAAACATTTCTCAATGAATTCACCAATACTTGTATACGGAAATAATCCTTACTGAATACGTTATATTACTTGGTGCACTATCTGCGTCCTCTGTGTTAAGTGCTTGACTATCCCTCTGTAAGAGAGAAACAAAGTGCCTTTATAAAAAGAATTTAAATCAACTACTAGTTTCATAAAATATTCAAAAAGTGTTAACATTATTTAAATTAAATGAGGATATTACCTCAAATCAAGAAAAATATGTTCTTAATGTGGAAACCGGACTATATATGTCTCCGTTATATCCAGCATTCACTAGAAGCAATGAAAGCATTTTAATCACAATGTCATACAGATAAGTTAACTCATCTTATATATTCCAAAGCATGGAGAACCCTTACCATTAAATATTTATGCTTCAACTGCCAGAACACACTTTAAGTTGGTTATGCCACAGTGAAATGAGTTTAAGCCTCCGCCATTAACAGATCATGCCAAGTACTCTATCTTGCTCCAAACTACCTGAACAGGTGCTCAATGAAGAAGAAAGGGCTGGACCTGGCAGGTATACACACAAGTGTGTAAACATCACTATGTGATGAAACCTCATGGTCCAGTCATATAAATGAAAACTCCACCTATTTAGTAGAGCTCCTCCTCTCTTCCACGTACTTAACTTAGTATCAAATGTTACACTGATACGCTGGAAAAATCAAACACAGCCTATTCAAGCCACATGAGTTACATATTTTAAAATATGATAGTATATAAAAATATAAGAATTCTTCGGATACAGGAAAAATAAATAAATAATTAATCATAACAGGTCCAACTGAGTATTTCATTAAGTCCATTTCGGCAAATGAGTTCTCAAAGTAAATATCCACCACGCTTCTCGTTTAAGTAAAATTCTTTATCTGTCGCCACCTCTTGATAACTCTGTATTCTCTCAATTCAAGAATTTTAAACTTGAAATCTGGTGGTGTTTTTCAACAAAGTGCCTTGCTAGTGGACATTGTGAATCTTGTCTTTGTATAGTACTTTTGTGTTCTGTAATTAAAATTTTTAAAGATCTAGTGGTTTCAACAGTGTAATACAGAGAACATGGACAAACTATACAATAAATAACATAATCTGTATTGCAAGTTATGAAATCCTTAATGTGATATTCTTGATCATCCCAAGTACTTTTGATAATCTTAGTTTTTATACCATTGTTACAGTGGACACAATTTCCACAAGGAAAAAAACCTTTTATGTCACTTTTTAACCAGCTCATTCCTTCCTTTTTTTGTCTCCAATGTTGTGTTGTTATGATCTTATTATGTATAGTTATTGTTCTCCGCGCTGTAACCCAAGGTTTCCGTTCAAAGATCTTTTGTCCAGTTTCAGTACTTTGTGAAATATTGCAATTTGATAGTATTATATGCTTTATTCTACCAAAATTCTCAGAGAACTTTGCTGACATAGTGATTTTTTCAGTGGTGGGACATGAACTTGTTACCCTTCCTAATAATAAATTTCGCTTTTTGAATTAACCCTTAATTTAGCTTTATCCAGAGTTTCTTTGGCGATCTCGATTCACAAATCTTTCAGTAAGATCATTAAGATTTTTTCATAGATTTCAGAAATACTTGTATTGTGTTTAACTCTTAGCATTTTGACTATAAGGAATATTTTGTTTCAAATTTTGGGATGAAAACTTTTGAATGTAATATAGTGTTTTTAGTAATCTCCTTCCTATATAAATCTGTTAGAAATTTACCATTTCTTTTTATAATTTTTAATCTAAATACGCTTATTTCATCAAAATCATGAGTTATTGTGAAATTCAAATTCTTATTGGATTGTTCCAAATAGAAACATAGAAACATAGAATTTGACAGCAGATAAGGACTGCTTGGCCCACCTTGTCTGCCCATTTTCCTACCTAACAGATAAGCTGCAGATCCTAGTTAACTAACAGTTTATTTCCTCCTACCCCCCCACTAGGACTGCCTTATGTCTGTCCCATGCATTCTTGAATTCCCCCACTGTTCTTGACTCCACGACCTCCTCAGGGAGGCTGTTCCATGCATCCACAACCCTCTCTGTGAAAAAATACTTCCTCACATTACCTCTGAGCCGTCCCCCTTCTATCTTCAAATTGTGCGCCCTTGTTCTTGCACATCTCTTTTTCTGAAAGATGCCACTCTCTTGGACTTTGTTGATTCCCTTGAGGTACTTGAAAGTTTCTGTCATGTCCCCTCTCTCCCCCCTTTCCTCAAGGATATACATATTAAGCTCCTTTACACTTTTCTTTGTATGTCTTCTGGTGCAGACCCTGCACCATTTTGGTTGCCCTCCTCTGGGACAGCCTCCACTCTATGTCTTTGTGGAGATGGGGTCTCCAGAACCGAACACAGTACTCCAGATGGGGTCTCACCAACTGTCTGTACAGAGGGATAACAACTTCCTGTTTTCTACTATTGATGCCTCTCCCTATGCATCCCAGTATCCCCCCAGCCTTCCTTACTGCCTTTTCACACTGCTTGCCCACCTTTAGGTCATCTGATATAATTACCCCCAGGTCCCTTTCCATTTTACTGTGGTGTATCTCACTCCCATGTGTACTCTTCCCTTGGTTTTAATTTCCCAGGTGCGTTACCTTGCACTTTGCATTGAATCTGAGCTGCCATATGTTTGACCATTCCTCCAACCTTGCCAAGTCCCTTCTCATCCTTTCCACCATCTGGTGTATCAACCCTGTTGCAGATCTTTGTGTCATCTGCAAAGAGACATACTTTTCCTTCCAGTTCCTCTGCAATGTCACTTATAAAGACATTAAAAGGACCGGTCCAGTACTGAACTCATGTACCCCACTAGTAACCTCCTTTTCTTCAATGTGGACTCCATTTACTACTACCTTTGTGTCCTGTTGTTCAGCCAATTTTATCCAGGCTACCACCTTGGGACCCACTCCAAGGCTGGCTAACTTGTGTACTAATCTTTTGTGTGGGACTGTATCAAATGCCTTGCAAAAATCTAGGTAAGCCATGTCCACAGCCCCTCCCTGGTCTACTATTTTGGTCACTGAGTCAAAGAAATCTATTAGATTCATCTGACACGACCTTCCATCGTGAATCCATGCTGCCTTGGGTCCTGTGCCCCACTGGTCTCTAGGTACTCAACAATTCTTTCCTTCATAATTTTTAAATACAAAATAAAATAGTTTTCAAAATGGTAAATTTCTTCTACTGTTCCATCCCAAATTATTAGTATGTCATCTATAAAGCGTTTATAAAGAATGATTTTAGATGTATATGGATTTACATCTGGTTCTATGTACTGTTTCTCAAAATACACCATATACAAATTATAATATGTAGGGCTAGAGTTGCACCCATTGCTGTTCCTATCTTTTGAAGAAAGTTTTGATCCTCAAATTGAAAGCAGTTGTTTTCTAGTATCAATTTAGTTAATTGTAATAAAATTATTTTCCGGTTTATTTTCATCTCTTGTGGACAAAATAATTTAATGCTTGTAAACCTTCAGAATGGGGATGCTGGTATAGAGATTTTTACATCTAAAGTAAAACAAAGACAATGTTCAAAAGTGATATCTACTTTATTTAAATCTTCAAGAATTTGAATACAATGTTTAGTGTATTTTAAATGCACCATGTATTAGGCACTAAATGGTTGCAATAATTCTACAAAATTGATAATGGTTCTGTTTTAGAGCCTATTCCTGATATTATAGGTCGTCCAGGAGGATGTTCAATATCTTTATGTATTTTGGAAGCAGTAAAACAAAGGTATTCTAGGTGTGGTATTTATTAATTCTTCCATGATCCATTGTTCAATTATTCTTCTGTCATTTGCTTCAGTTAATATTCTCTAATATTTGTTTTCAAACAGAACATGGTATAGAATTGATCTTTTCATATGTATTTTGATCAGTTGGTTGTCATAAACATTCATTTCTATAGTCTTCACTATTCATAATGACTATTCCCCACCTTTGTCTGCTGGTTTAATTATTATTGTTTCATCCTTACCTAGATTATTTAAGGCATCATATTCGTTCTGTTTAAATTAAATTTCAACTTTTATTTTTGAATCCATTAGCATCTTATCAATGTCTAAATTAACCTTATTAATATAGCTAGTGATATTTGAGGTGCCAAAATTGATAGGATCAAACTTTGATTTAACTCCTAATGCTTGCTTAAGTAAACGCTTCATCATCTTGTGTTGTTCTATTTATATTTGATTGAGAGGAGGTTGTAATCCAAAAAACTCTTTAGTCTAAGTTTACGGTAACATTTCTCTAGATCTTGTTTAAGTTCAAAGGGATTTAACTTTTCTGTGAGACTGAATGAAAGACCATAACTTAAAACTTTGGGTTCTATAGGTGTTAATATACATGATGAGAGATTAAACTGTTAGTTCTGACGGTGTCTCGATCTGAGTTCTTGTATTTTTTCTTGATCTTTTTCCACATTTTCTGAATCTCTTTCTTTTCTGCGTGTATCTGATGGACCTGTGTCCTATGTGCCTCTCTAAGAATCCCTTTCCCCTATCAACTGTTCTGCTTGTTTGTTGCCAATTAGATCTACGGTCATCATAATATTCTCTTTCATTTTGCCATCTTCTAGGAGGGTAGAATCTATCATATGAAGTGTTATAACATCTATTAAAAAATATTCTATTAGTGAAATCTCTATATGGAATTGAATCTGAGTTTTCTGAGTCTGAAGTTACTGAACTTGTATATGACATATGAAGAGCATATGTGTTAGTATGTAATGCTGATTTTTTCCAAGAATAAGCTGTTCCATTTTTATAATCATTTAGGTCTCTTTTAAACTTGCCTATTTTAATATACTGAATGTGTTTATCATATTCCACTAGAGATTTCTCTATTTTTTCTAGAAGGGTTTTAAGTTCTGTTGATTCTACTGTTTCTTTGATTTTGGATTCTAAATCATTTATTTTTCCGAATATTTTACCTTGTTCCATTGTTAATGTTTCAATGAGAAGTAACATAAAGTCAAATGAACATTTAGAACATATACCATCCCATTTAAATTGGAATCCATCAGGGAAAATCCTAATTACGTGAACTCATGTGGCTTGAATACGCTTGTGTTTGATTTTTCCAACATATCAGTGTAACATTTGGTACTAAATTAAGTATGCAGAAGAGAGGGTGAGCGCTACTAAGTAGGTGGAGTTTCTCATTTATATGACCAGACCGCCTCATGTCACATAGTGACATTTACAAGCTTACTTGTATACCTGCCAGGTCCGCCCTTTTCTTCATTGTGCACCTGTTCAGGTAGTTTGGTGCTAGATAGAGTACTTGGCATGGTCTGTTATTGGCGGCAGCTTAAACTCATTTCACTGAGGCATAACCAACTTAAAGTGTGTTCTGGCAGCTGAAGCATAAATATTTAATGGTAAGGGTTCTCCTGCTTTGGAATATATAAGATGAGCTAACTTATCAGTATGACATTGTGATTAAAATGCTTTCATTGTTTCTAGTGAATGCTGAATATAACGGAGACATATATAGTCCGTTTCCACATTAAGAACGCTCTTTTCTTGATTTGAGGTAATATCCTCATTTAATTTAAATAATGTTAACACTTTTTGAATATTTTATGAAACTAGTAGTTGATTTAAATTCTTTTTATAAAGGCACTTTGTTTGTCTCTTACAGAGAGATAGTCAAGCACTTAACACGGAGGACACAGATAGTGCACGAAGTAATATAACGTATTCAGTAAGGATTATTTCTGTATACAAGTATTGGAGAATTCATTGAGAAATGTTTTAAGATTTACAAAGATTTACATCTATTTTATTCCTTATTACAGAAAAAGAATATTTTGGGGTAATTGAAAACATTAATGAAACTGTGGTGAGCTTTTCGCTCCCCCCCCCATTTAAAGCTAACGCGGCACATTAACATAATCACCCATCATGTTTATTGACTATTAGCAGGTTAGTTCCACCTATAAAAGTATTTCAGTAATTATAATATATATATATATATATATATATATATATATATATATATATAATGTATGTATAAAACATTGTTAAATTTACTAGGTCTTCTTCTTTTTCTTGATTCATTTACAGAATAAAAAAAACTCCATTGTTTGATGAAGGAACTTATGTTCTGAAACGTTACAAGAAGTGTTTGAGAGATATAGTGGAGTGATTCAGAACATTGTTGTGATATCAAGTATTTAGTATATTAAGATTGTGTTCACTGATAAATAAAAATACACACTGATTGTTAAAGAGCTATATAAATTGTATTCTATTCATTAAGGGTTGAGATAGATTTTTTGTTCATGTATACTTATTCTCCTTTTTTCTATCTCCCCTACCAACAATTTTGAAAAGGAACCTTGGGAAACTCATGTGTTTACTGATCTTGTTTGATTATCCTAGGAGGGGTTATATTTGAGTTTCCCTAAATTCAGGAATTATTTCCTCATTTAAATTTTCACTAGTTTGTTGGTTAAAAATCATCACTACTATGGCCACATTTGCAGAGATAGGTAAAACCACAGACAATAGCTCTACAGCAATACGTTTCAATCAGGATGACGCCAATAGAATAATGGGTCTTGTCAAAAGTAAACGTCACTTAGGACAAATTGAACCAACTAATATTCCCAAAACAATGCTTAATAAATTGGAATCACTTAAAGAATGGGAAATCAGGCTAGATTGGCATGCTGTAACTTTATTAGAATACATGAATCAAAAAAGAATACCCAGAGGTTTGAGGGTTTTGGTCGAATCTCAATTAGGATTTTCCCATGATGGATTCCAATTTAAATGGGATGGTATATGTTCTAAATGTTCGTTTGACTTAATGTTACTTCTCATTGAAACATTAACAACTGAACAAGGTAAAATATTAGGAGAAATAAATTATTTAGAATCCAAAATCAAAGAAACAGTAGAATCAACAGAACTTAAAACCCTTCTAGAAAAAATAGAGAAATCTCTAGTGGAATATGATAAACACATTCAGAATATTAAAATAGGCAAGTTTAAAAGAGACCTAAATGATTATAAAAATGGAACAGCTTATTCTTGGAAAAAAATCGGCATTACATACTGACACATATGATCTTAATATGTCATATACAAGTCCAGTAACTTCAAACTCAGAAGACTCAGATTCAATTCCATAGAGATTTCACTAATAGAATATTTTTAATAGCAGCACAGCAGCACAGCAGAGAGAGTGAGGAAGCCTCAGCTCCTTAAGACGGAGAAAGCACCGGCCAGATAAATTACATCCTAGAGTGCTGAAGGAACTTGCAGATGTCCTGGCGAACCCCTGGCAGAGCTTTTCACCATCTCTGAGGACAGGGTGGGTGTCCCAAGACTGGAAGGTGGCGATGTAGTGCCTATCCACAAGGGGATCAAAGGAGGTGGCAGGGAACTACAGGTCTGTCAGCCTGACATCGTGGTGGGCAAGGTGATGGAGGGCACTGTCAGGAGAGGCTAGGGGGACTGGATAAGTCAGGGTGCCTGGACAATAGACAGCATGGATTCATCCTGGGAAATCGTGTCAGACAAACCTGGTGGAGTTCTATGACTGGGTGACAAGTGCCTTGGACCTGGGTAGACCAGTGGATGTCCTCTTTCTAGACTTCAGCAAGGCATTTGACTCTGTTCCTCACGTGGGCCTGTTGGATAAGCTAGGAGAAATGGGGTTGGGAAACCAGATGATCAGATGGATAGGAAATTGGCTCCAGGACCAGACCCAGAGGGTCATAGTTGGTGGGATAGTCTCATCCCCAAGGAAGGTCATTAGTGGGGTCCCGCAGGGATCAGTCCTTGGGCCCCTTCTGTTCAACGCCTACCTATCTGACATAAGGACAGGAATCAGGAGTGAGACGAGTCTCTTTGCAGATGACTCGAAACTGGGGGCGGTGGTGGATGGGAAGGAGGGGAGAGTGGCCCTGCAGGGGGACCTGGAGGCTCTGGAAAGATGGTCTAGAAAGTGGAAGCTGAGGTTCAATGCAGGGAAATGCAAGGTACTCTACCTGGGGGCCAGAAACCCAGGCCAAGTGTACACCCTGGGGAAATACTACAAGTCTCAATGGCTGAGAGGGACCTAGGGGTGGTGGTGGATGTCAAGATGAACAACTCTGAGACTTGTAGGAGGGCAGCAGCCAAGGCCAACAGGATGCTGGGATGCATCACTAGGGGGATCACCTCCAGAAGGAGGGAAGTGATACTCCCTCTGTATAACTGCTTGGTGAGGCCACACCTGGAGTACTGCATGCAGTTTTGGAGGCCACACTTAAACAGGGACATTAACCTCCTGGAGAGGGTCCAGAGGAGGGCAACCAAAATGATTTGGGGCTTGGGGGACAGGACCTATGAGGAGAGGTTCGAAGAGCTAAATATGTACACATTGGAAGAGAGAAGGGACTGGGGGACATGATAGAGGTCTTCAGGTACATGAAGAGGGTAAATGGGGAGGAACAGTCAGGGTGCTTCAAGGAAGGAGGAAGGGGCCACTAGAGGGCACATGGTGGAGCTGGAGGGGAAGATTCAGGGAGAAAGGAGGAGGTGCTACTCACTGAGAGGGTGTCAAGCCATGGAATGCACTACCTAGGGGCTGGTGGAGGCAGAGACAGTGGAGGGTCTAAGAGGGGGTGGGACAGGTATAGGGAAGGGTTCTGGAAGCAAAATCCAATGCAGCAAGAATATCCAGAACCGGGAAGGGAGAAGCCAGAGAAGGTGAGGGGACAGCAAGGTCAGCACCCAGGGTGGGGCTGACCAAATGAGCAGACACGAAAGACCGTTAGGGCCTATTCTGCTGGCATTTTAGTATGTTAGTATGTTAGTATGTAATAGACATAGTAGATGTTATAACACTTCATATGGTAGATTCTACCCTCCTAGAAGATGGCAAAATGAAAGAGAATATTATGATGACTGTAGATCTAATTGGCAACAAACAAGCAGAACAGTTGATAGGGAAAGGGATTTTCAGAGAGGCAGAGAGGACACAGGTCTGTCAGATATACGCAGAAAAGAAAGAGATTCAGAAAATGTAGAAAAAGATCAAGAAAAAACACACAAACTCAGATCGAGACACCGTCAGAACTAACAGTTTTCAATCTCTCATCACGTATATTAACACCTATAGAAACCAAAGTTTTAAGTTATGGTCTTTCATTCAGTCTCACAGAAAAGTTAAATCCCTTTGAACTTAAACTAGATCTTGAGAAATTTTACTGTAAACTTAGACTAAAGAGTTGTTTTGGATTACAACCTCCCTCTCAATCAAATATAAATGGAACAACACAAGATGATAGACGTTTACTTAAGCAAACATTAGGAGTTAAATCAAAGTTTGATCCTATCAATTTGGCACCTCTAAATATCACTAGCTATATTAATAAGGTTAATTTAGACATTGATAAGATGCTAATGGATTCAAAAAATAAAAAGTTGAAATTGAATTTAACCTGAGATGAATATGATGCCTTAAATAATCTAGGTAAGGATGCACAATAATAATTAAGCCAGCAGACAAAGGTGGGGAATAGTCATTATGAATAGTGAAGACTATAGAAATGAATGTTTATAACAACTAACTGATCAAAATACATTTGAAAAGATCAATTCTATACCATTTTCTGTTTTGAAAACAACTATTAGAGAAATATTAACTGAAGCAAATGACAGAGGAATAATTGAGCAATGGATCATGGAAGAATTAATAAATACCACATCTAGAATACCTTTGTTTTACTGCTTACCCAAAATACATAAAGATATTGAACATCCTCCTGGACGACCTATAATATCAGGAATAGGCTCTAAAACAGAACCATTATCAATTTTTGTAGACCATTATTGCAACCATTTAGTGCCTAATACATGGTCGCATTTAAAAGACACTAAACATTATATTCAAACTCTTGAAGATTTAAATAAAATAGATATCACTTTTGAACATTGTCTTTTGTTTACTTTAGATGTAAAAAATCTCTATACCAACATCCCCCATTCTGAAGGTTTACAAGCATTAGAATATTTTTTGTCCACAAGAGATGAAAATAAACTGGAAAAATAATTTTTATTACAATTAACTAAATTGATACTAGAAAACAACTACTTTCAATTTGAGGATCAAAAATTTTTTAAAAAGATAGGAACAGCAATGGGTGCAACTCTAGCCCCTACATATGCTAATTTGTATATGACATATTTTGAGAAACAATACATAGAACCAGATGTAAATCCATATACATCTAAAATCATTCTTTATAAACGCTTTATAGATGACATACTAATAATTTGGGATGGAACAGTAGAAGAAATTCACCATTTTAAAAACTATTTGGAACAATCCAATAAGAATTTGAATTTCACAGTAACACATGATTTTGATGAAATAGCATATTTAGATTTAAAAATTATAAAAAGAAATGGTAAATTTCTGACAGATTTATATAGGAAGGAGATTACTAAAAACACTATATTATATTCAAAATTTTTATCCCAAAAATTTGAAACAAAATATTCCTTATAGTCAAATGCTAAGAGTTAAACTGTAATACAAGTATTTCTGAAAACTATGAAAAAATCTTAATGATCTTACTGAAAGATTTGTGAATCGAGGATACGCCAAAGAAACTCTGGATAAAGCTAAATTAAGGGTTAATTCAAAAGCACATGAGAATTTATTATTAGAAAGGGTAACAAGTTCAAGTCCCACTACTGAAAAAATCACTATGTCAACAAAGTTCTCTGAGAATTTTGGTAGTATAAAGCATATAATTCTATCAAACTGGAGTATTTTACAAAGTACTGAAACTGGACAAAAGATCTTTGAACAGAAACCTTGGGTCACAGCGAGAGAACAATAACTATACATAATAAGATCATAACAACACAACATTGGAGACAAAAAAAGGAAGGAACGAGCTGGTTAAAAAGTGACATAAAAGTTTATTTTTCCTTGTGGAAATTGTGTCCACTGTAACAATGGTATAAAAACTAAGATTATCAAAAGTACTTGGGATGATCAAGAATATCACATTAAGGATTTTATAACTTGCAATACAGATTATGTCATTTATTGTATAGTTTGTCCATGTTCTCTGTATTACATTGGTGATACCACTAGATCTTTTAAAATTTTAATTACAGAACACAAAAGTACTATACAAAGACAAGATTTATGATCTCCACTAGCAAGGCACTTTGTTGAAAGACACCACCAGATTTCAAGTTTAAAATTCTTCAGAATTGAGAGAATACCAGAGCTATCAAGAGGTGGCATTAGAGAAAGAATTTTACTTAAACGGCAAGCATGGTGGATATTTACTTTGAGAACTCATTTGCCGAGATGTGGACTTAATGAAATACTCAATTGGACCTGTTATGATTAATTATTAATTTTTTTCCCTGTATCCGATGAATTTCTTATATTTTTATATATATCATATTTTAAAATATGTAACTCATGTGGCTTGAATAGGCTGTGTTTGATTTTTCCAACATATCAGTGTAACATTTGGTATAAAGTACGTGAAGAGAGGGGAATTTACTAAATAGGTGGAGTTTTCATTTATATGACCGACCACTCCAGGGTATCGTCACATAGTGACGCTTACACGCTATGTAGTATACCTGCCAGGTCCGCCTTTCTTCTTCATTGAGCACCTGTTCAGGTAGTTTGGTGCAAGATAAAGTACTTGGCATGGTCTGTTAATGGCGGCTGCTTAAGCTCATTTCACTGTGGCATAACCAACTTAAAATGCATTCTGGCAGTTGAAGCATAAATATTTAATGGTGAGGGTTCTCCGTGCTTTGGAATATATAAGATGAGTTAACTTATCTGTATGACATTGTGATTAAAATGCTTTCATTGTTTCTAGTGAATGCTGGATATAACAGAGACATATATAGTCCGGTTTCCACATTAAGAACATATTTTTCTTGATTTGAGGTAATATCCTCATTTAATTTAAATAATGTTAACACTTTTTGAATATTTTATGAAACTAGTAGTTGATTTAAATTCTTTTTATAAAGGCACTTTGTTTCTCTCTTACAGAGAGATAGTCAAGCACTTAACACGGAGGACACAGATAGTTCTCCAAGTAATATAACGTATTCAGTAAGGATTATTTCCGTATACAAGTATTGGTGAATTCATTGAGAAATGTTTTAAGATTTACAAAGATTTACACCTATTTTATTCTTTATTACAGAAAACGAATATTTTGGGGTAATTGAAAACATTAATGAAACTGTGGTGAGCTTTTCGCTCCCCCCCATTTAAAGCTAACCTACGTTAAATAATCACCCATCAAGTTTATTGACTATTAGCAGGTTAGTTCCAGCTATGAATGTATTTCAGTAATTATAATCTATATATATATATATATATATATATATATATATATATAAAATTGTTAAATTTACCAGCTCTTCTTCTTTTTCTTGATTCATTTACAGAATAAAAAAAGCTCCGTTGTCTGATGAAGGAACTTATGTTCTGAAACGTTACAAGAAGTGTTTGAGAGATATAGTTGAGCATTCAAAACATTGTTGTGATATCAAGTATTTAGTATATTAAGATTGTGTTCACTGATAAATAAAAATACACACTGATTGTTAAAGAGCTATATAAATTGTATTCTATTCATTAAGGGTTGAGATAGATTTTTTGTTCATGTATACTTATTCTCCTTTTTTCTATCTCCCCTACCAACAATTTTGAAAAGGAACCTTGGGAAACTCATGTGTTTACTGATCACAACAGAAACAATCCAGGTTGCAAGAAAGCAGGTTAGAACAAACTGCATTTTCATTACTTCTCTAAATAATTATCAGCAAACAGTTACATCTTTCAAAAGGGCTCACTCTGGACATTTAGCGATGGCAGAAACAGAGCGATTATTCAACAGCCCAGGTGGGACTCGGGCAGAGAAACACACAGACCCCCCTTCCAAATTAATTACGACTACAATCAGGCAGCCCTTAAAGAGACAGTACTTGGAGGCTTTAAAAGCACCTAATGGCAATCACATTTAAACGGCTTAAACACCAAACACCACCCAGACCTGAACACTTAGGCAGACTCCTGGAAGTCTTTGGGATCCCCATTTGCAGGGTTACATCTGTAGGGCCGGGAACTGTGTGGACAGGTACAGTTCAGGCTTCCCAGGCTGTGAGGTATTTAGTGGTTTAGAAAATGAGGGACTGCCAGCACTGGAGACTGAAGGCCTCTGTTTATCCACAGGGCAGGTACAGAGTGGGGCAGGTACAGTTCAGGCTTCCTTACACTGTGAGGTATTTAGTGCTGGTGATAGGTGAGAGACTGCCAGCACTGGAGACTGAAGCTCTCTGTTTATCTGCAGGGCCAGGTACAGTGTGGACAAGTGCAGTTCAGGCTTCCTCAAACTGTGAGGTATTTAAGGTTGGTGAGAGTTGAGGGACTGACAGCACTGGAGAGTGAAGCCATTTGTTTATCCGCGGGCCAGGTGCAGTGTGGACAGGTACAGTTCAGGCTTCCCCACGCTGTGAGTTATTTAGTGTTGGTGAGAGTTGAGAGACTGATAGCACTGGAGAGTGAAGCCATATGTTTATCTGCAGCCTAGGTACAATGTGGACAGGTACATGTCAGGCTTCCCTGCCCTGTGAGGTATTTAGTGATGGTCAAAGGTGAGAGATAGCCAGCACTGGAAACTGAAGCTATCTGTTTATGTGCTGGGCTAGGTACAGTGTGAACAGGTATGGTTCAGCCTTCCACACACTGTAAGGTATTTAGTGCTGGTGAAAGGTGAGAGATTGACAGCACTGGAGACTACAGCCCTCTGTTTAACTGCAGGACCAGATACAGTGTGGACAAGTACAGTTCAGGCATCCCCACACTGTAAAGAATTCAGTGCTGGTGAGAGACTGACAGCACTTTACACTGAAGCCCTCTGTTTATCTGAAGGGTCAGGTACAGTGTGGACAGCTACAGTTTAGGTTTACTCATAGTGTGAGGTATTTAGTCACGGTGAAAGATGAGGGACTGCCAGCACTGGAGACTGAATGTCTCTGTTTATCCACAGGCAGGTACATTGTAGGGCAGGTACAGTTCAGGTTTCACCACACTGTGATGCATTTAGTGCTTGTGAAAGTTGAGAGACTGACAGCACTGAGACTGAAGCCATCTGTTTATCCGCAGGGCCAGGTGCAGTGTGGATAGGTACAGTTCAGGCTTCCCCACACTGTGAGTTATTTAGTGCTGCTGATGAAAGGTGAGAGACTGCCAGCACTGGATACTGAAACTCTCTTTATCTTCAGGACCAGGTACACTGTGGACAGGTACAGTTCAGGCTTCCCACACTGTCAGCTATTTAGTACTGGTGAAAGGTGAGAGACTGCCACCACTATAGACTAAAGCCCTCTGTTTCTCTGCAGGGCCAGGTACAGTGTGGAAAGCTATAGTTCAGGCTTCCTCAAACTGTGACATATTTAGTGTTGGTGAGAGGTGAGAGACTGATAGCACTGGAGACTGGAGACTGAAGCCCATTGTTCACCTGCAAGGCCAGGTACAGTGTGGACTGGTAGAGGATAGGCTTCCCCACTCTGTGAGGTATTTAGTGATGGTCAATGGTGAGAGATGGCCAGCACTGGAAATTGAAGCCTTCTGTTTATCTGCTGGGCTAGGTACAGTGTGGACGGATACAGTTTAGACTTCCCCACATTGTAAGGTAGTTAGTGCTGGTGAAAGGTGAGAGATTGACAGCACTGGAGACAGCAGCCCTCTGTTTATCTGCACGGCCAGGTGCAGTGTGGGCACATACAGTTCAGGCTTCCCCACACTGTGAGGTATTCATTGCTGGTGAAAGGTAAGAGACTGCCAGCACTGGAAACTGAAACCTTCTGTTTATCAGCTGGGCTAGGTGCAGTGTGGACAGGTATCGTTCAGGCATCCCCACACTGTGAAGTATTTAGTACTGGTGAAAGGTGAGAGACTGCCAGCACTGGAGACTGAATCGCTCTGTTTTTCTGCAGGGCCAGGAACAGTGTGGACAGGTACAATTCAGGCTTCCCTAAACTGTGAAGTATTTAGTGCTGGAGAAATGTGAGAGGCTGACAGCACTGAAGACTGAAGATCTCAGTTTATCTGTAGGGCCAGGTACACTGTGGACAGGTACAGTTCATACTTCCCCACACTGTGAGGTATTTAGCACTGGTGACAGATGAGAGACTGCTAGCACTGGAGACTGAAGCCCTCTATTTATCTGCAGGGCCAGGTACAGTGTGGACAGGTACAGTTCAGACTTCTTCACACTGTGAGGTATTTAGTGTTGGTCAAAGGTGAGAGACAGGCAGCACTGGAAACTGAACCTTTCTGGTTATCTGCTGGGCTAGGTACAGTGCGGACAGGTGCAGTTCAGCCTTCCCACACTGTAAGGTATTTAGTGCTGGTGAAAACTGAGATCAACTGGAGACTACAGCCCTCTATTTATCTGCAGGGCCAGGTACAGTGTGGACAAGTACAGTTCAGGCATCCCCACACTGTGAGGTAGTTCAGTGCTCGTGAAAGGTGAGAGACTGACAGCACTTTACACTGAATTCCTCTGTTTATCTGTAGGGTCAGGTACAGTGTGGACAGGTACAGTTCAGGCTAAACAAACTGTGAAGTATTTAGTGCTGGTGAAATGTGAGAGGCTGACAGCACTGGAGACTGACGATCTCAGTTTATCTGCAGAGCCAGGTACACCGTGGCCAGGTACAGTCCATGCTTCCCCACACTGTGAGGTATTTAGTACTGATGACAGATGAGAGACTGGTAGCAATGGAGACTGAAGCCCTACATTTATCTGCAAGGCCAGGTACAGTGTGTACAGGTACAGTTCAGACTTTCCTACACTGCAGGGTACTTAGAGCTGGTGAAAGGTGAGAGACTGACAGCACTGGAGACTGAAGCCGTCTGTTTATCTGTAGGACCAGGTACAGTGTGGACAGGTACAGTTCAGGCTTCCCCACACTGTGAGGTATTTAGTGGTTGTGAAAACTGAGGAACTACCAATACTGGAGACTGAAAGCCTCTGTTTATCCGTGAGGGCAGGTACAGTGTGGGGCAGGTACAGCTTCCCACACTGTGAGCCATTTAGTGCTGGTGATAGGTGAGAGACTGCCAGCACTGGAGACTGAAGCCCTTTGTTTATCTGCAGGACCAAGTACAGTGTGGACAGGTACAGTTCAGTCTTCCTCAACTCTGAGGTATTTAGTGGTGGTGAGAGGTGAGCGACTGCCAGCACTCGAGAGTGAAGCTCTTTGTTTATCTGCAGGCCAGGTACAGTGTGGACAGGTACAGTTCAGACTTTCCTACACTGTGAGGTATTTAGTGTTGGTGAGAGGTGAGAGACTGACAGCACTGGAGAGTAAAGCTCTTTGTTTATCTGCAGGCCAGGTACAGTGTGGACAGATACAAGACAGGCTTCCCCACACTGTGAGGTACTTAGTGCCGGTCAAAGGTGAGAGACAGCCGGCACTGGAAACCAACGCTTTCTGTTGATCTGCTGGGCTAGGTACAGTGTGGACAGGTACAGTTCAGCCTTCCCCACACTGTAAGGTATTTAGTGGTGGTGAAACATGAAGGACTGACAGCACTGGAGACTACAACCCACTGTTTATCTGCAGGGCCAGGTACAGTGTGGACAAGTACTGTTTAGGCTTCCCCACACTGTGAGGTATTCAGTGCTGGGGAAAGGTTAGAGACTGACAGCACTTTACACTGAAGCCCTCTGTTGATCTGCAGAGTCAGGTACAGTGTGGACAGCTACAGTTTAGGCTTCCCCACACTGTGAGGCATTTAGTGGTGGTGAAAGATGAGGGACTGCCAGCACTGGAGACTGAAGGCCTCTGTTTATCTATGGGGCAGGTACAGTGTAGGGCAAGTACAGTTCAGGTGTCCCCATACTGTGAAGTATTTATTGCTGGCAAAAGACGAGAGTCTGACAACACTGAAGACTGAAGCCATCTGTTTATCCGCAGGGCCAGGTAGATTGTGGACATGTACAGTTCAGGCTTCCCCACACTGTGAGGTATTTAGTGCTGCTGGTGAAGGTGAGACTGCCAGCACTGTAGACTGAAGCCCTCTGTTTATCTGCAGGCCAGGTACAGTGTGGACAGGTACAGTTTAGGCATCCCCACACCGTGAGGTATTTAGTACTGGTGAAAGGTGAAATACTGCCTGCACTGGAGACTGAAGCCTCTGTTTATCTGCAGGGTCAGGTCCAGAGTTGACAGGTACAGTTCAGACATTCTCACACTGTGAGATATTTAGTACTGGAGAAAGGTGGTAGACTGCTAGCACTGGAGACTGAAGTGCTCTGTTTATCCGCAGGGCAATGTACAGTGTGGACAGGTACAATTCAGACTTTCCCACACTGCGGGGTACTTAGTGCTGGAGAAAGGTGAGAGATTGACAGCACTGGAGACTGAATCCGTCTGTTTACGTGTAGGGCCATGTACAGTGTAGGGCAGGTACAGTTCAGGCTTCCCCACGCTGTGAGGTGTTAAAGCTTTAAAGCCTCCTCTGGGGTTTTCTCAAAATGGCTGCCATCTTTTCTGCACTAGACAAACCCTCTCAGCCTGAGATGCCCCAACTAACTGAGATGCTACCTAAACATTACGACTCTGGCAGAGCACAACTGTGCTCATACTCCTCCTGTTCTCACAGCATATAATAAGCATTTGTTAATGCCGAATGTTTGCTTGCTGGCATTGGCATTGGTAGTGTAGGAGTTAGAGAGCTGCATAATAGGAATGGCAGTGATGTATTGAACTGAAGCCAACCGACCACCACCTCCTTGCAGAGAGTGACAGGCATTGGGTGTGCCTTTCGGTCATCAGGCTTAATGGCCACACCATTTCACCACACCCTACTCTGCAGACACCGAGAAGTGTCATGGTGTGCCTTGGGGTCCTTGGCCCTTATCGCACCCCATTCCATCAGGAAATATGGTGAGATGGGTGCAGTATAGGAGAATGGGTGAACTTTAGGCTGAAGAGTCTAAGGCACACCTCCACGCTTCTCACTGGCTGCAGGGTGTGAATGAAGGTGGAATGGTGTGAGCATTACAGGTGACAATCCCAAGTTACACCCTGATGCCTGTCAGTCTCTACAGGGTGGGGCGTTATGGTTGGAAACCCTATCGCCTCAGGGATTTGTTGGTATTTTCACTCCAAATTTTCAACATGGCTTTTGTGACCCCATGTTATGAACAGTGGCAATATTAGTTCGTTAGCTGAAAGCTGATTTTGCAGAGTGACTATGGCATTTGGCACACAGGTGCGAACACATTTCGAACAGGATGTGAAAATGACAGCTGTACTGTTCATGGGAGGTGTAACAAGTGGCAATGTTGCAAATCTGCAGTGAAAACAATAAAAAACTGGTGAAGTCAATGAAAGGCAGATAGAAAGTGTGCAACGACACCCATAATGTAATTAGTTTGGGGATTTTTACAGCAGATTGTCAACACAGGCATTTTGGGACCTACGCCATGAACAGTGTCACTGTGATTTTCTTAATCTGTCCCGATCAATGATTTCCCACAGCGACCACGCATTTCTGCACTGAAAGTGTGAAAACACAGTTCCACCATGTTGTGAAAATGACAGCTGTACTGTTCATAAGAAAGTGTGGAAAATGCCAGTGATGAAAATCTGGACTGAAAATATTACAATGTCATGAACTTACGAGGGTGCATGGAAACAGTGCAATGCTCACTCATAACACAGTCATTTTATGGACTTTTTCCACCAAATTTTCAACATAGCCATTTTAAGACATCTGCTCATGAACAGTATCACTGTGATTTTCTTAATCTGTCCCAAACATTGATTTTGCACACCGACTACGCCATTGTGCGCTACATGCGTGGAACCACATTTTGGGCGAGATGTTCGTACTGCTCATGAGGAGGTGTGTTATTCCACTATACAACTTACTGGCATTTCCTCAGTTCCGCAGTCGGCTTTGAAGAGTGCAGGTGTTCCTGGTCCACCGAATATCGTCGTGCTGGACTCCGGAGGTAAGTATGGGGTGGGGGTGGTGTGGTGAGGCAGGATGCGCAGAGGGTGGGTGCAGGTGGGGGAGGGGCAAGAAGATTACGAGGGACCATTTTTTCGTTTTCAGTTTTTGTTTTGCTTTTTAACAGGAAGACGATGCGGGGCATTTGCCACTCTGTGATGGGCTCCCAGCATGGCAGCTGGAAGGCTGTTTTGGGGGGGCATGGAGCCGACTGGGTATTGGGCACCCCAGTCGGCCAAAGGATTGTTGCCACGCTGGGTGGGCTCCAGCTGGCATCTGGAAGGCTGTTTGGGGAAGGCCATGGAGGCAAAGGATTGTTTTTAACAGGAAGATGATGCGGACATTTGCCACGCTGGTGTGGGCTCCCAGCATGGCACCTGGAAGGCTGTTGGGGTGGGAGAGTGCTTCAGTTATCTGATCGTGCTCACTGAAGCAGCCTTCCTTTCAACTGTATGGCACTGCATTTTCAACTGCTGTCATGGACAGCTGCAGCATTCATTGGTGAACTGTGGCCACGCCTGCAAACTCAGTGAGGGAATTGGATGACAGGGTGCCATACCTCCAGAAACTCAGATGATGGCACTATGTTTCTTGCACATGCGTGCAAGCAAACATAATCGGAGCCAAATTTCGTCACAAAAGACAAAAGTTCATCAGCAAGCCTGCATGCCACTTTAGGCTCAGGACAGCATGGTGCAGTCAGTATCCAGAGCTGGAGGAAAAACTGCAGACTGTGAAAGCAAACCCCGACCAGCTTATGAATTCAGTCACTCAGATCAGCAAGCTATATGGTTTGGCAGGACACCGAACAAACAATGGAAACCTTGGAAGAGGTACTAAAAATGGACATGCCTTAAGTGGGGAAGAAGAGGAGTGATCCCATGTACATGGTAATGCAATTCACAGCATCTCAGGACTCACTGAGAAACCAAGCCAGAAATGCAAATATCCATATGTCGGGAGGCCATAAAATAAGGAAGGTGACCACTACTGATTTTCCTATGAAAATGGGTGGAGGAAACTTTGCACTTTATGAAAGAAGAGGAAGGTTTGTTCCTTCAGAAGGTCAACTGCATAGCACTCGGGCAGAAATCAGTGTCAGAGGGCTTGCTGCATATTATACTGTCAGTTATGGTGGGGACAGGTGCCATAAACATGATAATGGCACTGGTTCAATATGGCCCAGTACTTGTGGATGGTAAAGAGGGGTGCTGTTTTGCCAGTCATTTTGTATGCCACGAGGCAGTGCAGAAAAGGTTTGATGCAGTCTGGGAGATATTGCAGGAAGCAGAGGTAATTTACAGCATGGTTCCCCAGCCAGGCTGAGGATCCTCCATTAGAGCAGTCTACAAGTTTACTGGCCCACAGGGCACAGAAAAGCAGGCAGATCATATGGTGGCAGCCCTTGGTCAGCAGCAAGAGTAGACCGATTCAAGCAGGGTGAAGGGCCTGAATGGGAGGCTAAATGTTGTTCACTTGGGAGCTTAAGCAACAGGTTGGTTGAAAAGAGGCCAGGAGTTATATTTTGTTTTAAACTGAAATATTTGAATAGTTTGTTAGTGAAATTAGTTCTATGTGTTAAAATTATTACCTTGAATTTGAACTGATACTTGGGCTGTGATATTGTAGGTTTGGGGATAGATGTTTGGCAGGAAAATTAGAAGGTAATTTAAATGTGTTTGCCTGGTGTTTGGAGGAGGGACATTAGCTGCAATTAACTTGTCTTTAAACAGGAATTACTGTGGCTTTCATTGTTCACTTGGGAGCTTAAGCAACAGGTTGGTAGAAAAGAGGCCAGGGTTATATTTTGTTTTAAACTGAAATATTTGAATAGTTTGTTAGTGAAATTAGTTCTATGTGTTAAAAATTATTACCTTGAATTTGAACTGATACTTGGGCTAGTGATATTGTAGGTTTGGGGATAGATGTTTGGCAGGAAAATTAGAAGGTAATTTAAATGTGTTTGCCTGGTGTTTGGAGGAGGGACATTAGCTGCAATTAACTTGTCTTTAAACAGGAATTACTGTGGCTTTCATTGTTCACTTGGGAGCTTACAACAGGTTGGTAGAAAAGAGGCCAGGAGTTATATTTTGTTTTAAACTGAAATATTTGAATAGTTTGTTAGTGAAATTAGTTCTATGTGTTAAAAATTATTACCTTGAATTTGAACTGATACTTGGGCTGTGATATTGTAGGTTTGGGGATAGATGTTTGGCAGGAAAAATTAGAAGGTAATTTAAATGTGTTTGCCTGGTGTTTGGAGGAGGGGACATTAGCTGCAATTAACTTGTCTTTAAACAGGAATTACTGTGGCTTTCATTGTTCACTTGGGAGCTTAAGCAACAGGTTGGTAGAAAAGAGGCCAGGAGTTATATTTTGTTTTAAACTGAAATATTTGAATAGTTTGTTAGTGAAATTAGTTCTATGTGTTAAAAAATTATTACCTTGAATTTGAACTGATACTTGGGCTGTGATATTGTAGGTTTGGGGATAGATGTTTGGCAGGGAAAATTAGAAGGTAATTTAAATGTGTTTGCCTGGTGTTTGGAGGAGGGACATTAGCTGCAATTAACTTGTCTTTAAACAGGAATTACTGTGGCTTTCATTGTTCACTTGGGAGCTTACAACAGGTTGGTAGAAAAGAGGCCAGGAGTTATATTTTGTTTTAAACTGAAATATTTGAATAGTTTGTTAGTGAAATTAGTTCTATGTGTTAAAAATTATTACCTTGAATTTGAACTGATACTTGGGCTGTGATATTGTAGGTTTGGGGATAGATGTTTGGTGAGGAAAAATTAGAAGGTAATTTAAATGTGTTTGCCTGGTGTTAAATACTGAAAAAGCCACTGGGGTTGGGATTGAAGGGCTGGAGTATTTCTGTTTTGGGACTGAAATTTTGAAGCAACAGGAGTTGGTGGGCCTGTGACATCATACGGTACCTGGAGTCTGCTTACACACACTGTTAGTGGGACTGAACACATACTGGACTGTATGTGTTTGTGAGACTTGGGAACTTTGTTGGTGGGGTTGAAATTGGGTTTGTAAATAACTACAGTCAGTACAGAGAGAAACTGTACTCCAGGGGAAAGGGACTGAGAAAAGGGGGTGTGCTATTATAAACAGAGGGGGATAATCAGGGTGGCCATATTCCACCATGGCAGGCATCTTCGGAAGGGTTGTAGGCTGCACAGGCTGTGGGATGGCAATAATTCTAAATTGGGCCTGAGAGAGGAGGCTGCCCACTCTGTAGACAGCTATCTTGTATTAGGAGTGAGGTATATTGGTTAAGGAGTAAGCTGTGGGAGCTGGGGGTGTCCAAGGATAAGAGGTGTGGATATGGGCAGCAGAAGGGTGGGGCTGAGGGAGGCTGGGGCAACGCCTGAAATTACAGGACATTATGCTACAGCAAGCAGAAGGGGATATTAGGACAGAGGACCCTTAGATAGGGAAGTTGATGCGAAGGGAAAGCGTACAGGGTGAAAATTCTGAATTCAAGGAGACTGGAGGGGGAAAAGTCAGGAGGGGCTGTTGTGCGGAAGCCTAAAACAGCAGACTGTGGGAAGGGAGCTCCTAAGGTGAACAGTGCAAGAGAGGAAGAAGAGGGTCAGTTTAGAGATGCAGTCAGGGAAAACTCGGGTTACTTGATGGAGGCTGACATAGAGTGTCACAATAAATTTGAGATACTAAGCATCCTAGAGGGGGAGGAAGGGGTTGGTGGAAATGAGGAAACTTATACAGAGGCCGGGGGGAGGGAGTCAGATACCCATAGGGCATCACAGAACAGCTATGGAAATGGACTGTTTGTATCTTTGTTTCATGGCCAGTTTTAAATTCATATCTCAAAGCAGCAGTACAACAAACTGTGTTTTTCACGAACAGCTATTATCTATTGCACCTTCTTACAGCACTCCGAGTCTCAACACTCTTCTCATAGGCTGATGCACAAAGGAATCCCAAAATTTCGAAATCCGATCCCTCTCCTATCCTTGCTGTTCCCAGAATCCTCAGTTTTTATTTGTGCATCTTCCCTGGCTAGTCACGTTTTCATCTGGCTCTGTGCCAAGCCCTCAGGTAAGCTTAATATTTCTCGGTTTTTTACAGTTGTAATTGAAATCCCAGAGTACCTGTTAAGGCATACAGTTATCCTTACAGGTCCCTTTTAGTAAAGGGACCACTAAACCTGTTGAATTTACAAAACGAGGCTCTGTTAGACACAGCAGTCTCTGAGGCACAGGGCGTAGAAGTAGCCAAAGTGTTACTGTTATTGCTTGTTCCTGTGTTTGTTTTTTAAAAACAGAAAAAGAATCCGTAGTCATGGCTATACAGTAATCCTCCCCCCTCAGTTCACCTTGTTCAACTGAGGAGGGGAAGGTAGTGCACTTGTCCGCAAATAAGCCGCAGCCCCCCCTCCTCCCTTGTCGGCTTATCTCATTCAGCTGACAAAGGTTTGAGGCTGCCTGCATTGCCGTGGGGGTGCTCCAATTGCCCGAGGGGTCGCGGTTTACCTTGTTCAACCGCGACCACCTCCGGGGTCTTCCGACTGCTGAAAGGTGCTTTTTGTGCCTGGGGGTCGCGTTCACCTTTGTTCGACCGCGACCGCCCTCGGCCTTCCCAGCTATGTAAAGCATTTTGTAGTGCCTGAGTGCCGAATTACAGCTGTTTCACCAAACACGAGAGAGGCTCACCTGACGCTCAGAGGAGCCCTCTGGATCTCCTCGTGCTCCAACTGTGGGATCTGCTTCCCCAGAGTCCCTGGTAATCCCTCAGAAGCTCCCCTATGCATCTCCCGAGCTCCCCTGCCTTTCCCATCGCCATCTTTGCCGGAAACATCGCAAGATTTCCTCCCGAAATCTCGCGCCTTCATGAGGGAGTTTTAGGGAAGGAAGACCTTCTCAAAATGGCGGCGCCGTCCTCCCCATTTCAAAATGACGCCCGCAACTGGCCACACTCCTCTTAAAGGCACAGTACACCTACTATTGACTACACAGTACAAAGGCAATTTTAAAGGCAAATGACCCACAGGTTAACTAGTGAACACTATTAAAGGGCCAGATATCCACATTTTAAGAGAGTTTTGCCTGTTTTTTCACCTGCTCACTCCATAAATTAATAAGGGCTGGTATTTAAAGAACTAAGGTGGATGTTACCCCAGTGTTCTTAAGGGCCCGCCAAGTGGAACGAAGTCACTTTTTCTGTATTTGATCAGTTGACTATGACTTTAGCCACACATCCCTGAACAAATCCAATAACTTTATGTTTTCCAGAACCATGTCCACCATAAGATGATTGTGCAGAAAGTGCCCCAACATCTTACTCACCTCGGACTGGGAGAACTATGCTCTCTCTGCATGGTGGACTCTGAGCCTAGGAGTTCACCCACAACTTGGCCTCCACAGACGAAGATCCCTCTAAACAATAATGTATCCACCACTTCCCAAGGCATCGTGCGTAACTATTCCAAGAACTCCTGGATAGAATTGACTCCTGGGAACAAACAAAAGACCCAGGTCACCCAGTAACACCCTCCTTCCTAAGCACCCCAGGGTGAACCTACCTCACATGACTTGCCAGAGGTGTCAGAAGATGAGCACTCTGACGAAGAGGAAGAGGAACAAGAGGAGGATATGGCCGCATGTCTAGTGCCTTGAAGCTATTCCCGAACTCATTAGAGCCGATGTCAAATGCCCAGAATGGATGAGCCGGTGAAGAGCTGAACAACAGACTGGATCCCTGGTTAGGGAGAGGAAGCAATCCTCCGCTTTTCCCAGTATGCCAAGCATTAGAGAGCATATTAGCCAAGGAATGGGATGCACCAGATCCCATTAAGACTAGGGAGAAGGGAACCTTTGAGAGATGGTACCTACTTCCAGCGGACAGGAGAAACTTGGGCAACTGCCCCCCAAGTGGATGCAGAGGTCGCGTCCCTTAGCAACAAGACCGTTTGCCCTCGGAATCAGCCTTGGCCTAAAAGACCCATGGATAGAAAGGTCAATGAAATTGTGAGAAAGGTTCATGATATGATGATCATGAATATGATATCATCCATAGGCCGCCACTATTCAGCAGGGGCCGACTTCAGATGGCTAGAGGCAGTCCAACTTGACGTCCCTGAAACCAGTGCCCATAGAGCCACCATGGACTAAAGTTCACAGTAAAGAAAGTGGATGACAGGGATCAAGGAGGTCCAGCCACTCTACCATCTTTTTGAAACAATAAATTCCGACATTTCTCAGTCAGACCCAAAAGGGGGCAAGGTCACCAGGGACAGGATAGACATTCCTTTGGATTCAAACCAAATTTTTTCAGCAACAGACAAAACTTTCAAGGCAACAGGGGCAGAGGCTCCCACTTCAATGGGAAGCAAGGGTTCAGGACAGCCAAATCAAGCAGAGGATTCCGCCAATGAGAATCCGCCAGTCCAGGGCAAAACGGATGCAGTGGGAGGAAGACTACAGCAGTTCGCAACAACCTGGACCAAATCAATCAGCAACGAATGGGTCAGGCAGATCATCTCGCAGGGCTATGCCATAGAATTCAACTCAGTCCCAAGAAAGGACAGATATATAGAATCTCACATTTTCAGGGACAAAGCGACCTCGCAGCAAGTATGGACCATCCTTCACCAACTGCTACACAGCACAGCCATAAAGCCCATCCCAATTCAAGAGAGATTCTCAGGCATCTACTCCATATTCTTTCTAGTCCCAAAGAAGACCGGGACCTCAGACCCATCCTGGACCTAAAATTTGTGAACAACTTGTTGTGGTACCAAAGGTTCAAGATGGAAACCCTAAGATCCACTATCGCAGCGATATGCAGGGAGACATCTTAACCTCAATAGACCTGAAGGATGCCTATCTACACATACCATCAGACCTTCCCACCAAAGGTTCCTCCGATTCAGCATTCTGGGATACCACTTCCAATACCAATGCCTGCCATTCGGATTGGCGTCAGCCCCGCAACTGTTCACCAAGGTAATGGCACCCTGGTGGCAAAATTATGCATGGGGCATGTGATCCCATACCTGGACGACTGGTTGATACGGGTGAGAACAGTGCAACAGTCAAGGACAGCAACGGCAGAGCTCAACAGTTACTGGATCAACACGGGTGGCTCATCAACAAAGCAAAGAGCCATCTGACTCACCACAGTATTAGACCACTTGGGGCAACATTCAACACAGTGACTGGCACAGTAAGACCATCTCAGACACGCATCCAAGACGTTAACAGGGCACTGCCTGACAGTTATGCAGAAGAAGTCAACAACCATTTGGCACCTCATGCAGCTACTGGGGTCATGGCAGCATGCATAGACCTACACGACTGGGCCAGATTACACATGAGACAGTTACAATGACTACTCCTAGACAACTGGAATTACAGTCAACAGAATTATAGTTAGAGAGTAACTATTCCACCAGCAGTGCAGAAATCTCTACGTTGGTGGGCAGACCCACACACGTCCTCACAAGGGGCACAATTGGAGAGAGATACAACAAGAACCCTGGAAACAGACACAAGCCTGCTAGGCTGGGGTGCTGTTCTGGACAGACAGTCCATCTAAGGGAAATGGTCAAACAGGGAGGCAAAACTCCCAATCAACATACTAGAAACAAGAGCCATCCATCTGTCCCTCATACATTTCAAAGGTCAACTCCAAAGACACCACGTAAAAGTGCGCACCAACAGCCGAGTAGCGATGGCATACATCAACAAACAGGGAGGAACAAGAAGCAGAGCCATGGCTCAAGAGGTAGACATGCTACTGCGATGGGCAGAAAAGAACCTACTCAGTCTCACAGCAGTCCACCTAACAGGCAACCTAAACACAAGGGCAGACTGGCTGAGCAGGCAAACGCTACAACAGGGGGGAATGGCAACTTCATCCAGAAATTTTCCATGAACTCCAGAAAAAATGGGGCCCCTTCGACATCAACCTCATGGCCTCAGCGATCAACACCTAACTCCTGAACTATATGTCCAGATTCAAAGACAAGAGAGCAATAGGGGTGGATGCCATATCGACACCATGGACATTCAGAAAGGCGTATGTATTTCCCCCAGTAGCCATGCTACCCGCAGTGCTGCATAAGATCCAAAGCACGGGAAGCAATGTAGTCCTCATAGCCCCAGACTGGCCGAGGAGAACCTGGTACACTCTAATCAGAAAAATGCTAACGGACAATCCCATGAGGTTACCTTGCCAACACAATTTACTCAGGCAAGGCCCGATCTGGCACAAAAACCCTCTACCACTGAAACTGACAGCTTGGCCACTCAAAGGGGCTAGACTGTTAGGGCTAGGGCTATCAGGTACAGTGGTAGACACCTTGGTACAAGCCAGAAGGGATTCCACCAATAGGACCTATAACAAACATTGGTGGGCATTTGCTTCATGGTGCAAGAGCCAGGACTCGAAGGCTTCATAATGTAGTATTATGAACGTATTAGAGTTTCTGCAAAAGGGGTTGGAAGAGGGGTTATCAGCCTCATCTCTTCGGGTACAGATGGCCGCAGTAGGGGCCATAAGGGGAGAAACCAATGGACATTTGCCTGGAGCTCACCCCTTGATTCAAGCTTTCCTAAAAGCCATAACTCTTATCAACCACACCCCAAGACCCCTGACAGCTCCATGGCACCTCAATTTGGTACTTGACTGTCTTGCCATCCCACCTTTTGAGCCCATTGAGTCAATCCCCATATCTGTACTTACGATGAAGACCGTATTCCTAGTAGCTATCTCATCAGCCAAGAGAACTAGCGAATTACAGGCTTTATCTTATAGAGAGCCCTTTATCTGTTTCTTCCCTGACAGGGTCATACTCCGACCCATCCCATCGTTTATCCCGAAGGTGGCCAACGCCTACCACACGGCCTAAGAGATCTCAGTCCCTACCTTCAACCACCAGTTAGGGGACCCTCACAGGGAAATCCTACTCGGCTTAGACCCAGCCCGAGCAATTCAGACCTACCTGACCAGGACGGAGAATCTCCATCGGACAGACAGGTTGTTTGTTCTACTCCAAGACAATAAACAAGGTTTGGCAGCTTCCAGATCCACTATTGCTAGATGGCTACAGGAAGCCATAGCGAGGGCCTACAGGAGTGGAGGTAACACCTCTCCAGCTAACATCAGAGCCCACTCCACTCGAGCAGTAGCCACATCTTGGGTGGAACGCAACTCAGCGTTGGTCAGAGAGATTTGCCAGGCAGCAACCTGGGAGTCCCGCACACCTTTCTCAGGTACTACCGTTAGACACAGGACTAACGGTAACCTCAGAGTTTGGTCGCAGAGTGCTTCAGACAGCATTGATCCCAGTTCCTCCTCCCACCCAGGACATAGTCTAATACTGCTGTACAATCTTCCCATGTGTTGAGACTCAGAGTGCTGTAAGACGGTACGATAGATAATGGTAGTTTACTCACCTGGTAAAGGTGATTATAGGAGCACCTTCTTACAAAACTCTGTATCCCATTGCGGAGGAATATGTGTGTGTGTGTGTATATGTATATGTATATGTATATATATATATATATATATATATATATATATATATATATGTAGTATATATATATATATATATATATATAGTGATACAGTTAAGGTAAACATATAGAGTGAGACATCTAAGAATGTATCTGAAACTTTCGCTTTCTAAATGTATACAGTTATAGCATACATCCCACACAGTCAGTAGCTGTGAACAGGTGTCAAATGTTTATAACAACAGTAAGTAGTAAACATTTGTTTTTGACATAACATCACCGCGTTGTGTATTATTCCACCCAGAAAGCAGGGTGTCCTCTGTTTTTTTCTTGGTTGCCTAACAGTTTACTTTCAGGAGAGAAATGAACTTTGGAAGATATCATACTGAGGATTCTGGGAACAGCAAGGATAGGAGAGGGATCGGATTTCGAAATTTTGGGATTCCTTTGTGCATCAGCCTATGAGAAGAGCACTAACTACTCATGTGTTGAGACTCGGAGTGCTGTAAGAAGGTGCTCCTATAATCACCTTTACCAGGTGACTAAACTACCATTTTCAGCTACGGTTAATAAAAATATCAGCATACCTGTCAGATCTACTTCTCTATGTAACCCCTGTGCTGTGCACCATACATTTTTTTAATTTTCTTAATCCTAACCCTTACCAGGTCTACACTGCTATTTCTAAGTAAAATGAAATGGCCATCATTTTTTTTTTGAGAAAAAAATAATTTAAACATTCATAAAATAATCACATGCTGGTAGAATGTAAACATTTTGTCACAAAATAAAAACTGGAACATGCTTAGAATCTGTTACATCGAAAAAGGTAGGGTCACATTTTTGCCCAGTTTTGTTGCACTGCTGCTTTAAGAACATCAAGTAATACAGCTGCCGGGATATTATAAGCTATACAACACACTGTAAGTACTAATATGCTTTATTTTGAATGATATTGTTTTGTCCAGAATTCTGTCATTTACAGATTATGGTTTGGGTGGCTGTAATTCCCCATGCAGCTTTATTTAACCACACTACTTCCCTTTCTTACCATCTCAATCATGTTAAGTCAGGAGGACTGTGAAAGTTTCAGGGAATATATCTCCTGAACATATTTTTGCTAAATGTATATCTGTAGGATTTAACTTTGTTTAATAATTCAGTAAAAAATAATTTGAATGAGGACCTCCTTACTACAAGGTCTCTGGTTCCCAATTTACAATTATAGCTGTTTTCCCCTGTTAGCTCTACAACATTTTAAAGCTTTTGCATGGTCTCTTCTTTCCCTTCTTTGTTATGATGTTTTGTATTATACTATGCAGCTCGTGGGCTGTATCAAGCAGCAAATCTGTCAGACTTTAGACATTTAACTTTTAATGTTGGATAACTCTCCAAATTGTATTGAATATGCTGGTAGATCTCCTTGTTAAATGATGCCTGTGTAATCCAAGTGCTTATAACAATGTCTGCTGCTCCCAACAGGGAAGATTGCTTTACTGAAACTCAATAAATATAACCTTTTTAAAAAAAAAAAAGTGGAAGACAGTAAAGGAGCAATACTTACGAAATCTAGCATGCCACACTACTAAGGTAGTACTTATATACACTCAAAGGAGGGGTGGAGTACAGAGCACAGACCCCTGGCCTCAGTTGCCAGTAACCCTCGAGTGTACACAGGTACTGCCTCAATGGTGCAGTACACCAGAGTGGGTAGCAGTATTCAGAGCAAAAGGAAGTATCGGCATACCAGCACTAAAAATCCCCAGCATGCCTAAGATTTGCTACTCACTCTCTCAGCAAGGAGGGCCACCTTCCATCCAATAAATATGCTCAAATGTGTTACTCATAGAATTAGTAACAGAAAAATACAAAAATAAAATGTATTCTGAAAAAAAAACAGAGAAAAGGCACGTCACTAAACCATAGATACCATGGTGGAAAGCAAAGGATGAGGCATTTCCGGTGCATCTGTCACTCAGTGTTGATTTACAAAACTGTTGCTTCATTATTCAAAAGTGTAACTTTTTTCCAAATCAGATGAGTATTAGAGATGTTGTGAAGTTTTTATTTGCTGACGAGGATGTAGTGAAGTCACAAACTGTAACAAAGACCTCAAGAATTGACCCCACTTCACCAAATCTGAGGAATACAGCAGTGCAGTTTGTAAAACTATGTGCAGTACTTTGCTGGCAAATTCAGCTCTACCTCATGAAGGAGGAATACCTGGGCAGGTCACATGGTGTGCAAAAGGTTGAAAAGCACTTTTGTACAGATATTTTTCCAGAGTGTACTCTCAGTGCTGGTAACCATGATTGGAAGTGAAGTGAAGTGAGGTGAGATGGGGAAGGAGGATCATACTTTTGCAGTCAGGATGATGTAGGTTCATATAACACCAATGATTCCAAAAAGTATTCCTCACTAACAAGTAAAGAAGATGGCAAGCTTGGAGTGACTGAAGCTAAGCACACTGGAGTAGGACCACGAGGAAGATGATGACATTCGAGTGACTGAAACTGCAATATCTATTATTGCTTTTTATATTAAGATATTTATTTATATATTTATTTGTTTCTGTAATAGTAAGATGAGGAAGGTTGATGTTCAGAGTGACTGAACCAATGCACTGTGGACTAAAACCTAAGGAGAAACAGGTGGAAGTTTGAAATTACTTCTTCCGTGAAATTATATAAAAAAGTATATGTCATATCTTATTTTTGTTTTCGACAAATATCTTTATCCTCCCTAGTAGACCAGGGCAGCTATCAGTCCTGTCCCTGTGCACGGTGGCCATACCTCCTCCTGGTCCGCTAGTTCTCCTGAAGAGATCCCCCTGTGGCAGGATGGAAGAGGTACACATACAGATCACTCTGGGACCTGAGTGGTAGGGCAGATTGCCAAGACACTGGCAGGGCTTCATTTAGCACAGGCCCCTAGATTGTCCTCCTGATTTTTCATCCCTCCCCATTGCTGGGGCATGCACATTGATGCATGCATGTAGTGGCACGCACACACCACAGAAGTCCTGCAGCTCCCTCCCATTCTTGCTACTCCCTAACCATCCTACCCCCGGGCTTCCACCTGGTTGCAGTCACACAGTTGAGCTGTCAGCCTCCTCTCCCTGTGAAAGAAGAGCAGTCCATCCTACTCTCTATCTTTCCCCTCCACCAGCTCCCAGCAACCTCAGACTGCTCCGATGCCAGGTCACCAGCATTGGGGGCGTTACCATTGTGCTAGTAGGCTGGCACTATATTTTTCTTATAATGTAAATTCATATCATTTATGTTATTTTTATAGTACTGAAATTTGTTTTAATAACTGTAACTCATTAGCATGACACTAGTGATTGTGTGACCTGGATACCATGAAAGAAAGTGAGAGTAACAAAATAAAAAATTCCTTAGCCACCATCCAACATGTGTCAGCCTCAATGCCCAGGAGAGGGGCACTGTACATAGCTGGCATTAAAGGCAAAGGCTGCATGGCTCCCAGATACATTATGCCAGCAACAGAGCAGCACTTATGGCTTTTATCCCCAGTGTAATGGCGGTACCTTGGTATGCAGCCAATGAAGCACACATGCTACATCATGAATTGACATATCAGGTGGCCAACACAGCCACGACTTCACCCTGCCTCCGACAGGATACACAGCTACACAGGATCTGGGCTGGTTTGGTATGGGATACCTATGCAGCCATGGGACACTGTTAGTGCATTCATGAGTCAACAGAACACCGAGATGTGCATAACCCTGCCCTAAGGCTGCATATCAGGGTGCATAGGAATGATTCAGAAAATGAATAGAACCATTTGGTTGTGTAGTTTATGGCTGCTTTTGGAGATTTTTGGACATCATGGAAAACTGGGTTTGCCCTCAGTATTGGTGTCAAGTGTTTCAAAGCCCTACACAAATAACTGAGAATATTTCTTACTTTAAAAAAGATGGCACTGCCTAAGCACCTATAGTAGTTGCACAACGGGACTGTGGAATCACAGAACTGCACAAATAACTGACTGTTCTTTGGCACAGATCCAAACTATTTTTTATGTAATATTTCTATAAAAAAAAATCATGTCACTTCCAAAATCTCAGATGTGGAGGTCACTGGTCACTCACAATCAGTGATCTGCAGCACAGACCATGTAAATGAAATGCTGCACTGTTAAAATCCTTAATACTTTAAACCCCTCCCCAACACATTCAGCTCCGTGCCCTCTCCAAATCAGTAGTTAAACTTCAGAAAATATCTGATAACAAGCATTTGTCAATGCGAACGTTTGCTTACTGGCATTGGCATTGGTAGTATAGAAGTTACATAGCTGCATAATAGGAATGGCAGCGAAGTATGGGACGAAGCCAACCCCACCACTCTGCAGAGAGTGACAGGCATTAGGGTGTGCCTTTGGGTCATTGGGCATAACGACCATGCCATTTCACCACACCTACCCTGCAGACACTGACAAGTGTCACGGTGTACCAGGGTCTTTGGCCCTTATCGCCTCCATTCCATCAGGAAATACGGTGAGATGGGTGCAGTATAGGGAGAATGGGGTAACGCTTTGGGCCCGAAGAGTCCAAGGCACACCTTGATGCCTCTCACTGGCTGCAGGGGTGGGGGGGGGTGGAATGGTATCAGCATTACAGGCAAGAATCCCAAGTTACACCCTGATGCCTGTCATTCTCTACAGGGTGGGACGTTATGGCAGAAACCCTAACGCCTCAGGCATTCGTTGGTATTTTCACTCCAAATTTTCAACATGGTTTTGTGACCCCACCTCATGAACAGTGGCAATATCAGTTTGTTAGCGAAAACTGCTTTTGCACAGTTACTACACATTTGGCCCCAGGTGCAAAACACATTCGAACAGGATGTGAAAATGACAGTGGTACTGTTCATGAGGAGGTGGAAAAATGTCAATGTTGAAAATCTGGTGTGAAAATCTTAAAAAAACTGGTGAAGTCACGAGCGTGCATAGAAACTGTGCAACGCACACCCGTAATGTAACTAGTTTGGGGATTTTTTTACAGCAGATTGTTAACACAGGCATTTTGGGACCTCCTATCATGAACAGTGTCAGTGTGATTTTCTTTATCTGTCCCAAACAATGATTTCCCACAGCAACCACACATTTCTGCGCAGAAAGTGTGAAAACACATTCCACCATGTTGTGAAAATGACAGCTGTACTGTTCATAAGAAAGTGTGGAAAAATGCCAGTGATGAAAATCTGGACTGAAAATATTACAATGTCATGAACTTATGAGGTGCATGGAAACTACGTAATGCTCACTCATAACACAGTCATTTTATGGAGTTTTGTCACCAAATTTTCAACATAGCCATTTTAAGACCTCTGCTCATGACCAGTGTCACTGTGATTTTCTTAATTTGTCCCAAACATTGTTTTCGCACACTGACTGTACCATTGTGCACTACATGTGCGGAAACACATTTTGGGTGAGATGTGAAAAATGATAGCTGTACTGCTCATAAGGAAGTGCAGTAAAATGGCACTGTAGAAAATCTGGTGTGCAAATATTACAAATTCACAAACTTGCCAGTGTGCGTAGGAACTGCACAACGTGCACTCCTAAAACAGTCATTTTTGGGAATTTTTTCACCAAATTTTCAACATAGCCATTTTAACACCTCTTCTCATGACCAGTGTCACTGTGATTTTCTTAATATGTCCCATACATTGATTTCGCACACCGACTGCGCCATTGTGCACTACATGGGTGGAAACACATGTGCGAGATTTGAAAAATGACAGCTGTACTGCTCATAAGGAGGTGTGGTAAAATGGCAATGTTGAAAATCTGGAGTGAAAATATTGAAAATTTGCAAACTTACGAGCGTGCATAGGAACTCTGCAACGCATGCTCATAAAACAGTCATTTTTAGGAATTTTTCACAAAATTTTCAACATAGCCATTTAATACCTCTGCTCATAAACAGTGTCACTGTGATTTTCTTAATGTGTTCCAGTACATTAATTTCACACACCAACTCGCCATTGTTGCGCTTAGTGAAGTCGGAAACACATTTTGGGTGAGATATGAAAAATGACAGCTGTACTGCTCATAAGGAGGTGTGGTAAAATGGCAATGTTGAAAATCTGGAGTGAAAATATTGAAAATTCATGAACTTACTGAGTGTGTGGAACTACTTGCTAGCACTTCATAAAAAGTCATTTTAGGAATTTTTCACCAAATTTTTTATTTTTATTTCACTTTTTCCTCCTCCTGGACCCGCCTGCCGCCTTGTCCTTCTGCCTGGTCATGGGCCACGGCTTCTGCCTTCAAATCGGCCGCTGCCTCCTGATACCCGTGGCTTACCCCCACGGTGGTGCCTTGTAGCTTTACTCCCTCATATCGCCCTTGAACTGTAGTAGAGTCGGGGCCCGGCCTGAAGGCATATAGAAGCACGCCAGGGCTTCATCCATGACGGCGGACAGCTCCTCATCCTTTTCCCTCTCCTAGGGAGGCGGGGTCGTGCAATGACGCCCAGCGTCATCCCGCCTCCACCACGCTGAAGTCGGCAGCGCGAACCCTAGTCCACCAGGGGTCCCTACACCGATCACTTCCCACCTCCCCGAGTAGGAGAGCTGCCCATTGGACGCCAATCTCAGTTGTGCCCCGCCGGCTCCTCCGACGATCCGGGTCCGCTTCCGAACCCGGTCGCCGCATCGCAAGCGGAAATCCAACCGCCGCGCTGACGGGCCGCCTTCACCAAATTTTCAACATAGCCATTTTAAGACCTCTGCTCATGAACAGTATCACTGTGATTTTCTTAATTCGCCCATACACTGATTTCGACAACCAACTGGCGCCATTGTGTACTACATGGGCGGAAACATATTTTGGGTGAGATGTGAAAAATGACAGCTGTAGTACTCATAAGAAGGTGTGGTAAAATTGCAATGTTGAAAATCTGGAGTGAAAAATATTGAAAATTCACGAACTTATGAGCGTGTGTAGGAACTGCTCAACACACGCTCGTAAAACAGTCATTTTTGGGAATTTTTCCACCAAATTTTGAAAATAGACTTCTTGAGAGCCCACCTTATGAACATTGGCAGTGTCATTTTGTTAATCAGTCCCAAAAGGTGATTTTGCACAGTGACTGCGAAATCACCCTTTGGGTCCGAATAATGCCACGACAGTGACAGCATTCATGAGAAGGGGTCTCAAAAACCTAATGCTGAAAAATTTGGTAAAAATTCCAAGAAATGCCCTGAGATATGCAGCAAAAGTTGAAAAACCCTATTTATTCCATTATACAGCTTACCGGCATTTCCTCAGTTCACGGTCGGCTTTGAAGAGTGCAGAGCGTGTTCCCGGTCCACCGATGATGCGTCGCGCCGAGCTCAGGAGTAAGTATGGGGTGAGGGGGGTGTAGGGAGTAGGGTGTGCAGTGGGTGGGTGCGGTTGTGGGGATGGAGGCGAGGAGACTGCTAGGAACGCTTTTCTTTACAGGTTTTAGACGACGCGGGACGCTTGCCACACTGGGGTGGGCTCCCAGCATGGCAGCTGGAAAGGCTGTTTGGGGGGACTGGAGCCGACAGGGATTGGGCACCCCCATTGGCCATAACATGCTTTGCCACACTGGAGTGGGCTCCCAGCGTGGCACATGGAAAGCTTTTGGGGGGCGTGCAGCCGTGGAGTCGATGGGGGATTAGGCACCCCCATCGGCTCTATGACAGTTTTGCCATGCTGGGCTGGGCTCCCCAGTGTGGCACCTGGACAACTGTTGTTGGGGGGCGGGGGAGGCGTGGAGCCGGCAGGAGTTAGAGCACCCCCACACCTGTGTGTGCGTGGGGGGGAGTGCATCAGCACGCATTATGCGGCAGCTTATAGGAGGGAGAGCTCTGCTCACTGAAGCAGAGCTCTCCCTTTCAACTGTATGCCACTGCATTTTCAGCTGTCATAGACAGCTGGAGCAGTGATTGGCACACTATGACCATGCCTGCAAACACACTGACTGAATTGGAAGAGGCTGACACACCTCTGGAAAACTCGGATGATGGCACTATGTTTCTTGCACATGCATGCAAGCAAACATAAAAATGTTTTTTCAGATCCCTTCTACAAAGTCTCAACACTCAAAATAAGCAAAGATTTCTACTCTACATTAACCGATAATTTCTTCAACCTAACAAGACCAATTTTGTTTAGCATTTAGAAACACATCCCACCTCTTCTGTTATCATTCGCCTGTAACTGTACAAGCATGTGGCACTGCAGGGAACATCCTGCTTCATCATGTAGCAGGTGATCATCCTTTTGGACAAAAAAATCAGTCATGTGACTTGCTTTCTGATGCAAACTTTACTAATTATAATGCACTTCGCCAGCAAGATTTTGCCAGCACAAGATTAGACATACTGTAGTTCTAGCCCCTCCCTCCACCACGACCAACACTCTGCACTAAGATTACATGTCAGGTGTGGCAGACAGACTTCGCCCATCACTAATGCGATATGTACTGTAAAAAATGCAATAATGCAGCATCTGAAGCAGACAGAACTATATGGAGGTTGTCATAGGTGTCTCAGCACCAGTGTCCAGCACATCACTGCTAAGCAAGTGTAACCTGCCAGTAAGAGTATATATATATATATATCAACATGATGATAAAACACATCAGCACACCTAATAGGAATCATAGCACTATCGCACACAGAAACTGAGGGACATGCCAGCACTGAAAATATCCAGTGTGCCAGAATTTCCTACAGCCCATACTGCACTGCACTTGAGTTTTAAAATTGGCAAAAACACATTAGGGACTTTCCACTGTCCTACAGCAGTTTGAGGTCTGGATGCTGGCACAGTAGTGACACATCTGTATGGTTTCAACATGCTTATATTTTAATTTCATATCAACATTTTTAGAGTGCAAGTCCTGTCTACCATCAAACTGGCAAGCATTTCTAATGACAGCAAGGCACCAAGCATCACTGAAATGATTCTCAAAAAGATATTTCCAACGTCCAGCTAAAAAAAAAAAATCATAGTTTGCACCAGCAGAACTCAGTTACACAAAATTCCTCTACAAAATGTGTATGTCAAGATTTACTATTTTTTTATTTCTGAAGGTATTTTCATGGAAACAGGATAGACTGTATTAGTTCACATGGCTTATACAGTGGAAAGTCATAATCCTCTACGTATGACTTCAAAACCAGTTGCCACAGACATGATTCTGATGTTACAAACTGAGAATTATGACTTCAGGGGAGGTAAACAGAGCAGAAAGGGAAGTGGTTGTAAGGGCCAAAGAGCATGTTTGCAAATATCTTCAGTAATGGAAAGTCACTAAATGGTTTAATCTTATGAATCCTGACAATGCCAGATGTCATTTATTTGCTGAAAATTGTAAAAAACACTTTCACAAAAAACCTAGCAGTTGAATATCAAACAAGACTAGTGAAATGGTATGCTCATTTAACAAAAAATAAATAAAATTGTCAGGATTCGAAACTGGTAGCAGCCCCCCTGGACAGATTTTGTTAGATTTTATATCAGGCTAGTAAAGATTTCCATAAACACTAGCCCTGCTGGCATATATTGGAGAAAGAGGTAACATGTCAGTATATGTAACAGTTGGGCAGGGGGAATGTCCATGGGGTCAGTTTATTTTTCCACCCAGTAGCCCACCTGGCTATGTGCTCCAAATGTTAATTTCTACTCCTGTTTGTATAACAGTTTATAGGAGCTAGAATCTAAATGCGCCCAGCCAAGTGGCCCTGGCTGTTAGTACACTGCACTATAGTGCAGCAGAGACCCAGCATCAAATTCAATCCCAGCTCCTATGCTCCTAGCCAGTGCAGTAGTCAGCATTCTGTGGGAGCAGCCTACTCAGACTCTCTGGAAAAGGCTGCTGGCACTACCTCCTTGTGCACCCACTGGTGGATTGCAAGAGCATGACATAGTGAGTGACCATACAACATCTGCTACCTCTCTCCAAGCTGGTGTGCTTGTGGCATTGATGTACAGCATTATGGGGTGATGGAAGGGGATATTCAAAATAGGAACAAAATCTTTGTCAGATGTGCCTGATGGCCAGCCTCTTGCAGTATGCCACTGTCCTGACTCCTCCTCCTATGCCCCCATCAGTATCATAGTAGACATTTATAAATCACTAATGTGACACAAGGGGGCACAATTTGAAGACAGAGGTGGGAACGGCTCAAAGGTAATGTAAGGAAGTCTTTTTTCACAGAAAGGGTTGTAAATGCGTGGGACAGCCTTCCTGAGGAGGTAGTGGACTCAAAAACAGTGGGGGAATTCAAGAATGCATGGAACAGACATAAGGCAATTCTAGTGGGGAGTAGGAGGAAGTGGACTGTTGGTTAACTAGGATCTGCAGCCTATGCATTAGGTAGGGAAATGGGCAGACTAGGTGGGCCAACTGGTCCTTATCTGCCATCAAATTCTGTTTCTATGTTTCTGTTTCAGCCAGTCAGCACACAGTGCCACTGTACATCTTATATTGTGTACAGTGTGCTCTTGTGCTGAAGTATTAGGGGACAGTGCTGCACTTCAGTGCTAGGGATGAGGATGGCACAAGTAAATTTAAAAAAGTCTCTAACCCTATTATAAATCACTCAAGCTAAACTCCAGTGATTTATAAGTTAAATGGAACCCAAGGGGTGTCTCTTATGGCATGAAAGATATCTCTCATGAGGTTTGGGCAGATAGAACCACTCAGCTTCAGTTTGGAGTTCTCTTGCCCAAACCTCATGCTCAGTGTCTCTTTTACCATAGGAGACACCTCTCAGAGGCCTTATTAAGTATACATTTTCTCCCAGATCGCTATCCCACCCAATTCGGGAGCTGTGCTAGAGGGGGCAGGTTCTGCGGTTTCAGCATTGGAGGTCTGCCATAGAAGTCTGCAGGAAAATCAGTGACCGATGGATGAAACTGGGACAGGAGAGGCCAGATGGAACAAGCTGGCTTGCCTATCGATGGGTGTGAGGGATAAAATTGTAAATTAACACAAAACTGAATTGTCAGCCTTCGGGTGCAGTGATAGTGCTACCGCTTGCAGGGCCAATATGCCGGGTTCAGAATGAGCCAGTAGCATCTGAGGATTGGCTGGAGAGAAGGACTAAATGTCTGTTCACCTGCTCTTCTCCAGAAAGGGAAGGTTACAGAGCCCAGCATTTGCCTGGCCCCTAGTAGTGGCAAGAGGTGAGGAGTTCAGGACTGCTAGACTCAGGTGCCGAGGTGGTGGTCATCGACATGCTAGGTGCAGAAGCAGGCATGGTAAACTTCTGAACACATGCTCCTCCTGGGAACCGGAAACAAGTGCAACACTGCCAACTGAGAGGGTGATACTGCATCATGCCCTCAAATCCATATCCAGGCCCCACCTGTGTGACCCTTGATCTCCATGCCTTCACCTCCACTACAGTGGATGACCAGATTGTGTGAGGTGTTGTTGAGGAGTAGCAAGCAACCCCATCTCAGGAACGTGGCAAACCAATGGAGAACTTCCAATTGTGGTGTACTATAGATAGGTCAGGATACCAGTGATCCAGGTAGGGGGCAGTGGAAGGACAGGAGTGGGCACTGGTATCAGCAAAAAGAGTTCCCAGTTGGCAGAAACAAAGGAGGATAAACTTAATAGAAAACCAGAAAACTGAATGTAGGGCTATCACTTTTCTCCTCTAATATGGAGGAATTCCTAGACCAGTTTAATGTTTATAAAGTGATTTTTCCTTGACTGTCCCTTGCATAACATTATTTTCTACGGAATATGGATTGTTGTGTTTTCCTGTATAAGCAATACAGATCTATAGTAATGATATCCATACCTCTCAACCTTACTATATGTCACTGAAAAGTAGACACTGACACTGAAAATGTGGGACACATTATCAGTAGGACTGTAATTAATTCACAGTAAAAAGTGCCAAATTTCATGGCCAGTTCACGGTGTGAATTGTATTTTTTCACGATGAAGCACAGTATCAATAGTGTCCCAATTATATACCCTAGTCTGACTAGGGTATATAATTAGGAGAGCTGATAAGAGCCTTTGTCTCAAGTTTCCTGTGTTCTAATGTGCCTTCCGAGGGTTGCAGGGTCTGTCAGTAGCTTGAGTAGTAGGGAGAAAAGTAGTGACAGTGGGTCTCGATATGCAGGCATGCGTCAGTACTGAGATCCGCTGTCACTAAGACAGATCTGCCTTTTAGTTACCTGCAGTGTACTGCCTGAGTTGCGGATCTGCTCTGCTGTATCTGAGCTATTTTCCGATGGTGCCCTCAGTCCAGCACGGAGCTATGCAGGCTATTTGTGGCAGGAGTCTGTTCTTCTTCTTCTACTGCTGAAAGACAAGCATCCCCATGTTAATGTTCCCAGCAGCGTGGAGAAAGGTAGTGACAGCGGGTATCGCTATGTAGGTATGTGTCAGTAGTGGACCCGCTGTCACTTTGTTAACAATCCATCTCTCTCTTGCTAAAAGAATTTAAAAGGGAGATGCATGCAGCAATACTGCTTCCGGAGACAGACCATCACCAATAAGCTGTTTAGCAGACGGTTCTCAGGTACAACTATGAAAATAAACAAATAAGGGTGAGTTGAGGATTTTCATGGGGGACCACCAGTTTCACGGTAATCGTGAAATCCGTGACCTCCGTGAAAAACTTACAGCCCTAATTATCAGTCATGAAGGTGCAAGCTCAGAACACTATGGAAACCAGTGAAGATTAATTTTGCTTGAACATCTCAGACTATTTTCTGAATTTCTGTTTAAATGTCTGAGCCTAGGATACTTTCTCTGCGTGGATAGCAAAGCAATTTTAAGTGGTAAAATGATGAATGTCCCTCATAATGTGGGACAGTTGAGAGGTCCAGTATAATAATCTCCCAATGTTGTTCCATTTTCCTGTTAAACACAAAACTCCCACCTCCTGTCTGTCTGGGAGCCAGTTACAAACCCGCGGGTCAATCATTGTTATGCTGCAGCAAAATCCAACCTTGCTCCAGCTGTAATTTCACTAGCAAAACCCAGACTGTTGAGCTGACTCGGGGGTCAGGCTGCAGGGCTCAAGCCCCCCCTCTAAAATTATTACTGAATGCCCCTGGACCCCCTGAGGCCTTGACCTGTAAGTACCCCCACCCCACTCACTCAGAATATAAATTACCCCCGTGCAAAGCAATACTCTCCTGCTGCCAGATGTCACTGACTGTCAAAAGGACTCCACGTATTCACCTCTACAAAAACTTGCTTTACAAAAAGGCATTGAGAAATCCGTGTAATCCAAGGAAATTAGAACAAAATGTACTTCTCCAGTCCGTTGCAACATTTAAACTAAGGGGTCTTCATGCGGTTTGTGGCACGTTGCTCCCATCCTGAGCTGTCACTTTAAGAGCCAGCATGGTTATTATAAAACACAAACACTTCTTGATCTCCACCGAGCTCGACGGTGAGCCACAGATCCGCGTTTGGGAGGACTACTGTCCCGAGGAGGCAGCTGGGTGAGGGATGCTTCTGCTGTAGTTGGTGTGATGGTGGCAGAACTGGGGGGGGGGGTTTCACCGCTCTACTGTAGACGTGTACCAGTTTTTCCTACAGTCAGCTGAGTGACCCAGGTGCCCCCCTGCAGTAGGAAGTCAGTCACAGGGTAGTAGTGTAAATGGAGGCTCTTTCCCGGTGCCTTATCACTGACGGCTAGGGAAAGAGGCTGAGCAGGAAGGTGAAAACAGAGCCAACAGGCTTTCCATTCCTGTCTCAAACTTTTCATCTGTTGCATGGAAGGAAAAGTAGAAACTGAAATGCGGAAGGCTGTTGGGGGGGGGAACGGGGAGAGAGCGCTTCAGTTATCTGATCGTGCTCACTGAAGCAGCTCTCTCCCTTTCAAGTGTACTGCACTGCATTTTCAACTGCTGTCATAGACAGCTGCAGCATTCATTGGTGAACTGTGGCCACGCCTGCAAACACAGTGAGGGAATTGGAAGACAGGGTGCCACACCTCCAGAAGTTCGGATGATGGCACTATGTTTCTTGCACATGCGTGCAAGCAAACATAAAAATGGACAATTAGGCCCCGGCAAAAAAGGGTGAGCACTATAACTGTGCACTCCTTTCTCTCGCACTGGGCCCCTGTATACCAACTGTGACTCCTTTTTATTCTAACTGCTAGCCTTACAACTTGCTGCCTGGAGCGATACATATTGTAATACCTGTTTTTGGTATTGTTGTCTTACAATGTCCCTGTGTTCTGGTCACTTTATATTAACTCTTCACTACTATTTGCCTGATGAAATCTGATGCTTGTAAAGTCCCTCTTGTGCTAATTCTATGTAATGTAATCCTCCACTTGTATTTGCCTGATGTTCATCTATGTACCTTGTAATGTACCTTGTAATCTCCCGGGTCGCACTTGAAAATAGGCACTTGGCTGTCTAGTGTGCTTACCCGGTTAACAAAAGCAAATAAAATAAAATAAATTTAGTGGTTGTGAAAAGTGAGGGACTGCCAGCACTGGAGACAGAAGGCCTCTGTTTAACCACAGGGCAGGTACAGTGTGGGGCAGGTACAGTTCAGGCTTCCCCACACTGTTCAGCATTTAGTGCTGGTGATAGGTGACAGACTGCCAGCGCTGGAGAAAAGCCCTCTCTTTCTCTGCAGGGCCACGTACAGTGTGGACATTTACAGTTCAGGCTTCCTGAAACTGTGAGGTATTTAGTGTTGGTGAGAGGTGAGAGACTGACAGCACTGGAGAGTGAACGCCCTTTGTTTATCTGCAGGCCAGGTACAGTGTGGACAGGTACAGGTCAGGCTTCCCCACGCTGTGAGGTATTTAATGATGGTCAAAGGTGGGAGACAGCCAGCACTAGAAGCTGAATCTTTCTGTTTATCTGCTGGGCTAGGTACAGTGTGGACAGGTACAGTTCAGCCTTCCCCCACTCTGTAAGGTATTTAGTGCTGGTGACAGGTGAGAGGTTGACAGCACTCGAGACTAAAGCCCTTTGTTTATCTACAGGGCCAGGTACAGGGTGGACAGGTACAGTTCAGGCTTCCCCACACTGTGAGGTATGCAGCACTGGTGAAAGGTGAGAGACTGACAGCACTTTACACTGAAGCCCTCTGTTTATCTGCAGGGTCAGGTACAGTGTAGACAGCTACAGTTGAGGCTTCCCCACAGTGTGAGTTTTTTAGTAGTGGTGAAAGACGAGGACTGCCAGCACTGGAGACTGAAGACCTCTGTTTATCCACAGGGCAGGTATAGTTTAGGGTTCCCCACATGGGGAGGCATTTAGTGCTGGCGAAAGGTGAGAGACTGACAGCACTGGAGACTGAAGCCGTCTGTTTATCCGCAGAGCCAGGTACAGTGTTGACAGGTACAGTTCAGACTTCCCCACACTGTGAGGCATTTAGTGGTGGTGAAAGACAAGGGACTGCCAGCACTGGAGACTGAAGACCTCTGTTTATCCACAGGGCAGGTACAGTGTAGGGCCGGTATAGTTTAGGGTTCCCCATATGGGGAGGCATTTAGTGCTGGCGAAAGGTGAGAGACTGACAGCACTGGAGACTGAAGCCGTCTGTTTATCCGCAGAGCCAGGTACAGTGTTGACAGGTACGGTTCAGACTTCCCCAAACTGTGAGGCATTTAGTGGTGGTGAAAGGTGAGAGAGTGCTCTGCTCTGGAGAGTAAAGACCTCTGTTTATCTGCAGGGCCAGGTACACTGTGGACAGATACAATTCAGGCTTCCCCAAACTGTGAGATATTTAGTGCTGGTGAAAGGTGAGACTGCCAGCACTGGAGACTGACGCCTCTGTGTATCTGCAGGGTCAGAGGCAGTGTGGACATGTACAGTTCAGACTTTCCACGCGCTGCGGGTACTTACTGCTGTTGAAAGGTGAGAGATTGACAGCACAGGAGAGTGAACCAACTGTTTATTGGCAGGTCCAGGTATACTGTGGACACGTACAGTTCAGGCTTCCCTACACTGTAGGGTATTTAGTACTGATGACAGATGAGACTGGTAGCAATGGAGACTGAGGCCCTGCGTTTATCTGCAGGGCCAGGTACAGTGTGGACAGGTACAGTTCAGACTTCCCCACACTGTGAGGTATTTAGTGCTGCTGCTGAAAGGTGAGAGACTGCCAGCACTGGAGACTGAAACCCTCTGTTTATCTGCGGGCTCAGGTACAGTGTGGACAGCTACAGTTCAGGCTTCCCCATATGGTGAGGTATTTAGTACTGGTGAAAGGTGAGATACTGCCTGTACTGGAGACTGAAGCCCTCTGTTTATCTGCAGGGCCAGGTACAGTGTGGACAGGTACAGTTCAGGCTTCTTCACACTGGGAGATATTTAGTGCTGGTCAAAGGTGAGAGACAGACAGAACTGGAGACTACAGCCCTCTATTTATCTGCAGGGCCAGGTACAGTGTGGACAAGTACAGTTCAGGCATCCCCACACTGTGAGGGTATTCAGTGCTAGTGAAAGGTGAGAGACTGACAGTACTTTACACTGAAGCCCTCTGTTTATCTGTAGGGTCAGGTACAGTGTGGACAGGTACAGTTCAGGCTAAACAAACTGTGAAGTATTTAGTGCTGGTGAAATGTGAGAGGCTGACAGCACTGGAGACTGAAGATCTCAGTTTATCTGCAGAGCCAGGTACACCGTGGCCAGATACAGTCCATGCTTCCACACACTGTGAGGTATTTAGTACTGGTGACAGATGAGAGACTACTAGCACTGGAGATTGAAGCCTTCTGTTTATCTGCAGGGCCAGGTACACTGTGGACAGGTGCAGTTCAGGCATTCCCACACTGTGAGGTTCTCAGTGCTGTTGAAAGGTGAGACATTGACAGCACAGGAGACTGAAGACAACTGTTTATCAGCAGGGCCAGGTATACTGTGGACACATACAGTTCAGGCTTCCCTACACTGTGAGGTATTTAGTACTGATGACAGATGAGAGACTGGTAGCAATGGAGACTGAAGCCCTGCGTTTATCTGCAGGGCCAGGTACAGTGTGGAGAGGTACAGGACAGGCTTCCCCACACTGTGAGGTATTTAGTGCCGGTCAAAGGTGAGAGACAGCCGGCACTGGAAACTGACACTTTCTGTTGATCTCCTGGGCTAGGTACAGTGTGGACAGGCACAATTCAGCCTTCCCCACACTGTAAGGTATTTAGTGGTGGCGAAACACGAAGGATTGACAGCACTGGAGACTACAACCCTCTGTTTATCTGCAGGGCCAGGTACAACGTGGACAAGTACAGTTCAGGCATTCCCACACTGTGAGGTACTCAGTGCTGGTGAAAAGTGAGAGACTGACAGCACTTTACACTGAAGCCTTCTATTTATCTGCAGGGCCAGGTACACTGTGGACAGGTGCAGTTCAGACTTTCCAACGCTGCGGGGTACTTAGTTCTGTTGAAAGGTGAGAGATTGACAGCACAGGAGACTGAAGCCAACTGTTTACTGGCAGGGCCAGGTATACTGTGGACACGTACAGTTCAGGCTTCCCTGCACTGTGAGGTATTTAGTACTGATGACAGATGAGAGACTGGTAGCAATGGAGACTGAAGCCCTGCGTCTATCTGCAGGGCCAGGTACAGTGTGGAGAGGTACAGTTCAGACTTTCCTACACTGCAGGGTACTTAGTGCTGGTGAAAGGTGAGAGACTGACAGCACTGGAGACTGAAGCCGTCTGCTTATCTGTAGGACCAGGTACAGTGTGGACAGGTACAGTTCAGGCTTCCCCACACTGTGAGATATTTAGTGGTTGTGAAAACTGAGGAACTGCCAACACTGGAGACTGAAAGCTTCTGTTTATCCGCAGGGCAGGTACAGTGTGGACAGGTACAGTTCAGGCTTCCCCACACTGTGAGCCATTTAGTGCTGGTGATAGGTGAGAGACTGCCAGCACTGGAGACTGAAGCCCTTTGTTTATCTGCAGGGCCAGGTACAGTGTGGACAGGTACAGGACAGGCTTCCCCACACTGTGAGGTATTTAGTGCCGGTCAAATGTGAGAGACAGTCGGCACTGGAAACTGATGCTTTCTGTTGATCTGCTGGGCTAGGTACAGTGTGGACAGGTACAGTTCAGCCTTCCCCACACTGTAAGGTATTTAATGGTGGTGAAACACGAAGGATTGACAGCACTGGAGACTACAACCCTCTGTTTATCTGCAGGGCCAGGTACAGTGTGGACAAGTACAGTTCAGGCATCCCCATACTGTGAGGTATTCAGTGCTGGGGAAAGGTTAGAGACTGACAGCACTTTACACTGAATCCCTCTGTTTATCTGCAGGGTCAGGTACAGTGTGGGCAACTACAGTTTAGGCTTCCCCACACTGTGAGGCATTTAGTGGTGCTGAAAGACCAGGGACTGCTAGCACTGGAGACTGAACGCCTCTGTTTATCTACAGGGCAGGTACAGTGTAGGGCAGGTACAGTTCAGGTTTCCCCATATTGTGAAGCATTTAGTGCTGGCAAAAGACGAGAGACTGACAGCACTGAAGACTGAAGCCATCTGTTTATCTGCAAGGCCAGGTACACTGTGGACAGGTACTGTTCAGACTTTCCCACGCTGCAGGATACTTAGTGCTGGTGAAAGGTGAGAGACTGCCTGCACTGGAGACTGAAGCCCTCTGTTTATCTGCGGGGCCAGGTACAGTGTGGACAGGTACAGTTCAGGCTTCCCCAAACTGTGAAGTATTTAGTGTTGGTCAAAGGTGAGAGACAGGCAGCACTGGAAACTGAACCTTTCTGGTTATCTGCTGGGCTAGGTACAGTGTGAATAGGTACAGTTCAGCCTTCCCACACTGCAAGGTATTTAGTGCTGGTGAAATGTGAGACTGACAGCACTGGGACTACAACCCTCTATTTATCTGCAGGGCCAGGTACAGTGTGGTCAAGTACAGTTCAGGCATCCCCACACTGTGAGTATTCAGTGCTGGTGAAAGGTGAGAGACTGACAGTACTTTACACTGAAGCCTTCTGTTTATCTGTAGGGTCAGTTACAGTGTGGACAGGTACAGTTCAGGCTAAACAAACTCAAGTATTTAGTGCTGGTGAAATGTGAGAGGCTGACAGCACTGGAGACTGAAGATCTCAGTTATCTGCAGAGCCAGGTACACCGTGGCCAGGTACAATCCATGCTTCCCCACACTGTGAGGTATTTAGTATTGGTGACAGATGGGAGACTGCTAGCACTGGAGACTGAAACCTTCTGTTTATCTGCAGGGCCAGGTACACTGTGGACAGGTGCAGTTCAGACTTTCCCCACTCACGGGGGTACTTAGTGCTGGAGAAAGGTGAGAGACTGACAGCACTGGAGACTGAAAACCATCTGTTTATCTGTAGGGACCAGGTACAGTGTGGACAGGTACAGTTCAGACTTCCCATTGTGAGGTATTTAGTGGTTGTGAAAACTGAGGAACTGCCATCACTGGAGACTGAAGCCGTCTGTTTATCTGTAGGACCAGGTACAGTGTGGACAGGTACAGTTCAGGCTTCCTCAACTGTGAGATATTTAGTGTTGGTGAGAGGTGAGAGACTGACAGCACTGGAGAGTGAAGCTCTTTGTTTATCTGCAGGCCAGGTACAGTGTGGACAGGTACAAGACAGCCTTCCCCACACTGTGAGGTATTCAGTGCTGGGAAAGGTTAGAGACTGACAGCACTTTACACTGAAACCCTCTGTTTATCTACAAGGTCAGGTACAGTGTGGACTGCTACAGTTTAGGCTTCCCACACTGTGAGGCATTTAGTGGTGGTGAAGGCGAGGGACTGCCAGCACTGGAGACTGAAGGCCTCTGTTTATCTACAGGCAGGTACAGTGTGGGGCAGGTACAGTTCAGGTTTCCCCATTCTGTGAAGCATTTAGTGCTGGCAAGGCGAGACTGACAGCACTGGAGACTGAAACCGTCTGTTTATCCATGGGGCCAGGTAGAGTTTGGACAGGTACAGTTAGGGCTTCCCTCACACTGTAGAGTGTTAGTACTGCTGGTGAAAGGTGAGAGACTCCCAGCATGGAGACTTTAGCCCTCTGTTTATCTGCAGGGCCAGGTACACTGTGGACAGGGACAATTCAGGCTTCTCCACACTGTATGGTATTTAGTGCTGGTGAAAGTGAGACTGACAGCACTGCAGACTGAAGCCCTCTGTTTATCTGCAGTGCCAGGTACAGTGTGGACAGGTAGAGTTCAGACTTCTCCACACTGTGAGGTATTTAGTATTGTTGAGAGGTGAGGGACGACAGCACTGGAGACTGAAGCCTTCTGTTTATCTGCAGGGCCAGATACAGTTTGGACAGGTACAATTCAGGCTTCACCACACTGTGGGGTAATCAGTGCTGGTGAAAGGTGAGAGATTGACAGCACTGGAGACTGAAGCCATCTGTTTATCTGCAGGGCCAGGTATACCGTGGACATGTACAGTTTCTGCTTCCCCACACGGAGAGGTATTTAGTGCTGGTGACAGATGATTGACTGCTAGCAATGGAGGCTGAAGCCCTCTATTTATCTGCAGGGCTAGGTATAGTGTGGACGGGTACAGTTCAGACTTTCCCACACTGCGGGGTAGTTAGTGCTGGTGAAAGGTGAGAGATTGACAGCACTGGAGACTGATGCTATCTGTTGATCTGCGGGACCAGGTAAAATGTGGACAGGTACAGTTCAGGCTTCCACACTGTGAGGTATTTAGTACTGGTGAAAGGTGAGAGACTGACAGCACTGGTAACTAAAGCCCTCTCTTTGTCTGCACTGCCTGTTACAGTGTGGAGAGGTGCTGTTGAGGCTTCCCCACACTGTGGGGTATTTAGTGCTGGTGAAAGGTGAGAGACTTCCAGCATTGGAGAATAAAGCCCTCTGTTTATCTGCAGGGCCGGGTAGAGTGTGGACAGATGTAACCCCTAGGTGGTGCTATCCCAAGGGCTACTACCCCTGCCTGTTTGGCTAGTAGCAGGTTAAGGGGCCTGAGTTCTGAAATGGGTGCCTCCACCCGGAGGTCAGGGTTGGTAGTGGTCAAACTAACCTGGGCACAGCCCTCCAGGACACTGTAACACCCCTCTTTCCTTACTAGTGGCCAGAACAATACACAATAATTACTTTCACAATACCCCTGATACACCACACAAGTACCCACACTGTTTGAACTTACAACCAGGGCTTTCCTCTAGCTTGGCCCTGGGGAACCCCAGGGAACTTGGGGCTAGAGGGGGCAGGGGCACCATGGTGAGAGGGAAAGACAAGTAACCTGGAATTGCTGTCAAACACAATTTGGGCAGTGAGCTTGGTGAGACATAAACACCTTTGTGCACCACATTGAAAACAAATCCACTGGCCTCCTTGAGAATCATAACTGAGAATACTGACTTGACAGCTTGGCCAGTCTTTCTGGGGGACAACTACAGTCTCTGTACTCTCAGCACTGATATGGGGTGTCTCTGCCTGGCGGGAATGTTCAAACTTGGGGCACTGTCAGCTGTTTGCTCTTAGGCTCTGTTTCTACAACACTTGACTCATTTTGCGAAGTCTCAGGCACAATCAAGCTTTGAGGCACTGAAGGGGGGTGGTCAGCACTCTCATAGTGTTCTTCAAGTTCTGGTATGTCACCAGAAAGACTCAAACCCTCAGCCCCTTCTTCAGGCAAACCATACAATTCCACAATGCACAGAGACTCAACATCTTCAGATGTGATACTTTGCACTTCACTTTCTGGGAGCATTGGCTCCAAGGATGAAGCTGGGGGTAAGGCAGTCCAGAAGGCCCAGCTTCATCACTACAATTTATCAGGGGGTTACCTCAAAACAGCTGACTCAGTTCGTAAGAGGGGTAATAGGCATGGTCGTATTCACTTTCGTCAGAAGTGGACTTGACAGTCAGTATCATTCTGGGCCTGCTGTGGAGGAAACCTTAAATCTATGACCACTGGGGTACGTTGACTCTGTCTCTTTCTAGCAGCAGCACGAGTCACCGGCCCGGGGGCTCAATTTCTGGGGTTCAGCCTCAATCATGACTTGGCTGATAGGTAGCAAGTGGTTACGGTGCATGGTCTTGACAGCTTTGGAGCTCTTCTCTTGGGGCACCTTGTATACAAGTAAATCATCCAACTTTCCAACTACTACATAGGAAGATGGTACCACCAATCAGCAATTTTGTGTTTACCATGCAGACTCAAATTAAGTAACAACACACAGTCTCAGGTCAAGCTCTGAACCTTTACTTTTTTATCATGCCTCTCTTTGTTGGCTAGATTTCTTGGCGGCCATTGTCTGGGCCAGTTGATGGGCATGGTTCAATTGAGCTTTCACTTTTTATACATATTGCAAGTAGTTTTCGGCCGGACCCCATCTGGAGAGATCCCAAAACAGACATCAACTGGTAGCTGGGCCTCTCTACCTGAACATGAGGCAGTAGGGGAGAACACAGTAGCTTCATTTTCGTGCAGTTGTATGCATGTACCAAGGTGCTAATCTGCTTACTCCATATATCTTGTCTTTTGGGTGGAGAGTGCCCAGCATGTCTAGAAGGGTGCGGTTAAAATGTCTAGTTGAGGGTCTCCCTGCGGGTGATAGGGGGTGGTTCTTGACTTTCACACACCCCATAGAGACAGCATTTCTTTGATTAGTCGACTGGAGAAGGGTTCATATGATCCTGCTCCACAAGAGTGGTAGCAGGGAGGAGGCAGGGAACTACAGACCAGTCAGTCTTACCTCAGTAGTGGGCAAGATTATGGAGGCACTCCTTAAGCAAAGGACAGTGCAACACCTGGAATCCATAGGCGCACAGGATCCAAGACAGCATGGGTTTACAAAAGGAAGGTCCTGTCAAACTAATCTCATAGATTTTTTTGACTGGGTAACCAGAGTGGTGGACCAAGGGGAGCAGTTGATGTCGCCTACCTTGACTTCAACAAGCTTTCAACACTGTTCCACATAGAAGATTGATAAATAAGCTGGATAGACTCAGGGTGGGTCAGAAGTTGGTCAACTGGATGGTACACTGGTTGACCGGCAGAAAACAGAGAGTGGTGGTAAATGGTATGCAGTCAGAAGAGATGCAAGTCACAAGTGAGGGTACCTCAGGGATCAGTTCTGGGCCAGTCCTCTTCAATATCTTCATTAGTGACATTGTGGATGGACTAGAGGGTAAGGCTTGTCTGTTTGCAGAAGACACCAAGATCTGCAAGTAGATGAGATCCAGATGGGGTGGGCAGAATGAGAAGAAATCTGGATAAACTAGCAAAATGGTCAGAAGAGTGGCAACTGGGATTTAATCCAAGAAGTGCAAGATCATGCACATAGGAAAGAGAAACCCTGAAGCCACCTATAGGCTGGGAGAGGAGTTGCTGGCAGTCACAAAGGAAGAAAGAGACTTGGGCATCATCATCACTGATGACCTGAAATCATCAAGCAGACCTCTAAAGCTGATGTAGGTAAGGCTAGGGGATGTTGGGGTGTATTAGTAGGGGTATCAAAAGTCGTAAGAGGAGGTAATAACCCCTTTTACAAGACACTGGTTAGGCCCCATCTGAGAATCAGGCAGTATTGGAGGCCACATCTTCACAGGACATTAACCAAATTGAGGCAGTCCAGAAGGGCACCAAAACAGAGCAGGGACTGCATCAGAAGACATATGAGGACAGATTAACAGAGCTCAATATGTATACCCTTGAGCAAAGGAGGGAGAGAGGTGATATGATCGAAACCTTCAAACACCTTAAGGGCATTAACAAGGTCAAAGAGTCTAACATGTTTAAATATAAGAAAAATAGCAAGACAAGAGGACACAGCATGAAATTAGAGGGAGGTTGATTAAGGGGGAATGTGAGAAAATTCTTTTACACAGAAAGAGTGGTGGATGCATGGGACGGCCTACCTCAGGAAGTGGTGGCTATGAATACAGTGCAGTGCTTCAAACAGGCATGGGATAGGCATAAAGGAGCAATACAGATGAGTATGAACAGATAGGTCACTGACAGAGCAAAGGCCGATGGCACACTTATAAGGTAGAAAAAGAAATGGGCAGACTGGATGGGCCTTGCAGTCCTTATCTGCCATCAACCTCTATGTTTCTAAAGTCTCTGCCCTGGTCAGAGTGGATCTGATGGGGGCACAATAGTGGATGAAGGCATTTTCCACTAGCACCTTGGCCATGGTAGATGCCTTTTGATCTTTAGTGGAAAAGCTTGTCCCTACCATGATGAAATGATCCGTAACCACTGACACATTGCCAGTGTTCTGCTGATCAAGTTCTAAACATAAGAAGTCTATGCAGACTAGTTCCATGGGGTGCTGGTATTAATATTAACAGGGGCAGCCCTCTGAGGCAGGGCTTTCTTTGCAGGCAGTGACTACAAGAGTCTTTACATGGTGCTCAACATCGGCCTGCATTTTGGGCCAGTAGAAGCGAATCGTACCAGATCAAGGGTTCTGTCAATACCGAGGTGCCCCATGTGATCATGGAAGGACCTCAGCACCAAATCTTTAAAAGCCGTGGGCAGGAACAATTGTTGCCTGTCTACTTTGCCACCACGATCCACTGTCTCTCTATACAACAACTGATTGAGCAACTTTAATAAGGGGCCTTCTTTAAACAACAAAGCAGTTCACAAGTCAGTGGAGCGTAACTTAGACACATCTTTCCCTGACATGAGGGCATCAAGAGCTGGCCAAATCATAGGATCTTGGGACTGAGCCCACTGAATGCTGTCATTGTCAAATTGAGGTAGTGCACTAACATCTAACATCATAGCCCTCGAGCACCCAGGGACGGAGGGGCTCCGAGGCACGCCAGCAGCGGGCGGCGACCGACAAGCTGACCAAGGAACCAGGAGGCCGGGAGAAGCAGGCAGAAAGGTACTGGCAAAGCCCGCAAAATTTTGCCGCCCCCCTCCCCTCTCGGTTGATTCTTTTTATACACCTTTTCCCGCCATTTCTCTAATCCACGCCCATAGCTATTTCTCTTCCTCTACTTTAACCCCTACCTTCCCTCCACAATGTTATTTGCTTCCTTTTGCTTCTGAGCCTCTCATCTTCCTCAATCCCAAATGACAATTATGATATACCCCATGCCATGGTGATTAAGGCAGTGAATATGGCCTGCCCACCCCTGCCATCCCAGTGGACACCACCAATTCCTTATTTATATTCTGCCATTTTGCACTGCAATCCCTGAGGTATCCACAAAAAGCTCTCTATCCTTACATCACTCCTCAAGTGCCTTGCATCCATTTTGGCATTAAATTAACCCACTATGCCTGTCCATCAGATTATTACTTTGTGATAAATTCCACACCCATATAACAGGACCCTCACCCATTACACAGTGGTTCCCAAGAAGAGGAGGAAATGCTCTGATCACTCCTATCCCTATCATTTGGTGCCCTCCTCAAACTAATCTTCTTCCTTCTGATCAGTATTGGTACTATTGAAATCAATCCTGGCCCCACTGAAAGTTTTATCCCCATCTGATCTAACCTCCATAAATGGCCTAAGTTTCCTTCACTTCAATGCCTGCAGCCTCCTAAAAGTTCTCTTAATACAGGCATGGGTTGCACATACCCTACCTGACTTCCTGGTTATCTCTGAAACTTGGCTCAGATCTACAACAAAAGACAGTGATATAAACCTTCCCAATTACCAGCTCTTCAGATCAGATCGCCCTTCCAGGGGTGGTGGGGTGCCATCTATCAAGGAAACCATCTCTGCATCCTGCCTCATCAATACATCCGAACAAAGGAATTTGAATGCTTGTCAATTAAAATATCCCTTCCTAACATGTCTTCCTTTAAATTGATTGGCTGCTATAGGCCCCCTCTGCAGGCCTCAAACTCCTATCCCACCTAGGATCAATACTCAGTCTAGGCCCTGAAGATACCATCATCCTTGGTGATTTGAATTTAAATTGGTTATCTAATGCATCTGCACCGTAGTAACCTTCTGTGACATCTATGGAGTCACTCAATTAATCAAAGATCCAACAAGGATTAACCTAAAAAATACTACCAACAGCTCACCCCTGGATATTATGATGGTAAACAAGCCTCACTTATATTCTCATGCTGGAGTGCTACCCAGTGATGTAAGTGATCATTGTCCTATAGCTGGCATAAGATCTACACTCAAGCCATCCAATCCTGCAAAATTTCTCCATAAAAGGTCAAAAGAATTTCAACATCTCAGGATATCTCCATGATTTGTGCAATACAACATATTGGCAAGACTTTTACCTTACAACCTCAGTTGAGACAGCTCTTCAGATCTTAAAGGACATTATCACTAATGCCCTCAATATACATGCACCAATCACCAGTGTCAGAACTAAAGTAAAATCTTGTCGTTGGTTCACTGCTGACCTTAAATCAGCTTTGTTAGCCAGAGACAAACTCTGAAAAAAGGCAAGAAAAACAAAGGATACTAGAGACTGGCTTCAATTCAGAAAAGCAAGAAACTCATGCACAAAACAAATAAGAAATGCCAAAGCTGCCTACTATAGAGCTGAATTGGATGCATCCTATACTAACCCATCCAGATTCTGAGGGTACTATAAAAGGAATTCTAGGCCAAAATTTTGCCCCTGCCTTACCCTCCAAACTGCTACTAAGTGACATAGAAATCATTGACAAGCAAGAAATCTTAAATACCTTCAATGACCATTTCACCACAGCTGGCCTAGCATTTGACTCTTCACCTGCAAATCTCTTGAGATCATCATTAAACCTTCAATCCACTGTGGGACAAAAGGCTGCGTCAACATTCTCCTTCGAACCAATATCCTTAAAAGAAGTAGAAGACCTCCTATCCAATTTAGATACTTCTAAGAGTGCAGGTGCAGACTCCTGGACCCCTACTTTCTTAAAGTAGCATTGCATACTATCTGCCCGCTCACTCACCTCTTCAATCTTTCCTAGCTACTGGTTCCATCCCTCCATATGGAAAACAGCTCAAGTAGTTCTACTACTTAAATCAGGTGATCCCATGGACCTTAACAATTACAGGCCCATTTCCATCCTACGGTACTATCAAGATGCTTGAAAAATTAGTAAATTCACAGTTAAGGGCCTATCTGGACACCAACAACCTCCTAAATCCAGCACAATTCAGTTCAGTTAAGTTCAGTGGTCAGTTTTGCCTTTACATACTGCATTCCTACTATAGATGCATTAGGAGGTGCTAGCATGCAATTCTGAATGCAAGCAGCACAGCACCTCACCAAAATGTTTAGATTTTTCATAGTGGGTGTGGCCAGAAAACATTAAAACCCATATACTATATCAGTGCAGTAGTCAATTACAGTAAAAATAAAATGGAAATGTTGATGTTCTGGCAGAAATAAAATATATATATATATATATATATATATATATGATGAAATGGTTTTCCACTAACAAATATTGCTTCTTTAAATGCTAAAACTGTTGTGTCTTTTTTCTGGAACCATCATTAATCACCAAAAAGATGAAAGTGATTTTCCAATTTCTCTGCAAAACAATTACAGCTAGCATCAGCTGAACTCAAATGTTATATTTTCTGGAGACACCATCTACTGAAAATACATAGATGGCATGGAAAGGGTGCAGGGAAGGGCCACTAAAATGGAGCATGGGCTAAATGGAATGACACAGGAGGAGAGGTTGAAGGAGATGGATTTGTATCCTTTGTAAACAAGAAGGGAGAGAGGGGATATGATCAAAACATTCAAGTATGTGAAGGGGTCAACAAAGTGGGGAGAACTTATTTTCAGGGAAGATAGATACAAGAACTAGGGGCATGGACTGAAGGTGGAGGGAAGGTTTGGGGAAATGTTAGGAAGTATTACTTCATGGAGAGTGGTTGAGCCATGGAACAGACTGCTGGAGGAGGTGGTGATGGCCAGTACAGTGGAGGGTTTCAAGAAGGCCTGGGACAAACACAAGGGGTTGACAATGAGAGGAAGGGAAATCTTGGGGGGACAAGTAGAGGGGGGATGGGCAGACTCGATGAGCCAGGAAGGTCCTTTTCTGCCATCACATGTCTATGAATCCATATATGATTTCACATAAAATGTCAATTTCAGGAAATGTTGTTTTTTATTACTAGAGACAAGTGCACAACACCAGCCTCTAAGCTTCTCAAATGTGATCCCTTCTGGCTGGGTTTACTACCCTGAAGTCCTCACTCTCTGCTTCTGACATCAGAATAAATATTGCTATTAGCAGCCTGTGATGTCATAACCAGAGGACTGTGACTTCAAAGCAGGTATAAGCCTAACCCCATCTGGAGTACTGCGTCCAGTTCTGGCAACCCCATCTCCTCAAGGACATAAACAGGATGGATGCAGTCCTGAGGAGGGCAACTAACATGGTGCAGGGTCTGCACCAGAAGCCATATGAAGAGAGGCTAAAGGAGCTTAATATGTATACCCTCGAGGAAAGGGGGGGAGGAACATGATGGAAACTTTCAAGTACTTCAATGGAATCAACAAAGTCCAACAGGGCAGCATCTTTAAAAAAAGAGATGTGCAAGAACAAGGGCACAATTTGAAGATGGGAGACGGCTCATGGACAAAGCGAGGAAGTATTTTTCATGGAGAGGGTTGTGGATGCATGCAACAACCTTTTGAGGAGAGGTCAGTGGGGTCACAAACAGTGGCAGCTCTTCATGAGAAGAGGTCCCACATGCTTTCATGAAGTGGGGGTCACAAAAGGCCATGTTGAAAATTTGTAGTGTAAATACTAACAAAGCATGGTGTGTTAGGGTTTCTAACCATAACGTTCCACCCTGTACAGACCAACAGGCATTGGGATGTGCCTTTGGATTACCCGACTGTACTGCTCATGCCATCCCACCCCAGCCCCACCCAGTGACAGGCATCTAGGTGTGCCTTGGACTCTTGACCCCACAGTTCACCCCATTCTCCTATGCTGTACCCATTTCAGCATATGCCCTTATGGAATGGGGTGACTGTAAAACAAACTACTCAAGACACACCTCAACATGTGTCGGTGTCTGCAGAATAGGGTGAAGTGACATAGCATGAACATCATGGCCGACGACCCAAACACTTACCCCAATGCCTGTCCATCTCTACAGTATGGAGGTGGGCTTGGCGTGAAGTTCAATACTTCACTGCTATTCCTATTCTGCATCTGTCTACCTCCTGCATTTCAATGCTAATACCAGCAAGCAAACATTCGGCATTGACAAATGCTTGTTAGTATTGTTGTCGTACAATGCCTCTGTGTTCTGGTCACTTTATATTAACTCTTCACTACTATTTGCCTGATGAAATCTGATGCTTGTAAAGTCCCTGTTGTGCTAATTCTATGTAATGTAATCCTCCACTTGTATTTGCCTGATGTTCATGTATGTACCTTGTAATGTACCTTGTAATCTCCCGGGTCGCACTTGAAAATAGGCACTTGGCTGTCTAGTGTGCTTACCCGGTTAACAAAAGCAAATAAAATAAAATAAATTTAGTGGCTGTGAAAAGTGAGGACTGCCAGCACTAGAAGCTGAATCTTTCTGTTTATCTGCAGGCCAGGTACAGTGTGGACAGGTACAGTTCAGCCTTCCCCACTCTGTAAAAGGTATTTAGTGCTGGTGACAGGTGAGAGATTGACAGCACTTGAGACTAAAGCCCTCTGTTTATCTACAGGGCCAGGTACAGTGGGGACAAGTACAGTTCAGGCTTCCCCACACAGTGAGGTTATTCAGTACTGTTGCAGATAAACAGACAGCTTCAGTCACCAGAGCAATCAATCTCTCACCTTTCACCAGCACTAATTACCACGCAGTGTAGGAAAGTCTGAACTGTACCTGTCCACACTGTACCTTGCCCTGCAGATAAACAGAAGGCTTCAGTCTCCAGTGCTAGCAGTCACAAATCTGTCACCAGTACTAAATACCTCACAGTGTGGGGAAGCATGAACTGTACCTGTCCACTGTGTACCTGGCCCTGCAGATAAATTGAGATCTTTAGTCTCCAGTGCTGTCAGCCTCTTACCTTTCACCAGCACTAAATACTTCACAGTTTGGGGAAGCCCGACCTGTACCTGTCTATACTGTACCTGACACTGCAGATGCACAGAGGGCTTCAGTCTCCACTGCTGGAAGTCCCTCACCTTTCTCGAGCACTAAATACCTCACAGTGTGGGAATGCCTGACCTGTACCTGTCCACACTGTACCTGGCACTGCAGATAAACAGAGGGCTTCAGTCTCTAATGCTGTCAGCCTCTCACCATTCACCAGCAGCACTAAACACCTCACAGTGTGGGGAAGCCTGAAGTGTACCTGTCCACACTGTGCCTGACCCTACATATAAACAGAGAGCTTCAGTGTCCAGTGCTAACAGTCTCTCATCTTTCACAAGCACTAAATACCTCACAGTGTGGGGAAGCCTGAACTGTACCTCTCCACACTGTACCTAGCCCAGCAGGCAAACAGAGAGCTTCAGTTTCCAGTGCTGGCTGTCTCTCACCTTCGACCAGCACTAAATACCTCACAGTGTGGGGAAGCCTGACCTGTACCTGTCCACACTGTACCTGGCCCTGCAGATAAACACTGGGCTTCACTCTTCATTGCTGTCAATCTCTTACCTCTCACAAACACTAAATACCACATAGTTTGAAGAAGCCTGAACTGTACCTGTCCACACTGTACGTGGCCCTGCAGAAAAACAAAGGGCTTCAGTCTTCAGTGCTGGCAGTCTCTCACCTTTCACCAGCAGCACTAAATAACTCACAGTGTGGGAAGCCTGAATTGTACCTGTCCACAGTGCCTGGCCCTGCAGATAAACAGAGGTCTTCACTCTCCAGGACAGACCCCTTTCTCACCTTTCACCAGCACTAAATGCCTCACAGTGTGGGGAAGTCTGAACTGCACCTGTCAACACTGTACGTGGCTCTGCAGATAACCAGACAACTTCAGTCTCCAGTGCCATCTGTCTCTCACCTTTTGCCAGCACTAAATGCCTCCCAGTGTGGGGAAACCTAAACTGTACCTGCCCTATACTGTACCTGCCCTGTGGATAAACAGAGGCCTTCAGTGTCCAGAGCTGGCAGTCCCTCATCTTTCACCAGCACTAAACACCTCACACTTTGAGGAAGCCTAAACTGTACCTGTCCATACTGTACCTGACCCTGCACATAAACAGAGGGCTTCAGTGTAAAGTGCTGTCAGTCTCTCAGCTTTCACCAGCACTGAATACCTCACAGTGTGGAGATGCCTGAACTGTACCTCTCCACACTGTACCTAGCCCAGCAGATAAACAGAGTGCTTCAGCTTCCAGTGCTGGCTGTCTTGCACCTTTGACTGGCACTAAATACCTCACAGTGTGGGGAAGCCTGACCTCTACCTTTCCACACTGTACCTGGCCTGCAGATAAACAAAGGTCTTCACTCTCCAATGCTGTCAGTCTCTCACCTCTCAGCAACACTAAATACCTCACAGTGTGGAGAAGCCTGAACTGTACCTGTCTACACTGTATCTGGCCCTGAAGATAAACAGAGGGCTTCAGTCTCCAGTGCTGGCAGTCTCTCACCTATCACCAGTACTAAATACCTCACAGTGTGGGGAAGCCTGAACTGTACCTGCCCCACATTGTACGTGGCCCTACAGATAAATAGACAGATTCAGTCTCCAGTGCTAGCAGTCTATCATCCGTCACCAGTACTAAATACCTCACAGTGTGGGGAAGTCTGACCAGAACATGTATACAGTATACCTGGCCCTGCAGATAAACAGAGGGCTTCAGTCTCCAGAGCTGTCAATCTCTCACCTTTCACCAGCACTAATTACCCTGCAGTGTAGGAAAGTCTTAACTGTACCTGTCCACACTGTACCTTGCCCTGCAGATAAACAGAGTGCTTCAGTCTCCAGTGTCCAACAGTCTCTACTCTGTCACCAGTACTAAATACCACTGCAGTGTGGGAAGCATGAATTGTACCTGTCCACAGTGTACCTGGTCCTGCAGATAAACTGAGATCTTCAGTCTCCAGTGATGTCAGCCTCACACCGTTCACCGGACACTGTAACCCCCCTCTTTCCTTACTAGTGGCTTGAACACTGTACTAAAATCACTTTCACAATACCCCTGGTGCATCACACAAGTACCCACACTGTTTACACTTACCACCAGGGCTGGTTTCTCTAGCTCAACCCTGGGGACCCCCTCCAAAACAAGGTTATGCATAGCAAATAGCAACAGTACAGTACTATGAGCACAAAGTGGAACCACAGTCAGATTACATGCAGAAAAAGTTAGATCTGATTTATTCAGGGGACTTGAACAAGGGAGGGGCAAAATCAGATTAATTAGTTTAAAGATTATCTCAATCAAGCAGTTATGCATGCACATTGAGTCCCCCCACGTAGTCACACCTCTGGGTACCCAGGTGGAAAACAGATGGGCTAGCCAGGACTGTTGCCAGGGGTAACCGGCGTCGCAGCTGGTTGGGGCCCTGTGATGGAAAACACAACATGCACAGTACACAAATATTTGTAATCTGGAGCCAGAGGGTTCAGTTTGTAAAGGAAATGAAACAACAAGACAATCAGATGACACACTCAGATTAAGATGTTGTTGCAGGGAGCTACCCTGGTATTTACTCACGATGCACAAGACTGTACACAGGCTGGACAAAAATTGAGACTGCAGGTGGTTGATCTGGAATGCCAGGAGAAGCAGGGCCCACACGAGTCGCAGAGGCGTCATTCCTGTTCAAACGTGGAGCAGGGGGCTGATCCCCAGGAAGCTCTCTCGTCGATGGCTTCTCTGTGCAGTGGTAGTCTGGCTAGGCCAGTCTGGCAAGGCCCAGACCGCATGGATACAAATTCGGATGCAGTCCGTTTTGGGCTGGATATAGCTTCCAGCAAGCAGAACACAGTTCACACAGTGGGGAACTAACTCACGACCCACTAGCAGCTCATAGCACATTTACATGTAAGGGAATTCCACTGTACCAGGCAAAGCGCTCTCCGGTCATGATCGCAAAGTCTTTGCACAAACTGGGGATTCAAAAGCAGCTGGAAATGCTGACAGGCCAATAGCATTCAGCAAAATCTTCGGTCTTCTTCAGGTATGAGCTTGGTGAAAAATCAGTGGCTTACTTCATTCTCACAAAATTGGATTTAGTCCAAAATAATTCTCTTCTCTCCCTCTCAGGGGCAGCAGGCAGACATGCAGGCCAAAAATTCAGCCCTTTCACAGTTCTCCCATGCGAATCCACTCAGGATTGCTGCTCAACTCACTTGAGGTCTTTCTTCTTCAGCTTTAAGCTTAGATCTTCTCAACTGCCAGCAAGCCTAGGAATTTCCCCAGAATCCAAAAGGTTTGGTTGGCTGATCTGTCTGTCAGTCACAACAAGAACTCCCCTTCAGTTGCAAAAGGCAAAAAAGACCAAACTACAATTCCTACAGATTTTGACTTCAGACAGCGCCTGTAGTCCAGCTACATTTTAGGTCCCACCAGTACTGCTTGGCCCAATTTGCAGTCCAGGACCAAGATAGTGGAGACAAAGAAAACAGTCCTTGCTACAGAGAAGGCAGGTTAGACAAACTATATTATCATTATCACTCTAAATGATTTTCAGCAAATAGTTACATCTTTCAACAGAGCTCTCCCTCGGATTACTTATGCTGCAATCAGGCAGCTCTTAAAGAGACAGTACATAGAGGCTATACAGGCTCTGGGAATCACATTTAAACTGCTAAAACGCAGGACACCAGCCTGGCAGAGAGCATTTAGGCAAGCTCAAGGAAGACTTTTAGGAACCCCCATTTGTAGGAAGTTACAGCCTTCCCTGCCTGGGAAAACTTAGTAGCATGAAGTCTGTACCATCATAACATTGAAAATGTAACATATAGAAGACATGTATACCATTGGCATGCTATACAAGTACTAGCTGATTCATCAATTGGCATAACTTGTCACTTTACTCTACATTTCAGTGTACTCCACTATATCATTTTCATTCTGACAATACATTATGCATATTTCACACAGGTAAATTGAACATTACTATACAGAATCATGTAATAACTTCTTTGTACTCTAAACAATGCAAGAGGGCCCATCCCTATCAGCTAACTTGGGGCTGGACAGGGCAGGGCACCATGGTGAGAGGGCAGAACAAGTAACCTGGAAGGGGCAGTCAAGCTCAGTTTGGGCAGTGAGCTCTGAGAGACATAAACACCTTTGTGGACTACATTGAGAGGCAAATCCACTGGCATCCCGAAGGAATCATAACTGAAGCCCACCACTGGCTTGACAGCTCAGCCAGTCTTTCTGGGGTGAACAACCACAGTCTCTGTACTTTCAGCAATAGTCTTGGAGCTTTCATCACTTGTGAGGGGTTCCTCTGCATGAAGGGGAATATCCAAGCTGGGAGCACTGTCAGCTCCTTGTTCTGTAGTCACTGGTTCCACAACACTTGGCTCATTTTGTGAAGGTTCCAGCACAATCAAACATTAAGGCGCTGAAAGGGGTCTGTCAGTACTCTCATACTGTTCCTCAGGTTCTGGTGTGTCACCAGAGAGACTCAAACCATCTGCCCCTTTGGCAATTCACACAGTTCCACAAAACACAGAGACTCGGCATCCTCAGACGTGACACTTTGCACTTCACTTTCAGGGAGCATTGGCTCCAAGGACAATGCTGGGGGGCAGGCAGTCCAGAAGGCCCAGCTTCATCCCCACAATTAAGCATGGGGTTACCTCGAAACAGCTGACTCAGTTCATAAGAGGGGTAATAGGCATAGTCGCACTCACTTTCGTCAGAAGTGTACTGACAGTCACTATCATTCTGGGCCTGCTGCAGAGGAAACCTTAAATCTGTGACCACTGGGGTAGTTTGACTCTGTCACTTTCTTGCAGCAGCATGAGTCACCAGCCCAGGGGGCTCCAATTTCGGGGGTTCAGCCTCAATCATGACTTGGTCGATAGGTAGCAAGTGGTTATAGTGCATGGTCTTGACAGCTTTGGAGTTGTTCTCTGGGTGCATCTTGTACACAGGTAAATCATCCAACTTTCCAAGTCCTACATGAGGAAGATTGTGCCATCGATCAGCAATTTTGTGTTTACCATGCAGACCTAAATTGCATAACAACACACAGTCTCCAGGTCAAAGCTCTTGAGCCTTTACTTTCTTATCATTCCTCTCTTTGTTGGCTAGATTTCTCTTGGCAGCCATTGTCTGGGCCAGTTGATAGGCATGGTTCAACTGAGCTTTCAATTTTTGTACATATTGTAAGTAGTTTTTGGCTCTGACCCCATCTGGAGAGACCCCAAAACAGACATCAGCAGGCAGCCTGGCCTCTCTCCTGAACATGAGGCGGTAGGGGGTGAACCCAGTTGCATAATTGTTTCTGCAATTGTATGCCTGTAACAAGGTGCTAATCTGCTGGCTCCATTTATGCTTGTCTTTTGGGTAAGGGGTGTCCAGCATGTCTAGAAGGGTGCGGTTAAAACGTTCTGGTTGAGGGCCTCCCTGCGGGTGATAGGGGATGGTTCTTGTCTTTCGCACCCCCCCCATAGAGGGAGCACTGCTTTGATAAGTCGACTCTCAAAGTCTCTGCCCTGGTCAGAATGGATCCGCTGGGGGGGCACCATAGTGGACGAAGAAATTTTCCACTAGCACCCTGACCACGGTAGATGCCTTTTGATCTTTGGTGGGAAAAGCTTGTGCATACCGTGTGAAATGATCCGTAACCACTAACACATTACTAATGTTCCACTGATCAGGTTCTAAACTCAAGAAGTCTATGCAGACTAGTTCCATGGGGTGCTGGTGGTAATATTAACAAGGGGGGCAGCCCTCTGAGGCAGGGCTTTTCTTTGCAGGAAGTGACTACAAGTCTTTACATGGTGCTCAACATCGGCCCCCATTTTGGGCCAGTAGAAGCGAGATCATACCAGGTCAAGGGTTCTGTCAATACTGAGGTGCCCCATGTGATTGTGGCGGGACCTCAGCACCAAATCTTTAAATGCCGTGGGCAGGACCAATTGTTGCTTGTCTACTTTGCCACTACAATCTACTGTCTCTTTAAACAGCAACTGAATGAGGAACTTTAATCTGGGGCCTTCTTTAAACAATAAAGCAGTTTGCAAGTCAGTGGAACGTAACTTACACCATCCTTCCCCGCACGCAGGGCATCAAGTGCTGGCTGAATCATAGGATCTTGTGATTGAGCCCACTGAATGCTGTCATTCTCAAATTGAGGTAGTACACTAATGTATACAGCAGAGAAGTGGCAATAAGCAGCTGGTATGCAGGTGTCAGAAGGGCCCAAGCAATCTACTAAACAGTCCACTGTGTCCACGGACATCTGTTCATCTCTATCAAACCTTTGGGACAATGCTCGAATGTCAGGTTCAGACAGCCTAACCCAATCACTCCAGGAAGAGGGTCTTCGTGATAGAGGCGTCATCATCAATATGGTTCCGGCCCGGCCTGTTTTCGACAGCATAATCATAGGTTGATAATGCAGAAAGCCACCGGTGCCCAGTGGCGTCTAACTTAGCTGAAGTCTGTACATAGGTCAATGGGTTATTGTCAGTCTTCACCAATATCTTTGCCCCATAGAGGTATTCATGAAACTGGTCAACCATGGCCCATTTTAGCGCAAGGAACTCCAACGTATGCACAGGGTAGTTTCGTTCGGACGGGGTCAAGCTCCTACTGGTGAAAGCTACTGGTCTCAGGCCATCCTCATGGTTGATACAGCACCGCTCCTAGACCCTGCAGACTAGCATCTGTATGCTGCACATAAGGTTTGGTGGGGTCAGCATAGGCGAGGATGGGGGTGTGGGTGAGCTGGTATATGATCTCATGGAAGGCTGCTTCACAGTCAGGCATCCAGCAGGGCCCAAAGAGTTCACACCTGGGTGGAAGTATACTTTTCTGGTTCTCTAACGTCCCCTTTTTGTATTTACGATTGGTAGGAGGGTAACCCTAGGTAAGGTTCAAAGTGGAGGCGAATCACATTGGAATAGTCTTTTATGAACCTGCGGTAGTAGCCACAGAACCCCAGAAAATGTTGTAGTTCTTTCAGATTATGGGGCTGGGACTAGTTAGTCAGTGCTTCAACCTTACTGGGATCAGTCTCTATCCCTTTTGTAGATACTATGTGCCCCACATACTTCACAGAGGTTTGGAAAAACAGGCACTTGTCAATGGGCAGCTTGAGGCTGAAGTCTTCCAGTCGGTCTTGGACCTTAAACAGTCAGTTCTCATACGCCTCTAAGGTGCTCCCAAACACAATGACATCGTCCAAGTACCCAAGGCATTCCAGCAAATTCATATCTCCCACTGCACGTTCCATCAATCGCTAAAAGATGGCCGGCATGCCCGATATCTCCTGTGGCATCATTAGAAACTCATAGAACCCCAATGGATGGATGAAGGCTGTTTTCTCATGGTCTTCCCGGGCCATCGGGATCTGGTGGTATCCACTGCGAAGATCCAACACCGACAACCATTTGCTCCCATTCAAGCAGTCCGGGGCATCTTGTATACGAGGCATAGTGTATTGGTCTGGGATGGTCTGCCGGTTCAGGATTCGATAATCAACACACATCCTCACAGACCCATTCTTCTTATGCACAACCACTATGGGAAAGGCGTATGGGCTCCTGGATTCTTGTATCACACCAACAGCGAGCATTTCCTGCAGGTGTCTTCTCACATCATCTATGTCTGCTGGGGCTAGGCGTCAGGACCTCTCTCTAAATGGCCATTCATTGTGCAGGCATATGTGATGCTCTGCACCCTGGACACATCCCACATCACATTTCTTCAATGAAAATACTTGGTCTCTCTGGGCAAGTCTCTTGCTAATTCTAGCCTTCCATTCTGCTGGTAACGGGGAGTCACCAAAGTCAAATAAGTTTGGGTCACTCTCTCCTTCTCACCAGGATGCTTGTTGCTGGTCAATACTGCAGTGTCTGCACAGTGTACCATAGCTAGGGTGCACCCTCTGTTCACCCGAATCTCCCAATCTGACACATTGTGAATCTGGACCATCACTCATCATGCATAGGCATGGGCATGAGCAGGCAAGATGCTGGGCTTGACCAATAATCCTTCCGGCAATTTTCCATCACCTGGTGCATCCAACATCAGTATTTTGTTCTTGACATCTTTCCAGAGATGGACCTCCCCTTGAATGGTATACTGGGCATTAGGGGCCAGTACCATTGAATCAGGATCCTTCTTCCACACGATCCCCACTGGTTCATCCTGGTCTACTTCCTCGGGTTTCTGTAGCAAATCATAGGCCCTCTTGATCACAGCCAGAATTCTCAGGGCCCTCCCAGTCCGTTGCACTTGTTTCTTGTGAGAGAGTTGCACCAGTCTCCCAAATATATGGGCGTTTGTCCCAATTAACAGGGGGACCCCATCATACAGTCCAGCGGGGGGACACTCTAGGTCCAATGTCTCTACTCGCTCCTCTACACCAGTTACAGTTGCAGGAAATGACAACCAGAGGTGGATATACCCTAGGTAGGGATAAGATTGTCGCCAGGCCCCACGCATGTAGGCCTTCCAGGGATTGCAAAGGCACATCAGATAAGTGTTCGTCATACCAGTCCTGGAATTCAATGGTCACTTGTACCCACTGTCAAGGCTGAGCCCAAGTAGGAATACCATTCACAGTCACCGTGAGTCTCCATTGAAGGGCCCACTATTTCGACCAGTCTGGAGAAGCAGTATGAGGCCTGGACAGACGATTTAACCACAAAGAAATTTGAGTTTATATTCCTTGAACCCGCACTGCGGTCATTTCGGGCACCTCTCAGCCACTGATATGCTTTTTGAAGCTCCCCTTGGAGTCTGTTTGCTACCTTTTCTAAGTCTTTCTGAGGCTGGCATTCTCTCTTGATATGGCCATCCTTCCCACAGTTGTGACAAATGATGGACTCCTGGGTCATCCTTGGGGAGAACATTGCATAAGGGACTGGAGCAGTAGCAAGGGGTCGGGGTCTTGTATCTGCTTGCAGCGGTGAGAGTGGTGCAACGTATCTTAACAGTTCCTATAGGGTGGCAGTCAATTCTTTGATTTCAGCCTGGGAGTTGCCTTCAGTAGAGGATGCCTGAGGGTGCACCCCCACCCCCATGGCAGTCACGTTCTGCATGGAACCAGAATCTTGTTCCATGGGGGAAACTCTTGCAGAGGCACCCATCTTCAGCTCTCGGACTTTCTTTAGTAGCTCATCTTTCCAATGCTGGACCCAAGGCAGGATGTCTTTTGCATTCTCAGAGTGCTCGTTAAGTGCAGACTTTTGCCCCTGAGCCTCACTTGGCTGATCACTCTCGGTCATTTGCACGGCAGCAGCAGATATGTGAAATTCTCATCCTGGTCACCTTTTGTCAACCCCACAAATTTCTTTCATTATCTCATCATGGAGGGGGCGATTCCAGTCGTGTGGTGTTGCTAACTGAAGCAGTAACAATTCAGGAAACAGAGCCGACTTAAGGATCCAGTCCAGCTTAGTTTGATCTAATTCATTTGATGGCAAACTACCCTTTCTGAGGCACTCTTGTAGTAGCTTTTCAAGCCAAGGTACATACACAGACAATAGCTCCCCTGAGTACTGCTGAGCGTTTCTTACTCTCCACCACAGATTATCATCTGAATCTGGGTTCCCTTACACATTCTCTAATGCACCAAGATAGTCCTGTGCAGTTGCTTTGGGGTTATTGGTCCACTTGGCATGGATGGAAACCAGGGCAGGACCTTGGAGGCTCTCACTCAACCTCTTTTCTCTGCTTCTGAACATTGCCATTCAAGTACTAGAGGGGCAACATAGTCTATCCAGGTCTCCCTGTCATCCTCCCCCCTGGGGTGTGGGGAGAGTGCCTGAGAAGATTCTCAGCCTTCGGTAGGAGTCGTGACTAATGGCAGGTACAGATATAGGTGCCAGCACTGGCACGGGCACAGAAGGCAGGGCAGTAATGGGTGCTGAAGCGGGAGGGGGTTTGGGGGAAGGAACACACCCAGGGTGGCAGAAATAGCTTCTTAAAGTCCTGTACAATTTTCCCTTCCTCCAGTAACAACTTAGCAAATTTCTCCTCAAAAGACTCAGATAATGGTGGGAGCTCATCCTCCCCGGGGTTTTTACTGTCTTTTATTATCACTCTCCATGCAGCTGGAATCCCTTCTGGGGCAATAGTTTGTGGCACTTTAGAGCTGTCTACTTAGATCACTACACTCTACTAAGGCTATGAAGTTTAGCAATCAAATCATCTGCTGCACCACCACCGCCAGGGTTTTTAAACATCTGTCCCTTGAGAGTCTCCCTCTACAGTATCTTTTATGGTACCTAGGGAATATTCAGTCTATAGAGAGCATTTTGGGGTTGAGCTCCTGCCCAGTACACACCAACCTCCAACTGGTATACAGCCATTCTACTGGGGCAGCTATTAATCTTCAACAATAATTCATAATTTTGGCCACTAGAAGGGGTACAAAACTAGAGCAGTGAGCCTATATTTAACCCCTAGGTAAGCTAAACCTCAAAATGCTACTATGACTGCCATTACATAGTAGTAGCAGGTTATGGGACTGAGTTCTTGAAAATAGGTGCTTCCACCCAGAGGTCAGAGTTGATAGTGGTCAAGTTATTTGGGCACAGCCCTCTGGGACACTGTAACTCCTCTTTTCCTATCCTAGTGGCCCTGAACACTGTACAATAATCCTTTCCATAATACCCCTTAGTACACCACACAAGTCCCAGGGTCAAGTCAGAGGAACCAGCCCTGGTGCTAAAGTATAAACAGTGTGGTACCTGTGGTGTACCGGGTATTATGAAAGTGATTATTGTACAGTGTTCAGGCCACTAGAGGGAAAAGAGGGGGTTATAGTGTCCCGGAGGGCTGTGCCCAAGTTAGCTTGACCACTATCAACCCTGACCTCCGAGTGGAGGCACCCGTTTCAGAACTCAGGCCCCTTAACCTGCTACTAGCCAAGCAGGCAGGGGTAGTAGCCTCTGGGATAGCGCCACCTAGGGGTTACACAGATAAACAGAGGGCTTCAGTCTCCAGTGATGTCAATCTCTCACCTTTCACCAGCACTAAATACCTTACAATGTGGGGAAGGCTGAACTGTACCTGTCCACACTGTACCTGGCCCTGCAGATAAACAGAGGGCTTTAATTACCAGTGCTGTTGTTTTTTACTTTAATAGTATTTACATGTAATTTTATTACCACAGATTTATGATGGATGTTTTTAATGAAATAGGGGCAGGAGCCAACGCCAAATAACATTTTGTCACTTTTTCTGATGCAGAAAAAGAGAAATTATTAGATCAAATTAGAGGAGATAGAGATTTTTCTACAAATACAGCAGACAATACTAGACAGACTGCACAGAAAGTTGAAAATCAGGAATTCAGAGACTGTCGCTTGGACTGTCATGCTATTACATTGGGACAATATTTAGCTCACAATTTAATACCAAGAGGTCTTAGAGTGTATGTTGAGCACAATATAGGCATTAAATCAACTAAATTAGATATGAAATGGGACGGAATAAGAACAAGATGCTCGGTTGATTTCATTTACGCATTGATTGAAGCTATAATAGAGGAAAGGGGAAAGATAGCTGAACAGATAAATTTGGATAAAGAAGCTTTAAAGCTTAAATTACAATTAGAGGAATTTAATAAGACAATAGAACAAATAAAACAAAAGATTGATATTTATGAAAAAATTTGAGGCAACAAAAGCTAAAGAAATTTAACCAAGACACAAAAAAAACAAAGTATATACACATGCTAGGAATAATTTGAGGAAGAATTGGACCAATCGAAATAGACAGGAAGAAAGTGGGTCTGAAAGTGACAGTAGTTATAGTAGGGCCAGCCATAATATAAATTCAATCTCAAAGACACAAGAAATGGATAGGTCATTGAATAAGACAACATATAGGACAGACATGGATACTAGACGGTCGAGAGACATATACAAGAGAACATTTTCCACACAGGAAATAGAGAACAGAGATTCATCAGGCAACTGAGGGTGGAAGAGCAAAGAGAACCCAGATACATAATGAGAAACAGGACTGGCACAGAAGAGGTGTACAGCAGGGAAGAATAGGCGCAGGGGAGGAACAGGATTAGGCAGAGGGAGAGGAGACATTCGCCCAAACAGAGGTGTTACCACAAGTAATTCCCATCTTCAATCTGAGTAAGAGAGTTCTAAATGATACAGAGATGAGAATATTGTTAAAGGCCTCTCATGTCAAGATCAACCACAGCTGTAAACCTGTCTGAGTTGGAATGTGACTCTACACTGTCTTCTATGTCTTTACGCCTCAAAGCACAATATAGTAATGCGTTACAAGTTGAAAATTACAAGCAGAATATAAAAACTGCCTTGGGAATAAAATCCAATGACAATCCATCTGTAGAATGTTGTCCTGTAGTGGAAATGTATGCAGAGATAGTAAGACAGGAGATCCATCAGTTATTTAAAACAGAGGAAGATAGGCAGCCATTATTCGATAATTTAACACACACGGAAAGATATACATTGAATAATTTAAAGAGTGATGAAAGTATAATCATAAAACCTGCTGATAAGGGGGGAGGCATTGTTATCCTGGATTATGAACATTATAGGAGAATATGTGACAGTTTACTTGGGAACACAATAAACTACTTGGAATTAGACTCTGACCCTTTGCATAGTATAAAAAGAGATCTTATTGGATTGCTGGAAGTAACACTCTGTAATTTTCTAAATGATTGGGAGGGAGAGTTGTTGATAAAAAAATTTCCTAGAACCCCTGTTTTCTACACTCTGCCTAAAGTGCATAAGGATCAAGTAGATCCACCTGGACGTCCAATAGTATCAAGGGATTTCAAGTATATTTGAACCCATTTCTGATTATTTAAATTATCATTTACAACCCTTAGTGGAGAAAATTCCCACTTATGTTAAAGACACCTCTCATTTTATAAAGATTTTGAAAGAAGTGTATTTAACAGAGGAGGAAAAGAGATATGTTATACTGGTTACACTGGATGTCTCTGACTTGTATACTTCCATACCTCATCAGGAGAGGTTTACAGCTTTGGGAAAGTTATTAGACAAGAGACGAGTCAGAGTACATCCAAAAACAGGAACTTTATTATTACTGGCAGAACTTATTCTAACAAATAGTTATTTTAGGTTTGAAAAACCTTTTTTTAAACAGATAAGAGGTACAGCGATGGGGGCAACCATGGCGTCGGGTTATGCAAATGCCTATATGTCAGACTTTGAGAATACCTTTATATTGGATGAACAGAATAATCGCTTTTTTCAATATATAAAACTGTATAAAAGATTTATAGATGATCTGTTTATATTATGGCTGGGATCTAAGGATGACCTTCTGACCTTTGTAGAATATATGAATACATGTGATATTAACTTGAAATTCACCATGGAATATAGTGCAGTTTCAATACTGTATCTAGATGTGAGAGTTGTGAATGGGATGATGGTCTGACTACTACACTATATAGGAAAGATACTGCACGTAATACAATACTACATGCAAATAGTTTCCATTGGAGTGACTGGTAGAGAGTATTCCTTTCGCAGTTTCAGCATTCGCAGGAACTGTGGAGAGGAACAGGATTTCACCAGAGAACTTAGAGCAGCATCTGATAGATTTAAAGAACGTGGTTATAGCAGGAAGAATTTATATCAGGCGGTAATGTTGCTTGCTTCTATGTGCTGTTTAGGTATTTGGAAGTCATTGAGTGCAAATATTGAAAATTATGACCATGAAAGCGCGTGAGAACTGGGCGCAACCATTAATTCGTAAAACAGTCATTTTATGAATTTTTCACCAGATTTTCAACATAGCCATTTTAAGACCTCTGCTCATGAACAGTGTCACTGTGATTTTCTTAATGTGTCCCATACATTGATTTACGCACACTGACTGCGCCATTGGCGCTACATGGAGGAAACACATTTTGGGCAGGATGTGAAAATGACAGCTGTACTACTCATAAGAAGGTGTGGTAAAATGGCAATGTAAAACGGAGTGGAAATATTGAAAATTGGGCGAAACCTACGAAAGGCAGCAGAGGAACTGTGCAACGCACGCTCATAAAACAGTCATTTTAAGGAATTTTTTCACCAAATTTTCAACATAGCCATTTCAAGACCTCTGCTCATGAACAGTGTCACTGTGATTTTCTTAGTTTGTCCCGTACATTGATTTCGCACACCGACTGCGCCATTCTGCGCTACAAGGGTGGAAACACATTTTGGGTGAGATGTGAAAAATGACAGCTGTACTACTCATAAGACAGTGTGGTGATATGGCAATGTTGAAAATCTAGAGTGAAAATATTGAAATTTCGTGAACTTATGAGCCTGCGTAGGAACTGCGCAACGCACGCTCGTTAAACAGTCATTTTTTGGAATTTTGGCACCAAATTTTCAACATGGGGGTTTTGGGCCCCCTTCTCATGAATGATGTCACTGTCATGGTGGTATTCAGTCCTGAAGGGTGATTTCGCAGTCACTGCGCGAAATCACCATTCGAGCCCGAATAACGCCATGACAGTGACATCATTCATGAGAAGGGGTCCCAAAAACCCCATGTTGAAAATTTGGTGCAAAAATTCCCAAAAATGCCCGAGATATGCATAAAGTTGAACCCTCCTATCTAGCCCATTATACAGCTTACCGTAGCTTCTCAGTTCGCTGGTCGGCTTTGAAGAGTGCAGACGGTTCCGTCCACCTAAGATCGCCGCGACGGAGTCCGAGGCATGGGGGTGAGGGGGGTGGGAGGCTGGGTGCGCAGGGTGGGTGCGGGTTGTGGGAGGGGTTCGGAGACGCCACCGTGGACCGCTTTTGTTTTTTTTATGTTAAAACAAAAAGATGTTGTGGGACTGCTTGCCACGCTGGGTGGGCTTCCAGTGTGGCACAAGGACTTGGTGGCGCAGCCGACGGGGAATTGGGCACCCCATCGGCAAAAAAATAAAACGCAGGACCATTTGCGGTCAGGCTGGGGTGGTCCCAGCGTGGGCACAAGGACCTTTGGGGAGGGGCGTTAGCTCAGCCGATGGGGATTGGGCACCCCATCAGCAACATGATGGATTGCCACACTGGGGTGGCCCAGCGGGCATCAACTATTGGGAGGAGGGGAGGAGACAGACGCAGTTCAGCCGACGGGATTGGGCACCCATCGGTCGGCACGCCATGCAAGGGGGTGCGACGCCTGTGGCTGGGGAGCTGCTCATGAGAAGCTTCTTATCGCTGCTCACTCTGCGGTGGCTCCCCTTTCTAATTATGCCACTGCATTTTGGTGTGTCACAGCCCACTAAAAAATGCATTGAGCTTAAGGTCAAGGCTGCAGCACACAGTGCCTGAATGAATTGAGGAGGAGGTGACACACCGAATCTCCGATGAAGGCACTATGCTTCTGCACATGCATGCAAGCAAACATAAAATGGCCTGACTCAACCCTCATCTTTGAATTCTGTTTAGGAAGGGTTTTAATCAATACATGCCTTTGGCTAAGCTTTTTAGCAGTTCTTCTAAATGATGAGTGAAGTCAAGTCTGCTGTCAATCCACAACACCTAGGTATTTGAATTTTTCATATACTCCAGATTTTCTCCAAGTATAGTGCATAGCTGGGGAGAATGATTGAAGAGGAGGTGCTGCTGGAGCTTTGATTTGTGAACATCATTGCTTTAGTTTTCTTTGCATTTAACAGAAGCTTTTTCTCAAGTAGCTGATATTGTAACAAGGAGAATTCTGTTTGTAGGATTTCACAGGCAGCTGCAGAAGAAGGGTTGCTGACATACAAAACAGTGTCATTAGCAAAGAGGTGTACAGAGGATTTGGTGAGGGTTGAATCAATATTATTTATATAGATGGCAAAAAGGAAAGGACCCAGGATAGAACCTTGGGGGACTCCTCTTAACAGTGGTTTTAATGGGGATAGATCACCTTCAGCTTTTACCTGCTGTGACCTACCGGTAAGATAACACCTGAACCACTTAAGGGAGGGTGGATCTAGGCCAATGGAGTGCAAGGATGATAGTAGAAGCTCATGGTCCACAGTGTCGAATGCTTTTCCAGGTCAAGAAATACTGCACAGACATTATTCTTTTATTTAATTCAGTTTGCCAGTCATTTGTGACCTGGCTAGTGCAGTGATAGTGCTATGTTTGGCCCTGAATCCAGATAGAGCTGGATTTAGGAGGTTAGCATCGTCAAGATATTCCCTTAACTGGGTACTCTCTAATTCCTCCAGCATCTTGGATAGCACTGGTAGAATGGAAATGGGCCTGTAATTATTAAGGTCCATAGGGTCCCCTGATTTTAGAAGGGGAACCACTTGGGCTGTCTTCCACAGTGTGGGAATAGAACCAGAGTTTAAAGATAGGTTAAAGAGATGTGTTAGGGGGACTGCAAGTACATGGGATGCAATCTTTAGAAAGTAGGGGTCCAGAGGGTCTGCCCCTGCGCTTTTTTTGATATCCAGCTGCCATAGTAGGTCCTCTACTTGCTTCAACAGTACAGATTTGAAGCTGAAGGAAGAGTCAGCTCTCTGAGCACCAGTGTACTGGGAGCTTAATTATTCACGTTCAGGTTAGCAGGAGAGGGCAAAGGCAAGGCCAGCCGATGAAGTGGTTATTGAAGGCGTCTAGAATTTCCATTTTGCCAGAGACAGGGCTATTACTGTGGTGTGTAATTGAGTTGGTAGGGAGGTGCTAGAATCCTGCCCAACCATACCCTTGATGGTACCCCAAAACCTAGCAGGATTATGATAGGAGGAGTTGAGCTCAGCCAAGTAGAAGGCAGCCTTTGCATCCCTAACTTCTTGGTGCATCTATTTCTGACTTTCTCTAAAGATCATCCAGTCATTTGCATTCTTGGTTTTTCTTGCCGCTTTCCAGAGTTTGTCCTCTCCAGCAGTGCAGCTTTGAGGTCAGCTGAAACCAAGACAGGATTTGTTTTTATTCGGATACAGAGATTGGGGCATGGATGTTTAGGGCACTTATTATAATGCTATTTTAGCACTTGCTGTGCTTTCCACAGAATGAGCAAGATAAAACTCTTGCCAGCTTTGAGAGTGAGCTAGATCATGCAAATATCCTTCAGTATTGATGTTTTTTTGGATCTCCTCATTAGGAATTTTGCAGGGTTGTTGTTTTGCTGAAGATCTTACCGCGATGGGGCAGTGATCATTTATATCACAGAAAAGCACTCCAGCATGTGTGAATAGATGGGGTTTATTCACTAGCGGATATCAAGTAGTGTGGCTGTGATTATTATTCCTTGCATTAATTCTTGTTGGCTCATTAATTAGTTGTGTGAACCCATATGTATCACAGAATGATACCAGAGGTGCAGCTGCCTGGGTAAGCCAGTTGAAATTCAGGTCACCTAGAATAATGACTTCTTCAGTGCTGGGCTTGAGCAGATTCCCCAGGTGGGATAAGAGCTTGAGGTCAGCAGAGGGGGGTCTGTAGCATCCAACTAGCTGAAAAGCTGTATTTGGGAGAGAGACTTTTAGGGATAGGCATTAAAATTCCTTGGGATAGAGGTTGCAGAATACAGGATACAGGTGTATACTGATTTTGTATATATAGCTACTCCACCCACTTCTTGTTTGGCGATCCGCTCTGAATAACTGATAGTTGGGTAGGTTAACATCCTGTCTGCTGTGGTGGGTTTGAGCCATGTCTCAGATACCACGAGAAAGTCTGGCAAGGTATGGGCAACCCAGGCTTGTATCAGTGTAAGTTTTTTCAACAGACTGCATACATTAATATGCAAAACTGAGGCCTTTAATTGAGGTTAGGTCAGCTGAGAGGTAATACATTCAGGGGTCCAGGGTTGATTTCCATGTTACCAATACAGAGCAATAGAAAGAGCAGGAGTTTCTTGAGGGCTGCCAGAGATAGGAGAGGGGCTGTCTTTGGTCCTCCTTCTCTTATTCTGTTGCCACTCTTTGGGGTGCTCCATGGGTTATAGATTGTGTCGAGACACCAAGTAGCAGTTTGGTGGTCAGGCGTAGGGGGGATCTGTATATCCAGTAGTGGAGCCTTGATTGAAATACATGTATGGTGGTTTGCATCTCTTTTTGGGGGTCACCCCACTGTAATCGATGCAGCAATGGTAGGGCATATGTGAGTGTTTGAGCGTCAAACAATGGGGATGATACAGAGAGACTGGGCGGATGGATCACCATAGTTTGTGTGATAGGGACATCTTCTTTGGGGAACCCCATGGCTGACAGTGAAAGAAGTATCAGAAGTAAACTCCCCATTGTGAGAGAGATATTGTTAATTGGCTACCGGGAGAGTGGTGAAGTTGCTGATTAGTTGGAAATCCTGACAGGGGGATCACATTCAGCAAAATCTTAGGTCTTCTCCAGGTATGAGCCTGGTAATAAAATCAGTGGCTTACTTTGTTCTCACAAACATGGATTTAGTCAAAATAATTCTCTTCTCTACCTCTCAGGGGCAGCAGGTAGACATGTAGGCCACAACTCAGGCCTTTCCACAGTTCTCCCACATAAAACTACTCAGAAGGTTACTTGACTGTCTCAAGCATGTTGCTTTTCAGCTCCCAACTTAGATCTGACTCAAACTGCAGCAAGCCTGGGAATTTCCCAAGATTCAAAAGATTTGGTTGGCTGATTCATCTGTCAGTCACAACAGAAGCTCCCCCTTCAGGTGCAAAAAAGGAGCCAAAACCCAAAACTACAATTCTACAGATTTTGACTCCACACAGCTCCTGTAGTCTGGCTCCATTTTAGGTCCCACCAGTACTGATTGGTCCAATTCGCAGTCCCGGCAAAATGGTGGGGATAAACAAAACAGTCCTTGCTGCAAAGAAGGCAGGTTAGATAAACTGCATCATCATTATCACTCTAAATGATTTTCAGCAAATAGTTACATCTTTTAACAGAGCTCCCTCTCAGATTACTTATGACTGCAATCCAGGCAGCTCTTAAAGAGACAGTACACAGAGGCTATACAGGCACTCTCTTGCAATCACATTTAAACTGCTAAAACGCAGGACACCAGCCTGGGAGTGAGCATTTAGGCATGCTCGAGGAAGACTTTTCGGGAACCCCCATTTGTAAGGGGTATACACCAGTACAGTTCAGGCTTCCCCACACTGTGAGGTGTTTAGTGCTGGTGAAAGGTGAGGGACTGCAAGCTCTGGAGACTGAAGGCCTCTGTTTATCCACAGGGCAGGTACAGTGTGGGGCAGGTACAGTTCAGCCTTCCCAATACTGCGAGGTAGTTAGTGCTGGTGAAAGGTGAGAGAGAGAGTGACAGTACTGGAGACTGAAGCCTTCTGTTTCTCTGCAGGGTCAGGTACAGGGTGGACAGGGACAGTTCAGGATTCCTCACACTATGAGGTATTTAATGCTGGTGAAAGGTGAGGGACTGCCAGCACTGGAGACAGAAGGCCTCTGTTTATCCGCACAGCAGGTACAGAGTGGAGCAGGTACAATTCAGCCTTCCCAACACTGTGAGGTATTTAGTACTGGTGAAAGGTGAGAGAGTGACATCACTAGGGACTGAAGCCTTCTGTTTATCTGCAGGGCAGGTACAGGGTGGACAGGAGTTCAGGCTTCCTCACACTGTGAGGTATTTAGTGCTGGTGAAAGGTGAGAGACTGCCAGCACTGCAGACTGAATCCCTCTGTTTATCTGCAGGGCCACGTACAGTGCGGACAGGTACAATTCAGGCTTCCCCACACTGTGAGGTATATAGTGCTGGTGAAAGGTGAGAGAATACCAGCACTGGAGACTGAAGCCCTTTGTTTATCTGCAGGGCCAGGTACACTGTGGACAGGTACAGTTCAGGCTTCTCCACACTGTGAGGTATTTAATGCTGGTGAGAGGTGAGGGACTGCCAGCACTAGAGACTGAGATTCTCTGATTATCCTTAAGGACTGGTACAGTGAGGGGTAGACACACTGCAGGCTTCACTGTACTGTGACAGTGTTGGTGCAAGGTGAGGGACTGACAGCACTGGAGACTGAAGCAATTGTTTATCCACAGGGACAGTGTGTGGCAGGTATAGTACAGGCTTCTCTACACTGTGATGTAGTTAGTGTTGGCAAGAGCTGAGATACTAACAGCACTGGAGCCTGAAGCCTTCTATGTATGTGTAACCCCCCTACAAATGAGGGTCACTAAAAGTCTTCTTTGGTGAGCCTTAATGCTCTCTGCCAGGCTGGTGTCCTGTATTTCAGCTGATTTAAAAATACTTGGAGTGAGAGTACCTAATGCCTCCATGTACTGTCGCTTAAGAGCTGCCAAACTGCAGTATAATTCATTTGAAATGGGGGTGCCTGTGTGTTTCCTGCTCATGTCTCGTTTGGGCCACTGAGTAAATCACTCCATTTCTGCAGTCGCCATATGCAAGAGAGAGAGCTCTTTCAGAGGATGTAATTGTTTGCTTGTAACCTGTTAGAGTAATAATGAAAATGCAGTCTGTTCTAACCTGCTTTCTTGTAGTAAGGACTGCAGAGTAACTCCCCATGTTGGTTCTGAACTGCGAATTGAACAAATCATTGTGGGGATCCTTTAAAATGGAGCCTGCTCTGGGTGAATCAGAACTTGGATTCTCCTCTGAGCCTGCTGTAAGGGGATTGTATGGGCAGTGACTCTGGGAAATATAGTTTTGACCTTGGCCTTTTCTACCAACAGAGGGAGTCTTATTGTGAGTGACAGCTGAATAAGCGAACAGAATAGTGTGGAGCTAAAGGAAATGCCCTGCTTTGTGACTGGAAAGATCAGATGAGTTGTGACTGTGAAGAGATGAGGAGCTCTGTGCTTCTGCGGTGTATAGTTTCACGCGGGAAGCGCGTGTGAGGCCCTGAGTTTCGGTCTGCAGCCTTTGTGAGTGCCAGTTGGGACTGAGTCCAAGTTGTGAGGAGAAAGAAGCACCAGAAGTGTGGAAACCAGGCTCACCCTGTAGAAGACTGGAGAAATTGCTGAATCGCGCTCGGTCTGTCAGGAACTGAAGCTGCTGTGTGTCTCCCAGGTATCGTGGCAGTAATTATGTCAGGATCGAGGAGCAGCCTGCCTGGTATAGTACTTTCCTTTTACATATAAATGTGTCTAGTGCTTGTGGGAAATCGCAATATTATTTTCCTCGGTACTGTGAATTGTGTGCTGAAGCTGGAGGCAGAACCCAGCTTGATTCGGACTGAATCCACCTGTTTTTCAAATGCAAGTGAGTCCTGCCACGAGGGCTGGGCCAGCTATTCTATTTCTCCTGGCAATCCAGGACAATCTGCATCCATCCAGTTTTCAATATTGAGTCCGTGAGTATGAATCAGGGTAGCTCCTTACAATCTGTTTATCAAACTGCAAGTGTGCCATCTAATTGTTGTTGTTTCATTTCCTCACGAACTGAGCCCCAGGGCTTCGGATTGCAGTTTGTGTGTGCATGTGTTTTTCCATCAAAGGGCCCCAACCAGCTGCACCGAACCTGGCTAGCCCCCACCATCCTGGGTACCCAGAGAGTGACATTTTGGACCCTATATGCATGCACAGTACTGTGATTTGAATATTTCCAAACCAAATCAACCTGATTACCCCCTCCTGTTACTGCCCCTCTAATAAATCAGATTTGTTGTTATTGAACTATATGCTGTCTGTGGTATCAGTACATGTAGAAAAAGCATTGCACTGTGTTTGTGTATCTTGCCTAACCTTGTTTTACAGGGGGTCCTCAGAGATGTGCTGCAGAATTAGTCTCGAGGGTAAGTGGTACTTTATGAGTGTACAGTGTGTATACCTGGGGTATTGGAGCTGTAACTCCTGTGTACTGTGTGAGCCACTAGAGGGGACCAAAGGGAGTCACAGTGTCCCAGAGGGCTGGGATCAAGCTAGTCTAACCACTACAAACCCTGACCTCTGGGTGGAGGTACCCTCCATAGAACCTAGGACCCTCAACCTGTCAGTAGTCGAGCAGGCAGGGGTAGTAGCCCTTGGGATAGTGCCATCTAGGGGTTACATATGCATAGGGACAGGTACAGTGTGGGGTAGACACAGTACAGACATCTCCACAGTGCCACCCTCAGGTGTTCAAACTGAAAACCAAAAACAATATTGTTGTAGCACTGAAAGATGACCCCTGTAGCTCGCTCACAACCCGACTGGAAACCATTATAAGTTATATTAGAAAAATAATTTTCTAAAAGGTAATAGTGTCCTGACTGCTAGAAAGTGAGTGTAGTATTAAAAGGGGCACTTTAACATGTTTATTGTTGTAACCCCCCTGCAAATGGGGGTTCCCAAAAAGTCTTCCAGGAGCTCGCTTGAATGCTTCAAGCCTGAATGGTGTTTGGCGTTTAAGCCGTTTATCTGTGAGTGCTTTTAGAGCCTCTGGTACTGTCTCTTTAAGAGCTGTCTGCTTGCAGACATAATTAGTTTCTATGGGGGACTGTGTGTTTCCCTGCTTGAGTCCCACTCGAGCTGCTGCCAACGCTCCCTTTCTGCCACTACAGTGGGCAGAGTGAGCACTTTGCAAAGATGTAACTGTTTGCCAGAAATCATTTAGAGTAATAACGAAAATACAGTTTGTCTAACCTGCTTTTCTTTGCAGTCAGAACTGCCTAGCCCTCCATTCTGGTTGAACTGTTGAACTGGACCAATCAGTGTGGGGGGACCTTTGAAATGGAGCCTGCTGCTGGCAAATCAGAACTTGGACTCTCATTGTGGAGCCAGCCACCTATGTACTGTATGGCCAATGCTTCTGGGAATTGTAGTTTGGACTTTGCGCTTTTTGCACCAACAGGGGAGTCTGATTGTGAGTGACAGCCAAAACAGCCAACTGAACTGGGAGGAACTCAAAGGAAATGCTCGGCTCTGTCTACTGTAAAGATCAGATCAGTTTGGGCAGTGAAGAGACAGGGGCTGTGTGCTTTTTTCATTGTGTAGTTTTAGCTGGGAATCTAGTATGCAAGACCCTAAGTTTGGTCTGCAGATTGTACAAGCCTGTTCGGAATGAAACCGACCTGGTAAAGAGAATCAAGGAGATCTGAAGAGTAGAAACCAGGCCTCACCCTGTAGAAGACTGGAGAAATTGCTGAATCGTGCTTGGTCTGTCAGGAACTGAATCTGCTGTGTGTTCTCCCGGGTATTGTGCAGTAATTGCGATCGGAATATAGAAGCAGCCTGCCTGGTATAGTACTTTCCTTTTACATATCAATGTGTGTAGTGCTTGTGGGGAATCGCGTTTCAAATCCCCTGTACAGTGAATAGAGTGCATGAAGCTGGAAGTAAACCCCAGTTTAATCCAGACTACATCCATTTACTCTAAACTGCTGTGGGGTCCAGTCACAAGGACCTCGTCCACATGGTCGGCTCCTCCTGGCAATCCAGGACAATCTGCCTTCCATCCAGTTTCCAGCATTGAGTTTGTGAGTACAAAGCAGGGTAGCAAGTGTGTCATCTAATTGTTGGTTTTTTTTTTCATTTCTTCACGAACTGAGCCAACCGGCTCCAAATTACAATTTGGGTTTTGTACCAGTGTTTTTCCATCACAGGACCCCAGCCAGCTGCACCTGATCCTGGCTATCCCCCCCCCCATCCTGGGTACCCAGTGACAGTGACAATGTGGGACTCTGAATATGCGCACAGTACTGTGATTATTAATGTGTTTAACCTAATTAACCTGATTTCCCCCTTCCTTGTTACAGCTCCTTAAATAAATCGGTTTCAGCAAAGTTGAACTGGCTGAGGTATTCATTTATGTTAAAGTATTGTACTGTGGTTTTTGCACTGTATCATCTTGTTTTGCAGGGGGTCCCCAGGGTCCAGTCGACAGAGCCAGTCCAGGGTAGTAAGTACATTGTGAAGATATTCCTAATGCATTGTGTGGGCCACTAGTAGGGAAGAAAGGGGTTACAGTGTCCCAGAGGGCTGTGACCAAGTTAGTTTAACTACTGCAAACCCTGACCTCTGGGTGGAGGCACCCGCCATTGGACCTAGGCCCCTCAACCTGTTAGTAGTTAAGCAGGCATTGGTAGTAGCCCTTGGGATAGCGCCACTTAGGGGTTACATCTTGGAGGCTCATCGCTGGGATTGTGTGTCCTCTAGTGGCAATATTTATGAACCACTGTTAAGAAAAAAAAATAAATAAATGGGTACCCCGACAGAAGTGGCTGTGTACCGGTTGGTGGAGTGGTGTACTGGGGAGGAGATCAACCTCCAAAATGATATGCTTATCCTGGACATCCCCTTGGGTATCAATATGGACACTGTACAGGGAGTGCTTTCCAAGGTGGAAGGTTTACAAAACCCTGTGGTGGTGGTGGGTCAACATGTTAATCTACTCACCCACACTTTCCTGACCCTAGTAGAGTTTAAGAATCCCATAGATAGCTCCAAAGTGCCACAGACTATTACCCCAGAGGGAGCCTTCTCTGCTCGGAGAGTGATAACTAAGGACAGTAAAGACCCGGGGGGGGGATGAGCCCCCCCCACTATCTGAAACTTTTGAGGAGAAATTTGCTAATGGTTGCTGGGGAAGGGAAACTGTGGAGAACTTGAAGAAACTATTCTTGCCACCTGGGGTGTTCCTCCTCAACACCCTCTCCCGCCCAGTACCTGTAATGGTGGCTGAACCAATGCAGGCTCCTATTTCTGCACCTGCCATTAGGCAAGACTCTTACTGAAGGTTGAGGATCTTCTCTGGCACCCTCCCCACCCCAAGGGGAGGATGATTGGGAGACCTGGATAGACTAAGTTGCCCCTCAAGTGCTAGAATGGCAATGCTCGGAAGCCGAAAAGTGAAAGAGGGTTAGTGAGAGCCTCCGCGGTCCTGCCCTGGCTACCATCCATGCTAAATGGGCCAGTAACCCTGAAGCGACTGCACAGGACTATCTTGAGGCCTTGGAGAATGTGTATGGGAGCCCAGATTCTGATGAGAGACCTGTGGTGGAGAGTAAGAAATGCACAACAGTACCAAGGGAGTTTTTTGTCTGTGTATGTATCTCAGCTGAAAAATTAGTTGCAAGAATGCCTCAGAAAGGTAGTAGCCAGCGATTGAACTGGACTGAACCAGGCTGGACAGGATCCTTAAGTCTGCCCTTCTCAGAACTGCTGTTGCTTCCAGTTCGCCTGGCAAATCAACTGGAATCCCCACCCTCCTATGATGAGCTAATGAGAGAAATTGAGGAGTTGAGAAAAGGCGACCTCGGGAGTGACTTGCACCAATAGCTGCGGCTATGACCCGAGTGACTGAGGGTGACCTATCAGGTGAAGTTCAAGGGCAGAGGTTGGCAGTTAATGAGTGCTCTGAGAAGGAAAAAGATATGCCACAATGGGGCAAACTGTTGAGAGAGTTCAGGGAAATAAAAAACAGTCTCTTTATGAAGGTCGCACCTGCAAGTACAGGCCCCGACCCTCATCCGACTGCATCTGCTATTGGGGTGGGGGTACCCACCCATGCATCTTCTGCTGACAACAGCTCAAAACTTGATGTCTTGACCATAGCAATGGGGAAATTGATGAGAAGTCTCCAAATGCTTATCACGCTGCAGACAGAGATGGCATCAAAGTTTCCAGTTAGTAGTACCCCTGCCCTGGCTCCCAGTGTGATGCCTTGGCCAGCTCAAACTCCAGAAAGTATGTTTTGCTATAATTGTGGGAAGGATGGGCACATGAAAGAGAATGCCGGTCCCCAAAAGACACAGACAAAGTTGCATATAGGCTACAAGGAGAGCTTGGAGAACAAATCAGTGGTTAAGAGGTGCACAATGATCCCAGTGAGGGCCCCAAAATGCTAACTCATGTCCCTTGTGGCAAGGTCAATTGCCCAGGCCCCGCCACTGCCTCTCCAGACTGGTCCAGAATAGTGGGTCCCTCCATGGAGACCACAGTAAAGGTGAATGGAGTGTCTACAAGAGCTGTATTAGACAGTCGCCCAAGTGACAGTTATGTTCCAAGACTGGTATCAGAAGCATTTGTCTGATGTACCCTTACAACATCGCTGAGGGCTGCATGTCTGGGGTTAAGTGAGAAGGCCTACCCTACTCTGGATATATCCAAATTTGGCTGTCTTTTCCCACCTGTGTGGCTGGAGTGCTGAGCAAGAGACCCTGGCCTTAGTGTGTCCCCCTACCGGACTGTATGATGAGGTTCCTCACTAATTGGGACTAATGCACATATGTTTGGATGCTGGCACAGTTGTGGCATGAAAAACAGGGGTCAGGCGGGCCAGTGTAGTTTTTAAGAATTCCAGTCTTGATTAAGAAGGCTGAGGCAGAGAGATGTTGAAAAAGTAGAACCAGAGGAACCGGTTGGAATTGTCTGGAAGAAGGATCCTGAGTCTCTGGTCCTGGTGCCAAATGCCCAGTGTACCTTACAGGGAGAGGTCTGTATCAGAAAGGATGTGAAGAATAAAATATTAATGTTGGATGCACCATGCGGCAGAAAATTGCTGTAGGGACTGCTGGTCAAGCCTAGTATTTTGCCTGCTAGAGCCCATGCTAATGCCAGAAGGGTAATGGTTCAAGTTCATAATGTGTCTGACAGACAGATTCGAGTAAATAGAGGTTGCATGCTGGCTAATGTGCATTGTGCAGACACTGCAGTGCTACCCAGTAGCAAGAGTTTGGGGAAGAATGACAGAGTAACGCCTGACTTGTTTGATTTTGGTGACTCCCCGTTGCCAGCTGAATGGAAAGTGAGGATCAGTGAGATGCTTGCCCAGAGAGACCAGGTGTTTTCTTTAAAGGAATGGGATGTAGGATGCATGCAGGGAGCTGAGCACCATATCCGGCTGCATGATGAAAGGCCATTTCATGAGAGGTCCACGCCTGCCACCTGCTGACATAGATGATGTGAGATGACATCTGCAAGAGATGCTAGCTGCTGGTGTAATACAAGAATCCAGAAGCCCCTATGCTTCCCCCATTGTGGCAGTGAGAAAAAAGAATGGGACAGTAAGGATGTGCGTGGATTATCGAACTTTAAACCAGCGGACTATCCCTGATCAGTACACTATACCTCGCATTCGGGATACTTTGGACTGTCTAAGGGGGAGCAAGTGGTTCTCTGTGTTGGACCTCCGCAGTGGGTACTACCAGATCCCGATGGCCCCTGAGGACCATGAGGAGACAGTCTTTATCTGTCCGCTTGGCTTCTATGAATTCATGAGGATGCCTCAAGGGATTTCAGGTGCCCCCGCCACTTTTCAAAGATTGATGGAGCGTGCAGTGAGGGACATGAACTTACAAGAGTGCCTGGTATACCTAGATGATGTTATTGTGTTTGGCAGCTCAGTGGAGGAACATGAGAGCAGATTATTCAAGGTGTTGGACCGACTGGAAGACTTTGGCATTAAACTGTTCAGTGATAAGTGTTAATTCTTTCAAACATCAGTAAAGTTCGTGGGACAAATAATATCCACCGAGGGAATAGAGACCAACCCAAGTAAAGTTGAGGTCTTGACCACCTGGCCACAGCCCAAAAATCTAAAAGAACTGCAAAGACTCCTGGGATTCTGTGGTTATTATCGGTGTTTCATCAAGGACTATTCAAGAGTGATCCGCCCTTTACTTAATCTAACTCAAGGGTATCCCCCAACCCACAAAAGATACAAAAAGTCAGGGTCCCTCGAGACTGAAAGAGTGTATTTTTGTCCAAGTGAAGTATTTTGGGCCCGCTAGACTCCTGATTGTGAGACTGCTTTTCATGAGATCATATATCAACTTACCCATGCTCCAGTGTTGGCCTATGCTGATCCAACAAAATCTTATGTCCTGCACACTGTTGCTAGCTTGCAAGGGTTGGGGGCTGTGTTGTACCAAGTGCACGAGAATGGCCTGAGACCAGTGGCCTTTTCCAGTAGAAGCCTGACCCCATCCGAAAAGAACTATCCTGTACATAAGATAGAGTTCCTAGCTTTGAAGTGGGCCATTGTTGACCAATTCCATGAGTACTTGTATGGGGCTAAGATACTGGTAAAACTGACAATAATCCTTTGACCTATGTGCAGACTTCAGCTAAATTGGATGCCACTGGCCATAGGTGGCTTTCTGCATTATCTACATATGGCTATGCTGTTGAATACAGAGCAGGCCTGAACCACATAGATGCTGATGCTCTCTCCTGGAGGCCTGTTTCCAGAATGACTGGTCAGACTGTCAGAACCTGATATTCGAAGCACGCCAGAAGTTTGACAGGGAGGAACAAATGTCCACGGACGAGTGGACTGTATGGTGGATTGTTTCGACCTTCTGAGAATTGCATACCTGCTGCTTATTGCCACTTTTCTGCAATAGACATTGGTGCACTGCCTCAGCTGGACAATGACAGTATTCGTGGCTCAATCCTCGAGATCCCATGATCAAATCAGCTTTAGAAGCCCTCTATGCAGGGAAAGATGTGTCAAATGACGCTCCACTGATTTGAGAACTGCATTGTTATACAAAGAAGATCCTAGTTGAAACTGATCAATAGACTGTTATACCGAGAAACAGTAGACAGAGGGGACAAGTAGACAAACAACAACTAGTGCTGCCCACTGCTTTTTGAGACTCAGTGCTGAGGTCCTTGCACAACCACATGGGGCACCTTGGTATAGACAGAACACTTGACTTGGTGAGATCCAGATTCTATTGGCCTAAGATGGGGGCTGATGTGGAGCAACACATTGGAAATTGTAGTCGCTGCTTACAGAGAAAAGCTTTGCCCCAGAGGGCTGCCCCCCTTGTTAGCATCACCACCAGTGCACCCATGGAGCTGGTCTGTATTGATTTTCTGAGTTTGGAGTCAGATCAAAGAAATATTAGTAATGTGCTGGTGGTCACTGACCATTTTATGAGATACGCCCAAGCTTTCCCCACCAAGGACCAGAAGGCATCCACTGTGGCAAAAGTACTTGTAGAAAACTTTTTTGTTCACTATGGGGCTCCACAAAGAATCCATTCTGTTCAAGGAAGAGACTTTGAGAGTCGTCTGATCAAAGAGATGCTTTCTCTGTGGGGAGTGCGAAAGTCCAGAACCACCCCTTACCACCCCCAGGGGGACCCACAGCCTGAACGTTTCAACTGCACCTTGCTAGATATGCTAGACACTCTCCACCCAAAGGACAAGCCTAGATGGAGCCAACAAATAAGCACCCTGGTACATGTCTACAACTGCACCAAAAGTGATGCCACTGTGTTCTCCCCCTACCGCCTGATGTTTGGAAGAGAAGCTCGACTGCTGGTAGATATTTGCTTTGGGGTCTCTTCTGATGGGGTTTGAGCTGACAACTATTTATAGTATGTGCAAAAGTTAAAGGCCCAGCTAATCATGTGTACCAACTGGCTCAAACCATGGCTGCTAAAAGAAATCTGGCCAACAAAGAAAGGTATGATAAAGAGGTGTAAGCACAGAACTCCAGGAGGGAGATCGGGTATTGCTAAGAAATCTGGGACTGCATGGCAAACACAAGATTGCTGACAGATGGCACCATCTCCCTCACATTGTAGTGGGCAAACTAGATGATCTGCCTGTGTACAAAGTAAGGCCTGAGAATAATTCAAAGGATGTTAAAACAATGCATAGAAATCATTTACTGCCCATTGGACAAATCTTGATTGAGTCTGAGCCCCCAGAAAATGCCCCATCTGGACCAGTGACTAGAGCTGCTGCTAAGAAAAAATCAAGAAAGTCTGCACCTACAGAACCTGAGTTAAAGTGTTCCCGCCACAAGTCCCAGTTGAACATGACTGTCAGTCCATGTCAGAGGAAAGTAGTGTGGTTTTGAATACTACCCTTCTTAGGAACTGAGTCAATTGTTTCAGGGCAATCCCTAGTCAATTCTGGAGATGAAGCTGGGCCTTCTGGACTGTCTAAGCCCCCGGCTTTGCCCCTGGAGCCAATGCTCCCAGAAAGTGAAGTGCAAAGCATTAAGTCAGATGATATGGAATCATTGTGTATGGTTGAACTGTTTGAGGTTTCAGAGGAGGAAAATGATGGACTGGAACAGACTGGTGACATACCAGAACAAGAAGAGTGTGTTGAGTGCCCTGATAATTCACTGTCCATGTCAGAAAGCTCTCCATGTGAGCTAAGTGTTGTGGACTCAGCGATTGTAACTCCTGGAGCTGAAAGTGCCCCAAGTTCTAGCTTCTGTACCCCAATGGTGACTCCCCTGACAAGTGAGAACAATGCTGAAAATGAGGCTCAGAGTGCAGAGACTGTAACAGTTCCCCCTAGAAAGACAGGTCGAGCTGTAAAGCCTGTGGTGCACCTCAGTTATGATTCAGTTATGATTCCCCTGGGAGGCCTGTGGACTTGCCTCTCAATGTTGTCCATAAAGGAGTGTATGTGTCCCCGAGCTCATTGCCCAAACTGAACATCAGTGCTAACTCCAAGTTACTTGTGTTGCCCTCTAGTTATGGTGCCCCTGCCATGTCTAGCCCCAAGGTAGCTGATCGGGAAGGGCACCCTCTCTTCAGGTTTCATGTACAAGAGGTAACAACCTGAGTTATGGTATAATGTGTGTGTAATACTGTGTAAAGAGTGATGTACTGCAAAGTTTCAGAAATGTGTTCCTGGTAAAGTGATATATTGACTGATGATTACATGTATAAGCTTAATGTGATACTGATGAAAATGTATATGGTTGTATTGAAACTTATGGGAGTACTTGCTTGATGCAGATGCCAAGCTTTCCCAGGCCGGGAAAGGTGTAACCTCCCTGCAAATGGGGGTTCCCAAAAAGTCTTCCAGGAGCTCACTTGAATGCTCCAAGCCTGAATGGTGTTTGGCGTTTAAGCCGTTTATCTGTGAGTGCTTTTAGAGCCTCTGGTACTGTCTCTTTAAGAGCTGTCTGCTTGCAGACATAATTAGTTTCTATGGGAGGACTGGGTGTTTCTCTGCTTGAGTTCCACTCAAGCTGCTGCCAAATTGCTCCCTTTCTGCCGTCACTAAGTGGGCAGAGTGAGCACTTTTCAAAGATGTAACTGTTTGCCAGAAATCATTTAGAGTAATAACGAAAATACAGTTTGTCTAATCTGTTTTTTGTTGCAGTCAGAACTGCCTAGCCCTCCATTCTGGTTGAACTGCTGAACTGAACCAATCAGTGTGGGGGGACCTTTGAAATGGAGCCTGCTGCTGGCAAATCAGAACTTGGACTCTCATTGTGGAGCCAACCACCTATGTACTGTATGGCCAATGCTTCTGGGAATTGTAGTTTGGACTTTGGCCCCTTTTTGCACCAACAGGGGAGTCTGATTGTGAGTGACAGCCAAAACAGCCAACTGAACTGGGAGGAACTCAAAGGAAATGCCTGGCTCTGTCTACTGGAAAGATCAGATCAGTTTGGGCAGTGAAGAGAACAGGAGCTGTGTGTTTTTCGTTGTGTAGTTTTAGCGGAATCTCGTGAAGACCCTAAGTTTCGGTCTGCAGTTTGTGCAAGCGCTGTTTGGACTGAAACCGACCTGTGAAGAGAATCAAGGAGATCTGAAGAGTAGAAACCAGGCTCACCCTGTAGAAGACTGGAGAAATTGCTGAATCGCTACCGTCTGTCAGGAACTGAATCTGCTGTGTGTTCTCCCGGTATTGTGCAATTGAGATCGATAGAGACGCAGTCTGCCTGGTATAGTACTTTCCTTTACATATAAATGTGTGTAGTGCTTGTGGGGAATTGCGTTTCAAATCCCCTGTACAGTGAATAGAGTGCATGAAGCTGGAAGTAAACCCCAGTTTAATCCAGACTACATCCATTTGCTCTAAACTGCAGTGGGGTCCAGTCACAAGGACCTTGTCCACGTGGTCTGCTCCTCCTGGCAATCCAGGACAATCTGCCTTCCATCCAGTTCCATGCATTGAGTTTGTGAGTACAAAGCAGGGTAGCTCCCTGCCATCTGTTTATCGAATTGCAAGTGTGTCATCTAATTGTTTTTTTTTTCATTTCTTCACGAACTGAGTCAACTGGCTCCGGATTACAATTTGGGTTTTTTGCCAGTGTTTTTCCATCACAGGGCCCCAGCCAGCTGCACCTGATCCTGGCTAGCCTCTCCTCCATCCTGGGTACCCAGTGAAAGTGACAATTTGGGACTCTGAATATGCGCACAGTACTGGGATTATTAATGAGTTTAACCTAATTAACCTGATATCCCCTTCCTTTGTTACAGCTCTTTAAATAAATCAGATCTGTTGGTTTCAGCAAAGTTAAACTGGCTGAGGTATTCACTTATGTTAAAAGTATTGTACTGTGGTTTTTGCACTGTATCATCTTGTTTTTCAGGGGTTCCCCTGGGTCCAGTCGACAGAGCCAGTCCTGAGGGTAAGTGTACGTTGTGAAGATATTCCTAATGCATTGTGTGGGCCACTAGTGGGAAGAAAGGGGGGTTACAGTGTCCCAGAGGGCTGTGACCAAGTTAGTTTAACTACTGCAAGCCCTGACCTCTGGGTGGAGGCACCCGCCATTGGACCTAGGCCCCCTCAACCTGTTAATAGTTAAGCAGGCAGGGGTAGTAGCCCTTGGGATAGTGCCACCTAGGGGTTACATTGTCATGTCTGAAATCTAAAGCTGTGACTCTGAGCATGTGCATTAGTGTTGACTCCAATGCACATTCATGGAGTCATGGTTTCAGATTTTAAATATTCGACTAAAAATGTTAGCATGCTTGTTGTAATAGGGCACTTACTTTCTAGGACTCAGGACAGTACTACCTCTTAAGAAATTGTTTTTGTGGATATAACTTAAAAATTCAAACTCGTAGAAGCATGAATATGGATACATTTCAGCGCCCTCTTAAATGTGCAGATGTGGGACGAGTGAGCAACCAGTGATTTAGTCAGGAGGAGAAGTGTGAGACACTGACTACTTGTGAAAAGCTAAGGTTAGGAGTGCCAAACTGTTTTTTGTGGCATACAAACTGTTTAATACTTCTGGAACCCAGCCCTTAACAGTGTGCAGATCCATCTGCATACTGTCAAGGGCTGGGTACCCTTGTGGCTCAGCGGTCCCTCCCTAGCCCCGATCCCCGGTCACAAAAGTGTCCCCAAAATTCCTAGTAGTCTAGTGGTCCCCCCTCACCAATCTGTGTATATATAAAAAAAAACATTCTCACTGGTAGTCTAGTGGTCCCTCCTCCCCGATCCATTATAATATAAAGATCCCATTCACTCTGGTAGTCTAGAGGTCCCCCCTCCACATTTCCCGATTCATGTTATGATATATAAAACACCCATTTGCCCTGGTAGTCTAGTGGTCCCCGCTCCCCGAGCCCTGAGCTGTGTTATAATATAAAAATCGCATTTGCCCTGGTAGTTTAGTGGTCCCCCCTCCCTGAGCCCCAATCCCACGCAGCAGAAACAAATTCTGCACATCCTTGGTGGTCTAGTGGACCCCCACACTGATAGGCAGTGATCCACCACCCGGCTCCTCTCCCCAACTTGACCCCAGACAGTTACTGGCACAGCCCTCCTCACACCCCTACAGACAGTCACTGACTGAACTGTATCATAGCACATAATGTATACAGTACATGCTTACTGGTTGACTGGTCGACTGCTACAGCTCCTCCTGTGTTGCTTTTGAAGTAGAGTAGCAATGACGCTGTTGCCTTCTGGTTTTGTTTTATATTTTGAAAGTTTAAAGAGCTACTGACAATTGTGATGTGAAACACACTGTAAAATAATAAATACCTTTTTGCACAGACTGTGTGTTTTTCTTCAGTTGTAGACGTTGTTAAAATATCTATTTTCACATTTTATTTTGCGTCCGTTGCTGTGCGCACTCCTGAGTCATTTGCTGTTGCCCTTGTACTCTTCAGCAGCATGCACAGCGTGATGATGATGTTTAGTGTGGAACTAGGAGCTTTCTCTCGGCTGACAGCCACATTTGCTTTACACTGCGAGGTCCGTGTGTGCTGTTATGTGGCAATCATCCCAGCTATCGGAATAAAAAAGGTTCTCATCATCACTGTACTTCATTTCATGTTCTCATTGTACTTCTTTTCATGTCCTGTATCGTATTTACTGTGTACAGGTTATTGTATTGCTTCAGGCAAAAATATAGTGTGTCAGGCAAGGACCATGGTTTTGACAGGTCATTTTGACAGCTGTGTCAGTTCTGTCACCATTCACTATCATGTGTCTTCATTGTAGTAGCGATATGTGTTGTTGATTTATCTTCCGATTTTTTGGGTGGATACCATATATGGGGAGAATTGTTATTGTAGCTGTAACCAAGAAGTATGAGACATAATGATTAAATCCAGCCACATAAAGGGTAGTAAGATAGTGTGAGGCATGTCTCACATGGGTATACATCGTTCTGCAGTTGTGTTCATTTCCTATTCTTTTTTTAAAAAAAAAAGCAATGTTTCTTTCTGTCTGTACAAAATTTGTGAATTGTTATATTTGAACACCATGCTTGAGTGTGGTTTAGATTGTTCTGTGCAGTCAACCCTTACTGTATGCTGCATTTAGTGTGTGGTCTGTGGCTTGCATCAATTTGTAATTGCTCAAAGCCTTTTTGTCTGCATGGTACTGTCAATGCTGCATAGCTGTAACTGTGCATTGCTTTTGTTAACCTGTATACTTTGTTCATGGGTTGACTTACTGTCAGTTGAATAACATATTAAACATTCAATTAGACACTGTAATATGACAGTGAATTGTGTGTGTTTCTCTCCCCATATTTAGTTGTAATATTACTTGCAATTGCACAGTGCATTTATTGTGTGCTTTGTGTGTGTAGCAGAACCTGTAGGTTGGCATACCCTCCAAAACCATTGATTCTTGTCTTGTTCTCCATTGCTTACTGGTATATTAGCTTGCTGTTCATATAGTGATTTTCTCAATTGTAATTTTGTGTTTTTCAAACGTGTTCCTATTTCCATAGTGACGTTGTCCTTGTATATTTATTGTCATTTGATGTGTAATTCTGTTTTGCCTAAATTAAGTCAAAATGGTTAATAGATGTGTAGCATATGGGTGCTGCAACATGCACAGAGAAGGTGTAAGCATGCACACGTTTCCAATGACCCACCTATGCAGAAGCAATGGGATCATGCAGTGCAACGTACTCGTCTAGACTGGAAGGTGCATCCAATACTACCGCTTATGCAGTGCACATTTCACTGAAGATGCATATGAGAGAGAGTACATTCTCCAAAAACAATTTGGCCTTAATACTGGTCATGTTTTTCCACGTCTGAAGCTGGTGCAGGTTCTACAATTTTTAAGAAGCCAGCAACCCCTGGGAGCCTTGAGAACAAACCGAAATGTCCACAAATATCTACAGCTGTGCTAAAGCGTGAACGTACACAGGTATGTCACACACATTCCATTGGTATTCATCCACTGATTTCATGATATGTGTATTGCTATTACATCCATTTTCCCTGTAGTTTTCATAGCTTGTGACTCCTTAGCAGGTGATTGATGTTACTACTAATAGGCTCACACTCATTTGTAATTCAAATTAGCAAGTTGTCATATATGGCAGTACAAACACTGTTACTGTCACATTTCCCCTTTTGTTGTGGTGGTTGGGGTGGGGATGGGTGCAGGTAATGGTATTTGTTTTATGTATGCCGTATGCAGTAGTACATTGAATTTCAAACCACATATATATATATATATATTGTTGTTCACTGTTGAGCAGCTAGTATTACATTTTTTTTAATTCAAAGTACGGCTGTCTCATTTCAATTTTTCAACAAAATATACATTGCCTGTGAAACACACCTTAATTAAGCAAATTTCATTGTGCTTCAGTGTGCCTCAAGGAATCCAGTTTATTCACCAGTAGTTTAAAGTAGGGACTCGGCTGATGGGCGGTCTACCTCAATGTTGGTAGCTGGGTGACTTCACCTCAACGCCATGAGGCGTACGAAAAAAATATGCGGATTCATTTTGAAACTAAATAAGTAACTTGCCATGCAACTGTTGTAAAACTGTTTCTTGTTATATGTACCACTTTTGCTGGTTGCGGGGGGTGCACTGTTTTTTGTGGTTCTGTAGATGCATGCCATATGCAGTAGCACCCCGCATGTAGAATCCCCTTAATAAAAGCGGCTCATCGGCGCGGCGGTTGAATTTCCGCTTGCGGCGCGGCGACCCGGAATTGAGGAATGGACCCAAGTTGTCGGAGGGCGGCCGGAGAGAAGGATCGGCGTCCGTGGGACTGCTCTCCTTCTCGAGGGGAGGGATGGGTAGCATCCGGGCAATGGGGACTTAGCGAGGCCAGGAGCACCCACGCTACAGCGCTCAAAAGATTGTAGGAGGCGGGCGGACGCTACGCCATTGCACAACCCCGCCTCCCGCAAAGAGGAAAATGGGACGGCTGCACGCGTTTTGATTAGCCCCCAGGCCAGTCCTCTGACCAATTACGGTCTTCAAGTGGGATGTCTCGCCTTCTCCATCCCAAGCAGTCTCACTGCGGGGGTAAGCCACGGGTATCAGAGACCCGAGGCAGATGTGGGGGTGGAAGCCGTCGGCCTGTGACCTGGCTGAACATTGGGTGCGGCAGCTAGGAAGATGAAAATGCAAATTTAAAAAAAAAAAAAGAATCCCTTAATGTTTTTTTTCCTGATGCTTTTCCCACCTTGCTGTGCTGCAACTGGCATGGTTATCCAGCCACCAGCCTATACCACCCACATGTCAGGAGGCTTACTGACCTGGTGGATGTCGGTACGGCCATGTCCCGACCCGCTGTGAGGCCCCTTATGCCTTCCTGCACCAGGTTCAGACCTCCTCCCCAGTGCAATTCCATGACTGACCTCCAGGTGGGCCAGGCATAGCCATCTAGCTGCTTGTTCATGCCCAGCCTTTGCCGCCATAGTTTTTCCCCACTGGAGTTCCGGATGTGCAATGACGTCCGCTGTTGATGTCTGCAGCACCCCCCCCTTCACACACCAGCACTGGTGGTGTCCCCCCCAAGTCACCAGTTGCAGCTTCAGCGCAGTGTAGTCAGTCAACCCTTCTCAGTGATCAGAGAGCAGTTCACAGACACTCAATCCCATCCCTCCTGCCGACCCCCGACGACTCAGGCATGCACCCAGGTTGCCTGCATCAGCGAGGTGTGCCATCCAGTGCCTCAACCCTCAGCACCACCAGGCTGGTGTCCCCTTTATGCATTTTGACTTAGCAAGTGTGAGCAGGTAATATACCATTAGGTTTTTAAAGGCAGAAATATGACCGTCACACTTAGTTTTCTACACTCAAGATACCTGCACATTGTCTGTGAAGTCAGGTTGATGCACCTTGTGTAAGGCAACCAATTTCCAGCCAATGCAGTTTAGATTACTGACCCAGTGATGTTGGTGTACCTCAATGGTGATATCAGGGTCACTTCACATCAGGGCCCTGAGGTGAATACCAAGAGAACCCCCTACTGAAATTAAATCAGTGAGTTCCCATGCAACTTTTTTTAAATGTTTATTGTTACTTACCGGCAACACGTCTCATATCCTGGTACTGGAAGGAGCCTGGGGAGCCGTGGTTCGGTCCATGAGGGACATATTTCCTCTCCTGGGAGGGGTATGGTTCCCATCCCTCAATGCTACTGTTCCCAGTGGAGACTGGGTGCATTGCAGTCAGGGAACTGTACAATGGAGAATATTCCATGCATCTGTCCTGCAGATGTTGCCGTCAGCAGTCAAATCACGCATTGAATGGCATTGCATATCCTGCTTCTGTGGTGGTGAGCAATGTGAAAGTGTGAAATCAATGGACATCATGGCTGTGCTGCTGTACCCCAGTGGCTCCTGTCCACTTCCTAGTGAGTTGCAGCAGTGATGAGGGCAAGCACACGATTCCTAGGTCTGGGCAATTGGTTCATGCGTTTGGTGCTGTGACCAGTGAAGCGTGTTGTACTCAACAACAATATATTAATGATTGCATATTGTTTGCTTACCACAGTTAGTTGATCAACTTTTGAAGAACAACACATCACACATTCCTTTGATTTTCAAGATGTGGATGAAATACCACCATCATGTTCTGAATGTGTACATAACTCAGTTGAGACGCAACCGGTTAAAGTGGAAACAAAATACAGTGGTGTGCAAGTAATTAGTAGACACCTGGGGTGCATGTCATCTAAGTCTACACAGACTTTTTCATCTTTACATACTACAGATATTATCTCATTTACCATATGGTCAAACCATTAATGAGTAATGTGCAGTTATGTGTACATGGAATCCAGTTCTGCATTTATGTATTTGTTCCACCAATAAGTAATCATCAACACATGTCATGGGCTGATAAAAGGTGTCAAGTTCAGGCGCAGAGCCCATTTAAAGCGGGTAGCCTGAATGCACCCGGGAGTTGGTGGTTGAAAATGTGCAAAGCAGGCTTTTAGGATTGGTACAATACTACAGTATGTAACTGCTGAGATTTGAGCCTGCAGTATCCCTTTGAGTAAGGTGAATGTAGGGGGTGTAGTGTGAAGGGAACAGGAATTGGTAAACAGGGACCTAACAGTTGAAATGTGGTTCAACAACTGTGAGCAAGGGCCTGTTACATAGGATGGGGGCCAGAAATGGGCATGTGCCGCATGTCAGTAGGGCTGGCAGCTTTGAAAGGCTTGTTAGCACACAGAACCTAGTACTGGCAAATGGGGAGGCAGTGAGGGAGGTAAGGTGGAAGACTCACTACCTGGTAGTGACCACCAAATAGTGTGGCTTTTGTCGTCAGGCATGGAGACAGGCGGCACGTGCAGTAAGGTGGTGGACTTTGGTACACTGGAATTTGGGGGTGGGAGAAATACTGCAAGGAGACTACAGGATATAAGGCTGGTGATGGATGCAGAGCAAAATTTGGAAGTAATTAATAATGGGCTAACAGAGGCAACAGAAGCCAGCACCAGGGCTAGGAGTAAGAAGGGGAGCCAAAAAAACATGCAGGCTGAACTGGGAAGTGCTGCAGGGGTTGAGGGCAAACAGTGCTGTGTATCGGAAGTACAGGAGAAATAGAAAGGAGGCAGATAAGGATGCTTAATGGATTTGGTCAAAGGAGGTGACCAGGAGGTTAAACAAAGCTAAGGCCTCCAGGGAATGAAGCTGAGCACAGGGCATACAGGAAGGGTAGAAGACTTTATAGTGTATAATGGACTGTTGTTCTGTATAGAATTCCATCACTTTATAAAAGGCTGTTCTATTACAGTTCCAGGTCATGGAATGCTGTTCTACCCTACTGTGGTACGACAGCATTCTAGAACCACTACAGACTGCATGAGTCAGTTTCATTTTAAAAGTAAAAACTCTCAACACACATTTTTCACACAGTACTATACACTATAAAAATACTGGATGAGCAGCTGTATGCACAACCAGTGTGTTTTTCCACCTCGGGGTTCTGATTCCCATGGACCTCTCCATCTTCGTTCTTGAGGTCAGTGGGAATCAGAATCCCTCTGTAGCAGAACACACTGGTTCTGCATAGTTGCCCATCCAGTATTCTCTATTTTAGGTATGTCAGGGAAAAGAGGAAGTGCAAGGTACATATTGTGGAGGATAAAGCGGGAGGGGAATAGGTGGAAAAAGTGGACAATGAAGTGGAAACACTCAATGAGTGCTTCTGCTGTGTTTTCACTCAGAAGAGTGATGGTCCATTACCAGTATGGACTTTGGTGGTGGGGAAAGGGGGGGAGGGGGTGACGGACAGCTTCATCACATGGAGTACAGTGCTAGTTGGGCTGATGACACTAATGGTGGACAAGGCACCAGGTCCTGATGGCATCTATACCAGAGTGCAGAGGAGATGTCGTGAGCGTTTGACTGAGGCGCTAAAAGAGATGTTTAACACATCCCTGGAAATTGGTGTGTGCCTCAGTACTGGAGGGTGCCCACATGCTGCCCATAGACAACAGTGGGCCTGGGAACAGCCCTGAAATTAACAGCCACTCAGTCTCAGGTCTATAGCGGGGAAGCTTATGGAGACGACAATGCAGGAGAGGCTGGTGACATTCCTTGACAGCAATGACCTCCAAGAAAGGCCACAGACATGGACATGGGTTTATCTAAGTGAGGTATTGTAAAAGCAACCTAACAGAGTATTACTGGAGTTACAAGAGAGCTACACTGGGTTCATGCAGTACATGTCCTGTACTTGGAGTTCAGTAACACCTTGATACACAGCCTCACGGGACTCTGGGGTGGGAGGAAGCTGATGGCAGTGGGTGGGGAAAGAGCTGAGAAAATGGATACAGAACTGGTTACAGGGGAGGGTGCAGAGGGTGGTGGTGGGGGTTGAGTTCTTGGCAACCGGAGCTCCTCCAGCATCTCCTCGTAGGTCCTTTCTCCCATACCCCAGATCATCTTGGTTACCCTCCTCTGAACCCTTTCTGAGTGCAATGTCACTTTTTAAGTATGGCCTCCCAAACTGTAAGCAGTACTCAATGTGCAGCCTAACCAGGCAGTTGTACAGAGGGAGGATCACTTTCCTCATTGTTGTTGTACCATCGTTGTGACATCGGGAAGCTGTTATACTATTGTTCATATGTCACAGCGGTGGTACAACAGCATACACTATCTTTGTGCATGCTAAAGTGGCAGAACTTAGCACGTCCAAAAATGCCTGGCCTCTCAGTTGGATAAAGTACTAAGTGGCACCCCCCCAAAAAAAAAAAAAAAAAATAGTACTAATATATTGTTTCTGTTAGACGAACATTAAGTTACTGTCCTGTCATTATCACATCTAGGCACACAGACATTGAAGACAGCTAGAGATTTTGTTGTACAGTGTGACCTCCTACTTCCTCATCAACAGTTCACAATGCCTTCACCCATACCGCAGCATGCACCACAGTCTTATGTCAGTGATCTTGATGACTCTGAAGCAGAAACTGAAGATGAAGATGACCCAGATTATGCGCCATCATCTTCGGACAACTGTGATTCAGATGAGGACATAACAGATAAAATTGTTCTTGATGCTAGAGATGATGATGATTTAATAAAATGCAAGAAATTTATAGTGTTCAGGAGCTCGTTAGATCATTTACTAACATGGTGTCACTGTCCCTGTTGTGGCGAGCCAGTGAGTCATCACTCCAGTAAATTGCGGGGCACTGTGCTAACAGTAGTAATTCAATGCACTGCCTGCTGTAAGGAATCATTGTGGAACAGCCAGCCATACTGTGGTCAGGTTCCAACATTTTGCTTTCATCATCAATACTGTTTTCAGGTGCAACAGTGTCTAGAACAACTAGACTTTTGAAATCATGGGTATAGCTTGTTACAGTATGCAAACATTTTTCATCATCAATCAAATCTTCTACTTCCAGCTGTTAAAACTATGTGGAAGGAATGTCAGGGTGGCTTGTAGCTTGTCTACAAGCAGAAGGATGCTGTTTGATCTGCAGCGGTGATGGAGAGCAGATAGTTCAGGTCATTCCGCCAAATAAGGAACATACAAACTGATGGAGCTTATAACGGTGTTATTCTAGATGTCAAGCTGGTGCAGGTACATAATGCAAGGTGTCAGCTTGTGGGTGGTGTGTTGGTGATGTGGTCTAATGGAGGTCAGCAGTGGTGTCACAAATGTTTTGATGGGAAGTAGATGGCATGGGCTGATAGATTAGCAACATTAAATGTTTTTTCTACATACCAGCAAGATTTTCAAATGTGAAATTTGAAATGTAACCCCCACCCTACCGCTTTGCAAAATGACAGGTGGCATGCTGTTGAAGCTGACAGCAGTACCTGGTGACCTGGGTTCAGGGAGGATGAGGTTACTCGCACAGATGATCTAGGTTTGGCTACTCGGCACAGGGGCACCAAGTAAATCTGAACACAGGAAGCAATAACTGTAATGTCCAGAACCAGGAATGGGATTCTTCAGTGTGGCTTTTATTCACATACTAGCTGAACAAAACAAAGCATAGATGGACCCCCATGGGGCTACATTTCCTGGTAATGCAGATTAGAGACTACAGAACACTTTATCACCATTTTCAGCCCTCAGGCTCTGGACCCACCAGGCACACAGCCCGGATTTGCATGCAGCTTTGGGTACATAGCCCGACTTGTGCATACTTGGGTTCTCCCCACGATCCATTGGAAGAATGAACCAATTATCCAGTTGTGGCTCCCCACACCACTTAGAGTCAGCGACTCCTAGAGAGAATTTTTATTTGCTTGTTGTGGCTCCCCACACCACTTAGAGTCTACGACTCCTAGAGAGAATTCTTCCTTACTTGTTGAGACTCCCCATCTCATAAAGAAAATTTTTCTTTACACTTGCTGTGGCTCCCCACACCACTTAGAGTCCACGACTCCTAGAGAGAGTTTCCCTTTTGCAACCCCACGTCTGGGTACTTTCCCCATCACTGGCCAAGTGCATGAGGCAAAGTAGCAACCACTTCAGAAATCCGTAGAGGTGGACCTGGTTACTAAAGATGGGGGGTTTGCCCACCTCCAGCTCCCACAGCCCATACCGCCATTTCCTGGGAAAACTGGAACCATTCCTTTTTCTGAACTTCTAATGTAGATTAAAGGGTAGATGGTCTGGGTGCATCTCCTCTACATATTACTTGAATCACACAGCACTCTAGCATTTGACACTACTTTACTTGTTTGGCTCAGTCCTATAGGCTTTCCAAAATGTAGTGCAATCCCTAGATTTCCACACATGTCCCAGGTTGAAGAAAACATTTTGCCCTCTTAGTCAGAGCAGACACTCACTCTTTAGTTGCAGGTGCCCCACAGGCGACTCACAAATCTTCCAACTTTCAGAATAAATGCTGAACTGAACAGGCAGCTTTTCTTCCTCTTGGCAGAATTAAGGGGATTGCCCCAGGAATCTGCTAGGGATCAACTTACACCCCACAGGGAGGGGCACAGAGACTTCGAACAGCGGTCTCCACCACTTGAGCACACCTTCACTTACTGAAGACAAACTGGACACTGACTACTACCCTTTGAAAACTCCCAGCGTTCTATCTAACTCCCTCTGCTGCAGATTCCAATGTGGCTTATTTTGTTTATTTTATTTTTATTTTATTTTAGCTTTTGTTGACCGGGTAAGTGCACTAGACAAATCCTGCCTATTTTCAGGCACGACCCAGGAAAAGGGGATACAGATGAATGCCAACTGACCTTGAACCAGATTAAGCTGTTGGTGGTATTTTTAGTGAATGAGGGAAATTTGGCCAGGACACCGGGGAAATTCCCCTACTCTGCTGGCGCTGGGTGGCCAGCAGAGGTGTGCAAGGGTCAGTCATGGCCACTGCAGCTCGGGAGGAGGAGGAGGACGTGGCGTTGGTTGGAGTTTCTGAGGAGAGATGTCTGAATGCAGCAAACGTGCAGCCCGCGTTAAGTGAATTGTCGGAGCCAAAGAAGGATTCGGTAAACTTTGCACAGCATGAGAAGAGTCTTTTTTCTGCAGCAACTGAGTCGGGGAGTCTTAATATGGCTTTGTTAGCGAAGAGCCCCGGAGTTTGTTTTGAAGAGGTTTCAGCGCCTTTAATTCATACTGGAGAGCGTAACGATGCATCTCACAAGATGGAAGAGTGCGAATCCCGGAAGCAGGTTGAGCTACTATCGCATTTAGTGCCAGTGTTGTGGAAGCTGTGGGACATCGGGCGGCGTGAAAACAGCTTTGTGACTGGGGGTTTCAAGTGCTGGACTGGGGTAGAAGTACTACTATTGATTCTGCTTCTCGCACAGGGGAGGGTTTCAAACGAGATGGCACCTTGAACGGTTATCTGCGACACACTGAGCCTGTAAGTACTGATCAAAGTCTTCCTGTTTTCCCCACTTTCCAACTAAAAAAAGAAAGTGGCTTCGTCTTTAAGCCTCTCACAATTGAACCTGTGGGTACTGAGACCAAAGACTCGATTATCTATCAAACTACTGAGGGTTCCCAAGATGGGGTGACAGAGTTTTCTCTTTCCAACAAGAACAAGGATCTTCAAGGTCCTATTAACACTGTGGAGTCTGTAGTCGATACTGTATTGAGGACTCCTTCATTTCCTCCCTTAGAACACGATGAAAAATGGTCCCCTCAAGCAGCACTAGTCGCTGCAGGGTGGAAGTCTTTAGAAAAGGTATTTGACTCGGACTCTGCTTGGGACAATACTTTTGAATTACAAAAAATGGGCCAGAATGGAGACCGGGGTAATGAATTGCATGTTACTTGCTGGTGTTTCCAGCTACTAATGCTATCATGTGGTGATACTGATGTGAACAAGATTATGCAGCAAGATGGCCCTGTTTCACTGACCTCAAATAAGGAGGATATGATAGAAGGGAGCAGGGTCGAGAAACCCCTTATGTCTAATCTTTTTACTCAGTGTAAAAGAGAAGCAGCTCCTAGGAGGAATGCGGTCCGTATCAGATATAAGGGAGGGTTACAGGAACGGCCTAACAGATATTATGTGGGTAAATCATTGTTGAAGGAGTCATTAAGGTTTTCCCCTAGGGATGTCTTTGCTTTTATTAATATCTCGGGGGAGGACAACTTTGATGCAAGCTTTCGTTCCCCCGCATTATTAGATCTCTTCTGGGATAGATACAATCAGGTAAAGTTCTCCCCTTTATGGACACCCTTCTTAGTAATTCCTTTGACAAAGCCTCTAATTAAATTTGTTACAGTCATGTTCAGGAACGAAGGGGTTCATGTGGAGGACATTGTGTTTTGGTTGTCACAAAAATGTGATTTACAAAGTGATCCAGAATCAATCTTAGATACGGAACAGTTCTGGACGGTGGGTGGAAATTTAAAGTTAAACTACACCAAACGACAGCTGGCATTGAACACATTCCTAACTCCTTTATGTTGGTAGGATAGGGGTGGTGTTTTATAGTGGTCAGCCGAGAGCCTGTTACAGGTGTGGGGCTAAAACACATTTATCAAGTTCATGTGACCAGCCAAAATGTGATAATTGTGGAGATGTGGGGCATGTCACTATGTTTTGCACTAATCCTATTAAATGTGATCTCTGTGAGGAACACAATCATGCGTTTAGAGACTGCCCATGGGCAGCACAAAATAAGAATGTTAGTGGGAATCCAGAGTTATTAATCCAAAAGGCACAGGATGCCAGGGAAAACCAGGACTTGGGTAGAGCTGTGCCAGACCTCTTATTCCACAGAGTCTGGCAGTCACATTACAGGAGACAGAAACTAATATTGTAGACTCAGGCCTTGTAGATTTAAAGAGGAAGGAAATGGAACATAATAGCTCTACATTGTTACAGCCGGTTTGCTATACAGAATCTAAGAGTATATTATTGAATACACCAGCTGTTCCTTTAAAACCCCCGCCAGTTCTTAGAAGATCTAGCAGGTCTATGAAACCGCAGGTACCTTTAGAACCAGACGGTATCGAGACCAAAAATTCTTTTGAGGCCTTAAGTTGGGGAGATTCAGAAATCGAGATGGTAGACACAGATTCCCAGGTTTCAGTTCAAGAGGGCCTTGTGCTTACTAGAGAAGACTACAAGGGGAAAAAAAAGAAAAGGCGGAAAAAATAGTAAAAGGTTGTTTAGGCACTTAACTACGGATGTATGGATTTAAATTTTTCCTGAATACTTTAAATACTCATAGCCTTTTAAAGACTATGAAGAGACAAGCAGTTTTTCATCTGATTCATGACTTAAAACTTACAATAATTTTTCTACAAGAAACTTGATGTTTACACAGAATCAGTGCTCTGTTTTGCTAAAGACTGGCCGTGGGGCTTTTATTGGTCCTTTGAGGAAGACAAGGCAGATGGGTGGGTATCCTTTTCAATTCATATAACTTTACTTTGCATAAATTAGTGGAATTATGTCCAGGGAGAGTATTAATAATAGAGGGTAAATGGTTTCATGACACCTGCGCTTAATAAACGCTTATAATCCTCAAACCAAAGCTGGGAGAGTGCTTGCATGAGACAGATTCAACCTTTTAGTGACCACTGTCCCTATTTTTGGGAGGAGATTTAATCGTACAGTAGCAAACATAAAAGTAGTAGACAAAATAAAAAATCTATTGTGACACAGCATGTTTAATAGATATTATTAAACTGCAGACTTAATCTCTTGTATGGACAAAAGGGAGCCTGGATTTGAAGGCACTTTTTTCAGAAACGGGAAAGGGTATACCATTGATTACCTTTTCGTTTCTAAAAAAATCATATTTGATCACCTTCAGATAATCCCGGTAGAATTCTCAGATCATGCACTAGTAAAGATCAACATTGGCCTTACGACAGATTGTGGGAGACAGCATTCTAGATGGAAACGTAACACTTCTATTCTGCAGGATAATCTAGTTCAGAATTCCATAAAACTTATCTTACAGGCAAGATTGAAAGTGAGTTTTCTATATCAGGATGTGGGAACATGGTGGCAAGAAACTAAAGACGATTGTATTTGGTGGTTTAAAAAACATGGGAAAGTTTGTCAACGGAATAAGTTTTTTCATTATCTTAAATTACGGAACCAATTGCAATTGTTATTATCAAGGTCTAACACCTCAAAAGATAATTTTGCATCCCAAATAGACGAAATTAAAACAAAAATGAAAGCTTTTCAATATAATAGAGCCAAACGTTATAAGCTATTATGTCAAACCATGTAACGAAATCGGTATTTGGTGATCCGCTTGAATTATGTAAAAGGTTAAGGAGCAAGTGTCTTTGAACTCTGTGAATCAAGGTAATAAGCAAGTTTTTCCATCCAGGAAATAGGGATGTTATACATAATCATTTTAAGGAGTTGGAGCCTCAGTGATTCCTTCCTTTACCCAGATTCATAATTTGTTGAGACCTCCCATAGACTTCGACCTAGAGCCAGACCTACTTCAGTCACTCCAACAACCTTTTTCACAGGCAGAAATCATTGCAGTTTTAACTTCCCTAAAACCTAATGTAGCTCCAGGTCCAGACGGTCTTTCTAATTTATTTTACAAAACTTTCCAATCTGACCTAGTCACTGTTTAGGAATATTGTTCAACCATTTTTGGTGAACGGAGTTAGTATTTCTTCCTTTTCTGATGGTTTACAAATTATATTTTCAAATCGGAGATAAGAGTGTCTTTCAAAATTGGAGGCCTATTACATTACTGAACTCGGATTACAAGATTTTGATGTCCTTAATTAATAATAGGCTTAAAGAATTAGCAAAACGTAGTTTTACTCGAATTCAGCATTGCAGCATTCCTGGCCGTAGTATTCAGTCCGTTTTATGTTTAATTAGAGACGATTGAGAAAATTAATGAATTAGGAAGTACTGGTATTTTATTAACCTTGGATTTAGAAAAGGCCTTTGATAGGGTTAGCCACATCTTTCTATTTTCGGCCTTGGAATTCTTTAAAGTGCCACTGAATTTATTAACCTTGATTCAAAATCTATATCGTTCAGGTAAGGTTTTTCCTTATATTAAAGGGGAGATGGCAAGGGGCTTCTACATTAACTGTGGGGTCAGACAGGGTTGCCCGTTAAGCCCAATGTTGTATAACTTTTCATTGGAACCCCTTTTACGAGCTGTAAGTTTGGTCCCCCTCTGGCAAGGTATACATATTCCGGATTCTAATTCCTCACTTACCATCCAAGCATATGCAGATGATGTATGCCTTTTTTTTACAGATATTTCACAACTCAAGGTATTTTTTACAAAATTTGAGGAATACGCTTTGGTAGCCAATGCAAAAATTAACTTTCATAAAACTAAAGGTTTAATTTTAGGCGGGAATTATCAAAACCCGTTAACTTGGAACTCCATTAACATAACTACAGAACCCTTAATAATCTTAGGGGTCATATTTAGTCCACAGAACTGCCCTGAGGATAATTGGATTTTGGTGTTAAACAAAATTGAGTGCAAGGTCAACAGATGGAAAAAGTTTCGATTTTCTAAGATGAAAAGAATCCAGGTTCTGAAGCAATTCCTCCTGCCCTGTCTTCAATATATTGCAGCAGTATTCCCTTTACCAGCAAAATATGAGACTAGATTGTATAGTATTTGTTTTCAGTTACTTTGGGGGAACAGACTTAACCCGGTCAAAAGATGTTTTACTTACTTGGAAAAGAAAAAGGGGGATTGGGTATGGTAGATCCAGTTTTTTTTGTTTCTCAATCTTCTTTCTAATTCATTAAAATATATTTTAGGTGGGAACATCAAACAGGAGGCCTCTTTCTTTTCAGTTTATTGAGTTGTTACCTTACTACTTGGATACATTGTGCTCCAAAATTGTCCAACCATTTATCTTTGCCATATTATTTTAAACCGCTGCACAGAAATTATTTAAGTGGCAGGTAACAAAAACACCAAATTTTAAGATGTTCTTCAAGGGTTCTATACAAAGAGTTAATGGCTGTAACCTATCTGGAAGTCCTGTGTTTTAGGAATTGTTCTAGTACTGAATGGGGGACATTTTGAATCAACTTAATAACCCACGCTTACTAGTCTATATGTGGGAAACGAATGGCTTATTCTATATGGAAAATTAAAATTAGAGGCACAGCAAAATATAAAGCCAGAGAAGAGAGATTTGCCTTACATGGACTGTACAAACTAAGAAGAAACACTGAACACTTTTTTCTTCGTGTGCCCGTGGCAACTAAAATCTGGGAGTATTTGGCACAGGCATGGAATTTTCCTTGGCTAGCACAGCTTACTTATGACATTTTGGTAATTGGAACCTTCTTCTAGATTTCCAGAAATACGAGAAAGGTACTTTTACAGGTTTTCTTAGCTAGTCTAAGATACTGCTTTGGCAAACAAGATGCCAATGGGTTTTACACCAAAAGAAGCCTTCAGCTCAGGGTTTTAAAGAATATGTGACAAATGTATTAAATAAGGTATTTCTTTCAGATTCACAATTGTATAACGTAAAGAAAGTTAGAATGTGGTGGAAAGGCTTCTCTCACATCATTAAGTTCAAATAAAGTTGTTTTCCTTTCTTAAATCTTACTTTAGTTTAGAAGTTGATAGTCCACTGTGGGATTCTATTTAGGGTACTATACATTACTTTCTGTAGTTGTAATTATGTGAATAGGAAGGCGACTGTTTTCTTTGTAATAGGTTTTGTATTTTGTTCATGTTTTTTTTTCGCTCAATTTCATTTCACTTTTGTGTGGTGTTCCCTGTATAATTTTTGAGTATTATGTATCACCATTTTTATATGTATCATCATTTATCTCATATGTTCGATTTTGTATGTGTTATATTTCAATAAATTGCCCCTACTCTTTTCGATAAGTGCACTGGGATCTTTAACATCCACCTGAACTCTACCACCAATCCAGGGCAGATGGGACCTCGGTTTAACATCTCATCCGAAAGACAGCACTCTCAGAAATGCAGCACCCTCCTCATGCTGCATTACGGTGCAGTACTGGAATATTAACCTGATGCCAGATGTGGGAACTGAACCCAGCCTCTGATCTCCGGTCCAGAGGCGCAGTATAGCAATTTTGAGCCACTGGACACCGCCAGCAGCAGCAGCAGCAGCAGCAGCAGCAGCAGCAGCAGCAGCAGCAGCAGCAGCAGCAGCAGCAGCAGCAGCAGCAGCAGCAGCAGCAGCAGCAGCAGCAGCAGCAGCAGCAGCAGCAGCGGAAAGTTCTATTGGTGATGTCATCCTCCAGTCTCAGCTGAGACTGAAGTAGGCTATGTTGGATTGCCGCCAACTACTTGAGAGTGAACTGCATGCTGCTGCTGCTAATTTAGTCTTTCTCTCAGGTCAGTTGGGTTGACAGTGAGTGTGTTCCATATTCCATGGCCATCTCAATTTCTGGATTTAACACTCTGGGGCATTTAAAGGCAGAGGTTCACCTAGAATAGCTTGTCATTCTGGATCAAGGTTGTCTTGTGAACTCAACAGGAGCTTCTTCCTGAAGCTGCTGCTCTGCCTTCTCAAGCTTTTCTTTTCAGCCTCTAGTCTCTGTATGTATGTGTCTGAGTATTTATTCAGTTTTGAAGAAGTCTCATAACTTTGAGATTGAATGTTCTTCGAATATATCACAGTCACCTTTTAATTCAGACTCACTACCTCCAGGGTCTAAATAGGAATAGAGCAAAGTAGTAATGTTCTCTGCCTCCTGAAAGCCTAGATGCAATTTACAGTGTGGTCTATGAGCTATGGTTTGTGTCTCTTTTGAGACAGCCATCAACTCCATTCACCTTTGAAATCTGGCGTGTTGGAGTCAGGTGATATATCTGCTTTGTAGTCATACCTACTAGTTACCTGAAAGAGACATCGTCATCCATGTCATCGTGTCTACAGGGGTAGTATGTGTCTATCAGGTTATTCTTTTGAAGAAGGTCTATTGGCAGCGAGTTCCTCAATTTCAGCATGGGGAATCAGCACATGTTTGCATTTCTCATTGTAGTTCACACTGAGAAACCAGACAGCATCAGACTTCCCGTACAGATATGTACCCATTAAACAGTCACTGGCTTCATACGCTCCACATTCTCTGTGTGAAAGAGTCTTCAAGCCCAATGACCAGAGCTGAGATGTCAGGCTTCTGCTTGAACTGGCAATATCTTTCCAAAGATCTTGCAAGCTAGTCTGCTCATGTTTGGTTATGTATGAAGTCATGTACCATACCAGGGCCAGTGAGTTATCAGCCACAAACTGAACATCTATGTTTGCTTGCCACATTAGGAGAAGAGTTGGGTTGTAGTCATGATGTACACCTTCTTTCATTTCTCTGGTAACTCAGTAATCTCTTGGTTGATTTTGCCTTCAAGTGGTGTCACATTGCTGAGAAAGCTCATTCATGGAACCATCCCGACAAACTCATCTAGGAAATCTGAAGCAACATCGTGTACCAATTAGATTTGTTCTTTACTACCGCTGCAGTATTTTGCACAAATATGCCACTGGAACTTTTGCACCAACTTCCATAGTGTAGGACTGTCATACTTGTCTGGAATGTGGCAAGTGATATATTTCTTGATGAATGATAGCACTCGTGCTGCTTCATGCTCACCCATGCATTGTGCATCCTTGATCCACAACAACATATGGATGTGAGGGGCACCCCATGCTTGATACTCCGTCCTCCAAAAGTAATGCTCCACAATACCAAGAGGTGGATTGTTCTTTGACAATATGAAAGTCAGAATGTCATGGAACCACTTGTGAAAATGTCTTGTGACAGATACAGGATCAAGTGAACACATGTCTCCGACAGTCATTGATGAGATGCCATCGACATCAGAATTTGCCCACTTCAACAGTTCAATGAGCTCATCCCAGGCATATTCAGCACAACTCAGTGTGACAAACCATGTGGCTGCACCATACTCTCACAGCATTGTCATCACTTCGGAATGTCTGCGATACCAATATTCTTTGGTGCCTTGAAGACTTGAAAGAATGGAAGACAGATTCACTTGCACATTTTCATCTTTCTGCTTTAATTTCTTTAGAAATTGAGCAGCTGTTATTCCATCTAGTGGAGTTGTGAGACGAATAGTATGTGTAATAGACGCAGACAGAATGCTAAGTTCACTCTGCCAGAGGAGATGAAACAGGTACTGTATGTTACGTCTGAATTTGCCGTCTTTACTGAGCACATGGCTAGTGCAGTACTCAGCACCTGTACACACACTTCTCTTTCATCTAGAAGTCCACCTGACCCTTTTGGGAATAAGTCTGGGAAACAACATGCTTCTAGTGTTGCCTCCCAAACGCTGACAGGTTCACCTTCCACCTGTTTCATTTGATAGAGATCAATGTTGTTCCTACTGGATCTCTGACATGTAGTGGTGGATGTGTACTGTTCATACACATTGTCACTTATGTCTGTCCACTGACCTTCTCAATCATTGGTTTACTTGTTTCTAAGAGATCATGTTGGACAGAGATACTAGTCATGTGATCTATGTCAAGGTCTGTATAAAGGGATTGTTACTCTTTAAATAAGTAAGCGCAAGCTTTACCTTCTGTACGTTGACAACATCTCTGCCAGATGACCTTGGACTTTGTTGGAACATTATTTACAAGAATCACCAAACTGTTTTCCGTAGAGATTGCTTTACATATTTTCCATAGAGTGAGGAGATACATCACTTGGAACCCTTTAGAGATCTAACAAGTTCTTTCTGTGGAATGTTCCGTGTCTTTGTGTTCAGATGTAGAATGGTTTGGAATGGTTTCATTGTCTGAATTAGAATGCTCAAACATATTCAATGTTGAAATCTCACTTAGTGTAACATGTACCTCCAAGTATTCAGCAGTGACCTTGGTGGCAGTAGCCCAGACTTTAGTTTGGAAGAAGTAGTGTTTGCACAGCAGAGAATGGTGTTTCTAACTGAAAGTCAGATTTCATCAGCAAAATGCTTGAGAGATGGAACCACATGTCACTGTATGGTGACAAGGTTTCCAGGTTCACTGTGACTGTTTGTTTACTGTAGCACAAACGGTCGCACATGACACGCATACAGAGTCAAACTTCTGAGACTTTGCCAGCTCAAATTTTGCTATTTCTTTGCCGTACTGTCTCAGTATGTCAGTTTCCAACACTGAAACAGATGTTTCAGCAGAACTTTCTGACTGATAAATAGTTGTGTTTGGTACAGAAGTTACATGTTGTGGTTGTTTGAGAAATGTGATGGCACCCTGCATGTTACCTGACTGCAATAAGTCATTTAAACAAGTGTACTGATTCACAACTTGTCGTACTTCATATACTATGTATACAAAGTTTTGCATGCCTGTTTGATGCACTCCAGGCATCCACATGTTGTGAAAGATACTGTCGCAAACACCACTATCGAGGCATGCTAGTGAGTGCCCCATAAGTCCAGTATGTGGACAGATTTTACAATGGTCAATCTTGTTAAACAGTTTATATCTTTCTTTGTGATCTGGTATCACAAATAGGCTGACAAACTGTTCAACTTTTTCAAATGACGATGGCCTACGGTTGCAGGTGTCATCACATGGCCATGACAGACAGTGCCATTTATGGGATACAGTGGTTGCATCACACTCATTATCTGTGTCCATTGCTGTGTCGTCAGAGACACTGAGGACATTGACCAGCTTACCAGACTCATCAATGGTGAACTTGCTTTCTTTTTCTGTGAATAATAAGATTCTTCCCAGAAATATGCCTCTGAGTGCTGTGTGCATCCGTCTGTGAATACATCACAGAAATTGTGCAGAGTCAAAGAAGGATACTGTTGTAGCCTTTTCTGATGTTATACACAACTTTTCTGAATAGTTCAAGCACACTTGAGACATCTTACGCTATAAACATTGAAGAACAAACACTGCTCTGTTAACAAAAGTGCATACTTTGAGATGCAATTTCATCAAAGACAAATGACTCTTTGTCTTTTTGCGCTCATGTCTCATCACAGCAGCAATAAGCCTGTCGATCTTAGATTTACTTGCTAGTGATCGAAAATACTTTTGCTTTCTCAGATGAAAATCATCAGGTGTGAGTTTCCAGTGTTGTTTAGAAGGTCTGTTGATGGTTGCTATTGCAATAGTTGTGTTTCGCCTGAGAAAGCTACACAACTGTTGCAGAGGTAAGCATTTTTTACTTGCTCTTGAGCAAGTATGTGCTTTTGATGTGAAGTGAGTTGTTGTAGAGCTCACTGTTGCAGTATAACTCTGTTTTCTTTTATGTCCTGAACTCACATAAGTGTTTTCTTTATCACTCTTAAGCAATAGTGAAGTACTATGATACCTGTCTCGTCTCCCTATACATCTACATCTGTATTTAGTAGGCATCTTTTGATGTGATAGTTCACAGTGGTAGTCAGCAATCTTGCAGAAGTATCAGCCACCTATATAAAAGACAGAGAAAAATACAATATTAGTATATGCATGTGTTGATGCCTTCTAGCACTGTACATTGAGACATATGATTTAAGTATTACATCTAAAAACACATTTTTAAATGTTTTAATCACATTAGTTGTTAACATTGTAATAGTTTAATTTTCATTCCTGTTACATTGTCTTATATAGCATTATCACTATAGCATATAGATTTTGTTCCGTATGATTTCACAGTTCGGTAATGAACAATTAGTATTATTCTGAATTGTGTTTTTTAGCTAATGCTGTCCCACAGCTGGTTACACAATTACTTTATTAACAATCTTTCTGTTAATGAGTAACACATTAATAAGTCAACTTTACACACTTAGCTTAAGTTAGTGCGTTAGCAATATTTTCATGTCACATTCTCAACATTGGCATTTTATTACACCTTCTTGTGAAGTATACAGCTGTCATTTTTCATACCCTTGCTAAAATGTTTTTTCTGCAGTTACGGTGTCCAGTGTCGCAGCTGGTGTGCAAAACCACTGTTCGGATCACATTGTGATAATGACAGTGACACTGTTCATGAGCAGAGGTATGTAAATGAGTACGTATAAAATTTGGTGATGATACTCTGTAAAATGACTGTTTTACGACTGTGCATACCAACTGCACAACACACTCCTAAGTCTGTGCATCTGGTACTTATTTTTTCATGGCAGGTGCGAACATACAGTGCATGAAATCTTTCTTGTGAACTATAAAGCTGTCATTTTCATATCCTGCGCCGAATGTGTTTTCGCACTTTGGTGCAAAATGGACAGTCATATGTGAAATCAGTGCTCGGAGCAAATAATGAAAGTGACGAGTGACACTATTCATGAACAGAGGTCGTAAAAGTACTATGTTGAAATTTTGGTGTTAATAGTCCATAAAATAAGTGTTTTACGAGTGTGTGTAGGAACTGCGCAATGCACACTTGTAAGTTGGCATATTTGATGTATTTTAATGCTAGTTTCTCAACACTGACATTTTGCCACAGTTTGTTGTGAACTGTGCAGGTGTCATTTTTAATATCCTACCCGAAATGTATTTTTCGCACTTTGGCACAGAATGGCGAAGTCGCTATGCAAAATAGTGTTCAGAGCAAATAACAAAAGTGACAGTAACACTGTTCATGAACTGAGGTCATAAAGTAGTATGTTAAATTTTGGTGTGAAAAGTCCATAAAATGAGTGTTTTCACGAGTGTATGAGGAACTGTGCAACGCACACTCGTAGTTAGCGTATTCACAGTATTTTAATGCCAGGTTCTCAACAGTGACATCTTGCCACAGTTTGTTGTGAACTGTGGCAGGTGTCATTTGCATATCCTGCCCAAAATGTGTTTTCGCAACTCATGGCGCAGTATGGTGCAGTTGTTCTGTGAAATCAGTGTTCGAGCACATAACAAGAATGACAGTTTTATTGTTCTTGGAGCAGAGGTCCTAAATGACTGTGTTGAAAATTTGGTGACAATACTCCATAAAATGACTGTTTTGCAAGCATGCTTAACAACTGCCAAACAATGCATTCCGCAAGTCTGTTGCACAGTGATGTAGTTGCTGAACAAAACACCTTGTGGGGTCACGGTAACAAAGTCACAACATTATGCATCTCCACTTGTGACACTGCCAATGCAGTGTGGCAACGTCGGCATTGAAAAAATTGCTTGTTTTTCCATAATCATCAAATTCTGTTGGAAATTGGAAAATTTTGAAAAGTACTGTCGTAGTACCTGAAGTGTCACCAAAAGTAATGTTGTGATTCGACAGTGTCTCAAATAGTAATATTGTGTGCATTCAACAGTATCCCAAAAGTACTGTCGAATGTTAGAAAGTGTTTCAAAAGTACTGTCGTGCATTCGGTTAGTGTCTAAAAGTACTTTTGAACGTTTCACATTGTCACAAAAGTAGTAAGTGTGTGCAGAGTGCTAAATTTTAAACCTGGGAGTGGAAAGTGCATTCATTATTGAATCAGATCTGATTGTTATTTGGTGACAGCTCTTTCTGCCAATGTTATGCTAGATTTGTCAGGCCATATGAGACAACCAATCAGAGACGGACAACACTGAAGAAGAAGTGAACAGCAGCCATCTTAGTTTACATACGAGAGACAAGCATATTGAAAACTGTAAGTACATTATATTTATAAAGCATTTTTCTTGTATAATAAAAAGTGTTAGTAACATGTAAATATTATTAATCAAAATGTTTTTAGTGTTGTATTTGATTATGTTGCTTGTTATAACCTAAGATGCTGTATTCTTTAGGTAAAACTGTTTAAAGTCAGATAGTAGTTTAGTACTTGTACAGATACAGCTGCAAATAGAGGGAGATAGGAAGCTGCACGTGGACCCATAACAGAAGAGGGAACCAATCAGACATGTTTCTGCAGTTGTAATTGTTTAAAACTGCCCATGAAAAGGATGCATTTTTCCCACCTCTTAATGTTTGCACATTTTAGCTGTAGCAGTAGTGCAGTAATAGTCAGTGCATAGCCTACATTGGTTAATAAAGGCAGAGTACTCGCCAATGTTTTTTTTATTTGTGTGTTATGAATGAGCCCACTGAAGCTGGCTTGAAGTTAGGAGGGAAAATATCAGTTTTACTTTCACTGCTGTTTAGCCACTGCAGGTTGAACATTGACTTTTTTGGTAGCTCTCTGTCCACTTCTAAGTTTAAAACCTGAGAATGGCAGAAAATAGCAAAAGGACTTTGTGGATAGTTGGAAGCAGTATCGTGAGATGAGCGTCTGAGTATGCTCAAAATAGTGCTTTTGGGAAACCTGCAGCTCCCAAATTGCTCTGTAAAGTGATTTGGTAGGGTGGAATGAGGTGGGAGCACCTCATGCCAACCATGCACAGACTTTGAGTACTCAGCCTCATCCAGACATATTGCTGATACATCACGGAGGCAATGATTTGGGCACCAAATGCTGGGTAGATTTAATAACAGAAGCTAAACTGGACCTTGCTTCTATTATAGTATGTTGCCTGCCTATAAAATCATTTTTTTGGATATTACAGAGTGTAGGGTCTGGCAAGCAGAACACCATATGTACCTGATTGACAGAGCCCGAAGAAAAGTCAACATACAAATATCTGCATTTCTACTCATGTCTGGAATGTACACCATTCGTCACCCAGAAATTAAGTATTGTTATGATTGGCTATACCTACCAGATGGTGTACATTTCTCACATGCTGGCAATTGTCATTTCCTGGGAAACCTTTGAGATGCAATCCTCAAAGTCCTCTAAGAATGTCAGACTGTTTGATCAAATATCAAAGTGCTAACAAAGGTTCTTTTCAGAACCAAAAAAAATGTGGTCAAAAAAAGAACAGTTGCATACTTCACTCTCACATAACTAACATGGGTTGGGAATATTCAGACCATGCCATGCTGTGTAACAACACTGGTGAAAGTGCAATTGCATTGCAGCAGGTTGGTGTTAGTACAATATTTAACACTGCTGTGATGTAGTTAGCATTGTGAAATATTTCAGTCTGTAAGGTGCATTGTACATATTACTCTGGCAATGCAATGCAGTGTAAGTGGGCAGAGAGGAGTAGGGGGGTTACAACACTGAAGTGCAGTAGTGGTAGGTTTAAGTATTACACTATTTAGTACTATACTTGCAAATGGAGCCATAATGCATGCAAGGCGTCAACACAGCAATTTTCATATTGTCATGGTGTCATTAGTATGCAGGTGTCCTCTTTATGAGTAAGTTGTTGCTGATATTGTCTGAGTCAGGACCTGTTGTCTAGTGATGCAACTCCCCCCCAGTAGCTTGGTGGTGATGTATTCCAAGTAGACTTTGTTGTTTTGAAACAAAAATGGTGGTAGTACAGCGTGTGCCTTTCACGTTATAATGGGTTACGTTTTTAAAAGTAATCCCTTGTGGCTTGTTAGCTCTACTTTGCTGTTGAATTGAGGTGGAGTGGTAGCTGCAGTACAGCACAATGGTTAATTTTAAACAGAAAGTACACAATTGGGTGAGGGGTGGGGTGCAGTGTATTACCATGGATATATTTTCTTAGCAAAATCATACTTGGTGAGGTACCCGGTGATGACAACACATGGTATGGTGGACTTTGGCTGTCACATAAGCTGTTGACTGTATATTGTGGTGTGTAATACTGCAGCTATACTGTGGTTCTTATTAGTAAAAAAATTTTTGGGGGTGGGAGCTTCAGTGTGCAGCACAAGTACGGTTCATAGTTGGAGATACTCATATCATTACAGGATCAATACCAGGATGTCTTAAGTGTGCATAGTAATGATACTGTTCCACAAAACAAAGCATGTGAAAAGTAATTTCTGTGTAAAGGGCTTTGGTAGGGTTGTGAAATGTGTTCTTGTCATGTTCTAATTATAGAACTTCATACAATACATACAAATATATAGACTCTGAGACATAACAGTAATGATATGTTTTGTATGTTTCTATTGCAGAACCGAAAGAAAAAAAAATGAGGCAGTGGACCTTGTGAGAGGTGTGCTTGCTGCTTGAGGCAGTCCAAGCCAGGGGGAGTGCCCGAATTTTAATGCAGAGCACAAACCATAAGCTGGATTCAATGTGGAGGCGCATAAACAGTTTCCTTCATGTTATTCTGAAGGTTTAGAATAAAACTGTATTACAACTGAAGAGGAAGTGGAAGCTGTTGCACCAGCACTTCTATGTCTTGAAGCAGTGGGAGGAGATACCAGACAGTGATAGATGCTGGTACTACCTTGCCTATGAGTTGTGGGAGGCTGAAGAAAAGCCAGCTGTGGGGAGTGCCTGACTCATCATAAGTTACTCAACAGAACTTTGTACAATGCATGTGTCTTACTATTGACTTAGATGAAAATTATGAAATATGCTATGACAGGTACTGGTACATTGCTAATTTTCCATGCCTGTGTGGTTTGGCTGTGAGGTTCAGCTGAGTGAGTTAACAACACCACAAGTGGTAAACACACTTATATACCAGTCCCTGTCATGCCATTTTGCTACAATACAATACTGAAGTTGTCTTGTTGTGTTTATACTGATATAAAACTTTAATAGTGGGTATACTGGAGGATTTAGCACTGTTGTGTGATGTATTTTTAACAATTAGGTTACTTAATCTTCATCACCCATTGTATTACATGTATTTTATGATGCTTGAAATAATCAACAAATGATAGTGTTGCAGTTAGTATGGCGTATCCATTTAATCTAAGCAGAATTGTACTTCATGTGAAGTTCTATATAAGTATTAAGTTTGTGTACTGAGTGAGTTTATGATCTTTTATTTAATGAAATACTTATAATGTATGGCTAGTGTGTATTAACCACCATAATCAGGCAGTCATGCAACTTAGTGATGCACAGTTTGGGTTTTACAAGTTGTTAAACGCGTTTGCAACTTTCTAATACTGGCATAACAAAACAGAATGTGCCTGAGTTGCATTATTCTGACACATAGAATGCAAATAGTGTTTTTTACCATGCAGTATGAAAGATGATGTCTGGGTATCTGTTGTAAAATATGGTACAATCACCTCTTGTGGTTGCTACTGTACAGTAAACCTCTGAAGTTGTAGTCCCAAGTTGTCCATGTTACCCAAGCAACCACTCTAGGTGATTAAAACGTTGCTGTCACCTGCTGTTCAAACATTATCCTTGATATTTGCAGTACTTGTTATTTAAGATGTTCCTGCGATGCTTGTGGTGTACCTGATGACAGGCAATGTTAGGTGCCTGAAATATGTAATGCTTACATAAAGTGCTGTTATAATCTGATGAAATTTACATGCAAGACTAAGTAGATCTATTAATTATCTTTTCAACAGACCAACGCAGGGCTCCCCTGACCTGCAAGCAGCTAGTACCAGCAGAGTCTGAAGCTGTGAGGCTGGTCACTCTGACACTGACGGTGCCATTGTTATCAAGTCAGATGGTAAGATACTGATAGAAATAATTGTAATCTGTAATTGGGGTGGTACAAGGCTATCATGTAAGGTGTAACCTGCACTACTTAACTCACTTCTTTTAGGAAATACTATTTAGTAAGTTAGTATTACTTGAAGCACCTATGTAATATTTGTATTAATACAATGTAGAGCAATGAGATCTGTAGAATTCTGAGTTTTGATTGTGTACCTCAAACATTTTTAGTGTTGTAGATAATACTGTGTACTTATGTGAAAGATACCAGTCACTAGTCAGCCGCATCAGGAACTCTGATGCAAATGCAAATGTTAATTGCAAAAAGAGCACTGAAAAGCTAATGGATATATGTCACAGAAATGAGAAGCAAGTTTAAACCAAATGGATGTATAAAATAAATGTATTCATGAAAAAAATGATTTAACACTTTGGCTCAGATATTTGAAAGGCTTGTGCATGGTGCAACAGTGTTGCGACATGCACAACCCACTGATGCGCCCTGGCATTATATTCAAACAGGGATTGCGTGGCACAAATCCTGACACACCAGAGTGCATCAGCAATGTATGCAGGTGCAGGTAAGGGGAGCATGCCCATGCATACTCTGCACAGCCCAGTATTCAGCCTGGGATGTGCTCAGACATGTATGTGCAACCCCTACTTGCGCCGCACAAAGTTGATCCCCAAAAAAAGGATAAACAGCTGTCATGCACAGGTGAGCTGCTGTATTGTAGGGTGCAACACGGCAGATGCCATCTGTGGTTGGCCACCTGAGCTCCGGCTGAACCTCTGTGGTGGGGCCCACACTTCATGGCTAATCATGGGTAAGTAAATAAATTAATTTGTCCTACATCACTGATGGTACAGTGGACCACTGCCCGCTCGACTGCAGGCTAAGTATATTACAATATTTGCCTTACATCCCTTGTGGTCCAGTGGACTGCTGGCATCCCGATCGTACAACATAGTTTAATATTTGTCCTACATCCTTGGTGTTGCAGTGGATCACTGCCCCTCGATCCTGGGCTGAGTAAATATATTTGGTTGTCCTACATCCCTGGTGGTCCAGTGGACTGCTACCTGCCTGATCGCGGGCTAAGTAAATTAAAATAGTTGTTCTATATCCCTGGTGGTCCAGTGGACTGCTGCCCACCTGATCATAGGTTGAATTAAAATTAAATAAACCACTATCCCTGGTGATCCAGAGAAGCTGTCTGACTGATTGTGGACTGATTTAACATAAAATTAACCTATTATCCCTGGTGGTCCAGTTGACCTGTCTGCCCAATCATGGGCTGAAGTACAAAAAACAGAAACCTATTATCCCTGGTGTTCCAATGGACCCCTCATCTCACCTGCAGACTGATCTCCACTGCCCTGCTTTGCCTCCCCGGTCAGCGGCTGGTGGCAGCACGATGACTAACAACGCCAGTATGGCTGTATGACCATTTGTCCACAGCGTGAGGCAATGGTCTGCAGCATTATATCATACTACACATTGCAGATATGTGAACTGATACATTCACATATCTGGAATGTGTAGTATGGTATGGGCTGTATGTCCATTGGCTCACGCTGTGGGGCAATGGGCGTACAGCCCTACCAATGGTGTCAGTCGCTGGGTGGTGTGGTGGGTGGGGTGCTGCTGCCCATCACTGACTGGGGGGGTGGGAGTGGGGTGGTTGGGATTACTGGGCAAGTGGGGCCGGGTGTTCACTGGACCACCAGGGATAATAGGTTTCTTTTACTTTTTATTCAGCCCGCGATCGGGCAGACAGGTCCATTGAACCACCAGGGATAGCAGTCCATTTTATGTTAATTCAGCCCATGATCGGCTGAAGAGGTCCACTGTACCACCAGGGACATAGGTTTATGTTATTTTACTTCAGCCTGTGATTGGGGTGTGGGGCACATTGCCGCACTGCACGCAGTGTCATTCCCCAATGGCTGCTGCCGGGCAGGGCACCAGGCACAAGTTGTGGGGAATTGGCACACCTGCATGCAAATGGGGCCATAATTACATGCAAATGGCCCCATTTGCACCATACATACATTAGGTCCCATTTGCATGTCGACTTTCAAATATCACGGTTGTTGCGTCTAGCGCAATGGAACTAGCACTACCGCATCCCCATGCTCCACTCTGGCCACCGGTGCTGGCGCAGTGCCACTGTGCCATGTGCACTGCAGGTGGCCAGGGTGTGACATTCAACGATGCTGAGCCATGGTGCAGCTCCGTTGAATATTGCCCAGTCCACGCCACTGCACAGCCAAGTTGAGGTGCACCCGGGCTTGCGCCACAGACTGGCACAGCTTGAATATCTGTTTTTTTGTCTAATTGAAATATACTGCTAAAGGGAGTGGGTATACTGGAGGATGTGCCACATGTGACATGGTTAAGTCTCTAAGCTGTACTTTGTAACCGAACTATAGCAGTCATGATACATCTCCAGTAAACAAACACCCTGTTGGAATATGTTGCTTGAGAATAAAAAAAGGAGTGGTATCTCATAATATAAATGGTGATTCAAAAGGAACAGATATTATAGACAGATGTACATTGGTTGTACACATCTCAGTTTGGTTTAACTGACCATGATCCACAACTGGTCATGACATTTGTTGACAAAAATGACATATTAAGTATTGTAGTGCTATGAATTTCTTTTCAGTTGTTTAATAAGTGAATGCTGAGTTCATTCCAGTGTAAGAAGATATTTGTACAGATTTGAATTGTATTTTTGTGTCATGTCATCTTATAAATGAGTAATAGAGATAGTCAGTCCAATATATCTGCTATCTAGATCTTGCGTGGTGTATGAAAAGTGTTATTACATATTGATATAGTACTCACTTATCTGAGACGTACTGATGTCACCAGATAAAATGTACTCAAGAGAATTTTCTGTTATGCACACAGTGATATGCGAAGGCAATAATAGTTATATTTGATAATGAGATTGGGGGATATGGCCCATGTATATGTCACAGATTATTATTTTGATCCTGTTATGTCCTTGTTACATATTGCCAGAATCTGTAAATGACTGAATAGACACTATTCTGTGTCTATGGTAACACTGGTGTACTAGCTGAAAATGGGGTGGGTGTCATTGAACAGCTCAATGGCCATGTGCAGTACTGTGCAGAGAGAGTTTCAAAATTACAGTGGGGTGTACAGTGATGATGTGCTCACAAGTTGTAGGAATTTCTCTGACATTATTTGTGACATTGCTGTTAATGTTCATGTAACTCACTTTCTTACTGTACAGATGAGAACAGTTGATGTGTGGATGTCACTGTTGCTTAGTGACAAACATCATAGAAACACAAAGTGTCATTGCAAAGAGAAATGTGTTTACATGGTTTAATTACACAATTGGACAGTATGAAACAATGGATTTCACAATAAAAGTATAGTGCTAGATTAATATATTGTGCTATATGTAATCATGTTTTTAATTGTATGTTTTATAGAGCCCAGGAAGCTGAGGCTATCACACCTGTGGAGGTGAAGCAGGAGCCAGGACCAGTCTCTGCGTGTAAGTACCATCACAACAGATTTTCATACAAGATATAGTATCGCAGTACCTTGAACCCAGAATGTCTGTTATGCACATTGTCTGCTTGGTAGCCTGTTGCGTACTTACTGACTTCATACAGTAGAACTGTACAGCATTGTTTCATAGTCTAAACAATGCTTGTGAAAGCTGTATAGTACTACATTGTACAGAAATGTAAATGAATCCATTTGTAAATCTCTGTTGTGTAGTAAGGTACAAGCTTTATGCTCATTGGCTTCTGTTGTGGCCAAATGAGTGTACAGCCCTATTCCACAGAGTCAGTGATTGTGCATCAGGCTTGCAAGTTGGCAAGCAGGTACTTACTACCACTGATAGTAGTGGGGAGGAGTGGGTGTAGTGCAGCTTAATGGTTGGGAGAGGAGGGGTGTAGCACTAGTTAACCAAGGATGGATTGGTTTGAGATAATATTGCAGGGATTCCTGCAATAGGCCTGTGAGTGGTGCACTGGAACACCAGGGACATAGGACCATTATTGCTATAGTAATACCCATAGTGAACATGTGGGGGTGTCAGGATGAAGGTGCTGCTGTAGCTTGGGTGGTCACTCAGAGCTGTCAGCTGTCATGTTGCAAGGTGTGATATGTTTAGTTGGAGGGAGGACGATTCAGAGGAAACGTGAGGAAGAATTTCTTCACAGAACAGGTGGTGGACAAGTGGAACACCCTGCCAGAGGAAGAGGTGGGGGCTGAAACAATCACAGGATTTAAGAATGCATGGGATAGACATAAAGGAATTCTGGAGGTCAGGGGTAAGGAGCAACAGACTTCTTGGAAAACATAAACTGAACTTACAAGCTCAAATGGGCAGACTGGGTGGGCCATAGGCACTTATCTGCCAACACTGTCTATGTATCTATGTTAGCTCTGCTGTGAGTGGCAGCTGTTGACCATGTTAATGAGGGATCTACTCTGTGAAGTACAAGTAGTAGTTTGACTGTATGTGTTACTACATCCTGGGCTGAATGTTGGGATGTATGTAACATGGAATGGGAATGAAACTGCTAATTGTGTTGCGTACATTACTGTTATGTTTTCATTCATCGGCATTTGTACCAGGCATATAGCACTTTTGAATATCACACTATCATGCATCAGTGTGTTGTGCATGGTGTCATTGTTGTGCCTCTTGCACAACACTTCTGAATATGTCACCCACTCTTTATTTACATGATGTGCAAAGAATGTATTACATAAAGTAGTCACCAAAGTAACTCAGGGCTTGCTTAGTAAATGTGTAAGATGATTTCAAGTATTATAAAAACAGTGTGACACATAGAGCTTTCTGATTTTCTGTAAACATTCTAACAGGTTATGTGAATATTTCACTAACATAAATGTAGAAATTGAACATATGGGCCTGGATATTCAAACTGCGCCATTCTGAGGCGCAAGCCCTTGCGCTGCTCAAAATAGTTGCACAGGGGTGTGGCCTGGGTGATATTCAAAGGAGTTGCGCTATTGCGCAACTCCTTTGAATATCACTCCCCAGCCACAGCACTTGCGCATGGCGCAGTGGAACTTGCGCCACCGCAAGTTGCCAGAGATGAGCATTAAACTTGCGGTGGTGCAAGTACCATTGCGCCATGCTCAAATTTCCGATATTCAAAAGGTGACATGCAAATGGGGCCATAATTTATGCAAGGCGCAGGGGGGGCCATTTGCATCTATTTATGGCCCCATTTGCATGCCATTTGCATGTAGGTGCGCCGATCCTAGGACTTGCTCCTGGCCACCCTGCCAGGCAGCAGCCGTTGGGGAACGACGCACAATGCAGCCCGATCGCGGGCAATCCAGGTACATGCACACCCCCCCCACACACATCTCCCACAGCCCGATCGCGGGCAGTCCAAATACATACACACCCCCACATCTCCCCAGCCCGATCGCAGGGCAGTCCAGGTACGTAACACCCCACATCTCCACAGTCCGATCTCGGAGCAGTCAGAGTACATACACCCCACACATCTCCCACAGCCCGATCGCGGGCAGCGTGTATGGAACCCCCAGTGCCCGATCGCGGGCAGAATGTAACCCCAACCCGAATATCTCCTGGTGGTCAGTGGACCGTAAAGCCCGATCGCGGGCAGAATGTCACATCACAACCCCCCAAAATCTCCCTGGTGTCTAGTGTCCCCCCACCCACCCACGAAGCCCCTCCACCCCGCTCCCCAGGCGTGGCGACAGCATCCACCGCCTGCCGCCCGCGCCGCTGCCGACTGACTGTCCGGTAGGGCTGCAGCCCATTGGTGCAGAGCTACAGCCAATGGTGTGCAGCCCATACCGTACATGACAGTCCAGATTTGTGAATGATGTTCATTCACAAATCTGGACTGTCATGTACGGTGGCGGCTGCACGCCCATTGGCTGTAGCTCTGCACCATCGAGTGCAGCCCTACCGGACAGTCAGTCGGTGGGTGGCGGGTGGCAGGCGGGTGGATGCTGTCACCGCCGGCTGCGGGGGGAGCAGGTGGAGGGCGCTGGGTGGGTGGGGGACACAGACACCAGGGAGATTTTGGGGGTTGTGATGACATTCTGCCCGCGATCGGGCTTTATGGTCCACTGGACCACCAGGGAGATATTCGGTTGGGGGTTACATTCTGCCCACGATCGGGCACTGGGGGTTCATACACCGTCTGCTGCGATCGGGCTGTGGGAGATGTGTGGGGGTGTCATGTATTCTGGACTGCCCGCCGATCGGGCTGTGGGAGATGTGTGGGGGTGTGCATGTGCCTGACCGCCCGCGATCGGGCTGTGGGAGATGTGGGCGGGAGGGTTCAGACACCATGCCCGCGATCGGGCTGGTGGGGGGCATAGGACCGAGTTGGGGCCAGCCAGGGTGGCAGCTGCTGTGTTGCGCCCTGCAATGCAGCAGCTCACCTGTGGGTGGCCCTCAACTAAGCCTTTTTGGCCTGCTAGGTGGCACAGGTTGGGTTGCGCATGCACAACTCTGCACAACCCGACTGAATATCGGGTTGCGCAGGTTATGCATGGATCCTCCCCCTCCTGTTGAGCATGCATTCATTTGCATTGCTCTCTTGCGCAACCTGTTACCAGTGGCGTAACTGCCTCCTGCTGAATATCGCAGAATGGTGCATTTTGGACTTGCGCATGCGCAACCCTGTTGCGCATGGCGCAACCCTTTTGAATATCCAGGCCATGGTGAACAAGGTTTAAGAGTGTTATTAAGTTGTTTTATTATAATACAAATAAGGCATTCCCAGATATTGTGTCAGTGGTCAGTTAATCACCATCTATGAGATTGTAGTATTTGGTTACACTTTCTGCCACTCTACAACCGTACAGGTGCTCAAGAGAACATTTCAATAACACTTGGTCATGCCTTGCTGTTTAATTAATGTTACAGCAGTAAAAGATGATTTGTATGAATGGAAATATGTACACAGAGTAAATAACTATTTGACATGTGTGTCTCTTTTGTAGCAGTTATTAAACAGATGATTATGTAAACATTATATTATGAAATCATACTGTTGGTGTACAGGCAGTCTATTATTGTCATACAGGTGTGAAGAAATAATATAGGCACAGATACTAAAGTTTAGTTGTTCATACACAATTGAAGAGCTAGTATCACTGTATATGAGACTGTGTTGTTTATACTGCTGGAACGCCTGCAGGTTTATTGTGGGCTGTCTGGTACAGTCCTCAAATGGTTTCATTCTTACCTCACAGACAGGTCTCAGAGAGTTGCCACTGGAATTTATTCCTCTGGCACTCATTCCCTGCCTTGTGGGGTACCACAGGGCTCCATTTTAGCTCCCATGTTGTTTGCAGTGTATATGCTGCCATTGGGAGAAATCATCAGGCGATACAGTCTGTTTTTTTACTGCTATGCAGATGATACCCAGCTGTATCTGTCCTTTCTCCCTGGCCAGGATGATGCATTCTCCATGCTAAACAACTGCCTTGCTGAGATCAGACTTTGGATGAGTTCCAGCTGGCTGAGACTGAATCGGATAAGACTGAGGTATTGGTAGTGGACCCAGGTCATCCGGAGGTGGGTTTGGAGCTGGACAACCTTCAGGTTTGTTACTTGGTGGTATGCCGCTCCCTACCTCCGATCAGGTGCATAATCTGGGCGTTATTTTTGATGATGGACTGACCCTAAAATCTCAGGTATCAGCTGTCGTCAAATCCTCTTTTTACCATCTGAGGAATATCGCCCAGGTGAAACACCTGGTTCCTTCAGGTGATCTTCCAACATTGGTCCATACCTTTGTCACTACCCGTCTTGATTACTGCAATTCCCTTTACCTAGGGCTACCCTGTGGTTGATATCTGCAGCCTGCAGCTGGTGCAGAACGTATGGCCAGGCTTTTGACTGGGATGTCTAGAACCAGTCATATTACACCTGAAGTTCATGAACTGCACTGGCTGCCTGTTAGGTGGCAGATCACCTTTAAGGTTGGTTTACTAACCTTTAAAGCCCTACATGACCAGGGACCCAGTTACCTGAAAAATCTCCTGATTCCCTATTGCCCCCTCCGTCCTCTCCGTTCTGCCAACGAGGGATTGCTAGATATTCCCAGGGTTTGATTGAAGACATCAGGATCACGTGCTTTTGCTTTTTCAGCACCAACCCTGTGGAATTCTCTACCTCATTGGTTGAGAGAATGCCCAACCGTCGATAGTTTCAAAATTGGTCTAAAAACATATTTATTTAGTCTAGCTTTTATTTAATTATGGTTGACATATTTTAATGTTGTTTTAATCTATATTATGTATATGTTTTTATGTACAGCGCCTTGGCTCTGAAAGGCGCTATATAAATAAAGTTGATTTGATTTGATTATGGTAAAACATTTAGGTACTGAGTGTTGCCATATAGTAAGTAAAATATAAGAATAGTGTAGAAAGTATAATATTCTTATAAATCTTTTTAGGTTGTCAACAAAGGACATAAAATGGTAGAAAAAAATATAATAACTGAACTGGCAAAACAGGACTTCTAATTTGTATCACAGTTCTAAATAGTGTTAATGGTGGCAACAAAATGTATTGCAATTATTTAATTAGATATCAATATTGTAAGGTGAATGACAGCTAGGTAATCACTCTTTTGAAGCTGATATATTGATTTATGTTTTTTGACTCATTGCAGGATGCCATTGCGTGAAACGCTGTACTGGCCACTGCCGCTGTTATCGTAGACTGGCGCGCAAGGTTGACAGTCTGATTAAAGATAATGTTGCGCTCCGTGAAGGACAGCAGAGATTGCTGTCCTTCATGGAAATGCAACAGTGGACTGTCAACCTTGTGCTCGAGCCTGTGGTGACAGCGGCAGGGGACACCGTGGCCAGTACCAGCACTTCACCTCCACCTCCAACTGTGGCATCCAGCTTTCCTGGGATGAAGTGACCAGTCTCCATACCAGTTCGATATCTCCTCTGGAGGGTGCAACAGCTTTCACTTCTGTTGCTCCTCCACATTGAGTCCAGCTTACGTATTGGACTGCCTCAAGCAGCATACACCTCTCAAAAGTGGCTGCAAATAGTTGAAATTGCTGTAGCAGAAATTGTTGTATATATTTTTGTTAATAATATTTTTTGTAAGTTTTATAAATAAAAATATATATTTTGTATGTATTGTTTATTTTTTTCTAAATCAGAACAAATCAATATAGTTTAATGTTTTTTGTTACTTTTACAGTTTATCAGATTGAATGTTTTAAGAATTTTTTTTGTCAAGATTGACTTATTCATTTAAGATTTTAAAAATATATTTTTTTACTTTTATAAAAATATAAAATAAATACTTTTTGAATATAACATTTTGTGTGTGGTATTATTCAGTTGTGGGGATGTTTGTCACCAATATTTATAACAAAAGGGTTAGAGAAATGTAGTTTTCTCATTTCTTCAAACATTCTACCAGATCCATGTAAAATTTTTATTAACATACACATAGAGGTTGATCATATGTTGAACAAGGGTTAACACTATTTAAAATTACTTTTATAATTATGGAAATAAGAGACTTCCAGGGATTATGTTAATGGTTAGTTAATCAGCCTGTAAGTACATCTGTTAGTCGGTTACCGTTGTGTCGCACTACACCAGTAGCAGTTCATTAACAGACCATTAACACAACTGTTGGTCATGCCTTATTGGTTGACTACTCTATAACAAACCATTCATCTTACCTAGTTTGGTAAAGAAGGTTGTGATAGACAGCATTTAAGGTTTAAACAGATGACAGATTTAAATTCTTGTTGTGTTACGTATGTTGTGGTGTTATGAGAACATTTTTGTAGGTACTGTACATTTGTAAGTATGACTTATGTTAGAAATTTTTTTCTAGTGAAGGTACAGAAGAGGAAGATGTAAGATATCTGAATATTTAAAAGTGGTGCTTAGAAATAGACTACCACATTCTTTATGTCTCAGAAGAGTAGATTCATTGGCTGCAAAAAGATAGTGAGTTAAACACTGCAAAGTAATAAATCAGTATTGACATAAGAGTGGTAAGTGAAAGTAAATAGATAAATATAAAGAGGCATATGGCTGAGATGGATGTTGGCTTACTCTTCATAATAAAAAAATCTGTTAGATGAGTTACCGTGTTCTGCATTTTGGTGCATTTGCCTATGTATGTCCGGTCCTGCTACAACGAACAATTCATATACTATTGGCACTTATTCTCAAAAAGACAGGATATTCATGGCAAAAAACTCCATTTAATGCATCACTTAGGGTTGTTCCACAGTGACAAAAGTGAGGAAATTCAGTGTTAGGGTTGAAAACCCTAACTCCGAATTCACCCCCCCCCCAGCACCACACACACACACACACACATGCAAGTAGGGGGAAGGAACAAGGCAACATGACCAATGACAGACAACCAGCAGCAGGTGACAGAAATAAAAAACAATTGTCTAAATGTACTACAAGACATCCCCACCCACCTGACCAGGTACTGCATGCTCAGTGGAGATCAACAGCAAAACTGAGGCCATGCACACCAAACGTACACATCCCTGATTGCAGGTGCTCACAACGTACCACACTTAGTAGTTGCATGGCCTTACCTAGCGATGCCCCACACCCCACCACACCTCGTACTGCTCCGTGACTGGACATCAATTATGCAAGTCTCTGATTGCAGCTGTACAAAGGTTTGTACACTTGTGAGTAAACAGAAATAGAGACAGCAACATAAATTTAGTATGAGACTCATCCATCATCAAGATACAAGAACTGTTGCATTCACTATGTAATGTACGTAGTACTAAATTTACCTGTACTGCAGCTGTCCACCAAGATACAGAGGCTGATCTTGAGGTATGGAAGTATTCCCTGTACAAGGATGTGCAATTCCTAATGTCAGCATCACGTATACAGTTTCAGTGATGTAGGTGTACTGTTGCTGTACATATGTACCTTCAGTGTGTCCGTATACTACAAATGCAGTAACTGTTATGTCTAACAAAGAGTGTAATTATCTAGCTGAGGCCAAGCAACTTCTACATATGCTAACATTACTGTAGCTACAATGACATAGGTGTATCACAGATGTCTATAGGCTCAACTTTCCTGTAGCTCTTTACTGAGGATGTACTACCTGGTAAAGACAATGGCATTGCCTCTATGATGCCTCACTTATTGAAATAGTGGTAAGTTTAGTATTGTTGCAATGAGTGATCTATACCATTTATGCCCACAGCCTCACTTTTTTGTAATTGGTCTACACTCAGGTTGTAGTACCTAGTCTTTGGGTTTGGCAGACCATTCTGTCACTGACCGCCATTAAGTGATAACTATGTAAATTGTAGTACAATAGAAATCAAGTAGGTATACTGTAGATATAAACAGAATTTCTTTTAGTATAGCTTTTAGTCACAATGGGATAAGTGTTGTAGGACAGGAGGGGTATTCTCTATTTCAGACTCTGTGAGTCATAATTGTACTAACCTTTGAATGGCTGCAATCATTGAGTTACAGTGTTGATCTTCATGGGTTAATTTTAACTGGAGTTGTCCAGTGACTACACAGTACATGGTCTGAGTGGGTGGGGCACTGCCTTGCAAAGCTCCTCCACTGCCTAGCAGTGGGAGATTGTGTATACATGGAATCAAGCACACATATTATACCTGTACAACTACTTAGTTTTTTGCTGTGCTCTATAGCTAAGGTGGACTATTGATGTCCAGTCACGGAGCAGTACCAGGTGTGGTGGGGTGTGGGGCATCGCTAAGTAAGGCCATGCAACTACTAAGTGTGGTACGTTGTGTGCACCTGCAATCAGGGATGTGTACGTTTGGTGTACATGGCCTCAGTTTTGCTGTTGATCTCCACTGAGCATGCAGTACCTGGTCAGGTGGGTGGGGATGTCTTGTAGTACATTTAGACAATTGTTTTTTATTTCTGTCACCTGCTGCTGGTTGTCTATCATTGGTCGTGTTGCCTTGGTCCTCCCCCCTACTTGCATGTGTGTGTGTCTGTGTGTGTGTGTGTGTCTGTGTGTGTGTGTGGTGCTGGGGGGTGAATTCAGAGTTAGGTTTTCAACCCTAACACCGATTTCCTCGCTTTTGTCACTGTGGAACAACCCTAACTGATGCATTAAACTGGGTTTTTGCCATGAATATATATAATACATACACACATGTGTATGTATATATATATATATATATAGCGTGTTTGTGTGTATAAAACATGGTCTGATTGGGGACAGGAAGGGGTATCTGTTAGACCAACAGGGGCAGTATTACTATGTATAACATGAAGATCGGGAATGTGGAGGTCCATTAGATAATTCGGGATGGAAGTGCTATGTACTGTATAACGTAGGTATCAGGGCTGTGGGTGAACCTCGGCACATTAGGCAAGGTGCTAAACCCTCCAAGAAGGCAATCTTCTAAGTATGGTCTAACAGTACTTAGAAATGTGCCCTCTGGGAGAGTTTTCAGAATCCCAAATTAGGTGATTTGGCAGCCTGCATCCGCCGCAAGCCCCATTGTTCTATGCCACAGCCTATTTTGTGCCACAAGGATAGTGCAAGCTCCCTTTGATGCATGTAGCCTGCGGTTGGTGCAGACTGCATTGCAAAATCACTCCCAGCACATCTTTTGATGCAAGGGGCACTGTGCATCATTCTGTGTGGTGCATGCCCCTTGCACCATTCTGGGAGCTCTGAAAATTAGTCCCCTGGTCTCTAGGTTCACAGTTCTGCAGTCAAACCATTAGGCCAACTGGTCAGTTGATTGATTGCTAAATGAATTCATAGTTTAATGTGTGATATGTTAAATTGTTATATGCATCACATATTTGAAAATCAATAAAATATTATTCTTTAACATAAATGAACAAAAACAATTTCATTTAAAACATGCTATTGCTATACTGTGGAGAACAGTGCAAAGCTTTGCATTCCATTCATGCTTCAGAATTCACTGCTTCATGGTAACAGAGATGTGCTGCTGTAGTCTGAGCTGGACATAGGGTCAAATTGTGTTATTATTAGTGCTAATACAATGGAGATCAGATTTCGCTTGCTAGCTGAAAATCTGGTGGAAGGCTTCTTCCTTTCTTGGAGAAAGGCAGGCACTATCTTCTGCCTCTATAGGCAAATGTGTTCTTATGTATGAAGGAAAAGCAGGACTCCAGGTCCCTTAGGGGTTCTCTGAGTAAGTAGTCTGCATGTTGAAATGGGTTATATTTTGTTTTCCTTACTCATCAAAATAACTCTTTGATATAAAGAAACAACTCTTTTGAATTAATCTAGGACTTTAATGGTAGCAAGAAATAGCAGCTAATCACACATACTGTAAATAATTAAAGTGACATGGATGGTAATGGGTGCTTTCATATGCATTCAGGAGTTCTGCTGTATACCCAAACGGAAAACTTATACATGTCTTCAAACAAAACAGAATTTTCCTTTTAATCCTTTAGATTGATGGGTGCATGTTTGTAATATGGCGAGCTTCACATTTTATTATTGATTGCATAATTAGTGTTTTATACCAGGATAACCTCATATTGGCACAGTGCCTACTTGTGGGAGAGGACCCAGGTGGGGACAAGACAAAACAGCAGCACCTTTTAACATGATTCTTTACAGCTGTATGCCATTTGAGGTCTTGCAGCAACACCAGCCCTATTGCCATCCTACTTAGCAGCTACACAATGTAGGATAAGAAACAGTGTTATGTTACAATAGGATCTGTACTTGTTTTTATTTCTATGCATGCATACAACACCATTTGGTTTGCTCTACTATGTGGATAAAATGTATTGTGCAGTAAAATAAGTTATACTTCTGCACAATGTGTATCATGTGTACTTTGTAACATTCATTTATATGCATAGCACTTCAAGGGCACAAATATCTGGAATAGTTTGTTTGCTGGGATGTTTCTTAGGTGAACTGCCAAGTTCTCAGTTTATATTGCTCTGGTGCAACTTGCTGACCAGCGCTGCCACCACACTACTGGGTAATGAACCTGGAAGCAATGGAGTCAGCCCAGTTCCTCAGTCACAGCAATACCAAACCACTGGCTGTGGAGAGAGAGACACATAGGAACTTTAGATTCTTGTATTTTCAGCAGATACACTTTTAGGTTTACAGAATGTTTAGTTTGGGAAACTAATGGAAAAGTCTCATTTAGAATGTTTTAACCAAAGTGTGCCCTTAAAGATCTATTTTAATCACTTTTACAATGATGCATCACTTTTTTACACTTTTATTAATGAAGATAACCGTATTTTATCATTCATATTTTTTTTAATTATTAAAGGTTTTATGCTAACACTACAGACCTCAGTAACAGTCCTTAAAGGGAACAGGAAGTTTTATTTTATGTTACAGTTGTTTGTAATATCCTTATTTTAAGCAATTACATTCAAATCACCAAATGATCCACAGTTAACTGTACCTAAGTAAAAGTTGATGTAAAAATGAATGTGTATTGCTTTCCTTTTATAGACAGTATACTGTAAAACTCTCTTCATGGAACCAAGTATTTGGAATTTTGACTATGTCATTGCATGGATTCAGAACAGAGCACTGCTCTGACAGGTCAGTGGCTATAGCATTCTGATGCAATGCAGCGACACAGTCAAACATCCATATTCTGGCTTCTATGAAGAGAACTGTACAGAAAGTTACCCACACAAACCTAACGGTGCAGTTTTATAGTGTATGGTAGAATGTTTTTATGGATATAAATCCATAACTAGAATGGACTTGTTATGCTGCAGTAGCTATGTCATCACAGCTGTTATGCTGCACTAGCTATGTCACTACTGCAGCATAACAACTTGGAATGCTGCCACATAGTTGTTTCCTCAATCTAGTTAAACTGGAAGTTGCTGATTTTTTTTAAACTTGAACTTGCAAAACATCTGCAGCACACTGTGTCAGTTAAAAAAAAAGAAAATGTTAAAATTTCTATTCTCTGTTGTCTTCTCCAGCTGGTTTTGTGTGATTTTCTATGCTGTGACTGCCCATACACTATAAAAGATTGTGTATGAGCATCCATACACAAAGAAGGAAATTCTTGTATCTTGAGGTTCCCTTGGTAATAGAGTACCTCTTGAGCTGCGCTTTTGAAGTCATCTGTTACCAAGGAAACCACTCGATACAAGAATATCCTTTTTATGTATGACTGCTCATACACAATCCTCTATATTATATTGGTGTTTATTCAGGTACACTTAACTATGGATTGTTTGAGGGTATGTATACAATTTTGAAAACACAGTAGAATCATTACACGCAGTAGCAAATTAACTCAAATTCCTGGTCCCATTTTGTCTGTCAGTTAAGAAACGGAAAATCATTTCCTGCACTTAGGCTCTATTTTGGCTCTGTATTGAAGATCTACACTGAACAAACAAGCCAGTATTTTCTGCAGAAGCAGTTATTCCAGTACTGGTTCACATTCTGTAAACAGGAGTTCTGTATTCTGTTAGGTGTTTTCAATGGCCTTTTGTAAACTCACTATATGTTTCTTGAGCACACACTGGTGTTAGGATCATTTTAGAACTGGGTAACATATTTTATGCCACTTAAGATGTTGCATCGTTTTGACAATGCACCCATGCTCTACTATAGATGTTTGTGACTGGAAGTGACATAAATGACATTATATATTTCTAACATGGGCTTTACCATCCCCATCATGTAAATCCCACCAATTTCATTAAAGGCTAGGTAAATGGGCATATAACAGAATGAAAGTCATTATTTACAAAATAACTTTTAAAGGAAAATATGGCTTATTGGGTCAGTCACCAATGGAAAAAAAACAGCACCAGCATTCCATATTGCAAAACACATCTTTATTACACAAATGTACTTACAATGGCACTTATGCACTATTGGGGTGGAGGTATGCGAAACAGTGAATGCCCCACCTGCAAAGCTGCACACTGACTGGTATTCACGGGACACAGAGTGGATCCCTATGTTGGGGGTGCACATTGGCAGCATGACCCATGGAAGACCTATGGCCAGTGGCTGTTTTGGTGAGAGGAGGGCAAAGCTGCCAGCCCTCCAGTGATGTGGCCCCAGAGTGGGTTGCTGTGACTGGGTGGGGGATCCATTGGCAGTGCCAGGGGGCACTGTACCCCACCACATGATGGGGGGAACGGTGGAGGGGGTTGGCCAGTGGTGCCATGCAGAGGGGGCAGCATCCATGGTCCATAAAAACATAGAAACATAGACTTTGACAGCAGATAAGGACTGCTTGGCCCACCTAGTCTGCCCATTTCCCTACCTAAAGGATAAGCTACAGATCCTAGTTAACCAACAGACTATTTCTTCCTACCCCCACAAAAATTGTGTTAAGTCTGTCCCATGCATTCTTGAATTATCCCACAGTTTTAGGCCCCACAACCTCCTCAGGAAGGCTGTTCCATGGGTCCACCACCCTCTCTGTGAAAAAATATTTCCTCACATTGCCCCTGAGCTGTCCTCCCTCTGTCTTCAAATTGTGTCCCATTGTTCTTGCACATCTCTTTTTCTGAAAGATGCTACTCTCTTGGACTTTGTTGATTCCACTGAGGTACTTAAAGTTTCTATCATGTCCCCCCTCTCCCTCCTTTCCTCAAGGGTATACATATTAAGCTCATTTAGTCTCTCCTCATATGGCTTTTCTTGCAGATCCTGTACCATTTTAGTTGCCCTCCTTTGGACTGCTTCCATCCTGTCTATGACCTTGTGGAGATGGGGTCTCCAGAACTGGACGCAGTACTCCAGATGGGGTCTCACCAACTGTCTGTACAGCAGGATAACAACTTCCTGTTTTCTGCTGGTGATGCCCCTCCCTATACATCCCAGTATCCCCCCAGCCCTCCCTACCACCTTCTCACATTGCTTGCCAACCTTAAGGTCATCTGATATGATTACCCCCAGGTCCCTTTCCATTTTTGTTGTTGTTACTACCTGCCCCCCTTTGTGTAATCTTCCCCTGGGTTTTTGTTTCCCAGGTGCATTACTTTGCACTTCTTTGCATTGAATCCAAGCTGCCATACTTCTGACCATTCCTCCAACCTTGCCAAGTCCCATCTCATCCTTTCCACGCCTCCTTGTGTATCAACCCTGTTGCAGATCTTTGTGTTATCTGCAAAGGGTCTGGTGACCCTGTGCAGTGTGTGGGAATGGTGAGGGGGTGCTTGGCAGGGGCCATGCACTGATGTGTGCTGGGTGGCACTGGGCAGCCATGGAGAGGTCTGGCCACAGTGCTCCTGGTGGCAGTGGGCTATCCGCCCCATCCAGGTGGTGTCTAGTTATGTGTGTGGGGTGCATAGGGGGCTTAAAGCAGGGTTCATCCTGTTGTACCCTGTGCCATCCTCCACACCCTGAGGACAGCACTATGTGCCATTGCGCATGGCACGTAGTGCTGGCACACACCTATCCTACCCCCTGTGTAGTGCAGTCCATGGCCATGGGGGATCATGTGAATTGTATCTGCATGCCCCCCCTTTGTACAGCCTGTGTGGGGGGTGCAGTGGGTGTGAAGTGGCTACATGCCACAGATACGTGGCACATAGCCACTCCACCCATTACTGCATAGGGTCCCATATGCTCAACACTGCCTTTGCCAACAGAATCCCCTCATGCTGCCCCGAACCCCAACTAGTTTCACTACTAAAGCTTCATCTTCCCTCCACTCCTGATGAAGCTTTTGTAGCAATATTAGTTTGGGTTTTTTGGCATAATGGATGTGATTCTTGTTTGTGATATGAGTACTGAACATATTGGACCCTATGCACCAATGGGCACAAGTTATGCATAAATCATGCTTAACCTGCCTGCGCAGTCCCACCACCTGTGGACAGGTGTGCACCGCCATTATTCACTAACTGCTTCCACCTGTTCATGGCTCCACCCACTGGCACACGAAACCACAGGGTGGCTGGGAGAAGAGCTGCCAACCCGGGCAGGCATCCAATCGGATGTCCGACCTGGGTCCCAGAGTGAATCCCATGTGCAGGTATGCATGGGGCTGGGTATTTAGTTGCCTGTTCATGAACCTGACCCTGTGCACAATGTTTCCAATTGCCCGACCCCCCTTTTGCCCAATACCAGTCCCATACTGTAGGCCAGGCACACAATGGAACCCCGTGAAGCCCCATACCCATGCATGGTACCCACCCACCCCACACACACATTAATGCCCCACTGCCGGTAGCAGTCATTTGGACAACTGTCACATACAGTCCAGTTAATGGCTCACCCGACCCATCTGTACCCTGACTCAGCAAGTACCAAACACCCCCCCACAGCCCCAACATGATGGGCCTGGCCCATACAGCTGTGTGTGGCCACCCCTCAGATCAGTGTCGCTGACCCACACAGTACAATGCAACTGCGGTAACGCCTGTCAGGTATGAGGTGGGGGCATGTTTCTAGCCTATGGGGGTCCCAGCATCAAAATATCAGAGGGTGGGTTGTGTGGCCCATGCAGTGTGGTCAGACCACCTTGAGGTGGGACAGGTGTGTTGTCTGCCATGGGGGCTGGCATTTGGCCTGGGCAAGTGGCAGGTTATGTTGGTGCAGTCCTACACCCATCAGGGCATGTGCTGTATGTGCGTGAAGTAATGAGTTCAAATTCTTTTGTGGCATTCTGGTAAAAGTTTAATCATGATTGCTGCCTTGGAAGGTAAGGCTCATTTACACATATGTAGACATTCTTTGGAAACAGATACTTGTAACCAAGCCAACTGCATGACAGGTCTTCTGAGAGTGATGAGTGGTGTGGGGAGGAGTGAGTGAGTGTCTGTGCAGAGGGTCTGTGGCAGCATCAACTCATGTGTCTGAGCAGTCCTGATGCTATTTTCAGAAAATGCATCTCTGCAACAAAACAATCACCATTTGTGGTAAAAGAAAAACTTGTTAAAAATGAAGTTTTGGTCATTTTCAATATAATCACATTTTTGTGACATAAAACTTGGATGAAATTAAAGCTTCTAACTTTGGATGCATTTCCATTTTCAAAATAGCAGCGGATGCATCTTGGATGGATAATTTGGAAAATCCTGCTGCAATGCCTAATCCACAAAGGCTCTATGCAGATGCATAGGGAGCGACAGGATGTGAGCATCTGGCTCAATGCCAGCAATGGGATACCAACCTAACCCAATCTGTGCAGCTTTGCTAGCTAGTAGGGGTTGAGGTCCACAAAGGAGTATGCCAGCAAGTCACTGCAATACTCAACATGATATGCATGCTGTGTATGTGGGTGAGAGCGCATCAAAGTTAATGAAGGGGTACCGTAGTAATAAGCCCTACATGCCCCAACCTGAGCTGGCCATACCAGACTGTTTAGGGGGACAACTAGCCTACCACAACTATTGTCTTCAGTCCCTTGATATGGCATAGAGGGATGTGTGGTGAATTCAATTTTTTAATTAGCTTGACAGGTTTTCTCCACCCCACCTCAGTAGCAGGGGGTCTCCTCTCTGGATGACTGAGGCATACGATTGGATATCCTGTGCATGGTCCACCTCCATCTCTTGTATGCTTCCTGATCATGAATGACATCTGCATTCACATATTAGAGCCACTGAGTGTTGTGGATTCTACCATGTATGGAATAAGTTCCAGAGGAAACAACCGCAATGGCTTGCAGTGCGATAATTGCATATTGGAGCCACCGGGTGTTGTGGATTCTGCCATGTATGGAATCAGTTCAGGGAGAACAACTGCAGTGGCTAGCAGTGCAATAATTGCATATCAGAGCCGCTGGGGTTGTGGATTCTGCCATGTATGGAATCAGTTCAGGGGAACAAATGCAGTGGCTTGCAGTGTGATAATTGCATAGTAGAGCCACCAGGTGTTGTGGATTCTGCCATGTATGGAATCAGTTCCAGGGGAACAACTGCAGTGGCTTGCAGTGCGATAATTATAGTGGAGCCACCAGGTGTTGTGGATTAGAAACATAGAAGTTGACTGCAGATAAGGACCAAAAGGCCCATCCAGTCTGCCCATTTCTTTTTCTTACCTTATGAATTTGCCATCGGCCTTGCTCTGTCAATCGCTTATCTATTTATGCTCATCTGTATTGCTCCCTTATGTTTATCCCATACCTGTTTGAAGCCCTGCAATGTATTCATATCAACCACTTCCTGAGGTAGGCCATTCCATGCATCCACCACCCTTTCTGTGAAAAAGAATTTCCTCACATTACCCCTTAATCGGCCCCCTCTAATCTCATGCTGTGTCCTCTTGTCCTGTTATTTGTCTTATATTGAAACATGTTAGACTCTTTCACCTTGTTAATGCCCTTAAGGTGTTTGAATGCTTTGATCATATCACCTCTCTCCCTCCTCTGCTCTAGGGTATACATGTTGAGCTCCATTAATCTGTCCTCATATGTTTTCTGATGCAGTCCCTGCACCATTTTGGTTGCCCTTCTCTGGACTGCCTCAATTTGGTTAATGTCCTTGTGCAGGTGCGGCCTCCAGTACTGCACACAGTACTCCAGATGGGGACTAACCAGTGTCTTGTAAAGAGGGATTATTACCTCCCTCTTCTGACTTGTGATACTCCTACTAATACACCCCAAATCCCCCAGCCTTGCCATGTATGGAATCAGTTCCATGGGGAACAACTGCAGTGGCTTGCAGTGTGATAATTGCATATTAGAGCCACCATGTGTAGTTGATTCTGCCCTGTATGGAATCAGTTGCAGGGGGAACAAATGCAGTGTCTTACAATGTGATAATTGCATATTGGAGCCACCGGGTGTTGTGGATTCTGCCATGTATGGAATCAGTTCCAGGGGGAGCAACTGCAGTGGCTTGCAATGCGATAATTGTATATTGAACCATTGGGTGTTGTGGATTCTGTTATGTATGTAATCATTTGCAAGGAGAACAAATGCAGTGGCTTGCAGTGTGATAATTGCATATTGGAGCCACCAAGTGTTGTGGTTCTGCTATGTATGTAATCAGTTCTAGGAGGAACAAATGCAGTGCTCTGCAGTGTGATAGTTACACATTTGCTGTGTATTGGGCCTATAACCACTAAATCTGTTTTCTCTGTAAATATAACACATAGTACATTATGGTGCTAGAGCAGTTGACTGCATGGGACAAAGCTGAGGGCTAATTAATTCACAAAGAAATACCCTAACTGGAGATGATTTTGCAATTTTCAGCCACAGATTAAAAAAATAAGTGAAACTCTTCTGGAAGGATTATTATTGTTTGCCCATATCTTTGATAGTCATACTTTTCTCCTCCATAATCCACTGTACCCCCCTTGTCAAGCTCACATATTATGTTTCCCAGCTGCAGATCTGGACCCCAAGAGACTCCTCATCCTGTGATTAAAACCCCTCCATGGTACACCCCCCCAACCCCTCATCTTGCTTGGGCTTACTCTACATCAGCGATTTATCAGAAAAGCACTAGAGAAGGAGATGCTGGACCATGAACATGGGTGGGGGTGCTGACTGAGTGGCATTTTTGCCCCTTAACTGACACCCACCTTGCCTTCTATACATTAATTCCCAATGCAGTCTATGGTAAAAAAAATATTCCACTACCACTGTGTTTTAGTCTGTAACTGAGCCCAGCTTTCATGTTTAACATTCTTGATGCTTTGGCAGTTGCCCAATAACAGAAAAAAATCTATAGAAATGTAGAAACATACAATTGTATGTGCAGAAAAAGATCTATTGTCTGTCAAGTCTGCCTAAACCCTACCTTAGTTCCTCCAACCTAACAGTGGTAGGACCTTTGGTATGCTTCCTGCTGATATCTCTGCCTTACACAATGACTGAACCTCTCCCAACTCTCACCTACACCATTGAAATATCAAAGGTGATCACAGATAAGGAACATGTGGCCCAATTTTTCTGCTGCTTTTCCCTACCGAATGCAATACCACAGACCCTAGTTGATCTGCAGCTTATCGTCTCTTACCTATTGCAAACGTACTCTTATGTTTATCCCATGCATTCTGGAATTCCCCTACCATTTTTGGCCCCACCACCTCCACAAGGAGACTATTCCCAGCATTCACTACTCATTCTGTGAAAAAGTACTTCTTCATGTTGCCCCAGAGCCAACCCCCCAGCCTCATATCATGCTCCCTTGTTCTTGTACACCTTCTTTTCTTAAGAATTCTACCATCCTGTACCTTGTTTATACCCTGAGGTACTTGAATGTCTCTTTCATAACCCCCCTCTCTCTCTCCTCTCCTCCAGGGAATACATATTGAGGTCCTCTAGTCTTTCCCCATATGACTTTTGGTGCAGTCCTTACACCATTTTTGTTGCCCTTTTCCAGACTGCTTCTATTTTGTCTATGTCCTTCTAGAGATTCTGCCTCTATAACTGGACACAGTACTCCAGATGACGTCTCATTTGTAATTTGTACAGTGGCATAACGTCTTCTTTTTCTGTTGGTGATCCTCTCCTTATGAACCCTAGCATCCCACTGGCTCTCCCCACCCTTCACACATTGTTTGGTTATCTTTACATCATCAGATATGATTACCCTCATGTCCTTTTCTTGATTAGTAGCCATCAGTACCTTTCACTATCTTGTACTCCCCCTTGGATTTCTGTGCCCCAAATGCATGAGTTTGCCCTTCTTTGCATTGAATCTTAGCTGCCACACTCTTGACCACTCCTTAAGCATGTTTAGGCCTGTTCTCATTTTTTTCCAGAGTGTCTACTCTGTTGCAGATCTCAGTGTCACCTGTAAATAGACATACCTTCCCTTTCAGTTCCTCTGCAATGTAGCTTATGAAGACATTAAAAAGGACTGGCTCCTGCATGGATCTCTGTGGCACCCACTGGTCATCAATCTCTCCTTGGACTAAATGCCATTTACCACCATAATTTTTACCAATTACATGTGCTGATCCAACCCTCTCATAAAGCTTGTAATCATCTCCAGGTAAACATTTCCTGGTAGATGGTTCCACCTATCATCCCCCTTCTCTCTGAAGAAGTACTACCTCATTTCCCCTCTGATCCCCTCATCACCACCACCATCAGCTCATGTACACTAATTAATAGTTGTGCCCTCTTGCTGCTGACTCCACACACTACCTGAATAGTTGATGACTATATGCCTATTCATCACACAAGGTATTTGAATGTCTTTATCATGTTTGCCCTTTCCTTCTGCCCCTCAGGAGTACATGTTCATATCAGCCAGTCTGTTCTCGTAGGTCTTCACCTATTGCTCATGTATCATTTTGGTTGCCATCCTCTGGACTGACTCTAAGCAGTCCTTGTCCTTTTAAGGTGAGGGTTCCAGAACTGCACACAATGTTCAAAGTAGGGTCTCACCAGTGATCTGTAGAGAGCACAAAAAAGCTTCCTTTCTAGTCCTAGAGAAGGCACTGCCTAGGTACTCCAGCATCCAGCTGGCTTTCCTATATATTCATTGTATTCGGTTGTGGTCTTAACCATTGCTGTGTGCATGAACCGTATATCAGTCAAGAATTCCTATACATTCTAATGCTGTCAGCAGCCTAAGGGTTAAGGTTATAACTTATAAAAATGGTTTCCTTTCTTGTGAGGTCTAGTTTCCCTTTCATGGGAGGTCTGCTATAATCTACCTCCTCCCCCACCTCCCTATGCATGACCTTGTACTTTTTGGCACTAAATTTGAGCTGCCAGATCTTTGACCACTTTTCCCAGTTCATGTTGTTTTATTCATGTTCCTATTCCCTTCTTCACTGTCCACTCTATCACATATAACAGTGTTATTTGCAAATAGACACAGTTTGGCCTTGGAGTCCTTCCTTCCTCTAATATCACAGATACATTAAAGAGCACTGCACCCAGGGTTGACTCCTACAGCATCCAGCTGTTCATACTCCTGACCACTGAGAGCTTATGATTTAACAGAAGCCTTTGGGTTCTCCCACCCTACTAGTTTCCCAGCAACCTAGTTAAAACATTATATACATTTTATTAAATCTGGTCTGACTTGCATGCTTTGGTAGCCCATAGTGGCAAAAGTACTTTGAGGGTCATTTTATATTTTTTTGCAAAGTCTGTCTGGAAGTAGAAGGGATTGTAGTTTGGCCCTGACAAGGTATCTAACTGATCTCTTCACTTCCTATTGAATAGCCTCCCTGCAGAGGCGGTGGGGGCAAAAATGGTAGGGAAATTCAAGGTAAGACTCAGAGAGTGGTGTTGGAGATTTATTCCTCGGCCCCTCTCTCCCTATCCTGTGGAGTCCCGCAGGGCTCCATTCTTTCACTTATGTTTTTTTGCAGTGTATATGCTGCCATTGTAAGGCATTATAAGACGGTATGGGCTGAGTTTTCAGTGCTACGCGATATCTCAGCAATACATGTTTTTGTGCCTGAACAAAATGATGCTGTCAGGTTTTAACAACTGCCTCTCTGAGATCCAGGGCTGGATGAGTGCCAGCTGGCTGAGGTTGAATCCAGATAAAACTGAGGTATTGGTGGTGGACCCAGATTGTCCAGGTATGTGGTTCCCAGCAGGACAGCCATCTGGGCTTTGGTTCAGTGGTACCCAGCTGGTAAACTTTGACTGGGTACGTAATCTGGGCATTATTTTTGATGACAGCCAGACTCTTAAATCTCAGGTGTCGGCCATTGTCAAGACCTCTTTTTACCACCCAAGAAATATGGCCCCTCTAAAGCACCTTGTCCCACCTGGTGATCTTCTGACACTGGCCCATGCCTTCGTGACCTCCTGCCTTGACTACTGCAATGCCCTTTACCTAGGGCTTCTGGGGGTTGATATCCACCATTTTACAACTAGTGCAGAATACGGCAGCCAGGTTGTTGATTGGTTTATCAAGATCATGCCATGTCACACCTGTGCTCCGTGAAGTGCACTGGCTGCCAGTTCAGTGGCAGATCACCTTCAGTTACTGACCTATAATGCCCTACACAGATGTCCCTGCCTCATGTGCCTCAGAAGTCGGTGCTGGAACCCTCCTCTTTAATATATTCATGACAAATATGCAAATATCAAACAGCACCTTGGTCTGTAAATATGCAGATGATAGCAACATTGATGCAATAGTAAATAACGAACAAGTGACACAAGAATTACAAGAAGATCTAAACCAACTTGGACACTGGGTGAAGAGAAATAAACTAAAATGTAATGAAAATAAGTGCTAAGTTATGCACATCGGGTGTAATAATCCAAGAAAAGACTACAAGTTAAACAATATAACATTACAAAAAACAACACATGAAAGAGATTACAGAAAACCTATCCTTTAAGAGACACACCAGGAACAGTTTTAAAAATTAAATCGATCCCTGGGTGTATATTTTAGGAACATAAAGTAGGGATTCATCTATGAGTATGCCACTGTATTCATCATTGGTTAGGACCCATTTGGAACACTGTTCTCCCTTCTGTTTGCCACAAAGTTCTAGTGGTGCAAAACTGATAGAGAGGGTACCAAGGAAAACAACCAAAAAATAAGAAATATGCAACACAAATCATATGGTTATAGGTTAAGGGAATTAGGGCTATACTCAATGGAGTACAGAAGAACAAGGGGAGACCTGTGCCTAGTATACAGTGCCATTAATAATGAAAAAATATAGAAAACTACTGGACTATGTAAGCAAACAACCAGAAGTCTACATGGTCACACAGCTTAAACTAAAGGCAGGCTGCGCAAATACGCAACAGAAATAAATGGTACAACCAAAGGTGGTCTCTGTATGGAATTCTTTACCAGAACATGTTGCAACAAGTAGTTCCATGGAAGCTTTTAAGAAATCACTAAATGATTATATGGGTACTGAAAAATGCAGGCTCTAGCACTGAATAAGTGGCAAGTTACTATGAGTCATCAATCTCCTAACTTGTAAAATATCTATGAACCTATGAACCCTTGTAGCTAGAGCTCCTGCCCTGATCCCCATGGTACTTCCATTTCTGGTGGTCTAGCACACCCTCCACAGTCCGAGTCCCCATGTTATACATAGTGCTCACAGCCTTAGTGGTCTAGTGCACCCCCCACAGCTCCGATCCCTGTGTTATACATAGTACTCACAGCCCTAGTGGCCTAGTGCACCCCCCACAGCAGTGATTCCCATGTTATGTATAGTAATCCCATCCCTGGTGATCTAGTGGACCCCCCACCCTGATCTACTGGAATAATAAAATATTAATTCAATGGTGGTCTATGGACCCCCCATCCCCAATTAGCCCATATAATATGTATATATTTTTCCCTGGTGATCTAGTGGACCCCCTACCCCACCACCCTGGTAGGTAGTGCCCCAACACCCTGTTCACCCATCCCATCCCAGAGCCGGCTACTGGCACAGCCCACCACTCACCACCACAGGCAGTTACCAACTGAACTACAAGGAGTGTGTACTGTATACAGTACATTCTCATTGATTGATCAAGCTGTCCATCAATGAGCACATACTGTATACAGTACACCTTCCTTGCAATTGAGTTGGTGCCTGGCTGTGGTGGTGAACAGTGGGCTGTGAGAGGGAGCAGGATAGTGGGATGCCACCTGCTGGGGAGGGTGGGATTCCTCTAGACCACCAGTGGAAATGTATATTTTTATTTTTATTTTTATTTATTTAATTATTTCAGAATTCAGAAAATACCTTTGAGTCAAAGACTCCTTTACAAAGGTTCCACGTCACATATATTAGATACAGACACACAATACAGAAGATGTTACAGAGTACAGTTAGGTTTGTCACAGGTACAGTTTGGCTAACATTCAGTAACTAGTGCTATTTAAGATTGTGATAAAACTGAATGATTAACAATCCCTGGGAAAATTGAGTTAAGAGCTGTGGACAGAGGCAAGCCGGCGGCCATTGTCAGTGGTAGAGGCACAGGGGGCCCGGTTCAGGTACAGTCGCAGTCACTTGTGGCATGAAGGTGGGCCCTAAGCTGCATTTTAAAATGACCAATTCTTTGTTCAAAGAGCAAGGAGGAGGGTAGTTTATTCATCCACAATGGTGCTCTATAGCAGAAGGATCTTTGGAATTGAGCTGTGCGACAAGAAGGGATGGAAAAAGATGGGTGTCAGAGTTACAGGTGTGTTTAACTTTTGAGTCCGTAGTGATTAGGGGGTGAGTGCTGAGGGGAGGCCAAGGGTGATTTTCTTTGCCAGAGCACAAGTGTGGAATTTGATTCTGTTATCAAGGTTAAGCCAATTGGTGTCCTTGTATAGCGAACAGGTATGGGTGAGTCTATCACACCCCAATAGAAGTCGACAGGCCTTGTTAAGGACAAGTCTAAGACTACCTAGGGTTGAGGAGCTTGCCCCTCCAAAAGTCAGAAGGCCATAGTCGAGCAGGGAGAGTACCGAGGAGGAGATAGCAAGCTTAAGGGCCTCAGGGGTAAGGCAATGTTTATAGCGGTGCAGAAGCCCTAGTCTAATATTTAGGGCCTTGGATAATTGGCGTATATGCTCATGATAGGTAAGGCCAGTGTCCAAAGTGATGCCCAGGTATTTAAAGGAATGCACAAATTCCAGGGGGGTCTGTGAAGCTGATAGTATTTGTGGGAAGAGCCCTACCCTGGAATTCTGCGGATGAGCGAATAGCATACCTTTGGTTTTATTATAGTTAATAATAAGGCGTTGTGAGGAGAGCCAGCTTTGATAGCGTTGAAGAGGACTGGAGGGTCTGGTGGAGTTGAAGAGGGTCTGAGTTGGAGGAGAAGATGACAGCATCGTCTGCATAAAGTAATAGGTTGGAGGTGCAGGATGCGAGGAGGGAGTTTAGGAAGAGGCTGAATAGAAGGGAACCCAAAATAGACCCTTGTGGAACCCCAGAGGACAGGGGTTTGGCTGATAGGGTATTGCCAATCTTAACTTGAAGGGTCCAGTTGGCAAGATAGTCAGCAACCATCCCACTGCTTCCTCAGAGACCCAGGTTGAGCAAGGAGGTTTGAAGCGAATGGTGGACGGTATCAAAGGCCTTAGTGAGGTCAATGAAGATCGCACCTGTGATATGGCCTTTATCCAATGCAGTATGGATGTGCGATGTAAGTTCCAGCAAGGCAGTAGTCGTGCTGTGACCTTCTAGGAAAGCATGTTGTTGCTTGCAGAGCAGGTCATATTTATTGAGGTGGTCAGTGAGCTGATCCAAAACTATCCTCTCTAAGGCCTTGGAGAAGTATAGAGTACAGCGGTAATTGTTAGTAGAGGTGCGGTCACCACCTTTAAATATAGGCGTGATAGTGGCGGATTTCCAAATGGCAGGGGAATTTGCCTAGTCACCGAGGAGGTTTAAAATATGGGTGAGAGGAGCAAGGACTTCCTTAAGGGAGAGCAGAAGAATTCTGAGATCAAGAGTCAGGCGTTGGAGGAGGCGTGACTAAGGGCAGTAATAAGAGTGCAGTTCGGCTGACTTAGGAGAGATCTGGCGAAGGTAAAAGGAGGGACGAGGTGGGGGCAGGTGAGCTGGGAGCTGGTGGCTCGTAGAAGTTCGGAGGAGAACATGGCTAAGGTTTGAGAGAGCATCACTGAAAGCAGCAGCAATATGAGTGGTGTCAGAGGTCAAGGACCCGTTAACCATAACTTGGGAGGGAGCAGATTGGGGACCTACCGCATATTTCCTTAATGTTGTTCCAGAACTTGCGGCTTGAGCCCCAGGACGAGGTTAAGGCGGATTGTAGTAATCTGTTTTGCTCTTGAATGGCCCTAGTGCACTTGTTCCAGCCATTCTATAATTCAATCTATCAAGGGTAGGCGGACTCATTGGAGAGCTGCCACAATGAATCCCTGGTTCATAACAAGGACTTTAGTCGTTCAGTGAACCAAGGTGCGTGATTGCCTTTTACCTTTCTTTTAATGAACAGGGCATAGAGGTTGCACCGCTCCGTGCCTGCCAAATTTCAAGCCCACCCGCTCATCCCCCCTCCTGTGTGCTATTATATAGACCCGTTAGCACTGCCCACTCCCATCCCTGACAAATTTCCTGCCTTCTCTTTCTTACTAAAACAATTTGTTACTGGCAGGGTTCCACCAGGGGAATCCTGCAACCAGCAGCCGGCGAGCTACCCTTGTTATCAAAATTCCCTCATTTTCCCAACAACTGCAATTATAGCAGCCTCATGGCAATTCCTCCTCCTGACTGCACTGTGTATCATACCCCTTACTGGCTTATTATCCAAAAAATTTGAGACTGGGGTACACCACATCCTCATCCTGAAGACTGCTCGCCCAATCTGACTCTACACATCACATGTTATGCCAAGGCTCCTTGCCAACTGATTCAGGTGGACTACCTTCCTCGAAGAGCAACTATTGCAGGTTTGTCTACGCCTCCTTTCTTATCTCTAATACATTTAAGTTACTCCCACTGGCGTTACACAGCCAGAGTATTAGCCTCAGTGTCCTTAGGCTTGCATAAATTAAAAAACAAAGCTTGGCACCCCGGTTCCTCCTCCATGCCAAGCCGGAAAAAGCCTCAAGCTCATTGCCTTTCACTTGAATCCCTGAAAAAATTGCTACTCCTCCTCTTACTCTGCTCTGGCAATGTCAAGCTTAATCCAGGGCCCATAAATAAACTTACCTCCCCTTCTGAGTCACTATCTCTTAAAGGTATTAGTTTTATGCACATTAACGTGTGCAGACTGCTGAAAAAATTCACTCTTATCCAGGCTTGGACCACCCATACAATGCCAGATGTGCTTGTTATCTCAGAATCTTGGCTACGACCTCTCGCCAAATAGCGTGATTAATATACCTAACTACAGATCTTTAGATGGGATAGGAAATCCAGAGGAGGTGGGGTGCCATCTACATCAAAGATAGATTTGTGACATCAACACTTAATTCTAACTCACTGGTAGTGGGATTTGAGTGCCTGGTCATAAAAATCAACCTATCCCCATCATTAGCACTCAGTCATAGGATGCTATAGACCACCATCTGCTGGCACTCAGCTCTTGTCCTATCTTACAACTATCTTGGACACTAGCCCACTGGAAACAATTATCCTCGGGGATCTAAACTACGATTGGATGTCAGAAGCAAGTCACCCGCTTAAATCTTTCTGCCACTCCCTTGGTTTCACCCTACTCAACGAAGAGCCCACCAGTATAAACAAAAAGAATACAGTCAAAAGTACCCTTCTAGATGTCCTGCTTGTGAATAAACCCCATTCCTTCTCCCACGTTGGAACCTTTGATGCGGATATTAGTGACCATTGCCTAATAGCTGGAGTTTGGGCAGCCAACAAAGTGCCAACTATGGCCAAATTCTCCACCAAAAGGTCAACCAGGTCATTCGACCCAAAGGCATACCTACATGACCTGAAAAACTCCCCCTTGTGGCAGAGTTTTTACCTTGCTAAAACAGTGGAAACTGCATATTCTATACTACATGAAATCATTACTTACGCCGTGAATCTACATGCGCCTCTGTCAAAAATACGCATAAAGGCTAGAAAATACCATTGGTTCACTCAAGATCTCAAGGCTGCACTACTGTCCAGGGACAAACTCTGAAAAACTGCCCGCAAATCCCAAAAGGAGGAAGATTGGTACCTCTTTAGAACAGCCAGAAATCACTGCACTAAACTGATTAGGGAAGCTAAAGCCTGCTATTACCAAGCAGAACTAGATACTGCAGCCAATTGTCCCTCCAAATTCTGGGCCACAATCAAAGAACTGGTGGGAGCCACATCACAAAATATGCTCCCTACAAAAATTACCTCTGACAATACAGTAATCAATGACAAAAAAGAGATACTGCAGGCATTCAACACGCACTTTGCCACAGCAGGCTTAGCCTTCGATAACTCACCTGCATGTAGCCTGCACACCCAACTTAGCATGACCCCACCAAATGTTGGCTCCGTTAGTCAACATTTCTCATTCTCATCGGTTTCCCACAAGGAAGTGGAAGACTTGATTCTCCACCTGGATACTAAGAAAAGTGCCAGCGCAGATGCACTTGAACCATACTTCCTAAAGATAGCATGCCACATATTGGCAGTGCCTATTACTCATTTATTCAACCTGTCCCTAACACAAGGTACCCTCCCTCAAATATGGAAGATCACACACGTTATCCCGCTATTTAAATCTGGAGACCCTTGCGACCTTAATAACTATAGGCCAATTTCTCTCCTACCCACACTCTTGAAGCTACTGGGAAAAATAGTTAATGGCCAACTAAGATCCTTCATTGACAGAGAAAAATTACTAAACCTCCTTCAATCCGGATTCAGAGCCAACCACAGTACAGTCTCAGCATTAGGTAAAGTAACCAACAACTGGCAACTGGAGTTGAAGCATAAAAAGTCAGTATGTGCTGTGTTTCTTGACCTCAGCAAAGCATTCGACACAGTCGACTATGACCTGCTCCTCGACTCGCTAAAAACACTAGGACTGGATGATACTTCTCTAAACTGGTTCTCTGAATATCTGACAGATACCAGCAGGTGAAAGCAGATGGTGAACTATCTGCCCTAAAACCCTTACAAAGAGGTGTCCCTCAGGGATCCATATTAGGTCCCCTCCTCTTCGCAGTGTATGTCAACAACATTTATGAGGGAATCAAGGATGCAAGTATTCACTTATTCGCGGATGACACAGTGCTGTACCTGAGTCGTCCCACAACAAAAGAAGCTTGTACTGACCTACAAAAAGATTTCAACCTCCTGCAACTCCAACTAATCAATAAAAAACTGCTATTAAACACTAAGAAAACTACAGCCATGTTATTTTCCCCTGCAAACTACACAAGCTCTACTGACTCCCTCCCCCCAATAACCACGATGCTGGGAGAGTGCTTACAGTACGTTCCAAAATTCAGATATCTTGGGGTCTGGATTAACTGTAAACTCTCCTTCACTGAACACCTGGAAGACTTGCTGAAAAAATTAAGGCAAAGACTCAGCCTTTTTACAGGAGAAGAATACTTCTTACAGCAGGCGTAAAGAAATGACTAGTCCAAGCCATGTTCGTGTCCTTAATTGACTACGAGACTTCATATACAGTAGCTGTGTGGCTTCCTATCTTGAAAATTGGATACGCCTACCACAGAGCTATACACTTCATCACTGACCTCCCTTCTCTACCCATCATTGCTCACTATATTCTGCACAGGCTGGACCTCACTTCACTATAGGCACAACTTTAATGCAGCACTCTGGACACTTAGAGCCCTCAGTGGCAAACTCCCTCAATACATTGTCGACTGTTTGTCTCTGATTGTACCCAGGAATTATTCCTTAGAAGCTGCTCACAACTCCTGCTAAATATACCCAGGGCATTCACATGAGTCGGGAGTGCCGCCTTTGGATTCTCACTCCCATCAATATGGAATAAAACCCAAAAAATACTTAAGCTGAAAACCCCAGTAAGTACCCTTTTGTTCAAAAGGCTTTACCGTGATGGCATTACGGAAATTTGCAACTGCTTTACTAGACACTAACTAACCTCCCTCCCTCAAACAGCGGCCCACAACCGGCGGCCCCCAGCTGAAATGTGTGCCTCTGCCTCTAGCATGCCCACCAACAGATCCACAGGATTTATTGCCGAACTACCATATCTTATTCTTTGGCGCTCTGAACACCTGCAGCATGATTCTAGCACATGCTACCACACTTGGGGATAATTAATCTTTTGCCAAAAAAAATATTGGTCCCTCATCCATCAACACCTCCCTCTGCCCCAACCTTCAGGACCCTCCAGTTATGCCCCTGCTACTATATTCCTCCTCTTGCACTTAGTACAACAGCTTTTCTCCTCCATATGTCTGAGCGTTTTGGGGTAAAATCCTTGCGTCACCTTTGTATGGTCCTCTGCCCTCTCAATCCCTCACTCTGCTCTAACAATTGGGTCCTCTTCGCTTGCGCCCCTATTCCCCACCTCTCCCTAAATTATGTGCTTGATATCTTCTATCTGGTATACCTACCCTCTCCCTAACATTTCCCACTACAAAATGCAGTTTTTGGGCTTGGATCCAGCACAATTTCATTATCCATGACTCCTTGTAGTTCTATGTTCAATGTATAATACCTGTAAATGTGCATTTTTACTATAATAGCAGCTATTTTTACTGTTTGTATTATTGTAACTTGTCTTTCTGTATTATTGCTGTAGGACCAGGTCCACCTTGTAAATAAAGCTTGCTCAATGGTACGCCTGGATAAATAAAGATATTGATTGATTGATATGGTGGCAAAGTCATTAAGATGCAAAATTTCACACTTTAACCTTAAATGGGGTACTCAACTAACTATAGTGGTACTACGTGCACTATAATATATATATATATATATATAGGCTGTGAGGGGAGCAGGATAGTGGGGTGCTGTCTGCTGGGAGAGTGGGGTCCTCTAGACCAGCTGGTGGCCCAGAGGACCCCACCCTCCCAGCAGGCAACACCCACTATCCTGCTCCTCTCAGCCATATATATATATATATATATATATATATATATATATATATATTATAGTGGCATGGTAGTGCCACTATAGTTAGGGTTGAGTACCCATTTAAGGTTAAAGTGTGACATTTTGCATCTTAATGACTTTGCTACCATATGATGGATTGCCTGAAATTTGGCAGGCACGGAGCGGTACCATAGATATATATATATATTTCCACTGGTGGTCTAGAGGTCCCCCACCCTCCCCATCAGGCAGCACCCCACTATCCTGCTCCCCCTCACAGCCCATATATATATATATATATATATATATATTATAGTGGCACGATAGTGCCACTATAGTTAGGGTTGAGTACCCCATTTAAGGTTAAAGTGTGAAATTTTGTATCTTAATGACTTTGCCACCATATGATGGATTGCCTAAAATTTGGCAGGTGCGGAGCAGTACCATAGATATATATATATTTCCACTGGTGGTCTAAAGGACCTCCACCCTCCCCAGCAGGCAGCACCCCACTATCCTGCTTGTTAGGGTTGAGTAACCCATTTAAGGTTAAAGTGTGAAATTTTGCATCTTTTGCACATAGGATGAGGTGCCACTCACAGATGGTATTCAATGCTGCTTTCGGAAAGATTGCTGTATTGGTGTCCTGCTGTGCAACAGAGAGATTCTTGTAACTTTAATAATAAGTTAAGGAGCACTTGTATAATACTTCATGTGTTTTTAAGTGAAGCAGGAATTGAGGACAGACAGCTGTAAAATGGGACAACTTGCCTCAGTGGAGATAAAGAAAGCTGACATCAGCAGAGTATGACTAAATGGAAGATATTTTAACTCTGTAGATGTCAGCATCAGATATCACACTCCAATAGAAATAACTGACTTTATCACACTGATATTGCTCCCAACCCATTGTATAACTATATATAAATATAAATATATATATATATGTATATATATATATATACAGTATATATATTTATATATATATATATATATATATATATATATATATATATACACACACATACACACACACATCCATATATATATATATATATATAGTAGAAGTGTGTATAGACTGGTCTGATTGGGAAAGGAAGGGTATCTGTTAGAGCAACAGGGGCAGTATTACTATGTATAACATGGGGATCAGGAATGTGAGGTCCACTAGATCATTGGGGATGGAAGTACTATGTACTGTATAACATGGGGATCAGGGCTGAGGTGAACCTCGGCACATTAGGCGAGGTGCTAAACCCTCAAGAAGGCAAACTTCTAAGTATGGTCTAACAGTACTTAGAAATGTGCCTCTGGGAGAGTTTTCAGAATCCCAAATTTGGCGATTTGGCAGCCTGCATCCGCCGCCAAGCCCATTGCTCTATGCCACAGCCTATTTTGTGCCACAAGGATGGTGCAAGCCCTTTGATGCACGTAGCCTGCGGTTGGTGCAGACTGCATTGCTAAATTGCTCCCAGTGCATCTTTTGGTGCAAAGAGCACTGTGCACCATTCCATGTGGTGCATACCCCTTGCACCATTCTGGGAGCTCTGAGAATCAGTCCCCTGGTCTCTAGGTTCACAGCTCTGCAGGCTAACCATTAGGCCAACTGGCCAGTTGATTGATTGCTAAATGAACTCACAGTTTAATGTGTGATATGTTGAATTGTTATATGCATCACATATTTGAAAATCAATAAAATATTATTCTTTAACATAAATAAACAAAAACGATTTCATTTAAAAACATGCTATTGCTATACTGTGGAGAACAGTGCAAAGCTTTGCATTCCATTCATGCTTCAGAATTCACTGCCTCATGCTGAACAGCAGAATGTGCTGCTGTAGTCTGTGCTAGACATAGTGGTCAAATTGTGTTATTATTAGTGCTAATACAATGGAGATCAGATTTCTGCTTGCTAACTGAAAATCTGGTGGAAGGCATGCTTCCTTTCTTGGAGAAAGGCAGGCACTAGCTTCTGCCTCTATAGGCAAACATGTTCTTATGTAAGAGGGGGAAAGCAGGACCCTGGGTCCCTTAGGGGTTCTCTGAGTAAGTAGTCTGCATGTTGGAAATGGGTTATGTTTTATTTTGCTTTCCTTACTCATCAAAATAACTCTTTTGATATAAAGAAACAACTCTTTTGTTTTAATCTAAGACTTTAATGGTAGCATGAAATAGCAGCTAATCACACATACTGTAAATAGTTAAAGTGACATGGATGGTAATGGGTGCTTTCATATGCATTCAAGATTTCTGCTGTATACCCAAACAAGGAAAACTTATACATGTCTTCAAACAAAATAGAATTTTACTTTTAATCCTTTAGATTGATGGGGGTGCATGTTTGTAATATGGCGAGCTTCACATTTTATTATTGATTGTATAATTAGTGTTTTTATACCAGGATAACCTCATATTGGCACAGTGCCAACTTGTGGGACAGGACCCAGGAGGGGACAAGCTAAAACAGCAGCAACACTTTTTAACATGATTCTTTACAGCTGTATGCCGTTTGAGGTCTTGCAGCAACACCAGCCCTATTGCCATCCTACTTAGCACCTACACAATGTAGGATAAGGAACAATGCTATGTTATAATAGAATCTGTACTTGTTTTTATTTCTATGCAAGCATACAACACCATTTGGTTTGCTCAACTGCATGGATAAAATGTGCAGTAAAATAAGTTATACTTCTGCAAAATGTGTATCATGTGTACTTTGTAACTTTCATTTATATGCATGGCACTTCAAGGGCACAAATATCTGGAATAGTTTGTTTGCTGGTACATTTCTTAGGTGAACTGCCAAGTTTTCAGTTTATATTGCTCTGGTGCAACTTGCTGACCAGAGAGCAGCCACCCACAGTACTGGGTAATGAACCTGGAAGCAATGGAGTCAGCCCAGTTCCTCAGTCACAGCAATACAAAACCACTGGCTGTAGAAAGTGACATATAGGAACTGCAGATTCTTGTAATTTTCAACAAATACATTTTTAGGTTTTACGCAATTTTTAGTTTGGGAAAGCTAATGGAAAAGTGTCATTTAAGGAATGTTTTAACCAAAGTGTGCCCCCTTAAAGATCTGTTTTAATCACTTTTACAATGATGCATCACTTTTTTTTACACTTTTTTAATGAAAATAACCGTATTTTGTCATTCATATTTTTTTAATTATTAAAGGTTTTATGCTAACACTACAGACCTCAGTAACAGTCCTTAAAGGGAACAGGAATTTTTATTTTATGTTGCAGCTGTTTGTAATATTCTTATTTTAAGCAATCACATTCAAATCACCAAATGATCCACAGTTAACTGTACCTAAGTAAAAGTTGACATAAAAATGAATGTTTATTGCTTTCCTTTTATAGACAGTATACTGTACAACTCTCATCATGGAACCAAGTATTTGGAATTTTGACTATGTCATTGCATGGATTCAGAGCAGAGCACTGCTCTGACAGGTCAGTGGCTATAGCGTTCTGATGCAATGCAATGACATAGTCAAACATCCATATTCTGGGTTCTATGAAGAGGACTGTACAGAAATTTGCCAACACAAACCTAACTGTACAGTTTTATTATATCAGTGTTTATTCAGGTACACTTAACTATGGATTGTTTGAGGGATATGTATATAATTTTTGAAAACACAGTATAATCATTACACGCAGTAGCAAATTAACTCAAATTCCTGGTCCCATTTTGTTTGTCAGTTAAGAAACGAAAAATCAGTTCCTGCACTTGGGCTCTATTTTGGGCCCCTAATGGAACCTACACTGAACAAACAAGCCAGTATTTTCTGCAGAAGCAATTATTCCAGTACTGGTTCACATTCTGTGAAGCAGGAGTTCTGTATTCTGTCAAGTGTTTTCAATGGCCTTTTGTAAACTCACTATCTGTTTCTTGTCTTTACTGGTGTTAAGGATCATTTTAGATCTGGGTAACATAGTTTATGCCACTTTTGAGACAATGCCCCCATGTTCTACTATAGATCTTTGTGACTGGAAGTGCATAAATTACATCATATATTTCTAACATGGGCTTTACCATCCCATCATGTAAATCCCACCAATTTCATTAAAAGGCTAGGTAAATGGGCATATAACAGAAGGCAAGTCCTTATTTACAAAATAACTTTTAAAGGAAAATATGGCTTATTGAGTCAATCACCAATGGAAAAAAAAACAGCACCAGCATTCTATATTGCAAAAAACATCTTTATTACACAAATGTACTTACAATGGCACCTATGCACAATTGGGGCAGAGGTATGCAGAAACAGTGCATGCACCACCTGCAAAGCTGCACACTGGCTGGTATTCATCGGGACACAGAGTGGATCACCTCTGTGGTGGGGTGCACATTGGCAGCATGACCCATGGAAGACCTATGGCCAGTGGTTGTTTCAGTGAGAGGAGGGCAAAGCCGCCAGCCCTCCAGCGATGTGGCCACAGAGTGGGTTGCTGTGGCTGGGTGGGAGATCCATTAGCAGTGCCGGGAGGCACTGTACCCCACCACATGCCGGGAGGACTGGTGGAGGGGGTTGGCCAGCAGTGCCATGCAGAGAGGGCAGCATCCATGGTCCGGTGCCCCTGTGCAGTGTGTCGGTATGGTGGGGGGATGCTTGGCAGGGGCCATGCACTGATGTGTGCTGGGTGACACTTGGCAGCCATGGAGAGGTCTGGCCACAGTGTTCCTGGTGGCAGTGGGCTATCCGCCCTATCCAGGTGGTGTCTAGTTGTGTGTGTGGGGTGCATTGAGGGCTTAAATCAGGGTTCTTTCCATTGTACCCTGTGCCATCCTCCACACCCTGAGGCCAGCACTATGTGCTGTTGTGCATGGCGTGTAGTGCTGGCACACACCTAGCCCACCCCCTGTGTAGTGCGGTCCATGGCCATGGGGGATCACGTGAATTGTATCTGCATGCCCCCCTTTGTGCATCTTGTGTGGGGGGTGCAGTGGGTGTGGAGTGGCTACATGCCACAGATACGTGGCACATAGCCACTCCACCCATTACTGCATAGGGTCCCATATGCTCAACACTGCCATTGCCAACAGAATCCCCTCATGCTGCCCCGAACCCCAACTAGTTTCACTACTAAAGCTTCATCTTCCCCACTCCTGATGACTTTTAGCAATATTAGTTTGGGTTTTTGGCATAATGGATGTGATTTTGTTTGTGATATGAGTAGTGAACATATTGGAACCTATGCCAATGGGCACAAGTTATGCATAAATTGCACTTAACCTGCCTGTGCAGCCCCACACCTGTGGACAGGTGTTCACCAGCCATTATTTACTAATGGCTGCCACCTGTCCATGGCTCTGCCCACTGGCACACAGGTCTCCACAGGGTGGCGAGGGGCAGAGTTGTCAATGCAGGCAGGCATCCAATTGGATGTCCAACCTGTGTCCCAGAGTGAATCCCATGTGCAGGTATGCATGAGGCTGGGTACATGAATTGCCACTATACTTGAACCTGGCCCTGTGCACAATTGCCCCATGTGCCAGGACCCATCCTTGCCCAATACCAGTCCCCACACTATGGCCAGGCACACAATGGAACCCCTGCAAAGCCCCATACCCATGTGCATGGTACCCACCCACCCCACACAGACATCCATGTCCCACTGCTGGTGGCAGTTGTTTGGACCCCTGTTACACACAGCCCAGTTAATGGCTCACCCAACTCATCCATGCCCTGACTCAACAAGTACCAAACTCCCCCCCCACAGCCCCAACATGTTGGGTCTGGCCCACACCTGTGGTGGTCACCCCTCAGATCAGCATCACCGACCCGCACAGTACAATGCCCCTGCAACACAGCCTGTCAGGTACAAGGTGGGGGGTATGTCTCCAACCTACAGGGGTCCCAGCAGAAAAATGTCAGAGGGTGGGTTGTGTGGCCCATGCAGTGTGGTCAGGCCACCTTGAGGTGGGGCGGGGTGTGTCGTCTGCAATGGGGGGGGCTGGCTTTCGGCCTGGGCAAGTGGCAGGTCATGTCAGTGCAGTCCTACACCCATCAGGGCATGTGCGAGTAATCACTGAGTGTGGGGCTGTGTGCGTAGGGCACCTATGGCATGGTCTCCCCTGGCATAAATGGCGCCCTCACAGCAGTATGAGCCATAGTGCATGCTGTGTAGTGCAGGCAAGCCCCCTGCCCACCCCTGGTGCATTGCTGTCTGTGTGGCTGGGGGATCGGGCATGTAACTGCCAGGTGTCCAGTCAGTGAATGCCACGCGGGGTCCATGGGACTCTGCTCCATAGCATTCAGTCGTAGCAATGCCAACATGCCCGGTTTACGCGATGCATTGGTATCGTGCATAAAGCCAATTTTGAGTATGTTTTTGAAATAAATATTTTTTGCATCAGAGATAGCTTGTGACTGTCCTTTGCTGTTGGTGGTTTCATAGTTCTGACCTGTCACAGCATTGTCCAAGAGTGATCTTTTTTTCTTGTTAATGGCTTACTGGTTCAGTACAGTTTACCTTTAACAGCCCAGTCTATTCTCAACTGCTAGATAAATAAACAGTACATCAGTCTTTACTGCTTAAATGATCACATTAAATGATCTCTGTTGTTTTTCACAAAGTATTAACCAGCTATCAACTAATCCTACATATAGCCTATCTCTTTTAAATTTTGAGGGTTGGGTGTTCTGATGTGCTGTACGTGTACCTTAAGTAATGAGTTCAATTTCTTTTTGTGTCATCCTGGTAAAAGTTTAATTCTTGATTGCTGCCTTGGGAGGTAAGGCTCATGTTACACATCTGCAGACATTCTTTGGAAACAGATACTTGTAACCGAGCCAACTGTATGACAGGTCTTCTGAGAGTGATGAGTGGGTTTGGGGAGATGTGAGTCAGTGTCTGAACAGAGGGTCTGTGCTTGCATCAACTCATATGTGTCCGAGCAGTTCTGATGCTATTTTCAGAAAATGCATCTCTGCAACAAAACAATCACCATTTGAGGTAAAGAATAACTTGTTGAAAAGAAGTTTTGGTAATTTTTAATGTAATCACATTTTGTGACATAAAACTCTGATGAAATTAAAACCTCTAACTTTGGATGCATTTCCATTTTCAAAATAGCAGCGGTTGCATCTTGGATGGGTCCTTTGGAAAATCCTGCTGCAATGCCTAATCCACAAAAGCTCTGTGTAGATGCATAGGGAGCGACAGGATGTGAGCATCTGGCACAATGCCAGCAATGGGATACCAACCTAACCCAATCAGTGCAGCTTTGCCAGCTAGTGGGGGTTGAGGTCCATAAAGGAGTGTGCCAGCATGTCACTGCAATACTCAGCATGATATGCATGCTGTGTATGTGGGTAAAAGCGCATCAAAGTTACTCAAGGAGTACCCTAGTAATAAGCCCTACATTCCCCCTTCTGAACTGGACATGCCAGATTGTTTAGGGGGACAACTAGCCTACCACAACTATTGTCTTCAGTCCCTTGATATGGCATAGAGGGATGTGTGGTGAATTACATTTTTTAATTAGCTTGACAGGTTTTCTCCACCCTGCCTCAGTAGCAGGGGGTTCCCTCTCTGGATGACTGAGACATACGATTGGCTATCCTGTGCCTGGTCCACCTCCACCTCTTGTATACTTCCTGACCATGAATGACATCTGCGTTCACATATTAGAGCCACCAAGTGTTGTGGATTCTATCATGTATGGAATCAGTTCCAGGGGAAACAACTGCAGCGGCTTGCAGTGCGATAATTGCATATTGGAGCCACCAGGTGTTGTGGATTCTGCCATGTATGAAATCAGTTCCAAGGGGAACACATGCAGTGGCATGCAGTGCGATAATTGCATATTGGAGTCACTGGGTGTTATAGATTCTACCTTGTATGGAATCAGTTCCAGGGGGAACAAATGCAGTGGCTTGCAGTGTGATAATTGCATAGTAGAGCCACCAGGTGTTGTGGATTAGAAAAATAGAAGTTGATAGCAGATAAGGACTACAAGACCCATCCAGTCTGCCCATTTATTTTTCTACCTTATGAATCTGAAATCGGCCTTTACTCTGTCAATCGCCTATCTATTCATACTCATCTGTATTGCTCCCTTATGCCTATCCATGCCTGTTTGAAGACCTGCACTGTATTCATAGCCACCACTTCCTGAGGTAGGCCATTCCATGCATCCACCACCCTTTCTGTGAAAAATTTCCTCACATTACCCTTAATTGACCTCCCTCTAATCTCATGCTGTGTCCTCTTGTCCTGCTATTTTCTTATATTAAAACATGTTAGACTCTTTCACCTTGTTAATGCCTTAAGGTGTTTGAATGTTTCAATCATATCACCTCTCTCCCTCCTTTGCTCTAGGGTATACATGCTGGGCTCCGTTAATCTGTCCTCATGTGTTTTTGATGCAGTCCCTGCATCATTTTGTCACCCTTCTCTGGACTGCCTCAGTTTGGTTAATGTCCTTGTGAAGGTGCAGCCTCCAGTACTGCATGCAGTACTCAAAATGAAGCCTAATCAGTGTCTTGTAAAGAGGGATTATTACCTCCCCTTCCGACGTGATACCCCTACTAATACACCCAACATCCCCTAGCCTTACCATGTATGGAATCAGTTCTATAGAACAACTGCAGTGGCTTGCAGTGTGATAATTGCATATTAAAGCCACCAGGTGTTGTGGATTCTGCCCTGTATGGAATCAGTTCAGGGGAACAACTGCAGTGGCTAGCAGTGCAATAATTGTGTACTGAACACCAGTTGTTGTGGATTCTACCATGTATGGAATCTATTCCAGGTAAAACATTTGCACTGGCTTGCAGTACAAAAATTGCATATAGGCGCCACCAGGTGTTGTGGATTTTACCATGTATACAATCAGTTCCAGGGGGAACAAATGCAATGGCTTACAGTACGATAATTGCATATTGGAGCCACTGGGTGTTGTGGATTCTGCCATGTACGGAATCAATTCCAGGGGAAACAACTGCAGTGGCTTGCAGTGCGATAATTGTATATTGAACCCATCGGGTGTTGTGGATTCTGTTATGTATGTAACCATTTTCCAGAAGAACAAATGCAGTGGCTTGCAGTGCGATAATTGCATATAGGAGCCACCAGGTGTTGTGGGTTCTGCTATGTATGTAATCAGTTCTAGGAGGAACAAATGCAGTGCTCTGCAGTGTGATAGTTACACCTTTGCTGTGTATTGGTCCTATAACCACTAAATCTGTTTTCTCTGTAAATATAACACATAGTACATTATGGTGCTAGAGCAGTTGACTGCATGGGACAAAGCTGAGGGCTAATTAATTCACAAAGAAATACCCTAACTGGAGATGATTTTTGCAATTTCCAGCCCCAGGTTAAAAAAAACAAGTGAAACTCTTTTGGAGGGATTATTATTGTTTGCCCATATCTTTGATAGTCTTACTTTTCTCCTCCATAATCCACTGTGCATTACCCTTGTCAAGCTCATATTATGTTTCCCAGCTGCAGATCTGGACCCCAAGTGACTCCTCATCCTGTGGATAAGACCCTCCATTGTGCACCCCCAACCCCTCACCTTGCTTTGGCTTACTCTACATCAGCGACTTATCAGGAAGGCACTGGAAAAGGAGGTGCTGGACGATGAACATGGGTGGGGGTGCTGACTGAGTGGCATTTTGCCCTTAAATCCCACCCACCTTGCCCTCGATACATGCATTCCCAATGCAGTCTGTGGTAAAATATTCCTCCACCACTGTATTTTGGTCTGTAATTGAGCCCAGCTTTCATGTTTAACAGTCTCATGTATGCTTTGGCAGTTGGCCAATAACAGAAAAAAAATGTATAGAAATGTAGAAACATACAATTGTACAGGCAGAAAAAGACCTGTTGTCTGTCAAGTCTTTCCAAATCCTACCTTAGTTCCTCCAACCTAACAGTGATAGGACCTTTGGAGTGCTTCCTGCTGATATCTCTGCCTTAAACAATGACTGAACCTCTCCCAACTCTCACCCACACCATAGAAACATCAAAGGTGATCACAGATAAGGACCATGTGGCCCAACTATTCTGCCGCTTTTCCCTACCTAATGCAATACCACAGACCCTAGTTGATCTGCGGCTTATCGTCTCTTACCTATTGCAAAAGTACTCATGTTTATCCCATGCATTCTGGAATTCCTCTACCATTTTTGCCCCAGCACCTCCACAAGGAGGCTATTCCCAGCATCCACTACTCATTCTGTGAAAAAGTATTTCCTCACATTGCCCCTGAGCCAACCCCCCCAACCTCATATCATGCTTCCTTGTTCTTGTACCTTCTTTTCTGAAAAATGCTACCTTCCTGCACCTTGTTTATACCCCTGAGATACTTGAATGTCTCCTTCATATCCCCCCCTCTCTATCCTCTGCTCCAGGGAATACATATTGAGGTCCTCTAGTCTTTCCTCATATGACTTTTGTGCAGTCCTTACACCATTTTTGTTGCCCTTTTCCGGACTGCTTCTATTTTGTCTATGTCCTTCTGAGATGCTGCCTCCATAACTGGACACAGTACTCCAGATGAGTCTCACTAGTAATCTGATAAGTGGCATAACCACTTCCTTTTTATGTTGGTGATACCTTTCCTTATGCACCCTAGCATCCACTGGCTCTCCCCACAGCCTTCACATTGATTGGTTACCTTTAGATCATCAGATATGATTAACCCCTGTCCCTTTCTTGATTAGTGGCCATCAGTTCCTCTTCCACCATCTTGTACTCCTCCTTGTTTCTGTGCCCAAATGCATGAGTTTGGCCTTCTTTGCATTGAATCTTTGCTGCTACCTCTCGACCACTCCTTAAGCATGTTTGAGCTTTTCTAATTTTTTCCAGAGTGTCTACTCTGTTGCAGATCTCAGTGTCAGCCTGTAGATAGACATACCTTCCCTTTCAGTTCCTTTGCAATGTCATTTATAAAGACATTAAAAAGGACTGTCTCCAGCATGGATCTCTGTGGCACCCCACTGGTCACCCCTCTCTCCTTGGATTAAATGGCATTTACCACAATCATTTTTTACAAATTTCATGTGCTGATCCCACCGTCTCATAAAGGCTGTAATCATGTCCAGGTAAACAACATTTCCTGGTAGATGGTTCCACCTATCATCCCCCCCTCTCTCTGAAGAAGTACTACCTCATTTCCCCCTGGATCCCCTCATCACCACCACCATCAGCACATGTACGCTAATTGATAGTGGCGCCCTCTTGTTGCTGATTCCACACACTACCTGAATAGTTGATGACAATATGCCCTATTTATCACACAAGGTATTTGAATGTCTTTAACATGTTCGCCCTTTCCTTCTGCCTCTCAGGGAGTACATGTTCATATCAGCCAGTCTGTTCTCATAGGTCTTCACCTATTGCTCATGTATCATTTTGGTTGCCATCCTGTGGACTGACTCTAAGCAGTCCTTGTCCTTTTTAAGGTGAGGGTTCCAGAACTGCACACAATGCTCCAAGTAGGGTCTTACCAGTGATCTGTAGAGGAGCACAAAGGCACTGCCTAGGTACTCCAGCATCCAGCTGGCTTTCCTATATATTCATTGCATTCAGTTGTGGTCTTAACCATTGCTGTGTCGTGGACCGATATATCAGTCAAATTCCTATACATTCTAATGCTGTCAGCAGCCTAAGGGTTAAGGCTATAACTTATAAAAATGGTTTCCTTTCTTGTGAGGTCTAGTTTCCTTACATGTGAGATCTGGTTTCCTTTCATTGAAGGTCTGCTATAATCTACCCCCCACCTCCCATGCATGACCTTGTACTTTTTGGCACTAAATTTGAGCTGCCAGATCTTTGACCATTTTCTCATTTCATGTTGTTTATTCATGTCCCTACTCCCTTCTTCACTGTCCACTCTATCAAATATAATAGTGTTATTTGCAAATAGACACAGTTTGTGCTAGTTCCTTCCTTCCTCTAATATCACAGATACATTAAAGAGCACTGCACCCAGGGTTGACTCCTACAGCATCCAGCTGTTCATACTCCTGACCACTGAGGCTTGTGATTTATAGCAGAAACCTTTGGGTTCTCCCACCCTACTTGTTTCCCAGCAAGCTAGTTAAAGGATTTTATAAATTTTATTAAATCTGGTCTGACTTACATGCTTTAGTAGCCCAAGCGGCAAAAGTACTTTGAGGGTCATTTTATATTTTTGCAAAGTCTGTCTGGAAGTAGAAGGGATTGTAGTTTGGGCCTGACAAGGTATCCAACCGATCTCTTCACTTCCCATTGAATAGCCTCCCTGCGGAGGTGGGACGGAGCAAAAATGGTAGGGAAATTCAAGGTAGGACTCAGATAGTTGTGTTGGAGATTTATTCCTTGGCCCCTCTCTCCCTATCCTGTGGAGTCCCACAGGGCTCCATTCTTTCACCTATTTTTTTTGCAGTGTATATGCTGCCATTGTAAGGCATTATAAGATGGTATGGGCTGAGTTTTCACTGCTACGCCGATGATACTCAGCAATACATGTTTTTTGTGCCTGAACAAAATGATGCTGTCCAGGTTTTTAACAACTGCCTCTCTGAGATCCAGGGCTGGATGAGTGCCAGCTGGCTGAGGTTGAATCCAGATAAAACTGAGGTGTTGGTGGTGGACCCAGATAATCCAGGTATGTGGTTCCCAGCAGGACAGCTGCCTGGGCTTTGGCTCAGTGGTACCCAGCTGGTGAACTCTGACTGGGTATGTAATCTGGGCATTTTTTTTGATGAAGGCCTGACTCTTAAATCTCAGGTGTCGGCCATTGTCAAGACCTCTTTTTACCACCTAAGGAATATTGGCGGATGAAGCACCTTGTCCCACCTGGTGATCTTCTGATGTTGGCCCATGCCTTCATGACCTCCTGCCTTGACTACTGTAATGCCCTTTACCTAGGGCTACAGAGGTTGATATCCACCGCTTGCAACTAGTGCAGAATGCAGTGGCCAGGTTGTTGACTGGTTCATCAAGATCATGCCATGTCATGCCTGTGCTCCGTGGACTGCACTGGCTGCCAATTCACTGGCAGATCACCTTCAAGGTCAGGTTACTGACCTATAATGCCCTACACAGTCAGAGAGCTTGGTACTTGCAAGATCTCCTTTGTCCCTACCAACCCCTGTCCACTCCGCTCCACTGATGAGGGATTGCTAGAGGTTCCCAAGATCCAACTTAAGACCGTAAGGGCCCGCTGTTTTGTTTTGCAGCCCTTTCCCTGTGGAACGCTCTATCTAGTTGAGTGAGAGAGTACCTGACCATCGGAAGATTTAAGTCTGCCCTTAAGACTTATTTATTTGGCTTAGCCTTTCTTGAATCTCTGAGTTTACTGATATGGGATTTTTAATAATTGTAACTTTTAAAAGTGATTAGTGAGTATTTATGGTCTGATGACTTTTTATTATGTTCAAGCACAATGATTGCAAGGAATTGCACTTTTTTGTAAATAAAAATGATTTGATTTGATTCCTGATTGATCAGAACCACCCCTACGCTCAGGTACATAATGATGTGTGCCCAGGAAGACCGCAAGGGCATGCCTCACTAAAGTCAATGAAAGTCTATTTTAAATTCATTTTTACGTTAGCTTGTGCGCATGCTCAAGGAACGTTTTGGGAGAGTAGCACACTTTGGAGGTGTGCCTCTCCTGTTCAATCCACTGCTCCATTGAGCAGGCGTGGCGGTACTGCACCAATGGGTGCGGGAGCTGTGTATGACAGCGGTGGTCTTCGCTTCAAAGAAAAACACCGCTGTCATACACAGCGCTGGTGATCCTCATGCCCCCTAAAGTTTTGGTGCCACGCTGGACGCCACCCCAGCATGGCAAGCGTCCTGCATCCTCTGCCGATGGGGGTGCCCAATCCCTGTCAGCTCCATGTCCCCAAAGGCCCCCCAAAGCTTTGGTGCCATGAGGAGCCCACCAGAGTGGCAAACATCCAGCGTCGTCTGCCGACAGGGTGCCCAATCCCCGTCGGCTCCACGTCCCTCCAAGCTTTGGTGCCATGCTGAGAGCCCACCCCAGTGTGGCAAATGTCCTGCATCATCTTTTTCTTTTGTTACCTAGAAAGTAAAAATGGTCCCACGACACTTCTCCTGAACCCCTTCCCTTAACCCGCACCCACCACTGTGCACCCTGCCTCCCACCCCCTCACCCCATACTTACCTCCGGAGCTCGGCGCGATGATCTTGGTGGACCTGGAACATGTCTGCACTCTTCAAAGCCGACCGTGAACTGAGGAAATGCGGTAAGCTGATAATGGGCTAGATAGGGGGTTTTCAACTTTATTGCATATCTCAGGCATTTTTTGGAATTTTTGCACCAAATTTTTAACATGGGGTTTTTGGGATCCCTTCTCATGAATGATGTCACTGTCATGGTGTTATTTGGGCATGAAGGGTGATTTCGCAGTCACTGCGCTAAATCACCTTTCAGGCCTGAATAACACCATGACAGTGACATCATTCATGGGAAGGGGTCCCAAAAACCCCATGTTGAAAATTTGCTGCAAAAATTCCTAAAAATGACTGTTTTATGAGCGTGCGTTGTGCAGTTCCTACACAGGCTCGTAAGTTCGTGAATTTTCAATATTTTCACTCCAGATTTTCAACATTGCCATTTTACCACACCTCCTTATGAGCAGTACAGCTGTCATTTTTCACATCCTGCCCAAAACGTGTTTCTGCCCATGTAGCACAATGGCGCAGTCGGTGTGCGAAATCAATGTATGGGACACATTAAGAAAATCACCATGACACTGTTCATGAGCAGAGGTCTTAAAATGGCTGTGTTGAAAATTTGGTGAAAAAATTCCTAAAAATGACTGTTTTACGAGTGTTCATTGCGCAGTTCCTATGCACGCTCGTAAGTTTTTGAATTTTAAATATTTTCACTCCAGATTTTCAACATTGCCATTTTACCACACCTCCTTATGAGCAGTGCAGCTGTCATTTTTCACATCTTGCCCAAAACGTGTTTCCACCCATGTAGCACACAATGGCACAGTCGGTGTGCGAACTCAGTGTATGGGACACATTAAGAAAATCACTGTGTCACTGTTCATGTGCAGAGATCTTAAAATGGCTATGTTGAAAATTTGGTGAAAAAATTCCTTAAAATTACTGTTTTACGAGCGTGCATTTTGCAGTTCCTACACACGCTCGTAAGTTTGAGAATTTTCAATATTTTCACTCCAGATTTTCAACATTGCCATTTTACCACACCTCCTTATGAGCAGTACAGCTGTCATTTTCCACATCCTGCCCAAAATGTGTTTCCGCCCATGTAGCGCACAATGGCGCGTGTCGGTGTCTTGAACTCAATGTATGGGACACATTAAGAAAATCTGAGTGACATTGTTCATGAGCAGAGGTCTTAAAATGGCTATGTTGAAATTTATGAAAATTCCTAAAATGACTGTTTCACAGTGTGCGTTGCACAGTTCCTACATAACGCTGGTAAGTTCGTGAATTTTCAATATTTGCACTCCAATGACTTCAAATACCTAAACAGCACATAGAAGCAAGCAACATTTGGCATTGACAAATGCTTGTTTATTCTGCATGCATGTGCAAGGAGCGTTTTGGGACAATCGACTTTTTGAAGGTGTGTGACCTCCTGTCCAATTCAGTGCTCAGTGTAGCGTGTGCAGCCCTGCACCAATGGATGCATGAGCTGTCTATGACAGCAGTTTGGCTGCAGTGGTCTTCAGTTAAAAAAAGCACCACTGCAATTAGCGGTGGTAGCGTGTGTATTTGGCATATTGGCGTCACCTTTTCCCTCTGGCTGCTAATAAATCCTCCCACTTCCTCCCTCTGCTGCCGTCTACCCTGCTCCTTGTTGTGCCCCCACCAAACACATTGTATGTGCAGGCAGTGCACAGTCCCCATTGTCTCAGGCCCCCAACAAACACCCAGGTGACATGCTGGGAGCCCACCCCACATGCCCATTGTGCCTGTAAATGGGAAAACTGTCCATAACATCTTTTGTTTTTTAAAACCTGTGAAAACAGAAAACCGTCCTTGCTGTGTCTTGTGCCTACTCCCCGAACCCACCCACCCTCTGCTTACCCCACCTCCCCTCGCCCCATACTTACCTCCGGAGCCTGGCGCAATGATCTTCAGTGGAGTGGGAACACGCCTGCACTCTTGAAAGCAGAATGCAAACTGAAGAAATGATGGTAAGCTGTATAATGGCATAAATGTTTTTTCCAACTTAGGTGGCTATCTCGGGCATTTTGTAAATTTTGACACCACATTTTCACAGGGGTTCTTGGGACACCACCTCATGAATTCAGTTACTGTCATGTGAGTTATTCGGTCCCCAAAGGTGATTTCATGGTCACTGCACAAAATCACCTTTTGGGATTGATTAACTAAACAACAGTGTCACTGTTAATGAGGTGGGCTTCCAAATCCTATGTTGCAAATTTGGTGAAAAATATCAAAAAATGACTGTGTTCTGGCGTGCATGCGGTTTCCACGCACACTCCAACTTCCAGAATTTGAAATATTTTCACTCCAGATTTTCAACACTGGCATTTTTCACACCTCCTTATGAACAGCACAGCTGACATTTTCACATCCTGGCTGAAATGTGTTTTGCAATCAGCGCACAATGAATATGGTCACAGTGAGAAATCAATGCTCAGGACAGATTATGAAAATCACAGTGATGACACTGTTCATGAGCAGAGGTCCCACAATGCCTATGTTGAAAATTTGGTGACAAAAGTCCACAAAATGACTGTGTCATGGCGTTCATTGCAAGTTTCCATGTCGCTCGTAAGTTCGAAAGTTGTTGTATTTTCACTCCAGATGTTCAACAATGCCATCCTTCACACCTCCTATGAATGCTACAGCTGTCATTTTCACATCCTGCCGAACTGTGTTTTGCACAATGTGAACTGTGGTATAGTCGCTGTGAAATCAGCGCTCAGGACAGATTAACAAAATAACAGTGGGACTGTTCATCAGCAGAGGTCTCAAATGCTTTTATGAGGTGGGGGTAACAAAAAGGTCATGCTGAAAATTTATTGTGCAAATACCAGCAATCGCACAGGGCATTAGGGTAATGCACCATACGTGCCAAACACCACTGCAAATACCTGCAAGCGAACGTTCGGCATTGACAAATGCTTGTTATACATAAGAATGGCCAGTTTGAGATGAATGAAAGGTAGTGCTCAATTAGCAAGGCCCTTGTTAGTCGAGTAGTGCGCTAAATTTATCTCATTCTGGCCATTCTTATGTAAAAAAGCAGACTTAAAACTGACCCGATTGACTTTAATTGGGGTGCCCCTGTACTCTCCATAGGCACACATCATTATGTGCCTGAGTGTGGGGACAGATCTTATTAGTCAGACACTGAAGGCATCAGCTGGCTACCTTATCGGGGCTAAACTATGAGCCTTTCTACTTCAATACAGAGTCTGCAAAAAAATAAATATATGAAATGACCCTCAAAAGACTTTTGCTGCTATGGGTTTCTAAAGCATGCAAATCAGACCAATCATTCTGAATCATTTAAGTCTTTTCCCAACCCTAAGTCACCTGTCTTCTTCATTAGTCATTTATGTGGCTCAGTATCAAAGGCCTTACTGAAGTCCAATTACAGGACATTCACCACTTGGTCCCATCTACTGCCTGAAACACCACGTTGAAGAATTTTATAAGGTTCATTTGGCAAGACCTCCTTTTCATGAACCCATGTTTCCTGCAGTCCTGGAGGTTGTATTTATTCAGAAAGTCTACCATTATTGATCCTTGATAATAGTTTCAAGCAGCTTCCCCCTACTAAGGTCAGGCTAACAAGATTGTAGTTGCCTGGGTCTTCCCTGTCTCTGCTCTAATGGTGAGGTACAAAATCAGCCACCCTCCAGTTCATAGGGACCACTCCAGTTGCTAACAAGCAGTTTAACAGTTCTGCTAAGGGTGCTAAGCGGAGCCTGCCGCACCTTCCTGAGCATCCAGGTATACAGCCCATCCTGTCTTCCCAGTGACTTACCCACCTTCAACTCCCCAAGTTATTGAGCTCGCTGTCTTCAGTGATGGTTAGCATCACCATCCTTAGCTTCTTTCCAGCTTTAATGGTGACCTCCAGCAGTACCCCCACCTTGTACTGAGCAGTACTATTCTTTTGTTTGTATTTCCCCAGCTTCCTCCACCCATACCTCCTCCATTTTCAGCTTTTCAATTTTCCTCTTGGTTTTCCTTTCTCCCTAACATGCCTGAGGAAGGTCTTGTCATTTTCTTTCACACCCTATTTTGATCTTTCTCTCTGCCTTAGCCCTGCTTACCAAATAACTAGCCACTTTCAGTTTGCTGTGGTACAGTGGATCTTCCTTTTTTCCTCCATCTGTTCAGTCTTGAATTCTTAAAGGCCTATTTCTTGTCCTAGACTGCCTCCTCCACTTCCCTGGAGAACCAAATAGGTTTCCTTTGCTCCTTTCCCCTTCTGCACTTGCCTCAAACAAGCATTATATATCTCCTGGATTCCTGTGTAATGGGGTCCAATTTATTTTACAACTCTCTAGTTGGTATGTCCCATTCAGTCTCTTCCTGAGTTGTTCCTCCATCTTCCTTAAGTTTGTTCTTCTTACATTCAGGGTGATTAACTGGGACTTACTCCATTGGGTCTCTACAGCAATGTTAAACAACGATGAATTGTGGTCACATGACCCACGAGGATCCTTACCTTTACCTCCACTATGTTGTCCCAGTTCAAAAGTGTCAGTGTGACTCAACTGGTAGCACATCTGCCTCTGTGCCTGAAGGTGAGGGATACTAGTCCTGTACCAGGATTGGGCTCATACCATAAACGGAGCTGGAGTGCAGTATTAAAATGATGTTGTACAGTCAGAGTGTGCCATCCTCCAGATCACATGTTAAACTGTGGTTATAGGTTTCATTCTCTGGCAATTTTCAGGTGGGTTTTGCAGATACAATGGCATGCGTCTCAAGAAAAGTAATGGAATTTCCCTGTTATCCAGGCCAAATTTTCCCATATTATAATAATAATAAGAAAAAATAATCTGGCCAGTTTTAGTTGGTTTGCATCTTTATCCCCCCTCCTGGGACAAGGCTGAACCAATTAATCAAACTTTATTTAACCAGGCAAAATCATCCTTGAGAAAGCTCATTTTCAAGATGGTCCTGGACAAGTAGGACATATACAACTACAGCAAAATTACCAGATAAGCAGTGTACACACAATGATCAAATAAAGACAGTTACAGAGAAACAAATAAGATCAGGGCTGGGGAATACATATGGTGAACACTACCCGAGTTGATAATTGACTGTATATATAAAGGATTCCCTCAAGACGTGGGATTATTCAGACGAAGGTCACAACATTACAATAAGACGAGGGTTACCAGGTAGGGTAAGTGAGGGAACAACAACCGAAGGTTTATGGGTGGGGGAAATAGATGTAGTTAAACAAACAGGTGGGAGTTGGCAGAATAATCCCAAGGGGGAAAGAAGAAGAGAAGTGTTAGGGGGATACATGTAAGTGCCAAGAGTTTGGGGAGCCACAGGAGATGGAGGAGGTGGTTATTTTCAGCATACACACATGGCTGTCAGTTTGAGAGCGAGCAGCCTCCTGAAAAAGTGAGGCCCCGGGAGGGAGGACAGCCTGAGAGTTTTTGCATGACATTCCAAAGGGCGGACAGAGAAAAGATGATAGCCACTGAGCCATGTTGTGTCCTTATTTTGGGTACTTTAAGAGAGACAAATTCCTTAGGCCATATGTTCCTTCAGTACACTGAAACAGCATAGAATATAGGTTGGTAGTTTATCAGTTAGGGCCCAGTATGTCACATGGGGCATTTTTTTGCCTCCTCAGAGTGAGGGAGGGCCAGTCTAGTGCCTGATAGAGCAGGCAGTGGTGAGTGCATAATGGCATGTTTAGGATAAATCTCAGTGCATGATGGTAGAGGGTGTCAAGTTTACACAGTGCCTGAATAGGACAGTGACTGTAGAGAAAGTCAGCATAATCAAGCAGCAGTAGAAAAGTTGTTTGGACAAATTTTTTCCTTGCTTCAAGAGTAAGGAGGTGACTTATCTAATAAAATATGCCTAGACGTTGTCTTAGCTTTTTAGATAGTTCATTAAAGTAAGCCAAGAAGTTGAGCCTGTTATCCAGCCAAACACCCAGGTACTTGAATTTTTCTACTAGTTCCAAGGCTTCGCCAAGCAAGGTATAAATCTGGAGGCTCAAAGATGGTCCTGCGTAGTGGGCAGCACAAGGTGAGATAATCATAGCTTTGGTCTTTTTGGCATTAAGCAGAAGCTTGAGCCTCATTAAGTTGCATTGAAGGATATCAAAGTCTAACTGAAGCTCCTTGTGGGCTATGTCTAGGGAGGTGTTAGTAGTATAGATCACAGTATCATCAGCGAATAGATGAACGTTACTTGTGCATATTCAGGAGTCTATATGGTTTATATAAATAGCAAAGAGAATAGGGCCCAAGATGGAGCCTTATGGCACACCACGCGGCTGAGTCTTTAACTGAGACAGTTCCCCTTGATCTTCGATTTGTTGCATTCGGTTGGTGAGGTAACAATCAAACCACTTTAAGGCAGTGTTGTTTACCCCAATGCTGCTCAAGACATCAAGTAGAATATGATGATCCACTGTATCGAAGGCCTTGCTAAGATCTAGAAAGAGGCATAGATGTATTTCTTAATATCCAGGGTAGTTTGACATTTGTTGGACACTGGCAAGGCTGATACAATACTGTGCTTGGGCCTAAATCCGATTGGGCAGGTTTAGGATGTTTTCAGTGTAAAGGAACTCTCTGAGTTGAGAGTTAACAATTTTTCAGGGTCTTTGATAGGACTGGGAGAAGGAAATTGGGCAGTAGTTGTTCAGGTCAGTTGGATCACCAGATTTAAAGAATAATATGCGCTATTTTCCAAAGTGGTGGCAACTCACCATGAGCAAGGAACTATTAAAAGGTGAGCGATTGAAGCTGTCAGGTGATAGCAGCCATGTTCCAAGAAGAATGGTTCTAAGAGGTCAGCACTGGCACACTTTTTAGTGTCCAAGACTAGCAGGAGGTCCTCCACCTGTTTAAAGGTTACTGGATGAAAGCTAAATGAGGAGTGCCCTGGGATAGCTGTGGTGATAGGGCTAGGGCCGTCATTGTCATCACTGCAGACACTCACTTTACTGGCAGGTGAGGCATCAAATGCAAGGCCTGCGGTGGCAAAGTGGCTATTTAGCTTTTCTAGGATGTTCACCCTGTCCGTGTAGGAAACGTCTCCTACCACAATCTTGGCAGGCAAAGGTGAGGCTGATGAGTGACCTACTACCTCTCTAAGAACTTTCCAGAATTTAGTGGAACAATTTTTATTTTCTTCAAGAGCAGACTGGAAATAACGTGATTTTTCAGTTCTAACAAGTTTGGTGCAGGCATTCCTGGCAACCCGAAAGGCCAGCCAGTCAGAATCCAATTTTGTTTTCCGTGCTCTTTTCCACAGTACATCTCTTTCCCTCGGAACTTTGTTTAGGATGGGTGTAAACCAGTCGGGTGACCTTTTCTAGATTTGATTTTTCTAAGCGGTGCATGTTTATCAGTCACCTTCAGTACCAGGTTTTGGAAGATATTATAGGCTTCTGAGACAGAGGGTGCCAGGTAAAAATCCTGCCCGTTAATATTCCCTAGGTCTGCCGGGAAGGCAAAAGTGTTTTAGACTTCGTTTTAGTTTAAAAGTGGAGGTAGGAGGCCGGCAAGGGGAGCTTCTAATACAGGCAGTAGCACAGCGGTCACTCAGGTTGCTGTGGAAAACCCCTGTGTGAGAGATGTTGTGTGGCTTGTTAACCAGCATAAGATCCAGTAAACAGCTGCGGTCAGGGGATTTCTTGTAAGGACGGGTATTCTCCGGGGTAATCTGGGTTAGGCCACGCTCATTGCAGAACTCCTTAATTTTGTTGGAGCAGGCATCATTCCAATTGAGATTAAACTCCCCCATTATTATGCATTCTGAGTTTGTTTTTTCCAACAGCGAGTGAAGGTGACCCAGTATGCCAAACCCCGGAAAAGGGGGCCTATAAAAAGCAGATATTAAGAGGGCCACTCCAGAAGATAAGGTCAAGTTTCACAGCTAGGCAGTCAAATTCCTTTGGTATAGAGGTACAAACAATAGTAGAGACAGAGAGATTGGTTTTGGTATAGATGGCAACTTCACCGTCCCTTGTCAGCCTGTTGCACCTGAATAAATTATAACCGTGGATATTAATAGTTTTATTGGGAATGTTGTTCATGAGTCATGTTTCCGAAAACATAGTGATATCTGGAGCTGTATCTAGTACCCAGGCTTGGACCATGTCGAATTTTTTTAGGCAAGCTATGGGTATTTATATGTAGAAAGCTGTGACCTTTTAGAAGATGGAGGTCCGAGGGTGCATCTATAAAAAGGAGTGGACTGGGGTTTAATTCCACACTCCCTGAGCAGAGTAGAAGAAGAACTGATAGTTTCCTAAGGCAGTTTATAATCATTTTTAACGCGTGTTTATTCCAATGCATAGTGTGCAAGGTTTTGCTGTTTGCATTGCTGATAGTAGCAAAACAACGAGAGAGGGGCAGGGCATAGATCACCACTCTAACTGGGAGAAGGAATGATAAGTAGGTATGGATGGAAGATCTGGGCTGGAGGGAAGATACAGTGAGTGTGTGGAGGTCAGTACCTTTGGAGTAGGACAGATAGTGAGCTAACACCGTACCATGTAGCTCTTGGTACTTGGGCATGTCTTGCAGGACTGTATTCTCCATACGTTTAACAATGAGGTCATTAGGGAGTAGTAGGAAGCAGCTGAGGTTAAGAATAGTTGTCAGTGGAGCCATTAGATTAGAGGTGAAGCAGTAGGCAGGGAGGATGGGCATGTTGTGCCAGTCAAGTACAGGGGAAGGAGTATCTCTTTAAGAGGGGAGGTGGCTTATAACCTACATCAACACAGTTTGGCGGTGACCCAAAAAGGAAGATGTCTTTAAGTGGAGAACAGGACAAGTGTTAGAGCCTAATAGATGCACTCTGTATCTTTAAGTTAAGTTGCAATGTTAGTGAGAAGGAAGGAAGGAATAAGATTGCATAGGGGTGGTGCCAAGGGGGGAAGGGAGAGTATTTAATAAAGGCTGGAGGTGGGGGAAGGCGTAAAAATTCAAGCAAGGAGAAGACAGTAGGAGAGAAAGTGAAGCAGAAATTGGATTATTTGCAGGGCAAAGCTTACAACTGTGACCAAAATGAAATCTAGTCTAAACAGAAAAAACGGTATGACTTTCAAGTTAGTTTCTGCTCCAGGGTGGATTAGCACCGGACCTTAAAACAAAGAGAGCTGTAATACATTAAAATCTACAAACTTGCAACCTAAAAGAACTTGCACTTCAGACTATCCTTGCAGTGCAAAATTGCTGTAAACAGGCTTAGGTTCACGTCTAGATTAGGATTCACAGAACAATTTGGAGAGGCTTAACCAGTACCACAACCAGTAACATAAGCTTAAAGTCCAGAAGGAGACAGAGTAGCAAAGAAATTAAAGAACTGCAGCAGCCTGTCAGAAGGCAGAGACAAGGGTTCTGGCCAGTCACGTTTTAGCAGCGTACCTTCGGTCTGGTGATCGAAGAGCAGTTCAGCGAGGAAGGCAGCCGGCGGACAGAAGAGGCCCGCCTGGCTGCTTACAGCAGCAGAGCCACGCGTGTCAAGGGTGAAGCTTCGGTCTGGTGATCGGAGGGCAGTACAGAGAGGAAGACAGCTGGCGGACAGAAGAGGCCGCCCAGCTGCTTACAGTAGCAGAGGCACCCGTGTCAAGGGTGAGCTTCAGTCTGGTGATCGGAGGGCAGTACATAGGGCAATATTGTATAGCCCTCCTTTCCTAGTCAACAAAACTAAATAAACAATTCATAAGGCCTAGCTCCCTGCCCTTCTAAACGCTTGCAATAGGTAACAGTCCTGAAAAGCATCCATAAGAGCTTTTGTCCAAGGAATGTTCCAATCTACATCTGGCATGTTTAAACCTCATATCAGGACAATGTACCCCTCAACAGCTGTCTTCCTGGTTTCCCCTTCTAGTGCCCTGTCCACATCTTTTTATGTAAACATATATATATATATATATGTAACCCCTACCAGGTATGCCGTTTCCGTCTGACAGCTCTACCTGGTGGGCTGGGTTCGGGGAGGAATATATCACTCTGCATATTGGCTAGGTTTGGCTACTCTGCACAGGGACACCTGAGTAACTCCAGACAAAGGAAACAATAACTGTAATGTCCAATACCAGAAGTGGGATTCTAAAGTGTGGCTCTTATTCACATCCAACAGAATAAACAAAACATAGAAGGACCCCCACGGGGCTACACTCCTGGTAATGCAGATTAAAGGAGACCAGAACACATCCTCATCACTTTAGCCCTCAGGCTCTGAAACACACTGGGCACACAGCCCTAACTTGTACACTGCTCTGGGTTTTCTCTGGCTCGGCTCCCTTGCCAGCCACTGGGACACTTTCCATACATCATGGAAACATTTACTGGTGGCTCCCTATACCACCCAAGAGCACCTCTGCTCCATAAGGGAATCTTCTTATCAATCCCACATCTGGGTACTTTCCTCAGGCACTGGCCAAGTACCTGAGAGAAAGCAACAGGAGTCTCAGAGCAACTCAGTGAGGTGAATTTGGTTACTACTGATGGGGGTCTCCACCTCTTGCTCCCACAATTTATACCAGCCATTTCTCTAGACTATAACCTCATCCTTTAAAACACTTTGCTGTGTAGATTCCTTTTAAATGTCTTTCACATTCAATCTACTGTCTTTTCTTCCCATTTGTGCTGGACTTGAACATACTTAAAATAAGTGGCATTGTCCATTACTCTGAACCCCCCACAGAGTTAAGGAGTCCAATCCCCACATCTTCCAACTGTACTTGGCTGTCTTTTCCTGACCCCACAGTAACAGTCCCTTTAGTTTCATTCTGTTTCAGGTGAAAACACATGGCCCTTTTGCAGAGTGAACTCACCCTTCATTGCGGGTGCCCCACAGGCGTTTCCTCCTCAAGGAATCTTCCTCCCAGAGCCTCATCAGGTGGAAACACACACCTAAAAACAAAAGTAGCTCTTTAACAGAGCTTAAAGCTCTGAGGGCCTGCCCTCAGCAGAGCACCTCTGCTGCACTCTACAGAACTCTCTCATAGACTGAACCAGACTGACTTCAAATTCCCCAACGTTCTACTCTAACCTCCAACTGCAACATTCCAGTGTGGCTTATGCAGCTGCGACAGTTCTAAATAATGTCATCCCTCAGTCTCAGCTGAGACTGAAAACAGAGTGAGACAGAGTGAAATCCATTTAACTATATATATATATATATATATATATATATATATATATATATATACATAGTGATTATGAATAACCAAAACGCTGGACATAAAATATACTTTTTACTCTCATTTTTAATTCTGTAGGTGGTGGGTTCTAATCCTGCCACCTACTCAAATCATGGATTATATTCTGGTTTATAGAATTAAAAGTGAGACTAAAAAGTATATTTTATGTCCAGAGTTTTGGGTATTCATAATCACTCCCTCTATATATATTAATATATGTTTACATATAATTTGTGTAACATACAAAAAAAAATGATTTGAGTAAGTGATGGGATTAGAACCTGCCACTTGTGAATTCATAAATTATAATGGACAAAGTGGATTCTATGCCTGGCTTGCTATTTATATAGCAAGTGGGAGATTCGTAACTAACACCTCTGGAAATGTCTGTTTTCTCCCTACATAATTTAATACTGAAAGTATACTTGATTAATTGGCTTTATAAAGTATATAGCATAATTTATGGAGCCTTGTCTAAGTTTTGTACCTGCACTGTTTTTGTTCATGAGTTCTACTGTTCAGGTATTCATATATTTATTGTGTGATATTGTCACTTGTGACACACACTGATGTTCTTTACAATTATCTTGCACTGTCACTTTAATTTCTCATTAATAAAAAGAGCACTGGTAGCACTCAAGCCACAACCCCTTGTGAAAGGGTCATGAGTTAGACCCAAAGTGCCGGGAAAAGTAGCCGCGGACTCCTTTGCATTTATGTAGCAAATTTTGCCGACTTATTTATTTCTTGCTTTCACCAGCTGCTACTTTGATATTTTGTGATTTTTTTATAATAAAAAAGCACATAGCTTATTAACTATTTGTTCTTAAGGTCCATTCCAGTATCTATATTTGTTTGTCTCCTGAATGTCATATATTTACCCCAGAAAGATTTTAGCTCAATCAAATGTTTGGCGACAGTATTATAATGCACCCCATTACGAAACTAATCAAAGTTCATAATTCTGCTAGAACATCCTCAAAGTCTTTAACCTTGTTTCTAAAATGTGTTTCAGAAGGTTACAGCCATGTCTACAACTACGGAAATGGCAGTTTCTGGCAAGACTGTTCAATGCCTGTTAAAGACTGTGAAGGAATGATCTAAGGAACAACAATACGTGCTTTGTGACAGATTCTCAGGGTTTATACATAAAGGGAACCATCTCAGTCAAAGAGCGTGGCAAAGGCACCATGACAGCTGATGTTGGGGAGGTAAGTTAATAGAAACAAGCTTGATACCAGCACCATAATGCTCCCACAAAGTGAACATTTTTACTGACTTTCAGTTTTTATCACTTTATCACAGACTGTGACAGTTAACTTCCTGAGAACCCCCAAGATTGACAAAGATGAGGACATGGCCATACTGACCCATCTGAATGAATCCTCTCTGCTATGCAACCTCAAAGAGTGTTATGCTGATAGGGATGACTGATGTAAGTAAATTCACTTGCTCGCTTTTCTCACAAACATACTGTACTGTTTCAATATATTTTTATCACAAAAATAAGTAGTCCCATTTCCTGTACCACAGATACAATTAGAAAAGCAATATATGGGTTTAGGATGTATTTATGTGGCCCAGCCTCCGTTAATGATTACTGCGTTCATTGCTAATTATATAATCATAATATTAAAGTTAAAATGGCCAGATTAGTAGAATTGGAAAATTAGTAATTGCCCAATTAGGGGGCCCAAACTAACTTGAGAAGTTACATTTATATTTGAATAATACTTGGAGAATCCGTATATTTTTAATTATTTTACTATTCTTACTGGTTAGTGTTGGTAACAACCCAACACCTAGTACTAGATTTCTCATATAATAAGGTGAGTATAACTGAGTGTGTATACCATCAGCCAACTGACATCCACGTTCACTTTCTTCTTTAGTTTTTTAGTTTTAGTTTATTAGTCTAGGAATTAATACCTTTGAGCCAGGGCTCTTTTACAAAGGTTCCATGTCACAAAGAACATTTAACAAAGCACGATACACATTACAGGTAAAACCAGACAGGAAAGTTACATAATAAATTTGCTATTAACAGTTTAAGGCATTAACGTTTTTAAGTTTCATAGAAAAACAAGCTACAACAGGTTCAAGCGAATAGACAATTTCAAGGTTAACGAATCTTCCAGGGAGAGGGTGATCATTAGCAGCCAAAAGGAGGCAAGAGAGGAGGGGAAGGTGGTGAGCGGGAGAGTAAGTGAGAGGGGACAGAAAGAAAGGGGGGGGAGAGTGAGTTTGGGTGGGAGATAGGAAGTAGTAGAGGTACCAGAGGGTTCATTAGTCAGGGAGGAAGAGGCCTCAGATGTGAGGATGGACACGAGGAGTAGTAGTCTTTATCTAGCACAATCACAGTTGCTAGTGGTGGTGAGGTGGGCATAGAGCATGGATTTGAAAGCTTCAAGTGAGGTTGAGGATAGAGTAGGTGGACTAAGCGCATTGAACCATGTTGGGCCCTGTATGCAAAAGATCTTTGTCCCTGTGCAGTCCAGCATCTGGGAACCAGGAAAGGTTGGCGTTCAGATCTGGTGGAGGGTCGTGAGCCAGGATTCAGTCGGAGTAGGTTTTGGATACATAATGGAGTCAGTCCCAAGATAGATTTTTTTGCCATTGTGCAGGTGAGATAAATAAGATGATTTGATAGGTTCAACCAGCCTGATTCATGGTAAAGATCACACGTGTGAGTCAGTCTTTGAGCCCCCATGAGGAGCCGACAGGCCTTATTTAGAGTGATTAATACGCCTTAGAGCAGTGGAGGTAGCTGAGCCATAAATAATAAGGCCATAGTCAATGATTAAGATTATGGAGCTCTGTATAGCTATTCTCAATGCCGCTTGATTTAGAAATTGACGGTTACGGAATAGTATTCCAAGGCGTTGGTTCACTGTTTTCGCAGTGTTGTCAATGTGGGTTGCAAGGTGAGCCCTTGGTCAAAAGTGATGCCAAGGTATTTGAAAGTATTTACTTGGTCCAGTGTATTTCCACGCAGAGGTTTGTATGGTGAGTGGAGTATGCCTATTTTTGTTTTGGTGATTGGAGAAGAGCATGGCTTTTGTTTTATTGTGGTTTAGCACAAGTTTACTATCCAGGAACCACCTTTCAACACTAGAGAAAGCAAGTTGCAGGCTTTTCGTAGGGAGTTTGGATCCTTGTGGGAAGAGAATTACAGCATCATCAGCGTATAAGATTATTTTCTCCTGGCAGATATCTGGGAGGGAGTTAAGGAACAGGCTAAAGAGGAGCGGGCCAAATATTGATCCCTGCGGTACACCCAAGAGAACTGGTTTGAAGTCGGAGAGTTCGTTAGAGATTTTTACAGCCTGTGACCGATTGGACAGGTAGCTTTTTACCCAAGCACAAGGACCTTCGGCCAGGCCTAGGCTGGAAAGTAGGGAGGTAGGTAGGCCATGATGGACTGTGTCGAAAGCTTTTGTAGGATCGATAAAGACTGCACCTGTTTGGCAACCTTTGTCCAGGGCTGAGTAGACTTCTCCAGAGAAATCAAGTAAGGCTGTTGTTGTACTATGTCCTTTCCTAAAGCTGCTGTTGATTACAGAGTAGATTGTATTTGTCCAGGTAATCAGAGAGTTGGTCTGCCACTATTCGTTCAAGTGCTTTGGAGAGGAGGAGTATTGATATTGGTCGATAGTTTCCTGTTGAGGTTTTGTCCCCCGCTTTGTGCACTAGGCGTAACTATGGCAGATTTCCATTTGTTGGAAATTGACTTTGGCAAAGTGACAGATTAAGAATTTTTGCAGGGGTGAATTACTTCATCCAGTGTGAGAAACAGGATTTTTAGATCTAGCGTGTCACTACTTGTTCTGGATTTGGAGCAGGCCTTTCTTATGTACTTGTGTGCTTTGTGCACTTTGATTTTCTTGAAGTAAAATTGTGGTTTGTCACGAGGGGTGTTTTGTGATACTAGGCTAGGCACAGGTAAGTCCGAGAAGAAATCTGGGGGGACCCCACTAAGGTCTGTGAATATCTTATTAAGCGCATCTGCAATAGTCTTTGGGTCAAGAGTGGTGGACCCATCAACTTTCATAATGGTAGGTGACGATTTTGATTGTTTACCCATTATGTTTCAGATGTTATCCCAAAAAGCTCTTCCGTCACCCCAGGTGGATTCAAGGGCGTTTTTGAAATAGGCGCTCTTCATTTGCCTAATTTGTGACGTACATCTATTTCATGCCTGCTTGTATTTTAGGGTATCATGAGGTGAGCCTGTGTCTCTGGCAGTTGCCCAGAGGTGGTCCCGAACCTTGAGCTCGGCAAGTAGTTTGGCAGTAATCCATGGATTTGATAGCGCTTTGATTTTACGTTTTTTTACTGGGGCGTATAAGTCACATGCAGAGTTGAAAGATTTAATGAAGTATTCTAGTGCGGTATTAATATCAGTTGATTCAAAGATTGGCATCCAGTCCTGTTGAAGGAGATGGGTTTTCAACTTGATAAGATTCCCATAAGGCAATACTCTGCTTGTTATAAGTTTGGGGGGTGGCTTGAGAAATTTATTAGACCAGGTACAGGACACTGGGGAGTGGTCACTGAGGGAGTCAGGGAGGACTTTAATGTTTTTTATCCGGTCAGGGTGATTTGTGAGAACCCAGTCAATAAGGGTGCTTGTACCAGTTTTGTAATTTTTCCGGGTGGGGGAGGTTACCATCTGAGTCAGGTCTGCTGCTAGGATGTCATCTTTGTAGGAGCCAGTGTCAGAGGTGAGCCAGTTTATGTTGAAATCCCTGAGGAGGAGGAGCTCATTTTCAGAGGGCTGCAGACTAACAAAATCAAGTACAAACTTAATACTGGCACGGTGGTCTTTTGGAGGGATATAGACTGCGGCCACTGTGAGAACTTTGTTTTGTGCACCAAGGAGCAGTTTGATAGGGAGGATTTGCATCTGCATATTTGTGGGGGTGAAGCTGCCGCATTGACAGGAGAGGTTGTCCTTTATGTAGATAGCACAGCCCCCACCTTTCTTGCTTGCCCGGTCAAGTCTGAAAAGATTGTAGCCTTCAAGCGAGGCCGCATGATCCGGGTGCTGGGAGATAGCCAGGTTTCCACAATGGCTAGTATATCAGGGTTTTTGTCCAACAGAGTTTGAAGAGATGCCAATTTGGGAAGGAGGCTGCAGATATTTAGAGTGATAATGGAGAGACCACTACCAACTTTCCTGTTTTTGTTGGCTTCAGTGCAACAGGACCAGGGTTTGGGTATATCCACCAGATATTAAAAGTAGGAGGAGCAGGAGTTTCAGGATGCCATTCATAGTTCATAATAGGTTGGAGTGAGTTTCTGCTTTCTTGCAGGAGAATGCTTGGCTTCCAACACATCATTTAGAAACCTGTAATTAAAAAAAAAATTTAAATGTAAGGAGTGCTGGAACTCATTTATTTACATGAACTCCATGGATGATGCCAATATAAAGAAATCAGGCTTTGCTTTCATGGTGTATGAGGCATCACACTCCTCAGGTACTTAATAAAACCTTGTTGCATATCACTTTCCATGCAATATGTTACATATTAGCTATTACGCTTGTTCAGGAAACATTTCTTGGCATGGTTTGATTACAATGACAAAGATAAGTAGGCCTGAGCATTTGGGATCCATGGTTTACCCAAACCGATAATCTCAAAACCTTAAACTGAATTATAAACTGGCTAAACGAAAACAAGCAGTTGGATTCAAACTGGTCACATGACCATGCATTTTAAGAGTGCTACAACCTCATCTCTTGCACATTTTTTTATTTTATTTTATTTTGGATTCGGAAACACCTCTGAGTCATAGACTCATTTACAAAGGATCCACGTCACAGAGATAAGAGTACAGACTGACAAAACTAACAATAGATCAGTGAATAAATTTCTGATAAATTTACAATGAGCATGTTATTTGTTTCCTTGTCAACAGACAACTAGAGCAGTGCAAAATATAAAATTCTGCCCCTGGAATGCCTGTGGAGTGACCATTCCGATTCCACAAATTTAAATTCTGTGTTTTTTGTTTAACATTATGGGGGTTCTAATTAAGTTGATCTGGGGTTATTTTTCTTTAGCTGCACCAGTCTGTAGGTCAGTCAAGAGTTGAGATGTGCTGAAGGCCTACCCCCATGGTCGTGCGTTATTCATCCTCTGCCCTTCACACCCTCCGCCATATCATTCCTCCCCCATTGCATTTTACAACTTGCCAGCGCTGTCGGGCACTGGGTATTGTTCATAGGGGGAGGCGAAGGGTGGGGGCAGTGAACAGTGGAGGGTGAATGAGTGGGGCCACCACATCAGGGTTGTGAGATCCAGGAGAAGCCCTGGGAAAAATTGAACCCAGAACGTGGTTTGTCTTGTCTGGTTTCCATAGCCAAGGGCACCACCAATGCTGGTGGGCAGGTGGCCCAGACTGCCAGGAAGTTCATCCAACTCGGGCTGTGTTATGCAATGCCAGGTCCATCAGAAACAAGACTGCAATTATTGCAGATCTTGTAGAAAGGGTGACTCTGGCTTGTATTACCGAGACCTGGCTGGACAAAAATTCTGGCCCCGTTTTGGAGGCTTTAACTCCAGCTGGGTACTCGGGGATTCACCGTCCGAGATTGGATCGCTGGAGGGGGGGGGTTGCGGTCTGTTTTAAGACTGAACTTAACCTCATGAGTGTACCAGTAGGGGAAGCTGAGTCATTTGCATGTACTGTGGTAGCAGGTGTAGGCTGTAGGATTGCCCTCATCTATCGTCCACCCGGAGATGAGAAGAAATTCCTTCAGGAAGTGGTGGATTTCATCATCGACATGGCCTTTGAATCACAGAGACTGATGGTTCTCGGTGATTTTAATGCCTGGATTGATGATGAACTCTCGCAGTTTGGACAGCACTTCCTCCAGTTGGTGTCATCTCTGGGCCTTACACAGATAGTTACCACTGCTACCCATAAACACGGTCACTCCCTTGACTTAGTTTTTCTCCTGGGGATCGAGGCCTCTGATTTGGGGGTGGAATCAGTTGGACAGTCCGATCACTACACTGAGGGGTTTAGTTTTAGTGCCCCCCCCTTTGTAGGCCTACTCCTGTGGAGATGGCCAGGTATTGCCCATTATGAGATGTTAGCTCTGAAGGCCTGGCGGTGGTACTTGACCTATCATCCCTTCCAGTGGCAAACAATGACCCAGATGCCCTCATGGTGGCCTATAATAGGGCCATCTCAGTGGCCCTGGATGTCATTGCTCCTGTCCGTGTTCACCCTCCCTCCATTCGCCCTCGGTCAGATGGTTTGATGGGACCTTGAGGGAGATGTGTCGACTAGGTCGAAGGTTAAAGCATTGCTGGCAGAGATCCTCCCTTGATGCCAATCACCTTAGATTGATTATCAAGCCTATCAATCCACAATCACCCATAAGAAGGCAGAGTCCCCTGTCTGGGGAGATTGCGGCTGCTCAGAATCGACCAGCTCAGCTTTTTCGCACTGTGGACAGGCTGTGCAAATCAGCTTCTCTACAGGTCCGAAGGGCTTTTACACAAAGGGAGTGCAATGAACTTGAGTGATTCTTTGCTACTAAGCTCCGCCACGACGTCCACTCTCTGACGTATAACAACTGCTCTTAACAAAGCATGTCGACTCACAACTGGTGCCCACCGCCTCACCCACACCTGTGCCCTTTATGAACAATCCGGATGGCTCCAGCTCTCCAACCATATAAAGTATCTCACATGTGCTATGGTGGGAAAAATCAACCTTGGCCTCACACCCCCCCCTGGTGTTACTGCCTTGTTACATCAAAACACCAACCGACAGAACTCCAAGAGCTCGACAACCCAGATTCTACAAGTTCCTCACTGTCGAACTACGCAGGGCCAATGCTCCTTTGCCTATAGGGCTCCTATATGGATGAATGGTCTCACCCACACCATCTTCTCTGCCTCAACACTAGGTCTGTTCAAAACCAGACTCCGGGCCCATCTCATTGCCTCTCGCTCCTGTGACTGTCTCTCCTAGATGATGACCTACACAGCTTAAATCCTAACTTATACACTGCTTAACCCCAGGCCCCCCAGTCCCCATCCCTCCAGCTCCTGAGGCGCCACTTCAAATCTCAGGTCTTCATGCCACTTCATTAGTCTCTCCTTGCTCCATTACAGCACTTATCCCCCCACCCTGCCCTCTTTTTCTCTTCTATCACTCCTTCCCATTAATTTTTCAACAAATGACTCCGACTGCATCTTCATCCTCCTCCTCTCTCCTCTCATCCCTGTTTCTCTGCCACCTCCGGGTGCCTGACCTACCATTCCTTGTGGGCATATGCTTCCTAGCTGTGTTCACCATCTTACTATAGCTGCCTCTGTTAACTACCTACACTTCTCCTCATCCTCTACCCCTTACTCTTCCTAAAATTGACCTCTTTCAAAAGCACTGTTGTACATGAATTTTTACTGTTATTTCACTATTGCTTCCTTGTTGTTTGTTATTTCTGACGTGGAACCTTTGTAAAAGAGCCTTGGCTCAAAGGTACTTGTAATCCTAGAATAAATAAATAAAAAAATAAATAAATAAAGATGGCTGACATCAGGGAGGCACTCCAACCAACACACTCTAAGAGTGTTGTTTTGGATCAACATGAGGCTACCGCCTCACAGTTTTCCTAGGGGTGCCTTTGACTGAATTCTTAGATATCATGCAGATTGTCCGGGTGCACGCCCTACATGCTGTAGTTTGGATCCAGGGCCAACTTTCCTGATTTTGGGTTGTATCGACTCTGTTGGTCCGGTCCTAACACGGATAGTCTGGTGTTCCCTGGAAACAGGAGAGTTTCCCGAGCTCTCTGAAGGAGGCGGTGGTAACACCCCTCCTAAAGAAAGCTTCTTTGGACCAGGACTGCCATGCAAACTACAGCCCAATCTCTAATCTTACCTTTTTAGGGAAGGTGATTGAGAAGGTAGTGACTGTACAACTGGAGAACCATTTGACCATCCATGATATCTATGAACCCCTCCAGTCCAGTTTTCGAAAAAGGCATAGTACTGAGACAGCGCTGGTTTGGGTGCTCAATGATCTCCTGATGGCTAGGGATCAGAGGAACTGTTCCATTCTGGTTCTCCTAGATCTCTCATCAGCTTTTGACACTGTGAACAATGGTGTTCTGCTTGAGCATCTGAGGTTCATCTGTGGACTCTCAGATGTAGTCCTCAGGTGGTTTACATCTTACCTCACTGGAAGAACACAGAGAATAGTTTCTGGGGTTTATTCCTCGGACCCAGTTTCTCTGTCTTGTGGGGTTTCTCATGGCTCTGTACTGTTTCCCATGCTGTTCACAGTGTATATGCTGCCCTCGGAGACATTGTAAGAAGGTATGGGCTGAGGTTTCACTGTCTATTGGTGATCCCAGCTCTACCTTTCTTTTGCACCTGATAAGGATGGAGCTCTCTAAGTCTTTTTTTCCATTCAAATTTTATTAAAGTTTTTCCAATACAGAGAATAAATCCACAACACAATTTACATGGTACAACCAACTTGAATACAAATATTGTGATGATTCATTCTCTCCCTCTCCTTCCTCCCATTCACCCTTACATCCCCTATTTCCCAGCATAGCATTATACAACCAAGACTGCACCATGTGGTATAGTGGCAACAACCTTAAACTTGTAAGTAGTATAGGGTTTGTAATGGGCCCCATATCCTATTGAACTTTTTAATTTGTTATGGAGACTAGAGATGGTCCTCTCCATTCTAAGATTAAAGTAACTCCTGAAGCCGTTCAACATAAGTTAGTTCAAAAGAATCTTTCCAGTGTTTAAGGAGAGCTCTCTCAGTCTTTAATAACTGCCTTAGTGAAATCCAGGAGTGGATGGATTTAAGTTTGTTGAAGTTGAACTTGGAAAAGATGGAGGTGTTGGTAATGGATTCAGCATGCCAGATAGGGGGGCCGAGGGTTGGTTCACCCTCAGGACTTTATCTTGGGGGTGTTTCACTTCCGACCTCTGAACAGGTGCGTAACCTGGGGGAAATACTTGATGAGAGTTTGACTCTGCATCTGCAGGTGTCTGCTGTCATCTAGTCTGCATTCTACCATCTCAGGAATATCTCCAGGATTAGGCACCTTATTCCATCCGGCGATCTTCCTACGCTGGTCCATGGTTTTGTGTCCTCACATCTGAACTACTGCAACTCCCTTTACCTAGGGCTTTCTGGGGTTGAAATCCTCCACCTGCAGCTGGTGCAGAATGCAGCAGTCTGGCTTTTGACTGGCACTTCTCGATCCAGCCATATTTCTCCGCTGTTGCACGGACTGCACTGGCTGCCAGTACAGTGGAGAATCACATTTAAAGTCAGTCTTCTGACATATAAAGCCCTACATGGACTTGGCCCTGACTACCTGAAAGAGCTCCTGGACCCTTACTGCCCTGGACGATCACACTGCTCAGCTGGTGAGGGGTTGCTTGAGATCCTGAGGGTGTCTGAAATCTTCTGGAGCTCGTACATTTATGTACACAGCTCCTACCCTCTGAAATTCTCTACCCCATCAGATAAGGGAGTGCATGACCATGGAGGGGTTTACAAAGACCCTAAAAACATATCTATGGACCCAAGTATTTGGAGTCTGATTGTACTTATTTGGTTAACTGTTTTTAATATAATGATTGAAATTTTTAACTGTGTATTCTGTACGGCACCTTGTTTTTTTGAAAGGCGCCATAAAAATAAAGTGTTATTATTATTATTACAAGGAAACAGTGTGTGCCAATTTTATTAATTGCTTGCTGTAAGAAATTGCAAAATAACATGTGTACTTAAAGTCAAAACTGACGGGTCTTTTTGAAAATTGTAGAATTTCATGAAAAATTCCATAAAACTGGAATTTTCTAATTTCACTCAGCCTTATCTGGGGGATTCTAATTAAAGGATAGGGGTATAAAGGGCAGGTATTGCAGGAGGTCACCAGGTTCTGGAGTTAGACATACAGTTTCACCAAGAAATGGACAGCTGAGCTGGGTAGCACAACAGTGGTAGACCCCCAGGTTGGAGGAAGAACGCACACAGTGTCAACAGTTTCAGTCTGAATGCAGGATATTTAAGGATCACATCCAGTAAATTTATGATCTGGGGAACCTGGTGTACATGCAAGTTTAGGGCTTATAGGTACTCAAAAAGATGCAGTGGGGGAAGACAATGTCTTGGGCGGCAGGAAGAAAGAATTCTGGCTATTCCAACAGGGAAGGTTGATAGGAAAAGGAGGAGGTGACTCATATTTTAAGGGAGTTTGTCACTGTAAAGAACAAAGAGTCAGTGGGATCAGTACTTCTACTGAATCAATCTGGCTATGCCTAAAGAGAAGGGAGTAGTCACCAGAGAGGAACAGCAGGACTGCAAAAAGCTAAGCCCAGCTTATCAAATGAAGCAGTGATTCATGCATTGTTAATGTTAAATTCCACACAAAAAAATCTGGATGCTTAATCCACAGTATATGCTTTCATAAATATGTGAGTAAATGTCACTAATCATTTTTTTCTTCTACAGAATTAAAACTGCTTAACCAGTTTATCCAGTTGTGTTAGACATCTGGTTACACTGAATATGGAATTGCATGTCAAATGTTTATGCTATGCATGCAAGAGCAGAGAAGATGCAAACATCCATATTTTTAATAGTTTTCACAAAGTTTTGAAAATATGTACATAGTAAAACTTTTAACCCCTGTAATTTAAAAATTTCTTATCGAATTCTATTCATATTTAGATCGTTCTAAAAGCATTAACAAGGTTAGTCATATTAATTTACACATGCCTAGCTCCAAATGTGCCTGAGTTATATGCAGATGAAATTTTTTCATGAAATTTCCAGAAAAAGATAAAATGACAGATTTTGAGCACATATAATTTTGAGACTACACATCATATTGTCATGAAATCTGGTATATTGTTATAACACCTATCATCAAGAAATCATGTCAAATTTAAGATCTCTGACCCAATAAATGGTTAAGGTACAGTATATGCAGATAAAAAAGTTCTTCAAATCTCGCGCAAACAATAAAATGATAAAGACTGAGCACCTATATTTAGCATGTTAGTGGCCATCCACCCAATGAGCATACATTCCAAATTTTAGAGCTTTAGATTGAATGGTGGATGAGTTATAATCAAATTACTACATTTTGAAACTTTAACAAAATTCTGACGAAATCCCATGCAATTTTGTGGACTTTTCTGAAATTTCACTGAAATTCTGTGGATTCAGAATCTTTTGATTCCATGTACTTTCAGCATAGAGATACATGGTGTAAATGGGTGCTGTCTCATCATGTTCTCATACGCTAATGCAGCTCTCCGGGACAATGATATTTCAATAACCAGAAAATGGAACCCCCCCCCCACGATAGTTACAGGTGCTGGTATGAACAATAACAATGAACTGAAGCAGCTGGCCTTGCAACAACAATGACTTGGACATGAAAGAGAGCCAGAGGCATCAGAGGCTGGACAGGGGTGGAGGAGGATTGAACATTTGTAGGACCACTCTCCTCCTGCAGGGGATGAGCAAGAGCTTGGTGCTCAACTGACCCTTGGCAGAGGCCAGGGGAGACACAGTCCAAGGTACAGAGGTGGGGAGGTATGACAGATGTTGGTGCATGTGCCTTGATGTCAGCACACATCACATCACCCAGGGAAGGAATAAGGAAAATAAAACTCCAGGTCATGCAGGATGACAGTCAACCTCTGATGGTACCATACCTTGTGACTCAGGCACCTCCCATAACCTGCATTTAGCTTTGGAAGGTCAAGAATTTCTCCTCACCCTACCACAAAGTGCACACCATGGGGGATACGGGAGAAGGTATGTCCTGGGAGAAGCGGAGGTGATAAATGGAAATGTAGGGTTCTCTGCCCTGCACTTCCACAACAAGATACATATGCACATCTATAGAGGGAAGGGTTCACATGGAATTGTGCCCTGCACTCCCACAGGCAAATAAGGGTACAATTACCATACCTGAAAAACTATGGATGGCTGGGAGGGCAGGGTCCAGGGGGCCCTATGCTCCCACAGACAAATAAGGATACAATTATACTATCTCAAAAAGTAAGGAAATTCTTTGTAAAAAAAAAAATCTCTGTTAATGCAACATTTAGAGTTGAGGCTACAGTGACAAAAGTAGGGAAATGTGGCTTTGAGGTTTCCAACCCTAAAACTCTAATGCTACCCCTCGAGCAAATCAGGGGCAGAGGCTTCCTAAGGGTTGTCAACCCTTAAGCTTACCTCATTCTATACACTCCAGAAACTTACACCTAATAGGGTGAAGCTTCAAAGTTGAAAGACTCCACCCTGATTTGCTTTAGGGTTGACTTTGGGATTTAGGATTGGAAACCCTAAAGCCACACTTCCCTACTTTGTCGCTGTAGCCTCAACCCTAAATGTTGAATTAACAGAGTTTTTTGTGAGATATATATATATATATATATATATATAGAGAGAGAGAGAGAGAGAGAGAGAGAGGGGGGGAGAGACAGAGAGAAAGAGAAAGAAAATGGGTAAGAAAAATCACTCAAAACTGCATTATGTGATTAGATAAAAAAGATCACATAGCCGTGCATTATCTCACAATGCCCACATGTCTGTACTACTTTCATCCCTCAGAACCCTTCCACCAGCAATGAGATCACTCCATACCTGGCACAAACAGGCTGCCACACACACCTGGCACACATTGGCCGCTGCCCACAACCATAAGTAAATCAACATAGCTGTCCCACACTGAATACAATTATCTGGTTGATGATGCCATACTTTTTATAGCTCAAATGTAACAAAAAAATGTGCCTGGTTGATCTTGCCATGTTAAGACTGTGTTCCATTAAATCACTTTTATTTTCATGTTGTAATGTAGTGTGACCAAGTGGTGTTCACTGCAGTAAAGGACATGGTGGCAAACCTTTTCAATATGGCACGTTTTACTCAGAACCTATGTAAAATCAGTTTTTATGTTAAAGTAAGTGAGATTTTTTTTAAAAGAAGCCACCGACTGTAGAGCAAAGAAAGCGACTGAATGGGTGGCTTCAGAACAGTAGATGCAAGCATGAGAGACTGTTATAGCAATGCTCGCTCTGACTTGCATCTAGACTTTTGAAGATGCTGACACTCACTCTCCTCGCTCTGTAGTTATTGGCTTCTTTTACAAAATCCTCACTTACCTTAACATAAAAAATGGACTTTACATAGGTTCTGAGCAAAATGTGCGTTATTGAAAAGGTTTGCCACCACGTCCTTTATTGCAGTGAACACCACTTGGTCACCTTACATTTCAACATGAAAGTGAAAGTGATTTAATGAAACACAGTCTGAAAATGGCAGGATCAACTAGATAAGTTATTTTTTAATCATTTCTTCTTTATACCTATAAAATCATGGCAGGATCAACCAGATTACCTACAGTACGTTAAATCAAAAACACTAATTTGTGCCAGTGCCAAACACAGACTACTTTCTGTCTCCCCTCAAAATATTTGGGGATATTTTATAAGACAGATAATCCACTACAGGGAGTGCAGTTGTGCTCTGATATACACATGCCTTGGGTGGTTGAACACACTTGGCCTGTGGCCTTGTGCATCACAACACACACATGAAGATAAGCCTATATTAGAGCATGACTGCATGCCCTGTAGTGGATTATCTCTAACATATTTATATACTGCATAAAAAAAATATATATATATATATATATATATATATATATATATATATAAAATTGGTAAGTGTGGTATACAAGGATATATACCTATTGAGGGGCTAATTAGTGCTATAAGGCCTCGAGCCCAAAGGACAAGTGGCTTTATTGCCCTAATTAGCACATGGATGGGTATACTTCTGAGTGTTCCACCTTTACCCATCATTTGTTGAATATAATACATTACGATGGTTATTATTAAGGAGATTGCTTTTTTAATCATGTTATGGCATCTGAAGGTCTCTTGCAGCAAGGAGAGAATGGTATGTAATGAGTGCAGGTAGGAGACTGGGAGATTTCTTGGTTTGGGAGGGATTTGTGTGAGTGTCTTTTTTCCAGGTTCTTTTGCAGCTTGCTTATTGGTTTGACTAGCTTCCTAATGCTGTGTTAATTGTGTTATTAGTGGTATCCCATAGGGTTTAATGTAAATCAAGTGTGTACTTTTAGTGCAGGTACAGTATATAGCTGTAATTGATTGATTAGTACAGGTATATAGCCTTAATTGATGGATCAGTCACAGGTATACAGCAAAATAAATGATGGCCCTTTCTAAAGGAAAAAGTTCCCATTCATGTATTATATGCCTGTATATTTCATGGTGTCACTAAAAATATCAGATTTTTGTGAGTGCTTTCAGAATCTAGTGACATCACAGTGGCACAGCCACAGGTGAGGTCATTACTTGAAAGCATGAATGAAAATAAAGGTGATGTTTTAAGTGATACCATGTCATATTTGAGTTATGAATGGCTTTTTTTCTGTTTGTGAACAGATGCAGGTACAGGCTTTGTTAGAGATTTGTGCATGTTTATCTTTTTATTTTATAACATTTTGTGTTGTACTGTTTGTGCTTCTCAAGTGTACTTCCACCTTGTTCTGCCCATTGATCCACTGTTGTTATTTGTCCCTGTTGTCATGGCACCGTCAAAATCATGACAATTAATTTTCACTGTCAGCTTGTGAATGTTTGAAAAGCTGGTTCCAAATCAAGATCCAGTTGGAGTTATGGATTTTACAAGTGATGACAGGTCAACTGAGAAAATAAATGCTGACCAGAGGATAACTGAGAGAATGATGGCATGACAGGGCAACTGAAAGACTAGCCCATCCTAGAAACCCAGGCACCACCTGCCACCAAATCAACACTGCATACACCAAATGAATGCTGAAAGAATTTCTCATATATTCAAAAGTGTGCTTGAAGGACCCCACAAACAATAACTGGTGTTGCCTACAGAGTCATCAGGGAGTCACAGGAACAATAACACTGATGTTACCCACCAAATAATCATATGTTGAGCTACCTCATGAGATATACTATGTATACCATGGAATTTTAAGTTTCTGTGATATAAATGGTAAAAAGCTACAGAAGAAAAAAAGTTCAGACTGTAAACTGTGCCACTCTGCTCAATGGCTAAACATGAGGAATGTGAATCTATAATAATCGGAAGCCATATACTGTGGCTTTTGATCATTATGCCACTCCATAGTTTTCAAAAGCAATATGGCATCTCACATGTGAGAATACATTTCTTTTTTTTAATTTTCCATTCTTTATTTGTTATCAGATAATAGTACAGAACAAAGTAAATCAAAATACAAACTGCAGATTTACAAAAATAGAAAAAGGAAAAAGTTGGGCAAAAACTGCCCACAAAGCAATGGAAATAAATGTAAAATTAAAGTAGTACAACAATATACCACCCCTACTCCAACACAATACATGAAGACCATACTGTAATAAAAGACAAATACAAACTATACCTCACAGAAAGGGTGAAATAATACAGCAGCAAAAAAGAGTAAAAAATACAACTGCGTTAGATTACCTTATATACATTATAATGACTAAATGGCTATACCAAACCATACTTTTAGAGTAGACAGCTATGATACAGGAAATGAAAGGTAATAAGATAAAAACTTGAATCAATGCATAAATAAATAGATAAATGAGTGAGTACACAAAAAGATGAGTAAGTGACTGTGAACATATGGACTCGCTCTAGAAGTTTATGTTAACAATAAGCTGTGTAGTTTCACCAAATCGTTTTGAAAATATGAAGGTTATTATTAATACTTGCAATTAATTTACTGAGTTGTAGATTGTGTAAAATATTTGTAGACCATTCCTTAAAAGTAGGAATATCTATGTCTAACCAGTGCCTAAAGATTATCTGTTCAGTGGACATCGCTATTAAAGGCATCATAGCTTTATCCGATTTATTATGTAAAGTGTCATGAATCCCATTGATACAACCTTCAAGATGGAATGTTCATGGCATATTTAGCTCATCTATAACCCTGTTTTGGACGTCATCCCAAAACAGTCATGCCAATGAAAAACTCCATAAGATATGACTCAAAGATCCAGTGTCAGTATCACAACAGGTACATTTATCTGATTTCAAAAATCCACTTCTAAATAATTTACAAGGTGTCATATAAGCAGTATGTAGAAATTTGAATTGTATCATTTTCAGATTATCCAAATATTATTCCAAATTCAAGTCCGGTCCTTAGAATTATTTTCCAATTCTAGATGCCAGTATGAGGGTTGGACTGGTACATCAGAGAATTTAATGGATAATAAGATATATTAACAATAGGATGTAGGCTACTACTAACATTTGTGAGTACATGGAAAACTTCATGGTAGTCCATAGTGAAGGAAACAGACAAAATGTGAAACAAGAGGAATTTTATCAAAAAGGTGTGTAATGTATTTTTACTAATTCTAAGGCTTTCCAATATTTCACTAAAGGGTAGTAGAAATCTATCCTTTAATAATGAGGCCACTGTTAAAACTTTAGCTTCAGGAAACCAAGATTTTATATAAACATTCCTGTATGGTTTGAATTTTTAGTTATTAATAAGAGGTTGATTTATGTCATTAGAAAAATTAATATCTAAGAAATTGCCAACTTGATTATGTACTTTCGAAGAAATGCCTATTACCATATTTTAAGAGCCAGAGTCAAGTTAGTAGCTTTCATATATAACATGGCTATGGGAGAAATGTACATTTTTTTAAGAAGAAATAGCTCTATATCAAGTCAAATTGGTTTATAGCTGCTTTCCTTGCCAGCAGGAGAAAACCATTTAAGATATTTATTAATGTGGGTAGACATACAGTATACTAGATTATAAAATTAGGGACTTTGATACCTCCTTATGATTTGGGTAGCATTAGTTCATTTAAAGCAATTCTAGCAAGTTTATTTTGTCATACAAACTCATTTATTAAAGCCTGTATAGGGACAAACCATTTTAACAGAAAAAATAAAGTTAACGTATTAAGAGGGCAAACATGTCTGGAAAAAATATTCATTTTTACAATACTTACCCTACCACAAAGTGAGAGAGGGAGCAATTTCCATCTATTAATATCCTGTTTTACTTTATTAAATAAATTATTAAGATTCACATTAATGATTTGGGTATTATCTTGTGAGAGATAAATTCTCAAGTACTTAATATGATTAAGTGTCCAAAATAACCCTAAGTTTATGATATCTTTTTTGAATAGAATTCCATTTAAAATCATAACCATTGTTTTTTCTTTGTTTAACTTGTAATTAGACATTTTACTAGCATCTTGAATTATTCCTAGGGCTGCCAATACTGAATCCTTGAGATTAGAGACGTATACCAGCACATCATCAGGATATGCCTAATGTTTTAGGTGAAAAGGGCCTACCCTAATGCCTTTAATATGAGGATTATTGTTTAAGAAATATAAAAGAGGTTCAAGATTGAAATTAAAGAGGTCAGGGGATAGTGGGCAACCTTGATGTGTTCCACAGAAAAAAAACTGAATTGGGGATGAGAGTATATCATTGCAGACATGTTTGCTGTGTTATGGGGCTATAGAATTCATAACCAATCAGTAGACATATTTGGAAAACCAAATATTTTAAGTGTTGTCATAAAGAAGTCCACATACCTCTTTCATACTTAAAGAGGACAGGAAATGATTTCTAATCTGCAGCAGTTTATGACATTCCCATTTGTACAAATTATATCCATAAGCCTAAATGATCCATATGTAACTGTGCCTGCATAAAAAGTGATGTGAAAAACTACATTTTACATTGTTTTGTTTTATGGGCAACATTCTGTTACAGTTCTCTTCATGGAACTGATGATCTGGAATTTTATCTATGTCATGGTTTGAGCACAGAACTCTAAACATGGTTCTGCTAGGACAATAGCTCATGTTTAGCATTCTGTACTCAAACCATGACTTAGTAGAAACTCCAAATTACTGGTTCCATGAAGGGAACTATGCAGAATGTTCTCCATAAAATGGAAACAACTGATAACATAATTTTTCACATCAGTGTTTATTCGGGTACAGATCAATATGGCTTATTTAGAGGCAAGTCTTTAATTTCTGTTAGTGGTAACATTACTAACAGCTGCTAATTAGCACATATTTCCTGTCCCCTTTAAACCCTCTCATTGTTTTTGCTTTTGCTAATCCCTGTCACATTGTACAACTTTTCCCTAAACATATATTATTCCTGAAGCTTTACAATGTATATGTCTGTAAATAATGTCTCTCTTCTGAACCTGTAAATATGATAGCGCAGGATATTAATCTCTAAGTATTTTATCACCTATGTTATTCTCTCAGCACTTATTATGGTTACTAGTCTCAATAAGCTAAATATTGTCCCTGTATTGCCATGTTACTCCTGTTTTACCTGCACATTACTATGTCCGATGTTTGTGTCAATTGTGTTTTGCTGTTTGTATCCTCGGGTTATCACTGAAAAGGGACTGCATGGTCTCAGTGGACCTACCGTCACCAACATTCAAATAAATAAATAAATACATTTACCCTATCAAATGCTTTCTCCACATCCAGGGACACCAGAGCTGCAGGGGACCTAGAATCCCTGGAGGTGGAGAAAACCTAAGACAATTTCCTGACATGATCAGAAGCTTGTCTAGAAGACATAAAGCCCACTTGTTCTCAACAGAAGAAAGGTTTCCATGTACTCTTAATGCTCTGGGCCAATATGGATGTCAGAATTTTCATATCACAGTATATGAGTGAAATAGGATGGTAGCTACTTATCCTTTATCTAGGTTTATCTGGCTTTGGAATGAGAATTATTAGGGCTTCTAAAAATGTATAATCATTAAAACCATATGTTAGAATTTATATGTATAAAGATTGTGAAATGGGTCAAGTTCTTTGAAAGTTTTGTAAACATTTGTCATAAATCCATCTTGGCTGGTTGATTTATCAAATCTTAATTTGTTGATTGCCTCAATAATTTCTTGACTACTAATAGTAGGTCTAATTAAATCCTTAGCTTGTATAGGGTTAATTTGGGGACAGTTAAAATTACTTATGTAATTTTTGATTTTGGTCTGCGAAGGAGAATTGGAGATAGGGCCATACAATTGGTTATAAAAAGCTTTAAATTCTAACAAATCTCTCTGAGGTTAGTTCTAATCGAACCTTCCATCTCTGAAATAATAGAAACAGTGTTTTTAGAAATTTCAAGATTTTTAAGTCTTTTGGCAAGAAGTCCACTAGTCTTTTCTCTCAAATCAGTATATTTGGCTTTTGTTCTAAAATTAAGGTACTTCACTTTTCCTTTAGCTAAAGTTTCATATTGGTCCTTACATCTCTGTAGTTCTTGAGATACTTGTTCTAAGGGAGAGTTAGTAACTTGATTTTCTAATTGTTCTATTCTAGTAAATAAATAAATAATGTATCTTCGCCTGATTTTGTGTTTTTCATTTCAATGAAAGTCTGATGAATTCTGCCCTAATATAACATTTACAAGCTGACCAAATAATACCTATTTTGTCCATTGAATTGATATTAACTTCCATAAAATTAGTAATTAGGGAAAGGAAAAGCATTGTTTAACCAGGAGTAGCACACTAAGCGAGCTTGTTTCAGATAAATTAGCTTATTAATATGCTTATGATAAATTCATCCATAAGGAGTTGGTTATTCTAATGCCATATATATTGTTTAATAAAACTGAAATCCATAGTGTGCTTTATCTAAACCAGGGAATGGTCTGAAAGAATTCTCATCCCGATCTGGGACTCTATGATCACTTGGTTTCACTTTGTGTCTCTAGACAAAAGATGGCTATAAGCCCATTTAGACTGTCGCCAACACCATGTGGGTGAATTATGCCCTTATTAACTGTTTATCTAGTCTAGTTTTGAAAGTATCAAATGTCTCTGAATTCATCAATTCCCTTGGTAACCTGTTTCAGGCTGCAGCTGCCCTCAATGTAAAGAAATATTTTCTTTTATCAGTGTTTGCCTTTCTGATTAGAACTCGCTTATCATGGGATCACAGGATCTGGATTCTATTGTATACTACACCACACATAGATGTTAACTCTTTATCCTTAAGTATTTTGTATAACACAAAAACTCCCACCCTTTTCCATCTATCTTTGAGTCTGGTCAAACCTGTTGCAGCCAGTTTGAGTATTTTAGTCTACTTAGGTGAGGAATGAGCTAGGTGGTTCTCCATTGGATTTTCTGAACTAAATCAATATTTTTCATCAGATAAGGACTATTAAGGGGTGGGGGCATAGTCCAGATAGGGGCGGATATAGGTTTTGTAAAGTGGGAGGATACATAGTTCACTGTGATTTACAAATGTATGCTGGACACAAGTCAGAAGTCTGCCAGCACTTTGTGTTATTTTATAACACTGATCTTGTGATGACAACTTGTTATTAACTATGACCCCCAAGTCACATTCTTTATCCTCCACCTGTAGAATTTTACCATTCAGAGTGTAGGTGTACACAGGGTTATTTTGTCCCATATGCAGAACCATGCACTTATCCTGGTTTAAACACATTCTATTTCCTTTATCCCACAGTTCAATATTTTTAAATAATTCACAAAGGAGTAGTAACTTGTGATGGTGCAGACCCCACCCTCAAGTATGGTATCTCTGCAAACTTGGTTAAATGATAGTATATATTTATTTGGATCACTGATGAAAAGCTGAAATAGAACTGGTCAAGGACTGATCCCTGCAGTACCACATCAATCTCCTCATAGAGATGGCCATTTATTCTGACACATTGGAATCTATCACCAAGCCAGTTTCTAATTAATTTTATCAGACTGCTATCCAACCACATATTTACCATTTTTTGTAAAAGTTCATAGTTCAGGATGGTATCAAAAGCATTCCTGAAGTCTAATAATATTACATCCACCGAGCTATTCTGATCTATGTTCATACTTATCTTACTATAAAAAGTTATAAGATTGGTAGTAAAGATCGTCCACTAGTAAAACCATGCTGATATATGTCCTTCATTCCTATAGACATTATTTCATGTTCTATTATCTGCTAATTAGCCACTCTCAAATTTTGCTACAGACTGATGTCAGACTTATTAGCCTGTAAACCTGACCCTTGCTGTTTTTTTTCTATGGCTGTGGGTGGAACCTACAGCCATCTTGCTATCTGTAGCTGGAAAATGGAGTATCGTGGAACACATGTTTTGTACTTTTCAATGTATCCTTCCATGTCAACTGAAATAAAATACTCCCTTCTTTCTGTTAAGAATGTTGAAAACATAACTCCAAGCTGTTTATCAGATGCCATTAGAAACTAAAACTGCTTGTTAAATATTTTAAAACTGGAGACTTGTTTATCCCTTTGGAATGCAACAACTTGCACATATAAATACTTACCATTTAAACAGCTTCTTCCAACTAGTTTCACTTGGGAATGTATTGTCTTTCAAGGAAGATTCATACCTCATAAATGACATTCCTTGCCCAGCAAATCTATGATTTACACTGCTTTTTAACCTCTAAAGACACTATCAGATAAGCACTGTCTCAGACATATGCCAGGTCATCAGTGAACTACCCATATTAAATATGTAGCAATCAGCAGCCATTTTCTACTATACTATACTATACATTTTCTACCATACTTAAAGCAAACACACATACACACCATCCCCATGGCTACAACACACACTATTCAAAATAAATGCTGCATTCTAATATGTTATAAAACAAGAAACTGTTTGATTATGTCAGTGAACACAGTGAAGTTCAGTTTAGAGTAGATTTCCTTTAAATATTTCTTATTCTGTATTTTGTATCCTGGACACACACACACACACACACACAACACAGAACATATTGCCTTTTCATGCTCTTGATCCTAGTTAGGCATGCTTAGTATTTCATATGTCCCTGCTCCTCCAGGTCACATCTGTAAATGAGATTTTTATATCTCTATGTTTACTTTGTGACACAACTTTAATAAATAAATGAACAAAGTAGATGATACCTTTTATTTGACCTATAAGACATTTTCAGAACACACACCTTCAGGCTATATAGAACCCTTCTTCAGGTGATGCCAGTGTCTAGAAAAGGCATGCCTTTTATATGGTGCACATTGCAGTCTACCACTAGCAATTAACATAAATAAGAAACAGTAGTATGACTAATGATAGGATGGCTTTTAGGTGGTGTTAAAAGTGCCTGTATGATAATGTAGCTAAATCAATAAAATGATTTCTAAAATTTCATTTCAGGGATTTTATTCTTTATTACTACACTTTCACCTATCTTTAGGATCAGATGCTGTTATCTTTGATGACTTGTACAACACTCAGTCAGACTGGTGGACTAGAGGCTCTACACTGCATTCGGTTTATAGTTATAAACTTATTTCTGAGATATCTTATTGTTTCTTGGAGGAGGAGAAGGCTAACTCACATTTGTCCAAGTTCAGGAAGGTCCAACATGAGCTTGAGGAAACTGGGGAACGTGTTGATATTGCCAAATCAAAAGTCAACAAACTCAGAGCAAAAGCCGGACATTGATGGCAAGGTGAGATATTAGAATCTTAGTTTGTAATACATTGAAAGAAATAGAAACATAGAATCTGATGCCAGATAAGGACCACTTGGCTATCCAGTCTGCCATTCCTCCCTACCTACACTATTATTGCAAACAGTAACCAAGATCCTTTCCCTTTGTTTTCACTATGATTCCCTTATGCTTATCTCATGCATTCTTAAACTCCACCACTGTTTTCACCCCACCACTTCTTCCATTCCAGGAAACCACTATACTTTCTGTGAAGAAGTACTTTCTTACATCTCTTCTGAATTTACCTCTCTCCAGCTTCATAGCATGTTCTCGTGTTCTTGAACACTTTTCCTTCTGAAAAATACTTCCTTACTGTACCTTATTTACCCCATGAGGTATTTTTATTTATTTATTTATTGAAAAGTTTCACCAGGTAAGGTACACTAAACAAACAAGTTGCTCATCTCCTGGCATGACCTGGGGGAGAGGGTGATGGGAGTTACATAGTATCAGTGAGTACACACAAATTACAGAATAGCATAAGAAACAAACATAGGTGACAAACGATTTACACATTAGCATGAAAAGCAAATAATTACAGGGCAGAATAGTTAATCCTGTAACAGTGAGCTTGTGGTGAGACAGATATTGGATAAAGTAATTGCAAGTTTGACCAATGGCCTGCACTACTCAGACTAAGTAGCACAATGCAGCATAAGAGATGAAATAGCAATGTGGTAGAGAACTGAGCTAGAGACCAGGGCTAGGCCGACAGGCTGAGGAGATAGACCAATTGAGAGAGAGAGAGAGAGATGATTGCAACAATCACACACAGCTGGAGCTGAAACAGGCTGTAAAACTATAAGTGCATTGATTTGGTTATGGTTAGGCAAACAGGGCATCAGTCAGGATGTGGGACTAGGAAGGGGGGAGCTGGGGCAAGTACAATTAACAGAGAGGAAATTATGTAGAGCTTGATTTAATGAGCCAGGAGGAAGAGCATTGGATTTGTGTAGGAAGAGCATTCCACAGTTTAGGGAGACGATAGGAGGAGACCTGGCCATGTAAGGTGGATCTCCAGGGAACAGTCAGAGTTCTGTGGTCATGGGATCTTAGAAGTTGAGAGGGAGTGGGTGGGGGGGAGCTTAAGGAATTAAGATAGGGAGGGAGTGTACAAAGTCAGTACTTAGAGATGAAATTAGCACAGCGATGCATTTGCCTATTTGATAGGGATGGGAAGGCTAAAGCTTGGTACAAGTGACAGTGGTGGGTAAGGGGAGGTGCATCCAGAGCAAACCGACAGAAGGAGATGTAAAGTGTATCCAAGTTAGCTAAGGAGGTGGCAGGAGCAGAGCAGTAGACGATATCGCAATAGTCAAAAATCAGGAGGATAATTTTTTGGACCAGTTCACGCCTCACCTGGGGCGGGAGGCAGAAGCTGTTTCTAAATAAGGCTCCAAGTTTAGGGCAAAGCTTTTTTATTATGGCATCTATATGGGCCAAGAATGTGAGATGTTGATCCAGCCAAATGCCCAGATACCTGAAAGACTTCGTGGCAACTATAGTTGCCCCGTCGAGAGTAGTGAAGGTGGGGGCAGATGGGAGCCTTGACAGTTTCTGACACATGCTGAATGTCATAGACACAGTTTTCTTGCATTAAGGAAGAGTTGGTGAGATTGAAACCAGCTCTGGACATTATTGAAATCACGTTGGAGCCTGGAGGTGACATCCAAGGCTAAGACCCTGACGAGAAAGAACAATATCATCAGCATACATATGTATAGAAGATGAGGTACAGATGGATGGAAGATCATTCAGAAAAATGGAGAAGAGAATCAGGCCTAGTATGGACCCTTGGGGACCCAGAGCATATGGGTAGAGGAGGGAGATGTAGTCGGATATTTTTACCGACTGTGAGCAGTCATTTAGGTATGCACTGAACCATTTTATGGTGTGTTCAGACAGCCTGGCTGATGAGAGGGAGCACAGCAGGAGGGAGTGGGAAACGGTGTCAAAAGCTTTAGCAAGCTCAATAAAAATGGCAGTGGTGATGTGACCGTAATCCATTCCTGTCAGGATCGCATCAGTGATTCGAAGCAGTGAGGTAGTAGTTGAGTGATGTTTACAGAACCCAGATTGATATTGAGTGAAGAAATTAATGTCAGAGAAGTACAAGGACAGTTGGGCTAGGACTAGATGTTCTTGTAGTTTGGCTAACATCGGGAGGAGTGATATAGGGTGGTAGTTTCCAAGGGAGGAGGAGTCACCACACTTTGGGAGAGGGAGGACGAGTGCATGTTTCCATCCTAGGGGAATTTCAGCCAATTGAAATGAGAGATTGAGAAGAGCAGTCAGTGGAGGAGCAATGGCAGAGGCAGACAGGTTTAGTAACTTTGGGTCCAGTCCATCAGGGGAGCTACCTTTGCTTGGGTTAAGGGCTTCCAAGGCTGTCAGCATGTCAGTTGTCAGGATTTTAGAGAAGGAAAGACTGTGAGGTGGGGCTGGTGGACTTCTACTAGGAGTGGAGGTCGACTGATTTAAGGTTTGGAGGGAGCCTAATAGAGCAAAAGCGCATGAGGTAAAGTGCAAGTTGAAAACTGTGGCAATGCTAGGGTGGTCAGAGATGACAGTATTGTTTATTTGGGGGGGAGAGACTGCGGGGAGAAAAGTGAGTGAATTACTTTCCAGAATTTGGATGGGTTATTTATATTAGAGTTAAAGGTAGAGCTGAAGTACTCAGCCTTGGCCAAATGAGTGGCTTTTGTGCATTTGTTTCTGAGGAACTGGTAGGCCTCGTAGTCTTTAAAAAGCTTTGTACTTTTATGGAGCTTTCAGGCTGCATCACGTGCCCTTTGGCAAGCAATGAGTTCTGGAGAGATCCAGGGGAGGTGGTTTCTCGGACTCGAACACGGCGTAATGATGCGTGTTGATTCCAGACTTCAAGGAATCAGTCTCTGAAGTAGTTGACCAAGACATCTAGGTTGCTGGCAACAGATATGGGTGCCCAGTTAATGTTGGTCAAATCATTACGAAGCGGGGCAATGTTCAGGGATTTGTACAAACGGATTTGTAGAGTTTTATAGGGGACTTTGACTTTGTGAACTCTACGCAGCAGAAAAGTCATGCAATGGTCACTGAAGGCATCTGCTAGAGTACCAGATTTAATGACCCTATGGGTGTGAGTGGTAAGGGCCCAGTCAATGAGGGAATGGTTTCCCGTCTTGTGGTTTAGCCTAGTCGGGTCTTGGATAAGTTGGGTTAGGTTGAGCACATGTATAGCATTTAGCACTTTGCTGGGTATGGTAGTTAAATTTATGTTGAAGTCACCCACAATATATAATTCACCAGCAGTAGAGTAGCTAGCTAGGGTGGCTATGAGGTCAGTAGCAATTCTGGGTTGTCAGCCAGGACAGCAGTAGGCACCTGCTTCAAAGATAGGTTTGGAGAAGGGAGAGAGATTTGCAACAGCGGGCCTCGACCTTTGGTATAGCACTAGAAAGATGGTCCTGACATGATATTGTGAAGCCAGGGAGAGTAAGAGATGAGTTGCAGATTTTTTTATTTAGCCAGGATTCGGAAATTATTATTATATCAGGGTTGAGCGTAGCCACCAGTGGCTGTAGCAAGTCCACTTTAGGGAGGAGACTATGTATATTGATATGTAGTATTTTTAGGCCATTTGGTAGAGCTGTGAGTCATGGCTCAGGGCTATCTGCTGGAGGTGGTTGAGCTGGGCCAGGGTTGGGGTTTATGTCACCAGCTGATAAGAGTAGGAGGGCAATAATAATATAATGCAGCTTTGCACTCTTGAACCAGGAGGGGTTGTGTACCAGTCAGGAGCTGGGGCTTTGACTAATAGTTAAGGGGGGCCAGGAGCTAAGCAGCCATATAAGAGTAATGTACATAGGCAGCTGGACAAGAGAGGAGCTGGGGCGAAAGGGTGAGTGAGACCAGGATATAGGAATGGGAGAGGGGAAATTAACCTGATTGTAAACAGGAAAAGGGATGGCATTATGACTCTGAGGAGGAAATAAGGGATTAGGGGACAGAGGGGGAGAACAAGCACTACGAACACCAGAAGGATGAGGTTTAAAGTGGAGGGCAGCATCTTGGATTATTTAATTGGTATCTTTTTTTTATTTTGTAGCTAGATTATTTCAGGCCCCAGAATTAAACCAGAGTATCAGGTTTGTGTGAGATAGGGCCAAACAGGATAAACCTGAGTGCACAGGAGTGCTGTGCTGAAGTAGTGGTCAGGGAAGGAGAAGCTAATCAGAAATAATTAGCTGTACTGTCACACTAAGTCCATTTGAGCAGCAGGGTTCTGAGAGAGGCAATGAAAATAGGGGCAGTAAGAGGAAGAAGGGCCATACGTGTATTCAAAGGAGGCCTGGGAGGGGTGGGGGAGAAAATTACCAGAAGAATATTAGCAGAGTAGGCTAAGACAATAAGCTGGTATAGCCAAATAGGAAAAGGCACACCAATTGGGTGAGCCGTGCTGACCGGCCGTCCAATCAGGTGCCGGTAGCAAAGAAGCTGCAGCCAATCAGAGCAGCGCTGGAGCATGCTTGAAGCAGTGGTGAATACCTGGAGAGCTGGTTAGGGGGCGAGTTCCACCAGGGCGGCAGGAGCTGTAGCGTCCCATCGGCAGTGGCCGAGAAGGCGCTGCCTTTCTGAATTTGAAAGCACCTCTTGGGGCGCTCAACAGATCTAGGGAAGGAAGGAGAGGGTAGGTTAAAATATAGGTTTGTCAGCAGTGTATTGAAGAGAAAAAAATAATTAAATGGGAAGCGTGGGAGACTGGCGGCAGACTGACCATAGGGGGTAGAGGTGATGGCAAGAGACAAAGGAATAGTAAATGGAGTAGGCAGGGGATGGGCTGCAATGAGACAAAGGGAGGGAATGTAGAGAGAATATCTCAGATTTAAGCAGTGTGGAGCGGTGGGGTCAAGTATGAGCAGGCTTTGTGGCTTGCAAGCAGGAGAGGAAGAGATAATTAAAAGGTGGAGGTGGAGGAATAGTACAGAAAAATACAAACAAGCAGAAGGAGAATAGTGAGGTTTGATAAATGAGAGGGAAGACAGAGCAAGCTGAGGGTCACAGTGCTAAGGATATGTTGGCTAAGCTAGGCAGTAAGCAGACATGCCATACAGGCTATGGATTAACAGATTTGTAGGTGCTAAAATTACAGCCAGTCTTCAACTAGTAAACCAAGGAGCATCTTGAGACACTAACAGGCAGGCATAAGCATAAAGTTAAAAAAAATCACCAGAAGAAATATTAGCGGAGCAGGCTAAGGCAATAAGCTGGTACAGCTGAACAGGAAAAGGCGCACCAATCGGGTGAGCCATGCTGACCGGCCATCCAATCAGGTGCTGGTAGCAAAGGAGCTGCATTCAATCGGAGCACTGCTGGAGCGCGCTTGAAACAGTGGTGAATACCTGGAGAGCTGGTCCGGGGGCGAGTTCCACGAAGGCGTCAGTAGCTGTATTTAAAAGTCTTCATCTTATCCTACTCCTTCCCTCTCTTCCAGGGTTCACATGTTAAGGTCCTTTAGTTTCTCTTCATAGAGCCTTTGATGCAGACCCTGAACCATTTTTTTTGCCCTCCTCTGGACTGCCTCCATTCTGTCAATGTCCTTCCAGAGTGGACACACCAGGAGAGGTAGACAGAGTGAGAGGGGATCTAAAGAAGCTGGAGGAGTGGTCAAGGAACTGGCAGCTCGGATTCAACACACAAAAATTCAAAGTAATGCATATGGGCACAAAAGGCTGTGGGCAACATACAAACTGTGGCAGGGGCACTGACAGACACAGATCAGGAAAGGGACATGGGGTGTTTATCAGAGAGGACCTAAAGGTTGCAAAATAGTGTGATAAGGCATTGGCGAAGGCTAGCCAGATGCTGGGCTGCATGGGCAGAGGCATCACTAGCAGAAGGAGGGAGGTGATAATACCCCTGTGCAGATCACTGGTAAGACCACACTTCAGATACTGTGTCAATTCTGGTCTGTCCTATCTTCAAAAGGACATAGTTACAGTGGAGGTAGTTCAGAGAAGGATAACCAAAATGGTACAGGGCATGCATCTGAAAACATATGGGAAAGACTTAAGGAACAGAACAAGTACTCCCTGGAGGACAAGAGGAAGAGTGGGGATATGATAGAAATGTACAAATACCTCACAGGGAAAAAACATGCAGGAAGGTAACATTTCTCTAAGGAAAAATGCTCAAGAATGAGGGCTCATGCTATGAAATTAGAAGGGGTTCATAGGAAATGTGAGGAACCACTTCTTCACTGAGAGGGTGGTAGAAGAGTGGAATAGCCTACCAGCAGAGGTAGTGAGGTCAAAACTGTTATGGGATTCAAGAAGCATGGGATAGACACAGAGGATCATAGAACTAAAAAGGGAGGGGAACCAGAGGCAGAATACAGACTACAGTGTCACACAGGGAGTCTGAGGACACTGTTACCCTGTCTCTTGTCATCCAGGCAACTGTGGGGAATCGCAAATATTTTTCTTGCTCATTCATTTAGATTTTTCAACATATAAAGAGCACCAACAAACAGGGCAGGCTGCATTTCTCAGCAATGTACTTAAAGAAGCACTACACCTTCACATATTGTAAGAAAATAGGGCAGACTGGGTGGCCCATGAGGCCCTTATCTGCCAACACCTTCTATGTTTTAATGTTTCCATGAAAAGCAAAGGACAGGAATTTGGTTTTGTCACATTTCATAAGCACTGTATCCCAAAGTGTTTTGCAATACATGAACAGTGGACAGCATGTACGAGAGAGGTTAAGGAAAGGAAGGATAGTGGTAAGGTACAGAGAAAGAAAGAGAGAGAGAGAGAGAGAGAAAATTAAATACAGGAGTGTAAGTGACTTGCTCAGTGTCATGCAGTAAGAGGCTGTTGTGGATTCAAACCTGGTCTCCAGATTTATAACTCTGTACTCTGCCCAACAGCCTATACTGAGTTATATGTTTGTTCATTGACCAGCTCCATTTCCACCCAGTGCAGTGATCCCTGAATAATTTAAGTGTCTGGCAGATGTAACATTTGTTGGCCACTCCTGGCATTTCCCAAAAGACACTTCTACTGGACTGTGTGAATGCACTATATATGTAATACGCTATGAATGTTTGCTGCACGTGCTTGCAGTACAAATCAGAGGAGTATGAACAAGAAAGTGATACCTAGAAAGTGATACCAGCTAAAGTAACCTTACCCAAGGCTTCAATTACAGTTTGAGTGGCATAGCAAGGATGCTTGGCAGGCAGTCACAGAAAGACACAGGCTGAAAAGGTTTATAGTCACTCAGATGGATAAATCTATGTTAATGTTTTCAATTTTGCTAAGGACCTGGGAATAAGAAATCATAAAAAAAGATATGTCACGTCACAAACAAGTTTGAAGCATTCTATTCCCTTTAGGGCTCTGTTCCAAAGGTTACATTTGATGTAACTTTTAATATTACAACTGAGGGTGTCACAAAGAAATTGGTTTGCTTTTTGAGTCCCAGCCATATATTTGTTTCTGTTAAACACTATTTTTAACCGAGTTTTGCTTTCCAACCACCCATTTATTGGGGAGTATTACCTCTGCACCTTGCCTTCCAATCAGGAGAGCAGGTGATCAGTTTCTTTTGCAACTGGCAGCAGAGCTTCTCTGTGGTCAATATCAGGGTGCCATGTGCTATGCGGAAAGTTCCTCTTTCAGTGGGAACCAAGGACCTCCATGTCTGCCTACTGGAAAATACAGGTCTTCTGATGGTACGGCAGAGTGCTGGTGCCACACCATTGTGTTGGCCAAAGTACCACATAACCACATGGAGATATGTACAATAAATTAATTCAAGATGTATTGCCTGTGACAGGGTGACTCCTGTCATGGGTGGGTGCCCCAGTAAGGAGATGTAGGTCTTCCCTTACCCCACCCCCATGTAGTGCTAACTGTAGGAGTAAAGTGTTTTAGTGCATTTAAAGAAATAAAATGCATGAGAAAATGCATTTAGTGCATAAAATGGGGAACAGAGTACTGCAGTGCAGCCACATACATAAGAAAAGTAATGGTTTATAATAATTATCCCAACAGTAAATGCTGCCTGCTATATAAAGTGCAGATTGTTAGAAAGGAAGTAAACATGAATAAAGTGCCTCAAATTCCTGAAGTACTATTTAAGGTGCTAAATGCATAAAAGTGCAAGGTGCTTGTGTAAAAAAAAATAGATTGTTTAGCACATGCTTTATAAGGGGCTTGTATTGCCTTCACAAATGCCAAATGGCTGCTAGATTTGAAGTGCGGAATGCTTTAACCAAGCTGTTTACTGGAGGTTGAATAATGTACTCATGGGCTTTAGGAATATAAATGTGTTTGTATATGTACCCCTGTAGGCAGGGCCGGTTTTAGGACTTTGGGGGCCTCCAGCAAACTCTATGACTGGAGCTCCACAGGTGGGCGGGGCCCCCTCCCAGTAATCTTTCTACAATCAAAAGCATATAGTTAAGGAACCAGAGCTCTCCCTGCTCCATTACCTCCCCTTCCCACTCTGTTGCATTAAATGTCTGCATTGTCCATATAATCCAATATGCTTCCTTATTGTAAATTGTTGAGGGGTTCTTAGTCTCATCATCCAGCTGAATTATGATTAAGCCTGACCACTACAGCAAAGTGACCACCTCCATTGGTCAGGAACAAATATTATGGTTATAAAATTGGAGGGGTTCTTAGTCTCATCATTCAGCTGAATTATGATTAAGCCTGACCACTACGGCAAAGTGACCACCTCCATCGGTCAGGAAAAAACATTTTATCTTGCCTTTAAGACCTGATGCCCTCCTGCTTTCAGTCTTGTGGGGTAAACCACACTCCAGCTTTATTATTAGAAAGTATACTTAGAATGGCAGAAAAGAGGAGATATTGCTGATGGGTCATCTGAATATGCCAGATGTCAACAGCCACTTCTAGAGTGGGGTTATTCTAGATGCCCTACAGGGGCATGCCTTAGACAACTAGTATTGGAGCCCACTCGAGAGGAACAATCTTAGACCTCAAATGGAGATGAAGAGGATCACAGATGTAGAGTGGGTAGCCATCTGGGAACTAGTGACCATTGAACAGTATGGTTCACAATAAACACAGCAATAGAGTCAAGCCATACAAGCGCAAAAGTACTGGACTTCAGGAGGGCTGACTTTGCCAAAATGGGCAAGTGCCTAAGAAATGCACTAGCAAATGGGCAGGAAGGAGGGGTGGAAGAACAATGGGGAATAATAAAAACTGCCATCACAGAGATAACAAGCCTTTGTGTGAAGCAAATTAACAAAACAAAACGATGTAAGAAACGACTATGGTTCTCAAAGGAGGTGGCAGTGAAGGTTCAAGAGAAAAAGAAAGCATTCAGAAAGTACAAGGAATCACAGAAAGAGCAGGACAGAGAATTGTATCAGTTAAAGCAAAAGGAAGCTGGGAAGGCAGTCAGAACAGCAAAGGCCCAAACTGAGGAAAAGACAGCCAACTCAGTTAAGAAGGGGGATAAAACTTTTTAGGTACATCAGGGAGCAAAGGAAGACTAAGGGAGGGATAGTGAAGCTTAAAGGGGAGGAGGGTGGGCAGAGGGTGACTGAAAAGGCAGAGATGCTAAACAAATATTTTTGCTCAGTATTTACAAATGAAGAGGGGGTAGCTAAAAAAACAAACAATCGAAACACTCTGGATACAGAAGTTGATACCAGCAGATTTACAGAAGAAAGGGTTCTGAAATAATTCTTAAAACTGAAGGTGGAAAAAGCAATGGGGCCTGTTGGGATTCATCCCAGAATTCTAAAAGAACTAAGGGCTGAACTAATGACACCACTGACTACCCTCTTTAACAAGTCATGGGAGGATGGGGTGGTACCTGAGGACTGGAGGAGGGGCAATGTGATTCCCCTTCACAAAAGTAGGAGCAGGGCAGAAGCGTGAAACTACAGACCAGTTAGTTTAACCTCAGTGATGGGGAGTACACAATGGGGGTGAGATACTAACAACAGAAATGGAAAGGGACCTGGGGGTAGTCATATCAGATGACTAAAGGTGGCCAAGCAATGTGAGAGGGCAGTAAGGAGGCTGGGGGATATTGGGATGCATAGGAAGAGGCATCACTGGTAGAAAACAGGAAGTTGTTATCCCTCTGTACAGAAACCTGGTGAGACCCCATCTGGAGTACTGTGTGCAGTTCTGAGACCCAGTCTCCACAAGGACATAGACAAGATGTAAGCTGTCCAGAGGGCAACTAAAATGGTGCAGGGTCTGCAGCGGAAGACATATGAAAGAGACTAAAGGAGCCTAATATGTATAGCCTCAAGGAAAGGAGGAGAGGGGACACAATGAAACATTCAAGTACCTCAAAGGGAATCCAAGAGGGTAGCATCTTTCAAAAAGAGGTTGTGCAAGAACAAGGGGCACAATTTGAAGATGGGGTGGCTCAGAGGTAATGTAGAAGTATTTTTCCACAGAGAGGGTTGTGGATGCATGGAATGGCCTTCCGGAAGAGGTTGTGGAGTCAAAAAGGGTGATTGACTTCAAGCATGCATGGGACAGCCATAAGGCAATTCTGGGGGTGGGAGAAGAAAGAAGTAGGCTGCTGGTTAACTAGGATTGGCAGCTTATCCATTAGGTAGGAAATGGGAAGACTGGGTGGGCCAAGCGGTCCTTATCTGCTGTCAAATTCGATGTATGTTTCTATTGGACAGTATGTTCATAGATAAGAGGCTCACAGGGTTTACTGTGGAGCTCACCAGTTTGAAGGTTAGTTTTCCTCCATTCTAAGGTGTATAAGGGATTTGGCAAGCTCAGCCCAGGATTTGCAGTGAAATTGTGCATGAGTTTTAAAGCTTCAGAGGGACTTTCCAAACTTTTTTGTGGATGAATTCATTGATTAAGTCACTGTAAGGGAGACTTTTGCCAACTTCGTGCTCAATGGACAGCACTGCTAGCCCAGACAGTCTTTCTTGGCTCATTGATGACCTCAGATAAGTCTTTATCAGCTTCAGTTTTGAAAAACTGCATTCTGCTGTAGCCACAGTAACTGGTACCGTCAAAAAAATGCGCAACACCACATAGGCATTCATATAGATCTCATGTAGCTGGTTTCGAAGGAGAAAATTTAACACTTGTACAGGTGATGTATCATTCTCGACCATTCCTGCCAGGTTCCTAAGTTCAGGTGCAAGTTCATGAGCATCAAAGTCAGAGTGGTTAGTTGTGCTGTCTGTTAATTTTCTTTGAGAGCCTCACATTGTTTTATCAGGTCTTCTGTGGAAGCAGAATTTAGCATTTTTATGTTCGACAGAAATCCAAATGTTTTAGCAAACTTTGACATTTGCTGAAATCGTTCACTAAAGGACATCAGTGTGGTATCCAGTAGTGTGTTGAAAAACTCAACCTGAAAACTGAGTTTTGGGTCCTGCACTGCATCGTCGTGTCCTTCGTAATCAAATAGTCACTTGACCTTTCTGTGTCTTGTCTGACGGAATCCAGCTGGGACATCCAGTTCTGCAGCAATCTTGAGCCCTGTGCCAATGCGTGTTCAAACCCACTCTCTGTACTTTTTAAATATGTCAGTAGTTGAAACAAGCACCTTCACACAGGTTGATATGTCAACTGAAGCACTCTGCAATATCTTGCTTGCACGGTTCACTTCAAGCAGGACATCATACCAGATGATGAGACATACAATGAATTTGTATGAGAGGAGTTCAGCACAAAGTGACCTTGACTCTGCATATGTTGCAGCATCTTTGGCTCTTACAGACTCTGCAATCTCCTGCAAAGCACTCCTAAACTCTTGGAGCTGATAGCGAAGTGCTTTTACAGACTCTATGTGGCACTCCCACCGAGTCTCACAAAGTGGTTTTGGAGTGATCTGAACATGTTTTTTCAATATTTGCCAGTGGCTTGTTGAGGCAGAGCAAAGATTGTAGACCTTCTGCAAGCATCCAAAGAATGAGACAGCATGTCTTGATGAACGCGCTCCATCGCTAATGATGAGGTTCAGGCAGTGGCAAGCGCATGGCACATAAAATGCTCTGCAGTTCAGTTCTTTTATGCGAGCCTGCACACCAGCTCGTTTGCCTTTCGTGTTGCTCCCATTATCATATCCTTGCCCCCGACAGTTGCTGATGTCCAGATTATGTTGCTTTAAAGTCTGAAGAAAGGAGTCAGTCAGTCCTTCTCCGATTGTGTCATTGACAGGTATGAACCCCAAAAAAATGTTCCTTGATGGTGGCAACATTTTTTGAAACATCCACATGTCGAACAACAAGTGTCATCTGCTCTTGGTGGCTAATGTCAGGAGTACAGTCCAGGATCACGGAAAAATATCTGGATTCTTGTATCTGTAATGCAATGGTCCATACAACTGCACCTGAAATTAGTTGAATAATTTCATTTTGAATGTCCTTTCCCAAATAGTGGTCCATTATCTCCTTATTCTGAATCCGACGAATATGTTCAGCCATTAGTGGGTCAAACTTTGACAGGAATTCAACCTGCCCCAAAAAGTTTCCATTGCCTGGGGTATGAAGCACATCACTTGTGCCACGGAAAGCCATATTCCTCTCAGCCAAGTATTGAATAGTTGCTATGATACATTCCAAGACTCCACACCAGTGTATTACTTCTTTCTCTATTAGCAGCTGTCTCTTTTCATCCAATGTCTGGCTGCTCTTCAATCTTGTCTCCAGTTCCTTCCACTTTATCATGCTTGCTACATGTTCGGGTGCATGGTCATGGGAACTTAGAGCCTTTGACATTTCTCTCCATGCCCGATAACCTCTAGTCCGAAGAAGATTGTTTGAGTGTCCAAATAATTTGCAGGCAAAGCAGAACAGTGCATCCTTGGAGACAGAATATGTTAACCAAGTGCGCTTTACTCTCTCACCACTGGGCACAGTGCGAAAATAATTTTCTGCTGTGAATCTTCTTTTTTTCTCATTCACTGGGAACTGTGGCAGTATGACTTGAACAGGTCCATGTTTCACAGATGACACTCGTACCTCATCCCTTAGTGAGTCTGGCCAAGTTCCAAGATCCTCAAATGACATTTCAGAAGATCCAGCTAAATCACAGATGATGGTATCTATGCAGGTGGGCACAGTACTGACAGTGGCAGGTGCATTCCTGGTCTCTTCTGAAGGCAAAACTCCTGGAATGATATGTTGACAGGTGGTGGAAACAGTACAGACTGTGGCAGGTGCATTCCTGGTCTCCTCTGAAGGCAGAACTTCTGGGATGATGGTGGACACCATGTCTTCCACTACAGGAGTTGAAGGAACTTGTGCTCCAGGTTCAGGTGCTCTTTCAAGATCAGCTCCGCTTCTCAGGCTTTCACAGGAATGTGACGGGGTAGTAAAAAATGTCTCAATGGCACCTCTTTGCCACTTTGTGTCATCATCTCTCTTCTGGTGTAACTTTCTCTTCGCAGCTCCTGACAAATATGTGCGCTTCATGTTTTTAAACTGAAGGTGCAAAAAAGCAAATGCCATTAAATGTTTGCACCAGAATTTTCAAAATGTACTGCAGAGCAGCTTTGTACTTTCCCCATTCACTTAACTGGAAGCTGACTACATCAGGCATTTTAATTTTTGGCTTTGTGGATCCAGCAATACTTGCATTGGCCTGCTCTCTGTGAAGACTGGTTGTGTCATGCCCCCGGGAGTCCATGGCCTCTTTACCATTTTGCTACACTGTGAGAGTCCTGGTTCCTCATACCCCACGCAAGGATGATCACACCTCCACCCCCCACCCCTGAAGCCATGAGTCTTAGCTGGATATCCAAATTTGGGTGGAGAGATGTTGATTTTGCTGGACATCAACAGGTAGGCATGTTTACCAGTGGGACTGCATGTGTCTGTGCATGTCTGTGTGAGTTAGACTGAATACACACACACACACACACACACACACACACACACTGTATGTTCATGTAAATAAAATCAATTTTAACAGAAATTTGCTTGGCTGTTCTTTAACTACCACACACCACAGCTTAACAAACTCAGGAGACCCAAGTAAGTTAGAGGAGTGGTCAGGTGGTGGCAGCTGGGGTTCAATGCAAAGAAGTGTATGCACTTTGGGGTGAAGAACCCAAGAAGATAGTACTGGCTGGGAGGTGTTAAGCTGGGGATCACTTGAGGAGAAGGACCTGGGGTAATGGTAACAGGGACCATGGACAACACTGCCCAGTGCATGAGAGTGGCTGCAAAAGTGAACAAAATGCTGGGGTGCATAGCAAGGGGGTTTTCATCTAGGCAGAGAGAGGCAATTTTGGCCCCTAAACAGGTCACTGGTAAGGCTGCACTTAGAGTACTGTGTGCTGTTTTGGATGCCGTACCTAAAGTGTGATATCAGGCCACTGGAGGGGGTGCACGAGGGCAACAAAGATGATGTGGAATGGAAGGGACACAGACTATGACAGTAGGCTGAGAGATCTGAATATGTACACCATGGAGGATAGAAGGGATGGGGGGGCGTGATAGAGACATTCAAGTATCTGAGGTGGGGAATCAATAAGGATGAGGTCTTTCAGTTAAAGAAGGGGAGGATCACCAGGGGGCATGTGCCAAGAATAGAGGAGGGGAAGATTTAGAAAGGAAATGAGGAGACACTATTTCACAGAAGGGGTGGTAGCAAAAATGGAACACCCTAGCAGAATGGGTGATATCATGTAAATCTGTGAACAGTTTCAAAGGGCATGGGACAGGGGACAGGAGGGTGGGGTGGCAGTGGGATGACAAATGGGAGGGGGTGGGGTAGTTGCACACTTGAGCAGACTTAGCTGGACCAGGTGGCCCGTTTCTGCTGGCACATTCATATGTTCCATCTCTACAGGCTTTGCTTTAATCATCCTACTTGGTATTTCTGGTTTGCACATTGCATGCAATAATTTTTAGAACTGTGATGTAGTTTATGACCCTTGCTTGATCATTCATTGTTGGCACAATGCATCCATGTTCTGCTGTAGAACTTTGTGGCTGAGAAGGACATTAACTAAATAGAATTCTAAAATGTTACTTGAACACCAGGGGGTAGATGAGAAACACCCACTGAGGTAACTAAGAAGCCTTTAGAAATGGAACAATGACAGAATTAGAAAATATATTGAAAAACAGCTTCCAGTGAGCAAGATGACTTCAAATTCAGTGCTGTTCCCCATTAACACAGTTAGTGTTCACCTGGTGTGTGATGCAGTATCTACCAAGTACACCCAAGCAGTTGTTAATGAGTTAAATTCAAAAATTAAGCTGTCTGCATTTTTACATTGTCCTACAGACAATACCAGGTGAGCTTAGTAAAGAGCTGCTAATGAGCCCACAGCCACATGCACTGTAACATTTGTCCTACTAATGCCATCAGGATCTCATAAAGATCTGCTAATGAGTCATGAGTTAGCTTAATCACACATTTTGTCTCACATTTGTGAAAGCATTCCAGGTCTGAGACCTCTAGAAAAAAATTTAGTTAATGCAACAAATATTTTTCAGGCTGGATTGGCACTTTAATTTGCTTTCAAATGGAGTGCGGGTCTTTTGATATTCACCTCAGGGCCCTACTGGCATGTCACCCAGGTAGACCACCCATCAGCTGGGTCCCTACACCAAAGTGCATCTGCCTCAAAAAGGCTTAACTATAAACAGCAACCCAGCATAAGTGTAACTGAGGTGTGGGACCCAGCCCCAGCCAATCTTCCTTTGCAAACCTTATCCAATGGTAGCTGCTCACACTTGCTCATTCGAACTCTAAATGAGAGAGGTGCTACTACCGATATGGCAAACAAGATAGTGCACCCTAACCCCTCCCCATCACTCACCTCAAAATGGGTAAGCCTCTAGCCCTTGTGAACCACAACACGAGACAGCAAGAAATAAAATCCTCATGCAGAATTTTGTCACAATACATTCTCCATTAGTAACACGCCTATTTGATTTACTATGAAAAGACTTCTACAGCATGCAGTAGGATCTAATAGGGAACAAAGCAGAATTGACTGCCTTTTACACTTTTGACAGCCTTGCAGACTTCTGACTGCAAATACTGAACAACTCCTTTAGTATAGACTCACTACACAGCTTTTAAACTTTCTCTGCCACACAGACTATAGAAGCTGAGCCTTAAAGAGAACCAAATGTAAAGACAGTATACTGTACTACCCCTTACAATACAATAATTAAAGCCTTGCACCTTACAACATTCTTTTAGATTTATGTTGGAATTACAAGGGAGGGTTGCCAGTGCTCAGCATCCATAGCTTTGAAATAAGCTCCTGTAGCTCTTACACAGTTATTGACTTAATAGGAAGGGTGTGCAAATTTAAAGACAAACCCCAGAAGCACCAATAGTTCCAAAAACTCCTGAGATGTAATGCCAGTGCTGCTAGCAGCATAGTGTTGCCTTATGTTGTAAGTCTACGGACATAATACAGAATTTTATACTTCTACAGTATGCTCACAGTAGTGACTTAACAGATATTTTGCCATGGGCACATGCTCTGTTACCTACAAGTTATTACCTCCCTTGCCCTGCTTGCTAGATCTTCCAGTGCTGTACTGGGGCATACTACAATATCCTGAGTGTACTCATTTTTGGCTACAACCATAGACACATAGACAGTGTCGGCAGATAAGGGCCTGCTATGGCCTACCCAGTCTGCCCATTTGAGCTTGTAAGTTCAGTTTATGTTTTGCTCGAAGTCTGTTGCCCCTTACCCCTGACCTCCAGAATTCCTTTATATCTATCCCATGCATTCTTAAATCCCGTGATTGTTTCAGCCCCCACCACTTCCTCTGGCAGGGTGTTCCACTTGTCCACCACCCGTTCTGTGAAGAAATTCTTCCGCACGTTGCCAGAGGCCAGTCAAGCACCGAATGTGGACCCCCCCCTCCCAGGAGAGGAGAGCTGTCCCTGGATGCTCAGTGCTCTCCCTCCCTGACGACCCCTGATGGCCTGGGCTCATTCCTGAACCGGGTCACCAGCTTTCCGTGAGATGTGGCGTCCTGCACCTCAACCCTCCTCACCACTAGGCCAGCCCTATATAACCATATACCACCCTTTTGCTTGTTTATAATGGGTCACTACAGTGCATGGTATAGCCACTATTATTAGATCCAATACCACTTAGCAAAGTAGGATTTACAGTAACTAGCAATTTCTTTATACCTCAAAACATTTCTTAACAGTTTTTATAGTGTAGGGTATCTGAATTCAATTATTGCCAACTGCCTAGCATGAGACAACGTCCTTGAACAGCACACTTAACAGTTCCTCCTTTTATATACCACTCACAACCCCTGTCCCACATGATTGAGTGCTGCAGTGCATGCTGCTCAGCATTGTACACCCAAGCAGAAATGTATAGTAATCTGTGTTTCACAATGGATAGCACACTTTATGAACAGGAAAGTATCTATTTCCACAGTGAGATTCCTAGAAACAGGCAATGATGGAAGAAAAGACCTACAGCCCATCCAGTCTGCAGGCGTTCCCTATTTAGCCCTGGTCCTACTATATGTGACTCCACATTTTGCCTTTTACTCCCATTGTGAGGGACAGTGGCCTGTACTGAAGAACATAACCTCCAGGGTTAACATTTAATTTTACCATAACTAACCCAATTAACGTTCCATAGAGCACAACCTGGTCAATTAAAAAACTGACATACATGTAAAAAAAGAGCCATATTAATATTTCGGAATATAGCTTGGTGTTCCACCCTGGAGCCATGAAACGTGTGCTAAACACCATTTCCTCCGGCTCCTACCCTAAATTGCCTGTCCACTTATCTCATCTCAGTACCTACATAAAACAAAAACACACTGCTAAACCGGATCTCAATTGTTAGTAACCTCATCTAAAGCAAGCAAGCTGCTTGGGAGATGAGATAGCTGCTACTGACTGACTGTTAAAGCCAAGAGAGTACTGCATAGACACAGAGCAGCAGAACCCTCTTTAACAGCCAGTCAGTAGCAGGCAGCAGCCATCGATCTCATCTCCCATTCCCAACTCCTTACCTTAATTAATTGCAGGCAATATCAGTATTACACTGGTGAGACATTTAATTTAGCACAAGCATTAAGTCAAGCAGATAAATATACATACCTAAGAAGAAAACTTGGTCTCTGTGGGTGTAAGTCTCTGAAATCAGGCACCAGTAGTACAGACACCAGATTTGTGGTCTTCTGGCAGCTGCTGCTGCTGCTGCTTGCTGAGCTTAACAGTTATTTCTTAAAAGAAATAAATGATTTACAGAGACAGCACAGCAGTCAGCACAGCAAGCAGTACTCAAATCAAGATCAGGAACCGGGTAGCACCATAGCGGCTACTAGTTGGCTGGCTGTGGCTTCAGATGCAGTAGTAGATGCAGTCTGTAGACAGTGGTGGTCTTCTCTCTAAGCTCTCTCTCACAGCGGCATTCTCTCCTCTCTCTCTCTCGACTCTCCGAGTCCGACTCTGTCCCTCTGTCTCTGGCTCCTTCAAGTTGTAATAAAGGCAAAGCGACTTTTACAGGCTCAGATTCTCTCCGACGCTCTGGAACTAGTCCTCGGCTGAATAGCTCCAAGAGCGCCGGAGGAATCATCTTTATAGAGCCGTCACGGACCTGAGTGGGGACCAAATGTTTCAGGTCCGAGGGGGAGGAGGTGCAAATAATAGCAAGGGACTGAGTGGAGCCCTGTGATTGGCTCCAACTGCTCTCCACGTCTTCATGATGTGCAGCATATAGGGGGAACGTGTGGAAACAACATGCTTTAGTTTCAGGCTCAGCCTCTGACTGTGGACAGCACAAATTGGAGGGCAGGAGGTGCATGCACAACAAGTGAGCAGGGCAGAATATTTTTTGTGTATGTGTGTGTGCGCGAGCAGCTGAGAGATCGGTGGGGCCCCCTAACTTCTTTGTGTGCCGGTCGCGACTCACGGTTCCCTATCAATTTGCCTTGCCATTGCCACCACCAGTGACTGTCTGAGTTCAATTTTCTTCTGGCCACCGGGCAGGACTGAGTGAGATGAGGAGAAGGCGGGTGAACTGCCCGATTACCGGGTCCGAAGCTGAGCGAGCAACTTAGGTATGTGATGCTGATGCTGCTGCTGCTTTTGTATTTTTTTTTTTTTATGTTGAAAAGTGTGAAGGCCAAGGATAAGTCAGTCAGGTTGAGGCTGTTTAAATGGTGTGTGTCTTTTTTTTTATACTGTGGGGGTTGCGGTAGGGCGGGTTCGGGCGGGGGGCGGGGGCTTCTCTGCGGTCGTTGGTTCGCGGTGCCTAACGCCAGCCCTGCCTGTAGGACTTTAAATGATTGCAGTGCTGAAGTTATGCTTGAAACAGAAACTGCTTTAAGAAATTACAAGCTGCCTAAATATACAGGTTAATAAAATGGATGGAAAGGTGAAGTGAAAAGATAGCTACATTTTATATATTTACAATGGGCTAACACCAAGAAAAAACAAGCAAGAGCACCTTTGGTGCCTTAGCTCTAAAATGGGGCTATTCTGTAATTTAGCCCCAGGCTGTGTTTGTTCCAGAGAAGGCCTGTTTGTTAACCCCATCCTCCATTTAAAAAAAATGAAAGGCGCATTGAAAGACCTGAAATTAGTTCAATGATAAAAAGGGGTTACTGCAGTTCTGAGGTTTCCTGAGGGAGCATTAATGTTTTGCAATTACCATATAAACCCAGGAAGAAAACTAAACAGTTCAGTATCTTACCTGACTGCAGGACTGCATCTGAGGTTTTCTATAGGGGAGCAGCACCCTCTACAGTCCCCACTTTATACAGCCTTACCTGTCACTCAAAGGTAACTAAGGAAGGACCCTATGTTAGTTGCAGGTAATTAAGCATTTATGAAGTTTTACTAGCCTAGTATTACACTTGATGCTTGGTTATTTGATTAAATCAATTGTAGTGTTGTATTATAATGTATAGTGGGTCACCTTGTGTTTATAGACTAACCTAGCTAGTTTTCTTTTGTATTTTTAGTTAAGGGTCTAATCAGGTGACCTCACCCAGAATGTAATTAAACCTTCCACTAGGGCTTGATGTTAGATAGGGAGTCAGTAGGAGAAAGACCTCTCAGCGGTGTGGGCACACACTGGTCATTCTGACTGAAGCCTAGAATCTGCTAAAGCAAAGCAGCGGCCTTTTTAATGCCACTAACCTTTATTTTGACATTTTTCACTTGATTTCTGTACATATAAGCTTTCGTTTTATGACAAAATAATATGACAAATGCCTCTGGGCATTTTTCATGCACTGTGATTTGAGTCTGCCTGGTATTTGTTATCCTGAATACCCACACCCGGTGACATTGCCCCCTGGGGTAGTAGTTAAAGAGACTCAGGGACCAGAAGGCCCAGGAGATGTCTAATGAACTCAAGTCCCCAAACATTTAATAAAGGAAGCAGGGTGATAGAAACACAGGAGGAAGGGATCAGGAACATTCATAATAGAAGGGGAAGGGGAAAGGGACCAAAAAGAAAAAAAGGAGGTGACCAGCAGAGTGCTAACAAAACCTGGAAGGCCACTTGTGTGAATGCTAGAAGTTCAGAGAATACTACTCCAGACCTAGAGGCTATCATAGTGGAAGCCAGACTAGACAGTGTGACCATTACTGAGTCATGGGGCACTGTAAACTATGACTTGGACATGGCCATGCCAGGATATACTCCATTTAGGAAAGACAGGGTGGGAAGGAAAGGAGGGTGTGTGGTGCTTTATGTGATGGAAAGTATAAAAGCAATGGAGATACAGGATCTGACCGGGGGAAGGGTCCTGTGGGTCATCCTAGAAATGGGGAACAGAGACACTGTTCATATTGCTATGCTCTACACACCTCCATGGGGATGAGTTAATTAAAGTAATGGTGGAAGCCATTAGTAAAATGGCAGAAAATAAGGAGAACTTATGGAGGGACTTACATCTGCGGATATAGATTGGAGCCTCCAGCTACAGCTTCTGCTAGATGCAGGCATATCTTGGACTTCCTGCAGGGGTGTTCCTCATGCAACTAAGCAGTGAACCCACTCATGATGAGGCAATACTAGACCAGTACTCACTAACAGGGACAGTGTTGTACATGTTAAGGTGGGAGGCCAGCAGAGGACCAGGGATCACCATACAGTTTGGTTCAGTATAAGGAGGGCTGCAGAATCAAACCACACAAGTGTGAGGGTCCTGAACTTCAAGACGGCAGACATTATAAAGATGGTTGAATGTCTCAGGGATACCCTGGTATAGGGAAAGGCCTGGGTGGGGTGAAGGAACAGCATGTGAAGCTAAAACAGGGCATAGTTAAGGCTTCAAACTTCTGCATCAAGCAAGTGAGCAAGGGCAAGAGAAAAACAAGACCACTATGGTTCTGAAAAGAGGTGGCAGAAAAAGTAAAGGCTAAAAGGGTTGCATTCAGAAGGTATAAGGAGACACAGAAGGAGGAGGATAGGGGACATATCAATGGAAACAGAAAGAAGCAGGAAAAGCAGTAAGGAGTGCAAAGGCACAAACTGAAAAGAGAACAGCATACGTGGTAACAAAAGGGGACAAGACATTTTTTAGGTATGTAAGCGAAAAGAGGGAGATCAGAGAGAAATTGTAAGGTTGAAAGGGGCAGTGCAGACTGTGCAGAGGAAGACCAGGAAACACAGATATCCTGAACAACTTCTGCTCCAAGTGCATAGAGGAAGAAGACAGGAAGGAACACAAATATTTAACAGGAGCCATGGTGGGGAAGGTGGACACTAGTACTTTTTTCAGAAAAAAAGTCCTAAAGAAACTCACTAATCTGAAAGTTGACAAGGCAATGGGACCAGATATAGTACATCCAAGGGGTATACCCTCAACAGTGATATTCTAAGAGTGACAAACACTACAGCGACTACAGTGCCAGGTGGTTATAGTGTCAGTGCTGGACCCAGGCACTGTATTTGTGGGGTCTTGCACCTCCCTAATCAGCTCTGACTCAAAGTTGATTATAATTAGTGGGGATGCGAGGTGCCCAGCCCCTGCATGGGGGTTGGGTGAAGCCTCCCAAAGAAAACATGTCAACAACTTAGAGACCGTGATGTCAACCTCAAATGCAGTCAACATGACGGTTTCTTACCCAGTATGGTCGCTCGACAAAATTTTGTCGAGCAACCAAGACAGATCCCATCCAAGGGTACTGAGGGAACCCAGTGAGGTACTGACTGCACCTCTATCAGTCCTATATAACAGCTCAATGGAAACAGGAGTTGTTTTGGAGACTGGAGGAGGGCAGATGTAGTCCTCCACAACATGGTAGAAGGGAGGAGGCTGGCAGTTATGAGCCAGTGGCCTTACATCATTAGTAGAAATATTTGATGGAAACACTGCTAAAAGGAAAGTAGTGTGGATTATCTTGAATCCAACGACTACAACACCCAAGGCAACAACAGATTCACAGGAGGGAGGAGGTCATGTCAAATGAATTTGATAGATTTCTGTGACTGGCATTTGAATACTTGATGGACCTTCAGTTTCTCTTTTCATCAAATTCTGTGTTTCTATGGAGATATTGCAATTAGAGTGATTCAAATCCTGCTGAATGATTGTGGGTGATGGCATGACTGAGTTACACTAGTCAAGTGTATTCCTTATGGCTACACATGAGCAAAATGTTTTTAGTAATAAAAGTGAGTGCCCTGAAAATCAGATTTGAAAAGTCATTTAATGATGATAGGAAATTATTTTCACACAGTTAATTTCCCTCCTATTTTCCTTTCCATGCCAGTTATGTCTTCTGCTGTGCTCTGACTAGGTGTGTTGCAAATTTAAGATTTGCTCATGACTTGCAGCAAATTCAACACTATGCATAGCATTCACATAGTGTTAGATATACTCTGTGTAAGAAATGTCACACAAGCAGAACCAGTTTGAAGAGGGCAAGTTTTTTCTTTTCTTTTGTTTTTGTTAGCTCAGCGTGTGGAGCTTCTATCATTGTCACAACTCATGAAGACCTAACACATCATCATAACTAACCTTAAAGAGCCTGCATTCCATTTATATTTTATATAGTTCCCCTCCTTATTTATTAGTAGAAATTTGCATGCATATATGATCTTTGTCCTTTAGAGTAAATCTGCCTCTATAGCTTACTCCCTACTTCAAGTCATAATCCTCTGATGTGACATCACATTCTGCTGCCATGGGAGTAACTGTGATGTGACATCACATTCTGCTGCCATGGGAGTAACTGTGAGACCACAAGCAGCACTGCTCTGTGACTTCAGGTTGGTAGAAAGCAGCAGGTACAGACAAACTCTTCAGGAGCAAAAATCCTATTTTCATACAGATGACCTCAATAATAAATAATGGGGAGGAGGAATACAGTACTAATGGGAAATACAAGCTGGACTGTGTCTAAACATTAGGTTTTATTAAGGTTTTCCTGAACATGTCACCAGTTCTTCAATAAATAAACCAAATTGTCTAGGATATTCAATGGGGGGCATATGAGTCATACTTCCCAAAGTCATCTTCTATCACGTACATTGCTTTGTCCATTTTACTACTATCTCTCATTTTTTTTCTACCCATTCTTTATGAAGAGGGCAAGAGTAAGTTTAACATAGTTTATCTGCAGGAGCAGATCTCACAGCACAGTTTTCCAGTGAGGGCCTTAATGAAGTGAGACTGACCAAGGAGTTAAGTTTCAGGGAGGATTGCAATGAGTTCTATGCTGCAGGAATAACACTGCTGATTGCTGTTTTTCTGAACTGTGTATCATACCTTGGAGTGTCCAGGAGAATACAGTTAGCCTTTCTAAGGGAATAGTAGCTGCAGGACATGTGAAAGAGTTCTGTGATGTATTATGAGAGTTCATTTAGTAGCACCTTGTAAGCCCATGTGTGCAAATTTAATGATCTCCTAGCATCTAAAGAGGACCAGCCAACTAACACATACAAAACACAGTGATGGGTCCTAGGTGATGAATCTGTGATGAACCTAAGAGCCCTATTTTATGGCATGTCCAATTAATAGATAACAATACATTCAACATATTAACAAGTTTGTATCTGGACGTAGAGAATGGGGATCTGTTGTATAGTATGCTGGTGCAGAATATGTGCCATGTTGCACCCACAGGTGTCTGCTCTTCAGTGATTGCTTGGTATTGAGTTGTATGTTGATTGTAAAGCCCTCTGAGATGCCTGTATGAAATGTGCCTAATAAATGTAAACAGTATTGTAATTGTTAGATGCATTTCAACTTATTATTTTTATTTATTGTAAAATTGGAATTACAACCGTTGAGCTAAAAGCTCATTTACAAATGATCCCTTGTCGAACAGAGGGTAAGGGGACCATCAAGTACATGGACAGTGGAGAACAACAGAAGCAGCTAGTAGGCATTGTCAGTTACACATCATTAAAAAGGCTATATAGCATTACAAAGAGAAGGATAGAGAGAGACAGAATACATGACAAAAGTCATCACTCAATTACATAATACAGTGAAAAATAGTCCCATAACAGATTAGGTAAATAAAGTGCAGATTCCAACTATATACAAAGTATGAGGATTCCCCGAATGCAGCTATGGAGCTTTGATAGGTTCCCAGAGAGAACAATTAATGTGACCACCAGCAAGTACAGCCATTAAGGGAGAGTAGGCTATGGGCTAGATGGGTGAGGGGGAGAGAACAACGGTGGGTGATAGCTTAAGAGTCAGGGGGCTAAGTGGGTGTGGAGGTGGAGGTATGGAGAGTCAGGAGGGCTAAAGTGGGTGAGGGGGTTGGGAATGTGGGACCCAGGGGTGGGTAGGTGGGAATTAGCGGGAGATTCTTAAGAGCCACGGGTCACTGCAGCCAAGCCATATTGTGTCAGGGGGTACTGAGAGGGCTAGAAATGGCTGGGGTGTTCTTTATAGCAACATTTCACTTATAATTCACATATTCTCTTATAATTCACATATTCTCTTTGTTTAGCTTCTTATTTTTCGTAACAACTGTGTACATTAAAATAAAAAACAGGATCACTGTTTATTAGAGCAAATCTGTTCTGGCTACTTGTCTGCACTGTAGATCATATCCTACCATCCAGGAGGAATTGCAGGAGTTACACAACTTCAGAAGTGAACTGCAAAATCTCTTAAGCATAATTTCTATGTAAATCAGCAAAGGAACAGCCTTGGCAGTCCCTGTCAATTCTGGGCCTTGGTAGGGTCCCTGCTAAACTAAGACTCACAGCCAAGTGACTCAACTCGCCTCCCCTCAGGCTCCTTATCTAATTCCACTGAGACTGCACAGATTTTAACAAAACATTCTCCAACTGGTGATAGTGGAGTGTAATAGACCAGCGCTACGCTAGTAGCATAAAACTTATGTGAATACAGTGCAAGCTTGCGCTACTGTTGATTTTGTGTCAGTTTGGTTTGAGTAGGTGGGCTTTGCCCCCCCACACCCCCCTTGTTTTTTTAACGTGGTGTTGGGACTGAAGCCCACCAACTCAAATAAACTACTAAAAATAACCTAATGACTGATTTAAGAGAGTAACATAACTTGCTCCCACGCTAATAGCGTAGGTCCGTTGATGGTCCAATACTCTCCACTATCTCCTTCCAACTTGCATCTATCTAAGCAAACTCCTCTCCTAACCACCCCCTGGTCTTGCTAGTCAGGTACACTACCCCTCCTCCACCTCTGCCCCCCCTTCCACTTTAGAACAATTGGCCAAAGTGTTACTGCAAAGATCTTGAAGTGCCTCCCTGCCAGGGGTAGCCCTGGCAGTGATGGGCTCTTCCCTTCATTCCTTAAGCTTATCTCTCCCTGGCAATCATTGGACCGATCACTTTCATATTTAACTTTGCCCTTACCATGTCTACACTGCCAGACTCATGGAAACATGCTAATAATCTGCCTATTTTCAAAACAGGTGATTCTCTTTCACCTAATAACTATAGGCCTATCTCCCTCGTCCCTCACCTAAGCAAGCTTCTGGAAAAAATTGTGCACTTCCAGTACTCTGGATATCTTTGAAAGTATCATCTACTGTGCCTCCAGCAGTATGGCTTCAGAATCTACTGTGCCTCCAGCAGTATGGCTTCAGAAAGCACCACAGCAGCATATCAGCCTTGGCCCATTTCTCAAACTATGTCCTAAGAAACATGGATGCTGGAAGGCCACTGATGCTGTATTCATGGATCTGACTAAGGCCTTTGACCTTGCCAACCACAGCCTCCTCCACTCCACCCTGCTGCAACTTGGCTGCTCATCTGAGACAACAGCTCAGTTTAGCAGCTACCTTGCTGAGCAGGTCACTGTCTGTTACAATTGGCACAGCCTCTTCCACTGCACTGCCAGTATCCATAAGGATCCACCAAGGCTCCATCCTTGGGCCCCTACTAGTTTCTATTTTAATTAATGCACTCCCTGCAGAGAGTCTCTCCTGTGAGGCTCTCCTCTATGTGGATGACCTTGTCCTCTGCCACAGTGACAAGTCACTTGCAGCTATCTCCTCCACTCTTACACTTAACTATGGTGCCGCACACAGCTGGTTTCTCTCCAAAAAACTGCTGGTAAATGAAAAAAGACTAAATCAATGCTATTCAGATCCAAATCTTTCCTCACCAAAGTCTCCAATGTAAACTCCTCCCCTTATACTTACACCTGCAGCCCCCCTGAAAATGTCCCCGGTTGCAAATACTTAGGCATTACCCTGGAACTCTCCCTTATGTTCAGGGCCCCTACTTTTCTGCGGCACAGTGGGACCAAGTTCTGCGGCAAGACTACCATTTGCCGCAGAACTTCTGCGGCGGTGGTTTGTAATTTCTGCAGAAGTTCTGCAGCACTAACAAACTACCACATCACAGTGTCAGCTTGTCATCCTGACTTCACTTTCATGGCAGTGGTTATAGCAATCAGGATAGTGGAAAGCACAGTAACACTAGTTCAAAAAATAACAGATTTATAAAAATAATTTTATGCCTAAAAAAGCAAAAGAAATGTCTCTCCCTTAAGGTCCTAGCCTGTTGCATAAATGACATATTCAGAGGGGATCTTATGTGATCAATAAAGTATTTCTATATGCATGCTATCTATCCCACTAATGAGGGTTCCACTGTCTATCACTTATATATTTGTATGTGCTTTCTACAGCACTCATGAGGTTCCCACTGTGTATCACTTATATATTTTTATGCAATCTGTAACATACATAAAGACAGAGGTACTGTATGTCTGTGTGTGTGTGTGTGTGTGTGTGTGTATATATATATATTTTTAAATTTCCATGAACTTGCATCCTCATTCATACAGGTCCCATTGGAAATGGAATAGAGGAGTTATTGCAAAACTCATTTTTCATGTCAACCTGCTTTCCCTGGCACACTGTGTAACACCATCAGGCCATGACATGCATGTGAACCAATTGAGATACAGCTCTCTGGCCTCCATCACCGTGTCCACCATGTGACAGAACACTGCACCATACTTTCTAAGGCTCCGAGGCAGTGATGTGTTCCACCAATCCTTGTGCTGCCCAGCCAGCTCCCAGAGCTAATCTCTGATCTGAACCTGAGTTGCCAGCACAGAAACACAGCATGCTACCTCTGGCCCAACAGCTGTCCCTGCACACAACATTCTCAATAACTTTTAGGTGATTCTATCAACCAATGACAATACGTAATCAATAACCCTGGCAAAAATACATACAGTGCAATTATTTATTTAACAGGTCTATTCTTTCAACAGGTCTACACATTATTATATTTCACTTTTCTGGGCATAATTACTTTATTTTTCTTAAAAATGTAGGCAGTTAAATTCATTTTACCAGTTATTCATTTCAGATAGCGTCTCTATACCTTAAAAGGCACAAATAGGTTTGTATAGAGTGAGGTATGGACTTACTGCAACAGGTCTGTGCTATTGACAAGGTTTTGTTTAAGTTGGCCTAGTGCAACAATGTAAGACTGAAAATTGTATTAGGTTGTAGTGTAGGTTGAGCAAATATCACCATGCATGATATGCAGTGCCACCTCTGGCAGTGGAAGCTGTGGTAGATGAGTGACTGTTCATTTCTGATGCAGAATGCAGCCATGTCATTAGCTAATGTATGATGTTATAGCAATGATAACTTCACATTCTGAACATATAGGGGTTTTGGATATAAAAGAGGAGGGAACCAGATTCTATGTATAAAAAGAAATATTAATAAAAATACAAGAAGAGTGAATTCTACGGCACCAGCAGAAGTTCTATGTAGATTGAAGTTCTGGCGCAAAAATTTGCACCGCAGAATTCTAGGGACCTGCTTATGTTCACCAAACATGTCAATAATTCTGTGCAAATAGTGAATCAGAATCTAGTGCTGCCTACTGCCTCAAGAAATTCTTGTCAAAAGAAGCACCTCCACAATTGCACAAGGCAAACTTCTATCACTTCTTGAATACTGCTCTCCATCTATTCCTCATGCCGTTGGTCTTGCCCTCAAGACTTACTACAGTCTACAATAGTATATGTCACTTTGTTCTTCTAGCCCCCTATTCTACCCATCATTGTGTGCTGTACCAGTCGCTTGGGTGACTCTGACAGCAAGGCCATTTTGATTATACCCTTGGCTGCCTAGTGGACAGTACACTGAAAGGCAACCATCTGTCCCCTTACTCATCCCTCCTGATGAGCAGAGTGGCATCTAGGAGCCTCCATGAATCATCTGTCCCTCCCTTAGTTGTCCCACATATCTCCAGTACCATGAGCAGTAAAGCCTTTTCCTTCTCTGCCCCTTCCCTATGGAACAGACTCCCCTCATCACTCCATTCATCTTCCTATCTCTCTTTCAAAAACAGTTTCAAAGAAGGCTACTGTCTGCAGCCACATGCCACTGCTCACCCAGGTAATTTGGGGTATCTCCTTATTTTGACACCCTTCCTACCCACATATCTGCAGGGTCATACATAGCTTCTGTCACCCCCTCCTCTCCTGCTCCTATTAGCCATACTGGGGCTACTATGGTCACATCCCTACTTCAATGCCGCTGCAACCCCAATTAGGAAGTGTTTCATCTGAATTCCTAGACTCATTCTGATTGTGACTTTGTTCATCAATAGTGTATCTGAATGCACTTGTATCATATCCTGACAACTACAAAAGCGGTCCCAAGGATGATCCAGGGAATTACAGACCAGTCAGTCTGATCTCCATTGTGGAAAGCTCATGGAGACCATACTAAAGGAAAGGTTGGTGGAATATCTAGAGGAGCATGGTCTCCAGGATGAGAGGCAGCATAGGTTCATGGAGGGGGGAGATCATGTCAAACAAATCTGATTGACTTCTTTGAACAACAACTACGCTCTGAAATCTACAAATGCACAGCTGATTGAAAACCCTGACAGACTGCTGGGGGAGCCTATCAGAGAGCTGCAGAGGTGGGACTTGGAGCTTAAAAGTTTGCGCTGCTTGAGTGCTTTGAATACCATCAAAGAGGTGATTTTTTACAGCTTATTCCCTCGTATTGTATGCTCAGCAGCTCTTACTTTCTCAGTTTTGCCTCTTAAACTGCTAACACTAAGAACAACTATGCGCTGAAATCTACAAATGCACAGCTGATTGAAAACCCTGACAGACTGCTGGAGGAGCCTATCAGAGAGCTGCAGAGGTGGGACTTGGAGCTTAAAAGTTTGCGCTGTTCACCGCGCGAGCGTGTGAATGCGCAAGCGTGTGAGTGGCGTGAGCGCCACTCTGAATTAAAAATAAGTAAGTAAAGGGACTGCTTTGATAAATTAGCAAGTGGGACACAGTTTTCTGATATATTTGCCTAGTTTCTCCAGGTAGGTGTAAAACGGTAATAAGAAAGGTGGTGGTGGTATCCTGCTTGCCTAATCGAGTGCAAATATTATTGGGAATATTGTTGTTCCTTTTTAATATTTAAATAATGTATTTAGTAAAAATGTTAGGATACGCTATTTTGGGATTGATTTTTGCAGGTGCAATATTTAGTGAATCTGATTCAGGATTAACTAGAACAGTTTGGCCTTTTGTTGTAAAAGCCTATCCCAATTTAGAAGGGTATCTACTTTTAAATAGAAGAAATGCTTTTTACTAATTGTTGGAATAATTACTTGCAAGCAGGTATTAAGTTAAAGGGCTTACCTCCAAGTTTCAATAAGTCACCTGACACTTTTATGGATGCATGTTATTTGGTTTTGATTTTGGGGGGTGATGTTGAGACTAATCCAGGACCTAATGTTGAAAATGAAATAACTGTTTTACATGATAATGTTCATAGCATTTCTAAAAAGGCTGACCTGCTGGAAACTATCATAGATTCACAGAATCCATGTATATTGGATCTGAGTGAAACTTGGTTAAATGATAAAATAAGTACAACTGAATTGGGTGTGCCAGCATATCAGACCTTTAGGCAAGATAGAAAAGGTAAAGGGGGAAGGGTAATGTGCTTTGTTAAAAATGCACTGGGGTATGCTGAAATAATGATGGCAGGAAATGAGGGAAATATAGATTATATAGTCATTTCTATTGTTCACCGAAATTTAGTAGTAGCTGTGATTTACTCTCCCCCCTCCCCCCGAACAAATTTAAAAACTATAGATGGGGTTTTACAAAAAATAGGGGATTGTATAAAAGATAAACCTATTGTATTAATGGGGGACTTTAACTGTGATTGGGCAAATGATAGAGGAAGAAAATTAAAGGAAATCACAACTGAAATGGGATTTATTCAATTGATTAATTTACCCACAAGATATATAAATACTACAAAAAATGGACCAATATTAGATCTAATTTTTGTTTCCCAAACCCTTCAAGTAAAAGACCAGGGAATTTTATCCCCTCATTTTAGTGATCATAATCCTGTTTGGACTATTCTTACTATACATCCTAAGGGAGGACTTGGAGAGTTTCCGAAACAAACTTGGTCTTGTGACATGAGACACTTTTCAGAGTTTAAATTCCTGGAGAGTATTAGATTAGAAAGATAGGAGAGGTGTTTATTAATACCAGATTTGGATCTTAGTATTGAATATGTTACTAATACTTTTCAAAAAAAATGTGATTTTCATGCCCCCAGAATAACAAAAAAACACAGAGATTTGCCAAAATTTCCATGGATAACAGAAAAATTGCAAAAAATGATTAGAGTTAAAAACAGACTGTGGAAGAAAGCCAAAAAGACAAAAGAAAGCTGTGATTGGGATTTATTTAAAATTAAAAGAAATGAATGTCAAAAATTAACAAAAAGGGCAAAAATACTTTACTATCGCAGTAAGTTAAATCACAATATGAATCCTAAAAGATTTTGGACAACTATAAAAACTATCAAATCCAGGAGGGCATAATGGACAAATAAAACTAAAATTGAGAACAAATGAAAATATAATAGAAGATCCAGGGAGGTATCAAATATCTTAAATGGTTATTTTGTTGATCTGCCTAATTTAGGATTAACAGAAGATACTCCAATAGTAACTGACACCAGGTGTGAAGAACATTATCCAAATCAACACCTTCCCTTCAGATTCAAACAGTTAACAATACGGGAAGCTACTAAGGAATTATCTAGAATAAACCCATACAAATCTGCAAGTCTGGATAACTTAGAAGGACGTTTTTTAAAAATAGCTGCCCCATACATAGCACACACGATTCTAACTATATTCAATTGGAGTCTATAAGAGGGACATTTTCCTACTTTATGGAAGACAAGGAAGATAGTACCTATTTATAAAACTGGAGATAAAACATCATCTAATAATTACCATCCTATTACTATCTTGCCTGTCTTATCCAAATGTTTGGAAAGGTTGGTAAACCAACAAATGGGAGTTTATCTGGAAAAATATGATTTATTAACAAAATATCAATCAGGTTTCAGGAAGGGTTTTCAATTACGTTGGCTTTGGTCAAATTTAATGATCTGATATGCATCCCTGAACAAAGGTAAGGATACAGCAGCTATTTATATCGACCTGTCAAAAGCATTTGACTTGGTGAGCCACTCCATTTTGTCTGAGAGGTTGGTCTGTTTTGGTTTCTCTGGTGATCCACTAGTATGGTTTATGTCATATCTGACAGACCGTTTCCAGAGAGTACAGTTAGAGAACCATCTTTCACATCCTAAGATTGTTAAAAGGGAGTTCCACAGGGTCCATTTGGTACCCTTGTTATTTTTGATATTTAATAATCTACCATCAGTGATCAGGCATACAGATATAAGAATGTATGCAGATGATGATTTGGTGGCCTCTGGTAATGGTTTGGTGGACCTCCAGAGAAACCTACAGGCTGACTTCACTAGGGTCCAGGAGTGGTTCACCAAGTCACAATTAATAATGAATGTAAATAAGACAAAATTGATGTGTTTCGGTACTAGAAAACAGGGTGTCTCGGATGTACAGATCACATCATTGAATCAAATTTTAATAGAACAAGTTTCAAATTATTGTTATTTAGGAGTTCTTCTGACGTGGAACCTTTGTAAAAGAGCCATGGCTCAAAGGTATTTGTAATCCTAGACTTGATAAATAAATAAATAAAAAATAGGAGTTAATATTGACTCTCTATTGACCTTTAAGAGTCATATAGAGTCTGTTATTACAAAAACACATAAAAAATTGGGAGCTTTGAAAAGAACATCTAAGTCCTTAAAACTGCAAGATAGGAAACTGATTGCTGAACAGCTTATACTTCCAGTAATAAAATATGGAGAGGTTATTTATAGGACTGCATCTAAACAACTTTTGACAAAGTTGGATAAATTGCAGTATAGGGTGGCAAGATATGTCTTACGTTGTAGCTTTAGGACTCATCATTGTGAACTGTTGACCAAGTTAAATTGGTTACCTCTTGATTTAGAGTATAGGTATAGTTGGTCCTTATTTATATACAAATATAGGACAATTCATTTGAAACATAATATATCAAATATATTGGCAGATAAAGATTCTGCTCTTAGGAAACATTCAGTTAGGGCTTTGTATCAAAATAGAATAGATCCAGACAAGCATAAGAATAAATTTGGGGATAGAACATTGGTGTCACAAGCATCAATGTGTTGGAATATACTCCCTCCTTCATTGCGATTAGATAAAATTGAGAAATAATTTCTTAAAGGGTTAAAGATGTACTTTGTATATTCATGTGAATGTGTTTGACTTAATTTGATTATATTGTCTAATTGTGTGTGCCTTTGCAATTTTGTGTTTTTATAATTTGTATTGATTGTCTGAAACTGGTGTGATTATGTGAAACTTGGAAAACTTGCACAGGACTGTCTTAAAAACTGGATTATTTTATCCAAGTGACATGTATTATTCCTGTATAAAATATTTTTTTTACTACTACTACTACTTTGACTGTGTCACTAAGACAGTAGACAGGAGCCAAGTGGTGGACATCCTCTATCTTGATTTCAACAAGGCGTTGACTCTGTGCCCCACAAAGGTTGATCAGGAACTGGTGGATCTTGGAGTTGGGAAATGATGGCCAGATGGGTGGAAAACTGGCTGAGGGACAAAACCAGAGGGTGACTGTGGGGAGAGTTATCTGACACCAGAGAGGTAACCAGTGGGGTCCCACAGGGCTCTGTGCTGGGCTGGTGTTGTTCAATGTCTTCATCAATGACATTGGGATGGCATTAAAGGCAAAATGTGCCTATTCATGGATAACACCAAGCTCTGTGGGAGAGTGGACACAGCTGAAGGAATACAGGACCTACAGGAAGATCTGAAAAAGCTGGGAAGGTGGTCCAGGACCTGGCAGCTTGGCTTCAATGCCAAGAAATGCAAAGTTATGCATATGGAGCCAAGAATTCCAGGACAGAATATTACCTGGGTCTGAATATCTGCATCAGAGGAGGAAAAGGACCTGGGAGTGATGATCACTAGTGACCTGAAGCACTCCACGCAGTTTAAGAAAGCAGCAAAGGCAAACAAGATGCTGGGATGCATAACTAGGGGGATCAGTAGTAGGAGAGAGGACATCATACTGCCCTTGTGCAGGTCACTGGTAAGGTCGCATCTAGAGTATGGAGTTCAGTACTGGTGCCCACACCTCAGAAAGGACATTAACCTGCTGCAGAATGTCCAGAGGAGGGCTACAAATATGCTAGCTGGTCAGCAGGGCAAGGTATATGAGGAGAGGCTGAGGGCAATGAACATGTACCCCCTAGAAGACAGGAGAGAGTGAGAGAGAGAGAGGACATGATTGGGACCTTCAACTACTTGAAAGGGATAAATAAAGTTGACAATGAGAGTCTCTTTAAGCTGAGTGGCAACCATAACATGAGGGGGCACAGTCTTAAGCTGGAGGGTGGGAGGTTTAGGAGGAGGTCAGGCAGCACTTCTTCACAGAGAGGGTGGTGGACACTTGGAATGCGCTGCCAGAAGAGGTCATCTCATTGAAGACAGTGGACAGCTTTAAGAGAGGCTGGGACAGGCATTGAGGGAAGGTAAGGACCATGGGTAGGGAGGATGGGAGGAGTGGGGAGGGAGGGCAGGGACATTCGCTCATGCTGTGGACTCTGCAGTATGAGCAGACGTGATAGACCAAATGGCTTTCTTCTGCTGGCTTCTTCATATGTTCGTATATTCATATGTTCATATGTCCTTAAGTCTTTTCTCGTAGGGCTTCTGATGCAGTCCATGTACCATCTTTGTTGCCCTTCTCTGGACTGCCTCTATTTTGTCAATGTACTTGCAGAGATGTGGTCTGCATAGTCCAGAATAGGTAGAAAGGTAAGTTGAACCAAGTGATTCTGGGCATCAGGTGAAAAATGGAACTTGTCCCTATAATAGAAGCCAGGTCTGGCTTGCAATTGTTTTGCAGACAAACTCAATATAGATAGAGAAGGACAATCTGGTATCAAGCCATACACCTGGATTATTTGTATCTGTCTACTAACTCAAGGAGATCTGCCAGTAGTGTGGTAATGGCAGGGACTGAGGCACCGAGTGAGGTAGCATTGTTTGGGGCAAAGAACATAACCTTGTCCTTACTGACATTTAGAATCAGTTCTGAGTGAAAACAAAATTGATCTGTAGTTCATTGAAGGCAGGTCATTTAGGGGACAAGGGAACCTGTTTTCATGATAATGTGCATGCAGTAAAAAACAAGTATTTTTCAATGTGAATATTTGCTGCTGGTATTGCTGTTGTACTGGGTCTTGCTTGTATACCTTTTTACTATATATTTACCCAGGAAAGAGCAGATGAGATGCAAAATCTCATCTTCAGTGGTATCCTGCTTTGACACATTGTTAGATTGTAAGTACCCAGGATAGGGCGCTGAAAGGCAATATTCTACTTTTAAGTTGCACCCACGTTCTGACCCTATATGTTCAACAGTCTTTTTATGACCTGATGTTATGATCAAGACAGGTGACATTTTTAAAATCTCATCTGAACAGTGATTTTGCTGTGTGACTGTGGAAACAAGTTTTAGAAGGGATTTGAAAAATGACACCTGCCATGTTCAGGAAGTGGGGTAACACAAGGGATATGTTGAACTTAGGGGCCAAAATCTGCAAAAAATAAAGCTATAAGTAAATGTTGGAACAATTAATTTCCTCATAACTTAGTTGATTTTCCACATTTTTACCCAAATTCCAGCAGAATCTATTTATGACCACTCCTTTTGAGGATGACTGGTGTCATTTATAAAACAATGGCTGCCACATCATTTTGCACCACAAGTGTTAAAACACATTTTGGGTAAGAGCTGAGAAATTACAGCTATCACATTCACGAGGTGGTGTGAAAAAATGGCTATGTTAAAAGTTGGGGTCAAATGTTGAAAATTAGCACTGTTATGAGTGTGCATTGAAAATTTGCAATGTCAACTCACAACTTTTTCCTCATATTTTTACCCTAAACTTTCAACATTGCCTCTTATGACCCCACATAGCCTGCTTATGAGCCCACAACATAAACAACTGCAGAGAAAACTTCAAATCTTGCCCAAAATTAATTTTGTAGACTAGCAATGATTCATGACACTTTAAAATGAGTCACTTGCCGCTCTGTACTATCCATTATTGATTATGGTCTTGTGCTCTATGTGCAGGCAAGGATACTGCTATGAAAAGGGTCAAGATCCTCTTAAACAAGGCCTGTAGACTGGCTCTTGGGGCGGATCACATGACCCACGCATGCCTACTGTACAAGGAAACTGGTTGACTCGCACTTCAACAAAGACTAAAATTCCAGACCTGTCTGTTAGGGAAAAAATCACTTCTTTGCCTAGCACCCATCTCCACCACCAACCTTTTTAAAACTGCTGCATCCACTAAAAACACGAGAAGCATGGCTAAGGGAGTGTTGTAGGTGCCACACAAGTGCCCCACATTTGCCCAAAGATCGCTAGTGTTCCATGATCCCAAGTGGCTAAATGACCTCCCAGTGCCCCTCCTTGAACTCAACAAGCTGGGCACTTTCAAGAAGGCCCTTTGATCCTGTCTTGTCCTTGAAAACAACTGCAGCTGCTCCTTTGGACCCCAAGTCTTAACCTATGTCCATCTGAGCCTGTCCTCTCTCCCCCACTGTCAAGAATTTCCTCACCCCTCAAACCTCCTTCCAGACCTGTCATCCCTATGACACCCCACAATACTCTGCTGTGCACCACTACTGCCTATGTGACAATGCCTCCTCTGGTTCTATGTGATATTGGCGCCAGGAAGGTGACCTGCAGAAGAACAACGTCAAGGTGTCAAAACAATTTCACCACCCTGACAACTCGGCCATGGAAAAATGGCACCGGGACTAAAAATACTTGCTTTCTGTGGGGTGCACTTCACACGGGGTCTTTGCCCCCCGCACTTCATACTTAAGGATTTCAAGTCCAGGGGAGTGTATGCTGGGAATGCAAAAGCATAAAATAAAATTTTGGGCCAGGCGCAAGAAAAGCACAGTAGCGCCTGGACCCAGACCCAAACCGGAACCCCAGCACCGCAAGTGAGGCCAACCCCCGATGCCACGGGCGCAGCTCAGCAGCCAACCGCCATGCCACCCCCACATCCCTCCGCCCCTCCCAGGCCATGCTCGCCATGCTTGCTCTCCCCCACGCATGCTGCCAAGTCGCGACATCCTGTTGCTAAGGTCACCCGCTCCACCACATCCAGTCGCCTTCCTGTCCTCGCTTTTGGGCTTTCACCCATATCCTGTCACTGTTTTGGATAGCGCCATGATTCAGGTGCCCACCTCACATGCTATCCCTCCTCTGGCTGCTCATAGCCTACAGCTCCCTTTCCCAAGTCAATCATCTCCTGCCTCTGAAACTTTACTTCACTTCTTTATCCTGAATAATCATTGTAACACACTAACTTAGTGTCGCTTCTACCCAATCAGCACTTTGAACTGTAACCACTATTTTACCACTTTATTTACAATTATAGTGATTTGCTTATGTCTTCATCAAAAGTTGTCTCTGTAACACGTGATCAATGTTATGTGTATCCCATTGTATTCTATGTAATTTTGTCATGTCCAAGTTTTGACTTGGAACCTTTGAAAATGAGCCTCTATGGCTCAAAGGTTGTGATCTGAAGCTATAAATTAATAAATGAATGTTCAAATTATGCCACTAAGTTCAAAACCCCCATTAAAATACATTGAACCACATACATGAATTCCTCAGTTTACAGTCCAGCATTGAAGACTGAAGATGTGTCTGCAGTCCAGAGAGGATTATGCAGTTGAACCCCTGGTGGGTTAGTAAGGAATGGTTTTCTTTATTTCAGGTGGTGACACTGGAGGATTGGGCACCTCCAGTGTTAGTGTTATGCTTGGCAGCACCAGGGTTAGGATCCTCAGTACTTCATAAATAAAATGGGCAGGGTGGAGGGTAGTAGCCAAGTATGGGGATTGGGCAATCCCATGCTGGAATACTAACATGGGTTGAGTTTGGGGTTGACAGTTACTGCGGCAGTTGCAACAGACATTGATAGATGTTTTTCTCTTCTGCAGGGTGTATTAAAGAAATATATGAGGGACAGTTTCCTTTACTTCAGGCAATGACACTGGAGGATTGGGCACCCCCAGTGTTGGAGTTATGTTTGTGCAGGGGTGTGGGGTGGGTTCAGAGTGGGAGGGTGAAGTGGGGGGACAGTAAGGGCGGAGCAGCAACAGACATCAGTGGATGGTCATCTTTGTTATAGGGAGTAATTTAACCTCAGCAGGCTGATCACGATTGGCCAGCTGTACTTGCTGGACAGTGCAGATCTAAGGAAAGAGTCAACCTATGATTGGGATGTCTCTCTCCTTTGAAATATATAAAGTTTCCACCCAGCAAGCCAGAACACTGTCTTGATCAGATTGTTGTGATACTAACGAGTCTTGCAGACCACTATGCATTAGACTGATAGTGTCACACCCCTCAAAGGCCACTCTCCTAACAAAATGTTCACTTTGCGTGTGCACATGGTGAACATAAAAATGGGAAGCTAAATCAAGAAAATACTTAAAATGTACATTTAATTGCTTCTACAAATTATCTTTTTTTCAGTGTCCCCTTGTATGTTATACCCTAATAAAGCAAGTAGTAACTAAGCGCTTTCACTTTAATTTTAATACGGAGAATGTCTTCAGGTTTTGTTTTTGTTGTCATGTATTTTTACATTTACTGCATGGCTCCCAGACTGACTGGGATTCCTGTATTTTTCATTGAAATAGTGTCTGCTACAGGGACATTGTTCCCATAGACTTGCTTTGCTTCCATGGGGAAACACAGCAATTCATCTTCCGTAGAAAATAATGTAATCTACAGGAAAATTGCTTTGGAGTTACAGAAAAAATGCTAGACTCCTTTGGGACTCATGGTACTGGGTTACAACTATAATTAGAATAAATATACCAAGCCTTACTGTGCTACACACTTCTTTAGAAGTCCTGAATTCCAATACTTTCTAAATCTACTGCCAGCCAAGGGCCCCATAACATATATTACAATGAACGGCTTCAATGCCTAGAGACACTTTTGAAAGCTGCAAAAATATATTTTTCAGTACATAGATATTTCCAAAGCACATTCTCAATATCATTTACATTAAAATGCATAGCAATATGGAGTAACCTTATTTTAGCATCTAAATTATACATGGCAGAAGGAAATTGTTTTGTTAAATTATTTTTAGTTGTTGATAAATTACACGTATTTTCTTTTATTATTGCAGGTAGGAGCCTGAATATAATGGACTTGGATACCTTCCTACCTTATTTGACTATTTTTCTATGTTTCGAGAAACATTAATATTGCATTTATTGAAACAAAAAAAAACAACTAACATAGAATGCATAAAAAGAATTAATAACATTTTGGTGTTAGACCATAGGATAGGCAGAGTGAAACTACATGGACTTGAGGCCTCAATATTCACTGCAGCAACAGACAGAACAGAGCTGTACTTAGTGCAGACAGTGGGGGAGAGAGCTCTTCAGCCGGTGAACTGGGAGAGGAAGTCAATTACATTGGCACTATAAATCGAGAAAATGAGCATTGCTCTATGGGGCATGATTAAACAACAATAATTACTTACACACCTTGCTGTCCCCACTTGTTTATGTTTTCGGTAACACTTGTGTTTATTAACTCTTCTGTGACTGCAATAGTGACTTGCAAAATCTATTATATCACCTCTTTCCACCCCACTTCATCTCAAGATCTCTTATGTAAATAATCATCTTGTGGCTTGTACATAGTCCTGAGAACACTGTGATAAACTGTACATAATTGTGTTATCAGTATCTCTTGCCTAAGTATTGTTCTTATCTGATGTAAGATTAGTTCCTGATGCACTGCTGTATCTACTGTTGCGATCATTTCATGTATGTATCTACCTGTAAAACTGTTGTATCTACTGCTGCAGTTTCAATTATATAGCTCTTCCGGGTCACCCCTGAAAAAGGGACTGTCGTCTCAGTGGGCTTACCTGGTTACCAACATTCAAATAAATAAACAAATAAGTGGTGAACAGAACAGTGCCGTTACATAGTGCAGCGAGGGAGCTATTCAGCAGGCGAACAATGAGAGGAGGCTAATTCCATTGGTGCTATACACTGGAAAATTAACAATACTCTACAGTGGGAGGGTTTTTAAACAACCATAATGAGCAGCACTCTGCAGAACATGCGGAGGTTGTACAAACAATGAAAGCAGCAACCAACTTGCACTCTGTAAGGAGGTGCTTTACAGACTCTTCAGTTAGATCTCCACATAAAACGGAGCACTACATCAGCAGACAAACAGATGTAGGACCATGAAACAGCAGCACAAGCCAACACTAAGAAGGCAGTAACAAACTTACCACACAGTGCCATCTGCTGGACATCTAGTTACACTATTTTCTTTCATAAAAATGTTGCATAATAAAAAACCTTTTGCAACAAAAACTTTTTTCAGTTTTGTATTTTAATCAGAATATGCCATTTTTTTAAAGAATGTTCAACAGAATTAGCTATTTTGTAAGTGTGATAAGCCACTTCAGGGTGTGCCTTAAAGGATTTTAATTCACTTTCTAGACAGCCTTTGACCTCTTGCCTTATCACGGCCTGGGATGTGCATTAAAATCCTTCAATGTACCCCCTAGTGTGACTTATTACTTACTTAAGACATCACTTGGGAATTCTATGTTCTAGTTTTAAGAGCCTGAGGCAAATTCTGGGACTTCCGAACTACTGTTAATTTTGACCCCTGCTCATAACAACTTTTGATTCAAATCTTTAGAGGTGGCGTAGTACTGCACAAAGTGATAACAAAACAATCACCTTAAAGATAATTAGAACTGTAAAATGCAAATTTTTTTAAATCCTTTGGTAATTAGGTAAGGCCCACTAGACACAAAGTCTGTTTTCAGTGGTGACCCTGAAGCACTGGGGAGGTTAAGTGAATTGCACCAGGTCCCACAGTACGGTGGAGTTTGTGGGAATGAAATCAAGGTTTGCTGAATGTACAAAGCTCACTCACAGCTTACCTGTAGGCTATACTGCCAGTATATTTCTCTCATTTTTACTGCTGAGGTGTTTTGTAACAAAACAATTTTTCCTAAAATGACATTATCAGACTATTGAGGGCCTGAATAAGCAGCAGCAGTGAGAAAGGCACATTGACACAGTGCTGGGGTAAATCTGAGCAACATTTGCTTTAATAGATATAGCGCTAGATTCACAATCTACCCGATATACCTGCAGCTGTGGGAAAAAATGGGAGCAAGTGGGTTGCCACTTGTGGCTCCGCAAGTTACCTGCAGTTGTGGATATCCACAAAGGTGAAGCCAGATTACAACCAGCTCTATCATTTATGGCAGCTTGTAGGTGGTGTTGTTCTGGAGATCTCCACAGCAGTGGAGATCTGTTACAGCTCATCAGACAAGCTGTACCTTCTGCTGCAAGTGCTGCAGATGTGTATTTCGAGCCTCACAGCTGTGGGGATGTCAGATCACAGCAGCTGTTGTGGTGTGGGACTTAGCCCCTGTTTTGTTTATGCATCCTGCCCATAGTGTTTACTGCTAGGACTTTCTACATGTAAATATAAAACCAGGTCCAGCATGTCTATACACTCTGGCAGGTGTGGCACATGTCCTCACAAACCATCATCCAAGTTGTGCTTCTTTGACTGAGAAAGGCTGCAAATCTGTAATTTAAGGTTCTTCAAAGACTGATTTTAAATTGTGCCCCAAGAGAAATTCTCTTGGCTTTTTTGCAACTGTGTAACCTAATTTTGTGCCCAGCTCTGGTCACGAAGGCAGTTGCTGTGCCTGATGCTGGGTCATAAAACAGATTTTGTGCATAGAATGTGGGCAGCAAAATAAAGTCTGTAATATTGCTAAAATTGACAAGATAAGGGGGTGACTTATACGTGAGGAAGACTTACAGTATAGAAGTTAAAGTACCAGACTGAAAATCTGGAAACCAAGTAGACTTGGGTTTGAATCCCCCAGCCACCACTGGCATACTGAGTGACTCTGAGCAAGTCACTGAGCCTTCCAGTGCTCCTGGGTCATACAGTACCTGGAAATGGACTTCTGCTCATTGTACCTTTCATGGCCCAAAAGGTTAAAAAAAAATCCATATACTTAGAAAGTCATCTTAAAAATCAATGTGATTATAATTTGCCCTCTCAAAAGTGGAGAAAAGCACACACATGTGAATAAATATTTAGCACTGATATGCAGTGAGCCAAATGTGTAAACTCGGCATTAAAATTCAGCAAATTCATTTTGTCTTTCTATTTCAGAAAGGAGAGGAGAAGAATGAATGCAAGCTACTGGAAAGAAATGAAGAAGAAAGATACAAAATGCAGATTTCTTCAACTCAAGCTACAAAACAATTCTTTAGCTAGCCAGTTGTATCTGTGTCACAACCTTCGAGCTACACATAGGAACTATTCATGTGAATACCTAGCTGTGCCCCTGTCAGTACTTCTCAGACCACACTAAGGAACAATTCATGTGGTTAACTAGTTGTACCTATGTCTGTATTTTTCAAACCACATCACAGAAGAATTCATGTGGAAAGTCAGTTGTACTGTGTCAATATTTTTTAAACCACACTAATGAACAATTTATATGGAAACCTAGTTGCACTTGTGTCAATATTTTTCCAACCACACTACAGAAAAGTTCATGTACCATAACTGTTTGGATAACTGTTTGTAACTTTGTTGGTATTTTATGTGCAAAATAAATGATTCATTCAGTGAAACTGCTTGTTGTGACTTCTCTTAATAATTTGAGTATTTTATCCAAGGTGGCCTTGAAGAATGAGTGACATAGTTATTGAAGTCGCATAATTATATATGTCTCATACATAATATTAAAAGTAATAAACATAGAAACATAGACAATGATGGCAGAAATTGACCAGAGGTCCATCCAGTCTGCCCAAGTTCTCTAGAATCCCTGGAACCTACTGTTCCTCCAGGGCACTAACCCTTCCATCCTCTCACTGTTCTCCTCCTTGGTTCTGTCACCCTGGTAACCACTATCCCTTCATTATGTCCCAGCCCTGCTTGAATCCCATGACTGTTTTTGCACTCACCGCTTCAACCAACAGACTGCTCCAATGTTCCACCACCCTCTCTGTAAAGTACTACATACTCACATCTCTCCTGACCCTACCTCCTGTTAATTTCCATTCGTGTTCACGTGACTGTGAATTGGTATTCAGGCTAAACAGTTCCCCGCAGTTGACATTGTTAATTCCTTTAAGGAACTAGAAGGTCTCTATCATATCTCCCCATTCTGGTCTCCAGTGAGTACATATTTAGCACCTTGAGGCACTCCTCATAGAATTTGCCTTGCTGACCTTAAATCATTTTTGTGACTCTGTGCTGCACTGTCTCCAGCTTATCCTTATCCTTTTAGAGGTGAAGACTCCAGAATTGGGTACAGTACTCTAAGTGAGGTCTCACCAGGCATCTGTACAGGGGAAGTATTACCTCCTTTCTTCTACTTTCAATACCCCTCCCAATACATCCCAGTATCCTGTTAGCCTTGCTATAGGCCTTGTTCCACTGACTCAATTGATTAAGTGAGTTGCTAATGATAACTCCCAGATTCTGTTCCTCAGCTTTAGTGAAGGTCTCTCTCTCCTCCCATCCAGTACTCTGTCTTGGGGTTCTTTTTCCCTAGGTGAATTACCTTGCACTTTCCAGTATTGAATTTTAACTGCCAGACCTTTGACCTCCCCTTTAGCTTTTGTAGGTCTCTGCATTTCCCTTACTTCCTCACCACTATCAACCCTCCCACACAGTTATGTGTCATCTGTGAATACATGATATATAAAACATAAACAAATCACCTATCGTGTACTGACTCCAAGAACATATGTTACTAAAAATACATTTTAAATAAGTATTGAGTCTACAGTTATCAATAGTACTTGTCTATTATTAAATGGCAGGTAATTTCACTTAGAAAGCAACATTATAGTTTTTAATCATAAAAATTTAAACTGAAAAATTGAAAAGCAAAAATATAGTAAGTATTAAATACATAGACAGCATAGAATACTTACCAACTTTTTGGAGTGTAGCAGATCCTGTGATTTTAAAGTGTGAATAGTTAAGAAATACATAAACTATATTTATTTATTTTTTACAAATATCACAAAACATGGTACAATATGCTTATTGGGAGACACATTCTACACTTTGTTTAACCAAAAACACACAAATGAATGTCAGACTTTCAGTTTGGTAACATTTAGACCTGGAAATTATGAATTAGCATAATTAAAATCCTGGTATATTGAAAATTAGATTACACTATATCAGTAATTTCACTCCTCTTCAAATGCATTGGTTAAGAATTTTAATCAGCAGTTGGTAATGGTCTGATCAGTTGTTGATAAGTTAAGTTTCTATTAATAATGACAATAAACATGAGATACTTCATTGGCAAGCTAGCTTTAGCCATGGTATGTACAGAGTGCAAAGCACAACATTCCCTTCAGTTCTCAGAATTCACTGCCACATGCAGAGCAGCAGAATGTGCTGCTCTAGACATCTTGACAAGCATGGCCATATAAAGCATGTGTATGAATCAGGATATTATTAATGCTAATACAATGTGATCCAGTTTCTGGTAAGAGATCATCTTGCTTTCCTTACTTGGACTAAGAGGATGTTGATGCTGATGCTTGTGTCAGCATGAGTACCCATATAAAAGGGGATGGTAGACACGGGGTTTGTAGGCGATTCTCTAGGTTGGTAAGTACTATTTACATTACTTATCTGAAAAATCCATTTGAATTAATCTAGGGCTTTAATATCAACAAAATAAAGTAACGTATCTGTCAGTTAGGTTATCACTGGCAGTAGAATATTGCTTTATTATGAAGGAGAGAGACCTGAGTTCACCTCCTGAACCTGGCTCTAGGTACAGAGTCAGTGAATCCTAGGGTACACCCAGACTCAACAGGAGATGGACATGACCATCCCAGCATTCAGCAGGGCTGGATACTGGCACAGGACATCATGGAGGATGATACAATGTCCTGTCCTCCCCACCAAACATCCAGCAGGGCAGTCAGCTTAGGATGGTGACAGCAGCACATAAAGGGAAAAAAACCTTGCAGGCATGATGACATGGCATCATCCCCACCTGCCCCAACAACTGTGTGTCATCCACCTAACTTTGGGACTCACCTATGTGCTGGATCCTTAAGTAAAGAGGTGAGATCTGCTGTGTGGGGGGGGTGGGTGTGGGGATAAAGCCACAGGGGACACCAATGAGGTGGCAAATGCTGTATTACAGAAAAAAGTCAGCACTGAAGGGTGTGGACAAAGAAGTTGGAGGTTTCTCTTGCTACTATATAAAAAGTTTAAATAAGAAATACAGTACATTATTTTAGAGACACAGGTTCAGATAGGTGATATTAAGCATCAGGACCCATGGTTTAAATCTGACAAAGCAAACATAGCATTCTACCAAAAGATCCTGAAGAAGTAGTGGGGACACTATGAAATGTTCAAGATTATACTTTTGGTGGATATGTTATTAAAACCTATATAGATAAAAGACAAAACCAAAGTACTTGTGAATGGGTCTCTTGTCTCCATACTTGGTAGGGCAACTACTGTTGTCTGGAGGTAGTCAGTCAGGTGGGACCAAAGAAAGGTCATCTCACAGATGGAAGTAACAAACAGATGACAAGAGATATGGATGGGCAGGGCAACTGTAAATGCATTCAGACTTTTAGCTGCACAATCTAAAACTGAAAAAGAAATGTCATACTGGTCTTGTATAAATGTGAATGTAATCCTCAGATTAATTTACAGGCGTGATGGTTCTGATAGTATGAACTTCAGTTGTAAAGAAGTTTTCTACAGCTGTATGTCAGTTTTAAGGCTGCCTCATCAGTCAAGTCTATTGCCACCCCAGGAGCAGCCATGAGTAGTTTCACAATGTAACTCTACTTTTCTTTGTTTTCCTGAATACATCAAATGATGATTGGGATGCTGTACTGCATGGATATGTTTTGTTCTGCACCACAAGTAACAAACATCACTTCATGCAAGCTTTGCAGCTCCCAGGATAAGAATCTCACTTCTAGCATGAAATGATAGACTGTGTTAGCCTGAACATTTCTGAAATGAACTGCAACGTTTTATAATCCATTTCTACTGCTCTGGTGCAGTTCACTAACTATGGGCTAAAGCACTGAGGTAGAGGGGTTCAGTCAGAACTAAGGAAGTATTACTTCATTCAGAGAGTAGTAGGATGCTGAAAGAGCATTGACCAGAGTATGGTTCCTCTGTGGAGGCACCTACAGTGGAGGCCAAGGAGGATGCTGGGAACCTCCATAAAGGAGACCCACAGGAGGGTGGCATGGGACACCACAGGGGAAGGAAACAACTCCTGGTGGGGGACTCAGTTGTTAGGGGGTAGAACTGGGGGAGTGAAGGGGAAGGAAGAGGGAGGTAAGGTGCCTGCTTGGCGCCATGGCTTGGAGGGACAGGAAGCAAATCCTCAGGATCTAGGGAGCAGCTGCACAGGGGAAGGAGTTGGATGTCATTGTCCACCTAGGGACAAATGACCTGGCTGGGAATGGAATCAGAGTAGTGCAGCAGGAGTCTGTAGAGTTTGTGAGGGGCCTTAGACAAGTGGCACACATGGTAACTTTCTCGGAAGTGCTACTTGTCTATGGCATCGGTGATGCTAGGGTACTCCACACCATCGGATTCAATGACTGGTGGAAAAGCTGGTGTGTAGCACAGAGATGTGGCTTCATTAGGGACTGGGGGTCCACCTGGAGGGATAAAGGCCTATACTGGCATGATGGTCTGCATCTGTCCTACACGTGAACCAGGATCCTAGATGATAAAATTAAATGCTTCATTGACAAGCATTTAAACTAGCCAAGGGGGGATGCACCAAAGAGAAGCAGGGAAATCCTACCCCTCAAAATAGGGTAGTTATTGAAGGAGACACAAAGGTAAAGAAGTCAATAGGGAGCAGAACAGGGGTAAATACTGAAAAAGGCAGTAAGGACAGGGATGGGCCTAAAAGGGGTAAGGCCATCAAAAGATGGAGGGTGATGAGTACCAATGCCCATAGTCTGGATAACAAGCTTACTGAACTACTGACCTTGATGGAAGAGGGATGCCTGAATATCATGACAGTCACAGAAACATGGTACACAGAGAACCATGACTGGGATGTCAACATACCTGGGTACATAATCTAGAGGAGGGATACGGAGGGTAAAACAGGAGGAGAAGTAGCTCTCTACATAAGGGAAGGAATCAAAGCAACAGAACTAAAGGGTAAACAGAGAGGGGAAGGGGCACTGTGGGTCACCCTGGAGACAGGAAATGGCACCACAATCTGCACATGGGTTGTTTACAGACTTTGGTCTCAGGGGGAAGCAGTGGACAAGGAAATGATAGAAGGAATCTTTAGAATGGCAGAAAAAGGAGAGATATTGTAGATGGTGGACCTGAATATGCCACATGTTAACTGGAGAACCTTTACTACAGCCACATCCAAGAGCAGGGTCATTCTCGATGCCCTACAGGGGGCATGCCTCAGACAACTAGTGTTGGAACCTAGTTGGGAGGGAGCAATCTTAGGCCTGGTACTTTCAAATGGGGACAGAGAGAGGATCTCAGATTTAGAAGTGGGTAGCCATCTGGGAACAAGAGACCACCAAACAGTGTGGTTCACAATAAACACAGCTGCAGAGTCAAGCCATACAAAAGCAATGGTGTTGGACTTTAGGAGGGCTGACTTTGGCAATATGTGAGAGTGCCTCAGAAAAGCACTAGCAAACAGGCAAGAAGAAGGGATGGAAGAACAATGGAGAAAAATCTAAACTGCCATCACAGAGGCAACAAGCCTTTGTGTGTAAAGCAAATCAACAAAACAAAACAAAACAAAGGAAAAAGCCTCCATGGTTCTCAAAAGAGGTGGCAGGGAAGGTTAAGGAGAAAAAGATAGCATTCAGGAAATATAAGGAAACACAGAAGAAGCTGGACAGAGAACTATTTCAGTTAAAGCAGAAGAAGGCAGGGAAGGCAGTCAGAATAGCAAAGGCCCAACTGAGGAAAAGATAGCCAACTCTGTTAAGAAGGGGGGGATAAAACCTTTTATAGATACATTAGGGAGTAAAGAAAGACCAAGGGAGGGATACTGAGGCTTAATAAAGGGAGGAAATGTAGGCAGAGGGTGACAGTGAAAAAGCAGGAATACTGAATGAATAGTTCGCTCAGTATTCACAAAAGAAGAGGAGTGGGAGGTACCTAAACTAAACAATGGAAACACTCTGGATAGGGGGGTTGATACCAGTCCATTCACAGATGAAAGGGTTCTGAAAGAACTCTTAAAACTGAAGGTGGACAAAGCAATGGGGCCTGATGGGATTCACCCAAGAATTCTAAAAGAAGTAAGGGTAGAACTATTGACACCACTGACTACCCTGTTTAACAAATCATAGGAGAATTGGGCAGTACCTTAGGACTGGAGGAGGGCAGATGTGATTCCACTTCACAAAAGTTGAAGCAAGGCAGAGGAGAAACTACAGACCTGTTAGTTTGACCTCAGTGGTAGGGAAAATGATAGAATCACTTCTGAAGGGAAAGGATTGTTGAGTACCTAGAGGCCAGCAGGGCACAGGACCCAAAGCGGCATGGATTCACAGTGGAAAGGCCATGTCACATGAATCTAATAGATTTCTTTAGCTGGGTGACCAAAGTAGTAGACCTGGGAGGGGCTGTGGACATAGCCTGCCTGAACTTTAGCAAGGCATTTGACACAGTCTCACAAGATTAGCATACAAGTTAGCTAGCCTTACAGTGGGCCCCAAGGTGGTAGCCTGGGTAAAAACTAGCTAGACAACAGGATGCAGAGGGTAATAGTAAATTGAGTCAACTCTGAAGAAAGGAGGGTTACTAGCGGAGTACCACAGGGTTCAGTACTGGGACCGGTTCTCTTTAATGTCTTTATAAGTGACATTGCAGAGGGACTGAAAGGAAAAGTATGTCTCTTTGCAGACACCATAAAGATATGCAACAGGGTCAATAGAGAAGGTGGGGAGGAAAGGATGAGAAGGGACTTGGCAAGGTTGGAGGAATGGTCAGTTGTACGGTAGCTTAGATTAAATGCAAAGAAGTGCAAAGTAATGCCCCTGGGAAACAAAAACCCAGAGGAAGAGTACACAATGGTGGGTGGGATACTAACAACAACAAAAATGGAAAGGGACCTGGGGGGTAATCATATCAGATGACCTAAAGGTGGGCAAGAAGCAATGTGAGATGGCAGTAAGAAAGGCTGTTGGGATACTATGATGCATAGGGATAGGCATCACCAGTAGAAAACAGGAAGTTGTTATCCCTCTGTACAGGCAGTTGGTGAGACCCCATCTGGAGTACTGCGTGCAGTTTTGGAGGCCCCTCTCTCTGCAAGGGCATAGACAGGATGAAGGCTGTCCAAAGAGGGCAATTAAAATGGGTCAGGGTCTGCACCAGAAGACCTTCAAAGAGAGGTTAAAGGAGCTTAGTATGTATACCCTTGAGGAAGGAGGGAGAGTGGGGGCATCATAGAAACTTTAAAGTACCTCAAGGGAATCAACAAAGTCCAAGAGGGTAGCATCTTTTAGAAAATGAGATGTGCAAGAACAAGAGGGCACAATTTGAAGATAGAGGGGGGAAGTCTCAGAGGTAATGTGAGGAAGTATTTTTTCATGGAGAGGGTTGTGTATACATGGAACGGCCTTCCTGAGGAGGTAGTGGAGTCAAAAACAGTGGGGGAATTCAAGAATGCATGGGACAGACAGAATGCTATTCTAGTGGGGGAGAAGAAGGAAGTAGGCTGATGGTTAACTATGATCTGCAGCTTACCCATTAGGTAGGGAAATGGGCAGACTAGGTGGGCCAAGCGGTCCTTATCTGCCATCAAATTCTATGTTTCTATGTAGTAGAAAACCCAATCAGATTCTGTCTGGTGCTCTTTGCATAAACTGTGAGTTCCTGAAGAAATGGCATCATAATATAAAAAGCTAGGACAGTAGGGAAGGACTAAATAATCTATGGGTCTTCTTCTATCCTACAACATAACCTATATTGTACAGTAAAGATACTGCGTGTAACTGGTTTGCCAGAGTAACTTCCATATTACAGGCCTATAAACAAGAGGTTCAACACCGTTTCCTCAGCCACACCAGGGCAAAGCAATGAAGCTCTGGGTTCCTTACCTAGTTTCAAAGTTTTCTACTCTTTGAAAGCTAATGTAAATGTATTATTTTAGACATATTTTTGCCCAAAAGTGCTTCTACAAAATGACCATTCCAAATTAGCAGAGGGCATTGGGAGCCAGCTGGAGTAATGTGGATTTAACATCTTAGAGGTTGCTCTTCCTCTGGGAAGGGTAGGTTTCAGGCTGTTCTGCAATACCCCAGCTGGGTGACTACAGGATGCAGTGCAGTTGGAACTCCATTGGGGGGGGCACAACAATTGGCTCTCATGCACTGGGATGCACTTGTGTGCAGACCTCTGAACCCTTGCCATCAGTGTACCATGTGAGCATACCTCTCAACCTCTTTCCTCAAAAATCAGGGACAAAGCTTATGAAAATCAGGAACAATGACCCAATATCAGGGACACATCTTAAAAATTGGTACTATTCATTCAGAAAGCTGGCAGAATAAGGGGATTCATGTAAGATGCATTTTCTGAAGAAGAACACGCCTGTAATTGTAATGTTTGACATTATTTTGTGCTTACAGTCTCCACTGTTCTGTCACAAAAGCACAAATTTTACGAATGACAGAGGAAAATTCTGAGGTAAAAATCAGGCACGTCCCTGAAAATCAGGGACAGTTGAGAGTATGAATGTGAGTGGGGAGAACCCAAGCGAAACCCCAGCATAAGCAACATGTTGCTGGCACTCCAAGGCCTGGCTGATTCCAACTGCCACCTGCCTCCCAGCCTTTTGTTGTATTGCAGGGAAGGGTATTAGAGTGTCCCTTCCAAAGAGATTCCACCATGAGGAATACACCCACGGTCCTTGAGAAGAAGAAGATCATGGGTAAGTGGTAGAGAAGGAAGTAGACAGGGCTAAGAGGATGCCTGGCTGATCCCTGGGCAGCTCTGGAGAGACAGTAGATCAAAACAAAGATATCACAATGTTTTGATAGCAGTAAAGATGGCTGTCCAATGGCCCAAAAGCAGCATGCCCTGTGTCCATGCTGGTAACTTGGGTTCAGGCGTGAACACAGATGCCAATGCTCAGGCAGCCAGGAGGAGGGAAGTTATTATAAAGTTTTGGTTACAGTAAGGATGGCTGTCCAATGGCCCCAGAGAAGCATGCCATGCTTCAATTCCAACAACCAGGGTTCAGGTGTGAACACAGGAGTCAATGCTCAGGTGGCTAGGTGGAGGAAAGCAGACCTGCTGCAGGCTGCCTGTCTCAGCTGGGAGATGAAAAGTGGCATGCACTGGTGCCACAGCAGATCCTGGTGGTGGGCTAGGGAGCTTGCTCTCCTGGCAGGAGCATGCTATCTGCATCAGAGGAACACCCGCCACATATACTGCTGTGCTTCCTGGGAAGGAAAACTAAGATACATAGTTGGAAAACCCAACTAGCAGGATGGAGGTCTGCCCCTCACATATCACTGACCATAATATCTACCTCCACAAGATCCAGACCTCAAGAAGGGTAAGGGCAACCCCAAAGACCCCATGGTGAGGAAATGCATGGTGAACAGAGGATGGAGCAAGTAACTGCAGAAAGTGGGAATCAGGGCTGGAGGGCAGAACAAATGGGGACAGGTCATTGGAGCTAAACACTTAAAATAATCACAATTAGGCTTGCAGCAGCAATCTTCTGTCTGTCAGTTAAGGAATGGTTAATAGTTACCTATAAATGGCAGAGTCCACTTTTCTCAGAATTACAGAAATGACTACTTCTGCCATGTTTTCATGGAATCAGCAGTTTGCAGCATGTCCAGTAATTATTTGAACAACTGTGGAAAGAAGTGTTAAATTGCAGTTGTGTTCTTTCCACAGTTCAACACTTTTTCATGATTGTACACTCCAGGCCAGAAAAATTACGGAAATGGGGGTGCAGAAAAGTGCTTTGGAACATTTCCAAAAGGATTTGGTCAATGTTGAAAAACAAAAATAGTGACTCTAACTTGGGTTTCACTTTGGGCCCCAAACTGCCCCAGCCTAACCTCAGCTGCTATAGTAGATACAGAACTAATAAATCAGTCTTTATTTCTTGAAAATTACCACAGCAGAAAAACTCCACTAAAGTTTTCCTGTCTGTTATTCAGATATCTACTGATCTTGCCAATAATTTCAAAGTATTCATGTAACAGAAGCAGGGGAAGTACTGGGAACTGTAGAGCAGTCAATGGAATTCATTACTTCAATTTCTCATTTCAGGATTCTGGTGAACATTTTCTTCCTGGTTGCTGCATAGGAGGTAAGGTTCCTTTTATACATCTGCAGACATTTGGAATCTGGCACTTAAAACTGAGCAAATGTAATTTGCTTAATCTTATCCATCAGTCTATTAAGAGTAATGAGTGTACATGTGTGGGATGTAGAAATGAAACCCCTGATTGAGACAAACTAATGGGCAACTAATGACGTCAATTCCAAACTCAATCACTTTTTCCAGACCTTCAATACGGTCTGTAATATTTATGCCCCCCCCATCCAGCGCAAAACCAAGGACTGTAGTCTTGAGTCACCTCTGCCCTCCTCAAGCAGATGAAACTTAAGGACAATCTCTGGCACAAAGCAAATACTGGCTCTACATAGACTTCCAGAGCTACAAAACTGCTCGAAATAACTGTACAAGGGCTATTCATTTAGCAAAGAGTTACTACTTTAAGAATGAGTTGTCTAGCAACTGGGGAGATAGCTGCAAATTCTGAAATCATTTAAAGACTCTCACTGGCAAACCCAACAAATCTCCCAGTCCTACTCAATCTAAATGGTACAATAACCTAGGACCCTGTAACTATAGATAACACCTTTTATAGGGCTTTTACAGACCTAAGTAGCGTATTCCCTCCATATTTCTTTCTGTCTCCAGACGTCTCCAACCCCCTCAACCTGTCAGTCTCCCTGGCTGGCCCTGCTCCGCCTTTCCACTTTAAAATTATCTCCCAGGCCAAAGCAAAAAAATGCCTTTCACAAATCTTCTGGAAAACCAGAGTGGGCAGTGACATGCTTGATTTCAAGCTTTTTGCCTTAACCCTAGATGAGGTACTACTTCCCCTTACCAGAATCCTGAACCTCTTGCTCATTAATGGCAAATTCCCTCAGGCATAGAAGAAAGCTGTGGTCACCCCCATCTTCAAAAGTGGGGATAGAGCAAGCCATGCCAATTACAGGCTGATCTCTATTCCCCCCTCCCCCCAGCATTAGAATGTATTGTCTATGACCAGCTTGTTGACCACCTTGACAAATATCAGATGCTATGCCCAGAGCCGCATGCCTTCTGAAAACAACAAAGCACCACCACCGCCTTGATGGAGTTCACAGGCTACATTTGTGATGCTCTTGACTGGGGCCAGTTGGTGGGAGCAACTTATATCAACCTCACCGAGGCCTTCGACACAGTCAACCATGAACTTCTACTGGACTGGTTAACCCAATTGGGTCTCTGTCCTGAAACTGTATGCTAGTTTAGGAGTTACCTCTCTGAGAGGACCTAACAAGTGAAAATTGTTGACATCCTCTCCAAAAACCAGGCTGTAACTACAGGGGTACCCCAGGGGTGAATTCTGGGCCTCCTGATTTTCAGCCTGTTCTTGAACCACCTCCCCCGAGCATGTCTGGACAAGGTCCTCCTCTATGCTGACAATTCACTGCTTTTTCCAGACAGTCAGATCCAGTAATGCCAGAAAAACAGGTGCAACTTAAATTCTCTGCCATCAAGTCCTTGTTCATCAACTCTAAGCTCCTATTTAACTACAAAAAAAATTATACTGTTTGCCTCCCCAATAACGGCACAAATCCTGCCAATTGCACATAGTGAACTCTCAAAATGCCCCAGAGATGGTTCAGAGTTTCAAATACCTCAGGGTCAGCTTGGATAGTCCCCTTTCTTTCACTCATCACATTGATCTAGTAGCTAAAACAGCCAATGCTAGGATTGACCAACTATTTAGGCATAAGCACTGCCTAACGGATGGTGCCCTAAACCTAGCTATTGCCAGTTCTGCCCTATTTGTGATTGATAATGGACTGGTGGTATAAACATCGCTGCACTGATACAACCCTCAAGAGGGTCAAAGTGGTCCTCAACAAAGCCTGCCGGCTTGACCTTGATGCTCTCCACCTAATGCATACCTGGGACCTCTACTTCAGTAAGAAGGCTAAACTTGAACTGTAGAATTCAGTGCCAGGTATGCCTTCTAGCTAAACAGTATATGCTAGGGCTTGCATCTCCTGGTGTTCAAAGCCGTCTCTCCCCCCACTGACAATACCTGCACCACTAGGGTTTCCAACATCCTGACCTTAAAAGTTCCTTTCCACCAGTCCTCCCAGAGCCAGCACTCCTTCTTATATCATGGTCCCCTCATGCTGAACTCTCTCAGCAGGGACATGCTATCCAATACTAAACTCGGCCCATTCAAAGCTAAGCTTCATGAATATCTTGCAACCCTAACCTGTTGTGACTGCTACCTTTAACCTGTTCAAGCCCCTATCAACACCTCCACTTTCCCCCTCCTACATCCCCCCTTGCCTTCATATTTCTTTGCAGTCATTTTCTGCTGCCCAGCTTTTTATTCTAGTTGTTTCTGGTTAGCCGAGGCACAGAATTTCACTGTGGAGCATATTCCTGCCTCAAAATATTTCTCTCAATGCCTCCCTCAGTTTCCACAGCCAGGTCCCTCCATCTCCACCCCCACTCTCCTCACCCAGATCTATATGCTACTGCCCTCACCCTTCTTGCTCCCCACTCTATCTACTCCCCTCATCCGTTAAATTTTGACAAGGCCTACTTGGCTACTCCAGTCCTCCCCTTATCCCCTCTCTTAGTCCTTCCTTCACTATCTTTCTCCTCCCCTCACGCCCCTGCTACCAGTCCCTTCCCATCCATGGTCGTCTCTCCTTCTCCTGCTTTGATAATTAATGCACTTATGTTACAAGTGATTTTGTTGCTGTTTATACTGTACGTTAATATCTGTACTTTTATAATCCTGCATGTTAAACAGCTGTATCTGAATTGCCTGTTTGTTTTCTTTATTAACACTGTTTTGACTTGTATCATTTAACTACTGTATCCCTGTTTTGTCATGATGTGGAATCTTTGTAAATAATCTTACAGCTCAAATGTTGTAATCCAAGATTTCAATAAATAAATAAACACATTTATTCTAACAGGTCTTTTTATAATTGTGATAAAACAGCTCCTAACACTCTACCCTGCTTTTTATGTTCTTTTCAGAGGACTGCAGTCATGTCTTCGGATTCAGAAATGGCAATTTTTGGCGATGCTGCGCCATACTTGCGCAAGTCTGAGAAGGAAAGAATTGAGGCGCAGAGCAGGCCTTTTGATGCCAAGAATAGTTGCTATGTGATAGATCCTAAGGTGGTGTATACAAAGGGAATGATCACAGCCAGAGAAGGTGGCAAAGTCACCGTAAAAACTGAAGCTGGAGCGGTAAGTCTACAGAGAGAGGCTGGATAACTTGTTTCTAGCTGAGCCCAGACAGGGGAAACTTGTAATCACCTTCATTTTTCCCACTGTTTTTCAGAGCGTGACTGTCAAAGAAGATCAAGTCTTCCCTATGAACCCCCCAAAATTTGACAAAATTGAAGATATGGCCATGCTGACCCACTTGAATGAACCTTCTGTGCTGTATAACCTAGCAGAGCGTTATGCAGCTTGGATGATCTATGTAAGTAAATTCATTCTCTCTATTACGCCTCCCCCACACACACACCACATGCACCAGTATCTCACTTACTTCATTTTCATCACATGATTAGAGCCACATTTTCCTTGAACCAGACATGCTGTGTTCTGAAAATAGTACCTTGGCTTATGATGCAGTGGCCTACACTCCATTATGTGGTATCAAGTGGAAACTTCACTGCTTAAAAAAATGCAACGTGCAAACTTGAAAATCAGCATGGTCAGTGCCTTAAGCACATGCTTGTGCAAAAGAAGATCCAGGTTCAATTCCCATGATAACTTTTTACTTGCTGTGGGACCCTTTGGAAGTTATTTAAAGCCTTTAAGTCCAATGGTGCACCAAGGTACAAAAAATAATTAATGAAGGACCTCAGAGAACATTAGACACAGCATCTCAGCTGGGCTGTCTTGGTTAAGAAACTGTAAAACAAAAAAGTCATATTTGTAAACCAGAATATTGGGTGAATATATCATCCACATTCTGAGTTTTGAAAGGCTACTCTTGAGTCTGCAAATCTTAATTATATATTGTGGTTGTCTAGGGTGAAGCATTTTACATTAAAATATATGTTTATATTAGAACTGAAAGCTGTGTAAACATCTTTTCAGTTCTTGACCTGTTTTAGTCCTGGTGGTCTTTTTAAGTACAAGAATCCATAAGAATGGAGGAAACTTAGTGTGCCTTTCATGTCTAGTCTGGCAGAACTGGAACAAAACTGAAGAGGAAGAGGGGAACATGATAGAAACATTCAAGTACCTCAAGGGACTCAACAAAGTCCAAGAGGGTAGCATATTTTAGAAAAGGAGATGGAAGAACAAGGGGCACAATTTGAAAATAGGGGGATGCCTCAGGGGCAACATGAGAAAGTATTTTTTTCATGCAGAGGGTGGTGGATGCCTTCCTGAGGAGGTTTTGGGATCAAAAACAGTGAGTAAATTCAAGAATGCATGGGACTGCCATAAGGCAATTATTGTGGGAGGTAGGAGGAAGTAGGCTGCTGGTTATCTAGGATCTGCAGCTTATCCAATAGGTAAGGAAAATGAGCAGTCTAGAGGGCCAAGAAGTCCTTATCTGCTGACAAAGTCTATGTTTCTATGTTTCTATGTTATAGCAGAACTGCTATGAAAATGTGGCAGTGGCCAGAAATCATCAGCTGTACTAATTACTGACTGTAGTGTGGAAACTTGTTAAGCAAAATTCAAAAGCAACATTAAAACAGTTGGCTTGCCAATCATACACTTGTTCCTGTTGTTCTCTGTATTTTCTAACATTACAGGCCCTTAATATGTATTACAAGACTCATTTCCCCTATATGTTGCAGAAGCAATATATCAAATTATCTAGTACTGTACATATACACTCTGCCCACTCTGTACACACCATGCCACCAACTCTGTTCTCAAACCCCAATACCAATGCCAATGCTTTAATTTTCTGGCAATTGTGAACTTGCAGCTGCTTTTAGATGAAAAAAGAACATACCTGTATGTGGTTCATTTCTCATATATCAACAATTTCTATTGTTTTTATTCTACACTTACTCTGGCTTGTTCTGTGCCACTGTTAACCCCTACAAGTGGTTGCCAGTGTACAACCCAGAGGTGGTTGCTGCCTACAGAGGCAAGAAACGTCAGGAGGCTCCACCACACATCTTCTCCATCTCTGACAATGCCTATCAGTCCATGTTAACTGGTAAGATAAAAGCCTTCTAATTCAGCTCTAGTTATTTCTTACATATTGTATATATTAAGGACTTTTTATATTTTCACAGATCGTGAAAACCAGTCTATCCTGATCACGTAAGTATAATAAATGAAAGACAAGCAGTGTCTATAATCAACTGATTGATGTTATCTGTGAAGATACAGTATTTATACCATTCATTTTATCTTTTCTGATGACCAAGTGAGAATCTGGTGCTGGAAAGACTGTGAACACAAAACGTGTCATCCAGTACTTTGCAACAATTGCAGCTATTGGAGACAAGAAGAAACAGGAGCCACAGCCTACAGGCAAAATACAGGTAGGTGGAAAATGATTGTGTAGTTACATAACTGCATTTTCTAAAATTCATTACAGTATTTATTAATAGACAAAATCTTTTTTAGGGAACACTGGAAGATCAAATCATCCAGGCTAACCCACTGCTGGAAGCCTTTGGTAATGCCAAGACAGTGAGAAATGACAACTCCTCTCGTTTTGTAAGTTGTATTAGTCATGCTACACATTTTAACATATTGCTTGCATGCTAGTTCTAAATTAAAGTGGAAAATATAGCTAACCAAAATCACTACAATCTGCAATCCATAGGGTAAATTTATTAGAATCCACTTTGGAACCACAGGAAAACTGGCTTCTGCTGACATTGAAACCTGTAAGAACAATATGTTTTCTTCAATATATATTAGCATATTATCTACACTATTTATTATTATTATTATTATTATTATTATTATTATTATGTTTAAATATCTTCTAATTCCATAGACCTGCTGGAAAAGTCTAGAGTAACATTCCAGCTTCCAACTGAAAGAGGCTACCATATCTTCTACCAAATCATGTGCAACAAGAAACCAGAACTTATTGGTAATGCTCTATTCCTTTTTGTAAGCATTTCACTGTTGAGACTATCTAAAGTATGACACCTTTAATTATGTATGTGATAAAACAAGAACATGTTTCACAGAGGTTATAGTACAAAATGAAGTGACATGCAATCAGTTCTAAGTCAATGGATACTGGGCTTCATTGCTGAGTAGCAGTATCTTTGCACCGACACTAGTTATGGGTTCAAGTCCCATACTGGCACATGGACTCATACTCATTGCTGACAGAGCAGCACAATACTGCTATGGTACAGTCCTGTTGAGGGTGCCATGCTTTGGGTGTGACACTGAACTGAAATTACATAAATCCAGCTGGGGTAGTTCTCCAGGTAGAAAGTAAAGGATTGAAAAGTCAAAGATTTCAGCAATGTTATCTGCAGCATGTCATGTCTCTCATGAAATGAGTTCTGATACCATTGCCTATGTCTAAGTGTGGGTGCTGAGTCCTTAGTACAGGACACATTTGCCTGTGTAAAATCCCTGTACTACCAACTTTGTACTGAGATATACTGTTTATTTATTTTTATTTATTTATTTTAGTCTTTGGTAGCTGGGTAAGGCCTACTAGCCACAAGTGTCTGTTTTCAGGGGTGAACTTTGAGCACGGGGGGAGGGTTAAGTGACTTGCTCAGCTCAGAGTCACACAGTATGCAAGTGGAGGTTGTTGGAATCAAACCCATGTCTGCTGGACGTACCAAGCCCATTCACAGCTCGTTACTCTAACCTCTAGGCTATACTGCCAGCTGTACTGTGTTTGAAATGGCACTATAAATATATATTTTCTTGTCTTCAGAGATGCTGCTGATTACCACCAACCCATATGACTTCCCTTTCTGTAGCATGGGTGAGATCTCTGTGAAAAGTATCAATGATGAAGAGGAATTGATGGCAACTGATGTAAGCAGGCCAACAAAAAACAAAGCTTTTAAGTGAAAGAAAGGGCTATAACATATTTTCAGTCATTTCCTTGCTCTGTTTCCACCCACAGGGAGCCATTGACATCCTGGGCTTCAATCCTGATGAAAAGGTTGGAATCTACAAACTAACCGGGGCAATCATGCATCACAGCAACTTGAAGTTCAAGCAGAAACAGCGTGAGGAGCAGGCTGAGCCTGATGGCACTGAAGGTTTGCATTTGTTAAACTTTATTGTCAATATAAAAATGTTGCAGTATGTCTAGTCTAATTCTAGCAGTCTGAATCCAAAATGCCTAAAATAGGCTTAACACTAACAGATACCCTTGTAAGCAATGTCACATAAGGACATGAATAAACAGAGCAGAGTCTCAACTACTCTCTCTCTCTCTCTCTCCTACTGGACATGGTTTCTTCATGAGATGCATTTGCAAGGCAAAATGGGGACTGCAGTAACTATTTGTGCAATGTCTGTCATGCGAATAGATGACAGCACTGACTAGTTCTCTCATTCTTGCTCTGTTCATGAACACAACTCACCATGTAAGTTTAAAAACTTCACTTAATTTATCAAGGATGTGCATCATTAGTTATATAAAAACAGCAATGATGTTAATAGCAGTGCTCACTACCAATCTGTGCCTAACACAAAAATACATACTGTCATAAACTAATACAGGTCGATTCTTAAAGCCTTCCACATGACGCAAGGTGCCTGCATTGAACATGAATGATGCAAGTAGCACCTTGCATGAACAACTGTGCCCTGAGCCATTCTGAAAGCAGCCTGTGGCAAAAGCAGGCTCTTTGCCTGAAAGGGGCGTGCACCACCCTTATGACCTACATTGTGCTGTGCCAGGTCACATAGGGGATATGCACCAGGACAGGGCTGCCACATCCCCTTTATTGGAATTTTAAAAGCCCTGCCAAGCTCACGGGACAGGGTGCACCTTAGACCAACCAGGAGGTAGACTAGGTGGCCTGCACAACTAGGATTGTTTTGGAATGGGGCAGCCAGAGGCATTTCGGCTGAGGGGTGGCAGAGGATGTGCTATGGGGACAGACATGCCTGTAGAAATGGGAACTTTATCCCAGTGGGGTGTATCTATAGAAAATTATGACATTTTCATGACACTATGTCCACATACTGTACTGTACCATACTGTACAGTTGTGCACTCCGCTATATGATGGTGAAACATGCTGCCTCTCTGTGCACAGTTATGGCTGTCCCCACCTATACTATGCCACATTAGGCCTCACATGTCCATTCTGGATGGCTAGTAGGCAATGTACTGTACAGTACAGTACAGTACAGTACAGTTTATATACATGGGGTAGTTAAATGTTGTAGTATGCTGTAGATGCACCCTGCTGGGGGTCAATTCCCATTCCTACCATCATGACTGTCCCCCACAACACATCCTCTGCCATCCCCGTTCCATGTTGCCTCCATTCCTAGTGATCAACCCAACCTTCATCGCAGCTCAGGTAGAACTGCACAGGGCAGGGGGCATGCTGAATTCCTACGTCCATTCCACCATGTGTGCTGATGGTTTGGTGCATCAGCTGATGCATGGCAAACCCAGGAACTTTGCCACTAGAATTCTGTTTTTTGTAGACTCAGGCGCAGGGTCCTTGGCACATCTGGGCTCTGCCACATCCCTAGAACACCACAACTTGCTCCATTCTAAAGGGACTTTTGAGAATCAACCCCATAGTCTTTATGTCAGATGGTTCTCATAATTTCTGAACAGATTATTAGATAGAACTTAACTTCCCTGTTCCAGTTACTGCAGAATATGAGTTAACACTGTTTACGTTCTCACAAAGTCACACATTCTCAGAAGTCTTTTACTGATGATTGTGCAACATTTTGTCAGAATGTAAATATATCCCAGACACTTTCTTCTAGGCTATATTTACAAGTTAATTAGATGGACGACGTTTGGGATAATTGTGCTTTTGCTTTCATTGAACAGTTGCTGATAAGATTGCTTATTTGATGGGCCTGAACTCTGCAGACTTGCTGAAAGCACTGTGCTACCCAAGAGTAAAGGTTGGCAATGAATTTGTTACCAAGGGTCAAACTGTTCCACAGGTAAATTATCACAAATGTTGATTTATTTTTAAACGGAATGTATTTTAAATTAAAAATACTTTATTATCTGCAAGTTCTATTGAAACTGTGTCAATGAATATATTCTCATTTTCTTTAGGTGTACAGTAATGTTGGTGCCCTGACTAGGTCAGTCTATGAGAAAATGTTCTTGTGGATGGTGTTCCGTATCAATCAGCAGCTGGATACTAAACAAGCAAGACAATTCTACATTGGTGTCCTAGATATCGCTGGTTTTGAGATTTTTGATGTCAAGAGTTTCATGTCATAATACTAAGAGTACTCTTAGAAAACATGAGATGTACACATTACTTACACAGTTTCGCGTTTTGAGATTTTTGATTTCAACACTTTGGAGCAGTTGTGTATCAACTTTACCAATGAGAAGCTGCAACAGTTTTTCAACCACACCATGTTTGTCTTGGAACAAGAAGAGTACAAGAAGGAAGGCATTGACTGGGAGTTCATTGACTTTGGTATGGATCTGGCTGCTTGCATTGAGCTGATTGAAAAGCTAATGAGCATTTTCTCCATCCTTCAAAAACAATTTTGAAAATTTCTAATTTATAATCTAGTAATCTAAAAGTGATTTCTATTTAGCCTATGGGCATTTTCTCCATCCTTGAAGAGGAGTGCATGTTCCCTAAGGCTACAGATACTTCCTTCAAGAACAAGCTGTATGATCAGCATCTTGGCAAGAACAACAACTTCCAGAAGCCCAAGCCTGCCAAAGGAAAGGCTGAGGCTCACTGCCCTTAGTGCACTACGCTGGTACTGTGGATTACAACATCACTGGTTGGCTGGAGAAGAATAAAGACCCACTGAATGAATCAGTTGTGCAGCTCTACCAGAAGTCTTCTGTTAAACTGCTTGCCTTCCTCTATGCAGCTGATGCGGGTGCTGAAGGTAATTATGCAAACTTTAAGACTGAAGACTAAAGATGTGCCATATAAAATTATACAATGGATAGAAAGAATCAACAACTTGATTGGTTGAGACATCTTTTACCCATGAATAGCTTTAGAAAATACTCATGAGTAGGAAAAATCCAGCCAGTCGCATTCTTTACCTGCTTTGAATCTGTTCATCCCACAGTCCAGCACAGCCATTAAAACAGCACTACATGCAGGTCAAAACAAAACAAAACAGAACAATAAAAAAATGTATATATATACTTTACAATACATAAAACATGGATCCATTGCATAAGAGCAAAAATATACTTCAGGTTGTGGTATATACTCATAAATTGTCACTTCTCAGGTGCATGCGACATTCAGCCTTGAGCCTCATCCTTCACAACAGTCTCAGGGCATGACAATATCCCATAACAGACCCCATCCTGTTGTGTATTATGGGCTAAATATACACCAATGTTACTAAATGTAGCAAAGGTGGATCTCTAGGCAACCTGTTTGTCTGTTTAAGCCCTGAAACAGAGACTTGGGCCATTAACTAGTTCTGAATTTGCAGTGCAGTACTATTAGTGGGAATTGATTTTGCTTCTGCCAATTTCTGATAGAGCTGAAGATGGGTGCTAACAATTTTACTTTTGAAAAGACAAGGACATTATTTTTATCTCCCCGGAAAATGTTACTTCATGGTAAAACAGACTAACACAGTTGTCTATTCTTAAGTGTAGACATTTCAGAGCACATTAAGGTTATTATGTTTGCCTTAGTGCAAGTATCTAATGTTGTGCATGAAAGGTTGCCTGAGGCCCACTTTTTCAAAGGAGATGCACAGTGCATCTCAGAAAATGAGGGTGAGATGTGTTGCACATTTCTGAATGTGCGGTCACATAGCTATAATGCATGCAGTGCAAAAGAAGAGGCCGTGTACATGAATATGCCACCCATCTGTGTATTCAGCCAAAATGTGAGGCATTTCTGCTTATTTCTCATAAATGCTCCATGGAAGGTTAGGCACTTCAGGGGATGGCCTAAATTGGCCAGTCACCCACAGGTAGGCTGCAGAACTGCAGGCAGGTGACCCAGAGAGAGCCCTTGGAGGTGCACCAGGATGTGCTCCAGGCACCCATACACAGCAGTCATGCCAGAGTAGATGTATCCAATGCCACAGGTGCCAGCACACCATCAGCACCACCCAGAGAGTCATTCCCCACACCACAGCCAAGGTGTGGACACCCAGTCACCACATGTCAGTGCTGTCAGCTGCCCCCTTAGCACACCAGCAGAGCAGGTGGACACATTGCACTACAGATAACAGGGGTGATTGTCTGCATGTATGTCTCCTGCAGGGTGACACCTGGTTGTGACATGCACCCAGGGTGATGTCTGGGGCAACAGGGCCCAGATAGCCTGTTGGTACCAGTAGTAGCATGAAACAGGACAGGGAATGACCTGTGGCACATACCCACAGTGGTGTACCATAGGTGCACATAGGTGGGACCCACCCACTTGAGTACCTGGTCACCTTCTGCACACTGCCATTCCATGCAGTTCTCATCATGGTCCTCTCATATGTGGATGTGTGGGGCACTGCAGGCAACTGTATGCTGCATATGGAGCTGGTGTATCATATGCATGTGGTACACTATTCAGACTGTGTCACCCTATACCCGCCCCTGTCACATGTCCAGGTGGGCATCCTGTACCACAGTCAGACCCTGTACATGACTATGGGTAATAGCACTGTTCCCAGGTCTATGCAGTGTACCCACCCACACACAAACTTTCCATCACACCTGCCTGATAGGCTGCAGTACCTCCTGTTCACCTTTGTTAAATGGTGGGGCAGCCCTGCAAAGCTAGAACTGCACAAGCATTGGGTAAGCAAATGCCCTGAATACATTCCAGTAATGAGATGCTAATGTGTTATGTGGGTGCTGACTGTGCAATGGGGCCATTTGCATATCCTGGCTGAATACTGCAATTCTACGTGCCACACAAGTGGCTCTGCATCATGCAATTCATTACACACTGCACTGGGCTCTGGGCACCTGCTGCACCATGATCTGGCACTGTGCCATCACACATGTTCAGGATATTCAGCCATATATACATCACTGCATCTTACAGCGAACTTTGAATATGCCATTATTTTGTGCTGGTGCATCTCAGTTGCACAGGCATTTGCACGATGCAGCCTGGGAGTTTTGAATATGGGGCTCTATGACTCTAAATCGTTCTTCTATAATTTATATTTTTACTTATTCTAGAGTCTGGTGGTGGAAAGAAGGTGGCAAGAAGAAGGGTTCTTCCTTCCAAACAGTATCTGCTGTCTTCAGGGTATGTATATATGAAGAAATAGTCATCATCATTAGAAAACTACTTATTACAATCAAATGTAATTAGTGTAAAAGACTGGATGTTGTAGAAATGACTCTTTATATGAAGTTGGTTCTGTAACAAATGTAGAATTTACTTTTAAAATAAGTTCTGTGCTTTCTGTTTATTGCACCACAGGAAAACTTGAACAAGCTGATGAGTAACCTGAGAAGCACTCACCCACACTTTGTGCGCTGTCTGATTCCCAATGAAACAAAAACACCAGGTAGTTATTTATATACAGATTCATATGAAACTATGAAAGACAGCAAAGGTAAATGAACACTGTATATCTGACTTATGTTTTACTTTGTTGTTTTAGGTGTAATGGACAATGAGCTGCTGCTACACCAGTTAAGATGTAATGGTGTCCTGGAAGGTATCAGAATTTGCAGGAAAGGATTCCCAAGCAGGATTATCTATGGTGACTTCAAACAAAGGTTTGCAATAATTGCCCTTTTAAAATCCACTATATGTAACTTAGCACATCTTCAAAAAATATACAAGATTAAAGTTATAAAAGAACTTTTCACAACGCTGCATATTTCAACTAAGAATGACAATATCTTGCTTTAATGTAAACAATATACCAGTTTTCTTCTACTAGACTTTTAAGAACTTTGCAGTCTGAATTAAACTCAACTGCAACAATGATGAGCAAAAAAGTTATATAGGCAGTATTATTTTAATTATCATGGAAGATTATCTCTTTTCACCTAGAATTTTAAAAACATCCATTGCTGTGGAGTGCCATTTGACTGCATTATAGCTGATATACTAACTCAAATTAAATCTGTTATAAAAAAAACAGATACAGGGTTCTGAATGCAAGTGCCATCCCTGAGGGTCAGTTTATTGACAGCAAGAAGGCATCTGAGAAACTCCTGGGATCCATTGATGTTGATCATACCCAATACAAATTTGGGCACACTAAGGTAAGAACCACTACAGTTCTAATAAATTAAAATGTACATATACTGAAATTCTGGACTGTTATATCAGTCTTCAGCTCAGCAAAGGCTGAAAACTTGACATTCATAAATTACTTCCTACTATATAGGTGTTCTTCAAAGCTGGTCTCCTGGGAACTCTTGAAGAAATGCGAGATGAGAAACTAGCACAGCTGATCACTCGTACACAAGCCCTTTGTCGTGGTTTTTTGATGAGAGTTGAATTTAAAAAGATGATGGAAAGGAGGTATGTAATAACTATATACATATTGCTAATAATTTACATATTGTTAAGGTATCAGATCTTGTGAATAATTTACCTGTTGCTTATTGAACAGGGAATCCATTTACACCATCCAGTACAATATTAGGTCATTCATGAATGTCAAAACCTGGCCATGGATGCAGCTGTTCTTTAAGATCAAGCCTCTGCTGAAGAGTGCAGAGTCTGAGAAAGAAATGGCCAATATGAAGGAAGAATTTGAAAAGACCAAGGAAGCGCTTGCTAAGTCAGAGGCCAGGAGAAAAGAACTAGAAGAGAAAATGGTTGCCCTTTCCCAGGAGAAGAATGATCTTCAACTGTCAGTTCAGTCGGAAAGTGAAGCTTAAGCAATTCAGAACAACTTATGACAAGTAACAAAACAATATACATTGTGGAAAAAAATCTCACTAAAAATTGCATAAACAATTTTTAACAGGAAAGTGAAGCTTTAGCAGATGCAGAAGAGAGATGTGAAGGTCTCATCAAAAGCAAAATTCAGCTTGAAGCCAAAGTCAAAGAGTTGAATGAAAGATTAGAAGATGAAGAGGAATCAAATGCTGAGTTGACAGCCAAGAAGAGAAAACTTGAGGATGAGTGTTCAGAGCTTAAGAAAGATATTGATGACTTAGAACTAACTCTGGCTAAGGTTGAGAAGGAGAAACATGCCACTGAAAATAAGGTTAAACAGTTTACCACTAGTAAAATGTTGGAGCTTTTCATTTGATGTCTCTTTTCTTACTTTAGTTATGAATTATTTTAAACATATTGCTTCTTTTGCATCTAAAATAGGTTAAAAATCTTACAGAGGAACTGGCAACTCTTGATGAAAACATTGGTAAGTTAACCAAGGAGAAGAAGGCCCTTCAGGAGGCTCACCAACAGACACTTGATGACCTTCAAGCAGAAGAAGACAAAGTCAATACTCTGACAAAAGCCAAGACTAAGCTAGAACAACAAGTTGATGATCTTGAAGGTATGTGCACCTTTAATAAAAAGGTAAATATGTTTAAAAGCACATCTTTAGTGATACTTTAATAAAGTATTTATTTCAACTTCTAGCTTGAAGGTTCTCTGGAGCAAGAAAAGAAATTGCGCATGGATCTTGAAAGAGCTAAAAGGAAGCTTGAAGGTGATCTAAAGTTGTCTCAAGAAACTGTGTTGGATCTTGAAAATGACAAACAACAAGCTGAAGAGAAGCTTAAAAAGTTAGTATGAAATCCTAACTTTAAGAAATGAAATAAAGTTCTATATATTATACTTTTCAATTTTTAATTTCTATTTATAGGAAAGACTTTGAACTTAGCCAGCTGCAGAGCAAAATAGAGGATGAACAAGCTCTGGGAATACAACTACAGAAAAAAATCAAGGAGCTTCGGGTATAGACTTCACAGTTATGAATGCATTGCATATAGTACTATTCTGACTATAGATCATTTTAAGTGCAATTATTATAGCAGGTCTGTATCTTGATTTTTGATTTCAGGCTCGTATTGAAGAACTTGAAGAAGAAATTGAAGCTGAACGGGCATCCCGTGCAAAGGTTGAAAAACAGAGGGCTGATCTTGCCAGGGAACTTGAGGAAATCAGTGAAAGACTTGAAGAGGCTGGCGGTGCAACTGCAGCCCAGATTGAGATGAACAAGAAACGTGAAGCAGAATTTCAGAAACTACGTCGTGACCTGGAAGAGGCCACGCTGCAACATGAAGCCACAGCTGCAGCTCTCCGTAAGAAGCAAGCTGACACTGTGGCAGAGCTTGGAGAACAAATTGATAACCTGCAACGTGTGAAGCAAAAACTGGAGAAGGAAAAGAGTGAGTTAAAGATGGAAATTGATGACCTCTCCAGCAACTTAGAGTCTGTTGCAAAATCAAAGGTGTGTTCTACAATGTGACATGAAAAGTTTGCAAGTGATGAATTTCAAAATTAATTCTTTAACATAATATTATGGGTTAATGTGAATTACAGGGTAACCTTGAAAAGCTCTCCTGCTCTCTGGAGGATCAACTTAGTGAAGTTAAGACAAAAGATGATGAGCATCTGCGCCTCATCAATGATCTAACTGCTCAGAGGTCGACTACAGACAGAAAATGGTACTAACATGTTATATTATACTGAATTTGTTTATATTGCATTACACACATATTATATATATATATATATATATATATATATATATATATATATATATATATAACAAATTATATTAGTTATACTTTTTTTATTTTATTTTTGTTGACCTGAAAGGAGGACTAGACAATGCTGTCTATTTTCAGCCTCCTTGGGGGAGATATACAGATGGATGCCAACTGACATTGAATCAGATTAAGCTGTTTATGGTATTTTTTGTGAATGGGGAAATTCCTCTACTCTTTTCGAGAAGTACCATGGGATCTTTAATGTTAACCTAAACAACCACCAGAACAGGCAGACGGGACCTCAGTTTAACATCTCCTCTGAAAGACAGTGCCTCAGGAGTGCAGCACCCCCTAATGCTGCACTACAGTGTCAGTATTGGGATTTAACACAAGTGATTGGTGTGGGGATAGAACCCGCAACCTTCTGATCTTCCAGCATCAGAGGCGAGTGTGCAACCTGCTGAACCACTGACACTGCATAATAATAATAATAATAATAATATATAATAGTACTAATAGTGGTAAAGATAGTAGTACAAAAAATTAAAATGTTGAAGTCATAAATATAGTAAAAGTAATTTATTCACAGGTGATTTTGCACGCCAGCTTGAAGAAAAGGAATCTGATTTCACAGCTGACAAGGGGTAAGCAAGCCTTCACTCAACAGACTGAGGAACTGAAGAGGCAGCTGGAAGAAGAAGTTAAGGTAATATATGTGACATTAAGGCATGTTTTCTAGTATATAGATAGTGTATATGACTACATGGGCTATATGATGGCAGTATCATCCAGTGTCCAGACCACAGAAATGTAAACAGGGAGTCTCTAATTCAAACTGCTGTCTTGCCCCAGATTGACTTTGTTTCTCTAAGCATATCATTTGACTTCACTGTGCTTTAATCCTCCAAATAGTTAAATAGGGCAGCAGAAAAATGAAAATAAGATGTTGCATCTTAGTGTGACAAACCTGGACAAAGATTAACAATTACCATTTAATAAAACACCATCCATTCCCTACAAAGTCATAATTAAGAATACATGAATAATGATTTTACATATCTTTTAAATAAAGGCCAAGAATGCACTGGCACATGCACTGCAATCTGCCCGCCATGACTCTGACTTGCTCCGTGAGCAATTTGAAGAGGAACAGGAAGCCAAAGCTGAACTTCAACGCTCCTTGTCCAAAGCCAACAGTGAAGTTGCCCAGTGGCGAACCAAATATGAAACTGATGCAATCCAACGAACAGAGGAACTAGAGGAGGCAAAGTAAAAGCTTGCCCCTGTTCTGATGATCAATTTGAATCTTAGTTTGTGTATACATTATGAATTACTCAGTAACATTTATATGATATCATTATTAGGAAAAAGCTTGCCCAACGCCTGCAGGAAGCTGAGGAACAAATTGAGGCTGTGAACTCCAAGTGTGCCTCATTGGAAAAGACCAAACAGAGACTTCAGAGCGAAGTTGAAGATCTGATGATTGATGTTGAGAGGGCTAACTCTGCAGCTGCAGCCCTGGATAAGAAACAGAGAAACTTTGACAAGGTAAATTATATTACAAGCTGAATGTATTTTAGTATATTCAATAGGTAAGATGCACTTTTGTCTGTTGAACATGTCATCACTTATATATTTTTCTACAGGTTTTGGCAGAATGGAAGCAAAAGTATGAGGAGGGCCAGGCTGAGCTAGAAGCTGCTCAGAAGGAATCCCGTAGCTTAAGTACAGAAATCTTCAAACTAAAAAATGCTTATGAAGAAACTCTGGACCAACTTGAAACTATGAAACGTGAAAACAAGAACCTACAACGTAAGTTTAAGTGTATTGTATTAAAAAAAGTATGAGTAGGTATAAAATTTTGGCAATTAATCTTGGATGTGTGTCAGTACAAACCAGGCTTGTAACCACCACATGGAAAGTGGGACAGACAAGATGAACTTTAAGTCCTTTCTGTTAGCAATAGTATGTTATGTTAAAATAAACTCACATTTTCAAGTTGTAAGATTAAATACATGTTTTGTAATTATTTTAATACAGAGGAGATCTCAGACCTAACTGAGCAGATTGGGGAGAGTGGAAAGAGCATCCATGAGTTGGAGAAATGCAAGAAGCAGGTTGAACAAGAGAAGAGGACCTTCAGGCTGCACTTGAGGAAGCAGAGGTATAGTTTTCTAGTTTATCAATAAGAATTATATCTGTTGTACTTAATCCTCTCTCTCTCTCACTATATATATATATATATATATATATATATATATCCACTGTAATTTACTCTCAGAAGCATTTCTGTGGCATCACTTGAAATACTATTATTATTTTCCATGACAAAGGGATCGCTGGAACATGAAGAGGCCAAAATACTCAGAATCCAACTGGAGCTGAACCAAGTGAAATCTGAAGTTGACAGGAAGATTGCTGAAAAAGATGAAGAGATTGACCAGATGAAAAGAAACAACTTGAGGGCTGTTGAGTCCTTGCAGAGTACTTTGGATTCTGAGGTCAGGAGCAGAAATGATGCTCTTAGACTGAAGAAGAAAATGGAAGGAGATCTGAATGAAATGGAGATTCAGCTGAGCCATGCTAACCGTCAAGCTGCTGAAGCACAGAAAAATCTCAGGAACACACAAGGACAACTCAAGGTAACCATTTACAGTCTACTATATCAAGTTTTATAGTTGTACCATACCTGCTTACCATTGCCTGAAGATATGTCGTGGTAGGGGATGATTAAGAAGGGCATGGTGCATAACTCTTAGTGTTATTTATTTATATTGTACATCAGCAAAGTTGAGCCTTGTGAGAGAGCTGTGGTATTAAAGAGGGTAGAGGCACAATAAACTATAACTGCAAAAGATAATTTCAAATGGATTAAAAGAATAATACTAGGCTGGTGGCAAACAATATAGGTAGGTTTAATGAAAATATAAAGTGATTGTCCACTATGAAAATAATCAGTGAGGGAGCAGTAGTACTTCTTAGATTAAAAGGTAGAAAAAGCAAAAATAATAATATTGTAAAAACTGCTGAAATGTGTTTTCAGGATGCTCAGCTACACCTTGATGATGCTGTCAGAGGACAGGATGATCTGAAAGAACAGTTGGCTATGGTGGAACGCAGAAGTTCATTGCTGCAAGCAGAAGTTGAAGAGATAAGAGCTGCACTTGAACAGACAGAGAGAGGTCGTAAGGTTGCAGAACAAGAACTGCTAGATGCCAGTGAACGTGTGCAGCTTCTGCACTCCCAGGTAACCAGCCTTAACAACAGAACCATTTACAGCTGTATCACAATTTAATTTCCATTCCTCCAACAGTAGTAGATCTTAGTTAATAGTTTGGTTTAACCTCTTGTAGAACACCAGCCTTATCAACACCAAGAAGAAGCTTGAGAGTGACGTCTCCCAGCTTCAGTCTGAAGTGGACGAATCTGTTCAGGAAGCAAGAAATGCTGAGGAAAAAGCTAAGAAGGCCATCACTGATGTAAGAACTGATCATATTACTAGAAAGTATAGCGAGAATGTTTATAGAGAGTAGATCACAATTCATCCAATGTGATTGGTTATTTAAGCTGTGTTTGTCTCTGAGGCCGGGGGTGAGGGAGGATCACATATATGATCAATAACCATCTTTTGTTGTCATTGATTACAGGCCCTCAGTATGGCACAGGGTATGGATTTATAGGCATCCGTTTATATACTGTGCAGATGGGCACAGCAGTCAGGCTGAGGGGAGACAACTGTATCAGAACTGGAATACTGTCAGGTTACAATGGAAAGGGATCAGAGGCATGAGATGGCCACAGCTTTTACCACTACTGGAGGAACTGAGGATAATACAGCTACAGCCACAACTGTTAATTCTACATTTGGGGAAAATGATTTGGGCTACTGCCCATGGTTGGACATTTTTTGGAAAATTAAAGTGAAGGTAGCCCGGATAAAAGAATGGTGGCCCAGGGTGGTGCTGTACATATGTGTGTGGAGACTGGCAAGGGACCTCAAAATGTTAGATGATGCTAGAAAATAGGGATAAATAAGCGAGAGGGGCATATACATACTGCAGGGTCCATTGGGGGATAGTAATAAAACATGAAAACATATTAGACAACTGCCCAGAACTTTATAGGATGGATGGGGTACATCTTTCAGACATAGGGACAGACACATTTAATATAGACTTGGGAGAAGCTATAGAGCAGTGGAGGCTGGGTAGGAGGCCATAAGCAATGAGGGCGCCCATCTTCCAATGTAAGCTGGAGGGGGCTAGCAGAAAAAAGAGGTCTGGGGGAACCCTGCCTGGGAGTACATCCAGGCTGGGAAGAGGTATGATTAGGTGTACCGCAAGGTAAGCGGAAGTGGGAGTACAGTGGTGAACACCGTACCCATAAAGGAGAGACAGAGATGACAGGAAGAAGAAATCACGTGGATGTATGTCTGGGTGGCAAGGCAAACAGAAAGTTAAAGAGAGACTATGGGCCCGATTTCAAAGTTGCATGGCACAACTTCGAGGTGTATGTGAAGTTGCCATATAGCGTTATACTGGGGACCCTTTGCTGTATTCCAAGACAGGCAGGGTCCTCGATCCCATGACTTGAATCAGCCACAGGCTAGCATCACAGGAATGGTGCAATGGACCTGGGTGCCACAAGTCATGGCCCATAATTTACTGTCCCTGGAGCCTCCCCCACCCTGAAATGCACCCGCAACCACCTGGAGGCATTGGGGGGCTGGTCGGATGGCACAGGCATTTGGGGGGCAGTGTGGGAAACGGACCCCAGGTGGTCCCCGACATTTGGGCTGGTGGGAGGCATGACCTTGCTGGGGGGGGATATGGAGCAGGGATATGTGCATCTCACATTGCTGCAGAGTGGGCATCCATCAGTTGGCAAGGATGGATGCCAATTAGACCACCTCCATGCTGGTCTAAGTCTGCAGTGCCATAGTGGGTCTTGGAAAGGTGTTATTGGGTTAAGGCAGCTGCCCTTCCAGAATAGGGCACAGCTGCTGCCATAACTAAAACGTAAAATCAGAGCGCTGTCAAATCCATGGATTACTGCCAAACTACTTGCCGAGCTCAAGGTTCGGGACCACCTCTGGGCAGTTGCCAGAGACACAGGCTCACCTCATGATACCCTAAAATACAAGCAGGCACGAAATAGATGTACCTCACAAATTAGGCAAATGAAGAGGTGCCTATTTCAAAATGCCCTTGAATCCACCTGGGAGATGATGGAAGGAGCTTTTGGGGCAACATCCGAAACATAATGGTAAACAATCAAAATTGTCACCTACCATTATGAAAGTTTGATGGATCCACCACTCTTGACCCAAAGTCTATTGCAGATAAAGCAATAAGACATTCTCAAGCCTTAGTGGGTTCCTCCCAAAGATTTCTTCTCAGACTTACCTGTACTAGCCTAGTATCACAAAAACACCCCTAAGTGACAAACCACAATTTTGCTTCAAGAAAATCAAAGTGCACGAGAAGCACAAGTACATAAGAAAGGCCTGCTCCAAATCCAGAACAAGTAGTGACACGCTAGATCTAAAAATCCTGTCTCTCACCTTGGATGAAGTAATTCACCCCTTACAAAAATTCTTAATCTGTCACTTTGCCAAAGTCAATTTCCCAACAAATGGAAATCTACCATAATTCACACCAGTGCACAAAGGGGACAAAACCTCAACAGGAAACTATCGATAATATCAATACTCCCTCCCCTCCAAAGCACTTGAAACGAATAGTGGCAGACCAACTCTCTGATTACCTGGACAAATACAATCTACTCTGTAATCAACAGCACGGCTTTAGGAAAGGACATAAGTACAACAACAGCCTTGCCTTAATTTCTCTGGAGAAGTCCACTCAGCCCTGGACAAAGGGTGCCAAACAGGTGCAGTCTTTCTCGATCTTACAAAAGCTTTCAACACAGTCCATCATGGCTTACTTACCTCCCTCTTCATAGCTAGGCCTGGCAGAAGGTCCTTGTGCTTAGGTAAAAGTTACCTGTCCAATCGGTCACAGGCTGTAAAAATCTCTAATGAACTCTCCGACTTCGAACAGATTCTCTCGGGTGTACCACAGGGATCAATTCTTGGACCGCTCCTCTTTAGCCTCTTCCTTAACTCCTCCCAGATATCTGCCAGGAAAAAATAATCTTATCGCTGATGATGCTGTAATTCTCTCTTCCCACAAGGATCCAAACTCCCTCGAAAAAACCTGCAACTTGCTTTCTCTAGTGTTGAAAGGTGGTTCCTGGATAGTAAACTTGTGCTGAACCACAATAAAACAAAAGCCATGCTCTTCTCTAATCACCAAAACAAAAAATAAGGCATACTCCGCTCACCATACAAACCTCTGCGGGAATTACACTGGACCAAGTAAATACTTTCAAATACCTTGGCATCACTTTTGACCAAGGGCTCACCTTTACAACCCATTGACAACACTGCGAAACAGTGAACCAGCATATGGAATACTATTCGTAACCGTCAATTTCTAAATCAGCGGCATTAAGAATAGCTATACAGAGTTCCATAATCTCAATCATTGACTATGGCCTTATTATTTATGGCTCAGCTACCTCCACTGCTCTAAGACGTATCTCAATCCTCTAAATAAGGCCTGCCGGCTCCTCCAGAGGCTCAAGACCGACTCACACGTGTGATCTGTACTATAGAATCAGGCTGGTTGAACCTATCAAATCGTCTTATTTATCTCACCTGCACAATGGCAAAAATCTATCTTAGGACTGACTCCATTATGTATTCAAAACCTGCTCCGACTGAATCCTGGCTCACGACCCTCCACGAATCGAGCAGCCAACCTTTCCTGGTTCCAAGATGCGGACTGCACAGGGACAAAAGATCTTTCACACAGGGCCCCGACATGGTTCAATAAGCATGATCACCTACTCTATCCTCAACCTGCTTGAAGCTTTCAAATCCATGCTCTGCCCACCTCACCACCACTAGCAACTGTGATTGCGCTAGATAAAGAACTACTACTCCTCATGTCCTTCCCCTCACATCTGAGGCCTCTTCCTCCCTGACTAATAAACCCTCTGGTACCTCTACTACTTCCTGTCTCCCACCAAACTCGCTCCCCCCTTTTTCCCTGTCCCCTCTCCACTTACTCTCCCGCTCACCTTTCCCTCCTCTCTAGCCTCCTTTTGGCGCTGCATGATCACCCTCTCCCTGGAAGTTCCCTTAACCTCCAGAAATTGTCTACTCGCTTGAACCTATTTATAGCTTGTCTTTCTATGAAACTTAAAAACGTTACTGCCTTAAACTGTTAATAGCAAATTTATGATGTAACTTTCCTGTCTGGTTTTACCTGTAATGTGCATCGTGCTTTGTTAAATGTTCTTTGTGACGTGGAACCTTTGTAAAAGAGCCCTGGCTCAAAGGTATTAATTCCTAGACTAATAAACTAAACTAAAACTAAAAATAACTCACCCTTGCACCATGCCGTAGTGAGTGTAGTGGATGGGGTAGCCCACCTTTGGTGCAACCTGCATGTGGTATGGCACAAGCCACAACTAGGAATACCAACTTGCAGAACGCATGGCACAAGGTGTGATTTATGTCATTGGGTTTGGTGTAAATTGCCTTGTTCCAGGCATAACACATCTTGGAATTGGGCCCCATGTTTTTTTTTGCTTTTTTTTATATTTCATCTTTATGCCCCCTTTCTGGCTGCACCCAGTTCCTTTCTTCAGGGACCCTGGGCCGTGCGTTCTCTTGAAGTCCTGACCCAGGTACCTCCCTCCAGGTACCAGTGAGCCTGCCTATATCCTGCCTTGGTTTACCCCCAGGCAGGGAGGAGAGGGACTCCCCAATCCTCTTCAGTCCTTAAGTGTGCATTGGGAGGCCTCGTCAGCCCCTTCCATGGAGCCTGGTTATGGATGTTCTTGGGATGACCGGGTCCCATCTACAGGAGCCTTGTGCAGGGTTTTCTACTTTCTGGTCCCTGCCCTCAGGACCTCTGCACATTAGGAAGCCAAGGGGCTGAGCACATCTTGATGTGCTGTCACTCTGGCTCCCAGCAGATGTCCTGCCACTCCTGCTATGCTGTCTCACTGCACCTCCACCCGTGGTCACTCAGGTGGCGGTATAGCAGCAGGATATGCATCCTGCCTCTTCCGGAGGAGGACAGCAGCCACTGGGTGCTCAATCCTCCTCCCCCGCCGACCCTCCAGCTGCCGAGTCCATTTCTGAGCGGGTCACTGTTGCTGAAGTGGTAGCCCAACCACTGCACTGATGGACTGCACAGGACCTGTGTGTTTGACAAGATATTAAATGGGAGTTTTGTGAATTATGAATACAGGAAAGAAGAATGTAAATATTAAGTCACAGAACAAGAAATAAAAATTGAAGTACATTGTTATGTAAATAAAAGTATGCTGACTAAGCACCCAAAGAAATCAAGTTGTGGTGTGTTTTATTGGGAAGGTGATACAGGGACAAAGAAATTCACTGTAATATAGTAGGGTAGTTCACCATTTTCTGTCTGTAGTCGAGCCCTCTGAGCAGTTAGATCATTGATAAGGCGCAGATGCTCATCATCCTTTGTCTTAACTTCACTGAATTGATCCTCCAGAGAACGGGAAAGCTTTTCAAGGTTAGCCTGCAATTCAAATTAACCCATAATATTACATTAAACAATTAATTTTGAAATTCATCCCTTACAAACTTGTCATGTCACATTGTACAACAGACCTTTGATTTTGCAACAGACTCTAAGTTGCTGGAGAGATCATCAATTTCCATCTTCAGCTCACTCTTTTCCTTCTCCAGTTTTTGCTTCACACGTTGCAGGTTCTCAACTTGTTCTCCAAGCTCTGCCACAGTGTCAGCTTGCTTCTTGCGGAGAGCTGCAGCTGTGGCTTCATGTTGTAGAGTGGCCTCTTCCAGGTCACGGCGCAGTTTCTGAAACTCTGCTTCACGTTTCTTGTTCATCTCAATCTGGGATGCAGTTGCACCACCAGCCTCTTCAAGTCGTTCACTGATTTCCTCAAGTTCTCTTGCAAGATCAGCCCTCTGTTTTTCAACTTTTGCACGGGACGCCCGTTCAGCTTCAATTTCTTCTTCAAGTTCTTCAATACGAGCCTGAATTCAAAAATTGAGATACACATCTGTTATAATAATTGTACTTAAAATGATCTACAATCAGACCAGTAATCATTCATTCATAACTGTGAAGACTATACCTGAAACTCCTTGATTTTTCTGCAGTTGAGTTCCCAGAGCTTGTTCATCCTCTATTTTGCCCTGCAGCTGGCTAAGTTCAAAGTCTTTTCTATAAAAGAAATTAAAAATTGAGAAGTATAATGTTTAGAACTGTATTTCAGTTCATAAAATAAGCAGGATTTCATACTAACTTTTTAGTTTTCTTCAGCTTGCTGTTTGTCATTTTCAAGATCCAACACAGTTTCCTGAGACAACTTTAGATCACCTTCAAGCTTTCTCTTAGCTCTTTCAAGATCCATGCTCAATTTCTTTTCTTGCTCCAGAGAACCTTCAAGCTAGAAGTTGAAATGAGTACTGGGTTAAAGATAACACTAAAGCTGTGCTTTTTAACATGCATACCTCTTTATTAAAGGTGCATACATACATCATCGACTTGTTGCTCTAGCTTAGTCTTGGCTTTTGTCAGAGTATTGACTTTGTCTTCTTCTGCTTGAAGGTCATCAAGTGTCTGCTGGTGAGCCTCCTGAAGGGCCTTCTTCTCCTTGCTTAACTTGGCAATGTTTTCATCAAGAGTTGCTAGCTCCTCCGTAAGATTTTTAACCTAATTTAGATATAAATGAAGTAATACGTTTTAAAATAATTCATAATTAAAATAAGAAAAAGAGACACATCAAATGAATAGCTCCAACATTTTACTATTGGTAAACTGTTTAACCTTATTTTCAGTTGCATGTTTCTCCTTCTCAACCTTAGCCAGAGTCAGTTCTAAGTCATCAATATCTTTTTTAAGCTCTGAGCACTCATCCTCAAGTTTTCTCTTTTTGGCTGTCAATTCAGCATTTGATTCCTCTTCATCTTCAAGTCTTTCATTCAAATCTTTGACTTTGGACTCAAGCTGAATTTTACTTTTGATGAGACCTTCACATCTCTCTTCTGCATCTGATAGAGCTTCACTCTCCTGTTGAAAATTATTTATGGAATTTTATTTTGAGTTAATTCTTTAACATAATGCATACGGTTTTTGTTACTTGTCATAAGATGTTCTGATTTGCTTACCGACTGAACTGACAGTTGAAGATCATTCTTCTCCTGGGAAAGGGCAACCATTTTCTCTTCTAGTTCTTTTCTCCTGGCCTCTGACTTGCAGCGCTTCCTTGGTCTTTTCAAATTCTTCCTTCATATTGGCCATTTCTTTCTCAGACTCTGCACTCTTCAGCAGAGGCTTGATCTTAAAGAACAGCTGCATCCAAGGCCAGGTTTTGACATTCATGAATGACCTAATATTGTACTGGATGGTGTAAATGGATTCCCTGTTCAACAAACAATAGATAAATTATCCACAAGATCTGACAACTGAACAATATATATATATATATATATATATTACTTGCAATATTTATATAGTTATTAAATATTCCCTCCTTTCCATCATCTTCTTAAATTCAACTCTCATCAAATAACCACGACACATGGCTTGTGTACGAGTGATAAGCAGTGCTAGTTTCTCATCTCGCATTTCTTCAAGCGTTCCCAGGAGACCAGCTTTGAAGAACACCTGTATGAAGTAATTTATGAATGTCAGGTTCTTTTCTTAGCCCTTGCTGAGCTGAAGACTGATATAACAGCCCAGAATTTCAGTATATGTACATTTCAATTTATTAGAACTGCAGTGATTCTTACCTTAGTGTGCCCAAATCTGTACTGGGTATGATCAACATCAATGGATCCCAGAAGTTTCTCTGAAGCCTTCTTACTGTCTATGAACTGACCCTCAGGGATGGCACTTGCATTCAGAACCCTGTATCTGTTTTGTTTTTATAACAGATTTAATTTGAGTTAGCATACCTCTTACAACTCAGTCAACTGCATTCCACAGCAACATAAGTTTTAACATAGTAGGTCAAATAAGATAATCATGCATGATAATTAAGATGCTACTTCCCATATAACGTTTTCAGTAACCAGTTCTCAAGTTTAATGAGGACTGCAAAGTTCTAAAAGCCTACTAAAAAGTAGCTGTTATACTGTTCACATTTAAGCAAGACATTGCCATTCTAAACTGAAATATGTAGTGTTATTATAACGTTTTGTATAACTGCAATCTTATACATTTTTAAAGACGTGCTAAATTACATATAGTGGGTTTAAAAAGGACAATTATTGCAAACCTTTGTTTGAAATCTGAATAGATAATCCTGCTTGGGAATCTTTTCGTGCAAATTCTGATACCTTCCAGGACTCCATTACATCTTAACTGGTGCAGTAGCAGCTCGTTGTCCATACACCTAAAACAAGAAAGTAAAGCATGAGTCCAATATGTATTGTTCATTCATTTTGCTGTATTTCATAGTTTGAAATAAATCTGTATGCAAATAATTACCTGGTGTTTTTGTTTCATTGGGAATCAGACAGCGCACAAAATGTGGGTGAGTGCTCCTCAAGTTACTCATCAGCTTGTTCAAATTTTCCTGTAGTACAAAAATGGGAAGTAGAGACCTTATTTTGACAGTCAGTTTTACATTTGTTACAGACTCAGCTTCATATAAAGAGTCAGTTCTATCAGATCCAGTCTTTCACAGTAATTAAATTTGAGTGCAATAAGTAGTTTGCTAATAATGATGACTATTTCTTCACATATAACATACCCTGAAGACAGCAGACACTGTTTGAAAGGAAGAACCCTTCTTCTTCTTGCCGCCACCCTTCTTGTCAGCCTCTAGAATAAGTAAAAAGGTAAGTGAAATTAGAAGAGTGATTTGAGTCATTGTCCACCTTCCACGACATCATTAGATACTGATACTGTAGTGAATGTATACATGCAAACAGAATGACCTTAATGTGCTCAAAAAATCACATAATGTACCTATGCTTGTAGGTGTGAGCACCTCCATAATGCATGTGTGAGGCATGGAGACACTCTACACTAGTGCACCCCCACAGGTATGCAGAAGGGGAGTGCAGCTGCCACACCTGTCCCTTGCTCCGTGGACCACAATGTGCTGGGTTTGAGCTGGGGCATGCCAGCACTCTGTCCCATGAACTAAGGCACATACTACTGGCCTCAGGGGTGTGGAGGAGGGCACAGCTAATGGCAGGGTCCAAACTATGTGCCCCTGGAACTTGCCCCTCAGTTGCTGTGGACCTGGAAAACAGACACTGAGCCACCCCAGCCCACTAGGATGATGGCGAGGGCTGGAACAGCTGGACAGGTGGCAACAGCACTGACTTTGTAGGTGTGGGGTCAGGTTGTGGGTGCCTCGGAGAATGGGGGTAACTCTGACTACCACTGTGGGTGGGGGTTGCTGCACCTGGGGTTGGGTGTGTGGGTCCCAGCTATGAACTGGGGGGCAGGCTTGCTGCACAGGTGCTGGGGTTTCCCTTATGTTGGTAGGAGGTGCAGCAGTGCAGGAGGGTGGCACCCCAGCTAGGGGCTCAGCCATGTGGGACACTGCCTGGTGGGGCATAAACATGTGGTCCAGGTGGCAGCTGGTGCGTTCATTCACCCAGACCCATACCCTGCCATGCAAGGGATCCAATGTGAGCCTATGCGGGCATCTGGTGGATGCCCGGCTGGGTGCACAACTCCTCCCCTAGCCACTCTGCAGAGTCCTGGCCACTGGGGTTGCCCATGAACAGGTGGCACCATTGAGGAATACAAGTGTGTGCACCTGTCTGCAGGTGTGGGCTGTGGAGGTGGGTCCGCACCTTTGGCGGTAATTCCTGCCAGTTCGAGCACAGGCCCTGATAATGAGGCAACTATGTTACTATCTATTGTACTGTGAAGGAACATTGATAAGGAGATCAAATAAAATGCCCTAGTCTTTTCAAAACTGAAATAGTTAACACCCATCTTCAGATCTATCAAAAATATGCAGAAGCAACACAAGTTCCCACTAGTAGTACTGCACCACAAAGTCAGAACTAGTTAATGGTCCAAGTCTCTGTTATAGGGCTTAAACACATAAACAGGTTGCCTAGAGATCCACCTTATCTACAGTTAGTAACATCAGTGTATATTTGGGCCATAATACACAACAGGGTGGGGTATGTCATTGGACATTGTCATGCATCAGGTATCTTGTGAAGTATGAGACTGAAGGCTGCATGTCACATGCACCTAAGAAGTGACAGTTTTCCAGGATATAGCACACCCTGGAGTGTAATTTTGCTGTTATGCAGTGGATCCATGTTTTATGTATTGGACAGTTAAAAAACAAGTTTTTATGAATATGGCCCAGATAGTCAAAGGGGGTTGCACATGGTGCGACATTCAAAGGGGCAGGTTGGGTGGCGCAACTCCCGATGTGCCGGCATGCATTAGTAATATATGCAGCGCAGATGCAGAGGGCGTGCCCATGCATATGTGGCACATCCCGATATTCAGCCCGGGATGTGTGGTGCATATGTTGGCGCAACCCCTACATGCGCCACACACTGGTCCTGAAAGCTGAGCGGAAAACAAAAGGCTCAAATGCTGGCCACCCACTGGCGGGTGGCTGTATTGCAAGGTGCAACACAACAGCTGCCAGCCGTGGGTGGCCACCCGCCAGCAGGAACACCATCCACAAGCACTTGGACCCTCCCTGGTAATCCAGTGGACCCCCCTCCCTCCCCATATGCCTGATTGCGGGCTGTTGTAATATTAAATTGTAACCTTCTTGGTCTAGTGGTTCCCTCCCCATATGCCTGATCATTGGCTTCTGACTTATTAAAGTTTAACCTGGTGGTCTAGTGGTTCCCTCCCCATATGCCCAATCGCAGGCTATTGTGGACCAATGGGCTTGCAGACCATACTGTACTACACTGTGGACCAATAGGAATACAGATCATACTGTATGCTGTCATGCAGCGGGTGGCTGGGCAGTATGTGGGCAGGGTGCTGCCACCCACCAGTGATGGGGGGAGCTGGGTGGCTTGGGGTCCTCTGTGGGTGGGTGGGGGGTACCACTGGACCATCAGGCTAATATTTAACATTACAACAGCCTGCATTGGGCATATAGGGGAGGAACCACTAGACCACCAGGTTAAACTTTAATATTTCAAAGCCCCACGATCGGACGTATGGGAGGGGTTACAATAGCCACCAGGGACCCAACCCCGACGACAGCAGCTAGACAGGGTGCCAGGCATTTACCTGAAGCCTGTGTAATGCATGCAAATGGGGCCATAATGACATGCAAATGGCCCCATTTGTGCCTTGCATAATTATGACCTCATTTGAATACCCCCGAGCTGAATATCACAGATTATGCACATAGCACAACTGCACTTGCTGGTGCATCCCGTGCTCCTCTCTGTGGCTTGTGCTGGTGCAGTGCCACTGCGCCATGCACAGTATGTGCACCGACATTCCATATTCCATGGTGTGCACCATGGTGCAGCACCATTGAATATCACCTAGTCATGGCCCCAGAGCAGCCCAGTTGCACTGCGCCCAGGCTTGCAGCTACTGCAAGGGCAGTCTGAATATCTGGGCCTAGTGTACAGTGTTAATGTATATGCAAACATTTTAAAGATTGTTCTATTTAGTTTTCTTTTGCTTGCAGGTAGTGTTGTTTTGAAGGCTGTACTAGACTGTAGGGTGAACAGATTTAAAGTAGGTAAGGAAACATTTTGACTGGATTTTTCTTAGTCATGAGTATTTGCTGGGACTTAGTCATGAGTAAGAAGATGTCTCGAACAATCAAGTTGATGTTTTTCTATCTATTCCATCATTTTATATGGCACATCATTAGTCTTCAGTCTTTGTGTCGGCCTAATTACAGCCTCTTCAGCACCCGCAGCAGCTGCATAGAGGAAGGCAAGCAGTTTAACAGAAGACTTCTGGTAGAGCTGCACAACTGATTCATTCAGTGGGTCTTTATTCTTCTCCAACCAACCAGTGATGTTGTAATCCACAGTACCAGCGTAGTGCACTAAATAGAAGTGAGCCTCAGCCTTTCCTTTGCCAGGCTTGGGCTTCTGGAAGTTGTTGCACTTGCCAAGATGCTGCTCATACAGCTTGTTCTTGAAGGAAGTATCTGTAGCCTTAGGGAACATGCACTCCTCTTCAAGGATGGAGAAAATGCCCATAAGCTAAATAGAAAAGCAACTTTTATATTACAAGATTATAAGTTAGAAATTTATAAAAAATGTTTTTGAAATATAAGTGATTACTTACCTTTTCAATCAGCTCAATGCAAGCAGCCAGATCCATCCCAAAGTCAATGAACTCCCAGACAATGCCTTCCTTCTTGTACTCTTCTTGTTCCATGACAAACATGGTTTGGTTGAAAAACTGTTGCAGCTTCTCATTGGTAAAGTTGATACACAACTGCTCCAAAGTGTTGAACTGTACATGTGAGAATGGGAAACGGTATAAGTAATGTATATATCTCATGATTTCTAGCAGTACTCTTATTAGTATGGCATGAAGCTCACATCAAAAATCTCAAACCCAGCGATATCCAGGACACCAATGTAGAATTGTCTTGCTTGTTTAGTATCCAGCTGCTGATTGATACGGAACACCATCCACAAGAACATTTTCTCATAGACTGACCTAGTCAGGGCACCAACATTACTGTACACCTAAAGAAAATTAGAATAATGTATTTGTTGAAACAGTTTTAATAAAACTTGCTGAGGCACTGGACGCCTTACCTTACGCTACACCGGTGACCTGTGTTTGGGAGCGAACATGGGCCATAGAGAATTGAGCAGAGGAGGAGAAGGATTGTGCATCTGATAGACTGTTCTCCTTCTCTGGGAGGGTGTCCTCAGTGGTTGGCTCATTCACCCCAGCAGAGGCTGGGAAAGTCACCATGCTGCAGTATGGGGAGGAGTTGGGAAGACACTCCCCTCTGCTAGCATCATTGCACACCCCCAGCTCCTGGGAGAACACCAGTAAAAAGTACTGCTGCAGCACAATGGTGGAGGGTGCCTTGCAGGCTCCACTCTTGGCCAGCCACGGTGCTGGCCCACTGGATCCAGATGTCGGTGGGGGAACCCCACCAACCCTGCAGGGAGGGCAAGCCCTGGGAGCTTGGGTCAGCACGGATGGTGGATGCCGATGGAGCGAGGCTAGGGTGCCCTCTGGAGCATAGCTGGCAGAGAAGGAAAAAGTAATAACAAAAAAAACCTTGCAGATAATAGCACATTTAATATAAAATTATTTGAACATTTGTGATAATCTACCTGTTGGACAGTTTGACCTTTGGTAACATATTCATTGCCGACCTTTACTCTTGGGTAGCACAGTGCTTTCAGCAAGTCTGCAGAATTCAGGCCCATCAAGTAAGCAATCTTATCAGCATCTATTCAATGAAAGCAAGCGCACAATTATCCCAAACTTCATCCATTTAATTAAATTGTAAATATAACCTAGAAGAAAGTGTCTGGGATCCATTTACATTCTGACAAAATGTTGCACTATCATCAGTAAAGCACTTCTGACAATGTGTGACTTTGGGAGAACATAAGCAGTTTTAACTCATATTCTGCAATAACTGGAATAAGGCAGTTGAGTTCAGTCTAATAAGCTATTCAGAAATTATAAGGGCAATCTAACATATAGACTATTAGTTTATGACAATATGTATTTTTATGTTAGGCACAGATTGGAGTGAGCACTGCTGTTACCATTTAACTCATGATGGATATCCTAGATAAATTAAGTGAAACTTTAAAATTATGTAGTGAGTTGTGTTCATGAATCAAGCAAGAATGAAAGAACTATATGTGGCGTCACCTATTCACATAACAGACATTGCACAAATAGCGCAGCATTCACATTTTGCCTTGCAAGTGCATCCTATCCTTGTCATGCAGGAACCATAATTCATGTCCTCTCCATGACATTGCTTGCAGGGTATCTGTTAGATTTAAGTCTAAGGGAGGCACTTTGGATTCAGACTGCTTGAATAATGCTAGACATACTGCACATTTTTATATTGAAAATAAAGTTTAATAAATGCAAACCTTCAGTGCCATCAGGCTCAGCCTGCTCCTCACGCTGTTTCTGCTTGAATTTCATGTTGCTGTGATGCATGATTGCCCCGGTTAGTTTGTAGATTCCAACCTTTTCATCAGAATTGAAGCCCAGGATGTCAATGGCTCCCTGTGGGTGGAAACAGAGGCAGAAAAAGACTGAAAATATGTTATAGCCTTTTTTTACTTAAAAGCTTTGCTCTTCGTTGGCCTGCTTACATCAGTTGCCATCAATTCCTCTTCATCATTGATGCTTTTCACGGTGATCTCACCCATGCTGCAGAAAGGGAAGTCATACGGGTTGGTGGTAATCAGCAGCATCTCTGAAGACAAGAAAACATATATTTACAGTGCCATTTCAAACACAATATATCTCAGTATAGAGTCCAAACCAATATGTCTGGTGCTGGTAGTACAGGGATTTTACACAGGAAAATGTGTTGTCTACTAAGGACTCAGCACCCACACTTAGCCATAGGCAATGGTATCAGAACCCATTTGTGGGAGAGAGCTGGCAAACTGGAGATGACATTGGAGATAACTTCAACTTTTCAATCCTTTACTTTCTACCTGAGAACTACAACAGCTAGATAGATGTAACTTCAATTTAGTGTCACACCCAAAGCATGGGCCCTCAGCAGGCCCACACCATTGCAGTATTGTGCTGCTGTGTCAGCACTGGCACAGAGCATGTGCCAGTATGGGACTTGAACCCTTAACTGGTTTTGGTGCAAAGTTACTACTTGAGCAATGAGGCCCAGCAGCCACTGACTTAGAAACGCTATCATAACACATTATTTTGCAATATAACCACTGTGAAACATGTTCATGCTTTTCACGCATAATTAAGATTCTCAAACTTTAGATAATCTCATCAGTGAAATGCTTACAAAAGGAATACAGTATTACCAATAAGTTCTGGTTTCTTGTTGCACATGATTTGGTAGAAGATATGGTAGCCTTTCAGTTGGAAGCTGGAATGTTACTCTTGACTTTCCAGCAGATCTGTGGAATAAGAAGATATTTGAACAAAATATCAACACAATTTATTACAGGTAATATCTAATATCTATAAAAATGCATTGTTCTTACAGGTTTCAATATCAGCAGAAGCCAGTTTTCCTGTGGTTCGAAAGTGGATTCTAATAAATTTACCCTATGGATTACAGGAGTAGTGAGTTTGGTTAGGTATATTTTTCACTTTAATTTAGATCTAGCTTGCAAGCAATATTTTAAAATGTGTAGCATGATTGATGCAACTTACAAAACGAGAAGAGTTGTCATTTCTCACTGTCTTGGCATTACCAAATGCTTCTAGCAAAGGGTTAGCCTGGATGATTTGATCTTCCAGTGTTCCTTAAAAAAGACTCTATTAATAAATACTGTAATGAATTTTAGCAAATGCAGTTATGTAACTACATAATAATTTTCCACCTACCTGTATTTTGCTTGTAGGCTGTGGCTCCTGCTTCTTCTTGTCTCCAGCAGCTGCAATTTGTTGCAAAGTACTGGATGACACGTTTGTGTTCACAGTCTTTCCAGCACCAGATTCTCCACTTTGGGTAAAGAGAAGATAGAAACAAATTATATAACTACTGTATCTTCACAAATAACATCAATTATTTTATTGCAAACCCTGCTTGCCATTCATTTATTATACTTACGTGATCAGAATAGACTGGTTTTCACGATCTGTGAAAATATAAAAAGTCCTCATACTTAATATATACAATATATAAGAAATGACTAAAGGTGAATTAGAAGGTTTTCATCTTACCAGTTAACATGGCCTGATAAGCATTGTCAGAGATGGAGAAGATGTGTGGTGGAGCCTCCTGACGTTTCCTGCCTCTGTAGGCAGCAACCACCTCTGGGTTATACACTGGCAGCCACTTGTAGGGGTTAACAGTGGCACAGAACAAGCCAGAGTAAGTCTTGAATAAAAACAATAGAAACAGTAGATATTTGAGACATGAACCACATACAGGTACAGTATGTTCTTTTTTTATCTAAAAGGAGCTGCAAATTCCCTATTGCCAGAAAATTAAAGCAATGGTAATTGGTTTGAGAACAGAGTTGGTTATATGGTGTGTGCAGTGTGGGCAGAGTGTGCTGCGGGTGGGTGAGGGGGGTTGCAAGTATAGTACTAGATAATTTGACACATTACTTTTCAAAATACTGGAAAAAATGTACCTTGTAATACATACTAATAGCTTATAAGGGTTGAAAGTACAGAGAACAACAGAAATGGGACATCATTTTGATGGGGCTGGTGGAGGCCACAAACTCCTGCACTGAGCTGAGGAGTAAGAAGGCAAAGGAACCAAGCTGGTGGACTAAGCTGGTGGACCCAGGAGCTACAGTCAAGGTGAGGGAAAAAGGGTGGCCTTTAAACACTATAAGAGGACAGGTAAAGTAGCAGATAAGGAGTACATTAGGAGCTCGGGGAGATGACCAGGGTGGTAAGGACAGCCAAGTCTATGAAAGAGCTAAGGCTTGCTCAAGGGATTAAAGAGGGTGAAAATGTGTTCTTCAAATACATAAGGGAAAAAGAAATGCAGGGGCAGAGTACTAGAATTAGGATGGGAGGAGGATGGGTGTATAAAGGGACTCAACAGGCAGAGGTATTAAATGAATACTTCTGCTCGGTTTCTACAAGGGAGCAGGAGGTACCTAGACAGCTGGGGCAGTTCAGAGCAGGGAAAGAAGAGGGAGCTAGGGTGGTAGAAGAGGGGTCCCTATGCAAAGGGTTCTAGGGGACCTTAGGTCTCTGTGGACAGATAAAGCATCAGTACTGGATGGGATACACCCAAGGATCCTAAAGGCACTCGTGGAAGTCCTGGTGGCACCTCTGTCAGAATTATTCAACACATCCCTTCTAACAGAATGTGTGCCCCTGGATTAGAGGATAGCACATGTGGTGCCTATCTGCAAAAGTGGTTCTTGGGATGAACCAGGGAATTATCACCCTTTCAGCATTACATCAATTGTGGGAAAACTAATGGAGACTATACCGAAGGAAAGAATAGTGGCATTACTGCAGGAAAATGGGTTCCTTGATGATCAGCAGCATGGGTTCACCCAGGGAAGATCTTGTCAGACCAGTCTTGTGTTCTTTTATGATTGGTTGACTAGGGCTCTGGATATAGGCAAGGTGTTTGAAGTACTGTATTTGGACTTCAGCAAGGCCTTCGACTCTGTGCCACACAGGAGGCTGATAGGCAAGCTGAAGGACCTGGAGGCGGGGGATACAGTGGTCAGATGGACTGAGAGATGGCTAGAAAATAGACAGCAGAGGGTGGTGGTAAGTGGGGAACTATCATCACCATGGGCTGTCATCAGAGGGGTACCACAGGGCTCAGTGTTGGGACCCATGTTATTCAACATCAATGTAACGGATATGGCAGTAGGGATCCAGAGTAGAATGAGCCTGTTTGCCGATGACACTAAACTGGGAGCGGTGGTCGATGGGGTGAGGGTGGGGTACTGCAGAAAGACCTAGATGCCCTGGAGAGATGGTCCTGCACCTGACAGTTGGGTTTCAATGCAGGAAAGTGCAGGATTATGTGCTTTGGAAACAAGAATCCTGGACACAGTTACCAGCCGGGGTGCAGTTATCGATATCCATCGAGGACAAAGTTCTGAATATGCTGGTCACAGGCCATATGAATCCTCTGCACAATTTAGGAAGGTGGTGACAAAGGTCAGTAGGATGCTGGGGTGCAAAGCAAGGGAATCACCTCAAGGAGTGAGGAGGTGATTCTGCCACTGTACAGGGCACTGGTGGGGCCTCATTTGGAGTACTGTGTACAGTTATGGTACCCCTTCTTATAAAAGGACATCAGACTGTGGGAGGGGGTACAGAGAAGGGTGACCAAAATGCTAATAAGAATGAGGGGAAAAGCCCTATGATGAAAAAAAGGTTACGGAAGCTCAATATGTACTCCCTCGAGGACAGAAGGGAAAGGGGCGATATAACTGAGACCTTTAAATACTTGAACGGTATAAATAGGGTTAGTCATGAGAACCTGTTTAAACATAGAAAAGAGGGGATCACAAGAGGGCATAATCTGAAATTGGAGTGGGGAGATGGTTCAGAAGAGAGATAAGGAGGCACTTTCTCACAGAAAGGGTGGTGACGGCATGGAATGCTTTGCCTGAGGAGCTGGTTTCACAAACATCATTTGGGGGATTTAAGAGCAGGTGGGACAGGGTTAGGGACAGGATCAGGATGGGGAAGGGGAGGATGGGGTTGCTCAGTCAGTGCTATCAGTGAAGAAGGTGTAGAGGGGGTTGGGGGGCCAGCATCAGTACTCAACACTGAGAGCTGCACATTCGAGCTGACTTGATAGACCATAATGTCTGTATCTGCTTTCATCATCTTATGTTTGTATGATTGGCAAGCCAAAGTTTTTAATTCTGCTGTTGAATTTTACTTAACACGTTTCCACACTAAAGTCAGTAATTAGCAGAGCTGATGGTCTCTGGCCACTGCCAAATTTTCATAGCAATTCTGCGATAACATGTTTTTGTATTCAGTTTTGTTCCAGTTTGGCCCAGACTACACATGAGTGGCACACTACCAGTTTCTTTCATTCTCATAGCTTAGCGTACTTATAGATGGCCACGAGGACTGAAACAGAGCATGGAGAAAGCCCTTCTCACACTGTTAACATCTTTGCAATTCTAATATAAACATGTCGGGTGGGATATTCAAAAGGGTTGCGCCGGCGCAAGTCCGAAATTGCGCCATTCTGCGATATTCAGCAGGAGGCAGTTGCGCCACAGAAAACATGCTGAGCAACAGCGCAATGCTAATGAAGGTATGCACAACTGAAGGGGGTGGAACCATGCATAAAGTGTGCAATGCGATATTCAAAGGCATGCACAATGTGCAACAGTGGATCAGACAGAAGTTGCGCCACACGGAAATGAGCCAAAATAAAAGGCTCAAGGAAGAGGCAAAACAGCGACAGGAAGCCACATGAGGCAGGGAGGCAGAGCAGGCCAGAGCAATAAACAGTGCAGGCCAGGGGTGCACAGGACAGAAGAGGGGCAAGGAAGGTGTGTGAGGCCACAGAGTGCAGAGGCCAGTAGGTGTACCCGGTGCAGTGGAGGTAGCAGTCAAGACAGTGGGGGTAACAGAGCAACAACAGCCAGGGGAACACAAGCCAGGGACATGGACAGTGCCAGCTTCCACATGGAAGCTGTAATGAGGAGTGAGAAGGCATGCTGCAGGGAGTGCGTGGCGTGGATGGGCCTGTCGAGTGATGCGCCCCCAACAGGCGATACCGTGCCGCATCAACTTTGAGCTGTATTCAGATGTCAAGATTGTGGGCGGTTACTACCTGAACAGGGCAATACTGCGCGGCTCTGTGAGCTGTGCAGTGATGTGATGCAGGCACCCTCACGCCGAGTCACGCTCTGTCAGTGGAGACAAAGGTAACAGCCTGCATGTGCTTGCTTGCCACGGGTACCTTCCAGAGACCAACAGGGACACCACAGGCATAACACAGTCGGCCATGGCACACATCCTCACCCAATTCCTCAGCACACTGCTTTCACATGCCTGCGAGTACATCCATTTCCCCAGCACCGCGGCAGAGCAGAGCAAACATGCCAGGAGTTCCCTGGGAGCACTGCATGCCTGGCGTGCTAGGAAGCGATAGACTGCACCCATGTGGCCATTCGACGCCACCTGGCCCTGATGGGCTGCCCATTGGAATCGGAAGGGGTTTTCCAGTGTCAACTGCCAGGTGGTGTGTGATGCCAGTGGGCGCATCATCATCAATGTCTGTGCCATGCACCCTGGCGGAGCACACAATTCATATGGTACCAATCAACACTGTGCCATCGATTCAAGAGTGGGGACATCCCCACAGGACATCTAGTGGGTGAGTATACATGTAGGATTGGCAAATCGGGGGCAAGGGTGGGTAAGCCACAGTTGCCATGGGAGTGGCACACAGGGTTAAGGGCAATATGAGCCTGAACATGACACTAACCTCCACTATCTCCACGCAGGTGACAGTGGATACCCACTCCGTCCCTGGCTGCTCACACCCTACCGGCAGCCCATGACCCCATCACAGCAACGCTTCAATGAGGCACATGCCGCCACATGCAACATCATCGAGCGGGTGTTTGGGATGCTGAAGGCACGCTTCTGATGCCTAGACACCTCCGGCGGTGCCCTACAGTATAGCCCCTCAAAGGCCTGTGGGATATTCCTGGACTGTTGTATCCTGCACAACATGGCCAAAGACTGTGGGATAGCCGTACAGGTCAAGGAGGGGGACAGCGATGGGGATGCTGGTGATGCCGGTGATGGGGATAAGCAGCCCCCCCTCGGATGGTGTGACCCCCGACTGATCAGGCTGGTCCAGCTGCACCGGGACACCATCACAGAGGAGCACTTCACCCAACACAGGTAAGTCATGGGGCCATGTGCAACCAACAGTGGCTAGGGCACAACCCACATACACACAGGGAAACACACCAGGGGTGCATGATGGTGAGGGAAGTGGCAGGGCACAGAAGCACACACACACAACCAGGGAGGGGTGAACAGTAACACACCACATGGACAGACACACACACACACACACACACAACAGGCACAAAGTGCACAGGGGTCAGGTGCACAACAGAGAAGGAACACAGGCATTAAAAACACACACGTCCACAGGCCACCACCACCACCTGTACTGTCCATGTACGTGTGTCAGATGCTGGGCACCCTTGCACTTTGGTGTACAGCGCAATGCAGGCATCATCCTGCACACGCACCTGTGGACAGCAGTCGGGAGGGTGTGCAGATGGTCTGTGTGTCAGCATGTAGGGCAGGGCACCCACTGGTGCACTGCCCACTGAAACACACATTACACACAGGGCAGCACCAGACAGGGCCTGCACTGGGAGACAGCTCAGTCATGTGGCACAGTGCCATGGCCACCTCAGATGCGTGGGCGGCCCAGCCGAGACCCAGCAGCACTGGCAGGCTGAGCATGGGCCACATGGGGTGGCACCGATGGACCACCAGGGGTCCCACTGCGCGAACGACCTTGTCTGCACAGGGGTCTGCAGCATACCGAACATACCTGCACCAGAGGTGCTCAGGATACCCACAGCTGAATCTGGTGTCGACAGGGTGGGTGTCGCATGACGCAGGGAACAGGGAGTGGATGGCATACTGCGTGGTGTGAGCAGCACAGGGGCCCCTGACTGTGTGCCCAATGTGGCCACGACACCAACCACTGCCTGTGTCAGCCTGTCGATGGCGGCAGTCACATCCACCGGAAAATGGTCAGTCCGGGACAGTATCCTCTCAGTGTCCCTGCTGTGCCACTCCATAGCCACACACAGTGCCTCCACGAATGTTGCAACCTGCATCTGCTGCTGTACTGATGCCTGCAGCAGGCGGGTGTGCTCATCAAAGAGGTAATCTGCTACATCGGCAACCTGTTCCTCAGGGTCTGGAAGGGCTTGATGTACAGCACCCCTTGAGGGTGGGCACTGCTCACTAGGACCAGATATGGGCATGTCCACAGGCGGTGCACCTACATCACTGCTGAGCCCTGTACCCCCAGTCCCGGTGGGTGACTGCTGCTGCTGCTCCCCCTCCACCTGCTGTGTCCACGGGATCAGTGGTTCCACTGCTGTGGCCGCAACAGTGCCAGTGACCTGCACAGTCACCAGTGCTGCCCCACCGGTGCTGACAGGCACAGCCTGGGACTGTGCTGACATGCTGGCACACACGTCGGAACCAGCTAGATCCATGGGCGTGAGCTGTCCTGCTGTGTGTCCATTCTGTGACACACATATTTCAATGCCCATAGTGGTTGGTGCATCATCGATGGTGCAGGACTGTGCCACAGCCACAGCCGCAGCATGCTGGCATGCTTGCATGCCAGACCGCTGGGACACAGGAAGGGCACTCCCCACACCTGTCTCAACATCAGTGAAGGTAGCCAGGCGTGCACATTGCCCGCAGTGCATGCCAGCAATCTGCAGAGGTGGATGGTCCCTCCTCCAACTCCAGGTGGCTGTCCGCAGTGGACAGACCCTCCACTGCTGACCCCTGCAGATGCACAGGATCTGTAACAGAAAGGAAGGACACGTTAGTGCATGTGAACTACCTCCCCCCCGACCATGACATACCATGCAGTGATGGGCTACCACCTGTCTGGAAGCCACCTCCAGGAACACCCTCAATGGCACTGCACTGCATGCTTGCAGTGAGCATGTCCTCCGCCTGGGTCAGCTGCACCACCTCCGGCTGTCCCCCCGCCTGTTGCAGCACGTGCCGCCCTGATGGCTGCAACCTTCTCCTTCACCCTCCTCCTGTCGGTCTCCATCTTCTTTTTACACTCCTGCACAGAGCGCTGGTGGCTGCTGTGCAGGTTGATGGCACGTGCCACCCCCTCCCATGCAGCAGCCCGGGCCTGAGGGGTGCCCCGCTGTCCACTGAAAAGTGGCTCCTCAGCCAGGTAGGCCTCAAATAGTGCCTCTGTCTTCGCCTTCATAAAGTTGGGCCTCCTCTTCCGCCCACCATCATCCTCCTCACCCAGTCCTCGCTCGGTCATTTCACAGCCTGTATGGGTGAGAGTGGTCACCTGTGACTGTGCAGTACACAGCAATTCTCTGGGGCCATGGTCCAGAACAGCACAATGCATGCAACTCACCTATCAACTGCAGTAACCGAATATGGCCACTGCAGCACAGTGTCGCATATTTATAGTGCAATGCATGCAAATTAGGACTGGAGCAACTTTAATGAGATGCAAATCGCGCCGCTACGCCATTGAATGGCTGATCGGATGATTTGCATATGACGGCTGAGTATCGCACTGTTGCGCTTTGTGCAATACGGTTGAACTGACTGAGCCAATGGCGCAGTTCTGTGACTGTGTAGTACACCGCACTGCATACCAGGTAGCTTACGCAGGCGTCTGCCGCGCTGATGATGTGCTGTGAGTGATAGGCAATTCAGGACATGGCCACCATTGTGCCAGTGGCGCTGCAGCGACGGTCACTACATGGCGCTGTGTCGCAACTGCGCAATAGTCCACTGTGGCAATGGCACACAGGTGACCAATCGTGCTGGACGTATAGATGTCTGATGGCACTGTGCGTGGCCTTGCGCCAGAGACCCATGACCCTGTACCCGTTCTTTGCCCCCTTGGCGCTGTACGTATGGCATGTCTGCAGCTCTATCGTGCTGTTCGGTAACAGCGCGATAGGGACTGGTGGTGCTATACGAACAGCGCGATAGGGAATAGCGGAGTTGTATTGCGCAACAATTCCATGTGGGGTTGCTGTGCTGCAGGGCGCCATTTTGCCTACTATATACATGTAGGGATGGCACGCAGGAGAGCCCCACAATGGAGTGCAGTGGAACTGGCAAGCCTGGTGGCCATAGTGGAGCCTCACCATGGCCCACTATTTGGGGATGAACCCCTGAACATGGCAAGGACTCATGTGTGGCAGCAGGTGGCCACTGCCCCGGAGGAGGCCACTGGCCGGTGGCGGTCGGCAGAGCAGTGCAGGCACCGGTACAGTGACCTGCGGAGGAGGAAGTTGGCACTACTGTCACGACTTCGTTCACGTGCCAGGAGGGGTGTGGTGACTCGGCCAGGTGGGTGAGCCATCTATGCACCTGTATTGTCCATATGGGTAACACTGTGTATTGTGAAGAGCACATGGGGAGGGTTGGTCTATGGTTGGCTGTGGCGGTGTTTACAGGATATGTGATGTATGGGTCTGGCTGGGTGGGCGGGCACACTCATTGGGGCAGGGGGATGTCTGCTTTGGGATTTCACTGATGTGTTTCTCACCTTTTGTTTCCCACAGTCGTGGTGGAGCGGAGGAGGGCCCAGGCTGAGGCACAGCAAGGGGTGGCAGTGGTGGCTGTGCATGGTGTTGGTGGTGGTGGAGTTGACGAACCACGACAGCAGCAGCAGCAGCATGCTGAGGGTGAGTGACATGACATCATGAATGCTATTGCGTGCTGTGGGGGGGCAGGGCTGGCCACCATCCATGGACAACACTGCCATGCATGCGACATATGACAGTCAGCACAATCCAGTGGCACTGCATGTCTGGGAGTGCATCAATTGTGGTCCATGCATGCATTGGGCACATGGCTGTGGCACTGTCTTCCCACCGCGTAGCCAAGTCACTATACAGCCTTGGTTGTGCTGTGCTGGACATGGGTGGTGTGTGTGTGCAGTGGCAGACATGGTTGTTGCTGCCTGGTTGGGCATGTCTTGTGCACGGTCACTGTCAGTGGGTGCACTCCATCACAGGAGCGGGGCACTTGGCTGTATGCCATGCATGTAGGTTGGGCTTCAGGGATATGGACAGTCACAGCCATTGATTCTGATCCCTAGGTGTCCGGATCCTGCGGAGGCTTGATAGGTCGGTCCACCAGCTAATTCAGGTGGCCATGGATTCCCTCGACATCCTGAAGGACCTGCAGCGCCATGGCATTAGGCGCAGGAGGAGGCCCCGGGACCAGCAGCAGCCAGATGATGAGCGGGCTGGCAGGCAGTAGCTTCCCATCACCTCCCCCTTTACCCATCCCTCACACCCTGCCTTCCCTCTCCCAGTTGTTCACCTCTGCCCCTTACCCACCCCTACCTTGTACCCGTACCCCCACCCTTGTGTTGTATAAAGTTCTGGTTGTTCGTATTTTGTTATTGTTCATATATTAATTAGAAATATATATTTTGTTATGAATACTGTGGTGGTCTCTGATTTGCAGCTGGCTATAGGTGCTCAGTTGCAGTGGTGTGCATGGCATCTGGGGTGGTATTGTCTTGGGTATGTGTGTGTGTGCGTAGGGAGGTGTCTCTGGTGTGGGAGTGGCTTTCAGTTGGTCTTGCCGTGTGCTGCCACCCACTGCTGAGTGCTCATGGTGGGTCTGGCTTGTATGGTTCTGTGGTACACGAGGTTGCAGTATGACGTGGGGATGCATGGAGATTCCTGCAGTGACAGTCACCGCTCATGGGTGGTGTCTTGGGGTCACAGTGCAGGGTGTGCTGTGCACAAGGGGGGCTGATGTGCACTGGGGTGTTCCGCCCCTTTGTGTGGCAGTCTCAGCTTGCCAGTGGGTGTGCTGGGGCAACATGGCCTGGCTGTGCTTTGTTGGCCTGTCCCCATGGGCCGGTGGATATTCCGTCCCTCTCCCACTTATGTTGTGCTTGGGGTGTGGGGGTGCATTGTTAGTTCTGCAGTGTGTTCCTGTGCCCATCTGTGGCATGGGTGGTGGGCCCCTGCCTACCTCCCTGGTTGTGCAGTTCCATTGCTCTGCTGCTGGGGGGCTCTCTGCTTGCACTATGGCACCTCTGGACTGCTCAGCTGGGCTGGCCTTGTTGCACTATAGCGCATCATATCTTCTCAGCTTCCCCTTCCTGGTTGCGCTATGGTGCAGGTTGTGCGATATTCAGATGTTGGCTGGTTGCGCAATTTGCCTTGCTCCATGTTTGAATATCGCGTCTATTGCACATGTGCGCAATGGACTCGTGCTTGCTTCTGCTATTGCACACATTTTGGGCGCAGTTTGAATATCTGGCCCGTCATATAAAGCAAAATGCTTCACCCCAGATAAGCACAATATATAATTATAGATTTGCAGACTCAAGATTAACCTTTCAAAACTCAGAATGTGGAAGAGATATCCACCCAATATTCTGGTTTACAAGTGTGATTTTTCTTTTACAGTTTCTTACCCAAGACAGCCCAGCTAAGATGCTATATCTAACACTCACTGGGGTCCTTAGTTAATCAATGTTTGCAGCTGGATGCACCATGGAACTTAAAAGCTTTAAAGGGGCACTGTCAGCTTTGCCCCTCGTTTTGTAGTACATCTCAATAAATGGGTCTATGGGCACATAATCACAAGGCATTCAGTGTAGAAAGCTTCTGCATCAAGAAAAAAGTGTCCAGCTTACCAATTTTTCTAAAATTAGATCATTTGCCATTACTGGTGGTCTGTCCTGCCACTGGAAGCTGATCAGTGCCAAGAGCAGCGTGTCTGGGAAGCGCTCGCTACAACACACATTTCACTATCCACTTGTAGAAGCACAGCCTCCATTAGGCGTGTTATTCAGAAAGGATACTGGTAACTACAGATACAAACCGAGGACTAGTTTAGCTGCAAATACTTTCCATGCTGGTGCCCAAATCACGCATGCACAATAGCGGGCAGAAATAAGATCTGGTGCATGTGCACGAATATGCCACTATTGCGCGGCGAGATTTAAGCACCAGTATGGGAAGTATTTTGCAGCTAAACAATCCTCGATTGTATCTGTAGTTACCAAGCCTTTCTGAATAACACGCTGTAATGGAGGCTGTGCTCTCTCTGAAAGTGTAGATGAAAATGTTGTGCTGCTCCCAGATATGCGTTCTCAAGTGCATTCTCGGCACTGATCAGCTTCCAGTGGCAGGACATTTAAAAGTTGGACCACCTGCAATGGCAAATGATCTAACTTTAGAAAAATTGGTAAGCTGCACAGTTTTTTTTAACGCAGCAGCATTCTACACCATGTGCCTTGTGATTACGTGCCCATAGACCCATTTATTGAGGATGAGTTTGCAACAGTGCCCTTTAACTCTCTTAGTGTCTCACAAGTAAGACGTTATCAAGGGATTTGAACCTGGATCTACTCTTTCCCAAGCATGTGCTTAAGGTACTAGACCACATTGCTTCTCAAGTTTGCACGTTGCATTTTTATAGGCAATAAAGTTTCCACTTGGTAACTCATTATGGAGTGAAGGCTACTGCATTATATGACAAGGTACTATTTTCAGAACACAGCATGTGTGACTCAAGGAAAATGTGGTTTCTCTTCATGTGATGCAATGATGTAAGTAAAATACTGGTGTGTGTGTGTGTGTGTGCGTGTGTGTGTGTGTGTGTGTGTGTGTGTATGTATATGTGTATGTATGTATGAAGGAGTGAGAGAGAGAGAGAAAATGACTTTACTTACATAGATCATCCAAGCTGCATAACGCTCTGCTAGGTTATACAGCACAGATGGTTCATTCAAGTGGGTCATCATAGCCATGTCTTCAATTTTGTCAAATTTCGGGGGGTTCATAGGGAAAACTTGATCTTCTTTGACAGTCACGTTCTGAAAAACAGTGAAAAATGAAGGTGATTGCAAGTTTCCACTTTCTGGGCTCAGTTAGGAACAAGTTATCCAGTCTCTCTCCGTAGACTTACCGCTCCAGCATCAGTTTTCACAGTGACTTTGTCACCTTCTCTGGCTGTGATGAGTCCCTTTACATACACCACCTTAGGATCTACCACATAGCAACTATTCTTGGCATCAAAAGGCCTACTCTGTGCCTCGAGTCGTTCCCTCTCAGGCTTGCGCAAGTAAATCGCAGCCTCGCCAAAAACTGCCATTTCTGCATCTGTAGACATGACTGCAGTTCTCTGAAACTAATTTAGAAAGCAGGGTAGAGTTTTAGGAGCTGTTTTATCGGAATTATAAAAAGCCCTATTAGAATACAGTTGTCTGAATAAAAAAAGATTCTAACATTCGAAGATGCGAGGGGCAAGGAATCCCTCCACCATAACATCATACCAATAATAGTATTGGGATTTAATAGCAGGGATCTTTTATTTATCTATTTGAATCTGCATAATTCAGTTTGAAAAATGGTCATTTGATATACAATATCTTTTCTGGATGTAGTGTCCATGCAGAAAGGATACAAAGTGGTAAGGTTGCAGTTTAATACAGTCCAGTAGGTACTTGGTTGAAGGTCATGGCGGTGAACATGTATGCATACAGGGTTACAGATGGGGTTTGATAGCAGGTACAGGTATTCCCATAGTCAAAGTTACAGGCATGGTCGGGGGCAAGAAGGAGATGAGAAATGGCTATCTTGTGTGGGTATTCAAAGGCTAGGATGGCCTAGGGTGTGTGAGGAGTAAGGATGGTCAACTCCCCCAGTGGAAAAGCTTGGATTGGTTAGTGAATGTTGTTACGTAGATAGTTGCAGGAGTCCTTGACAGAAGATCAGCCAGGCCATAGCCTGAAGACCTAAGCCTTATTATTTGGATTTAAAGTTGTAACTAAATCTGCCTTGATTCAGCTGGCCATGAATACCAACCTCCCCTACACAGCATGTCCCAAAGCTTGGTCCTTCAGTGTTAGAAATCCTGGTGTCTCCCCTGCTTGATCTGCCACAGTTACAGCATTCAGAGATTGGGAAGGCTTAGGGTTAGTTGAAGTGTAGGTTGGATATATAATGCACCCAGGCCTGAGAAGTAGGGCCATCTGCTTCAATCTATCTTAAATGTTGCCACTTTCTTAGCTGTAGCAGGTGCCTCCAGAGTTGGAAATGACATTTTTCACAATTAGCAATGTTTCCATGGCTACAGCGTTTGATTGGAGGTGATGCTTCATGCAGGCTAGTGAGGGGCCACTGCAATAGATCATTGTGTAAACTATATACATATACATATTTACACTTCAACCAGAGTATTTCTCATAAATTGTTTTCCCTCTTTGGTTATAAGTCCTAACCTTTGCCCCAGTCAGGCAAGTCCTCTAGTATGCTCATAAATGTTACATTTGCAGAGAGTTAAATCCCAGTCAGTGGTTTCATTTATACCATCCCCGGACGCACACATTCATTACTCTTAATAGACTGATATGATTAGGCAAGTGACACTCAGTTTTAAGTACCAGTTTCCATATGTCTGCAGGTCTATAAAAGGAACCTTACCTACTATACAGCAACCAGGAAGAAAATGTTCACCAGAACTCTGAAAAGAGAAATTGAACTAATAAATTCCATTGATTGTTCTACAGTTCTCAGTACTCCCCTGCCTCTGTTACACGAATACTTTGAAATGGTTGTCAAGATCAGATATCTGAATAAAGCATAGGGAAAATCTATTAGTGAATATTTTCGTGTGGTTGTTTAAGCAATAAAGACTGATTTATGTCCTGTATCTAGAGGATGAGGATAGGTTAGGCCATTTACTGTAGGTGCGCAAAGCAAAGCCCAAGTTAGGGCCACTGATTTTTCTGTTTCAAAATTGACCAAATCCTTTTTGGAAATGGTCCAAAAGCATCCTTCCACCCCACCCCACCCCCATTTCCCTAATTTTTCTGCCAAGGCGTGTACAATTGTGGAAAAAGTATCAAACTGCAGAAGAAACTAACTGCAATTTAACACTTGTTAGCACAGTTGTTCAAACAATTACTGGACATGCTACAAACTGCTGATTCCATGAAAACATGACAGGAGTGGTAATTTCTGTGATTCTCAGAAAAGTGGACTCTACCACGTACAGGTAACTATTAGCCCTTCCTTAACTGACAGACAGAAGATTGCTACTGAGGTCCTAACTGTGATTATTTTATTTTATTTAAGTGTTTATCTCCCTTCAATGACCTGCTCCCCCATCTCTTCTGCCCCCTCCAGCCCTGATTCCCACTTTCTGCAGGTACTTACCACATCCTCTGTCCATCATGACATGCCCCCATACTGGGGCCTTTGGAGTTGCCATTACCTCTCTTGAAGTCTGGATCTGGTGGAGGTCCACCAGTAGGAGCCACTGTGGCACCAGAGCATTCCACTCTTCTTCTCCCAGCTGCTACAGGCAGCCTGCAGCAGAGTCTGCTTCCTCATTCTGGCTGCCTGAGCATTGGCACGTGTTCATGCCTGAAACCAGGCTGCCAGCAGGAAGCATGGCATGCTGCTTTTGGGCCATTGGCCAGCCATCCTTACTGCTGTCAAAACATTATAATAATGTTTTTAATCTACCTTCTCTTTAGAGCTGCCCAGGGATCAGCTAGGCTTCCTTCCAGCCCTGTCTGCATGCCATCTCTACCACATAAACAAGATCCTCTTCTTCTCATGGTCTATGGGTATATTCCTCATGATGGGATCTCTACAGAAGGGACACTCTAATACCCCTCCCTACAGTACAACAAAGGGCTGGGAGGCAGGTAGCAGTCAGCATCAGTCAGGCCTTGGAGTGCCAGTAGGCTGGCAGTATAGCCTAGAGGTTAGAGGAATGAGGTATGAACGAGCTTGGTACATCTAGCAGACCAGACCAGAGTTTGATTCTCTCAACCTCCTCTTGCATACTGTGTGACTCTGAACAAGTCACTTAACTACCCAGTGCTCCCAGGACACCCCTGAAAACAGGCACTTGTGTCTAGTGGGCCTTACCCAGTTACCAAAGACTAAAAAAAAAAAAAAAAATGTTGCTTGTGCTGGGGTGCTGAGATTTTTGCTTGGATTCTCTCCACTCATATGGTACACTGATGACAGGGTTCAGAGGTGCACACACAAGTGCATCCCAGTGCACCTGAGTCAACATTGTCCTCCCTTCCCCCATATGGAGATCTAACTGAACTGCAACCTGTAGTCACCCAGCTGGGGATATTGCAGTACAGCCTGCAACCTACCCTCCCCAGAGGATGAGAGCACCCTCTGAGATGCTCAGTCCACCTTCCTCCAGCTGGCTGCCAATGCCCTTTACCCGTTTGGAATGATCATTTTGTTGAAGCACTTTTGGACAAAAATATGTCTAAAATAATACATTTACATTAGCTTTCAAACAGTAGAAAAACTAAAAACTAGCTAAGGAACCCAGAACTTTCCATTGTGCTCAGTCACTGTCAATTGATTTGTCCTGGTGTGGCTAAGAAAACGGTGTTGAACCTCCAGTTTACAGGTCTGTTGCCTATAAAGTGGAAGATACTCTGGCAAACCAGTTACTGTACACACAGCAGGTTTACTGTGCAGTACATGTTATAGGATAGAAGAAGACCCCAATTCATTTAGTCCTTCCTCTACTGTCATAGCTTTTGTATATTAGGATGTTATTTCTCTTCAGGAACTCATCCAGTTTGTGCATAGAGCACCGGACAGAATTTGATTGGGTTTTTACTAGGTCATTGCTCTGACATCATCTACTACTCTCTGAGTGAAGTAATACGTTCTTAATTCTGACTGAACCCCTCCACCTCTGTACATTAGCCCATAGTAAGTGAATTGCACCAGGGCAGTACAAACAGAAACTAAAACATTGAACTTTGTTTCAGAAACATCTGTCCTTTCACACTAGAAGCAGTGGTGTAATCCTTCAGGGTTCTGAAGGAGAGCCGACCCTTTACTTCATGTTCAAAGGGAGCCTCGCTCCCATATGTAATTAGATTTTGATTATGCAGTTCAAGGACTCAGTACATGCACACATATATATATATATATTAGAGGCAAAAAACTCCATTTAGTGCATTAGTTAGGGTTGTTCCACAGCGACAAAAGTAAGGAAATTCGGTGTTAGGGGTTGAAAATCCCCCTTGGACCCCTGCCCACCCCCAACCCGGCATTGAGGTGTGCACTGGGGTCATCAGCCCTAACTCTCACCCCATCACATGTGTAAAACAGCAGAAGTATAGGAGAATGGGGTGAGAGTTAGGACCGACGACCCAATGCACACCCCAATGCTGGTTGGGGTGGTGGAGGTCCAAGGGGGTTTTCAACCTAACACCGAATTTCTCACTTTGTCGCTGTGGATCAACCCAACTAATGCATTAAATGGAGTTTTTGCCTCTAATTCCTTCTTTTTGAGAATGATAACGAGAAATAGTGAATGTAATGCAGCAGCGGGAGCGCGGGGCCCGGACTGCCATGTAATGCGGCGGTGGGCCCCGCACTCCTGCCACGTGATGTCTTGTGGCATAGTAACAGGAACAGCACTGCAAACAGAACCGCTAACAGTGGCGCACTTGGTAACGCAAGCGTGAATGAGAACAGAAAGGGTAACGCACATGGTGGCGTAGACAGGAATGGTCTGCCACGTGATGTGTTGTCACATAGTAACATGGTGCCTGCAAACGGAAATGTCAATGGGCATGGTGGCGCAAAGTAAAACACAAGAGAAACAGTACTGTAGACACAAATGGCAAAAAATAACAGAAGCATAGCGCAAATGAAAACACAAAGGATAGCACCATGGTGGCGCAGATGTCAACGTAAGTGAAAGCAGATGCAGGAACCGCCAAGCGAAAGGGCAACGGTAACAGTAATGTAGCGCATAGGCTGGTTTTCCCCAAAACCTGCATAGAGAAAGACAGTGAGTACAAAGAATGTATGCATAATAATGGGTATCGGAGCAGAAAAAGAGGAGTTGGAATACTAAATAGGTTATATCTCAGGAACCGTATGACGTAGATAAAAAATTTAAAAGTCATATGATTTATGACTGTCCTGGCTAGTGAAAAGTCCTTATCTTGCACTGTTTCCGAGATACAGGCCCTGAAAGGCGCGGCGAACGCCGTAATGTTATCCTATGGGAAAAAAAGAGAAGTTCGGAGTACCATGACTTTGCCTCCCTGTAATATTTTTTCACCAAACCACTGAAAGGCACATCTGTGGGTGGTTGGCTGTCTTCCCTCCAAATTTCAGGAAAAAAGACCAAACCGTTATTTTGCAGCAGGGTGCCAAAGGATTCCTGTAATGCATCGGGCGCCGTCATGTTATCCTATGGGAAAAACTGTCAACTTTGGAGTGCCGTAACTTTGCTGCTGTGTAATATTTTTTCAACACAACGCTGAAAGGCACATCTATGAGATGTCAGCTGTGTTCCCTCCAAATTTCAGCCCAAAACTCCCAGCTGTTCTTTTGCAGCGCAGTGCCAAAGAATTGCTGTCATTTACTCACAGACTAGAAAACTACTGTCGCAATTTGTGAAAGCTAAGAAAATTTGTGACACTTTTCATGAGTACCGAAAGTATTTTGAAAGTACTTTCTCCAGAAATTTGAAAATATATTTCTGGGGTGTTTTACCCCAAAATAAAGACATGGCTAGCATCCTCAGGGTCCGACTAGGTGAATACAAAATAATTAGGTTGCTAGAGGGTCCCAAATTTAAATGCCAAGCATTTTCTGATCACTAACTGAAACAAAATGGCAGATTCGCGAAAGTTAGAGGCCATTTGTAGAAAGTAAAATGTATTTAGATGACACTGTCAAACTTTTGTTAACTTTTCCAGTTGACTTATAATGGGAAATTGTTTTTGAATAACTTTGAACTGTTTAATATGTTTTCACCAAATCTTTGAAAGGCACATCGGGGACCCTGGCTGCATGTTCCCTGAAGATTTTGGGCTGGTCACGCAAACCGTGACGACCTGACGCGCCGTGGGATTCCAGAAAAGCGTAAACGTGTGTGCAGATCACGCTTAATAACTCCGCAGCCGTGTATCCGACTGGTACGAAACTTGGCAGATCCCAAAGCCTATGGTTCTTGATCATGTATTCCAAATTTCAGGCCAATCCTTCAAATGGTTGCAAAGTTATTAAGGTGCAAAATTTGGTTTAACATAGAAATGGCTCCTCAACCCTAACTATGGTAGCACTATCGTGCTACCGTTATATTTATATATATATATATATATATATATATACATATATATATATATATATATATAAATATATCTTAGCCCCACACATGCCAGCAAAGATAATCCTAGCACTCACTGACCATTCCCCCATTTTCTGTTTATGGACTCCTGCATCCACCCCCTCACTCCACCTCCAAGGTATATCACCTTCAGGAACTTTACGAATTTTGATCCAGTAAACTTTCTTAATGATGTCTCACAAATTGACTCGACCAAACCGTACAGATCTAATGATGCCCAGTCTGCTCTACACTTTTTTCTTTTCTTCAAGAATTCTTGCTGCTCCGGATATCCATACCCCACACTTCACGTGCCGAGTGAAGGGAAAACAAACAAGATGGTTAAGAAAGGACCTCCTTACCAGACATCAAAAGAGAGATAAGATCTAGAGACGTTTTAAATCCTCTGGTTTCTCAACTGACTATGACCTCTATAGGGCCCAGCGAAAAGAATGTAAAAAACAAATAAGGATTGCCAAGAGTATCTATTGAAAAATCTTCTCATGGATGTGGTTGGAGAACCTAGAAAGTTCTGGATGCATGTTAGGTCCTTCCTAGGGTCTACCCAGTTCCCCTACTCATAATAACATGATCCTAAATGGTATCCACTGTGATAATCCTCGGGCAATAGGACATTTTTTCAACCAACAATTTTCTGACCTGTCCAAGTACACTTCTGCCTTCCCAAAGACGCAACATATAGACCTGCACACTGAACTCCCTCCTGATATACCTAGACCATCCTTTCATTTCAAAGCTATCTCTAGGGCACAAGTGCTAAAACTTTTAAACACTATCCCAGACAACTCTAGTACTGGCTCTGATGGTATCGAACCTCGACTTCTGAAGATTGCTGCCCCACTCATAGCCTCTCCTCTTGCCGGATCTTTACCTTATCCCTCTGCCACAGCCATGTTCCTGATATCTGGAAAATTGCCAGGGTCACTCTGGTCTACAAAAAAGGTGACTCCAAAGACCCTTCCAACTATAGACCCATTGCAATCTTATCGGTAGTAAGTAAAATACTTGAGCAGATAGTGGCTACTCAGACCATTAATTTCCTACATAAAAATAACCTTCTCTCCTCTGCCCAACATGGGTTCCGTAAGGGCCATAGCACCACCACAGCCTTGCTCAAGTTTACCACAGATACATTGTCTGCTATGGACTCTGGCCTTTTCACTGGTGCAGTTTTTATAGATATGACCAAAGTTTTCAATCTTGTTGACTACCCCATCCTTCTCACAACCTTAAAATCAATGGGTTTTACAACGGGTGTAGTGGTCTGGCTCAGTAGTTATCTGTTAAACTGAGCCCAAATTGTGAAATACAGTTCCACCCTCTAGAACTAGGCTACTCTAAACATTGGGGCCCCCAAGGGTTCCATTTTGGGTCCCATCCTTTTCTCAATATTTATTAACAGCATTACCTTGGGTCTCACCTCCTGCTCATCCCTCTTGTATGTGGATGATATAGTACTGTACACTAGCTCCAAGAACCTGTCTGAAATAAACTCATGCCTCTCATCTGACTTTCATAAAACCAAAACCTGGCTCTCTGATGACAAACTGGTCCTCAATGTAATTAAAACCCAATCAATGTTGTTTGGGACTGCCGCCAAATTAAAAACCTGAAATAATGACATCAAGGTCTCGTTCCCTGGCTCCTCTCCCATAAACACAGTTACCTCATTCAAATATCTTGGGGTAGTCCTTGATCAGTCTCTTGGCTTTGATCTCCACGTTCAGTCTACCTGCAAATTGGTAAACTCTAAGATAGGCATTGCCTACAGATCCAGCTATACACTTACTTCATCTGCTTGGCTGGCTGTTGCCTGCAGAATATTGCTACCAGCTCTGACCTATAGAGTCATCACGTACGCAGCCATACCTAAGACCACACTTCGTGCTTGGGACACCGCCTATAATATCATTTGCTGCTATGCCTCCTCATTCCCTAGGCTCAAACACCACTGCCTATTGTACTCAGACCTAAGCTGGCTATCACCTTCTGTGCTGAGACTTCACTCTGTTGGCTCCCTTGTGGATTTTGTAATTAGAGCACAGACTCCTGCAAGTCTGGCTATGCTACTGACTCCTCAAACATCCTCCGATGGCTTACACTCCGCTGACAAGTCCCTACTACAAGTACCAAGGTGTAAAACCTCCAAATGTTCCCATGCCTTCTCTCACTACGCTCGACTGCAATGGAACACCCTACCGTTAACACTTCGCCAAGCGCCTTCCCATGCCCTCTTTAAAAAAGAGCTTTGTGCCTTCCTATTTGCTTCTAACTCTTGCACCTGATTTCAGCCCCCGTGCTTAGCTCCCATCCTTTCACGGTGTGTTATGCCCACTTACCTATCTCACTTTCCCTTCCTCCTTATATCACACTGGACCAGTATTGCATCTCCACCTGAACTAGTTCTTATTTGTCCCTCTCAGTGTAAATGCCCTATTCCTCTTCTTTTACAAAACCTATTTCTAGGACAGCTGCCTTGCACTTCCAATTGCGTGTAAAGATAAGAGTAATTCCTGACCTCCTTCAATGTGCAAATTGAACTTGCTCTCACTGTGTGTTAGATAGCTGGAATTGTGTTCTTTCAAACTTTTCCTTGCTCCCACTTGTATTTTTGTCTCCACCATGTATGCACCACGGCCTATTTGTAATATGTTTCAATTGTATTCTCTGTGTTTTGTATGCTATACAGGCTATATTGTTTCTTTTGTCATCCTCTCGGGTCATGACTGAAAATAGTCCTTCTATGGCTAGCTCACCTGCCTGGTTAACAAAAGCCAAATAAAACAAAAAAATTTAGACTGCCCTTCCCCCCATTCCATTCCATTCTCCATACAGCTCATGGAGCCCCATTCCCGATCTTGTGTCATAATTATGCTATTTTCAGGGGTGGGGTTTCAGAGCTCGCTAATCGCCCGGCTCATACATGGTAGTTACGAGTCGGTCTTTATTAGGAAAAATTTTTAAAACCACAGTGCAGAAAAAAATAATTTATGGCTGAAAAAACTACTAGGGCAGGCAACTATATGATATGGTTTGCCTGTCTTTATCATGTTAGTTACTCTTTAATGAAGCGTATTAGCCTATCGGCAATCTGGGTGACCTTCCTACAGTGGTTAGGGGGAGTAAGAGTATTATTTAATATAAGCCCATGGTCGCGTTCAATCCGTACTGATCTTAGAAGAGTACTGTTCAGAGTATATGACTTGATTGGATTGTTCCTTCCTAAGCGAAGCACAGTGCATCTCTCAGTGTTAAACTGCATCTTGATTTGTATTGCCTATAATTCAGTAGGCTTCAAGTCATTAACTAGAGATTCATATTTGTTATCTGTATTCACATCACCACAGATCTTGGTGTCATCTGCAAATCTAAGTACTGTACATTATTTTCTAAATTGCTATGCATGTCACCTATGAATAATCCAAACAGTGTTGAGCACAAGACAGATTCCTGAGGCATACCGCTACTGACTAATCACCATCCTCACACTGAACACAAGCAGATCAGATGGACAAGACCCACAGACTCCCTCTTAATCACCGGTGCAGTAGCTGCTTCCCTAGGTCATGAGGATCCCTACCTGTCCACCATCCCCACAGTGAACACAAGGAGCAAAAATGGAAATCAAGACCCACAGACTCCTTCTTAAGCCCTGGTGCAGCTGCTCCTCCTCTGGGTCATGAAGACCCTGCCTGTCCACTCTCCCCACTCTCCCCTCACCAAATCCAAGCAGCAAAAATGGACAATGAGACCCACATATAACTGCTTTGCTCAGCTGCTGCACAGCTGCTCCAGTGTATTTATATAGATACATAGCTACATGGATACATAGACACTGTCAGCAGATAAGGGCCTATGGCCCACCCAGCTGCCCATTTGAGCTTGTAAGTTCACTTTATGTTTTCCTAGAAGTCTGTTGCCCCTACCCCTGACCTCCAGAATTCCCTTATGTCTATCCCATGCATTCTTAAATCACGTGATTGTTTCAGCCCCCACTACTTCCTATGGCAGGGTGTTCCACTTGTCCACCACCCGTTCTGTGAAGAAATTCTTTCTCACATTTCCTCTGAATCGCCCTCCCTCCAACTTCATCCCATGCCCCCTAGTCTTAGAACATCTTTTTCACTGAAAAATAGTGTATTCCTGCACCCTGTTCTTTCCTGTAAGATACTTGTATGTCTCTAGTATATCCCATCTGTCCCTCTTCTCCTCCAGGGAGTACATATTCAAGTGCTTCAACCTGTCCTTATAGAACTTGTGATGCAATCCATGTACCATCTTTGTTGCCCTCCTCTGAACCTTCTCTACCCTGTCTATGTCCTTACATAGGTAAGGTCTCCAGAATTGTACACTGTACTCCAGATGGGGCCTCACTAGTGTCTTGTATGGTGGAATTAAGATCTCCCATTTCTTGCTGGTGATGCTCCTGCCTATGCATCCCAGCATCCTATTTGCTTTACCTGCTGCCTTGTCGCACTGTTTCCCTGCCTTGAGGTCATCTAAGATGATTACCCCAAGATCCTATTCCTGCTTGTTGCATGCTGTATCCTCACCCCCCAACTGATATATTGTTCCAGGGTTTCTGTGCTTGATATGCATTATCTTGCACTTCTTTGCATTGAATCTCAACTGCCAAACCCCTGACCATTCTTCAAGTTTCTGCAGGTCCTTCCTCATTCTGTCTACAACCTCTGGTGTGTTTACTCTGTTACAGAGCATTGTGTTATCAGCGAACAGGGAAATTCTGCCTTCTAGGTCTTGTGCAATGTCACTGATGAAGACATTGAATATGACTGGTCCCAGCACTTATGGTACCCTACTGGTCACTCTTCCCTCTGTGGAGTGAAAGCTATTTACCACCACCCTGTGTCCTGCCACCTAGCCATTTACCTACCCACCGCACTACTGTCTTGCCCACTCCCATATTCCCTGGTTTGTTTAATAACCTCCTATGTGGCACAGTGTCAAAGGCCTTGCTGAAGTCAAGATAGGCTATGTCCACTGCTCTCCCCTGATCTACCTCCCTTGTTACCCAGTCACAAAATTCAATGAGGTTGGTCTGATATGACCTCTCCCTGGTAAAATCATACGGACTTGGGTCCTGTAGTCCGTTGGCAACCAGATGTTCCACCAATCTCTCCTTCAGTAGTGCTTCCATAAACTTCCCCACTACCGAGGTGAGACTGACTGGTCTGTAGTTCCCTGCTTCCTCTTTGTTCCTGCTTTTGTATAAGGGGACTACATCTGCTGTCCTCCAGTCTTTTGGTACCTCCCCTGTTTCCAGTGATCAGCTAAACAGGATTGCCACAGGTCCAGCCACCACCTCTTTTAGTTCTTTTAGGACCCTGGGGTGCACCCCATCTATCCCCATTGTTTTATCAACTCCTATTCCTTCCAGTTCCTTCAGGGCCCTTTCTCATGTAAAGGGACTTGTGTCCATTTCTGCAGAGGAGGGCCATTTCAGCTTTCAACAGGGGGCAACAACTGGTCAGGGGGCTATGGGGGTGGAACCAGGGGCTGAAAAACAAAACAAAAAAACAATGGCCTGCAATGCGGGGGGGGGGGCACCTGCCCCTCCCACACCCCAAAATTGCGCACCTGTTTCTGCACCATTCCCAACCCTCATATTCCCTTTAGGTCCATTACCCTCCTCTTCCTCAGTAAAGACTGAGCAGAAATACCTGTTCAATATGTCAGCTTTACTGTTGTCATCCTCCATGTGGCTCCCATCCTCCCCCTTCAGTCTCACTATCCCTCCCTTTGCCTTTCTTTTTTCACTTATGTACCTGTAAAAGATTTTGTCCCCTCTACCCACTGATTTTGCAATGTGCTCTTTTATCTGAGCTTTGGCTTTTCTTACTGACCTCGCTGCCTCCCTTTGCTTCTCCTGGTACCTCTCCCTATCCCCTTCTGCCTGCGTCTTTTTGTATTGCCTGAATGCAATCTTTTTGGTATTCACTTTCTCCGCTACCTTCTTGGAAAACCATAATGGCCTCCTCTTCCATTTCCTCTTGCTAACCTGCTTAATGCATAATTCTGTTGCTCTTGCAATCCCCATTTTAAATATTGCCCACTGTTCCTCAACCCCTGATTCCTGTCCCATTCCCATTAATGCCTCTTTCTAGCATCTCCCCTTTTTCCCAAAGTCTGCCCCCCTAAAATCCAGGATACATGTTTTTGTGTGGTTTGGTTCTGTTCCTGCTGTGATTTCGAACCATAGTGACTGGTGGTCACTGTTCCCCAGGTGCTCCCCCACTGTTACCCCATCACACTGTCCCTGTTTGTGAGCACAAGGTCCAGTATTGCCTTCTGCCGAGATGGTTCCATGACCAGTTGCTTGAGGAAGGCACCTTGAAGGGAGTCCTTGATAAACCTGTTACTAATTGATGCTGCTGCTAGGAGACTCCAGTCCACATCTGGAATATTGAGGTCTCCAACCAGCACCACCTCACCCTTGTCTGCCATCCTTTGGATGGCTAGCATCAGCTCCCTATGTTTCTTCCTTCTAGGCTGGTGGTCTGCAGACCACCCCTGTGCAGATGTCTGACCCCTTTTTCCTTTCCAGCTTAACCCACAGTATCTGTCCCCCATTGTGTTCCTCCTGGATCTCTGTGGTCTTTATGCCAACTTTCACATAAATGCTACTCTCCCTCCTCCTTCTCCCTTCCTACCTGCTCTGTCTCTTCTGAATATGTTGTAGCTGGGCATGGCCATCTCCCAGTTGTGGTTATCATTACACCAGGCCTCTGTGATGGCCACAATGTCCAGGTCTGACTGCACCATGCCTGCCTCCAGATCCTCCATCTTGTTGCTAAGGCTTCTGGCATTGGCACACATGGCTTTCCATGATTTGAACTCCCTGGACTGCTTAGCTGTTCTACTTCAGCTCCCTCCCTAGTTGTCCTTTATCCCTGGTTCTCCCTGCTGTCTGCCCTTCTGTTGAATGTTGCCCTCTTTCTGCTTATCCACCTCTTGGGTGCTTATCTCCATCTTTTGCACACTGCTTTGTAGAGATATCCACTCCTCCTGTTTACTAGTTCCACTGCTAGCTGAGGAGGGTGGGAAATTAGGTACCCTCCTTGTTGGCCTGCCACCCTACTTGTGCTAGGTTTGAGTTCAAAGGAGCCCGCTATGTCTGCCAACACAGACTGATTTCTTTTCCTCGCCACATGGCCTGTAAACTATAGTGCACTAGAATCTAGTGTTGGTGTTTTCACTGTGCTTTAATTGCTCCAGCCATCTTTTTTCAGGCTTTCAAATTGATTATTACCCTGCATTATCTGTTTCAGTTGTTATTATTCTGCTGTGGCTTGGTTTCATTGCATTTAGGTTTCACAATGTTTGCTGATTCCATTTCAAAAATGGAAAATGAGACCCACAACTTTGCTCAGCTGCTCCAGTGTTTTTGCACAGCATCGTTGAGCAGCACCACATAATAATAGCCCATCCCCCATTCCCGCCCAATTGTTGTGTCTCCTGTTACAGCCAGAAGCCCCGCCTTCTGCCTCCTTCTGAATGAAAAACAATCAGTGAACTTTCTTCCTCTATTGGCCTTGTTTCCTAGCAACTAAACTCCCTGTATCCTCAACCTTGTTGCCTCCTCCATATGTTTGGTTACTTGGCCTGCATTCCAACTTGCTTTTCTTGTGCCACACTCATCCTAACTAGCCTCTCTGCCTGCTGGTGGCACTGAGGTTTTTTTCTGTAGATTTTGATCTCATCTCTATTAAGTAGCTGTTAAGCTAAGCTCTCTCTCTCTCTCTCTTTCCCCTCACCATACAGGCATCCCTGTTCACCTAGACCTTAAGGTTCTTACCTACTCCTCCCCCTTTTTTTTACTGCTTTTCCCATTTCATACTTGCTAATACCCCCCACACTCCCCTTGTACTCCCTGTTCCCTTTCTCCCTCTCTGCTTTCTCTCACACGTTCTCTCTGTTTCCTGGATTTGCACCACACACTCTCAGCTCTTCTTCTTGCCCTCTCTCTCTCCCTATACGCTTTCCCCCTCACCTCTCAGTCTACCTCATCTGACAACCTAGCATATAACTCAGATCTCCCACTAAATCCTCCCTTCCCCTTTTTTGACCCTCTTTACTCTACCCGTCCTTTAACTCTTACCCTCTCACCCCCCTCCATTCCCTCCCTGCAACATTCACCCTCCTGGATACTGAACGTCTTGCTACCTACTCATGTAATCTTGAGCTCCTATATCATTTAACCTCCTCCTGCTCCTCCTTACCTTCGTCTCATTCCCACCTTACCCAGAAAATGAAAGCTCCCAGGCTTAAGTGTCATTTTCTCCTTCCTCTACTGCTCCTTATTCTATCAGGTGACATTCACCCTAATCCTGACCCTTTCTCCCCCTCATTCTCTGACCTTCCAAAAGGCACTAGAGTCTGTCATGTCAATGCCAGGAACCTACTCCCAAATATGAATCCCTCCGAGTCTGGATCTCCCAATAATCTCCTAACTCTCCTGAACTCCTGTTCATTCCCAAGACTTGGCTATCATCTTGGACCCCCAACTCCAAGGTATCCCTCCCAAACTACCATGTATTCTTCCAAGACTGTGGCAAGAGTCCTCACACTTTCACCCTTATTTGTTTTTGTAGCCTTCACCCACTTAACTCATACCTGACCTTATTCCCAAAATCCCACCTCCCTCGCTTTAATCTTTCATTACTGTCTTATTTTGCTCCCTTTTATTATAACCCAGTTTCTTTGGCTCATTGCCTTGTATATATGTGAATATTCTTGCTTTTTGTTCATTTATAATGTCCTTGTTTTTGTAGTCAATCTATATCTTGTATTTGTGTAAAAAATTGTACCTTTATATTGTTATGACCAATCAGGTCCATCTTGTAAATGAGCTATGCTCAATGATGCTCGCCTGAATAAATAAAGATTTTGATTGATTGATTGATTGATTGATTGAAGAGTGGAGGTGGTGTGGCCATCTATGCCCAGCTTAACCTACCCTGCCACTTTTCCCTTAGTGAGTCTCGTCCCCCATCCCATGAGTATCTCTCAGCCATCCTAAACTTCTCCTCCTCCTCCCTTCCGCTTACTGTGTTTGTGCTATACACCTCCCCCAAAATCTCCCCTCCCTCTCTCATTGATATAATCATCTCCTTTATCTTTTGGGCTGCATCTACAGAATTTCTCATCTTAGGGGATTTTAACTTAAATTGGACCTCTCCCTCACTAAAATAATTTAAAGAATGCATCGAGGCTCTCAACCTCACACAGCTAATTAAAGAACCTACATGTCCTAACCCTTTCTCACAGAACCACTCCCTCCTATACTGAATACTCTCCACCCACCCACCCACATGGGATTGTGTCAGCTGGCACCTTCCCTTACATTTTCAGTGGCCACATTATTACCGTTGAGATAAGCAAAGTTCTCAATACCCATTCCCCTCTGTCTACTGATGGATTCATTGTTCTAGGTCCCTTGACTTAGATGCATTTCTTCATGACCTTCACTCTATAGACTGGTCACTACTGTACTCTGCTCCTGATATTGACTCCGACCCTTTACCCTTTACTCGCATCCTTCTTAAAATCTGGAATCATCATGCCCCATTTAGGAAGCATAAAGTTAAACACTGCCACCATCCATGGATCTCTGCAGATATTGGCCACCTGTGCAAATCTTGTGACCTAACCTGGGCCTGCAAAGGAACTTCTTGTACCCTCACAGACCTTCACTACTACAGCACCCTATGAAGCTTGCACCAAAGCTATCAGGACTGCCAAAGCCACTTACTTCCATTCTGTGCTCCACCAGAATCAAAACTTGCATGCATATTTTTTTGCGCACACTCCCTTCCCTTCTTGGCCCACTAGCCCAGTCCTCCACCCGTACACTTATCATTGATGGTGCACCTGTCTCTGACCTGACCTCTGTGGCCTCCAGCCTAATCATCTTCGTCACTACCAGAGCATGCCCTTCAACCCACCCCCATTCCTTCTGGTACCGGATGAATACAGCACTGGCAAAACAGCTCACGATTTGCCTCACTGTAGAAAGTGCTAAAGTAACTACAGCGACAGGTTTTTACAGCAATCGAAAACAACCACTACCCTGTGGCTGTATGGTCCCTATAGGGAATTTGAAAGTTCTTGGGGTGGTGCATAGCGAGCTGTTCCCATGGTGAAGTGGTTAGGCACCAATACCAGTGCCATAGGTGACCTGGGCTGTGGATCGATTCCCCTCAGGTCCCATTGTGTTGTGCCTTTTTTTTTGCTATAAATATCTAATTTTTCTGCTTCTGTGTTTCACCCCATCCCAGAAGTCTGCACCACCTTGGAGATTGTCATATTTATTCTGGGGGCATGGGGGGGCAGAGAACCCCACAAAATTTGAAAATGTCCCATTTTAGTCAATGGGGTGTGCGCGGTGGCTTTATTATCCGTGTTTTCACGGGCATTGTTTTGATTTGCATGGTTTTGCCTCCTGCATTACTTGGCCGCGTGATCATCCCTGCATCATTATGATCCTGTGCCCTTCCTTCTCCTTCCACAACTCCTCTCATGGCAACTCCTTCCCTTCTATAGCCTACCTTGAAGTCTATCAAGCTCTTTTATCTCTCAGTCCAAATAAGACCAGTCTTGACAGCCTCAACATCTTTTTTCTATTCATCTCTGCACCAGCTATCTCACTCCCTCCATCTTCTCAACAGCTCTTTTCAGCCTCTGCTCAGTCCCTCAGGACTGGAAGATTGCTAACGTCATAGCACTCCACAAAGGTGGAAACCCCCGCTCACCAGGTAACTATTGTCCCATATCCCTCCTTCCCTCCCTCGTCAAATTGCAGGACTCCTTTCTCATCTCATGTCTCAATGACTTTCTAAATTTCATTAACTTCCTTTTCCCCAGGGCCCTGTGTTTTCTGCCATTCTGCAGTTGTAGCAACTGCCGCAGAAACATGGAACTGCCACAGAAACAAGCCTTTGCCACAGAAACTGCACTTTGTGGTGCAGTAAAATTGGCCATTACCACTGAAAACTCCAACTAAATGAGTAAAATGATTGTGAGCCAGCTTAAAATGGCATTAGTGTAAGTTGTTGTCAGCTCCATTATATGTCAATCCCCCATCCTCCCCCCTTAGTAGCAGTAGTCAGCAGTGCAAGACCTTTCCAATTCACTGGCACTCAGCCCTGAAGCTTATGACAATATGACCTTCTACAAACACTGAGGGAACTTCAGGAAGTCAATTTCATGAGTAAGAATGGTGGTTCTGTTTGCCAGTTACAGAACTGTGAAATTAAAAAGTATTAGTAATTACTGCAGACATAAAATTAGAGGGTTTCACAATGTGTGTATCATATAAAATGGTCCAGCTACTCTCTTGCCTCAAAGTAAATCCATTCAGAGGTGCAGAGAAGAAGATATGGAAGCCAAGTGGTATTGATGCAAATGACACCACCAGTGCTGAACTGCACAAGAAGGAGGAAGCAACTAGAGCAGCATTACAGCACAAAGATCAGAACAGCTAATATTCTTCAGGTGAAGCTACCTCTGGCTGGAAGCAGCAATACTGAACATAGGATTTGCAAGAAAGCAAGTTGTGCTCACAACAGAGGGAGGTGAACCTTACAATTGTCTTTGGTTTGTAGCAGATATTCTGCAGGTGGAGGCTACTTCTAACTGAAAGGTGAAATAAGGAACTTAGAATTATCAGGAAAGACAGTCTTTCAAGCAACAGAGGGAGGTGGATCTAGCTTTACTTTTGTTCCAATTCTTACGATTTTCAGTGCAGGAAGAGTTTAAACCCTGGTCTAAGAATTTGTCATCAGTCCTGAAGTAAGTGCAGGTACAGGCTGTGTATTTGACTAAGACAAGTGCCCCGGGGGTGGAAACTGTTTTTTGTGTTTATCTGTGTGTGCCTTAAAAGGCCAGGCCAGACTGTGTCAGAAAGTGCTTACATCATAGCTACTTATCAGCCAATAGCTTTGGAAGAGTCTTACAGACCTGAGAACAACAGTATTATAAGCAAGTGTTTTATAGCAAACTCATCAGAACAGCTAATATTCTTCAGGAGAAGCTACCTCTGGCTGGAAGCTGCAATACTGAAAATAGGATTTGCAAGAAAGCGAGTTGTGCTCACAACAGAGGGAGGTGAACCTTACAAATGTCTTAGGTTTGTAGCAGATATTCTGCAGGTGGATGCTACTTCTAACTGAAAGGTGAAATAAGGAACTTAGAATTATCAGGAAAACAGTTTTTCAAGCAACAGAGGAGGTGGATCTAGCTTTACCTATGTTACAGTTCTTAAGAGTTTTCAGTGCAGGAAGAGTTTAAACCCTTGGCTAAGAATTTGTCATAAGTCCTGAAGTAAGTGCAGGTACAGGCTGTGTATTTGATCCAGACAAGTGCCCCAGGGGGTGGAAACTATTTTTTGTGTTTATCTGTGTGTGCCTTAAAAGGCCAGGCCAGACTGTGTCAGGAAGTGCTTACATCATAGCTACTTATCAGCCAATAACTTTGGAAGAGTCTTACAGACCTGAGAACAACAGTATGATAAGCAAGTGTTTTATAGCAAACTCATCAGAACAGCTAATATTCTTCAGGTGAAGCTACCTCTGGCTGGAAGCTGCAATACTGAACATAGGATTTGCAAGAAAAGCAAGTTGTGCTCACAACAGAGGAGATGAACCTACAATTGTCTTTGGTTTGTAGCAGATATTCTGCAGATGGAGCTACTTCTAACTGAAAGGTGAATAAGGAACTTAGAATTATCAGGAAAGACAGTCTTTCAAGCAACAGAGGGAGGTGGATCTAGCTTTACTTTTGTTCCAATTCTTAAGATTTTCAGTGCAGGAAGAGTTTAAAGCACAGCTGACTTATTTTGGGGCTGACTGCATTCAGAGCACAAACCACCAGGCTGTTTTGGGGCTGGGGAGGTTTACCTGTGTCTGTCTTGGATGTCTGGATTTTTCTCTGTTTGATTAGCAGGGTATTTCCTCTGTCAAATTGTTGTGTAGGGCATCTTGCTGACAGGAAGGCACTCATCGCAGTGGTGGGTCAGAGCTTTTAGCTGATTGTTTCATGAGGGCACAGTTTAGGCCCAACCCCTGCCCACCCCTTACCCCACCCACCCTGGAAATAGTTCCTTTATACCTGGGGTTCTGTCATCATTTGCTCAAGAGTGCAAGGTGCATATCACTGTCATATCCTCTCTAGCACACTGCACTGACAATATAAGCATGCACATTGTATAATATATATATTTCTATAACAAACCAATCACACACACACACACAAAAGTAGATAAACATGTGGGGAGTAGTGCAGTGTAATGGCTGTGGGGCAGCAGTCTTCTGGGATTATTTCTGGAGGCTGAGATGCTGCCCTATTTGCAGACAACTCTCTGCCATGAGGGAGGAAGTTGCCCATCTTCAGGCCACACTGGACAGTAGTAAGGAACCTTCCCATCCAGGAGCACCAGAGCCACCACCACTACCTCAGAGGAAAGGACGCAGCTCCTGGTGGGGACTCAGTTATCAGGGGATAGAACTGGGGGAGCAGGGAAAACTGAGTAAGGTGCCTGCCTGGTGCCATGGCTTGGAGGACAGGCTCATCCTCAGGATCACAAGAACAGCTGCAGGAGTTCTGAGCTGGACATCATTGTCCACCTAGGGACAAATGACTTGGCTCATCATGAGATTAGAGCAGTGCAGGAGGACTTTGTAGAGTTGGGGAGGGGCCTAAGACAAGTAGCACACACAGTATCCTTCTCAGAGGTGCTGCCTGTCAATGGCATGGGGAGGCAGGGTACTTGCACCATGCAGTTTAATGAATGGTTGAAAAATGGTATGGAGCACAGGGTTTGGCTTCATTGGGGACTGGGGTTCCACCTGGAGGGACACCAGCCTATACTGGTAGGGTGGTCTGCATTTGTCCAGGAAGGGAACAAGTCTTTTGAGCAGTCGGTTTAAATGCTTCATTGGCAAGCTTTTAAACTAGTCAAGGGGGGAGGCACTGATAAGCAGCAGGAAAATCCAGCCTCTCCCTACAAAACAGGGTACTAAATGAGAAAAAGACCGAGGTAGAAAGGTCAGTGGGGGATGCTGCAACAGAAGATAAAGTCATCAAAAAATGGAGAGCAATGAGTAACAATGCCCGTAGTCTGGGTAACAAGCTTCCTGAATTAGTGGCCTTGATGGAGGAGGAACATCTGGATATCATGGCAGTCACAGAAACATGGTACACACAAAACCATGACTGGGACATAAACATACCAGGATACACTATCTACAGGAGGGACAGGGAGGGTAAAAGAGGAGGAGGAGTAGCTTTTACATAAGGGAAGGAATCAAAGCAACAGAACAAAAGTGTAAACAGGAGGAGAAGAAGCACTGGGTAAATTTGGAGACAGGCAATGGCACCACAATCTGCACAGGGGTTGTATACAGACCTTCTCGGAGGAAATGGATAAGGAAATGATAGAAAGTATACTTAGAATGGCAGAAAAGGGGAGATATTGCTGATGGGTGATCTGAATATGCCAGATGTTAACTGGAATGCAGTTGCAGCAGCCACTTCGAAGAGTGGGGTTATTCTAGATGCCCTGCAGGGGGCATGCCTTAGACAACTAGTATTGGAGCCCACTCAAGAGGGAGCAATCTTAGACCTGGTTCTCTCAAATGGAGATGGAGAGAGGATCACAGATGTAGAAGTGGGTAGCCATCTGGGAACTAGCGACCATCGAACAATATGGTTCACAATAAACACAGCAATAGAGTCAAGCCTTACAAAGGCAAAAGTACTGGACTTTAGGAGGGCTGACTTTGCCAAAATGGGTGAGTGCCTAAGGAATGCACTAGCAAATGGGCAGGAAGGAGGGTGGAAGAACAATGGGAATAATAAAACTGCTATCACAGAGGTAACAATCCTTTGTGTGAAGCAAATAAACAAACAAACGATGTAAGAAACCACTATGGTTCTCAAAGAAGTGGCAGTGAAGGTTCAAGAAAGAAAGAAAGCATTCAGGAAGTACAAGGAATCACAAAGGAGCAGGACAGAGAACTGTATCAGTTAAAGCAAAGGAAGCTGGGAAGGCAGTCAGAACAGCAAAGGCCCAAACCGAGGAAAAGATAGCCAACTCAGTTAAGAAGGGGATAAAACCTTTATAGGTACATCAGGAGCGAAGGAAGACCAAGGAGGGATAGTGAGGCTTAATAAAGGGAGGAGGGTGGGCAGAGGGTGACTATGAAAAGGCAGAGATACTAAACAAATATTTTGCTCAGTATTTACAAATGAAGAGGGGAGGTGCCTAAAACAAACAGTAGAAACACTCTGGATATAGAAGTTGATACCAGCCCATTTACAGAAGAAATGGTTCTGAAAGAACTCTTAAAAATGAAGGTGGACAAAGCAATGGGGCCTGATGGGATTCATCCCAGAATTCTAAAAGAACTAAGGGTAGAACTAGTGACACTACTGACTACCCTCCTTAACAATCATGGGAGGATGGGGTGGTACCCGAGGCCTGGAGGAGGGCAGATGTGATTCCCCTTCACAAAAGTGGGAGCAAGGCAGAAGCAGGAAACTACAGACCTGTTAGTTTAACCTCAGTGATAGGGAAAATGATGGAATCACTTCTGAAGGAAAGCATTGTCGAGTATCTAGAGGCCAGAGGGGCACAGAACCCAAGGCAGCTTGGATTCACAGCGGGAAGGTCATGCCAGACAAATCTGATAGATTTCTTTGACTGGGTGACCAAAGTAGTAGATCAGGGTGGAGCTGTGGACATGGCCTACCTAGACTTTAGCAAGGCATTTGACACAGTCCCACACAAAAGATTAAAATACAAGTTAGCCAGCCTGGGAGTGGGTCCCAAGATGACAGCCTGGGTAAAGAATTGGCTGGAGAATAGGACACAGAGAGTAATAGTAAATGGAGTCCACTCAAGAAAGGGGGGGTTACTAGGGGGTACCGCAGGTTCAGTATTAGGACGTCCTCTTCAATGTCTTTATAAGCAACATTGCAGAGGACTGAAGGAAAAGTATGTCTCTTGCAGATGACACAAAGATCTGCAACAGAGTTGATGCACAAGGTGGGGTGGAAAGGATGAGAAGGGTCTTGGCAAGGTTAGAGGAATGGTCAATTGTATGGCAGCTTAGATTCATTGTTAAGAAGTGCAAGGTAATGCTCCTGGGAAACAAAAACCCAGGGGAAGTGTACACAATGGGGGCTGAGATAACAACAAAAATGGAAAGGGACCTGGGGATAGTCATATAAGATGACCTAAAGGTGGGCAAGCAATGTGAGAGGGCAGCAAGGAGGGCTGGGGGGATACTGGGATGCATAGAGAGAGGCATCACCAGTAGAAAACAGGAAGTTATTGTCCCTCTGTACAGACAGCTGGTGAGACCCCATCTGGAGTACTGCATGCAGTTCTGCAGACCCAATCTCCACAAAGACATAGACAGGATGGAATCTGTCCAGAGGAGGGCAACTAAAATGGTGCAGGGTCTGCACCATAAGACGTATGAAGAGAGACTTAAGGAGCTTAATATGTATAGCCTCGAGGAAAGGAGGGAGAGGGGGGACATGATAGAAACTTTCAAGTACCTCAAGGGAATCAACAAAGTCCAAGAGGGTAGCATCTTTCAAAAAAAGAGGTGTGCAAGAACAAGGGGCACAATTTGAAGATAGAGGGGGCTCAGAGGTAATTTAAGGAAGTATTTTTTCACAAAGAGGGTTGTGGATGCATGGAACAGCCTTCCGGAGGAGGTTGTGGAGCCAAAAACAGTGGTGGAATTCAAGCATGCATGGGACAGTCATAAGGCAATTCTAGGGGTTGGGGGTAGGAAGAAGTAGGCTACTGGTTAACTAGGATCTGCAGCTTATCCAGTAGGTAGGGAAATGGGCAGACTGGGTGGGCCAAGCGGTCCTTATCTGACGTCAAATTCTATGTTTCTATGTTTCAAACCATCACCACCAAGCTTCAAGCAGGTGGGTGGGAGGGAGCCATTGGAGCAACATTGTTTTGCAACCAGGCAATACTCGTCTTCAAGCAACTGGACAGGCAGGGGGAGAAACTCTCAGCAGCATAGCTGTGGTAAACAGCACTGGCCATGTGGGAGGGAGCCATGTGACAATAAAACACACTACAGTAAAAAAATAAATAGCCCTTCAATTCCCTATGCCTTACATCCAATCCAAATCATAGTGCCACAATTGATTTGCATTACCTTGCCTGTGCATCTGCCAAACTGCCACATGCTGCCTTTTCCTGATCATTCTTTCTAGGTAATGAGATTTTATTTTCGGGCTCACTTGAGTTGCCAGAGAATGTAAAGCCCATCATAGAATTGGTGCACAGTTGCTGCTAGCCTGACCACAGCAAGCATGAGGTTCTGCCACAGAATGTAGGTCCAGTTTGCCGCAGTGAACATGGGGCCCTGCTTTCCCCCTTTCAATCTAGCTTTAGAGTCAACCACTCAACAGTCACATCTCTCTGTCTCTGTCTGTCTGTCTGTCTGTCTGTCTCTCTCGTCACAGACTGTACCCTCTCCAGCATGGACCAAGGACACATAACTGTGGCCATCTTCATAGATCTAGCTAAGGCTTTTGATTCAGTCTCTCACTCAATCTTACTAAACAAGATTTGTTCTTCTGGACTCTCTGCCTTATCTGTAAACTGGTTTCAATCCTGTCTCTTCTGCCACTGTCAACAAGACTTAGTGGGCAGCACCCTCCCCCCACCCCGCACCATTCAAGCTGGAATCCCACAAGGTTCCATCTTGGGTCTGATAATCTCTGTTTTTCTTAGTGGTCTCCCATCAGCCTGCTCTGTAGCCAGAATACAAAAGTATTCTGACAACATTGTTCTTTATGCCTCAGATCCTTCTGTTTCTGTTGTAGTATCCCAGCTTCAAGCTGATTTCCATTCAGTCCTCCACTGCTATTAGAATAATCAAGGTCAAAAAAACAATGTCTACGACTTTTGGCACCCCTCATAAAATAGCTAGTTTCTCCACTCCTTTCTCAATCCACACCCTGGATGGATCCGTTCTTGAAGAAGTCCTCTACTACAAATATTTGGGTGTTTGGCTTGACTGCCGACTGGACTACACTAAACATATCGAGCATATTCACTCTGAACTTCATCTCAAACTGGGAGCCCAATACAGAAATAATGACTCCCTCCCCCTGCCGGCTCATCATACTTTCCTCACCAAAATGATTCTTCCCTCTTGGTTACACTGATGTTATCTATGGTACTGCCTCTGCCTCCTCTCTAGCCAGGCTTGAGTCCCTCTACAATGCCTTTTGCCATTTTGCTGTTAACCCTCCTCCCCACACACATCACTGCTCTCACTACTCTTCCCTCTCCCTTTTCTCTCTTCATTGTCGTGTATGCTATACTCATCTCTCTTTATCTCTAAATTCTGGTTTGGTTCCCTCTCCTCCTACTTTGCTTCTCTCCTCTCTCCTGTATCCAATGCCCCCTTTCCTCTCTGTTCTCGATATACCCACACTTTCTCCCTCCCATGCCCACTATCTTGCTGTGGCTCTGCTGCCTTTTTCTATAGGCTCCCTTCTCTCTGGAGCACTCTACCCCACTCCATTAGACATTCTTCTTCCATTCCATATCTAAAAGGAGCCCTATCCCAACATTCCTTGATCTCAGACTCCTGTTCGTGTGTGATCTGACCTCACCTTCAGATTTCTATTTTCTTCCCTGCTGCTCTACCTGCTGACAATGTTCCTCCTCTTCCCTCTAGGTACATGTTTCTAGACTATCTCAACACATGTGCTTACTGTCTACTGCCTAACCTGGAAATATGACTGTGTAAATTTTTCTCTTTCAATACTGCTGTATATCGTATATTGTATCATGGTTGTAAAATCATGTAATATTTTCTGTATAAAATCCATTTTTCCCCCTCCTCTGGGTTGCACCTGGAAACGAACCTCAGCTCAGTGTGCCTCTCCTGGTTACCAATATTTAAATAAATAAATAATCTCTCCTCAGAGAGGTATCCAATTACCCTTACTTGCTGAGTTCTTTCAGACAGCTATGCTTCAACCCATTTTACTAAATTTAGGTTAAATCCCATATTTTTAATGTAAATACTACTGTAGTTTGCAGTGTGGCTCAGTGTCAAATGCCTTCCTAAAATCCAGGAAGATCACATTCACTGGTATACCACTGTCCATGCTGGTACTGCCCTTGTCATAAAAGGATATCAGATTAGTAGTACATGACCACCCTGGGGTGAAACCATGATGGGTAATGTACATTTTTTCCCTGTTGATGGCCTCACTGCTGAATTATGTTTTTTGTTGTTTTTCATTACTTTACATAGTACAGGTGTCAGGCTTATTGGTCTATAATTACCTACTACTGATTTACTTCTCTTTTTTGTGGATGGACATGATAATAGCTTTTCTCCAATCATTGGGTACCTTGCCTTGTTCATAAGATTTATTGAATAGTACACAGTGATACCAATAGTTCCTTACTGAATTTATGATCTATTCCGTCAAGGTCAGGGGATGAATTGGACTTCATAGTGTTTAGGGCTGACAAAACTTTTTCTTCAGGAAAGTTGTGTATTTCAGCTGGTGATGACACACCTGATACCTTCCCATACAGTTCTTATTATCAAAAAATGTACAAAGTAATTATTCATTGTATTGTAATCTTACTGATCTATCCCACTCTTGTTGTTATTTACATATGGAAAAAAGGATTTCTGATAATCTTTGGTATGTGCAATCTTATATTCTAGTTTATTTTTCTCTTTCTGTATCAGACATTTGGTTTCTTTCAGTTCTACCCTATACTTAGATTTTATTGGATCAGAGGGGTTCTTCTTAAAATTTGCATAGCCAGATTCCTTTTTATGTTTGCTTGCATGCATGCACAAGAAACTTTTCATGACAGTTTAAGAGAGAAGTGGGGGTTTGGAGGTGCGGCACTGTAGTGGCCAGTGCTCCCACTGCCTTTTGAGGCTTGGCTCACTTTCCCCAGTGCAGTGGCACATCGATGCTGACACTAGTTCAGCTAGCATGCCATCAACTTGAAATGAATTTGCCACCGCTGCAATGAGGGAGCGACCCATCATTGCAGGGCAGTGCCTTGCCTGGAGTAACATTTCAAGTAACATGGCGGCGGCTCTCACTGTCAGCCTCAGAGTCCCCATGTAAGCCAACTGGTGGTTCCCAATCCCCCTGTCAGCATGCCCCTTCCCCAGTTCATTTGCTGATGGGGTAGCCCAATCCCTGTCAGCATGATGTGCCCCCCATTTGTTCTGTGCCAAGGGGGTGCCTAATCCCCGTTGGCTCATGTGCTCCCCCTCCCATCCAGCACACCGTATGACTGACGGGGGTGCCCAATCCTCGTTGGCTCCAGCCCCCCAACAAACACCCAGGTGGCATGCTGGGAGCCCACCCCAGCTTGCCAAAAGTGTCCTGTGTTGTCTTTTTGTTTAAATCCTGTAAAAAAAGAAAACAGTCCTCATTGAGTCCCATGCCCCCTCTCCGAACCCACACTCACCCTCTCTGCACCCCACCTCCTCACATTCCCCTCACCCCATACTTACTTCCAGAGCTTGGCGCGATGATCTTCGGTGGACCAGGAACACGTCTGCACTCTTCAAAGCTGATCGTGAACTGAAGAAATGCCGGTAAGCTGTATAATGGCATAAATGTTTTTTTTTCAACTTTGGTGCATATCTTGGCCATTTTTGTGAATTTTGGCACCAAATTTTTAACATGGGGTTCTTGGGACCCCACCTCATGAATTCAGTCACTGTCATCTCGTTATTGGTCCCAAAAGGTGATTTTGCTTTCACTGTGTGGAATCATCTTTTGGGACCGATTAATGAAACGACAGTGTCACTGTTTATGAGGTGGGCTGTCAAAAAGCCTACATTGCAAATATGGTGAAAAAATTCCAAACAATGACTGAGTTATGAGCGTGCATTGTGCAGTTTCTATGTATGCTCATAACTTCACAAATTTGTGATATTTTCACTCCAGATTTTCAACATTGGCATTTTCCACAACTCCTTATGAACAGTACAGCTGTCATTTTTCACATCCTGGCCGAAATGTGTTTTCACACTTCTGGTGCAAAATAGCGTGGTTGCTGTGGAAAATCAGTGTTTGGGACAGATTAAGAAAATCACACTGAGAATGTCCATGAGCAGAGGTCCTAAAATGCATATGTTGAAAATCTGGTGACAAATGTCCATAAAATGACTATGTTACAAGTGTGTGTTGCGCAGTTTCAACGCACCTTCGTAACTTCATAAATTTGTAATATTTTCACTCCAGATTTTCAACATTGGCATTTTTTTCACACCTCCTTATGCACAGTGCAGCTGTCATTTTTCATATCCTGCCCGAAATAAGCATTTGCACGTCTGACGCACAATGGCGCAGTCACTGTGGGAAATCAATTTTCCAGACAGATTACGAAAATCATAGTGACTGTGTTCATGAGCAGAGGTCACAAAATCCCTATGTTGAAAATTTGGTGAAATAATTCCACTAAATAACTGCGGTACGAGCATGTGTTTTGTGGTTTCCACGTACGCTCGGAACTTCGAGCATTTTTAATTTTTTCACTACAGATTTTCAACATTGCCATCCCTTCACACCTCCCTATGAATGGTACAGCTGTCATTCTTCATATCCTGCCCGATCTGTCTTTTCACACATCTGGCACCGAATGGCACGGTCGCTGTGGGAACTCAAAGTTCAGGACACATTAACAAAGTCACAGTGCCACTTTTCTTGAGAAGAGGTCCCGAATGCTTTCTTGAGGTGGGGTCACAAATCAGTCATGTTGAAAATTTGTAGTAGAAATACCAACAAACGCCCATGGCATTAGGGTTTCTAATCATAACACCCCTCTCTGTACAGACTGACAGGCATCAGGGTATGCCCTTGGATCGCCGGCTGTAATGCTCATGCCATTCTACCCCCACCCCCACCCTGAAGCCAGTGACAGGCATCGAGGTGTGCCTTGGACTCTTCAGACCCAGACTTCACCCCATTCTCCTATACTGCACCCATTTCAGCGTATGACTTTATGAAATTAGGTGACTGTGAAGCCAAACACCCCAAGGCACGCCTCAACACTTGGTGTCCACAGGATAGGGTGAGGTGAAATGCCATGAGCATTATGGGAAATGACCCAGAGGCACACCCCTTTGCCTGTCCATCTCTGCAGGGTGGAGGTGGGGTTGGAGTGAGTTCAATACTTCACTGCCACTCCTATTCTGCATCTGTCTAACTCCTGCCTGTCCAATGCTAATATCAGCAAGCAAAGATTCGGCATTGACAAATGCTTGTGATATAAACTGTTGGGCTCACATATCAAGTGCACAGTGGTTTTATCTAAGATACTGCATTTAAATATTATCACAATTCCGATACCATTAATAAAATAATATTAAACAAATATATTAACATATGCCATTTACTAAATCCTGGCATTCAGTAAGGCCTTCTAATAAGTGACAATCCTGTACATCTCTTTTACTGATTGTGTTCTATTGTACACTGGGCACTCGTGATGCTTCCTTGTTGTCAGTTAAGATACAAGAAATAGAATACCTATTCTAATTAATGCACGGGGCAGCTGGATCACTTGCCATAACTCAGATTTGTGTATTAATGTGTCTGTGTTCTTAGTCATATTCATGCACAATAGACTAACACCACATGCTGTTTATTTAATTTGTTACCTATGCAGGATAGGGCAACTGAGATACAATATCTCATTTTCTGTAGTGTCCCACTAAAATGGTACTTTTGCCTGGGAGGCTGACAGACCAGTCAGGGAGATGAGCTGTTGTTACACAATTAGCAGCAACTGAATAGCTTCTAAACATTGAATGTCTGCATCTATTGCTTCACAGAGTCCTGCTCCAACTAAAGCTGCACTGCTTTTCTTCCTTCAAATACAGTGCACCACCAAGTTCATTTAAATAAAACTTGTTTAGTTCAGGTGCACACTTTTGTTTTCTCTTTCTGACAAACTCTTCACTGTCCCCCAATCGTAGAGGAGCCATTGCGACAGGATGTGCTAATGGAGCAGTAGCACATCAGTGTGATGTCTGTGGAACCAGTGACATCCACTGCCATAATTCACTTAGCGCTAATCTGCTAGTTGGGCACCACTTCTACAACAATGTGTGTGTGTGTGCGTGTGTGTGTATGTGTTGTACTGCTGAGGGTATCAATGGAAGTCAGAGTCCAAGCAAGTCAGACAAACACCTCCTCTTTTTTGCATACCTAGTGAGCAGATTTCAAAGAGGTGCAATTTCAAACAAAATCATACAGATAGAAACATTTAAAAGGGAGTTTCCCCCCAAATACTTTGTCATTTTTATCATGGCTCTGGCAAGGACTGCTTGTCCTGCCCACCAGGCAGCTGCAGAGCGAATGTCCTTGTGGGAGGAAAGCTGACAACATGTGCACACTAACTGGGAATTTTACAAGAAGCCACTTTCTTAATTTTTTGTTGTTACAAATATATTTTTAACACTCTGCATATTTTTTTGATTTATCGGTGGTTTGGGGAGGATTTATTTATATGTTGTCTCTCTTTTAATCTTTGATTTGAAATTTTGAACTAAGTCTGACAAAGTGAGCCAAAGAAGTTATCAGTCTCAAAGAAACTGGTACACTTCATTACTTATTTGGAACACTGACTAAAAAAGATCATCTTGTTTTTACAAACTTACATAATCTAGTCTACCACCGCATTAGCTGTTTTCCTTATAATGCCTTCGCCAACTCCCCCCCAACACACACACACAGACGCACACACATACATACAAGGATGACTTTTTACAATATCTGACACAAACTAGCATTTGTCAATGCCGAATGTAGCTTGCTTCTATGTGCTGTTTAGGTATTTGGAAGTCATTGGAGTGTAAATATTGAAAATTTGCGAACTTACGAGCGTGCGTAGGAACTGCGCAACGCACACTCGTAAAACAGTCATTTTTAGGAATTTTTTCACCAAATTTTCAACATAGCCATTTTAAGACCTCTGGTCATGAACAGTGTCACTGTGATTTTGTTAATGTGTCCCATACATTGAGTTTGCACACCGACTGTGCCATTCTGTGCTACATGGGCGGAAACACATTTTGGGTGAGATGTGAAAAATGACAGCTGTACTACTCATAAGAAGGTGTGGTAAAATGGCAATGTTGAAAATCTGGAGTGGAAATATTGAAATTTCGCGAACTTACGAGCCTGCATAGGAACTGCGCAACGCACGCTCGTAAAACAGTCATTTTTTGGAATTTTGGCACCAAATTTTCAACATGGGGGTTTTGGGCCCCCTTCTCATGAATGATGTCACTGTCATGGCAGTATTCAGGCCGAAAGGGTGATTTTGCAGTCTCTGCGCAATCACTGTGCGAAATCACCCTTCGGGCCCGAATAATGCCATGACAGTGACATTATTCATGAGAAGGGGTCCCAAAAACCCCATGTTGAAAATTTGGTGCCAAAATTCCCCAAAATGGCTGAGATATGCAATAAAGTTGAAACCCCCCTATCTAGCCCTTTATACAGCTTACCGGCATTTCCTCAGTTCGTGGTCGGCTTTGAAGAGTGCAGGCGTGTTCCCGGTCACGAAGATCATCGCCCGGAGTCCGGAGGTAAGTATGGGGTGAGGGGTGGGAGGCTGGGTGCGCAGTGGTGGGTGCGGGTTGTGGGAGGGGGGTCGAGACGCATGCATGGACCGCTTTTTGTCTTACAAGTAAAAAAAAAAAAAGACATCATGGGACCGCTTGCCATACTGGGGTGGGCTCCAGCGTGGCACAAGAACTTTGGGGGCGTTCAGCCGACGGAGGATTGGGCACCCCGTTGGTAAAGGACTGATTGCCACGCTGGGGTGGGCTCCAGCATAGCACCAACTACTGGGGGAGGCGACGCGGCTCAGCCGGCGGGATTGGGCACCCGTCGGCTATACAGTGCATCAGGGGCACACTGCGCCCTGCAGGGTGGGGAGGGGCTGCGTGAGCAGCTTATCACTGCTCACTCAAGCGTAGCTCCCCCTTTCAACTGTATGCCACTGCATTTTGGAGCGTGTCATAGACAGCTCCAAAATGCATTGGCTTACAGGGACCACGCCTGCCAGGACACTGCCTGAATTGGAGGAGGAGGTGACACACCTCCGAAATCTCCGATGATGGCACTATGTTTCTTGCACATGCGTGCAAGCAACATAAAAACTGAGTACCAGGTCCACTCCCATGTCAGACAGGCTTCTCTCTCAGATGGAGATATCAGCAGCTGACTGACACCATTCCTCCCAGGACGTAAATTAGAATACAGTACTTTATTGTGAATAGCTGGGACAAGCAGAGACAGGGAAATGTAATAAAAAATAATAAATACTTTGTAAAACAACTAAATAAGTACAAAACAAACATCGCATATGCAACTGAACACTGGGGATAGGGTCAGGAATTCTGTATATCCACATCAGTACACTTGCTCTTTAAAGCAACATAGACACTGTTATATAGTAGAATCCAATGCAGCCTAGAGGTTAGGGCAGCAGGCTGTGATTTTGGAGTCAGAACAGATGTGGGTGTAAACCCCTAAACTACCACTTGCATACTGTGTAATCCTCAGCATGTCACTAATCTTCCCGTGCTGCTAAATCACACCTAGTAACAAGTTTCACCTCAGTGTGTCTTCCCAACAAATAAGTAGCAACCCAAAATAACTATTTTCTAAGTTATGCTACTCTAGATTTATAAAAACTGTTTTGTTTTGTTGGGAGTACCGATAAAAAGGTATTATACAATGACAAGAAAGAATCTTGGACTGTGATTGGTCAGTTTGGGGCTGGACCCTTGGTGTTATCCCAGCACGACGCCACAGGTCTACTGTCATCATTATGGACATTATGGCTCTCCTGTTTTTTTGCATCTCATCTTAAGAAACACAAATATTTTTCCCCTCTAATAAAAACATTCTTTATAATTATTTTTTTATTTTATATATAACAACAAGTCATTGTATAATAGGAATAATGCACTCCAGGATGTGTGTCGTTTGGGATAGCATACGCCTGGGCATTAGACACACTCGACCCTACGGCCTGGTGCCCCAACACCCCCAGGCATGGCGTTATCCCATGACACTACACACCTGTATGCATTATTCCTTTATTCAGAAAAGTATAAATCTTGTTTGTGCCACTGCCTCTGCGATAGTCATAGGTATAAGTTTCATCTCCATTGTGGGAAAATGAATGGAAACAACTCAAACATTTTTCTGTGGTCCTGTCAATGGATGTCTGTGCCTCTGGAAATGCTCTAGGGACCCTTGCTGTTGTTTCCCTCCTCTATTATGGTTCTGGGCTGTGAACCCCCCTTCCTCATAGTCTTTCTGTCTCTGTCTCTAATCTGGATAGGCAAGTCAAATATTTATTTCAGCATCTTGTTGCTGCCCTGTAAACACAGCCCTCATCAGGCCCTGAAAAGTAAATAAATCCTTCTGAGAGATTTATGTGCCTGGAAAATTTTATTGTGGCCTACTGCTATCTGTTTTCCATCTGTTTTTTTCTTCCTTATCCTGCCATGGTTCTGTTCTTTTCACACAACCACCCTGATGGTTGGAAAACAAAACAAACTTAGATTTGGGTTGCCAGTGCCTGTAATTTCACCTACAGCCCCCACATAGTCTTTCTCTCTCTCTCTGTGTCTCCTCTTCATCTAGATGACACAATTTTAATATTTATTTTATTAGCATTCCCTGGCACATTTTATACACACACACACAATGAGGCATGAAAAACGCAATCAAGAAGACACAACTCAAATATTTATGTTGCCAGCCAGCCTTAGACCTGTAAATTAGGAATGTGTGTAACTGTACGATTGCTGTAGGGAACCCCATTGTATCTCTTTTTCTCTCTCTCTGTCTCTCTATATATATATATATGTATGTCTATATATATATATATATATATATATATATATATATATACATATATACCTTTTCCAGATCCGGATGACACAAGCACAATATACTGTATATATTTATTTTGCCAGCCTGCCCGTACCCTGTACAAACTGCCATAATGATGCCTACAAAAATATTTTATTTGGGATTTCTGTGACTGTAAAATTATATTGGGCCACAAGCATTTGCTATCTCTTTAATCTGGAACTGGATTATTGGTAGAAAACTCGTGTGCATTTTTTTGTTAGTCTACCATTCCTCTGTATATTACACACACAGACACACTGACTGTTAGAGAAATAAAATACACTTTCACGTCTGATTTCTGTGACTGCAGTGCTGTAGTTTGCCAGCCTGTCCTTCACCATTCACACACACATTGTCACTTTGATGGGGCTGACAGTATAGCCTAGAGGTTAGAGTAATGATCTGAGAGTGAGCTTTGTATATCCAGCAAACTGGGTTTGATTCCCACAACCTCCACTTGCATACAGTGTGACTAAGAGCCAGTCGCTTAACCACCATATTGCTCCCGGGTCACCCCTGAAGACAGGCACTTATGCCTAGTGAGCCTTACCTGATTACTGGTTACCAAAGACTAATTCCAGGAAAAGAAAATAAACTATTGTAAGGGATGTCTGTGTTAATTACTCTAGTGTGTTTACACTTACACAGCACTGTGGCAGCAGTGCAATGCCCATGAGTAGAGCAAAGCCACACATGGGAGCTGCACTGCAATGCAAGTTGGTTTCCTTCCAAACTACCCTGCAACTGACCGGGGCATAAACGTCATTTCCTGATCATGCATAACTACTAAACATTCTGTATTTATTTTATTTATTTAAGTAATTCTTTATTAACCAGGTAGGCCCAATAGGCGTATGTGCCTGTTTTCAAGGGCAACCTGGCAGCACTGGGGAGGTTAAGTGAGTTGCTTAGAGGCACATAGCATTCAAGTGGGAGACTATGGGAATCAAACCCAGATCTATATGCTGGATGTACCATGCTCATTCACAGCTAAACATTTAGTTGTGATTTCTGTGACTCCAAGGATGTATTTTGCCTGCCTGCCTGTCCCTCACCATTTACACACATTGCCACACTAATGCCAGTAAAAGAAAATAAACTGTTATAATGCATGTCTGTCTCTGTGGCATTACTCTACACATTTTGTATTTACTTTATTTATTTATATAATTCTTTGTTAACCAGATAGGGCTCACTAGGCGTATGATTTGTTTTCAGGGTGAACTGGGAGCATTAGGTGCTTAAGTGATTTGCTCAGAGGCAGAAAAGTTAACTGAACTGCTCAGAGGCAATCTGCCACTTGCATGCCCAAGTACACAAGAGGCAGATTGTGGGATTCAAACCTAGATCTGTCTGATGGATGTTCCATGCTAATTTACAGCTAAACTTTTAATTATGATTTCTGTGACTCAAAAGATGTATTTTGCCAGCCTGTCCTTCACCACTTACACAGTGTCACACTGATGCCAGTAAAAAAAAACTAATATAGCACATGTCTTTATAGGGACACCTGTTGTCTCCTCTGTCTAGCCTAGTTCTGGGTTCTGGACCCCCCATCACCTCTCTCTCTCTCTCTCTCTCTCTCTCTCTCTCTGTCTTTCTCTGACCTGGATGACAGAAGTCCAATATTTCTTTCAACATTCTTTTACTGCCCTGTAAACATAGCCACAGTGAGGCCTGGAAAAGTAAATAGATCATTTTGTAGGATTTATGCGACTGAAACATTTTGTTGTCCCCTAGTACTACCTCTCTTTTCTGTCTTTCTCTCTCATCTTTCTTTTTTTTTGGGGGGGATAGGTGGTAGCCTGCCATTGCTCTGTACTTGATACCTATACACATCGAGGTTTGGAAAAGATAGCAAAGTTTGATTCAAGTTGTCGGTGTGTATGTAATTTGACTTCAACCCCCTGTAGTCACTTTCTCTCTCTCTCTCCCCCTCTTAATCTAGATAACACAATTATACTAGTTATTTTACCAGCAGTCCCTAGGCCATTGTACACACACACACACACACACACACACACACACACACACAACACACACACTGAGGCATGGAAAACAAAATCAAATTCTCACTAGTGTGCAAATTGTATGGTGTAGTTAATAAGTAACGAGTACACTTTCCCCATCTGCGTGGACAGCTTTCTTGGGGGAAGGGGGTCAAAATGCAATTACTGTCAGAACAGTGTTTACACTTACACAGCACTGTGGCAACACTGCAGTGCCCATGTGTAGAGCACAGTCCAACATGGGAGCTGAACTCCAGTGCAAGTTGGTTTCCTTTCAAACTACCCTGCAATTGTCCTTGGCACAAAAGTCATTTCCTGATCATTTATAACTTCTAAACATTCTGTCTTTATTTATGTAATTCTCTGTTAACCAGGTAAGGCTCACTAGTCATTATTGCCTGTTTTCATGGTCAACCTGAGAGCACTGGGCAGGTTAAGTGACTTACTAACATACTACGAAGCCAGCAGATTAGGCCCTATGGTCTACTGAGTCTGCTCGATGGTCAGTGCCTTCCCAGGGCACCACTGGTAGCCGCCCTCCCTTCCTACAAGGTTCCCATTTCCCAGTGATGCTCTAGGATGCACCTTCCCACTATACTTCTCTCAGCCTTTCTTGCACCCCTCCACAGTAGTAGCAGCCACCATCTCCCTCAGCAATGTATCCCAGGGATCCACCACCCACTCAGAGAGGTAGCACCTCCTTGTTCCTTGTGGCTTGCTCACAGTCATACAGTATACTTTATTTATTTATTTAAGAGACTCAGATACACCTTTGAGCCAGGGGCTCTTTTACAAAGGTTCCACATCAGGTTACAACATTAGGACAGGCAGTGGTATTGTGCAAAAGAGAAATAAACATAGCAGTCGGAGAGCTTTATCAATTACCAAAACAAGTGTGTATACAAGTGGGAGATTGTGGGAGGCCACTCTGCACACCCCATTCCTTACCCTCAACCCCCCATCCACCATACCCATCACAACTTGAATACATCATAGAAGTGAATGCTCACAGATGTGAGGCTACACAGTCAGAACTGTAGTTTGTTGCACTGTGTCCAGGTCATGTAAGTTAAGATAGGCACCCTACAATGTGTTTCAATGTATTTCGGCCTGTCCTTCACCATTTCCACACATAGCCAGACTAATGCTTTAGCACAGCAGACTATTTGATAAATCAGTAAGAGTTTCAATAGTGATTTTTTTGATAAATAATAAAACATGCGCACTTGCTTTACTTATTTGTTTTATTAATCTGAATGTAACACAAGTAAGAAAAAGAAATCTGAAAACACAACAGGAATCCATGATAGCTTTTTGCAGTGAAACTGTAGCACATCACAGTTGGTACTTAAAAAAAAAACCAGCGCCGGATTCACAAACATTTGCCACAAGCTGTGACAATGGCAACTTGCGGCAATGGCCCCTGCACCCTGGACCCTGCGCCCAATGCAGAAACTAACAGGGTCCAGGAGCCTGCATCCTGTGGCTTGCAGCATCTGTGCATGGTAAGGTGCAGCCCCCATGTATGTCACAAGCCATGGAATGGGGTGGGCGTTAGATGTGCCCACAGAATGGAGTTGTGGTGATCCCCCATGCCTGCCCCAATCCATGTCAGGTGTGGACTCCTGTTCTAATCCCGCTTAATTTGAATAGTCCCTCCATCCACTTCCAGAACTCCCTGGTAGTCTAGTGTCCCCCTTCCCCCACCCAACGGTGCAAGGCCCCCCACTCCACCCAATACCCCACCGAAGACTTCCACAGCACTCTGCTCACCACCATGGGCAGCTGCTGACTGAGCTGTACCAGAAGCGCATATTGTACATATACGCAATCAGTGAATGATAGCAGCTGTCAGTCACTGAGTGTGTATATGTACAGTATGGGCTCCTGGTACAGCTGAGTCAGTGGCTGGCTGTGGTGGTGAGTGAAGGGCTGTGCCAGTCACTGGTAGGGTATTGGTGGAGTGGCGGGGCTTGCACTGTCGGGTGGGGGTGGGGCCACTGGACCACCAGGGTTGTATAGGGGCATATGTGGTGCCCAGTGTGAATGGTACCTGTGAGGCTGGGATGTGAGTGCGGGGTGTGAGAAGTGGGCATCAGGGCTGGGGAGGATGGTGTTCAGGCAGTCCAGAGGGCTGTACACTTGGTAGTATCGAGATGAGGGTGGGCAATAGCCTATACTGGGAAGGATGCTGGCTATTGTGGGGACTATGGACATGGGGAGCAGTGCTGTACACTGTGGGAATGGAGCTGGAGGAGCCATGGTGGCCCTGCAGTTGTGCAGCACTGGCTACACAGTGGCAACATCCAGTGAACAGCAAAGACCACTTATGCCAGCTTTTGGCTAATGTAAATGTTCTTTGACAGATGTTCACTGGTGGTTGTCTCTGAATCCCAGTTTGAGGACTTAGCAGCCACCCTACCTGAATAGGGTGCAAATGCTGCCATAACCCTCCTTACGCCATGTCGTAAGGAGGTTTATGGCACATTAGTGTAGTTGGGCACAGGCAGCCTGCAGCATGTCGCAGGCTGCCTTTGTGAATCCCTCCATGATGCAACTCAGAACGCAAGTGCTACTTGCACCATATTTTCCATCGCAAGTTGCCTTGCATCCTGAGTTGCCTTTTGTGAATTCGGCTCCCTGTGGCTTTCCTCTATTGTTACATAAAGATTGTGCTGCACTGTTACCAGGAGTTGCAACTTTGTTGCTACTCAATCTGTCTACCTTTTAGCTGTTCCTTACAGAAACAATGTGCAACATTGTCACCTACTTATCAACCTTCTTGCAATTTTTGATACTTAGTGTGACATACTATTTCAGTCAGAAACCAAGCTTATCATAAAGCAGACTGGGTGCTGGAGAAAATGTCATTGTTCTGCTTCTTTTCTGTGCTCTACCTGTGATATTTGCATTTCCTGAGCCCCTTCTCCTTTCCCCAACCCGGGGACAGGATGCAATTACAGCAAATCTCCATTAACAATGGTGCTGCACTGCACACAGTCCAGTTTGCAAGTAGTTACATTTCCTGTAATTAAGCAGTTGTCTGCTCCCTGTCAGACTATACTTTGCAAGATGTTGTAAAATATTATGCTTTTAAGAGGAGACAGAAATGCAGGACAAACTGTCATTAATTCTGATCGGGCCACAGATATACTTGCACCTACATAACTCCATACTCATTCGCACTAACAATGTCAAAACCAGCAAGCAAACATTTGGCATTGACAAATGCTTGTTTTTATTTGTCTCATAATTTTGATGGTTAGCCATATAGAGTTGTTTCTAATATTATTGTATTTTTTTCTTTAATAGGACATATTTGTCTTCTAACTCCTTTAGTTTATTTTATGAGATCCCAACAATATTCCACTGATAAATCCCTCCTCATTCATTCTGTCCATTTAAAGGACTCAGATTTTCCTAATGAACTATACTGAGCTGTAGCATAGTTTTGTAAGAGACATTACGAGTATCCATGTTAGGCATGCTGCCAAGCTGAAGAATAACATGTTATAGTTACTATTACCAAGATTCCCTTGCACTGGTACTGTATGTTACAGAGCTCTGCATGTAGACTGGTAACAATTAAATCAAAAGTGTTAGTTCCCTGGTAGGTTCCATAAGAACAGTTATGTAAAAATTCAGTAATAGTAGATCTTTGAGAATCACTTTCATTGAGGTCCGCCTTTGGGACTATGGGTAGTCAGGCTCTAGGACCACTTGGAATCTTTCATAGCAGTTCACTATGGGCTACACATGGCAATATCTGATGTCGTCCTCCTTATATAAGCGTGCCCTACCCCATACCACCATAGTACCCCACAGGAGACCATGCCCAGAGGATATCCCTATGGGGAACTAGGAAGGTGAGAGAGAGAGAGAGAGAGAGAGGGGGGAGAGAGAGAAGAAATGCTTCTGCCTATCAGGCAAGATAGAGTAGAGTAGAGCTGAAAATCCAGTAGGGTGAATAGGTAAGTCTGCTATAGCTCTCGGGTCCCAAGTGGGAATGGACATAGAGAGCCACTCTCTAGGAAGCCACAAGAGGACTAATAATGCTGAAACAGATCTCAGCTAGGGACAGCCAGTAGACCATCCTGGAAAAGAGCCAGGCAAAAGCCATTATAGTTAGAAAAGGCTCACATCTCCCAGAGAAAGAACAGGTGAAAGCCACCTCTATAGAACTAAAGAAGAGATGAGGTGCCTGCTATTTGAGAGACTGGAACAACAGGCTAGCCAACCTAGAAAGAGATAGAAGAGAAGAAGATCTGAGCCAAAGGAGGGACAGAGGTGGGTTGGCATGACCTGATGAAGAGATTCCTCAAGAAGTTTACTGTTGTATGGTAAGGTCTTACATAACTGTTCAGTCTTCTTCAGGGTTATCTCTTTCATCAAGTCACACCTTTAGGACAAGTTTCCATGCAGTACAGAGAATGAAACAATCCAGCTGGCAGGAGGGCAGAGGCCTAAGACAGAAGGCCACAAAGCACAGCTAGGTCAAAGCCTGCCCTTTTCCTCAATGCAATGTCCAGACTGTAGTGCTTTGTGAAAGTGTGTGCAGTACTCAAAGCTATAGCAATAACATACTTCTAACTCTGATACCTTCCTGAAATAGGCAACAGAAGTGTCCCTGCATCTGATGGAAGGGCCACGGGCAACCCCAGAAGTTCACTTACCATACGTCCCGTAACAAGAAGTAATACAGTTGGCCAAACAATGTGGACAAATGCTATTTATAAACTTGGAAGGCCTCTTTCCCAGGAGCAAAATATACAAACAACTGTGAGGACCTTCTGCAGTCCCTAATGACGGTGTGTATAGTACCTGAGTATTCTATGTACATCTAAAGTATGGAACAATGCTTCCCTAGGTGGTATGCTTAGAATAATACACTGCTAGGGTGGATGGTATGATTTAACGTAAACTCAAACACCACCTTTGGTAGAAATGTAGGGTTCATATTCAAGGACATTCTATCATCATGGAAAATCAAATAAGAAGGGTCACCAATGACAGCCTGCAGTGCTAAAATCCATTGAGCAGAAGTAATGGCAAATAATGATAGCTCCCCATGACAGAAGCATAGCTTGCAAGTTGCAGTCAGCTCAAAAGGAGTGAAAGTAAACATCACTGAAACAAAATTCAAGTCCCAAGCTGTGGACTGGACTGTAGATGGGAAGGCCTCAAATGCAGAATGTCTCACAAAAATGTGCGGGCCACATTCAGCTCAGCCACTGTATGACCATCGATGGGTACCTGGAAAGTTGTTATAACAGACAAGTGCATCTTAAGGAAAGAGTATTACAGTCAGCATCTGAAAAGGACAAGTACTCCAAAACCTGAATCACTGCACAAGTGAAGGGATCCAGGTGGTGGGAAGTGGCCCACAGAGCAAAGCACTTCCAATTCACAGAATAGGCAGTCCTGGTTGAGGACAGCTGGTATATGCAAATCACCACAGCCGGTATATGCAAATCACCACAGCATAATATTCTGTGGTAATTTGCTTATGAGTCCATGATGCTTTGCATTATGGGGTATGTGTGATTTTGTATTTCTTTGAGTCCTGGTTGAGGGTTACCAGGCAACCACCAGGACATCATCAGCTTTGGGGAATACCCCAGATCTCAAAATGGTTATGTCCTCTTGAGCCATGCATGGAGATCGAGGGACTTGCTGCCAGTTTGGACCAGGATGCTCTGCTCCTGTGACAGCAGGCCCTTGCACAGAGGCAAGGTTACCAGAGGTTCTACTGCTAATAGTTTATTTACTTATTTTATTTATGTCTTTGTTTACCGGATAAGTGCACTGATCCAGAGGACCATTTTCAGTCATGACCCAGGCCACAGTGTGGCAGGTAATACAGAGAACACAGCAACACATACAGGTAGATACAATCCATACAGTAAATTCACACCTCGGGCATGAGGTGGTGTGGAAAAAATAAAGCAATAGTGCAATGGACATAGGATAGGCAATGGCCAGACACATGCAGTGTGAAATAGGGCCATATGTAGCAATAGGAAACATGAGATACTGGAGATTACAAGGTGCAGAAGAACATATGTGGCTATAGAAGTATGATATGAGACCAGTTAGAGGGCCAACCCGTAGAGCTGTGGGTTTATATAGTCAGAAACTCACAACAGGTTTAGGTGAGATTAGAGAGACACAGAGATGAGAGGGGAGATAGATGAGGGCTGGAGACAATGGGATGGAGACATAGGCATTAGAGTGCCAAAGTATTAATTACTGGGTACAGCGGCAGTCCGCACCATCCAGGAGCCAGTGTTTCATTTCCTGCTTGAATGTCAGTTGTGAAGGGGATGATTGGATGGACTGTGGCAGCTTGTTCCACAGGGAAGGTGCAGTGATGGAGAAAGCACTGCTTCCCATTGCCATGGAGATGTGGTTGGCCTCGGGGGGGGGGGTTGAGGATGCACTGAGTGTTATAGGAGCTACTTTGACTGTCAGGAGGAGAGAGTAGGAGGATAAGTATCTGTACCTTAGCGCATTATCCACTAGGCAGCCCGTGGCATAGTCAAAGCAACCTTGTATAGGGAGCCAGCCCAGGGATTGGTAAAGAGTGCAGTGGTGGGTCTGGTGGGGAGCTTGAAGAATGAAATGACAGACAGAGTTAGTGTTTAGTTTTGACTTTAAGGTGGGAGATACGAGGGAGTAGACGGGGGAGCAGTAGTCAAAAGGAGGCAGAAGGTTGCCCTGGACAATGGCAAGTAATGCTTCAGTCGATAGGAAGTGTTTAAGTCTGTAGGCAGCACCAAGTTTCTGGTGGATTTTCTGCACAGTGTTGTTAATATGCTCATTGAAAGAGAGGAAGGGGTCAGGAGTGACACCTAAGTATTTAAAAGATGGGACATTTTCAAGAGGGGGGCCTGCTGGGGTGCTTACTAGGAGTGAGGAGTTGGCTTTGTCGGCTTTGGTGAGGAAAGGTTTTGAACCAAAAAGCATGGACTTAGTCTTCTTTTCATTGACTAGAAGCCTGTTGGATAGGAACCATTTATGAGGAGAGCCATAGTTGCATGTAAGGATGGAGGAGATGGGCTCTACGGATTTGTCGATATGGTAGAGAACCAGATCATCAGCATAGAGGAGCACTTGGCAGCTGAGGCATTCCCTTGGGAGTGCATTAATGAATACGGAGAAGAGTAGGGGCCCAAGTATAGAACCATGGGGGACTCCAGTGTGAATGGAGAGGGCAGCAGAGGAGGCTTTGTTGATGATGATGGACTGAGACCGATTGGTTAGATAGTTGCGGAACCAGGCTACAGTTTCTCTGGAACAGCTAAAGAAAGGCAGGGTAGAGTGGAGGAGGTGGTGGTCAACAAGGTCAAAAGCCTTTGATAGATCTGTGAAGACAGATCCTGTGGCTTTGCCTTGGTTCATATTTCGCAGCATGTGATCAGAGAAAAGGGCTAAAGCAGAGGAGGTACTGTGGTGCTTGTGGAAACCATGCTGGAGAGGACACAAGAGGTTATACTTTTCAAGATGCTCTGAGAACTGGAGGTGCACAACTTTTTCAAGCAGTTTGCTCAGGTGAGGGAGTAGGGAGATGGGCCTGTAATTATCAGGGGTTTGAGGGTCACCATTTTTGAAGACAGGAACTACATTTGCATGTTTCCAAGAGTCAGGAACCATAGAAGAAGTAAGGGGAGGTTGAAGAGGAAGGTGAGGGTTTAATCAATGCGGGCCAATGAGTTTAAGGAAAGCAAGGTATAGCCCATCACTGCCAGGACTGCCTTTGGCAGGGAGAGACTTTAGGAGCTTAATAGTGTCTCTATGCCTGATGACTCTGAAGTGGAATGGAGGGGGCAGGGTAATATCGGAGGAGGGGAGGTGGGAGGTGGGTTGTTCAGGGCAGAGGGTGCCTGAGGTGGGAGCATGCTTAGATAGTGGGATAAATCTGTGTACTTTGTGTTGAAGATGTTAGCAATCTCAGTGGGGTCTGAAATAGGACCAGAGGGGGATGACAGCTGCGTTAGTTGGCTCCTGAACTTTGGGTTAAGGATAGACCCAGTGGAGGCCCAGAAATTGTGTGGTTTGCCAAAGTTTTCTTTCTTTTGATTAATGTAGAATTTACACTTGAGTGACCTAGTACCTACTTGGAGGACTGAGTCAACCAAGTTAGTGACCCAGTTGATAAGGGAGTGATTTTGTGTGTGAGTGTTATGTCTGGTGGGGAGGAGATAATTTGCTCTAGGTTGTTCTTTCAGTGCTAACGTAGTCAGTGATATGTCATCCAGCCAGTTGAGATTGAAATCCCCAAACATTGTTGTATGTCTTTGGGGTGTCACCTCCTTATACCATTTAGGAAATTAGAGGCCTAGGATACCTCCTGAAGGGGTTGTAACAACAACCACGTAAAAGTTTCTTGAAGCACCTAGAATTACCTCCATGAGAATCCTCTCACTCTGAGAGGGTGGCAGAGGAGCAGCTGATGATAATGGCAGGAAGGTGATCCCGCACATACAATGCCATGCCCCTACCTTCTTCCCTGTCTGTCCAGTTGTAAGGTGAATAGCCATCCAGATTAAACAAGGAGTTAGTGTGGTGGGTTTCAGCCCAGTCTCCTGAGACCCAGTGCCTGTGGCTTGTAAAGGATACCACGCCTTCAACCTCATGAAACTCGATGGGAGGCTGCAGATCTTCATGTGGGCAACTTTTAGTCCATGATGTCCTGACCAGGCGATGTCTGTGTGGTCAATGTGGGTGTTTATGGGGCCAGGTTACTCTCTACATCACCAGAGAAGAATCAGTGTAAGTAGAGGCAGATAGGAGGAAGCCAATAGGGGATTGAAGGGTGAGGGAGTGCAAACAGGCCGAGCTGTTGGCATTCAGAAGTTAGATAGTAGTGCCAGGAAGGTTGTGCTTGGAGAGTATTTTCATGGCCATTAGCAATGAGCAAGGTGTGTGAAAAAGTGAATGGTGTTGGGGAGGGGTTTAGTTTGCGCAGCTCCAAGGCTAAGACAGATGTGCAGGCATCAGTCACCAGTAGCAGTGTGGGCATGGAGACCATAATAAGGAGCAGCATGCAGGCATTCATTTCTAGGAGGTATCTAGAAGCCTATAGTAGGAGATGAGAAGTGTGCAGTAGATGAGAGCGGTGTGAGAGAAGTCCCGGTTTATTTAACGCAAGGGTGAGAGGAAGGCCAGAGGTGCAGAAATTGGCAAATGGATGCAAGATCACCGAGAGAGGTGGAGCAATAGAGTACTTAAAGGAGGCCTGGGTGAGGTAATGTAATGTAAACTGTATCTGGTGAGACCAGAGGGGTCACAAGAGTTAGAGTGGTCCCTCCATTTGAGCTTGATCAGTACCCTTTGACTCAGAGGAAAGGTGTAATGAAGTCGCCCATTCCAAGAGAGGGGTGGCATGTCACAGCCAGAAGAACTCCATGCCCAGGATCAAGTGAGGGGATGTGAGCAGTTTCAATTTGGTGAGGATGCAAAAGGTCAGCTCTGACCCCCACCTGTTGAAAAGGTATTTACCTGAGAGTAACTGCCTGTACCATGCCTGCTGGGCTGGCATATTTAACCTGTCTGCGACATTTTAGCTGCCTAGAACAGACACCAACAGTTCTAGACTGTTTAGGCTCAAGACAAACTTTCATAACCTCCCACACAGGGGTTAGAATGAGTAAACTTGCTTACAATAGTACTGCACTGAGGAAGTCCATTCAGAGAAGGAGGAACAATTGAAGGGATTGTGAAAACAGAGGAGAAGAAGTACTTTGATTGATATTTATGGAGAGAAAGATAATAGGGACACAGCTACAAGAAAAGTAAGGAGGGCAAATCATCGGATCAGAGTCCATTCATGGATAGGGTTAGGAAGAACCAGCATTGAGGTGGACAAACAATGGTGCGGGTGGTTAAACCTAGGTGATCAGAGAATTGAAGGAGGAGTTAACACCATTGACAAAGCTATTCAACTTGTCTGGATACAGGAGGGCGAAGGACTGGAAGAGGGTACTTTGCACAAGTGAGGAAGTATGAGGTGACGAGAACAATCATCCAGCAGCCTCACTCAGTGATGAGGGAAGGTAATGAGGCACTAATCAGAGTGGTGGACTACTAGAGAGTGGCTTGCAGGATAGCAGACAGTATAGCTTCATGAAGGAAAGTCATGCCAGATGAACCTGATGAGTTCTTGATTGGGTGACCCAGGTGTCGATCAGGAGGAGCAGTGGATGGGCTATCTGATTAAGTAAGGCTCCACTATCACAGAAGGCTGCTGAGCAAGCTGGAAAGTCTGGGGTGGGTGGGAAAATAACAAGGTATGTGAAGGCCTGGTGGGAAGAAGCCAGATGGTGGTGCTAAACGAGTACCCATGATGGGGTTTGAAGAGTAAGAGTCCCCAGGGGAGCCAGAGACCTCCTAGTTACACACATCAGTGATATAGCGGAGGTCAAGGGAGGGTGTACTATTTGATGATGATACAAAATATGCAATAGGGTGGACACCACGGGGTGGGACATGAGGCAGGGCCTGAAATGCTCATGGGTGGTCAAAGATTTGGCAGCTGTAATGCCAAAGTGCACTTTGATGCACATGGGGAAAAAGAAACAGATGAGGATAACCTAAGAGGTAGCAATCAAGTAACAGAACAGAGAGGTTGGGGATCATAGTCTCATCCAATCTTAAGGTGAAACCAATGTAGCAGGGCCGAAAGACAATGGAATATTAAGCTCAACAGCAGGGCATTACTAATGGAAGGAGATGAGAATGCCCTCACAAAACCATGGAGGCCATCTGAGTACAGGGCCCAGTTTGGAAAACACCTCGCAAGGACATAAATGAGATGGAGGTTAAGGAACACTACCAGAGAGTGCAAGATATGCAAGGGAAGACATACGAGCAGAGCAGGAGCTGGATCTGTACACTGGAAACTAGAGAAAGGGGCATGATTGAAACTTTTAAATATGTGAAGGGGCTAAACAAGGCAGGAAGGTGTTAACAAGAATAAGAGGTCAGGAACGAGCATTACCTCAGACTTCAGGAAGAAGACACAGAGGCAATGTGAGAGGCGATTCTTCACAGAGAGGGCGGTGGCCCCGAATAGTCTATATGAAGAGGTGTAGAGCTGAATCGGTGGAGAGTTCAAGAGGGCACAGGAAGACATGGGGCTAAGTAGTGGGGGAGGGCCAAGAGGTGGAAGTGAGCATCAGAATGACTCATCTGTGAATACCACATGAAGGAAATGTCCACGGGTTCATGCCCTGAGTCAGACAAGGCCCAAGTGCCTGCAGCCTGGCCCAAACATCTGTAGGGAATCTTTTGAGGAGAATGAGAAGGCAACCATTCTGCAAGTTGGTCCATCTCCACTGCAGCACAAAATGGTACATAACTAGAATTGCTGTTTAGTTGTCAGGTCACTTCATGGGACCTCAAGGTCGCTAGGGGACACGTGGGCATTGCCAGGGTAACAGGACTGGCTGCTGACATCAGGCCAGCAGTCTCAAAAATTCTGGCATGGCACATCCACAAGAACCATCATGGCCTGAGCTAAGATGCATACTGTCCGTCCTGGGGCAGGAAGGCTGTTTGGGCTCTGTATAGGATCACCACATGTACATCAGGTACAGACAAGGGTAGGGATGGACTGAGGATATCACCAGATCCCAGGACATTGTTCAGCTGCCTGGGAGGGACCAGATCTGAAACAGTTGCTCCATGGACTGAGCCTTGAGCACCCAGTTGATAGATATGGGAGGCCATTCCTCCTCCTGAGACAAGCACAGCCACCAAGCATTTGAAACACCCATAGCACAGATGACAAGCCAAGGGCACTCTCTGACGATAAGGATCCTTTATAACAGGAACATGAGTCTTGTAAAGGGAACTCAATGGCAGGTAAGCATCCTGCATGTCCGGTGCATCCAGATCACTTGTTTTGATGGCAGGCCTTAGAGGAACAATTCAGGAGCTTGTACTGAATGTAGAAACAGATATCTCGGTCCAAATACCTCAAGTCCTGTGGATAAGGTGACAAGAAGGGAAGGTCTTGAGGCCACTCCAGAGATCATGGGCATGTCACTGTTCTGTGAACTAGGACCCAAGCACCACTCTACCTGCTATACCTCCTAGTTTTGGGTGGGAGATCGGATCCAAAAACCTGTGGAAGAAGTTCAGTGGCAGCCAAAGCTCCAACTCTGGGGCTCTGGAGGCACTGTGGTAGAAAAGGAGGTTTGTAAGGCTGTCACGTCTGCATTTGCCTTGGTGCCTACCCTAACTCTTGGTCATAGGATCCCGAGGTCCAGGTTATGGAGGATCTCACTTAGTGCACCAAGATCATATCCCGGAATGAGACAGTTGGATAGACTCTGGATGGCATATTTTATTGCATAAGACATCTACTCACTCTCGAAGCTAGGAAGCAGCTGGTTCAAACAACCTTTCTACTCTTGCTTGACTACACTGACTTTCTCTACAGTCACTGTCCCCAGTATGCCATCCAGAAGCTTGACACACTCTACCATCGCACTTTGAGATTCATACTTGACATGCCCTGCAGACTCACCACTGCCTGTTGTACCAGGCAATTGATTGCCCACCCTCTTGATGAGGAAGCAAATAAATGCCCTCATGTGGCTCTTCAGGGCTATTTCTAACAAACTTCCACCCTATATCTGCAACCTGTTTGAACGATCTAATGGTGCCCACGGCCTACGGAACTCCTCCTTTGTCTTTCTCAAGCTACCATGGACGAGGACACATCATGGCACAACTGCCATCAGCTCCTTCCTACCATCACTTTAGAACAACATGAAAAAGCACAAACTTTCCCTCCTACCTAGCCCCTACATATTCAGGCAGCTGCTTTATCGATGCCTGAAGACTGCATGCGATTGCTTCAGGTAATCACTGCCATATGGACTGAATATTCCCTTAGCTTCTGGACCTCCCTAGCCTTCTTATTCCCTCTGTTGGCCGGCATTTCTTTTTAGTGTAACTACCCCCCCTCCTAGCTCCCTTCTTCCCCATGGCAACTCCCTGGGGTCTCTCTACTAGCAGGGCTGACCCCCCGCCCCTCATGTGTCTTTGCCTCCTCCTCCTCTGTCTGTTCTCCACTGTGTCTTTGCCATCCTCTCCTCCTTCTGTCCTCCACTGTCTCCTAACCCATATATGATGAATTGCCCATATATGTATATACAGTAGCCCTCATTATCTAAGTCTTGCTACAGTTACCTAATGATCTCGTGCTTAAGAATAGTCTGTTTCAGTGTCTGCTGTGTTATGAAATGATGTTGAATACTGTAAATGAATTTGTCCTCTGTGCCTGGGACCATCTTGCAAATGAGCTTGCTCAACGATGTAACTGTCTGGTTAAATAAAGTTTGATTGATTGATTGATTGATTGTATTACTCGGAATCTGTTATTTTTTGAATATTCCATCCCCCTTTTCAGGATGTTGTTCCAGTCTCTCTCAGTTAAAGTAATAGGTGCTGAGACTTATGGTGATGGCTGCCTAGGATTGCACAGCTCCTCCCTGCTCCTCTTCAATACCCTCCGATTTCAGCAGGGTTTGTTTTCACCAAAGAGTTACCTGGGTGCTAGCAATAATAGTATAATCTCTTTCTGCTTCATCGGTGATCCGCTTATCTGTATAGATGGAGCAATGGACACAGATATGAAGGATGCTCTCCCACACCACACCAGAGTGGGATAAAAATGTTAAGTGGACCAGGCAACAGGCCATGGCTTCAGGCAAACAAGCCTCAGTGAGGACTGCTTTAATAGATGAAAGATTTCTCGAGGAAATTAAACCATTTCAAAATGCAGTCTCCGCTCTCACGGAGGAGCTCCAAAAGTCAAGAACGTCCATGGATTCTTTAACCACACATGTGTTGGATTCAGAAGTCTGAATTTCATCTGTGGAAGTCTGGAAGGCCAAGCTGGACTCCGACATGTCAGCACTGCGACAGCGGCTCCGTCGGCTCGAGGACAAGCTAGAAGACCTCAAGGGATGGAGCCAGCATAGCAACTTGATTCTATTTGGCCTCCTGGAGTGAGAGGAGGGAAGCAATCCAGTGCAGTTTATACAAATTTTTTGTGAAAAAATGGCAGGTCCTTCACCCAATGGTCTGCTGTACATTGTGGAGCAGGCCTATCACTCCTTACACCTGCCGCCACCACCGGGATCACTTCCCAGACCTATCATTTTCAAACTCTTGAATTTTTTGGACAAGCAGCATACCCTGTCCAAAACTAGAGAACTCAAAGAATTGCTCTGGGAGGGACACAGGTTGCTACTGGTCCAGGATTTGCCCAGACAGTCAGGGCTAGGAGGACCGAGCTTCATCCCCATGTCACTAAGCTAATCGCGGCTGGGAAACCGTTCCAGGTTTGATACCCCGCCATACTGCAAGTTTTACATGATGGGCAATGGCATTCATTGGAAACTCCTAATCAAGCAGCTGCAGAACTCAAGGAATGGTATCCCACTTTGTTTAAATGAGGATGACCTACTACCCTTGCTGGAGAGCTTCAGCTTTACTGGTTTGCTACTTGAAGATTGTATACCTAGTTGGACTTGCAAAACTGTTTGTAATCAAACTTTGCTGTTCCTTCTGCGGACTGAATTGTGGCTTTATACTGTCTTACATCTCGAGGATGGCCTGCCCTGCCCTCTGGACTCTTGGGGCTAGAATGGGCTTTCACTACCTTCTCAAATATTTTGGACACCACAACTTTCAGAGCAATGAATTTCTTGTGTGGCTGCTCGCTTACTCCATTTCCCCTCTGCTGGTGCTCTGGTTTGGGTCCTAAACTTTGGCTCTTCGCATTTGGATATTGTGGCCAAGAACTTTTTTACCCAGAGGGAGTGCTGTAGAAAGGGAAGCATATTCGATCTCATCACTCCTTTGCCTGCTACGATGTCGGCCAGTTTGGGACCTATCTTTGCTTCCTACCCTCAACAATCTTCAAGCATCGCAAAGGACCTTCATTACCTGTTTGGTGAGTTTTTCTACATCTCCTCCTTGACAGAGACTACGGCTCAGTGCATAATTGGATTAAGAAGGTCTGTTAATGGGACCTTGGTGTTTACTCCTGCCTTTTAGTTAATGGACTTCTCAGAATTTGGGGCTTGCTGTTTTCCCGCGCATGGGCGTGATGGAATTTTCAGCTTTAAATGTTTTCCAGTTGTTTAAATATGGCTTGTATTGTACATTTATTATGTTATGGTTAGTTAGTGTTTGTAAGTCATGTCCTGAAACATATGGGGGGCCCTTGGTGGGGCGTCTGTTATTAGTCTGTTCAGGTTGATTTTCATGCTGAGTAATATTAGGGGTTAGTTTGTTAGTCATACTGTTTTTACTAACATGAAAGTTCTAGAAGGTTTGTACTTAGTTTAGGTTTTTTATCTAGTATGTTGATTTCTCCCTCAATTAAGTGGTGGTGGGGGAGGGCCGATCTTGGGCAGTTGAGGATTGTAATCATCATGGAGGGGGATATCTTAGGAGTTTGGTCACTTGGACCAAGGGTAGTGTTTAATTTGAGTATTACTTTATGTTCCTTTTTTTTTTTTGAGTTTGGGGTATTTGTGGTATCTTGGGGAGAGGTGGGGTTTGGGGGATGGGTTAATTTGTTTGTTGGTGGGGGGGTTCGTCTGCGCCCTCGCTCTTCCCATGTCTTCGATGGTCTGGGACTGTTCCTTGCACAGTCCCTGGGGCAGTCATATTACTTTCCTGTTAAGCTATGAGTGGTCTCTCCTTTATTAGTTGGAATGTAAAGGGAGTCCAGGAGAGGCACAAGCATTCCATGATCCTGCGTCACTGTAAACAACTCCGAACAGGAGTGGCCTGTTTGCAGAAAACTCATCTTTGTAGGGTAGATGCTCACTTTTTCAGGTGGGAGTGGGTTTGCCAGGTCTTCAGATCCAGAGCATCCTCCAGACATGGGGAAGTAGTGATTCTAATAGCACGATCTGTATCCTTTCAACTACTTCAAGAGATTTGGGACCCTGATGGGCAGTACATCATTGTGAGAGGCTCTACTGGTCTTCACCCCATTGTAATTGGCTCCATCTATGGCCCAAACATTGATTCTCCCAATTTTTTTACCCAATTAATACTCTTCTTGGTCTTTAACCCTCCCACACCTGTATTCTTAGGGGGCGACTGGAATATCATTTTCCAATTGGACCTGGACCGTTCTGACACCAAATTTGTTGGACTCTCTCCGGCCCAACAGGCCTTGCATGATCTTTTGGATGGGGTTGGCCTAGTCTATGTATAGTTGGTACTTAACCCCACTACCCATCAATATTCATTTTTTTCACTGCCCCATAAGACCTTTTCCAAGATCGACTACTTTTTGGTGAGTGCTGCCTGTTTGCTGGGTATCCTAGTGGCAGATATTCACCCCGTGGTCCTGTCAGACCATTCCTCGGTTGGGGTTACTTATCTGTTGGGCTTGGGCCTATGCCGTGATACCATCTGGAGGCTTAATGCACAGCTGTGACAGGTTCCGGACACCCTGTCTCATATTCAGCATTTTATAACCTCCTTTCTAAAGCTTAATAGAGGGTCAGTTAATCAAGTGGACACTTTCTGGGCTGCTTGAAATGTGCATTAGAGGGAGAGTTCATTCATCTTTCCTCAGTCAGGGCACAGGTTAGCCAGACTAAACTGGAGCAGCTCCTGGGTGACATTCGTCAGTTAGAGAGCCCTCTCTCATGTACGTCTCCTGAGGCAACCTGGGTTCAGCTGTACTCCCTCCATGCTCAGTATGCAGGAGTTCTGGTACAGAAGGCAGAGTCTGCACTCCACCGCACCAAGCTGAAGTACCTCGATGCTGGTGAAAAGGCTGGGAAACTGCTTGTTCTCTGGTTACACCAACTTGACATGGCTAAGTTTATCCCAGGAATATGACCTCACCCGGATGCCCATGTGGTTACCAACCCTATAGATATGGCTGCCCTCTTTGGTAAATACTATACCCATCTGTATTCTGTCACTCCGGCTACAGCTTCTTCTTTTGAACCCATCACGGCATTCCTGGACTCCATCCCTCTTCCAGCTCTCTCGCCCTTGTTACTGCCCAGTTGGATGCTCCTGTAAAGGTAGCGGAGGTTGTGAACGCTGTTTGGCAATTACCTCAGGATAAGGCACCCGGTCCTGATGGACTTACCAATAATTTCTATAGAGCGTGTGCCCCGGAGATCGCCCCTGTCCTTGTAGAGGTATTTAATTTCTAATTTGAAAATGGGATGGGTGAACCAGTGTTTTTAGAAGTGCTAATTACTCTTATACCAAAGCCAGGCAAAGACCCACTGCTAGCAGAAAGTTATCACCCCATTTCCATTCTGAATGTGGACATTAAGATCCTCTCCAAAATTCTGGCCACCCAACTGGCTCCTGTCATGGGGCCTTTCATTGGACTGAAGCAGGTGGGTTTCATATCCGGTCGGTCCTCGGGGATCACCTAAGGAAGCTTTTACTCCTTATTTTTGTGTTCAGGGCGAGCAAGTCCCCAATGGTGCTGGTCTTCTTGGATGCGGAAAAGGCTTTTGATCAGGTTGCCTGGAACTACCTGTTTGCAACCCTGCAAAGATTCAGAGTCCCCTCTGATTTTGTTAAGCGGGTGAAACTTTTATGTACTGTGCCATCTGAAACATAGAAACATAGAATTTGTTTTTTGAAATTTAATCAACTTTATTAATTTTAAATTTGTACAGTCAAACAAACGATACAATACATGAAACACACAATATACACAGTATATATCCATTGATACAAACAATAGCATAAACAGCCCACCCCAACCCCAGCCCAAACCCCAGCCCCCTCCCCACCCCAGATACCAATGGTACGGAAAGACAAATAAGTTGAATTTACATGGGTCATACTGTCTCTACATAGGACCTAGTCAACGACAGATGGAGTGACAGTGCCATAGAGATGGGACGCCTTGTTGTACAATCACTAAGATGCAGCGTGCACCAGTAAAATGGTTTCTAGCCTGCTCCATTTTTTGTCATACATTTAAGGGCAGTTCCTGATACTTGCAATAGTTTTTTCCACTCTAAGACTGTACAATATTTCATTCAGCCATTCTGTGTAAGAGATTTCTTCTTGGTCAAGCCAGTGACACATAACTAATCGCTTTACAGTTAAGGAGATTAAAGAGATGTGAAATCTTCATTCCTTAAAAGGAATTGCCGAGAGTTTTTCCCACTACACAGACCTCAGGGATGAAGTATTCAGACAGGCCAAGTAGAGGGTCTATTGTGGTCTTAATTTTCTCCCACAATTGGACTACTTTAGTGCACTCTCACAAGATGTGAAACAAAGATCCCTCTGTGGCTGTACATCTTAGTGCAAGTAGCTGCGGGAAGTTTCTTCATTCTGTGTAAGTGCACTGGGGTGAAATACATATTGTGAAGTATGTGAAATTCAGTAAGGCGCAGTCTGTCATTAGTTAGATATTGGTGGAGGTAAAGCCAAATGTGGTCCCACTCTTTGGGAAATGTGGGCAGTGCACTCTCCCAGTAATGGGAGCACCCCGTTATGGTGGGATATATCTGAGAAAATAGGGAAGCCACTAATTACGACACAGAGTGAGATGACCAAGCAAGGGAATGAATTAGGGATAGAAACTCCCTCTGGTTGATATCCCATTCTGCTACTCCAAACCATTCAATCAGCATATGATGGATCTGATACATCCTGAAGATCTGTGTCAGTGGGAGCCCAAGACATCTCAGCAGGGTTGGACTAGCAGGCAGCTGTCCTTCTGACATATGGTAGGAGACAAGCTTCCCAGTCAGTTCTGGGAGACGGAGGGCGACTCCCTGAAGCTTAAAATTTAAATTTCCACATTTTGGTTGAGAGACATCTTGTGTGTTTCTGTATTTCACAGCTCTACAGAGCTGTTTATGCACTTTAATGGAAGTGCCTATCACTGTGTTTCATAATTGCGGTGGTAAAATATTAGGGGATACAAAGTAGAGACACTCTGGGGAAATACATGCTGACACTATCAGATGCCTCTCAATCTGTAGCCAAATTGGCATATATGTCAAGGCTTCTGGTTGCACCTGGCTTGGAGTCCAGCGGGCATACTTTGATATATGGCTAGCTAAGTAATATAAATAAAAATGAGGTACTTTGAGCCCCAAAATGCTTTAGAGCACAGAGCCATATATAGGACCTGTGAGGATATTTCCCTTTCCAAAGAAAGCAGGAAATTAGTGCATGAAGTTTTTTAAACCACATGGATGGGAGAAAAAGGTTAAGCATATGAATGGGGTAGAAAATGCTGGGGAGGACATTCATTTTGATACTAATTCGGGCTTGCAAGAACAAGGAAATGAGGCCCATCTATTGAGATCCTGTGTGATGGTCTCCACTATGCTATCCAGGTTTAGCTTCCTACTTGAGGACTATTTTTGGGAGAGAGTGACCCCTAGGTACGTGAGTTTAGTTGCCCAAACCAAGCCTAGTGGTTCATAATCTGAGGGGAGGACATAACAGTTTAAAGGCTTGAGGGTAGTCTTATCCAGGTTTAACTTATAGTTGAAGTATATACCAAAGTGGGAGATGATGCGGAGAGCTTCTGGTATAGAAGTGGCAGGGTATGACAGGTGTAACAAGTTATCATCCATATAGACTGAGACTTTTAGCACTAAGGGGCCTACTGGAATAGCATGAATACATGGGGAAGTATTCTGGAGCCTGATTAGTGGTTCTAAATAGATGTTAAACAAAAGGGGGGAAGGGGACATCCTTGACAGGTGCCAGAAGAAAGGGAAAAGTCCTTTGAGAGTACTCCATTACAATACACCTTGGCATTTGGCATGGTATATAGTATTTACACCTATTTTATAAATCTGTCAGGGAATCCAAATCTTTCCAGTGCCAGGAATAAATCCCAATGCACCCTGTCAAAAGCCTTCTCCGTGTCCAGAAAACAACAGCCATAGGGTCAGCAGAATATTTGGACATGGAGAAGACATGCTCCAGTTTGCACAGATGGTCTGTAGAGGATCTTCCTCTCATAAATCCTACTTGTTCAGGTCCTATCAGGTTGTCCCACACTTACATAATCCTGCAGGATAATATCGTAACAATAATTTTCATATCACAGTTCATAAGAGATATGGGGTGATTGTTTGCTACTTTGTCCATAGAGCTATTGGGCTTAGGTAAAACAATAATAAGGGCCATCAACAGGCAAGAGTCAGTTATGCCTATTTCACACAGGTAAGAGAAAAGGTGGGCTGATATGGGAACCAGTTAATTGGCCAGTGATTTGTAAAAGTTTGAGGGAAACCCATCTGGGCCAGGGGACTTGTCTGATGACAGAGACTGAATGGCTGTTAAAACCTTTTGGTTAGCCATTGGACAAGCTAAAAGGTCCTCCTGTTCAGGGGATAATTGCGGGACGTGGGATAGACTTCAAGTAGTCTTGAATGTCCACCTTTGAGGAAGTGTTAGGAAGAAGGCTATACAACTGAGAATAAAACCCGTAAAATTCCTGGGCAATCTCCTCTGGGGAGGTTTTAAGGGTACCATCTAGTTGGGAGGAAATAGCATGCTCCAGGCGGGAGGCTTACTGCTGCCTGAGCTGCACTGCCAACAAGTGGCCTGCTTTGTCTCCCTGATCCACATAAGTGGAATGTGTCTTCAAGAGTGCATATTTGGATTTTTCCCTTAATAAGTCGGCATATTGGTGCCTTAGTTTGGTTAAATCCATCTGTTCCTGCTCAGAGGCCTCTAAAGTTGGACTGTGCTCTAGTGCCTCAATCTGTGCTAGCAAGGTTAGGAGAAGCCTCCCTCTTTTTTTTCATGGTGGACGCATTTAGTATGCACTCCCCTCCGAGTACACACTTGAGGGCCCCCCATACTTTATCTACCTCCTTGATAGAACCCAAATTGGACTGCCAGACGTTCCTAATTAGTGATTGCAATTCATCCAGGACCCAAGAATCTTTTAGCAATTGGGTGTTTAGTTTCCAAATTTTATCTCAAATGGTATTCGGTTGGGGGTTGCATGTAAGCCATACCGGGTAGTGATCTGAGAGCACCCTCAGTGCAATTCCAGAGTTGGAGACCATGGGTAAGGCTTCAATGCTGACCAGAAAATAATCGAGTGAGAAGGACTTCTGGACTGGGGAGTAGAATGTACATCTACGGTCTGTCGGGTGGAGTATTCTCCACAGATCTCAGAGACCTCCGTGGCTAGAGGTTCTTGTAGGGCTTGCTGTGTAGAAGAGGGTCTAGTGATATGGCCATTCAACCTGTCCAAACTGGGGGTAATAGTGACATTCCAAGCTCTGGTCAAGATCAAAGGGAGATGCTCATATTGGGAAAGTAAACTGGGCAATCCAGAGAAAAACTCTGTCGTCGGAATATTTGGGTCATAGATACATCCTAGTAGTAGTTCTGTATGGTCCAAAATGCCATGCAACAAGAGGTACCTTCCCCCAGGGTCTTCAATATACTTGAGCAACTGGAAATTTATTCCCCAGAGGAAAAGAATGGCTACCCCCCATTGATTAGTGGAGTCTCTGGCTGTAAAACTTTGCCCTACCGATTGGCGCCAGAAAAGAAGATTTTAGGATGCCAAGATGTGTGTCTCCTAAGGAAACGCTATTTGACATTGTAATAATTGCAGGTGTCTTAAGATCTAGTGCTGCTTATTTCTAGAATGCACACCTTTAATGTTCCAAGATATACACTTCATAGTATGGCCATACATCACAAGTGGTCCCAAGGTGTCTTGGCACTATATGTACCCATGCAATCAACTGGTAAGGCATCTTACCCATCCCTCCCCTCCTGTCACCACCTCCCTCCCCTTCCCCAAGTCCATCACTCCCAAAGAACCCCCCCCCCACCAAAACATTATACATTTCTGCATTCTACCTGGTCCTAACGACCACGCAGCAGCAATATTCTGGGCCGGAATGATACAAATCCCTCCCAAACAGTGTCGAAACTCCCCTCCCCCCACCGCACTCTCAATCAGGTATAATTCTTTCAGCAAGAAACACATTAACATTCTTACAACAATAAACAATCTTATAACCATAAATTGAAACTACACTCTGCTCTCTGCAGGTCAAGTTGTCCTGTGTATCACCAAGGGTACAATAAAACTCAGCTTCAGACTCAAATCCAGAGTAGCACAAATAGAAGGTTATATTATGGAGATATCTATAAAAGAGATAGGAAGATATACCCCCTGTTATCTGCTTTAGGTAAAGTCACAGGAAATTGGCTGTGGTATTGTATTTATAATGGGGAAGTTTAAAGAAAAGGAGTCCCATACTTGATATAATGTCCAACAGTATGTTTCACGGCAATGCCCACTCAGTAAACTATAGTCAGTGGATACCTTTGTATGTTAAAATAAACAGTGGGTGTAGTTAAGCAAATAAAACCTCCCGTAACAAAAATCAGTTTAGTGTTGTCTTTACGGTATCCACTTTACAGTTAAGCAATTATAGCCAGTTCAGAGATTTGGGTACACATCTGGACACTATAGACGATTAAAGACCCCATAGTCACTCACTAGTGCTTGTTCTCCCCCTTGTACAAATCCAGTGCTTTATGGAAACAATATCCGGAAACTCGTCAGCGTCATATGGGTGTACCAGAAATGCAGAGCGCTGAGATTGGGAAAAAACTGCTGCCATGCTGGATGATAGAACAACTGAAGCCCCTTGGATAATGATCTGGCATCTGGTAAGATCACAGAAAGCAGTCATAGTGTTACATAGGATGTGGCAGACTTCAATGAGAGATCAACAGCAGGTTAATAACTAGTGCAGCAGTCCCTGCAGATGCTCCCTCAGTATGCAGTGTGCAACTGGCAGTAGACATCAAAATAAATGAAGCGGGATGCTGTTGTTAGCTTTAGGTCATTTAAGCATCTAAAAATGTTCATCAGTTCTACAACTTAGGATCAGTGCACAGTATTTGCAGTCGGAAACAATTCAGTGCACTGCATGCCACGTTTACAACAAATCTGCACAGCACTCAGACAATTAAACAGGCGGACATACCTCCTGCTATCCCATTCATTTAAAGAGATCAGGATACAGAGTTTTAAGTCCAGTCACAGCTTGTTCAGCAGATTCAAAACTATGCCATTTCTCACAGTGGGATACTTGAAGTGTTGCAGGGTATTTCATCTTAAAGCAGATCCCTGCAACAATGAGCTTTGCAACTGTCGGATGAAGCTCAGTCCTTCTCTGCCGTACTGATTTAGGTAAATCCTAGGCTAGACGAATCCTCCAGCCCTCCCACTGTAGATCACTTAGTTCTCGGGTTTTGTTAAGGATGTGCTGCTAATCCCAAAAGTTTAACAGGCAGAAGAAAATAGACTGTGGAGGAGCCTGAGGTGGAGGTGCAGGATGCAAGGATCGGTGGGCCCACTCATTTATGTAGTCAGGGCTGTTAGGGGAAGGACCCGCTAGCTTGCTGCACAATTTCTGTATGAATAAGATTGGCAGCAGACCTTCCTCCCCTTCTGGGAGGCCCAGAATGATTAAATTAGTTTTCCTTGACCTCCCTTTGAGGTTCTCCATTTTTGCTTCCATTGCCTTAATCCGATGTCGTAGCTGGGTGAATTTGGGGTCCATCCTCGCTCTCAGTCATCGAGAGAAGATATGAGAGTTTCATTATCAGTAGTGCATTGTGTTTAGATTGCCAGTGAGGAGGTGATGGATTGCACTGAGCTTGCTAATGTTTCCAGAGTTGTTTTTAAGGGAGAAACCCCTTCCAGGAACTTCTCCTCTGTAAGTGCAGCCTGGGAACTTGCGTCGGCTGGTGCCCCTGCAGGAGTTGCCTTTGAACACTTCGTGGTCTTGTCCCAAGTGGATTATGGTGATGTAACCTGTCTCGCATTTCAATCTCCATTTTGGTGGATTTTTGGTTCAACGATGCTCTAGGCAAATATTTGAATATAGGGTATGGCAGCTTGTGGTTTGAAGATCCAAAAATTGGCCAAAAAGTTAGATTAATTGAAGAGTGGAGCGGGAGCAAGATGAGAGATGTCTGTTCAGGCGGCCATCACGTGCCCAGAAACATAGAATTTGATGGCAGATAAGGGCCTCTTGGCCCACCTAGTCTACCCATTTTCCTACCTAATGGATAAGCTGCAGATCCTAGTTAACCAACAGCCTATTTCCTCCTACCCCCCCACTAGAACTGCCTTATGTCTGTCCCATGCATTCTTGAATTCCCCACTGTTTTTGACTCCATGACCTCCTCAGGAAGGCCATTCCATGCATCCGCAACCCTATCCATGAAAAAATACTTCCTCACATTACCTCTGAGCCATCCCCATTATCTTCAAATTGTGCCCCCTTGTTCTTGCACATCTCTTTTTCTGAAAGATACTACCCTCTTGGACTTTGTTGATTCCCTTGAGGTACTTGAAAGTTTCTGTCATGTCCCCCTCTCCCTCCTTTCCTTGAGGATATACATATTAAGCTCCTTTAGTCTCTCATCATATATCTTCTGGTGCAGACCCTGCACCATTTTAGTTGCCCTCCTCTGGGCAGCCTCCATTCTGTCTATGTCCTTGCAGAGATGGGGTCTCCAGAACTGTACGCAGTACTCCAGACGGGGTCTCACCAGCTGTCGGTACAGAGGGATAAAAACTTCTTTTTTTCTACTGGTGATGCCTCTCCCCATGCATCCCAGTATCTGCCACAGCCCTCCTTAATGACTTCTCACATTGCTTGCCCACCTTTTCTGATATGACTACCCCCAGGTCCCTTTCCATTTTTATTGTTGTTAGTATCTCACCCCCCATTGTGTACACTTCTCCTGAGTTTTTGTTTCCCAGGTGCATTACTTTGCACTTCTTTGCATTTAATCTAAGTTGCCATACATTTGACTATTCCTCCAACCTTGTCAAGTCCCTTTTCATCCTTTCCACCCCACCTTGTGTATTAACCCTGTTGCAGACCTTTGTGTCATCTGCAAAGAGACATACTTTTCCTTCCAGTCCCTCCGCAATGTTGCTTATAAAGACATTAATGAGGACCGGTCCCAGTACTGAACCATGCGGTACCCACTAGTAACCCCCCTTTCTTCAGAGTGGACTCCATTAATATTACCCTCGGCATCCTGTTGGTCCAGCCAATTTTTTGCCAAGGTTACCATATTGGGACCCACTCCAAGGCTGGCTAACTTGTATATTAACCTTTTGTGTAGGACTGTGCCGAACACCTTACTAAAGTCTAGGTAGACCATGTCCATTGTCCCTCCCTGGTCTACTACTTTGGTCACCCAGTCAAAGAAATCTATTAGATTCATCTGACATGACCTTGCTGCTGTGAATCCATGCTGCCTTGGGTCCGGTGCCCTACTGACCTAAGGTATTCAACAATTCTTTCCTTCAGAAGTGATTCCATTATTTTCCCTACCACTGAGACCAAACTAACAGGTCTGTAGTTTTCTGCCTCTGCCCTGCTCCCACTTTTGGGAAGTGGAATCATATCTGCCCTCCTCCAGTCCTCAGGTACCACCCCATCCTCCCATGATTTGTAAAAGAGGGTAGTCAGTGATGTCACTAGTTCTACCTTTAGTTCTTTTAGAATTCTGGGGTGAATCCTGTCAGGCCCCATTGCTTTGCCCACCTTCAGTTTTAAGGTTCTTCTAGAACCCTTTCTTCTTGAATGGACTGGTAGCGACACCCCTATCCAGAGTGTTTCTGTTGTCTGGTTTAGGTACCTCCCCCTCCTCTTCTTTTGTGAATACTGAGCAGAAGTATTCGTTCAGTATCCCTGAATTTTCACCGTCACCCTTTGTCTACATTCCTTCCCCTTTATTAAGCCTCAGTATCCTTCCCTTGGTCTTTCTTTGCTCCCTAATGTACCTATAAATGGTTTTATCCCCCTTCATAACAGAGTTGGCTATCTTTTCCTCAGTTTGCACCTTTGCTAGTCTGACTGCCTTCCCTGCCTCCTTCTGCTTCAACTGATATAGTTCTCTGTCCTGTTCCTTCTGTGTTTCCTTATATTTCCTGAATGCTATCCTTTTCTACCTAACTTTCCTGCCATCTCTTTTGAGAACCATAGTGGCTTTTTACTTCATTTTGTTTTGTTGATTTGCTTTACACAAAGGCTTGTTGCCTCTGTGATGGCAGTTTTGAATTTTTCCCATTGTTCCTGTACCCCTCTTTCTTGCCTGTTTGCTAGTGCTTTTTAAGGCACTCACCCATTTTGCCAAAGTCAGCCCTCCTAAAGTCCAACGCCCCTGCTTTTGTATGGCTTGACTCTACAGCTGTGTTTATTGTGAACCACACTGTTTGGTGGTCGCTTGTTCCCAGATGGCTACCCACTTCTAAATCTGAGATCCTCTCTCCATCCCCATTTGAGAGTACCAGGTCTAAGATTGCTCCCTCCCGAGTTGGTTCCAGCCCTAACTGTCTGAGGCATGCCCCATGTAGGGCATCAAGAATGGCCCTGCTTTTGGATGTGGCTGCAGTAGAAACATAAAAACATAGAAGTTGATGGCAGATAAGGACCGCAAGGCCCATCCAGTCTGCCCTTTCCTTTTTCTACCTTATAAATGTGCCATCAGCCTTTGCTCTGTCAATGGCCTATCTATTCATACTCATCTGTATTGCTCCCTTATGCCTATCCCATGCCTGTTTGAAGCACTGCACTGTATTCATAGACACCACTTCCTGAGGTAGGCCATGCCATGCATCCACCACCCTTTCTGTGAAAAAGAACTTCCTCACATTACCCCTTAATCGGCCTCCCTCTAATCTCATGCTGTGTTCTCTTGTCCTGCTATTTTTCTTATATTGAAACATGTTAGACTCTTTCACCTTGTTAATGCCCTTAAGGTGTTTGAATGTTTCAATCATATCACCTCTCTCCCTCCAGGTGCTCCAGTTAACATCTGGCATATTCAGGTCCCCATCAATATCTCTCCTTTTTCTGCCATTCTAAAGATTCCTTTTGTCGTTTCCTTGTTCATTGCCTCCCTGAGATGGAGGTCTGTAAACAACCCTTGTGCAGATTGTGGTGCCATATCCTGTCTCCAGGGTGACCCACAGTGCCTCCTCTCTTACCTATTTACCCTTTAGTTCTGTTGCTTTGATTCCTTCCCTTATGTAGAGAGCTACTCCTCCTCCTCTTTTACCCTCCCTGTCTCTCCTGTAGATTGTGTACCCTGGTATGTTGACATCCCAGTCATGGTTCTCTGTGTATCATGTTTCTGTGACTGCCACGATACCCAGGTGTTCCTCTTCCATCAAGGCCACTAGTTCAGGGAGCTTGTTACCCAGACTATGGTCATTGGTACTCATTGCCCTCCATGTTTTGATGGCCTTACTCCTTTTAGACCCATCCCTGTCCTTACTGCCTTTGCATTTATCTGGATTTACCCTGTCCTGCTCCCTATCGACTTCTCTTCCTTTGTGTCTTCTTCACTAACTACCCTGTTTTGTGGGGGGGGGGCTGGGATTTCTCTGCTTCCCTTCAGTGCCTTCAGTGGCTAGTTTAAATACTTGCCAATGAAGCATTTAAGCCTATCACCTAGGATCCTGGTTCCCCTCCAGGACAGATGCAGGCTACCATGCCAGTATAAGCCTGTATCCATCCAGCTGGACCCCAGTCCCCAATGAAGCCAAATCCCTGTGCTCCGCACCAGTTTTTCAACCAGTCATTGAATCCCATGGTGCAGAGTACCCTAGCCTCACCCAAGCCATAGACAGGTAGCACTTCTGAGAAAGTTACTGTGCGTGCTACTTGTCTAAGGCCCCTCCCCAACTCCACAAACTCCGGCTCATGTTTGGTGCAATGGCCATCTTTCTTCTGCCTTTACCTTACAGCTTGGTACTAGGCAAGGATGCCCCCTGTCACCCCTTTTGTTCAATTTTTATTTGGAACCACTTATCTGACATCTATGCAACTCAGTTGCCCTCAAAGGAATCCCACTGGCCAGTACATGCTATGTTTTGTCGGCGTATGCAGATGATTTACTTCGGCATCTGGAGAATCCCTTGGCCTCCATTCCAGCTCTATTCCAGGAAATATCCGCCTTTTCCAGTATTTCTTCTACAAGTCAAACCTCTCAAAAAACAGAGTCTTTCCCCTTAATAACCTCACAATGGGTAGGAGGTCCGGAGCTTGGGGCTTTCATGGGAACCCAGGGCATTAACCTACCTGGGGGTGCAAATCACTCACTTGGCACCATCTATGATTAAGGAAAACCTGTCTCGCCTCTTAGAAGTACTTAGATCCAATTTGAACAGGTGGTCTACCCTCCCCTTGTCCCTGTGGGGAAGCGTTAGTACCCTCAAGATGAATGGGCTGCCCTGCCTGTTACATCCCCTGGTGATGCTGGGTTTCCATCTCCCATTTGCAGCAGATGTTTAATTCCTTTCTCTGGAAATCCTCAGCTATTTGGAGAGCCTATGTCAAGCTGGCTTCCCCAAAGCTGCAAGCAGGTTTAGCTCTTCCCTTGGTCTTCTTGTATTGTCGCGCCCAGCATGCTGGTACATTGCTCAGATGGGAAACAAGGGAAGATACTTTGGAGCCTTCTGATCACACCCCGCTATGGCTGGACATTGAGAGGGCACTGGCAATACAAGCGTGGTGTTCTCTGGACAGCCTACTCTATCTTTGTCCCTCTCAACTTCCCCGTCAACTGCGAGCTACTCCTATAGAGTGGTCCCTCAAAGCATTGGTGCAATTGCAGTCAAATCTCTCATTTTCTTGGATGAGAGTGGCCCTCCAACCTGTGTTCCTTAATCCCACATTAAAATAGGTGGACGCACCACGCGCACTTTTTGCCCTCACCTGAGTGCCTGCATGTTGGCGGACATTGTCTATGGCGATAGTTTGGTCCCTTTTCAGTCTGTGCATGTCCGTTTCCAAATACAGGGTAAGGAATTTTTCAGATTCTTGCTGCTTAGAAGTGCAGTAGCTGTTTTTGTGGGTCCCACACCACGGCATATACTGCAGCTAGAGGGGCTGGACTCCCCTTTGTCATTAGCTGTACAGCCTTGATCGGTGTCCATGCTATATAAATACTTTCAGTCCCTGGACCCCCATCTCCCTTCCAGAGTGTGTTATTACTGGGTGCACACCCTACACTTTCCAGATGACACAGGCTTTTGGAGAGCATTGTGGGTGAATTTATATTGATATATAAAGCAGGACCTGCTCCACTTAATGCAGTTTAACATTATACATAACCTTTACTGCACCCCATTCAAGTTGCACAGGATGGGAAATTACCATCCCCCCTTTATCGCGCGATGCTGAGAGGCTCCTAGCTCCCTGTATCACTTGTTGTGGTACTGCATCAGGATCTGATCCATTTGGAGTTCTATTCAATGTGCCCTGGATTCCCTTCTGGGTCTAGATGACTTGTTTACCCCTGAGGGCTGTTTGTTGGTGGTTTTCCCTCTTGGTACGCCCAGAGTTAGAAAAGCTCACTTGTCATTGGTAGTAGCCATGGCTAAACTAGTAATATTGCGACACTAGAAAGATGATGCCCCTCCTTCTCTCTTGGAATGGCATTGTGAAATTCTGACTGCTCTACTGCTTGAAAAGCAAATTGCAATGATGCAGAAGAGACCTCAATACTTTAGCCATACCTGGGAGTCTCTGCATACTCTGCTATCCCTCAGGGACTCTTCAGGCCCCACTTGACCTAATTTGGTTCCCAATGCATCCTGATATCTGTGTTTCTGACTGGGCATATTTCCAATCAGAGTCCTTGGTAATGCTGCAGGGTCACAGACAAAGGGGAGGAGATGGGGCAGGAGGGAGAGGACTTTTTGGGGTACTTTCCTTTTTTTATATAGTTTACCTCCAGTTTCATGATGAACAGCCATTGTATCATGCTTGTCGTTGTTGTTATTGTTTGTTTTTGTTCTTTTTCTGTTTTGTTGTTATTCTTGAAAATAAATACTAATAAAGCATATTAAATAAAAAAAGTAATAGGTGCTTAATCTCCCTCCTACCTCTTCTTACTTCCAACCAGAGGATCGGAGAGGCCCCCTAAAAGAACCTTATAAATTCTGGCCATAGGTTTGTGGTTAGGCTTCCTGCCTTCAGCGACCAAGACCTCCTCTATTGGAGATCTCTTAAGGATCAGGCTGAAATCCAAAGTACCCGTGTTGTCAGATGGGCGGGACCTCACTTGAAGGTATGCAAAGAAATGCGTAGGTGGCAGAAGGAATTCCTTCACCAAGGTTTGAAATGACTTTAAAACCCCATCCTCAAACAGCTGGGAGGCCATTCTAAGTCCCCTTTTTCCCAAGTAAGCAAAGCCTATAAACCAGGTCTTGGAATAAGATTCTCTTCCTATAATGCATAGTGAATTAAAACCTCTGAGAAGAGGGTAGGGAGCTCCCAATCACAGAGTGGGCTGTAACCATGCCCTAGCAGTAGACCGTATAAAGGGGTTAACAATCAGTTTGATCACTCTCTTTTTTTATGATGGAGCGTATAAGGCACCATTTAATGGTGCACCAAATGCAACTTCCTCCAAGAACACCTGTGCCCTTTGGGGCTCTGTCCTTGGCATCAAGTCCATAAAAATGCCATTTGGGCTGCCTGGCAATAAAGTTTCAGATTTGGTAGGCCGAGTTCCCCCTAGCCAGGGGTTGGCAAAGAGCCTCCTGTTTAAACCTGGGGTGTCTACCATTCCCCAACAGGGTGGTAATACTGCCCAAAAGCAATTTAAAATATTTATTTGGGATCTAGATGAGAAGGGTCTGGAAGTACACACATCTTGACCAAATTTACCATACCTATCAAAGTAATAGGAAGGGATCTCCAATGATCACAAGCCTCCTTAATTTTCTTTAACAAGGGTTTGTAGTTAAGCTTCTCCCAATTTCAACATCATTTTGGGGAGTATAGTACCCAAATACTTAATTGCCAGTGCTGGAGGCAGGTAAGCACCCCCCACCAGAATCAAAGCTTGGGTTCCTGATATTGGTAGCCATTCTAATTTGGACCAATTGAGTTTGTGTCCACACAAAGGACCATAGATAGTGAACAGATCCATCAAGGCAGGCAGAACAATAAAATGTCATCAGCAAAAAATGAAATTACGTATCCCCCCTCCCCACACCTAAAGCACCTAATATCTGGGTGTCGGCGAACTGCTTCAACCAAAACCTCAATTGTGAGAATATATAGAAGTGGGGGGGGTCATGTGATTCAGGGAAAGAGCTAACAGCCTTCCACCTCATTTAAGTTCAAATATTTAGACAAGAAGTGGCAATTGGATCAAGAATTGCTTCCTACCTGATCGAGGTTTATACTTGGACATTATTCAGTCAGGGACCCTGATCGATGGAGGCTCGGATAAGGAAATCTCCACCTAAACACACTCCTCCGCCATCACCAGTGAAGGCCGCAAAAAATCCAAGGCCTCATCTTATTCTGGCAACCTAGAAATGGATCCGATGGCACCAGAGCACGAACCGCTCACTCTAGCAAGGTTTTTAGAGGAGTTTAAACCATTCCGGGAAAAGTTACGTTCTCTTACCAGTGAGCTAAAAGCAGTTACCTCCTCTCTAGATGATCTCTCAAAAAGGGCTAGTGATACCGAAGCCCGTGTGGTGTAGCTGGAAAAAAGGCAGAAAAGCAGGCTCCGGAGATAGTACTGCTCCGACAAACAATAACTAAAATGGAAGAGAAGATCGAAGACCTTGAGGGGTGGAGCAGGCGGAATAATGTCATCCTGATTGGTTTACTGGAGAGAGAAGAAGGAGACAACCCTATCCTTTTTATACATAAATTGATCACTAAGCTGGTTGGCCCTTCTTCCTATGGCCCTAACTACACAATAGAAAGAGCTCACAGGACGCTTAGGGCTATGCCTCCAACGGTTGCTTCACCCAGGCCATTTGTTTTCCATTTTCTTAATTATCTCGAGAGGCAGCATTTTTTATTTAAAATCAAAGAGCTCCATGAAGTTAAATGGGAAGGGGCCACAATCAGAGTGGCTGAGGACCTACCAGCCTTGGTGTGCCAAAGAAGGGCTACCTTTCACCCGCTGGTTCTTAAGCTGATTGCTGCTGGTATTCGATTCTGCATGGGGTATCTGGCTCACCTGCAAGTGCTTCTAGTGGGCTCCTGGCACAGCTACGAAAATGCTAGTTCTGAAGCAGACACCCTGAAAATAGCCCTTCCTGATCTATTCAAGGATCGGTGAGCATTCACAACCCGACAGTGACTGTTGGTGCAGTAATATGTTAGGGAAGACAGGACTTGTCACCATGGATAGTAGGCTTGTTTGGCGAAACTAAAAGTTAATTCCTTTTGTCCAGCCTCCGGTTTTCCAAGCCCCAACCATTAATACAGTGACACTCACTTCAATACTGCTAAAAATTTCCTGCATAACTTCGAGGACAGTGGACCCAAGGGAACAGTGGATGCTCTAAGGATCGGTGCAGAGAATCCCCTTTTACTGTGCTGAAGTTATGACTATGTATTTCCACTAGATAGCGCTTCAGTTGCACGAATTCAGTGTATCGCAAGTATTGGGGGTGAGCAGCCTGTTCACTATGTTTGAGTTGTACCTGATTGGGATACTTTTATTTTAGAAAGACTCTGAAGTAAGAGTCATATCTTCAATAGCGCATTTCTACTGAGACAGATACGTTCACTGGAGGGTGGATCTCAGCAATCCTTTTTTTATTTTTTCTCTTTCTTTTACCTGGGGGGGAATTGGTTTAATAAGGATATCTGACTAAATGACTATCCAAGATATTTTAATTTCCCCTTGCCAGGCTTGGATATTACGAATGGATAGCAACCTGTTAAGTGTCCCCTCCTATTTGACAGTTCCTGTGGGAAATTGGTGTATTTCCACCAGGTGGCACTTCAGTTACACGAATACAGCATATCGTGCAAGTATCGGGGAGAGCAGCCTGTTCATTATGTTTGAGTTGGACCTGATTGCGATACTTTTATTTTAGAAAGACTCTGAAGTAAGAGTCATACTGTATCTTCAATAGCACATTTTTACCGAGACAGATACGTTCACTGGAGGGTGGATCTCTATAATCCTTTTTTTATTTTTTTCGCTTTTCTTTTACCTGGGAGGGGTTGGTTTAATAAGGAGATCTGACTAAATGTCTGTCCAAGATATTTTAATTTCCCCTTGCCAGGTTTGGATATTACGAATGGATAGCAACTTGTTAAGTGTCCCCTCCTATTTGATAGTTTCTGTGGGAAATTGGTGTTAAGAATGGTGTACAGGAAATGGAGATTCCAATAATGACATAAGTTTTGAAGGAGAACTCCAATTTTTTTTTCTCTCTCTGTCAAATTAAAGTAAACACTAGGATAGTTTCTGAGAGGTTCAAAAGTATTCTGAGCTTGACGTCGATCAGAGGGATATGCTGATGCTGAGCTGAGATGTTCTTAGGATGGGTAATGCATTTTGAGGAAGTTAATGTCTCATATTGACTCACGATGGGTGGCTCCTGTTGGTGCCAATGTTCTACTCTTTATATCAAGAACTAGGAGCACATGGATTATAATATGTCGGTTTACCATGAGACCATTTGACCCAGGAATGTGTGAAAGAATGAGTATATGCTCCCCACCCATTAAAAATGAAAGTCGGAGAAAATGTCCTTTCAGAAAGCGATCCAAGGGAAGGGGCAATAATTTCAGCCTTAGACCTGGCTTTCTATGTGTTTTTGTCTTCTTACATGACAAGACTAATTAGAGGGGTGGAGGTATGGAGTGGAGGTGGGTGGACAGCTGTGGACCTGGAGATCATGAGCCGTAAAGAATTTTTGTTGGGCAGGAGGGGGAAGGGTCGTTTTACTAAATTCACCTTTCTCCAGTCCATCATTCTAATTTTAGATAGACAGAAGAGTTGGGGAAGGGATAGAGGTATGTGAATACAATGCTGAAGTACAGTTTTGGGGAGAGTGAGGAACAAAAAGACGGGATATGGTAAGAAAGGGAGGGTGTGTCTTCCATACAGTTGGACAAGGCAATGGAAGTTATTTCAAAGAGTAAACATGGAGGAGTGTATAATTACAGACTCTGTGCTAGGTATTCTCAAATATGATTTCCGGGAAATGCACTGTCAAAATTGGGAAGAAGCTATGTCTGGATCTCATGGAATGTAAAGGGCTCCAGGAATAAAAATAAAATATATAAGCTTATACAGCATCTGCAAATATTGAAAGGGAATGTAATATGCTTGCAAGAAATGCATATGTTAGAATCTGAAGCAAACCTTTTCAGAAAACAGTTCATAGGACAGGTATTTGTGACAGGGAATAGCTCAGCTAGTAGAGGGGTAGCGATATTGGTTTCCAGAACCACCCAATTTCTGTGTGAACAAACTATAATAGACCCATTGGGGCACTATGTCCTTGCAATATGGCTCCTAGATAGGACCAAAATATTACTGGGTAGCATATATGGATCTAACCAGGACTAACCAGACTTTTTTATGAATCTGTTGAATGTCTTGTCTCCTTTTGTGAATCTTTCCATCATTTTGGGAGGAGATTGGAACCTTACCTTTTCTCCTGAGATGGACAAGGAAGGGAAAAGACCTAAGGGACTGTCTCCTGCTTACAGAGTACACCTTTACCTCACATACCCATAGTTCCAGATCACGTACTGATTACTTCTTAATGAGCAATTCCCTACTCACAACTCTATCAGATTGTGTGATAGACTCAAAGGTCATCTTGTATCACTCCCTGGTCAGGTGTACAGTAGGGCTTAGTTCCAACCTCCCCAAACAGTCAATTTGGAAGCTAAATAACAAGCTTCTTAAATCCATCTGGATTACTGAAGACATCAAACAAAAAATAGCTCTCTATTATAAGGACAACCTCAATTCTACGAGAAGAGGAGACATAGAGTGGGGGGCTCTTAAATGTGTACTCAGAGGGGAATTTATTAAAATCGCAGCAGCTAAAAAGAGGAAAGGAGAAGAGAAGGCCTTGGACCTATTAAACCAAATTAGAAGTATAGAAAAAAAACTGTCACCCACTACTCCAGAGGAAATTAGATGAAAATTAATAAGTCTTACAAGTCAATATAATGATATTCTCAATAACAAAACTGCATATGCCATTCTTAAAACACAAGCCACCTATCTGGATCAAGGGGAAAAAAATCAGGCCGCCTCCTAGCTATGAAACTCAAGGCTATAGAGTCATCCAAAATAATAAAGTGTATTAGATTTCAGAGAGATGATTCACTTAAATTACTCCCCAAAGACATAGTGCAGGAGTTCGAAAATTATTATAGAGAATTATATAGCCCTATGAGCTCCCAACCCCAGGTAACTACTGTCAAGGAATATCTATCTTCCATACACATGCCTGTAATCCCCGATGTACTAAAAGATGAGCTGGTCTATCCCATTTCAGAGACCAAAATTTTGGAGACTATCCAATCTTTGTCTCCAGACAAAGCACTGGGCCCGAACGGGTTCACTCCTAATTTTTTAAATGTTTCGCTAAACAGCTAATTCCTGGATATAGAGACTATTCCATTGTTTATTTGAAGATAACACAATTGATAGTCATTTACTGGAAGCTGTTATAATAGTCATCCCCAAACCTGAGAAGGAGCCGGACAGAGTTAATAACTATCGCCCTATTTCTCTGATAAATTGCAACGTTAAAATTGCAGCCAAAATTCTAGCAAACCAATTGAACAAAGTTATGCCTCACATCATCCATCCAGAACAAGTAGGATTCATGAGAGGGGAGATCATCTTCAGATCACCTCCGTAAACTGTCCCACGTCATCTCCGTATCCAGGGACTCAGATGTTATTTCGGGTCTCTTGTCCCTGGATGCGGAGAAGGCATTCGACAGCGTAAATTGGCAGTTCCTGTTTGAGGTCATGCATTGACTGGAGTTTTTGCCTATTTATATTAAGTGGATCTCATCCCTATACAATCACCCAACTGCCCGCATTTACGGTAGTGGGATTTTTTCCTCCCCATTCCCATTGTTTTTCGGATACCAGACAAGGATGTCCCTTGTCTCCTCTTCTCTTCAATATATACTTGGAACCACTTCTTTGCAATTTCAGACTTAATCCCAGAATTCAAGGTGTGCAGATTGGGAACCAGGAGATGAGGTTATCCGCATATGCAGATGACATCCTCCTGCATCTCCGATACCTTCGAGACTCCTTCCCGGTGGTTTTGGGAATAATAGAAGATTACAGTAAAGTGTCCAACTATAAAATAAATATAGGGAAAACTATAGTTTTCCCATTAAATAGGAATCTACAAAAAGCTGACATTTCAGATATGGGCCTTCAATGGAGCCAACATACTCTAAATTATTTAGGTATTATTTTGGCTAGAAGTGAGTCCAAAATAATCCAAATTAATTTGGACTCACTCATTCAGGACATAAATCAAGATCTAAACAGATGGCGGAAACTCCCTATGTCACCATGGGGTCTCAAAAATTAATTAAAATGAATGTCCTTCCCAGGATATTCTATCACTTGAATATGCTCAACTGCTGGCTCCCACTAGAATGGTTCTCTAAGATACACTCGATTATATCGGAATTCATTTGGAAGGGAAAAGTTCCCCGATGAGCTTATCATAAATTGGAAGCCCCTAAAGGTACTGGAGGGTTACAATTGCCTCATTTTGGAATATATTATTGGGCTAGTAATGTCAGTAAATACTTAAAGTGGTTGCTGAAACCAGAGGAGAAAAAGACACTACTCTACGTTCCTTCATGGGTGAATCTGGAAATAGGTCTAATCAAAGAGGCAGGCCTTGACCCTATTGCACTTTTCTATTGCAATCAAAAATGTCTCCCCAAGAAACTGACACTCACTCCAATAGCCACATCTCTGAAAATTCATACTCAGTTATGTTCTTTTATCAAATACTCCCGAGCAAAAGCCAAAGTCAACGCTTTGTAGTAACCAATTTAAAATCGGAGGCAAAGTGATTTCTGATGCTTGGATTCCTTAAGCTGGGAGGAATAAGGGTCAGAGATTTACTTCAGGAAGGAGGTGTGGGTCAGTGCAGTCAATTCTGACACATTACAGGGTGGGCCTAATCAAATATTTAAGGTCTATCAGAAAAGACATTTATTAGCCCCAAAGGAGAGTTTAAAACAGGATCAATCCCTGAAGAATTTTTTGAATCCCTGGCCACAATAGTTTGGGAACAACACTCAGTATCTAGATTGTACCCACTTCTATTTGATCAAGCATATGCAGGACGGATAGTAAATCCCAGATACTGGGAAGAACAGTTCCCTGAACGGACATCTGACTGGCCCACTCTCTGGCATAATACCTACAGATATATTACCCAAGACCGACATAGTCTGATGCAATATCAATTACTAAATAACCTATTTTGGACCCCAGTCCAGCTTCACAAAATAGGCAGAATTCCCAGCCCTAAATGTAATAGATGTCAACAAGATGAAGGCACCCTCCGCCATATTTTCTGGGATTGTCCACCAGTGAAGACTTTATGGCAAAAGATTAAATCCAAAGTGGACCCCCTGCTTGGTATTGAAGAATACTTCATTCCTGAAATCTGCTTAATTGGGGACTACAGCAGAATAGAGGTGAAGCTTAGAAGATATTATATGGCCGCCATATCCTCCTCGCTCAAAAAGGTAGTATTAAGGCATTGGCTTGATGATATCCCTTTAACCTACCTTGAATGGCTTCGGGAATTGTTATTCAATTTGAACATGGAGAAAATGGGGACCAGCCTGAGAAATTGCCTGCCAAGGTATTCCAAAATATGGGAGTCCTTCCATCTTTGTATTTACTTCAAGCACCTATTAATCTCCTTTTAATGTTACTGGATAATTAGTGGGTATTGAATTCACCTAGCATGGAGTTGTGATTGTTTTCAGTCGTGTGATACATTTACAAGGATTTGTATAACTGAAACTATGCAAGAACGGGAGGGATGGGATGGGAGGTGGAGGGAGCAAGTTGTGAACACTAATTTACTATAAGACCTTTGATAACATTGTATGCTGTGCACCTTGCTCTGTTATGTGGAAAATAATAAACCTGAATTAAAAAAATAAAGAATATTTAGAAGTGGAGAAAGGGGCCACCCCTGTCTTGTACCTCTGAAGAACTTATTAGGTGAGGATAGAGTATCATTTCTAAGAATTTCGGCTCAGGGAGATTTGTACAGCATGGCCACCCATTCTCGAATTTTAGGCACAAACCCATATTTTTTAAGGACAGCAAACATGAATGGCCATGCCACTCAATCAAAGGCCTTTTCCACATCCAGTGCAAGAATGCCCCGATCACCACCCCTTTTCCGTGAAGACCAACTATGTACAATATTAAGGATCCTTCTGATATTATGTTTGGCCTACCTGCCCTTAACACAACCTCCCTGGTCCAGGTGACTAAGCTGTGCCAGGACCCCTCTGAGTCTCATAGCCAATAATTTTGCCAAGATCTTTCAGTTAGCATTTAACAGAGAAATGGGTCAGTATGACCCACATTTTACAGGGTCCTTGCCTGGTTTGGGTAAAACTGTAATGGTTTCTAGGGTCTGGGACTCCGGCAAAGTTCCCATCTCCAGCACCTCCAGAACCATCAAAAATATCAAGTGCCTCAAGTCAGGCCAGAAGGTTTTATAGAATTCCAGAGGAATTCCATCCAGGCCTGCTGCCTTGCCCACATTGGAAGACCAGACAGCCTGTCAGATCTCAGTAATGTTAATCAGGAAACCCGACTCCGCTGCTGTCTTAGATTCTAAAGTTTTTAGGGGGATATCATGTAGAAAGGCTTCAGGGGAAGACCCTCATGGGACTTCTGAAGTGTAGAGGGATTGATAGAAGGACTGGAAAGTTTTGTGTATGCAGTTTTCATTAGTGGTAACCTTCCCATCCAATCACTCCAGCTCTAAAATTTGCCTCACAGCTCGTTTTTGTTTCACTAGCCATGCAAGCCATTTGCCTGCCTTGTCACCCTCAAAATAATTCCCAGCCTTATTGATCATTAAACTGCGTTCAATATTTCTGGAGGAAAGCTGATTAAGTTTTTCCTTGAGCCTACAAAGCTCCCGCAGATCAGCATCCCCCTTCCCAGCCATAAGTGCACTTTCCATGGCCCCAACCCTGGCCTCCAGGGCCCTCTCCTCCCAGAATTCTTCTTTTTGCTTGTGGGCAGCATATAATAAAGTGACCCCCCCCCCACCATAAACTTTCAAGGTTTCCCAGGTGAGCACCGCTGCTGTATCCTCCACCTTATAATTCAACAATTCCTTAATGGCAGCTGACATCTGGTCCTTGTAAACCCTATCTACCAATAAAGTGGGATCCAGATGCCACTGCTGTCTCGGCGGAGGGTCCTCTGAGAGGAGCATCTCCACCTCCAAACGGGCATGGTTTTGTATACAAATTGGCCCATACAAAGCTGTCGTGAAATTTCTCAGGAGGTCCGGGGACAGGAGGGCCATGTCACTTCTAATATATATTTTGTGTGTGTGGGAGAAGAAGAAAGAGAATTCTTGCCCAACCGTGTGAAAATGATGCCAGAACTCCACTAACTTTCCCTCCCTCGCAAGTCTCCTAAGTGCAGTTACACTCTTAGGTGGAGGGCGTACTCTAGAACCTGAATGCTCCAATATTGGATCCCAAAATGTTTTGAAGTTCCCTCCCAAGTATAAACTATCCTTTGAGGGGGAAACTACCAATGTGAGTTTATGAAAAAAATCTGGATTGTCAAAACTGGGACCATAGACCAAAACGAAGCTAAACCTCTTACACTCCATCACTGCTTCCACTAATAAATATCTTCCCTGGGGGTCAGTGAGTGACAACACTATTTGTACCCACAGGCCTGGCTGAAGCCATACCACAACCTCCCTGGTCTTTTAGGTAAAACTATTCTCCACTAAGGTACTACCCCCCCATGACCTGGCCAATTTATCAGACTCTTCTCTAGTGAGATGTGTTTCTTGTAACAGACAGACATCCCCCTTAGCCTTTCTAAAATATGTTAGACTCCTTTTCCACTTCACTACATTCTTAAGATCATTGACATTCCATGAAATGACTTTTAAATGACACATAAACAGTTAGGTCATTTTATATGGACTCCTAGGAAGTAACTGCTTAAACATACTCTTCAAGCTCCTTCCTTTCCCTGCAATGCTGGATATCATGTTTTACAACTATTAGGAAAACCAGAAACAAATAGACAACTAGAAACCCTCAACAAACACAGAACAATTCCCCTTCCCCCTGAAACCTTTTGCAACCCTCCTCCCAAGTCAGGAGCTTACCTGGGGATCCTGCTGCCTCCCCAGGGCTCCTGCAGCCAGTACCAAGTTTCTTGCTCCCTCGGCCCACTCTTGGACTGCTGCCAGGGCCAGGGAGCAGATTAACTTTGATGCAGCGCCTTAAGGCACCTGAGTGGTGTGGCTGGCGAGCCGCTTGCCTCCTCGCTCCCCTGGCCCGTTTCTGGACTGCTGCCAGGGCTGGGGAGTGCTCCACACAGATGTGGTGCCTCCACACACCTGAGAGAGAGAGAGAGAGAGAGAGAGAGCGGAAAGTGAGCTACCAGTGTGCTTGCTTCCTCACCCCCGAACTGCTGCACAGTGGGGTGGGGAGCACAAAGAAAGGCTGCAGATGTTCTTGGTACCTCATGCTCCCACCAATAATGCAGCAGAAGCACCACTTGCAATTCCTCTCCCCAGCCCCATCAGACTGCAAAGGGGCCCGGGGGGTACAAAAAAAATTAATAACTTTAAAGGGAGCTCATAAAATGGAGCTTCCGATGGGGCTCCTGTCCCCACAAAGTGCCCCTGGCCATAGTGACCACCAGAAGAGACCAGGAGTCCTAGCCATGTAGCCAGATGCTGCCAAGACTGTGCACTTTTTTATAATGGACTTAAATGACAAGATCTGTATGGGGCAGCCATATTGGATGTGGTCTGCCTGAAGACAACAAGGAACCCTATTGATAGCTGCAGAACAGCCAATCAGGGCGTGGAGCTCGTGACTCTTGTGGACCAATGAGATGTCGTAATTCAAACTAAACATTCTGGGGTTGACAGTTTGACTCTTGGTCTGTTGTTGTGAGTTTCTGTGGAGAAACAACTGATTTTTGCCAGCTCCTGCTGCTGTTACAGCCAAAACTGGAGAGGTTTGTGCCAAAACAAACTGGGGTTCTTCTGTAAGAGTGTTTGAAGAGAAACAATTTTTTTTCTGACAGCTCCTGCAGCTGTCACAGCCTAAAACCATTTAGTTTGTGTCAAAATGAATGAGCTGTTGCCAACTGCCTGGTAAATCCCAGACAAAGGGGGATTTACCGCATCTGGACTGAACTGCTGTGTTTTAGCAATCAAGATTTCTGAGTCGGCTGAAAGAAGTATTTCTTTGTGCTTAGGTGAGGCGAAAAATCCACTGCCTCACCATCCTGTTACAAGAGACTGTGATTTCTGCCAGGGGACCTGAGCTCTGAGGTCCTGCCTATCTGTCCAACTGCCCACCTGCCTACCTGCAAGGTGGGTGAAGACAAGTCTCTCTGTGGGGTGAAGACAAAGGCCTGCCTACCTGTCGAGGTGTGTGAAGACAAGTCACTTATTGGGGTGAAAATAACTGCCTGTCTACCTGTCGAGGTGGCGAAGACAACTCCCTCTGTGGGGTGAAGAGGATCAATGTCCAGATCCACGCCAGTTCCACCTGTTCTTCCCAAATGCCTGCAATGGGAGATGTCCCCCAACTCCTGCATCATCTGTTCACCAAGAGGTCATGAGTACTGGGTTTTACTCAAACCAATACTTTTCTTACTGTTCAGCTAGCTAGCTAGTTAACTTGTCATCTGAGCTTCCTGCACGACCTTAACTAAGCCCACAACAACAGTTACAGCCAGGATAAACTATATATCTACATCCACTGGTGTAGTTTATAACTTGCAGCTGCAGCATCCAACCATTGCAGTGGTGCTGCACCCAGTGCCTACTCGTCACAGTCCTGCAACTCCTCGGTGTGTGCACATAAAGTATTTGGGAGCTCCCACAGAAACTGTGGGGTTAACTGGTGCACCAGTGGAAGGGGGAGAGGAAATGGGACAGGGAATGCTGGATTGTCATGTACTGTGGTATCTAATTATTTTGCCTGTTTACAGTATTAATCATAAGCTTGTTGTTGAATGTTTTACTACCCTTTGCATCCCATGTTCCTTATTTTACTGTAATTGCTGAATTATTTGTGTTATTGTATAGTGTAATATTTATATGCTTAGAGTGATACGTTTGGGGGGGATTGTGTATTGTTCTACCTATCACCAAGGGAGGGGGCTGCATTTTATTCCCTGTGAGGAAGCACCCTGGCTGTAAACCGCTATAAGGATCCCCACAGGTGGAGGCACCGCGCCACTTGCCAAGCCAGTTATAACCAGGAACAGGTGCCAACTTATATCGCTTAGGCAGTACCACTTTTGAGTGGTTGTGTAGACAGAAAGAGAGGTGGTTACAAAATTGGAGGCTACTACTGGGATTTGGGGCATTTCTGCAGCACCCCTCTTTTTAGTGGGAACAGTCTGGTGGTCCACCCCCCCCAAAACAAATTTCAGAGTTACGATGGATCACATCTCATTACTAGACTGGTGTAAGGGTGTGGAAATTGATCCAAAAAAAGCAATTTTGTAACAAAGGATCCCTGAAGCAACCCCAAGGGACTGTGTTGAAAGTGTCATAGGCAGCATAAAATGTTTGAGAAAAGTGACTGTACGTGGGAGGATTTACAGTTCTGCTCAGCAAGCATTTCATATTTTGATGGAGTGTGGAGAGGATGTTGATCCTTCCAAAGTGCCTGATCAGCTCCATGCTGATGGAGACCCCAGCCCGTGGGTCTTAATCACCCATGCAAGCCTAGATCCTCCTTCCGAGGACCCTAAAGAACCAGGTGACTATGAAAATAAATTACACTCTCTGTTAGCTGCTGAGGGAAAGACTGTTCAAGATATTAGAGCAATGGTCCAAGAAAGTAGCCCGGCAAAGACAAAACCTACTGGTGAACCCCGAGTAGGAGGACATGACTGGTGTCCTTACTTGGTCTCTGATGGAGAGGGAGCTGTGGTTATTGACACTATCCAGCCGGCTTTCATAACGACACTCACTTTTTGCTGATGGTCCCTTCTAGCCGTTCTGTGTATTAAGAGCTGTACAGAGGAGTTCAGACTGTGGGGCCCTAATGTATATTTCCAGATGAAGTTTAAGTGAGTGGCCTCGCTTTGTGAAGCAGAGTAGGAACAGGTGAGGGTCACGTTCCCTCCTGAAGGTAAAAAAATGTTTTCAGGGCTCTGGCTGACACTGTTGTTCTCAGAAGAAACTGAAAGTAAATGAGAGAAATAAATCATCACAGACACGTAGACAACAATACACCCACCCTGCAGACAGAACAACAGCCCCTGTACCAATAAGAGCCTGACAAAAAGCAGGTCATTAGCAGTCAAAGGGTGCAGGGTCATTAATCGTGTATTACTCGTTGGGGCATTGTGGAGGGGGAACTGTCAGACAAACCTTTGCAGAACTAGTAAGTCCATGGAGAAAGAAATAAAGGTGCATATGAATTCAGCAACCACAGAGTTTCAAGTGTTGCACACATTTCTTTGCAAGGTCATTGGATTATTTCCCACCCTCTGAAGGCTTCTGCTCCACCCATGTTTCTGTCTCCGTCCAACCTCTATATCTGACATGTGGATACAATGAGTAATGAGTTTCAAGTAAGAAAGCAAAAAAAAAAATCATTATTACTGTATCTTATATGGAGACGTGGGGTGCAAAGGTCAGGAAGGAAATGCAAGCTCTCTCTTAATTTATTAAAAGTTTTTGTTAGTATATCAGACAATGTTTATGGCTCCCAGGATGGTACCTTGCAACAATGTACTGCTGCTTATACTTTTGTCATGCCATTCTACACATTCTTTAGGGAGTTACAGTATTTTGAATGAACATTGGCCCACATACATTTTGCAAAGTACTGCCATCCTGATGTTTCAAGGCATTTTTGTGTAAATTGTTTTTGCTGTTAAAGCTGGAAATTTTCCTTTCCCCAGCCAGGAAAAAATGCAGACCAAATTTGACAGGCCCTTTTCACATTTATTACACATCTTGTAAATATCAGACTGAAGGTCTGCAAACAACCTAGGCAGCACAACGAGAACTACTGTATCTCAAATAGTAATAAATAGCATTCAGTTAAACGCTGGTATAAATGATTCAGTGTTGGGGACAAATCATTATAATCATAAACTATGTTTTAAAGCAGAAATGTATGTTTACTGGACAGCAGTGTGAACTGTAACTTAAAAAAAATCCTAATAACAACTAGAGCATAACAGAAGGCTTTGTATATAAAATATTCCAAGTGGCAAGCAGACTATTTTAAAACTAAAATTGAAATTGTTAGAGAACTAGTTTGTTGCATGTAATTACTTCTAATATTAATGATTTCATCACAGAGCTGACAACTGGTTTGCAATTCATTGCATACTGGATAAGAAATTTTAACATTTAGAATTAGCAGCTCATTGAAAATGGGTTTATTAAACTGAGTAACACCTCAGTATCAATGAGCTCATGTTAACATTTAATGCTGACTATACCATATTGTTGTGTCATGCAATGATTCTGTTACCATATTCTGTACAGTATGCCAACCTGAACTTGTGATCTGAAAAATATGTTCACAATCTAGAGAAAGTGATAGTAATGGGGGGGTTCTCATCTACTCAGGAGGACATAAGGATATTAAACTGCCCTTTCATTTCATGCACAAGATACCGTCTCCTATCAAATAGTCATGAACTACGGATCCACGACAGTCAACTGACAATTTTGTTGTTGACCGACATTACAGCAATGCCTTTATGTCGACCACATTTCCGGTCGGCATAAAGGGAGTCACTTCAAACAGTGTTTTCTTCAGGGGGCTTCCCCTTCCCCCCATGAACCCCCTGCTAATAAATTAATCAATTCTGCGTAAGAGTTGCTTCAGGTAGAGAGTGCAATACCCCCAGAAAGCAGTGCCAGGGTCCCACGCTGACACATCAGTGACCTGGCACTGTTGTCACTTTAGTGTCAGTCGTGGTAAAATTGCCGCCGTATCAACGGCATACCATGAACTTCTACCATTTGCAAAGGGAGCTGTTCAATGCGCAGGTCTGTCAGCACCACTATCTTGGGAATGGCAGACTGTGGTGCAGCGATAGTGCAATGAGAGCTCTGAGTATTCTTTTACTTGCTCTCGCCACACTGAGCAGCCGTATCGACTCTGACTAGAGTTTGTTAGATACAGTTCTCAGTGGAATAAGAAGGTGGTGGGGGACTTCTACTTGTGGATGGGGGAAGATTACTTACTTGGTTGTAGGGTGGAGGAGAGTGGCATGGGTGATAGAGGGTGTCTAAAGGTGGGGGGGTTATTTTGACTTGGGTTGGCACTGTAGATGACCCATTTGAGCTATTTCAGATGAGATAGATAATTCTCTCATGCCTGTTTGTTAGTTCCTGTGTATAAGACGATACCACAACCTGTGTGTACTATGTGTACTGTAAATTATTTTTCTTGTATCTTTGTAATTACTTGTCCAACTGGACGTTTGTGAAAATGGGCATTTTTGCTCACATACTATCCAATATAAAATCAACTTGATTGATTGATTCATTCATTAATTGATTGATTGATTGATTGCTCGATTGATGAACCACTGGAATTGGGCAACTGGTGGCCACAAAACTTTAAACTTTATTTTTTTATAAAATAACATGCTCCCAGTGCTAGGGTTGGACATCGAGGTGGGGGGGTGGACATTTTCAAAGGAGGTGCACCGACGCATCTCAAGAAATGCACTGCAGCATGATATTCAAAGGGATGAGATGTCGTGCATCTCTGGCTGCACCAAATGCAGTGATAATGTGTGCAGCGCATCTTGAGGCATGCCCATGAATATGCAGTGCATATCCATATTCAGCAAAGATGTGCAGTGCAGCTGCCCACGCATCATGCAGATGTGCTGTACAAAGTTAGGCATGGAAGAACCATGTCAAATTCCTGGCCTCCTATAAGCGGGCTGCTGTCCTGCACACAACAGCACAGCAGCCGCCAGCCCCTGTAGCCCAGTGGCAAACCCACTGTCTATAGCACTGTGCCCCTACATCAACAAACACCCCCAACATATAGTGTCCCCCATCATGCCCCATCCCACCAAGGTCAGGAGTAACCCTGCACTTGTAGTCTAATGGACCCCCCTCCCATCCCAGAATCATGATCGCAATGATATTAAATAAATAAAAAAAGTGCCCTGGAAGTCCAGTGGAACCCACCCCCATCCAATAACCCTGATCACAGTAACAGACCCCATATCCAATTTTCTATAGTGTAATGGTCCCCAACCCCACCACCCTCTCAGGCACCCTCATCCCACCCCACTCCTCCATCCCAGCATGGCCAGTTAGCCAGCGAGCAGCACAGCCCTCTGCACACCTCCATGGCTGTCCACCAACTGAACAGTCATTGACAGTATACAGTATAGACTACACCCATTGTACACCATCCGGGGGAGTGGCCCATAAAAACAGGAACTAGCACCTGTCTCAGCCTGCTGGAGGACAGTTGCCTAGTTCCCCCACACCACAGTCCCTCTAGGGCACTGCTCCTACCCCTCCCCAGCCCTGCATACCACGGAGGACCCCCTAGGAATGCAATCCCTTTCATCTCCCCTCCCCCATGGACAGGGCCTCAGAAGGGATAAGCTGGACTTTCTGAGGACACAGGGAAACCTGGGGAGTCAGATAGCAGGAAGCATCAGTGAAGGGCGAGACTGGAGGGCAGACAGGGACATTGAGGAATCAGAAGTAGAGGGAGGTCAGGGCTGCAGGGAAAGGTACAGAAACAATTACTTAGAGTTTGTCATATTTAAAAATAATTAAATACTGTAAGGAAAATAACAGATTTGTTAGAACTGTTTATTTGAAGTTGTTTGGTTTATATTGTCAATAGATCGGTAATAGCACTGTCTACGTCTCACTTGGTGTATTACAGGAAAACCTGAACAAGTTGACAACTAACGTAAAGAGCACACATCCACTCTTTGAGCGTTGTCTGATTCCCAATGAAACAAAAACACCAGGGGCCAAAATTCAAGATGACTTACGCATGGTGCAAGGTGATTTAAGCCAGACCTCATGGTGTACATTGCACCTTGCTCCATGAGATACGCAAGTCATGATTCCAAGATGTGGCTTGTGTCATGCTGCATGCGGGTTGCAGCAAAGGTGGGCTACGCCACCGACTATACCTGCAACCCACTGCGGCATGGCACAAGAGTGGTTATGGCAGCAACTGTGCCCTATTCCAAAAGGGCAGCTGCTGTCACCTACCTATGCAATTCCTAGACCCACTATGGCACTGTGAAGTTTGGCCAGCATGGAGGTGGTCTAAGGGGTATCCGTCCATGCTAATTGATGGATACCCACTCCACAGCACTGCGGGACACACATAGCCCTTCTCCATGTACACCCAGCTCTGACATGCCCCCACCATGAATGTCGGGAACCCCTCGGGGTCCATTTTTCACAGTGCCCCCCGAACACCTGTGCCAGCCCCCCAATGCCCCCAGGTGCTTGTAGTGGTGTTCCGATGTGGGGGGCACGCCAGGGGAAGTTATCTGTGAGCCATGACTTGCAGCTCCCAGGTCCATTGTGCCATTCCTGTGGCACTAGCCTGTGGCTGCCGCAAGTCACGGGACATAGGTGCTGGGGTCCCTGCCTGTTTTGGAATACGGCACAGGGTCCCCAGCATATCATAGCTTGGTGCAACTCACATACCCCCACAAGCTGCACCATGCATCTTGTATTTGGGCTCCAGGTAGTATACTATACAGATTATTTATGAGCCTGGGAAGGACAGCAATAACAAATGTGCAATAGCCCCAGCTGATGACCATGGGATTAGTGCATCATGGGAAACCTGGGTTCACTGCTAATCTAGCTTCCTCTGTTGGGCTTAGTAAAAGTGAAGATTATTATGGAGGCAGCATGCTCAGGCACCTGGGGGTGATGAGGCTTGTAGCTGATCTGCTGAATGAGCACCTCCTTCAGGGGGATTTAGGTATCATTTGTTCACTATGGATGATCAGAGAGCATCCTGCACTCCACATCTAAGGTACAGTGTAGGCTGGACAGCTGGAGGTGGGACTAAAACCATCAAGACAAATGCAGTCTGTGGATGTCTGGATGACACCCAAGGCCCATCCTATGCACACATAACCTACAGTTACACTGGGCCTCTACAACCACATCTGACACATTGGATCATGGTGGAGTGGGTGGTGTCTCTTTGCACAGGAGAAGCAGCAGGACTACACATGTAGTGGGAGCAGACCTAAAAGGTCACAGTATGCTACAGTGTTATCATAGCAACTAGAGACCTATGGAGTAAAAGTAATGCAGACCCCACTGAGGAGATAAAATGTTTCAGCAATAAAAAGCAAATCTACAATATCTAACTCACAGTTTGTCTGTTTTAGGTATAATGGACAATGAGATGCTTACACACCAGCTTAGATATAATGATGTCCTGGAAGGCATCAGAAATTGCAGGAAGGGATTCCCAAGGATGATGATCCATGTACAGATGTTGCAAAATAAAATGCCACCCATGAAATTGCTGCAAAATCAGCAATTTCGCCGCACAAAATATTTCTCAAAATTCCGCTGTTCCACAAAATATTTCACGGGGCACAAACTTGCCAACTTTTGCAGTGAAATTTCACCTAAATATTGTGAACTTTCTCCCACAAGCACCGGCAAAATGTTGCCATGCAATGCAGCACCAGTCATTTCATCTGCCAGGAGGTACAGCACCAAAGGCACCCTCCTGGGAGACTATCATTTTTGCAGGTGGCTTTCCTCCCCTTGCACCCCCCCACGCGGGGGGGCAGCTTCTCCTCATGCACCCCCAAAACTAAATATAACCTCCTTCAGGGTGGGCATGTCCCAGAGGGGCAGAGGGGGTAGAAACAGAGTGCAGGCAAAGGGCGACAGGAGTGAGGGGTGATCTAAAATCAAGATCACACTCTCCACTGTCGGCCTGGTTGCGGCGACAAAATTGCCATGATCAGATGTGCTAGTCAGCTTGATGGGATATGGTCCTGCTCTAATAACAGATGCAGGGGATTCTGGGATTCCTGGCCAGAGCAGATGTCAGAGTGGGAGTCAGCCAGATCAGCCAGACAGAATATAATATACTGCAGTAAATAGTAAGTTAGAAAAATGTTTTTGTAGACAAAGTGTAAATTGGGACCAGTTCCACACTTGGTTGTGGGTTCTTAGTGCTGTTTCCCTTTAATATATAGCTATGTCTGCTGCATCTCTCAGCAGCATTTGACACCGTGGACCATGAGGTGTTACTGGACTGACTAAGGAACTGGTGTGGACTAACTGGCAATGTCATCAGCTGATTTAGATTCTACCTCATGGGTAGAGTGCAGAGGGTGACAGTGGGGTTATCCTTGTCTAGCCCCTATGTTGTGGAGTTCTACAAGGATCAGTACTGTCATCTCTGTTGTTCACGGTGTACATGTTGCCATTAGGAGACATTATCAGGTGGTATGGGCTGGGTTTTCATTGTTATGCCAATGATACCCAGCTGTACTTGTCTTGTGCATCTGGAAACCAGATGGCAGCCTCCACCTGCCTGGACCAGATCCAGAACTGGATGGCTCAAAACTGGCTATGACTCAACCTGGACAAGACAGAGGTACTGGTAGCAGATCCTGGACATTGGTGGGATGGGGGAGAGTTGGGAATGATCCTGGTTTGGTACTGGGAGGTATTCCCTTGATCCCCTCTATTCGGGTTAGGGGCCTGGGCGTGGTCGTTGATGATGGTCTGAAACCTTGACAATCAGGTGTAGGCCATCATCCAAAGTAGCTTTACCATCTCAGGAACATTGCCTGGATTCAGGCCCTGATACCAGCTGATGACATTGTCACTCTAGTGCATGCCTTCATCATGTCTAGGTTAGGTTACACAATGCTCTCTCTTGGACTATCTGGAGGAATCTCAGATATCTGCAGCTGGTGTAAAATGTGGCAATCAGGTTGTTGACTGGTGCTGCCAGATTTGATCATGTCACCCCTGTCGTCCAATGACTGCAGTGGCTGCCAATAAGATGAAGGATTGCCAACAAGGTTGGATTACTGATCTATAAACCCTTGCATGGCCAGGGACCAGACTATCTGCAAGACCTCCTGGTTCCTCACTGCTTGCCTTGCGCTCTCCGTTCCACCGAGGGTTGCCTCCTGGTGGTTCTCAGGGCTAGGTTGTGGCAATCTGGAGATGGTGTTTTCTTCATTGCTGTACCAGCTCTGTGGAATTCACTGCAAATCCATCTGAGGGAGGCACCATTAGTGGCATAAAACATTTTTATTTAATCAAGCCTAAGATTTATATGATACATAATTTCTGACTGTCTGATAGTATACTGACTGCCATGTTTTATATGACAAATAGATAGGTTCCCTCAGTACTTTGGAAGCCAGTGAGCTTCATCCCCCTTCCCCTTCTCTTCGGCTGCAGTGGTGGCAGGTACTGACTAGTGTGTGGACAGTGTGTAAAAGGACACTTCTTTATCCTGAATTTGGTCAGAGAGACTCTGTAGATTGTTTCATTTCTTGCTTTTTTATTATTACATGCTCACTGTATTCATGCTATTAGTGCAGGTGCTTTATGTGGGTACTTGTAGCCTGCTGGGTTGTGGGTAGTAGTCGGGGGAGCTTTAAGAGGCTGAGGTTTAGCTGTTTAAGAGGCTGACTGTAGCTGTGTTAGCCTGCTGTGTACATAGCTGTTTTAGCCTGCTGTGTTTAGAGTTGTAACTGTTAGTCTTGCTGTGTCATAAAGAGGTACTGAGTTATTATGTGCATGCGACAGAATGCGTACTAACTGTTATGTTGTCTGATATCTTGAATTTATTGTTCTGTGGGGTGTCACAAACCCACTCAGCAGGTCAGGCCCTCTACTCCCAAAGTGCCAATCTCTGAGTGTAGTCTTGTAAACAGTTAACAGAACAAGGTAATCCTCTTGTCTGTTTTTGTGGTTTCAAACCAACCTTTGGTCTCAAGTCTTGGAGGGATTCAAACTGTGAACCTCTTGTTAGAATACCCAATGCACAGGCTCAGATATTTCTGTCTTCGAGGGGCCAGATATCTTTGCCTATGGGCACCTAATCAGGTGTAGAAAAATGAACCCTTAAAACTCAAATAAAGACCTCAGATTATTCTTACCTTTTTCCAGTTTGGTATCACCATACAAGCTTATGCACAGTGTCTGCTGTAACCATATATACTCCACTGACAAAAGGAAAGAAATTCAAAGACAGACCAAGTAAACTCTAAAATTAGAGTTTTACTAAAATAGATAAAAATATGTAACATATAAAATACAGAACTATTAGATCACAAGACATACAAATCTCTTAAAACAGGTTTTAACAGTGCAATTCCTATTACAGTAATTAGATTTTCTCTCTCTCTAAATACCTGCTTAAAGTGCTCACAGATGTTTCTTGGTCAGAGTCTAGATAAAAGTGTCTCTGTGTAGTAAAATAGAATATTCCTTAAAGCAAACTGTATTTGCCAGCTCCTTTGTGTGAGGTCCTCTAGCTCCTCCTCTGTCAGAATATATAAAAAAATATCTATACAAAAACAGGATGCCTTTTCAAAGTATTAAATTCTGTAATCTTCAGCACAACTGATGTTCTTCAAATGACTCTCTTTGGTCTTATGATAAGCTTCCCCCTTCCAGGACATGAAAGCATCTTTATGATTTCGCACCAGTGTACTAAACCTGGTTTCCTCCTCTAAGCGTTACAAAGTTTATGATTTTCCTCTTTAGCAAATACAGCTATAATTAACTTAGAAAAGTCTGCAATTAGCTTCTGACCTTCCATGTAACACCTTGTATCTAAAACCTGAGTGTGTGTGCGTGTGTGTGTGTGAGATCTCACATGCTGTTTCAGCATTTCTCATGGGAGACAGTCCATACACATTTTTATATTACAAAAAATGATCATGCAATAGTCAGAACTGGCTGTTCACATCACAGGGGGCTCTGCCCACCCCTACAGGGGGCTCCACCCCTGGGCCTCCCCCACAAAGGATTCCAACTCCAGTGGGGTCCAACTTGGAGAGCATACAGGTCCGGGTTTCGCCATAATGCCGTACGCTATTAAGTGTACAACATTATGACCCGGTGCAGTCGCAAGAGTGCTGTAGCCACTTATTTACTTGTTTCAATATGAATTTGATATATTTGACTTCACAGCCGAAGCCCTGCCAATGGTAGTGTATATCACCTATCTGTCCCATCCCCACCTAACCCCTTCTCATTCTATTTCCCACCCTGACCCTGCCATTGTTTCCTTGCTGACCTTTTAATCCCCACGTGCCTCCATGTAATCCCTTGTTCCTTCCTTTGTATTACAGGCAGATTCTCCTCAGTACTTTGGAAGCCAGTGACCTTCATCCCCTCCTCCCTCTTCTCTCTGGCTGCAGTGGCAGCAGCATCTGTATTTCCAAGGCAGGTACTGATTAGCATGTGGACAGTGTATAGCCTGCCACTGCTATCATGATGGCTGCCCCACCCACCTTGGGTGGGCATTTCTTTTATAGGAAGCAGTGGTTACATGACTGCATCATGTGAGCATTGGCCATATTTCTATCTCCCCAAATCCCCTTTAACAGCTTATACTGCCAAGCCACTAGGGGATGCTGAGATCTTCCACTCAGTTCTAAATAAAAATTGTGGTACCCTGTCCCTCAGCTTACCCTGTCTCTCTCTTTTTCCCCATTCACCCCTGCCACCAGCCCTCTTAGCAAGTCTCCTCCACCTCTCCTTCTACTTTTTCTTCATGGGACTCAAACCCTTGCTTGTGTTTTCCAGCCCATTTAGAAGCCTGCAACTCTGTCCATTAGGCCACCCAGCCTGTCAATAACCCCACCTAGTGTGATCTGCTTGTACCTTAGTCTTCCTCTCTACACTTGGTGCAGCCCATTGGCTGTTTATCCAGCACTCAACAAACCCTGCATAATTGCCAACTGTCTTAAAGGCACAGTGCACCTAATTCCTAGCAATTAGCTCAAGCAATTTCTACAGCATGCTGACCGCATTAGTAACCTTATTTGTCTTATGCCCCTCTTTGGTTCCATATACTGAGCCCATGCCCTTATCTACCCCTTATATACCCTGTCTTCTTCTGCTTCTTCTAGCTGGGGACATTGAATCAAACCCCGGGCCTTTAAATTCCACCTGCAGCCCCTCACCAAATAGTGGCCTCAGCTTCTACCACATAAACACTAGAAGTCTCCTACCTAAACTAGATCATATAAAGGCACGGGTATCGCTAAAGTCCCCTCACATCCTATGCATATCAGAGACCTGATTCTCCTCCAGGATCTATAACACCTCATAGAGATCTCTGGCAATTCACTAAATCATCAGGACATGGGTAAATGTGGAGGTGGCATTACCATTTGCATATGCAAATCCCTCCCTTACTCAGTCATCCCCCAGGAGGCCTCCCTGTCTTCCTATGAGCTGCTACTCATCAAACTGACCCTCCCATCCACATCACCCATGGAGTCTGCTATTTCTACACAAAGCCAGACCCTCTTTCATTATCACTAGTCTGGACACCATTACCTCTACAGTTCAATCTAGTGAGCGTCTTCTCATGGGCATTTTAACCTCAGTTGGCTTGCCCCCAATCTAGAACTGTTACTTAGAAGATAGAGGCCCTCATTCTTAGCCAGCTCAAAACTTATCCGACCAGGTTAAATCCCCACTCCAATAACCACTCTCCCATAGACTGGGTTTTAACATTCTACCCTCTCAGGTATTCCTCTACAGGAATCCTCCCCAATGCTTTAGTGATCACTGCATCACCTACTGCTTCAGAAATTCCTGCCCCACATGTTCCCTCCCTAAGTATATGTTGTTCTGCCCCCTAAGATCATTCAACAACCAAGCACTTCTGTCAGACCTTTTCCTGGCAGACTGGTCTGGGATTTTCACTGTACCCAATGTTGACTTTAGCAGCCTTCACTAGCATCTTCCTAAATACTTGGGATACTCATGCTCCCCAAAAAACTTATGTCTCAGTTGTAAGCATCTCCCCTGGGTTACCCCCAACTTGATTAACCTCTTTGAAACCAGAGATCATGCTTGGAGCACATACAGAACATCCTCCAACGCTGCTGATTTACAAGATACAGAGCCCTAGAAATGCATGCACCAAGGTAGTGCATGAGCCAAAGTCATATTTTTCAGAAACCAAATTGGACGACAGTAGCACAACCTCTGAAGAGTTCTGGAAGATACTCCACTCCCTACAAGGCTCTTCCACCATTCCGCCTCCCCTATAGTCTTAGGCCCTAACAACCCTGACCCCAGTTCAGCAGCCTCCTCCATAAACCTCATTTTTACCATCTGTGCTCTACTGGCTAGACCACCACCATCCCCCTTTCCTCTACCCACAGTCATCACACCACTACCACCTCCTTGATTGGGAATACCTTTCCCCACATCACTCTTATAGATGTTCTTCATGCTCTCAAAGCCTTGAATCAGTCCAAGCAAAGTCCTGAAGGGCTCAACCCAAATCTTCTCAAGATCTCTGCCACGGCAATTGCCCCATCACTTACACACATTTTCAATCTATCACTCTCCCAAGGCATAACACACAATCCTCAAGGCATGGAAGTTAGCCAGAGTCATCCCCCTTCATAAAGGCAGTGACCCCTCCCTACTGGGCAACTACAGACCCTTTTCTCTACTCCCCTCTCTCACTAAATTGCAGGAGAATATTATTTCTAACAGGCTAAACAACTTCCTGGGTATCAATGCTGTCCTTATCAGTCTGATTTTTGGCATCATCACTCCACTGTATCCTCTCTACTCCACCTCACAAATCATATTCATTCTGCTATGGACAATAGCCAGCTGACACTGGCCATCTTCATAGACCTAGTCAAGGCCTTTCACTTGGTCTCCCATCGACTCCTCCTGGACAAACTTGTTTCCATCAGCTTCTGTACCTCATACACCGAATGATTCAAGGCATACCTATCTAATAGATTTCAATATGTGCAGCTGAGTGACACCAAATCCCCCGTCTCCCCTCCCCCATCCATGCTGGCACCCCCTAGGGATCAACCCTTGGACCAATATTATTCTCAATTTGCATAAACGAACTCCCCTTCTCCTGCTCCACCTCACACATACTGTACACATGTACGCCGATGACACAGTCATCTATGCGTCCAGCCCCATCTTATCATGTGTACAGGCTTCTCTTCAGGCTAACTTTGAGAATGCACTAAACTGGTTAGAAATAAACTCACACAAACATGCAATACAAAGAAAACTGTCGCAATGGCTTTTGCCACTGCACAAAAACTAGCTAAGCACCCTTCCCCCTTTTTTCATTTCTTAGATGGCTCTACATTAGAAACTGTGGAATCCTTCAAATACCTGTGGATCTGACCTGATTTAAAGCTGGAATTCTCCTACCATATTGATGCTATTCATGCTAATCTCTGGTCCAAACTTGGTGCCTTGTACAGACACAAGGACTGTCTCTCGCTCCCTAGCCAGAAAAAGCTTGCAACCAAACTAATTCTGCCCTCCATAGATTACGCTGACGTTGTGCAGAGCTCCGTGCCCCAGCCATCTCTTTCCAAACTGGACCCACTGTATGTCTTCTGTCGCTTCACTACAAACCTTCCCTACCAAACACACCACTGCTCCCTGTACACTTGGCTCTCTCCCTCACTTGCTAGTTGTCGACTTGCCCACTGTACTACCTTCATCTCAAAGTATTGGTTTGGTGCTCTCCCATCCTATCTCACCAATCTCCTCTCCCCTTCCCCCCCACCAACCTGGGTTACTCACTTTGTACCCCAAACCCTTACAACTTTGCCCTTATTCTACCTCTTTCACAATTGGACAAGTCATCTTTTGCCTTCAGGCTCCCCACCCTCTGGAACCATCTCCCCCACTTGGTCCACCTCTTGCCCACTGTTGCATCCCTCAAAAAGTACCTAAAACCCCTCCCCACCCCTGCTCCTGTTTCCCTCCTCATTCCCCATGACACCCACCCTCCTCTCCCTTTCCCCTGAATTCTTACCCCTCCCTTTAACTCTCTAGCTGTTCATTTGCAGCTCCTTGCACATAGTTCCTTATACTATTGCCTGATCATAAAACATTGTGCATTTTCATTTGTGTTTATTGAATATCTGGTATACATTTGCAATATTCTTGTACATTATTGTATACATTTTGAAAAGCATCCTGTATTTTACTGTAAAGATTGCTATGCAGTTACCTCTGTATTCTTGTTGCATTTTCTTCACTTCCCCGTTACTCGGGTCACACCTGGAAACGAGCTCTGACTCAGTGCACCTAGTAGTAAGTAGTAGTAGTAGTAAAAAATTTTTATTCATACAAAAAATGAATAAGGATATCTCCACTGAGCCGAAGCTCCTTTACAGTGAGATCCAGGTGTCATTTCCAGTTACTCTTATAATTTAACAATATATAACGAAGGAAAACACATATACACTGTAATTATACATCAATAAATATAACACAATTCCAAATCATAAAACAAACTAGGACAAGAAGAACATACAAAAAACAATAATTAATTCACAGTATACATTTAATACAAGTTACAATCTACCATCCTAAGATTCAAACTATTTCTCATCATAACTAATATTTTTGATAAGCCATTGTTTAATTTGGTGCACCTTTTCCGGTAACCAATTTTAAAGAAATAAATAACATTGTTTTATATTCTGCAATGTGTTGTTGTAAATCCTGTTATAAATCTTGTGATGATGTTGTTTTAATCAAATTGTACGGTGCTCCGAGCCTCGGGGGAGGGGCACTCTATAAATACAGTTTCATCTATCTATCTATCTATCTATCTATCCATCTATCAATCTATCTACCTACCTATAGCCAGATTTTTTAAAAACATATTAGGCAAAGTAGTGGGCCAGCCAAATATGCCAGAGACCTGCATTCACAAGCAATCTGATGTTATTTGGTTTCTGGGCCAATAGAGGGTAGGTGCATTATGGTTGAAATGGGCTATCTCTGTGGAAAGGGAGAGCAAGAGCATGACATAATGCAGTAACCCATTCAATCATATTATACGCAGGGCCTAGTGGATTCTCAAAGGCTGCCTACAACCCTTGCAGCTGAGATCAGATGCTGCAACTCACTCTGTAAGCACTTGAAATGAGGGACTGAGGAATGTGGAGGAAGAAATTGGAAAATTGAAGCATTTAGCCCACAGAAAAGTACTCAGATACATGATATGGTCACTAGCACAGATGCTTAAGCTGTTTATCAATACATCCTTCAAAGCCACTTGCAGTGTAAAAGTGGTTTTATGAGTATTTGTCCAATGAGAGAACAAGAAAGAGAAACACAACTATTATACTGCAAAGGGCCGTGAGAGATTTCAGGGAATTGGGATAGATGTGTATGTGTTTATTTACCTATTCTTTATTTTATTGTTAGTTTGTTGTGTAGAGGTTATGTCTCACATTTTATTTGAATTTATGATGCAGTTTATTGCACTCGATGGATGTAATGTTTGTTAAAGTAAGTAACAAAACACAGTAAAACTTCATTGATAAAAAAATGAACCTGCTTAATTGCAATTCAACCCTGCTATGTATCAGCTCAGATTTACTTTTAACTTGGTAGGTATGTGCTCTCAGATGTGGATCAGCAACACACACACTCACACGCACACATACACACACACACACAGATATATTTTACTGTATGCATTGATTGCAAAAAACTTTGTTAATGCACCGGTTAGGGTAACCCTACGCCCGAAAAGTAGGGAAATGTTGCATTAGTGTTTCCAACCATAACACCCACCCCCACTCCCCAAGCATCAAAAGGAAAAAAAATTAGGTTTTGGGGTCCTTGGAGTCTTGACGTATCAGTCATGGGGTCTTCCTTGGGGGTTGTCAACCCTAATGCCCACACAATTCCGTCAGCAAACAATGTCACACATGATCTTTCTTCACATAGGGTCCTACGTGAAGAACAGTACAACAAATTGTATTGGCAACCTGTGGCGATACATACTTCTCTACCGTTGAAGAATGTATCATTATGAGTCAGTGGCTTGGAGCTGTACCTTGTGCTTCAGATTGGAGGCTAGGGACAAGGGGGAGGGGTGAGCATTAGGGTTCACAACCCTCAAGGAAAACACCACCACTGATTTGCCAAGGCTTCGGAGACCCAAAAACCTAATGTTTTTTCCTTTTGCTGCTTAGGGGGTAGAAGTGGGGCATCAGGGTTGGAATCCTTAATGCCACATTTCCCTACTTTTGTGGCATTGAGTTACCCTAACTGATGCATTAACAAAGTTAGCTCCTCAGCTTGCTTAGCAGCCTCCAAAGAAGGCCTTGCTGAAATCCAAGTAGGCCACGTACACCACCCCTCCTTGATCCACCTCCTTGGTCACCCAATCAAAGAACTCAACCAGGTTTGTCTGGCAAGACATCCCCCCTGTGAAGCTATGTTGCCTCGAATCCTGTAGACCATTGGCAACAAGGTTTCCCCCAATCCTTTCCTTCAGTTACGATTCCATTACATTGACCACTGCCGATATCAGGCTAACAGGCCTGTAATTCCCTGCCTCCTTCCTATTCCCACTTTTGTGCAGTGGGACTACATCTGCCCTCCTCCAGCCCCCCAGCAACTCCCATTTCCAAAGACAGATTGAAAAGGGTCATGAGAGGTGCAACAAGCACCTCTTTCAGCTCCCTCAGTATCGGCAGATGCACCCCATATGGCCCCATTGCCTTGTTTATCTTTAATGTTGGCAGTTCCTTATGCCCTTTTTCTTCTGTAAAAGGACTTGTATCCATCTCCACCCCATCATACCCTTGTCCTCAGTCTTTGGCCCACTTCCATCCTTCTCCTCCTCCTTGAATACCAAGCAGAATTGTTTGCTCAAATTATCTGCTTTTTGTCAGTCCTCTTCCACGTAACCCCCTCCTTCCTCTTCCAGACTTACTATCCCTCCATTTGTCTTCCTGTTTTCACTTACAGTATGCATCTAAAAATTGTTTCATCCCCATCTGACACTAATCGGGCAACTGTTTCCTCTGTTTGCACTTTAGAGCTCCCAACTGCCTTCCTGCCTGCCTTTGTTTCTCTCGATAAGTCTCCTTGTCACCCTCTTTGTACCTTCTAAATGCCATCCTTTTTGCTCTCACTTTTTCTGCTACCTCCTTAGAGAACCATACTGATCTCATTTTTCTCTTGCCCTCACTAACCTGCCTAATGCAAAGGTTCATCGCTTGTTCAATCCTTTTTTTTATGTTTGCCTACTCTTCCTCAACTCCCTCCAGTTTTCCTATCCCTGCTAGAGTGTTCCTGAGGCGTTCTTTCATTTTGTTAAAATTGGCCTTCCTGAAGTCCAGCACCCTCGTCCTTGTGTGATTTGATTCTGACCTAGAGCTTGTATCAAACCACACTGCACAGTGATCATGGTTCCACAAAGCTGCATCAACAACCAAGCTGTCAAAATGCAGCACAGCAATTCGCACAATGTGGACAAGCAAAATTTTGACCATAAGACACTGAGTGTTTTTTTTTCAGGGGTCTGCTCCCCGCACACCCCAATTTTAAAATAACAAACTCCAAGTCAGAGTTTGTTCAAAGGGGTCAAAATGTCAGCAAAATCAGTGAAATGTCATCATTGGGTCCATTAGAGCGACAACTTAATGTTGTTGCTGTAATGGATTTCGATGTTGAAATTTTGATATTTCGATGGAATATGAGTGATCACTGGTTCCAGATGGTCTCCCACTGCAACAGTAGTCACACTGTGCCTGTTTGCCAGTACTAGGTCCAACAATGCCCCCTCTAGAGTGGGTTCCAATACTAGTTGCCTGAGGAATGCCACCTGCAGGGTATCTAGGATGTTCCTACTCCTGGATGTAGTTGTGGCAGGAGGATCTAATCCACATCTGGTAGATCAAAGTCACCTCCAGCATACTTCCCTTGTGAGCCAATGAGTGCTACGTATACTACATGTGCTCAGTGACAGTTCAGTCAGTGGCTGGCAATGGCAGTGTGAGAGGGTTGTGCCAGTCGCTGGCTCGGGTCTGGTTTGGGGACATGAGGTGGTGGGTCACAACCTGCTGGGATGGGGAGCCACTAGACTACTAGGAAACTGTAGTTTTATGAGTTGGGATGGCGATCAGGGAATGAGGGGGGTGGTAGCACTAGACCACCAAGATGTCCTGTATTTGTATTATACCAGATGGGATTGGGGCTTTGAAGGGACCACTGGACTACCAGGGATCTACTTATTCAATATACTTGGGGGGGGTTGGGACTATGAAGGGGCTGCTAGACCACAAGGATTTTATTTTACATTATTTTGCAGGGGATCAGGACATAGGAAGGACCGCTAGACCACCAGGACTGTATTTTACATTATTCTGCAGAGGATCGGGACACGGGAGGAACTACTAAACTACTAGGGATTCCTTTATTTCTACATGGACTGGCTTGTGAGGGGAGCTGGGCTGTCACACTCCACTGGGTGTTGTCATGTAGATGAGTCTTTAATGGGCATGCAAATGTCCCCTTAGTGCCATGCATGCCCAGGGGACCTTCTGCATGTTTGGGCTGAAAACCACCAATGGGGGCCATGGTGCTAATCAGTGTGTGCCACTTTACTCCTATGGGTGGTCTTCAGCCCAGTGCTCTGGTAATGTGACACAAAGCATGGTGACTGCTTGCTCTGTGCCACACTACCATGGCCCCATATTCAGACAGATGACATGGTAAGTTCAGATCGCGTTGTTTGAATATGATGCCTGAGCTGGACAGCCCCATTTTGATTCATGGTACACCTGTTTGCACATGGAGCTGGCTGGCTCTGAAAATAGGGCTTTATGTCAGTAATCAGGAAATATACAGTATCTGTATTATGTACACCCTCCAATTATAGTGATTTTAATTACTGACTTTACTGCTCAACCAACAGGCTATCATAATGGCTGAGAAAAAACATGATCAGTACTTGGACCAGTCCTCTCTTTTTTCAATTTAAGCTTTATTATAACATTTTACAATTAAAAAGAAAAATATAACAAATAGTGATTCCAAGAACCAAATCTCCCAGCCAATGGATGTGTTCATCTCATAATACCCCCCAATCGTACCAAGCAATCAGAATGATAAACATCAGTAGAAACCAAAATAATCAGTTTAATTAACAATGCTCAGAGAATATAGTCCATAACCAATGTCCATAAATCCTTTATGGGGAAGCCTGTACAGATAATACCAGCAGTCCATCCGAAGGAAAAGGAACATTCCCACTAAAGTTTAGGCTTCCATAAACAATGAAATAATAGTTAAATTATATACTGATACGGTTCTTTCCTCTGTTGACCAGTGTATGGAGTACCTAAAAAGGGGGAAACTCCATTAGCAACCTAAATACATAAGAAAAAACAAGAACAGCCAGTATATATGAACAGTAAAGAACCTCAACTAATCAGCATTAACATATAATAAACACTTAGAAAAAGGAAAACAAAAGAATGTTGTGGCAAGACAGAACTCAATTACACACCTGAGCAGGGTATTCTGAGACAGGGGACAGGGACAGAAGAAGAGCCCAAAGGTTTACTCTTCCCACTCACCCAAGGGGAAACAACACCAATTTCCCTAGAGGGCCTAGTCAGTTCTGCTTAAGCTCCGCTGTATGAGAGGGGTTCATTCTCAGATAAGGTTCCCAAACTTGACCAAACAGTGCAGCTTTCTCCAATGCCCAATAAGAGAGACGTTCCATACTAGCCAACTTATAAAGACTGTCATCCCAGCCTGCTATAGTGAGGATCAATTCCGAATGCCATTTCCTTAGGACAAGTCACTTAGCCTCTGTAACTGCCAACATAAACCGCAGAGTCAGAGGTTTATATTGGACCGGGAGCTTATTTGTATTACCAAGGACCAAGAGGGAGGCATCCAATGGTATCTGACATTGCATTACAACAGAAAGCCTCCCACAAACGTCCTTCCAGCAGGCAGACAACTTAGGACATGATCAAAGAATATGTAATAAATTACCACTGCTCTGATGGCATCTCCAGCAGTCAGCACTAGATCTTAAATTCATCCTCTGCAGTAAGTCTGGAGTCCTGTACCACATGAGCAGTGTCTTCTTACAGTATGTGACACTCTTCCCCTTAAGTCTTGACAAGATTCAGAGACATTATCCCAACAACACCCCCAGTCCTCCTCTGATAAGGAGCCAAGCTGTTTTTCCCAGTGGAGCTTTAAGCTAGAAGTCATTGGTATACAGGCCTGCAACAGCCCCTTGTAAACACAGCCCACTTTAGGCGGTCCTTAAGATGAGTTACTCCCTCCAGCCTGACCCAGAATGTCATCTGACTTATGGAGACAGAGATTAAGACCTGTATACTAGGAAATCATATGATGAAGCTGTAAGTAATTACACAGGTGAAACTACAGTGAAGACACTTGAGCCTTAATATCTACAAAATCCTTAAAGTGTCCCATCTTAGAGTGAAATAAGTCTGCGACCCTTATTAACCCACTGGCAGCTCACTGGGGCCAATAAATAGGCACTCCCCAATTCGAAACTTGGGATGGTTCCATAAAGGCCAGTGAGATAGCAATATCTGCAACCCTGAAGGAATTAATTTGAGGCCTCCTTCCATATTTCCATAATATAACATACAACAGGTAATCATCATTAGCCAAAGTGCAGTTCAGAGAATCATATCCGGTACCACTGGGATAACTTCTCTTCCAGGCTAATCCACCTAGAAGCCCCCAGGCACCTGTCAGCAAATAGCCACTGCCAGATCTGTCGCAAACCAGAGGCCAAGTAGTAACCCTTAAACCAGGGGACCCGAAGGCCCCCCATCATAAAGGTGCCATCAAACGACACAGAAAAACACGTGGCTTCACACACTCACTCAAAAAAAACCCGGATTAGTCTTTCTAATGATTTACAGATCAAGCCCGGGACTGGCAAACCAGGTGCCTAAGAAAATAAAGGATCCAGGGGAGTACTATCATCTGTAGTGCCTGGGCTTTTCCCCATACAGTTAGCCTGAGATGTCTCCACCGCTGGATCTCCTACTGCAGGGATTTAAGAAGAGGGAAAAATTATGCTGGACCCATCTCTCCAGTTAGGAGAAATCAAAATACCTAAATACTTTACAGGGTGCTGTGCCCACACTCTAGTCCCAGCTTTTCTAAAGATGCTGCCTGACAAAGAGCATTGAGAGGCAGGAGCTCTGTCTTCTCCCAATTGTTCTTGAGTCCTGACAGCTCCGCAAACTGATTTAGTAAATCTATTAAAACTGGAATTGACTGCTCCAGATCACAGAAGGTAAGGAGGATGTCATCAGTGAACAGCATCGGTTTAAACACCTCATCACCCAGTGTCAGTCCAGCAATAGCAGAAGATTTGCAAAGTTTTTGTGCCAAGAGCTAAATGGCCAGCATAAAAAGTGCCGGGGGCACCCCTGTATTGTGCCCCCCACCCAATGGGAACAAGGCCAAGGCCACACCATTGGTCACTACCAATGCCATTGGGGCAGAATATAAGGTCCATACCCACTGAATAAACCCTTCCCCAATCCCAAATTTCCCAAGTGTGGCGAATAAGTACAGCTATTCCAAAGTATCGAATGCCTTCTCCATGTCCAGTGCCACTGCTGCTACCAGACACGAAGAGGATTATGGTACCCAAAGTAAGTTGATCAGCCTCCTGATATGGTCCTTTCCACCCCTCCCTGATACAATGCCTACCTGATCAGAGTGTACAATAAATGGCAATACCACCTTAAGTCTCAAAGCTAACACTTTAGCCAAGATTTTATAATCAGCATTCAACAGGGATAGGGGGCGGTAGCTGGCACATAGGTAAGGAACTTTCCCTTGCTTTGGGTGGACCGTAATGCTTACCTCAGACATTGACTCCAGTTAAAGGAGCCCATCCCAGGCCTCCTGGAAAGTGGTGACTAAGATCTGGCTCAACAAATCAGGAAGGAGTTTGTAAAATTCAATAGGTAGGCCATCTGGGCCAGGGGCCATTCCATTCTATGAACATTTGAACATATGAATTTTCCAGCAGGCAAAGGCCTTATGGTTTATTGAGTCTGCTCAACTGTGCAGTTAGCAACCCTTATACTGCAGCTGCCCTCCCCTCCCCTTTTCTGACCCTCTCTCTTACCCTATCCCATCCCCTTTTGAAGCAGTCCACTGTTCTACAGGATACCACTTCCACAAGCAATGTGTTTCACCCAGACACCACGATCTCTGTAAAAAGTGTCTTCTCATTTCCCTCCTGAACCTTCCCCTTCAATCTGAGATCATGACCACGAGCATCCCTACCCTCTTAACTTGAATAGTCCCTCCTTGCCTGTCTTGTTTAGTCCCTTCTTGTACTTTAAAGTTTCAATCATATTCCCCCTGTCTCTCCTCTCCTCCAGTGAGTACGTGTTCAACTCCCTCAGCCTGCTCAAGTAGGGTATGTCCCCTTATCCCTGGGTCATCTTTGTTGCCCTGCGCTGCACCCCCTCCAGTAACTTAATGTCCCTCTTCAGGTATTGGTGCCAGTACTGCACGCAGTACTCCAGGTGTGGTCTAATCAGTGACCTATACAATGGCAGGATCACCTCCCCTCTCCATGAAGACATACCCCTACCAATACAACCCAGCATTTTGTTGGCCTTGGCAGCGGCCTTCCTGCATTGTGCTGTGCAGCTCATTGAGTCCATTATAATCACCCCCAGATCCTTATCCTCCTATGTCACAGCTAGCTGAACCCCTTCCCCCCAAGCTGGTAGCTCCTTCTTGGGTTTTTTGCTCAGAAATGTAGCACCTGGCACTTTATGGCATTGAACCCCAACTGCCAGGTCTCCTACCAGGTCTCCAGTTTTGACAGATCATCCTGTAACCCATGCCACCCTCTTAGGGCATCCACTTCTGCTCCCATCTTGGTGTCATCTGCAAACAAACAGATCTTGCTCTTGATGGCCATTGAGATGTCTGTTATGAACAACCCAAACAATACTGGTCCCAGCACTGAGCCCTGTGGTACTCCGCTTGTCACTGCCCCAGAGATGAAAGCTCTCCTCCAACCACCACCTTCTGCTGCCTTCCCTGTAACCAGTTTACTACCCATCCCACCATTTTCACCCCTGCACCTGTACCTGCCAGCTTACTATCCAGCCTCCCATGTGGTGCAGGTTGAATGCCTTACTGAAGTCCAGAAACAGGAAATCCACTGCATGGCCTTGTCCAACTGTCTAGTTACCCAGTCATAGTAATCCACCAGGTTGGTCTGAGAGGATCTGCCTCTGAAATACCCATGCTTCCTAACATCCAACAGCCCATTGGTCTCCAGAAGGGACACCTGCCTCTCCTTCAGGATTGTCTCCATCAGTTTCCCACGATGGATGTGAGGCTTACCAGCCTGTAGCTTCCCAGTTCGTCTTTGGGACCGCTCTTATGGAGTTTAAATTTAACTCTACATTTGCTATATAGCTGCAGTAATCTCTTGAAGAGTAACGGGCATCCAAACTTTTCACCTGGTCCTCCGACAACTAAGGAGGCGTGATCAATTGCAAAAAGGAAGCTATAGCCTCCTATGTCTGAGGACCAGGTGAGAGCCTGGTGGAGTAAAGCACTTTATAAAGTTCAGCAAATGTATCATTGATTACCCCTGCTACTATAGAAAGAGAATTGCCCACCTTAACCCCAGGGATTTTTGATTCCTTCACAAACTTCTTCAAACGGTAGGACAAGAGACAGCCTGCTTCCCCTCCCCTTCCCAAAATGCATGCTGAACCCAACATAAAGCAAATTCTGCCTTTTGCAAGTTGAGGGTGTTAATCCAGTACTGAACAGTCCTCATGGATTGCAGGAGCTCTGGAACAAGTGCTCCACTCTTTTGCTGAGACTGGAGACCTAGCAACTGTTTTTCCAAGGTCTGTAACTTCCTCTGCCTCAATTTCTTCCATGCTGAGGTTTATGTAATGACCCTCCCTCTGACAAACGCCTTTAAAGCCTCCCACACCCATCTAGTCACAGTCTCACCTGGATAGTTTCCTATTAAGAAATCTCTAATCTCCTGCCTTAACATCAGAACAAATTTATCATCATTGCATAAACTAACATTAAACCTTCACTTCCTAGCTGACTGCACCAAAGTGCCCAGATCACACGTAAAGGTTACTGGGGAGTGATCAGAGATGAGGATTGGCTCTATAGTAAAGAGACAGCCCTCTGAGCCACAAACCCCAAGGCAAGGACCATGTCTATCCTGCTACAAGTCTGCTGCGGTGGGTTCTATCTCATAATAGCGAATGCAGAACGGTGATCACTATTATGGCGAGTGTATATCGCCAAAAAGCAAATCAGTGATATACACTTACTGGGAAACTAACACGTGGCAATCTAAAGTGTTTCTGTGGGGGGGGCTGTTCCCCCATCCCACCCTCATGGGGACTTTGCCCCCATACCCCCCCTACTAAGGATTTCTAACTGCAGGGAAGGGGCACAAATTCGGCACTAAAAATTTAAATTAAGTCCTAAGCAGCAGGCAGCGGCAAAATTTACACCCTCCCGTTCCCATCCCCGGTACCTGCTATGCCATAGCCAACCTCCCTCACCACCACACAACATCACTAGCTTGGCTCCCCTTCCCATCACCAGTCCCCTGTTCTGGTCGCCTTCCCCTACCGTTGCAGTAGACCTAGTCGCTTTGTAGGAAGCCCTTCCCAATAGCGCCGAATATGGAGTTGCTGTTTTGACAGGCACCCATATTCGGTCACTATGATCACTGGATACTGATGCTGGGCCTAGTAAAACGTATAATCGCAGCCAGAAGGATGCTCCTGTTGCCATACACCCAACAACCCATGTTCCTGCATCAGAAGATGTAGAGCTTCACCACCTGCAGAGATTGTCAGGTCAGAAGATCTGCTCTTATCACAGAGGGGGTCCAAAACCTAGTTCATGTCTCCACCCAAAATAACAGGGGCAAGACATAGGTCGAAAAGGGCTTGGGAGACTGCATAAAAGAAATGGGGGTCGTCAGTGTCTGGCCCATAAAGGAGCCTAACATCACTGGATTTCCATCCAGCCTACCACTGACCAACAGCCAACAACCTCCTTATCCTTAAGAACTTGGTCAAACACCCAATTTACAGTTTATGACAAAGAATGGCAACCCCAAGTTTTTGGAAGTAAAGGATGAATCATAAACCGCCCACCCCCCATAACCACTTAAGCTTCTTCATCTCCTTTTTCACTAAATGGGTCCCTTGCAAAAAAATGTATTTGCCTACCCAATCGTCTTAAGTGAGTAATAACCCCCCCTCCTCTTCACAGGGCTGCTCAACCCCTGAACAATCCAGGTTATTGTTTTATAAACCATTTGGTAAGAGAGAAAAAAAGAAAAACCCAGATTATACCAACCATGTTCCCCATCCCAAAAACAAATCCAACCCCCCGGTCGTCTGTCTTGTCAAGCAGAACACATCGAACTAAGTACATATAAAAAGTCTGAAAACAGTAAGAACAGGAAACAAATATCAATTGAACTATGTATAGAAGCACTCATAGCAGATCTTCCCATTTAAGATGGGAAAAAGATAGTGGCCACTGAGTCCCTGCCTATGATCACTAATGAATACTAAACCCAGCAAACTTACCCCCCCACCCCACAACCCCAAACTAAACATGCAACATTCCCAAAACCTGCAGTCCAGTCTAGGTGCCAGCCGTCCCAGAGGGGCATATCTGAACAGATCCTTTCCCTCTCACCCAACTATCCCTCGCGTATCTTAAAGTACCAAACAAACTGGGAGCCCCACGTACTGATGACATCATAGATCACAGCTCCCTTAATATGGGTGGAAAAGCAATCGTAAAAACATGACCAACTGCACCCTCATCAAATGCCATCCAACCCCACTGCACGTAATCAAATCGAAAAGAAAAAACAGCAAGCCCACAGAGGAGAATGTAGTCCCAAACAGTAACAAACCAGAACACAAGTAAGCAATAATACCCAACAGGGTGGGCAGTATTGGGAAATACCGGACCTCCCAGGGGTGTAATGAGGCCTGATGCTGCAAGTGGAGGGCCTTATAGCCCCTGGAAGGTCCCATATTTCCCAATACCACCCACACTGCAGGGTATTAATGCGCTTAGAAAATGGGCACTGTAAAAACAAAAGTTTGATAACAAAATGGTTCATAAATAATTAATTTTAAATACGTTTTTTAATTAAATAGTTCCTCTACCTTCATTAGAAGGATGTTCATTTGTCCTACTGCAGACCCTATAGTTAGAAAGTTGATTGTATGCAGTTACTACCACCATACAGCAGATATCCCCCAGTCATCGTCGTCATGCAAGAGTTTTTTCATTTGAGGCAATATTGGTTTCATTTGAGATGCTATATGTGTTTCTGTTGTGCTACCTTCTTTGTAACACTGGGGTCAGGAGATGTTGCCAATCAGGAGAAGGAAGCATATTTGAGAGCATGAACTTGGTTGGGAGCCAGTGGTCAGCCTGCATTTTCCAAAAACGTTTCCTGGTCCTCGCTGCCTGTTGTGACTATGGGGACCAAGTTATTTCTGTTTTCTTTTTGTCATTATTTTTTAATGAGCTCCTGGTTCTCACTACCTTCTATGAGGACCAGGAGTGTGAAGAGGAGGAGTGTCCCTTTTCGGTGAGTGAGCCTGCGCCAAGATACTGCACCGGAGGAGCAAAACTAAAGCACAGCGGACCAGAACCCTTAGGTACTGTTGACTAAGGATACTGTACATCAGGAAATGTGCTGTGTTTATATTAGGGGATCACTATGCTGTGGCAATGTGTGTTTCTTTTTTTTTTTTTTTTTTTTTTATAGTATAGTTAGAGACAATGACACAGAGCAGTGGTGAAGGACAGTAGGAGGGAGCTGACATGCCCGGTTGTTTGCTCATTTTTAATGAGCGAAAAGAAAAGGTTGTTTTTACTTCTGTTTGTGATTAGGGTTGAACATTAGGACATGGGATGCTGTTTTTATAGGTTTTGGTGACTGACATTACTTTTGTTGTACATGGTGAGAAGAGTGGGGGTCTGCTCACTTGCTAAGTGAGCTAAAAAAATGGCAGTGATTTGAAATTTCCCGGGGTGGTTTGAGCCATTGAGGAAGCAGGGTTGGGCACCAGGTTATCTGAGAGGGCCTTGGGCCAGTTGGACTGGGGCCTTTTATTTGGTGGGCACCTGTTGAAAGTTAATGTACCCCTGTGGAATGGGTACCAACCAATCAGATGCCTCCAAATAATAAGCCCATTTTCTAAGGGATCATATTCTTCATTCCAATCAGCAACCTTTGAAACAAGGACTGGACTACAGGAGTAAAGCAAGACATCCCACCCTAATCCACCCCCCAACAGATTCTGTAGTAATCCCATTTAAGCCAGTTTTAGTATAAGAGGAAACATGAATGAAGCCTCCTAGGCTCATGCCGTATCTCCCCCCACACCCACTAAATGCTCTTCTAGAATAGGCAAATTAATGTAAAAGAAAATCCCCCCTTCTCTTAAGAGTGGATAGTTCAGACTGCCTACTGCTTGATATATATGTCCATGGTCAATAAACAGAGGAAGTACCCCAGCACAAATCCACTCTTCCAACTAAAAGAGTTGAGGTACTCTCAGTCTTAGTTTATAAAATACAATGTCCTTCAAACCACTAAAAACAGAATTTGTCAGGTAGGCAGCACCATAGTTTCCACATCTTCCTGGTCTGAGGAGTTAGCAAGCACATCAGAACCTGTCATAGCAGTCCTGAAGGTGACAGTATTTCCAGAGGGAACCTTCTCCAAGGGAACAGAAGATGAGCCTCAGGACAATGGTGCATGGTGCATGGTGTTGGGAGATGCACTGAGACTTAGGAGACAGATGCTGGGGAGTTGGTTTGACCACAGGAGAGTCCCTGTGTGATACGGGTTTCAGGTTCAGAGCTGGACGCCGATCAAACACTGGATCCTGGTTTGATATAGGATATTGGCTCACAGCAGGATTAATCTTTGAAGTGGGGCTCCCATGCAAGTAGGAGACCCAGAAGAAGGGTTCAAGTGCATTATGAAGCAGCGGGCTTCTATCGGAGAGGTAAATATTATGGAAGAAGATCCTGAGAATACCTGAAGGGTGGTAGTGGGGGGTAAGAAAGCATTTAACTCCCTTTTGCTTTGCTAGGTCCTGAACACCGACAAAAGATTTAGGTCGATTGATGACTCACTTTGGAAATCAGGAGTAATTGCCACTTTAAGTTCTTGCCACCCCAACTCCTTATGTTGCTTGGCCTTGGCTAAAATAAGCTCCTGATCCTGGAATCTGAGGAGTCTAAAAATAGGTGGACGGGGACGAGAAGCTGATGAGGGTGGCGGCAGACCCGACAGGACTCAATGCACCAGATCTATTTCTATCAGCACGTCCCTGTAATGATCCACAAGCACTGGTAGAAAGCCACTGCAAGAAATCAATGGTATTATTCCCTTCACTGGATTCAGTGATGCCCAGGAGCTGCAAATTCTACCTACGGCTCCTGGTGTCTTGATCATTGATCTTGTCCGAAAGCAATTGGACATTCCTCTCAATAGCTGCCATCCTTCAGTCGCAGGCTGGGCTCAATCTTCTAGAAAGCTCACCTGCTCCTCCACCACTGTAATTCAGGAGCCCAAATGTTCCACCACTCCTTGACAGCCTCCAATGCAATATTCATCTGGGAGAGCTGTGTGATGACAGAACTCATTAAAGTTTTATTCTCTACCAGCTCCTGCATCAGAGGAGGAGGAGAAGATACTGATTCAGAGGAGCCAGCCACCATATTTGCTTCCCCTGTTGCAGGCCGCTACAAAAACTCCTCAGTTGTAGGCTTCTTAGGTAGGTTAGCATTGTCCAAAACATCAAGTTCCAGCTTTCTAAACTCTGGTGGTAGTGGATTGTAGGTCATAGTCAAAATCAGGGAAGAGATGAATGGAGGATTGCCACAGATTCCAGTTATCAAGGCAGAGCTCAAGAGCCAAGCTCCTTTCAGCTCAGCTGCATCACTTGACTCCCCCCCCCCCCGGTCCAGTCTTCTTTAATATCTTTACAAGCAACATTGCAGGGAAGCTGGAAGGGAAGGTTTTTCTCATTGAGGATGACACACATATCATGCACACACACACACACACACACATACACACACAAACATAGAAAATATTGCCTTTTCATGTCCTTTATCCTAGTTAGGAATGCTTAACTTTTCATATGTTACTGCTACTCCAGGTCAGCTCTGTAAATGAGATTTCTGTATCTCTGTATGTTTACTTGGTGACACAAGTTTAATAAATAAATAAATTAATTAACAAAGTAGATGATTTTGCAGAGTCTCAGGTCAACAAGCTCAGAGCAAAGATCTGTGATGCTGGTAGCAAGGTGACATATCAGAATCTGGAACTCCATCAAGATCCATTTGTAATACTTTGAAAGAAACTTAGAATTAGAATCTGATGGCAGATATGGATCACTTGGCCCATCCAGTCTGCCATTCCTCCCTACCTACACTATTACCGCAGACCGTACCCAATGTACAGCTCTTTCTCTCTTCCCCTTACTTTCCACTATGATTCGTTTCTGCTTATCCCATGCATTCTTGAACCGCACCACCTCTACCACTCCAGAAATCCAGTGTTCTTTCTGTGAATAAGCACTTCCTCACATATCTCCTGAATCTACCCCCTCCAGCTTCATAGCATGTCCCCTTGTTCTTGAGTACCTTTTCTTCTGAAACATACTACCCTGCTCTACCTTATTTACCCCGTGAGGTCTTTAAAGGTCTCTGCCCTATCCCCCTCTCTCTCTCTCTTCTCTGCATTCCTGGGAGTACATATTGAGGTCCTTCAGTCTCTTCTCATAGAGCCTTTGATGCCAGCCCTGCACCATTTTAGTTGCCCTCCTCTGGACCACCTCCACTCTGGCTATGTCACAGTACTCCAGGTGGGGACATACCAGTGATTTGTACAGAGGCAACACCACCTCCCTCTTTCTGCTGATGATACCTCTCCCTATGCACCCCGGCATCCCACTAGCCCTCCCAACTGCCTTGCCACACTGCCTGAAGAAGGCTTTCTCAGGAATGATAAGCAAATAAAACATCTGACAAACAAGAAGAATAATGCATTTGAAAAGCCTTTTTTAAAGGGACCCCTTTTACAGGAACAGTCAGCTATAAAGGAAAGGGCAGGAATTTGGTTTTGTATACCATTTTGCTAACCACTGTGTCCCAAAGCACTTTACAATACATGAACAGCTGACAGCAGCTGTTAATCACCACAGAGAGGTTAAGGAAATGTTAGTGGTCCTACCGGCTCATAATGTTGCATGCTTAATACGACATTATGGCTAAACAGGTACAGCGTAGTCTGTAAGCACTAATGGTGCAATACCGCATATGTGTACGCGGTATTGCACCAGTAACACTTTCCCAGGCAGAGGATATCACTTCTGCTGGGAATAGATTACACTGAGCAGCTACTGTGGCTCGCAGGACTGAGCCACAACAGCAACAACCCAGGTGCTGCATCTGGGACTGGGTTTGATTCGGTCCCAGAACATTTTCTTTTTGTTACTTGTGCACTCCCAATTTGCTGGGTACAGAATCTTTAGTGGGGGTCAGGGACGATCCCCCATAACAGGGGTGTGAGGCAGAGACCCCACAGAAGAAAGACTTATGTCTCATGGCAGCAATCGTTGTATTGGCAACGCAATGTTGCCATGAAGCATAATGTCTTGCGACATTATGACCCCGTGCCGTTAATGGTAAGGTACAAAGAGAGAGGGAGAGAATTAAGTACAAGGAGGGGAAGTGACTTGTTCAGAGTCATGCAGTAAGAGGCAGTTGTGGGATTCAAACCTGGATCTCCAGATTCATAACTGTCACTCTACCCACTAGGCTACATGACTTTATATGTTTGTTCATCCACCAGCTCCATTTCCACCCAGTGCTGTGATACCTGCAAAATTTAAGTGTTTGGCAAAAGTAACATTTTTTGGGCCACTACTGGTATTTCCTTAAAGACACTTCTACTGGACTGTGTGAATGCAGTATATATCTAATACACCATGAATGCTTGCTGCACATGCTTGCAGTACACATCAGAGGAGTTGTTCAGTCCTGAAAAGTGATACCAACTAAAGTAACCTCACCCCAAGGCTTCAATTACAGTTTGAATGACATAGCCAGGATGCTTGACAGGCAGTCACAGAAAGACCCAGACCGAAAAGGTTTTTAGTCACTCTAATGGATAAATCTATGTGAGTGTCTCTTAAATTATTGCTAAGGAATTATTGCTGGGAATAAGAAATCATAAAAACATATATGTCACTACACAAACAAGTTTGAAACATTTTATTTCCTTTAAGCAAGGCCCTGTTCCAAAGGTTACATTTGATGTAACTTTTGATATTACAGCTGAGGGTATCACAAAGAAAGTGGTTTGCTTTTTGAGTCCCAACCATATACAGTATTTGTTTCTGTCAAACGTTATTTTTGCCTTAGTTTTCCTATCCCCACCCTCATTTACTGGGGAATATTACCTCTGCACCTTGCCTTCCAATCAGGAAAGCAGGCAATCAGTTTCTTTTGCAACTGGCAGCAGAGCTTCTCTGTGGTCAATATCAGGGGTGCCATGCGCATGTACTGAAAGTTCTTCTTTCAGTGGGGGCCAAGAACCTCCCATGTCTGCCTACTGGAAAATACAGGTCTTCTGATGGTACGGCAGAGAGGTGGTGCCACATGGGAAGATGTACAGTAAATCAATTCTGGACGTATTGCCCCCTGGGGTAGTAGTTGGAGACACCTAGGGACCAGAAGGCCCAGGAGATGTCTAATGAGTCCAAGTCCCAAATATTTAGTAAAGGAAGCAGGGGGATAGAAACAAAGGAGGAAGGGATCTGGAACATTCATAAGAGAGGGGGAAAGGGGGGCAGAAAGGAAAAAAGGGAGGAAACTAGCAGAGTGCTAACAAAATCTGGATGGCCACTCGTGCGAGCGCTAGAAGTCTAGGGAATAAGACCTTTTTCTATTTTTTTATTTTGTTAAGTCTAGGATTACACATACCTTTGAGCCAAGGCTCTTTTGCAAAGGTTTCACATCAGAGAAAAACAAATTATGGGGCACATCAAGACAGATATTACAGCAATGTGGATATTGCAAACAAATTACAGATTAATACAATTCAAGGGTAGCATCGTAAGCAAGACAACAAGCGACATTTGTCAGAGAAAACAGGCAAGAGATAAGAAGTGCCAGAGTCATAGGGAGAGGGAAGGGGGGGAATAAGGAATGTAGGTAGGGTGGGGAGAGGGTGAAAAGTGCAGCATTGGGGTACCAAGATGTGAGGGTAGAATCCAGTGAGGAGGGGAGAGGGGACCACTAGAGCAGGCAGGAAAGTGGAGAAACAAGGTTAAGTTGGGCAGTCACAGGAGCTGTTGGTAGTGAGATAGTCCCGGAGCCTAGTTTTAAACATACCAATTGTTGGGGCTAAGGAGATGGTGGGGCTGAGGCCATTGAGCCAGAGTGACACTCGATAAGCAAAAGAGCGTTGTCCCTGTGAAGTGTGACAGTGGGGGACTTTCAGTAGCTGTAGCGTGGATCTCCAAAGGCACCGTTTGTTGGTTCGGTGTTGTAACAGAGTTGAGACCCCAGAAGGTGCAAGGCCAAGGTAGATATTTTACGCCATAGAGCAGGTGAGAAACTTTATGCGGTTTGATAGTTGGAGCCAGCCGGTCTGGGTGTACAGGTCAATGTGTGGGTGAGACGGTGAGCACCTGTGATGAGCCAACATGCCTTATTTAAGGCAGTTGAGAGGCATCTAAGGGTTGTGGTTGTGGCCAAGCCATAAATGATGAGACCATAGTCTATTACAGAGATCACAGAGCTCAGGACTACAACCTTCAAAGCTTCTGGCGTGAGGTGTTGCCTGTGTTTGTAGAGGAGACCAAGCCGTGTATTAGCAGCTTTAGCTACATTATCTACATGAGGTCCATAGGAGAGATTAGGGTCAAGCCATATCCCTAAGTATTTGAAGGACCCCACCTGATCTAGAGTGTTCCCCTGGGTGGTGGAGATAGCCAAGTGGTGTAGCTTGTTTGGGTTATGAGAGCTGCAGAAGAGCATAGATTTGGTTTTCTTGTCATTGAGGACCAGTTTATGATTATGAAACCATGTCTCTACAGAACTGAAACCAAGTTGAAGGTTGTGTTGAAGAGTTGCAGGATCTTTGTGAGTGGAGTATTCAACAGCATCATTGACATATAGTATGATCTGCTCAGAGCAGTGGTATGGGAGGAAGGGAGTTTAAGAAAAGGCTAAAAGGAGAGGGCCCAGTATGGATCCCTGTGGGACACCCGCGCGAACAGGCAGGGTGTCAGAAAGAGCGTCAGCAATTTTTACTCTTTGTGACCGGTTTTCTAAGTAGCTTTTAAACCAGAGAGAAGAGTCAGGTGATAGCCCGGCATTCAGTAGTTGGTCAATTAGTAGTCCATGGTGTACTGTATCGAAGGCCTTGGAGAGGTCGACAAAAACGGCCCCTGTGAGAAGACCATTGTCAAGGGATTTCTGCAAAGTTCCAGTGAACTCAAGAAGGGCTGTGGTGGTGCTGTGACCTTTCCGGAAACTGTGTTATTGTGGACAAGGTATATTGTATTTATCCAAATGGTCTGTAAGTTGATCAGCCATGATGCACTCAAGTGCCTTAGAGAGTGGGAGAAGTATGGAGATAGGGCGATAATTTGAGTGATTCGTCTTATCCCCACTTTTATGGACAGGTGTCACAGTGGCTGTTTTCCATACGTCCAGGAATTTTCCACAGCTGAGAGAGGTTTAGGATTTTTGTTAATGGATGAATTACCTCATAGAGGGTGAGCAACAGAAGCTTGAGGTCCAGGGTGTCACTACTAGATCTAAATTTAGAGATAGCTGTAGTAATATAGCGGCAAGCTTCATTCAGCCTTACCTCCCAGAAGTAGAAGTGGGGATGGTTAGACTGAGGGGCTGAGGTATTTGGGAAGTAGGCCCTGTTTTCAAAAAAGTCATAGGGTTGGACAGCACTAAGGTCTGAAAAAGCCGTGTTAAAGATGTTTGCGATCACCTTGGGGTTGAGGGTTGAAGATCCATCAACCATTAACATGGCCGGAGAGGTTTTTGGCTGCTTCCCTGTGACATCCTTGATATTGTCCCAGAAAGCACAACCATTTCCCCATGTATTGGTGAGAGCGTCTTTGTAATAGGTGGATTTCGTTAGCTGGATAGCTTGTGTGCAGGCATTTTGGGCTTGTTTGTAATTCTGGATGTCCAGTTGTTTGCCAGTGGCCCTGGCAACTGCCCAGAGGTGGTCCCTTAGTTTCAGCTGTGAGAGAAGAGCCACGGTGAGCCATGGGTTAGAGAGAGATTTTGTTTTGCGCCTTTTAGCAGGGGCAAAGAGGTCGCAGGCTTGTTGAAAATTGAGATGAAGTGATGAAGAGCCAAGTTAACATCTGTTGCTTCATAGATGGGTAGCCAGTCTTGTAGATGCAGGTATTGTTTGAGATGTGGAAGTTTTCCAGGAGGAAGGACTCTGCTAGCGATAATTTTGGGAGGGGGCTTAAGGAATTTGTTAGACCATGCACACGTGACTGGGGAGTGGTCACTGAGAGAGTCTGGGAGAATGGTCGTATGAGAAATCCTTGTGGGGTGAGTGGTGAGGACCCAATCCAGGAGAGTACTGATGCCAGTCTTGTAGTTAATCCTAGTAGGGGAGTTTACCATTTGCGTGAGGTTAACAGCTGAGATGGAGTCTTTATAGGCACTGGCACTCGATGCTAACCAGTTTAAGTTGAAATCCCCTAGTAGAATAAGTTCAGCTTCAGGAGGATGAGAGTTGATAAAATTTAGTACGTCGTTGAAGCCATGTTTAGGGTCCCTGGGCAGGATGTATACAGAGACAATAGTCAGGGCTTTATGGTCGGGACCTAGGACAATTTTTATTGACAGAATCTGGGCCGAGGCAGAAAGTGATGGAGTTGCTACAGGGTGCCATGACAGGGAGTCTTTGATGTAGATTGCACAACCACCACCTTTTTTGGATATCCGGTCCAGCCTGTGGACGTTATAGCCCTATATTGTTACTGCTGAGTTAGGAACTTTAGGCATCAGCCAAGTTTCCACCACTGCCAGGATGTCAGAGTTGTGTTGGCATATGAAGGCTTGGAGTGCATCCAGCTTTGGTAGTAGGATGCAGATATTATGACTGCAGACTGCAGAGATTGTGACTATTACCAAGTCGTGATGCACTGAAAACTATGACTGGGACTGGCCATACCGGAATATAATCTGATCATGAAAGACAGGGTGGGAAGGAAAGGAGGGGGTGTGGTGCTGTATGTGAGGGAAAGCATAAAAGCAATGGAGATGCAAGGAATATGGGGGCAGATGTACTCTGAGTCATCCTAGAGATGGGGGAACAGAGCCACTACTTGCGGTGCTATAATCTACTGACCTCTAGCACAGGGCGAGGGTAGATAAAGTACTGGTGGAAGCCATCAGCAAAATAGAAGAAAAAGGAGAGGTACTGCTGGTGGGGAACTTCAGTCTGCCAGATACAGATTGGAGCCACTCAGGTATAGCTTCAGCTAGAAGCAGGGATATCCTGGACTCCCTGCAGGGGGTATTTCTCAGGCAGCTAGTCAGTGAACCAACTCATGATGGGGAAATAATGGACCTAGTACTCACTAATAGGGACATTGTTGCAGACGTCAAGGTGGGAGGCAAGCAGGGGACTAGTAGTCACAGTGTGGTTCAATATAAGGATGGCTGCAGAATCAAACCACACAAAGGGAAGTGTCCAGAACATCAAGATGGCAGACATTATGAAGATGGTTGACTATCTCAGGGATAGCCTGTTGGGGGAATGACCTGGGTGGGGAGGAGGAACAGTGGACGAAGCTGAAAAAAAGGCATAGTTAAGGCACAAACTGAAGAGAGAATACCACAGGCAGTAACAAAAGGGGGCAAGCAATTTTTTAGGCATGTAATCAAAAAGAGGAAGATCAGAGAGAGAGAGAGAGAGATTGTAAAGTTCAAAGGGGAAGGGGGGAGTGTGCAAAGGAAGTCCAGGAAAAGCACGTATCCTGAACAAATACTTCTGCTCCATGTTCACAGAAGAAGGAGAAGGGAAGGCCCACAAATAATTAACACTAGCCATGGGATGCTAGGGGGAGGACACTAGTCCTTTTTTTCGGTGAAGAGAGTCCTGAAGGAACTCACTAATCTGAAAGCTGACAAGGCAATGGAACTAGACAGAGTGCATCCAAGGGTACTGAGGGAGCTCAGGGAGGTACTGTCTACACCAGTCCTATTCAACAGCTCACTGGAAACAGGAGTTGTTCTGGAGGACTGAAGGAGGGCAGATATAGTCCCACTTCACAAAAGTGGTAGCAGGGAGGAGACTGGCAATTACGGGTCAGTCATCCTGATATCATTTGTAAGAAAGTTAATAAAAACACGGCTGAAGGAAAGTATCTTGAATCCAATGGGCTACAAGACCCGAGGCAGCATGAATTCACACAATGGAGGTCATGTCAAATGAATCTGATAAATGTTTTGACTAGCATTGGAAGACTTCAAATCAAATCAAAATGTATTTGTAGAGCACTTTTCAATATATCAAAGCTAATACATATCAAGAATAAAACATCAACTATAATAAATAATGACATAAAACAGTAAAAACGACCATAAGCTTATCCAAATGCTAGTGCAAATAAGTGGCTTTTCAGAGACCTCTTAAATGATTCCATGGACAGGCGCTCTCTAATCTGATGAGGTAGAGAATTCCATAGGGTTGGGGCCCTAAAAGAAAAAGCCCTGGCCCCAGATGATTGAAGACGAACCCTGGGAATCTCTAGCAATCCCTCGCCAGTGGAGTGGAGTGGGCGGCGAGAGTGGTAAGGACAAAGAAGATCTTGCAGGTAGCCCGGTCTCTGACCGTGTAGGGTCTTATAGGTCAGCAATGCGACCTTGAAGGTGATTCTCCACCGTACTGACAGCCAGTGCAGTTCGTGCAGCACAGGTGTGATATGGCAACTTCTTGGTAACCGGGTCAACAACCTGGCTGCTGCGTTCTGCACCAGCTGCAGGTGATGGAGAGCCACCCCCGGCAACCCTAGATATAGAGCATTACAGTAATCAAGACGAGAGGAAACAAAAGTGTGGACCAACACAGGAAGGTCATCATGTGGAACAAGGTGTTTTATCCGGGCGATATTCCTCAGATGGTAAAAGGAAGACTTGACAGTGGCCGATACATGTGTCTTCAGCGTCAGCTCACTGTCAAAAATTATGCCCAGATTTCGCACCTGTTCAGAAGATCTCAACTGGTTACCCCCTAATAAAAGACCAGAGGGGAACCCAGGAGTCAACTTCTCTACATGGTGACCCTGGTCCACGACCAACACCTCAGTCTTATCCGGATTTAATTTCAACAAGTTCACACTCATCCAGTCCTGAATCTCAGCGAGGCAGTTGTTAAAGACCGATAATGCGTCATTCTGTTCAGGTACAAAGGACATATAGAGCTGAGTATCATCTGCATAGCAGTGAAAACTCAGTCCATAACACCTTATAATGTCTCCCAACGGCAGCATATACACCATGAACAACATGGGGGAAAGCACAGAGCCTTGCGGCACCCCACAGGACAGAGCGAAGGGAGCAGAAGAAAAATTCCCTTAAACTACCCTTTGACTTCTGCATGTGAGGAAAGAGTGGAACCATCTGAGGACTGTCTCCGACAGTCCGCAGAGTAGACTTATGCAATCCAGCAACATCCCGTGGTCCACAGTGCCAAGCGATGCAGAGAGATCAAGGAGAACCAAGATCGAGCGGCTCTTCCGATCTCTCGCTATTAGGAGATCATCGAGTACACAAACTAATGCCGTCTCGGTACTATGCCTCTTCCTGAAACTGGACTGGAGAGGATCATAGACTTCATGGGTGGTAAGAAAGTCATCAAGTTGCAATGCAACTACTTTCTCAATAACCTTGCCCAAAAAGGCAGGTTAGAGATCGGTCTGTAGTTAGTGAGGCAGTCAGGGTCAAGGGAAGGTTTCTTCAAAAGGGGTGTCACAACAGCCTCCTTTAAAGACTCCAGGAACACTCCTTGGTCCAAAGAACCCCAGACTATCATAGCAAGGACTGGTCCGATCGCATCCATGCACCCCACAAGGAGGCGCGTAGGACAAGGATCCAAACTACAGCAAGTCGGTTGTAAGCCCTGGACAATCTTCATGATATCCATGATCACTGGCTGGTCAAAATCTGTCCAGGTAGACTGAGGGCATGTAACCCCACATCGGTCACTGCAATGCTCATTTGAACGTATGCTGCGGATCTCCGACCTGATTGATGACACCTTATCCTCAAAGAACCGAGCAAACTCATCACACTGTATTTGTGAAAAAGCTCTCCGACCCCGCAGACAGGCTGGATTGCACAGTCTGTCGATGGTCCGGAAGAGCTGAGCAGGTCAGTTTCTTGATGCAGTTATCTCTCTGGACAGGAACTCTGCCTCCTTATGGGAGATTACTGATTAATAGTCCAACTTGATGGACCTTCGGTTTCCTTCTGTCATCCATTTCTGTGTTTCTATGGGGATAATGCAATTGGAGTGATTCAAATCCTGCTGAATGGTTGTTTGTGATGGTATGAGTCAGTATCATCAGGTGTATTTCTAATGGCTACACATGAGCCTGCAAAATGTTTTAGTAATAAAAAGAGAGTCCCCTGAAAATCAGTTTTGAAAATTCAATTAATAGTGATAGGAAATTATTTTTACATAATTAACTGCCCTCCTATTTTCCTTTCCATGTCATTTATGTAGTCTGTTATGCTCTGACTAGGTATGTAGCAAATTTAAGATTTGCTCATGAATTGCAGCAAATTCAACACTATGCATAGCATTCGCATAGTGTGCCCTATGCAATTCACTACACTTTCAGCTAATTTTACTATGCAAATTGCTACAATGCACACTTTCCGGTGAATTTGTGACACAAAGTGTGTCAATTCATTAAGTAAAATTCACTGCAAGGTACATAGTGCATGCGTAGTGTGGCAATTCACGCATTAAAATTGTACTATGCAAACTGTAGCACTACGCTCCAAGCTACATGAATTGTAGACCTTTTTAACAGGTTTATGTGATAACGGTGAAAGCCTAAAGGTGATCTCCATTATTGCGAAGTCAGAGTGGTGAAAATTTTTTCAGCACTCTGACACCCCGGCACACAGCAAAACGGGCACCAGGAACTTAGTTTTTAATGTTTTATGGGCTATGCTCGCTGCCCCCTCTTTAAGGATTCTCAACTCCAGGGGGGTGCATGTTGGGGGGGGATGAAAAACATTTAAAAAAAAAGGTTTGGGTCAGGCGCAACAAAAACACAGCAACACCTGGACCCGGACCCAGTATCCTACCCACAAATGCTTCCAACCCACCCACCATGCCACGGAGTTTACTCGCCAACCCACCTCGGCACCACCCCTCACATTTCCTCCCGCCCCTCGATGTGAGTGCTCGCTCCCCCCTGCACGCGTATGTATAGCAACATCCCGTCACTATATTCACTGACCGTCTCCCATCCGGCCACCCTACCTTAACATAGCCCTGCATACATGTGTCAGGGATTGGGTGGCCATTACTGTAGGCGCCCAATTACCGACACTCATATCTCATGCTACCTTTTTAACTACACACAAAGCTAGCTTTTACCACTTTTTGATAAATACATAATCTAGCTTTGGTATGCCTTCAGATCTATTTAGAGTTCCACTTGCTTCAGTAGGCACTGCTCTTTCTTTTCACACAGTCCATGACCCTGGTTACAAAAGTCTATTAATCTAAATGTTATTCAAAAGATACTAGTACATACCAACTCCCCCCCCCCATATGGTACAACACATTTAAACATTTCCACTGCCAAAACTGGTTATATTTTACCTCAAGTTCCATGTGAGAAGTGTCTCCTCTTAGTTTCAGACTGCAATTCCAATTTGAGTAAGCTAAATCACCACGTCACAGTGGGACCCTTCGATTTAGTCCCTAACTTTCCAGTACCTAAATGGCTACTGTGTCTTACTGACTCCTTTTATACACTGTGCTCCCATCAAGGATTTCACACAGGTGTTGCAGTGAGAACATGTTAAAAGGGAACACCATAGACCCCCAAAAACTCACACAAATCCAAAAATAGCATGCTCAAACCTTTATGTTACTTCATATGCTGGAATTCTCATTTCTTCTAAGGGGTGCTACTAGGTTGTGGTGAACAACATATAATAAAAAGATACTAGTGCAACAGCTCCCCCGACATGGTATAACACATTTAAACATTTCCACTGCCCAAATTGGCTATATTTTACCTCAAGCACCATGTGAGGAGTTGGTCCTCTTAGTTTCAGACTGCGAAAATTAGGAACTAAATCGAAGGGTCCCACAGTGACATAGTGATTTAACTTATTCAAATTGGAATTCCAGTCTGAAACTAAGATGGTCACTCCTCACATGGAACTTGAGGTAAAATATAGCCAATTTTGGCAGTGGAAATGTTTAAATATGTTGTACCATGTGTGTGTGTGTGGGGGGGGTTGGCGTGCATTAGTATCTTTTGGATTATATGTTGTTCGCCACAACATAGTAGCACACCTTAGAAGAAATGAGAATTCCAGTACATGAAGTAACATAAAGGTTTGAGCATGCTATTTTTTGATGTATTCCTCTAGATGGCCTGGAATGGCGTTACTAATGTCATAGATTGTTCAGGCAGTAGGAGAAGCAAGATATCAGCAGCTGGTGGGGATTCAGGGTAATTAAATAGAGCAGGTTAAAATGTACCAGAATATCTGATGTACTTACAACAGGAGGGCATCTAAAGGTGCAGAAATGGTTTCCTATCACCATTAATGGAGTTCTGCTGATCCAACATGTACCTTTTTACTTGTGGTCAGATCCTCTCTTTAAAAAGCCCATGGCATCAGAAGATTGAAAAACATACCATTCCATCTCTGCAATGAGAGGTTGAACCAAGGTCCCATCCGTCTGTTCTGGTGGTTGTTCAGGTGGACATCAAAGATCCCACGGAACTTCTTGAAAATAGACAGTGAATTCCACCGGTGTCCTGGTCAAATTTCCCTCATTCACATCTCCATTCCAGGTTACATCTGTAAATGAGAGTTTTGCTCTGAGTATGGTTTACCTAGTAAAACATTTTCAAATTAATATATAACAATATATTTACTAGCCAGCCAACATATTAACAAGTACATATCTGGACATAGGGAATGGAGAGCTGTTGTGCAATATGCTGGAGGAGTTGCAGGAGTGTGCCCATCTGTGCAGATTTAATGATCTCCTAGCAGGTAAAGAGGACCAGCCAACTGACACATACAATACACAGCGATGGATCCTAGATGATGAACCTGTGATGAGCCAAAGAACCCTATGGGCAGAATATCTCTCCTGTTGCACCCAAAGGTGTCTGCTCTTTAGTAATTGTTTGGTATTGAGTTATATGTCGATCCTAAAGCCCTCTGAGATGCTTCTATGAAAGGTGCCTAATAATGTAAATACTGTGGTAATCATTAGATGCATTTCAACTTATAATTCACATAATCTCTTTATTTAGCTTCTTATTTTTCATAACGACTGTGTACATTAAAATAAAAACAGGATCCCTGTTTATTAGAGACAAAATCTTTACTGGCTGCTTGTCTGCACTGTAAAGCATAACCCCCCTTTTATGACATCATAATAATTTTAAAACATAGAAACATAGAAAGTATGCTGACAGTAGGGGACCCAGGGTCCACTGAGTCTGCCCAAGATTTACCTGGAGCTTAGGAATGCTTTAGGAATCTATCACACCCTACTAACCTTGGTCTTGAACTCTGCAACAGACTGTAATGGATTAAGCAGGGCACTGTGATGAGAATGTAGACAATCAGCCCGTGTACAGTATTTGTATTAATTTATTTCAGAAGCAAAATGGCTCTATTGAGCAAGCTCATTTTCAAGGAGGTCCTGGGTAGGACAGCATACGTAAGTTAGGAAACAATTATATATGGTACAAGGTAGTACATGCATACTGAGCAACAGCAAACAGAAATACAATCAAGGAATAGAAACATACTGTACTAGTGTAAGAATTAAAAAATACAATATATATAGTAAGTAACACACACACAAATTCAATAGCTGTTAGATATACTCTGTGTAAGAAACATCACATGATCAGAAACAGTTTGAAGACGATGAGTAAGTTTAACATACTTATCTGCAGAAGCAGGTCTCAGTGCATAGTTTTCCAATGAGGGCCTTAAAGGTGTTGAGACTGACCAGGAGTTAAGTTTCAGGGAAGACTGCAATGAGTTTTATGCTGCAGGAATAGCATGGCTGATTGCTATTTTTCTGAACTGCATAGCATACCTTGGAGTGTCAGGAGAATACAATTAGTCTTTCTAAGGGAGTAGCTGCTGTGGATCTTGTGGAAGAGTTCTGTGATGTAGCATGGGAATTTATTTAGTAGCACCTTGTATGCCCATGTGCAGATTTAATGATCTCCTAGCAGCTAAAGAAGACCATTCAACTGACACATACCAAACACAGTGATGGGTCCTAGGTGATGAATCTGTGATGAACCTAAGAACCCAATGTTAGAGCACATCCAATCTGGAGAGGCAAACAGCAGAACAATGGTGGTAAATTAGGTCTGCATAGTACAGAATAGGTAGAATGGTAACTTGGACCAGGTGTTTGCAGGTGTCAGGTGAAAAATAGAGCTTGTCCCTATAATAGAAGTCAAGTCTGGCCTGCAGGTGTTTTGCATAAAAGACTCAATATGAGTAGAGAAGGACAATCTGGTATCAAGCTATACACCTAGGTATTTGTATCTGTCTACTAACTCAGGAGTATATCCCAGTAGTGTGGTGATGGCAGGAACTGAGGCACCAAGCATGGTAGCATTGTCTGGGGCAAAGAACATAACCTTGTTCTTATTGACATTTTGAAGCAGCTTAGAATGAAAAAAAATGATGGATCTGCAGTTTATTGAAAGCAGGTCATCTAAGGGACAGACAATCCGATTTTCAAGTAAATGTGCATGGTAGTGGAGGAGAGAGAGAAGTACTGCGCTAGTGATCTGCTCAGGAGCGGGGGAAGACGGGTGGTGGCAGATGAACTGTCAGGGTGCGATGGTGGGGGGTCCACTAGACACCAGAGAATTGGGATTATTTTTTTTATAAAGGATCGCGGATGAGGAGGTTCACTAGGCACCAGAGAATGCTGGGAATAGAGGATGATGAGTCAGTGGACTGCCGTCTTTTTTTGTGGATTAAGGAATCCAGGATGGGGGAGTCCGCTAGACATCAGGGAAATAAAATGTTTTGGCAGTCCATGATCAGTGGGTGGGGGGGGCCACTGGAAAACAGGAGGGTCTGAGAAAGGGATTAGAGGTATTGTATTTATTTATTTACTGGGACCCCTGATCAGTGGTGGATTAATGAATTAAACTGCAGTTAAAAAAGGCCTCAGAACTGACTATCACAAACGCACTCAGCAGGTCAGGCCCTCTACTCCCAAAGTGCCAACTTCCGAGCGCAGTCTTGTTAACAGTTTAACAGAACAAGGTAACCCTCTTGTCTGTTTTGTGAGTTCGGCTCAACCTTTGGTCTCAAGTCTTGGGGGGATTCAAACTGTGAACCTCTTGCTAGCGTACCCAATGCACAGGCTTAGATACTTCTGTCTACAGGGGGTCAGATATCTTTGCCTATGGGCACCTAACCAGTTATACAGAGATGAACCCTTAAAAACTTTAATAAAGACCTCAGATTTAAAACGCTTCTCTTTCCAGCTAGGTATCACCATTCAAGCTTATGTTTAGTATCTGTAATAACTATATACTTTTCTTACAACTAAAAAGAAGTCAAAGACGGACCAAGTAAGTTCTAAAAATAATTTTACTAAAATAGTTAAAAATATGTAAAACACAAAATACAGAACTGCTATATCACAAGACATACAAATCTTTTAAAAGAACAAGGTTTAAACAGCGCAAATTCCTACTTACAGTACTTAGATTTGACTCTCTTTCTAACTACCTGTTTACAAGTGCTCCAAATATGTTTTCTTAGTCAGAGTCTAGGTAAAAATGTGTCTAAGTAAAACAGAGTATTCCTTAACAACTATATTGGCCAACCCCTTTTTGTGTGAGGTCAGCTAGCTCCTCCTCTGTCAGATTATATATAAAAAAAAGGTGTATCTTATACAAAAACAGGATGTCTTTTTTTAAAGTATTACATTCTGCAACTTCAACATAATTCATGTCCTTCAAATGACACTTCTTTTGATCTCATAATAAGCTTCCTCCTTCCAGGACATGAAAGCATCTTTATGATTTTCGCACTTCTATGTAATAACCTGGGGTTTTCTTCCAACGTCATAAAATGGATATGATATAGCAACTACGGCTGTAATAAACTCAGACAAACAGGATCCTTGATTAAAGCCTTACATGTAACACATTGTCTCTAAAAACTGTGTGTGAACTCACATGCTGTCAGCATTTCCTCATGGCTTTCATCTTTCAGCTGAAACCTGGGGGTGGGATGAGGTCACTCCTAGAGCATCAGATTCTCAGCAGAGAGTCAGTAATACATTTCATATTAAAAAAATGATACAGCACTCAGAACTGGCTGTCTACATCACAATTCCTCCCCACCTAGACTAAATTTGGGGGATCTATCCCCTACATAGGATGAGCTTCCCAAATCAGTTCACTCCTCATAGACCCTAGACAGACCATCAGAGTTCTGATTCTTCGCTCTAGCCCTATGTACGATTGTCAGATCAAAACCTTGCAAAGCAAGATTCCATCATAGCAATCTGCCATTCTTTTTCCCCATCTGCATCGGCCAAACCAGGCGGTTGTTGTCAGTCTGCACCACAAAATGCTGCAGATACAAGTATGGCTGTAGCTTCTTTAGGGCCTACACTATGGTAAGACACTCCTTTTCCACCATGGAGTACGCTTGCTCCCTGAGAAGTAGCTTCCTGCTCAGGTACACTACTGGGTGATCTGTCCCTTGGCTGGACGTCTGGCTCAGTACTGCCCCAATACCCACGTCTGAGGTGTCCGTCTGAACTATAAAGGTTTTGCTATAGTCAGGACTTGTCAAAACAGGAGCACTGCACAGTGCCTCCTTCAGTCTGGTAAAGGCTTCCTCACAGACTGGGCCCCAGGTAATTTTCCTTGGCATCTTTTTCTTTGCCAGGTCAGATAGGGGAGCAGCCAGGGTACTGTAATTGGGTACAAATTTCCTGTAGTACCCTGCTGTCCAAAGAAAGCTCCTGACCTGCTTCTGAGTTTCTGGTCTGGGCCATGCCTGGATCACCTCTATCTTTATTTGGTTAGGACAGAGCTGTCCCTGGCCTACCACATGCCCAAGGTATGCCACTTCCCCCATGGCCATCTGGCACTTCTCAGTTTTGACAGTGAGCCTGGCCCTTTGTATCCTGTCCAGCACTTCCCTAAGATGGGATAGGTGTTCCTCCCACCTGGTACTAAAGATGGCAATGTCACCCAGGTATGCCATGGTGTACTCCTCATCACCATTTAACACTTGGTTCACCAACCTTTGGAAAGTGGCCGGGGCGTTCTTCATTCCAAAAGGCATTACTTTAAACTCAAATAAGCTTATCAGAGTGATGAAGGCCGACTCTCCCTAGCTCTGTCTGTCAATTCTACCTGCCAATACTCCTTCATCAGGTCAATGGTTGTAAGGTAGGTCGCCCCACCCAACTTGTCCAGGAGTTCATCCGTCTGGGGCATCGGGTGGGCGTCGGACTTTGTGACTGCATTCAGTCCACGGTAGTCCACACAGAAATGAGTAGAGCCATCTGGCTTGGGCACAAGAACTACAGGTGAGGCACAGGGGCTGTGGGATCTCTGGATTACGCCTAAATCCAGCATCTCCTCCACTTCCCTCCTAATGTCCTTTTGGACAGCCTCTGACACCCAATATGCTGTCCACCGTATGGGCATCTGTGTCCCTGTCTCCACATTGTGTGTCGCTAAAGGGGTTAGTCCAGGCTTGGAGCTAAACAAGGGGGCAAAGACTGCTAAAACCTCCCTTACTTTATGGATTTGGTCCGGGGCCAGCTGAGGAGACAATTTTACTGCCTCCACAGAGGTCTCCTGCGTGCTTTCCTCTAGCAAGTCCAGAAGGGGGTTTCCTTCATCCGTCCCCTCCCCATGACTACACACTGCAAACACCATGTCAGGCCTATTTGCATATGGCTTCATCATGTTGACATGGTACATCCTTTCTGTCTGCCTTCTGACAGGTAACTCCACAATGTAGTTCACATCATTTACCTTCCTAACCACTTTGTATGGTCCTGCCCGCTCAGCTTGCAGCTTGTCTTTCCAGACCAGAATAAGCACCATGACTTCCTGACCCACCATGCATGAATGAGCTCTGGCTCTGCGGTCGTACCACACTTTTTGTTTTTGTTGGGCAGCTGCCAGGTTGCTCTGGGCTGTCCCCATAAGCTGCTTCGGCCTTTCCCTAAACCTAAGGACATAATCCACAATGGGAGTTCCCTGGGTGGCGTGCTTGCCTTCCAAGTCCTCCCAGATCAAGTTTAGGGGCCCACGTACCTGGCATCCATGTAAGAGTTCGAAAGGGGAAAATCCTGTCGACTCTTGGGGCACCTCCCTGTATGCAAACAACAGGTTGGGAAGGTATTTCTCCCAATCCCTCCCAAGCTGTTCAGCAAACGCCTGGAGCATTGACTTTAGGGTAACACTGAATCGCTCCACAAGCCCATTGGCTTGTGGGTGATACGATGTTGTGCATGTCTGGACCACCCCACACTTCTCCCATAAACATTTCATCAGGTCCGACATGAAGAAACCCCCTCGATCGGTGATTACCTCCTGCGGAAACCCAACACGGGAGAAAATCCCAAGTAAGGCATCTGCCACTTTGTCTGTCCTCAGTGAGGATAGGGCAATTACCTCTGGGTACTGGGTAGCATAATCCACCACAGTCAGGATGAATCTCTTCCCTGAGGAACTGGGGGTATTCAAAGGCCCCACAATATCCATTCCCACCCTCTGGCATGGCTTTTCCACTATGGGCAAAGGGATCAGGGCTGCTTGGGTTTTCTTGCCCACCTTCCCTATTTCTTGTCACCGGTGACAAGACCTGCAATACTCCTTCACCTGCTGGATGAAGTTAGGCCAGTAGAAATTCTGGGCTAACCGCTGCATAGTGTGCATGATTCCCAGATGACCAGACAAGGGAATATCTTGTGCAATTTTGAGCAACTGCTCACGATACCTCTGGGTAACAACAAGCTGCCTGCCCAGCATCCCTCCCTCTGTCTGTACTGGCTAAGTATACATAAGTCCATTTTCCCAATAAACTTTATGTCAGCCATCACCTCCCTGTGCCCCGTCAGAGTATGCCCAAGCTCTCAGCTTCTCTAAATTAGGGTCACCCCTCTGAGCAGCTGCAAACCCCTCACACATTCCCAAGGCATGGGACAGGTCCCCTTCAGTCGCTAAACTAGGGTCCCTAGCACTAGCATCAGATCCCTCTAGATCACTGTCAATCCCAACTCTCTGACAAGGGGTCACCCTTCCCTCTTCAGAGTAATCCTCTGTAGCTGTGTGGTTATTGGCTACTGGGGAAATTTCTACCCCCTTTTTATCAGTCTCCCCATCTGGAGACACAAGCTGGAAAACCAGCCTCTCAGTGGTTTCCACACTGGTTTCTGTGGGTTCAGGGAGCTACAATTTTCCCTTGCCACTTGGCTATGGGTAACTGCACATACCATCTCCTGTTGGAGATTGTTACCCAGGATCACATCCACTGCTAATGTTTTGGCTACAGCCAACTGTTGCACAGTTCCTCCTGTTTCACCCCAATCTAGGAGAACACTAGCAAGTGGTAATGTTTTCTCTTCACCCTCAAAGTCCTGTACAGTGATGTATTTATTGGGTATAAGCTGACCAGGCTGTACCAGATCCCCTTTCACCAATGTCAGGGATGCCACTGTGTCCCTTAACCCCTGCGTCTGTACACCGTTTACCATGACTGGGTGCATGTGTTCCCTTATGTTCACTGGCATGCTCCCAGGGAGACACAAACAACCCACTTCTTTTCTAGCACCCTGTTGTGTATTATTGCTCGCCTTTTTGAGACACTGTCTGGCAATATGCCCAGTTTCTTTACACAACCAACAGGCATTTCTTACTTCGGAGAAATATTTTCATTGAAACCTGGGGCTAACTGATTTCAGTGGAGGCAGCGAGGGTTTTAGCTGCCCTGAAGACATGCTTTTCCCTTTCTGCTCTGCCACGCCTGCCCCATTCACTCTCAGAGCAGGTCTGCTCTTGGCATAGCGGTCCAAGAGTTCAGCAACCTCTTGCACTGTTTTGGAATCTCATTCCTCTAGCCAGGTTTTTAGCTCTGCTGGGCAAGCCCAATAAAACTGTTCTAATAAAATCACATTTTCAATTTTATCAACAGTTTACATCCATCCCTTCCCACCAATGCTTAAAAAACTGATGTTGTTTCATGGCTAGCTCCTCATAGCTCATATCAGGGCTTCTCCTGAGCTTATGGAATTTAGCTCTGTATGATTCAGCAGTTAATTCAAACTTTTTTAACAGTGCAGCTTTTAGCTTGCTGTAATCATTGCTGTCCTCATTGTCCATTTGACCCAATGCTTCCCGAGCTTTCCTGGTAAGTAGCGGGGATAGCTGGAAGCTCCAGGACTCTCTAGAAATTTTAGCCTGAATACAAACTTTTTCAAAAGAATTTAAAAAAGTGTCTATATCTTCCCCCTCCTTAAATTCGGCTATTAATTTGGAGTTCAATTTGTAACCCAGTCCTGCAGTCCCAGTTAAATCCAAGCCACTTACCTGCTCTGGTGCTGCTGTTCAGAGTCACAGCTTTTCAAGTTCGTGTTGCCTCTGGTGCTTCTCTCTCTTCTCCCCTGCCACTCGCTGGCACTCATGCTCCTCACAATGTGCATCTCTCTGTTCTTGCTCTGCCTTTCGGTTTTCGCATTCTCTCTCACGGTCCACCTCTTGCTTCTCTTGCTCTGCCTCTTTTTGTTCTCGCTCTGCCTCATGGTCTGCCTCCCGCTTCTCTCACTTTGCCTCCTGTTCCCTTCATTCGCAACTCAATTTGCAGCTTGAGTACCTATGGATTCAGGATACTGGTATCCTTCCCCTGCTGCTGTGGTCCTTCACTGACAGTGGCCCTGCTGTCCTCCTCATTGGCTCTGGACCCTTCACTGGCTGCTAGCCCTTCCACACTTGAAGTTTGATCCTTTCCAGTGACTCACTGCTCTGGGTATCTGCTACCATCAGGGCATCTATGAGACTCTGCTTGCTTGCTTTCACCTCAAACAGGACTCCTCTGTCCCTGCACAACTGCCTTAAGTAATCTACAGTGTGCCTGCTGTAGTTGGAAGTCATCTTTCCTGACTACTGCTACTCTGACTGCACTTTAGAAAAAAAATTAAAATGGGTAGGAACTTGACTGTACACCAAATGATATATAGTTCTGTTTCCTTTCAAAATAAAACTCTTTTTCTTTCTTTTCAAGAGAGCTTACAGTCTCAGCTGACACAGAACAATAAAGCTTGTGATACCAAAATTTTATGCCACCGCTGCCAACCAATCTGTCACACACCCACTCAGCAGGTCAGGCCCTCTACTCCCAAAGTGCCAACCTCTGAGTGCAGTCTTGTGAACAGTTTAACATAACAAGGTAACCCTCTTGTCTGTTTTGTGAGTTTGGATCAACCTTTGATCTCAAGTCTTGGGATTCAAACTGTGAACCTCTTGCTAGCGTACCCAATGCACAGGCTCAGATATTTCTGTCTTTGGGAGGGGGGTCAGATATCTTTGCCTATGGGCACCTAACTAGGTATATAGAGATGAACCCTTAAAATCTTTAATAAAGACCTCAGATTTAAAACACTTCTCTTTCCAGTTTGGTATCACCATTCAAGCTTATGTTTAGTATCTGCAATAACCATACACTTCGCTTACAACTAAAAAGAAGTCAAAAACAGACCAAGTAAGTTCTAAAAAGAATTTTACTAAAATAGTTAAAAATATGTAAAACACAAAATACAGAACTGCTATATCACAAGACATACAAATCTTTTAAAAGAACAAGGTTTAAACAGTGCAAATTCCTACTTACAGTACTTAGATTTGACTCTCTTTCTAACTACCTGTTTACAAGTGCTCCAAAGATGTTTTCTTAGTCAGAGTCTAGGTAAAAATGTGTCTAAGTAAAACAGAGTATTCCTTAACAACTGTATTGGCCAACCCCTTTTTGTGTGAGGTCAGCTAGCTCCCCCTCTGTCAGATTATATATACAAATATATATATCTGATACAAAAACAGGATGTCTTTTTTAAAGTATTACATTCTGCAACTTCAACATAATTCATGTCCTTCAAATGACATTTCTTTTGATCTCATAATAAGCTTCCTCCTTCCAGGACATGAAAGTATCTTTATGATTATCATACTTCTATGTAATAACCTGGGGTTTTCCTCCAACATCATAAAATGGATATGATATAGCAACTATGGCTGTAATAAACTCAGACAAACAGGATCCTTGATTAAAGCCTTACATGTAACACATTGTCTCTAAAAACTGAGAGTGTAAACTCACATGCTGTCAGCATTTCCTAATGGCTTTCATCTTTCAGCTGAAACCTGGCAGGGGGGTGAGGTCATTCCTAGAGCATCAGATTTTCAGCAGAGACAGTCAGTAATACATTTTATATTAAAAAAATGATACAGCACTCAGAACTGGCTGTCTATGTCACACTGACCACTGGCAGTGATCCTTTCTGCAGATTGTTTTCCCACAGTTTAATAAATAAACCCACAGTTTGTATATTTATTCTGCAGTTTTAATGTGGAATTTCCGCAAAAGTTCTGAAAATGACTTCTGAACATTTGCAGAAGCGAAATTCGCACTTTTGCCGAAATTCAGCCAGCGGAACTTTTTTTGACACCCTTAGAGAAAATAACATGAAATTTACATTTAATTGTGTCTACAAATTATGTTGGTTTTTTTTCAGAGTGTCCCCTTGTATGTCATACCCTAATAAATCAAACAGCAATGAAGCACTTACACTTTGATTTTTATACTGAGAATGTCTTCATCTTTTGTTTTTGTTGTCATGTATTTTTACATTTACTGCATGGCTCCCAGACTGACTGGGATTCCTGTATTTTACATTGAAATAGTGTCTGCTACAGGGACATTGTTCCCATAGACTTGCTTTGCTTCCATGGGGAAACACAGCAATTCATCTTCCATAGAAAATAATGTAATCAATAGGAAAACACAGAAAAATTGCTTTGGAGTTACAGGAAAAATGCTAGACTCCTTTGGGATTCATGGTAGTAGGTTAGGGTTAGAACTATAATTAGAATAAATATACCAAGCCTTACTGTGCTACACACTTCTTTAGAAGTCCTGAATTACAATACATTCTAAATCTACTGCCAGCCAAGGGCCCCATAACATATATTACAATGAACTGCTTCAGTGCCTAGAGACACTTTCGAAAGCTGCAAAAGGACATTGTTCAGTACATACTATATTTCCAAAGACCATTTTCAATATCATTTACTTTAAAATACATACCACTATGGAGTAACCTCTTTTTAGCAACTGAGCTGTATATGGCAGAATGAAATAGTTTTGTTAAATATTTTTTTCTTGTTGACAAATTAACGGGTATTTTCATTTATTATTTTGGGTGGGGGCCTGGGCATAATGGACCTAGGATATCTTCCTACCTTACATGACTATTTTTCTGTGTTTTGAGGAACATTAATATTGCATGTATCAAAAAGAAGAAGAAAAAAACATTAACACAGAGTACACAAATGGGAACCAGGAACATTTTGGTGTTAGACCATAGGATGGGAAGACTGGAACTGCATAAACTGCAGTCAGACTCAAAGGCCCTATCATTCACTGTAGCAACAAACAGAACAGTGCTGTACATAGTGCAGCAGTGGTAGGGGAAGGGAACTCTTCAGTAGGTGAACTAGGAAAGGGGAACAATTCAGTTGGTGCTTTAAATCAGAAAAGGAGTTGTACCGTACATGGGGGGGTGTTAAACAACCATAATGAATGACAGACAGAAGAGTGCTGTATGTCGTGCAGCTGGGAGAAGGAGCTCTTCAGCAGGTGAACCATGAGAGGAGGTGTATTTCATTTGTGCAATAAATCAGAAAATCAGTGGTGTTCTACAGTGGGAGGGTTTTTAAACAACCATAATGAGCGAGACTCTGCAGAACACAGGGTGCTATTCAAACAACAAAAACAGCAGCCAACCTGCACTGTGCAAGGAGGGAGCTATATAGTCACCTCAGTTAGATTTCCACATAAAAACAGAGCACCACATGAAATGACAAACAGATGTAGAAGCAGAAAACAGCACTATAAGCCAACATAAAGAAGGCAGTAACAAAACTGCCACACATAGCCACCTGCTGGACATCTGTTTGGACTATTTTTTAATATAAAAATTGTATATAAAAAGATTCTTTTCACAACAAAACCTTTTTTTTTATATTTAATCGGAACATGCAATTTTTTTTACATTTCAACAAAATAAGCGATTTCGTAAGTGTGATAAGCCACTTCAGGATGTGCATTAGAGGATTTTAATGTACTTCCCAGTCAGCCTTCAGCCTCTTACCCTAGCATGCCCCTAGGGTGTGCATTAAAATCCTTTATAAAATGGGTCCAAAAAATACAAGAACTTTAATTGGTCAAAACCAGTGAGGTGACTGTGCATCATTTGAGCATAATGCACAGTCATCCTGGTCCTAAACCACATCACACAATGAGCAAATCAATCCTCCTACATCCAGAACTATCTCTCACCAGTTCCCATACAAGCAGAATTGACCTTCCATCACAAACATGGCTGCCACCTTTACACTGTAAAAACCTTCATCTGGGCCCTAAAAATAAAGCCACCTTAAATAAAAATAAAACAAATTAATTAAATGTTGCTTCCTATATCATCTCACTCTCCTTATACACATAAACAAATTCAAAACATTAATTGTTGTTTATAGCTTTTATTACAGCTATTTTTTTGCTGACAATGAAAAATCTTCCTTGTATATTTACCTGGTCATCAGGGAAATCTCTGTTGCTTGCCCTCACAGTGAGAAAATTGAGTCCCTGGCTCTAAAAGAGGCTTGTTGTGTGTGTGTACAGTATGTTTGGAAAGGAACATTCTGGCAGTGGAATTGAGCAGAACTGTGAGTCCCTGTGTTCCGTGGTAAACATTCTATGCTAAACATTCCATGTCTTGAATGTGGGGAAGACAGAGGAAAAAATGATGAAGAAAGTAGGCAATAAGCAAGCAAGAAGACAGGATATGGTGAAATCAGATGCCTCAGGTGCATTGTTAGGCACGATGCATAGCTTAGTGCTGTTAAATGCACCTGAAAAGTGCGATTATTTCACCATAATGCACATACTGTGTGTTATTGCTGTTATAAAATGGCATTTAATTACATGACTTAAAATAAATGAAAATAAGAAGAAAGTATTTTAAAAGATAAAACTGGACATTTCATTGAAATATGCTTCCATTCTAACTCTGAATACAAAAAATAGTCCCTATTCTGGTAACTGCGGGTTAGCTAAAAACATAAAACATAATGAAGTCTGTGGGCAAACAGCCACATTAGCATCTCATTATGGCCTGCCTTGCATGAATTAACATGTAGAGTGCCCAACGCTATTGCATGGTGCACACAGCTCCACTTGTATGTCAGACTGGAACTACAGGTCAGTAGCTGCAGGCTGGATGCGCTCACAGCTCCACCTGTATGTCAGATATGATAAACAATTCAGTAGCTGCAGGCCGGGTGTGGACACAAAACACAGACTATTGTGGTCAAGGGGACTAGCACTGCAGGAATGAGTGGTTGTCCTGCATGCCATAGACACATTGTTATTTCTGATACCGTGTGTATCAGACTGTACAGTACCATAGTAGCTGGTATTGTGAGGGACACAGCAATGCCTATGGTGTGTCAGGCAACAATGACTGCTGCTATCCACACAGTGATATGCACAGCTAGCAGGTGTGTTCTGACAGTGGACACCACAGTCATGCTGTCCTGTGATCCACATACACTGCCTCAGTGGCATGGGATTCCCACACTTGCATACACATGGCTTGCCATGTGTGATGGGGAGCCTGGACAGGTATACGGTATGTGCCCTTGGGAGGGCAGTCACATACCATCAGACAGGCACACTGATGAGAGGAGCATTCCCATTACTGGCACATGTGCACTGTGTGGAAGGCCCCAGCCATGTGGCGGCAACTACTATGTGGTGCAGCCTGGTCACCTGTACACTCACCCCTTCAGTACCCTCCATTCCCCCAATGCAGCATGTGTGTGCTGGATTGTTGTGCTGTACCCCTATGGGGGTACTGGATATGTGTGCAGTATGTCTCTTCCATGGCATATGGAGTGGCCCAGGGTGGCCGTCTGCACTCTCTACCTCCTCATTGGCTTCAATCATAAGGTGCACTATGATGCCTGTTGTTGCTGTGTCAATGTGCCCATCCCTGTTTTCCCAGAGTTAAGACTAGATTTTTCTGGACAGTAATTTGTGCCATGCAAAATGTGCAAAATTGCACAAACACACGTTACGCAGCGCTAAAGTGCTGAATATAGCATAGCACCTGTATTAATGTACACACCCCTTCTCTTTGCACGGTGCATATATTATAATTTTGCCTTGCGCTAATGCAGTTTGCCCATGCTATTTTGTCTTTTGAGTATAGGGACCCTGCGCAAAACCGGCGCAAACCCAATGCAAATGATTTGTGCCCAGGGCAAAGTTTTGAACATCTAGCTAGTGTTCACTTCTAGTATTTTCTACATGTAAAAATAAAACAAGGTCTATCATGCCTATAAACTCTGTCAGGCAGGGCACATGCCCCCACAAACCATCATGCAAGTTGTGCTGTTTTGTACTGAGAAAGGATGTAAATCTGTGATTTAAGGTTCCTCAAAGATTGATTTTCAGTTGTGTCCCCCAGAGAAATTCTCTAGGTATTTTTGCAACTGTGTGACCTAATTTTGTGTCCAGCTCTGGCCACAAAGGCAGATTCTGTGCCTGATGTTCAGTCATAAAGCAGATTTTTCCATACAATGTGGGCAGCAAAATAAAGTATGTAATATTGCTAAAACTGTCAAGATGGGGGGCTGACTTTTGTGAGGGAGACTTACAGTATAGGCAACTATACATGGTATATAGAAACATAGAAACATAGAATTTGACGGCAGATAAGGACCGCTTGGCCCACCCAGTCTGCCCATTTTCCTACCTGATGGATAAGCTGCAGATTCTAGTTAATCAACAGCTTACTTCCTCCTGCCCCCACCTAGAATTGCCTTATGCCTGTCCCATGCATTCTTGAATTCTCCCACTGTTTCTGACTCCACAACCTCCTCAGGAAGGCTGTTCCATGCATCCACAACTCTCTCTCTGTGAAAATACTTTCTAACATTACCTCTGAGCCATCCCCCCTCTATCTTCAAATTGTGCCCCTTGTTCTTGCACATCTCTTCTTCTGAAAGATACTACCCTCTTGTACCTTGTTAATTCCCTTGAGATACTTGAAAGTTTCTATCATGTCCCCCCTCTCCCTCCTTTCCTCTAGGGTATACATATTAAGCTGCTTTAGTCTCTCCACGTATGTCTTCTGGTGCAAACCTTGCACCATTTTGGTTGCCCTCCTCTGAACAGCCTCCACTCTGTCTATGTCTTTGCGGAGATGGGGTCTCCAGAATTGCATGCAGTACTCCAGATGGGGTCTCACTAACTGTCTGTAGAGAGTGATAACAACTTCCTGTTTTCTACTGTTGATGCCTCTCCCTATGCATCCCAGTATCCCCCCCAGCCCTCCTCACTGCCTTCTCACATTGCTTGCCCACCTTTAGGTCATCTGTTATAATTATTTCAGGTCTCTACTGATTACTAAGGACTACAGTATACCCCAGTAGTTAAAGCACCAGACTGAATCTGGAAATCCAGTAGATTTGGGTTTGAATCCTGCAGTCACCACTGGCATACTAAGTGACTCTGAACAAGTCACTCAGCCTCTCGGTGCTCCTGGGTTGCACAGTACCTAGAAATTAGCCTTTGCTCACTGTGCCTTTCCTGGCCCAAAATGTTCTATAAAACAAATAAATGAAACTTTTGCATACTTACTTAGTAAGTCTTCTTAAACGTTGCTGTGAGGATAAGTTATCCTCTCAAGAGTGTGAAAAGGGCACACATGTGAATAAATATTTAACACTGATATGCAAAGAGACAAATGAGTAAACTCTGCATTAAAATTCAGAAAATTCATTTTGTCTTTCTCTTTCAGAAAGGAGAGGGAGAAGAATGAATGCAAGCTACTGGAAAGAAATGAAGAGCAGAAAGATACAAAATGCAGATTTCTTCAACTCACGCTACAAAACAATTGTTTTAGAAAGCAATTGCATCTGTATCACAGGTTTTCAAACCACACCTGGGAACAGTCCATGGGGCCTATTCACAAGTAGCTGTAGTGGCTACGTGCCACATAAGTCAGGCGCATAGCCACCGTGCAGCCGTCCACACCCACTGTGCCCCCTCTGCAGCATTCCTGATAACGATGCACAACCCATATGCACCCAATCCCCAAGCCAATCATGGAGCTCCATGGGGGGGCAGGCCAGAGAGCAGTGTTGGGGATGAGCCAGCACTCCACACCATGCATGACCTCACAGAGTGCTGTGCACGGGGGAGTCCAGCTCCACATCTGGGAGGCAGCCCTAAACCAGCAGGGCTGGCAACGCACTCTGGGAGACTGATTCCAGAGTGAGCGCGGGATAGTGGGGATCATCAGCCCCCCAACAATGCAGCCTCTGCTGTCAGGGTACTTCTGGAGGCCAGGGTTGGCCAGGCAGGTTAAACACCCATATCAGCACCGTCGGCACTCGGCATGCTGTCCGGCAACATGGTGCCAGTAGCGCGCAAGGGATCCACTGTCTGGGCAGCCGATTAGCTGGCCACCAGGGTCCATGCTCTGCAGCCGCTCGCATCCCGAGGACCTGTGTGCTGTGGGGAAGGGGGAGGTATGCAGCTGTGTAAGGGAGCTGGGTGGGGGCAAGTGTTCATGAATACATCACCCACATGGAAATCTCCCAGGTGCAGAGCTGCGCACCCTGATACCCGTCTCTTTTGTGTGCATGTCAGTGAATAGGCCACTATGTGAATAGCTAGCTCTGCCTGTGTCAGTACTTTTCAGACAACACTAAGGCAGGCATTAAGGAACATTTCATGTGGCTAGCTAGCTGTACCCAAGTCTCTTTTTTTTTTAAGACCACATCACAGAACAACTCATGTGGAAAGCCAGTTGTACCTGTGTCAATATTTTTTAGACCACACTAAGGAACAATTTATGTGAATAACTACAGTAGTTGTTCATAAGTCTCTATTTTTCAAACCACATCACAGAACAATTCATGTGGAAAGCCAGTTGTACCTGTGTCAGTATTTTTTCAACCACACTACAGAACAGATGCATGATTGTGCTTATTTCTGATGTACGAAATGTTTAATTCTCTCTGAAATAAAAATAAAAAGAATAAAAATTAACACATGAGATATAAAACATAAACAAATCACCTATCATGTACTGATGTAACGTACATAGGTTGTTAAAAATACATTTTAGATAAGGTTTGAGTCTACAGTTATCAATAGTACTTGTTTATTGTTGAATGGCAGGTGATTTCACTTAGCAAGGAGCAATGTAGTTGTTAATGCTATAAATTATGACTGCATAATCAAAAACCAAAAATACAGTAAATATTAAATACATAGAAAGTATAGAACACTTACAAGTTTTTCTGGAGTAAAACAGGTGCTGTGATTTTAAAGTGTGACTTGCTAAGAAATGTATACTGTATATTATACTTATTTATTTTTACAAATATTAGAAAACACAGCATAATGTGTTTATTGGAAGACACATTCTACACATCATTTAACAAAAACATAAAAATAACTTCAGATTCTCTTAAGCTTGGTAACATGAACCTGAAAATTATGAACTGGTACAATTAAAATCCTGGTACATTCAAAATTAGATTATACTGTAGCAGTAATTTCACTCCTCTGCAAATGCATTGGTTAAGAAATGTAATCAGTACTTGCTTACAGTCTGATCAGCTGCTTAGAAGTTAAGGCTCTATTAATAATTCTAATAAACATGAGATACTTAATTGGCAAGCAAGCTGTAGCCATGTTATGTACATAGTGCAAAACACAACATTCCTTTCAGTTCTCAGAATTCACTGCCACATGCAGAACAGCAGAATGTGCTGCTCTAGACATCTTGATGTGCATAGATATACAAAGCATGCATATGAATCAGGATATTATTAATGTTAATACAGTGTGGTCCAGTGTCTGGTAACTGATCATCTTGCTCTCCTTACTTGGAGTAAGAGGATGGTGATGCTTGTGTCAGCAGGAGTACCCATATAAAAGGGGAAGGCAGACACAGGGTTCGTAGGTGATTCTCTAGGTAGGTAAGTACCATTTACATTACTTATCTGAAAAATGCATTTTAATTACTCTAGGGCTTTAATATCAACAAATAAACATTTGTCAGTCAGGTTATCGCTGGAGATAGAATATTGCTTTATTATGAAGGAGAGAAACCTGGGTTCACCTCCTGAACCTTATATCAGGTACATGGTCAGTGAATTCCAGGGTACACTTAGACTCAACAGGAGAGGGACGTGGCCATCCCAGCATTCAGCAGGACTGAGGAGTGGCATGGGACATCATGGGGGAATGATACAGTGTCCTGCCTCCCCCACCAAAAACCCAGCAGGGCAGTCAGCAAAAGGATGGTAAGAGGAGGGCATAGAGAAAAAAAAGATGGTGATAGAAAACAACACAGAGTAATAGAGAAATACAGAAAAGAAGACCGGAGTGTATTTTTTAATTCATAGATCTTCAGACAGGTTTTTAACCTGGCAAATATCCCAACTCGGGAGATGTGAGGAAGTACTTCACAGAAATAATGGCCAATGCCTGGAACAACCTCCCAGTGGAGGAGGTGGGGGAAAAACAGTAAGGACTCAACAATGCATAGGCATGCAGTAACCTTAGTGGTAAGGAAAAGGGGGGTAAAGCCAGAGATCAAGTAGGGTCTGAGGTGTTAGAGTAGGTAAGGAAAATTAACAGACTAGGTGGGGCAAGTGGTCCTTGTCTGCCATCAAATTCTATTTTTCTCTGTATTTTGGTTGTTTTAGTTTTTTAAAATTAGCATAGATTCCAAACTTTGGAATGGCACCTGTACCTGGTGACTTCCATGTCACATGATATTAAATCTTGGTCCCTAGCAAGCAGAGCCGAGTTTAGAAACTGCCTTATTTGTGTGTGAACAGCAAGTACCCTTACCAAAAATGGTCACATTTAGCTGTGTATGTGCTTGATTTGTGGTAAAACACAAAAATAACAAAAACAATTGGGGCGGGGCTTGGCTGTGCAAGTGGCTAGGTCTCCACTGCCAAGAGACTACACTGAAGGAGTCTGGGAGGTGTAGTCTCTGCTGATCTCAAGGGGGCGCTACAGATTGGCACCCTCTATGTTCCCTATGTGTATTTTTTAATGTATAGCTCTGCAGACTTGTTTTCAGCTGAGCAGGCATCCTTTGGATGTTTTAGTTTTTTTAAATTAGCACAGACTCCAGACTTTGGAACGGCACCCAGGCCCGGTAACATCTGGGTCACATGATATTAAAGCTCAGCCCCTAGCAAGTGGAGCTGAGCTTAGAAACTGCCTTTTGTGTGTGTGAATGGCTAGTAGCCTTCCCCAGAATTCCCACATTTAGTTGTGCATTCTTGATTTGTGGTAAAATACAAACATCAAAAAAAAAAAATCAAAGGAGAGTTGACTGTGTATGTGGGTGAGTCTCTGTTTCCAAGAGACCACACTGAAGGAGTCTAGGAGGTGTGGTCTTGCTGATATGAAGGGTGGACTACTGATTGGCACTCTCTGTGTTCCCTGCATGTATTTTTTTATTTATCGTTCTTCAGACAGATTTTTAGCAGGCATCCCTTGGCTGTTCTAGTTTTTTAAATTAGCAGAGATTCCAGACTTTGGAATGGCACTCGGACCCATTAACATCTGGGTCACATGATATTAAAGCTTGGCCCCTAGTAAGCACAATCAAGCTTAGAATCTGCCATTTGTGTGTGTGAATGGCTAGTACCCTTCCCCAAAATTTCCACATTTAACTGTGTGTGCTTCATTTGTGGTAAAATTCAAAAATAACAAAAAAAAATCAAAGGGGGTTGGCTGTGTATGTGGCTGGGTCTCCGTTGCCATGAGACCACACTGAATGAGTCTGGGAGATATAGTCTCTGCTGATATCAATGAGGGACTACAGACTGGCACTCTCTATGTTCCATGCATATATTTTTTAATTTGTAGCTCTGCAGACAGGTTTTAAGCCTAGCAGGTGTCCTTTCATTATTTTAGATTTTTAAATTAGCACAGGTTCCAGACTTTGGAATGGCACCTGGACCTGGTAGCTTCTGGGTCACATGATATTAAGGCTCAGGCCCAAGCAAGTGGAGCTGAGCTTAGAAACTGCCCGTGTGTGTGTGTATGTTTGTATGTGTGTGAATGGCTAGTACCATTCCCCCCAAATTCCAACATTTAGCTGTGTGTGCTTGATTTGTTGTAAAATACAACAAGCATTTGTCAATGCTGAATGTTTGATGCTTGTTAAACAATATTTTTGTTTTTAATGTTTTGTTCCCAACTTTTGAAGAGTCTTGTTTTAGGAATCACCTTATAGGAATGACATGTACCATTTATAGTATATTGGCTGAAATGCCATTTCTCACCAGAGGGGTGAAAACACATCTCATGCAGAAATCTAAAAATGACACATCACATTTATGAGGTAATGTGCAAAAATTGCTCTGTTGAAAATTTAGGGTCAAAATATTGAAAATTACCAAAGTTATGAGCCTGCGTTCATAAACTCCAACACAGGTTCATAACTTTATTGTTTTTTAACATTTTTGCCCCAAATTTTCAACACATCTTTCTTATGACTCCACCTCCTAAACAAGTGCAGACAAAATCTTATCTTTAACTCCTGCCTAAAAGGTGATTTTGCATAGCAACTGTGAAATCACTTTTTGGGATGTGAAAACAGGTTTTGAGCAGGATTTGAAAAATGACAGCTGTCACATTCATCAGGTGCTGAGAAGAAATAGCTAGGTTAAAAATTTGGAGTCAAAAAGTTGAAAGATAGTAAAGTTATGAGCCTGCATTCACAAACTTCAACGTAGGCTCATAACTGTTGTTTTTTTAATATTTTTACAACATATTTTCAACATAGCCTTCTTATGACCCCACCTAATGAACAATAGTGGGGAAAATTTTCAACTGTTGCATGAAAGAGGATTTTGTGCAGCAACTATGAAATCACTTTTCAGGATGCAAAAACACATTTTGGCCAGGATTTGAAAAATGACAGCTGTCACATTCATGAGGTGCTATGAAGAAATGGCTATGTTGAAAATGTGGGGTCACAATGTTGAAAATTGCCAAAGTTACAAGCCTGCTTTTGTAAATTCCAATATAGGCTCGTAACTTTATTGTTTTTTAACATTTTGCCCCAAATTTTCAACATAGCCTTCTTATGACTCTACCTCATAAACAATAGTGGCAACAAAGTTTCAACTGCTGCCTAAAAGGTGATTTCATGTAGTGACTGTGAAATCATCTTTCAGAATGCAAAAACACATTTTGGCCAGGATTTGAAAAATGACAGCTGTCACATTCACGAGGTGCTGAGAAGAAATGGCTATGTTGAAAGTTTAGTGTCAAAATACTGACAATCACCCAAGTTACAAGCCTGCTTTCAAGAATTTCAACATAGGCTCACAATTTTTTTAAACTTTATGGGCTCATAACTTTCTTGCTTTCTTTTAACATTTTTGCCCCAAATTTTCAACATACCCTTCTTATGACACCACCTGATAAACAATAAAGGAAACAATTGTCAACTCCTGCCCAAAAAGTGATTTCATGCAGCGACTGTGAAATCACCTTTCAGGATGTGGAAACTTATTTTTGGCCAGGATTTGAAAAATGACAGCTGTCACATATATTAGGTGCGTGAGGAAATGGCTATTTTGAAAATTTTAAAGATATTGAAAATTATCAAAGTTACAAACCTGCAAAATTCAACATAGGCTCATAACTTTGTTGTTTCTTAATATTTTTATGCCAAATTTTCAACATAGAATTCTTATGACCCTACCTCATGAACAATGGTGGAGAACATTTTCAACTCCTGCCTGAAAGTGACCATGAAAAAACTTTTGGGACAGATTTACCTAACGTCACTTGCATTGTTCTTGTGCAGGTGTCCCAAAATAGGCATGTTGAAAATGTGGGGGGAAAATATTGAAAAATGGCCAAGTTATGCTGCTAACTTCAAATCTCCATTGAAATATATTGAACTGCACACCTGATTTCCTCAGTTCACAGTCCAGTTTGAAGAGTGAAGATGTGTCTGCGGTCCAGAGAGGATTACGACATTGGACCCCTGGTGGTTCAGTAAGGGCTTGGGGAAGGTCTGGGGGCGGGTACCAAGTTGGCGGATCAGGTGGGGGGTTATAACAGTGCAACAGACACCAATGAACAGTTTTGTTTTTTACAGCTTTCAACAAATAAAAAATGAAGGATGATTTTCTCTATTACAGGCAGTGACACTGGTGGATTGGGCACCCACCAGTGTCACTGTTACATCTGGCAGCATCGGGCATGGTCTCCCTGGTGCTGTATTACTAAAAGGGGAAGGTTGGGGAGTGTCAGATGGCACAGGGTATTTGGCACCCCTGCCCTAATAATAATGTGGGTTGGACTGGGAGGAGGGAAGTTATGGAGGGGTGCTGTAACAGACATCAATGGATGTTTTCATTTTTACAGATTTTCAAAAATAAGAAGATAAAGAAATTATATGGGACAGACACTGGGGGATTGCCCCCACCCCGTGTCACTGTTACATTTTGCAGCACTAGGGGTAGGCTCCCCAGTGCTGCATAACTAAAATGGACAGAGTGGACGTAGCAGCTGGCATAGGGGATTAGGTACCCCTGTGTTGTCATTATAATAATGTGGGTTGGGCCAGGATGGGCAGCTGCAACAGACATCGATGGATGGTTTAATTTTTACAGGGCAACAGGCTCTGCAGAAAAAGCCACTCAGTTGTTTGCTGACAGGCTTCACGTAAATCAAAGGACTGAAGCCATCTTTGATTGGAGCAGCTTGGTCCTTTGAAGTACATAATGTTTCCACCCACCAAACAGTGAGTGGTGTCACAAACCGCACAGATGGTCATTGATGTAGACTGTCAAGCCCTTGCTATTTTGAACTGCAATGGGCTCAGCAGTGTCACACCTCTGAATCCCAGTCATGATAAAATGTTTGGTGCGCAAGCACGCATTAAACATAAAAATAACATAAATAATCAATGGGGATTGGCTGTGTATGTAGCTGGGTCTCTGTTGCCAAGAGACTGCACTGAAGGAGTCTGAGAGGTGTAGTCTCTGTTGATATGAAGAAGGGGCAACAGATTGGCTCTCATTGTGTTCTCTGCATGTATTTTTAATTTATAGCTCTGCAGACATGTTTTTAACCTAGCAGGCATCCCTTGGCTGTTTTAGTTTAGCACAGATACCAGACTTTGGAATAGCACTTGGACCCGGTAACTTCCAGGTCAGATGATATTAAAGCTTGGCCACTAGTGAGCGGAGATGAGCATGCACAGAGGTGACATGCACAGAAGCAAGTGTGCATTTTGCCGATGTCAGCCAGTACAGACAGGACTGTGGGGCAAAGAATCTAAGTTTTCTGCAGTCATTGGCATAGTGGGTCAGTGTTTTAACTCCTATTGACTAGGACTCCATTATAGTGCCCCAGCTCCCACAGGCCATGGCTGATACACACATATATGTATTTGTTTAAAAAAAACCTTTTAAATCCTAAAAAAAAAGTTAAATGTCTGTGTCCTGTCTGTCAAACCAGGAAGTACACATTGGAGTTGCAGTGCACTGTGGGATTGTGGAGGGATGGCTGTAGTCCTCAACACCAAGCAAAGCTTCCAAAAGCCAAGAGTAGTGGTGGCAAGGGTTGTGAGCAGCATCCAATGTGGGTACCAATCTCAAACTACAGTTACGTGGCTGCTGTGAAACACAAAATACTGTTTTAAGGCATTTGATAGCATTCGCCAGACTGGAGGTCCTGATTCACGGAACATCTGGTTTTCCAGCTATTTAAACACACTCCATCAGGAACAGATCCTTCTGAGTATAGTGGGTTACTCATACTGCCTCCTTGGCTGCTGCTTGTCTGTTTAAACCGTGTGTGTGTGTGTGTGTGTGTGTGTGTGTGTGTGTGTGTGTGTGTGTGTGTTGCGCGTGTGTGTGTTAAAACCTTTTAAAATCCTTTAAAAAAAAGTAGTGCCTGTGTCTTGTCTGTCACACTAGGAAGTACACATTGGAGAGGCAGTGCACTGTGGGATTATGGAGGGACAGCTGAAGTGCTCTACACCAAACAGACCTTAGAAAAGCCAGGTGAAGAGGCAACAAGGGTTGCGAGCTGTCTCCAAGGCGGGTACCAGGCTCAAGCAACAGTTAGGTCATTGCTCTGAAACATAAACATTGTTTTATGGCACTTAACAGTGTTCTATATTAACATTACTAATATATTTCTGCATTAAACATTAGTCTGTTTTGTCTTCCTATTGTCACTTACCCTTGGACACCAAACGGGACCTAGAAACTGGACTTCTAACCCTTGTTACCGGGGAAATAGGGATTGCATGTGCAGTATGCAACCAATTCAGTCTACCCACTAATTCTAACTTTGAGGTACTCACTTGTACTCATTGCAGAGAGATACAGCAACTCAAAGTAGAATTCCTGAACTCGAAATGGAACTTGATAAAGTTTCCAGTAATATTTTATTACATAAGTATGCCAAAACTGTGGACGTACATAACTCTGAAGTGCCAAAGGACAATTATAAGGATAACACTCCTAAATCCTATAATCACCACACAAAAAAAGAGACAGGGAAGAAGAAGAAGAAGAAGAAGGGGGAAAAAGATGCATGGGCATTTGTAGGAAAAAACATAGACTAAAAAAAGGGGAGGGAGCAATGAATGTTGAACTTATTACAGCTAATCAGTTTAAGCTATTGTTACAGCTGCAAACTGTAACATCAACAGATGTTTCTGGTGAAAGTCAGCACAACCCTAGGTGACAACATACAACAGGAAGTTTCAACTCCCCGACAGTGCTATATATTAGGGGACTGTATCCTTAAATCCACTGGCAAATACGTTTGAAATCTGGATAAATTAGATCAAACACATATTAGTTTCCTAGGTGCAAAAATTACTTATATCACAAATATGTCCCATGACATTTTGAAAGACACAGGCAAGAACCCTGTAGTGGTTATTCATGTTTGAACAAACAATATTGATTACTCCAATACTGAAGAGATTAAGAATTACTTTATTTTCATCAGTAACACTCTAGAGCAAAAGGGCTGTGAGATTTGTTTCTTTGAACTAATGCCTGTCCCTAGGGCAAATTGGAGGAAGGAAAAAAAGATAAAAGCAGTGAATGGATGGTTATAAAAATAGACATTAAACAAGGGAATAACATGTATGACACATGAGGAGATATTCAAAAATAATAACATTCTTTATAGCTGGGATGGTCTGCACCTGAGTAAAAGGGGAAGTGCATTACTGGGTAAACAAAAAGAAGAACACATTACTGAGTCTGTAAACTGAACTCAGAGGGGACTCAGGAAACATGTCTGAACAAGACTGACTGACCAAAGCATAGTAAATAGGGGATATAAAATGACCTTACTCAAAACATGCAATTTATCTTCATGAGTGAGGGATCAGGACCATAACTCATGAGTGGCAGAGCCACGAGTGAGATATGACAGTCCTGCTCCCTGACAAATGGAGATAAGTTGTATATTTTGAATAAATCCATTGTATATTCAATTTATACAACATAAGTTTGTAAGTTATACCATTTAAATTCAATATTTGTGCAGAGTTAACTGTTCTTTGAATTCAACAGCTAGCTTCAGAGTAGGACAAGACTACTGTGATGTCATCAGCATAGTGAATGTTGCTCTCTGAATGGACCTTAGGTTAAGGATAGTCGTTGTGACATATCTAACCTCCAGATAAATGTTTATCTGGATGTAAGATAGTGAGATAAATATGGGATATGACATGGGTAAGAGTGCGATAGCAGAAATATCTACAGAAGCTGACACTGAACTCTTGATACCCCATGAGTGTCAAAGCCTAGGGGGTCGAGATCAATAACTTATATCCAGAAGTCTATCCTAACTGTCTCATTCCAGGGATATGATCTCTTTGGTGCAGCTAGGCGGGAGATCCTCCATAACCTGTGGACCTCAGGGATCCTTATGACCAAGAGTTAGGGGCAGGGCACCAAGGCAAATGCAGAGCAGTGACAGCCTTACAAACCCCTCCTTTTCTACCACAGGTGCCTCTCCAGAGCCCCAGAGGTGGAGCTGTGGCTGCGGCCACTGGAACTGCTTCCACAGGCTTCCTTTTTGGACCCCAATCTCCCACCCAAAACTAGGAGGTGATAGCAGTGTAGAGTAGATGCTTGGGTCCTATAGCTCACAGAACAGTGACATGCCCATGATCTTCTGGAGTGGCCTCAAGACCTTCCCTTCTTGTCACCTTATCCACAGGGACTTGAGGCAATTTTTGGACCTGAGATATCTGTATTTCTACATTCAGTACAAGAAGCTCAGAATGGTTCCTCTACAAGGCCTGCTGCCACATCCAAAACAAGTGATCTGGATATGCACCCGGACATGCAGGATGCTTACCTGCTCATTGAGAGTTCCCCTTTACAAGAAGTACCTCAGGTTCCTGTTACAGAAGGATCCTTATCAGTTCAGAGTAGTGCCCTTTGGCTTGTCATCTGTGCTATGGGTATTTGCCAAATGCTTGGTAGCTGAGCAGCTCTCAGGAGGAAGGGAATGCATGCCTCCCCATATCTAGTCAACTGGGTGCTCAAGGCTCAGTCCATGGAGCAACTGTTTCAGATCCTAGTCCATACCAGGCAGCTGAACAATGTCCTAGGGATCTCTGGTGATATCCTCAGGTCCATCCCTACCCCTTGTCTGTACCTGATGTACATGTGGTGATCCTATACAGAGCCCAAAACTTAGCCTTCCTGCCCCAGGACAGGACAGTATGCATCTTAGCTCAGGCCATGATGGTTCTTTGCAGCAGATATGCCACTGCCAGAATATTTCTGAGACTGCTGGGCCTGATGCCAGCAGCCATTGTCCCGTTACCCCTGGCAATGCTGCCCACGCGTACCCCCCAACGGACCTTGAGGGTCCCATGGAAGTGGTGACCTGACAAACTAGAACAGCAGATTCTAGTTATGTACTCCATTTTCAGGGTGCTGCAGTGGAGGATGGACCCTGCCAACTTGCAGAATGGGTTGCCTTTCCTCATTCCCTCCCCTCAAAAGATTCCCACCACAGATTTTGGGCAGGCTGTGGCAGGCACATCTGGCCTCTGTTCAGACTCAGGAACATGAACCAAAGTGGACATTCCCTTCATGTGAATATTCTACAGATGAGTCATTCTAGATGCTCTGCACTTCCCACCCCTGCTGGCCCCTCCTCCCCCACTACTTAGCCCCATATGTCTGTCCTATGCCCTCTTGAACTCTCCACCGATTCAGCTCCTACCACCTCTTCATATAGACTATTCCAGGGCTCCACCACCCTCTCTGTGAAGAATCGCCCTCTCACATTGCCTCTGTATCTTCTTCCCTGAAGTCTGAGGTAATGCTCCCTAGTTCTGACCCCTTCCTTATTCTTAAGTTAACACCCTTCCCTTGCCTTGTTTAGCCCCTTCACATATTTAAAAGTTTCAATCATGTCTCCCCTTTCTCTTCTAGTTTCCAGTGTGTACAGATCCAGCTCCTTACAGCTCTGCTCGTATGTCTTCCCTTGCATATCTTGCACTATCTTGGTAGATGTTCTCTGAACCCTCTCCATCTCATTTATGTCCTTGCGCAGGTGTGTTTTCCAAACTGGGCCCTGTACTTCAGATGTGGCCTCCATGGCTTTGTAGAGGGGCATTATCATCTCCTTCCATTAGTAATGCCCCTGCTGATGCATGACAACATTCCATTGGTCTTTCCCATTGCCCTGCTACATTGGTTTCCCACCTTAAGATTGGATGAGACTATGATCCTCAAATCCCTCTCCTGTTCTGTTACTTTGATTGCCACCTCTCCTAGGGTGTATCCTGCTCATCTGTTTCTTCTCCCCATGTGCATCAAAGTGCACTTTTTGGCATTAAATTTTAGCTGCCAAATCTTTGACCACTCCATGAGCATTTTCAGGCCCTGCCTCATGTCCTCCACCCCCGTGGGGTGTCCACCCTATTGCATATTTTGTATCATCATCAAATAGGCACACCCACTCCCTTAGACCCTCCGCTATATCACTGATGTAATGTTAACAAGGAGAGGTCTCTGAGCTGACCCCTGGGGCACTCCACTCTTCAAACCCCCATCATGGAGTACACCCGTTTAGCACCACCATCTGGCTTCTTCCCCCAACCAGGCCTTCACATACCTTGTTATTTTCCACCACCCCCAGACTTTCCAGCTTGCTCACCAGCCTTCTGTGGGGGATAGTGTGAAAGGCTCACTTAATCCAGATAGGCCATCCACTGCTCCTCCTCGATCGGACACCTGAGTCACCCAATCAAAGAACCCATCAGGTTCATCTGGCATGACTTCTCCTCTCATGAAGCTATGCTGTCTAGCTATCCTGCAAGCCACTCTCCACTAGGTAGTCCACCACCATCTCCTTGATTAGTGCCTCCATTACCTTCCCCACCACTGAGGTGAGGCTGACTGGATGATTGTTCTCCGTCACCTCCATACTTCCTCACTTGTGCAAAGGCCACCCTCTTCCAGTCCTTCGGCTCCCTCCCTGTATCCAAGGACAAGTTGAATAGCTTTGTCAATGGGGTGGCCAACTCCTCCTTCAATTCTCTGATCACCCTAGGGTTTAACCCACCCGGCACCATTGTTTTGTCCACCCTCAATCTTTCTAGTTCTTCCCTAACCCTATCCACAATGAATGGACTCTGATCCACACATTTGCCCTCCCTTACTTTTGCCTGTAGCTCGTGTCCCCTACTATCTTTCTCCTCCATAAATATCAAGCAAAAGTACTTATTCAACACCTCTGATTTTTCACAATCCCCTTCCAATTGTATTCCTCCCTTCCTCCCAGATGGACTTCCTCAGTGTTGCACTACACAGTAAGCAAGGGGGTACTCATTCTAACCCCCTGTGTAGGGAGGTTATGAAAGTTTGATATTGAGCTCTGGAACACAGTCTAGAACTGTTGGCTGTCTATGTTCTAGGCAGCTAAAATGTCCCCGCAGACAGGCTAAACAGGTCGCAGCCCAGCAGGCATGAGTACAGGCAGTTACTCTCAGTGGTAGAATACCTTTTCAACAGGTGGGGTAGTCCAGAGCTGGACCTTTTTGCATCCTCACTCAAATTGAAACTGCTACACATCCCCTCACTTGATCCTGGGCATGGAGTTCTTCTGGCTAGACACGTCACCCCTCTCTTGGAACGGGCGACTTCATTACACCTTTCCTCTGAGTCAAAGGGTACTGATCAAGCTCCAAATGGAGGGGACCACTCTAACTCTTGTGACTCCCTTCTGGTCTCACCAGATACAGTTTACATTACATTACCCCACCCAGGCCTCCTTTAAGTACTCTATTGCTCCACCTCTCTCGGCGATCTTGCATCCATTTGCCAATTTCTGCACCTCTGGCCTTCCTCTCACCCTTGCGTTAAATAAACCGGGACTTCTCTCACACCACTCTCATCTACTGCACACTTCTCATCTCCTACTATAGGCTTCTAGATACCTCCTAGAAATGAATGCCTGCATGCTGCTCCTTATTATGGTCTCCATACCCACACTGCTACTGGTGACTGATGCCTGCACATCTGTCTTAGCCTTGGAGCTGCGCAAACTAAACCCCTCCCCAACACCATTCACTTTTTCACACACCTTGCTCATTGCTAATGGCCATGAAAATACTCTCACAAGCACAACCTTCCTGGCACTACTATCTAACTACGAATGCCAACAGCTCGGCCTGTTTGTGCACTCCCTCACCCTTCAATCCCCCTATTGGCTTCCTCCTATCTGCCCTCTACTTACACTGATTCTTCTCTCTGGTGATGTAGAGAGTAACCCTGGCCCCACAAACACCCACATTGACCACACAGACATCGCCTGGTCAGGACATCATGGACTAAAAGTTGCCCACATGAAGATCTGCAGCCTCCCATCGAAGTTTCATGAGGTTGAGGCATGGGTATCCCTTTACAAGCCACAGGCACTGGGTCTCAGAGAGACTGGGCTGAAACCCCACCACACTAACTCCTTGTTTAATCTGGATGGCTATTCACTCTTACAACTGGACAGACAGGGACAAAAGAAGGAAGGGGGCATGGCATTGTATGTGCAGGATCACCTTCCTGCCAATATCATCAGCTGCTCCTCTGCCACCTCTCAGAGTGAGAGGATTCTCATGGAGGTAATTCTAGGTGCTTCCAAGAAACTTTACGTGGGTTGCTGTTACAACCCCCCTTCAGGAGGTATCCCAGGCCTCTCTAATTTCCTAAATGGTATAAGGAGTGTGACACCCCAAAGACATACAATAATGTTTGGGGATTTCAATCTCAACTGGCTGGATGACATATCACTGGACTACTCTAGTGCACTGAAAGAACACAACCTAGAGCAAATTATCTCCTCCCCCACCAGACATAACACTCACACACAAAATCACTCCTTATCAACTGGGTCACTAACTTGGTTGACTCAGTCCTCCAAGTAGGTACTAGGTCACCATGTGTAAATTTTACATTAATCAAAAGAAAGAAACTTTGGCAAACCACAATTTCTGGGCCTCCACTGGCTCATTCTTAACCCAAAGTTCAGAGAGTCCAACTAACGCAGCTGTCATCCCTCTGGTCCTATTTCAGACCCCACTGAGATTGCTAACATCTTCAACACAAAGTACACAGGTTTATCCCCACTATCTAGCATGCTCCCACCCCAGGCACCTCTGCCCTGAACAACCCACCTCCCCCACCTCCTCCCGATATTACCCTGCCTCCATTCCACTTCAAGTCATCAGGCATAGAGACACTATTAGCTTCTAAAGTCTCTCCCTGCAGGCAGTCCTGCAGTGATGGGCTATACCTCTGCTTTCCTTAAACTCATTGGCCCCGCATTGATTAAACCCCTCACCTTCCTCTTCAACCTCCCCTTCTTCTATGGTTCCTGACTCTTGAAACATGCAAATGTAGTTCCTGTCTTCAAAATGGTGACCCTCAAACCCTGATAATTACAGGCCCATCTCCCTACTCCTCACCTGAGCAAACTGCTTGAAAAAGTTGTGCACCTCCAGTTCTCAGAGCATCTTGAAAGTATAACCTCTTGTGTCCTCTCTCCAGCATGGTTTCCCCAAGCACCACAGTACCTCCTCTGCTTTAGCCCTTTTCTGATCACATGCTGCGAATATGAACCAAGGCAAAGCCACAGGATCTGTCTTCACAGATCTATCAAAGGCTTTTGACCTTGTTGACCACCACCTCCTCCACTCTACCCTGCCTTTCTTTGGCTGTTCCAGAGAAACTGTAGCCTATTTCATAACTATCTACTGAATCGCTCTCAGTCCATCATCATCAACAAAGCCTCCTCTGCTGCCCTCCATTCACACTGGAGTCCCCAAGGTTCATACTTGGGCCCCTACTTTCTTCTATCTTCATTAATGCACTCCTGAGGGAATGTCCCAGCTGCCAAGTGCTCCTATGCTGATGATCTGGTTCTCTACCATATCGACAAAACTGTCAGAGCCCATCTCTCCATCCCTACATGCAACTATGTCTCCCTTATAAATGGTTCCTATCCAACAGGTTTAGTCAATGAAAAGAAGACTAAGTCCATGCTTTTTGGTTCAAACCTTCCTCACCAAAGCCGACAAAGCCAACCTCACTCCTCCTAGTAAGCACCGCAGCAGGCCCCCTTGAAAATGTCCCATCTTTTAAATACTTAGTTGTCACCCTGACCCTCCCTCTCTTTCAATGAGCATATTAACAACACTGTGCAGAAAATCCACCAGAAACTTGGTGCTGCTCACAGACTTAAATCTCTTCCTATCGGACCGAAGCTATCCTTGCCATTGTCCAGGGCAACCTTCTGCCTCCTTTGACTACTGCTCTCTGCTCACTCCCTCGCATTCTCCCACCTTAAAGTCAAAACTAAACACTAACTCTGTCTGTCATTTCATTCTTCAAGCTTCCCCACCAGACCCACCACTGCACTCTTTACCAATCCCTGGCTGGCTCCTCTACAAGGTCTGTTGACTATGCCACGGGCTGCCCAGTGGATGAATGCGCTAAGGTACAGATATTTATCCTCCTACTCTTTCTCCTGACAGTCAAAGTAGCTCCTATAACACTCAGTGTCCCTCAACCTCCCGAGGCCAACCACATCTCCATGGCAGCGAGCAGTGCTTTCTCCATCACTGCACCTTCTCTGTGGAACAAGCTGCCACAGTCCATCCAATCATCCTCTTCACAACTGACATTCAAGCAGGAAATGAAACACTGGCTCCTGGATGGTGAGGGACTGCCGCTGTACCTGTGCAATTACTTGGCACTTAATGCCTATGTCTCCATCCCATTGTCTCCAGCCTCATCTATCTCCTCTCTCATCTCTGTGTCTCTAATCTCACCTAAACCTGTTGTGAGTTTCTGACTATATAAACCCGCACAGCTCTATCAATGGCTCTCTAACTGGTCTCATATCATACTTATAGCCACATATGTTCTTCTGCACCTTGTAATCTCCAGTATCTCATGTTTCTATTGCTACATATGGTTTATTTCACACTGCATGTGTCTGGCCATTGCTCATCCTATGTCCATTGCACTATTGCTTTATTTTTCCACACCACCTCATGCCCGAGGTGTGAATTTACTGTATGGATTGTATCTACCTGTATGTGTTGGTTGTGTTCTCAGGTTACCTGCCACACTGTGGCCTGGGTCATGACTGAAAATGGTCCTCTGATCTGTGCACTTATCCGTAAAACAAAGACATAAATAAAATAAGTAAATAAACTATTAGCAGTAGAACCTCTGGTAACCTTGCCTCTGTGCAAGGGCCTGCTGTCACAGGAGCAGAGCATCCTGGTCCAAACTGGCAGCAAGTCCCTCGATCTCCATGCATGGCTCAAGAGGACATAACCATTTTGAGATCTGGGGTATTCCCCAAAGCTGATGATGTCCTGGTGGTTGCCTGCTAACCCTCAACCAGGACTCAAAGAAATACAAAATCACACATACCCCATAATGCAAAGCATCATGGATCTATAGCAATTAATACAGAATATTATGCTGTGGTGATTTGCATATGCGGCTGTGGTGATTTGGTATACTCAGCTGTCTCAACCAGGACTGCCTATTCTGTGAATTGAAGTGCTTGTCAGGGCTACTTTCCCACCACCTGGATCCTTCACTTGTGCAGTGATTCAGGTTTTGGAGTACTTGTCCTTTCAGATGCTGACTGTAATACTCTTCCTTAAGATGCATCTGTCTGTTATAACAACTTTCCAGGTACCCATCGGTGGTCATACAGTGGCTGAGCTGAATGTGTCTGACATTTTTGTGAGACATTCTGCATTTGAGGCCTCTTCCATCTACAGTCCAGTCCACAGCTTGGGACTTGAATTTGTTTCAGTGATTATCTTTTACTCCTTTGAGCTGACTGCAACTTGCAAGCTATGTTTCTGTCATGGGGAGCTATCATTATTTGCCATTACTTCTGCTCAATGGATTTTAGCACTGCAGGCTGTCATTGGTGACCCTTCTTATTTGATTTTCCATGATGATAGAATGTCCTGAATATGAACTCTACATTTCTACCAAAGGTGGTGTTTGAGTTTACTGAATCATACCATCCACCTGCCAGTGTATTATTCTAAGCATACCACCAGGGGAAGTTATTGTTCCATACTTTAGATGTACATAGAATACTCAGGTACTATACACACCGCACGTAGGATCGCAGAAGGTCCTCATGTTGTTTGTATCTTTTGCCCTGGGAAAGAGGCTGCCTTCCAAGTTTAAGTAGCATTTGTCCACATGGTTGGCCAACTGTATTACTTGTTACGGGACGTATGGTAAGGAACTTGGGTTGCCCATGGTCCTCCCATTAGATGGTGGTGGGACTTCTGTTGCCTGTTTCAGGAAGCTGTATCAGAGTTAGAAGTATGTTATTGCTATAGCTTTGAGTACTGCAACACACTTTCGCAATGCATTACAGTCTGGACATTGCATTGAGGAAAAGGGCAGGCTTTGACCTAGCTGTGCTTTGTGGCCTTCTGTCTTAGGCCTGGCCTCCTGCCAGCTGGATTGTTTCATTCTTCTGTACTGCAGGAAACTTGTTCTAAGTAGGTGTTGATGAAAGAGATAACTTGAAGAAGACTGAACAGTTATGTAAGACCTTACCATAACAGTAAATCTTTGAGGAATCTTCATCAGGTCATGCCAACCCACCCTCTGTCCTCCTTTTGGCTCAGATCTTCTCTCCTATCTCTTTTTTTCAGGTTGGCGAGCCTGTTGTTCCAGTCTTCTCCAAACAGTAGGGCACTCACTCTTTCTTTAGTTCTATAGAGGTGGCTTTCACTCTGGTTCTTTCTCTGGGAGATGTAGAGCCTTTTCTAACTATAATGGCTTTTGCCTGGCTCTTTCTCCAGGATGGTCTATCAGTTGTCCTTAGCTGAGATCTGTTTCTTGCATTATTAGTCCTCTGGCTTTCTAGAGTGGCTGTCTATGTCGTTCCTTCTTGGGGCCCAGGGAGCTATGTGGAGACTGCTTATTCACCTACTGGATTTTCGCTCTACTCTACTCTATCTTTCCTGATGGGTGGAAGCGTTTTCTCTCTCTCTCTCTCTCTCTCTCTCTCTCCTTCGTAGTTCCCCATAGGGATATCCTCTGGGCATGGTCTCCTGTGGGGCTATGGTGGTATGGGTAGGCACGCTATATAAGGAGTGACTTACATCAGATATTGCCATGTGTAGCCCATATGAACTGCTATGAAAGATTCCAAGTGGTCCTAGAGCTTGACCACCATAGTCCTAAAGGCGTGACCTAACGAAAGTGATTCCCTCAAAGATCTACTATTACCGTACTTTCATAACTGTTCTTATGGAACCTACCAGGGAACTAACACTCTTGATTTAATTGTTACCAGTCTACATGCAGAGCTCTGTAACATACAGTACCAGTGCAAGGGAATCTTGTAATAGTTAACCATAACATGTTATTCTTCAGCTTGGCAGCATGCCCTAACATGGATACTGTAATGTCTCTTTACAAACTATGCTACAGCTCAGTATAAGTTCATTAGAAAAATCTGGAGTCCTTAAATGGACAGAATGAATGATGGAGGATTTATCAGTGGAATATTGTTGGGATCTCATAAAAATAAACTAAAGGAGCTAGAAGACAACATGTCCCATTAAAAGAAAAATACAATATTAGAAACAACTTATATGGCTAATCCATCAAAATTATGAGACAAATAAATAAGCATTTGTCAATGCCAAATGTTTGCTTGTTGGTTTTGACATTGTTAGTGCGAATGAGTATGGAGTTATGTAGGTGCAAGTATATTCAGGGCTTGGATCAGAATTAATGACAGTTTGTCCTGCATTTCAGTCTTCCTCTAAAAGTTATAATATTTTACAACATCTTGCAAATGTATATCTGACAGGGAGCAGACAACTGCTTAATTACAGGAAATGTAACTACTTGCAAACTGGACTGTGTGCAGTGCAGCACCATTGTTAATGGAGATTTGCTGTACTGCATCCTGTCTCGGTTGGGGAAAGGAGAAGGGCTCAGGAAATGCAAATATCACAGGTAGAGCACAGAAAAGAAGCAGAACAATGACATTTTCTCCAGCACCCAGTCTGTTTTATGATAAGCTTGGTTTCTGACTGAAATAGTATGTCACTAAGTATCAAAAAATTTTAAGAATGTTGATAAGTAGGTTACAATGTTGCACATTGTTTCTGTAAGGAACGGCTAAAGGTAGACAGATTGTTGCAAGCAAAGTTGCAACTCCTGGTAACAGTGCAGCATCAATCTTTATGTAACAACAGAGGAAAGTCACAGGGAGCCGAATTAAAAGGCACTCAGGATGCAAGGCACCTCTGGAGGGAAATATGGTGCAAGTAGCACTTCATGCTCTGAGTTGCATCATGGAGGGATGTCTGATAAAGGCAGCCTGCGACATGCTGCAGGCTGCCTGTGCCCAACTACACTAATGTGTTATAACCTCCTCACAACATGGCGTGGGAGGGTTATGGCATTTGCACCCTATTCAGGTAGGGTGGCTGCTAGTCCTCAACTGGGATTCAGAGACAACCACCAGTGAACATCTGTCAAAGAACATTTACATTGGCCGAAAGCTGGCATAAGTGGTTGCTTGTTCACTTGGATGTTGCCACTGTGTAGCCAGTGCTGCACAACTGCAGGGCCACCATGGCTCTCCAGCTCCATTCCCACAGTGTACAGCACTGCTCCCCATGTCCATAGTCCCCGCAATAGCCAGCATCCTTCCCAGTATAGGCTATTGCCCACCCTCATCTCGATACTAGCATGCAGCCTTGACTGCCTGAACACCATCCTCCCCAGCCCTGATGCCCACTCTCACACCCTGCACTCACATCCCAGCCTCACAGGTACCATTCACACTGGCACCACATATGCCCTATACAACCCTGGTGGTCCAGTGGCTCCCCCCTCCCACCCGACAGTGCAAGCCTCGCCACTCCACCACTGCCCCTACCAGTGACTGGCACAGCTCATTTTTCACCACCACAGCCAGCCACTTTGACTCAGCTGTACCAGGAGCCCATACTGTACATACACACTCAGTGACTGACAGCTGCTATCATTCACTGATTGCGTATATATTACAATATGCGCTTCTGGTGCACAGCTCAGTCAGCAGCTGCCCATGGTGGTGAGCAGTGCTGTGGAAGTCTTCGGTGGGTATTGGGGTGGAGTGGGGCCTGCATTGCTGGGTGGGGGAGGGACACTAGACTACCAGGAGTTCTGAAGTGGATGGAGGGACTATTCAAATTAAGCGGGATTAGAACAGGAGTCCACACTTGCTGTGATTGGGCAGTATGGGGATCACCATACAACCCATTCTGTGGGCACATCTAACGCCCACCCCATTCCATGGCTTGTGACATACATGGGGGCTGCCCTTCTACCATGCACAGATGCTGCAAGCCACAGGATGTAGGCTCCTGGACCCTGTTAGTTTCTGCATTGGCGCGGGGTCCAGGGTGCAGGGGCCATTGCCGCTAGTTGCCATTGTCACAGCTTGTGGTAAATGTTTGTGAATCCGGCGCTGGTTTTTTTTTTGGTACCAACTGTGATGTGCTACAGTTTCACTGCAAAGCTATCTGGATTCCTGTTGTGTTTTCAGATTTTTCTTACTTGTGTTACATTCAGATTAATAAAACAAATAAGTAAAGTAAGCAAGATGTTTTATTATTTATCAAAAAATCTTTATTGAAACTACTATTTATCAAATAGTTCTGTGCTAAAGCATTGTCTGGTTATGTGGAAATGGTGAAGGACAGGTCAATACTTTGAAACACATTGTAAGCTATCTTAACACATGACCTGGACATAGTGCAACAAACTGCAGTTCTGACTGTGTACCTCACGTCTGTATATTCACTTCTATGATGTATTCAAGTTGTGATGGGTAGGGCTGGGGGTTGAGGTAAGGAATGGGTGCAGTGGCTTCACAATCTCCCACTTGTATACACACTTGTTTGGTAATGATAAAGCCCGACTGCTATGTTTATTTCTTTTGCAATACTTACCTGTCTAATGTTAACTGATGTGAACTTTGTAAAGAGGCCCTGGCTCAAGGTGTATCTGATCTCTTAATAAATAAATAAAGTATGCTGTGTGACTGTGAGCAAGTCATAAGGAACAAGGAGTGCTACCTCTGAGTGGTGGTATCCCTGATACATTGCTGAGGAGATGTGTGCTACTACTGTGAGGGGTGCAAAGGCTGAGAGAAGTATAGTGGAAGGTGCATCCTGGAGCATCACTGGGAAATGGGAACCCAGAAGGGAGGCGGCACCAGGTGCCCCTGGGGCATTGACATCGAGCCGACTCAGTAATCATAGCCTAATCTGCTGGCTTTGTGTTATGTTAGTGTCGCTTAACTGCCCAGTGCTCTCAGGTTGCCCATGAAAACAGGCACAATGACTAGTGAGTTTTACTGGTAATAGAGAATTACATAAATAAAGACAGAATGTTTATAGTTATAAATGATCAGGAATGACTTTTTTAAGGACAATTGGTAAGACATGTAATTGTTGCCTCAAAGAAAAGCTCAGCCTCAGAGGCTGTCCCTTGTCAGTATCACTACCAGTGCCCCCATGGAACTGGTCTGCATAGATTTTTGTGTTTAGAACCTGATCTACAGAATATTGGCAATGTGTTTGTGGTTACGATCATTTCAACACGGTATGCACAACTTTTCCAACTAAAGATCAAAAGCCTCTACGGCCAAGGTGCTAGTGGAACAACCTTCATCCCACTGTGGTGCCCCCAGCGGATCCACTCTGACCAAGGCAGAGACTTTGAAAGTAGGCTAACAAAATGAACTCTCTGTGGGGGTGCAGAAGTCAAGAACCACCCTTATCACCCACAGAGGGACCTCAACCAGAATATTTTAATTGCACCCTTCTAGACATGCTGGGTACCCTCCACCCAAAAGACAAGCATAAGTGGAGCCAGCAGATTAGCACCTTGGTACACACGTACAATTGCACCAAAAATGATGCTACTGGGTTCTCCCCCTACCGCCTCATGTTTGGAGTGAGGCACGCCTGCCAGTTGATGTCTGTTTTGGGGTCTCTCCAGATGGGTTCTGAGCTGAAAACTACCTGCAGTATGTACAGAAACTGAAAGCTCAATTGAACCATGCATATCAACTGGCCCAGACAATGGCCACTAAAAGAAATCTCACCAACAAAGAGGGCACGACAAGAAAGAAAAGGCTGAAGAGCTACAGCCCAGAGACCATGTGTTGTTACACAATTTGGGACTACATGGCAAGCACAAAATTGTTGATAGGTGACACCATCTTCCTCATGTAGTAGTTGGAAAGTTAGATGATCTACCAGTATACAAGGTATGCCCAGAGAACAACTCCAAAGCTGTCAAGACCATGCACCGTAACCACTTGCTGCCTATCGGCCAGTAATTAATGAACCTGAGCCAGCAGACATTGCCTCCCCTGGGCCAGTGACTCATGCTGCTGCAAAAAAAGAGACAGAGTCAACCTACTGCAGTAGTTACAGAGTTAAGGTTTCTCCCGCAGCAGGCCCAGAATGATAGTGACTGTCAGTCCACCTCTGACGATAGTGAGTGTGACAATGCCTATTACCCCTCCTGTGAATTGAGTCAGCTGTTTTGAGGTAACCCTATGACTAATTGTGGGGATGATGATGGGCCTTCTGGACCACATAACCTCCCAACTTTGTCCTTGGAGCCAATGCTCCCTAAAAGTGAGGTGCAAAGCATCCCATCTGAGGTTGCGGATTCTCTGTGTCTTGTGGAACTGTGTGAATTGCCCGAAGAAGGGGCTGATGGTCTGAGTTTCCTGGTGACACACCAGAACTTGAAGAACAGTATGAGTCTGACAGCCCCCATTTCAATACTCAAAACTAATTGTGCCTAAACCTTCTCAAATTTAGCCAGCTGGGCCTCGTCAGAAGATAGTAATGTGCAAAGTGTTGGGAACCAGAGCCTACAGAGCAAGAAGCTGACAGTGCTCCCAGTTTGGACATTCCCATCCATTCAGAGGTACCCCTCACAAGTGACAAAAGCTCCAAGGTTACTGCTGAAAGTACAGAGACTGTGGCGGCTCTCCCCAGAAAGACTGGCTAAGCTTTCAAGCCAGTGCTACACTTTAGTTATGATTCCCCTGGGAGGCCAGTCGATTTGCCTCTCAGTGTAGTTCACAAAGGGGTTTACAGTTTACATCTCGCTAAGCTCACTGCCCAAATTGAGCTTGATGGCCAATTCCAGGTTAGTAGTTCTTCCCGCTCACCGTGGTGCTCCTGCTCCATCCGGACCCAAGTTAGCTAATAGGGGAGGGCCCCCTCTTACATTGTTTAATGTGCAAGAAGTTATTACCTGAAGCACTATTGTGATGTTACTAATGTGTTAATCATAGTGGAATCAGCATTACCTGTATAAAACATGCATAAGTATTGTCAATATGGATGTAGTAATGTGAAGTATATTGAAAAGTATAGTGATGTAACAAGCTAATGATATATATGTCTCGTTTATATTGTATTTTTGATATTGTGATGGTATACACTTGACACGGATGCCAAGTTTTCTGCAGGCAGGGAAGGGTGTAACCCCCCCTACTAATGGGGGTTTCCAAAAAGTCTTCCTTGAGCTTGCCTAAATGCTCACTTCCAGGTGGGTGTCCTGCGTTTTAGAAGTTTAAATGTATTGCCAGAGAGTGCCTGTATAGCCTCTGTGTACTGTCTCTTTAAGAGCTGCCTGGATTGCAGTCATAATTAATCTGAGAGGGAGCTCTGTTAGAAGATGTACTTGTTTGCTAATCGTTTGTTAAAGTAGTAATAATATTGCAGTTTGTTCTAACCTGCCTGCTTTGCAGCATGGACAGTTTGTTTGTTTCCATCATCTTGGTCCTGGACTGCTGAAATGAGCCAATCGGTACACTTGGGACTCTAAAATGGAGCCTGCCTACAGGGGCTTGGTGGGGCCAAAACTTGTAGGAATTGTAGTTTTGGATTTTTGGCACCTAAAATAACCTGGAGGGGGAGCCCTTGTTGTGACTGACAGACAGATCAGCCAACCGAACCTTTTGGATCTTGGGGAAAATCCCACACTGCTTGCAGTTTCAGTTAGATCTGAGTTGGGAAGTGAAGAAGTAACAGCTGTCCCTCCTTTTTTATTACTCTTTCCAATTCTTCTTTCTGACCACTTCACTGGAGTACCAGGTATATTATGGAGACCAGACAATCCTTATTTCTAATTGTTACCCTGTTTTTCACACTATTGGCCTCTAGCTCTGTATCCCCTGTGGCCGACTCCCCTCCCTTGTCTCAGGAATCCCTTAGGAATTTTACCTTCTCAAACTTGATCCCTGAAGGTTCCCTTTCTCCTCCTCCTATTGCTTACCTAAGCCTTAAACTCCTCGGGTCCCTACTAAGGCACCTGATGTATAGAAGGATTATCTCCCCTTCTTCTGTCCCCCTTGCTATTGCAATCGCTCTTCTATGGGTCATTACCCTCACTCTTACTCTAGCCGGTAACATCAAAAGGAACCCTGGCCCCTCGACCTCCCTTACCACTCCCACCCTCCCTGCTACTCTACTCCTTCCTCAAACTCAGGGACTGTCCATCATGCACCTGAACATCTGCAGCCTACTAGCTAATTTCCCCGAGCTGGAAGTGTGGGTTCTGGCTAATAACCCCAACATCCTTGTACTCTCTAAAACATGGTTAAAACCAACTGTTCTGGACAAAAGCTGTGCCTTACCTGGATATAACTTGCTCTGCGCTGACCGTGCATCCCTTAAAAGAGGGGTGGTCTGGCACTGTACTTCAAATCACACCTTAATGTCACTCTGCTGCCATCCCCATGTCTGAACTATTGCAAGGTATTTCACGGTATTGCACTCTCTCCTGATCCTTGTTGGGAGGGCCAAGAAGTTGCATATACTTGTGGTATACGCACCCCCCCCGCCCCCCGTGATAGCAAACTTGGTCTTGAGGAGCTCACTGGTCTGATTCCTTCCTAATGAAGAACAATGAAGTGGTCTGTCTGGGTGACTTTAATCTGGACTGGCTGGGTCCTAACTCCTCCTCACTTGCTTCGCCTATCAGCAAGGCTAACCTTGAGCAACTCATCTCCTCCCACACTCGGATAACACAGAATAACCACTGTCGCTCAAAGATTGACTGGATCCTCACCAACCGCAAGGACTGCTACTCCTCTACTGGGGTTCTACCTGACACTATTTGTGACCACTGCCCAGTCTACTGCATAAGGGGGATTTCCACTGTCCACCCTCCACCTAAGATTCTGTCTCTCTCCAACTTTTCCTATCTGGCTCCCATGGCATTCCTACTTGATTTAAAACATGCCAACTAGTCCCTCCCGTTTCAAACAAATGATATCAACCTGGCCACGGACCATTTTAATTCCACTCTGCTAGCCTTACAGTCTAAACATATTCCTGTCTCCACATGGAGGGTCAGAGGGCAGATGACTAAGTGGCTACAGCAGCCTCTCCTGCACCTACTCAAGGAGCATGACAAGGCCTGGTTAAAATGGAAAACCTCTTCTGCTTAACCTGACTTTGACCACTATCGTTCTCTACGTAATGCCTGTAAGAAAGAGGGCCGAGCTGCCAAGAGCAATTACTACCGGAAACTCCTCCAGTCCTCTGCATCTGACCCCCAAAAGTACTGGAGCCAGATCAAAGATATACTGGGAAACACCAGGCATCTGTCTCCCAATGATATGCTAATAAATGTTTCACTGTGCAACAACCCTCGTACTATAGCCAATGCTTTTAATGCACTTTTCACCGAGGCTCCAAACATCTCCCCTTCAGGACCCCGTGCTCCCACCCCTCCTTCAGTTCCTCCACCGCTTACCCTCCCCTACATAGCACAGTTGGATGTTCTCAAACTACTTCTATCCATCCCCCCTTGAGGTAGCCCCGGGCCAGATGGAATTGAACCAAGGATAATTAGACTTGGAGCTCACCTCCTCGCCACCCCAAATACTAGATTGTTTAGTTTGTCTATTTGTGCCTCTACAGTGCCTACAGCTTGGAAAGCTGCCAAGGTTATACCTATATTCAAGAAAGGTGACTTGAAACTCCTAGCCAATTACTGGCCCATAGCCCTACTACCTATCCTCAGTAAGATGCTAGAGAAACGTATTCATCGCCATATCTCCATGCACCTATAGAACGTTAATATTTAATCTCCTGCCCAACATGGCTTCAAGGCTGGACATAGCACCACCACTGCCCTCACGCTTCGCACTAGTCACATCAAATCCAGTATGGACAAAGGACTCCTCACTGGTGCTATCTTTATCAACCTCACCAAGGCGTTTGACTTGGTTAATCAACCTTTGCTCCTGAACAAACTACACTCACTAGGGGCCTCTGGATCCACCCTGTCCTGGTTCAGCAGCTACCTCACCTACCACTCCCAATCCACCTCCTTTGGGAAAGTTCTTTCATCTCCTGTCCCAATCACCTGTGGCGTCCCTCAAAGTTCCATTCTTGGACCTTTACTCTTCTTCATTTTCACAAATGATACTCCCTCCTCTCTTACTCACTGTCATTCCATCATGTATGCTGACTACTTGGTGCTCTATGCAGCCTCCCTGTCTGTCTCTCTCTGATATTAATGCTCACCTCTCATCCTCATTCCAACTGATCCAAAACTGTCTCTCCTCCAACTCTCTCATTCTCAATTTTCCAAAGACTCAGGCCATGTTCTTTGGATCTGCCAGGAAAGTCCACTCTGAGTCTACTAAGCTACAAGTGCTCAGCTTCAATGGGACAGAAGTCAAGTCAACAGATACTTTCACATACCTTGGAGTGACCCTAGATCCTGTGCTTAATTTTTCGGTGCATATAAACGAGGTTTGTCGAACCAAAAACGCTAAGTTAGGTGCTGCCTACCGAGTGTGACACTCCCTTACCCCTGTAGCCAGAACCTCTGTGGCGCGAGGTATACTGCTTCCTAGGCTACTTTATGACCTCCCCACACTCTCCCATGCAAATGCTTGTATCCTTCATAAATGAGACACCTCCTATAATATCTGTAGATTTGCCCTCTCTGCCCCTCGCCTAACTCACCACTGCCTGCTATACTCCTCTTTGTATTGGTTGTCCCCTAAATCACAGTGCTCCCTCTCTCTGGGTTGCTTTATAGACTCTATGAGTAGAGCACCCTGCCCCAACAGTATTGCAGCCATGCTCACTCCCTGGCTCCATTCCCGTACCTTGAGGTCCTCTAATTCATCACTGCTCTCCATCCCCCTGCTCAACTAAAATGGGGGTGCTTGCTTTTGCCCCCAAATTCTGGAATTCCCTACCTGCCAACCTAAGGGGCTCCTTATCTCACTCTGCTTTTAAATCAGCACTTTTTTCACACCTTCATGCACTTGATTCCTGTGTCTGTACCTGATTCCTCTCACCTACCCTAGTCCTGCTTACTGGTTTCACTTACTCTACTGTGTTTGCTCCCTGACTGTTGTATAGCCTAGCCTTGCTGTCTCTATCCTACACCCTATTTGGGGTTAACTAAATTATCATTGATTAAGTTATAGCTCTGTGATCTCCTGTAGTACTGTACTTACCCGTGAAGTGTATGTACCACTCGTTTGTAAAATATACTCTCCCGGGTCGTGCTTGAAAATAGGCAGGATTATTGCCTAATGCACTTACCCGGTTACCAAAAGCTAATAAATAAATAAATAGTTCGAGCAGCAATCCATAGTGGATTCACGCGGGAGAACTGTGGAAAGGCCTGAGCTTGGTCTGCATGCCTGCCTCCTGTTCCTGAGGGGGAACTTGTGCCTTTTTCGAACTGAATTCGAACTTGGAGAGTGAATTAAGCCACTGAATTGCGACCAGGCTTTAACCTGAAGAAGACCAAAGATTTGCTGAATGCGATCGGCCTGTCAGGACTTCCAGCTACCTCTGAACTCCTGGATTGTGCAGAGACTCTGTAATTGTGACCGGAGAGCCATTTGCCTGGTACAGTGGAATTTCCTTACATGTGAATGTGCTGTATGCTTCTAGTGGGTTGTGATTTGGCTTCTCACTGTGTGTCTGAACTGTGTTTTGCTTGCTGGAGGCTGTATCCAGCTCCACGGACTGAATCCATATCCATTTCCATTTGCCTGGGCCCTGCTACACTGGCCCAACCAGAATACCTGCTACGCACAGAAACTCATCAACGAGAGACCAGCCTGGGGATCAGCCCCCTGCTCAATGCCTTGAACAGGAATGACACCTCGGTGATTCATGTGGGCCCTGCTTCTCCAGGCACTGCAGCTCAACAGCCTGCAGTCTCGATTTTCTCCTGCTTATGTCCAGTATTAGGTATCGTGAGTAAACATCAGGGTAGCTCCCTGCAACAACAGCTAAATCTTAAAGTGTTGTCATCTGATTGTCTTGTTGCCTTTTCTTTCATGAACTGAGCCCTCTGGCTCCAGATTACAAATAGTGTGTGTTGTGCATGTTGCTTTCTTCCATCACAGGGCCCCAACCAGCTGCGACATTCCTGGCTAGCCCACCATTTTCCTACCTGGAAACCCAGTGTGTGTGACTGTGTAGGGACTCTGAACTGCATGCATAACTGTCTGATTAATATAGCTTTTAAGCAAATCAACCTGATTATGCCCCTCCCTTGTTCAAGTTCCCTGAATAAATCAGATTTAACTTTGTTTGCATTTAACCTGACTGTGGTTCCAGTTTGTGCCAGAAGTATTGTATTGTTGCTATTTGCTGTGCTTTACCTTGTTTTACAGGGGTTCTCCAGGGTCAAGCTAGAGGAACCAGCCCTGGTGGTAAGTGCAGACAGTGTGGGTAATTGCCTGGTGAATAAGGGTCATTGTGAAAGTAATTATTGTATATTGTTTGGGCCACTAGAAAGGAAAGGGGGGGTTACAGTGTCCTAGAGGGCTGTGCCCAGTTTAGCTTGACCATTAACAACCCTGACCTCTGGGTGGAGGCACCCGTTTCATTACCCAGGCCCCTTAACCTGCTACTAGCCAAGCAGGCAGGGATAGTAGCCCTTGGGATAATGCCACCTAGGGGTTACATCTTGGAGGCTCACCGCTGGGATTTTGTGCCTTCTAGTTGCCAAAAGTTATGAATTATTGTTAAAGATTAATGGCTACCAGTAGAAATGGCTGTACACCAGTTGGTGGGGTGGTATATGGGGCAGGAGATCGACCCCCAAAATGCTCTGCTTATACTGGATATTCCCCTAGATACCAGTAAGGACACTGTAGAGGGAGCACTCTCCAAAGCTAAATGTTTAAAAAAACCCTGTGGTGGTGGGTCGATAGGCTGATTTGACCGCCCAAACTTTCACAGCCTTGGTAGAGTATAGTGACCTCGTGGACAGCTCTAAAGCGCCACAGACTATTGCCTCAGAAGGGGTCCTAGCCACCTGGAGTGTGATAACAAAAGACAGTAAAGACACTGGGGAGGATGAGCGCCAACCATTATCGGAGACTTTTTTTTTTAAATATCTGTTTTATTAAAAGATTTTTTGTTACACTTTCTCAAGAGTACAGTAAATACATTTCATTATATTGCCACATATCTTCAGTTATTTTATATTATTGACAGTTTACATATAATCCATTCACAGGCTTGAACAGTTGATATAATAGTCCTATTTTTTTTAGGTCAGGGACCATTCAGAGGATAAGCTCCAGCTGCATTTTGGTGTATAACTTTTCTTTGTTTTTCCCTTTTTCTTAATTAGGTCCCCTCTTTTGAGTTAACTTCTCTTTTCCCACTATATTTCTACATATATTAGGTCCTTCCCCCCGGCCCCCTCCCCCACATTTCAACTTCAAATTAAGGACAGAAATTTGGTTCCACCAAGGTTTGGTAGAGCACCCATTGCCACCATCTCATCATGTATGTTGGAGCTTTACCCTGAATTTCAGCATTAAGGTTTTCTGTAGCATACAAGTCAGACATGATAGATCTCCATTCCGTTACTGTTGAAATTGTTAGTCATCCATCTACGGGTAATGGACTTTTTGGCTACCAAAAGACTAGGGGGTAGTAAGATTTGTTCCCATGGAGGGGAATGGTCTGGAAAGATCCACAACAGTGCCTGCTCAGCTGTTAGTTCTACCACCAGTTCCAATAAGTTAGTTAGTTCTATTTGTAGGGATAGTCAAAAGGGCATCAAACTAGGACACTGCCAGAATATGTGCCCCAGTGTCACCCTCGGGCACCCACACTTTCGTCAGCAAACTCCATATGTTTCCAGAAGGAATTTAAGCAGAACTGCCGGAGCTCTAGAAAAGTGGGAACAACACTTCCATGCAAACTCCCTCCAAAATGGTGAGGAAGTGATCTTTACCGCACTCAAAGCTGATCACCCCACTCCTCCATAGTTATTTCTAGGTGGAGATCTCTATTCCATTCCTGCAGTATTGATTTAGTAGATTCTTTTTGTCCATTTCTCAATTCCCTATATATTATTCCCATTAAATATTTACCCAAGTTCCCATTTATAGCTTCCGTGAATAGTTTGTAAAGTTCTGGGATTGGATATGAGATCTTGACTTGTATTATTCCGGTTTCAGAGTATATGATTTCTAAGCTGGAAATAACGGAATAAATCTGATCCATGAAGATCATATTGAGACTGTAGTTTGTCAATTGGGAGTATACCTTGAGGGGTTAAAAGCTGGAAAAAATGGGAAAGGCCTAGTCTTCTCCATTCCTGGAATGTGGAATCCATATATATGAGTACAAATGAGTCATCTTCTGGTATTAATTTAATGTATTCATATATAGTACGAAGTGAGTCATTTTGCCTTGTATGTCTCCAAAATTTATAAATTTAAGCTGTAATACCCGTAAAGGTTGTGGGAGGCAGAGACCTTTCTTCTGAAGAGAGAAGAATTTTCTTAATATCAAATAAATCATTTAAGTGAAATTCGATATCCTTCCAGGGGTCCAATATGATTCCGTTAACCAGATCAACATTATTCTAAGAAATGATCCCTGAGAGTATAATTTAAAATCCAGAAGATTAAATTCCCCCTGGGCTAGTGATAATTTAAGTACAGCCAGCCTTATCCTGGGATGTCCTTTACCCCAAATAAACATGGAGATTATTTTGTCCCATGATTTAAAATAAGATGTTGCCAGGAAAAGGGAATATTCTGTATTAGATAAAGCAATCTAGGGAGTATGTTCATACAAACTATTTCTATTCATCAGTGGAAGAGAGTCAGGAATGTGGACCATCTTTCCAACTCTGTCTGGATAGTGGTCATGAGGGGCTTGTAATTTTAAATCTCCAGTACCTCTGGGTTAAGTGGGATATTAATTCCCCGATATTTTATTTTCATAGCATGCCATTTAAATGGGTATTCTTTTTTTAAATGTTGAGAAGGAATAAAATTAAAGGCCAAGTTCTCTGTTTTTGTAGTGTTTAACTTAAAACCTGCCAATGCCTTATATTATTTCAATACTTGCCAGGCTGCCAGAATTGATTGGGATGGTGATAGTAGGGTTAACAGAATGGCATCTGCAAACATATTTATTTTATGTTCTTGCTGAGCTATTGGAATCCCTTCCACTGAGTCAGGCTCCTTAATCTTGCTGCAAGGGTTTCCAGATATCGTGCAAACAAGTAGGGTGATATGGGGCATCCTTGTCTTGTGCCGCTACTTAATTTTATTGGGGTGGATAGATTTCCATTTATTCACACATAAGCCCCTGGGGCTCTATATAATTTGGTAAGGGAAGTGATAAAGGAGGCCGGAAAATTGAAGATCTCCAGGGTCTTCCATAAAAATGGCAAATAGACTCAGTATCTGAGACTTTTGAGGAGAAATTTGCTAAGTTGTTAATGGAGGAAGGGAAAACCATAGGGGACTTTAAGAAACTATTCCTGCCACCTGGGGGCGTTCCTTTCCCAACACCCTCTGCCACTCCAGCACCTGTTACTGCCCCGCTTTCTGTGCCCGTTCCAATGCTGTCCCCTATATCTGTACCTGCCATTAGTCACGATTCCTGCGGAAGGCTGAGAATCTTCTCGGGCACCTTCCCCACCCCCCGGGGTGGATGACTGGGAGACCTGGATCGACTATGTTGACCCCTTGGTACCCGAGTGGCAGTGTGTGGAGGCTGAGAAGCGAAAAGTATCATAGAAAGTTTGAGGGGACCGCCCTTGAATCCATTACATTTTTGAGGTCCAAGAACCCTGATGCATCTGCTCAGAAGTACCTATCTGTACTTGAATGCAATTTTGGGAGCACTGAGTCAGGGGAGACTTTGATGTGGAAATTCCAAGGTACCAAACAATGGAAGAGGGAAAGTTTGTCTGTGTATGTTACTCGCCTAGAAAGAGCTCTGCAGAAAGTTTACTGGAAAGGAGGGGTAGCAGCCAGTGATTTGAACCATGTGAGACTGGGGCACATGCTGCAACATGCCAAGCATTCTAAACTGCAGATCATCCAGTTAAGGCTCCAGGACAGGAGAGGTAACCCACCTGACTACTGTGACTTGATAAAAGAACTCCGGGAGGTAGAAGGTGAAGAGGGAGATTGTAATTATGGGGTGAGTGCAGCTCAAGTGATCATGGCACCGGAAGGCCCTTCCGAAATGGAGACCACTACGAGTGTCCTACCGTAGGCTAAACAGTGGGGGGAGGAGTTGCTGAAGGAAGTCAGAAAAGTACAACTGGGTGCATTCACTGAAGTATCCCCTGCTGACAGAGACCCTGGCCCCTGTCAGGACATGACTGTTATGGGGGTGGGGGTGCACCCTCAGGCATCCTCTACTGAGGGTGGCTTCTCAGTTAGCTCAAGGAATTGACTGCCACCCTAAAGGAACTTTTGAGACATGGTACACTACCAGCAGAAGTCAGATCACAGTCTCTCGTCGATGAGTTTCAGAAAACGAGTCAGTGGTCTAGAGGTGCACAAAATGACCTCAGTGAAGGCTTCGGCCATCCTAAATCAAACCCCTCTGTGGCTAAATCATCTGTCTAGGCCCCTGCTGTTGTCCCTCCAGACTGGTCCAAAATAGTGGGCCCTTCAACGAAGACCACTGTGGTTGTGAATGGTATTCCTTCTCAGGCTGTGCTTGACAGTGGGTCACAAGTGACCATTGTATTTCAGGACTGGTATGACAAACACTTATCTGATGTGCCATTACAATCCCTGGAAGGCCTACATGGGTGGGGCTGAGTGACAAGTCTTATCCCTACCTAGGATATGTCTGCCTCTGGTTGTCTTTTCCTGCAACTGTAACTGGTGTAGAGAAGCAAGTAGAGACACTGGCCCTAGTGTGTCCCCCCACTGGACTGTATGATGGGATTTCCCTGTTAATTGGAACAAACGCCCACATGTTTGGGAGACTAGCACAACTCTGCTATGAGAAACAAAGGCAACTGACTGGACGGGCTCTAAGAATTCCAGCCTTAGTAAAAAGGGCATATGACTTACAACAGAAACTCAATGAAGAGGACCCAGATGAGCCAGTGGGGATAGTGTGGAAAAAGGAGCCTGACTTCTAATGCCCAGTGCACAATCCATGAAGAAGTCCACCTAAAGAGAAACGTAAGGAACAAAATATTAATGTTGGATGCACCAGGTGATGAAAAGTTGCCAGAAAGATTATTGGTTAAACCCAGCATCTTGCCTGCCTGTGCCCATGCCTATGCACGACGAGTGATGGTCCAGATTCAAAATGTGTCAGATCAAGAGGTCCGGGTGAACAGAGGGTGCACTCTAACTACAGTACACTGCACAGACACTGCAGTGTTACCCAATAACAAGTACTCTGTCCAAAAGGAGAGAGTGAACCCAGACTTATTTGACTTTGGTGATTCCCCGCTGCCAGCTGAATGGAAGGTTAGGATTAGCAAGAAACTCTCCCAGAGAGACCAAGTGTTTTCGTTAAAAGAATGGGACATGGGGTGTGTCCAAGGTGCGGAGTAGAGGTGCAGCAAATTTTTAATCTGCTGGCGAAGTGAACGTGAAGTGGCCACTTCGCATTGGCAGAGCACAATGTGAAGTGGCCACTGCAAAGTGCTTAATTCATGTTCTCATTATTACTTTGCATTGCCATTATGCCTTAATGCAAAGTAAGGTGAAGTGACAACAGTATAGGCAGCCTCCCACACATCACATGGCTTACAGTACTGTAAGTCACATGCTTTAACCAGGCAGGAAGGAAGTGAGTCAGAGAAGCAGTTTCACTTTCTCCTTTGCAGTCGTAGAGGGAGAAGGCTTTGTGGAGAGGAGAGGAGAGCAGTTTTGAGTCACTGACTGTCAGAAAGTGCTTTATTGCCTTTGTGTCTGAAGAAAACAACAGCTTTTTTTAAAGCTATGTATTTATTTAGTTTTTGTATTGTGTTTATGATTTTTTTTGTAGTGATTTTTTTATTTGTTTTGTTTTGTGTGTGTGTGTGACTGTGTGTGTCAGTGTGTGTGTGTGTCTGGGAGAGTGAGAGTGAGTGCAGTCTGTGACAGGGTTAGTCCCTGCCACTTCCAAAATGTACCAATTCTTTATCTTGCCTTTGGTTGCAACCACTATCTTTCCCTCTTCTGAAGCTATCCCTGTGATTTTCTCTATGAGACTGGCCACCTCCTTACACATACCTCCCCCCCAAAAACTTTTCCCCTTTCCTTATTTTTCTGTTTTTCTAGCATGGTACATTGGAATAAGGTAATTTGATGGTGGTATGGCAAAAGCCTTGCAGGCAAACAGGAAGGACAACAAGAATATCTGCTATGATATTTTTTTATTTTTGCATCTAATCTGGTTAAGAATAGAGCAAGGTTTGTGTGAGGTAAATAAATACTTCTGAACAAAGAATAACAAATTGGAGGGCTTCTGAAATAAAGAGAGAGGCATTTTGTAGTAGAGTTAGCCAGTATATAAATGGCACCTATATTACAGACTGGGTTACTTGTTGTTCTTGAGTATTTTGGTTCATATTCCATTCTAGTAACCCAGCCCCCCCCCCTTGCCTAAGCAGCAAGCAACACCCTGAACAAACATTGAAGTAGCTCATGTTGTTTGGCAGAAATGTTTGTTCCTTGTTGATAGCACTTATTTGTCTTTAAAGTAAAGGACTTGAGCCACATTTAGGCTCTTCTTGGAAATGTTTCCCCTAGAAAATCACAATGCCATTTTTGCTTAAAAGAGCTACAGCTCTCTGAGTTTCTGTTTCTGCTACTGGGAGAAAGCTCAGCTAACAGCTTAATTTTGCAAGCCGATAGTTGTTCCTGCCAGTAGCTTTGAGCTAAGTCAAATTGTCCAAAGCTGAAAACCTGAACCCCTTTACCAGACCTTTATTAAGAGGGTTCCTTTGTTGTCCTGCAGTCTGAGTGTAATATAATTAAGGCTGTCTTTTAGCCAAAGTACATTTAGAGTAGGTCCAAGTAAGGTTTTAGCTGTTTGTATCCTCTACAAGTGCAAGACAAAGACACACCTTAATAAAAAGGGTCTGATAACTGGGAGTTGGTCTCTACACCAACCTAAGTAATGTTAATTTATTGCATATGGTTTTCCACAGGTTTAAAAGTTAATATGGTTTAAATGAAATAAAGTAAGCTGTCATTTAAAACAAATACCTTTGGTTAGTAGCTATAGTTCAAGCAGAGCTCTTCTCAACCTCCAGAAGTCTGTTTGTGGTGAGAGTCAGCTGCATTCTGGCTTGGACTATAGTGAATCAGCGGCCCCTTGTGGGCTATTTTTATAATTAAGGACCTGTCACTCAAACACAGGGGAATGTACTATGGGATAGAAAAACCTTAGCACGATACATTATTTTGAGAGAAATATTGCAATAGATTGCTTAGTGTGAATATAGCAATCTAAAATGTGTACAATATTGTTTTTAAAGCTATTAAAAGAGTTATCTTTCTGCTGAAGATACAGTGTCACCTGATCAGGTGGGAGGGAATAAAAACTTTACCTGAACAGGTCTCAAGGGATCGTGGGTCAGTTGTTGCTGATCAGTGGTGGAGGAAGGGTCCACCATTTTTGAGTATAGACCATCTGTGTATTTTCTTTTGTTTTACCTTTTGAAAATCTGTGATTTTGTAAAAGCTAGTTCAAGATGAAGTGAATACTGAAAAAGGTGCCAGACGTAAGACTGAGCTATATATATATATTTTCCTTTATAATAAAATTCCCACATAGCTAAGTGGGTTGCACCTTACTGGAGTTTTGTCCATCTTTAAAAATCCCACACCGTTACATTTGGTGTCAGAAGTGGGATTTTCTTTTTTTTTTGCCGTATCTCTGTCCAGGGTAAGGAAGAGAGACAAAGCGGCGGGTATTTGTCTGGATACCCAAGGTGGATATGGAGGCTGGTGGACAACCACAAGGCACCCTTACAAGACAGATTGTGGCCCAGACTGGGGCCCAGTTACTGACTGGATTACCTGATGTGCATCCCAAAGTTAAAAGACAACCGTCTGAGAAGTCTGAGGAGGAGCATAGTGAACCTGGAGATGTATTCCCAGCCGAGGAACTATTGGAACCGGAAGATGTCGAGAAGAATGTCGATGCCTCTTATTTGGAACAGGCACCGATGGAGGATGTTGGTGAATTGTTGAAGTGGCTATGTGTCCGACAGGTCCAAATGGATAAAGAAAGAGAACTTGATAGAAGGCGTCAGGATGCCAAATGGGTGGACACTATGCGAGTGTTGCAGGCCATCAGGATGGAGCATGCAGAACGACCCCAAGGCCCACGAGATATTAAACTAGCTCATTTCAAGACACAGATGATATTGAGGCCTACCTAACGACATTCGAGAGGGTAGCTCAAACATGTGGATGGCCAAAAGAGCAGTGGGTTGTGCGACTTGCCCCACAATTAACTGGAAGAGCACAGGTTGTGTATAGCCACTTAGCTATTCAAGTGACCGATGATTACGATCATGTGAAGAAGGAGATACTCAGGAGATATGACATCAACACTGAGACATACCGTCAGCGTTTTCGTTCCTTGAGGATGCAGTCAACAGATACCCCCAGGGAGATATATGCACGCCTAAAAGACCTTAGTGACAAATGGCTCCAGCCAGGGAGCAAGACCATCCAGCAGATAATGGAGACCATTACCATTGAACAATTTATTAGAATTCTTCCCCAGGACGTACAACTGTGGGTCAGGGAACACAAGCCTGAAGGAGCTGAAAAAACAATTGAATTGGCTGAGGACTTCCTGGCAGCAAGACCATCAAGGGGAAGATATACAGGGGGATCTACACACACACCTGTTACAAATCCGGTAAGAAATACTTTTCCTTCTGATACTTATAGAAATAAGCCAGACATAAGAAAAGAGAAGAGGGAGAGAATACCCCTGTCAGAGGTAGTGTGTCATGGCTGCAAAAAGAAGGGACATGTAATTAGAAATTGCCCAACAGTTAAAAAGGACTTTGGACATTTGGCCTTGGCCAACTGGGCCCCATACATCACAACAGTTAAAATGGGACCCCATAAGATCATAGGACTGTTGGATTCTGGGAGTCGACAAACTTTGGTGAGAGCGGACCTAGTGGAAGGGGTGGAGAAACTGGAAGGTGGGACTATGGTCACTTGCATCCATGGAGACACCCATTATTACTCAACTGCCCCAATGAAAGTCACTATTAATGGTAGCACTAATGAAATGGCAGTTGAGTGGTACCTCATTTGCCTGTCCCGATGATCATTGGTCAGGACCATCCTGAGTTTTCAAATTGATGGAAACAAATGAACTAGCACCTGTGGTAGCAGTAACCAGCGATCACAAACAAAACAGGTAAATGAACAGATGGAGACTGTATTCCCTTTTCTGATTAACTATTTGAAGCCGGGGAAGTCACGAAAAGGGAAGGCAGAAAAAAGAAAGAATAAAAAGGACTGGCAGGATCAAAGGATTAATGGACTTGTGAGTTATGGTTCAGAGACTATCTCTCAAGCACAAAATCAGGATGAATTACTTAACCAATTTTTCTTACAGGTTGGAAAAGATAATGATGATGGGACCCCCAAATATTTACTGTTGAATAATATTTTATACAGAGAATGGACAAATCCCAAAGATGGGAATAAGGTATTACAATTGGTTGTACCACAAAAATTCCAGAGAGATAATGCAACTTGCCCATGACATTCCTCTAGTAGGGCATTCTGGGAGGGATACCACATTAAAAAGGATTCTAGATCATTTCTATTGGCCTAGAATACATGAAATGGTAGCAGAGTACGTACAGAGTTGCCCTGAATGTCAGAAGGTTGCAAGAATAGGCAAAAAGGATATGGTACCTCCAAAACATCCTTTAGTTAGCCAGCCCTTTGAAAGGATTGCCATGGATGTGGCAGGACCCTGGAGACCAGCTCTAAAGGTAATCGGTTTATATTGGTCATTTGTGACTATGCTACCGGTACCCAGAGGCGATACCTATGAGAACAGTTACAGCTCAGAGAGTGGCCGAAGAGCTGGCAAAGGTATTTAGTAGGGTGGGCATCCCAAAAGAGATATTAACCGATAGGGGAACAAACTTTACTACTGAAATGTTGTCGGAGTTATATAGGTTACTGGGCATCCAAGCAATACGAACCTCCCCCTACCACCCTCAAACTGACGGTTTGACAGAGAGGTTTATTCAGACCTTGAAGAAAATGTTACAGAAATATGTTAATGAAGAAGGTAGAAATTGGGATCTATTTTTACCATATCTTCTATTTTCATATAGAGAAGTGCCACAGGCCTTTACAGGTTACTCCCCTTTTACCCTTCTTTATGGTCATAACCCCAGGGGACCATTAGACATTATTAAAGAATCTTGGGAAGAAAACACAAAGATAGGAAAAAAGGGGGTCCTAGAATATATGATGGCTCTAAGACAACGCCTAAAAAGATATGTTACGCTAGCACATCAAACACTGAGTGACAAACAGGTCCAACAGAAGAAGCATTATGATACTGGAGTGGGACATAAACAATTTGTCACAGGGGACCAAGTGTTACTTCTCCTACCTGCCAGTGAAAATAAAATATTAATGAAGTGGCAGGGGCCCTTCAGTGTGATTAGACAGGTAGGGCCAGTAACCTATGAAATACATATGCCACACAGATGAAATAATAAGCAGATATATCATGCCAACTTACTAAAACTGTGGCATGAGAGACCCAAAAAAGTTAATCTGAGTGGTTATCTACAAACTGAACCCCAACAATCTGAACTAGACATAGCATATGAGAGGCTGGAACGTAGGGGCCAAAATCAGGAGGTACAAATAAATCCTACACTGACTACAACACAACACATACAGTTACAACAGTTGTTAAACAAATATACTGACACATTTACTAGTGTACCTGGTCGAGCGGTAGGCATACAGCATGAGATTAGATTAACCTAGAGTATTCCATTCATCAGAAACCATATCGTGGTTACCGTACAAATAAGAAAGGAAGTAATACAGGAGGTGAGGGCCATGGAAAATTGAGAATAATACAACCTCACATAGTGCCTGGTCCTCACCTATGGTAATAGTCAATAAAAGGAGGGAGGATTCACATTTGTTTAGACTTCCACAAGGTGAATGCTGTTTCCCTTTTGATAGATATCCCATGCCCCGGATAGACGACATTATTGACCGTCTAGGAAGTGCCAGATATATATCTCACCTGACCTCACAAAAGGCTACTGGCAGATACCCTTACCCCTCAGTCCAGAGAGATTGCTTTCCAGTACCCTGTGGGCTTATTTGAATTTGTGATGATGCCTGGCTTGCTGTACGGAGCGCCAGCCACATTCCAGCTCTTCATGGATCAAACACTTCAGCCCTATACTAAATTCAGCTGCCTATTTGGATGATGTAGTGGTATTTAGTCCAGATTGGGAAACACATAGGCCATCTAGAAGAGGTTATTGAGCACTAAAGGGCAGGTGTTACCATTAATCCCAACAAATGTAGTCTGGGACAGAGGAAACAAAGTACCTGGGGTACATAATTGAAATAGGGGTCATCGGCCTGAAGTTAGTAAGGTGGAGGCAGTATCACACTGTGCTATTCCCCAGACTAAGAAACAAGTCCTGCCTTCCTAGGACTAGCCGGATATTGCCGTGCTTTATACCTAGATTTTCAGCTATAGCGGGACCCCTAACAGAATTAACCAAAAAGAAATACACAAATAAAGTGGAGTGGACAAAAGCATGTGATGAAGCATTCAGACAAATCAAAGCCACTCTATATGCTTATCTAGTTTTAAGAAGCCCAGACTTTGAAAAACCCTTTTTAGTGCAGACTGATGCATCAGGGGTAGGTTTAGGGGCTGTTCTCACACAGGTTATAGATGGGGAGGAACATCCTATCGTTTATATAAGTAGGAAGTTACATGTAAGAGAGCGTAAATACGCAACAGTAGAGAAAGAGTGTCTGGCCCTCAAATGGGCCATAGAAGCCCTTAAATATTATCTTTGGGGATCAGAATTCACTGTTGTTACAGACCACAACCCTCTTTGCTGGTTACATCAAATGCGGAGAAAAATCCTCATAATGAGCTGGTATTTAGCATTACAACCATACCGATTTAAAGTTGTGCATAGGAAAGGAAGTGAACATAAGAATGCTGATTATTTATCCCGATACGGGGCAGAGGTTGAAATTACACCAAGCAAAGAGGAATTAATAAATGCATAGAGAGTAGATGGATCTCAGGGTGCTAGTAATATGTTAAGTATCTTATTTTTTTTATTATTAATTATTAGCACATTTGTGCTCTAAGTAAAAAGGGACCCTGAGATGGAGCTTTTGGAAGTGGGTGGGCCAGAGCTCCTCCAACCCTCGAAAAATAGAGGGTTGGGCCATATTACTCTTAATGTAAAGCCCTTATGTTGGTAGTAGGAATATCACCAGTTATGGTTTTGTTATCCCAGGGCAGGGTTTGAAACTGACCTGAATGATGTCGCTATGAGTTATGCCAAAAAAAAAAAAAAAAAAGGGCCCTGGGATGGAACTCCTGAGTGTGGGTGGGCGTGAGTTCCAACCCCTCCAGGGTATTTCGAAGAGGAACCTGTTAAAACATGTTTCCTCTTTTCAAGGGGTGGTAAATGTGACAGGGTTAGTCCCTGCCACTTCCAAAATGTACCAATTCTTTATCTTGCCTTTGGTTGCAACCACTATCTTTCCCTCTTCTGAAGCTATCCCTGTGATTTTCTGTATGGAGACTGGCCACCTCCTTACACATACCTCCCCCCCAAAAAACTTTTCCCCTTTCCTTATTTTTCTCTGTTTTTCTAGCATGGTACATTGGAATAAGGTAATTTGATGGTGGTATGGGCAAAAAGCCTTGCAGGCAAACAGGAAGGACAACAAGAATGTCTGCTATGATATTTTTTTATTTTTGCATCTAATCTGGTTAAGAATAGAGCAAGGTTTGTGTGAGGTAAATAAATACTTCTGAACAAAGAATAACAAATTGGAGGGCTTCTGAAATAAAGAGAGAGGCATTTTGCAGTAGAGTTAGCCAGTATATAAATGGCACCTATATTACAGACTGGGTTACTTGTTGTTCTTGAGTATTTTGGTTCATATTCCATTCTAGTAACTCCACCCCCCTTGCCTAAGCAGCAAGCAACACCTGAACAAACATTGAAGTAGCTCATGTTGTTTGGCAGAAATGTTTGTTCCTTGTTGATAGCACTTATTTGTCTTTAAAGTAAAGGACTTGAGCCACATTTAGGCTCTTCTTGGAAATGTTCCTAGAAAATCACAATGCCATTTTGCTTAAAAGAGAGAAGCTACAGCTCTCGAGTTTGCTCTGCTACTGGAGAAAGCTCAGCTAACAGCTTAATTTTGCAAGCCGATAGTTGTTCCCTGCCAGTAGCTTTGAGCTAAGTCAAATTGTCCAAAAGCTGGAAAACCTGAACCCCTTTTACCAGACCTTTATTAAGAGGGTTCCTTTTGTTGTCCTGCAGTCTGAGTGTAATATAATTAAGGCTGTCTTTAGCCAAGTACATTTAGGTAGGTCCAAGTAAGGTTTTAGCTGTTTGTATCCTCTACAACTGCAAGACAAGAAGACACACCTTAATAAAAGGTCTGCATAACTGGGAGTTGGTGTTCACACCAACCTAAGTAATGTTAATTTACTGCATATGGTTTTCTCCACAGGTTTAAAGTTAATATGGTTTAAATGAAATAAAGTAAGCTGTCATTTAAAACAAATACCTTTGGTTAGTAACTATAGTTCAAGCAGAGCTCTTCTCAACCTCCAGAAGTCTATTTGTGGTGAGAGTCAGCTGCATTCTGGCTGGACTATAGTGAATCAACCCTTGTGGGCTATTTTTATAATTAAGGACCTGTCACTCAAACACAGGGAATGTACTATGGGATAGAAAAACCTTAGCACGATACATTATTTTGAGAGAAATATTGCAATAGATTGCTTAGTGTGAATATAGCAATCTAAAATGTGTACAATATTGTTTTAAGCTATTAAAAGTTATCTTTCTGCTGAAGATACAGTGTCACCTGATCAGGTGGGAGGGAATAAAAACTTTACCTGAACAGGTCTGAGGGATCGTGGGTCAGTTGTTGCTGATCAGTGGTGGAGGAAGGGTCCACCATTTTTGAGTATAGACCATCTGTGTATTTTCTTTTGTTTTACCTTTTGAAAATCTGTGATTTTGTAACAAGCTGGTTCAAGATGAAGTGAATACTGAAAAAGGTGCCAGACGTAAGACTGAGCTATATATATATTTTTTTCCTTTATAATAAAATTCCCACATAGCTAAGTGGGTTGCACCTTACTGGAGTTTTGTCCATCTTTAAAAATCCCACACCATTACACAGCCGCTTGGTGAAGGCTAGGCATCGACTGTGGTTGTACTTTTTCATAGTCGGGTCGGGGACTTGTGTGGAAAGGATGGACCCTGGAGAAGGAGAGTCACTGGCTGGTGGGTGCGGTCAGAGTAGGGGAGTGTGGACATGTGGGGTGGTCGTGTGATGCTGGACTGCTCCCGACTCTTGGGTGTTGCTTCATCCCCGTGAAAGCAACAGCAGCAGCACCAGTGCCACCGGTGGCTGCTGTGTATCCACCTACTCTGCCACTATCACCACCACCAGTAGCAGCTGTAGTGGCTCCAGCAGCACCACCTCTACAGCCACAGGAGGTGCCCCAGGAAAACATAGGTGGTGTGAGGACTGCATCTGGTCCCCTCCTGCAGCTCCCCAGTGTGGGAGTTTTTTAACTCTGTGGGGGAAGACAGCACAGTAATGGTCTGCCATCTGTGTGGTGTGCTGGTGTGCCTTGACCCTCGGGGGACACATTTGGGGACCGGTGGCCAGTGCACCCACATGTTGAACCACCACAAAGTGGGTGGCAGGCTGCCACGGAAGGAGCCAGGAGTCCACCTGCTGGCCCTTCTGTGGCAGTGGCCGAAGGTGCTGCTGGAGTTGAAGTTGTGCCTCACTGCCGCAGCAGGAGGAGGGCCAGCACAGCAGCTGCACCACCACTGCCACCGCCACCACAGCCACTAGCACCACCCTCTCCACCACCACCACTACCTGGGTTTCCACCTGCAGTGGACCCCACCACAATCCCTGCAACAGAGGCCGACATTGCCCTGGTGTGGGTGGCCCTGGAGAAGAATAATGAGAGGGTAGGTACTGTGCAGCAGCAGGTTGACACAATCCAACAACAGCAGCAGCAAATACTCACAATGCTGCACCTGCTGCTGGACCACCACAGCATCTCACGGCCACATTAAGAGATTTTTTCTGTACCCCCAACCCCACTACTGTGTTGTACTGTTTTTGTGTGTTTTTTGTTGTTATTTAATAATCACGTTTTTCTCCAGAGGAACTTTCTTGCTCCGCATAGATGCAATACATTTCTGTGAAAAGCCCTTAATTTCATTACAGTGTGTCACGTGACAGAGGAATTCCTGTTCAGAAAAGCAACCCACATTCTGGCCCCCTTTCTCAACAATGTTAGGACGTGATGCCAGGGAGAGCGCGGGTGCGTGCTCCACTACAGTGAATGTCCAATTGTTCGGCAGCTTTCTGAATGTATAATGGTCAGTTTGTGGTGAAACGTGTGGGCACATTTCCAGTAAAAAGAGCCTTGTTAGTGGAAACGTTCCCACATTTCACCTAAAATGAGACTCTATAACATAATGAAACATTGGGATACTGCTGGACATTCATTATAGTGGAGGATACACTGAGCTCCTGGCATCACGATCCTGCCGATACAAAGGGCGAGAATGTGGGAAGCTTCTCACAGATGGAATTCCTCCATAACGTGACACACTGCAATGAAATTACGTGATGTTTTCTAAGAAATGTATTGCACTATGTGGAGCAAGAAATATTTCACTGGAAGTAAGGTGCCCCCCGTACTAGCTTATGTGCATCACCATAACTATGTAACGTGGTGAATCTCTGTAAAACAGCAGAACAATCTGTTGAGAACTCTGACCTATATTTTGTAATGCTATGTTATAACTTCCTTTACTTACATCCTGACTGGAATGATACGAGAATTTGTAGTAGTTGGGTCTGCTGTACTATCTTTTTTCATGTGTGAAATAATGAAAGGAGCATTCCTTTTAAATTGGTGCTGACCAGGTCTTTGTCGTTGTTTTCCTCTGCTTTTCTCCATCACATCAGTTAGTTGTTATATATCACTTCTGTTGTAAAGTAACAGTTATGCAGCAGGCAGTGTTTTATGACACCACGGAACAATATTTATTGAAAAGCAGCTGCAAATAAATACAAACCTGGTCAGAACAATTTTGAAAGGAGTGCTCATTTTTTTTTTCGTACATGAAAAAAAGTAGTCAACTAAGTAAAGCATTCAGAAATTGTGAAAAGAAGCGTATCATTCAAGTCAGGACTCAGAGGTAACTAGTGGCTGTGGCAATGTAAAGTAGTATAAAAAAGTACAGTTCAAAATTGTCACGACATTCTTCAATGCGGCTTTAATTGATAATGTCAGTATGACATCATGAGCTCACAACAATCACACAACACACAAAATGCATCCCCAGAATTAATGGTGCACTCAGTCATGCCTTGTGTGCAGAAAATTGACAAGTGGTAACAGTGAAATGAGAGTGTTTCAGCACATATAAAGTCCCCCGGAATTAATGGCACACTCAGTCATGCGTGCAGTGGTGGCACAGAGTCCCCAGATTTTTTCTGCATGCACAAAATGCATCTGCCTTGTGTGCAGAAGATTGACAAGTGGTAACACAGTGAAATGAGAGTGTTTCAGTGCATACAAAGTCCCCCAGAATTAATGGCGCACTCAGTCATGCATGCAGTGGTGGCACAGAGTCCCTAGATTTGTTCTGCATGCCCAAAATGCATCTGCCTTGTGTCCAGAAAATTGATACATAGTAACACAGTGAAATGGGAGTGTTTCAGCACATACAAAGTTCCCCAGAATAAAATGATGACCGTGAGCATCCTGTTGCTGGTCCAATGTGTTCTGCAAGGTGATTTGAGCAAATGCAATGTGTTTATCTCAAATGGATGGAACGGTGCCCTTTGTCTGTACACTAATAGTAGCCTTGGTGAGTAGAAATATATAGATATATGTTTGTGTATTTTGTAGGTGAGGAGGTAGGGTTGACATGGACATGTACTCATGGTATTGTTCTGTATCACAGGTCACAGAAACTGTTGGTGTGCACATTCCAGTGTTCAATGAGAATTTTTAGCATTGAACTTGGAAATGGATAACTCTCAAGCATATGAAGGTAAGTATTTTTTGGGGGGATCATATTTACAGGTTTGTCTGTAATGGTTTCTTATTTTGTTGCTTCTTCATAGATTTCATCTGCATCCTTCTGGAGTCCGGTTGTTAATGATGGTCATGGTCATCTAATGAAATTACTTCTGCATGTTGCATGTGTGCCCAAGCCTGGGGGGGGTGCCTGATGTTGAAGAACTTTTTTGGATAAGGCCACTTTGACAGAAAAACAAAGCATCTGGAAGTTTCCTAAAAAAAGAAAGGAATAACTTCTTACAACTGAATTGTTATTTGTCCCTCCCTAGTTCTCAATCTCAAGTCAAGTTACATTTCAAACCCATATCTTGTCAGCTAACACAACCTATGTGCAATATTTGCTGCAGTCTTTCCAAAACAATGAAATGGATGAAATAAAATCTTCATACTTACCAGAATGGATTTCACATGGATATTCCATAGGTTTCTCTCTGTACAGTACAGCTGCAGTATCATTCCCATGGAGTTTTAGTGATGGAGACTTTTTTTGTTAACCTCTAAAAAAAACAAAATAAGTGTACCATATGGCCCAGATATTCAAAAGAGCTGAGCCATGCGCAATAGTCCAAAATTGCGCCATTCTGCGATATTCAGCAGGAGGCAGTTGCGCCCCCGAAATCATGCTGAGCAACAGCACAATGATAATTAAGGCATGCGCAACCGAAGGGGGAGGAACCATGCATAAATGGTGCAGTGTGATATTCAAAGACTTGCACAATGCGCAACAGTGGAGCAAGCGGAAGTTGCGCCATAGCGGAAATGAGCCAAAATAAAAAGGAGCAAGGAAGAGGTGCAAGAAGCACAGGGAAGCCACATGAGGCAGAGGCAGACAGACAGGGCAGGTGGCATGAACAGGGCAGGCCAGGAAAGGCCACAGTGAGCAGCCAGGCACAGGAAGGTGTGGGAGCCACACACAGCACAGAGACCAGCACAGGCAGGTGTACCCGTGCAGGGAGGTAGCAGCCAGGACAGCGGGGGAATACAGTAACAGCTGCCGGGGTGAATGCAAGCCAGGACATGGCCAGTGCCACCTTCCACACGGACATAATGATGGGGGGTGAGAAGGTGGTGACAGGGGCATGGCCGTGGAAGGGCTCAATCGGTGGTATGCCCCCAGCAGGGCAGTACCGAGCCCACCACCAGCTTTTAAGCTGTACACTGATACTGAGATTGTGGGCCAGTACCACCTGAACAGGGCAATTCTGAGGTGGATCTGTGAGCTGTGCAGTGATGTGATGTAGGCACCCACATGACGGAGCCATGCCCTGTCAGTGGAGACCAAGGTAACAGCCTGCATGTAACTTGCTTTTCAGCAGTACCTTCAGAGACCAGCTAGGGGACACCCACACCAGAGGCACCAACCCAGATTTAGCCCACGTCCACGCTCTACCTCACCCAATTCCTCAGTGCTGCTGCCACATGCTGAGGTACATCCATTTCCCCAGCACAGTGGCGGGCCAGCGCAACATACAGGAGTTCACAGGGTAGCATGTATATCTGGCATGCTAGGGCATAGACTGCACCCATGTGGCCATACACACACCACCTGGCCCCGAGTGGGCTGCATCATAAATCAAAAGGGCTATGCCAGCATCAACTGCCAGGTGGTGTGCGATGCCAGGGGGTGCATCATCAATGTCTGTGCCACGTACCTTGGGGGAGCACACAATTCTTTCATCTGGCACCAGTCAGCACTGTGCCACAGATTCGAGAGTGGGGACATCCACACTGACCACCTAGTGGGTGAGAATGCAAACCACATGGACAAAATATGGGGCCTGGAGGCATAGCCAGAGTTGGCATGGGTGGAAGCCTACATGGCCTGGGGCAGGGTGATGCTGATCACCAAACCAACTCTCCACCCTCTACACACAGGTGACAGTGGATACCCACCCGTCCCTGGCTGCTCACACCTACAGGAGGCCCATGACCCCATCGCGCAATGCTAGAATGACTGCACACTCACACATAATGTCATCGGCAGATTGTTCGGGATGCTGAAGGCACGTTTCTGTTGCCTGACACCTCTGGCGGTGCCCACACAGTACAGCCCCTTAAAGGTCTGTAGGGATATTCCTGGCCTGTTGCATCCTGCTAACATGGCAGCAGAATGTGGGATAGCCACACAGGTCGAAGAGGGGACAGCGATGAGGACGATGGGGCGCTGGTGATGATGGTGATGGTAGCCCCGCTGGCTGATGGGACCCCCGACTGCTCCGGCTGGCACATGTCTGCACCTGGACTACCATCACGGAGGAGAACTTCCAGCCAACACAGGTAATTCATGGGGCCATGCGCAACCACCAGTGGCCAAGGCACAACCCACAAACACGCAGGAACCCACACTGGGGGTGCATGCCGTCAAGAGAAGTGGCAGGGCACAGAGGCACACACACAGCCAGGGATGGGTGAGGATTAACATGCCATGCCAAAGGACACACACAACACAACAAACGTACACAGATGGCAGAAGGCACACCGACCCAGAATGCACACCCTAGCAACACACATGTCCACAGGCCACCACGTCCACTGCCTGTCCAAGTGCGTGTGTCAGATGCTGAGCACCATTGCACATTGGTGTACAGCGCAATGCAGGCATCATCATGCACATGCAACTGTGGACAGCAGCCGGGAGGGTGTGCAGGTGGACTGTGTGTCCACGTGCAGGGCCGGGTACCCACCCGTGCATTGTCCACTGGCACACACAATGCACACAGGGCAGCACCAGACAGTAGCCACACTGGGAGACAGGTCAGTCCCACACAGTGCCACAGCAGCTACAGATGCGTGGGTGGCCCCACCAAGACCCGCCAGTACTCAGCAGGCAGACCACTGGCCTTATGGGGTGGCACAGGATGGTCCCCAGAGGTTCCATCATGAACGTGACCGGCCCGACAGGGGACTGCAGCACACTAATACGCCCGCTGAGAGTGCTCCGGATGCCCACAGCTGAACCCGCGCCGACAGGTGGGAGTCACATGACGCAGGGAACAGGGGTGGATAGTGCACTGTGTGGTATCCGCGATGCATGGGCACCTGACTGTGGCCATTGGCCATGACAGCAATGAATGCCTGTGCATGCCTGTCAATGGCAGCGGTCACATCCTCACAACGGTCCATCCATGCCATCATCATTTCGCCCCTGCTGTGACGCACTTCCCACTCCAGAGACACACGCAGTGTATCCACGGACGCCACAAGCCACATCTGCCGCTGGACTGATGCTCGCAGTAGGCGGGTGTGTCCTTCACAAGAGCTCATCAGCCTCCTGGCATCCTGTCCTCAGGGTCCCCAAGGGCCGATGTTCAGCACCCTTGAGGTGGTGCCGCGCACCAGACCAAGCTCTGACATTCACAGGCGGTGCAAAGATGCCGCCGCTGAACCCTGTACCCCAAGCCCAGTGGGCGACTGCTGATGCTGCCTCCAGCCGCCGCATCCCAGGGCTCAGTGGTGCCACGCAGTGGCGCGAAGTCCCACTGTCCTGAACAGACACCAGTGCTGCCCCACTGGTGCTGACAGGCACAGCCTGGGACTGTGTTGACCATGAGCCTCCATGGTGGCACCACCCACAGCCATGGGTGCGGATCGCCTGCTGTGTCCATCCTGTGGCACACCGTGTCACCCTGCCAAAAGACGGTCGCGGTCATCATCACTGGTGCCGGACTCTGCCCCGCCACATCCACAGTATGCTGGCATCCGTGGACAGCACACTGGGACACAGGCAGGGCTTCCACCACACCTGTCTCAACGACATCTCAGTGTGGACAGCCAGGTAAGCCCCACTGTCGCATTGATCCACAAATACCTGCGGAGGTGGATGGTCCCACCTCTGACTCCATCCAACTGTCTGCAGTGGACAGGCCCACCACCACTGACCCATGCAGATGCTCAGGATCTGTAGGGGAAAGCAAAGTCGGTGCAGCGATGCTGACCTACCCTGCCCCCAGACAGACCATGACTTACCACCATGCAGTGATGGGCCACCACCCGCCTGGAAGCCACCACACCGGAACACCCTCAATGGCACTTTGGTGCATGCTTCCAGCAAGCCTGTCCTCCGCTGGGGTGAGCTGTACCACCTCCAGCTGTCCCCCACCTGTTGCAGCACATGCTGCCCTGATGGCAGCCACCTTCTCCTTTACCCTCCTCCTGTCTGTGCCCATCTTCTTCTTACACTCCTGCACAGAGCGCTGGTGGCTGCCATGCAGGTTCACGGCATGTGCCACCTCCTCCATGCAGCAGCACGGACCTGAGGGTGCCCACATGCCCACTGAGCAGTGGCCCCTGATTCAGGTAGGCCTCAAAAGGGCCTGGGTTGCCTTAGTAAAATTAGCTCCTCCTCCCACTACTGGCGTCCTCCTCTCCAGCAACGTTGCTTAGTCATTATGTAGCCTGTAAGACGCATTTGTTACCTGTGACTGTGCAGTCCATGCCATGTCCCTGAATCCACAGTCCACACTCCAAAACAGCATGCAACTCACCAATAAACTGCAGTAACTGACTATGGCCACTGCAGCACATTGTCACACCTTTATAAGCGCAATCCATGCAAATGAGGCGGCTTAACTTTAATTAGATGCAAATTGCAGTGCTGCACCACTGAATGGCTGATCAGATGATTTGCATATGGCGAAAACTGAATATCAGCTGTTGCGTTTTGCGACGCGGTAAATGTGCTGAGCCGATGGCGCGAGTTATGTGCATGCATATTACACCTCACTGCGCATGCCCAGGTTGCTGACGCAGGCGTCTGCTGCACTGATGACATGCCATGCACAGTAGGCAATGCAGGGCATGGCCACCATTGTGACACTGGCACTATAGCTATGGTCGCTACATGGCACTGTGGCACTGGGCCTTCATAGGCGCAATGGCCGAACTGCCCGATAGTCAGCTGTGGTGCTGGCACACAGACAGCCAATTGCACTACATGCATTGTCATACGATGCCGCTGTGTGTGGCCTTGCGCCAGAGACCCTTGACCCTGTGCCCGACCTTTGCCCCCTTGGCACCATGCTTCAGGCATAGGTGCACCTCTATCATGCTGTTCGCAACAGCACAATAGGAATAGCAGTGCTGTACTGTGCAGCATCTGCACATGAGGAGCCGCGCTTTAGAGCACCATATTGCCTACTATAGCTATTGGAATGGCGCGTAGATGAGCTGCTCCATGGACGGCCATTGAGCTGGCCAATCTGGTGGCCATAGTTGAGCCACACCATGGGCCTCTCTTTGTGGGGGGCCCCCCTAGACAGAGGAAAGGACCCAGGTGGGGAGGTGGCCACTGCCCTGGATGAGAACAGCAACAGACTGGGGGCGTTCGGCTGAGCAGTGCAGGCACGCTATGGTGACCTGTGCAGGAGGAAGCGGAGCTACACAACCCAACTCGCGGTCACGCGTGCCAGGAGGGCATGGTGCCACATCCAGGTAGGGGTTCTGTCAACACACTTTTATCATCCATATGAGTCACACAGTGGTATGTGTCCAGCACATAGGGAGGGACCGTGAAGGGTTGGCTGTGGCGGTGTTCTACAGGGTGTTGAGGTGGAGTGGGTCTGGCTGGTTGGGAGGCACACACCTTAGGGTGGGGGACTTTGCTTCGGGAATGTACTGATGTTCTTCTCTCCTTTTTTTCCTCACAGGCCTGGAAGAACTACTCAGGGTGCGGGCAGAGAAGTGGAGGGGTGTTGAAACCGCAGCCAGGCAGGCCGAGGACCAGCAACGCCCACCTGACCGGTCTGATGAGGGTGAGTGTCAGACCTCCATGATTAGTATTGCAAGCTGTGTGACAAGGTGGGCAGCGGGGCATGGCCACCATACATTGACATCACTGCCATGCACACCACTTGTTACAGTCAACACTGTCCAGTGGCAATGCATGTCTGGGTGTGCGTCACTGGTGGTCCATGCGTGCACCAGGTGCATGGCTGTGCCACTGCCTTTGCACCACATAGCCATGTCACTAAATGGCCACGGTGGTGCTGTGTGTGACTTGGCCGGTGGGTGTGTGCAGCGTTCCACATGGCTGTATGTGCCTGGGTGAGCAGGTCCTGTGGACAGGATCACTGCGAGTGGTCACACACCATCACAGTGGTATGTCCCATGGCCGTATGCAATGCACAGTAGGTGGGCTGTATGAGGCTGTGCATTCACACCTATTGACTGTGCTCCCTTGTCCTAGGTACGAGACATCTCAGGGAGATACGGGACACCATGAGGGAGCTCCTCAATCTGGCCCGAGTCGGTGGCAATCCTTAGGAGGCTGGAGCGCATAAGGGGTGCTCGCAGCGCCACAGAGCCAAGCGGACCCAGAGCCAGGAATGGCAGTCACGTTGACAGTCCTTGGTCCCTGACTTCCCTACCCCCTGGACCCCACCCTCACACCCCACTATCCCATCCCATTTGTCCACCCCTTCCCTCCCCACCCCACCTTGTTTGTGCCCACCCAAGCTTGTAAATAGTTTTATTATTGTACATAGTTCAGTTTTATATTTTTACAATACATTTTGAATTTTATATGAATACCATGGTGGTCTCTGATTTGCAGCGGGCTATAGGTGCTCAGCTGCAGTGGTGTGCATGGCATCGTGGTGGTGCAGTCATGGGTATGTGTGTCTCATGTGGAGGTGACTGTGGTGTGGGGTAGATATCAGTCAGTGTCTGTGTTGTGTGTGTTGTTCCTGTGCACTGGATGACTGTGTGCAGTGGTCCATGGCGCATGCTCTGTGTCATGGAGCACCCATCGGCCGTCCATGGCCCTACAGCCACACACATGCCTGTCTGTGACCTGCATGGTCCGCTGGCATGTCAGTGGTAGCATTCCTGCAGGGCGGACACTGTACCCATCACTTTGCTGGGTTGCCCATGTCACTGGTGTGGTGCATGCCTGGCTCAGATGGCACTGTGGGTGACACGGTCATTGTCCCACCTCCATGCTGTGGCTTGTGTATGTTGCAGGGGATGTGCCCCACTGTCTGTGGCTTGTGCTCCAGGTGACTACTGGTGGTGTATGGGTCCACGGTACCTGCACAGGGTGGCTGGCACTCCAGTGCCATGGTGGACTGCGGGTTGTGTGTACACGGCTTACATGGGCCCACAATGGGGGCTTGGTTGCCCCACCACTGCGTCCCTGTGTTGTTGTGTCCTTGGGTATGGGTGGGTGTCTGTCAATACACTGTGTGGCATCCGGTGTGGTGCTTGCTTCCACGCACCACTGTGGGTGTCTGTGCTGGCTGTTGTGGCCAGTGGTGGGCCAGGTGTGTCACTGGAATACTGTGCAGGGCTGTTCAGCCACTGGTGGTGGTGTCAGGACATGACTCTCCCATATGGGTACCTCTTGTGCCACGCATGGTCGGTCTCTCAGCAGTACCTCGGGGGACTGTGCATGGTGGCACTGTGTCTGGCATTGTTGCATTGCCGTGTGCTGCAACCTGCTGATGGGTGCTCGTGGTGGGGCTGGCTTGCATGGTTCTGTGGTGCACAGGGTTGCATTGACACAGTGGGGGTGGTGGCATGCATGGGGTTTCCTGCAGTGGTGGTCACTGCTCATGGGGGCGTGTCTGGGCGTCACAGTGCAGGGTGTGCTGTGCACTGGGGGGATGGTGTGGCACAGGGTGGTCTGCCCTCCTTGCCGGTAGGTGTGATGGGATACCATGGCCAGGCTGTGGGTTGGTTGCTTGTCTCCATGGACCAGTGGTTATTCCAGCCCTCCCCTGGTTGTGCTGTGCTTGGGGTGTGGGGGGACAATGTCTGTTCTGCTGTGAGTTCCTGTGCCCATCTGTGGCATGTGTGGTGGGCCCCTACCTCCCTGATTGTGCAGTTACATTGCTCTGCAGCTGGGGGGCTCCCTGGTTGCGCTATGGCACCTCTGGACTGCTCAACTGAACATCCCTTGTTGCGCTATGGCGCATCAGATCTGCTCAGCTTCCCCTCCCTAGTTGCGCTATGATGCAGGTGGTGCGATATTCAGTCGTTGGCTGTAGGAGCAATTTGGCCTGCTCCTTTTTTGAATATCACGTCTCTTGCGCATGGGCACAATAGACTTGTGCTTGCTCCTGCTATTGCGCACTTTTTGGGCGCAGTTTGAATATCCGGGCCAATGTGTTTTACCATTGCGGCTCTGAAAAGCTGCAGAAAACAAAACATACAACTAAAGGAAGTGAAGCAGCATAACAAACATGAGTACACATACTCACTTTATGATTTAAATATTAAGAAGCTTTGTGTCTCTGGCTGATGGATGTTATGGTCCGGACAGACTCATGCTCAGTGGTGGCAGTGGCTAACATTAGTCCCAGTGGTGGTGGTGGTCCGGGGGTCGGACAGACTCATGCTCAGTGGTGGCAGTGGCTAACATCAGTCCTGGTGGTGGTGATCCGAGGGGGGGCAGACAGACTCATGCAGAGTGGTGGCAGTGGCTAACATCAGTCCCGGTGGTGATGGTCTGGGGGGGTGGACAGAATCATGCTCAGTGGTGGCAGTGGCTAATATCAGTCCCAGTGGTGGTGGCCTGGGGGGTCACACCGCCTTTTAACAACTTCAGTTAAAACCTGCCCACATTAACTACATCATCATCCTCATAAAGAAAGCTTCCCTCACAGTCATCTATGTCTGAAGTCTGACCACTGGGAAATTCTTTCTCCATTGTGTCATCATCTACATCGGAGGTGGGCCGTTTCAGGCAGCCACTGCCAGTGCCACCAGGATGGTACATGTCCACATCACCAAAACCACCATGAGTAGGCCAGGGTGCAAATACCGAGGTTGCAGTCTGTGCTAGTATGTGCCTCTCTTCATTTTAATGAATGTTAGCAAAATAACATTTGCAGGAGACCGGTTTGTCCGACGTTCCCTGACTATTGGACCTGCTGAGCTGAATACCCTCCCAACACTTACACTGGAGGGTGGACATGTGAGGTACTTCAGTGCCACTCAGTCAGCTCTGGCCATTCACTGACCTTTCCACTCCAGTACAAAAGAGTATCTTCAGTTATTGTCAGATGCCTGTTTTCAGACAAATATGACTCAACCATTCTCTGAGCCGCACTAAGTCCAGTTGTTGATGCATCATCCTGTTCTCCTGAATCATTTATTTCACAAATACCCACTTGGGACAAAGCTTCCCAAAGCGGGTTGATGCCAGCCACTTTGGATGACAGACCACCTTGAACTTCTATCCCCTTCCCCTTGCAGGATATGCTTGATAGACCTACAGATACACCTTCTGCCGGATTATGTTGCTGAGGTTTGTTGAACTTGGCACGTGACTTCTGCGCCCCATGAACCAAGCGCACCAGTTGACCACTGATATTTTTAACCTGTTCAGGCCCTCCCTCCAGTACTGATGCAATTCCACATTTGTATCGTGGGTCCTGCATTGTTGCTATGGCAAAGTTGTCACTACCCTGAATGCTCACAATGTGATGATTCTGGTCAAATACTGTCAGCATGTGTTGCAGCAACATACTGCTACCACTGTCTCCAGAAACATCAAGACCATGCTGTACATGCACCAATGTCTACCTCAGCACCCACAGCAGTGGAATTGATTGGCTAATGGAGACAGACTCACCACTCACTGCCTTTGTGGCATGTTCAAAAGGCCGCAAAATTGTTACTACAGAGTCCATGAGGCACCACTGTTCAGTCGTCATAGACATGGAGGCCGCAGAACTGTCATGGCTAGTGTGCATCACAAGCTATTCTGAGATGGCTTTGTATTGTTCATACAACCTCTCTGCCATGTATAATGTGAGTTCCATCAGGTGACAACTTCAGCTTCAAGCAGTACTGAGGCAGGCTGTTTTGTATCTGCAACTGCCTCAGTTGGTCACGGGCCTTTCCAGATCTTGAAAAGTGAGAGCAGATACGTCGTGCAATGGTCAGCATTTCCTTTACATCAGGGTGCTACAGAAACTCCTGCACCACAAGATTTAAACAGTGGGCCATGCATGGAACACAAAAAAAAAAAACACCATTCCTGATGCATTTCACCATATTTGACCCATTGTCACTTGCTATGAACTCAGCTCTCAGGGACAGAGGGTTTAGCCATTTGTCAGTTTCAATCTATACAATGTCCAACATGTTCTCACCAGTGTGTGAACAGGTCACATTGCACATAGCAATCGTTGCATGCTGTCGAATTCCTGGATGATTGCTACTGCGACAATTCACCTTACTGCACTGATTATTCACACTACCAACATGACAAACAACCCTCGGCACCTGTGCCGAGTGTGCAGTTATACACAAATATCAACTCCCCGCTGTTTTGTCACTTGTCCACATATCCATACTTTAATGGATGAATGGAGAGGAAGAATGTTGATGGGTATGTCTTACTGAGTCTGACACAGTGTAGAATAACTCGGGGACAGCACGGGTAGAAAAGTATGTCCTGGATGGGACTTTCCATTTTGAACAGACATGTGCAGCAAACCGCTGGAACCCAGAATTCTCCATAAAGGAGAAGGGCAAAAGATAAATTGCCAGCATTTCTGCTACAGCAGCATTAAGTTCACGTGACACTGTATGATTGGGGGGGTACTTCAGCTTTTGTGCAAAAACACTCTGTAATGTGGGATGACTTTAATGTTTTGCACGGGGTATGATCACAAATGGTTATGTTCTGTGATGAATGGCATTGGCAGGGGGTGGAGTATGGACATTTGATGAAGACGGTTGCACAGGTGATGATGACAAATCCAGAAATGCAGTTATTTTGCCAGATTTGCCAGCCGGGGGTTGATGTACCACTTGCACTAGACATACTGCATTCACCACCAAAACTGCTTCTCTCACCAGCACTGGACAACATTTCAAAGTCATTATGCTCTTCCACCTCATCATGCCCGTAGTAATCCTCTGCTTTTATTACCTCACTACTGCACACATTTAATTTACTACTGGACTTAACAGTCATGGAAGGGGATAACATGCTCGCTATGGTTGCCGGTGATGAGGGTGAACGCCCCACTGTGGTATTAGCTGCCAGCCTGTGCTTGGTCCACAGTGCCAAGTGCCTATTCTTAAAATGCATATGCTGTCCTCCTGTGCCCAGATGGCTCCCCTTTTTACCTCAACTCACATGGCAAATCTGGCAGATTGCAACTGACTCATCATTTGCATCTTGAACAAAAAAATCCCAAACAAGGGATTGTGATGCTCTGCTTTTAACATGTCCATGATGTGGCTTATTTAAGTCCGTTATTTTAAGCACCAAAGTTGGGGGGCATGTGATATTTCAGGTACTGCACACCTGGACTGCAACTGACCACCACGACTCACTATCATATTTATTACTGGGTCATCATCAACTAAAACCAGTAAATCACAAGTTTTTTGGGGGATTCCTGCAAACAGAATCAGACACAGCCACTTTGAATTTATTTTTCTCTGGTTCCTAACTGGGGTCAATTACATCATCATCATATTCATCAACATCACCCACATCCACATCTTCTGCTTGGATGCTGGCATGTGGACTGCATGTTGCAACAACAGCAACATCATCGTTATCATCACATTCAACATCAGCATCTACACCACCATCACCTGATATTTTTTCACCACACTGTAAATCACTGTATGGAAAATGTGTGACATTAACCGCCACAGTGGACAGAATATCACATTATATGCTATCATTGACATGATTATCAGAATCCTCAGGTTCAGTTACTGGGATGTTACTGGTAAGTATGACATCATCTACGCTGCCACTCACTTGCACTGCTTCACACTCGGCACTATGTTTCTTGCACATGCGTGCAAGCAAACATAAAAATACTATCATCCGAGTTTTCAGAGGTGTGGCAGCCCTCTTCCAATTCAGTCAGTGTGTTTGCAGGTGCGGCCGCGAGTTCTCCAATGCCTGCTGGAGCTGTCTCATGACAGCAGTCCAGCAGTGCAAAAATGCAGTGGCGTACAGTTGAAAGGGGGAGCTATGCTTCAGTGAGCAGTGATAAGATATTGCCTACTCATGCACGCTCCCCCTACACACACACACACACACACACACACACACACACACACACACACACGCATACTGCGTGCTCGCCCCCCCTCACGCACACACTGTATAGCTGACCCCATCGGCTGTGCTGTGCTCCCCTCAAAAGCATTCCACATGCCATGCTGGGTGCCCACCCCAGCATGGCTACACATGTATAGCTGATGGGGGTGCCCAATCCCCAGTCAGCTCCACTGTCTCCCCCCCAGAGTACAGGGTGCCATGCTGGGAGCCCACCCCAGTGTGGCAACAGATGCTGTCACCGACGCGGGTGCCCAATCCCCCGTCGGCTCCACCCCAAACAGCCCTCCTTGTGCACGCTGGGAGCCCACCCCAGCGTGGCAACAGATGCTTTCGCCAACGGGGTGCCCAATCCCGTCGGCTCCACGCCCAAAAGCCATCTCTGTGCCACGCTGGGAGCCCACTCTAGTGTGGCAACGCCCCGCATCGTCTGTCCTTTGTTTAAAAAAAAAAACTGAAATTGGAAAATGGTCCCTCGGTGTCTCTGGTCCCACCCGCGCCACCCACTGCGCACCCTGCCTCCCCACACACCCCCACCCCATATTTACCTCCAGATTCTGGCATGACGATCTTCTGTGGACCGGGAACCGTCTGCACTCTTCAAAGCCGATCGCGAACTGAGGAAATGCCAGTAAGCTGTATAATGGGATAGATATGTTTTTTCAACTTTGCTGCATATCTGGCATTTTTTGGAATTTTTGCACCAAATTTTCAACATGGGGTTTTTGGGACCCCTTCTCTTGAATGCTCTCACTGTCATGGAGTTAATTGGGCCCGAAGGATGATTTCACAGTCACTGCGCGAAATCACCTTTCGAGACTAAATAATGAAATGACACTGACACTGTTCATAAGGTGGGCTCTTAAAAAGCCTATGTTGTAAATTTGGTGGAAAAATTCTTAAAAATTACTGTTTTACAAGTGTGCGTTGCGCAGTTCCTACGCACGCACGTAAGTTCGCGAATTTTCAATATTTGCACTCCAGATTTCCAACATTGCCATTTCACCATACCTCCTTCTGAGCAGTACAGCTGTCATTTTTCACATCTTGCCCAAAACATGTTTCCACCCATGTAGCGCACAATGGCGCAGTCGGTGTGCGAAATCAATGTATGGGACACATTAAGAAAATCACAGTGATACTGTTCATGAGCAGAGGTCTTAAAATGGCTATGTTGAAAATTTGGTGAAAAAATTCCTAAAAATGACTGTTTTACGAGCGTGTGTTGCGCAGTTCCTACGCATGCTCGTAAGTTTGCGAATTTTCAATATTTTCAATCCAGATTTTCAACATCACCATTCTATTACACTTCCTTATGAGCAGTACAGCTGTCATTTGTCACATCTTGCCCAAAACATGTTTCCGCCCATGTAGCACACAATGGCACAGTCGGTGTGCGAAATCAATGTATGGGACACATTAAGAAAATCACAGTGAGACTGTTCAAGAGTAGAGGTCTTAAAATAGCTATGTTGAAAATTTTGTGAAAAAATTCCTAAAAATGATTGTTTTACGAGCGTGCGTTGCGCAGTTCCTACGCTCGCTCGTAAGTTTGCGAATTTTCAATAGTTTCACTCCAGATTTTCCATGTTGCCATTTTATTACACTTCCTTATGAACAGTACAGTGGCCATTTTTCACGTCACCCAAAATGTGTTTCGCACATGTAGCGCACAATGGTGCAGTCGATTGTGTGAAAGCAATGTTTGGGACAGATTAAGAAAATCACAGTTACACTGTTCATGAGCAGAGGTCTTAAAATGGCTATGTTGAAAATTTGGTGACAAAAGTACATAAAATGATCAGTTACTAGTGAGCATTGCGCAGTTTCCACGACCCTGTAAGTTCATGACTTTGTAATATTTTCAGTCCAGATTTTCACCAGTGGCATTTTTCCACACTTCCTTATGAACAGTACAGCTGTCATTTTTCACAACATGGCCGAAATGTGTTTTCACATTTTCAGCGCAGAGATGCGTGGTCGCTGTGGGAAATCATTGTTCGGGACAGATAAAGAAAATCACAGTGACACTGTTCATGATCGGAGGTCCCAAAATGCCTGTGTTGACAATCTGCTGTAAAAAATCCCCAAACTAATTACATTATGGGTGTGCGTTGCACAGTTTCTATGCATGCTCGTGACTTCACCAGTTTTTTTAATATTTTTACTGCAGATTTGCAACATTGCCATTTTTTACACCTCCCCATGAACAGTACAGCTGTCATTTTTCACATCCTGTTCGGAATGTTTTGCACCTGTGGTGCTAAATGCCGTAGTCGCTGTGCATAAGCAGCTTTCAGCTAACAAACTGATATTGCCACTGTTCATGAGGTGGGGTCACAAAAAACACATTGAAAATTTGGAGTGAAAATACCAACGAATGCCTGAGGTATTAGGGTTTCCAACCATAACGCCCCACCCTGTAGAGAATGAGAGGCATCAGGGGTATGACTTAGGATTCTTGCCTGTAATGCTCATACCATTCCACACCCTGCTGCCAGTGAGAGGTATCGAGGTATGCCTTGGACTCTTCGGCCCCAAAGTTCACCCCATTCTCCTATACCGCACCCATCTCACCGTATTTCCTGATGGAATGGGGTGCTCATAAGGGCCAAAGACCCCAAGGCACACAGTGACACTTGTCAGTGTCTGCAGGGTGGGGTGTGGTGAAATGGCTTGGCCATTATGCCTGATGACCCAAAGGCACAGCCCAATGCCTGTCACTCTCTGCAGGGTGGTGGTGGGGTTGGCTTCAGTTCAATACTTCAGTGCCATTCCTATTATGCAGCTCTGTAACTTCTACACTACCACTGCCAATGCCAGCAAGCAAACATTCGGCATTGACAAATGCTTGTTGGATATGGTACACTGGTCAGAATTCAAATTTGATGCACCAATACTAATACTACCACCACCACTAACACCAGTAACACTAACACCACCGGCTGGGAACACATCATCTCCTCCAACTATGGGTGAAGCTACTGATTGGGCTGTAAAAAAACATTGCAGAAGAAATACCCTTCCTCACATCAGCAATGCATTTCTGCATCTACGTACTACCATGCCCACAGACTATCTTACTGTCAGCATTGCCATGGCTAGAACCAGCTTTGCTTGCATGTCTCATTGCGGGTATTTTGGGGATCAGCCACAATATTATAGCCAAATTTAAATTTTGATAAGTTCACTCTCTGATTGGGGGGACGCTGGATGTGAAGCCAAAAAAGCAACTGTAGCTTCAGCAACAGATAAGAGACTAGTCTGTCACACAATGAAAACAACTTCAGTAACCACTGGTGCTGATGAGGTCACAAAACAATCAATCTGGTAAAAATTCCTTTTTGTGGGAGGGGCACTGACTGCAGATTTTTATGGCTGTACAAGCAGCAAAACAAAGAACAGATACCACATTCACAGTACAAAATCAAGCAGCTGCAGTGGATAGCAAGTTCACACTGCTGTGCCTGCAATTACACTAGTCTGTGGCACAATAAAAGGTGTATTATTTGATGTCAGCAACACACCACACACAGAACAGTTTGTCTACAATGGTGAACAGTAATGAGTAGCAAATTTAAAAGTTCAGTAATATGTCATGTATTGTAATGTAAACAACCTGAAATTTTGAACTGCTGCACCAGATCCACACAACACACAATCAGCAAGAAAATGTCAACAATTACTGACAATATTACTGTGTGTATATTAACACAGTCAGTTCTATAACAAAAATATAACCAAAAAACAAAGAAATCACTATTTCTCCAACTTAAATCTACCTGCACCACAGATACGCTCCTCCCCAAAGCATACTTTCACTGTCTATCACTACACACACTCAATGTTGTACATTAACATTCAAAATCCACACAAAAACAAAAATGCTCGAAGATATGAGCACAGGAGGGTTTCTTATAATCGATGAACTAAAGTTTGAGCCCACTAAAAATTGCAAAAATGTTTTTTTAACAGATTTTAGAAGGTTTCAGTCACAGACAGCTCTCAGAGCACACTGTCTCCTACTCCTTCCTACACACATTGCCCGAACTGAGGCTGTGCACATCATTATAGAGCCCATGTGAGCTGAAACCCCATGAATTACTGCAAACTCCACCTTCAGAGCTTAAAAACAAGGCGAAGTGCTTTGTTCTCAATGCACTTCGCCCTAAAATTTGGTGGAGTAGTGGTCTAGGAAGGCAGAGTAACGCAAAGTCATTGTTTTCAATGGACTTCCGTTACTCATTATAGCATAAAGTACTCTGCTTCGCGTTGGAGCTGTCCATAAAGCTCGCCTTTGCTCCTTGAATCACCATGAGAGCAGATTGAGATCACTCGCCCACCACTAGTGCAGAGCATCATATACACCTGCATGATGACCGGCCATTTCGAGAGAGATCCTGACACCTCGACCCAGCGGACATAGATGATGTGAGGAGACACCTGCAGGAAATGCTCACTGCTGGTGTGATACAGGAATCAAGGAGCCCATATGCCTATCCCATTGTGACTGAACGTAAAAAGGATGGATCAGTGAGGATGTGTGTTGATTATCGAACCCTGAACCAGTGGACCGTCCCAGATCAATATTCCATGCCCCATATACAAGATGCCCTAGACTGCTTGAATGGGAGTAAATGGTTCTCAGTATTGGATCTTCGCAGCAGATATTACCAGATTCTGATGACCACGGAGGACCGTGAGAAAACCGCCTTCATCTGTCCTTTGAGGTTCTACGAATTTCTAAGAATGCCACAGGGGATTTCGAGTGCCCTGGCAACCTTTCTGCGACTGATGGAAGGAGCAGTGGGAGATATGAACTTGCAGAAATGCCTAGTGTACCTAGATGATGTCACTGTGTTTGGACGCACATTAGAGGAGCATGAGACCCGATTGATTAAAGTCCCAGACCGATTGGAAGACTTCAGCCTCAAGCTGTCCGTTGACAAGTGCCATTTTTTTCAAACCTCCATGAAGTATGTGGGGCACATAGTATCTGCAGAAGGGATAGAGACCCATCCCAGTAAGGTCGAGTCACTGACTACTTAGCCCCAGCCCCATAACTTGAAAGAACTACAATGTTTCCTGGGGTTCTGTGGCTACTACCGCAGGTTCATAAAAACTATTCCAAGGTGAATCGCGCGCTCCTGAATCTCACCCAGGGTTTCCCCCATACCAACCGTAACTACAAGAAAGGGGCTGTCAAAGAACCAGAGAAAGTATACTTCCAAACAGGTGAACCTTTTAGGCCCTGCTGGACACCCAAATGTGAAGAAGCCTTCCACGAAGTCATATACCAGCTCACACATGCCCCCATCCTCGCCTATGCTGACCCTACCAAGCCCTATGTGCTGCATACAGATGCTTGTTTGCAGGGCCTAGAAGCTGTGCTGTATCAAGACCATAAGGATGGCTTGAGACCAGTGGCTTTTGCCAGCAGGAGCTTGACCCCATCAGAATGAACTATCCTGTGCACAAGCTGGAGTTCCTTGCCCTAAAATGGGCCATTGTTGACCAGTTTCGTGAGTACCTCAATGAGGCAAAGATATTGGTGAAGACTGACAATAACCTGTTAATCTATGTACAGACTTCAGCTAAGTTGGACACCACTGGGCACCAGTGTCTCTCTGCCTTTATCAACCTATGATTATGCTGTCGAATACAGGCCAGGACTGAACCATATTGATGCTGATGCCCTGTCACGAAGGCCAGTCTCCAAGAGTGGCTGGGTCAGGTTGTCTGAGCCTAACATCTGAGCATTGTGCCAAAAGTTTGATAGAGATAAACAGATGTCTGCGGACACAGTGGACTGTCTAGTAGATTGCTTGGGCCCTCCTGATACCTGCATACCGGCTGCCTATTGCCATTTCTCTGCTCTAGATATTAGTGCACTACCTCAACTTGACAATGACAGTATTCAGTGGGCTCAATCCCAAGATCCTATGATTCAACCTGCACTTGATGCCCTGCGTGCGGGGAAAGATGTGTCTAAGTTGCGTTCCCCTGACTTGCAAACTGCCCTATTGTTTAAAGAAGGCCCCAGGTTGAAGTTACTCAATCAGTTGTTATACAGAGAGAGACAGTGGATCATAGTGGTCAAGTAGACAAGCAACAGCTGGTTCTGCCACGGCCTTTAAACATTTGGTACTGAGGTCCCTCCTCAATTGCATGGGGTACCTCAGAATTGACAGGACTCTCGACCTGGTATGAACTCGATTCTACTGGCCCAAGATGGGGGGATGTTGAACACCATGTAAAGACCTGTAGTCATTGCCTCCAAAGAAAAGCCCTGCCTCAGAGGGCCGACCCCTTGTCAATATCACTACCAGCAGCCCCATGGAACTGGTCTGCATGTGTTTAGAACCCGATCAAGGAATACTGGCAATGTGTTAGTGGTTATGGATCATTCCACACAGTATGCACAAGCTTTTCCAGCTAAAGATCAAAAAGCCTCTACTGTGGCCAAGGTGCTAGTGGAACAATTCTTCATCCACTATGGTGCCCCCCAGCGGATCCACTCTGACCAAGGCAGAGACTTTTAAAGTAGGCTAACCAAAGAAATGCTCTTTCTCTTGGGGGTGCAGAAGTCAAGAACCACCCCTTATCACCTGCAGGGGGCCCTCAACCAGAATGTTTAAACTGTACCCTTCAAGACATGCTGGGCACCCTCCACCCAAGACAAGCATAAGTGGAGCCAGTAGATTAGCACCTTAGTACACGCGTACAATTGCACCAAAAATGATGCTACTGGGTTCTCTCCCTACCCCCTCATGTTTGAGAGGAGGCCCGCCTGCCAGTTAATGTCTGTTTTGGGGTCTCTCCAGTTGAGATCTGAGCTGAAAACTACCTGCAGTATGTACAGAAACTGAAAGCTCAGTTGAGCCATGCATATCAGCTGGCCTAGACAATAGCCGCTAAAAGAAATCTCACCAAAAAGAGAAGCACGACAAGAAAGTAAAGGCTCAAGAGCTACGGCCCGAAGACCGTGTGTTATGCAATTTGGGACTACATGGCAAGCACAACATTGCTCATAGGTGACATCATCTTCCTCATGTAGTAGTTGGAAAGTTGGATAATCTACCAGTATACAAGGTACGTCCAGACAATAACTCCAAAGCTGTCAAGACCATGCACAGTAACCACTTGCTGCCTATCGGCCAAGTTATTATTGAGGCTGAGCCAGCAGACATTGCCTCCCCTGGGCCGGTGACTCATGCTGCTGCAAAAAAGAGACAGAGTCAGCCTACCCCAGTAGTTACAGAGTTAAGGTTTCCCCTGCAGCAGGCCCAGAATGATAGTGACTGTCAGTCCACCTCTGACGATAGTGAGTGTGACAATGCCTATTACCCCTCCTATGAATTGAGTCAGCTGTTTCGAGATAACCCTATGACTAATTGTGGGGATGAAGCTGGGCCTTCTGGACTGCATAACCCCCCAGCTTCATCCTTGGAGCCAATGCTGCCTGAAAGTGAGGTGCAAAGCATCACATCTGACGTCTCGGACTCTGTCTTGTGGAACTGTGTGAATTGCCAAAGAGGGGGCTGATGGTCTGAGTCTCTGGTGACATTCAGAACTTGAAGAACAGTATGAGTGCTGACAGACCCATTTCAATGCCTCAAAGTCTAATTATGCCTAAACCTTCTCAAAATGAGCCAGCTGGGCCCTCATCAGAAAATGGTAATGTACAAAGTGTTGGGAACCAGAGCCTACAGAGCAAGGAGCTGACAGTGCTCCCAGTTTGGACATTCCCATTCATGCAGAGGTACCCCTCACAAGTGACGAAAGCTCCAAAGTTAGTGCTGAAATTGTAACACACAGTCCCCCCATACAAACTAATTAAGTCTGCAAGCAGACAGCTCTTAAAGAGACAGTACATGGAGGCTCTGAAAGCATTCAGTGCCCACATTTAAACGGCATCTAGCCAAACGCCACCCAGACTTGGAGCACTCAGACAAGCTCCTGGAAGACTTTTGGGAACCCCCATTTGCAGGGAGGTTACACCCTTCCTGGCCTGGAAAAACTTGGCATCCGCGTCAAGTAAGTATCCCCATAAACTTCAATACAAAACCATATACATTTACATCACTAACATATTAGGGTTATACGTGTAATCATCAGTCAGCATATCACCTTTGCCATAAACACATTTCTGCTGCTTTTCAGCACATTACTTTTTACACAGCGTTATACACACATTGTACCTTACTCAGATTATTACCTCCTGCACATGAAACCTGGAGAGAGGGGGCCCGTTCCCTATTATCTACCTTGGGGCTGGATGGGGCAGGGGCACCATACCTAGAGGGCAACACAATTAACTTGGAGTTAGCACTTATGCTCAGTTTGGGCAATGAACTCTGGGACACATGCACTCCTTTATGGACAACATTGAGATGCAAGTCCATAGGCCTCCCAGGAGAATCATAGCTGAGGTGCACCACAGGCTTACAGCTTGACCAGTCTTTCTAGGGGGAACTATTACAGTGTCTGCACTGATAGCCTCACTTCAGCACTGTTTTTACTTGTCAGGGAGTTTCCATCGGGGTTGAAGGGTCAGAACTTGGAGCACTTTCAGCTCCAGAGTTCAATTTCTGAATCCACAACACTTGACTCACATAGAGCATTCTGGCACGGGCAGGAACTATCATCACACTCAAAAATCTCTTCCTGTTCCGGTATGTCACAGGTCTGACTCAGAGCATCTGCCTCTGTCTCGGGCAATTCAAACAGTTCCACCATACACAGTGATTCCATTTCATCTGACTTGATGCTCTGCACTTCACTCTCAGGGTGTATTGGCTCCAAGGACGAAGCTGGGGGCTTAGGCAGTCCAGAAGGCCCAGCTTCATTTCCATAATTGACCAGGGGGTTACCTTGAAACAGCTGACTTACTTCGTACGAAGTGTAGTAACCGTAGTTGCACTCACTTTCATCTGACACAGACAGACAGTCATTCTCAACTTGGGTTGGCTGGGGAGGAACCCATGAGTCAATACTGGCAGGGGCAGGCTTTCTCTGTTTCTGTTTTGCTGCAGCCCTTGTCACTGGTCCGGGGGAGCAATTTCTGGTAGCTCAGATTCAATCAGTATTTGGCCAATGGGCAGCAAATGTTTTCAATGCATTGTCTTAACATCTTTTGAATTGTTTTCAGGCCTTACTTTGTACATGAGCAGATCATCCAGTTTGCCCACTACAATGTGAGGGAGATGATGCCGCCTGTCAGCAATTTTGTGTTTGCCATGAAGTCCCAGATTTCTTAACAATACACAATCTCCCTCCTGGAGCTCTTGTGCTTTCACCTTTTTATCATACCTTTCTTTGTTGGCCAGATTTCTTTTGGCAGCCATGGTTTGAGCCAGTTGGTATACATGATTCAGCTGGGCCTTTAACTTTTGCACATACTGTAGGTAATTATCTGCTTGGACCCCATCAAGAAAAACTCCGAAACAAATATCTACCGGTAGTCGGGCTTCTCTTCCAAACATTAAGCGGTAGGGGAAGAACCCAGTGGCATCACTTTTGGTGCAGTTGTAGGCATGTACCAAGGTGCTAATTTGCTGGTTCCATCTGGGCTTGTCTTTTGGGTGGAGAGTGCCCAGCATGTCCAGCAGAGTGCGGTTAAAGCATTCAGGCTGTGGATCCCCCTGGGGTGGTAAGGAGTGGTTCTGGATTTTCACGCTGCCTACAGAGAAAGCATCTCTTTGATCAAAGGACTCTCAAAGTCTCCCTTGGTCAGAATGGATTCTTTGCGGAGCCCCATAGTGAACAAAAAAGTTTTCTACAAGTACTTTGGCCACAGTGGATGCCTTCTGGTGCTTGGTGGGGAAAGCTTGGGCATATCTCGTAAAATGGTCAGTGACCACCAGCACATTACTAATATTTCTTTGATCTGGCTCCAGACTCAGAAAGTCAATACAGACCAGCTCCATAGGGATGCTGGTGGTGATGTTAACAAGGGGGGCAGCCCTCTTGGGCAAAGCATTCCTCTGTAAGCAGCAACTACAAGTTCGAATGTGTTGTTCAACATCAGCCCCCATCTTTGGCCAATGGAATCTGGATCTCACCAAATCAGGTGTTCTGTCTATACCAAGGTGCCCCATATGGTTGTGTAAAGACCTCAGTACTAAGTCTCTGAAAGCAGTGGGCAAGACCAACTGTTGCTTGTCTATTTGGCCCCCACCCCGGTCTACTGTTTCTCTGTATAACAGTCAATTAATCAGTTTCAGCTTAGGACCTTCCTTGTATAACAATGCAGTTCTTAAGTCAGAGGAGGGCAACTTGGACAAGTCTTTCCCTGCATAGAGGGCTTCTAGAGCTGATTTGATCATAGGATCTCGGGATTGAGCCCGCTGAAGACTGTCATTATCTAACTGGGGCAGTGCACCAATGTCTATGCAGAAAAGTGGCAGTAAGTAGCAGGTATACAATTGTCAGAGGGCCCAAGCAATCCACTATTTATTTGTTTGTACATCAGTTTACAAACCTTTGAGCCAGAGGCTCATTTTCAAAGGTACCTCGTCACAAAGAGGACAAATACAGTACAACAAGTATGTTACAACAATGTGGATTACAACAATTGGTAAAACATGCTGTCATATGTTAGTTGCAAACATTTTAAGGTTACAGGATCATTAGAGATGGATAGGTACAGATGTTTAGTACTTCATAGACAAACAATGGTATGAGCATACAAGCAGAGGAGTTCAGAGACAAGCAGAGGCGATGATTGATAAAACAATGGGAAGTGGTTGGTAGTACGTTGAGTGCAGCCACTCAGGAGCTTTGTCAGAGAATTTGAGCAAGACCAACTAGTAACAGTCACAGCTACGCTGTATTAAGAAGGTGATTTCGAAGGAGGTTTTGAAACTGGAGATTGTGGAGGCATCAGAGATAGAGGAGGGAGTGTGTTGTACCAGGATGGGGCCCTGTAGCGATAGGCCTTTGACCGTGTGTGGCTAGCCCTGGGAACTAACAGTGTGGTTTTGTAGGAGGTTTGAGTTTGTACTAGGGATTTTGTATGGTGGATGGAGGCTGTCAAACCTGGTGGGGATAATCCAAGGAGAGTTTTTTGTTATGAGACAGGTTTGATATCTGAGACGTTCATCTAGGTCAAGCAGCATAGCCTTTACATATAGTTGGCAGGTGTGTGTTAACCTGGGGCCCTGTAATTAGCCTACAGGCCTTATTTAGTGTAATCACAATTTTGTTGAGGTCTGGTCTGCAGCACCATAAACTGGTACTCCATAATCCACAAGGACAGTATAGAGGATGTGACCACGAGTCTGAGGGCGTCGGGGAGACAATTTTTGTTGTGTATAGGATACCCAGCTGAATATTGGAAGCTGAGGCTAGGGCAGTGATGTGATCATGGAATGTGAGAGCAGGGTCAAAGGAGATCCCAAGGTACTTATACGAGTAGACTTGCTCGAGTGGAAACTTGGTGCTAGAGAGGACAAGGAGTAGGAAATTGCTGGCATTGTTTTGGGGGTGGGCGAAGATCATGGTTTTTGTTTTTTTGAGATTTATTACAAGTCTATGCTCTTTGAACCAGGCTTCAGCATCATTATATGATCTTTGCAAGGAGTTCTGGAGGGCTATAGGGTTTTCGGTCAGAGGCAAAGATGACAGCATCATCTGCATACAGCAAAATTTTTCCAGTACTTGCACCTGGCAGGGTATTGAGGTATAGTGAAAAGAGCAAGGGTCCAAGGATGGAGCCCTGGGGAACACCAGAGTGGAAAGGACAAGTGTTGGAGAGTGTCCCATTAATTTTAACATGCTGGGAGCAGGCAGACAGGTAGCTGGAGCACCAGGAGACAGGCCCAGTGGCAAAGCCAGTGTGGCTGAGGGCATCCAGCAGGAGGGGATGGGAAACAGTGTCGAAGGCTTTTGATAGATCTACAAACACTGCCCCAGCCAGAGAGCCCGAATCCAGAGAAGAGTGTAGAAAATTTGAAAACTCTAGGAGGGCAGTGCTGGTGCTGTGACCTGTATGGAAACATGCTGTTCAGGGCAAAGGATGTTGTATTTGGTTAGGTAATCCATAATTTGAGTGGCCACCATTTTTTTCTATGGCTTTGGAGAGGGGTGAGAGAATGGAGATAGGCCGGTAATTTCCGGCTAGGGACCTGTCACCACCCTTGTGTATGGGTGTGACTGTGGCAATTTTCCAAGCTGAAGAAATTGCCCCAGACAGAGGGATTTATTAAGGAGACTAGTGATTGGGGCGAGGACCAGATCCAGTACCCGGTGGAGGATACAGGGATCCAAGGAGTCACTGCCAGTACTATTGCTCTTTAGGGCATTGATTAGGTAAGGTCTGACTTCTTGGGCAGTAACCCGGGGTAAATGGAAGAAAGGGCGTGTGAGAACAGGGGCAGGTAGGGAGGGGGGAGAGTCAAAAAAGTCGCTAGGGAGGACTGGGCTAAGGTCCGTGAAAGAAGTATTGAGGAAATTGGCTATAAGGGCTGGGTCAGTAGAGATAGTGCCATCAATGTTGATCTGGGAGGGTGTGGGGGGGGCGTGTGCTCCCATTTAATTGTTTGATATTGTCCCAGAAGGTTCTAACATTCCCCCTATAGGAGGTGAGCTCGGACTGATAGTGATCAGCCTTAGCCTTTCTGATGGCCCAGGTACATTTGTTTCTTGCAGCAGCATACGCCTATCTGTCAGCGGGAAGGCCAGTTTCAGTAGCCAGGTGCCATAAATTGTCCCTGTGCTTAAGTAGTTGAAGCAGGGCAGGGGTAACCCAGGGAGCATTCTGCACTTTGGAGCAGAGTGCTGTTAAAGGTGCGAAGATGTCACAGGCTTTATTGAAGGTTTGGGTAAAGAAGGTTAGCACCATATCAATATCAGGGGCGTACTGTATGGGAGACCAATTAATTTGGGCCAGAAGTTCCTTAAGGTTTTTCAGACCACCTGGTCTTAGGCACCACCATAGGGTGGGCTGTGCAATGGGTTTGGATAAGGAGGTTGTCCAGCGAAAAAGTATAGGGGAGTGGTCTCTAAATGAGTCAGAAAGGACTTGGATATTGCAGATTTGTTTAGGACGATTGGTGAGGACAACATCTAGAAGAGTGCTAGAGCCCCTCTTAGGATTCATTCTTGTAGGTTGGACAACGAGTTGAGTCAGATCAATTGCTGTGAAGGAGTCGTGGGTAGTGGAAGATGAGGAGCTAAGCCAGTTAATGTTTAGATTGCCCACTAGGATTTGGTCAGATGAGTGGTGTAGAGAAGTAAGATACTCCGTTAGCAAGACCAGTGCCAGTGCTTGATTTTTTGGGGGTACGTAGGCTGTAGTTAGATAGAGAGGGCCCTTTGAGGGATCCGGGGTCAGTTTTAGGGTTAGAGCCTGTGCCCCGAAGTCAAGGGCAGGGGCTGAGAGGGCTAGTCCAGTGAGACAGTCTCTGGTGTAGATAGCACAACCCCCACCCCATCTTCCAACTCGGTCCTCCCAGTAAAGGGAGTAACCTGGGAGGGAGACAAAGGAGTCTGGGGTGGACTTCGATAGCCAGGTTTCCACCAGGGTGATAATATCAGGTTTATAGACAGTGACCAGCATTGGAGTGAGTCAAATTTTTTCAGAAGGCTACAGATATTCATTGACACAATGTGAAGCCCAGGAGAACCTCTTGCTGAGCTGTTGTGAGCTGGGCCAGGGTTGGGATGTATATTACCTGTCAGGAGTAATAGAATAACTACCACCCTGGACATGGGGCAGTGGAAAGTATGTTTGTGACGGACATGAGTGGAAAAGGAGGGGAGCTTCAGGGCATACAGGGTAGGCAGCGTAGCACAGGCCGGGAAGGCTAGAATGATAAGCCTCCAGTAGGAGCTGGGGGGACTGGGTGGAGGTTGGAGGGTGGGCAGGGTGAGCTGGAGCACATAGTGAGAGTAGGGTGGGAATGTGCCAACTCTAGTACACAGGAGGTGGGTAGTGCCAGTGCGCATGGGGGAGCATCAGTTAGGTGAGACTGTGGCAACACTGTGACAAATGGGTGGGACAGTGGCCTCGGACAGAGGATGAGAGCGAGGCATATCAATAGGAGGTGGGCAGGCATTGTGCTAAGGAGCTCAGCAGGCAAGGTAGAAAGAAATAGCTAGTTGTCTACCAGTAAGCATTAGTGCCACTTTGGTTCAGTGGTAGCGACACCACCTCTGGTGTACAAGGTACCAGGTTCAAAACTCTCCCGGGGTATTTGGAGATGGACCTGGGTAGGAGCTGTAATCCACGGTCCAGGTGCTGATTACAAGTGGTGCCTGGGCCCAAAAATAGGGTGCTAAATAGTGACTCCTAGTGGTCAATAGATGTGGGCTTGTAGGGAGATATGGGGTCCGAGAGGGTGGTAGCTACAAGGTTGGGTGTGAAAGAGATGAGTGCAGGGTAGCAGAGGCCTGGGAGTAGGAGAGGAGAAGTGGGGCAGATGGGTAGAGGTGATCCAGAAATGGAGAGAAGGGGCTATCCGAGAAGTAAGTTTGCAGAGGGAACACAGGGTCCCTCTAGTGGCTGGCAGGTATAACCTGCAAATGAGAAAGTGTCACAGGGGTGGGTCAATAAATTGAGGGCCACTGCTGGGTTGGACGGGGCAGATGATGCGCAGTGTTGTTGGGCTAGCACCCCACACAGGAGTCCAGCAGGTTTAAGAGGTATCCTTTACCTCTGAGGCCTTTCTAGAGCTGTGGTGTGCTGGCAGTCAGCTTCTGGAGGGAGCGCTTGCTGTCCTGTCCCTGCCATGATCGGCACTAGACAGTCCACTGCGTCGGTGGACACTTGCTCCTCCTTGTCAAACTTCTGGCGTAGCAGGTTCTGACAGTCTGACCCATTCATTTCTGGAAACAGGCCTCCATGAGAAAGCATCAGCATCTATGTGATTTAGGCCTGCTCTGTACTCTACAGCGTTAATCATAGGTAGGCAATGCGAAAGCCACTTGTGGCTGGCAGCATCCAACTTGGCTGAAGTCTGCATGTATGCCAGAGGATTATTATCAGTTTGTACCAGTATCTTAGCCCCATACAAGTACTCATGGAATTGGTCAACAATGGCCCACTTCAAAGCTAGGAACTCTAACTTATGCACAGGATAGTTCTTTTCAGAAGGGGTCAGACTTCTGCTGGCAAAGGCCACTGGTCTCAGGCCATTCTCATGCTCTTGGTACAACACAGCCCCCAAATCTTGCAGGCTAGCATCAGTGTGTAGGACATAGGGTTTTGCTGGATCTGCATAGACCTCCCCTGTAGGTACACTAGGCATTTGGCGCTAGCATCAGAGACTCAGGATCCTTCTTCCAGACAATTCCAACCGGTTCCTCTGGTTCCACTTTTCAGCATCTCTCTGTGCCTCATAGGCCTTCTTGATCAAGGGTGGAATTCTTAAACCTGTACCAGTCCTTGACCCCTGTTTTTCATAACACAACTGTGCCAACCATCCAAACATATGTGCATTCATCCCAATTAGTAGGGTAACCCGATCATACAGTCCAGTAGGGGGACACAATAAGGCCAGGGTGTCTACTTGCTCTGCCACTCCAGGCATGGAGGTGGGGAAATACAGCCAAATTTGGATATACCCGGAGTAGGGGTAGGCCTTCTTACCTAACCCCCATACATGCAGTCCTTCTAGTGGTTGTAAGGGTAGGTCTGATACCAATCCTGGAACATAATTGTCACTTGTGAGCCACTGTCCAATATAGCTCTTGTAGACACTCCATTCACCTTTACAGTGGTCTCCATGGAGGGACCCACTATTCTGTTCCAGTCTGGAGAGGCGGTAGCAGAGGCCTGGGCAACTGACCTTGCCACAAAGGGACGTGAGTTAGCATTTTTGGGACCCTCACTGGGATCATTCTGTGCACCTCTTAACCACTGATTTGTTCTCTGAAGCTCTTCTTGTAGCCTATATGCAACTTTGTCTGTGTCTTTTGGGAACCGGCATTCTCTCTTCATGTGCCCATCCTTCCCACAATTATAGCAAAACATACTTTCTGGAGTTTGAGCTGGCCGAGGCATCACACTGGGAGCCAGGGTGGGGGTACTACTAACTGGAAACCTTGTGCCATCTCTGTCTGTGGCGTGATAAGCATTTGGAGACTTATCAATTCTCCACTTCATGGTCAAGACATTGAGTTTTGAGCTGTTGTCAGCAGGAGATGCCTGGGTGGGTACCTCCACCCCCATAGCAGATGCAGTCAGATGAGGGTCGGGGCCTGTACTTGCAGGAGCAGCCTTCATAAAGAGACTGTTTTTTTATTTCCCTGAACTCCCTCAGCAGTTCACCCCATGGTGGCACACCCTCATTGGTCCCCACTTCAGGAGGACCTTTCGATGCTGTGATCACTTGGGCTGCACTCACCCCAGAATTAAAATCCTCCTCCACATCTTCAACCTCCTGAAGTTCTTTTATCAAGTCACAATAGTCCGGTGGATTACCCCTTCTGTCTGGGAGCCTTAATTGAAGGAGCTGCAATTTAGAATGCTTTGCATGTTGTAGTAGGTGCCCCAACCTTACACAGTTTAAGTCACTGACGGCTACCCCACCTTTTCGGAAAGCCTTCTGCAGAGCTCTTTCCAGATGAGTAACATATGCAGATAAACTTTCCCCTAGCCACTGTTTTGTACCTTGAAATTTCCACATCAGGCTCTCCCCTGACTCAATGCTCCCAAAATTGCCTTCAAGTGCAGATAGGTACTTCTGGGCAGATGCATCAGGATTTCTGGACCTCAAAAATTTAATAGCCTCTAGGGCAGGACCCCTCAAACTTTCTATGATTCTTTTTCAATTCTCAGCCTCCACACACTGCCATTCAGGTATCGAGGGGGGCAACACAATCTATCCAGGTGTTCCAATCATCCTCCCTCTGGGGGTGTGGGGAGGGTGCCCAAGAAGATTCTCAACCTTCTGTAAGAGTCATGACTAATGGCAGATACTGACATAGGGGCCAGCATTGGCACAGGCATAGCAAGAGGAGCAATAACGGGTAATGGAGTGGGCGGGGGTGTTGGGGGAGGAACACCCCAAGGGGGCAGGAATAGTTTCTTCAAGTCCTCCACAGTTTTCCCTTCCTCCAGCAACAATTTAGCAAATTTCTCCTCAAAAGTTTCAGACGGGCCTTTACTGTCCTTAGTTATCACTCTCCAGGCAGTGAGGGCTCCCTCTGGGGTAATAGTATGTGGCACTTTGGAGCTATCTATGGGGTCCTTATACTCTACTAGGGCCATTAAAGTGTGGGCAAGCAGATTACCATGTCGACCCACCACCACAGGGTTTTGTAAACCTTCCACCTTGGAAAGTAGTCCCTCTACATTGTCCATGTTGGTACCCAGGGAGATATCCAGGATAAGCATAGCATTTTCGGGGTTGATCTCCTGCCCAGTATACCACCCCACCAACTGGTGCACAGCCACTTCTGTCGGGGTATCCATTTATTTTTATTAATGATTCGTAACTGTGGCCACTAGGGGACGCTAATCCCAGCGGTAGCCTCCAAGATGTAACCCCTAGATAGCCCTATCCCAAGGGCTACTACCCCTGTCTGTATGGCTAGTGACAGGTTAAGGGGCCACGGTTCTATGATGGGTGCCTCCACCCAGAGGTCAGGTTTTGCAGTGGTTAAACTAGCTCGGGTACAGCCCTATGGGACACTGTAACCCCCCCTTTATTCCCACTAGTGGCCCACACAATACCCGGGAGTTACCTTCCCAATACCCCACATATGCACACTTTTTACACATAAAGATACCACTTACCCTCGAGACTGATTCTGCAGCACGTCTCTGAGGACCCCCGTAGAACAAGATTACATAGAAACATAGAATTTGATGGCAGATAAGGACCACTTGGCCCACCCAGTCTGCCCATTTTCCTACCTAATGGATAAGCTGCAGATCCTAGTTAATCAGCAGTCTACTTTTCCTACCCCAGCCCCTAGAATTGCCTTATGACAGTCCCATGCATGCTTGAATTCCACCACTGTTTTGACTCCACAACCTCCTCTAGAAGGTGGTTCCATGCATCCACAACCCTCTCTTGTGAAAAATACTTCCTTACATTACCTCTGAGCTCCCCATCTTCAAATTGTGCTCCTTGTTCTTGCACACCTCTTTTTCTGAAATATGCTACTCTCTTGGACTTTGTTGATTCCCTTGAGGTACTTGAAAGTTTCTATCATGTCCCCCCTCTCCCTCCTTTCCTTGAGGCTATACAATATTAAGCTCTTTAAGTCTCTCTTCATATGTCTTCCGGTGCAGACCCTGTACCATTTTAGTTGCTCTCCTCTGGACAGCTTCCATCCTGTCTATGTCTTTGTGGAGATTGGGTCTCCAGAACTGCACGCAGTACTCCAGATGGGGTCTCCCCAGCTGTCTGTACAGAGGGATAACAACTTCCTGTTTTCTACTGGTGATGCCTCTCCCTATGCAACCTAGTATCCCCCCAGCCCTCCTTACTGCCCTCTCACATTGCTTGCCCACCTTTAGGTCATCTGATATGACTACCCCAGGTCCCTTTCCATTTTTGTTGTTGTTAGTATCTCACCCCCCATTGTGTACTCTTCCCCTGGCAGCATACACAACACAATGCAATGCTGGCACTATATGTACTGACACCACAGACAGTATATAGTTCAATAACAACAACTCTGATTTATTTAGGGGACAGTAACACGGAAAGGGGCAATCAGGTTGATTCAGTTTGGCAATATTCAAATCACTGTACTGTGCATACACATAGGGTCCAAAATGCCACCTCTCTGGGTACCCAGGATGGGGTGAGGCTAGTCAGGTCCGTTGCCCAGGGTAGGCTGACAGGTGCAGCTGGATGGGGCCCTGTAGAAAGAAAGTATATGCACAACACACAACTGTAATCCAGAGCCCAAGCCCAGTTCAAGAAAGGAAAGCACAAATAAATAAGATAGCACACTTTTGATTCATATGGTGTTGCAGGAGTTGCCCTGAATGGTACTCACAATACCCAAAGACAGTTACAGGATGTGTGATGTTACTTCTGGTTCCAGCATTCAGCACACACTGAGTGAAGAATTAAGACTGCGATCTCCACATGCATTCGCACATTCATATATGTAAAGGAGAATACTATACCAGGCAGGTTGCTCCTGATCCCGATCGCAAAACACTGCAAAACCCGGAGCACTTGCAGCAGCTTCAGTCCCTGACAGGCTCGATTACACTTCAGCAAAATCTTGGTCTCTCAGGTTAAGTCTGGTTTCCACACTTCTGCTTCTTCTTCCTTCTACAACAGCTCGGTTCAGTCTGATTCAGCTGCACTAATGGCCGCAGACTGACTTGGGGGCCTACACATGCGCCTCCACGTGAATTACTCACCGCACAGTACAGAGCTCCTTCTCTCTTTACTGTCTCCACTGAACTGACTTGTCCAGCAACAGTGCAGGGTATTTTGGCTCACAGCAGTCTGGCTGGCTGGTTCAGTTGTCAATCACTGTAGGGCTCCTCTGTTGGTGCAAAAAGGCCAAGATCCAAACTACATTTCCCATGAGCACCTGCCATACAATCCCTTTACAGTAAGCTCCAATTGAGAGTCCAAGCTCTGATTCACCCACAACAGGCTCCATTTAAAGGTCCTCACACTGATTGGTCCAATTCAGCAGTTCAGGACCAAAATTAAGAAACTACACTGCCCAGTCCTTGCTACAAGTAAGCAGGTTAGAACAAACTGCATTTTCATTATTACTCTAACAGATTACCAGCAAACAATTACATCTTTTAATTAGGCTCCCTCTGCGCATATAGTGACTGCAGAAACAGAGCACTTAGCCAGCAGCCCGAGTGGGATTCGGACATTGTAACACACAGTCCCCCCATACAAACTAATTAAGACTGCAAGCAGACAGCGCTTAAAGAGATAGTACGTGGAGGCTCTGAAAGCACTCACAGTGCCCACATTTAAACGGCATCTAGCCAAACACCACCCAGACTTGGAGCACTCAGACAAGCTCCTGGAAGACTTTTGGGAACCCCCATTCGCAGGGGGGTTACACAAGGTATATTTCAACAACAGCAGATCTGATTTATTTAAGGGGATGCTAACAAGGAGGGGAATCAGGTTGATTTGGCTGAAACAAATAAATCCCAGTACTGTGCATGCAATTAGTGTCAAAATGTCACACTCTCTGGGTACCCAGGATGGGGGGGGGAGGTAGTCAGGTCCATTGCCCAGGGTTGGCCGGCTTGGTGCAGCTGGTAGGGGCCCTGCAAGGAGGAAAAGACATGCACAAATACCAAACACACTTGTAATCTGTAACCCTGGGGCTCAGTTCGTGACAATTAGAATGGAAGGAATGGATCAGTTGACACACTTTTGACTATTAAAGGTTGCAGGAAGCTACCCTGGTTTTACTCACGACACACAAACTGAATCAGAGCAGAAGGATGAGGAGCTGGATTTGCCAGCTGGAGTCTCCAGGCTGATCCCTCTCGATGGGTTTCGCTGGCAGCAAGGCAGTGAGGTGAGACCCTCGTGGCTGGGCCTACTGGATTCAATGGCACGGATTCAGTCCGCTTATTTCTACTGCGATAGTTCTCCCAGCTCAGCACACAGTTTACAGCAGGGGGAAATAACAGCTTGCTCTCCCCATTCAGCACATAGCACATCGCACATCTGTATGTAAAAAGCTTGTACTGTACCAGACCACAAAGTCCTGACAGGCCAATCGCTTATAAGCAAAATCTTGGGTCTTCAACAGGTTAAGCCCAGTCCCACAGCAACAACTTGCTTTGTGCTCACAAATTCAGAATCAGTTTGAAAACACCTTTTTCTCTGTTTCAGTACTCAGCACATTTATATATGTAACTCCCCCGCAAATGGGGGTTCCCAAAAGTCTTCCAGGAGCTTGCCTGAATGCTCCAAGTCTGGGCGGTGTTCGGTGTCTGAGATGTTTAAATGTGGTTCCAAGTGAGTGCTATTTGAGCCTCCACGTATTGCCTCTTTAAGAGCTGTCTGCTTGCAGACTTAATTAGTTTGTATGGGGACTGTGTATTTAATGCTCAAATCCTAAGCTTAAAGAAGCAATTCGCTCCGTTATGCGCGCTACATGTGCAGAGGAGCCTTGTTGAAAGATATAACTGTTTGCCAGAAATCATTTAGAGTGACTGAGAAAATGTAGTTTGTCTAACCTGTCTTTATTTTAGCATGAACTGCTTCAGTGTAGCTCTTTCATTTTTGTCCTGAACTGCTGTGCTGGGCCAATTGGGTTAAGCGAGCCCTAAAATGGAGCCTGTGGATGAATCAGAACTTGGACTCTTAATTTTGAGCCAGCCACAAGGGGATTGTATGAGCAGTGACTCTGGGAAATGTAGTTTTGACCTTGGCACCTTTTCCCACCAACAGAGGGAGTCTTATTGTGAGTGACAGCCGAACCAACCAACAGAATGGCGTGGAGCTAAAGAAAATGCCCTGCTCTGTGACTGGAAAGCTCAGATCAGTTGTGACAGTGAAGCGAGAAGGAGCTCTGTGCTTCTGCGGTGTATACTTTCGCGCAGGAAGCACGTGTGAGGCCCTGAGGTTCGGCCTGCAGCTGTTGCAAGTGCCAGTTCGGACTGAATCCAATTGTGAGGAGAAAGAAGGAAGTCTGAAGAGTGGAAACCAGGCTCACCCTGTAGAAAACGGGAGAAATTGCTGAATCGTGCTCGGTCTGTCAGGAACTGAAGCTGCTGTGTGTGCTCCCAGGTATTTTGCAGTAATTGCGATCGGGATCGAGAAGCACCCTGCCTGGTATAGTACTTTCCTTTTACATATGAATGTGCGTAGTGCTTGTGGGGAATCACTATTTCCAATCCCCCATACTGTGTGCTGTGTGCTGAAGCTGGAAGCAAACCCCAGCTTAGCTTGGACTAAATACGTTTGCTATCAACTGCAGTGGGGTCCAGTCACAAGGACCTTGTCTCCATGCCCTGTTGTTCTGGCAATCCAGAAGAACATCTACCATCCGGTCCTCAGCTTGGGTATTGTGAGTACAAATCAGGGTATTCCCCTGCAGTCTGTTTTCAATCACAAGTGTGTCATCTAATTCTTGATGTTTACCTGCTTCATGGACTGAGCCATCCGGCTCCGGATTGCAATTGGGTGTTGTGCATATATTTTCTTCTACAGGGCCCCATCCATCTGCACCTGCCGGCCAACCCTGGGCAACAGACCTGGCTAGCCCCCCCCAACCTGGGTACCCAGAGTGTGACTTTTCAGACCCTGTATGTGTGCACAGCACTGTGATTTAATGCCACCAATTAACCTGATTTCCCCCTCCCGTGCTACTGCCCCCTAAATAAATCAGATTTGTTATTATACTATATACTGTCTGTGGTGTTGGTACTTATGGAACCAGTATTGTGTTTTGCTGCGTATGTTGTTTAATCTTATTTTACAGGAGGTCCTCAGAGACGTGCTGCAGAATCAGTCTCGAGGGTAAGTGGTATCTGTATGAGTGAACAGTGTGTATACATGGGGTATAGGGGCTGTAACTCCGGGGTACTCTGTGAGCCACTAGAGGGAATAAAAGGGGGTCTCAGTGTCCCAGAGGGCTGTGACCAAGCTAATCTTACCACTACAAACCCTGACCTCTGGGTGGAGGCACCCGCCATAGGACCTAGGCCCCTCAACCTCTCCGTAGTCAAACAGGCAGGGGTAGTAGCCCTCGGGATAGCACCATCTAGGGGTTACATCTTGGAGGCTCACTGCTGGGATTTTGTGTCCTCTAGTGGCCACATTTATGAACCACTATTAAAAAAAATAAATGGGTACCCCGACAGAAGTGGCTGTGCACTGGTAGGTGGAGTTGTGTACTGGGGAGGAGATCAACCCCCAAAATGCTATGCTTATCCTGGACATTCCCCTAGGTATCAAAACGGACACTGTACAGGGAGTACTTTCCAAGGTGGAAGGTTTACAAAACCCTGTGGTGGTGGGTCGACATGCTGATCTGCTCGCCCACACTTTCAAGGCCTAGTAGAGTATAAGGACCCCATAGATAGCTCCAAAGTGCCACAGACTATTACTCCCAAGGGAGCCCTCACTGCCTGGAGAGTGATAACTAAGGACAGTAAAGACCTGGGGGGAAATGAGCCCCTCCCACTATCTGAAACCTTTGAGGAGAAATATGCTAAGTTGTTGCTAGAGGAACGGAAAACTGTGGAGGACTTAAAGAAGTTATTTCTGCCACCTGGGGGTGTTCCTCCCCCAATACCCACTGCCGCTCCAGCACCCATTATTGCTCCTCTTTCTGTGGCTGAACCAATACAGGCTCCTATTTCTGCACCTGCCATAAGTCACGACTCTTACCGAAGGTTAAGGATCTTCTCTGGCACCCTCCCAACCCCCAGGGGGAGGATGATTGGGACACCTGGATAGATTGTGTTGGCCCCCTGATACCAGAATGGCAGTGTGCAGAGGCTGAGAAATTAAAAAGAATCATAGAAAGTCTGAGAGGTCCTGCCCTAGAGACCATTACATTTTTGAGGTCCACAAATCCTGATGCATCTGCCCAGAAGTACCTATCTGCACTTGAAGGCAATTTTGGGAGCATTGAGTCAGGGGAGAGCCTGATGTGGAAATTTCAAGGTACAAAACAGTGGCCAGGGGAAAGTTTATCTGCATATGTTACTCACCTGGAAAGAGCTTGGCAGAAGGCTTTACGAAAAGGTGGGGTAGCCACCAGTGACTTAAACTGTGTAAGGATGGGGCACCTACTACAACACGCAAAGCATTCTAAATTGCAGCTCCTTCAATTAAGGCTCCCAGACAGAAGGGGTAATCCACCGGACTATTGTGACTTGATAAAAGAACTTGGGGAGGTTGAAGATGAGGAGGGGAATTTTAATTCTGGGGTGAGCGCAGCCCAAGTGATCACAACATCGGAAGGTCCTTGTGAAGTGGGGACCAATAAGGGTGTGTCACCATGGGGTGAACTGCTGAGAGAGTTCAGGGAAATAAAAAACAGTCTGTTTATGAAGGCCGCTCCTGCAAGTACAGACCCTGACCCTCATCCGACTGCATCTGCTATGGGAGTGGGGGTACCCACCCATGCATCTCCTGCTGACAACAGCTCAAAACTCAATGTCCTGACCACGGAAGTGGGGAAATTGATGAGATGTCTCCAAATGCTTATCATGCCGCAGATAGAGATGGCACCAAGGTTTCCAATTAGTAGTACCCCTGCCCTGGCTCCCAGTGTGACGCCTCGGCCAGCTCAAACTCCAGAAAGTATGTTTTTCTATAATTGTGGGAAGGATGGGCACATGAAGAGAGAATGCCGGTCCCCAAAAGACACAGACAAAGTTGCATATAGGCTACAAGGAGAGCTTCGGAGAACAAATCAGTGGTTAAGAGGTGCATGAAATTAGCCCACTGAGGGCCCCAAAAATGATAACTCACGTCCCTTTGTGGCAAGGTCAGTTGCCCAAACCCCTGCTACCGCCTCTCCAGACTGGTCCAGAATAGTGGGTCCCTCCATGGAGACCACTGTAAAGGTGAATGGAGTGTCTACAAGAGCTGTGTTAGACAGTGGCTCCCAAGTGACAATTATGTTCCAAGACTGGTATCAGAAGCATTTGTCTGATGTACCCTTACAACCGTTGGAGGGGCTGCATGTCTGGGGGTTAAGTGAGAAGGCCTACCCCTACTCTGGATATGTCCAAATTTGGCTGTCTTTTCCCACCTCCATGGCTGGAGTGGCCGAGCAAGTAGAGACTCTGCCCTTAGTGTGTCCCCCTACCGGACAGTATGATGGGGTTCCTCTACTAATTGGGACTACTGCACATATGTTTGGATGGCTGGCACAGTTGTGTTATGAAAAACAGGGGTCCAGGACTGGTAGAGCTCTAAGAATTCCGGCCTTGATCAGGAAGGCCTACGATGCCCAGAGAGATGCTGACAAAGTGGAACCAGAGGAACCGGTTAGAGTTGTCTGGAAAAAGGATCCTGAGTCTCTGATCCTCGCGCCAAATGCCCAGTGTACCTTATAGGGAGAGGTCCACATCAGAAAGGATGTCAAGAATAAAATATTAATGTTGGATGCACCAGGTGATGGAAAATTGCCAGAGGGACTGCTGGTCAAGCCTAGTATTTTGCCTGCTAGAGCCCATGCTTATGCCAGAAGGGCAATGGTTGAAGTTCATAATGTGTCTGACAGAGAGATTCCAGTAAATAGAGATTGCACCCTGGCTAATGTGCATTGTGCAGACACTGCAGTGCTACCCGGTAGCAAGAGTTCAGGGAAGAATGACAGAGTAATGCCTGACTTGTTTGATTTCGGTGACTCCCCGTTGCCAGCTGAATGGAAAGTGAGGATCAGCGAGAAGCTTGCCCAAAGAGACCAGGTGTTTTCTTTAAAGGAATGGGATGTAGGATGCATGCAAGGAGCTGAGCATCATATCCGGCTGCATGATGAAAGGCCATTTCATGAGAGGTCTCGACACCTGGCACCTGCTGACATAGATGATGTGAGACGGCATCTGCAAGAGATGCTTGCTGCTGGTGTAATACAAGAATCCAGAAGCCCATATGCTTCACCTATCGTGGTAGTGAGGAAAAAGAATGGGACAGTAAGGATGTGTGTGGATTATCGCACCTTGAACCAGTGAACTATTCCTGATCAGTACACAATGCCCCGCATTCAGGATGCCTTAGACTGCCTGAACGGTAGTAAGTGGTTCTCTGTGTTGGATCTTCGCAGTGGGTACTACTAGATCCCGATGGCCCCAGAAGACCGTGAAAAGACAGCCTTTATCTGTCCACTTGGTTTCTATGAATTCATGAGGATGTCTCAAGGGATTTCAGGTGCCCCAGCCACTTTTCAGTGGCTGATGGAGCGTGCAGTGGGGGACATGAACTTGTTAGAGTGCCTGGTATACCTAGATGATGTTATTGTGTTTGGCAGCTCACTGGAGGAACATGAGCAGATTGTTCAAGGTGTTGGACCGACTGGAAGACTTTGGCCTTAAACTATCCATCGATAAATGTCAGTACTTCCAAACCTGTGTAAAGTATGTGGGACACATAGTATCCGCCTAGGAATAGAAACAGACCGGGTAAAGTTGAGGCCTTGACCACATGGTCACAGCCCACAATCTAAAAGAACTGCAAAGATTCCTGGATTCTGTGGTTACTATCTTCGGTTCATTAAGGACTATTCAAGAGTGATTCTCCTTTACTTAATCTTACTCAAGGTTACCCTCCTACTAACAAAAAATATAAGAGGTCAGTTTCTTCTGAGCCTGAGAGAGTGTATTTCCGTCCTAATGAATTATTTGGAGCCAGATGGACACCTGAGTGTGAAGCTGCTTTTCATGAGATTATATATCAACTTACCCATGCTCCCTTCCTTGCCTATGCAGATCCAGCAAAGCCCTATGCCTTGCACACTGATGCTAGCCTGCAAGGCTTGGGGGCTGTATTGTACCAAGAGCATGAGAATTGCCTGAGGCCAGTGGCCTTTGCCAGTAGAAGCCTGACCCCATCCGAAAAGAACTATCCCTGTACATAAGTTAGAGTTCCTAGCTTTGAAGTGAGCCATTGTTGACCAGTTCCATGAGTACTTGTATGGGGCTAAGATACTAGTAAAAACTGACAATAATCCTTTGACCTATGTGCAGACTTCAGCTGAGTTGGATGCCACTGGCCATAGGTGGCTTTCTGCATTATCTACATATGACTATGCTGTTGAATGCAGAGCAGGCATGAACCACATAGATGCTGATGCTCTCTCCCAGAGGCCTGTTCCCCAGAATGACTGGGTCAGACTGTCAGAACCTGATATTTGAGCACTCTGCCAGAAGTTTGACAGGGAGGAACAAATGTCCACGGACACAGTGGACTGTATGGTGGATTGTTTGGGACCCTCAGAGAATTACATACCTGCTGCTTATTGCCACTTTTCTGCAATAGACATTGGTGCACTGCCCCAGCTGGACAATGACAGTATTCAACGGGCTCAGTCCCGAGATCCCATAATCAAATCAGCTTTAGAAGCCCTCTTCGCAGGGAAAGATATGTCCAAATTACACTCCACTGATTTGAGAACTGCATTGTTATACAAGGAAGGTCCTAAGTTGAAACTGTTCAATAGGCTGTTATACAGAGAAACAGTAGACAGAGGGGACAAATAGACAAACAACAACTAGTGCTGCCCACTGCCTTCGAGACTCAGTACTGAGGTCCTTACACAACCACATGGGGAAGTTTGGTATAGACAGAACACTTGACTTGGTGAGATCCAGATTCTATTGGCCTAAGATGGGGCTGATGTTGAGCAACACATTCAAACTTGTAGTCTCTATTTACAGAGGAAAGCCCTGCCTCAGAGGGCTGCCCCTTTGTCAACATCACCCACCAGTGCCCCCATGGAGCTGGTCTGTATTGATTTCCTGAGTTTGGAGTCAGATCAAAGAAATATTAGTAATGTGCTGGTGGTCACTGACCATTTTACAGATATGCCCAAGCTTTCCCACCAAGGACCAGAAGGCATCCACTGTGGCAAAAGTACTTGTAGGAAACTGTTTTGTTCACTATGGGCTCACAAAGAATCCATTCTGATCATGGGAGAGTGAGAGTCGCTTGATCAAAGAGATGCTTTCTCTGTGGGGAGAGCAAATGTCCAGAACCACCCCTTACCACCCCAAGGGGGACCCACAGCCTGAACGTTTCAACTGCACTTTGCTAGATATGCTAGGCACCCTCCACCCAAAGGACAAGCCTAGATGGAGCCAACAAATTAGTACCCTGGTACATGCCTACAACTGCACCAAAAGTGATGCCACTGGGTTCTCCCCCTACCGCCTGATGTTTGGAAGAGAAGCTTGACTGCCGGTAGATGTATGTTTTGGAGTTTCTCCTGATGGGATTCGAGCTGACAACTATTTACAGTATGTGCAAAAATTAAAGGCCCAGCTAAATCATGCGTACCAACTGGCTCAAACCATGGCTGCCAAAAGAAATCTGGCCAACAAAGAAATGTATGATAAAAAGGTGAAAGCACAGGAACTCCAGGAGGGAGAATGGGTATTGCTAAGAAATCTGGAACTGCATGGCAAACATAAGATTGCTGACAGATGGCACCATCTCCCTCACATTGTAGTGGGCAAACTAGATGATCTGCCTGTGTACAAAGTAAGGCCTGAGAATAATTAAAAGATGTGAAACAATGCATAGAAATCATTTACTGCCCATTGAACAAATCTTGATTGAGTCTGAACCCCAGAAAATACTCCCTGGACCAGTGACTGAGCTGCTGCTAAGCAAAAATCAAGAAAGCCTGTACCTACAAAGGCTGAGTTAAAGTGTTCCCTTCCACAAGTCCCAGCTGAACATGACTGTTAGTCCATGTCAGAGGAAAGAGAGTGTGGCTTTGAATACTACCCTTCTTACGAACTGAGTCAATTGTTTCGGGGCAATCCCCTAGTCAATCCTGGAGATGAAGCTGGGTCTTCTGGACTGTCTAAGCCCCCAGCTTTGTCCCTGGAGCCAATGCTCCCAGAAAGTGAAGTGCAAAGCATCAAGTCAGATGATATGGAATCATTGTGTATGGTTGAACTGTTTGAGTTTTCAGAGGAGGAAAATGATGGACTGGGACAAACTGGTGATATACCAGAACAAGAAGAGTGTGTTGAGTGCCCTTATAATTCGTTGTCAGTATCAGAAAACTCCCCATGTGAGCCAAGTGTTGAGGACTCAGAGATTGTAACTGCTGGAGCTGAAAGTGCCCCAAGTTCTAGCCCTCTACCCCAATGGAGACTCCCTGACAAGTGAGGACAATGCTGAAAATGAGGCTCAGGGTGCAGAGGCTGTAACAGTTCCCCTAGAAAGACTGGTCGAGCTATAAAGCCTGTGGTGCACCTCAGTTATGATTCCCCTGGGAGGCCTATGGACTTCTCTCTCAATGTTGTCCATAAAGGAGTGTATGTGTCCCCGAGCTCATTGCCCAAACTGAAACGGAGAAAGCCTGCCCCTGCCAATATTGACTCATGGGTTCCTCCCCAGCCAACCCAAGAAATCTGGCCAACAAAGAAAGGTATGATAAAAAGGTGAACGCACAAGAGCTCCAGGAGGGAGAATTGTGTATTGTTAAGAAATCTGGGACTGCATGGCAAACACAAAATTGCTGACAGGTGGCATCATCTCCCTCACATTGTAGTGGGTAAACTGGATGATCTGCCCATGTACAAAGTAAGGCCTGAAAACAATTCAAAAGATGTTAAGACAATGCATTGAAAACATTTGCTGCCCATTGGCCAAATACTGATTGAATCTGAGCTACCAGAAGTTGCTCCCCCTGGACCAGTGGCAAGGGCTGCAGCAAAACAGAAGCAAAGAAAGCCTGCCCCTGCCAATATTGACTCATGGGTCCTCCCCAGCCAACCCAAGTTGAGAATGACTGTCAGTCTGTTTCAGATGAAAGTGAGTGCAACTACGGTTACTACCCTTCGTACAAAGTAAGTCAGCTGTTTCAAGGTAACCCCCTGATCAATTATGGAGATGAAGCTGGGCCTTCTGGACTGCCTAAGCCCCCAGCTTCGTCCTTGGAGCCAATGCTCCCTGAGAGTAAAGTGCAGAGTATCAAGTCGGATGAAATGGAATCACTGTGTATGGTGGAACTGTTTGAATTGCCCGAGACAGAGGCAGATGCTCTGAGTCAGACCTGTGACATACCGGAACAGGAAGAGATTTTTGAGTGTGATGATAGTTCCCTGCCAGTGCCAGAATGCTCTTTATGTGAGTCAAGTGTTGTGGATTCAGGATTCAGAAATTGCAAACTCTGGAGTTGAAAGTGCTCCAAGTTCTGACCCTTCGACCCCGATGGAAACTCCCCTGACAAGTAAAGACAGTGCTGAAAGTGAGGCTACCGGTGCAGAGACTGTAATAGTTCCCCCTAGAAAGACTGGTCAAGCTGTAAAGCCTGTGGTGCACCTCAGCTATGATTCTCCTGGGAGGCCTATGGACTTGCCTCTCAATGTTGTCCATAAAGGGTGTATGTGTCCCAGGTTCATTGCCCAAACTGAGCATAGTGCTAACTCCAAGTTAATTGTGTTGTCTCTAGGTATGAAAGCTCGCCCATCCAGCCCCAAGGTAGCTGATAGGGAAGTCCCTCTCTCAGGTTTCATGTGCAGGAGGTAATAACTTGAGTTATGGCACAATGTGTGATTAATACTGTGAAAAAAGTGATGTACTGAAAAGTTTCAGAAATGTGTTTCTGGTAAGGTGATATGTTGACTGATGATTACATGTATAAGCCTAATGTGATATTGATGTAAATGTATATGGTTGTATTGAAATTTGTTGGGTTATTTCCTTGATGCATGCCAAGTTTTCCAGGCCAGGAAGGGTGTAACCCCCCCTGCAAATGCCTGCAAATGGGGTTCCCAAAAGTCTTCCAGGAACTTGCCTGAATGCTCCAAGTCTGGGCGGTGTTCAGTGTCTGAGCTGTTTAAATGTGGTTCCAAGTGAGTGCTATTTGAGCCTCCACGTACTGCCTGTTTAAGACCTGTCTGCTTGCAGACTTAATTAGTTTGTATGGGGGGACTGTGTATTTAATGCTCGAATCCCACCCAAGCTGCTGCCAATGCGCTCCGTTTCTGCCGTCGCTGCATGTGCAGAGGAAGCCTTGTTGAAAGAGTTAACTGTTTGCCAGAAATCATCTAGAGTGACTGAGAAAATGTAGTTTGTCTAACCTGTCTTTATTTTAACATGAACTGTTTCAGTGTAGCTCTTTCATTTTTGTCCTGAACTGCTGTGCTGGGCCAATTGGGTTAAGGGAGCCCTAAAATGGAGCATGTGGACGAATCAGAACTTGGATTCTTAATTTTGGGCCAGCCACAAGGGGATTGTATGAGCAGTGACTCTGGGAAATGTAGTTTGACCTTGGCGCCTTTTCCCACCAACAGAGGGAGTCTTATTGTGAGTGACAGCCAAACCAACCAACAGAATGGTATGGAGCTAAGGAAATGCCCTGCTCTGTGACTGGAAAGCTCAGATCAGTTGTGACAGTGAAGAGAGAAGAGCTCTGTGCTTCTATGTGTATACCGCTGGGAAGTGCGAGAGCCCTGAGGTTCAGCCTGAAGCCATTGCAAGTGTCAGTTCGGACTGAATCCAATTGTGAGGAGAAAGAAGGAAGTCTGAAGAGTGAAACCAGGCTCACCCTGCAGAAGACGGAGAAATTTTGAATCGCTCTCGGTCTGTCAGGAACTGAAGCTGCTGTGTGTGCTCCCAGGTATTTTGCAGTAATTACGTCGGGTTTGAGGAGCAGCCTGCCTGGTATAGTACTTTCCTTTTACATATGAATGTGTGTAGTGCTTGTGGGGAATCGCTATTTACAATCCCCCATGCTGTGTGCTGTGTGCTGAAGCTGGAAGCAAACCCCAGCTTAGCTTGGACTAAATACGTTTGCTATCAACTGCAGTGGGGTCCAATCACAAGTACCTTGTCTCCATGCCCTGTTGTTCTTGCAATCCAGAAGAACATCTACCATCCGGTCCTCAGCTTGGGTATTGTGAGTACAAATCAGGGTATTCCCCTGCAGTCTGTTTTCAATCACAAGTGTGTCATCTAATTCTTGTTGTTTCCCTGCTTCATGGACTGAGCCATCCGGCTCCGGATTACAATTGGATGTTGTGTATATATATTTTTTTCTACAGAGCCCCATCCATCTGTACCTGCCGGCCAACCCTCGGCAATGGACCTGGCTAGCCCCCCCCAACCTGGGTACCCAGAGTGTGACTTTTCAGACCCTGTATGTGTGCACAGTACTGTGATTTAATGCCACCATTAACCTGATTTCCCCGTGTTACTGCCCCTTAAATAAATCAGATTTGTTGTTGTTATACTATACACTGTCTGTGGTTTTGGTACTTATGGAAACAGTATTGTGTTTTGCTGTGTATGTTGTTTAACCTTATTTTACAGGGGGTCCTCAGAGACGTGCTGCAGAATCAGTCTCGAGGGTAAGTGGTATCTTCATGAGTGAATAGTGTGTATACGTGGGGTATTGGGGCTGTAACTCTGGGGTACTGTGTGAGCCACTAGAGGGAATAAAAGGGGGTCTCAGTGTCCCAGAGGGCTGTGACCAAGCTAGTCTAACCACTACAAACCCTGACCTCTGGGTGGAGGCACCCGCCATAGGACCTCAACCACTCAACCTATCCGTAGTCAAACAGGCAGTGGTAGTAGCCCTTGGGATAGTGCCACCTAGGGGTTACATATACCAAAGTTCCTACATTACCAGGCAAAATACTCCCCAAACACAGTCGCAACTCTCTGCATCCACTGGGACTTAAAATGAACAGGAGTTCCTACCAGACTGATCGCATACAGCAAAATTTTCTCTCCTTTGCAGGTTGAGCCTGGTCACACGTCGGTGTTGTCTTCCACTTTCACAAACTCGGAATTAGTCCAAAAGTATTGTTTCTTCTTCCTCTTAATGCTGAGAACAAGCAACAGGCCAGAAGTCAGGCCTTCAACGCGGTTCCCGCACGACGTTACTGTGCGACAACAGCTGCTCTAACACACGAGCTCTTTCACTCTACAACTCCCAAACAGATCTGGCTTTCCAGCAGACAGCTTAGGGGCTTTCATTCAGATCCAAAAGGTTCGATTGGTCAGTCCAGTTGTCAATCACGATAGGGTTCCCTCTATAGGTGCAAAAAAGGCACCAAGAATCCAAAACTACATTACCCAGAGACACCTTCCATACAGTCCCATTTCCACAGGCTCTAACTGAGAGTCCCAGTCCCGACTGGCCCAAAGCAAGCTCCATTTTAGAGTCCTCAAACACGTCCAGTTTGGCAGTCCGGGACCAAAATGGTGGGCACAACAGAAACCATTATACATGAACAAACAATCTATCTCAACCCTTAATGAATAGAATACAATTTATATAGCTCTTTAACAATCAGTGTGTATTTTTATTTATCAGTGAACACAATCTTAATATATTAAATATTTGATATCACAACAATGTTCTGAATCACTCCACTATATTTCTCAAACACTTCTTGTAACGTTTCAGAACATAAGTTCTTTCATCAGACAGCGGAGCTTTTTTTTCTGTAAATGAATCAAGAAAAGAAGAAGAGCTAGTAAACTTAATTATATATATATATAGATTATAATTACTGAAATACATTCATAGGTGGAACTAACCTGCTAATAGTCAATAAACTTGATGGGTGATTATGTTAATGTGCGTTAGCTTTAAATGGGGGATGAAAAGCTCCACAGTTTCATTAATGTTTTCAATTACCCCAAAATATTCTTTTTCTGTAATAAAGAATAAAATAGATGTAAATCTTTGTAAATCTTAAAACATTTCTCAATGAATTCACCAATACTTGTATCTGAAATAATCCTTACTGAATCGTTATATTACTTGGTGCACTATCTAAGTCCTCTGTGTTAAGTGCTTGACTATCCCTCTGTAAGAGAGAAACAAAGTGCCTTTATAAAAGAATTTAAATCAACTACTAGTTTCATAAAATATTCAAAAGTGTTAACATTATTTAAATTAAATGAGGATATTACCTCAAATCAAGAAAAATATGTTCTTAATGTGGAAACGGACTATATATGTCTCCGTTATATCCAGCATTCACTAGAAGCAATGAAAGCATTTTAATCACAATGTCATACAGATAAGTTAACTCATCTTATATATTCCAAAGCATGGAGAACCCTTACCATTAAATATTTATGCTTCAACTGCCAGAACACACTTTAAGTTGGTTATGCCACAGTGAAATGAGTTTAAGCCTCCGCCATTAACAGATCATGCCAAGTACTCTATCTTGCTCCAAACTACCTGAACAGGTGCTCAATGAAGAAGAAAGGGGCTGGACCTGGCAGGTATACACACAAGTGTGTAAACATCACTATGTGATGAAACCCTGGGCGGTCCAGTCATATAAATGAAAACTCCACCTATTTAGTAGAGCTCCTCCTCTCTTCCACGTACTTAACTTAGTATCAAATGTTACACTGATACGTTGGAAAAATCAAACACAGCCTATTCAAGCCACATGAGTTACATATTTTAAAATATGATAGTATATAAAAAATATAAGGAATTCTTCGGATACAGGGAAAAATAAATAAATAATTAATCATAACAGGTCCAACTGAGTATTTCATTAAGTCCATTTCTCGGCAAATGAGTTCTCAAAGTAAATATCCACCACGCTTCTCGTTTAAGTAAAATTCTTTATCTGTCGCCACCTCTTGATAACTCTGGTATTCTCTCAATTCCGAAGAATTTTAAACTTGAAATCTGGTGGTGTTTTTCAACAAAGTGCCTTGCTAGTGGACATTGTGAATCTTGTCTTTGTATAGTACTTTTGTGTTCTGTAATTAAAATTTTTAAAGATCTAGTGGTTTCAACAGTGTAATACAGAGAACATGGACAAACTATACAATAAATAACATAATCTGTATTGCAAGTTATGAAATCCTTAATGTGATATTCTTGATCATCCCAAGTACTTTTGATAATCTTAGTTTTTATACCATTGTTACAGTGGACACAATTTCCACAAGGAAAAACCTTTTATGTCACTTTTTAACCAGCTCATTCCTTCCTTTTTTTGTCTCCAATGTTGTGTTGTTATGATCTTATTATGTATAGTTATTGTTCTCCGCGCTGTAACCCAAGGTTTCCGTTCAAAGATCTTTTGTCCAGTTTCAGTACTTTGTGAAATATTGCAATTTGATAGTATTATATGCTTTATTCTACCAAAATTCTCAGAGAACTTTGCTGACATAGTGATTTTTTCAGTGGTGGGACATGAACTTGTTACCCTTCCTAATAATAAATTCTCACGTGCTTTTGAATTAACCCTTAATTTAGCTTTATCCAGAGTTTCTTTGGCGTATCCTCGATTCACAAATCTTTCAGTAAGATCATTAAGATTTTTTTCATAGATTTCAGAAATACTTGTATTGTGTTTAACTCTTAGCATTTGACTATAAGGAATATTTTGTTTCAAATTTTTGGGATGAAAACTTTTTTGAATGTAATATAGTGTTTTTAGTAATCTCCTTCCTATATAAATCTGTTAGAAATTTACCATTTCTTTTTATAATTTTTTAATCTAAATACGCTATTTCATCAAAATCATGAGTTATTGTGAAATTCAAATTCTTATTGGATTGTTCCAAATAGAAACATAGAAACATAGAATTTGACAGCAGATAAGGACTGCTTGGCCCACCTTGTCTGCCCATTTTCCTACCTAACAGATAAGCTGCAGATCCTAGTTAACTAACAGTTTATTTCCTCCTACCCCCACTAGGACTGCCTTATGTCTGTCCCATGCATTCTTGAATTCCCCACTGTTCTTGACTCCAGGCCTCCTCAGGAGGCTGTTTCCATGCATCCACAACCCTCTCTGTGAAAAATACTTCTCCACCATTACCTCTGGGCCGTCCCCCTTCTATCTTCAATGTGCTCTTGTTCTTGCACATCTCTTTTCTGAAAGATGCCACTCTCTTGGACTTTGTTGATTCCCTTGAGGTACTTGAAAGTTTCTGTCATGTCCCCTCTCTCCCCCCTTTCCTCAAGGATATACATATTAAGCTCCTTTACACTTTTCTTTGTATGTCTTCTGGTGCAGACCCTGCACCATTTTGGTTGCCCTCCTCTGGACAGCCTCCACTCTATGTCTTTGTGGAGATGGGGTCTCCAGAACCGAACACAGTACTCCAGATGGGGTCTCACCAACTGTCTGTACAGAGGGATAACAACTTCCTGTTTTCTACTATTGATGCCTCTCCCTATGCATCCCAGTATCCCCCCAGCCTTCCTTACTGCCTTTTCACACTGCTTGCCCACCTTTAGGTCATCTGATATAATTACCCCCAGGTCCCTTTCCATTTTTACTGTGGTCGGTATCTCACTCCCCCATTGTGTACTCTTCCCCTTGGTTTTAATTTCCCAGGTGCGTTACCTTGCACTTCTTTGCATTGAATCTGAGCTGCCATATGTTTGACCATTCCTCCAACCTTGCCAAGTCCCTTCTCATCCTTTCCACTCCATCTGGTGTATCAACCCTGTTGCAGATCTTTGTGTCATCTGCAAAGAGACATACTTTTCCTTCCAGTTCCTCTGCAATGTCACTTATAAAGACATTAAAAAGGACCGGTCCCAGTACTGAACCTCATGTACCCCACTAGTAACCCTCCTCTTCAATGTGGACTCCATTTACTACTACCTTTGTGTCCTGTTGTTCAGCCAATTTTTATCCAGGCTACCACCTTGGGACCCACTCAAGGCTGGCTAACTTGTGTACCAATCTTTGTGTGGGACTGTATCAAATGCCTTGCAAAAATCTAGGTAAGCCATGTCCACAGCCCTCCCTGGTCTACTATTTTGGGTCACTGAGTCAAAGAAATCTATTAGATTCATCTGACACGACCTTCCATCGTGAATCCATGCTGCCTTGGGTCCTGTGCCCCACTGGTCTCTAGGTACTCAACAATTCTTTCCTTCATAATTTTTAAATACAAAATAAAATAGTTTTCAAAATGGTAAATTTCTTCTACTGTTCCATCCCAAATTATTAGTATGTCATCTATAAAGCGTTTATAAAGAATGATTTTAGATGTATATGGATTTACATCTGGTTCTATGTACTGTTTCTCAAAATACACCATATACAAATTATAATATGTAGGGGCTAGAGTTGCACCCATTGCTGTTCCTATCTTTTGAAGAAAGTTTTGATCCTCAAATTGAAAGCAGTTGTTTTCTAGTATCAATTTAGTTAATTGTAATAAAAATTATTTTTCCGGTTTATTTTCATCTCTTGTGGACAAAAAATAATTTAATGCTTGTAAACCTTCAGAATGGGGGATGCTGGTATAGAGATTTTTTACATCTAAAGTAAACAAAAGACAATGTTCAAAAGTGATATCTACTTTATTTAAATCTTCAAGAATTTGAATACAATGTTTAGTGTATTTTAAATGCGACCATGTATTAGGCACTAAATGGTTGCAATAATGGTCTACAAAAATTGATAATGGTTCTGTTTTAGAGCCTATTCCTGATATTATAGGTCGTCCAGGAGGATGTTCAATATCTTTATGTATTTTGGGTAAGCAGTAAAACAAAGGTATTCTAGGTGTGGTATTTATTAATTCTTCCATGATCCATTGTTCAATTATTCTTCTGTCATTTGCTTCAGTTAATATTTCTCTAATATTTGTTTTCAAAACAGAACATGGTATAGAATTGATCTTTTCATATGTATTTTGATCAGTTGGTTGTCATAAACATTCATTTCTATAGTCTTCACTATTCATAATGACTATTCCCCCACCTTTGTCTGCTGGTTTAATTATTATTGTTTCATCCTTACCTAGATTATTTAAGGCATCATATTCGTCTCTGTTTAAATTAAATTTCAACTTTTAATTTTTTGAATCCATTAGCATCTTATCAATGTCTAAATTAACCTTATTAATATAGCTAGTGATATTTGGAGGTGCCAAATTGATAGGATCAAACTTTGATTTAACTCCTAATGCTTGCTTAAGTAAACGTCTATCATCTTGTGTTGTTCTATTTATATTTGATTGAGAGGGAGGTTGTAATCCAAAAAAAACTCTTTAGTCTAAGTTTACGGTAACATTTCTCTAGATCTTGTTTAAGTTCAAAGGGATTTAACTTTTCTGTGAGACTGAATGAAAGACCATAACTTAAAACTTTGGGTTCTATAGGTGTTAATATACATGATGAGAGATTGAAAACTGTTAGTTCTGACGGTGTCTCGATCTGAGTTCTTGTATTTTTTCTTGATCTTTTTCCACATTTTCTGAATCTCTTTCTTTTCTGCGTGTATCTGATGGACCTGTGTCCTATGTGCCTCTCTAAGAATCCCTTTCCCCTATCAACTGTTCTGCTTGTTTGTTGCCAATTAGATCTACGGTCATCATAATATTCTCTTTCATTTTGCCATCTTCTAGGAGGGTAGAATCTATCATATGAAGTGTTATAACATCTATTAAAAAATATTCTATTAGTGAAATCTCTATATGGAATTGAATCTGAGTTTTCTGAGTCTGAAGTTACTGAACTTGTATATGACATATGAAGAGCATATGTGTTAGTATGTAATGCTGATTTTTCCAAGAATAAGCTGTTCCATTTTTATAATCATTTAGGTCTCTTTTAAACTTGCCTATTTTAATATACTGAATGTGTTTATCATATTCCACTAGAGATTTCTATTTTTCTAGAAGGGTTTTAAGTTCTGTTGATTCTACTGTTTCTTTGATTTTGGATTCTAAATCATTTATTTTTCCGAATATTTTACCTTGTTCCATTGTTAATGTTTCAATGAGAAGTAACATAAAGTCAAATGAACATTTAGAACATATACCATCCCATTTAAATTGGAATCCATCAGGGGAAAATCCTAATTACGTAACTCATGTGGCTTGAATACGCTGTGTTTGATTTTTCCAACATATCAGTGTAACATTTGGTACTAAATTAAGTATGCAGAAGAGAGGGTGAGCGCTACTAAGTAGGTGGAGTTTTCATTTATATGACCAGACCGCCCAAGGTTTTGTCACATAGTGACATTTACAAGCTTACTTGTATACCTGCCAGGTCCGGCCCCTTTTCTTCATTGTGCACCTGTTCAGGTAGTTTGGTGCTAGATAGAGTACTTGGCATGGTCTGTTATTGGCGGCAGCTTAAACTCATTTCACTGAGGCATAACCAACTTAAAGTGTGTTCTGGCAGCTGAAGCATAAATATTTAATGGTAAGGGTTCTCCGTGCTTTGGAATATATAAGATGAGCTAACTTATCAGTATGACATTGTGATTAAAATGCTTTCATTGTTTCTAGTGAATGCTGAATATAACGGAGACATATATAGTCCGGTTTCCACATTAAGAACGTCTTTTTCTTGATTTGAGGTAATATCCTCATTTAATTTAAATAATGTTAACACTTTTTGAATATTTTATGAAACTAGTAGTTGATTTAAATTCTTTTTATAAAGGCACTTTGTTTGTCTCTTACAGAGAGATAGTCAAGCACTTAACACGGAGGACACAGATAGTGCATGAAGTAATATAACGTATTCAGTAAGGATTATTTCTGTATACAAGTATTGGAGAATTCATTGAGAAATGTTTTAAGATTTACAAAGATTTACATCTATTTTATTCCTTATTACAGAAAAAGAATATTTTGGGGTAATTGAAAACATTAATGAAACTGTGGTGAGCTTTTCGCCCCCATTTAAAGCTAACGCGCACATTAACATAATCACCCATCATGTTTATTGACTATTAGCAGGTTAGTTCCACCTATAAAAGTATTTCAGTAATTATAATATATATATATATATATATATATATATATATATATATATATATATATAATGTATGTATAAAACATTGTTAAATTTACTAGGTCTTCTTCTTTTTCTTGATTCATTTACAGAATAAAAAAAACTCCATTGTTTGATGAAGGAACTTATGTTCTGAAACGTTACAAGAAGTGTTTGAGAGATATAGTGGAGTGATTCAGAACATTGTTGTGATATCAAGTATTTAGTATATTAAGATTGTGTTCACTGATAAATAAAAATACACACTGATTGTTAAAGAGCTATATAAATTGTATTCTATTCATTAAGGGTTGAGATAGATTTTTTGTTCATGTATACTTATTCTCCTTTTTTCTATCTCCCCTACCAACAATTTTGAAAAGGAACCTTGGGAAACTCATGTGTTTACTGATCTTGTTTGATTATCCTAGGAGGGGTTATATTTGAGTTTCCCTAAATTCAGAATTATTTCCTCATTTAAATTTTCACTAGTTTGTTGGTTAAAATCATCACTACTATGGCCACATTTGCAGAGATAGGTAAAACCACAGACAATAGCTCTACAGCAATACGTTTCAATCAGGATGACTAATAGAATAATGGGTCTTGTCAAAAGTAAACGCCACTTAGGACAAATTGAACCAACTAATATTCCCAAACAATGCTTAATAAATTGGAATCACTTAAAGAATGGGAAATCAGGCTAGATTGGCATGCTGTAACTTTATTAGAATACATGAATCAAAAAGAATACCCAGAGGTTTGAGGGTTTGGCCTAATCTCAATTAGATTTTCCCATGATGGATTCCAATTTAAATGGGATGGTATATGTTCTAAATGTTCGTTTGACTTAATGTTACTCTCATTGAAACATTAACAACTGAACAAGGTAAAATATTAGGAGAAATAAATTATTTAGAATCCAAAATCAAAGAAACAGTAGAATCAACAGAACTTAAAACCCTTCTAGAAAAAATAGAGAAATCTCTAGTGGAATATGATAAACACATTCAGAATATTAAAATAGGCAAGTTTAAAAGAGACCAAATGATTATAAAATGGAACAGCTTATTCTTGGAAAAATCGGCATTACATACTGACACATATGATCTTAATATGTCATATACAAGTCCAGTAACTTCAAACTCAGAAGACTCAGATTCAATTCCATATAGAGATTTCACTAATAGAATATTTTTTAATAGCAGCACAGCAGCACAGCAGAGAGAGTGAGGGAAGCCCTCAGCTCCCTTAAGACGGAGAAAGCACCGGGGCCAGATAAATTACATCCTAGAGTGCTGAAGGAACTTGCAGATGTCCTGGCGAAACCCCTGGCAGAGCTTTTCACCATCTCTCTGAGGACAGGGTGGGTGTCCCAAGACTGGAAGGTGGCGCATGTAGTGCCTATCCACAAGGGGGGATCAAAGGAGGTGGCAGGGAACTACAGGTCTGTCAGCCTGACATCGGTGGTGGGCAAGGTGATGGAGGGCATTGTCAAGGAGAGGCTAGGGGGACCTGGATAAGTCAGGGTGCCTGGACAATAGACAGCATGGATTCATCCTGGGAAATCGTGTCGTGACAAACCTGGTGGAGTTCTATGACTGGGTGACAAGTGCCTTGGACCTGGGTAGACCAGTGGATGTCCTCTTCTAGACTTCAGCAAGGCATTTGACTCTGTTCCTCACGTGGGCCTGTTGGATAAGCTAGAGAAATGGGGTGGAAACCAGATGATCAGATGGATAGGAATTGGCTCCAGGACCAGACCCAGAGGGTCATAGTTGGTGGATAGTCTCATCCCCAAGGAAGGTCATTAGTGGGGTCCCGCAGGATCAGTCCTGGGCCCCTTCTGTTCAACGCCTACCTATCTGACATAAGGACAGGAATCAGAGTGAGACGAGTCTCTTTGCAGATGACTCAAACTGGGGGCGGTGGTGGATGGAAGGAGGGAGAGTGGCTCCGCAGGGGACCTGGAGGCTCTGGAAAGATGGTCTAGAAAGTGGAAGCTGAGGTTCAATGCAGGGAAATGCAAGGTACTCTACCTGGGGCCAGAAACCCAGGCCAAGTGTACACCCTGGGGAAATACTACAAGTCTCAATGGCTGAGAGGGACCTAGGGGTGGTGGTGGATGTCAAGATGAACAACTCTGAGACTTGTAGGAGGGCAGCAGCCAAGGCCAACAGGATGCTGGGATGCATCACTAGGGGGATCACCTCCAGAAGGAGGGAAGTGATACTCCCTCTGTATAACTGCTTGGTGAGGCCACACCTCGAGTACTGCATGCAGTTTTGGAGGCCACACTTAAAGAGGGACATTAACCTCCTGGAGAGGGTCCAGAGGAGGGCAACCAAAATGATTTGGGGCTTGGGGGACAGGACCTATGAGGAGAGGCTCGAAGAGCTAAATATGTACACATTGGAAGAGAGAAGGGACTGGGGGGGACATGATAGAGGTCTTCAGGTACATGAAGAGGGTAAATAGGGGAGGAACAGTCAGGGTGCTTCGAAGGAAGGAGGAAGGGGCCACTAGAGGGCATGGGTGGAAGCTGGAGGGGGGAAGATTCAGGGGAGAAAGGAGGAGGTGCTACTTCACTGAGAGGGTGGTCAAGCCATGGAATGCACTACCTAGGGGGCTGGTGGAGGCAGAGACAGTGGAGGGGTTCAAGAGGGGGTGGGACAGGTACAGGGGAAGGGTTCTGGAAGCAAAATCCAATGCAGCAAGAATATCCAGAACCGGGAAGGGAGAAGCCAGAGAAGGTGAGGGGGACAGCAAGGTCAGCACCCAGGGTGGGGGCTGACCAAATGAGCAGACACGAAAGACCGTTAGGCCTATTCTGCTGGCATTTTAGTATGTTAGTATGTTAGTATGTAATAGACATAGTAGATGTTATAACACTTCATATGGTAGATTCTACCCTCCTAGAAGATGGCAAAATGAAAGAGAATATTATGATGACTGTAGATCTAATTGGCAACAAACAAGCAGAACAGTTGATAGGGAAAGGGATTTTCAGAGAGGCAGAGAGGACACAGGTCTGTCAGATATACGCAGAAAAGAAAGAGATTCAGAAAATGTAGAAAAAGATCAAGAAAAAACACACAAACTCAGATCGAGACACCGTCAGAACTAACAGTTTTCAATCTCTCATCACGTATATTAACACCTATAGAAACCAAAGTTTTAAGTTATGGTCTTTCATTCAGTCTCACAGAAAAGTTAAACCTTTGAACTTAAACTAGATCTTGAGAAATTTTACTGTAAACTTAGACTAAAGAGTTGTTTTGATTACAACCTCCTCTCAATCAAATATAAATGGAACAACACAAGATGATAGACGTTTACTTAAGCAAACATTAGGAGTTAAATCAAAGTTTGATCCTATCAATTTGGCACCTCTAAATATCACTAGCTATATTAATAAGGTTAATTTAGACATTGATAAGATGCTAATGGATTCAAAAAATAAAAAGTTGAAATTGAATTTAACCTGAGATGAATATGATGCCTTAAATAATCTAGGTAAGGATGACACAATAATAATTAAGCCAGCAGACAAAGGTGGGGGAATAGTCATTATGAATAGTGAAGACTATAGAAATGAATGTTTATAACAACTAACTGATCAAAATACATTTGAAAAGATCAATTCTATACCATTTTCTGTTTTGAAAACAACTATTAGAGAAATATTAACTGAAGCAAATGACAGAGGAATAATTGAGCAATGGATCATGGAAGAATTAATAAATACCACATCTAGAATACCTTTGTTTTACTGCTTACCCAAAATACATAAAGATATTGAACATCCTCCTGGACTACCTATAATATCAGGAATAGGCTCTAAAACAGAACCATTATCAATTTTGTAGACCATTATTGCAACCATTTAGTGCCTAATACATGGTCGCATTTAAAAGACACTAAACATTATATTCAAACTCTTGAAGATTTAAATAAAATAGATATCACTTTTGAACATTGTCTTTGTTTACTTTAGATGTAAAAATCTCTATACCAACATCCCCATTCTGAAGGTTTACAAGCATTAGAATATTTTTGTCCACAAGAGATGAAAATAAACTGGAAAATAATTTTATTACAATTAACTAAATTGATACTAGAAAACAACTACTTTCAATTTGAGGATCAAAATTTCTTAAAAGATAGGAACAGCAATGGGTGCAACTCTAGCCCCTACATATGCTAATTTGTATATGACATATTTTGAGAAACAATACATAGAACCAGATGTAATCCATATACATCTAAAATCATTCTTTATAAACGCTTTATAGATGACATACTAATAATTTGGGATGGAACAGTAGAAGAAATTCACCATTTTAAAAACTATTTGGAACAATCCAATAAGAATTTGAATTTCACAGTAACACATGATTTTGATGAAATAGCATATTTAGATTTAAAAATTATAAAAAGAAATGGTAAATTTCTGACAGATTTATATAGGAAGGAGATTACTAAAAACACTATATTATATTCAAAAAGTTTTTATCCCAAAAATTTGAAACAAAATATTCCTTATAGTCAAATGCTAAGAGTTAAACGCAATACAAGTATTTCTGAAAACTATGAAAAAAATCTTAATGATCTTACTGAAAGATTTGTGAATCGAGGATACGCCAAAGAAACTCTGGATAAAGCTAAATTAAGGGTTAATTCAAAAGCACATGAGAATTTATTATTAGAAAGGGTAACAAGTTCAAGTCCCACTACTGAAAAAATCACTATGTCAACAAAGTTCTCTGAGAATTTTGGTAGTATAAAGCATATAATTCTATCAAACTGGAGTATTTTACAAAGTACTGAAACTGGACAAAAGATCTTTGAACAGAAACCTTGGGTCACAGCGCAGAGAACAATAACTATACATAATAAGATCATAACAACACAACATTGGAGACAAAAAAAGGAAGGAACGAGCTGGTTAAAAAGTGACATAAAAGTTTATTTTTCCTTGTGGAAATTGTGTCCACTGTAACAATGGTATAAAAACTAAGATTATCAAAAGTACTTGGGATGATCAAGAATATCACATTAAGGATTTTATAACTTGCAATACAGATTATGTCATTTATTGTATAGTTTGTCCATGTTCTCTGTATTACATTGGTGATACCACTAGATCTTTTAAAATTTTAATTACAGAACACAAAAGTACTATACAAAGACAAGATTTATGATCTCCACTAGCAAGGCACTTTGTTGAAAGACACCACCAGATTTCAAGTTTAAAATTCTTCAGAATTGAGAGAATACCAGAGCTATCAAGAGGTGGCATTAGAGAAAGAATTTTACTTAAACGGCAAGCATGGTGGATATTTACTTTGAGAACTCATTTGCCGAGATGTGGACTTAATGAAATACTCAATTGGACCTGTTATGATTAATTATTAATTTTTTTCCCTGTATCCGATGAATTTCTTATATTTTTTATATACTATCATATTTTAAAATATGTAACTCATGTGGCTTGAATAGGCTGTGTTTGATTTTTCCAACATATCAGTGTAACATTTGGTATAAAGTACGTGGAAGAGAGGGGGAATTCTACTAAATAGGTGGAGTTTTCATTTATATGACCGGACCACCCAGGGTATCGTCACATAGTGACGTTTACACGCTTGTGAGTATACCTGCCAGGTCCGGCCCCTTTCTTCTTCATTGAGCACCTGTTCAGGTAGTTTGGTGCAAGATAAAGTACTTGGCATGGTCTGTTAATGGCGGCTGCTTAAGCTCATTTCACTGTGGCATAACCAACTTAAAATGCATTCTGGCAGTTGAAGCATAAATATTTAATGGTGAGGGTTCTCCGCTTTGGAATATATAAGATGAGTTAACTTATCTGTATGACATTGTGATTAAAATGCTTTCATTGTTTCTAGTGAATGCTGGATATAACAGAGACATATATAGTCCGGTTTCCACATTAAGAACATATTTTTCTTGATTTGAGGTAATATCCTCATTTAATTTAAATAATGTTAACACTTTTGAATATTTTATGAAACTAGTAGTTGATTTAAATTTTTATAAAGGCACTTTGTTTCTCTCTTACAGAGAGATAGTCAAGCACTTAACACGGAGGACACAGATAGTTCTCCAAGTAATATAACGTATTCAGTAAGGATTATTTCCGTATACAAGTATTGGTGAATTCATTGAGAAATGTTTTAAGATTTACAAAGATTTACACCTATTTTATTCTTTATTACAGAAAACGAATATTTTGGGGTAATTGAAAACATTAATGAAACTGTGGTGAGCTTTTCGCTCCCCCCCATTTAAAGCTAACGCCGCACGTTAACATAATCACCCATCAAGTTTATTGACTATTAGCAGGTTAGTTCCAGCTATGAATGTATTTCAGTAATTATAATCTATATATATATATATATATATAAAATTGTTAAATTTACCAGCTCTTCTTCTTTTTCTTGATTCATTTACAGAATAAAAAAAGCTCCGTTGTCTGATGAAGGAACTTATGTTCTGAAACGTTACAAGAAGTGTTTGAGAGATATAGTTGAGCGATTCAAAACATTGTTGTGATATCAAGTATTTAGTATATTAAGATTGTGTTCACTGATAAATAAAAATACACACTGATTGTTAAAGAGCTATATAAATTGTATTCTATTCATTAAGGGTTGAGATAGATTTTTTGTTCATGTATACTTATTCTCCTTTTTTCTATCTCCCCTACCAACAATTTTGAAAAGGAACCTGGGAAACTCATGTTTACTGATCACAACAGAAACAATCCAGGTTGCAAGAAAGCAGGTTAGAACAAACTGCATTTTCATTACTCTCTAAATAATTATCAGCAAACAGTTACATCTTTCAAAAGGCTCACTCTGGACATTTAGCGATGGCAGAAACAGAGCGATTATTCAACAGCCCAGGTGGGACTCGGGCAGAGAAACACACAGACCCCTTCCAAATTAATTATGACTACAATCAGGCAGCCCTTAAAGAGACAGTACTTGGAGGCTTTAAAAGCACCTAATGGCAATCACATTTAAACGGCTTAAACACCAAACACCACCCAGACCCGGAACACTTAGGCAGACTCCTGGAAGTCTTTTGGGATCCCCCATTTGCAGTGGGGGTTACATCTGTAGGGCCGGGAACTGTGTGGACAGGTACAGTTCAGGCTTCCCCAGGCTGTGAGGTATTTAGTGGTTTAGAAAAATGAGGGACTGCCAGCACTGGAGACTGAAGGCCTCTGTTTATCCACAGGGCAGGTACAGAGTGGGGCAGGTACAGTTCAGGCTTCCTTACACTGTGAGGTATTTAGTGCTGGTGATAGGTGAGAGACTGCCAGCACTGGAGACTGAAGCTCTCTGTTTATCTGCAGGGCCAGGTACAGTGTGGACAAGTGCAGTTCAGGCTTCCTCAAACTGTGAGGTATTTAAGGTTGGTGAGAGTTGAGGGACTGACAGCACTGGAGAGTGAAGCCATTTGTTTATCCGCTGGGCCAGGTGCAGTGTGGACAGGTACAGTTCAGGCTTCCCACGCTGTGAGTTATTTAGTGTTGGTGAGAGTTGAGAGACTGATAGCACTGAGAGTGAGCTCATATGTTTATCTGCAGCCTAGGTACAATGTGACAGGTACATGTCAGGCTTCCTGCCCTGTGAGGTATTTAGTGATGGTCAAAGGTGAGATAGCCAGCACTGGAAACTGAAGCTATCTGTTTATGTGCTGGCTAGGTACAGTGTGAACAGGTATGGTTCAGCCTTTCCACACACTGTAAGGTATTTAGTGCTGGTGAAAGGTGAGAGATTGACAGCACTGGAGACTACAGCCCTCTGTTTAACTGGCAGGACCAGATACAGTGTGGACAAGTACAGTTCAGGCATCCCCACACTGTAAAGAATTCAGTGCTGGTGAGAGACTGACAGCACTTTACACTGAAGCCCTCTGTTTATCTGAAGGGTCAGGTACAGTGTGGACAGCTACAGTTTAGGTTTACTCATAGTGTGAGGTATTTAGTCACGGTGAAAGATGAGGGACTGCCAGCACTGGAGACTGAATGTCTCTGTTTATCCACAGGGCAGGTACATTGTAGGGCAGGTACAGTTCAGGTTTCACCACACTGTGATGCATTTAGTGCTTGTGAAAGTTGAGAGACTGACAGCACTGGAGACTGAAGCCATCTGTTTATCCGCAGGGCCAGGTGCAGTGTGGATAGGTACAGTTCAGGCTTCCCCACACTGTGAGTTATTTAGTGCTGCTGATGAAAGGTGAGAGACTGCCAGCACTGGATACTGAAACTCTCTTTTTATCTTCAGGACCAGGTACACTGTGGACAGGTACAGTTCAGGCTTCCCCACACTGTCAGCTATTTAGTACTGGTGAAAGGTGAGAGACTGCCACCACTATAGACTAAAGCCCTCTGTTTCTCTGCAGGGCCAGGTACAGTGTGGAAAGCTATAGTTCAGGCTTCCTCAAACTGTGACATATTTAGTGTTGGTGAGAGGTGAGAGACTGATAGCACTGGAGACTGGAGACTGAAGCCCATTGTTCACCTGCAAGGCCAGGTACAGTGTGGACTGGTAGAGGATAGGCTTCCCACTCTGTGAGGTATTTAGTGATGGTCAATGGTGAGAGATGGCCAGCACTGGAAATTGAAGCCTTCTGTTTATCTGCTGGGCTAGGTACAGTGTGGACGGATACAGTTTAGACTTCCCCACATTGTAAGGTAGTTAGTGCTGGTGAAAGGTGAGAGATTGACAGCACTGGAGACAGCAGCCCTCTGTTTATCTGCACGGCCAGGTGCAGTGTGGGCACATACAGTTCAGGCTTCCCCACACTGTGAGGTATTCATTGCTGGTGAAAGGTAAGAGACTGCCAGCACTGGAAACTGAAACCTTCTGTTTATCAGCTGGGCTAGGTGCAGTGTGGACAGGTATCGTTCAGGCATCCCCACACTGTGAAGTATTTAGTACTGGTGAAAGGTGAGAGACTGCCAGCACTGGAGACTGAATCGCTTCTGTTTTTCTGCAGGGCCAGGAACAGTGTGGACAGGTACAATTCAGGCTTCCTAAACTGTGAAGTATTTAGTGCTGGAGAAATGTGAGAGGCTGACAGCACTGAAGACTGAAGATCTCAGTTTATCTGTAGGGCCAGGTACACTGTGGACAGGTACAGTTCATACTTCCCCACACTGTGAGGTATTTAGCACTGGTGACAGATGAGAGACTGCTAGCACTGGAGACTGAAGCCCTCTATTTATCTGCAGGGCCAGGTACAGTGTGGACAGGTACAGTTCAGACTTCTTCACACTGTGAGGTATTTAGTGTTGGTCAAAGGTGAGAGACAGGCAGCACTGGAAACTGAACCTTTCTGGTTATCTGCTGGGCTAGGTACAGTGCGGACAGGTGCAGTTCAGCCTTCCCCACACTGTAAGGTATTTAGTGCTGGTGAAAACTGAGAGATCAACAGCACTGGAGACTACAGCCCTCTATTTATCTGCAGGGCCAGGTACAGTGTGGACAAGTACAGTTCAGGCATCCCCACACTGTGAGGTATTCAGTGCTCGTGAAAGGTGAGAGACTGACAGCACTTTACACTGAATTCCTCTGTTTATCTGTAGGGTCAGGTACAGTGTGGACAGGTACAGTTCAGGCTAAACAAACTGTGAAGTATTTAGTGCTGGTGAAATGTGAGAGGCTGACAGCACTGGAGACTGACGATCTCAGTTTATCTGCAGAGCCAGGTACACCGTGGCCAGGTACAGTCCATGCTTCCCCACACTGTGAGGTATTTAGTACTGATGACAGATGAGAGACTGGTAGCAATGGAGACTGAAGCCCTACATTTATCTGCAAGGCCAGGTACAGTGTGTACAGGTACAGTTCAGACTTTCCTACACTGCAGGGTACTTAGAGCTGGTGAAAGGTGAGAGACTGACAGCACTGGAGACTGAAGCCGTCTGTTTATCTGTAGGACCAGGTACAGTGTGGACAGGTACAGTTCAGGCTTCCCCACACTGTGAGGTATTTAGTGGTTGTGAAAACTGAGGAACTACCAATACTGGAGACTGAAAGCCTCTGTTTATCCGCAGGGCAGGTACAGTGTGGGGCAGGTACAGTTCAGGCTTCCCCACACTGTGAGCCATTTAGTGCTGGTGATAGGTGAGAGACTGCCAGCACTGGAGACTGAAGCCCTTTGTTTATCTGCAGGACCAAGTACAGTGTGGACAGGTACAGTTCAGTCTTCCTCAACTCTGAGGTATTTAGTGGTGGTGAGAGGTGAGCGACTGCCAGCACTCGAGAGTGAAGCTCTTTGTTTATCTGCAGGCCAGGTACAGTGTGGACAGGTACAGTTCAGACTTTCCTACACTGTGAGGTATTTAGTGTTGGTGAGAGGTGAGACTGACAGCACTGAGAGTAAAGCTTTTGTTTATCTGCAGGCCAGGTACAGTGTGGACAGATACAAGACAGGCTTCCCCACATCAGGAGGTACTTAGTGCCGGGTCAAAGGTGAGAGACAGCCGCACTGAAACCAACGCTTCTCTTGATCTGCTGGGCTAGGTACAGTGTGGACAGGTACAGTTCAGCCTTCCCCACACTGTAAGGTATTTAGTGGTGGTGAAACATGAAGGACTGACAGCACTGGAGACTACAACCCACTGTTTATCTGCAGGGCCAGGTACAGTGTGGACAAGTACTGTTTAGGCTTCCCCACACTGTGAGGTATTCAGTGCTGGGGAAAGGTTAGAGACTGACAGCACTTTACACTGAAGCCCTCTGTTGATCTGCAGAGTCAGGTACAGTGTGGACAGCTACAGTTTAGGCTTCCCCACACTGTGAGGCATTTAGTGGTGGTGAAAGATGAGGGACTGCCAGCACTGGAGACTGAAGGCCTCTGTTTATCTATGGGGCAGGTACAGTGTAGGGCAAGTACAGTTCAGGTGTCCCCATACTGTGAAGTATTTATTGCTGGCAAAAGACGAGAGTCTGACAACACTGAAGACTGAAGCCATCTGTTTATCCGCAGGGCCAGGTAGATTGTGGACATGTACAGTTCAGGCTTCCCCACACTGTGAGGTATTTAGTGCTGCTGGTGAAAGGTGAGAGACTGCCAGCACTGTAGACTGAAGCCCTCTGTTTATCTGCAGGCCAGGTACAGTGTGGACAGGTACAGTTTAGGCATCCCCACACCGTGAGGTATTTAGTACTGGTGAAAGGTGAAATACTGCCTGCACTGGAGACTGAAGCCTCTGTTTATCTGCAGGGTCAGGTCCAGAGTTGACAGGTACAGTTCAGACATTCTCACACTGTGAGATATTTAGTACTGGAAAGGTGGTAGACTGCTAGCACTGGAGACTGAAGTGCTCTGTTTATCCGCAGGGCAATGTACAGTGTGGACAGGTACAATTCAGACTTTCCCACACTGCGGGGTACTTAGTGCTGGAGAAAGGTGAGAGATTGACAGCACTGGAGACTGAATCCGTCTGTTTACGTGTAGGGCCATGTACAGTGTAGGGCAGGTACAGTTCAGGCTTCCCCACGCTGTGAGGTATTTAAAGCTTTAAAGCCTCCCTCTGGGGTTTTCTCAAAATGGCTGCCATCTTTCTCTGCACTAGACAAACCCTCTCAGCCTGAGATGCCCCAACTAACTGAGATGCTACCTAAACATTACGACTCTGGCAGAGCACAACTGTGCTCATACTCCTCCTGTTCTCACAGCATGTATAACAAGCATTTGTTAATGCCGAATGTTTGCTTGCTGGCATTGGCATTGGTAGTGTAGGAGTTAGAGAGCTGCATAATAGGAATGGCAGTGATGTATTGAACTGAAGCCAACCCGACCACCACCTCCTTGCAGAGAGTGACAGGCATTGGGGTGTGCCTTTCGGTCATCAGGCTTAATGGCCACACCATTTCACCACACCCTACTCTGCAGACACCGAGAAGTGTCATGGTGTGCCTTGGGGTCCTTGGCCCTTATACGCACCCCATTCCATCAGGAAATATGGTGAGATGGGTGCAGTATAGGAGAATGGGGTGAACTTTGGGGCCGAAGAGTCCAAGGCACACCTCCACGCTTCTCACTGGCTGCAGGGTGTGAATGAAGGTGGAATGGTGTGAGCATTACAGGTGACAATCCCAAGTTACACCCCTGATGCCTGTCAGTCTCTACAGGGTGGGGCGTTATGGTTGGAAACCCTATCGCCTCAGGGATTTGTTGGTATTTTCACTCCAAATTTTCAACATGGCTTTTTTGTGACCCCCATGTTATGAACAGTGGCAATATTAGTTCGTTAGCTGAAAGCTGATTTTGCAGAGTGACTATGGCATTTGGCACCACAGGTGCGAAAACACATTTCGAACAGGATGTGAAAAATGACAGCTGTACTGTTCATGGGGAGGTGTAACAAGTGGCAATGTTGCAAATCTGCAGTGAAAACAATAAAAAAACTGGTGAAGTCACGAGCGTGCATAGAAAGTGTGCAACGCACACCCATAATGTAATTAGTTTGGGGATTTTTTACAGCAGATTGTCAACACAGGCATTTTGGGACCTACGCTCATGAACAGTGTCACTGTGATTTTCTTAATCTGTCCCGATCAATGATTTCCCACAGCGACCACGCATTTCTGCACTGAAAGTGTGAAAACACAGTTCCACCATGTTGTGAAAAATGACAGCTGTACTGTTCATAAGAAAGTGTGGAAAAATGCCAGTGATGAAAATCTGGACTGAAAATATTACAATGTCATGAACTTACGAGGGTGCATGGAAACAGTGCAATGCTCACTCATAACACAGTCATTTTATGGACTTTTTCCACCAAATTTTCAACATAGCCATTTTAAGACATCTGCTCATGAACAGTATCACTGTGATTTTCTTAATCTGTCCCAAACATTGATTTTGCACACCGACTACGCCATTGTGCGCTACATGAGTGGAACCACATTTTGGGCGAGATGTTCTGTACTGCTCATGAGGAGGTGTGTTATTCCACTATACAGCTTACTGGCATTTCCTCAGTTCACGGTCGGCTTTGAAGAGTGCAGGCGTGTTCCTGGTCCACCGAATATCGTCGTGCTGGACTCCGGAGGTAAGTATGGGGGGGGGGTGGTGTGGTGAGGCAGGATGCGCAGAGGGTGGGTGCAGGTGGGGGAGGGGCAAGAAGATTACGAGGGACCATTTTTTCGTTTTCAGTTTTTGTTTTGCTTTTTAACAGGAAGACGATGCGGGGCATTTGCCACTCTGTGATGGGCTCCCAGCATGGCAGCTGGAAGGCTGTTTGGGGGCTGGTGAGCCGACTGGTTGGGCACCCCAGTCGGCCAAAAGGATTGTTGCCACGCTGGTGGGCTTCCAGCGGGCATCTGGAAGGCTGTTTGGGGAAGGCCATGGAGGCAAAGGATTGTTTTTTAACAGGAAGATGATGCGGGACATTTGCCACGCTGGTGTGGGCTCCCAGCATGGCACCTGGAAGGCTGTTGGGGGGGTGGGGAGAGAGAGTGCTTCAGTTATCTGATCGTGCTCACTGAAGCAGCTCTCTCCCTTTCAACTGTATGGCACTGCATTTTCAACTGCTGTCATGGACAACTGCAGCATTCATTGGTGAACTGTGGCCACGCCTGCAAACTCAGTGAGGGAATTGGATGACAGGGTGCCATACCTCCAGAAACTCAGATGATGGCACTATGTTTCTTGCACATGCGTGCAAGCAAACATAATCGGAGCCAAATTTCGTCACAAAAGACAAAAGTTCATCAGCAAGCCTGCATGCCACTTTAGGCTCAGGACAGCATGGTGCAGTCAGTATCCAGAGCTGGAGGAAAAACTGCAGACTGTGAAAGCAAACCCCGACCAGCTTATGAATTCAGTCACTCAGATCAGCAAGCTATATGGTTTGGCAGGACACCGAACAAACAATGGAAACCTTGGAAGAGGTACTAAAAATGGACATGCCTTAAGTGGGGAAGAAGAGGAGTGATCCCATGTACATGGTAATGCAATTCACAGCATCTCAGGACTCACTGAGAAACCAAGCCAGAAATGCAAATATCCATATGTCGGGAGGCCATAAAATAAGGAAGGTGACCACTACTGATTTTCCTATGAAAATGGGTGGAGGAAACTTTGCACTTTATGAAAGAAGAGGAAGGTTTGTTCCTTCAGAAGGTCAACTGCATAGCACTCGGGCAGAAATCAGTGTCAGAGGGCTTGCTGCATATTATACTGTCAGTTATGGTGGGGACAGGTGCCATAAACATGATAATGGCACTGGTTCAATATGGCCCAGTACTTGTGGATGGTAAAGAGGGGTGCTGTTTTGCCAGTCATTTTGTATGCCACGAGGCAGTGCAGAAAAAAGGTTTGATGCAGTCTGGGAGATATTGCAGGAAGCAGAGGTAATTTACAGCATGGTTCCCCAGCCAGGCTGAGGATCCTCCATTAGAGCAGTCTCAAGTTTACTGGCCCACAGGGCACAGAAAAGCAGGCAGATCATATGGTGGCAGCCCTTGGTCAGCAGCAAGAGTAGACCGATTCCAAGCAGGGTGAAGGGGCCTGAATGGGAGGCTAAATGTTGTTCACTTGGGAGCTTAAGCAACAGGTTGGTTGAAAAGAGGCCAGGAGTTATATTTTGTTTTAAACTGAAATATTTGAATAGTTTGTTAGTGAAATTAGTTCTATGTGTTAAAAATTATTACCTTGAATTTGAACTGATACTTGGGCTGTGATATTGTAGGTTTGGGGATAGATGTTTGGCAGGGAAAATTAGAAGGTAATTTAAATGTGTTTGCCTGGTGTTTGGAGGAGGGACATTAGCTGCAATTAACTTTGTCTTTAAACAGGAATTACTGTGGCTTTCATTGTTCACTTGGGAGCTTAAGCAACAGGTTGGTAGAAAAGAGGCCAGGGTTATATTTTGTTTTAAACTGAAATATTTGAATAGTTTGTTAGTGAAATTAGTTCTATGTGTTAAAAATTATTACCTTGAATTTGAACTGATACTTGGGCTGTGATATTGTAGGTTTGGGGATAGATGTTTGGCAGGAAAATTAGAAGGTAATTTAAATGTGTTTGCCTGGTGTTTGGAGGAGGGACATTAGCTGCAATTAACTTGTCTTTAAACAGGAATTACTGTGGCTTTCATTGTTCACTTGGGAGCTTAACAACAGGTTGGTAGAAAAGAGGCCAGGAGTTATATTTTGTTTTAAACTGAAATATTTGAATAGTTTGTTAGTGAAATTAGTTCTATGTGTTAAAAATTATTACCTTGAATTTGAACTGATACTTGGGCTGTGATATTGTAGGTTTGGGGATAGATGTTTGGCAGGAAAAATTAGAAGGTAATTTAAATGTGTTTGCCTGGTGTTTGGAGGAGGGACATTAGCTGCAATTAACTTGTCTTTAAACAGGAATTACTGTGGCTTTCATTGTTCACTTGGGAGCTTAAGCAACAGGTTGGTAGAAAAGAGGCCAGGAGTTATATTTTGTTTTAAACTGAAATATTTGAATAGTTTGTTAGTGAAATTAGTTCTATGTGTTAAAAAATTATTACCTTGAATTTGAACTGATACTTGGGCTGTGATATTGTAGGTTTGGGGATAGATGTTTGGCAGGAAAATTAGAAGGTAATTTAAATGTGTTTGTGGTGTTTGGAGGAGGGACATTAGCTGCAATTAACTTGTCTTTAAACAGGAATTACTGTGGCTTTCATTGTTCACTTGGGAGCTTACAACAGGTTGGTAGAAAAGAGGCCAGGAGTTATATTTTGTTTTAAACTGAAATATTTGAATAGTTTGTTAGTGAAATTAGTTCTATGTGTTAAAAATTATTACCTTGAATTTGAACTGATACTTGGGCTGTGATATTGTAGGTTTGGGGATAGATGTTTGGCAGGGAAAATTAGAAGGTAATTTAAATGTGTTTGCCTGGTGTTTGGAGGAGGGGACATTAGCTGCAATTAACTTGTCTTTAAACAGGAATTACTGTGGCTTTCATTGTTCACTTGGGAGCTTAAGCAACAGGTTGGTAGAAAAGAGGCCAGGAGTTATATTTTGTTTTAAACTGAAATATTTGAATAGTTTGTTAGTGAAATTAGTTCTATGTGTTAAAAATTATTACCTTGAATTTGAACTGATACTTGGGCTGTGATATTGTAGGTTTGGGGATAGATGTTTGGCAGGGAAAATTAGAAGGTAATTTAAATGTGTTTGCCTGGTGTTAAATACTGAAAAGCCACTGGGGGTTGGGATTGAAGGGCTGAGTATTTCTGTTTTGGGACTGAAATTTTGAAGCAACAGGAGTTGGTGGGCCTGTGACATCATACGGTACCTGGAGTCTGCTTACACACACTGTTAGTGGGACTGAACACATACTGGACTGTATGTGTTTGTGAGACTTGGGAACTTTGTTGGTGGGGTTGAAATTGGGTTTGTAAATAACTACAGTCAGTACAGAAGAGAAACTGTACTCCAGGGAAAGGGACTGAGAAAAAGGGTGTGCTATTATAAACAGAGGGGATAATCAGGGTGGCCATATTCCACCATGGCAGGCATCTTCGGAAGGGTTGTAGGCTGCACAGGCTGTGGGATGGCAATAATTCTAAATTGGGCCTGGAGAGGGAGGCTGCCCACTCTGTAGACAGCTATCTTGTATTAGGGTGAGGTATATTGGTTAAGGAGTAAGCTGTGGGAGCTGGGGGGTGTCCAAGATAAGAGGTGTGGATATGGGCAGCAGAAGGGTGGGGCTGAGGGGAGGCTGGGGCAACGCCTGAAATTACAGGACATTATGCTACAGCAAGCAGAAGGGATATTAGGGACAGAGGACCCTTAGATAGGGAAGTTGATCACGAAGGGAAGCGTACAGGGTGAAAATTCTGAATTCAAGGAGACTGAGGGGAAAAGTCAGGAGGGGCTGTTGTGCGGAAGCCTAAAACAGCAGACTGTGGGAAGGGAGCCCTAAGGTGAACAGTGCAAGAGAGGAAGAAGAGGGTCAGTTTAGAGATGCAGTCAGGGAAAACTCGGGTTACTTGATGGAGGCTGACATAGAGTGTCACAATAAATTTGAGATACTAAGCATCCTAGAGGGGGAGGAAGGGGTTGGTGGAAATGAGGAAACTTATACAGAGGCCGGGGGAAGGGAGTCAGATACCCATAGGGCATCACAGAACAGCTATGGAAATGGACTGTTTGTATCTTTGTTTCATGGCCAGTTTTAAATTCATATCTCAAAGCAGCAGTACAACAAACTGTGTTTTTCACGAACAGCTATTATCTATTGCACCTTCTTACAGCACTCCGAGTCTCAACACTCTTCTCATAGGCTGATGCACAAAGGAATCCCAAAATTTCAATCCGATCCCTCTCCTATCCTTGCTGTTCCCAGAATCCTCAGTTTTATTTGTGCATCTTCCCTGGCTAGTCACGCTTTCATCTGGCTCTGTGCCAAGCCTCAGGTAGTTTAATATTTCTCGGTTTTTACAGTTGTAATTGAAATCCCAGAGTACCTGTTAAGGCATACAGTTATCTCTTACAGGTCCCTTTTAGTAAAGGGACCACTAAACCTGTTGAATTTACAAAACGAGGCTCTGTTAGACACAGCAGTCTCTGAGGCACAGGCGAGAAGTAGCCAAAGTGTTACTGTTATTGCTTGTTCCTGTGTTTGTTTTTAAAACAGAAAAGAATCCGTAGTCATGGCTATACTAGTATCCTCCCCTCAGTTCACCTTGTTCAACTGAGGAGGGAAGGTAGTGCACTTGTCGCAAAATAAGCCGCAGCCCCTCCTCCTATTAAATCATCTCATTCAGCTGACAAAGGTTTGAGGCTGCCTGCATTGCCGTGGGGGTGCTCCAATTGCCCGAGGGGTCGCGGTTTACCTTGTTCAACCGCGACCACCTCCGGGGTCTTCCGAATGCTGAAAAGGTGCTTTTTGTGCCTCGGGGGGGGGTCGCGGTTCACCTTGTTCGACCGCGACCGCCCTCGGCCTTCCCAGCTATGTAAAGCATTTTGTAGTGCCTGAGTGCCAGAATTACAGCTGTTTCACCAAACACGAGGAGAGGCTCACCTGAGCGTTCAGAGGAGCCTCTGGATCTCCTCGTGCTCCAACTGTGGGATCTGCTTCCCAGAGTCCTGGTAATCCTCAGAAGCTCCCTATGCATCTCCCGAGCTCCTGCCTTCCCATCGCATCTTTGTCGAAACATCGCAAGATTTCCTCCTGAAATCTCAGCGCCTTCATGAGGGAGTTTTAGGAAGGAAGACCTTCTCAAAATGGCGGCACCGCCCTCCCATTTCAAAATGACGCCCGCAACCTGGCCACACTCCTCTTAAAGGCACAGTACACCTACTATTGACTACACAGTACAAAGGCAATTTTAAAGGCAAATGACCCACAGGTTAACTAGTGAACACTATTAAAGGGCCAGATATCCACATTTTAAGAGAGTTTTGCCTGTTTTTTCACCTGCTCACTCCATAAATTAATAAGGGGCTGGTATTTAAAGAACTAAGGTGGATGTTACCCCCAGTGTTCTTAAAGGGCCCGCCAAGTGGAACGAAGTCACTTTTTCTGTATTTGATCAGTTGACTATGACTTTTAGCCACACATCCCCTGAACAAATCCAATAACTTTATGTTTTCCAGAACCATGTCCACCATAAGATGATTGTGCAGAAAGTGCCCCAACATCTTACTCACCTCGGACTGGGGAGAACTATGCTCTCTCTGCATGGTGGACTCTGAGCCTAGGGAGTTCACCCACAACTTGGCCTCCACAGACGAAGATCCCCTAAACAATAATGTATCCACCACTTCCCAAGGCATCGTGCCGTAACTATTCCAAGAACTCCTGGATAGAATTGACTCTGGGAACAAACAAAAGACCCAGGTCACCCAGTAACACCCTCCTTCCTAAGCACCCCAGGGTGAACCTACCTCACATGACTTGCCAGAGGTGTCAGAGATGAGCACTCTGACTGAAGAGGAAGAGGAACAAGAGGAGGATATGGCCGCATGTCTATGCCCCTTTGAAGCTATTCCCGAACTCATTAGAGTCGTATGTCAAATGCCCAGAATGGATGAGCCGGTAGAAGAGCTGAACAACAGACTGGATCCCTTGGTTAGGGAGAGGAAGCAATCCTCCGCTTTCTTCCCAGTATGCCAAGCATTAGAGAGCATACTAGCCAAGGAATGGGATGCACCAGATCCCATTAAGACTAGGGAGAAGGGAACCTTCGAGAGATGGTACCTACTTCCAGCGGACAGAGAGAAACTCTGGGCAACTGCCCCGCAAGTGGATGCAGAGGTCGCGTCCCTTAGCAACAAGACCGTTTTGCCCTCGGAATCAGCCTTGGCCCTAAAAGACCCCATGGATAGAAAGGTCAATGAAATTGTGAGAAAGGTTCATGATATGATGATCATGAACATGATATCATCCATGGCCGCCACTTATTCAGCAAGGGCCGTACTCAGATGGCTAGAGGCAGTCCAACTTGACGTCCCCGAAACCAGTGCCCATAGAGCCACCATGGACTAAAGTTCACAGTAAAGAAAGTGGATGACAGGGATCAAGGAGGTCGAGCCACTCTACCATCTTTTTGAAACAATAAATTCCGACATTTCTCAGTCAGACCCAAAGGGGCAAGGTCACCAGGGACAGGATAGACATTCCTTTGGATTCAAACCAAATTTTTTCAGCAACAGACAAAACTTTCAAGGCAACAGGGGCAGAGGCTCCCACTTCAATGGGAAGCAAGGGTTCAGGACAGCCAAATCAAGCAGAGGATTCCGCCAATGAGAATCCGCCAGTCCAGGGCAAAACGGATGCAGTGGGAGGAAGACTACAGCAGTTCGCAACAACCTGGACCAAATCAATCAGCAACGAATGGGTCAGGCAGATCATCTCGCAGGGCTATGCCATAGAATTCAACTCAGTCCCAAGAAAGGACAGATATATAGAATCTCACATTTTCAGGGACAAAGCGACCTCGCAGCAAGTATGGACCATCCTTCACCAACTGCTACACAGCACAGCCATAAAGCCCATCCCAATTCAAGAGAGATTCTCAGGCATCTACTCCATATTCTTTCTAGTCCCAAAGAAGACCGGGGACCTCAGACCCATCCTGGACCTAAAATTTGTGAACAACTTTGTCAGGTACCAAAGGTTCAAGATGGAAACCCTAAGATCCACTATCGCAGCGATATGCAGGGGAGACATCTTAACCTCAATAGACCTGAAGGATGCCTATCTACACATACCTATCAGACCTTCCCACCAAAGGTTCCTCCGATTCAGCATTCTGGGATACCACTTCCAATACCAATGCCTGCCATTCGGATTGGCGTCAGCCCCGCAACTGTTCACCAAGGTAATGGCACCCCTGGTGGCAAAATTATGCATGGAGGGCATGTGATCCCATACCTGGACGACTGGTTGATACGGGTGAGAACAGGCAACAGTCAAGGACAGCAACGGCAGAGCTCAACAGTTACTGGATCAACACGGGTGGCTCATCAACAAAGCAAAGAGCCATCTGACTCGACCACAGTATTAGACCACTTGGGGCAACATTCAACACAGTGACTGGCACAGTAAGACCATCTCAGACACGCATCCAAGACGTTAACAGGGCACTGCCTGACAGTTAGTGCAGAAGAAGTCAACAACCATTTGGCACCTCATGCAGCTACTGGGGTCATGGCAGCATGCATAGACCTACACGACTGGGCCAGATTACACATGAGACAGTTACAATGACTACTCCTAGACAACTGGAATTACAGTCAACAGAATTATAGTTAGAGAGTAACTATTCCACCAGCAGTGCAGAAATCTCTACGTTGGTGGGCAGACCCACACACGCCCCTCACAAGGCACAATTGGAGAGAGATACAACAAGAACCCTGAAACAGACACAAGCCTGCTAGGCTGGGGTGCTGTTCTGGACAGACAGTCCATCTAAGGGAAATGGTCAAACAGGGAGGCAAAACTCCCAATCAACATACTAGAAACAAGAGCCATCCATCTGTCCCTCATACATTTCAAAGGTCAACTCCAAAGACACCACGTAAAAGTGCGCACCAACAGCCGAGTAGCGATGGCATACATCAACAAACAGGGAGGAACAAGAAGCAGAGCCATGGCTCAAGAGGTAGACATGCTACTGCGATGGGCAGAAAAGAACCTACTCAGTCTCACAGCAGTCCACCTAACAGGCAACCTAAACACAAGGGCAGACTGGCTGAGCAGGCAAACGCTACAACAGGGGAATGGCAACTCATCCAGAAATTTTCCATGAACTCCAGAAAAATGGGGCCCTTCGACATCAACCTCATGGCCTCAGCGATCAACACCTAACTCCTGAACTATATGTCCAGATTCAAAGACAAGAGAGCAATAGGGTGTGGATGCCATATCGACACCATGGACATTCAGAAAGGCGATGTATTTCCCAGTAGCCATGCTACCAAGTACTGCATAAGATCCAAAGCACGGAAGCAATGTAGTCCCTCATAGCCCCAGACTGGCCGAGGAGAACCTGGTACACTCTAATCAGAAAATGCTAACGGACAATCCCATGAGGTTACCTTGCCAACACAATTTACTCAGGCAAGGCCCGATCTGGCATAAAACCCTCTACCACTGAAACTGACAGCTTGGCCACCAAAGGGCTAGACTGTTAGGGCTAGGGCTATCAGGTACAGTGGTAGACACCTTGGTACAAGCCAGAAGGATTCCACCAATAGGACCTATAACAAACATTGGTGGGCATTTGCTTCATGGTGCAAGAGCCAGGACTCGAGGCTTCATAATGTAGTATTATGAACGATTAGAGTTTCTGCAAAAGGGGTTGGAAGAGGGGTTATCAGCCTCATCTCATGGTACAGATGGCGCGTAGAAATATAAGGGAGAAACCAATGGACATTTGCCTGAGCTCACCCCTTGATTCAAGCTTTCCTAAAAGCCATAACTCTTATCAACCACACCCTAAGACCCTGACAGCTCCATGGCACCTCAATTTGGTACTTGACTGTCTTGCCATCCCACCTTTTGAGCCCATTGAGTCAATCCCATATCTGTACTTACGATGAAGACCGTATTCCTAGTAGCTATCTCATCAGCCAAGAGAACTAGCGAATTACAGGCTTTATCTTATAGAGAGCCCTTTATCTGTTTCTTCACTGACAGGGTCATACTCCACCCATCCCATCGCTTATCCCAAGGTGGCCAACGCCACCACACGGCCTAAGAGATCTCAGTCCCTACCTTCAACCACCAGTTAGGGAACCCTCACAGGGAAATCCTACTCGGCTTAGACCCAGCCCGAGCAATTCAGACCTACCTGACCAGGACGGAGAATCTCCATCGGACAGACAGGTTGTTTGTTCTACTCCAAGACAATAAACAAGGTTTGGCAGCTTCCAGATCCACTATTGCTAGATGGCTACAGGAAGCCATAGCGAGGGCCTACAGGAGTGGAGGTAACACCTCTCCAGCTAACATCAGAGCCCACTCCACTCGAGCAGTAGCCACATCTTGGGTGGAACGCAACTCAGCGTTGGTCAGAGAGATTTGCCAGGCAGCAACCTGGGAGTCCCCGCACACCTTTCTCAGGTACTACCGGTTAGACACAGGACTAACGGGTAACTCAGAGTTTGGTCGCAGAGTGCTTCAGACAGCATTGATCCCAGTTCCTCCTCCCACCCAGGACATAGTCTAATACTGCTGTACAATCTTCCCATGTGTTGAGACTCAGAGTGCTGTAAGACGGTACGATAGATAATGGTAGTTTACTCACCTGGTAAAGGTGATTATAGGAGCACCTTCTTACAAAACTCTGTATCCCATTGTGGAGGAATATGTGTGTGTGTTATATGTATATGTATATGTATATGTATATGTATATAGTATATGTATATGTATGTGTGTATATATATATATATATATATATATAGTGATACAGTTAAGGTAAACATATAGAGTGAGACATCTAAGAATGTATCTGAAACTTTCGCTTTCTAAATGTATACAGTTATAGCATATACATCCCACACAGTCAGTAGCTGGAATAGGGTGTCAAATGTTTATAACAACAGTAAGTAGTAAACATTTGTTTTGACATAACATCACGCGTTGGTATTATTCCACCCAGAAAGCAGGGTGTCCTCTGTTTTTTCTTTGTTGCCTAACAGTTTACTTTCAGGAGAGAAACGAACTTTGAAGATATCATACTGAGGATTCTGGGAACAGCAAGGATAGGAGAGGGATCGGATTTCAAATTTTGGGATTCCTTTGTGCATCAGCCTATGAGAAGAGCACTAACTACTCATGTGTTGAGACTGGAGTGCTGTAAGAAGGTGTTCCTATAATCACCTTTACCAGGTGACTAAACTACCATTTTCAGCTACGGTTAATAAAAATATCAGCATACCTGTCAGATCTACTTCTCTATGTAACCCCTGTGCTGTGCACCATACATTTTTTTAATTTTCTTAATCCTAACCCTTACCAGGTCTACACTGCTATTTCTAAGTAAAATGAAATGGCCATCATTTTTTTTTTGAGAAAAAAATAATTTAAACATTCATAAAATAATCACATGCTGGTAGAATGTAAACATTTTGTCACAAAATAAAAACTGGAACATGCTTAGAATCTGTTACATCGAAAAAGGTAGGGTCACATTTTTGCCCAGTTTTGTTGCACTGCTGCTTTAAGAACATCAAGTAATACAGCTGCTGGGATATTATAAGCTATACAACACACTGTAAGTACTAATATGCTTTATTTTGAATGATATTGTTTTGTCCAGAATTCTGTCATTTACAGATTATGGTTTGGGTGGCTGTAATTCCCATGCAGCTTTATTTAACCACACTACTTCCTTTCTTACCATCTCAATCATGTTAAGTCAGGAGGACTCTGAAAGTTTCAGGAATATATCTCCTGAACATATTTTTGCTAAATGTATATCTGTAGGATTTAACTTTGTTTAATAATTCAGTAAAAAATAATTTGAATGAGGACCTCCTTACTACAAGGTCTCTGGTTCCCAATTTACAATTATAGCTGTTTTTCCCCCTGTTCGCTCTACAACATTTTAAAGCTTTTGCATGGTCTCTTCTTTCCCCTTCTTTGTTATGATGTTTTTGTATTATACTATGCAGCTCGTGGGCTGTATCAAGCAGCAAATCTGTCAGACTTTAGACATTTAACTTTTAATGTTGGATAACTCTCCAAATTGTATTGAATATGCTGGTAGATCTCCTTGTTAAATGATGCCCTGTGTAATCCAAGTGCTTATAACAATGTCTGCTGCTCCCAACAGGGAAGATGTTTTACTGAAACTCAATAAATATAACCTTTTTAAAAAAGAAAAAGTGGAAGACAGTAAAGGAGCAATACTTACTAAATCTAGCATGCCACACTACTAAGGTAGTACTTATATACACTCAAAGGAGGGGTGGAGTACAGAGCACAGACCCTGGCCTCAGTTGCCAGTAACCCTCCCGAGTGTACACAGGTACTGCCTCAATGGTGCAGTACACCAGAGTGGGTAGCAGTATTCAGAGCAAAAGGAAGTATCGGCATACCAGCACTAAAAATCCCCAGCATGCCTAAGATTTGCTACTCACTCTCTCAGCAAGGAGGGCCACCTTCCATCCAATAAATATGCTCAAATGTGTTACTCATAGAATTAGTAACAGAAAAATACAAAAATAAAATGTATTCTGAAAAAACAGAAAAGGCACGTCACTAAACCATAGATACCATGGTGGAAAGCAAAGGATGAGGCATTTCCGGTGCATCTGTCACTCAGTGTTGATTTACAAAACTGTTGCTTCATTATTCAAAAGTGTAACTTTTTTCCAAATCAGATGAGTATTAGAGATGTTGTGAAGTTTTTATTTGCTGACGAGGATGTAGTGAAGTCACAAACTGTAACAAAGACCTCAAGAATTGACCCCACTTCACCAAATCTGAGGAATACAGCAGTGCAGTTTGTAAAACTATGTGCAGTACTTTGCTGGCAAATTCAGCTCTACCTCATGAAGGAGGAATACCTGGGCAGGTCACATGGTGTGCAAAAGGTTGAAAAGCACTTTTGTACAGATATTTTTCCAGAGTGTACTCTCAGTGCTGGTAACCATGATTGGAAGTGAAGTGAAGTGAGGTGAGATGGGGAAGGAGGATCATACTTTTGCAGTCAGGATGATGTAGGTTCATATAACACCAATGATTCCAAAAGTATTCCTCACTAACAAGTAAAGAAGATGGCAAGCTTGGAGTGACTGAAGCTAAGCACACTGGAGTAGGACCACGAGGAAGATGATGACATTGGAGTGACTGAAACTGCAATATCTATTATTGCTTTTTTATATTAAGATATTTATTTATATATTTATTTGTTTCTGTAATAGTAAGATGAGGAAGGTTGATGTTCAGAGTGACTGAACCAATGCACTGTGGACTAAAACCCTAAGGAGAAACAGGTGGAAGTTTGAAATTACTTCTTCCCGTGAAATTATATAAAAAAAAGTATATGTCATATCTTATTTTTGTTTTCGACAAATATCTTTATCCTCCCTAGTAGACCAGGGCAGCTATCAGTCCTGTCCCTGTGCACGGTGGCCATACCTTACCTCACTCCTGGTCCGCTAGTTCTCCTGAAGAGATCCCCCTGTGGCAGGATGGAAAGGGGTACACATACAGATCACTCTGGGACCTGAGTGGTAGGGCAGATTGCCAAGACACTGGCAGGGCTTCATTTAGCACAGGCCCCTAGATTGTCCTCCTGATTTTTCATCCTCCCCATTGCTGGGGCATGCACATTGATGCATGCATGTAGTGGCACGCACACACCACAGAAGTCCTGCAGCTCCTCCCATTCTTGCTACTCCCTAACCATCCTACCCCTGGCTTCCACCTGGTTGCAGTCACACAGTTGAGCTGTCAGCCTCCTCTCCCTGTGAAAGAAGAGCAGTCCATCCTACTCTCTATCTTTCCCCTCCACCAGCTCCCAGCAACCCTAGACTGCTCCCGATGCCAGGTCACCAGCATTGGGGGTGTTACCATTGTGCTAGTAGGCTGGCACTTATATTTTTTCTTATAATGTAAATTCATATCATTTATGTTATTTTTTATAGTACTGAAATTTGTTTTAATAACTGTAACTCATTAGCATGACACTAGTGATTGTGTGACCTGGATACCATGAAAGAAAGTGAGAGTAACAAAATAAAAAAAAAAATTCCTTAGCCACCATCCAACATGTGTCAGCCCTCAATGCCCAGGAGAGGGCACTGTACATGGCTGGCATTAAAAGGCAAGGGCTGCATGGCTCCCAGATACATTATGCCAGCAACAGAGCAGCACTTATGGCTTTTTATCCCCAGTGTAATGGCGGTACCTTGGTATGCAGCCAATGAAGCACACATGCTACATCATGAATTGACATATCAGGTGGCCAACACAGCCACGACTTCACCCTGCCTCCGACAGGATACACAGCTACACAGGATCTGGGCTGGTTTGGTATGGGATACCTATGCAGCCATGGGACACTGTTAGTGCATTCATGGGAGTCAACAGAACACCTGAGATGTGCATAACCCTGCCCTAAGGCTGCATATCAGGGTGCATAGGAATGATTCAGAAAAATGAATAGAACCATTTGGTTGTGTAGTTTATGGCTGCTTTTGGAGATTTTTTTGGACATCATGGAAAAACTGGGTTTGCCCTCAGTATTGGTGTCAAGTGTTTCAAAGCCCTACACAAATAACTGAGAATATTTCTTACTTTAAAAAGATGGCACTGCCTAAGCACCTATAGTAGTTGCACAACGGGACTGTGGAATCACAGAACTGCACAAATAACTGACTGTTCTTTGGCACAGATCCAAACTATTTTTATGTAATATTTCTAAAAAAATCATGTCACTTCCAAAATCTCAGATGTGGAGGTCACTGGTCACTCACAATCAGTGATCTGCAGCACAGACCATGTAAATGAAATGCTGCACTGTTAAAATCCTTAATACTTTAAACCCCTCCCAACACATTCAGCTCGTGCCCTCTCCAAATCAGTAGTTAAACTTCAGAAAATATCTGATAACAAGCATTTGTCAATGCCGAACGTTTGCTTACTGGCATTGGCATTGGTAGTGTAGAAGTTACATAGCTGCATAATAGGAATGGCAGCGAAGTATGGGACTGAAGCCAACCCCACCACCACTCTGCAGAGAGTGACAGGCATTGGGGTGTGCCTTTGGGTCATTGGGCATAACGACCATGCCATTTCACCACACCCTACCCTGCAGACACTGACAAGTGTCACGGTGTACCTTGGGGTCCTTGGCCCTTATATGCACCCCATTCCATCAGGAAATATGGTGAGATGGGTGCAGTATAGGAGAATGGGGTGAACTTTGGGGCCGAAGAGTCCAAGGCACACCTCACGCTTCTCACTGGCTGCAGGGTGTGAATGAAGGTGGAATGGTGTGAGCATTACAGGTGACAATCCCAAGTTACACCCTGATGCCTGTCAGTCTCTCTACAGGGTGGGCGTTATGGTTGGAAACCCTATTGCCTCAGGGATTTGTTGGTATTTTCACTCCAAATTTTCAACATGGCTTTTTTGTGACCCCCATGTTATGAACAGTGGCAATATTAGTTCGTTAGCTGAAAGCTGATTTTGCAGAGTGACTATGGCATTTGGCACCACAGGTGCAAAAACACATTTCGAACAGGATGTGAAAAATGACAGCTGTACTGTTCATGGGGAGGTGTAACAAGTGGCAATGTTGCAAATCTGCAGTGAAAACAATAAAAAAACTGGTGAAGTCACGAACGCGCATAGAAAGTGTGCAACGCACACCCATAATGTAATTAGTTTGGGGATTTTTTACAGCAGATTGTCAACACAGGCATTTTGGGACCTACGCTCATGAACAGTGTCACTGTGATTTTCTTAATCTGTCCCGATCAATGATTTCCCCAGCGACCACGATTTCTGCACTGAAAGTGTGAAAACACAGTTCCACCATGTTGTGAAAATGACAGCTGTACTGTTCATAAGAAAGTGGGAAAATGCCAGTGATGAAAATCTGGACTGAAAATATTACAATGTCATGAACTTACGAGGGTGCATGGAAACAGTGCAATGCTCACTCATAACACAGTCATTTTATGGACTTTTTCCACCAAATTTTCAACATAGCCATTTTAAGACATCTGCTCATGAACAGTATCACTGTGATTTTCTTAATCTGTCCCAAACATTGATTTTGCACACCGACTACGCCATTGTGCGCTACATGCGTGGAACCACATTTTGGGCGAGATGTTCTGTACTGCTCATGAGGAGGTGTGTTATTCCACTATACAGCTTACTGGCATTTCCTCAGTTCACGGTCGGCTTTGAAGAGTGCAGACGTGTTCCTGGTCCACCGAATATCGTCGTGCTGGACTCCGGAGGTAAGTATGGGGTGGGGGTGGTGTGGTGAGGCAGGATGCGAGAGGGTGGGTGCAGGTGGGGGAGGGGCAAGAAGATTACGAGGGACCATTTTTTCGTTTTCAGTTTTTGTTTTGCTTTTTAACAGGAAGATGATGCGGGGCATTTGCCACTCTGTGATGGGCTCCCAGCATGGCAGCTGGAAGGCTGTTTTGGGGGGGCGTGGAGCCGACTGGGTATTGGGCACCCCAGTCGGCCAAAAGGATTGTTGCCACGCTGGGGTGGGCTTCCAGCGTGGCATCTGGAAGGCTGTTTGGGGGGGAAGGCCATGGAGGCAAAGGATTGTTTTTTAACAGGAAGATGATGCGGGACATTTGCCACGCTGGTGTGGGCTCCCAGCATGGCACCTGGAAGGCTGTTGGGGGGGTGGGGAGAGAGTGCTTCAGTTATCTGATCGTGCTCACTGAAGCAGCTCTCTCCCTTTCAACTGTATGGCACTGCATTTTCAACTGCTGTCATGGACAGCTGCAGCATTCATTGGTGAACCGTGGCCACGCCTGCAAACTCAGTGAGGGAATTGGATGACAGGGTGCCATACCTCCAGAAACTCAGATGATGGCACTATGTTTCTTGCACATGCGTGCAAGCAAACATAATCGGAGCCAAATTTCGTCACAAAAGACAAAAGTTCATCAGCAAGCCTGCATGCCACTTTAGGCTCAGGACAGCATGGTGCAGTCAGTATCCAGAGCTGGAGGAAAAACTGCAGACTGTGAAAGCAAACCTCGACCAGCTTATGAATTCAGTCACTCAGATCAGCAAGCTATATGGTTTGGCAGGACACCGAACAAACAATGGAAACCTTGGAAGAGGTACTAAAATGGACATGCCTTAAGTGGGAAGAAGAGGAGTGATCCCATGTACATGGTAATGCAATTCACAGCATCTCAGGACTCACTGAGAAACCAAGCCAGAAATGCAAATATCCATATGTCGGGAGGCCATAAAATAAGGAAGGTGACCACTACTGATTTTCCTATGAAAATGGGTGGAGAAACTTTACTTTATGAAAGAAGAGGAAGGTTTGTTCCTTCAGAAGGTCAACTGCATAGCACTCGGGCAGAAATCAGTGTCAGAGGGCTTGCTGCATATTATACTGTCAGTTATGGTGGGGACAGGTGCCATAAACATGATAATGGCACTGGTTCAATATGGCCCAGTACTTGTGGATGGTAAAGAGGGGTGCTGTTTTGCCAGTCATTTTGTATGCCACGAGGCAGTGCAGAAAAAAGGTTTGATGCAGTCTGGGAGATATTGCAGGAAGCAGAGGTAATTTACAGCATGGTTCCCCCAGCCAGGCTGAGGATCCTCCATTAGAGCAGTCTACAAGTTTACTGGCCCACAGGGCACAGAAAAGCAGGCAGATCATATGGTGGCAGCCCTTGGTCAGCAGCAAGAGTAGACCGATTCCAAGCAGGGTGAAGGGGCCTGAATGGGAGGCTAAATGTTGTTCACTTGGGAGCTTAAGCAACAGGTTGGTTGAAAAGAGGCCAGGAGTTATATTTTGTTTTAAACTGAAATATTTGAATAGTTTGTTAGTGAAATTAGTTCTATGTGTTAAAAATTATTACCTTGAATTTGAACTGATACTTGGGCTGTGATATTGTAGGTTTGGGGATAGATGTTTGGCAGGAAAATTAGAAGGTAATTTAAATGTGTTTGCCTGGTGTTTGGAGGAGGGACATTAGCTGCAATTAACTTGTCTTTAAACAGGAATTACTGTGGCTTTCATTGTTCACTTGGGAGCTTAAGCAACAGGTTGGTAGAAAAAGAGGCCAGGAGTTATATTTTGTTTTAAACTGAAATATTTGAATAGTTTGTTAGTGAAATTAGTTCTATGTGTTAAAAATTATTACCTTGAATTTGAACTGATACTTGGGCTGTGATATTGTAGGTTTGGGGATAGATGTTTGGTAGGAAAATTAGAAGGTAATTTAAATGTGTTTGCCTGGTGTTTGGAGGAGGACATTAGCTGCAATTAACTTGTCTTTAAACAGGAATTACTGTGGCTTTCATTGTTCACTTGGGAGCTTAAGCAACAGGTTGGTAGAAAAGAGGCCAGGAGTTATATTTTGTTTTAAACTGAAATATTTGAATAGTTTGTTAGTGAAATTAGTTCTATGTGTTAAAAATTATTACCTTGAATTTGAACTGATACTTGGGCTGTGATATTGTAGGTTTGGGGATAGATGTTTGGCAGGAAAAATTAGAAGGTAATTTAAATGTGTTTGCCTGGTGTTTGGAGGAGGGGACATTAGCTGCAATTAACTTGTCTTTAAACAGGAATTACTGTGGCTTTCATTGTTCACTTGGGAGCTTAAGCAACAGGTTGGTAGAAAAGAGGCCAGGAGTTATATTTTGTTTTAAACTGAAATATTTGAATAGTTTGTTAGTGAAATTAGTTCTATGTTTAAAATTATTATCTTGAATTTGAACTGATACTTGGGCTGTGATATTGTAGGTTTGGGGATAGATGTTTGCAGGGAAAATTAGAAGGTAATTTAAATGTGTTTGCCTGGTGTTTGGAGGAGGGGACATTAGCTGCAATTAACTTGTCTTTAAACAGGAATTACTGTGGCTTTCATTGTTCACTTGGGAGCTTAAGCAACAGGTTGGTAGAAAAGAGGCCAGGAGTTATATTTTGTTTTAAACTGAAATATTTGAATAGTTTGTTAGTGAAATTAGTTCTATGTGTTAAAAATTATTACCTTGAATTTGAACTGATACTTGGGCTGTGATATTGTAGGTTTGGGGATAGATGTTTGGCAGGGAAAATTAGAAGGTAATTTAAATGTGTTTGCCTGGTGTTTGGAGGAGGGGACATTAGCTGCAATAAACTTGTCTTTAAACAGGAATTACTGTGGCTTTCATTGTTCACTTGGGAGCTTAAGCAACAGGTTGGTAGAAAAGAGGCCAGGAGTTATATTTTGTTTTAAACTGAAATATTTGAATAGTTTGTTAGAACTAATTTCACTATGTGTTAAAAATTATTACCTTGAATTTGAACTGATACTTGGGCTGTGATATTGTAGGTTTGGGGATAGATGTTTGGCAGGGAAAATTAGAAGGTAATTTAAATGTGTTTGCCTGGTGTTTGGAGGAGGGACATTAGCTGCAATTAACTTGTCTTTAAACAGGAATTACTGTGGCTTTCATTGTTCACTTGGGAGCTTAAGCAACAGGTTGGTGAAAAAAGAGGCCAGGAGTTATATTTTGTTTTAAACTGAAATATTTGAATAGTTTGTTAGTGAAATTAGTTCTATGTGTTAAAAATTATTACCTTGAATTTGAACTGATACTTGGGCTGTGATATTGTAGGTTTGAGGATAGATGTTTGGCAGGAAAATTAGAAGGTAATTTAAATGTGTTTGCCTGGTGTTTGGTAAGAGCCTCCCACCCACCCTGTTTTGTAGGCTTAGTTAAATACTGAAAAGCCACTGGGGTTGGGATTGAAGGGCTGAGTATTTCTGTTTTGGGACTGAAATTTTGAAGCAACAGGAGTTGGTGGGCCTGTGACATCATACGGTACCTGGGTCTGCTTACACACACTGTTAGTGGGACTGAACACATACTGGACTGTATGTGTTTGTGAGACTTGGGAACTTTGTTGGTGGGGTTGAAATTGGGTTTGTAAATAACTACAGTCAGTACAGAGAGAAACTGTACTCAGGGAAAGGGACTGAGAAAAGGGTGTGCTATTATAAACAGAGGGATAATCAGGGTGGCCATATTCCACCATGGCAGGCATCTTGGAAGGGTTGTAGGCTGCACAGGCTGTGGGATGGCAATAATTCTAAATTGGGCCTGGAGAGAGGGAGGCTGCCCACTCTGTAGACAGCTATCTTGTATTAGGAGTGAGGTATATTGGTTAAGGAGTAAGCTGTGGGAGCTGGGGGGGTGTCCAAGGATAAGGGGTGTGGATATGGGCAGCAGAAGGGTGGGGCTGAGGGGAGGCTGGGGCAACGCTCTGAAATTACAGGACATTATGCTACAGCAAGCAGAAGGGGGATATTAGGGACAGAGGACCCTTAGATAGGAAGTTGATGCGGCGGAAAGCGCAGGGTGAAAATTCTGAATTCAAGGAGACTGGAGGGGAAAGTCAGGAGGGCTGTTGTGCGAGAGCCTAAAACAGCAGACTGTGGGAAGGAGCTCCTAAGGTGAACAGTGCAAGAGAGGAAGAAGAGGGTCAGTTTAGAGATGCAGTCAGGGAAAACTCGGGTTACTTGATGGAGGCTGACATAGTGTCACAATAAATTGAGATACTAAGCATCCTAGAGGGGAGGAAGGGTTGGTGGAAATGAGGAAACTTATACAGAGGCCGGGGAGGAGTCAGATACCCATAGGGCATCACAGAACAGCTATGGAAATGGACTGTTTGTATCTTTGTTTCATGGCCAGTTTTAAATTCATATCTCAAAGCAGCAGTACAACAAACTGTGTTTTTCACGAACAGCTATTATCTATTGCACCTTCTTACAGCACTCGAGTCTCAACACTCTTCCATAGGCTGATGCACAAAGGAATCCCAAAATTTCAAATCCGATCCCTCTCCTATCCTTGCTGTTCCCAGAATCCTCAGTTTTTATTTGTGCATCTTCCCTGGCTAGTCACGTTTTCATCTGGCTCTGTGCCAAGCCCTCAGGTAAGCTTAATATTTCTCGGTTTTTTACAGTTGTAATTGAAATCCCAGAGTACCTGTTAAGGCATACAGTTATCCTTACAGGTCCCTTTTAGTAAAGGGACCACTAAACCTGTTGAATTTACAAAACGAGGCTCTGTTAGACACAGCAGTCTCTGAGGCACAGGGCGTAGAAGTAGCCAAAGTGTTACTGTTATTGCTTGTTCCTGTGTTTGTTTTTTAAAAACAGAAAAAGAATCCGTAGTCATGGCTATACAGTAATCCTCCCCCCTCAGTTCACCTTGTTCAACTGAGGAGGGGAAGGTAGTGCACTTGTCCGCAAATAAGCCGCAGCCCCCCCTCCTCCCTTGTCGGCTTATCTCATTCAGCTGACAAAGGTTTGAGGCTGCCTGCATTGCCGTAGGGTCTCCAATTGCCAGGTGTGGTTTACCTTGTTCAACCGCGACCACCTCCGTCTTCCGAATGCTGAAAAGGTGCTTTTTGTGCCCCGGGGGGGGTCGCGGTTCACCTTGTTCGACCGCGACCGCCTCTCGGGCCTTCCCAGCTATGTAAAAAGCATTTTGTAGTGCCTGAGTGCCAGAATTACAGCCGTTTTCACCAAACACGAGGAGAGGCTCACCTGATGTTCAGAGGAGCCCTCTGGATCTCCTCGTGCTCCAACTGTGGGATCTGCTTCCCCAGAGTCCCTGGTAATCCCTCAGAAGCTCCCCTATGCATCTCCCGAGCTCCCCTGCCTTTCCCATCGCCATCTTTGCCGGAAACATCGCAAGATTTCCTCCCGAAATCTCGCGCTCTTCATGAGGGAGTTTTAGGGAAGGAAGACCTTCTCAAAATGGCGGCGCCGTCCTCCCCATTTCAAAATGACGCCCTCAACTGGCCACACCCTCTTAAAGGCACAGTACACCTACTCATTGACCACACAGTACAAAGGCAATTTTAAGGCAAATGACCCACAGGTTAACTAGAGTGAACACTATTAAAGGGCCAGATATCCACATTTTAAGAGAGTTTTGCCTGTTTTTCACCTGCTCACTCCATAAATTAATAAGGGCTGGTATTTAAAGAACTAAGGTGGATGTTACCCCAGTGTTCTTAAAGGGCCCGCCAAGTGGAACAAGTCACTTTTTCTGTATTTGATCAGTTGACTATGACTTTTAGCCACACATCCCCTGAACATATCCAATAACTTTATGTTTTCCAGAACCATGTCCACCATAAGATGATTGTGCAGAAAGTGCCCCAACATCTTACTCACCTCGGACCGGGGAGAACTATGCTCTCTCTGCATGGTGGACTCTGAGCCTAGGGAGTTCACCCACAACTTGGCCTCCACAGACGAAGATCCCCTAAACAATAATGTATCCACCACTTCCCAAGGCATCGTGCCGTAACTATTCCAAGAACTCCTGGATAGAATTGACTCCCTGGGAACAAACAAAAGACCCAGGTCACCCAGTAACACCCTCCTTCCTAAGCACCCCAGGGGTGAACCTACCTCACATGACTTGCCAGAGGTGTCAGAAGATGAGCACTCTGACGAAGAGGAAGAGGAACAAGAGGAGGATATGGCCGCATGTCTATGCCCCTTTGAAGCTATTCCCGAACTCATTAGAGTCGTATGTCAAATGCCCAGAATGGATGAGCCGGTAGAAGAGCTGAACAACAGACTGGATCCCCTGGTTAGGGAGAGGAAGCAATCCTCCGCTTTCTTCCCAGTATGCCAAGCATTAGAGCATACTAGCCAAGGAATGGGATGCACAGATCCCATTAAGACTAGGGAGAAGGAACTTGAGATGGTACCTACTTCCAGCGGACAGAGAGAAACTCTGGGCAACTGCCCCGAGGTGGATGCAGAGGTGCGTCCCTTAGCAACAAGACCGCTTTGCCCTCGGAATCAGCCTTGGCCCTAAAAGACCCCATGGATAGAAAGGTCAATGAAATTGTGAGAAAGGTTCATGATATGATGATCATGAACATGATACCATCCATGGCCGCCACTTATTCAGCAAGGGCCGTACTCAGATGGCTAGAGGCAGTCCAACTTGACGTCCCCGAAACCAGTGCCCATAGAGCCACCATGGACTAAAGTTCACAGTAAAGAAAGTGGATGACAGGGATCAAGGAGGGCGAGCCACTCTACCATCTTTTTGAAACAATAAATTCCGACATTTCTCAGTCAGACCCAAAAGGGGGCAAGGTCACCAGGGACAGGATAGACATTCCTTTGGATTCAAACCAAATTTTTTCAGCAACAGACAAAACTTTCAAGGCAACAGGGGCAGAGGCTCCCACTTCAATGGGAAGCAAGGGTTCAGGACAGCCAAATCAAGCAGAGATTCGCTAATGAGAATCCGCCAGTCCAGGGCAAACGGATGCAGTGGGAGGAAGACTACAGCAGTTCGCAACAACCTGGACCAAATCAATCAGCAACGAATGGGTCAGGCAGATCATCTCGCAGGGCTATGCCATAGAATTCAACTCAGTCCCAAGAAAGGACAGATATATAGAATCTCACATTTTCAGGGACAAAGCGACCTCGCAGCAAGTATGGACCATCCTTCACCAACTGCTACACAGCACAGCCATAAAGCCCATCCCAATTCAAGAGAGATTCTCAGGCATCTACTCCATATTCTTTCTAGTCCCAAAGAAGACCGGGGACCTCAGACCCATCCTGGACCTAAAATTTGTGAACAACTTTGTCAGGTACCAAAGGTTCAAGATGGAAACCCTAAGATCCACTATCGCAGCAATATGCAGGGGAGACATCTTAACCTCAATAGACCTGAAGGATGCCTATCTACACATACCTATCAGACCTTCCCACCAAAGGTTCCTCCGATTCAGCATTCTGGGATACCACTTCCAATACCAATGCCTGCCATTCGGATTGGCGTCAGCCCCGCAACTGTTCACCAAGGTAATGGCACCCCTGGTGGCAAAATTATGCATGGAGGGCATGTGATCCCATACCTGGACGACTGGTTGATACGGGTGAGAACAGTGCAACAGTCAAGGACAGCAACGTGCAGAGCTCAACAGTTACTGACCGAACACTGGTGGCTCATCAACAAAGCAAAGAGCCATCTGACTCCGACCACAGTATTAGACCACTTGGGGGCAACATTCAACACAGTGACTGGCACAGTAAGACCATCTCAGACACGCATCCGCACGTTAACAGGGCACTGCCTGACAGTTATGCAGAAGAAGTCAACAACCATTTGGCACCTCATGCAGCTACTGGGGGTCATGGCAGCATGCATAGACCTACACGACTGGGCCAGATTACACATGAGACAGTTACAATGACTACTCCTAGACAACTGGAATTACAGTCAACAGAATTATAGTTAGAGAGTAACTATTCCACCAGCAGTGCGAAATCTCTACGTTGGTGGGCAGACCCACACGTCCTCACAAGGCACAATTGGAGAGAGATACAACAAGAACCCTGAACAGACACAAGCCTGGCAGGCTGGGGTGCTGTTCTGGACAGACAGTCCATCTAAGGAAATGGTCAAACAGGGAGGCAAAACTCCCAATCAACATACTAGAAACAAGAGCCATCCATCTGTCCCTCATACATTTCAAAGGTCAACTCAAAGACACCACGAAAAGTGCGCGCACAACAGCCGAGTAGCGATGGCATACATCAACAAACAGGGAGGAACAAGAAGCAGAGCCATGGCTCAAGAGGTAGACATGCTACTGCGATGGGCAGAAAAGAACCTACTCAGTCTCACAGCAGTCCACCTAACAGGCAACCTAAACACAAGGGCAGACTGGCTGAGCAGGCAAACGCTACAACAGGGGGAATGGCAACTTCATCCAGAAATTTTCCATGAACTCCAGAAAAAATGGGGCCCCTTCGACATCAACCTCATGGCCTCAGCGATCAACACCTAACTCCTGAACTATATGTCCAGATTCAAAGACAAGAGAGCAATAGGGGTGGATGCCATATCGACACCATGGACATTCAGAAAGGCGTATGTATTTCCCCCAGTAGCCATGCTACCCGCAGTGCTGCATAAGATCCAAAGCACGGGAAGCAATGTAGTCCTCATAGCCCCAGACTGGCCGAGGAGAACCTGGTACACTCTAATCAGAAAAATGCTAACGGACAATCCCATGAGGTTACCTTGCCAACACAATTTACTCAGGCAAGGCCGATCTGGCACAAAACCTCTACCACTGAAACTGACAGCTTGGCCACTCAAAGGGCTAGACTGTTAGGGCTAGGGCTATCAGTACAGTGGTAGACACCTTGGTACAAGCCAGAAGGATTCCACCAATAGGACCTATAACAAACATTGGTGGGCATTTGCTTCATGGTGCAAGAGCCAGGACTCGAAGGCTTCATAATGTAGTATTATGAACGATTAGAGTTTCTGCAAAAGGGGTTGGAAGAGGGGTTATCAGCCTCATCTCTGCGGGTACAGATGGCCGCAGTAGGGGCCATAAGGGGAGAAACCAATGGACATTTGCCTGGAGCTCACCCCTTGATTCAAGCTTTCCTAAAAGCCATAACTCTTATCAACCACACCCCAAGACCCCTGACAGCTCCATGGCACCTCAATTTGGTACTTGACTGTCTTGCCATCCCACCTTTTGAGCCCATTGAGTCAATCCCCATATCTGTACTTACGATGAAGACCGTATTCCTAGTAGCTATCTCATCAGCCAAGAGAACTAGCGAATTACAGGCTTTATCTTATAGAGAGCCCTTTATCTGTTTCTTCCCTGACAGGGTCATACTCCGACCCATCCCATCGTTTATCCCGAAGGTGGCCAATGCCTACCACACAGCCTAAGAGATCTCAGTCCCTACCTTCAACCACCAGTTAGGGACCCTCATGGAAATCCTACTCGGCTAGACCCAGCCCGAGCAATTCAGACTTAACCTGACCAGGACGGAGAATCTCCATCGACAGACAGGTTGTTTGTTCTACCCAAGACAATAAACAAGGTTTGGCAGCTTCCAGATCCACTATTGCTAGATGGCTACAGGAAGCCATAGCGAGGGCCTACAGGAGTGGAGGTAACACCTCTCCAGCTAACATCAGAGCCCACTCCACTCGAGCAGTAGCCACATCTTGGGCGGAATGCAACTCAGCGTTGGTCAGAGAGATTTGCCAGGCAGCAACCTGGGAGTCCCCGCACACCTTTCTCAGGTACTACCGGTTAGACACAGGACTAACGGGTAACTCAGAGTTTGGTCGCAGAGTGCTTCAGACAGCATTGATCCCAGTTCCTCCTCCCACCCAGGACATAGTCTAATACTGCTGTACAATCTTCCCATGTGTTGAGACTCAGAGTGCTGTAAGACGGTACGATAGATAATGGTAGTTTACTCACCTGGTAAAGGTGATTATAGGAGCACCTTCTTACAAAACTCTGTATCCCATTGCGGAGGAACATGTGTGTGTGTGTAGATATAGAGATAGAGATATAGAGATAGAGATATAGAGATAGAGATAGAGATAGAGATAGATAGAGTGAGACATCTAAGAATGTATCTGAAACTTTCGCTTTCTAAATGTATACAGTTATAGCACATACATCCCACACAGTCAGTAGCTGTGTAACAGGGTGTCAAATGTTTATAACAACAGTAAGTAGTAAACATTTGTTTTTGACATAACATCACCTCGTTGTGTATTATTCCACCCAGAAAGCAGGGTGTCCTCTGTTTTTTTCTTGGTTGCCTAACAGTTTACTTTCAGGAGAGAAACGAACTTTGGAAGATATCATACTGAGGATTCTGGGAACAGCAAGGATAGGAGAGGGATCGGATTTCGAAATTTTGGGATTCCTTTGTGCATCAGCCTATGAGAAGAGCACTAACTACTCATGTGTTGAGACTGGAGTGCTGTAAGAAGGTGTTCCTATAATCACCTTTACCAGGTGACTAAACTACCATTTTCAGCTACGGTTAATAAAAATATCAGCATACCTGTCAGATCTACTTCTCATGTAACCCCTGTGCTGTACCATACATTTTAATTTTCTTAATCCTAACCCTTACCAGGTCTACACTGCTATTTCTAAGTAAAATGAAATGGCCATCATTTTTTGAGAAAAAATAATTTAAACATTCATAAAATAATCACATGCTGGTAGAATGTAAACATTTTGTCACAAAATAAAAACTGGAACATGCTTAGAATCTGTTACATCGAAAAGGTAGGGTCACATTTTGCCCAGTTTTGTTGCAACTGCTGCTTTAAGAACATCAAGTAATACAGCTGCTGGGATATTATAAGCTATACAACACACTGTAAGTACTAATATGCTTTATTTTGAATGATATTGTTTTGTCCAGAATTTGTCATTTACAGATTATGGTTTGGGTGGCTGTAATTCCCATGCAGCTTTATTTAACCACACTACTTCCTTTCTTACCATCTCAATCATGTTAAGTCAGGAGGACTGTGAAAGTTTCAGGGAATATATCTCCTGAACATATTTTTGCTAAATGTATATCTGTAGGATTTAACTTTGTTTAATAATTCAGTAAAAAATAATTTGAATGAGGACCTCCTTACTACAAGGTCTCTGGTTCCCAATTTACAATTATAGCTGTTTTTCCCCCTGTTCGCTCTACAACATTTTAAAGCTTTTGCATGGTCTCTTCTTTCCCCTTCTTTGTTATGATGTTTTTGTATTATACTATGCAGCTCGTGGGCTGTATCAAGCAGCAAATCTGTCAGACTTTAGACATTTAACTTTTAATGTTGGATAACTCTCCAAATTGTATTGAATATGCTGGTAGATCTCCTTGTTAAATGATGCCCTGTGTAATCCAAGTGCTTATAACAATGTCTGCTGCTCCCAACAGGGAAGATTGCTTTACTGAAACTCAATAAATATAACCTTTTTTAAAAAAGAAAAAAGTGGAAGACAGTAAAGGAGCAATACTTACGAAATCTAGCATGCCACACTACTAAGGTAGTACTTATATACACTCAAAGGAGGGGGTGGAGTACAGAGCACAGACCCCTGGCCTCAGTTGCCAGTAACCCTCCCGAGTGTACACAGGTACTGCCTCAATGGTGCAGTACACCAGAGTGGGTAGCAGTATTCAGAGCAAAAGGAAGTATCGGCATACCAGCACTAAAAATCCCCAGCATGCCTAAGATTTGCTACTCACTCTCTCAGCAAGGAGGGCCACCTTCCATCCAATAAATATGCTCAAATGTGTTACTCATAGAATTAGTAACAGAAAAATACAAAATAAATGTATTCTGAAAAAAACAGAGAAAAGGCACGTCACTAAACCATAGATACCATGGTGGAAAGCAAAGGATGAGGCATTTCCGTGCATCTGTCACTCAGTGTTGATTTACAAAACTGTTGCTTCATTATTCAAAAGTGTAACTTTTTCCAAATCAGATGAGTATTAGAGATGTTGTGAAGTTTTTATTTGCTGACGAGGATGTAGTGAAGTCACAAACTGTAACAAAGACCTCAAGAATTGACCCCACTTCACCAAATCTGAGGAATACAGCAGTGCAGTTTGTAAAACTATGTGCAGTACTTTGCTGGCAAATTAGCTCACCTCATGAAGGAGGAATACCTGGGCAGGTCACATGGTGTGCAAAAGGTTGAAAAGCACTTTGTACAGATATTTTCCAGAGTGTACTCTCAGTGCTGGTAACCATGATTGGAAGTGAAGTGAAGTGAGGTGAGATGGGGAAGGAGGATCATACTTTTGCAGTCAGGATGATGTAGGTTCATATAACACCAATGATTCCAAAAAGTATTCCTCACTAACAAGTAAAGAAGATGGCAAGCTTGGAGTGACTGAAGCTAAGCACACTGGAGTAGGACCACGAGTAAGATGATGACATTCGGAGTGACTGAAACTGCAATATCTATTATTGCTTTTTTATATTAAGATATTTATTTATATATTTATTTGTTTCTGTAATAGTAAGATGAGGAAGGTTGATGTTCAGAGTGACTGAACCAATGCACTGTGGACTAAAACCCTAAGGAGAAACAGGTGGAAGTTTGAAATTACTTCTTCCCGTGAAATTATATAAAAAAAAGTATATGTCATATCTTATTTTTGTTTTCGACAAATATCTTTATCCTCCCTAGTAGACCAGGGCAGCTATCAGTCCTGTCCCTGTGCACGGTGGCCATACCTTACCTCACTCCTGGTCCGCTAGTTCTCCTGAAGAGATCCCCCTGTGGCAGGATGGAAAGGGGTACACATACAGATCACTCTGGGACCTGAGTGGTAGGGCAGATTGCCAAGACACTGGCAGGGCTTCATTTAGCACAGGCCCCTAGATTGTCCTCCTGATTTTTCATCCCTCCCCATTGCTGGGGCATGCACATTGATGCATGCATGTAGTGGCACGCACACACCACAGAAGTCCTGCAGCTCCCTCCCATTCTTGCTACTCCCTAACCATCCTACCCCCGGGCTTCCACCTGGTTGCAGTCACACAGTTGAGCTGTCAGCCTCCTCTCCCTGTGAAAGAAGAGCAGTCCATCCTACTCTCTATCTTTCCCCTCCACCAGCTCCCAGCAACCCTAGACTGCTCCCGATGCCAGGTCACCAGCATTGGGGGGGGGTGTTACCATTGTGCTAGTAGGCTGGCACTTATATTTTTCTTATAATGTAAATTCATATCATTTATGTTATTTTTTATAGTACTGAAATTTGTTTTAATAACTGTAACTCATTAGCATGACACTAGTGATTGTGTGACCTGGATACCATGAAAGAAAGTGAGAGTAACAAAATAAAAAAAAAAATTCCTTAGCCACCATCCAACATGTGTCAGCCCTCAATGCCCAGGAGAGGGGCACTGTACATGGCTGGCATTAAAAGGCAAGGGCTGCATGGCTCCCAGATACATTATGCCAGCAACAGAGCAGCACTTATGGCTTTTTTATCCCCAGTGTAATGGCGGTACCTTGGTATGCAGCCAATGAAGCACACATGCTACATCATGAATTGACATATCAGGTGGCCAACACAGCCACGACTTCACCCTGCCTCCGACAGGATACACAGCTACACAGGATCTGGGCTGGTTTGGTATGGGATACCTATGCAGCCATGGGACACTGTTAGTGCATTCATGGGAGTCAACAGAACACCCGAGATGTGCATAACCCTGCCCTAAGGCTGCATATCAGGGTGCATAGGAATGATTCAGAAAAATGAATAGAACCATTTGGTTGTGTAGTTTATGGCTGCTTTTGGAGATTTTTTTGGACATCATGGAAAAACTGGGTTTGCCCTCAGTATTGGTGTCAAGTGTTTCAAAGCCCTACACAAATAACTGAGAATATTTCTTACTTTAAAAAAGATGGCACTGCCTAAGCACCTATAGTAGTTGCACAACGGGACTGTGGAATCACAGAACTGCACAAATAACTGACTGTTCTTTGGCACAGATCCAAACTATTTTTTATGTAATATTTCTATAAAAAAAAATCATGTCACTTCCAAAATCTCAGATGTGGAGGTCACTGGTCACTCACAATCAGTGATCTGCAGCACAGACCATGTAAATGAAATGCTGCACTGTTAAAATCCTTAATACTTTAAACCCCTCCCCAACACATTCAGCTCCGGTGCCCTCTCCAAATCAGTAGTTAAACTTCAGAAAATATCTGATAACAAGCATTTGTCAATGCCGAACGTTTGCTTACTGGCATTGGCATTGGTAGTGTAGAAGTTACATAGCTGCATAATAGGAATGGCAGCGGGTATAGGGACTGAAGCTAACCCCACCACCACTCTGCAGAGAGTGACAGGCATTGGGGTGTGCCTTTGGGTCATTGGGCATAACGACCATGCCATTTCACCACACCCTACCCTGCAGACACTGACAAGTGTCACGGTGTACCTTGGGGTCTTTGGCCCTTATGCGCACTCCATTCCATCAGGAAATACGGTGAGATGGGTGCAGTATAGGAGAATGGGGTAACGTTTGGGCCCGAAGAGTCCAAGGCACACCTTGATGCCTCTCACTGGCTGCAGGGTGTGGGGGGGGGTGGAATGGTATCAGCATTACAGGCAAGAATCCCAAGTTACACCCCTGATGCCTGTCATTCTCTACAGGGTGGGACGTTATGGCAGAAACCCTAACGCCTCAGGCATTCGTTGGTATTTTCACTCCAAATTTTCAACATGGTTTTTTTGTGACCCCCACCTCATGAACAGTGGCAATATCAGTTTGTTAGCCGAAAACTGCTTTTGCACAGTTACTACGGCATTTGGCCCACAGGTGCAAAAACACATTCCGAACAGGATGTGAAAAATGACAGTGGTACTGTTCATGAGGAGGTGGAAAAAAATGTCAATGTTGAAAATCTGGTGTGAAAATCTTAAAAAAACTGGTGAAGTCACGAGCGTGCATAGAAACTGTGCAACGCACACCCGTAATGTAACTAGTTTGGGGATTTTTTTACAGCAGATTGTTAACACAGGCATTTTGGGACCTCCTATCATGAACAGTGTCAGTGTGATTTTCTTTATCTGTCCCAAACAATGATTTCCCACAGCAACCACACATTTCTGCGCAGAAAGTGTGAAAACACATTTCGGCCATGTGGAAAATGACAGCCATACTGTTCATAAGGAGGTGTGGAAAAATGCCACTGGTGAAAATCTGGACTGAAAACATTACAAATTCATGCACTTATGAGGGTGCATGGAAATAAGTGAATGCTCACTCATAACACAGTCATTTTATGGAGTTTTGTCACCAAATTTTCAACATAGCCATTTTAAGACCTCTGCTCATGACCAGTGTCACTGTGATTTTCTTAATTTGTCCCAAACATTGTTTCGCACACTGACTGTACCATTGTGCACTACATGTGCGGAAACACATTTTGGGTGAGATGAAAATGATAGCTGTACTGCTCATAAGGAAGTGCAGTAAAATGGCACTGTAGAAAAATCTGGTGTGCAAATATTACAAATTCACAAACTTGCCAGTGTATGAGGAACTGCACAACGTGCACCCTAAAACAGTCATTTTGGGAATTTTTCACCAAATTTTCAACATAGCCATTTTAACACCTCTTCTCATGACCAGTGTCACTGTGATTTTCTTAATATGTCCCATACATTGATTTCGCATCAATCGACATGCGCCATTGTGCACTACATGGGTGGAAACACAAAGTAGATTTGAAAATGACAGCTGTACTGCTCATAAGGAGGTGTGGTAAATGGCAATGTTGAAAATCTGGAGGAAAATATTGAAAATTTGTAACTTACGATGCATAGGAACTCTGCAACGCATGCTCATAAAACAGTCATTTTTAGGAATTTTTCCACAAAATTTTCAACATAGCCATTTTAATACCTCTGCTCATAAACAGTGTCACTGTGATTTTCTTAATGTGTTCCGTACATTAATTTCACACACCAACTGCGCCATTGTGCGCTTCGTGGGCGGAAACACATTTTGGGTGAGATGTGAAAAATGACAGCTGTACTGCTCATAAGGAGGTGTGGTAAAATGGCAATGTTGAAAATCTGGAGTGAAAATATTGAAAATTCATGAACTTACGAGCGTGTGTAGGAACTGCGCAACGCACGCTCATAAAACAGTCATTTTTAGGAATTTTTTCACCAAATTTTTTTCATTTTTTATTTCACTTTTTTCCTCCTCCTGGACCCGCCTGCCGCCTTGTCCTTCTGCCTGGTCATGGGCCACCGGCTTCTGCCTTCAAATCGGCCGCTGCCTCCTGATACCCGTGGCTTACCCCCACGGTGGGTGCCCTGCTACACTCCCTCGCGCGCCTGGGCGCACTGTAATTAGGTCGGGGGCCCGGCCTGAAGGCATATAGAAGCCGCGGCGGGCTTCATCCATGACGGCGGGACAGCTCCTCATCCTTTTTCCCTCTCCTAGGGAGGCGGGGTCGTGCAATGACGCCCGCGTCCGCCCCGCCTCCATGCACGCTGAGCGTCGGCAACGCGGAACCCCTGGTCTCCACCAGGGGTCCCACTGCACCGATCACTTCCCACACCCTCCCCCCGGAGTAGGAGAGCTGCCCATTGGACGCCAATCTCAGTTGTGCCCCGCCGGCTCCTCCGACGATCCGGGTCCGCTTCCGAACCCGGTCGCCGCATCGCAAGCGGAAATCCAACCGCTGCGCTGACGGGCCGCCTTCACCAAATTTTCAACATAGCCATTTTAAGACCTCTGCTCATGAACAGTATCACTGTGATTTTCTTAATTCTCCCATACACTGATTTCGCACACCAACTGGCACCATTGTGACTACATGGGCGGAAACATATTTTGGGTGAGAGTGAAAATGACAGCTGTAGTACTCATAAGAAGGTGTGGTAAAATTGCAATGTTGAAAATCTGGAGGAAAAATATTGAAAATTCATCAACTTATGAGCGGTGTAGGAACTGCTCAACACATCAGAAATAGAATCATTTTTGATTTTTCCACCAAATTTTGAAAATAGACTTCTTGAGAGCCCACCTTATGAACATTGGCAGTGTCATTTTGTTAATCAGTCCCAAAAGGTGATTTTGCACAGTGACTGCGAAATCACCCTTTGGGTCCGAATAATGCCACGACAGTGACAGCATTCATGAGAAGGGGTCTCAAAAACCCCACGTTGAAAATTTGGTGCAAAAATTCCAAGAAATGCCCGAGATATGCAGCAAAGTTGAAAAAACCCTATTTATTCCATTATACAGCTTACCGGCATTTCCTCAGTTCACGGTCGGCTTTGAAGAGTGCAGAGCGTGTTCCCGGTCCACCGATGATGCGTCCGGCCGAGCTCCAGGGTAAGTATGGGGTGAGGGGTGTGGGGAGGTAGGTGCAGTGGTGGGTGCGGCTGGGGGATGGAAGCGAGGAGACTGCTAGGAACGCTTTTCTTTACAGGTTTTAGACGACGCGGGACGCTTGCCACACTGGGGTGGGCTCCCAGCATGGCAGCTGGAAAGGCTGTTTGGGGGGACTGGAGCCGACAGGGGATTGGGCACCCCCATTGGCCATAACATGCTTTGCCACACTGGAATGGGCTCCCAGCGTGGCACATGGAAAGCTTTTGGGGGGGGCGTGCAGCCGTGGAGTCGATGGGGGATTGGGCACCCCCATCGGCTATGACAGTTTTTGCCATGCTGGGCTGGGCTCCCAGTGTGGCACCTGGACAGCTGTTGTTGGGGGCGGGGGAGGCGGAGCCGATGGGATTGAGCACCTCACTGCCACACAATGTGTGCGTGGGGGAGTGCATCAGCACGCATTATGCGCGCAGCTTATAGGAGGGAGAGCTCTGCTCACTGGAAGCAGAGCTCTCCCTTCAACTGTATGCCATCTGCATTTTCAGCTGTCATAGACAGCTGGAGCAGTGATTGGCACACTATGACCATGCCTGCAAACACACTGACTGAATTGAAGAGGCTGACACACCTCTGGAAAACTCGGATGATGGCACTATGTTTCTTGCACATGCATGCAAGCAAACATAAAATGTTTTTCAGATCCCTTCTACAAAGTCTCAACACTCAAAATAAGCAAAGATTTCTACTCTACATTAACCGATAATTTCTTCAACCTAACAAGACCAATTTTGTTTAGCATTTAGAAACACATCCCACCTCTTCTGTTATCATTCGCCTGTAACTGTACAAGCATGTGGCACTGCAGGGAACATCCTGCTTCATCATGTAGCAGGTGATCATCCTTTTGACAAAAATCAGTCATGTGACTTGCTTTGATGCAAACTTTACTAATTATAATGCACTTCGCCAGCAAGATTTTGCCAGCACAAGATTAGACATACTGTAGTTCTAGCCCTCCCTCCACCACGACCAACACTCTGCACTAAGATTACATGTCAGGTGTGGCAGACAGACTTCGCCCATCACTAATGCGATATGTACTGTAAAAATGCAATAATGCAGCATCTGAAGCAGACAGAACTATATGGAGGTTGTCATAGGTGTCTCAGCACCAGTGTCCAGCACATCTGCTAAGCAAGTGTAACCTGCCAGTAAGAGTATATATATATATATATCAACATGATGATAAAACACATCAGCACACCTAATAGGAATCATAGCACTATCGCACACAGAAACTGAGGGACATGCCAGCACTGAAAATATCCAGTGTGCCAGAATTTCCTACAGCCCATACTGCACTGCACTTGAGTTTTAAAATTGGCAAAAACACATTAGGGACTTTCCACTGTCCTACAGCAGTTTGAGGTCTGGATGCTGGCCACAGTAGTGACACATCTGTATGGTTTCAACATGCTTATATTTTAATTTCATATCAACATTTTTTTAGGAGTGCAAGTCCTGTCTACCATCAAACTGGCAAGCATTTCTAATGACAGCAAGGCACCAAGCATCACTGAAATGATTCTCAAAAAGATATTTCCAACGTCCAGCTAAAAAAAAAAAATCATAGTTTGCACCAGCAGAACTCAGTTACACAAAATTCCTCTACAAAATGTGTATGTCAAGATTTACTATTTTTTTATTTCTGAAGGTATTTTCATGGAAACAGGATAGACTGTATTAGTTCACATGGCTTATACAGTGGAAAGTCATAATCCTCTACGTATGACTTCAAAACCAGTTGCCACAGACATGATTCTGATGTTACAAACTGAGAATTATGACTTCAGGGGAGGTAAACAGAGCAGAAAGGGAAGTGGTTGTAAGGGGCAAAGAGCATGTTTGCAAATATCTTCAGTAATGGAAAGTCACTAAATGGTTTAATCTTATGAATCCTGACAATGCCAGATGTCATTTATTTGCTGAAAATTGTAAAAACACTTTCACAAAAACCTAGCAGTTGAATATCAAACAAGACTAGTGAAATGGTATGCTCATTTAACAAAAATAAATAAAATTGTCAGGATTCAAACTGGTAGCAGCCCCTGGACAGATTTTGTTAGATTTTATATCAGGCTAGTAAAGATTTATAAACACTAGCCCTGCTGGTATATATTGGAGAAAGAGGTAACATGTCAGTATATGTAACAGTTGGGCAGGGGGAATGTCCATGGGGTCAGTTTATTTTTCCACCCAGTAGCCCACCTGGCTATGTGCTCCAAATGTTAATTTCTACTCCTGTTTGTATAACAGTTTATAGGAGCTAGAATCTAAATGCGCCCAGCCAAGTGGCCCTGGCTGTTAGTACACTGCACTATAGTGCAGCAGAGACCCAGCATCAAATTCAATCCCAGCTCCTATGCTCCTAGCCAGTGCAGTAGTCAGCATTCTGTGGGAGCAGCCTACTCAGACTCTCTGGAAAAGGCTGCTGGCACTACCTCCTTGTGCACCCACTGGTGGATTGCAAGAGCATGACATAGTGAGTGACCATACAACATCTGCTACCTCTCTCAAGCTGGTGTGCTTGTGGCATTGATGTACAGCATTATGGGTGATGGAAGGATATTCAAAATAGGAACAAAATCTTTGTCAGATGTGCCTGATGGCCAGCCTCTTGCAGTATGCCACTGTCCTGACTCCTCCTCCTATGCCCCCATCAGTATCATAGTAGACATTTATAAATCACTAATGTGACACAAGGGCACAATTTGAAGACAGAGGTGGAACGCTCAAAGGTAATGTAAGGAAGTCTTTTTTCACAGAAAGGGTTGTAAATGCGTGGGACAGCCTTCCTGAGGAGGTAGTGGACTCAAAAACAGTGGGGGAATTCAAGAATGCATGGAACAGACATAAGGCAATTCTAGTGGGGAGTAGGAGGAAGTGGACTGTTGGTTAACTAGGATCTGCAGCCTATGCATTAGGTAGGGAAATGGGCAGACTAGGTGGGCCAACTGGTCCTTATCTGCCATCAAATTCTGTTTCTATGTTTCTGTTTCAGCTAGTCAGACACAGTGCCACTGTACATCTTATATTGTGTACAGTGTGCTCTTGTGCTGAAGTATTAGGGGAGTGCTGCACTTCAGTGCTAGGGATGAGGATGGCACAAGTAAATTTAAAAAAGTCTCTAACCCTATTATAAATCACTCAAGCTAAACTCCAGTGATTTATAAGTTAAATGGAACCCAAGGGGTGTCTCTTATGGCATGAAAGATATCTCTCATGAGGTTTGGGCAGATAGAACCACTCAGCTTCAGTTTGGAGTTCTCTTGCCCAAACCTCATGCTCAGTGTCTCTTTTACCATAGGAGACACCTCTCAGAGGCCTTATTAAGTATACATTTTCTCCCAGATCGCTATCCCACCCAATTCGGGAGCTGTGCTAGAGGGGGCAGGTTCTGCGGTTTCAGCATTGGAGGTCTGCCATAGAAGTCTGCAGGAAAATCAGTGACCGATGGATGAAACTGGGACAGGAGAGGCCAGATGGAACAAGCTGGCTTGCCTATCGATGGGTGTGAGGATAAAATTGTAAATTAACACAAAACTGAATTGTCAGCCTGCGGGTGCAGTGATAGTGCTACCGCTTGCAGGGCCAATATGCCGGGTTCAGAATGAGCCAGTAGCATCTGAGGATTGGCTGGAGAGAAGGACTAAATGTCTGTTCACCTGCTCTTCTCCAGAAAGGGAAGGTTACAGAGCCCAGCATTTGCCTGGCCCCTAGTAGTGGCAAGAGGTGAGGGAGTTCAGGACTGCTAGACTCAGGTGCCGAGGAGTGGTGGTCATCGACATGCTAGGTGCAGAAGCAGGCATGGTAAACTTCTGAACACATGCTCCTCCTGGGAACCGGGAAACAAGTGCAACACTGCCAACTGAGAGGGTGATACTGCATCATGCCCTCAAATCCATATCCAGGCCCCACCTGTGTGACCCTTGATCTCCATGCCTTCACCTCCACTACAGTGGATGACCAGATTGTGTGAGGTGTTGTTGAGGAGTAGCAAGCAACCCCATCTCAGGAACGTGGCAAACCAATGGAGAACTTCCAATTGTGGTGTACTATAGATAGGTCAGGATACCAGTGATCCAGGTAGGGGCAGGAAGGACAGGAGGCACTGGTATCAGCAAAAAGAGTTCCCAGTTGGCAGAAACAAAGGAGGATAAACTTAATAGAAAACCAGAAAACTGAATGTAGGGCTATCACTTTTCTCCTCTAATATGGAGGAATTCCTAGACCAGTTTAATGTTTATAAAGTGATTTTTCCTTGACTGTCCCTTGCATAACATTATTTTCTACGGAATATGGATTGTTGTGTTTTCCTGTATAAGCAATACAGATCTATAGTAATGATATCCATACCTCTCAACCTTACTATATGTCACTGAAAAGTAGACACTGACACTGAAAATGTGGGACACATTATCAGTAGGACTGTAATTAATTCACAGTAAAAAGTGCCAATTTCATGGCCAGTTCACGGTGTGAATTGTATTTTTCACGATGAAGCACAGTATCAATAGTGTCCCAATTATATCCTAGTCTGACTAGGGTATATAATTAGGAGAGCTGATAAGAGCCTTGTCTCAAGTTTCCTGTGTTCTAATGTGCCTTCCGAGGGTTGCAGGGTCTGTCAGTAGCTTGAGTAGTAGGGAGAAAAGTAGTGACAGTGGGTCTCGATATGCAGGCATGCGCAGTACTGAGATCCGCTGTCATTAAGACAGATCTGCCTTCTAGTTACCTGCAGTGTACTGCCTGAGTTGCGGATCTGCTCTGCTGTATCTGAGCTATTTTCCGATGGTGCCCTCAGTCCAGCACGGAGCTATGCAGGCTATTTGTGGCAGGAGTCTGTTCTTCTTCTACTGCTGAAAGACAAGCATCCCCATGTTAATGTTCCCAGCAGCGTGGAGAAAGGTAGTGACAGCGGGTATCGCTATGTAGGTATGTGTCAGTAGTGGACCCGCTGTCACTTTGTTAACGAGCGTCCATCTCTCTCTTGCTAAAAGAATTTAAAAGGGGAGATGCATGCAGCAATACTGCTTCCCGGGAGACAGACCATCACCAATAAGCTGTTTAGCAGACCGGTTCTCAGGTACAACTATGAAAATAAACAAATAAGGGTGAGTTGAGGATTTTCATGGGGGACCACCAGTTTCACGGTAATCGTGAAATCCGTGACCTCCGTGAAAAACTTACAGCCCTAATTATCAGTCATGAAGGTGCAAGCTCAGAACACTATGGAAACCAGTGAAGATTAATTTTGCTTGAACATCTCAGACTATTTTCTGAATTTCTGTTTAAATGTCTGAGCCTAGGATACTTTCTCTGCGTGGATAGCAAAGCAATTTTAAGTGGTAAATGATGAATGTCCCTCATAATGTGGGACAGTTGAGAGGTCCAGTATAATAATCTCCCAATGTTGTTCCATTTTCCTGTTAAACACAAAACTCCCACCTCCTGTCTGTCTGGGAGCCAGTTACAAACCCGCGGTCAATCATTGTTATGCTGCAGCAAAATCCAACCTTGCTCCAGCTGTAATTTCACTAGCAAAACCCAGACTGTTGAGCTGACTCGGGGGTCAGGCTGCAGGGCTCAAGCCCCCCCTCTAAAAATTATTACTGAATGCCCCTGGACCCCCTGAGGCCTTGACCTATTAAGTACCCCCACCCCACTCACTCAGAATATAAATTACCCCCGTGCAAAGCAATACTCTCCTGCTGCCAGATGTCACTGACTGTCAAAAGGACTCCACGTATTCACCTCTACAAAAACTTGCTTTACAAAAAGGCATTGAGAAATCCGTGTAATCCAAGGAAATTAGAACAAAATGTACTTCTCCAGTCCGTTGCAACATTTAAACTAAGGGGTCTTCATGCGGTTTGTGGCACGTTGCTCCCATCCTGAGCTGTCACTTTAAGAGCCAGCATGGTTATTATAAAACACAAACACTTCTTGATCTCCACCGAGCCTCGACGGTGAGCCACAGATCCGCTGCTTGGGAGGACTACTGTCCCGAGGAGGCAGCTGGGTGAGGGATGCTTCTGCTGTAGTTGGTGTGATGGTGGCAGAACTGGGGGTTTCACCTCTACTGTAGACGTGTACCAGTTTTTCCTACAGTCAGCTGAGTGACCCAGGTGCCCCCGCAGTAGGAAGTCAGTCACAGGGTAGTAGTGTAATGGAGGCTCTTTCCGTGCCTTATCACTGACGGCTAGGGAAAGAGGCTGAGCAGGAAGGTGAAACAGAGCCAACAGGCTTTCCATTCCTGTCTCAAACTTTTCATCTGTTGCATAGAAGGAAAAGTAGAAACTGAAATGCGAAGGCTGTTGGGGAACGGGAGAGAGCGCCCATATCTGATCGTGCTCACTGAAGCAGCTCTCTCCTTTCAAGTGTACTGCACTGCATTTTCAACTGCTGTCATAGACAGCTGCAGCATTCATTGGTGAACTGTGGCCACGCCTGCAAACACAGTGAGGGAATTGGAAGACAGGGTGCCACACCTCCAGAAGTTCGGATGATGGCACTATGTTTCTTGCACATGCGTGCAAGCAAACATAAAAATGGACCAATTAGGCCCACCGGCAAAAAAGGGTGAGCACTATAACTGTGCACTCCTTTCTCTCGCACTGGGCCCACTGTATACCAACTGTGACTCCTTTTTATTCTAACTGCTAGCCTTACAACTTGCTGCCTGGAGCGATACATATTGTAATACCTGTTTTTGGTATTGTTGTCTTACAATGTCCCTGTGTTCTGGTCACTTTATATTAACTCTTCACTACTATTTGCCTGATGAAATCTGATGCTTGTAAAGTCCCTCTTGTGCTAATTCTATGTAATGTAATCCTCCACTTGTATTTGCCTGATGTTCATCTATGTACCTTGTAATGTACCTTTAGGTCTCCCGGTCGCACTTGAAAATAGGCACTTGGCTGTCTAGTGTGCTTACCGGTTAACAAAAGCAAATAAAATAAAATAAATTTAGTGGTTGTGAAAAGTGAGGGACTGCCAGCACTGGAGACAGAAGGCCTCTGTTTAACCACAGGGCAGGTACAGTGTGGGGCAGGTACAGTTCAGGCTTCCCCACACTGTTCAGCATTTAGTGCTGGTGATAGGTGACAGACTGCCAGCGCTGGAGAAAAGCCTCTCTTTCTCTGCAGGGCCACGTACAGTGTGGACATTTACAGTTCAGGCTTCCTGAAACTGTGAGGTATTTAGTGTTGGTGAGAGGTGAGAGACTGACAGCACTGGAGAGTGACGCCCTTTGTTTATCTGCAGGCCAGGTACAGTGTGGACAGGTACAGGTCAGGGCTTCCCACGCCGAGGTATTTAATGATGGTCAAAGGTGGGAGACAGCCAGCACTAAAGCTGAATCTTTCTGTTTATCTGCTGGGCTAGGTACAGTGTGGACAGGTACAGTTCAGCCTTCCCACTCTGTAAGGTATTTAGTGCTGGTGACAGGTGAGAGGTTGACAGCACTCGAGACTAAAGCCCTTTGTTTATCTACAGGGCCAGGTACAGGGTGGACAGGTACAGTTCAGGCTTCCCACACTGTGAGGTATGCAGCACTGGTGAAAGGTGAGAGACTGACAGCACTTTACACTGAAGCCCTCTGTTTATCTGCAGGGTCAGGTACAGTGTAGACAGCTACAGTTGAGGCTTCCCCACAGTGTGAGTTTTTTAGTAGTGGTGAAAGACGAGGGACTGCCAGCACTGGAGACTGAAGACCTCTGTTTATCCACAGGGCAGGTATAGTTTAGGGTTCCCCACATGGGGAGGCATTTAGTGCTGGCGAAAGGTGAGAGACTGACAGCACTGGAGACTGAAGCCGTCTGTTTATCCGCAGAGCCAGGTACAGTGTTGACAGGTACAGTTCAGACTTCCCCACACTGTGAGGCATTTAGTGGTGGTGAAAGACAAGGGACTGCCAGCACTGGAGACTGAAGACCTCTGTTTATCCACAGGGCAGGTACAGTGTAGGGCGGTATAGTTTAGGGTTTCCCATATGGGGAGGCATTTAGTGCTGGCGAAAGGTGAGAGACTGACAGCACTGGAGACTGAAGCGCCTGTTTATCCAGGAGAGCCAGGTACAGTGTTGACAGGTACGGTTCAGACTTCCCAAACTGTGAGGCATTTAGTGGTGGTGAAAGGTGAGAGAGTGCTCTGCTCTGGAGAGTAAAGACCTCTGTTTATCTGCAGGGCCAGGTACACTGTGGACAGATACAATTCAGGCTTCCCCAAACTGTGAGATATTTAGTGCTGGTGAAAGGTGAGACTGCCAGCACTGGAGACTGACGCCCTCTGTGTATCTGCAGGGTCAGAGGCAGTGTGGACATGTACAGTTCAGACTTTCCCACGCTGCGGGGTACTTACTGCTGTTGAAAGGTGAGAGAGATTGACAGCACAGGAGAGTGAACCAACTGTTTATTGGCAGGTCCAGGTATACTGTGGACACGTACAGTTCAGGCTTCCCTACACTGTGAGGTATTTAGTACTGATGACAGATGAGAGACTGGTAGCAATGGAGACTGAGGCCCTGCGTTTATCTGCAGGGCCAGGTACAGTGTGGACAGGTACAGTTCAGACTTCCCCACACTGTGAGGTATTTAGTGCTGCTGCTGAAAGGTGAGAGACTGCCAGCACTGGAGACTGAAACCCTCTGTTTATCTGCGGGCTCAGGTACAGTGTGGACAGCTACAGTTCAGGCTTCCCCATATGGTGAGGTATTTAGTACTGGTGAAAGGTGAGATACTGCCTGTACTGAGACTGAAGCCTCTGTTTATCTGCAGGGCCAGGTACAGTGTGGACAGGTACAGTTCAGGCTTCTTCACACTGGGAGATATTTAGTGCTGGTCAAAGGTGAGAGACAGACAGAACTGGAGACTACAGCCCTCTATTTATCTGCAGGGCCAGGTACAGTGTGGACAAGTACAGTTCAGGCATCCCCACACTGTGAGGTATTCAGTGCTAGTGAAAGGTGAGAGACTGACAGTACTTTACACTGAAGCCCTCTGTTTATCTGTAGGGTCAGGTACAGTGTGGACAGGTACAGTTCAGGCTAAACAAACTGTGAAGTATTTAGTGCTGGTGAAATGTGAGAGGCTGACAGCACTGGAGACTGAAGATCTCAGTTTATCTGCAGAGCCAGGTACACCGTGGCCAGATACAGTCCATGCTTCCACACTGTGAGGTATTTAGTACTGGTGACAGATGAGAGACTACTAGCACTGGAATTGAAGCCTTCTGTTTATCTGCAGGGCCAGGTACACTGTGGACAGGTGCAGTTCAGGCATTCCCACACTGTGAGGTTCCTCAGTGCTGTTGAAAGGTGAGACATTGACAGCACAGGAGACTGAAGACAACTGTTTATCAGCAGGGCCAGGTATACTGTGGACACATACAGTTCAGGCTTCCCTACACTGTGAGGTATTTAGTACTGATGACAGATGAGAGACTGGTAGCAATGGAGACTGAAGCCCTGCGTTTATCTGCAGGGCCAGGTACAGTGTGGAGAGGACAGGACAGGCTTCCCACACTGTGAGGTATTTAGTGCCGGTCAGCGTGAGAGACAGCCGCACTGGAAACTGACACTTCTGTTGATCTCCTGCTAGGTACAGTGTGGACAGGCACAATTCAGCCTTCCCACACTGTAAGGTATTTAGTGGTGGCTAAACACGAAGGATTGACAGCACTGGAGACTACAACCTCTGTTTATCTGGAGAGGCCAGGTACAACGTGGACAAGTACAGTTCAGGCATTCCCACACTGTGAGGTACTCAGTGCTGGTGAAAAGTGAGAGACTGACAGCACTTTACACTGAAGCCTTCTATTTATCTGCAGGGCCAGGTACACTGTGGACAGGTGCAGTTCAGACTTTCCCACGCTGCGGGGTACTTAGTTCTGTTGAAAGGTGAGAGATTGACAGCACAGGAGACTGAAGCCAACTGTTTACTGGCAGGGCCAGGTATACTGTGGACACGTACAGTTCAGGCTTCCTGCACTGTAGGGTATTTAGTACTGATGACAGATGAGAGACTGGTAGCAATGGAGACTGAAGCCCTGCGTCTATCTGCAGGGCCAGGTACAGTGTGGAAGGTACAGTTCAGACTTTCCTACACTGCAGGGTACTTAGTGCTGGTGAAAGGTGAGAGACTGACAGCACTGGAGACTGAAGCCGTCTGCTTATCTGTAGGACCAGGTACAGTGTGGACAGGTACAGTTCAGGCTTCCCCACACTGTGAGATATTTAGTGGTTGTGAAAACTGAGGAACTGCCAACACTGGAGACTGAAAGCTTCTGTTTATCCGCAGGGCAGGTACAGTGTGGACAGGTACAGTTCAGGCTTCCCCACACTGTGAGCCATTTAGTGCTGGTGATAGGTGAGACTGCCAGCACTGGAGACTGAAGCCCTTTGTTTATCTGCAGGGCCAGGTACAGTGTGGACAGGTACAGGACAGGCTTCCCCACACTGTGAGGTATTTAGTGCCGGTCAAATGTGAGAGACAGTCGGCACTGGAAACTGATGCTTTCTGTTGATCTGCTGGGCTAGGTACAGTGTGGACAGGTACAGTTCAGCCTTCCCCACACTGTAAGGTATTTAATGGTGGTGAAACGCGAAGGATTGACAGCACTGGAGACTACAACCCTCTGTTTATCTGCAGGGCCAGGTACAGTGTGGACAAGTACAGTTCAGGCATCCCCATACTGTGAGGTATTCAGTGCTGGGGGAAAGGTTAGAGACTGACAGCACTTTACACTGAATCCCTCTGTTTATCTGCAGGGTCAGGTACAGTGTGGGCAACTACAGTTTAGGCTTCCCCACACTGTGAGGCATTTAGTGGTGCTGAAAGACCAGGGACTGCTAGCACTGGAGACTGAACGCCTCTGTTTATCTACAGGGCAGGTACAGTGTAGGGCAGGTACAGTTCAGGTTTCCCCATATTGTGAAGCATTTAGTGCTGGCAAAGACGAGACTGACAGCACTGAAGACTGAAGCCATCTGTTTATCTGCAAGGCCAGGTACACTGTGGACAGGTACTGTTCAGACTTTCCCACGCTTGCAGGATACTTAGTGCTGGTGAAAGGTGAGAGACTGCCTGCACTGGAGACTGAAGCCCTCTGTTTATCTGCGGGGCCAGGTACAGTGTGGACAGGTACAGTTCAGGCTTCCCCAAACTGTGAAGTATTTAGTGTTGGTCAAAGGTGAGAGACAGGCAGCACTGGAAACTGAACCTTTCTGGTTATCTGCTGGGCTAGGTACAGTGTGAATAGGTACAGTTCAGCCTTCCCCACACTGCAAGGTATTTAGTGCTGGTGAAATGTGAGAGACTGACAGCACTGGGGACTACAGCCCTCTATTTATCTGCAGGGCCAGGTACAGTGTGGTCAAGTACAGTTCAGGCATCCCCACACTGTGAGGTATTCAGTGCTGGTGAAAGGTGAGAGACTGACAGTACTTTACACTGAAGCCTTCTGTTTATCTGTAGGGTCAGTTACAGTGTGGACAGGTACAGTTCAGGCTAAACAAACTCTGAAGTATTTAGTGCTGGTGAAATGTGAGAGGCTGACAGCACTGGAGACTGAAGATCTCAGTTTATCTGCAGAGCCAGGTACACCGTGGCCAGGTACAGTCCATGCTTCCCCACACTGTGAGGTATTTAGTATTGGTGACAGATGGGAGACTGCTAGCACTGGAGACTGAAACCTTCTGTTTATCTGCAGGGCCAGGTACACTGTGGACAGGTGCAGTTCAGACTTTCCCCCGCTGCGGGGTACTTAGTGCTGGAGAAAGGTGAGAGACTGACAGCACTGGAGACTGAAGCCATCTGTTTATCTGTAGGACCAGGTACAGTGTGGACAGGTACAGTTCAGACTTCCCCACATTGTGAGGTATTTAGTGGTTGTGAAAACTGAGGAACTGCCATCACTGGAGACTGAAGCCGTCTGTTTATCTGTAGGACCAGGTACAGTGTGGACAGGTACAGTTCAGGCTTCCTCAACTGTGAGATATTTAGTGTTGGTGAGAGGTGAGAGACTGACAGCACTGGAGAGTGAAGCTCTTTGTTTATCTGCAGGCCAGGTACAGTGTGGACAGGTACAAGACAGCCTTCCCCACACTGTGAGGTATTCAGTGCTGGGGAAAGGTTAGAGACTGACAGCACTTTACACTGAAGCCCTCTGTTTATCTGCAAGGTCAGGTACAGTGTGGACTGCTACAGTTTAGGCTTCCCCACACTGTGAGGCATTTAGTGGTGGTGAAAGACGAGGGACTGCCAGCACTGGAGACTGAAGGCCTCTGTTTATCTACAGAGCAGGTACAGTGTAGGGCAGGTACAGTTCAGGTTTCCCCATTCTGTGAAGCATTTAGTGCTGGCAAAAGACGAGAGACTGACAGCACTGGAGACTGAAGCCGTCTGTTTATCCGCAGGGCCAGGTAGAGTTTGGACAGGTACAGTTCGGGCTTCCTCACACTGTGAGGTATTTAGTGCTGCTGGTGAAAGGTGAGAGACTCCCAGCACTGGAGACTTTAGCCCTCTGTTTATCTGCAGGGCCAGGTACACTGTGGACAGGGACAATTCAGGCTTCTCCACACTGTATGGTATTTAGTGCTGGTGAAAGGTGAGAGACTGACAGCACTGCAGACTGAAGCCCTCTGTTTATCTGCAGTGCCAGGTACAGTGTGGACAGGTAGAGTTCAGACTTCTCCACACTGTGAGGTATTTAGTATTGTTGAGAGGTGAGAGACTGACAGCACTGGAGACTGAAGCCTTCTGTTTATCTGCAGGGCCAGATACAGTTTGGACAGGTACAATTCAGGCTTCACCACACTGTGGGGTAATCAGTGCTGGTGAAAGGTGAGAGATTGACAGCACTGGAGACTGAAGCCATCTGTTTATCTGCAGGGCCAGGTATACCGTGGACATGTACAGTTTCTGCTTCCCCACACGGAGAGGTATTTAGTGCTGGTGACAGATGATTGACTGCTAGCAATGGAGGCTGAAGCCCTCTATTTATCTGCAGGGCTAGGTATAGTGTGGACGGGTACAGTTCAGACTTTCCCACACTGCGGGGTAGTTAGTGCTGGTGAAAGGTGAGAGATTGACAGCACTGGAGACTGATGCTATCTGTTGATCTGCGGGACCAGGTAAAATGTGGACAGGTACAGTTCAGGCTTCCACACTGTGAGGTATTTAGTACTGGTGAAAGGTGAGAGACTGACAGCACTGGTAACTAAAGCCCTCTCTTTGTCTGCACTGCCTGTTACAGTGTGGAGAGGTGCTGTTGAGGCTTCCCCACACTGTGGGGTATTTAGTGCTGGTGAAAGGTGAGAGACTTCCAGCATTGGAGAATGAAGCCCTCTGTTTATCTGCAGGGCCGGGTAGAGTGTGGACAGATGTAACCCCTAGGTGGTGCTATCCCAAGGGCTACTACCCCTGCCTGTTTGGCTAGTAGCAGGTTAAGGGGCCTGAGTTCTGAAATGGGTGCCTCCACCCGGAGGTCAGGGTTGGTAGTGGTCAAACTAACCTGGGCACAGCCCTCCAGGACACTGTAACACCCCTCTTTCCTTACTAGTGGCCAGAAATACACAATAATTACTTTCACAATACCCTGATACACCACACAAGTACCCACACTGTTTGAACTTACAACCAGGGCTTTCCTCTAGCTTGGCCCTAGGGAACCCCAGGGAACTTGGGGCTAGAGGGGGCAGGGGCACCATGGTGAGAGGGAAAGACAAGTAACCTGGAATTGCTGTCAAACACAATTTGGGCAGTGAGCTTGGTGAGACATAAACACCTTTGTGCACCACATTGAAAGGCAAATCCACTGGCCTCCCTTGAGAATCATAACTGAGGCGTACTACTGGCTTGACAGCTTGGCCAGTCTTTCTGAGGGGGACAACTACAGTCTCTGTACTCTCAGCACTGATATGGGGTGTCTCTGCCTGAGCGGGAATGTTCAAACTTGGGGCACTGTCAGCTGTTTGCTCTGTAGGCTCTGTTTCTACAACACTTGACTCATTTTCCGAAGTCTCAGGCACAATCAAGCTTTGAGGCACTGAAGGGGGGTGGTCAGCACTCTCATAGTGTTCTTCAAGTTCTGGTATGTCACCAGAAAGACTCAAACCCTCAGCCCCTTCTTCAGGCAAACCATACAATTCCACAATGCACAGAGACTCAACATCTTCAGATGTGATACTTTCACTTCACTTTCTGGGAGCATTGGCTCCAAGGATGAAGCTGGGGTAAGGCAGTCCAGAAGGCCCAGCTTCATCACTACAATTATCAGGAGTTACCTCAAACAGCTGAGCTCAGTTCGTAAGAGGGTAATAGGCATGGTGTATTCACTTTCGTCAGAAGTGGACTTGACAGTCAGTATCATTCTGGGCCTGCTGTGGAGGAAACCTTAAATCTATGACCACTGGGGTACGTTGACTCTGTCTCTTTCTAGCAGCAGCACGAGTCACCGGCCCGGGGGCTCAATTTCTGGGGGTTCAGCCTCAATCATGACTTGGCTGATAGGTAGCAAGTGGTTACGGTGCATGGTCTTGACAGCTTTGGAGCTCTTCTCTTGGGGCACCTTGTATACAAGTAAATCATCCAACTTTCCAACTACTACATGGGGAAGATGGTGCCACCAATCAGCAATTTTGTGTTTACCATGCAGACTCAAATTGCGTAACAACACACAGTCTCCAGGTCAAAGCTCTTGAACCTTTACTTTTTTATCATGCCTCTCTTTGTTGGCTAGATTTCTCTTGGCGGCCATTGTCTGGGCCAGTTGATGGGCATGGTTCAATTGAGCTTTCACTTTTTATACATATTGCAAGTAGTTTTCGGCCCGGACCCCATCTGGAGAGATCCCAAAACAGACATCAACTGGTAGCTGGGCCTCTCTACCTGAACATGAGGCAGTAGGGGGAGAACACAGTAGCTTCATTTTTCGTGCAGTTGTATGCATGTACCAAGGTGCTAATCTGCTTACTCCATATATGCTTGTCTTTTGGGTGGAGGGTGCCCAGCATGTCTAGAAGGGTGCGGTTAAAATGTCTAGTTGAGGGTCTCCCTGCGGGTGATAGGGGGTGGTTCTTGACTTTCACACACCCCATAGAGACAGCATTTCTTTGATTAGTCGACTGGAGAAGGGTTCATATGATCCTGCTCCACAAGAGTGGTAGCAGGAGGAGGCAGGGAACTACAGACCAGTCAGTCTTACCTCAGTAGTGGGCAAGATTATGGAGGCACTCCTTAAGCAAAGGACAGTGCAACACCTGGAATCCATAGGCGCACAGGATCCAAGACAGCATGGGTTTACAAAAGGAAGGTCCTGTCAAACTAATCTCATAGATTTTTTTGACTGGGTAACCAGAGTGGTGGACCAAGGGGGAGCAGTTGATGTCGCCTACCTTGACTTCAGCAAAGCTTTCAACACTGTTCCACATAGAAGATTGATAAATAAGCTGGATAGACTCAGGGTGGGTCAGAAGTTGGTCAACTGGATGGTACACTGGTTGACCGGCAGAAAACAGAGAGTGGTGGTAAATGGTATGCAGTCAGAAGAGATGCAAGTCACAAGTGGGGTACCTCAGGGATCAGTTCTGGGGCCAGTCCTCTTCAATATCTTCATTAGTGACATTGTGGATGGACTAGAGGGTAAGGCTTGTCTGTTTGCAGAAGACACCAAGATCTGCAACAGAGTAGATGATCCAGATGGGGTGGGCAGAATGAGAAGAAATCTGGATAAACTAGCAAAATGGTCAGAAGAGTGGCAACTGGGATTTAATCCAAAGAAGTGCAAGATCATGCACATAGGAAAGAGAAACCCTGAAGCCACCTATAGGCTGGGAGAGGAGTTGCTGGCAGTCACAAAGGAAGAAAGAGACTTGGGCATCATCATCACTGATGACCTGAAATCATCAAGCAGACCTCTAAAGCAGTAGGTAAGGCTAGGGGATGTTAGGGGTGTATTAGTAGGGTATCAAAAGTCGTAAGAGGAGGTAATAACCCCTTTTACAAGACACTGGTTAGGCCCCATCTGGAGTACTGCGTGCAGTATTGGAGGCCACATCTTCACAGGACATTAACCAAATTGAGGCAGTCCAGAAGGGCAACCAAAACAGAGAGGGACTGCATCAGAAGACATATGAGGACAGATTAACGGAGCTCAATATGTATACCCTTGAGCAAAGGAGGGAGAGAGGTGATATGATCGAAACCTTCAAACACCTTAAGGGCATTAACAAGGTCAAAGAGTCTAACATGTTTAAATATAAGAAAAATAGCAAGACAAGAGGACACAGCATGAAATTAGAGGGAGGTTGATTAAGGGGGAATGTGAGAAAATTCTTTTACACAGAAAGAGTGGTGGATGCATGGAACGGCCTACCTCAGGAAGTGGTGGCTATGAATACAGTGCAGTGCTTCAAACAGGCATGGGATAGGCATAAAGGAGCAATACAGATGAGTATGAACAGATAGGTCACTGACAGAGCAAAGGCCGATGGCACACTTATAAGGTAGAAAAAGAAATGGGCAGACTGGATGGGCCTTGCAGTCCTTATCTGCCATCAACCTCTATGTTTCTAAAGTCTCTGCCCTGGTCAGAGTGGATCTGATGGGGGGCACAATAGTGGATGAAGGCATTTTCCACTAGCACCTTGGCCATGGTAGATGCCTTTTGATCTTTGGTGGGAAAAGCTTGTCCCTACCATGTGAAATGATCCGTAACCACTGACACATTGCCAGTGTTCTGCTGATCAAGTTCTAAACATAAGAAGTCTATGCAGACTAGTTCCATGGGGGTGCTGGTATTAATATTAACAAGGGGGGCAGCCCTCTGAGGCAGGGCTTTTCTTTGCGGGCAGTGACTACAAGTCTTTACATGGTGCTCAACATCGGCCTGCATTTTGGGCCAGTAGAAGCGAGATCGTACCAGATCAAGGGTTCTGTCAATACCGAGGTGCCCCATGTGATCATGGAAGGACCTCAGCACCAAATCTTTAAAAGCCGTGGGCAGGAACAATTGTTGCCTGTCTACTTTGCCACCACGATCCACTGTCTCTCTATACAACAACTGATTGAGCAACTTTAATAAGGGGCCTTCTTTAAACAACAAAGCAGTTCACAAGTCAGTGGAACGTAACTTAGACACATCTTTCCCTGAACGCAGGGCATCAAGAGCTGGCCAAATCATAGGATCTTGGGACTGAGCCCACTGAATGCTGTCATTGTCAAATTGAGGTAGTGCACTAACATCTAACATCATAGCCCTCGAGCACCCAGGGACCGGAGGGGCTCCGAGCCGCCAGCGGGCGGGCGGCGACCGACAAGCTGACCAGGGAACCAGGAGGCCGGGAGAAGCAGGCAGAAAGGTACGGGCAAAGCCGCAAAATTTTTGCCCCGCCCCTCCCTCTCGGGTTGATTCTTTTTATACACCTTTTCCCACCATTTCTCTAATCCACGCCCATAGCTATTTCTCTTCCTCTACTTTAACCCCTACCTTCCCTCCACAATGTTATTTTGCTTCCTTTTGCTTCTGAGCCTCTCATCTTCCTCAATCCCAAATGACAATTATGATATACCCCATGCCATGGTGATTAAGGCAGTGAATATGGCCTGCCCACCCCTGCCATCCCCAGTGGACACCCACCAATTCCTTATTTATATTCTGCCATTTTTGCACTGCAATCCCTGAGGTATCCCACAAAAAGGCTCTCTATCCTTACATCACTCCTCAAGTGCCTTGCATCCATTTTGGCATTAAATTAACCCACTATGCCTGTCCATCAGATTATTACTTTGTGATAAATTCCACACCCATATAACAGGACCCTCACCCATTACACAGTGGTTCCCCAAGAAGAGGAGGAAATGCTCTGATCACTCCTATCCCTATCATTTGGTGCCCTCCTCAAACTAATCTTCTTCCTTCTGATCAGTATTGGTACTATTGAAATCAATCCTGGCCCACTGAAAGTTTTTTATCCCCATCTGATCTAACCTCCATAAATGGCCTAAGTTTCCTTCACTTCAATGCCTGCAGCCTCCTAAAAAAGTTCTCCTTAATACAGGCATGGGTTGCACATACCCTACCTGACTTCCTGGTTATCTCTGAAACTTGGCTCAGATCTACAACAAAAGACAGTGATATAAACCTTCCCAATTACCAGCTCTTCAGATCAGATCGCCCTTCCAGGGGTGGTGGGGTGGCCATCTACGTCAAGGAAACCATCTCTGCATCCTGCCTCATCAATACATCCGAACCAAAGGAATTTGAATGCTTGTCAATTAAAATATCCCTTCCTAACATGTCTTCCTTTAAATTGATTGGCTGCTATAGGCCCCCCTCTGCAGGCCTCAAACTCCTATCCCACCTAGGATCAATACTCAGTCTAGGCCCTGAAGATACCATCATCCTTGGTGATTTGAATTTAAATTGGTTATCTAATGCATCTGCACCCGTAGTAACCTTCTGTGACATCTATGGAGTCACTCAATTAATCAAAGATCCAACAAGGATTAACCTAAAAAATACTACCAACAGCTCACCCCTGGATATTATGATGGTAAACAAGCCTCACTTATATTCTCATGCTGGAGTGCTACCCAGTGATGTAAGTGATCATTGTCCTATAGCTGGCATAAGATCTACACTCAAGCCATCCAATCCTGCAAAATTTCTCCATAAAAGGTCAAAAGAATTTCAACATCTCAGGATATCTCCATGATTTGTGCAATACAACATATTGGCAAGACTTTTACCTTACAACCTCAGTTGAGACAGCTCTTCAGATCTTAAGGACATTATCACTAATGCCCTCAATATACATGCACCAATCACCAGTGTCAGAACTAAAGTAAAATCTTGTCGTTGGTTCACTGCTGACCTTAAATCAGCTTTGTTAGCCAGAGACAAACTCTGAAAAAGGCAAGAAAAACAAAGGATACTAGAGACTGGCTTCAATTCAGAAAAGCAAGAAACTCATGCACAAAACAAATAAGAAATGCCAAAGCTGCCTACTATAGAGCTGAATTGGATGCATCCTATACTAACCCATCCAGATTCTGGGGTACTATAAAGGGAATTCTAGGCCAAAATTTTGCCCCTGCCTTACCCTCCAAACTGCTACTAAGTGACATAGAAATCATTGACAAGCAAGAAATCTTAAATACCTTCAATGACCATTTCACCACAGCTGGCCTAGCATTTGACTCTTCACCTGCAAATCTCTTGAGATCATCATTAAACCTTCAATCCACTGTGGGACAAAGGCTGCGCCAACATTCTCCTTCAACCAATATCCTTAAAAGAAGTAGAAGACCTCCTATCCAATTTAGATACTTCTAAGAGTGCAGGTGCAGACTCCTGGACCCCTACTTTCTTAAAGTAGCATTGCACGCCTTATCTGCCCCGCTCACTCACCTCTTCAATCTTTCCCTAGCTACTGGTTCCATCCCCTCCATATGGAAAACAGCTCAAGTAGTTCTACTACTTAAATCAGGTGATCCCATGGACCTTAACAATTACAGGCCCATTTCCATCCTACCGGTACTATCCAAGATGCTTGAAAAATTAGTAAATTCACAGTTAAGGGCCTATCTGGACACCAACAACCTCCTAAATCCAGCACAATTCAGTTCAGTTAAGTTCAGTGGTCAGTTTTGCCTTTACATACTGCATTCCTACTATAGATGCATTAGGAGGGTGCTAGCATGCAATTCTGAATGCAAGCAGCACAGCACCTCACCAAAATGTTTAGATTTTTTCATAGTGGGTGTGGCCAGAAAACATTAAAACCCATATACTATATCAGTGCAGTAGTCAATTACAGTAAAAAATAAAATGGAAATGTTGATGTTCTGGCAGAAATAAAATACTATATATATATATATATATATATATATGATGAAATGGTTTTCCACTAACAAATATTGCTTCTTTAAATGCTAAAACTGTTGTGTCTTTTTTCTGGAACCATCATTAATCACCAAAAAGATGAAAGTGATTTTCCAATTTCTCTGCAAAACAATTACAGCTAGCATCAGCTGAACTCAAATGTTATATTTTCTGGAGACACCATCTACTGAAAATACATAGATGGCATGGAAAGGGTGCAGGGAAGGGCCACTAAAATGGAGCATGGGCTAAATGGAATGACACAGGAGGAGAGGTTGAAGGAGATGGATTTGTATCCTTTGTAAACAAGAAGGGAGAGAGGGGATATGATCAAAACATTCAAGTATGTGAAGGGGGTCAACAAAGTGGGGGAGAACTTATTTTCAGGGAAGATAGATACAAGAACTAGGGGCATGGACTGAAGGTGGAGGGGGAAGGTTTGGGGAAATGTTAGGAAGTATTACTTCATGGAGAGAGTGGTTGAGCCATGGAACAGACTGCTGGAGGAGGTGGTGATGGCCAGTACAGTGGAGGGTTTCAAGAAGGCCTGGGACAAACACAAGGGGTTGACAATGAGAGGAAGGGGGAAATCTTGGGGGGGGGGACAAGTAGAGGGGGGATGGGCAGACTCGATGAGCCAGGAAGGTCCTTTTCTGCCATCACATGTCTATGAATCCATATATGATTTCACATAAAATGTCAATTTCAGGAAATGTTGTTTTTTATTACTAGAGACAAGTGCACAACACCAGCCTCTAAGCTTCTCAAATGTGATCCCTTCTGGCTGGGTTTACTACCCTGAAGTCCTCATCTCTGCTTCTGACATCAGAATAAATATTGCTATTAGCAGCCTGTGATGTCATAACCAGAGGACTGTGACTTCAAAGCAGGTATAAGCCTAACCCCATCTGGAGTACTGCGTCCAGTTCTGGCAACCCCATCTCCTCAAGGACATAAACAGGATGGATGCAGTCCTGAGGAGGGCAACTAACATGGTGCAGGGTCTGCACCAGAAGCCATATGAAGAGAGGCTAAAGGAGCTTAATATGTATACCCTCGAGGAAAGGGGGGGAGGAACATGATGGAAACTTTCAAGTACTTCAATGGAATCAACAAAGTCCAACAGGGCAGCATCTTTAAAAAAAAGAGATGTGCAAGAACAAGGGGGCACAATTTGAAGATGGGGAGACGGCTCATGGACAAAGCGAGGAAGTATTTTTTCATGGAGAGGGTTGTGGATGCATGCAACAACCTTTTTGAGGAGGTCGTGGGGTCACAAACAGTGGCAGCTCTTCATGAGAAGAGGTCCCACATGCTTTCATGAAGTGGGGGTCACAAAAAGGCCATGTTGAAAATTTGTAGTGTAAATACTAACAAACGCCAGGTGTGTTAGGGTTTCTAACCATAACGTTCCACCCTGTACAGACCAACAGGCATTGGGATGTGCCTTTGGATTGCCGACTGTACTGCTCATGCCATCCCACCCCAGCCCCCCACCCAGTGACAGGCATCTAGGTGTGCCTTGGACTCTTGACCCCACAGTTCACCCCATTCTCCTATGCTGTACCCATTTCAGCATATGCCCTTATGGAATGGGGTGACTGTAAAGCCAAACACTCCAAGACACACCTCAACATGTGTCGGTGTCTGCAGAATAGGGTGAAGTGACATAGCATGAACATCATGGCCGACGACCCAAACACTTACCCCAATGCCTGTCCATCTCTACAGTATGGAGGTGGGCTTGGCGTGAAGTTCAATACTTCACTGCTATTCCTATTCTGCATCTGTCTACCTCCTGCATTTCCAATGCTAATACCAGCAAGCAAACATTCGGCATTGACAAATGCTTGTTGGTATTGTTGTCGTACAATGCCTCTGTGTTCTGGTCACTTTATATTAACTCTTCACTACTATTTGCCTGATGAAATCTGATGCTTGTAAAGTCCCTGTTGTGCTAATTCTATGTAATGTAATCCTCCACTTGTATTTGCCTGATGTTCATGTATGTACCTTGTAATGTACCTTGTAATCTCCCGGGTCGCACTTGAAAATAGGCACTTGGCTGTCTAGTGTGCTTACCCGGTTAACAAAAGCAAATAAAATAAAATAAATTTAGTGGCTGTGAAAAGTGAGGGACTGCCAGCACTAGAAGCTGAATCTTTCTGTTTATCTGCAGGCCAGGTACAGTGTGGACAGGTACAGTTCAGCCTTCCCCACTCTGTAAGGTATTTAGTGCTGGTGACAGGTGAGAGATTGACAGCACTTGAGACTAAAGCCCTCTGTTTATCTACAGGGCCAGGTACAGTGGGGACAAGTACAGTTCAGGCTTCCCCACACAGTGAGGTATTCAGTACTGTTGCAGATAAACAGACAGCTTCAGTCACCAGAGCAATCAATCTCTCACCTTTCACCAGCACTAATTACCACGCAGTGTAGGAAAGTCTGAACTGTACCTGTCCACACTGTACCTTGCCCTGCAGATAAACAGAAGGCTTCAGTCTCCAGTGCTAGCAGTCACAAATCTGTCACCAGTACTAAATACCTCACAGTGTGGGGAAGCATGAACTGTACCTGTCCACTCAGTACCTGGCCCTGCAGATAAATTGAGATCTTTAGTCTCCAGTGCTGTCAGCCTCTTACCTTTCACCAGCACTAAATACTTCACAGTTTGGGGAAGCCCGACCTGTACCTGTCTATACTGTACCTGACACTGCAGATGCACAGAGGGCTTCAGTCTCCACTGCTGGAAGTCCCTCACCTTTCTCGAGCACTAAATACCTCACAGTGTGGGAATGCCTGACCTGTACCTGTCCACACTGTACCTGGCACTGCAGATAAACAGAGGGCTTCAGTCTCTAATGCTGTCAGCCTCTCACCATTCACCAGCAGCACTAAACACCTCACAGTGTGGGGAAGCCTGAAGTGTACCTGTCCACACTGTGCCTGACCCTACATATAAACAGAGAGCTTCAGTGTCCAGTGCTAACAGTCTCTCATCTTTCACAAGCACTAAATACCTCACAGTGTGGGGAAGCCTGAACTGTACCTCTCCACACTGTACCTAGCCCAGCAGGCAAAACAGAGAGCTTCAGTTTCCAGTGCTGGCTGTCTCTCACCTTCGACCAGCACTAAATACCTCACAGTGTGGGAAGCCTGACCTGTACCTGTCCACACTGTACCTGGCCCTGCAGATAAACACTGGGCTTCACTCTTCATTGCTGTCAATCTCTTACCTCTCACAAACACTAAATACCACATAGTTTGAAGAAGCCTGAACTGTACCTGTCCACACTGTACGTGGCCCTGCAGAAAAACAAAGGGCTTCAGTCTTCAGTGCTGGCAGTCTCTCACCTTTCACCAGCAGCACTAAATAACTCACAGTGTGGGGAAGCCTGAATTGTACCTGTCCACAGTGCCTGGCCCTGCAGATAAACAGAGGTCTTCACTCTCCAGGACAGACCCCTTTCTCACCTTTCACCAGCACTAAATGCCTCACAGTGTGGGGAAGTCTGAACTGCACCTGTCAACACTGTACGTGGCTCTGCAGATAACCAGACAACTTCAGTCTCCAGTGCCATCTGTCTCTCACCTTTTGCCAGCACTAAATGCCTCCCAGTGTGGGGAAACCTAAACTGTACCTGCCCTATACTGTACCTGCCCTGTGGATAAACAGAGGCCTTCAGTGTCCAGAGCTGGCAGTCCCTCATCTTTCACCAGCACTAAACACCTCACACTTTGAGGAAGCCTAAACTGTACCTGTCCATACTGTACCTGACCCTGCACATAAACAGAGGGCTTCAGTGTAAGTGCTGTCAGTCTCAGCTTTCACCAGCACTGAATACCTCACAGTGTGGAGATGCCTGAACTGTACCTCTCCACACTGTACCTAGCCCAGCAGATAAACAGAGTGCTTCAGCTTCCAGTGCTGGCTGTCTTGCACCTTTGACTGGCACTAAATACCTCACAGTGTGGGGAAGCCTGACCTCTACCTTTCCACACTGTACCTGGCCTGCAGATAAACAAAGGTCTTCACTCTCCAATGCTGTCAGTCTCTCACCTCTCAGCAACACTAAATACCTCACAGTGTGGAGAAGCCTGAACTGTACCTGTCTACACTGTATCTGGCCCTGAAGATAAACAGAGGGCTTCAGTCTCCAGTGCTGGCAGTCTCTCACCTATCACCAGTACTAAATACCTCACAGTGTGGGGAAGCCTGAACTGTACCTGCCCCACATTGTACGTGGCCCTACAGATAAATAGACAGATTCAGTCTCCAGTGCTAGCAGTCTATCATCCGTCACCAGTACTAAATACCTCACAGTGTGGGGAAGTCTGACCAGAACATGTATACAGTATACCTGGCCCTGCAGATAAACAGAGGGCTTCAGTCTCCAGAGCTGTCAATCTCTCACCTTTCACCAGCACTAATTACCCTGCAGTGTAGGAAAGTCTTAACTGTACCTGTCCACACTGTACCTTGCCCTGCAGATAAACAGAGTGCTTCAGTCTCCAGTGTCCAACAGTCTCTACTCTGTCACCAGTACTAAATACCTCGCAGTGTGGGGAAGCATGAATTGTACCTGTCCACAGTGTACCTGGTCCTGCAGATAAACTGAGATCTTCAGTCTCCAGTGATGTCAGCCTCACACCGTTCACCGGACACTGTAACCCCCCTCTTTCCTTACTAGTGGCTTGAACACTGTACTAAAATCACTTTCACAATACCCCTGGTGCATCACACAAGTACCCACACTGTTTACACTTACCACCAGGGCTGGTTTCTCTAGCTCAACCCTGGGGACCCCTCCAAAACAAGGTTATGCATAGCAAATAGCAACAGTACAGTACTATGAGCACAAAGTGGAACCACAGTCAGATTACATGCAGAAAAGTTAGATCTGATTTATTCAGGGGACTTGAACAAGGGAGGGGCAAAATCAGATTAATTAGTTTAAAGATTATCTCAATCAAGCAGTTATGCATGCATGTGAGTCCCCCACGTAGTCACACCTCTGGGTACCCAGGTGGAAAACAGATGGGCTAGCCAGGACTGTTGCCAGGGGTAACCGGCGTCGCAGCTGGTTGGGGCCCTGTGATGGAAAACACAACATGCACAGTACACAAATATTTGTAATCTGGAGCCAGAGGGTTCAGTTTGTAAAGGAAATGAAACAACAAGACAATCAGATGACACACTCAGATTAAGATGTTGTTGCAGGGAGCTACCCTGGTATTTACTCACGATGCACAAGACTGTACACAGGCTGGACAAAAATTGAGACTGCAGGTGGTTGATCTGGAATGCCAGGAGAAGCAGGGCCCACACGAGTCGCAGAGGCGTCATTCCTGTTCAAACGTGGAGCAGGGGGCTGATCCCCAGGAAGCTCTCTCGTCGATGGCTTCTCTGTGCAGTGGTAGTCTGGCTAGGCCAGTCTGGCAAGGCCCAGACCGCATGGATACAAATTGGATGCAGTCCGTTTTGGGCTGGATATAGCTTCCAGCAAGCAGAACACAGTTCACACAGTGGGGAACTAACTCACGACCCACTAGCAGCTCATAGCACATTTACATGTAAAGAAATTCCACTGTACCAGGCAAAGCGCTCTCCGGTCATGATCGCAAAGTCTTTGCACAAACTGGGGATTCAAAAGCAGCTGGAAATGCTGACAGGCCAATAGCATTCAGCAAAATCTTGGTCTTCTTCAGGTATGAGCTTGGTGAAAATCAGTGGCTTACTTCATTCTCACAAAATTGGATTTAGTCCAAAATAATTCTCTTCTCTCCTCTCAGGGGCAGCAGGCAGACATGCAGGCCAAAAATTCAGCCCTTTCACAGTTCTCCCATGCGAATCCACTCAGGATTGCTGCTCAACTCACTTGAGGTCTTTCTTCTTCAGCTTTAAGCTTAGATCTTCTCAACTGCCAGCAAGCCTAGGAATTTCCCCAGAATCCAAAAGGTTTGGTTGGCTGATCTGTCTGTCAGTCACAACAAGAACTCCCCCTTCAGTTGCAAAAAAGGCGCAAAAAAAGACCAAACTACAATTCCTACAGATTTTGACTTCAGACAGCGCCTGTAGTCCAGCTACATTTTAGGTCCCACCAGTACCGTTTGGCCCAATTTGCAGTCCAGGACCAAGATAGTGGAGACAAAGAAAACAGTCCTTGCTACAGAGAAGGCAGGTTAGACAAACTATATTATCATTATCACTCTAAATGATTTTCAGCAAATAGTTACATCTTTCAACAGAGCTCTCCCTCGGATTACTTATGCTGCAATCAGGCAGCTCTTAAAGAGACAGTACATAGAGGCTATACAGGCTCTGGGAATCACATTTAAACTGCTAAAACGCAGGACACCAGCCTGGCAGAGAGCATTTAGGCAAGCTCAAGGAAGACTTTTTGGGAACCCCCATTTGTAGGGAAGTTACAGCCTTCCCTGCCTGGGAAAACTTGGCGGGCGCATGAAGTCTGTACCATCATAACATTGAAAATGTAACATATAGAAGACATGTATACCATTGGCATGCTATACAAGTACTAGCTGATTCATCAATTGGCATAACTTGTCACTTTACTCTACATTTCAGTGTACTCCACTATATCATTTTCATTCTGACAATACATTATGCATATTTCACACAGGTAAATTGAACATTACTATACAGAATCATGTAATAACTTCTTGTACTCTAAACAATGCAAGAGGGGGCCCATCCCTATCAGCTAACTTGGGGCTGGACAGGGCAGGGGCACCATGGTGAGAGGGCAGAACAAGTAACCTGGAAGGGGCAGTCAAGCTCAGTTTGGGCAGTGAGCTCTGAGAGACATAAACACCTTTGTGGACTACATTGAGAGGCAAATCCACTGGCATCCCGAAGGAATCATAACTGAAGCCCACCACTGGCTTGACAGCTCAGCCAGTCTTTCTGGGGTGAACAACCACAGTCTCTGTACTTTCAGCAATAGTCTTGGAGCTTTCATCACTTGTGAGGGGTTCCTCTGCATGAAGGGGAATATCCAAGCTGGGAGCACTGTCAGCTCCTTGTTCTGTAGTCACTGGTTCCACAACACTTGGCTCATTTTGTGAAGGTTCCAGCACAATCAAACATTAAGGCGCTGAAAGGGGTCTGTCAGTACTCTCATACTGTTCCTCAGGTTCTGGTGTGTCACCAGAGAGACTCAAACCATCTGCCCCTTTTCGGGCAATTCACACAGTTCCACAAAACACAGAGACTCGGCATCCTCAGACGTGACACTTTGCACTTCACTTTCAGGGAGCATTGGCTCCAAGGACAATGCTGGGGGGCAGGCAGTCCAGAAGGCCCAGCTTCATCCCCACAATTAAGCATGGGGTTACCTCGAAACAGCTGACTCAGTTCATAAGAGGGGTAATAGGCATAGTCGCACTCACTTTCGTCAGAAGTGTACTGACAGTCACTATCATTCTGGGCCTGCTGCAGAGGAAACCTTAAATCTGTGACCACTGGGGTAGTTTGACTCTGTCACTTTCTTGCAGCAGCATGAGTCACCAGCCCAGGGGGCTCAATTTCTGGGGGTTCAGCCTCAATCATGACTTGGTCGATAGGTAGCAAGTGGTTATAGTGCATGGTCTTGACAGCTTTGGAGTTGTTCTCTGGGTGCATCTTGTACACAGGTAAATCATCCAACTTTCCAAGTCCTACATGAGGAAGATTGTGCCATCGATCAGCAATTTTGTGTTTACCATGCAGACCTAAATTGCATAACAACACACAGTCTCCAGGTCAAAGCTCTTGAGCCTTTACTTTCTTATCATTCCTCTCTTTGTTGGCTAGATTTCTCTTGGCAGCCATTGTCTGGGCCAGTTGATAGGCATGGTTCAACTGAGCTTTCAATTTTTGTACATATTGTAAGTAGTTTTGGCTCTGACCCCATCTGGAGAGACCCCAAACAGACATCAGCAGGCAGCCTGGCCTCTCTCCTGAACATGAGGCGGAGGGGTGAACCAGTTGCATAATTGTTTCTGCAATTGTATGCCTGTAACAAGGTGCTAATCTGCTGGCTCCATTTATGCTTGTCTTTTGGTAAGGGGTGTCCAGCATGTCTAGAAGGGTGCTGTTAAAACGTTCTGGTTGAGGGCCTCCTGCGGGTGATAGGGATGGTTCTTGTCTTTCGCACTCCCATAGAGGAGCACTGCTTTGATAAGTCGACTCTCAAAGTCTCTGCCCTGGTCAGAATGGATCCGCTGGGGGGCACCATAGTGGACGAAGAAATTTTCCACTAGCACCCTGACCACGTAGATGCCTTTGATCTTTGGTGGGAAAAGCTTGTGCATACGTGTGAAATGATCCGTAACCACTAACACATTACTAATGTTCCACTGATCAGGTTCTAAACTCAAGAAGTCTATGCAGACTAGTTCCATGGGTGCTGGTGGTAATATTAACAAGGGGCAGCCCTCTGAGGCAGGCTTTTCTTTGCAGGAAGTGACTACAAGTCTTTACATGGTGCTCAACATCGGCCCCCATTTTGGGCCAGTAGAAGCGAGATCATACCAGGTCAAGGGTTCTGTCAATACTGAGGTGCCCCATGTGATTGTGGCGGGACCTCAGCACCAAATCTTTAAATGCCGTGGGCAGGACCAATTGTTGCTTGTCTACTTTGCCACTACAATCTACTGTCTCTTTAAACAGCAACTGAATGAGGAACTTTAATCTGGGGCCTTCTTTAAACAATAAAGCAGTTTGCAAGTCAGTGAACAACTTACACCATCCTTCCCTCATGACGCAGGGCATCAAGTGCTGGCTGAATCATAGGATCTTGTGATTGAGCCCACTGAATGCTGTCATTCTCAAATTGAGGTAGTACACTAATGTATACAGCAGAGAAGTGGCAATAAGCAGCTGGTATGCAGGTGTCAGAAGGGCCCAAGCAATCTACTAAACAGTCCACTGTGTCCACGGACATCTGTTCATCTCTATCAAACCTTTGGGACAATGCTCGAATGTCAGGTTCAGACAGCCTAACCCAATCACTCCAGGAAGAGGGTCTTCGTGATAGGGCGTCATCATCAATATGGTTCCGGCCCGGCCTGTTTTCGACAGCATAATCATAGGTTGATAATGCAGAAAGCCACCGGTGCCCAGTGGCGTCTAACTTAGCTGAAGTCTGTACATAGGTCAATGGGTTATTGTCAGTCTTCACCAATATCTTTGCCCCATAGAGGTATTCATGAAACTGGTCAACCATGGCCCATTTTAGCGCAAGGAACTCCAACGTATGCACAGGTAGTTTCGTCTCGGACGGGGTCAAGCTCCTACTGGTGAAAGCTACTGGTCTCAGGCCATCCTCATGGTTGATACAGCACCGCTCCTAGACCCTGCAGACTAGCATCTGTATGCTGCACATAAGGTTTGGTGGGGTCAGCATAGGCGAGGATGGGGGTGTGGGTGAGCTGGTATATGATCTCATGGAAGGCTGCTTCACAGTCAGGCATCCAGCAGGGCCCAAAGAGTTCACCTGGGTGGAAGTATACTTTTTCTGGTTCTCTAACGTCCCCTTTTTTGTATTTACGATTGGTAGGAGGGTAACCCTAGGTAAGGTTCAAGAGTGGGCGAATCACATTGGAATAGTCTTTTATGAACCTGCGGTAGTAGCCACAGAACCCCAGAAAATGTTGTAGTTCTTTCAGATTATGGGGCTGGGACTAGTTAGTCAGTGCTTCAACCTTACTGGGATCAGTCTCTATCCCTTTTGTAGATACTATGTGCCCCACATACTTCACAGAGGTTTGGAAAAACAGGCACTTGTCAATGGGCAGCTTGAGGCTGAAGTCTTCCAGTCGGTCTTGGACCTTAAACAGTCAGTTCTCATACGCCTCTAAGGTGCTCCCAAACACAATGACATCGTCAAGTACCCAAGGCATTCCAGCAAATTCATATCTCTCCACTGCACGCTCCATCAATCGCTAAAAGATGGCGGCATGCCCGATATCTCCTGTGGCATCATTAGAAACTCATAGAACCCCAATGGATGGATGAAGGCTGTTTTCTCATGGTCTTCCCGGGCCATCGGGATCTGGTGGTATCCACTGCGAAGATCCAACACCGACAACCATTTGCTCCCATTCAAGCAGTCCGGGGCATCTTGTATACGAGGCATAGTGTATTGGTCTGGGATGGTCTGCCGGTTCAGGATTCGATAATCAACACACATCCTCACAGACCCATTCTTCTTATGCACAACCACTATGGGAAAGGCGTATGGGCTCCTGGATTCTTGTATCACACCAACAGCGAGCATTTCCTGCAGGTGTCTTCTCACATCATCTATGTCTGCTGGGTAGAAGGTCAGGACCTCTCTAAATGGCCATTCATTGTGCAGGCATATGTGATGCTCTGCACCCTGGACACATCCCACATCACATTTCTTCAATGAAAATACTTGGTCTCTCTGGGCAAGTCTCTTGCTAATTCTAGCCTTCCATTCTGCTGGTAACGGGGAGTCACCAAAGTCAAATAAGTTTGGGTCACTCTCTCCTTCTCACCAGGATGCTTGTTGCTGGTCAATACTGCAGTGTCTGCACAGTGTACCATAGCTAGGGTGCACCCTCTGTTCACCCGAATCTCCCAATCTGACACATTGTGAATCTGGACCATCACTCATCATGCATAGGCATGGGCATGAGCAGGCAAGATGTTGGGCTTGACCAATAATCCTTCCGGCAATTTTCCATCACCTGGTGCATCCAACATCAGTATTTTGTTCTTGACATCTTTCCAGAGATGGACCTCCCTTGAATGGTATACTGGGCATTGAGGGCCAGTACCATTGAATCAGGATCCTTCTTCCACACGATCCCCACTGGTTCATCCTGGTCTACTTCCTCGGGTTTCTGTAGCAAATCATAGGCCCTCTTGATCACAGCCAGAATTCAGGGCCCTCCAGTCCGTTGCACTGTTTCAGAGAGTTGTACCAGTTCGTAAATAAGGGCGTTGTCCCATTAACAGGGGACCCCATCATACATCCAGCTGGGGACACTCTAGGTCCAGTCTCTACTCGCCTCACACCAGTTACAGTTGCAGGAAAGATAACCAGAGGGATATACCTCAGGTAGGGATAAGATTTGTCGTCAGGCCCTAATGATGTAGGCTTTCCAGGGATTGCAAAGGCACATCAGAGGCGTCATACCAGTCCTGGAATTAATGGTCACTATGACCCACTGTCACACACAGCCCAAGTAGGAATACCATTCACAGTCACCGTAGTTCCATTGAAGGTCACTATTGATCAGTTGGAGAAGGTAGAGGGCTGGACAGACGATTAACCACAGAAATTTGAGTTTATATTCTTGAACCCGGACTATGTCATTTCTGGCACCTCTCAGCCACTGATATGTTTTTTGAAGCCCCTGGAGTCTGTTTACCTTCTAAGTCTTTCTGAGGCTGGTATTCTCTGAGGCCATCCTTCCCACAGTTGTGACAATGATGGACCTTGGGCATCCTTGGGGAGAACATTGCAAGGGACTGAGCAGGTAAGGGTCGTCTTCTTGCAGCGTGAGAGTGCAACGATCTTAACAGTTCCCAGGGTGGCAGTACTCTTTGATTTCAGCCTGTGCTTTCGTGAGGATGCCTGAGGTGCACCCCACTCCCATGGTGTCACGTTCTGTATGGAACCAGAATTGTTCCATGGGAAACTTTCAGAGGCACCATCTTCAGCTCGACTTTTAGTAGCTCATCTTTCCAATGCTGACCCAAGGCAGATGTCTGCATCTCAGAGTGCTGGTGTAGACTTCGCTCTCTACTTGGTTGATCACTCGGTCATTTGCACAGCAGCAGCAGATATGTACCCCACGGGTCACCTTGTCAACCTTACAAATTCTTTCATTATCCATCATGGAGGGCTACCAGTGGGTGGCTGCTGAACTGAAGTAGTAACTTCAGAAACAGAGCCACTTATGATCCATCTAGCTTAGTTTGATCTAATTCATTTGACAACCTATTTTCTGAGGCACTCTTGTAGTTTTTGTCAAGGTACACACACAATAGCTCCTGAGTACTGCTGAGCTTTACTCTCCACAGATTATCTGAATCTGGGTTCCCTTTACATTCTCTAATGCACCAATAGTCCTGCAGTTGCTTGGGTATGGTCCACTGGTATGGATGGAACCAGGCAGGACCTTGAGGCTCACTAACCTCTTTTCTGCTTCTGAACATTGCCATTCAAGTACTAGAGGGCAAATATAGTCTATCCAGGTCTCCTGTCATCCTCCCCTGTGGGTGTGGGAGAAGATTCTCAGCCTCGGTAGAGTCGGATCATAGTATGATATAGGTGCCAGCACTGGCACGGGCACAGAAGGCAGGGCATGGGTGCTGAAGCGGAGGGGTTTTGGGAAGGAACACACCCAGGTGGTGAAATAGCTTCAAAGTCCCAGTTTTCCCTCCCAGTAACAACTAGCAATTTCTCCTCAAAAGACTCGATAATGGTGGCCATCTCCCTGGCTTTGCTTTTTATTATCACTCCATGCAGCTGAACCTTCTGGGCAATCGTTTGGGCACTTTAGAGCTGTCTACTAGATCACTACACTCTACTAAGGTTATGAAAGGGGTAATCAAATCAGCCTGTCGACCACCAGGGTTTTTAAACATTCAACTTTGAGAGTGCCCTCTACAGTATCTTTATGGTACCTAGGGAATATTCGGTATAAGTATAGCTTTAGTTGAGTTCGCCCAGTACACCATTCTCCAACGGTATACAGCCATTTCACTGGGGTTCATTAATCTTCACCACACCATACTTGGGCCACTAGAAGGTAAGGCCAAAACCAGAGCAGTGAGCTCAGATTTAATCCTCAGGTAGCGCACCCCAAAAATGCCATATCAGCCAAGCTTGTTAGTAGCAGGTTGGGACTGAGTCTTAGTGGGTGTTCACTCAGAGGTTGTTTGTTATCTGGCACAGCCTCTGGGATTTTGTTTTTTCTGGGAGACTGCAGCAATCACTTTCACAATACCGCTGGTACACCACACAAGTCCCCAGGGTCAAGTCAGAGGAACCAGCCCTGGTGCTAAGTGTAAACAGTGTGGGTACTTGTGTGGTGTACCGGGGTATTATGAAAGTGATTATTGTACAGTGTTCAGGCCACTAGAGGGAAAAGAGGGGGTTATAGTGTCCCGGAGGGCTGTGCCCAAGTTAGCTTGACCACTATCAACCCTGACCTCCGAGTGGAGGCACCCGTTTCAGAACTCAGGCCCCTTAACCTGCTACTAGCCAAGCAGGCAGGGTAGTAGCCTCTGGATAGCGCCACCTAGGGGTTACAGATAAACAGAGGGCTTCAGTCTCCAGTGATGTCAATCTCTCACCTTTCACCAGCACTAAATACCTTACAATGTGGGGAAGGCTGAACTGTACCTGTCCACACTGTACCTGGCCCTGCAGATAAACAGAGGGTTTTAATTACCAGTGCTGTTGTTTTTACTTTAATAGTATTTACATGTAATTTTATTACCACAGATTTATGATGGATGTTTTTAATGAAATAGGGCAGGAGCCAACGCCAAAACATTTTGTCACTTTTCTGATGCAGAAAAGAGAAATATTAGATCAAATTAGAGGAGATAGAGATTTTCTACAAATACAGCAGACAATACTAGACAGACTGCAAGAAAGTTGAAAATCAGGAATTCAGAGACTGTCGCTTGACTGTCATGCTATTACATTGGGACAATATTTAGCTCACAATTTAATACCAAGAGGTCTTAGAGTGTATGTTGAGCACAATATAGGCATTAAATCAACTAAATTAGATATGAAATGGGACGGAATAAGAACAAGATGCTCGGTTGATTTCATTTACGCATTGATTGAAGCTATAATAGAGGAAAGGGGAAAGATAGCTGAACAGATAAATTTGGATAAAGAAGCTTTAAAGCTTAAATTACAATTAGAGGAATTTAATAAGACAATAGAACAAATAAAACAAAAGATTGATATTTATGAAAAAATTTGAGGCAACAAAAGCTAAAGAAATTTAACCAAGACACAAAAAAAACAAAGTATATACACATGCTAGGAATAATTTGAGGAAGAATTGGACCAATCGAAATAGACAGGAAGAAAGTGGGTCTGAAAGTGACAGTAGTTATAGTAGGGCCAGCCATAATATAAATTCAATCTCAAAGACACAAGAAATGGATAGGTCATTGAATAAGACAACATATAGGACAGACATGGATACTAGACGGGCCGTAGAGACATATACAAGAGAACATTTTTCCACACAGGAAATAGAGAACAGAGATTCATCAGGGCAACTGAGGGTGGAAGAGCAAAGAGAACCCAGATACATAATGAGAAACAGGACTGGCACAGAAGAGGGTGTACAGCAGGGAAGAATAGGCGCAGGGGGAGGAACAGGATTAGGCAGAGGGAGAGGAGACATTCGCCCCAAACAGAGGTATTACCACAAGTAATTCCCATCTTCAATCTGAGTAAGAGAGTTCTAAATGATACAGAGATGAGAATATTGGTTAAAGGCCTCTCGTTCGCATCAACTACAGCTGTAAACCTGTCTGAGTTGGAATGTGACTTACAATTGTCTTCTATGTCTTTACGTCTCAAAGCACAATATAGTAATGCGTTACAAGTTGAAAATTACAAGCAGAATATAAAAACTGCCTTGGGAATAAAATCCAATGACAATCCATCTGTAGAATGTTGTCCTGTAGTGGAAATGTATGCAGAGATAGTAAGACAGGAGATCCATCAGTTATTTAAAACAGAGGAAGATAGGCAGCCATTATTCGATAATTTAACACACACGGAAAGATATACATTGAATAATTTAAAGAGTGATGAAAGTATAATCATAAAACCTGCTGATAAGGGGGGAGGCATTGTTATCCTGGATTATGAACATTATAGGAGAATATGTGACAGTTTACTTGGGAACACAATAAACTACTTGGAATTAGACTCTGACCCTTTGCATAGTATAAAAAGAGATCTTATTGGATTGCTGGAAGTAACACTCTGTAATTTTCTAAATGATTGGAAGGGAGAGTTGTTGATAAAAAAATTTCCTAGAACCCCTGTTTTCTACACTCTGCCTAAAGTGCATAAGGATCAAGTAGATCCACCTGGACGTCCAATAGTATCAGGGATTTCAAGTATATTTGAACCCATTTCTGATTATTTAAATTATCATTTACAACCCTTAGTGGAGAAAATTCCCACTTATGTTAAAGACACCTCTCATTTTATAAAGATTTTGAAAGAAGTGTATTTAACAGAGGAGGAAAAGAGATATGTTATACTGGTTACACTGGATGTCTCTGACTTGTATACTTCCATACCTCATCAGGAGAGGTTTACAGCTTTGGGAAAGTTATTAGACAAGAGACGAGTCAGAGTACATCCAAAACAGGAACTTTATTATTACTGGCAGAACTTATTCTAACAAATAGTTATTTTAGGTTTGAAAAACTTTTTAAACAGATAAGAGGTACAGCGATGGGGCAACCATGGCGCAGGTTATGCAAATGCCTATATGTCAGACTTTGAGAATACCTTTATATTGGATGAACAGAATAATCGCTTTTTTCAATATATAAAACTGTATAAAAGATTTATAGATGATCTGTTTATATTATGGCTGGGATCTAAGGATGACCTTCTGACCTTTGTAGAATATATGAATACATGTGATATTAACTTGAAATTCACCATGGAATATAGTGCAGTTTCAATACTGTATCTAGATGTGAGAGTTGTGAATGGGGATGATGGTCTGACTACGACACTATATAGGAAAGATACTGCACGTAATACAATACTACATGCAAATAGTTTCCATGTGGAGTGACTGGTAGAGAGTATTCCTTTCTCGCAGTTTCTGCGTATTCGCAGGAACTGTGGAGAGGAACAGGATTTCACCAGAGAACTTAGAGCAGCATCTGATAGATTTAAAGAACGTGGTTATAGCAGGAAGAATTTATATCAGGCGGTAATGTTGCTTGCTTCTATGTGCTGTTTAGGTATTTGGAAGTCATTGGAGTGCAAATATTGAAATTATGACCATGAAAGCGCGTAGGAACTGGCGCAACGTTCAATTCGTAAAACAGTCATTTTATGAATTTTTCACCAGATTTTCAACATAGCCATTTTAAGACCTCTGCTCATGAACAGTGTCACTGTGATTTTCTTAATGTGTCCCATACATTGATTTACGCACACTGACTGCGCCATTGCGCTACATGGATGGAAACACATTTTGGGCAGGATGTGAAAATGACAGCTGTACTACTCATAAGAAGGTGTGGTAAAATGGCAATGTGAAAACTGGAGTGGAAATATTGAAAATTGGGCGAAACCTACGAAAGGCAGCAGAGGAACTGTGCAACGCGACGCCATAAAACAGTCATTTTAGAATTTTTTCACCAAATTTTCAACATAGCCATTTCAAGACCTCTGCTCATGAACAGTGTCACTGTGATTTTCTTAGTTTGTCCCGTACATTGATTTCTATAATCGACATGCCCATTCTTACGCTACAAGGGTGGAAACACATTTTGGGTGAGATGTGAAAATGACAGCTGTACTACTCATAAGACAGTGTGGTGATATGGCAATGTTGGAAAATCTAGAGTGAAATATTGAAATTTCGTGAACTTATGAGCCTGCGAGAACTGCGCAACGCATCATTGTTAAAAGTCATTTTTTGGGAATTTTGCAAATTTTCAACATGGTTTGGGCCTCTTTCATGAATGATGTCACTGTCATGGTGGTATTCAGTCCTGAAGGGTGATTTCGCAGTCACTCGCCGAAATCACCATTCGAGTCCGAACAACGCCATGACAGTGACATTATCATGAGAAGGGTCCCAAAACCCCATGTTGAAAATTTGTGCAAAAATTCCCAAATGCCCGAGATATGTAAAGTTGAACCCTCCTATCTAGCCCATTATACAGCTTACCGGGCATTCTCAGTTCGCGGTCGGCTTTGAAGAGTGCAGACGGTTCCCGTCCACCTAAGATCGCCGCGACGGAGTCCGAGGTAGGTGGTGAGGGGTGGGGAGGCTGGGTGCGCAGGGTGGGTGCGGTTGTGGGAGGGGTCGAGACGCCGCCAAGGACCGCTTTTGTTTTACGTGTTAAAACAAAAAGATGTTGTGGGACTGCTGCCACGCTTGGGTGGGCTCCAGTGTGGCACAAGGACTTGGGAGGCCAGCCGACGGGGAATTGGGCACCCCATCGGCAAAAAAAAAAACGCAAGGACCATTTGCCAGGCTGGGGTGGTCCCAGCGGCACAAGGACTTTGGGAGGGTGTTGTCGCCCATGGGGGATTGGGCACCCCCATCAGCAACATGATCGGATTGCCACACTGGGGTGGGCTCCAGCGTGCATCAACTATTGGGAGGAGGGGAGGAGACAGACGCATTCAGCCAGACGGGATTGGGCACCCATCGGGCTATCGCCTGCGCATGGGGGTGCGACGCCTGTGGCTGGGGAGCTGCTCATGAGAAGCTTCTTATCGCTGCTCACTGCTGGCTCCCCTTTCTAATGTATGCCACTGCATTTTGAGCGTGTCCAGACAGCTCCAAAATGCATTGGCTGATAGGTCAAGGCTTCAGCAGCACAGTGCCTGAATTGGAGGAGGAGGTGACACACCGAATTCCGATGAAGGCACTATGCTTCTTGCACATGCATGCAAGCAAACATAAAAATGGCCTGGACTAACCTCATCTTTGAATCTCTGTTTAGGAAGGGTTTTAATCTATAGAAAAGGCCAAGCCTTTGGCGAAGCTTTTTTAGCAGTTCTTCTAAATGATGAGTGAAGTCAAGTCTGCTGTCAATCCACACACCTAGGTATTTGAATTTTTCTACATACTCCAGATTTTCTCCAAGTATAGTGCATAGCTGGGGGAGAATGATTGAAGAGGAGGTGCTGCTGGAGCTTTGATTTGTGAACATCATTGCTTTAGTTTTCTTTGCATTTAACAGAAGCTTTTTCTCAAGTAGCTGATATTGTAACAAGGAGAATTCTGTTTGTAGGATTTCACAGGCAGCTGCAGAAGAAGGGTTGCTGACATACAAAACAGTGTCATTAGCAAAGAGGTGTACAGAGGATTTGGTGAGGGTTGAATCAATATTATTTATATAGATGGCAAAAAGGAAAGGACCCAGGATAGAACCTTGGGGACTCTCTTAACAGTGGTTTTAATGGGGATAGATCACCTTCAGCTTTTACCTGCTGTGACCCACTGGTAAGATAACACCTGAACCACTTAAGGGAGGGTGGATCTAGGCCAATGGAGTGCAAGGATGATAGTAGAGCTCATGGTCCACAGTGTCGTAATGCTTTGCTCAGGTCAAGAAATACTGCACAGACATTATTCTTTTTATTTAATTCAGTTTGCCAGTCATTTCTGACCTTGGCTAGTGCAGTGATAGTGCTATGCTTGGCCCTGAATCCAGATAGAGCTGGATTTAGGAGGTTAGCATCGTCAAGATATTCCCTTAACTGGGTACTCTCTAATTCCTCCAGCATCTTGGATAGCACTGGTAGAATGGAAATGGGCCTGTAATTATTAAGGTCCATAGGGTCCCCTGATTTTAGAAGGGGAACCACTTGGGCTGTCTTCCACAGTGTGGGAATAGAACCAGAGTTTAAAGATAGGTTAAAGAGATGTGTTAGGGGGACTGCAAGTACATGGGATGCAATCTTTAGAAAGTAGGGGTCCAGAGGGTCTGCCCCAGCGCTTTTTTTGATATCCAGCTGCCATAGTAGGTCCTCTACTTGTTTCAACAGTACAGATTTGAAGCTGAAGGAAGAGTCAGCTCTCTGAGCACCAGTGTACTGGGAGCTTAATTATTCACGCAGCAGGTTAGCTGGAGAGGTGTCAAAGGCAAGGCCAGCCGTTGTGAAGTGGTTATTGAAGGCGTCCAGAATTTCCATTTTGCCAGAGACAGGGCTATTACTGTGGTGTGTAATTGAGTTGGTAGGGAGGTGCTAGAATCCTGCCCAACCATACCCTTGATGGTACCCCAAAACCTAGCAGGATTATGATAGGAGGAGTTGAGCCAGCCAAGAGAAGGCAGCCTTTGCATCCCTAACTTCTTGGTGCATCTATTTCTGACTTTCTAAAGATCATCCAGTCATTTGCATTCTTGGTTTTTCTTGCCGCTTTCCAGAGTTTGTCCTCTCCAGCAGTGCAGCTTTGAGGTCAGCTGAAACCAATGACAGGATTTCTTTTTATCGGATACTAGAGATTGGGGCATGGATGTTTAGGGCACTTATTATAATGCTATTTAGCACTTGCTGTGCTTTTTCCACAGAATGAGCAAGATAAAACTCTTGCCAGCTTGGAGAGTGAGCTAGATCATGCAAATATCCTTCAGTATTGATGTTTTTCTTGGATCTCCTCATTAGGAATTTTGCAGGGGTTGTTGTTTTGCTGGAAGATCTTACCCCTGCGATGGGGCAGTGATCATTTATATCACAGAAAAGCACTCCAGCATGTGTGAATAGATGGGGTTTATTCACTAGCGTGATATCAAGTAGTGTGCTGTGATTATTATTCCTTGCATTAATTCTTGTTGGCTCATTAATTAGTTGTGTGAACCCATATGTATCACAGAATGATACCAGAGGTGCAGCTGCCTGGGTAAGCCAGTTGAAATTCAGGTCACCTAGAATAATGACTTCTTCAGTGCTGGGCTTGAGCAGATTCCCCAGGTGGGATAAGAGCTTGAGGTCAGCAGAGGGGGGTCTGTAGCATCCAACTAGCTGAAAAGCGCTGTATTGGGGAGAGAGACTTTTAGGGATAGGCATTAAAATTCCTTGGGCATAGAGGTTGCAGCAATACAGGATACAGGTGTATACCGGATTTTGCATATATAGCTACTCCACCGCCCCTTGTTTGGCGATCCGCTCTGAATAACTGATAGTTGGGTAGGTTAACATCCCTGTCTGCTGTGGTGGGTTTGAGCCATGTCTCAGATACCACGAGAAAGTCTGGCAAGGTATGGGCAACCCAGGCTTGTATCAGTGTAAGTTTTTTCAACAGACTGCATACATTAATATGCAAAAAACTGAGGCCTTTAATTGAGGTTAGGTCTGCTGGAGAGGTAATACATTCAGGGGGTCCAGGGTTGATTTCCATGTTACCAATACAGAGCAATAGAAAGAGCAGGAGTTTCTGAGGGCTGCCAGAGATAGGGAGGGGCTGTCTTTGGTCCTCCTTCTCTTATTCTGTTGCCACTCTTTGGGGTGCTCCATGGGGTTATAGATTGTGTCGAGACACCAAGTAGCAGTTTGGTGGTCAGGCGGGGATCTGTATATCCAGTAGTGGAGCCTTGATTGAAATACCTGTATGGTGGTTTGCATCTCTTTTGGGGTCACCCCACTGTAATCGGATGCAGCAATGGTAGGGCATATGAGTGTTTGAGCCAAACAATGGGGATGATACAGAGAGACTGGGCGGATGGATCACCATAGTTTGTGTGATAGGGACATCTTCTTTGGGGAACCCCATGGCTGACAGTGAAAGAAGTATCAGAAGTAAACTCCCCATTGTGAGAGAGATATTGTTAATTGGCTACCGGGAGAGTGGTGAAGTTGCTGATTAGTTGGAAATCCTGACAGGGGGATCACATTCAGCAAAATCTTAGGTCTTCTCCAGGTATGAGCCTGGTAATAAAATCAGTGGCTTACTTTGTTCTCACAAACATGGATTTAGTCAAAATAATTCTCTTCTCTACCTCTCAGGGGCAGCAGGTAGACATGTAGGCCACAACTCAGGCCTTTCCACAGTTCTCCCACATAAAACTACTCAGAAGGTTACTTGACTGTCTCAAGCATGTTGCTTTTTCAGCTCCCAACTTAGATCTGACTCAAACTGCAGCAAGCCTGGGAATTTCCCCAAGATTCAAAAGATTTGGTTGGCTGATTCATCTGTCAGTCACAACAGAAGCTCCCCCTTCAGGTGCAAAAAAGGAGCCAAAAACCCAAAACTACAATTCCTACAGATTTTGACTCCACACAGCTCCTGTAGTCTGGCTCCATTTTAGGTCCCACCAGTACTGATTGGTCCAATTCGCAGTCCCGAGCAAAATGGTGGGGATAAACAAAACAGTCCTTGCTGCAAAGAAGGCAGGTTAGATAAACTGCATCATCATTATCACTCTAAATGATTTTCAGCAAATAGTTACATCTTTTAACAGAGCTCCCTCTCAGATTACTTATGACTGCAATCCAGGCAGCTCTTAAAGAGACAGTACACAGAGGCTATACAGGCACTCTCTTGCAATCACATTTAAACTGCTAAAACGCAGGACACCAGCCTGGGAGTGAGCATTTAGGCATGCTCGAGGAAGACTTTTCGGGAACCCCCATTTGTAAGGGGTATACACCAGTACAGTTCAGGCTTCCCCACACTGTGAGGTGTTTAGTGCTGGTGAAAGGTGAGGGACTGCAAGCTCTGGAGACTGAAGGCCTCTGTTTATCCACAGGGCAGGTACAGTGTGGGGCAGGTACAGTTCAGCCTTCCCAATACTGCGAGGTAGTTAGTGCTGGTGAAAGGTGAGAGAGAGAGTGACAGTACTGGAGACTGAAGCCTTCTGTTTCTCTGCAGGGTCAGGTACAGGGTGGACAGGGACAGTTCAGGATTCCTCACACTATGAGGTATTTAATGCTGGTGAAAGGTGAGGGACTGCCAGCACTGGAGACAGAAGGCCTCTGTTTATCCGCACAGCAGGTACAGAGTGGAGCAGGTACAATTCAGCCTTCCCAACACTGTGAGGTATTTAGTACTGGTGAAAGGTGAGAGAGTGACATCACTAGGGACTGAAGCCTCTCTGTTTATCTGCAGGGCAGGTACAGGGTGGACAGGAGTTCAGGCTTCCTCACACTGTGAGGTATTTAGTGCTGGTGAAAGGTGAGAGACTGCCAGCACTGCAGACTGAATCCCTCTGTTTATCTGCAGGGCCACGTACAGTGCGGACAGGTACAATTCAGGCTTCCCCACACTGTGAGGTATATAGTGCTGGTGAAAGGTGAGAGAATACCAGCACTGGAGACTGAAGCCCTTTGTTTATCTGCAGGGCCAGGTACACTGTGGACAGGTACAGTTCAGGCTTCTCCACACTGTGAGGTATTTAATGCTGGTGAGAGGTGAGGGACTGCCAGCACTAGAGACTGAGATTCTCTGATTATCCTAAGGACTGGTACAGTGAGGGGTAGACACACTGCAGGCTTCACTGTACTGTGACAGTGTTGGTGCAAGGTGAGGGACTGACAGCACTGGAGACTGAAGCAATTGTTTATCCACAGGGACAGTGTGTGGCAGGTATAGTACAGGCTTCTCTACACTGTGATGTAGTTAGTGTTGGCAAGAGCTGAGATACTAACAGCACTGGAGCCTGAAGCCTTCTATGTATGTGTAACCCCCCTACAAATGAGGGTCACTAAAAAGTCTTCTTTTGGTGAGCCTTAATGCTCTCTGCCAGGCTGGTGTCCTGTATTTCAGCTGATTTAAAAAATACTTGAGTGAGAGTACCTAATGCCTCCATGTACTGTCGCTTTAAGAGCTGCCAAACTGCAGTATAATTCATTTGAAATGGGGGTGCCTGTGTGTTTCCCTGCTCATGTCTCGTTTGGGCCACTGAGTAAATCACTCCATTTCTGCAGTCGCCATATGCGCAGAGAGAGAGCTCTTTCAGAGGATGTAATTGTTTGCTTGTAACCTGTTAGAGTAATAATGAAAATGCAGTCTGTTCTAACCTGCTTTCTTGTAGTAAGGACTGTGCAGAGTAACTCCCTCATGTTGGTTCTGAACTGCCGAATTGAACAAATCATTGTGGGGATCCTTTAAAATGGAGCCTGCTCTGGGTGAATCAGAACTTGGATTCTCCTCTGGAGCCTGCTGTAAGGGGATTGTATGGGCAGTGACTCTGGGAAATATAGTTTTGACCTTGGCCCCTTTTTCTACCAACAGAGGGAGTCTTATTGTGAGTGACAGCTGAATAAGCGAACAGAATAGTGTGGAGCTAAAGGAAATGCCCTGCTTTGTGACTGGAAAGATCAGATGAGTTGTGACTGTGAAGAGATGAGGAGCTCTGTGCTTCTGCGGTGTATAGTTTCACGCGGGAAGCGCGTGTGAGGCCCTGAGTTTCGGTCTGCAGCCTTTGTGAGTGCCAGTTGGGACTGAGTCCAAGTTGTGAGGAGAAAGAAGCACCAGAAGTGTGGAAACCAGGCTCACCCTGTAGAAGACTGGAGAAATTGCTGAATCGCGCTCGGTCTGTCAGGAACTGAAGCTGCTGTGTGTTCTCCCAGGTATCGTGCAGTAATTGCGGTCAGGATCGAGGAGCAGCCTGCCTGGTATAGTACTTTCCTTTTACATATAAATGTGTCTAGTGCTTGTGGGAAATCGCAATATTATTTTCCTCGGTACTGTGAATTGTGTGCTGAAGCTGGAGGCAGAACCCAGCTTGATTCGGACTGAATCCACCTGTTTTTCAAATGCAAGTGAGTCCTGCCACGAGGGCTGGGCCAGTTCTATTTCTCCTGGCAATCCAGGACAATCTGCATCCATCCAGTTTTCAATATTGAGTCCGTGAGTATGAATCAGGGTAGCTCCTTACAATCTGTTTATCAAACTGCAAGTGTGCCATCTAATTGTTGTTGTTTCATTTCCTCACGAACTGAGCCCCAGGGCTTCGGATTGCAGTTTGTGTGTGCATGTGTTTTTCCATCAAAGGGCCCCAACCAGCTGCACCGACCCTGGCTAGCCCCCCACCATCCTGGGTACCCAGAGAGTGACATTTTGGACCCTATATGCATGCACAGTACTGTGATTTGAATATTTCCAAACCAAATCAACCTGATTACCCCCTCCTTGTTACTGCCCCCTCTAATAAATCAGATTTGTTGTTATTGAACTATATGCTGTCTGTGGTATCAGTACATGTAGAAAAAGCATTGCACTGTGTTTGTGTATCTTGCCTAACCTTGTTTTACAGGGGGTCCTCAGAGATGTGCTGCAGAATTAGTCTCGAGGGTAAGTGGTACTTTATGAGTGTACAGTGTGTATACCTGGGGTATTGGAGCTGTAACTCCTGTGTACTGTGTGAGCCACTAGAGGGGACCAAAGGAGTCACAGTGTCCCAGAGGGCTGGGATCAAGCTAGTCTAACCACTACAAACCCTGACCTCTGGGTGGAGGTACCCTCCATAGAACCTAGGACCCTCAACCTGTCAGTAGTCGAGCAGGCAGGGGTAGTAGCCCTTGGGATAGTGCCATCTAGGGGTTACATATGCATAGGGACAGGTACAGTGTGGGGTAGACACAGTACAGACATCTCCACAGTGCCACTCCTCAGGTGTTCAAACTGAAAACCAAAAAAACAATATTGTTGTAGCACTGAAAGATGACCCCCTGTAGCTCGCTCACAACCCGACTGGAAACCATTATAAGTTATATTAGAAAAATAATTTTCTAAAAGGTAATAGTGTCCTGACTGCTAGAAAGTGAGTGTAGTATTAAAAGGGGCACTTTAACATGTTTATTGTTGTAACCCCCCTGCAAATGGGGGTTCCCAAAAAGTCTTCCAGGAGCTCGCTTGAATGCTTCAAGCCTGAATGGTGTTTGGCGTTTAAGCCGTTTATCTGTGAGTGCTTTTAGAGCCTCTGGTACTGTCTCTTTAAGAGCTGTCTGCTTGCAGACATAATTAGTTTCTATGGGGGGACTGTGTGTTTCCCTGCTTGAGTCCCACTCGAGCTGCTGCCAAATCGCTCCCTTTCTGCCGTCACTAAGTGGGCAGAGTGAGCACTTTGCAAAGATGTAACTGTTTGCCAGAAATCATTTAGAGTAATAACGAAAATACAGTTTGTCTAACCTGCTTTTCTTTGCAGTCAGAACTGCCTAGCCCTCCATTCTGGTTGAACTGTTGAACTGGACCAATCAGTGTGGGGGGACCTTTGAAATGGAGCCTGCTGCTGGCAAATCAGAACTTGGACTCTCATTGTGGAGCCAGCCACCTATGTACTGTATGGCCAATGCTTCTGGGAATTGTAGTTTGGACTTTGGCGCCTTTTTGCACCAACAGGGGGAGTCTGATTGTGAGTGACAGCCAAAACAGCCAACTGAACTGGGAGGAACTCAAAGGAAATGCTCGGCTCTGTCTACTGTAAAGATCAGATCAGTTTGGGCAGTGAAGAGACAGGGAGCTGTGTGCTTTTTCATTGTGTAGTTTTAGCGCGGGAATCTCGTGTAAGACCCTAAGTTTCGGTCTGCAGATTGTGCAAGCACCTGTTCGGAATGAAACCGACCTGTAAAGAGAATCAAGGAGATCTGAAGAGTAGAAACCAGGCTCACCCTGTAGAAGACTGGAGAAATTGCTGAATCGTGCTTGGTCTGTCAGGAACTGAATCTGCTGTGTGTTCTCCCGGGTATTGTGCAGTAATTGCGATCGGAATATAGAAGCAGCCTGCCTGGTATAGTACTTTCCTTTTACATATCAATGTGTGTAGTGCTTGTGGGGAATCGCGTTTCAAATCCCCTGTACAGTGAATAGAGTGCATGAAGCTGGAAGTAAACCCCAGTTTAATCCAGACTACATCCATTTACTCTAAACTGCTGTGGGGTCCAGTCACAAGGACCTCGTCCACATGGTCGGCTCCTCCTGGCAATCCAGGACAATCTGCCTTCCATCCAGTTTCCAGCATTGAGTTTGTGAGTACAAAGCAGGTAGCAAGTGTGTCATCTAATTGTTGGTTTTTTCATTTCTTCACGAACTGAGCCAACCGGCTCCAAATTACAATTTGGGTTTTGTACCAGTTGTTTTCCATCACAGGACCCCAGCCAGCTGCACCTGATCCTGGCTATCCCCCCATCCTGGGTACCCAGTGACAAGGACAATGTGGGACTCTGAATATGCGCACAGTACTGTGATTATTAATGTGTTTAACCTAATAACCTGATTTCCTTCCTTGTTACAGCTCCTTAAATAAATCGGTTTCAGCAAAGTTGAACTGGCTGAGGTATTCATTTATGTTAAAGTATTGTACTGTGGTTTTTGCACTGTATCATCTTGTTTTGCAGGGGGTCCCCAGGGTCCAGTCGACAGAGCCAGTCCAGGGGGTAAGTGTACATTGTGAAGATATTCCTAATGCATTGTGTGGGCCACTAGTGGGAAGAAAGGGGGGTTACAGTGTCCCAGAGGGCTGTGACCAAGTTAGTTTAACTACTGCAAACCCTGACCTCTGGGTGGAGGCACCCGCCATTGGACCTAGGCCCCTCAACCTGTTAGTAGTTAAGCAGGCATTGGTAGTAGCCCTTGGGATAGCGCCACTTAGGGGTTACATCTTGGAGGCTCATCGCTGGGATTGTGTGTCCTCTAGTGGCAATATTTATGAACCACTGTTAAGAAAAAAAAATAAATAAATGGGTACCCCGACAGAAGTGGCTGTGTACCGGTTGGTGGAGTGGTGTACTGGGGAGGAGATCAACCTCCAAAATGATATGCTTATCCTGGACATCCCCTTGGGTATCAATATGGACACTGTACAGGGAGTGCTTTCCAAGGTGGAAGGTTTACAAAACCCTGTGGTGGTGGTGGGTCAACATGTTAATCTACTCACCCACACTTTCCTGACCCTAGTAGAGTTTAAGAATCCCATAGATAGCTCCAAAGTGCCACAGACTATTACCCCAGAGGAGCCTTCTCTCCGGAGAGTGATAACTAAGGACAGAAGACCTGGGGATGAGCCCCCACTATCTGAAACTTTGAGGAGAAATTTGCTAATGGTTGCTGGGGAAGGGAAAACTGTGGAGAACTTGAAGAAACTATTCTTGCACCTGGGGGTGTTCCTCCCTCAACACCCTCTCCCGCTCCAGTACCTGTAATGGTGGCTGAACCAATGCAGGCTCCTATTTCTGCACCTGCCATTAGGCAAGACTCTTACTGAAGGTTGAGGATCTTCTCTGGCACCCTCCCCACCCCAAGGGGAGGATGATTGGGAGACCTGGATAGACTAAGTTGCCCCTCAAGTGCTAGAATGGCAATGCCTGGAAGCCAAAAGTGAAAGAGGGTTAGTGAGAGCCTCCGCGGTCCTGCCCTAGCTACCATCCATGCTAAATGGGCCAGTAACCCTGGAAGCCGACTGCACAGGACTATCTTGAGGCCTTGGAGAATGTGTATGGGAGCCCAGATTCTGATGAGGACCTGTGTGGAGAGTAAGAAATGCACAACAGTACCAAGGGAGTTTTTGTCTGTGTATGTATCTCAGCTGAAAAAATTGTTGCAAGAATGCCTCAGAAAGGGTAGAAGCCACAGCATTGAACTGGACTGAACCAGGCTGGACAGGATCCTTAAGTCTGCCCCTTCTCAGAACTGCTGTTGCTTCAGTTACGCCTGGCAAATCAACTGGAATCCCCACCCTCCTATGATGAGCTAATGAGAGAAATTCGAGGAGTTGAGAAAAGGCGACCTCGGGAGTGACTTGCACCAATAGCTGCGGCTATGACCCGAGTGACTGAGGGTGACCTATCAGGTGAAGTTCAAGGGCAGAGGTTGGCAGTTAATGAGTGCTCTGAGAAGGAAAAAGATATGCCACAATGGGGCAAACTGTTGAGAGAGTTCAGGGAAATAAAAAACAGTCTCTTTATGAAGGTCGCACCTGCAAGTACAGGCCCCGACCCTCATCCGACTGCATCTGCTATTGGGGTGGGGGTACCCACCCATGCATCTTCTGCTGACAACAGCTCAAAACTTGATGTCTTGACCATAGCAATGGGGAAATTGATGAGAAGTCTCCAAATGCTTATCACGCTGCAGACAGAGATGGCATCAAAGTTTCCAGTTAGTAGTACCCCTGCCCTGGCTCCCAGTGTGATGCCTTGGCAGCTCAAACTCCAGAAAGTATGTTTTGCTATAATTGTGGGAAGGATGGGCACATGAAAAGAATGCCGGTCCCCAAAAGACACAGACAAAGTTGCATATAGGCTACAAGGAGAGCTTGGAGAACAAATCAGTGGTTAAGAGGTGCACGAATGATCCCAGTGAGGGCCCCAAAATGCTAACTCATGTCCCTTGTGGCAAGGTCAATTGCCCAGGCCCGCCACTGCCTCTCCAGACTGGTCCAGAATAGTGGGTCCCTCCATGGAGACCACAGTAAAGGTGAATGGAGTGTCTACAAGAGCTGTATTAGACAGTCGCCCAAGTGACAGTTATGTTCCAAGACTGGTATCAGAAGATTTGTCTGATGTACCCTTACAACTCGCTGAGGGCTGCATGTCTGGGGGTTAAGTGAGAAGGCCTACCCTACTCTGGATATATCCAAATTTGGCTGTCTTTTCCCACCTGTGTGGCTGGAGTGGCTGAGCAAGTAGAGACCCTGGCCTTAGTGTGTCCCCCTACCGGACTGTATGATGAGGTTCCTCTACTAATTGGGACTAATGCACATATGTTTGGATGGCTGGCACAGTTGTGTTATGAAAAACAGGGGTCAAGGGCTGGTACAGCTTTAAGAATTCCAGTCTTGATTAAGAAGGCCTATGAAGCACAGAGAGATGTTGAAAAAGTAGAACCAGAGGAACCGGTTGGAATTGTCTGGAAGAAGGATCCTGAGTCTCTGGTCCTGGTGCCAAATGCCCAGTGTACCTTACAGGGAGAGGTCTGTATCAGAAAGGATGAAGAATAAAATATTAATGTTGGATGCACCATGCGGCAGAAAATTGCTGTAGGGACTGCTGGTCAAGCCTAGTATTTTGCCTGCTAGAGCCCATGCTAATGCCAGAAGGGTAATGGTTCAAGTTCATAATGTGTCTGACAGACAGATTCGAGTAAATAGAGGTTGCATGCTGGCTAATGTGCATTGTGCAGACACTGCAGTGCTACCCAGTAGCAAGAGTTTGGGGAAGAATGACAGAGTAACGCCTGACTTGTTTGATTTTGGTGACTCCCCGTTGCCAGCTGAATGGAAAGTGAGGATCAGTGAGATGCTTGCCCAGAGAGACCAGGTGTTTTCTTTAAAGGAATGGGATGTAGGATGCATGCAGGGAGCTGAGCACCATATCCGGCTGCATGATGAAAGGCCATTTCATGAGAGGTCTCGACGCCTGCCACCTGCTGACATAGATGATGTGAGATGACATCTGCAAGAGATGCTAGCTGCTGGTGTAATACAAGAATCCAGAAGCCCCTATGCTTCCCCCATTGTGGCAGTGAGAAAAAAGAATGGGACAGTAAGGATGTGCGTGGATTATCGAACTTTAAACCAGCGGACTATCCCTGATCAGTACACTATACCGCGCATTCGGGATACTTTGGACTGTCTAAGGGGGAGCAAGTGGTTCTCTGTGTTGGACCCGCAGAGTGGGTACTACTAGATCCCGGCTGGCCCCTGAGGACCATGAGGAGACAGTCTTTATCTGTCCGCTTGGCTTCTATGAATTCATGAGGATGCCTCAAGGGATTTCAGGTGCCCCCGCCACTTTTCAAAGATTGATGGAGCGTGCAGTGAGGGACATGAACTTACAAGAGTGCCTGGTATACCTAGATGATGTTATTGTGTTTGGCAGCTCAGTGGAGGAACATGAGAGCAGATTATTCAAGGTGTTGGACCGACTGGAAGACTTTGGCATTAAACTGTTCAGTGATAAGTGTTAATTCTTTCAAACATCAGTAAAGTTCGTGGGACAAATAATATCCACCGAGGGAATAGAGACCAACCCAAGTAAAGTTGAGGTCTTGACCACCTGGCCACAGCCCAAAAATCTAAAAGAACTGCAAAGACTCCTGGGATTCTGTGGTTATTATCGGTGTTTCATCAAGGACTATTCAAGAGTGATCCGCCCTTTACTTAATCTAACTCAAGGGTATCCCCCAACCCACAAAAGATACAAAAAGTCAGCGTCCCTCGAGACTGAAAGAGTGTATTTTTGTCCAAGTGAAGTATTTTGGGCCCGCTAGACTCCTGATTGTGAGACTGCTTTTCATGAGATCATATATCAACTTACCCATGCTCCAGTGTTGGCTCATGCTGATCCAACAAAATCTTATGTCCTGCACACTGTTGCTAGCTTGCAAGGGTTGGGGCTTGTAAGTACCAAGTAACAGAATGGCCTGAGACCAGTGGCCTTTTCCAGTAGAAGCCTGACCCCATCCGAAAAGAACTATCCTGTACATAAGATAGAGTTCCTAGCTTTGAAGTGGGCCATTGTTGACCAATTCCATGAGTACTTGTATGGGGCTAAGATACTGGTAAAACTGACAATAATCCTTTGACCTATGTGCAGACTTCAGCTAAATTGGATGCCACTGGCCATAGGTGGCTTTCTGCATTATCTACATATGGCTATGCTGTTGAATACAGAGCAGGCCTGAACCACATAGATGCTGATGCTCTCTCCTGGAGGCCTGTTTCCCAGAATGACTGGGTCAGACTGTCAGAACCTGATATTCGAGCACGCTGCCAGAAGTTTGACAGGGAGGAACAAATGTCCACGGACGCAGTGGACTGTATGGTGGATTGTTTCGGACCTTCTGAGAATTGCATACCTGCTGCTTATTGCCACTTTTCTGCAATAGACATTGGTGCACTGCCTCAGCTGGACAATGACAGTATTCGTTGGGCTCAATCCCGAGATCCCATGATCAAATCAGCTTTAGAAGCCCTCTATGCAGGGAAAGATGTGTCCAAATGACGTTCCACTGATTTGAGAACTGCATTGTTATACAAAGAAGATCCTAAGTTGAAACTGATCAATAGACTGTTATACCGAGAAACAGTAGACAGAGGGGGACAAGTAGACAAACAACAACTAGTGCTGCCCACTGCTTTTTGAGACTCAGTGCTGAGGTCCTTGCACAACCACATGGGGCACCTTGGTATAGACAGAACACTTGACTTGGTGAGATCCAGATTCTATTGGCCTAAGATGGGGGCTGATGTGGAGCAACACATTGGAAATTGTAGTCGCTGCTTACAGAGAAAAGCTTTGCCCCAGAGGGCTGCCCCCCTTGTTAGCATCACCACCAGTGCACCCATGGAGCTGGTCTGTATTGATTTTCTGAGTTTGGAGTCAGATCAAAGAAATATTAGTAATGTGCTGGTGGTCACTGACCATTTTATGAGATACGCCCAAGCTTTCCCACCAAGGACCAGAAGGCATCCACTGTGGCAAAAGTACTTGTAGAAAACTTTTTGTTCACTATGGGGCTCCACAAAGAATCCATTCTGTTCAAGGAAGAGACTTTGAGAGTCGTCTGATCAAAGAGATGCTTTCTCTGTGGGGAGCAAAGTCCAGAACCACCCTTACCACCCCAGGGGACCCACAGCCTGAACGCTTCAACTGCACCTTGCTAGATATGCTAGACACTCTCCACCCAAAGGACAAGCTAGATGGAGCCAACAAATAAGCACCCTGGTACATGTCTACAACTGCACCAAAAGTGATGCCACTGGGTTCTCCCCCTACCGCCTGATGTTTGGAAGAGAAGCTCGACTGCTGGTAGATATTTGCTTTGGGGTCTCTTCTGATGGGGTTTGAGCTGACAACTATTTATAGTATGTGCAAAAGTTAAAGGCCCAGCTAAATCATGTGTACCAACTGGCTCAAACCATGGCTGCCAAAAGAAATCTGGCCAACAAAGAAAGGTATGATAAAGAGGTGTAAGCACAGAACTCCAGGAGGGAGATCGGGTATTGCTAAGAAATCTGGGACTGCATGGCAAACACAAGATTGCTGACAGATGGCACCATCTCCCTCACATTGTAGTGGGCAAACTAGATGATCTGCCTGTGTACAAAGTAAGGCCTGAGAATAATTCAAAGGATGTTAAAACAATGCATAGAAATCATTTACTGCCCATTGGACAAATCTTGATTGAGTCTGAGCCCCCAGAAAATGCCCCATCTGGACCAGTGACTAGAGCTGCTGCTAAGAAAAAAATCAAGAAAGTCTGCACCTACAGAACCTGAGTTAAAGTGTTCCCCGCCACAAGTCCCAGTTGAACATGACTGTCAGTCCATGTCAGAGGAAAGTGAGTGTGGTTTTGAATACTACCCTTCTTAGGAACTGAGTCAATTGTTTCAGGGCAATCCCCTAGTCAATTCTGGAGATGAAGCTGGGCCTTCTGGACTGTCTAAGCCCCCAGCTTTGCCCCTGGAGCCAATGCTCCCAGAAAGTGAAGTGCAAAGCATTAAGTCAGATGATATGGAATCATTGTGTATGGTTGAACTGTTTGAGGTTTCAGAGGAGGAAAATGATGGACTGGAACAGACTGGTGACATACCAGAACAAGAAGAGTGTGTTGAGTGCCCTGATAATTCACTGTCCATGTCAGAAAGCTCTCCATGTGAGCTAAGTGTTGTGGACTCAGCGATTGTAACTCCTGGAGCTGAAAGTGCCCCAAGTTCTAGCTTCTGTACCCCAATGGTGACTCCCCTGACAAGTGAGAACAATGCTGAAAATGAGGCTCAGAGTGCAGAGACTGTAACAGTTCCCCTAGAAAGACAGGTCGAGCTGTAAAGCCTGTGGTGCACCTCAGTTATGATTCAGTTATGATTCCCTGGAGGCCTGTGGACTTGCCTCTCAATGTTGTCCATAAAGGAGTGTATGTGTCCCCGGCTCATTGCCCAAACTGAACATCAGTGCTAACTCCAAGTTACTTGTGTTGCCCTTCAGTTATGGTGCCCCTGCCATGTCTAGCCCCAAGGTAGCTGATCGGGAAGGGCACCCTCTTCAGGTTTCATGTACAAGAGGTAACAACCTGAGTTATGGTATAATGTGTGTGTAATACTGTGTAAGAGTGATGTACTGCAAAGTTTCAGAAATGTGTTCCTGGTAAAGTGATATATTGACTGATGATTACATGTATAGCTTAATGTGATACTGATGAAATGTATATGGTTGTATTGAAACTTATGGAGTACTTGCTTGATGCAGATGCCAAGCTTTCCCAGGCCGGAAAGGTGTAACCTCCTGCAAATGGGGGTTCCCAAAAGTCTTCCAGGAGCTCACTTGAATGCTCCAAGCCTGAATGGTGTTTGGCGTTTAAGCCGTTTATCTGTGAGTGCTTTTAGAGCCTCTGGTACTGTCTCTTTAAGAGCTGTCTGCTTGCAGACATAATTAGTTTCTATGGGAGGACTGGGTGTTTCTCTGCTTGAGTTCCACTCAAGCTGCTGCCAAATTGCTCCCTTTCTGCCGTCACTAAGTGGGCAGAGTGAGCACTTTTCAAAGATGTAACTGTTTGCCAGAAATCATTTAGAGTAATAACGAAAATACAGTTTGTCTAATCTGTTTTTGTTGCAGTCAGAACTGCCTAGCCCTCCATTCTGGTTGAACTGCTGAACTGAACCAATCAGTGTGGGGACCTTTGAAATGGAGCCTGCTGCTGGCAAATCAGAACTTGGACTCTCATTGTGGAGCCAACCACCTATGTACTGTATGGCCAATGCTTCTGGGAATTGTAGTTTGGACTTTGGCGCCTTTTTGCACCAACAGGGGGAGTCTGATTGTGAGTGACAGCCAAAACAGCCAACTGAACTGGGAGGAACTCAAAGGAAATGCCTGGCTCTGTCTACTGGAAAGATCAGATCAGTTTGGGCAGTGAAGAGACAGGGAGCTGTGTGCTTTTTCGTTGTGTAGTTTTAGCGCGGGAATCTCGTGTAAGACCCTAAGTTTCGGTCTGCAGTTTGTGCAAGCGCCTGTTTGGACTGAAACCGACCTGTGAAGAGAATCAAGGAGATCTGAAGAGAAACCAGGCTCACCCTGTAGAAGACTGGAGAAATTGCTGAATCGCGCTCGGTCTGTCAGGAACTGAATCTGCTGTGTGTTCTCCCGGGTATTGTGCAGTAATTGCGATCGGGATAGAGACGCAGTCTGCCTGGTATAGTACTTTCCTTTTTACATATAAATGTGTGTAGTGCTTGTGGGGAATTTCGTTTCAAATCCCCTGTACAGTGAATAGAGTGCATGAAGCTGGAAGTAAACCCCAGTTTAATCCAGACTACATCCATTTGCTCTAAACTGCAGTGGGTCCAGTCACAAGGACCTTGTCCACGTGGTCTCGCTCCTTCTGGCAATCCAGGACAATCTGCCTTCCATCCAGTTCCATGCATTGAGTTTGTGAGTACAAAGCAGGGTAGCTCCTGCCATCTGTTTATCGAATTGCAAGTGTGTCATCTAATTGTTTTTTTTTCACTTCACGAACTGAGTCAACTGGCCTGGATTACAATTTGGGTTTTTGCCAGTGTTTTTCCATCACAGGGCCCCAGCCAGCTGCACCTGATCCTGGCTAGCCTCTCCTCCATCCTGGGTACCCAGTGAAAGTGACAATTTGGGACTCTGAATATGCGCACAGTACTGGGATTATTAATGAGTTTAACCTAATTAACCTGATATCCCCCTTCCTTGTTACAGCTCTTTAAATAAATCAGATCTGTTGGTTTCAGCAAAGTTAAACTGGCTGAGGTATTCACTTATGTTAAAAGTATTGTACTGTGGTTTTTGCACTGTATCATCTTGTTTTTCAGGGGTTCCCCTGGGTCCAGTCGACAGAGCCAGTCCTGAGGGTAAGTGTACGTTGCTGAAGATATTCCTAATGCATTGTGTGGGCCACTAGTGGGAAGAAAGGGGTTACAGTGTCCCAGAGGGCTGTGACTAAGTTAGTTTAACTACTGCAAGCTCCTGATCTCTGGGTGAGGCACCTCGGCCATTGGACCTAGGGCCCTCAACCTGTTAATAGTTAGCAGGCAGGGGTAGTAGCCCTTGGGATAGTGCCACCTAGGGGTTACATTGTCATGTCTGAAATCTAAAGCTGTGACTCTGAGCATGTGCATTAGTGTTGACTCCAATGCACATTCATGGAGTCATGGTTTCAGATTTTAAATATTCGACTAAAAATGTTAGCATGCTTGTTGTAATAGGGCACTTACTTTCTAGGACTCAGGACAGTACTACCTCTTAAGAAATTGTTTTTGTGGATATAACTTAAAAATTCAAACTCGTAGAAGCATGAATATGGATACATTTCAGTCCTCTTAAATGTGCAGATGTGGGAGAGTGAGCAACCAGTGATTTAGTCAGGAGGAGAAGTGTGAGACACTGACTACTTGTGAAAGCTAAGTTAGGGTGCCAAACTGTTTTGTGGCATACAAACTGTTTAATATTTCTGAACTCCAGCTCCTTAACAGTGTGCAGATCCATCTGCATACTGTCAAGGGCTGGGTACCCTTGTGGCTCAGCGGTCCCTCCCTAGCCCCGATCCCCGGTCACAAAAGTGTCCCCAAAATTCCTAGTAGTCTAGTGGTCCCCCCTCACCAATCTGTGTATATATAAAAAAAAACATTCTCACTGGTAGTCTAGTGGTCCCTCCTCCCCGATCCATTATAATATAAAGATCCCATTCACTCTGGTAGTCTAGAGGTCCCCCCTCCACATTTCCCGATTCATGTTATGATATATAACACCCATTTGCCCTGGTAGTCTAGTGGTCCCCGCCTCCCAGCCCTGAGCTGTGTTATAATATAAAAATCGTATTTGCTCTGGTAGTTTAGTGGTCCCCTCCTGAGCCCCAATCCCACGCAGCAGAAACAAATTCTGCACATCCTGTGGTCTAGTGGACCCCACACTGATAGGCAGTGATCCACCACCCCGCTCCTCTCCCCAACTTGACCCCAGACAGTTACTGGCACAGCCCTCCTCACACCCCTACAGACAGTCACTGACTGAACTGTATCATAGCACATAATGTATACAGTACATGCTTACTGGTTGACTGGTCGACTGCTACAGCTCCTCCTGTGTTGCTTTTGAAGTAGAGTAGCAATGACGCTGTTGCCTTCTGGTTTTGTTTTATATTTTGAAAGTTTAAAGAGCTACTGACAATTGTGATGTGAAACACACTGTAAAATAATAAATACCTTTTTGCACAGACTGTGTGTTTTTCTTCAGTTGTAGACGTTGTTAAAATATCTATTTTCACATTTTATTTATGGCCGTTGCTTAGACTCCTGAGTCATTTGCTGTTGCCCTTGTACTCTTCAGCAGCATGCACAGCGTGATGATGATGTTTAGTGTGGAACTAGGAGCTTTCTCGCGGCTGACAGCCACATTTGCTTTACACTGCGAGGTCCGTGTGTGCTGTTATGTGGCAATCATCCCAGCTATCGGAATAAAAAAGGTTCTCATCATCACTGTACTTCATTTCATGTTCTCATTGTACTTCTTTTCATGTCCTGTATCGTATTTACTGTGTACAGGTTATTGTATTGCTTCAGGCAAAAATATAGTGTGTCAGGCAAGGACCATGGTTTTGACAGGTCATTTTGACAGCTGTGTCAGTTCTGTCACCATTCACTATCATGTGTCTTCATTGTAGTAGCGATATGTGTTGTTGATTTATCTTCCGATTTTTGGGTGGATACCATATATGGGAGAATTGTTATTGTAGCTGTAACCAAGAAGTATGAGACATAATGATTAAATCCAGCCACATAAAGGGTAGTAAGATAGTGTGAGGCATGTCTCACATGGGTATACATCGTTCTGCAGTTGTGTTCATTTCTATTCTTTTTAAAAAAAGCAATGTTTCTTTCTGTCTGTACAAAATTTGTGAATTGTTATATTTGAACACCATGCTTGAGTGTGGTTTAGATTGTTCTGTGCAGTCAACCCTTACTGTATGCTGCATTTAGTGTGTGGTCTGTGGCTTGCATCAATTTGTAATTGCTCAAAGCCTTTTTTGTCTGCATGGTACTGTCAATGCTGCATAGCTGTAACTGTGCATTGCTTTTTGTTAACCTGTATACTTTGTTCATGGGTTGACTTACTGTCAGTTGAATAACATATTAAACATTCAATTAGACACTGTAATATGACAGTGAATTGTGTGTGTTTCTCTCCCCCCCATATTTAGTTGTAATATTACTTGCAATTGCACAGTGCATTTATTGTGTGCTTTGTGTGTGTAGCAGAACCTGTAGGTTGGCATACCCTCCAAAACCATTGATTCTTGTCTTGTTCTCCATTGCTTACTGGTATATTAGCTTGCTGTTCATATAGTGATTTTCTCAATTGTAATTTTGTGTTTTTCAAACGTGTTCCTATTTCCATAGTGACGTTGTCCTTGTATATTTATTGTCATTTGATGTGTAATTCTGTTTTGCCTAAATTAAGTCAAAATGGTTAATAGATGTGTAGCATATGGGTGCTGCAACATGCACAGAGAAGGTGTAAGCATGCACACGTTTCCAAGTGACCCACCTATACGAAAGCAATGGGATCATGCAGTGCAACGTACTAGTCTAGACTGGAAGGGTGCATCCAATACTAGCCGTTTATGCAGTGCACATTTCACTGAAGATGCATATGAGAGAGAGTACATTCTCCAAAAACAATTTGGCCTTAATACTGGTCATGTTTTTCCACGTCTGAAGCTGGGTGCAGTTCCTACAATTTTTAAGAAGCCAGCAACCCCTGGGAGCCTTGGAGCAAAACCGAAATGTCCACAAATATCTACAGCTGTGCCAAAGCGTGAACGTACACAGGTATGTCACACACATTCCATTGGTATTCATCCACTGATTTCATGATATGTGTGTATTGCTACATTACATCCATTTTTCCCTGTAGTTTTCATAGCTTGTGACTCCTTAGCAGGTGATTGATGTTACTACTAATAGGCTCACACTCATTTGTAATTCAAATTAGCAAGTTGTCATATATGGCAGTACAAACACTGTTACTGTCACATTTCCCCCTTTTTGTTGTGGTGGTTGGGGTGGGGATGGTGTGCAGGTAATGGTATTTGTTTTATGTATGCCGTATGCAGTAGTACATTGAATTTCAAACCACATATATATATATATATATTGTTGTTCACTGTTGAGCAGCTAGTATTACATTTTTTTTAATTCAAAGTACGGCTGTCTCATTTCAATTTTTCAACAAAATATACATTGCCTGTGAAACACACCTTAATTAAGCAAATTTCATTGTGCTTCAGTGTGCCTCAAGGAATCCAGTTTATTCACCAGTAGTTTAAAGTAGGGACTCGGCTGATGGGCGGTCTACCTCAATGTTGGTAGCTGGGTGACTTCACCTCAACGCCATGAGGCGTACGAAAAAAATATGCGGATTCATTTTGAAACTAAATAAGTAACTTGCCATGCAACTGTTGTAAAACTGTTTCTTGTTATATGTACCACTTTTGCTGGTTGCGGGGGTGCACTGTTTTTGTGGTTCTGTAGATGCATGCCATATGCAGTAGCACCCGCGTAGAATCCCTTAATAAAAGCGGCTCATAGGCGCGGCGGTTGAATTTCCGCTTGCGGCGCGGCGACCCGGAATTGAGGAATGGACCCAAGTTGTCGGGCCGGCCGGAGAGAAGGATCGGCGTCCGTGGGACTGCTCTCCTTCTCGGGGAGGGATGGGGTAGCATCCGGGCAATGGGGACTCTAGCGAGGCCAGGAGCACCACGCTACCGCGCTCAAAAGATTGTAGGGTGGCGGACGGCGTCATTGCACAACCCGCCTCGGCAAAGAGAGGAAAATGGGCGGCTGCATGGCTTTGATTAGCCCCCAGGCCAGTCCTTCTGACCAATACGGTCTTCAAGTGGGATGTCTCGCCTTCTCCATCCCAAGCAGTCTCACTGCGGGGGTAAGCCACGGGTATCAGAGACCCGAGGCAGATGTGGGGGTGGAAGCCGTCGGCCTGTGACCTGGCTGAACATTGGGTGGCCGGCAGCTAGGAAGATGAAAAAATGCAAATTTAAAAAAAAAAAAAAAGAATCCCCTTAATAAGTTTTTTTTCCTGATGCTTTTCCCACCTTGCTGTGCTGCAACTGGCATGGTTATCCAGCCACCAGCCTATACCACCCACATGTCAGGAGGCTTACTGACCTGGTGGGATGTCGGTACGGCCGTGTCCCGACCCGCTGTGAGGCCCCTTATGCCTTCCTGCACCAGGTTCAGACCTCCTCCCCAGTGCAATTCCATGACTGACCTCCAGGTGGGCCAGGCATAGCCATCTAGCTGCTTGTTCATGCCCAGCCTTTGCCGCCATAGTTTTTCCCCACTGGAGTTCCGATGTGCAATGACGCCCGCTGTTGATGTCTGCACTCCCCCTTCACACACCAGCACTGGTGGTGTCCCCCAAGTCACCAGTTGCAGCTTCAGCGCAGTGTAGTCAGTCAACCTTCTCAGTGATCAAGAGCAGTTCACAGACACTCAATCCCATCCCTCCTGCCGACCCCCCGACGACTCAGGCATGCACCCAGGTTGCCGGCATTATGCGAGGTGTGCCATCCAGTGCCTCAACCCTCAGCACCACCAGGCTGGTGTCCCCTTTATGCATTTTGACTTAGCAAGTGTGAGCAGGTAATATACCATTAGGTTTTTAAAGGCAGAAATATGACCGTCACACTTAGTTTTCTACACTCAAGATACCTGCACATTGTCTGTGAAGTCAGGTTGATGCACCTTGTGTAAGGCAACCAATTTCCAGCCAATGCAGTTTAGATTACTGACCCAGTGATGTTGGTGTACTCAATGGTGATATCAGGGTCACTTCACATCAGGGCCCTGAGGTGAATACCAAGAGAACCCCCTACTGAAATTAAATCAGTGAGTTCCCATGCAACTTTTTAAATGTTTATTGTTACTTACCGCAACACGCCCCATATCCTGGTACTGGAAGGAGCCTGGGAGCCGTGGTTCGGTCCATGAGGGACATATTTCCTCTCCTGGGAGAGGTTCCCATCCTCAATGCTACTGTTCCCAGTGGAGACTGGGTGCATTGCAGTCAGGAACTGTACAATGGAGAATATTCCATGCATCTGTCCTGCAGATGTTGCCGCCAGCAGTCAAATCACGCATTGAATGGCATTGCATATCCTGCTTCTGTGGTGGTGAGCAATGTGAAAGTGTGAAATCAATGGACATCATGGCTGTGCTGCTGTACCCCAGTGGCTCCTGTCCACTTCCTAGTGAGTTGCAGCAGTGATGAGGGCAAGCACACGATTCCTAGGTCTGGGCAATTGGTTCATGCGTTTGGTGCTGTGACCAGTGAAGCGGTTGTACTCAACAACAATATATTAATGATTGCATATTGTTTGCTTACCACAGTTAGTTGATCAACTTTGAAGAACAACATCACACATTCCTTTGATTTTCAAGATGTGGATGAAATACCACCATCATGTTCTGAATGTGTACATAACTCAGTTGAGACGCAACGTTAAAGTGGAAACAAAATACAGTGGTGTGCAAGTAATTAGTAGACACCTGGGGTGCATGTCATCTAAGTCTACACAGACTTTTTCATCTTTACATACTACAGATATTATCTCATTTACCATATGGTCAAACCATTAATGAGTATGTGCAGTTATGTGTACATGGAATCCAGTTCTGCATTTATGTATTTGTTCCACCAATAAGTAATCATCAACACATGTCATGGGCTGATAAAAGGTGTCAAGTTCAGGCGCAGAGCCCATTTAAAGCGGGTAGCCTGAATGCACCCGGGAGTTGGTGGTTGAAAATGTGCAAAGCAGGCTTTTAGGATTGGTACAATACTACAGTATGTAACTGCTGAGATTTGAGCCTGCAGTATCCCTTTGAGTAAGGTGAATGTAGGGGGTGTAGTGTGGAGGGAACAGGAATTGGTAAACAGGGACCTAACAGTTGAAATGTGGTTCAACAACTGTGAGCAAGGGCCTGTTACATAGGATGGGGGCCAGAAATGGGCATGTGCCGCATGTCAGTAGGGCTGGCAGCTTTGAAAGGCTTGTTAGCACACAGAACCTAGTACTGGCAAATGGGGAGGCAGTGAGGGAGGTAAGGGTGGAAGACTCACTACCTGGTAGTGACCACCAAATAGTGTGGCTTTTTGTCACGTCAGGCATGGAGACAGGCGGCACGTGCAGTAAGGTGGTGGACTTTGGTACACTGGAATTTGGGGGGGTGGGAGAAATACTGCAAGGGAGACTACAGGATATAAGGCTGGTGATGGATGCAGAGCAAAATTTGGAAGTAATTAATAATGGGCTAACAGAGGCAACAGAAGCCAGCACCAGGGCTAGGAGTAAGAAGGGGAGCCAAAAAAACATGCAGGCTGAACTGGGAAGTGCTGCAGGGGTTGAGGGCAAACAGTGCTGTGTATCGGAAGTACAGGAGAAATAGAAAGGAGGCAGATAAGGATGCTTAATGGATTTGGTCAAAGGAGGTGACCAGGAGGTTAAACAAAGCTAAGGCCTCCAGGGAATGAAGCTGAGCACAGGGCATACAGGAAGGGTAGAAGGACTTTATAGTGTATAATGGACTGTTGTTCTGTATAGAATTCCATCACTTTATAAAAGGCTGTTCTATTACAGTTCCAAGGTCATGGAATGCTGTTCTACCCTACTGTGGTACGACAGCATTCTAGAACCACTACAGACTGCATGAGTCAGTTTCATTTTAAAAGTAAAAACTCTCAACACACATTTTTCACACAGTACTATACACTATAAAAATACTGGATGAGCAGCTGTATGCACAACCAGTGTGTTTTTCCACTCGGGTTCTGATTCCCATGGACCTCTCCATCTTCGCTCTTGAGGTCAGTGGAATCAGAATCTCTGTGGCAGAACACACTGGTTCTGCATAGTTGCCCATCCAGTATTCTCTATTTTAGGTATGTCAGGAAAAGAGGAAGTGCAAGGTACATATTGTGGAGGATAAAGCGGGAGGGAATAGGTGGAAAAAGTGGACAATGAAGTGGAAACACTCAATGAGTGCTTCTGCTGTGTTTTCACTCAGAAGAGTGATGGTCCATTACCAGTATGGACTTTGGTGGTGGGGAAAGGGGGGGAGGGGGTGACGGACAGCTTCATCACATGGAGTACAGTGCTAGTTGGGCTGATGACACTAATGGTGGACAAGGCACCAGGTCCTGATGGCATCTATACCAGAGTGCAGAGGGAGATGACGAAGCGTTTGACTGAGACGCTAAAAGAGATGTTTAACACATCCCTGGAAATTGGGTGTGTGCCTCAGTACTGGAGGGTGCCCCACATGCTGCCCATAGACAACAGTGGGCCTAGGGAACAGCCCTGAAATTAACAGCCACTCAGTCTCAGGTCTATAGCGGGGAAGCTTATGGAGACGACAATGCAGGAGAGGCTGGTGACATTCCTTGACAGCAATGACCTCCAAGAAAGGCCACAGACATGGACATGGGTTTATCTAAGTGAGGTATTGTAAAAGCAACCTAACAGAGTATTATTACTGGGTTACAAGAGAGCTACACTGGGTTCATGCAGTACATGTCCTGTACTTGGAGTTCAGTAACACCTTTGATACACAGCCTCACGGGACTCTGGGGTGGGGAGGGAAGCTGATGGCAGTGGGTGGGGGGAAAGAGCTGAGAAAATGGATACAGAACTGGTTACAGGGGAGGGTGCAGAGGGTGGTGGTGGGGGTTGAGTTCTTGGCAACCGGAGCTCCTCCAGCATCTCCTCGTAGGTCCTTTCTCCCATACCCCAGATCATCTTGGTTACCCTCCTCTGAACCCTTTCTGAGTGCAATGTCACTTTTTAAGTATGGCCTCCCAAACTGTAAGCAGTACTCAATGTGCAGCCTAACCAGGCAGTTGTACAGAGGGAGGATCACTTTCCTCATTGTTGTTGTACCATCGTTGTGACATCGGGAAGCTGTTATACTATTGTTCATATGTCACAGCGGTGGTACAACAGCATACACTATCTTTGTGCATGCTAAAGTGGCAGAACTTAGCACGTCCAAAAATGCCTGGCCTCTCAGTTGGATAAAGTACTAAGTGGCACCCCAAAAAAAAAAAAATAGTACTAATATATTGTTTCTGTTAGACGAACATTAAGTTACTGTCCTGTCATTATCACATCTAGGCACACAGACATTGAAGACAGCTAGAGATTTTGTTGTACAGTGTGACCCTACTTCCTCATCAACAGTTCACAATGCCTTCACCCATACCACAGCATGCACCACAGTCTTATGTCAGTGATCTTGATGACTCTGAAGCAGAAACTGAAGATGAAGATGACCCAGATTATGCGCCATCATCTTCGGACAACTGTGATTCAGATGAGGACATAACAGATAAAATTGTTCTTGATGCTAGAGATGATGATGATTTAATAAAATGCAAGAAATTTATAGTGTTCAGGAGCTCGTTAGATCATTTACTAACATGGTGTCACTGTCCCTGTTGTGGCGAGCCAGTGAGTCATCACTCCAGTAAATTGCGGGGCACTGTGCTAACAGTAGTAATTCAATGCACTGCCTGCTGTAAGGAATCATTGTGGAACAGCCAGCCATACTGTGGTCAGGTTCCAACATTTTGCTTTCATCATCAATACTGTTTTCAGGTGCAACAGTGTCTAGAACAACTAGACTTTTTGAAATCATGGGTATAGCTTGTTACAGTATGCAAACATTTTTTTCATCATCAATCAAATCTTCTACTTCCAGCTGTTAAAACTATGTGGAAGGAATGTCAGGAGTGGCTTGTAGCTTGTCTACAAGCAGAAGGATGCGGTTTGATCTGCAGCGGTGATGGAAGAGCAGATAGTTCAGGTCATTCCGCCAAATAAGGAACATACAAACTGATGGAGCTTGCGAACGGTGTTATTCTAGATGTCAAGCTGGTGCAGGTACATAATGCATAAGGTGTCAGCTTGTGGGGTGGTGTGTTGGTGATGTGGTCTAATGGAGGTCAGCAGTGGTGTCACAAATGTTTTGATGGGAAGTAGATGGCATGGGCTGATAGATTAGCAACATTAAATGTTTTTTTCTACATACCAGCAAGATTTTCGAAATGTGAAATTTGAAATGTAACCCTTCACCCCTACCGTTTTGCCAAAATGACAGGTGGCATGCTGTTGAAGCTGACAGCAGTACCTGGTGGGGACCTGGGTTCAGGGAGGATGAGGTTACTCGGCACAGGGGGATCTAGGTTTGGCTACTCGGCACAGGGGCACCAAGTAAATCTGAACACAGGAAGCAATAACTGTAATGTCCAGAACCAGGAATGGGATTCTTCAGTGTGGCTTTTATTCACATACTAGCTGAACAAAACAAAGCATAGATGGACCTCATGGGGCTACATTTCCTGGTAATGCAGATTAGAGACTACAGAACACTTTATCACCATTTTCAGCCCTCAGGCTCTGGACCCACCAGGCACATACAGCCCTGATTTGTATGCAGCTTTGGGCACATAGCCCTGACTTGTGCATACTTGGGTTCTCCCCACTCATCCATTGGAAGAATGAACCAATTATCCAGTTGTGGCTCCCACACCACTTAGAGTCAGCGACTCCTAGAGAATTTTATTTGCTTGTTGTGGCTCCCCACACCACTTAGAGTCTACGACTCCTAGAGAATTCTTCCTTACTTGTTGAGACTCCCATCTCATAAAGAAAATTTTTCTTTACACTTGCTGTGGCTCCCCACACCACTTAGAGTCCACGACTCCTAGAGAGAGTTTCCCTTTTGCAACCCCACGTCTGGGTACTTTCCCCATCACTGGCCAAGTGCATGAGGCAAAGTAGCAACCACTTCAGAAATCGGTAGAGGTGGACCTGGTTACTAAAGATGGGGGGTTTGCCCACCTCCAGCTCCCACAGCCCATACCCGGCCATTTCCCTGGGAAAACTGAACCATTCCTTTTTCTGAACTTCTAAATGTAGATTAAAGGGTAGATGGTCTGGGTGCATCTCCTCTACATATTACTTGAATCACACAGCACTCTAGCATTTGACACTACTTTACTTGTTTGGCTCAGTCCTATAGGCTTTCCAAAATGTAGTGCAATCCCTAGATTTCCACACATGTCCCAGGTTGAAGAAAACATTTTGCCCTCTTAGTCAGAGCAGACACTCACTCTTTAGTTGCAGGTGCCCCACAGGCGACTCACAAATCTTCCAACTTTCAGAATAAATGCTGAACTGAACAGGCAGCTTTTCTTCCTCTTGGCAGAATTAAGGGGATTGCCCCAGGAATCTGCTAGGGATCCTTTACACCCCCCCCCCACAGGGAGGGGCACTGAGACCCGAACAGCGGTCTCCACCACTTGAGCACACCTTCACTTACTGAAGACAAACTGGACACTGACTACTACCCTTTGAAAACTCCCAGCGTTCTATCTAACTCCCTCTGCTGCAGATTCCAATGTGGCTTATTTTGTTTATTTTATTTTTATTTTATTTTAGCTTTTGTTGACCGGGTAAGTGCACTAGACAAATCCTGCCTATTTTCAGGCACGACCCAGGAAAAGGGGATACAGATGAATGCCAACTGACCTTGAACCAGATTAAGCTGTTGGTGGTATTTTTAGTGAATGAGGGAAATTTGGCCAGGACACCGGGGAAATTCCCCTACTCTGCTGGCGCTGGGTGGCCAGCAGAGGTGTGCAAGGGTCAGTCATGGCCACTGCAGCTCGGGAGGAGGGAGGAGGACGTGCGTGGTTGGAGTTTCTGAGGAGAGATGTCTGAATGCAGCAAACGTGCAGCCTCTGCTAATGGAATTGTCGGAGCCAAAGAAGGATTCGTAAACTTTGCACAGCATGAGAAGAGTCTTTTTTCTGCAGCAACTGAGTCGGGGAGTCTTAATATGGCTTTGTTAGCGAAGAGCCCCGGAGTTTGTTTTGAAGAGGTTTCAGCGCCTTTAATTCATACTGGAGAGCGTAACGATGCATCTCACAAGATGGAAGAGTGCGAATCCCGGAAGCAGGTTGAGCTACTATCGCATTTAGCGTTGTAAGTTGTGGAAGCTGTGGGACATCGGCGGCGTGAAAAACAGCTTTGTGACTGGGGGTTTCAAGTGCTGGACTGGGGTAGAAGTACTACTATTGATTCTGCTTCTCGCACAGGGGAGGGTTTCAAACGAGATGGCACCTTGAACGGTTATCTGCGTACACTGAGCCTGTAAGTACTGATCAAAGTCTTCCTGTTTTCCCACTTTCCAACTAAAAGAAAGTGGCTTGCCTTTTAAGCCTCTCACAATTGAACCTGTGGGTACTGAGACCAAAGACTCGATTATCTATCAAACTACTGAGGGTTCCCAAGATGGGGTGACAGAGTTTTCTCTTTCCAACAAGAACAAGGATCTTCAAGGTCCTATTAACACTGTGGAGTCTGTAGTCGATACTGTATTGAGGACTCCTTCATTTCCTCCCTTAGAACACGATGAAAAATGGTCCCCTCAAGCAGCACTAGTCGCTGCAGGGTGGAAGTCTTTAGGAAAAGGCATTTGGACTCCGGACTCTGCTTGGGACAATACTTTTGAATTACAAAAATGGGCCAGAATGGAGACCGGGGGTAATGAATTGCATGTTACTTTGCTGGTGTTTCCAGTATTAATGCGTTATCATGTGGTGATACTGATGTGAACAAGATTATGCAAGATGGCCCTGTTTCACTGACCTCAAATAAGGAGGATATGATAGAAGGGAGCAGGGTCGAGAAACCCTTATGTCTAATCTTTTACTCAGTGTAAAGAGAAGCAGCTCCTAGGAGGAATGCGGTCCAGATCAGATATAAGGGAGGGTTACAGGAACGGCCTAATAGATATTATGTGGGTAAATCATTGTTGAAGGAGTCATTAAGGTTTTCCCCTAGGGATGTCTTTGCTTTTATTAATATCTCGGGGGAGGACAACTTTGATGCAAGCTTTCGTTCCCCCGCATTATTAGATCTCTTCTGGGATAGATACAATCAGGTAAAGTTCTCCCCTTTATGGACACCCTTCTTAGTAATTCCTTTGACAAAGCCTCTAATTAAATTTGTTACAGTCATGTTCAGGAACGAAGGGGTTCATGTGGAGGACATTGTGTTTTGGTTGTCACAAAAATGTGATTTACAAAGTGATCCAGAATCAATCTTAGATACGGAACAGTTCTGGACGGGTGGGTGGAAATTTAAAGTTAAACTACACCAAACGACAGCTGGCATTGAACACATTCCTAACTCCTTTATGTTGGGTAGGGATAGGGGGTGGTGTTTTATAGTGGTCAGCCGAGAGCCTGTTACAGGTGTGGGGCTAAAACACATTTATCAAGTTCATGTGACCAGCCAAAATGTGATAATTGTGGAGATGTGGGGCATGTCACTATGTTTTGCACTAATCCTATTAAATGTGATCTCTGTGAGGAACACAATCATGCGTTTAGAGACTGCCCATGGGCAGCACAAAATAAGAATGTTAGTGGGAATCCAGAGTTATTAATCCAAAAGGCACAGGATGCCAGGGAAAACCAGGACTTGGGTAGAGCTGTGCCAGACCCTCTTATTCCACAGAGTCTGGCAGTCACATTACAGGAGACAGAAACTAATATTGTAGACTCAGGCCTTGTAGATTTAAAGAGGAAGGAAATGGAACATAATAGCTCTACATTGTTACAGCCGGTTTGCTATACAGAATCTAAGAGTATATTATTGAATACACCAGCTGTTCCTTTAAAACCCCCGCCAGTTCTTAGAAGATCTAGCAGGTCTATGAAACCGCAGGTACCTTTAGAACCAGACGGTATCGAGACCAAAAATTCTTTGAGGCCTTAAGTTGGGGAGATTCAGAAATCGACAGAACAGATTCCCAGGTTTCAGTTCAAGAGGGCCTTGTGCTTACTAGAGAAGACTACAAGGGGAAAAAAAAGAAAAGGCGGAAAAAATAGTAAAAGGTTGTTTAGGCACTTAACTACGGATGTATGGATTTAAATTTTTCCTGGGCCACCTTAAATACTCATAGCCTTTTAAAGACTATGAAGAGACAAGCAGTTTTTCATCTGATTCATGACTTAAAACTTACAATAATTTTTCTACAAGAAACTTGGATGTTTACACAGAATCAGTGCTCTGCCTTTGCTAAAGACTGGCCGTGGGGGCCGTCTTATTGGTCCTTTGAGGAAGACAAGGCAGATGGGGTGGGTATCCTTTTCAATTCATATAACTTTACTTTGCATAAATTAGTGGAATTATGTCCAGGGAGAGTATTAATAATAGAGGGTAAATGGTTTGCGTACACTCTGCGCTTAATAAACGTTTATAATCCTCAAACCAAAGCTGGGAGAGTGCTTTGCATGAGACAGATTCAACCTTTTAGTGACCACTGTCCCTATTTTTGGGAGGAGATTTTAATGCGTGTACAGTAGCAAACATAAAAGTAGTAGACAAAATTAAAAAAATCTATTGTGACACAGCATGTTTAACAGATATTATTAAAACTGCAGACTTAATCTCTTGTATGGACAAAAGGGAGCCTGGATTTGAAGGCACTTTTTTCAGAAACGGGAAAGGGTATACCATTGATTACCTTTTCGTTTCTAAAAAAATCATATTTGATCACCTTCAGATAATCCCGGTAGAATTCTCAGATCATGCACTAGTAAAGATCAACATTGGCCTTACGACAGATTGTGGGAGACAGCATTCTAGATGGAAACGTAACACTTCTATTCTGCAGGATAATCTAGTTCAGAATTCCATAAAACTTATCTTACAGGCAAGATTGAAAGTGAGTTTTCTATATCAGGATGTGGAACATGGTGGCAAGAAACTAAAGACGATTGTATTTGGTGGTTTAAAAAACATGGGAAAGTTTGTCAACGGAATAAGTTTTTTCATTATCTTAAATTACGGAACCAATTGCAATTGTTATTATCAAGGTCTAACACCTCAAAAGATAATTTTGCATCCCAAATAGACGAAATTAAAACAAAAATGAAAGCTTTTCAATATAATAGAGCCAAAACGTTACAAGCTATTATGTCAAACCATGTAACGAAATCGGTATTTGGTGATCCGTTTGAATTATGTAAAAAGGTTAAGGAGCAAGTGTCTTTGAACTCGTTGAATCAAGGTAATAAGCAAGTTTTTTCCATCCAGGAAATAGGGGATGTTATACATAATCATTTTAAGGAGTTGGAGCCTCAAGTGATTCCTTCCTTTACCCAGATTCATAATTTGTTGAGACCTCCCATAGACTTCGACCTAGAGCCAGACCTACTTCAGTCACTCCAACAACCTTTTCACAGGCAGAAATCATTGCAGTTTTAACTTCCTAAAACCTAATGTAGCTCCAGGTCCAGACGGTCTTTCTAATTTATTTTACAAAACTTTCCAATCTGACCTTAGTCACTGTTTAGGAATATTGTTCAACCATTTTTTGGTGAACGGAGTTAGTATTTCTTCCTTTTCTGATGGTTTACAAATTTATATTTTCAAATCGGGAGATAAGAGTGTCTTTCAAAATTGGAGGCCTATTACATTACTGAACTCGGATTACAAGATTTTGATGTCCTTAATTAATAATAGGCTTAAAGAATTAGCAAAACGTAGTTTTACTCGAATTCAGCATTGCAGCATTCCTGGCCGTAGCATTCAGTCCGTCTTATGTTTAATTAGAGACGTACTTGAGAAAATTAATGAATTAGGAAGTACTGGTATTTTATTAACCTTGGATTTAGAAAAGGCCTTTGATAGGGTTAGCCACATCTTTCTATTTTCGGCCTTGGAATTCTTTAAAGTGCCACTGAATTTATTAACCTTGATTCAAAATCTATATCGTTCAGGTAAGGTTTTTCCTTATATTAAAGGGGAGATGGCAAGGGGCTTCTACATTAACTGTGGGGTCAGACAGGGTTGCCCGTTAAGCCCAATGTTGTATAACTTTTCATTGGAACCCCTTTTACGAGCTGTAAGTTTGGTCCCCCTCTGGCAAGGTATACATATTCCGGATTCTAATTCCTCACTTACCATCCAAGCATATGCAGATGATGTATGCCTTTTTTTTACAGATATTTCACAACTCAAGGTATTTTTACAAAATTTGAGGAATACGCTTGGTAGCCAATGCAAAATTAACTTCATAAAACTAAAGGTTTAATTTTAGGCGGAATTATCAAAACCGTTAACTTGGAACTCCATTAACATAACTACAGAACCCTAATAATCTTAGGGGTCATATTTAGTCCACAGAACTGCCCTGAGGATAATTGGATTTTTGGTTAACAAAATTGAGTGCAAGGTCAACAGATGGAAAAAGTTTCGATTTTCTAAGATGAAAAGAATCCAGGTTCTGAAGCAATTCCTCCTGCCCTGTCTTCAATATATTGCAGCAGTATTCCCTTTACCAGCAAAATATGAGACTAGATTGTATAGTATTTGTTTTCAGTTACTTTGGGGGAACAGACTTAACCCGGTCAAAAGATGTTTTACTTACTTGGAAAAGAAAAAAGGGGGATTGGATATGGTAGATCCAGTTTTTTTTTGTTTCTCAATCTTCTTTTCTAATTCATTAAAATATATTTTAGGTGGGAACATCAAACAGGAGGCCTCTTTTCTTTTCAGTTTATTGAGTTGTTACCTTACTACTTGGATACATTGTGCTCCAAAATTGTCCAACCATTTATCTTTGCCATATTATTTTAAACCGGCTGCACAGAAATTATTTAAGTGGCAGGTAACAAAACACCAAATTTTAAGATGTTCTTCAAGGGTTCTATACAAAGAGTTAATGGCTGTAACCTATCTGGAAGTCCTTTTAGGAATTGTTCTAGTACTGAATGGGGACATTTTGAATCAACTTAATAACCTACGCTTACCTAGTCTATATGTGGAAACGAATGGCTTATTCTATATGGAAAATTAAATATTAGAGGCACAGCAAAATATAAAGCCAGAGAAGAGAATTTGCCCTTACATGGACTGTACAAACCAAGAAGAAACACTGAACACTTTTTCTTCGTGTGCTGCGGCAACTAAAATCTGGGAGTATTTGGCACAGGCATGGAATTTTCCTTGCTAGCACAGCTTACTTATGACATTTTGTAATTGGAACCTTTCCTTCAGATTTCCAAATACAGAAAGGTACTTTACAGGTTTTCTTAGCTAGTCTAAGATACTGCTTTAGCAAACAAGATGCCAATGGGTTTTACACCAAAAGAAGCCTTCAGCTCAGGGTTTTAAAGAATATGTGACAAATGTATTAAATAAGGTATTTCTTTCAGATTCACAATTGTATAACGTAAAGAAAGTTAGAATGTGGTGGAAAGGCTTCTCTCACATCATTAAGTTCAAATAAAGTTGTTTTCCTTTCTTAAATCTTACTTTAGTTTAGAAGTTGATAGTCCACTGTGGGATTCTATTTAGGGGTACTATACATTACTTTCAGAAGTTGTAATTATGTGAATAGGAAGGCGACTGTTTTCTTTGTATTAGGTTTTAGTATTTTGGTTCATGTTTTTTTTTTCGCTCAATTTCATTTCACTTTTGTGTGGTGTTCCCTGTATAATTTTTTGAGTATTATGTATCACCATTTTTTACATGTATCATCATTTATCTCATATGTTCGATTTTGTATGTGTATATTTCAATAAAATTGCCCCTACTCTTTTCGATAAGTGCCATGGGATCTTTAACATCCACCTGAACTACCACCAATCCAGGCAGATGGGACCTCGGTTTAACATCTCATCCGAAAGACAGCACCTCAGAAAATGCAGCACCCCTCTCATGCTGCATTACGGTGTCAGTACTGGAATATTAACCCAAGTGCCAGATGTGGGAACTGAACCCACAGCTCTCTGATCTCCCGGTCTCAGAGGCGAGTGTGCTACCTACTGAGCCACTGACACTGCCAGCAGCAGCAGCAGCAGCAGCAGCAGCAGCAGCAGCAGCAGCAGCAGCAGCAGCAGCAGCAGCAGCAGCAGCAGCAGCAGCAGCAGCAGCAGCAGCAGCAGCAGCAGCAGCAGCAGCAGCAGCGAAAGTTCTATTGGTGATGTCATCCCTCAGTCTCAGCTGAGACTGAGAACAGACTGAGACAGTGTGAAACCCATTTAACTGGAGTTTCACAAGCTGCCTTCCCTGCTTACCACTAGGTCTTACTGGGATACTAGTAACCCCGGGTAACAAGGGGCTTACAGAAATAAATATAGGAGCCCATTTTCTAAGCACAATCAGACACTCCAGGTGTGTGCATGGCACAGGTTTCATGGAACACCAGGGCTAAAAGCACTCAGCCAAGGCCTTGTGCCTTATTACACCCCTGACCGTGTGGTGAAATATGTTCCATGCACACCCTGTTGTGTCTCATTGCTTATGTAATACATGATGTGATGGTGTAGAATGTGTGGGCAGGGACACTTACTTAGCTCAAGGCGTGGTCCATGTAATACTATGTCAGTAGTACTGCAGAACAAAAGATTGTACATTACATAAAGCTGTTATTCGTGGAATTAAATTCACAGATACACAGAAATTTGATGGTAGAAAAAGGTCCCATGGCCCATCTAGTCTGCCCAACACCCTACCTCCCCCCCTTCTGTTATGCTTCCACCCTCCTTTCCCAACCCCTTAAAACTATCCCAAGCCCTCTTGAACCCCACCACCATTTCAGCTGCCACTGCCTACTCCAGCACCTTGTTCCAGGCCTCCACCACCCTGTCTGTTAAAAACTGCCCCTTGACATTACCTCTGTATTGCTCACCTTCCAGTTTGAGGCTATGTCCCCTCGTGTTCACTCCCTTCTTCAGTTTGAACAAGCCATCACCCTCCACCTTATTTATTCCCTTCAGATACTTAAAGGTCTCAATCATTTCCCCCTTCTCCTTCCTACTCTCCAGAGGGTTGAAATTCAGCCCTCTCAATCTTCTCTCATAGGGTACATCTTGCATCCCTCATACCATTTTGGTTGACCTTCTCTGTACCCTTTCCATCAACTCAACATCTGTTCGTAGGTGAGGCCTCCAGAACTGCACCCCATAATCCAGATGCGGCTTGACCATGGTTCTGTATAACGACTTTAGCACCTCCCTTTTCCTGCTATTAAAATCCCTTGCAATGCAGGCCAACATTCCACTGGCCTTTCCCATCGCCCTGCTACACTGGCTGCCCACCTTAAGGTCACACAATACCGTAACCCCTAGGTCCGTTTCCTTCTCCTTAATCACCACCCCCAAGGAAGTAAGTTTCCCTCCTACTCCTCCTCCTCCCCGGTGCATCAGTGAGCATGTTTGTGCATTAAACTTCAATTTCCAGGTGTCAGACCACCTCCCCAGCCTGTCCAGGTCCTGCCTCATGGCTTGCACCACACTAGGTGAATCCACCCTATTAAAGACCTTTGTAACATCTGCGAGCAGGCACACCCATCCCTCTAGACCCTCCGCTAGGTCATTAACATAGATGTTAAAAAGTATTGGTCATAGCACTGACTCCTGTGGTACCCCACTGGTCACCGCCCATTCCCCGGAATGTGTCCCACTTACAACCACCATCTGAATCCTTTCCTTCAGCCAGTTTTCCACCCACCTGGTGATCCTGAGGTCCACCCCTAGTCTGTCCAGCTTATGCACCATTCCGCCATGCGGAACAGTGTCTTACATATTCTTGTTGTGCTGCACCACTGACATAATTATGTTGACCTGCATCAGTACTCATGTCTGTTTTACTTTAATAAGCTTGCCATGTACACTCCGTCTGCTATACAACTGTGATATTTTTGGATACCATATTATTTTGAGTGTATGCACTTAATGTTTATTACATACAGAGTAATGAATGTGGAGGGAGTACAGATATGGAGCTTGAAGTTCTCAAGCGTGCAGTGTCTTCTGTTTCTGAATGGGGAGTACATGTTGATGAGCTGCTAACAGATAGGCATCTTCAGGTTGCGAAATGGATGCGAGAGAATATGGAGAGTACAATTCACTTATATGATGTGTGGCATGTTGCTAAAGGTAATATTTGTAGCTTGAAATAGTCATGTGCAATGTTTTGGGCACAGTTATGTGAAGTGTCATGTATCAAATAAGACAGAAGTGGGTGTGTGTAACACACATGAATGCATGGCTTTAATGCAGTCAGGCAGACAGAGTAACTGAGTAGTGTTAAGGTGGTGCCAGCTTAGCTGTGCAGAATCGACAACACTGTGGTCTATGTGTGGCATAGCGAGATACCCAATGTCAACCGGGAAATATCTTATGTCAGACATCACTGCGTATTCTATTGTGGGGACAGCGCCACCCCACCCAGAACCTCCATACATTGGGCAACCATCCCCTTCTTAAAATAAGTAACTGTGATTATGACTTGAGTAGAACGGAGTGGGTGGGTGTGAAATTGGCAGAAGGACAAAGTGTCACCCTCCGGTCCCTCAGATTGACAATATAAAAACCTGATGAAATTGTTGCTGTGATGGACTTAGCAATCGTGATTTTCCTATTGCTTCACTACAGTTCTGTATGGCACTGTTACATGAATTCTTCATGTCAGCATTTCCTTCTTAAAGCAGCATCAGTAGCTCAGTAGGTAGCACACTCACCTCTAAGGCCGGGAGATCAGAGGGCTGTGGGTTCAGTTCCCACATCTGGCACTTGGGTTAATATCCCAGTGCTGACACTGTAGTGCAGCATGAGAGGGGTGCTGCACTTCTGAGGTGCCGTCTTTTGGATGAGACATTAAATCGAGGTCCCATCTGCCTGGATTGGTGGTAGTTCAGGTGGATGTTAAAGATCCCATGGCACTTATCAAAAAGAGTAGGGGAATTTTTTATTGATATCACATCATCACAAATCATAATACATTGTACAAAAATAAAGAGGAAAGAAAACAAACATAAAGAAAGAACAACAGGTATTCACTTCACACGCTTCATGCAGTATGTTAAAGACCACACAATAATCACTCCTAACCCCAAAGAAACCTTCCCTCCCTTATTATCTTTCCCATACCACTGTGGCAGGAATTTTGCTAGTTGTAGCTCTCAAACCTAATTACTTCTGAGTGTGATAAGTCACATGAAAGAATACAATTTTAATCCCAAATAAACAAGTATTTCATTCATACTCTGGTTAAAAGTGATTGTTCAAAAATAATTTTCCAACTACTGAGTAACCAATAAACTATTAGGGCAAAAATCAGTAGTACTTTTTAAACACGTCTTGTTTAGAAATAGGTTTTTAGTCTACCTCCTTACTTGTATTTGATAAATCCAAACAACCCTTTCCATTTCTTAAAACATAGCTCTTAGGATTAGCCTGCAGATCTTTCTTAAACACTGCCCCATAGCTTGTTCTACCAGTGTCTTATAGGTGGTATATGACATCCGTCTCTGTTGGAGTGTCCATTGACAGCTAGCCTGCCAAAGGTAAAACTTTAAACAGCAAACAACACCATTAAAGTATCATAATCATACATTATCTTGAGGTTGGGACAATTCCCAAGGACCAAAGACTCATAGGTTAAACTGTCTAACCAAATTAGATTCCATTCTGTCTTTAAATATCCCCATAGGGCTTTTGCATAGGAACAGGTAAAAAGGAAATGATCCATTGTCTCTTCAATATTTATACAACCGTTATATGGACAATTCCTTTCTTCTTGGGCCTTGTGTTTTGCATTGCCTCTTACATTCAATCTCCCGTAAGCTGAAAGCCATAATACCTCCCACATGTGCATTGGAATTCTGTTGTTATTTAATTGTTTTAACACCCCTCCCTTTAGATCTGGTGGGCAATTTTTAAATTCAGGTTGTTCCAGATGGATTTGACTCACCATGTGTGAGTACTGTTGTCGTCCTGAGAGTCTGGAGATATCCGCTTTAGTGATCTCCCATTTGCAAAGCTTTTTGAGCACTGGTTTAATGTATTCTGGTATTTTGATACGGGTGGGCAATTTTGGGGAAGGTTTCAGTCCAAATTTCCAAATATGCACTAAGTTTTACAAAACAAATGGTATATCACACCAGTTGGTTCCCTAGCCCAATTTTAAGATTGTGAGACAGGAAAAGGCTATGGAAAAGATTATAGGGTCCACCATACCCAGACCCCTTGTTGGTTAGACAAGTATGTAAAACACCTTTTATTGGGTTCAATCTGGATCCCCAAACCATCTGAAAAAGCATGCATATAACCTGGTTTCTAAGATCACTAGGGTGGGAAAATCATGGCTGTATACAACAAGTGGGTATAATGAACCTTTAATTATGTGTACCCTTTTTATTTTAGACAACCTCCATGACTTCCATCTCTGGACTTTATTTTCAGCCCCTGAAGAGCCCTTTCCCAATTCTCAAGCGGAGATTATGTTGTCCAACGTTATTCCCAAGATTTTAGTGGCTCTGAGGAGAAATAAATATGGTTTACTGTTACAGGTGCCCTCTGTATTTCCTAAGTACAACCCTTTACATTTATTTAGATTGAGGTGGCATTAGATACTCTAGAATATTCCTGCAGTTGTTTTATTACTGTTGGTAATTTGCCCCAGGTTTGCTATAAACAGGCATATATCGTCCGCATAGGCTTGGATTTTCAGTTCCATTTGGCCTGGGATCCCCCAACCTTCCCATTCTTTAGTATTGCTCAGAACTCTAATCAGAGGTCCAGGAAAAGTTATAAAGGAGTGGGCAGAGGACAGCCCTGTCGAACCTGTATTTATGGTGATACTTTCATTACCAACCCTCTAATAATAGGTTGCACATGGACTCTAGAATATAGAAGTTGGATTTTATGCACAAATTCCTTTGGAATACCATAATGTAATAAGGTCTGAAAGAGGAAAGGAAGGCATACTCTATCAAAGCCTTGCTTTGATCTAAAGTAATGATATAACCGGATGTTTGTGCAGCTCCACACATCTCTATTACATCTCTGATAATCATTAAGGCATGTTGTAGCTTCCTTTCAGGGATCCCACAAAACTGGGCTGGATGTATTAATAAAGGGCTATTTGCCTTAGCCTATTGTTAAGAACCTGAGACAATATTTTAAAATCAGCATTCAGAGAGTTATAGGTCTCAGTTTGAGATGTCTACCTTTCGCCTCCTTATATATAAAATTAAAAGACCTGCTGTGAATTGAGGGGACCACCCTTTGTCAAAAATACTGAAAACAGTTCTACTAAACACCTTGCCATTATTTTGGAAAATGATCTGTAAAACTCATAAGGCAGTCCGTCAGGTCGGGTGAAGATCCATTTTAGTTTCATAATTACATCTTCTATTTCCTGTAATTTCAAAGGAGGTTAAAATTCCTGATCCTCCGGGCCAAGGTTACCTGGCTTTTCTCCAAATAAGAATTAATCAAATTTGTAGAAGGAGGAGGGAACTCTCATGTGATGCCTAAAGCCCACAGATTATTTCATGGATCCCCATCTCATCTTCCACTATGTTTCCTCTATCATCTACTAATTGAAACATATCTAAAGTATCTTTCTTCTTTTTACAGGCTTCAAAGGGTCTCAATTGGGTTTTGTGTTCCAAATTGCAATTCTGTATTTAAGTTTTGCCCTGTCTATTAAATTTCCTCATTTCATCCTGGATCTGTTCAATGTCAGGGCCATAATCTTGTCTAGACATAGCAGACTGTAAAGCATGTTCTGAAGTTTGATCTTAGTTTTAAATAGCTAAAATTGTTTTGTGCCCTATGCTTGCCATAGTTTTGGAACCATATTGCTATCTCTTTTTTGTGTCCATCCACCATACCCCCAAATCTTACGTAGAGATCACTCACTGAGGTCCTAGCCCAGAGTAATGAAGAAATTTTCTCTTTAACAAAAGGGTCTGTAGCTTGAAACATTTAATCTCCATTTTTCTCCTCCTTATTTTGGAGGGCTGTTTGAAACGTTATTTGTAAAAGAAGGTGGTCTGAAAATTCTATAGGATAGTATGAAAGTTTGGGTCAGGGAGATTCCTAGAAACAAAATATGGTCTATATTTGATGTCAGGTGTCCCCTTTTGTATGTATATTTGGGCCCTTGGGATTGGTAGTGCGCACAATTCTTCAGCTGCGTAATATCAACACATTTTTGCAAGGCATTTGAATCGCAGTATGTTTTACCCTTTCCCCCTCAGTCCCCCTTTGGGTAAGTAGCAATTAAAATCCCCCCCCAGGATTACATAAGTGGACGTATGTAAGTAAGGTTGAAGTTTGGAAATTAGAGCTACTCTATCTGCTTTTGTTTGTGGGCTGTATACATTTATTAATCTATATGGGACCTTATCCCAATATCCATCTAGGATGAACAGCCTCCCTGGAATCAAATCCACCATCTTGGTTATTTGGAAAGAAAAGGTACTAAATATAATACCTATTCCATCGTCCCTGTCTGGCCCAAAGGACCAATAGGATGGCCCCCATCTCCATTCGGCCTGGAACAGCCTAAGTTGGTCCGATGTGAGCATCCATGTTTCTTGGAAAAACAGATATCCAGTTTTAGATCTATCAATAGGTGAAACAACGCCGTTCTCCTAAGGGAATGTAAGAGGCTATGACAGTTACATGACCCCAGGGATAACAACCATTTAATTTAAGAGTTCAAGGCCCTTTCTTCCTCCTTTTCTTTTTCTTCCTTTGTACTCAAGCATATCATTCTTCCCTCCTTCAGCTTGTGTGGGTGTAAGAGCTACATCCATCTGTTCTGTGTCTGATTCTACCTCGGTGGGAGCCAAACCTCAAAGGGATTAGTTCTGCTAGGCCTGCTTGCTCACTTGTGGGGGTGGGGGCGGTTTGGTTTATATTCCTAGTTGTCCTTCTTGGAGGTGGGTTTTTTGGGGGTGGAAGAGGATCACTGCACATCAGTGGATTGCTTATCTGTGTAGCAAACCGGCAGTAGGTCCCCCACTGTATGGGCTTATCAGGATTGGGACAAGTGGATGATTCTCTCATCTATTCTTATCTCTTCAGTCTCGACTTCCTCCTTTCTGCCTGGAATAGGGTCAGGAGCCTTATCTGGGGATTGTGTTCCACAGGAGGGGCTTCAGCCTCTACCACTTTTGGCTGCTTCTCTTGAGCTTGTTGGATAAGAAGCTCAGGGCTAATGACTATTGCCTTATTTCTTGCAGCCACGGACACTCCAGAAATGTGTGACCTGTGTCCTCACATAACTCACATCGTGTCAGGTTTGCGATTGCATACTTATGCCCCTCCCTGCATGTCACAGCCGGGGATCACATACACTAGAGAGGTGGGTCCTAGCCCACACTTGTAGCATGCTCGTGTATGCCCTGAATAAAACACACCTCTATCTCTACCCAGCATGAAGGAGTTTGGTATATGCCATATCACTCTCCAGTTGCCTCAATTTAACCTTGTATTTCCATCCCCAGTCCAAAACATCTCAGAATCCAGTTGTGTTTCTGGTGCACTCAATACTTCACATTTTGTTGAAGCCAGTATGTAATGTCATCAACGTACCCCTTCATTCCGAAACATCATTGTCACATATTTAATGAGGGGTTTGTAAGGGATCAACATAAAGGGGACCACAGAGGTGAAAATTTAACTGATTGAAGCATTGCCAGAACAAATCCAGGGTGTATGCAGATCTGAAACTAATGTCATAGTTGTCCTCTCCTGAGATATTTATAAAAGCATAAACATCTTTTGGTGAAAAGTGTAGTGAGTCCTTCAGGAGCTTTCTCCCACATATTGCCGATCTGGCCTGATTTCAGACCCCTTTGTACGAATCCTAACTGCATTCCTTCTAGGAGCAGCCTCTTTTTTGATTTGCAAAGAGTTCTGACAATAGTGGGCGCTGGGCAGGGTGGTCAGTTTGTTTTCTTCACCTTCAGGTGCCGCTCCTCTTCTGAGATCTGGGGTCCATGCAAAGGTTGTTTCATTCTTCCTGTCCTGTGTCGGATCCCCCCGGGGTTCCCGTATGTTTTTCTCTAAAGGCTCTTTGTTCAGTATAATCAGTTCAGTTATATTCTGAAGCTGTCCCATATTTTCATCCCCCATATCTTGGGCAAAGTCTGGATTTGTACTCCCCTTTTCCCCAACAGAGATTTGAGGCAAACCCCTGGGACACCATTCTGGGGTGTTTGCAGGCCACGGAGGGTCTGGCAACCACTGGCCTGAAGGCAATTTCTTCCATCCTGCCTCCTGTAGGGCTTTTCCCGGTGACCAACTGCAGAAGGGTTCAAGTCCCTGATTACTGTGTAAGGAAAATGCTTTGCCAATTGCCTCTGTTGTTGTTGTAGGACAGGATTGCATAGATATATTTTGTTCCTTGTGTTCTACAGGCCCTTTATGAGTATTAGGCCCAACTAGATTGCGTTTTGCCAACATAATAGCCTCTCTCCTGTTTTTCCCTTCCTTTGATCCTGGTTTAGCAGATCGTGCTAAAGAAAAAAAATGGTAGCATCAGTCTGTTCAAAGGATTATTTTGGAAAATGACTTCCCAGTTTTCTTTTCTCTGTATTTAGGCCATTTTGAATCTCTGTGTTGAACTGAGGACTGTATTACCAGACTTAGGATTGTTTTCCAGTCCTGAAACTACATTAGGCATTTCTTTATCTTGTACAGCAGTTTTAAACCTTCACTCCTTTGCTCAGTTTTAGAGCTAGTTTCAGTAGGAACTTCTGCCTTAATATCACTGCCCTCTACCTCCACGAGGTTATTCAAAACATTCACCTCTTGGGGCTCTAGGCACCGAATCCCTCGGTTTTCCTGCCAGCCCTGTTCACATTTGCATCAGTGGTTGAAATAATAGGGTGAAGATTTACCTAGGGAGTGTCTGTCGGCTTGCTCCTTCCTCGTCCTTTGATGTTGAAGCATCATATTCAGAGCTGTCAGCTGGGCCATACCATTGTCAATTTCTTCACTGTGATCCAGTAACTTTAATTCAGCTTGTTTCTTGCCATAAAAGCTGCATATTTCTCCTTAGCTTCTCTAATGCCTGCAGAGTTCTTCTTTACTTTTGCCTTTAATTCCTTCCATTGGAGTTCTCTCACAGTCCTTATTTCCATCAATATTACTCAAGTCCTCGATCGAGAAAAACATCTCTTCTTGTTTATTTTGAACTAATTCTTGATTTATTTCCAGTAAAGTAGCCTCTTGCAATATGAGGTCATGGGAGGAGGACATCTCCCCTGCCACATCAGCACTTCCTCCTCCTCCTCGGTCCGGCTCCCAACTGGGCTCCTCCATCCCTGCTCACAGGAAGTCAAGCCCCCTGCTGGCAGAAGAGTAGGGGAATTTTTATTGAGAAAAACAAAACAATAACAATATGACACGATCTGTTTTAACATTTGTCAAACACACCTATTTACATGAATTATACAACAGAAAAAGGCTAAATACACCCTTCTATAACTTCCCCACAGAAAATCCAATACAATATTTGAAAAACAATATACAAAAATCAAACTGAACCCCTATACACCATAGACAGTTTTCACCCATTTCACCTCAACCATACAATGTGTTTCCAAAATCCTGAAAGACATTTTGATCTAGTGCGCTGCTCATACGTTTTCTGTTTACCAACTGCTAATTCAATTCGGCAAAAAGAACATTATAGGAAGAAGGGTATGTTGTAGAGAAAACTGACACCTTGCTTGCCATAGATGATATTTAATGCATGCAAATATCAGATTTAAGGTACTTGGGTGGTATCTTACAAAAACCTGAATAATCCCCAGAACAAGACTCTGATAAGTTATATGTGTCAAAAATCCCATTCCACCGCTTTGCCAACTCAAACCAAAAAGACTTAACATATGGGCAAAGCAGTAAAAAATGTTCCAAGGTTTCAATTTGATCTGAGCACCCAGGTCTAATGCACATCCGGTCCAAGATCTGTTTGTGTTTTAAATTACCCTGACTCCTAACCTCCCATGACAACAGAGCCACAACACATCCCACATACTAGGGGTATCCTATGGTCCATCAAAAGCCTCAAGGCTTGGAGACAATTTTAAGGTTACGAAGGAAAATCCACTTGAGCGTAAAAAAATTAAACATAATTTCTGCATAAAAATCCTTCCTAGGTATATCCTGCAATTGAGCCTTCCTAATTTCCATTCCTGCAATTTTCTTACTGAGGAATCTCAGATAGGACGGGCCAAAGCCACCTTACTTCTAATGGGAACACCCCTCCTTCCCAGTATGACATAAAAGAAGAAAAAGCAATTGTGTCCAAGCCGATCATGGATGATCCTGAGGTTTAACCCTTGATTGAAAGGCTGCAATCATGAAAAAGGAATGAAAAAATACCACCGGATTTATCATCCCTAAACCTCCTTGATTCAACTTTAAATAAGTAAATGCTCTTTTAATCGGATTTAGCTGACTGCCCCACACCATTTGAAAAAATACACTATACAATCTAGTTTCTAATGAAACCGGAACCGGAAAAATGGCAGACACGTGTAAAAAAATAGGTAATAGAAACTTTTTAATAATCAAAACCCGCTTTTTTTTGGAAAAACCCCAGGATTTCCATTGCTGTACCTTTTTTTCCACGATAACCAAATTTTCCAGTTTAATAATGCTAGGTCTCCTTCACCAAAATTAAGACCTAAAACAGTAATATAATCCTTAACCATGATGCCCCCAATGTCTTGACAAACCGTAGTATCCCCAATCGCCAAACATTTACATTTCTCTAAATTTAGTCTAGTACCATTTAGTTCTGCCAATCCTTTAATCACTTTAATAGCCTGAGCACCTGACTGGACATCTGCTACCAACAGACACATGTCATCTGAATATGCAGAGATTTTCTGGGCTGGTAAATTACAAGAGAGCGATAACCCCTGTATTGACCTATTGTGCTCAATTTCTCTCAACAGTGGGTCCAATACAAAAGCATATAACAACGGGCTAATCGGACAACCTTGTCTGACTCCGCATTCATCTGAATTTCGACCCACATATATTAATGCATACACAAGAACTTGCATTGTAATATAAAGTGTAAATATACTGAGCAAATATTTTCGGAAACCCATACTTAACTAACACCTGGAAAAGAAACTCATGGGACACAGAATCAAAGGCTCTAGCCTGGTCTAATGCCATAATAAACCCTGACAATTTTTCTTGACGTCCAAATTCACATATGTCTCTTAATAACTTTAAATTCTGCTGAATTGATCTATGGGGAATAGCACATGTTTGTGCCGGGTGAAGCACCCCCTTAGCCACTTCCTGCAGTCTTTTACATAAAATAGAAGAAAGTATTTTGTAGTCTGATTCAAAAGGCTAATTGGTCTCAATTACCCAAATCGTAATGTCCCCTGTCTTAAAAATAAATGTTAAAATAGCTAAATTAAATTTCAGATCACGAACCCATACTGTAGAATATCATTAAAAACTTCTGTCAGTATGCGCTCAGGTCATCCGAAAAAGTTTTGTAAAATTCATTGGTCAACCCATCTATCCCAGGTGATACCCCTACCCTTGAAGCACCTATTGCCCGCTGTACCTCCTGCAAAGCTATAGGCCCTTGCAGCAGCTCTACATCTACCTGAGAAATAGTCGGAATTGAAAAATGAAAAACATCTTCCCACACCGAGGAGGAAACAAAACTGTCTCCAAATTGAGAAGCAACCTTCTCCTCTGCTATTGCTAACATTTCTGCCACAGACGTTTTTAAATCCCCAACAGAATTTCGTAGCCCTGACATCACTCTCTTCTCAATCTTATTTTTACATGCCTTATACGGATCTTGAAAAGGTTGTTGTTGTGTACCAAATTTTAAACTGGCATGAATGGTTGCAGCCCTCTGAAATTGATAATTTAACATGTTCTTTTTTACCCATTTAATCTGGGACTGAATCTCTGCATCCCTGCTTCTGGAGTGTGACTGTAATTTATAATATTGGTTTCGAAATTCTAAGTACTGTAAATATTCCCCCGAACCTTTCTGTTTCCCATAAGCTATAAAAAAATCCTTTAAAGCCAACTTGGTATCTGACCACCAAGAAATCCAATCTGAAAAGAATACTGCCACTGATTTACGAAAAACCATAAAGTCTTTTAATTGAGCCAAAAACCCTGCTTCTGACAGTAGTCATGCATTTAACATCCATCTGCCCTGAAATGCTGGAAAAGAGGCTGGAATCTGCTGTAGGCCTACAACACTACATAACACATTATGATCAGAAAAATCATATGGAATCACTGAACACTCCACCGGGATTAAATAATGAGACAGAAAAAAATAATCTATTCTTGTCTGGAAAGTAGCTCTCTTATAAGTATAACCCCCCGCTGAATGCAATTCTCTAAAAGCATCCTTTAACTTTGCTACCTCTATGGTTTGAGAAAGGGCATGCGAGTCACAATAAGTTTTTTGCTGGTCTCCGTCTTTTAACCGAACATCTAAACTACAATTCATGTCCCCTCCCCAAACTATGTTCTTAGATGTAAACAGGTATGGCTTTACCAGATTAAACAAAGCTATCCTTGCTGTTTTAACTTGTGGAGCATAAGTATTAATTAATCTAAAACAAACACCATACAACAAACAATCTAAGATCAATACTCTACCCGGCAGGACATCAACCAGCCTTGTCACCTGAACTACAGAGTTAGAGAACAATATCCCTACCCCGTCTGCCACATCATTCCCAAACGACCAGAAGGACGGACCCTCCCACCATAATTTTTTTACCTGAGACACTTCTAACAAAGAAGAAAAATGAGTCTCTTGTAAAAAAATCACATCTGCTTTCAATTCTCTACAATGCTGTAAAGCAATGAACCGCCTCTTGTAGCTCTTTAGGCTACAGCAATTGAGCGATATAATCTTTAAACAGGCCATATCGACCATTGGTCATCTACTCATGATTTATCTTGTTTCCTTTTTCTCCCCTTTTTCTTTTTCCCTTCTAAAACTTCTAGCCCACCCTCTTCTTCAATTTCCATACTCAGACTCTCATCTGATTTTAACAGATCAGAAACCCTCCCTCTAAGTCTGCTAGGGCTGCAAAGGAATTCTGAGTCAAACACACCCTCCTGTACGACTACTTGCTTCTAGTAACCCTCCGGGGTCTGAAAGGAATTTCATCTCAGACTCCTGGCAGGGTCATCCGTGTTATAGCCAAGGATTCTGCCATAGAATGGGGGGAACCAAAATCTGTTGTGGAATTGACACAGTGGATCTTTTTTCATTAAGAGAAGCAACTGACACCTCTGGAGGTGTCACTCTTTCATTTTCCACTCTCACCATGTTCCCTTTACTTAGACGGGACTGGGTAGGCTCCCCCCTACACTGGGCCTGAGAAATCAGGTCCTCCTTATTTAATCCCCCTTGTCTATTCTGCTCCGCCCATGGACACTGGTGATAGTCATGACCTAAGTCATCACATAGATTACATTTAAATTCATTCCTACACACCTCGCTGTCATGGTCTAATTCACCGCATAAGGCACATTTCACTTTATCACATGCACTACTCAGGTGCCTATGACTACCACATCTATAACACGCTTTTGGCTGTCCTGGATAAAAGCAAACCCCCACGATCTCTCCCCAAAAAGAAGCTGTTTGGGACATGTTGTACTTCATTATTCACCACAAACAGTTTGACTTTAAATTTCCATGCCCCAGTCCAAATATTCTCTGAGTCCAAAATAGGTTCCGGTGGGCCTAGAACCTCACATTTTTGTTTTAACCAGAAAACAATGTCACCCACATTCACTCCCTCATTCCGGAACATCTCATTAACTGTTTTAAAAACTGGTTTTGTGATTGGAATCCATCAATAATTTTCTTGCTACATAGACCCGGTCAGGATGCTCAGGAAGGCCTCCTCTATACCTTAACTGCACTGCATTTCTTCTTGGGGCTTGCTCCACCTTATTTCTTTTAAAAAGATCCGAAAAACGTGGGCCCCTCCTTGCTTCCTGCACTTCTGGCCCCAGTTCAGGCATACTTTCAGCTGGTGAAATCCCCCCCTTCCCCCTGCTTGTCTAATGTTCCCACCTGGCCTAAAGCCTGGTCCTGTTTAGATTGTCCAACTGGGGCCAACGACTCACCCGCCTCCAGAGTTCCTTGAGATGCTTCCGTCGCTACTGAGGAAAACGACATCCATTCCGAGTCTGGCACCCATCTTCCATCCGCCTGCCGAATCCATCCTGCTTGTGACAAGGCCGTTTCTTCCGACCAGACAGTACTGGACCCGTTTCCAGGCCCGTACCTCCGGTCCCACACTCAAACCACGGCCGACTCAGTTCCTTCCTCAAGCGAATAGCAGCCCTCGCGATACCGGAACTTCCTCCTTACCGCTGGGCTACTACGGATCCATGGCGCCTCGCTCCGATCCTCACGGGAGCGCCTCTTCTCCAGGACGACTCACCATCCCTCTCTTCCTCCACTGGTGATCCTGCCGCTGCAATTTTCGGGCTGTCTCCCGACGGGCTTCCCTGGGCCCTCACCTCCATCATGGACTTTACAGAGGTAAGCTCTGATACAGACCTCGCCTGTGTAACCTCCGATAGGCACTGCAGCTCAACCTCCTGTACCTGCACCTCCTCCTCCTTGGTTTCCATTCTCCCAGTCTCCGTTTCTCTAGACGGAGCTCCCGCACTCCACAATGCATCTGGCCGCGCAGCCATCACCTAGGTCAGCAGCACCCCTACTGACCAAGATGCAGCAACGCCTCAGAGTAGGGGAATTTCCCTGATGTCCTGGCCAAATTTCCCCTCATTCACTAAAAATACCACCAACATTTTAATCTGGTTCAAGGTCAGTTGGCATTCATCTGTATCCCCCTTCCCCTGGGTCATGCCTGAAAATAGGCAGGATTTGTCTAGTGCACTTACCCGGGCAACAAAAACTAAATAAAATAAATAAATTCTCTAGCACTGCATAACAAATTCAGTGATGCATTCTGAGTTTGAAACGCCATTGTGAAACTTTGGTGGAACAATTATGTTTAGTGAAGATGGTGTGTCTGTCAAAATAAAGAAATAAATACGAAGCAAAGTTTACAGTACAGTCAGCAGATCTATTTGTTTCTAACATATTCACTGCAGTGCTATACTACTCAGTTCTATAACAATTTTTTTTGAAGAGTGAAGAAGAAGTTAATGGCAGCTTCCAATGCTAAGGATTGTCTGGCGCTATGATCCTGGATCCACAGCATAGTGAACCATCTGTACTGGTCTGTAGGATCCACTGCAGATGGTAATGCAGAGACTGTACTAGTAAAGTGGATCAGTGTGGCCACGCACATCCAAGACATACACCACCATAACAACCCACTGTTTCCAGAGAGTGTGCATGATGAACTACAGGATGAAGAACGTTGCAAGCCTTGGCTGACACCATGTTAGTAAAACTATGAATTTTTTCATGGTTCTATAAATTCAAAAGAAAGGGATCAGAAGTACCATATAAATAACCAATAATATTTATTAATTTTTTCCTTCAGCTTCTAACGTAGCTGTACGTACTGAACATATCGTGACAGACAGCATTCTTCGCAAGGTTGTTTGCAAGCTTTCAGGGTGTTATCAGATGTCTGAACTGGAGGCTTTTCACAGTCTCTTAAATCAATTTGCCCCCAAATCCATAGTGTTCTCTTACATTGGAATGCAGTGTAGGTAAATTATCTATACTTTTTTTGTAGTTTGAACATTTATCCTGAACATATGTTCTGCTTTGAATTATGAAATGTAGACTCAGCCAGGTGAATAATAGATCAACACTTGTGTTATAAGCATTACGTCACCATATACGAATCTGGACATTAGCATTAGGGACCATGCATCATGCTAACAACACTGCAGAAGCAGCATCACAGTGTACAAAGGCACAAAACATGGAATACAGCAGGGTGGTGGACAGCCACTGTTGGTGGTACGACCTGGATCAGGGCTATTGTCCTGCAGGTCCTTTACGGGCTGCTGGAGCACATGGTATTGTTGACAAACCACCCCTCCATTCCATATGTATTGTAGACTGTCATTGTGGCAGTATTGTGCAATGAGTATTATTCTGTAGATTGGAAGTAGGGCCTGTGACCTTGTAAAGGCTCCGTTTAGGGATGCACATAACGGCTGGGGGCTATGGGGCAAGCACAGGCAAATGGATACATCGGGTTCAACTCAATGGTAGATGTCTGGCGTAGGGAGGATAAAGATGATAATTTTTGATGTGTATATATAAGATTGAAATACTTTGTAAGTAAGGCACCTTGCAGTTCTGCAATATACCACAACAGGGTGATGGTGAGGCAAGGATTTACCCATGCCCTGGTGTGTTTGGTCACAAGGCATAGCTGAGTGAGCAAAACACACCAGGTGTTGGTAAATCCTGGCATCACCAACATTCTCAAGTGGCATATTACTATTTTACAATGGACTTCTGTATGTTTACGGTGTAAAAAAAATTAGAAAAATTTTTTTTCAGATTTTTTATTACTTTTTATATTTATTGTTACATGTGGTACAATAGTCCTTGATACTAGGTATGCACATGACCATTGTCAGTAAAGGAAAGCACCTGCTGGCCATGCCTATCCCTCCCCCAAGCATTGTTTTGTGGGTGGGTGTGGTACTGTGATGCACAATGGCCCATTGTATAGTAAAAACAAGCAGTTGTCAATGCCGAATGTTGATTGTGTTGGTCCGTTGAGCTTGCTCAGTGGCCCTGTGTCACTTGCTCATTCTGTTTCTCCTGGTGCTGCAGGCTGCACCTTTGTACGGGGCTTCTGCCTGTGTTGGCACATTTTTCTGCCCACGAAGAAATCTGCAGCTGTCCTGACAGAGCTGTGTTGAGGTGGGTCACTTGCCCTCTCTCACTCGCTTATTCTGTTTCTGCTGGCACTGCAGGCTGCCCTTTTGTACTGGGCTCCCGCCTTTGTTAGTGGCTTTTTCTGCCCACAAATAAATCTGCAGCAGTCCTGACACAGGTCCATTGAGCTACTTCACTCCCCCCTCTTGCTCGTTCCGTTTCTGGCGGCGCTGCAGGCTAGCCTTTTGTATGGGGTTCCTGCCTGCATTGCCACCTTTTTCTGCTCACAAAGCAAACCGCAGCAGTCATGATAGAGGTCTGTTGAGGTCGCTCACTCCCCCTCTCTCACTCACTCATTGTGTTTCTGCCAGCTCTGCTGGCTGCTCCTTCGTACTGGACTTCTGCCTGTGTTGGCACCTTTTTCTAGCCACAAAGAAATCTGCAGCTGTCCTGACACAGCTCCGTTGAGGTCACTCTCTCCGCCTGTCTCACTCACTCATTCTGTTTCTCCTGTTGTTGCAGGCTGCTGTTTTGCACTGGGCTTCTGCCTGCATTGGCACATTTTGCTGCCCACAAAGAAATCTGCAGCTGTCCCGACAGAGTTCCGTTGAGGTGGGTCACTCCCCCTGTATCACTCACTCCTTCTGTTTCTGCTGGTGCTGCAGGCTGCCCTTTTGTACTGGACTTCTGCCTCTGTTGGTGTTTTTTTCTGCCCACAAAGAAATCTGCAGCAGTCCTGACACAGGTCCGTTGAGGTAGGTTACTCCCCCCCCCACTCATTCTTTCCGTTTCTGCTGGTGCTGCAGGCTGGCCTTTTGTACTGGGCTCCTGCCTGCATTGCCGCCTTTTTCTGCCCACAAAGAAAGCCACAGCAGTCTCGATAGAGCTCCGTTGAGCTCACTCACTGCCCCCCTCTCACTCACTCATTTTGTTTCTCCTGGCGTTGCAGGCTGCCCTTTTGTACTGGGCTTCTGCCTGCATTGGCACCTTTTTCTGCCCACAAAGAAATCTGTAGCTGTCCTGACAGAGCTCTGTTGAGGTTTCTCACTCTGCCTGTTTCACTCGCTCATTTTTTTCCTGGTGCTGCAGGCTACCATTTTGTAGTGGTGTCCTGCCTCTGTTGGCGCCTTTTTCTCCCACAAACAAATCTGCAGCAGTCCAGGCTCCAGACAGAGCTCCAATGAGCTTGCTCACTCCCCCTCTCTTGCTCGCTCGTGCCGTTTCTGTCAGAGCTGCAGGCTGCCCTTTTATACTGGGCTCCTGCCAGTGTTGCCACCTTCTGGCCACAAAGAAATCTGCAGCAGTCACAATAGAGCTCCGTTGAGCTCGCTCACTCTTTCCCCTTCTCTCACTCATTCGTTTTGTTTCTCCCGCTGCTGCAGGCTGCCCTTTTGTACTGGGCCCCTGCGTGCATTACTGCCTTTTTCTGCCCACAAAGAAATCTGCAGCAGTCCCAACAGAGCTCTGTTGAACTTACTCACTCCACCTCCCTCACTCGCTTGTTCTGTGTCTCCTGCTGCTGCAGGCTGCCCTTTTGTACTGAGTTTCTGCCTGCATTGGCTGCCCACAAAGAGATGTGCAGCAGTCCCGACACAGCTCCGTTGAGGTTGCTCACTCACCCTCTGTCACTCGCTCAGTCCGTTTCTGCGGCGGCTGCAGGCTGGTCTTTTGTACCTGGCTCCTGCCTTTGTTGCCGCTTTTTCCTGCCCACAAAGCAATCCACAGCAGTGACGATAGACCTCCGTTGAGCTTGCTCACTCCCACTCTCTCACTCGCTCATTCTGTTTCTCCCAGCGCTGCAGGCTGCCCTTTTGTACTGGCCTCCTAGCTGCATTGGCACCTTTTTCTGCCCACAAAGAAATCTGCAGCTGCCCCGATAGAGCTCTGTTGAGGTCGCTCACTCTCCCTGTCTCACTCGCTTATTCTGTTTCTTCTGGCGCTGCAGGCTGCCCTTTTGTACTGGGCTTCTGGCTCTGTTGGCATTTTTTACCGCCTACCAAAGAAATCTGCAGCAGTCCTGACAGAGGTCCATTAGCGTCACTCACTCCCCCTGTCTCACTTGCTTGTTCCGTTTCTGCCTGCTCTGCAAGCTGCCCTGTTGTACTAGGCTCCTGCCTGCGTTGCCGCCCTGTTCTGCCCACAAAGAAATCTGCAGCAGTTATGATAGAGCTCTGTTGAGTTCGCTCACTCACTCCCCCCCAACTCATTCATTCTGTTTCTCCCGCCACTGCAGGTTGCCCTTTTGTACTGGCCTGTGCGTGTATTGCTGCCCTTTTCTATCTACAAAGAAATCTGCAGCAGTCCCAACAGAGCTCCATTGAGCTCACTCGCTCCCTGTCCCTCACTTGCTCATTCTGTGTCTCCTGCTGCTGCAGACTGCTCTTTTGTACTGGGTTCCTGCCTGCGTTGGTGGCTTTTTCTGCCCACAAACACATCTGCAGCAGTCCTGACAGAGCTCTATTGAGCTCGCTCACTCTCCCTCTCTCAGTCGCTCTTTCCATTTCTGCCAGCGCTGCAGGCTGCCCTTTTGTACTGGGCTCCTGCCTCTGTCGGCATCTTTTTCTGCCCACAAAGAAATCTGCAGCAGTCCTGACACAGCTCCGTTGCCCTCACTTACTCCCCCTGTCTCACTTGCTCATTCTGTTTCTGCCGGTGCTGCAGTCTGCCCTTCTGTACTGGGCTCCTGCCAGCATAGCCACCCTTATCTGCCCACAAAGAAATCAGCAGCAGTGATGATAGAGCTCAGTTGAGCTTGCTCAGTCCCCCTCTCTCACTCGCTCATTCTGTTCCTCCCACCGCTGCAGGCTGCCCTTTTGTACTGGGCCCCTGCATGCATTGCTGCCCTTTTCTGCTCTCAAACAAATCTGCAGCAGTCCCAACAGAGCTCCGTTGAGCTCACTCATTCCCCCCAACCTCACTTACTCCTTCTGTGTCTCCTGGTGCTGCAGGCTACCCTTTTGTACTGGGCTCCTGCCTGCGTTGTCGCCTTTTCCTGCCCACAAAGAAATCCGCAGCAGTCCCGACAGAGCTCAGTTGAGCTCAGTCACTCCCCTCCCCAGTCGCTCAATCCTAGTCTGTCCCAAACACTGATTTCTGACAATGACTGTGGTATTGTGTGCCAGAAGCATGAAACACATTTCAGCCAGGATGTGAAAAATGACAGCTGTACTGTTCATAAGGAGGTGTGAACAAATGCCAGTGTTGAAAATGTGGTGTGAAAATATTATTAATTTGCTAAGTTACAAGGGTGCGTGGAAACTGCACAACGCAAGCTCGTAGCACAGTCATTTTATGGAGTTTCATCACAAAATTTTTAACATAGGTATTTTAGGACCTCTGCTCATGAACAGTGTCAGTGTGATTTTCTTAATGTGTCTCGAACACTGATTTCCCACAGCAACTCTGCTATTGTACACCGGAAGAGCGAAAACATATTTTGGACAGAATGTGAAAAATGACAGCTGCACTGTTCATAAGGAGGTATGGAAAAATGGCAATGTTGAAAATCTGGAGTCAAAATATTGCAAAGTTGCGAAGGTATGAGCGTGCATGGAAACTTTGCAATGCTCATTCGTAATACACTCATTTTATGGACTTTCATCACCAAATTTTCAACACGGGCATTTTAGGACCTTTGCTAATGAACAGTGTCACTGTCATTTTCATACTGTTGCTCAAACATGGATTTCCCACAGCAACCGCGCTATTCTGTGCCAGAACTGCGAAAACACATTTCGGCCAGGATGTGAAAAATGACAGCTGTACTGTTCATAAGAAGGTGCAGAAGAATGGCAATGTTGAAAATCTGGAGGGAAAATGTTAATTTGTGAAGTTACGAGCGTGCGTACAAACTGCGCAATGCACGCTCATAACACTGTCATTTTATGGAGTATCGTCACCAAATTTTCAACATAGACATTTTATGACCTCTGCTCATGAACAGTGTCACTGTCATTTTTGTAATCTACCCTGAACACTGATTTCCGACAGCAACCATGCTATTCTGGGCCGGAAGTGCGAAAACATATTTCGGCCAGAGTGTGAAAAATGACAGCTGTACTGTTCACAAGGAGGTGTAAAATAATGCCAGTGTTGAAAATCTGGGGTGAAAATATTGCAAGTTTGTGAAGTTACGAGTGGGCGTAGCAACTGCACAACGCATTCTCGAAAAATAGTCATTTTGGGGATTTTGTCCACCAAATTTGCAACATAGGCTTTTTGAGAACATGAACACTGGCGCTGTCTTTTTGTTAATCAGTCCTGAAAGGTAATTCCATGCAGTGACTGCAAAATCACCTTTCGAGGCTGATTAATGCCATGACAGTGATAGAATTCATGAGGAGGGGTCCCAAAAACCCCACATTGAAAATGTGGTGCTAAAATTCCAAAAAATGCCTACGATATGCATCAAAGTTAAAAAAACCCTATTTATTCCATTATACCGCTTACCAGCATTTCCTCAGTTTGCTGTCGGCTTTGAAGAGTGCAGGCGTGTTCCAGTCCACGAAGATTGTTGCGCGGACTCGGAGGATAAGTATAGGGGTGGGGGTGGGGAGGCAGGGTGCGTGTGGGTGGGCGCGGGTTGTGGAGGGGGGAGACCACTGATGGACCGTCTTTCTCACAAGTAAAAAAAAAAAAAAGGCAGTCGGGACCGGTTTTCATTTTCAGGGCATGTGGCATGCTGGGGTAGGCCCAGCATGCCAACGGACTCTTTCTTTGGGGGCAGCTGTAGCTGATGGGGATTGGGCACCCCATTGGCATACAACAAAGGGGGTCTGGCAGGCTGTTACATTATGCCGATGGGACTGGGCACCCCCATCGGCAGACAACAAAAGGGGTTGATTATGCCGACAGGGATTGGGCACCCCGTCGGGCAGACTACAAAAAGCGGGGTTTACATAATGCCAACGGGAGGGCTCACTGTCGACAACATAAAGTGTGGGGCAATGAAGCTGAGGGGGATTGGGACCCCCGTCGGCAAATAAACATGGTGGGGGGGCACATGCTGCTGAGGGGGATTGGGTACCCCCTTGGCGTCGGGGGGGTTAATATTGTTTGTGAACACGGTGGAAAGCTGCTGCCATGTTCATAAACAATATCACTGTTTCAGAGTCCCGCCCTGCAATGACGGGTCGCTCCCTTATTGCAGTGAATTGCTGACGATGCAGTGACGAGGCGGCCCCTGATTGCAGTAGCTGATTCTTTTACAACTTGGTGGCATGCTGGCTGAACTACTGTCAGCAGCAGTGTGCCACGGCATTGGGGGAAGTGGGACAAGCCTTTACAGGCTGTGGGGGCTTGGCCACAACAGTGCCGCGCCTCCAAAACCTGCTTGTGGAGAAACTTGCCGCAACATGTTTCTTGCGCATGTGCACAATCAACATAAAAAAGAATAGTAGAAATACTTAATATCTTGTTGTGATTGAGGATGTGACCATAAAATAAAGTTACACGGCTTATATATGTCAGTAAGCTATTGTTTACATGTGCTGTTGTCTGGCTCAATGTACAGATCGCTGCTTGCAGCTATGCATTATAACGAGAACTCTCAGAGGCAGCAGGCCAGAACCAAACAAGGGGCACTGCAGTATAGCCTTCATTATCCCAAATTCAAGAAAGGTGAATACATTGTATGGAAAACTCCTGTCAATGCCACCAATGGTGAGTTTTTGGGTTCCTGCAAGACACGTACCTTCCAAGTAAGCTATGGTAATTAAGATAGAGGATAATGAATGGACATCGATGAGCAACCACGCTATGCTGCCATCGAGTGGTTATTTGGCAACTCATATAAACCTGGAGAACGCAGTTGCCAAGGTAACCACAAGATTGCAACAATTGTTCATCGATGCCCATTCATTGTCTTTTATAGTGTATTGGCATCAGTGTCACCTTCTTTCAGTTTGAAGGCTTTCTGTCATTAACAGCACACACACACTATTTTAAGTTAGCACACTGGCTCCTTTACTTTATGATTTCTTACCTTATGTGATGGCATTCGCTGACCGTGAACATGAGACAGAACAGACACAGAATGAGTACAAAAAAAACAAATGATTTATTTGACTAAGAGCCCACAGGGGGAAAAAAAAACTACATTGCCACAGCTGTCCACATAGTGAGGTTTCACACAATGACAGCTTACAAAAAGCAGTAACTTAACATTGCTCAGTGCCAGTCGACCAATAAATTTACAATATGTGCTGTAACCTGTCATTCACTGAGTGGCCATCTTTGTTGATGAAAGCTCACAGTTCATACTGCAAGAAAATCATAGGACAGTGTCTAGCAATGTAATTATACTTCATATTGTAAGCTGTCATACCCTGACCACTCCATCGGCTGACAGCAGTGATGGTGTGCTTGTGGCTTGAACAGATCACAAAGTGAACTGGCTGTGCTGGGAGGAGGGGAGTGAACAGGTGTTGTGGGTGATGGTGTGACATTATGACACGAGTAGAAAGAATGCTGAATTATGATTGTCCCAGAGATGCCTTCAGCTGTGCCATTATCACAGCATAATGGCACAAGTTAAAGTATTGTGTTTAAAAATGCATTCAGGTCAGTCAAAATTACTCATCTCTTAATCATAATAAGGCATGATGGGGTGTGTTATGGTGTGGTCACTTCCCTCCTGGGATGGTAGAAGCACTCAGCTATGCATGTGCTTCAACCAACATCAAGTGTAGCCGTTATCACACCGTTAAACACCCTCTGTCATTCCTTCTTGCTGTATTACTGGGCGGTGGTGTGCGTGGTACAAAGGTGTTTTGATTACATGTTGCAGATTTCAGGTAATCTCAAAATTACAGGGGACTGTCATTGTATGCTTTTTTACTCATTACTCATTACTTGTTCCTGGTTTACAGAATATGCATATGACCTGATGAAGGAGGTGATCGATGTCTCTATCAGTCTCTACCAAACGTTGGGTTTTCAAATTTTACATTGGACACAACCCCTGAATCACTGTGCTCTTCATTTATTCATCCGGACAAAAAAGAGGCAGTAGACAGACATGTTTCTTGGTTCACAAAATGAAATGTGAACATGATGAAAACCAAAGTATGCAAATCTGAACTTTGATGACATGGACACATTCAAGATACATGTGACTTCTTAACAGTACATCAAAAGTCAGTGTTCATTGAAATGTTTCATTGAGGCAATACCAAAACATCAATGTCGACTTTCGGTCTTTATTTGTACAGTTACTTTTAGCAAGGTTTTGAGTTCCACTAGCAACTGTTGATGTTGTTAATAGCCACTTGCTGTTGTTCAAATACAAAGGTCATAAATCTTGTCTGACAAGATATATACAGTATTTCTACTTCCTTCATTTCCGTCATTTTCTTGCTGATGGAAGGACTATTTTATCTGAAGTTGTGATAAAAATTACCTTTTGCTACTTACAGATGTGCTGTTTAGTAGGAGCAAAATTAAAAATAAAAATTCCCATTTTATAAGCGAAATAAAACACTCTAGGGTGTGTGTTGAACAGATATTACTGCACTTCCTGGGTCTGAAGGCACTCGGTAGGGCCTCGTGCCTTACTAGACCCCTGGGTGTGCGGTAATATCTGTTCAACACACACCCTGTTGTGTCTTTTTGCTTACATATAGGATAGTATATGACTAACACTTAACAGTAGGACTGTTCTTTCCCAGAGTCAGTACTATGATGAGTGATGACCTCGAAAGCGCAGCTGGAGAGGTCATCAGTCATCATAGTATCGATGAGGGGAAAGAATGGCCCTAGTGTTAACTGTTACTCATGCATTTCTATATAGTGTATTGTTGAACTTTGTTCACCCCCACCCCACCTCACCTCAAAAAAATCAACATTTAAGAATTAGCGATATCTGCGGCAGTACTATCAAGGCCCTGGCGTTAATTGTTTCACATTACATCCCTACTCCCCTTGATTGTCCCGCTGCAATATAAATGTGTCCCATTCAGATAGTGCCCTTGATAGTTCTACCGCAGACATAGCTAATTACTGAAGGTATTATGAATGTGCCCTAACTGTCAGAGTGCTGCTCAATGACACGATGTGTGATATGCACCATGCAGCAGAATGAAAAGTCATTATGCTGCACTGCAGATGTCACCAGTGCAGCAGAACACCATTTTAAGCACACTAGATTTTAGTGCTAAATGACATTCCACTATACACTATAGCAACTGATGGTCATTACCCTCGAGAAACTTCATATGTTAACCTGTTAACTCATGAGATCTTCACCACTGTCTCTGCCCACAGTATGCTGAGTAGCCTTTGACCGTGTAATAAGAATGGCAACATTGAAACAGCAACACTGACTGCAGATAAGGGCCACATGGCATATCCAGTCTACCTTTTTTGGTTTACCTACATTGTACCACGCCATCACACTCAGTGCAACCAGAATGAACATTAACAAATTGTAGGTCTTTCTGTAATTTAATTTGACTCCGTGGCAAATAGTACACAAAAGAAAGATAGACAGATTGGGTGAAGCTTGCCACAATGCTATGTTGCTCAAAGTGAACACAATTAAATGCATCCAGTTTACAGTAATTCACAATCACAGCAGTCTTATTTCAAGCCACATACTTGCAACAATTATTCAAGTAAAATGAAGAAAGAATTCACATAATGTTGAAATAAAATGACTTTATTTGTAATGCATGACTGTAATTCATGCTGCAATTACATTTTAATAAAATAACTTTCATTGTCATGGATGTCTTTAGTTATTACATTACAAAAACGTTCAGTCAGTCCATCCACTGTTGATCAATTTAATTGCAATTACAGCGAGGCATGCAAAGCTTAAAATTGTCTCACCTCTGAGACAAACATGCATAGAAACCACAGAACTGCAGTCTATTTTTATTGCATACAATCAAGTACAACATAACATTAGGTAGTGAAAATTTGAAGTGTGCAACTACATTTATGAAGAGTACATCATTAGACACTATGGACAGTACAGTGATTCATTCTTATTAAAGCAGTTTGCTAAAAAAACAAGCAACAAATATCAATGACATGCCTTTTTTGGGTTATCACATCAGGTTCACTTCACAGAACTTTGATATTCATAAGTGACGTCACTTAGCGATACAGATACAAGTGTAAAAATATGCATCCATACATACATACTGCAGTGCTATTCGGAACACAGTACACTGTGAACTGCAAACATAACTTAACAGACTGAACCAATAACTTCTTTATATGCTGCAGCGATACATATGTTATCCATACATGTGACCATTGACAACACTGTCGTTATATAGTAAAATTCAGAATGGTGGGTATTAAAACCCTGCATATTGAGTTGATGGGAAGTGATGATGAATGCTATTGACAACCCAGGAAGGAACAGCTACACGAATGTGACATCCCAAATATCCCCAACACCAGCAAACGAATTGTCGATATGCTATGTATCTGTATCATCTAAAGAATGAGATACCAAAAAAGAGAAATTACAAGGTATAGATTGATTGCAATGGTGTGATGTTTCTCAGGTTATAGACATTAAATGCACCTATACTGTACTACAGAACAACATGTCAAATTATGGGTAAATAATTAAGATACAGTTTATTTACACTCGAAGCTCAGATACAGAAAGGCATTCTTCTTGCCCTGCGGCAAAATGCTTGTTGGAAAAGGATGGAGTATCCAGCGATAGCTCGCCTTCTCCGGGTGGAGGGTGGCGATGTGGCTCGGTGCATGATGAGCTCTGGCCACTAGATATCTGTGGAGTGGTGGACCTTGGCAATTTAAATGACATGCGTGGCATGCCACTACCCACTATGAAAAGTGGAAAATGGCACCCTGGCCAATCGGTTGACAACATCCCTGAATACTCGTCACTGGGCTCACGCACCTACATCAGCACCCAGGGTTGTGAAGTATGACTGAAAGGCGCATCCCCTATGCAGGTAAGGGATCTTCAAGATTAAGGGATACATCGGGGTTACCTAGGCTGGCTACAATGTGTGGTAGTGGGGTCAGGAGTGGTAAGGACCAGTAGGTCCAGAAGGAGTTACCAACCATGACACAGGGTGGGATCACACACACAAAAAGCATTCTACTATGTCCAAGATTAGAGGACCACAGCCTTCAAGAGGAGCAAGGGTAGACAGGAACATGGATGTACTGATAAAGGAGGATAGAGTGAGGGAGGGGCTGCTGTCACTGAAAGTGGTCAAATCACAAGGCACAGACAAAGTACCTCCAAGGGTTGTAAGATAACTGGTTGAGGAGATTGCAGGGACACAGGCAGACCTACTTAATAGTTAAGTACAGTCATGAGTGGTGCCACAGGACTGGAGAACATCACATGCACCACCAAAGCGGTCCCAAGGATGACCCAGGGAATTACAGGCCTTTGACTGTGTTACACATAACAATTTGTTATAGTTGTTGCTGGATGTGGGTTGGTGGGGGGACTGGCTGAGGGACAGAACCCAGAGGGTGGATGTGGGTGGAGACTTATCTGGAACCAGAGAGGGAACAAATGGTGTCTTGCATGGCCGGAGGTGTTCAATGTGTTCATCAGTGACATTGGGGATGCTATTAACTGCAAAATGGGCATATTCGTGTATGACACAAAGCTCTGTTGGACAGTGGACACAGTGGAAGGGATACAGGACTTACACAAAGATATGGAAAAACTTCGGAGGTGGTCCACAATCTGGCAGCTTGTCTTACATGCAAAAAAATGCTAAGTTATGCATAGTGGAGCAAAGACTCACAGGACATTGTACTACCCAGGTGTAGTCCAAGTATCTGAATCAGAGGAGGATAATAACCAGGGAGTGACTCTAGTGAACAGAAGAAATCAACAAGGTGTGAGAAAGGCGCAAAGGAAAAATGACATGCTGAGAGATGTATATATATGGGGATCAGTAGTAGGAAAGAGAGGAGGTTAGAGTGCCCATTATACAGGTAACCAGTAATGCTGCATCGACAGTATGGAGTTCACTACTGGTAACAACACCTCAAAAAGGACATTCGCAGCCTGGCAAAGGTCTAGAGGAGAGCTACATAGATGATAGCGGATCAGCAGAATAAGGCAGATTAGTACAGTTTGATGGCACTGAACATGTATTCCATGGAAGACTGGAGACAGGACATGATTTAGAACTTGAAGTACTTCAAAGTGATAAATAAGGTTGATAAGGGCAGTGTATTTATGCTGATTGGTGACCATGACACTGTTTGGTACAGTATGAAGCCAGAGGGTAGGATGTTTAGGAGTGAGGTCAGGAAGCACTTCTTCTCACATAGGGTGATGGACACTTGGAATGCGTTACCGGAAAAAGTAATCTCGTTGACATTAGGCAGCTTTAAAAGAGGCCGGGTTAAACATAGAGGGAAGTTAAGGATCATGGGTTTGGAAGATGGAAGGAGTGCTGATGGTGGGCAGGTAGGGTGAAGAACTGAACGGCACTGGCACCTACTTTGCAATGGTAGCGATGGTATATGCCACTGATCATAGGTACTGCTACACAAAGAAGAGAGGGGGATGTTTGTGTGGTTGCTTCCTTTGGAACTGCAACCACCGTGCACTATAGAGAAGGGAAATCAGCAGGGATGCCAATAGGTAGCAAGCAAGATGCTTGAATACCCATGCTCCATTTCTCGGCCATTAACACTACAGGCTTCTCATCACAGATACCTTCAAAAACACACTGCAAACCACAAAAAGGAAATAAACAATTCTAGGGACATGGATATGTTGTTCATCCACACTGTCTGGCAGGTTCCTTACCACTTTAAATCTGCCGGAAGTTCTTCAAGCTGGCTCCTCCCACCCACCGGGTGGTAAAACTCTTGGCTCCACCCCATGATGCCAGATCTTCCTTACCGCTTGGAAGCTCAGGTTCCCTCCTTAACGCTCTGCATATGGACTGGATCCTAATTCTTCAGTTCACCCGAAACTCATTCTTAAGTTTTCAAGAAATTACTCCCTCACAGCTGCGATGGACAAATTGACTCCCGGTTTTCGGCAGTGCCCATGTGGGCATAAAATGTCCAGGACGGACCCGCACTCCACGTTGTCTACTGCCTCGGCCTAGACCATGACCCGCGAGGCCTGCGAGTTATGCCGTTGATTTTAGATAGCGTCCTGGAAGACCACACTGCCCGGTTACAGCTTGGGCGCCTGAAAGCGCCACCAGCCAGCGAAGTCAAAGGATGCCTGTTGGGCGGTGTCCGCGGCGGCTGACTCGGCTGAGCAACTTGAGCAGATGATCACCCTGGAGGAGGAGGCGGCCCAGGCCACATCTTCATCTTCCTCGGTCGCTGCATTTATCCCACTCTCTCTGGGATCCTCCTACACAGCTTCTTTTAAGGAGCTTTGCCAGTCCCTCTCCATGAAGGGAGAGGGGTCATCGGGACATTCTTCTCGGTCCAAAAAGGACTCGAAAGGTAAGTCCCACCATCGGCATTCGTGGGACCAGGAGAGGTTCCCTTCCCCGGACAGTCGACACTCGACTTTGGTCGAGGTTGTGGCTAAGGCCGCTGGCTTCACAGTGTCCCTGTCAAGTCAGCTGGCCGAAACACCCATCAACGTGGTCGAGATTTTCCTTGGCCCGTCGGATGGGCTGTTGACTGCTGAAGCCAACAACCCTTCTTCACCGGTTCCCACGGTGGAGACTGAGGACTTGCCTGCACCTCCCATGCCGAAGTCCCCGGTCAAGACTTCTGAGCCGAGAGAAGAACGGGTGTCCCCCGCACCTTCCGAGACCCATCCTCGGAAACACCGAGGGTCTCGGTCTCGCACCGGGCGAAGTGCACCGTCATTCTCTTCTTCCTCCTCGAAAGAGGAGAGGCTTCGGTGCAAATTGCATCGATGCTATGAGGACCTAATGTGGCAGCAGTTACTTCTGTTCAGGAACAAGCCGATGCTGTCGCCTTCCCCGGCCATCAAGTGGCTGTCACCCGAACGGCAAACAACCCTGCTTAATTGAAGGGTGCCGCAAAGCCAGTTGTTTGTCCGAAACCAGCTGCTGCACTGACTGTGGTGGAACCTCCGCCTCCACAACCAAAATTGGGGGCGCCGACCAAGGACTCTCGGTCGGGTCAGGGTCTGCCCCACAGGTTGTCTGTCACCCTCACTCCCGACTGTCTTCGGCAGGTGGAGGATGGCTCAGGTCCCAGGCAGCTCTCCTCAGAGTCCGATGACTCCTCCCTGTTTTCCAGGCCCCATGACCTGGAGTCCTCCCGGGGGCAGTTGATGAACGAGAGCCCATCGTCCTTTATGGGTCTGCTTCAGCTCATCTCGGAGTCCACCGGGATGCAGCTCGAGCCCGTATCCAAGCAGGCCAAGTATCCCCTGATGGAGATACTGGAATGAGGGGATTCACCCATAGAGGCCTTTCCGGTGGCTGAAGCCATTGCTGGCCCAGCCTTGGAGCTTTGGCAGTGGCCGGCTTCCTGTCCTGTGCATTTGGCCAAGATGGGCAGGAAGTATGTGGTCCCTACCGGCTCTTTGTCCGGTTTTTCGGAACACCCCTCCGCCGAGGGGTTGGTCACCGATAGCATTTTCTGGCAGTCTGGGAATGCTATGGATGTGGCTAAGCCCCCTGACAAGGAGTCCAAAAAGCTGGACTATGCCGAGTGCAAGGTGTACACTGCATCCTCCCTTGGCCTCCGCCAGGCCAGCTCGGCCGTGCTGATGGCACACTTCTCCCACACCCTCATGAGCTCCTGGATGAGGTGATCCCTCATCTCCCGGCTGACCTAGAGACCATGGTCAAGCAGGTACGGGACCAGGGAAGGGCGGCGGCAAAACAGCAGCTCCAAACTGCTCTGGACTTTGGAGACTCCTGTGCCAGATCAGTTGCAGCCAAAGTGGCCATGTGCCGCAGAGCATGGCTGAGGATATCCACCTTCACGGCGGATACCCAGCATAAACTGGCAGATGTCCCCTTCCTGGGGACTGACCTGTTCGGCCCTGGAGTGGAAAGTCATTTCCAGCAGATCGAAAAGTCCAGTGCTACTCTGGACTCAGTCACCTCCGCCCAGAAGGACAAGTGCTGTCGCCAACAACATAAGTCCTTTCACCCTTCTGCACCTGCGGCACATCCGGCCAAACAGCACCAGCATCAGGGACAGCAGGCTCATGCCTGGCACCCCAAAGCCAAGCCTATGGCTTCCTCTAACAGGAAGCAGGGAGGAAAAGGCCCAGGAGGTCCCTTGGCTGGTCCCTCCTCCAAGCCTGCCCAGTGACGGGTTGAGGGGTGTCGCCCCAGCCTCATCACCCTCCCCTGGATTCCTCCCATGGGGGGATGGCTCCGCCACTTCCTTTCCATCTGGTCTGCTATTACCATGGACCGCTGGGTGTTGGAGGTGGTAGGAAAGGGCCTGCCCCTGGAGTTCGAGCAGGTCCCGCCCTTCCAAGCCGTCGCCCCTCGGGGAGCTACGGGGTCCGCAGCCTCTCTGTTGGCTCACCGAGCCAACATCACCCTGCTCCTCAAAAAAGAGGTGATCAGGAATTTGTTGGATCCTCCACCAGACCCGGGGATTCATGTCCAGGTACTTCCTCGTCCCAAAACAGACGGGGGGGCTGGCGCTCCATTCTAGACCTGCATGACCTGAACAGGTTCCTAAGGTCTCAGACCTTCAGGATGGTCAATCTGGCTCAGATAATCCCATCCTTGGAATGAGGAATGTGGTTCTGTTCTCTGAACCTCCAGAATGCGTTCTTTCATGTCCCAATCCGTCCGTCCCACCAGAGGTTCCTCTGCTTCAGGGCAGAGGGATCCCTCTACAAGTTCCGGGCCATGCCCTTCAGTCTTTTCCTAGCTCCCAGGGTCTTCGCCAAATGTATGGCAGTGGTGACAGCAGTCCTGTGGTGCTGAAGGGTCCGGATGTACCCCTACCTGGATGACTGGCTAATTGCAGCCTCCTCCAGAATGGAGGTGGAGCGGTCCAGAGATCTGGCCCTCCAGGTTTGCTCTCAGGTGGGTCTCCTCATCAACGGAGCCAAGTTGGAACTCATGCCAAAGCAGGTGATACAATTCATCAGGGCAGAGCTTGACTCTCTATGAGCCAGAGCACAGCTCCCGGAGGACAGGGCCGAGGTTCTTTACTCCTTTGCCCAATCATTTCAGGTTGGCCAATTGCGCCCTGCCCAGAACTTCCTGGGCCTCATGGCAGCCTGCACCAACGTGGTCCGTTGGGACCATTGGTACATGCATCCCCTTCAATGGGGGCTGGCCAGTCAATGGTCACAGCACTTCGATCCTCTGGATCAGCTAGTGAGAGTGACCCAGGGGATGTGGAATGCTCTCCAGTGGTGGACCGTTCCAGTACATCTATTGGGGTGCCCATCTGGGGGAGCACAGAGCGCATGGCCTGTGGTTCTCTCGGGAGTCCCAATGCCACATCAACCTGCTGGAGCTTCAAGCAGTTCATCTAGCTGTCACCACCTTTGCTCCGTTTCTACGGGGTCAAGTGGTTCAGGCGGACAATACCACGACCATCTACTACCTAAACCTCCAGGGCGGGACGCGCTCCATGCCTCTGTGCAGGGAAGCTCTCCGCATTTGGTTACTTGTACACAGCCTGGAGGCGGATCTCCTTGCCATCCATGTGGCAGGAGCCTCCAACATTCTGGCCGATGTCCTAAGCTGGATAGGGGCTGCGTCCCATGAGTGGTATCTCCTGCCGGATGTAGTACAAGATATTTTCTCCCACTGGGGCATGCCTCAGGTGGACCTGTTTGCCTCCAGGGAGAATGTGAAGCTGAGACTGTTTCATGCCCACCCCCCTCAGCAGGGCTCACTGCAGGGGGATGCCTTCTCGAGGCCGTGGACCCCTGGCCTCTTTTACACCTTTCCCCCATTTCCCTTGATCCACAAGGTGCTTTTCAAGGTGAGGAGGGACAAGGTGCAGGTGATTCTAGTAGCCCCAGACTGGCCCCACCAGTTCTGGTATCCAGATCTCCTCAGTCTCAGCTCCAGGCTCCCGAGGCGGCTTCCAGCCCGCCCGGACCTGATCTCAGTCAATCAGGGGAAGGTATTCCATCTGGACCTTCAATCCCTGCACCTGACGGCCTGGTTTCTGAGCGGCTAGAGTTCCAGGCCTTGGGTCTTTCCAATGAGGTCCTCAACGTTGTTGAGGCATCCCGTAAAGAGTCGACTAGAAAATGCTACACCTTCAAATGTAAGAGATTCTCCATTTGGTGTCAGGGCAAGGGCCTGGACCCTTCCTCCTGTTCCTTGGCAACATTCTGGCCTACCTGTGGTCCCTTTCTCAGCAAGGGCTTCGGTCAACGACCCTTAGGGTGCACCTGGCAGCCATCTCTGCTTACCGGGCGTGGGCCAGGAAGCAGTCAGTGGTGCAGGAGAAGGTGGTCGGGTGCTTTTTCAAAGGCCTTGCTCACATTATCCTCTCCGGTGTGAGAACCTCCACCTCTGTGGGATCTACTGCTGGTATTGGCTAAGCTTATGGGCAAGCCATTCAAACTGATGCACAGGTGTGACATCTCTCACCTGTCATGGAAGACCACCTTCTTGGTGGCTATCATGTCAGCCAGAAGGATGGGAGAGCTCCAGGCACTTTCCATCGAGTCTCCTTATCTGGTCTTCCACAGGGACAAGGTTGTCATGCGCCCCCACCTGAAATTCCTTCTGAAGGTGGTGTCGGAGTTTCACCTTAACCAGGTGTTGACTCTGCCAGTGTTCTACCCCAGTCACACCTCGAGGCCGAATATAGGCTGCATACTTTGGACCTTAGAAGAGCGCGCGCTTACTATAAGGAGCGGATGGCTGAAGTTCGGGGAGAAGTTTGCCAGCTGTTTATCACCTATGCTGAAGCTGCACCTGGTAGACCTGCAGCCAAGCGGACGATAGGCAGGTGGGTCACCTCCTGCATAGATCTCTGCTATAGGTTGGCGAGCATGGAGCCTCCCAGAGGGATAAGAGCTCATTCTACCCGCCATACTGCCTCATCAGTGGTTGCTTCTAGGGACGTCCCTATCCAGGAAATCTGCAGGGTTGCTACCTGGAAGTCAGCACACACCTTCATCACCCACTACCACATCGACCTTGAGTCATGCCGGGATGCTGGTTTTGGGGCCTTGGTTCTCCAGTCTTTATTTCCTAAGTAGGGGCGTACGCCTTGCCTCCCTCCTCCCGGAGAACTGCTAGGAGTCTGCCAGACAGTGTGGATGAACAACATATCCATGTCCCTATAAATACAGATTACTCACCTGTAACAGGAGTTCTAGGAATGGTATATGTTGTTCATCCACATGACCCATCCGGCTTCGACGCATAACCTGGCTTCCAGTGGGCTAGATCTGGCATCATGGGGCAGAGCCGAGAGTTTTACCACCGGTGGGTGGGAGGAGGAGCCAGCTTGAAGACCTTCCGCAAGATTTAAAGCGGCAAGGAACCTGCCAGACAGTGAGGATGAACAACATATACCATTCCTAGAACTCCTGTTACAGGTGAGTAACGTGTTTTCAAGCTCTCATAGTTGAGAAATACAACAGTTACAATACACATCACAGTGTACGTGGGATATATCATTGAACACAGGCGTGGGCGTAAGAATGCAAGAAGCACCAGGCCAAATGACTGTTACCACCACACGTGGTTAAAGAAAATGTGTAACGCACTCACCACTGTGTGTTATTTAAATTATAATAGGGTGTCAATTTATTGCCTTTAGTACAGTTCTGAAACATGATATGTGTGTGTATAAATATATATATATATATATATATATATATATATATATATGTAATAGATAACACGCTCTAGGTGTGGTGGCGCTCTGATATCGCATGCCTTGGTGTGCATTGTCTCACGGGCCGTAGGCCAAGTCGTCAACCACCAAAGCGTGTGTAATGAAACCAACGCCCATCCTAGAGTGGGTTATCTATCTTATAAAATGGTAAAATTGTTTTTTGGGGGGCAAAAGTGCAGGTGTGCGGTTATGCTCTGATATACGCACGGTCATGTGATGTGTTTTATACAATCAGAACACTGGATTTGGAGGAGCCTTTCATCATCCATTTTATAAATATATATATATAGTCAGATAACATGACCACATGGTACTACAGCAACAGAATTTCATTTAGTAGCTTACGTCACAGTGCCTGCAGTACTCGTACAACATAATTCATAGGCATATATTATTGATTGTTTGTTGCTCATTATGTGATATCAATACACAATAACACATACTCATGTATTGGGGTATAACGGATTCTTCTGTAATGCTGCCAGAAAGTATAATATGCGGCTTCCAGTACAAAAACATCCAAACATACAGTAGCAAATCCAGGGTGCTAAGTCATACATCCATAATCGGCACTTTTGGTCGCAACCTTTTCCTGCTCCTTACAGCATACACATTCTGTCACTGATTATAAGGAACATTGGCACCTGTAAAGAACATAAGAACAACACATCAGAAATTTACTCTAAAAATTTAAAGTTGTTACAATGCAATAGTGTGTTAATATGTCCCCCCTTTACAGTTGTTGCTGAAAAAGCGTGGTTTCATGCACCTTCAGCTTGAGTGAGAACAGCGAAGTAATGCTCAACTCTTCTGTCTCAAGCTGAAGGCATTTTCAGCAATGAGTGGCAATGGGGGACGAATTAAGATATTATTGATCAACAACGATTAATAATATATTTTGGAAAAAATAAAATTCCCAGTATGTGCCCATTTCCAGGGCATCTGCACATGACACACTCTTAATGGAATAAGGCTTTGTTATGCACCGAGGAAAGGAACACTCCGATTGGTCAGGAGCACTCCCTTAATCTATAATTAGCCTCTGAAAGCACATGAATGGTCCATTACATAAAAAGGGTTGGTGAGGTGATGAACACACAACAAGGGTACATGGAGGGATGCCAGAGGTGATAAATGTGAAGACAATAATATAGTGAAGGAAGGTCATATTATTTTATTTATATTTATTTTTTGTTGACCAGATAAGTGCACTAGACAAATCCTGCCTATTTTCAGGCACGATCCGGGGTAGGGGATACAGATGAATGCCAACTGATCTTGAACCAGATTAAGCTGTTTGTGGTATTTTAGTGAATGAGGGAAATTTGACCAGGGCACCGGGGAAACTGCCCTGCTGTTTTCGAGAAGTGCCATGGGATCTTTAACATCCACCTGAACTACCACCAGAAAAGGCAGATGGGACCTCGGTTTAATGTCTCATCCGAAAGACGGCACCTCAGGAGTGCAGCACCCCTCTCATGCTGTACTACAGTGTCGGTATTGGGATATTAACCCAAGTGCGAGGATAGAACCCACAGCCTGCTGATCTTTCAGCCTCAGAGGTGAGTGTGCTACCTGCTGAGCCACTGACACTACATATTATGGGTAGAGGGTGGTGACTATGAATGGAAGTAGTTTTGGAAAATAAAATGGAGGACCTTCAGACAATATTAATAGAAAGGAGGGTGGACACAGTGGCAGTAAGCAAGTATTGTGAAACGCCAAACCTTGGCTGGGACCTATTGATCCCTTAATATAAACTATACAGGCTGGGGTGCTTTGCAGAACATGTATCCCTGGCATGGAGATGGATAGGTAACTGAATTCACAATATTGGGAGGTACAGAGAAATGAGAGGTTGTACTTGTGGGTGAGTTCAACATGCCCAAGGTAGATTTGAGCATACCATCGACAACATGTGCTAGGCGTAAAGTGATCCTGGAAGGACTGCAAAGTGCTTCCTGGACTCTGTGTCACAGAACGAAGAAGAACAGTCAAGTCTTCATCTGGTTCGTATACACCTCCAGCCACACACTGAATACCCTAATGCTCTACTTCCTCACTGTGCTCGCTCAGGGAACTGAGACCACCTCCAAAAAGGCAAACGTCTTCCCTACTCCCTCACACCTGTCACAATTCTGTGAACCTTCCCTGCACCACCTCCACAGTCTCCCCTGACAGGTCATTTACGCATCTTGCTTGCCCAGCTCTGTCTGCCCTTGGACCTGATATGACTTCCAACCATATATGACTGTGTTGTTCTCCTGTACCCCCCCTTAAACCACTTAAGCCCCCCTCCTCCTGTGTACTCATTTCTGGCTTCCTTTTCCTTTTGACCACTGCTCTCTCCTAATCCTTCAAACACCTTCTCCCGCCTACTTGCTGCACTTCTGTCTCTCACCACCCACCTGCACTATAGCCGTACTGCTGCCCTACACACCTCATGGCTGTTACCCACTTCTTCAGCTCTATGGCCTCCCATATCCCCTTCCAACTTTGTACTCCCACCTCCCCTCACATCTCTTTCTCTCTCTCTCTCTCTCCTCCCCATCAAAAATTACATACAGTTGTAGTACACAAACATTCACACAATGGTGGCAACATTTGGTCACAATTACATCCATCATGTGAATCCTCTATGCTAACCACTTCCCAAAACATTTGACTGTCTCATGAACTATATGATAACTAATTCGGTGTTCAAAACAGACATGACTGCCATCAACCCATGGCCAGGCTTAATACACATGGGCAGGGACCACCACAGTGCTCTCCACACCCTCACACACATACATACACTGCTGGCAGGCATCAGCAGGCATCGTCTTACAGCACTGAGTCGGGACCACAGGACTGGGACAACAGCGACATACATTGAAGGTAGTGCTCATGATACCGCAGCAGGTTACCATGACACTGCATGATTTTTTTATATACTTACACCCATGGGAGGTGGGACATCAAATGACGTAAGTATGACAACACTACAGTACATCCAGGCTATCCACAAATGATGCACCACTCGCTTTGAATATACCAGTCCCACAGGTAGCAGCAGAGGAGGATAAGATTCCTTTTGAGGCTCAATCATCACCCACAAACCTACGGAACACCCTCCAACACCTCAAGTCTGGATTCTTCTTTATCAACCTCAAAGGTTCCTAATATGCATACGTAGAGGGACATTAGGTGAGAACACGTTGCTGCTGTGTGTGTGTGGGGGGGAGGGGTTGCAGCAAGAAGTTGTCTCCGGTATGGTGTTTCAGGAGTAGCAGCACAAAAATGAAAACCACAGTGACTCACCAGTCAGTACTGCCAAGACACAGCACATTTCTGTTTGATTCCTGCATGATGCCATTGACTCGATCCTGACTTGAATCTGCAGGGGAGGTATGGCTCATACATATATGGCTGCACATTACATAATGTCATAGCTGGAGCTGCTGTGGGTACCAAGTCCAGGCCATCATCATCAGTATTTTCAGTCTGGTCATATGCTAATTCGTCACTGTCAACATCATCAAATGAGTCCTCAGAGTCAGAATCAGTATAGTTGCTATCATGAACTTGGTCATTGTTTCCAACACTTGGTGAGACAACAGAAGTGGTCACAGAAACACCAGGAATAGCATCATTCAAACAACATGAAGTCTTGCTGTATTCTGACTATTGCAGTTAGGTCTTGCCTTTCAACTGCCCTGGAGAACAAAGAGTTAACTTTCCATAGCCAGCATGGAACGTTCAGCGTGAGCTCGGTTGAAGCCCCTGTCTGCTGTTGTTTAAACTCCAGCCATCAGATTCTTTACTCCGCCTCACTGAACAGTCGCTCCGGAGATTTTTCCTTTGCTTGGTTCGAAAAAGTCGATTAAAGTGTCGTTTTTTTCGCTTGGTTTCTACCGAATTTCTGCTACCGAATCCGTCGGTTTAAGTCTCTGTCTGTGGTACCGTGAGTACTAGATAGGTTTTACATTGAGTTTCTGTGTGGAACTTGTAAATTTGGGATCGGTTCGGTTTGAATCGATCAGATTGGTCTTAAAAAACATTTGAATTTATTAGAGTGTGGTAACCAGTCCATATCGGTTCTAAAAAAAATGGATTTAATTACGTTTTTTTTCCAAGACCTGTAACACGGTCAGGAACGATAGAGGTGTCTTGCCTGGTGGATTGCCGAAAAAAGGGTACGTTTTGGATAGGATTGGCCATGTCTGAGAAACCCAAGAAAAAAAACAGGCCCACTGGGTTTCAACACTGCAGTGTGTGTGGGGAAGCCTTTGCTGATGCTGATCCCCACACAACCTGTGTTTATTGTCTGGGGTTTGACCACCTCGATTCAGACTGCCAAATTTGTAAAAGTTTTCCCAAAGCTACCCTGGATAACAGAGTAGGTAGACTGAGGGAAAGGGAGTCCGAGAAGTCTGCTGACCCGGATGGCCAGCCTGGTTCGGTTCTGACTGAACTAGAAGGAGTGCCCTCTGACCAGGGTGAAACTTCTTCGGGCAAAAGGAGAGCCGATTCTGAGGAGTCGGTTCCGGTTAAAAGAAATAGAAGAGAAAAATCATCCGGTTCGGATCCACAAATTCTTTCTCTGACCACTGATGAAATAGCCAAAGCGATAAGGATAGTTCAATCGCTAACTTCGGTTCCAGCCGAACCGGCACCATCTGGCAGGGGTTCGGTTCGGTCAGTTCCCCCGGTTCCGGATTACACTTTAGAAGAATTTTATGAACTGGAGGAGGAGGAGGAGGAGGGAGAGTATGAGGATAATGATGATGATGGTGATTATGAAAGTCTTGATGCGCCTACTGACCCGGACATCTCCCCAGACAGACCTTCAGGTGTTTCTCCTCCTAGGCTTTCTGAGTCCCCTTCCCACTTTATGTTTTACAAGAAAGTGGTTGAAACCCTCCAGCTTCCAATGGAAGAAGCAGTGGAGGATCAGGAGGAGCCTGATCTTGTTGAAATGATGGACATCCCAGAGTCCAGAAGACTGTCTATTCCCCTCCATACATCTTTTGGGAAACAGACATTTAAAATTCTAAAGACTCCTAACTCCATACCTCCTGTGGACAGACGAATGGACAAGAGGTACACCCTTTCAGGCTCAGACACGGAGTTCCTTTCTCAGCAATGCAGCCATGTTGGGGTAGTGCAGGCTGCTGCTTGTGATAAGGCAAATATTCCCCTAGCATCACATCCCCCAGATAAGGACTCCAGAAGAATTGATGCCATGGCAAAGAAACAGTACATGGCAGCATCTTTGGTTCTCAGGTAGGCTAACTATATGGCCTACACAGCTAGATACCAGAAGTCCAGGTGGGACACTATGCTGGCTCTGGCTAAACAGGCCCCTGACCAGCTTGCTAAGGAGCTGGAGCAGGTGGCTGCGGATGGGATTGAGGCATCCAAGGTGCAGTTTCATGCTGCTGTGGACTCCAATGATGTTTCATCTAGAGTCATGGCTACATCTATGGCCCTTCGAAGGATGGCTTGGCTCAGATGTACTAGCCTATCACAGAATACCCAGGCTAAGGCCATGGATTTCCCTATCATTGGTAATTCTCTGTTTGGGGAGCAGACAGAGAATTACATGAAAAAGATGGATGAGTACAGGACCACCTACAGGACTGCTCAGGCCAAAGAAAGGCAAGCCACTCCTCAGAGACAGTACTCCAAGGGCAGAGGCAGGCCCTTTCAAAGACCTTTTTACCAAGCCCAGGCCTCCTTTTCTGTTTATGCTCAGAGGGGGTTCTTCAGAGGGAGAGGCAGATGGGGAATGAGAAGGCCTGCTTCCACCCCTCAACCTAAAGCCCCTGCCAAGCAGACACCCTGATGGGTCTGTCCGGGCCGATTCTCCACTACCTGTAGGGGGCAGGCTGGCTAACTTTGTCCAGGACTGGAAGTCTCTGACATCAGACAAGTGGGTCCTGGAAGTAGTAAGCCAGGGACTGGTTCTCAGCTTCAAAAAATTTCCCAAGATGAGAACCAGATCCTTTCCACCTGCAAATCCATCAGAGACCCTTACCCTGGAGGCAGAGGTGTCTTCCCTCCTGGCTCTCAGAGCCATAGAAAGGGTTCCAACCCTACACAAGGGCAAAGGATTGTACTCCAGGTACTTCCTAACCCCCCCAAAAAATGGAGAATGGCGGCCCATCCTGGATCTAAGATATCTGAACAAGCACCTTCTAAAACCAAAGTTAAAAATGGTGACTCTGGGAATAATTCTGCCCTCTAAGGCCAGGGGACTGGCTAGCCTCCCTGAACCTCAAAGATGCCTATTTTCACATTCCCATCAGGTGCTCCCACAGAAAGTACCTCAAGTTTGAATTGCCCTCAGGCCACTATCAATTCAGAGCAATGCCCTTTGGCCTAACATCAGCCCCAAGGGTGTTCACAAAGTGCCTGGCAGTAGTGGTTTCTTTCCTAAGGAGAAAAAAGATCTCCATCTTTCCATACTTGGACGACTGGCTCATAGTGGGTCAGCCTCCAGACCAAGTCAAGTCACATCTGCAAATAATTCAGCAAGTGCTCACTTCCTTAGGATTCCTCCTCAACCTTCCAAAGTCAGTTCTCGAGCCAGTACAGCTCCTCACCTTCATAGGGGCAGAGCTGGATACAATAAGGGCAAGAGCCTTCCTTCCCCTGGACAGGGCAAGAACCCTTATGGAACTGGCCTCTTCATTCACCCTTCAGGTGTCTCGACCAGCAAGGCATTTCCTGCAGCTCCTGGGCCACATGGCAGCCTCTACAGCAGTGGTCCAGGGAGCAAGATTTCAGATGAGGGACATTCAGTTCCACTTAAGAGCCTTCTGGTCCCAAAGAAAGGATTCCCTTACCAAACTGGTCCCAGTGACTCGAACCCTGATCCAGACTTTGCAATGGTGGCAGGATCAGAACAATTTGAGACAAGGAGTTCCTTTTGTTACTCAGTCTCATTCAGTGATACTCACCACAGATGCCTCCCTGCTGGGCTGGGGAGCCCATCTGGGGGATCTTACCACCCAAGGGCTGTGATCACCTCAAGAATCTATGCTTCACATCAAGCTCTTGGAACTCAGAGCAGTGTTTCTGGCACTGCAAGCCTTTTCCAAATCTGTACAGAACAAGCTGGTCCAGATCAGAACAGACAATACCACCACAATGTGGTACATCAACAAGCAAGGGGGCACTCGGTCTATGGCCTTGTGCACAGAAGCAATGAAGTTGTGCTCCCTGGCCTATTCCCTGCAAACCTCTCTGATAGCATTTCACCTCCCAGGGAAGGACAATGTTCTAGCAGATGATCTCAGCAGGATATCCCAGGGCTATCACGAATGGACCCTAGATCCCCTAGTTTTGAAAGTAATTTTCTTGAGATGGGGCACTCCACAGATAGATCTTTTTGCAGCCCCAGACAATCACCAACTTCCTCTCTTTTGTTGCAGACCCCCAGTCTTGGGCTCAGTCCCCCTGGATGTTCTGATTCTGAATTGAGAAGGGAGTTTCTGTATGCTTTTCCCCCCTTCCCTCTCCTGTTCAAAGTGTTAGTCAAGATCAGGTCTCAACCATGCAAAGTGATTCTGATTGCTCCAGACTGGGTCAGACAGCCCTGGTACCCACTGTTGCTGTCCTTAGCAGTCCACCTTCCCCTGTCTCTTCCCAGGAATTACAACCTGTTGACATCCTCTCAGGGGAGGAGTTGGTATCCGAACCTCAAATCTCTCAATCTCAAGGCCTGACTCTTCAAGAGTTAGAGTTTGCTGATCTGCACCTCTCTCAAGGGGTTCTGGATATCCTTAAGGCTTCTCGAAAGCCTTCTACCAGAAAGACTTACAACTCCAAATGGAAAAGGTTCACTATTTGGTGGTCTAATAAGCATATTTCTCCAGAATCTGCTGGGTTGCCTACAGTCCTGGACTATATGGTTCATCTTAATGGCTTAGGACTTAGGACAGCTACACTTAAAGTGCATCTGGCAGCTGTTTCTGCCTTCTTGTCAGTAGGCAAGCCCTCTCCTCTGTCAGCCCATCCTGTGTTTTGTAAGTTCTTCAAGGAATTGCTGCACACCAATCCCCCCTTTAGGGACCCTGCTCCTGCTTGGGACCTTAATGTTTGCATTGCTCAGCTTATGCAACCACCCTTTGAGCCTTTGTCCTCTGCAGAGCTTAAGTACTTGACTTGGAAAACTGTTTTTTTGGTAGCCATTATCTCTGCCAGGCGTATCAGTGAATTGCAAGCCCTGTCAGTGTAGCCTGATTTCATCTCTTTCCATAGAGATAAAGTGGTCCTAAGAACTAACAGGAAGTTTTTGCCTAAGGTGGTTTCAGATTTCCACCTTAATCAGTCTATGTCTCTTCCTGTTTTCTTCACTGACCATTCCTCTTCTGGAGAGATTAGGTTGCACAGCTTGGATGTTAAGAGGGCCCTCAGCTACTACATAGAGTGCACCAAGGGTCACAGGCTTGAGTCCCTCCAGTTGTTCCTTATGTATGGAGAGATTGGTAAGGGCAAACCTGCTACTAAGAGATCTATTGCCAGGTGGATTGTCTCTTGTATACAATTCTGCTATGAAAAGCTGGGTAGAACCCCACCCTCAGGCCTGAGGGCTCACTCTACTAGAGGTACAGCTGCCTCCCTGGCTGCTGCTGGAGATATTCCTATCTTACAAATTTGTCAAGCAGCCACCTGGAAACAGTCCATACATTCACCAAGCATTACTCTCTGGATATCCAGGCTAGGAGTGATGCTCGGTTTGGCACAGCAGTACTTCACAGCCTATTCCCAAAGTAGGTTCGGTGCCTCCTCCATGGAGGTACTGCTTGGTAGTCTGCAATAGTCAGAATACAGCAAGACTTCATGTTTGAAGAAAAAATTACTCACCTTAGTAATGTTGTTTCTTCTAATGGAGTCTTGCTGTATTCAGACCTCCCCACCTCCCCTCTCAGAACCTGTTTTTTGGGATGTGGGTGGACAGGAGCAGTGTTGGCACCCTAGAGGTGCCCCCTTTTTCATCCTCCTTTACTTTGGGTGTGTGTTGTGTTTTGTTTTTTGGCTTTCCTGACTCGAATCTTTACTTTGAAACCAAAAAAACCCTTTTTTAATAAATTTAGTTGCCAGTTGGCTAGTGTGAGTTTTACAGTTTCCACATAGAACTTCTAGTGAGTATTGCTTGTAAAGATCTGACGGTTGCAGTTTAAGCAACAGCCGACAGGGGCTTCAACCGAGCTCACGCTGAACGCTCCGTGCTGGCCATGGAAAGTTAATGCTTTGTTCTCTGGGGCAGTTGAAAGGCAGGACCTAACTGCAATAGTCAAAATACAGCAAGACTCCATTAGAAGAAACAGCATTACTAAGGTGAGTAATTTTTTCTTCTGTGCTACAAACATACTTTCATGTTCCTGTACATACTCATTAGATGCAGTACCACTGACAGAATAGCACTTGACGTCCCCACTGGCATACTCAGAGTAAGAGACATCAATGACTACACCACTCATTACTTCCACTGTATCATAATCGGAGACAATGTCAGACACCACGTTATCTTGTAATTCACAATTTACAACATGACGTGCTGTAAGTGCCTGTGAAATGTCAACAGCTCCCTCGTACCATTTTGGTTCTTCTGGATCTCTCTCTCTAGCTTTTGACACTGTGGACCATGGGGTGTTGATAGGACACCTGAGGCATATCTGTGGGCTGTCAGGAACAGTCCTCAGGTGGTTTACATCTTTTCTCATGGGTAGAACACAGAGAGTGGTGTCTGGGCTTTATTCTTCAGGCCCAACTCCTCTGTCATGTGGGGTGCCACAGGGTTCAGTGCTGTCACCTATGTTGTTCGTGGTGTACATGCTACCCCTCGGAAACATTTTAAGAAGGTATGGGCTGAGGTTTCACTGCTATGCAGATGATATCCAGCTCTACCTTTCTTTTGCACCTGACCAGGATGGAGCTCTCTCGGTCTTTAATAACTGTCTGAAAGAAATCCAGGAGCATAACTCTCAACCTCTTGCCTTGTGAATCAGGGACAAGGCTTAAAAAAACCAGGGACAAAGACCCCAAATCAGGGACACATCTTAAAAACTGCTACTATTCAGTTAGAAAGCTGATAGAATAAGAAGATTTGTGTTAAGATGCATTTTCTGAAGAAGAACAAGTCTGTTACTTTAATGTTTGACATTATTCTGTGCTTTTAATCCCCGCTGTTCTGTCACAAAAAGACAAATTTTACGAGGGACAGAGGAACATTTTGAGGCAAAATCAGGGACGTCCCTGAAAATCAGGGACAATTGAGAGGTATGTCCAGGAGTGGATGGATTCCAGCTGGCTGAAGTTGAACTGGGGGGGGACTGAGATATTGGTTGTGGACCCTGGTCTCCGGATAAGGGGGTCGGAAGCTGGTGTGCCCCTTGGAATTTTTCTTGGTGGCGTCTCACTCCCGACCTCTGAATGGGTGCATGACCTGGGGGTAAATTTTGATGATGGGCTGACCCTGCATTCTCAGGTGTCGTCTGTCATCAAACTGTCCTTTTATCATCTTAGGAATATTGCCAGGATTAGGCATCTGGTTCCATCTGACGACCTTCCTACTCTGGTCCATGCCTGTGTGTCCTCGCGCTTGGATAATTGCAACTCCCTCTACCTAGGGCTTTCTGGGGTAGAAATCTGTCTCTTGCAGCTGGTGCAGAACGCGACGGCCCAGTTTTTGACAGGATCTGCTTAATCCTGTCATATTTCACCAGTGCTGCGTTTACTGCACTGGCTGCCAGTACAGTGGCAGATCACCTTTAAAGTCAGTTTACTGACTTTCAAAGCCCTACATGGACAGGGCCCGGACTATCTGAAAGAGCTCTTGGTCCCTTACTGCCCTGGTCGATCACTCCTCTCAGCTGACGAGGGGTTGCTAGAGATCCCAAGGGTGAACTTGAAATCATCTGGTGCAAGACCCTTTGCATATGCAGCCCTCACCCTTCGGAATTCTCTACCCCATCGGTTGAGGGAGTACGCAACTGTGGAGGGATTTAAGCAAGGCTTAAAAATCTTTTTGTGGCACCAAGCCTTCTCAGCTAATTGATTAATTTGCTTATCTGATTTTAACTGAACTGATGTCTGTATGATTTTGATTCGATTTTATATTGTTAGGTGCCTTGGCTTTGGATAAGGCACCTTATAAATAAAATGTATTATTTATTATTATTCTGTGTGAATAGAACAGGTTATAATGTCAACAGAAGTACCACAGCTTCTGGCTATCTGCTCATGTCCCAAATAAGATGAGCTGCATGCTTAACTCTTTAGAAGCTGACTATCACCATCAGCATAATTTGAGGAACAAGCACTACTTGACATGCCACCCTGAGGGCAACTGCCATCAGTCACTGCACACACTTGACTGCTAACATCACAACAATTTTCCACAGTATTGTGATCAACAATCACACACATGTGAACAGATTCACCAGTGGGGTTGGATCAGTACTGTGTAATTCAGCAGCATCTGATGGAAATGACTTGTCAACAGCAGTTACAGAACCACTAAGGTCATGAAACAAGGGAATTGCATACTGAGAACCTATTGAAAAACACATAGATGTCCCCCAATACAGCTTCAGACAACAGTACATCACCACTATGTACTGCAGGCACACTACTATTCGGCTCACTTACAGAGCTCCCAAACACAGCCTCTGCACTACCAGAACATGAATAATAACAGCGATCGCTATCCTCAGAGCTACTGTCAACATCAAAACTGACTGCTTCAGTAAAATCGGACATTTCTATGTATAGGTACACAGCAAGGAATAGATTTTGTATGCAGCACGCTCTATGCTCCCAGCAATGCAGTGTGAATGTGACAGCAGGGCACATAACTTACACATTCCACAGTAAACGTCATCTAGAAGCACCCAGACGTTCGCGAAGATGAGCAATGTGTGGGGGATGCGTGGTCACGGTTAAAAACTTTTAAATTAAGAATTACGCATCACGGACATTTTTTTTAACATGTTTCAATGCGAAACAGACTCCCACATCGAGTTGGATGGACACCATCATTTGGAAGAAGTAAGACTACCATGTCACCAGCTCTTTAAATGCATGACTTTTCAATGCAGGATGGACTGCACAGTCCAACAGCTAAAGCACCGCCATCTTGCTTACTGCTGTCAGGCTAACTGTAATGCTGAATATGGCAAGGGTTGGTGTTGAACTGAATGTCATAGTCAGCAGTGATGCTGATTGCCTTCCAAGTTGAATGAGAGACCTTTGGGTTGAATGGATTGCTAGTCTTTACATGTCTAGCAGCTCAGTTGATGCGCTATCAACATCCCATCAAATATCCAGCCAGCAGTACACTTGAAACACAGTTGTCAGTACAGTGCATATTACCTTTAATCACGTGTAGTAAAAACTTTAGGAAATATGCATTTTACAGTCAACATTGTCACTACTCATGCTGGTATTCATAACCCCTTCACCTTTTTGCTAGAGCCCTCTGTTCCCGACATATCTGATATCTGATGACTGTATATATGGTGTGCACCAGAAACACATTCCGGCAGCAACATATTTATTTAGTTAGTTAGTTTTTGTTAACCAGGTAGGTATACTAGACAGCATAGCTGCCTATTTTCAGGTATGACCTGGGATATTACAACAAAGGGTATGTAGACGATAGTAGATACGAGAAAACATCATGAGAACAAGTAGAAGTCAGACATAGTACACTTATGCAAAATTTTCAGCAATGACAGTACATTCGCAGGAATCTATATGTTGTAACAAAACAGGAATATTAGTGCAAATAACTAACTGCCATAAGTTATACAACTGGTGAGTAAGTGCTAGAAGAGAGGAAATAGCAAGATTTCCAGGCAGGTTTGAGAGTAGTAGAGACTGGAGCCAGTAGGCAACTAGGAGGAACCAGTACAGGAGTGGATAGGTAGAGAACAGGAGCAGGGTTCAGAGCTTAGAAGAGCCATATGAAGCTCGTGTTTGAAGCTGCATGGAGAAGGGGAGATTCTTAGGCCCCATCCACACTATAGCATGAAACCCCTTCTGTAACGTTACAGAGGGCAAGAACCGTTACCGCAATGGCTCGCATTTACACTGGTAATGTTATAGAAGGCGTTTTGGCAACCATTACAGAAACCTGTTGGGAGGTGGTTTCGAGAATGGTTCCTGTAATGGTTGCAGTTCTGTAACATTACCACAAAATCAAGGACAGCAACAGACGCCCGGGGAGGTACACATGTGGTGTGCCCCTTTTATGACAAGTTGGATACCATACTAGGTACATAGCCAACCACTGAACCAACCTTCATCCTTAAGAGCTCACAGGTGGACAGCCCACAATTGGAGTTGGAGGATGAAAGGGACGCCATTGGGGATCCTCACCTACACCAGGGGGATGAAGGTGTGGACAGTCTGCATCAGGAGACACGCAACACAGGTACGTACAATGTGCACTGCACCTGTATGTTGGCTGGGCTATGAGGGGCACAACATGGCATGCCAGTGGAGGTGTTGCCTTGGATGAGGCAGATGGTAATCACCGATGGGTGAAGCACAGCGATAGGAGGTGGCACGGGTGTTCATGGTGCCAACTAGCAGACATGCTGTGGCCCGTGGCCGAACAACATGCCTGTGGCACCTGAGGTGTGGGTATGCCTACGGATGTGGGGGGGATGGTGGTGTGAGGATGGGGTAGAATGTGGGGTGTGTGGGTGAGGTGAATACATGTGTACAATGTCGATAGGTGTGTTCTGCCATTCCAGGGCAAGACCCAGGGGAAGGGACATCTGCAGACACCGATGCAGTGGAGGCATCCTTAGTGTCCTCAGGCACGCAGGAAGAGATGCCGGGTACCTCTAGTGACACCTCCACTGCAGGAAGGGGCAGATCTGCGAGGCGCCGAAGTGGCCAGGAACCCCTGGTGAACCTCTGGAAGAGGAATTCCAAGGCAGCACGAATGGCGGACGTGCTTGGGGCGGTTCTGGAATTTATGCATAGAATGCTGCAGGAGTACCATAAGGAAATGTGGCAGTTGAAAAGGGAGCGGGCAAGGGAAGAGAGGGCAATGGAGGAGTGTTTATGGTAACAGGAGGCTGCACAGACACAGCAGTTCTTTGCACAGAAGGTCCAGGTCCTAGCCATGCAATGCCACCAGCCACTCCCAGTGGGTGCACCACATTGTACGGGTGCTACCACCATGCCACACACCACCACCACCCCATCCCCTCCCACCCTGTTTCCCTGGGGGAACAGACCACCGGTGGGTTTCCCACCATGCCCATATCCACAGGGAACCCCACTGGTGTGCACAGCACTGCCATCCCTCAGCAGTCTGCCACTGATGACGGGCAGGTTGGCCACAGGGCAATGCCAGCCAGCACCGGTATGCTGCCCCATCCATGCCTGTGCCCCACAGGTGTGCATCCCCTCTGCAGGGTTGTGTGTACACAGGTGGCACCACCGCCCATGACACCCTGCCCACCACATCCCAGGCACCGCCGTATTGTGTTGGCATGGCACAGCAGTGCTCCACAGGTGGTGTGAATGCCACTGACGGTCTGCACACTGCTCCCCTACCCTGATGCATGGTGCTGCTGGCCAGCACTGTGTTGCTCCCACAGCACCCACAATGGCATGCCGAGCTTCACACAGGACCAGTACAGTGATGAGTTCCAGTGGACCACACTGTACTGGCATATGCCACCAGCAGAGGTGTGGCGACCAGTGTGTCCCGCAGGCCATCACCCGGGACACCCATTGCGTATTCCTCTCTGATATGGTGATGCCACTGGGGGTAGCCCAGTGTTGACAGTGCATGGTTTGGTTTGGTACAGTGTTATGTGCTCATGGTGGCACACGTGTATATAGTTTGCTACCACTGTATTGTTCTGCATTGTTGTGTGGCCTATATACCTCATGGGCCGTCAGGGGTTATGGCACATGAAGGCCACATGGGTAGCTGGGTGGTTGCACATCCTGGGCCAGATATTCAAAAGGGTTGCACCATGCGCAATAGGGTTGCGCCTGCACAAGTCCAAACTTGCTCCATTCTGTGATATTCAGCAGGAGGCAGTTGTGCCACAGAAAACATGCTGAGCAACAGTGCAATGCAAATGAATGCATGCTGAACTGGAGGGGGAGGAACCATGCATAAACTGCACAGCCCGATATTCAGCCAGGCTGTGCAGAGTTGTGCAGGTGCAACCCCAACCTGCGCCCTGCAGGACTTTGAGCCAAAAAGCTAGTCGAGGGCCACCCACAGGTGAGCTGCTGTATTGCAGGCGCAACACGGCAGCTGCCACCTGTGGCTGGCCCCAACCCAGTCCCGTGCCCCCACCAGTCCATCGGGCATATCGGTTTCTTCGTTGGTTGAGTATTTCATCGCTGGCGGTATGTATATAGCCATTTCTGCATCTTGGTGGTTCAGTGACGCTGGTCGGTGGCTGTGATATTTCGGTATAGCCTCTCTTACCTTGCTCACCACGCCCACCACCTCGCCGCAGCCGGTGTGCGGCAGCATCTCACTCCGCCCGCCGCCGCCGCCGAGCTGACCGCCCGGGATTGCACGCTCATTGCGTGAGCAAGAGCCACGGGCGCAGAACCTTATACCGCATGGGCGACAGTCCAGATTTAATCACAAATCTGGACTGTCATGCACGGTCGGACTGCACTTCATTGGCTCTTGCTCTGCACCAATGGGCGGCAGCCCTACCGGCAGTCAGTCGGCGGGCGGTGGGGCGCAGGCGGTGGGATGCTGCCGCTCCGCCGCCGGGGGGCAGGGTGGTGGGCTTCGTGGGTGGGTAGGGTGGGCGACACTAGCCACCAGGGCTATGTTCGGGTGGTTTTTATCACACATACCACCCGCGATCGGGCATTTCGTCCACTGGACCACCAGGGATGTGTACGGAGGGGGTGGAATTATTATACATACCGCCCGCGATCGGGCATTTCGTCCACTGACCACCAGGGATGTGAACGGAGGGGTGGGAATTATTATACATACCGCCCGCATCGGCATTTGTCCACTGGACCACCAGGGATATGAACGGAGGGGGGAGCCTACATTGATGCCCGCGATCGGGCTGGTGGGGAGGAGACACTATGCCCGCAATCGGGCCACGGGGGCACAGGGATTGGGTTGAAGGCCACAGGTGGCAGCTGTGTTGCGCCGCACACAGCAGCTCACCTGTGGGTGGCCTCGACTTAAGCCTTTTTTTGCTCAAAGTCCTGCAGGCGCAGGTTGGGGTTGCGCCAGACACTCCTGCACAGCCCGCTGAATATCGGGCTTGCAGTTTATGCATGGTTCCTCCCCCTCCAGTTCAGCATGCATTCATTTGCATTGCGTTGTTGCTCAGCATGTTTTCTGTGGCGCAACTGCCTCCTGCTGAATATCACAGAATGGATCAAGTTTGGACTTGCGCAGGCGCAACCCTATTGCGCATGGTGCAACCCTTTTGAATATCTGGCCCTGTATGTTTATTTTGCATCCTTGGTGTGCCGCAGCAGTGCACAGGGTCTGCTACATGAACATGCTGTCACCTAACATTGTTTTACATGTGTTACTGCCACCGGAGGCCAAGGCGACATTGGAATAAAGACTGTCATGTGACTCCATACTGGGTTGCTCCTTTGCTTGGACAGGTTACCTGCATGCTCACATTACTATATGGGGGCACTGTGGGGCTTCTGATACCATGTGGCACAGGTGTGGTGGGACTGGGTGTGCAGTCTGGCAGCATTGTGTGTGCTGGGCCTATGCAGCATGCATCCGGAGGGTGGCTGCTGTGCATGGCATACCTTGCCCTGGTGGTGCACCGCATACCTGACTGTGGCATGCAGCAGGGTCATGGTTCCCAGCTCATGTGGGTGCATCACAGCCCTCCTCCATGTCAAACATCAGGGCCCTCCTCTGCTTTCATTTCCACACCTTCTGCTGTATCACACCATCGGTCCACCACGACTGCCACAGGGCACACATTGCTGTTAACCACCATGCCATGCTCTACCACGTTCTGTGTACACTGTCCGCCAGATGGACATGTGGGTGGGTGTCTGTCATTGCAGCTTTCTTCACCAGGTGCACCTGGGATGTGCTCTACATTCATGGGTTTGGGTCCACACACTGTTCACAGCTCAATGTGGACGGGCTGTAACTGTTCTGGACCGCTTTCACACCTGTTCCATGGCAGTGTGGACACGCTGTACCATTTTCAGTCTGTAATGGTTCGAATCCATTACAGCTTTTTCAGGTGTAGTGTGGATGGGGCCTTAGGCTCAGTGGAAGGAAGTTCCATAGTTTAGGGGCTCAGCTAGAGAAAGCATTCTCCCCCATTTTGGTTTTACATCTCAGCTGGACAATAAGGGATTTGTCAGCTGATCTCAGTGGGTAAGCAGAGGTCACAGGTTTGAGCAATAGAGCCAGTTTGTCAGGTATCTGGGAGGAGATAATATTCTTTATAAAACAGTAGGAAGTAAAGTGACGAAAGGTTGAGGGGGTAAACCATCCCAGACTGGAATATAATGTGCATCAGTGAGTAAGTTTGGGTAAAGACAAAGCAAAACGACAAATACTGTTGTAGCAGACATCCCACTTTCGGAGGAGCCCTCCAGTAGTTGCCAGAAAGGCTATTAACCCATACGCCAATTTGGGTCTCAGGATCTCCTGTGCAATGGTCATGCTTGTCGTGTATGTTAGGCTATGTTACTATTGAGATTCAGGTTGATATCTGAGAGGTTTGAGGAGGAAGCTTTAAAAAAAGCTTTAAAGACTTTCCTTTTTAAACAAGTATTTTTTTAGTGATTTAAATTATACTGGATTGTTTTTGAATTTGATGTTGTTTATAGTTGTGGTTTCGATTTGTATGACTGATATTGTAAAGGCGCCCTGAACTTTGGAAGGGCGCCTTAAAGAAATAAAAATTTACTTACTTACTTACTTACTATGTCTCACCTTATATGCCAGCCCAAGTTGAATATTGATGGATTTAATGACTGAGGTTAGGTGCAGGTCAAAATTCAAGGCATTATTAAGGGTTACTCCTAGGAATTTAAAAGAGATAACTGTGTTAAGGGGAGAGCCATCAAGCGCTCTTAATGGTTGGGTGCAGGATGCATTTTTGAACTTGAACCGAAGAGCATAGTCACCATTTTATTTAAGACAAGCTTGTTTTGCAATAACCAGCTCTGACAGGTATTGAAGTTACTATTGAGATTCATGTTGATATCTGAGAGGTTTGAGGAGGATGAGTAAAGAACAATATAGTCTGCATGTAGCAGACCTGAGCAAGCACCAGTGAGTGGTGGGATGTCGTTCATGAAGACCGTAAACAGGAGAGGACCAAGAATCGAACCCTGGGGCACCCCAATCCAAGTAGGAGCAAGAGGGGACTTAGCATCTCCGATCTGGACAAATTGTTGATGCTTCAAAAGATAATTTTGGAACCAGGTGATGACAGAGATAGAGAAGCCTAGGGATGACAACTTTGATAGAAGCAGCAGGTGGTCAACTAAATCAAACACTTTTGTATGATCAACAAAAGTAGCCCAAGTGAGAGAGCCTTTGTCCATAGCAAGTCTGACATAATTTGTAAACTGTATGAGGGCAGTGGATGTACTGTGCCCACGTTGGAAACCATATTGGTGAGGGGTGAGGAGTTTGAAGGAGTAGAGGTAATCTGAGACCTGTGTAGCACCAATTTTCTCCAGTATTTTAGAGAGGGTGGAGAGGATGGCAATAGGGCAGTAGTTATCCAGGTTAGTGGTCTCTCACTTTTTGCTGACCAGTACAACTCAAGTAATCTTCCAGAGGGAAGGGACATGTCCTGTAAGAAGAGAGGTTGAAAAGTCTAGTCACTGGAGAGACTACAGACGGTGCAACGGTTCTTAGGAATTTTGGTAAGAGTCCATCTACCGCTGCCAATCCAGCAGGAGAGATGAACTTAAGTAAGAGTAAGATTTTACTCTCAGAGACTGGGGGAAGGGTGAAAGATGGGTTGGAAGGTTTAAGGTTATCCTGCGGAGCAACAGGTAAAGGCTCAGGAGGTGCAGTATAGAAGGAGAGGTCAGTGCATCTGGAGTTAAGAGCCTCAGCAAACTTTCTGAGAGTAAGGGAATACATCTCAGAAGAGTCTGAGGCTGAGAATGTCACTTGTGTCCTGAAGCAGACAGACTGCACCCCTGTGCCACATTTTGACTCCTGGATGTGAGGTGGTAGTGACTGTCAAGTTTCAGCTTGAAAGAAGTTTGAAAACAGATTTATGAATACTATCGAAATGTTTTTTATTGAAACTGCTTCTCTTGCCATATTTTTTCAGTCATGGTTTAGTCTCATGGACTTTTTGCTCTGTACAACACATTGCAATGGTTTGGTGCTAGCCTCACCTAGGGGTTCTACCAGTTGTTCTGTTTTGTCACTACTTGTTGCTGTTAAAAACAGGCAAATTACTCAACTGTTTACAAGCATAACAAATTAAACAAACAAACATCCCTGAATTGGTCCAAAATGGCAAGATCAAGAGATTCATTTGTGGGTTTTCCTGGCAGTATTTTACTGACCTTCTGCTGTGTAGAATATCAGACCACCGCTATTATGGCACAAAGCTACAGGGACTATAGCATAATTTCATTGCATGCTTGCTGTACTGTACTGTGCCTGCACAAAGCTACTTTTGTCACGTACTTGCTGTTAACTTAGGTTTTGTTAGTTTATTTGAGTTAGGTGGGCTCTGCTCCCCCACACACCCCTTGATTTTTAACATAGGGGTGTGGGGAATGAAGCCCCCAACTCAAGTAAACTAATAGAAAAATTAACCAGCAGGCCAATGTGGCATAGAGAATGCCATCATTGGACAAGTAGCGTAACTTGAGTGCTACACTAATAGCAAAGGTCCGGTGATGGTCTGGCTTAACACCCCGATCCCACATATAGGGGGTTCTGTTTACATAAACCCCTGCTGAGGAGGGCACTTTGACCCCTGGGCCAGGGAGTGGGCTTTGACCCCTGGGCTGGAGGGCGGGGCTCTGAACCTGCCCCCTGGGCCCCATCATTAATTTTACAGACCTGGCTCCTGTGGCTAGTGGGGGCCAATCAGAGCAGTTCCCAACTTCCCAGTGTATAAATCAGCTTGTGATTGGTTCAGTGAGTGAGCAGACCCAGTTACTCAGCCAATCACAAGCACTCTGGGCTCTTCAGGCTGCCAGCACTCAAAGTCAGAATCGGCGGGAAGGGAGCAACAAAAGTATGTTCCAAGTGATGGTGAGTCAATCATTGATGCCTGCCATTCAGCTCATCTGATACAGTGAGGAGGAATCTGTCTGGGTCTTGGGTCTGAGATGGGATTGGAGCATCGGAAGTGAAACAGAGGATAATAAATATGTAATATATTGATACCGCTCGCCTGCGCTCCACCTGGTGGCCATTGGCATTGTGTCATCTTGTCAATGTTAAAACTTGTGGGCTAGACTTGTGGCGGTGATGTGGTGCTCAGCTTATCTTTTTCAGTCAGCAGCAGCAGCAGCAGCAGCAGCCGCAGCCTCAGGTCAGCAGTAACAACAACAGAAAAAGTCACACCAGTAAGAGTAACTTGACTGACAACAGTCACTGTGGTGGTTGGCAGCAGCAGCACTTTTTCCTGTTCAACTCTTTCGAGGTAGGTAGGTTGGAACTTGGTTTGGACTTTTGGTTTGGGGGTGGTTATTGTTATTTATGGGCTCTTGGGGCAGGCCGGGCCTCAGCCTCTACTGTATTAAGTGGTTCATGGGGCCTGTGTTACTTACTGAATGAATGCAACTTGCATATGCAACAAACTATGCATGAATGGTATGCAAGTTCCTTAGTTCCCACATAGGCTGTCTTAGAGCGAGAGCAGAACAGCAACACACAAACTCCTAATTCATCTTTATTGCTGTGGTGCACTGATGTGAGGTGTCAATATTAGGATAATTTCTGATGTCAGAGGCTGGCCTGGTGGCACTGAGGGTTGAGGTGCTGGATGCCACACCTCGCGCCATGACAGTGACCTGGTGCGGCAGGGGAGGGAGAGGATTGAGCATCCAAAGGACAGCTCTCCTTTCCCAGGAGGGAGGGGAGTACAGGCTTGGCACCTGAATGGCCTTCAGCAGAGGCCGGAGACACAGGAAATGCAGGAGCTTACAGAGAGGGTTGGGAGTGGTGGACATCGGCAGGGACACCTTGACGTGGGGGCACATGCTACTCCCTAGAACAGGGAAAAATCTGTCTCTGAGCACTGGGGAGATGAAGCACCGGTGCAACCTCGCAACTCCCACCTGCCTGTCCTGCTACTAGGTGCTCGATGAAACAAGAAGGATCTTGGGGTGCTGGGCCCCACCTCGTACCTGCCTGGGTAGTATACCAAAGCTCCATGGGGGGATCACCCGCAGGATCAAGACAGGTTGAGGAGGAGCAAGGTAGGCACCATTGATGACCCCCAAGGATGCAGGGCTCCAAAAGTGAGGGAAGGCAGAAAAAGAGAAAGTAAAATATATATATATATATATATATATATATATATATATATATATATAATCTCTGTCTATATCTATATATCGGTGTGAAGCCAGATGATGGCCCAGTGGTGAATCTGAAGACAGATACAGTGTTGGCCATCAGCATGTACAAATATGCCAATTGGGTACTGCAGCAGACCCTTGCACATGTGCTGCTGCAATCAGTTAACATAAAAATGAAAACAAAAGACCCTTTTTGATCTGTTAATTGTACAATGCTGCAGCATACAATGGTCTGTTGGGAAACAGCACTTTGCAGAAATGAACGTGCTGAAGACCAGCACGATATAGTCGGACTCATCAAGTAGTCTAGGGGAGGTGTTTGCCCAAGCACTGATCAGTATTGCTTCTAAAGGAGATCACTATTATTGTATGTACCATGTGGGTCTTTGTTCACAGAACCAATCTGTATTTTTTCCTTCCCCTCAGATTGCCACAGCCACCGGCCAACCAGCCAGAGTTTAGACATCGCAGTCAATGAGACTGGTTATCTGTAGAAGTCAGAGTTGGAATGAATGGGTATGGGTCTCAAGAGCAAAGGAAGGGAATTAGGAAATGACAACTGGCATCTGGCATTCATCACAGGGTAGGAACTTTGCTGTTTTTGCACAGTGAGAATTAAAGAACGAGCACTTTCTCGAAATAAATGCCGGCAATCGCTCCCATAGTTAACTGCATAAGTTAAGTAATCCACTTGGTAGTGCCATCCATAGTATCCTCAGCCTCGCTGCCATGGCCTTAAATGCCAGCAATCGCTCCCAGTAGTGATTAGCGAAGCACTACTGGGAGTAATTGCCAGCATTCAGGGCCTCGGTGGTGAGCCTGAAGATACTATGGGCGGCACTGCTAGGTGGATTACTTAACTTACGGATTTAACTACTGAAGCAATTGCTAGCATTTATTTCAGGGCTGCGGCAGTGAGTCTGGGTGCCACTTTAAACTAATGAAGTACTTCTGTAGGTGAGTGTCTGTGGGGACATGGGTGGGGAGGGTGGTGGGACTGAGATGGGCGGGTGGAGGATCACAGAATGCATCGCAGTTTTTTGCAATTCAAAAGTGAGACTGGATTGCCCAAGCATCCAGTTCTCATTGTAAATTGCAATGCAGTACCAGCTATTTAAAACCCTGTGATACCCACCTGTATCTTGTTTTTTTTACAATTACTAGTGAGCATTCTTATGTTGATTGCGCGCATGTGCAAGAAACATATTGCGTCAGCTTTCTCCACAAGCAGGTTGTGGAGGCGTGGCACTGCTGTGCCCAATGCCTCCACAGCCTGCAAAGACTTGTCCCCCGTCCCCAATGCCATGGCACGCTGCTGCTGACACTAGTTCAGCCAGCATGCCACAACTTTCTAAAAAATCAGCCACTGCAATCAGGGGCCGCTTCGTCATTGCAGCGTCAGCCATCCATTAAAATGAGGGAGCGACCTGTCATTGCAGGGCAGGATGTAGGATCTGCGATATTGTTTGTGAACATGGAAGCGGCTTGCCGCCATATTCACAAACAATATGTACCCCCCCATGTTTATTTGCCGACGGGGGAGCTCACTCCCCATCGGCATAATTTAACCCCTCCCAGTTTTATTGCCTGCCGATGGGGTGCCCAATCCCCATCAGCAGAAATGAATTTCACCATCTTTTGTTGTTTGCCGATGGGGTGCCCAATCCCCATTGGCTACAGCTGCCCTCCAAAACAACTCTGGTGGCAAGCTGGGAGCTCACCCCAGCATGCCACATGCCCCTTTTATTGTTTGCTGATGGGGGTGCGAATCCCCATCGGCTAAAGCTGTCTCCAAACAAGAGTTCCGGTGGCACGCTGGGAGCCCACTCCCAGCATGCCACATGCCCCTGTAAATGAAAACGGTCATAAGTCTTTTTTGTTGTAACTGAAAAAGGAAACGTCCTCGTAGTCTCCTTGCCCCCCAAACCCGGACCAAACTCCACCGCGCACCCTGCCTCCCCACACACCCCCATACCCCATACTTACCTCCAGAGCTCGCTGGCGATCTTCACTGGACCAGGAACACGCCTGCACTTCTTCAAAGTCGACCGCGAACTGAAGATATGCCAGTAAGCTGTATAATGTAATAAATAGGGTTTTTCAGCTTTAGTGCATATCTCAGGCATTTTGGGAAATTTTTCATCAAATTTTCAACATGGGTTTTGGGACCCCTCCTCCTGAATTCTTGAACTGTCATGGCGTTAATTGGCCCGAAGGTGGTTTCACAGTCACTGTGCAGAATCACCTTCGAGCTGATTAACGAAACGACAGTGCCAATGTTCATGAGGTGGGCCTCAAAAGCATATGTTGCAATTTGTGAAAAATCAAAATTATTGTTTACTTGAAAGGCAGCCGCCAGTAGTTGCTACGTACGCCAGAATTCTTCTGATTTACAATATTTTCACGCCAGATTTTCAACATTGGCATTTTGTCACACCTCCTTGTGAGCAGTATAGCAGTCATTGTTCATATCCTAGCCAAAATGTGTTTTCGCACTTCCGGCGCAGAATAGCGCAATCACTGTGGGAAATCAGGGGTCAGGACAGATTAAGAAAATGACAGTGACACTGTTCATGAGTAGAGGTCCTAAATGCTTATTTTGAAAGTTTGGTAACAATACTCCATAAAATGACTGTGTAACGAGTGTGCATTGCGCAGCTGATACACACGCTCGTAAGTTCGCGAATTTCTAATATTTTCACTCCAGTTTTTCAACATTGCCATTTTCCCAGACCTACTTATGAACAGTACAGCTGTCATTTTTCCCATCCTGGCAGAAATGTGTTTTCACACTTCCAGCGCAGAATAGAAGACTTGGTTTGCTGGCCAAGGCACCTAGCTTCACCTGAGCTCTTTCCTTCTAAGACTGCTTGAAAGGCAGAGTAGAGAAACTTACCAGAGCAAGGGAGAAGGATTAAGACTTAGTTTGGCTAAGCAGATTTACTGTGTGGTGGTGTTTTTATTTTTACTCACAGGGATTGCTACTGTTTGTTGCTAACATTTCATTGCTTTATTTTTCTCTGATTCAAATTGTTGTTGCTGGTATACCTTCTTCTGCATTATTACAAGGTGTGCCTACAGGTGTGTGCTAACAGATTACTGCTGTAATCTTCTGATTCAAATTGTCTTTGCAAGGTATATCTTCTGTTACTGCTTTATTTTTCTCTGGAGCAAAGTGTTTCTTACAGGGTATATCTTCTCTGAAATTACTGTATTACAGGTGGAGCTTACATTTTTGTGACTTTTTTATCATTGGGCTAAGCAAAATTACTGTTTGACACTGTGTTTTATTTTATTCTTATTTGTTGAAAAGGTTTGTTGTCTCAGAGGTGTGTCAGTCTCCTTCTCACATTGAAGGAGCTAATTGTTTTTCCTCCCACAGCTCTTCCAAAGGATTAGGTGTGTATGTGGGGGTGGAGCTGGCAAACTGTCAGTAATTCCAACAGAAAGAAGGGTTAAAAAGTCAGGTTAGTTGATATCTTGGAGGTAGAAGACTTGGTTTGCTGGCAGGCACCTAGCTTCACCTGAGCTCTTTCCTTCTAAGACTGCTTGAAAGGCAGAGTAGAGAAACTTACCAGAGCAAGGAGAAGGATTAAGACTTAGTTTGGCTACAGATTTACTGTGTGGTGGTGTTTTATTTTTACTCACAGGGATTGCTACTGTTTGTTGCTAACATTTCATTGCTTTATTTTTTCTCCGATTCAAATTGTTGTTGCTGGTATACCTTCTTCTGCATTATTACAAGGTGTGCCTACAGGTGTGTGCTAACAGATTACTGCTGTAATCTTCTGATTCAAATTGTCTTTTGCAAGGTATATCTTCTGTTACTGCTTTATTTTCTCTGGAGCAAAGTGTTTCTTACAGGGTATATCTTCTCTGAAATTACTGTATTACAGGTGGAGCTTACATTTTGTGACTTTTTATCATTGGGCTAAGCAAAATTACTGTTTGACACTGTGTTTTATTTTATTCTTATTTGTTGAAAAGGTTTGTTGTCTCAGAGGTGTTTCAGTCTCCTTCTCACATTGAAGGAGCTAATTGCTTTTCCTCCCACAGCTCTTCCAAAGGATTAGGTGTGTATGTGGGGGTGGAGCTGGCAAACTGTCAGTAATTCCAACAGAAAGAAGGGTTAAAAAGTCAGGTTAGTTGATATCTTGGAGGTAGAAGACTTGGTTTGCTGGCCAAGGCACCTAGCTTCACCTGAGCTCTTTCCTTCTAAGACTGCTTGAAAGGCAGAGTAGAGAAACTTACCAGAGCAAGGAGAAGGATTAAGACTTAGTTTGGCTACAGATTTACTGTGTGGTGGTGTTTTTATTTTTTACTCACAGGGATTGCTATTGTTTGTTGCTAACATTTCATTGCTTTATTTTTTCTCTGATTCAAATTGTTGTTGCTGGTATACCTTCTTCTGCATTATTACAAGGTGTGCCTACAGGTGTGCTAACAGATTACTGCTGTAATCTTCTGATTCAAATTGTCTTTGCAAGGTATATCTTCTGTTACTGCTTTATTTTTCTGGAGCAAAGTGTTTCTTACAGGGTATATCTTCTCTGAAATTACTGTATTACAGGTGGAGCTTACATTTTGTGACTTTTATCATTGGGCTAAGCAAAATTACTGTTTGACACTGTGTTTTATTTTATTCTTATTTGTTGAAAAGGTTTGTTGTCTCAGAGGTGTTTCAGTCTCCTTCTCACATTGAAGGAGCTAATTGCTTTTCCTCCCACAGCTCTTCCAAAGGATTAGGTGTGTATGTGGGGGTGGAGCTGGCAAACTGTCAGTAATTCCAACAGAAAGAAGGGTTAAAAAGTCAGGTTAGTTGATATCTTGGAGGTAGAAGACTTGGTTTGCTGGCCAAGGCACCTAGCTTCACCTGAGCTCTTTCCTTCTAAGACTGCTTGAAAGGCAGAGTAGAGAAACTTACCAGAGCAAGGGAGAAGGATTAAGACTTAGTTTGGCTAAGCAGATTTACTGTGTGGTGGTGTTTTTATTTTTCTCTGGAGCAAAGTGTTTCTTACAGGGTATATCTTCTCTGAAATTATTACAGGTGGTGCTTTACAGCTTTTACAGTTTTATCTAACATTAGGATAAGCTTTCAGGGTTACTGCATTTGTTGTTGACTGATTGTTTCTGCTCTTACCTCCTTGTTCTTTCATCCGTGGTTCTTCTTTTTAGGCAGGGGAAGGGTCACAAGTGGGGTACCTCAGGGATCAGTCCTGGGGCCAGTCCTATTCAACATCTTCATTAGTGACCTCGCAGATGGACTAGAGGGTAAGGCTTGTCTGTTTGCAGATGACACCAAGATCTGCAACAGAGTAGATGATCCAGATGGGGTGGGCAGAATGAGAAGAGATCTGGATAAACTAGCAGAATGGTCAGAAGAGTGGCAACTGGATTTAATGCAAAGAAGTGCAAAATCATGCACATAGGGAAGAGAAACCCCTGAAGCCACTTATAGGCTGGGAGGGAGTTGCTAGCAGTCACAAAGGAAGAAAGAGACTTGGCATCATCATCACTGATGACCTAAAATCATCCAAGCAGACCTCTAAAGCAGTAGGTAAGGCTAGGGGGTGTTAGGGTGTATTAGTAGGGGTATCACAAGTCGTAAGAGGGAGGTAATAATCCTCTGTACAAGACATTGGTTAGGCCCATCTGGAGTACTGCGTGCAGTATTGGAGGCCACACCTTCACAAGGACATTAACAAATTGAGGCAGTCCAGAGAAGGGCAACCAAATGGTGCAGGGACTGCATCAGAAGACATATGAGGACAGATTAACGGAGCTCAATATGTATACCCTTGAGCAAAGGAGGGAGAGAGGTGATATGATCGAGACATTTAAACACCTTAAGGGCATAAACAAGGTGAAAGAGTCTCAACATGTTTAAATATAAGAAAAATAGCAGGACAAGAGGACACAGCATGAGATTAGAGGGAGGCCGATTAAGGGGAATGAGGAAATTCTTTTCACAGAAAGGGTGGTAGATGCGTGAATGGCTTACCACAAGAAGTGGTGGCTATGAATACAGTGCAGGGCTTCAAACAGGCATGGATAGGCATAAGGAGCAATACAAATGACTATGAATAGATAGGTCACTGACAGAGCAAAGGCCGATGGCACATTTATAAGGTAGAAAAAGAAATGGGCAGACTGGATGGGCCTTGCGGTCCTTATCTGCCGTCAACTTCTATGTTTCTATGTTTCTAATAGAGCGGTCGCTGTGGGTAATCACTGTTCGGGACAGATTAAGAAAATGACAATGATACTGTTCATGAGCAGAGGTCCTAAAATGCCTATGTTGAAAATTTGGTGATGATAGCCCATCAATTGACTGTGTTACAAGTGTGCGTTGCGCACTTTACACGCACCCTTGTAACTTCGCAGATTTGTAATATTGTCACACCAGATTTTCAACAGTGCTATTTTTTCACACCTCCTTATAAGCAGTACAGCTGTCATTTTTCACATCCTGACCGAAATGTGTTTTCACAGTTCCAGCGCAGAATAACATGGTCACTGTGGGAAATCAGTGTTCGGGACAGATTAAGAAAATGACAGTGGCACTGTTCATGAGCAGAGATCCAAAAATCCCTATGTTGAAAATTTGGCGACAAAACTCCATAACATGACTGTGTTACAAGCGTGCATTGAACTGTTTCCACGCACCCTTGTAACTTCACAAATTTGTAATACTGTCACGCCACATTTTCAACAGTGGCATTTTTTCATAACTCCTTATGAACACCGCAGCTGTCATTTTTCACATCCTGGCTACAATATGTTTTTGCACTCCTGCGGACAATAGCACGGTCACTGTGGGAAATCAGTGTTTGGGACAGATTAAGATCGACCAAGTGAGGGGGGAGTGACCGAGCTCAGCTGAGCTCTGTCGGGACTGCTGCGGATTTGTTTGTGGCAGACAAAGGCCCCAACACAAGAGCCCAGTACAAAAGGGCAGCCTGCAGCACTGGGAGAAACAGAACGAGAGAGCAAGTGAGGGAGGGGGAGTGAGCGAACTCACTGAAGCGCTGTCAGGACTGCTGCGATTTCTTTGTGGGCAGAAAAGGGCATCAATACAGGCAGGGGCCCAGTACAAAAGGCCAGTCTGCAGTGGTGGGAGAAACAGTACGAGCGAGCGAGACAAGGGGACTTAGTGAGCTCAACAGAGCTCTGTCAGGACTGCTGGGATTTCTTTTTGGGCAGAAAAAGGCACCAATGCAGGCAGGAGCCCCGTACAAAAGGGCAGCTTGCAGCGCCAGGACAAACAGAATGAGCAATGAGAGAGGGAGACTGAGCAACCTCAACAGAGCTCTGTTGGGACAGCCGAATAGCACGGTCGCTATGGGAAATCAGTTTCAGGACAGATTAAGGAAATGACAGTGACACTGTTCATGAGTAGAGGTCCTAAAATGCTTATGTTGAAAATTTGGTAACGATACTCCATAAAATGACTGTGTTACGAGCGTGCATTGCGCAGTTGGCACGCGTGCTCGTACGTTCAAAAATTTCTAATATTTTCATTCCAGATTTTCAACATTGCCATTTTTCTAGACCTACTTATGAACAGTACAGCTGTCATTTTTCCCATCCTGGCAGAAATGTGTTTTCACTCTTCCGGCGCAAAATAGAGTGGTCGCTGTGGGAAATCACTGTTCGGGACAGATTAAGAAAATGACAATGATACTGTTCATGAGCAGAGATCCTAAAATGCCTGTGTTGAAAATCTGGTGATGATAGCCCATCAATTGACTGTGTTACAAGTGTGCATTGCGCACTTTACACGCACCCTTGTAACTTAGCAGATTTGTAATATTGTCACACCAGATTTTCAACAGTGCCATTTTTTCACACCTCGTTATAAGCAGTACAGCTGTCATTTTTCACATCCTGACCAAAATGTGTTTTCACAGTTTCGACGCAGAATAACGTAGTCACTGTGGGAAATCAGTGTTCGGGACAGATTAAGAAAATGACAGTGGCAGAGTTCATGAGCAGAGATCCAAAAATCCCTATGTTGAAAATCTGGTGATGAAACTCCATAACATGACGGTGTTACAATCGTGTGTTGAACTGTTTCCATGCACCTTTGCAACTTCGCAAAATTTGTAATAGTGTCATGCCACATTTTCAACAGTGGCACAACTCCTTATGAACACTACAGCTGTCATTTTTCACATCCTGGCTAAAATATGTTTTTGCTCTCCTGCAGAAAATAGCACGGTCACTCTGGGAAATCAGTATCTGGGACAGATTAAGATCGACCGAGTGGGGGGGGGGGATTGACCGAGCTCAACTGAGCTCTGTCGGGACTGCTGTAGATTTGTCTGTGGCAGACAAAGGCCCCAACACAAGAGCCCAGTACAAAAGGGCAGCCTGCAGCACTGGGAGAAACAGAACGAGAGAGCGAGTGAGGGAGGGGGAGTGAGCGAACTCACAGAAGCGCTGTCAGGACTGCTGCTCAATTCTTTGTGGGCAGAAAAAGGCATCTATACAGGCATAGGGGCCCAGTACAAAAGGTTAGCCTGCAGCAATGGGAGAAAGAGTACAAGTGAATGAGACAAGGGGACTTAGTGAGCTCAACAGAGTTCTGTCAGGACTGCTGGGATTTCTTTGTGGGCAGAAAAAGGCACCAATGCAGGCGGGAGCCCCATACAAAAGGGCAGCTTGCAGCGCCAGGACAAACAGAATGAGCGATGAGAGAAGGAGACTGCACAACCTCAACGGAGGTCTGTCGAGACAGCTGTGGATTTCTTTGTGGACAGACAAAGGTGCCAATGCAGCCAGGAGCCCCATACAAAAGCACAGTCTGCAGCGCCAAGAGAAACAGAACCAGCGAGTGACAGAGCAGTAGTGAGCGAGCTCAATGGAGCTCTAGTGTGACTGCTGCAGATTTCTTTGTGGGCAGAAAATGCGGCAACGCAGGCAGGAGCCTAGTACAAATGGCCAGCTTGCAGCGCCGGCAGAAACGGAATGCGAGAGTGACAGACGGGCAGTGAGTGAGCTCAGTGGAGCTGTGTTGGGACTGCTTCAGATTTCTTTCTGGACAGAAAAAGCCACCAGGGCAGGCAGGAGCCCAGTACAAAAGGGCAGTCTGCAGCACCAGGAGACACAGAACGAGTGAGTGAGGGAGGGGGAGTTAGTGAGCTCATCGGGGCTTTGTTGGGACTGCTGCAGATTTGTTTGTGGGCAGAAAAAGGCAGCAATGCATGCAGAGGCCCAGTACAAAAAGGCAGCCTGCAGAGGCAGAAAAACCAGAATGAGCGAGTGAGTGAGCTCAACAGAGCTGTATTGTAACTGCTGCAAATTTCTTTGTTTGCATAAGAAGGCAGCAATGCAGGCAGGAGCCCAGTAGAAAAGGGCAGCCTGCAGCGCCGGCAGAACAGAATGGGAGAGTGAGAGAAGGGGAGTGAGCGAACTCAACAGAGCTTTGTCAGGACTGTCATAACATGACTGTGTTACAAGCACGCATTGAACTGTTTCCAAGTACCCTTCTAGCTTCGCAAATTTGTAATACTGTCACGCCACATTTTCAACAGTGGCATTTTTTCACAGCTCCTTATGAACACTACAGCTGTCATTTTTCACATCCTGGCTAAAATATGTTTTTGTACTCCTGCCAGACAATAGCACGGTCACTGTGGGAGATCAGTGTTTGGGACAGATTAAGATCGACCGAGTGAGAGGGGGGAGTGACTGAGCTCAACTGAGCTCTGTCAGGACTGCTGCGGATTTGTTTGTGGGCAGACAAAGGCCCCAACACAAGAGCCCAGTACAAAAGGGCAGCCTTTGGCACTGGGAGAAACAGAACGAGAGAGCCAGTGAGGGAGGGGGAGTGAGCGAACTCACCGAAGCGCTGTCAGGACTGCTGCGGATTTCTTTGTGGGCAGAAAAAGGCGTCAATACAGCCAGGGGCCCAGTACAAAAGGGCAGCCTGCAGTGGTGGGACAAACAGTACGAGTGAGTGAGACAAGGGGACTTAGTGAGCTCAATGGAGCTCTGTCAGGACTGCTGGGATTACTTTGTGGGCAGAAAAAGGCACCAATGCAGGCAGGAACCCCATACAAAAGGACAGCTTGCAGCACCAGGACAAACAGAATGAGCGATGAGAGAGGGAGACTGAGCAACCTCAACGGAGCTCTGTCAGGACAGCTGTGGATTTCTTTGTGGACAGACAAAGGTGCCAACGCAGCCAGGAGCCCCATACAAAAGCACAGTCTGCGGCGCCAAGACAAACAGAATGAGCGAGTGACAGAGCGGTACTGAGCGAGCTCAATGGAGCTCTAGTCTGACTGCTGCAAATTTCTTTGTGGGCAGCAAATGTGGCAACACAGGCAGGAGCCCAGTACAAAAGGCCATCTTGCAGCGCTGGCAGAAACAGAATGCGAGAGTGACAGACAGGCAGTGAGTGAGCTCAGTGGAGCTGTGTCGAGACTGCTTCAGATTTCTTTCTGGCCAGAAAAAGCCACCAGAGCAGGCAGGAGACCAGTAAAAAAGGGCAGCCTGCAGCACCAGGAGTCACAGAACGAGCGAGTGAGGGAGGGGGAGTCAGTGAGCTCAACAGGGCTTTGTTGGGACTGCTGCAGATTTGTTTGTGAGCAGAAAAAGGCAGCAATGCATGCAGGGGCCCAGTACAAAAGAGCAGCCTGCAGTAGCAGGAAAACCAGAATGAGCGAGTGAGTGAGCTCAACAGAGCTGTATTGTAACTGCTGCAAATTTCTTTGTGGGCATAAGAAGGCAGCAATGCAGGCAGGAACCCAGTAGAAAAGGGCAGCCTGCAGCACCAGGAGAACCTGAATGAGGGAGTGAGACAGGCGGACTGAGCGACCTCAACGGAGCTTGTTGGGACAGCTGTGGATTTCTTTGTGAGAAGAAAAAGCCACCAACACAGGCAGGAGCCCAGTACAAAAGGGCAGCCTGCAGCACCAGGAGAAACAGAATGAGTGAGTGAGAGAGGAGGGAGTGAGCCACCTCAATGGAGCTCTGTCGGGACAGCTGCGTATTTCTTCCTCAGCAGAACAAGGTGCCAACGCACGCAGCAACCCAGTACAAAACAGCAGCCTGCAGCACCAAGACAAACAGACTGAGCCAGTGACAGAGGGCCACTGCACAAGCTCAACTGACCAACGCAATCAACATTCGGCATTGACAAATGCTTGTTAATTACTGTAGCAGTTGTGGGACTGCTGCTCACGACTCTCACAGGGCAAGCTTGATTGACAGGAAGCGATTACAACCTCCCCATTGTAACACATAGTTACAATTGTATGGTTGTAACCCATTTTAACATAGCAGTTATCGGAGCATTAAAAATGCTTGCTAGGAATTATATTGAGAATAATACATGAGTGTGGGCATGCAACCAGAATTTTATACACACCTGAGGTGTTCTCAGCCACATAAAACTTACGAATGAAGTTTGGTGGGTTAATGAAAGTTTCACACACTGAGGGTATGTATAAAATTCTGTATTACACTCACCCACCCTCCCACTCATGTTTTATTTTTTTTATTTTTTTTTGTTCTTTTTTATAAATGCTAAGCCCACCGACTAAATAAAGCTGTCACCTGTCATTTAGGGCATTCAGTTGGTGTTCGTGGGGCGGGTTGCATCTAAGTCAGGGTGGCTCTCACTGGTTGGCAGGAAGATTGTGCACGAGGGGTATGGGGGTTTATAATGGCTGATTGCAACAAGGGTATGTGTGTAGTAAAAGTGATGTCCAGTAAGATATTTAATCTTCAGCAGTACTTCCCAGATGAGGTCATTGCCATAGTATGCTGTGCTCATTTATAGGGATACATTTTAAGGAAGATGTCAGTAATTATACTGTGTAATTTATTTATTTCATTATTTAAACAGTTTGTAACCGGTAAAGACACACTGAGCCAAGGCTTGTTTCCAGGTGTGACCCAGGGACAGGGGAATACAGAGACAGTTACGTGCTATATCTTAGAATCATATTCGGATATCAGGAGAAAGATCTGCGAATAACATAAAACAAGTGGTGGTTACAACAGACATCTTTAAAGATGACACAAAATGTGGATACCCTGTGTAAAAATAGCAGCAGTGTGTATCACAGCAAAGAAAATGGAGACTCATGAGAGGGTCAGCATAAGTGCTCAGTGCCTGCCTGATTGGGTGGGTGACAGTTCAAGCAGTGTACGATGACAGAAGGGGAGTCAAAAAGGCAACAGCACAGGGTGGGACCAAGCAAAAGGGGGTGACAGAAGACAGGTGGGAAGAGTCTAGGGGGAGTTGGCAGGAACAGGGAGGAGAAGAAATATGCCTTACTTCGCATCTAAAAGCAGGAAGTGAGGGGAAGAGGCATAGGGTAGAGGGGAGCTGTTTCCAGAGGGAAGAGCTTGTGTAATGAGAGCTTTGTAGATAGATAGATAGATACTTTATTTATATAGCATAGAAACATAGACGATGGCAGATAAGGACTACTTGGCCCACCTAGTCTGCCCATTTCCCTACCTACTGGATAAGCTGCAGATCCTAGTTAACCAATGGCCTATTTCTTCCTATCCTCACAAGAATTGCCTTATGTCTGTCCCATGCATTCTTGAATTCTCCCACAGTTTTAGACCCCACAACCTCCTTAGGAAGACTGTTCCATGTGTCCACCACCCTCTCTGTGAAAAAATACTTCCTCATATTGCCCCTAAGCCGTCCCCCTCTATCTTCAAGTTGTGTCCCCTTGTTCTTGCACATCTCTTTTCCTGAAAGATGTTACCCTCTTGGACTTTGTTGATTCCACTGAGGTACTTAAAAGTTTCTCTTATGTCCCCCCCACCCCCTTTCCTCAAGAGTATACATGTTAAGCTCCTTTAGTCTCTCCTCATATGGCTTCTCTTGCAGACCCTGCACCATTTTAGTTGCCCTCCTCTGGACTGCCTCCATCCTGTCTATATCCTTGCGGAGATGGGGTCTCCAGAACTGGATGCAGTACTCCAGATGGGGTCTCACCAGCTGTCTGTACAGAGGGATAACAACTTCTTGTTTTCTGCTGGTGATGCCTCTCCCTATACATCCCAGTATCCTCGCAGCCCTCCCTACTGCCTTCTCACATTGTTTGCTAATCTTAAGGTCATCTGATATGATTACCTCCAGGTCCATTTCCATTTTTGTTGTTGTTACTACCCCCCCCCCCATTGTGTACTCTTCCCTGGGTTTTGTTTCCCAGCTGCATTATTTTGCACTTTTTGCATTGAATCCAAGCTGCCATACTTCAGACCATTCCTCCAACCTTGCCAAGTCCCTTCTCATCCTTTCCACCTCCTCTTGTGTATCAACCCTGTTGCAGATCTTTGTATCATCTGTAAAGAGGCATACTTTTCCTTCCAGTCCCTCTGCAATGTCACCCATAAAGATGTTAAAGAGGACTGGACCCAGTACTGAACCCTGCGGTATCCCACTAGTAACCCCCCTTTCTTCAGAGTGGACTCCGTTTACTATTACCTTCCGTGTCCTGTTGTCCAGCCATTGTTTTACCCAGGCTACCACCTTGGAATCCACTCCCAGGCTGGCTAATTTATTAATCTTTTGTGCGGGGCTGTGTCAAATACCTTGTTAATGTCTAGTTAGGCCATATCCACAGCCCCTCCCTGGTCTACCACTTTGGTCACCCAGTCAAAGAAATTGATTAGATTCATCTGACATGACCTTCCTGCCGTGAATTCATGCTGCCTTGGGTTCTGTGCCCCGCTAGCCTCTAGGTACTCAACAATTCTGTCCTTCAGAAGTGATTTCATAATTTTCCCTACCACCGAGGTCAAACTGACAGGTCTGTAGTTTCCTGCCTCCGTCTTGCTCCTACTTTGGTGAAGGGGGAATCACATCCACCCTCCTCCAGTCCTCAGGTACCACACCATCCTCCCATGATTTGTTACAAAGGGTAGTCAGTAGTATCACTAGTTCTCCCCTTAATTCTTTTAGAATTCTGGGGTGAATCCCATCGGGCCCCATTGCTTTGTCCACCTTCAGTTTTAGGAGTTCTTTCATACTAACATACTAAAATGCCAGCAGAATAGGCCTAATGGTGTTTTGTGTCTGCTCGATTGGTCAGCCCCCACCCTGGGTGCTGACCTTGCTGCCCCCCTCACCTTCTCTGGCTTCTCCCTTCCCAGTTCCAGATATTCTTGCTGCATTGGATTTTGCTTCCAGAACCCTTCCCCTGTACCTGTCCCACCCCCTCTTGAACCCCTCCACTGTCTCTGCCTCCACCAGCCCCCTAGGCAATGCATTCCATGGCTCCACCACCCTCACAGTGAAGTAGCACCTCCTCCTTTCTCCCCTGAATCTTCCGCCCTCCAGCTTCCACCCATGCCCTCTAGTGGCCCCCTCCTCCTTCCTTCGAAGCACCCTGACTGTTCCTCCCATATTTACCCTCTTCATGTACCTGAAGACCTCTATCATGTCCCCCCGGTCCCTTCTCTCTTCCAATGTGTACATATTTAGCTCTTCGAGCCTCTCCTCATAGGTCCTGTCCCCCAAGCCCCAAATCATTTTGCTTGCCCTCCTCTGGACCCTCTCAAGGAGTTTAATGTTCCTCTTTAAATGTGGCCTCCAAAACTGCACGCAGTACTCAAGGTGCGGCCTCACCAAGCAGTTATACAGAGGGAGTATCACTTCCCTCCTTCTGGAGGTGATCCCCCTAGCGATGCATCCCAGCATCCTGTTGGCCTTGGCTGCTGCCCTCCTACAAGTCTCAGAGTTGTTCATCTTGACATCCACCACCACCCCCAGGTCCCTCTCGGCCATCGAGACTTGTAGCATTTCCCCCAGGGTGTACACTTGGCCTGGGTTTCTGACCCCCAGGTGGAGTACCTTGCATTTCCCTGCATTGAACCTCAGCTTCCATTTTCTAGACCATCTTTCCAGAGCCTCCAGGTCCCCCTGTAGGGCCACCCTCCCCATCCACCACCGACCCCAGTTTTGAGTCATCTGCAAAGAGACTCATCTCACTCCTGATTCCTGTCCTTATGTCAGAGACGTAGGCGTTGAACAGGAGGGGCCCAAGGACTGATCCCGGTGGGACCCCACTAATGACCCTCCTTGGGGATGAGACTATCCTACTAACTACACCCTCTGGGTCCGGTCCTGGAGCCAATTGCCTATCCATCTGATCATCTGGTTTCCAACCCCCATTTCTCCCAGCTTATCCAACAGGCCCATGTGAGGAACAGAGTCAAATGCCTTGGTGAAGTCTAGAAAGAGGACATCCACTGGTCTGCCCAGGTCCAAAGCACTCGTCACCCAGTCATAGAACTCCACAAGGTTTGTCTTACACGATTTCCCCGGGACGAATCCATGCTGTCTTTCATCCAGGCACCCTGACTTTTCCAGGTCCCCCCCAGCTTCTCCTTGACAATGCCCTCCATCACCTTGCCCACCACTGATGTCAAGCTGACAGGCCTGTAGTTCCCTGCCACCTCCCTTGATCTCCCCTTGTGGATAGGCACTATATGCGCCACCTTCCAGTCCTGGGGCACCCACCCTGTCCTCAGAGAAATGGTGAAAAGCTCCACCAGGGGTTTCGCAAGGACATCCGCAGTTCCTTCAGCACTCTGGGATGTAATTTATCTGGCCCCGTGCTTTCTCCATCTTAAGGGAGCTGAGGGCTTCTCTCGCCTCTCTGCTGTGATTTCACCTCCACCTCTTCTCCTGCTTAGCCCTCCCCTCCTGCCAGTGATGCCTGCCCCTCCCCAGACCCACCGATCAGGGTCCCCCTCCTCAGTATCTCTGTCTCCTCCCATGTATGATGCAGCACCCCATTTTTCTTGGTGAAAACTGAGGTGAAGTGCTCATTTAGTACCTCAGCCTGCTCCCCGGGTCTTGTGCCCATCTCCCTGATTTAATCTTGCTAATCTGCCCTTCTTCACCTTCGTTTTTCCCAATGTATCTAAAGAACCCTTGTTCCTCTCCCAATTTCCCTGGCCAGGTTCTGCTCCTTCCTTGCCTTAGCCGCCTCACCACCCTAGTGGCCCTTCTAGCCATCAGCTCATACCCCTCAATCCTTTCACTCCTTGAGCACTTGAATTGCTTATAGGCTGCCTCTTTCCCCACACCACCTCCTGGACCTCCTGGTCCACCAGCAGGGTTTTCGGACCCAACCGCATTTTCGTCTTACTCTTGCACAGGTGCTGGTAGCATCCTGCACCCCTCTCCTGATGATTTCCCACCTACTATCAGCGTCCATGTCTGACCCAATCACATCCAAATGCTCCTTAAGGATCCTTCCCATTTCCTTAAAATCTGTCCCCTGAAGTCAGTTACCTCCATCTTTGTGCAGCCTCTAGCCTCCTAGGTCCAGGCAGAACCAGACCGTGGCATGGTCACTCCCCGCCAATGGGTCCCTTACCTCAGGCCCCAATCTGGTCACTGTCTGCCAGGACCACATCCAGTACCCGTGCCTCCTGGTCAGTTCCCCACCTGCTGAGTTAGGAACACGCCTTGAAAGACATCCAACAACCTCTGTTCCTGGTCACAGAGGATGTCATAGTCTCCCAGTCTGTTCCTGGCATGTTTAAGTCCCCCAACACCACCACCGTTCCTCTGCCCAGTCTGCAGTGTCTCCCAACATCTGCCACCAGACTCTCCTCCAGCTCCTCCGCCAGGCAGGGGTCTATACACCTCCCATTTTACTCTCTTGCCCCTTATTAGCAAGGTGCCCAAATCGCCTCCACGGTTCCGCCGCCTCCTCTACCCCCTATGCCAATGCAGTTTTTGACTATCATTGCTACCCTCCTCCCTTCCCTCCCCTGTCCCTTCCTGAACGTAGTGTAACCTCCAGGTTCAGGTCCCCTCGTGTCCTGCAGTGGCCCAGGTCTCAGTAACCACTGCCACATCCACTGCCCTCAGTTAGTATCGCCTGGAGCTCAGGCATTTTATTGCCCAAGCTCCTGGCATTTAGCAGGACTACCTTCCACCCTTTCCCTGTACTTCTATTTCCCCTGCTTGTGTTCCCATGGGGATTCTGTTTTCCCCTGGTCTGCACTTTACCAGTTGGCCTTTTTCCGCAATCCTCCAGCTCCCCAGGGGGGTGGAGACAGAGTCCCTCCTTTATCGGCACCCCCTTGGCAGCCTTTTCTCCCATCCCTCCCCCCTTCACAAGTTTAAACCCCACTTTTCACCAATGAACCCCTGTATTTTCAACTTAAGGATTCCCCTCCCCTCCAAATTGAGATGGAGTCTATCTCTAGCATACAGCTCCTTATCCTCCCAGGTCTCCCCCCAATTCTCCATCAACCCATACCCTCTGGCCTCACACCACTCCCTGAGCCACTGGTTTATCTCCCTATTCTTCCTTTTGTGTTCTCCACTAGCCCTTGGCACCGGCAGGATTTCTGAGAAGGAAACTGTGCATCCTATGTCATGACAGACCCTGGCAAGCTCCCTGAATCTTGCCTGTATCTCTAGCTCGCTATTTCCCTCAAAGTCATTTGTACCCAGGTGGACCAGTATGTCCGGGGAACCCCCACAATCCTTTGCCAGCTGATATACCTCGTGCTTAGCCCTGTGCACCATTAGTCCAGGGAAGCATTTTGTTCTAACTGGCCAGGCTTCTCCCTCCCTAACCCATTTGATACCCCTGATCATAGAATCCCCAAACAGGAGCACTCTGACCACTCCTTTTCCTCCATTCCCCCCCTTCCATGTCCCTCATCCTTTCTACCGAACCCTCCACCCAGCCGGCTCCTTGTTCCTCCCCCTATCTGGGTGCCACATGCCACTCCCTCCTTATTTACCCTGGCCACCCCTCCCCTCCAATCCTATGCCCCTCTCCTGAGTATCCTTCTGTACCTTGATAACTCCCCCCTCACTGCTCGCGACTGGTCCTTCTCCTCCATCTGCTAAACTAGCTTGGCTCGTCCTCCCTTCCTTTCTGTCTCCATTTAGTTCCTCCTTGCTAGTCGTGCTCCCCTGGCCTAAACCCTCAGCTCCCTTTACTGAATCCTCCTTGTACTTCTGGTCCTCCTCCTTTACCTTTCCTCCCAACTGGTCCTTCTCCTTGCGCTTTCCTCCCTCTTCCCCCTGCCCCTCCTGCTCTGATTCACTGCTCCCCCCATTTTCCTGCATTCCCAGTTCTCCCCTGTTCTTCCTGCTATCCGGCCCCTGCCTCCTGCCCCCCACTCCCTTTCCATCTCTAACCACCCCTGTCGTGGCTACATCACCCCCCTCATCCTCGAGCAGAAGAAGAGAATTGAAGCAGTTACGGAGTGTAAGGTCTGATCCACCTCCCCGCCTTGCTTCCTTCTGTCCAGCCCTGGCCATCTGCCTACTTCCCTGATAATGTTGTCCCTCTGTCCCTCCTTTATGAGGGTCCCCAGTTACCTGCCTGCTTCCTTGGTAGTGTCCTTTTGGACCCCCTCTGCTAGAGTCCCTATGTCACCCCTGAGTATTCTCCTGCACTCCTTTCCCTATGCCCCTGCCCCCAGTGCTTGGTGCAACCCCGTGGGAGATTTCCTGCCCCTTCCCCAACCATACCCCCCCTTCCCCCAGCTGTCTCCTAATCCCCGCAACCTCCTCCCTAAGCTGTGCCAGCTGGTAGCACACTGGGCAACCAATGAACTTCCAAGCCCAGTCCAGTATCATGGCTGCTCCACACCCTGTGCACCCCACCACCCTCCCAAAGATGCCGGCCCTAATGACGTGTGGTTCCATCCCCTTGTAAGTAGGTTTTCTTGGGTGAGCTACCAGGTTCCCCCCAGTCCAAGATACACCCCTACTGCCTAATCAGGTCTCCCACTAATCTTAGATACAGTCCCACAGTACACCAGTCACCCTGTTACTAGGTGCAGTACAACACAGTAAACTTATAAGGGAAATGAACAACTCCCTAAGCTCCTCTCTCCCAGCCTTTAAATCCAACCCCTAGTGGCTAGAACTACATGAGCTGCACCTGCAGCCTTTTCCTCCAATTGCAGGGCAGGCGTGCCCCTATAAATTAGCAGAACTCTGGGGAGGGAGGGGTGGGGAGGGTGGTTTTGGCAGACACCGACCTGAAAGAGAGTGTATCAGCCCTGTGTCTTCCCTCCAAGCCCAGCAGCCAAAGAACCAGGCCCAAGTAACTCCCACCAAATAGGTTTTAAATCAGAAGAAATAGGCCTCCACCAGCGCAGCCTGTTACACAGTGAAACATCCAACAAATGAGCCCACTTACAGCCACCAAACCAGTTTTCAAATTTCCAACAGCCCCCAAAACAATACCCTGCTAGCCCCTTAGAAGAAAGAAAGAAAAGAAATAACCTTCTACCAAGTAAAATCCACAAGAACCCTGTGAAAAACAACAAGAAGCAGCTACTGTCCTGGAACACAACTGATCCTGTCCCCTTCCAGTTCCTTCTGAGAAGACAAAGCAGCCAGCACCACAAACCTGATTCAGCTCTGCCTACAGTCAGTTAGCTGAGTGAGACCTGGCCAGACCATTAACACCCTTCTCCCACTATGCACTAATCTTTGCAGCTACTGAAGTCAGCAACAAGGAATCAAAATTCAACTCAAAGCCCCAAAATATGTTTGCTGCCAAAGGAAACAGGTCTCCAATTTAATCAGCTTCACTAACAACACATCAAAATAAGTTTGAAATTAACAGATATAGGTCTCCAATTCAAATAACCAGGCCCAAGCAACTCCCACCAAACAGGTTTTAAATCAGAAGAAATAGGCCTCCACCAGTGCAGCCTGTTACACAGTGAAACATCCAACAAATGAGCCCACTTACAGCCACCAAACCAGTTTTCAAACTTCCAACAGCCCCCAAAACAATACCCTGCTAGCCCCCTTAGAAGTAAGAAAGAAAAGAAATAACCTTCTACCAAGTAAAATCCACAAGAACCCTGTGAAAAACAACAAGAAACAGCTACTGTCCTGGAACACAACTGATCCTGTCCCCTTCCAGTTCCTTCTGAGAAGACAAAGCAGCCAACACCACAAACCTGATTCAGCTTTCAGAACCCTTTCTTTTGTGAAAGGACTGGGATCAACCCCCCCATCCAGAGTGCTTCTTTTAATTGGATTAGGTACCTCCCCTTCCTCCTGTTTTGTGAATACTGAGCAAAGGCATTCATTTAGTATCCCTGCTTTTTCATTGTCCCTCTCTGCCCGCCCACTGTCCATTCTATTCAGCCTCACTATCCCTCCCTTTGTCTTTCTAAGCTCCCTAATGTACCTATAAAAGGTTTTATCCCCCCCTTCTTAACTGAGTTGGCTATCTTTTCCTCAGTTTGGGCCTTTGCTATTTTGACTGCCTTTCCTGCTTCCTTCTGCCTTAACTGGTACAGTTCTCTGTCCTGCTCCTTCTGTGTTTCCTTATACTTCCTAAATGCTATCTTTTTCTCCCTAACCTTCCCTGCCACCTCTTTTGAGAACCATAGTGTTTTTTTCTTTTGTTTTGATTTGTTTATTTGCTTCCCACAAAGGCTTGTTGCCTCTGTGATGGCAGTTTTGATGTTTCCCCATTGTTGCTCCACCCTACCTCCTTGCTGGTTTGCTAGTGCTTTTTCTAAGGCACTCTTCCATTTTGACAAAGTTAGCCTTCCTGAAGTCCAGTAACCTCACTTTTGTATGTCTTGACTTTGCAGCTGAGTTTATCGTGAACCACACTGTTTGGTGGTCACTTGTTGCCAGATGGCTACCCACTTCTAGATCTGAGATCCTCTCACTGTTCCCTTTTGAGAGTATGAGGTCTAAGATTGCTCCCTCCCAAGTGGGTCCCAACACTAGCTGTCTGAGGCATGCACCATGTAGGGCATCGAGAATGGCTGTGCTGTTGGATGTGGCTGCACCAAAGGTGCTCCAGTTAACATCTGGCATATTCCGTTCCCCCATCAACAATATCTCCCCTTTCTCTGCCATCCTAAGGATGCCTTCTGTCATATCCTTGTCCATTCCCTCCCACTGAGATGGGGGTCTGTATACAACCCCTGTGCAGACTGTGGTGCCATTTCCGGTCTCTAAGGTGACCAACAGTGCCTCCTCTGCTCCCTGTTTACTCTTTTGTTCCGATGCTTTTATCGCTTCCCTTACATAGAGAGCTACTCCTCCCTCTCTCTTACCCTCCCTGTTTCTCCTGTAGGTTGTGTACCCTGGTATATTAACATCCCAGTCATGGTTCTGTGTGTACCATGTTTCTTTGACTGCTACGATATCCAGGCATCCCTCTTCCATCAAGTCCACCAGTTCAGGGAGCTTGAGGTACTCATTTGGCCTTACCCCTTTTTGTCCCATCCCTGTCCTTACTGCCTTTCTTATTTTCTTCATTTACCCCTGCCCTTCTTCCTATCAACATCTCTATCTTAATGTTTACCTCACTAACTACTCTGATTTTTGGGGGAGTGGGGCTACGATTTCCCTGCTCCTTTCCAGTGCCTCCCCCCCTTGGCTAGTTTAAATGATTGCCAATGAAGCATTCAAACCTATCACCTAGTATCCTGGTTCCCCTCCTGGACAGATGCAGACCATAGCACCAGTATAGGCCTGCATCCCTCCAGGTGGACCCCCAGTCCCCAATAAAGCCAAATCCCTGAGCTCTGCACCAGTTTTTCAACCACTGATTGAATCCCAATGGTGTGGAGCACCCTAGCCTCACCCATGCCATAGACAGGCAGCACCTCTAAGAAGGTTAGCGCCCCTTCCCTAAGGCTCGGGGTGCTTAACAATATTTAAAAACAATCCATACATAGCTCATAACAAACTTCAGAACATAACGCAGAGATAGACTTCCGGTGACGTCAGCAGTGCGAATGGCAGCCTGAGTTAGCGAGTCTCCCAGCCCAAGATCAAATCGATAGGCATCTACTACTATAATACATGCAGTCTCCAGCAAAAACAACCAGGTCGAGAGTGGGAACGTCCAGGAATGCCCAGACACCGGCACAAAAATTACAGCTTCTGCTGCAGGGTGAAAAAATAGCGAAAACCCTGGCGCTTCCTGGGGATGAAGAAAACATGGCGACGGATACAGGCCCAGAAGAAGAGTTCTCGCAACTCGCAGCCTCTATATTACAGACTGCCAAAACGGTACAGAAGATTGATGTTTCTAGGACTGAACTTAAAGAGGATATCAGGAAAACAGAACACAAAACTGACAAATTGGAATTGGGACTTACTACAGTGGTTGAACAGGCAGATCGCCATGATCGTCTCCTCCTGTTTCTGATGGCGAGAGAGAGAGAGAGCTGAGAACCAAGATCGATGACATAGAGGGCAGAACCAGAAGGAAAAACCTTAGAATTTATGGTGTACCTGAGGAAGCAGAAGATGGGGCCACAGATACTATTATCTTTATACAAAAAATGCTAAGAGACTTATTAAAACTACCTGCAGATTTTGATGCAGCAATAGATAGAGCTCACCGCTCCCTCACTCAACGGCCCACGACCCCTGGTTCCCGCCCTAGGTCCTTTGTGATTCAGATGACTAATTACACCTCAAAGGAAGAGATCCTCAGGAAGGCCTGGAGGCTAAAAAAGATTATGTTTGATGCACACAGAATAACAATTGATAAAGACTACACTGCAGGAGTTCAAGAAGCACGTCGCACCATGTGGCCAATTGTTAAGCAGCTCAGAGCCAGAAACTTAAAGGCGCAGATGTTGTTCCCAGCACGCCTAAGGGTGGAAACCAAACAGGGCCCTAGAGTCTACGAAGACCTCTTAGCTGCTAAAAGTTTTTTAGAAGATTCTGGAATTACGGTCCCAGGGCTAGATAAGGAGAGAATGGAGAGGGAGCTGCGACGGTCGGCTTGGACAGTGGCGCGTAAGGGATTGACACGCTCACATCAACTGCAAGCCACTAATCTAAGAGCGGACATTACTGAACTTTTGAAGCCATATGCCCCTGTAACGTGCCTTGCAGCCCTGAACACACAGGAGACTTCAGCCACGGAAGAACTGGGACAGGTGGAGACTTTTCAAATGGAAGGAGAAGTTGCAGACTGAAATAAACAATAAGTGTGCAGTCATTGGATAAGGTATAACACGGACTGTGGGGCATGTTGAAATATGCTAAATGACTAATGGAACTGGGATTGAGTGTTTTAAACATACTCAGCACTTGGGGATCTAAAGAAAGGGGGGGAGTGGGAAACTGGGTCGGGAGAGAAGAAGGGGGGAATAAGGGTTGGTAGACAGCTTCCGTGACAGTTTTTGTCTGTCTGGATAGGGTGGAGGGTTACGGGGGGGGGAGAGGGAGATACCCCTTATTCATAGAATCCATGCTGTATAGCGTGGCAGGCGATCTCTCCAGAATTAAAATAAAAAGGGCAAGAGGGAAGAGATCTCGATTAAAGAAAAAAATATTTGCTCACCCCGGAGTAGAATTTACTGATATAAATAAGAATGCTGGTAGACCACAGAGAGAGGGGTCTCTCTCTCCGCCTCTCCTCCGCACCTTTCTGGTGCAGTGGGGGTAGGCCACAAGGAAAATGCCGCAGAAGGTTCACAGTTGGAGATGAATTTAAAAATCTCCGTTTAATATCCACTACGAGGCTGGGAGGGAGGAAAATAGGTGGAAAACTGGAGACCATAAAGGTCTTTTCTAGCCTTTCGAATTTGTTGACGTTAGCAATATTACCGAGCATAGGGTTTATACCCAGAAAAACTGCTCTGAAGAGGTATAGCCCAAAACAACATACTGGGCAAGGTGTCCCAAATGTGACACAAACCAGTCCGATTAATATGAATTGGACTGACCTAGGAAGTTATGTTTTATTGGAAATTGACATTATATCTCCCCTATATCAGTTAAGGCATAAAATGGGAATATGTGATGGAAAAGGGTCGATAGGGGGAAAGTTACATAGTATTGTAGAAACTTTTACATATGAAGTGTTGCTAGTTATCTTGTGTCTGTCTATGGATCAATGGAAATGTTCTGTCAGAGTTTTGAATTTGTCACTAGAGGGCAGCACAACAACATTTATATATATACATGTTAAGGCTGGTCAATTGTTGAGAACCAACGGGTTGCTGTTGTTCTTTAATAGATATTATGTAAGGCACAGAGACAAAAATAATCGGATGCATGCACCTATCAGGGCTCATAATAATAAAAATTGGAAAGTAAAGTCTGAGCAGGAAAAGAGATTGGAAGCTGGGAGAAAGGAAACTAAATGCAACAAAATTAAAACAGGGCACAAGACACAAGTAAAGGCTCAATACCCAAAACATGGACAGGATAAAATCTAAAGTAATCTCTTATAATGTTAATGGCATAAAACATCCTATTAAGAGAAAACAACTTCAGAAATTTTTGAAAAAGCAGAAATGTGAGATACAGTTTCTGCAGGAGATTCACTTGTCTCCCAATGAAGCTATGAAGTTGAGAACTCGGGAATTCCCGACCATATACCATGCCTCATTAGATAAAGGAAGAAAAAGGGGTGTTGTGACGTTGTTGTTGGCTTCTCTCCCATTTGTAGAGGAGGAGGTAATAGATACAGGTGCCCGATATGTGAGGGTGGTGGGGAGGGTCCAAGAGCTACAGGCGACCTTAGTAAATGTCTACACCCCCCCCCCCGGGGTCACCGATAACCTTTTTTGCAGAACTATTTAAACTAATGGCTGATAAAGCAAGGGGGGTGGTGATCACGGGGGGTGACTGGAACGTGATTATGGATAGGTCATTGGATACCACCTCACGTGTCCCGGCTCCTAATGGGGGAATCTCTAATCTACTGAAAAAGCTCATGAGAGACACGGGATTGCGGGATGTTTGGAGAGAAAAATACCCACTAGCTCATGACTACACATACTACTCCCCCAGATACAATATTTATTCGAGGTTGGACATGTTCTTCACATATAGTGAGAACATGGCAATGTTCGAATCAATGTGGATAGGTGCAGAGAGTATATCTGACCACAAACCCATCTACGGGGAGATTGATCTTCAACTTCCCAAAAAGCCAACACAATGGAGGCTGAATACCAGCTTGCTAAGGGACGATAAGGTAAAAGAGGAGATCAGGGACGTAATAAAACAGGCTACCCTTTTGAATGAACATTCTGCCACTACATCCCAAATCCTGTGGGATACGGTTAAAGCAATGCTTAGAGGGAAGTTGATCTCAATAGCTGTTCACAAAAAAAGGGAAAGAGTAAACCAGAAGGAGCAGTTAAACCAGGGGCTTAAAAACCTGGAAGACCACCAGAAGTTAAAATTTTCTAGAGAAAGGGGAAAACGAATAGCCGAACTTAAAAATAGGCTGCAAGGATTACTACAATTAGAGACAGAGAGGGCCCTGCTTTTTACAAAACAGGCCTACTATGAGGGAGGCCCTCGGGCCACTCGCATTTTAGCATATAGGTTAAAACAACAATCAGCTCGGGCACATATAATAGGAATTAGACATCCCACTACAGGACAGTTAGCAACTAAGTGGGAGCAGATAGCGGATGCGCTAGTCACGTACTATAAACAATTATATAGCTCCCAAATAGAAACATGCAGGGAAGCGGCATGAGATTTTTTGGAAACCCTGAAATTACCCCAACTTACAGAGGCACAAGGGCAGAAACTGGGAGGTCCAATTACATATCAGGAGATAATAAATACAATTAGGGAACTTAAAGTGGGGAAATGTCTGGGCCCAGATGGGTTTGGGGTGGAATTGTACAAAACGTTTGGGGGGAAATTGTCCCTACGCTACAGACTGTATATAACCAAATATGGCTGGGGGGAGAGGTAGTGCCTCCATCCTGGAATTACACCACCATAACTGTGATCCCGAAAGAAGGAAAGGACCCGAAAGACTGTGGGTCATACAGACCGATTTCACTACTTAATGTAGATTATAAAATCTTCACGGCAGTAATAGCCAAGAGACTACAGCCCTTACTGATAAACATAATTCATCCAGATCAAACGGGTTTCATAGCAGGCAGGCAGGCCCCTGAAGGGGTTAGAAAGACCATAGATATAATTGACATTATTAATAAACAACATACCCCTACCTGTTTAATGAGTTTAGACTCGGAAAAAGCATTCGACAAAGTAAATTGGAACTTTATGTTTATGGTCCTTAAAAGAATGGTCTTTCCCCCTTCATTTTTGGAGGCGATCAAGGCTTTATATGCCTCACCGCTGGCATTCATCAAGGTAAACGGCGGTATCTCAGGGAGGTTTGACCTGGGAAGAGGTACCAGACAGGGGTGCCCACTGTCACTGCTCCTTTTTGATATCTACATAGAGCCCCTGGCACAAGCAATAAGGGAAGCAAAGGATGTGAAGGGGTGAAGGTGGGAGGGGAGGACCATAAAATTTCTTTATATGCAGACAATGTTCTCCTTTATATAACTAATCCTGACAAGTCCATTCCAGCAATCTGGTCTATAATAGATAGGTTCAGCCAATTTTCAGGTTACACTTTAAATAAAAATAAAACTGAGATCTTGACATTTCGATATCACCCCCCACCTTATGTAAGTCAGCTACTAGATACAAACTGGAACAGAGGGAAAATAAAATACCTTGGCACTCAAATACCAAAAAAACTGTCATTACTATTTACATATAATTTGGAACCAACAGTGACACAAGTTAGACAAGACATTAAAAGATGGGAAGCCCTAAATTTACCCCTATACTCACGGATACAAGCCGTGTCGATGAATATTCTCCCCAGATATCTGTATCTATTCCAATGTCTCCCAATAAAAATTCATAAAAAACAATTTCAAATCTGGCAAAAGATGCTCTTAAAATTTATCTGGAAAAACAAGAGGCCTAGAATTAAAAGTATAATACTACAGACGAATAAACTATATGGAGGCAGGAATCTTCCCAATCTGGAAGACTATTTCTTGTCCACCCAGCTGAGGTGGGCCCTCCTCTGGTCAGCTAGACCGTACATAGCACGGTGGAAGATGATAGAGGAAGTTCTGATGGACGGGACACCATTGGGAGCGCTCGCTTTGACACCTGGTTCCCGAACAGTGGCAGGGGAATCATTATTGTTTTCGGTAAGGAATACCTTAGACTCCCTGAATCGTCTGTGGGCCAAACACAGACTGGATGAGGAGCTCTGGCCGCTTAGGTGGTTTGCATGGGATCAGCAATTTCAGCCACCCAAACAAGACCTCACATTTAAAAGGTGGGGAAGGTTGGGATTGTACTCCCTAGGTCAATTCATGGAGGGCTCAGTGGTGCTGGAATTCAATCAGATTAAGGAAAGGTTCTCCTTAAGGTGGGAAGACTATTTTAGGTACCTGCAGATAAGAGCCCATATATACAAACTGCAGACAATGAACACACAATCTAAACCCCTGATAGGGATATTGAATACAATGATTGAAATAATGAATGTAACAAAAGTTAAGGGACAGGTGTCTGCCATCTATAGAGCTCTCAGGGACAGGGCAGAAATAAAGTTTCTCAAGTTAAAAACAGATGGGAACAGGAAATCGGGGAGAACCTTGGAGAGGACGAATGGATTGCCGCTCTTGCACAGACCTCAAGGACCACGTCTTCTCCTAGGTGGAGAGAGTTTGAATGGAAAATCAGAATAAGATTCTTTGTCTCACCAGCTGTTCAATGTAAATGGGATAGAGACTGTAACGAGGGATGCTGGAGGAATTGTGGGGTTGCTAGGGCAGATTATCTCCATGTCTTCTGGTCGTGTCCAACTCTCACGAACTATTGGGGAGAGATTAAATGGAAGATTGGGCAGATCTTATCCATAGTCTCACCAATGGGCCCTGAAAATTTGATTTTGGGGATAAAACCAAAGGAACTCAAAGGGGCCGACAAAAATTACTTGTGGAATGTCCTACTCACAGCTGCACATAAGGCCTTAACTAAGAGGTGGCTCTCCCAGCATCCACCTGTTTATTTAGATTGGGTGAACATTGTAAATGAAATAAAAGAAATGGAGGAGATCACCTATAAAATAAATTTTCGGACACAGATTTTTTTGTGAGGAGATGGACTCCATGTCTTATCTCAATGGGGGAGGAGGGGGGACTTGGGGAGAACTAAAGTTGGAGGAGAGATATGGAGATATGAAAACCCTATCAAGAAATACCTGAATTAATGGATAAAATTAAGTTAGTGAGGATGTATAAAAGGTAAAGTGACCCAAAATATGAAATAATAATATGCAAAATGAATGTCTATGCTGTTAATTGCATGCATCTTAAACAATGGAAAAAGAAGGATAAGATTTGATTTTATCTTGTGACTGTGCCGAAATATGCAATAAACATGAATATAAAAAAAAGAACATAACGCAGAGATCCAGATACAGTGAAGCCCACCACAATGAAGCGCAGCACTGCAGAATTCTGCAGTAGAGTTACTGCAGTAAACAATGCAAGTTCAATGGGACTTAATCCCTTTTGTCAGGCAGTAAACCTGTCACATTGTGCTTTATCCTGGTGGACTGCACTGTAGATTCTATCATTCATTAAAAATAATAATCATCAAATGGCAATCAGTTCAGTTTTCAATCTTCAGCTGAGGGCAAACGCCTGATTAAATAGGATGTTTTTAATTCTTTTTTAAGGGTATCCACCGAGGGTGCCTCCCTTAGCTGTCTTGGCACAGCATTCCACAGGATTAGTATGGCAACATGGTTACCCAAATGCTGCAGCCTGGATCTTGGAACCACAAGGAGGCAACCCTCAGAGGAATGGAGAGCCCAAGATGGGTGAGGAGGAACCAGGAGGTCTTGCAGGTAGGCTGGTTCCCCCTTCCCCCTGTGCAGGGCCGTAATCCAACCTTGAAGGCAATCCTCCACTTTACTGTATTCAGTTTATATCCAGAGACTGCCACATTTCTATATAATATCCAGAACCAGTGGAATAGGTGAGGCTAGGTTCCTCAGAGCCAGTAGGACATCATTGGTATATGCCAACAGTTTGTGTTCCATGCCTGCTGTAATTAAAGAGGTCATAATCAACACCAGTCAAGGTGGCACACTGGAACAGGTCCAAACCTTCAAATATCTTGGGATCACCCTTGACTCTCACCTCTCCTCTGCTGCCCACATTAATAATGTTGCCAAAGCTGCGAACTCCAGACTGGGCCTGCTTTTTCGCCACAGGAGACACCTAATTCCTGAGGCACAGGCAGCTGCTGTCCAGAGCTCCATCATTTCCTCTATAGACTATGGCCTTGTCATCTACGGCTCCGTCTCAGCTACCGCACTCAGACGGGTAACCACCACCCTCAACAAGGCCTGTCGACTCATCACTGGCGCTCATCACATTGCACACACTTGTGATGTTTACACTCAAACCAGTTGGCTGCAGCTTGACAATTGAATAAAATACCAAATGTGTGTGGTTGCAAAGAAAATCTTGATGGGTCTTGCACCACCTGGAGTCTGTGCCCTCCTACAACCAAAAAACAGCAGTCGTAACACCAGGGGATCTAAGCCACAGCTGTTTCAAATTCCTCACTGCTGCACAACACAAGGTCAAAGATCTTTTGCTTACAGGGCCCCCCTCTGGCTAAATGGTCTTGCTAGTGACACCACCTCTACCGCCGCGCTCGGTGCCTTCAGATCCAGGCTCCGCCACTCACTCATTGCCTCCGGCACCTGTGACTGCCTTGACTAACCAACAGTCCTCCCACCACCTGTGTCTGCCTTGAGGAGCACTACCTCCTTCGCACTTTGCCTACACCTGGCCCCTTTCTTATGCACTTTCTTCTGACAACGCAACCTTGGCTGCAATCCCCCCTTGTCCCTAACCCCCACACACCCTCCTACCTCTTCCCTCGTGACCCCCCCAGACCTCCTGCTACCCCCCTTTCCTTTTTTCCTCTTCTTCCAATCACTTTTCCTTACTTAGTTTATGTGCTGCTAATGTGCTATCTTTGCAGCAACCTTAATGTTTATACTGCCTTCATGTTGTCTACTGTAACCTGTGACGTGGAACCTTTGTAAAAGAGCCTTGGCTCAAAGGTATTTGTAATCCTAGACCAAATGAATAAATAAATAAGTGGGGTGCCACAGGGATCTGTCCTGGGTCTGGTCTTCTTCATTATGTTCATTAATGACATTGAGTAAGGAATCCAGGGCAAATTGCGTCTCTTAGCAGATGACACAAAGCTCTGTGGGAGGGTGGACAGTGACAAGGGAATTAGGAAAATGCAGAGTGATCTACGTTGACTGCAGAAGTGATTTGAGGTTTGGTAGTTGAAATTCAGTGCCAAAAAGTGAAGAGTGATGCACCTAGGGCAATAGTTCTCAGACTTTGTCACAGTGAGCCTCCCTCAAGCCATGAAAAAGATTTTGAGCCTCCCCAAATACAGAAATAATCTTGGGCCTCCCCATAGAAAAGCAGCATACTTTGCATAGTACATCAGGATTAAAGTGAAGCTCCTTTAAGCAGCTGGTTCTCATTTGATTCAGTTTATTACAAATCCCCCACAGCCAGCCAACTTGCCCCACAATTTTGACTCTCATGCCATTGATACCCCTTGTTGCAATATCTTCATGGATCAGACCACCTTCTGTGTGTGTTTCCCATGTATCTGGCATGATCTTCCTACATACCTTTGCCTCTTCCCTGCTGGCCTGCTCTTAAGCAACTTGTCAGGGATCTTTTTGCTCCCTCCTGCTCTTGCTCCTAGTACCATATATTGGTTGCTCTGTCACCAGTCTAATAAGCCAGTTGTTACCCCATATTATTTGTTCATTGTGCCTATTTGTTTCCACTGTTGTTCATTTTGTACTGCTTGACTATACAGAGGATTGTGTATGAGCAGTCATACATAACAAGGATATTCTTGTATGGAGAGGTTTCCTTGGTAACATATGACCTCGAGAGCGCAGCTTGAGAGGTACTCTGTTACCAAGGTAACCTCAAGATACAAGAATTTTCTTGTTTGTGTATGACTGCTCATATACAATCTTCTATAGTGTATGGGCAGTCACAGCATAGAAAATCACACAAAACCAGCTGGAGAAGACAACAGAGAATAGAAATTTTAACATTTTCTTTTTTATGTTTGCTTGCGCACAGCGCAAGAAACATATTAACATATTGCGGCAGCTTGGTGCTGAAGCAGGTTCTGGAGGTGCGGCAGTGTTGTGGCCAATACCGGCACGGCATTTTGGGGCATGTGTGATGTCCACCAATAATGGGGGACACAGCCGGTGACACTAGTTTCGAACATTGCCACCAATTTAAAAGAAAATAGCCGCACAGATGCGCTCCCCCCCCCACGCACGCACGCACACATATTGAGTGCTAATGCGCTCCCCCACCCACACACACACTGTATGGCTGACGGGGGTGCCCAATCCACCGTCGGCTCCAATGCCCCCCCCAACAGAGAAGCGGGTGCCACGCTGGGAGCCCAACCCAGCGTGGCAACAGTTCGTATGGCTGACGGGGGTGCCCAGTCCCCGCTGGCTCCACTGCCCCCCGTCCCAAACAGCCTTCCAGCTGCCACATTGGGAGCCCACCCCAGCATGGCAAAAGTTCCGCATCGTCTAAGAAAAAAAAAGAAACCTGAAAGAGAAAACCTTCCCTCGCTGACTGTCCTGACCCCCGCTCCCCCCACCTGCACCCACCCTTTGCGCACCCTACCTCCCCACATCCCCCCCAAACTGAGTACATACCGGTAAGCTGTATAATGTAATAAATATGGTTTTTTCAATGTTGATGCACATCTCAGGCATTTTTGGGAATTGTTTCACCAAATTTTCAACATGGGGTTTTTGGGACTCCACCTCATGAATTTTGTCACTGTCATTTTGTTAATCGGCCCGGAAAGGTGATTTCGCGGTTACTACATAGAACCACCTTTCAGGACTGATTTACAAAATGACCGTGTCATAGTTTATGAGGTAGGCCCCCAAAAACCCTATGTTGAAAATTTGGTGAAAAAATTTCCCAAAATGACTGTTTTACGAGCATGCGTTGCACTGTTCCTACGCACGCTCTTAAGTTCGCGAATTTTCAATATTTTCTCTCCAGATTTTCAACATTGCCATTTTGCCACACCTTCTTATGAGCAGTATAGCTGTCATTTTTCACATTTCACCCAAAATGTGTTTCCGCACATGTAGCGCACAATGGCTCAGTCAGTGAGCGAAATCAATGTTCGGGACAGATTAAGAAAATCACAGTGACATTTTTCATGAGCAGAAGTGCTACAATGGCTATGTTAAAAATTTGGTGAAAAAATTCCCCAAAATGACTGTTTTATGAGCATGTGTTGCGCTGTTCCAATGCACACTCGTAAGTTCTTGAATGTTTACTATTTTCACTCCAGATTTTCAACATTGCCATCTTACCACACCTTCTTATGAGCAGTACAGCTGTCATTTTTCACATCTCGCCCAAAACGTGTTTCCGTGCATGTAGCGCACAATGGCGCAGTTGGTGTGAGAAATCAATGTTCAGAACAGATTAAGAAAATCGCAGTGACACTGTTCATGAGAAGAGGTGTTACAATGGCTATGTTAAAAATTTGGTGAAAAAAGTCCATAAAATGACTATGTTACGAGCGGCCATTGCGCAGTTTTCAAGCACCCTCGTAAGATCATAGATTTCTAATATTTTCAGTCCAGATTTTCACCACTGGCATTTTTCCACACTTCCTTATGAACAGTATCGCTGTCATTTTTCACACCATGGCCGAAATGTGCTGTGGGGAATCACTGTTCGGGACAGATTAAGAAAATCACAATGACACTGTTCATGAGCGGAGGTTCCAAAATACCTGTGTTGACAGTCTGCTGTAAAACATCCCCAAACTAATTGCATTATGGGTGTGCATTGCGCAGTTTCTACAGACGCTCATAACTTCGCCAGTTTTTTTTTTTTATTTTCACTGCAGATTTGCAACATTGCCATTTTTTCCACATCCCCATGAACAGTACAGCTGTCATTTTTCACATCCTGTTCGAAATGTGTTTTTGCACCTGTGCTACCAAATGGCCTGACGACCCAAAGGCACACCCCAATGCCTGTCAGTCTCTGCAGGGTGGTGGCAGGGTTGGCTTCAGTTCAATACTTCGCTGCCATTCCTATTCCGCAGCTCTGTAACTTCTATACTACCACTGCCAATGCCAGCAAGCAAACATTCGGCATTGACAAATGCTTGTTTTTTAAACGACACAGTGTGCTGCAGATATTTCTGCAAGTTCAAGTTTAAAAAAACAGCAACTTCCAGCTTAACTGGATTGAGGAAAGCAACTACGTGGCAGCATTCCAAGTTGTTATGCTGCAGTAGTGACCTAGCTAATGCAGCATAACAGCTGTGATGACATAGCTACTGCAGCATAACAACTCCATTCTAGTTATGGATTTCTATCCATAACAACATTCCACCATACACTATTTTGTAGTTACCTATTGAATTTTATTTACACTGTCCTTCCCTGGGTACCCCTAAAATAAGCCTTGGCTCAGTGGACCTTTTCTGGTCACCGATATGTACAGCAAATATTGTACATAAATGTACCTACTATTATCCTTTCTGTTTGCCTAATCCCTCATCCCTTAACACAAATATCTAAAACTCTAAATTTAAATATAGTACTTTTTCAGCCTTGACTGAGCATCCCCTGGAACAGGTTGGGGCCTCCCCAGGGAGGCTGGCCTCATCATTTGAGAAACCCTGACCTAGGGAATGAGAACCCCAGAACAGGCTGCTGATGGGAGAGGTTAAACTGAGTACTATGACTAAGGAAAGGACCCTCGAAGTCCTCATTAGCGACACCCTCAAGCAATCGAGTCACTGCAGTAAGGCTATTAGTAAGACAAATAAAGTGTTGGGTTGTATTGGGAGGGGTATAGATAGTAGAAGGAAAGAGGTAATATTACCTCTTTATAGGCAAATGGTAAGGCTGCTCCTAAAGTGCTGCACCCAGTTCTGGAGTCCTCACCTTAGGAAAGATAAGGACATGCTAGAAGCAGTGCAAGAAAGGGTGACCAGGATGATACAAGGCCAGCAGGGCAGATCTCACACGGAGTGGGGTGAGACACTAAATATGTACTCACTTGAAACCCGAAGGGAAAGTGGTGATATGATGGAGACCTTCTGATTCCTGAAAGGAATAAACAAAGTGGACTGTGAGGAGACAGTTAGCATAAGCACAAATTCAATGTCATGGGTATGAGTGGGAAGTGAACAGGAGAATGTTTTTAAGAGGGATGTGAAGAAGTATTACTTTACTGAGAGGGTAGTGGAACCTTGGAACAGTCTGCCAACCCCATCTCCATTTCCCCCAGCTTATCCAATAGGCCCCCATGAGGAACCGAGTCAAACGCCTTGCTAAGTCAAGAAAGAGGATGCCCACTGGCCTACCCAGGTTCAAGGCACTAGTTGCCCAATCATAGAACTCCACAAGGTTTGTCTGACACAATTTCCCTGGGATGAAGCCATGCTGTCTATCATCCAGGCACCCCAACCTTTCCAGTCCCCCTCCAGCCCCTCCTTGACAATACCCTTCATCACCTTGCCCACCACCGATGTCAGGCTGATGGGCCTGTAGTTCCCTGCCACCTCTCTTGATTCTCCCTTGTGGATAGGCACTGTATGCACCACCTTCCAGTCCTGGGGCACCCACACCATCTTCAGAGAGAGATGCTGAAAAGCTCTGCAAGGGGTTTCGCCAGGACATCCGCCAGTTCCCTCAGTACTCTGGGTGTACTTTATCCGGCCCTAGTGCTTTCTCCATCGTGAGGGACCTGAGGGCTTCCATCACTCTCTCAATCATGATTTCCACCTCAGCTTCCTCGGCCCCATTTTGCCTTCCGCACTCCTGCTGGTGAAGGCTCCCCCTCCCTCTCCTCAGACCTGCCGATTGGTAAGGGTCCCTCCCCCTCCTCAGTTTCACCATCCCCTCCCATGTATGATGCAGGCCCCCATCTTCCTTGGTAAAGACTGAAGCAAAGTACTCATTTAGTACCTCGGCCTGCTGCCTCGGGTCTTGTGCCCATCCCTCCTCTGTTCTAATTCTGCTAATCTGCCCTTTCACCCTTCTTTTTCCTCCAGTGTATCTAAAGAACCCCTTGTTCCCTCTCCTGATTTTCCTGGCCAGGTTCTGCTCCTTCCTTGCCTTAGCTGTCCTCACCACCCTGGTGGCCCCTCTGGCTGTCAGCTCATATTCCCCTCGATCCCTTTCACTTCTTGAGCACTTGAAATGCTTATAGGCAGCCTTCTTTTCTCTCCCCACCTCCTGAACCTCCCTGGTCTACCAACAGGGTTTTCGGGCCCTACCACATATGCGTCTCACTTTTGCACAGGTCCTGGTAGCCTCCTGCACCCCCCTTCTGATGATTCCCCACCTACTGTCAGCATCCATGTCTGGCCTTATCCTGTCCAAATGCTTCTTAAGCATCCGTCTCACTTCCTTGAAATCTGCCCCCCTGAAGTCAGTTACCTCCGTCTTTGTGCGGCATTCCTCCTCTCCTAGGTCCAGGCAGAACCAGACCGTGACATGGTCACTCCCTGCCAATGGGTCTCTTACCTCTAGACCCCCAATCTGGTCACTGTCCCCCAGGACCATGTCCAGTATCCGTGTCTCCCTAGTCGGCTCCCCCACCTGCTGGGTTAGGAACACGTCATGAAAGACATCCAACAACCTCTGTTCTATGACCACTGAGGATGTCATAGTCCCCCAGTCCATTCCTGGCATGTTTAAATCACCTAACACCACCATCCCCCTTCCCCTGCCCATCTACAATGTCTCCTAACATCTTCCACCAGGCTGTCCTCCAGTTCCTCTGCCAGCGCAGGAGGTCTGTACACCACTCCTATTTTTACTCTCTTGCCCCCCCCCATTATCAAGGTGACCCAAATCACCTCCAATGTCCCCTCCGCCTCCTCCACCCCTCCTATGCCAAAGCCGTTTTTGACTATCAATGCTACCCCCTTCCCTCCCCCTGCTTCTTCCTGAATATAGTGTAGCACTCCAGGTTCAGGTCCCAGTCATGCCCTGTGGTGGCCCAGATCTTGGTGACAGCTGCCACATCCATCTCTTCCTCAGCTAACATCACCTGGAACTCAGGCATTTTATTATCCAACCTCCTGGCATTTAGCAGAACCAACTTTCACCCCTTCCCTACCCTCCCATTTCCCCTGCTTGCTTTCCCATGGGACCTCAATCTCCCCCCAGCCTGCAGCCTACCAGTCGGCCTTTTCCTGCATTCTTCCAGCTCCCTTGGGGGGGGTGGAGACAGAATCTCTCTCTCTTATCGGACCTCCTCATCAGCCTCTTCTCCCCTCCCTCCCCTTCACAAATTTAAACCCTACCTTTCACAGATGAACCCCTCTATTTTTAGCTTAAGACTTTCCCTCCCCTCCAAATTAAGATGAAGCCTATCCCTAGCATACAGCCCCTTATCCTGCCAGGTCTCCCCCCAGTCCCCCATCAACCCATACCCACTGGCATCACACCACTCCCTGAGCCACTGATTCACCTCCCTAATCTTCTTCTTCTTCTTTTTTTCTCCACTGGCCCTCGGCACCAGCAGGATTTCCGAAAAGGAAATCTAAATCGACTTCCATCTACATTCTCACCAGCCTGCTGAGGCTGTGATTTTCCAGTCTTACCCCTTTAGTAGTCTCCTCCCACTACACTGAAATTGCTGTTCCCTACTCCCCCTCCCACTGTTCTCATATTTTCTATAACTCTGGGTATTTGTCTCCCAATAAAACTTGATAGCCTCTACTGATTTTGCTACCTCTACTGACTGTGCTACCTTTTCCTGTGAGCATTGATGCTCAGTGGAAGTTTTCTAAAACTGTGAGTTCCCGTCCTACATGGCGTAATAAGTTATTTGAGGTCAGGTAGTGCCTGATCTGTAGATATCGTCTATATAAGTCTTGCCTTACTAGCCTATACTTTTGCTGCAACTCTTCAAAGTGTACATACTGTAAGTTCTGCACAAAATATGAACATACGAAAATTGCCAGCAGAAAAAGGCCTTAGTGGTTCATTAAGTGTGCTCGACTACGCAGCTCAGTCTCTTTTACTGTAGCTGCCCCACCCTTCAAGAGTGATCCTCCCCCATCCTCCTCCACTCACATTGGCACTCTCATTTTTATCTGTCTCCCCTCTTCAAACATCCCACTCTTTCTAAAGATACCACCTTCTCAGGCTGTTCATTTCACTTTGGCACCACCCTTTCCGTGAAAAAGTGCATCCTCATTTCTTTTTTAAATCTACCCCTCACAGGTTTCAGACTGTGTCTTCCAGTGGTCCCCTCCCTTTTAAAATTGAAAATGCCCTCCACATCAACCCTGTTTATATCCTTTAGATTCTTAAAGGTTTCTATCATATCCCTCCTTTCCCTTTTGTCTTCCAAGGAATACATATTAAGCTCATTTAACCTCTCATCATATGGTTTGTCTCCCATGCCCTGAATTATCTTAATCACTCTACGCTGGACCCCCTCAGGTAGCTTTATGTCCTTCTTCAAATAAGGGCACCAGAACTGCACACAGCACTCCTAGTGCAGTCTAAACTATGACCTGTACAAGGGCAGAATGACTTTCTCTCTCCCGGAGGCAATTCTCCTGGAGATGCAGCCCAACATTTTGTTTGCTTTGGCTGCTGGTTTACAAACTATATAGTGTTTCATATCACACCTGACTATCACCCCATATCCTTTTCCTCCTTTGAGCTTGTCACATGTACCCCCGAGCCAGTAGATGGCCCCTGGGTTCCTAGCTCCCAGGTCAGGGGTTGAGTTTAACATTGTTTTACTAATTCAAAACTTAGTGCAAATTGACCAGGTCCAATGCAGCTAACTCTTTATTTGTCTGTCTTGAGTAGTTCATGTTTTCCATGGCTGTTAGTGAAGTTAAGAAAGTTCCCTACTTTAGCAAGCTGTAGTTCTCATGCTAACTTCTGTCAGTGTTCCAGATGGCCTGGTGTAATTAAAAGTTCATTGTACAATGGGGTAAATCCAAATGCCTAATCTCTGAAATCTGATTGGTTGGCTGGCACCTTTTCAGTGTGATAAATCCTTCACTGTACCCACCGGAAAAGGTGCCAGCCACCAGTGAGCCACAACAGGAACCTCCTCTGAAATCACTCCGACAAAGCCAGGACTAGAAAAACACAGCGATGATTGGACGGCGAGATCAGCTCAACCTGCAGCTAATACACGCACAGAGCACTCCTACAGTAACAAAGCGAGTAATTAATTTTTAAAAGAACTAAAACCAAATACGCATTACAGATTCACAACAACACTCCCTTTTATATCAGGTTTTATACCCTTTACCTTCCTTTTCGCTGTTATGAAAAGTTAGCCAAATTATTTACCGTTACTCTAGCAGGAAGAAGTCTCTGAGCGGCTTATGTTAGTACCAGAGGCACGGGTGAGACAACCAGAGCAGTAGTGTGTGACGCTGAACTCAGATAGCGATGTCGGTGACAACACATTCATCTAACAGCAACCTAGCATAGAGGAAAAACAAGCAGCATTTTTTTGGTCTACACAAGCACGAGAGAGAGAGAGAGAGAGATCCTCACATCCAGATTGCCTCAGTCTCCCTACCCACTCCACTGCGGACTGTTTAACCTAGTAAGGAAGGATATTTTAATAAAAATTAATAAAAGAATATGTATAAATTTACATTTCTCTTCATGTCTTCTAAAACAGATAAAGCTAGACATTACATAATAGCAATATATCCACTCCAGGATGTGGGTATATGGGTGAATATGCCACTTCTGGTGTGTTTGTCACTCGACTTGCGGCCTCGTGACCGAACCACACCAGGCATGGTAAATCCACCCATATACCTGTACCCTGTCATGGTATATTGCTTAATTAACAGCTACAGTTACCTGGCAGTTCAAAAGGGGATCCCACACAAGACTCGGTGTGAGTCATTATCACTCCACTTTTAGGATTTTCAGCTAGTGTCCAGACTGTGATCAAGGGTAGAGTGCTAAGTCACTAACTTCCAGTTTTCTGAATGTGTCTCTGACAATTAGTCCCACATTATTAAGACCTCAGTGCTCCTCATTTTCCTTCATTTTGAGAGTCTGTATCCACAATTCCGCTAACAAAATGCTAAGAGGTATACAGGGTCTGCCCTGCAGATTGTGGGTTTTATCCCAGCCTCATTATAGCTGCTCCACCTCCCCTCCAAATCTCTCAGCTCTGTACTTTCCCTGGACACCACTGCAGACCAGGCTCTGAAATGACCATCCATAGATCCATAGCTGCCATTACTGACACGTGTAGGGCTCCCCAGCTCTTCTAAAAGGATGATGCCAACCAACACCATCCATACAGTCCCACCCTTTTAATGTCTGCTTGCACGCACAGCACACAAGAAACATATTGAGGTAAGTAGAGCAGTACAGAGGTGTGGCAGTGTTTGGTCAATGCAGCCCACACTTTCAGGGGCCTGTCCCGTGACCACAAATCAACAGGGAACCTGCCGATAATGGCAGTTTCAGAGAGAGTGCCAGACATCAAAGAAATCTGCGGTTCCAATCATGGACAGTTTTGTCATTGCAGTGGCAGATCTCTTCTCTCTCCCCAGCCCCAACTAGGAAAATTCCTGTCATGCACATTACAGTGCAAAGTGATGCGCGTGGCTGTAATTATGAGCAACTCGCTTGCTCAGTGACTTTCCTGGTGAGCCCACCACCATAATTGGGGCTCCTGCCACCCACCACATACTCCCTCCAAAGCTGACATTGGGGTGCCAACTCTCATGTCGGCATGCCCCCGCCCCACCTGAACACATATATTTCCCCTTTTTGGCATCCCCTCATTTACTGTGGCACACTGGGGCCCATCCTCAGTGTGCGGAAGTAATTATGTTTTTTTCTGACATTAGAATGCCCACACCCGGTGTCGGACGCGCCCCATGCCCCCCTTCTTTTTTTTTTGGCTGACCTCAGGGTGTCTAATCCCTGAGTTGGCATTGATCCTCCTTCCCTCCACTAGTCTGGCACACTGAGAGCCCACCCCAGTGTGCTGGTCCATTTTGTTTTCACCTGTAAAAAAAAAACAGTCCCATGACATATTTTGTTTGTTAAACCTGAAAAAAATGACCCTCGTCATTCCTGCTGGCCCCCCCCCAACCCGCACCATCCCTCTGTGCACCCCACCTCCCTGCACCCCCCACCCATACTTACCTTCAGAGGTTTGGAATAGTGATCTTCCGTGGACTGGAAACATGTCTGCACTCTTCAAAGATCAACTGGGAAATAAAGACAATCATGGTAAGTCCTATACTGGCAATCAATGGGGATTTCAACTTAGGTTAATAGCTCAGTCATTTTGTGGAGTTTTGGCCCCAAATTTTCAACATGGGGTTCTTGGGACCCCACCTCATGACCACTAACAATGTCATTCTGTTTCTCTGTTCCGAAAGGTGATTTCGCAGTCACTGTGCAGAATCACCTTTCGGGACCAACTAATGATACAACAGTGCCACTCTTCATGAGGTGGGGTCCCAAAAAGCCTATGTTGCAAGTTTTTGCAGGAAAACTCCAAAAAATGACTGGTATATAAGTGTACTTTAAGTAGTTTCTACGTATACTCGTAACTTTGCCAGTTTTTAATATTTTCACTCCAAAGTTCCAACATTACCATTTTTTCACACCTCCTTATGAACAGTACAGCTATTAACATAGAAACATAGAAACATAGAGGTTGACGGCAGATAAAGACCGCAAGGCTCATCCAGTCTGCCCATTTCTTTTTCTACCTTATAAATGTGCCATCGGCCTTTGCTCTGTCAGTGGCCTATCTATTCATACTCATCTGTATTGCTCCCTTATGCCTATCCCATGCCTGTTTGAAGCCCTGCACTGTATTCATAGCCACCACTTCCTGAGGTAGGCCATTCCATGCATCCACCACTCTTTCTGTGAAAAGAATTTCCACATTCCCCTTAATTGGCCTCCTCTAATCTCATGCTGTATCCTCTTGTCCTGCTATTTTCTTATATTGAAACATGTTAGACTCTTTCACCTTGTTAATGCCCTTAAGGTGTTTGAATGTTTCGATCATATCACCTCTCTCCTCCTTTGCTCAAGGTTATACATATTGAGCTCCGTTAATCTGTCCTCATATGTCTTCTGATGCAGTCCCTGCACCATTTGGTTGCCCTCTCTGGACTGCCTCAATTTGGTTAATGTCCTTGTGAGGTGGTGGCTCCAGTACTGCAATGCATACTCCAGATGGGGCCTTAACTAGTGTCTTACAAAGAGGGATTATTACCTCTTATTTACCTAGATACCCCTACTAATACACCCTAACACCCCTAGCCTTACCTACTGCTTTAGAAGTCTGCTTGGATGATTTCAGGTCATCAGTGATGATGATGCCCAAGTCTCTTTCTTCCTTTGTAACTGCTAGCAACTCCTCCCAGCCTATAGGTGGCTTCAGGGTTTTTCTTCCCTATGTGCATGATCTTACACTTCTTTGCATTAAATTCCAATTGCCACTCTTCTGACCATTTTGCTAGTTTATCCAGATCTCTTCTCATTCTGCCCACCCCATCTGGATCATCTACTCTGTTGCAGATCTTGGTGTCATCTGCAAACAGACAAGCCTTACCCTCTAGTCCATCTGCAATGTCACTAATGAAGATATTGAAGAGGACTGGCCCCAGAACTTACCCCTGAGGTACCCCACTTGTGACTTGCATCTCTTCTGACTGTATACCATTTACACCACTCTCTGTTTCTGCCCCAACCAGTTTGCCACCCAGTTGACCAACTTCTGACCCACCCAAGCCTACCCAGCTTATTTAACAATCTTCTATGTGGAACAGTGTTAAAGCTTTGCTGAAGTCAAGGTAGGCGACATCAACTGCTCCCCCTTGGTCCACCACTGGTTACCAGTCAAAGAAATCTATGAGATTAGTTTGACAGGACCTTCCTTTGTAAACCCATGCTGTCTTGGATCCTGTGCCCTATGGATTCCAGGTGTTGCACTATCCTTTCCTTAAGGAGTGCCTCCATAATCTTGCCCACTACTGAGGTAAGACTGACTGGTCTGTAGTTCCCTGCCTCCTCCCTGCTACCACTGTTGTGGAGTGGGATCACATGAGCCCTTCTCCAGTGTTCTAGGACCTCTTCTGTGCTCACAGACTCATTAAACCATTCTGCTAATGGCTCTGCTAGTTCCATCCTTAGCTCCTTACGTACCCTGGGGTGTATGCCATCAGGTCCCATTGCCTTGTCCACCCTGAGCTTAGCGAGCTCTTTTTACATCCTGTCCAAAATGTGTTTTCTCACCTGTGGTGCAGAATGGTGCAATCACTATGCAAATAATGTTTGGGACAGATGAATGAAATCACAGTGCCACTGTTCATGAGGGGAAGATCCCCAAAAGGCCATATTGAAAATTTGGTGAACAAATTCCTAAAAATGACTGTGTTACGAGCATGCGTTATGCAATTTCTATGCATGCTTGTAATTTTGCCACTTTTTCATATTTTCACTCCAGATTTTCAACATTGCCTTTTTATCACACCTCCTCATGAACAGTACAGATGAAATTATAGTGCCACTGTTCATGAGGTGGGGGTCCCAAAAACCCCATGTTGAAAATGTCGAGTGAAAATACCGACAAATGCCTGGGGTGTTATGGCACACCGTGACACCTGTCAGTGTCTGCTGGGTGTGATGAGGTGGAATGGTGTGAGCATTATGGCCGACGACTCACAGGCACACCCTAACGCCTGTCAGTATCTGCTGAGTGGGGGTAGGGGTTAGCGTTAGTTCAATACTTCACTGCCATTCCTATTATGCATCTCTCTAACTCATTCAGTACCAATGCCAATACCAGCGAGCAAACATTCGGCATTGACAAATGCTTGTTGAATATTGTTGTCCCAAATTTTCAACATGCCTTTTTTGAGACACCACTTCATGAACAATTGCAGTGAAATTAGGTAACTCTGTCCTGAAACATAGTTATGAGCTTACAATGAAATTTGCGAATGTAGCCTCATAAATTTGGTAATTTTCAATATTTTGACCCCACATTTTCAGTGTTGCCTTTTCTCCACAGCACCTCATGAATGTGACAGCTGCCATTTTTCAAATCCTAGCCAATATGTGTTTTTGTATCCCGAAAGGTGATTTTGCAGTCCCTGCATGAAATCACCTTTCAGACAAGAGATAAAAATTTTTTCTGCACTTGTTCATAAAGGTGAGGTCATTAGAAGGCTATGTTGAAAATTTGGGTTGAAAAATATTTAAAAAAATGATGACTATAGGAGTCTGTGTTGAAATTCATGAACGCAGGCTCCTAACTCTGGTCATTTTCAATATTTTGACCCCAAAGTTTCAACATAGTAATTTCTTCTCAGCACCTCATGAATGTGACAGCTATCATTTTTAAATCTTGGCCAAAATGTGTTTTTGTACTTGTGGTGCAAAATCACCTTTTGGGTGGGATTTGAAAATGTTCTCTGCCCTTAATGAGGTGGGCTCATAAGAAGGCTATGTGAGGTCATAAGAAGACTATGTTGAAAATTTGGGGTACAAATATAAGAAAACAACAAAGTTATGAGTCTACATTGCAATTTTTAAATGCACACTTGTAACTGTTTCAATTTTCAATATTTTGACTCCAATATTTACACATAGCCATCTTTGAGACCACCTCATGAATGTGACCGCTGTCATTTCTCAATTCCTACCCAAAATGTGTTTTAACACTTGTGGCGCAAAATGACATTTCAGCCATTGTTTTATAAATGACACCTGTCATGTTCAGAAGGAGTGGTCATAAAAAGATAATGGCCCGGATATTCAGACTGCGCCAGGCTGTGACGCAAGCCTGGGCGCAGCGTAACTGGGCTGCGTAGGGGTGTTGACAGGGTGATATTCCATGGAGCTGCACCATGGCACAGCAACATTGAATATCCCACCTTGGCCACCCACAGTGCACATGGCGCAGTGGCCAGAGTGGAGCAGGGGGATGCGCAAGCGCAAGTTCCATTGCGCTAGGTGCAACAACCGCAATTTTCAAAAGTGCACATGCAAATGGGGCCATAATGTATGCAAGGTGCAAATGGGGCCATTTGCATGTCATTATGGCCCCATTTGCATGCAGGTGCACCGATCCCTGGCGACTTGCGCCTGGCGCCCTGCCAGGCAGCAGCCGTCGGGGACCGATGCCCCTTGCACAGTGTGGCAAAGTGCCCTAATGCCTGATCTCGGGCATGTGTATTGTGCAGAACACATCCAATATCCCTGGTGGTCCAGTGGACCGTTTGCAGCCCGATCGCGGGAATAAGTATGGTTAAAAATAGTGAACCCTCTCCCTGGTGGTCCAGTGGACGTTTGCAGCCAATCACAGGCATGTGAAGTACAATAAATGTCCTATATCCCTGGTGGTCAGTGGACCGCTCACAGCCTGATCACGGGCATTCATTATTAAAACTGACACTAATCCAACCCTGGTGGTCCAGCGGTACCCCCTCCCCACCGCCCACTGGGCCCCACCACCTCGCTCCCCCACCCGGTCAGTGGCAGTGGCAGCTCCCCACCCGTTTGCCGCCCGCCACCTGCCGACTGACACTGTATGGTAGGGCTGTATGCCCATTGATCCACAGGCGTGAGCCAATGGATGTGCAGCCCGACAGATACATAGTCCAGATATGTGAATGGATCCATTCACATATCTGACTGTGTAGTATGGTATGGGTTGCATGCCCATTGGCTCGCTAGGACCAATGAATGCATACAGCCCTACCATACGGTGTCAGCCGGTGGGCGGCGGCTGCCAGTGGGTGAGGAGCTGCCGCCCGCCGCTGACCGGGGGAGAAGGCTGTGGCTCAGTGGTGGTGGGGAGGGGGCAAGCTGGACCACCAGGGTTGGATTGGGGTGTCAATTTTAATAACGAATGTCCGCGATCAGGCTGCAAGCGGTCCACTGGACCACCAGGGATATAGGACATTTATTGTACTTCAAATGCCCGCGATCGAGCTGCGAGCGGTCCACTGGACCACCAGGGAGAGAGTTCACTATTATTAACTATACTTATGCCCGTGTTCAGGCTGCAAATGGTCCACTGGACCACCAAGGAAAGAGTTCACTATTATTAATTATACTTATGCCCACGATCGGGCTGCGAGAGGTCCTCTGGATCACCAGGGATATAGAACTATTAATATTCTACGTATGCCCGTGAACGGGCATGGGGGGGCGCCACCAGGGAGGTGCAGCCGGAGCTCGGGTGGCCAACCACAGGTGGCAACTGCCGTGTTGCTCCCTGCAATACGGCGGCTCACCTGTGGGTGGCCAGCTGTTGCTCCTTTTTTTTTTGGCTCACCCAGTGCAGCGCAGGTAGGGGTTGTGCATGCATGGGCTCAGCACATCCCGGGCTGAATATCAGGATGTGCGGAGTATGCATGGACATGCCCCCCCTACCTGCACAGTATACATTACTGATGCACTCCGGCACATCAGGATTTGTGCAAAGCTCAATCCACCTATGAATATCATGCCAGGGCGCATTAGTGGGTTGCGCATGGTGCAACTGTGTTGTGCCATGCACAACCCTTCTGAATATCCCGGCCAATGTTGAAAATTTAGGGTACAAATGTGAAAAACCAACTTTAGTTATGAGGAAACAAACTGTTAGAACATTTACTCATAACTTCATTTTCTACAGATTCTGGCCCCTAATGTTCAGCATATCCCTTGTGTTACCCCACCTCCCAAACATGACAGGTGTCATTTTTTTCAAATCACCTCCAAAACTTCTTGCCACAGTTGCACAGCAAAATCACCTTTTGGATGGGATTTCAAAAATTCCACCTGTCTTGATCATAACATTAGGTCATAAAAAGATTGTTGGATATGTGGGTCAATATGTGGGAGCCCACTTAAAAGTAGATATTGCCTCTTAGCTGCCCTGTCCTGGGTAATTACAATCTAACAATGTGTCAAAGTAGTACACCACTGAAAATAAGATACTGCAACTCATCTGCTGTATTCTGGATAAATATATAGTACAAGCAAGACCCGGTAATATTTGCAAGTCAAAGGTTCAGCGTGTATGTACAGATGCAAGTACAGAGACAGGGTTGCAGCTGCAACATACATTATGAATATATTTTACGACAATATTTTCGGGCTTGGTGGGTCATTATTTGAAAACCATTGTTAAAGATTAATACTCTGGGAATGAGTGACAACTGAAACACAAGCAACACCTCTACCAGGACTGCTTAGAGATGTCATGTAGCTTCAACATAAGTCACAAAGTGCACCACAAAGCATCTAGTACACTAGGCCTTCTATGTCAGTGGTGAACATCTGGCATTGATAAATGCTTGTTATATCTTGACAGTGTCAAAAAACAGTCTCCTGCCAACTGCCTAAAAGAGCTCGATTTAATTCACTTCTGGTGATTGCATCACATTTCTTACACTGTATGCCTGCTGCAATCTCTCTGTTTTTCCCTACCTGCCAACGCCTAGTCTGTGCCTCTGTCTCTTAAAATGTTTTGTGAGACCTGTTAATTTTTGCCCTTCACAATTAAAACTGTCTTCTGGTTTCTTCTTGTTCTGGCAGCCACACTTATTTTCGAAGACCCCCCACCTTGTATTTCACTCAAAATGTAAGCAGGTCACCTTCCATGTAATCTAATTAGCACCTCCTGCTTCATTTCACTCTTTCTAGCACTTTCTTTTTCAGCCCCTGCCCGCCTGCCCTCTAATTTCTCTACAGTCACACCCAGTATTCTTTTTCCTTTCTTTTTTGCTGTAATCTTTCTGCTCAATGTAGACTATCCTTTTTCTTTCACTGCTGCAGCCCTTCTGACTTAAATGCATTCTCTCGTCCCTACTCCTCCGTGCAAGTGTGATTGTGTCTGATTGGCTGAAGGACAGTGTCTGTGTTCTTCAGTCTATCAGACACACTCTCCTTATGCCAAGGCAAGGCAGTCATGTTACTGCTGAAGTGAAAACATGAGTGCTCTTCTGGATGTCCAACGATGGAAATGAACAAAGTCTTGCGCAACAGCACAAGATCCAAGATGGTGCCTGCAGCTTGTAGATTTTTGTCCATCTCTCTCTCTCTCTGTAGTCCTTCAGTGTTATGGTAGTATAGCTAAGTGGTTTAAGGCTCTGAGCTGCAAATCTAGAGACCTGGGTTTGAATCCCACAGCCCCACTTGCATACTGTGTGACCCTAAGCAAGTCACTTAACTTCCTTGTGCTCCCAGGTCACACCTGGAAACAAGCTTTGGCTTACTGTGCCTCTCCTGGTTAAACAATTTCCCCTTTCCTTTCCCTTGTAGTGAGAAAGGAGTCAAAAATGGCTGCTGTGCTTTCTTCTACCTTTGTGGCACAATGGATGCTAAAAATCCTTAGCCTCATGGGCCATGGCTTTGCCGGTGGGGACGTGGAAGTGATAAATAGGAATAAAGAGTTTTGTTTCTTTTTCTGCCACAGGCTTGCCATGAGAGAGCATGTGAAAGGAGAGGTATTTAAACCTCTGTTTCTCTATTAAAAAAGTGACTTAAGAGGTGGTGTCTGTGGGGAGCCTAGCTAGAATGCAGCCACCATGTTGCCTGGCTAGGCCATGCACCCCTCTCTCCAGTTGCTTGTCTCCTCCCATGACTCCAGGTAGTGAGACAGACAACAGCTGCTCTGCTGTCAAGGCGACACCCTGCACCCTGGGTGCAGGAAGAAACTAGACACTTCTGGAGCCAACCAGCCTCAAGATACCAAAAAAAGAAGGAATTGGCTACTCTGGAGCATGACCTGAAAGAAAAAGAAGCCCATACAGAGCTGACACCCATCCAAACCCCAGCTTCGAGCTTACATAACAACATTATGAAACTACAGCTTGAAATCAACACCTGTCTCACATGAAAAGCAGAAATATCTAAAACACAAATATTGGGAAGTGGGTGGGGGGGATCCTCACTTATGGCCTTAGGAAGCAGGAAACAGAAAGGCTCATAGCAGGTCTCCACAACTCCACTGGATAAGTTCAGGCTACTCCCCAAGAGATAAACTCTGTCATGCAGAACTTTTATGCCACTCTGTATTCTTACCTAACCCCACCTGACCAACTAGTCATACAAACCTTCTTGGCCCCTTTGAATCTCCCCAAGCTATCTCATCAACATATGGCTACACTAGAAGCCCCAATAGCCATAGAAGAAATCAGGAAAGCACTGATGTCCTTGAACTCTGGCAAAGTGTCAGGAGAAGAGAGCTATTCAGTGGAAGTTTTTAAGCCCTTGGCCCACCAAATTAGCCCCTCCTGTATCAGCTGTCCAGGAAAGCAGAACAATGAGGCTCCCTCTCCCCAACTCTCCATGAAGCCACAATTACTGTCTTACCAAAATAAGGAAGGAATCCCACTCTTCCAAGTAGCTGTTGTCCCATTTCCCCCATAAAGATGGACAGTAAAATATATGCCAAGGCTGTAGCAGTCAGGTTGGATACTCTCCTACCCCATTTATTACACCCCTCCAAGGTGGGCTTCATCAAGGGCAGGCTCACCTTCAATTACATATGCTCCTTGGAGAATCTTATTTTTCAGTCAGTAGTTTTTCTCCCCTCTGAGTCTGCCCAATGGCACCAACCCCCAGCCCCATCACTGACCTTCTCATGGGCTTACTGGTTATCCACCACTTGCTTGGAACCCATTGGATGGGTGGCCAGCTGTGTCTATCATGCGAGAGCCTGCAAGGGTTCCAGCTAGGAGCAGCCTGGTATCTGTTTTTTTCTCCATTTTCTCCCCCTGGTTTGGAGTGTTGTGACATGTGCGCTAGCACATCATGCTCCAGCCCTACCCCTTGCATGCACTCCCACTTCACTGCCCCTAGTTGGCAGTCCTTGCAGAGAAAACTAGTGCCCCCCTCCCCAAGGAAGGAGAGCTGCTCTCAGGTACTCAATCTTCCCTTGCCCTGCTGCCCAACAAGTGACCCTCATCCATTCCCGAACCTGGGTCACTGGTGAGGGGCGGAAGTGCAACAGCTCCTCTGCTGTACCAGTTCCTTGGTGAATCTTGTGCATATTGTCAAAGCACTTTCCATGCCTTCAGCAGCACTTGCTATAGATTTTGAGAAGGCTTTTGATTCTGTGGAATGGGGCTACCTGTATCTGGTACCAGCGCACCTGAGATTGGGTCCGCAGTTTTGTACCAGGGCCCACACTTTGTATTCCTCTCCCACTGCTAGGGTTCTCACAAATCCCCTCCTATCTGACTCTTTTCCAGTACTCATAGGGATGTCATGGGGTGCCCTCTCCCCACACCTCTTCATTTTAGCAATAGAAATTCTGGCTACAGCCATCCGCTGGCACAGGCATATTGCTGTGGAACCATTAGGAAATGAAACTTACTTCACTATGTTATATGCAAATAACCTGCTTGTCCTAATGGGAAGCCCTCCTGATAACCCCTTCTGGACCCCTTCTGGACCTTCTCACCCTCTCTACCTCCCTGTCCATGCTCAAAGTCAATCAGTTCAAAACCGAGGATTTTGCCCCTCAGTTACCTCTGTACTGCACCACTGAGCCTCAAATGGTCTTCTAAGGTCATTACATATTTGGGCTTCCAAATCACTCCTCACGTCTCCGAGATGTATGATGTTAACCTCAGCCTCAATAATCTGGGGGCATGCTGGGCAGATGGAGGGTGGAATCTCCCCTGGATATCCGGGTATGTATGGGCAACTTAAGCTAGAAAATGGATCAATCCCCCAGACATCAGCACACCCCAACTAGTGGCAATGGAGAACACCCAATTTTCAAGATAGTCACCTGCCTTGCTTCTCTTCTCTCCTACCTCCAGGAATTTAAATCCCATCCTACTATTGCCTTATCTCTGTTATACTGCAGTTAGATACACAAATGTCTCCGGGATCTCCCCTCAACCAATAGCATATACCCTGCTGTGGGTTTACCCAATAATCACAGTGGATGGCAAAACCCTTAAGAGGCCATCATGGGAATGCAAAGGCATAAGATGTCTTTAATAAATCATGGCTCAAAGTTCCTTGGCTGTTGACTCCTTTCAGAATTTACAAAACAAGTGGGGACTACCTAGAAGAGATTTCTGGAGATTTCTCCAAATCTTCAGCACTGTGCACCACATCACCAATGACAAACCCTTGCTGTCCACCTCACAGGCCAAAGGGTGACACAGTGGCTCACCCTAAAGAAAGGGACAGTTGGGATAATTTATGAAGAACTTCACAGCCATATACCAGCCGATCTCTCCTTTCAAAGAACAAATGTGAGAACATGCTTAATATTTACATCATGGATCAGAAATGGACCAACTGCTGGGCTTTATGCCACACACATTGCAAAGATGCTCATAGTAGGCTAATCCAAAATAAAATACTACATTTCTGGTACAGAACCCAATCAGTGATTCACAGATTGAAGCAACTGTCCTTGGATGTTTGTTGGAGATGTGGAGTAGCAGGAGGTACTCTACTGCACATTCTGTGGCGGTGCCCAACTATCAAACCCCTCTGGGACCAGGTATGCAAACTAGGTAGCACAGTACTATGAACCCCAGTCACATGCTGAGCCCCAATTCTTCTACTAGGCACAATCTCAGTGGACCCACAAATAACCTTTACAGAGCACAGGTGGCTGTCCTTCCTCAGTATGCAGGCCAAAAGGCTCCTGATTTGCAAGTGGTGTTCCCAAGACCTTCTTTTCCAGCAGGAATTGATCTAAAGCTTAATAAAAGTCACTACACCTGACAGGTTATCCCATCTATCCACTAATATTGTAGCAAAATACCAGGCCTGCTGGTAACCCTATCCGTTGAAAGGTGCTGCAATCATAGGACTGGGGCAGGATGCGAGTATAGGCTGCAAGGCAAGAGTCAAATAGAAAAGACAATAAGCACTCGCACACCAGCGCCAGGAGTGGTTTCATGCCAGTGAAGACAAAGATGCAAAAATACTCAGTAAATCTGTTTAATCCTTCTTCATCAATTGTTGATACAGACGCACCAGTAATGTCTACATCCAGGTACCCTAGCACTTCGCCATATGAGGCTTCATTGGAGGCAGTTACATATGGTAGGATACTCCCTTTTATAAAAAATAATTGAAGAAAATTCAAATAATGTGATGGGTCTGGTGTGCGAGTGCTCATTGTCTTTTCTGTTTGACTGCTGGTAACCCATTTTGAACTATCTGATGCCCAGAACTGGGATGGGCTAAAGTACCCATAGTGCACATTGTCTAGGATTGTCATGACATCCTATCGCTCTCCATAATCCTGATGAATTGCTAACACACCTCGTCCAAGATATTTGTTTTCACAAGCAGTACTATGATGCATCACCTGTACCTTGCTTTATTCACTTCTAAGTAAGCTGAACACCTGAATGCTGTTTACTTCCATACTACAGTCAGTCTCACTGAAATCTCAGTATCATCTATGTATCATGTGCCACTGGTTACCATAGATCAACTCTGTGTAAGCAACTGCATATTAAATTTTATGTATAGCCGCCTGCTGCGGTCTACATGTATTTGAAAAAGAAATATGCCAATAAAAAGATAAACTGCAAAAAATAAATAAAAAGAACTGTATGTTTTTAACTCACTAACTAGCACTTCATATTGTACCGCTAAAACATTCAAGCAAACATTAAGGATTGACCGCAACCCCACCATCACCACCAGTCTGGAAGTTTCTTTTTACCTTAAATTGAGCAAACCTCACTTACAATGAAAAACCATAAGAGCACATCGACTGAGCTTATTTTTGGTAGTCAGATACTACCACAACAGAGCTAACTTCCTGGATATTTGTGTAACCCCTTGCTCCTCCTACATACTCACATACCTTTTAGAAATAACATTTGTTTCTGTACTTTTTCTTTCACTCCGGCCCTGGGGGTTTATTTTGTTTTAATTTTTTTATTTAGTTTTTGTTGACTGGGTAAGTGCACTAGACAAATTCTGCCTATTTTCAGGCACGACCCGGGGGAGGGGGATACAGATGAATGCCAACTGACTTTGAATCAGATTAAGCTGTTGGTGATATTTTTAGTGAATGGGGAAAAATTTGGCCAGTGTACCAGGGAAATTCCCCTACTGCATTGCTGGCAGTAGGGGGACTTGCTGCTTGTGAGTCGCATAATTTGTGGTCAGACTTGGTGGAGGATGGACGTCGTGGAGAATGGAGAGTGGTTGGGCTCTACTATCGTGACTAAGGAATCTACTGAGAGAGTAGGGAGTCTGTATCCGGATAAAGACTTAGAGGATGGTGATATTTTTGTTTCAACCGAGGATTTAACAGTATCTGCTCCACTAGTAAAGAATGGAAAACCTTCTACAATGGTGGTTATGGAGGACCGCCAGGATCAGCTCAAGCTGCAGCCTGGTGAGCTAGCACAGGAGCAAGAACGCGTCAAGGAACAGCTGTTTTGTTACACGCTGAGGATTCACCTGTCACTGCTTTACCTCTGGCTGTCATCGATCTGGACTCTGAGTCTGTGCCTTCAGTTCCCGACAAGGATCAGTCGGGTGAGTTGTTGCAAACTTTTTCTACCTCAATACAGCCTAAACAGCCTTTTTGTACCTTGTTTCTGGCTGGCAGTCGAGAATCCGAGGGGATTCAGTGCCAAAAGCCATTAGCAGAATCCGGATCACTTGTGGTCTCTCCCGGCTTACTGCAGGTTGCTACAGTGAATTCTAAGGCCCCGGATGTTTCTTCCTCAGAGCACGGAGGCTCCGTTTCCACTGGGCATACTTTTACATTAACTAAAGAAGCTGGATTTGTTTTCCATGCTCCTATTCAAACATCCTCTTCAACACCACAAAATATGGAGGTACAGTGTGTTTTTCAGACAGAGCCACTTAAGCAGGAGGGAGTTTCTGAATTCTCTTTCATGAAACGGACTCATTCAAACCATGAGAAGTTTGGGGATGAAGGGAAAGAAAAGAGAGCAGCAGTAATTTTTTCCAAAAGGAACCTAGGGGCACTAGAAGGGGTACAAGCAGACTCTTCTCCCAATTGTGCAGAGACTGGTTCTGTATCTTCAGTTGTTGTTCCTCCTTTACAGCCCCTGACAGATGAAACATGATTCCCTCAGCAAGCTTTAAGTGATGCTGGATGGACTTTGGACAAAGGGTCTTGGCGACCCACGCCTGATTGGGACCCCAAATTGAATTTTTCTCAAAATGAGCTGACATGGAAGCTGCAGTTGCCTATTCCACCTATAACTTCAGGAACTACTGTAGGAGTACATGGGGGAGATGGGCCTTCTGACTTGGCCTTGCAGGCCACTACTCTGGTAGCCATTACTATTTTGGGATCTGAGCAACCTGTTGATATAGTACAGGGTAACCCTGAAACTGAGAAGCACCTGATGTCAGAATTATTTTCTAAAATTAAGAAAAAAGCAGCACCTCGTAGAAATGCTGTACAACTGCAATATAAGGGGGGGGGTTAGAGGTCAGGCCTGATAGGCAATATGTAGGTAAATGTTTCTTAAAAGATTCTTTGCATTTCTCTCTCAGGGAGGTGTTTGCATTTATAAATATATCTGGAGAAGATAACTTTAATGTGAGCTTTCGCTCAGCCTACACCCTAGATTTATTTTGGGAACAGTACAACCAGGTGAAATTTTCCCCCACATGGACTCCCTTTTTGGTGATCCCTTTAACAAAGCCCTTAATTAAATATGTTACAATAATGTTTAGGAATGAGGGCGTTCATGTGGACGATATTTCATACTGGTTGTCTCAAAAATGTGAGATCTTAAGTTCTCCCGAAGCCATAATAGATTCAGAACAGTTTTGGACAGGGGGATGGCGGTTCAAAGTTAAGCTCAGGCAAACTGAAACTGGGATAGAACATATTCCAAACTCCTTTTTGTTAGGCTGGGATAGTGGGGTTTGCTTTTATGCTGGGCAGCCCCAGGCCTGTTACAAATGCAGTTCTAGAACACACTTGTCCAGCTCATGCGATAAGCCTAGATGCGATAATTGTGGTGAAATTGGTCATACTGCTTTCCAATGTGCTAATCTAACCAAATGTAACCTCTATGAGGAGACGGGTCATGTTTTCTCTGAATGTGTATGGGCAGCAAAAAATAAAACATCCAGTGGTAGTCCAGATCCTTTAATTCAAAAAGCTCAAGACCTGGCTACATGAGTTGCCCAGACGGCCCCTGTTTACACAGGAGAAGTAGTTATCCCTTCTTCACATCCCTTTCAGGACACACCTGAGGTAAACCCTCCTGATGTTCCAGTTAAGATTTCTCCCATTCTTTCTCCTGTCTGTTATTCTGCACAAAAGGAAGTGTCATCTCAGGATTCTTCTATTAATCCACCAGTTATTCAAGTTAGAAGGTCCTCCAGGAACCTTAAACCTCATCTTGCCCCCCCCTCCAGTGGCAATGGAAACCAGTAATCCCTTTGCTGTGTTGTCTGCACAGTGGGGTGATTCAGAAATGGATTGTCAGGAACCCGACTCTCAACCTATACAGGATAGCTTCCCATCCCCTTTTCAGGTCCAGGAAGGCTATAAGGGTAAAAAGAAGAAGAGAAGGAAAAAAGATGGTTGACCCTCAGGTTTCATAACTGGCTTGTTTTAAACTAGGTTCATTGAATGTTCACAGTTTATTGAACTTTAGAAGAAGACAGGTGATTTATGATTATATCCATAGTAATTTTCTAGATGTATGCCTACTACAAGAAACTTAGATGTATACCCTAGATCAGGCTAAGTTTTTTCAAAGAGAATGGTGTTAGGGTCCATCTTATTGGTCCTTTGGACAACAAACAGCAGACGGTTTAGGATTTCTTTTTAATTCTCTTGATTTTTCTTTAATAAAATTAATGGATTTAATCCCAGGGCGGTTAATGATCCTAGATGGGGTCTAGCGATCCATGACATGTAGATTTATTAATGTATACTGTTCACAGTTAAAAGCTGAATGAGTTGCACTTTTTTGGATGATAAAACCCTTCTTACTAACTTCTTTTGAAATCTTTCTTTGTGGAGATTTTAATTGTGAGCTTAAATCAGTGAGAAATAAACCCATGGGTGTTGGGAAAAAGATTTACTTGATTCTAATGCATTATGTCAACTAATAAAGTCGTCTGGGTTGGTCAATAGTAGTTGCCATCTGTGAGGTGGTCCAAAATTCACTTATAAAAGACACTTATACACATCTACTATAGATTATATTTTTCTTTCAGATAATCTCCCTTTTATTTTTTACACCTTTCCCAGTTTACTTTTCAGATCACATGCTCCTCCAGTGTAATTTTTCCCCTTATTCTATACCAAACATCCAGAAAGTATGATGGAAACTTAGTGCACTTTTGTTAAAATCCCCTGTAGTATTACATACTATCCAAGCATTACTTCTTGCTCGACTTACAGTCTCTTTTTTATATGATGTCTTGGGGCAATGGTGGCAAGATTCTAAAGAAAATTTGCATAGTCTGCTAAAAAATCAAGGGAAGTCTAGGGAAAATTTGAAATGTCTTCATTGTTTAAAATTACGTCAGCAGTTATATTATTTAATTTCTGTTGCAAATACCTCAAAAGGTGATTTTTCTTCCCAAATACTAGCCTTAAAACAACAAATTCAGGAGGTGCAATATAGTAGAGCTAACATGTTACAGGTGCTTTTTCAATATGGCATGAAAAAGCATCCTTATGGTGATCCTTATGAAGCCTTTAAAAAAATATAAAAATAACACACATTTAGTTGAGCTTTTAAATCAGGAAGGACAACTTGTGCAGGATCCAAGGGGCCTTCATGATGTTATAAAGACATTTTTACTCTCTCATACACCGACGGTGCCTCCTAGTGTGGAAGATATGAGGAAGTTTTTGCATAAGATAAAACTTCCGGATATTAAATTTAATAAATCACTGTTAATTAGCCCTGTTACACGTGCAGAAATTATAACTGCTATCAAATCTCAAAAATTAGGAACTTCACCCGGGATTGATGGACTAACTTCTGAACTTTATAAAGCCTTCCCTTCTGAATTTTCTGAATGTTTAGAACTTGTATTTAATTTTTTTTTAACCTCTGTGGAATTTCCAGTTTTGTTCTCTGAAGGGTTATTAGTTTTTCTTTATAAATCTGTGGATAAAGAACTCCTAGAGAATTGGAGACCAATTACGATTTTTAATTCTGATTACAAACTTTTGGCAGGAATTCTGAATACTCGGCTTAAACATTTTGCTGTTACTGTGCTTTCCCCTTCTCAATATTGTGGGCTTTCAGGAAAAAAAATTCAACATGCTCATATAATTATCCGAGATTTGATAGAACATTCTAGTTCGTATAAACATGCCAGATGTATTATTTCAGTAGACCAAATGAAGACCTTCAATCGGGTTTATCACCCATTTTTATTTATGACTTTAGAACAGTATGGGGTTCCAGAAGTTTTATTAAATTGGGTAAAATCATTCTATAATAATGCTATTATTCACCCAATCATACAGAAAGAAATTGGGGATGGGTTCCATGTTCCCACTGGGGTGCGCCAAGGATGTCCCTTAAGCCCTTTATTATATTCTTTTATAATAGATACATTAATTCAATCACTTTCACATTATCCAAAATGGAAGGGGGTCTTAGGACCTCCCTTTTTGGAAGAACTACATGTACAGGCTTATGCTGATGATCTGTGTGTGTTTTTTTCCAACTATAAACATGTGGCTTTATTTTTGGATTTCATCAGTTCTTATTCTTTTGTTTTCAATTCAAAAATTAATACAAAAAAGGCCATGGTTTGTTTATTGGGGTCGGCCATCTGTCAGAAATTATTATTCAGGGACTCAGAATCTCATCAGAGCCTATAAAAATTTTAGGATTATTATATGGGCCTCAGAATCTTCCAGAGTTGGATTGAAAAAATGCACTAGCCTCTATAGATGGCAAAATTCAAATTTGGAAACATTGGAAATTGTCAAAATTGAAACATGTACAAGTAATTAAACAGTTTTTAATTCCAGGCTTATTATACACTGCAATTATATTTCCATTGCCAATAAGGCTAGAAACCAGGATTTACAGTTTATTTTTCCAGATGGTATGGGGTAATAGACTTAACCCTATAAAAAGGCAATACACATAACTTGCAAAAGAAAAAGGGGGATTAGGGATGGTGTATCCAGTTATTTTTTTTCATACATTATTTATAGCACAAAACATTAGGGTTGGGTTGTTGCCATCTACATCTAGATATGGGTTATTAATAAAACATGTATTGGCTCATTATTATTCTGCTTGGCTAACAAGTCATCCAAAGCCTCTTCAGAAATTATTGATACCACAATATTTTCTGCCAATAGCAAAAAAAGCTCTTTAAATGGGGTTTACTGGCCCAGGTAGTAAAGGACAATAAAGGACCACAGTTATATGATACACTAATGTTACTACTACATCCAGTTGAACCAGCTTTTAAAAACTGTCCTTCAATCCGAACTGTGGAAGTGCTCCAGCGATTAAATAATCCTAGACTGCCTGACTATATGTGGGAGATTGTATGGCTCACAGTCTATGGAAGGATTGGGGTTAGGGACAATGCAAAGCATAAAGCTTTGAATGAAAGAACTTGTCCTTTTTTAGAGTGCATGGCTCAGGAAGAAACAGTGGAGCATTTTTTATTTGTTTGTACATATGCCAGTTCTCTTTGGAAGTTCCTAGCTTTCAAATGGAATATGAGATGGTTATTGTATTTGGATTATGACACACTGGTTTTGGGTCACTCTCCTCAGTTAGGGAAGACTTATAATTTAGAGACTTTGCAAATTGTTTGCTGTTGTTTAACATATTATTTATGGCAGGCTAGATGCCAATGGGTTTTGTATCAAAAACTGATGTCTTATGATACAGTAGGATTATTGATTCAAGGGGCCATGGAAATAATTTTCCTTAAAGATTTAGGGTTTTCAACCACTAGGAAGGTGAATAACTGGTGGAGAGGATTCACAAGGTTTATAAAATATAAATAGGAAAAGGTAGTATTAAATATATTTATTCTTAGGGGGAGAGGTGAGTTTATAAGGGTATGATTATGCTCTCATTTGTTATGTATGCCTATAATACTTATTTTGATTATGTTAGTCTTTTCTGTATGACTATAATACTTATTTTTTTTTTTATTATTTTTTCCTTTAATTCAGGCATGCGTGTATGTGATATAACATTATTGTAATCATTTGCTTTTGATGTTATATTAATAAAAAATTCCCCTACTCTTTTCGAGAAGTGCCATGGGATCTTTAACATCCACCTGAACTACCACCAGAACAGGCAGATGGGACCTCGGTTTAACATCTCATCTGAAAGACGGCACCTCAGCAGTGCAGCAACCCCCTCATGCTGCACTGCAGTGTCAGTATTGGGATATTAACCTGTGTGTGCCTGGAACTCACAGCCTTCTGATCTCCCGGCCTCAGAGGCGAGTGTGCTACCTGCTGAGCCACTGACACTGGACTTGGTAGTCAGATACTTCCACAACAGAGCTAGCTTCCTGGATATTTGTGTAACCCCTTGCTCCTCCTGCATACTCGCATACCTTTTAGAAATAACATTTGTTTCTGTACTTTAGCTCAGTTCAAATTTATACAGGCAGCCGTTACTCCCAGTCTGTGAGGTAACACATCCATCGGCTACCCTCCTCCCTCCCTCCCTAGGGGTTTCAATCTTGCATTGTCTCGGGGGGCACCAGCAATCTGACTAGGCAGTAAAACTTTTCCAAGCAGGGTAATTGTACATTACCTTTGAAATGTAGATGTAGGATTCATTCTCTGATGCCGTGGATTCAGTTGAGGTGCTGACTGATGGTATCTTTCCTCCCATACACACTGGTGGGAACTGTCCCTGGCTTCATTTGTCTGGAAAACATTAGTTTGGAAACACACAGCAACAAGCCTTTGCTTTGGACAGCAAAGATTCGGCCCCAGGTGGGAGATAGGTTGCAATCAGGCACCAGTTTATTTAATGTCAAAGGCTCAAGTCACAAACCACTCCATAGAGGAAACAGGGAGAATATTTACAGTTCATTGTACATTTACAACTATGGCAGACAGCCATGGCACAACACTTTGGGGACCGTGGTATTAAACCTGAATCCAAACACCCACAACTTCTCCCTTGGTGAGCCGTAAGTGTTCCCTGTATTTCTAGCACTTGGCGGTGCTCCGAAATAGGCAGTCCCTTTATGTTAACTTCTTCTCCCCACCAGTGGGAGCAGGGCAACAACTATACCTCAGGCAATGGTTACCCTCCTCTGCAGGGCTCAGGTGTTACATCAGGTTTGATCCTTTCTCCTGTAGCTACCCGCCCTGCCAATCCACGGGCAGGGTTCATGCAGCGCGGCAGCTACCTTCACACAGGGCACAGCTTCCTCCAAAATCCTCCCCACAGCAGCTCCATCAACCTTCTTCCAGTGGACATGACTGGCAGAGGGCTGTATTCCCACCACAGCCCCTCTGAAAATCTGCTGTCATCTTCAGTCTTCATTTCCTTAATGGCAGCCACTCCTCATGAATTTTCTTCACATGGAGCCAAACGGGCTCTAAACCAGCTTTCCTCTGCTCATTGCTGCTGCATAGTGCATCTGCTTCCCCCACCGATGGGCTGTGGGGTACTCTGTTACTGCTGTGGGGGCTGGGGGGCAATCTCTCCAACCCAGCCCAGGGCCTACCTGGCCCCAACTGGAGGCCCTCCCCACAGGGCCTGGGAGCTGGCTACAACTGCTCCCTTCTCCTTGGTGACTCCCTCTCAGTCTCCCTCAACTGCACACTGTATGCCAGTCGGCACTTGAAAATTCCCTCATGCTGCTCAAGCCCTGCCCTCTGGCTGACCTGACAGTGCAAAGTCAGACTCCCGATGCCAACAGGGCATCACCTGGTAACCCCCCCTCAATCAGCACAGGGGTTACATTTGATACATAATCACACTTCTAATACATATTAATATATACTGCTGCTGGTGACACTACAGTTCCTCCTTATAATGCACTTAGGGCACAGAAACCCAGGGGCAGAGTACAAAATGGGTAGAGTGGTTCTGGTGACCACCAAGCAGGAAAGTGACTTGGGAGTAATCATATCAGATGACCTAAAAATGGCCAGACACTGCAGCAAGGCAGTGGGGAGGGCTAGTGGGATGCTGGGGTACATAGGAAGGGGTATCACCAGCAGAAAGAAGGAGGTGGTATTGCCTCTGTTGGATTGCTGGTAAGACCCCACCTAGAGTACTGTGTCCATTCTGGAGACCACATCTCCGGAAGGGCATAAAGAGAGTGGAGGTCCAGAAGAGGGCAACTAAAATTGTGCAGGGTCTACATCAAAAGCCCTACAAAGACAGACTAAAGGGCCTCAATATGTATACCCTGGAACAGAAGAGGGAGAGGGGAGATGTGATAGGTAGGATGTAAGTTTGCCATGGCAGTCATACACGTCATTGATTCCATGACGTTTGATCTTTATTCAGGACTTCCATGAATTTCACTAGTGTCATCAGAAAGTAGCAATGATGACAGTGCCACACAACATTTACTACTGTTTACTAATGATTTCATGAACAAACAATGTCATTAAAACCTCATCCATGACAAACTTACATCCCTAGTGATAGGAACCTTTAAATACCTCACGAGGGCAAATAAGGTACAGGAGGGAAGTATTTTTCAGAAGAAAAGGTGCTCAAGAACAAGTGGACTTGCTATTAAGCTGGAGGGGGATAGATTCAGGAGAGATGTGAGGAAGTATTTCTTCACAGAAAGAGTGAAGGATTACTGGAACAGCCTTCCAGCGAAGATGGTAGGGTGCAAAAACAGTGGTGGGGTTCAAGAATGTACGATAAGACAATGGAATCATAGTGGAAAGGAAGGGGGAGGGAGAAAGAGGTGTAGATTGTGCACAGTCTGCAGTAATAGTGTAGGTAGGGAGGAATGGGCAGACTGGATGGGCCAAGCGGTCCTTATCTGATGTCAAATTTTCTGTTTCTATGTTTCCTTATTAACAAGCAAAATCACAATTTACATCTGAGAAGAATGCATTTCTACCAGTTCTCATACATACTGCCAAACAAATATTTTGACAACATATGTCAAAAAATTAAAGTTTCCAAATTCTGTACAGGTCACATTTAGTAAATGTGAGTTTCTTTAAAAAAAAGAGGAAGAACTGTAGAAGAAAAATGCGCAACTGACCTGGCTGAGTCTAAACCAAACAGAATTATCTTGCCAAGCAACCAATGATGCTTTCTGTTTGCAAATGCTATTGGTGTAGAGTTAGGTAGCATCTTGCACTCGGAAATAACAGTTTAGAGTGTTATTTTGGCTGGAGTGCTCCATTCCATTCGAACTAGTATCAGTGAGTAGCAGGGCTGGAACATTCAAAAGAGGCACGATGATTTTACACAAGCTTGTTTTGTCTTTTCTCTGCATTTTACTTCACCGAAAGGATGCCTGTGGGGAAGGTAAGTTTATATTTACGTGTTCCTTTTGTATGATTTCTCAGCTTGGGCCATGGATGGTATAGAAGAGCAAATTAATATTTTTAATTAATTCATTTGAAATTTCTAACACTGTGATAAAGTACTGTGAGATGGCAGAAAGGAAATAATGTTAATCTTCTCCGCCCCTTCTGCTGTACAACAGTGAGTGCACCCCGGTTTGAGAACTGACATACATCCACGCTTAACTGCCAGATTACTAGCCCTACTCCATAATGATGTTTAACCCTTAATGCCATTCTTTCTCAGGAATTTATCTAATCCTGCTTCGTAAACACAAACATTACAGTTTACATAGCCTCAGTGGGTAGGCTATTCCACATGTTAAGTACTTTTCTGAAAAATAATGCTTTCTGATGTTTCCCTTTATGTGTTCCCTCTCTCAGTTTAGAGTTATGGCTTCTAGTTCTACTTGCACTCAGCTGTTGAAACAGTTGAGCATGTCCCACCCTGCCCATTGCTTTTAGTTTTTGAAACACCAGGCTCTTTCCCTCTTAGCCTTATAATAATTTAGTATATCCAGTCTTTCCTCAAAGCTCTTGCCCACTAGGCCTGGCATGCTGCTGCAGTAGTAGGGCTACTGTTTGCGACACCAGTGATCTTGGTTCGGGAATAAGCCCAAGACATTGGGGCAGCTGAGGAAGGGGGAGATTGAGCATCCCACAGGATCCTGTCTTACTCTCTCCTCCTCAGGGGAGGGAGGACTGCAGGCTCCACTGTGGTACAGCCCCCTAAGTGACCACAAGTAGTGGTATAGTCAGAGCAGAGGAAGGGTAGGAGGATGCCGGCTACGTTGGAGCATGGGCACGCTTAGCATGTGCACATGCTCCCTGGCACCTTGGATTCCAGGATATCCTTTGGGGAAGTAACATAATGGTGGAAAAGCCATAGAGCACACAGCATTATGCTGATCCCCCCTTGCACCCTGCTGACCTGACTAATCTCTCCACACACACACACACACACACACACACACACACACATTGGACAGATCCAATGGCAGGAGAATCAAGCCCCAGTCAACCCTCCTCCCAGAATGAAACCCACTACAGATACAGGAGCTGTACTGCATACCACCTTGGAGTTGAGGTAAGCACCCGAGAAGTCAAGAATGGGGATGGGGGGCAGGTAGTCTGATAATGGCCACACCAGTGAGAAGAGGGTGTAAACAATGTAAAACAAAGCTCTTGCCCACTAATTTGTTTATCAGTTTGGTGGTGCTGTGCTAGATCCTCAAACCCTTTTCAATATCTTTCCTATACTGATCAGAACTGGACATGGTATTCCTGGTGCAGTCTAACCAGGGAGAAGATGACCTCCCTTGAACTACTGCTTGCCTTCCCGGCTGAGTATCCTGACGCCGTGTCCACTGTCGTGAGGCTGCAGCAGCACATTGCCTGAGTGGCTTCAGAGTCTCCACAAGTACAACAATCTTTGTTTTTATTTTGTTTTTCAAAAGTTTTGTTGAGTTGCTTAAATGTATTGCATTAGAAGTATTATTCACAAAATCAAGCTAAGTACTTAAATTATAGCTTGTGTCAAAATATTTAGTTAATCATGGCAAACAATATAACCCCAGATCCTTTTTTTAGGCTGCTTAGCGTAAGCTAACTAGGCTTACTGGAATTGCAGCACTACTAGTCTGACAAGAAAGTTAATGAAAACAGGAAATGTGCACATTTTCTGATAAACTACTTTTGAGTGCACCTCTACCAAACCCTGTCTGCCCAAACATATCTCTATGAAATGAAACCATTGCATGATGCTTTTTGTGACACTAAACACTTTCAGAAGAGGACAAAGGGTACCAAATGGCCCATCCCCGGTGTGACTGGGGGAGGAACTGCAAGGCAATCCCACCTCTATTCTGAGCACAGAAAGAGAGGCAGGTAAAAAGATAGAGGGTTCGATGCACAAAAGCCTACATGCTGCATATGTACAACACGTAGGCATGCCTACAACTGAATGCCACCCAGAGGGGTCCAGCAGTCCCTTGGCGGCATTCACTACAGGTGTGCTAGCACATTGTGCACTGGATCCTCTGGCTGCTCATGCAGCCATGCACTACAGGTGGTCCAGAGGTGTGCCAGGGGGCATGCCCACACTCTACGCCATTCACCAAGGCATGGAATGTTGGGCAATGGGGGCACAGGATGCACCAGCAGGCATTTGGCTATATCCTGTTTGTCCCCCCCCCAGTGTAGCAGCAGGCACTGGTGAATACATGGTGCCCCCCTGCCATGCCGCCCCAGCCCTCTAGGTCAACAGTGAGGGCTGGGGGCAGCTGTTGGGGCAGTCGCCCATGTAATGTACCCTGAACCCATGTAACACGCTATAGGAATACCAGGAGAAGTATGCTCTACGAAATAAAAAATATAAGTATCTTTCTATAGCTGTCTTTTCAATCCAGTCTTTTGCAACAGCATTTTCTATGACCCAGAAGCTGATCCCCCTGAAGGTCAGACTGTGACCTTTCCCTTTTATCTATCTGCTCTCCTTTTATGTTCCTCTCTTTTACATTTAATTCACGTTTCCTTTCTATATTCCACCATGCCTATTTTAGCATACATTAGGAGTATCAGAAATAAAGAGTGATTTAAAGAGTTGTTAAAAAATATACATGTATTAGAGAGCAGAAAAGTTGAGCCCCCATGAAACTAACAGAGTCCAGCTGCAGAAAACAATAGAAATGCATGCTGGTTTGAATGTTCTGAATTGCAAATTAAATCCTGCTTTTACAAGTAAAGGTATCTCATTACTTACATGCAGGTCACATGCATTAACCTCCCTGTAGGTTTTGCCTGAATTAATACTAACATAGAAACAGCTACAGAAGAACAAAGTTAATGTTTTATTATACACTGTTAGCTCACATTTGAAGCAAATAGTTAGTTTGGTTCCCATGAGACACTTACAAAAGAGAAGGGGAGAGGGACATGAGCACTCAAAATGAGGGATAGTGTGGGAACTGACAGTTATAATGAGAGACACATTTTCAAACGTGTAGATACAAGCTCAGAACACTGTGGAAACCATTGTCTTTACTTGCACAAAGTTTATTTTTGATTTAACATGTTAGAATATTATGAATTTCTGCTTATAATTCTGATTGTTCAGCACATTCTGTGTGTGGGCAGCACCTTTTCTATGAGAGACACAAGAAGGACAGAGTAATTTTGAATGGTAAAATCAAGGACGTCCCTCACAATCAGGGACAGTTGAGAGATGTGCAAATAAGATCTGCCCCTCACAGAAACATATTTATAAATAAATATCATATCAGTTGTGATGGGGAAGATGTTTTAAGGTGTGCATATGTGTGATTTTACTGTTGTGCAAGTAATAAAGTTTCATATGTTTGCTTAAAGGGGTACTGTTAGCTTTGGCCCACGGTTTCTGGCAAAATCTCACCAGTGTGCCTTTGTGCAGATCTTTGCCAAACATATTCTCAGAACTGCTTCTGAATATAACAAAATTAATATTTCTTGACCTATTTTTGTATTTTTGCATAGCTTTCTATTTGAGTGGTCCGACCGTAACTCAGTCGCCACCGAAGCTTATATTCACAGCAAGCGCATCTTGAAATGAGCAGCACGAACCGGCAATTTTAGTATGCCCATTGTACATATCAGTTATCCTGTGCACCTTGATATATAAAACTGAGATTTCCATCTTTTAAACAAAACCAAGCATTGATAATACTAATAAATATATTTTAAAGCTGAAGCCGAAATCCCGTGGATTGGCAACAGTGGTAGGAGCATAAGATCCCGTGCATGCGCAGAAGCGTCCCACTATCGCGCATGCACGGGATTTTGGTCTTCAGCTTTAAAATATATTTATTAGTATTATCAATGCTTGGTTTTGTTTAAAGATGGAAATCTCAGTTTTATATACCAAGGTGCACATGATAAGCTGATTTGTACAATGGGCATACTAAAAAGTTGCAGTTCGTGCCAGTGCTCATTTCAGATGTGCACTCTTGCTGTGAATATGCTTCTGGTGGCGGCTGAGTTACGGTCAGACCACTCAAATAGAAAACTATGCAAAAAAACAAAAAGGGGGTAAGAAATATTAATTTTGTTATATTCAGAGGCAGTTCTGAGAACATGTTTGGCAAAGATCTTCATAAAGGCACACTGGTGAGATTTTGCCAGAAAACGAAGGCCATAGAAACATAGACTTTGACAGCAGATAAGGACCACTTGGCTCACCTAGTCTGCCCATTTTCCTACCTACAGGATAATCTGCAGATCCTAGTTAACCAACAGCCTATTTCTGCCTACCCCCAACAAAAATTGCCTTATATCTGTCACATGCATTCTTGAATTCTCCCACAATTTTAGACCTCACAACCTCCCCAGTAAGGCTGTTCCATGTGTCCACCACCCTTTCTGTGAAAAAAAAATACTTCTTCACATTGCCCCTGAACTGTCCCCCCCCCCTTCAAATTGTGTCCCCTTGTTCTTGCACATCTCTTTTTCTGAAAGATGCTACCCTCTTGGACTTTGTTGATTCCACTGAGGTACTTAAAAGTTTCTATCATGTCCCCCTTCTCCCTCCTTTCCTCAAGGGTATACATATTAAGCTCCTTTAGTCTCTCCTCGTATGGCTTCTCTTGCAGACCCTGCACCATTTTAGTTGCCCTCCTCTGGACTGCCTCCATCCTGTCTATGTCCTTGTGGAGATGGGGTCTCCAGAACTGGATGCAGTACTCCAGATGGGGTCTCACCAACTGTCTGTACAGAGGGATAACAACTTTCTGTTTTCTGCTGGTGATGCCTCTCCCTATACATCCCAGTATCCCCCCAAAGCTGACAGTGCCCCTTTAAGAAAATACCTTCATAAAAATGATAAAATGTACTAATGATGTTAATGAGGTACAACAAGGCAGATCACCTGACCACTGGGGGCAGGGGAGAGATCCACATCCTGAGCTCTGAGCTATGAGCTGGAGAAGGGAAGCTGAGTGAAACTCTCCAAGAGGAGAGTAAAGAGCAACCAAGAGAAAGATTTTTAGCCTTAAAGAACCAGACATACATTAAAGTAAGAAGGAAATCTGCTTTGTTGTCCTTTCAAGTAGCTTGTTTGCAAAAACACTTTATCCTGACAAGAACTAACAACCGCTTTGCCTTCTGTTTTACTTATTACAGTGTAAACTGCTTATTACAAGCACATCTGTGTAAGTAGATTTTCTTCATTATAGGGAGTGGGCGCTGTAACCAAAGCCAATTTTTTTTAGTAAAACAACATGCAGGGACTGTGCTAGCCATCTAGAGATAGCAGCAATGCGAGAAAATAGAAGGCGAAGGGAGGACGGAGTTCTTCCTGTAAGTAATGTTTGAAATTAGGGACAGACCCACCTCTTCTGATTTTATTCACAACCCAGCAAAGTAGTTTGGCACTGAAAGGCTACTTCCCTCCTGACACCCGATTGTACTGTAGACAGGACTGTGTTGGCTTATAATATACAAAAGAACAATTTGTAGCAAAACTTAAGTGTGAAAGGCATTGAACATCAAGCCATACATGGATTTATTCATTAGATTATTGTTGAGAAGTTACCCCCCGCCTGTCACCCGATCATATTGCAGCCAGGACAGATTAGCAGCTAGTTAGTGTTATGCCTGCATTCTATGTTGGGCAGATTAGCTGCTAATGTTAATTCTCTCTTCGGCAAAAACTTTGAATTCATTGTGCTCCACAGTACAGTAGCAGCTAATTTGCCCAAAATAGAATGCAGGCATAGATTGCTATAACCAGTGGTTTTAACATTAAATCCTATGGGCAAATGGAAAAGGGAATCTGCCTGGAAAAACTGACTGCCTGTTTAAACCGCAGGTGCTATAAATGACAGGAACTGTATTTAAATAAACATATGTATTAGGGCATTTGCACCTTATCACCTGTGTACTGCTATCTTTCATGCCCACAGCCCCATGACAACCCACTGCCACCATTCCAGACTCCCCTGCTCTGCATGCAGCAGGGGATCTGCTCGTGGACTTGTAAGGGCATCTCACCGGTGTCCACCAATCCACTACCCATGCACTAGTGCACTGGAGAGGGGGGCTATGGATTGGAGGCACACTGTGGCTGGTGATCATAAATTCCAGCCACCACACAACTGCCTGCAGGTGCAGAGCTGTGGATGCCGGTTGTGAATAGAGCTCAATGTGAGTGGTGCCCACAATAACAGAGACACAAATAAACAAAACCACTTTTGAAGAAATAAAGAAAATGCACTGCTGGTATAACTACCACAACCAAGACCGAACAACCCTCTTCACAGCCAGGACCAGTCAAACGTGCACTGAGACAATCAATTGGCACTACATGTCACACTGAGACCCACTCAGTGCTGTGTATCAAAATATCTGTGCTGCATCCAAGGCCTCGTCTAACAGAAAACAGACAAATGGGACATGCACTGAATGCATAATGAGATGCCGCCACATGACTGTAAACTGGCAATCAATGTATAAATTGCACATATAAATAAAGTAGCCAGTAATCAGTTCCAGGAGGAATGGGGGGTCTTTTGATTTGTGAACTACTGCAGTTTGAAGCTTCATTTTACAGGGCTTGCCTATGCACTGCATATCTGAGATGCGTAGACAGCCCTAAGCCAGAATGCCATGCAGCAGGGTCCCGAAGGATCCCCATCAGCATTCACTACAGGCATGCTGCTTTGCTGCACTGGATCAGCCACTAGGTGGCTCATGAGAGCAGAGGCATACAGATGGCTGGCAGTAGTGAATACTAGCAGGTGCATGCCTGTACATGGGTGCAGTGCTCAAGTGGTAGCTGCCCACTCGCATTCTCGCCTCATTAGTGCTAGGGGCCCTTGAGAATTTTCTCAAAAGCAACAGGTCAGCCTAACTCTAAAATGTGAAGAAATTCAGATTTTTCCTGGAAAAGACTGCACATTTCCTCTTTCACTGCTGCCTGACAGGAAAATGGATGATTCCCAAGGGCCGTTACTCCGCTGTGATAAGTGCTTTTCCAGTTATGTCAGTCTCCTGTGACCACTGATTTCATTTTATTTTTAAAGAAATGTAGGCTCCAATCCAATTTCCAGCCACCGATTCTCTCAGGCATTCCTCAAGGCACACCCAGTCCCCCCCATGCACCTTATCTGGGTGCCGGCCTCCATGGAGCCTTGGCTATGCTGCCCAGGCAGGGTTGGGCTGGGTTGATTTACCCCTGAATCTACATGTTTCATCATGCAGCTTACAGGCGGTGGCACAGAAAACAGATGTTCTGGGGGGGGGCCCATCATCTTGGTAGCTGAGGCCATTTTCTGTGCATTTCTTCCAACCTCAGGACATCAGCACATAAGGGTGCAATGCAGAGGCACGCTGGATGGATGCTCACCCAGCTGAAATCATTCCGCCCTCCCTGCCTAACACTGCGCTACAATCTGTGGTCACCTAGCTGACAAAACTGCAGTAAAGACAGTGACCTTCCCTTCACCTAGGAGGAGAGCCCCCTCTAGGATGCTCCATCCTCCTCCCCCTTGCTGGCTTTCAAAGACATGGGCTCATTCCCAAACCTGGGTCACCAGCGTCGTGAGCAGTAGCCCAACCACTGCGCCAGTGGGCAGTCTTACTGATTTTATTCTTGTGCTGAGCCCTGACTGTTCCAAACAATTAGGGCCTGCTGTTTGACTGAAATATCTGCTTGCACTATAGGAGCACTCTCCACTCTCCACTCCAAAAACAACTGGCTCCCTCCCTCTGCTAGGTCTTGCCCACCACCCTCTGATCCCTGCTCCAAAAGAACAATCCGCTCCTTTTCTCTGCTCAGTTTCACCCACTGTATTGTCCTCCCATCCCTTGCTTCAGGTCAGAACAACCCACTCCCTTGAGGGTGGGTTGCATGGTCTCAATGAAGTAATTGATAGTACTGGTAGTTCATCTGCAAGGGATATTTTAATACAGAGTGACTTTAACTTACACTGGTGTTCAGATCAGTAGCCCATATATGACAAGGTTTTAAAGCAGCTAAATTTAAATCGTCATTTCAGTTCAATTCACACCTGATTAAATGTCCAAAGCCACATCACGAGTCTTTGACTGGATTGTTACAAACAGGGAGGATTGGGCAGATGGGTCAGGGATTCTTACCGACTCCCTTAGTGACCATTCTCCCACTTTCTATGTCTGAGTTGTAAAGCACCATCATTACCTTTGGGGACTCCTCAAGGTTGGTCATCAGTGAACTTCTGACAGAGGTCAGTGGAATAGGCTGTTTCTACCTGGATGTAATCACCAACGTAAACTGTGCCCTCAGTTTTTTCTTACGGGAGCTGATAGCAATCCAGGATAAATTCATCCCCTAGACTTGGCATCATGTAAGAGGCAACTCTAATAGAAACATAGAAACATAGACATTGCTGGCAGATAATGACCAAGGATTCACTCAGTCTGCCCATAAAGAGTTTCCAACCTATCTTCCTGACATAATGTCTCAAACGGGTTTTCTACTCCTAACCCTCCCACCTTCCTAGCTCTTCCCCTTTCTGGAATTATCAGTCCTTTAACTCTATCTCAGGTATGTCTGAATAAACCCACTTATAGTCCCTTACCCTACCACTGGCAAATCTCTTCCATGGCTCTACCTCCCTCTCATTGAAGGAAAACTTCCTCATGTCCCTTCTGAAGTTTCCCCTGAGTAGCCTCCATTTGTATCCTCTCATGATTGCTTTACTGTTTCTGTTGAAAAGGTCTTCACAGTTCACTGAATTGATTCCCCACAGGAACTTGTATGTCTCTGTCATGTTGCTCATCTTTCTTCTGGCTTCCAATGAGGACAGGTTAGGGAGGACCTTAAACTGTTCCTCATGGGATCTGCCCTGCTGGCCAAAGATCATCTTGGTGACCCTTGCACAAACTCTACCCCTGTACTTTCTCTGGTGTGGACTCCAGAATGGGGCACAGTACTCCAGATGAGGCCTTACCAATGACCATTACATGGACAGTGTTACCTCTTTCCAGCTACTGTCAAATCCCTTCCCCATGCATCCCAGCATCGTTGATGACTTGCCATATGCTTTACTGCACTGGCCGAATTGTTTGAGGAAGTCACTGATGATGACTTACAGATCTCTTTCCTCAGATGTTGTGGTGAACCTACCCCCCCCCCAATTCAGTACTCTGTATGTGAGGTCATCTTCCCTAGGTGCATCACTTTGCACTTTTTGGCATTGAACCTCAACTACCATATTTGAAACCACTTCTCCAGCCTCTCCAGATCCCTCTTTAACGCCCTCACTCCATCCTCACTGTTTACCCTTCCTCACAGTGTTGTGTCATCTGCAAAGAGACACATCTTGCCCTTGATGCCCTTTCCTATTTCTCTGATGTGCATATTAGGCAGGACAGGTCCCAGAACTGACCCCTGTGGCACCCCACTTGTTTAATCCTGGTCCTCTGACTTGACTCTGTTCACTGCCACCCTTTGCCCCCTCATCAATTTACCCATCGGACCAATTCCCTCCCCACTCTCAGGTCTCATAGCTTCCTCAGCAGCCTACTGTTTGGCACTGAGTTAAAGGCTTTGTGGAAATTGAAGTAAATTAAATCTATTTCCTACCTTCAGTCAATGGCATTTGTGATCCAATCAAAGAATACAAGTAGGTTGGTCTGAAATGATCTCCTGTGGGAGCAGACATGGCCCCCTCTTCTGCCCTCTCCAAGTTCCGTGCCTGATTGCTTGTAGGGCTGTGTCCATGCTGCTATGTTGGTTGTGATGAGATTGTTATTGGCTGTTGTTCCATTCGTGGTATTCATAGTTGACATTTCGGCAGTAAGGTGGTTTTTCTGTCGCATGTGCTGATCTGCAACATGTTTGAATAAACCCACTTCAGCACGTGTGACAGAAAAGAAAATGCCCCCACCCCACCCCCAGACTATAATGTGGAAATGTCAACAGTGGATGCCACAGTGGGGGAGCAGCAGCCAATGGATCCCACCCAGCCAACAGTGCCATTGCCAGATATGCAGATCTCTGCCCCATCCCTTATGTGCCCTCTGTGGTGTCATCTGCATCTGTCAGTTACTCCCCTGGCCCCTGTGGATGGCAACACCTGTGTGGTCAAAACATGGATTATAACAAGCCTATTAAGAGTTGATCCCTTTTGTCTTCGCTCATACATAATCAATTTAAGTACATTTGTATCCACTTGGATCTCTCTCTCACCATGTCGGAGCTCATACCTTATGTATGCAAGGTTATCCACCAGGAGTTATGTAATATGTAAAAAGTAAAACATGGTCTTGCCCCCTAAACAAGACTGAACATTGCTAGAGGAATTCTGTATCCCCACTTAGACTGTGACTCACAAATATTTTATAATACACACTTACCCATGCATTATTCTCTATATAATTACTGACCTTTATTTTTTCTATAGAGAAAGCCAGCTATAATTTGCCGTTATAACCAGCTGGTTATAATGGCAAACACATGCCAGCTTTCTCTAGAAGTGCGAGCCATCAACAACCGTAAAGCAAAACTCATTTTATCTGAAACTCACAGTCTGTCAGCTGGCTTCGTCCTCTCGCTGCTTGAAATCAAGACCCTATGTCCTCTATAACACAGACAAGGAAGACTAACAAGATAAGTTAAACTAACGTAGAAACTTTTTACATGATCCCTAACACACACTAAAAAAATCTCTTTCTCCCCACAGGCATCGCAAGCTGTTTAAGCAGCTCACTAGTAACGGCATAACCATGGCAACCGGAGCCCTCACTTCGCAACAGAAAAATGAGTAAAAACCTGAAAACTTAAAAGACTCTTACAAAGTGTTTGAGTGTTATTCGTTCAGCACTGTTTACAGTTTCAACAATAAGTGTTAGTTATGACAAAACACGCGGTTACTGAGTGAAGTTACAAAACGGACCTCACTGTTTCAAGTACTGTAAGTTAACACACTTTCAAAGACTAAAAAAAAAGAAATGTAATGAAATCATTCAGTTAAAATCTATTTTACTGTTACAAAATCCTGCAATAAAATGCAGTTAATGAATCAGAGCACTGCAGTCATCTACTCTTTTGCAAAATGGCACAGTTTGTCAAATAAACTTCCTATTGGGCAAATAAATGAAGGTCAGCAATTATATAAAAGGTTTGGGAAGGTGGTTCAGACTCAAATTTCACACACACCCTCAGTGAGGGATGCCTTAATAAACTCTGAGGGTGAAGCATCCCACACCTCGGGTGTGTGTAAAAGTCTCTTTATAACCACCTCCCCATACATTATTCTCTATATAATACACCTGTTACTGACCTGAGCAGACTCAGTGTTGTTTATAACTGCATCTGCCACTTTCCTTTCCTAGCTAATTACAGTCTACACTACTGCCAACTTTAAACTAATCTGGAGTGGCTTTTTCCAACAAGTCACAAAGTTTTCTCTCTATACTGTCTTATTAACAAATCCAAAATAACCTCTGGTTACTCACCACTATCAAAACTACTGTCTCTGGCCCTGTCCTGAGGGCTGAGGTGCTGGACACCTTACCTCATTCCATGCCGGCGACCCGTGTTTGGGAATGAGCATGGGCCACCAGGGGTTGGCAGGGGGTGGAGAAGGATTGAGAGTCTGATGGACTGCTTTCCTTCTCTGGGAAGGGGGTATCACTAGTTGGTGCCCAGTCACCCCTTGGCAGAGTCTGGGAGACAGGGCACCAGAGTGACAGCCTGGGGAGGAGTTTGGGCAGACACCTGGAGGGAGCATGGGTGGACGCACACGCGCTTCCCTCTGCTTGCATCATTGCATGCCCTAGATGCCAGGGGACAAGAAAAACAGTGAAAATGGTACCTCTCGAGCGGCTTGATGGCAGTCCGTGTGTGTTCGCTGGACTTATGCAGGGCACCCAAAACTGAATCCATGTTGGGTGGGGAGTTGGCGGCTCCCTGCCTCGCCGCTGTGGGGGGTAAGCCGCAGTTACTGGGAGCTGACGTGTGGCTGTGGTAGGGCAGATGGCGGTCGGATCCCTAGTAGGATGCGAAGGACATGGAAGCAGAAAGGTGGCCAAGAAAGAAAAAAAGTGACAACAAAAATAAAAAAAAAAATTAAAAAAATCTACTGTCACCCAAACCTTGTGCTAGAAGTGATCCAATCATTACCTCCTCACTGTAGTGCTGTCTCTTCAACTGTGGGGCATTCAGCTTTTTTTCACCTTACCCTAAAACTCTGGAATGGTCTACCTAAGACACTGCTTGACACTGCCAATCACTCATTCTTTAGAAACAAACTTAAGATTTATCTAAAGGATAAATAATCTTGTCCTGTTTATAATTGTACTCAGAACTGAAGATTATTTCCTTTTTTCTCGTAGAGCTTTTTCCTCCCCCGACCGTGCTTGCTGCAGTGACATACCCTTGCCAGGCTTATGGTTCTTGTTCCCTCTAATCTCCCCCCACCTGGTGCCAATTTCCCCCGGGCTTCCCCTCCATGGCAGTTCGTTTCTGGACTAGTATCTGGTGGCAGCCTGATGACTGGAATTCTAAGGGCTGCAGGACCCAGACCATCATGAAGATGGTGTATGGGCTCCCATTTCTTTCCCCTGTTCAATTCCCCCCCTTCCCTGGCATGGGCAGTGCCATCTAATGGCATCAGTGACATCCTGCAGCACGAGTAAGCTCCTTTGGCACTTAGTAGGGGCCTCTCCATCACTAGTTGCCCAGTGTCAAGCCTTCTTGACCACAGTGCACTGCCAAGTGGCAGCTGCTGTGGTCTGGCCTGCCTCTCAATGCAGCATCCCAAGCTTGCTTCTGAACTTGGGTCACCTGCACAGTAGCAGGATACGCTACTACTGGGCCGTCAGACCAGCCCTGAATATCTGTTCTTGATCTGTAAAGCTGATTTCAGTGACTTATGTCAGGCAGTAAAGCACTGTGGTTTAGGGCTCAGAGCTGCAAACCTGGAACCCTGGATTTGAATCCCACAGCCCCCATTGTATACTGTGTGACCCTGAGCAAGTCACTTAACTTCCTTGTGCTCCAAGGTCACACCTGGAAACAAGCTTTGGCTTAGTGTGCCTTTCCTGGTTAAACGATTTCCCCTCCCCCTTATATAATCTGTATCCTAACTATGTAGTCGGTAGTGTATGCATATCTCATCATGTAGCTCACTGTTACTTCTGGCCTGGGTTGATCCTGTAGGCACCGGGTCAATAAGTTGAATGGAAAATCATGCTGCAATAACCTTGCATGGAAAGCGCACATGTGATTAGAGCGACACTGGTATAATAGCGGAAAGGAAGTATCGCTACCCCTGTCGCTCTATGTGTAAATAAGGAAGTGCTCAATACCTGTGTGCTGGGCTGCTTGGTTGAACTTTTGCATTATTATTTTTTTTTGCAACTTATACTTTTTCCTGTCCTGGAGTTTCACCCCATCCTCAAATCCACACCCCTCAGATTTTATTATATAGAGTCCAGGGTGTGTGGGGACGAAGCCCTCCCCCCCCCCATTTAAAATGACATTCTCATTGTTTTCAATGGACTGTGCACTCTTCTTGTATGCGACGTTGTTTCTGACCCTATTTCATTCGGTGTTGTTGTGCTTGCAGGGTCTGTTGCTGAGCAGTTTTTGTTGGTAAAAATATTACCCTGAGCCATCCTATAAATGGGACATTTAGCCCAGTTCACTTGCTCAGTTAATAAATAAATAATAATTACACATCCTGTGTGATCTGATGAGATAATAATTTTGTATGTGTGTTTGTGCGTGTGTTCATCTCTAAGATCAGATTTCTGAAAACTGTTGAGTCTGATCACAGTTGATAATACTGCCTGTATTGTTCATTACTAATGATGGATGGCACAAAAGCAAACCACTATGCACACCCAACCCCCTGCTTTTGAGAGACTGTTAATGGTAAATACAGCAGTGGATGTGAAAGTCAGCTGAACTGGAGTCTTCATATCCTGATGTGGCCTGATCCTATCATGGAACCCCAGAAAGGGCATTGTCCTAGAAAAAACAAAACAAAAAACTGTTACTCCTGTTCCGTGTCTGCAGAAAAAGTCATGTGAGAATAGATCCCAAAGAATGTAAGAAATAATGATTCAGTAGACTGTTGTGTATTGCAGTCTGCAGATACTTAGATCTTAAAGAATACTCATGATGTGAATGTTAATTGCAAGGCTTTAGTTTCTTTTGGGGGAGCTTTGGAAACCCTCACTAAGTATGGGGTGCAAGAAAACATAATGAGGTGTGTGGGAGTGTGTGTGTGTGTGTGTTGGAGCACTTGTCTAGGTAAGTGTAATGGGGCAGCTGAGTATCTGTTGTAGCAAGCAGGACTTGCGGTTGTACACTATTTGCAGGTGTCCCTTAGGATCGGGAGATCATTACCATTTGGAGAATAGCTGCTGAGGTAGTAAAGGCCATTCACCCATTGCATCCTATACATCAGTGGGTACTGTTCAGTGGAAAAGGTGTTTTTTTTGTGTCTGTGATAGCAAGTCAGCAAATGATATTGCTTGCCTGTCCAGATGTTAGTGGTCAAACACAGGCTGCATGGCCACTAGCATGCTGGACTGTGAAAAGTCACAGAGGTCAGCACATGGCACCAGAGGTGCTACTGTTGAAGTTGTTCTCTGACACTACTTGCCCAGTATCTTAAGGACAGGACCCAGAGGGTTGTGATGGGGGAATACTCCTTGCACCTAGTGGTGGCTCTGTCCGATGGGGTACCCCAATATTCAGTCTTGTCACCTATGTTGTTCAGAGCGTACATGCTCCCCTTGGGTGACAGCATTAGAAGGTATAGGCTTGGGTTTCATTGTTATGTCACTGATACCCAGCTCTACCTGTCCTTTGCACCTGGGAAACAGGATGCAGTTGATGTACTTAATAAATGCTTGCCAAGATCCAGTTCTGGATGTCATCAAGCTGGTTGAGACTGAACCCTGAGAAAACTGAGGTACTAGTGATGGAGCCAGGTCAAAGGGCAAGAGTGGAGGCTTCTGAGGGGGAGATGGCTTTGACTTGGCCTCTCTAGGTTATTAGCCTCCACCAAGGTGAAAAATCTGGGAATCATCCTGGACAATAAGCTAACACTGGAGGTTCATGTGGCAGTGGTTGTCCAGAATGGCTTTTATCATTCATGAAATATCAACTGGATAAAGTCCCTTGTCCCACCTGATGATTTGGCCACACTGATACACGCGTTCATGACCTCAAGGCTTGACTACTGCAATGCTCTGTACCCTGGAGCTACTGCAGAATGCTGTGGCCCGGCTACTGATGGGCCTTTTGTGGTCCTGTCATGTGTCACTGGTACTGCATGAACTGCACCGGTTGCTGGTGAAGTAATGTATCTCCTTTAAAGTGGTTCTCCTGACTTATAAGGCCTGCACAAGCTGGGCCTGGGTTACTTGTCAGAACTCCTGCATCCTCACATTCCTAATCACCATCTCCCCTTCACTAAGGAAGCCCTCCTAGTAGTCCTGAGGGCCAGATTGAAATCGTTCAGGGACCGGGCATTTGAAGTGGCAGCCCTGATCCTTTAGAACTCCTTGACTAGGACTTTGAGGGAGGCCCCCTCAGTGGAGGCCTTTAAACAGGATCTGAAAACTTTTTTGTTTATGCAAGCATTTGGGGATTAAATAAATATATCTGCTATAAATATTTAAATACTTATTTATGTACGTTTTAATTGTATTGAATGGAGTTGAGAGTGTTCAGTATTTATATATTTTTGTATTTTATTATTTTTATTTTTGTAATGGCACCCTTGGCCTCCAGGGAAGGGTGCCACAAACAAACAAAAAAACCTCCTCCTCCTCCTCCTCCTCTATCTTGATAGCCATGCCAACATGTAAATGTACAACTCCTCACCAGTCTTCCCAGGTGATCTAGTGGCCCTGAAATCCTGTGAAATGGTTGTCCATACTTCTCATGTTCAATGGATACCCTCCCTACCTCCTTTCCCCTCTGTTGCTTGTTGTTCTGTGCACCATCTAACCTTTCCCTCTGCCAGAACAAATGTTCCAGCTCACAAGCTGTAGCCCTCTGGCATAGCAAGGGTTAATGTATCTTGCGACCTAGAGATGAGGGTGCCGGAGAGCCACTGAACATAGTCCAGCACCTCTGTGCTTTAGTGCCTTAGTACATAATAACCTCTCCCTTTCTGTGTGCTGACACACTGACCTGTGCACGAGAAAATACTTGTGACCACTTTATGTATAGCACAAAAGGGCACAATGACAAAAATGTACAGCAGAGTAGTTCCAAATTTACCCTTTCCTCTTGACTTAATTTGTGTGTCTGCATGTAACCCTGATTGCTTGGAGATATCCCCATAGAGATTACAAAGAAGAACGTATGTATAAAATTATACAGCTCCAGTCCTTTAAATCCTTGGACCTTACCCCAATCAGCTCTGCACTCACTTCCACCGACTGGGCCACCCTCTCCACTGCCATTTCTGTTGACCAGGCACTTGACTATTTTAAGGATAAATTCATTGCCACCTGGAATGTCTTTGCTCCTTTCAGATGGACCAGAGTTCATGGGCTTCACCTCCCGTAGATCACCCCCGAACTACTGGCCTGCTTCAGGGAGCATGATCGAGCTTGGAGAAAACACAAATCTACTAAACATCCAAATGACTACGCCAAGTACAGAATGCTACACAATTCATGTACTAAAACTACTAGACTGGCCAAGTCTGATTATTTCAACTCCTCATTCCTGGCTAACACTAACTCTCCATCTAAATTCTGGAGGGTAGTTCATGCCCTGTTCTCTCCCCCTTCCCCCTCCCCCTCCAGTTCTCATAGTAAATAACTCCCTAGTTTCTGACCCTGGCTAAAGTGGCCAATTAATTTAATGCCTACTACACCTCGTGCGCCACGTCTCTTCTAAATTCCCTGTCCCTATTGCCTCCTACGAACTTCAGCCCTTCGCCTCAGCCAGTGTCTACCCTTCCCCCATTTTCCTTTTCTACTATCTCCCTGATGAAGCTCTTAATGCTGTCCTATCCCTCAATCCCTCTAAAGGCTCCTCACCAGATGAGCTCGATCCTAAACTTCTCTACCTTTCTGCTCCTGCAATTGCTTATTCTATCTTCTTAATCCTTAACCTGTCCTTTATTTCTGCCCAAGCAACCTCATCCTGGAAACATGCTGTAGTCCTTCCTCTCCCCAAGGGTGGTGACACATCCACTCCTGGCAACTAATGCACCATTTCCCTCCTTCCTACCGATGCCAAACTTCAAGAACATTTAGTTCTCTCAGTTATCACCATTCCTCTCTGATTCCTCCTTCTTCACCCCCTTCCAATCTGGTTTTTGGAAGAACCACTCAACAACCACCTCCCTCCTCAGGCTTACTGACTCCATCCTTTCAGGGATGGATGATGGCCTGATTACCTCGGCCATCTTTGTCAACCTAGCCAAAGCTTTCAACACTGTTTCTCATCCCCTGCTTCTTGATTCACTCTTCTCAGCTGGCCTTGCTCCATCAACTACCAACTGATTTAAATCCTACCTCATTGGCAGGACCCAGTTGGTGAGAATCCTTGATTCCATCTCCCCTCCAATCCCCATCAACACTGGTGTCCCTCAGGGCTCAGTGCTTGGTCCCCTACTCTTTTCCATTTTCCTTAATGATCTTCCCACAGCCTGCTCATCCTCTTCTATCCACATGTATGCTGATGATACTGTTTTGTACAGTTCCGGCAAAAACCCTGCTGCCGTACAAACCAGCTTACAGCATGACTGCAACCAAGTTCTGCTCTGGTTTGCTTCTCACCAGCTTTCTCTAAATGCTAAGAAGACAGTCTCAATGACCTTTGGCACCAGGCAGAGACTCTCTAGGCTCCCGGACCTACCCACCTTCCACACCCTTAATGGGACCATCTTGGAGGACACCTCCTCATTTCGATATCTGGGAGTTTGGCTGGACCAGCACCTCAACTTCTCTGTGCATATCGATGCTATCCTGAAGAAACTGTGCCCCAAGCTTGGTGATCTGTGCAGGAATCATAGTTGCATCCACTGACTATTTGAAATTGTCAGAAGATGATACTCCCCATCTTTGACTATTGCGACGTAGTCTATGGTGCTGCTCCCAAATCTTTCCTGACCAAGTTGGACATGCTCTTTAACTCCTTCTGCCACTTTGCTATTGACTCCCCTTCCCGTTCACACCACTGTGAACTCTATCGCTCTCTAACCTTCCTTCCACTATCTCACAGATGCATCTCTCACTGTGCCAAACTAACCTCCAAATTCTGGTTCGGGGGGGCTCCCCTCCTATCTCTCATCCTCTCTGTCCACTCTACCTCCCCCACCCACTCTCTAAGATCAAATGATGCCCGCACCTTGACAGTCCCTTGCCACTCCACCCTCATTGGTCAGACTGGTTTCGCCCATCGTTTCCCTAAAATCTGGAATTCCCTCTCCCAGAAATACGACACTCCTCCTCCAACTACTCCCTTACCTCTGCCCTACACAATTTCCTTTCTCTCAGCTGTTCCTGCTTTATCCCACCTTAATACCTGTCCCCAGTTTCTGCCTTCCTACTATGACCCCCCTGGCAGGGTTCTCAACATCCTGAAGGGTGAAATCAGGAAATGGCTACCCCTTCTTCTCATATTCAGTTCTTGCCTCTCCCCCTCTCTTCTCCACCTGCCCCTGTGGGTCACCAGTGTGCACAACCTAACCCCATCCTTTTTACTCCAACAGCACTTGCATACCACCTCGAACCTGCTCCTGGTACACTCATGCACTATAAATGGTTCTATAGGTTTTGTATGTTCATATGTTCTTTTGCATGATTTTGGACATGTATTGTAATTTACCCAATGTTCCTCTACTGTTTATTGTACAATACCTTGTGTTTCAACTGTTGTACAATCTTACAATGTTGTATTGTTGGTACTACCCACATACTATTGTAACTGATTATCCTTCACAACCCTGTGTAATCTCTCCCCCAGGTCGTACCATGAGATGAGCAACTTGTTGTTCAGTGTGCCCTCCTGGTGAAACATTTCAATAAATAAATAAATAAATAAATATTATGCCACATTACACATCTGAAGTAATACAGAGCATTACAGGGAGCATATGTGAATCACTGTGCGTATACTTCCAGTGACGCTTTGCATTAGTGAGAAATGTGAAATTTGGCATTTCTTTGAAATCTGGCTTTGTTGTTCATGCCTGTCCAGGGTAAACTGTTCTTTAATGCCTTTGTAATGAAGGTCATTGTTTTTAAATTGCTTTATAATTTTGGCTCGCCATAATGAAAACAATAAGATCACAAAGCAGGTTCCTTCCTTGCCCTTAGCCAAAACAACAGGAGTCCTATACACAATGGAAATGGTGCATGATGTTATGCAGGGGAACACTGAGCTTCTGTTATTGCTACCTATCAAAACTTCATAAACAAATGAGTGCCACTGTTTATTGGGGCATATTCACCACTGAGATGGCAACATGATTAACATCAGGAAATTGCTAATTCAGATATTAATGGTCTCACAAATGCTATGCTACTATTAACGGGCAAGACTATGACAGCACAGAGATTGTTCCATGGCATAGCACCAGGTGCACAGTGTTACTGCCGAAGTTCTCCCCATCCCACCTTTCACCTTACCTTGATGGTTGTTTGCTGGCCCTGATAATATGCATATACCTTCCTTTGTCGGTCTGGACCTGGAATTCCATGAATTGGTTTTCCACATACCTAACAACTGTGGATCACTCTCCTCAGCCCAGTTCCCTTCTGTTACTGTTGCCAGAAGCACTTCCTAACCGTTCCCCCTGATTACAAGGTTATGACACATGCAAAAACTACAACTCTCCTAGAGCTACCATGGCAGGGGTTGCTGCACCTTGTGACCAGGGTGCATGAGGATGCCAGGGAGCCAGCTGTGCAGTCACGAACATAGTCAAACTGTGACATCTGATGGGGTTGGCACATGACATGGCACTCAGCAGACGGAGCCATGCCATGGTATGTGTGTTAGGCACATGACACTATTGCCGAAGTTGCCCCCACTCTCTTCTCCCTGTACCTAGATGTCTGCTTAATGGGCATGCCAACATATATATGTACTGTACTGTTCCTCACTGATTTTCACATGTGGTTCTGTGGCCCTGAAATCTTGTGAATTGGTTGTCCACATCAATGGTATCCAGTGGATCATCCCCATCCTAGTTCCATTCCCTTCCATTACTTTTGTCCATGGTGCTGTGCACTGCCTAACCATTCCCTTGTCGGAATAAATATTCTGGCTCACAGGGCTGTAACCCCCGCAAGAACTGCTTTCAGCAATTCTGCCATGGCAAGGATCACTGAACCTTGTGACCCGGGGTTGTGGGCACTAGGGTTGTGGGCAGTGGAGGGAAAACAATGCATAACACAGCACCTTCATGCATATCACCACCCCCTTATTAATTCCTCCACACTTTATCTGTGTTGGAACACTGACCCATGCACTATGTTAGAAAAATATGTGCAACCCCTTTTCTATGTAGCAAAGTTGTGCAGTGCAGAAATGTCCCACAAAGTGGTTGCAAATTTACCCATCCTTCGCCTAACACTGCCTGCCCAAGGATATCCCCACTGAGACTGCATAAAAAGGCTTATATCCTATACAAAATTACATATATCTCCCCAACACATCATGGTCCAGATTTCAGAACCCTTGAAAATCCCACAGCTGCAGTAAAACCCTACACAAGAGGGTTGCCACTTGCGAAGCCGCAGTTTTTCCTGCAGCTGTGGTATTGTCAAAGGTGGAGCTGGTTTATGATTGGTCCCATGATTTCTAGCAGCTTGCAGCTGTTTTTTTCCACACAACTGTGGGAAAATTTTATGTCTAGTGGGATCAGGCGTAACATGTACCACAGCTGTGTCGTACTGAAAATACGAATCTCCGCAGCTGCAGAAATTTCTGACAGAAACTGCAGTTGTGGATGGGGACTTAATCCTACTTTGTTTTGAAAATCTGGCCCCATGTAAAGTATATGCAAATCACCATAATATGCAGTACTTCCTATGATGCTCTGTATTTGGTATTTCTTTGAAAATTGGCTTTGTTGCCAATGCTCTTCCAGGGTAAATCTTGCTTCAGTGCTTTTGCACTAAAGTTCTTTATTTTTAAACTGCTTTTTCTATTCTAGGCTCACTGTGACTTAAATAAGTGAGATTATGAGGCAGGTTCCTTCCACTCCCTGGGCTGCAATAAATGGAGACCCACACGCAGATGCATTGGTGGGCAATGTTATTCTGAGGAATGTAGAGCTCTTTTTACTGCCACTCAATTAAACCTTTCATTCACAAAAGGGTTTTGCTGTCTGTAGATGTATTCTTCTCTGTGGTAGTGGCACAGCTTTATGAATGCAGATTGCTTTCCAGATTTAAATGGTAGCACATAAGCTGTTTACCACTATCATAGTGGTTTATCACAGTGTAGGAGCTGCTCAATGGCATAGCACCAGGTACATGGACTAACTGCCGAAATTGTTCTCCCTTGCAATATATATATATATATATATATATATATATATATATCAGAGAACAACTCTAAACTCTAAAGCTAAGGAACCATCTTGTTGCAAATTCCACCTGTGACTGCTTTCACTAATCCCTTCACTCTTACAGGGGCTTGGTACTGTATACTCTCCTCCCAGGGCAACCCTTAGGTGGCCCACAGTTTTTCTGCTCTTAGTTCCTAATTTCCTTGGCTTTCCAAAGCTATTTTCCCCTAGTTATCCACTCCTCAATATATCTCCCTCCAATCCTCCCTATGTCTTTCCCCCAATTATCATCCCTAAAGTTCTCTGCCACCTGGACCTGTTTTCACAACTTGTAAATATATCCTCTTCCCCTTACCCCTTATGATGAAGCCTCTCTGGCTGATGTATTCCCCTCCCCTATGTAAGTCTTCCTATCTGTTATGTGTGCCTTAGCCTGTCTTACTTGTTTACCTTAACTACCACCCACTGTTTCTTCTAATTGTAGTTTTACATACATTGTACATTGCCAACTTGATGTCTTGTTACTTTACTTGACTAAGTTTGACATTGTATGTATCGTTTACTTCATATTTAATTCCAGCAATCACTTATGTTTACACTGTTTGTCTAACTCTGACATGGAACCTATGTAATGAGCTTGTTCTCAAAAGGTGTTAATCTGAGATCACAATAAAATTATATATATATTTCAAAAAAACTCCATTAATGCATCAGTTAGGGTTGATTCCACACCAACAAAAGTCTGGAAACTCGATGTCAGGATTACCGATCCTACCCCCCATGCCCCCCTACTATCCACAGATCAACATAACTTGTGCCTTGGGGTCATCATCCCTAACTTTCATCCCATTCCATGTGTAAACAAGCTGAGATGGTACAGTATAGGAGAATGGGGTGAGAGTTAGGCCCAATGACCCCAAGGCACACCTCAGTGTCTGTTGGTCTGTGAATGGTGGGTGGAGGGGGTAGGGTTGGTAACCCTAACATCAAATTTCTAGACTTTTGTTGATGTGGAATCAATCCTAACTGATGCATTAATGGAGTCTTTCACAATGAATTTCCCTTATTTTTGAGAAAATGAAATGTTACTCATATGGTATCCATGTTAATAAAGAGGGAACTAGAAGGAGAGCTTCAGTAACAGACAACTACTGTAATAGCAGTATAAGTGCAGTATAATATGAGGAGTGGTGCAATGCAGTGGATGCAGGACAGCTATATTCAGGCAGACCTTCTGGATGCTGAGGTGTTGCCCTCTCTCCAGGCATCTCTCGGGACTGTGGGATGATGTAGCCAGACTCAGAGTGGAAGTAAACTGGGTCAGGAGTACCTTCTCTCCTATCCAGAGACCACCCAGTCCAATGACACTGCCTCAAAGGATGCCAAGAACAAGGAGCACTTGGATGAGGGTGAGCTTGGGGAGGGTTATGGTGGTCAAGCAGAGGCACATCCTAAATCCTATTCCACTCCAGAACTCATATGCTGCACTGGAAAACAGGGACAACCTAACAGAGATACCCAGAGAAGTGGAAGGGAAGGATGTGGAGGTCAACCAAGGAGGTGACCTCAGTGGGGAGAACAGTGAACCCCAGAGGAGGAGGAAGCAAATCCTGGTGGAGTACTCTATCATAAGAGGGATCCAGCTAGAAACACACGAGGGGGAGGAGAGGGAGGTGAGGTGCCTAGCAGGTGCCGTGACATGGAGGGATGGGAGGAAGATCCTGGGGATCACCAGGAAGGCAAGATGGGAGGGTGAACTGGATGTCATTGTTCACCTAGGTACTACCCAGTCAACAAAAATGAAATAAATAAAAATAAATAAATAAATAATGATCTGGCAAACGGGGAGCCTTAAGGAAGTTCAGTAAGAGTTTAGAAAATTGGGGACTGGTCTCAAGCATGTAGCTACATCAATCACCTTCTCAGAAGTACTACCTGTGAGAGGTATGGCAGAGTATAAGGCACATGCACCAGGAACTTTAACATATGGTTGAAGAACTGGTGCTGTGAGGAAGGGTTTGGACTCATTGGTAACTGGGGACTCACCTGGAGAGATGGGGGCTTGCTCAAGCCTGATGGCCTGCATCCATCCTGGAGGGGAATCCAAGCACTCAATGAGAAGTTTAAATGCTACATGGACATGCATTTAAACTAGCCAATGGGGGTGACAGGCCATCAAGGAGGGTACCTAATTGACCACCACCATAGCTAGCAGTGGAACCAGTGAACAGGAGGAGGGGATAAATCTACAAAGCAGTGTGCAAAAGATGGAGATAGGCACCCAAGGGGTGGATAGGTGGAAAGGGGCAAAATTCAAGAGAAGGGCAGACAGCAGGGAGAACCAGGGATAAAGGACAACCAGAGAGGGTGCTGGAGTAGAACAGCTAAACAGTCCAGGGAGTTCACATAATGGAAAGCCATGTGTGTCAATGCCAGGAGCCTTAGCAATAAGATGGAGAATCTGTAGGCTGCCATGGTGTAGTCAGACCTGGACATTGTGACCATCACAGAGATGTGGTGTAATGATAACCACAACTGGGAGATGGCCATATCCAGCTTCAACATATTCAGAAGAGACAGGGCAGGCAGGAAGGGAGGAGGAGTGTCTCTTTATGTGAAAGATGGCATAAAAGACACAGAGATTCAGGAGGAACAAAATGGGGGAGAGATACTATGGCTTAAGCTGGAAAATAAAATAGAGCCAGCCATCTGCACAGGGGTAGTCTACAGCCCAGCACCCCAGGAGGAAGAGACAGATAGGGAGTTAATACTAGCCATCCAAAGAATGGCAGACAAGGGGGAGGTGGTGCTGGTTGGAGACTTCAGTATTCCAAACATGGACTGGAGCCTCCCAGCAGCAGCACCAACCAGGAGCAGATTTATCCTGCACTCCCTTCAAGGTGCCTTCCTTAAGCAACTGGTCATGGAACCAACTCGGCAGAAGGCAATGCAGGACCTCATGCTCACAAACGGAGACAATGTGATAGGGTAACAGTAGGGGAGCACCTGGGAAACATTGACCTCTGGTCACTGTGGTTTGAAATCACAGAAGGAGCAGAACCAAATCACCCAAAAATGTATCTTGGACTTTAGGAGAACAGACTTTGGGAAAATGGGGACATGCTTGAAGAGGAACTAAAGGGAATGGGGAGGGAATAGGGGGTGGAGAAATAGTGGGCAATATTTAAAATGGATTACAAGAGCAACAGAATTATGCATTAAGCAGGTTAGCAAGGGGGAAAGGAAGAGGAGGCCATTATGGTTTTCCAAGGAGGTAGCAGAGAAAGTGAAAGCCAAAAAGATCGCATTCAGGCAATACAAAAAGACACAGACAGAAAGGGATAGGACGAAGTACCAGGAGTAGCAAAGGTAGGCAGGGAGGTCAGTAAGGGAAGCAAAAGTTCAGGCAAAAGCGTGCATCACAAAATCAGTGGGTAGAGGAGACAAAACCTTTTACAGGTACATAAGGGAAAAAAGAAGGGCAAAGGGAGGGACAGTGAGACTAAAGTGGAAGAACGGGGGGCATGTGGAGGATGACAACAGTAAAGCTGACATACTGAACAGATATTTCTGCTCAGTCTTTACTGAGGAAGATGAAGGCAATGGGCCTGAGGGAGTACAAGAGGTGGGAATGGGACAGAAATGGACACAAGTCCCTTTACAGGGGAAAGGGTCCTAAGGAACTGGAAGGAATAAGAGTCGATGAAGCAATGAGGCCAGATGGGGTGCACCCCAGGGTCCTAAAGGAACTAAAAGAGGTGGTGGCTGAACCTCTCACAATCCTGTTTAGCCAGTCACTGGAAACAGGGGAGGTACCCAAAGACTGGAGGGCAGCATATGTAGTCTCCTTATACAAAAGCAGGAACAAAGAGAAAGTGGGGAACTACAGCCCAGTCAGCCTGACCTCGGTAGTGGGGAGGATCATGGAAGCACTGCTGAAGCAGAGATTGGTAGAACATTTGGTTGCCAGTGGACTACAGGACCCAAGGCAGCATGGTTTCACCGGGGGAGGTCATGCCAGACCAGCCTCATTGAATTTTTTGACTGGGTGACAAGGGAGGTGGATCAGGGGAGGGCAGTGGATGTGGCCTATCTGGACTTCAACAAGGCCTTTGACATTGTGCTACATGGAAGGCTATTAAACTGGGGAATATAGTAGGTAGGACAGTAGTGTGGTGGGTGGGTAATTGGCTGGGCAGCAGGACACAGAGGGTGGTGGAAATGGCTGTCACTCCACAGAGAGAAGAGTGACCAGTGGGATACCACAGGGATCAGTGCTGGGACTGGTCCTATTCAACATTTTCGTCAGTGACATTGCGTAGGACCTAGAAGGCAGAATTTCCCTGTTCACTGACAGCACAAAGCTCTATAACAGACTAGAGTGGACACACCAGAGGGTGAAGACAGAGTGAGGAGGGACCTGCAGAAGCTTGAAGAATGGTCAAGGGTTTGGCAGTTGAAATTCAATAAAAAGAAGTGCAAGATAATGCATATAAGGCACAAAAACCCAAGAACAACATATCAGTTGGAGGGTGAGGATATAACACGCACCAAGCAGGAAAAGGACCTTGGGGTTATCATCTCTGATAACCTCAAGGTAGGGAAACAGTGCGACAAGGCAGCAGGTAAAGCAAATAAGATGCAAATAAGACAACAATTGCCTTATCTCAGGCTGCAATTCTGAATTTACTGTATTTGTCCTTGGAGCCTAGCTTTCACACTGTATAGACCTCTGTACTGCTATTGTATACCGTAACTCCTATCTGAGCACTGGATGGCTCAGGATTCTATGTTGTTTGTTCTGACACCTGCAAATATATGAATACTGTTTGCTATTTGCTGTTTGGTATGTAACAAAAAACTTCTGTAACCTCCTGTCTATCATATTGCATTTGTGTTGCTGTCTATGTGTTGAATCCACTGGAACTGACATGGAGCCTTTGGAGATGAGTCCTTGACTCAAAGGGTTGTAATTCTGATGTGTATAAAAAAATAAATAAATAAAATAGGCAGGGGCATCACCAGCAGGAAAAGGGAGGTCATAATTCCACTATACAAGACACTAGTGAGGCCCCACCTGGAGTACACTGTACAGTTCTGGAGACCTTACCTATGTAAGGACATAGACAGGGTAGAGAAGGTTCAGAGGAGGGCAACAAAGATGGTACAGGGATTGCATCTCAAGTCCTATGAGGACAGGCTGAAGGACTTGAATATGTACTCCCTGGAGGAGAGGAGGGAGAGAGGGAATATGATAAAGACATACAAGTACCTTACAGGAAGGAACAGGGTGCAGGAATATACTATTTTCCAGCAAAAAAGATATTCCAGGACTAGAGGGCATGGGATGAAGTTGGAGGGAGGGTGATTCAGAGGAAACAAGAGGAAAAATTTCTTCACAGAAAGGGTGGTGGACAAATGGAACACCCTGCCAGAGGAAGTGGTGGGAGCTGAAACAATCACTGGATTTAAGAATGTATGGGATAGACATGAGGAAATTCTGGAGGTTAGGGGTAAGGGGCAATAGACTTCTAGAAAAATGCAAAAGGAACTTACAAGCTCAAATGGGCAGACTGGGTGGGCAATAGGCCCTTATCTGCCAACAGTGTCTATGTATTTATATAGCATATATTTTTTTCCCATAGGATATAGTGGGAAACTTTAAACTATAATAAAGGTTTGAATGGAGTAATATTTTTTTCACGAAACCATCAAAAGCCACTTCTTTGACCCAGTCTCCATATACCCTGAACATCTCAGACCAGATGGACAAACCATTTGGGTTGTGGAAACGTGCCTAGAATTCACAAAAGTTGAAAATTTTCCACACTTTCTGATGCTCTGCAGCTCTGGAACCACAAATCTGACTGGAATGAAAATTTCCAGATTCAGAGATCTATGGTACAACACTACACATGCTAAAGTTCATGCGAATTGGACATATGGTTGCAAAGTTATTACAGTGCAAAATTTAGGGTTTAACATAGATGTGGCTGTGAAACCCTAACTATACACTATCTATCTATCTATCTATCTATCTATCTATCTATCTATCTATCTATCTATCTATCTATCATTAGAGAATGGTCGTGCACCTATAGTTAGGGTTGAGTAGCATGTTTAATGTTAAACCTCAAATTTTGCACTCTAATAACTTTGCGACTGATCAATGGATTTGCACAGAATGTGGTATGCACTGTTCGTTGGGGTATATCTCTTGATGTGGCAAGTCTAGTTCTGGTTGGATGTGCAGATTCTGAGATCCAGACAGTGTAAAAAGTCATAAAGTCTTTTTTTTTTTCGCAGTTTTTTTCCTCATCACCCCTGTGCCCAGATGGTGTGGAATTTTGGTGTGATTTTTTTTATGGTAGAACCAGCTGGGGTAACAGAACAGGCATGCCAAGTTTTGTGAAAAAATATTGATCTGTTGCACAGTTTAACACTTTTTCATTTTCCATTGTTTTCAGTGGGAAGAGCACTTTTCAGGATAGAGGGATAAACATCGAAGAATAAATTTGCTCTTGTGAATAAGGATTCACTCTCATGAGACCATTCTTCTTTCATGAGAGCAAAGATCCTTTTTCATGAGGAAAAATTCATTTTTTTCGAGCTGCCATCTTGTTTTCATTTTTTTTTTTTAGATGTATAAACCCACAAAATTGTAATTAACCAGATACACCAACACATGTTTATTGTTCATCAGGAATCCCATAGATGGATTCTGAAGTAGTTTTATGACACAGCAATCTTGGAGGGTGTTTTTTTAACCATTTATTTCCTTTTTTGTGACTCACTTACTTCTTTTCTCGTGAGATGGTTCCTTTTTTGCAAGCCGATTCCATTTTTGCAAGCTGGCAAAAAAGGAATCAGCTCGCAAAAAAGAATCCTTTCTAATGAGCTTGTGAAAAGGAATCCTTTTTCTCCACCCTCCAGTCGCTGTGCACACTTTTTGTGCACATTAAAACAATGTTTTTGCCGACATTGGTGTGCCCAATCCTGATGTTGGAGGTAAAAACACCCTCCCACCAGTGTGGAGCACTGAAGAGCCCACTTCCAGTGTCCCAGAAAGAAGTCCCCAACCCCCTGCCTCTGTGGGACACTGGGGAGCCCACTTCTAGTGTCCCAAGATGCCTCCCGCCAATGTGGTACACTGGGTAGCCCACCCCCAGTGTCCTGAAGTATTTATATGTTTAAAAATGTTTCTGCCAAAATTGGGGTGCATAATCCCTGTGTTGGCACTAGAACCCAACCCCCTGCTAGTGTGGGAAACTGGGAAGCCCATTCCCAGTGTCCCCAGTTACGTTGTCCCCCATACTGTGGGACACTGGGGAGTCCACCCCCAGTGTCCCAAAATATGGCTGAAAGTGTACCTGTGAACAGAGAAAATAGTCCCCAGACATCATTTTGTTTTTTAAATCCTGAAAAAAAGAAAATGATCCCTCATCATTTCCCCAGTCACCCTGCCCCATCCCGACCTCCCACCACCACACACACACCCTTGCCCTTTACTTACCAATGGAGGTCATCGGGTGTCATCTTTTGTGGACTGGGACACATCTGCACTCTTCAAAGCTGACCCACTGTAAACTGAAGAATCAAGATGCATGCTGTTTAATGGCCTTCAACGGTGTTTTGAACAAATGTTGATATCTTGGTCATTTTAAGGTATTTTTTGACCACATTTTCAAGATGTTTTTTTGGGACTCCTCCTCATGAACACTGTCACTGTTATTTCATTACTTTGACCTGTAAGGAGATTTCACAGATGCTGTGCAGAATCACCTTTCAGGACAGAGTAACAAAATGACAGTGCCAGTGTTCATGAGGTGGGGTCCCATGAAGCCCATGTTGAAAATCTGGAGCAAAAATACCAAACAAATACCCAAGTTACATGCCCAGAGGGTCCTGCACTTCCACACCTATGTACATATGTGCATCTACAGCGTGACTGGAGTGCAGGTTCCAAAGGACCCTGCGCTCCAACAATGAAATGGGGATACTATTATACTATCTCAAAAAGTAAGGAAATTTATTGCAAAAACCTTTGTCAACGCATCAGTTAGCATTAAAGTGAAAAAAGTAGGGAAATGTGGTGTTAGAGTTTCAAACCCTAACATCACCCTCCCCCACACTCTGCACAGAGCAAGAGGTGTTGGGATGGCATTGGGGTTGTCAGCCCTTGCACTCACCCCATTCTCCTATACTGTACCCACCCAGCTTATTTTGTAATGCTGCCCCCCGATGCCTCTTGATCTGTGCAGGGTGGGGGGTGTTAGGGTTCGAAACCCTAATGCCACATTTCCCTACTTTTGTTGCCTAAGTGATGCATTAACAAAGCTTTTCACAATGAAGATATATATATATATATATACATATATATATATATATATATAAATATGGCAAGTCAAAACCTGAGCTCTGTTTGGCTCTAACACCCTGTCACCAATGTTGTTATTTCTTAACAACACTCATGGAAATAACAAGTGCCAATTCGGGGTGCCCCATAACTCAATGTATCATTGGGTACCCCAAATGTTCAAATTCACCTGCCACCATTTTCTTCTCTTGTTTACCAAGAGAAACACCCGTTCCACCACCACACACACACACTCACAAAATACTGCCAGAAAGTGAGCCACAATGGAAATTTTAAAATATTCAGCAGAAGAAAAAAGTTTCTTGCTAAATAAGTAACACACCTCTGACTGCAAGCATCGACAGCTGCCACATTGACAACTCCCCTGGTCCCACTCACAGTATTTCTGTCCACTACATTCCCACACAAATCTCCCAGCCGTTCTTCCGCAGTGCGCCCGCCCAACAACATCGCTCTGTTGCCAATTCACCAGAGGTCCTTTCTCTTTTCTTCAGTGTAGCCCTTGTCTAAATGAAGAAAACTAAAAGAAAGCATTGTAACTTTATGTAGAAGGCTTACTTTTCCTGCCTTCTCAGCTTGTCGCCTCGTCTGACAGGTGCCACTGCTCCTCACCCCCAACCTGAAATTAGAAAAGAAAAACTGACCAGGCAGAAAAGACATGATGAACCTCAAAAAATAATTAATAAATAAATAAAACAGTGGAAAAGAAACAATTGAATTCCCACGTCTGTCAGGAGCGAGGGGTGAAGAAACCATGACAACCTGGAGGAAACCAAAAGTAAACACTACAGAGGCTGTACCAGGACAAAAGTACCTAGTTAAAAAAGCAGCATTAAAATGCAAGCGGCGGAACTGTATTACTACAAAAATAAATGAAAAAGCTCATAGTTTAAATATCTAAAGAAAAATCTTTTTTTAAATATATAAAACAAAGTTTCTCATTTTCTAAGTGCAATAATACCCTCCAGGGTGGGCGTTATTGGATATAACAGACCTTCCAATGGCTATAAGGCCCTCAGCCTGTGGCATTGGGCCCCATTACACCCCTGTGCAGTCTGTTATATCCCAATAATGCCCACCCTGTTGGATATTATTGCTTACATAGATATACTACATATATAATTGGGGCACGATAGCCTGTTTAATGTTAAACTTCAAATTTTGCACTTTAATAACTTTGCAACCAATTAATGGATTTGCACAAAATGTGGTATGCACTGTCCTCTGGGTACATCTCTTGATGTGGCAAGTTTTGTTCCAGTAGTATGTGCAGATTCTGAGATACAGATAGTGAAAAAAGTAAAAAAGTCACCCTTTTTTGCAGTTTTTTCCTCGTCACCTTACACACAGATGGTGTGGAATTTTTGCATGATTTTGTTATGGTAGAAAGAACTTTGAAACAGAACTGCCAGCATTAGTTTGGTGCAAAAATATTAAACTGTTGAGAAGTTATTCTGTTTTTAAGTTCTCATTATTTCCTATGGGAAGTTCATTTTTCAGCATAGAGGTAAAAAGTTCGACAGAGGATTTGATCTTGGGAAAAAGGATTTAGCCTCATGAGAGCATTTTCTTTTTTGCAAGAACAAAATCCTTTTTCATGAGAAAAAATTCCTTTTTCACGAGTCACCATCTTTTCTGTTTTCCAAAAAAAAAGTTTAAAAGCACCCAAAATGAAGGTACTGTGCACAGAGACAACAACACATGTATCTTGTTCATCAGGACTCCCTTAGGTGGACTGTGAAGTTATTTGGTGAAAGAACAACCTTGCAATGACAGTTTTTTAACATTTTAATTCTTTTTCCGTGACTCACTTAGATCCTTTTTCACGAGCCAATTCCTTTTTCGTGAGCCAATTCTTTTTTTGTGAGCTCACAAAAAAAGATTTTGCAGGCTACTTTGATGCATAACTCAGCCATTGTTTGAGATTTTGACCCCAAATTTTCATCATGGCCTTTTGGGGACCCCACATCATGAACAATATGAATGTCATTTGTCAACTCCTGCCCAAAAGGTGATTTTGCAGTCACTTGGCAAATTAACCTTTCAGGCAGGATTTGCATAAGGACAGTCATAGTGTTCATGAGTTGGGGGTCCCCAAAAGGCCATGTTGAACATTTGGGGTCTAAATGTCAAAGAATGGCTGAGTTATAACCATTCATAGCAATTTCACTATGCATGCTTGTAATTTTGTAAATTTAAAATATTTTGACCCAAATTTGAAACATACTGTAGACTTGTTATTCCACCACCAAATGTATGTCACAACTGTCATTTTTTCAAATCCTGGCTGAAATGTGTTTTCACACATGCAGCACGGAAATGGCATTGCAGTTGCATAGAATTACGTTTCAGTGAGGATCTGAATATTTTCTGCACTGGGTACATTAGGTGGAGTAATAACATGGCGACACTAACAAGTTCATCACTGTTGGGCTGTACATGGAAGCCCAGGGCCCACAGCTAAGTACATATATGCATCTATGGAGGAGTGGGAGCCCAGGGCTCAGAGGGCCCTGTGCTCCCACAAGCAAGTTACATTATGATTATACAATGTAAAAAAGTAAGGAAATAAACTGCAAAAAAACTTAATTAATGCATCAGTTAGGGTTGCTGCAAGAAAAGTTGGGAAATGTGGCATTAGGGTTTCACCCTAACACCCCACCCCTACCCTGCACAGACCAAGAAGTATTGGGGGGGTATTGGGGTTGTCCACCAAGATGCTCACCCCATTCCATTATAAAATAAGCTGGGTATGTACAGTATAAGAAAATAAGGTGAGCATTAGGGTTGATTACCTGAGTGCCACCCCTGATGCCTCTTGGTCTGCACAGCGTTGGGTGGAGTGTTAGGGTGAAACCCTATTGCCACATTTCCCTGCTTTTGTTGCAGCACCCTAACTGATGCATTAATAAAATTTTTATTTATTTATTAAGTTTTTTAAATTCAATACCTTTGAGCTGGGAGCTCGTTTACAAATGTCAGCGATACACAGTAGAACATACATTTCAAAAAATTACTAAAAGGAACATTATACAATATATAACAGCTTTTAACACTCTGGCTGATGTAAACTTGAACAATTATTCCAATATGGATGGCATGCGAATTCAGACAGGTAGACAAAGAAGTTTAGTAAACATAGTAGACATTTTAGGGTGGCCATAAATTGACCTTTTCAGGGGAGGGGAAGAGGGGATATAGCATGTGGACTAGTGGTGGGGGGCAATAGGGGGTATATATGTTACACATACCAGTGTAGTTAGGGATGACCAACAGTTTCTATGTTCAACCCCCAAATTTTCACTTTAATAGATTTGGTGACACTGGATGAAATTTCCCCAAATTTGGCATGCACTGTATAGGAAGCAAGGTCTCAAAATGTGGAAAGCTTCCTAATGGCAGCTTGTGCGGTTTCTGAGATCTACATATTTCATTTTTACATTGATGACTAAATCTTTTCCTACACTTAATACTCATTTTATTTGCTTGCTCTTACAGCTTAGACTGAACAGATTTTTTTTTCTGAAAACTGTCAGGGTAAAAGCAGCTTGTGGAAAGGTAGTGCCTTTCGAAGGTTTCATGAAAAAATATTAAGTGGTTCCAGAGTTACAATGTTTTCTTCTGAGCATGCTCTGAAGGGTTTTGGGTAACTCTCTGATATGACCTGAAAAAATTGAAGTCACATGAGCTTTTCACTTTCTCACCACTTGCTTCTCACAATTCAAAAAAAATTGGGGGGAGGTCAAGACAGCCACCATCTTGTTTTTCCCCCCCGAACAAAAAAAAATGGAAAATGCATAAAAACATATAAAAAAAACATGTGGAGAGACATATTTTTCTGCTTTTGAAGATTGTATCTCTGTGAGGCACTGGCTTGGGGCTGTACCTTGTGCTTCAGATGGGAGGCTACAGGTTGGGAGAAAGGGTAAGCATTAGGGTTGAAAACCCCAAGGAAGACCCCACAACTGATTTGTGAAGACTCCAGAGACCCAAAACCCTAATGTTTATCTATGTTGCTGCTTTATTTATTTATTTATTTGAAAAGTTTCACCAGGAAAGACATACTGAGCTACATAGCTTGTTTCCAGATGCATCCTGGGGGAAAGAAGAAGAGGGGATACAATATAAATACAGGAACAAACATAATACATAAAGCAAGTCTGTGTATAACAATGAAGCCTTCTGATGTGAAACCTTTGTAAATGAGCTTCTAGCTCAAAGGCTGTATCCGAAGATTAAATAAATAAAAAGCAAAAATGACAACCATTTTAGTAATCATAACATAGTCATAAGCACATAACAAAAAGCTGCAACATAGATATATTTATGATGTAATACTTGGGGAAAGAGTGTGAGGACTTTGCCATAATAGGGGAATGGGGGAGAAGGATGGAGAGCAGATTATGCTACACCTCTCCAGGATGTAAACCCCACAAGCAGATTGGCAGAGGGATGTAGAATAAGGGATGGGTGGCCTGTGCCCCTCTAGAATGTAAAACCCCACAAGGGGATTGGCAGGGGGTAACAAATAAGGGATGGACTGGGCCTGCACCCATCCAGAATGAAAATCCTGCAAGGTGATTAGCAAGGGGGAGTAAATAGAGGAAGGAACTGATGGACAAAATAAAGGAATAAATAGATGGAAGTGGATAAATAGAAGAAAAAGGTTGTTAATGCAGGTGATCAAGAGTGAATCAAGAGAAAAGAGGGTGGAGGTAGAAAATAGCAAAGGGAAAGATTAATGAGAAAGTGAGGTGGAGCGAAGCCAAGCCTTACCCACAGGAGTGAAACACCAGGAATATGAACACTACTTGATGAAAACCAAACTAGTGTTACAGGCAGAGGTAAGTCTAGGGAGGGAAGAAGGTAGTTTAGCAGTGGAAAAAATGAAAAGAGGAAAGGGCAGAGAGTAAAAGAAGGGGAGATAAGTCAAATGCAATCGTAGGAGGGTGAAATGTAAAGCCTAAGGAGATGGGATAATGAACGAGTGGACAAAGCAGAGCAGATATCTAAAGGGAGAGAGTTCCAAATGTATGTAAAGTGATAAGAGAAAGCCACTGAGCCAGAATTTACCAATTAAAGAAGCACTATGGGTAAGGCATCTGTCCCCAAGAGAAGAGAAGGAGGCAGCGGTGTAGAGGTCATAGTGGTGTGTACGAGGTGGATAGGCAACAGCAAAGTGGCAGAAGGAATTGAATAGAGTGTCCAGTCTGGAAAGAGTGGATTTGGGGGCAGTATTATAGACTATAACCCCAAAGTCAAATATTGGGAGGATCATCTTCTGAATTAACTCATGGCGAGCGTACAAGGAAAGGTAGCTATGTTGTCTACACAGGGATCCCAGTTTTTGAAGTAGCTTGGGGGGTGGGGGTAAGTAGTTAAAGCTCGAAATCCTAACTCCACATTTCCCTACTTTTGCGGCTTTAACTTGAACCCTAACTGGATATATAAATATGTATATATTATGCGTGCTACCATAGTTAGGGTTAAGGAGCCCTTTTAAGGTTAAAGGATCAAACTTTACACCTTAATAACTTTGCCACCATTCAATGGATTTGCCTGAAATTTGGAAAGCGTGATAAAGAACCATACATCTTAGGATCTGCCAACTTTTGTACCAGTCGGATATACAGCTGTGGAGTTATTAAGCGTGATCTGCACGCACGTGTACGCTTTCTGGTGAATTTTTTGCTCGTGCCTACAGGTCGCACGGTTTATGTGACCTGTCCACAAACTTCAGGGAACATGCGTCTGGGTCCCTGATGTGCCTTTCAAAGATTTAGTGAAAAAATATTAAATGGTTCAAAAGTTATTCAAAAAACAAGTTCCCATTATAAGTCAATGGGAAAAGTTAACAAAAAGTTCGACACTTTTGCAAATGCACTTTTTAGTGTCACAAATGGCCCTAGCAGTGTTGCAAATCTGCCATTTTGTATTCAGTTAGCGATTAGAAAAATGCTTGCCATTTAAATTTGGGACCATTTAGCAACACATTTATTTTTGTGTTCACCTAGTCGGACCCTGAGGATGCTAGCCATGTCTTTATTTTGGGGTGAAACACTCTAAAAATATGTTTTTCAAATTTCTGGAAAAAGTAGTGTTGCAAAGTAGTGTCGCACTCACAACACTTTCGCAAATGCTTGCGAAAGCTTTCTCAAATCACGACACTACTTTTCCAGACTATGGCCAAAATGACAGCAGTTCTTTGCCACCCTGCTGCAAAAGAACGGTTTGGTCTTCTGAGCTGAAATTTGGAGGGAATGCAGCCAACATCTCACAGATGTGCCTTTTGGTGGTTTGGTGAAAAAAATATTGCATGGCTGCAAAGTTACAGTACTCCGAAGTTGGCGTTTTTTCCCATAGACTAACATGGTAGCGTATGCTGCACCTTTCAGGGCTTGTATCTCGAAAATGATGCGAGATACAGATTTTTTGCTGTGAGTTGCATAGTCTTGTGGTCTATGTAATAACAAAAACCTAGCCAGGAAAATCATGATTTTTGTGAAATTTAAATTTTTTTTCTACGTTGTGCAGTTGCTGATATATTTGCAATTAAGTACTTCCAATGCTCGTTTTAAGCTTCGAGGCCCATTACAATGCATACATTCTTTGTGTTTCTCTATGCAGCTGTTCAGCAAAAACAGGGTATGCACTTCTGTTACTGTTACACTTACTGTTTCCACTTGCGTTTATGTCCCTGTTTGCATTACAGTTCCTGTGTACGCCACCGTGTGCTTTACCCTTTACGTTGTCATTTACGCTTGCATTTTCATTACTGTTACCATTTGCATTTCCACCTTGTCTTTGCATTGCTGTTCCTATGTCACAACACATCATGTGGCGGGCCACGTGCTCCTGCCGCTGCATTACATTCACTATTTCTCATCATCATTCTCAAAAAGAAGGGAAATTAGAGGCAAAAAACTCCATTTAATGCATCAGTTAGGGTTGTTCCACAGCGACAAAAGTGAGGACATTCGGTGTTAGGGTTGAAATCCACCTTGGACCCCTCCAGCCCACCTCCCCCACCGGCATCAGGGTGCGCGTTGGGGTCGTTGGTCCTAACTCTCACCCCATTCTCCTATTCCTCAGCGTCTTTACACATGTGATGGGGTGAGAGGGCCGATAACTCCAACATGCACCCCGATGCTGGTTGGAGGGGGTGGACTGGAGGGGTCCAAGGAGAGATAAAGATAAAAAGACACAAACAGGCATAAAAAAAGGAATATTGATGAGCAGGAAAATATAGTTGAAAGATCAAGTGAAGAAATAGAAAAAGATAGAAATGAAGGAAATGATGAGAGTAGAAAAAGGAAAACAGGAATGAATAAGGATGTAAATGAAATATAGCAAAATACAGAAAGTACTCCTCAAATAAACAATCAAAATGTACTACAGAAAAATACAGGGCAGAGAGAGGAAAGAGAATCCTATGTAGAAGAAATGATAGAGACAGAATTACAAGGAGATGAAGAAATGATGACAAATTTAAAGAAATTGACAAATGCTTATGTTCTAGGTGACTCAATAGTTAAATACACAGACAGGTATACATCATTTGGGATCAAAGAAGATATAACAACTAGCTACTTCTCAGGAGCAAAAATTAGAGATGTGAAAGAAATGTTAACCAATATAATAAAAAATGAAATGGGATAATTTATTAATCCTTCATCTGGGAGTAAATAGCATCAAACATCAAAGCATAAATAGTATCAAGCAAGAATATATGAAAATAAAAGAGGAAGCAAATAGACTAGGATGTAAGGTGTATTTTTTGGAGATACTACCAATACCAAAAGAAAATCAGGATGTCAGAGTGAAATAAAAGAAGTAAATAACTAGATGAGACTGTGGACACTGAAGGAAGGAATAGGTTACGTGACTCATTGGGAACAATTTATAAATGAACTAAGTTATTTTTGTAAGGATGAGTTACATCTATCGAAAAAAGGAAGCAGAAAATTAGGATTAGAATTAAAAAAGGTCTTGGATACTAATTTAAACTAATATTACAGGGGAGAAGGGGAAGAAAAGCGAAGATTGTAAAATCAGATAAATTAAAAAAAACAAGAGTGACCAACAAAAAGAGGTAGAAAGTGGAAAGATAAAAAGTTCATTAAATAATGGTTTGAAAATATGGTCTTTGAATGCAAGAAGTTTAAATTTAATAAAAAAAAACAGAATTGGAAATAAAACTCAAGATGGAGTCAATAGATATATGTAATATAACAGAAATGTGGTGGGAGAAAGACTCAAAGTGGAATCATGAAATAGAAGGATATAAAATGTATTCAAAAGAAAGAGAAAATAAGAAAGGAGGGGGTATTGCTATGTATCTGAAACAGGAAATTATGAGTACTTTGTACAATGAATATGATCATCAAGATGAAATAGAACCATTATGGGTAACAATACAACAAGTACAAACACAAAATAAATTATTGTTAGGTCTATTTTATAGACCACCAAATACTAATAGATTATATGATGATTATATAAATAAAGAGATCAGACAGATATCAATGCAGGAGGATGTAATTACTGTAGGAGACTTTAATTTACTGGATATAAACTGGAACAATAAAACTGCAAAAAATGTAATACATAGAAGATATTTAGAAATGATGGATGAAGTAGGATTAAGTCAATTAGTGTATAAGCCAACAAGAGGAGATAGTATATTGGACTGGATTATAACAAATTGTGAAGAACAAATAACTAAAATTAATATCATAGAAAATTTAAGTAATAATGATCATGGCATAGTTCAATTTTTTCTAAAGAGTCATAAAAGAATGCCTATAAAAGGTAGTACTTTAATAAGAAATTATAATAAAGCTAAATTTCAGATGATAAAAATGAAATTGGGAAAATGGAATTGGAAGAGTACATTTAAGAATAAAACAGTGGAAGAAAGCTGGGAAATATTAAAAAACAAAATACAAAAGTTAGAAGACAACTATGTACCAAAAAAAAAATTATACACTATAAGGGGAAAAAAAACATGTGTTGTACAAAGGCAATAATAAAATTATGAAAGAAAAACAGAAGGCTTATGACATTATGAAACAATTGGGGACAGAAGATGCCATTAAGGAATATAAAGAAATACTGAAAAAGTTAAAATCTAAAATAAAAGAAGAAAGGAAACGATTAGAAATAAATTTAGTATATAGGAAGGATAATGGAAAGGGATTGCATTCTTATATAAATAATAATAAGAAAATATCAGAACAAATTGGAACTTTACATATAGAAGGGAGTGAAGTTACTGAAGTAAAGAAAATGGTAGAACATCTAAATGGATATTTCTGTTCAGTTTGTGAAAAAAAGTAAGGGAAGAGATATAAATTAATAATATAATGAATAAAGAACTAAGGATGGAAGTAACAACAGAAGAAATCCATAAAATTATAAGTGAGCTAAAACCGTTTAAATTGGCAGGACCAGATTTATTACACCCAATGCTATTAAAAGAAATTTCTATATCGATAGTACCTCCAGTAGCAAATATAATAAATAGATCAATAAATACCGGAGAGATAACAGATGATTGGAAAATAGCCACTGTGATACCGATCTATTAAAAAAAAAGGAACAAATACCTCTATGACAAATTATAGACCTGTAAGCCTAACAGCAATTCTGTGTAAAGCAACAGAGGGGATATTGAGAGATAAGTTAGAGGAAGATTTAAAGGAGTTAAAAGTGAATAATGAGAAGCAACATGGGTTTAAAAAAAATAGATCATGTCTATCAAACCAACTCATATTCTATGAATATATCAATAACACAACATCAAAAAATAAGCCGGTGGATATTTTCTTCCTCGATTTTCAGGAAGCTTTCGATAAAGTACCACATAATCAACTTTTTTAAAAAATATACAAATGGGAGTGGATGGTAGGATAACTAGATGGGTACAGAATTGGCTGAGAGATAGAAAACAAACAGTGAGGATAAGAGGCATAATGTCAGGTCTAAAGGAGGTTACCAGTAGAGTTCCACAAGGATCGATGCTAGGTCCTATATTAGTTTCATTATACATAAGTGATATGCATTATGGTATCGAGAACCAAATGGTGAAATTTGCGGATGATGTAAAATTGGGAGGACAAGTGGGTTCAAAGGAAGAAATTAAACATATGGAGTAGGATCTAAAACAAATAAAGAAGTGGGTAAGAGAAAATGGAATGACATTAAGTATGTAAAAGTGTAAAGTCATGCACGTAGGGAAAAATAATCAAAAGCATGTATATTACCTGAATAGAAATAAAATGGAAGTGACAACCAAAGAAAAAGACTGTGGAATAATAGTCGATAATGAAATGACTTTCAAGGTACAAAGGTCAAAAGTCATTAGGAAAACAAATTATATGATAAGAAATATAGGAAAAAGTTTTATAAATAGAACTAGACAATGTCTAGTACCACTGTACAAGGCATATTTAAGACCTTATCTAGATTATGAATCACCAGTATGGAGTTCATATATGAAAGGTGAAAAAAATAGATTAGAAAAAAATTCAAAGAACATACACAAGGATGATATCTACAGAAAAAGGTAGAGGATATGAGGAAAGACTGGATAGACTAAAAATTTTTACATTGGAAGACAGAAGAAAAAGGGGGGATATACTACAACTATTCAAGATTATAAAAGATCCAGAACTAATGGAAGGATTAGGAATAGAGATAGTGGATAAACCAGAAGGATTAAGAAATCATAAGTATCAAATAAAAATAGAGATAGTTAAAAGAAACTTTAGATATTATTCTTTTGTACAGAGAACAGCTAGAGTGTGGAATGCACTGCCCAATTACATAGTAAATAGTAAAAACTTTGAACAATTCAAAAAAGAAATAGATAAGTTAATTTGTTTCAGGAATTGATGTGCCCACTGTGCGGGGAATGGTTTAATGGCCCTTGAGCCTTCTTCCATTCTATCACCTAGTATAAGACCTAGTATATGTGACCCCCCCAAATCATTGCACAAACTACTAAAAAAATAAATTCAATTTTATTTTATTTTCAAAAAATTCCAAGTTCCAGAACAATATATGCTTTTTTTGAAGTCATTGGTGGTGGGTTGGGGGGTAATGATCTGTTAGCTGGCTGTATAAGCCTTCACGATTCCAAGCCATTCATGTATGGTCTATCCTCACCACCATGGTGAGATATGTGCAGGAGAAAAAATTTTACTTTTCATTTTCAGTTTTTTTGTCTGGTTGGCTGCTTGTAGTGGTCTGACAGTGTCATCTGCTATGACTGACTTGCCTGTATTGCTTCCTTTCATGCTTACACATCGTTGCTGTTATATTCCACAGCCTGCATATCACGTGGTAGAGCAGTGGCATTCACACTCAGTAAGCAAGCAAGTCCGCTGACTGGTCAGCCAGCCAAGTATGTGAGAAAGACTTTAGCAGCAGCAGCAGCAGCCAGGTGCAGTGGCCAGCGAAGGGGGGGGGTCTGTGGAGGCTTGGGCCAGGACCTGGGAGATGTAGAAATCAAAGAGAGTGGAGATGCAGAGAATCTGTACACCACACACCACTTACTCTGAGTCAGCCGGCCGGCTGGGCTGAGCAAAAGAGAGGAGACATGAGGCAAGTGTGAGTCAGACGGGTTGGTCAGGGTGGGTGATGATTCAAGGAGGAAAACCCTGCCTTGCCCAAGACAAGAGCAAAGAAGTCCACCACTGCAGTCTGCAGGCCTGGGAGGGAGGACGTGATGCTCACAGTCACAGATTTTCTGTTGAGGTCGTCAATCTGATTCCACACACAGTATCTGCCCACAGCAGCACAGCAGCCAGCCAGCTCCTGCCCAGAGGTGTGGGCTCTCAGCTCAGTCCTGACCAAATTGACCAACCAAGAATGTCACCTGTCCAGATAGGGAAACAGCTTGCAGGGGAAAAGAGTGACTTGTCTTGACTGACTGGCCTAAGCAAGCACCACCAGGCCATGTCACCCAGGTGCTCTGACAGAGGCATTCCTCTAAGTCTGAAAACAGGCCCGGGGCCTGCTGTGGCTAGTAGCTTCAGCCCCTGTAGTAAGAGAGGAGAGAAGTACAGGCTGCCAGCATGGAAGTTGAGCGGGAGGTCAGGAGTGGCTGGGACTGGGAGCCAAAAGAGGGGGAAGCTGGCAAGCCGCTCCAGGATTCCAGGAAGGAGAAGAGAAGACAACATCATGATCCTCTAGTCCAGAGACAGGGAGGGCTGGACAACAGGATGAAATACACCACCACAGTTCATGACCACAACATCTCAGAGAGATGACTCAGGACAGCACAACACCCTGGAGTCCAGCTGCAAGTCAACAACTAGCAGTCAGCAGCTACCTACCTCCACACACGGGTAAAAAAATATAATTTTTAATATAGGAAGTGATTTTGAGGTGGGGGTGTTGATATATGGGCCTGCTAGGCTAATAATGCAATTTAACCCCCAGTGTGTGAGGCACAGTGGCTTGATGAATGTCAAATACCACCAGTGATGTTGGGGGGGGGGCAATGGACTCAAGTCAAGACTAAATTACATGAGTCATGTCAGCCAAAATGTAATTTAGTCTTGAGGTGGGTGAGTTCTAATCCAATGTGTTACTGTGGCTTGATTTCTGTTTCAGAGATGAATGATGAAGTGATATGGGGGGAGGGTTGACATTAGAAATGGCAGTGGGCATGGGTATGTCACTGCAGATAAAATGTTATTGTTATGACCCTCTGTGTGTCTTTCCTTGATTTTGGAGGTGAATGATGTGGTTGGGGGCTTGAGAAGGGTTACTACAACCACAACCTCAAACATCATTCACCTCCAAAATCTGTACATTGGAATTATGTGGCCCTGCAAAGCCAGAAATGTTATCTGATCTTCTGTGTGGTTTACGGCTTGATTTTGCAGGTCAATGGTGATGTCCATTTGCAATGTATTTTGATGTATGGATTTTGGAGGTGAATGGTGATGTTTGGGCAGGGGGGGTAGGGTTGCTGTACATTAGAAGTGGTTATTGATGTATGGGCCTGCCAGGCCATAAATGTTGTTATGACCCTCTGTGTGGCTTGATTTTGCAGGTGAATGTTGATGTTGTCCATTTGAAATGTATTTGATGTATTTTGATTCTGTCACCCTGTGTATGGCTGAAGGCATAATGCCTCAGCTGACAGTGGGTCACCCTGGTAAGTGCCAACTGTACAGAATAAAGAATATAAACAGTGGAAAGTAATAATGTTTGACCTCCCAGGTTAAAACAATGTTAATGAATGGTTTGACTATGGCCTGGCATGATGAAATCCCCCCCAATCACACAACAGCACAGCTTGTGCTGTGGTGTACCAGTTGGGTGATGGGAGGGGAGTTAGGAGTTGGAGGAGCTGGACTCAGAGGTTGGATATGCTAGGCTAGTCTTGAGGTGTTGTAATAGGTGTCAGCTGGATTCATGATGTGAATTCTCATAGTTTTTATGTGTCGTTTCAGCTGACTGCCCACCTCCCAAAAAAAGTTTCATGATAAACCATTATAGTATTACATCACTGATTGTAATACTATAGCAGTTTGTTATGGAACTTTTTGGGGAGGGCAGGGCTGTAAGTAAACATAACTAGCATGTAGCATGCTGGCATTAGTACAGTGACTGGCATACCTTTTATTTGGGTAAGTACTAGTTAAACAAAAAATGATTGCAGTGACTGTAATATGCCAGCACTTTCTTTGCCAATACTGTAAGCCAATCCCATGCGTTGTTTGTTTACATGACCTCAGTACCACTGAGGTACTGAGAAGTTAAGAAAGGGTCCATGTCATATGATGATGCATTTGGTATGTATTGTATGATTTCAGTTCTTAGTATTGCATCAGATACTTTACATGCACATAATAATTCAGTGGGGCTTTACACATGTCACCATTTGCACAATAAAACTAGCTCAGTGGGGTAGATGTGATCTGTGCATGGTGACATGAGTTGCAAAGTGTATGTATATACCTATAATTCCTCAAGGGTCTATTCTAGGCCCCCTCCTATTCACCATCTTTATCAATAAGATCTCTCTGCACTCACAGTCCTGCTCAACCCTACTGTACATGGATGATCTGGTTATAAATTACAGTTCCAGGAGCATAGCTGACATTAACCACACCCTTTAATCTGATTTCCTGTCCATTCAGTCCTGGCTCTCTAATAACAAGATCATCTTAAATGTTAGCAAGACACAAGCCATGCTATTTGGTACTGATGCCAAGCTAAGAAGCAACTCAAACAAATTAAAAATCCACCATACCAACGGTACACTGATTGACACTGTCAGATCATTTAAATACTTGGATATGTTGCTTGATGGATCCTTGAACTTCGATTAACACATCTCCTCTATCTGCAAATCCCTCAATGCCAAAATAGGTGTCGCTTATTAAACAAGTTATGCTATTATCCCTTCTGCAAGATTGGCTGTTGCCCGTAGTGTCCTTCTTCCGGGCCTTACCTATGGTGCTGTCACCTACTTAGGTGCCCCTAAAACCACCCTTCATAGGTGGGACATAACATACAATAACATCCGCCAATATACAGTCGCCTCTTCTCATTGCAAACACCATTGTGAGCTCTATACTGACCTAAAATGGCCCTCGCCATCAAATTTCATGCTCCTGTCTTTTGGCTCACTAACTGATAGCATTATCAGATCTGGAACCCCTGTGTCACTTGCTTCTTTGCTGTTCTGGCAAGCCTCCTCTCATGGTCTTAGGTTGCCAGACCAAACTCTCCTGCACATACCGAGGAATAAAACAACCAAGGGTGCCTCAGCTTTCTCCTGTGCTACCCCTCATTATTGGAACTCTATTCCTTTAGATGTTCAGTTGGCTATAAGTCAGGACCACTTTAAAAAGCAACATCTTGACCACCTTACTAACTTAGCTCCTTGTACATGCTTTAACCACCTTAAACCCCCTCTTACAACCACGTCTGTTGGCTACACTTCCCCTCCTCTTTCATCACCTACCTTGTTTTCTCCATCCCTGTCTCCTATTCTGCCCCTGCACCTCACTGATTGTCCTCCTCTTCTTAGCTTTGTCACCCTAACTTCTCCTTGGTTCTCCTGCTCCTGTCTGCTATTTTGCCCTGCTTGCTGTATACTAATATCTTCTTTGCCACAATGGCACTTCTATTAGTCAATGATTTCTGCATTTGCTGTAACCCTAGGTGATATTTTATTTGCCCTTGTTGCTAATTGTGCTACTGACTGTATTTTATCTGTTTTGTACCTGCTGTAACTTTTTGGGTTGTATTTAAATGCCCTTGTTGTAAATTTGCTATTGGCTATATTTTAGCTGCTATTGTATTCCTATTTCAAGCCTATGTTGCATTTGCCTGTTGTCATGTTCTTGCACTGTTGTAACCCCTCTGGTCATGCCTGAAAATAAGCATCTCTATGTCTAGTGCACCCACCCGGTTACCAAAAACAAATAAATAAATACATTTTATAGCAGCAGACAGTACTACAGGACTGAATACATTGGACTCGCTCTGATTGGAGCTTCTCAGCTGTAGGTAACTAATATTTTCTTTTCGGCAGAGTGGTCAGATTGATGGCAGAGTGAAATTGAACAGCAAGTAGTTAGACTGGAGAGAAGATAGTAAGACAACTCAGCACCTTATTCGAGAGTAGGCTACATGCAAACAAACAGATGGTATTTGCAGGACTACGGACTACAAAAATTGTTATGACCACACTTTGAACATTAAGTGAAGTACTGTATTAGCTTTCTTTCAGAAAGTGTTTTTTAGAAATGAGTCACTTGTTAATTGTCTCATCTTGTGATCTGCTTCCTCCTTGCTGCTCAGCAGAACACAACAGTCAACAACTGCACATTAACAAGAACTATACTGTGTTGTGCCACCATTGTGTTAGGCAGTGAGTAATGTTGAACATTGAATGAAAGCTGAACCACATTCAAAAAATCTGTTTTACGCAGCAGGAGGCTGCTTGTTTTCTTGTTTGAAACAAGAAAATACACAGCCTTCTGCTGCGTAAAACAGGTTTTTTTGAATGTGCCGGTGGCTGGCTTGCCTATACTGTACTGTGGCATTTATACAATATTATAACTGGCTCACAAGTGAGCTGCTCACTTGTCAGGCAGTGGTAATATTGTACACGTGCCACCTTGTCTGCAATATATAATCACCTGCCACCTGCCTAGTGCCTTAAAGCCGTATTGTTGCCTTTACTGTACTACTCATCACATTCTAAGCTGCATGATTTAATCAAATAAAGACCCTGATAACTCATCAGGGTCTTAATTTGATTAAATCATGCAGCTTAGAATTCCACTTGTGTCATCTGCAACATGAAATAATATGGCAGGCAGCATGCAAGCAACTGGGAGGAAAAGAAAAGTTGCGCTCTTCTAAAATTAGTGCAGTAGGTCCTGCGAATGTCTTCTGGTTCTAGTGGATGATCTCTGGGTAGTGATTCTTGCAGCCATGTCCTCATGTAGGACACCAAATCCTCCCCCTCAGAGCATTCAGGGAGATCAATCACCTTGAGACTCACTGTATGAGCAGAGTTTTCCAGAGTCTGCAGCCTACTGCTGAGATTAGAGTTGGTGGTAATGGTCGTGAGGGCAGGTCATCAGGCAGAATTAAGGCTTTAATCAGTGTGACATTCCTAAGGTGACAAAACCACTCTGGATGATGAATGACACCTGAGCCTGAAGTGTCAATCCATCATCAAGGATGATGCCCAGATTTTTCAACCTAGTAGATGTGGCCAAAGGAGTAGGGCCATGGGATAACCCTGTTTCCATCCTGGCAACACCCATATCCTGTTGGTGACCAGGCTCAATCACTAGCACCTCCATGTTGTCAGGGTTGAGTCTCAGCCAGTTAGAAGACATCCAGTCCTGGATCTCAACCAGACATTTATTAAGCACCTCCACAGTATCACTCATCTTGGGAGAAAATGACATATACAGCTGGGTGTCATCTGCATAATAGTGAAAACCCATGCTGTACTGTCTATTGATCTTACCCAGGGGAAGCATGTACACTGCAAACAACATACGTGACAGGATCGAGCCCTGGAGGACTCCACAAGGCAGGGGCTTTGGGAGAAGGAGAAATTCCCCATCACTACCATCTGCATCCTGCCTATGTCTAGAAGAAATGTATTTAATAGACAATATTAATAATTTTAAAAGATCACAGGTTGGACACATTTTTTACTCTGCAGGTTCTAATAACAGTCATGGCATAGCAATTCTGGTAGCCAAAGATACAGACTTCAAAATTATTGAGCAAATAATAGAAGTCAAAGGTCATTACATTTTGGTAAAAGGTGAATTATACAGCACTGGCATTTTGTTAGGGTCAGTATAAGGCCCTTTTGTTCAATATAAGTTTTTTTTTAACTGAAACTGGAGATGGACATTATTGTTCTTAATTGTATGGATAACATCTTGGCAAGAGATTAGAATTCTACTTTAACACCCCATATTGATACAACTTCAAAGCTGAATAATAATGTTTATTATTCTGCTTCATCTTTGAACCATTTTATCTTAAAAAATCAACTGATTGATGTTTGGTGTTATAGGAGTCTGAACAAAAAAGACTAAACTTTCAGATCTAAATATTTAAAAATGTGTAGCCGTATAGATTATTTTTTGATTAACAAAAACTTGGCTACCAGGATGTTTAAATTGAATATTCATGGTATAATAGTTTCAGACCATGCAATGATTTCTATTCAAATGGTTCCTACCAAAAATAGAGCATATACCCCCATATGGAGATTCGATAATGCTCTATTACATGATCTTATGTTAATAGAAAAGACTATACAAGAATATTGGTCATTTAATAACCTTCCTGAGACAGCACTGACAACCAAATGGGATGCTTTTAAAGCCCACTTAAGAAGGGATTTTATTTCATACCAGATTAAATGGAATAAACAACAAAATAATAAACTTATAAACTTAGAAAAGAAAAGATTAGAGAATAAATTAATAAATCAGAGTTTTGATAACCAAATCAATTTTGAACTTCAAAACTGTATAAATAAAAAGAATGAATATTTATTAGCGTTAGTTGAAAAAGACCTGCTTAAAATAATAATAATAATAATAAAAAAATATATATATATATTTATACCACGGAAGTGAGAGCTTTCTCAGTAGAATATTCTGTGTTATTTCCACTGCAGTGAGAATAAATCCTGAAGACGACATTTATCCATTCTCTGCTAATGTCACCAGAGTGAGGATAACTGCACTGCAGCTTGCACTCTAAAGGAAACTGCTTCAGAAAACAGTTTGGGCTGGATTCACAAAGCTTTCTGAAGGTGCAAAACCTTCCCTAAGTCCCCAAAACTGCTGTAGCTATGGAAACTAAGGGGAACTTGCACTGAGTGCTATTCACAAAACCCTCTGCAGCTGCAGAAAACAACACTAAGGACTGTGGAAAAAAGTACAGCTGCAGAAGTCCCTGAGGAAAAAAAGGTATGAGGTAAGTAAGGCACAGCCCCTGAAAGGCTATTCACAACCAGATTTTTTCCTCAGCTGCGGAAAAAATGTTACACACAGTGGAATGAGGTGTAACTCTCCCTCAGCAAACTGCAGTAGTGCCCCAACAATTGGAATCAATTAAGGTGGAGGTGAGGCACAGGTAATAGCATCACAGATAGTATAACAGTAGCTGCTGTAACAGCAACAAAAGCACACATTGCCATGATATGGCAACAGGCAACAACCACCATACACAGTGCAGCCCATGACGGAGCCCCATAGGCAGTACAGCCTGGCAAGCCTGCAGTGAGTGCTACCCCTGCAGGCAACAGGAACACCCAAGGGAGGGGGGACCAGCAGTAACAGTTTACCACTGTGATGCCATAGTATTCCTGGTACCTGTGCTGCTGCAGTGGTCCCAGTTGAGGGACTGGTTGCTGGTCTCTTTGTGGGTGTTTTCAGCTTCATTCTATGGCAGCCCTGTTACAGTCTGCTGTTTCAGCTAATTAAGTTCACCTGTTGCTATGCCCCCTAAGCTATTTCTGGAGCAGCAGATCAACAGTTGTGGATTTTCAGCATGTGCGCAATTTCTGCAGCTGCTGAAATTCCGCACCTGCTCAATTTTTCTTTGTGAATATCACACAACTGCATTTCTGCAGTGCTGCAAGCCTTTTTCCCCGCAGCTGCGGGGTTTTTGGCTTTCTTTGTGAATCCTGCCCTTTATCTTTTACTGGGAGAGAGAGACACACTAAGCTAAAAGCTTGTTTACAGGTGCAACCTGGGAGCACAAGAAACTGAAGTGATTTGCTTAGAATCATACAATATGCAAGTGGGGGCTGTGGGATTCAAACCGAGATCACTAGGTTAGTAGTTCAGAGCCTTAAACCACTGCACTATACTGCCCCCTAAGTTTTTCTCTTACCTATTTCCCACTGAAGCTGCAGCTTACTCACTTAGCTTTGCAAATGACTCTCACCTGTGTCCCATTGTGTTTCTAACTTTTCTAGCCCATTCCTCTGCTGATCTCAGCTTCAAAATAACCTGAATTCTAAATGAAACTCTTTTACAAAGCAGTTTCTGTTTCTCAGTGCTTCCTGCAGCAATTTGTCTTTCTCAGTGAGCCTCTGATTCACTCAGCTTTGCAAAACACTGTCAGCTGTTTCTCACTCCCAGTCCATTCAGAACACACACACACACACACACACACACACACACACATACACTCTGGCAACACACACAGAATGAGCAGAAACACACAGAATCAGAAAGAAATGTTCCTAAAGCTATCACCCCTGTGGTATAAATCGCACACATGATGGGCAGATCATGGGATATGGAAAATATTCTCACTCCTGCCTCGTGAGCTGTGTATTTTCACTCATGCCTTCAACACTCATGAGAATACACAGCTCACTCTGCAGGAATGAGAATATTTTCCATATCCCACTCTTGCCCATCATATATATATATATATTTCTATGGAGATAAAACAGGTAGATTGTTGTCCAATGGTCTTAAGAAACAAAAAGAAAGGGATGCAATAACTTGTATTAAAACTGAACAGGGGAAAGAAGTGTATACAGATAAATTAATTTGGGCTGAATTTATAAAGTACTTTAGTAAAATGTATAACAAAGAGTACAGATGCCCTGAAGAGGTGATAGTGGATTATCTCTATAAAGCCAAAATATCTCAACTGGAGTTTTACATTCTATTTTTATCCTTCCTGCCAAACCCAGCCACCCACTCCTTTGAGCAGCCAGCTTTACCTCACTACCGCCTTACTCATTCTGTAATACACTGCTCCTCACTGCCTTGTGATCCAGACATATCCCTAAACTGGGGGGGAGGGCTGCTCACTGGGGGCCATCAGGAGAGGAGACCAGATTGCCCTTAGGCATTCCCTTGCTTCGATACTGGGCAGGAGTATGCAGCTTGGGGCTTCCCAGTACAGGGGGGTGGGGCCGCTATCATCCATTTGGCATGGGTGGCGGCATTTTACATTTTCTCCTCCCCCTCCACCCTAACTCAAGCCATGAAGACAGTATCCTGGGGTAGGGATGTGCATGGGCATGTCGAGGCCCCATGCCACTATGCAAGTCCATCAATTGACCATCTGGAGCTAAGGTTGATCCCTCCCCCACCCCCCGGAGGGAAATATCCAATGGATGCTCTGGAATCCCTCCCTGCCAGCCTCTGCTCCTGACACCAGGGCTAAAAGTGTGAACCCGGGTCACCAGCATGCCAAGTGAACCTCTTCGCTTGGCACCATGGAGCTGGCTACTAAGCTGAAGTTAAATAAGGAACCTTTCTCTCCTACTAAAATTAATTTTGCAGTTATTGGACTAAACAATGGCTCTACATCTGGGCCAGATGACTTCTCACATGAATTGTATGCAACCTTTAAAGATCACCGCATACCATGGTTTAAGCTAATCACAGATGAGATATATTTTTTCTGTTAGACTACCTGAATCTATAAATGATTCCATTATTATTTTACTATTGAAGGAAAATAAAGATAAAAATGAACCAGAACATTATTGTATGATATCTCTTTTAAATGTATATTTTAAAATCATTACAAAAATGATTGTAAACCAAGTACAAGAACAAGTATCTATATATATTTGAACACAGTAAAAAGGATTTATTACAGGATGAAACATTTTTGAGGGTTTGGAACATGTCCAATAAATTATTACTCTACATTCTTCTAAAGCACACATGACAGAAAAAGGAAAATTACTGGTACCCTTAGATGCCACCATGGCCTTTGATTTTTACTTTTTCAGTCTTTGTGTTTGAAGCAGCGTGGATTCCCACCAATAGTAATGTTTATATTGCAAAAATTATACCGTACCACATTGGCTAGGTTCAGACTAAATACCTGTCTATCTGTTTCCTACAGGTCATCAAATGGGGTGAGACAGGGATGTCCCATCTCCTTTGTTATTTATAAGGGCCTAGATATTCAAACTGTCTCACAAAGTAGCACAATAGCAGGAGCAGACGCAAGTTCAGTGTGCCTATGCGCAACACGCACGATATTCAAACACTGCACAGGCCAAGATGCGCTTGCGCAACACAACTGAATATCACGCCAACTGCACCATGGCGCAACCAGGGATGCGCAGTGACGCATGTCTGATGTGCAGTAGCTCAACCAGGGATGCGCAGTGGAGCAGGGTAGCAGTGCATCAGCACAACCAGGGATGCGCAGGGACAGGATGCAGGGGTTCACCACCCATGGAAGATATGGGCAGAGGAGCACACAGCAGAACAGACATCGCCCCCACGCCCCATGAACCGCACAACCTGAGGAAAACTGGAAGAACCACAAGCCCATGGACACCAGCAACAATCCCACAGCTGGGGCTTGGTGCCCCAGCACACTCCCTAACAAGCTGTGACCGGAACACAAGGAGGTCCAGCCACCCTGTGCTACACCATCCCACCAATGCAGAGCACACCCTGCACAGTGATCCCGAGACACCCTGCCCAGGAGCAGTGCCCAACAGTGCATGTCACCCCATGCATGCCACCACCCCCACTGTGACAATGCAACCCTGTGCACCATGGAGCCATGCAAGGCAGCCCCACCATGAGCACCCTGCGGCAGGCAGCAGCAGCCGCTGATGCAACAACTGCAGACACAGTGCCACCCTGCACGCCCCCCCCGAGGTACAGCTGAGAGACCGACCCTGCGTCAGCACACGAGGTACCCCGCATGTGACAGGGCCTACCCCGGACCCCACCACCAGTGGTACAGCACCCTGCACACCCTCCCAAGGACACTCCCCATCCCAGCACTGGCCCCAACAGCCAGCACAGATGCCCACAGTGGTGCATAGAAGCATGCGCCACACAGGATACAACACAGTACACAGACAAACACCCACCCATACCCAAGGGCACACCAACATAGGGACACAGTAGCGGGGCAACAAACTACACTGGCGCATGGCCACAGCAGCCATGTACCCATGGTCAGCACCCCTCCATGACACAGGTGTACCAGCCACCCTGTGCATGCACCATGAATCCGTACGCCACCAGCATGCAGCTGGAGCACAAGTGACAGACATTGGAGCACATCCCCTGCAACAGACACAAGTGACAGTGTGGAGGGGGAACAACAACAGCTTAGGCCACGGTGCCACCCGAGGCAGACATGCACCATACCGGTGACAGGCGGCAATCCAGCATTGTGCCGGGTACAGGGGGTGTCCAGCATGGACAGCCACCACTGACATGCCAGCAGACCATGCATAGCACAGACATGCAAGGGTGTCAGCTGCACAGGCCATGAACAGTCTGACAGAGTCACCATGGACACAGTGCATGCACCGTGGACCACTGCACACAGGCATCCAGTGCACAGAGAACAACACACAAACCACAGACAGTGACCGAGTCCCCCACCCACACCATAGGCAGTTCTCTGCTGGACACACACACACACGCCCATGCCTGCACCACCCCTGATGCCATGCATACCACTGCAGCTGAGGACCTGTAGCCCACTACAAATCAGAGACCACCACAGTTGCCATAACAAAATGCATGTATTGAAAAGAGGTAACAAAAAAACTATTTACAAGTATTTACAAGGGTGGGGGAAAGGGCCACAAACCAGGTGGGGGCAGGCATGGGGCAGGGGTGAACAGGTGGGAGAGGGAAGAAGGGGTGTGAGGGTGGGTCAAGGGGGGGTTAGGTGAGTCAGGGGCATGGAGAGTCTATTACCTGCCCCACTCTCCACTCCTGTGGCGCTTCCGGGTGCTTCTTCTCCAGACCCTGTCCTGCTCCATTCTCTCCAGCATCACCAGGGACACCCATGCCAGCTGCAGCAGCTCCTGCATGCCTCGTTCCAAGGCCATCCAGCGATGTCCACCTAGGACAAGGGAGCAGAGTCAATACGTGTGACTGTCCATCCCTCTGCAGCCCACCCATTGTACATGGTATACAGCCATGAGCCATGCCCCTGTGATGGTGTGTGACCACCCACAGTGACTGTGTCCACAAGACCTGCCTACCCAAGCGCACACAGCCATGCGGACTGCTGCACACACCCACCGCCCAAGTCCTGCACAGCACCACAGTGGCCGTACAGTGACATGGCTATGCGGTGCAAAGGCAGGGGCATAGCCATGTACCCGGTGCACGCAGAGACCACCAGAGACACACACCCACACATGCATTGCCACATGACAGTGCCGAGTGTACCGTATGGCGTGCACAACGGTGGTGTCAAGGTCCGGTGGCCATGCCCCACCGCCTACCCCTCAACACAGCATACACAGAAGTTCTTTGAGGAAAGGCACTCACCTGCATCTGCAACAGCTGGGTGCTGCTGTGCTATGGGCCCTCCACCTCGTCCCTGTTGCTGGGCAGCATCACAGTCTTGCTGTGCCCGTGCCTCCTGAGCATGGCGTCTCTCCTCAGGGCCTAGGTTGCAAACACAGAGAGGGGAACATCAGTACAAACCAGTAGCAAAGCCCCCCCCCGGTGTGTGTGATCCCGCACAGCCCAGCCATGCCGCAACCCCACCACCACCACCACCGCCCACACTGAACGGCCCCCACCCCACTGCGTGGTGAACACATGCACACTGCGATACACGGATGGACGGATGCTACCAGTGTATGAATGGAGCACCTACCTGGCTGTGGCACTGTGCCTCACCTGGCACGTGCCCGTAGTCAAGCCAGCTTATCTGGGTCCCTCCGCCGGAGGTCCCCATAGCGGTGGCGACACTGCTCTGCACTGTGGGCAATCCCAGTGGCCTCCTCCATTGCCTCTGCCACCTCTTCCCACACAACGCTTCTTGGCCTGTCCAAAGGGTCTTCCCCAAACAGGGTCCCAGCATGGGGCTCAACAATGGCCACAAGATTGGCTAGCTCTAGTGTGCTCCACTGTGCTGCTCTCCTGCGTGCCATCATTCATGCAGGCCAGATCATAAAATGGCGCTCTGTAGCGCACGTCCACCATGTGCAGATGCTGCGCGGTACAGCGCTGCCATTCCCCATCGTGCTGTCACCGAACAGCGTGGTAGGGGTGCACCCATGTGGATGCATAGCACCTAGGGGGCAAAGGTCAACCGCAGGGTCAAGGGTCTGTTGCCCATGGACTGCCACAGCACTATTTGGACTCCCTGCATGTAGTGCAGTAGGATGCCTGTGTGTGACACCCTGCAGTGGCCTACCACGCTGTGGCACTGTGGCACCTACGGTGCTCCAGGGCACAAGCACCACATGTGAGAACAGCGCACTAGTGCCACTGGCACAGTGGTGGCCATTCCCAGCACTGCCTCCCACACTCAGCACATCATCAGCGTGGCAGGCATCAGCATCAGCACCCCGGGCATGCACCATGCGGTGCCTACTGCACACGTCACAGAACTACGCCATTGCCTGAGCATGCTCAACACAATTGCACAAGGCGCAACAGAGCAATATTCAGCCAGCATATGCAAATCAGCTCATCAGAAATTCCATGGTGCAGTCACTGCATTAGCATGCACTTAAAGTTGCGCCTCACCTCATTTGCATGCCTTGCGCTATATAGATGCGACATGGGGCTGCAGAGGACATAGTTTGGTATTGCAGTCTATTGTGGTATGTTGCATGCTGGCTGGAAGTGTGGACTGTGGTGTGTGAGTGATGCATGGGACTGCACAATCAAATGTAACACCTGTCATTCCCACAGGCTCTATAATGACCAAACATAAGAAAGAGGAGGAACAGGGATGTGGGAGATGGAGGAGGCCCAACTTCACCCGGGTGGAATCATATGCCCTGTTCAAGGCCTACCTCAACAGGGAACCGTTGCTCAGCAGACAGCAGGGAACACCACAGGCCCGTGCTGTGGCATGGGGTGAGGTTGTGTGTGCCGTGAACCAGCATGGCAGCCACCAGCAGTCCGTGCAGGAATGTAAAAAGAAGGTCGGCACGGACAAGAGGAGGATTAAGGACAAGGTGGCTGCCATCGGAGCAGCATGTGCTGCAACAGGTGGTGGACAGCTGGATGTGCCATGCCTGACACCACAGGAGGAGCGGGTGGCCAGCAGTATGCAGCGTTATGCCATAGAGGGCATTCCAGGTGGTGGCTTCCAGATGGGTGGCAGCCTGTCACTGCATGGTAGGTCCTGTGCTGTCACTGTGTGGGAGATGGGGGGAATGCCACTGGGTAGGGCAGAGACATTAACACTACTGTGTTCCCTTACAGCTCCTGAGCATCTACATGGGTCAGCGGTGGTGGGTGTGTCCACCGTGGGTGAGGCCCTGGACATGGAGGAGTGCCCATCCACCTCCACTGGTGTCTGAGGGTCAGGACCAGCGCATACCTGCCTGTCTGTCTGGACTGAAGCTGGTGAAGCTGGTGTGGACAAGGCCCTGCCCGTGTCCCAGCGTGACAGCGGCCACGGACTCCAGCATGCTGGGACACGGACTGGTACCTTATCAGGCACCGATGATGATGGATCACACATCCCAGACAGTGATACATGTGGGCTGCAGGATGGTCCCACAGCAGGAAATGGCATGGGCATAGCCATGGGTGGTGCCACCATGGAGGCCTGTGTGATATCACAGTCCTAGCCTGTGCCTGTATGCCCCAGTGGGGCAGCACTGGTGTGCATCCAGGCTGGTGGGGCTGTTGTGGCTGCTGTGGTGGCACTGGTGAGCCCTGATGATCATCGGCTGGAGGAGCAGTGCCAGCAGTTGGCCAATGGGGACAGGGGGACAGTGTCAGGGTGCAGCGTCAGTGCACCACGTGTGGACATGCCCCAGCATGGCTCTGGTGTGCAGCGCCCATCATCAAGGGGTGCTGCCCAGCACGGCCAGGAACACCACGAGGGACAGCATGCCGATCTGGCAGATGACCTCTTTGATGAGCACAGCTGCCTACTCCAGGCTTCAGTGGATCAGCAATTGCAGATTGTGACGGTGGTGGATGCACTCAGTGCAGTTCTGCACCAGGCAGAGGAGCGGCGCAGCAGAGACCATGGTCTGCTCCTGGCAGAGATGGCCCGGCAGCGGGAGGATGTGACCGCTGCCATTGACAGGCAGACATGTGCATTCACTGCTATCATGGCCACATTGGGCACCCAGTTCATTATCCATGTGCCACAGACACCACGCAGTGTCACATCCACCTCCCATTCCTGGCGTTGTGTGACACCTTCCATGTCAACACCGGCTTTGACTGTGGGCATACCGAGCACACCTGGTGCGGGCATGTTTGGTGAGCTGCAGACCCCTGCGCGAACACGGTCGCGTTCCTGTACCGTCACCCATGGGGGACCATGGGTGCCACCCCATGAGGCCAATGGTCAGCCTGGCATGGCTGGCAGGTCTCGGTGGGGCTGCCCACTCATCCGTGGTGGCCGTGGCACTGTGCCGCGTGACTGACCTGCCTCCCACCATGGCCACTGTCTGCCACTTCCCTGTGTGCAGTGTGTTGTGCAACGTGCAATGCATGGGTGGGGTACCCGGCCCTGCACACACACGGTCCATGTGCGCACCCTCCCAGCTGCTGACCACTGTGGTGTGTGCATGATGATGCCTGCGTTGCGCTGTCCGCCAGTGTGCAATGGTGCCCAGCATCTGAGTACACACACAGTGACGGCCATTGGGCGTGGTGGGTGGCGAGGACCTGTGTGTGGCTAGGTGTTGCAGTTGGGGTTGGCGTGCCTTCTGCCCCTTGAGCATGTCGTGTGGTGTGTGTGTGTGTGTGTGTGTGTGTGTGTGTGTGCACGCGTGCGTGTTGTGTTTGGCCCTGCCCATCCCTGACGGTGTGTGCGGTTCCATGCTCAGACCCATTCCCTTGCCGCCATCTGCTCCTGGGTTTTGTCCATGCCTGTCTGTGGGTTGTGCCCTAGCCATTGGTGGTTGCACATGGTTCCGTGACCTACCTGTGTTGGCCGAAGTGCTCCTTTGTGATGGTGTCCCAGTGCAGTTGTAACATCCAGATCAGGTGGGGGTCCCTTCGCCCAGGGGGTGGCTGCCCATCACCGTCTGGACCAGCGTCCTCATCGTTCCCATTGCTGTCCCCCTCTTCGACCTCTACGGCTATCCCACAGTGATTGGCCATGTTGAGCAGGATGCAACAGACCAGGAATAGCCCGTAGGCCTTCAAAGGGCTATACTGTAGGGCACCACCAGATGTGTCCAGGCACTGGAAATGTGCCTTCAGCATCCCGAACACCCACTCGATTACATTATGTGTGGTGGCATATGCCTCATTGTACCATTGCTGTGATGTGATCATGGGGTGCCGGTACGGTGTGAGCAACCAGGGACGGAGTGGGTAGCCACTGTCACCTGTGTGTAGAGGGTGGACATTAGTATGGTGGTCTGCATCACTCTGCCATGGGCTGTCAAGGCCAGTACCCATAGCACCTCTGACTATGCACCCCCCCCACAGCTGCTCATGTCATCCTGCGTGATGTGCATACTCACCCACTAGGTGGCCAGTGGGGATGTCCCCACTCTCAAACCTGTGGCACAGTGTGGACTGGTGCCAGATGAAGGCATCATGTGCTCCCCAAGTGTGCGTGGCACAGACATTGGTTATGCATCCCCTGGCATCGCACACCACCTGGCAGTTGATGCTGGCAAACCCCTTCCGGTTAATGTAAGATACACCCTCCTGGCCAGGTGGCGTATGGATGGCCACATGGGTGCAGTCAATGGCCCTGAGCACACCAGGCATACGTGCTACCCTGTGGAACTCTTGTATGTGTGCTGTGTGCTCCACCTGTGTGCTGGGGAAATGGATGTACTCTGCAGCATGTGGCAGCAGTGCACTGAGGAATTGTGTGAGTAGGCGTAATGTGGCCGACTGGGTTATGCCTGTTGTGTCCCCTGTTGGTCTCTGGAAGGTGCCCGTGGAGAGCAGACACATTACAGCTGTCACCTTTGTCTCCACTGACAGAGCACGGCTCTCTCGTGTGGGTGCCTGCATCTCCTCACTGCACAGCTCAAAGAGCCACCTCAGGATCACCTGGTTCAGGTGGTACCGGCCCGCAATCTCTATGTCAGTGTAGTGCTGGAAGGTGGTGCAGGCTCGGTACCACCTGTTGGGGGCGTACTGCTGACAGGCCATTCCACGGCTGTGCCTCCCCTGCTGCCTGTCTTCTCACACCCCTCATTACCGCCTCCATCTGGAAGGTGGCACTGGCCATGTCTCTGGCTGGTGTTCCCCCCCGGCAGCTGTTAGCCCGTTCCCCCCGCTGTCCACTTGTGATGCTCCCCCTGCACTGGGTACACCTCCAGCCTTTGGCTGTCCTGCCTACTGCCACTGCCCTCAGTCCACTGTGGCACTTCCCTGTTGCTCCTGCACAGTAGCACAGGCTCCCCACTCCTGTCCTGTTCCTGGTTGTTTCCAGGTATGCCCTGTCCTGCTCCTGCCCAGTCCCACTCACTGCTACCCTCTTCTCTGTTGCTGTCACTTCGTTCCCACCTCTGGCTTCCCTGTAGCATTCTTGTGCCTTTCTCTTGTTCCTTTTTATTTTGGATCATTTCCGCTGTCGTGCAACTTCCACTAGCTCCCCTATTGCGCATCGCGCATGCTGTTGAATATTGCACTGCACCATTTATTCATGGTTCCTCCCCCTATGGTTGCTCATGCATTTATTACTATTGTGCTCTTGTGCATTGCAACTTGTGCAGTGCAGCTGTCTCCCGCTGAATATCGCACAATGGCGCATTTTTGTACTTACGCTGGTGCATCTCTGTTGCACATGGCGCATCCCTTTTGAATATCTGGGCCTTTGTGTTTAAAACCTATTTTGAACTGAATTAGAGATAATAAACATATTAAGGGGATTTTGAATGGTGTGGGATATCCCAAATTAAATGCATATGCAGATAATATGATGTTGATATTAGAAAATTCCCAAGTGTCATGGCTCGCTAGCTCAGCTGAAATTGAAACTTTTTCCACAGTGTCAGGTTTTTAACTGAACCAAACCAAATAATTGGTTTTGCCTATTACCCTTTTAAGCATTGGAACCACTTTGATCCTTTCTCCCATTAAAATTGTTCAAAATATGAACTATCCCAGCAGAATGCTTGCCAATGGTATACAGGAAACCATTAAATTAAATACTATCGAGATTTATACAAAAATCAAAATGTTATTAGAAGGATGGGAAAATCTATCCTTTACTTTATGGGGAAGAATTGAAGCTTTAAAAATGTCCATTATGCCCCATCTGATGTATTTATAGCAGGCCATGCTAGAGGATTTCTCAGAAAAATTGTTCTCTCAAGTTAAACATATGTTTGTAAAATTTTTGTGGTGTGGGACTTCCCCCCACATTGCATGGTGCAAAATGATAATTCCCAGAAACCAAGGAAGTGTGGGCTGCCCAGATCCCTTCATTCCCTATATTACAAATGAAATGACAATTGCATTCAGATGGTGTGATAATAGTAATCATTCTATAGATTCTCACGGCAACTATAGCTCCTTTAGAAAATAGCAAAAATATTGAAAGCTGATTGCTGACAACATGGCAGAGGTGGGCATTTATTTTTTGATAGTGCCCTGTAAAAAACTGGTACCGGCTTTAGTGCGCACAGTGTCAAACTGGTAACCCTGTGCCCATTTGAATTTGAAAGCTTTGTAATTGCCATTTTTATTGCTCACTCAACTAGAGAAGCGAGTAAGTCAGTCAACCCCCACCCTCACAACTAAACTCCACTATTACAAAAATGTTGACATTTTAATGAGCAGCACATTTTTCCCCAAGCAACAATCTTTTCCACAAATTCTTGTTTTCAAATTGCTCCACAGTCTACTGGCTCACACTCCCGAGCACGCTGCTCCACTCCAGCTCCCCTGCCTAACCACTACTCATTAACAAAGAAACAAATTAGATTTAGCATTTCTTTAAACTACTTAACAGCTTCTTGTGTCCCCTGGTGCCAGTAAAACAGTTCTGACTGGGTCTACCTATCCATTGCTCCCGATAGCTGTCTGACCATGACCTACCTGACCACAAGCAGCTAGGCATCTTGAATGATGGTGCACAGCACTTCCTCTAAATGGTCCCAGCTCCCCATTACTGAAAAGAAAACTGTTTCTTCCAATTTCCAACATTAGTTGCATAGGTTTCATAGGTTGTACCAAGCTGAAATAGACTTGTATCCTTGGTGCCTGCTTTTAAAGTCTAGTCATAAAAACCTATTTCTTCCAACAGTGAGACACTGCAGAGTGCAGGGAAGTGCTACATAAACAGAGGTAGCCAAGAGGAAAGTGACACAAAAAGGAAATTCTAAACACTCCTACTAGAGACAGATATTGGAAATCCTAAACAACAACACCTCTACTGGTCAATAGAGTAACACAGGGACTACTTTACAACAAAATGAATTTTTACTCTGTTTTTAATATTTCTTACACATATTTTTAATCTTTTATTAAATGTTATTAAAATTGTTACTAATGACACATTTTTTAAGCACAATAATACCCTCCAGGGTGGGGGTATTGGGCAATACTGGAACTTCCAGGAACTATAAGGCCCTCTGTGGCGTCAGGCATCATTACACCCCAGGCTGGTCTGGTATTGCCCAATACTGCTCACCCTGTTGGGTATTATCGCTTACTGGTAAAATGGCACTTTTAGAAACAGGGCCCAAATTTTGTGGTCCAGGAGATTACACCATCACATACAACATTTTTATCAACTTCTATTTATCCTGCACTTAGAGGCATAGCCAAGAAATGTAAAATTTGGACCAATAGAGTAAGGACTAAAACCTTTTTATTGCATTCAAAGCCTTGTCCCATTTGTATGAGTATAAATCTCTAACTTAATATAAACAGTGGAGAAAATCCCTAGTTAATGCCAACATTATTAATTGGTTGGATCTCATTTTTGAAGGTAATTTTATATCCTTACACAAATTTAAAGAATTTCCTTCAGTAGCTAATTTGGGAGACAACTGGTATTTATATTCAGTATGGAATTCTAAATTGACTGTGTTTAAAAAAGATAGGGGAAAGTCTAGTTTATTGTGATTGTGATAGTGATTTAACTAGTAATTTGAACAAAGAGGGTAGTATTGTAGCTCAAATATGTCAACAATTATTAGACATGGAGCATATACAATCTGCCTGTAAAATGTGATACACCAAAGAAAAGTGGGAGACAGAGATAGGGGAAAAATACAAAACCATGATGGGAAAAAAATTAAGGATTAAAGCTAATAAATTATATACTTATGCAAAGAATAAAAGTATACAGTATAAGATTTTAGACCTGGGATATACTATATTACTCCTGCCTCTGTCTCTCATTTTCAATGTAACAGAGGGAAGAAATGCTGACATCAATGTGGACAGAGTTGTGATTTTTTTGCATATGTTTTGGAAATGTGAAATGATTCAGTCTTGGTGGAGAATATGTCATACTGAATTAGAAAGTATAATAAAAAGGAAACTTCTTTCTAAAGTGAATTTTTACCTCTTGAGTGATTCTGAAAATTCTGGACTAAACCTTATGGAATAAAATATATGTGCCTTGGCTTCTATGGCTACTAAGTGATTAATATTAAAGAGATTCACAATATTTTTGTAAAATTCCATTTGCACTACATATTCCGATGCCTTACCTCAGTAAAATGTCTTCTGTGTATATCTAATCAAATTTTCTTAAGTTATGTTAGACTGGAAGGGATCATAACTTTTTCTCCACCAGACCCCTTTCACTTCCCAGTGTCTAGAATTGCCCATGATCTGCCCCTGCACTCAGGCACATATTGATACGAACCCAGAGAGGGAGAGAGAGAGAGAGAGAGAGAGATAGAGGTGACATGCTCCATTAAAGTCTATGAGGGGGCAGCTTTAACAACATTTTTATATATAATAATGGTCATTTGATGATTAATCAAGGGCACTGGGTGACTAACAAGGTCCTTGTTAGTCACCCAGAGCCCTTGATTAATCACCAGATGACCATTATTGTATATAAAAATGTTTCTAAAGCTGCCCTTCATAGATTTTAATGGAACGTGTCCCCATGCCCTCCCTGGGTTCATGACATTACATGCCTGAGTGCAGGGGTGGATCCTGGGTGGCTCCACAGACCAGCAAATGGAAGGGATCTGGTGGGGGAAAGGTTATGATCCCTTCCACTCTAAAATAACCAAAGAAAATTTGATCATATATACCTAGAAGGCATTTTGCCAAGGTAAGGCACCGGAGTATGTGGTCCACATCAACAGCTTGGCAAATCTCTTTTAAAAATTAGAATTGACCCAATTTTGGCAACTTTGACTATAATAAATGGATATTCACATTTTAGAACACTTTAATTTTAGAGAAAATGATAGATTAAGTGGAACTGAATTATAATTCAGCACTTCTGGTACATAACGGATTGGAGAGCCATTATGGCCATTTTGCCACCTCTTTTGAATTTAAATTGATTTCTAGTAAGTCATGCACAGATTAATATATTCTATATTGGAGACTAAGATGAAAATTGATTATGCAGCTTGAGTTTTATTGGATTTACTGGATAAAGTAGGACAAAAGAAGGCTCAAGACCCATCTAGATTGTCTTCCCTCAATAGTGGGACATTTGGTTAAATATTATTATTATTATTATTAGGTCAATAACCAGAGATCAAGCCTAGTTTTGAAAATCTGAAAGTTAGCTGAATCTACAACTGTGGGTGGTAAAGAATCCCAAGATTTTATTGCCCTTATATTGAAAAAGTTATCATATTTTTTGTTATTGGCCCATTCTACTTTTAGTTGATTAGAGTGTAATCTTCCTACAATTCTTTTTTCTGCAAATTCCAATCCACATATATTAAGTAATTTAGGATTGTGAACCAATTTATACATTAGAAGTAAATCTCCCCTTTCTCTTCTTAATGTTAAGGGGTAGAGACTAGTTTGTTGTAACCTGGTCTCACAACACTTATTTTTTAATCTTGGAATAGATTTAGTCAATCTTCTTTGTATCTGTTCCAAGCGATTTATCTTATTTTTTGTATAAGGACTCCATAAGGGAGAACCATAATCCAGGTGGGGTCTGACAAATGCTCTATATAGTGGGATCAAATTATGTTCTGATTTACTAATGAAAGATTTTTAATTTGTCTTATTACAATATTAGCGGATCTAACTGCTTTACTACAATGGTCATCTGATGTCAGTTTATTATTTATTAATATACCCAAGTCTCTTTCACAACTGGATGATTCCAATAACTGGTTATTTAAATAGTAGTTGTGTAATGTATTATTTTTACCAAAATGCAAGATCTTGCATTTATTGATGTTAAATAACATTCATTTTTTTAGCCCATTGTTCAATTGTACGCAAGTCTTGTTCTTGAATTTTAAATTTTTCTATGGTATCAACTCTTCCACCCAGTTTAGTATCATCAGTAAACTTGGATAAGTAATTTTTAGATTCTATTACCATAACATGAATGAAAAGGTTGAACAAAATCAGGCCCAAAACGGAACCCTGTGGAACCCCACTTGTAACTGCTCCAGATGTTGAAAGAGATCCATTTATTCTAACTGATTGAATATGATTATACAGCCATTAAGATATCCAGTTTACTAAACAAAGTGGAATTTTAAAATTATGTAATTTATTTATTATTAAGGAATGTGATATATGATCAAATGCTTTATTAAAATCAGTAGCACTACATCAGTAGCTACATTGCTATCCAATAATTTAGCAACATGTTGGTAGAATGATATGAGATTTGTTGTACATGAGAAACCATCTTTGAATCCATGCTGAGAAAAATCCTGAATGTTCAATTTTTCCAATTCGTTTTCCAACCTATCTTTAATTAATTGTTCCATCATTTTCCCCAAAATAGAGGTTAGACTAATTGGATGATAGTTTTGAATGTCAGATTTTGGCCTTTTTTTATAAATTGGTATAACCAAAGCAGTACGCCATACTTCAGGTATCTTACAATCCAATAAAGATTTATTAAATAGTATTTGTAAAGGAATAATGATTGAATCCAGTGTTTCCAAAAGAAATATAGCATTAATATTGTCTGGTCCAGAACTAGTTGATCTTTTACATTTGGATAGTGAATTTTTAATTTCTTTTAGTTCAAATAACAGAATATAGAATCATTACTATTAGTATTGATTACAGAATTTCCTGACTGATTAAAGACTGAACAAAAGTACTTATTGAAGTGATCTGCCATATCTTTGTTTGTATTTATAATGATTCCATCATTACAGAGTGGTCCTATATTTCTATTATTGACTCTGTTTCTATTCATATAAGAAAATAAGGATTTCAGGTTGTTTTTTGAGTGTGCTAATTTAAATTCAAATTTTAATTTTGCAGCTTTGATTGATTTTTTTAATGTTGCTGGAGCAGTTCTGTATTTGTCTCTAAGTAATATGTTAGAATTTGTCTTTAATTTTTTAAATAAATATTCTTTAGTTTTAATTTGTTTTTTAATAGTATTGTTGAACCAGACAGGTATTTTACCTTTTTTATTACAATTCGACCATAAGGGAATATATTTATCCTCTAGTTCATGAATAATATTTATAAGACATGTATATATTTTGTTTACTCCTTTGTTTTTAAATAATTTGGACCAATCAATATGTGATAATTCCTGGTTTATCATAGTAAAGTTAGCTTTATTGTAATTTCTACGTTGAAAGTTGTTTTTAATTTTAAGTGTTTGTAATTGTAAACTAGCAAATATAGAATTATGATCGCTATTGCCAATTGGTGACATAATTTGAGTCTCAGAAATATTAAAACCTTCGTTAACAATTACTAGATCCAGTATATTATTATCTCATGTAGGCTCATTTACCAGTTGGTCCAAACCTAGGTCAGTGATTGTATTCATAAATAACCTTTCATGGTTAGTGGTACTTGTATTTAATTACCAATTTATACTGGGCATGTTGAAGTCCCCAAAAATCAAAGTATTTTTTTTTTGAGAGCATTCCGATATTAAGTTTAATAATTTAGCTGTATATTGAATATCTGCTGATGGTGGTCTATAACACACTCCTATATTAATTTTGGGATGGTCAATAGGTTGGATAGAAATCCATATTGATTCTGTCATACTATTTGTAGTGATTTCACATGCAGAAATATCATCTTTAACAAAAAGACAAACTCCACCACCTTTACTATCTACTCTATCTTTATCAAAAAAGGTTATAACCTGGAATATCTTGCATACGTAGAGAAGACTGATCCCACCAGGTTTTGGTAATGGCAATGATACTTAAATCTAATTGGATGCATTTTATTGAAAGTTCAGCCATTTTTAAGGAATTTAAAGATCTTGAGTTAAAGGACAGAAAATTAAACACTTTGTCAATTCCAATATTCTTTCCTCCATCAAGAGAATTTGGAATAGTCCAATTCTCCCGCATGTTATTTAGTTTAAATGATTGTTAATGACGGTACTCAATGTTTTACCCAGTAGGACACTTCCCCTCCTGCTGAGGTGCAATCCATCCCAACTGAAGAGGGATTCCCCTACCATCAAAGTTTTCCCAATGTGGAATGCAATATATTCCCTGTCCATAACACCACTTCCTCAGCCATTCATTGATTTCTTTAATTTTACAAATTTTATTATCTGTTGCCCTTGGTACTGGCAAAATTTCTGAAAAGCATGTGGTGCATCCCCGCTCTACAAGTAAATTGTTTAAAGCCACAAAATCTTTTTTAATCTGTAGGATATTATTTTGATTTATATCATTTGTGCCTGCATGGATAATAACCAAGGGGTTACTTCCTGCATCCATTAGTATATCATTGACCATATTTGTAATGTCAGCAATCTTTGCTCCTCTAAAACTGGAGCGTGTTCTTGTGGCCTTATCTGGATTGCAGATTGCCCTATCTAAATGTTTAATAATAGAGTCTCCTAATACATAAACTTGACTTTGCAAGTCCTGAAAATTTGATTCAGCGGTATCCATAGATGTAACTAAAAATCCTAGTTAAAGTGGAAGTAGGGTCGGGTACATGATGATCTGTAATTAGGGATCCTGAGCACTCATTTATTGATAAAATACAGTTACTGTTTGATTCATATAAAGTTTTTTATTTACTACTGTTGAAGTATCAGTGTTTGTTTGTCCCAGCTTATGCCCACATTTAGAGTTTAAAGAATTACATGTTGTTTTACTAATAGGTGGTTCTAAATCAATGAGTGTAATATTAAAGCTGTCACTGTCCCTTGTTTGTATTTGATTTCCTAAGCAATCTAGGTTGTTTGTAATTAGGCAGTTTTTATCTGATAAATTAGAGGGTGTTGAAAAAGAATTTTGAGTTGGTAAACAAAATTGATCAGCTCTTCGCCCTTTTTTACATGCCCTTGTGCTGGATATCAATGTCCATTCAGAGTCATCCTCTCTAATTCGTTTTTTATTTTACAAATTTGCATTCATAGTCTCATTATTCATTGTTAATGAATCATTTTCTGTATCATTATTACTACATGCATCTTTATTTAGGATTGTATTCATCACTGGACATATTGATGAATTAAAGGATATCATATTGCCTGTAATATTTGGGGAGGGGGTGTGTAGTGCTTTAAAACGTTCACTCATGGTCAATTGGCTCTCCTCAAGCTGTTTTAATCTATCTGAAAACATTTCAATATCCTCTAATAATCATTTATTGTCAATACATTATCCACATATATAATCATTTGTTGGTGTAGTTTTTGTTTTCAACAAGAGATACATATTACATGTTTTACATATTATGCTAAGTTCTCCATCCAAGGTCATAATAGTGGGATAGTCACTCCTTAATTGTGAGCTGTTATTTGTTGCCATTAAAGCATCCATAGTACTTTAATCTCTAAATTAAACAAATTGTATATATAAACAAGTTGTTTCTAACCCTTATAACACCACCAACACCGCCAAACATGCTAAACACGCGCCGACGCATGTGTCTTCATGTGCTTTGCCACATGCATGCCCTGCTCATGCTTGCCCTACTCGCAGCAGAGTGCTAATTATAGCTCTGAACCCTTGGAAGTCCCTTAACAGCTGATCGCTGTTTAGAAAGAGCAAAAAGTATACAGTGCCAAAATTTGTTTAAAGGCAAAGGTCTCCCCCGAGGTTTGTGGTTCTTACCTTTAGCTAACATGCACCACAAAGCTCCTCTGCCTGCTATTTAACAACTGCAGGGCTCGAGACATGTAACAGTTTTAAGCAGCAATACACAGTTTCACAAGGTGGTAGAGGTTTACACTTATGCAGTGTTTAAGCTCTAAAGGAGCTGACTTCAGAAGCAGAGTGCTATTTATAGCTCTGAGCCCCCAGAAGTTAATTAAGAGCTGATCACTGTTTAGAAAGAGCAAAAAGTATACAGTGCCAAAATTAGTTTAAAAGCAAAGGTCTCCCCAAGGTTTGTGGTTCTCAGCTTTAGCTAACATGCACCACAAAACTCCTCTGCCTGCTATCTAACAGCTGCAGGGCTCCAGATATGTAAAAGTTTTAAGCAGCAATGCACAGTTTCACAAGGTGGTAGAGGTTTACACTTATGCAGCGTTTAAGCTCTAAAGGAGCTGGTTTCATAAGCAGAGCACTATTTATAGCTCTGAGCCCCCAGAAGTCCTTTAACAGCTGATTGCTGTTTAGAAAGAGCAAAAAGTAAAAAGTTCCAAAATTAGTTTAAAAGCAAAGGTCTCCCCCGAGGTTTGTGGTTCTTAGCTTTAGCTAACATGCACAGCAAAGCTCCTCTGCCTGCTATCTAACAACTGCAGGGCTCCAGATATGTAAAAGTTTTAAGCAGCAATACACAGTTTCACAAGGTGGTAGAGGTTCACACTTATGCAGTGTTTAAGCTCTAAAGGAGCTGGTTTCAGAAGCAGAGCGCTATTTATAGCTCTGAGCCCCTTGGAAGTCCCTTAACAGCTGATCACTGTTTAGAAAGAGCAAAAAGTATACAGTGCCAAAATTAGTTTAAAAGCAAAGGTCTCCCACAAATTTTGTGGTTCTTAGCTTTAGCTAACATGCACCACAAAGCTCCTCTGCCTGCTATCTAACAACTGCAGGGCTCCAGATATGTAAAAGTTTTAAGCAGCATTACACAGTTTCACAAGGTGGTAGAGGTTTACACTTATGCAGTGCATAAGCTCTAAAAGAGCTGGTTTCAGAAGCAGAGTGCTATTTAATGCTCTGAGCCCCCAGAAGTCCCTTAACAGCTGATCGCTGTTTAGAAAGAGCAAAAAGTATACAGTGCCAAAATTAGTTTAAAAGCAAAGGTCTCCCCTGAGGTTTGTGGTTCTCAGCTTTAGCTAACATGCACCACAAAGATCCTCTGCCTGCTATCTAACAACTGCAGGGCTCCAGATATATAAAAGTTTTAAGCAGCAATGCACAGTTTCACAAGGTGGTAGAGGTTTACACTTATGCTGTGTTTAAGCTCTAAAGGAGCTGGTTTCAGAAGCAGAGCACTATTTATAGCTCTGAGCCCCCTGGAAGTCCCTTAACAGCTGATCGCTGTTTAGAAAGAGCAAAAAGTAAAAAAGTTCCAAAATTAGTTTAAAAGCAAAGGTCTCCCCCCCGAGGTTTGTGGTTCTTAGCTTTAGCTAACATGCACCACAAAGCTCCTCTGCCTGCTATCTAACAACTGTAGGGCTCCAGATATGTAAAAGTTTTAAGCAGCAATACACAGTTTCACAAGGTGGTAGAGGCTTACACTTATATAGTGTTTAAGCTCTTTCTGTATTATTTGTCTAGCTAGAGACATGGATTGTATTTGGTGACAAGGTGTACCTAAAGGTTGGTAATATGTCAAAGTGTTCATCATGGGATGATATGTTCGTAATATCAGTCTTATGTAAATGCATTTATTTTTAAAATCTCTAATAAAAGTTTATATTAAAACCAAATGTGCCAAATCACCATCTTGCTCAGGACATGTCTCATGGCCAGTGCCATATCTAACAATTTAAACCTGTAATTTGAATAAACATGCTCTATCATTATAGACCCATCTATCCCACTTAACCACATGAAGGGTCCATTAGCAGAATAAACTTGATGAAGTGACCCCTCCAAAAAAAGAAAAAAGGTCCATTATATTAAAGTCCAAGCCACTTTACTCATCTGCCACTAGCATACTCTCATCTTCTGGATCCTGACGAGGACAGCTGTTGAACTTTGCAGCCAACTTGTCAACCTTCTTTTTCACCATGTGGGGGCTGAATACAGGAATGTCTTGCCACCATATGTTACACGGAGGCTTGAAGGACCCTATCCCAAGGTGAGGATTCAGGTGTGCCACTCAGGCCACTTACACTGCCAAATTCCACTGTAGACTTTAGGGCCTGCTGTTTGTTGTGTGTGTTGTGACTTGCACCTTGTGCTACCTATCACTCCTTTTGAGCATCCTATATTGCCAGAAAATATCTCAAAATGTTTAGGGTGACTTGCTTCATCTAACAGTGTCAAAAGTATTCACACTCAAGCAGTCAACATGAAGAAATGTAATCATAATTCAAGTGTTCTGGAAGAGCTGTTCTGGTGCATGTCTGATCTCGTGCTCGGCTCTCTAGCGCCCTGCTCATACACTTCTGATATACTGATATGCAAAAGTATTTAGCAATACAATACATTACATATTAAAATTGCAAAAGTGCATTTTCACTATATTAATACAGTGAAGTGTGTTAACATAGTGTAACTATAGCACCCTGACTCCAAGCGTTCATTAAAAAAAATTAGTTTCTAGCCCATACAGTTCAAAAGTTAGCTATATTTAAAGAAATTACCTGTACAAAGGGCTAACTTATGAACCCTTAGGGCTAAAAGCTTATTTTTTTAATGATAACATGGCATCAGGTCCCTGGAGCTACATCATATTAATACACTTCAAATGTATTGATTCACAAATACATACATCAATATAGTAAAATTCATTTTTAATATACACATATTGTAAGAGTGCATTTTCAGTGTATCACTACATTAAAAGTGAGCAGAATGGGTGGTCTAAGTGGTCCTTTTCTGCTGTAACATTCTATGTTCTATGTTTCTATGTGTGTTAAGATTATGTAATAACATCAACATGACTCCAAACTTTCATTAAAAAAAACAAATTAGACTTTTTTCAAGGTATTGGGCTTGATTCTCAAAGAGCCCTAAGACTGACATAAGATGCCGCCAAAGGCAACTTGCATCAGTGCCCGGTGTGCCAAGCACCCCCCAATTCTCTATCGGGCAGGATCCCAGCAGCAAAGTCCCACAGCTTGTGGAAACCATTGACAAGTGCCAAACAGACAGTGCACCAGGAGGGTTTGCCACAAACTGCAGGGCAGCCATGCTGTGCTGTAGACCCTGGTGGTCTAGCAGTCCCCCTTCCTGATCCCATGTTACCCCTAATGATATTTATTAATAATTCCCCCTGCATTGGTGGACTAGCAGTCCCCCCGCCTGATCCACAATGTTGACCATAAAAATATATATTACAATTTCCCCTGCCTTGGTGGACTAGCAGTCCCACTTCCCCAATCCATGATGTTGCCCCTACTAAGATTTATTAATATTTTCCCCTGTCCAGGTGGTATAGTGGCACCCACCCCACCTCAGCAGGTAGCACCCACCATCCCACTCTTCCACCCCATTCTGAATCAGAGCCCCAACAGGCACAGCCCACCTCTCACCTCTTCAGCCGGCCATGGACTGAACTGTCAATGAGCGCATACCCTGATGTTGCCACTATATAGAATTAATAATTATCCCTCTGCTTGGGTGGACCAGCAGTCCCCCTTCCCCGATCCCCAGTGTTGTCACTATATAGAATTAATGATTATCCCCCTGCCCTGGTGGACTAGCGGTCCCCTTCCCTCATCCCTGATGTTGCCCATAATAATATATATTAATATCGCCCCCTGCCATGGTGGACTAGCGGCCCCCCTGTCCCAATCCCAGATGTTGCACATAATAATATATATATTAAAAATTCCCCCTGCCATGGTGGACTAGCAATCCCCACTCCACGATCCCCAATGTTGCCAATATTTAGAAGTATTAATTATCCCACTGCCCTGATGGACTAGTGGTCCCCCTTCCCCAATCCCCGATGTTGTCACTATATAGAATTAATAATTATCCCCTTGCCTTGGTGAACTAGCAGTCCCCCCAATCTCTGATGTTGCCCATAATAATATATATTAATAACTCCCCCTGCCGTGGTGGACTAGCGGTTCCCCTTCCCCGATGTTGTCCCTACTAAGATTTATTAATATTTTCCCCTTCATTCCTTGCAACATAGCAATAAAAGGTGAGCAACTGGGAATGAACACTTGAACCCTCTAAAAATTGCCCACAGAAAATAGCCTTTGTAATCTACAGCCAGTCGAGGAGGTGAGAGGTGGGCTGTGCCAGTTGCCGACTCTGATTCAGGATGGGGGGAGCGGGTTGGTCAGCACTACCTGCTGGGATGGGGGGCCACTATTCCACCAGGGCAGGGCAAAATATTACTTTCCACAAAGAGAAAATGCCTGCGCTCTGAAATAAAGAGAGTGCTACACCTACTCGAGTCCTGGTAATGGCTCAAAATATACATATCCTACATTCCATGCAACATAGCAATAAAAGGTGAGCAACAGGGAATGAACACTTGGACCTTCTAAAATACACCCACAGAAAATAGCTTTTGTAATTGCAATTTAAAAAGTTATTTTATTCACAGTTTGTACAGGGTGCAAAAAAAAAGGTACCAAAGTACATATAAATAACATATAAAAAACATACTCACATGTGTATATCTTGTAAATAAATACAAAAACGTTCCCTACCCTTAGCCAGCCACCTCCAAATACTCCAGATCTTTGGCGCTTGCCTTCCTCAGGGGGCATGGTCCTGTTATAACCACCAACATTTTATACAAAAAAGTGCACGTGCCATGTTCAAGATTCAATTAATTAATTAGATAAGTAATTACAATTAATTTGGTTTCCCCATCTTGGCAACAACTCGGCAGGTGAACTAACAATCAGCTCACAATAGTTTGCAATTATTTAGCCTTCACATTTTAAATACTCTGATTAATTAGAAATGTATTTAATACACATACATACACACACACACTTTTTCAAAGGCTATAAATACCATTTTCATCTCACAAGATGTTATAATCATTTGTTTCCAAAACAACTTTTATATGCAAGATATCCGTATTCTTTCTTAATATTGCTTAATTCCCAGCTCTCAATATTAAATACAGTACAACCTTGATTATCTGACTGCTCTGCGAGACATCAGATTTGTTCGTCTAATCGAGAGTTTGGATAATCAGGGGCCATAACATTAGGCAAATGAGAGTTGGGGAACAATGTCAGAGTTCAGATAATTTGGAAATCTGGATAATCGGGATTGTACTGTACATTCATCATAATTTTATCAAAGTCTTCTGAGAGCGCAATAAACTCTTCTTCATTTCAAATCCATTTCTGCTGGTTCTGAAGCTTTTAGCTGTTGTCACAGCCATAATAAAATTCACTGTAATTCTTCAAAAATGCCCCAAAATGCAGGCATTACAAAACTTCATGGTAGTAATGGCATAATTTTACAAAGTATATGAAAAACATTACATATTTCCCGTTTGAAGTTGCATTTCATTTTTATTCTTGTTTCCTGCTCAAATAATGATTATCTGGAGTTTTTCTTAATCATAAATATGACAGAAAAACATATTATCATTTGCTTGCCATCACATTATCACAACCAATAGCCATTATGATCTTCAATTTTTCAACTTTTTCTGCTGTTATGAATATAATCTTTCTGTTCTAAATTTCACTATATATATGTATTCCTACTGTTCTAAAAATGGTTATAAAGCTAATACTGTATATCATTAAGTCTAAGCACATTCGCTAGCTGCCTAACGCAGCACACAGACAGGGCTCAGTGATCCCAGGAGGGCTGAAGAGGCCTCCGTGGAACCCCAACCCACAGCACATTCGCCAGGCGCCTAACGCAGCACACAGACAGGGCTCGGCGATCCTGGGAGGGCTGAAGAGGTAACTAGCACCCTCCCCCTGCACAGCTTTGCTGGGGGTGTTTCTGTGGCTGTATTCAGGATTTTCTGCCCTCCAAAGAGGGCTGATAGACTCTGCTGGATTGTGATTTAGGCCTCTCTGCTTGGGATTTAACTGCACTCTAGTGGGAGCTTTAAGGGGCTGAACAGAGCATTGTACAACTGTAGCTTACTCCGAAGTGCAGGCCAGTCCTAGCGACCCAGTTAGTACTTGACGCTAGGGGATTAGCACTGTTTCATAGCCTGATGAACTATTTGCTGTCTAGGGGATTTGCACTGCTAAGTAGTCTGAAGAACTACATGCTGTCTTACCTGTTTGCAGTCGTGAGCTGGCGGGGGGGGTCAACATCTTGCCTTCCTCTCTCGCTCTGTCTCAATAGGTGATGCATGTGCAGTGGGGTGTACAGCATCCTAATCAGACCAAGAGCCTACACATGCACAGTACAACTGGAGATCTCTCGCTGCATATCAAATATCTTCTTTGTTCTCCTTCCCTACTTTAGGCCTCCGTGGAACCCCCACCCACAGCACATTCACCAACTACCTAATAGCACACAGACAGGGCTCAGCGGTCCCTGAAGGGGTAACTACCACCCTCTCCCACTGCACAGCTTTGCTGGGAAGTTAACCCATCAACACTGTGTGTTGACTGCCCCACCACCCTCCCACTCAAACTCATCCCTTAATTTAAGCACCTCCCCTGGTCACGTGACTTCCTGTTAGATTTTATACTAAGTCCCAAGTTTCCTAGTAGCAGGTTATAGAATTTTGCCACTAGCGGGCTTCAGTCCTCCAGGTGCCCTGTCATGGCTAGCTCTCCCATCCCCCCTATTCCCGCTGCCTCTCCTGACTGCCTCTCCACTCTACTACGCCACTGCTCTCCTTATACTCCTACCTCCACCCATGCAGTTGTTCCTTCTGGACCTCCCACCTCTCCTCCCCTGCCCCTCTTACCAGACCCACTACCCCTGTAGTGTCACTCCCCTAACCACCTCTAGGAGTCACTGCTGCACCCCTATTTTTGCCATTTCTGCCCACTGCTGGACAACTCTATGCTCCTAGATGTAGGGCTTCTCTAGGGTCCCAAAGCAGTGTCCTTTCCCGGATTTCAAACCCTGTACCATCCGCACCACAGTCCAGCAGCCTACCACTAAGACACGGTGACTGCCACAATTTTGACTGTTATAATGCCTCCCTTATACACATGCCAGACACCCACCTTAGTAGTGCTCCCCCCGGTCACCCCCCATTTGCACTTCTACACTTCTCCTGATAGCACTATTTCTGCTCCTTGGTCCCGCTAGCCCACCACTTGAGGACCCCTCCCTTGCACCTCTTACCCCCTCTGCACAGTTACTGATGCCACCAACCCTACCAAGGCTGGCTATCCACCCCCATTCTCTCCCATGCATCTCCCCATGGTCTCCTACCTGCTCCTACCTCCATGCCAGGTCACATTCCTATCCTATCCCTCACTCATTGCTCTGGCCATTCCTTGTTCTACCTACACTATGACAAGACAGCAACATTCTAGGACTCTCCGACAGTGATCCTTTGCCCTACTCAGAGTCATTGCTGTTTTCCTTCTCAGGGAATGTCCACCCTATCCCTGGCCCCACCACGCCCAGCCCTAACTTCTCACACCATGGGCTTAGAGTAGCTGCAATGAATTTCTGCAGCCTGCCCAATAAAACAGCAAGCCTACACTGCTGGCTACTGCAACATCAACCAGACATTCTGGCCCTTACAGAAACTTGGCTCTCCAAAAAAATATCTGACTCGACGGTCGCTTTCCCAGGCTTCACCCTCCACTTGAACTGATAGAGTAGGCAAGAGTGGAGGGGGGTGTACAGTGTATATCCATGACTCCATCATATGTCATGCACTCCCTGTACCCTCGCTAGACCACAATGCCCAAGCCCTGTTGCTAAAGCTTACTCCGGATCCCTCTAGAGCCCCTCTAACTTTGACAGTAGCATATGTCCCCCCGAGAAACCAAGCTCAGGCAATTCAGTCTATCTCAAATGTCATCTCCAGCCTCCCACCCAAAACAGAACACGTCATAGTAGGGGATTTAAATGTGAACTGGCTTTACAGTACGACCTCGCAGATCAAAGACACCTTTGCTGCTCTTGATCTCTCCCAGCTAGTCAACCAACCCAAAAGGGTGAACTCCACTAATGGCTCTAGCACCCTGCTCAACCTCCTACTCACAAACCGTCCCAACAAAATCTCTAATCTTGAGGTCCTCCCTGACTCACTAAGTGATCATTCCCCCATTATATTCACATGGTCATGCTCTCAGCAGAGGCCCAAACTGTCCAAAATATCCCAGCACCACTTCAAAGCTGGTGGCCTCGCTAAATGTAGAAAATACCTAGCTTGCAGGGACTGGTCCCCAGTCTCTCAGGCACCCACCATAGATGAAGCCCTAGACTACTTTACCCGCTCATTTAATAAAGTCTGCAATATTTATGCCCCCTTCACTAATGTACAGACCAAGAGGCACAATGCTGCCTGGGTCTCGACCGAACTTCTCCATCAGCTCAGACTCAGAGATGACCTTTGGAGGAAAGCAGTTTCCTCCAGTTCACAAGCTGATAGGCAGGCCTATAAAGCAGCCCACAACAAATGCACCTGGGCAATAAAGCAGGCAAAAATCTGAATACTACAGAGCAACCGTCTCCTCCTCCTGGGGGAACTTGCAGCTGTTTTGGAAAAACATCAAGGAACTGAATGGCAAAACCTGACTTCCCCCCCGTCCCTACTTACAGTAAATAATGTCCCTACCACCGATCCACAGGCCATAGCTGACTGCCTTAATGCATCCTTCTCCAACCTTAGAAGCACTGAAGATTGCCATCCAAAACTTGGTGGTCTCCATCATTGATTATGGTCGTATAATCTATGGCTCTGCCTCTGCCATTGCCACTGCCCTGAGATGAATTTCAACATCACTTAACAAGGCCTGCAGGCTTATCTCTGGTGCTTATCGTCTCACTCATACATGTGACCTGTATGGCAGATCTGGCTGGCTTCAACTTTCAAATCACATAAAATACCAAACCTGCATTATGGCAAAGAAAGTAACCATGGGTCACACTCTGCTGGGAGTCCAAGCACTGCTTAGTTCTAGACTAAAGCCACGTAACAACAGGGGCTCTGAATACCAGCTCCTTCAGGTTCCCCACCATCGCACCTCTCAGGGCCAAAGATCCTTTGCCTTCAGAGTGTCTAGCTGGTTAAATGCGCTCAATCCAGACTTTTCCTCCACTACCACCCTTGCTCATTCAAACATAAACTCCACCTCCACCTTACTAACTCTAGCCCCTGTGAATGCTACCTATAATATCCTCAGCCCTCTTGTTTTTGTTCCCTCCAACTATCACCTACCACATCTCCACCCCCTCCTTTTCCTCTGTTACTTTTTTATTTCTTCTTTCTTTTCACCACTCCTAACTCTCCCCCTTCACCCCCACCTCTTCTGAGCCCTCAGTGATCTTTCCCTTTTTGTTGACTAGTTTCAGCCTGCTCCCAGTTGATGACCATGCCCTTTTGCTGCAATTCCTGCCCTCTCCAACTTCGCTTCTCACGTTCATCTTCATCTTCCACCCTTCCTCCTAGTTATCCCTCTTTTACTCTGTGTTCCCACGTATACATTCTACTTATTCTAGCTATTGTATTGATCTACCATTGTAACCTAATATGCCGACCAATTTATTGTTTTGTTCCTATTTCTGTAACTTGTATTGTATTTGTTCTCTGACACAGAACCTTTGTAAAAAAGCCTGGCTCAAAGGTACTTGTAATCCTAGTTGTGATAAAATAAAAAAATTAAAAATGAATGCTGTGCTCCCATGCAACTTCTTTGATCCTATGCTGGCCACCCAGCCTCCTAAACTTCAGTATTCCCCCTTCCACTTCAAAGTAGTGTCCATGAATGAGGCTAGGCCATTTCTCACCAATGCCCTCAGTGGCTCTTTCTACTGCAAAGACTCTTTTGATATGAGGGTCCTTGGGTTTGTACTCAACATTGTTCTCTCCCCACTGACTGACCTCCTAAACCACTCCCTATGTCTGAGGCAGTTCCCCTCCACCTGGAAGATGGCCACTATCACCCCTATACTAAAGAGTGGTGACTGTACACTCCCCAATAACTACTGGTCCATCTCCATCCTCCCCCCCTCCAAAGCCCTTGAAAAGATCATAGCCACCCAACTTACTGATTATCTTCTCACTTACAACTTGCTGTGCAGGGAGCAACATGGATTCAGGTCAGGGCACAGTACCACCACAGCCCTAACTGAGTTCTCCAATTACATCCACTCTGCCCTGGATACGAAACACCTTGCAGGAGCTATCTTTGTTGATCTGTCAAAGGCCTTTGACACCATGTCCCATCCCCTACTCCTATGCACTCTCCAACCCCTAGGCCTATCCAGTGGACCCCTAGCATGGCTCACCAGCTACCTCACAGTCCAGTTGCAATGCATCAAAATACACACTACCGTGTCCTCCACCTTGCCAGTCCACTCTGGGGTTCCCCAGGGCTCAATTCTTGGCCCACTGTTGTTCAACATCTACCTGAATGCCCTGCCCAAGTCTTGCTCTGGTAATCTGCTGCTGTACGCAGATGTCGCAGTTCTCTTTGCCTCACACCAAGATCCCAGTTCTGTGCAACCATCCCTCCAATATGCATTTAACCAAATTGAAAGCTGATTCATAGACCAAAGACTCATGGTGAATGTAAAAAAACTAAAGCCATGCTCTTTGCCCATTAACAGAATAAGGCCAAGAATATGCAACTTACAATTCTCTCCCACTCTCTCCTTCCTCTTGAGCAGGTACACATGTACTGTATAAATACCTAGGCATAACTTTTGACTCCAACCTCTCCTTCCACTTGCACAAAAACAACCTATCCTCAGCCATCAACGCCCGCATAGGGCTACTGTTTAGGCACAAGACCTGTCTACCACCTGAAGCCCTTAGCCTGGCTGTCACCGCTTTTGTCCTCTCTCTTGTCGACTATGGGCTTACCATTTACTCGGCCGCCAGTCACACGGTGCTGAACAAAATCCACCTGGCCATAAATAAGGTGTACAGACTCCTATCGGGGGCAGATAAGCGTACCCACACCTGCACCCTGTATTCCCTGACAAACCTCCTAGACTTGGATGAAAGAATAAGTTACCAAACCTGCCTTCTTCTGAAAAAAATTCATCTGGGGCACCCCTCATTGGGGGAATCTGCCGCACTCCAATCCTCCCACACCACAGTAAATACACGCACCACCAACAAACAGATATGGTCGACCCCAAGGGTCAGGACTTCATTAGCCCAAAGGTCCTTCTCCTTCAGGGCACCTACTTGGTACAATGAACTCCCTTTGGATATATCCTTCATCCCCAATTTAGGTCCCTTCAAAGTAGTACTCAAAGAACACATACTTGCCTCTCGGCAGTGCCAATGCACCATCTAGTTAGCCAATACCTTACTGCTACTTCACTGCCGACCACCTGACAAGGCCTTGTGTCTGCCCACATATGTTTACCTTGCCAGTCCGACCAGTTTGAGATCTGTTATGATAGCTGCAGAACTCTGCCTAATGTCTTCTTCTAAAGTTCAATGTGAAACATGACTGTATGCAACTGTAATCGTGTACTCCTGTTGTTAATATAATGTTGGTATGTAACCCGTAATTCCATCATGCTGTTATTATGTATTCTGTGTGTTCTGTTTTGTTTCTGTACTCTGACACCTTTGTAGATGAGTCTCTGGCTCAAAGGTTGTAATCCTAAAGTATGTTAAATAAAATAAAATAAAGTCCTTTTGGTTTCAGGCTATCAAGTCTCCAAATCCAAATGGCTTCCAGTTGTGATCATCTGTTTTTCAGTGGCACATTTTTCCTTTTCCTGTTTCTGGCACTTTCTAAACCTACAAATCTAAGTCCTGCTGGATTCCTTCCCCCTCACCCCAATGGACTTCTTGAAAATGTATTCCAACTGGACTGTTTTGATTATTATTAATAATATTCCTTACATGGTCTTGTATGCGTATTGTAAGTACATGAGTGGTCATGCCCACATAAACCAAATTGCAAGGGCAAATTAAAGCATACACTAACAAGCAATGCATTCATCTATGTAATATTTTACCAAGGTTGAAGGATGAATAAATTGCCTTCCCTCCCATGCATACTGACAAACATTAACATTTTTATCATTTTTAAAACCCTTAGGGGGTGGGGGTAGCCATGTAATTCCTACTTTATTCTTATTTTCAAAATGACTATGTACCACAATGCCCTTTATGTTTTTAGATCATCTGAAGAAAATGTGTGGTCTTTTCCAAAAACCTCTATAGATTTCTCATCCTGTATAAGAAATGGCCAATATTTAAAAACAGATCCTATTTTTCCTGCCAGATCATTATGTTCTATGCTGAAAGTAATTGGATCACATGGTTCATTTTCTCTAGTATGCACCTTCAGCAATTCCCTTCTGTCTAAATGTAACACATTTTCTTTAGTTTCCAACAAAATATCTAAATCATAACCTCTATGCAAAAAACAACTAATCATTTCTTCTGACTGTTCTGAAAAATCCTCTAAAGTACTACAGTTCCTTCTTAAATTAAGCATTTGACTGTAAGGAATTGATTTTTTTAACTTTCTCAGATGTGAGCATTCAAAATGAAGATAGGAGTTACAGGCTGTTTGTTTCCTGTAATTTCAGGAAATAATATTTTGTCCATTTGTACCTTCCAAGACAATATCCAAGAAAAGAATAACATTTTCTCAGCTCTGATACATCTCAAACCCAACTGATTATCATTCAACCAGTCTACAAATTCTGGAATTCTTTTGGGATGCCTTCCCATATGCAGATTTTTTATTTATTTATTTGAATTTTGGTAACCGGGTAAGTCCACTAAGACAATGCAGTCCCATTTTCAGGGACAACCCGTAACATCGACCCAAGAAGTACAGTACAGAACAATTTTAACAAATTCACAATGAAAATTCCGAATGCAGTACAATTTCATAGTAAGATAATTACAGCAGAAACACAAATCATAGCAGAAGAATAATTATCATCAGCACAGCAAAAATGCAGCAATGGCGAATGTCACAAATGCACTCAGCAGGTCAGGACCTCTGCTCCCACAGTGCCAACCTCTGAGTGCAGTATTGTGAACAGGTAACAGACATGGTAACCCTCCTGTCTGCTTGTGGGTCTGAATCACCTTTGGTCTCAAGTTCTGGGGGATTCAAACTGTGACCGTTATGCTAGTGTACCCAAATGTACAGGCTCAGATAATCTGCTCTTTGGGGGGATGCCAGAAATCTTTCACCTAAGGGCACCTAACCAGGTATCCAAAATTAATCCTTAAAACGCTATAAAAGACCTTAGGTATATTCTTACCTTTTCCCAGTTTAGTAACACCATCAAGCTTATAAACAGTTTTTGTCAGTCTTAACCCACTATACATCACATGCAAAAAGAACTTCGAAGATACACCCAGGCAGTATTTCAAAATAATATTTTTACTAAAATGGATAGGATAAAAATATGTAAAATGTAAACACAGAACACTATACCACAAGGCATACAATCACTTAAAAGAAAAGAAAACTTCAGACAAACTTCTACCAACATACAATTAGACTTTTTCTATCTAATGTATTACCTCTATAGTGCTTATAGTAAGATCTTGTTTCTTAAGAGTGAAAAAGATATGTCACTCAGTTCCAACACAGAATACAATTTAACACTCTGTGTTTCCACACCCCTTCTATGTTGTCATCTAGCTCCTCCTTTTAGAATATAAAAAATACATAAACAATGATCTTCCTGTCAGGAGATATTTTAAATACTGTGACTTCAGTAAATATAATTTCCCAAATTAGGACAGTCTTTAATTAACATCCCCTCTTTGCTCTCGAGCAGTTCCTATTCCCAGGGCACATCAAAGGATTTTATGACTTTTAGCACCATAGTGATATAACATGTTTTTTCCTCTAAGATGTCATAAAAGTTTATGAGCCCTATATCCTGGCAGCTGGGTTAGGTCTAATAAAGACAGGAAAACAGGAGACCCTTTAAGTCTCTCTAGTCTTTTAATTACCTCCTGGTTTCAGGTTAATATATCCTGTTATTTCCATTAAAACCTGGGGGGGGGCACCCATAGCACAGGATTTCTCATATGAGACACTTACATACCACATTCTATATTACAAATATCATAGAACAATCATAACCAGCTGGCCAAGTGTCACAGCAAACAATATAAAATAATTAGCAGGCTAGGTGCAACAAATTTACAGAACATAATACATTGGCATGCAACGACAAGCCACAAGTTCAAATACTAATACAAGATGATAGAAAGGTGAGTCTGGGTAGGAGGTAGTGGAGTGAAGTATAGGAGGGGAGTTAGGAGGCAGTGGAGGGAAAGCAACAAGGTAGGAATAGGAGAGGCATCATTGGAAGCATGAGCATGTAGCAGCAGCAGCAGCAGATGGGTGAGCAAGTTGGATTAGAATGTGGAAAGAGAGAGGCATGATAGGACAGAGGGAGGGAGGAAGGGTGCTCAATCAGACACATCTGCAAAAGCAAAGTACTTACGAGCTTTAGCTTTGGTGTCATCAGTATTTGGTGGTGGCTAGCTAAGGGTAGGGAACATTTTTGTATTTATTTACAAGACATACAAATGTAAGTATGTCTTTTATGTTATTTATATGCACTTTGGTACCTTATTTCTTTGCACCCTGTGCAAACAAACCTGTGAATAAAATAACTTTTTAAATTGCAATTAAAAGGGCTATTTTCTGTAAGTGTTTTTTAGAGGGTCCAAGTGTTTATTCTCTGTTGCTCACCTTTTATTGCTATGTTGCAAAGAATGCACGGGGAAAATATTAATAAATCTTAGTAGGGACAACATTAGGGATCAGGAAGGGGGGACTGCTAGTCCACCAGGGCAGAGGGATAATTATTACGTCTAAATATTGGCAACATTGGGGGTCAGGGAGAGGGACATTTTTAATATGCATTATTATGGGCAACATCAGGGATCAGAGAGGGGGGGACTGCTGGTCCACCAGAACAGGGGGACAATTGATAATTATATATGGGCAACATCAGGGTCATGGGGGGGGACCATAGCACATTGCCACAAACAGGCAACTCTCCCAGAGGAGAAATGTCCAAGTACCCTTAGACCAACTCTGGCTGGTCTAAGGGTACTTAGAAATTCTCCCTCTGGGAAAACTCTGAGAATCACTCATTTGGGAATGTGGCAGCTTGCATCTGCCACATGCCCCCTACTGCCATGTCACAGCCCATGTTTGGGCACATGGGTGGCACAAGCCCCATTTGGGGCAGGCAGCCTGTGGTTGATGCAGGCTACTTTTGTGAATCACTCACAGGGAAGTCTTTGATGCAAGGTGCCGCTTGTGTCATTTATGTTTGGTGCAGGCACCTTGCATCACTCTCAAGGCTTTGAGAACTGAGCCCATTATATTTAGAAAAAGGTAGCTTTTGAAATGTTTGGCCTAGAAACATAATGTGTTTAGTGAAAGTTTGGATTCTGCTGTATCAATACAACCATTTCCACTTTTACTATTTAGAGATACTGAAAATGAATTTGCAGAAAAACTTTTTTTAATTTGCAAATACATTTTAACTTTTTTTTGGTTTGTTTATATAGTGGCAAAAGAAATAAAAAAAAGCATTTGTCAATGCCGAATGTTGATTACGTTGGTCCGTTGAGCTCACTCACTGCCCCTCTGTCACTCTCTCATTCTGTTTCTCCCGATGCTGCAGGCTGCTGTTTTGTACTGGGATCCTGCCACCATTGGCACCTTTTTCTGTCCACAAAGAAATCCGCAGCTGTCCCGACAGAGTTCCGTTGAGGTGGCTCACTCCCCCTCCGTCACTCACTCATTCTGTTTCTCCTGGCGCTGCAGGCTGCCCTTTTGTACTGAGCTCCTGCCTCTGTTGGTGGCTTTTTCTGCCCACAAAGAAATCTGCAGCAGTCCTGACACAGGTCCGTTGAGCTTGCTCACACCCCCTCTCTCACTTGCTCATTCCGTTTCTGCTGGTGCTGAAGGCTGCCCTTTTATACTGGGCTCCTGCCTGCATTGCCGCCTTCTTCTGCCCACAAAGAAATCTGCAGCAGTCCTGAAAGAGCTCAGCTGAGCTCACTCACTTCCCCTCTCTCACTTGCTCATTCTGTTTCTCCTGCCGCTGCAGGCTGCTGCTTTGTACTGGGCCCCTGCGTGCATTGCTGCCTTTTTCTGCCCACAAAGAAATCTGCAGCAGTCCCAAAAAAGCTCTGTTGAGGTTGCTTACTCCCCCCTGGCTCATTCACTCCCCCTCCCTCACTCACTCGTTCTGTATCTCCCGCTACTGCAGGTTGCCCTTTTGTACTAAGCTTCTACCTGTGTTGGTGGCTTTTTCTGCCCACAAAGAAATCTGCAGCAGTACTGACACTGCTCCGTTGAGCTCGCTCACTCCCCCCCCACTCACTTGTTCCTTTTCTGCCGGCGCTACTGGCTGGCCTTTTGTACTGGGCTCCTGCCTGCGTTGCTGCCTTTTTCTGCCCACAAAGAAATCCACAGCAGTCACAATAGTTGAGGTCGCTTACTCCCCCGTCTCACTAGCTGATTCTGTTTCTCCTGGCACTGCAGGCTGCCCTTTTGTACTGGGCTCCTGCCTGTGTTGGTGCCTTTTCCTGCCCACTAGGAAATCCGCAGCAGTCCCGACAGAGCTCAGTTAAGCTCGGTCACTCCCTCCTCTCTTATTCGCTCGATCCTAATCTGTCCCAAACACTGATTTCCCACAGTGACCGCGCTATTGGGCAACGCACGCTCGTAACACACTCATTTTATGGGGTTTCATCACCAAATTTTCAACATAGGCATTATAGGACCTCTGCTACTGAACAGTGTCACTGTCATTTTCATAATGTGTCCCGAACACAGATTTCCCACAGCGACAACGCTATTTTGTGCTGGAACTGTGAAAACACATTTCAGCAATGATGTGAAAAGTGACAGCTGCACTGTTCATAAGAAGGTGCAGAACAATGGCAATGTTGAAAATCTGGACTGAAAATAGTATAAATTCACGAACTTACGGTAATGTTACCAAACCTATAACCTGCGCTCATAACACAGTCATTTTATAGAGTATCACCACCAAATTTTCAACATAGGCAGTTTAGGACCTCTACTCATGAATAGTGTCACTGTCATTTTTGTAATCTGTCCCAAACACTGATTTACCACAGTGACTGTGCTATTCTTCACCGGAAGTGCAAAAAAACATTTTGGCCAGGACGTGAAAAATGACAGCTGCACTGTTCACAAGAAGGTGTGGAAAAATGCCAATGCTAAAAATCTGGCATGAAAATATTGCAAATTCGCGAAGTTACGAGTGTGCATAGAAAATGCACAACCCACGCTCGTAAAACAGTAATTTTTTTTATTTTTTCCAACAAATTTGCAACATAGGCTTTTTGAGAGCCCACCTCATGAACACTGGCACTGTCGTTTCATTAATCAGTCCCAAAAGGTGATTCTGCGCAGTGACCACAAAATCACCTTCCGGGGTCGAATAACACCATGACAGTGGCAGAATTCATGAGAAGGGCTCCCAAAAATCCCATGTTGAAAATTTGGTGTCACAATTCCAAAAAATGCTGAGATATGCAAAAAAGTTGAAAAAACCCTATTTATGCCATTATACAGCTCACTGGCATTTCCTCAGTTCGCGGTTGGCTATGAAGAGTGCAGACATGTTTCTGGTCCACCGAAGATAGTCACACTGGACTCCGGAGGTAAGTGTGGGGTGGGGTGTGGGGATGCAGGGTACGCAGTGGGTGGGCGCGGGTTGTGGGAGGGGGCAGGGAGACTGCGCGGGACCGTTTTCTTTTTCACAGGTTTAAAAAAACCAAACATTGCGGGATGTTTTTTTCTTTACAGGGTCATTGGGCACACTGGGATGGGCTCCCAGCTTGCCACCTGACTGTTTTGTTTTGGGGGGCCAGTAACCGAAGGAGAATTGGGCTCCTCCATCAGCACATATGGCGGGGTACCAGCCGAGGGGGATTGTGCACCCCGCTCAGCAGAAAATAATGCTTTTTTTTTGAGAGGGACATTATGCCGATGAGGAGTGGACTCCCTGTCGGCCACAGAAACTCTGAAGGAGGGATCTGAAGCCGACGGGGAGTGAGCTCCCCCATCGGCAACTTCAACTGGGACAGGGAATGAAGCCCACAAAGAAATCCGCAGCAGTCACGTTAGAGCTCTGTTGAGCTCGCTCACTCCCCCTCTCTCAGTTGATCATTCTGTTTCTTCCGCCGTTGCAGACTGCCCTTTTGTACTGGGACCCTGCATGCATTGCTGCCTTTTTCTGCCCACAAAGAAATCCGCAGCAGTCCCAATGGAGCTCCATTGAGCTCACTCACTCCCCTTCCCTCACTCACTCATTCTGTGTCTCCCGGCACTGCAGGCTGCCCTTTTGTACTGGGCTCCTGCCTGCATTGGTGCCTTTTCCTGCCCACTAGGAAATACACAGCAGTCCCGACAGAGCTCAGTTAAGCTCGGTCACTCCCCCCTCTCTTACTCGCTCGATCCAAATCTTTCCCAAACACTGATTTCCCACAGCGACCACGCTATTGTCCACCAGAAGAGCGAAAACACATTTCAGCCAGGATGTGAAAAATGACAGCTGCACTGTTTATAAGGAGGTGTGAAAAAATGGCAATGTTGAAAATCTGGAGTGAAAATTTTACAAAGTTGCGAAGGTACAAGTGCGTGGAAACTGGGAAACGCACGCTCATAACACACTCATTTTACAGGCTTCCATCACCAAATTTTCAACATAGGCATTTTAGGACCTCTGCTACTGAACAGTGTCACTATCATTTTCATAATGTGTCCCAAACACGGATTTCCCACAGCGACCGCGCTATTTTGCGCCGGAACTGTGAAACAACATTTCAGCAATGATGTGAAAAGTGACAGCTGCACTGTTCATAAGAAGGTGCAGAACAATGGCAATGTTGAAAATCTGGACTGAAAATATTTAAATTCATGAACTTATGAGCGTGTGTGCAAACTGTGCAACGCACGCTCATAACACAGTCATTTTATAGAGTATCACCACCAAATTTTCAACATAGGCAGTATAGGACCTCTGCTTATGAACAGTGTCACTGTCATTTTTGTAATCTGTCCCGAACACTGATTCCCCACCGCAACCGTGCTATTCTGCGCCAGAAGTGCGAAAACACATTTCGGCCAGGATGTGAAAAATGATAGCTGCACCGTTCACAAGGAGGTGTGGAAAAATACCAATGCTGAAAATCTGGCATGAAAATATTGCAAATTCGCGAAGTTACGAGTATGTGTAGAAAATGCGCAATGCACCCTCGTAAAACAGTCATTTTATTTATTTTTTTCAACAAATTTGCAACATAGGCTTTTTGAGAGCCCACCTCATGAACACTGGCACTGTCATTGTAAAAGGTGATTCTGCACAGTAACCACGAAATCACCTTCCGGGGTTGAATAACTCAATGACAGTGGCAGAATTCATGAGGAGGGTTCCCAAAAATCCCATGTTGAAAATTTGGTGCCACAATTCCAAAAAATGCCTGCGATATGCAAAAAAGTTGAAAAAACCCTATTTATGCCATTATACAGCTCACCGGCATTTCCTCAGTTCACAGTCGGCTATGAAGAGTGCAGATGTGTTTCCGGTCCACCGAAGATCGTCACGCTGGACTCCGGAGGTAAGTATGGGGTGGGGGGTGTGGGGAGGCAGAGTGCACAGTGGGTGGGCGCGGAGTTGTGGGAGGGGAAGGAGACTGCAAGGGACCATTTTCTTTTTTACAGGTTTGAAAAAACATTGCAGGACTTTTTTTCTTTACAGGGGCATTGGGCACACTGGGGTGGGCTCCCAGCATGACACCTGACTGTTTTGTTTTGGGGGCCAGTAGCTGATGGGGGATTGGGTTCCTCCATTGGCACATATGGGGGGGCACCAGCCGAGGGGGATTGTGCACCCCCCCTCGGCAGAAAACAAAGCCTTTTTTTCGAGGGGGACATTATGCAGACAAGGTGTGGGCTGCCCATCGGTCACAGAAACTCTGAATAAGGGATCTGAAGCTGACGGGGAGTGGGCTTCCCACGGCAACTTCAACTGATGGGGAGGAACCGACCCGGGGACTGGGGCCCCATCGGCAAACAAAACTGTTGTGGAGGGGCACAAGCTTCCAAGGGGGATTGGGCACCCCCTCAACAGTGGGGACTGAGGAATATTGTTTGTGAACATGGCAGCAAGCCGCTGCCATGTTCACAACCAATATTACAGTACTAAAGTTCCATCCAGCAGTGACAGGTTGCTCCCTCATTGCAGCAAATGGCTGACGCTGCAATGCCGAGGTGGCCCCTGATTGCAGCAGCTGAAACGTTTCAAAGTTGTTGCACGCTGGCTGAACTAGTGTCAGCAGCAGCATGCTATGGCATTGGGAAAAGCGGGCCAAGCCTTAAAAGGCTGTGGGGGCATTGGCCACAACAGTGCCACGCCTCCACAACCTGCTTCTGGCAACCTGCTGCGATATGTTTCTTGCGCATGCGTGCACTCAACATAATTATATGTTTTGTTTTAGTAAATGTGCTACTATAGTAAGTATCATTACATACATACATTCCTCATTTCCCCTTCAGATAACCCCAAAATCTTCACCTGCTTTCACAGGTTATACCTCTGAAAGCATCAGAAGATAATTGCTTTCAAATTTAACAATTTAGTCCTTTATATTTGGTTTTGGAGGCATCAGTAAACCCTCCTAGCCACAACTCTCAGTTAACATTTTTAAGAAACTAGTTCTCTCGGGACAATAGCACATGATTAAAGCAACCACTATGTCTACAAATTTCCAGCTGACACCGTGCCTTGTCTTCTTTTGTTTTTCAGCAACCAGTACTTTTCAATATAGAGCTGGATGTGTTTTGGAAAAAGGAAGGAATACATACTTCTGGAGGTCCAGCTATAATAACAAAGACATCGAACATTATGACTATGAGAGACAATGCCTTGTTGCAGACTACCCTTCTGCAAAGGATAGGGCAGAGGAATACAACAAAAGCCCCTCTTTCCCGATGTACTGGAACAATTTAATAACTGACCTCTGTAGCAGTGCTAAAAAACTCTTTGATGAATTACCTGCAGAACTGGGGAGACTTGGTAACATTTTCTTTTCTCTATTATAAAACAATGGTTGGAAATTTAGCAGTCTAATTGGCTGCAGTGATGCAGAGAAGTTTTTCTTCACTGGCGAGTGTTTGGCGAAGTTGCCAAATTCGCCTCCACAGATCATTTTGTGATACTGACCTGTTGGTGGCAATTTGGTGTCAATACCTGGTGTCTAGTGGTCACTCCCTCACCAATTGCTGGGCTGATGTAAAAATAAATTATTAATTCCAATCCTGATTCCCTAATGCCCCCCCAACCACCACCAATTTCCATCCGATGTAAAATTTATCTAACTGAATCCCTGGTGTCTAGTGGTCCCACCCCCACCAATCACTGGCTCCAATGTAAAAATAAATTACTAATAATTCAATCCCTGGTGTCTATTGCCCCCCGTCACTGACCCAATGCTGAATAACATTTCTCAGGTGTCTAATGGACCCCCTTCCCTATCCCCATCCCCAAATGATACCAATTCCCTGGTGTCTAGTGGACCCCCACCCTATCAGATAGTGCCTCACCACCCCACTCCCCCCACCCCAACCCAGAGCAGCCAACAGCACAGTCCTCCACCCACCACCATGGCTGATGACCCGAATGAGATTGAATGAATGAGCATGTACTTATACAAGCAAGCGCACATTCATTATATAGATACATAGATACATAGACGGTGTCGGCAGATAAGGGCCTATGGCCCACCCAGTCTGCCCATTTGAGCCTGTAAGTTCAGTTTATGTTTTCCTAGAAGTCTTCTGCCCCTTACCCCTGACCTCCAGAATTCCTTTATGTCTACCCCATGCATTCTTAAATCCCGTGATTGTTTCAGCCCCCACCACTTCCTCTGGCAGGGTGTTCCACTTGTCCACCATCTATTCTGTGAAGAAATTCTTCCTCACGTTTCCTCTGAATCATCCTCCCTCCAACTTCATCCCATGCCCTCTAGTCCTGGAATATCTTTTTTGCTTAAAACTAGTGTATTCCTGCACCCTGTTCCTCCCTGTCATTCCATCTCAGTCAGGTGGCTTGCCGTGGTGGAGAGTGGAGGGTTGTGCTGGTCGCCCATGCGGGGTTGGGTGGGGGACAGGGTTGGTGAGGCACTACCTGATGGGGTGGGGGTCCACTAGATACCAGGGAATTTGCAACATTTGGGAATGGGGATAGGAAGGGGAGTCTGCTAGACACCAGGGAAATGTTATTTAGCATTGAGTCAGGGATAGTGGGAGCACTAGACACAAAGGATTGAATTAATGATAATTAATTTTTACATTGGGACCGGTGATCAGTGGGGGGTCACTAGATACCAGGGATTCAATTACTGTTATTCAATTTTACATATCGGGCGGCAATCAGTGGGGAGGGAGCATTATACAATAGGGATTGGAATTAAATAATTTATTTTTGCATCGGGCCAGCAATTGATGGGAGGGGGGACCATTACACACCAGGGATTGAATTCATAATTTTATTTTACATCAATTGATGATCATGGGGGGGGGCACATGACACCAGGGAAGTTTTTGCTGCAAAGTGTGGAATTTTGTCCATGAAATTCTGCATTTCGCCATCGATCCAAGCCCCACAAACTTAGCAGACTTCACATTCATTCGCATTCAATTGCGGAGCAAATTTTGCCAACTTTGCTCACCTCATCTTGGTTGACAGCATTCTAAGAGGAACATTAACAGATAGTAACTCAACCTTTTATTGGGTCTTAATGTTTAATTGTAACCTCTCATTGAAGAGGATGAATGACGTGAGTTTCAAAATTTGGACTTGCAGTCAATGCTATTAAGATATCCCACTTGTGGCTTTGCCACTCATGAGATATGACATAATATCATTAGCCTGTCATGAAGATAAATATGATATCTTCAGTCAGGCTGTGTCATATCCCCTATATACATAACAGCAGCGGGGATCAAAATTACAAGATGAGAAAGATATCTTAATGACATCAATAACAGCAACATATCCCAAAAATATTGTTGTTGCTGTTGTTACAAAAGATATTTTTAAGATTACTAGTCATCACAGTGGAATACTGAACCAATCAGACAGCAGTTTTCACAATGCTGATGACATCCCAGTGTCTAGTGCAGCACTGAAGACAGCTGTTGAAATAAAAGAAAAACAGCTAACTTTTCAAACCAACTGCAGATTTAAAAGCTATAACTTGTCAACTGCTGTTGTGTATTTCAAATCTATAATAGCCTGACTCAAACTAGGCAATTTATCATCACTGATGAGTGGGCAGGCCTTTCATAACTCACTTACAGCTCTGCCACTCCTGAATTATGGTCCTTCCACATCACGTGTGAAGATAAATTGCATACTTTGAGTCAGCTCAATATATATCCCGAATCAAGACCTACTCCTATCCCCCGAGATCCTCCCTCTGACTGAAGTTATTAAAGGCTTCATCCTTAAATATACAGTCAGCACCTATGTATCCACCTTCCTTATATCTACAACACTGTCTTGTCCATCACAGTCAGATAAATGAGTACAGAATGCTGTTTGTATATGTGTACCTATCTCCACATCCAACCTGTATATCTGGCATGCAGTACAGCCCTGCTTCCACTGACTTGATGAGGGGAGTATAAGTCATGACAGGTAGTTTCAATAGCAATTTTGTTAGTCTTATGAATGGTATCATCTGCAACATATTGTTTTTTCTTCTACCTCTCGCCTCTAAACTCAGTTCTCTAGAACAGTTTCTTGCAAATATTCCTTGCCATCACTTATTGACATTCTTCATGGATGGGGGGGGTGTGCTACAGTACTGACATACTTCTCCTGTTTTCTTGTCTGTAGTAAATTTCAGTCTCACCCATTTTATGTGAGACTCAAATTCAGTATGCAATTAAAAATGAATCAAGGAAACAGGAATACAACTGAATGGGTTTATGTACAAAATGATGTGTTACCTCACCTATGCTGGCCTGATTAAGAAATATAATTTGTGAGTTTCTTGTTGTGGGGGTCAAATGGAAACCTGTACCCCATTTGCAAACTAGACAAGATTCATTAGCTAAGGGTCCCATTTTTAAAATGAAATCTTCTCTGTGGGTTCATGAGGAGAAGGTAAGATGAGCCACAGGCCAGAGAGAGAGGGAGAAGGTATTTTTAAAGATGGATTTTTAAACAGTTGGGAGTCTGTGACCCAGAGAGCAGTAGGAAGGTTGTTCAGGATCGTGATGGTTGAAATGGGGGTGCAATTTATTATGTGCACAGTGGCTAGGGGGAGAAAGGCACCGTAGAGTGCCAGGTAGGCTATGGAAAGTGGTACAGTTCATTGTGTGTATGTGTGGTGGCTAGTGGGAAGAATGTATGATGGGATGCTAAGTAGATTGGGGATAGGGTTCCAATTTATTGTGTGTGGTGGCTGGGGGTGGGATGGGTGCTAAGTGATGACAGTCCACATCAGCCCTGTATCAAGTGAACCACATGAGGATGAGGGTCCTGAACTTTAGGAGGGCAGATTTTGAAGTAAAGGAAGACTGCCTCAGAAATTGCCTTGTTGGGGGGGGGGGTGATTGCCAAGGGGGAGTAGAGGTACAGTGGGGAAAAAATAAAGGAGGGCATAATTAAAGCAACTTCTACATGAAAGAAGTGGGTAGCTATAAAAGGGAAAAAAAGACCATTATAGTTTGCTAAGGAAAAGGCTAAAAGTGGTTTAGGAAAAAAGGGTGGCATTCAGAAGGTACAGGGAAACACAGAGGGAGGAGGAGGAGGACAGGGAGGTGTGCCAAGTAAAACAGAGGAAAGCAAGAAAAACAGTGAGAGGAGAAAAAGCATAGACAGAGGAAAGGATAGCCAAAGGAGTTGCTAAAGAGGATAAAAATTTCTTCAGATACGTAAATGAGAAGAGGAAAGCAAGGGAAGGGATAGTGAAGATTAGAAAGGCAGAAGGGGAGACTGTGCAGAAGAGGACGCAGAAAAGGCTGCCATCCTAAACAGGTGCTCAGTTTTCAGAGGGGGGCCACCAGAGAATAGCAGGGACAGAGAGAGGAGGTGGACTCAAATCTATTTTCAGAGGAAAGAGCTCTGAAGGGGCCTGCAGCTTGGCTTGTATTTCTGAAGGTGGACAAGGCTATGGGGCCAGATGTGATACACCCAAGGGTACTGAAGGAACTCAGGGAGGTGATAGCTGCACCACTGACAGCCTTGTTCAATAGTTCACTGGAAACAGGCATGGTTGTGGGGGACTGGAGAAGAGCTATTGTGGTCCCTCTGCGTAGGAGCGACAGCAGGGAGAAGGCTAGCAGCTATAGGCCAGTCAGTCTTACTTCAGTGGTGGCAATCTTAATGGAAACCCTTCGAATGAAAAAATGTTAAAATATCTTGAATCCAGTGGGCTGCAAGACTACAAGCAGCATGAATTCATGAAATGGAGGGTGGGGGGTCATGCCAAATCAATGATAGATTTCTTTGATTATGTGACCACAGAAATAGATCGGGGAAGACAATGGACGTGGCCTATCTATACTTTAGCAAGCCCTTTATAACACTTTGCCACACAGGAGACTGCTAAAGATACTGAGCAGCCTGGGGTGGGCTTCAAAGTGGTGAACTGGGTTAGAAGCTGATTAACAGATAGGAGACAGAGGGTGGTAGTTAACGGCACTCACTCTAATGATGGGAGAGTAACCAGTGGGGTGCCACGGGGCTTAGTACTGGGACCGGTCCTCCTCAACATCTTCATAAGTGGCATTGTAATAGAACTGTGAAGGGAGGTATGCCTTTTTACAAATTATACCAAGATCTGCAAGAGGGTGGACAATCAGAAAGGATGTAAAGGATGTAAAGGGATCTTGGGAAACTCGAAGAATGGTCAAGAGCACTTATTTATTGAGGTCTGGAATTACAAGAGCATAGCAGTTGGGGCTCAAAAAGTGCAAAATCATGCCTCTAGAGCCTAGGGCCTAAGTGCTGAGTATAGTATGGGGCAGATATAGTCAGTTACTAAACAGGAATGTGATCCTGAGATAATCATATCTGATGACCTCACAATGGCAGGGCAGTGTGACACAGCAACGGATAGTACTAGTGGGGTGCATAGGGAGGGGTATCTCTAGCAGGAGGAGGGAGGTGGTGTTACACAGAAACATAGAAACATAGAAGTTGATGGCAGATAAGGATCGCAAGGCCCATCCAGTCTGCCCATGTATCAGTCACTGGTGAGACCCAATACTGTGTAGATTTTGGAGGCCACACCACAAAAAGAACATAGACAGGGTGAATGCAGTTTAGAGGGGGGAACTAAAATGTTGCAGGGGTTGTACGAGAAGCTGTATGAAGAGAGACTGAGGGATCTCAACATTCGTACCCTGAAAGAGAAGAGTGAGAGATGACATGATGGACACCTACAAGTACCCCACAAGGGTGAACAGGGTGCAGGAACAGAGTCTCTTTCAAATAAGTAAGGGCACCATGACCCGGGGGAATGTGATGAAACTGGGGTTGGGGGAGTTTAAGAGAAACATGAAGAAATAACTTCTTCACTGAAAGGATGGTGGACCCCTAGAACAGACTGCCAGTGGAAGTAGAGAAGGTAAAAATGATGTGGGTCTTCAAACATGTGTGGGATAAACATAGAGGTATATTAAGAAATAGGCAGGGAGGGGGAGGGTTGTCGGAGACAAATTAGGGTCTGAGAAGACAGATTGGGCAGGGAACATCTGGGCAGACTGGGTGGGCCAAGCGATCCTTTTCTACCAACAAATTCTATGTTTTTGCATACCAGCATAGCCAACACAATGACGTTATCAGTGTCAAATCTACAAATTATACATCCAGATCCACAGAGCTCAGGTCTGGATAAGTGATGCTGGGTAATCTGTTCGAATAATCATTCCAGATTATCTGACAGTCAGCAGGACCAGAAACTACATTATCTAACCTTTTTTCTCAAGCATCAGAAAAGCCAGTATCTGACATTATCCATCTGAATGGTAGTGTACTCACTTGATAAAGGTGATAATGGGAGCACATTTTTAAAGCATTCCATCATTACAGTTGGGTCATAGTGGGTGTCTCCTCATAGGCTGATGCACAAAATATTCAAAGAAAGAAATCCGACCTGTCTCCTCCCATTCCTGCTGACTCCTTACTCAGTATGGAACTTCCAAAGCTGTTTGACCTGGAATCGAAAAATTGTTACACAGCACTGCACTGACAGAGAGAGTGGGTGTGGGCAATACAACACACGAGAAGGAGACAGAAAGTGGAATGGATTTCAAGCTTTTAATTTAAACAGATTAAAAATCTGCACTTCTACAAGGCTAAAGAATATTCAGCATGCAAATATCAGAGAACAACACATTCAGAAGTCTAAATTGAGCACAAATAAAGAGAAAATAGCTAAATTTCATAGACTTCATGAACCCTGGTGAAGGATAAGCTGTTGTCTTCCTCCTCGTTGGGCAGGATAGAGTGCTGTAAAAAGGTTCTCCCATAATCCCTTTACCAGGTGAGTAAATTACCATTATGTGTCGCACCTTTTACAACACTCAATTGTCACACCTGGGTGACTGTGAAGCAGTGTCAGAGACCAATTGGGTGGGGCAAGGAGGAAGAGGACTAAACACCAACTGTAGTACTACGTGTCCAAAGGCTGATTTCTCCTGACTCCAGGTGTCCAGCCTATAGTGTTTGGCAAAGGTGTGAACTGACGACCAGGTGACTGCTGTGCAGATCTTGACAAGTGATGCCGATCTGTGTTATGCCCTGGAGGTAGGCACTGCTCTGGTTGAGTGATCTTTGACCTGGGTGGGGATGAGGAGTGCTGAGACCTTGTAGGCCTCAGAAATCGTGGTCTTCAGCTACCATACTATAGTGAACTTCGAAGCTGGGAAACCTCGCTTGGATCCCTCTGTGAGTATGAAGAGTCTTTCAGAACTTCTGTACTCAGCATTTTTGTTCCTGTATATCCTGAGTGAATGGGCAGGATCCAGTAGGTGAAGTATGTTCTTGTGTGGATCTCCCAGGTCTGGTTCAAAGGTAGGTAAGAAAATTTCCTAGGTGAGGTGGAATGATGCTACCTTAGGGAGAAAAGCTGGCACTGTCTTGAGTACCACTCTGTCCGAATGAAACACAAGAAAAGGTTCTCTGCAGGAGAAAGCCTGCAGTTCACTGGTTCTGTGAGCAGAGCATATGACCACCAAAAAGACCATCCTGAGGGTGAGAAACTATGAGGACACAGATTCCAGAGGTTCAAAGGGTGATTTGGTCATGGTGTCCAGGACCAGATTTAAATGCCAGGGAGTGGAAGTTGTCCTGTGTGTGGGTTTTATGTTTGCGGTGGCTTTAAAGAAAGTCTGCACAAGGGGGTGTGACCCTAAGAGGTAGCCACTCGTTTCCCCCTGATAGCCCCAATGGTGGCCAATTGTACTCTGACTGATAGAGTGGGAGATCCTTATCAAAATCTTCCTGCAAAAAGTCCAATATCTGAGCAATATAGGAATTGGTGGGGTCAAGGTCTTTTGACTTGCACCATCTACTGAAAATGAACCAGTGTCGAGGAGGATCGTGTGATGCAGAGTGCTGAGTAGAAGCACCTCCGCTAAGATCCTGCCTCCTGATCATATAGTCGTCTTTTGTAGACGTTTAAATCTTACAAAATCCTCTGCTTTTAAGTTCTCCTGCCAGCTAAACACCAAGAGCGCCTGTTTTGAGAGTTTGATCTGTGGATGGAGGCTTACATGAAGAAAGCCCCACAGAAACACACCCCGCCTGCTACTCCCGAAAAGGCTCCAAAGAAATCTCGGGCCTCGGGTGGGCCAGATCGGCATGATCCTTCGAGTCAAGTCGGGGAGCAAGAGCCTTTAACGCTTAATAGGTTCTTAGAAGAGTTTAAACCCTTCCGTGAGGAGATGAAAGGAATGGCGATCGACCTGAAGACTTTGTCAGAAAAGCTGGATGACGTTTTGTTAACTGCCTCCGTTAATACTGCCCGAATAGTCTCGTTGGAGAAATGACTAGAGAAACTTGATCCTGAGTTAGTGTCAACACAGCAGAAGCTATCTCGTGTGGAGGCAAAACTTGAAAATCTGGAGGGCCATAGCCGCAGAAACAACATTGTGATACTAGGGCTACCAGAGGGAGAAGAGGGCCAGAATGCTACAGCATTCATACAGAAGCTGGTGGAACGGGTTGCTGGCCACTCTCCCTTCGGCCCAGTATATATTATTGAGCTAGCTCACAGGTCATTGCGACCGAAGCCTTTACCGGATGCTGCCCCTCGACCTATTATTTGCCGTTTCTTAAATTTTTTAGATAGGCAGCACTTCTTGCAGAAAGTGAGAGCTTTACAGGAGGTTCATTGGGAGAATGCTAAATTGAGAATTGCACAAGACCTGCCAGGATCGGTTCGTTTGAAACGTAAAGCGTTTCACCCCATCATATCCAAGATCATTGCTGCGGGCCTGAAATTTAGGATGGGGTATCCGGCCAGGCTACAAGTTTTTGTAAACGGATCCTGGTTAAATTTTGAAGATCCTGAATCTGCTTTTTCAAACCTTAAAACCATCTTACCGGACTTGTTCCGAGAGCCCTGAGAAGTTCTGCCTATATGTTGAGGGGCTGTCTGGTGTAGCCTCACTGGAACTGTCATCCCTCTTTTTGCCTACGAAGATAATGTCGATGGGCTGCATTTGGAAGTTCTTGTTTCTCATCATCTGGACTGTGTTAATTAAGAATAGGGCTACCTGTTACGAGTTTCTCAGGCCCTAACTCCACAAAGCTAATTGCTGTTCAGGGCAAGGACTTCTGGGATGATCGGGATGGTTTATTTGGGGAAGGAGTTTTGTGTTTCAGTGCATTTAATTATACAAATTAGTGTTAGAGAGGGGAAGTCTATGTTACCTTATTTAGGATTAATGTCTCACTACGCAGTTTGTTGGAAATGGGAGTGATGTTGGGCTTTCTCAGTAATTTCATATAATTATCTTGTCAGGATCGGGTTGTGGCCACAAGAGGGTGCACTGCGCATATGAAGTGTAATTCAGCACTGCTTTTAATTCGGGGAGGATCTCCCTTAGTTGTGTCTCTTGTCTCGAATTTAGGGCAACAAATTACCCCAATTGGGGTTCTTGTGCCTAAGGGCTGGTAAATGTCCAGCAGAGGTGTCATTTCTCACTTTTCTTTGCCTGGGGCCCAAGATGTCAGTGTCTTTTCTGGTTTTCTGGTCTCATTTTGGTGGGAAGGGGTAATTCCCCTCCCGATCAGGTTCTGGTTTGTGTAGAGGTTTCTCATGGGGCAGTGCATCCCCTAATTTTTGTTCAGTCTCCTGAAGCTAATTGGCGCATTTATGCGGTTTGCAGATTAGTTTGTTCCGCTTTCATTAGTATCTTATCGCACCCATGTGCATTTACTTTGGAAGCCCAGGACCGCTCTCTAGTTATTGGGGGTTGTTAAAATAGTTGCACTGTTTAGTATTTACTTGAGGATATTGTTGTATTTGCTGTAAGCAGAGATGCATTGTCGGGGGACGGGAGAAGGAGGAAGGGACCCAGTACTATGCTAAACGTTGCTTATGGCAGTATGGGTGGTTGGGTGGGGGGTGGTATATGTTGAGCTTTGTTAGGTGGAATGGGTGAAGTTGGGGGGAGGGCGATGGGTTACTTGTGGGGGATGGGGAGGAGGGAGGGCTCTACAGCAGTAACTTCTGGATTATGGCTGAACGTTTTGTGTAATTTGTCTACTGGGCTGAACATACTAAGTTTATTAACTTTTGTTAGATGGCTAATGAGGTGACTTTTGCTACTTGGAATGTTAAGGGGATCAGGGAAAAAAATCCAAACAATATCAGGTTCTCAAACATTTAAGTTTGTTACGTTCTCAGATAACTTTCTTACAGGAATCCCACTTACTTGAATCTGAAGCCTTACAGTTAAGGAGGCAATAGGTGGGGCTGGTTTATGATGCTCAGGGTTCCACTAATAGTTACGGGGTCATGCTTATTATCAATAGAGACATTTCCTTTGTTTCTATGCAGGTTATCAAAGATCCTGAGGGTAGATTTATTTTAGTTAAAGACACTCTCTGGTCAGTTCCATTTTTACTTGGTAGTATATATGGTCCTAATATGGATGATCCAGGGTTTTTCATGAGACTCATAACTATTATTCTTCCAATGCTTCCTATCAGGATTATTTTGGGGGGCAACTTCAATCAAGTCATAGATTCTAATCTGGACAGGTCAGGTAGTGGACTGGGAGGGGTGTCTCCAGGGCAGAGGGCTTTTAAGGATTTAGTAGACTAGTGCGGGCTCTGTGATGTCTGGCGTGTGTTATATCCTGGCTCTAGGGAGTTTACTTTCAGGTCAATGACACACGGCTTGCAGTCCTGCATTGACTACATATTTATTTCTCAAGTTCTCTTGCCTGGGGTCAAGACTTCCTCGATTCAACCTGGCTCTGTCTCCAATCATTCACTTGTGTTATACAAATTGGCATTCTTTAATTCACCTAAAAGGGAAACCAGATGGAAGCTCAATGAACAGCTTCTTAAAGATGCCAAGTATTGCAAGCCCATAAGGGAGCAAATTGAGCTCTTTTTTTATCTAACCCTTTAGACAGTGCAAAACTGGATATTTTATGGGGGGCCTTCAAAGCATACATGAGAGGGATCCTTATCAGTATGACGGTTAGTAGGAAAAGGGCACAGGAGGAAGAACTATTATCATTATTGTCCCAAATTCGGTCACCCGAAGTGAATACTTCTGTTAGTGTCTCAGATGAGGACAAGAGGAGGCTCCTAGTGATCAAGGACAGATATCTAGAGTTGCTAAGGGAAAAAGCAGAATTAGCTATCATTCGAACCAGAGCTAATTATAGGGATCAGGGAGAGAAAGCAGGGTGCCTACTGGCATCACGTATAAAACAGCAAGAATCTGCAAGATTCATCCCACCAATTCGGGCAGTGGCAGATGGGTCCCTGAAAGTATCCCCTACCGAGATAGTACAAGAGTTTGCTCTATACTATGAAAGATTGCACAGTGACATGGAGTCACCTCCTTGTCCTGGGAGTACAGAGAATTATTTGAGGGACTCCCACCTGCCCTTCCTCTCAGAGCAACATAAGGGTTTTTTGGTTGCCCCTATATCCCAGGAGGAGATTGCTGAGGTTATTAGTGGGTTACCCACAGACAAAGTCCCAGGCCCAGATGGGTTTTCCTCCCTATTTTAAAAAGTTTTTCGGGATCTTTTACTACCAGTACTTTATCACCTATTTCAACATATTTTAACAGGAGCAGAGGCAGACCCCCACCTCTTTGAGGCCCTGATTGTTCTTCTCCCTAAACCAGATAAGGATCCTGAGCTAGTTCAAAGTTACAGACCTATATCCTTTCTAAACCAAGATATTAAAATCCTTTTGAAGATATTAGCCAATAGGTTAACTGTAGTCCTCCCTGAGCTAATAGGTATGACCCAGGTTGGATTCTTGAAGGGACGCTCATCATCTGACCACTTGCGCACCCTTTCTAATGTCTTCTCGCTACCAGGGATGCCAAGTTTCCTGCAGGACTGGTTTCCCTGGATGCGAGAAGGCATTTGATTCAGTGAACTGGAATTCCTTGTTTCAAGTTTTGGAAGCCTTCCAATTCCCTCTTGTATTTATATCCTGGATTGCTGCATTTTATAAAACCCCCACAGCAAGGATCTCTGGGAATGGGGCCTTTTCTAAACCTTTCTCACTCCATTCAGGTACCAGGCAGGGTTGCCCCCATCTCCTCTTTTATTTAATTTGTACCTTGAACCTCTCATCCAAAATATTCTCAATAATGCGTTAATACAAGGTATTTGGATTGGGCATCATGAAATCAAGGTCACTGCATATATGTATGATCTGCTGGTACACCTTTCCCAACCGGTATCCTCTGTTCCGGCTTTGCTGGGCGAAATAGCAACATTTAGTACCCTATCTAATTACAAACTGAATGCTGATAAATCCTCTTTTTTTCCTTTAAACCACAAGATATTTAAGACTGATATTAGCCCTTTAGGTTTATGTTGGGCCCCCAGGTCATTCAAGTACTTGGGCATCAAACTAACTCGTAACCCCTTAACATGGTTTAAGGAAAATCTCGAATCCCTTTCTCAGCTTATAACTCAGGACCTTGATAGGTGGTCCAAACTCCCCATTTCATTATGGGGCCGGATCAACATAGTTAAGATTAATATTTTCCCTAGAATTTTTTACCCTTTATCTCTTCTCAATACTTTTAACCCGTTACTCTGGTTTAAGAAGTTGCATGGCATTTTCACTAGGTTCATCTGGTCCGATAAGTATCCTCGATTGGCCTATTATAAATTGGCAGCCCCAAAATCTGAGGGGGGCTTGCGGATTCCTTATTTGGCTATATATTATTGGGCTAGCCATTTAGCAAAATGTTTGAAATGGGTACGTCCCGGCCCTGAAAAAGAGCAACCGGTATGGCTTAGGATTGAACTGGATTTAATTAGGTCTATGAACCTGGATCCCCTAACTTTGTTCTATATTAAAATGTCTCAGGTGCGTGCGGCTGAGAAATGTCCCATAGTAGCTACTTCACTAAAGGTATATGCACAATTATGTTCCTTTTTGCGATATACCCCTCAACTAGACTTGGCCCAGCCCATTTGGAATTCCCCATCTTTCAACATTAACAAAAAGCAGATTCCCCGTAAATGGTTGTCCCAACTGGAGGATGGGAAAGTACTCTCCTTTGTGGAGGAGGAGGGGCAATGGTTGTCAGTAGAAGATATTATTCGGAAATTTAATATCCCGGCTCTCTCACACTTTAAAGTCATGCATTTAAGGCATTTACTACACAATAGTCCTTGGCAATACCCTCCTTGCCAGACAACTACGCCCTGATACCGAAGTCTCCTCATTACTTGGATCTTGGTATCATATCTAAACTATATCAGGTGTTGTTTCACAAAAGATATGGGGACTCCTTTGGACCCACGAGGTTTTGGAACTCCATTCTTCCTCAGTATCATCCTGATTGGCAAACCTTGTGGAGATCCTGTCATATATGTGTTTCTCAAGACAGGCTGCGTCTCATGCAATATCACATTTTACATAATATGTATTACACTCCAGTTAAGTTAAAGAAATGGGGTCTCTTGGACTCCAATTTATGTGCTAAGTGTTCTTAGCAGGAGGGAACACTTCTTCACTTGTTTTGGTCCTGTCCCAAAATCTCTTTTCTATGGGACTCTATTAAGGCTTCCCTGGATCATTTACTGGGCCTACAGGAGTATTTCATGCCTGATACTTGTCTCCTAGGGGACTTGTCTTCTGTTAGAGTTAAAGTCAGAAGGTTTTATATTTCTATGATAGCCTTATCTGTCAAGAAGCTTATTCTACGTCACTGGAAAGACAAGTCCACCCCGACTTTTCAAGAATGGGTGAATGAAATTATTGCCAATCTACGTACAAGAAAAGCGTTGCCAGCCTCCATAACAGATTGGCAGTTTATACACAAATATAGGATCCCTTCATTTTCTAATTCTAGTTGCTCAGACTTAGTTATGTTTTAAGACAAATTGCCCTGTAGGTTTCTGTGTAATGATTTTATACTTATGGGACATATGGATTTGTTACTGCTGTATGGGGAGGAGGAGGGTTGGCAGTTTATCTTAACAAGTTGCTATACTCTTGTTTCATTCTCATGGTAACTGCCTTTTATTGTGGAAAATGTATCAATAAAGTCTGAATTGCAAAAAAAGAAAATGAACCAGTGTCTGTTATATGTGCAGTTGGTAGCTGGTCTACAGGCTTGCATTAAAGTGTACACGACCCTGTGTAAGAGTCCTAATTCTAACAGACTATGCCTCGGAGTGGCCATGCCATCAGCTTTAGTAAGGCTGGGTTCTGGTGGAGTACTGGTCCCTGTAGGAGAAGATCTGGTTGGGGGGTAGAATTGGTGGTTGGTCTATCAGCATTTGCATGATTGAGGAGTACAATGTCCACCTTGGCCAGTTGGGTGCTATTAGCATGACCATACTGATGGTGTCCTGAATCTTCTGCACTGCTCTTCCTGTCATTGTTATGGGTCTGAAGATGTAGGCTTTCTTGAAATGCCATGGTGTCAAAGAGTGCATCCATCCCTGCCAATTCACTCTCCTTGTATCTGGTGAAGAATGTCAACACCTGTTTGTTCTTGGAAAATGCCATTAAGTCCATCTGGAAAGATCCCCATTACTCCTGAATCATGGAAAAGATTTGGGTGTTAAGTTGCCACTCTCCCGGTTGTAGTGACTGTCGGCTGAGCCAGTCTGCCATCGGGTTTAGTTCTCTTGCTAGATGTACTGCTGAGAGGCTGAGGAGGTGTGTCTCTGCACAGGCCAGTAGGATGGATGCCTCCTTTGCCATGGCCCTGCTGTTTGTTCCTCCTTGTTTGTTGATATAGACCATGGCTACCCTGTTGTCAGTCTGCACTCTTAAATGTCGATCTTGTACATGGTTCTTGAAATGTTTGAGGGTGAGGTAGATTGCTCTCATGTACAGGACACTGATGGGGAGGTGGACTGCTGTTGGGGACCATTTTTCCTGTACTGTCCTGGATCCCATGACTGCCCCCAGCTGGATAGATTTTCATCCGTGTCTATTGTGCTGGAGATTTTCTTGTCGATGGTGGACCCCTTTTTCAGATTGTGTGAGATTGTCCACCACAGTAAGGAAGTTCTTATAATTGAAGGGATGGTCAGTCTCTTGCTGTAGTTTTGTGTCTTCTGGTCCCAGTTGTCCAGCAGCAATCTCTGCAGGGGCCTCATGTGCAGTCACGCCCAGTTGTGTAAGTCTATACATGATGCCATCAATCCCAGAAGCTGCATCAGGTGCCATAGCCTAGAGGTTAGAATAATGAGCTGTGAACAAGTGTGGTACATCCCGCAGACCTGATCTGGGTTTGATTCTCACAACCTCTACTTGCATACTGTGTGACTCTAAACAAGTCACTTAACTGCCCAGTGCTCCAGGTCAGCCCTGAAAACAGGCACTTGCGCCTAGTTGGCCTTACCCGGTTACCTAAAACAAAAAATAAAATAAATAAATACATTTTTGGCCATCTGCAAGCCAGCCACACTTGCAGTGGGTTATCAAGTTGTTGATGTGGGTGTCTGAGTGTCTGACTATCCTTCATGCTGTGTCAAAGACCATCTCCAGATGTTCCAGTGTTGTTGTCGGAGTGAGGTGGCTCTTTCCAGTGTTGATGAGCTATCTGTGACTTGTCAGCAACTCCTGTGCTTGTCTGGTTACATTCTGGAATGTGGTTACAGTCCTAGCTCAGATTAGCCAATCATCCAGGTATGGGATTATATGTATCCCTTCAGCTCTCAGTTTTGCTGCCACAGTCTCCATGACCTTGGTGAAGACCCTGGGTGCAGATGCTAGGCCAAAAGGAAGGCATTTGTCCTGGAAATGATAACCGAGGACACAGAACCTGAGGAACCTGTGGTGGATTGGGCGAATGGGTATGTGGAGGTATGTGTCCTTCAGATCTATGGATATAAGAAGGTCGTCCTTAAATGAAAATGATGATGATGGTGGGCAATTCTCTGGTCTGTTTGATGTCTAGGGATGATTAGTCGTTTGTCTCTTTTTGTAGGGGAGGGTAAATTGAATGGGGGGTTAATATAGAAAGGGAGGGAAAGGGTAAGGGGAAAGAATATGGCTATGCAATAAAGAGTGGTGGATTGTTTCAAAGTCAAAAGTCAGAGGTTATACTTTCAATTTGCAAAAAAAAAGATAGGGAAGATCCTTAAAGGTTTACAGGAAAGAAAGAAAGAAAGAAAGAAAGAAAGAAAGAAAGAAAGAAAGGTCCTTAAAAATATGGACACTAAAAGAATTGGCATATTATTGTTCCAGGAGACACATTTTACTCAGCGGGATAGACTATGGTTGGAGCACCAATGGGGAAGGGTGTATGTGTCTGATTATACTTCAAAAGCTAGAGGGGTGTTGATAGCATTTAATAAAAAAAGCCATATGCCACATGTAACACGAGTTGTCTCAGATGAACCTGGTTGTTATATTATTATGACATTACAATTATATAACTTTAAAGTAACCTTAACAGTCATATATGCACCTAATCAGAGTTCTCCCAGATTTCTTTCTGATTTCTTCCTGACTTTATTAACATTTGAAGCACCATATATGGTGGAGGAGATTTCAACTTTGTCTTACAGCAGATGGACAAAACATTTTATTTAGATAGATCTTGGCTACCTTCTAGAATGATAATTAAGAATTTCATGACGGATTTAGGATTGGTGGATCCATGGCAGGAGAAATATGGGGACACAAGGGTATATTCTTTCTTCTTGCATGCACATCAAACTTATTCTCGCATCGATTTCTTTTTTATATCAAAATTGATATATTATAAAGTACAAAGGCCAGGATATTCAGAAATGCACCAGAGGGAGGCGCAAGAGGGGTGCAGCGCAATTAAAGTGTGCCATGGTGCATCGGGCATGATATTCAAAGGTTGTGCATGACAGGATGCACCTGTGCAATGCGGCTGAATATCTCATGGATGCGCCATGGCGCAACCAGAGATGCGCCATGGTGCAACCAGGGATGCACCAGGTAGCATGTCATGAAGTGCCATAGCGCAACCAGGGATGTGCAGGGGAGCAAGCCAAGTAGCACAATAGCAGCAGTCACTGATGTGCAAGGTGGAGAGGAGCATGTGCCAGCACACACATGAAAAGGCATCAGGCACAGCAGGTGGCATGCCACAGGGGTTGGAGGTCCCAGCACCAGGGTGCAGAGTGCACCAGGCCAGGGTCATGGTAGGTACACATGGGCACACTGCCCAGTGAGCATGAGGAGGCAGTAGGCCCCTGACCACGTGCATCACAGTGGGGCATGGTGGCAGGGTGTCAAAAATGGCCTCTGACACACAGTCACTGGCTACCCCTACAGGGAGGCTGGGGACACACCACCCGGACCACAGCCAGCAACACACAGGCAAACAGCACACAAGGCACACACCACATGACCTGTAAAGACAGGTCACAGCCACGCCACACAACCCATGTTGGTACACCACCAGGTACAAATCCCCGTCCTCCCCAGACGGAACACACAGCAGCAATGCACACCACTGCAGCATGGCTCCACACGCCAGCTGCAAAGCAGACATGGACTCAGATGGGTTACCAAAAATAATGTATTGCAACAGGCAATAATAAACCATATACAAATATATACATGAAATAGGGAAAGGAGGGACCACCCATAGACAGGGAGGTCAGGGAAGGGAGGCAGGGGCAAAGGCAATAGAGGGAGACAAGGGAGGGCAAGGGAGGGTGCTCAGGGAAGGGGAATACACTAGGGCACATGGGCCCTATGGGCGTCCTGGCCCCACTGTCTGGCGATGCTAGCGTTGGTGTCGCCGTCTCCACTGAAACAGCGCCAGCTGCTGTACCACCTGTAGCGTGGCAGTTGAGACTCAGGATTTGCCTGAGGAGCCATTCATGTCCATCACTGGGCCTGACACCTAGGACAAAGGAGTGAACACCGTATGAGTGCATGTCTAGAACGCTGCAGCCCACCCACTGTGCGCAGCGAGCATCAGTGACATGCGCCCCTGGGCTGGCAATCTGCCACTTGCAGTAAGTGCGCCCACACGAGCCACCTACCCATGGACCCACAGCCATGCAGAACTCTGCACACCAACACTGCCCATGTGCAGTACAGCACTGATACAGCAGGCAGGCGACATGGCCATGCAGGCAGTAGGCAGTGGCACAGCCAGGGCCCAAGTGCACCAACTGCCCACCTGCAGCAGCCACCCACATGTGTGACAGCCACAGTGCTATGCAGTGGTCACTGCAGGCAGTGCACAGCAGGAGGGGCCCATGAGCACAGAGGGCCGTGTTCTGCCACCATCCCCACTGCCCAACCTGCACAACAAAGAAGCATGTATATGTGCTTACTTGCATGCCGAGGTGCACCTTGTTGCTGTCCAGCCACCATGCCCATGCATCCTGCATGTGGTGCACTGCCCCCTGCAGTGGCCTGACCTGGTCCGGCAACAGTGGCCGCCTCCGATATTCAGGGCCTAGGAGGAAAGTATGGAGAAGGACACATTAGTACCGGGCAACACCACAGGCCCCCCTGGCACAGTGTGACACCCTGCACAGCGTGACAGTGGCGCAGTGGCACACGGCAGCCATGGTGTACCACCACTCCCAACAGGGCACATGGTCCCAAACCCCCCCACAGCATGGCAAACCATCAGCACCACCTCACAGACCAGTGGATGTTTATGGGCACAGCTGCTGTGCACTTATCTGGCCATGGCACGGCACCCCTCTGGACATGTGCCTGTAGTGACCGTAGGCGATCTGGGTCCATCTGCTTCAGGTCCCCATAGTGGTGCCTGCACTGCTTCCCAGAGCACCGCACACCTGTGGCCTCCTCAAGTGTGTCTGCCACCTCCTGCCACACCTGAGTCCGAGGTCTGTTGAGGGGCACCTGTCCAAAGAGGGAGCCAGCATGTGGCTCCACTAGGGCCTCTAGTTTGACTAATTCAACCGATGACCAGTTCAGGGCCCTGGGTGCTGCACTGTGTGGCATATTCTCAGCTCTCTCAGAAAAACAAAATGGTGCCCAGCAGCACACATGCCACACATGCTGGGGCTGCACACCTAGCACTGCGATGTGCTGCCACCGCCTATTGCGCAGGCACAGAGATGCACGACCTGGGCAACGTAGCACTGCCACGTGTTGCAGGGTGCCTACAAGGACAAAGGACACCCGCGGGGTCAAGGGTTGGGCCGTGCACCCTGTGCCACAGCACCATTGGGCATGGCAGGCAAAGTGCATGGTAGGACCATGTGTTAGCCATAGTACATGGCCCCATTGCGCATGAGCGCCATAATACCCATAGTGCAGGGGCACCATCGATGGCATGGCACCAGAGCGCCATCAGCTGTGTGGTCCCTGGTGCCATAGGCCATAAAGCGCATGAGTGCCACACATGCAATAGCAGATGGGCGCTGTACTGCCCATCGCGCACATTGCGTATGATGGGCTACTGGCGTATGTGACGGCATCACGCACATGCATGTGGCATGGGCTGTTGTGCACATCACAATGTTGCGCCTTGACTTCTGCGTGTGCAACCCCATTGCGCAATGCGCAAAAAAGCGATATTCAGCCGCTATATGCAAATGAGCTGATTAGCCTATCCGTGGTGCATTGGCTGCATTTGCATGTCATTATAGTTGTGCAAACACTCATTTGCATGCGTTGCTCTATGAAAGCACCAGGGGAATGCACTGGGTATGGACCAGTATTGCATCCCTTAGGGGTAAGATACATGCTGCATGGCTGACTGGACAGTGGAATGGGAGGGTTAGGGGGATACACCAGGCCATACTAACATATATCTATCTCCACAGGAAGAAGCATGTCAAAATGAGAGGACACTGAGGATCATGGGTCTGCATGCAAGCGCAGGCCCAACTTCACAAAGGCGGAATCAGGCACCCTATTTCAGGTGTACCTGGACCAGGAGCCACTCCTGAGTGGCTCCACAGGCACCCCACAGGCCCGGGCCACAGCATGGGAGGGTGTGGTCCATGCTGAGAACCAGCAGGGCAGCTACCAATGGTCTGTGCAGGAGTGCAAAAAGAAGATCGGCACGGACTGGAGGTTGATCAAGGAGAAGGTGGTAGCCATCTGGGCAGCATGTGCCACCACAGGCGGGGGTCAGCATGCCGTTCCCAACCTCATGCCACAGGAGGAGATGTTGGCAGCCACCATGTGGTGCAGCACAGTCCAGGGCATGCCTGGCAGAGGATTCCAGACAGGTAGCAGCCCATCACTGCACAGTAGGCATGGCTGTGACGGGGGCATGGGGGCAAGGGGGGCTGGTGGCAGAGGTGGGTGACAGCAACACTTATGCGACTATGTTCCCTTTCAGCTCCTGAGCACCTGCATGCAGCAGCAGGGGTGGGGGTGTCCACTGTGGGGGTGGTCCTGGACCCGGAGGACCATCCATCCACCTCCACCAGACACCATGGCCCGGATCATCTGCAGCTCAGCCCCACTGTCCGTCCAGATGCCAGTGGCACAGTGGTGGTGGTGGATGAGGCCCTGGCTGCATTTCAGCATGATGCCAGGCATGGTGTCCTGTGTGCTGAGACACAGATGGGGGCTGGGTCCAGTACCGATGATGACGAGAACTTCATCCCATACGGCGATGTTGTTGCCACAGGGGAGGCACCCATACAACACTACCACCACAGCAGCGCAGATGGTACCCAGTGGGGGTTGCCTGCATACCAGCCACTGTGGCTGGCGTAGCCGAGGCTAACAGTGGTGTAGCAATGGCTGGCGGTGGTGGCGGTGGTGCTGGTTTGTGGTGCAGCCACGCCAGTGTTCCCCTGCGCACAGCGGCCGGAGGGGTGGCAGCAGCAGCAGCTGAACGGTGTTGAAGGGGGCCCAGGGCTGTGCTCACCATCAGAGCACAGCAGGACAACCAGCCCCAGGAGGGACCCGCTGTGCAGCACCCGCCTTCGCATGGGGCTAGGCCACAGGGTTGGGATACACCCATGGGTGAGCACAGTGCCCCTACGCCCCAGGGCACCGACCTCTTGGACAACACACCCATCTGCTCAGGGCCTCTGTTGAGCTGCAGGTGCTGGTCATGGCGGGGGTGCGTGTACTGCGCATGGAGCTGAGCCAGGCAGCAGAGCAGTGGGACAGGGACTTCACCCAACATCTGGCTGAGAACACGCGAATGCGGGTGGACACAGCTGCAGCCAAGGATCGGCTGACCGCTGCGGTCATGGCCATACTGGCACCACTGGCCTCCCTGGTGCATGGCCTGCCACCGCTTACACCATGCAGAGCATTCTCCACCCTTTGGGCCCCGTGTCGTGCAACCCCCATGGTGTCAGCACCAGGGTCTGCTGTGGGCAATCCCAGCACACTCAGTGTGGGCACGTTTGGGGGCCTGTAGACACCTGTGAGGACCCAGCCGTGGTCCCTCAGTGTCACCCTTGGGGGACTGCCTGTGACTCCCACTGTGGGCAATGCACATCCTGCGTGAACTGTGCGTTTCCAGCAGGGCTGTCCACATGTCCGCGGTGACCGTGCTACTGTGCAGAATTCCTGAACTGCCCACCTCCATGTCCATCATATGCTGCTGCCCTGTGTGCACACTGGTGTGGTGTGTGCGTCCCATGTCTGTGGCATCCATGGGCGATACCACACACGGCCCATGTGCCCACCCACCCAGCTGCTGGCCACTGTGGTATGTGCATGATGATGCCAGCACAGTGCTGACTGCCACTGTGCAGCGCCGCTCAGTGTCTGACACACACCCGGTGCCCGCCTGTGGGTGGGGTCATGATGGGTCCTGTGTGCATGTGTGTGTGTGCAGGTGTGTGTGTGCATGTTGTGCAGGCCTGTGCTGCATGCTGCAATGGTGTCTGTTTCCCATGCATGTCCACGCCCCCTCCCACTCACTGTCTCTAGCACGGAGCACGCCCATGCCTGCCTATACACTGTGCCCTGGGCCCTAGCCCTTGCATGTGGCCATGTTCACCTACCTGCACACTCCATAATACTCCTCAGTGATTGTGTCTCTGTACTGCTGGGCCATCCTGATGAGCCAGGGATCCTTTCACCAGGGGGGGACTGCCCACCACCAGGCCCGGTGGCCATGTGGTCCCCACTGCTGTCCCCCTCTTTGACCTCAACAGCTATCCCACGGTTGGTGGCCATGTTGTGTAGTATACAGCAGGCCAGGAATAGGCCACAGGCCTTTGAGGGACTGTACTGTAGGGCACCACCAGACCTGTCCAGGCAATGGAACTGAGCCTTCAGCATCCCAAACACCCACTCAATGATGTTCTGTATACTGGCATGTGCCTCATTGTATTGCTTCCGTGTTGGGGTCGACGGGTGCCGGTATGGGGTGAGCAGCCATGGCTGGAGTGGGTAGCCACTGTCACCTGTGTGTAGAGATGTCTGGTTAGCATGGTGGACACTGTCAATGGACCTCCCCCACCATCCCTGCCACACCCTCTAGCACCCATGCCCTGGGAACCCCCACACCCTGCCCTGCAGTTCCTGGTATACCACATCCACAGCATACTCACCAACAAGGTGGCCAGTGGGGATGTCCCCTCTCTCAAACCTCTGGCACAGTGCTGACTGGTGCCAGATGAAGGCATCATGTGCTCCTCAAGGGTGTGTGGCACAGACATTGATTATGCACCCCCTGGCATCACACACCACCTGGCAGTTGACACTGGGGTAGCCTTTCCTGTTTATGTAGGCTACCCCCTCCGGGTCAGGTGGTGCACGAATGCCAACATGGGGTGCAGTCAATGGCCCCTAGCACGCCAGACAACCATGCCACCCTGTGGAACTCCTGCATGTTTGCTGTATGCTGAAAAAATGGATGTACTCTGCAGCATGTGGCAGCAGCAGGCTGAGGAATTGTGTGATGAGCCATGACGCAGTCGACTGGATTATGCCTGCGGTATCCCCTGTTGGTTTCTGGAAGGTACCCATGGCGAGCAGGCACATGATGGCCGTGACCTTCATCTCCACTGACAGGGCGTGGCTCCGTCTTATGGGTGCCTGCATCTACTCACTGCACAGCTCACAGAGCCACCTCAGAATTGCCCGGTTCAGGCGGTACCGGCCCACAATCTCTGTATCACTATACTGTTTGAATGTGATGCGGGCATGATACCACCTGTTCCGGGCGTACCACCAATGGGTCTTTCCATGGCTGCACTGCTCTGTGAACTGCCTCCTCACACCCCTCATTACTGCCTCCATCTGGAATATGGCACTGGCAATGTCCTGGGTTGTATGTCCTCCCCCCTGGCTGTCTCTCTCCCCTGGTCCCCCTGGCTGTGGGCTGCTGTCTGTGACCCTGCACTAGGTGCACCCCTGTCTGTGGCTGCCTGTCCTGCAGTCTGTGGGCTCTACCTCCCACCTCTCTGTGCCCCTGTGTAGCCCCTCCTGTGCTGGGTGTCACTGGCACTGGCTGTGTGTTGCCTTGCTCCCAGTCTCACTTCCACAAACTCACTCACTCACTCACTCACTCACACACACGCTCACAACACCAGTCTCTGACTGTTTCAGGCTTCCTGGTGCACACTCTGTGCCTCTTCCAGCCTGCCTGTCACATTGTAGCTCCCCTTCGCTTGTTCAGGTTGCCCCCTCACTCTCCCTCTTTCTGTCTCCCCTGTAGTGCAAGCCTCTTTCCATGGCTTGCTACCTCTTTTTATGTGCTAAGGTCTGCTCTGTGCAAGTCCCATTTGCTCCATGCTTGTGCTGTTCGCCTGCAGTTGAATATCGCTCTGCGCCGCATATTCATGGCTACACTCCCTGCACCTACACATGCATTCATTATCATTGCGCATTAGCACATTGGAAATTGCACTGTGCAGTTGCTGCCACTGAATATCGCTATCCGGCGCATTGGCGCAGTTGCGCAAGCGCATCCCTGTTGCGCATTGCACAACTGCTCTGAATATCCTGGCCAAAATATACAACATTCTACAATAGTTATTTCAGATCATGCCCCCTGTATATTAACGATAAAGATGGAACAAACAAAATTACTCTATAGAATATGGAGAGTAGATAATGCCATGATAATGCGCCAAAGCAAAACAGAATGGTTGATAAAGCTATCTAAAGAATTTTTTGGGTTTAATTTAAATCAGGATATAACTATTATTAACATATGGGAAGCATATAAGATTTATCTGAGGGGCCATCTAATGCCAAAAATGAAATACCAAAGAACGCTGCAATTCAATTCTTTGAAGCAGTTGGAAATAGATATAAAATAGTTAACTCAGTTGCATAGTCTAAATATGGATCCAGAGATATTTAAACAAATTTTGAGTAAAAGAGATCAGTTTAACCTTAAATCCGATGAAATAGCAGAAAAACAAATATATAATGCTAGATCATATTATTATTATTTTAACACTGATAAACCTTTGAATTTGCTTTCCTGGCAAATGAAGCAAGATCAAATTAAGAATACAATAACTAGTATAAAAGATGAAAAAGGGTTAGTTAAAAATAATCCAGAAGAAATATTGGAAAGTTTTTTACAGTTTTATAAGGGACTTTATACGTCAGAATTGGTAGCTAATGAGGATCAGCTTAAACAATATTTACACACGATAGAAATCCCCCCCAAAAAAACAGAATATATAAGAAATATGTTGGATCTACCTATTACAATAAATGAAGTAGGGGAGGAAATAGAAGGTTTGGCAATAGAGGAATTGGTGGGGTCAAGGTCTTTTGACTTGCACCATCTACTGAAAATGAACCAGTGTCTGTCATATGTGCTGTTGGTAGTTGGTAGCTGGTCTACAGGCTTGCATTAAAATGTCCACCACCATGTGTAAGAGTCCTAATTCAAACAGTCTATGCCTCTAAGTGGCCATGCCATCAGCTATAGTAAGGCTGGGTTCTGGTGGAGTATTGGTCCCTGTAGGAGGAGATCTGATTGGGGGGTAGAATCAGTGGTTGGTCTATCAGCATTTGCATGATTGAGGAGTACAATTCACATATCTAGACTGCCTTGTGCGATATGGGCTGCACACCATTGGCTCTTGCTCTGAACCAATGGGCGTGCACCCTACCAACAGTCAGTCGGTGGGCGGCAGGGGCAGGCAGCGGGTGGGGATGCTGCCGCCCTGTGGCTGCGGCGGGAAGCGGGGTGGTGGGGCTCCATGGGTGGGTGGGGTGGGGAGCCACTAAATCACCAGGGTAGGTGGTCCTTGGGGGTTTGAACTCTTTTCTGCTCACGGTCGAGCCCAGCAGTCCACTGGACCACCAAGGATATGTTCTTGGGGGTTGAACTCTTTTCTGTCATGATCGGGCTAGTGGGGGTGGGGGTTTTTCACTTATGCCCATGATCGGGACAGTCAGGAGGGATTTTAAACTTATGCCCTTGATCGAGACCAGTCGAGGTGGGGGATTTTAAACTTATGCCCACGATCTGCAGTCAGGGGTAGGGGATTTTAAACTTATGTCCCGCGATCAGGCTGCAGGGGCGTTGGTCCCCAATGGCTGCTGCCTGCCAGGGCACCAGCTGCAAGTCCTCGGGGATCGGCGCACCTGCATGCTAATGGCATGCAAATAGGGCCATAAATAGATGCAAATGGCCCCCCTCATGCATGAATTATGGCCCCATTTGCATGTCACCTTTTGAATATCAGAATTTGCACATGGGCGCCAATGGTACTTCGCCACCGCATCATGAATGCTCCACTCTGACCACTTGCGGTGGCGCCAGTTCCACTGCACCATGCACAGTAGCTGTGCCGGGGTGATATTCAAAGGAGTTGCTCAATAGTGCAACTCCATTGAATATCACCTCGGCCACACCCCTGCACAACTATTTTGTGCAGCACAAGGGCTTGCGCCACAGAATAGTGCAGTTTGAATATCCAGCCCATGGAGTTTTTCAGGAATCACTTAATCATAATATAGAAGGAGACAGGAAGAAAAAAGAACGGGATTTGGGAATTCATATCTCACAAGAGCAATGGATGGAAATTATAAAGCTTTATACAGAAAATATTTAATCTGTGAGGCTTCAACAAATACAAATGAATACCATGCATCGTGTTTACTTTACTCCAAAAATATTACACTTAATAAACCGGACAATAACAGATAAGTGTCCAAGATTTTCTAATATTACTGGCACTTTAATACATTTACTTGCCACCTGTCTGTGCCTTTCAAAATGTTTTATCACAATATAGATAAATTTGCACAGAGAGTATTTACGAGAAAAGGTTCTTTTTTCTCTCCAATGCTAAAAATTTTAGCTTTTTTACCAGATAAAGATACATGGGAGACTCATCAATATAAATAATAATAATAATAAACTTTATTTCTTTTGTGTCTTTCAGACATCAAGGCGCATTACAAAATAACATCATAAAAACATCATAAAAACAGGTTAAAAACCAAACTAAAATATACAGCTTTAGTTAGAATCCATATAATCACCAAATGCCTTTATCCATAAAAATTGTTAATCCTTTTCATAATAGTGGCAAAGAAATGTATTTTACAAAAACGGCAGGATCCGGACCCACCGGTGTTCACCCTTTGGATTAATGCGATGGTGGATGTGTCTGCTTTGGAACAAGTGGGATATATTAAACAAAGAAAAATGGAACAATTTAAGGAAATGTGGACCACTTTCCAGTTGGTTTTGAAGTAGATATAGGTGGAGTTATAGAATTATATTAGATATATATTTCAATGTGTTGAATTATAATATAAAATGGGAAAAATAATAAACGAATAGGGACAGGATCTCCCCTCATACCCTCTGAAAATGATGCATAAATGGCATTATAAGGATTTTTCAGAAACAATAAGTTGATGGAAAATGATCCACTTGCCTATTTAATCTAATAAGAGGGAAAAAAAGAAGAAAAAAAAAAAAAGAAGAAAGTCGTCTTTTAAAATCACTGCTATGATGGAGAGTAAGGTTTCTATTTTGAATCTCTGATACCTCACAAACTGGTTTATGAACTTTAGGTCAAGGATTGGGTGTAGATCCCTGGTCCTTTTTGGAACTAAAAGGAAGATGGAATAAATACTGGACCCTTTCTCTTCTGCTGGTACTGGGACTATGGTACCTTCTTGTAGGAGTTGGTTTAGTATTTGTCTGACTTTGTTAACTGAGGTTGTGTTTGCTGAAAGGTGTGATTGTATGAATCTTGACTTCCTGGGGATCATGTTGAATTCTCTTGCATACCCCCTAGTTATCGCCTCCAGCACCCACTTGTCCACGATGGTATTGGCCCAGGTACTGGCATGGTGGTGAAGTCTTCCCCCCACTGCCAGCTCTGGGTCCTGGGCCTGCACCTCCTCATGCTTGATTGTTCCTATGTCCGGTGTTGTCTTTGTGGCCACCCCACCCCCTGGATTGCCCCCTCAGCCCCTGTTGTTCTGGTAGGTAGCTCTGCAGTTAAAGTAGTTGTGCTTGAAATTGAAGTTAAATTTTCATTCCCTTGGTTAGAGTGTGCCTCGCGGTTACTGTGACAGTAGTGTGGGAAGTGGTTGCTACGAAAGGAAGGTAGGGTATCCTGCCTCCCCTGAGGGCCCTTATTTCCTCCCTTGGGAACCACAAATCTTTCCAGACCAGGGCCGAACAGTTTGTGAAGTTGACCTGTTTATTAAAAATTCACCATTTGCAACGCGTTTGTTTTTTTAAGTGCAAACTGCACTTAAAAATAACCCGAAGCAGGAGGTTAGAAATGGCAATTTGGTGTCAATACCTGATGTCTAGTGGTCAACCCATCACCAATTGCCAGGCTGATGTAAAAATAAATTATTAATTCCAATTCCTGATTCCCTAGTGCCCCACCACCACCACCGCCACCAATCGCCATCCGATGTAAAATTTAATTAATTGAATCCCTGGTGTCTAGTGGTCCCACCCCCATCAATCACTGGCCCCAATGTAAAACTAAATTATTAATAATTCAATCCCTGGTGTCTAGTGCCCCCCATCACTGACCCAATGTTGAATAACATTTCTCAGGTGTCTTAATGGACCCTCTCCCTATCCCCATGCCCAAATGGTATCAATTCCCTGGTGTCTAGTGGACCCCCACCCTGTCAGGTAGTATCTCACCACCCTACTCCCCCCACCCCAACCCAGAGTAAGCTACCAGCGCAGTCCTCCACTCTTCACTATGTCTGGTGACCCGAATGAGATCGAATGAATGAGCATGTACTTATACAAGCAAGCACACATTCATTCTGTCTCAGTCAGGTGGCTTGCCGTGGTGGAGAGTGGAGGGCTGCGCTGGTCGCCCATTCAGGGTTGGCAGGGGGGACAAGGGGGAGTAAGGCACTACCTGATGAGGTGGGGTTCCACTACACACCAGGGAATTTGCAACATTTGGGAATGAGGATAGGAAGGGGGTCTGCTAGACACCAGGGAAATGTTATTCAGCATTGGGTCAGGGATGGGGGGCACCAGACATCAAGGATTGAATTAATGACAATTTATTTTTACATTGGGGGTGATTAGTGAGGGGGGGCACTAGATACCAGGGATTCAATTACTGTAATTCAATTTTACATATCGGTTGGCGATCACTGGGATGGGTGGGTATTATAGAATAGGGATTGGAATTAAATAATTTATTTCTGCATCGGGCCAGCAACTGATGGGGAGGGGGGCAGGACCATTAGACACCAGGGATTGAATTCATAATTTTATTTTACATCAATTGATGATCATGGGGGCGGGACATGACTCCAATGAAGTTTTTGCTGTGAAGTGTGTAATTTTGTCCATGAAATTCCACATTTTCCAATCAATCCACACCAGCAAACTTTGGAGACTTCACATTCATTCGCATTCATTTGCGGAGCAAATTTTGCCAACTTTGCTCACCTACTTGGCTGACAGCATTCTAAGAGGAACGTTAACAGATAATAACTCAACCTTTTATTGGGCCTTAATGTTTAATTGTAACCTCTCATTGAAGAGGATGAATGACGTGAGTTTCAAAATTTGGACTCGAGGTCAATGCTATTAAGATATTCCACTTGTGGCTTTGCCACTCATGAGATATGACATAATATCATTAGCCTGTCATGAAGATAAATATAATATCTTCAGTCAGGCCATGTCGTATACCCTATATACATAACAGCAGCGGGTATCAAAATTACAAGATGAGAAAGATATCTTAATGACATCAAGAACAGTAACGTATCCCAAAAATATTGTTGTTGCTGTTGTTAAACTAGATATTTTTAAGATTACTGTCATCACAGTGGAATACTGAACCAATCAGACAGCAGTTTTCACAATGCTGATGACATCCCAGTGCCTAGAGCAGCACTGAAGTCAGCTTTCGAAATAAAAGAAAAACAGCTAACTTTTCAAACCAGCTGCAGATTTAAAAGCTATAACTTGTCAATTGCTGTTGTGTATATCAAATCTATAATAGCCTGACTCAATCTAGGCAATTTATCATCACTGATGAATGAGCAGGCCTTTCATAACTCACTTATGGCTCTGCCACTCCTGAATTATGGCCCTGCCCCTTAGCATGCCGAACAAGGGAGGAAATAAGGGCCCACAGGGGAGGCAGGATACCCTACCTTCCTTTCGTGGCAACCACTTCCCACACTACTGTCACAGTAACCGCGCAGCCTTAACATGTGAAGATAAATTGCACACTTTGAGTCAGCTCAATATATATCCAGTATAGGTCTTCAAGACCAACTCCTATCCCCAATTTCTTCCCCCCTGACTGAAGCTATTAAAGGGTACATCCTTAAACATATAGTCAGCACCTATGTATCTACCTCCCTTATATCTACAACACTATCTTGTCCATCACAGTCAGATAAATGAGTGCAGAATGCTGTTTGTATATTTGTACCTATCTCCACATCCAATCTGTATATCTGGCATGCAGTTCAGCCCTGCTTCCACTGACTTGATGGGGGAGTATAAGTCATGACAGCTAGTTTCAATAGCAATTTTGCTAGTCTAGTGAATGGTATCATCTGCAACATATGGTTTTTTCTTCTACCTCTCACCTCTAAACTCAGTTCTCTAGAACAGTTTCTTGCAAATATTCCTTGCCATCACTTATTCACATTCTTCATGGATGGGGGTGGGGGTGGGGGTATGCTACAGTACAGACATACTTCTCCTGTTTTCTTGTTTGTACTAAATTTCAGTCTCACCCATTTTATGTGAGACTCAAATTCAGTACACAATTAAAAAATGAATTAAGGAAACAGGAATACAACTGAATAGGTTTATGTACAAAATGATGTACTACCTCACCTATGCTGGCCTGATTATGAAACATAATTTGTGAGTTTCTTGTTGTGGGGGTCAAATGGAAACCTGTACCCCATTTGCAAACTAGACAAGATTCATTAGCTAAGGGTCCCATTCTTAAAATGAAATCTTCTCTGCGGGTTCATGAGGAGAAGGTAAGATGAGCCACAGGCCAGAGAGAGAGGGAGAAGGTATTTTTAAAGATGGATTTTTAAACAGTTGGGAGTTTGTGACCCAGAGAGCAGTAGGAAGGTTGTTCAGGATTGTGATGGTTGAAATGGGGGTGCAATTTATTATGTGCACAGTGGCTAGGGGGAGAAAGGCACCGTAGAGTGCCAGGTAGGCTAGGGAAAGTGGTACAGTTCATTGTGTGTATGTGTGGTGGCTAGTGGGAAGAAGGTATGATGGAATGCTAAGTGGATTGGGGATAGGGTTCCAATTTATTGTGTGTGGTGGCTGAGAGGGGAGGGGGGTGGGATGGGGTGCTAAGTGATGACAGTCCACATCAGCCCTGTATCAAATGAACCACATGAGGATGAGGGTCCTGAACTTTAGGAGGGCAGATTTTGAAGTAAAGGAAGACTGCCTCAGAAATTGCCTTGTGGGGGGGAGTGATTGCCAAGGAGAGCTAGAAGTACAGTGGGGGAAAAATAAGGGATAGCATGATTAGAGCAACTTCTACAGGAAAGAAGTGGGTAACTGTAAAAGGGAAAAAAAGATTGTTATAGTTTGCTAAGGAAGTGGCTAAAGTGGTGTAGGAAAAAGGGGTGGCATTCAGAAGGTACAGGGAAACACAGAGGGAGGAGAACAGGGAGGTGTGCCAAGTAAAACAGAGGAAAGCAAGAAAAACAGTGAGAGGAGAAAAAGCATAGACAGAGGAAAGGATAGCCAAAGGAGTTGCTAAAGGGGATAAGAATTTCTTCAGGTACATAAATGAGAAGAAGAAAGCAAGGGGAGGGATAGTGAAGATTAGAAAGGCAGAAGGAGGAGACTGTACAGGAGAGGACAAAGAAAAGGCTACCATCCTAAACAGATGCGCAGTTTTCAGAGGTGGGCCACCAGGGAATAGCAGGGACAGTGAGAGGAGGTGGACTGAAGTCTAATTTCAGAGGAAAGAGCTCTGAAGGGACCTGCAGCTTGACTTGCATCTCTGAAGGTGGACAAGGCTATGGGGCCAGATGTGATACACCCAAGGGTATTGAAAGAACTCAGGGAGGTGATAGCTGCGCCACTGACAGCCTTGTTCAATAGTTCACTGGAAACAGGCATGTTGTGGGGGACTGGAGAAGAGCTATTGTGGTCCCTCTATGTAGGAGCGACAGCAGGGAGAAGGCTAGCAGCTATAGGCCAGTCAGTCTTACTTCAGTGGTTGCAATCTTAATGGAAACCCTTCGAATGAAAAAATGTTAAAATATCTTGAATCCAGTGGGCTGCAAGACTACAAGCAGCATGAATTCATGGAATGGAGGGTGGGGGGTCATGCCAAATCAATGATAGATTTCTTTGATTATGTGACCATGGAAATAGATCAGGGGAAGGCAATGGACATGGCCTATCTATACTTTAGCAAGGCCTTTAACACTTTGCCCCACAGGAGACTGCTAAAGAAACTGAGCAGCCTGGGGTGGGCTTCAAAGTGGTGAACTGGGTTAGAAGCTGATTAACAGATAGGAGACAGAGGGTGGTAGTTAACAGCACTCACTCTAATGATGGGAGAGTAACCAGTGGGGTGCCACGGGGCTTAGTACTGGGACCGGTCCTCCTCAACATCTTCATAAGTGACATTGCAATAGAACTGGGATGGGAGGTATGCATTTTTGCAAATGATACCAAGATCTGCAAGAGGGTGGACAATCAGAAAGGATGAAAAGGATGTACAGGGATCTTGGGAAACTCAAAGAATGGTCAAGAGCATTTATTTTTTGAGGTCTAGGATTACAAGAGCAGGAGGAGGGAGGTGGTGTTACACAGAAACATAGAAACATAGAGGTTGATGGCAGATAAGGACCGCAAGGCCCATCCAGTCTGCCCATGTATCAGTCACTGGTGAGATCCAATACTGTGTGGAATTTGGAGGCCACACTGCAAAAAGAACATAGACAGGGTGAATGCAGTTTAGAGGGGGACAACTAAAATGTTGCAAGGGTTGTATGAGAAGCTGTATGAAGAGAGACTGAGGGATCTCAACATTCGTACCCTGAAAGAGAAGAGTGAGAGGTGACATGATGGACACCTACAAGTACCACACAAGGGTGAACAGGGTGCAGGAACAGAGTCTCTTTCAAATACGTAAGGGCACCATGACCGGGGGAATGTGATGAAACTGGGGGTGGGGGAGCTTAAGAGAAAAGTGAAGAAATAACTTCTTCACTGAAAGGATGGTGGACCCCTAGAACAGACTGCCAGTGGAAGTGGAGAAGGCAAAAATGATGTGGGGCTTCAAACGTGCATGGGATAAACAGAGGTATATTAAGAAATAGGCAGGAAGGGGGAGGGTTGTCGGAGACAAATTAGGGTCTGAGAAGACAGATTGGGCAGGGAACATCTGGGCAGACTGGGTGGGCCAAGCGATCCTTTTCTACCAACAAATTCTATCTTTCTGCATACCAGCATAGCCAACACAATGATGTTATCAGTGTAAAATCTACAAATTATACATCCAGATTCACAGAGCTCAGGTCTGGATAAGTGATGTTGGGTAATCTGATTGAATAATCATTCCAGATTATCTGACAGTCAGCAGGACCATAAACTGCATTATCTAACCTTTTTTCTCAAGCATCAGAAAAGCCAGTATCTGACATTATCCATCTGAATGGTAGTGTACTCAGTTGGTAAAGGTGATTATGGGAGCACATTTTTAAAGCATTCCACCATTACAATTGGGTCATAGTGGGTGTCTCCTCATAGGCTGATGCATAAAATATTCAAAGAAAGAAATCCGACCTCTCTCCTCCCTTTCCTGCCGACTCCTTACTCAATATGAAACTTCCCAAGCTGCTTGACCTGGAATCAAAAAATTGTTACGCAGCACTGCACTGACAGAGAGAGTAGGTGTGGGCAATGCAACACATGAAAAGGAGACAGAAAGTGGAATGGATTTCAAGCTTTTAATTTAAACAGATTAAAAATTTGAAATTCTACAAGGCTAAAGAATATTCGACATGAAACTATCAGAGAACAACACATTCAGAAGTCTAAATTGAGCACTAATAAAGAGAAAATAACTCAATTTCATAGACCTCATGAACCCTGGTGAAGGATAAGCTGTTGTCTTCCTCCTCGTTGGGCAGGATAGAGTGCTGTAAAAGGGTTCTTCCATAATCCCTTTACCAGGTGAGTAAATTACCATTATGTGTCACACCTTTTACAGCACTCAGTTGTCACACCTGGGTGACTGTGAAGCAGTGTCAGAGACCAATTGGGTGGGGCAAGGAGGAAGAGGACTAAACACCAATTGTAGTACTACGTGTCCAAAGGCTGATTTCTCCTGACTCAGGTGTCCAGCCTATAGTGTTTGGCAAAGGTGTGAATTGATGACCAGGTGACTGCTGTGCAGATCTTGACAAGTGATGCCGATCTCTGTTATGCCCTGGAGGTAGGCACTGCTCTGGTTGAGTGGGCTTTGACCTGGGTGGGGATGGGGAGTGCTGAGACCTTGTAAGGCCTCAGAAATCATGGTCTTCAGCTACCATACTACAGTGAACTTCGAAGCTGGGAAACCTCGCTTGGATCCTTCTGTGAGTATGAAGAGTCTTTCAGAACTTCTGTACTCAGCATTTTTTGTTCCGGTATGTCCTGAGCAATTGGGCAGGATCCAGTAGGTGAAGTATGTTCTTGTGTGGATCTCCCAGGTCTGGTTCAAAGGAGGTAAGAAGATTTCCTAGGTGAGATGGAATGATGCCACCTTAGGGAGAAAAGCTGGTACTGTCTTGAGTACCACTCTGTCCGAATGGAACATAAGAAAAGGTTCTCTGCAGGAGAAAGCCTGCAGTTCGCTGGTTCTGTGAACGGAGCATATGACCACCAAAAAGACCATCTTGAGGGTGAGAAACTATGAGGACACAGATTCCAGGGGTTCAAAGGGTGGTTTGGTCATGGTGTCCAGGACCAGATTTAAATGCCAAGGAGTGGTAATTGTCCTGTGTGTGGGTTTGATATTTTCGGTGGCTTTAAAGAAAGTCTGCACAAGGGGGTGTGACCCTAAGAGGTAGCCACTCGTTTCCCCCTGATGGCCCCAATGGTGGCCAGTTGTACTCTGACTGATACAGTGGAGAGATCCTTATCAATATCTTTCTGCAAAAAGTCCAATATTTGAGCAATAGAGGAATTGGTGGGGTCAAGGTCTTTTGACTTGCACCATCTACTGAAAATGAACCAGTGTCTGTCACACGTGCAGTTGGTAGCTGGTCTACAGACTTGCATTAAAGTGTCCACCATGCTGTGTAACAGTCCTAATTCTAACAGGCTATGCCTCTGAGTGGCCATTCCATCAGCTTTAGTAAGGCTGGGTTCTGGTGGAGTATTGGTCCCTGTAGGAGAAGATCTGGTTGGGGGGTAGAATTGGTGGTTGGTCTATCAGCATTTGCATGATTGAGGAGTAAAATGTCCACCTTGGCCAGTTGGGTGCTATTAGCAAGACCATACTGATGGTGTCCTGACTCTTCTGCACTACTCTTCCTATCATTGTTATGGGTCCGAAGATGTAGGCCTTCTTGAAATGCCATGGTGTCAAAGAGTGCATCCATCCCTGCCAATTCACTCTCCTTGTATCTGGTGAAAAATGTCAATATCTGTTTGTTCTTGGAAAATGCCATTAAGTCCATCTGGAAAGATCCCCATTGTTCCTGAATCATGCAAAAGATTTGGGTGTTAAGTTGCCACTCTCCCGGTTGTAGTGACTGTCGGCTGAGCCAGTCTGCCATCTGGTTTAGTTCTCTTGCTAGATGTACTGCTGAGAGGCTGAGGAGGTGTGTCTCTGCACAGGCCAATAGGATGGATGCCTCCTTTGCCATGGCCCTGCTTTTTGTTCCTCCTTGTTTGTTGACATAGGCCATGGCTACCCTGTTGTCAGTCTGTACTCTTAAATGTTGATCTTGCACATGGTTCCTGAAATGTTTGAGGGCAAGGTACATTGCTCTCATGTACAGGATACTGATGGGGAGGTGGACTGCTGTGGGGGACCATTTTTCCTGTACTGTCCTGGATCCCATGACTGCCCCCAACTGGACAGACTTTCATCCGTGTCTATTGTGCTGGAGATTTTCTTGTCGATGGTGGCCCCCTTTTTCAGATTGTGTGAGACTGTCCACCACAGTAAGGAAGTCCTTATAACTGATGGGATGGTCAGTCTCTTGCTGTAGTTTTGTGTCTTGCGGTCCCAGTTGTCCAGCAGCAATCTCTGCAGGGGCCTCATGTGCAGTCACGCCCAGTTGTGTAAGTCTATACATGATGTCATCAATCCCAGCAGCTGCATCAGGTCCCATAGCCTAGAGGTTAGAGTAATGAGCTGTGAACAAGCGTGGTACATCCAGCAGACCTCATCTGGGTTTGATTCTCACAACCTCTACTTGCATACTGTATGACTCTAAGCAAATCACTTAACTGCCCAGTGCTCCAGATCACCCCTAAAAACAGGCACTTGTACCTAGTGGGCCTTACCCGGTTACCTAAAACAAAAAATAAAATAAATAAATACACGTTTGGCCATGTGCAAGCCAGCCACACTTGCAGTGGTTATCAAGTTGTTGATGCGGTTGTCTGAGCTGTGTCAAAGACCATCCCCAGATGTTCCAGTGTTGTTGTCGGAGTGAGGTGGCTCTTTGCAGTGTTGATGAGCTATCTGTGACTTGCCAGCAACTCCTGTGCTTGTCTGGTTACATTCTGGGATGTGGTTACAGTCCTAGCTCAGATTAGCCAATCATCCAGGTATGGGATTACATGTATCCCTTCAGCTCTCAGTTTTGCTGCCACAGTCTCCATGACCTTGGTGAAGACCCTGGGTGCAGATGCTAGGCCAAAAGGAAGGCATTTGTCCTGGAAATGATAACCGAGGACACAGAACCTGAGGAACCTGTGGTGTACTGGGCGAATGGGTATGTGGAGGTATGTGTCCTTCAGATCTATGGATATAAGAAGGTCGTCCTTAAATGAAAATGATGATGATGGTGTGCAATTCTCTGGTCTATTTGGTGTCTAGAGATGATTAGTCATTCCTCTCTTTTTGTAGGGGAGGGTAAATTGAACGGGGGGTTAATATAGAAAGGAAGGGAAAGGGTAAGGGGAAAGTATATGGCTATGCAATAAAGAGTGGTGGATTGTTTCGAAAGTCAAAAGTCAGAGGTTATACTTTCAATTTGCAAAAAAAAAAAAGATAGGGAAGATCCTTAAAGGTTTACAGGAAAGAAAGAAAGAAAGAAAGAAAGAAAGAAAGAAAGAAAGAAAGGTCCTTAAAAATATGGACACTAAAAGAATTGGCATATTATTGTTCCAGGAGACACATTTTACTCAGCGGGATAGACTATGGTTGGAGCACCGATGTTGAAGGGTGTATGTGACTGATTATACTTCAAAAGCTAGAGGGGTGTTGATAGCATTTAATAAAAAAAGCCATATGCCACATGTAACACAAGTTGTCTCAGATAAACAAGGTTGTTATATTATTACGACATTACAATTATATAACTTTAAAGTAACCTTAGCAGTCATATATGCACCTAATCAGAGTTCTCCCAGATTTCTTTCTGACTTTATTAACATTTGAAGCACCATATATGATGGGGAGATTTCAAGTTTGTCTTACAGCAGATGGACAAAACATCTAATTTAGATAGATCTTGGCTACCTTCTAGAATAATAATTAAGAATTTCATGACGGATTTAGGATTGGTGGATCCATGGCAGGAGAAATATGGGGACATAAGGGTATATTCTTTCTTTTCGCATGTTCATCAAACTTATTCTTGCATCAATTTCTTTTTTATATCAAAATCAATATATTATAAAGTACAAAGGCCGGGATATTCAGAAATGCACCAGAGGGAGGTGCAAGAGGGGCGCAGTGCAATTAAAGTGTGCCATGATGCATCGGGCGCAATATTCAAAGGTTGCACATGACACGATGCACTTGTGCAATGCGGCTGAATATCGCATGGATGCACCATGGCACAACCAGGGATGCACCAGGGAGCATGTCATGAAGTGCCGTAGCACAACCAGGGATGTGCAGGGGAGCAAGCCAAGTAGCACAATAGCAGCAGCCACTGATGTGCAAGGTGGAGAGGAGCATGTGCCAGGACACACATGGAAAGGCAACAGGCACAGCAAGCAGCATGCCACAGGGCTTGGAGGTCCCAGCACCAGGGTACAGAGTGCACCAGGCCAGGGGCATTGTAGGTACACGTGGGCACACTGCCCAGTGAGCATGAGGAGGCAGAAGGCCCCTGACCACGTGCACCACAGTGGGGAAAGGTGGCAGGGTGTCAACAATGGTCTCTGATGCACAGTCACTGGCAACCCCTACAGGGAGGCTGGGGACACACCACCCGAACGACAGCCAGCAACACACAGGCAAACAGCACACAAGGCACACATCACATGACCTGTAAAAACAGGCCACAGTCACCCCACACAACCCGTGTTGGTACACCACCAGGTACAAACCCCCATCCTTCCCTGATGGAACACACAGCAGCAATGCACACCACTGCAGCATGGCTCCTCACACCAGCTGCAAGCAGACATGGACTCAGATGGGTTACCAAAAATAATGTATTGCAACAGGCAGTAATAAACTATATACAAATATATACATGAAATAGGGAAAGGAGGGACCACCCATAGACAGGGAGGTCAGAGAAGGAGGCAGGGGGCAGGGGCAAAAGCAATAGAGGGAGACAAGGGAGGGCAAAGGAGGGTGCTCAGGGAAGGGGAATACACTAGGGTACATTGGCCTTATGGCCATCCTCGCCCCACTGTCAGGCGATGCTGACGTTGGTGCCACCGCCTCCGCTGAGACAGTGCCAGCTGCTGTACCACCTGTAGCGTGACAGTCGAGACTCTTTAGGATTTGCCTGAGGAGCCGTGCATGTCCATCACTGAGCCTGACACCTAGGACCAAGGAGTGAACACTGTATGAGTGCATGTCCAGAATGCTGCAGCCCACCCACCGTGCACAGTAGGCATCCGTGACATGCGCCCCTGGGCTGGAAATCCACCACCTGCAGTAAGTGTGCCCACACGAGCCACCTAACTGGGGACCCACAGCCATGCAGAACACTGCACACTAACACCGCCCATGTGCAGCACAGCACCGCCACAGCAGGCAGGTGACATGGCCATGCAGGCAGTAGGCAATGGAGCAGCCAGGGCCTGAGTGCACCCACTGCCCACCTGCAGCAGCCACCCACATGTGCAACAGCCACAGTGCTGTGCAATGGTCTCTGCAGGCAGTGCACAGCAGGAGGAGGCCATGAGCACAGAGGGCCGTGTCCCACCACCACCCCCCCGCTGCCCAACCTGTACAACAAAGAAGCATGTATATGTGCTTACCTGCATACCGAGGGGCACCTTGTTGCTGTCCAGCCACCATGCCCATGCATCCTGCATGTGGTGCACTACCCCCTGCAGTGTCCCGACCTGGCCCGGCTGCAGCGGCCACCTCTGATCTTCAGGGCCTAGGAGGAAAGTATGGAGAAGGACACATTAGTACCAGGCAACACCACAGGCCCCCCCGGCACAGTGTGGCAACCTGCCCAGCATGTTAGTGGCGCAGTGGCACAGGGCAGAAATGGTGTACTACCACTCCCAACAGGGCGCGTGTCCCCAGCCTCCCCCACAGCATGGCGTGCCATTGGCACCACTCCACAGACCAGTGGATGTGTATGGGCACAGGTGCTGTGCACTTACCTGGCCGTGGCACAGCACCCCTCCGGACGCGTGCCTGTAGTGACCATAGGCAATCCGGGTCTCTCCGCTGCAGGTCCCTGTAGCGGTGTCTGCACTGCTCCCCAGAGCACTGCACACCTGTGGCCTCCTATAGTGTGTCTGCCACCTCCTGCTGCACCTGAGTCCGAAGTCTGTTGAGGGGCACCTGTCCAAAGAGGGAGCCAGCATGTGGCTCCACTAGGGCCTCTAGGTTGACTAATTCAACCGATGACCAGTTCAGGGCCCTGGATGCTGTACTGCACGGCATATTCTCAGCTCTCTCGGAAAAACAAAATGGCACCCAGCAGCACACGTGCCAAACGTGCTGGGGTTACATGCCTAGCACCGCGATGTGCTGCCACCGCCTATCGTGCAGGCACAGAGATGCACGACCCGGGCAATGTAGCACTGCCACGTGTTGTAGGGTGCTTACAAGGGCAAAGGACACCCGCGGGGTCAAGGGTTGGGCTGTGCACCCTGCGCCACAGCGCCATTGGGCATGGCAGGCAAGGTGCATGGTAGGGCCATGTGTTAGCCATAGTACATGGCCCCATTTGCGCATGAGCACTACAGTACCCATAGCACAGGGGTGCCATCGATGGCATGGCATCAGAGCGCAATCAGCTGTGTGGTCCCTGGCGCCATAGGCCATAAAGCGCATGAGTGCCACACATGCAATAGCAGATGGGCGCTGTACTACCCATCGCGCACTTTGTGTATGATGGGCTACTGGCGTATGTGACGGCATCACGCACTTGCACATGGCATGGGCTGTTATGCACATCACAATGTTGCACCTTGACTTGTGCATGTGCAACCCAATTGCGCAATGTGCAAACAAGCGATATTCAGCTGCTAAATGCAGATCAGCTGATTAGCCTATCCATGGTGCATTGGCTGCATTTGCATGTCATTATAGTTGCGCAGACACTCATTTGCATGCGTTGCACTATAAAGGCACAGGGAAATGCACAGGGTATGGACCGGTATTGCATCCCTTTAGGGGTAAGATACACGCTGCCTGACTGGCTGGACAGTGGAATGGGAGGGTGGGGTGGGATATACCATGCCATACTAACACATATCTATCTCCACAGGAAGAAGCATGTCAGAACGAGAGGAGACTGAGGATCATGGGCCTGCATGCAAGCACAGGACCAACTTCACAAAGGTGGAGTCAGGCGCCCTATTCCAGGCGTACCTGGACCAGGAGCCACTCCTGAGCAGCTCCACAGGCACCCCACAGGGCCAGGCCACAGCATGGAAGGGTGTGGCCCGTGCTGAGAACCAGCAGGGCAGCCACCAATAGTCTGTGCAGGAGTGCAAAAAGAAGATTGGCACGGACTGGAGGTGGATCAAGGAAAAGGTGGCAGCCATCCGGGTAGCATGTGCCACCACAGGCGGAGGTCAGCCTGCTGTTTCCAACCTCATGCCGCAGGAGGAGCTGTTGGTAGCCACCATGCGGTGCAGCGCAGTCCAGCGTGTGCCTGGCTGAGGATTCCAGACAGGTGGCAGCCCATCACTGCACAGTAGACACGGCTGTGATGGTGGCATGGGGGCAAGGGGGGTTGGGGGCAGAGGTGGGTGACAGCAACACTTATGCGACTGTATTCCCTTTCAGCTCCTGAGCACCTGCATGCAGCAGGGGTGGGGGTGTCTGCTGTGGTGGTGGTCCTGGACCCAGAGGACCATCCATCCACCTCCACTGGACACCGTGGCCTGGATCTTCTGCAGCTCAGCCCCGCTGTCCATCTAGATGCCAATGGCGCGGTGGCGGTGGCGGATGAGGCCCTGGCTGCATTTCAGCATGACGCCAGGCATGGTGTCCTGTGTGCTGAGACACAGATTGGGGTGGGGTCCGGTACCGATGACGACAAAACCTTCATCCCATACAGCGATGTTGTTGCCACAGGGGAGGCACCCATACCATGCTACCGCCACAGCAGCACAGACGGTGACCTGGTGGTGGTTGCCTGCATACCAGCCACTGTAACTGGCATAGCCGAGGCTGACAGTGGTGTAGCAATGGCTGGTGGTGTTGGCGGTGGTGCTGGTTTGTGGTGGAGCCGCGCCAGTGTTCCCCTACACACAGTGGCTGGAAGGGTGGCAGCAGCGGCTGGATGGCGTGGAGGGGGGCCCGGGGCTGTGTTCACCATTGGAGCACAGCAGGACAACCAGCCCCAGGAGGGACCCACTGTGCAGCACCTACCTTCACGTGGGGCTACGCCGCAGAGTTGGGATACACCTGTGGGTCAGCACAGTGCCTCTACGCCCCAGGGTGCCGACCCCTTGGATGACACACTCATCTGCTCCGGGCCTCTGTTGAGCTGCAGGTGCTGGTCATGACAGGGGTGCATGCACTACGCATGGAGCCATGCCAGGCAGCAGAGCAGTGGGACAGGGATTTTGCCCTGCTCCTAACCGAGAACACGTGAATGTAGGTGAACACGGCTGCAGCCATGGATTGGCTGACCGCTGCGGTCATGGCCATACTGGCACCACTGGCCTCCCTGGTGCATAGCTTGCCACCGCTTACACCATGCAGTGCATTCTCCACCCCTCGGGCCCAGCGTCATACGACCCCCATTGTGTCAACACCAGGGTCTGCTGTGGGCAATCACAGCACACTCGGTGCGGGCATGTTTGGGGGCCTGCAGACACTTGTGAGAACCCAGTCGCAGTCCCTCAGTGTCACCCTTGGGGGACCGTCTGTGACACCTCCTGGGGGCAATGCACATCCTGTGTGAACTGTGTGTTTCTGGTGGGGCCGTCCACGTGTCCGCGGTGGCCGTACTACTGTGTGGCATTCCTGAACTGCCCACCTCCATGTCCACCATATGCTACTGCTGCCCTGTGTGCACAGTGTTGCAGTGTGTGTGTCCCATGTCTGTGGCATCTGTGGGCAATGCCGCACATGGCCCATGTTTTTTTTTTTTGAAATTTAAGTTTATTGATTTTACAGATGACAACCCACAAGACATAACAGAGACAAAGTTCGCAGAAAATACATGGTATAACAAAAAAAGGGTAAACAACCCCCACCCCTCCAACAAACAAAACAATCCCCTCACTCCACTCCCTACCCCCACCTCTCACCCACCCGCCTCCCTATCCCCCAACCAAAAAAACTCTGCCTCCCACTCCCTACCACCCACCCAAACTGAGTGTGCCAGGCAAACATTATATCTGAACTGGATATTTAACATAGTAACAATTCAGGAAGTGCTCCCACCCTCAAATCAGAGATGCAGGTAACAGAATATGAGAGACAAAAGAGATCATCGCAGGCATCAGGTAGGAGGTCAGGAACTCACTGGTGCAGATATAATGTATACAATTTACCCCACTTTTTCTGAAACAGATCCATATGATTGCGCGAGCTGGCTACCGACCTTTCGGCATTGAGGTAGGCAGAGAGCTCGGTCAGCCATTCAGTATAAGACAATGCCAATTGATCAGTCCAATGTCTAAGGACCAGTCTCTTAACCGCAATGGACACCAAAGCCATGTGATACCGGCGTTCCACACTATCTATGCTAGCATAGTCACCCAGAATACAGATCTCGGGAGTGAAAAAACCTGAGAGACCTAGTAAAGGATCTAAGTTATCCCAAATAGAGGACCACAGGGGGCAACTTTATTACAAAACCAGAAAATATGTAGAGGATCCCCTTCACCTTGCATACACCTGGAGCAAAGGGAAAGGGGAAGCCTTTTGAGTTGGAAAAGCTTCTTAGGGGTATAATACATGTTATTCACAATATAGTATTGGGTAAGCCTAAATCTGTCCTGAGTGTGATATTTGTGGAGATCCCTCCAGATGCGAGGCCAATTCAGGGTGGACTCAGGAAACAGAGAAGGCCAGATACTAGAACCCGCAACAGGTTCTGAGAATTTGTAATTTAGGAGAAAGGAGTATATTAACGAAATGGGATGCGGTTTGGAAGCAAGGGTTAATATTTGAGAAAGGAAGGGATACACTACCGGCTCATTAAAATGAGTGCCAAACTTCTCAGCAATGAGATGCCTCAGTTGGTAAACTTTGAAAATTTTAGCATTAGGAATGGTATGCTTATCGAGTATGTCCACGGAAGAAAGAAGGAATCCTTGGTCATAAAAATGCTCCAGATTAGCTTCTTTAATTTGTGGAAGCCAGTCGGGAGTAATCATCGAATTACCCAGCTTAATATTGGGATTAAGCGTAATCGGTTGACCTAGATCCTTCCCGGGAAAAATATTTACAAAACGTAAACATTGGAAAAGGGACTTAAGAGATACGAGAATTGTATGGTCAGCTATCCACTGTGAAAGTACAGAAGGGGAAGTATAGAAAATAGCATAGGGATCTATTCTAGATTCCGAGAGGATCGACTTTTCAATTTGGAGCCAAATTGGATGAGAAGAATCAGGATTAGTAGGGAACCATCTCCTAACTTAGCAGATGGGCTCGCGTGATAAAGCAAAGGTTGGAAGGTCAAGGCCTCCTTTATCCTTAGGAAGGGATAGTTTAAGAAACGAACGCTGAACTCCTTTACCTCGTCAGATAAAATTTGAGAACATCACATGGAACTGCTGCAAGTAAGAAACAGGCAACCAAAGATTTAATAGGTTGAGGGGATAGAAGATACGGGAAGAGCTTCATTTTAACAATATTGATCCGGCCCCAAAGGGAAATAGGAAGGGTAGACCACCATACAAATCTTGCTGAATGAGGCTTTAAGATCATCTAGATTAAGTTTCTTAAGTAGAGAAGAATCCGTTGAAATGAATCCCTAGATATTTAATCGACCTGGGGACCATCTCATACCAAAGTTGGTGAGATCCTGCTTATACGCATTGGTTTAACGGAAAACTTCAAATTTAGAAATATTCAGTTTATATTGAGAAAGGGCACCATATTGTCTGATGATGTCTAGTGCATATTTTAGGAGTCAGCAGGATGTGCAACATGCAGGAGTATATCATCTGCATAGAGAGAGAACTAGCTCCTGTTGATGCACTAAACAACCTTTGATGAGTGAGGAGGACTTAAGCTTAATAAGAAGGGCTCCAAATATAGATTAAATAAAAAGGTGAAAGAGGCAGCCTTGCCTAGTACCGGTATATAATTGAAACAGCGAAGAGAAAACTCCGTTACAGTATATCTTGGCCGAAGAGGAGTTGTAAAGAATCTGGACCCACTTTAGGAAAGAAACCAGAAAATCCATCCTAGCCATCACCGCCCAGAGAAAGGACCAGTCCACACAGTCAAAAGCCTTCTCTGCATCTAACGAAACTAGGGCCATAGGGAATTGAGATATGTGAGCGTGTTGAAAAATGTGGGAGAGAGTTCTTAAATGGTCTGATGGGGATCGAGAATGCACAAAGCCAACCTGCTCTGGACTAAGGAGGTGGGTCCAGACTTTCTTGACCCTTTCAGCCAAGATTTTAGAGAGAATCTTCATATCGTAATTCTGAAGAGATATGGGTCGATAGCTTGCCGGGTCAGTAGGGGTTTTACCTGGCTTGAGAATTAAAATAATGGTGGCTTCAAGAAGAGTAGAGTCTATGACGCGAGAAGAAAACAGATATTCATAGAGTTTAAGAAGTATGGGAGCAAGATCTTTAGAAAAAACCTTATAGAAATTTGCAGGGAACCCGTCCGGACCGGGTGCCTTATCCGGAGTCATAGAAGCAATGACCTCTTCTATCTCAGCCAGAGAGATAGAGGCAGCCAAGGTCTTCTTGTGGGGCGGCAGAAGCTGGGGAATATCAATATCAGCTAAGTACGCTGTAATATCTGAGAAGGAGGCGGGGATAGGGGCAAACTATACAAATCCTTATAGTAAATTCTCAAAATCTGCAATTCTCTGGGAGAAGTTTTAATGGAGCCGTAGGCGTTTGTAAGGCCGGATTATTCTGAACCCTCTAATGTGCTAGGCGCAGAGCTAAAAGCTTCCGGCCTTTTCACCGTGATCAATACTTAGCCTGAGTTTTAACAAGACAGTATTCTGCCTTTTCTTTAAGGAGGTCAGTGTATTCATTTTAACTGCCAAGCTTCCAAAGAGGATAACGGAGAGGCAAGAGAATGGGCAGCTTCTAATTCTTTGATTTTATTCATTATGAGAATGCCCCGCTTTCGGGCTTTTTCCTTGTGGAGGCTAACTTAATTAGCTCTCCCCTGAGATAACATTTTAGGGAACACCAGATAATATCAAATCTTGAGGTAGACCCAAGGTTGTCTGCCAAAAAGAGAGAAATTAGGGATCTTATTTACGTCACCGTATGGGGATCTTTAAGTAGCTGGGTATTAAACCTCCAGGTAGTGTCCCGGTGGAATTCAGGATCTGGAGAAACGCTAATCCAGACAATTGCATGATCAGAAAGAATAATCGGCTCAATGCCGGACTGGAGGAGGCCCGGGAGAAGGGTCGTACTAAGCAAGATATAATCTATCCTGGACCATGATCCATGGGGTTGGGAAAAAAATGAGAAGGCCTGAACAGAGGGATTGGAGAGTCTCCAGGGATCACACAATCCTAACATATGTAAGAAGTCATGTAAAGCCCTCTGCATGGATGTAAGAGGCCGATTACCCTGGGGATCTCTATCCAGGGAATGAGAAGGCCAAACATTCCAGTCCCCTCCAGGATAAGTTGCGAGGGAAGCAAGGCACTAATTTTGTCTGCCAGAGTCATGAAAAAGTCAGGATTTCCCCCAACGGGACCATAAATTGAGCCTAAAACTACGGTGTTCCCATTAAGGGAGCCTTTGGCCAAAACAAACCTCCCATCTGGGTCCTCCACTACTAAGTCTCTCAGAAACAAGACATGCTTTTTAATGAGTATAGCTACCCTTTTACTAAAATTAGATCTACCTGCAACATAAATCTGCGAAAAGCCGGATCAAGATAACCACTTAACCTCTGCACTGTTTAGATGGGTTTCCTGAAGAAATAATATATCTATTTGGAGCAGAGTGCAGTGATTGAAAACCTGAGTCCTTTTGACCTTCTCTCTGAGCCCACGCACATTCCATGACACTATTTTAATAATACCTGTAGCTATTTTAAAAACAGCGTGAGAGGGAGGCAGGTATTGAGACATCCAGAAGCAAAACAGAAATAGAGGCACACTCGAACCCCGAAATCCCACCCCCCTGCAGCCTGCCAACAAAGGTTCATTAAGGGTAACAGTAACTTGAAAAGATTAACTGTGTCTGAAGAACAATCTTGCAAATATGAAACTTGGCAGGTCCACTCCTCCCACCCCACACCCCAACTACCCTCCCCTGAACCCAACCAACCAACTATGTACAGCGTGGTACCAGGACTGAAAGACATCAAGATCAACATGAAAAGCCAAGGTCCTGGAAACCAAACCTCCATGCTAATCCAGAACATCCCAACTCACAGGGACCAACTAAAAAAAAGAAATACCAGAACTCTATCCCATCAGAAAGAAGGCCATTCCTAATCCAAACAGGGAAAAACAGCAGGAACCCTGTGAATGGGGCTGGATTGGCAAACCCTCCTTCCATAGGCTCGCGACTCAGCTACCTCAAGACGCAGGGCCTAAGAGCCACCCCCCCACCAGCCAACCGCCCAACCCGCAGACAAGCCGTAACAGCTAGCGATCCATTCAGATACATCCTCCTTATCCATTTAGATAGAGGAGGAGAAAGCATCCATAGGAGAGATTCTACTCACCCCCTGGAGCAGACGGAGAAAAGGGACTCCAGAACAGGCAGATTAGGCCATAAAATGGGAGGCTTATCCTTGATCCGACCGTTTTGTTTCCAGGGGGCACTATTTGACAGCGGGACCTAACAGGGTCCTACACCAAACCCGGTACCCCCGGGAATCACTACCCCCGATAGTCAGTTCCGGGAAGAGACCAAAGGTCCCACTGTCACGGCCTAATTCCACCCCTGCCCAACCATCTAGGATGTCGCTCGACACAACAACCTGTGGGTTGGCCAAATCAGGTAAGGGCATCAGAAAGTAGCCAGGGGGAAAGGTAGCAAGGGCACCTGAATGCGTACAAGGGGAAATCAACAAAAAAACAAAAACCCCTTTCAGCAACCTAAATGAGACCGGTACACCCCACAGACATAGTGCCCAGTAAAGCTTTCAGCTATTTAACTTAAACAGATCAGGGAGCCTGGTGGCAAGGTCCTTATGAGCCACGTCTGGAGAATCAAAGCTGTGGGTGGTACTGCCAACGGAGACCTTGAGGGTAGCAGGGTACACCATCCTGAAGGGGATAGACACCTCAATCAACTTCTGAACTATCGGGTGGAAAGCAGCCCTTTTCGCTCTCGTTTCCTTGGGGAGATCTTGGGCGACGCATAGCTTGGCTGACCCCCATGTAATCGCTTGCAGTTCTCGAGATTTGCTGAAGACATGTTGTCTTTCGATATAACTTAAGAACTTCATGATTATGGGTCATGGGGGGGAGCCCAGTGGTGGTCTAGGCCTCAACGACCTGTGTGCTATCTCAAGGTGGTAGCTTGGGTTAAGTGGTGAGGGACCCACTATTTTAGAGAGGAACCGCTGCAGGAAAGCCATCAGGTCCGGCCCCTCTTCCAACTCCGGCAGGCCCAGAATAAGGAGGTTATTTAGTCGGTTGCCTTCCAGATCCTCGGTTTTCAGCTGAAGTTTCGAACCTGTTGGCCAGCCCAGACGCCTCCGACTCAGCATTCACCCTCCACTGCTCCAATGAGAAGATCCTGCCTCGAATCCAAAACTCTCGTAGTAAGGGAGGAGAGGTCACCCGTAAAGACTTCAGCTCGGCAGTAATGACCTGGAGGATATTCTTTAGTGGGGCCAGCTCTTACATAAATTTATCCTCCGTAAGAAGACCAGGCAGCTGAGGCTTATCTCCCGGTTCTTTCGACCCGTACCCGCCTGGTTTCGTGGCTTGCAGGTGAGAAGTTTTGGGGACGCGGGCGGCGTAGCCTAACCGCGGCCTGCTTTTTATCCACCTCCATCTCCCTGCAAAATTAAGAAAACTGGCAGGATACACACTCGAGGGTCAGCAGACAGAAAGTGGGCGATCCAGTGATGGTAGTTTTGGCTAGATTGGTGGTCCAAATATCGCAGATTGTGGCGGTTAGGACGGCTGGAGGAGAGAGCTCTAAGCCCCTGCTGCCATTCAGCAAGCTGTCATCACATGACTCTGCACATGGCCCATGTGCCCACCCACCCGGCTGCTGGCCACTGTGGCATGTGCATGATGATGCCAGCACAGCACCGACGGGCACTGTGCAGCGCCACTCAGCGTCTGACACACCCCCGGTGCCCGCCTGTGGGCGGGGTCATGATGGGTCCTGTGTGCATGTGTGTGCGTGTGTGTGGGTGTGTGTGCATGTTGTGCAGGCCTGTGCTGCATGCTGCAATGGTGTCTGTTTCCCACACCTGTCCATGCCCCCCTCCCACTGTCCCTAGCATGGGGCCCACCCATGCCTGCCTGTACACTGTGCCCTGGGCCCTAGCCCTTGCATGTGGCCATGTTCACCTACCTGCACACTCCATAATGCTCCTCAGTGATTGTGTCTCTGTACTGCTGGGCCATCCTGATGAGCTGGGGATCCCTTCACCCGGGGAGGACGGCCCACTACCAGGCCCAGTGGCCATGTCATCCCCACTGCTGTCCCCCTCTTCGACCTCAACAGCTATCCCACAGTTGGTGGCCATGTTGTGTAGTATACAGCAGGCTAGGAATAGGCCATAGGGTTTGAGGGGCTGTACTGTAGGGCACCACCAGATCTGTCCAGGCAATGGAGCTGAGCCTCCAGCAGCCCAAACACCCGCTCGATGATGTTCCATGTGCTGGCATGTGCCTCATTGAATTGCTCCTGTGCTGGGGTAGACGGGTGCCGGTATTGGGTGAGCAGCCATGGCTGGAGTGGGTAGCCACTGTCACCTGTGTGTAGAGATGTCTGGTTAGCATGGTGGATACCGTCAATGCACCCCACCGCCATCCCTGCCACACCCTCTGGCACCTATGCCCTGGCAACCCCCACACCCTACCCTGCAGTTCCCGGCATACCGCATCCACAGCATACTCACTGACAAGGTGGCTAGTGGGGATGTCCCCACTCTCAAACCTCTGGCACAGTGCTGACTGGTGCCAGATGAAGGCATCATGTGCTCCTCCAGGGTGTGTGGCACAGACATTGATTATGCACCATCTGGCATCCACACCACCTGGCAGTTGACACTGGGGTAGCCCTTCCTGTTTATGTAGGCTACCCCCTCCGGGCCAGGTGGTGCATGAATGCCAACATGGGTGCAGTCAATGGCATCTAGCATGACAGATGACCGTGCCACCCTGTGGAGCTCCTGCATGTTTGCTGTATGCTCTGCCTGTATGCTGGGTAAATGGATGTACTCTGTAGCATGTGGCAGCAGTGCACTGAGGAATTGTGTGAGTAGCCATGACACAGGAGACAGGATTATGCCTGTGGTGTCCCCTGTTGGTCTCTGGAAGGTACCCGTGGTGAGCAGGCACATGATGGCTGTGACCTTCATCTCCACCGACAGGGCGTGGCTCCGTCTTGTGGGTGCCTGCACCTCCTCACTGCACAGCTCACAGAGCCACCTCCAAATTGCCCAGTTCAGGTGGTACTGGCCCACGATCTCTGTATCACTATACTGTTCGAATGTGATAAGGGCATGGTACCACCTGTTCCGGGTGTACCACCGACAGGTCTTTCCATGGCTGCACTGCTCTGTGAGCTGCCTCCTCACACCCCTCATTACTGCCTTCATCTGGAATATGGCACTGGCAATGTCCTGGGTTGTATGTCCTCCCCCCCCGAGTGGCTCTCTTCCCTGGTCCCACTGGCTGTGGGCTGCTGCCTGTGCCTCTGCACTAGGTGCACCCCTGTCTGTGGCTGCCTAGCCTGCAGTCTGTGGGCTCTGTCTCCCACCTCTCTGTGCCCCTGTGCAGCTCCTCCTGTGCTGGGTGTCACTGGCACTGGCTATGTGTTGCCTTACTCCCAGTCTCACTTCCACACACACACTCACTCACTCACACACACGCTCACAACACCAGTCTCTGACTGTTTCAGGCTCCCTGGTGCACACTCTGTGCCTCTCCCAGCCTGCCTGTCACACTGTAGCTCCCCTTCGCTTGTTCAGGCTGCCCCCTCACTCTCCCTCTTTCGGTCTCCCCTGTGGTGCAAGCCTCTTTCCATGGCTTGCTCCCTCTTTTTATGTGCTCAAGTCCGCTCTGCGCAAGTCCTGTTTGCTCCATGCTTGCGCCGTTCACCTGCCGTTGAATATCGCACTGCGCTGCATATTCATGGCTACACCCCCTGCACCTACACATGTATTCATTATCATTGTGCATTGGCATATTGGAAATTGCGCTGTGCATTTGCTGCCACTGAATATCGCTATCCGGTGCATTGGCTCAATTGCGCAAGAGCATCCCTGTTGCGCATTGCGCAACCACTCTGAATATCTTGGCCAAAATATACAACATTCTACAATAGTTATTTCAGATCATGCCCCCTGTATATCAATGATAAAGATGGAACAAACAAAATCACTCTATAGAATATGGAGAGTAGATAATGCCATGATAATGCGCCAAAGCGAAACAGAATGGTTGATAAAGCTATCTAAAGAATTTTTGGGTTTAATTTAAATCAGGATACAACTATTATTAACATATGGGAAGCATATAAGATTTATCTGTGGGGCCATCTAATGCCAAAAATGAAATACCAAAGAACGCTACAATTCAATTCTTTGAAGCAGTTGGAAATAGATATAAAACAGTTAACTCAGTTACATAGTCTAATATGGATCCAGAGATATTTAAACACGTTTTGAGTAAAAGAGATAATTTTAACCTTAAATCCGATGAAATAGCAGAAAAACAAATACATAATGCTAGATCATATTATTATTATTTTAACACTGATAAACCTTTGAAATTGCTTTCCTGGCAAATGAAGCAAGATCAAATTAAGAATACAATAACTAGTATGAAAGATGAAAAAGGTTTAGTTAAAAATAATCCAGAAGAAATATTGGAAAGTTTTTTACAGTTTTATAGGGGACTTTATACATCAGAATTGGTATCTAATGAGGATCAGATTAAACAATATTTACATACGATAGAAATCCCCCTCAAAAAACAGGAATATGTAAGAAATATGTTGGATCTATCTGTTACAATAAATGAAGTAGGGGAGGAAATAGAAGGTTTGGCAAAGAGGAATTGGTGGGGTCAAGGTCTTTTAACTTGCACCATCTACTGAAAATGAACCAGTGTCTGTCAAATGTGCTGTTGGTAGCTGGTCTACAGGCTTGCATTAAAATGTCCAACACCCTGTGTAAGAGTCCTAATTCTAACAGTCTATGCCTCTAAGTGGCCATGCCATCAGCTATAGTAAGGCTGGGATCTGGTGGAGTATAGGTCGCTGTAGGAGAAGATCTGGTTGGGGGGTAGAATCAGTGGTTGGTCTATCAGCATTTGCATGATTGAGAAGTACAATGTCCACCTTGGCCAGTTGGGTGTTATTAGCATGACCTGATGGTTTAGGGGCAGAGATATATAAAATCCAGAGAACAGTTCTTATGGAGCCCTTATGTTTATTGTTTAATTCTTTTTTAGAAAAAAATAAAATTCCAGAATCTTTCAAAGAAGCCATAATTCAATTTTTTGGAAAAAAGACAAGGATCCACTGAGCTGTGCTTCATATAGGCCCATCTCCTTATTGAACACAGACTATAACATTTTCACTAAAATCATAGTTAGGAGAATAGAGAATATATTACCCACTTTAGTCTATAGAGGTCAAAATGGATTCATAAAAGATCGAACATTAATAGAAAATATACGGCGTACACTGAATATTGTAGACTTGAATACACATGCTGATGCAATATTAGTTGCGTTAGATGCTGAAACAGCATTTGATAGAATTGAATGGTTATATATTATGACCGTGGTCCAGGAGATGGGCCTCGGGGCACAGCTTAGCGGATAGCTAAAACTTATATATGAAGCTCCAAAGGCAATAATTAAAATTAATAATTTGATTTAATCTAAGTTCGAATTACAAAGAGGAATGAGAGCCATTAGCCCTCAAAATTTGACAAAACAAATTTATGACAGATATTACCCTTAAAGCACAAGAGGAAAAAAATAGAATTGTATGCAGATGACATTATACTTTATCTTACTAAACTAGAAGTGTCTTTAAGATATGTTATTCAAAAAACTAAAGATTTTGAGATTTATTCAGGCTGTAGAATTAATCGGACAAAATCAGCTATGCTGAAATGAGATAAAAATTATGTAGTATTGGACATATAAGGGGTTCCCAATTTGAGCCAAGTTGAGGTAATAAAATATTTAGGAGTTAATATAAGCTCTTCTATTAAAGATCTATGTAAATTAAATTATGAACCTCTGTTAAATCATATACAAAAATATTTGCAAAAATGGAACTTGTTATATTTAACACTGATTGGAAGGGTAAATTTAATCAAAATGCAAATTTTGCCAAAGCTGTTGCTTTTCTTCCAGGTTTTGGTTATTCCAGTTCCAACAGATTTCTTCACAAAGCTTAAAAAGATGGTTATGAATTTTTTGTGGAAATATGCTAGTGTGAGGATTTCCTGGAAAACACTTGTTCTACTGAAAGATAAAGGAGGACAAGCATTGCCAGATTTTTATCTATATTATTTGGCAGCTCAGTTGACTCAAATGTTGCATTGGTTAAATGAAGAGAAATTACAGTTCCCCTCAGTTCAAATAGAACCTAAAGAACATCCATATAATACATGTATGCAGTTGCTATGTTCTGGTATCTCAATAAAAAAAAATTAAAAGCTGCTGTTTCAACAAAAACTAGATATTAATGTTGGAAGTGTTTACAGTTGAAGTTAAAGATTGGTAATGATATTGCTAAGTATACACCAATTTTTGGAAATGATAATTTTCCTTTCACTGTACCTTTACAAGTTTCCAAATACTGGAGAGATAGGGGTTTGAATCAAATAGTAGACATTAATATTAATAGACAAAGAACCTCTATATGCAAGTACTGAGGTAATGGTTACCCCAAAGGGCATTTGGCTGGAAAGCCAAGTTTCAAAGAAATACAAGATCACACATGCCCACACAATGCAAAGCATCATGGGCTGCATATGCAAATCACCTCAGAATATTATGCTGATTCAACTTTAAGCAGAAATGCATGGTGCCGAAAGGCCTCTCACACAGTTTGCAAAGGGTGCCAACAGAAGACATAGACACATGTTTAGTCCTACCAGGACTCATCAGTATGCCTCGCCTGTTTGACACCCCAGTGGAATGAACCAGCTACCCTAAGATAGTCTATCTGGGTTATGTTGTGGTGAACTCAATTAAAACAAAAAACAATTTAAAAGACAGAGAACCTCTATGTGCAAGCACTGAGGCAATGGTTACCCCAAAGGGCATTTGGCTTGGAAGCCAAGTTTCAAAGAAATACAAAATCACACATGCCCCCACAATGCAAAGCATCATGGGCTGCATATGCAAATCATCACAGAATATTATGCTGGTTCAACTTTAAGCAGAAATGCATGGTGCCGAAAGGCCTCTCACACAGTTTGCAAAGGGTGCCAACAGAAGACATAGACACGTGTTTAGTCCTACCAGGACTCACCAGTATGCCTCATCTGTTTGACACCCCAGTGGAATGAACCAGCTACCCTAAGATAGTCTATCTGGGTTATGTTGTGGTGAATCCAATTAAAACAAAAAACAATTTAAAAGACAAAAAACTCAGCCAAATGCCCTTTGGGGTAACCTAAAACAAAAAATAAAATAAATTAATACATTTTTGGCCATCTGCAAGCCAGCCACACTTGCAGTGGGTTATCAAGTTGTTGATGCAGTTGTCTGAGTGTCTGACTATCCCTCATGCTGTGTCAAAGACCATCCCCAGATGTTCCAGTGTTGTTGTCAGAGTGAGGTGGCTCTTTGCAGTGTTGATGAGCTATCTGTGACTTGTCAGCAACTCCTGTGCTTTTCTGGTTACATTCTGGGATGTGGTTACAGTCCTAGTTTGGATTAGCCAATCGTTCAGGTATGGGATTACATTTATGCCTTCAGCTCTCAGTTTCACTGCCACAATCTCCAGGACCTTGGTGAAGACCTTGGTTGCAGATGCTAGGCCAAAAGGAAGGTATTTGTTCTGGAAATGATGACCGAGGACACAGAAGCTGAGGAACCTGTGGTGGATTGTGTGAATGGGTATGTGGAGGTATGCATCCTTCAGATCTATGGATATAAGAAGGTTGTCCTTAAATGAAAATGATGATGGTGTGCAATTCTCTGGTCTATTTGGTGTCTAGGAACAATTAGTCATTCCTTCCTTTTTGTAGGGGAGGGTAAATTGAATGGGGGTTAATATAGGAAGGAAGGGAAAGGGTAAAGTAAAAAGTATATGGATATGCAATAAAGAGTGGCAGATTGTTTCAAAAGTTAAAAGTCAGAGGTTATATTAACAATTTGCAAAAAAAAAAAAAAAAAAAAGGGAGATCCTGATTTTAGTTTTATAAATGGTAGAAAACTGGAACATAGCCACCTGGAATGTTAAAGGTTTACAGGAAAGAAAGTAGTAAAGGTCCTTAAAAATACGGACAATGAAAGAACTGGCATATTATTGTTCCAGGAGACACATTTTACTCAGCGGGATAGACTATGGTTGGAGCACCAATGGGGAAGGATGTATGTGTCTGATTATACTTCAAAAGCTAAAGGGGTGTTGATAGCATTTAATAAAAAAAAGCCATATGCCACATGTAACACGAGTTGTCTCAGATGAACAAGGTTGTTATATTATTATGACATTACAATTATATAACTTTAAAGCAACCTTAGCAGTCATATGTGCACCTAATCAGAGTTCTCCCATATTTCTTTCTGATTTCTTCCTGACTTTATTAACATTTGAAGCACAATATAGGGTGGGGGGGGATTTCAACTTTGTCTTACAGCAGATGGACAAAACATCTAATTTAGATAGATCTTGGCTACCTTCTAGAATGATAATTAAGAATTTCATGACAGATTTAGGATTGGTGGATCCATGGCAGGAGAAATATGGGGACACAAGGGTATATTCTTTCTTTTCGCATGTACATCAAACTTATTCTTGCATTGATTTCTTTTTTATATCAAAATCAATATGTTATAAAGTACAAAGGCTGGGATATTCAGAAATGCACCAGAGGGAGGTGCAAGAGGGGCGCAGTGCAATTAAAGTGTGCCATGGTGCATCAGGCTCGATATTCAAAGGTCGCGCATGACAGGATGCACCTGTGCAATGCGGCTGAATATCACACGGATGTGCCATGGCGCAACCAGGGATGTGCCAGGAGCATGTCATGAAGTGCCATAGCGCAACCAGGGATGTGCAGGGGAGCAAGCCCAGTTGCACAATAGCAGCAGCCACTGATGTTCAAGGTGGAGAGGAGCATGTGCCAGGACACACATGGAAAGGCAACAGGCACAGCAGGCAGCATGCCACAGGGGTTGGAGGTCCCAGCACCAGGGTGCAGAGTGCACTAGACCAGGGGCATGGTAGGTACACGTGGGCACACCGCCCAGTGAGCATGAGGAGGCAGTAGGCCCCTGACCACATACACCACAGTCGGGCATGGTGGCAGGGAGTCAACAACGGCCCCTGATGCACAGTCACTGGCAACCCCTACAGGGAGGCTGGGGACACACCACGTGGACCACAGCCAGCAACACACAGGCAAACAGCACACAAGGCACACACCACAAGACCTGTAAAGACAAGCCACAGCCACTCCACACAACCCATGTTGGTACACCACCAGGTACAAATGCCCGTCCACCCGAGATGGAACACACAGCAGCCATGTACACCACTGCAGCATGGCTCCACACATCAGCTGCAAAGCAGAAATAGACACAGATGGGTTACCAAAAATAATGTATTTTAACATGCAGTAATAAACTATATACAAATATATACATAAAATAGGGAAAGGAGGGACCACCTTTACACAGGGAGGTCAGGGAAGGGAGGCAGGTGGCAGGGGCAAAGGCAATAGAGGGAGACAAGGGAGGGCAAGGGAGGGTGCTCAGGGAAGGGGAATACACTAGGGCACATGAGCCCTATGGCCGTCCTTGCCCCACTGTCGGGCGATGCTAGCATTGGTGCTGCCGTCTCCACTGAAACAGTGCCATCTGCTGTACCACCTGTAGCATGGCAGTCGAGACTCTTAGGATTTGCCTGAGGAGTCATTCATGTCCATCACTGGGCTTGACACCAAGGACAAAGGAGTGAATACCATATGAGTGCATGTCCAGAACGCTGCAGCCAACCCACCGTGCGCAGCGGGCATCGGTGACATGAACCCCTGGGCTGGCAATCTGCCATCTGCAGTAAGTGCGCCCACATGAGCTAACTACCCAGGGATCCACAGCCATGCAGAACACTGCACACCAACACCGCACTTGTGCAGTACACCACCACCATGGCAGGTAGGCAACATGGCAATGCAGGTGGTAGGCAGTGGCACAGCCAGGGCCCAGGTGCACCCACTGCCCACCTGCAGCAGCCACCCACATGTGCAACAGCCACAGTGCTGTGCAATGGTCACCGCAGACAGTGCACAGCTGGAGGGGGCCATGCGCACAGAGAGCCGTATCCCACCACCACCCCCGGTGCCCACCCTGCACAACAAAGAAGCATGTATATGTGCTTACCTGCATGCCGAGGTGCACCTTGTTGCTGACCAGCCACCATGCCCATATGTCCTGCATGTGGTGCACCGCCCCCTGAGATGGCTCAACCCGGCCTGGCCACAGTGCCAGTGAGGCATGCCCACCTCCAATCTTCAGGGCCTAGGAGGAAAGTATGGAGAAGGACACGTTAGTACTGGGCAACACCACAGGCCCCCCTGGCACAGTGTGACACCCTGTACAGCATGCCAGTGGTGCAGTGGCACAGGGCAGCCATGGTGTACCAACACTCCCAACACATCACGTGGCCCCAGCCCCTCCCGTAGCATGGCGTGCCATCGGCACCGCCTCACAGACCACTGAATGTGTATAAGCACAGGTGCTGCGCACTTACCTGGCTGTGGCATGGTGCCCCTCTGGACACGTGCCAGTAGTGACCGTAGGCGAGCCGGGTCCCTCCACTGCAGGTCCCCGTAACGGTGCCTGCACTGCTCCCAAGTTTACTGCACATCTGTGGCCTCCTCTAGTGCGTCTGCCACCTCCTGCCACACCTCAGTCCTAGGCCTGTTGAGGGACACCTGTGCAAAGAGGGAGCCAGCATGTGGCTCCACTAGGGCCACCAGGTTGACTAATTCAACTGATGACCAATTCAGGGCCCCGGGTGCTGTACTGTGCAGCATGTTCTGAGCTGTCTCAGAAAAACAAAATGGCATCCAGCAGCACATGTGCCACATGTGCTGGTGTTGCGCGCCTAGCACCGCGATTCGTTGCCACTGCCTGTCATGCAGGCACAGAGATGCGTGACCCAGGCAACGCAGCACTGCCATGTATTGCAGGGCAACTACAAGGGCAAAGAACACCTATGGGGTCAAGGGTCGGGCCATGCACCCTTTGCCACAGTGCCATTGGGCATGGCAGGCAAGGTGCATGGTAGGGCCATGTGTTAGCCATAGTACACGACCCCATTGCACATGGGCACCATAGTACCCATAGCGCAGGGGCGCCATTGATGGCATGGCACCAGAGCACCATCAGCTGTGTGGCAGCCTGGCACTGTAGGCCATACAGTGCACGAGCACCACATGTGCAATAGCGGACGGGCGCTGTACTGCCCGTCACGCACATTGTGTATGACGTGCCACTGGTGTATGTAATGGCATCACGCACATGCGTGTGGCACGGGCTGTTGCGCATGCCACAATGTTTTGCCTTGACTTGTGTATGCGCAACCCAATTGCGCAATGCGCAAAAAAGTGATATTCAGCTGCTATATGCAAATCAGCTGATTAGCCTATCCATGGCACATCGGCTGCATTTGCATGTCATTATAGTTGCACAAACACACATTTGCATGCGTTGCGCTATAAAGGCACCAGGGGAATGCACAGGGTATGGACCGTATTTCATCCCTTAGAGGTAAGATACATGCTGCGTGGCTGGCCAGACAGTGGAATGGAGGGTGGGGGATATACCAGGCCATACTAACACATGTCAATCTCCACAGGAAGAAGCATGTCTGAACAAAAGGAGACTGAGGATTGTGGGTCTCCACACAAGCGCTGGCCAACTTCACAAAGGCAGAGTCAGACGCCCTACTGCAGGCATGCCTGGAACAGGAGACACTCCTAAGTGGCTCCACAGGCACCACAGACCGGGGCCACAGCATGAGAGAGTGTGGCCCGTGCTGTGAACCAGCAGGACAGCCACCAACGGTCTGTGCAGGAGTGCAAAAAGAAGATCAGCATGGACTGGAGGTGGATCAAGGAGAAGGTGGCAGCCATTCGGGCATTGCGTGCCACCACAGGCAAAGGTCAGCCTGCTGTTCCCGAACTCATGCCGCAGGAAGAGAAGCTGGCAGCCACCATGCGGTGCAGCGCAGTCCAGGGCATGCCTGGCAGAGGATTCCAGACAGGTGGAAGCCCATCACTGCACAGTAGGCATGGCTGTGGCGGGGCATGGGGGCAAGGGGGTTGGGGCAGGGGTGGGTGACAGCAATACTTGTGCGACTGTGTTCCCTTTCAGCTTCTGAGTGCCTGCATGCAGCAGCAAGGGTGGGGGTGTCCACTGTGGGGGCAGTCCTGGACCCAGAAGACTATCTATCCACCTCCACCGGACACCGTGGCCCGGCTCATCTGCAGCTCAGCACCGCTGTCTGTCCAGATGCCAGTGGCACGGTGGCGGACGAGTCCCTGGCTGCATTTCACCATGACACCAGACATGGTTTCCTGTGTGCTGTGACACAGATTGGGGCGGGGTCCGGTATCGATGACAATGAGACCTTCATCCCGGACAGCAGTGTTGTTGCCACAGGGAAGACACCCATACCACACTCCCACCACAGTAGCGCAGATGGTGACCCAGTGGTGGTTGCCTGCACACTAGCCACTGTGGCCGGCATAGCCAAGGCTGACGGTGCAGCAATGGCTGGCAGTCATGGCGGTGGTACTGGTGGTGGTGCAGCCACGCCAGTGTTCCCCTGCACACAGTGGCCAGACAGCATTAAGGGGGGACTGGGGCTGTGCTCACCATTGGATCACCACAGGACAACCAGCCCCAGGAGGGACCCACTGTGCAGCACCCACCTTCACATGGGGCTAGGCCTCAGGGTCGGGATACACCCGTGGGTTGGCCCCTATGCCCCAGGGTGCCAACCCCGTGGATGAGCACACCCATCTGCTCCAGGTCTCTGTTGAGTAGCAGGTGCTGGTAGTGGCAGGGGTGTATGCACTGTACATGAAGCTGCGCCAGGCAGCAGAGCAGCGGGACAAGGACTTTGCCCTACTCTTGGCCGAGAACATGTGAATGTGGGTGGACACAGCCAAGAGCCATGGATCAGCTGACCACTGTGGTCATGGCCGGACTGGCACCACTGGCCTCCTTGGTGCTTGGCCAGCCACCGCTTACACCGTGCAGTGCATTCTCAACCCCTCAGGCCCGGTGTCATGCGACCCCCATGGTGTCAACGCCAGGGTCTGATGTGGTCATTCCCAGCATGCCCAATGTGGGCATGTTTTGGGGCCTGCAGATACCTGCGAGGACCCAGTAGCAGTCCCGCAGTGTCACCCCTGGGGGACCATCTGTGACACCCCCTGTGGGCAATGCACAGCCTGCATCTGCTATACGTTCCCTTCGGGGCTGTCCATGTGTCCACGGTGGCCGTGCTACTGTGTGGCATTCCTGAACTGCCCACCTCCATGTCCGCCATATGCTGCTGCCCTGTATGAACATTGGTGAGGTGTGTGCATCCCATAGCCATGGTATCCATGGGTGACGCCGCACGTGGCCCATGTGCCCACCCACCCAGCTGCTGGCCACTGTGGCATGTGCATGATGATGCCAGCACAGCACCAACTGCCACTGTGCAGCTCTGATCAGTGTCTGACACACACCCGGTGCCCGCCTATGGGCGGGGTCATGATGGGTCCTGTGTGCGTGTGCACGGGTGTGTGCGTGCATGTTATGTGGGTCTGTACTGTGTGCTACAACAGTGTCTGTTGCCCACGCCTGTCCACGCCCTTCAACCGCTGTCCCTGGCATGGGGCATGCCCATGCCTGCCTGTACACTGTGCCCTGGGCCCTAGCCTTTGCATGTGGCCATGTTCACCTACCTGTGCGCTCCATAATGCTCCTCAGCAATTGTGTCTCTGTACTGCTGGGCCATCCTGATGAGCCAGGGATCCCTTCCCCAGGGGGGGCTGCCCACCACCTGGCCCCACGGCCACCTCGTCCCCACTGCTGTCCCCCTCTTCGACCTTTACTGCTATTCCACAGTCAGTGGCCATGTCGTGTAGTATACAACAGGCCAGGAATAGGCCACAGGCCTTTGAGGGGCTGTACTGTAGGGCACCACCAGACCTGTCCAGGCAATGGAACCGAGCCTTTAGCAGCCCAAACACCCGCTTAATGATGTTCCATTTGCTGGCGTGTGCCTCATTGTATTGCTCCTGTGCTGGGGTCAACTGGGCACCGGTATGGGGTAAGCAGCCATGGCCAGAGTGGGTAGAAACTGTCACCTGTGTGTAGAGATGTCTGGTTAACATGGTGGACACTGTCAATGCACCCCCCGCCATCTCTGCCACACCCCCTGGCACCCATGCCCTGGCAACCACCACACCCTGCCCTGCATTTCCCAGCATACCGCATCCACTGCATACTCACCGACAAGATGTCTGGTGGGGATGTCCCCACTCTCAAACCTCTGGCACAGTGCTGACGGGTGCCAGATGAAGGCTTCATGTGCTCCTCCAGGGTGTTTGGCACAGACATTGATTATGTGCCCTCTGGCATCACACACCACCTGGCAGTTGACACTGGGGTAGCCTTTCCTGTTTATGTATTCTACCCCCTCTGGGCCATGGGGTATGCGGATGCCAGCATGGGTGCAGTCTATGGCCCCTAGCACACCAGACAAACATGCCACCCTGTAGAACTCCTGCATGTTTGCTGTTCGCTTTGCCTGTGTGCTGGGGAAATGGATGTACTCTGCAGCATGTGGCAGCAGTGCACTGAGGAATTGTGTGAGGAGCCATGTTACGGCTGACTCAGTTATGCCTGTGGTGTCCCCTGTTGGTCTCTGGAAGGTACCCATGGAGAGCAGACACATGATGGCCGTGACCTTCATCTCCACCAACAGGACGTGGCTCCGTCTTGTGGGTACCTGCATCTCCTCACTGCACAGCTCACAGAGCCACCTCAGAATTGCCTGGTTCAGGTGGTTCCGGCCCACGATCTCTGTATCACTATACTGTTTGAATGTGATGCAGGCACGGTACCACCTGTTCCGGGTGTACTGCCAATGGGCCCTTCCATGGCCACGATGCTGTGTGAGCTACCTCCTCACAACCCTGATTACTGCCTCCATCTGGAATATGGCACTGGCAATGTCCTGGGTTGTATGTCCTCCCCCCCAGGTGGCTCTCTCCCCTGGCCCCTCCGGCTGTGGGCTGCTGTCTGTGCCCCTGCACTAGGTGCACCCCTGTCTGTGGCTGCCTGGCCTGTGGTCTGTTGGTTCTGCCTCTCACCTCTCTGTGCCCCTGTGCAGCCCCTCCTGTGTTGGGTGTCACTGGCACTGGCTGTGTGTTGCCTTGCTCCCATTCTCACATTCACACACACACTCACTCACTCACACACTCACAACATCAGTCTCTGACTGTTTCAGACTCCTTGGTGCACACTCTGTGCCTCTCCCAGCCTGCCTGTTACACTGTAGCTCCCCTTCACTTGTTTAGGCTGCCCCCTCACTCTCCCTTTTTCTGTCTCCCCTCTGGCGCAAGCCTCGTTCCGTGGCTTGCTCCCTCTTTTTATGTGCTCAAGTCTGCTCCACACAAGTCCCATTTTCTTCATGCTTGCGCTGTTCCCCTGCCATTGAATATTGCACTGCACCACATATTCATGGCTACGCCCCCTGCACTTGCATATGCATTCATTATCATTGCACACTGGTGCACTGGAAATTGCACTACGCATTTGCTGCTGCTGAATATTGCTATCGGGCACATTGGCACACTTGCGCAATCACATCCCTGTTGCACATTGCTCAACTGCTCTGAATATCCCGGCCAAAGTATACAACATTCTACAATAGTTATTTCAGATCATGCCCCCTGTATATTTAATGATAAAGATGGAACAAACAAAATCACTCTATAGAATATGGAGAGTAGATAATGCCATGATAATGCACCAAAGTGAAACGGAATGGTTGATAAAGGTATCTAAAGAATTTTTTTAGTTTGATTTAAATCAGGATACAACTACTATTAACATATGGAAAGCATATAAGATTTATCTGAGGGGCCATCTAATGCCAAGAATGAAATACCAAAGAAAGCTACAATTCAGTCCTTTGAAGCAGTTGGAAATAGATATACAACAGTTAACTCAGTTACATAGTCTAAATATGGATCCAGAGATATTTAAACAAATTTTGAGTAAAAGAGATCAGTTTAACCTTAAATCCAATGAAATAGCAGAAAAACAAATATATAATGCTAGATCATATTATTATTTTAACACTGATAAACCTTTGAAATTGCTTTCCTGGCAAACAAAGCAAGATCAAATTAAGAATACGATGACTAGTATAAAAGATGAAAAAGGGTTAGTTAAAAATAATCCAGAAGAAATATTGGCAAGTTTTTTACAGTTTTATAAGGGACTTTGGTAGTTAATGAGGATCAGATTAAACAATATTTAGATACAATAGAAATCCCCCCCAAAAAAACAGGAATATATAAGAAATATGTTGGATCTACCTATTACAATAAATGAAGTAGGGGAGGCAATAGAAGGTTTGGCAATAGAGGAGTTGGTGGGGTCAAGGTCTTTTGAATTGCATCATCTACTGAAAATGAACCAGTGTCTGTCACATGTGCTGTTGGTAGCTGGTCTACAGGCTTGCATTAAAGTGTCCACCACACTGTGTAAGAGACCTAATTCTAACAGTCTATACCTCTAAGTGGCCATGCCATCAGCTTTAGTAAGGCTGGGTTCTGGTGGAGTATTAGTTCCTGTAGGAGAAGATCTGGTTGGGGGGTAGAATCAGTGGTTGGTCTATCAGCATTTGCATGATTGAGGAGTACAATGTTCACCTTGGCCAGTTGGGTGCTATTAGCATAACTCGATGGTTTAGGGTCAGAGATATGTAAAATCCAGAAAACAATTCTTATGGAACCCTTATGTTTATTGTTTAATTCTTTGTTAGAAATAAACAGAATTCCAGAATCTTTTAAAGAAACCATAATTCAAGTTTATTTGAAAAAAGACAAGGATTCGCTGAGCTGTATGTCATATAGGCCCATCTCCTTATTGAACACGGACTATAACATTTTTGCTAAAATCAAAGCTAGGAGAATAGAGAATATATTACCCACTTCAGTCCATAGAGATCAAAATGGATTCATAAAAGATCGAACATTAACAGAAAATATATGGTGTACATTGACTATTGTAGACTTGAATACACAAGCTGATGCAATATTAGTTGTGTTAGACACCGAAAAAGCATTCGATAGAGTTGAATGGTTATATATTAAGACCGTGGTCCAGGAGATGTGCCTCGGGGCACAGCTCAGCTGATGGCTAAAACTTATATATGAAGCTCCAACGGTAATAATTAAATCAATAATTTGATTTGATCTAAGTTCAAATTACAAAGAAGAGCAAGACAGGGGTGTCCCCTGTCTCCTTTAATTTTTGCTCTTATTATGGAGCCATTAGCAATCAAAATTCGACAAAACAAATTTATTACAGGTATTACGCTTAAAGCACAAGAGGAAAAAAATAGGATTGTATGCAGATGACATTATACTTTATCTTACTAAACCAGAAGTGTCTTTAAGATATGTTATTCAAGAAACTAAAGATTTTGGGATTTATTCAGGCTATAGAATTAATCGGACAAAATTAGTTATGCTGAAATTAGATAAAAATTGTGTAGTAGTGGACATATCAGGGGTTCCCAATTTGAGCAAAGTTGAAGTAATAAAATATTTAGGAGTAAATATGAGCTCTTCTATTAGAGATCTATATAAATTAAATTATGACCCTCTGTTAAATCATATATAAAAATATTTGCAAAAATGGAACTCATTATATTTAACACTGATTGGAAGCTTAATTTAATTAAAATGCAAATTTTGCCAAAGCTATTGTTTTTCTTCCAGGTTTTGGCTATCCTAGTTCCAATAGATTTCTTCACAAAACTTAAAAAGATGGTTATGAATTTTTTGTGGAAATATGCTGGTGTGAGGATTTCCTGGAAAACACTTGTTCTGAAGTAAGATAAAGGAGGACAAGCATTGCCGGATTTTTATCTATATTATTTGGCAGCTCAGTTGACTCAAATGTTGCATTGGTTAAATGAAGAGAAATTACAGTTCCCCTCAGTTCAAATAGAACTTAAAGAACATCCCTATAATACATTTATGCAGTTGCTATGTTCTGGTATCCCAATAAAAAAACAAAAGCTGCTGTTTCAACAAAAACTACATATCAATGCTGGAAGTGTTTACAGTTGAAGTTAAAGATTGACAATGATATTACTCAGTATACACCAATTTTTGGAAATGATAATTTTCTTTTCACTGTACCTTTACAAGTTTCCAAATACTGTAGAGATAGGGGTTTGAATCAAATAGGAGACATTATTATTAATGATTTGTTAGGGACATTTGAACAGATAAAGAATAAATTTCAGTTACAAGGTGTTCATGTTTTCTATTATAATCAACTTAAATCTTATATAAATAAAAATAAATTACATTTGAAGTTAAGAGAATCACCTTCAGTGATTAAGAATCTTCAGGATAATGAATTGGGTAAAAAATTGATAACACAAATATATGGCGTTTTTCAGGAATCACTTAATCATAATATAGAAGGAGTCAGGAAGAAATGGGAACAGGATTTGGGAATTCATATCTCACAAGAGCAATGGATGGAAATTATAAAGCTTTATACAGAAAATATTTCATCTGTGAGGCTTCAACAAATACAAAGGAATACCACGCATTGTGTTTACTTTATTCCAAAAAAATTACACTTAATAAACCCAACTATAAGAGATAAGTGTCCAAGATGTTCTAATACTACAGGCACTTTAATACATTTACTTGCCACCTGTCCGTGCCTTTCAAACTTTTGGCACAATATAGACAAATTTGCACAAAGAGTATTTAAGAGAAAATGTTCTTTTTTTCTCTCCAATGCTAAAAATGTTAGCTTTTTTACCAGATAAAGATACATGGGAGACTCGTCAATATAAATTGTTAATTCTTTTCATAATAGTGGCAAAGAAATGTATTTTACAAAAATTGCAGGATCCGGACCCACTGGTGTTCACCCTTTGGAATAATGTGATTGTGGATGTGTCTGCGTTGGAACAAGTGAGATACATTAAATAAACAAAAATGGAACAATTTAACGAAATGTGGACCACTTTCCAACTGACTTTGAAGTAGATATAGGTGGAGTTATAGAATTATATTAGATATGTATTTCAATGTGTTGAATTATAATATAAAATAGGAAAAATAATAATTAAATAAATAGGGACAGGATCTCCCCTCATACCCTCTGAAAATGATGCATAAATGGCATCATAAGGATTTTTTTAGAAACAATAAGTTTATGGAAAATGATCCGCTAGCCATTTAATCTGATAAGAGGGAAAAAAGAAGAAGAAAAAAAAAAGGTCTTCTTTTAAAATCACTGATATGATGGAGAGTAAGGTTTCTATTTTGAATCTCTGATACCTCACAAACTGGTTTACGAACTTTAGGTCTAGGATTTGGCATAGAACCTGGGTCTTTTTTGTAGCTAAAAAGAAGATGGAATAAATGCTGGACCCTTTCTCTTCTGCCAGGTATTGGGACTATGGTACGTTCTTGTAGGAGTTGGTTCAGTATTTGTCTGACTTTGTTAACTGAGGTTGTGTTTGCTGAAAGGTGTGATTGTATGAATCTTGACTTCCTGGGGATCATGTTGAATTCTCTTGCATACCCCCTAGTTATCGCCTCCAGCACCCACTTGTCCATGATGGTATTGGCCCAGGTACTGGCATCGTGTTGAAGTTTCCCCCCCCCCACTGCCAGCTCTGGGTCCTGGGCCTGCACCTCCTCATGCCTGATTGTTCCTATGTCTGGTGTTGCCTTTGTGTCCAGTCCAGCCCCAGGATTGCCCCCCTCAGCCCCTGTTGTTCTGGTAGCTAGCTCTGCAGTTAAAGTAGTTGTACTTGAAATTGAAGTTGCAACTTTCATTCCCTTGGTTAGAGTGTGCTCAGCGGTTACTGTGACAGTAGTGTGGGAAGCAGTTGCTACGAAAGGAAGGTAGGGTGTCCTGCCTCCCCTGCGAGTCCTTATTTCCTCCCTTGGGTACCACAAATCTTTCCAGACCAGGGCCGAACAGTTTGTCCCCTTTGAAATGCAGCTTCATCAGCATGTTTTTGACTCTTGGTCTGCCTGCCAGTGTTTATGCCATATGTGTCTCCTGGCTCTGTTAATAGTTGCTAATGCTCAGGCTATCATTTTGAAGGTATTGATTAGTGAGTTGGCCACGTATTTAATAGCTTGCAATGTTTAGTCCATGGTGGCCTTGTGGGTGCTTGCTTTCAGCGGATCCTGTTGACTGGCCTGGTGCCATCTTAATATGGGCATTGTAGTATAAATGGCCACAGTAGAGGCCTTCATGGACATCATCAGAATCTCATGGGCTTTCTTAATGGACCCCTCCACCTTCTTGTCTGTGGTATCATTTAGCATTGATGAGCCCTCAGAGGGTAGGACTGTCTTGTGACTGAGAGAGATAATCTTTGGGTCCACCTTGGGAGGGGCAGACCAGGTTATCTGACTGTTTCTCTTCTGGAAGAAGATATCTCCTCTTAAAGGTGGCCTTTTCTCCAGTTTTTGTGGGGTCTAAGCTCTCTTATTCCTTGGCCAGGATGTTCTCAAGGGCCTTGCATACAGAAAATATGTTAGTTGACTTGAATCATTCTTGGACCAGTGGATCCAGCTTTTGCTCCTGTGGTGGGCCGGGGCTCTTGAACTTGAGCATTTTGCAGACCACTCTGATGATCTCTGGTATGAGGTCATAAGGGCATAGCCTATCAGAGAGGTTCTCTCTGGGTTCTTCATCCTCCTCAGAGAAGTTGCCTTCCTCAGATCCATGTCCTCCTCGGAGTCCTCAGACTCCTGTATGTTTTCTTTCCACAGTTGTTTTTGGATGGGTGGTGGCCCTGACTGGTTCTCATGGGCATTTAGCATCTGCCAGCAGCTCTATTTTGTCTAACAACTTCTGGAACATGTTGATAATGGCTCCTTGGGATAATATAGAAACACTGTCTTCTATGGTCTCTTCAGTGGAGAACCCTGAGGCTAGGTTATCCATTTGTGGATCTGCACCTACCATGCAGAGGGAGCAAAGGTCCCCTGAAGACTTCAGAAGAAGGAGATTGGGGCACTTGTGGCATATCTGTCGAGTCTTGCCCATCACAATGGAGAAGTAACCTTGGGGGCAGGAGGGAACATGAGACATGTTAGTTAGGTGTTGAGGGGAGATGGCTGTGCTATGACATGAAAAAAGAAGCTGGGTCATGGACTATCACATACAATGGGCAGAGGGAAAAACAAGCTCCAAATCTCAAAGGAAGGGAACAGTGAGATGGATGTTAGAAGCCCTCACAAGGGGGAGAGGAAGAATATGGATGTCCTAAATAAACCAGGAGACAGAGGTTCAAAGTGGTAGAAAACAGCATAGTCTAAAACCTACCAGCTTAGACTCTGCAGCCCACAACATAAAATAAGTAGCTTCCTCAGAAACAACCAAACACTCCCGTAAGTCAGCACAACAGCATGACGAATCAGCACCAGCATGACCAGATCAGGTACCAAAAAACAACACTCTAATCATAAAGAAAAACTGCCAGCTTACATGATAAGCACCAGGGATGAGGTAACTCCCCCAGAACAGCAGTATTAGCTCAGAATCACCCACAGTGTTCAATTGGAAGTAGTGGGATTCAAACAAGTCTGCTGGGGGCTCATTCACTTCTCATTACTCTAACCCATAAGCTGTACTGCCAGCTCTGAAGTCAATTCTCCTGTCAAGATAAGGTGCTGAAAGCACAGTGGCAGGGGGCCAATGACTTATATTATAAACATTCTTTCCATCAGATGATCAAAGGAAGGGATGGTGCCCCTTTCCCAGTGTCTGTGGGCAAAGACCGTAGGATTTGCGCTGATGCACTTGCCATCTTGAGTGTGGTGAAACAACAGTCCAGCAGGTCCAAAAGCAAGATGGTCACCAAGTCTCGCGAGATTCACTGGGTCACCACTAACATGACCAAGTCTCGCACCTTGCGGGATCTGCTAGGTCAAAGGGAGTGAAGAAAGCATACAGGGCACACTATTCAAGAGGCAACCAGGGGGACAGGTGAGTGTTGTTCTCCACAATGGAGGCATCTGGTGCAAGCTGTGGGTGAAAGGAGGCCGGGAGACATCCACAGTACCAGGACTCGGGTGCAAGATGGTGAAAGGCCCGCTTCAACAAAGGGATGACTTGCCTGCTCCATTTCTCCCTGCCCATGAGCCAAGGCTGGGAAGGCAAGAGAATTTACCACCAGAAAACATGCCCAAGAAAGGGTGGGGGAAGAGCAGAAAACTGCTGAGGAGCTGGGAGTGAGATGACCGACTCTCGTTGTGAGTGGACCCACCCTACCAGGTCCAAAACTGTCTGACCAGCTAGGAAAAAACAAACATCCATGGAAGAAAACTTTAAAAACATTCAGCAAATATCAAAGAGGGCAAATGATGAGTCGAAACAGTCTACTTCTGCCTGGGGCCCACCCTGCCGGGTCATGAGCACCGTGCAAAAGGCAACAATAGTTTAAGGGGGAAAAATAACAGTTCCAGAAAAACAAAAAGTGCAGGGATGTCAAATAGTGAAATCAGGAGTAGAGATGTTGTGAAATAAAATTTCACCAGTGAAACTGCCACAAAATCAGCAATTTCGCAGCACAGAATATTTCACAAAATATTTAGTGGGTGCAAAATGCGCAATTATGCCTGTAAATTATGCAATTTTGCCCCCAAATTATGAAATTTCACCTGCAAAGTGCACAATTTCACATTTCACAGTAAAACTTCACCATTTTTGGGTGAAATTTCACAATTTTGGTGTAAAATTTTGTACTTTGGGGTAAAAATTTCACAATTTTAAGGCAAAATTTTGCATTTCACCCCGTGAAATATTTTGTAAAATGTGTAAATTTCACAAAATATTTAGCATAATAAAATTTCTCAGTTTCGCACAACACTAATCAGGAGCAACAAGGCAGAATGTAGACATGGCAGAGGAGTAAAATAACAGAGGAGTTGGTTTCTTACCGTTAGTAATGTAGAGCCTGGCACAGAGCCATGGTCGGTGCAACCAGCCCTGAGGGATGCACAAAGCGAACTAAGGAAGGAGCCAGCAAGAAGGGGAGGAGACAGGTTGGGTTCCTTTCTTTGAATATTTAGCCTATGAGGAGACTCCCACTATGACCCAATTGTGATGATGCTGTGCTGTAAAAAGGTATGACAGATAATTTCATAGAATCCAAGCATCAATAATAGACTGCCAACAGAACTTAACAGGTTCTAGAGTTAGTTGGTAGAGTGTCCTATTGTTGCCTCCTGATGACTCCCCAGGAAGACACCATTGTGCCAAGTAGCCCTGGAATATGCCTTCTTACTGTGTGGCCCTCACATGATGGGGAGGGAGAGCCACTCATACATGTATCACTGGAGTAAGTGGGGAGAAACAGCTCAGGCAAAGTGTTTTTCCAGTGCACCCAGCCTCCTGATTTGAAGGGGCTCTGGATTCACTGGTCCAGATGCTGCCGTTTGCCCTCCTGGATAAAAACAAAAGGGGAGCCTTTAGGGCTCACAAACCCGTGGCCTAATAACTTTAAATCACTATATAGTAGAAAAATATTGAACCAGAGGGATGATCTATTGACTGACAATTGTTATATTGCCTGAAACCAAAGACTGAGGGAAACATGACATGGAAGTCTAGTTCATCTCAAGATGTCAATTTTTTTCCATTATATCTCAAAATGTCTTGTCAGCCTGTTTTATTAAACATTGTTTTGAGAATCCGCTTGCCAGCAGCTAGTGAAAGAAGAGGGAGAGTTAGGGAGGGAGCCGAATGGTTGGCCTGGAATGGAGGGTAGAGTCCTACCTTATCTTTTAGGATCCCTCCCAGTGTTTCGGCTGGGTATTTTTTTTTTTTTTGCAGGAACGGTGAAGTGGAGGCCAGCACAACAGAGATGGGTGGAGTCATAGTTTGAGTTTCTGTAAGCATTAGTAACTATATTGTAAGTGATGGTAGCGGTGCGTGAAACCTGCAATGTCCTAAGCTGAAAACCCTTTTTTTATTCACTTAATATGCATCTTGTGGCACAAGAGGAGGGAGCAGCTGCATGCTGTAGCAAAGGACACTTAGACCCTGAGATAAAATGTAGGGAAAATATGTTGCAAGTGTACCTACATGCTTCCATATATCAATGGTAGTCAGTAGTTTCCGAACTACTGCCCATTGCTAAGGTAAGGCAGGCAATCGTTGCTATTATCAAACCATGGACACAAATGCTAATCTTTGTTTTGTTAAACTGGCATCATATGACATTTTTAGTACAGTCTATTGCCAGAAAATGCCTATCAATGGGCAATACTCCCTAGCAATTGCCCACTGACATCATATATGTGTACATGTTCTCAAAAACAGTAATAAACGTGACAGCCTGTCAAAGACTCACAGTGTGTAGAATGAGAAGAGATCTGGATAAACTGGCAACATGGTCAGGAGAGTGGCAACTGGGGTTTAACGCAAAGAAGTGCAAGATCATGCACATAGGGAAGAGAAACCCTGAAGCCACCTATAGGCTGGGAGGGGAGTAGCTGGCAGTCACAAGGGGAGAAAGAGACTTGGGCATCATCATCATCACCGATGACCTGAAATCATCCAAGCAGACCGCTAAAGCAGTAGGTAAGGCTAGGGGGATGTTGGTGTGTATTAGCAGGGGTACCACAAGTTGGAAGAGGGAGACAATAATCCCTCTTTACAAGACACTAGTAAGGTCCCATCTGAGTACTGCGTGCAGTACTAGAGCCACACCTTCACAAGGACATTAACCAAATTGAGGGCAGTCCAGAGAGGGCAACAAAATGGTGCAGGGACTGCATCAGAAGACATATGAGGACAGATTAACAGAGCTCAACATGTATACCCTAGAGCAAAGGAGAGAGAGGTGATATGGTGAAACATTCAAACACCTTAAGGGCATTAACAAGGTGAAAGAGTCTAACATGTTTAATATAAGAAAAATAGCAGGACAAGAGGACACAGCATGAGATTAGAGGGAGGCTGATTAAGGGATAATGTGAGGAAGTTCTTTTTCACAGAAAGGGTGGCGGATGCATGGAACAGCCTACCTCAGAAAGTGGTGGATATGAATACAGTGCAGAGCTTTCAACAGGCATGGGATAGGCATAAGGGAGTAATACAGATGAGTATGAATAGATAGGCCATCACAGAGCAAAGACCAATGGCACATACATAAGGTAGAAAAAGAAATGGGCAGATTGGATGGGCCTTGTGGTCCTTATATGCCGTTAACTTCTGTGTTTCTATGTGAGAGAGGGAAAGTGAGCTGCTCTAGCCTCAAAAAGTAAAAGTCACTCCCACATCAAGACAAAACCAAGTGGTCACAATTTAATGGGGGGCTGTGCAGGACAGAATCATAAGTGGATAGCATCGCCTAAAAGTCAAACAATTCCTGCTGCTCATTCTTTATCCCCCAAGACAAACAAAAGTCAGAAGGTAAGTGCTGGGGCCAATCAGTAGGACCTGCAGGAGATGGGCGAAGCTGCCTATTCTAACTGCCACTCCAGTGGCTATACTGCTCTACCCAAATAGGCATCAATCTAATTTAAAAATGGGTCTAACAATCAAAGAAGTGTAACTGGGTAAAACCAGTCAGGTGACTAAGCATTATTACCGCACGATGCACAGTCATCCTGGTCCAAAATCTGACCAGATTTGTTAGTAGCCACATCACACAATGAGCAAATCAGTCCCCCTACAACCAGAACTGACCTCCCATCACAAACATGCTTAACTAACCTCTGCCAATATTTTTACCATGAGGGCTGTCCTCATAAGTATTTGTTCCTTATCTCAGGAAGTCACACTTCAGTGCTCCTTCCACAGCCACCAGCATGAAGTCCAAGGCTATATCCTTCAATCAGACTATTCATGCCAGCCTTCACATGTATAAACATGATTCTAATCCTGCTATTGTGTTCTAGTCATGTGGGGGTAAATCCAGGCCCACTCTCCCAAGTGCTTTCACCAGTATACACCCCCCACAGTGACAAGTTGACAGCAACTGACACTACAGACAACAGCACCAGGCTGCTGTAGAGTCGGTGCTGGACCCTGGCATTGTTTTCCGGGGGTCTTCCACCCCCCCCCTAATCAGCTCCAACTTGGAGTTGATTAGCTTAATTGGGGTGTGTGGGTGGGGCATAGACCCCTGCTTGGGGGGTTCGGGGGGCACTGCCCCCCAAAGGAAACATGGGAGGCAGTGACCACCTTTACGCCGACTGCAAATGCTGTCGACATAAAGGTGTCGCTGTAATGTCAGTTGACAAAAGTTTTGTTGCACTGGCATCATAGATCCCTTTCACCTACAGAATCTGCCTTGTTTAATGGTCTAAAGTTAATCTCATTAAATGTGCATAGTTTGCTAAAAAAATGGATGAAGTAAAAATCTGGGCTGTGCATACTAAAGCAAATGTTTCCTACTCACTGCAACATGGCTAAATGGTTCTGTGCTTTTGCATGAGATCGCTATTCCCACCTTTAATATTTACAAATTGGACAGACCCTTCAGGAGTGATGGCTTAGCCATATATCAATATATATATCAAAAAAAGGTTCAGTTCAGATATAATCAGCTCCCACTCAGTACTAAATAAGTTTAAATGTCTGATGGTCAAGATATTTCTGTCCCATAATGAATCCTTAAATGTGATTAGATGCTATAGACCACCTGAGAATGTCTCAGAACTTTTGTAGTATATCAACAGCATTGTAAGCCCCTGCCTAAAGGAATGTCTAATAGCTGGAGATTTAAATTTGGATCGACTCTCCCACATATCTATTGGTCTGAAAAAGCTATGTGATTATCTTGGATTTGTACAGCTTATATTAGCACCAACAAGGCCCTGCATGATCTTAACTAACAGGCCTCACAATATCACTTATTTGGCAGTTTTTCACAATGATATCAGTGATCACAAAGTGGTCTGATGCTCTACTAAATTCTTATTAAAAGGACATTTTGCCAGTTTCAGTGGCATGAATTATCGGAATGAACTGGCCACTATAAACTGGCAAACATTTTAGCTTGCCCCCCCCCCCATAGTACATGAGGCAACAGAAATGTTCAACAGTGTGTTGTGGGGGTCATCAATAAGCACGCACCTATGGTTAAACGCCGAGTAAAAAAGGTATCCTACCTGTGGTTCAACAGGGAGCTAAAAAAGGACCTAAGGAAAAGGGACTTGCACTGGGCAACTACCAGGCATAGAAAATTAGAATCAGACTGGGCCATTTTCAAATGAATGAGAAATTCTTCTGCCAAATTCATCAGGTCAACAAAGGCCAATTACTTCTTAAATTCCTTGAACAGTATCAAACATGATGCAGCAAAATTCTGGAACATGTCAAACCAGGTGAAGGTCCCTCATCTGCCCCCTCCCTACTGCATAAAATCTTAGTAAATGGTAAACTCATATCGGACAAACAAATCATTTTGCAAGAAACAAATTCCCATTTTGCATCAGCTAACTAGACACTTGATAGGTCCCCAGTTGCAACTTACTAGATCCCTCCTCTGGATACTGTGAAATCACATAGCCCCTTCCCTATTTATTTATGACTTTGGTAACTGGGTAGGTGCGCTGATTCCAGGGACTATTTTCAGGCATAACCCAGGCCACATACTGTAACACAGGAACTAATGTAACAAAGAACAAAGCATGGAACAGTTGACAAAAACAAACAAATAAAACCCAAAATAAAGGTTACAATAGTACATGGGAATGGCAAATAGAACAGCAACAAAAGTACAGGATTCCATAAACCATAAATTTCTTTTTATTTCTTTATTTAAACATTTGGTAACTGGGAAAGGCACACTGAGCCGAGGCTCGACTCCAGGTGCAACCCAGGGGGAAGGAGCAGTGGACATACAAACAATAAATCCAGAGAATTAGTCAACAGAACAACAGCAGCTAATCACAATCAGTATAATACAGCAGTGATAGCAAGAACAGGACTGGTGATGAATCTCTAGAGGTGAGCTATACAATAGTTAGTGCTCTGTATAATGCATCTTTAGTAAGTGCTGGGGAGGAATTGTAGGAAGGTAAAGTCAGTAGAGGTAGTGGGTTTAGTTCAGTTGTGCAGCAACATAAAGGTGGAGGAAGGAGATGTAGCTGTTGCTTGCAGCTAGAGTGAGAGAGTGAATTTCTGATAGCAGGGGTAAGTTTGTTCCACAAGTAAGGAAGCCAGTAGAAGAAAGCAGCTTTGCCCACTGTGGAGGAGGATCAGGGTACGGTGAAGGATCTTTCATTCCTGTGCCCGAGTTCATAAGGGGATAGGGAGTCTGAGGATAGATAGTCCTCAAGATAGAAGGGGAGCAAGTTAAACCAATACTTAGATATAAGGTTGAGGGCATGTATATAGTGCCTGTGAGATAAGGGGCTTAGTCCGAGGAGGGAGTAAAAATTGTAGTGATGGGTGCATAGGGGGGAGTTTGTAGCGAAGTGACAAAATGAGTTTAGAAGGGCATCCAGCCAGGCAAGGGTGGTTACGGGGCAGAGCTGTAAACCACATTCGCATAATCTAGTATGTGGAGGATAATTTTAGAGACAATTTCATGTCTGGCAGGTAACGGGAGAGAGTCCCTGTTCTGGTATAGCATGCCGAGTTTGGGGTGCAGCTTGGAGGTGATAGATTCAATGTGAGCTAAAAAAGACAGGTGGGGGTTCAGCCAAACACCAAGGTACTTGTATCTAGTAACTTGGTCAAGTGGGGAGCCATCAAGCAAAGTGACGGGGAGGTAGTACGGCTAAGTTTCTGGGTAGAGCCGAAAACCATGGAAACAGTTTTGGTGGTGTTAATTCAGTTGGTTTTGGCTGAACCACCACTGAATGTTGTTGATGTCATTTTGTAGGGTAGCTTGGACTTCAAGCAGGTTAGAACCGGAGGTAAAGAGGATGGTATCATCTGCATGAATGTGTAGCGATGAACTGATGCAGGAGGAGGGAAGGCTGTTAATGAAGATGGAGAAGAGGATGAGACCGAGAACAGAGCCTTGAGGGATGCCTGACAGGATAGGGAGAGTGGGGGATGTGGTATTAGGGATTCTAGCAGATTGAAATCTGATGGATAGATAAGACTGAAACCACCTTACAGTGATGGGGGCAAGTCCAGCTGCCTCAAGCTTCTGTAGAATAAGAGGGTGGGATACGGAGTCAAATGCCTTTGCTAAATCGACAAATACAGCTGCTGTAAGGAAGCCTTGGTTGGAGGCAGTTTGGATATGGTTGGTGACATGCAGGAGGGAGGGAGGAAATTGTGGAATGGTGTTTCCTGAAGCCAGACTGATGGGGTGAGAGGATGTTGTTTGTTGCAAAGTAGTCAGCTCAGTACAATTGCTGCTCTCTCTCACGTCAACCCATATCCCACATGTCAAGCAGACCTCAGAATTAAAAGCTACACCCAGAAATCTGAAAAAAAAAATTATTGAGGTATTCATGCTGCTATCCTCATACACTCCCTTACTTAGATGCCAGCATCACCTACTGCCCAGTCTATAAAATACAACTGCCAAATTCTATTCACTTTTTTTGTTTTTACTTTTTAACTTTCTTTTTTTTTTTTACAAATCCTAATTATAAAAACTTTTAAAAATCATCTTATTTATTCACAATAAGGAAGCCATTTCATAATCACAATAAGGCATACCAGGGTGTGCAATGTGCTGGGATAACAGCACTTCATGGATGGTAGATGCACTCATTACTTAAGTACAGTATGTTAGGAATGGGACGTTCTACCAGTGGAACTGTGCAGAATTTTGAATCCTTGTGTTCCATGCTAAACATTACATGATAAACATTCCATATGTTGAACGTGGGGAAAGACAGAGAAAAAAGAAACAGGATGAGGAAAAGAGAGAATAATACTGTATAAACAAAGACAGAAAAGTTGGGAAAGCACCATTTTTTAAAAATAAAAATGCATGCCACTCATGGGTTTCATTATTAGTGGTGGGCAAAGTGGCCTCAATTCGCTCCGCGAAGTGATTCGCAGAGCCAAGGCGAATTCACAGAGTACTCCACAACATGAAGTGGAGTAATTCGCGTTATGATGGGTAACACGAAGTCCACTGAAAACAATGACTTCACACTACTCCGCCTTCCTAGACCACTACTCCACCAATTTTGATGTTAAGCTCCGAAGGCGAATTTTGCAGTGATTCATGGGATTTCAGGTCACATGGGCTCTATACTGATCTGCACAGCCTCAGTTTGGGGTAGTGTGTGTAGGAAGCTATAGGAGACAGTGAGCTCTGAGAGCTGTCTATGATTCAAACCTTCTAAAAGCTGTTAAAAAAGCCTTTTTGAGCAATTTATTTTGCTCAAACTTTAGTTAATCAATTGTAGGAAACCCTCCTGTGCTCGTATCATCAAGTGTTTTTGTTTGTGTGTGGATTTTGAATGTTAATATACAACATTGAGTCTGCATAGTAAGAGGGGAGGGGCGTATCTGTGGTGTAGGTAGATTTAAGTTGGAGAAATAAGGAGTTCTTTGTTTTTGGGTTATATTTTTGTTATATAACTGACTGTGTTAATGTACACACAGTAATATTGTCAGTAATTGTTGAAATTTTCTTGCTGATTGTGTGTTGTGTGGATCTGGTGCAGCAGTTCAAAATTTCAGGTTGTTTACAATATGTGGCATATTACTGAACTTTTCAATTTGCTACGCATTACTTGTAGACAAATTGTGTGTGTGTGCGTTGCTGCATGACATCAAATAATACACCTTTTATTGTTCCACAGTGTAATTGCAGGCGCAGCAGTGTGAACCTGCTATCCACTGCAGCTGTGTGTTCTCGTACTGCCATTGTGGTATCTCTTCTTTGTTTTGGTGCTTGCACTGCCATAAAAATCTGCAGTCAGTGCTCCCCCCACCGGCAAAAGGAATTATTTTCCAGATTGGATTCTTTGTGACTTCAGCACCACTGGTTAGTTAAGGTGTTGTTTTCACTTGTGAATTTGTGTCTGTGTCTGTTGCTGAAGCCACAGTTGTTTTTTTAACTTCACATCCAGTGTCCCCCCACCCAGAGTGAATGTTCCAAAATCTAAATTTGTTTAGAATATTGTTTTTGATCCCCAAAATGCCCGCAAAGAGATGTGCAAGCAAAGCTGGTTCTCGCCATGGCACTGCTGCCAATGGTAAAATTGTCTGTGGGCGTCGTAGTACGCAGACACAGAAGTGCATTGCAGAAGTGAGGAAATGTATTTCTCCTGCAATGTTTTTTACAGCCCAATCAGTAGCTTTACTCATAGTTGGAGGAGATGATGTTGTCCCAGCCAGTGGTGCTAGTGCAGTTGCTGGTGGTGGTAGTAAGAGTATTGCTGTCTCAAGTTCCATTTCTGACCAGTTTACCATGTTCAAAAATATAGTGGAGTGTGAAGCAGTGCAAGTGAGTGGCAGTGTAGATAATGTCATACTTCCCAGTAACATCCCAGTAACTGAACATGAGGATTCTGATAATCATGCCAACGATAGCAAACAATGTGACATTTCTTCCATCGCTGTTCAGGTCATGCATTTTCCATCCAGTGATTCACAGTGTGGTGAAAAAATATCAGGTGATGGTGGTGTTGATGATGATGAATTTGACGATGATAATGTTGCTGTGGTTGCAACATGCAGTCCACATGCCAGCATCCAAGCAAAAGATGTGGATGTGAGTGATGTTGATGAATATGATGATGATGTAATTGACCCCAGTTGGGAACCAGAGAAAAAGAAATTCAAGGTGGCTGTGTCTGGGTCTGTTCGCATTAATCCCCCCCCCCATAAAAAGTTGTGATTTACCAGTTTCAGTTGATGGTGATGATGATGATGATGACCCAGTAATAATGATAGGTAGTTGTGGCGGTCAGTTGCAGTCCAAGTGTGTTCTGCCCGAGAAATTTGAGTCAGTTGCAATCTGCCAGGTTTGCCAGGTGCGTGTGAGTTGAGGTAAAAAGAGGAGCTATCTGGGAACAGGAGGACAGCATACACATCTTAAGAACAGGCACATGACACTGTGGACCCAGCACAAGATGGCAGCTAATACCACAGTGGGGCATGCACCCTCGTCATCAACCATAACGAGCATGTTATCCCCTTCTATGACTGTTAAATCCAGTAGGAAATTAAATGTGTGCAGTAATGCGGAAATAAGAGCAGAGGATTAGTACAGGCATGATGAGGTGGAGAAGCATAATGATTTTGAAATGTTGTCCAGTGCTGGTGAGAGTAGCAGTTTTGGTAGTGGTGGTGATGATGAATGCAGTATGTCTAGTACAAGTGGTACATCAACCACGGTTGGCAAATCTGGCAAAATAACTGCATTTGTGGGTTTGTCATCATCACCTGCGCAGCCGTCTTCATCAAATGTCCACACTCCACCCCCTGCCATTCACAGAGGAGAACCATTTGTCATCACACCCCATGCAAAATGTTCAGGTCAGCCCACATTACAGAGTGTTTTCACGTATAAACTGAAGTACCCACCCAATCATACAGTGCCACTTGAACTTAATGCTGCTGTAGCTGAAATGCTGGCAACTGATCTTTTGCCCTTCTCCTTTGTGGAGAATTCTGGGTTCCGGCAGTTTGCTGCACATGCCTGTCCAAAATGGAAAGTCCCATTGAGGACATACTTTTTAACCCGTGCTGTCCCCGAGTTGTACCGTACTGTGTCCGACTCAGTAAGACATGCCCTTCAAAATTCCTCCTCTCCATTCATCCATTTAAGTATGGATATGTGGACAAGTGGCAAAACAGTGGGGAGTTTATATTTGTGTATAACTGCACACTGGGCGCAGGTGCCGGGGGTTGTTTGTGATGTTGATAGTGTGAATAATCAGTGCAGTAAGATGGAGTGTTGTGGTAGCAATATTCCAAGAATTCAACAGCATGCAACGATTGCTATGTTCAATGTGATCTGTTCACACACTGGTGAAAACATGTTGGATGTGGTACTGAAAGGTGCTTTGATTATTGCATGTAGCTAATAAAGTGCGTTGATACTTACAAGCAGTAGCAAAACCACAGAAAGCCAATGGCGGCCATGCTGAGCTAGCCACTAGCAGCAAAAATTGGTCTATTCGTTATTTTTATCGTATTTTATTTTTATCTTTATTTGAGTTTTGTTTTATTTTTGTTTTATTGCCAGCTGGTATTTAGTCAACTGGTGACTATAGGACTGAATGAGCATTTGTTATGTCCTGTTGTAACTTTCGATTGTAGTGAAATGGACTGTGAATTGAATTATCTTCATCCGTTTAAACGGCTCGTTTATTTTTCAGTATCTAACAGCTCAGTACTCCTATCTATCTGGAATTATAACTACGAATTTATTTTCGGAATTATGCTCTGTTTGTGACTGTGTAGGGCTGGTAAAAACCTTGCTGACTTGCCCTGCTGATTTAACGGGGGACTGAAATTTTAAAGTTGTAGGCACACTGCTCTGCCGGGTCAATGCTTGGAAGTTAGTGCAAGAGGTGTTGAATTGCACTGCTCTGAAACTGCGATATCCGGAGTTACTTTGGGATATTTTATCGGGATTTTGAGGGGTTATATTCTCCCAGAAGAGGACATTTTGATTCTTTTGTTCATTTCAGTGACTTCTCTGTGGACTGCCGGTGGACTTTTGAAGCTTGGGAAGATGAGGGGGACCCTGGAAGGTCTGCCCGGTGCAGGCGTGGGAAGTGATCACTTTAGGGTTAGCCTGCCATGGGAGATGCTGGTCTAGGATCCACCGGAGGGTAGATGTAGTTTACTAGTGTCTCCTAGGATTTCCCAGGTGGCTGACTGTAGGACGGGCCACTATCTCGGAGCCGTAGTGGTAGGTCTGCCTAGGTGATTTGAATTACCTCCTGGGTAAGCATGGGTTTCACTCTGTCTGGGGTTCCCTGGTAAATAAACTCCTCCCTGGTTTGGAGAAATGTTTAGACTGCTGAATCCTTTTCTCATTAAATTCCAAGGAGAATCTTGTGGAGAAATCTGGCCCAGGCAGTGAGAGTGCCTGGAATTCTGCTAAACTCTGTTTATTGAGTCAGTGTACTCATTCAAAGTCAAGGTGAGAGCTGGCTTTGTTTGAAACACTGTTTGGTTTCATTCTTCAGAGGTGAGAACTCTGATGGTCATTATTTCTTCAAGCCTTTACAAGATTTGAATCTCTTCAATTGGATTCTCCTACTGTGGTACACAAGTCGAAAAACTGACTTGGACTGTATGTCTAATTTCTTGGATTAATTTGAGGGATCTAAAAGCTCGCTTGAAGTGAAGGAATTGTGTTTATATATTCAAGTGTTTTGGTTTAGACTCTCCCTCGGTACATGAGAGGTGGGGGGGTACTTTGGTTAATTTGTTAGAGGAAAGAGGACAATTTAAAATTGGGTTAGTTATATGGTTTAAATATTTTGTTATTTGTATTGACTTATCTGTAGTTTTTTAGTTTGATAGAGTGGTGGAACCGATTTTGATGTAGTTAAAAAAAAAATTATTGACACTAATTATTTAAATAGGCAACGTGTTGGGATTGTGTTTCAGTGGGCAGGCACTACTCCCCCTCCAGGCTGAGGGACCTATGCCCCTTTGATAGTCCCCCTTTGCAACCCGAGGTATATAGGCATTGTCGTGCCTTGTGGATTGTACGGAGGGGTTGGGGTGAGGCTGTGGCTGGGGGGGAGTAGGGTGGACGGATAAAGGTGGTGAGGTTGAGGAGGCACCCTGGGGTGAAATGGGTTCAGGATAGGGGTTCTCAATGCCTGGTACCCATACCCAAGGAGTCCACTGATAGTGGGCAAGTTGCCCATTCCTCCAAGGCCTCTCATCCAACTCGGGTGGTATTATGTAATGCCAGGTCAATAAAGAACAAGACAGCAATTATTGCTGATCTTGTCGAGTCATCAGACCTGGTTTGCATCACCGAGACCTGGCTAGATGAGAATGCTGGTCCCATATTAGAGTCAGCAGCTCCAGCTGGGTACTCGGTGATACACCACCCGAGATTGGATCGGGGGGGTAGCCATTTGATGGAACTAGGCCTTGTAGAGGTTCCAGTGGTGACCACTAGATCCTTTGAGTGTATCATGGGAGCAGGTGTGGGCAGCAGAATTCTACTCATCTACCGTCCGCCCAGTGATGAGAAAGCTTTCTTGCAGGAAGCTGCAGACTTCATGGCCGATATGGTGTTGGAACTCTCCAAGTGGTTGGTCCTTGGGCATTTCAATGCCTGGGTCGATGATGAACTCTCACATTTTGGTCAAAATTTCCTCCAACTGATGACTTTGTTGGGCTTCACACAGGTAGTTACCGCTGCAACCCATATTCAGGGTCACTCACTGGATCTGGTGTTCACCCTGGGGATGGAGGTTGCTGACTTGGTGGTGGAACCAGTTGGATGGTTGGACCATCACCCTATAAGGTTCAGTTTCGTGGCTCCTCCTGTGAGACCAGACCCTTTGGAGATGGTCTGGTACTGCCCTTTGAGGGGAGTAACCCCAGAGGGTCTGTCGGCGGTATTGGACCTATCGAGTTGGCCATTGGAGTGCATGGACCCAGGAGACCTAGTAGTGTGCTGTAACAACATGGTGCTGAGGGCCCTGGATTCCACAGCTCCTGTCTGAGTTCGCCCCTTCCCTCTCTGCCCTCGGTCCCCTTGGTTTAATGGGACTTTGAGGGAGTTGAAGAGAGTGGGGTGAAGGTTGGAATGCTGTTGTCGGAAATCCAGCCTGGAGGAGGACAGACTTAGGTTGATTGCTCATTATTAAGACTATCAATCAGAAATCTCCCATAAGAAGGCAGAGTTCCTGACAAGGGAGATAGCTGCAGCAAAGAATCGACCAGCTCAGCTCTTCTGGACCGTGGACAGGCTGTGCAATCCAGCCTGCCTTCAGGGTCAGAGAGCCTTTTCACAAATAAAGTGTGATGAGTTTGCTTGGTTCTTTGCTGATAAGGTGTCCTCAATCAGGTCGGAGGTCCACATAACACATTCAAATGAGTATGGTGGTGGTCAATGTGAGGCCACAGGCTCTCAGTCTGTCTGGATGGACTTTGACCAGCCAGCAATTGTGGATATCATGAAGATTGTTCAGGGCTTGCGACCGACTTACTGTAGTTTGGATCCTGGTCCCATGTGCCTCCTTGTGTGGTGTATGGATGTGATTGGACCAGTCCTTGCTGAGATAGTCTGGTGCTCATTGGACCAGGGGGTGTTTCCAGAATCCTTGAAGGAGGCTGTTGTGACATCCCTTTTAAAGAAATCTTCCTGCGACTCAGACTGTCTTGCGAACTACAGACCAATCTCTAACCTGCCCTTTTTGGGCAAGGTTATTGAGAAAGTAGTCGCGTTGCAGCTTGAGAACTTTCTTACCACTCATGAAGTCTATGATCCTTTCCAGTCTGGTTTCAGGAAAAGGCATAGTACCGAGACAGCACTGGGTCAGGGACTGAATGATCTAATAGTGAGAAATTGGAGGAGTCATTTGATCTTGGTCCTCCTTGATCTCTCTGCAGCATTTGACACCGTGGACCATGGGATGTTGCTGGAATGCCTTTGGCTACTCTGTGGACTGTCGGGGACAGTCCTCGGATGGTTTCTTTCTTTCCTCATGGGCAGAACTCAGAGGGTGGTGTCAGGAATTTTTTTCCTCGGCTCCGTTTGTCCTGCCTTGTGGGGTACTGCAGGGTTCCTTGCTTTCTTCCATGTTGTTCATGGTGTATATGTTGCCATTGGGAGACATTATAAGGTGGTATGGACTGAGTTTTCACTGCTATGCAGATATACTCAGCTCTACATGTCCTTTGTACCTGAACAAAATAATGCAATCTCGGTCTTTAACAACTGTCTCACTGAGATTCAGGACTGGATGAGTGCTAACTGGTTGAGACTAAATCTGGACAAGACTGAGGTGTTGGTGGTGGACCCAGGTCAGCATGTAGAGGAGTTGACTCCTGGGCATCCGTCTCACCTTGTGTTAGGGGGTAATCAGTTAAGACCTTCTGAACAGGTGCGGAATCTGGGTGTAGTGTTTGACAATGAGCTGACACTTAAAGCACAGGTGTCGGCTGTTGTCAAGTCCTCATTTTACCATCTGAGGAACATTGCCTGGGATAAAGCATCTTGTTCCACACGATGACCTTCCTACAATGGTTCACGCCTTTGTGTCCTCTCGTCTTGATTACTGCAATGCTCTATACCTAGGGTTACTGGGAGTGGATCTGTGTAGCCTGCAGCTGGTGCAGAATGCTGCGGTCAGGTTGTTGACTGGGTTGTCAAAAACTTGCACGAACTGCACTGGCTGCCGGTGCAGTGGAGGATCACCTTCAAGGTTGCGTTGCTGACCTATAAGACCCTACATGGACAGGGACCGGGTTACTTGCAAGATCTCCTTCAGCCCTACCACCCCCTCTATCCAGTCTGCTCCACTGACGAGGGATTGCTAGAGGTTCCCAGGGTCCATCTTCAGTCATCTGGGGCCAAGGCTTTTTCTTTTGTGGCCCGACCCTGTGGAACTCTCTACCTCATCGGATTAGAGAGTGCTTGTCCACTGAGACTTTCAGAGCCTCTTTGAAAACATATTTATTTAATCTGGCTTTTGGAGATAATGTTTAGTTTTATTCTGCTGCCTTTTTATATTTTTTATATATGTTTTTATTAATTGAATGTTTGTTGTTGTGTTTATAATGTATTCGCGCTTTGGTTTTTGAGTAGCGCACTATAAAGAAATATCGATTGACTGATTGATTGAGTGACTGAAATTGACAAGTGGTTGAACCCCCTGTCCCTGAGAGCTGGGTTCATAGCAAGTGATAATGGGTCAAATGTGGTGAAATGCATCACGAATGGTGGCTTTTTTTGTGTTCCATGCATGGCTCATTGTTTAACTCTTGTGGTGCAGGAGTTTCTGCAGCACCCTGATGTAAAGGAAATGCTGACAGTTGCATGCTGTATTTGTTCTTACTTTTCATGATCTACAAAGGCCTGTGACCAACTTCGGCAGTTGTAGATGCGAAACAGCCTCCCTCAGCACCGCTTGAAGCTGGAAGTTGTCACCCGGTGGAACTCCACTTTATACATGGCAGAGAGGTTGTATGAACAATACAAAGCCATCTCATGTCAGTGTCAGTGGCTCAGTAGGTAGCACACTTGCCTCTAAGGCCAGGAGATCAGAGTGTTGTGGGTTCAGTTCCCACATCTGACACTTGGGTTAATATCCCAGTACTGACACTGTAGTGCAACATGAAAGGAGTGCTGCACTTCTGAGGTGCCGTCTTTCAGATGAGACATTAAACTGAGGTCCCATCTGCCTGGATTGGTGGTAGTTCAGGTGGATGTTAAAGATCCCATGGCACTTATCGAAAAAAGAGTATGGGAATCTTTTATTCAAGATTTTCAAACAAAAAATACAGAAAAGTATTACAGCATACAAAATCATAATAAACAGAAACAAGAACCAAAAAGAAAAATACAAGAGTGTCAAAAGAAAACAAAAAATCATCACCAACAACCCCCACTAAAGAGATGGGGAATTTTTTTATTCAAGATTTTCAAACAAAATAATTTCAGAAAAGTATTGCAGCATACAAAATTATAATGAAAAGAAAACAAAAACCAGAAAGAAATATTTCAGTATATAAGAATGTCAAAATCAAAACAAAAAAATCATCACCCAACAGACCCCCCCCCACTAAAAGAGTAGGAGAAGTTTTTTATTTAAGAATTGCAAACAAAAATACAAAAACATATTACAACATACAAAATCTTAATGAAAAGAAACAAATCCCTATCCAACATGTTCAGAATTAGCAAACAAAAGTACAGAAAAGTATTGCATCATACAAACCCAAAAGTGCCAATGAAATTTAACAACGGAACAACATATCATGAAAAAAATCAAGTAATAGGAGCATCAGAATCTGTTACCCATGGAAGATTCCACCACGCCTGAAAAATCCAGGTAGCAGGATGATTTTTCACGACATGGTGAAAGAGTAGTTTAATATCCCAAGTAATTTTTTCAACCAGGTCGGAAAGTGTTATTGATTTTTGTTGCAGGGTAAACCAGCAGCGAGAGTTCCAAATGTGCCACTTAATTACCGTAAGGATAACCTGCAATGTGGAGGTACCCCAAGCCTGCCAGGAGGAATCAAAAGAACCATACAACAAAACTTCTAACGATATAGTGCGAAAAGGGAACATTTTCCATATGGTTGCCAAAATGGACCAAAAATGTATTATACAAGAGCAGGAAAAAAAAAATGATATGTTGTTTCCAGTTGATTGACAGATAACGCCCTAGAACAATACCTTTCAGAAAGCTGTTTATGCCGCTGGCATTCCTTAACATTTATACGATTATGACAACTAAGCCAATGAAAGTCCCACATTTTCTCAGGGATTCTGGGGTTATTTAAAAACTGAAGTAAAGCTGGTGACAAAGTGGGAGGACTGGAAGGAAAAGAAATCAGCTCTCTGAAAGTAGTAGAAATTATTTGCTTATACAAAAATTTCCTGTGTTGCCCATGTACCATAGCAGCTGTTAATTTCCAACTCTTAAGTTTGACAAAAACATCTCTAATGTATAAAGGACAGACATTAGAGTAACAAAGCACCCAAAGGGAGGCCTTTTCCCATTGTGACAAGCAAGGACTACAAGTCAAGACATATAAAGGGATCCAAGCCCTGTTAACGTGAGTCAAAACAGGGCGAAGACTGACAACTATATAGAACACATAAAAAAAAACACAGGGTTAACCATACTCAGGCCACCCTGAGATTTCGGTAAATACAAAATATTTCTCTTTAAAGGATTTAATCTGCTGCCCCACACCACCTGAAAAAACACACTAAGCAAAGAAACTTCCAAAGAACGAGGGGGGGGGGGACAACCAGCAAATATGTATAAAAAGTGGCAAAAGAAACGTTTTAACAAGGAAAACGTGTTTCAGCTTACCCATATGCCAAGAGTTCCATTGGTTAACCATCTGTTGAGCTAGGGAAAGTTTAGAAGTCCAATTTAAAACTTCTAAATCTTGATATCCAAATTGAACACCTAAAATGGTAATAGGTACTTGGGACAAGTAAATCCCTGCAACTGAAGTAAGGGGGAATTGAGGTCTGCCAAATTGGCATCCTACACATTTAGACATATTGAGGGAAGTACCTGATAAGGAACCAGAAGATTGATAAATAGTCATTGCCTGAGAAGCAGAGATTGCATCGCCTACTAACATAGTAAGATCATCCGCATAAGCTAATGCAATATAAGGGACAGGATAAGTGTCCACCCGGACATGAGTCAGTGAAGGTGTGGAATTCAAAGCCTGCAGGAGTGGGTCAATACTAAAAACATAAAGGAGGGGACTAAGAGGGCAACCCTTGTCTAACCCCACATTTCACAGGAATCAGAGGGCCCATCCAACCATTAATAAGTGGGGATACTGTAGCTACGGCATAAAGATATTTTAACCAAGAAATGAATGAGTCTGGTATACCATACTTAGAGAGCACTGTCCATAAATAGTCATGTCCAATAGTGTCAAAAACTTGCTTCTGATCCAATGATAGCAAGAACCCCGACAATCCCTCAGTGTTGTCTCGTTCAATAAGTTCACGTAAAAGGAGAAGATGATCACTCATCTTCCTCTCAGGTATAGAACAGGTCTGAGTGGGAGAAATAAGATGGATAGCCACCTGCAACAGTCTAGTGTGTAGAATTTTGGCTATAATTTTGAAATCATTATTTAAAAGACTAATCGGTCTCCAATTTGTTAAATCAGTTTTATCACCTTTTTTGTAAAAAAAGACTAAGAGACCTCAAGCCATGTCCAAAGGAATTGAAGCTGTGTTCAACAAAAAGGTGAAAACCACAATCAATTCCTTGGACAGCAATGGGTCAAGAAGCTTATAGAGCTCTGAAGTAAACCCATCCAATCCAGGAACTTTATTATTGGGCAAGGACTGTATTGCCTGTTCCACTCCCGCAGCTGAAATATCAGCTGTTAGTTCTGTCATTAGGAAGGCGGAACAAACAGGGACAAAAAAGGAGACAATAATGTATCAAAATCAATAGCAGAGCTAGAATGACGAAAAAAAAGAGAAGAAACATGTTGAGTCACTATACAGAAGATGTTCTGTCTATCAGTATACACACACCCATCCGAGTCTATGAGATAGTCCATCACCTTACGTTTAACAGTATTTGAACAATGTAAATAAGGGCACAGCACTGCTGCCTTCCCCTTCATCCCAAAACTTTGACGTGTCTTTAAAGTTTCTGCCTGTTTTAAATGAAAGACTTGCATGTCCGACTGAAGTAAATGAATTTGTTCCTTAAAATCATGAGTAGTAGTCCTGGACAAGGACTGCAGTTTTTGCAACTGTTTTCGTTGACGAAGATACTGAAAATCAGTAGTGCAATGAAACTGTTTACTGTTTGATTGCAACAGCTTTCTCAAATCCAGTTTGACATCTGTCCACCAGAGAGCAGGGGAGTCAAACAGATCAAAAACAGAACATTTTTGTGACACAAAATATTTAAGATTTTGTATTAGAATGGCTCGGGATAGATGGGAGGAATTAAACTTCCAATACCCAGGACTCTGAGAAAATGTAACAGTGGACCCCAAACAAAGATGCAATAATTTATGGTCTGAAAATTCTATTTCTACAACCTTTATGGAAGAAACAGGTAAAAATGTGGAAATAGAAAAAAATCTATTCTAGTGGCCAAGGATCCCTTCTGAAATGTTGGATGAGCAGTATGATGAGTAGTGAAATAAGCATCCTTCAAATGAGACATGGAAAAAATTTGCTTCAAAGCAGACATATCCCAATAAATCTTCTTTGTAGCAGATCAAGCACCTCTGTCATGTTTATCAAGGCCACAATTAAAATCTTCCCTCAGAATGATTGCCTGAGAAGACAATAAATAATGTTGAATAGCTTGAAACAGAGTAACCCTATTAGCCTTGGTTTGTGGTGCGTAAACATTAATAAATCTGTAAGAAAGGTTAGCAATTTTACTATCAAGTATCAAAACACGTCCTGGAATCAAGTCAATCAATTTGATAAGATGCATTTGTAAACTAGATTTAAACAAAATCCCTACCTCAGAGCAGGTATCCAGCCCATTAGACCAGTAAGAAGGCCCAGCATACCATTGCTTTGTAGCTTGTTCCAATTCTGAAACAGTGTGCAGCCTAGTATCGTGTAAAACGATAACCTGGAGGGAACTAGACTGAAAAAAGGATAACGCTACACATTTCTTTTTATGACTCTTAATACTGTTCACATTCAGTGAGCCTAAGAGTAGGGAGGACATTCAAAAGGAGAAGAAAATAACACAAAACAATTCAAAGGGTATACTCAAGGGGTTTGTCTCCTAGTCCTCTGAGATCTATGGTGAGTAACAACAGGGAGAGCATGGGTTTCCACATCTGAATGGAGATCCTCCTGGGAAGACCACAGGGAGGAACTCTCCGAGTCAGCGTCAGAAAGATCAGAGGGTTGCAAGGCCTCATACTTGTTACTTAAAGGAAGCTCTGAAGTTTTTGATACTTTGGAGGCAGGTTGATCAGCTCTCTGGGATCTCTTAGAGGACCGTTTACTAACCTGGGGGGTTGCATACCCATGGAGGAGGATTCTTTCAAAATCTGTTCTATAGGCAGGGGCTGGACAACACCAGGAAAGGGTAACTGGGGGGGGCCGGTAGTACAGTCAACGCTGTTGCGGCAGGAACTTCTAAAGGGGGGAGACCACAGGAATCTCAGGTGGCCTTGGGGGGGAACTTAGTTCTTTGAGGCACTGCTATCAGCAATCTCTGTTCCTCCACATCAGCAGAGTCTGACTGATTGTGAGCAGCCCAGGTACAACTCTGATATGTATGACCCACTGAGTCACAGAGATTGCACTTGGGTTCATTGAAACAATTGCCACTGGTGTGTCCCAATTCCTGGCAAAGTTACATTTGAGCTGGTCACACAGGCTGCTCAAGTGAGTACAGGAGCCACATTTATAGCATGCCTTCGGTTGACCTGCATAGAACAGGACACCTCGATCTCGGCCCAAAAAAAAACTATTTGGAAGATGATTAAGACCAGTATCTGTCACATGAAGCATTACATGTACCTTCTGCCCCCAGTCCATATATGTTTATCGTCGAAAATAGCCTCCATGGAACCTAAAACAGAACACCTTTGCTTCAACCAATAAGTCAAGTCAGAGACACTGACCCCTTTGTTTCAAAATAGAATGGTAACAGTTTTATATTCAGGCCTAGTAAGGGGAATAGCTTCAAAAGGAGCCCATAAAGGAGAGCTCTTCAAAGCATTAAATTGAGCCCAAAACCTCTGCAACCCTGAACTTAACTTAAAACTGACATCAAATATGGATTCCCCAGACACATGAATAACGGCGTTGATTTCATTAGCAAAGAATTTCATGGAACCCTTCAATAGAGTTTTAGCTACAAACCTTCTATCAGGAAACTCAGATAAACCCCCTTTATATAAAAGTCTTACAGCATTATGACGTTTAGCTGGGTAAATGGGTTGATGAAAAAGTGAAGCATATGGTTTCTGAGTAGTGTTCCTTGGTAAATTCAGTGGTGCATCAGGGGTTTCATTGGGGCATTTGAAGTGGAAGGAATAGGTGAGACTGGCTGTGGAAGATCAGGAGGGTTCAAAACAAGAACAGGACTGCTAGAAAGTTGAAGTTCTGAGGAGAGGTGTAAGGGTGATTGAGTTCCAGGTTTAGAACAGGCAGAAGGAAGCTGCGGAGAAGGAGTAAGAATGGGAAGAGCAACAGGCATGTCCACTGTCCGAGATGAAGCAGGTGAAGTAGCTATCGGAGTGGGACCAGAGACCCAGTGACCTGAAGTGGAGCGTATCCAACCAGCCACTAAAAGCATTGCCGAGATGTCTTCAGAAGACCGAACTGGAGAAGCAGGAAGGGAACGGTCTTTATTTGAGAGTCCTAATCTTGAATCCAGTCCTGGTGTTCCCTTGAACTCTGACAAAGGGTGTAGCAATTCACCAGCTGGAGACTGAAGCACAGGCAAAGGTTCAGAATGAGGGGAACCCATAGAAACAGCAGCAGGAGTCTCAACTACTGCAGAATGCAGCACAACAGGTAAGGCCTTATTACTTGGCAAATTGCAAGGTTCTGTAGTAACAACAGCAGTCTTCTGTGCCAAAAGCAAAGCATTTTGCAGTTCCTGACATCAGAACGCATAACGCTCCTCTTCAGCTCACAGTTGTAGTGCAATAGGATGAATTTCAGGAGAGACTTCTGAAACAACAGTAGTAGCCATAGAACCTCATTCAGAACAGGATTCAAAACAGATGTAGCAGGAGAAACTTCCATGGGGACAAATTCTGTAATAGGCAAAGATATAACATCTTTTCCAGTAGGCAAATCTGTAGAAGACGCAGTCTCTAAACGAGGAGAAGCAGGGGAAGAGACCAGTCCACCTGCCTCAGAAGCATCCATGAGCTCCTCCACCACCTCAGCAGCTGCCATCTTGTTCAGAAACCAAGATGACAAGGGTTCCCCCACAGGAGAGTAGGGAAATTTTTTATTGAAAAATACATAACATCAGGTACATAAAATATGAAACAAAACAAAGTAAACAATATAAAAGTATATACTGGAACATTGAAAGGTTGTGAAATTCATTATAATACAGGTGAGGGAAAAGAAAATAAAGAGCTGTTATAACAAAAAAAGCTATCGTTCATAATCAAGTCAGAAAGGTAATACCAGTCCAATAGGATGCAAATTGTGTAGGAGAAAGACATTTCAATTCCACTTCTTGTAGGTTCAAAACTGTGGACTCAATACATTTAATAATAGCCAGTGGACAAGTCAGTACCTGTTGTAGAACATATTTACATCTAGCTTGCCACATATAATATTTGCATGCAGCAAACAATACCCTCAAGGTACTGGGGTGGAATGCAGTCCAAAAACCAGAAGAAACTCCCAGAATAAGGACTGAATATGTGATCCTACTCAGAAAAGGCCATTTCCATTTGTTTGCTAGAGTCTTCCAAAACAAGAGGGCATCTGTGCAGGAAAAGAAAAAATGTTCCATAGATTCTTCAATGTTAACACAAAGTGGTTTGGGACAATACCTCTCTTGTGCTGATTTATGCTTTAAGTTACCACGAACTTGTAGTTTATCATGGCAGCATAACCAAGAAACATCCCACATATGAGCTGGTATTCTTTTATCCCTGAGAATATTTAGTGCAAATGTCATATGGGATGGAGAGCATAATGGAAGTTGTAATATTGGTTTATCAATGTTTAAAAAATAAACGTATAACTGTTTCCTAGTGAGGCCTAATATAGAGGATTTACTAATTTTCCAGGATCTGAGGGTACGAATACTATCAATAATATAAGACGGAATGGTAGGCATGACGGAGGCCATGGGTGGAAGGTCAATCCAAGCTAACATTAGAGAATCTACAGCTTTAGCTACCCAGGAGTCACAAACAGTTAACACATAGTTATGGCTCTGAAAAATGTGATTTAAAAAAAAAGAAAGAAAAAAAACAGAGGGTTTATCATTCCTAAACCGCCCCGATTCGGGGGCAAATAAGTAATATGTCTCTTAACAGGGTTTAGACGACCGCCCCATAACATTTGAAAAAAAAAGGCTAAACAACCGTGTTTCTAAGTGTTTAGGCGGGCCATAAGTGTGACTCAAAAATAAAAAGATCGGGGATAAAAAAATTTTTATCACCATAACCCGTTTCTTCTCACTCAGTCTCCATGTCTTCCAGAGGCGGACTTTGTTATCACCTAGAGCCAAGCATTTCTCCCAGTTATAGGTAGTATCATTCGGTGTATTAAACCATATCCCTAGGATTTTCTGGGGTATAGTACATACCCTGATACCATGCATTACCGTTGTATCAGTAGTAATACACTGTAATGGGATACATACACTTTTCTCGAGATTAAGTTTACCTCCAGATGCTAATGTGAAAGATTGAAAAGCTTGAATAGCTTTATCACCCGAAGAATGATTTAGACAAAATAAGACTACATCATCCGCATAAGCAGAGATTTTAACAGGTAGTAAACTGGGGTGAGGTGTAATGCCCATAATATCTGGATTCCATTGTATCTGTCTAATGATGGGATCTAGAGCAAAAATATATAGTAATGGGCTAAAGGGGCAGCCCTGATGGAGTCCTACCCTTCGTAAGAGGGTTGGGCCTCGAAAACCATTTATCATAGGAAAAAAATAGACTAAGGAGAGCATGTGCGAAATCCAAGATATAAACCGGTCAGGAATACCATACAGTGTCAATATGTGTAATAAGAAGTCATGATGTACAGAATTGAATGCTTTTGATTGATCTAGGACAAAAAGATAACCAGATATCTTATCATGCATTTTGCTTCAAAAATTTCACGTAATAAGAAAAGGTTCGTGTGAATGGTTCTACCAGGTATAGCACAGGTTTGAGCCGTAACTATCAAATCTGGTGCAACTATTCTTAAACGAGAGCAAAGAATTTTAGAAAGAATCTTATAATCTGTATTTAGGAGATGTAGTGGCCTCCAATTTGCAAGAGAGACTATATCTCCTTTTTTATATAAGAATTTCAGAATGGATAAACCAAACTCTGACACTGAATCCATATTATCCAGAACATAATTAAAGACCTGAGTCAAAATTTCTAACAAACTTACTTGGAACATTTTATAAAATTCATGTGTAAGTCCATCTGGCCCAGGAGAAACCTTCAACTGTAAACGGGAAATAGCATTGGCAACTTCTTCCTGAGAAATCCGTCTGATTAGGGCAGGAATTGAGTGAGCAGGAAGCTGAGGGAATGGGGCCGACAAAAGGTGGGATATATCTTGAAGAGAGCTAGGAACAGTGCAAAAATGGGTCTGTAAATAATCGGATGTGACTGATAACATATCTTGGATAGAGGTCAGTACATTACCGTGAGTATTTTTTAAACCATGCATAACAGTCGAATGAAGTCCGTCTTTGAAAGCATAAAAGGGATCAGCAGACGGGGAACTGTAAGTACCTGTTTGCATAATGTAATCTAGTGTTCGAGCACTATTATATTGGTGAGAAAACATGCAGGCTTTTACTCTAGATATTTGTGACGAATAATCAACCGAGGATGTGGTTTGAAGAGACATTAGTTTATATAACTGGTTGCGATATGTTAAATAGGTAAAATAAAATTCCCTGACATTCTTTTTCCCTAAAGCCTGAAAAAATGCCCAGATCTTTCTTCATGTCTTTCCACCATTCCCACATAGAATCGTAACAAATTATAACCGATATTCGTGCTTGGAAGAGAGAGTGTAAGTGAGTTTGGACAGATGTCGGGGTAAATAAAGAATTATTTAGTTTCCACTGGGAGTGATAAGATATAGACACAATAGGGGAGCCAATAAAAAAATGACCAATAAGAAGACAATGATCGAAATCTCATTAGGAAGTACTGAGATATGGCGTGGGAACAGTGGCGAGAAATAAAAATAATCTATTCTGGTGTGATATACTGCTCTATGATATGTATATCCTGCATCGGAATGGAAGAGCGTATGCATCTATCAACCCGCATCTTTTACCAAAGTGGACAAAGCTAGGAGTCACAATAAACTTTCCCCAGAAACCTGTCTTTAGTATCAATGGAACAGTTAAAATCTCCACCCCAAAAGATGTGTTTACGTGTACATAAAAATGGCTTGATTAAATCCAACAAAGCTATACGGGCTGCTTTAGTTTGTGGACTATAAATAACTATAACCCGAAAGGATAATGTGTGCTTGGTGAAATCAATAACAAGCGCTCTACCAGGGTGTATATCAATAATGCGGGTGATGGAAAACTGGGGTGAAAAAATCTGCTGCATCATCCCCAAACGTCCAAAAAGAGGGGCCTTTATACCACCCCCGTTTCAATTGTTGTATGTCATATAAAGTAGAAATATGAGTTTCTTGTAACAGTAGAATATCCAATTGGAGGGAGTTGGCATAATGCAAAAAGCCCATTCTCTTATTAAAGCCCTTTAGGCTGCAGACATTCAGAGAGGCTATACGGATATCCATCAGCAGATTTGTCAGGGCTAGCCACTCCTATCAGTCACAGTCATGTTTTTCCGTTTCTTACCACCCTTTTTCATTTTTGTTAGTTTTTTCCTGGTAACATCAGGAGGCTTAATTGCAGGGGTATCTACATCAGATGGTATAGCAGATATGTCAGAACCCCCATCAGAATCTTCCCGTTCCCCTTTTAGACAATCAAAAGTATTGGATAGGGGGATATCAGGAGGTTTAAAGATTTCGGCAGCGCCCTAGTAACCCGTCTGCCTGTTTGAAATCCTCTTTATCAACATTGGCAGTGAAGGTAGGCTGAAGAGCATAGTCTCGGTAGGAGGGTCATTAGAGGCTTTCGATTGGGTAACCTGATCCTGTCGTGGTATAGAGACTTGTGGCCCTAAGGGTGCAGGAGGAACAGAAATAGGCAGCTCGAGGGGGGGGTATGGGAGGGTCGGAATGCTCTTGTGCCTTAGCTTGTGCTTTCTGTACTAAGGCTTCGGAGTTCCAACCCTCAGACCTATTTTTACTAGCCCATGGACATTGGTGATATGCATGCCCTGTTTCATTACATAAATTACATCTAAACACATTCCTGCAAGAAACCCTCGGGTGCCCATATCCCCCACAAAGACTGCATTTTAGTAAGTCACAGGTACTACTTAGATGTGTGGTTGCACCACATTTATAACAAGCCCTAGGCTGGCCTCCGTAGAAACAAACCACTCTGTCTTTACCGAGAAAGAAACTATTGGGTAGGTGTACAACTTCCGAATTTACTTGAAACAATTTCACCCGAAACCTCCAGCCACCAGTCCATAGACCATCATCGTCCAGGATAGCTTCAGGAGGAGAAAGGACATTACAGTGATTCTGTAACCAATGATAAATATCACTGATGCTAACTCCTTCGTTCCTAAACATAATCGTAACAGTACGTATCATAGGTTTGGACAAAGGTAATACAGAAAAAGGGGTCCAAGCGGATTATTCTTCTGTGAGGTATAGAAATGCCAGAAACGGTCTAACCCAGTAGAGGTTTTAAAACTAACATCAAAAGTCTCTTTCCCCGAGATATGTATCAGGGCATATATGTCAGAGGCTTGAAAGTGCATCATGCCTTTAAGAAGGGTCCGAGCTACATAATACCTATCAGGAAACTCAGAAAGTCCACCTCTATAACAGAGGCAGACTGCATTTCTACAGGGGGCTTGTTCGAGTTTATTTTTAAATAGGTCGGAGAGAATGGGTGTCCGACCAGAGGCCTGTTCTATGGGGCTTTTGTCCAAGATAGGGATCAATGTTTTAGACGTGCCTAGCCCAGGATTCTCTAAAGAGGGAATGGGGTCTGGTTGTGAGTCTAAAATGGCAAAGGAGGGGGAAACAGTGGGTCCCTGAGATGAAAAAGTAGCAGTGGAAGTAGGACCACGGGGGGGGCAGTAGGTGTTACATTCAATGAGATGAGAGGTGCCTCCCTAACATCTGCATTCTCTCTGGGTGTCTGTATAATACTCTGATCTGCAGCATCCATAATGTCCCCCCAAGAATGTACAGTTTCACTCGAGTCAGGTTTCAATACAACATTGTCCATAACAGTAGCAATAGTTGGTACCTCGTTGGAGCTCATGAACGTGGCAGGCCTGGCAGAGGAGTGTAAAACACTATGTTTAGCCAGCGTCCCAGGTAGGATCCGGAATCCATGTCCCTTGTGTAGATTGAGTCCACCCTGCCTTGGATAACGCATCCGATGTAGTCCAGGATTTTTCTGAAACATCTGACTGTGCATGTAATCCAAAGCGGGAACATAACAGGTCCGTAGTGGTAGGGTTCGCAGAGGTGGTGACTGCATAAGGTTTAGGTTCAGGGAGCCCTGAAGGAGCAAAAGGATCCAAAATTAAAGTGGAAACTTGTTCAGTCCGTGAATCCCCAGTCGCAACGTCTGCCTTCGAGCAAGAACCGGAAGGTGCTGGGGGAAGTAGCGGTGTTGCACTCTCTGCGTTCACAGAACTTCGTTCCGTCAAAAACACTGGTGGTGGAAGCTTGGTGTCCAGTTCGTCTGGTGTACTATGTGAAGGTCCAGGAATGGAGTCAAAATGCTCTGGTAAGGCTTGTATCGACGGCTGCATCTCTCACTGGCAAGTTTCCAATGTCAAACCCTGTGAGTATACGTCGTCGGGCATCGTTGGTGGAAAGGTGATGAGGAGGTCTGCAGTGCAGTCAGACCGAGTCCCAACTGAATCCTCCATTCTGTCAGCAACGGAAACCCCTCCCTACAGAGTAGGGGAAGTTCCCTGGTGTCCTGGCCAAATTTCCCTCATTCACTAAAAATACCACCAACAGCTTAATCTGGTTCAAGGTCAGTTGGCATTCATCTGTATCCCCCTCACCCAGGCCGTGCCTGAAAATAGGCAGGATTTGTCTAGTGCACTTACCCAGTCAACAAAAACTAAATAAATACATAAATAGAAATCTCAGAATATCTTGTAGTGCACACTAGCTGTAACAGTTCCGGAGCCTCTATGTCTATGACAAATGAACAGTGGTGCCTCATGGACTCTAATAACAATTTTGTGGCCTTTTGAACATGCCACACAGGCAGTGAGTGGCTAGTCTGCCTCCATTAGCCAATCAATTCCACTGCTGTGGGTGCTGAGGCAGACATTAGTGAATGTACAGCATGGCCTTGATGTTTCTGGAGACAGTGGTAGCAGTATGTTGCTGCAACACATGCTGACAGTATTGGACCAGAATCGTCACATTTTGAGCATTCAGCATAGTGACAACTTTGCCATAGCAACAATGCTGGACCCATGATACAAATGTGGAATTGCCTCAGTACTAGAGGGAGGGAGGGAGGGCCTGAACAGGTAAAAAATGTCAGTGGGCAACTGGTGTGCTTGGTTCTTGGGGCACAAAAGTCATGTGCCAAGGTCAGCAATCCTCAGCAGCATAATCAGGCTGAAGGTGAACCTGGAGGAGTATCAAGCATATCCTGTAAGGGGAAGGGGACTGCAGTTCCAGGTGGTCTGTCATCAAAAGTGGTTGGTGTCAACCCACTTTGGGAGGCTTTGTCCCAAGTGGGTATTTGTGAAATAAATGATTCTGGAGAACAGGATGATGCATCGACCACTGGACTTAGTGCGGCACAGAGAATGGTTGAGTCATATTTGTCTGAAAACAGGCATTTGTCAATAACTGATTATCCTCTTTTGTACTGGAGCAGAAAGGTCAGTGAATGGCCAGAGCTGACTGCAGTGGCACTGAAGTACCTCACATGCCCACCATCCACTTGTGTAAGTGTCGAGAGGGTATTCAGCTCAGCAAGTGTAATAGTCAGGGATTGTCGGACAAACCTCTCTCCTGCAAATGTTAGTTTGCTAACATTCATAAAAATGAATGAGAGGCACATACTGTACAAGCACAGACTACAACCTCGGTATTCGTACCCCGGCCTAGTCATGGTGGTTTTGGTGTTGTAGAAATGGACCATCCTGGTGGCACTGGCAGTGGCAGCATGAAACGGCCTACCACTGATGTAGATGATGACACAATGGAGAAAGAATTTCCCAGTGGTCAGACTTCAGACATAGATGACTGTGAGGGCAGCTTTCTGTATGAGGATGATGATGTGGTTAATGTTGACAGGTTTTAACTGAAGTTGTTAAAAGGTGGTGATGTTTGCTGTATGATACATGTTTTCTTTTTCGTGACTTCGTGTGTCCCCCACCACCAGGACCAATATTAGCCACTGCCATCACAGAGAATGACTTGTGGGCCCCCCGGACCACCACCAGGACCGATGTTAGTCACTACCACCACAGAGAATGACTTTGTGTTCCCCCCCCCAGACTACCACCACCAGGACCGATGTTAGTCACTACCACCACAGAGAATGACTTTGTGTTCCCCCCCGGACCACCACCACCAGGACTTATGTTAGCCACCTCCACCACAGAGAATGACTTTGTATGCTCCCCTGGACCACCACCACCAGGACCGATGTTAGCCACTGCCACCACCACCAGATGCAGGAAAATGTCACAGGGAATGTCATCATGTGCCGCAGCTATCACCACCAGCACCCACCACCAGTGTCAGAAGTCATTTCAATCGATGACCATGACCATCATTACCAACCAGACTCAAGAAGGATGCAGATGAAATCTGTGAAGAAGTAACCAAATAAGAAACCATTAATGAGACCTACCTGCAAATATGCCCCCCCAAAAAATACTTACCTTCATTGGCTTGAGAGTTATCCATTTCCAATTTCAATGCAAAAAGTTCTCATCAAGCACTGGAATGTGCACACCATCAGTATCTGTGACCTGTGATACAAAACAATACAATGAGTACATGTCTATATATGACAACCCCCACCTACAAAATACTACTCACCAAGGCTACTATTAGTGTACAGACAAAGGGCACCCTTCCATCCGGTTGAGATGATCAGATTTGCATCGCATTTGTGGGAATCGCAGCACACATTGGACCAGCAACAGTTTGCTCACGGTCATCATTTCTGACGGGACTTTGTATGTGGTGTAATGCTCCCATTTCACTTCATTACCACTTGTCAATTTTCTGCACACAAGACAGATGCATTTTGAGGATGCATAAAAAATCTGGGGACTCTGTGTGGACACTGCACGCATGACTGCATGTGCAATAAATTCTGGGGGACTTTGCACGTGGCGTAACGCTCCCATTTCACTTCTCTACTACTTGTCAATTTTCTGCACACAAGAAAGATGCATTTTGTGTGCTGTGATTGTGAGCATATAATGTCATACATAAATTATAAATTAAAGCAGCATTCCAAGAATGTGGTGACAATTTTGACCTATACTTTTTCATGCTATTTTACATTGCCAGCCACTAGTTATCTCCTGACTTGAATGATGCCCTTCTTTTCACAATTTGTGTCAGCTTTATTACTTTTTCTCATGTCTGAAAAAAAAGGAGCACGCCTTTTAATATTGTTCTGACCAGGTTTTTATCACTATCTGTAGCTGTTTTTTAATAAATATTGTTCTGTGAGGTCATAAAACACTGCCTGCTGCATAACTGTTAATTTTACAACAGAAGTGATATATAACAACTGATGGAGAAAAGCAGTGGAAAATATTGACAAAGACCTGGTCTGCACCATATTAAAAGAAGTGCTCCTTTTATTATTTCAGACATGAAAAAAGTGGCAAAGCAGACTCAAATACTGGAAATTATAGTATCATACAAGTCAGGATGTAACTGAAGTGGCAATGTAAAATAGTACTAAAAGGTATAGATCAAAATTGTCAACATATTGTTGTACTGCTGCTTTAAAGAGATTCACCAAGTTACATAGTTATTACGATGTTGCACCCAATACATGGGTGCCTTACCTCAAGGGGAATCTTTCTTGCTCCACATGTCCTTACATAGTGCAATACTTTTCTGGCAAAAACACCCGTAATTGCATTAAAGTGGGTCACGGAGGACTTCCCATTCTGAAGAGCCACCCAAGTTCGGCCCCCCACGCTTAGCAAAGTTCTAACATAATGCCAGGGTGAGCGCAGGGGCATGCTCCATTATACTGAATGGCCGGCAGCTTTCCGAATGTTTCTTTATGTTAAAATGGTCAGTTTGAGGTGAAACGTAGGCACATTTCCACTAACAAGGCTCTTGTTAATTGAACCCCCACATTTCACCACAAACTGACCATTATAACATAAAGAAACATACGGAAAGCTGCCAGCCATTCAGTATAATGGAGCACGCCCCCGTGCTCTCCCTGGCATCATGTCATAATGTTGCTGAGCCTGGGGGCAGAACTTGGGCAGCTCTTCAGAACGGGAAGTCCTCCATGACCAACTTTAATGAAATTACGGGTGTTTTTGCCAGAAAAGTATTGCACTATGTAAGTACATGCGAAGCAAGAAAGATTTCCCTGGAAGTAAGGTGCCCATATATCGGGTGCAATGCTGTAAGTTGGTGAATCTTTTTAATGTCTATTTCACAAATGAAATATTTATGGAGCCTCAGTAACGTTTACTTTGTGTTGGGACTCAAGATTTGAAGTGTTTCCCAAAAAGCATGACTGAGCAGTGAAAGTATGGTGTGCTAAACTGCATGTGTGGCATCAGTGTTCTTTCCTGTGTGTGCAGACATTGTCCAGCTTCCTGCAAACATATACATGGCATGACTTGTTGCAGTATCTCAAAAATAAAGATAACAAAGAATACATGACGTATATTTTATTTGTACCATCAGCACCAGCGGAGTAAGTGATATGATATTTTTTCAGAGGTATCGGATCACTGTTCACCTCAGTCACTCACAATGTACACATGACTTACCAGACATCATAGAATAAAAAGCATATGCTCTCCTAAAAGTCATGTGTGCAGTATGTGACTAAGGTGCACTCTGGCCAGACACTTCTGAAAAAGTTTCATATCACTTAGTCTGCTGCTGATGATGGTGACAATAAAATATACGTTATTCTGCTCGCTGTTCTTTCTACCATAAGCACTACAAGTCAGCAATATATGTTTTCAAGAAGCTGCACAATGTCTGATGTCACACACACACACACAAAACAACATTGACTGCACATATACAATTTAGCACATCATATTTGCACTACTCACACCTGCTTTTCCACAAGCACTCCACACAGAAAGTAAACATTACTGAAGCACTGCATTATAACAACAGGGCAACAGGCGCATGTATGACTGTCTATTATTAAACATAAAAAAAATCACAAAACACTACAGCAGTGGGGGGGAGGTGTCCAGAAAAAATTACGTTAATGGGGAATTCCATGATGTTCCAGTAGCAGGTGGAGTCTTGGCAGTATCTGCAGCTGCTGTTGCTGGATCTGCTCCACCTACTGCTGCACAGCACCCACCCTCTCATTGCTTTTCTCAAGGGCCGCCTACACCAGTGCAGTGTCTGCCTGTGTTGCAGGCACTGTGGCGGGGTCCACTGCATCAGGAAAACCAGGTAGTTGTGGTGGTGGTGAGGGTGGTGCTGGTGGTGCTGCTGGCTGTGGTGGTGGTGTTGGTGGTGGAGCAGCTGCTGCTGTTGCCCTCCTCCTGCTGCGGCAGTGAGGCACAACACCCCCAGCACCCTCTGCCACTGCCACAGAAGGGCCAGCAGATGGATGCCTGGCCCCTTTGGTGGCAGCCTGCCACTCCACCTCGTGGTGGTTTGCCATATGTGTGCACTGACCACTGGTCCCCAAATGTGTCCCCTGGGGGCCACAGTGCAACTGCACACCACATAAATGGCAAACCACAATGGTGCTGTTCCCCCCCACACAGTAAAAAAACTACCAGACTGGGGAGCTGGGGGGGGGGACCATGCACAGGAGAGGCAGATGTACTGCTGGCAGCACTGTCATGCACCTGAGGCTCCACCTATGGCTGTGGAGGTGGTGGAGGGGGTGCTGCTGCAGCCCCTGCAACTGCTACTGGTGGGATGGTGATGGTGGCAGACTTGGTGGATGTGTCGCCACTGGCACTGGTGGTGCTGCTGCTGCTGCTTCCAGAGGGGTAGAGGCAAGACCAAACAGTCAGGAGTGGTCCAATGACATCCATCTGCCCCCATGCATACACACTCCCCTCTGCCCATGCCCATGGGCCACAGACTGTCCTCCCAGGTCCATCGCGCACAACTAATTCCCTCTCTGACTAATGCCTCAAAAGACTGTTTTGCATGCACACACACAGTCACACACACACACACACACACACAAAACAAAACTTATAAAACAAACAAATCAGTAGCAAAAAAGAACTGAAAAAACACACTACAAAAAAAAAACTAAAGATTTAGCTTTTAAAAAAGCTGTTTTTTTTTTTTTGGCAATTCACAAGATATGTAGGAACAATACCACCAAACTCTCTTCTACACGCAAAATGCTTCCTCCTGCTACCACTGCAAAGGAGAAAGTGAAACTAAGTGCTTTTATGACTCACTTCCTTCCTGCCTGGCTAAATCATGTGACTTACAGTACTGTAAGCCACGTGATGTGTGGGGGGCTGCCTATATTGTTGTCACTTCAGCTTACTTCGTGTTAAGGCGGAATGGCAACGTGACGTCATAATGCAAAGGCGAAGTGAATAGTTTCCAATGGCCACTTCGCGTAGCACTGGGCTAATGCGAAGTGGTCACTTCGTGGCCACTTCACCGGCAGATTTTAAATTTGCTGCATCTCTATTCATTATAGACTGAGTGAGCACTCCCTACCAATCAGAGTGCTCTTTTGCCCTGTTCATAAGACACTCTTATTCTGTGAAGAGTTTCTCATGTGCAGCTACCCTGGAAATATGCATGTTTCGGTAAGTTTTTATTTAAAATTAATATATTATTGATCAAGCTCATAAATAATATATTAATACCACCACCGAGACCACTCTCATGGTTGTAGGACTGGTCTCACATCCTTAGGGTATCAGAACAGCTCATTTTCAGTTTGTTAGTTTATATTTTACTCCAAAGTCTGTGTGTGGCTTTTATGGAGTTTTATAGTGTGAAGAGAGGGGTTTCTTCCCTTTTAAATTGGAGTAATGGGTCCATGACCCTGGCACCCAGGGGGGACTCCACCTACAAACTACATTTCTATATTTTTCCAGTGTGCTTGATATTCCGGTACTGACCATAACAAGGCAACTCTGAGTTGGGCAGCCAAACAATAATCTTCTAGATTGGGCAGTGCTCGTCCTCCATTTGTTTTGTCTGTTTGCATGATTTTGTGTGCAATTCTGGGTCTGCCTGAGGCCCATATGTATTTGGTTAACATTTGTTTCCATGTCTGAAATTGAGATTTGAGTATTCTGAGGGGTAGGCATTGGAATAAGTACAGAACTCTAGGTAAGATATTCATAATTACCAATTGTATCCTTGAATACATGGGGAAATTTAACAAGGATCATCTGGTGATGTCCTGTCTTATTTGGATTGTTAGAGGGTCAAAGATAAAAAAATATATAATTTGTGTAGGTTCTTAAGGATTGTGACACCTATGTATTTGATTTTTTGTGCATGCCAATCTAATGGGAGGATCTGGAGAATCTCAGGGGAGGGCTGTAGTGAAATTTTAAAACTTCTGTTTTTGTACGGTTCAAGGAGTACCCTGAATGGGAACCAGATTCCTCCAGGATGGCCCAGACCCTTGGAATTGATGCATTAGGTGTGGATATGTATGACAAAACATTGTCCACATAGAGTGACATTTTGTGTTCAATGTCTTCTGGTTGCACTGCTCTTAGCAATGAATCTTCTTTAATCATCAGGGCTAGTAGCTCATTATAAAGGGCAAAAGAGGATAGGAGACAGGGGGCAGCTCTGACGTGTGCCTCCGGCCAAGGAAATCCTGTCAGAGAGTCCACCATTGACTCAGACATAGGCCTGAGGGGCTGGAGCCCTTCTATAAGTGGGCATGGGAAGCCTAGGTATTCTAATACTAGGAAAAGAAAGCTCCAGGAGACATTGTTGAAGGCTTTTTCTGCATCTAGGCTCATGATGTAGGCTGGGGTTCTATCTCATTTAATGATGTCAGTTATGCTAAGTGTGCAGCAGATGCTGTCTGGGGCCTGTCTACCAGGGATGAATCCTGTCTGATCAAGGTGGACAAGTTGTGGTACAACTTGATTGAAGGGTTTTGCTATAACAGCTGTAAATATTTTATAGTCCATATTGATGAGAGAGAGAGGGCGATATGAGCTGCACTCTGTGGGATCTTTTCGTGCCTTGTGTATAACTGAAACGGTCGTCCCTCTCCCCCCCAGATTTTATTATGTGTCCAATAGAAGAGGAGTCACCTCCCCCTGGAAGGTCTTGTAAAATTCACTTCCAAAGCCATCTGGGTCTGGACATTTCACTGGTTTTAGGGTTTGTATAGTTGTGATGATCTCTGTACTTGTGATCGGTATCAGCAAGGTCTGTCCCTGATCTTGAGTCAACCTGGGCTAATTCAGAGTATTGCGGAAGCGTCGCTTCTCATCTAGGGTAGATTCTTGCTGAGGACTATAAAGATTTTTATAGTAATCAACAAAAGCGTTAGCAATCTGCTCTCCTTTACAAGACACATTTCCTGTCTTGGGGTGCTTTATTTTGGATATTGGTCCAGGACGCTCATTGCCTGAGGCGGAATGCCAGGAATTTATTGGCTCTGGCACCTCCCTCATAATATGACTGCTTGAGATAGCTTAGCATTTTTTCAGTTTCTACATTTTGCATGTCTTGTATTTTAGTTTTTAGATTTCTGATTTCCATTTCTATTTGTTTATCCCACTTCTGTTTCTGTTTTGTTGCCAGAGTCTTTAGTTGTCCTAGCAGGGCATCCATCTGCCTGCTTCATTCTTTTTTCTTATGTACTGCAATCGCTATCAACTTCCCTTGCACCTTCATCTTCACTGTCCCAGAGGATTTGAGGGGGTGATGTTGGAGCCTATATTCTGTTCTATTGTTGTTTTAATAACTTTTTTGACCTCCGAGACCACCTCCCTATCCCTGAGCAAGGAGACATTTAAGCACCAATGGGTATTTTTCTTAGGAAGTTGGAGTTCAACCTCCAGAAAGATGGGGGAGTGATCTGAGTTTGTGGCCATACCTGCCCATATTGAGTGGAAGAGGGCCGTGTCCTTAGTGTAAGTCAAAAACATATCCAGCTTCGAGTAGGTTTTAAATCTGAGAGAATAGCAGGTGTAGTCCCTTGCTCAGGGATATTTTGTTCACCAGATATCAACAATACCCCTCTCCACTAGAAGCTTAGAAAATAATCGTGCCATTCAATTTCTAGGGCTAGGGATCCGGGACATGGAATCTAAGGTTCTATCAAGTATTAGGTTCAAATCTCCACCCATTATTAATTGACCCCTGGCTTTCACAGCAAGAGTTTTATTAGCTCTGAGTAGAACCCAATCGGAGAGCCCAGTGGGGCATACACATTGACCAATGTGAGTGTAATGTTCTGCACTCTACCCACTACAATGATATAACGGGCCCCTGGATCCGCTATCACTTCCTCTTCTTCGAAAGAGAGTGAGCTTTTAATCAGAGTCAACACCCCTCTCTTCTTGCCCTTCCCCAATGAGGCATGATATAATTGGGAGTATGCTCTTGTTTTTAACTTCAGGGCCTCTCGGGGGGAGAGGTGCGTTTCCTGTAGAAAATTAATTGCACATCTCCATGCAGTGCTAAATGTTTAAATGTTTTTTTCTCTTTATCAGATTGTTAATGCCATTTACATTGTAAGACAAGATTTTCGAGTTAACTTTAGCCATTTTCAAAGCTATTGTTGTTCAGCTGACATTCTGAGCTTGTCTGCAAGTAGTGTTAGACAAAACTGCTGCCTGTCAATAAGTGCTCCATGTACCTTTTCAGTGAACCTAACATTACATAATGAACCATAGTTCAATCACAAACATGAACATTGAAATACAAGACAAATAAAGAACAATAGAACATTGTGCAGTAAACAACCATCTGCATAGTTAATATCATGCTTTAACCTTCCTGTGCCCTCAGTTTCAGAAAGAGGGCAACAGAGCTGGTATCTCTCGTTAATATACTATATTGGCTTCCTAGGTCAGTCTGTCTCTGTCTAGACTGGGGAGCACCACTTTTATGGTGCTAGGTCTCTCATTAAGTGCAAGGGGTATCAGATGCTCTGATTTAAATTAGATGTTTTGGAGGTCTCTGAGGTCCTCAGCATCAGTACCTATAGATCTTGGTGGAATCCTCGAACTCCCCTCCTCGCCTTACTGTCCCTTTAACAAATTAGTTGCTTGTAATGTTTTCCATATATCTACTTATCTTTCCCTATGCCCTTTTCTTAGGTCAATGTGCTGGGGAAGCAGCCAGGTATATATTGGTTTAAGAATACTACCGTTGGGTTGGGCAGTATGGAAGGAAGACAGCTGTTCTATGAGTGGTAGGGCAGTCAGTTTGTTATGCTGCAGGGCACTGTGACTACATGCCACAGTATCCCAGAGCCCTTCCCGTGTCATCCGCTGCCCCTACCATCACTTGACATGGCCCCCGCAGGCATGATGAAGGCAGACTGCATCCAGCACTCAATTTTAGTGTATTTACATTGATATTATTATGAACACTGCCATTATTATTGTTATGAGAGGCCATAAAGCCCTGGGGTGAATTGCCGTAGCCCTCTCTCCCCAACCCACTTCCCCAAGAGTTGTGCTGCACCTGAGTGTCTGGTATCAAGGATGCGAGAATGGAAGGCACCCACCATTGCCTCCATGAAGGAGGGCATGGGAAATTGCACCATCTTTTAAGTTTTTTAGTTGGTACGTGCGGTATTTCGAGATTTTAACACAGCATTATTTTTCAGTCTGACTCCCTTTTTACAACCTCCCCTACCTCCAGCTCCCTGAAATATATACTGTAGCCTTCAAAAACTGGACCACCAGCCCTAGGTCAGCAACATCTGCATTTAAATTTAGTTACAACTCTTAGGCAATAATGTAGTTTCACTTCTTCTGTGTAACTTAATGGCTACAGATTAACAAAAGAGTCTGCTATTCAGCGATCTTTAACTCTGGTCCATAGTGTCCCAAGTGTTATTAACAGAGATCAGATAACATCTATTCTACAGCATGGTAACATAGATTGAGTAAAGCTTATAATATGCAGCTTACCAGAGTCAGCACGCTCCAGCCCGAGTAATTGGGGGGGGGCTGAGAAAAGGAAAAAGATATCCGAGATCAAAGGTAAAGATACGCCCTGTTATTTGGGAGGTCAAAACAATTGTAGTTGTGCAGCCACATGGAAGAATTCCTTCTTCAGGTGTAGCCAGAGAGATCCGCTACACTTGCTGAGGGCAGGGACTCCTTGAGGTATCGGAGTTGCGAAGCAGTTTTGTCTATCCTGGCTGGATTGCCGTATGACTGCAGCATAGCACTAATATCTGCTCATAGGTGAGTTGGAGTAGTCGTCTTCTGTGTGCCTGGGTGTTTCAGGCCTCTTCAAGCAACAGTCCAAGCCGAGTCAAGTAAATCACGTTCCAGGCATTCTTTGGTGAGTGAGGGGACATTGATGCCTAGGGTCTTCAAAAACTGGGATGCCTCCAACAGGCTAGGGAAACTTTTAGGGCCACCCTCAGTCTCTATCGTAAGTCTGACAGGATAGATTATTTGTGCTTTGATGTTTTGGGCTTTTAGTTGCTTTAGCTCCGACAATACCAACTTTCTTTGCTCCTGGACCATCGTAGTGTAATCATTGTGGAGGGAGATCTTGCTGTTTTTGTATAACAGTTAACCGGTCCTCCAAGCTCAACGAAGTAGTTCCTCTTTGGTGGTGTAGTTAGTGAGTTTGGCAATGAAGGACCTGGGTCATGCTCCAGCATTGGTGGGCTTGGGACCCACAGAGCAGTGGGTCCAATCCTTCGAGATGTCCAGATCATGAGGTAGAGACAGCAGTTCTTTAAGTAATTTCTGAAGGAATGTAATGGTGCTGGGGAACCTGTCTCCAAACCCTCTGGAAACCCATAAATTCTAATGTTTTGTTGCCGGCTTCTACCCTCTAGGTCATCGATTCAGTGGCTTAGTTCTCAGTCCCGAGGAAGCAGATATAAGGAGGAGTCGATCTTGTCTGTCCATTTGTTCCATAATGTTAGTGAGGCATACCTCCATCTGTTCTGTTTTCTACTCAGTTTTATTTATATCTGTCTTGAGGTTCATTAAGGTTTGAAAAAAAAAAAGAAATGTGGTAGCTGTGTTAGTCCAGCCAACAATGTAGAGGAAAAGAGAAACAACAAATATGTTGCAGGTGATACCTTTTATTGGACTAACAAAATTATTTGACTTTGACCTTAGGAAGAGAGTTTTATCTCTTGAAAGCTAGTCTTAAAAATAATTTTTGTTAGTCCAATAAAAATCTACAGCTATATTGACATTTTCAACTTTAGTGTTTGATCAATCTTAGCCACTGTTTTGGCAGTTTGCATAATTGAAGTCATCAGATCATCCGTGTCTGGATTTTCAGAGTCCTTATTGGGTATGCTGCTCTCTGATCCCATCGTCTGAGTCTTATGGTGTTTTTCTTGATTTATCAGCTTGGTAAGCTTTTGTACCGGTGTTCCCTGATTCCTCGAAGGAGGGACATTCGACCTGGTATTTTTAGCAAGCGAATCCACTGTTTTACAAGCAGATGTTGATTGGTTTTGGTCAGGAGGTGAGTGGAGCTCTGAAATCAGGCAGCCATCAGTCTGCTGATGTCACCGGAAGTCCATCCCATCATTTCTTATTGCTTACTTAATGTAACCCCCCCCAGGGGTGGGGAGGGCTTACCTGGAGTCCCATGTGTCACCCCCCAAACTTGGCTGCCCATCTCTTCACTCACTCACTCCAGCCTTGGGACTGCAGCTGGGAAGGGGACTGGAGGAGCTGCTGTAGAGGAGCACTGCACATTCATGCAGGGAATGTGCACATGTTCGAGCAGCCACCTGCTTGTGCATGTGAACTGTCTCGGCAACTCAGATGTTTCTGGCACTGGAAGTTCCCACCACTCAGAGCCTTTAGATCTGCATTGGCAGCCAATCAGCACCACCCCTAGTGTGTGCTGGCACCAGGGATATCATCGGACATCAGGGGGCTTGGAGGCACTGGGAGAGGAAGGACTGGAACATTTGACATGCTGTGCCTTTAGGAAGAGAGTGGCTCCCTGAGGCACAGAAACTGACCAACATCCAAAGGGGGAGAGCAGAAACTAGAGCTCCCGAAGGGGAGCACAAGGCCCCTACCCACTCCACACCACCACTGGATAACAGCCCAGGGAGGCTGCAACCAAATCAGGGACAGCACAATAAAAAGGGGCAAATGTTAAACAACATAAAGAAAGATTTTGGAGCCCTGGGTTTCATTCAAGTGAAGGGACCACCATCTTTGTGGCTCCTGGCCTGAACATTCACCAATCAGAGGGCAGCAAGATAGAGAAATGGACTGTGGGAGAATGATGCAAGAGTACCCTCCCAACTGGACTGGCATTTTTTTAGCCAATCAGAGAGCAGGACAGGGCAGAAGGAGTGACAGACGGCTCTGTCTGCCCAATTACAGTCTGAAGAGAAGGAAAGAAGATTCTGAGCCCGTCAGAAGGGGGGGGGGCAGTTCAGCTGGGACACCTAGCAGTGCAGAGCTGCCATACTGTTAGGGAGCTGGGGCCTCCCAGGTCTGCTGTGTGTGGGTCCTTCCCAGGACCTATTCCTTAGAAGTTCTGTAAGCTCTCTATTGGGCTCAGTTGTCAGAGAAGAGAAACTGAAGAGGTAGTTGCAGATGGGCATCGACTGAGCTGAAGTTGTGAATGTGCAAGATGGGCACCAACTGAGCTGAAAGTTGTGACACTGCCAGAAGAGTATCAACTGAACTGAAAGTTGAGGCAGTGCCAGAAGGGCAACAACTGAACTAAAAGTTGTGATAGTGCCAGAAGAGCACTGACTGAGTGAGGAGCTGTGATAGTGCCAGAAGGGCACCACCAGAGAGAGAGAGAGAGAGAGAGAGAGAGATAGCTGAAGAGAGTGTGCCAGAGGAACGCTGTCCAAGACAGAAGAGGAGATAGTACCAGAAGGGCAGAGTTGTGAGAGAAGTAAAAGAAATAGTGCCACTAGGGCACTGTGACTGATAGAGAGAGGCCTAGTCAGGCCAAATGTTCTCTGAGTCCTCCCCAGGGCTCCTACAGAAGATCTGTTGTAGTCCTCTCAAGGGCTCATCCAGAAAATCCATTGTGAACCTATGCCTGGGTTCATCCATTTCCATAGACTGTTCCAGAGAGCCTTGTGAGGAAGAGAATCTGCAGAGAGTGTAAGGCGATAGGCCACTGCTACATCCAAGAGTTCCTGAGCTGATCTGTGTGGAGACAGGGACCTGTATTCTGTTCAGGCCATCTTTGAGCCAGGTAAGGGGCCAGCTAGCCTTTATCAAGAGGGGTAGATCAGGGAACAGAGAGCCACAAGTACATGTCTGAGTGCTGGGGTACTCTCGACCCACTGGGGGAATCAAAAAGTGGGGTCGCACCTGGGGTCTGGGCTCCCTGGGAACCGGGAAGCCAAGTGTTTTGTATCCTGTGTGTGAACTAGAAGAGCTGTGTCCAGAGAAGGCTGAGCCAGAAGGGCATTGAAGCAGAGTGGTGTGAGCCAGAAGTGCTACCTATGTCCAGAGAAGGCTGAGTTGAGCCAGAAGGGCTTTGTAGCAGAGATGTGTGAGCAAGAAATGTTGTGTCCAGAGAAGGTGGAGCCAGAAGGGCTTTGAAGCAGAGAGGTGTGAGCTAGAAGAGTTGCATAATGAGAGTTGAACCAGAGGGCTGCACCTTGAGAGACAATACAGAAGAGCTGCATTCATAGAGGTGTGAGCCAGGAAGGGCTGAGCTGTTGAGGCTTGTTCAAAAGAATCCAAAGCTCCTATTGTTGTTCATTCATGCTCCTGTGTGCTGCTTCCTGCTGCTTCTGGTCTGCTGCATCCAAGGATCCCGTGAGTGCTGGTATTGCTAGCTGGAATTTTCTCTCTCCCCATTGGATTACATTTGGGGTTCAAGCTCTTCTTGAAAGTCCAAGCCATTTCGTTGGAGTTTCACTTCAAATGATCAATTTTTCAGTTCAATTCAGTTGAATTTATTGATCAGTCATTGACCTTTTCAGCATAAAAAAGATCACAAAGTATAATAAATTACAATAAAGTATGGGCAGTACATAGTTAAGAACATAAATACAAGGTTATGGCACATACAAGCCAAAGCTCTGGATTCATTGAGAAAATAGTAAATTGCACATACAGCATCTTACAACATGTTATATTATAAGCTCATCACTTTAACATTCCTGTTCAGTCGGATTTAACAACTTTATGTCTAAGCCGAATTCTAGAAATACACACTAAATAATGGGCTACTATGCCAACTGTAATATCATCACTGGTAGTGAAAAATTCTCCCAGGAGCTGATCTTGATCAGTAGTTTGAATGGTGTCACAAAGTGGTGTTAACCATTTACCCCTAGGGATTTTATACCAAGGGCATTCAAACATGGCATGCTTTGAATGTTCTGGAAATGAAGAGGTACAAGAGCACAATCTGGCCTGAGTAGAGGAATCTTTTCTATATATTGCATCTAGTATACTGCTAGGGAATAGCTCTAGCTTATACTTAGTGTATTGGATTCTCTGATTATGATCAACTAGAACATCTAGGTAATTCCTGTAAAAATGTACATTATCATTCAATCTGGTCCAAGGTGAAATTTTCAGTCTCTGATTATTCTCCAAGTCTTTAGATTTGAGCTATCAATTTGTGCTAGCACATTATTGCCTGTTGGGGGGTAGGGTTGAAATGCAAGCTTGCAAAGTTTCCTCATGTACACACCAGAAGATCCCAGGCAATGTAACAACTAGGCCTGCATCGGGACTCTTAACATAACTCTCGGGTACCCACAGTCATTTTGGTAGTTATGCTTATACTTAAATGTATAGTTCTACTACTGGAACCAGTTGAAATGGGGTATAGGAAAGCTACTGCAGCCAATACGATCTTACATGCTAGAAGCTCACACTCAAAAAGGCTCATTAATTATATCCCATATGGTGAGCTTGTTAGGCTAAAAAGGAACTGTACAAATGAAAACGACTATGTGGAACAGTCAATCAAATTAAAACTAAGATTAAAGACCAGAGGGTACAGTGATAAAATCTTGAGGGAAGCCTCAGATAAGGTGAATGAACTTAAAAGAGAGGATTTATTAGTACCTAAAAAGCAAAGGGAAAGTAGCAAGGACCAAGTTAATAAAACAGTTACATTTGTAACAGAGTATAACCCTGTTGCTGGGAGATTGGACAATGTGGTTCACAAGTTATGGCCTTTATTATTAACTGACTCTGTCCTGGCCAACCAAATTGCACATAAACCAAGAATCACATTTTCAAAGGGCAGACGTATAGGAGACAGGGTTACTCACAGCCATTTTACACAAACAACTGAGTCAGCCAAGTGTGGAAATTGGTTTCACAACAAACCAAAAAAGCTATATAAATGTAATAGGTGTAACATTTGCCATTATGCAGAAAGTGGTAAAATATTTTCCAAGGATGGAAAAACTTTTGAAATCAGTAAATTTGTGACATGTACAACCCCATTTGTGGTTTATATATGCTGGTGTAGCTGCCCAAGGTACTATATAGGTAGAACAACAAGACAGGCAAAACGAAGAATCCAGGAACATGTCAGAGCCATTATTAATGGCAATGTGTACAATGCCATAGGAACCCATTTCCTTGAATGCCATAATAGCAAATCAGATTGCTTTAGATTTACGATTATAGAACATGTAGAAAGGCACCCTAGAGGTGGCAACAGGGTTAATACTCTGTCTCAAAGGGAGACTAGATGGATTTTGATTTTTGATACTGTGACGCCACTAGGATTGAATGAAGAAGTAGATTGTTTGCCCTATTTGTAACAAACAGTATATGATCCGAATATAATGATTAACCCTGACTAAGATGAGACAAGTATATTTTTGTTACAGTTTTAATTTATTATGGTTCATTTTTGCTCTTGCCTGTCCACTGATAGGAGGTTTACCTGACCCATTACATCTGAACTTGCGATGTGAGAGCTACCAAAAGGTATGACCATGAAGCACAGATCATTCCATTACAAAAATGGGCTGGGAAAAGGTCACCTTTCCATTTTTTATTCTTTCAGTAATATTTAGTCTCTGCATACCACAAACAACTCTCACCCCCAGAAGATATTGTTATGTTTAATAAAGGAATAACATTGAATGTAAAACCTTCTGGAAAAAATATATAAACTAAGACCTGTTGAACTTGATTTCTAAGTTCGCAATAAATGAGGACCTTCCTATATATAACATTTCTTCCCATGAGTTTAGGATGCCCCCCACTTTCCCTCCCCTTCCACAATATGTATCTCTTTTCTCCTGACTTGCTCCTCCTAAAAAATAACCTTGTTACTTCCCCACCCCCCTCTTTTTCGCTCCCCCCCCACATACACACACACTTTTGTAATTTTATCTACATTGGGCAAACAAACATGGGGCAAAGAGGAAAATTCTGCTTATGTGATAATTTTCCCCTTTTTCTATAAGCGCTATTATTTCAGAGCATCATAAGATATAATGTTTTGAACTTAACTTTAGAGAAAGAAAGGGTGTAAAATTTTAATCAATTGAACATTTGACCTTTTGCAACCAGTGTGACCTTCTAGAGTGCAATACTGATTTTTTGCTACTTAAAATTTGGTTGAAGTTATATATTAATCTAAGAGCCTTGTGAGTAAATATGTCATGATGCTGCTATTGGAGCTGTTTTGTATAATTATTAGAGAACTTAGATAAAGAAAGGGTCATTATTTAATGAAAGGTGAAAGAATGAGTTTGTACTACTTACAATTCAGCTAATGATATGTGTAAAACACAACTTAGGAAAAATGTTGTATTTTTATATTTCTAAACACTGATGTACTGTCACTTTAATGATGATTGTATAAATTAAATCATGTTTGATCACTCCTCAGATATACACCCTGAGGAAGACCCGCTATAGGCTGGGATTGATTTTGTTCAGACATCTTACAGAAAATAAATTTACACTTGTGCACTTTGTGGTTCAGCTTGAGTGCTGAGCCTTCATTCATTTTGTACTGATGCCAGCTACAGAGTATTCCTCACCCTGTGTAATATATAATCCATCTCAGTGAGTCCATTGCCTGGGTGGGTGCATTCTTTTGTATGGTATACTGATTTATGAGAGAAGGGTTTACTGGTGACTTGCAAATGCTTAACCCATTCTTGTTTCCCCAGTTACCCAGGAATGTGTCAGCCAATAAAACACTGTTAAGTGTTTGTATTTCTGGGTGCACCCTCAGTTTGTATAATCTGACTGGATGGTAGTTTACTCACCTGGTAAAGGCGATTGTGGGAGAACATCTCTAAGGCACTCCAGACCTTACTCATTGGATCTCCAAGCCACCTGTTAGGCTTCGATGCAGACATGGCTTCTAAAGAAGCCCAGCCCCTGCCAGACCCCTCCTCTGTCCCTTCTTGGTCAGCCAGTTCTCTTCCATAGCTGTACCTATGTAATCAGGAGAAAATGTATTAGGCTGTCCTGGCTTAACAAGACTGGAAGTGGCACATCATCTTTTCATGTGAACGCTTTAGTTTAATTCCTATTAAGTACATTCTAATGCGACCCGAGCCATACAGCATGCCAGTATAAAAGAATCAGTAATCGTTTATTTGGCACGATAGTGAAGAACTGAGCCATGGCCACGAACTGTTTCCTATTAGGGAGGGATGTAGAGTGCCTCAGAGATGCTCTCCCACAATCACATTTACCAGGGGAGTAAACTACCATTGTGGGGAGAAATCTCTGAGGCACTCCAGACCTTACTCACTAGGGCCATAAAAAGCAGTATATAAACCCAGTTAGGAAGGGGGAGACAGTTTATGAGAGGCTGGTTGACCCAATGCTGTTCTTAGTAAGGCCATGCTGAAATTTGCCCTAGAGGTGGATATAGAGTTCAGTCTGTAGTGCCTTATGAAAGTGTGTATGGAAGCCCAAGTTGCGGCTGCACAGATCTCATCCATGGTCATCAGATTGTGTTCTGCCCATGATGTGGTGACTGCCCTGGTTGAGTGGGGTCATATATCACTAGGGGTTCAATATTTTTGTTCCTGTATGACAAGGTGATGGCTTTCTTCAGCCAGGAAGCGATTGTAGACTTCAAGGAGGAATTGCCCTTTCTTTTCCCATTGAACAGGATGAACAACTGGACTGTCTTTCGGAAGTCTTTCATCCTGGTTAAGTAGGTTGTCAAGAGTCTCTTCATACCTGTAACCCAGAGCTTGAAGCTCTGGTTGTCGTGAGGTGTCTTCTTCCTGTAGCTCATTTGGAAGGTCTATGGTCTGAGACATGTGGAATTTTAAGTAAACCTTGGTCGTAAATGAGGGCACTGTCCTTATACTGATTCTGTCCTGGTTAAATACAAGGAATGGTGCATCACAGGCTAGGGCTTGTAGCTCACATGTTCAACTAGCTGAACATATTGCTACTAGCAAGGCTGTTTTTAGTGTTATCCATTTTAAGCCTACTTCCCCTATTGGTTTGAATGGGTCTCATGTTAGCACCTGTAGTACTAGCACTAGGTCCCAGGGAGCTGCAGAGGCCTTGTGCTTTGGCTTTATATTGTTGGCTGCCTTGAGGAATCTGATTACATCTGGGTGTGCCCCTGGAGCTGTGCTACCTATCTGCCCCCTGGCAGCCCCAATTGCTGCCACTTGTACTCTCAATGATGAGGGGGATAAACCCTTATCGAGTCCCTCTTGGAGGAACAGTAGGATAGTTGCTATGGGGGCCTCCTTGGGGGGGATTTGTCTTTGTGTACACCAGCCAGTGAATATGCCCCATTGCCTATTATAAGTGGCCAAGGTTGAGGACCACCTGGACATGGGTTAGGGTATCTACCACCTTTTCTGCATAGCCCACTCTCAACAATCTCTCCCTTTTAGAAGCCAAGCAGTGAGTTGTAAGCTTCGGGGGTCCGGGTAGAGTACTGGGCCCTGGTGAATGATGTCCCATCTGGTGGGCAGTATCCAGGGCACTCCAGAACAATTGCCCTCCTTGGCCAGTACTGGGCCAGTAGGATGACTTGTGCTCATGATTGTCTCACTTTGTGAAGCACTTGTGGGATGAGTGGGATCGGTGGGAACACATACGCTACTGTGAAGTTCCAGTGCATGGACAGGGCGTCAACCCCGGCTAACCAGGTGTCCTTGAACCTGGAGTAGAAACTCTGCACCTGTGAATTTTTTGCAGTTGCCATTGGGTCTAGCTCCACAGGGCCCCATCTTGAGTTGACCTCATGGAATATCTGGCGGTTGAGTTGCCACTCCCCTGGGTGGAAGAGTTGGTGGCTCAGCCAGTCTGCTGTCTGGTTCAGGTTTCCTGCCAAGTGTATTGCCGTTAGTGGGGACAAATTGGATTGTGCCCAGTTCAGGACTCTAGAGGCCTCCCTCTGCATTACCACACTACTGGTGCCCCCCTCTTTTGCTAGGTAGGCCACTGTGGCTGTGTTGTTCAAGTGTATCAACACATTTTTGTGCCGTATTCCACCCTGGAATGCCATTAGTGCATTGTATACTGTACGCATTTCCAGGACGTTGATTGTTAGTCGAGCCTTGGCTGGGGTGCACCTGCCCTATGCTGATTGGTTTTCCAAAGTGGCACCCCAGCCTAACAGAGTGGCATCCATTTCTATGATGGCTTTTGTTTGTGGATCTGGGGTGTGTCCCTCTTCAGGTTGTCTGACTTCAGCCACCATTTTAATGATTGTCTTACTTGCAGTCTCATAACGCACTGAGCCACCAGATTCATGTTTGCTCGGTGACCCTGTTTGATGTAATCCAGTTGGAGCTGTCTCATGTTCCACCATGCCCAAGGTATCAGGTCTATGCATGATGCCATCATACTCAACAGTCTGGATACCTCGAGAAGTGAGGGTGTTTTGTGAGTCAACAGCCTCATGGTTAGGTGGCGGAGGGCCTGGACCTTGTCGGTTGATGGGTGCACCCTGCCCTCTGTGGTGTCTATGTGCCAAGGTTTTCAATCCTCTGTATGGGGAGAAGCATGCTCTTCTCCTTGTTGATCACCCAGCCATGGGCCTCCAGGTACCTGAGAACTGTGTCCATGTCCCTTTGTGCCTGAGTGAGGGTTCTTACCCGAATGAGCAAATTGTCAAGGTAAGGGATCACCTGGATGCCCTGCTCTCTCATTTTTGCTGCCAGCACTACTGCCATCTTGGTGAAGACCCACAGTGCTGACGTGAGGCCGAATGGGAGTGTTGTGTATTGGAAGTGTTTCCCCAATATGTAGAATCTTAGGTATTTTTAGTGTGTCGGTCTGATCAGGATGTGGAGGTAAGTGTCCTTTAGATCTATGGCCGCTAAATAGTCTCCTGGTCTGAGGGCCCGGACAGTGGACTGTACTGTCTCCATCTTGAACTGCTTGTACTGAACGAAGCAATTTACGACTTCTAAGTCGATCACCGGGTGAAGGTTGCCCCTTTTCTTGGGCACCATTAAGAACACAGAGTAGATCCCTGTGCCCTGCTCGTATTTTAGCACTTCTTCAATTGCCTGGTTTTGATGTTTTTTTCCAGGGCAGCCCTAACTTGTTTCGGCGACGCCCTCTTTTTGAAGATCAGAGAGATGATTAGCCTGTCCCTTTGGGGAGTTTGGGTTAGCTCTACTGTGTAACCCTGAGAGACAACATCCCTCACCCACTGGTATGATGTTCTTTCCCATTCGTGGGTGAACAGCTGTAGTCGGGCCCTGATGGGTGAGTACTCTGCCTCCGCTGTCATCGGCCTGTAGTCGTAACTTGTTTTGTTTGGGCTTGAAGGAGTTGTTGGGGTGACTTCTGTTTTGCTGGAATTTGTTGTGGGGTTTGTATTTTTGGTTTCTGTTGCCTTGATGATGTTGGTTCTGGTAGTTATTCATGCAGCAGGTGCTTCATTTTTGTCATGAAAATTGTGGCTCTTTCTTGATCTGGATCTGTCCAGTAGGTAGGTATCTGATGATTGTTGGTCCTTGACCATTTTTCTTTCCCTTGAGGAACTGTTCCATCCCTTCCCCAATGAGAGATGTTCCCTTAAACGGGATCTTTAACAGTATGGCCTTTGATTCTAAGTCTACGTCCCATACTTTCATTCAGATGAGACAACGGGCCTTGTTGGTTATGGCCGTGGACCTGGCGTTGATTGTCAGTGAGTCTACTGCAATATCAGCTAAGTATTTTGCTGCTGATATGGCCTGTTCCACCAATGTCCTCTTGGGGGAATCAGGTGTGAGAGTTTTCTGGATAGCTTGTAGCCATGCTACCTGGGCCCTGGTGCTGTAGATTGCCATTGTGGCTGCTCTGAGTCCTGGCCCAGCCAGTTCGTAGTTTTTCTTGAGTAGCTCCTCAAGCCTTTTGTTGGTAGGTTCCTTGAGGGCCGAGGTGCCCTCAGCTGGTAGCAATATTTTCTTGCTGAGGAATATGACCTAAGGGTCCACCTGGGGCTGTGCACCATGGCTTCAAATTGTCCGCTGTGAAGGGGGTACATCTTGTCCCAGGATCTGTGTTTTGGGATCCTTGTGGGCTGACGCTTCCCATTCCTTCTGCACTACCTCTTGAACAAACACACAGAAAGGCAAGGTGTTCAAAGCTTTGGGAGCCGTGTTTAGGGAAGCGATTAACTTGGACAGTGGTTCCGCTGGTGGGTCTGCGAAGCCTACCATCTCTTTTATGGCCCTGACCATATCTGAGACATGGTCCAGGGTGCAAAATTTTGCCATCAGAGTTTGTGGGTCCTGCTCCATAAAAGTTCCTGGGGCTCTGCTCTGCCATTGGATTGTGTGTATAACTTCTCCCCTGAATCATCTGGATTCTCTGGCTGTGATGAGGTGTTGTGTGCCCTAGGAGCTGGGACTGCCAGTCCCATTGATGGTTTGAGTTGGGAGAATTCTGTCAGCTTTTGTAGAATGGCCAAACATGAATTGCTGCTAATTCTGGATAAGGGTATTCATGGCCTGCTGGCTTTGTAGTAGTACAGCTGTTGTATCTGGCTGTGAGCTGTCCCTGGATAGGGTGCAGATGAGTACTGCACCCTATGAAGAGGGGTCCTGGTCCAGGTTGGACATGTTGGAGTGCTCCGATAGCTCCTCATCCAAACAGTCTGGGCACAGCTGGCTTTGGTTGGCTGGGAGCAGTGGTAGCTTGCACATCTTGCAGATCCTCATCTTGACCATGGTTTACCTGGGGAGATATAAGGGAAGAAGGCTCTTAGACCCACAAGCTGAATTGAGCCCCCCCAGTGCCTTTCTCTGCACTTAGCTACACTGTACTAGTATGCCTGTTAGATCATGTCTGTGGGACCACAAAAATGGCCATGGGAGTAGTTTCAGTTGGACTACAAAGATGGTCGCCTGTCCAATGCTCTAGCTCTGATCGCCCCCTCCCATCTTTCTATCTATCTCTCTCGGGGAGCTCTGAGTGGGATAGTAGATTTGGGGAGTGTTCCTCCTGACCCCTTCATGAGAGGTGTGCATGCGTACGGGGTTACCATAAGCTGGCATGGGTCACGTATTTTATTTTTTTTTTTGAAATTTAAGTTTATTAGTTTCAAAGGGAATACAACCAAAAAACCATAATGATCAAAGAACAGACCAGTAAATCCAAATCAGACCAAAAACCCCCAACCCCTCCCTAACCAATATAATAAATAACAAGGCACATTCAAGAATAAAACAACATAAAATATCTGTCTGTAATCCATGTGCGAAAAGTATGCCTTCACCCCTCCCCCCAAGGTGCACCCGCTAAATCATAAATTAACAGTTTCTGAAATCTGGACATCACTCCTATTAAACAACCTGTCTAATATTCAGACCAACCGTCCAGGTTATAATAAGGGGAACATATCTTAACACCACAATAAGACGGTATACTAAGGTAACAACTGCTATGCTATATAGTATGAGGGTCCAGGGATCAGGTCGTCAAACTTATCCTTAAGGTAAGCAAAGAGACTGGAGCTTACCCCATCTTTTATAAAATAAGTCCATACGGTTCTTATAACTGGCAATCAAATTTTCGGACTGGTGATATGACATCAGTTCCTTCAACCAGTCCGCGAAGGATAGGACCAACTGGTCTTTCCAATGCCTTAAAACTAACTTTTTAACTGCCATAGATATCAGGGCCATATGGTACCTACGCTCCACACTATCAATCAGAGAGAAGTCACCCAGTATGCAAATTTCTGGAGAGAAAAATCTGCTCAGACCCAGAAGGGGATCCGGGGTCTCCCGAATCAAAGACCACAATGTGGCAACCTTAATACACTCCCAAAAGACATGAATCAGGGTGCCCTCGTCCTGCGAGCACCTGAAGCACACTGGAGCAGGAGTCAGCTTACGCTGAAAAAGCTTGACCGGAGTGAAGTATAGGTTATTAACAATGTTATATTGAACTAAACGAAACCTGTCCTGCGTGTGATATCTGTGTAGATTAGGCCAATAGGCTCTCCACAATGGTACATCCTCGGGAAGAAGATATGTCCAGACCGAGGGACCACCAACCTCCTCCCCTGAGTTAAAAGTCAAGAGGTAGGAGTATATCTGCGAAATGGAGTGGGGCCGGGACGCCAACATAATAACGTTGGAGAGGAAGGGATGAACCGCGGATTGTTTAAACACGTTCCAAACTTACTACTCACCAGATGCGGAGCTGGAACACCTTAAAAGTCTCTCTGCTTGGGATATCAAATCTGGTTAAAATATCACTTGATGAAAAGCTAAGCTTGGTCTACAAATGCTCAACCCTGAATCTTTAAGTTGTGGGAGCCAGTTTGTTCCTAACCAAGAGCCCCTAAAGTAATATTGGGGTTGAGAAAAATCGGCTGCCCTAAGTCCGTATGATTAGAGATCCGGAAAAACCTGAGACACTGGGCCCACACTTTAAGAGAAACTGCCACCGTATCATCCGAGATCAATTGTGAGAGGATTTTCGGGGCAAGATAAGGAAGAGTGGATATGTCAAATCTAAGCTCGGAGAGAAAAGCCGATTCTAGCTGAAGCCAAACTGGGGACAGGCTTTCAGGCTCCACAGAGAACCACCTTCCCAACTTGGACAGGTGGGCTGCCCAATAATATAGTTGAAAGTTCGGAAGTCTTAGGCCTCCTCTTTCTTTGGGAAGTGATAGAGAGCCGTATGAACACCGCACCCCTTTCCCTCTCCAGATGAAAGTGGAAAACAAACTATGAAGCTGCTGAAAAAAGGAAAGAGGGAGCCAGAGGTTGGTAAGGTTCAGTGGGTAAAAAATCCGGGGAAGAACATTCATCTTGATGATATTAATTCTGCCCCATAAGGAAATAGGAAGGGATGCCCAACGCTGCAAGTCTTGAGTAATTGAGTCTCTAATCTTAATTAAATTTAGTTTTTTGAGCAATAGCGGGTCAGTAGAGAAGTAGATCCCCAGGTACTTAATTGACTTGGAAGCCCACCTCATACCAAAGGAAGAAAAACATCTCTTAAAAGTATAGTTATTTAAGGGAAAGATCTCACATTTCGAAATGTTTAACTTATAGCCAGAAAAGGAGCTAAACCATTTAATAATGTCCAAGGCTGCATCTAATGATGCTACTGGGTCTGACAGATGTAAGAGGACATCATCTGCATACGCAGAGAGAACTAGCTCCCGATTATAGAATCTGATCCCTTTTACCCGAGGGGAAGACTTAAGACTAATCAATAGAGGCTCCAAGTATAAATTAAATAATAAAGGAGAAAGGGGGCAACCCTGCCTAGTGCCGGCAAGAAGACTGAAAGAGGGGGATAATACCCCATTGCAATAGATTTTTGCAGAGGGGCACCTATAGAACACCCGTATCAGATTCAGAAAGGGAGTCGGGAATCCCATTTCCTCCATAACCGTCCACAAAAAGGACCAATCGACCCGATCAAATGCTTTCTCAGCATCTAAAGAGACTAATACAACCGGATCTGAAGCAGACCGAGCGTATTGCGAGATATGCGAAAGGGTCCTCAGATGGTCAGCTGCTGATCTCCCAGAGACAAAACCTGCCTGTTCAGGGCTCAAAAGCTCCGCCCAGATCTTTTTAATCTTCTCAGCAAGTATTTTGGCTAGTATCTTAACATCATAGTTCTGAAGAGAAATGGGATGGTAGCTAGCCGGATCAGAAGGTTCCTTATCAACTTTAGGAATTAAAACTATGATGGCCTCGAACAAAGCCGGATCAAGTTCCACTGCAACTAGGAAGTAATTATATAGCTTAAGCAAGATAGGAACTAAATCTTAGCAAAAACTTTGTAAAATTAGCTGGAACCCATCTGGGCCCGTGCTTTGTCCGAGTCAGAGAGGCAATAGTGCTCTGGATCTCTTGGTTGAGATAGAGCCAATAAGTCATTGTTGGGACTCCAATATACTGGACACCAATACCTTTAATATAATTGCTGACCTCTGCCCTCGTGTAAGATGTCGGAGGAGGACTGTAAAGATTGGAATAGTATTCCCTAAAGACCTGAGCAATCTCTCTGGGCAAGGAAACAGTACTTCCGGATGAGGAAACCAAAGAGAGAATAAGCCTTGAGCCTTCAAGCGTACGCAAGCGCAGGGCCAATAACTTATTGGATTTCTCACCGAGATCAATGTACTTAGCCTGAGTTTTAACTAGACAATACTCTATCTTTTCTTTCAGAAGGTCCGAGTATTCATTCTTAACTGAAAGGAGTTCTTTAAGATCTGAAACCGAAGAAGTTGATGAATACCTACCTTCTAACTCCCTTATCCTACCCACCAACTCTAATGACCTAGCCAACCGGGTTTTCTTCCTCAGGGAAGCCATCTTAATAAGGTCATCCCTAAGATAACACTTTAATGCTCCCCATATCATATCCACTCTAGGGGTGGAATCCATATTGTCGGCCAAGAAAAGCGATATTCTGGAGCTGATCTCCGAAACACAATGCCGATCCTTTAATAGTTCAGTATTTAGTCTCCACATGGAGTCACGAGAATAATCAGGGCTTGAAGAGAGATGTAACCAAACCAAAGCATGATCTGACACAATAATCGGTTCTATACCAGATAAAGACACACTCGGGAGAAAGGATAAACTAACTAATATCATATCTAGTCTCGATTTAGTACCATGTGACTGGGATTGAAAGGAAAAGGCCCGACAAGAAGGATTGGCATTACGCCATGGATCACCAAGGCCTAGCATTGAGACCATTTCACAGAGAGCTTTCTGGGGGCAAGAAGGTGCCGCCTGTCCAGGGGCTCTCTATCCAACAACGAGGGAAAGGCCATTCCAGTCCCCTTACACACATTGAGTTGGCAAAAAACTAGCCAACTTATCTGTTAACTTCTGAAGAATTCAGGATTACTCTCCTACGGTCCGTGATACCGAACCTAGAACTATATTCACTCCGCTTAGATTACCCTTAACTAGAATGAATCTCCTCTGGGTCCGAGCAGACCAGATCCTTAGTAAATAAAACGTGTCTCTTAACAAGAATCGCCACCCTTTACTGAAGTGAGAATTCCAGCAAGGTAAACTTGGGAGAACCCAGACCGAGAAAGCAGCTTGGCCTCATCTCGCCTAAATGTGTTTCCTGCAGGCACAGAATGTCCATGTGGAGCAGGGAGCAATGATTGAAAACCTGCAAACGTTAACCCATCCCTGAGCCCTCTCACATTCCAGGATACTATTTTAACAGTACTCATAGCCACTTTAAAATTATCTCACTGCAATTGATATCCAGAGAAAATATCTCCAACATACTACAGCAGGGTGCACCTCCTTATAAGAAGTTTGAAATCCCATCGCATAAATCCCACCCACCCTCCCCTTACAAATACACCCCAGACCCGAATGAAAATTACTTGAAACATCAACCTGTAACCCCTACACCCCCAACCCCAGACTCTAAAATGAATTAACAAACAAACCATCCTAAAAGGGATCCCCCAAACAAGACTGCTGAACCCAGTACTATAATCAATAGCATGACCCCCCCCCAGCACCCCAGAAAACCAACCCCACAAAAACCATGTATAGATGGGGGTCCGCACAGCAAAAATCCAAAGTACAACCCATTACCCTGGGTTACGGACCCCCCAGTTCCCCATGCGAATCTCCAAACCCCCAGAGCCAAAAGCCGATAGCCATATAATATCAAAACCCAACTCCCTCAACATAGATATGACCCCCATAACTACCAACCAGCACCTACTACCAATCGGCCCAGGGCAGAGATTAGCAACCCCCACGCACGGCTCATGATCCCACATCCAACACGCAGATTCACCAAGCCCCCTCGTGGCCTTCCCCACCCATCCGCCCCACATACTAATGCAGCAAAAGGATTGAGGATCTAAAGAAAGGGCAGGGGAGGAGAAAAGGCAGATAAACATAAGCATATACAAGCCCCCAATGTCAAACCATTCTTTAGACCTCTTCCACCAGGCGACCCCATAATGGACCTCCCACACTCAATAATCAGATGGCCACCTACCGGATCGGCACCAGACAAAAGAACAGGAAGCAGTCCCAACACACGCCCTTCCTCAGAAGACAGAGAGGTAGCTCATCGGAAATCGGCATAGCGGTTGCTGTTTCCAAGGGGACCTTTAATACGCTGGACCATAATCAGTCCGCCTCTAGAAGTTCCTCCCGAAAAGCACTCCCCGAGAAAAACGCTCACCGCCAGCCCACGCTACCGCAAAACGTGGACCAACAACGCGAGCCCAGGCCCTAACCTAGCAACTCATCGCGCTTCCCCACTCCGCGCTACATCCCGCTAGAAGAGCCCAAAAAAACTCAAACAGCCAGACAAGACCAGGAAAAGGCCACCACAAGAAACAACACGAAGGTAGGTGATGAAAGGAATGGGCAAGGGCAACACAGAAGGCCGAGAGGGGGGACGCCACAACAACCAACAACGATAGACATAAAGACCATTAAACGACACAAAAACATTAAGAAACAGGCATTAACACAGCCTCCAAAAGTCTTTCAGGCAGTCTTCAACCGGATCCCTTAAACAGGTCAGGCAATCTATTGGTAAGCTCCTTGTGGACCGCTTCAGGGGTGTTGAAACTTGTGGCTGAGCCTCCTACAGTCACTTTTAAGGTTGCAGGATATATCATCCTGAATGGAATAGCTGCTGCTATAAGCTTCTGGACTATTTGATGGTACGCTGCTCTCTTCTCCCGTATCTCCTTGGGAAGGTCCTGGGCAATCCGAATCTTCGAGGTACCCCACAAAATTTCTTTAAGCTCCCGGGCCTTCACATAAACATGCTGCCTTTCAGGTAACTTAAAAATTTAATGATAATCGGACGTGGGGGGCTCCAGCTGTAGAGGCGCAGCTGCGGATGAGCCCTTTCAAGGTGGTAAGAGGCATTTATGGGAGATGGGCCCACTATCTTCACAAAAAACCTCTGCAGGAAAGCCATAAGGTCTGGGCCTTCTTCCAACTCCGGAAGACCAATTATAAGCAAGTTGTTTCGGCGATTTCGCCCCTCTAGGTCCTCAGTCTTAAGTTGGAGTTTCTTCACTTGTTGCCTTAGGTCATATATCTCCATTTCAGCCCTGGATCTCCAGTTTTCAACAGAAGCAACCTTAACCTCCACATAAGAGACCTTTTTAGTAACATCAGAAAGGTTACATCGTAATGATTTAAGTTCCCCTGTAAGATCCACAAGCAGCTCTTTCAATGGTGCAAGCTCCTGGAGAAATTTATCCTCCAATAACGGCATAGGCTGTGGTGATTTATCACTTCCATGGTCTGGCCTAGCTGGGGCCTGGTTCCTCTGCTTTTTTATGGCCTTCTCAGGGGATGCTGAAGGGGTGTGCTTGGTGAGGGCCTGTTTTGAATCCACCTCCATCGCGATCCAGCTAAGGCTTAAAAATCCAAAACAAGGATTTTTATTGATGGCAAAGAGTTATACCACCTACTATTTAACTGTATTTCCAAAGAAAACGCGTACAAATGCACTTTAAATTGCAGATTAGGTGGCCAGAGTGGGGAGCTCAGGATCTCAGCTGCTGCTCAGATGGATGCCATCACGTGACCCTCTGGCATGGGTCACGTATGCTCGTTGCTTTATGGCCCCATGCGCATGAGCACCTTCTGAACTAAAACCCCACAAAAGTGCTTGGGAAGATGCCACAGGGGGTGCCAGCATGGATGCCTTATGTCTCCATTGAATCCCCTACATACCATCCTCCAGGGAGAAGTGCATTTCCCAGGTAGCTCTTCTGTTTAATCATCCTCTCTTGTGACAGGTGGGCTTCTGTGCAGCTGCTAGCAGGGACTGCACAGTGCTGCCCACAATGCCAGGAGACCCTGAGTACCCAACTAGCAGTGGAGTGCTCCAGTCAGATGTGACTGGTATCACAAACCCTCTCAGCAAGTCAGCCCTTTACTCTCAAAATGCCAACCTCTGAGCATAGAATTGTGAACAGTTTAACAGAACAAGGTAACCCTCTTGTCTGTTTTGTGGGTTCAAGTCATCTTAGTCCCAAGTTCTGGAGGGATTCAAACTGATAACCTCTTGTTAGCGTACCCAATTATCAGGCTCAGATAGTCTTCAGAGGTGAGATATCTTTGCCTATGGGCATCTAACCAGGTATTTCAAAATGAGCCTTTAGAACTATGCAAGACCTTAGAGAACTTTTATCTGTTTCCCAGTTTGGTATCACAATAAGCACATGCACAGTGTCAACTATAACCATTCTAAGCTCCACTTATATAAAAAGATGTTTCAAGGCACACCAGGCAGTCTCTGTTTTTAAAATATATATCTTTACTTTAAAATAGATAAAATAGGAAAACAGTAAAATACAGAACAAAATATCCCACCACTGCCACCAATCTGTCACAAACCCTCTCATCAGGTCAGCCCTCTACTCCCAAAGTGCCAACCTCTGAGCGTAGTATTGTGAACAGTTTAACAGGCAAGAGGGTTACCTTGTTATGTTAAACTGTTCACAATTCTACGCTCAGAGGTTGGCACTTTGGGAGTAGAGGGCTGACCTGCTGAGAGGGTTTGTGACAACTGGCGTCTAAGTCCCTGGAGAATCGTTAGGTTATGGATGCCAGTGGGACTGACAATGGGTTCTCTTGCTCTTTCTTTAATAGGCAGTTCTTAGCTGTTGCCCTACATTGCCTGGTTGATGCTATAATGTGGCTCTGAGATAGAATAGAGCCTGCTCAGAATTATACTAGATAGACAAGGAGTTAGTGAAAGCCTGCCAAAGGAGGGGTAATTAATAAGCCGTTGCTCTTACCTTATAGGTGTAGTTGTGCTAAATTGTTCAAGAGTTGCATCCTGTGCATGTAGCCTGGTCTGATGCACATGAATAACTGATCAAGAAGAGACAGAGGAGGGGTCTGGCAGGGGCCAGACTTCTTTAGAAGTCACATGTGCATCAAAGCCTATCAGGTGGCTTGGAGACCCACTGAGTAAGGTCTGGAGTGCCTCAGATAATTCTCTCCACAATTACTGTTTGGTAAAGGTAACAACTGTTTGTGGTCCTCAGGGGGTGGTCTTGTCCAGTGTAGGGAGGTGGGTAGGTACTGCATCCCAGAGGGCAGTACTACACACAGCATCTGGCTCATTTATTCTCTCTTAGTGGAAGTACAGTGCCATGCTATTTATTAATTTGGGATGAACCCCTCCTACTACAGGAGAACGAACGAACCCAACCCCCTCAACCAGGTGTGCCCCTTTACAGCCACCAGGCAGGGATGTGAACCCAGTCACTGCAACAACCAGGAGTCGCATAGTTAAGCTATTAATCAGCTATGGTACTCTACCCAAATTGGCTTAAATTTAATTATTTAATGTATTGTCAGCCTGATCAGTAGGTTGCCCATGGTCCAGTGTATCTGTGTGTTTGGGGGGGGAGTGTCCAATTAACGCAGATGTACAAACAAGGTTTAGTAAAACAGATATTGACTGTTTGTTTCAGGATATCATGGGGAAAAATTGACCTCTTTGGATGAATTATTGACATTCAGTAGTCACAATGACCTCTGCTTTCAGCCTCAGGCAATCTGGAAAGGAACATTTGTGCATTCTTCTCAAAGTACAACCTTCGTTGCTGTTTTTCAGGAGAAACTTATTTTTCTGCTACATCAAAAGCAGGCCACACCACATCCAAAACCAAACAACAAATGTCCTGTGGTACCAGCTATCATATTCAGGAAGTCATGCATTGGAAAATATACTTTAAAATAAAATGTAATTGCAATTGTTTTTTTATCTGCAGGCACAGAGCTCTATCAAAATTCATGTACACTGGCTGGCTGCTGGCTCTGCTTCCCATGTGCAGTGTATTTAAGAGGAACTTTTGGAGCACTATTTATTAAAAACAAACAAGTCAGGCGCTCACAACCTCCAAGTGAACACCAAGTACCAAACATTAAAAGCTACATTGTCACTTTATTAAAAGTGCCAATCATACAATGCAGACATAAAAACTGCCCACCTGATGCTTTTTGGACCAGCTGGTCCTTTATCAGCTGGTCTGAAATGCATCAGGTGGGCAGTTTTTATGTCTGCATTGTGTGATTGTTACTTTTAAAAACACAACGTAGCTATTAATGCTTGGTGCTCGGTGTTCACTTATTCGAAGTGGTGAGTGCCCGACTAGTTTGCTTTAATAGTCATTGATCTGTCAAGGAGCACCACCAGTCCCATGAGAACCTTTTTTGTTTTCAGTGGAGCACTATTTACCAGATAAATAGATCCAGACATTGAGGTGCGTAGGCACAATTCTGAGGCCTAACTCATCAAATATCCAGACGAAATGCCATTTCTTTGGAGATTGACCTAAACCAGGGTTTCTCAAATGGTGAGGCCAGCTTCCTTGGGGCAGCCCTAACTCGTGCCAGGGGAGGCTCAAGCAAGTCTGAAAAAGTAGTATATTTGAATGATGAGTTTCAGATATTTTGTGTGAAGTGATGAGGCATCGTGAAAAAGGATAATAGATGAATTTATGGTTTTTTTTTTACATTTCAGTGTTCAGCATCGGTACACTGAGCAAAGGCTCATTTTTAGGTGTATCTGGGGATGGGTAGGGAGTGAATATAATTCAAAAGGTAACTGCAAGACACTCAAGCAATACAAAATGAACACCAGTGCAACAATGAGCAAATAATGAGAGGTAACAATTGACCAATTAGACTGATGGCACAACAGCCCAAGTACAGGGATTAAGCAGGGAGGAACTAGGAGCAAGAGCAGGAAAGAGCAAAAGGATCCCTGAGAATTTGTTTAAGAACAGAGTGAGAGAGGGAGATGCAAAGGTGGTAGGAAGGTTATTCCAGATAAAGGGGAAACAGAAAGAAAATGCAGTCTGACCCATGAAGGTATTGCAAAAAGAGGAAACAATGGTTCACGAGTCAAAATAGTAGACCTAGTAGGCTGGTCTGGGGAGGAGGGTAACAAGAGGGATTACAATAAGCTGAATAAAATGATAGTTTACTCAAAGGAGTTTCACTGTATTCCTGTTGTACTGTGCAAAGTTTACTATTTTTCAGCAGGGAGTTCTAAGATCATTTCAATATCTGGGGGGAGGCTCAAGATTTTTTCCATGGCTTGGGGGAGGCTCACTATGACAAAGTATAAGATCTAATGGCCCAAACAGTGCCTGACCTGTTTTTTCAGCCTAATATAAGTGGAAATTATCCAGCAAACTTTGCATACACTCAGGTACTTTGCTAATTATGATTGAACGTTATGAGATGCTGACAACCACAAACTGTCCCTCGTCCATGACTTCTGACATTTCACGTCGTAAGGTACTAAAGTTAACCCATGGGCCATCACATTCCAAATGGCAGCCATGCGGTTAGGAACCAAAATGAGGAATCAAAAAGACTATCCAACCAAACAATGCAAATTGCTTGTATACAGAGCTTGTCCAATGAGAAACTGACAAGTACCACTGTTGCACCAATGAGGGCCCCATTTATTCTCTAAGTGACTTTGTTTCTATAAGAATTGGGTCTAAACGACAAATCATTTCATTGTATACCATCTTTACTTCTGCAATGATCTAAGTTACCTGACCTCGAATATATCACAGAGGCACCAGCTGATATATGCTTTCTGATTTTAGAACTTTTGCTTATATGACTTTTGCAAGAAGACTTTGTTTCAGAGGTTACTTCTCCAGATCTTGCCAAGAGAGAAGCCACCCAAAGCTTTTTACCAACTTACTAACTTTGTTTGATTGAGCTTTGTACAAAAACAGAAAGAAAGGTGACAAAGACAAATAATTACACAGTACCAGAAGAAGAGAACACTATTTATCAGGAATCAGTGAAAATCTTCCCAACTCAGGATAGAACAAGAAGGGAAAGAGACCTAACAAATCCTGTTCATTGTCCAACACAAGTTCGTCTGAGTATATTTAAAAAAACTCTCATATAATTCTAATATAATGCAGCATTTGTGAGAATCAGTGTTCCATATATGTAGAGTGACAGAATCACTACAGTACAAATTGCATAAGTCAGATACTGAGAGCTAGTGTAACCCCCTTGTTCCCAGGGATTACTAGAATCCCAGTTAGAACCAGTGGCAGGCAGGGAAAGGCAGCTAGTGAAATGCCAGTTAAATGGATTTTACATTGTCAAGCTCTAGTGTCAGTCTCAGCTGAGCTAGAGGGTGATGTAATCTTAGAACTGTCACAGCAGCATAAGCCACACTAGCTACAGCTGGAGGAGATAGCTTTAGAATGTTCAATTAGAGTGAGTCAGTCTGTAGAGTGGAGTTCCAGAAGGAGGCTGCAGCTGCTAGACAACTCCTAATTTTTAGCTCTGACAGAGAGCTACCATTGTGTTTTGGGAAGTTTGTTCTCACCCTAGAAGAAGAACAAAGAAGACAGTGATTGAAGTGGTGGAAACCTTGCAAGTGGGTTAACCTTTGACCCCATCCCAGGAGGGATGGGGGCGATCTTCAGGGTTCAGGGGCAATCCCCTCACCCAGTCTGCCTAGTGAAGCTGCCTGTGACAACTTCAGAAACCATGAGTACTTTTGTGTTCAGCCCAGGAGGGACATCTGCATTCCTTGGTGAATTTTCTTTGACAAAGGGACCCTGTCACCTAGACTGTGTCTGTTTTTAAAAAGTGTCTGCCTACAATGGAGTCTAGAGAGACTGTCCAAGTACAGAACTTTTAGTCATGTAGTATGTTAAGTGTGAAAAACATTTCAAGATAGCATCTACAAGTTTTCTGTGAGGGTGTTATTAACCAGATGAATGGCCGAGTATAAACTTGGAAGCAGAAGGCGGGAGACCCCCCATCTGGAGTAACCAGTTTACCTCTCTGGGTTCAGTTTGGGCACCAGTTCAATTTTCAGTCAGTGCATTTGGCCAGTGCCTGATGGAAATAGTTACCCAGATGTGGGTTGGATTTTCTGTGACCCTAGATGTGCTCTATTGTGGTCGTGTGTGTCACTAGTATTCCTCATGAAATATGGGAATATGTCCTAGTACTGGCCATGTGTGCCTAGTCAATGGGAAAGTGTCCTAGTAGTGGCCATGTGTGCCTAGTCAAGAGGAAATGTACCAGTTCTGGCCGTGTGTGCCAATCTCCATTTCAGAACCTGAGAACTTGCTGTGTTGTGTTCTTTATGCCTTTGCTAAATGGGAATTTCAGGGATGTCTGTACCTTAGTAATCTGCAATACCAGTGTGGGTAGCCCTGTGAGGGTCCATCTTTGCTTTGTGATTATTCCTAGTTTGTTACGTGAATAAAAGCCACACTCTAGAATCCCAACCTGATTTGGACAGTATTGTTATTGCTTCTACTGTGTCTGGATTTACTTGGGTGTCCCTGACCAGAAGTGCAAACCTAGAATAATTGTGAGCAAACATTTTCTCCCAGGGACCGAGGTTGCTGGCCATGGTAAATGGTCCCACCAGGTGTGTGCCAGGTAGTTGCCACACTTGGTTGCCTGTCTGTAATAGCAGGCTCAGAAAGAAATGTGTAAATAAACTGTTCTGTAAACCCCCACCCCTCTCTTTTGCCTCTAGACTCTAAGTGTGGTGAGAGGAGCAGCCCTGCTAGTTAAACAAGGGGGGCCATGGGGGGGGTACATGAGGAAAACGTATGGATGCATTTTAGACAGAAATGTTGCATAAAGAAACCGCTTACTTCCTAGAAGGAAGAAGTCTGTGGTTATAACCAAGACATAGAGTGTTGATGTACACAAGACTGTAACCATAAGAAAAGGGTCAGTGAGGGTTAGTCAGACTGGAACTTGTGATTTACATTGTCTCAGAGAGATTCTAGAATTATCAGAACTGTTATGTATGTATTATGTTTGTGTATGACATCAGGAATAAAGCTTCCAATCTGATTTGTACCTAGAAAGGTGACACCAACTCAGTCTGTTCCACACAATAACACTAATGAGAATAATATTGTACTAATCCTTAGTATAAGTATCTATATCATAGTGTGGTTCATGCTAGAATTGCCTTTCAAATAATATCTTACCTATACAGCCACAGAGACATACAAAGATATATAGAGACAAAAATTACTAAACTGCCTAATAGCATTTGTGACTACAGGCAGACTTAATGATCATCACAGAAATGTGGGTTTTGGAAAATATTGACTGGGAGATGATGGTCCCTGGGTACTTATTGTTCAGGAAGGATAGAGGAACAGGTAAAGGGGGAGGATTTGTCCCTTTTGTCAAGGAGGGCAGCAAGGTGACAGAAGATGGGTGCATCAGGGGAAATAATGGGGAGGCTGAGTCAATGTGGGTACATCTCATGGCAGCATCAGGCAAGAAAATACATTTGGGGTGATCTATAGATCCCCAGGGCAAGAGGAGGAAAGGGACAGACAGATCAGGGAAGAAATTGAAAGAGGGATAGCAAAGGAGGAAGTAGTGGTGGTAGGGGATCTGAACCTGCTAGACATTGATTAGGATGTTCCGGTGGCCATGAGGGCCAGAAGTCAGGCCTTGCTGCATGCCTTCCAAGTCTGTCTACTAGTACAGCTAGTTAAGGAACTCACCAGGTAGACAGCAGTCCTTGATGTGATTCTTACCAGCTCAGAGGTGGTGGGAGTTGTGAGGAGGGAGACGCTGGGGAACAATGACCATAACTCTGCTTGGTTTGAGCTGGCCCTCAGGTCCAGCAACCCATGTTGATTTTATAAGGATAGACTTTGATAACCTCAAGGAGCCAGTCAGGAATAGATTATTTCGGGTGGATAATACGAGTGGGGCATAAGAGAGATAGGAGGACAATTAAGGGGGCCATATTCAATGCATCTAAGTTATGCATAACGCCATTCTCCCTTTTCTTATTGGCGCTTGACTCTACCCTTCCTGAGCTGTCTCTTTTTTAATACAAGAACTGCTAATGCTGAGTTTACCAGTACCAACTGTTTAGTGGAACAAGATTGTTAATTTTTCTAGCTTGTTGATTTTTACTGCTTAGAATAGTTAACTGCAGTTTGTAGATGTTACCTGCATAGAGTATGTAGACTGTCTGCATTCTTCTTCCACTAACCAACTATAGACACCAGCATTCTTTTTCCCCTGTCCTACTCTACAGATCCTGTCTGTGTCTAAAGTGGGCTGTAAGGCACCCTAAGGGCTCAACTGCTTGAACTAATTGCTTGATCTTTGTTGCTCTACTGTAGTCCCTGTGTCCAATACTATTTTTCTTCTGAACTATCAGACCACAGTTCTTGTGTGCATCCTCTCTCCCCTCCATGTCCTGTGTTTTTTTGTTTTTTTCCTGGCTTTGCAGCTAGCTACAGTAAGCACCCCTTCCCCCAAGTGTAACAGCTCTTTTGTGTGAAAGTGTTGTTCAGCTGCATTAATAATCTGTCTGCTCTGCCCTGAATGCCATTATCTCCTTGTCTGCTTGGGGCTGAGGTTTCTAGTGCCCATTATCCCTGTTGGCCTTAAATTAACAGACCCTTCTCCATTCCACGGGCATCCTGCCTGGTACGGGTGACTGCCTCCTCCTGCAAGCTGCAGGAGCTGCTCTGAACCCAGCGTCTGTTCTGCGGTGACCCACCTGCCTCTTTACCTACAACCAGGTACACATTTTGAAGAGCAGCCCACAGCTACCAACGGGATTGAACTTGGCACTGTTTGCCTTTCAGGCCATGTGGCTGCACTACTACTGCTCTTGAGCTCTGATTAAGCATAACACCATTTCCCCTTTTCTTATTGGCTCTTGATGCTACCCTTCCTGAGCTGTCTCTTTTTTAATACAAGAACTGCTAATACTGAGTTTACTGGTACCAACTGTTTAGTGGAACAGGACTGTTAATTTTTCTAGCTTTTTTTCCCATTTGCAAATTATACTGCAAAGCCACTAGAGGGCAACAACTCTTGGAGGTTGCATTCCTGTTCCCACTGCTCTCCCTAACACTTCTCATCCTGGGTCCTTCTTACCTAAAGCAAATTACTACACCCTAACAAACCATAGTCCCTCACTCTACCGCTGTGCCATAGAGACCACCACAATTATGGGTATTGGAGTGCCCCCCTTATACCGACACTGGGCCATTGCCTCCTTATTGCCACTTGCTGGGCACCCATTGTCATGCGGTCCACCCAGGCTCCTACTGATCGCTCTTAGTATTCTACTTCTTGGACCCCTCAGCCCTCCTCTCAAGGGCCTTCTTCCCACACCTCCCACCCCCACGAACTATCACCAACTGCCACCCACACTGCCACTGCCTGTCATGCATCCCCAATGCCCTCCCACATATCTCCCTGCAGTCATGTGCCACCATCAACCTCCATGCTGGATAACATCTCTATCCTTTCCAACCCTTATCAGCCTGGCCATCCCATGTACTACCCGCACTATATCTAGGCAGCAGCTATCCTTGACAATAAGGCAACAATCTTTTGCTCTCCTCAGAGTCTTTGCCATACTCCTACTAATTTCAGGAAATGTTCATCCTAACCCTGGGCCCCATCTCGCCCAGCCCTAGCTCTTTGCACCACGTGCTTAGAATAGCTGCAAGGAACATTTGCAGCTTACCCAAAGACGGCAGGTCTCCATTGCTGGATACTGCAACATCAGCCAGATGTGCTAGCCCTCACAGAAACCTGGCTGTCCAGAAAAACACCTGACTCCTTGGTCGCCCTCCCTGGCTTCACCTTTCACAGAGCCAACAGAGTGGGCAAACGTGGTGGGGAGTGTGCTGTGTACATCCGTGACTCCATGATATGCCATGCCCTTCCAACACCTCCACTAGACCATGGTGCCCAAGCCTTATCATTAAAACTTACTCCAGATCCCTCCAGAGCCCCTGTAACTCTTACTGTAAAATATGTCCCCCTGAGAAGTCAAGCTCCTTCTATACAATCCATTGCTAACTACATCTCCGGCTTCCCCCCCAAAACGGAAAAACATCATAGTTGGAGACTTTAATGTGAACTGGCTTGCCAGTTTGGCTTCCCATGCCAAGGACACCTTTGCTGTGCGGGACCTGACCCAGCTGGTCAGCCAACCTACCAGGGTGAACCCCACTAATGGCTCTAGCACCCTGATCGACCTTCTTCTCACCAACCATCCCCAAAGAATCTCTGACCTGGTGGTCATTCCAGACTCCCTAAGCGATCACTTACCCATCCTCTTTTCCTGGTCGTGTCTTCAGCAGAAACCCAAACCAAACTATATTGCCTGGTGTCATCTCCGACCCAGAGGCCTCACAAAACTAAGAAAATACTTAACTCTATGGGTTTGGTCCCCCCATCTCCCGGGCCCCTACTATAGATGAAGCCCTTGATTATTTCACCCGTTCTTTTAATAAAGCATGTGACATCTATGCCCCACTAGCAAAAGTGCAATCCAAGAAACATAATGCTCCCTGGATCACACCTGCACTGCTCCAACAGCTAAAGCACAGAGATGATTTGTGGTGTAAAGCAGTCGCATCCAGCATGCAGGCGGACAGGCAAGCCTATAAAGTGGCTTGTAACAGATGCACTTGGGCCATAAAACATGCCAAATTGGGCTACTACAAAATTACCCTTGCCTCCTCCGGGGGGAATGCTCTGTTGTTCTGGGACAATATCAAGGAACTCAATGGCAAATCCCGGCTCCCCCCCTCCCCTACTAACTGTCAACAATGTCCCTACCACTGACCCACTGGCCATCGCCAACTGACTCAACTCATCATTCTCTGACCTTAGTGCAGTACTCCCAAATAACTTCTTCAACCTCACTCCTGCAACCCCGCCACCTGACATCCAGCATCCCCCCTTCCATCTCAGGGTGATCTCTACAAATGAGGTAAGGCCTTATCTCATTAAAGCACTCAGTGGCTCTTGCTATTGCAAAGATTCTTTTGATATGAGAATCCTACATCTGGTACTAGATACAGTCCTCTCCCCACTGACTGACCTCACTAACCACTCCCTAAGTCTGGGGAAGTTCCTGTCAGCCTGGAAGACTGCCACAGTCACCCAATACTGAAGAGTGGTGACAGCACCTCCCCCAATAACTACCGCCCCATATCCATTCTCCCACCACTTTTGATGAAAGCCCTCGAAAAAATTATAGCTGCCCAACTCACTGACTGCCTGCTTGCTCATAACCTACTTTGCAGGGAGCAGCATGGCTTCAGATCTGGGCACAATACAACTAAGGCTCTCACTGAGTTCTATATTTTTATTCACTCTGCCCTGGACAGAAAACACCTAGTTGGAGCTGTCTTCATTGACTTGTCAAAGGCCTTTGATATAGTCTCCCACCACTTACTCTTAAGCGCACTCCACCACATAGGTCTATGCCAAGGACCAGTCTCCTGGTTTACCAGTTACCTCACAGCTAGATCACAATGTGTCAAAACAAACAACACCCCCTCAACCACCCTGCCAGTCTGCTCTGGGGTTCCCCAGGGCTCCATCCTTGGCCCTCTATTATTCGGCATCTACCTAAACACCTTGCCCAATTCCTGCTCTGGCAACCTACTACTCTATGCGGACGACGCGGTTCTTTTTGCCTCACACCCAGATCCCACAGTATTGCAGTCCTCCCTCCAACACGCATTTAACCAGATCGAAAACTGGTTCATAGGCCTATTGTATCAGCACAAGGATTGCCTACCTCTGGAAGCCCTTAATCTGGTTGTCACCTCCTCAGTCCTCTCCCTAGTCGATTATGGGCTCACTATCTACTCAGCTGCTGACCACACAGCCCTTAACAAATTCCACCTGGCCATAAACAAAGTGTGCAGACTCCTCTCCGGGGCAGACAAGCGTGCCCGTACTTCTACCCTATATGCCCTGACAGATCTGCTCACCCTGGATGAAAGGCTATTTTATCAAACATGTCTCCTCACAAAGAAAATACACCTGGGGCTTATCCCCTTGGGGGTTTCTGCCTCTCTCCTATCCTCCCACACCTCAGTGAACACCCGCACTGCCAACTGACAGGTGTGGTCCATCCCGAGGGTTAGAACCTCCTTAGCTCAAAGGTCATTCCCACACAGGGCCTCAGTCTGGTAGAACGAACTCCCTTCCAATGTCTCCTCCATCTCCAAATTAGGACCTTTCAAGTCAGCCCTCAGAGAGCACATTCTCACTTCACGGCGCTGCCAATGTACCAGCTAGTGCCGGGTCATCTATCTATCATCTTATGGGACCACCCCGCCACTGAACTCCTACCGATAGGGCTACCAAACATTACCTATTAACAATGTCTCCTTTGGCTGCACTCACAAGATATTTGTCTAATTCTCTACTTTGCTGTAAATATCAAACCTGTTACTCCCTCCCTCTATCAACAAACTTATTGTTCTCTTGAAAACTGTAAAATACAGCTCTCGGTAACATGTTCAATGCAATGTATAACTGTTCTTGATTCTGCAATACTGTATAACTGAAAAAACTGTAATCTTTAGCTGCCATTCTATGTCTATATGTATTAAGTGTTTGTATTTGTTTTTTCTGATGTGGAGCCTTTGTAAATGAGTCCCTGACTCAAAGGTTGTAATCCTAAAGTCTGTTAAATAAATAAAATAAAATTAAGCCAAATATCAGTTTGATTGCAAAATAGAAATTTGGGGCTTGTGTATTTATTTACAGAAAATGACACATCAGCACCCCCACTACCCACTCCGTCTCCATGCCAGGGCATGGCTTGCACAAGAAAAAGAGTTTGCCCACTTTGAGCAACTATACAATTGTGAGTCAGCACCATCTGATGTGGCTTTACCAAACTTTTCTGTCAATGTATGCATTGTTTGTTTGAAGCAAGGGAGGGATGCTCTGCTAGTCCCCCATTGCACAGACTGTCGCAAGCAATTCAGATTGAGTAAAGCAGGTGGCACAGTAGTAGCAAAAGCAAGAAACATCTGCTTAGCCCTAATTTGGACATTGTCAGGGGACCCTGCTGGATCAGAACAGCAGCAAGCTGGGTACAGTCAGAGAGACCCCACTGAGTTTTTGGAGAATGTCTGTGCAGATACTTTGCAAGGCCAAGAAGAGATGGAATTTTCTATGCCGCAGAGGGTACATATGGGTGCTGCAGATGCAGGTTCTGTGGATCCTTGGATGGAAGGCCCAAGCCTAAGCCTCGTGGAAGAGTCTGAGGTAGAAGAAGCTTTGTGTTGGGAGGCCAATGCCTCTGGGTGCAGTGAGGAATGGACAGTTTCAGGATTTGGTGCAACTGTCAGCTCCTAGGCAGAGAAGGTAGAACAGGAAGAAGCTGCAATGGCTATGGTGGGACCCAGTGAGTTGCCATTAGCATTGGCTTCAGTGGAGTCTCCTAAGACCAAAATGGAGTAAGGCTCTACAGACGTACCATCAAGTGCAGAAGTGGACTGATTTTACTCTGCATTGTGTGTTCGAAACTGGCTCAGTCAGGAATGGCCACCCCTAAGCCATGCCTGTGGTTTGGAGTTGGTCAAAAGCAGCAAGGAAGAATGGATAATTTGAAGACAATTGTGACAGGGTGACCCCTGTTATAGTGGACACCCCTGGGATATACTGAAACCCCTTCCCTAAGCAGTTTATATGTTTTATATAATGTCCAACATGCTGGTTGGCTGGTAATAAATTAAGTGCTGAAGTGCTTATAAAGCTGTCTGTGCACATTAACCTAAAAACTAACTAGAAACCAGCCAAACCCTGAAATAATATTTAAGTTATATATTGTTTTTTTCTCAGGTCTTTAGTCATAAAACAAAACTAAGAGTACAGTTACAAAATGAGAGAGCAGTTTTAATACAAGAATAACAGAAGTCTGTGTCTGCTTTTTCTAGATGTTAGCAGACCCTTTCTAAGATATATTTTGCAGCAGATAGCATGAGGTAGTAGGACCCTGCAGGAGCGTTCAGGAGCACAGAATGTTCTCACCTCGGCTCTGACCATTTCCAATGTTGTAAAAAAATGAAAAAAAAGAATTGCATGTTCTGTGCTGTGCTCCAGGTGCCAACTGAACTGTTCTCTATGGGGCAACAGTGACCCATACAGGCTAATTTTATGTTATGTCTGCTGTCAATCAAAATGCAGTGGAACTTCTTCTAACTTCTAGTGAGCTTATAAAAAGCCCTACCTCAGTGCTGAGGTAGGATAGATAGGGTGGTCAGTTGGATACTGACTGAGGAAGATGGAAGACCTCCTGGTAGTGTGCACTTTTACACTGTTTGAGTCATGCTAAGCTGAAGAGAAGTCTTAGACACTGTTGAAGCTAAGCAGTCATCTGACTTACCATTTTGCTTCCTGTATATTTTACTTGATAAAAATAAAACGACAAACGCATTTGTGCATTTTTTATGCACCTGACTTGTGATCTGCCTGAAATTGTGTTATCCTAAACCCACACTCAGTGACAATGAGCTATGACCAAATATGGACAGACATACCCTTTCTTCCCTCGAAGAATCTGGGAGGAAATAGAGGAGAACAGGCATGCCTGGCTGTGGGAGGAAGCGTGTGCCAACCTGCATCTGAAAGTAAATACATTTGTAAGAATAAAAGTATGCAATGAGAAACTTCAGTTTTGGAAGCATGGCAGAACGTTGCTAATTGATTCAATGCAAACTGTGGACAAGGCTGGCCAAGAGACATTTTACAATGTTCCTGTGGTTTGTCCTGATGGAGAGACCATTTATGCCCCACACTCTGAGTGGTACTACCCATGAATGATGCCACTCATCAGTGAATGTGCCTGCATGCCAAGTTGAATGCAGCAATGCCAGCTCAGCCATCTGCCACCAATGAGGCAGCAACCAAGGGAGGAGGTGCCTTTCTTCTGATGTTCCAGGTTCATCAGCAACAGCATCCAGGCTTGTCAGCCCAGCAGTAGAAGATTTCCCACCTGGGACCAGTAGGAGGCCGTGGAAGCATCTGATCAGAAGATTTTGTCTGTCCAGTAGCAGAAGATCAGCAGGCCACAGGTCCAAAAAGGTGATGCTGACATCCATCTGTTGTCTAGAAACTGGTAAGATGCATTTTGCATTTTAATTTGACTGTTTTGCCTACAGTTGAAGATGTCCTAGGAACTTTGATTCACCAATAGACACTCTTAAACTGGGCTGCAGTGCTAGCAGGCCTTGTGCATGTCCAAGAATTGTGTTTCTGCAGGCTTCAGCCTAGGAGAGACTCTATGTATAGTGCCTTGGCACTCTGGACTTTCTCCTTAGTACATCGAACTTGTAGGACTTCCATTCCCCAAAATGTTTTGTAAATGTTTTTTTTTTTTTTCTATTTTTGTACTTTTGTAGAAAAACCCTTTTAAATGCTTTTTAGGATTGTGTAGTATCTACAATGGGAGGATTTGGTCACTGTGTGGTTTACAGGTTGTGTTTGTTTGCAGAATGTGTTTTTGCAATGTTTTCTTTTGCAGGTGTTCCTGAAAGAAGACAAGAAGAGTATTTTGGGGACTCATCAGAGTCCTTTTGTTTAAAGTTGCTAGGGTTTGTGTAACTGTGCAGTACAATGCTAACCATTTTTGCATTTGGTGCATTTGCGCACCAAACACTTTGGGGGCAATAACGGGAAATGAGAGGTCTGTCACTGCCACCCAATGTAACGGGTGCTTTACTGGGCGCATCCCAAAGCCACCAATCAATGGGGAAGATGCTGATGACAGCAGCTTCAAAGAGAGCCAAGGAGTTAAAAGAAACCTGCCACTGTAATCGCAAACAGTTTTGTCATTGCAGTGGCAACTCCCCCCTCCCTCGCAACCAGGTAGGCTCCTGCCACTGAGCACTCTGTCCCTGAGCTTTGCTCCACAAGCAACTTGTTTGCTCGGTGTGCCTTTCCTGGTGAAACATTTCAATAAAGAAATGAGAGGATGGCGGTTCCTGCCGCCACCACACACTCCACAGAAAGTCTACATTGGGGTGCACAATCCCCGTGTCAGCATGTATCCCCCCCTCGCTCATTGATGTGACAAACTAGGAGCTCACCCCAGTGTGCCAAAGTAATTGTTTAATTTTTCTCTGACACCAGGATGCCCACTCCCGGTGCTGGATGCGCCCGCTCCCCCCAAAATCCCTCTGTAATATTTGCTGACATCGGGATGCCCAATCCACATGGTGGCACCCCCACACACACACACACACACACACACTCTATTGTGGCACACTGGGAGCTCAGTGTGCCTAAATGTATTTTATTTTATTTTTTTGCTGACATTGGGGTGCCCAAACCCGTGTTGGCATGCCCCCTCCAATGTGGCACACTGGGAGCTCACCCCAGTGTGCCTAAATTTATTTTTTTACCTGTAAAATAAAGAAAACAGTCCCCAGAAGTCTTTTTTTCTTTTTCCCCCTGTAAAAAAGATAACGGCCCACCATTGTCTCCCTAGTCCCCCTCCCCCATCCTCACCCTCCCACTGAGCACCCACCTCCCCGCACCCCCCTCACCCCATGCTTACCTCCAGAGGTCAGGAGCAGCAATTCTCTGCAGAGTGGGACACATCTGCACTCTTTGAAAGCAACCAGCAAACTGAAGATTTCAAGGTAGGCTGTATAATGGGGGTCAATGGTGGGGGGTTTAACTTAGGTTGATATCTCAGCCATTTTTAGGAATTTTGGCCCCAAATTTTCAACATGGGGTTCTTGGGACCCCACTTCATGAACACTGGCACTGTCATTTCATTTCTTGGTCCCAAAAGGTGATTTTGCAGTCACTGCGCGGAATCACCTTTCGGGACTGATTAACAAAATGACAGTGTCACTCTTCATGAGGGGAGGTCCCAAAAAGCCCATCTTGCAAATTTGGTGAAAACATTCCAAAACATTACTGTGTTACCAGCGTGCATTGCGCAGTTTCTATCCACGCCTGTAACTTCACCAATTTTTAATATTTTTACTGAAGATTTTCAACATTGCCTTTTTTCCACACCTCCTTATGAACAGTATAGCTGTCATTTTTCACATCCTGCCCAAAATGTGTTTTCACACCTGTGGCTCAGAATGGGGCGGTCACTGTGGGAAATCAACTTTCGGGACACAGTAACAAAATAACAGTTCCACTGTTCATGAAGAGAGGTCTAAAAATGGCCATGTCGAAAATCTGGTGAAAAATTTCCAAAAAAATGATTGCATTACAGGCGTGCATTGTAGTTTCTTCGCACGCTTGTAACTTCACCAATTTTTCATACTTTCACTCCAGATTTTCAACATTGCCATTTTTTGACACCTCCTCATGAACAGTGAAGCTGTCATTTTTTCACATCCTGCCTGAAATGTGTTTTTGCACCTGTGGCACTGAACAATGTGGTTGCTGTGCAAAATCACCTTTTGGGACTGAGTAATGAAATGATAGTGCCACTGTTCATGAGGTGGGGTCCCAAAAAGCCCATGTTGAACATTTGGAGCAAAAGTACTAACAAATGCCTGGGGCAATAGGGTTTCAAACTGTAATTCCCCCCACCCTGTAGAGGCTGACAGGCATCAGGTGTGTGCCTTGGGGTCATCGGCCTTAATGCTCATGACATTCCACCCCACCCCCACCCTGCAGCCAGTGGCAGGCATCGAGGTGTGCATTGGGGTCTTCAGTCCTAATGTTCACCCCATTCTCCAATGTTGCACCCATCTCAGCTTATTTCCTTATGGAATGGGGTGAGCATAATGGCCAAAGACCCCAAGGCACACTGTGATGCCTGTCGGTGTTTGCAGGGTGAGGTGAGGTGGAATGGCATGAGTGTTACAAATGATGACCCAAAGACACCCCCCAATGCCTGTCAGTCTCTGCAGGGTGGGGGTGGAGGTTGGCATTAGGATTGGAAACTCTAATGCCTCAGTGAGGAAGTAAATCATGGAGGGGCAGTGCACGTCACCTACCTTGATTTCAGGAAAGACTTCAACACTGACCAACAGAGAAGGCTGATAACAAGATGGGTAGTCTAACACAGGGCACAACACATTCAAGTACCTCAAGAACATAAACAAGGTGCAGGAGCAGACATCTCCCAAAGCATCAAGCATTTGGGATTGACAACTACTTGTTCTGCTTTGCAGGTGTAGAGCTTTTGTTGTTCTTAGATTTAGGTACGGTACTGGCAAATGCATGTTTCTAAAGTGGGCTATAGTTTTTGATGTAAAATATTTTTTGGGTATGGGCACCCGGTAGGTAGCATAGATCAGATAGCTTTTCCCTAGAGGGCTGGGGGGAAGGCAGGTTGGTGGTCCTGAATCTGGATAGGGATCACCCATGCTGTCTGTTAGGACATGCTTCAGGCAGTTTCTTGGAGCCACTGAGACTCCATAGATGGTACAGTAGTAGAATAGGATCTGAAGTTTCTTCAATGGGCCTCTATCCTTTAGTGTTACCTGCCTGTGCCTGGTGCATGGTAGGAGAGGACCTGATCAACCCTCTCCATAGGGAACACAGAGGAAGGATGGCCTGGTACTAGGCTGTACTCTGACTGCAGACAGCCAGTGGTCTGGTTGCAGTGAGTGTAACTACCCAGTTCCCTGGGGTTACTATAATCCCATTAGTACTAGTGTTTTGTAGGCAGATAAGGTAGCTGGTAAGGAGCTCATTTAGGGGCTTCTTACATAATGACATCATTGTTTACTCAGCTACCCTGAGTGGGGAATGATTATGTCATTTAGAACTCTCGCAACTGCATAACCATTTTCTGAGTTAGCTGCTCAGAGAATGTTTAGAATGTTCAGTGAGTCTGAGTTTGGAAGTTAGAGTGGCAGGAACTCTGCCAGTTGGGGCTCTGTGTCAGAGAGCCCTGAGTTTCCCACCCTAGTTTAGATTACATCTCCAGCTCCCTGTGAAGTGGTGGAGACCTTTTTTCAGCAGGATTCCTTGATGTTCGCTCCAGGAGAAGTGAAAGGGACTGCTAGTTCAGTGGATTCAAGGGGCTATCCCCTGTAGGTCCTTGTGTATGTACAGCTCCCTTTGAGAAGCACTTTGTGTGAGATTTCTGACAAGCTACCATGAAAAAGGATGCTTTCTGGTTGTTCCCATGCCTAAAGGAAGGGGAGACAAATCTGTGAGTACAGAATGGAAAAGAGTGTTTTCTGGGTTGTTTCCATGCCTAAAGCAAGGAGCAACTATCTCCTTGTGCTCCAGTTTCACCTCAGTCCCATCTCTCCAACTACACTGATCTCCTCCTCCTCTTCTCACAGCATTGACAATGCCCTCTCGGTTGCTCCTCCTCCAACCCCCTATTGTCTCCTCACCTATCTGGTTCCTCTGTCTCCCAGGTCCCCTTTCTTCCTCTGTCATCCCCCCTTCTCAGTCCCCCCAATCTGCCCCCAGAAAGCTGTCCCCCCCACAACAGTTCCCCCGCTTTTCTTCCTCCCATTTTCTGCCCTGTAGCTCTAGGCTGTGCTCTATATATATATATATATATATATGCAAAAAAACTTCATTAATGTATCAGTTAGGGTTCTTCTACAGTGACAAAAGTGAGGAAATTCGATATTAAGGTTCCCACCCCTTGCACCCACCCACCCTACCCCCACCAGCAGGCATCGGGTTGTGCATTGGGCTCATCAGTCCTAATTCTCACCCCATCCCATGTGTAAACAAGCTGAGGTGGTGCAGTGTAGGAGAATGGGGTGAGAGTTAGAACCAATGACCCCAATGCACACCCCTATGCCCTGCTGGTGGGGTGAGGGTGGGCGTGGGGTGCAATGGGTGGAACCTAATGTCAAATTTCCTCACTTTTGTCACTATAAAGAACCCAAACTAGTCATTATGAGAGTTTAACATAAAATTTCAAACTTTAAGAAAGAATAGAAAAGTATAAAGTTGCACAAGTTGGTGCCCCGCGCTCCCACCACGTGATTTTGTGTGACTATAGTAACAGTAAGTGCAATAGAAATGCAAGCACAAAGGCTTACACACATGGTGAAGCAAATGTAAATGGTAACACAAAGAGTAATAGAAATGCAAGTAGAAAGTGACACAAAATCAAACAGTTACATAAATAGAGACATCAAACAGAAGTGCATACAGAACACAACTGGTAACACACGCATTCACAGAACAACAATTGTAAATGCAAATGATAACAGTAACAGCAAGAATAACGCCAAAATAAATAGAAACGCAAGCGCGTCCGAAAACGCAAACCGTAACGCACACACTCATGGAACCACAATTGTAAATGCAAATGGTTATGGTAATAGCAACAACAAAGCCAACCGAAACAGAAGTACAAGCACATACAAAAGCATGGCCCATGCTGCTGGGCATGCCCGGTACCGTGTCGCAAATGCAAATGGTAGCAGTATGTAACAATAATGTGAAACAAAATGGAAACATAAGTGCAAATGAAAACGCAAACTGTAACACACACAGTGGCGTAGACGGGAACGGTGATGCGAACGGTGACAGAAGCGCAACTGGAAATGCTAACTGACACAGTAACGAAAGGGCACACCCTTCTTTTCCCCAAAAACTGCATTGAAAAAACACATTGAAAACAAAGAATGTATGCATTATAATTGACTTCGGAGCAGAAAATTACGACTTTGAATACTAAATTGCTTATATCTCAAGAACCGTACGACGTAGGAAAAAAATTAAAATTTTACATGAATTATTACTTTCCTGGCTAGTTTTGTGCTTAGCCCTCATATGGGGGGGCTATGCATGTTTTTGACGAAAAGTCCGTATCTTGCACCGTTTCCGAGATACGGGCCCCAAAAGATGCAACGGACGCTATAATGTTATTCTATGGCAAAAAGCGTCAACGTCGGAGTGCTGTCACTTGCCGCCCTGTAATATTATTTCACCAAACCACCAAAAGGCACATCTGTGGGATGTTGGCCTTCTTCCCTCCAAATTTCAGCCCAAACGACCAAACCGTTATTTTGCAGCAGTGCGTCAAAAAATCCCTGTAATGCGGCAATCGCCGTAATGTTATCCTATGGGAAAAAAGTCAACTTTGTAGTGCCATAACTTTGCCACCCTGTACTATTTCTTGACCAAGCCACCAAAAGCCACATCTGTGGGATATTGCCTTTCTTCCTTCCAATTTTCAAGTCAAAAGACCAAACCGTTCCCAAGATATTCAATATGAAAGATTACTAAAATTTCCCTATCTATTCCATTATAAAAAATCTGGCCATCTTGTCCTTCCCTCACGATCAAAGATGGTGATCAAAGAATCTCACGATCAAAGAATTTGCAGGCTCACGCTCAAAGAATTTGCAGGCTCACAAACAAAGTTTTAAAAACCTTATAAATCAAAAAATTGAAGGAATTGCGGTAAACCACCACCATGGTTCGGCAGAACGAAGCCCCCTGAGTAAAACTCACCCTCATTTGACTTCCTACGACACCCCTGGGCTGAGAAAATTGATTTTTTAATTGGGCCATCTTGTCCCTCGCTCACAATGCACTATCGCGATCAAAGAATCTCGCGATCAAAGAATTTGCAGGCTCGCGATCAAAGAATTTGCAGGGTCACGATCAAATAATTTAAACTCTTCAAATTCACAAAATGTATAGAATCGCAGTAAATCATCACCATGGTTCATCAGAACGAAGCCCCCTGAGTAAAACCCACCCTCATTTGACTTCCTACGACACCCCTGGGCTGAGAAAATTGATTTTTTCATCTGGCCATCTGATCGCCGCTCGTGATGCATGATCGCGATCAAAGAATCTCGCGGTCAAAGTATTTGCATGCTTGCGATCAAAGAAATTGCTCTTTCCGTGAATAAAGGCGAGGGACAAGATGTGAATTTCTAAATACATTTGTGTAGCCAAGGGGTGCCCTAGACTGTTAAATAAAGGTGGGTTTTGCTCAGGGGGCTTCGTTGTGCCCCATCTGCATACCCAAAATAATGTAGTACCTATCCCTGGTAGTCTAGTGGCCCCCCCCATCACAATAACATAGTAACATCCCTGGTAGTCTAGTGGCTCCCCAATAAAATATATTAACTATGTAGTGCCCTGGTAGTCTAGTGCCCCCCACCCCCTTTATTTTTCCACATCCCTGGTAGTCTAGTGGCCCCGAGCTGTATTGTTTTATTATAAATAAATTTTATATCCCTGGTAGTCTAGCAGCCCCCAGCATAACATAATAAATAATGATTTATATTATACCTGGTAGTCTAGTGGCCCCCACCCATCCATCCCAGCCCACCTAGCACACACCACCCTTCGCCAGCTGGCGACTGGCACAACCCTCCTCTCACATCCACGACCAGCTGCCGACTGTCTGCGTATGAGGTAATGCAAAGAGGTGCTCAGAAATATTTTCAGAGCGTCTCTTTGCATTACCGCTCGACATGGTCTTTCATGTCTGCTCGTTAGTCAGCCCCCATACTGGGTGCCGACTTTGCTGTCCCCCACCCCCTTGGGTTTCTCTATCAGCAGTACAAGATATTTCCCTTGTATTGGACTTCCTCATCTCAACTCTCCCACATACCTGTCCCAGCCCTTCTTGAGCCCTTCTAAAGTCTCTGCCTCCACCAGTCCCCTGGGCAGCACATTCCATGGTTTCACCACCCTCTCAGTGAAGTAGCACCTCCTCCTCTCCCCCTGAGTCTCCCCCCTCTAGCTTCCACCCGTGCCCTCTAGTTGCCCCCCTTTCCTTTGGAACACCCCAGCTGAACCTCCCCTATTCTGGAAGCTGGCTGCTGCTAGTCCCCAATGCAGCAAAGTTCAAACAGCTCCCTTCTTGTCTAACTTTTGCATCCATGGGGGTACCTTTCGTATGGGGCTTTAGCGCAAGCTGCCATAAAGTGGGAAAACTGTCACAACTACACTAGCCCTTCTGGAATAGGAATCAGTTGTGTCCAAGGGCTTTGACGCAGCTGTGACAAACTTTGTAGTGGACACAGGGCTCAGCACAAGACCTGTGCCCACCTTCTAAAATCGGGCCCATGTGTCCCCATTGCTTTGCCTACTTTCAGATTTGTGAATCCCTTCAAGACTTTCTCCTCTGAAAACAGACTAGTGTCCACCTCCCTCCCTCCAATGTCACTGTTACATTTTTGTGGCTTCTCCCCGTCTCTTTCCACTGTGAGCACTGAACAAAAGTATTTGCTCAGGGTGTCTTCCTTTTCCTATTTTTCCTCTGCACAGTTCATCCCCCACTTCCCTTTGTAACCTTACAATCCAACCCCTGGTCTTTCTTTTTTCACTTACATACCTAAAAAATGTCTTGTCCCCTTTTGTTACTGCCTTGGCTATTCTCTCGTCAGGTTGCACCTTTGCACTCCTTACTGCTCCCCCTGCTTCCCCGATACACCCCTCTATCCTCCTCCTCCCTCTGTGTCTCCTTGTACCTTCTGAATGCTACCCTCTTAGCTTTTACCTTTTCTGACACTTCTTTCAAGAACTATAGCAATCTCTGTTTCCTCTTTATTTTGCTCCCTTGCTTGACGCAGAGGTTTATTGCCTTCACTATGGCACTTTCTAGCTTCCCCTACTGTTCTTCCACCCCACACAGTTCATCTCCCTCTGCCGGGTCATCCCTGAGGCATTCACCCATCTTTTTTAAAATCTGCCCTCTTGAAGTCCAGGACCTTGCCTTTGTGTACTTAAATTCTGCAGCCATCTTTATATTGAGCCACACTGTACAATGACCACTAGTCCCCAGGTGGTCCCCCACCTTGACGTCTGCAACACTGTCCCTGTTTGTGAATACCATGCCCAGTATTGCCCTATCCTGAGCAGTTCACTGACTAGTTACCTGGAGAATGTTCTCTGTAGGGAGTCCAAGATTTCCCTGCTTCTAGCTGAAGCTGCAGCTGGATACCTCTTCCAGGCAGTTGTGCCTCACCAGAGCAGCGTAGGAATTGCATAGAGGTACTGGTTGAGGAATGTGCCTTTGACCCATCATCTTCACCCTCCTAAGCCCACCACAGTCTAGCTGTTCCTCCTCCCCCTAGTATCCTATGAGGCAACGGTGGCAGACTCGGTGGCCCCTGGGTGGAGGAAAAGGTCACCTGAATCCTAGCTAACATGGGCTGGATTCTAGCAACCTCCTTCCTCAACCCAGATAAGTGCATGCAAATGGGGAAGCATCACAGTCTCCAGAAGGTCGCTCTGAAAACTGTCACCCACACAGCCACTGCACTGCACCATTCTCAACTTCTGTTATCCTTATGTTGCCCGGAAATATTTTTGCACCCTTACCCCTGATAGAGTGTTTCTATTTTTCCCTCTTTTGTTCGTCTCTGTTTGTGTTCCACTGTGCCTTGTTTAAATCTCATACTCCTACATTAGATAGGATGTTGCTCCTATTCCCAGTTTCAGCCTACTTCTGATCTTTTGCACTTCCCAGTAGTGACTGTTACACAGTAGTGAACATGTGCCTTACCTTAGTCAACCAGCAGAGTCCCCTGCTTCCTTGTTTCCTCCTGCCAATGCCTAAGATGCCAGTTATCTGTTCCACTCCTTTACTGTTCCACTCATTTGCTTGGACATGAACATGCTGGACACATTAGAGTGGAAGTATTTTGATAGCACTGTTTTAAGAAGGCACTAAGCCTCTGTCAGCTCCACCCCTCACTCACACACCTGATTCATAGGATTTCCTGGGCCTGATTCTAAAAAGCATGGCACAACTCACGGACATATGCGAGTTGCACCATGTGGTGCTACACCAAGGACCCTGCACCATATTCCAGGACAAGCAGGATCCCCAGCACCTATGCCTGTGACTTGTGGCAGCTGCAGGCTAGCACCAAAGGAATGGCACACTGGACTTGGGTGCCGCAAGTCGTGGCATACATTCTACTGCCCTCCAGAGCCCCCCTGCCCCAAAACACAATGGCAAGCACCTGGGGGCATTGGGTTGGCACATGCGCTTGGGGGGCAGTGATGTCAACGGACCCCAGGGGTCCCCGAACTTCAGGGGTTGGGGGAATGATGGGGCAGGGGGGCATGGGCAGCATATCACTGTAATTTCCATGGCATTACATGGGGAGGCATCTGTCGCTGTGCCAGGACGGATGCCCCTTAGACCACCTCCTAGCTGGTCTAACCCCGCTATGCCATTCCCCATTCTGAAATGGCGTAAGTGGGTTACGGCAGCTGCCCTTCTGGAATAGGGTGCAGTTGCTGCCATAATCCACCCTTGCACCATGCCGCTGTGGGTTGCGGGCATAGTGGGTGGCATAGCCCACCTTTGGCACAACCCGCATACAGCATGGCGCAAGCCGCGACTTGGAATCGCAACTTGCATTATGCCTGGTGCAAGGTGCAATTTGTGCCATCGGGTTTAGTGTAAATCACCTTGCGCCAGGTGTAATGCCTTTGGAATCTGGCCCCCTGAATCTATTCAGCCCAATATTAATCTCCTGAGGTAGTTTCCCCCACACCACCAGTTACAGTTTAAAACCCAAGTTTCAGAGTGCCCCAAACACTGCCTACAAAGTTTCAAAGTGTCCCAAACACTGCCTGCAGATCTTTTCTTTTCTCCCCACTTACCCTGCTACTTTCAATGTGAAGAGAAATATAAATAAATATCAATATACCTTCCTCTAACGTAATGCTAGGTGCTTTCTCTCCTCTCTTCTTTGCTTTAGCTGCTGCACTCTTGGTTTACGCCCGCTATAACACGCCAATAGATTATTACTCAAATGCTGGAGAACAGTTGAGGTACCCACCCTTGTGAATGGGAGGACAATTTGTACAGACTTCCAGGGTATGAGTGGCTTTTGTACCTCACGTAGGATAAAAGAACCCTATTTGAGAATATATAGGGATCCTACCTTGTTCTAAACAGCTCAGGTGGTGGAATCAGGGAGGGGGGAAAGATTGGAGGATCCCCTAAAAAACTGAAAGAGCCCAGGACATAAATCAGAGCCATATTAGGAAGCATATTTTCCCTTTCCTCATGTCAGCCAGCTCTAACTTGAGAAGAAAGCCTCGATGGGCCCAGCTACTCACCGTACACCAGCACTTTATGATAAAGTTCTGTTTACTGATGTTATTTATTTAAATTTTTTACCTCTTTTATTAACTGTTGGTTATGGCTTTTGATGTGAGGTTGGTATACTGCAGTGGTTGTTAACAGCTGTGTCATTAGCAATGCAGAATAGCTGGTGGAAGCTGCAGCAGGGGCATTTAGCTTTGTCTGAGAAACCTATTTGCGACATACAGGTATTTGAGTAAATCTCTATTCTTTGCTTTAGCCTATAATCCAAGGCGCAATTACACTGTGTCAGCTCTGACCAGGTTGGGAGATTGGTTTTGATGAATTTATTGAAAGCTATATACTTAATGAAAAAACTCAATAAAATATAAATTTAAATAAAAAAAAAATGAGTGACCATCTCGTTGTGTACTACTAGTTGGCCTATGGCTGACCCAACCAGATCTGAACCACCTGCCTACAACTGCCCACACAACCCTATGCTCATTGCCCCAACCCAGGACCAACCCTGCCCTGCCTCAAGTGGGTGATGCTGACCTCCTGGACCCTGCCTTTCTCCTGAGAAGGAGGAGGCAGAAGTGTGAGAGGCAGACTAATAGTCTGCCTCTCACACTTCTGCCTCCTCCTTCTCACAGACCTGTGATGATGAGACCTCCTCTAGACCTTTCCAGACCCCACCGATGACTAACAAATGACTTTGAGTTTTCCCAGTTCAGACCCAGGCCAGTAATCAGTAGTGTTGTCTCCTTGTCTGCTGCGAGGCCCATGCTTCCCTCCAGTAAGCTGCTCAGCTGCCCTCAAGCTGCTGAGTCCTAGTCCTTGTGGTAATTTGCTTGTTGTGACTGCATGGGTGAAGGATGACATCTGGACCGTGACTACCACCAGGTCCATGCTGCACTGCCCTCAAACAAAGACTTTTGTCGAAGTAATGGGGTTTTGATCTAGAGCAACAGGAGCCCCTGTTAAGTTTGCATTTTATGGCAATAAATTACTCTTGCAAATAGTTTCTGCATTTGCAGTTGCCTCTATTGAAAAATATGAACTTAACTGAAGTGCTCAGTTTTTCCTGCATCTGTTTCCTCTACTTGTCTTCCGAGTTAGCCACTCTGTGCTGAGCACACAGTTCATTCAGTCTGTGCATACTCAGTCCTGCAAGCCTAACTGTGATGGTGCTCCCTTCTCTTGTGGGGGAGGAAGACTGGAGGAGATAACGTAATCTGTGATAGCATCGCCACTCTTTCATGGATGTGTGTGTGTGTGTGGGGGGGAGTGATGGGAGGAGATGCTGCTAACTGGTCTTTGTGGTGGTGAGGCTAGAAGGAGATACTGCTGGCTGCAGAGATGCAGATGCTTTAAAAGCGTGGACTGAGTTCTTCAGAAACAGGGCCATGTTTACAGTGTTTCCTTCTACAGAGGGGGACATTGGAGGAGCAACCAACCGTGTCTTGTTTTTTTTGTGTGTGTGTTTTGTGTCCCCAATATGATGATTAGATGTGTAGTTGCTACCTGCATGTTACTACTGCAGTTACTCTGATGAGACAGAAAGTTGTTCCTATGCGGTAATTGCACTAGTAACAGAGTACAATGCTTCTTCTGGACTCCAATGACTCCTTAACAGTAACCCCAAGAAGTCTGTCCTGATTACATCAAACAGCCTTAACAACAGGTGTCATTCAATGAATGTATGCCTGTGATCGGGTGAAGGGGGAAACTCCACAGGTTCACCAGGGACCTTATTAATTCATATGCCCGTGATTGGGCGGAGGGGGGAGAATCCACTGGTCCACCAGGGACCTGTTTAATTCACAAGCCCATGATTGGGCAATGGAGAGCATTCCCCTGGACCACCAGGGATAGTATATTACTCATGCCTGCGATCAGGCGAATGGGAGCGGGGACCACCATGGGTCTGCAGGGTGTCGGTCCCCGATGGCTGCAGCCTGGCAGGACACCAGGCGCAAGTCACCGGGGATCGGCACACCACATGCAGATGGGGCTATAATGACATGCAAATGGCCCCATTTGAGCCTTGCATGTATAATGGCCTCATTTGCATGCCCAGTGCTGAATATCGCAGTTGATGCACCCAGCACAACTGCACTTGTGCTGGCGCATCCTCCTGCCCCCTTGTGCCACTTGCGCTGGCACAGTGCCACTGCGCCGTGCACAGTGCTTGCACCCTCAGTGCCATATTTAATGGTGCTGAGCCATGACGCAGTACCGTTGAATATCGCCTGGTCCCTGCCCTGGTGCAACCCAGTTGCGCTCACCCAGGCTTGCGCCCCTGCCCAGCACAGTCTCAATATCCAGGCCATTATCTTTTATTGCTGCTCCAACCCAGGCATGCACAACATGAAAATCAACAACCCCTTGATATGAAGCAACAGAAATTAGTTAGTACAAGGAAAGAAGCAAGCAAGAGACTGAGTAAGTGGGTAGACAAGCATGAGTATGGTAAGTCAAATCACATTTAAAAAAGTCTTACTATTATAATTCATTTTTTACAAATGCGTCTGCACAGTTGACAATTTTTGTAAAACAGTAATAACGATGGGAGTTATTCCATATGTGTCCAAAGGTGCCACGTGTGCAGGTGGAGGGATTTGTGGCCTGGATGCACCAGTCTGCCTGCTCCTGAGTCAGAAGATCATGGCAGAGAGGCAGAGGTACTGGAGGTTCCATTGATAGCTGTTGAAGCAGATGGAACCAAATCTTTTGAGGCCAAAAAGGGGCTATTAGAATCATGTGAGACCCTTCCACCTGTAGCTTCAGAAGAACCCTCTGAAGCACTGGAAAGGGAAGAAAGGTTTACAAGAACCTCCTTGTCCAGCACAGAGACAGTGCATCTCATCAGAAAACACCATGCCCGGGAATGAGCCAGCAACAATTGGATAGTTTTGCATTGGATGGGGAGATGAAGAGGTCTATCTCTGGCCAACCCCACAGGTCAAATAAGCTTTCAACCACCTCTTGATTTAGCTCCCACTCATGAGTCCTGATAGTGGTGTGGCTGAGCCTGTCTGCCAGAATGTTGCTGATGCCCGGCACATGGACAGCAGTCCAGCAGAGGTCATGCTGGACTGCCCAATACCACACTCTTGCCTCCCGGCATAGAGGGTACGAGTGAGTGACTCCCATTTTTTCAGGCACCAGACCACAGACATATTGTTGGTCTGAATCATGAGTGTCACTGAACATAGAAGAGGGTGGAAGGCCTGGAGGGCATATAGTACTGCCCTCATTTCTAACACATTGATGTGTAGAGATGCTTCCAGTTGAGACCATGATCCCTGAGTCTGATTGTCTCCTAGGTGGGCTCCTCAGCCTTGACATGAAGTATCCATTATAAAGGTCATGGTAGGCACAGGGGGTTGAAATAGGAACCCCGTGCAGAGATTGGACAACTCTTGCCACCAAAGAAGATCCTTCTTCATGTACCCAGACACTAGGACTCTGTGGTCCAGGTTGTCCAGCTGCTGATCCCATTGGACACGAAGAGTCCATTAGGTCACCCTCATATGCAGTCTGACTAGAGGAACTGTAGGGATCACAGCTGCCATCATCCTGAGAAGATGGAGGATCTACCAGGCTATAGTCCAGCTTGAGTTGGCCACTAATCTGGCTTGTTCCTGCATGGTCTCCACTATGTCCAGTGGGAGGAAGGCCCTGCCCTGGACCGTATCCAGCACCACCACAAATGAACTGCAGGCACTGGAAGGGGAGAGGTGGGACCTAGGATAGCTGACTGTTATTCCAAGTCTGGAAAAGAGTTCCAGGGTGAAGGACAGTGACTCCCTCAGATTGCTCTGTGATGGGGCCAATAGAAGCCAATCATCCAGATACAGGCACAGTTATATCCCTCTGAGGCATAAGGCTGCAGTCACCACTGCTAGACATGTGGTAAAAACCTGAAGTGCTGAGGATAGGCCAAAAAGGAGAACCTTGAACTGGTAATGTTCCCCCCGGAAGGCAAACTGCAGAAAGTGGCAGTGAGCCTGGAAGACAGGGATGTGCAGATAAGCATTCTGCATGTCCAGCACACAAAGCCAATGGCTCTTGTGGAGCAGAGGTGGAAGTTCCTGGATGGTGAGCATACAGAACTTCTTGGACTCAATGTACAGGTTGAGCATGCTGAGGTTCAAGATGAATCTTAGGTCATCCTTTTTTTGGGGCACTAGGCACTAGGAAGAAATGAAAGTAGTACCCTTCCTATTTGTGCTGGAGCCATGGGCTCTATGGCTGACTTTTGCAGAAGAGCCTGTATCTCATCCCCATCAGAAACAGGTGCCTTGGAGAATAATGGGAGAGGCCTGGGGGGTTGTCTGGAGACCTGTCTAGGAACTCTATGGTGTGACCTCTTGTTATTAACTGAAGAACTCAGGAGTCTTTGGTTATGTCCTGTGACCCCAGAAGGTGGAGGGCAAATCTTCTCCCCCCCCACTGGTTCTCCTAGAGGATTTGTAGGAGGCAGGAGGACCCCCTACAAGTCAGGAGGCCAAGGTGAGGGAGTCATTAGCTCCTCTGGTGGCCTTCTGGGACTTAGCAGAGGAAGTAAGGGTTCCTGATGCTGGATACCAGCATTTGGCCTGGCCTTTGGCAGGGGCCTCTTTGGTCTGGCATCCCTGTTGCTAAAGAAAAGACTGTTTGCCTTTGTAACCCGATCGGTACATAAAGCAGACACTGCGGATGGATTTACCTTGGTCCTACATTTCAGAGATAATATCCTTCCATAGCATCACCTCCGAGTAGCACAGATCCCCTGAAAGGGGCATCCAGTATGGAGTTCTGGATGTCTTATGCCAGGCTAGCAATTCTGAGCTATGAATGTCACCTAATGCAGACAGCAGTGACTGTGGAGCGAGCAGCTGAGTCTACTGTGTCATAAGTGGACTGGAGGGCATGATGACAGAAGATTTTAGCCATTCTCATGGTCTTGACAATCTCGGCCTGAAGCTCCTGGTCCTGGATAGCTTCCATCTTTGATGAGTGAGGCCAGGGAAGATTTCTGATAAGAAACCATATAAGCCACATAATTAAGGGACCTGAGGATGCAAGTAGAGGAGGAATGGATTTTGTGACTGAAATTGTACAGCTGCTTACACTCATCAGGAGGAGACATGCTCAAATGTTAGGCTTAGAGGACCAATTGTGGGCTAGTGCAATAACAACTGAGTGTATTAGGATGGCCAGTAATGTGTGTGACCCCATCTGTGGGGTGGTACATCCTGTCTGAATTTTTTGAGTCAGCTGGAATGGAGGAAAGCTGTTGCCAGACAGTGGATGTCCGGTTTTCATGGGGCCCTGTCCAAGGCAGTATGAGCATAGGAGCTGTGTCAGTCATATCTAGATGCTCCACAAGCATTTTCTGTTTTGGATCCTGTTCCTGGATAGCCCAGCCACAGGCATTTTGTATAGTTATGAGGAATTCTGCAAAGAAAGGGTCCTCTGGAGGGGACTTCGGGGAATCCTTAGGCTGAGGATCTATAGGTGTATGCATACCAGTGCTGGAGGACAAGTCAGAGTCCAAAGAGTGCCTGCTGGGAGTCTGAACCCTTTTTAGAGGTGTGTTCTGGGTTTTATTCCTGACCTGGTATCTAGAGGAGCCTTCTCCAGAAAGGTAGGAATATACAGGAAAGGCTTATCTTGGGGGTCAGAAAGGAGGCAGGAGTAGAGGCAGCCACTGGTTTCTTATGGGTGATCTCTAAGGCTCATTGAGTCCTCTCCTCCTAAATCAGGGTCTGAAATACTGCCTGGATATCAGCCTGAGGCTGCTGTGGAGGCAGAGCCTGAGGCTGTGGAGAAGGTGGTGGAGGAGGAGGCTGGTATAATAGTTAGCCCGGTGTCTGATATTGAGGGTATCCATGAGCCTGATAGGAGTAGGGAAAGCCAGAAAGAGCATACCCTTGATTAGACATAGCCTGGCGTCTGGTACCCTGGACATAATGGGGTTGATGACCAGGGGTTGGATACCCCAGCAAAGGGTACATTGGGTATTGTGGGGGCCAATAACCTAGAACATTACCCATAGGTCCAGCTGGAGGTGAAGCTGAAGGCCCAGCAGGAGGTGGGACCAAAGGCCTGGCAGGAGGTCCAGAAAGACCAGGCATCAGCCCTGTAGGGACATTCAAAGGGGCTGGGACTGGATCAGGCACAGGAATGTCTGGCACTGGAAGATTTTGTGCCTGGGGGTCTGATAGAAGGCTGTTCAGCAGTTGAGGAATGGCTGGAGTGCCAGATGTACCCTGACCCGGTGAAGGGTCATATGGTGAAGGGACACTTGGTGTCAGGGTGTGAGTAGAACCTGGCAGAAGACCCACTGTCATCTGGGGAGAAGGAGTCCAAGATGGTGGAACCTGGTTGTTCAAGGGGGCTTGGGCTGAGGAGGTCCCGATGGAAGGTTTCCGGACTAATTAACAACAGGCCCATTGGACGAATCAGGAAGAGACTGACCCGGCAAAGGAGGAAGAACCTCCAGATTAGTGCCCACCTCCGGCAGGCATGCTCAGAGGGTCTGGTTGTGTCATTGGGAGTGAGGAACCTTCAAAGACTGTTGCATGTCCAGCAGCTGGCTCAACTCAGTGTCAGGATGTCAGGGATATACTGCAAGAGTCCCAGTTGTGTGGTTCCCAGAAGGACCAGAGAGTGACTTATCAGCCGAAGCTGTGCAGACGTCAGAAGAGCTAATGTCCGACTTATCGGCCTGGGCCATGCAGACAACAGTGGAACTGGAGTCCAGTTTACCGGCTGTGACCATGCACTCCTCAGTGGAGCTGGGGAGTGACTTATTGAGCTGGCTGCTGGTGATAGACCCTGAAGAAGATATGGGCCTAAGGAGCACAATAGGGGTTCCATCGACCAAGAAGAGACCTGACTGCACCATGAGTAAAGCGGGGGGGAGGCCCTGGTCTGATCCGCCGGAGCGGTAGGAGACTGGCAATAGGGATACTTACCGAAGTGGAGGCCTATCTGGTGTCAGTGGTGCCCCGATGGTCACACCAAGTGGATGGAGACCTATCCTGGTGTCAGTGCCCCTCTTTGTCCTTTTTTTTTCTTTTTGGTTCTGGCATTGGAGAAGATCTTTCCCACAGATTCTGCAGCTCCTTTTCTATCAAAGCTAGGCACTTCTCCAGCAAGTGGGCTTCACACTTTTGCTGATGCCCAATCCATGTGGCCTGTTTGAAGGATTGGCAAGGTGCACAATCCTTGGCCCAGTGTTTGGGGCCATGGCAGAGCACACAGCGGGAATGCTCATCAGCATGCAGGATCTCAGTATTGCAGGACTTGCACATCTTCTTTCTGACACATCACCCAACTGTTAATGTTCCTGAACTGTACCTCCACCTATATCTCATGCTGTAAATTTGTCACTGTTAGTTATTTGCTTCCCCTTTCTTCTGTTTATCCCTCAAGATCTCTGTATAAGACCTGTTTATGTTAGACTTCATTATACCTTATTTTACTATGTAATAGTTTGACCTGGTGTTCTGCTCTCTTTTTATGCTAAACTGGATCTTTGTTTTAAATGGCCATGTTTGCTCACATGCCTTTCAGTATAAAATAAAGACTGACTGATTAAAAACTGGACTGACAGACCTGAATCACAGCAGATCTGTAAAACTCTAAACTGGCCATACTGGGGGCAACTTGCACAAATACTGCTGGTCCGGACACTCTGGCAGCACTGTTCAGTCTGACTTTTTCATATCTGGTCTGCTCCTGGAAGTCTATTTTTCAACTCTTCCTTGGCATGGTTAAAAATGGAACCATCTGAACCAGACCAGATCATCTGGAGTGAGGGGATCAGCAATATTTGCACAAGCTGTGCCCAGTCCAGATTTTACAGCTCTAGTTTGGGTCTGGTGATCTGGGTTTTACCCATACCCCACATCATGTGGCGTGTGATATACTATATGGATGGATGCAGAGTCTAACCCATTGAAGATTGAAGTTTCAGAAAACCATTATGCTAAAAATACCAAGGCTCACTCCTTCACCCCCCAGTCACAATTAATCCTCTACCAAAGTCATGCTTAAATACTGGTGCCTCTACATACACACCACTAAACTTTTCATGACAACATGCCTCTTCTGCTGCTATGAGCTCCCCCATCCATGAAGTCCCATTCTAGCAGCCCCCCCCCACCAGGTAATTTTCAAGGGAGCAGTTCTTTACACCATATTAGCTAAATTACTGCTAGACTCCTTATTTTTAACCATTTTGTTGAGAAATTTTTGTTTTAGTATATCCATGATCAGGAAAAATGAATTTGCAAAATAAACCAAAATCCCCATTTATCAGTTCATTGAATCACGGTACAGCATGTCATGAACTTATCAGATTCTATGTGTAACCTACAGTATGTTGAACAAAAATTAGACACACAAATGCCTATCTATTTGCAAGTGAAGCAAATGTGGTTACTATCATTTAGTTGTAAACACCTATAGCCACAAATTACAGGTTAAGAACATTCAGTAGAATATAAACAGTAGCCCAGAACTGCCTGCCTGAGAATGAAGCCGGTATAATATTTGGAAAAATGCAACACTGGGACTCGTGCTATGCAATGTCCTGCAAAGTAGCACACTGACTGCTTTTAGGATGGTGGTGTCAAATGACTTAATGAGGTGTTGTGTTCATAGGGGCAGAGCTTATTTGTTATGCAGAAAGTTCCAGGAAGTGTTTAACCCATTCTACTTCCAATAGCTTTCTATGATGTCTGTACTATCCATTGGTAATCTGACAGAGAATGACTGCCAGAAGATAATGAGTTAACTTTCTGTGGGCTCAATTAACTCCTCAAGCCAGAGGAAAAATAGTGCTCTAAAGCTTCCTATACACACACAGGCAGTGTAGTAATGAGGCTTCAGCAGAGGAATCTATTTTCAACACTCTATCATGTTGTTTGGTAGCAAAGATGACATCAGCCCTTTTATGAATGCAATACTCCTGTTGGGCTACACCCACAGCTGTAAAAATGAAAACAGCAGTGCTTCTAAGACTGAACCTTGGTGTACCCCAGATAAAACAATAACCATACTGGAAGTTTCAGAATCATAATTGGCTAAGACATGCCTGTCTGTTAAATATAGGGCGAATGTACCACAGGTAGACCTGCAAATATTAGGGACAAGGGACAAGAACTGGGGGCTTAGATTTATTGTCAGGAAGTGCAAGGTACTACACCTATAGGTCAGGAATTGGTGTCACTTACATACCCTGTGTGGTGCAACAGTGGACAGCACAACATACAAACATATGAAACTTCCAGCACATACAGGCCATATGGTCTATCTAGCCTGCTTGAGTGTGCAGCTAGCAAATCCCTTATACTGTAGCTGCCCCTCCTTCCTCTCCCCCCATGGTGATCCTCCCCCCTCACCTTGTCCTATCCCATTTTAAAACTGCCCACCGACTTACAAGATACCACCTCCTCAGGGAGCTCATTCCACAAAGAAACCACCCTTTCTGTGAAAAAGTGACTCCTCATTTCTCTCCTGAATCTGCCCCTTCCAGCCTCAGACCATGCCCCTTGTGTCCCTCCCCTGCCTCAGTTTAAAAAATCCCTCAGTTCCTGTCTTGATTATTCTGTTCATATATTTAAATGTCTCAATCATATCCCCCTATCCTTCCTGTCCTCCAGAGAGTACATGTTGAGCTCCCTCAACCTTCCCTCATAGGGTCTGTCTTCCAATCCCTGGATCATCTTTGTTGCTCTGCACTGGACCCTCTCTAGTAATCTAACATCTTTCTTTAAGTATGGGTGCCAGAACTGCACACAGTACTCTAGGTGGAGCCTCACCAATGAACTGTACAGAGGCAGGATCACCTCCCTCCTCCTGGAGGTGATTCCTCTTGCACTACACCCCAGCATCTTGTTGGCCTCCACTGATGCTTTCCTGCATTGTGCTGAGTGGTTCATTTGTGCTGTTATTATCATGCCCATATCTTTCTCCCCTTCTGTTGTGTCTATCTGTACCCCTCCCAGCTGGTAGCACCTCCTTGGGTTCCTAGCTCCTAAGTGCATGATTTTGCACTTCTTAGCATTGAATCCCAGTTGCATGTGACTGACCAGTTCTCAGGTTTAGCCAGATCATCCTGCAGCCCCTGCCACCCTGCTGCATCATCCACCACCGCGTTGACCTTCGTGTTATCTGCAAAAAGACTAATCTTGTTCACAGTGCCATGTGAGATGTCTGTGATGAAAATGCCAAACAACACCGGGCCTTGTACCTATCCCTGCAGTACCGTGCTTGTTACAGCCCTTGGAGATGAGAGTTCCCCTCTCACCACTACCCTCTGTTGTCTCCCTTGAAGCCAGTTCTTGATCCAGTTTACCATGTTTGTCTCTTCTCACTGGTCTCCCAGCTTGCTAGTCAGCCTCCCATGTGGCACCAAATTGAATGCCTTGCTGAAATCCAGATACAGGACATCCACCACATGGCCCTTGTCAAGTGCCCTAGTCACCCAGTCATAAAAGTCAACCAAGTTGGTCTGGCATGATTCTACCAGAGACAAACCCATGTTGCTTCACGTTCTGGAGTCCATTCTCTTCAAGAAAGGTTAACAGCCTCTCGCCTCTCTTTAAGGATTATCTCCATTAACTTTCCCACAATGGATACTAAGCTTACTGTCCTATAGTTGCCCAGTTCATCCTTAAGTCCATTTTTATGGTGGGGCACCACGTGTGCCATCCTCCATTCCTAGGGTATATATCCAGTTCCCAGAGGTATTGAACAAGTCTGCCAATGGCTCTGCCAGGACCTCTGCCAATTCCTTCAGTACCCGGGGGTGTATGCCATCTGGTCCTGGTGCCTTATCCACCCTCAGTGCCCTCAAACCTTCCATTACCCTGTCTGCTGTGATTTCCCCATCCATCACCCCCTCCTCCCCATGCCCACTCTCTCTACCCTCTTTGGCAGTGACCCATCCTTCTCTTTAGTAAATACAGAACAGAAGTATTCATTTAATGCTTCTGCCTGCTCTTCCCCTTTCTCTGCCCACCCACCATCCTTTCTGATCCTTACTATTTGATCTTTGCAGATCCTTCTCTCCCTTATGTACCTGAAGAAGTCCTTTTCCCCAACCTTGATGCCATGTGCCAGCCTAAGCTCCCTGGAAGCCTTGGCTGCTCTGACTGCTCTGGTCACCTCTCTCAATTTCTTCAGGTACAGCTCTCTGTCTTCCCCTGAATGGTTCTCTTAAATCTCCTGAAGGCTACCCCTTTTTGCCCTCATTTTTTTCCCACTTCCCTGCTGAACTAACTTGGTTTCTTGGCCCTAGCCTTTTTGCTTTGTGCCTTGGTACAGGATCTAGTGGCATCTGTGAACCCTAGCTTGATAACCTCCCATTTCTGGATGGCATCCATGTGTGGGTGGAGTCTGGCTAGGTGTCTGGCCACTATTTCCTCCATCCTCCCAAAGTCAGCTCACCTGAAGTAAAACACCCTGGTCCCTTTTCCCACAGCTTCCCTGCCCATGCAAAGTGAGAGCTACACCATGTGGTGGTCTCTCCCTGCCAGTGGATCTTCCACTCTCAGCTCCCTGACAAACTCTCCATTCGATAGCACGAGGTCCAGAGTGTTACCCAACCTGGTTGGTTCATTGACCAACTGTATCAGGAAGCTGTCCTAGAAAGCCTCAAGGAGGACCTGCTCCCTTTTACTCGAGGTAGCTAGGGTGCTCCAATCCACCCCTGGCAGATTGAAGTCCCCCACAATCACGGTGCTGCCCTTCACATTGACCATCCGTATCTGCTGTGCAAGTTCTTCGTCCAAGTCCTCTGCCTGCGATGGTGGCCTATACACCACCCCCATCCTAATTGTCATATTTGTAGAATCCTGGAATTGCATCCACAATGCCTCAGTTCTACCCTCCTCCCCTTCCTCCCTGATCCCCCTAGACCACTCCTTCACATAGATCACTACCCCAACCGCCTTTCCTTTTTCCCTATCCCTGCAGTATAGCCTTTACCCTGGGATCACCCAGTCCCAGTTCTGGTATTTGGTGACCCATGTTTCAGTGATGGCAGCTATGTCCACCTCCCTCTCTGCCATGATAGCCTGCAACTTGTCCATTTTGTTCCCTATGCTCCTTGCATTCAAGGAGACACTCCTCCAATTGTGCCCTTCCATCCCTCCCCTGCTGAACCCTCTTATTCTCAACCCCATAAGAACAGTCTCTTGTTCCCTGCCTACTAGTATGGAAAGTAAGCCTGTTTAGCACCGTGATCTGGAGATCTTTTTTGAGTTCTACCCACTTGTCTCCCCCGGTTCCTAGTTTAAATACACTTGGTTGCTATATATTCCTCCAGTCCCTGTTTTAATACCCTCGATCCCTCCTGGCTCAAGTGTAACCTGTGCCTGGCATACAGGGTGCTGCTATTCCAAGTTCCACCCCATCCCCCCACTAGCCCTTACCCTTTGGTCTGACAACCAAGGATAAGGCCTAATGAGAGATTGTGAGTAGTAAGCAAAAGCGAGGCAGGCAATATGCTTCCACAGCCAAGAGGCCAAACAAAATGGTGGGACTGATTGGGGGGGAGGAGTAAGGAACAGGACAAAGAAAAAAATCCTTGTGCTGTACATGACCTTGGTGCAGTGTTAAGATCCATACTGTTGCTACTATATATCTTTGGCTATAGCAGTCATAACTGGGTTGTTCCGAAAAGAACTGCCAGATATTTACAGCATTGGGAATGGGTTATTGCTGATGGAAAGAGGTGACATTTTCTAATGGAGTGAAAAATCATAGCTCCACATCATGATTTTTCCTGATCTTTTTTAGTTATTCAGCTGAACGTGTCCTGAGGCCGAGCTAGTAGCTGCCTTCATAGCTGATGCCAATGTCACTTCAATGTTTATAATCTTTCAATGGTATACAGTCAGAAGAGATCAAGTCACAAGTGGGGTACCTCAAGGATCAGTCCTGGGGCCAGTCCTCTTTAATATCTTCATCAGTGACATTGACGATGGACTGAAGGGTAAGGTTTGTCTGTTTGCAGATGACACCAAGATCTGCAACAGAGTAGATAATCCACGTGGGGTGGGCAGAATGAGAAAAGATCTGGATAAACTGGCAAAATGGTCGGAAGAGTGGCAACTGGGGTTAAAGCAAAGAAGTGCAAGATCATGCACATAGGGAAGAGAAACCCTGAAGCCACTTATAGGTTGGGAGGGGAGTTGCTGGCAGTCACAAGGAAGAAAGAGACTTGGGCATCATCATCACAGATTATCTGAAATCATCCAAGCAGACCACTAAAGCTATAGGTAGGGGTAGAGGGATGTTGGGGTGTATTAGTAGGGGTATTACAAGTCGTACGAGGGAGGTAATACTCCCTCTTTATAAGACACTGATTAGGCCCCATCTGGAGTACGGCATGCAGTACAGGGGCCGCACCTGTACAAGGACATTAACAAAATGGAAGCAGTCCAGAGAAGGGCAACCAAAATGGTGCAGGTACTGCATCTGAAAACATATGAGGACAGATTAACGGAGCTCAATATGTATATCCTAGAGCAAAGGAGGGAGAGAGATGATATGATTGAAATATTCAAACTTCTTAAGGGAAGAGTCTAATATGTTTCAATATAAGAAAAATAGCAGGACAAGATGACACAGCATAAGATTAGAGAGAGGCCGATGAAGGAGTAATGTGAGGAAGTTCTTTTTCATAGACAGGGTGGTGGATGCATGGAACAGCCTACCTCAGGAAGTGGTGGCTATGAATACAGTGCAGGGCTTCAAACTGGCATGGGATAGGCATAAGGGAGTAATACAGATGAGTATGGCTAGATAGGCCATTGACAGTGTAAAGGTGTATGGCACATTCATAAGGTAGAAAAAATGGGCAGACTGGATGGGCCTTGCAGGCCTTATCTGCTATCAACTTCTATGTTTCTGTGTTCAGCTGGAAGATGGTGCTTGAATATTTAGCAGCCCATACACTCCCTCCCTGAGAGCCAAGTGCTTCACTTCTAGGATCTACTTGGCCCACAACTTGCTCCAATGTGGGATTCTGGGGTTCCAGTGTGTGAAACATACTTGACAGCTCAACATTTGGCCACTGCATTGCTGGGTCAGCCTGGTCCATGCCAAGTTAAAGGACTGTCTACCTGCTTTATAAAAGGCAAAAATTGTTATTAGGGAAAGGAGATTAAAGGATGTGTACAATAAAAAGAATTGTATATTTCAGTTGTTTTCTTATTCCTTCAGAAAGAAGCTCTGTTTCGGTTTCGCTGGAGACGAAAGAAAAAGACAAGTATCTTGAGTGTTTGGTTCATGGCTTCCACCCCAGCTACATCAATGTGACATGGCTGAGAGATGGGAAGGAACAGTTCTATGGAGTGACATCCTCTGGGATTTTACCACTGAAGGACGGGACCTTTCATATAAGAAAATATCTTCCTATAGGAGACAGTGTGGGAGGATCCTATGCCTGTCAGGTAGAGCACGAGTCTTTGGTGGAAGCAATTTTAGTACACTGGGGTGAGTTTCATTCACAGACACTTTTCTTTCTTACAGTATGTAAAATGGAAGCTCTATATTTTCTCAAAATATATGAAACCAATCACTGATGCCTCTTTATTTCCAGATCCTGTAAGGAAAACAAGTTTCCTAGAGAAGATATTAGGAATACCAGTCTTGATTATAGGAGTATGTTTTCCCATATTTGGGTATATCTACAAAAGGAAATTTCCAAAACGTAAGTGTTCTATTCTAGCACTCTTTCCTTGAAGTCTTTTTGTGCCAAAGTCTCCCCCAGTGCCATGCTTCCCACCTCATGTTAGGCAGTCTCACCCATCTGCACCAGTCGTGAGGTTTGGCAAAGGGAGATGTGCAGCTTGTCTATATAACTGATGCTGGTTATGTTGGCTGGATATGATGGCTGACTGACAGAATGATGATAGAAATCAACGAGAACCATGTCCAGAGAGGACCCAAAAGTAAGAGGGGAATGGGGGGACTTCTGATAGCCCAGCTGGTCTCCACAGGCTCACAAAATAGCATAGTGCCATGTGACAGATGCTATGCCATGCTGCAACTCTGTTGGAGTTGCTGACCAGCATGTTAGCGTGCACAAACTCTGTACACACTAGCAACTGTTTTCTATTGCGGCAAAGTCACTGATGGACTCATCTCACCTCTGACTATATACAATGTGAATAGCAAAAAATGACTGGTGTCACTGCAGGGCAGCCCAGATTACAATTTAGAACAGGGCCCCATGTTGTTTTATTTTTACTGGTAGCAATAAAAACTGTTTAATAATAGAAATATTTCTCAAATACAGCATTTGGGTTGTGCCAATGTGTTTTTTTTTCACTGTTGCTCCTCTCCTGATCTCTTAAGCCAAAAATAAGAATTCTGAACAGAGGTAGCATTCACAAGATTTTTTTTAATTTGTTCACCAGGTTGCTCCATGAGCATTACATGCCCATTTTCATGGGTTGCACATTTCACATTCAAAGATCATTTTTGTAATAACATACCACAAAAATGAAAGTAGCATATCTTTAAAGGATTTTTGAGGTTCTAAAAAGCTCTTTCCGGAAAGGCTTAAGGGTGTCAGAAAATTCCTGGCAGGTTTAATTTTTAAAGGATAATTTAAAGAAAACAAACTGTAATTTAATTAAAAGAGATGATGATGATGCAAAATCATTACATTTTAAGGCCATAAAAAGGTCTCAAGTTGTTTAAAAATTTTCTTTAGCTAAACACATTTTGAAACTCTATACATTTCACATCCTTTCTAGTCATATAGGCGTGCCTGTGTGCAGCTTAGAGATAGGTGGCCCCACACAATTTCAGATCTTTTGCTGCAGTGACCACTTTGTGCAACTGTTCAACTGTGCTCTCCCTTATTTATTGCATTTATGTAAATTGATAACTGGGTAAGTACACTGGTCTCAGGGACAATTTTCAGGTATGACCCGGGCCATCTAGATGGCACATACAGCACAATTCAGGAAAATAAGAGATATAGGAGCAAATATTATAAAAAGGTACAGGAAAGGATAAAAAATAAACATGGTATTTCAAGACTGGACAAAAATAAAAACACATTATTCACATGAGCAGGTTAAAGCACATAACAGAAAAATAACTGCATACAATTAGCAAGGTATTCTGAGTATCGAGATGCAACAGAGGGACCATTAAAGGAGCTTAGGTGACAGAGATCATGGGTTACAGTTACAATATGTGTTCAAAACTAGGGCATTTTTGTAGTTTATCTTGAAAATATGGGGTGACCCTGAGGAGTGAAGCACATCTGGGAGTGAGTTCCAGAGCTTAGGAGCAGTTGCTGCATATTATGGGGTAATATACTGTTAAAATAAGCATTGTGACTGCTCAGGGAAAGCAACAGGGGCAGAACAGAAATGTGGGCACCAGCATGCTAATGAGCCCCTAATCTATGCCAGCATCTGCCCATCCAGTCACAAGCCATAATGCCCAATCTCAGTAAAACTGTTCAAAGTAGTCCTACAGGGTGGTCCAGGCTTGCAAACTGGAACTGACAGGAAAGGGGGTAAGGCAATCCACAGTGCCACAGATCAAGAACAATGAGGGACAGAGCTAAGGAGGGGGATCCATTTGATACCTGGAGACCATGGTATTTTCAAGGAGAATGTGGGGGTCCACTATATCATCAGGGAGGACCAGGCAGGAATCAACAGACTCACTTTTTTGACTTTTTAGAAGCTAGCAGAAGGTACGAAATGAGGCGGTGAGGATAATTATGCCAATAACACCACGGGTCTGTACCTGGGTTCAAAGGGAAGATCCCCTCAGCCTTTTACTCTCTTTACCTGTGTAGTTTGTAGGCATGAACAATGATTGCCTCTAGTGCACCTTCCTAATTTCATGAGGATTTAAAAGTAAATTTTTACTTTATATTTATTTTTATTTATTTCAGTACTCAGAAAACTATTTGAGCTCTGAGCTCCTTACATAGGTTCCACATCAGGATATTTCAGTACAACAGATAGATGAAATTATACAAAGGATTGCAGAAATACACAGGTAAACAAACAGGATTATATATCAAACACAATACAGGTCACAGGAAAACAGACAATTTACAGTGCCCAATAGTGAAACCAATCAGTTGTCAGCAAACAAGAGGTTGTTTGGAGCGTTGCTAAGTGCTAAAGAAAAAAGGGGGTTAAGGGGAGGAGCCCAAGTGCAATGTGCAAAAGGAGAGCATAATATCAGTATAGCAGTAGGGATCAAAGGGAGGTGACTAGATTGGAGGCAGAGGGAGAGGGTGCTAAGTGTATGGGGGGAGCAGGAGGGCCTACTCAGATGAGAGAGGGAAGAGTTGAGGGGGCAGGGGATGGAAGTAGTGATGGGGGATGGAAAGGTAGTGCTAGTAATGGCAGGCACATCGAGATTTGTGTATCATAAGGAGCTTCTAGTTCATTTTGAAAGTACCCAGTGTGGGCAGGTGCCTAATGTTCTCCTAGAGCGAGCTGAACCACAGTGGCGCATGGTAAGCAAAGGACCTTTGTCCTTAAGATGTTCAACATTTCGGAGTTAGGAAGGACTGGTGTTCAGAGTTACGGGTGTGCCTTGGATTATTGCTGGGAACCAGAAGTTGTTGGACCCCTGGCGGTGGCTGACCAAGGCAGATCTTTTTGGCCAAAGTGCAGGATTGATATTTTAGTTGGCCATTCAGCGTGAGCTAGTGTGTCCTGGCACAGAGATCACACACGTGAGTCAGTCGGTGCGCCAGCAGGGTTTGTTGAGTGCAGTTTGTTATACACCAGAGAGCAGTGGCTGTAGCAGAACCATATATAGGCAGCTCATAGTCCACCAGGAAATCCACATAACTGTGAACAGCTATGCTGAGGGCTTCAGGGGAGAGGCTATGCTTGTAATGATAAAGTAGCCCTATGCGCTTGTCGATAGCTTTGGCCGTGTTGTCAATGTGGAGAATATAGGAGAGCGAGTTGTCAATAGTGATACCAAGGTATTTAATGTGTTGAACAAGTTCAAGGGAAACCCTGCCACTACTGCATAGTGATAGTGAGTAGTTTTTGTGTTTGTTTAGAGAGCTGGAAAACAGCATGGATTTTGCTTTCTTGTAGTTCATTATCAATTTATGATCTTTGAACCACATCTCTACACTGGTGAGGTTGCTCTGTAGTTGCTGCTCAAGGGCACTGGGGTCTGAGCCATTTGAGAAGATAACTGCATCATCTGCATAAAGGAGGATGTGACCTTGATTGGCTTGGGGGAGGCAATTCAAGAATAAGCTGAATAGGAGTGGACCCAGTATTGACCCCTGTGGAACACATGAGCAGGCAGGTTTGTTGTCTGAGAGGACAGTACCTATCCTGACTTGCTGGGAGCGGCAGTGCAGGTAACTGCAGAACCATGCTACTGCCTCAGGGGCAAGGCCTGAAGGTACAGTACTTAAATCTGGTATGCAAACCTGTTGGACTGTATGTTTCTGTATTGCAAAGGTCATGACCCAACTCACATAAGGCATCCTGGAATTTGATGATGTTTTAGTGCTAAAACCTGCAGTAGTTATACTGCATTAGTCAGTGCTGTTGCTATCCTCTGCAGTCCCTATGTTCTTGTCTTATGCTGGCCAGTTTTCTGAGGTTTAAAGTGTATCTGAGTTAGAAAAAAATGCTTTTAGAGAATATAGGGACTTCACAAGACCAATAGGAAGTGAATGAGAGTTTAACTTCTACTGACTTGTGCAGGTATGCATCATCAACTTCCATGATGCCTTGCATGAGTGCGGTCATGATCTTTGCAATACAGAAACATATGTTTTCACACCAGGGCAAAACAAAGTGAAGCAACCTCATGTATGCTTAAATTAGGATGAAATTGGTGTGTGTGTGTTTGTGTGTGTGTGTGTGTGTGCAAAAGAAGGACTCACTGTTTATGCCTACAAGCTACACAGGTACTGTATACAGAAAACAGGTTGAGGGGACTTCTAGATCTGTCCATTTACATGTAAGTGTCATGTGGCACTGTAGCAGGGGATTCTTCCCTATGGCAACATCATGCAGACTTTGTGTATCTCAGAATTGTGTGATGTCACAATGGGGAGTGGGGGGCTGAGGGACGGGCTGTTGCACTCTGACTTTATGTGCCCCAGAAATGTGTGGTAGCACACTGGGGAACCAGAAACACCCAGACTTTGTGTATCTCAGAACTGTGTGAAGACACAATGGGGAGCCTGTTGCACCCAGACTTTTTTTAAATATAATTTTTATTGGTTTTCTTGATCATACATTGTTATACAGTATTATTAATTTATAACATTTTATTTACATCAGAAACATTCCTCCATAACATCTATTCTACTACCCTATATACCCCATCCACCATAATTATAGCTTCTAATCCAGTTATCAAAAAGTATCATAGTTTATCCGAAAACATTAAAACATATGAATATAGTTAACTTTAGTCTTTTTAAACAACTAATAATGGTGGCATGTTATTCTCAATTTCCCTCCAGTTAGATCCGTACACATCGTCATACTCCTCATCTAAGTCATATATTATTTTTTCAAAGTGCAATGTTTCCCTAAAGATTGACCACCACTTCTGGAAATTAAAGGGTTTTAAGTCTTTTTCTGTCAAATTTTCTAAAATAATTAATTTAAGAACCATTGAGGCTATGGCCATGATTTTATGCTGAGCAGCTTTTAATTTTAATTTATTGTCCCAATTAAAAAGGTACATTTCCTTGGTACAAGGCACATCATTTCCCAACCATATACAGCAGATACACTTTGACTCACCTTTGACCACCAAGATCTCATTTTAGGACACTCCCATGAAAAACATATTAAATTCCCAATTTGTCCACAATTGTGCCAACAAAGATTAGAATATTTTGTGTTAATTTCATTAATTTGAACTGGTGTATAGTAAGCTCTATTAATAATGTTTCTTTGTTTTAATTTGTTCTTAGACAATATGTACAGTTTATCCCCCAGAATCCTTATGTATTCCCATTGGGTATGGTTTAATGTTAGAGCTGCTTCTATGTTCCATTTTTTATTTGTTCCATTCGGTGATTCCCTATGTCTGCTAATGATTTTATCACAAAAATCAACTAATTTTTTGTAGAATCTTTAAAGATTGTTCAAGTTTGTTGATTTAGTGTTTCTGCTAAAATTTGTCCTGGTGTTCCAAAAATATTTTGTATCTTTATAAATTTTCTCTTTAATGTATAATAAAACATTATATTCCATCTCAGTAATTTCAGTAAATCTAATAATTGTTGATATAAAGGAAAGTCATTCTTAATTAACAGACCTTACCATAATATCACATGGTTTTCCAGAAGTGGTTTAAACTCAATCATAGATTCATTATCCCATGTCCTTTTGCCTTGGTTTATTTAAAAAAATAGCCAAGGGATTTCAAATTGAACTGGGCGTTTAATTATTTTCCTAATAGGGTGAAACCATGCAGGTAAAAAACTAATATGACCTCTATACGCTTCCAAATTTAACCATAAATCAAGAATCTTGTACTTTAGATCTACTTCTGAAAAGATAATATCTTGAAATAACTTTTTCTCACTATGATGTAGAAAAGTCCATTGGAATACCTGTGAGACTATATTTGCCACCATATAAGCATATGGTTCTGGACAACCCAATCCTCCTAGCCTTCTGGAAATAATCAAACTCTTCCATGCAATTCGTGGTATTCCTCCTCCATATGAATTTTTTAAAAATCCTTTCTAAATCTTTGAACCAACTTTCTGTTGGGGTTCCTAAAATGTTTTGGATAGTGTATATTAGATATGGCATAGCCATCATCTTGATGGTGTCCACTCATCCCCAAATAGAGAGCAACAGATGTTTCTAATTCTCTAAAAGGGTTGATACTTTTTTCTTTTGCTTTATTGAAATTAATTTTTATATTTTTATCTTGATAAGGTGTTAGTTGAATTCCTACATATTTTATGTGATCCTGAGTTTTGAACTTGTCTTTGTATTTCTCTAACGTATCTTCATGCCTGCTTAGAAATCTTCATAATTACTGACTTACTTTTATTTATATTGTATCCTGACTTTGACAAAATGGGAGAGTGTCTCAGAAAAGCATTAGCAAATGGGCAAGAAGGAGGGGTGGAGGACCCATGGGGAAACATCAGAACTGCCATCACAGAGGCAACAAGCCTTTGTATGAAGAAAATAAATAAATCAAAATGAAGGGAAAAAAATGCTATGGTTCTCAAAAGAGGTAGCGAGGAATGTTAGAGAGAAAAAGATAGCATTCAGGAAGTATAAGGAAACAGAGAAGGAGTAGGACAGAGAAATGTACCAGTTAAAGCAGAAGGAAGCTGGGAAGGCAGTCAGAATAGCAAAGGCCCAAACCAAGGAAAGATAGCCAACTCAGTAAAGAAGGGGGATAAAACCTTTTATAGGTACATTAGGGAGTGAAGAAAGACCAAGGAGGGATAGTGAAGCTTAATAAAGGGAGGGTGGGTGGGCAGAGGGTGACAGTGAAAAAGCAGGGGTACTGAATGAATACTTCTGCTCAGTATTCACAAAAGAAGAGGGGGAGGTACATAATCCAATCAATAGAAGCAGTCTGTATAAGGGGGTCGATACCAGTCCATTCACAGAAGAAAGGGTTCTGAAAGAACTCCTAAAACTGAAGGCGGGCAAAGCAATGGGACCTGATGTGATTCACCATAAAATTCTAAAAGAACTAAGGGGAGAGCTAATGACATTACTGACTATGCTTTTAACAAATCATGGGAGGATGGTGTGGTACCTGAGGACTGGAGGAGGGTGGATGTGATTCCCCTTCACAAAAGTGGGAGCAAAGCAGAGGCAGAAAACTACAGACCTGTTAGTTTGACCTCAATGGTACAGAAAATGATGGAATCACTTCTGAAAGAAAGAATTGTTGAGTACCTAGAGGCTAGCAGGGCACAGGACCCAAGGCAGCATGGATTCACAGTGGGAAGGTCATGTGAGACAAATCTAATAGATTTCTTTGACTGGGTGACCAAAGTAGTAGACTAGGGAGGAGCTGTGGACATGGTCTACCTAGACGTTACCAAGGCATTTATCAGTTCCACATGAAAGATTAATAAACACCTTAGCCTGCCTGGGAGTGGGTCAAATTAGCCAGCCTGGGAGTGAGTCCCAGGGTGATAGCCTGGGTAAAAAATTGGCTGGACAGCAGGACACAGAGGGTAATAGTAAACAGAGTCCACTCCAAAGAAAGGAGAGTTACTAGAGGGGTACCACAAGGTTCAGTACTGGGATAGGTCCTTTTTAATGTCTTCATAAGTGACATTGCAGAGGGACTGGAAGTAAGAGTATGCCTTTTTGCAGATGACACAAAGATCTGCAACAAGGTTGATACACAAGGGGGGGGGTGGAAAGGATGAGAAGGGACCTGGCAAGGTTGAAGGAATGGTCAAAAGTATGGCAGGTTAGATTCAATGCAAAGAAGTGCAAAGTAATGCACCTGGGAAACAAAAATCCTGGGGAAGCATACACAACTGGGGGGGAGGTAGTAACAACATCAAAAATGGAAAGGGACCTGGGGTAGTCATATCAGATGACCTAAAGGTAAGCAAGCAATGTGAGAAGGCAGTAAGGAAGTCTGGGGGATACTGGGATGTATAGGGAGAGGCATCACCAGTAGAAAACAGGTTGTTCTTATCCCTCTGTACAGACAGTTGGTGAGACCCCATCTGGAGCACTGCATGCAGCTCTGGAGACCCCACCTCTGCAAGGACATAGGATGGGGGTGGTCTAGAGGAAGGCAACTAAAATGGTGCAGGGTCCAAGAGGGTAGCATCTTTCAGAAAAAGAGATGTACAAGAATAACGGGGCACAATTTGAAAATAGAAGCGGATGGCACAGGGGCAATGTGAGGAAGTATTTTTTCATGGAGAGGGTGGTGGATGCATAGAATGGCCTTCCTGAGGAGGTTATGGAGTCAAAACAATGGGGGAATTCAAGAATGCATGGGATATACATAAGGCAATTCTGGTGGGTGGGTGGGTAGGAAGAAGTAGACTGTTGGTTAACTAGGCTCTGCACCTTATCCAGTAGGTAGGGAAATGGGCAGACAGGGTGGGCCAAGCAATCCTGATCTGCCATCAAAGTCTATGGTTCTATGTTTCTATCCTGATATGTTAGAATATATCTGTATATTCTGAAGAAATGCATCTAATGACTTATTAATGTTTTTGACTATTAATAAAATGTCGGAAAATACGGGAGTTTCACCTGCTCTTTATCTAATTGTATTCCTTCTATAGAAGGATCCTATCTTATCAGATTTAATAAAGGTTCTAATGTCAAAATGAACAATGTGGGAGAAAGGGGACACCCCTGACATACCCCATGTAACATCACAAATTCTTCTGACAATGTTTTATTTATCTGTAATTTAACTTTTTTATATATATAATTCTTTTATTAATACTAATAGTTCTTCTAGAATGGCCCATTGTTGTCAAATTTGTAATATAAGACTTTAATTTGTCAAGTCAAATGCCTTGGATGCATCCATTGCAATGGCATAATAAATATCTTTTTAAATTTCATGTTATTATTTATTAATTGAATAATGGTCTGTATTTTAATATTTGCTTCTGTTATTCTTCTTCCTTGCATGAAGCCATATTGATTTTGGTGAGTGTAGTTATATATGTGTGTCTGAATTCTAGAGTTTATCATTTTGGCTATTTATTTATAGTCGGAATTAAGGATTGTGATAGCTGTCTGGATTATCTGGATGTTTATCCTGTTTGGAATTAGAATTATTTGGGCGTGCTGCATTGATGTAGGGAGATCTGTTTTTTTATAAATTTAAAAGTTCCTTTATAATTTGTTTTATCCAGTGTGCTATTTTTTGAGCAAAGGCTATATAAAATTTGTTGGTTAAACCATCCATTCTTGGTGTTTAATTTCTTGGAAGTTTTGTAATATTTGTGATAATTTCTGTATGAGAAATGTCTTGATATTCGAAATGATATGGTTTAATTTTTGATTTGGCAATAAAGTCTATTACTGATTGCGGATCTGGTTCAAAATTCTGATGATATATAGTTTTATAGTAATCTACGAATATTTTTGCTATTTGGGTGTCAGTGTTATGTGCAGTATATTGCCTATCTGGTCCTTAATACCTGAAATAATATTCCTTTGTTTATCTTTCTGAGAAATTTGGCCACTAATTTACAGGATTTGTCTGTATGGAAAAAAAACACATTTTAAATAGATTTTGCTATTTTTATACTATCTTGAAAAACCAATTCCTGTTTTTCAATTCTATACTGTTCTCATTCATCTTTATATTTATTATAATCTGTTAATATTAATTTGTCCAGTTGTTTAAGTCTAGCATCTAGATTTTGAACCATTTTATTTCTTAATTTATTTGTTTTTATTTGATATGAAATAACAACCCCCCTTAAAGTGGCATTGAAAGCATCCCAAAGTTCATTCTCCAGGGATCTATTAACTGTTCATTGGCAATGACATTAAGTATTTTTTTTTTTTTGCAGTGGTTATGTTTCCATAATTTGGGTTGGAAAATTTGTCTATATAGGGATTTATCATGCCACCCAAGTGTCCTGCAATAACAATCTTGTTTGCCTGTAATACTTGAAGCCCTTCTGTAATTTTTGCTAAAAGGTTTGAATAATTAACAAAGGGGCATAAACAGAGCCTACTGTAATGATTTGTCTTGTATTTCAATTTTAACTAATATTATTTTCCTTGTTTGTCTTGATATTGTTCTAGTAGTTTAATATCTAACCCTTTTAATGAATATAACTACCCCTCTACTTTTCTTTGTCCCAATTTTATAGTAGCAGTAGCTTATCCATTTCTTTTTTTTTTTGTTTTAAAGTCTTTTTTTCATCTAAGTGTGATTCCTGAAGACACATAATATGGGCCAGATTTTTTTTTTGTATGAAGGCCAAAATCTTATTTCTTTTGATGGGAGTATTATTCCCATTAACAAATAATGAAGTAATTTTTTACTCTGTTTTGGTATGCCGTTAGATAACATGTCTGAAATGTATAACTTCCCAGAAGGCTAAGTTGTGAGAGTTGTTAAGACAACTATCATCACTTTCCAATATCATACTATATTTATTAATCTCAAGTATCATCTGGACTAGACTTGATTTTTACATCAGTTATACCCCATTACACATGTGTCTTCTTCCTGTATCTGAAATTTCACCTGTATGTTCAGTAATTCCTACAATCAATAATAGTGCAGGAAAAAAAGAGGTTAAAATACAAAAACATACAAAAAGTGAGTGTGCCCTTACTAATACCATTGTGGTACCAGTCCCCCCTCCCCCATATACCTTCATGTACATATCATTAAATAAGATGTAAGAAACAATAATGAATAAGATAATTTCTCTTATTCCAGTGACACACATCACATTTTTCTTAAGGATCTCTGTCATTTCTAATTTAGAGTTAGAAAAAGGTTGGAAAAAATCTATACATGGAAGTACTTCATTTGTTATGCAAAGATCTCTGTGATGTTTTGCTTTAAGTCTTTTGTTGCTTCTTCAACTGTATCATACACATAACAGATATTTAGTATAACTAAAAGTTGAGCTGGAAAAATCATAGCTCTTATTCCTTTGGTCCATAACTCAGATCGAAGTCAGTTAAATTTCTTCTTTTGCTTAACAGTCTTTGATGGTAAATCATTGTATATGGAAATTTGGGCACCCATAAGATTTATTCTTTTTTTCTTGTAAACTGCTGCCATTAAATACTCCTTGTCACTGGATTTCATGAACTTTAGCATTATACTGTAGGTCTAGGAGGTGCTGAATTCTCTGGTCTCTGTCTCAGACAATGATGTATTCTATTTCTATATTAACATTTGCTGGTTCTAAATCGAGATACGCTGCTGACACCTAGTTAAAAGTCCCTTTCAGAGTTTTAGTGTGATCCCATACTTCTGGGACTCCAATTAATCTTATAATTTTTCTTCTAGCCCAAAGCTCGAAGTCCAGCAATTTTTCTTGTTTTAAGTTTGGGTTTGTTATAACGTTTTTAATTCTTTCAGGTAATGGTAATGTTTCTTCGTGAAGAGATGTTACTGTTTGTTTAATTTGGAAAAGTTCTTGCTTTAGATCCATGTTTTCTTTTATTAAGTTCTGAGTGATGTTATAATAGGAATCTAACTTTTCCTGTATGGTTAGCAAATGTTCCATCTTTTCTGACATGGAATTCATTTGGGAAAAAGCATACAGTACGTGCCCATTGTGGCAGTTCTTCTGTTTCATCTTCATCACTGCTACTATTTATAAACTCTGGTTCTGACTCAGAGGAGCTTTAGGCCTGTTGTTGGTCATCTCCTTGTTATCTGGAAGTGTGGCATTCTTATTTTTTGGTGTTTTCTTCTGTTGGCATTTTCTACATTGCCCCCTGATCCAATTCTACCCAATTTGTTACTCCAAGCAAACCTTTTTTGGGCTGTATAGGTCTGGTTTGGCTTTTCTTGCACATCTGATTTTGATAAAACATTTCCCCCTGAATGCTGTACCCTTTTTTAATCATTATCTGAAAAAATCTCAGTTTGGCTTATACCCGGGTCTGGATTTCTGGGTTTAATGTCTGCTACCACAATTAAGTGTTCCATTTCTGTTGCTTTTTGCTAAGCAGCCATATTTACAATCGGGAGGATCTTTATATCCAAGGTATTATTTTTAACAGTTTCGACCTCTATTTCATTGTTAGAACAGCCTGTAACTTTACTATTATTCATCTGCAAACTTTCCACCTAAACAGATTTGATTTTAACAGAGTTACTTAGAGGCATGAAATTGCTTACCCCCGGTTCAGTCAGGGAGTCGTCATTGTATACTGTACCTTCCTGGTTTAGTATTGCACCCATGTTCTTGAATTCAGCAACAAGTTTGCACTGTGGTTGAACCGTTGTGGCCATTTCTCACTCGAGTGCTCTGGCCTGGTCTTCTGGAGCTCTTTCCTATGCTGGTCGACTTTCTCCATTGTTTATTTCTGCAGTTGATTCTGACGTGGCTCCATCAAGGCCTTTATTCTGGGATATACCAGCACACCGTAACAGCACTTTGGGCTGGATCCCTTACTCCATAGTGTGGCTACTCTCTGGTGGATTGTCCTTTTCCATCTCTGAAATCCTTTTTTCTGCAAGGTGAAAGACTGGAAACAGAGGTGCAGGCAGCAAACGACCCTCCTTTTTATTGGATCTGGTAGTGTTTTTATTTAGTTTGCCTTCTTTCGCTTTATTCTGTCCAGCTGTAGATCTTCTAGTAGACATTGTTATATTTTTAAATGTTTTGGGTTTCGTACCTGTAGACATTCATTTCACATCTTGTTTTATTTTATTTTTTATTTATTCATTCTAGGATTACAAATACCTTTGAGTGCCAGGCAGCTCATTTACAAAGGTTCCACGTCAGTAGGGAGGGTTACAAACAGTTGCAGGGAAACAGACAAATCATACAGAATATTTCAGAACAGATATACATGTGTTTACATTATAGTATAGGACAATTAAGCTTCAGTTATATACACATTAAGCAAAACCTGATCAGAGGCAGAGGGAAGAAAAGTAGAGGTGGGGGGAAGAACCAAGAGGGAGAGGAGCAGCCAGGCAGCCTTGTAAAGTTGCAACTACGATAGGTGGGGGAGGAAAGAGTCTTAGAAAGGGGAAGGAGAGGGGAAGAGGGGGAGAGGGGCAAAGGCAGGGAGGAGGGTGGTAAGATGGGGTGATAGAGGTGTCAGTGAGGGGAGGTCCAAGAAGGAGGGGGTGGAGTAGTGGAGGTCCTGAAAGGGACCTAGAAATGAGGTGGAGCAATCACAGGAATTTTCAGTTAGGAGGTGAGTTCAGAGCTTATGTTTGAATTCTCCAAGTTTAGGAAGGGTAGCTAGACTATTGGGAAGCCCATTGAACCAGGAAGGTGCTCTGCTACCAAAGGCGCGTTGGCATTGTGTGGTCTGACACAATGGAACTAGTAGGAGTTCGGTGGATGAGGTGCGCGTATGTTGGGTCTTTGGAGATTTGTGCAGACAACACAGACCCTTCACCATGAACCCAAGTAGAATTTTTTTAGTGAGAAGGCAGGTGTGGTATTTAATTCTCCCAGATAGATTGAGCCATCCAGTCTCTTTATAGGGATCGCAGGTGTGGTTCAGGTGGGATGCCCCCATTTGGAGTCTACAAGCCTTGTTTAGCGCAACAGTGAGCCTTCTGAGAGCAGCATCGGTAGCAGCTCCATAAATGACAAGGCCATAGTTGATAATAGAGAGCACCGAACTGTGAATCGCCAGATTGAGAGCTTCAGGTGTTAGACACTTTCTGAGTCAATAGAGAAGATCAATCCTAGCATTGACGGCTCTGGCTACATTTTCGATGTGGGGTGTATAGGTGAGGTGACTATCTAGGGTGACCCCAAGGTACTTGAAGTGCTGTATTTGTTCAAGGGGATCATCTTGGCTATTTCTGATAGTGACAGCATGTCCATTGTATCTACTGTGGGCAGAGAAGAACAACAGGACTTTTGTCTTCTTATAGTTTAGCACTAGTTTTTGTTTGGAGAACTAGTACTCGACATCCAGGAAAGCATTCTCTAGGTTGCTTTCGAACATGTGCGGGTCAGGGTGGCTTCCAAAAATGACAGCATCATCGGCATAGAGCAGCGTGCGCAGGTGGCAAGCAGATGGTAAATTGTTAATGAAGATGCTGAATAGTAGGGGACCCAGAATTGAGCCCTGGGGTAAACCAGACTGAACTGGTTTTTGGTCTGAGATAGCATTGGAAATCTTCATGCATTGTGATCTATCTCCAAGATAGCTTGTAAACCAGGACAGTGAATCAGGGGAGAGGCCAGTTAGAGAGAGTTGATTAAGGAGGAGCTGGTGATTAACCATGTCGAAGGCCTTGGTTAAGTCTATAAAGACTGCCCCCACAAGACTGCCTTGGTCAATAGATTGGTGGACGGAGCTGGTGAGTTCTAGGAGAGCAGTGGTGGTGCTGTGCCTTTTTCTAAAACCATGTTGTTGCTCACACTGTAGGGAGTATTTACGGAGGTAGTCCACTAGTTGGTTGGCAACAATACACTTGAGTACTTTTGAAAGGGAAGGGAGGATTGATATAGGCCTATAGTTGCTATGTAGCGCATGGTCCCCAGCTTTATGAACTGGTATAACAAGGGCTGTTTTTCAAACCTGTGGGAACTGAGACAACAACAGAGAGAGGTTAAGGATCTTAGTGATAGGTGAGAGTACTTCCTCAGTGGTAAGTGTGATTAGTTTGAGGTCTAGGGAGTCCCCACTATGCCGAGACTTACCCAGCACTTTGCTCAGTAGTTTCCTGACTTGGGCAACAGAGACGTGTTTAAAGTAGAAAAGAGGGTGATCATTTGTCTTGTTCTCCTGCTGGTGCGCAGACTTTAAGGTGGCATCATCAAAGAAATCTTGTGGTAGGACATTGCTAAGATCGGTAAAGGAATCATTGAAAGTATTTGCAATTTGGAGTGGATCCAGTATGTGGGAGCCATCAAGGTTTATCATAGTTGGTGCCTTTTTTGTTTTTTTTCCAGTTATATCTTTAATATTTGACCAGAATTTCCTGCTATCAGCCCAACTGTTGGTAAGCTGCTCCCTACGGTTATTGCTTTTTGCTTTGCGGATGGCCCGAGTACAGGAATTTCTTGCAGCTTTATAGGCTTGCCAGTCTTGAGGTTAGCCCGATGATTTAGTACAGTACCAGAGGTTTTCCCTCATTTTGATCATAGCAAGAAGATCGTGGCAATCCAGGGATATACAGTGCCATGCACCTTCATTTTCTTGAGGGGTGCATGTACATCACAGGTGGCATTGAAAGTACTGATAAAGTGCTGAAGGACTTAATTAGTATCGGCAGAGGAGTCCAGTAGAGACCAGTCCTGACAGTGAAGGTGTTGTTTTAGGTGCTCCAGGTGGCCACATATAAGCACTCTGTTGAATATAGCCAGAGGTGGTACTGACTAGAATTTGTTGGTCCAGCTACAGGTGACAGGGGAGTGGTCACTTAGAGAGTCAGGGTGCACAGTTACATTGGAAATCCAGTCAGGGCAGTTTGAGATTACCCAGTCAAGAGTGGTGCTTGTCCCAGTTTTGTAGTTAATTCTTGTGGGAGAGCTGACAAGTTGAGAAAGATGTAGCACTGATAGTACATCCTACATGGGGCCTGAGAAAGCTGACAGCCAGTTTATATTGAAGTCACCAAATATAATTGCCTAGGCGATGTGTTTTTGGGCTTTCAGGTAATCCAAGACTTTATAAAGGCCAGCGTTAGGGTCTTTGGGTGGTATATAAACTGACTGTATTGTGAGAGTCTTTTGATGTGCTCCCAGTAGTACTTTGATCACTAATACCTGAGTGGGGCATCCAAGGTCAGTCACAGGCATGACTAGACCCTTTAGTGAGTCTTTGAGGCAGATGGCACAGTCACCACATTGCTTGGCCAGCCTGTCCAATCTGAAAACTGTGTAACCAGGTAGGTGAACTGCAGAGTCTGGTATTTTGAGGGATAACCATGGTTCCATGACAGAGAGTATGTCAGGGTTGTTTTGTGAAACCCAAACTTTAAGGGAGTCGATTTTACACAGGAGGTTGCAGATGTTGAGAGTAGCCAAAGTAAGAGTTCCCTGTTTGCAGTGAAAAACATTTGGAGTTCGTTGTGCTGGTCCTGGGTTAGGGTGAATGTTGCTTGATAGTAGAAGTAGCAGTAGGGTGAGCCTAAGGAGGTATTCTCTTATCAGTTTAGACACCTGTTTAACAGCCCTTTTGGAGTTATGTTGCCTTTTCATTTTCCCTTTCTTCCCCTGGTGGTAGATGACAATGGGACCTGAGAAGGTGATGATAAGGGTAGGTTGGTAGTTAGAGATCCAGCTATCATGTTGAAGAAAGTTAAGTAAGGGGGACCATGGTCCATTTACGATGTAAGAAAAATCCCCAGATGTCCAGCCAGTAGTGTAATGGAGGTATTGCTCTGGCGCTCGGTTGAGGAGTAGAGTCCAACTAGGGGAAGTGTTACAAGGGTGACTGTGCAAGAAGAGAATGATACAAAGGAAGGGCAGTGTTGCAGTGGTATGTCTGAGCATAGTGACTAGATAAGAATTAAAAGAGAGAGAAAAAAGCAGAACCGAGGCTGCGTAGGTGATAGACAGCTGACAGACAGCCTAGATAAACAACAGCAGGCTGCAGATATTCATCGTAGCAAGTTTCAAGCCATTTCCCTTCGGCCCAGTATACCCTGGCCCACTCATGGGGTTAGGTTGCATTCTTGATGTAGTAATATTAAACCATGCAGATAATTATGTTCAGGGATATGTAATTTAGAAATCTTGTCCAAGGTACAGGAGTCAAATGATGAAAAATAATCAAATCCACAGGAAATGGTGAACTACTGGGGACCAGTAAACTGTTGTTACTGTAGATCAAGACCCAGAATGTGTTAACTTCCTGAAGGTGATGAACATTGGCCTGGGGCATATGCAGGATGTAAAAATCCTTTGTTAGTGTCTTCCCTTTGTTCTCCAAAATGGTTGTGAATAGACCTCAAAGACAAGCACAGATCCTTTAAGGAGCAAGTCAGACGGAAATGTGGATTCAATGCAGCACTCCACAACTCAGAGCTTGTATAACAGATTTACTGACCTTACTTTTGCTTTTAATGGCTTCCAAAAAAGTTGATTTATGATGAGAATGCTAATATCTGGTGGTTACGTTTTACAGTTTCTTAGTCCAGGAAACATTCATAGATGTCATGTCCAAGAATGGTCCAGTTCCTCCAAGTAGAAACACATGAAAATCCACATAAACTAAACTACTGACAGAGACAAACACAGACAGCCAGCTAGCCATCATCATACCAAATGCGAGGAGGTCTTCAGCATTTTTATTTACCATTTCTTGCTCATGTGGGTCAATACATGCAGCAAAATTAATTTCTTTAGCAGCTGTCCAAACACGTTGTAGAGGGGGGGGCGCTTACCTCAGCGGTCAGCATTTGTGGCATTCTAGAGTGATCGCCATGATGCTCTCCATCCTCCTCCTGGGCTGAGCTCCCCTAATGCATCCAGACTTTGTGCATCTCAGAACTGTGTGATGACACAATGGGGGGCCTGTTGCACTCCACCTTTTTGTGTCTCAGAAATGTGTGGTTGCACAATCATGAGTCTGTTGCACCCCAACTTTGTATATCTCAAAAAGGTGTGGTAGCACAATGGGGAGCTTGTTAATAATAATAATATACTTTATTTTTACCACTCCTTTCTAGAATTAAGGCGCCATGACAATAAAATACAAAGAGAATAAAACAGGATGCAATAAAAACCATAAATACAATAAATACAGGGTTTCATAAAATTCAGTATAAAATACCATCAGGAAGAGTAAGCTTGATGCCATAAGTGGGTCTTTAAGGCCTGTTTAAATCCCTCCACGGTCGCGCACTCCTGAAGCTAACGGGGTAGAGAATTCCAAAGGGCTGGGGCCGCGTACATAAAGGCATGGGCCCCTGAAGATTTTAAAGAAACCCTTGGAATCTCTAGCAACCCCTCATCAGCCGAGTGGAGCAATTGCTTGGGGCAGTATGGCACCAGAAGCTCTTTCAGGTAGTCCGGGCCCTGTCCATGTAGGGCTTTATAAGTCAGAAGTCCAACTTTAAAGATGATCTGTCACTGTAGCGGTAGCCAGTGCAGCTCACACAGCACCAGAGAGATGTGACAGGTCCGAGGAGTACCCGTCAATAAATGGGCTGCAGCATTCTGCACTAACTGCAAGCGGCGGATATTAACCCCAGGTAGCCCTAGATAAAGGGAGTTGCAATAGCAACTTGTTGTAGCATGAGTTTGTATATCTCTGAATTGTATGGTGACACAACTGGAAGCCTGTTGCACCCTAACTTTGTGTATCTCATATATGTGTGGAGGCACTGTGGTGAGTCTGTTGCACCCCAACTTTGTGTTTCTCAAAAATGTGTAGTGGCACAATGGGGAGCCTGTTGCACCCTGACTTTGCCACCACACAGTGGAACTGCATACGAGACCCAGAGTATCTGTCACAGAGTGAAAAATAGAAACCCAGAAACATAGGAACATAGAATTTGACAGCAGATAAGGACCAACTGGCCCACCCAGTCTACTTATTTTTTTCTTTACCAACAGTATCACCACAGACTCCAGTTGATCTCTGGCTCTTTCTCTCACTCTCTCTCTCTCATTCCTTTCCACTAAGATATCCTTATGCCTATGCCTATCCCATACATTCTTGACCCCCTTCACTGTCTTCGCTCCCAACACCTTTGCTGGTAGGTTGTTCCAGGAATCCACCACTCTTTCTGTGCAAAAACACATCCTCGCATCTCTCTGCTTAATATCATGTCTCCTTGTTCTTGACCTCCTTTTTTCTGAAAAACAGTTCCCTTCTGTGCCCTTTTACCCCTGTGAGGTATTTAAAGGTCTCTACCATATCCCCTTATCCTTCCCTCTTTCAAGGTGTATGTGTTGAAGTCCTTTAGTCTCTCATCATAGGGCTTTCGATGCAGACCCTGCACCATTTTTGTTGCCCTCCCCTGAACTTCCTCCACTCTGTCTATGTCCTTCCAGAAATGTGGTCTCCAGAACTAGGCGTAGTACTCAATGGGGGGTCTTACCAGTGATCTATACAGGGGCAACACCATCTCCCTCTTTCTGTTGGTGATACCCCTTCCTGTGCAGCCCAGCACCCTACAAGTCCTCCCAATTGCCTTGTCACACTGTCTGGCCACCTTTAGGTCATCTGATACGATTATCCCAGGTCACTTTCCCATTAAATTTTTGTCAGTACCACTCCACCCATTTTGTACTCTGCACCCAGAGTGCCCTAAGTGCATTATTTTGCACTTGTTCCATTGAAACCCACCTGCTATACCTTTGACCCCTTCTCAGGTTTTGTTCAGCTTTCTGCTCATCTTTTCCACCCCTCTGGAGTAGCCATCCTATTGCAGATCTTGGCAAAAAGGCAAACTTTCCCTTCCAGTTCCTCTACAATGTCACTAATAAAGACATTAAAGAGGACTGATCCAAGCACTGCTCTCTGAAGTACCCCACTGGTCACCTTCCCTTCCTTGGAGTGAACTCTGTTTACCACTACCCTCTGTCAAATATCCCCTAACCAATCTTTTACCCAGTTTACTACCTTTGGTCCCACCCCTAAGCTACCCAGTTTAATTACTAGTCTCCTATGTGGAACAACAGTGTTGAAACCCTTGTTGAAATCTAGGTAGGCCACATTCACCACTCCACCCTGATCTAATTCCTTGGTCACCCAATCAAAGAAATCTATCAGGTTAGTTTGACATGATATCCCCCACCCTGCAAATCATTTGCAGCTTTGGGTCTTGTAATCCATTGGATTCATGATAGTCCACAATCTTTTCATTCAGCAGAGTTACAATAAGCTTTCCTACCACCGATGTCAGGCTGACTGGCCTATAATTGCCACCCTCCTGCTTCCTACCACTTTTGTGAAATGGGACTGAATCTGCCCTCCTGTAGTCCTCTGGAATCACTCCAGTTTCCAGTGATTTGTTAACGGGCAGCTGACACCTTCAGGAGAACTTTAACAAAACACAATATTTAAACACAGTCCAGCTTGTATTTCACATTAGTTTTGTATTCCTCCTCCCCATTATTTATTACTGAGGTCATTTGCATGAAAACAGGATCTTTGCTCTTGAAGAGTTCATCTATTCCTTTTGCCTTCTCCCTACCTGAGGTCATAATGCACTGCTTGTGACATCACAGTTACTCCCATGACAATAGATTATGATATGAAGAAAGACCAAGGAAGGGATAGTGAGGCTTAATAAAGGGGAGCATGGGTGGGCAGAGGGTGGCAGTGAAAAAGCAGGGATACCAAATGAATACTTCTGCTCAGTATTGACAAAAGAAGAGGGGGGGTACCTAATCCAATCAATAGAAGCACTCTGAATAGGGGGGTCGATACCAGTCCATTCACAGAAGAAAGGGTTCTGAAAGAACTCCTAAAACTGAACGTGGACAAAGCATTGGGGCCTGATGGGATTCATCCCAGAATTCTAAAAGAATTAAGGGGAGAACTAGTGACACCACTGACTACTCTTTTTAACAAATCATGGGAGGATGGTATGGTACCTGAGGACTGGAGGAGGGTGGATGTGAGTCATCTTCACAAAAGTGGGAGCAAAGCAGAGGCAGGAAACTGCAGACCTCGGTTTCTTTTTTTTATTGAAATCACGGACTGATACCTGTGAGCGTAAGCTCATTCAACAGGTTCCATGTCAAAGGACAACATACACAGAGTGCAAGTAGTTTTACAGCTGACACAAATTGCAAGGGTCACTAGGCCTAAATACACGAGGTGGGTGAGAGAAAATATCAGTAGTAGGATACTAGTACAGTCTTTCAAAGACAGATGTAGAATTGGTACAGAACTAGTTAGAAAACATGGCAGGATAAATGACAGATACAACTAACAGAGCTCTTTTTATAAGTAAGGGAATCATTGTACAATGTATGCCTAAGTCAGTAACTGTTAACTTACCTAATGTCAGAAGGGTGAAAGTGGAATAGAAGAGAGGGGTTGGGGGGGGGAAGGTGGAGTCAGTGAGGGGACTGAGTAGCTCGGGAGGAGTAGCAGTGAGGGGGAAGCTCAAAGGAGGGGGAGATAGATAAACAATGATGAGTGTTAAAGAAAGTGCTGAAATGCAGTTGGGGTACGTAAGGGGTAAAATAGCTGGTCTTATGGTGAGGCCCGAGAGGGAAGAGCTGAGTGGTAGCAGTCACAGGAGGCCTCAGTTACTAGGTTTTGCCACAGCAGTTGCTTGAAATGACCCAACATAGTTGCATTGGACATATCAGGGCGCAACGAGTTGATCCAGAATGGGGTTCTGTAAGTGAAAGCTTGCTGTTCAGTGTGGTACAGCACCGAGGAGTTCTGAAAATCTGATTGCTGGAACATCTGGTAGTGCATACATTTAGCGGAGGATTTAGAAGGGCTTGAACACCAGGAGGCATCATATTTTGACTAATTTGTTTTGCCAGCAGGCAGGATTGGTATCTGAGCCTACTGTCAAACTGTAATTAATTTGCCTGGTAATATAGGTCACACGTATGGGTCTGTCACACAGCACTGGTAAGAAGGTGGCAGGCTTTATTTAAAGCTATTTTGACATGCCAAAGAGCAGTGTCTGTGACTGATCCATAGATGACCATGCCATAGTCAGCGAGTGAGGTAACAGAGCTATGTATGGCTAGGTGCAGTGCTTCCTAGGTTAGATCTTATTTATGCCTGTACAGCATACTGATTCTCCTGTTTATGGCTTTTGCTGTATTGTCTATGTGCTGTGTGTAGGACAGGGTAGAATCAACAGTTATACCTAGGTACTTGAATTGCTGTACTAGCTCCAGGGGGACCCCACATCATTTTTAATGGTTAGAGAGAAACTCTCGTGCTGACTATGGGTGCTGGTGAACATCATGGTCTTGTTTTTTGTATAATTCATTATGAGCTTATGATCTGTAAACTATTTTTCAACTGACACAAAGCCTTGTTGGAGTTGATCCTGAATGTGTATCGGATGAGGGTGCCTAGTGAAGATAACGACGTCATCTGCATATAGGAGGATGTAGCCCTGGCAGGAGTTTGGAAGCTTGTTTAGAAAGATTCTGAATAATAATAGACCCAGGATGGATCCTTGGGGGACCCCTGAATGTACTGGTCTACTGTCCAAGAGGACGTCCTCAATTTGTACTTGCTGAGTTTGATTAGTTAGATAGCTAGCAAACCATTTAGTGGTGTCAGAGAAGAGTCCAATGTCATTAAGTTGGTCAATAAGGAGTGAGTGGTTTACAGTATCAAAGGCCTTGGTGAGGTCAATGAATGTTGCCCCAAACAAGAGCCCTTGATCCAGAGAATTATGTATGTAGCTAGTGAATTCCAATAACGCTGTGATAGTACTATGACCATGCCTGAATCCATGCTGTTGGGTAGACTGAAGATTGTATAATTCCAGGTATTCCTCAAGCTGGTCAGCGACGATGCACTCCAGGGCTTTCGAAAGCAGTGGTAGGATTGAGATCAGGTGGTAATTCTCATGAAGTGCATGATCCCCACTCTTATGAACCAGGGTGACAGTTGCAGATTTTCAGCGTTATGGGAATTGCAAGAAGTTAAGAGAGAGGTTGATTATTTTGGTAAGAGGCGTAAGGACTTCATCCAGACTGAGGCTAATAAATTTAAGATCCAGGGAGTCACCACTGTGCTTTGATTTCCCCAGGACTTTCATAAGACAGCGTTTGGCTACATTTTCAGAGACAGACTTGAAATAGAATGGAGGGTGATTATGTTGAAAGTCTGGTGTTCCTAAGTTGTTTATTGGTTGAGTAGGGTAGAAGTAGTCAGGGGTGAGAATACTGCTCAGGTCTGAGAACACCTTATTGAAAGTGTCCACAATGACTTTTGGCTCTGTAGTTAGGGTTCCTGCAAGATTTAACATGTGAGGAATAGTCTTGGGGTACTTCCCTGTGGTGTTGTTTATGTTTTTTCAGAATTATCTGCTGTTATTCCAGCTGTTATTGAGGGCATCCTTGTAATATTGGCTTTTTGAGGTCCAGACTGCTTTGGTGCACTCATTTCTAGCCCTCCTATTGTTTTGTAGGTTAGTTTGGGTTCCTGAGGCCCGAGCCTTGTGCCAGAGGTGATCCCTTTCTTTTAGGAGTTTGATGAGGTCGGGGGGTGATACATGGTTTGCTGATCCCCCTTACTTTTCTTGTTCTTAGAGGTGCGTTTTAGTTGCACACAGCCTTGAACTGGCTAATGAACAGGTCAAGTGCAGTGTCAGCATTGTTTGTAGAGCATAGGTCAGATCAGTCAATGTGCCTAAGGTCAGATTTTAGCTGCTCAAGGTGGCCATGGTTAGTGGTAGGGAAAATGATGGAATCACTTCCGAAAGAAAGAATTGTTGCGTACCTAGAGGCCAACGGGGCACAGGATCCAAGACAGCATGTATTCACAATGGGAAGGTCATGTCAGATGAATCTAATAGATTTCTTTGACTGGGTGACCAAAGTAGAAGGCCAGGGAGGGGCTATGGACATGGCCTACCTAGACTTTAGCAAGGCATTTGACACAGCCCCACACAAAAGATTAATAAACATATTAGCCAGCCTGGGAGTCGGTCCCAGTTGGTAGGCTAGGTAAAAAATTGGCTAAACAATGGGACAAAGAGGTAATAGTAAATGGAGTCCACTCCAAACAAAGAGGTGTTACTAGCGGGGTACCGCAGGGTTCAATACTGGGATAGGTCCTTTTTATGTCTTTATGAGTGACATTGCAGAGGGGGTAGAAGGAAAAGTATGCCTCTTTGCGGATGACACAAAGATCTGCAACAGGGTTGATACACAAGGGTGTGTGGAAAGGATGAGAAGGGACTTGGCAAGGTTGGAGAAATGGTCAAAAGTATGGCAGCTTAGATTCAATGCAAAGAAGTGCAAAGTAATGCACCTGGGAGACAAAAACCCATAGAAGAGTACACAATTGAAGGGGGGTACTAACAACAACAAAAATGGAAAGGGACCTGGGGGTAGTCATATCACATGACCTAAAGATAAGCAAGCAATGTGAGAAGGCAGTAAGGAGGGCTGGGGGATACTGGGATGTATAGGGAGAGGCATCACCAGTAGAAAACAGGAAGTTGTTGTCCCTCTGTACAGACAGTTGGTGAGACCCCATCTGGAGTACTGCATGCAGTTCTGGAGACCCCATCTCTGCAAGGACATAGACAGGAGGGAGGTAGTCCAGAAGAGGGTAATTAAAATGGTGCAGGGTCTGCACCAGAAGCCATATGAAGAGAGACTAAAGGAGCTTAATACGTACACCCTCAAGGAAAGGAGGGAGAGGAGGGACATGATAGAAACTTTCAAGTACCTCAAGGGAATTAACAAAGTCCAAGAGGGTAGCATCTTTCAGAAAAACAGATGTGCAAGAATAAGGGGGCACAATTTGAAGATAGAGAGGGGACGGCTCAGGGGCCACGTAAGGAAGTATTTTTTCATGGAGAGGGTGGTGGACACATGGAATGGCCTTTCTGAGGAGGTTGTGGGTTCAAAAACAGTAGGGGAATTCAAGAATGCATGGGACAGATATACTGTAAGGCAATCCTGGTGGGGGTAGGAAGAAGTAGGATGTTGGTTAACTAGAATCTGCAGCTTATCCAATAGGTAGGGAAATGGTTAGACTGGGTGGGCCAAGCAGTCTTTATCTGCCATCAAAGTCTACGTTTCTATGTTTCTAATATCACAACAGAGGATTATGACTTGAAGTAGGGAGTAAGCTATAGAGTCAGATAAACTCTAAGGAATTCTAAGATATAATGATCATGTATTCATACAAATGTACTTAAATAATGAGGAAGAGAAATATGTAATATATATATATGAAATGCAAGCTGACTTGTACCTAATTATTATGTTTTTCTAGGTTTTCTCTGAGGTGACAGTAGCTCTTTAAATAGGACTGTAAGCAGTGCAGGTGGTACCTCCCTGAGCTCCCTCAGTACCCCTGGATGCACCCCATCTGACTCCATTGCTTTGCACACATTCAGATTAGCAAGTCCCTTCAGGACTCTTTCCTCTGAAAACATACTAGTGTCTGCCTCCCCCATCAAAGCTCCTGTTTTTTTTTCTTTTTTGCAGACCCTCCCTTTCCCCTTCCTCTGTGAACACTGAGTAGAAGTATTGTTCAAGATGTCTGCCTTTTTCTGGTTCCCCTCTGCACAGCCCCCCTTTCCCCTGTTAACCTTACAATCCTTCCTTTGGTTTTTCCTTTTCACTTACATACCTAAAAAATGTCTTGCCCCTTTGGTTACCACCTAGGCTATTCTCTCTTCAGTTTGTACCTTTGTGCTCCTGACTGCCTTCCCTGCTTCCCTCTGTTTCCCCTGATGCACCCCCCATCCTCCTCTCTCTGCATCTCCTTGTACCTTCTGAATGCAATTCTGTTAGCCTTTTCCTTTTCTGCCACCTCTTTTGAGAATCATAGCAGTGCCTTTTTCCTCTTGCTTTTGCTCACTTGCTTGACACAGAGTCTTGTTGCCTTCATTTTGGCCTTTTAAGGTTTGCCCACTCTTCCTCCACCCCCCACCCTCAGTCATCCCCTACTTCCTTGAGGCATTCACCCATCTTTATAAAATCTGCTCTCCTGAAGTCCAGAACCCTCAACTTTCTGTGGTTCAGTTCCTCCGCTGTCCTTTTACTGAACCACACTGTACGGTGATCACAGGTCCCCAGGTGGCCAGTCACTTTCATGTCTACAACACTGTCCCTGTTAGTGAGTACCAGGTCCAGTATTACCCATCATGAGTGGGTTCAGTGACTAGTTACCTGAAGAACACCCCTGGCTGGGAGACCAGTATGTCCCTGCTTCTAGCTGAAGCTGCAGTTGGGAGGCCCCAATCTACATCCGGCAGTCTGCAGTCCCCCGCCAGCAGCACCTCCCCCTTTTCTGCCATTTTGCAAGTGGCTTTCACCAGTACCTTACCCAACTCCTCCTTCTGTGTTGGAGATCCATAGCTCAGACCAGTGTGAACAGTGGCTGCATTCCCTGACTCAAGGGTGACCCACCGTACTTGTGCCCTGCTGTATTCCTTGTACCTCTGTTGCCTTTATGTTTTCCCGGCACATAAAGAACCACACACCGTCCTTTCCTTCCCACCCTGTCTTTCTTGAACGGAGTATATACTGGAATGGTTATGTCCCAGTCATGGTGCACTACATCCAGGTCAGCCCATGCCATGATGGCCTCTTGGTCCAGGATCTTATTTCCTAAACTTCTTGTATTCACACACATGGCCTTCTAGGTTTTGTTTCCCCCTCTCTTTTTAAAGTCCCTTTTCCCCTCTCCCTTTGTTTCCGTCGCCCTGCTTCCCTTATTAATCTGCACCCTGGGATTTTTTTCTGCCATTGGGTTCTCCCTATTCTCTACTTAAGTGTATGGGGGGGCAGTTTCTGCCTCCCCCATTCCTTCTGCCACCCCCTCAGTTAGTTTAAATGTTCATCAAAGTAATATTTAAACTGTTCACTGAGGACTGTGGTTCCCCTCACAGATGAATGCAGGCCATCACCCCTGTACAGGCCCTCATTCTCCCAGGTGGGTCCCCAGTCCCTAAAGTTGTCAAATCCCTCCTGTCTGTGCCATTCCTTCAGCCACGAGCTGAAGTTCCTAGTGCGGAGATCCCTCTCATTCCCCCTGTCACAGAGAGGCAGCACCTCAGAGTAAGCCACTGAGTATGCTACCTGTCTAAGACCACTCCCCAACTCGCTAAACTCCCTCTGCACTATCCCAACCCCATCCCTAGGCAGGTCATTGGTCCCCAAGTGGACAATGACATCCATCTTTTTTTTTGCACCCGACCAGGATAGAGCTCTCTCGGTATTTAACAACTGTCTCACTGAAATCCAGGATTGGATGAATTTGAGCTGGTTGAAGTTGAACTTGGAAAAGACTGAGGTGACTGAACCCAGGGAGCAGGATAGAGGGGTCGGGGGCAGGTTCGCCTTTGGGACTTTTCCTTGGGGGCTTATCACTCCCTACCTCTGAATGAGTGCATAACCTGGGGGTGATTTTTAACGAAGGGCTGACACTGCAATCGCAGGTGTCAGCAATCATCAAATCCTCATTCTACCATTTGAGGAACATCTCCAAGGTTAAGCACCTTGTTCCATCTGGCGACCATCCTACGTTGGTCCATGCCTTTGTGTTCTCGCACCTAGATTACTGCAACTCCCTCTACCTAGGGCTACCTGGGGTGGATATCCGCCGCCTGCAGCTGGTGCAGAACACTGCAGCCCAGTTATTGACAGGGACTCCCCAGTCTTGTCACATCTCTCCGGTGCTGCGAAAACTGCACTGGCTGGTGGTGCAGTGGTGGATCACCTTCAAAGTCGGACTTCTGACTTACAAAGCCCTACATGGACAGGGGCCTGGACTACCTGAGCTTCTGGTTCCTTACTGCCCGACAATTGCTCCACATTTCATTGATGAAGTTGCTAAATTCCAAGAGTTTTTAAAAATCTTGTGGGGCCCTGGGCATTTATGCATGGCCCCAGCCTTTGAATTCTCTACCTGTCAGTTACGGGAGTGCATGACAGTGGAGGGATTTAAACAGGCCCTTAAAACACATTTATGGCTACACACCTATCCTGTATGACTTTACTTCGTTTTATCTGGATTTTATAAGTATTAATAAGAGTCTGTATTTATTGTTTTATGTGTTCTTTTAACTGATTGTCAGGCACCTTGGTTTTCTGAAAGACGCATTACAAATAAAGTATTATTATTATCTTCTCCTTCCTTCCTGCTGCCCTAGTGATCTCCAGGATTCGTTTCCCATCCTTCTAGGCTGTGGCATCACGTAGGGACCTGACCTCCCCCTCTACCCTGCTTTTTGTTCCCACATCTCTTCTCCTAACAATCAAGTCCCACATCAAAAGTTGCTTCCTCCTCCTCTGGGATTATCTCACCCCTTCCATTGGGCCTCCACTATGGAGGATCCCCAAATCTTTCCTGGCTACTACCACGGGCACCTCTTCCTGGCAGTCTCACCCCACCACAGCAGTGTCATAATTTTGTAGTGGTACTGGTTGAGAAACATGCCTCTAACCCACACTCCACCCTTCCAGAGTCCATCATCCCCAGCCTTCCTGAGCCCACCATAGTCCAGCTATTCCCCCTCCCTGGAATCCTCTGAGGTAGCAGTGTCAGACCTGGTGGTCCCTGGTGTAGGATAAGATCCCCCCAAACCTGGCTATGTCACCCTGGAGTCTAGTGCCCTCTTCCCTCAACCCTGAGAGATGCATGCAGATGGGCAGTACTGTAGTCTCCAGAAGGTCTGTCTGAAAACTGCTACCCCACAGCCACTACACTGCACAACTCCCAGCTTTCCCAATTCCTACTCTCCCTGAGTTATTTGGAAGTGCTTCTCAATTTTCCCCTTTTGTTGTTTGTTATACCACTTTGTACACCTACCCTAGGTAGGGTGTTGCTGTTATCCTAATTTTGGCTTATTCTTTTTCTTTCACCTGTCTCTCTTTGTGCACTTTATCCCTGAGAGGGAGTTAGTAGTTTTACCCCTTTTGTTATTTGTTATTCCCAATTTACAACCTACCTTAGACAGAATGCTTCTCCTATTCCCAGTTTAGATCTACCTTTACCTTTTGCCCTTCTCGGCAGTAAATGCAGCAACAAGAGTGAACAGGTGCCTTACTTTAGACAACTGGCAGAGTCCCAGCTTCTCCAGTTCCTTCTGCTGATGCCTGCCGATGCCTAAGACGTCAGTCTTACACCTGTTCCACACCTTTACTGTTTCACTCACTCACTAGGATATGAACATGTGGAACGTGTTAGAGACGGTGCCTTTTATACTTCCCCTGTCACTTCCTGCCTCACTGGTATTGGTCCATTGGTCCATGTGATCATATGCCCCCCACTGCCACCAGCTGTGTCTAAAATTAACCTGGAGAGAGAGCAAGAGAGCAGAAAAAGTACAAAAAGCAGGTTGGATTATAAAATAAGTTAATCACAGGTTGACAGTCATATATTTCACTGCTTCAAGCCCCCCAAAGTGCTGCCAATATGGTATATTAGATGCTCAGTGTTACTGACATATTAGAAAAAAGAAAAGTGATTCAAGAAGCAACCATGACTAAATATGCAGGGGGACATTTGTACGTTTTGATAGGCGCCAATCTGATTAGCAAGCAGTAAAATGTGATTGCGACCATTAAGCAGTTCCTGCCTCATCATGGGTTTGCAAATAGTCACAAAATCAGCAATGAGTGCTAAAATTAATGCATGAAATCGACATGGAAATGAGGGCCCTAGCCATGCATATCAGGTCCTGTCCTATGTTCAAGGCACAGTGGGCAGGATCCACGAAGGGTTTTCTTACAAGTTCCCCTCTGCAACTGCTGTTGCGGACTGGAATCACCCGCAGCTGTGACGGTAGCGATTCACAGCCACAGCAGTTGTGGAGGGTGCTATGGTGGGTTCTGATGCCTGTAGCAGAATCCCGCAGCTGTGGTGCTGTCCATTGCAACAGCATCCACAAGCTGCCGCATTCCGTGGAACTGGTCGCACTCCGGCTCCACCTTCGAGAATACCCGCAGCTGCGGGTGACCTGCGACTTTGCAGGTGGATTCCCACTAGTGCTGAGGTTTTTCTGCAGCTGAGGGTCCTTCTCCCCCTTTTGTGAATCCTGCCCAGTGCCTCTGCAAAGCATTTGAGTGCAAACGCCCACAATAAGCAGGCTGTTTTCACTCTGAAATCAACACAGGGATGTAGAACACCTGTGCAGAGCACTAAAAAAGGCAGGCAGGCAGGTCTGTGTGAAACATACCCAGATACACATCATGCCCTTGCACTGGTTGCTGTTGGAGCTCACTTAGCCTGGCAGGGAGGAACACAGCATAGGGATAAGCAGCACAGGGGAAGGAACAAAAGTAAAGAAAGTGCACCTGGTCCAGGGGGCCATGGAGTTGATGCCACTCTCCATGTTCTCCACCTGATGGCAGCCCAGGGAGCTAGCCACAAGCTTTTGTGCCAGTGTGAGGGAAGTCTGTATTGGTGGGCCTGTAGTACCTGCTGTGCCTCTGTCAGCTTCTCCTTGGTCCGGCTTTGCATGGCATAGAATCTCTTCTTCATTTCTTCCTCAGAGCACTACTTGCCACACTCAATATTTACTGCCTCTGTCACACGGGATGCCCTGAAGAACTGGGCATCCAGGGCAATATATTCCCATGCCAGTACCTGTCTGGAAAGGAAAGTTAAGAATATGTCCCTCACCATGAATGGCATCATCACCCACAGCACTGTATGAATGGATGTGCCCCCAGTAATCCTGTGCAGTTGCCAGGGCAGTTGTGAGGCACAGCCTGTAGACAGGACAAGTTCTGACCAGATGCACTCACATGCACAGGGCTGTGGTCTGCCTCTTAATATGCATATTGTGGGGATGCACCATTACAGGTCTGTCAACACACGCTAGGTAGCAGCAAACATGTCCAGCCAGGTGTTGATGGATGCTGCACAGTGGCCTGCATGCCTGCAGCAATGCAAAATGTACACATGCAATGTGGATGAATGCAGTGTACATGGAGATACAGGGACTGCTGGCACCTGTACACATGCCATGGGTCATATGTGTGCCATTCTGCTAGTAGCTGTGGCACACAGGGAGGTGGTAGCAGAGTGCTGTGGTGGAGACTGCACCTCTCCCTACACTGCTCCTACCTCATGGTGTGTGCCCCCACACTCCACCATATATGCATCCCTGCCTGGGGTCTTTTACAAACTGTAGTCAGTCAGACATGCACTACTGGTGGACTGCTCTGTATGTGCTTAGGACATATGAGTGTGGTCTGCATACAAATCTATATAATGTGGTCTGGTACTATAGACAAGGGGTTAGATTACAGAACTCTGGATAATGTGCTTGTTACATCTAGCATACCTTGTCTGTTTGACAAAATATCCAGTTGCATACTGTGTGACCTGAGCAAGTCACGTAACCTCCACAGTGCCCCAATGCTACCCCTGACTACAGACTGCCTATTGGGTCTTACCCAGTTAACACAGAACCAGTTAATACAGACAGTAACACATGCAAGCAAAGACAGATCCTGCTGTCTATAAAATGCCCTGCAGACTAACTCAGGACCCCCTTGTAAATGAGCATCAGGCAGTTGAGCCCTGTCCTTGTTAAACAAAGTTAAGCAGGTACAACTAGAAATCAATAATGCTGTACACTGCTATATGGGTTGCAATAGCCACCTACCTGTATTTCCCTGGGACTAAACATATGTCTGCATAGCCTACCTCCGTCACTGCACTTTGTGGATGACGATATTCTGCAACACATAAGCATAGTTCAAGTTCAAGATTGTTTCCAGGAACAGACCATTGAGCAAGCTCATTTTCAAGGAGGTCCTGAGAGGCTCACGAAAATACAAAACAGTAGCATGACAATTACAAAAGTGTGACATATAAATAACAAACATTTGTCAATGCCGAAAGTTCACTGTTGGTATTTCTCTTGCACATGCCTCCCATATTTTTCGCTGTATATTCCTCTGTCTTGCATTTTAAGGGTAGGCGCTACAGTTGGAAACCTTAATGTCCTGGGCGTTTGTTGGTAGTTTTGCTCCAAATTTTCTAAATGGGCTTTTTGGGACACCACCTCATGAACAGTGCCAGTATCATTTTGTTACTGAATCTGAAAAAGTGATTTTGCACAGCGAGTTTGCCACAGGTGCGAAAACACATTTCAGGCAGGATGTGAAAAATGACAGTTGTACTGCTCATGAGGAGGTGTGAAGAAATGGCAATGTTGAAAATCTGGAGTGAAAATATCAAAAAGTGGCAAAGTTACAAGTGCGCGTAGAAACTGCATAACGCAGTCATTTTTCGGAATGTTTTCACCAAATTTTTAACATGGCCTTTTTGGGACCTCCCCTCATGAACAGTGGCAGTGGAATTTTGTTAATCTGTCCCGAACGTTGATCTCGCACAGCAACTAGGGTTACCACCTGTCCCTATTTTCACAGGACAGTCCTGATTTGGACAGCTCTGTCCTGCGAAAAAACATGAAAAATACTACTTGTCCTGACACTATAGTAGAAAAAAAATATTTTCAGACTTTCCTCTAAATGTTGCAAAAACTATAGTACCTTAACTGAAACACCTTAAAATGATAAGGAACACCTAAAAAACTGCAACACTTAGTCTTAAATTTGATTATTTAGAGGAAAAAAGTCTATTGCATTGGCTGAGGTTAAATATTGTCCTGCGAAAAATCATGTTTCAGTAAGAAATGTCCCACTTTGGGACTTCTTAAAAGGTGATAACCCTAACAGCAACCGTGCCATTCTGCCCCACAGGTGCAAAAACACATTTTAGGAAGGATACAAAAAATGACAGCTATACTGTTCATAAGGGGGTGTGAAAAAATTACAATGTTGGAAATTTGGAGTAAAAATCTTAAAAATTGATGATGTTACAAGCATGCATAGAAACTACACAATGGTGGTTCATAATGCAGTCATTTTTGGGAGTTTTTCCACCAATTTTGCAACAAGGGCTTTTTGGGACCCCACCTCATGAACAGTGGTACTCTCATTTCATTAATTGGTCCCAAAAGGTGATTCCGCACAGTGACTGCAAAATCACCTTTCAGGATCGAAAAACAAAATGACAGTGACTGTATTCATGAGGTGGGGTCCCAAGAACCCCATGTTGAAAATTTGGGACCAAAACTCCCAAAAATGGCCGAGATAGCAACCTAAATTGAAACCCGCCATTTACTGCCATTATAGGACTTACCGTCATTTCTTCAGTTTGCGGTCAGCTTTTGAAGAGTGCAGACGTGTTCCTGGTCCACTGAAGATCACTGCTCCCAACCTCCGGAAGTAAGCATGGGTGAGGGTGTGTGTGGAGAAGTGGGGTGTGCAGAGGGAGGGTGCAGGTTGGGGAAGGGGGCTGGCAACAACCATGTGGGACCATTTTTTTCTTTTCAGGCTTAAAAATAAAAAAAGACTTTTTGGGTCTGTTTTCTTTTTTTACAGTAAAACAATGGATGTTGCACACTGGGGTGGGCTCCCAGAGTGCCAGATCATTGCCAACTCAGGAATTGGGCACCCTGATGTCAGAGCATATGGGAGGGGGGGCACATCTGACACTGGGAGTAGGCATCTCGGTGTCAGAACCACGAGGGACTGTTTTCTTTCTTTTCAGGTTCAAAAATTAAAGGAAAAAGACTTTTTGGGTCTGTTTTCTTTTTTTACAGTAAAACGATGGATATTGGCACACTGGGGTGGGCTCCCAGTGTGCCAGATCAATGCCGACCCGGGCATTGGGCACCCCGAGGTCAGAGAATATGTGTGTGTGTGTGTGGGGGGGGGCGCATCCAACACCAGGAGTAGGCATCTCGGTGTCAGAACCAGTTCACCAAAATTCGGGGACAGGTCGCACGGGGATTGAGCACCCCAGTGTTAGCAGGTGGGGGTGGGGTTCACCAGTGCTATGGCAGACAGCGGGATGTGGAGAAGGCAGGCGAGGAAAGCACCTCCTCCCAGCCAGCATGACTGATTGCGGTTACAGTAGTGCCTTCGGACACGCAATACCCCCAGCCCGTACAGAGCTTAGGCTGCAGCCTGCTCCGCACGGCTGGGAGAAACCAAGTGGGACGTCAAGATGCAAACAGCTGTTTGCTCTGCGGTGACCTGCAGATGAAAGGAAAAAGTTGGTTCTTGATTGGCATGGCTTTTTCTTTTCATGTGCGGACCACTGCAGGCAAAACAGCGTCAAAACCCACCTGGCTGAGGACTGGTGTGATACTGTTGAATCCTATGCAGAGCACTCTGCATTGGATGGACAGTGTCACATCCCTCAAAGCCTACTCTACCAATGAGTTTGACGTGCATGCGTGAACTCAAAAATGAGCAAATCAATACAGAGAATTGGACAATAAGAAGGAACTGTACAAATCTCGTAGCCTGATAATGTATCAGATTTTGTTGCCTAACAGTGTGAAGGAACTGTACAGGCTACATTGTCTAACAATAAAGAAAATATATACTAATTTTGGACCTTGTAAACCAGTGTGATCTGGTGTTCGCAGTTACACAATACAAATCAACAATGCGTATGTGGGTAGTAAGGGGCAAAACAAAAGGGGAAAGGTAGGGGGGAAGGAGGGCAGGCAGTAGGATGAGGCAGAGGAGGGTGGGGGTCAACAAGCGCAGGATGTGCAATCATGAGTGGCAGTTGCATGTTTCTGCCAAGTGGTTACTGATTACAGATTTAAAAGCATTTAGAGATGCTAAGCAAGTTAGTTTGAAGCGTGGTTTGCATTTTGTTCCAGACTGATTGGAGGGCATAGCCAATGGCAGCTTTGCTGTAGAGAGTGCGGAACCTTGGGACATTAAGTGTAACGAGGGAGATTTTCTGAGTGAATAGCAGCTCAGGGAACAGCAGAACAGGCAAGATATATAGGGGGTAGCTTATTGAGGAGAGCTTTATAGCACCATGTGCAGCTGTGCATTAATCTTCTGGTGGCTAGTGAAGACCATCCTGCTTTGAAACAGAGCTTACAATGGCGGGTTCTGGTGGAAGCATTTATGATGAAATGAATGGTGCGGTGGTATAGTACAACCAGCTTGTGCCGCTTGGCGGAAGAACAGCAGCTGTAGATAGAATCTGCATAGTCGAATAAGGAAATGAAAGTAGTTTGGACCAACTGTTTCCTGGTATCACTGGAGAGTAAGGATTTATTTTGATAGAAGAAACCTAATCTCATCCTTAGTTTTTTGGACAGGGCCTAAATGTGTACAGAGAAGGAGAGGTTATGGTTGAGCCAAAAACCTAGATATTTGAACCTGTCCATTACATCTAGAGTTTCGCCCAGGAGGGTAGTGATGTACGGGGTGGTGATATTATTTTTGGAAACAGGTAGAGAATTTGTAGGGAGGAAGAACATTTTTTTTTTTTTTTATACTTTATGTTTATTGTTTTCTTAAACAAACATACAGTGTATAAACCTGATGCAGTACACTAGGATTTAGTCAGACATACTGAGGGAAGCACCCCTCTTAATACTAACATTAATCATATCGTGCTACCACATTAAGATACGTCATGGAGGGTATAGCCAAGAACTACAAAGTCCCATTATTACAAATACATACATCATAGGATATGCTGTGTTTTTTAAGCCCATGAGCTGCACGCTATATCAATAAAAACCAAAAAGTTAACAAAGGGGTTACTTAAATTTTGTCTCTGGTTTGAGACTAACAACGCAGCATGCCTTAGCTAAGAATTAATGTACCGTGCTGGTACTACAGAATGCAGATAATAACAGAAGCCCCACCAAGTATATTTGTCTCCTGATACACAGCTTTGAAGTCTTATTATTTAAGAATAACCCACATTCAACTATTTAAGTCTCTAAAATATATCACACACAGAAAGAAAGCGACACTCCCTCCCCTATTCAGAACAATCTTAATATTTCAGGACAGTCTGCACCTATAGACTGAACCTCTCCCCAGCAAAAAACTTATACAGAGATGGAGAGTAACTGTGCACTCTCAGGAAATTAAGAACTTAACAGACCTGAAATTTTTCTTAAAATAACAACAAACAGTCCTTCAAGTGTCCAAATCTGCTTCATCCTCAGTATCCGATATGGATGACTCCCGCTTTCGTCCAGATGGCTTCACAAACTTTTGGGCCCCTCTTAAAGCGTCCGCTGGATCTGAGAAAATAAAAACCTTGCCCTGGTGTGTCAGCCTCAGCCTCACAGGGAAAAGCATATTATTAGGAATGTTCACTACACGTAGCATCGCCCTAGTTCCGTCGAACTTCTTCTTTTTCTGCCGAGTTGTAAAACTTAAGTCCGGGTTTAAGGACACTCTTTCTCCATCATGTAGGAGAAAATGTTTCTGCCTGGCCAAAGACAAAATAAAATCTCGTGTTCCCATACTGTCCAAGATTGCTACAATTGCCCTTGGGAAATCCGTGTTGCTGGGCCTGCTCGGAAAGGCAACTCGATAAGCCTTTTGAATCCCCCATGTCCTCTCCTGCAGGGGCTGACCCAGTTGTTGCTCCAAACAGTCTTTCAGAAAAAGACTCAGATGGTCTCCCTCGCTGCGCTCCTGAATGCTGATTATTCTAAGATTCATAGCCCGGGCCTGATTCTCTAGATTTTCGAGACGAGCCCTCAAGTGAGTATTTTCCTTCAGGAGATTTGCCGCTGTCCCCATCGCAGCTTCAGACTGCTTTTTTGCGTCTACCATCTCCGTCTTCGCTGTGTTAAGATCTGTCTCGAGGAGCGTTACTCTATTTGTAAGGAGATCAAATCTTTCTGTGAACCCTGCCATTGATGCCAGCATTTGATTCATTTTCTGACCCAAGGTCTGAAGTGTCTCCTCTTCACCTTCTGTGGCGGATTCAAGCGGCGCTCGGCCTAGCATCGATCGCGGTGCTGCCGTGCCCAAATTTGCTCTGCTCCTTGCGTTCTCCCCAGTCATCCTATCTTTCTTTGGATTTCCCATATTAACCTTCTAGTAATAAAGGATCATGTTGTGTGTAGTTAAATAGGTTTTTCTCAGCTGAAACCTTTAAAATTTAACTTATTTTCTTCCAATCCACGGAGCTTCTTGTGCCTGCGACCATTCAGCTCGGGCTCCACAGCACCCCCAAGGGAGGAAGAACATTAACTTGTTTTTTTAGCATTAAGTAGCAGTTTAGATTGGATAAGGTTAATCTGTAGTTGATCGAAGTCCGATTGTAATTCAGTGCAAACATTGGAAGATTTTGGCATTCTTGATGTTGTTGCTGAGTGTATTGATGTATATCATGAATAAGAGAGGTCCCAGAATAGATCCCTGGGGTAGGGGAAGGGGAGGGGAGATAACAACAGCCCATTGACCTTAATTGGAGCCTGTCCATCAAATAACTGGAAAACCAATGAAGAGCAATTTCCTGCAAGCCATGCTCCTTAAGTTTGTCTAATAACAAGTTATAGTCTACAGTATCGAACACCTTGCTTAGATTCAAGAACACTGCTGCTACTGTCAGTTTACGATCTAGGGCAGTGAACCAGTTATTCGTCACTAGAGCTAGAGCAGAAGTGATGCTATGATTGGGCCTGAACCAGGATTGGAGTGTATTTAGCAGCTTAGATTGATGAAGGTAGTCTCTTAGTTGGTTGTTGACTATTTTTTTGAGAAGCTTCGAGAGAACCAGTAATATAGAGATTGGCCTACAGTTGTTAAGATCAGTCAGGTCACCAGATTTGAACAGGGGCAGTATGTAAGCTGTTTTCCATATGGAGGGGAAATCACCAGACGAGACAGACAAGTTGAACAAATGGGTTAGGGGTGCTGTGAGGAGAGAATATCCTACTTTCAGGGACCTGAGTTCGATACTGTTGGCCCCTGCCCTTTTTTTTGGGTGTCTAGGTTAAGGAGTAGGTTTTCAACTTGTTTGTAGGTGACTTGGGAGAAGTGGAAGGGATTTAGAGTATTTTGATTAGGCTGGGGGTCCATAGCAATGTGGTGTGTTTGGTATTTTGCTGCCTGAGGGGTATTGAAGGCTAGCCCTGCTGTGGCAAAGTGTGTATTTAATTTATCAAGGATGGTAGTTTTGTCAGTACTTGTAGTGCCCTGAGACATTATTTTGGCAGGTATGGATGGGGCGATTCTATGTCCTTCAATTGTTTTAAGTGTTTGCCAGGTCTTAGCTGGTTTACTTCTGGCTGCCACTTGGGCGTTCAGGAAAAAAGATGATTTGGCAGATCTGGTGAGCTTAGTACAGGTGTTGGGCCATTCCCTGAAGACTGGCCAATCGGTAGCTGCTTTTGAGCACCTGGCTGTGGCCTATAGCTGATCTCTTTTGTTCAATGCTTGTTTTAGATCTTTGGTGAACCATGGGCAGGAAGCTTTTCTGATTCTGCTTTTAACAGGAGGGGCTTGTTTATGACAGCGGAGTTTAAGAGGGCAGCGGCTTCACAAACTGAGGTAGCTAGATAGAATCTCTGCCATCTTATGTTACTTAGGTTGTATAGGAAGTTACCAGAATTGAATTTACGGAGGCTCCGTTTTGTAATGAATTTTGGTTCGTCGGCTTGTCTGTCCAAACTCCTGATGCAAACAACAATATTGTGATCGCTCAGATCATTGTGAAATACAGCGGCATGGGTACTTTTATGTGGTTTGTTTGTAAGTATTACATTGATTTTTTAAGTTGGGTCTGGTAGGTTCGGTTATGAGTTGCACTAGGCCCAATTCATCACATAACTCTTTAAGTGTGTGAGCTTTGGGTCTGGACCAGTCGAGATTAAGGTCACAAAGGATGACGGATTCATTAGTGTTGGAGTTAAGAAAGCATAACACAAATTATTAACAGAACCGTGCACAGCACCTGTGGGAGAATTTACAAATGTTAGTTCGATGTGCTTACAGAGCCGGATGAGATGATACAGATATGAGATGATGCTTGTGTAACTTGATTTGCTTTGTGGCTTTCTGCCTCTCTATCCGTGGGATATACCACCCTGTAGGGGTATGACACAAGGAACCCTAGAGGAGGGTTCCCCCCTTACAGGTGCTGCGGGAATGATTGCATCAGCTAAAGGTAGGTTAGGTAGAAGCCCACGGGTAAGAGATATGAGCCGCTGGAGGAGGAGGGGTGGATGGTGGACAACGAAAAAGCGAATCCTATAAGGGCCCAGGATGAGTGACCTTTTAAGCCCGATGGGGGAGTGACATTGTTGCTCCACCCATCGAACCTCGGGCTTAAAGCTCTCCTATTGTGTTGTTGAAGTTTACCGTTCTTCAGTAGATACCTGTAGCTGTCTATCAAAGTGCTGCTGCTGTCGATGCTCCAGACTGCAATGGTATTCAAAGTAGGCTGCAACCCTTTGGGGAGGCCCACTGTAACAATGAGGCAGTAATGGCACATATTGCATGCAAATTACATTTTGCACCTTGAATCTTAAGCCCTGTCCAAACTTGCAATTAAAATGTGGTAACAGTTTTCAAACCGTTACAGAGCTTACCGTGCTGCCACATACACACTAGTGGGAACTATGTATTAACACGGTTGTTTGCCCGTCCACACCTCCCAAAATGTAGGCGTGTTTAAACATGCTGTCAGTTCGCTTGCCAGTGTAGATCAGATGCAGCGCAGTGGGCACTAGGACAGTCACTGGCACAGAACACAGATCGAATGCCTGTACACACTGGTAAGTGAAAACATTTCTCACTTATACCGTTTTCAAAACCATGCTAAAACCCTGATTGTATCAGGGTTTAAACACGGTTTTGAAACATGGTTTGGTAATGTTACCAGTGTGGACGCAAACTGTGTTCCCTGATTTTAAAATGTTACAAGGCATCTGTAACGTTTTAAGATCTCCAGTGTGGACAGGGCCTTAAAGTAGGCCTATTTGCATGTTACCATTCAATATATGGCTGTTTGTGACTGTCACTAATGTATTAGCAATTGCTAAAGATAACTGAACCACATTCTCTGCAAACACATGCTTTGGCTAGCCACGTGCCTTGATGACATCAGAGCCATTGCTAATGACATTAGGCATTTTCTACAAATATGCACCTTTGAGATTGCATGCAGTTGCTAGCATGTGCAAAGAACACAAAAGTGCCTAATCCGACTGCATCAGCATTACCTCAGGGTCGTCAATGTTTAGATAATCACCACTGTACATTCTGCACTTTCTGTGTGCCCCTACTGGATCTGGTGGCATGCTTGCTGGTATGCAGTGTTTGCCCTGAGTATGTTACTGTACAGTGTGGCATCCAACTGTGGCAACACTCCACCTTAACCTCCAGCTGTTATCCCGTACCTGTCTGGTGGCCAGTACATTGTGGTTTACAGTACACTATGGTCACCACACTCTGGTTGATGCATGTCTATGTACCACTGGTCAGTTACCTACCAATCACCCCCATGCAATGCCACTGTCAGCCATGTCACATGTGTCACGGCATAATATTGGCACATGCATATACAGTACACTATTGCCACAGAGCCCTGTGAGCTGTAGACACAGGTGTGTGCTGCCTCAGTGACCTCCATATGGGGTGGCAGCCCATGACATCACACATAGCACTGCCCACAGTACCACAGCCATGCTACCAGCCATTGGAAGGCCCAAGTCCTTTTTACACACATAGTCATTGTCAGGATCTCTGATAGGCATTCCTTGCCCTCGCAATATCCATATGTGCCACTCTATACTGCACTGGTGTGTTGTCCTTCATATGCATTGTGTGCTGCCCCACAGGGAGTCATATTTGCTGCACACATGCTGGTTGTACCTTGTAGCTCACTTGCCACAGGCCTGTCCATGTGACATGTATGGCACACATGCTAATGATGTTTCCCTTTTCTGCTCCGGGTGATGGTCCATGGCAGCAGGTCCAGGCTGGGAATGATGTTCTCCTGCCCTTGGTGAGACAGACCCTTCACCATGTCTGGGGCATGCACTCACTGCTGGGGAGGCAACAGGGCTGCTGCAGGAGATTGCAACATGGTTAAGGGTGCAAGCACAGTCTCAGGAGCAGCCACAGCAGCGGTCAGGTGTCAAGTGTGATGGTACCAGCCAGTAGACCAGTTATATGGACTGCCAAGGTTTTCCTGGCTATTCTTTGGAACAGCTGTTTTTCTTGCTGTTTGTTGGCAATATGCCAGTAGATTTACTTTTGTGTGTTTAATGGAGGTGTGCCAATGAATGTAGTTTCTTACATGTCATGGCAGTATGCCAGTGAGTTATGATTTCCATTTCTTTGTTTCATGTTGTGTATTTCTGTGTACCAGTAATGTGCCTTGTTCATACATACCTGTGTCAGTGGTCTTTTATGGTTCTGTGTGCTTGTCCACAGCATTGTTGGGGGGTCTGTGGCACTGCCTGTGGTATGTCATTCATGCTCTGACTGCAGTTTTGCGGTGTCCCTTTGTGACTGCAAGGGGAGGTTTGCAGAGCACATTGTGGCGGCTTTTGTGGTTGCATTTGCGACCTTCAATATTGCCTGCTGTACTGGTACACATTTTGCGAATGCTGTGTCAGATTGTATTCATTCCATTTACCTTGTTTAACAACTGGCACACATTTACGATCATTAACGGTGATTTGTGCCATAATTCGTGACAGTTTTGAATATCTCTGCTGCTGTGTTCGGTATTTAGTTCTGTTGACTAATAGAATAATCATGTTTTGCAAGAATGGACTTTGGCTCTCATTCATAGTTATTTATTTACTTACTTATTCATTCATTCCACACGAAACCCTTTAGGCATGGCCTATTTTACAAAGGGTTTAGAGTCAGCATCAGTAGGAAAAGTAACAGATGAATACAGTACAATTCAGTGAAACACTGAGGCATGGCAATGCTTACAGCACTTCAGACAAAGACAAGCTATACATTATGATTCACTGCCTTGTTAACTACTACATTTAAGTGCTGCCATGCTCAAGCTGTGGGTGTCGTTAAAACAATTCATAATATAAGTTCACAATTTTCTATCAGTTTATAGTAGCTCATTTAGTTTTGGCAGATCCAGATATGGAGAGGGAGGAGAAGAGAGCGGATTTAAATTGGGAAGAGTGCAGTCAGCTTTTAAGGAGGGAGGCAGCCCATTCCAGAGTTTGACAAATCTGTAGGAAAAGCTGGCTTGGCCTAGTGATGTTTTCCTTCAGGGGAGGAGCAGGGTGTGTTGTACAACTCCCCTGGTGGTGTAGGTTTGATCCACAAAGCTGAGCATGGCTCATAAGCCTGGGGACAGAGAGCCATAAAGTGCTTTTCGTCCAGTGATTAGGGTATTGAGGCACAGACAGGATCCCAGATTAAGCCAGTTTAGGCTGCTGTACAGTACATTTGTATGCCTGCTATGTTTTAGGCCAAGGGCAAAATGGTAAGCTCTGTTGAGGACACACCGAACTCTAGATAGTTCACCATCATTTGCAGAGCTGTAGACAGTTATCCCATAGTCTATAAGACTGGTGATGTAAGACCTTACAAGTAGCTTTTTGATTTCAGGGAGGAAGCTGTTTCTGTGGCAGAAAAGAAGGCAGAACCTTGTGTTGATGGTTTTGACTAGGGTATCAATGTGGGCAGTGAAGGGGAGGGTTGGATCTAGGGTGGCCCCTAGATACCTGAAAGTGGCCACTTGTTCCAGGGGAGTGCCAGATGAGGTGGTAATCAAATGTTTCTGAAAGGAAGGGGCTTTATTGTGGGTGGTGAAGACCATATGTTTAGTTTTCTTCGTAGGCAACACAAGGAGATTGGAGGAGAACCAGTCCTGTATGGTGCTGAAGTCTGTTTGGAGTTTCTGCTGCAGAATCCTTAGGTTCATACCACTAGTATGAAAGGAACAAATATATTTTATGCTTCCAATGACCTTTATTGATCTGAGAGCACTATCTGAAAAAAGTAGGGGGAAATATTGGTGTCTTTGCTTGGGGTGGGCCAGATCTGTAATCTCTGTCTACCCCAAATAACTTTTTTCTGTTTAAGGTGCCCATAGGTCTTCTTTGCTTGATGCAGCCTTTGCTCACTGCCCTAGATCCCCAGCCCTATAGCAGCCCACAGTTTATTCCACATGGTGGTGGTTGGGACCCTGGGGACTGCTACTGTCTTGACACCCTGAGACACTTTTGACTCAGTAAGCAGGGTTGCGGTGGGATGAATCAGTACAGGACAGGTAGAGGCTGTTGGTCCCCAACATGGTGTGCATTATACTGTAAGAAAAAATTACTCACCTTAGTAATTATGTTTCTTCTAGTGGAGTCTTGCTGTATTCTGACAAGTGCAGTTAGCCCCAGCCTTTAAACTGCCCCAGAGAACAATGGGTTAACTTTTCTATGCAGGGCATAGAATGTTCATCTTGAGCTCGGTTGATGTCTCTGCCTGTTGTCATTTGAACCACAACCGTCAGATCTTTACGAGCAAAAACTCACTAGGTGTTCTGTGTGGAAACTGTAAAATTTTTGCTAGCCAACTGGCAGAAAAATAAACTTTTGGGTTCAAAAAGGAAGACTCAAGTCAGAAAACCCAAACACAAGAACCAATCAATTAAAATAACAACTCACCCCATGAGAAACAGAGGGTGTAAAGGGGGCACCCCTAGGGTGCCAACACTGCGCCTGCCCACCCACATCCCAAATAATCTAGGTTCTGAGAGGGGAGGCAGGAGGGGAGGTCAGAATACAGCAAGACTCCACTAGAAGAAACATAATTACTAAGGTGAGTAATTTTTTCTTCAAACAACATGAAGTCTTGCTGTATTCTGACAAGTGCAGACTACCAAGCAGTACCTCCATGGAGGAGGGACAGAACCTACTTTGGGAATAGGCTGTGAAGTACTGCTGTGTCAAACCGAGCATCACTCCTAGCCTGGATATCCAGAGAGTAATGCTTGGTAAAAGTATGGACTGTTTTCCTGGTGGCTGTAACAAATTTCTAAAGAGGATATCCTGGCAGCAGCCAGGAAGCAGCTGTACCTCTTGTGGAATGAGCCCTCAGGCCTGAGGGTGGAGTTTTTCCCAGTTTTTCATAGCAGAATTGTATACAAGACACAATCCACCTGGCAATAGATCTCTTGGTGGCAGGTTTGCCCTTCCCAACTTCTCCGTAAGTGAGGAACAACTGGAGGAGTCAAACCCTGTGACCCTCGGCACGCCTACGAGTAGCTAAGGGCTCTTGTAACATCCAAACTGTGTAGCCTCCTCTCTCCCGAGAAAGAATGATCAGTGAAGAAAACAGGGAGAGATATAGACTGATTCAGGTGGAAATCTGAAACCACTTTGGGCAAGAACTTTCTGTTAGTTCTAAGGACCACTTTATCTCTGTGAAAAGAGATGAAATCAGGTTCCACTGACAGGGCTTGCAATTCACTGATACGTCTAGCAGAAGTAATGGCTACCAAAAACACAGTCTTCCAAGTCAAGTACTTAAGTTCTGCTGAGGACAAAGGTTCAAAAGGGGGTTGCATAAGCTGAGCAATGCAAACATTAAGATCCCAAGCAGGAGCAGGATCCCTAAAGGGGGGATTGGTGTGAAGCAATCCCTTGAAAAACTTACAGAATACAGGGTGGGATGACAGTGAGGAAGACTTGCCTACTGACAGGAAAGAAGAAACAGCTGACAAGTGTACCTTGAGAGTAGCTGGTCTGAGGCCTGGGCCATTGAGATGGACCATATAATCCAGGACCGTAGGCAAATCAGCAGTGTCTGGAGAAATACTCTTCTTAGAACACCAAATGCTGAATCTTTTCCATTGGGAGTTGTAAGTCTTTTTGCTAGAGGGCTTTCGAGAAGCCTTGAGGATATCCAGAACCCCTTGGGAAAGATGCAGATCTGCAAACTTTAACTCTTCAAGAGCCAAGCCTTGAGATTGAGAAACTGAAGACTGGGGTACCAAATCCTCCCCTGAGAGGATGTTAACAGGTTGTAATTCCTGGGAAGAGACAGGGGAAGATGGACTGCTAGGGACAGCAACAAGGGATACCATGGCTGCCTGGCCCAGTCTGGAGCAATCAGAATCACTTTGCAAGGTTGTGACCTTATCTTGACTAACACTTTCAACAGGAGAGGGAGGGAAACATACAGAAATTTCCCTTCCCAGTTCAGAATCAGAGCATCCAGGGGGACTGAGCCCAAGACTGGGGGCCTGCAACAAAAGAGAGGAAGTTGGTGATTGTCTGGGGCTGCTAAAAGATCTATCTCTGGAGTGCCCCATCTTGAAAAAATCACCTTCAACACCAGAGGATCCAGGGTCCATTCATGATGGCCCTGAGATATTCTGCTCAGTGCATCTGATAGAACATTGTCCTTCCCTGGAAGGTGAACTGCTATCAGAGAGGTTTGCAGGGAATAAGCCAGGGACCACAGCTTCATTGCTTCTGTGCACAAGGCTGTAGACCGAGTGTCTCCTTACTTGTTGATGTACAACATGGTGGTGGTGGTGTTGTCTGTTCTGACCTGAACCACCTTGTTCTGTACTGATTTGGAAAAAACTTGCAGTACCAGAAACACTGCCCCGAGTTCCAAGAGACTGATGTGTAGAAGAGATTCCTGAGATGACCACAGTCCCTGGGTGGTGAGATCCCCAAAATGGGCTCCCCAGCCCAGCAGTGAAGCATCTGTGGTAAGGACCACTGAATGAGACTGAGTGGCAAATGGAACCCCTTGCCTCAAATTGTCTTGATCCTGCCACCATTGCAAGGCTTGGATCAGAGTTCGAGTCACTGGGATTAGTTTGGTAAGGGAACCCTTTCTTTGAGACCAAAAGGCTCTTAAGTGGAACTGAATGTCCCTCATCTGGAATCTTACACCTTGGACCACTGCTGTAGAAGCTGCCATGTGGCCCAAGAGCTGAAGAAAATGCCTTGCTGGTCGAGACAACTGAAGGCTGAATGAAGAGGCCAGCTCCATGAGAGCTCTTGCCCTTTCCAGGGGGAAGGAGGCTCTTGCTTTTACCGTATCCAGCTCTGCCCCTATGAAGGTGAGGAGCTGCACTGGTTCGAGAACTGACTTTGGTAGGTTGAGAAGAAATCCTAAAGAAGTGAGCACTTGCTGGGTCACTTGCAGGTGTGACTTGACTTGGTCTGGGGACTGGCCCACTATGAGCCAGTCATCCAAATATGGAAATCTTTTGTCTTCTTAGGAAGGCAACAACTACTTTTTTTTTTTTTATTTAGTTATTTAACCAGGTGAGACACACTAAGCTGAAAGCTTTTTTACAGGTGCAACCTGGGAGCACAGGGAAGTTAAGTGACTTGCTCAGGGTCACACAGTATGCAAGTGGAAGCTGTGGGATTCAAACCCATGTCTGGTCTGCTGGATGTCACCAGATTTGCAGCTCAGAGCCTTAAACCACTGCGCTATACTGCCTCAACTACTGCCAGGCACTTTGTGAAGACCCTTGGGGCTTAGGTTAGGCCAAAGGGCATTGCTCTGAACTGATAGTGGCCTGAGGGCAATTCGAACCTGAGGTACTTTCTGTGGGAGCACCTGATGGAAATGTGAAAGTAGGCATCTTTGAGGTCCAGGGAGGCTAGCCAGTCCCCTGGCCTTAGAGAGGGAAGAATAATTCCCAGAGTTATCATCTTGAACTTTGGCTTTAAAAGATGTTTGTTCAGGTATCTTAAGTCCAGGATGGGTCGCCACTCTCCTGTCTTTTTGGGGGTTAGGAAGTACCTGGAGTACAGTCCTTTGCCTCAGTGTAGGGTAGGTACTCTCTCTATAGCTCTTAGAGCTAGGAGAGAAGAAACATCTGTCTCTACGGCAAGGGTCTCTGAAAGATTTGCAGGTGGAAAAGATCTGGCTCTCATCTTTGGAAATTTTTGGAAGCTGAGAACCAGTCCCTAGCTTACTACTTCCAGGACCCACTTGTCTGATGTAACAGACATCCAATCCTGGACAAAGTAAGCCAGCCTGCCCCCTACTGGGATAGGAGAATCGACCCGGGCAGACCCATCAGGGTGTCTGCTTGGCAGGGGCTTTAGGCTGAGGGGTGGATGCAGGCCTGCTCATCCCCCTTCTGCCTCTCCCTCTGAAGAACCCCCTCTGTGAAAAGGAAGAAGAGGTCTGTGCTTGGTAAAAAGGCCTTGGAAAAGGCATGCCCCTGCCCCTAGACTGCTGCCTTTGAGGAGTTGCCTGCCTTTCCTTGGCCTGGGCACTCCTGTAAGTGGTCCTGTATTCGTCCATTTTCTTCATGTAATTCTCTGTCTGCTCTCCAAACAGAGAATTACCCACTACAGAAAATCCATGGCCTTAGCCTGGGTATCCTGTGAAGCTAATACATCTGAGCCAAGCCATTCTCTGAAGAGCCACAGATGTAGCCATGACTCTTGATGATACATCACTGGAGTCCACAGCAGCATGAAACTGAACTTTTGATGCCTCAATCCCATCTGCAGCCACCTCCTCCAGCTCCTTGGCAAGCTGGGGGGAAGCCTATTTAGCCAGTGCCAGTACAGTGTCCCACCTGGACTTCTGGTACCTGGCTGCATAGGCCATATAATTCACCTGCCTGAGTCCCAAGGAAGATGCCATGTACTGCTTCTTTGCCATGGCATCAATCTTCCTGGAGTCCTTGTCTGGGGGTGTGTGATGCCAAGGGAAGGCTTGCCTTATCACAGGCAGCAGCCTGTACAACCCCAACATGGCTGCATTGCTGATAAAGGAACTCCGTATCTGAGCCTGAAAGAGTATACCTCTTGTCCATTCTTCTATGCACAGGAGGTATGGAATTGGGAGACTTAAGAATTTTTTGTGTCTGTTTCCCAAAAGATTTCTGGAGGGGAATAGACAGTCTCCTGGACTCTGGGATGTCCATCATCTCTACATAGTCAGGCTCCTCCTGATTCTCCACTGCCTCCTCCACAGGAAGCTGGAGGGTATCAGCCACCTTTTTGTAAAACATGAAGTGTGAAGGGGACTCAGAAAGCCTAGGAGGAGAAACACCTGAAGGTCTGTCTGGGGAGATGTCTGGGTCAATAGGCACATCCAGACTTTCACCATCACCATAATCATCTTCCAACTCTCCCTCCTCCTCCTCAAACTCCGGTTCATAAAATTCTTCCAGGGTATAATCCTGAACCAGGAGAACCAACCGAAATGAGCCCCTGCCAAAAGGTGCCGGATCAGTCGGAACTGGGCGAAGCGATTCCACAATACGAATCGCTTTGGCTATTTCTTTGGTGGTCGGAGTATGAGATTCTGGATCCGAACCAGTCGATTTGTCTTTGCATTTTCTTTTTGTCGGAACCGATTCCTTGGAATTGGCTCTCCTTTTGCCCAAAGAAGTATCGCCCTGGTCAGAGGGCACTCCTTCTGGTTCAGTCGGAACCAAACTGGGCTGGCCATCCGGGTCAGCGGACTTCTCGGCCTCCCTTTCCCTCAGTCTACCTAATCTCTTTTCAAGGGTAGATTTGGGAAAAGTTTTACAAATTTGCAGTCTGAATCGAGGTGGTCAAACCCAGACAATAAACACAGGTGGTGTGGGGATCGGCCTTAGCAAGACCTCCCACACACACTGCAGTGTTGAAACCCAGTGAGCCGGTTTTTTTTCTTGGGTTTCTCAGACATGGCCAACCTAACCAAACTTACCCTTTTTTCGGCAACCGCCAGGCAAGACTCCCCTATCGGTTCCTGACCATGTCACGAGTCTTGGAAAAAAACATACTAAAACCCGGGTTTTTTAGAACCGATACGGACCAGCAACCACATACTAAAGTAAAATACAAATTTACCTGAATGATCGGTTCAGCCGAACCAATCCACACTTTTACAAGTTCCACACAGAAAACAGAACAAAAACCTATCTAGTACTCACGGTACCACAGACAGAGACTTGAACCGACTATACGGTAACTATATTTCAGTAGAAAACCGACTGAAAACCGACACTTCAACCGACTTCGAACCAAGCTGCAGGAGAAATCACTGGGGCTACTGTTCATTGAGGCGGAGTAAAGAATCTGATGGTTGTAGTTCAAATGACAACAGGCAGAGACATCAACCGAGCTTGAGATGAACATTCTATGCCCTGCATAGAAAAGTTAACCCATTGTTCTCCAGGACAGTTTAAAGGCTGGGGCTAATTGCACTTGTCAGAATACAGCAAGACTTCATGTTGTTTGAAGTCAAGAACTAATTTCCAGTTTTTTCTACCATAAGCCTGTCCCCTCTTCCCTCCAACAGAGGATGGAGTGGTACCCATCAGTGTGCTCAATGTGGACACTGAAGGACGGGATGCCATCCTTCTGCACTACTCTTCCTGAACTAAGGATGTCCTTCCCATGTACTTGGTACTTGACTGTGGGAGGAAGCACAGTAGAAGTGGTGTTGACAGCATTGACGGGTGCAGTATGCCCAAAATACTTCCAACTGAAGTAACTGGAGTTGATTCCAATGTTGATATCAGCCGGGTGTGGGAAGGGATTCTCAGTGTGATAGAGGGCTGGGGGGTTACAGGATTGCCAGATAAAGAAAGCTTTTTAAGAAAATAAGTATATTATACTGTTCGAATGCCCCTCTCCATACATATACTAGCTTTCCAACTTTACTGCCCCTTTAAAAAGTGCCATGTTATTTCTGCATACAGTCCCTACACTACAAGCATCATATTCATTATAGAGCTAAGGAGCACTCCCAGCCAATTGGAGCACTGTTTTCCCCTGTGCATTAGACACTCCTTTTCTGTAAAGAGTGCCTCATATGTGCACAGGTGCCTTGGAAACATACAGGTTCAAGAGAGTTCTAAAAAATGTAACTACATTATTAATCAGTCTCGAACAGTAACATATTAATATGGCTGCTAACGTCATTGGTAACAGAACTGCTTACCTCCAGTTCACGGTCCTCCTGGTAAGAGAAGCCTCAGCAGCTGTATTAACATTTAGCCTGCAAAAGTTCAACTAAACTGGTAAAGAATCTAACTGCTGTTGTTCATACCAAACTGAACACCGGAGAACTCTTCATGTCTATCAGTAAACTCTGGTTCATGCTACAGTTAAAAGAAAATGCTGCCAGACCTTCCAGGCATGCATCTGCTCAACCTGGCACAGTAGCAGTTCATCATACTGCTCAGCCTGGCACAGTAACAGTTCATCATACTGCTCAGCCTGGCACAGTAGCAGTTCATCATACTGCTCAGCCTGGCACAGTAGCAGTTCATCATACTGCTCAGCCTGGCACAGTAGCAGTTCATCATACTGCTCAGCCTGGCACAGTAACAGTTCATCATACTGCTCAGCCTGGCACAGTAGCAGTTCATCATACTGCTCAGCCTGGCACAGTAACAGTTCATCATACTGCTCAGCCTGGCACAGTAACAGTTCATCATACTGCTCAGCCTGGCACAGTAACAGTTCATCATACTGCTCAGCCTGGCACAGTAACAGTTCATCATACTGCTCAGCCTGGCACAGTAGCAGTTCATCATACTGCTCAGCCTGGCACAGTAGCAGTTCATCATACTGCTCAGCCTGGCACAGTAGCAGTTCATCATACTGCTCAGCCTGACACAGTAGCAGTTCATCATACTGCTCAGCCTGGCACAGTAGCAGTTCATCATACTGCTCAGCCTGGCACAGTAGCAGTTCATCATACTGCTCAGCCTGGCACAGTAGCAGTTCATCATACTGCTCAGCCTGGCACAGTAGCAGTTCATCATACTGCTCAGCCTGGCACAGTTGCAGTTCATCATACTGCTCAGCCTGGCACAGTAACAGTTCATCATACTGCTCAGCCTGGCACAGTAACAGTTCATCATACTGCTCAGCCTGGCACAGTAACAGTTCATCATACTGCTCAGCCTGGCACAGTAACAGTTCATCATACTGCTCAGCCTGGCACAGTAACAGTTCATCATACTGCTCAGCCTGGCACAGTTACAGTTCATCATACTGCTCAGCCTGGCACAGTAACAGTTCATCATACTGCTCAGCCTGGCACAGTTACAGTTCATCATACTGCTCAGCCTGGCACAGTAGCAGTTCATCATACTGCTCAGCCTGGCACAGTAACAGTTCATCATACTGCTCAGCCTGGCACAGTAGCAGTTCATCATACTGCTCAGCCTGGCACAGTAACAGTTCATCATACTGCTCAGCCTGGCACAGTAGCAGTTCATCATACTGCTCAGCAGGCTTACCTTGGCCATCCTACATTGCACTGCACAGTGGAAAAAAAGCTTATTTCTTATCCTATCACGGGCTGACTGGAATTCACGGTTGCTATGATTGGCATTCCTACAGCTACAGCAATGTAATAAAGAGTGGCAGAATTGGAGGGGTTGCTTAGGACCTCCTTGGTGTGAACCTACTGCACTAAAATTGCTCCTTCCTCTCCACAGAATGAAGGGGCGCTTTCCTCCTTGCTCCATCAAACAGTGACTCAGCAGTGGTCAGCAGCAGCACGTGGATCTTTGTTTTAGTTATCTCTTAACACTTCTGTGGCTAACCTAAACAAAGTCATCAAATTCAGCATGGCGGCAGCATTTTTTGTTTGTTTTTGTTTCTGTTTTTTTTTTCATTGTAACTAAAGTACCATCCAACAGTGCACTCAGTGACTTAGCCTGACCTGAAGTGACCAGTTGAACTTCCCTATTAAAAATATATATTAATTAATTAATCAGCACAGTTCAACTCCTGTGAGTTGTCAGAAGGCAGAATTTATTTAGGAACAAGCAGGGGAGGGGAGTGGGGAAGGGATGAGGATTGGAGGTGGGAGGTGGTCCAAAGAAAACATCAGTTGGACGGGGGGTGAAAGAGAACATAGGAGGAGATGCAGGGGTATTAGGAACAGGTGTAATGGTAGGCGAGAACAAAAGGGGGGAACTGGAAGAGGTTCACTGGATGCACCAGAGGGGCTAGAGGAGAAAGGGGGAGCATCAGGGATGCTGCAGGAGACTTAGGTACAAGAGAAGTAGAGGACAAGAGGGGCCAGAGGAAGTGGCAAGTGGTGGGATCAAAAATGCTCAGCAAGTATCATCAGGGAAGAGGCAGGAATTAGGGAGGGGAGCATCAGACAGCAGGTTGCGAAGCATGGGGGCAGAGCAGGAAAACAGATACACATCCCTGGGGGCACTTGAGGAGGACAGCAAGGAGGATGGCAAGGAGTGCAACAGCGAGGAATTCATAGGAGATGGAGGAGGGGCTAAGGTGATAGAAGGATTAGGAATGGGGGATGCAACTTTGGGAGGGAACCTGGAGGGAAGTAGCCAAAGCGGGCAGGAAGAGGGGGTGAAAACAAGGGGGGTATACCATCGCTACAGTGACACTGGCACATCGAAACCCCCACAGCAAACCCCCCACCATGCATATATTGGCAGCGACAGGGGTTTCACTTCGATTAACTCTTCAGCAATGGGGGTAAATATCTAACTTCACTGTTTGTGCGACATGGAGTTAGATATCTATAGAAGGGAGGGTGCGGAGGGTGCAACCCCCCTCCCCCGCATTGAGCATCACTCTGGTGCCAGTTATTACGGGTAAGCTCCGGGTCAGGGGTGTTGACGGGTTCCCAGCATGGTCGAGGACGTCGATGAATTTGTTGTTGCACCAATATCATGAATCCCTCTAGGGGGACACAACACACAGAAGAGACAGGGAGGGAGCCTACAGTAAACTCAGGAAAGGAAAGGATAAAGGGAGGGGGAAGGGGAGCACCTGTACACAGAGGATTCAGGCAGTAGAGAGGAAGGAAAGGTGCAAAGGGAGGGGTCACAACCCGCAAAAAGTGAGGCAAGGATGAAGGGACTGGTGAGGACACGGGGGATGAGAGATTTAGACCAGGAGGAGAGCAAAACTCTGGGGAAGGAGATGGACAAGGGGAAAATGGGACCAGGAAGGGAAATGGGATGCCAAGAAAGGGATGTAAGCCAGAAAATCAAAAGCACAAACAGAAGGAAGGGAGTAGCAGTGTTGTGCTCATAGGGGATTCAGTACTAAAGGGAATCAGATGGGGGAGAAAGGGAGGCAGGAGCAGTACCATTTGGGTTGAGTGTATGCCAGGAATGACAGCACTAAAGGTGAGACACAATATACCCACATGGGACAAGCAGCAAGATGAGATGTCACACTTGGTGTTCCACCTAGGCACCAATGATCTGGAGGGAGTAGTCTAATAGAGGTGCAGGCTAGGTTCAGGGAGCTTGCTAGATTCTGCAGTAGTGCAGGGTTCTATTCGATTACTTTCTTGGAGGTACTGCCTGTGCCAAGAGCAAGCACATTAAGAAGGCAGAGGACTGAAGAATTCAATCAATGGCTGAACAGTTGGTGCAGGCAGATGGGGTTTGGGTTAGTGGGGGACTGGGGAACAATGTGAGAGGATGAGAACCTGTTTTCCCCTGTCAGGCTACATCTGAGCAGGGAGGGACAAGCAGTGCTAAAGTGGAAGTTAAGGGACTTTGTTGAAAGAAAGTATAATTTAAAATGATTTTGAGGTGGAAACAAGAAAGGGGCCACTCAAAGTGGCAGGAGTGATGGGAAGCTATCAGTCTCCTTCCCCCAGGATGGAGATAAAATACTGGTAGAAATCAAAAACAAGCAAAGGTTAGTAGGGGAGAGCAGTGAGGGGAGGTGGTCCTGGTGGAAGGGATTATCAGCCAGTGCCAGGAGTTTGGGGAACAAAATGGTGGACTTGGAGCCATCATGGTGGACGAGGGACTGGACATGGTAGCAGTAAGTGAGACATGGTGGTCAGGACATCATACCTGGGAGACAGTTATCCCAGGCTACGGACTGTTTAGGAAAGACAGGGATGGTAAGGGGGGTGGGGTGGCATTATATGTCAAAAAAGACATTAGGGCAACAGAAGGACAGGAGGAGGTAGGGGAGACAGAGCTCATGTGGGTCATGCTTGATAAACGAACTGGAAAATCATTGAGGATAGGGGTGGTTTACAGACCTCTGTTACAGGGGGAGGACGGGGATAGACAGCTGATACAGGAAGTTACAAAGATGGCTCTAAAGGGGGAGCTTCTGCTAATGGGGGACCTAAACCTCCCCAACATGGACTGGGGGATCCCATCTGCAGTATCAGCTAGGAGCAGGGGGATCCTAGAGGCACTACAAGGGGTATTCATGCTACAGCTGATCAGGGAGCCCACATGGGGTGATAACCTGCTGGATGTGGTCCTCACAAATGGGGAGATTGTGGAAGAGGTGGTGGTGGGTGAAGGACTAGGTAATAGTGATCACAGGACTATGAGGTTCAGGGTAAAAATGGGGAGGGAGACAAATCGGACTAGAACGAAGGTGATGGAATTAAGAAAGAATGGACTAACAAAATGAGGAAGATATTTGGGGAAGAAATGGCAGGGAAGGGGAATATAGGGGGTGTTGAGGAGCTATGGGGAGCTATCAAAGGAGGGGTATTAAAGGCCACTAAAATTTGCATTAAGAAGGTAAGGAAGAACAAGAAAAGGAGGAGACCACTTTGGTTTACAAGGGAGGTGGCAGGGATCATCAGGGAAAGGAAAAGAGCATTCAGGAAATATAAGAAGACACAAAGAGGAAAGGACAGGGAGGCTTATAAGGAGAAGAGGAGGGTGGCAGGGCAGAAGATAAGGAGGGCTAAAGTGGATACTGAGGAGAAAATATCTAAGCTGGCCAAAAGAGGGATAAAACTTTTTTAGGTATGGGGGAAAGAAGGAAGGCAAGGCAGGGTATAGTAAGGTTGCGGAGGGAGGGAGAAATACAACTGGAAGGGGACTTTGAGAAAGCAGGGGTGTTGAATAACTACAGTACTTCTGCTTGGTCTTCACTAAGGAGAAGGAGGGTAGGGGACCAGAGCTGGGGGAGAGGGACAGGGTAAGCAAAAAGGTGGATCCTAGTATGTTCAGCATAGACAGGGTAAGGGAGGAACTGGGCAGATTAAAGTGGAACAAAGCAATGGAGCCGGAGGCTTGTACCCAAGTGTACTCCAGGAACTGAGGGAGGAGCTGGCAACCCACTGATGAGACTGTTTAACTTGTCCATGGATACAGGGTGTGTACCAAGAGACTGAAGGAGGGCAGATGTGGTGCCACTGCACAAGGGAGGTAGTAAGGAGGCGGTGGAAAATTATCACCCAGTCAGCCTCACCTTGGTGGTGGGCAAGGTGATGGAGGCACTCATAAAAGAAAAGGTGGTGGACTACCTGGCAGATGGCAGACTGCAGGATGAAAGGCAGCATAAATTCACGAATGGGAGGTCCTGCCAGATGAGCCTGATAGAGTTCTTCAATTGGGTGATGCAGGTGGTTGACCGGGGGCAGTGGATGTGGCCTATCTGGACTTCAGTAAGGCCTTCAACACCATTCCTCACAGAAGGCTGGTAAATAAGCTGGAAAGCTTAGGGGTGGGACAGAAAATAACAAGGTGGGAGGAAAACTGGTTCGTGGGCAGAAGTCTGAGAGCGGTGGTAAATGGGGTGCATTCCATGATGAGGGGGGTAATGAGTGAGGTGCCCCAGTAGGGTCGATACTGGGACCCCTCCATTTTAATATATACTTCAGTGACATAGCAGAGGGTCTGGAGGGAAGAGTGTGCCCATTCATGGATGATACGAAAATCTGCAATAGGGTGGACACCTGGGGGTAGAGGCCATGAAGCATGATTTGAGGACTCTGGAGGGGTGGTCAGAAAATTGAAAACTAAAATTCAATACCAGAAAGTGTGCTGTGATGCATCTAGGGTGCAAAAGCCCACGAACAGCTTACACTCTAGGAAGGTAGGAAATCAAAAAAACAGAGCAGGAAAGGGATCTGGGGATTAAAATATTAAGCAACCTTAAAGTGGGTAGCCAGTGTAGCAAGGCGGTGGGTAAGACAAATGGAATGTTGGCATGCATTGGGAGGGGCATAAGTAGCAGAAGGAGAGAGAGATGCTGAGGCCTCTTTACAAGGCCATGGTGAGACTACATGTGGAGTATGGGGTCCAGTTCTGGAGAACGCACCCAAGCAAGGACATTGATGGGATGGAAAGGGTTCAGAGAAGAATAACCAAGATGGTGCACGATACACAGGGGAAAACATACAAACAGAGATGTAGGGAATTGGATCTGTACCCACTGGAGACTAGAAGGGAGGGGGGGACATGATTGAAACTTTTATATATTAAAGGGGATCAATAAGGTGAAGGAGGGGAACTTGTTCAGAAAAAAGGAGGGGGCTAAAACTAGAGGGCATAACCTAAGATAGGAAGGTGGAAGATATAGAGGCAATGTGAGGGGGCATCCCATTATGGAGAGAGTGGTGCAGGCCTGGAATAAACTACCAGAAGAGGTGGTGGAGGCCAAAATGGTGTCGGGATTTAGGAGGGCACGGGGCAGACATATGGGATTGGGAAGTGAAGGGAAGGGCCAGTAAGACTGTAGATGAGTAGGGGAGTGGGGAAAGGGCAGACTCGATGAGCCGATGAGGTCCTTTTCTGTCATCAGATTTCTGTGATTCTGTGAACAACCAAAGCTGTTGCCTGGCCTCATAGTTGTAGGTGTCCACAAGTCCTCAGGCTGTTTACCAGATGGCAGGTGTAGCACAGCTAATAAAACTTTACATCAAGTCTGCTCATCACTTAGATGGAATCTGTCTATGGCAGATTGACAGGTAGTACTCTGCTCTCATTAGTGTACCTGTGTGTGGGAAAATGGGTAAAAAAATATTTTTGGGTACGTCTAACAGAGCCTGCCCTCCCAGACCCAGACAGCCTTCCAAGCATTTCTTATTTTCCTTGCTCAGAGCCATTGGGGGAGAGGGATTTTTGAATGCAGACTGAGGCCGGGACTGCGCCAAAAAGACGCGCAATAGAGGGAGCAGGCACATGTCCAGTGCACCATGGTGCAATGGGCACGATATTCAAACCATGTGCAGGACAAGGTGCGCCTGCGCAATGTGGCTGAATATCTCACCCGATGCGCCATAGCGCAACAAGGTATGTGCCATGGAGCAGGGCCACTGCGCAATAGCACCCCTAGGGATGCGCACGGACAAAGACAGGAAGCAGCTGAGCAGCAGCCATGGATGTGTCATGCACTGAGGAGCATGCACCAGGACAGACAGACCATCCACCTTCCCCCCAGCCCCCCCCACCAAGGCAAGGCCCCCATGAGCAGCACAACCAGATGGGTGCAGGATGGACCACTGACCCATGAACCCCGGTGCTGAACTAACAGCAGATGTGACCCAGCAGTCCCCACCTGCTGGGCAAAGCGCCCCTGCACCGTTCACTGGCCAACAGAGACCGGGACACAAGGATGATCAAGCCCCACCCATGCCACGGCACCACACCAATGCCAACCCCCCCCAGTACAGAGCGCCTGAGACACCAAGCCCAAAAGCATGACCAAACAGTGCACGGCACTGAAGGCAGTCCACCACCACCATGCCAAGGCATCCAGGTGCCTTGGGGCACAATGCACATGTACCACATCCCCACCGTGACCACCCACCGCATGCAGTGACACCATCCACTGACGCCACCACAACCCAAACAAGGCCCTCCAGCATGGCCCCCACAGAGGCACAGCATGGTGGGTGACCTGGCACCAGTACCCAAGGGACCCCACACGAGAAGGGCCGCCTCGGACGCCACCACCAGCAGGAAGGCACTCCGAACACAGGGCCAGAGCAAGGTCCGCCACTCATGCACCCACCCCACCACAGCACCGGCCCCACCAGGCAACACAGCACATTCCCGTGGCGCATGGAGGCATGTGCTACACAGGAGGCAACACAGGGCACACACAATGCCCCCCCATCCCAGTTCCATGGGTACCCCGGCAAACAGCCACACAAAGCAGTGCAACAGACACTGCCATCGTGAAGCCCATGGTGCCATGTACCTGCAGCCTGCCCACCACCATGGTGCTGGTGAGCCTGCCATGTGGCGGTCGCCTCTTGAGCCTGGCCACCCTGATGACAGGCGCAGGGGCCTGTGACCAGGCCACCGCCTGCATGCAGCAGGACCCCATGTGACAGCCACCAGACCACAGGCACCGCCCCAGTCACCATGGACTGCATGGAGGGGGCAGACAATATCACCGTCCACAGTGGCAACAGAGACAGACGTGCGATAGTCCAGGGGTCGGGATGCCAGCTGCAAGGGTGCTGTGCCTGGAAGGTGGCAGGTATGGACTGCCCCTGAAGGCACGCCAGCAGCCAAGCATGCAGTGATGGGGTCAGCATGACCATGCATACCACAGTCACGCATGGTGGCGGTGTAGCAGCAATGGCCACAGCCTCACAGGCATGGCACACACCAACAGGGGTGGCTGGGATATGGCACATGCACCCCAGCCTGATGCACACAGGTGAACTGTGCACAGGGCACACCACACATGCCCCGGACAGAGCCCATGGCCCCCACCCACACCAGTGGAGGAGCCCCACCAGACACACCCACGGCCAGGCCAGCCCCACCCCACAGTAGCCATGCACACCACTGCAGCAAGGCTCCATGCACCCGCTGCAAATCAGAGACCAACACGGACATAGATATAAATGTATGTATTATAAAACAACACTACAGCAACAAAACCTATATACAGATATTTGCAAAGGTTGGGGTGATGTGCGAGGACGCTACAACGGGGGAAGGGGAAAGGGTCAGGGGACAATGGGAAAGGCACAGGTGGGGGACATGGGGGTGTGGGGTACAGTCCAGGGAGGGATGGAATGACAACATGAGCTGCAGGCCCTACTGGCAGACCCTGTCCTCTCTCCTCCCTGTGGCGTCTGTGGTGCCACCGATGGTCACCCCTGTCCATCCTCTCTAGCAGCTCCAGTGTTACCCGGGTGCTTGTAGGATCTCCCAGAGGGTCTGCTGCATGGCTTCCCAGCGTAGTCCACCTAAGACGAGGGAGCAGAAACAGTATGAGTGACTGATCTGACCAATGCAGCCCACCCAACGTGCACGGCATGCATCAGTGTCCGGCGCCCCTGGGATGGCATGCGACCACCCACAGTGAGTGTGCCCACATGAGCCACCTACCCGGGCACCCGCAGCCATGCAAACCACTGCACACCATCACCTCCCATGCACTGCACAGCACCATCCTGGCCAACCGGCATCATGGTAATGCAGTGGGAAGGCAGTGGCACAGCCAGGCACCGAGTGCACCCACAGCCCACCTGCAACACTCACCCACAAGTGCAGGCCCACAGGACGGTGCACAGGGCACCACAGGACGTGCACGGCTGGAGGGGCCATATGCAGAGGGGCCATGCCACACCACCACACCTGCAACCCACCATGTACAGGTGTACAGGGAATCATGGTACTCACCTGTGTCCCGGTCAGCAGGGCACTGCTGACCCCCAGCACCACCACTGTGTCCTGCCTGCATGGCCACACCACCGGCGTTGTCTTGCCCATGACGTTCCTGGGCCATCTGGGCCCTACGGTGTTCCTCCGGTCCTGGGGGAAACATGGAGAGAGGCACATCAGTACACGTCTGACCCATAGGCCTCCCCATAAGTGCGTCTGCCCGCACAGCATGTATGGGTTGCGGTGGCATATGGTGGACACGATGCACGACCACAACTGACAACACAGGTGCTGCCCCCCCCCGTGGCATGGCCTGCCGAACTCTGTGCCCAGAGGACAGTCAGATATGACTAGTGATGGTGAAGGAGCACCTACCTGGCCATGAAATGGCTCCCCGAAGGGCACGTGCCTGCAGTTACCTCGGGCAGTCACGGTCATGCCGCTGGAGGTCCCCGTAGTGGAGGCGACACTGCTCCCCAGTACTACTGCTCTTAGTGGCCTCCTCAAGGCCTTTGGCAACCTCCTGCCACACCTCGGTGCGAGGCCTTAGGAGGGGCACCTGCCCAAACAGGGCACCTGCATGGAGCACTACAAGAGCCACCAGGTTTGCCAGCTCAATGGCACTCCACACAGGGGCTCATCATACAGGCTGTTCTCAGCTCAAAATGGTGCCTGGTAGCACACGTGTCCCACATGCTGAGGCAGTGTGGTGCTGAGCTGCCAATCGCAATCACGCTGGCACCGGACTGCACAATAGGGGGGTAGCCATGCGACCGCATGGTGCCTAGAGGAAAAAAGGCAGCCACAGGGTCAAGGGTCTGTCCACGCACGGAATGCCACTGCACTATTGGGAGGCCCCTGTATGGTGCGTGGTAGGGTGCATGTGTGTGACGACATGCAGCGGCCTACTGCGCAGAGTCACCATGGTGCGCACGGCGCACCATGGCATGTGTACCCCTTCGGACATACAGTGCACGAGCACCACAGGCACGTAGTGGCTGTGCACTGTACCGCCTCCCGTGCAATGTGCATATGCTGCGCTGCTAGCATACGTGCCAGCACCGTGTGCATGCATGGTGTGGGGCTGATTGCGCACATCATAGTGGTGCACCACAACTTGAGCATGCTCAACACCACTGCGCAAGGTGCATCCTCACGATATTCAGCCAGGTTATGAAAATCAGCTCATGAGCCATTCCACAGCGCATCCACTGCATTTGCATCCCATTACAGTTGTGCATGCCCTCATTTGCATGCAATGCGCTATAAAGGTGCCATGGAAATGCACAGGCCATGGATCGGTATTGCAGCCTTTGAAGGTAGGTGCCATGCTGTGGAGACCTCGGGACAGTAGTCTGTGAGGGACGGTCTGGGACTGAACAGTCCATGGTAACACTTGTCTATCTCCCCAGGTACAAGCATGACTGACCGTGAGGAGGATGAGGAGCAGGGGATGGTGCGGAAGCGGAGGCCCAACTTCACCAGGGCAGAGTCTGATGCCCTGTTCGAGGCATACCTCGACAGGAAGCCACTCCTCAGTGGACAGAGAGGCACACCACAGGCCTCTGTGGCAGCATGGGGTGAGGTGGCACGTGCGGTCAACCAGCAGGGTAGTCACCAGCGGTCCATGCAGGAGTGCAAGAAAAAGGTTGGCATGGACAGGAGGAGGATAAAGGACAAGGTGGCTGCCATCCGGGCGGCGCGTGCCACCACTGGTGGGGGCCAGCAAGACATACCATACCTGATGCCGCTGGAGGAGCAGGTGGCTGGCAGCATGCAGCATTGTACCATTGAAGGTGTGCCCAGCAGAGGCTTCCAGACGGGCGGCAGCCCATCACTACATGGTAGGACCGGTGCTGGCAGTGTGAGGGTGGCGGGGCGGGCAGGGTCCAGGGGTCAGGAGGCACCACTAACGTTACTGTGTTCCCTTCTAGCTCCTGAGTATCTGCATGGGCAAGCAGTGTTGGGTGTGTCCACAGAGGGGGTGGCTCTGGACCTGGTGGAGCACCCATCCACCTCCACTGGTTTCAGAGGGACCGACCGCCTGCAGCCCCACACAGCTGTCCAGACTGATGCCTGTGGTGCGGGTGCAGATGAGGTCATGGCTGTGTTCCAGCTGGACGCCAGGTACGGTGTCCTGTGTGCTGAGACACAGATCGGGGCAGACTCCAGTACCGATGATGATGTGACGCATGTCCTGGACAGTGATGTAGGTGGGTCACAGGGAGATCCCACGACTAGCAGCAGCCTTGGCGGCGTTGCGGGCAGCGCTGGTGTGGTTGCTTGCCCACCAGCCACTGTTCCAGTCGTGTCTGCTGTTTCCAGTGGGGCAGCACTGGCGTGCAGACATGGCAGTGGTATTGGTGGTGCCGCAGCAGCCATGCCAGTGGTGCCCAGTGCTCAGCAGCCGGAGGTGCGGTGGCAGCAGGGGGACAGTGTTGACGGGGGGTTGGGGCAGGGGATGGCAACAGTGCACTGCGTGAGGATGTACCCCAGGAGGGTGCCGCCGTGCAGCCCCCACTGTCGTGCGGTGCTGTGCAGCAGAACCAGGAACCACATGGGGGTCAGCATGATGGGCATGCAGATGACCCCTTGGACACACACAGCTGTCTGCTCCAGGCCTCTGTGGATCAGCAGGTATGGCTCGTGGTAACGGTGGATGCACTCTGTGCGGAGCTGCACCAGGCAGATGAGTAGTGCAGCAGGGACCATGCCCTGCTCCTGGCAGAGTTGGCCCAACAGTGGGTGGATGTGACTGCATCCATTGATAGGCACGCCACTGCGATGGTGACTGTCGTGGCAACACTGGCTGACTGGCTGTGTTCCCAGCCGCTGCACACCCCTCGGAGTGCAATGTCCACCCCTCAGTCCTGGCGTATGGCGACCCCAGCCATGTCAACACTGGGATTGGCTGTGGGCATTCCAAGCACACCCAGAGCAGGCATGTTTGGTGGTCTGCAGATGCCTGCGTGGACACAGTCGCGTTCATACAGCCTCACCCCTGGGGGACCATCAGTGCCACCCCAAGAAGCCACTGAGCAGCCTGTCATGGCTAGCAGGCCTCGGCGGGGCTGCCCACACATCCGTGGTGGCTATGTCACTGTGCAGCGTGACTGACCCTTCACCCTCCACGTCTGCTGGCTGCCACTGCACTGTGTGCACTGTGGTGTTCTGTGTGCGACGCATGGGTGTGGTGCCCTGTCCCGCACTCACACAGGCCCTGTGCACACCCGCCTGGCTGCTGGCCACTGTGGTGTGTGCATGACGATGCCAGCATTGCGCTGTCTGCCATTGTGCAACAGTGCTCAGCATCTGAGACACGTACAGTGCCTGCCACTGGGTGTGGTTCTGTTGGGTCCTGTGTGGGTGAGAAGAGGGCGTATGGTGGTGGATGTGCGTGTGGCCCTGTGGGCAGGTGTCGGAATGTGTGTGCATGCCGTGTGCGGCCCTGCTGTGTTCTGCCTTTGTGTGGAGGCCCCCACCCATTCCCGCACCCCTGCCACCATTCCTGCCTTGGTGTCCACCCCTGCCTGTCTGTCAGCTGTGCCATTACCCCTGGTGCTTGCATGTGGCCCTGTTCACCTACCTGTGTGGTCTGTAGTGCTCCTCTGCAATGGTGTCCTGGTGCTGCTGGGCCATCCGGGCCAGCTGGGGATCCCTTCTCCCAGGGGGTGGCTGCACAATGCCAGCTGGACCGGCATCCTCATCGTCCCCACCGCTGTCCCCCTCTTCAACCTCTGCGGCTATCCCACAGTCGGTGGCCATGTTGTGCAGGATACAGCAGGCCAGGAATAGCCTGCAGGCCTTTGAGGGGCTATACTGTAGGGCACCGTCAGACCTGTCCAGGCAACAGAACCGAGCCTTCAGCCGCCCAAACACCCACTCAATGATGTTCCGTGTCGTGGCGTGTGCATCATTGTAGTGTTGCTGCGCTGGGGTCGAGGGGCGCCGGTATGGTGTGAGCAGCCAGGGCCAGAGTGGGTACCCACTGTCTCCTGTGTGTAGAGAGGTGTCGTTAGCATGGTGGTCTGTGACACTGTGCCCCTGGCATTCCAGGGTGCATCCCATGGCACCCCTACCCCTGCCCAACCCACCCCCTGCTACTCCCAGCATCTGGCGTGCACTGCATACTCACCTACCAGATGGCCAGTGGGGATGTCCCCACTCTCGAACCTATGGCACAGTGCAGACTGGTGCTACATGAAGGCATCGTGTGCTCCCCCAGGGTGCATGGGACAGACATTGATTATGCGCGCCCTAGCATCGCACACCACCTGGCAGTTGACACTTGGGTATCCTTTGTGGTTAACATATGCCGCCCCCTCCAGGCCAGGTGGCGTGCGGATGCCTACATGGGTGCAGTCGATGGCCCCGAGCATGCCAGGCAACCGTGCTACCTTGTGGAACTCCTGCATGTTTGCTGTGCGCTCTGCCTGTGTGCTGGGGAAATGTATGTACTCCGCAGCATGTGGCAGCAGTGCGCTGAGGAATTGTGTGAGTAGGCATGATGCGGCCGACTGGGTTATGCCTGTTGTGTCCCCTGTTGGTCTCTGGAAGGTGCCCATGGTGAGCAGGCACATGACAGCTGTGATCTTTATCTCCACTGACAGGGAATGGCTCCATCTCATGGGTGCCTGCATCTCCTCACTGCACAGCTCACAGAGCCGCCTCAGGATGGCCCGGTTCAGGTGGTACCAGCCCACGATCTCAATGTCACTGTACAGCTCGAAGCTGACGTGGACACGGTACAGCCTGTTCTGGGCATACCGCCGACGGGCCGTTCCACGGCCGCACCCCCCGGCTGCCTGCCTCCTCACACCCCTCATTACCACCTCCATCTGGAAGGTGGCACTGGCCATGTCCCAGGTTGGTGTCCCCCCCCCGGGCGGCTGACTACCTGGTCCCCCCGGCTGTGTGCTGCTGGCCCTGGCCCTGCACCGGGTGCACCCTTGGCACTGCACCACTGCATGCCCTGCCTCTGCCCCACTGCTCCCCTTGCTCTGTGTCACACACAGACACACGCCACACACACACACACACACACACACACACACACACACACACTCTCACTCACACATGCAGGCTTCCAGTGGTGCCCGTCCACCTCTTTGCCACCCCTGCCCTCCTGATCCTTGCCCTGGCACTTTGCTGTTCTGTCCACTCACTCCCCCACTATGGTTCCTTTCTAGCGCACACTTCCACCCCTCACTTGCTCCCTTTTATATTTGCTCAAGTCCGCTATCGCGCAACGTCCGCTTGCTCCACTATTGCGCACGTTGCCTGCTGTTGAATATCGCACTTTGCCTCATATTCCTGGTTACACCCCCTGCACTTGGCAAGCATTCATTACCGTTGCGCCACGGCACATTGGATTTTGTGCTGTGCATCTGCTGCCGCTGAATATCACATTATGGCGCATTTTTACTCTTGCGCAGGCACATCCCTGTTGTGCATGGCACAACCGCTCTGAATATCCCGGCCTGAGAGTTTATTTTACTGTTTTGTCAGGTGCTGAATTTTCTGAGGAGGGAAAGGTCAGGATATACAGGCTGGAGGTGTGGAGTAGGGAACACATCAGTATGCAGTCTACAGCAGGCACTTAGCATTCTTTTTTTTTTTTTTTTCAAACAAAAAAATCTCTTTTACATTTGCTGCACTTGCGCATCAAATGTTTTGGGACAAGTACAAAGGGATTTCAGGGGATGTCACTGCCAAACCCATTGCAGTTGAAACTGCAAGGCGCTCCACAGTCTACAGCAATCGCCACACCATAGCTTTCAACTTTCATCCCTCAAATGTGGAAAACTGCCTCTCAAAATGTGGAACAAAAAGGCAAAATGTGGAACACCTTGTCAAATCATGGAGACAGAAGACTAGAACATTGTAGGAATGTATGTTTTAATGTTCATAAAGTTTGTTGTTCATTGAGCAATACATTTTTCACATTTATTGTTTGGATTTTTTCTTTAAAATTTTAGCATGCAATGTGGGACAGACCATTTCAGTGTGGAACAGAGGGTTTTTGTGAGGCAAAATGAGGAACTGTTCCTCGTAATGTGGGACAGTTGAGAGGTATGCGCCACACACTGTGGCCATGACACAACTCCCGGCTTGCTGGGCTGTACTTCGAAGAAATTAGCTGCTCCAATCAGAGAGGGCTTTGCAGGCTGGCAAGCAGCTGTTCGACTTTCACCCCTGCGGCATCCCTGTTCTCCATAGTGGGAGCAGCTAGTGGCTGGATAATCGCTCATCAGGCTCCCCTCCCATACTCTAAGTCCAACCGTGCCTTGCAGTCACCAATTCTTCTGCACAGACTGTCCCATCCCTTAGCGAGTCTTCATCTTCGGCACACAAACAGCAAGTATCCCTTGTCCTCACATGCACTTTAGCAGGCAACTTCCCCTGCAGATAATTTACACAAAAATAAAAACATAGTCCTGTCATCTTCACTGTGCGAATGAGCGAGACGGGGCCGCAACACAGGAGCAAATGGCGAGCCCCCTGCGACAAGCACCACACTCCGACACACAGATTGCCGCAACTGGGGGCTGCAGACCCAGTGAGTTGGACCACGCCGAACTGAGCCAGAACCATTTATGGTCACATAAACCCATGCTAGGCTCAGCTTCATGGTCAGTCCCCAGAGAGGCCGCACTGATCCAGGGAATATGACTCTCTTGACATCAATCCCCCCCAGGTCAGCAATGATTGTGTTTGGTTTTTTGTTCACTCTGGTTTTGTTTTTTCTTTCTTTGCCGGTGGCCTGAACCCATGCAGCGCCGCCTTCAGTGGTGGGGGTGCCAGGGAGAGAAGCTGAGGGTGCTTGTGAGTTGGGGACTGCTGCTTGGGACTTGCTGTCCCAGTTCCAATGGTTTGTACCGCATTTGAATTTTCTAGATATGTGTTTGTTTCCCTTCCGCCCTCCTCTGTCTCCCCCCACCACCTGTCTCTCTTGCCCTCACGTCGCTGATGCTGGAAAAGGTCGAGGCTGCAGCAGAGGACAGGCGAGGTTCCTCTCCTTCACCGTCGCTTCCTTGAAAGGCCAGCGGGCCCAGGCAGGATTGAGAGAAGGCCAGTCTGAGCTGGAGAGTGAGGCCAACATGAACCTTCACCACCCCCAGCAGCAGCACCCGAAGCCCATGTAGCAGCAGCTGAGCGAGCCCGAGGACATAGAGATGTAAGGTATATTTCTGAGAGATGGAGCTGTGTGTGTGTTGTGTTGGGGGTAGGGTGGCAACAAACAGCCGCGGTGATTGCCAGAAATACCAGCGAAGCCAGGAGAGGGTAGGTGATACCAGAGGTAAACACATGCCCTGGATGGCAACTAATGAGGGGAAGGATGTAGCAAACGGGGGGGGGGCATACTAACAGCAACACTGCCGGTGAATTTCCCAGAAAAGACAGAGCTGGGATGCACTTTGTTTGTTGGCCCCCAATAACTAGACAGCGGTGTGTTTATTTTGTGTTTAGTGCAGTAGGACAAACTGCTGGGGAGGGCTTACAGGTGCAGCAGCTGATTGTAAATGGGGAGGAGTTAAGTAATCTGAACTGAGAGACCACGTTCATCGGTGGTAGGCCTGACAGCTGGCTAGTGGAGAGGCCCCAGCTTTCTCTGCCCCCACTTGCAGAGCCATACCTCTCAATCTTTTGTCACTAAAATGAGGGACAAAGGCATTTTTGGACACCCAAAATGAGGGACAGTGAGGGACATAGAACTTCCATTTAACCCCTGGATGCTATGAAAGCTATAATGGGGCAATCTGCCCAGAGTAGTTTTTGTTTTCATTTTAATTGCTGTTCCCCCATTTCACGCTATGATGATTGGGGCTGGACTTGATATTGTTGCACCTTTTCACAGAAGGAAAGATGGTTGAATCTCCCTGAGAGTTGAACTCAAGTTCACCACAGTGCACCTTGTCTTCAGCCACTAAAATGGTTTTACAGATAAAAATATACCTGTGCTGCATTCTACATAGAAAGCTGCTGTGTCAGACTCAGACATGCTCCTCTGCTTACTTGCCTGGCAAACCTAACCGGACTACTGGGAATGAGAGCATTCATTTATAGACTCGGCTCAGGGCAAAGAGAAATCTTGGAAAGCTCGGCTCTTCATTTTTACCGTTCTTATATAGAAGCCTGTGTTTCATGCTATAAGAAGATCATCCCCCCTCCTATGAACTAGATGGTGCATTTGAGTTGGGCCTTCCTCGGTCACTAAATCTGTAAAAAAAAAGAAGAAGAACTTAGCACCCTTCCCTTCCGAGCTCAGGGCTGTCCAGCGTGTTGTTCAACTGTACCACATTAGAAGAGATGTCCCTTCTTTTACTCCTCCAGATTGTTCTGTTCCACATCTACCCTGCTGTACATGGAAAGGGTGCTGACTGAGAAGGTGCTAAAACTCAGACCTTTAAGCAGAAATTCATAATATTCTAAGATAATTATTGGTAATCAAAATCAAACTTTGCACAAATAAATACACTAGTTTCCACAATGTGCTGATCAAGTATCAACACTTCTTATAATGTGTTCTACTTTATAAGGGGCCAGCATCCACAGTCTCACATTCTGATTATTAATGCCCCTAATTTCTATGTGAAAAGGTTAAGTGGTATTCTCTCCAATAGTATCATCTGATCTGTTACATATTCTCACCAACTGGGGCAGTTTTCATGGTGGTGAGTGTCATTACACCTTCTCTGCTGTAGATATATGATTTCCATACCCTAGGGGAGAGCCTCTGTTGGAATTACACTTTACAAGCCATGGGGGTCCAGTCTTTAAACAGACCACCCCACTTCCCATTATGAGTTACCGGAAGTATGTATAAGTTACAGGGAAACCCTGCAAGGCTATGAGAGTTGAGTCCCTGTGGTCTGCCACCCATTTTATTCCAACACTAGAGGTCCTCTATGCATTTGTGTCTTGTAGGTAGGACTATTGTAACTCTTTTTACTTCGGGGTAGGAAGGGGTACACTATGATGCCTGCAGCTGTTGCAGAATGCAGCTGCTTAGGTACTTACTGGCTTTCTAAGATCAAGTCACATCTCTCTGGCACTGTGTGGTCTATACTGGCTGCCGGTGGAGTGGCGTATCTCATTTAAGATAGGTTTATTAACCTATGAAGTCCTACATAGACTGGGTGTAGCCTGCCTGGCAGAGCTCCTGTACCCACACATCCCAGTTCGCCCACTCCGATTGGCCAGAAAGGATCTCTTCATGGTTCCGAAGGCTAGACTGAAGAGTTCGGCTGACTGGGCCTTTGAGATAGCGGGCCCATCACTGTGGCACTCTTTGCCCAAAACCTTGAGGGAGGCCCCCTCGGTGGATGCTTTTAAAAGGGACTCAGGTTTTATTTATTCTAACAAGCATTTGGAGATGTTCCATAAAACACATGTGCAGCACTTTAGCTCACTATGGTTTAGTGTATTTTATGTTTCAGGGTATTTTATGTTATTATTAGTGGAATAAGGTAATTTATTATGTGCTTATTAGTTATTGCTATGGATTATAGACTGTTTTTCTCTTTTACTGTAATGGCACCCTGGGCCTCTGGGGAGGGGCACCAGATAGAAATAAATACTACTTCTACTGCTGCTGCTACTTCTTCTATAGGCATGGGCATTCCTGTACTGTGGATCCTGAACCTGTGCTGAATGCCACTGCTGAAATGAGTTATTTTATGCAAAGAATCAAAGAAAACTGACAGCTTCCTCCAGTCTTTGAGGACTTGGATGTTGGATTTTTTTGTCATCCCAGAAACACTTCTGCCTTCCGGGCCTTGTGGGGCTGGGGAGTAGAACTGTATAACACAAAGCAGACTCTGCCGCCTGGGGCATGGGGGTGGGGGCAGAATGACTTTTTGCATGCATTGCATTTAAAAACTGGAATACAAGTGTTGTTTACAAACCACAGCTCAGACACAGGAACAGAATGCATCCTTTCAGCCAAATGCGACATTTCATCGTGAAGAAATAAGACCTAACCATCTTTTTATGTTGGCTCGTGCTTGCACACCAGCCAATATATTGCATTAGTAGCAGATTTGGAGGTGTGGTCACTGTGGGCGAATGCAGTGCACGCATCAGTAGGTGTGTCCCTCATTCCCCAATACGGCAGCTGCAGGCGCTGACATCATAACACGTAAACTGGGCCACCAGATCAAAGAAAGGTCCGCCAATGAGAGCCAAGCTTCATGCAGCGTGGCTTTTCCTGGTGAACCAGTTTACAAAAACATAGCAGCACGCAGAGAGTGCCCTGACCCACTTCATTTGCCGACGGGGAGCCTACCCCATTGGCATAATGCAACCCCCTTTATTAGGCCATGGGGTGCTCAACTCTGGCCTGCTACAGAACCCCCAAAATCAGGTGGCATGCTGGGAGCCCACCCCAGCATGCCAAATGTCCCTGTAAAGGAAAAAACGTCCCGCAATGTTTTTTTTTCTTTCTTACACCTGAAAAGCAGAAAATGGTCCCTCGTCGACTCCGGTGGCCCTCCACAACCCGCGCCCACCCTCTGCACACCCTGTCTCCCCATACCCCCCTCACCCCATACTTACCTCCGGAGCACAGCACGACAATCTTTGTTGGACCAGGAACACATCTGCACTCTTCAAAGCTGACCACGAACTTAAGAAATGCTGGCAAGCTGTATAATGGCATAAATAGGTTTTCTTCAACTTTGGTGCATTTCTCGGGCATTTTTGGGAATGTTGGCACCAAATTTCCAACATGGGGTTACTGGGACCCCTCCTCATGAATTCAGTCGCTATCATGGCGTTATTCTGCGCAGTGACCGCGAAATCACCTTTCGGCACCAATTAACGAAACAACAGTGACACTGTTCATGAGGGGGCTCAAAAAGCCTATGTTGCAAATTTGGTGAAAATCCAAAAATGGCTGTTTTATGAGCGTGTTTTTGTAGTTTCCATGCACGCCGTAACGTCATGAATTTGTAATATTTTCACTCCAGATTTTCAAAATTGACATTTTCCACACCTCCTTATGAACAGTACAGCTGTCATTTTACATATCCTGACTGAAATGTGTTTTCACAAGTCCGGCGCAGAAGAGCGTGGTCGCTGTGCGAAATCAGTTTTCAGGGCAGTTTGAGAAAATGACAGGGACACTGTTCTTGAGCAGAGGTCCTAAAATGCCCATGTTGAAAATTTGGTGACGAAATTCCATTAAATGCCTGTGTTACAAGCGTGCGTTGTGCAGTTTCCACGCACCCTTGTAACTTCGCAAATTTGCAATATTTTCAAGCCAGATTTTCAACACTGGCATTTTTTCTCATCTCCTTATGAACAGTACAGCTGTCATTTTCTACATCCTGCCCAAAATATGTTTTTGCACCTCTGGCACACAATGGCGTGGTCGCTGTGGTGAATCAACTTTTGGGACAGATTCACAAAATCACAGTGCCACTGTTCATGAGGGGAGGTCCCAAAATGCCTATGTTGAAAATGTGGTTAAAAAAATCCCAAAAATGATTGTGTTACGGATGTGTGTTGCGCAGTTTCTATGCCTGCTCATGACGTCACGAATTTTTCATATTTCCACTCCGGATTTTCAGCGTTGCCATTTTTTTTACACCTCCTCATGAACAATACAGTTGTCATTTTTCACATCCTGCCCAAAATGTGTTTTCATGCCTGTGTCACCAAATGGCATAGTCACTGTGTAAAACCACCTTTTGGCTAACAAACTGATAGTGACGCTCTTCATGAGGTGGGGTCACAAAAAGTCCATGTTGAAAATTTGGAGTGAAAATACCCACAAATGCTTACGGTGTTAGGGTTTCCAACTGTAACATCCCATCCTGTAGAGACTGACAGGCATCAGGAATGTGACTTGGGATCATTGGCTGTAATGCTCATGCTATTCCACCCCCACCCACCCCCCACCCTGTAGCCACAGAGAGGCATTGAGGTGTGCCTTGCAGTGTTCAGCCCTAACGTTCATTCCATTCTCCTACACTGCACCATCTCAGCATATTTCCTTATGGAATGGGGTAAGTAAAAGGCCCAAAGACCCCAAAGCACACCCACGACACTCATTAGTGTCTACAGGGTAGGGTGAGGTAAAATGGCATGAGCGTTAATAGCTGATGACCCAAAGGCACACCCCAACACCTGTCAGTCTCTGCAGGGTGGGGTTGGGGTTGGCGTCAGTTCAATATTTCACTGCCATTCCCATTATGCATCTCTAACTCCTGCACTAGCAATGCCAGCGAGACAACATTTGGCATTGACATATGCTTGCTATCTCTTAGTTTTATAATCTCTCACATTGCATTAGGGTACAAAAACCAACCACATTATCCCATGGTAGATAGGAGTGTCCATCTACTTAGTGCATGAGTTGGCTACGGTGTGGAAAGAACCTTTATTTTAGACCATTTCTTATTTGGATTTAGTTTTAGGCTCGTACCTTTGTGTATGGGGTACAGTATTATAACAAAAGTTTGTTACTGGTATTGTTTTCAATTATTGAAATAACATATATGGCAAACTTCATGCTGGCTGGTGTTACAGCAAATATAACTTTTGCAACATGACTTGATGAATACAGTTACTATACTGCTTCAGGGGAGATACCATTCTGAGCCACAGTAACTTCAGTAGACCTGTCCAGTCTTGATGGCTGTGCTGTCCCACCCCTGTCACTCACTGGATTGCTTAGCAGGCATGCTGTTCCTCCATCACCCACTGGTGTATACTAGTAGCAAACGTTCGCCATTGACAAATGCTTGTTTTTTCTGTAGCTTTGCTGTAGAAGCCTGCAGGCTTGTTGACAGTATGTAAATAGACAACAAAAGTCAGTTCCATCATGCATTTAGTAGAAAGAAGTTTATTTCAAAACCTTACAAACATACACAGCTTGTCCTTGCACAGAGAGTGAGTTCCAAAAAACTCACTTTCTTTGCAAAACTCACTCTCTGTGCAAGGGCAAGCTGTGTATGTTTGCTAAATTTTCAAATAAACTTCTTTCTACTAAATGCAAATCAGTGGTGGTTAGTGCTGACTTTTGTTGCCTGCTTGCCTTGCTTGTGAGTCTGGCACACTTTGTATCTGGAGCCACTTTACTGTCCGCTGCGGTCGGTAGTAAGACCATAGCCCTTTAGAACATCAGCCTAACTTTCATGGAGCAGTTTGTTATTGAAACATTTTTGCAGCTAGCAGGCTTAAAGGGATTTACCAAGATTCTAAATTACTCAGACATTTAGATAGTGTATGTTGGTGATAGTCTTGTAAAAGCTTCATAATTTTCTGTTAAGCCGTGATGGGGGTAAGGGATCATATTTTGGCTACAACAAGATGGCCAGTCAATACCTTCCACATCCCTAATGCTGTGAGTCACCCCTAGTCTCAGGCACATAAAGATGTATGCACAGGAACAGCGCGGAGACACATGCTGTTGAAGTCAGTCGGATAATATTTAATTCACTTTTTATGTCTATTAATGGCTATAGTGAGTTTCATCAAGGCCACCACTTGACCAAGAAGGGGATGGATTGTAACATTAAGGAAACAGAAAGAAGTGACTGTCCACCTTGCTGGGACCAAATACGATCCCTTCCTACCCCATCCCAGCTTTTCAGAAAATAATGAAACTTATGCAGACTATCACCAACATTGGGAGGGCTAGCCCGTGGTTTAATGTGGGGAATAGCTCCTCCCACAACCTCTACTTAAACCCTCCACTAAGCGCTCCTCCCTCACTTAGGGAGGTTTTAATCCTGGCCTCCTAATGGCTTGTGTGCCTGTGCTTCCTTGGGCTTTACTGCTTCTGCTTCGCTTCCCTTGCTGTGCTTTCCCCTCTTCCCTCCTGTCCTGGTTCCTGTGTTTTGTACCTACCCGTTGTCCTTGTTCTCTTCGCTGTTCCTCCTCATCTTCTTTACTTCGAGTTTGTTTCCTTCTGTTCACCCGTTCTTCCATTTCATTTCTGTGTGCTGGGTCTTCGGCTGCCATCGCAACTCTTGCTGCCTCCCTGCTCTGTTCTCGCTTCCCCCCTTCTCAGTTGTCCTGTGTTTTTCCCCCTACTGTGTTCCTTTTTGGGCTTTCAGATTCCCTGCCGACGGTGCTCACAGGTATCTCCGATCCTCCCCCCCCATGTCCCATCATTCCTCTGCATTCGGTCCCTCTTCCTGTCCACCCAGCAATCATCCCCTGTGCCTCCTCAACTATGACTGGCTCCTCTTCAGTACCTATGTTCTCGCTCTCACGCAGGCCTTGCTTCTCCGATCCTTGCTGCCTAATCTACTCCTCAGCAGAAGGGAATCTGGCTTGCCTTGCATACCATCTCTCCACAGTAAGTACAGAGCCAGACAATGATACTTCACTCTCACTTCTGTTATCTAAATCACCTTAGCTACATAAGGGCACCCAGCAATCACTACCATCTTATCGCTAACTCTCCCTCATTTCTCAATCAAGCAGACGCCCACCAGGCTTCACTATTTTGCCACCAAACACGTTGGTGCATCATTCAAAAAAGGGGGGGGGCGCTGTTCAGAACGCCAAACAACAAGCATGCCTTCATCTCCATGCATGCTAAACCGCATGTCTTACTCTCAAGTATATGCCTTGGTTACACTGCCTTTTGCTTACTGCATGAGCAGAGGACTAATAAATCATTTTGCTCTGCTAATACAGCTAATTTACAAGATATGCATATAGTCTCTCATACCTGCATGTATGTCTGTGGCTCAGCAGGTCAACCACACTGCACACTGCAACGAATTACTGGGTCTCCTATTTCACCTGTCTCAGTGACCTTTACATCCTCCTTCCCGTCTGAGAACTAATGCAACAATTTGTTCCTACTTCATCCATTACCCCATCATGATGTCACACAGGTATGTCCCTGGAATTGGTATATAGTTATGCTGCAATCTAGCTGTAGCTTGTGTTTCATTCAGCTAGTGCCGCTTGGCTGCCCGATCTAAAAGGGGGGTGTACTATAAGCCTGTCTTTGTCGTTTACACCACTCTGTACCATGCGGTGCATCCTTGTCTCCTACTGTGCAATGCTTCTATTCCCATTTTTTATTCCTATCCTGGTTGCCCTGGTACCCGTCACAACAGCACAATTGGCGATATCCCCTCAGGAAGAAGGCAGGAGGCATTTCCCTGTGCTCCAGTTCCACCGCCCTACTCTTCCTTGCAGCTCGCAGCCCCAAAAGCTACAACCGCCAGCCTCCCTAGTTCCTGCCTTCATTCTGCAAATTTCCTTCCTCCATTTGTGCTCCAAGGCTCTTCCCCTACACTTCATCTCTGTTTTTGTGTCTACCTCACCTACCATTCTGCCTATATTTCTATGTTGTACTGACTCACACTCCTATACCTGTTTTAAGTCCTGTCCTACTCTCTCTCTCTCTCTCTTCACAGCAGCATTTGAGCTTTTGCTAGCCCATATCAGCAGTATTCCAGATTCCATCTCTAACTCGCGCCTTCTGAGGTGCTGAGTGAAGGTAGGCTTCCCCTGTCTAGCAAGTATAGGATTTCATTACATTCACTACCTCCTCTCATCAACCTGACAGCCTCCGTCCCTAACTCTGCTTGGCATCATGGAGTGAAGGTAAGCTCACCCTGACTACCAGGGATGGAAGCCATGTCTGCATACTGCCGAGTCTTACCATACCTTGCTACCTCATACCAGTTGCTGCTTCCCTTTGGGAACAGAGCTTCATCACTGATGGGTATCTGACTCTCCACTACACTGATTCTGCGGGACGCATTCTCAGTCTGCTGTGCGGATGCTGCTCCCTTCAGGAACCTGATTTTGCTCAACTTGCCTTCTCCATCTAGCCCAATCTGCAACCTGGATACATGGTCGTACCTCGCATACATACATGGCTGGGAGTCTGCTTCTGCTCTGACTATGTCCACCTTCTGCTCCTATACCTGTTGTGGATTGCCACTTCCCTTCAGGACCAGGGCCATTCTACCTCCATTGCATTCCACCTCCTAACTTTTCCTCCAGGCTTCGTATGTTGGTCCTCACTCCCAGACTGCCTGGTTTGGTGGCCTGCTTCTGTGACTCCACTGGTTCAATGCTGTCTCTGGCTCACACCTGGATGCCACTCTCATCTGGAGCAGGATTTCATTCTCTCAGTTGTCTCCATCTACCTCTGCCGAGTGGTATCACTTCCTGGTTATCTCTCCTCGACTACCGGGACTGGAAGCTAATTTTTGCGATAGTCTGTTTCAACTGGGAAAGCGCTCTACTGGACCACTGCCTGCTACTCCCTCTTGGATTTGAACCATTTACCATATTTGCCTCCACGGTCCTGCATCTTCTGGAGTGTCATGTCCATGTCTTCTCACCTCAGTTCACTCACTTAGGAGCCTATGTTCGCAACTGAAAGTTCAACCTTCTGCATTTTCTACCTCCTGCCCAACTTCAGCTTCTCTCCCGATACAAAACCCCTTTGCTTCGAATGCCCTCCTTCTTCTCCAGTCTCCATCCTGCACTTTCATAGACCTTCATTCTCTAACCCCTTTGGCATCCTTTCCATTGTATTATGGATCCTGCTGGCTCATTCAGTCTCTTCCTCAATCCAGGTTGACGGCCTCATGGACTTCTTTACTGCAGGTCCCCCGTCCGGCTCCTATATGAACTAGTTTTCTTTTGAAGATTTAGGAACCTCATCCTTCATCACTCCAATGGCTTCCTTCCTTTTCTCTAGTCATTTCCAGCCTTCAACAGATGTGGGAATCCTGTATCTCACCTTAGTTGCTCATGGTGCTCGGCTGGGCTCCTTGGTCTTCCATGGATCATCCTCTGATGCCTTGCTTCGGCTTCCTGCATTTTGCTGCTGTTCACTGTGGAGTTGATCAGTCCTGTACCTTCCTGCTCTGGATGTCATCCAGCTTCGCCTAGCCCATAGCTTTCCCCAGATTATTCCTTCAGTTCCTCAGGATCCACTCCGGACTTTCTTCCCATTTGGATGGCTGCCTTTTCATCTTCACCTTGCAGGCTTGGGGCTTCGTATGGTTTGTTGTGGCTCTTTTGTACCTTGTACCCTCTCTCTGACCAGTACTCCTACCTGGTCATCTGCTTTTCCATATGATCCATCTCATACTCTTACCCTGGCCATTCTAATTGTACCCTTCTACTATTCAGTGGATCACTCATTCATTACTCCGGAGAAATATTTCTGTCAGCAAACATCCCTTAGCAAACATGAATCATAGATCCTTATACCAGTATAGAGTTTTTAATCTGCCCAATCAGCTCCTCACAATCATTCAATGAATCCCATTCACCTGGACAATAGGAAGATTTTCTCTGTTTCTACTGGATTAGATTTACCCTACGATTCCCATCCATTCAATCACCATGACATCCCGGTCTGCCTCATCTGACTTGGTATCTGTATACATGGAAATGACAAATGCTCTGACTTCGTAATCAGTATCATTTTGATGGATACTAGGAATCGCAAGATAACCCATTCAACTAAGGACATAATCCATTTTACCTTCTTAGCCTCATCTTCCAACACCGTCTCCGTTCACCAAGTTACGCAACTCCTACTTCTCAAGAGACATTGCTTGTTTTACGAATTTCACAGATATCTCCCAGAATATTCGTCATGGGATTTCCACCCCATAGCAGATTACTAACTCCACGCCATCCAAACCATAATTTTTGCTCCTGGACATAGCCATTCTGTACTACAATCATCAGCACCTTTTTACCACGTACCTTAAGATGGGTTAACCACTCTTCCAGCAGACCCTTCAGCCTCTTCTTCTTGAATTACCTTCATCAACCTCTTCAGTAAGGACCATCACCGAGAACTGGCTCTCCTGCATTCTAACTAGCAATCCATAACAGTCAAGACAAATTCACCAACTCAGTCTTGCCTCCCACTCAGTATTAATCAGCCATAGCACTAAGATCCTATAACATCCTGCACTAATCGATCTCACCGCCAATCCAGCCTACAGACTTCCTTACATCTGCCTCCAGGCTTCTCTCAAGTACTTCAGCATCAGGATTACCTGTACACTTAACCAACCTATGCCACCAGAGTGCATCCCCTAGACTATCACGCCACAAAAATATCCGCAATTACTTCAGGCAGCATACCAGCAGAGTATTTACATATAAAGTCACAAATATCATGACCAAAGAAGCCATCCATCCCTCATACCAAATTTCCAATAATTTCCTATATACATTAGGCTAACATCTGGACCACTCCACAACTCTTCTTCTATACATTACTAATCACTTATGGCATTACTCTCATCAGTCATGCAACCTCTCCTCTACTCATTTTACTTTGGGATGCTTACTCAGTGACTTATCTCTCACTAATAGATTCTTTGCTTCCAGACTATCTTGAACATCAAACTTTACACGAACTGGATCTGTCACCGATAACTTTGCAAATCATCACAAATCCCGCAGTGTACTGTCTGGTTTTATATTGATCAAATTATGCTTTCTCAACTCATTACATCCCTACAATCCCTTTGGACATGCATTTTTCATCACCTTGGAAATATGGACTACATAAGCCCTTCTTTAACTGGATCTGCTGCACACATAGGATTCTACCATCCCTATGGAAAAGAAGTACCCTTCATCCTCAAGATCATCATTCAGTCTCTATTGTCCTAGGATCGAGAATGAACCATCATCTCCAGGGCACTCAAAGACTCTCTTCTACTCATTTCTACTTTATGGATGCTTCCTTTGTGACTCCTCACTCATTACTGAGATCCCTGCTTCCAGAACATACCTTGATAATCAAATCTTTCACAAGTTGGATCATTCACCAATGACTTCTCGTACCGTTGCATTTCCACCATTCCCAGTTTAGTACCTTATTGATCCAGTCATGCTCCCACTGCTCATTACACTCTTGCAGTTCCGTGGGACAATCATCATTCATCATCTTGGAAACTTGAACTTCCTTCACCCTCCTTCACCTGGATTTACTGTATACTTTGGATTCTATCGCTCATTCAGAAAAAAACTTAGGGCCAGATTCTAGAAGGGTTACACCTGGCATAACAGCAGTTGTGCCAAGCAGAATGGCGCATGTAGCAACTTACTTCAGCAGTTGCAACATGCGCTATTCTACAAAGTGGCCTGCGACATGGTGCAGGCCACTTGCGCCGAACAGCTGTTACGCCGCATAACTCCCGGCGACATGGTGCTAGGGGGTTTACGGCAGCAGTTGCGCCCCATTCTAGAAGGGTAGCCACAAAGTGCCCACATCAGGATTCTACAAGAACCCCCAGAGGAGATCTGGCAATGTAAGTTATACCAGCATTTAGCTGATATAACTTATGGATGCCCCCGGGGGTCCTGTAGACCTATTGGCTGTCCAGCGGACACTGTATGGTATCCCTCCCCCCCATGTCCAGCACACCCCAGTGGGGTCCCACAGGGGATACCCATACACCAACCCCACTGAAACAGCCATTGGCAGAAGCCCTGCATGGCGGCGCTGCCATCCCCCTACCCATGTCCCGAACCATGAGTCGCCCATCGCATATGCGGCAATAAGCCAGCCCTGATAGTCTAGTGCCCCCCAAACTGTACATTAATAAAATAATAAAAGATCCCTGTTTCCCTTGTAGTCTAGTGCTTTCAAACTGTACATTCATAAAATAAAAATTTCAGCTTCTGGTAGTTCGTGGCCCCCATCAGCCATGCCAGCCGACCCAGCACTCCCCACCCATCCCAGTTGGTGCTCATCATTTCACGGTTGGCGTCATCGATAGTATAGCGGCTGCAGATGCGCCAAACAATTTCTGAGGTATGTCTGCAGTAGCACCACACTGCACCAGTCAGTGGCTGGGCCATGGAGGTGAGGTGGGCTGTGCCAGCTGCCACAAGGGATGGGGGTGCTGGGGGCTGGCATGGCTGGTGGGGGTGGGGCCACCAACCACCAGGGAAACAGAGATCTTTTTTTATTTTATTAATGTACAGTTCAGGGGGGCATTAGGCTACTAGGGAACAGGGATCATATTCTATTTTATTAATGTACAGTCTGGGGGCACTAGACTACCAGGAACTGGGGATCTTATTCTATTTTATTAATGTACAGTTCTGGGGGGCACTAGACTACCAAGGAAACAGGAATCTATTATTATTTTATGGTTGGGGGCACTGGACTACCAGGGCTGGTGATGTGCTGCATTTGCGGGGGGTCAGAGCATGGGTGGGGGGTGCACTTGCAACCTGCGGCAGTGGGTTGCAACATGCTGGCCAGGTATGCCCTCTGTGTGGTGTACCTTGCTGCAAGTCACAGGACTTTGCTGCAGAGACCTTGCCCCTTCTAGAATAGGGTGCAGGGTCAATGTCGCAGGTGTGGGTGGCGCAAGTTGCATTCAGCGGCAACTTGTGCCACCCTTCTAGAATCGAGCCTCTACTCTCCAGCCTCAGGATCATCATGCAATCGGCATCATCCATGGATTGAGGATGGATTATCGTCTCTCCAAGCAGCTCACCAACCTCAAATTAGCCATGGTTACTAGAACCTAGGTCCTTCTCCTTTTAGTATGCCCAGAGGATGGGCAGACCTCTGGCCATGGGTCCTCAGAGGTTTCTTCCACCTGGGGGGGGTTTTCTCTCCTGAGTGCCGAAGGTCATACTCTCTGTGAGTTGGAGGAGGTATCTTTTTGGGCCTTCTATTCCATCCAAATTACTGCCTACATACCTACTACTCAAGGGTGGGAATAGAGTTAAGCTACAAAAAGCACTACAAGTTACACAAGCACTATATACCCCATTGCTATTCCCCAAATATTGAATGGTAGGGCTAGCCTGTGGTTCATTGTAGGAAATAGCTCCTCCCACAACCTCTATTTAAACCATCCACTAAGTGCTCCTCCCTCACTTAGGAAGTGTTTTTTCATCCAGCACCATCCCCTCATCCTCCTTCTCTGATGCTCTTCTCGCCCTTGTTCCTGGGCCTTCTATTCCATACAAATTACTAGCTACATACCTACTACTCAAGGATGGGAAAAGAGTTAAGCCACAACATGTACTACAAGTTACACAAGCACTATATATCCCATTGCTATTCCCCAAACATTGAATGGGAGGGCTAACCTGTGGTTCAATGTGGGAAATAGCTCCTCCCACAGCCGCTACTTAAACCCTCCACAAAGTGCTCCTCCCTCGCTTAGGGGGTGTTTTTTCATTCACCACCATCCCCTCCTCCTCCTTCTCTGGTGCTCTTCTCACCCTTGTTCCTGGGCCTTCTATTCCATACAAATTATTACAAATTACTACCTACATACCTACTACTCAAGGGTGGGAATAGAGTTAAGCCACAAAAAGTACTACAAGTTACACAAGCACTATATACCCCATTGCTATTCCCCAAACATTGAATGGGAGAGCTAGCCCATGGTTCAATGTGGGAAATAGCTCCCCTCACAACCTCTATGTAAACCCTCTACTAAGTGCTCCTCCTTCACTTAGGGAGTGTTTTTTCATCCATCACCATCCCTCCTCCTCCTTCTCTGGTGCTCTTCTCACCCTTGTTCCTAGGCCTTCTATTCCCTACAAATTACTACCTATATACCTACTACTCAAGGATGGGAATAGAGTTAAGCCACAACAAGTACTACAAGTTACACAAGTGCTATATACCCCATAGCTATTCCCCAAACATTGAAACACTATCTAAATATGCAAGTAGTGCCAAAATCAAGGAATCTTGCAAAAACACTATAAACAAAGAAACATGGAAAAAGAGAACAGAAAGACTTAACAATCCACCTAGTCGGTCCCAAGATTCCCTACTTGGAATCTTTCTGAGTGTCTAATGTTAATTATTCCCCTCATACTCCTCTCTCCATTCTATGTTATTACATCTTATGCCCTTAAGTGCATCACAATTTATATTGAACCCTGTTATTGTTGCTGCCTCCACAACCGTGTCTGAAAATTTGGTCCACCCATCCACCCCCATTTCTGGGAAATTGTATGTTCTAATGCCTTATTTTAACCTCCCTCTTCCAGCTTAAAGGAGCACTACAGTCAACATTTGCAAATCCGTATATTGTGCAGAGTGTTTTGATTTGTGTGTGTAGTTCTGGTGAGTCATTCCCTTTGTTTGCTATAAGGATTTTTTTCTAATTTTGCCTACTAGTTTTATGGCCTCTGGGGCTCTACATGTTAGCAGGATTTATTGCTCTTTTTTTCCTACAATGCTTCCTGTGAAATGTGATGGTGATGCATCTGGGAACATAGATTCAGCAAGTACTAGTTTAGAATCAATTTTACAGCAGTAGAGTTGTGATTTTAAGTAACTTTCCTTACTGAAGGCTGCATTTACAGTTTAGCAAATAACTGAGGGCTAACAGAGTATGTATTCTGTAAGAAAAAAACTAGAGTCTTTACTAATTACAGCATCAATGACTTAGGGTGATTTGTGTGCATTTCATGGCTGGGTATAAATTGACAAAATGAAAATCTTTTAAAGCAAAACATTTACTTCTGCTGGCTAGACATAGACACGCACATAAAAAACAAAAATACTGAATTATTTAGTTGAGACCAGAACATTGGGCTCCTATCTGCAGATTACTGCTGCCATACTTTCCCCTCACGGAATCAGTGGTCTAGGATTCATCACTGTCACATGAGACAGGAGGCATTGTAGGAAAAAGAAGAGCACTAAACCTTGCTAACATGGAGATACACAGAGGCCATAAAACTAGTAAGATCATTTAGAAAAAAAAAACACCTAGCAGCAAACAAAGGGATGGACACACCAGGACTACACAATAAAATCAAAACACTCTGCATATGTTTTTGTAAATTTTGACTGTACTACTCTTGTAAGCACATGCCTCTTATGTACGTTTTGCTTTTCTGCTGTGTTCACTTCATTGAACCTTTTGGCCCTGTCCACACTTGTGTTGTTTTTTAAAAATATTTTTAATAACATTTTGCTTTCCGTGTTTGAGCACAGTTGTCAGAGTGTCCGCACTGAGTTCCGACACTGTGCTTGCCTGCTTGAGTTCCTGGGCACATAACAGTTACAGAGGTTGCCTTAAACCATGTTACAGTATCCACACTACTGTTAACACAGTTTAAGGCATCCATGTTGGTCTGAAACCATGCTAGAAACCTGCTCCAATCAGGGTTCTAGGATAGTTTTGTAAACACAGTTTGTAGTATGGTTTTACTATGCTACAGTGTAGATGTGAACCATGTTTGCTGTTCTTATAATGTTACAGACTGCCAGTAACATTACAAGAGCACAAGTGTGGACAGGACCTTACATGAATTTGGAAGTCACTATCATGTCCCCCTCTCCCTTCAGTCTTCCAATGCACACATGTTAAGACTGTTAAGTATTTCCTTGTATTTTTTGCATTGTTGTCTATGGATAATCATTAATGGCCTTTTCTGCACTGTCTCTAATCTATCCTCATTCTCCCCTAGATATGGAACCCAGAACTGCACACAGTACTGAGGGTGTGGCCTGACCTGTGATCTATGCAGTGGCAGTAGCACCTCCCTCATTCTAATAGTGACCCTTCTCTCTATTCACTCCAGCATCTACCCTTAGTAGTCCTTCTATATACCTAATATAGCACTGACAAGATGGTTTTATGTTATTTTGTATTATCAACACCAGGTTTCTTTCCTACTCTGTGCTCTACTGGCATCCTATCAATTTAGTAAATCACTTAAGTTTCTACACTCCTGTAATGCATGCATCACCTTACTTTTTGTCACTGAATTTCAGCTGCCAAATATTGGACCATTTCTTCAGTCTTCTCACATCCAGTCTCATGATGTAAACTGCTTCTTCACTATCAACCTTCCCACAGAACTTTGTATCATTTGCATATAACACACTTACTGTTTAATGTACAGGTACTTTGGCTTGTTGGGGGGTATTTGGCCTTAGCCCATTCATAGCCCTTGACAGATTGTATTTTTTGCTGCAGTGACAATTTAAACATTGATCATAGCTACAGTATTTGTAGACCAAGCAGCATGTTCATCTAGGAGGTAACAGTAATAAGTAACTTAGCAGAACAAGTCCTACTTAATGCCAATTGTACATAAAACAAGTAAAACCCTTAAAACTAAATATGTTTTATCTCAAGTTTGTCTTAAATTAGGCATAGCTACTGTATGTAGAACCTGGTTATACTTGATAACTGTAGAATCTGGTTATACCAGGTAGAAACAGCTTAAACTGAGTTCTACCTGGTAAAACCAGGTAGAACTTGGTAGAATGTTTCTAAGTTTGACCAAAAAAGTTTGCAAGGTAGAGCTTTTAGAAGTTGGTACAACCCTAAAGTGCTTTGTGTTATGTATTAAAGCAAATTCTGTTCTTTTCATTCAGGGGGTCGAAAGGAAACCAGCAGTATTTCCACCAGCTCTTTGGAAGGCAACCCTCAAGCAGCCCCATTGAATCCGGAAGAAAACACTGACTGATGTTTCCAGTTCAAATTAGTTACACCCACTTTTGCTTTGTGTGATTTTATGTTTATTTAAAAATAGGAAAGGATGCTAATGTTGAGTTACTTGCTAGTGTACTGCAACACTAACCTTAATGGGAAGGTGTACCCTTAAAGGGGAAGGGAAGCACTGCCGCATTCTCAATTAACATTTGTTTAATATAATTACAAGAAGGCTTGCTCCAAGGGATGTGGTGCCTTGCCCTAGCACAAAGCAATTTTTTCAGACAGAGACAGCACTCACCCGCCTCAGTGGCACGATGCAATACAGGTCTCTTTCAGAAGATGCCTCTTTTTTTTCAAATCATCCAAAGTTCTTGTGGCCAGTGTGAAACGTTAGGTCTGTCCATCAGTGTCTGTGAGCAAGTTTTGTATCTGACGGGAGCTGTATTTTATCAATGCACTTTTGCAAGTACTTCGGATGATTTGAAATAAAGAGGTATCTTTCGAAGGAGACTTGTCTTGCATCATGCCATTGATAGGGGTGAGTGTTGTCTCTGTCTGAAAAAAAACTGATATTTGTTTACCTCCTACTTATTGTCCATATATATCTCTTGTTTTCACTTCTATCTCCCTGGTCTTTAAAACCAGCTCCATATAGCCCTGATAGCACCAGTATAGGTACTACAACCAATGACACCATTGATTGCAAGCATTCAGTAGCTTCTGACTATGATACTACTACAGTGCCCCCCTCGCTATAGCAAGCCTTGCCACAATGAATTCCTGCATATAACAAATGCAGTTGATGGCTCCCAGCACCATAACTGAAACTGAAAGGCAACGCGTCTGTCAGCTGTCAATAGTGCACTTTCAGTGAATCAGCTGATCTGACAATCAGTTAACCTGTCACTCTCTGAATAAACTGTCCTGTAAATTAACTGACATATGTGAAATGCAATATAATGGTAGGGCTTTAAGCCCGAGGTTCAATATGGGGGAATAGCTCCTCCCACTTCTCATTTAAAAACCCACCTATCGCAGCACTCCATGCTTAGATCTAGGAACTCGCTTTTGTCTGTTCCCCCTAGGCTCCTGCATAGTGTGCGCTGCATTCCTTTTCTGTTTGTGCCTCTCATCCCTCGCTTGTTATCCATCTTTCATCATCAGTATCGCGGCTGGAGCTACTATATCCCCTGTCACCCTTCAGGATTACTTCCACATGGCCTGGCAGCCGGGTGGCCCCTGCCTCGTCTATTTGCTGAGCCCAGCTATCCATCCTACCTCTTTGCATCAGTTCCTGGTTGTTCTCCTTCTGCTGGTAAGCTCAATAATTTCTATCCCCACCAGCGCAGTTGCCGCCACTTTTCTCCCTGCCCTGTTTTTAGCTTCCCAGCCTCGGTCTCCCCCCTTTTTCTTTTCAGCATCACCCCTCTGCATTCTGTCTGCTCGCTTTCAGCAGTCCCCTCGATCGTGTAGCATTTCTGCTGCTCTTGCTGCACTGGTCCACCATTCCTTCCCTAGTCGGCCCGTCTGTCAGATCCCTTCTTCCCTCGCCCCTATGGTCCCTTTCTCAGGCTTTCATGCCCCCTCCTATGCTTCAAAAACTGCAAAACAGACAAAATTACTGCTTATCTTAAACCAGGTAATAGTGACTAAGTAAGTGCTATGCTAAGTGTTACAGTATAGCTCACATGAAGCAATTGTTTTTACTTGTTGCATGAATCAAATAAACATAGATAAAGTGTGAATAACTTCAATAAAGTGAAATACATGTATCGTATTTAAATAGTTTCTGTCAATATTTTTGTGGACAAGTAACAACGATGTATGTGATTCACTCTTTCTGTGTTCCCTCGTTATTATGAGCACATTCCTATAATGAACAGAGGTTACGGCTCCCAACTCATTCGTTATACTGAGGGAGCACTATAGTTGCTTGGGCAGACACATTGATGAAAATGGTGCTGCTCTTCAATGTACTCAACTTTCATGTAAGTAGCAACTAATGCAAATAGTATGATCAGTATAAAGAACCGCTGACTGATTGCAACTGATGATTTTATTGGCTGCAGTGCTCTTTGTGGCGCAGTAAGGGTGAACTACATACAGACAGGAAGACAAGACCAAGTACACACAGCAACAGAGTGGGTGCATGTAGGAACCGAGGGAAAAAGAAATAAACACAAAAACATACACTCCTGGAAAGGTGGGAAATAATCCAGAAATAAAATAAAGTTGCTATGAAGAAGGCTTACTGTGTATCAGAGCCAAACATATAGACATGCAGCATTAACTGCACTGACACTTTGAGTCTAAATGTGACTTTTCAGGGGGCCTCTGTTCATTTTGGGCAACATACAGAGCTGGTTTTAAAGAACCAAGTAGACAGAACAAAAGAGAGAGATGTAAAGAAAGAGAACACTGGATAGGTAAATACAGTGGGTGGGATATCCAAAGGGGTTGCTCATGGCACAACAGTGTTGCACCATGCGCAATCCACTGATGCGCCCTGGTGCGATATTCAAAAGGGGATGTTACGCTGTGCAGATCCCGATGCACCGGGGTGCACCACTAATGTATGCAGCACAAATGTGGGGGGCGTGCCCATACATATTCCGCACATCCTGATATTCAGCCTGGAATGTGCGGCACATATGCTGGTGCAACCCCTATTTGTGTCGAACACTGGTGCTTAATGTTGAGCCATGAAGACATAGGAGCAAGGGCTGGCCACCCATAGGTGAGCTGCCATATTGCAGGGTGAAACACTGCAGCCACCAGCTGTGGGTGGTCACCTGCGCTCCGGAGCCAGGGTCTGTCGGCGTCGCACCCCCCATGCCCGATCACGGGCATAGTACTAGAAACAATATCCCTGGTGGTCCAGTGGACCGCTTCCAACCTGATCGCGGGCATAAGTATTAAATAAATCAAGTCCAATATCCCTGGTGGTCCAGTGGACAGCTTCCAGCCCGATTGCGGGCATAGGTATACCAAAAACAGTTTAAATTAATCCTGGTGGTCTAGCGGTACCCCCTCCCCACCCCCACTGAGCCCGCCACCCGCTTCCCGGTCAGTGGCGGGCGGCAGCTCCACCTGCAAGCCACCTGGACACCGCTGACTGACTGCATACCAGTACAGCTGTATGCCCATTGGTCCACAGCATGGGCCAATGGGCATGCAGACTGTACCATACATAACAGTCCAGATATGTGAATGGATCCATTCACATATCGGGCTGTGTCGTATGGCACGGTCTGCATGCCCATTGGCCCACACATTGAACCAATGGACATACAGCTGTACTGTATGCAGTCAGTTGGCGAGCAGCCAGGTGGCTTGCAGGTGGGGAGCTGCCGCCCGCCTCTGACCGGGGGGAGAAGCGGGGTGGCGGGGCTCAGTGGGCGGGTGGAGAGGGGGGTACCACTGGACCACCAGGGTTAACTTAAACTGTTTTTGGTATACCTGTCCCCGCGATTGGGCTGGAAGCAGTCCATTGGACCACCAGGGATATTGGACTAGATTTATTTAATACTTATGCCCGCGATCGGGCTGGAAGCGGTCCACTGGTGTGTGAAAGCAATGTTTGGGACAGATTAAGAAAATCACAGTGACACTGCTCATAAGCAGAGGTCTTAAAATAGCTATGTTGAAAATTTGGCAACAAAAGTCCATAAAATGACTGTTACGAGTGAGCATTATGCAGTTTCCATGCACCCTCATAAGCTCATGAATTTGTAATATTTTCAGTCCAGATCTTCACCAGTGGCATTTTTCCCCACTTCCGTACAGCTGTCATTTTTCACAACATGGTCGAAATGTGTTTTCACACTTTCAGCGCAGAAATGCATGGTTGCTGTGGGAAATCATTGTTCAGGACAGATAAAGAAAATCACAGTGACACCGTTCATGATCGGAGGTCCCAAAATGCCTGTGTTGACAATCTGCTGTAAAAAATCCCCAAACTAATTACATTATGGGTGTGCATTGCACAGTTTCTATGCACGCTCATGACTTCGCCAGTTTTTTTTATATTTTCACTGCAGATTTTCAACATTGCCATTTTTTATACCTCCCCATGAACAGTACAGCTGTCATTTTTCACATCATGTCCGGAATGTGTTTTTGCACCTCTGATGCTAAACGCCGTAGTCGCTGTGCAAAAGCAACTTTTGGCTAACAAATTGATATTGCCACTGTTCATGAGGTGGGGGTCACAAAGAAAACATGCTGAAAATTTGGAGTGAAAATACCAACGAATGCCTGAGGCGTTAGGGTTTCTGACCATAACGCCCCACCCAGTAGAGAATGACAAGCATCAGGGGTGTGACTTGGGATTTGCGCCTGTAATGCTCATACCATTCCACACCCTCTAGCCAGTGAGAGGCATCGAGATGTGCCTTAGACTCTTCGGCCCCAAAATTCACCCCATTCTCCTGTACCGCACCCATTTCACCATATTTTCTGATGGAATGGGGGGCGCATAAGGGCCAAAGATCCCAAGGCACACCATGACACTTGTCAGTGTCTGCAGAGTAGGGTGTGGTGAAATGGCATGTCTGTTATGCCTGACGACCGAAAGGCGCACCCCAATGCCTCTCAGTCTCTGCAGGGGGGTGGTGGTGGGGTTGGCTTCAGTTCAATACTTCACTGCCATTCCTATTATGCAGCTCTGTAACTCCTACACTACCAATGCCAATGCCAACAAGCAAACATTTGGCATTGACAAATGCTTGTTTATCAAAGACATGTTGCATGACACAACAGGTTCCTTGTCCTTTAGACATTTTCTGTTTCTGCTGCTTTTCCTGCCTTGAAGTCACAGTCATCAGTCTGTGGCATCAGAATCATTTTCTTTGCAACAAATTATGATCTCAAAGAAGAAGATTATGATTTCAAGGCAGGGAAAGCAGCAGAGACAGATGAAGCCTAAGGGTTAAGGTGCCTTATTTTTAATGACATTTTCTGAAACCCAATCTCCGCAAGGACATAGACAAGATGGAAGCTGTCCAGAGGTGGGCAACTAAAATGGTGCAGGGTCTGCACCAGAAGACATATGAAGAGAGACTAAAGGAGCTTTATATGTATAGGCTCGAGGAAAGGAGGGGGGGAGGCATGATAGAAACTTTCAAGTACCTCAAGGGAATCAACAAAGTCCAAGAGGGTAGCATCTTTCAAAAAAAGAGGTGTGCAAGAACAAAGGGGCACAATTTGAAGATGGGGGTGGCTCAGAGGTAATGTAAGGAAGTATGTTTTCACAGAGAGGGTTGTGGATGCATGGAGCGGCCTTCCAGAGGAGGTTCCGGAGTCAAAAACAGTGGTTGAATTCAAGCATGCATGGGACAGTCATAAGGCAATTCTAGGGGGTGGAGGTAGAAAGAAGTAGGCTGCTGGTTAACTAGGATCTGCAGCTTATCCATTAGGTAGGGAAATGGGCAGACTGGGTGGGCCAAGCGGTCCTTATCTGCCGTCAAATTCTGTGTTTCTATGTAACATTTATTTTAAAATAATTATTGCTAGGCCCGTTCAATGACTGGACAGACACTGCTTTCTAACACTGTAATTACTGGGATCCATTCTGTAATAACTGTCCAGTTATTGCAGTGTTGGTATCAGCCAGTCAATGGCACAAAGGAAAACAATATTAATTATAGAGCTATAATTAACACTCTAATCTTTCTATCAATCATTAGCATTGGTACCACTATAGCTTTTCAAAACTGGCAATTAAAAGCTGAGCAACATGTTGAAATCCTTTTTTTGTGTTAAATCCTTTTTTTACCTGTTTTTCGATTCATTTGTGGCAGTTATACATCATCCCTGCATCCTTCAACCAAGGACCCCCATACTCAGATTTACTGACAGACGCATTCAAAAATTAATATAAAAAACATCTAAAACCGTTTTCAAGAGTGTGGAAACTGTACTGTGTTCAAAATATATTTACAACTGCAAATTCCAAGTGAAACTGAAATCCACTTCCATCTTACAACCACCACTCCCCTAACACGCATGAAATACTAAGTCCTGACTACATAGTCCCTGGAAACAGCTGTACTATTAAAACAGCCTACAGTACACAAAATTGTTTCTTACAAAAGAGAATACACTAAAAAAAAGAAAGTGGTCAAATCAGTGTAATGAAACTTATCGTCGGCAACCAGACATGGAAAGTGAAAGCCGTTAGCTCAACTCTCGCACTCCTAAACGCCACAGTCTTCTCTCTCTTACAGCATTTTTTTCTATTTTGCACCAGCAATTATATAAAATAAAGTATGGGGTGTTACATTCTAAGATTTTTTACACCCACTCAGTGTGTAATACCATCACAAACCACTCTTGCTTTGCGCTCTTGGTCTATGTGGTATTACATACCTCCGGTGTGTAAACAAAAATCTCATACTGTACAACACCCCATACATAATTCTATATGTTATGACATTTGAGTTCTACTACTGCCAACTGCCAGTGCTTTATAAGTTTTGTATCTGCTGTTTACTTGAAGAGCTGTTTTTTTTTTTTTTCCTTTGATTTCAACTGCTGGCTTCAGGTCAGCACGAGGCTGTGATGATGTCATCGGCATTGTTAAAGCAACTCTCTGATTGGTTCAGTATTGCATTGTGGTGATGAAACCTTCAAAATAACAATTATGACAATACTGACAGCACTTTTCTGATATCTTTCTGTTAGTGTTGTCGTCAGCCAAGCTATTGCTTTATCTTTGTCCTATTGTATAAACATATAGGGGATATGCAATGGGATGACTCAAAATATGTGTTTATTTATTTATTGAAACATAGAAACATAGACATTGACAGCAGATAAGGACAGCCAATCCCATGCAGTCTGCCTGTATGCCCAACCTTTAATTAGCTGTCGCTGACCCTACTGGTCCACTGCTGCTGCCTCTCCTTCCCCTCCTTTAGGGTTCCCTTTTGTCTATCCCATGCCTTTTTAAATCCCCCCTAACTGTGTTTGCCCCCGCCACCTCCTGGGACAGGCCATTCCAAGCATCCACCACCCTTTCCATGAAAAAGTACTTCCTCACGTTGCCCCTCAGTCTTCCCCCTTTCAGTCTCATGTTATGCCCTTTTGTTGTTTTAGGGCAGCTTCTCTTCTGAAAGATGCTGCCCTCCTGTACCTTGTTAATCCCCTTGAGGTACCTGAAGATCTCTATCATATCTCCCCTCTCCCTCCTCTCCTCCAGGGTGTACATATTGAGTTACTGCACTCTCTCCTCGTATGACGTGGTGCAGGCCCTGTACCATCCTTGCTGCCCTTCTCTGGACTGTCTCCACCCTGTCTATGTCCTTCCTGAGATGAGGCCTCCAGAATTGGATGCAGTACTCCAGATGAAGTCTCACCAATGATCTGTATAGTGGCATTATGGCTTCCTTTTTTCTGCTGGTGATACCTCTCCCTATGCACCCTAGCATCCCACTGGCTCTCACAACTGCCTTGGCTCATTGTTTGGCCACATTTAGGTCATCAGGTATGATGACCCCCCCCCAGACATCCTTCCTGTTTTGTAGCTCGTAATACCTTCCCCATCATCAAGTAGTCCTCCCCTGGGTTCCTGCTCCCCAAGTGCATGATTTTGCACTTCTTTGCATTGAATCCTAGCTGCCACAGTCTGGACCAAGCTTCCATTTTAGTTAGGTTTGTACTGTTTTTTCAATTATGCAATCTGTAACTACCTGTCTGTGTCAAAAGACCTCCTTGTGAATGAGCTTGCTCAACTGAGTTTTCCTACAGTAAACTTGAACTTGAACTAGGTCCCTCTTCATTCTCTCTACCACCACCTCTGGATTGTCTACCCTATTGCAGATCTTTATATGATCTGCAAAGAGGCACACCTTCCCCTCCAGACCCTCTGCAATGTTGCTGATGTAGATGGTAAACAGCACTGGTCCAAAAACTGAACCCTGTGCCACCCCGCTGGACAACCTCCCTACTTCAGATTTAGCCCCATTTACCACCACCCTCTGTGTCCTACTCTTCAACCAGTTTCCAACACAGTTCACCACCTTGTGTCTCAGTCCCAGGCTGCCCAGCTTGTTTACAAGCCTCCTATGTGGAACAGTATCCAACACCTTGCTGAAGTCAAGATAGGCCACATCCACCACTCTCCCCGATCCACCTCCTTAGTGAACCAGTCAAAGAAATCAGTCAGATTCGTTTGACAAGACTTTCCTGCCATGAATCTGTGTTGCCTTAGATCTTGTGCTCCACTTGTTTCAAAGTGTTCTGCTATCCTTTCCTTTAGCAGAGATTCCATAATGTTTACCCACCGTTGAGGTCAGACTGTCAGGTCTATAGTTTCCAGTCTCCTCCCTACTCCCACTTTTTTGAAGAGGGACCATGTCCACCCTTCTCCAGTGCTCTGAAACTTCCCATTTCCAGTGACTTGTTGAAAAAGGCCGCTAATGGTGCTACCAGTATCTCCCCCAATTCCTTTAATATTCTAGGGTGAATCCCATCTGGTCACATTGCCTTGTCCACCCTCAGTTTTTAAAGTTACTCCAGGACTCTCTTCTCTTTGAATGGGCTGCTGTCCACCTCCTCTCCTTTCCTAATTCCTAGTTGCAAACTGTCAGGTTCCTCTTCTTCCATGAAAATATTGGAGAAACTTTGGAGAAATACCTTTTGGGCACAAGTGCTCATTTACAAAGGTTCCATGTCAAATAAATAGTCAAACAAAAAAATAATACAAGCACAATAAGCTGTCTCAGAGGAAATGCAGTCAAGTCAGGCTCAAAGCATATAAGGCAAAACATTTACATACAGATCAGAAAAAAAATCCTTACAGATTGCAGTATAAACAGTCACGTGAAATGTATGGAGAAAAACTAAATACAAGTGTTTAATGGTTACAACTGCATTTGACTGCAAACGCGGACCATGAAGATCTCTTAAACTGATTAAACCTGGAGAGATTCAGTTGCAATTTACCTTCAAGCGTGAGGGGGCAGGACCATAACTCACAAAAGGCAGAGCCATGAGTGAGTTATAAAAGTTCTACCCATTCTCAAGTGAAATCTGCTCTGAGTCAGGCTGTTGTAACATACAGCTTTTAAACCTGCAATTTGTTTGAAGATTTTGCTGTGTTTCTTAGACAGCTGGCTTCAGTACTGCACTAGGTATTGTGATGCCTCAGCATTGCAAAAGCTGCTCTGGAATTGGTTCACTACTCCACTATGATAAAGTAACCTTAAAATATCCATTGTGGCAACAGTAACAGCATATTTTTGATATGTTTATGTTACTGATGTCACTAGCCAAGATATCTAACACAGAAGTTGAATTTGACAGCAGATAAGGACCACTTGGTCCACCCAGTCTGCCCATTTTTTCTCCTGCCTATACTGTCTCAACAAACACTGCTTGGTATCTGTTTCACTCTCCTCCATTGCCTCCCATTAAGATTTTCTTGTGCCTATCCCATGCATGCTTGAAACACACCACTCTGTCTGCCCCAACACCTCCACTGGAAAGCTTTTCCAGGCATCCACCACTCTTTCGGTGAAGAAGTACTTCCTCATGTCTCTCTTGAATTTACCCCCTTCCAGCCTCATTGCATGTCCCCTTGTTCTTGTGCATCTTTTTCTGTGACAAATGCTACCCTCCTGTACCTTATTTATCCCTTGTGAGGTATTTATAAGTCTCTGTCGTATCTTCCCTGTCCCTTCTGCCCTCCGTGTTGTACATATAGAGGTCCTTCAGTCTCTCTTTGTAAGGCTTCTGATGCAGATCATGCACCATTTTAGTTACCCTCCTCAGGACTGCCTCCACTCTGTCTATGTCCTTCCTTAGATGTGGTCTCCAGAATTAGACACAATACTTCAGGTGGGGTCTCCTAAACAATCTATACAATGACAACAACACCTCCCTACTTCTTCTGATGATACAACCCATGCACCCCAACATCCCACTGGCTCTACCCACTGCCTTGTCACACTGCTTCACCACCTTAAGGTGATCAGATATAACTACTCCCAGGCCCCTTTCCTGTTGTGACCATCAGTACCTCTTCTCCCATTTGCCTGTGGGTTTTTGTGCCCCAAGTGCATGATTCTGTACTTTTTTGCACTGAAACCCAGCTGCTGATGACTTCCAGTGATGTCACTGACTGGAATGCAGACCTAGAACCAGAGCTCAGACCATCGAAGGGAAAAAAAGCTCCTAAAATTAAACACAGAAACTCCAAAACCTAAATTGTACCCATAAAGGAGCACAGAAAGTTAATGGGTGGCAGGAGGAAAAATCAAAGGTGGACAAATAAGTCAATTCCTGTGGATTGCAAACCACAGCTCAGGCGACTCGGAGACACTGGCTGACATATCGCCCCACCAAGGCGTGCAGCAACAACCGAGTAACTCGGACATTCTAACTGAACTGCAGGAATTTCATAAAGATGTCTGAAACTTTAAAGAACACAACAAAACAGAATTAACACAAATGAGGCAAAAGATCATAGACCTAGAAACCCAACAAACAACCACCGACACCAGAACTGATAGACTAGAACAACTGGTAATGCATCTGGTCGACAGCAACCAAGAATTAATGGAAAAGTGTGATGATTTAGAAAATCGCTCCTGATGCTGCAATCTTAGGATATCGGGGGTACCCGAGAATGAGGAAGGAGCTGACATGCTTGCCTTTTTAGATAATTTTCTTCGGGACATCCTGCAACTAGACCCTGCCTTCCTGCTAGACACAGAGAGGGCATGCAGGACTTTGCAACCAAAACCCCAGCAACTGGACAAAAGATCCAGAGCTATTCTATTGAAACTCCTCAGTTGTCAAGTTAAACAAAAATTGTTGACCAGAACCTGGTGCGTGAAACAGCTGCATTACAAAGGCACCTGGATATATTTTGACAATGACTACTCTCCTGCAGTCATTGCCTAAAGGAAAGCATATGCCCCAATACTGAGATCACTGAAGGCCCAGCAACTAAAATTTATAATGCCATATCTGGCCCACCTCGTGGTAATGTTTCCAGAAGGTCAGAAAGTTTTTTGAGACACCAGATGAAGCCATGCAAGTGCTGACTAGCAGAGGGATCACCTTTCCAAGAGCAGACAGACAGACAGCCAAGGAATATCAGTGGAACAACTGTGGAGAAATGTGGGAGAAAAAAAAGAGATCTGCAGTCCAGGAGGAGACAGGGGCTCACTACACTTCAAGATGCCAAAGAGTTATTGCAGAAATTCGTCAGAGAGACACAACAACCTGAAGTGTTCCCTTCAAAATAGGTACTGTGTAAAACTTTTTCCCTGATCTAAAAGGAGCATAAAGTCTTAATGGCACCAGTAAACCAGAGACTGAGATTTAATAAGTGACTGTGAACCATGTGTAACCCTGCAAGATGAGCGCTCCACAGATTTAAGAACTTTGTATTAAAAATAGAGGTATAATTAAAGGAGCAGATGTATAACATGTTTTAATTTGTAATAATCAAGGTAAGAAACGATACTTCTCGGTCCAGATTGCTATAATCAGTTATTAGAGGGTTACTGGTACAGTAGAATAGTGCCAATGGAGGGTAATCCAGATCATTTCCTTGCTAAAAGAGTCTGGAAAATGATTAGTAGCTAAAGAAAAGAGAGACAACCTGATTACTCGTGGCAGGGAACACCATCATGTGGGTGATAGTGAGCAGGAAAAGTGCACAAACACTCACTCTGCTCAGTCCATCTAAAAGGAGACCCCTCCTGCTCCCATTACTCAAACTGAAAGAAATTCAGAATTCCCCAACGGTGTTTTTCACTACACATGGGAGGGGAGCCTATTGTGATTACACACTGATCTGGCTTACTCTGGTGCTGCTCCAGTTGGGCGTTTCTACAAGATAGCCGTTGCCACTTTGCAGAACGGCGTAGGGGGCCCTTGGATTAGCCGGGAACCTACTCTCAAGGGAGTAAACAGCAACCCCGTATATATGGAGAGTATCTCAATCTCTCCAAACCTAGGAAGTTACTCATTGGTACCTTAAATAATCACCTAACCCAAAGACAAGATGCAAATTTGTTTAAACATATATGCATATTAAAAACTAGCACCAACTATTATGAATTACTTGACATGTTGCCCTGTTGGGAAAAAGTTGTTTTAACCATTCCAAAGGATTGTTCGATGTTGACAAGTTACTATGCTGTTAAAGAAGTTAATATATGTTTGAGTTTGGTTTCGAACAGCAGGCTGGAAAAAAAGGACATATAAAGTATATAGAGTCTTACTAACCAAGGGAAACAAACCGGATTTGAGATATAAAACAGCTACTTTAAACTATGAAAATGGTTAGGCCAATCTTGGTATTATCCCTCAACATAAATGGGATACACAGGCCAGTAAAGCTTGCTCACCTACAGCAATATCTCAAAACACAAAACCCAGACTTAGTGCTCCTACAGGAGATGCACCTGTCCTCCTCAGAGCACCAAAAGCTCCAAAATGCTAAATACAGATTAATAGCTGAAGTGACCCACACGTCAGGCAAAAGAAGAGGAGTGGCAGTATTGACATCTAGAAATCTTCCAGTACAGATTATAGACCAGGACATAGATGAGGAAGGAAGAAAGGAAGGTAGGTGGTGGTAGCGGTACAGATCTATGCATGAAAGGTGATGTTGGCCTCACTTTATATCCCACCTGGGTCCCATAGGAATTTGGCCCATACTTTTTTCTCTAAACTGGCAATGAAAATGCAGGGCCACCTCATATTAGGGGGAGACCTCAACACAACACTACAACCACACTTGGATGCCACTAGACCCAGAGGGTCATAGTTGGCGGGATAGTTTCATCTCCAAGGAGGGTCATTAGTGGGGTCCCACAGGGATCAGTCCTTGGGCCCCTCCTGTTCAACGCCTACGTCTCTGACATAAGGACAGGTATCAGGAGTGAGATGAGTCTCTTTGCGGATGACTCAAAACTGGGGGCGGTGGTGGATGGGGAGGAGAGGAGGGTGGCCCTACAGGGGGACCTGGAGGCTCTGAAAAGATGGTCTAGAAAGTGGAAGTTGAGGCTCAATGCAGGTAAATGCAAGGTACTGCACCTGGGGGCCAGAAACCCGGGCCAAGTGTACATCCTGGGGGGGGAATGCTACAAGTCTCGATGGCTGAGAGGGACCTGGGGGTGGTGGTGGATGTCAAGATGAACAACTCGGAGACTTGTAGTAGGGCAGCAGCCAAGGCCAACAGGATGCTGGGATGCACCTCTGGGGGATCACCTCCAGAAGGAGGGAAGTGATACTCCCTCTGTAAAACTGCTTGGTGAGGCCACACCTCGAGTACTGGCACTGCGTGCAGTTTTGGAGACCACACTTAAAGAGGGATATTAAACTCCTGGAGAGGGTCCAGAGGAGGGCAACCAAAATGATTTGAGGCTTGGGGGACAGGACCTATGAGGAGAGGCTCAAAGAGCTAAATATGTACACATTGGAAGAGAGAAGGGACTGGGGGGACATGATAGAGGTCTTCAGGTACATGAAGGGGGTAAATAGGGGAGGAGCAGTCAGGGTGCTTCGAAGGAAGGAGGAGGGGGCCACTAGAGGGCATGGGTGGAAGCTGGAGGGGGGAAGATTCAGGGGAGAAAGGAGGAGGTGCTACTTCACTGAGAGGGTGGTGGAGCCATGGAATGCGCTGCCTTGGGGGCTGGTGGAGGCAGAGATGGTGGAGGTGTTTAAGAGGGGGTGGGACAGGTGCAGGGGAAGGGTTCAGAAAGCAAAATCCAATGCAGCGAGAATATCCAGAACTGGGAAGGGAGAAGCCAGAGAAGGTGAGGGTGGCAGCAAGGTCAGCTCCCAGGGTGGGGGCTGACCAAACGAGCAGACACGAAAGACCATTAGGCCTATTCTGCTGGCTTTTAGTATGTTAGTATGTTAATTTGTTAGACCCCTCCCTCACCAAAATAATCCCCTACAAAAATCTATCCAATAGAATATGAATTCTCTGGGCCTTGGTTGATGGGTGGAGGAAGTGTTTTCCCACCAGAAAAGAGTACACACATAGATCTGCTCACTCGAACACAGCAACACAGCTGGACTACATCCTAATAAATCAGGAATGTCAGGCAATTTTAACAGACATCTGGCATGGGGTGACAATTCTCTCTGACCATGCCCCTATATGGGCAAAGTTTGAACTGGGGGAGAGGAAAAGAATACACACTGGAGACTAAATCGAATGCATTTGAGAGATCCAAACATTAAAAAACTACTGAAAGAAGCCATCCCTAGAATAATAACAGACAATTCCCTCATAGAAATGTCAGCACCAATACTATGGCATATGCTAAAAACAGTAATAAGGGGAGAAATAATAAAATATACTAGCAGACAGAAAAAAGAAAGGGAAAGGAAATGGACAACCTTACACCCAGAACTAAAACAGTTACAGACCCAGGCTAATGAGACGGAGGTGACAATAAGAACACAAATAAAAAGTATTAAACAACAAATACAAAAAATGATAGACCAAAAATAGAACAGCAATTAATGTACTTAAAATTGGAAAACCATGAGGGGGGGCCACGGGGAGCAAAAAAATTTGGCAAGGAAACTAAGAGAGAGAAAAGCTAAAACATACATAACCAGCTTAACGGATCCAAATACAGGCAAGACACACACACTCCCAAGGGATATAAGGGAAATCCTAGCAAAATTCTACCAGTCATTATATATGGAACAAACAACCCCTCAAGTAGCCCAAATAGAGGAATACCTAGAAAAATTAGAAATACCTAGCTAAGTCCAGCCAAAGCAAATAAACTAATAGTCCCAATCTCTATAGAAGAAAATTAAACAAGCACAAATTAAAACCAAAAACCAGAAGGCACCGGGGCCAGATGGTTACCCTGCCGAATTTTATAAACAATTCAAAAACTTGCTTCTGCCCACCATTCATATGGCCTATCAGGCAACGCAGAAAGGAAAATCCCCACCCCCATCTTGGTGTTATGCCACCATGGCTGCAATACCTAAGCCACAGAAAGATATTAAACACCCCACCTCATACAGGCCAATATCAATACTAAACCTTGATTACAAATTATATTTGTCCATTATGGTATGCAGATTGGAAGATTTACTCCCAGACCTAATTAACCCAGATCAGGTAGGCTTTGTAAAAAGTAGACAAGCCCAGGACACAGTTAGATGGACATATATGATAATGGAATATTCACTAACTAAAAAAATCCCAATGGTCCTGCTGGGGTTGGATGGCAAGAAGGCCTTTGACAGGGTCACCTGGGAATTTCTCTGGGTGACCCTGTCAAGGTTTGGTATCCCTAACAATCTTATAGTCCAGATAAAAAATATTTACCATGAGCCCATGGCATACGTAAGGGCAGACGGCTCCTTGTCAGACCCTTTCAGAATATCATGGGGCACCAGGCAAGGATGCCCAGTATCCCTGCTGCTATTTGCCCTATACCTTCAGCCACTAGCTTTTGCTAGTCCTAGGTTCTACCCAGAAATTCAAGGTATGCAAATAGGAGAAGGCAAACCAAGATATCGCTTTTTGCAGATGACATTTTGCTCACTCTTGTGAACACAGAAAAATCAATACCGGCAGTCTGGGATCAGATCAAACAATTTGGAGCAGTGGCTGGCTATAAAATTAATGACCAAAAAAAGGAGGTACTTACCTTCAACTTCACACGCTCAACCCAATTGAAAACTAAACACTCATTTAAGTGGTCAAAATTCATGATAAGATACCTGGGGTTCAAACTAGCCAAAAAATTGGAGCTGACAGACTTCATTAACTATGAACCCCTCACTAAGCAACTTATGGTGGATCTCTCCAGATGAAGCTCCCTCTGAGCTTTATGAATAGGTTAGATGTCATAAAACAAAATATCCTGCCTCATATATCATTCCTGGTCCAGACACCTCCAATACCTCCAGACACACACTATTATCATACCTGGAATAAAATAACCTCACGGTTCATCTGGAAGGGTAAACCCCCTAGACTGAAACACACGATCTTACAGCTAACAAGAGAGTTGGGGGGAGTTGCTCTCCCAAACTATGAACAATACTCCTTAGCCTCCCAGATAAGAACCATCTTGAATTGGCTTAACCCTGCGTACCAAATGCATTGGAAGCGAACGTAACTAGACATAAATCAACAGTATAACTTAAATGAACTAGCCCTAGGAAGACCTATAGAACAGACCATCCTGCAAACCCTCCCACAACATACCAGGGAAACCCTGAAGGTATGGAATATAATGAAAAGACAGTACATGAACAAAACTCAGAGGCTTTTCATAACAGCCCTCACAGCGGACCCAGAAATACCACCAAACAAGATGGGATCTAAGATCCTAAATAGGTGGGCCCAGAATGGGATTTGGCTAGTTTCACAATTAGTAGGGCCAACAGGCCTATACCCCTTTGTGACACTACAAGAAACACAAAAAATACCACAAAACCTACTTTATAGTTACCTACAAATTAAAAAATATTTCCAACCCATAAAAGCACAATTAGTAGAGATAGTAGAGAGCCCCCCCAAAAAAAACATCACACTGGTAAATACAGCCATTTGAGGAGCACCTATTGAACATATTATCAGTCAAACCTATGAAGCACTTACATATCCCTTGAAGGACTCAACGGAACAGATTAGACAAAAATGGGAAAAAGAGTTTCAAATAGAGATTCCAACAGAAAGTTGGATAGACACAGCCCTCACGACCTACAAGATCTCCAGTTCCACTTACTGGAAGAAATTCAGTTGGAAAGTACGGAGTTGTTTCTTCCATACACCTAAAATAGTAGCATAATATGGCAGAGACAAAAATGGTAAATGTTGGAGAGAATGTGGGATACAGCAAGCAGCACAGACACACATAATAAGGAGCTGTGCTCGGCTCACACAATATTGGAAGAAAGTGATACAAACCATTAATGAAATATATGAGAGTGCCCAGTGGCTGAATTCCACCTATATTTTAACATTTACACTCCCTGAAGGTGTAAGGGTTAACAAATCCACGTACGAACAAGTCACACTCCTAACCCTGGCAGCCCTAAAGGCAATTACACACCTATGGGGAACTAAGAAAATTCCCACAGAAGAATGCTGGAATACACAAGTTAGAGAAATATATGCTTTAGAATGCATAAAAGCCAGAATGACCAACCACCAGAAGAGGTTTGTAACCACATAGCAGAAATGGGTTCAACACCAATTAGATAACTACCCTGACTTTGTACCTTAGGAAAACTAGTATAGAAAAAGAGTGGAAAAGAAATTGGAATATTGAAATACAGTGTCATGGATAGAATAAGAATAATCCTGCAGAATGGTAATTAACTAATGGACGAGTGTTCTGAGGAATAAGGAAATACATTGTAGCTACATGGTGATAGATCTGGAGGTACTGGAAGACTTGAAGCTTTAATTCATAAACATACAATTAAGTTTTTATAATATCTCAAAGAATCTGTGACAAAAGATGTATGAACTATATGTAATCAACAAATACAAACCTGTACTGTATGTTTAATGTATTGTACTTTTCTTGTTTTTTTCCTTTTTTTTAAACAAAAAACTGAATAAAGATTAATATTAAAAAAAAAGAAAAAAAAGATGAAACCCAGCTGCCATGCCCTTGGTCACTCCCCGAGTTTCCTCAAGTCTCTGTACATTCTTTCCAACCCCTCTAGAGTGTCCACCCTATTGCAGATTTTGGTGTCATCTGCAAAGAGGCAGACGTTCCCTTCCAGCTCATCTGCAATGTCACTTATTCTTTCCTCTGTAAAGGCACTTATAGTATATGGGTGCTGTTTATTGTGCATGGATTTCAGCAACTGCTGAAATCTTGTTGTAGTACAGTTCAAAGGTCAAAAAAGTTGTTGTACTGTCATTCTGACGTCACATCGATAGTACAACAACTTTTTACCCTTGACCTGCTGCCTGATTGGCTCAGATGAGGCTCTCTAGAAAAAAAAACAAAAAACATGGCGGCGCGATTTGGCGAGTGCCGAGCAACGGAGTCACCAACTTTGAAGTCGGGAATCGGGACACGAAGAGACATACATGGCTTCCTTTCTGAAAACACAATTTAATTTTTTTTCTCCCTAATTTTAAAACTAACAATGTGCAGAGGAGAAACTGAGAAGCTGGACAGAGCATAAGTGGGAACGGACGCGAGCAGAAGCACCAGATGGAATGGGAGCAGCGCCTACAGCGAGTGACGGAAAAAAAATAATGTAAAACAAACAAAAAAAACACATACTATATAAAACAGTGGATGGGTGAACATCCACAACTAAGTCTGCATTCCCATCTCGGGCAGTTGATAACATCAACGAGACCTCTCGAGCTTCACTGTCGAGGTCTCTGTGATGTCATCAACTCCCTCGATGGAAACACAGCCTTGTTGTGGATGTTCACCCATCCACTATTCTATATATAGTGTATGGTAGAACGTTGTTGAGCATGGAAATCTATGCTCCCGCCAGCGTTGTTATGCTGCACTAGCTACGTCAATGTAGCTGTTGTGCTGTACTAGCTACGTAGCTAGTGCAGCATAACACCTAAAAGGTGGGTGCACATGCGTGGAAGCTGGGTGCGCATGCGCTATTGGGCAACCAGCTATGAGCCAAGAATGGCTGCGGCAGTGAAATAGGCCAGAAGAAGCGAAAACTGCACAAAAATATGGATACAAGTAAGTGCAGTCTTTGTATGAGCGACCATACACTATAAAAGACTGTGTAGTGGCTCATACACAACAAGGTATTTTTTAACTCTCTAGGTTTTCATGGTAATGAGACACCTCTCAAGCTGCCTCGGTCTTCCAGTTACCATAGAAGCGTCTCGTGAAAAATACCCTTGTTGTGTATGAGTGATCATACACAATCCTCTATGTGTGTACCTTCCTCTCCAGTATCCCTATTGCTTTTATGAGGCCCATCCCCTTCCCCGTCCTCTGTGAAGACTAAATGGAAGTATTTGTTCAGGAGATCGCTTTTTTTCTCTAATCCTCTTCTGCAGTTTTCACTTGCCCTTTTTATTCCTACAATCCCCTCCTCTAGTCTTCCTCTTCTCACTTATGTACCAAAAAAATGTCTTATCCACTTTCATTACTCACTGGGCTATTCTTTCATCAGTTTGCACCTGGGTGCTCATCACCACGTTCCCAGCCTCCCTCTGTTTCCCTTGAAACACTTCTCTTTATTCTTACTTCTGTGTCTCTTTATACATCCTGAAGGCTATCCTTTTAGCCTTAACCTTTTCAGCTACTTCCTCTGAGAACCACAGCGGTCTCTTTTTCCCCAGTGCATGATGCATAATAGAAGCATATGTTGTGAAACAAGATGGCGGCAATGCTGAGCCAGCCATCACAGCAGTTTCTGTAGCGTTTTTGTAGCGTTTTAATGCATTTTAATGTTTTATTTTATGTTTTGTTTTTGGATTATATTTTGTTTTGGAGATTTTCCCAAGACTACAGTGGGATTGTATGTTTTGAAGCGGCAATCGGCCGTGACCCTAGTCCCTTGGAGTGGTTCCGAATATTGGTGGAGGTGGAAGATTGTGGAGTGGAATTGCCCGTAGAATTGCTGAGGTGGATTAGCATCCTGAGGAGGCTGCAGCGTGGAGACCGAGGGTGGAGAATTGTTGTGTGCAGTGGTTGTTTGTTGCCGGGATTGTCATCATACGCCGGCGGGCTTTTGTCGGGGCCTGACAAGTTTTTGTCGATTTCTGTGGAGCACTGAAGCGGGATTGTAGAGACCAAGGGCAGTGTGTGGGGAAGGGTTTTTTCCCCTTGTCCTCCACCGGTCTCGGAGTATACTCAATCTCGGCTCCCGCGACTGAGCAGGAATTGTCAGGTTTGCCCCAGAAGCTGGAGGTGTTATCTGGAGCTTGTCCTAAGGGGCCTCGTGGCTGGTTGTGTTGGCCTGCTTTGAGGCTTCTGCAGCTGCGGGTCACGGGTGAGTGTGATCGGGACCTGTTTGTGGCAGTGGGGGGGGGGGGATCCCCCTTCTCCTAAATCTGTTTTGTCTTTACATCTGGCCCTAGGATTTTGAGCTGGTTGCAGCCCAGGACGGTTGGAGATCTACATTTGTAAATTCAGGACTTGGATTGGGATATAATTTATTTCCCTCTCTCTTATGCTGATTATGGGACTCACAGCTTTTCAAGGATGAAAACAGCTAACTGCAAGAATGTACTGCATTTCCTCCCTTTGCTGGACTGAGTTTTGACTCCCTGGTGGTGAGAGGACCGGGTTCATAAATTCTTTTTGACTCATTGCATTTTCTTTTGACTGTGGTTTAGGCAGTGAGAGTGCCTGGACTCCTCTCTTCTGGGTCGTGAGAGGACTTTGAGGGAAGGGGGGAAGAGAGAAAAAAAAACTTTATTCTTTGCATTATTACCTGATTAGCTATAAGAGGGGATTGTCCCTCTCTGAACTTAGACTCTGCAGGCTGTAAGAGGGCCTGTAGCCCCATCTCCTGGGCCCTGAGTGGACTTGGAGGGGGGGGGATTGTTATTATTCATTTTTTGAGGAGGCATGCAGTATCTCACTAAAATTGTGGGTACTGGGAACTAATTCAACATTGTGAGACGGCAATATTTATAAATAGGTTTTATTTTCTCTTTGCGTGGGTGTTTGTGTTATTTTTGAGATTTAATTTTAGTTTTATTCATTATTTTTTAAGTTTTTGGGGTGATTGTTGTGACTTCTGTTATTGTGTTTTAGTGAATAGCTGCATATATAAGCTATTTTAAATGAGTTAGTGGTGTCGGTGGTGAAACTGATTCTGTCATTAGACAGGGGGTTCCAGCACTGGTAGTATGTGCTGGGACAGAGTCTCTGTGGGCTGGCGCTACTCCCCATCCAGGCTGAGGGACCTGCTCCCTTTCGTGAGCCCCACATTGCAGCCCGAGGTATATAGGCGTTGTTGTGCCTTGGGGATTGCACGGAGGAGGCGGAGAGGGTTCCTCAGCTTGGGGGAGCACAGTGGGTGGATAAGGGTGGTGAGGTCAGGGAGACGCCCTGTGGCAAAATGGGTACAGGATAGGGGTTTGCGATGCCTGGTTCCCATACCCAAGGGCTCCACTGATAATGGGCAAGTGGCCCGCTCCTCCAAGGCCTCTCATCCAGGTCGGGCGGTGTCATGCAATGCCAGGTTTATAAGGAACAAGACAGCAATTATTGCTGATTTTATTGATTCATCTGACCTGGCTTACATCACCAAGACCTGGCTGGATGAGAATGCTGGTCCTATATTGGAGTCAGCTGTTCCAGCTGGCTACTCGATGATACATCGCTAGAGATTGGATCGAAGGGGTGGGGGGTCGCTATTTGTTTTAAATCAGAATTGGACCTTGTAGAGATTCCAGTGGTGATCCCTAGATCCTTTAAGTGTATCATGGGAGCAGGTGTGGGTAGCAGAATCTTACTAATTTACCGTCCGCCCAGTGATGAGAAAGCTTTTCTGCAGGAAGTTCAGAGTTCATTGTCGACCTGGGGTTGGAACCCTCCAGGTGGTTGGTCCTGGGGAACTTCAATGCCTGGGTCGATGATGAACTCTTGCATTTTGGTCAAACCTTCCTCCAACTAATGATTTTGTTGGGCTTCACACAGGTTGTTACCGCTGCAACCCATATTCAGGGTCACTCATTGGATCTGGTGTTCACCATGGGGATGGAGATCACGGAACTGGTGGTGGAACCAGTTGGGTGGTCTGACCATCACTCTATAAGGTTCAATTTTGCAACCCCTCCCATTAGACGAACCTCTTTGGAAATGGTCCAGTACCGCCCTTTGAGGGGTATTACCCCTGAGGGTCTGGTAGCAGTGCTGGATCTATCGAGTTGGCCTGTGGAGTGCATGGAACCAGATGTCTTAGTGGTGCACTATAATAATATGGTGCTGAAGGCTCTGGGTTCCATAGCACCTGTCCAAGTTCGCCCCCTCTCCCTTCGCCCTCGGTCCCCTTGGTTTGATGGGTCACTGAGGGAGCTGAGGAGGGTGGGGTGAAGATTGGAACACTGCTGGCAGAAATCTGGCCTGGAAGGTGACAGGCTTAGATTGATAGCCCATTATTCAGACTACCAATCAGAAATCTCCCGTAAGAAGGCAGAGTTCTTGTTCAGGGAGATAGCTGCATCAAGAAATCGACCAGCTCAGCTCTTCTGGACTGTGGACAGGCTGTGCAATCCAACCTGTCTTTTTCAGAAATAAAGTGTGATGAGTTTGCTCGGTTTTTTGATGATAAGGTGTCACTGATCAGGTCGGAGATCCGTAAAACGCATTCAACTGGGCATGGTAGTGATCGATGTAACATTACAAGCCCTCAGTCTGCCTGGACAGATTTTGACCAGCCAGTGATTGTGGATATCATGAAGATTGTCCAGGGTTTGCGGCCAACTTGCTGTAGTTTGGATCCTGGTCCAACGCACCTCCTTGTGGGATGTGTGGATGCGATCGGACCAGTCCTGGCTGAGATAGTCTGGTGCTCATTGGACCAAGGGGTGTTTCTGGAGTCTCTGAAAGGGGCTGTCATGACACCCCTTTTGAAGAAATCTTCCCTTGACCCTGACTGTCTCGCTAACTACAGACCGATCTCTAACCTGCCCTTTTCGGGCAAGGTTATTGAGAAGGTGGTTGCACTGCAGCTCGATGACTTTCTTACCACCCATGAAATCTACAATCCTCTCCAGTCCGGTTTCAGGAAGAGGCACAGTACAGAGACTGCATTTGTTCAGGTATTGAATGATCTCCTAATAGCGAGAAATTGCTGGAGCCGTTCGATCTTGGTTCTTCTTGATCTCTCTGCAGTGTTTGATACCGTGGACCATGGGATGTTGCTAGAACACTTGCGACTACTCTGTGGACTGTCAGGGACAGTCCTCAGATGGTTTAATTCCTTTCTCATGGGCAGAACTCAGAGGGTAGTATCAGGAATTTTTTCCTCTGCTCCCTTTGCTCTGCCTTGTGGGGTGCCGCAGGGCTCTGTGCTTTCCCCCATGTTGTTCACAGTGTATATGCTGCCATTGGGAGACATTATAAGGCATTATGGGCTGAGTTTTCACTGCTATGCAGATGATACTCAGCTCTATACGTCCTTTGTACCTGAACAGAATGATGCACTATCTGTCTTTAACAACTGCCTCGCTGAGATTCAGTACTGGATGAGTGCTAACTGGTGAGACTGAATCCGGACAAGACTGAGGTGCTGGTGGTGGATCCAGGTCATCGTGTAGAGAAGTTGACTCCTGGGTCTCCCTCTGGCCTTGTGTTAGGGGGTACCCAGTTGAAACCTTCTGAACAGGTGTGGAATCTGGGTGTAATAATTGACAGCGAGCTGACGCTTAAGACACAGGTGTCAGCCGTTATCAAGTCCTCTTTTTTCCATCTGAGGAATATATCCCAGATAAAATACCTTGTTCCACACAATGACCTTTCTGTGTTGGTCCATGCCTTTGTTTCTTCATCTCTTGATTACTGTAATGCTCTTTATCTAGGGTTGCCGGGGGTGGATCTCCGTCATATGCAGCTGGTGCAGAACGCTGCAGCCAGGTTGTTGACTGGGCTATCAAGAACTTGCCATATCACACCTGTGCCACATGAACTGCACTGGCTTCCAGTGCAATGGAGAATCATCTTCAAGGTCACGTTGCTGACCTATAAGACCTTACTCGGACAGGGACCGGGCTACTTGCAAGATCTCATTCAGCCTTACCGCCCTCTCCGCCCACTCCGTTCCACCGATGCGGGATTGCTAGAGTTTCCCAGGGTTTGTCTTCAGTCATCTGGAGCCAGAACATTTTCTTTTGTGGCCCCAACCCTGTGGAATTCTCTACCACGTCAGATTAGAGAGTGCCCATCCACAAAGTCATTTAAAGCATTATTGAAGAGCCACTTATTTACACTAGCTTTTGATTAAGTATTTTGCTGCTTTTTAAACTGTTTTTATATTTGTATTTATTGTCTATAAATGTTGTTTTGGTTATGCTCTGTGCTTTAGCATTTTGAAAAGCGCAATACAAATAAATATTGATTTGATTTGTTTTCCTCACTTCCTTTGCACAGAGGCTTGTGGCCTTCAACACCTCTTCCCTTAGCTTAATCCACTGTTCCTCCACCTGGACAGATAACTGTACCAGTTAAAGCAGAAGGAAGAAGGGAAGGCAGTCAGAATAGCAAGGCCCAAACTGAGGAAAAGATAGCCAACTTGGTTAAGAAAGAGAATAAAACCTTTTATAGGTACATTAGGAAGCAAAGAAAGCCCAAGGGAGGTACAGTGAGGCTTAATAAAGGTGAGGATAGGTGGGCAGAGGGTGGCAATGAAAAATCAGGGATACTGAATTAATACATCTGCTCAGTATTCAGAAAAGAAGAGGAGGGGGAGGTACCTAATCTGATCAATAGAAGCACTCTGGATAGGGGCTCGATACCAGTCCATTCATAGAAGAAAGGGTTCTAAAAGAACTCCTGACTCTGAAGGTGGACAAAGCAGTAGGACCTGATGGGATTCACCCCAGAATTCTAAAAGAACTAAGAGGAGAACTAGTGAGACCACTGACTACACTTTTTAACAAATCATGGGAGGATGGCATGGTACCTGAGGACTGGAGATGGGCAGCTGTGATTCCCCTTCATAAAAGTGGGAGCAAAGAAGAGGCAGGAAACTACAAACCTGTTAGTTTGACCTCAGTGGTAGGGAAAATGATGGAATAATTTCTGAAATAAATAATTGTTGAGTACCTAGAGGCCAGCAGAGCACAGGACCCAAGGCAGCATGGATTCACAGCTGCAAGGTCATGTCAGGCGAATCCAATAGACTTCTTTGACTGGGTGACCAAAGTAGTAGACCAGACAGGGGCTGTGCACATGGCCTACCTAGACTTTAGCAAGGCATTTGACACAGTCCCACACAAAAGATTAATAAACAAGTTAGCCAGCCTGGGAGTAGGTCCCAGGGTGTTAGCCTGTGTAAAAAATTGGCTGGACAACAGGACACAGAGGATAATAGTAAACGAAGTCCACTCTGAAGAAAGGGAAGTTAGTAGTGGGGTACTGTAGGGTTCCATACCGGGACCGGTCCTTTTTAATGTCTTTATAAGTGACATTACAGAGGGACTGGAAGGAAAAGCATACCTCTTTGCAGATGACACAAAGATCTGCAACAGGATTGATATACGAGGGGGGGTGGAAAGGATGAGAAGGGACTTAACAAGGTTGGAGAAATGGTCAAAAGTATGGCAGCTTAAATTCAATACAAAGAAGTGCAAAATAATGCACCTGGGGAAAAAAAACCCAGGGTAAGAGTATACAATGGGAGGGGAGGTACTAACAACAACAAAAATGGAAAGGGACCTGGTTGTAATCATATCAGATGACCTAAACGTAAGAAAGTAATGGAAGGCAGTAAGGAGGGCTGGGGAGATACTGGGATGTATAGGGAGAGGCATCACCAGTAGAAAACAGGAAGTCGTTATTTCTTTGTACAGACAGTTGGTGAGACCCCATTTGGAGTATTGCGTGCAGTTCTGGAGACCCCATCTCCATAAGGACATAGACAGGATGGAGGCAGTCCAGAGGAAGACAACTAAAATTGTGCAGAGTCTGCACCAGAAGCCATACAAAGAGGGACTAAAGGATCTTAATACGTGTACCCTCGAGGAAAGGAGGGAGAGGAGGGACATAATAGAAACTTTCAAGTACCTCAAGGGGATCAACAAAGTCCAAGAGGGTAGTATTTTTCAGAAAAAGAGATGTGCAAGAACAAGGGGGCACAATTTGAAGATAGAAGGGGGATGGCTCAGGGGCAATGTGAGAAAGTATTTTTTCATGGAGAGGGTGGTGGACATATGGAATGGCCTTCCTGAGAAAGTCATGGAGTCAAATACAGTGGGGGACTTCGAGAATCCATGGGACAGACATACTAGAAGGCAATTCTGGTGGGGGTTAGGAAGAAGTAGGCTGTTTGTTAACTAGGATCTGCAGCTTATCCAATAGGTAGGAAAATGGGCAGACTGGGTGGGACAAGCAGTCCTTATCTGCAATCAAAATCTATGTTTTATGGTTTTTATATATTAATATTTATTGTATTTATATCACATTAATAACAGGGAAAAATGTCATCCATATTCCAGCAGTATTTTAACAGTTCTTACATTAGATACTCAATATTTCACAATTGTCTAAAATAAACATATAAAGTGTAAATATAAAGTGCTAGTATAGCTCACAATTCAATGATATAAATAATTTACTGTATAGTCTGCCTCCCTCCCATAGCTAATCTTGTATGATTATAAAGGATGAAATTCTATAATAACTTTTGCTAGAATTATTATATAGCTATATATTTATAGTCAATTCAAATAGACATTTCTTAGTTTATTTATTTATTTACTTATTTATTTAAGAGTTTAACCAGGAAGGCATACTGAGTGGAGTACCGCTCGATTCCAGCTGCATCCTGGGGGAGGGGGAAGGTATATATACAGTACTATACACAAGGATTATAAAGTACATATACAGCATCATACACAAGGATTGTACAGTACAAAAACACTACATGTAACTTAATTGCCAAGAAAGCAGTGTGGGTACACTGGGTACAATAGATGTGGGAAGAGCAGGAGAGAACTAACCTACTAACATGTCCAAAGGAACTACAATTTGAAGCTATGCAATAAGTGAATATATACACATGAAGGTCCACATGCCGAAAGTACTAGAAGAAACACATGTGGTATTAAGAATCAGCTATAGGCCAATATACTCCAGGTACTTGGCTGTGTGCCTAGGTCTATAAGCTCTTAATGAAGTGCCACAGAGTGGTAGAAATTAAGGGTGGGGGTGGGAGTATATGGCATCACGATGGGCAGATGGCAGCAAAAAATAATAATTAAAGAAAAAAAGAAAGAGGCTTCTTTCTAGATCTACTCAGATCTATTAATTGGAGGTAAATTATCTATTATATTTTTCCATGAAGTTCCTTCAGGATCATCTAAATTCGGGTCAGTGTCCATAATTAAATCCTCATAATTCAGTGTTTCAATATATTGATACCACCATTTATGATAATCCAATTTTAACAACATTTCATTTTTCCAGTCCTCAAGAATCATGCATTTCATTGCTATTTTTGCTATGTAAAATATCCTCCTAGAGGTATGATCTTGTATATAACATGAAACATTGTTAAATAAGTATGCATCAATTTTAACTGGTATTTCTATATCAATTATAGCTTTTATTATCTGTTGTAACTTAGCCCACCAACCATATATTTATGGACATGCCCATAAACAATGTGTTAATGTTCCTTTTAACCCACATGTATGCCAACAAGAATCAGGATATTCAGAATATTATTTTTGAATAGTAATAGGACTCCACTATACTCTACTAATTATTTTGGCTTGTATAGTTTTATTCCTAGCAGATACATAATTCTTATTATTATTTTTCTTAAATGTTCCCACTGTACATAAGTTAAGTCCACATTGGCCTCATGGCTCCAAGAATGATTTTTATTCTTAATATTTTATTTAGGTACATCTATCAGAAAATAATTGAATCTAGCCAAAAGTTTTTTGTTCCTAGCTGTAATATTTTCTCTTGTTGTTTTATTTGTGTTATTATGTTATCCTTCCCATTATTAAATCTCTTATTCATATTTTGAAATGAAATGGTTGGTTTCATCCCTTCCCGTCTTTATCCTTAATAAAATCCTGATAGGTTGGTATTTCCCCTTTTGCTAATAATTGTTTGCAATTATCAATATGGTTATTTTACAAAAATTGAAAATTAAAATTAGTATGATTATCCCATATCCTCTTATTGTTGTCAGTGGGAAAAAACAGCCATGGTAATTGAGGCTTAAATGGTTTATTAATATGTTTTTAACGTGTTGGAACCATATGATCAACATATGATCTTTACAATTGTAAAGTTCATTATCGAAAAATATTTGATGTAACTTAGTGGGAGGTTTAAAAGGGAACATCATTGCTTGATATAAATATTGGTCTCTGTTGGGAAAAAGGACCACTGGTAGTAATTGGCCACTATATTGGCCTCCATGTATTTGAGTGGGCTTGGACATCCCATCCCTCCTAGAGCTCTAGGCATTATCATTAGACTCTATGGTATTTGTGGTTTACCTTCCCTCCAAAGAAATTTATGAAATACTCTTTTAATATCTTGAAACCATTTCACTCCTGGTGCCCACAAAATGTTATTAAGCACAAATATATAATGTGGCATTGCCATCATTTTAATAGTATCTATTTTCCCCCCACAGAGATAAGGTGAAATCTTTCCAGTTTTCTAATAAATATTTTATCTTTTCTTTTGCTTTTTAAAACTTAACTTTAATATTTTGTTGTTGATCAACAGAAAGGTAAACACCTAAATACTTAATTTGTTGCTGTGTTTTAAACATAGCTAGGTAATTATTGTACTCGTCATTTAATTTGCATAGCTTCATCATAACTGTTTTATTTTTATTTAACTGATACCCTGATATTTTAGAGAAAGTATCAATCAATTGTAAAAAGTGTGGAAGAGAAGTATTTATTTCCTTGACTATTAACAAGCAATCGTCTACAAAAACACTGATTTTGTTCTCCTGATTCTGATAACTAAATCCCTTAATTCTATTATCACCCCTAATTGCAGATAACAATGGTTCTACTGCTAATATTATAAGAGTTGGTGAAAGGGGGCAGCCTTGCCTTACACCATTCAACATAAAAAATGCCTCTGTTAAATATCTATTAATTAAGACTCTTACAGTAGTTCTATGATATAACTTCTTCATTAATAATAACAGTTGAAAAGGTATACCCCATTTCTCCAATGTTAAATATATAAATTATCTATTTATAAGATCAAAAGCCTTGCTAGCATCTATAGCCAAGGCATAAAACATTTCTCTTTCGTATTCTTTATCTGAATTTATCAAATGAATTATGGCTTGAATTTTTTTATTGGCTTGATATAAGGTTCTTCCCCGCATAAATCCATATTGATCAGGATGTATATATTTGTTTAAATGATACTGTAATTTATTCTTAATGATTTTTGCAATTAATTTGTAACCTACATTAAGTGATGCTATTGGTCTATAACTTTCTGTAGAATCAATAGGTTTATCTTCTTTCTATATTAATACTATCTTTGCTGTTTGCATAGATAGAGGGATGGGTATTTGATTTTTATTTTCTAATAATTCTTCAATTATCATTTTAAACCATGGTGCAACTTCTTCTACAAAAACCTGGTAAAACTCACTGGTTAGGCCATCTAGGCCTGGTGATTTATTTCTAGGTAGTGACATAATGGCCTCTTTTATTTCTTGAAGTGTGATTGGTATATATTCAAAAGGAGCAAAGATTGTGTTTGCTTTATCAAAAAAAAGAATCAATATATTTTTATTGGATGTTAATTCCTTTTGATATATTATTTTGTAGGTATTGAAAAAACCTGGGTTAGCAGTTAGGTAAATAAGCTCTTTTTATTGAGCTGTTTGTTTGATGGAATGTCAACAATCAAATATCATGCCAAATAACCAGAGTCCACGAGCCTCACCCAAACAATTTGAAGATTAAAACTCCCCTCATTCCTATATCTAAAAGGTCAGAAACCAGGGAGCAGATAAAGCATTTTCCAGGCTACTTCATATTTCCATATATTTCCCCTCCTGCTTATTTGCACTGTATTGAAGATGTTCCAGTTTCATACAATGCAATAGGGATTTCATCCAGCAAGACACTGTTGGGGCTGTCTCCAATCCCCAAAACTGTGCCAAAGTCTGTTTTGCAACTACAATACCCCTATGCCATAAAGGATATTTCATCAACATCTCCTGCTGTGCCCCTTCCCCCTTAGTCCCAACAGAACAGCAGCTGGATCTAAAGTTGCATCCTGTGGTCCATTCAAAATCTGTTCGAGCAGGGTGACTATTTACTGCCAAAACTGAGAATCAAAGGACATGTCTATACTAGGTGAAAGAAGGATCCTACCCAAGTCTTACACTTGGGATGAAGATCTGATTTGTCTGCATTGATTCTGTTGGCCAAATCAGGAGTAAAATAGATCCTATGTAACATATTATAGTGCATCTTCCAGGATCTGTTACTAAGGGTAATCAATAAACACACACCTTTAAGAAGGTTAAATCTAGGAAACGAGCACCTGATTGGTTCAGCCCATCTCTGAAGAGGGCCCTACGGTCCAGAGACACACTATGGAAAAGGGCAAGGAAGTGGCAGTCCGACTAAGACTGGCTTTCCTTTTGGGTAGCCAGGAACGCCTGCACCAAACTGATCAGGACAGAAAAATTATGTTTCTTTCAGTCTGCCCTCGAGAAAAACAAAACCTGCTCTGCCAAGTTTTGGCAAATCTTGAAAGAGGTCAAAGGACAGTCCCGTACCACCCCAATTCTGGCCAAAATTGTAGTGAACAAAAACTTCTACACAGATAGGTCTGAGATCCTTGACGAGCTCAATAACCACTTTGCTACTGCAGGCCTCGTATTTGATGCCTCACCTATTAGTAAAATAAGTGCCTCGTGCCGAGCGTAGGTACTAGCCCTACTTCTGTCCCCTGTACCGGCTGCCTCCCTTTAATTTCCAGTATCCTTTAAACAGGTAGAGGACCTTCTCCTCTCACTAGATACCAAAAAAAGTGCTGGCTGCCGACTCGTTAGAACCCTTGTTTCTTAAAGCAGGCTATTATCATCTGACAGCACCTATTGCTCATCTATTTAATAGCTCACTTATCCAAGGGAAGCTACCGCTCAGTTGGAAAATTGAGCATATTATCCCTTTGTTCAAGTCAGGAGTGCCTACAGACTTGAATAATTACAGACCAATCTCGCTTCTTCCTGTACTATCCAAGCTACTAGAAAAAATTGTCAACTCACAACTGAGGGAGTATCTGGACTGTGAAAATATCCTTAACCCAGCCCAATCGGGGTTCAGACCTAAGCATAGCACCGTGTCGGCTCTAGCCAAAGTGTCTAATGACTGGTTAAAAGCCCTGGATAATAAACGGCACATCTACGTACTTTTCCTTGACCTTAGCAAAGCCTTTGACATAGTTGATCACTCCATCCTGCTTGATACTCTGGGTAGTATTGGTCTAACCCTGGCTGCAGTAAAGTGGCCACTGCTATCTCACAAATCAAAGACAACAAATTAAAGCACAAGGGGAACTGTCCCCCCTAAAAGCAGCTTTGCCCTGAGGCGTCCCTCAAGGTTCTATCTTGGAGCCTATCCTCTTCACACTTTATATTAACTGCATAGATTCTGGCATACTCAAAGGAAATGTTCACCTTTTCACAGATGACACAGTCCTCTATACAACCAACCCCTCTCTAGATCTTGCTTACAAGGAGTTACAGCAGGACTTTATCATCCTCCAACATAACCTGCTGAGCCTGAAGTGCTTGCTCAATGCCAAAAATAAACAAAGCCATGATTATTTCCCCACACTCCTCCCACAATATGGGGACACCTGGTAACCCCCGGATTATCACCCTCCTTGGTGAACCTCTGGAAATAGTGAATAAATTCAAATATCTGGGAGTCTGGTTGGATAACAGTTTCATTGTACACCTAAGTGAGTTAACAAAAAAGCTAAGACAGCGCCTTGGCATATTTTATTGCATAAGACATCTACTCACTCTCGAAGCTAGGAAGTGGCTGGTTCAAACAACCTTTCTACTCTTGCTTGACTACACTGACTTTCTCTACAGTCACTGTCCCCAGTATGCCATCCAGAAGCTTGACACACTCTACCATCGCACTTTGAGATTCATACTTGACATGCCCTGCAGACTCACCACTGCCTGTTGTACCAGGCAATTGATTGCCCACCCTCTTGATGAGGAGGCAAATAAATGCCCTCATGTGGCTCTTCAGGGCTATTTCTAACAAACTTCCACCCTATATCTGCAACCTGTTTGAACGATCTAATGGTGCCCACGGCCTACGGAACTCCTCCTTTGTCTTTCTCAAGCTACCATGGACGAGGACACATCATGGCACAACTGCCATCAGCTCCTTCCTACCATCACTTTAGAACAACATGAAAAAGCACAAACTTTCCCTCCTACCTAGCCCCTACATATTCAGGCAGCTGCTTTATCGATGCCTGAAGACTGCATGCGATTGCTTCAGGTAATCACTGCCATATGGACTGAATATTCCCTTAGCTTCTGGACCTCCCTAGCCTTCTTATTCCCTCTGTTGGCCGGCATTTCTTTTTAGTGTAACTACCCCCTCCTAGCTCCCTTCTTCCCCATGGCAACTCCCTGGGGTCTCTCTACTAGCAGGGCTGACCCCCCGCCCCTCATGTGTCTTTGCCTCCTCCTCCTCTGTCTGTTCTCCACTGTGTCTTTGCCATCCTCTCCTCCTTCTGTCCTCCACTGTCTCCTAACCCATATATGATGAATTGCCCATATATGTATATACAGTAGCCCTCATTATCTAAGTCTTGCTACAGTTACCTAATGATCTCGTGCTTAAGAATAGTCTGTTTCAGTGTCTGCTGTGTTATGAAATGATGTTGAATACTGTAAATGAATTTGTCCTCTGTGCCTGGGACCATCTTGCAAATGAGCTTGCTCAACGATGTAACTGTCTGGTTAAATAAAGTTTGATTGATTGATTGATTGATTGTATTACTCGGAATCTGTTATTTTTTGAATATTCCATCCCCCTTTTCAGGATGTTGTTCCAGTCTCTCTCAGTTAAAGTAATAGGTGCTGAGACTTATGGTGATGGCTGCCTAGGATTGCACAGCTCCTCCCTGCTCCTCTTCAATACCCTCCGATTTCAGCAGGGTTTGTTTTCACCAAAGAGTTACCTGGGTGCTAGCAATAATAGTATAATCTCTTTCTGCTTCATCGGTGATCCGCTTATCTGTATAGATGGAGCAATGGACACAGATATGAAGGATGCTCTCCCACACCACACCAGAGTGGGATAAAAATGTTAAGTGGACCAGGCAACAGGCCATGGCTTCAGGCAAACAAGCCTCAGTGAGGACTGCTTTAATAGATGAAAGATTTCTCGAGGAAATTAAACCATTTCAAAATGCAGTCTCCGCTCTCACGGAGGAGCTCCAAAAGTCAAGAACGTCCATGGATTCTTTAACCACACATGTGTTGGATTCAGAAGTCTGAATTTCATCTGTGGAAGTCTGGAAGGCCAAGCTGGACTCCGACATGTCAGCACTGCGACAGCGGCTCCGTCGGCTCGAGGACAAGCTAGAAGACCTCAAGGGATGGAGCCAGCATAGCAACTTGATTCTATTTGGCCTCCTGGAGTGAGAGGAGGGAAGCAATCCAGTGCAGTTTATACAAATTTTTTGTGAAAAAATGGCAGGTCCTTCACCCAATGGTCTGCTGTACATTGTGGAGCAGGCCTATCACTCCTTACACCTGCCGCCACCACCGGGATCACTTCCCAGACCTATCATTTTCAAACTCTTGAATTTTTTGGACAAGCAGCATACCCTGTCCAAAACTAGAGAACTCAAAGAATTGCTCTGGGAGGGACACAGGTTGCTACTGGTCCAGGATTTGCCCCAGACAGTCAGGGCTAGGAGGACCGAGCTTCATCCCCATGTCACTAAGCTAATCGCGGCTGGGAAACCGTTCCAGGTTTGATACCCCGCCATACTGCAAGTTTTACATGATGGGCAATGGCATTCATTGGAAACTCCTAATCAAGCAGCTGCAGAACTCAAGGAATGGTATCCCACTTTGTTTAAATGAGGATGACCTACTACCCTTGCTGGAGAGCTTCAGCTTTACTGGTTTGCTACTTGAAGATTGTATACCTAGTTGGACTTGCAAAACTGTTTGTAATCAAACTTTGCTGTTCCTTCTGCGGACTGAATTGTGGCTTTATACTGTCTTACATCTCGAGGATGGCCTGCCCTGCCCTCTGGACTCTTGGGGCTAGAATGGGCTTTCACTACCTTCTCAAATATTTTGGACACCACAACTTTCAGAGCAATGAATTTCTTGTGTGGCTGCTCGCTTACTCCATTTCCCCTCTGCTGGTGCTCTGGTTTGGGTCCTAAACTTTGGCTCTTCGCATTTGGATATTGTGGCCAAGAACTTTTTTACCCAGAGGGAGTGCTGTAGAAAGGGAAGCATATTCGATCTCATCACTCCTTTGCCTGCTACGATGTCGGCCAGTTTGGGACCTATCTTTGCTTCCTACCCTCAACAATCTTCAAGCATCGCAAAGGACCTTCATTACCTGTTTGGTGAGTTTTTCTACATCTCCTCCTTGACAGAGACTATGGCTCAGTGTAATAGGATTAAGAAGGTCTGTTAATGGGACCTTGGTGTTTACTCCTGCCTTTTAGTTAATGGACTTCTCAGAATTTGGGGCTTGCTGTTTTCCCGCGCATGGGCGTGATGGAATTTTCAGCTTTAAATGTTTTCCAGTTGTTTAAATATGGCTTGTATTGTACATTTATTATGTTATGGTTAGTTAGTGTTTGTAAGTCATGTCCTGAAACATATGGGGGGCCCTTGGTGGGGCGTCTGTTATTAGTCTGTTCAGGTTGATTTTCATGCTGAGTAATATTAGGGGTTAGTTTGTTAGTCATACTGTTTTTACTAACATGAAAGTTCTAGAAGGTTTGTACTTAGTTTAGTTTTTTTTATCTAGTATGTTGATTTCTCCCTCAATTAAGTGGTGGTGGGGGAGGGCCGATCTTGGGCAGTTGAGGATTGTAATCATCATGGAGGGGGATATCTTAGGAGTTTGGTCACTTGGACCAAGGGTAGTGTTTAATTTGAGTATTACTTTATGTTCCTTTTTTTTTTTTGAGTTTGGGGTATTTGTGGTATCTTGGGGAGAGGTGGGGTTTGGGGGATGGGTTAATTTGTTTGTTGGTGGGGGGGTTCGTCTGCGCCCTCGCTCTTCCCATGTCTTCGATGGTCTGGGACTGTTCCTTGCACAGTCCCTGGGGCAGTCATATTACTTTCCTGTTAAGCTATGAGTGGTCTCTCCTTTATTAGTTGGAATGTAAAGGGAGTCCAGGAGAGGCACAAGCATTCCATGATCCTGCGTCACTGTAAACAACTCCGAACAGGAGTGGCCTGTTTGCAGAAAACTCATCTTTGTAGGGTAGATGCTCACTTTTTCAGGTGGGAGTGGGTTTGCCAGGTCTTCAGATCCAGAGCATCCTCCAGACATGGGGAAGTAGTGATTCTAATAGCACGATCTGTATCCTTTCAACTACTTCAAGAGATTTGGGACCCTGATGGGCAGTACATCATTGTGAGAGGCTCTACTGGTCTTCACCCCATTGTAATTGGCTCCATCTATGGCCCAAACATTGATTCTCCCAATTTTTTTACCCAATTAATACTCTTCTTGGTCTTTAACCCTCCCACACCTGTATTCTTAGGGGGCGACTGGAATATCATTTCCAATTGGACCTGGACCGTTCTGACACCAAATTTGTTGGACTCTCTCCGGCCCAACAGGCCTTGCATGATCTTTTGGATGGGGTTGGCCTAGTCTATGTATAGTTGGTACTTAACCCCACTACCCATCAATATTCTTTTTTCACTGCCCCATAAGACCTTTTCCAAGATCGACTACTTTTTGGTGAGTGCTGCCTGTTTGCTGGGTATCCTAGTGGCAGATATTCACCCCGTGGTCCTGTCAGACCATTCCTCGGTTGGGGTTACTTATCTGTTGGGCTTGGGCCTATGCCGTGATACCATCTGGAGGCTTAATGCACAGCTGTTACAGGTTCCGGACACCCTGTCTCATATTCAGCATTTTATAACCTCCTTTCTAAAGCTTAATAGAGGGTCAGTTAATCAAGTGGACACTTTCTGGGCTGCTTGAAATGTGCATTAGAGGGAGAGTTCATTCATCTTTCCTCAGTCAGGGCACAGGTTAGCCAGACTAAACTGGAGCAGCTCCTGGGTGACATTCGTCAGTTAGAGAGCCCTCTCTCATGTACGTCTCCTGAGGCAACCTGGGTTCAGCTGTACTCCCTCCATGCTCAGTATGCAGGAGTTCTGGTACAGAAGGCAGAGTCTGCACTCCACCGCACCAAGCTGAAGTACCTCGATGCTGGTGAAAAGGCTGGGAAACTGCTTGTTCTCTGGTTACACCAACTTGACATGGCTAAGTTTATCCCAGGAATATGACCTCACCCGGATGCCCATGTGGTTACCAACCCTATAGATATGGCTGCCCTCTTTGGTAAATACTATACCCATCTGTATTCTGTCACTCCGGCTACAGCTTCTTCTTTTGAACCCATCACGGCATTCCTGGACTCCATCCCTCTTCCAGCTCTCTCGCCCCTTGTTACTGCCCAGTTGGATGCTCCTGTAAAGGTAGCGGAGGTTGTGAACGCTGTTTGGCAATTACCTCAGGATAAGGCACCCGGTCCTGATGGACTTACCAATAATTTCTATAGAGCGTGTGCCCCGGAGATCGCCCCTGTCCTTGTAGAGGTATTTAATTTCTAATTTGAAAATGGGATGGGTGAACCAGTGTTTTTAGAAGTGCTAATTACTCTTATACCAAAGCCAGGCAAAGACCCACTGCTAGCAGAAAGTTATCACCCCATTTCCATTCTGAATGTGGACATTAAGATCCTCTCCAAAATTCTGGCCACCCAACTGGCTCCTGTCATGGGGCCTTTCATTGGACTGAAGCAGGTGGGTTTCATATCCGGTCGGTCCTCGGGGGATCACCTAAGGAAGCTTTTACTCCTTATTTTTGTGTTCAGGGCGAGCAAGTCCCCAATGGTGCTGGTCTTCTTGGATGCGGAAAAGGCTTTTGATCAGGTTGCCTGGAACTACCTGTTTGCAACCCTGCAAAGATTCAGAGTCCCCTCTGATTTTGTTAAGCGGGTGAAACTTTTATGTACTGCACCATCTGAAACATAGAAACATAGAATTTGTTTTTTGAAATTTAATCAACTTTATTAATTTTAAATTTGTACAGTCAAACAAACGATACAATACATGAAACACACAATATACACAGTATATATCCATTGATACAAACAATAGCATAAACAGCCCACCCCACCAGCCCAAACCCCAGCCCCCTCCCCACCCCAGATACCAATGATACGGAAAGACAAATAAGTTGAATTTACATGGGTCATACTGTCTCTACATAGGACCTAGTCAACGACAGATGGAGTGACAGTGCCATAGAGATGGGACGCCTTGTTGTACAATCACTAAGATGCAGCGTGCACCAGTAAAATGGTTTCTAGCCTGCTCCATTTTTTGTCATACATTTAAGGGCAGTTCCTGATACTTGCAATAGTTTTTTCCACTCTAAGACTGTACAATATTTCATTCAGCCATTCTGTGTAAGAGATTTCTTCTTGGTCAAGCCAGTGACACATAACTAATCGCTTTACAGTTAAGGAGATTAAAGAGATGTGAAATCTTCATTCCTTAAAAGGAATTGCCGAGAGTTTTTCCCACTACACAGACCTCAGGGATGAAGTATTCAGACAGGCCAAGTAGAGGGTCTATTGTGGTCTTAATTTTCTCCCACAATTGGACTACTTTAGTGCACTCTCACAAGATGTGAAACAAAGATCCCTCTGTGGCTGTACATCTTAGTGCAAGTAGCTGCGGGAAGTTTCTTCATTCTGTGTAAGTGCACTGGGGTGAAATACATATTGTGAAGTATGTGAAATTCAGTAAGGCGCAGTCTGTCATTAGTTAGATATTGGTGGAGGTAAAGCCAAATGTGGTCCCACTCTTTGGGAAATGTGGGCAGTGCACTCTCCCAGTAATGGGAGCACCCCGTTATGGTGGGATATATCTGAGAAAATAGGGAAGCCACTAATTACGACACAGAGTGAGATGACCAAGCAAGGGAATGAATTAGGGATAGAAACTCCCTCTGGTTGATATCCCATTCTGCTACTCCAAACCATTCAATCAGCATATGATGGATCTGATACATCCTGAAGATCTGTGTCAGTGGGAGCCCAAGACATCTCAGCAGGGTTGGACTAGCAGGCAGCTGTCCTTCTGACATATGGTAGGAGACAAGCTTCCCAGTCAGTTCTGGGAGACGGAGGGCGACTCCCTGAAGCTTAAAATTTAAATTTCCACATTTTGGTTGAGAGACATCTTGTGTGTTTCTGTATTTCACAGCTCTACAGAGCTGTTTATGCACTTTAATGGAAGTGCCTATCACTGTGTTTCATAATTGCGGTGGTAAAATATTAGGGGATACAAAGTAGAGACACTCTGGGGAAATACATGCTGACACTATCAGATGCCTCTCAATCTGTAGCCAAATTGGCATATATGTCAAGGCTTCTGGTTGCACCTGGCTTGGAGTCCAGCGGGCATACTTTGATATATGGCTAGCTAAGTAATATAAATAAAAATGAGGTACTTTGAGCCCCCAAAATGCTTTAGAGCACAGAGCCATATATAGGACCTGTGAGGATATTTCCCTTTCCAAAGAAAGCAGGAAATTAGTGCATGAAGTTTTTTAAACCACATGGATGGGAGAAAAAGGTTAAGCATATGAATGGGGTAGAAAATGCTGGGGAGGACATTCATTTTGATACTAATTCGGGCTTGCAAGAACAAGGAAATGAGGCCCATCTATTGAGATCCTGTGTGATGGTCTCCACTATGCTATCCAGGTTTAGCTTCCTACTTGAGGACTATTTTTGGGAGAGAGTGACCCCTAGGTACGTGAGTTTAGTTGCCCAAACCAAGCCTAGTGGTTCATAATCTGAGGGGAGGACATAACAGTTTAAAGGCTTGAGGGTAGTCTTATCCAGGTTTAACTTATAGTTGAAGTATATACCAAAGTGGGAGATGATGCGGAGAGCTTCTGGTATAGAAGTGGCAGGGTATGACAGGTGTAACAAGTTATCATCCATATAGACTGAGACTTTTAGCACTAAGGGGCCTACTGGAATAGCATGAATACATGGGGAAGTATTCTGGAGCCTGATTAGTGGTTCTAAATAGATGTTAAACAAAAGGGGGGAAGGGGACATCCTTGACAGGTGCCAGAAGAAAGGGAAAAGTCCTTTGAGAGTACTCCATTACAATACACCTTGGCATTTGGCATGGTATATAGTATTTACACCTATTTTATAAATCTGTCAGGGAATCCAAATCTTTCCAGTGCCAGGAATAAATCCCAATGCACCCTGTCAAAAGCCTTCTCCGTGTCCAGAAAACAACAGCCATAGGGTCAGCAGAATATTTGGACATGGAGAAGACATGCTCCAGTTTGCACAGATGGTCTGTAGAGGATCTTCCTCTCATAAATCCTACTTGTTCAGGTCCTATCAGGTTGTCCCACACTTACATAATCCTGCAGGATAATATCGTAACAATAATTTTCATATCACAGTTCATAAGAGATATGGGGTGATTGTTTGCTACTTTGTCCATAGAGCTATTGGGCTTAGGTAAAACAATAATAAGGGCCATCAACAGGCAAGAGTCAGTTATGCCTATTTCACACAGGTAAGAGAAAAGGTGGGCTGATATGGGAACCAGTTAATTGGCCAGTGATTTGTAAAAGTTTGAGGGAAACCCATCTGGGCCAGGGGACTTGTCTGATGACAGAGACTGAATGGCTGTTAAAACCTTTTGGTTAGCCATTGGACAAGCTAAAAGGTCCTCCTGTTCAGGGGATAATTGCGGGATGGGATAGACTTCAAGTAGTCTTGAATGTCCACCTTTGAGGAAGTGTTAGGAAGAAGGCTATACAACTGAGAATAAAACCCGTAAAATTCCTGGGCAATCTCCTCTGGGGAGGTTTTAAGGGTACCATCTAGTTGGGAGGAAATAGCATGCTCCAGGCGGGAGGCTTACTGCTGCCTGAGCTGCACTGCCAACAAGTGGCCTGCTTTGTCTCCCTGATCCACATAAGTGGAATGTGTCTTCAAGAGTGCATATTTGGATTTTTCCCTTAATAAGTCGGCATATTGGTGCCTTAGTTTGGTTAAATCCATCTGTTCCTGCTCAGAGGCCTCTAAAGTTGGACTGTGCTCTAGTGCCTCAATCTGTGCTAGCAAGGTTAGGAGAAGCCTCCCTCTTCTTTTTTCAGGTGGACGCATTTATATGCACTCCCCTCCGAGTACACACTTGAGGGCCCCCCATACTTTATCTACCTCCTTGATAGAACCCAAATTGGACTGCCAGACGTTCCTAATTAGTGATTGCAATTCATCCAGGACCCAAGAATCTTTTAGCAATTGGGTGTTTAGTTTCCAAATTTTATCTCAAATGGTATTCGGTTGGGGGTTGCATGTAAGCCATACCGGGTAGTGATCTGAGAGCACCCTCAGTGCAATTCCAGAGTTGGAGACCATGGGTAAGGCTTCAATGCTGACCAGAAAATAATCGAGTGAGAAGGACTTCTGGACTGGGGAGTAGAATGTACATCTACGGTCTGTCGGGTGGAGTATTCTCCACAGATCTCAGAGACCTCCCGTGGCTAGAGGTTCTTGTAGGGCTTGCTGTGTAGAAGAGGGTCTAGTGATATGGCCATTCAACCTGTCCAAACTGGGGGTAATAGTGACATTCCAAGCTCTGGTCAAGATCAAAGGGAGATGCTCATATTGGGAAAGTAAACTGGGCAATCCAGAGAAAAACTCTGTCGTCGGAATATTTGGGTCATAGATACATCCTAGTAGTAGTTCTGTATGGTCCAAAATGCCGTGCAACAAGAGGTACCTTCCCCCAGGGTCTTCAATATACTTGAGCAACTGGAAATTTATTCCCCAGAGGAAAAGAATGGCTACCCCCCATTGATTAGTGGAGTCTCTGGCTGTAAAACTTTGCCCTACCGATTGGCGCCAGAAAAGAAGATTTTAGGATGCCAAGATGTGTGTCTCCTAAGGAAACGCTATTTGACATTGTAATAATTGCAGGTGTCTTAAGATCTAGTGCTGCTTATTTCTAGAATGCACACCTTTAATGTTCCAAGATATACACTTCATAGTATGGCCATACATCACAAGTGGTCCCAAGGTGTCTTGGCACTATATGTACCCATGCAATCAACTGGTAAGGCATCTTACCCATCCCTCCCCTCCTGTCACCACCTCCCTCCCCTTCCCCAAGTCCATCACTCCCAAAGAACCCCCCCCCCACCAAAACATTATACATTTCTGCATTCTACCTGGTCCTAACGACCACGCAGCAGCAATATTCTGGGCCGGAATGATACAAATCCCTCCCAAACAGTGTCGAAACTCCCCTCCCCCCACCGCACTCTCAATCAGGTATAATTCTTTCAGCAAGAAACACATTAACATTCTTACAACAATAAACAATCTTATAACCATAAATTGAAACTACACTCTGCTCTCTGCAGGTCAAGTTGTCCTGTGTATCACCAAGGGTACAATAAAACTCAGCTTCAGACTCAAATCCACAGAGTAGCACAAATAGAAGGTTATATTATGGAGATATCTATAAAAGAGATAGGAAGATATACCCCCTGTTATCTGCTTTAGGTAAAGTCACAGGAAATTGGCTGTGGTATTGTATTTATAATGGGGAAGTTTAAAGAAAAGGAGTCCCATACTTGATATAATGTCCAACAGTATGTTTCACGGCAATGCCCACTCAGTAAACTATAGTCAGTGGATACCTTTGTATGTTAAAATAAACAGTGGGTGTAGTTAAGCAAATAAAACCTCCCGTAACAAAAATCAGTTTAGTGTTGTCTTTACGGTATCCACTTTACAGTTAAGCAATTATAGCCAGTTCAGAGATTTGGGTACACATCTGGACACTATAGACGATTAAAGACCCCATAGTCACTCACTAGTGCTTGTTCTCCCCCTTGTACAAATCCAGTGCTTTATGGAAACAATATCCGGAAACTCGTCAGCGTCATATGGGTGTACCAGAAATGCAGAGCGCTGAGATTGGGAAAAAACTGCTGCCATGCTGGATGATAGAACAACTGAAGCCCCTTGGATAATGATCTGGCATCTGGTAAGATCACAGAAAGCAGTCATAGTGTTACATAGGATGTGGCAGACTTCAATGAGAGATCAACAGCAGGTTAATAACTAGTGCAGCAGTCCCTGCAGATGCTCCCTCAGTATGCAGTGTGCAACTGGCAGTAGACATCAAAATAAATGAAGCGGGATGCTGTTGTTAGCTTTAGGTCATTTAAGCATCTAAAAATGTTCATCAGTTCTACAACTTAGGATCAGTGCACAGTATTTGCAGTCGGAAACAATTCAGTGCACTGCATGCCACGTTTACAACAAATCTGCACAGCACTCAGACAATTAAACAGGCGGACATACCTCCTGCTATCCCATTCATTTAAAGAGATCAGGATACAGAGTTTTAAGTCCAGTCACAGCTTGTTCAGCAGATTCAAAACTATGCCATTTCTCACAGTGGGATACTTGAAGTGTTGCAGGGTATTTCATCTTAAAGCAGATCCCTGCAACAATGAGCTTTGCAACTGTCGGATGAAGCTCAGTCCTTCTCTGCCGTACTGATTTAGGTAAATCCTAGGCTAGACGAATCCTCCAGCCCTCCCACTGTAGATCACTTAGTTCTCGGGTTTTGTTAAGGATGTGCTGCTAATCCCAAAAGTTTAACAGGCAGAAGAAAATAGACTGTGGAGGAGCCTGAGGTGGAGGTGCAGGATGCAAGGATCGGTGGGCCCACTCATTTATGTAGTCAGGGCTGTTAGGGGAAGGACCCGCTAGCTTGCTGCACAATTTCTGTATGAATAAGATTGGCAGCAGACCTTCCTCCCCTTCTGGGAGGCCCAGAATGATTAAATTAGTTTTCCTTGACCTCCCTTTGAGGTTCTCCATTTTTGCTTCCATTGCCTTAATCCGATGTCGTAGCTGGGTGAATTTGGGGTCCATCCTCGCTCTCCAGTCATCGAGAGAAGATATGAGAGTTTCATTATCAGTAGTGCATTGTGTTTAGATTGCCAGTGAGGAGTGATGGATTGCACTGAGCTTGCTAATGTTTCCAGAGTTGTTTTTAAGGGAGAAACCCCTTCCAGGAACTTCTCCTCTGTAAGTGCAGCCTGGGAACTTGCGTCGGCTGGTGCCCCTGCAGGAGTTGCCTTTGAACACTTCGTGGTCTTGTCCCAAGTGGATTATGGTGATGTAACCTGTCTCGCATTTCAATCTCCATTTTGGTGGATTTTTGGTTCAACGATGCTCTAGGCAAATATTTGAATATAGGGTATGGCAGCTTGTGGTTTGAAGATCCAAAAATTGGCCAAAAAGTTAGATTAATTGAAGAGTGGAGCGGGAGCAAGATGAGAGATGTCTGTTCAGGCGGCCATCACGTGCCCAGAAACATAGAATTTGATGGCAGATAAGGGCCTCTTGGCCCACCTAGTCTACCCATTTTCCTACCTAATGGATAAGCTGCAGATCCTAGTTAACCAACAGCCTATTTCCTCCTACCCCCCCACTAGAACTGCCTTATGTCTGTCCCATGCATTCTTGAATTCCCCACTGTTTTTGACTCCATGACCTCCTCAGGAAGGCCATTCCATGCATCCGCAACCCTATCCATGAAAAAATACTTCCTCACATTACCTCTGAGCCATCCCCCCATTATCTTCAAATTGTGCCCCCTTGTTCTTGCACATCTCTTTTTCTGAAAGATACTACCCTCTTGGACTTTGTTGATTCCCTTGAGGTACTTGAAAGTTTCTGTCATGTCCCCCTCTCCCTCCTTTCCTTGAGGATATACATATTAAGCTCCTTTAGTCTCTCATCATATATCTTCTGGTGCAGACCCTGCACCATTTTAGTTGCCCTCCTCTGGGCAGCCTCCATTCTGTCTATGTCCTTGCAGAGATGGGGTCTCCAGAACTGTACGCAGTACTCCAGACGGGGTCTCATCAGCTGTCTGTACAGAGGGATAACAACTTCTTTTTTTCTACTGGTGATGCCTCTTCCCATGCATCCCAGTATCTGCCCCAGCCCTCCTTAATGACTTCTCACACTGCTTGCCCACCTTTTCTGATATGACTACCCCCAGGTCCCTTTCCATTTTTATTGTTGTTAGTATCTCACCCCCATTGTGTACACTTCTCCTGAGTTTTTGTTTCCCAGGTGCATTACTTTGCACTTCTTTGCATTTAATCTAAGTTGCCATACATTTGACTATTCCTCCAACCTTGTCAAGTCCCTTTTCATCCTTTCCACCCCCACCTTGTGTATTAACCCTGTTGCAGACCTTTGTGTCATCTGCAAAGAGACATACTTTTCCTTCCAGTCCCTCCGCAATGTTGCTTATAAAGACATTAATGAGGACCGGTCCCAGTACTGAACCATGCGGTACCCACTAGTAACCCCCCTTTCTTCAGAGTGGACTCCATTAATATTACCCTCGGCATCCTGTTGGTCCAGCCAATTTTTTGCCAAGGTTACCATATTGGGACCCACTCCAAGGCTGGCTAACTTGTATATTAACCTTTTGTGTAGGACTGTGCCGAACACCTTACTAAAGTCTAGGTAGACCATGTCCATTGTCCCTCCCTGGTCTACTACTTTGGTCACCCAGTCAAAGAAATCTATTAGATTCATCTGACATGACCTTGCTGCTGTGAATCCATGCTGCCTTGGGTCCGGTGCCCTACTGACCTAAGGTATTCAACAATTCTTTCCTTCAGAAGTGATTCCATTATTTTCCCTACCACTGAGACCAAACTAACAGGTCTGTAGTTTTCTGCCTCTGCCCTGCTCCCACTTTTGGGAAGTGGAATCATATCTGCCCTCCTCCAGTCCTCAGGTACCACCCCATCCTCCCATGATTTGTAAAAGAGGGTAGTCAGTGATGTCACTAGTTCTACCTTTAGTTCTTTTAGAATTCTGGGGTGAATCTCGTCAGGCCCCATTGCTTTGTCCACCTTCAGTTTTAAGGTTCTTCTAGAACCCTTTCTTCTTGAATGGACTGGTAGCGACACCCCTATCCAGAGTGTTTCTGTTGTCTGGTTTAGGTACCTCCCCCTCCTCTTCTTTTGTGAATACTGAGCAGAAGTATTCGTTCAGTATCCCTGAATTTTCACCGTCACCCTTTGTCTACATTCCTTCCCCTTTATTAAGCCTCAGTATCCTTCCCTTGGTCTTTCTTTGCTCCCTAATGTACCTATAAATGGTTTTATCCCCCTTCATAACAGAGTTGGCTATCTTTTCCTCAGTTTGCACCTTTGCTAGTCTGACTGCCTTCCCTGCCTCCTTCTGCTTCAACTGATATAGTTCTCTGTCCTGTTCCTTCTGTGTTTCCTTATATTTCCTGAATGCTATCCTTTTCTACCTAACTTTCCTGCCATCTCTTTTGAGAACCATAGTGGCTTTTTACTTCATTTTGTTTTGTTGATTTGCTTTACACAAAGGCTTGTTGCCTCTGTGATGGCAGTTTTGAATTTTTCCCATTGTTCCTGTACCCCTCTTTCTTGCCTGTTTGCTAGTGCTTTTTAAGGCACTCACCCATTTTGCCAAAGTCAGCCCTCCTAAAGTCCAACACCCCTGCTTTTGTATGGCTTGACTCTACAGCTGTGTTTATTGTGAACCACACTGTTTGGTGGTCGCCTGTTCCCAGATGGCTACCCACTTCTAAATCTGAGATCCTCTCTCCATCCCCATTTGAGAGTACCAGGTCTAAGATTGCTCCCTCCCGAGTTGGTTCCAGCCCTAACTGTCTGAGGCATGCCCCATGTAGGGCATCAAGAATGGCCCTGCTTTTGGATGTGGCTGCAGTAGAAACATAAAAACATAGAAGTTGATGGCAGATAAGGACCGCAAGGCCCATCCAGTCTGCCCTTTCCTTTTTCTACCTTATAAATGTGCCATCAGCCTTTGCTCTGTCAATGGCCTATCTATTCATACTCATCTGTATTGCTCCCTTATGCCTATCCCATGCCTGTTTGAAGCACTGCACTGTATTCATAGACACCACTTCCTGAGGTAGGCCATGCCATGCATCCACCACCCTTTCTGTGAAAAAGAACTTCCTCACATTACCCCTTAATCGGCCTCCCTCTAATCTCATGCTGTGTTCTCTTGTCCTGCTATTTTTCTTATATTGAAACATGTTAGACTCTTTCACCTTGTTAATGCCCTTAAGGTGTTTGAATGTTTCAATCATATCACCTCTCTCCCTCCAGGTGCTCCAGTTAACATCTGGCATATTCAGGTCCCCATCAATATCTCTCCTTTTTCTGCCATTCTAAAGATTCCTTTTGTCGTTTCCTTGTTCATTGCCTCCCTGAGATGGGGTCTGTAAACAACCCTTGTGCAGATTGTGGTGCCATATCCTGTCTCCAGGGTGACCCACAGTGCCTCCTCTCTTACCTATTTACCCTTTAGTTCTGTTGCTTTGATTCCTTCCCTTATGTAGAGAGCTACTCCTCCTCCTCTTTTACCCTCCCTGTCTCTCCTGTAGATTGTGTACCCTGGTATGTTGACATCCCAGTCATGGTTCTCTGTGTATCATGTTTCTGTGACTGCCACGATACCCAGATGTTCCTCTTCCATCAAGGCCACTAGTTCAGGGAGCTTGTTACCCAGACTATGGTCATTGGTACTCATTGCCCTCCATGTTTTGATGGCCTTACTCCTTTTAGACCCATCCCTGTCCTTACTGCCTTTGCATTTATCTGGATTTACCCTGTCCTGCTCCCTATCGACTTCTCTTCCTTTGTGTCTTCTTCACTAACTACCCTGTTTTGTGGGGGGGGGGCTGGGATTTCTCTGCTTCCCTTCAGTGCCTTCAGTGGCTAGTTTAAATACTTGCCAATGAAGCATTTAAGCCTATCACCTAGGATCCTGGTTCCCCTCCAGGACAGATGCAGGCTACCATGCCAGTATAAGCCTGTATCCATCCAGCTGGACCCCAGTCCCCAATGAAGCCAAATCCCTGTGCTCCGCACCAGTTTTTCAACCAGTCATTGAATCCCATGGTGCAGAGTACCCTAGCCTCACCCAAGCCATAGACAGGTAGCACTTCTGAGAAAGTTACTGTGCGTGCTACTTGTCTAAGGCCCCTCCCCAACTCCACAAACTCCGGCTCATGTTTGGTGCAATGGCCATCTTTCTTCTGCCTTTACCTTACAGCTTGGTACTAGGCAAGGATGCCCCCTGTCACCCCTTTTGTTCAATTTTTATTTGGAACCACTTATCTGACATCTATGCAACTCAGTTGCCCTCAAAGGAATCCCACTGGCCAGTACATGCTATGTTTTGTCGGCGTATGCAGATGATTTACTTCGGCATCTGGAGAATCCCTTGGCCTCCATTCCAGCTCTATTCCAGGAAATATCCGCCTTTTCCAGTATTTCTTCTACAAGTCAAACCTCTCAAAAAACAGAGTCTTTCCCCTTAATAACCTCACAATGGGTAGGAGGTCCGGAGCTTGGGGCTTTCATGGGAACCCAGGGCATTAACCTACCTGGGGGTGCAAATCACTCACTTGGCACCATCTATGATTAAGGAAAACCTGTCTCGCCTCTTAGAAGTACTTAGATCCAATTTGAACAGGTGGTCTACCCTCCCCTTGTCCCTGTGGGGAAGCGTTAGTACCCTCAAGATGAATGGGCTGCCCTGCCTGTTACATCCCCTGGTGATGCTGGGTTTCCATCTCCCATTTGCAGCAGATGTTTAATTCCTTTCTCTGGAAATCCTCAGCTATTTGGAGAGCCTATGTCAAGCTGGCTTCCCCAAAGCTGCAAGCAGGTTTAGCTCTTCCCTTGGTCTTCTTGTATTGTCGCGCCCAGCATGCTGGTACATTGCTCAGATGGGAAACAAGGGAAGATACTTTGGAGCCTTCTGATCACACCCCGCTATGGCTGGACATTGAGAGGGCACTGGCAATACAAGCGTGGTGTTCTCTGGACAGCCTACTCTATCTTTGTCCCTCTCAACTTCCCCGTCAACTGCGAGCTACTCCTATAGAGTGGTCCCTCAAAGCATTGGTGCAATTGCAGTCAAATCTCTCATTTTCTTGGATGAGAGTGGCCCTCCAACCTGTGTTCCTTAATCCCACATTAAAATAGGTGGACGCACCACGCGCACTTTTTGCCCTCACCTGAGTGCCTGCATGTTGGCGGACATTGTCTATGGCGATAGTTTGGTCCCTTTTCAGTCTGTGCATGTCCGTTTCCAAATACAGGGTAAGGAATTTTTCAGATTCTTGCTGCTTAGAAGTGCAGTAGCTGTTTTTGTGGGTCCCACACCACGGCATATACTGCAGCTAGAGGGGCTGGACTCCCCTTTGTCATTAGCTGTACAGCCTTGATCGGTGTCCATGCTATATAAATACTTTCAGTCCCTGGACCCCCATCTCCCTTCCAGAGTGTGTTATTACTGGGTGCACACCCTACACTTTCCAGATGACACAGGCTTTTGGAGAGCATTGTGGGTGAATTTATATTGATATATAAAGCAGGACCTGCTCCACTTAATGCAGTTTAACATTATACATAACCTTTACTGCACCCCATTCAAGTTGCACAGGATGGGTACCATCCCCCCTTGTGCTCCCGATGCTGAGAGGCTCCTAGCTCCCTGTATCACTTGTTGTGGTACTGCATCAGGATCTGATCCATTTGGAGTTCTATTCAATGTGCCCTGGATTCCCTTCTGGGTCTAGATGACTTGTTTACCCCTGAGGGCTGTTTGTTGGTGGTTTTCCCTCTTGGTACGCCCAGAGTTAGAAAAGCTCACTTGTCATTGGTAGTAGCCATGGCTAAACTAGTAATATTGCGACACTAGAAAGATGATGCCCCTCCTTCTCTCTTGGAATGGCATTGTGAAATTCTGACTGCTCTACTGCTTGAAAAGCAAATTGCAATGATGCAGAAGAGACCTCAATACTTTAGCCATACCTGGGAGTCTCTGCATACACTGCTATCCCTCAGGGACTCTTCAGGCCCACTTGACCTAATTTGGTTCCCAATGCATCCTGATATCTGTGTTTCTGACTGGGCATATTTCCAATCAGAGTCCTTGGTAATGCTGCAGGGTCACAGACAAAGGGGAGGAGATGGGGCAGGAGGAGAGGACTTTTTGGGGTACTTTCCTTTTTTTTATATAGTTTACCTCCAGTTTCATGATGAACAGCCATTGTATCATGCTTGTTGTTGTTATTGTTTGTTTTTGTTCTTTTTCTGTTTTGTTGTTATTCTTGAAAATAAATACTAATAAAGCATATTAAATAAAAAAAGTAATAGGTGCTTAATCTCCCTCCTACCTCTTCTTACTTCCAACCAGAGGATCGGAGAGGCCCCCTAAAAGAACCTTATAAATTCTGGCCATAGGTTTGTGGTTAGGCTTCCTGCCTTCAGCGACCAAGACCTCCTCTATTGGAGATCTCTTAAGGATCAGGCTGAAATCCAAAGTACCCGTGTTGTCAGATGGGCGGGACCTCACTTGAAGGTATGCAAAGAAATGTGTAGGTGGCAGAAGGAATTCCTTCACCAAGGTTTGAAATGACTTTAAAACCCCATCCTCAAACAGCTGGGAGGCCATTCTAAGTCCCCTTTTTCCCAAGTAAGCAAAGCCTATAAACCAGGTCTTGGAATAAGATTCTCTTCCTATAATGCATAGTGAATTAAAACCTCTGAGAAGAGGGTAGGGAGCTCCCAATCACAGAGTGGGCTGTAACCATGCCCTAGCAGTAGACCGTATAAAGGGGTTAACAATCAGTTTGATCACTCTCTTTTTTTATGATGGAGCGTATAAGGCACCATTTAATGGTGCACCAAATGCAACTTCCTCCAAGAACACCTGTGCCCTTTGGGGCTCTGTCCTTGGCATCAAGTCCATAAAAATGCCATTTGGGCTGCCTGGCAATAAAGTTTCAGATTTGGTAGGCCGAGTTCCCCCTAGCCAGGGGTTGGCAAAGAGCCTCCTGTTTAAACCTGGGGTGTCTACCATTCCCCAACAGGGTGGTAATACTGCCCAAAAGCAATTTAAAATATTTATTTGGGATCTAGATGAGAAGGGTCTGGAAGTACACACATCTTGACCAAATTTACCATACCTATCAAAGTAATAGGAAGGGATCTCCAATGATCACAAGCCTCCTTAATTTTCTTTAACAAGGGTTTGTAGTTAAGCTCTCCCAATTTCAACATCATTTTGGGGAGTATAGTACCCAAATACTTAATTGCCAGTGCTGGAGGCAGGTAAGCACCCCCCACCAGAATCAAAGCTTGGGTTCCTGATATTGGTAGCCATTCTAATTTGGACCAATTGAGTTTGTGTCCACACAAAGGACCATAGATAGTGAACAGATCCATCAAGGCAGGCAGAACAATAAAATGTCATCAGCAAAAAATGAAATTACGTATCCCCCCTCCCCACACCTAAAGCACCTAATATCTGGGTGTCGGCGAACTGCTTCAACCAAAACCTCAATTGTGAGAATATATAGAAGTGGGGGGCATCATGTGATTCAGGGAAAGAGCTAACAGCCTTCCACCTCATTTAAGTTCAAATATTTAGACAAGAAGTGGCAATTGGATCAAGAATTGCTTCCTACCTGATCGAGGTTTATACTTGGACATTATTCAGTCAGGGACCCTGATCGATGGAGGCTCGGATAAGGAAATCTCCACCTAAACACACTCCTCCGCCATCACCAGTGAAGGCCGCAAAAAAATCCAAGGCCTCATCTTATTCTGGCAACCTAGAAATGGATCCGATGGCACCAGAGCACGAACCGCTCACTCTAGCAAGGTTTTTAGAGGAGTTTAAACCATTCCAGGAAAAGTTATGTTCTCTTACCAGTGAGCTAAAAGCAGTTACCTCCTCTCTAGATGATCTCTCAAAAAGGGCTAGTGGTACCAAAGCCCGTGTGGCGTAGCTGGAAAAAAGGCAGAAAAGCAGGCTCCAGAGATAGTACTGCTCCGACAAACAATAACTAAAATGGAAGAGAAGATCGAAGACCTTGAGGGGTGGAGCAGGCGGAATAATGTCATCCTGATTGGTTTACCGGAGAGAGGAGGAGAAGAAGGAGACAACCCTATCCTTTTTATACATAAATTGATCACTAAGCTGGTTGGCCCTTCTTCCTATGGCCCTAACTACACAACAGAAAGAGCTCACAGGGCACTTAGGGCTATGCCTCCAACGGTTGCTTCACCCAGGCCATTTGTTTTCCATTTTCTTAATTATCTCAAGAGGCAGCATTTTTTATTTCAAATCAAAGAGCTCCACGAAGTTAAATGGGAAGGGGCCACAATCAGAGTGGCTGAGGACCTACCAGCCTTGGTGTGCCAAAGAAGGGCTACCTTTCACCGGCTGGTTCTTAAGCTGATTGCTGCTGGTATTCGATTCGGCATGGGGTATCCGGCTCACCTGCAAGTGCTTCTAGCGGGCTCCTGGCACAGCTACGAAAATGCTAGTTCTGCAGCAGACACCCTGAAAATAGCCCTTCCTGATCTATTCAAGGATCAGTGAGCATTCACAACCCGACAACGACTGTTGGTGCAGTAATATGTTAGGGAAGACAGGACTTGTCACCGTGGATAGTAGGCTAGTTTGGCAAAACTAAAAGTTAATTCCTTTTGTCCAGCCTCCGGTTATCCAAGCCCCAACCATTAATACAGTGACACTCACTTCGATACTGCTAAAAATTTCCTGCATAACTTTGAGGACAGTGGACCCAAGGGAACAGTGGATGCTCTAAGGATCAGTGCAGAGAATCCTCTTTTACTGTGCTGAAGTTATGACTATGTATTTCCACTAGATGGCGCTTCAGTTGCATGAATTCAGTGTATCGCAAGCATTGGGGTGAGCAGCCTGTTCTCTATGTTTGAGTTGGACCTGATTGCGATACTTTTATTTTAGAAAGACTCTGAAGTAAGAGTCATACTGTATCTTCAATAGCACATTTTTACCGAGACAGATACATTCACTGGAGGGTGGATCTCAGCAATCCTTTTTTTATTTTTTCTCTTTCTTTTACCTGGGGGGGGATTGGTTTAATAAGGATATCTGACTAAATGACTATCCAAGATATTTTAATTTCCCCTTGCCAGGCTTGGATATTAGAATGGATAGCAACCTGTTAAGTGTCCCCTCCTATTTGACAGTTCCTGTGGGAAATTGGCGTATTTCCACCAGATGGCGCTTCAGTTACACGAATACAGCATATTGCAAGTATCGGGGGAGAGCAGCCTGTTCATTATGTTTGAGTTGGACCTGATTGCGATATTTTTATTTTAGAAAGACTCTGAAGTAAGAGTCATACTGTATCTTCAATAGCACATTTTTACCGAGACAGATACGTTCACTGGAGGGTGGATCTCTACAATCCTTTTTTAATTTTTTTCGCTTTTCTTTTACCTGGGGGGGGTTGGTAATAAGGAGATCTGACTAAATGTCTGTCCAAGATATTTTAATTTCCCCTTGCCAGGTTTGGATATTACGAATGGAGAGCAACTTGTTAAGTGTCCCCTCCTATTTGATAGTTTCTGTGGGAAATTGGTGTTAAGAATGGTGTACAGGAAATGGAGATTCCAATAATGACATAAGTTTTGAAGGAGAACTCCGATGTTTTTTTTTTTCTCTCTGTCAAATTAAACACTTAGATAGTTTCTGAGGGGTTCAAAAGTATTCTGGGCTTGACGTCGATCAGAGGGATATGCTGATGCTGAGCTGAGACGTTCTTAGGATGGGTAATGCATTTTGAGGAAGTTAATGTCTCATATTGACTCACGATGGGTGGCTCCTGTTGGTGCCAATGTTCTACTCTTTATATCAAGAACTAGGAGCACATGGATTATAATATGTTGGTTTACCATGAGACCATTTGACCCAGGAATGTGTGAAAGAATGAGTATATGCTCCCACCCATTAAAATGAAAGTCGGAGAAAATGTCCTTTCAGAAAGCGATCCAAGGGAAGGGGCAATAATTTCAGCCTTAGACCTGGCTTTCTATGTGTTTTTGTCTTCTTACATGACAAGACTAATTAGAGGGGTGGAGGTATGGAGTGGAGGTGGGTGGACAGCTGTGGACCTGGAGATCATGAGCCGTAAAGAATTTTTGTTGGGCAGGAGGGGGAAGGGTCGTTTTACTAAATTCACCTTTCTCCAGTCCATCATTCTAATTTTAGATAGACAGAAGAGTTGGGGAAGGGATAGAGGTATGCGAATACAATGCTCAAGTGCAGTTTTGGGGAGAGTGAGGAACAAAAAGACGGGATATGGTAAGAAAGGGAGGATGTGTCTTCCATACAGTTGGACAAGGCAATGGAAGTTATTTCAAATGGTGGAATGAATAATTACAGACTCTGTGCTAGGTATTCTCAAATATGAGTTCCGGGAAATGCACTGTCAGAATTGGGAAGAAGCTATGTCTGGATCTCATGGAATGTAAAGGGCTCCAGGAATAAAAATAAAATATATAACCTCATACAGCATCTGCAAATATTGAAAGGGAATATAATATGCTTGCAAGAAATGCATATGTTAGAATCTGAAGCAAACCTTTTCAGAAGACAGTTCATAGGACAGGTATTTGTGGCAGGGAATAGCTCAGCTAGTAGAGGGGTAGCGATATTGGTTTCCAGAACCACCCCATTTCTGTGTGAACAAACTATAATAGACCCATTGGGGCACTATGTCCTTGCAATATGGCTCCTAGATAGAACCAAAATATTACTGGGTAGCATATATGGACCTAACCAGGACTAACCAGACTTTTTTATGAATCTGTTGAATGTCTTGTCTCCTTTTGTGAATCTTTCCATCATTTTGGGAGGTGATTGGAACCTTCCCTTTTCTCCTGAGATGGACAAGGAAGGGAAAAGACCTAAGGGACTGTCTCCTGCTTACAGAGTACACCTTTACCTCACATACCCATAGTTCCAGATCACGACTGATTACTTCTTAATGAGCAATTCCTACTCACAACTCTATCAGATTGTGTGATAGACTCAAAGGTCATCTCGTATCACTCCCTGGTCAGGTGTACAGTAGGGCTTAGTTCCAACCTCCCCAAACAGTCAATTTGGAAGCTAAATAACCAGCTTCTTAAATCCATCTGGATTACTGAAGACATCAAACAAAAAATAGCTCTCTATTATAAGGACAACCTCAATTCTACGGGAAGAGGAGACATAGAGTGGGGGGCTCTTAAATGTGTACTCAGAGGGGAATTTATTAAAATCGCAGCAGCTAAAAAGAGGGAAGGGGAAGAGAAGGCCTTGGACCTATTAAACCAAATTAGAAATATAGAAAAAAAACTCTCACCCACTACTCCAGAGGAAATTAGTTGAAAATTAATAAGTCTTACAAGTCAATATAATGATATTCTCAATAACAAAGCTGCATATGCCATTCTTAAAACACAAGCCACCTATCTGGATCAAGGGGAAAAAATCAGGCCGCCTCCGAGCTATGAGACTCAAGGCTATAGAGTCATCCAAAATAATAAAGTGTATTAGATTTCAGAGAGATGATTCACTTAAATTACTCCCCAAAGACATAGTGCAGGAGTTCGAAAATTATTATAGAGAATTATATAGCCCTATGAGCTCCCAACCCCAGGTAACCACTGTCAAGGAATATCTATCTTCCATACACATGCCTGTAATCCCCGATGTACTAAAAGATGAGCTGGACTATCCTATTTCAGAGACCAAAATTTTGGAGACTATCCAATCTTTGTCTCCAGACAAAGCACCGGGCCCGAACGGGTTCACTCCTAATTTTTTTAAATGTTTCCCTAAACAGCTAATTCCCAGACTAAAGATACTATTCCATTGTTTATTTGAAGATAACACAATTGATAGTCATTTACTGGAAGCTGTTATAATAGTCATCCCCAAACCTGAGAAGGAGCCGGACAGAGTTAATAACTATCGCCCTATTTCTCTGATAAATTGCAACATTAAAATTGCAGCCAAAATTCTACCAAACCAATTGAACAAAGTTATGCCTCACATCATCCATCCAGACCAAGTAGGATTCATGAGAGGGAGATCATCTTCAGATCACCTCCGTAAACTGTCCCACGTCATCTCCGTATCCAGGGACTCAGATGTTATTTCGGGTCTGTTGTCCCTGGATGCGGAGAAGGCATTCAACAGGGTAAATTGGCAGTTCCTGTTTGAGGTCATGCATTGACTGGAGTTTTTGCCTGTTTATATTAAGTGGATCTCATCCCTATACAATCATCCAACTGCCCGCATTTACTGTAGTGGGATTTTTTCCTCCCCATTCCCATTGTTTTCGGATACCAGACAAGGATGTCCCTTGTCTCCTCTTCTCTTCAATATATACTTGGAACCACTTCTTTGCAATTTCAGACTTAATCCCAGAATTCAAGGTGTGCAGATTGGGAACCAGGAGATGAGGTTATCCGCATATGCAGATGACATCCTCCTGCATCTCCGATACTCGAGACTCCTTCCGGTGGTTTTGGGAATAATAGAAGATTACAGTAAAGTGTCCAACTATAAAATAAATATAGGGAAAACTATAGTTTTCCCATTAAATAGGAATCTACAAAAAGCTGACATTTCAGATATGGGCCTTCAATGGAGCCAACATACTCTAAATTATTTAGGTATTATTTTAGCTAGAAGTGAGTCCAAAATAATCCAGCTTAATTTGGACTCACTCATTCAAGACATAAATCAAGATCTAAACAGATGGCGGAAACTCCCTATGTCACTATGGGGTCGCAAAAATTTAATTAAAATGAATGTCCTTCCCAGGATATTCTATCCCTTGAATATGCTCAACTGCTTGCTCCCACTAGAATGGTTCTCTAAGATACACTCAATTATATCGGAATTCATTTGGAAGGGAAAAGTTCCCCGACGAGCTTATCATAAATTGGAAACCCTTAAAGGTACTGGAGGGTTACAATTGCCTCATTTTGGAATATATTATTGGACTAGTAATGTCAGTAAATACTTAAAGTGGTTGCTGAAACCAGAGGAGGAAAAGACACTATTTTACGTTCCTTCATGGGTGAATCTGGAAATAGGTCTAATCAAAGAGGCAGGCCTTGACCCTATTGCACTTTTCTATTGCAATCAAAAATATCTCCCCAAGAAACTGACACTCACTCCAATAGCCACATCTCTGAAAATTCATACTCAGTTATGTTCTTTTATCAAATACTCCCCGAGCAAAGACGAAAGTCAACTGCTTTGTGGTAACCCGAATTTAAAAATCGAAGGCAAAGTGATTTCTGATGCTTGGATTCCTTCGCTGGGAGGAATAAGGGTCAAAGATTTACTTCAGGAAGGAGGGTGTGGGTCAGTGCAGTCAATTCTGACACATTACAGGGTGGGCCCTAACCAAATATTTAAGGTCTATCAGAAAAGACATTTATTAGCCCCCCAAAAAGAAGGGCTTAAAACAGGATCAATCCCTGAAGAATTCTTTGAATCCCTGGCCACAATAGTTTGGGAACAACACTCAGTATCTAGATTGTACCCACTTCTATTTGATCAAGCATATGCAGGACGGATAGTAAATCCCAGATACTGGGAAGAACAGTTCCCTGAACGGACATCTGACTGGCCCACTCTCTGGCATAATACCTACAGATATATTACCCAAGACCGACATAGTCTGATGCAATATCAATTACTAAATAACCTATTTTGGACCCCAGTCCAGCTTCACAAAATAGGCAGAATTCCCAGCACCTAAATGTAATAGATGTCAACAAGATGAAGGCACCCTCACATATTTTCTGGGATTGTCCACCAGTGAAGACTTTATGGCAAAAGATTAAATCCAAAGTGGACCCCCTGCTTGGTATTGAAGAATACTTCATTCCTGAAATCTGCTTAATTGGGGACTACAGCAGAATAGAGGTGAAGCTTAGAAGATATTATATGGCTGCCATATCCTCCTCGCTCAAAAAGGTAGTATTAAGACATTGGCTTGATGATATCCCGTTAACCTACCTTGAATGGCTTTGGGAATTGTTATTCAATTTGAACATGGAGAAAATGGGGACCAGCCTGAGAAATTGCCTGCCAAGGTATTCCAAAATATGGGAGTCCTTCCACGTTTTGTATTTACTTCAAGCACCTATTAATCTCCTTTAACTGTTACTGGATAATTAGTGGGTATTGAATTCACCTAGCATGGAGTTGTGATTGTTTTCAGTCGTGTGATACATTTACAAGGATTTGTATAACTGAAACTATGCAAGACCGGGGAGGGATGGGATGGGAGGTGGAGGGAAGTAAGTTGTGAACACTAATTTACTATAAGACCTTTGATAACATTGTATGCTGTGCACCTTGCTCTGTTATGTGGGAAAATAATAAACCTGAATTAAAAAAATAAAGAATATTTAGAAGTGGAGAAAGGGGGCACCCCTGTCTTGTACCTTTGAAGAACTTATAAGGTGAGGATAGAGTATCATTTCTAAGAATTTCAGCTGGGGGAGATTTGTACAGAGTGGCCACCCATTCTCGAATTGTAGGCACAAACCCATATGTTTTAAGGACAGCAAACATGAATGGCCATGCCACTCAATCAAAGGCCTTTTCCACATCCAGTGCAAGAATGCCCCGATCACCACCCCTTTTCCGTGAAGACCAACAATGTACAATATTAAGGATCCTTCTGATATTATGTTTGGCCTACCTGCCCTTAACACAACCTCCTGGTCCAGGTGACTAAGCTGTGCCAGGACCCTCTGAGTCTCATAGCCAATAATTTTGCCAAGATCTTTCAGTTAGCATTTAACAGAGAAATGGATCAATATGACCCACATTTTACAGGGTCCTTGCCTGGTTTGGGTAAAACTGTAATGGTTTCTAGGGTCTGGGACTCTGGCAAAGTTCCAGTCTCCAGCACCTCCAGAACCTTCAAAAATATCAAGTTCCTCAAGTCAGGCAAGAAGGTTTTATAGCATTCCAAAGGAATTCCATCCAGGCCTGCTGCCTTGCCCACATTGGAAGACCAGACAGCCTGTCGGATCTCAGTAATGTTAATCAGGAAATCTGACTCCACTGCTGTCTTAGATTCTAAAGTTTTTAGGGGGATATCATGTAGAAAGGCTTCAGGGGAAGACCCTCATGGGACTTCTGAAGTGTAGAGGGATTGATAGAAGGACTGGAAAGTTTTGTGTATGCAGATTTCATTAGTGGTAACCTTCCCATCCAATCACTCCAGCTCTAAAATTTGCCTCACAGCTCATTTTTGTTTCACTAGCCATGCAAGCCATTTGCCTGCCTTGTCACCCTCAAAATAATTCCCAGCCTTATTGATCATTAAATTGCATTCAATATTTCTGGAGGAAAGCTGATTAAGTTTTCCCTTGAGCCTACAAAGCTCCCGCAGATCAGCATCCCCCTTACCAGCCAAAAGTGCACTTTCCATGGCCCCAACCCTGGCCTCCAGGGCTCTCTCCTCCCAGAATTCTTCTTTTTGCTTGTGGGCAGCATATAATAAAGTGACCCCCCCCCCACCATAAACTTTCAAGGTTTCCCAGGTGAGCACCGCTGTTGTATCCTCCACCTTATAATTCAACAATTCCTTAATGGCAGCTGACATCTGGTCCTTGTAAACCCTATCTACCAATAAAGTGGGATCCAGATGCCACTGCTGTCTTGGCGGAGGGTCCTCTGAGAGGAGCATCTCCACCTCCAAACGGGCATGGTTTTGTATACAAATTGGCCCATACAAAGCTGTTGTACAATTTCTCAGGAGGTCCGGGGACAGGAGGGCCATGTCACTTCTAATATATACTTTGTGCGCGTGGGAGAAGAAGAAAGAGAATTCTTGCCCAACCGTGTGTAAATGATGCCAGACCTCCACTAACTTTCCCTCCCTCACAAATCTCCTAAGTGCAGTTACACTCTCAGGCGGAGGGCGTACTCTAGAACCTGAATGCTCCAATATTGGATCCCAAAATGTTTTGAAGTTCCCTCCCATGTATAAACTATCCTTTGAGGGGGAAACTACCAATGTGAGTTTATGAAAAAAATCTGGATTGTCAAAACTGGGACCATAGACCAAAACAAAGCTAAACCTCTTACACTCCATCACTGCTTCCACTAATAAATATCTTCCCTGGGGGTCAGCGAGAGACAACACTATTTGTACCCACAGGCCCGGCTGAAGCCATACCACAAGCTCCCTGGCCTTTTAGGTAAAACTATTCTCCACTAAGGTACTACTCCCCGCCCCCCATGACCTGGCCAATTTATCAGACTCTTCTCTAGTGAGATGTGTCTCTTGTAACAGAAAGACTTAGCCTTTCTAAAATATGTTAGACTCCTTTTCCACTTCACCACATTCTTAAGATCATTGACATTCCATGAAATGACTTTTAAATGACACATAAAACAGTTAGGTCATTTTATATGAACTCCTAGGAAGTAACGGCTTAAACATACTCTCCAAGCTCCTTCCTTTCCCTGCAATGCTGGATGTCATGTTTTACAAAGATTAGGAAAACCAGAAACAAATAGACAACTAGAAACCCTCAACAAACACAGAACAATTCCCCTTCCCCCTGAAACCTTTTGCAACCCTCCTCCCAAGTCAGGAGCTTACCTGGGGATCCTGCTGCCTCCCCAGGGCTCCTGCAGCCAGTACCAAGTTTCTTGCTCCCCTGGCCCACTCTTGGACTGCTGCCAGGGCCAGGGAGCAGATTAACTTTGATGCAGCACCTTAAGGCACCTGAGTGGTGTGGCTGGTGAGCCGCTTGCCTCCTTGCTCCCCCAGCCCGTTCCTGGACTGCTGCCAGGGCTGGGGAGTGCTCCACACAGATGTGATGCCTCCATACACCTGAGAGAGAGAGAGAGAGAGAGAGAGCGGAAAGTGAGCTACTAGTGTGCTTGCTTCCTCACCCCCGAACTGCTGCACAGTGGGGTGGGGAGCACAAAGAAAGGCTGCAGATGTTCTTGGTACCTCATGCTCCCACCAATAATGCAGCAGAAGCACTGCTTGCAATTCCTCTCCCCAGCCCCATCAGACTGCAAAGGGGGCCGGGGCGTACAAAACAAAAATTAATAACTTTAAAGGGAGCTCATAAAATGGAGCTTCCGATGGGGCTCCTGTCCCCACAAAGTGCCCCTGGCCATAGTGACCACCAGAAGAGACCAGGGGAGTCCTAGCCATGTAGCCAGATGCTGCCAAGACTGTGCACTTTTTTATAATGGACTTAAATGACAAGATCTGTATGGGGCAGCCATATTGGATGTGGTCTGCCTGAAGACAACAAGGAACCCTATTGATAGCTGCAGAACAGCCAATCAGGGCGTGGAGCTCGTGACTTTTGTGGACCAATGAGATGTCGTAATTCAAACTAAACATTCTGGGGTTGACAGTTTGACCCTTGGTCTGTTGTTGTAAGTGTCTGTGGAGAAACAACTGATTTTTGACAGTTCCTGCTGCTGTTACAGCCAAAACTGGAGAGGTTTATGCCAAAACAAACTGAGGTTCTTCTGTAAGAGTGTTTGAAGAGAAACAATTGATTTCTGACAGCTCCTGCAGCTGTCACAGCCTAAAACCATTTAGTTTGTGTCAAAATGAATGAGCTGTTGCCAACTGCCTGGTAAATCCCAGACAAAGGGGGATTTACTGCATCTGGACTGAACAGCTGTGTTTTAGCAAGCAAGATATCTGAGTCAGCTGAAAGAAGTATTTCTTTGTGCCTGGGTGAGGTGAAAAATCCACTGCCTCACCATCCTGTTACAAGAGACTGTGATTTCTGACAGGGGACCTGATCTCTGAGGTCCTGCCTATCTGTCCAGCTGCCCACCTGCCTACCTGCAAGGTGGGTGAAGACAAGTCCCTCCGTGGGGTGAAGACAAAGGCCTGCCTACCTGTCGAGGTGTGTGAAGACAAGTCCCTTATTGGGGTGAAAATAACTTCCTGTCTACCTGTCAAGGTGGTGAAGACAAGTCCCTCTGTGGGGTAAAGAGGATCAATGTCCAGATCCACGCCAGTTCCACCTGTTCTTCCCAAGTGCCTGCAACTGGAGATGTCCCCAACTCCTGCATCATCTGTTCACCAAGAGGTCATGAGTACTGGGTTTTACTCAAACCAATACTTTTCTTACTGTTCAGCTAGCTAGCTAGTTAACTTGTCATCTGAGCTTCCTGCACGACCTTAACTAAGCCCACAACAACAGTTACAGCCAGGATAAACTATATATCTACATCCACTGGTGTAGTTTATAACTTACAGCTGCAGCATCCAACCATTGCAGTGGTGCTGCACCCCGTGCCTACTCGTCACAGTCCTGCAACTCCTCGGTGTGTGCACATAAAGTATTTGGGAGCTCCCACAGAGACTGTGGGGTTAACTGGTGCACCAGTGGAAGGGGGAGAGGAAATGGGACAGAGAATGCTGAATTGTCATGTACTGTGGTATCTAATTATTTTGCCTGTTTACAGTATTAGTCATAAGCTTGTTGTTGAATGTTTTACTACCCTTTGCATCCCATGTTCCTTATTTTACTGTAATTGCTGAACTATTTGTGTTATTGTATAGTGTAATATTTGTATGCTTAGAGTGATAAGTTTGGGGGGATTGCGTATTGTTCTACCTATCACCAAGGGAGGGGGCAGCATTTTATTCCCTGTGAGGAAGCACCCTGGCTGTAAACCGCTATAAGGATCCCCACAGGTGGAGGCACCGCGCCACTTGCCAAGCCAGTTATAACCAGGAACCCAGGTGCCAACTTATATCGCTTAGGCAGTACCACTTTTGAGTGGTTGTGTAGACAGAAAGAAAGGGGTGGTTACAAAATTGGAGGCTACTGCTGGGATTTGGGGGCATTTCTGCAGCATCCCTCTTTTTAGTGGGAACAGTCTGGTAGTCCACCCCCCCCAAAACAAATTTCAGAGTTATGATGGATCACATCTCATTACTAGACTGGTGTAAGGGTGTGGAAATTGATCCAAAAAAAGTAATTTTGTTACAAAGGATCCCTGAAGCAACCTCAAGGGACTGTGTTGAAAGTGTCATAGGCAGCATAAAATGTTTGAGAAAAGTGACTGTACGTGGGAGGATTTACAGTTCTGCTCAGCAAGCATTTCATATTTTGATGGAGTGTGGAGACGATGTTGATCCTTCCAAAGTGCCTGATCAGCTCCATGCTGATGGAGACCCCAGCCCGTGGGTCTTAATCACCCATGCAAGCCTAGTTCATCCTTCTGAGGACCCTAAAGAACCAGGTGACTATGAAAATAAATTACACTCTCTGTTAGCTGCTGAGGGAAAGACTGTTCAAGATATAGAAACATAGAAACATAGACTTCGACAGCAGATAAGGACCGCTAGGCCCATCTAGTCTGCCCATTTCCTTACCTACAGGATAGGCTGCAGATCCTATTTAACCAACAGCCTATATCTTCCTGCACCCCACAAGAATTGCCTTATGTCTGTCCCATGCATTCTTGAATTCTCCCACAGTTGTAGACTCCACAACTTCCTCAGGAAGGCTGTTCCATGCATCCACTACCCTCTCTGTGAAATAATACTTCCTCACATTGCCCCTGAACCGCCCTCCTTCTATCTTTAAATTGTGTCCCCTTGTTCTTGCAAGTCTCTTTTTCTGAAAGATGCTACCCTCTTGGACTTTGTTGATTCCCTTGAGGTACTTGAAAGTTTCTATCATGTCCCCCCTCTCCCTTCTTTCCTCAAGGGTATACATATTAAGCTCCTTTAGTCTCTCCTCATACGGCTTCTCTTGCAGACCCTGCACCATTTTAGTTGCCCTCCTCTGGACTGCCTCTATCCTGTCTATGTCCTTGCGGAGATGGGGTCTCCAGAACTGGACACAGTATTCCAGATGGGTCTCACCAACTGTCTGTACAGAGGATAACAACTTCCTGTTTTCTGCTGCTGATGCCTCTCCTATACATCCCAGTATACCCCAGCCCTCCCTACTGCCTTCTCACATTGCTTGCTAACCTTAAGGTCATCTGATATGATTACCCCAGGTCCCTTTCCTGTTTTGTTGTTGTTACTACCTCCCACCCATTGTGTATTCTTCCCTGGGTTCTTGTTTCCCAGGTGCATTATTTGCACTTTTTGCATTGAATCCTAGCTGCCATCGTCAGACCATTCCTCCAACCTTGCCAAGTCCTTTTCATCCTTTCCACGCCTCCTTGTGTATCAACCCTGTTGCAGATCTTTGTGTCATCTGCAAAAGGCATACTTTCCTTCAGCCCCTCTGCAATGCCACTGATGAAGACATTAAAAGGACTGGACCAATACTGAACCCTCGGTACCCACTAGTAACCGCCCTTTCTTCAGAGTGGACTCCATTTACAATTACCTTCTGTGTCCTGTTGTCCAGCCAATGTTTTACCCAGGCTACCACCCTGGGACCCACTCCAGGCTAGTTAATTTGACTAATAATCTTTGTGTGGACTGTGTCAAATGCCTTGCTAAAGTTCTAGGGTAGGCCATGTCCACAGCCCCTCCTGGTCTACTACTTTGGTCACCCAGTCAAAGAAATCTATTAGATTCGTCTGCACATGACCTTCCGCTGTGAACCCATGCTGCCTTGGATCCTGTGCTCCACTGACCTCTAGGTACTCAACTATTCTTTCCTTCAGAAGTGACTCCATCACTTTCCCTACACAGAGGTCAGACTGACAGGTCTGTAGTTTCCTGCCTCTGTCTTGGTCCCACTTTTGTGAGGAATCACATCCGCCTTCCTCCAGTCCTCGGGTACCACACCATCCTCCCATGATTTATTAAAAAGAGTAGCCAGTGGTTTCACTAGTTCCTTCCTTAATTCTTTTAGAATTCTGGGGTGAATTCCATCAGGACCCATTGCTTTGTCCACCTTCAGTTTTGGGTTCTTGCAGAACCCTTTCTTCTGTGAAAGGACTGGGATCGCCCCCTATCAAGAGTGCTTCTGTTAATTGGATTAGGCACTTCCCCTCCTCTTTTTGAATACTGAGCAGAAATATTCATTTCAGTATTCCTGCTTTTCTGTCCCCTCTGCCCAGCCACAGTTTATTCTATTCAGCCTCACTATCCCTCCTTTGTCTTTCTGCTCGCTGATGTACCTATAAAGGTTTTATCCCCTTCTTAACTGAGTTGGCTATCTTTTCCTCAGTTTGGGCCTTTATATTTGACTTCCCTCCTGCTTCTTTCTGCCTTAACTGGTACAGCTCTCTGTCCTGCTCCTTCTGTGTTTCCTTATACTTCTGGAATGCTATCTTTTCTTCCTGACTTTCACAGCCACCTCTCTTGAGAACCACAGTGGCTTTTCTTTCGTTTTGATTTGTTTATTTGCTTTCAAAGGCTTGTTGCCTCTGTGATGGCAGTTTTGATAATTCCCATTGTTGCTCCACACCTCCTTCTAGCCTGTTTGCTAGTGCTTTTCTGAGGCACTCTCCCATCTTGCCAAAGTCAGCCCTCCTAAAGTCCAGTACCCTCACTTTTGTATGGCTTGCTCTGTAGCTGAGTTTAACGTGAACCACACTGTTTGATGGTCACTTGTCCCCAGATGGCAACCCACTTCTAGATCTGAGATCCTCTCACTGCCCCCGTTTGAGAGTACGAGGTCTAAGATTGCCCCTCACAAGTGGGTTCTGAAACTAGCTGTCTAATGCCTGCCACCTGTAGGGTGTCAAGAATAGCCCCTGCTCTTGGATGTCGCTGCAGCAAATGTGCTCCAGTTAACATCTGCATATTCAGGTCTCCCATCAACAGTATCTCCTTTCTCTGCCATTCTAAGAATGCCTTCCATCATATCCTTGTCCATTCCTTCCCCTGACATGGGGGTCTGTACACAACCCTGTGCGGATTGTGGTGCCCTTTCCAGTCTCCAAGGTGACCCACAGTGCCTCCTCTCCTCCTGTTTACTCTTTTGTTCAGTTGCTTTTATCCCTTCCTTTACATAGAGAGCTACTCCTCCCCTCTTCTCCCTGCCTGTCTCTCCTGTGAGGTTATCTACCTTGGTATGTTAACATCCCAGTCATGGTTCTCTGTGTACCATGTTTCTGTGATCTGCTCGATATCCAGGCATCCCTCTTCCATTAAGGCCACCAGCTCAGGGAGCTTGTTGCCCAGACTGAGCATTGGTACTCATTACCCTCCATTTCCTGATGGCCTTACCCCCTTTTGCCCCATCCCTGTCCTTCTTGCCTTTGTCACTTTCTCCATTTACCCCTGCCCTTCTCCCTATCGACACCTCCATGTTGGTGTTTGCCAGACTTACTACCGTGATTGTTTGGGGGGCTAGGATTTTCCTGCTCCTTTCCAGTGCCTCCCCCCTTGGCTAGTTTAAAAGCTTACCAATGAAGCATTTAAACCTATCACCTAGGATCCTGGTTCCCCTCCCGGACAGATGCAGCCCATCATACCAGTATAGGCTTGCATCACTCCAGGTGACCCCAGTCCCCAATGAAGCCAAATCCTGGCTCCACACCAGTTTTTCAACCACTGATTGAATTCCATGGTACAGAACACCTAGCTCTCCTATGCCATAGATGGGTAGCACCTCCAGAAGGTTACTGTGCATGCTATTACTAAGGCCCTCCCCAATTCCACAAACTCTTCCTGCACTTCTCTAATCCTTTCTTAGCCAGGTCATTTGTCCCTAAGTGACAATGACATCCAACTCCCTCCCTGTGCAGCTGCTCTGGCAATCCTGAGGATTCGCTCCCTGTCCCTCCAAGCCATGGCGCCAGGCAGGCACCACCTCCCTCTCCCTTCCTGCCCAGTTCTACCTTCCCTAACAATGGAGTCCCCCACCAGGAGTTGTTTCCTTCCCCTGCAGGGTCCTCTGCCACCCTCCTGTGGGTCTCCTTTGTGGAGGTTCCCAGCATCCTCCTTGGTCTCCACTGTAGGTGCCTCCACAGAGGAACCACACTTTGCCAGAATGTCATAGGAATTGTGGAGAGGTACAACTGGAGGTATGTGCCTCTGTTCCACCACCCTCACCCTCCCTGAGCCCACTGTGGTCCAACCGCTCCTCTTTCTTGGCAACCTCTGAGGCAACGGCAGTGGCACTGGTGGTCCCTGGATGGAAGAGGAGGTCCCACAAATCCTGGCCAACTCAGCCTGGAGATGAGCAACCTCCTCCCTCAGCCCAGAGAGGTGCCTGCAGATGGGACAACACCGCATCCTCCAGAACATCTCCAGGAAGACTGCTGCTCCACAGCCACTGCACTGCACCACTCCAATCATGTCTTATTTCTGGCCCCTTAACTGTTTGCAATCCTTACTCTTTCCTCTGTTTTTTTTTTCTCTCTCTCCTTAATTTCTTCCTGTGTGCCCTTTAAGCTCCTGATTGTCCTGTTCTGAGACAAGAATATCCTATATTTCTCAGTAGACAGCTTACTTGTTCAGAGGCAGACCTCCAGCAGCTAGAGGGGCGGAGCTACTCTTGCCCTTCTAGGATGGTGGGTCCTGGTGGTTCTGTGATCACTCACTTCCTGCCCCTAAACAGGAAGTTCCTGTTGTCAGTCAAATCCTGTGCCTATAAAAATAGAACTAGCTTTGGGTGGGGGGTGGAGGAGAGAGGAAGGAGGGCAATATAGTCCCAGTAGAAGTTCAGTCACACAGCAGTCCTTTCTCCTGGAGTCTTCTGCCAAGCTATTAGCAGAATCTTTCTAAAGGCAGTCTTTAAATGTAGCTTCCTTCTAGCTAAGCCACTCCCCTACTTACCAGATCTTTCTATAAGTAATTTAAACCTCACAACAGTTAAGTCCTTTCAGTCACCTGAGATTTACACCTAGATGACTTTTCAGTTACCCATTCAGTTCAGTTAACCCAAACACACACTTTTTTTTGTTTTGTTTTGTATTTTAGTTTTTTTTACCTTAAATTAAAGGTCTAAATACAAAAGTTCTTCTACTTTAGTCCCAGCAGAGAAGTTCAGTCACACAGCAGTCCTTTCTCCTGGAGTCTTCTGCCAAGCTATTAGAGCAATGGTCCAAGAAAGTGGCCCGGCAAAGACAAAACCCACTGGTGAACCCCGAGTAGGAGGACATGACTGGTGTCCTTACTTGGTCTCTGATGGAGAGGAGGCTGTGGTTATTGACAATATCCAGCCGGCTTTCATAACGACACTCACTTTTTGCTGATGGTCCCTTCTAGCTGTTCTGTGTATTAAGAGGTGTACAGAGGAGTTCAGACTGTGGGGCCCTAATGTATATTTCCAGATGAAGTTTAAGTGAGTGGCCTCGCTTTGTGAAGCAGAGTAGGAACAGGTGAGGGTCACGTTCCCTCCTGCAGGTAAAAAAATGTTTTCAGGGCTCTGGCTGACACTGTTGTTCTCAGAAGAAACTGAAAGTAAATGAGAGAAATAAATCATCACAGACACGTAGACAACAATACACCCACCCTGCAGACAGAACAACAGCCCCTGTACCAATAAGAGCCTGACAAAAAGCAGGTCATTAGCAGTCAAAGGGTGCAAGGTCATTAATCGTGTATTATTCATTGGGGCATTGTGGAGGGGGAACTGTCAGACAAACCTTTGCAGAACTAGTAAGTCCATGGAGAAAGAAATAAAGGTGCATATGAATTCAGCAACCACAGAGTTTCAAGTGTTAGTGTTACACACATTTCTTTGCAAGGTCATTGGATTATTTCCCACCCTCTGAAGGCTTCTGCTCCACCCATGTTTCTGTCTCCGACCAACCTCTATATCTGACATGTGGATACAATGAGTAATGAGTTTCAAGTAAGAAAGCAAAAAAAAAAAAATCGTTATTACTGTATCTTATATGGAAACGTGGGTAAAGGTCAGGAAGGAAATGCAAGCTCTCTCTAATTTATTAAAAGTTTTGTTAATATATCAAACAATGTTTATGGCTCCCAGGATGGTACCTTGCAACAATGTACTGCTGCTTATACTTTTGTCATGCCATTCTACACATTCTTTAGGGAGTTACAGTATTTTGAATGAACATTGGCCCACATACATTTTGCAAAGTACTGCCATCCTGATGTTTCAAAGGCATTTTGTGTAAATTGTTTTGCTGTTAAAGTTGGAAATTTTCCTTTCCCCAGCCAGGAAAAAATGCAGACCAAATTTGACAGGTCCTTTTCACATTTATCACACATCTTGTAAATATCAGACTGAAGGTCTGCAAACAACCTAGGCAGCACAACGAGAACTACTGTATCTCAAATAGTAATAAATAGCATTCAGTTAAACGCTGGTATAAATGATTCAGTGTTGGGGACAAATCATTATAATCATAAACTATGTTTTAAAGCAGAAATGTATGTTTACTGGACACCAGTGTGAACTGTAACTTAAAAAATATCCTAATAACAACAGAGCATAACAGAAGGCTTTGTATATAAAATATTCCAAGTGGCAAGCAGACTATTTTAAAACTAAAATTGAAATTGTTAGAGAACTAGTTTGTTGCATGTAATTATTTCTAATATTAATGATTTCATCACAGAGCTGACAACTGGTTTGCAATTCATTGCATACTGGATAAGACATTTTAACATTTAGAATTAGCAGCTCATTGACAATGAGTTTATTAAACTGAGTAACACCTCAGTATCAATGAGCTCATGTTAACATTTAATGCTGACTATACCATATTGTTGTGTCATGCAATTATTCTGTTACCATATTATGTACAGTATGCCAACCTGACCTTGTGATCTGAAAAATATGTTCACAATCTAGAGAAAGTGATAGTAATGGGGGTGTTCTCATCTACTCAGGAGGACATAAGGATATTAAACTGCCCTTTCATGTCATACACAAGATACCGTCTCCTATCAAATAGTCATGAACTACAGATCCACAACAGTCAACTGACAATTTTGTTGTTGACCGACATTACAGCAACGCCTTTATGTCGACCACATTTCCGGTCGGCATAAAGGGAGTCACTTCAAACAGTGTTTTCTTCAGGGGGCTTCCCCCTCCCCCCATGAACCCTCTGCTAATAAATTAATCAATTCTGAGTAAGAGTTGCTTCAGGTAGAGAGTGCAATACCCCCAGAAAGCAGTGCCAGGGTCCCACGCTGACACATCAGTGACCTGGCACTGTTGTAACTGTAGTGTCAGTCATGGTAAAATTGCCGCCGTATCAATGGCATACCATGAACTTCTACCATTTGCAAAGGGAGCTGTTCAATGCACAGGTCTGTCAGCACCACTATCTTGGGAATGGCAGACTCTGGTGCAGCGATAGTGCAATGAGAGCTCTGAGTATTCTTTTTCTTGCTCTCGCCACTCTCTCGCCAGACTGAGCAGCCGTATCGACTCTGACTAGAGTTTGTTAGATACAGTTCTCAGTGGAATAAGAAGGTGGTGGGGGACTTCTACTTGTGGATGGGGGAAGATTACTTACTTAGTTGTAGGGTGGAGGAGAGTGGCATGGGTGATAGAGGGTGTCTAAAGGTGGGGGGTTATTTTGACTTGGGTTGGCACTGTAGATGACCCATTTGAGCTATTTCAGATGCGATAGATAACTCTCTCATGCCTGTTTGTTAGTTCCTGTGTATAAGACGATACCACAACCTTTGTGTACTATGTCTACTGTAAATTATTTTTCTTGTATCTTTGTAATTACTTGTCCAACTGGATGTTTGTGAAAATGGGCATTTTTGCTCACATACTATCCAATATAAAATCAACTTGATTGATTGATTCATTCATTAATTGATTGATTGATTGATTGATTGATTGATTGCTCGATTGATGAACCACTGGAATTGGGCAACTGGTGGCCACAAAACTTTAAACTTTATTTTTTTATAAAATAACATACTCCCAGTGCTAGGGTTGGACATCAAGGTGGGGGGGTGGACATTTTCAAAGGAGGTGCACCGACGCATCTCAAGAAATGCACTGCAGCATGATATTCAAAGGGATGAGATGTGTCGTGCATCTCTGGCTGCACCCAAATGCAGTGATAATGTGTGCAGTGCATCTTGAGCGGCATGCCCATGAATATGCAGTGCATATCCATATTCAGCAAAGATGTGCGGTGCAGCTGCCCGCGCATCATGCAGATGTGCTGTACAAAGTTAGGCATGGAAGAACCATGTCAAATTCCTGGCCTCCTATAAGTGGGCTGCTGTCCTGCACACAACAGCACAGCAGCTGCCAGCCCCTGCAGCCCAGTGGCAAACCCACTGTCTGTAGTACTGTGCCCCTACATCAACAAACACCCCCAACATATAGTGCCCCCCACCATGCCCCATCCCACCAAGGTCAGGGGTAACCCTGCACTTGTAGTCTAATGGACTCCCCTCCCATCCCAGAACCACGATCGCAATGATATTAAATAAATAAATAAAAAGTGCCCTGGTATTCCAGTGGAACTCCCCCAACCAATAACCCTGATCACAGTAACAGACCCCATATCCAATTTTCTATAGTGTAATGGTCCCCCACCTCACCACCCTCTCAGGCACCCACATCCCACCCCACTCCTCCATCCCAGCATGGCCAGTTAGCCAGCAAGCAGCACAGCCCTCTGCAAACCTCCATGGCTGCCCACCAACTGAACAGTCATTGACAGCATACAGTATAGACTACACACCCATTGTACACCATCCGGGGAGTGGCCCATAAAAACAGGAACTAGCACCTGTCTCAGCCTGCCAGAGGACAGTTGCCTAGTTCCCCCACACCACAGTCCCTCTAGGGCACTGCTCCTACCCTTCCCCAGCCCTGCATACCACGGAGGACCCCCTAGGAATGCAATCCCTTTCATCTCCCTTCCCCCATGGACAGGGCCCTCAGAAGGGATAAGCTGGACTTTCTGAGGACACAGGGAAACCTGGGGAGTCAGATAGCAGGAAGCATCAGTGAAGGGCGAGACTGGTGGGCAGACAGGGACATTGAGGAATCAGAAGTAGAGGGAGGTCAGGGCTGCAGGGAAAGGTACAGAAACAATTACTTAGACTTTGTCATATTTAAAAAATATTAAATACTGTAAGGAAAATAACAGATTTGTTAGAACTGTTTATTTGAAGTTGTTTGGTTTATATTGTCAATAGATCGGTAATAACACTGTCTACGTCTCACTTGGTGTATTACAGGAAAATCTGAACAAGTTGACAACTAACGTAAACAGCACACATCCACTCTTTGAGCGTTGTCTGATTCCCAATGAAACAAAAACACCAGGGGCCAAAATTCAAGATGACTTACGCATGGTGCAAGGTGATTTAAGCTGAACCTCATGGTGTACATTGCACCTTGCTCCATGAGATACGCAAGTCATGATTCCAAGATGTGGCTTGTGTCATGCTGCATGCGGGTTGCAGCAAAGGTGGGCTATGCCACCTACTATACCTGCAACAAACTTCGGCATGGCACAAGAGTGCTTATGGCAGCAACTGTGCCCTATTCCAAAAGGGCAGCTGCCATCACCTACCTATGCAATTCCTAGACCCACTATGGCACTGTGAAGTTTGACCAGCATGGAGGTGGTCTAAGGGGTATCCGTCCATGCTAATTGATGGATACCCACTCCACAGCACTGTGGGACACACATAGCCCTTCTCCATGTACACCCAGCTCTGACATGCCCCAGCCATGAATGTCAGGGACCCCTCGGGGTCCATTTTTCACAGTGCCCCCCGAACACCTGTGCCAGCCCCCAATGCCCCCAGGTGCTTGTGGTGGTGTTCTGCTGTGGGCACGCCAGGGAAGAGTTCAGGGCCATGACTTGCAGCTCCCAGGTCCATTGTGCCATTCCTGTGGCACTAGCCTGTGGCTGCCGCAAGTCACGGGACGTAGGTGCTGGGGACCCTGCCTGTTTTGGAATACGGCACAGGGTCCCCAGCATATCATCGCTTGGTGCAACTCGCATACCCCCACAAGCTGCACCATGCATCTTGTATTTGGGCTCCAGGTAGTATACTATACAGATTATTTATGAGCCTGGGAAGGACAGCAATAAAAAATGTGCAATAGCCCCAGCTGATGACCATGGGATTAGTGCATCATGGGAGACCTGGGTTCACTGCTCAAATCTAGCTTCCTCTGTTGGGCTTAGTAAAAGTGAAGATTATTATGGAGGCAGCATGCTCAGGCACCTGGGGGTGATGAGGCTTGTAGCTGATCTGCTGAATGAGCACCTCCTTTAGGGGGATTTAGGTATCATTTGTTCACCATGGATGATCAGAGAGCATCCTGCACTCCACATCTAAGGTACAGTGTAGGCTGGACAGCTGGAGGTGGGACTAAAACTATCAAGACAAATGCAGTCTGTGGATGTCTGGATGACACCCAAGGCCCATCCTATGCACACATAACCTACAGTTACACTGGGCCTCTCCAACCACATCTGACACATTGGATCATGGTGGAGTGGGTGGTGTCTCTTTGCACAGGAGAAGCAGCAGGAATACACATGTAGTGGGAGCAGACCTAAAAGGTCACAGAATGCTACAGTGTTATCATAGCAACTAGAGACCTATGGAGTAAAAGTAATGCAGACCCCACTGAGGAGATAAAATGTTTCAGCAATAAAAAGCAAATCTGCAATATCTAACTCAGTTTGTCTGTTTTAGGTGTAATGGACAATGAGATGCTTACACACCAGCTTAGATATAATGGTGTCCTGGAAGGCATCAGAAATTGCAGAAAGGGATTCCCAAGGATGATTATCCATGTACAGATGTTGCAAAATAAAATGCCACCCATGAAATTGCTGCAAAATCAGCAATTTCGCCGCACAAAATATTTCGCAAAATTCCGCTGTTCCGCAAAATATTTCACGGGGCACAAACCTGCAAACTTTTGCAGTGAAATTTCACCTAAATATTGTGAACTTTCTCCCACAAGCACTGCAAAATGTTGCCATGCAATGCAGCACCAGTCATTTCATCTGCCAGGAGGTACAGCACCAAAGGCACCCTCCTGGGAGACATCATTTTGCAGGTGGCTTTCTCCTTGCACCTTCCACGCTGGGGGCAGCTTCTCCTCATGCACCCCCAAAACTAAATATAACCTCCTTCAGGGTGGGCTTGTCCCAGAGGGGCAGAGGGGGTAGAAACAAAGTGCAGCCAAAGGACAACAGGAGTGAGGTGTGATCTAAAATCAAGATCACACTCTCCACTGTCGGCCTGGTCGCGGCGACAAAATTGCCATGATCAGATATGCTAGTCAGCTTGATGGGATATGGCCCTGCTCTAATAACAGATGCGGGGGATTCTGGGATTCCTGGCCAGAGCTTATGTCAGAGTGGGAGTCAGCCGGATCAGCCAGACAGAATATAATATACTGCAGTAAACAGTAAGTTAGAAAAATGTTTTCAGAGACGAAGTGTAAATTGGGACCAGTTCCACACTTGGTTGTGGGTTCTTAGTGCTGTTTCCCTTTAATATATAGCTATGTCTGCTGCATCTCTCAGCAGCATTTGACACCGTGGACCATGAGGTGTTACTGGACTGACTAAGGAACTGGTGTGGACTAACTGGCAATGTCATCAGCTGATTTAGATTCTACCTCATGGGTAGAGTGCAGAGGGTGACAGTGGGGTTATCCTTGTCTAGCCCCTATGTTGTGGAGTTCTACAAGGATCAGTACTGTCATCTCTGTTGTTCACGGTGTACATGTTGCCATTAGGAGACATTATCAGGTGGTATGGGCTGGGTTTTCATTGTTATGCCAATGATACCCAGCTGTACTTGTCTTGTGCATCTGGAAACCAGATGGCAGCCTCCACCTGCCTGGACCAGATCCAGAACTGGATGGCTCAAAACTGGCTATGACTCAACCTGGACAAGACAGAGGTACTGGTAGCAGATCCTGGACATTGGTGGGATGGGGGAGAGTTGGGAATGATCCTGGTTTGGTACTGGGAGGTATTCCCTTGATCCCCTCTATTCGGGTTAGGGGCCTGGGCGTGGTCGTTGATGATGGTCTGAAACCTTGACAATCAGGTGTAGGCCATCATCCAAAGTGGCTTTTACCATCTCAGGAACATTGCCTGGATTCAGGCCCTGATACCAGCTGATGACCTTGTCACTCTAGTGCATGCCTTCGTCATGTCTAGGTTAGGTTACCGCAATGCTCTCTACCTTGGACTATCTGGAGGGAATCTCAGATATCTGCAGCTGGTGTAAAATGTGGCAATCAGGTTGTTGACTGGTGCTGCCAGATTTGATCATGTCACCCCTGTCGTCCAATGACTGCAGTGGCTGCCAATAAGATGAAGGATTGCCAACAAGGTTGGATTACTGATCTATAAACCCTTGCATGGCCAGGGACCAGACTATCTGCAAGACCTCCTGGTTCCTCACTGCTTGGCTTGCGCTCTCCGTTCCACCGAGGGTTGCCTCCTGGTGGTTCTCAGGGCTAGGTTGTGGCAATCTGGAGATGGTGTTTTCTTCATTGCTGTACCAGCTCTGTGGAATTCACTGCAAATCCATCTGAGGGAGGCACCATTAGTGGTATAAAACATTTTTATTTAATCAAGCCTAAGATTTATATGATACATAATTTCTGACTGTCTGATAGTATACTGACTGCCATGTTTTATATGACAAATAGATAGGTTCCCTCAGTACTTTGGAAGCCAGTGAGCTTCATCCCCCCCCCCTCTTCTCCCTGGCTGCAGCGGTGGCAGGTACTGACTAGTGTGTGGACAGTGTGTAAAAGAACACTTCTTAATCCTGAGTTTGGTCAGAGAGACTCTGTAGATTGTTTCATTTCTTGCTTTTTTATTATTACATGCTCACTGTATTCATGCTATTAGTGCAGGTGCTTTATGTGGGTACTTGTAGCCTGCTGGGTTGTGGGTAGTAGTCGGGGGAGCTTTAAGAGGCTGAGGTTTAGCTGTTTAAGAGGCTGACTGTAGCTGTGTTAGCCTGCTGTGTACATAGCTGTTTTAGCCTGCTGTGTTTAGAGTTGTAACTGTTAGTCTGCTGTGTCTCAAGAGGCACTGGGTTATTATGTTGCACGGCATTCTGCCGTGCAGCACAATTGTGTTGTGCGATATCTTGAATTTTATTGTTCTGTGGGGGGTGTCACAAACCACTCAGCAGGTCAGGCCCTCTACTCCCAAAGTGACAATTTCTGAGTGTAGTCTTGTAAACAGTTAACAGAACAAGGTAATCCTCTTGTCTGTTTTTGTGGTTTCAAACCAACCTTTGGTCTCAAGTCTTGGAGGGATTCAAACTGTGAACCTCTTGTTAGAATACCCAATGCACAGGCTCAGATATTTCTGTCTTCGAGGGGCCAGATATCTTTGCCTATGGGCACCTAATCAGGTGTAGAAAAATGAACCCTTAAAACTTAAATAAAGACCTCGGATTATTCTTACCTTTTTCCAGTTTGGTATCACCATAATAGCTTATGCACAGTGTCTGCTGTAACCATATATACTCCACTTACAAAAGGAAAGAAATTCAAAGACAGACCAAGTAGGCTCTAAAATTAGAGTTTTACTAAAATAGATAAAAATATGTAACATATAAAATACAGAACTATTAGATCACAAGACATACAAATCTCTTAAACAAAACAGGTTTTAACAGTGCAATTCCTATTACAGTAATTAGATTTGTCTCTCTCTCTAAATACCTGCTTAAAGTGCTCACAGATGTTTCTTGGTCAGAGTCTAGATAAAAGTGTCTCTGTGTAGTAAAATAGAATATTCCTTAAAGCAAACTGTATTTGCCAGCCCCTTTGTGTGAGGTCCTCTAGCTCCTCCTCTGTCAGAATATATAAAAAAATATCTATAAAAAAACAGGATGCCTTTTCAAAGTATTAAATTCTGTAATCTTCAGCACAACTCATGTTCTTCAAATGACTCTCTTTGGTCTTATGATAAGCTTCCCCCTTCCAGGACATGAAAGCATCTTTATGATTTCGCACCAGTGTACTAAACCTGGTTTCCTCCTCTAAGCGTTACAAAGTTTATGATTTTCCTCTTTAGCAAATACAGCTATAATTAACTTAGAAAAGTCTGCAATTAGCTTCTGACCTTCCATGTAACACCTTGTATCTAAAGCCTGTGTGTGTGTGTGTGTGTGTGTGTGTGTAGATCTCACATGCTGTTTCAGCATTTCTCATGGGAGACAGTCTATACACATTTTTATATTACAAAAAATGATCATGCAACAGTCAGAACTGGCTGTTCACATCACAGGGGGCTCTGCCCCCACACCCCCTTACAGGGGGCTCCACCCCTGGGCCTCCCCCACAAAGGATTCCAACTCCAGTGGGGTCCAACTTGGAGGCGTACAGGTCCGGGTTTCGCATAATGCCGTACGCTATTAAGTGTACAACATTATGACCCGGTGCAGTCGCAAGAGTGCTGTAGCCACTTATTTACTTGTTTCAATATGAATTTGATATATTTGACTTCACAGCCGTGGCCTGCCAATGGTAGTGTATATCACCTATCTGTCCCATCCCCACCTAACCCCTTCTCATTCTATTTCCCACCCTGACCCTGCCATTGTTTCCTTGCTGACCTTTTAATCCCCACGTGCCTCCATGTAATCCCTTGTTCCTTCCTTTGTATTACAGGCAGATTCGCCTCAGTACTTTGGAAGCCAGTGACCTCATCCCTCCTCCCTCTTCTCTCTGGCTGCAGTGGCAGCAGCATCTGTATTTCCAAGGCAGGTACTGATTAGCATGTGGACAGTGTATAGCCTGCCACTGCTATCATGATGGCTGCCCCACCCACCTTGGGTGGGCATTTCTTTTATAGGAAGCAGTGGTTACATGACTGCACCATGTGAGCATTGGCCATATTTCTATCTCCCCAAATCCCCTTTAACAGGTTATACTGCCAAGCCACTAGGGGACGCTGAGATCTTCCACTCAGTTCTAAATAAAAATTGTGGTACCCTGTCCCTCAGCTTACCCTGTCTCTCTCTCTTTTTCCCCATTCACCTCTGCCACCAGCCCTCTTAGCAAGTCTCCTCCACCTCTCCTTCTACATTTTCTTCATGGGACTCAAACCCTTGCTTGTGTTTTCCAGCCCATTTAGAAGCCTGCAACTCTGTCCATTAGGCCACCCAGCCTGTCAATAACCCCACCTAGTGTGATCTGCTTGTACCTTAGTCTTCCTCTCTACACTTGGTGCAGCCCATTGGCTGTTTATCCAGCACTCAACAAACCCTGCATAATTGCCAACTGTCTTAAAGGCACAGTGCACCTAATTCCTAGCAATTAGCTCAAGCAATTTCTACAGCATGCTGACCGCATTAGTAACCTTATTTGTCTTATGCCCCTCTTTGGTTCCATATACTGAGCCCATGCCCTTATCTACCCCTTATATACCCTGTCTTCTTCTGCTTCTTCTAGCTGGGGACATTGAATCAAACCCCGGGCCTTTAAATTCCACCTGCAGCCCCTCACCAAATAGTGGCCTCAGCTTCTACCACATAAACACTAGAAGTCTCCTACCTAAACTAGATCATATAAAGGCACGGGTATCACTAAAGTCCCCTCACATCCTATGCATATCAGGGACCTGATTCTCCTCCACGATCTATAACACCTCATAGAGATCTCTGGTGATTCACTAAATCATCAGGACATGGGTAAATGTGGAGGCGGCATTACCATTTGCATATGCAAATCCCTCCCTTACTCAGTCGTCCCCCAGGAGGCCTCCCTGTCTTCCTATGAGCTGCTACTCATCAAACTGACCCTTCCATCCACATCACCCATGGAGTCTGCTATTTCTACACAAAGCCAAACCCTCTTTCATTATCACTAGTCTGGACACCATTACCTCTACAGTTCAATCTAGTGAGCGTCTTCTCATGGGCATTTTAACCTCAGTTGGCTTGCCCCCAATCTAGAACTGTTACTTAGAAGATAGAGGCCCTCATTCTTAGCCAGCTCAAAACTTATCCGACCAGGTTAAATCCCCACTCCAATAACCACTCTCCCATAGACTGGGTTTTAACATTCTACCCTCTCAGGTATTCCTCTACAGGAATCCTCCCCAATGCTTTTAGTGATCACTGCATCACCTACTGCTTCAGAAATTCCTGCCCCACATGTTCCCTCCCTAAGTATATGTTGTTCTGCCCCCTAAGATCATTTAACAACCAAGCACTTCTGTCAGACCTTTTCCTGGCAGACTGGTCTGGGGCTTTCACTGTACCCAATGTTGACTTTAGCAGCCTTCACTAGCATCTTCCTAAATACTTGGGATACTCATGCCCCCCAAAAAACTTATGTCTCAGTTGTAAGCATCTCCCCTGGGTTACCCGCAACTTGATTAACCTCTTTGAAACCAGAGATCATGCTTGGAGCACATACAGAACATCCTCCAACGCTGCTGATTTACAAAGATACAGAGCCCTGAGAAATGCATGCACCAAGGTAGTGCACGTAGCCAAAGTCATATTTTTCAGAAACCAAATTGACGACAGTAGCACAACCTCTGAAGAGTTCTGGAAGATACTCCACTCCCTACAAGGCTCTTCCACCATCCCCCCTCCCCTATAGTCTTAGGCCCTAACAACCCTGACCCCAGTTCAGCAGCCTCCTCCATAAACCTCATTTTTACCATCTGTGCTCCACTGCCTGGACCACCACCATCCCCCTTTCCCTCACCCACAGTCATCACACCACTACCACCTTCTTGATTGGGAATACCTTTCCCCACATCACTCTTATAGATGTTCTTCATGCTCTCAAAGCCTTGAATCAGTCCAAGCAAAGTCCTGAAGGGCTCAACCGAAATCTTTTCAAGATCTCTGCCACGGTAATTGCCCCATCACTTACACACATTTTCAATCTATCACTCTCCCAAGGCATAGCCCACAATCCTCAAGGCATGGAAGTTAGCCAGAGTCATCCCCCTTCATAAAGGCAGTGACCCCTCCCTACTGGGCAACTACAGACCCTTTTCTCTACTCCCCTCTCTCACTAAATTGCAGGAGAATCTCATTTCTAACAGGCTAAACAACTTCCTGGGTATCAACGCTGCCCTTATCAGTCTGGTTTTTGGCATCATCACTCCACTGTATCCTCTCTACTCCACCTCACAAATCCTATTCATTCTGCTATGGACAATAGCCAGCTGACACTGGCCATCTTCATAGACCTAGTCAAGGCCTTTCACTTGGTCTCCCATCGACTCCTCCTGGACAAACTTGTTTCCATCAGCTTCTGTACCTCATACACCGAATGATTCAAGGCATACCTATCTGATAGATTTCAATATGTGCAGCTGAGTGACACCAAATCCCCCGTCTCCCTTCCCCCATCCATGCTGGCACCCCCTAGGGATCAACCCTTGGACCAATATTATTCTCAATTTGCATAAACGAACTCCCTTCTCCTGCTCCACCACACATACTGTACACATGTACTCGATGACACAGTCATCTATGCGTCCAGCCCCATCTTATCATGTGTACATGCTTCTCTTCAGGCTAACTTTGAGAATGCACTAAACTGGTTAGAAAAACTCACTCAAACGCAATACAAAGAAAACTGTCGCAATGGCTTTTGCCACTGCATAAAAACTAGCTAAGCACCCCTCCCCCTTTTTTCATTTCTTAGATGGCTCTACATTAGAAACTGTGGAATCCTTCAAATACCTGTGGATCTGGCTTGATTTAAAGCTGGAATTCTCCTACCATATTGATGCTATTCATGCTAAGCTCTGGTCCAAACTTGGTGCCTTGTACAGACACAAGGACTGTCTCTCGCTCCCTAGCCAGAAAAAGCTTGCAACCAAACTAATTCTGCCCTCCATAGATTACGCTGACGTTGTACAGAGCTCCGTGCCCCAGCCATCTCTTTCCAAACTGGACCCACTGTATGTCTTCTGTCGCTTCACTACAAACCTTCCTACCAAACACACCACTGCTCCCTGTACACTTGGCTCTCTCCCTCACTTGCTAGTTGTCGACTTGCCCACTGTACTACCTTCATCTCAAAGTATTGGTTTGGTGCTCTTCCATCCTATTTCACCAATCTCCTCTCCCCTCTCCCCTACCCCCCCCCCACCAACCTGGGTTACTCACTTTGTACCCCAAACCCTTACAACTTTGCCCTTATTCTACCTCTTTCGCAATTGGACAAGTCATCCTTGTCTTCAGGCTCCCCACCCTCTGGAACCATCTCCCCACTTGGTCCACCTCTTGCCCACTGTTGCATCCTCAAAAGTACCTAAAACCCTCCCCACCCTGCTCTGTTTCCCTCCTCATTCCCCATGACACCCACCTCCTCTCCTTTCCCTGAATTCTTACCCTCCCTTTAACTCTCTAGCTGTTCATTTGCAGCTCCTTGCACATAGTTCCTTATACTATTGCCTGATCATAAAACATTGTGCATTTTCATTTGTGTTTATTGAATATCTGGTATACATTTGCAATATTCTTGTACATTATTGTATACATTTTGAAAAGCATCCTGTATTTTACTGTAAAGATTGCTATGCAGTTACCTCTGTATTCTTGTTGCATTTTCTTCACTTCCCCGTTCCCCGGGTCACACCTGGAAACGAGCTCTGACTCAGTGCACCTAGTAGTAAGTAGTAGTAGTAGTAAAAAATTTTTATTCATACAAAAAATGAATAAGGATATCTCCACTGAGCCGAAGCTCCTTTACAGTGAGATCCAGGTGTCATTTCCAGTTACTCTTATAATTTAACAATATATAACGAAGGAAAACACATATACACTGTAATTATACATCAATAAATATAACACAATTCCAAATCATAAAACAAACTAGGACAAGAAGAACATACAAAAAACAATAATTAATTCACAGTATACATTTAATACAAGTTACAATCTTCCATCCTAAGATTCAAACTATTTCTCATCATAACTAATATTTTCGATAAGCCATTGTTTAATATAGTGCACCTTTTCCGGTAACCAATTTTAAAATAAATAAATAACATTGTTTTATATTCTGCAATATGTTGTTGTAAATCCTATTATAAATCTTGTGATGATGTTGTTTTAATCGAATTGTACAGCGCTCCGAGCCTCGGGGGAGGGGCACTCTATAAATACAGTTTCATTTATCTATCTATCTATCTATCCATCTATCAATCTATCTACCTACCTTTAGCCAGATTTTTTAAAAACATATTAGGCAAAGTAGTGAGCCAGCCAAATATGCCGGAGACCTGCATTCACAAGCAATCTGATGTTATTTGGTTTCTGGGCCAGTAGAGGATGTGTGCATTATGGTTGAAATGGGCTATCTCTGTGGAAAGGGAGAGCAAGAGCATGACATAATGCAGTAACCCATTCAATCATATTATAAGCAGGGCCTAGTGGATTCTCAGAGGCTGCCTACAACCTTGCAGCTGAGATCAGATGCTGCAACTCACTCTGTAAGCACGTGAAATGAGGGATTGAGGAATGTGGAGGAAGAAATTGGAAAATTGAAGCATTTAGCCCACAGAAAAGTACTCAGATACATGATATGGTCACTAGCACAGATGCTTAAGCTGTTTATCAATACATCCTTCAAAGCCACTTGCAGTGTAAAAGTGGTTTTATGAGTATTTGTCCAATGAGAGAACAAGAAAGAGAAACAACTATTATACTGCAAAGGGCCGTGAGAGATTTCAGGGAATTGGGATAGATGTGTATGTGTTTATTTACCTATTCTTTATTTTATTGTTAGTTTGTTGTGTAGAGATTATGTCTCACATTTTATTTGAATTTATTATGCAGTTTATTGCACTTGATGGATGTAATGTTTGTTAAAGTAAGTAACAAAACACAGTAAAACTTCATTGATAAAAAAATGAACCTGCTTAATTGCACTTCAACCCTGTTATGTATCAGCTCAGATTTACTTTTAACTTGGTAGGTATGTGCTCTCAGATGTGGATCAGCAACACACACATGCACACGCACACATACAGATATATTTTACTGTATGTATTGATTGCAAACAACTTTGTTAATGCACCAGTTAGGGTAACCCTACGCCTGAAAAGTAGGGAAATGTTGCATTAGTGTTTCTAACCCTAACACCCACCCCCAAAGCAGCAAAAGGGAAAAAAAATTAGGTTTTGCGGTCCTTGGAGTCTTGACGTATCAGTCGTGGGGTCTTCCTTGGGGGTTGTCAACCCTAATGCCCACACAATTCCGCCAACAAACAATGTCACACATGATCTTTCTTCACATAGGGTCCTACGTGAAGAACAGTACTACAAATTGTATTGGCAACCTGTGGCGATACATACTTCTCTACCGTTGAAGAATGTATCATTATGAGTCAGTGGCTTGGAGCTGTACCTTGTGCTTCAGATTGGAGGCTAGGGACAAGGGGGAGGGGTGAGCATTAGGGTTCACAACCCTCAAGGAAAACACCACCACTGATTTGCCAAGGCTTCGGAGACCCAAAAACCTAATGTTTTTTCCTTTCGCTGCTTAGGGGGTGGAAGTGGGGCATCAGGGTTGGAATCCTTAATGCCACATTTCCCTACTTTTGTGGCATTGAGTTACCCTAACTGATGCATTAACAAAGTTAGCTCCTCAGCTTGCTTAGCAGCCTCCAATGAAGGCCTTGCTGAAATCCAAGTAGGCCACTGACACCACCCCTCCTTGATCCACCTCCTTGGTCACCCAATCAAAGAACTCAACCAGGTTTGTCTGGCAAGACCTCCCCTGTGAAGCTATGTTGCCTCGTAATCCTGTAGACCATTGGCAACAAGGTTTTCCCAATCCTTTCCTTCAGTTAGCGATTCCATTACATTGACCACTGCCGATATCAGGCTAACAGGCCTGTAATTCCCTGCCTCCTCCCTATTCCCACTTTTGTGCAGTGGGACTACATCTGCCCTCCTCCAGCCCAACAGCAACTCCCATTTCCAAAGACAGATTGAAAAGAGTCATGAGAGGTGCAACAAGCACCTCTTTTCAGCTCCTCAGTATCGGCAGATGCACCCCATATGGCCCCATTGCCTTGTTTATCTTTAATGTTGGCAGTTCCTTATACCCTTTTCTTCTGTAAAAGGACTTGTATCCATCTCCGCCCATCATACCTTGTCCTCAGTCTTTGGCCCACTTCCATCCTTCTCCTCCTCCTTGAATACCAAGCAGAATTGTTTGCTCAAATTATCTGCTTTTGTCAGTCCTCTTCACGTAACCCCTCCTTCCTCTTCCAGACTTACTATCCTCCATTTGACTTCCTGTTTTCACTTACAGTATGCATCTAAAATTGTTTCATCCCCATCTGACACTAATCGGGCAACTGTTTCCTCTGTTTGCGCTTTAGAGCTCCCAACTGCCTTTCCTGCCTGCCTTTGTTTCTCCCGATAAGTCTCCTTGTCACCCTCTTTGTACCTTCTAAATGCCATCCTTTTTGCTCTCACTTTTTCTGCTACCTCCTTAGAGAACCATACTGATCTCATTTTTCTCTTGCCCTCGCTAACCTGCCTAATGCAAAGGTTCATCGCTTGTTCAATGCTTTTTTTTATTTTTGCCTACTCGTCCTCAACTCCCTCCAGTTTTCCTATCCCTGCTAGAGTGTTCCTGAGGTGTTCTTTCATTTTGTTAAAATTGGCCTTCCTGGAGTCCAGCACCCTCGTCCTTGTGTGATTTGATTCTGACCTAGAGCTTGTATCAAGCCACACTGCACAGTGATCATGGTTCCACAAAGCTGCATCAACAACCAAGCTGTCAAAATGCAGCACAGCATTCACAATGTGGACAAGCAAAATTTTGACCATAAGACACTGAGTGTTTTTTTTTCAGGGGTCTGCGCCCGCACCCCCCAATTTTAAAATAACAAACTCCAAGTCAGAGTTTGTTCAAAGGGGTCAAAATGTCAGCAAAATCAGTGAAATGTCATCATTGGGTCCATTAGAGCGACAACTTAGTGTTGTTGCTGTAATGGATTTCGATGTTGAAATTTTGATATTTCGATGGAATATGAGTGATCACTGGTTCCAGATGGTCTCCCACTGCAACAGTAGTCACACTGTGCCTGTTTGCCAGTACTAGGTCCAACAATGCCCCCTCTAGAGTGGGTTCCAATACTAGTTGCCTGAGGAATGCCACCTGCAGGGTATCTAGGATGTTTCTACTCCTGGATGTAGTTGTGGCAGGGAGGATCTAATCCACATCTGGTAGATCGAAGTCACCCACCAGCAATACTTCCCCCTTGTGAGCCAATGAGTACTTACTGTATACTACATGTGCTCAGTGACAGTTCAGTCAGTGGCTGGCAATGGCAGTGTGAGGAGGGTTGTGCCAGTCGCTGGCTCGGGTCTGGTTTGGGGACATGAGGTGGTGGGTCACAACCTGCTGGGATGGGGAGCCACTAGACTACTAGGAAACTGTAGTTTTATGAGTTGGGATGGTGATCAGGGAATGAGGGGGGTGGTAGCACTAGACCACCAAGATGTCCTGTATTTGTATTATACCAGATGGGATCGGGGCTTTGAAGGGACCACTGGACTACCAGGGATCTACTTATTTAATATACTTGGGAAGGGTTGGGACTATGAAGGGGCTGCTAGACCACAAGGATTTTATTTTACATTATTTTGCAGGGGATCAGGACATAGGAAGGACCGCTAGACCACCAGGACTGTATTTTACATTATTCTGCAGAGGATCAGACACGGGAGGAACTACTAAACTACTAGGATTCCTTTATTTCTCATGGACTGGCTTGTGAGGGAGCTGGGCTGTCACACTCCACTGGGTGTTGTCATGTAGATGAGTCTTTAATGGGCATGCAATGTCCCTTAGTGCCATGCATGCCCAGGGGCCTTCTGCATGTTTGGGCTGAAAACCACCAATGGGGGCCATGGTGCTAATCAGTGTGTGCACACTTTACTCCTATGGGTGGTCTTCAGCCCAGTGCTCTGGTAATGTGACACAAAGCATGGTGACTGCTTGCTCTGTGCCACACTACCATGGCCCCATATTCAGACAGATGACATGGTAGTTCAGATCGCTGTTTGAATATGATGCCTGAGCTGGACAGCCCCATTTTGATTCATGGTACACCTGTTTGCACATGGAGCTGGCTAGCTCTGAAAATAGGGCTTTATGTCAGTAATCAGGAAATATACAGTATCTGTATTATGTACACCCTCCAAGTATAGTGATTTTAATTACTGACTTTACTGCTCAACCAACAGGCTATCATAATGGCTGAGAAAAACATGATCAGTACTTGGACCAGTCCTCTCTTTTTTCAATTTAAGCTTTATTATAACATTTTACAATTAAAAAGAAAAATATAACAAATAGTGATTCCAAGAACCAAATCTCCCAGCCAATGGTTGTGTTCATCTCATAATACCCCCCAATCGTACCAAGCAATCAGAATGATAAACATCAGTAGAAACCAAAATAATCAGTTTAATTAACAATGCTCAGAGAATATAGTCCATAACCAATGTCCACAAATCCTTTATGGGGAAGCCTGTACAGATAATACCAGCAGTCCATCCGAAAGAAAAGGAACATTCCCACTAAAGTTTAGGCTTCCATAAACAATGAAATAATAGTTAAATTATATACTGATACGGTTCTTTCCTCTGTTGACCAGTGTATGGAGTACCTAAAAAGGGGGAAACTCCATTAGCAACCTAAATACATAAGAAAAAACAAGAACAGCCAGTATATATGAACAGTAAAGAACCTCAACTAATCAGCATTAACATATAATAAACACTTAGAAAAAGGAAAACAAAAGAATGTTGTGGCAAGACAGAACTCAATTACACACCTGAGCAGGGTATTCTGAGACAGGGGACAGGGACAGAAGAAGAGCCCAAAGGTTTACTCTTCCCACTCACCCAAGGGGAAACAACACCAATTTTCCCTAGAGGGCCTAGTCAGTTCTGCTTAAGCTCCGCTGTATGAGACGGGTTCATTCTCAGATAAGGTTCCCAAACTTGATCAAACAGTGCAGCTTTCTCCAATGCCCAATAAGAGAGACGTTCCATACTAGCCAACTTATAAAGACTGTCATCCCAGCCTGCTATAGTGAGGATCAATTCCGAATGCCATTTCCTTAGGACAAGTCACTTAGCCTCTGTAACTGCCAACATAAACCACAGAGTCAGAGGTTTATATTGGACCGGGAGCTTATTTGTATTACCAAGGACCAAGAGGGAGGCATCCAATGGTATCTGACACTGCATTACAACAGAAAGCCTCCCACAAACATCCTTCCACCAGGCAGACAACTTAGGACATGACCAAAGAATATGTAATAAATTACCACTGCTCTGATGGCATCTCCAGCAGTCAGCACTAGATCTTAAATTCATCCTCTGCAGTAAGTCTGGAGTCCTGTACCACATGAGCAGTGTCTTCTTACAGTATGTGACACTCTTCCCCTTAAGTCTTGACAAGATTCAGAGACATTATCCCAACAACACCCCCAGTCCTCCTCTGATAAGGAGCCAAGCTGTTTTTCCCAGTGGAGCTTTAAGCTAGAAGTCATTGGTATACAGTCCTGCAACAGCCCCTTGTAAACACAGCCCACTTTAGGCGGTCTCAGATGAGTTACCCTCCAGCCTGACCCAGAATGTCATCTGACTTATGGAGACAGAGATTAAGACCTGTATACTAGGAAATCATATGATGAAGCTGTAAGTAATTACACAGGTGAAACTACAATGAAGACACTTGAGCCTTAATTTCTACAAAATCCTTAAAGTGGCCCATCTTACAGTAAAGTAAGTCTGCGACCCTTATTAACCCACTGGCAGCTCACTGGGGCCAATAAATAGGCACTCCCCAATTCGAAACTTGGGATGGTTCCATTAAGGCCAGTGAGATAGCAATATCTGCAACCCTGAGGGAATTAATTTCGAGGCCTCCTTCCATATTTCCATAATAAAACCATGCAACAGGTAATCATCATTAGCCAAAGTGGAGTTCTAGAGAATCATATCCGGTACCACTGGGGATAACTTCTCTTCCAGGCTAATCCACCTAGAAGCCCTCAGGCACCTGTCAGCAAATAGCCACTGCCAGATCTGTCGCAAACCAGAGGCCAAGTAGTAACCCTTAAACCAGGGGACCCGAAGACCCCCATCATAAAGGTGCCATCAAACGACACAGAAAAACACGTGGCTTCACACACTCACCCAAAAAAAACCCGGATTAGTCTTTCTAATGATTTACAGATCAAGCCCGGGACTGGCAAACTAGGTACCTAAGAAAATAAAGGATCCAGGGGAGTACTATCATCTGCAGTGCTTGGGCTTTTCCCCATATAGTTAGCCTGAGATGTCTCCACCGCTGGATCTCCTACTGCAGGGATTTCAGTAGAGGGAAAAATTATGCTGGACTCATCTCTCCAGTTAGGAGAAATCAAAATACCTAAATACTTTACAGGGTGCTGTGCCCACTCTAGTCCCAGCTTTTCTAAAGATGCAGCCTGACAAAGAGCATTGAGAGGCAGGAGGTCTGTCTTCTCCCAATTGTTCTTGAGTCATGACAGCTCCGCAAACTGATTTAGTAAGTCTATTAAAACTGGAATTGACTGCTCAGGAACACAGAAGGTAAGGAGGATGTCATCAGTGAACAGCATCGGTTTAAACACCTCATCACCTAGTGTCAGTCCAGCAATAGCAGAAGATTTGCAAAGTTTTGTGCCAAGAGCTAAATGGCCAGCATAAAAGTGCCGGGGGCACCCTGTCTTGTGCCCCCACCCAATGGGAACAAGGCCAAGGCCACACCATTGGTCACTACCAATGCCATTGGGGCAGAATATAAGGTCCATACCCACCGAATAAACCCTTCCCCAATACCAAATTTCCCAAGAGTGGCGAATAAGTACAGGCATTCCAAAGTATCGAATGCCTTCTCCATGTCCAGTGCCACTGCTGCTACCAGACACGAAGAGGATTATGGTACCCAAAGTAAGTTGATTAGCCTCCTGATATGGTCCTTTCCACCCTTCCCTGATACAATACCTACCTGATCAGAGTGTACAATAAATGGCAATACCACCTTAAGTCTCAAAGCTAACACTTTAGCCAAGATTTTATAATCAGCATTCAACAGGGATAGGGGCGTAGCTGGCACATAGGTAAGGACCTTTCCTTGCTTTGGGTGGACCGTAATGCTTACCTCAGACACTGACTCCAGTTAAAGGAGCCCATCCCAGGCCTCCTGGAAAGTGGTGACTAAGATCTGGCTCAACAAATCAGGAAGGAGTTTGTAAAATTCAATAGGTAGGCCATCTGGGCCAGGGGCCATTCCATTCTATGAACATTTGAACATATGAATTTTCCAGCAGGCAAAGGCCTTATGGTTTATTGAGTCTGCTCAACTGTGCAGTTAGCAACCCTTATACTGCAGCTGCCCCTCCTCCCTTCCTGACCTCTCTCTCTTACCCTATCCCATCCCCTTTTGAAGCAGTCCACTGTTCTACAGGATACCACTTCCACAAGCAATGTGTTTCGCCCAGACACCACTCTCTCTGTAAAAAGTGTCTTCTCATTACCCTCCTGAACCTTCCCCCTTCAATCTGAGATCATGACCACGAGCATCCCTACCCTCTTAACTTGAATAGTCCCTCCTTGCCTGTCTTGTTTAGTCCCTTCTTGTACTTTAAAGTTTCAATCATATTCCCCCTGTCTCTCCTCTCCTCCAGTGAGTACGTGTTCAACTCCCTCAGCCTGCTCAAGTAGGGTATGTCCCCTTATCCCTGGATCATCTTTGTTGCTGTGCGCTGCACCCCCTCCAGTAACTTAATGTCCCTCTTCAGGTATTGGTGCCAGTACTGCACGCAGTACTCAAGGTGTGGTCTAATCAGTGACCTATACAATGGCAAGATCACCTCCCCTCTCCATAAAGACATACCCCTACCAATACAACCCAGCATTTTGTTGGCCTTAGCAGCGGCCTTCCTGCATTGAGCTGTGCAGCTCATTGAGTCCATTATAATCAACCCAGATCCTTATCCTCCTATGTCACAACTAGCTGAACCCCTTCCCCCCAAGCTGGTAGCTCCTTCTTGGGTTTTTTGCTCAGAAATGTAGCACCTTGAACTTTTTGGCATTGAACCCCAACTGCCAGGTCTCCTACCAGGTCTCCAGTTTTGACAGATCATCCTGTAACCCATGCCACCCTCTTAGGGCATCCACTTCTGCTCCCTTCTTGGTGTCATCTGCAAACAAACAGATCTTGCTCTTGATGGCCATTGAGATGTCTGTTATGAACAACCCAAACAATACTGGTCCCAGCACTGAGCCCTGTGGTACTCCGCTTGTCACTGCCCCAGAGATGAGAGCTCTCCTCCAACCACCACCTTCTGCTGCCTTCTCTGTAACCAGTTTACTACCCATCCCACCATTTTCATCCCTGCACCTGTACCTGCCAGCTTACTATCCAGCCTCCCATGTGGTACCGAGTTGAATGCCTTACTGAAGTCCAGAAACAGGACATCCATTGCATGGCCCTTGTCCAACTGTCTAGTTACCCAGTCATAGTAATCCACCAGGTTGGTCTGAGAGGATCTGCCTCTGAAATACCCATGCTTCCTAACATCCTGCAGCCCATTGGTCTCCAGAAGGGACACCAGCCTCTCCTTCAGGATTGTCTCCATCAGTTTCCCACAATGGATGTGAGGCTTACCAGCCTGTAGCTTCCCAGTTCATCTTTGGGACCGCTCTTATGGAGTTTAAATTTAACTCTACATTTGCTATATAGCTGCAGTAATCTCTTGAAGAGTAACGGGCATCCAAACTTTTCACCTGGTCCTCCGACAACTTGGGAGGCGTGATCAATTGCAAAAAGGAAGCTATAGCCTCCTATGTCTGAGGACCAGGTGAGAGCCTGGTGGAGTAAAGCACTTTATAAAGTTCAGCAAATGTATCATTGATTACCCCTGGTACTATAGAAAGAGAATTGCCCACCTTAACCCCAGGGATTTTTGATTCCTTCACAAACTTCTTCAAACGGTAGGACAAGAGACAGCCTGCTTCCCTTCCCCTTCCCAAAATGCATGCTGAACCCGACATAAAGCAAATTCTGCCTTTTGCAAGTTGAGGGTGTTAATCCAGTACTGAACAGTCCTCATGGATTGCAGGAGCTCTGGAACAAGTGCTCCACTCTTTTGCTGAGACTGGAGACCTAGCAACTGTTTTTCCAAGGTCTGTAACTTCCTCTGCCTCAATTTCTTCCATGCTGAGGTTTATGTAATGACCCTCCCTCTGACAAACACCTTTAAAGCCTCCCACACCCATCTAGTCACAGTCTCACCTGGGTAGTTTACTGTTAAGAAATCTCTAATCTCCTGCCTTAACATCAGAACAAATTTATCATCATTGCATAAACTAACATTAAACCTTCACTTCCTAGCTGACTGCACCAAAGTGCCCAGATCACAAGTAGAGGTTACTGGGGAGTGATCAGAGATGAGGATTGGCTCTATAGTAAAAGAGACAGCCCTCTGAGCCACAAACCCCAAGGCAAGGACCATGTCTATCCTGCTACAAGTCTGCTGCGGTGGGTTCTATCTCATAATAGCGAATGCAGAACGGTGATCACTATTATGGCGAGTGTATATCGCCAAAAAGCAAATCAGTGATATACACTTACTGGGAAACTAACACGTGGCAATCTAAAGTGTTTCTGTGGGGGGGCTGTTCCCCCACCCCACCCTCATGGGGACTTTTCCCCCATACACCCCCTACTAAGGATTTCTAACTGCAAGGGGGGCACAAATTCGGCACTAAAAATTTAAATTAAGTCCTAAGCAGCAGGCAGCGCCAAAATTTACACCCTCCCATTCCCAGCCCCGGTACCTGCTATGCCATAGCCAACCTCCCTCACCACCACACAACATCACTAGCTTGGCTCCCCTTCCCATCACCAGTCCCCTGTTCTGGTCGCCTTCCCCTACCGTTGCGGTAGACCTAGTCACTACCCTTGTAGGTAGCCCTTCCCAATAGCGCCGAATATGGAGTTGCTGTTTTGACAGGCACCCATATTCGGTCACTATGATCACTGGATACCGATGCTGGGCCTAGTAAAACATATAATCGCAACCAGAAGGATGCTCCTGTTGCCGTACACCCAACAACCCATGTTCCTGCATCAGAAGATGTAGGGCTTCACCACCTGCAGAGATTGTCAGGTCAGAAGATCTGCTCTTATCACAGAGGGGGTCCAAAACCTAGTTCATGTCTCCACCCAAAATAACAGGGGCAAGACATGGGTCGAAAAGGGCTTGGGAGACTGCATAAAAGAAATGGGAGTCGTCAGTGTCTGGCCCATAAAGGGAGTCTAACATCACTGGATTTCCATCCAGCCTACCACTGACCAACAGCCAACAACCCTCCTTATCCTTAAGAACTTGGTCAAACACCCAATTTACAGTTTTATGACAAAGAATGGCAACCCCAAGTTTTTTGGAAGTAAAGGATGAATCATAAACCGTCCACCCCCTATAACCACTTAAGCTTCTTCATCTCCTTTTTCACTAAATGGGTCCCTTGCAAAAAAATGTATTTGCCTACCCAATCGTCTTAAGTGAGTAATAACCCCCCTCCTCTTCACAGGGCTGCTCAACCCCTGAACAATCCAGGTTATTGTTTTATAAACCATTTGGTAAGAGAAAAAAGGAAAAACCCAGATTATACCAACCATGTTTCCCATCCCAAAAACAAATCCAACCCCCCGGTCGTCTGTCTTGCCAAGCAGAACACATCGAACTAAGTACATATAAAAAGTCTGAAAACAGTAAGAACAGGAAACAAATATCGATTGAACTATGTATAGAAGCACTCATAGCAGATCTTCCCATTTAAGATGGGAAAAAGATAGTGGCCACTGAGTCCCTGCCTATGATCACTAATGAATACTAAACCCAGCAAACTTACCCCCCCCACCCCACAACCCCAAACTAAACATGCAACATTCCCAAAACCTGCAGTCCAGTCTAGGTGCCAGCCGTCCCAGAGGGGCATATCTGAACAGATCCTTTCCCTCTCACCCAACTATCCCTCGCATATCTTAAAGTACCAAACAAACTGGGAGCCCCCCATACTGATGACATCATAGATCATAGCTCCCTTAATATGGGTGGAAAAGCGATCGTAAAAACATGACCAACTGCACCCCTCATCAAATGCCATCCAACCCCCACTGCAACGTAATCAAATCGAAAGAAACAAAACAGCAAGCCCACCAGAGGAGAATGTGATCCCAAACAGTAACAAACCAGAACACAAAGTAAGCAATAATACCCAACAGGGTGGGCAGTATTGGGAAATACCGGACCTCCCAGGGGTGTAATGAGGCCTGATGCTGCAAGTGGAGGGCCTTATAGCCCCTGGAAGGTCCCATATTTCCCAATACCACCCACACTGCAGGGTATTATTGTGCTTAGAAAATGGGCACTGTAAAAACAAAAGTCTGATAACAAAATGGTTCATAAATAATTAATTTTAAATATGTTTTTTAATTAAATAGTTCTTCTACCTTCATTAGAAGGATGCTCATTTGTCCTACTGCAGACCCTATAGTTAGAAAGTTGATTGTATGCAGTTACCACCACCATACAGCAGATATCCCCCAGTCATCGTCGTCATGCAAGAGTTTTTTCATTTGAGGCAATATTAGTTTCATTTGAGATGCTATATGTGTTTCTGTTGTACTGCCTTCTTTGCAACACTGGGGCCAGGAGATGTTGCCAATCAGGGGAAGGAAGCATATTTGAGAGCATGAGCTTGGTTGGGAGCCAGTGTTCAGCCTGCATTTTTCAAAAAGGTTTCCTGGTCCTCGCTGCCTGTTGTGACTATGGGGACCAAGTTATTTCTGTTTTCTTTTTGTCATTATTTTTAATGAACTCCTGGTTCTCACTACCTTCTATGAGGACCAGGAGTGTGAAGAGGAGGAGTGTCCCTTTTCGGTGAGTGAGCCTGCGCCAAGATACTGCACCGGAGGAGCAAAACTAAAGCACAGCGGACCAAAACCCTTAGGTACTGTTGACTAAGGATACTGTACATCAGGAAATGTGCTGTTTATATTAGGGATCACTATGCTGTGGCAATGTGTGTTTTTTTTTTTCTTTTTTTTTTTTTATAGTATAGTTAGAGACAATGACACAGAGCAGTGGTGAAGGACAGTAGGAGGGAGCTGACATGCCCGGTCGTTTGCTCATTTTTAATGAGCGGAAAGAAAAGGTTGTTTTTACTTCTGTTTGTGATTAGGGTTGAACATTAGGACATGGGATGCTGTTTTTATAGGTTTTGGTGACTGACATTACTTTTGTTGTATATGGTGAGAAGAGTGGGGGTCTGCTCACTTGCTAAGTGAGCTAAAAAAATGGCATCGATTTAAAATTTCCCGGGGTGGTTTGAGCCATTGAGGAAGCTGGGTTCGGCACCAGGTTATCTGAGAGGGTGTTGAGCCAGTTGGGCTGGGGCTTTTTATTTGGTGGGCATCTGTTGAAAGTTAATGTACCCCTGTGGAATGGGAACCATCCAATCAGATGCCTCCAAATAAAAAGCCCATTTTCTAAGGGATCATATTCTTCATTCCAGTCATCAACCATTTGAAACAAGGACTGGACTACAGGAGTAAAGCAAGACATCCCACCCTAATCCACCCCCCAACAGATTCTGTAGTAATCCAATTTAAGCCAGTTTTAGTATAAGAGGAAACTTGAATGAAGCCTCCTAGGCTCATGCCGTATCTCCCCACCACCCCACCCCCACTAAATGCTCTTCTAGAATAGGCAAATTAATGTAAAAGAAAATCCCCCCTTCTCTTAAGAGTGGATAGTTCAGACTGCCTACTGCTTGACATATATGTCCATGGTCCCTAAACAGAGGAAGTACCCCAGCACAAATCCACTCTTCCAACTAAAAGAGTTGAGGTACTCTCAGTCTTAGTTTATAAAATACAATGTCCTTCAAACCAGTAAAAACAGAATATGTCAGGTAGTTCCCACATCTTCCTGGTCTGAGGAGTTAGCAAGCACATCAGAACCTGTCATAGCAGTCCTGAAGGTGACAGTATTTCCAGAGGGAACCTTCTCCAAGGGAACAGGAGATGAGCCTCAGGACAATGGTGCACGGTGTTGGGAGATGCACTGAGACTTAGGAGACAGATGCTGGGGAGTTGGTTTGACCACAGGAGAGTCCCTGTGTGATACGGGTTTCAGGTTCAGAGCTGGATGCAGATTAAACACTGGATCCTGGTTTGATATAGGATATTGGCTCACAGCAGGATTAATCTTTGAAAGTGGGGCTCCATCGCAAAGTAGGAGACCCAGAAGAAGGGTTCAAGTGCATTATGAAGCAGCGGGCTTCTATCGGAGAGGTAAATATTATGGAAGAAGATCCTGAGAATACCTGAAGGGTGGTAGTGGGCGGTAAGAAAGCATTTAACTCCCTTTTGCTTTGCTAGGTCCTGAACACCGACAAAAGATTTAGGTCGATTGATGACTCACTTTGGGAAATCCGGAGTAATTGCCACTTTAAGTTCTTGCCACCCCAACTCCTTATGTTGCTTGGCCTTGGCTAAAATAAGCTCCTGATCCTGGAATCTGAGGAGTCTAAAAATAGGTGGACGGGGACGAGAAGCTGATGAGGGTGGCGGCAGACCCGACAGGACTCAATGCACCAGATCTATTTCTATCAGCACGTCCCAGTAATGATCCACAAGCACTGGTAGAAAGCCACTGCAAGAAATCAATGGTATTATTCCCTTCAGTGGATTCAGTGATGCCCAGGAGCTGCAAATTCTACCTACGGCTCCTGGTGTCTTGATCATTGATCTTGTCCGAAAGCAATTGGACATTCCTCTCAATAGCTGCCATCCTTCAGTCGCAGGCTGGGCTCAATCTTCTAGAAAGCTCACCTGCTCCTCCACCACTGTAATTCAGGAGCCCAAATGTTCCACCACTCTTGACAGCCTCCAATGCAATATTCATCTGGGAGAGCTGTGACAGAACTCATTAAAGTTTATTCTCTACCAGCTCCTGCATCAGAGGAGGAGGAGAAGATACTGATTCAGAGGAGCCAGCCACCATATTTGCTTCCCCTGTTGCAGGCCGCTACAAAACTCCTCAGTTGTAGGCTTTTAGGTAGGTTAGCATTGTCCAAAACATCAAGTTCCAGCTTTCTAAACTCTGGTGGTAGGATTGTAGGTCATCAGTCAAAATCAGGGAAGAGATGAATAGAGGATTGCCACAGATTCCAGTTATCAAGGCAGAGCTCAAGAGCCAAGCTCCTTTCAGCTCAGCTGCATCACTTGACTCTCCGGTCCAGTCTTCTTTAATATCTTTACAAGCAACATTGCAGGAAGCTGGAAGGAAGGTTTTTCTCATTGAGGATGACACACATACACTTGCACACACACACACACACACACACACACACACAAACATAGAAAATATTGCCTTTTCATGCCCTTTATCCTAGTTCGGAATGCTTAACTTTTCATATGTTACTGCTACTCCAGGTCAGCTCTGTAAATGAGATTTCTGTATCTCTGTATGTTTACTTGGTGACACAAGTTTAATAAATAAATAAATTAATTAACAAAGTTGATGATTTTGCTGAGTCTCAGGTCAACAAGCTCAGAGCAAAGATCTGTGATGCTGGTAGCAAGATGACATATCAGAATCTGGAACTCCATCAAGATCCATTTGTAATACTTTGAAAGAAACTTAGAATTAGAATCTGATGGCAGATATGGATCACTTGGCCCATCCAGTCTGCCATTCCTCCCTACCTACACTATTACCACAGACCGTACCCAATCTACAGCTCTTTCTCTCTTCCCCCTTACTTTCCACTATGATTCGCTTCTGCTTATCCCATGCATTTTTGAACCCCACCACCTCTACCACTCCAGAAATCCAGTGTTCTTTCTGTTAAGAAGTACTTCCTCACATATCTCCTGAATCTACCCCTCCAGCTTCATAACATGTCCCCTTGTTCTTGAATACCTTTTCTTCTGTAACATACTACCCTGCTCTACCTTATTTACCCCGTGAGGTCTTTAAAGGTCTCTGCCCTATCCCCCTCTCTCTCTTCTCTGCATTCCTGGGAGTACATATTGAGGTCCTTCAGTCTCTCTCTTCATTGAGCCTTTGATGCCAGCCCTGCACCATTTTAGTTGCCCTCCTCTGGACCACCTCCACTCTGGCTATGTCACAGTACTCCAGGTGGGGACATACCAGTGATTTGTACAGAGGCAACACCACCTCCCTCTTTCTGCTGATGATACCTCTCCCTATGCACCCCGGCATCCCACTAGCCCTCCCAACTGCCTTGCCACACTGCCTGAAGAAGGCTTTCTCAGGAATGATAAGCAAATAAAACATCTGACAAACAAGAAGAATAATGCATTTGAAAAGCCTTTTTTAAAGGGACCCCTTTTACAGGAACAGTCAGCAATAAAGGAAAGGGCATAAATTTGGTTTTGTATACCATTTTGAATAAGCACTGTGTCCCAAAGCACTTTACAATACATGAACAGCTGACAGCAGCTGTTAATCACCACAGAGAGGCTAAGGAAATGTTAGTGGTCCTACCGGGTCATAATGTTGCACGCTTAATACGACATTATGGCTAAGCAGGTACAGCGTAGTCTGTAAGCACTAATGGTGCAATACCGCATATGTGTACACAGTATTGCACCTGTAACACTTTCCCAGGCAGAGGATATCACTTCTGCTGGGAATGGATTCAGCTGAGCAGCTGCTGTGGTTTGCAGGACTGAGCCACAACAGCAACAACCCAGGTGCTGCATCTGGGACTGGGTTTGATTCCCGGTCCCAGAACATTTTCTTTTTTATTTACTTGTGCACTCCCTAAGTTAACCCCGGAGTACAGAATCTTTAGTGGGGGTCGGGCACAGCCCCCATAACAGGGGGTGTGAGGGGCAGAGACCCCACAGAAGAAAGACTTATGCCTCATGGCAGCAATCGCGTTGTATTGGCAGCGCAATGTTGCCATGAAGCATAATGTCTTGCGACATTATGACCCCGTGCCATTAATGGTAAGGTACAAAGAGAGAGGGAGAGAATTACGTACAAGGAGGGGAAGTGACTTGTTCAGAGTCATGCAGTAAGAGGTAGTTGTGGGATTCAAACCTGGATCTCCAGATTCATAACTCTCACTCTACCCACTAGGCTACATGGCTTTATATGTTTGTTCATCCACCAGCTCCATTTCCACCCAGTGCTGTGATACCTGCATAATTTAAGTGTTTGGCAAAAGTAACATTTTTTGGGCCACTACTGGTATTTCCTTAAAGACACTTCTACTGGACTGTGTGAATGCAGTATATATCTAATACACCATGAATGCTTGCTGCACATGCTTGCAGTACACATCAGAGGAGTTGTTCAGTCCTGAAAAGTGATACCAACTAAAGTAACCTCACCCCAGGCTTCAATTACAGTTTGAATGACATAGCCAGGATGCTTGACAGGCAGTCACAGAAAGACCCAGACCAAAAAGGTTTTTAGTCACTCAAATGAATAAATCTATGTGAGTGTCTCTTAAATTATTGCTAAGGAATTATTGCTGGGAATAAGAAATCATAAAAAAATATATGTCACTACACAAACAAGTTTGAAATATTTCATTTCCTTTAAGCAAGGCCCTGTTCCAAAGGTTACATTTGATGTAACGTTTGATATTACAGCTGAGGGTGTCACAAAGAAAGTGGTTTGCTTTTTGAGTCCCAACCATATACAGTATTTGTTTCTGTCAAACATTATTTTTGCCTTAGTTTTCCTATCCCCATCCCCATTTATTGGGGAATATTACCTCTGCACCTTGCCGTCCAATCAGGAAAGCAGGCAATCAGTTTCTTTTGCAACTGGCAGCAGAGCTTCTCTGTGGTCAATATCAGGGGTGCCATGCGCATGTACTGAAAGTTCTTCTTTCAGTGGGGGCCAAGAACCTCCCATGTCTGCCTACTGGAAAATACAGGTCTTCTGATGGTACGGCAGAGAGGTGGTGCCACATGGGAAGATGTACAGTAAATCAATTCTGGACGTATTGCCCCCTGGGGTAGTAGTTGGAGACACCTAGGGACCAGAAGGCCCAGGAGATGTCTAATGAGTCCAAGTCCCCAAATATTTAGTAAAGGAAGCAGGGGGATAGAAACAAAGGAGGAAGGGATCTGGAACATTCATAAGAGAGGGGAAAAGGGGGGCAGAAAGGAAAAAAGGGAGGCAACTAGCAGAGTGCTAACAGAATCTGGATGGCCACTCGTGTGAGCGCTAGAAGTCTAGGGAATAAGACCTTTTTCTATTTTTTTATTTTATTAAGCCTAGGATTACAAGTACCTTTGAGCCAAGGCTCTTTTGCAAAGGTTTCACATCAGAGAAATACAAATTATGGGGCACATCAAGACAGATATTACAGCAATGTGGATATTGCAAACAAATTACAGATTAATACAATTCAAGGGTAGCATCGTAAGCAAGGCAACAAGCGACATTTGTCAGAGAAAACAGGCAAGAGATAAGAAGTGCCAGAGTCATAGGGAGAGGGAAGGGGGGGAATAAGGAATGTAGGTAGGTTGGGGAGAGGGTGAAAAGTGCAGCATTGGGGCACCAAGATGTGAGGGTAGAATCCAGTGAGGAGGGAAGGGGAGGGGGGACCACTAGAGCAGGCAGGAAAGTGGAGAAACAAGGTTAAGTTGGGCAGTCACAGGAGCTGTTGGTAGTGAGATAGTCCCGGAGCCTAGTTTTAAACATACCAATTGTTGGGGCAAAGGAGATGATGGGGCTGAGGCCATAGAGCCACAGTGACACTCGATAAGCAAAAGAGCATCGTCCCTGTAAAGTGTGACAGTGGGGGACTTTCAGTAGCTGTAGCGTGGATCTCCAAAGGCACCGTTTGTTGGTTCGGTGTTGTAACAGAGTTGAGACCCCAGAAGGTGCAAGGCCAAGGTAGATATTTTTCGCCATAGAGCAGGTGAGAAACTTTATGCGGTTTGATAGTTGGAGCCAGCCGGTCTGGGTGTACAGGTCAATGTGTGGGTGAGACGTGAGCACCTGTGATGAGCCAACATGCCTTATTTAAGGCAGTTGAGAGGCATCTAAGGGTTGTGGTTGCAGGCTGCTTACAAATGATGAGACCATAGTCTATTACAGAGATCACAGAGCTCAGGACTACAACCTTCAAAGCTTCTGCCGTGAGGTGTTGCCTGTGTTTGTAGAGGAGACCAAGCCGTGTATTAGCAGCTTTAGCTACATTATCTACATGAGGTCCATAGGAGAGATTAGGGTCAAGCTATATCCCTAAGTATTTGAAGGACCCCACCTGATCTAGAGTGTTCCCCTGGGTGGTGGAGATAGCCAAGTGGTGTAGCTTGTTTGGGTTATGAGAGCTGCAGAAGAGCATAGATTTGGTTTTCTTGTCATTGAGGACCAGTTTATGATTATGAAACCATGTCTCTACAGAACTGAAACCAAGTTGAAGGTTGTGTTGAAGAGTTGCAGGATCTTTGTGAGTGGAGTATTCAACAGCATCATTGACATATAGTATGATCTGCTCAGAGCAGTGGTATGGGAGGAGGAGTTTAAGAAAGGCTAAAAGGAGAGGGCCCAGTATGGATCCTCTGTGGGACACCGCGAACAGGCAGGGTGTCAGAAAGAGCGTCAGCAATTTTTACTCTTTGTGACCGGTTTTCTAAGTAGCTTTTAAACCAGAGAGAAGAGTCAGGTGATAGCCCGGCATTCAGTAGTTGGTCAATTAGTAGTCCATGGTGTACTGTATCGAAGGCCTTGGAGAGGTCGACAAAAACAGCCCCTGTGAGAAGACCATTGTCAAGGGATTTGTGCAAAGCGCCAGTGAACTCAAGAAGGGCTGTGGTGGTGCTGTGACCTTTCCGGAAACTGTGTTATTGTTGACAAGGTATATTGTATTTATCCAAATGGTCGGTAAGTTGATCAGCCATGATGCGCTCAAGTGCCTTAGAGAGTGGGGGAACTATGGAGATAGGGCAATAATTTGAGTGATTCATCTTATGCCCACTTTTATGGACAGGTGTCACGGTGGCTGTTTTCCATAGCTCCAGGAATTTTCCACAGCTGAGAGAGGTTTAGGATTTTTGTTAATGGATGAATTACCTCATAGAGGGTGAGCAACGGAAGATTGAGGTCCAGGGTGTCACCACTAGATCTAAATTTAGAGATAGCTGCAGTAATATAGCGGTGAGCTTCATTCAGCCTTACCTCCCTGAAGTAGAAGAGGGGATGGTTAGACTGAGGGGCTGAGGTATTTAGGAAGTAGGCCCTGTTTTTGAAAAAGTCATGGGGTAGGACAGCACTAAGGTCTGAAAAAGCCGTGTTAAAGATGTTTGCGATCACCTTGGGGTTGAAGGTTGAGGATCCATCAACCATTAACATGGCCAGAGAGGTTTTTGGCTGCTTCCCTGTGACATCCTTGATATTGTCCCAGAAAGCACAACCATTTCCCCATGTATTGGTGAGAGCGTCTTTGTAACAGGTGGATTTCGTTAGCCAGATAGCTTGTGTGCAGGCATTTTGGACTTGTTTGTAATTCTGGATGTCCAGTTGTTTGCCAGTGGCCCTGGCAACTGCCCAGAGGTGGTCCCTTAGTTTCAGCTGTGAGAGAAGAGCCACGATGAGCCATGGGTTAGAGAGAGATTTTGTTTTGCACCTTTTAGCAGGGGCAAAGAGGTTGCAGGCTTTGTTGAAAATTGAGATGAAGTGATCAAGAGCCAAGTTAACATCTGTTGCTTCATAGATGGGTAGCCAGTCTTGTAGAAGCAGGTATTGTTTGAGATGTGGAAGTTTTCCACGAGGAAGGACTCTGCTAGCGATAACTTTGGGAGGGGGCTTAAGGAATTTGTTAGACCATGCACACGTGACTGGGGAGTGGTCACTGAGAGAGTCTGGGAGAATGGTCGTATGAGAAATCCTTGTGGGGTGAGTGGTGAGGACCCAATCCAGGAGGGTACTGATGCCAGTCTTGTAGTTAATCCTAGTAGGGGAGTTTACCATTTGCGTGAGGTTAACAGCTGAGATGGAGTCTTTATAGGCACTGGCACTCGATGCTAACCAGTTTATGTTGAAATCCCCTAGTAGAATAAGTTCAGCTTCAGGAGGATGAGAGTTGATAAAATTTAGTACATCGTTGAAGCCATGTTTAGGGTCCCTGGGCGGGATGTATACAGAGGCAATAGTCAGGGCTTTATGGTCGGGACCAAGGACAATTGTTATTGGCAGAATCTGGTCAGAGGCAGAAAGTGATGGAGTTGCTACAGAGTGCCATGATAGGGAGTCTTTGATATAGATTGCACAACCACCGCCTTTTTTGGATATCCGGTCCAGCCTGTGGACATTATAGCCCTGTATTGTTACTGCTGAGTTAGGAACTTTAGGCATCAGCCAAGTTTCCACCACTGCCAGGATGTCAGAGTTGTGTTGGCATATGAAGGCTTGGAGTGCATCCAGCTTTGGTAGTAGGCTGCAGATATTATGACTGCAGACTGCAGAGATTGTGACTATTACCAAGTCGTGATGCACTGAAAACTATGACTGGGACATGGCCATACCGGAATATAATCTGATCATGAAAGACAGGGTGGGAAGGAAAGGAGGGGGTGTGGTGCTGTATGTGAGGGAAAGCATAAAAGCAATGGAGATGCAAGGAATATGGGGCAGATGTACTCTGAGTCATCCTAGAGATGGGGAACAGAGCCACTACTTGCAATGCTATAATCTACTGACCTCTAGCACAGGGCAAGGGTAGATAAAGTAGGCGGAAGCCATCAGCAAAATAGAAAAAAGGGGGAGGTACTGCTGGTGGGGAACTTCAGTCTGCCAGATATAGATTGGAGCCACCCAGGTATGGCTTCAGCTAGAAGCAGGGATATCCTGGACTCCCTGCAGGGGGTATTTCCCAGGCAGCTAGTCAGTGAACCAACTCATGATGGGGAAATAATGGACCTAGTACTCACTAATAGGGGACATTGTTGCAGGCGTCAAGGTGGGAGGCAAGCAGGGGACTAGTAGTCACAGTGTGGTTCAATATAAGGATGGCTGCAGAATCAAGCCACACAAAGTGTCCAGAACATCAAGATGGCAGACATTATGAAGATGGTTGACTATCTCAGGGATAGCCTGTTGGGGGAATGACCTGGGTGGGGAGGAGGAACAGTGGACGAAGCTGAAAAAAGGCATAGTTAAGGCACAAACTGAAGAGAGAGAATACCACAGGCAGTAACAAAAGGGGGCAAGCAATTTTTTAGACATGTAACCAAAAAGAGGAAGATCAGAGAGAGAGAGAGATTGTAAAGTTCAAAGGGGAGTGTGCAAAGGAAGTCCAGGAAAAGCACGTATCCTGAACAAATACTTCTGCTCCATGTTCACAGAGGAAGGAGAAGGGAAGGTCCACAAATAATTAACACTAGCCATGGGATGCTAGGGGGAGGACACTAGTCCTTTTTTCGGTGAAGAGAGTCCTGAAGGAACTCACTAATCTGAAAGCTGACAAGGCAATGGAACTAGACAGAGTGCATCCAAGGGTACTGAGGGAGCTCAGGGAGGTACTGTCTGCACCAGTCCTATTCAACAGCTCACTGGAAACAGGAGTTGTTCTGGAGGACTGAAGGAGGGCAGATATAGTCCCACTTCACAAAAGTGGTAGCAGGGAGGAGGCTGGCAATTATGGGTCAGTCATACTGATATCATTGGTAGGAAAGTTAATAAAAACATGGCTGAAGGAAAGTATCTTGAATCCAATGGGCTACAAGACCCGAGGCAGCATGAATTCACACAATGGAGGTCATGTCAAATGAATCTGATAAATGTTTTGACTGGCATTGGAAGACTTCAAATCAAATCAAAATGTATTTGTAGAGCACTTTTCAATATATCAAAGCGCTAATACATATCAAGAATAAAACATCAACTATAATAAATAATGACATAAAACAGTAAAAACGACCATAAGCTTATACAAATGCTAGTGCAAATAAGTGGCTTTTCAGAGACCTCTTAAATGATTCCATGGACAGGCGCTCTCTAATCTGACGAGGTAGAAAATTCCATAGGGTTGGGGCCATAAAAGAAAAAGCCCTGGCCCCAGATGATTGAAGACAAACCCTGGGAATCTCTAGCAATCCCTCGCCAGTGGAGTGGAGTGGGCGGCGAGAGTGGTAAGGACAAAGAAGATCTTGCAGGTAGCCCAGTCCCTGACCGTGTAGGGTCTTATAGGTCAGCAATGCGACCTTGAAGGTGATTCTCCACCGTACTGACATCCAGTGTAGTTCATGCAGCACAGGTGTGATATGGCAAGTTCTTGGTAACTGGGTCAACAACCTGGCTGCTGCGTTCTGCACCAGCTGCAGGTGACAGAGATCCACCCCCAGCAACCCTAGATATAGAGCATTACAGTAATCAAGACGAGAGGAAACAAAAGTGTGGACCAACACAGAAAGGTCATCATGCGGAACAAGGTGTTTTATCTGGGCGATATTCCTCAGATGGTAAAAGGAAAACTTGACAGTGGCCGATACCTGTGTCTTCAGTGTCAGCTCACTGTCAAAAATTACGCCCAGATTTCGCACCTGTTCAGAAGGTCTCAACTGGTTACCCCCTAATAAAAGACCAGAGGGGAACCCAGGAGTCAACTTCTCTACATGGTGACCCTGGTCCACGACCAACACCTCAGTCTTATCTGGATTTAATTTCAACAAGTTCACACTCATCCAGTCCTGAATCTCAGCAAGGCAGTTGTTAAAGACTGATAATACATCATTCTGTTGGGGTACAAAGGACATATAGAGCTGAGTATCATCTGCATAGCAGTGAAAACTCAGCCCATAACACCTTATAATGTCTCCCAACGGCAGCATATACACCATGAACAACATGGGGGAAAGCACAGAGCCTTGTGGCACCCCACAGGACAGAGTGAAGGGAGAGGAAGAAAAAATCCTTTAAACTACCCTTTGAGTTCTGCATGTGAGGAAAGAGTGGAACCATCTGAGGACTGTCCCCGACAGTCCGCAGAGTAGCCTCAGGCAATCCAGCAACATCCTGTGGTCCACAGTGCCAAACGATGCAGAGAGATCAAGGAGAACCAAGATCGAACGGCTCTTCCGATCTCTCGCTATTAGGAGATCATCGAGTACACAAACTAACGCTGTCTCAGTACTATGCCTCTTCCTGAAACTGGACTGGAGAGGATCATAGACTTCATGGGTGGTAAGAAAGTCATCAAGTTGCAATGCGACTACTTTCTCAATAACCTTGCCCAAAAAGGGCAGGTTGGAGATCGGTCTGTAGTTAGTGAGGCAGTCAGGGTCAAGGGAAGGTTTCTTCAAAAGGGGTGTCACAACAGCCTCCTTTAAAGACTCCAGGAACACCCCTTGGTACAAAGAACCCCAGACTATCATCGCAAGGACTGGTCCGATCACATCCATGCACCCCACGAGGAGGCGCGTAGGACAAGGATCCAAACTACAGCAAGTCGGTCGTAAGCCCTGGACAATCTTTATGATATCCATGATCACTGGCTGGTCAAAATCTGTCCAGGTAGACTGAGGGCATGTAACCCCACATCAGTCACTGCAATGCTCATTTGAACGTATGCTTCGGATCTCCGACCTGATTGAAGACACCTTATCCTCAAAGAACCGAGCAAACTCATCACACTGTATTTGTGAAAAAGCTCTCCGACCCCGCAGACAGGCTGGATTGCACAGTCTGTCGACGGTCCGGAAGAGCTGAGCAGGTCAGTTTCTTGATGCAGTTATCTCTCTGGACAGGAACTCTGCCTCCTTATGGGAGATTACTGATTAATAATCCAACTTGATGGACCTTCGGTTTTCTTCTGTCATCCATTTCTGTGTTTCTATGGGGATAATGCAATTGGAGTGATTCAAATCCTGCTGAATGGTTGTTTGTGATGGTATGAGTCAGTATCATCAGGTGTATTCCTAATGGCTACACATGAGCCTGCAAAATGTTTTTAGTAATAAAAAGAGAGTCCCCTGAAAATCAGTTTTGAAAATTCAATTAATAGTGATAGGAAATTATTTTTACATAATTAACTGCCCTCCTATTTTCCTTTCCATGTCATTTATGTAGTCTGTTATGCTCTGACTAGGTATGTAGCAAATTTAAGATTTGCTCATGAATTGCAGCAAATTCAACACTATGCATAGCATTCGCATAGTGTGCCCTTTGCACTTCACTACACTTTCAGCGAATTTTACTATGCAAATTGCTACAATGCACACTTTCCGGTGAATTTGTGACACAAAGTGTGTCAATTCACTATGTAAAATTCACTGCAAGGTACATAGTGTGGCAATTCACGTAGTAAAATTGTACTACACAAACTGTAGCACTAAGCTCCATACTACATGAATTGTAGACCTTTTTAATGGGTTTATGTGATAACGGTGAAAGCCTAAAGGTGATCTCCATTATTGCAAAGTCAGAGTGGTGAAAATTTGTTTTGGCACTCTGACACCCCGGCACACAGCAAAACGGCACCAGGGACTTTGTTTTTTAATGTTTTATGCAGGGGGCTGTGCTCCTCCGCAGTCCCTCTTTAAGGATTCTCAACTACAGGGGGTGCTGTTGTGGGTGAAAACATTTAAAAAAGGTTCGGGCCGGCGCAACAAAAACACAGCAACACCTGGATCCGGACCCAGTACCCTACCCACAAATGCTGCCAACCCACCCACCATGCCACTGAGTTTGCTCGCCAACCCACCGTGGCACCACCCCTCACATTCCCTCCCACCCCTCGATGTGAGTGCTCGCTCCCCCCTGCATGCGTACGTATAGTGACATCCCGTCACTATATTCACTGACCCTCTCCCATCCGGCCACCCTACCCTAACATAGCCCTGCATACATGTCTCAGGGATTGGGTCGCCATTACTGTAGGTGCCCAGTTACCGATACTCATATCTCATGCTACCATTTTAACTACACATGAAGCTAGCTTTTACCACTTTTTGATAAATACATAATCTGACTTTGGTATGCCTTCAGATCTATTTAGAGTTCCACTTGCCTCAGTAGACACTGCTCTTTCTTTTCACACAGTCCATGACCCTGGTTACAACAGTCTATTAATCTAAATGTAATTCAAAAGATACTAATGCACACCAACTCCCCCCCCCATATGGTACAACACATTTAAACATTTCCACTGCCAAAACTGGTTATATTTTACCTCAAGTTCCATGTGAGAAGTGGGTCCTCTTAGTTTCAGACTGCAATTCCAATTTGAGTAAGCTAAATCACCACGTCACAGTGGGACCCTTCGATTTAGTCCCTAACTTTCCAGTACCTAAATGGCTACTGTGTCTAACTGACTCCTTTTATACACTGTGCTCCCATCAAGGATTTCACACAGGTGTTGCAGTGAGAACATGTTAAAAGGGAACACCATAGACCCCCAAAAACTCACACAAATCCAAAAATAGCATGCTCAAACCTTTATGTTACTTCATATGCTGGAATTCTCATTTCTTCTAAGGGTTGCTACTAGGTTGTGGTGAACAACATATAATCCAAAAGATACTAGTGCACACCAGCTCCCCCCGACATGGTACAACACATTTAAACATTTCCACTGCCAAAATTGGCTATATTTTACCTCAACCACCATGTGAGGAGTGGGTCCTCTTAGTTTCAGACTGCGAAAATTAGGAACTAAATCGAAGGGTCCCACAATGACATAGTGATTTAACTTACTCAAATTGGAATTCCAGTCTGAAACTAAGAGGGTCACTCCTCACATGGAACTTGAGGTAAAATATAGCCAATTTTGGCAGTGGAAATGTTTAAATATGTTGTACCATGTGTGTGTGTGTGGGGGGGGGTTGGCATGCACTAGTATCTTTTGGATTATATGTTGTTCGCCACAACATAGTAGCATCCCTTAGAAGAAATGAGAATTCCAGTACACGAAGTAACATAAAGGTCTGAGCATGCTATTTTTGGATGTATTCATCTAGATGGCCTGGAATGGTGTTACTAATGTCTCAGATTGTTAAGGCAGTAGGAGAAGCAAGATATCAGTAGCTGGTGGGGATTCAGGGTAATTAAATAGAGCAGGTTAAAATGTACCAGAATATTTGATGTACTTACAACAGGAGGGCATCTAAAGGTGCAGAAATGGTTTCCTATCACCATTAATGGAGTTCTGCTGATCCAACATGTACCTTTTTACTTGTGGTCAGATCCTCTCTTTAAAAAGCCCATGGCATCAGAAGATTGAAAAACATACCATTCCACCTCTGCAATGAGAGGTTGAACCAAGGTCCCATCCATCTGTTCTGATGGTTGTTCAGGTGGACATCAAAGATCCCATGGAACTTCTTGAAAATAGATAGTGAATTCCATCGGTGTCCTGGTCAAATTTCCCTCATTCACATCTCCATTCCAGCTTACATCTGTAAATGAGAGTTTTGCTCTGAGTATGGTTTACCTAGTAAAACATTTTCAAATTAATATATAACAATATATTTACTAGCCAGCCAACATATTAACAAGTACATATCTGGACATAGGGAATGGAGAGCTGTTGAGTAATATGCTGAGGAGTTGCAGGAGTCTGCCCATCTGTGCAGATTTAATGATCTCCTAGCAGGTAAAGAGGACCAGCCAACTGACACATACAATACAAAGCGATGGATCCTAGATGATGAACCTGTGATGAGCCAAAGAACCCTATGGGCAGAATATCTCTCCTGTTGCACCCAAAGGTGTCTGCTCTTTAGTAATTGTTTGGTATTGAGTTATATGTCGATCCTAAAGCCCTCTGAGATGCCTCTATGAAAGGTGCCTAAAAATGTAAATACTGTGGTAATCATTAGATGCATTTCAACTTATAATTCACATAATCTCTTTATTTAGCTTCTCATTTTTCATAACGATTGTGTACATTGAAATAAAACAGGATCCCTGTTTATTAGAGACAAAATCTTTACTGGCTGCTTGTCTGCACTGCATAACCCCTTTTATGACATCATAATAATTTTAAAACATAGAAACATAGAAAGTATGTTGACAGTAGGGGACCCAGGGTCCACTGAGTCTGCCCAAGATTTACCTGGAGCTTAGGAATGCTTCAGGAATCTATCACACCCTACTAACCTTGGTCTTGAACTCTGCAACAGACTGTAATGGATTAAGCAGGGCACTGTGATGAGAATGTAGACAATCAGCCAGTGTACAGTATTTGTATTAATTTATTTCAGAAGCAAAAAGGCTGTATTGAGCAAGCTCATTTTCAAGGAGGTCCTGGGTAGGACAGCATACGTAAGTTAGGAAACAATGATATATGGTACAAGGTAGTACATGCATACTGAGCAACAGCAAACAGAAATACAATCAAGGAATAGAAACATACAGTACTAGTGTAAGAATTAAAAAATACAACATCTATAGTAAGTAACACACACACACAAATTCAATAGCTGTTAGATATACTCTGTGTAAGAAACATCACATGAGCAGAAACAGTTTGAAGACAATGAGTAAGTTTAACATACTTATCTGCAGAAGCAGGTCTCAGTGCATAGTTTTCCAATGAGGGCCTTAAAGGTATTGAGACTGACCAGGGAGTTAAGTTTCAGGGAAGACTGCAATGAGTTTTATGCTGCAGGAATAACATGGCTGATTGCTATTTTTCTGAACTGCATAGCATACCTTGGAGTGTCCAGGAGAATACAATTAGTCTTTCTAAGGGAGTAGCTGCTGTGGATCTTGTGGAAGAGTTCTGTGATGTAGCATGGGAATTTATTTAGTAGCACCTTGTATGCCCATGTGTGCAGATTTAATGATCTCCTAGCAGCTAAAGAAGACCATTCAACTGACACATACCAAACACAGTGATGGGTCCTAGGTGATGAATCTGTGATGAACCTAAGAACCCAATGTTAGAGCACATCCAATCTGGAGAGGCAAACAGCAGAACAATGGTGGTAAATTAGGTCTGCATAGTACAGAATAGGTAGAATGGTAACTTGGACCAGGTGTTTGCAGGTGTCAGGTGAAAAATAGAGCTTGTCCCTATAATAGTAGTCAAGTCTGGCCTGCAGGTGTTTTGCATAAAAGACTCAATATGAGTAGAGAAGGACAATCTGGTATCAAGCTATACACCTCGGTATTTGTATCTGTCTACTAACTCAGGAATATATCCCAGTAGCGTGGTGATGGCATGAACTGAGGCACCGAGCGTGGTAGCATTGTCTGGGGCAAAGAACATAACCTTGCTCTTATTGGCATTTTGAAGCAGCTTAGAATGAAAAAAAATGATGGATCTGCAGTTTATTGAAAGCAGGTCATCTAAGGGACAGACAGTCCTATTTTCAAGTAAATGTGCATGGCAAAATAAAGAAGAGGCTAAACGGAGAAAATTAGGGGTGGGTGAAAGTTGCAAATTCCTCTTTCACAGAACGTCCAGGAAATTTTGGAAATTTCGCAGAAATGTTGGAACTTTTGCCATTGGGGAAACTGAGATTTTCTGTGGATTTTCACCAAATTCCGTGGACTTTTTTTGTGAACTGAGGAAAAATGCATAAAAACTGCGGAATTTATTCTATCCACAGTTTAACGAGCTGTCAGTGAATGTGCACCTACTTGGATAACCATGCGGTCATTCACTGACGATTGAGTAAGCCACTGGTAGTGGAGGAGAGAGGAGTACTGCGCTAGTGACCTGCTCAAGACCGGGGGGGGGCAGACGGGTGGTGGTAGATGAACTGTCAGGGTGCGATGGTGGGGGGTCCACTAGACACCAGAGAATTGGGATTATTTTTTTTATAAGGGATCGCAGATGAGGAGGTCCACTAGGCACCAGAGAATGCTGGGAATAGAGGAGGATGAGTCAGTGGACTGCCGTCTTTTTTTGTGGATTAAGGAATCCAGGATGGGGGGGTCCACTAGACATCAGGGAAATAAAATGTTTTGGCAGGCCATGATCAGTGGGTGGGGGGGCCACTGGAAACCAGGAGGGTCTGAGGAAGGGATTAGAGGTACTATATTTATTTATTTACTGGGACCCCTGATCAGTGGGAGGTGGATTAATGAATTAAACTGCAGTTAAAAAAGGCCTCAGAACTGACTGTCACAAACCCACTCAGCAGGTCAGGCCCTCTACTCCCAAAGTGCCAACTTCCGAGCGCAGTCTTGTGAACAGTTTAACAGAACAAGGTAACCCTCTTGTCTGTTTTGTGAGTTCGGATCAACCTTTGGTCTCAAGTCTTGGGGATTCAAACTGTGAACCTCTTGCTAGCGTACCCAATGCACAGGCTTAGATACTTCTGTCTACAGGGGGTCAGATATCTTTGCCTATGGGCACCTAACCAGTTATACAGAGATGAACCCTTAAAAACTTTAATAAAGACCTCAGATTTAAAACGCTTCTCTTTCCAGTTTGGTATCACCATTCAAGCTTATGTGTAGTATCTGTAATAACTATATACTTTTCTTACAACTAAAAAGAAGTCAAAGACGGACCAAGTAAGTTCTAAAAAGAATTTTACTAAAATAGTTAAAAATATGTAAAACACAAAATACAGAACTGCTGTATCACAAGACATACAAATCTTTTAAAAGAACAAGGTTTAAACAGTGCAAATTCCTACTTACAGTACTTAGATGTGACTCTGTTTCTAACTACCTGTTTACAAGTGCTCCAAAGATGTTTTCTTAGTCAGAGTCTAGGTAAAAATGTATCTAAGTAAAACAGAGTATTCCTTAACAACTATATTGGCCAACCCCTTTTTGTGTGAGGTCAGCTAGCTCCTCCTCTGTCAGATTATATATATTAAAAAGGTATATCTTATACGAAAACAGGATGTCTTTTTTTAAAGTATTACATTCTGCAACTTCAACATAATTCATGTCCTTCAAATGACACTTCTTTTGATCTCATAATAAGCTTCCTCCTTCCAGGACATGAAAGCATCTTTATGATTTTGCACTTCTATGTAATAACCTGGGGTTTTCCAACGTCATAAAATGGATATGATATAGCAACCACGGCTGTAATAAACTCAGACAAACAGGATCCTTGATTAAAGCCTTACATGTAACACATTGTCTCTAAAAACTGTGTGTGAACTCACATGCTGTCAGCATTTCCTCATGGCTTTCATCTTTCAGCTGAAACCTGGGGGTGGGATGAGGTCACTCCTAGAGCATCAGATTCTCAGCAGAGAGTCAGTAATACATTTCATATTAAAAAAAATGATACAGCACTCAGAACTGGCTGTCTACATCACAATTCCTCCCCACCTAGACTAAATTTGGGGGATCTATCCCCTACATAGGATGAGCTTCCCAAATCAGTTCACTCCTCATAGACCCTAGACAGACCATCTGAGTTCTGATTCTTCGCTCTAGCCCTATGTACGATTGTCAGATCATAACCTTGCAAAGCAAGATTCCATCAGAGCAATCTGCCATTCTTTTTCCCCATCTGCATCAGCCAAACCAGGAGGTTATGGTCAGTCTGCACCACAAAATGCTGCAGATACAAGTATGGCGGTAGCTTCTTTAGGGCCTACACTATGGTAAGACACTCCTTTTCCACCATGGAGTACGCTTGCTCCCTGGGAAGTAGCTTCCTGCTCAGGTACACTACTGGGTGATCTGTCCCTTGGCTGGACGTCTGGCTCAGTACTGCCCCAATACCCACGTCTGAGGCATCCGTCTGAACTATAAAGATTTTGCTATAGTCAGGACTTGTCAAAACAGGAGCACTGCACAGTGCCTCCTTCAGTCTGGTAAAGGCTTCCTCACAGGCTGGGCCCCAGGTAATTTTCCTTGGCATCTTTTTCTTTGCTAGGTCAGATAGGGGAGCAGCCAGGGCACTGTAATTGGGTACAAATTTCCTGTAGTACCTTGCGGTCCATAGAAAGCTCCTGACCTGCTTCTGGGTTTCTGGTCTGGGACACACCTGGATCACCTCCATCTTTATTTGGTTAGGATGGAGCTGTCCATGGCCTACCACATGCCCAAGGTATGCCACTTCCCCCATGGCCATCTGGCACTTCTCAGTTTTGACAGTGAGCCTGGCTCTTTGTATCCTGTCCAGCACTTCCCTAAGATGGGATAGGTGTTCATCCCACCTGGTACTAAAGATGGCAATGTCATCCAGGTACGCCATGGTGTACTCCTCATCACCATTTAACACCTGGTTCACCAACCTTTGGAAAGTGGCCGGGGCGTTCTTCATTCCAAAAGGCATTACTTTAAACTCAAATAAGCTTATTGGAGTGATGAAGGCCGACTCTCCCTAGCTCTGTCTGTCAATTCTACCTGCCAATACCCCTTCATCAGGTCAATGGTTGTAAGGTAGATCGCCCCACCCAACTTGTCCAGGAGTTCATCCATCCGGGGCATCGGGTGGGCATCGGACTTCGTGACTGCATTCAGTCCACGGTAGTCCACACAGAAACGAGTAGAGCCAACTGGCTTGGGCACAAGAACTACAGGTGAGGCACAGGGGCTGTGGGATCTCTGGATTACCCCTGAATCCAACATCTCCTCCACTTCCCTCCTAATGTCCTTTTGGACAGCCTCTGACACCCAATATGCTGTCCACCGTATGGGCATCTGTGTCCCTGTCTCCACATTGTGTGTCGCTAAAGGGGTTAGTCCAGGCTTGGAGCTAAACAAGGGGGAAAAGACTGCTAAAACCTCCCTTACTTTATGGATCTGGTCCGGGGCCAGCTGGGGAGACAATTTTACTGCCTCCACAGAGGTCTCCTGCTTGCTTTCCTCTAGCAAGTCCAGAAGGGGGTTTCCTTCATCCGTCCCCTCCCCATGACTACACACTGCAAACACCATGTCAGGCCTATTTGCATATGGCTTCATCATGTTGACACGGTACATCCTTTCTGTCTGCCTTCTGACAGGTAACTCCACAATGTAGTTCACATCATTTACCTTCATAACCACTTTGTACGGTCCTACCCACTCAGCTTGCAGCTTGTCTTTCCGGACCAGAATAAGGACCATGACTTCCTGACCCACCATGCATGAGCGAGCTCTGGCTCTGCGGTCATACCACACTTTTTGTTTTTGTTGGGGAGCTGCCAGGTTGCTCTGGGCTGTCCCCATAAGCTCCTTCGGCCTTTCCCTAAACCTAAGGACATAATCCACAATGGGAGTTCCCTGGGTGGTGTGCTTGCCTTCCAAGTCTTCCCGGATCAAGTTTAGGGGCCCACGTACCCGACATCCATATAAGAGTTCGAAAGGGGAAAATCCTGTCAACTCTTGGGGCACCTCCCTGCATGCAAACAACAGGTGGGGAAAGTATTTCTCCCAATCCCTCCCAAGCTGTTCAGCAAATGCCCGGAGCATTGACTTTAGGGTACCACTGAATCGCTCCACAAGCCCATTGGCTTGTGGGTGATACGATGTTGTGCATGTCTGCACCACCCCACACTTCTCCCATAAACATTTCATCAGGTCTGACATGAAGAAACCTCCTCGATCGGTGATTACCTCCTGCGGAAACCCAACATGGGAGAAAATCCCAAGTAAGGCATCTGCCACTTTGTCTGTCCTCAGTGAGGATAGGGCGATTACCTCCGGGTACTGGGTAGCATAATCCACCACAGTCAGGATGAATCTCTTCCCTGAGGAACTGGGGGTATTCAAAGGCCCCACAATATCCATTCCCACCCTCTGGAATGGCTCCTCCACTATGGGAAAAGGGATTAGGGCTGCTTGGGTTTTCTTGCCCACCTTCCCTATTTCTTGTCACTGGTGACAAGACCTGCAATACTCCTTCACCTGCTGGGTGAAGTTAGGCCAGTAGAAATTTTGGGCTAACCACTGCATAGTGCGCGTGATTCTCAGATGACCAGACAAGGGAATATCTTGTGCAATTTTGAGCAACTGCTCACGATACCCCTGGGTAACAACAAGCTGCCTGCCCAGCATCCCTCCCTCTGTCTGTACTGCCTAAGTATACATAAGTCCATTTTCCCAATAAACTTTATGTCAGCCGTCACCTCCCTGTGCCCCGTCAGAGTATGCCCAAGCTCTCAGCTTCTCTAAACTAGGGTCACCCCTCTGAGCAGCTGCAAACCCCTCACACATTCCCAAGGCATGGGACAGGTCCCCTTCAGTCACTAAACTAGGGTCCCTAGCACTAGCGTCAGGTCCTCTGATCACTGTCAATCCCAACTCTGACAAGGGGTCACCCTCTCTTCAGAGTAATCCTCTGTAGCTGTGTGGTTACTGGCTACTGGGGAAATTTCTACCCCTTTTATCAGTCTCCCATCTGGAGACACAAGCTGGAAACCAGCCTCTCAGTGGTTTCCACACTGGTTTCTGTGGGGTTCAGGGAGCTACAATTTTCCCTTGCCACTTGGCTATGGGTAACTGCACATACCATCCCCTGTTGGAGATTGTTACCCAGGATCACATCCACTGCTAATGTTTTGGCTACAGCCAACTGTTGCACAGTTCCCCTGTGTCACCCCAATCTAGGGAGAACACTAGCAAGTGGTAATGTTTTCTCTTCACCCGCAAAGTCCTGTACAGTGATGTATTTATTGGGTATAAGCTGACCAGGCTGTACCAGATCCCCTTTCACCAATGTCAGGGATGCCCCTGTGTCCCTTAACCCCTGCGTCTGTACACCATTTACCATGACTGGGTGCATGTGTTCCTTCATGTTCACTGGCATGCTCCCAGGGAGACACAAACAACCCACTTCTTTTCTAGCACCCTGTTGTGTATTATTGCTCGCCTTTTTGGGACACTGTCTGGCAATATGCCCTGTTTCTTTACACAACCAACAGGCATTTCTTACTTCGGAGAAATATTTTCATTGAAACCTGGGGCTAACTGATTTTGGTGGAGGCAGCAAGGGTTTTAGCTGCCCTGAAGATGTGCTTTTCCCTTTCTGCGCTGCCACGCCTGCCCCATTCACTCTCAGAGCAGGTCTGCTCTTGGCATAGCGGTCCAAGAGTTCAGTAACCTCTTGCACTGTTTTGGAATCTCATTCCTCTAGCCAGGTTTTTAGCTCTACTGGGCAAGCCCAATAAAACTGTTCTAATAAAATCACATTTTCAATTTTATCAACAGTTTGCATCCATCCCTTCCCACCAATGTTTAAAAAACTGATGCTGTTTCATGGCTAGCTCCTCATAGCTCATATCAGGGCTTCTCCTGAGCTTATGGAATTTAGCTCTGTATGATTCAGCAGTTAATTCAAACTTTTTTAACAGTGCAGCTTTTAGCTTGCTGTAATCATTGCTGTCCTCATTGTCCATTTGACCCAATGCTTCCCGAGCTTTCCTGGTAAGTAGCGGGGATAGCTGGAAGCTCCAGGACTCTCTAGGAATTTTAGCCTGAATACAAACTTTTTCAAAAGAATTTAAAAAAGTGTCCATATCTTCCCCCTCCTTAAATTCGGCTATTAATTTGGAGTTCAATTTGTAACCCAGTCCTGCAGTCCCAGTTAAACCCAAGCCACTTACCTGTTCTGGTGCTGCTGGTCAGAGTCATAGCTTTTCAGATTCGTGTTGCCTCTGGCGCTCCTCTCTCTTCTCCCCTGCCGCTCGCAGGCACTCATGCTCCTCACAATGTGCATCGCTCTGTTCTCGCTCTGCCTTTCGGTTTTCGCATTCTCTCTCATGGTCCACCTCTCGCTTCTCTTTCTCTGCCTCTTTTTATTCTCACTCTGCCTCATGGTCTGCCTCTCGCTTCTCTCACTGTGCCTCCTGTTCCCTTCATTCGCAACTCAATTTGCAGCCTGAGTACCTATGGATTCAGGATACTGGTATCCTTCCCCTGCTGCTGTGGTCCTTCACTGACAGTGGCCCTGCTGTCCTCCTCATTGGCTCTGGACCCTTCACTGGCTGCTAGCCCTTCCACACTTGAAGTTTGATCCTTTCCAGTGACTCACTGCTCTGGGTATCTGCTACCATCAGGGCATCTATGAGACTCTGCTTGCTTGCTTTCTCCTCAAACAGGACTCCTCTGTCCCTGCACAACTGCCTTAAGTAATCTACAGTGTGCCTGCTATAGTTGGAAGTCATCTTTCCTGACTACTGCTACTCTGACTGCACTTTAGAAAAAAAAAATAAAATGGGTAAGAACTTGACTGTACATCAAATGATGTATAGTTCTGTTTCCTTTCAAAATAAAACTCTTTTTCTTTCTTTGCAAGAGAGCTTACGGTCTCAGCTGACACAGAACAATAAAGCTTGTGATACTAAAATTTTATGCCACCGCTGCCAACCAATCTGTCACACACCCACTCAGCAGGTCAGCCCTCTACTCCCAAAGAGCCAACCTCTGAGTGCAGTGTTGTGAACAGTTTAACAGAACAAGGTAACCCTCTTGTCTGTTTTGTGAGTTCGGAACAAACTTTGATCTCAAGTCTTGGGGGGATTCAAACTGTGAACCACTTGCTAGCGTACCCAATGCGCAGGCTCAGATAGTTCTGTCTTCGGGGGGGGGTCAGATATCATTGCCTATGGGCCCCTAACCAGGTATACAGAGATGAACCCTTAAAAACTTTAATAAAGACCTCAGATTTAAAACACTTCTCTTTCCAGTTTGGTATCACCATTCAAGCTTATGTTTAGTATCTGCAATAACCATATACTTTGCTTACAACTAAAAAGAAGTCAAAGACGGACCAAGTAAGTTCTAAAAAGAATTTTACTAAAATAGTTAAAAAGATGTAAAACACAAAATACAGAACTGCTATATCACAACACATACAAATCTTTTAAAAGAACAAGGTTTAAACAGTGCAAATTCCTACTTACAGTACTTAGATTTGAATCTCTTTCTAACTACCTATTTACAAGTGCTCCAAAGATGTTTTCTTAGTCAGAGTCTAGGTAAAAATGTGTCTAAGTAAAACAGAGTATTCCTTAACAACTGTATTGGCCAACCCCTTTTTGTGTGAGGTCAGCTAGCTCCCCCTCTGTCAGATTATATATAAAAAAATATATATCTTATACAAAAACAGGATGTCTTTTTTTAAAGTATTACATTCTGCAACTTCAACATAATTCATGTCCTTCAAATGACACTTCTTTTGATCTCATAATAAGCTTCCTCCTTCCAGGACATGAAAGTATCTTTATGATTATCATACTTCTATGTAATAACCTGGGGTTCTCCTCCAACGTTATAAAATGGATATGATATAGCAACTATGGCTGTAATAAACTCAGACAAACAGGTTCCTTAATTAAAGCCTTACATGTAACACATTGTCTCTAAAAACTGAGAGTGTAAACTCACATGCTGTCAGCATTTCCTAATGGCTTTCATCTTTCAGCTGAAACCTGGCGGGGGGGTGAGGTCATTCCTAGAGCATTAGATTTTCAGCAGAGACAGTCGGGGGGGTGAGGTCATTCCTAGAGCATCAGATTTTCAGCAGAGACAGTCAGTAATACATTTTATATTAAAAAAATGATATAGCACTCAGAACTGGCTGTCTATGTCACACTGACCACTGGCAGTGATCCTTTCTGCAGATTGTTTTCCCACAGTTTAATAAATATACCCACAGTTTGTATATTTATTCTGCAGTTTTAATGTGGAATTTCCGCAAAAGTTCTGAAAATGACTTCTGAACATTTGCAGAAGCGAAATTCACACTTTTGCCGAAATTCAGCCAGCGGAACTTTTTTTTGCACACCCCTAGAGAAAATAACATGAAATTTACATTTAATTGTGTCTACAAATTATGTTGGGTTTTTTTCAGAGTGTCCCCTTGTGTGTCATACCCTAATAAATCAAACAGCAATGAAGCACTTACACTTTGATTTTTATTCTGAGAATGTCTTCATCTTTTGTTTTTGTTGTCATGTATTTTTACATTTACTGCATGGCTCCCAGACTGACTGGGATATCTGTATTTTACTTTGAAATAGTGTCTGCTACAGGGACATTGTTCCCATAGACTTGCTTTGCTTCCATGGGGTAACACAGCAATTCATCTTCCATAGAAAATAATGTAATCAATAAGAAAACACAGAAAAATTGCTTTGGAGTTACAGGAAAAATGCTAGACTCCTTTGGGATTCATGGTAGTGGGTTAGGGTTAGAACTATAATTAGAATAAATATACCAAGCCTTACTGTGCTACACACTTCTTTAGATGTCCTGAATAACAATACATTCTAAATCTACTGCCAGCCAAGGGCCCCATAACATATATTACAATGAACTGCTTCAGTGCCTAGAGACACTTTCGAAAGCTGCAAAAGGACATTGTTCAGTACTTACTATATTTCCAAAGAACATTTTCAATATCATTTACTTTAAAATACATACCACTATGGAGTAACCTATTTTTAGCAACTGAGCTGTATATGGCAGAATGAAATAGTTTTGTTAAATATTTTTTTCTTGTTGACAAATTAACGGGTATTTTCATTTATTATTTTGGGTGGGGGGCCTGGGCATAATGGACCTAGGATATCTTCCTACCTTACATGACTATTTTTCTGTGTTTTTGAGGAACATTAATATTGCATGTATCAAAAAGAAGAAGAAAAAACATTAACACAGAGTACACAAATGGGAACCAGGAACATTTTGGTGTTAGACCATAGGATGGGCAGACTGGAACTGCATAAACTGCAGTCAGACTCGAAGGCCCTATCATTCACTGTAGCAACAAACAGAACAGTGCTGTACATAGTGCAGCAGTGGTAGGGGAAGGGAACTCTTCAGTAGGTGAACTAGGAAAGTGGAACAATTCAGTTGGTGCTATAAATCAGAAAAGGAGTTGTACTGTACATGGGGGGGTGTTAAACAACCATAATGAATGACAGACAGAAGAGTGCTGTACGTCGTGCAGCTGGGGGAAGAGCTCTTCAGCAGGTGAACCATGAGAGGAGGTGTATTTCATTTGTGCAATAAATCAGAAAATCAGTGGTGTTCTACAGTGGGAGGGTTTTTAAACAACCGTAATGAGCGAGACTCTGCAGAGCACAGGGTGCTATTCAAACAACAAAAACAGCAGCCAACCTGCACTGTGCAAGGAGGGAGCTATATAGTCACCTCAGTTAGATTTCCACATAAAAACAGAGCACCACATGAAATGACAAACAGATGTAGGAGCAGAAAACAGCACTATATGCCAACATAAAGAAGGCAGTAACAAAATTGCCACACATAGCCACCTGCTGGACATCTGTTTGGACTATTTTTAATATAAAATTGTATATAAAAGATTCTTTTCACAACAAAACCTTTTTATATTTAATGGAACATGCAATTTTTTTTACATTTCAACAAAATAAGCGATTTCGTAAGTGTGATAAGCCACTTAGGATGTGCATTAGAGGATTTTAATGTACTTCCCAGTCAGCCTTCAGCCTCTTACCCTAGTGTGCCCCTAGGGTGTGCATTAAAATCCTTTATAAAATGGGTCCAAAAAATCCAAGAACTTTAATTGGTCAAAACCAGTCAGGTGACTGTGCATCATTTGAGCATAATGCACAGTCATCCTGGTCCTAAACCACATCACACAATGAGCAAATCAATCCTCCTACACCCAGAACTATCTCTCATCAGTCCCCATACAAACAGAACTGACCTTCCATCACAAACATGGCTGCTACCTTTACACTGTAAAAACCTTCATCTGGGCCCTAAAAATAAAGCCACCTTAAATAAAAATAAAACAAATTAATTAAATGTTGCTTCCTATATCACCTCATTCTCCTTATACACATAAACAAATTCAAAACATTAATTGTTGTTTATAGCTTTTATTACAGCTATTTTTTTGCTGACAATGAAAAATCTTCCTTGTATATTTACCTGGTCATCAGGGAAATCTCTGCTGCTTGCCCTCACAGTGAGAAAATTGAGTCCCTGGCTCTAAAAGAGGCTTTTGTTGTGTGTGTGTACTGTATGTTTGGAAAGGAACATTCTGGCAGTGGAATTGAGCAGAATTGTGAGTCCCTGTGTTCCGTGGTAAACAGTCTATGCTAAATATTCCATGTCTTGAATGTGGGGAAAGACAGAGGAAAAAAATGATGAAGAAAGCAGGCAATAAGCAAGCAAGAAGACATGACAGGGTGTGCATTATGGTAAAATAATCGCATGCCTCAGGTGCATTGTTAGGCACGGTGCCATAGCGTAGTGCTGTTAAATGCACCTGAGAAGTGCGATTATTTCACCATAATGCACATACTGTGTGTGTTATTGCTGTTATAAAATGGCATTTAATTACATGACTTAAAATAAATGAAAATAAGAAGAAAGTATTTTTAAAAGATAAAAACTGGACATTTCATTGAAATATGCTTCCATTCTAACTCTGAATACAAAAAATAGTCCCTATTCTGGTAACTGGGGGTTAGCTAAAAACATAAAACATAATGAAGTCTGTGGGCAAACAGCCACATTAGCATCTCATTATGGCCTGCCTTGCATGCATTAACATGTAGAGTGCCCGGCGCTATTGCATGGTGCACACAGCTCCACTTGTATGTCAGACTGGAACTACAGGTCAGTAGCTGCAGGCTGGATGCGCTCACAGCTCCACCTGTTTGTCAGATATGACAAACAATTCAGTAGCTGCAGGCCAGATGTGGACACAAAACACAGACTATTGTGGCCAAGGGGACTAGCACTGCAGGAATGAGTGGTTGTCCTGCATGCCATAGACACATTGTTATTTCTGATACCGTGTGTATCAGACTGTACAGTACCATAGTAGCTGGTATTGTGAGGGACACAGCAATGCCTATGGTGTGTCAGGCAACAATGACTGCTGCTATCCACACAGTGATATGCACAGCTAGCAGGTGTGTTCTGACAGTGGACACCACAGTCATGCTGTCCTGTGACCCACATACACTGCCCCAGTGGTATGGGATTCCCACACTTGCATACACATGGCTTGCCATATGTGATGGGGAGCCTGGACAGGTATACGGTATGTGCCCTTGGGAGGGCAGTCACATACCATCAGACAGGCACACTGATGAGAGGGGTATTCCCATTACTGGCACATGTGCACCGTGTGGAAGGGCCCCAGCCATGTGGCGGCAACTACTATGTGGTGCAGCCTGGTCACCTGTATACTCACCCCTTCAGTACCCTCCATTCCCCCAATGCAGCATTTGTGTGCTGGACTGTTGTGCTGTACCCCTATGGGGGTACTGGATATGTGTGCAGTATGTCTCTTCCATGGCATATGGAGTGGCCCAGGGTGGCCGTCTGCACTCTCTACCTCCTCATTGGCTTCAGTCATCAGGTGCACTATGATGCCTGTTGTTGCTGTGTCCATGTGCCCATCCCTGTTTTCCCAGAGTTAAGATTAGATTTTTCTGGACAGTAATTTGTGCCATGCAAAATGTGCAAAATTGCACAAACACACGTTGCGCAGCGCTAACGTGCTGAATATAGCATAGCACTTGTATTAATGTACACACCCCTTCTCTTTGCACGGTGCATATATTGTAATTTTGCCCTGCGCTAATGCAGTTTGCCCATGCTATTTTGTCTTTTGAGTATAGGGGACCTGCAAAACCGGCGCAAACCCAATGCAAATGATTTGTGCCCAGGGCAAAGTTTTGAACATCTAGCTAGTGTTCACTTCTAGTATTTTCTACATGTAAAAATAAAACAAGGTCTATCATGCCTATAAACTCTGTCAGGCAGGGCACATGCCCCCACAAACCATCATGCAAGTTGTGCTGTTTTGTACTGAGAAAGGATGTAAATCTGTGATTTAAGGTTCCTCAAAGATTGATTTTCAGTTGTGTCCCCCAGAGAAATTCTCTAGGTATTTTTGCAACTGTGTGACCTAATTTTGTGTCCAGCTCTGGCCACAAAGGCAGATTCTGTGCCTGATGTTCAGTCATAAAGCAGATTTTTCCATGCAATGTGGGCAGCAAAATAAAGTATGTAATATTGCTAAAACTGTCAAGATGGGGGGGTGCTGACTTTTGTGAGGGAGACTTACAGTATAGGCAACTATACATGGTATATAGAAACATAGAAACATAGAATTTGACGGCAGATAAGGACCGCTTGGCCCACCCAGTCTGCCCATTTTCCTACCTGATGGATAAGCTGCAGATTCTAGTTAATCAACAGCTTACTTCCTCCTGCCCCCACCTAGAATTGCCTTATGCCTGTCCCATGCATTCTTGAATTCTCCCACTGTTTCTGACTCCACAACCTCCTCAGGAAGGCTGTTCCATGCATCCACAACTCTCTCTCTCGTGAAAAAATACTTTCTAACATTACCTCTGAGCCATCCCCCCTCTATCTTCAAATTGTGCCCCCTTGTTCTTGCACATCTCTTCTTCTGAAAGATACTACCCTCTTGTACCTTGTTAATTCCCTTGAGATACTTGAAAGTTTCTATCATGTCCCCCTCTCCCTCCTTTCCTCAAGGGTATACATATTAAGCTGCTTTAGTCTCTCCTCGTATGTCTTCTGGTGCAGACCTTGCACCATTTTGGTTGCCCTCCTCTGAACAGCCTCCACTCTGTCTATGTCTTTGCGGAGATAGGGTCTCCAGAATTGCATGCAGTACTCCAGATGGGGTCTCACTAACTGTCTGTAGAGAGTGATAACAACTTCCTGTTTTCTACTGTTGTTGCCTCTCCCTATGCATCCCAATATCCCCCCAGCCCTCCTCACTGCCTTCTCACATTACTTGCCCACCTTTAGGTCATCTGATATAATTATTTCAGGTCTCTACTGATTACTAAGGACTACAGTATACCCCAGTAGTTAAAGCACCAGACTGAATCTGGAAATCCAGAAGATTTGGGTTTGAATCCCACAGTCACCACTGGCATACTGAGTGACTCTGAACAAGTCACTCAGCCTCTCGGTGCTCCTGGGTTGCACAGTACCTGGAAATGAGCCTTTGCTCACTGTGCCTTTTCTGGCCCAAAATGTTCTATAAAACAAATAAATGAAACTTTTGTATACTTACTTAGTAAGTCTTAAACGTTGCTGTGAGGATAAGTTATCCTCTCAAGAGTGGGAAAAAGGGCACACATGTGAATAAATATTTAACACTGATATACAACGAGACAAATGAGTAAATTCTGCATTAAAATTCAGAAAATTCATTTTGTCTTTCTCTTTCAGAAAGGAGATGGAGAAGAATGAATGCAATCTACTAGAAAGAAAAGAAGAGAAGAAAGATACAAAATGCAGATTTCTTCAACTCACGCTACAAAACAATTGTTTTAGAAAGCAGTTGTATCTGTATCACAGGTTTTCAAATCACACCTGGGAACAGTCCATGGGGCCTATTCACGAATGGCTGTAGTGGCTACGTGCCACATAAGTCAGGCGCATAGCCACCGTGCAGCCGTCCACACCCACTGTGCCCCCTCTGCAGCATTTCTGATAACGATGCACAACCCATACGCACCCAATCCCCAAGCCAATCATGGAGCTCCATGGGGGGCAGGCCAGAGAGCAGTGTTGGGGATGAGCCAGCACTCCGCACCATGCATGACCTCGCAGAGTGCTGTGCACGGGGGAGTCCAGCTCCACATCTGGGAGGCAGCCGTAAACCACCAGGGCTGGCAACGCACCCCCTGGGGAGACAGATTCCAGAGTGAGCGGGGACAGTGGGGATCATCGGTCCCCCAACAATGCAGCCTCTGCTGTCAGGGTACTTCTGGAGGCCAGGGTTGGCCAGGCAGGGTAAACACCCATATCAGCACCGTCGGCACTCGGCATGCTGTCCGGCAACATGGTGCCAGTAGCGCACAAGGGATCCACTGTCTGGGCAGCCGATTGGCTGGCCACCAGGGTCCATGCTCTGCAGCCGCTCGCATCCCGAGGACCTGTGTGCTGTGGGGGAGGGGGAGGTATGCAGCTGTGTAAGGGAGCTGGGTGGGGGCAAGTGTTCATGAATACATCACCCACATGGAAATCTCTCAGGTGCAGAGCTGCGCACCCTGATACCCATCTCTTTTGTGTGCATGTCAGTGAATAGGCCACTTTGTGAATAGCAAGCTCTGCCTGTGTCAGTACTTTTCAGACACTAAGGCAGGCATTAAGGAACATTTCATGTGGATAGCTAGCTGTACCCAAGTCTCTTTTTTTTTAAGACCACATCACAGAACAACTCATGTGGAAAGCCAGCTGTACCTGTGTCAATATTTTTTAGACCACACTAAGGAACAATTTATGTGAATAACTACAGTAGTTGTTCCTAAGTCTCTATTTTTTAAACCACATCACAGAACAATTCATGTGGAAAGCCAGTTGTACCTGTGTCAGTATTTTTTCAACCACACTACAGAACAGATGGATGATTGTGCTTATTTCTGATGTACGAAATGTTTAATTCTCTCTGAAATAAAAATAAAAAGAATAAAATTTAACACATGAGATATAAAACATAAACAAATCACCTATCATGTACTGATGTAACGTACATAGGTTGTTAAAAATACATTTTAGATAAGGTTTGAGTCTACAGTCATCAATAGTACTTGTTTATTGTTGAATGGCAGGAGATTTCACTTAGCAAGCAGCAATGTAGTTTTTAATGCTATAAATTATGACTGCATAATCAAAAAACAAAAATACAGTAAATATTAAATACTTAGAAAGTATAGAACACTTACAAGTTTTTCTGGAGTAAAACAGGTCCTGTGATTTTAAAGTGTGACTTGCTAAGAAATATATACTGTATATTATACTTATTTATTTTTACAAATATTAGAAAACACAGCATAATGTGTTTATTGGAAGACACATTCTACACATCATTTAACAAAAAACATACAAAATAACTTCAGATTCTCTTTAAGCTTGGTAACATGAACCTGAAAATTATGAACTGGTACAATTAAAATCATGGTACATTCAAAATTAGATTATACTGTAGCAGTAATTTCACTCCTCTGCAAATGCATTGGTTAAGAAATGTAATCAGTACTTGCTTACAGTCTGATCAGCTGCTTAGAAGTTAAGGCTCTATTAATAATTCTAATAAACATGAGATACTTAATTGGCAAGCAAGCTGTAGCCATGTTATGTACATAGTGCAAAACACAACATTCCTTTCTGTTCTCAGAATTCACTGCCACATGTAGAACAGCAGAATGTGCTGCTCTAGACATCTTGATGTGCATGGATATACAAAGCATGTGTATGAATCAGGATATTATTAATGTTAATACAGTGTGGTCCGGTGTCTGGTAACTGATCATCTTGCTCTCCTTACTTGGAGTAAGAGGATGGTGATGCTTGTGTCAGCAGGAGTACCCATATAAAAGGGGAAGGCAGACACAGGGTTCGTAGGTGATTCTCTAGGTAGGTAAGTACCATTTACATTACTTATCTGAAAAATGCATTTTAATTACTCTAGGGCTTTAATATCAACAAATAAACATTTGTCAGTCAGGTTATCGCTGAAGATAGAATATTGCTTTATTATGAAGGAGAGAAACCTGGGTTCACCTCCTGAACCTTATTCCAGGTACATGGTCAGTGAATTCCAGGGTACACTTAGACTCAACAGGAGAGGGACATGGCCATCCCAGCATTCAGCAGGACTGAGGAGTGGCATGGGACATCATGGGGGAATGATACAGTGTCCTGCCTCCCCCACCAGAAACCCAGCAGGGCAGTCAGCATAAGGATGGTAAGAGGAGGGCATAGAGAAAAAAAAGATGGTGATAGAAAACAACACAGAGTAATAGAGAAATACAGAAAAGAAGACCGGAGTGTATTTTTTAATTCATAGATCTTCAGACAGGTTTTTAACTTGGCAAATATCCCAACTCAGGAGATGTGAGGAAGTACTTCACAGAAATGATGGCCAATGCCTGGAACAACCTCCCAGTGGAGGAGGTGGGGGAAAAAACAGTAACGGGACTCAACAATGCATAGGCATGCAGTAACCTTAGTGGTAAGGAAAAGGGGGGGTAAAGCCAGAGATCAAGTAGGGTCTGAGGTATTAGAGTAGGTAAGGAAAATTAACAGACTAGGTGGGGCAAGTGGTCCTTGCCTGCCATCAAATTCTATTTTTCTCTGTATTTTGGCTGTTTTAGTTTTTTTAAAATTAGCATAGATTCCAAACTTTGGAATGGCACCTGTACCTGGAGACTTCCATGTCACATTATATTAAATCTCGGTCCCTAGCGAGCGGAGCTGAGTTTAGAAACTGCCTTATTTGTGTGTGAACAGCAAGTACCCTTACCAAAAATGGTCACATTTAGCTGTGTATGTGCTTGATTTGTGGTAAAACACAAAAATAACAAAAACAATTGGGGCAGGGCTTGGCTGTGCAAGTGGCTAGGTCTCCACTGCCAAGAGACTACACTGAAGGAGTCTGGGAGGTGTAGTCTCTGCTGATCTCAAGGGGGGCTACAGATTGGCACTCTCTATGTTCCCTATGTGTATTTTTTAATGTATAGCTCTGCAGACTTGTTTTCAGCTGAGCAGGCATCCTTTGGATGTTTTAGTTTTTTTAAATTAGCACAGACTCCAGACTTTGGAACGGCACCCAGGCCCAGTAACATCTGGGTCACATGATATTAAAGCTCAGCCCCTGGCAAGTGGAGCTGAGCTTAGAAACTGCCTTTTGTGTGTGTGAATGGCTAGTAGCCTTCCCCAGAATTCTCACATTTAGTTGTGCATTCTTGATTTGTGGTAAAATAGAAAAATAAAAAAAAAATCAAAGGAGAGTTGACTGTGAATGTGGGTGAGTCTCCGTCTCCAAGAGACCACACTGAAGGAGTCTAGGAGGTGTGGTCTTGACGATATGAAGGGTGGACTACTGATTGGCACTCTCTGTGTTCCCTGCATGTATTTTTTTATTTATCGTTCTTCAGACAGATTTTTAGCAGGCATCCCTTGGCTGTTCTAGTTTTTTTAATTAGCAGAGATTCCAGACTTTGGAATGGCACTCTGACCCATTAACTTCTGGGTCACATGATATTAAAGCTTGGCCCCTAGTAAGCACAATCAAGCTTAGAATCTGCCATTTGTGTGTGTGAATGGTTAGTACCCTTCCCCAAAATTCCCACATTTAACTGTGTGTGCTTCATTTGTGGTAAAATTCAAAAATAACAAAAAAAAAATCAAAAGGGGTTGGCTATGTATGTGGCTGGGTCTCCGTTGCCATGAGACCACACTGAATGAGTCTGGGAGATATAGTCTCTGCTGATATCAATGAGGGACTAAAGACTGGCACTCTCTATGTTCCATGCATATATTTTTTAATTTGTAGCTCTGCAGACAGGTTTTAAGCCTAGCAGGTGTCCTTTCATTATTTTAGATTTTTAAATTAGCACAGGTTCCAGACTTTGAATGGCACCTGGACCCGTAGCTTCTGGGTCACATGATATTAAAGCTCAGGCCCAAGCAAGTGGAGCTGAGCTTAGAAACTGCCGTGTGTGTGTGTATGTTTGTATGTGTGTAAATGCAGTACCATCCCCCAAATTCCAACATTTAGCTGTGTGTGCTCGATTTGTTGTAAAATACAACAAGCATTTGTCAATGCTGAATGTTTGATGCTTGTTAAACAATATTTTTGTTTTTAATGTTTTGTCCCCAACTTTTGAAGAGTCTTGTTTTAGGAATCACCTTATAGGAATGACATGTACCATTTATAGTATATTGGCTGAAATGCCATTTCTCACCAGAGGGTGAAAACACATCTCATGCAGAAATCTAAAATGACACATCACATTTATGAGGTAATGCAAAAAATTGCTCTGTTGAAAATTTAGGGTCAAAATATTGAAAATTACCAAAGTTATGAGCCTCGTGTCATAAACTCCAACATAGGTTCATAACTTTATTGTTTTTACATTTTGCCCCAAATTTCAACACATCTTTCTTATGACTCCACCTCCTAAACAAGTGCAGACAAAATCTTATCTTTAACTCCTGCCTAAAAGGTGATTTTGCATAGCAACTGTGAAATCACTTTTGGGATGTGAAAACAGGTTTTGAGCAGGATTTGAAAAATGACAGCTGTCACATTCATCAGGTGCTGAGAAGAAATAGCTAGGTTAAAAATTTGGAGTCAAAAGTTGAAAGATAAAGTTATGAGCCTGCATTCACAAACTTCAATGTAGGCTCATAACTGTTGTTTTTTTTAATATTTTTACAACATATTTTCAACATAGCCTTCTTATGACCCCACCTAATGAACAATAGTGGGGAAAATTTTCAACTGTTGCATGAAAGAGGATTTTGTGCAGCAACTATGAAATCACTTTTCAGGATGCAAAAACACATTTTGGCCAGGATTTGAAAAATGACAGCTGTCACATTCATGAGGTGCTATGAAGAAATGGCTATGTTGAAAATGTGGGGTCACAATATTGAAAATTGCCAAAGTTACAAGCCTGCTTTTGTAAATTCCAATATAGGCTCATAACTTTATTGTTTTTTAACATTTTGCCCCAAATTTTCAACATAGCCTTCTTATGACTCTACCTCATAAACAATAGTGGCAAGAAAGTTTCAACTGCTGCCTAAAAGGTGATTTCATGTAGTGACTGTGAAATCACCTTTCAGAATGCAATAACACATTTTGGCCAGGATTTGAAAAATGACAGCTGTCACATTCACGAGGTGCTGAGAAGAAATGGCTATGTTGAAAGTTTAGTGTCAAAATACTGACAATCACCCAAGTTACAAGCCTGCTTTCATAAATTTCAACATAGACTCACAATTTTTTTAAACTTTCTAGGCTCATAACTTTCTTGCTTTCTAACATTTTTGCCCCAAATTTTCAACATAGCCTTCTTATGACACCACCTGATAAACAATAAAGGAAACAATTGTCAACTCCTGCCCAAAAAGTGATTTCATGCAGCGACTGTGAAATCACCTTTCAGGATGTGGAAACTTATTTTTGGCCAGGATTTTGAAAATGACAGCTGTCACATATATTAGGTGCTGTGAGGAAATGGCTATTTTGAAAATTTGGGGGCAAGATATTGAAAATTATCAAAGTTACAAACCTGCAAAATTCAACATAGGCTCATAACTTTGTTGTTTCTTAGTATTTTTATGCCAAATTTTCAACATAGAATTCTTATGACCCTACCTCATGAACAGTGGTGGAGAACATTTTCAGCTCCTGCCTGAAAGTGACCGTGAAAAAACTTTGGGGACAGATTTACCTAACGTCACTTGCATTGTTCATGTGCAGGTGTCCCAAAAAAGGCATGTTGAAAAAGTGGGGGAAAAATATTGAAAAATGGCCAAGTTATGCTACTAACTTCAAATCTCCATTGAAATACATTGAACTGCACACCTGATTTCCTCAGTTCACAGTCCAGTTTGAAAAGTGAAGATGTGTCTGTGGTCCAGAGAGGATTATGACATTGGACCCCTGGTGGTTCAGTAAGGACTTGGGGAAGGTCTGGGGTGGGGGTACCAAGTGGGAGGATCAGGTGGGGGGTTATAACAGTGCAACAGACACCAATGAACAGTTTTCTTTTTTACAGCTTTCAACAAATAAAATATGAAGGACGATTTTCTCTATTACAGGCAGTGACACTGGTGGATTGGGCACCCACCAGTGTCACTGTTACATCTGGCAGCATCGGGCATGGTCTCCCTGGTGCTGTATTACTAAAAGGGGAAGGTTGGGGAGTGTCAGATGGCACAGGGTATTTGGCACCCCTGCCCTAATAATAATGTGGGTTGGACTGGGGGGGGGAGTTACAGGGGGGTGCTGTAACAGACATCAATGGATGTTTTCATTTTTACAGATTTTCAAAAATAAGAAGATAAAGAAATTATATGGGACAGACACTGGGGGATTATCCCCGTGTCACTGTTACATTTGGCAGCACTAGGGGTGGCTCCCCAGTGCTGCATAACTAAAATGGACAGAGTGGACGTAGCAGCTGGCATAGGGGATTAGGCACCCCTGTGTTGTCATTATAATAATGTGGGTTGGGCCAGGGATGGGCAGCTGCAACAGACATCGATGGATGGTTTAATTTTTTACAGGGCAACAGGCTCCTGCAGGGAAAAGCCACTCAGTTGTTTGCTGACAGGCTTCACGTAAATCAAAGGACTGAAGCCATCTTTGATTGGAGCAGCTTGGTCCTTTGAAGTACATAATGTTTCCACCCACCAAACAGTGAGTGGTGTCACAAACCGCACTGATGGTCATTGGTGTAGACTGTCAAGCCCTTGCTATTTTGAACTGCAATGGGCTCAGCAGTGTCACACCTCTGAATCCCAGTCATGATGAAATGTTTGGTGCACAAGCATGCATCAAAACATAAAAATAACATAAATAATCAATGGGGATTGGCTGTGTATGTAGCTGGGTCTCTGTTGCCAAGAGACTGCACTGAAGGAGTCTGAGAGGTGTAGTCTCTGTTGATATGAAGAGGGCAACAGATTGGCTCTCGCTGTGTTCTCTGCATGTATTTTAATTTATAGCTCTGCAGACATGTTTTTAACCTAGCAGGCATCCCTTGGCTGTTTTAGTTTAGCACAGATACCAGACTTTGGAATAGCACTTGGACCCGTAACTTCAGGTCATGATGATTAAAGCTTGGCCACTAGTGAGCGGAGATGAGCTATGTACAGAGTTGACATGCACAGAAGCAAGTGTGCATTTTGCTGATGATCAGCCAGAATAGACAGGACTGTGGGGCAAGGAATCTAAGTTTTCTGCAGTCATTGGCATAGTGGGTCAGTGTTTTAACTCCTATTGACTAGGACTCCATTATAGTGCCCCAGCTCCCACAGGCCGTGGCTGATACACACGTGTATGTATTAGTTTAAAAAAAACCTTTTAAATCCTAAAAAAAAGTTAAATGTCTGTGTCCTGTCTGTCAAACCAGGAAGTACACATTGGAGTTCCAGTGCATTGTGGGATTGTGGAGGGATGGCTGTAGTCCTCAACACCAAGCAAAGCTTCCAAAAGCCAAGAGTAGAAGTGGCAAGGGTTGTGAGCAGCCTCCAATGTGGGTACCAATCTCAAACTACTGTTAGGTGGCTGCTGTGAAACACAAAATACTGTTTTAAGGCATTTGATAGCATTCGCCAGACTGGAGGCCTTGATTCACGGAACATCCGGTTTTCCAGCTATTTAAACACACTCCATCAGGAACAGATCCTTCTGAGTATAGTGGGTTACTCATACTGCCTCCTTGGCTGCTGCTTGTCTGTTTAAACCACGTGTGTGTGTGTGTGTGTGTGTGTGCGTCGTGTGCATGTGTTTTAAAACCTTTAAAATCCTTTAAAAAAAGTAGTGCCTGTGTCTTGTCTGTCACACTAGGAAGTACACATTGAGGGCAGTGCACTGTGGGATTATGGAGGACAGCTGAAGTGCTCTACACCAAACAGACCTTAGAAAAGCCAGGTGAAGAGGCAACAAGGGTATGCAGCTGTCTCAAGGCGGGTACCAGGCTCAAGCAACAGTTAGTCATTGCTTGAAACATAAACATTGTTTTATGGCACTTAACAGTGTTCTATATTAACATTACTAACATATTTCTGCATTAAACATTAGTCTGTTTTGTCTTCCTATTGTCACTTACCCTTGGACACCAAACGGGACCTAGAAACTGGACTTCTAACCCTTGTTACCGGGGAAATAGGGATTGCATGTGCAGTATGCAACCAATTCAGTCTACCCACTAATTCTAATTTTGAGGTACTCACTTGTACTCATTGCAGAGAGATACAGCAACTCAAAGTAGAATTCCTGAACTCGAAATGGAACTTGATAAAGTTTCCAGTAATATTTTATTACATAAGTATGCCACAACTGTGGAAGAAAGGACAATTATAATGATAACACTCCTAAATCCTATAATCACCACACAAAAAAAAGAGACAGGGAAGAAGAAGAAGAAGAAGAAGAAGAAGAAGAAGAAGAAGAAGGGGGAAAAAGATGCATGGGCATTTGTAGGAAAAAACATTGACTAAAAAAAGGGGAGGGAGCAATGAATTTTGAACTTACTACAGCTAATCAGTTTAAGCTATTGTTACAACTGCAAACTGTAACATCAACAGATGTTTCTGGTGAAACTCAGCACAACCCTAGGTGACAACACACAACAGGAAGTTTCAGCTCCCCGACAGTGCTATATATTAGGGGACTGTATCCTTAAATCCACTGGCAAATACGTTTGAAATCTGGATAAATTAAATCGAACACGTAGTAGTTTCCTAGGTGCAAAAATTACTTATATCACAAATATGTCCCATGACATTTTGAAAGACACAGGCAAGAACCCTGTAGTGGTTATTCATGTTTGAACAAACAATATTGGTTACTCTGATACTGAAGAGATTAAGAATTACTTTATTTTCATCAGTAACACTCTAGAGCAAAAGGGCTGTGAGATTTGTTTCTTTGAACTATTGCCTAAAGCAGTGAATGGATGGTTATAAAAATAGACATTAAACAAGGGAATAACATGTACGACACATGAGGAGATATTCAAAAATAATAACATTCTTTATAGCTGGGATGGTCTGCACCTGAGTAAAAGGGGAAGTGCATTACTGGGTAAACAAAAGGAAAAACACATTACTGAGTCTGTAAACTGAACTCAGAGGGGACTCAGGAAACATGTCTGAACAAGACTGACTGACCAAAGCATAGTAAATAGGGGATATAAAATGACCTTACTCAAAACAAGCAATTTATCTTCATGAGTGAGGGATCAGGACCATAACTCATGAGTGGCAGAGCCATGAGTGAAATATGACAGTCCTGCTCCCTGACAAATGGAGATAAGTTGTATATTTTGAATAAATCCATTGTATATTCAATTTATACAACATAAGTTTGTAAGTTATACCATTTAAATTCAATATTTGTGCAGAGTTAACTGTTGTTCTTTGAATTCAGCAGCTAGCTTCAGAGTAGGACAAGACTACTGTGATGTCATCAGCATAGTGAATGTTGCTCTCTGAATGGACCTTAGGTTAAGGATAGTCATTGTGACATATCTAACCTCCAGATAAATGTTTATCTGGATGTAAGACAGTGAGATAAATATGGGATATGACATGGGTAAGAGTGCAATAGCAGAAATATCTACAGAAGCTGACACTGAGCTCTTGATACCCCATGAGTGTCGAAGCCTAGGGGGTCGAGATCAATAACTTATATCCAGAAGTCTATCCTAACTGTCTCATTCCAGGGATATGATCTCTTTGGTGCAGCTAGGCGGGAGATCCTCCATAACCTGTGGACCTCAGGGATCCTTAAGACCCAGAGTTAGGGGCAAGGCACCAAGGCAAATGCAGAGCAGTGACAGCCTTACAAACCCCTCCTTTTCTACCACAGGTGCCTCTCCAGAGCCCCAGAGGTGGAGCTGTGGCTGCGGCCACTGGAACTGCTTCCACAGGCTTCCTTTTTGGACCCCACTCTCCCACCCAAAACTAGGAGGTGATAGCAGTGTAGAGTAGATGCTTGGGACCTATTGCTCACAGAACAGTGACATGCCCATGATCTTCTGGAGTGGCCTCAAGACCTTCCCTTCTTGTCACCTTATCCACAGGGACTTGAGGCAATTTTGGACCTGAGATATCTGTATTTCTACATTCAGTACAAGAAGCTCAGAATGGTCCCTCTACAAGGCCTGCTGCCACATCCAAAACAAGTGATCTGGATATGCACCCGGACATGCAGGATGCTTACCTGCTCATTGAGACTTCCCCTTTACAAGAAGTACCTCAGGTTCCTGTTACAGAAGGATCCTTATCAGTTCAGAGTAGTGCCCTTTGGCTTGTCATCTGTGCTATGGGTATTTGCCAAATGCTTGGTAGCTGTGGCAGCAGCTCTCAGGAGGGGGGGAATGCATGCCTCCCCATATCTAGTCAACAGGGTGCTCAAGGCTCAGTCCATGGAGCAACTGTTTCAGATCCTAGTCCATACCAGGCAGCTGAACAATGCCCTAGGGATCTCTGTTGATATCCTCAGGTCCATCCCTACCCCTCGTCTGTACCTGATGTAAATGTGGTGATCCTATACAGAGCCCAAAACTTAGCCTTCCTGCCCCAGGATAGGGCAGTATGCATCTTAGCTCAGGCCGTGATGGTTCTTTGCAGCAGATATGCCACTGCCAGAATATTTCTGAGACTGCTGGGCCTGATGCCAGCAGCCATTGTCCCATTACCCATGGCAATGTTGCCCACGTGTACCCCCAATGGACCTTGAGGGTCCCATGGAAGTGGTGACCTGACAAACTGGAACAGCAGATTCTAGTAATGTACTCCATTTGCAGGGTGCTGCAGTGGGGATGGACTCTGCCAACTTGCAGAATGGGTTGCCTTTCCTCATTCCCTCCCCTCAAAAGATTCCCACCACAGATGTTTTGGACCAGGCTGGCGGGCACATGTGGGCCCTATTCAGACTCAGGGAACATGAACCAAAGTGGACATTTCCCTTCATGTGAATATTCTACAGATGAGTTATTCTAGATGCTCTGCACCTCCCACCCTGCCGCCCCCGCCCTCCCCCACTACTTAGCCCCATATGTCTGTCCCATGCCCTCTTGAATCCCTCCGCCAATTCAGCTCCTACCACCTCTTCATATAGTCTATTCCAGGGCTCCACCAACCTCTCTGTGAAGAATCGCCCTCTCACATTGCCTCTGTATCTTCTTCCCTGAAGTCTGAGGTAATGTCCTCTAGTTCTGACCCCTTCCTTATTCTTAAGTTAACACCCTTCCCTTGCCTTGTTTAGCCCCTTCACATATTTAAAAGTTTCAATCATGTCTCCCCTTTCCCTTCTAGTTTCCAGTGTGCGTACAGATCCAGCTCCTTACAGCTCTGCTCGATATGTCTTCCCTTGCATATCTTGCACTATCTTGGTAGATGTTCTGAACCTCTCCATCTCATTTATGTCCTTGCGGAGGTGTGTTTTCCAAACTGGGCCCCGTGCTTCAGATGTGGCCTCACCATGGCTTTGTAGAGGGGCATTATCATCTCCTTCCATTAGTAATGCCCCTGCTGATGCATGCCAACATTCCATTGGTCTTTCCCATTGCCCTGCTACATTGGTTTCCCACCTTAAGATTGGATGAGACTATGATCCTCAAATCCCTCTCCTGTTCTGTTACTTTGATTGCCACCCCTCCTAGGGTGTATCCTGCTCATGTGTTTCTTCTCCCCATGTGCATCAAAGTGCACTTTTTGGCATTAAATTTTGCCAAATCTTTTGACCACCCATGAGCATTTTCAGGTCCTGCCTCATGTCCTCCACCCCCGTGGGGTGTCCACCCTATTGCATATTTTGTATCATCATCAAATAGGCACACCCACTCCCTTAGACCCTCCGCTGTATCACTGATGTAATGTTAACAAGGAGAGGTCCCTGAGCTGACCCCTGGGGCACTCCACTCTTCAAACCCCCATCATGGAGTACACCCGTTTAGCACCACCATCTGGCTTCTTCCCCCCAACCAGGCCTTCACATACCTTGTTATTTTCCCACCGACCCCCAGACTTTCCAGCTTGCTCACCAGCCTTCTGTGGGGGATAGTGTGAAAGGCCTTACTTAATCCAGATAGGCCACATCCACTGCTCCTCCCTGATCGGCCACCTGAGTCACCCAATCAAAGAACTCATCAGGTTCATCTGGCATGACTTTCCCTTCATGAAGCCATGCTGTCTGCTATCCTGAAAGCCACTCTCCACTAGGTAATCCACCACCATCTCCTTGATTAGTGCCTCCATTACCTTCCCCACCACTGAGGTGAGGCTGACTGGATGATAGTTCTCTGTCACCTCCATACTTCCTCCCTTATGCAAAGGCCACCCTCTTCCAGTCCTTCGGCTCCCTCCCTGTATCCAAGGACAAGTTGAATAGCTTTGTCAATGGGGTGGCCAACTCCTCCTTCAATTCTCTGATCACCCTAGGGTTTAACCCACCCGGCCCCATTGTTTTGTCCACCCTTAATCTTTCTAGTTCTTCCCTAACCCTATCCACAATGAATGGACTCTGATCCACACATTTGCCCTCCCTTACTTTTGCCTGTAGCTCATGTCCCCTACTATCTTCCTCCTCCATAAATATCAAGCAAAAGTACTTATTCAACACCTCTGATTTTTCACAATCCCCTTCCAATTGTATTCCTCCCTTCCTCCCAGATGGACTTCCTCAGTGTTGCACTACACAGTAAGCAAGGGGGTACTCATTCTTACCCCCTGTGTAGGAAGGTTATGAAAGTTTGATACTGAGCTCTGGAACACAGTCTAGAACTGTTGGCTGTCTATGTTCTAGGCAGCTAAAATGTCCCAGCAGACAGGCTAAACAGGTCGCAGCCCAGCAGGGATGAGTACAGGCAGTTACTCTCAGTGGTAGAAGACCTTTTCAACAGGTGGGGTAGTCCAGAGATGGACCTTTTTGCATCCTCACTCAAATTGAAACTGCTACACATCCCCTCACTCGATCCTGGGCATGCAGTTCTTCTGGCTAGACACGTCACCCCTCTCTTGGAATGGGCGACTTCATTACACCTTTCCTCTGAGTCAAAGGGTACTGATCAAGCTCCAAATGGAGGGAGCCACTCTAACTCTTGTGACTCCCTTCTGGTCTCACCAGATACAGTTTACATCACATTACCCCACCCAGGCCTCCTTTAAGTACTCTATTGCTCCACCTCTCTCGGTGATCTTGCATCCATTTGCCATTTTCTGCACCTCTGGCCTTCCTCTCACCCTTGCGTTAAATAAACCGGGACTTCTCTCACACCACTCTCATCTACTGCACACTTCTCATCTCCTACTATAGGCTTCTAGATACCTCCTAGAAATGAATGCCTGCATGCTGCTCCTTATTATGGTCTCCATACCCACACTGCTACTGGTGACTGATGCCTGCACATCTATCTTAGCCTTGGAACTGTGCAAACTAAACCCCTCCCCAACACCATTCACTTTTTACACCCCTTGCTCATTGCTAATGGTCATGAAAATACTCTCACAAGCACAACCTTCCTGGCACTACTATCTAACTACGAATGCCGACAGCTCGGCCTGTTTGTGCACTCCCTCGCCCTTCAATCCCCCTATTGGCTCTCCTATCTGCCCTCTACTTACACTGATTCTTCTCTCTGGTGATGTAGAGAGTAACCCTGGCCCCACAAACACCCGCATTGACCACACAGACATCGCCTGGTCAGGACATCATGGACTAAAAGTTGCCCACATGAATATCTGCAGCCTCCCATCGAAGTTCCATGAAATTGAGGCATGGGTATCCCTCCACAAGCCACAGGCACTGGGTCTCAGAGAGACCAGGCTGAAACCCCACCACACTAACTCCTTGTTTAATCTAGATGGCTATTCAGTCTTACGACTGGACAGACAAGGACAAAAGAAGGAAGGGGGCATGGCATTGCATGTGCAGGATCTCCTTCCTGCCAATATCGTCAGCTGCTCCTCTGCCACCTCTCAGAGTGAGCGGATTCTCATGGAGGTAATTCTAGGTGCTTCCAAGAAACTTTACGTGGGTTGCTGTTACAACCCCCCTTCAGGAGGTATCCCAGGCCTCTCTAATTTCCTAAATGGTATAAGGAGTGTGACACCCCAAAGACACACAATAATGTTTGGGGATTTCAATCTCAACTGGCTGGATGACATATCACTGGACTACTCTAGTGCACTGAAAGAACACAACCTAGAGCAAATTATCTCCTCCCCCACCAGACATAACACTCCCACACAAAATCACTCCCTTATCAACTAGGTCATCACTAACTGGGTCGACTCAGTCCTCCAAGTAGGTACTATGTCTGACTCCATAAGTGACCACACCCCTACCTATGCTATTCTGTCCACTGACTCTGTCCGCCCACCTCACAGACTCCTGTCCTTCAGAAACTTTAGCTTCCCAGACCCTAGCCATGTCCTCAGTGAAGTTAGGGCAATTGACTGGTCAACTTTCTACAGCCTCAACAGCATATCTAATGTGGTCACTTACCTTACATCCAAACTTTCCCACCTGCAGAATGTCCATTTCCCAGTCACCACCAGAAGGGTAAGAGGGGGTTGTACCCGCTGGCTATCCAATGAATTGCTGACACTTATGAAAGCCTGGGACAACAAATGGAAAGCCTACAAGGCTGCGCCACCTACCCAACTCTGGAATGCCTACAGACAGCTACGCAATATGTGCAAACAGACTGCTAGGTCACTCAAGTGTAAATTCTACATTAATCAAAAGAAAGAAAACTTTGGCAAACCGCACAATTTCTGGGCCTCCACTGGGTCTATCCTTAACCCAAAGTTCAGGAGCCAACTAATGCAGCTGTCATCCCCCTCTGGTCCTATTTCAGACCCCACTGAGATTGCTAACATCTTCAACACAAAGTACACAGATTTATCCCACTATCTAAGCATGCTCCCACCTCAGGCACCCTCTGCCCTGAACAACCCACCTCCCACCCTCCTCCGATATTACCCTGCCACCTCCATTCCACTTCAGAGTCATCGGGCATAGAGACACTATTAAGCTCCTAAAGTCTCTCCCTGCCAAAGGCAGTCCTGGCAGTGATGGGCTATACCCTGCTTTCCTTAAACTCATTGGCCCCGCATTGATTAAACCCCTCACCTTCCTCTTCAACCTTCCCCTTACTTCTTCTATGGTTCCTGACTCTTGGAAACATGCAAATGTAGTTCCTGTCTTCAAAAATAGTGACCCTCAAACCCTTGATAATTACAGGCCCATCTCCCTACTCCCTCACCTGAGCAAACTGCTTGAAAATGTTCTGCACCTCCAGTTCTCAGAGCATCTTGAACAGTATAACCTCTTGTGTCCTCTCCAGCATGGTTTCCACAAGCCCCACAGTACCTCCTCTGCTTTAGCCCTTTTCTCTGATCACATGCTGCGAAATATGAACCAAGGCAAAGCCACAGGATCTGTCTTCACAGATCTATCAAAGGCTTTTGACCTTGCTGACCGCCACCTCCTCCACTCTACCCTGCCTTTCTTTGGCTGTTCCAGAGAAACTGTAGCCTGGTTCCGCAGCTATCTAACCAATCGGTCTCAGTCCATCATCATCAACAAAGCCTCCTCTGCTGCCCTCCCCATTCACACTGGAGTCCCCAAGGTTCTATACTTGGGTCCCTACTCTTCTCCGTATTCATTAATGCACTCCCAAGGGAATGCCTCAGCTGCCAAGTGCTCCTCTATGCTGATGATCTGGTTCTCTACCATATCACAAAATCCGTCAAGCCCATCTCCTCCATCCTTACATGCAACTATGGCTCTCCTCATAAATGGTTCCTATCCAACAGGCTTCTAGTCAACGAAAAGAAGACTAAGTCCATGCTTTTTGGTTCAAAACCTTTCCTCACCAAAGCCGACAAAGCCAACTCCTCCCTCCTAGTAAGCACCCCAGCAGGACCCCCTCTTGAAAATGTCCCATCTTTTAAATACTTAGGTGTCACTCCTGACCCCTCCCTCTCTTTCAATGAGCATATTAACAACACTGTGCAGAAAATCCACCAGAAACTTGGTGCTGCCTACAGACTTAAACACTTCCTATCGACTGAAGCATTACTTGACATTGTCCAGGGCAACCTTCTGCCTCCTCTTGACTACTGCTCCCCCATCTACTCCCTCGTATCTCCCACCTTAAAGTCAAAACTAAACACTACTATCTCTGTCTGTCATTTCATTCTTCAAGCTCCCCACCAGACCCACCACTGCACTCTTTACCAATCCCTGGGCCTCCCAATACAAGGTTGCTTTGACTATGCCACGGGCTGCCTAGTGGATAATGCGCTAAATTAGAGATACTTATCCCCCTAATCTCTCCTCCTGACAGACAAAGTAGCTCCTATAACACTCAGTGCATCCTCAACCCTCCCCACCGAGGCCAACCGCATCTCCATGGCAATGGGAAGCAGCGCTTTCTCCATCACTGCACCTTCCCTATGGAACAAGATGCCACAGTCCGTCCACTCATCCCCTTCACAACTGACATTCAAACAGGAAATGAAACACTGGCTCCTGGATGGTGCGGACTGCCGCTGTACCCAGTAATTAATACTTTGGCACTCTAATGCCTATGTCTCCATCCCATTGTCTCCAGCCCTCATCTATTTCCCCTCTCATCTCTGTGTCTCTCTAATCTCACCTAAACCTGTTGTGAGTTTCTGACTATATAAACCCACACAGCTCTACTGCTGGCCCTTCTAACTGGTCTCATATCATACTTCTATAGCCACATATGTTCTTCTGCACCTTGTAATCTCCAGTATCTCATGTTTCCTATTGCTACATATGGCCCTATTTCACACTGCATGTGTCTGGCCATTGCCTATCCTATGTCCATTGCACTATTGCTTTATTTTTTCCACACCACCTCATGCCTGAGGTGTGAATTTACTGTATGGATTGTATCTACCTGTATGTGCTGCTGTGTTCTCTGTATTACCTGCCACACTGTGGCCTGGGTCATGACTGAAAATGGTCCTCTGGATCAGTGCACTTACCCGGTAAACAAAGACATAAATAAAATAAGTAAATAAACTATTAGCAGTAGAACCTCTGGTAACCTTGCCTCTGTGCAATGGCCTGCTGTCACAGGAGCAGAGCTTCCTGGTCCAAACTGATCGCAAGTCACTCGATCTCCATGCATGGCTCATGAGGACATAGCCATTGTGAGATTTGGGGTATTCCCCAAAGCTGATGATGTCCTGGTGGTTGCCTGGTAACCCTCAACCAGGACTCAAAGAAATACAAAATCACACATACCCCATAATGCAAAGCATCATGGACTCATAAGCAAATTACCACAGAATATTATGCTGTGGTGATTTGCATATACTGGCTGTGGTGATTTGCATATACCAGCTGTCCTCAACCAGGACTGCCTATTCTGTGAATTGGAAGTGCTTTGCTCTGTGGGCCACTTCCCACCACCTGGATCCCTTCACTTGTGCAGTGATTCAGGTTTTGGAGTACTTGTCCTTTTCAGATGCTGACTGTAATACTCTTCTCTTAAGATGCACTTGTCTGTTATAACAACTTTCCAGGTACCCATCGATGGTCATACAGTGGCTGAGCTGGATGTGGCCCACACATTTTTGTGAGCATTCTGCATTTGAGGCCTTCCCATCTACAGTCCAGTCCACAGCTTGGGACTTGAATTTTGTTTCAGTGATGTTTACTTTCACTCCTTTTGAGCTGACTGCAACTTTCAAGCTATGCTTCTGTCATGGGGAGCTATCATTATTTGCCATTACTTCTGCTCAATGGATTTTAGCACTGCAGGCTCTAATTGGTGAGCCTCCTTATTTGATTTTCCATGATGATAGAATGTCCTTGAATATGAACCCTACATTTCTACCAAAGGTGGTGTTTGAGTTTACCTTAAATCATACCATCCACCTGCCAGTGTATTATTCTAAGCATACCACTCCAGGGGAAGCATTGTTCCATACTTTAGATGTACATAGAATACTCAGGTACTATACACACCGTATGTAGGACTGCAGAAGGTCCTCACAGTTGTTTGTTTCTTTTGCTCCTGGGAAAGAGGCCTTCCAAGTTTACAAATAGCATTTGTCCACATGGTTGGCCAACTGTATTACTTCTTGTTACGGGACGTATGGTAAGGAACTTCTGGGGGTTGCCCGTGGCCCTTCCATCAGATGCAGGGACACTTCTGTTGCCTATTTCAGGAAGGTATCAGAGTTAGAAGTATGTTATTTCTATAGCTTTGAGTACTGTACACACTTTCACAAAGCACTACAGTATGGACATTGCATTGTGGAAAAGGGCAGGCTTTGACCTAGCTGTGCTTTGTGGCCTTCTGTCTTAGGCCTCTGCCCTCCTGCCAGCTGGATTGTTTCATTCTCTGTACTGCATGGAAACTTGTCCTAAAGGTGTGACTTGATGAAAGAGATAACCCTGAAGAAGACTGAACAGTTATGTAAGACCTTACCATAACAGTAAATCTTTGAGGGAATCTCTTTCATCAGGTCATGCCAACCCACCCTCTGTCCTCCTTTGGCTCAGATCTTCTTCTCTCCTATCTCTTTCTCCAGGTTGGCGAGCCTGTTGTTCCAGTCTCTCCAAATAGCAGGGCACCTCATCTCTTTCTTTAGTTCTATAGAGGTGGCTTTCACCTGGTTCTTTCTCTGGGAGATGTAGAGCCTTTTCTAACTATAATGGCTTTTGCCTGGCTCTTTCTCCAGGATGGTCTACTGGCTGTCCCTAGCTGAGATCTGTTTTCAGCATTATTAGTCCTCTTGTGGCTTCCTAGAGAGTGGCTCTCTATGTCCGTTCCCTCTTGGGACCCGAGAGCTATAGCAGACTTACCTATTCACCCTACTGGATTTTCAGCTCTACTCTACTCTATCTTGCCTGATAGGCAGAAGCATTTTCTCTCTCTCTCTCCCTCTCTCTCTCTCTCTCTCCTCTCTCTCTCTCTCTCTCTCTCTCTCTCTCTCTCTCTCTCTCACCTTTCTAGTTCCCCATAGGGATATCCTCTGGGCATCGTGTTCTGTGGGGTACTATGGTGGTATGGGGTAGGGCACGCTTATATAAGGAGGACGACATCAGATATTGCCATGTGTGGCCCATAGTGAACTGCTATGAAAGATTCCAAGTGGTCCTAGAGCCTGACTACTCATAGTCCTAAAGGCGTGACCTAATGAAAGTGATTCCCTCAAAGATCTACTGTTACCGTAATTTCTTACATAACTGTTCTTATGGAACCTACCGGGAACTAACACTCTTGATTTAATTGTTACCAGTCTACATGCAGAGCTCTGTAACATACAGTACCAGTGCAAGGGAATCTTGGTAATAGTAACCATAACATGTTATTCTTCAGCTTGGCAGCATGCCCTAACATGGATACTCGTAATGTCTCTTTACAAAACTATGCTACAGCTCAGTATAAGTTCATTAGGAAAAATCTGGAGTCCTTTAAATGGACAGAATGAATGAGGGAGGGATTTATCAGTGGAATATTGTTGGGATCTCATAAAAAATAAACTAAAGGAGCTAGAAGACAAATATGTCCCATTAAAGAAAAAAATACAATAATATTAGAAACAATCTCTATATGGCTAACCATCAAAATTATGAGACAAATAAAAACAAGCATTTGTCAATGCCAAATGTTTGTTTGCTGGTTTTCACATTGTTAGTGTGAATGAGTATGGAGTTATGTAGGTGTAAGTATATCTGTGGCCCAATCAGAATTAATGACAGTTTGTCCTGCATTTCTGTCTCCTCTTAAAAGTATAATATTTTACAACATCTTGCAAAATATAGTCTGACAGGGAGCAGACAACTGCTTAATTACAGGAAATGCAACTACTTGCAAACTGGACTGTGTGCAGTGCAGCACCATTGTTAATGGAGATTTGCTGTAATTGCATCCTATCCCCGGGTTGGGGAAAGGAGAAGGGGCTCAGGAAATGCAAATATCACAGGTAGAGCACAGAAAAGAAGCAGAACAATGACATTTTCTCCAGCACCCATAAGTCAGTCTGCTTTATGATAAGCTTGGTTTCTGACTGAAATAATATGTCACACTAAGTATCAAAAATTGCAAGAAGTTGATAAGTAGGTGACAATGTTGCACATTGTCTCTGTAAGGAACAGATAAAAGGTAGACAGATTGAGTAGCAACAAAGTTGCAACTCCTGGTAACAGTGCAGCACAATCTTTATGTAACAATAGAGGAAAGCCACAGGGAGCCGAATTCACAAAAGGCAACTCAGGATGCAAGGCAACTTGCGATGGAAAATATGGTGCAAGTAGCACTTGCGTTCTGAGTTGCATCATGGTGGGATTCACAAAGGCAGCCAGCGACATGCTGCAGGCTGCCTGCGCCCAACTACACATTTGCACCCTATTCAGGTAGGGTGGCTGCTAAGTCCTCAAACTGGGATTCAGAGACAACCACCAGTGAACATCTGTCAAAGAACATTTACATTAGCTAAAAGCTGGCATAAGTGGTCTTTGCTGTTCACTGGATGTTGCCACTGTGCAGCCAGTGCTGCACAACTGCAGGGCCACCATGGCTCCTCCAGCTCCATTCCCACAGTGTACAGCACTGCCTCCCCATGCCCACAGTCCCCACAATAGCCAGCATCTTGCCCAGTGTAGGCTATTGCCTGCCCTCATCCCAATACTACCAAGTGTACAGCCCTCTGGGCTGCCTGAACACCACCCTCCCCAGCCCTGATGCCCACTTCCCACACCCCACACTCACATCCCAGCCTCACAGGTACCATTCACACTGGGCACCACATATACCCCATACAACCCAGGTGGTCCAGTGGCCCCACCCCCACCCGACAGTGCAAGCCCCCCACTCCACCAATACCCTACCAGTGACTGGCACAGCCCTCACTCACCACCACAGCCAGCCACTGACTCAGCTGTACCAGGAGCCCATACTGTACATTTACACACTCAGTGACTGACAGCTGCTGTCATTCACTGATTGCGTATATGTACAATATGTGCTCCTGGTACAGCTCAGTCGGCAGCTACCCATGGTGGTGAGCAGAGGGCTGTGGAAGTCTTCGGTGGGGTATTGGGTGGAGTGGGGGGCCTTGCACCGTTGGGTGGGGGAAGGGGGACACTAGACTACCAGGGAGTTCTGGAAGTGGATGGGGGGACTATTCAAATTAAGGGGAATTAGAACAGGAGTCCACACCTGACAGGGATTGGGGCAGGCATGGGGGATCACCACAACTCCATTCTGTGGGCGCATCTAACGCCCACCCCATTCCATGGCTTGTGACATACATGGGGGCTGCACCTTACCATGCACAGATGCTGCAAGCCACAGGATGCAGGCTCCTGGACCCTGTTAGTTTCTGCATTGGGCGCAGGGTCCAGGGTGCAGGGGCTTGCCGCAAGTTGCCATTGTCGCAGCTCAGGCAAATGTTTGTGAATCCGGCCTGGTTTTTTTTTGTACCAACTGTGATGTGCTACAGTTTCACTGCAAAAAGCTATCATGGATTCCTGTTGTGTTTTCAGATTTCTTTTTCTTTCTTGTGTTACATTCAGATTAATAAAACAAACAAGTAAAGCAAGTGCGCATGTTTTATTATTTATCAAAAAAATCACTATTGAAACTCTTACTGATTTATCAAATAGTCTGCTGTGCTAAAGCATTAGTCTGGCTATGTGTGTAAATGGTGAAGGACAGGCCGAAATACATTGAAACACATTGTATGGTGCCTATCTTAACTTACATGACCTGGACACAGTGCAACAAACTACAGTTCTGACTGTGTAGCCTCACATCTGTGAGCATTCACTACTATGATGTATTCAAGTTGTGATGGGTATGGTGGATGGGGGGGTTGAGGGTAAGGAATGGGGTGTGCAGAGTGGCCTCCCACAATCTCCCACTTGTATACACACTTGTTTTGGTAATTGATAAAGCCCTCCGACTGCTATGTTTATTTCTCTTTTGCACAATACCACTGCCTGTCCTAATGTTGTAACCTGATGTGGAACCTTTGTAAAAGAGCCCCTGGCTCAAAGGTGTATCGGAGTCCCTTAAATAAATAAATAAAGTATACTGTATGACTGTGAGCAAGCCACAAGGAACAAGGAGGTGCTATCTCTCTGAGTGGGTGGTGGATCCCTGGAATACATTGCTGAGGGAGATGGTGGCTGCTACTACTGTGGAGGGGTGCAAGAAAGGCTGAGAGAAGTATAGTGGGAAGGTGCATCCTAGAGCATCACTGGGAAATGGGGACCTTGTAGGAAGAGAGGGCGGCTACCAGTGGTGCCCTGGGAAGGCACTGACCATCGAACAGACTCAGTAGACCATAGGGCCTAATCTGTTGGGTTTGTAGTATGTTAATAAGTCACTTAACTTGCCCAGTGCTCTCAGGTTGCCCATGAAAACAGGCAGCAATGACTAGTGGGCCTTACCTGGTTAACAGAGAATTACGTAAATAAAGACAGAATGTTTAGAAGTCATAAATGATCAGGAAATGACTTTTGTGCCAAGGACAATTGCAGAGTAGTTTGAAAGGAAACCAACTTGCACTGGAGTTCAGCTTCCATGTGGGACTGTGCTCTACACATGGGCACTGCACTGTTGCCACAGTGCTGTGTAAGTGTAAACACTGTTCACAGTAATTGCATTTTGACTCCCCTCCCCCAAGAAAACTGTCCACGCAGATGGGGAAAGTGTACTCGTTACTTATTAACTACACCATACAAGTTGCACACTAGTGAGAATTTAATTTTGTTTTCCATGCCTCAGTGTGTGTGTGAGTGTGTGTGTGTGTGTGTGTGTGTGTGTGTGTGTACAATGGCCTAGGGACTGCTGGTAAAATAACTAGTATAATTGTGTTATCTAGATTAAGAGGGGAGAGAGAGAGAGAGAGAGAGAGAGAGAGAGAGAGAGAGAGAGAGAGAGAGAGAGAGAGAGAGAGAGAGACTACAGGGGGTTGAAGTCAAATTACATACACACCGACAACTTGAATCAAACTTTGCTATCTTTTCCAAACCTCGATGTGTATAGGTATCAAGTACAGAGCAATGGCAGGCTACCACCTATCCCCCCCAAAAAAAAAGAAAGATGAGAGAGAAAGACAGAAAAGAGAGGTAGTACTAGGGGACAACAAAATGTTTCAGTCGCATAAATCCTACAAAATGATCTATTTACTTTTCCAGGCCTCACTGTGGCTATGTTTACAGGGCAGTAAAAGAATGTTGAAAGAAATATTGGACTTCTGTCATCCAGGTCAGAGAAAGACAGAGAGAGAGAGAGAGAGAGAGGGAGGTGATGGGGGAGTCCAGAACCCAGAACTAGGCTAGACAGAGGGAGACAACAGGTGTCCCTATAAAGACATGTGCTATATTAGTTTTTTTTTACTGGCATCAGTGTGACACTGTGTAAGTGGTGAAGGACAGGCTGGCAAAATACATCTTTTGAGTCACAGAAATCATAATTAAAAGTTTAGCTGTAAATTAGCATGGAACATCCATCAGACAGATCTAGGTTTGAATCCCACAATCTGCCTCTTGTGTACTTGGGCATGCAAGTGGCAGATTGCCTCTGAGCAGTTCAGTTAACTTTTCTGCCTCTGAGCAAATCACTTAAGCACCCCAATGCTCCCAGTTCACCCCTGAAAACAAATACATACGCCTAGTGAGCCCTATCTGGTTAACAAAGAATTATATAAATAAATAAAGTAAATACAAAATGTGTAGAGTAATGCCACAGAGACAGACATGCATTATAACAGTTTATTTTCTTTTACTGGCATTAGTGTGGCAATGTGTGTAAATGGTGAGGGACAGGCAGGCATGCAGGCAGGCAAAATACATCCTTGGAGTCACAGAAATCACAACTAAATGTTTAGCTGTGAATGAGCATGGTACATCCAGCATATTGATCTGGGTTTGATTCCCATAGTCTCCCACTTGAATGCTGTGTGCCTCTAAGCAACTCACTTAACCTCCCCAGTGCTGCCAGGTTGCCCTTGAAAACAGGCACATACGCCTATTGGGCCTACCTGGTTAATAAAGAATTACTTAAATAAATAAAATAAATACAGAATGTTTAGTAGTTATGCATGATCAGGAAATGACGTTTATGCCCCGGTCAGTTGCAGGGTAGTTTGGAAGGAAACCAACTTGCATTGCAGTGCAGCTCCCATGTGTGGCTTTGCTCTACTCATGGGCATTGCACTGCTGCCACAGTGCTGTGTAAGTGTAAACACACTAGAGTAATTAACACAGACATCCCTTACAATAGTTTATTTTCTTTTCCTGGAATTAGTCTTTGGTAACCAGTAATCAGGTAAGGCTCACTAAAAATAAGTGCCTGTCTTCAGGGGTGACCCGGGAGCAATATGGTGGTTAAGTGACTTGCTCTTAGTCACACTGTATGTAAGTGGAGGTTGTGGGAATCAAACCCAGTTTGCTGGATATACAAAGCTCATTCTCAGATCATTACTCTAACCTCTAGGCTATACTGTCAGCCCCACCAGAGTGACAATGTGTGTGTGTGAATGCTGAAGGACAGGCTGGCAAAGTACAGCACTGCAGTCACAGAAATCAGACGTGAAAGTGTATTTTATTTCTCTAACAGTCAGTGTGTCTATGTGTGTAATATACAGAGGAATGGTAGACTAACAAAAAAATGCACACGAGTTTTCTACCAATAATCCAGTTCCAGATTAAAGAGATAGCAAATGCTTGTGGCCCAATATAATTTTACAGTCACAGAAATCCCAAATAAAATATTTTTGTAGGCATCATTATGGCAGTTTGTACAGGGTGCGGGCAGGCTGGCAAAATAAATATATACAGTATATTGTGCTTGTGTCATCCGGATCTGGAAAAGGTATATATGTATATATATATATATATATATATATATATATATATATAGATAGAGAAGAGAGAGAGAGAGAGAGAGAGAAAAAGAGATACAACGGGGTTCCCTACAGCAATCGTACAGTTACACACATTCCTAATTTACAGGTCTAAGGCTGGCTGGCAACATAAATATTTGAGTTGTGTCTTCTTGATTGCGTTTTTCATGCCTCATTGTGTGTGTGTATAAAATGTGCCAGGGAATGCTAATAAAATAAATATTAAAATTGTGTCATCTAGATGAAGAGGAGACACAGAGAGAGAGACTATGTGGGGGCTGTAGGTGAAATTACAGGCACTGGCAACCCAAATCTAAGTTTGTTTTGTTTTCCAACCATCAGGGTGGTTGTGTGAAAAGGACAGAGCCATGGCAGGATAAGGAAGAAAAAAACAGATGGAAAAGAGATAGCAGTAGGCCACAATAAAATTTTCCAGGCACATAAATCTCTCAGAAGGATTTATTTACTTTTCAGGGCCTGATGAGGGCTGTGTTTACAGGGCAGCAACAAGATGCTGAAATAAATATTTGACTTGCCTATCCAGATTAGAGACAGAGACAGAAAGACTATGAGGGAGGGGGGTTCACAGCCCAGAACCATAATAGAGGGAGGGGAAACAACAGCAAGGGTCCCTAGAGCATTTCCAGAGGCACAGACATCCATTGACAGGACCACAGAAAAATGTTTGAGTTGTTTCCATTCATTTTCCCACAATGGAGATGAAACTTATACCTATGACTATCGCAGAGGCAGTGGCACAAACAAGATTTATACTTTTCTGGGGGGGGTAAATAAAGGAATAATGCATAACAGGGTGTGTGTGTCGTGCTGGGATAACGTCATGCCTGGGGGGTGTTGGGCACGAGGCCGTAGGGTCGAGTGTGTCCAATGCCCCAGGCGTGTCGTTATCCCAAACGACACACATCCTGGAGTGCATTATTCCTATTATACAATGACTTGTTGTTATATATAAAATAAAAAAATAATTATAAAGAATGTTTTTATTAGAGGGGAAAAATATTTGTGTTTCTTAAAATGAGATGCAAAAAAAGAGGAGAGCCATAATGTCCATAATGATGACAGTAGACCTGTGGCGTCGTGCTGGGATAACACCAAGGGTCCAGCCCCAAACTGACCAATCACAGTCCAAGATTCTTTCTTGTCATTGTATAATACCTTTTTATCGGTACTCCCAACAAAACAAAACAGTTTTTATAAATCTAGAGTAGCATAACTTAGAAAATATTTATTTTGGGTTGCTACTTATTTGTTGGGAAGACACACTGAGGTGAAACTTGTTACTAGGTGTGATTTAGCAGCACCGGGAGATTAGTGACATGCTGAGGATTACACAGTATGCAAGTGGTAGTTTAGGGATTTACACCCACATCTGTTCTGACTCTAAAATCACAGCCTGCTGCCCTAACCTCTAGGCTGCATTGGATTCTACTATATAACAGTGACTATGTTGCTTTAAAGAGCAAGTGTACTGATGTGGATATACAGAATTCCTGACCCTATCCCCAGTGTTCAGTTGCATATGCGATGTTTGTTTTGTACTTATTTAGTTGTTTTACAAAGTATTTATTATTTTTTATTATATAATGGCAATAAAATTTCCCGGACTCTGATTGGTCAATGTGTGCCTGAGTCAGTGATGATATTAAGCTATAACATCACTGTATTAAGTTCAGGCACACAACTGACCGGACAACAGAAAAATTCCCTCCCTACCCACACAAGCCAGCGAGAAGCCGACAGTCCGGGAAACAGTGACAGCTTAGACCACCTCGCCCCCCCCCAACCAAACACACGTTCTCTGCCTACTATGCTCCTTCAGCCCAGAAAAGAAAAGCAACAAGATAAAATAAAAAAAAAAAAGGCAGTTGTCCATTAAAAACGCTACTGTAGCTGCCTCAACGACGGAATCAAGACGCCACAGCATCACCTGCTCAAAAGGAAACAGTAGCTAAAGCTATTCCAGCTTCTCAACAACCCCATAATTTCACGGTTTCACTAAAAACAGTTGTAGTAAAATAAAAGAACAATAACTTACAGCTTCTCCTAATGTCAAGTAACGGAGCAGAGCGGGAAACTGGAAGTAAGCGCCTGCCTTCCAAGTAATACCGGCTTCACGCTTTTTACTGTTCATGGTAAAAACTTTTGTCAGAAGAAGCAGAGGCAGTACAGTGAAAAAACATACTAGCAAAACTAAAAGATACCACACGGCGACTGTGTGTGTGTGTGGGGGGGGGAGGCAGGATGATCATGCACACGAAAGCCATCTATTACCACCACCTAGTGGACTACTTTTTCTTGCATTTGAAGAATATGCATGTCATAGAAAAAAACAACATAAATATTTACAAAAATTTTTTTTTTTTACTTTTTATTATTATTTTAAAATGAGCCATTGTATAATAGCAATAAGGCACTCCAGGGATGTGTGTTATCGTGTAATAACGTCACTCCTGGGGTGGTGGAAGCACTCTGCTTCGCCTCGTGATTCAACCCACCCCTGGAGTGACGTTATTACAAGATAACACACACCCTGTCGTGCCTTATTGCTTAATTACATTTCCCTGTCTCTGTTTGTCCCAGCTATTCACAATAAAGTACTGTATTCTAATTTACGTCCTGGGAGGAATGGTGTCAGTCAGCTGCTGATATCTCCATCTGAGAGAGAAGCCTGTCTGACATGGGAGTGGATCTGATACTCAGTTTTTATGTTGCTTGCACGCATGTGCAAGAAACATAGTGCCATCATCGGAGATTTTGGAGGTGTGTCACCTCCTCCTCCAATTCAGGCTGTGTCCTGGCAGGTGCGGCCCCTGTAAGCCAATGCATTTTGGAGCTATCTATGACACGCTCCAAAATGCAGTGGCATACAGTTGAAAGGGGGAGCTACGCTTAATGAGTAGCAGAAGCTGCTCACGCGCAGCTCCCTCCCCACCCACAGGCGTCGTGCTCCAGATGCACTGTATAGCCGACGGGTGCCCAATCCCGCCGCTGAGCTGCGCTGCCTCCCCCAGTAGTTGGTGCCACGCTGGGAGCCCACCCCAACGTGGCAATCAGTCCTTTGCCGACGGGTGCCCAACTCGCCTGCTGAACGCCCTCAAAGTTCTTGTGCCACGCTGGGAGCCCACCCCAGCATGGCAAATGATCCCACAACGCTTTTTTTTTTTACCTGTAAGACAAAAACGGTTCCCATGTATGCCTCCCGGCCCTCCCACAACCTGCACCAACCCACTGCGCACCCAGCCTTCCCACACCCCTCACCCCATACTACCTCGACTCCGGCCGCTGACGATCTTCGGTGGACCGGGAACACGCCTGCACTCTTCAAAGCCGACTCACGTGAACTGAGGAAATGCCGGTAAGCTGTATAAAGGCTAGATGGGGGTTTCAACTTTATTAGTATATCTCAGCATTTTGGGAATTTTTATCAAATTTTCCAACATGAGGTTTTGACCCTTCTCATGAATGATGTCACTGTCATGGCATTAGTTCGTTCGGGGTGATTTCGCCGCAGAGACCGCGAAATCACCCTTTGGGCCTGAATACCGCATGACAGTGACATCATTCATGAGAAGGGGGCCCAAACCCCATGTTGAAAATTTGGTGCCAAAATTCCAAAAAATGACTGTTTTACGAGCGTGCATTGCGCAGTTCCTACGCAGACTCGTAAGTTCGCGAAATTTCAATATTTTCACTCCAGATTTTCAACATTGCCATTTTACCACACCTTCTTATGAGTAGTACAGCTGTCATTTTTCACATCTCACCCAAAATGTGTTTCCACCCATGTAGCACAGAATGGCGCAGTCGGTGTGCGAAATCAATGTACGGGACAAATTAAGAAAATCACAGTGACACTGTTCATGAGCAGAGGTCTTAAAATGGCTATGTTGAAAATTTGGTGAAAAAATTCCTAAAAATGACTGTTTTACGAGCATGCGTTGCAGTTCCTACACGCCAGAAGTTCGCAATTTTCAATATTTACACTCCAATGACTTCCAAATACCTAAACAGCACATAGAAGCAAGCAACATTTGGCATTGACAAATGCTTGTTTTTGTCAGATATTGTAAAAAGTCATCCTTGTATGTATGTGTGTACGTCTGTGTGTGGGGGGGGGAGTTGCCGAAGGCATTATAAGGAAAACAGCTAATGCGGTGGTAGACTAGAGTATGTAAGTTTGTAAAAACAAGATGATCTTTTTTAGTCAGTGTTCCAAATAAGTAATGAAGTGTACCAGTTTCTTTGAGACTGATAATTTCTTTGGCTCACTTTGTCAGACTTAGTTCAAAATTTCAAATCAAAGATTAAAAGAGAGACAACATATAAATAAATCCTCCCCAAACCACCGATAAATCAAAAAATATGCAGAGTGTTAAAAATATACTTGTAACAACAAAAAATTAAGAAAGTGGCTTCTTGTAAAATTCCCAGTTAGTGTGCACATGTTGTCAGCTTTCCTCCCACAAGGACATTTGCTCTGCAGCTGCCTGGTGGGCAGGACAAGCAGTCCTTGCCAGAGCCATGATTAAAATGACAAAGTATTTGGTGGGGGGGTGTTGACACCAGTGATAAAACTACTACACCTTTCCCTTAAAGGAAACTGGTATTCTGCTCTTGCTTAAATGAAAGATAACAATATGAAACTCCCTTTTAAATGTTTCTATCTGTATGATTTTGTTTGAAATTGCACCTCTTTGAAATCTGCTCACTAGGTATGCAAAAAAGAGGAGGTGTTAGTCTGACTTGCTTGGACTCTGACTTCCATTGATACCCTCAGCAGTACAACACACACACACACACACACACACACACACACATTGTTGTAGAAGTGGTGCCCAACTAGCAGATTAGCGCTAAGTGAATTATGGCAGTGGATGTCACTGGCTCCACAGACATCACACTGATGTGCTACTGCTCCATTAGCACATCCTGTCACAGTGGCTCCTCTACGATTGGGGGACAGTGAAGAGCTTGTCAGAAAGAGAAAACAAAAGTGTGCACCTGAAGTAAACAAGTTTTATTTAAATGAACTTGGCGGTGCACTGTATTAGAAGGAAGAAAAGCAGTGCAGCTTTAGTTGGAGCAGGACTCTGCGAAGCAATAGATGCAGACATTCAATGTTTAGGAGCTATTCAGTTGCTGCTAATTGTGTAACAACAGCTCATCTCCCTGACTGGTCTGTCAGCCTCCCAGGCAGGTACCATTTTAGTGGGACACTACAGAAAATGAGATATTGTATCTCAGTTGCCCTATCCTGCATAGGTAACAAATTAAATAAACAGCATGTGGTGTTAGTCTATTGTGCATGAATATGACTAAGAACACAGACAAATTAATACGCAAATCAGAGTTATGGCAAGTGATCCAGCTGCCCCTGTGCATTCATTAGAATAGGTATTCTATTTCTTGTATCTTAACTGACAACAAGGAAGCATCACGAGTGTCCAGTGTACAATAAAACACAATCAGTAAAAGAGATGTACAGGATTGTCACTTATTAGAAGGCCTTACTGAATGCCAGGATTTAGTAAATGGCATATGTTAATATATTTGTTTAATATTATTTTATTAATGGTATCGGAATTGCGATAATATTTAAATGCAGTATCTTAGATAAAACCACTGTGCACTTGATATGTGAGCCCAACAGTTTATATCACAAGCATTTGTCAATGCCGAATCTTTGCTTGCTGATATTAGCATTGGACGGGTAGGAGTTAGACAGATGCAGAATAGGAATGGCAGTGAAGTATTGAACTCACTCCAACCCCACCTCCACCCTGCAGAGATGGACAGGCAAAGGGGTGTGCCTCTGGGTCATTTCCCATAATGTTCATGGCATTTCACCTCACCCTATCCCGTGGACACCAAGTGTTGAGGCGTGCCTTGGGGTGTTTGGCTTCACAGTCACCTAATTTCATAAAGTCATATGCTGAAATGGGTGCAGTATAGGAGAATGGGGTGAAGTCTGGGTCTGAAGAGTCCAAGGCACACCTCGATGCCTGTCACTGGCTTCAGGGTGGGGTGGGGTAGAATGGCATGAGCATTACAGCCGGCGATCCAAGGGCATACCCGATCCTGTCAGTCTGTACAGGGAGGTGTGTGATTAGAAACCCTAATGCCATGGGCGTTTGTTGGTATTTCTACAAATTTTCAACATGACTGATTTGTGACCCAACCTCAAGAAAGCATTCGGGACCTCTTCTCAAGAAAAGTGGCACTGTGACTTTGTTAATGTGTCCTGAACTTTGAGTTCCCACAGCGACCGTGCCATTCGGTGCCAGATGTGTGAAAAGATTGGGCAGGATATGAAGAATGACAGCTGTACCATTCATAGGGAGGTGTGAAGGGATGGCAATGTTGAAAATCTGTAGTGAAAAAATTAAAAATGCTCGAAGTTCCGAGCGTACGTGGAAACCACACAACACATGCTCGTACCGCAGTTATTTAGTGGAATTATTTCACCAAATTTTCAACATAGGGATTTTGTGACCTCTGCTCATGAACACAGTCACTATGATTTTCTTAATCTGTCTGGAAAATTGATTTCCCACAGTGACTGCGCCATTGTGCATCAGACGTGCAAATGCATATTTCGGGCAGGATACGAAAAATGACAGCTGCACTGTGCATAAGGAGGTGTGAAAAAAATGCCAATGTTGAAAATCTGGAGTGAAAATATTACAAATTTATGAAGTTACGAAGGTGCATTGAAACTGCGCAACACACACTTGTAACATAGTCATTTTATGGACATTTGTCACCAGATTTTCAACATATGCATTTTAGGACCTCTGCTCATGGACATTCTCAGTGTGATTTTCTTAATATGTCCCAAACACTGATTTTCCACAGCAACCACGCTATTTTGCACCAGAAGTGTGAAAACACATTTCGGCTAGGAAGTGAAAAATGACAGCTGTACTGTTCATAAGGAGGTGTGGAAAATGCCAATGTTGAAAATCTGGAGTAAAAATATCACAAATTTGTGAAGTTATGAGCATACATAGAAACTGCACAATGCACGCTCATAACTCAGTCATTGTTTGGAATTTTTTCACCATATTTGCAATGTAGGTTTTTTGACAGCCCACCTTAAACAGTGACACTGTCGTTTCATTAATTGGTCCCAAAAAGATGATTCCACACAGTGAAAGCAAATCACCTTGTGGGACTGAATAACGAGATGACAGTGACTGAATTCATGAGGTGGGTCCCAAGAACCCCATGTTAAAAATTTGGTGCCAAAATTCACAAAAATGGCCAAGATATGCACCAAAGTTGAAAAAAAAACATTTATGCCATTATACAGCTTACCGGCATTTCTTCAGTTCACGATCAGCTTTGAAGAGTGCAGACGTGTTCCTGGTCCACCAAAGATCATCGCGCCGAGCTCTGGAAGTAAGTATGGGGTGAGGGGAATGTGAGGAGGTGGGGTGCAGAGAGGGTGAGTGTGGGTTCGGGGAGGGGGCATAGGAACCAATGAGGACTGTTTTCTTTTTTTACAGGATTTAAACAAAAAGACAACACGGGACACTTTTGGCATGCTGGGGTGGGCTCCCAGCATGCCACCTGGGTGTTTGTTGGGGGTCTGGAGCCAACGAGGATTGGGCACCCCCGTCAGTCATACGGTGTGCTGGATGGGAGGGGGAGCACATGAGCCGACGGGGATTGGGCACCCCCTTGGCACAGAACAAATGGGGGGCACATCATGCTGACAGGGATTGGGCTACCCCATCAGCAAATGAACTGGGAAGGGGGCATGCTGACAGGGGGATTGGGAACCCCCAGTTGGCTTACATGGGGACTCTGAGGCTGACAGTGAGAGCCACCGCCATGTTACTTGAAATGTTACTCCAGGCAAGGCACTGCCCTGCAATGATGGGTCGCTCCCTCATTGCAGCGGTGGCAAATTCATTTCAAGTTGATGGCATGCTAGCTGAACTAATGTTAGCAGCAATGTGCCACTGCATTGGGGAAAGTGAGCCAAGCCTCAAAAGGCAGTGGGAGCACTGGCCACTACAGTGCCGCACCTCCAAAACCCCACTTCTGTCTTAAACTGTCATGAAAAGTTTCTTGTGCATGCATGCAAGCAAACATAAAAAGGAATCTGGCTATGCAAATTTTAAGAAGAACCCCTCTGATCCAATAAAATCTAAGTATAGGGTAGAACTGAAAGAAACCAAATGTCTGATACAGGAAGAGAAAAATAAACTAGAATATAAGATTGCACACACCAAAGATTATCAGAAATCCTTTTTTCCATATGTAAATAACAACAAGAGTGGGATAGATCAGTAAGATTACAATACAATGAATAATTACTTTGTACATTTTTTGATAATAAGAACTATGGGAAGGTATCAGGTGTGTCATCACCAGCTGAAATACACAGCTTTCCTGAAGAAAAAGTTTTGTCAGCCCTAAACACTATGAAGTCCAATTCATCCCCTGACCTTGACGGAATAGATCATAAATTCAGTAAGGAACTATTGGTATCACTGTGTACTATTCAATAAATCTTATGAACAAGGCAAGGTACCCAATGATTGGAGAAAAGCTATTATCATGTCCATCCACAAAAAAGAGAAGTAAATCAGTAGTAGGTAATTATAGACCAATAAGCCTGACACGTGTACTATGTAAAGTAATGAAAAAACAACAAAAAACATAATTCAGCAGTGAGGCCATCAACAGGGAAAAAATTTACATTACCCATCATGGTTTCACCCCAGGGTGGTCATGTACTACTAATCTGATACCCTTTTATGACGAGGGCAGTACCAGCATGGACAGTGGTATACCAGTGAATGTGATCTTCCTGGATTTTAGGAAGGAGTTTGACACTGAGCCACACGGCAAACTACAGTAGTATTTACATTCAAAATATGGGATTTAACCTAAATTTAGTAAAATGGGTTGAAGCATAGCTGTCTGAAAGAACTCAGCAAGTAAGGGTAATTGGATACCTCTCTGAGGAGAGATTATTTATTTATTTAAATATTGGTAACCAGGAGAGGCACACTGAGCTGAGGTTCGTTTCCAGGTGCAACCCAGAGGAGGGGGAAAAATGGATTTTATACAGAAAATATTACATGATTTTACAACCATGATACAATATACGATATACAGCAGTATTGAAAGAGAAAAATTTACACAGTCATATTTCCAGGTTAGGCAGTAGACAGTAAGCACATGTGTTGAGATAGTCTAGAAACGTGTACCTAGAGGGAAGAGGAGGAACATTGTCAGCAGGTAGAGCAGCAGGGAAGAAAATAGAAATCTGAAGGTGAGGTCAGATCGCACACGAACAGGAGTCTGAGATCAAGGAATGTTGGGATAGGGCTCCTTTTAGACATGGAATGGAAGAAGAATGTCTAATGGAGTGGGGTAGAGTGCTCAGAGAGAAGGGAGCCTATAGGAAAAGGCAGCAGAGCCACAGCAAGATAGTGGGCATGGGAGGGAGAAAGTGTGGGTATATCGAGAACAGAGAGGAAAGGGGGCATTGGATACAGGAGAGAGGAGAGAGGAGAGAAGCAAAGTAGGAGAAGAGGGAACCAAACCAGAATTTAGAGATAAAGAGAGATGAGTATAGCATACACGACAATGAAGAGAGAAAAGGGAGAGGGAAGAGTAGTGAGAGCAGTGATGTGTGTGGGGAGGAGGGTTAACAGCAAAATGGCAAAAGGCATTGTAGAGGGACTCAAGCCTGGCTAGAGAGGAGGCAGAGGCAGTACCATAGATAACATCAGCGTAACCAAGAGGGAAGAATCATTTTGGTGAGGAAAGTATGATGAGCCGGCAGGGGGAGGGAGTTATTATTTCTGTATTGGGCTCCCAGTTTGAGATGAAGTTCAGAGTGAATATGCTCGATATGTTTAGTGTAGTCCAGTCGGCAGTCAAGCCAAACACCCAAATATTTGTAGTAGGGGACTTCTTCAAGAACGGATCCATCCAGGGTGTGGACTGAGAAAGGAATGAAGAAACTAGCTATTTTATGAGGGGTGCTAAAAGTCATAGACATTGTTTTTTTGACATTGATTATTCTAATAGCAGTGGAGGACTGAATGGAAATCAGCTTGAAGCTGGGATACTACAACAGAAACAGAAGGATCTGAGGCATAAAGAACAATGTTGTCAGAATACTTTTGTATTCTGGCTACAGAGCAGGCTGATGGGAGACCACTAAGAAAAATAGAGATTATCAGACCCAAGATGGAACCTTGTGGGACTCCAGCTTGAATGGTGGGGGGAGGGAGGGTGCTGCCCTCTAAGTCTTGTTGACAGTGGCAGGAGAGACAGGATTGAAACCAGTTTACAGATAAGGCAGAGAGTCCAGAAGAACAAATCTTGTTTAGTAAGATTGAGTGAGAGACTGAATCAAAAGCCTTAGCTAGATCTATGAAGATGGCCACAGTTATGTGTCCTTGGTCCATGCTGGAGAGGGTACAGTCTGTGACGAGAGAGACAGACAGACAGACAGACAGAGACAGAGAGATGTGACTGTTGAGTGGTTGACTCTAAAGCTAGATTGAAAGGGGGAAAGCAGGGCCCCATGTTCACTGCGGCAAACTGGACCTACATTCTGTGGCAGAACCTCACGCTTGCTGTGGTCAGGCTAGCAGCAACTGTGCACCAATTCTGTGATGGGCTTTACATTCTCTGGCAACTCAAGTGAGCCCGAAAATAAAATCTCATTACCTAGAAAGAATGATAAGGAAAACGCAGCATGTGGCAGTTTGGCAGATGCACAGGCAAGGTAATGCAAATCAATTGTGGCATTATGATTTGGATTGGATGTAAGGCATAGGGAATTGAAGGGCTATTTATTTTTTTACTGTAGTCTGTTTTATTGTCACATGGCTCCCTCCCACATGGCCAGTGCTGTTTACCACAGCTATGCTGCTGAGAGTTTCTCCCCCTGCCTGTCCAGTTGCTTGAAGACGAGTATTGCCTGGTTGCAAAACAATGTTGCTCCAATGGCTCCCTCCCACCCACCTGCTTGAAGCTTGGTGGTGATGGTTTGAAACATAGAAACATAGAATTTGACGTCAGATAAGGACCGCTTGGCCCACCCAGTCTGCCCATTTCCCTACCTACTGGATAAGCTGCAGATCCTAGTTAACCAGTTGCCTACTTCTTCCTACCCCCACCCCCTAGAATTGCCTTATGACTGTCCCATGCATGCTTGAATTCCACCAGTTTTTGACTCCACAACCTCCTCCAGAAGGCTGTTCATGCATCCACAACCTCTGTGAAAAAATACTCCTTAAATTACCTCTGAGCCGCCTCTCTATCTTCAAATTGTGCCCCTTGTTCTTGCACACATCTTTTTGAAAGATGCTACCCTCTTGGACTTTGTTGATTCCTTGAGGTACTTGAAAGTTTCTACATGTCCCCTCTCTCCCTCCTTTCCTCGAGGCTATACATATTAAGCTCCTTAAGTCTCTCTTCATACGTCTTATGGTGCAGACCCTGCACCATTTTAGTTGCCCTCCTCTGGACAGATTCCATCCTGTCTATGTCTTTGCGGAGATTGGGTCTGCAGAACTGCATGCAGTACTCAAGATGGGGTCTCACCAGCTGTCTGTACAGAGGGATAATAACTTCCTGTTTTCTACTGGTGATGCCTCTCTCTATGCATCCCAGTATCGCCCCAGCCCTCCTCGCTGCCCTCTCACATTGCTTGCCCACCTTTAGGTCATCTTATATGACTATCCCCAGGTCCCTTTCCATTTTTGTTGTTATCTCAGCCCCCATTGTGTACTCTTCCCCTGGGTTTTTGTTTCCCAGGAGCATTACCTTGCACTTCTTAGCACTGAATCTAAGCTGCCATACAATTGACCATTCCTCTAACCTTGCCAAGACCCTTCTCATCCTTTCCACCCCACCTTGTGCATCATCTCTGTTGCAGATCTTTGTGTCATCTGCAAAGAGACATACTTTTCCTTCCAGTCCCTCTGCAATGTTGCTTATAAAGACATTGAAGAGGACCGGTCCTAATACTGAACCCTGCGGTACCCCACTAGTAACCCCCCCCCTTTCTTCAGAGTGGACTCCATTTACTATTACTCTGTGTCCTATTCTCCAGCCAATTCTTTGCCCAGGCTGTCATCTTGGGACCCACTCCCAGGCTGGCTAACTTGTATTTTAATCTTTTGTGTGGGACTGTGTCAAATGCCTTGCTAAAGTCTAGGTAGGCCATGTCCACAGCTCCACCCTGATCTACTACTTTGGTCACCCAGTCAAAGAAATCTATCAGATTTGTCTGGCATGACCTTCCCACTGTGAATCCAAGCTGCCTTGGGTTCTGTGCCCCTCTGGCCTCTAGATACTCGACAATGCTTTCCTTCAGAAGTGATTCCATCATTTTCCCTATCACTGAGGTTAAACTAACAGGTCTGTAGTTTCCTGCTTCTGCCTTGCTCCCACTTTTGTGAAGGGGAATCACATCTGCCCTCCTCCAGGCCTCGGGTACCACCCCATCCTCCCATGATTTGTTAAGGAGGGTAGTCAGTAGTGTCACTAGTTCTACCCTTAGTTCTTTTAGAATTCTGGGATGAATCCCATCAGGCCCCATTGCTTTGTCCACCTTCAGTTTTAACAGTTCTTTCAGAACCCTTTCTTCTGTAAATGGGCTGGTATCAACTTCTATATCCAGAGTGTTTCTACTGCTTGTTTTAGGCACCTCCCCCTCTTCATTTGTAAATACTGAGCAAAAATATTTGTTTAGTATCTCTGCCTTTTCATAGTCACCCTCTGCCCACCCTCCTCCCTTTATTAAGCCTCACTATCCCTCCTTGGTCTTCCTTCGCTCCTGATGTACCTATAAAGGTTTTATCCCTTTCAACTGAGTTGGCTATCTTTTCCTCGGTTTGGGCCTTTGCTGTTCTGACTGCCTTCCCAGCTTCCTTTTGCTTTAACTGATACAGTTCTCTGTCCTGCTCCTTTTGTGATTCCTTGTACTTCCTGAATGCTTTCTTTTTCTCTTGAACCTTCACTGCCACTTCTTTGAGAACCATAGTGGTTTCTTACATCGTTTTGTTTTGTTTATTTGCTTCACAGAAGGGATTGTTACCTCTGTGATGGCAGTTTTTATTATTCCCCATTGTTCTTCCACCCCTCCTTCCTGCCCATTTGCTAGTGCATTCCTTAGGCACTCACCCATTTTGGCAAAGTCAGCCCTCCTAAAGTCCAGTACTTTTGCCTTTGTAAGGCTTGACTCTATTGCTGTGTTTATTGTGAACCATATTGTTCGATGGTCGCTAGTTCCCAGATGGCTACCCACTTCTACATCTGTGATCCTCTCTCCATCTCCATTTGAGAGAACCAGGTCTAAGATTGCTCCCTCTTGAGTGGGCTCCAATACTAGTTGTCTAAGGCATGCCTCCTGCAGGGCATCTAGAATAACCCCACTTCGTGTTGCTGCAACTGCATTCCAGTTAACATCTGGCATATTCAGATCACCCATCAGCAATATCTCCCTTTTCTGCCATTCTAAGTATACTTTCTATCATTTCCTTATCCATTTCCTCCCGAGAAGGGGGTCTGTATACAACCCCTGTGCAGATTGTGGTGCCATTGCCTGTCTCCAAATTTACCCACGGTGCTTCTTCTCCTCCCTGTTTACACTTTTGTTCTGTTGCTTTGATTCCTTCCCTTATGTAAAAAGCTACTCCTCCTCTCTTTTACCCTCCCTGTCCCTCCTGTAGATAGTTATCCTGGTATGTTTATGTCCCAGTCATGGTTTTGTGTGTACCATGTTTCTGTGACTGCCATGATATCCAGATGTTCCTCCTCCATCAAGGCCACTAATTCAGGAAGCTTGTTACCCAGACTACGGGCATTGTTACTCATTGCTCTCCATTTTTTGATGACTTTATCTTCTGTTGCAGCATCCCCCACTGACCTTTCTACCTCGGTCTTTTTCTCATTTAGTACCCTGTTTTGTAGTGAGAGGCTGGATTTTCCTGCTGCTTATCAGTGCCTCCCCCCTTGACTAGTTTAAAAGCTTGCCAATGAAGCATTTAAATTGACTGCTCAAAAGACTTGTTCCCTTCCTGGACAGATGCAGACCACCCTACCAGTATAGGCTGGTGCCCCTCCAGGTGGAACCCCAGTCCCCAATGAAGCCAAACCCCTGTGCTCCATACCATTTTTTCAACCATTCATTAAACTGCATGGTGCAAAGTACCCTCGTCTCCCCCATGCCATTGACAGGCAGCACCTCTGAGAAGGATACTGTGTGTGCTACTTGTCTTAGGCCCCTCCCCAACTCTACAAAGTCGTCCTACACTGTTCTAATCTCATGATGAGCCAAGTCATTTGTCCCTAGGTGGACAATGACGTCCAGCTCAGAATCCCGTGCAGCTGTTCTTGTGATCCTGAGGATGAGCTTCCTGTCCCTCCAAGCCATGGCACCAGGCAGGCACCTTACTTCAGTTTTCCCTGCTCCCCCCAGTTCTATCCCCTGATAACTGAGTCCCCCACCAGGAGCTGCGTCCTTTCCCTCTGAGGTAGTGGTGGTGGCTCTGGTGCTCCCTGGATGGGGAAGGTTCCCTTACTACTGTCCAGTGTGGCCTGAAAATGGGCAACTTCCTCCCTCATGGCAGAGAGTTGTCTGCAAATAGGGAAGCATCTCAGCCTCCAGAAATAATCCCAGAAGACTGCTGCCCCACAGCCATTACACTGCACTACTCCCCACATGTTTATCTACTTTTGTGTGTGTGTGTGTGATTGGTTTGTTATAGAAATATATATATTATACAATGTGCATGCTTATATTGTCAGTGCAGTGTGCTAGAGAGGATATGACAGTGATATGCACCTTGCACTCTTGAGCAAATGATGACAGAACCCCAGGTATAAAGGAACTATTTCCAGGGTGGGTGGGGTAAGGGGTGGGCAGGGTTGGGCCTAAACTGTGCCCTCATGAAACAATCAGCTAAAAGCTCTGACCCACCACTGCGATGAGTGCCTTCCTGTCAGCAAGATGCCCTACACAACAATTTGACAGAGGAAATACCCTGCTAATCAAACAGAGAAAAATCCAGACATCCAAGACAGACACAGGTAAACCTCCCCAGCCCCAAAACAGCCTGGTGGATTGTGCTCTGAATGCAGTCAGCCCCAAAATAAGTCAGCTGTGCTTTAAACTCTTTCTGCACTGAAAATCTTAAGAATTGGAACAAAAGTAAAGCTAGATCCACTTCCCTCTGTTGCTTGAAAGACTGTCTTTCCTGATAATTCTAAGTTCCTTATTCACCTTTCAGTTAGAAGTAGCCTCCATCTGCAGAATATCTGCTACAAACCAAAGACAATTGTAAGGTTCATCTCCCTCTGTTGTGAGCACAACTTGCTTTCTTGCAAATCCTATGTTCAGTATTGCAGCTTCCAGCCAGAGGTAGCTTCACCTGAAAAATATTAGCTGTTCTGATGAGTTTGCTATAAAACACTTGCTTATAATACTGTTGTTCTCAGGTCTGTAAGACTCTTCCAAAGCTATTGGCTGATAAGTAGCTATGATGTAAGCACTTCCTGATACAGTCTGGCCTGGCCTTTTAAGGCATACACAGATAAACACAAAAAATAGTTTCCACCCCCTGGGGCACTTGTCTGGATCAAATACACAGCCTGTACCTGCACTTACTTCAGGACTTATGACAAATTCTTAGCCAAGGGTTTAAACTCTTCCTGCACTGAAAACCTTAAGAACTGTAACAAAAGTAAAGCTAGATCCACCTCCCTCTGTTGCTTGAAAAACTGTCTTTCCTGATAATTCTAAGTTCCTTATTTCACCTTTCAGTTAGAAGTAGCATCCACCTGCAGAATATCTGCTACAAACCTAAGACATTTGTAAGGTTCACCTCCCTCTGTTGTGAGCACAACTCGCTTTCTTGCAAATCCTATTTTCAGTATTGCAGCTTCCAGCCAGAGGTAGCTTCTCCTGAAGAATATTAGCTGTTCTGATGAGTTTGCTATAAAACACTTGCTTATAATACTGTTGTTCTCAGGTCTGTAAGACTCTTCCAAAGCTATTGGCTGATAAGTAGCTATGATGTAAGCACTTTCTGACACAGTCTGGCCTGGCCTTTTAAGGCACACACAGATAAACACAAAAAACAGTTTCCACCCCCTGGGGCACTTGTCTTAGTCAAATACACAGCCTGTACCTGCACTTACTTCAGGACTGATGACAAATTCTTAGACCAGGGTTTAAACTCTTCCTGCACTGAAAATCGTAAGAATTGGAACAAAAGTAAAGCTAGATCCACCTCCCTCTGTTGCTTGAAAGACTGTCTTTCCTGATAATTCTAAGTTCCTTATTTCACCTTTCAGTTAGAAGTAGCCTCCACCTGCAGAATATCTGCTACAAACCAAAGACAATTGTAAGGTTCACCTCCCTCTGTTGTGAGCACAACTTGCTTTCTTGCAAATCCTATGTTCAGTATTGCTGCTTCCAGCCAGAGGTAGCTTCACCTGAAGAATATTAGCTGTTCTGATCTTTGTGCTGTAATGCTGCTCTAGTTGCTTCCTCCTTCTTGTGCAGTTCAGCACTGGTGGTGTCATTTGCATCAATACCACTTGGCTTCCATATCTTCTTCTCTGCACCTCTGAATGGATTTGCTTTGAGGCAAGAGAGTAGCTGGACCATTTTATATGATACACACATTGTGAAACCCTCTAATTTTATGTCTGCAGTAATTACTAATACTTTTTAATTTCACGGTTCTGTAATTGGCAAACAGAACCACCATTCTTACTCATGAAATTGACTTCCTGAAGTTCCCTCAGTGTTTGTAGAAGGTCATATTGTCATAAGCTTCAGGGCTGAGTGCCAGTGAATTGGAAAGGTCTTGCACTGCTGACTACTGCTACTAAGGGGGGATGGGGGATTGACATATAATGGAGCTGACAACAACTTACACTAATGCCATTTTAAGCTGGCTCACAATCATTTTACTCATTTAGTTGGAGTTTTCAGTGGTAATGGCCATTTTTACTGCACCACAAAGTGCAGTTTCTGTGGCAAAGGCTTGTTTCTGTGGCAGTTCCATGTTTCTGCGGCAGTTGCTACAACTGCAGAATGGCAGAAAACACAGGGCCCTGGGGAAAAGGAAGTTAATGGAATTAAGAAAGTCATTGAGGCATGAGATGAGATGAGAAAGGAGTCCTGCAATTTGACAAGGGAGGGAAGGAGGGATATGGGACAATAGTTACCTGGTGAGTGGGGGTTTCCACCTTTGTGGAGTGCTATGACATTAGCAATCTTCCAGTCCTGAGGGACTGAGCAGAGGCTGAAAAGAGCTGTTGAGAAGATGGAGGGAGTGAGATAGCTGGTGCAGAGATGAATAGAAAAAAGATGTTGAGGCTGTCAAGACTGGTCTTATTTGGACTGAGAGATAAAAGAGCTTGATAGACTTCAAGGTAGGATACAGAAGGGAAGGAGTTGCCATGAGAGGAGTTGTGGAAGGAGAAGGAAGGGGCACAGGATTATAATGATGCAGGGATGATCACGCGGCCAAGTAATGCAATAGGCAAAACCATGCAAATCAAAACAATGTCCGTGAAAACACGGATAATAAAGCCACCGCGCACACCCCATTGACTAAAATGGGACATTTTCAAATTTTGTGGGGTGCTCTGCCCCCCCATGCCCCCAGAATAAATATGACAATCTCCAAGGTGGTGCAGACTTCTGGGATGGGGTGAAACACAGGAGCAGAAAAATTAGATATTTATAGCAAAAAAAAGGCACAACACAATGGGACCTGAGGGGAATCGATCCACAGCCCCAGGTCACCTATGCCACTGGGTATTGGTGCCCTAACCACTTCATCATGGGAACAGCTCGGCCATGCACCACCCCAGCAGTCCTCTTCAAATTCCCCTACAGGACCATACAGCGACAGGGTAGTGGTTGTTTTCGATTGCTGTAAAAACCCTGTCGCTGTAGTTACTTTAGCACTTTCTACAGTGAGGCAAATCATGAGCTGTTTTGCCAGTGCTGTATTCATCCAGTACCAGAAGGAATGGGGGTGGGTAGAAGGGCATGCTCAGGTAGTGACGAAGATGATTAGGCTGGAGGCCACAGAGGTCAGGTCAGAGACAGGTGCACCATCAATGATAAGTGTACGGGTGGAGGACTGGGCTAGTGGGTCAAGAAGGGAAGGTAATGTGCGCAAAAAAATATGCATGCGAGTTTTGATTCTGGTGGAGCACAGAATGGAAGTAAGTGGCTTTGGCAGTCCTGATAGCTTTGGTGCAAGTGTTTCATAGGGTGCTGTAGTAGTGAAGGTCTGTGAGGGTACAAGAAGTTCCTTTGCAGGCCCAGGTTAGGTCACAAGATTTGCACAGGTGGCCAATATCTGCAGAGATCCATGGATGGTGGCAGTGTTTAACTTTATGCTTCCTAAATGGGGCATGGTGATTCCAGATTTTAAGAAGGATGTGAGTAAAGGGCGAAGGGTCGGAGTCAATATCAGGAGCAGAGTACAGTAGTAACCAGTCTATAGAGTGAAGGTCATGAAGAAATGCATCTAAGTCAAGGGACCTGGAACAGTGAATCCATCAGTAGACAGAGGGGAATGGGTATTGAGAACTTTGCTTATCTCAACGGTAATAAGGTGGCCACTGAAAATGTAAGGGAGGGTGCCAGCTGATGCAATCCCATGTGTGTGGGTGGAGAGTATTCAGTATAGGAGGGAGTGGTTCTGTGAGAAAGGGTTAGGACATGTAGGTTCTTTAATTAGCTCTGTGAGGTTGAGAGCCTTGATGCATTCTTTAAATTATTTTAGTGAGGGAGAGGTCCAATTTAGGTTAAAATCCCCTAAGATGAGAAATTCTGTAGATGCAGCCCAAAAGATAAAGGAGATGATTATATCAATGAGAGAGGGAGGGGAGATTTTGGGGGAGGTGTATAGCACAAACACAGTAAGCGGAAGGGAGGAGGAGGAGAAGTTTAGGATGGCTGAGAGATACTCGTGGGATGGGGACGAGACTCACTAAGGGAAAAGTGGCAGGGTAGGTTAAGCTGGGCATAGATGGCCACACCACCTCCACTCTTGCCACAGTCTTGGAAGAATACATGGTAGTTTGGGAGGGATACCTTGGAGTTGGGGGTCCAAGATGATAGCCAAGTCTTGGGAATGAACAGGAGGTCATGAGAGTTAGGAGATTATTGGGAGATCCAGACTCGGAGGGAGGCATATTTGGGAGAAGGTTCCTGGCATTGACATGACAGACTCTAGTGCCTTTTGGAAGGTCAGAGAATGAGGGGGAGAAAGGGTCAGGATTAGGGTGAATGTCACCTGATAGAATAAGGAGCAGTAGAGGAAGGAGAAAATGACACTTAAGCCTGGGAGCTTTCATTTTCTGGGTAAGGTGGGAATGAGACGAAGGTAAGGAGGAGCAGGAGGAGGTTAAATGATATAGGAGCTCAAGATTACATGAGTAGGTAGCAAGACGTTCAGTATCCAGGAAGGTGAATGGTGCAGGGAGGGAATGGAGGGGGGTGACAGGGTAAGAGTTAAAGGACGGGGAGAGTAAAGAGGGTCAAAAAGGGGGAAGGGAGGATTTAGTGGGAGAGCTGAGTTATACGCTAGGTTGTCAGATGAGGTAGACTGAGAGGAGAGGTGGAAAGCGTATAGAGGGAGAGAGAGAGAGAGAGAGGGCAAGAAGAAGAGCTGAGAGTGTGTGGTGCAAATCCAGGAAACAGAGAGAATGTGTGAGAGAAAGCAGAGAGGGAGAAAGGGAACAGGGAGTACAAGGGGAGTGTGGGGGGTATTAGCAAGTATGAAATGGGAAAAGCAGTAAAAAAAGGGGGAGGAGTAGGTAAGAACCTTAAGATCTAGGTGAACAGGGATGCCTGTATGGTGAGGGGAAGGGAGAGAGAGAGAGAGAGAGAGCTTTAGCTTAAGAGCTACTTAATAGAGATGAGATCAAAATCTACAGAAAAAACCTCAGTGCCACCAGCAGGCAGAGAGGCTAGTTAGGATGAGAGTGGCACAAGAAAAGCAAGTTGGAATGCAGGCCAAGTAACCAAACATATGGAGGAGGCAACAAGGTTGAGGATACAGGGAGTTTGGTTGCTAGGAAACAAGGCCAATAGAGGAAGGAAGTTCACTGATTGTTTTTCGTTCAGGAGGAGGCAGAAGGCGGGGCTTCTGGCTGTAACAGGAGACACAACAACAGGGCGGGAGTGGGGGATGGGCTATTATTATGTGGTGCTGCTCAACGATGCTGTGCAAAAACACTGGAGCAGCTGAGCAAAGCTGTGGGTCTCATTTTCCATTTTTGAAATGGAATCAGCAAATACTTATGAAACCTAAATGCAAAGAAACCAAGCCACAGCAGAATAATAACAACTGAAACAGATAATGCAGGGTAATAATCAATTTGAAAGCCTGAAACAAGATGGCTGGAGCAATTAAAGCACAGTGAAAACGCCAACACTAGATTCTAGTGTGCTATAGTTTACAGGCCATGTGGCGAGGAAAAAAAAACAGTCTGTGTTGGCAGACATAGCGGGCTCCTTTGAACTCAAACCTAGCACAAGTGGGGTGGCAGGCCAGCAAGGAGGGTACCTAATTTCCCACCCTCCTCAGCTAGCAGTGGAACCAGTAAACAGGAGGAGTGGATATCTCTACAAAGCAGTGTGCAAAAGATGGAGATATGCACCGAAGAGGTGGATAAGCAGAAAGAGGGCAACATTCAACAGAAGGGCAGACAGCAGGGAGAACCAGGGATAAAGAACAACTAGGGAGGGAGCTGAAGTAGAACAGCTAACAGTCCAGGGAGTTCAAATCATGGAAAGCCATGTGGGCCAATGCCAGAAGCCTTAGCAACAAGATGGAGGATCTGGAGGCAGGCATGGTGCAGTCGGACCTGGACATTGTGGCCATCACAGAGGCCTGGTGTAATGATAACCACAACTGGGAGATGGCCATGCCCAGCTACAACATACTCAGAAGAGATAGAGCAGGTAGGAAGGGAGAAGGAGGAGGGAGAGTAGCACTTTATGTGAAAGTTGGCATAAAGACCCCAGAGATCCAGGAGGAACACAATGGGGGACAGATACTGTGGGTTAAGCTGGAAAGGAAAAAGGGTCAGACATCTGCACAGGGCTGGTCTATAGACCACCAGCCTAGAAGGAAGAAACATAGGGAGCTGATGCTAGCCATCCAAAGGATGGCAGACAAGGGTGAGGTGGTGCTGGTTGGAGACCTCAATATTCCAGATGTGGACTGGAGTCTCCCAGCAGCAGCATCAATTAGTAGCAGGTTTATCAAGGACTCCCTTCAAGGTGCCTTCCTCAAGCAACTGGTCATGGAACCATCTCAGCAGAAGGCAATACTGGACCTTGTGCTCACAAACAGGGACAGTGTGATGGGGTAACAGTCGGGGAGCACCTGGGGAACAGTGACCACCAGCCACTATGGTTCGAAATCACACCAGGAACAGAACCAAACCACACAAAAACATGTATCCTAGATTTTAGGGGGGCAGACTTTGGGAAAATGGGGAGATGCTAGAAAGAGGCATTAATGGGAATGGGACAGGAATCAGGGGTTGAGGAACAGTGGGCAATATTTAAAATGGGGATTGCAAGAGCAACAGAATTATGCTTTAAGCAGGTTAGCAAGAGGAAATGGAAGAGGAGGCCATTATGGTTTTCCAAGAAGGTAGCGGAGAAAGTGAAAACCAAAAAGATTGCATTCAGGCAATACAAAAAGACGCAGGCAGAAGGGGATAGGGAGAGGTACCAGGAGAAGCAAAGGGAGGCAGCGGGATCAGTAAGAGTAGCCAAAGCTCAGATAAAAGAGCACATTGCAAAATCAGCGGGTAGAGGGGACAAAATCTTTTACAGGTACATAAGTGAAAAAAGAAAGGCAAAGGGAGGGATAGTGAGACTGAAGGGGGAGGATGGGAGCCACATGGAGGATGACAACAGTAAAGCTGACATATTGAACAGGTATTTCTGCTCAGTCTTTACTGAGGAAGAGGAGGGTAATAGGCCTAAAGGGAATATGAGGGGTGGGAATGGTGCAGAAACAGGGACGCAATTTAGGGGTGTGGCAGGGCAGGTACCTCCGCATTGCAGGCCATTGTTTTTTGTTTTGTTTTTCAGCCCCTGTTCCACCTCCATAGCCCTCTGACCAGTTGTTGCCCCTGTTGAAAGCTGAAACTGCCCCCCTCTGCAGAAATGGACACAAGCCCCTTTACATGAAAAAGGGTCCTGAAGGAACTGGAAGGAATAGGAGTTGATAAAACAATGGGGATAGATGGGGTGCACCCCAGGGTCCTAAAAGAACTAAAAGAGGTGGTGGCAGGACCTGTGGCAATCCTGTTTAGCTGATCACTGGAAACAGGGGAGGAACCAAAAGACTGGAGGACCGCAGATGTAGTTCCCTTATACAAAAGCAGGAACAAAGAGGAAGCGGGGAACTACAGACCAGTCAGTCTCACCTCGGTAGTGGGGAAGTTTATGGAAGCACTACTGAAGGAGAGATTGGTGGAACATCTGGTTGCCAACGGACTACAGGACCCAAGTCAGTATGATTTCACCAGGGAGAGGTCATGTCAGACCAACCTCATTGAATTTTGTGACTGGGTAACAAGGGAGGTAGATCAGGGGAGAGCAGTGGACATGGCCTATCTTGACTTCAGCAAGGCCTTTGACACTGTGCCACATAGGAGGTTATTAAACAAACCAGGGAATATGGGAGTGGGCAGGACGGTAGTGCGGTGGGTAGGTAAATGGCTAGGTGGCAGGACACAGAGGGTGGTGGTAAATAGCTTTCACTCCACAGAGGGAAGAGTGACCAGTAGGGTACCATAAGTGCTGGGACCAGTCATATTCAATGTCTTCATCAGTGACATTGCACAAGACCTAGAAGGCAGAATTTCCCTGTTTGCTGATAACACAATGCTCTGTAACAGAGCAAACACACCAGAGGTTGTAGACAGAATGAGGAAGGACCTGCAGAAACTTGAAGAATGGTCAGGTTTGGCAGTTGAGATTCAATGCAAAGAAGTGCAAGATAATGCATATCGAGCACAGAAACCCTGGAACAATATATCAGTTGGGGGGTGAGGATACAGCATGCAACAAGCAGGAATAGGATCTTGGGGTTATCATCTTTGATGGCCTCAAGGCAGGGAAACAGTGCGACAAGGCAGCAGGTAAAGCAAATAGGATGCTGGGATGCATAGGCAGGAGCATCACCAGCAAGAAAAGGGAGATCTTAATTCCACCATACAAGACACTAGTAAGGCCCCATCTGGAGTACAGTGTACAGTTCTGGAGACCTTACCTATGTAAGGACATAGACAGGGTAGAGAAGGTTCAGAGGAGGGCAACAGAGATGGTACATGGATTGCATCACAAGTTCTATAAGGACAGGTTGAAGCACTTGAATATGTACTCCCTGGAGGAGAAGAGGGAGAGATGGGATATACTAGAGACATACAAGTATCTTACAGGAAAGAACAGGGTGCAGGAATACACTATTTTTCAGTGAAAAAGATGTTCTAAGACTAGGGGGCATGGGATGAAGTTGAAGGGAGGGCGATTCAGAGGAAATGTGAGAAAGAATTTCTTCACAGAATGGGTGGTGGACAAGTGGAACACCCTGCCATAGGAAGTAGTGGGGGCTGAAACAATCACGTGATTTAAGAATGCATGGGATAGACATAAGGGAATTCTGGAGGTCGGGGTAGGGGGCAACAGACTTCTAGGAAAACATAAAGTGAACTTACAAGCTCAAATGGTCAGCTGGGTGGGCCATAGGCCCTTATCTGCTGACAGTGTCTATGTATCCATGTAGTTATGTATCTATATAAATACACTGGAGCAGTTAGCAGCAGCTGAGCCAAGCAGTTATGTGGGTCTCATTGTCCATTTTTGCTGCTTGGATTCGTGAGGGAGAGTGGGGAGAGTGGACAGGCAGGGCCTTCATGACCCAGAGGAGGAGCAGCTGCACCAGGGCTTAAGAAGGAGTCTGTGGGTCTTGATTTCCATTTTTGCTCCTTGTGTTCGGTGTGGGGATGGTGGACAGGCAGGGATCCTCATGACCTAGGGAAGCAGCTGCTGCACCGGTGATTAAGAGGGAGTCTGAGGGTCTTGTCCATCTGATCTGCTTGTGTTCAGTGTGGGGATGGTGATTAGTCAGTAGCGGTATGCCTCAGGAATCTGTCTTGTGCTCAGCACTGTTTGGATTATTCATAGGTGACATCCATAGCAATTTAGAAAATAATGTACAGTACTTAGATTTGCAGATGACACCAAGATCTGTGGTGATGTGAATACAGATAACAAATATGAATCTCTAGTTAATGACTTGAAGCCTACTGAATTATAGGCAATACATATCAAGATGCAGTTTAACACTGAGAGATGCACTGTGCTTCGCTTAGGAAGGAACAATCCAATCAAGTCATATACTCTGAACAGTACTCTTCTAAGATCAGTACGGATTGAACGCGACGATGGGATTATATTAAATAATACTCTTTACTCCCCCTAACCACTGTAGGAAGGTCACCCAGATTGCCGATAGGCTAATACGCTCATTAAAGAGTAACTAACATGATAAAGACAGGCAAACCATATCATATAGTTGCCTGCCCTAGTAGTTTTTTCAGCCATAAATTATTTTTTCTGCACTGTGGTTTTAAAAATTTTTCCTATAAAGACCGACTGTAACTACCATGTATGAGCAAGGGACATGAGCTCTGAAACCCACCCCCGAAAAATAGCATAATTATGACACAAGATCGAATGGGGCCCCATGAGCTGTATGGAGAATGGAATGGAATGGGGGAAGGGCTGTCTAAATTTTTGTTTTATTTGGCTTTGTTAACCAGGCAGGTGAGCTAGCCATAGAAGGACTATTTTCAGTCATGACCCGAGAGGATTACAAAGAAACAATATAGCCTGTATAGCATACAAAACACAGAGAATACAATTGAAACATATTACAATAGGCTGTGGTGATACATGGTGGAGACAAAATACAAGTGGGAGCAAGGAAAGTTTGAAAGAACACAATTCCAGCTATCTAACACACAGTGAGAGCAAGTTCAATTTGCACATTGAAGGAGGTCAGGAATTACTCTCATCTTTACATGCAATTGGAAGTGCAAGGCAGCTGTCCTAGAAATAGGTTTTGTAAAAGAAGAGGAATAGGGCATTTACACTGAGAGGGACAAATAAGAACTAGTTCAGGTGGAGATGCAATACTGGTCCAGTGTGATATAAGGAGGAAGGGAAAGTGAGATAGGTAAGTGGGCATAACACACCGTGAAAGGACGGGAGCTAAGCACGGGGGTTGAAATCAGGTGCAAGAGTTAGAAGCAAATAGGAAGGCACAAAGCTCTTTTTTAAAGAGGGCATGGGAAGGCGCTTGGTGAATTGTTAACGGTAAGGTGTTCCATTGCAGTCGAGCGTAGTGAGAGAAGGCATGGGAACATTTGGAGGTTTTACACCTTGGTACTTGTAGTAGGGACTTGTCAGCGGAGTGTAAGCCATCGGAGGATGTTTGAGGAGTCAGTAGCATAGACAGACTTGCAGGAGTCTGTGCTCTAATTACACTATCCACAAGGGAGCCAACGGAGTGAAGTCTCAGCACAGAAGGTGATAGCCAGCTTAGGTCTGAGTACAATAGGCAGTGGTGTTTGAGCCTAGGGAATGAGGAGGCATAGCAGCAAATGATATTATAGGTGGTGTCCCAAGCACGAAGTGTGGTCTTAGGTATGGCTGCGTACGTGATGACTCTATAGGTCAGAGCTGGTAGCAATATTCTGTAGGCAACAGCCAGCCAAGCAGATGAAGTAAGTGTATAGCTGGATCTGTAGGCAATGCCTATCTTAGAGCTTACCAATTTGCAGGTAGACTGAACGTGGAGATCAAAGCCAAGAGACTGATCAAGGACTACCCCAAGATATTTGAATGAGGTAACTGTGTTTATGGGAGAGGAGCCAGGGAAGGAGACCTTGATGTCATTATTTCAGGTTTTTAATTTGGCAGCAGTCCCAATCAACATTGATTTTGTTTTAATTACATTGAGGACCAGTTTGTCGTCAGAGAGCCAGGTTTTGGTTTTATGAAAGTCAGATGAGAGGCATGAGTTTATTTCAGACAGGTTCTTGGAGCTAGTGTACAGTACTATATCATCCACATACAAGAGGGATGAGCAGGAGGTGAGACCCAAGGTAATGCTGTTAATAAATATTGAGAAAAGGATGGGACCCAAAATGGAACCCTGGGGGACCCCAATGTTTAGAGTAGCCTAGTTCTAGAGGGTGAAACTGTATTTCACAATTTGGGCTCAGTTTAACAGATAACTACTGAGCCAGACCACTACACCCGTTGTAAAACCCATTGATTTTAAGGTTGTGAGAAGGATGGGGAAGTCAATAAGATTGAAAACTTTGGTCATATCTATAAAAACTGCACCAGGGAAAAGGCCAGAGTCCATAGCAGACAATGTATCTGTGGTAAACTTGAGCAAGGCTGTGGTGGTGCTATGGCCCTTACGGAACCCATGTTGGGCAGAGGAGAGAAGGTTATTTTTATGTAGGAAATTAATGGTCTGAGTAGCCACTATCTTCTCAAGTATTTTACTTAGTACCGATAAGATTGCAATGGGTCTATAGTTGGAAGGGTCTTTGGAGTCACCTTTTTTGTAGACCAGAGTGACCCTGGCAATTTTCCAGATATCAGGAACATGGCTGTGGCAGAGGGATAAGGTAAAGATCCGTGCAAGAGGAGAGGCTATGAGTGGGGCAGCAATCTTCAGAAGTCGAGGTTCGATACCATCAGAGCCAGTACTAGAGTTGTCTGGGATATTGTTTAAAAGTTTTAGCACTTGTGCCCTAGAGATAGCTTTGAAATGAAAGGATGGTCTAGGTATATCAGGAGGGAGTTCAGTGTGCAGGTCTATATGTTGCGTCTTTGGGAAGGCAGAAGTGTACTTGGACAGGTCAGAAAATTGTTGGTTGAAAAAATGTCCTATTGCCCAAGGATTATCACAGTGGATACCATTTAGGATCATGTTATTATGAGTAGGGGAACTGCGTAGACCCTAGCAAGGACCTAACATGCATCCAGAACTTTCTAGGTTCTCCAACCACATCCATGAGAAGATTTTGCAATAGATACTCTTGGCAATCCTTATTTGTTTTTTACATTCTTTTCGCTGGGCCCTATAGAGGTCGTAGTCAGTTGAGAAACCAGAGGATTTAAAACATCTCTAGATCTTATCTCTCTTTTGATGTCTGGTAAGGAGGTCCTTTCTTAACCATCTTGTTTGTTTTCCCTTCACTCGGCGCATGAAGTGTGGGGTATGGATATCCTGGAGCAGCAAGAATTCTTGAAGAAAAGAAAAAAGTGTAGAGCAGACTGGGCATCATTAGCTCTGCAGAGTTTGGTCGAGTCAATTTGTGAGACATCATTAAGAAAGTTTACTGGATCAAAATTCACAAAGTTCCTGAAGGTGGTATACCTTGGAGGTGGAGTGAGGGGGGTGGATACAGGAGTCCATAAACAGAAAATGGGGGAATGGTCAGTGAGTGCTAGGATTATCTTTGCTGGCATGTGTGGGGCTAAGATATATATTTTTATATATATATATGTTTTTATATGTGTATGTATGTGTGTATATATATATATATATATATATATATATATATATATATATATAAATAAGTTAGGTTAAGGAGCCATTTCATGTTAAACCCAAAATTTTGCACCTTAATAACTTTGCAACTGTTTGAAGGATTGGCCTGAAATTTGAATACATGATCAAGAACAATAGGCCTTGGGATCTGCCAAGTTTCGTACCGGTCGGATACACGGCGCGGAGTTATTAGCGTGATCTGCGCATACCGCCACACTTTTCGGAATTCCCACTGTCGCACGCACAGGTCGATGGTTTGCGCGACCAGCCTGAAATCTTCAGGGAACGTGCAGCCAGGGTCCTCTATGTGCCTTTCGAAGATTTGGTGAAAAAATATTAAACAGTTCAAAAGTTATTCAAAAAACAATTTCCCATTATAAGTCAACTGGAAAAGTTAACAAAAAGTTCGACAGTGTCGCAAATGCATTTTTACTTTCACAAATGGCCCTCTAACTTTCACAAATCCGCCATTTTGTTTTCAGTTAGTGATCAGAAAAATGCTTGGTATTTAAATTTGGGACCTCTAGCAACCTAATTATTTTTGTATTCACCTAGTCGGACCCTGAGGATGCTAGCCATGTCTTTATTTTGGGGTAAAACACCCCAGAAATATATTTTCAAATTTCTGGAGAAAGTACTTTCAAAATACTTTCGGTACTCATGAAAAGTGTCACAAATTTTCTTCGAAGCTTTCACAAATTGATACAGTAGTTTTCTAGCCTGTGTGTAAATAACAGCAATTCTTTGGCACTGCGCTGCAAAAGAAAGGTTCAGAGTTTTGGGCTGAAATTTGAAGGGAACACAACTGACATCTCATAGATGTGCCTTTCAGTGTTGTGTTGAAAAAATATTACATGGCTGCAAAGTTACGGCACTCCAAATTTGACAGTTTTTCCCATAGGATAACATGACGGCGCCCAATGCATTACAGGAATCCTTTGGCACCCTGCTGCAAAATAACGCTTGGTCTTTTTTCCTGAAATTTGGAGGGAAGACAGCCAACCACCCACAGATGTGCCTTTCAGTGGTTTGGTGAAAAAATATTACAGGGAGGCAAAGTCATGGCACTCCGAACTTCTCTTTTTTTCCCATAGGATAACATTACGGCATTCGCCGCGCCTTTCAGGGCCTGTATCTCGGAAACGGTGTAAGATAAGGACTTTTCATTAGCCAGGACAGTCATAAATCATATGACTTTTAAATTTTATTTCTACGTCATACGGTTCCTGAGATATAACCTATTTAGTATTCTAACCCCTCTTTTTCTGCTCCGATACCCATTATTATGCATACATTCTTTGTACTCACTGTCTTTCTCTATGCAGGTTTTGGGGAAACCAGCTCATGCGCTTACATTACTGTTACTGCTAGTTCTTTCTGCTTGGCGGTCTCCAGACCTGCTTTCACTTACCGTTGGACATCTGGCGCCACCATGTGCTATCCTTTGTGTTTTCACTTTATGCTTATGCTTCTGTTATTTTTTTGCCATTTGTGTCTACAGTACTGTTTTCTTTGTGTTTTACTTTGCGTCACCATGCCCATTGACATTTCCGCTTGCAGGCACCATGTTACTATGTGACAACACATCACGTGGCAGACCATTCCTGTTCACGCCACCATGTGCTGCACCTTTCTGTTCTCATTCAGCTTGCATTACCAAGTGTGCCACTGTTAGCGGTTCTGTTTGCATTGCTGTTCCTGTTAGCACGCCCACATTACAGTAGGGAGCGCCGGGGCCCACCGCGACACGTGGCGATCCGGCCCCCGCCCTACCGCTGCATTACATTCACTATTTCGCTATCATTCTCAAAAGAAGGAGTTTAGAGCAAAAACTCCATTTAATGCATTAGTTGGGGTTGATCCACAGCGACAAAGTGAGAAATTCGGTGTTAGGTTGAAAACCTCACCTCGGCCACTACCCCCAACCAGCATTGGGGGTGCATGGGGTCGTCGGTCCCAACTCTCACCCCATTCTCCTATACTTCTGCTGTTTTACACATGTGATGGGGTGAGAGTTAGGCTGACAACCCCAGTGCACACCCCAATGCCGGTTGGGGGTGGGCAGGGTCCAAGGGGTTTTCAACCCCAACACCGAATTTCTTTACTTTTTATCGCTGTGGAACAACCCTAACTAATGCACTAAATTGAGTTTTTTGCCTCTAATATATATATATATATATATATATATATATATATATATATATATATATGTGCATGTACTGAGTCCTTGAACTGCATAATCAAAATCTAATTACATATGGGAGCGAGGCTCCCTTTGAACATGAAGTAAAGGGTCGGCTCTCCTTCAGAACCCTGAAGGATTACACCACTGCTTCTAGTGTGAAAGGACAGATGTTTCTGAAACAAAGTTCAATGTTTTAGTTTCTGTTTGTACTGCCCTGGTGCAATTCACTTACTATGGGCTAATGTACAGAGGTGGAGGGGTTCAGTCAGAATTAAGAACGTATTACTTCACTCAGAGAGTAGTAGGATGATGTCAGAGCAATGACCTAGTAAAAAACCCAATCAAATTCTGTCTGGTGCTCTATGCACAAACTGGATGAGTTCCTGAAGAGAAATAACATCCTAATATACAAAAGCTATGACAGTAGAGGAAGGACTAAATGTACCATGGGTCTTCTTCTATCCTATAACATATACTGCACAGTAAACCTGCTGTGTGTACAGTAACTGGTTTGCCAGAGTATCTTCCACTTTATAGGCAACAGACCTGTAAACTGGAGGTTCAACACCGTTTTCTTAGCCACACCAGGACAAAGCAATTGACAGTGACTGAGCACAATGGAAAGTTCTGGGTTCCTTAGCTAGTTTTTAGTTTTTCTACTCTTTGAAAGCTAATGTAAATGTATTATTTTAGACATATTTTTGTCCAAAAGTGCTTCAACAAAATGATCATTCCAAACGGTAAAGGGCATTGGCAGCCAGCTGGAGGAAGGTGGACTGAGCATCTCAGAGGGTGCTCTCATCCTCTGGGAAGGGTAGGTTGCAGGCTGTACTGCAATATTCCCAGCTGGGTGACTACAGGTTGCAGTTCAGTTAGATCTCCATGTGGGGGAGGACAATGTTGACTCTGGTGCACTGGGATGCACTTGTGTGTGCACCTCTGAACCCTGTCATCAGTGTACCATGTGAGTGGAAAGAATCCAAGCAAAAATCTCAGCACCCCAGCACAAGCAACATTTTTTTTTTTTTTAGTCTTTGGTAACTGGGTAAGGCCCACTAGACACAAGTGCCTGTTTTCAGGGGTGTCCTGGGAGCACTGGGTGGTTAAGTGACTTGCTCAGAGTCACACAGTATGCAAGAGGAGGTTGAGAGAATCAAACTCCAGTCTGGTCTGCTAGATGTACCAAGCTCGTTCATACCTCATTCCTCTAACCTCTAGGCTATACTGCCAGCCTACTGGCACTCCAAGGCCTGGCTGATGCTGACTGCTACCTGCCTCCCAGCCCTTTGTTGTACTGTAGGGGGGTATTAGAGTGTCCCTTCTGTAGAGATCCCATCATGAGGAATATACCCATGGACCATGAGAAGAAGAGGATCTTGTTATGTGGTAGAGATGGCATGCAGACAGGGCTGGAAGGAAGCCTAGCTGATCCCTGGGCAGCTCTAAAGAGAAGGTAGATTAAAAACATTATTATAATGTTTTGACAGCAGTAAGGATGGCTGGCCAATGGCCCAAAAGCAGCATGCCATGCTTCCTGCTGGCAGCCTGGTTTCAGGCATGAACATGTGCCAATGCTCAGGCAGCCAGAATGAGGGAAGCAGACCTGCTGCAGGCTGCCTGTAGCAGCTGGGAGAAGAAGAGTGGAATGCTCTGGTGCCACAGTGGCTCCTACTGGTGGACCTCCACCAGATCCAGACTTCAAGAGAGGTAATGGCAACTCCAAAGGCCCCAGTATGGGGGCATGTCATGATGGACAGAGGATGTGGTAAGTACCTGCAGAAAGTGGGAATCAGGGTGGAGGGGCAGAAGAGATGGGGAGCAGGTCATTGAAGGAGATAAACACTTAAATAAAATAAAATAATCACAGTTAGGACCTCAGTAGCAATCTTCTGTCTGTCAGTTAAGGAAGGGCTAATAGTTACCTGTACGTGGTAGAGTCCACTTTTCTGAGAATCACAGAAATTACCACTCCTGTCATGTTTTCATGGAATCAGCAGTTTGTAGCATGTCCAGTAATTGTTTGAACAACTGTGCTAACAAGTGTTAAATTGCAGTTAGTTTCTTCTGCAGTTTGATACTTTTTCCACAATTGTACACGCCTTGGCAGAAAAATTAGGGAAATGGGGGTGGGGTGGGGTGGAAGGATGCTTTTGGACCATTTCCAAAAAGGATTTAGTCAATTCTGAAACAGAAAAATCAGTGGCCCTAACTTGGGCTTTGCATTGCGCACCTACAGTAAATGCCCTAACCTATCCTCAGCCTCTAGATACAGGACATAAATCAGTCTTTATTGCTTAAACAACCACACAAAAATATTCACTAATAGATTTCCCCTACGCTTTATTCAGATATCTGATCTTGACAACCATTTCAAAGTATTCGTGTAACAGAGGCAGGGGAGTACTGAGAACTGTAGAACAGTCAATGGAATTTATTAGTTCAATTTCTCTTTTCAGAGTTCTGGTGAACATTTTCTTCCTGATTGCTGTATAGTAGGTAAGGTTCCTTTTATAGACCTGCAGACATATGGAAACTGGCACTTAAAACTGAGTGTCACTTGCCTAATCATATCAGTCTATTAAGAGTAATGAATGTGTGCATGCGGGGATGGTATAAATGAAACCACTGATTGGGATTTAACTCTCTGCAAATGTAACATTTATGAGCATACTAGAGGACTTGCCTGACTGGGGCAAAGGTTAGGACTTATAACCAAGAGGAAAACAATTTATGAGAAATACTCTGGTTGAAGTGTAAATATGTATATGTATATAGTTTACACAATGATCTATTGCAGTGGCCCTCACTAGCCTGCATGAAGCATCACCTCCAATCAAACGCTGTAGCCATGGAAACATTGCTAATTGTGAAAAATGTCATTTCCAACTCTGGAGGCACCTGCTACAGCTAAGAAAGTGGCAACATTTAAGATAGATTGAAGCAGATGGCCCTACTTCTCAGGCCTGGGTGCATTATATATCCAACCTACACTTCAACTAACCCTAAGCCTTCCCAATCTCTGAATGCTGTAACTATGGCAGATCAAGCAGGGGAGGCACCAGGATTTCAAACACTGAAGGACCAAGCTTTGGTACGTGCTGTGTAGGGGAGGTTGGTATTTATGGCCAGTTGAATCAAGGCAGATTTAGTTACAACTTTCAATCCAAATAATAAGGCTTAGGCCTTTAGGCTATGGCCTGGCTGATCTTCTGTCAAGGACTCCTGCAACTATCTATGTAACAGCATTCACTAACCTATCCAAGCTTTTCCACTGGGGCAGTTGACCATCCTTACTCCTCACACACCCTAGACCATCCTAGCCTTTGAATACCCACACAAGACAGCCATTTCTCATCTCCTTCTTGCCCCCGACCATGCCTGTAACTTTGACTATGGGAATACCTGTACCTGCTATCAAACCCCATCTGTAACCCTGTATGCATACATGTTCACCGCCATGACCTTCAACCAAGTACCTACTGGACTGTATTAAACTGCAACCTTACCACTTTGTATCCTTTCTGCATGGACACTACATCCAAAAAGATATTGTATATCAAATGACCATTTTTCAAACTGAATTATGCAGATTCAAATAGATAAATAAAAGATTCCTGCTATTAAATCCCAATATTATTATTGGTATGATGTTACAGTGGAGGGATTCCTTGACCCCTAGCATCTTAGAATTTTAGAATCCTTTTTTATTTAGACAACTGTATTCTAATAGGGCTTTTTATAATTCTGATAAAACAGCTCCTAAAACTCTACCCTGCTTTCTAAATTAGTTTCAGAGAACTGCAGTCATGTCTACAGATGCAGAAATGGCAGTTTTTGGCGAGGCTACGATTTACTTGCGCAAGCCTGAGAGGGAACGACTCGAGGCACAGAGTAGGCCTTTGATGCCAAGAATAGTTGCTATGTGGTAGATCCTAAGGTGGTGTAAAGGACTCATCACAGCCAGAGAAGGTGACAAAGTCACTGTGAAAACTGATGCTGGAGCGGTAAGTCTACGGAGAGAGACTGGATAACTTGTTCCTAACTGAGCCCAGAAAGTGGAAACTTGCAATCACCTTCATTTTTCACTGTTTTTCAGAACGTGACTGTCAAAGAAGATCAAGTTTTCCCTATGAACCCCCGGAAATTTGACAAAATTGAAGACATGGCTATGATGACCCACTTGAATGAACCATCTGTGCTGTATAACCTAGCAGAGCGTTATGCAGCTTGGATGATCTATACTTAAGTCATTTTTCTCTCTCTCTCTTCACTCCTTCCATACATACATACACATACACACACACACACACACACACACACCATACCGCCACACACACACACACAGTATTTTACTTACATCATTGCATCACATGAAGAGAAACCACATTTTCCTTGAGTCACACATGCTGTGTTCTGAAAATAGTACCTTGTCATATAATGCAGTAGCCTTCACTCCATAATGAGTTACCAAGTGGAAACTTTATTGCCTATAAAAATGCAACGTGCAAACTTGAGAAGCAATGTGGTCTAGTACCTTAAGCACATGCTTGGGAAAGAGTAGATCCAGGTTCAAATCCCTTGATAACGTCTTACTTGTGAGACACTAAGAGAGTTACTTAAAGGGGCACTGTCAGCTTTGCCCCTTGTTTTGTAGTACATCTCAATAAATGGGTCTATGGGCACGTAATCACAAGGCACATGGTGTAGAATGCTGCTGCGTTAAGAAAAAACTGTGCAGCTTACCAATTTTTCTAAAATTAGATCATTTGCCATTGCAGGTGGTCCAACTTTAAATGTCCTGCCACTGGAAGCTGATCAGTGCCGAGAATGCACTTGAGAACGTGCATCTACGGGGAGCACTCGCACAACATACACATTTCACTATCCACTTGTGGAGAAGCACAGCCTCCATTACAGCGTGTTATTCAGAAAGGCTCCTGGTAACTACAGATACAAACCGAGGACTAGTTTAGCTGCAAAATACTTCCCCATACTGGTGCTTAAATCCCGCGCGTGCGCAATAGTGGCACATTTGTGCACATGCACGAGATCTTATTTCTGCCCGCTATTGTGCATGCGTGGGATTTGGGCACCAGCATGGGAAAGTATTTTGCAGCTAAACTAGTCCTCGGTTTGTATCTGTAGTTACCAGTATCCTTTCTGAATAACACGCTCTAATGGAGGCTGTGCTTCTCTACAAGTGGATAGTGAAATGTGTATGTTGTGCGAGCGCTTCCCGTAGACACGCTGTTCTTGACACTGATCAGCTTCCGTGGCAGGACAGACCACCAGTAATGGCAAATGATCTAATTTTAGAAAAATTGGTAAGCTGGACACTTTTTTCTTGATGCAGAAGCTTTCTACACCATATACCTTGTGATTATGTGCACATAGACCCATTTATTGAGATGTACTACAAAACGAGGGGCAAAGCTGACATTGCCCCTTTAAAGCTTTTAAGTTCCATGGTGCATCCAGCTGCAAACATTGATTAACTAAGGACCCCAGTGAGTGTTAGATATAGCATCTTAGCTGGGCTGTCTTGGGTAAGAAACTGTAAAAGAAAAATCACACTTGTAAACCAGAATATTGGGTGGATATCTCTTCCACATTCTGAGTTTTGAAAGGTTACTCTTGAGTCTGCAAATCTATAATTATATATTGTGCTTATCTGGAGTGAAGCATTTTGCTTTCTATGATGGGCCAGATATTCAAACTGCGCCCAAAATGTGCGCAATAGCAGAAGCAAGCACAAGTCCATTGCGCACATGTGCAATAGACGCGATATTCAAACATGGAGCAAGGCAAATTGCGCAACCAGCCAACATCTGAATATCGCACAACCTGCACCATAGCGCAACCAGGAAGGGTAAGCTCAGAAGATATGATGCGCTATAGTGCAACAAGGCCAGCCCAGCTGAGCAGTCCAGAGGTGCCATAGTGCAAGCAGAGAGCCCCCCAGCAGCAGAGCAATGGAACTGCACAACCAGGGAGGTAGGCAGGGGCCCACCACCCATGCCACAGATGGGCACAGGAACACACTGCAGAACTAACAATGCACCCCCACACCCCAAGCACAACATAAGTGGGAGAGGGACGGAATATCCACCGGCCCATGGGGACAGGCCAACAAAGCACAGCCAGGCCATGTTGCCCCAGCACACCCACTGGCAAGCTGAGACTGCCACACAAAGGGGCGGAACACCCCAGTGCACATCAGCCCCCCTTGTGCAGACAGCACACCCTGCACTGTGACCCCAAGACACCACCCATGAGCGGTGACTGTCACTGCAGGAATCTCCATGCATCCCCACGTCATACTGCAACCTCGTGTACCACAGAACCATACAAGCCAGACCCACCATGAGCACTCAGCAGTGGGTGGCAGCACACGGCAAGACCAACTGAAAGCCACTCCCACACCAGAGACACCTATGCACACACACACACATACCCAAGACAATACCACCCCAGATGCCATGCACACCACTGCAACTGAGCACCTATAGCCAGCTGCAAATCGAGACCACCACAGTATTCATAACAAAATATATATTTCTAATTAATATATGAACAATAACAAAATACGAACAACCAGAACTATATACAACACAAGGGTGGGGGTACGGGTACAAGGTAGGGGTGGGTAAGGGGCAGAGGTGAACAACTGGGAGAGGGAAGGCAGGGTGTGAGGGATGGGTAAAGGGGGAGGTGATGGGAAGCTACTGCCTGCCAGCCCGCTCATCATCTGGCTGCTGCTGGTCCCGGGGCCTCCTCCTGCGCCTAATGCCATGGCGCTGCAGGTCCCTCAGGATGTCGAGGGAATCCATGGCCACCTGAATGAGCTGGTGGACCGACCTATCAAGCCTCCACAGGATCCGGACACCTAGGGATCAGAATCAATGGCTGTGACTGTCCATATCCCTGAAGCCCACCCTACATGTATGGCATACAGCCAAGTGCCCCGCTCCTGTGATGGAGTGCACCCACCGACAGTGACCGTGCACAAGACATGCCCAACCAGGCAGCAACAACCATGTGTGCCACTGCACACACACACCACCCATGTCCAGCACAGCACAACCAAGGCTGTATAGTGACTTCATTACGCGTGGGAAGACAGTGCCACAGCCATGTGCCCAATGCATGCATGGACCACAATTGATGCACTCCCAGACATGCAGTGCCACTGGATTGTGCTGACTGTCATATGTCGCATGCATGGCAGTGTTGTCCATGGATGGTGGCCAGCCCTGCCCCCCCACAGCACGCAATAGCATTCATGATGTCATGTCACTCACCCTCAGCGTACTGCTGCTGCTGCTGCTGCTGCTGCTGTCATGGTTCAACTCCACCACCACCAACACCATGCACAGCCACCACTGCCACCCCTTGCTGTGCCTCAGCCTGGGCCCTCCTCCGCTCCACCACGACTGTGGGAAACAAAAGGTGAGAAACACATCAGTGAAATCCCAAAGCAGACATCCCCCTGCCCCAATGAGTGTGCCCACCCACCCAGCCAGACCCATACATCACATATCCTGTAAACACCGCCACAGCCAACCATAGACCAACCCTCCCCATGTGCTGGTCACAATACACAGTGTTACCCATACGGACAATACAGGTGCATAGATGGCTCACCCACCTGGCCGAGTCACCACACCCCTCCTGGCACGTGAACGAAGTCGTGACAGTAGTGCCGACTCCCTCCTCCGCAGGTCACTGTTCCGGTGCCTGCACTGCTCTGCCAACCGCTACCGGCCAGTGGCCTCCTCCGGGGCAGTGGCCACCTACTGCCACACATGAGTCCTTGCCTTGTTCAGGGGTTCATCCCCAAATAGTGGGCCATGGTGAGGCTCCACTATGGCCACCAGGCTTGCCAGTTCCACTGCACTCCATTGTGGGGCTCTCCTGCGTGCCATCCCTACATGTATATAGTAGGCAAAATGGCGCCCTGCAGCACAGCAACCCCACATGGAATTGTTGCGCAATACAACTCCGCTATTCCCTATCGCACTGTTTGTATAGCGCCACCAGTCCCTATCGCGCTGTTACCGAACAGTGCGATAGAGCTGCAGACATGCCATACGTACAGCGCCAAGGGGGCAAAGGTCGGGCACAGGGTCATGGGTCTCTGGCGCAAGGCCACGCACAGTGCCATCAGATGTCTATACGTCCAGCACGATTGGTCGCCTGTGTGCCATTGCCACAGTGGACTATTGCGCAGTTGTGCCATAGCACCATGTAGTGACCGTCGCCGTAGCGCCACTGGCACAATGGTGGCCGTGTCCTGAATTGCCTATCACGCACAGCACATCATCAGCGGCAGACGCCTGCGTAAGCTACCTGGTATGCAGTGCGGTGTACTACACAGTCACAGAACTGCGCCATTGGCTCAGTCAGTTCAACCGTATTGCACAAAGCGCAACAGTGCGATACTCAGCCGTCATATGCAAATCATCCGATCAGCCATTCAATGGCGTAGCGGCGCGATTTGCATCTCATTAAAGTTGCTCCAGTCCTAATTTGCATGCATTGCACTATAAATATGCGACACTGTGCTGCAGTGGCCATATTCGGTTACTGCAGTTGATAGGTGAGTTGCATGCATTGTGCTGTTCTGGACCATGGCCCCAGAGAATTGCTGTACTGCACAGTCACAGGTGACCACTCTCACCCATACAGGCTGTGAAATGACCGACGAGGACTGGGTGAGGAGGATGATGGTGGGCGGAAGAGGAGGCCCAACTTTATGAAGGCGAAGACAGAGGCACTGTTTGAGGCCTACCTGGCTGAGGAGCCACTTTTCAGTGGACAGTGGGGCACCCCTGAGGCCCATGCTGCTGCATGGGAGGGGGTGGCACGTGCAGTCAACCTGCACGGCAGCCACCAGCGCTCTGTGCAGGAGTGTAAAAAGAAGATGGGGACTGACAGGAGGAGGGTGAAGGAGAAGGTTGCAGCCATCAGGGTGGCACGTGCTGCAACAGACGGTGGGACAGCCGGAGGTGGTGCAGCTGACCCCGGCGGAGGACATGCTCACTGCAAGCATGCAGCGCAGTGCCATTGAGGGTGTTCCTGGAGGTGGCTTCCAGACAGGTGGTAGCCCATCACTGCATGGTATGTCATGGTCGGGGGGGAGGTAGTTCACATGCACTAACGTGTCCTTCCTTTCTGTTACAGATCCTGTGTATCTGCAGGGGTCAGCAGTGGAGGGTCTGTCCACTGCGGACAGCCACCTGGAGTTGGAGGAGGGACCATTCACCTCTGCAGATTGCTGGCGTGCACTGCGGCAGTGTGCACGCCTGGCTACCTTCACTGATGTTGAGACAGGTGTGGGGAGTGCCCTTCCTGTGTCCCAGCGGTCTGGCATGCAAGCATGCCAGCACGCTGTGGCTGTGGCTGTGGAACAGACCTGCACCATCGATGATGCACCAACCACTATGGGCATTGAAATATGTGTGTCACAGAATGGACACACAGCAGGACAGCTCACGCCCATGGATCTAGCTGGTTCCGACGTGTATGCCAGCATGTCAGCACAGTCCCAGGCTGTGCCTGTCAGCACCGGTGGGGCAGCACTGGTGGCTGTGCAGGTCACTGGCACTGTTGCGGCCACAGCAGTGGAACCACTGATCCCGTGGACACAGCAGGCGGAGGGGGAGCAGCAGCAGTCACCCACCGGGACTGGGGGTACAGGGCTCAGCGGTGATGTAGGTGCACCGCCTGTGAACATGCCCATATCTGGTCCTAGTGAGCAGTGCCCACCCTCAAGGGGTGCTGTACATCAAGCCCTTCCAGACCCTGAGGTACAGGTTGCCGATGTAGCAGATGACCTCTTTGATGAGCACACCCGCCTGCTGCAGGCATCAGTACAGCAGCAGATGTGGGTTGCAACATTCATGGAGGCACTGTGTGTGGCTATGGAGCGGCACAGCAGGGACACCGAGAGGATCCTATCCTGGATTGACCATTTTCGGGTGGATGTGACCGCCGCCATCGACAGGCTGACACAGGCAGTGGTTGGTGTCGTGGCCACATTGGGCACACAGTCAGGTGCCCCTGTGCTGCTCACACCATGCAGTATGCTATCCACTCCCTGTTCCCGGTGTCGTGCGACACCCACCCTGTCGATGCCAGATTCAGTTGTGGGCATCCTGAGCACCCCTGGTGCAGGTATGTTCAGTATGCTGCAGACCCCTGTGCAGACAAGGTCGCGTTCACGCAGTGGGACCCCTGGTGGTCCATCAGTGCCACCCCATTTGGCCCATGCTCAGCCTGCCAGTGCTGCTGGGTCTCGTTGGGGCCGCCCACGCATCTGAGGTGGCCATGGCACTGTGCCGCATGACTGAGCTGTCTCCCAGTGCAGGCCCTGTCTGGTGCTACCCTGTGTGTAATGTGTGTTTCGGTGGGCAGTGCACCAGTGGGTGCCCTGCCCTACATGCTGACACACGAACCATCTGCACACCCTCCCGACTGCTGTCCACTGGTGCGTGTGCAGGATGATGCCTGCATTGCGCTGTACACCAAAGTGCAAGGGTGCCCAGCATCTGACACACGTACATGGACAGTACAGGTGGTGGTGGTGGCCTGTGGACGTGTGTGTATTTAATGCCTGTGTTCCTTCTCTGTTGTGCACCTGACCCCTGTGCACTTTGTGCCTGTTGTGTGTGTGTGTGTGTGTGTGTCTGTCCATGTGGTGTGTTACTGTTCACCCCTCCCTGGTTGTGTGTGTGTGCTTCTGTGCCCTGCCACTTCCCTCACCATCATGCACCCCTGGTGTGTTTCCCTGTGTGTATGTGGGTTGTGCCCTAGCCACTGTTGGTTGCACATGGCCCCATGACTTACCTGTGTGGTGAAGTGCTCCTCTGTGATGGTGTCCCGTGCAGCTGGACCAGCCTGATCAGTCGGGGTCACGCCATCCGAGGGGGGGCTGCTCATCCCCATCATCACCAGCGTCACCAGCATCCCCATCGCTGTCCCCCTCCTTGACCTGTACGGCTATCCCACAGTCTTTGGCCATGTTGTGCAGGATACAACAGTCCAGGAATATCCCACAGGCCTTTGAGAGGCTATACTGTAGGGCACCGCCGGAGGTGTCTAGGCATCAGAAGCGTGCCTTCAGCATCCCAAACACCCGCTCGATGATGTTGCATGTGGCGGCATGTGCCTCATTGAAGCGTTGCTGTGATGGGGTCATGGGCTGCCGGTAGGGTGTGAGCAGCCAGGGACGGAGTGGGTATCCACTGTCACCTGCGTGGAGATAGTGGAGGTTAGTGTCATGTTCAGGCTCATATTGCCCCTAACCCTGTGTGCCACTCCCATGGCAACTGTGGCTTACCCACCCTTGCCCCCGATTTGCCAATCCTACATGTATACTCACCCACTAGATGTCCTGTGGGGATGTCCCCACTCTTGAATCGATGGCACAGTGTTGATTGGTACCATATGAATTGTGTGCTCCGCCAGGGTGCATGACACAGACATTGATGATGATGCGCCCACTGGCATCACACACCACCTGGCAGTTGACACTGGAAAACCCCTTCCGATTCCAATGGGCAGCCCCATCAGGGCCAGGTGGCGTGCGAATGGCCACATGGGTGCAGTCTATCGCCCCTAGCACGCCAGGCATACGTGCTACCCCATGGAACTCCTGTATGTTTGCTCTACGCTCTGCCACGGTGCTGGGGAAATGGATGTACTCCGCAGCATGTGAAAGCAGTGTGCTGAGGAATTGGGTGAGGATGTGTGCCATGGCCGACTGTGTTATGCCTGTGGTGTCCCCTGTTGGTCTCTGGAAGGTACCCGTGGCAAGCAAGCACATGCAGGCTGTTACCTTTGTCTCCACTGACAGAGCGTGACTCCGTCGTGAGGGTGCCTGCATCACATCACTGCACAGCTCACAGAGCCGCGTCAGTATTGCCCTGTTCAGGTATAACCGGCCCACAATATTGACATCTGAATACAGCTCAAAGCTGATGCGGGCACGGTACTGCCTGTTGGGGGCGTACCACCGACAGGCCCATCCACGGCCACGTACCCCTGCAGCATGCCTTCTCACTCCCCTCATTACAGCTTCCATGTGGAAGCTGGCACTGTCCATGTCCCTGGCTTGTGTTCCCCCCTGGCTGTTGTTGCTCTGTTACCCCCACTGTCTTGACTGCTACCTCCACTGCACCGGGTACACCTACTGGCCTCTGCACTCTGTGGCCTCACACACCTTCCCTTGCCCCTCTTCTGTCCTGTGCACTCCCTGGCCTGCACTGTTTATTGCTCTGGCCTGCTCTGCCTCCCTGCCTCATGTGGCTTCCCTGTCGAGTTCTTGCGCCTCTTCCTTGAGCCTTTTTATTTTGGCTCATTTCCGCTGTGGCGCAACTTCTGTCTGATCCACTGTTGCACATTGTGCATGCCTTTGAATATCGCATTGCACACTTTATGCATGGTTCCACCCCTTCAGTTGTGCATACCTTCATTAGCATTGGCGCTGTTGCTCAGCATGTTTTCTGTGGCGCAACTGCCTCCTGCTGAATATCGAGACTCCATGCACTGGACTTGCCGCGTTAAACCCTTTTGAATATCCCACCCGACATGTTTATATTAGAATTGCAAAGATGTTAACAGTGTGAGAAGGGCTTTCTCCATGCTCTGTTTCAGTCCTCGTGGCCATCTATAAGTACGCTAAGCTATGAGAATGAAAGAAACTGGTAGTGTGCCACTCATGTGTAGTCTGGGCCAAACTGGAACAAAACTGAATACAAAAACATGTTATCGCAGAATTGCTATGAAAATTTGGCAGTGGCCAGAGACCATCAGCTCTGCTAATTACTGACTTTAGTGTGGAAACGTGTTAAGTAAAATTCAACAGCAGAATTAAAAACTTTGGCTTGCCAATCATACAAACATAAGATGATGAAAGCAGATACAGACATTATGGTCTATCAAGTCAGCTCGAATGTGCAGCTCTCAGTGTTGAGTACTGATGCTGGCCCCCCAACCCCCTCTACACCTTCTTCACTGATAGCACTGACTGAGCAACCCCATCCTCCCCTTCCCCATCCTGATCCTGTCCCTAACCCTGTCCCACCTGCTCTTAAATCCCCCAAATGATGTTTGTGAAACCAGCTCCTCAGGCAAAGCATTCCATGCCGTCACCACCCTTTCTGTGAGAAAGTGCCTCCTTATCTCTCTTCTGAACCATCTCCCCACTCCAATTTCAGATTATGCCCTCTTGTGATCCCCTCTTTTCTATGTTTAAACAGGTTCTCATGACTAACCCTATTTATACCGTTCAAGTATTTAAAGGTCTCAGTTATATCGCCCCTTTCCCTTCTGTCCTCGAGGGAGTACATATTGAGCTTCCGTAACCTTTTTTTCATCATAGGGCTTTTCCCCTCATTCTTATTAGCATTTTGGTTACCCTTCTCTGTACCCCCTCCCACAGTCTGATGTCCTTTTATAAGAAGGGGTACCATAACTGTACACAGTACTCCAAATGAGGCCCCACCAGTGCCCTGTACAGTGGCAGAATCACCTCCTCACTCCTTGAGGTGATTCCCTTTGCTTTGCACCCCAGCATCCTACTGACCTTTGTCACCACCTTCCTAAATTGTGCAGAGTGATTCATATGGCCTGTGACCAGCACATTCAGAACTTTGTCCTCGATGGATATCGATAACTGCACCCCCCGGCTGGTAACTGTGTCCAGGATTCTTGTTTCCAAAGCACATAATCCTGCACTTTCCTGCATTGAAACCCAACTGTCAGGTGCAGGACCATCTCTCCAGGGTGTCTAGGTCTTTCTGCAGTACCCCACCCTCACCCCATCGACCACCGCTCCCAGTTTAGTGTCATCGGCAAACAGGCTCATTCTACTCTGGATCCCTACTGCCATATCCATTACATTGATGTTGAATAACATCAGTCCCAACACTGAGCCCTGTGGTACCCCTCTGATGACAGCCCATGGTGATGATAGTTCCCCACTTACCACCACCCTCTGCTGTCTATTTTCTAGCCATCTCTCAGTCCATCTGACCACTGTATCCCCCGCCTCTAGGTCCTTCAGCTTGCCTATCAGCCTCCCGTGTGGCACAGAGTCGAAGGCCTTGCTGAAGTCCAAATACAGTACTTCAAACACCTTGCCTATATCCAGAGCCCTAGTCAACCAATCATAAAAGAACACAAGACTGGTCTGACAAGATCTTCCCTGGGTGAACCCATGCTGCTGATCATCAAGGAACCCATTTTCCTGCAGTAATGCCACTATTCTTTCCTTCGGTATAGTCTCCATTAGTTTTCCCACAATTGATGTAATGCTGAAAGGGTGATAATTCCTGGTTCATCCAAGAACCACTTTTGCAGATAGGCACCACATGTGCTATCCTCTAATCCAGGGCACACATTCTGTTAGAAGGATGTGTTGAATAATTCTGACAGAGGTGCCACCAGGACTTCCACGAGTGCCTTTAGGATCCTTGGGTGTATCCCATCCAGTACTGATGCTTTATCTGTCCACAGAGACCTAAGGTCCCTAGAACCCTTTGCATAGGGACCCCTCTTCTACCACCCTAGCTCCCTCTTCTTTCCCTGCTCTGAACTGCCCCAGCTGTCTAGGTACCTCCTGCTCCCTTGTAGAAACCGAGCAGAAGTATTCATTTAATACCTCTGCCTGTTGAGTCCCTTTATACACCCATCCTCCTCCCATCCTAATTCTAGTACTCTGCCCCCTGCATTTCCTTTTCTCCCTTATGTATTTGAAGAACACATTTTCACCCTCTTTAATCCCTTGAGCAAGCCTTAGCTCTTTCATAGACTTGGCTGTCCTTACCACCCTGGTCATCTCCCCGGAGCTCCTAATGTACTCCCCTTATCTGCTACTTTACCTGTCCTCTTATAGTGTTTAAAGGCCACCCTTTTTTCCCTCACCTTTGACTGTAGCTCCTGGGTCCGCCAGCTTAGTCCACCAGCTTGGTTCCTTTGCCTTCTTACTCCTCAACTCAGTGCAGGAGTTTGTGGCCTCCACCAGCCCCATCAAAGTGACGTCCCGTTTCTGTTGTTCTCTGTACTTTCAACCCTTATAAGCTATTAGTATGTATTACAAGGTTCATTTTTTCCAGTATTTTGAAAAGTAATGTGTCAAATTATCTAGTACTATACTTGCAACCCCCCTCACCCACCCGCAGCACACTCTGCCCACACTGCACACACCATATAACCAACTCTGTTCTCAAACCAATTACCACTGCTTTAATTTTCTGGCAATAGGGAATTTGCAGCTCCTTTTAGATAAAAAAAGAACATACTGTACCTGTATGTGGTTCATGTCTCAAATATCTACTGTTTCTATTGTTTGCAGCTTATGATCAGCTTGGATGATCTAGACTTACTCTGGCTTGTTCTGTGCCACTGTTAACCCCTACAAATGGCTGCCAGTGTATAACCCAGAGGTGGTTGCTGCCTACAGAGGCAGGAAACGTCAGGAGGCTCCACCACACATCTTCTCCATCTCTGACAATGCTTATCAGGCCATGTTAACTGGTAAGATGAAAACCTTCTAATTCACCTTTAGTCATTTCTTATATATTGTATATATCAAGTATGAGGACTTTTTATATTTTCACAGATCGTGAAAACCAGTCTATTCTGATCACGTAAGTATAATAAATGAAAGGCAAGCAGGGTTTGCAATAAAATAATTGATGTTATTTGTGAAGATACAGTAGTTATATAATTTGTTTCTATCTTCTCTTTTACCCAAAGTGGAGAATCTGGTGCTGGAAAGACTGTGAACACAAAACGTGTCATCCAGTACTTTGCAACAATTGCAGCTGCTGGAGACAAGAAGAAGCAGGAGCCACAGCCTACAAGCAAAATACAGGTAGGTGGAAAATTATTATGTAGTTACATAACTGCATTTGCTAAAATTCATTACAGTATTTATTAATAGAGTCTTTTTTAGGGAACACTGGAAGATCAAATCATCCAGGCTAACCCTTTGCTAGAAGCATTTGGTAATGCCAAGACAGTGAGAAATGACAACTCTTCTCGTTTTGTAAGTTGCATCAATCATGCTACACATTTTAAAATATTGCTTGCAAGCTAGATCTAAATTAAAGTGAAAAATATACCTAACCAAACTCACTACACTCTGTAATCCATAGGGTAAATTTATTAGAATCCACTTTGGAACCACAGGAAAACTGGCTTCTGCTGATATTGAAACCTGTAAGAACAATGCATTTTTTATAGATATTAGATTATTACCTGTAATAAATTGTGTTGGTATTTTGTTCAAATATCTTCTTATTCCACAGATCTGCTGGAAAAGTCAAGAGTAACATTCCAGCTTCCAACTGAAAGGGGCTACCATATCTTCTACCAAATCATGTGCAACAAGAAACCAGAACTTATTGGTAATACTGTATTCCTTTTTGTAAGCATTTCACTGATGAGATTATCTAAAGTTTGAGAATCTTAATTATGCATGTGAAAAGCATGAACATGTTTCACAGTGGTTATATTGCAAAATAATGTGTTATGATAGCGTTTCTAAGTCAGTGGCTGCTGGGCCTCATTGCTCAGAGTAGTAACTTTGCACCAAAACCAGTTAAGGGTTCAAGTCCCATACTGGCACATGCTCTGTGCCAGTGCTGACACAGCAGCACAATACTGCAATGGTGTGGGCCTGCTGAGGGCGCCATGCTTTGGGTGTGACACTAAATTGAAGTTACATCTATCTAGCTGTTGTAGTTCTCCAGGTAGAAAGTAAAGGATTGAAAAGTTGAAGTTATCTCCAATGTCATCTCCAGTTTGCCAGCTCTCTCCCACAAATGGGTTCTGATACCATTGCCTATGGCTAAGTGTGGGTGCTGAGTCCTTAGTAGACAACACATTTTCCTGTGTAAAATCCCTGTACTACCAGCACCAGACATATTGGTTTGGACTCTATACTGAGATATATTGTGTTTGAAATGGCACTGTAAATATATGTTTTCTTGTCTTCAGAGATGCTGCTGATTACCACCAACCCGTATGACTTCCCTTTCTGCAGCATGGGTGAGATCACTGTGAAAAGCATCAATGATGAAGAGGAATTGATGGCAACTGATGTAAGCAGGCCAACGAAGAGCAAAGCTTTTAAGTAAAAAAAGGCTATAACATATTTTCAGTCTTTTCCTGCCTCTGTTTCCACCCACAGGGAGCCATTGACATCCTGGGCTTCAATTCTGATGAAAAGGTTGGAATCTACAAACTAACCGGGGCAATCATGCATCACAGCAACATGAAATTCAAGCAGAAACAGCGTGAGGAGCAGGCTGAGCCTGATGGCACTGAAGGTTTGCATTTATTAAACTTTATTTTCAATATAAAAATGTGCAGTATGTCTAGCATTATTCAAGCAGTCTGAATCCAAAGTGCCTCCCTTAGACTTAAATCTAACAGATACCCTGCAAGCAATGTCATGGGAGAGGACATGAATTATGGTTCCTGCATGACAAGGATAGGATGCACTTGCAAGGCAAAATGTGGAATGCTGCGGCTATTTGTGCAATGTCTGTTATGTGAATAGGTGACGCCACAATATAGTTCTTTCATTCTTGCTTGATTCATGAACACAACTCACTACATAATTTTAAAAGTTTCACTTAATTTATCTAGGATATCCATCATGAGTTAAATGGTAACAGCAGTGCTCACTCCAATCTGTGCCTAACATAAAAATACATATTGTCATAAACTAATAGTCTATATGTTAGATTGCCCTTATAATTTCTGAATAGCTTATTAGACTGAACTCAACTGCCTTATTCCAGTTATTGCAGAATATGAGTTAAAACTGCTTATGTTCTCCCAAAGTCACACATTGTCAGAAGTGCTTTACTGATGATAGTGCAACATTTTGTCAGAATGTAAATGGATCCCAGACACTTTCTTCTAGGTTATATTTACAATTTAATTAAATGGATGAAGTTTGGGATAATTGTGCGCTTGCTTTCATTGAATAGATGCTGATAAGATTGCTTACTTGATGGGCCTGAATTCTGCAGACTTGCTGAAAGCACTGTGCTACCCAAGAGTAAAGGTCGGCAATGAATATGTTACCAAAGGTCAAACTGTCCAACAGGTAGATTATCACAAATGTTCAAATAATTTTATATTAAATGTGCTGTATTATCTGCAAGGTTTTTTTTTTGTTATTACTTTTTTCCTTCTCTGCCAGCTATGCTCCAGAGGGCACCCCTAGCCCCGTCCACCGGCATCCACCATCCGGTGCTGACCCAAGCTCCCAGGGCTTGCCCTCCCCCGGCAGGGTTGGTGGGGTTCCCCCACCGACATCTGGATCCAGTGGGCCAGCACCGTGGCTGGCCAAGAGTGGAGCCTGCAAGGCACCCTCCACCATTGTGCTGCGGCAGTACTTTTTACTGGTGTTCTCCCAGGAGCTGGGGGTGTGCAATGATGCTAGCAGAGGGGAGTGTCTTCCCCAACTCCTCCCCATACTGCAGCATGGTGCACTTCCCCCAGCCTCTGCTGGGGGGGTGAATGAGCACCAACCACTGAGGACACCCCTCCCTAGAGAAGGAGAACAGTCTATCAGATGCACAATCCTTCTCCTCCTCTGCCGACTCCCTATGGCCCATGTTCGTTCCCAAACACAGGTCACCGGTGTAGCGTAAGGTAAGGCGTCCAGTGCCTCAGCAAGTTTTATTAAAACTGTTTCAACAAATACATTATTCTAATTTTCTTTAGGTGTACAGTAATGTTGGTGCCCTGACTAGGTCAGTTTATGAGAAAATGTTCTTGTGGATGGTGTTCCGTATCAATCAGCAGCTGGATACTAAACAAGCAAGACAATTCTACATTGGTGTCCTGGATATCGCTGGGTTTGAGATTTTTGATGTGAGCTTCATGCCATACTAATAAGAGTACTGCTAGAAATCATGAGATATATACATTACTTATACCGTTTCCCATTCTCACATGTACAGTTCAACACTTTGGAGCAGTTGTGTATCAACTTTACCAATGAGAAGCTGCAACAGTTTTTCAACCAAACCATGTTTGTCATGGAACAAGAAGAGTACAAGAAGGAAGGCATTGTCTGGGAGTTCATTGACTTTGGGATGGATCTGGCTGCTTGCATTGAGCTGATTGAAAAGGTAAGTAATCACTTATATTTCAAAAACATTTTTTATAAATTTCTAACTTATAATCTTGTAATATAAAAGTTGCTTTCCTATTTAGCCTATGGGCATTTTCTCCATCCTTGAAGAGGAGTGCATGTTCCCTAAGGCTACAGATACTTCCTTTAAGAACAAGCTGTATGAGCAGCATCTTGGCAAGTGCAACAACTTCCTGAAGCCCAAGCCTGGAAAAGGAAAGGCTGAGGCTCACTTCGCCTTAGTGCACTACGCTGGTACTGTGGATTACAACATCACTGGTTGGTTGGAGAAGAATAAAGACCCACTGAATGAATCAGTTGTGCAGCTCTACCAGAAGTCTTCTGTTAAACTGCTTGCCTTCCTCTATGCAGCTGCTGCGGGTGCTGAAGGTAATTATGCCGACACAAAGACTGAAGACTAATGATGTGCCATATAAAATGATGGAATAGATAGAAAAAAACATCAACTTGATTGTCTGAGACATCTTCTTACTCATGACTAAGTCCCAGCAAATACTCATGACTAAGAAAAAATCCAGTCAAAATGTTTCCTTACCTACTTTAAATCTGTTCACCCTACAGTCTAGTACAGCCTTCAAAACAACACTACCTGCAAGCAAAAAGAAAACTAAATAGAACAATCTTTTAAAATGTTTGCATATACATTAACACTGTACACTAGGCCCAGATATTCAGACTGCCCCTTGCAGTAGCGCAAGCCTGGGCGCAGTGCAACTGGGCTGCTCTGGGGCCATGACCAGGTGATATTCAATGGTGCTGCACCATGGTGCAGCACCATTGAATATGGCAAGGTCGGTGCACATACTGTGCATGGCGCAGTGGCACTGCACCAGCACAAGCCACAGAGAGGGAGCACGGGGATGCACCAGCGCAAGTGCAGTTGTGCTATGTGCATAATCTGTGATATTCAGCTCGGGGGCATTCAAATGAGGTCATAATATATGCAAGGCACAAATGGGGCCATTTGCATGTCATTATGGCCCCATTTGCATGCATTACACAGGGCTTCCAGGTGAAATGCACCTGGCACCCTGTCTAGCTGCTGTCATCGGGGGTTGGGTCCCTGGTGGGCTATTGTAACCCCCTCCCATACGTCCGATCGTGGGCTTCTGAAATATTAAAGTTTAACCTGGTGGTCTAGTGGTTCCCTCCCCATATGCCCAATCCCGGGCTGTTGTAATGTTAAATATTAGCCTGACGGTCCAGTGGTACCCCCCACCCACCCACAGGACCCCAAGCCACCCAGCTCCCCCATCACTGGTGGGTGGCAGCACCTTGCCCACATACTGCCCAGCCACCCGCTGCATGACAGCATACAGTATGATCTGTATTCCTATTGGTCCACAGTGTAGTACAGTATGGTCTGCAAGCCCATTGGTCCACAATAGCCTGCGATCGGGCATATGGGGAGGGAACCACTAGACCACCAGGTTAAACTTTAATAAGTCAGAAGCCAACGATCAGGCATATGGGAGGAACCACTAGACCAAGAAGGTTACAATTTAATTTACAACAGCCAGCGATCAGGCATATGGGGAGGGAGGGTCCACTGGATTACCAGGGAGGTCCAAGTGCTTGTGGATGGTGTTCCTGCTGGTGGGAGGCCACCACGGCTGGCAGCTGTTGTGTTGCACCTTGCAATACAGCCACCTGCCAGTGGGTGGCCAGCATTTGAGCCTTTGTTTTCCGCTCAGCTTTGAGGACCAGTGTGTGGCGCATGTAGGGTTGCGCCATCATGTACCACACATCCCGGGCTGAATATCGGGATGTGCCACATATGCATGGGCACGCCCTCTGCATCTGCGCTGCATATATTACTAATGCATGCCGGCACATCGGGAGTTGCGCCACCCAACCTGCCCCTTTGAATGTCGCACCATGTGCAACCCCCTTTGACTATCTGGGCCATATTCATAAAAACTTGTTTTTTAACTGTCCAATACATAAAACATGGATCCACTGCATAATAGCAAAATTACACTCCAGGGTGTGCTATATCCTGGAAAACTGTCACTTCTTAGGTGCATGTGACATGCAGCCTTCAGTCTCATACTTCACAACATACCTGATGCATGACAATGTCCAATGACATACCCCACCCTGTTGTGTATTATGGCCCAAATATACACTGATGTTACTAACTGTAGATAAGGTGGATCTCTAGGCAACCTGTTTATGTGTTTAAGCCCTATAACAGAGACTTGGACCATTAACTAGTTCTGACTTTGTGGTGCAGTACTACTAGTGGGAACTTGTGTTGCTTCTGCATATTTTTGATAGATCTGAAGATGGGTGTTAACTATTTCAGTTTTGAAAAGACTAGGGCATTTTATTTGATCTCCTTATCAATGTTCCTTCACAGTACAATAGATAGTAACATAGTTGCCTATTATCAGGGCCTGTGCTCGAACTGGCAGGAATTACGCGCCAAAGGTGCGTGACCCACCCGCGCAGCTCCACACCTGCAGACAGGTGCACACACTTGGTATTCCTCAATGGTGCCACCTGTTCATGGGCACACCCCCCAGTGGCCAGGACTCTGCAGAGTGGCCAGGGAAGGAGTTGTGCACCCAGCCGGGCATCCACTCAGATGCCCGGCATAGGCCACACATTGGATCCCTTGCATGGCAGGGTATGGGTCTGGGTGAATGAACGGCACCAGCTGCCACCTGGACCCACATGTTTATGCCCCACCAGGCAGTGTCCCACATGGCTGAGCCCCTAAGCTGGGGTGCCACCCTCCGCACTGCTGCACCTCCCTACCAACACATAAGGGGAAACCCCAGCACCTGTGCAGCAAGCCTGCCCCCCCAGTTCATAGCTGGGACCCACACACCCAACCCCAGGTGCAGCAACCCCCACCCACAGTGGTAGTCAGAGTTACCCCCACTCCCCGAGGCACCCACAACCTGACCCCACACCTACAAAGTCAGTGCTGTTGCCACCTGTCCAGCTGTTCCAGCCCTCGCCATCATCCTAGTGGGCTGGGGTGGCTCAGTGTCTGTTTTCCAGGTCCACAGCAACTGGAGGGGCAAGTTCCAGGGGGCACATAGTTTGGACCCTGCCATTAGCTGTGCCCTCCTCCACACCCCTGAGGCCAGTAGTATGTGCCTTAGTTCATGGGACAGAGTGCTGGCATGCCCCCAGCTCAAACCCAGCACATTGTGGTCCACGGGGCCAGGGGACAGGTGTGTGGCAGCTGCACCCCCCCTTCGTGCATACCTGTGGGGGGGTGCACTAGGTGTAGAGTGTCTCCATGCCTCACACATGCATTGCGGAGGTGCTCCACACCTACAAGCATAGGGTACATTATGTGTAGATTTTTTTGAGCACATTAAGGTCATTCTGTTTGCATGTATACATTCACTACAGTATCAGTATCTAATGATGTCCGTGGAAGGTGGACAATGACTCAAAATCACTCTTCTAATTTCACTTACCTTTTTACTTATTCTAGAGGCTGACAAGAAGGGTGGCGGCAAGAAGAAGAAGGGTTCTTCCTTTCAAACAGTGTCTGCTGTCTTCAGGGTATGTTATGTGAAGAAATAGTCATCATTATTAGCAAACTACTTATTGCACTCAAATTTAATTACTGTGAAAGACTGGATCTGATAGAACTGACTCTTTATATGAAGCTGAGTCTGTAACAAATGTAAAACTGACTGTCAAAATAAGGTCTCTACTTCCCATTTTTTTGTACTACAGGAAAACTTGAACAAGCTGATGAGTAACTTGAGGAGCACTCACCCACATTTTGTGCGCTGTCTGATTCCCAATGAAACAAAAACACCAGGTAATTATTTGCATACAGATTTATTTCAAACTATGAAATACAGCAAAAATGAATGAACAATACATATTGGACTCATGCTTTACTTTCTTGTTTTAGGTGTAATGGACAACGAGCTGCTACTGCACCAGTTAAGATGTAATGGAGTCCTGGAAGGTATCAGAATTTGCACAAAAGGATTCCCAAGCAGGATTATCTATTCAGATTTCAAACAAAGGTTTGCAATAATTGTCCTTTTTAAACCCACTATATGTAACTTAGCACGTCTTTAAAAAATGTATAAGATTGCAGTTATACAAAAACGTTACACAACACTACATATTTCAGTTTAGAATGGCAATGTCTTGCTTAAATGTGAACAGTATAACAGCTTACTTCTAGTAGGCTTTTAAGAACTTTGCAGTCCTCATTAAACTTGAGAACTGGTTACTGAAAACGTTATATGGGAAGTAGCATCTTAATTATCATGCATGATTATCTCATTTGACCTACTATGTTAAAAACTTATGTTGCTGTGGAATGCAGTTGGACTGCGTTGTAAGAGGTATGCTAACTCAAATTAAATCTGTTATAAAAAAACCAAAACAGATACAGGGTTCTGAATGCAAGTGCCATCCCTGAGGGTCAGTTCATAGACAGTAAGAAGGCTTCAGAGAAACTTCTGGGATCCATTGATGTTGATCATACCCAGTACAGATTTGGGCACACTAAGGTAAGAATCACTGCAGTTCTAATAAATTGAAATGTACATATACTGAAATTCTGGGCTGTTATATCAGTCTTCAGCTCAGCAAGGGCTAAGAAAAGAACCTGACATTCATAAATTACTTCATACTATATAGGTGTTCTTCAAAGCTGGTCTCCTGGGAACGCTTGAAGAAATGCGAGATGAGAAACTAGCACTGCTTATCACTCGTACACAAGCCATGTGTCGTGGTTATTTGATGAGAGTTGAATTTAAGAAGATGATGGAAAGGAGGTATTTAATAACTATATAAATATTGCAAGTAATATATATATATATATATATTGTTCAGTTGTCAGATCTTGTGGATAATTTATCTATTGTTTGTTGAACAGGAGGGAATCCATTTACACCATCCAGTACAATATTAGGTCATTCATGAATGTCAAAACCTGGCCTTGGATGCAGCTGTTCTTTAAGATCAAGCCTCTGCTGAAGAGTGCAGAGTCTGAGAAAGAAATGGCCAATATGAAGGAAGAATTTGAAAAGACCAAGGAAGCGCTTGCTAAGTCAGAGGCCAGGAGAAAAGAACTAGAAGAGAAAATGGTTGCCCTTTCCCAGGAGAAGAATGATCTTCAACTGTCAGTTCAGTCGGTAAGCAAATCAGAACATCTTATGACAAGTAACAAAAACCGTATGCATTATGTAAAAGAATTAACTCAAAATAAAATTCCATAAATAATTTTCAACAGGAGAGTGAAGCTCTATCAGATGCAGAAGAGAGATGTGAAGGTCTCATCAAAAGTAAAATTCAGCTTGAGTCCAAAGTCAAAGATTTGAATGAAAGACTTGAAGATGAAGAGGAATCAAATGCTGAATTGACAGCCAAAAAGAGAAAACTTGAGGATGAGTGCTCAGAGCTTAAAAAAGATATTGATGACTTAGAACTGACTCTGGCTAAGGTTGAGAAGGAGAAACATGCCACTGAAAATAAGGTACAGTTTACCAATAGTAAAATGTTGGAGCTATTCATTTGATGTGTCTTTTTCTTATTTTAATTATGAATTATTTTAAAACGTATTACTTCATTTATATCTAAATTAGGTTAAAAATCTTACGGAGGAGCTAGCAACTCTTGATGAAAACATTGCCAAGTTAAGCAAGGAGAAGAAGGCCCTTCAGGAGGCTCACCAGCAGACACTTGATGACCTTCAAGCAGAAGAAGACAAAGTCAATACTCTGACAAAAGCCAAGACTAAGCTAGAACAACAAGTTGATGATGTATGTATGCACCTTTAATAAAGAGGTATGCATGTTAAAAAGCACAGCTTTAGTGGTATCTTTAACCCAGTACTCATTTCAACTTCTAGCTTGAAGGTTCTCTGGAGCAAGAAAAGAAATTACGCATGGATCTTGAAAGAGCTAAGAGGAAGCTTGAAGGTGATCTAAAGTTGTCTCAGGAAACTGTGTTGGATCTTGAAAATGACAAACAGCAAGCTGAAGAAAAACTTAAAAAGTTAGTATGAAATCCTGCTTATTTTATGAACTGAAATACAGTTCTAAACATTATACTTCTCAATTTTTAATTTCTTTTTATAGAAAAGACTTTGAACTTAGCCAGCTGCAGGGCAAAATAGAGGATGAACAAGCTCTGGGAACTCAACTGCAGAAAAAAATCAAGGAGCTTCAGGTATAGTCTTCACAGTTATGAATGAATGGATTACTGGTCTGATTGTAGATCATTTTTAAGTACAATTATTATAACAGATGTGTATCTCAATTTTTGAATTCAGGCTCGTATTGAAGAACTTGAAGAAGAAATTGAAGCTGAACGGGCGTCCCGTGCAAAAGTTGAAAAACAGAGGGCTGATCTTGCAAGAGAACTTGAGGAAATCAGTGAACGACTTGAAGAGGCTGGTGGTGCAACTGCATCCCAGATTGAGATGAACAAGAAACGTGAAGCAGAGTTTCAGAAACTGCGCCGTGACCTGGAAGAGGCCACTCTACAACATGAAGCCACAGCTGCAGCTCTCCGCAAGAAGCAAGCTGACACTGTGGCAGAGCTTGGAGAACAAGTTGAGAACCTGCAACGTGTGAAGCAAAAACTGGAGAAGGAAAAGAGTGAGCTGAAGATGGAAATTGATGATCTCTCCAGCAACTTAGAGTCTGTTGCAAAATCAAAGGTCTGTTGTACAATGTGACATGACAAGTTTGTAAGGGATGAATTTCAAAATTAATTGTTTAATGTAATATTATGGGTTAATTTGAATTGCAGGCTAACCTTGAAAAGCTTTCCCGTTCTCTGGAGGATCAATTCAGTGAAGTTAAGACAAAGGATGATGAGCATCTGCGCCTTATCAATGATCTAACTGCTCAGAGGGCTCGACTACAGACAGAAAATGGTACTAGCCTACTATATTACAGTGAATTTCTTTGTCCCTGTATCACCTTCCCAATAAAACACACCACAACTTGATTTCTTTGGGTGCTTAGTCAGCATACCTTTTATTTACATAACAATGTACTTCCAATTTTTATTTCTTGTTCTGTGACTTAATATTTACATTCTTCTTTCCTGTATTCATAATTCACAAAACTCCCATTTAATATCTTGTCAAAACACACAGGTCCTGTGCCAGTCCATCAGTGCAGTGGTTGGGCTACCACTTTCAGCAACAGTGACCCGCGTTCAGAAATGGACTCGGGCAGCTGGAGGGCCGGCCGGGGGGGAGGAGGATTAAGCACCCAGTGGCTGCTGTCCTCCTCTGGAAGAGGCAGGATGCATATCCTGCTGCTATACCGCCACCTGAGTGACCACGGGTGGAGGTGCAGTGAGACAGCATACAGCAGGAGGGCAGGACATCTGCTGGGAGCCAGAGTGACAGCACATCAAGATGTGTTCAGCCCCTTGGCTTCCCTAATGTGCAGAGGTCCTGAGGGCAGGGGACCAGAAAAAGTAGAAAAACCCTGCACAAGGCTCCTGTAGATGGGACCCGGTCATCCCAAGAACACCCATAACCAGGCTCCATAGCAGGGGCTGACGAGACCTCCCAATGCACACTTAAGGACTGAAGAGGATTGGGGAGTCCCTCTCCTCCCTGCCTGGGGGTAAACCAAGGCAGGATATAGGCAGGCTCACTGCTACCTGGGGGGAGGTACCTGGGTCAGGACTTCAAGAGAACGCACGGCCCAGGGTCCCTGAAGAAAGGAACTGGGTGCAGCGAGAAAGGGGGCATAAAGAAGAAATATAAAAAAAAGCAAAAACATGGGGCCCAATTCCAAGATGTGTTATGCCTGGAACAAGGCAATTTACACCAAACCCAATGACATAAATCACACCTTGTGCCATGCGTTCTGCAAGTTGGTATTCCTAGTTGTGGCTTGTGCCATACCACATGCGGGTTGCACCAAAGGTGGGTTACCCCATCCACTACACTCACTATGGCATGGTGCAAGGGTGAGTTATGGCAGCAGCTGTGCCCTATTCTGGAAGGGCAGCTGCCTTAACCCACTAACACCTTTCCAAGACCCACTATGGCACTGCGGACTTAGACCAGCATGGAGGTGGTCTAATTGGCATCCATCCTTGCCAACTGATGGATGCCCACTCTGCAGCAATGTGAGATGCACATATTCCTGCTCCATGTCCCCCGCCCAGCAAGGTCATGCCTCCCACCACCCCAAATGTCGGGGACCACCTGGGGTCCATTTCCCACACTGCCCCCCAAATGCCTGTGCCATCCGACCAGCCCCCCAATGCCTCCAGGTGGTTGGGGGTGCATTTCAGGGTGGGGGAGGCTCCAGGGACAGTAAATTATGGGCCATGACTTGTGGCACCCAGATCCATTGCACCATTCCTGTGACGCTAGCCTGTGGCTGATTCAAGTCGTGGGACGTAGATGACGGGGACCCTGCCTGTCTTGGAATACAGCGAAGGGTCCCCAGTATAACGTCATATGGCAAATCTCACATACACCCTCGAGTTGTGCCACGCAACTTGGAATCGGGCCCATAGTCTCTTTTAACTTTCTGTTTGCCTTGCCACCCAGACATACATCCAAGTGATTTCCTCTTCCTTGTCATCTCTGTCTCTCCTTTATGGGTACGGGTATTCACCCAGTACTCCCACCTCCGTTGCCCCTTGTGGTACACCCAATCATACCTCTTCCCCAGCCTGGATGTACTCCCAGGGCAGGGTTCCCCCAGACCTCTTTTTCCGTTAGCCCACCTCCAGCTTACATTGGAAGATGGGCGCCCCCCCCCATTGCTTATGGCCTCCTACCCAGCCTCCACTGCTCTATAGCTTCTCCCAAGTCTATATTAAATGTGTCTGTCCCTATGTCAGAAAGATGTACCCCATCCATCCTATAAAGTTCTGGGCAGTTGTCTAATATGTTTTCATGTTTTATTACTATCCCCCCAATGGATCCTACAGTATGTATGCCCCCACCCGCTTGTTTATCCCTATTTTCTAGCATCATCTAACATTTTGAGGTCCCTTGCCTGTCTCCACACACATATGTACAGCACCACCCTGGGCCACCATTCTTTTATGCGGGCTACCTTCACTTTAATTTTCCAAAAAATGTCCAACCATGGGCAGTAGTCCAAGTCATTTTCCCCAAATGTAGAATTAACAGTTGTGGCTGCAGCTGTATTATCCTCAGTTCCTCCAGTAGTGGTAAAAGCTGTGGCCATCTCATGCGTCTGATCCCTTTCCATTGTAACCTGACAGTATTCCAGTTCTGATACAATTGTCTCCCCCAAGCCTGGACTGCTGTGCTCCATCTGCACAGTATATAAACGGATGCCTACAAATCCATACCCCGTGCCATACTGAGTGGCCTGTGGAATCAATGACAAACAAAAGATGGTTATTGATCATATATGTAATCCTCCCTCACCCCCGGCCTCACCCAGACTCAGGCTTATCAGGGCTTTTTCACCTGAAAGTAAAACAGAAACAAACATTAGTATATTTTTTATAGCAGTGCAATACCCATCTCCCAACTCTAATGAGTTCATCCTTAGATCCTCCCCTTGCAGTTATTTCTGATCCTGCCACAATCCTAAATGAGTGGGATGAGTATCTCTGTATGTCTTCCACACAAAATTTCAGGCCCTTCCTTAAGATGGCCTTCATCTGTGTCCCAGTCACTGGTGCTCCATCTCCATGAATAAATGTCTGACCATCCATTGCTGACCCAATGGCCGCATTCCCTTGCAAGGCCCGAACCAGGCCAATCCCACTCATCTTTTTGTCTGCTTAATGTTACCATGGCCCATTTTCTGGTATGATCAGTATGATGTCTGAATCAGATCCAGTCTGAATTCTGCAATTATAGCCCTACACTGTCTCTCCACCATGTTTTCTGTTCTCACAAAAACCACCACCTCTCCCTAGTTCTTTTCGGCCCCAGCGCTTCACTTAGCCTACATGTTCCATTGAACATGGTTGTAAATATCGTTTTAAATATCACAGGGCTTGGTGCTGGGGCTGGTGTTGTTCAATGTCTTCATCAATGACATTGGAGATGGCATTAAGGGCAAAATGTTCCTATTCGTGGATGACACAAGCTCTTCGGTAGAGTGGACACAGCTGAAGAGATACAGGACCTACAGGAAGATCTGGAAAAGCTGGGGAGGTGGTCCAGGATCTGGCAGCATGGCTTCAATGCCAAGAAATGCAAAGTTATGCATATTGGAGTCAAGATTCCCAGGACAGAGTACTATCTGGGTGGAGTTCGAGTATCTGCATCAGAGGAGGAGAAGGAACTGGAAGTGATGATCACTGTTGACCTGAAGCACTCCACACAGTGCAAGAAGGCAGCAGCAAAGGCAAACAGGATGCTGGGATGCATATCCATGAGGATAGGAGGATAGAGGATGTTATACTGCTCTTGTACTAATCACTGGTAAGACCACATCTAGAGTATGGAGTTCAGTACTAGTGCCCACTCCTCAAAAAGGACATTAACCTGCTGGATGAGATCCATAGGAATGCTACAAAGATGATAGTTGGTCAGCAGGGTAAGGCATACGAGGAGAAGGTTGAGGGTACTTAACATATACTCCCTGGAAAATGGAAGGGGGGGACATGATTGGGACTTTCAAGTACTTAAAATGGATAAATAAGGTTGATAAGGAGAGTCTCTTTAAGCTGAGTGGCAACCATAACATGAGGGGGCAGTCTTAAGCTGGAGATTGGGAGGTTTAGAACAGAGATTAGGAAGCACTTCTTCACAGAGAGGGTGGTGGACACTTGGAATGCACTACTGGAAGAGGTCATATTGTTGAAGACAGTGGGCAGCTTTAAGAGAGGCCTGGATGGGCATAGGGGAAGGTAATGATCATGGGTAGGGAGGATGGGAGGATTGGGAAAGGAGGGCAGGGACATCAGCTCAAGCTGTGGACCCTGCAATACCAGCAGACTTGCTAGACCAAATGGCCTTCTTCTGCTGGTTTCTTTGTATGTTTGTATGTATGTTAAACAAGCATGCTTCAGCTGCTGAGTGGCATACTCAGTCGTTTCAATAATACCTCCAAAATGTTGTGCCTCCCATCCACCCCCTTACCTCTAAGCCGTAACCAACCCTGCATCATTCTTCTTATTAACTGACTCTTTCATGGATCCCACCAGCCTGTAAGACTGGACACTAAGGCTATGACTGATAGATGTACCCCATGGTTGCATGTACCACCCCTTCTTGCCATTTACTCACTGCAAATTGTGCCACCTGCTCTTCCATGACTTCCCATTTACCTCCATGCCCTGTTCAGATCTCGACATCTGGAGGATTCTCCATGAACCCCTGTATGTTCTTAGGGTCCAACCATGAGTAATGAAAGAACAACTTGACGCCCTCCAACCTACCTTCCACAGCTGCTGATGTGTCCATGTTTTCTTGAACTGTGCACCTGGGGCAATGACCCAAAACCTGTCCAACTAGAGACGGAAGAGGTTATCAGCCACAGTATTCCGGACTCCGTCTATATGCTTTGCCCTTAATGACATGTTGAGTCATAGTCCCTATAACAATAGTTGCTTCATCACCCGCATCACTATCTCGGACACTGCCCCCTTCTACTCAGTGCATCCACTACTGCTCTGTTATCACACCAGAAAGTTACCTTCTGGTTCCGTAAGTCCTCTCCCCACACTACCAGTGCTACACATATCAGAAAGATCTCCAAAAATGTTATGTCTTTGATCAGCCACTTTTTTACCCATTCGCTTGACCACTGTTCCGAAAACCACTTCCCCTTGAAGTAACCTCCCATACCATGTCCTCCTGTGGCATCTGTGTACAACACCAATACTGTGTTAAAAATCTACTGATACTGCCAAAATGTCACCCCATTATATGTTTCCAGGAATTCCTCCCAAATCCCTAGGTCTTCTCTAGTGCCCCTTGCAATATCCTCCAAATGATGTGGTTGGGATGCTCCTCTTGTGGCCCTGGAAAATTGTCTTGTGAAAGCCCTCCCCGGTGCAGTTGCCCAGCAAGCAAAGCTTAAATGAGCCAACAGTTGCTGCACTAGGATTACTAGGACCAGTCTCTTCCCTTTCACTGCCACAGTAATTCCTTTAATTTTTGTATCTTTTATCTCGGGATTCAGAATACGTTGGTTCTGCGTCTATCTCTATACCAAGGAACTCTAGTCTTCTGCAATGGGTCACCATCTTATCCTCCACTAAGGGTACCCCCAGGTGCCCACACATGTCGCAAAACTGCTTCAGCCTGGCCTCTGTTTTCTCTCTTCCCCTCCCTACTATTAGAAAATTGTCCAGTTCATGTACCACCAATTGATTTCCATATTTTTCTTTGAATACCCATTGCAGCCAGGTGCTGCACCTCTCAAAAGTGGCACATGCAATGGAGCAGCCCTTAGGCATGGCTTTGTTGAAGTAAAATTTTCCCCCTACTTGAAACTCCAACAAATCCCCGTCCTGCCGCATGGCTACAAGCCTAAAAGCCACTTTAATGTCTGTCCTCTAGCCATGCCTCATCTACTGCTTGTATCATCTATATTGCCCCCTCCAGCATTGTGTAGGTTACTCTACTATCATCTTCTTATATGTAGTCATTCACTGATCCTCCCTCTGGGTATGAAAGGTGATATGCCACCCTGTATTCCACCGACTGTTTTTTGGGTTCCAAGACCAGTGGTGACACTCTAAATAGGTCATTAGCAGATACTTTGTTGGACCTTTAACCTGCCCCGCGTCAATTTCCTTCTGAATCTTTTCACCCAGTATCCCCGCCTTGTCTCATTGTGACCCCATGTTCTTAGGCTTCATGTTTTTTCTTTTCCCCTAAATTGTAAGTTGAAACCCCTGGTGAAACCCTCTCTCAATGCATTGCCTACTTGTCTATCCAGGTAATCCTCCACCCATTCTTTCAAAACCACCAGGTCAGTTGCTATTGTTTTCCCCAGGGGTGACTGTCCTACCCCTTATATATTTCCCACTACTTTACTAAAACCTCTCCCTCCACAAAAAACCCTCCCTTTCTGCCCATACCCCCAAGGCATTCCTCATTCCCCAGAAAAATTACCTCAAAAGGCTGTCCATCTGTGCCGTTCCCCACTCCTCTGTCACTCCCCTCCATCTAGCATCTGGAAACTGGGTGTGACCCCAGGCACTTAGAATATACCTGTATAAAACAGCAGTTTGGCCAGGGGCATTGTACCCTGTTAAAACCCCAACACTTTTGTAACCCTGTATCATTTTTGTACCATTCCCCATTAGCCCTTCCCCCTTGACCTGTCATAGTTTCCAGCCACAGGTCTGAGTGCCAGGTGTCCCATTTGATATCCTCATGTGAGGCCATCTGCTGTATAAACTGCTCATCGTACTGAAGCCAATAGTTTCCAGCCCCTTGTTTATATGCGCTTCGGACAGTCAGTGAATATGCCAGTAAAGGCATGGCCAGCTCTGGCGGTTTCTCTTGCGTGATGGCACTATAGTATGTAAACTCTACAGACCATGCATCCCATTTTTTTCCCCTTGACCCTAGTCCCTCTTCCTTCCTGCCAAGGAGGACCAGGGTTGCTGCCATGTCCTTTTTCCCAAAACGTTCTTTCTCTACATATTTTTATGGCCATTTCTTTATCTACTAATGCAAATATGTCCACAAACTCCCCTTTCCATATTTTCACTTTTGTGGTTAATGGAAAATGGTCACCAATTCTGACCCCTGGCATGCCTATCTCTGCCCCAGCCCCCATCCCCTGTAACCCCAGTATCCCCTACCTTGTCCCCTGATTTTCCTATTTTGATTTTGCCCAACACTTTCTCCAACACTCCAGTCCCATTATCCCCCATAGTACCAGTAATCTGCTCTATGCACTCTTTTACAATCCCCTCAAGGGTATGGTCTACTATACCTGTCACTTTTGGGGTCTGCGGCATTGCCAGTTGGGGGTGTTCTGGCTGTGTGGGCACTGGGTCAGGCAGATTCATTTGCTTGGTGGGACTGGGCTGGGCTGTGGTTGGGGTGGAACTGGTTGTGGAGGGGCTGGCTGAGGAGGGGCAAGCTGCGGTGGCACTGGGATTTGCTTTTTCCTGCCCCCAGACCCTTGGAGCCAGCCCACCTTTTCACTTCTCTCCCTTTGTGCTCGACTCAGGCCCTGGAGGTGTATCCTTCACCACATCCAGTATTTTCTGCACCTTCTTGAATAGCTCCATTACCCTCCCAAATGTTTCATCTTTTGTATTTTTGGTGCTTGTCAGGGCCATGTCTTTGCTGGACTGACGAAACTTAAACCAAAACACAATTTTTTTTTTTTTACCTTTGCACTTTGGGCAATCACTCCTTAATTCTCAAGCACTCCCCATTGCCTGTTAGAGGGCTCACCTCATTTTCAAACCTACTAGTCACAGGGCAGCAACTGCACAAATTAGTTATCAACCCCAGGCCCATAAAATAAACAGGAAAACAGAACCTTTTTAGTAAATTGCCACCACGGTGCTCTTGTTTGCATCTGCCCTTTGTCTCATTACTTTACAACAACCTTTATCTTTAAATAGTTTCCAGGCATTGCGAAATGTGGCCGCCTCATGCTTAGCACTCTAGGTTATATATTGTGTAAAACATAGTAAAATCAGCTTTGCTGTATAAAAGTTGAAATGGTGTGCTTTCTAAGTGCTCTCCACACAGCTGTATCCTATTTGTGCAGCTTGCAACTTTAAAAACAGTTGTATCTATTCTGCATCAGCAATGTTCTGATTACACTGAGTAATACTATTTATTCTGTAGCATTGTCGAATATGCCAATCCTGTCTTTAGTCCTTCTCACTGCCCCCGGAAAGGTATTACTTCTTTGCTACTGGTGTTATCCTGACCCTAGGATTCCTAAAATGGCCACCCTCCATGTGGCCACTAAGAATGGCACCCACCATGTGGCCTCCTCAAACTCTGGTGTCTGCCATGTTGCTTTTCCATGCCTGCTTGCTACTTCCAGGCCAAAAGGTACCAGCTGCCTGTGCTGTCCCTCGTGATCTACAGCCACACTTGCCCAGTTACTGCCGCCAATAGATCACAAAGACAAAAAGGCCCCCCAAAATATTCTTTTTTTAAAAATTATGCCCAACTTTGCTTATGCCACACACCCTGCTTCCTTGGCTTTGTCTTTATGCTTAGCCACCACCTACCTGCAAAATTCCACTGGTCCCCCTGCTGCAAGGTCTCATCTCATGCAGCCAATTACCTTAAGGGGCCCCCCTGCCCATTTGCCTTTCCTCGGCTTCGATCCCTTTGTTCACTTGTTGCTTCTCTTATTGTTCTCTTTTTTTTAAAATGTACTCACTGGCACAATTTCAACTTCCCTCTCAGACTACTGGCCCAAAAAACCTGTCAGAGGAAACTCACGCTTTTATGCCTCTGATATCAGCTGCCTTTGTGTCTCCAATCAGTCCTTGTTACCACTGCCCTGGTCCTCTCTATTCCCCGGCAGCCTTCCTCCACGTGCAAACCAAAAACCACCGCTAATTCAGTTTTCTTCACACCTAGAAATGATTAAGTTTGGCTCTGTTCAACTCCCAAAATGCTGGTCACCAACAATACCAGAGATTTGGAAAAGATCACCCTTCTCAGCGCGTGTCCCTCCTTTGCCATTGGCATTTCAGAAGTGAACCTGTTTGGCTAACAAGGAGCAACAAGAACTGAAATTCTCTCCTGGCTCAGATTACCGACCTGCTGTAACAGCTTTCTTGGCCATACCACTCACACATGCCCAAAACCAATATTTCACTATTTTTTTTAGCACCTTGTCCAAGTCTTCTCTGCCTAACAAACATGTCCCTCACTCCTCCTCTTTACATCCCCACACATCTTGCATCAGCATTCATGTTACAACCATAACATGTAATCTGTACCATTCCTTTGTAAAAAAAACAAAAAAATTGCTTTTTTTATCCCTGTTCCTTGTTCTTTTCTCTTGTTGTCAAGCAACCAGGCTTACTTTCCACACTTACCTCTTTCAACGATACTGCCTCATGAACAAGCCCCTGCATCTCTCCAATCTCTGCCAACTGATGTGCTATTCAAAGCAAATGTCTGGAAAGCAAAGAAGTGAGGGCTCCCTCCTTTGTGCAGCCCTTTCCAACCCACTTTTGCTTGTCTCTGTCTCTCTCTTTGTACAGCCAATTCTGTCTATACAACATCACACATGCCCCCACAGTGGACACCCCAGTGGAATGGACCAGCTACCCTATAGGCAGTGTGCCTTGGATATATTGTGGTGAACCCATTAAAATAAAAAAACATTTAAAAGACAAAGAACCTCTGTGCGCAAACACTGAGGCAAGGGTTACCCCCAAGGGGCATTTGGCTGGGAAGCCAAGTTTCAAGAAAATACCGAAATACAACATCACACATGCCCCCACATGTCCATTCCAAGGCACACTGCCTATAGGGTAGCTGGTCCATTCCACTGGGGTGTCATACAGATGAGGCATACTGATGAGTCCTGGTAGGACGAAACACGTGTCTATGTCTTCTGTTAGCACCCTTTGCAAACTGTGTGAGAGGCCTTTCGGCACCATGCAATTCTGCTTAAAGTTGGACCAGCATAACATTCTGTGGTGATTTGCATATGCAGCCCATGATGCTTTGCACTGTGGGGGCATGTGTGATGTTGTATTTTCTTGAAACTTGGCTTCCCAGCCAAATGTCCCTTGGGGTAACCCTTGCCTCAGTGTTTGCGCACAGAGGTTCTTTGTCAATTCTGTCTGCCTTCTTTCTTTGTCCCCTCCCCTTCCCTTGTCTGTCATTTGCTCCACCCCCTTCCTTTGTTCTTGGCCCTAACCCCCCCTTCCCCAGTCCCATCTCCTCTTTCTGGCTCTTCTCCAAACTAAGCACCCTCCTCCCTTAGGTGACCAGGGCCAAACAGGTTTGCCTCTTTAAACAGGCATTCCCTCCTATATTGCATTATATTTAAAGAAAATATAAAAATAAAATAGAGAATACTAGTTAAAATAGCAATACTAGCAGTGGAAAAGATTATAGTAAAAAAACAAAATGTTTAAGTTATAAATATAGTAAAAGTCATTTATTCACAGGTGAATTTGCACGCCAGCTTGAAGAAAAGGAATCTTTCATTTCACAGCTGACAAGGGGTAAGCAAGCCTTCACTCAACAGACTGAGGAACTGAAGAGGCATCTGGAAGAAGAAGTTAAGGTAATATATGTGACATTATGTCATATTATCTAGCATACAGATAGTATATATGACTACACGGACTGTACAATGGCATTATCATCCAGTGTCCAGACCACAGAAATATAAAAAGGCAGTCTCAAATTCAAACTGCTCTCTTGCCACATATTGACTTTGTTTCTCTAAGCAAATCATTTGACTTCACTGTGCTTTAATCCTCCGAATAGTTAAACAGGGCAGCAGAAAAGTGAAAATAAGATATTGCTTTTCAGCATGACAATCCTGGACAAACATTAACAATTACCATTTAATAAGGCACCATCCATTCCCTACAGAGGCATAATTAAGAATACATGAATAATGCTTTATATATTTTTTAATTAAAGGCCAAGAATGCACTGGCACATGCACTACAATCTGCCCGCCATGATTCTGACTTGCTCCGTGAGCAATTTGAAGAGGAACAGGAAGCCAAAGCTGAACTTCAACGCTCCTTGTCCAAAGCCAACAGTGAAGTTTCTCAGTGGCGAACCAAATATGAAACTGATGCAATCCAACGCACAGAGGAACTAGAGGAGGCTAAGTATGTTTTGCTGATCAATGTGAATCCTATTTTGTGTATACATTAGGAATTACTTAGTAACATCTATATGATATGATTATTAGGAAAAAGCTTGCCCAGCGCCTGCAGGAAGCTGAGGAACAAATTGAGGCTGTGAACTCCAAATGTGCCTCACTGGAAAAGACCAAACAGAGACTTCAGAGTGAAGTTGAAGATCTAATGGTTGATGTCGAGAGGGCTAACTCTGCAGCTGCAGCTCTAGATAAGAAACAGAGAAACTTTGACAAGGTAAATTATATTACAAGTTGAATGTATTTTAGTACATTCAATAGGTAAGATATACTTTTGTCTGTTGAGCATGTCCTCATTTATATGTTTTTCTACAGGTTTTGGCAGAATGGAAGCAAAAGTATGAGGAGGGCCAGGCCGAGCTTGAAGCTGCCCAGAAGGAATCCCGTAGCTTAAGTACAGAAATATTCAAGCTAAAAAATGCTTATGAAGAAACTCTGGACCAACTTGAAACTATGAAACGTGAAAACAAGAATCTACAACGTAAGTTTAGGTGTACTGTATTAAAACAAGCACAAGTAGTTGTAGCATTTGGGATGTTAAACTTGAATGTATATCAGTACAAAACAGGTTTGTAATTACCGTATAGAAAAAGGGACAGCTAAGAAGAACTCTTAAGTCCTTTCTGTTAGAAAACAAACTCACATTTTCAAATTGTAAGATTAAATACATGTTTTGTAATTCTTTTAATACAGAGGAGATCTCAGACCTAACTGAGCAGATTGGGGAGAGTGGAAAGACCATCCATGAGTTGGAGAAAGCCAGGAAGCAGGTTGAGCAAGAGAAGAGTGACCTTCAGGCTGCACTTGAGGAAGCAGAGGTACAGTTTTCTTGGTTATCAATATAAAATATGTCTACTATACGTTATCCTTATAAGGATATATATCGACTATACTTTACTCTCAGAAGTATTTCTGTGATATCACTTGGAATACTACTATTATTTTTCATGACATAGGAATCACTAGAACATGAAGAGGCCAAAATACTCCGTGTCCAGCAGGCTAAACCAAGTCAAGTCTGAAGCTGACAGATTGCTGAAAGATGAAGCGAGCAGCTGAAAGAAACAATTGAGGATTTGAACTTGCAGAATACATAAGACTTGAGTCAGAGCAGAAATGATGCAGTTAGACTGAAGAAAAATGGAAGGAGATCTGAATGAGATGGAGATTCAGCTGAGCCAAGCGAACCATCAGGCTGCTGAAGCACAGAAAATCTCAGAACACAGGACAACTAAGGTAACCATTCATAGTCTAGTATATCCAGATTTTAAAGTTATACTGTACCTGCTCACCATTGCCTAAAGATTTGTTGTGGTATTGGAGATGATGAAGAATGGTAGGGCACATAACTCTTAATGATATTTATTTATATTATACAGTACATCAGCAAAGTTGGGCTATGAGTGAGAGAGCTGTAGTATTTAAACAGGATAGTGACATAATAAACTGCAATGGTAAAAGATCATTTCAAATAAGTTTAAAAGAATAATACTAGGCTGGTGGCAAAAAATATAGGCATGTTTTACAAAATTATGAAGTGACTGTCCAGAATGAAAATAATCAAAGTGGGAGCATTAGTACTTGTCAGATTAAAAGACAGCAAAAGCAAAAATAATATTATTGTAAAACTGCTGAAGTGTTTTATAGGATGCTCATTCACCTCGATGATGCTGTCACGAGGACAGGATGATCCTGAAGAACAGTTGGCTATATGGTTGAGCATGAGGAGTTCATCGATGCAAGCAGAAGTTGAAGAGATAAGACCTGTGAACAGACAGAAAGAGTGCACAGGTTGCTGAGCAAGAACTGCTAGGATGCCAGTGAGACATGTGCAGCTTCTGCTCCCAGGTAAAATGACATAAACTTTTGTAGCTGTATCACAATTTCAGTTCAAGTTCTTCAACAATAGTAGATCATAGCAAAATATTTTGGTTTAACTCTTGTAGAACACCAACTATCCAGCACCAAGAAGAAGCTTGAGAATGACATCTCCCAGCTTCAGTCTGAAGTGGACGAATCTGTTCAGGAAGCAAGAAATGCCGAGGAAAAAGCTAAGAAGGCCATCACTGATGTAAGAACTGATCAAATTACTAGAAAGTACAAACAAGAATTTTTATGCAACAGTAGATCACAAATCATCTAATGTGATAGATTATTTAAGCTGTGTCTCCCCTCCCCAAAAAAAAACAAACAGTGCAAATAATGATTGGGATGTGAGGATCACCTGTGATCCAGTTCCGATTTTGACTCGGACTTGTTTCCAAAAGGTCTAACTTACTTTGATTTGCCACAACAGGTGCATTTTCCAGGCTGGATCAGAACCTGTCAGACACAGGTCCAGACCAAGTCAAATGACAGAATTAGGTTGCCTTCTCCCCACCATAGCATTTTATGTCATTAGTCGTTTTATGTTTTCTTCCCACTGATTTATAAATCTTTATGGGAATAAAGCTACATAATCACTTATGGTATTCATAATACATCAGAACTGGGTCACTGGTAGGTCCAAACCTGATTATTAGAGTGGACTGGGTCAAATAACAGTCAAGTCACAGATGGCTCTGATTTCAGGAGGAGTCAAACCGAGGTACGCCATTCTGGTGAAGTCCTGATCTGACACAGAGCCAGTCCTCCATTCCTTTTTTGAAATTCTCTTTTAATTAATTTTCAACTGTACATACAATAGTTGAAACAGTAACTTCTGAACGTAGTACATACATTCCATAAATTCCAAATTGAAAATACTATGTTACTGGGCAAAGAAAGAAAATAAAGTAAAGATACCAACAGAAATCAGAAAAACAGTGACTGGATAACCCAAATCAACTGTCCCCACCTCCCAATGAGGCGTCACCACTGAGGAGAGAGATAGTGAACTGACTCTAGTAGCTAGGTAGTACAGGATACTCGATCTAAAAAGCGTCCAGGAACCTAATAACATCAAAATCCCAGAGTGAGAGGTTGTAGATTATCTCCAGAGGGACAGCCAGGAGAGCTGGAAAATTTCAGATCATGAAGACTGTGATCCCTCACACCAGATTCATTATATGCCGAGGAATCCCAATCAGTGAAGGTACGGGCAAATAGTTTGCCCCATCTCTTCTGAAAGCCATTGGGAAAGATCTGAGAGAGCAATCAGTTTCAACTTTGAAACACTGGGACATTTATTCCACCAGTCAGATAGAAATCTCAAGACTGTCTGTCCAGTCAGGAGGACCAGTCTTTAACAACATAGCAATCAGATGCTATACGGTACTTCCTTTCTTTGATCTGATACCTGTGTAGTCTCCTATGATACAGGTCTCTAGTGGATGATTTTCTAAACCTAACATGGGATCTAGTTATCCGACAATTGTCTTCAGAGGAAGCCACTTTAGGGCAGTGCCAGAAAAATAGGGAAGGTCTCCTGCTCTTCTCTGCATCTGAAACCATTTTGAAGGAGCAGAGGGTCAAATTTCGATTTTCGCATTGGTGTGAAATACATGTTGTTGATTATGAAATACTGGATCATCCTATTCCTATCTCAGAGTATTGTAGATATACAGGTCCTTCAGATTTGTCCCACGGAAAAGCGGAGAACCAGAGGAGGTTAATTCCCAGGCTTTGGAACCAGTTAAAGGGTCGGGTGGGCAAGTTTCAGGAGGTAGGTGCACAGCAGACTCCCGTGGGACTGTCACGCTGGCCTTAACTTCCTCTAGTAGTGGTTTAATGGTTGAGGGGGTACTGCTATTCGAACTCTTTGTCCACCAAGGTGCTTTAATTAGTATATTTAAACAGGGCATTAGTGGGAATGTTCAAGACAAGTAGTAGGTCCGTAATGGGCCTTCGCACCTTACATAAATCTTCCACAGAGAGCTCTGAATTGGAGCAACCATTTAAGAACTAGCATTTTGTCCCGATCCTGATATAGGGTTACCCATCAATGGTTGACGGGGTCCTTATTGTAACAGTTCGGTGGAGGAGAAAAGTTAGTTAAGCACCTTAACTGTGACACCCACTAGAAGTCCTGGATCTCACGGGGAGACATGAGAAGCCACAATAAAAAAGGCTGGAGGATTCACATGTATGGCGAATGAAAGATCAAGATCCAGATCTAGCCATGTAGGAGGTAGCTTCTTTCAAGTCCCCTAGCCATTTCCCTGCTTTGATAAGGTGACTAGACCAGTAGAAGAGTTCGAAATTCGGCAATCTGAGACCCCCATTTCCTGGGGAGGCACAGTTTGTCGAAGGCCATCTCGGAGATTTATGATTCAAATAAAATCAGTTAATGTCGAATGAATTTTTTAAAAAGGACCTGGGTAGCAAGATGTCTAAGAGATTCAGGGGTAAAGAGCAGGGAAGGATGTTCATTTTGATGATGCTATTCGAGGGCCCCACTGGTAATGGCAGTTTCCCCATCTTTGCAAGTCAGACTTAATTCTTTCTAATAAGTCCTCTAGGTTAAGCTTCCTGATTAGAAGGGTCTCATGCCAGGTAAACACCGAGGAGATATTTCAAGTGAGATAGAGGTCCACTTCATGCCCAGATGGGATCTGTGAGCCGGGTAAGGTGTGTACATTAAAGTGGGAAGATCCTCAGTCTTTGCTAGATTAAGTTTACAGTTGGATAACTCTCCGGTGTGTAATTAACTTCATTACCACTTGTAGGGAATCAACGGGTTAGCTAATTGTAGCAGAATATCATCACATAGACTGAAATCTTGGAGGTTTGGCTGAGGACAGGGCATCGCGGATCCCTGGAGACGCTGAGACTGATCAGTAATGGCTCTAAGTAGGGGATTAAATAGGAACGGGGATAGGGGGCAGCCTTGTCGGGTTCCAGAGTGGAGCTGTATGGGGGTTGAGAGGATCCCATTGCAATAAACCTTTGCCGTGGGGGTCCTATATAGAGCTCTGATCCACCCTATGAACTCCCTCAGAAAGCCGAACCTGGACATGGTATACCATAGAAATTCCCAATTAACTCGGTCGAACGCTTTCTCTAGCCAGTCCTCCATTCCCTAAATCAAGAGTATGTAATTCTGTAAATAATCAACTAAATCAGGGTTAGAAAGTTGTTACAGAAATACTATAGTGTGCTTCCTGCTAACTCTAACTTGACTCACACGTGGTGTTGCTCCTCACAGAATGGGAATCCATTCCAATTACTTTGATAGCTGCAGTCGGGTTCAAATAGTAGTTTAGTTAAATGTTTTAAGTAAAAGCATCTTTTTGCTTCCAAATATTTCTTAACATACCTCTTTATGTGTGTTTATGTTTTCTGTATGAGTATTTAAGATGTTTTGCATATGTATTATGAAATGCTTTGCAAAAGTCTTAATACATAACCACATTTATTGAGACTATCAAAGCTGCAGTTCTTGTTAGCTGGGGGCAAATGACCTGATATCTATTTGTCTAATTCTCACATTATTTTGTATCTGTGTTATCATTGGGTAACTCACTACCTATCTCTATACATATATGTCTATACAGTACATATTCAGCAATAAGACATGATAGAGTGTGCAGTGGTACTCTGATATACACCAGCCTTAGGTGGTTTAAGAGGCTTAAGGCAAATTCAAGTGTCTTCAACTACAGCACCCACGATGTGCATATATCAGAGTGAGACAGCACTCCTGAAGTGTGTCATCACACTTACCCAGTGGACACAAAATAAATATACAGAAAAAAAAAACATGAAAAAGGTGCAGGTGTGTGCAGGTGTATGGACAAATGCACAGTCATGTGATTTATTTTCATCAATTAATATGTATTATATATGTTTAGTACACCATCAATTTTTGGTCATTCTAATTACTGGACCACTTTCCTCTATACTACTGAAAAAATAGGCTGCCTTGATGGCTGAAGAGCTAAAGAGAACAGGACACTAGTGCCCACCTTGAGGATGAAAAGAAACCTTGAACAGACTGCAAAGGACCTGCAACTCCGTCTAGATGAGGCTGAGCAGTTAGCACTGAAGGGTGGAAAGAAACAGCTCCAAAACTGGAGTCCAAGATGCCCACTGAGAGTCTGAATCCTTGCATTCATGTTTGGCATCAGCCATTGATACTAATTGTTCATTCTTATGTTTCAGGACTGAACTGGAAAATGAGCTGGAAGCAGAACAGAAACGAGGTTCAGAGGCTTATAAGGGTGTCCACAAATATGAAAAAGGAGAGTAAAGGAACTCACTTATCGGGTATGTTGAGCCTGGAACCCAGTATCATTTAATCAGTGTCTTTGAACACGCAAGAGGGTCAACCAACATTCAATATTACTTTCTTTTATAGTCTGAGGAGGATAAGAAGAATCTACTGAGACTTCAGGATCAGTTGATAAATTGCAACTGAAAGTGAAAGCTTACAAGAGACAAGCTGAAGAATCTCGTAAGTTATAACTCATCCTTGGAGACTCTTCAGGTAAGTATTTTGTGCTTTGTCCAAAAGTTGATGTTGAGTATAAATTTAGTTTCTCTTGCCTATTATTTATTGTGAAGAAACTAACTTATGGGATGTCTTCTTCTTACTTTTGTGCCTTTCAGGAGGGAACAGGTTAACACCCAACTTTCCAGGTTCAGGAAAGTGCAGCATGAGCTTAAGAAGAAGCTGAGGCGTGCAGATATACTGAGTCTCAGGTCAACAAGCTCAGAGCTAAAGACGTGACAATCAGTGGCAAGGTAAGATATTTGATTGAAATTTATCAGATTTATTTGTTTAACTCTCAAAGCTTTCACAAGAGAAAGAGTAGAAAGAATATAATGATGTAGGTGGAAAGGAAGCGAGAGAGAGAGAGTAGGGAGGGAGGAGGGAGGAGAGAGAGAGAGAGAGAGATGTTTACGGAAATTGGATCCCATTTCTGGGAATGGTTTAATGAAAGAAGATTTTCCACCTCCTTACTATACCATAGAAACACAAGCTGTTGGCAGATAAGGACCTCTCGTGGCCCACCTAGTCTGCTCTATATTTCCTAGCTACTGTGCCACCACAGACCCTACTCGATCTCCAGTCTTCTCCTCTCCTTGCCTTATTTCTAAGGTCACCTTGTGCCTGTCTCATGCATGCATGAATCCTGTTATCATTTAAGCACCCACCCCCTCTGCTGGGAGGCTGATCCAGTTGTCCACCACCCTGTATGTGAAGAAGTATTTCCTCACATCTCCTCTAAGCCTTCCCCCACCCAGTTTAATAGCATGACCACTTGTCCTGGAGCATCTTTTTCTATTGAAAATGCTACCTTCCTCTACCTTATCAATTACTGTGAGTAGAGACAGGTGAAGTCGGTAAACTTTGCTCCACTAATTCATTCACAAATTTCATGCAATTTGTGAAGTGCAATTCATAACTTTTACACAATTCAAAGAGCGGATTGATTGCAAAGTGCAATGCTTTTTTTTATTTAGTATACTTTATTAACATTTTAACCACAAAACAGAACATAAAAAACAAAGTCAAATACCCAATACAGAACACGGTCCAATGTCTATAAGAAAAGGCAAAAGTGAGGCAGAACCAAAAATAAATAGACATCCCTTCCCACCCACTAATAAACCCCTCCCTCTTGCCTGTGACCCAACTAAACTGCTAAACTGCAAAGCAGGATAGGTGCCTTCCAAAACTATAAGGGGCAAAAAGTGGGAGTCAAGGTGAGATCATGTGGAATCATGAGTGCCCCAGAAGGACAATAAAGTATAAAGTGATTCCCATGTGCATGAGAAAAGCTGGGATCTCTTTCACATTAATGCTATGTGTTTCTCCAATTGGAGAGTCAACAGGATCTCACGATGCCACTCTAAAAAGGATGGGGAGCCACATCCTTCCAGTGTTGGAGCATAACAAGCTTAGCCATGGCAACCACAAGGGAAAGATGGGCTTTCCTGATATTAGGGGTGCCGGAAGGAAAAATAGCCGATAAACTACTCACTGGGGTGAAAAGGTCATCCAATCCCAAAATGTGGTCCAGGACTCACTGGATGGAAAGCCAAATGGCAGAATCTTGACACATTCTCATAACATATAATGTAAGGAACCGGGGACTTCCTGGCACCGGGTGCACTAAGGCAAGGGTAATTTGCCCATCCTGTACAGCTTTAGTGGGGTAAACTACAAATCATGCATGATGTTAAACTGTACTAAATGGAACCGATCCTGCTTCATAAATCTATACAAATTTCTCCAAGGAGCCTTCCAATAATCCCTGTCATCTGGTAATTGGAGCGTGTGAACCCAATAAAAAACCCGGTAAGGATAGGGATCTTCGGACTGGAGAATGTATAGAGCATGGACACTGAGTGGGCTGTAATGCAATACAAAAAGAAACCTACCCATTTAGCTGAGTTAAACCAGGGTTTGGGATCAAAAAGGCAGTCACTGCGCCCCTAATCTGGAGGTACTTAAACAAGTCTATTCCCCTTTATTGGAACTGAGCCTGCAGAGTCTGAAAAGGAACTATGCCATCTACATGGGCAATATCAGCCAGCTTGCAAGAACTCAGCTGGGGACAGAAGGAGGTTGAAATGGGACATCAACCTATTTTAAAGTGAGGATTATTGAACACAAATTGGGAGGTTGCCGTAATCCATGTTAGAGATAGATAGGATTGCAATTGTGCCCAGACTTTAAGTGACCACTCTATGGGGGTGGCACGCAAGGGACGGGGAAGCTGAGAAGGCCTGAGGCACAGTAGGCTATTAAGAGAACAACATGCCCTATTGGCGAGGGCCCAATCAATGGCCAACCAGGAGGGACTATATGTGGGAGGATAAGGCTGGGTGCACCCAGTGCCCCATCATAAGAATTTACTGGCGTGTTAGGCACCATAATACAGAAATGCCAAAGAGGGAGAGATAAGCCTCCATTCAGCTTAGGGGCAACCAGTTTAATATATTAATTTTATTTATTTATTAATTATTATATCGGAATTACAAACCTTTGAGTCAAGGACTCATTTACAAAAGCTCCTTGTCATACACATTGCAGGACGGGGCAAGTATAACAGACAGTGAGTGGAATAACAGACAACAGTGCATGTACATACATTATTTACATTATATACAGAAATGTAACAACAGTAGAGAGAAAAAACTCCTTTTGCATGTGACAGGCCTATACATGATTATAGCTAAGCAAGAAGGAGAAACCCAGAGATACATGTATAGTGTGGGCAAAAGGTCACTTGGCTGAGGACAGGATCTGCAAAGGGCTGTGTTAAGTGCAGCTACAGTTACAGGAGTTGAACAGGTATGTACGGAGGGCTGATTTAAATGGCTCGATTCTGTGTTCAGATGTGATACTAGGAAATGAGGAGGAGGGAGATTGTTAAACCAGTGGAGCTCTATACAGAAGAACCTCTGAGCAAGGATGTCCTGACCCTGGGGACTAATAGTGTAGTTTTGGTAGAGCTTTGGGTGGAGACGGTAGGCGGGGAGGTGCTAAGTATTTTAGACAGACCGGAGGGGGGGGTCAAACCTGAGTGAATTTTTTGGGTGAGTAAACAGGTTTAGTAGAGTAGTCGCTCATCAAATGAGAGGAGGTTTCACAAGGAGTATAGCGTACAGGTGTGAGTGAGCCTGTCAGCCCCTGTGAGTAGCCGACAGGCTTTGCTGATAGAGAGCTGGATTGCCTAATACGGTGTTGTTGCTGCACATATATAAAAGTCCATAATCCACTAGGGATCAGGACTGAGGAGTCGATGGCGAGTCTTAGCACCTCTGGGGAGAGACAAGCTCTGTGCCAGTATAGTTAGCCTATGCATGTATTTTTGGCTGAGCAGAGGGTGTTTATGTGGTCATGAAAGGTGAGGGCAAAGTCAAAGACAATACCAAGGTATTTGTATGTGGTGACCTGCTCAAGGGGGTGGGTGGGAGAGGGACAGAATGGACAGTGCTGAGCCCTTGAGTTTGTTCTGGTTGTGAGTGAAGAGCAAGGCTTTTTGTTTGTTTTAGGTTAATTACTAGCCTATGATCTAGGAACCACTGATCGGTCTGAGCAAAAGAGGTTTGTAATTGACAGGAGTTGGACAGGGTCGGGTGGGATAATGAAAGGACTCATCATCTGCATAAAGGAGTATGTTTTCTGAGAAGGAATTGGGCAGTGTGTTTAGGTATAAGCTAAAAAGTAGCGGCCCAAGAATGGAACCTTTGGGGACTCCGGAGCAGACCTGACAGGGGCTTCAGAGGATATTGTTGATTTTTATGCATTGAGTTCAGGCAGTGAGGTAGTTAGTGACCCAGCTTACTGAGCCCAGAGTGAAACCAAGCTGTGTGAGGGTGTCTATGAGAAGAGGGTGGCAGACCATGTCGAAGGCCTTCGACAAATCAATGGAGACTGCGCCGGCGAGGTGACCATTGTCCAGGGCAGAGTGAATGAAGTTGAAGAATCCTAGGAGGGCAGTTGTGGTGCTGAAACCATGAAAAAGCCGTTGCACTCCACTGACAGAGGAGGTTGATGCGTGGTGAGGCAGTCTATTATTTGGTCTGTGACTATATTTCCCAAAGCTTTGGATGGGGGAAAGGATGGAGATTGGTCTGTAATTTTCAGGGGAGGATTAATCACTGCCCTTGTCTATAGGGATGATGACAGACATTTTCCAGGCTAGGGGGAACAGTCGAAGGCAGAGGGAGTGGTTAAGAAGATTGATGAGGGGGGTGAGAACAACGTCCAGTGTAGAGTGAAGGAGACTGAGATCAAGTGTCGCTGCTGTGTCTGGCACTGTTTAGGGCTTTAAGCAGGTAGAGTTTTGCAGCAGACGGGAAGAGAATTCAGAAGTGGAAAGATGGGTGTTGGAGAGTGGTGTGGGGGGTCAGGAGTGGGGTCAAAAAAGTTGGCAGGTATTGTAGAAGAGAGATCTGAAAATGCATCATTTAGGCCATTGGCGATACTTTGTGGGTTGATAGTGATTGCGCCACCAATATTGAGCTGGGAAGGGGGTGGGGACTGGGTTTTACCATTCAGTTCCTTTAGATTGTCCCAGAACTTATGTGCAGAGCCCCAGGTGGAAGCGAGGGTATTCCTATAGTATGCTCCTTTTGTACTACAGATAGCCCAGGTGCACTTGTTTCGGGCAGCTCTATAGGCTTGTCTAGCGGAGGGTTTCCCAGACTCCAGGACTGTCTGCCAGAGGTTGTCCCTGAGACACAGTTGCTTGATGAGGGCGGGGGTGATCCAGGGGAAGTTGTGTTTTTTAACTAGGGATTTGGAGAGTGGTGCATAGGTGTCACAGACTCTGTTAAAGGAGTGTATGAAATAGTTGATGGCAGTGTCAATATTGGGGGCCAGCTTTACTGGGGACCAATCCCAGCTGGCAAGGTGCTCATGGAGTAAAGTAAGGTTGCCCGGGGGCTGCTGCCTCCTGAAGGTGAAGGCAGACTTAGGTTTTTCTAGGTTACATGACCAGGCAAAAACAACTGGGCAGTGATCACTAAGGGCATTTGGCAGTACTGCCATGCCAGTGATATTATGGGGCCTGTTAGAGAGTACAAGGTCCAGTAGCATGGCACTACCATTTGTTGGGTGGTGGTGGGTAGGGGAGGAGACAAGCTGGGTGAGGTCGAGCGCAGCAAAGGCATCTTTAGCATTGGTCACAGAGCTGGCAATCCAGTTAATGTTTAAGTCACCCATTATAATATATAATAATAACAATCTTTATTTTTAATGCGCCTTTCAAAAATCAAGGTGCAGAACAAATTATAAAATCACATCAGAATAAAACCAATAAAATAAAGATCATATATGATAAAACATTAAGATCAATCCAAGTCAGCATCGTCCCCAAATGCCTTAATCCACAAAAAGGATTTTAATGCTTGTTTAAAACCCACCACAGTCGTGCACTCTCTAATCCAACAGGGTAGAGAATTCCAGAGGGTTGGTGCCACGAACATAAAAGCCCGGGCACCAAAAGATTTTAAAACTACCCTCGGAATCTCCAGCAACCCCTCGTTGGCCGAGCGGAGTGGTCCCTCGAGGAGGTAAGGAACCAGGAGCTCTTTCAGGTAGTCAGGACCCAAACCGCTCAGGGCTTTATAAGTCAGTAAGCCGACTCTAAAGTTGATCCGCCACTGAAGCGGCAGCCAGTGCAGTTCCAGCAGCACCGGTGTAATATGGGAAGAACGAGGCGTCCCAGTTAACAACCAGGCTGCGGAGTTCTGCACCAGCTGCCAGCGGCAGATATCAACCACTGGAAGCCCAAAGTAAGGAATTGCAGTAGTCCAAGCGTGAGGTCACAAAGGCATGGATCAATGTAGGTGGTCCCGGACGGAACAAGGTGCTTGATCTTAGCGATGTTCCTAAGGCGGTAAAGGATAACAACGACAGCCAACCTTGAGCCGTAGTGTCAGCTGATCATCAAAATCACCCTAGAGTCGCGCACCTGTTCAGAGATAGGGGCTCAACATCCCCAGGAATAAACCTGAGAGATGGTTTGTCCCCACCCCCATCTGGTGACCAGGATCCACGACCATCACCTCTGTCTTCCCAGAATTCAACTTCAGCCAGCTGGACCTCATCCAACCATGGATTTCACCAAGGCAGTTATTAAACACCGAGAGTGTTCCACTCTGGTCAGGTGCAAAAGACAGGTAGAGCTTGGTATCATCGGCATAACAATGAAACTCCAGCCCATACCATCTTACAATGTCTCCAAGGGGAAGCATGTACACCGCAAACAACATGGGGGACAGCACTGAACCCTGGGGCACCCCACAAGACAGAGAGATAGCATTGGAGGAAAACACCCCCGATACCACCCTCTGAGTTCTACTGATGAGGAAAAAAGTAAACCATCTGTGGACCAACCCTGAAAGCCCACAGATGATTCTCATGTGCTCAAGCAGTACTCCATGGTCTACAGTGTCAAATGCTGATGACAGATCCAGTAGGACCAAAATGGACCATTTTTTCTGGTCTCTCGCCATCAAGAGATCATTGAGCACCTGAACCAGCACAGTCTCAGTGCTGTGCCTCTTTCAAAAACCAGATTGAAGAGGGTCATAAATGCTATAGATGGTCAAATGGTTGTCTAACTGAGTAGCCACTACTTTCTCAATTACCTTTCCAACAAAGGGAAGGTTTGAGATAGGCCTGTAGTTGGTGAGGGAGTCAGGTCCAAAGAAGCCTTCTTCAACACTGGTGTCACCACTGCCTCCTTCAGGGAGCAGGGATATTCACCAGAGTCTAAGGAGCACCAGACTATCCTCGCCAGAACCGGGATGATAATCTCCCACAGCCCATAATCAAGGCTGTGGGGCCGGATCTAAACTACAGCATGTAGTGCGCATACCTGGACAGTCCTCATAACATCCTCGATTTCCGGCCTTTGAAGAGACTCCAGGAAAAAGAGGAAGTCACGATAGGGACTGGTCCACAGTCGTTCCCACAAAGAGTGTTGAGGTCTCACCTGTCATCTACCTTATCTAAGAAGAACCAAACAAGCCTCCACACTGAGATTGTGAAAAAGCTCTACGAACTTGTAGACAGGCTGGGTTGCACAGTCTGTCCATGGTTCGAAAGAGCTGGGCCGGTCGGCTCTGAGCAGCAGCAATTTCCCCAGACAGGAATACTGCCTTCTTATGAGCAATTGCTGACTGATAGAGTTGATAGTGCTCTAGCAGTCTAAAATGGTCGGCATCTAAGTCGGTTTCCACCAGCACCTCTCTAACCTGCATCCTAGTCAACGCATCTCCCTCAAGTCTCCATCGAACCATGGGGACCGAGGGCAAAGGGAGAGAGGACGCACACGGATTGGAGCAATGGAATCCAGAGCAGAGGTAAGAGGCCTTATTATAGGCCAAGACCAGACCTCTGGATCGAGCTCATCTGGGGAAATTCTGATGGGTCAAGTGCTGCAGTTAGACCATTGAAGTCACATCCGTAAAGGGCGGTACTTGACCATCTCCACAGGGGTAGGTCTACACAGGGGGGTGCCAAAATTGAATCTCACAGTGTGATGGTCAGACCATCTGACAGGTTCCACCCCCATGCCAGAGGCCTCCATCCCCAGGAGGAAAACCAGATCAAGGGAATGGCCACATTTATGAGTGGCAGAGGTAACCACCTGTGAGAGGCCCAATGAATTCATCAATTGGAGGAAGTGCTGTCCAAATTGCGAGAGTTCATCATTGATCCAAGCACCGAAGTCGCCCAGCACCATCAACCTGGGGGACTCTAATACCAGGTCAACGACGAAGTCCGACACTTCCTTAAGGAATGGCTTCTTGTCTCCGGGTGGACGGTAGACGAGAGCCAGTCTATAACCCCACCTCGCCACTATGACACATTTGAATGATCTGGTCTCCTCGCAACTGGAACGTTAGTGAGACCCAGCCGGTCTTGAAACAGACACATAATCCTCCACCCTGTGGTCCAATCTCGGACAGTGTATCACCGAATACCCGGCTGGAACCACAGCCTCAAGTACGGGGCCAGCATTTCCATCCAGCCAGGTTTCGGTGATGCAAGCCAGATCTGCTGTACCCACCAAGTCTGCCACAATAGCAGTCTTGTTCACAATGGATCTGGCATTGCATAACACCGCTCAAGTTGGACAGAACCCCTGGGATGCCCCAGCCACCCGCCCACCATTACTAATGATGGTGCCCTTTGGTATGGGGGTCAGACAAGGAAACCCATGTTCTGACCTCCATTTCACCCAAGGGTGTCTTCTGGGCTTAACAATCCTGATACAAGCGCTCCCCTAGTCCATCCTCCACTGTTCAGACCCCCAACCCCTCCCCATCCTCCTACGGTCAATTCCCAAGGCCCAAAATGTTGGTAGATAGAAAACAGTAAAGGAGGGAAAGAAAAGGGGCGGGGGGCATTATACATATACAATATATGATCTACGAATGGCAGAGGATTTCCAAAGGCATACATTGAACAGCCACTGCAGATGGGAAAACCAGCACTTAGGGAGATGAAAGCAAAGTGCAATGCTTTACTGCAAGGTGCAGAATTTCGTGGGTGAAATTCCAACCTTTGCAGCAAAAGTCTGCATTTTGCAGCAAAAACTGCATGATTCAGATAAAGTCGAAGTTTCTCAGGTCTGGCAAAAGTTCTCAAAGCTCATTCAAGTGCAGATTTTCACTACTTTGTGCAAACTTCACTGGGGAATTTAAACTTTACAACATCTGTACCTGTAAGGTATTCAAACATCTGTACCATACCCCCCCCCAGAGAGTACATATTTAGTTCCTTGAGTCTTTCATCATTGGGCTTTTGATGCAGGCTCTGCACCACTGTGATAACCACCCTTTGTACTGCCTCCACTCTGTCTATATCCTTCCAGAGGTGGGGCTTCCAGAATGGGACACAGTACTCGAGGTGGGGTCTTTCCAATGATCTATACAGGGGTACTGCCACTGCCTCCTTCTTTCTGCTCTCCCTATGCACCCAAGCATCCTGCTAGCCTTTGCCACTGCCTTATCACATGTGCTTGGCTACCTTCAGGTCATCAGAAATGATTACCCCAGGTCCCTTTCCTGTTTTGTTGTTGCTAATACCTCCCCTCTCACTTGGTAAATTGCCCCTAGATTTCTGTGCCCAAAGTGTATGATTTTGCATTGAAATGCAGCTGCCATTCCCTTGACCATTCTTCCAGCTCTTTCAGATCATCTCTCATTCTTTCCACTTCCCCAGATGTGTCCACTCCATTGCAGATTTTTGTGTCATCTGTGAACAGGCATACTTTCCCCTCCAGCCCTTCCACAAAGTCACTAATAAAGACATTTAACTAGGATCGGACCTAGTACTGACCCCTGTGGCACCCAACTGGTCACCTTACCTTCTTCAGAGTGGACCCCATTTACCACCACCCTATGACTCCTATTGCTTAGCCAACTTCTTATCCATTTTATTACTTTTGCACCCACTCCTATGTTGCCCAGCTTGCTCACCAGTCTTCTATGTGAAATGGTGTCAAAAGCCTTACTGAAATCCAGGTAGGCTACATCTAATGCTCTTCCCTGATCCACTTCCCTAGTCACACTATACAGTCAAAGAACTCAATTAGATTTGTCTGGCAAGGGCTCCCCTCCCGTGAAACCCTGTTGCCTCAAATCCTGTAATCCACTGGTTGCAAGGTATTCCCCAATCCTTTCTTTCAATAGTGATTCCATACCTACTACTGAAGTCAGGCTGACAGGTCTGTAATTTTCTGCCTCCTCCTTATTTCCACTTTTGTGTAGAGGGACCACATCTGCCTTCCTCCAGTCCCCCGGAACCTCCCTTTTTTCTAGTGATACTGTAGGTTGAACAGAGCTGTCAGTGGTGCAGCCAGCACCTCCTTGTGCTTCCTCAGTATCCTAGGGTGCACCCCATCATTTCCCATTGCCTTCTCTACTTTTAATTGTGCCAGTTCCTTGAGGACTCTCTCCTCTGTAAAAGGACTAATGTCCACCTCCCTTCTTTTAATGCTCTTGTTCTTTAACTTTGGCCCATAACCTACCCCTTCCTCCGTAAATACAATTGTTCAATATGTCTGGCTTTTTTGGTCCTCTTCCTTACAAACTCATCCTTCCTCTTTTAGCCATGGTATCCCTTCCTTTGGTCTTCCTCTTCTTGCTTATATATCAAAAGAAGGTATTATCCCCCTTTTTTACTGACTTGGCAATATTTTCCTCTATGTGCACCTTTGGACACCTAACTGCTCTCCCTGCCTCTTTTTGTTTCTCCTGGTAATTCTCCCTATCCTGCTCCTTCCGTGTTCTGTTGTACCTTTAAAATTCTAGGTTTGTGGCCCTTACTTTCTCTACTGCTTCTTTAGAGAACCATAGTGGTCTCTTCTTTCTCTTGCCTTTGTTAACCTGCCTGACACAGAGATGTGTTGCCTTTCCAATGCCCCCCTTTATTTTTACCCATTGTTCCTTGATTCCCTTTAGTTTCCCTATATGCGGCAGGGTGTCCCTGAGGCATTCTCCCATTTTCTTAAAATTTACCTCCCTGAATTCCAGGGCCCTTGTCTTAGTGCAGCTTGATTCTGACCCAGTTCTTATATTGAGCCACACTGTATGGTGATCACTGGTCCCCAGGTGGCCACTTACTGTCATGGGTGATGTCATGTGATGTCAGCAACACTGTCCCTGTTTATCACTACCAGATCCAGTATTGTCCCCCATTACTGGGTTCTTTAACTAGTTGTCTGAGGATTGCCCCTTGCAGGGATTCCAGGACTTTCCTACTTCTGATTGTTGCCGCTGCTGGTAAGCTCCAATTCATGTCCAGTAGATTGAAGTCTCCCAACAGCAACACCTCCTTTGCATGCAGTGCTTTGGCTAGCTTCCACCATATCTTTATCCACCTCTCCACCCCTATGATGGAGGTCTGTAGGTCACTCCTATGTGAATATTGGCCCCCCTCCATGTCTCCAGGGTGACTCACAGTACCTCAGTTCCTCCCTGCACTCCCTGCATTTCTATAGCTTTTATGTTGTCCTGGACCCTGGTCTTAAAGAGCCGCTCCTCTCCCTTTCTTGCCTATCCTGTCTTTTCTGAACAGAGGGCAGCATGTCAACACGGTGCGGTAATAAGGGCGAAGTCATAATGGTGAAGAAAGAATTGCAAAAGCTTAAACAGCGACATGCAATTAACGGCGAATGGGTGGAAACATCAACTCCGGTATTATAGGCAACCTCATGTCAAGGAGCACCTTGGAGTAGGATATTTAGAAATAGTGTGGGGTTAGCCCCCCCACCTATATAAATGGAACACAGTCATGACCAGGTCTGGTATTGAAACAAGATGGCTGCACAATACCTGCTCAGTTGCCACCTGTATCGAAGTTGTGCCTGTGTCCTGTTGCTGGTGCTGTGGTGCAGGTGAAGTCCAGATGCAATCGTGAGGCTGATCCTGCTGATGCCAGAGCCCAAGAGGTTATGGCAGAGGACAGAGGATGGAGGAGTGTGGCAACCATCGCAATTTGTAAAAATGCAGGCAAGAAGCACTGAATAGATTTGGCCCGGTGGCGCTGAGGGTTGAGGTGCTGGACACCACACCTCGCGCCACGCTGGCGACCCGGGTTCAGGAATGAGCCGGGGCCATCAGGGGTTGGCAGGGAAGGGATGGGATTGAGCATCTGGTGGACAGCTCTCCCTTCCCTAGGGAGGGTTCTGTGGATGCGCTGCTCTGTAGCGGCACCTGGCGGCTGTCGGGTGCTGCACAGTCTGGTGGCATATGCTGTGAGGGGGAGGAGCTCGGTGGGCAGTGGTACATTGTGCCCAGCGCCATTGCACTTCTGAACCCTAGGGGGGGAAAGAAAAAACAAGAAAAGCCCTCTTCGGAGCCAAGAGATGAAGGAGACTCCAGGGGCAGGTCCACATCCCACCGCTGATCCAGTGCACCAGTGGACTCTATGGCCGACCCGACACCAGGTAGGCCCCTTTAATTCCAGAAAGGCCACTGAGGGAGGGTGGGCCTGCCCTGGGGGGTGATCTGGGGGCTGGACCTGCCTGGTTAGTCGGGGGAGGACACTGGCAAGCGGGAGTTCAGGCTGTGAGTGGAGACCCAGCTGTGTGGGTACTCTGGAAGGATGCCTGGTCCTGCAGAGTGAGAAACAGAATAAAAAGGATAAAAAAAAGGAGCACTGAATATGTCTGTTGCCCTTATTTCCTATCGCCGATTCTGTTCTCAGTGATCCAGATTCACTGGTTTGACGCTCGCCTAAATGACTTTGCAATTATCACATGGAGCTGAACAGAGTATTCCCAAGTATGGCTACATCCCAGTCCTGGTTTTCATTGCACCAGAACTCGATAAGTGTTACTATGTCCAGGTCCGCATCTGCCATGGTGGCCCCTAGGTCTGCAATCTTATTGCCCAGACTTCGAGCATTTGCACACATGGCTGTTCAGATTGTTCTGCTCCTCCCTCATTTTCCATTTGCCCTTCCTTATTTCCTCCACTATTTATTTTTTTATTATCTCTCTTGTTTCTATTTACCCCTTGGATTCCTTTGTTATTTTGGTTACTTTTGTGATTTCACTCCTTCAGGATTCCCATTGCTGACCTTGGGAGCCTGTGGGGGAGGAACAGTTTATGTCTGCCTACCTCATTTGCCCCCCAGCTAGGCTAAATTAAATACCATATTCTAGTGTCAGCATAATCTACGCAACCAGAAGAAGGTATAAATTTGCTGCCCCTGATGGTAATTCCCTACTGAGTTATTTATCATAGCACTGCGTGGGTGACTATGTCTGTTTACTCAGAATATGCAGTACAACACATTAAGGATGGGGTGCTCTCCGCAGTGTTAGAAAGAGGTTTTCTAAGAACCACATCCCAAGACCTCCATTACAACGTGATTGATGTAACATCAGTGTCAAGCAAGCAATCACAGTATGACATAGACTTGCAAGGCTTACTGCCACTAAGATGGATAATGTTAGATAGTTCTTTTTAGTTAATTGTCTCAGGCAACATCACTACACAAATGAGGTTAAAACATTTTATTCTCTTTCATCAAGACCTCCCCAAGGGGTTACACTTCATATTTATTTATTTGTCATTTTTTAACCAGGAAAGGTACAGTAAGTTATAGAAACTCATTTCCAGGTGTGTCTTGAGGGGTGGTTAGATGAACCTGCTTTACTGACAGGGAGAATGGTTGACAGAATCCCATGGATTGTCTCTCTCTCTCTTATGATCAGCACCAGGGGATCATTAAGTTTCACTTGGATAGCCTCTAGAGCTGGGCAGAATGGATCTCAGTTTCAACTCTCATCAAATGGATGGCACCTCAAATGTGTAGCACCCCTTTGGGCCAGTGTTGAGTATGAGCCCAAGTTCCTTGTGTGGGACTAAACATAAGGTGATCGATTCTCAAAGGTTGAAGCAGGGCTTTCACAAGCCATGCATCAAACCATATGCTGCCCCAAATACATTGTCGCACTGTGCCCCCAATTCACACAGGTTGTGCACATTTGTGACACTTTACTCCCTTTACAGCAGCTTGCACCAAATATTTAGCACAAACCACTTAAAAAGGGTGTCAAGACCAGGAAAAGCTTGTCTAACTGGCAACATGTGGCACACGGGATCGAGACTGCCGAATGCTGACCAGGGAATGTCAAAAGCCCCGTGCTCCATGTGTTTGGTGCACCCAGAGCTTGCAGCATTCTGACTCATTTGGGAATCAAGCCCATGAACGTCAGAATTTTTGGCCCCAGAGACAAACATAATGCCTACTGAGCCAATGACACTGCTAAGTGTTACTGCTCAGTATGACAGAAATAGAACCCTTTAATTTGATGTAAACACACTTTTCTCTGGGTTTTCCAATCCCCTACTTAAACAGTAAACAGAGATATCATGTACACATATAGATATAAGATTCTCACTAGCCTTGGTTGGCTCCCTGCAATGACAATTAATTCTCCTTTAACTACATCAATACATTGGTAACACAGATTTCCTGCTTTAACAGATTCAGAAACACCAATCAACAGTTGCTAGGGTGTCCCTAACTTATGCTCATATGGGTTCTCATGCCCTTAGTGTCAGCGACCAGTCTCTCTGAAAAGCATTACCGCAAGAGCTAGTGAGAGTTATGATCACATTGCTTGCTGGTTCAGCAATTTAATGCACCTGGGAAACAAAAACCCAGGGGAAGAGTACACAATGGGGGGGTGAGATACTGACAGCAATAAAAATGGAAAGGGAACTTGGGGTAATTATATCAGATGACCCAAAGGTGGGCAAGCAATGTGAGAAGGCAATAAGGAAGGCTGGAGGGATACTGGGATGCATAGGGAGAGGCATCAACAGTAGAAAACAGGAAGTTATTATCCCTCTGTACAGACAGCTGGTGAGTCCCCATCTGGAGTACTGTGTGCAGTTCTGGAGACCCCATCTGTGCAAAGACATAGGTAGAGTGGAGGTTGTCCAGAGGAGGGCAGCCAAAATGGTGCAGGGTCTGCAGCAGAATACATACAAAGAGAGACTAAAGGAGCTTAATATGTATACCCTTGAGGAAGGAAGGGAGAGGGGAGACATGCTAGAAACTTTCAAGTACCTCAAAGGAATCAACAAAGTCCAAGAAGGTAGTATATTTCAGAAAAATAGATGTGCAAGAACAAGGGGGCACAATTTGAAGATGGGGGGGACAGCGCAGAGGTAATGTGAGGAAGTATTTTTTCACAGATAGTGTTATGGATGCATGGAACAGCCTTCCTGAGGAGGTCATGGAGTCAAGAACAGTGGGGGAATTCAAGAATGCATGGGACAGACATAAGGCAGTCCTAGTTGGAGGTAGGAGGAAGTAGGCTGTTGGTTAACTAGGATCTGCAGCTTATCTGTTAGGTAGGAAAATGGGCAGACTAGGTGGGCCAAGCGGTCCTTATCTGCCATCAAATTCTATGTTCTCCTTTCCCCTTTCCATTTGCTTTCAAATACTGACCACAGGTTCACTTGTTATTGTTTTATTTAAGCAATAACGGCTGAGAAGCAGGTCATTTCCAAGTGATTAGCAATAGGTTGGGAGGATTGGTGGCCCTTAGTTCTGACTACTGCCACCTCACTCCAGCCGCTCATTAATCCAAGAAAATGATCAGCTTCGATGCTGTTATTGCAACTGTAAGTCTAATCGCAATAACAATGTTCATATTTGTCAGTTTTCTTAAGGTTTTAACTGTGTGGTGAGAGCCATGTGTGCCACTCAGCTTCAGTCTGTAGCTGGATCGGTCATTTACATACATTAATAACTGATCGTGTAGCCAATCTGGAGTCTTGCTTGGCTCATGAATAATTAATTAGACTTATAATTCCAGTTACAATTTGAGTTGCAAATGCTTTGCAGTGGCGAACACTTCGTCTTTATACTAATTACAATCTGCTAATGTGGGAGTGACTGTGATGTCACAAATTGAGGATGACTTTAGCTAGAGAACAATCATCAGAAGCTCATCAACAGACATCCAGCTTTTTTGCAAATACCATTGCTCCTGAAGAATGGAAAGGCTGAAAAGTTACATTTTTGGGCATGGTATGTAATAGAGTTTGCCGATTCCCACCTGTGAATTGTTTGCTGGTGATCTGCTTCTCCCTATGTTGGTGCGGCCATAAGAATTTCTGCACTTTAGTGCTATAGCTGAAATTAAAACAATGCAAAGATTACTTTTGCAGCTTCACTTTGTGGGTCTCAGACTCAACTTTGAGAATATATGTAGAGAAAAAGCACTACAATTATATACATTACAGCATAGAAAAACAGTCAGTAAAATGTATAAATTAACATGACAATTCTACTTTTCAATTTATACAGTTCATCTTTTTTATTGCAGAAAGTAGAGGGTGAAGAATGAATTCCTACCACTGGCAAGATGTGAAGAGAAGAATGATGCAAAATGTGGATTTCTTCAACTCACACTACTAACGTAGACAATTTGTTGTAGATGTGCCCGTAGTTTTACATGTATCAATAAAAGAAAGCATTTCATGAAACTGTTGTAATTTGTCTTTTGGCTAGTCCATGTGTAACAGCTTGGAAGGCAGAATAAGTCACGTAATCTGCAATTTTGGAGCCATCATAATTTGATTAAGGATAGTCTGAGTCACTATAACTTCTACATACAGTAGCAGCCATGATAACAGTCCTGGCTCCCAGGTCATAGCAAGTCATGGTTCCGCAGACGTTTCAAACCTATTACTGTAGATCGCCTCAAGCCCTGGTGTACCGATCATACGGTGCATGGGGCTTGCGGCAATCTAAAAGGATTTTCCATCCTGTGTGGTAACTGCCGCAAGGTAGACCACCTTTCTCTGGTCTACCTTGCTACAATCCTGGGGCCCCTTGTTATGGAGCTTGTGCCAGATATTTGGCGCAAGCTGCCATAACTCATGGAAACTGTCACAACTGCACTGGAGATTGGAAAATTGGGTGCAGTTGTGGCAAAGGGTTCAGCGGGCAGCCAGAATCTAAGTGTGGACGTGGACAGTATACACAAACCCTACACCACCCTTTGAAAATCCTGCAGTTTTCAGGCTAACCATGACTCACCAGAGCTGAAGGGGGAAATGAGAGCTCTGGGTGGGCCACACAAATGTGTTTGTAATGGAAAGCAATGTCATGCCAGTCAGTAGCATTTTACTAGTCGTAAATCATCACAGTTGACAAACATCTTCAGGTAGGTGTTACATACAGCTATGTTGACCCATAGCAATCATATTTTGCTATACCTCTCCAGAATGACCAATAACATAATTAGGCAATGAGGAGAAATTTGAATGTGGCTACTGTCACAAACCCACTCAGCAGGTCAAGCCCTCTACTCCCAAAGTGCCAACCTCCGAGCACAGTCTTGTGAACAAGTTTTAGCTGCCCTGAAGGCACGCTTTTCCCTTTCTGCACTGCCACGCCTGCCCCATTTGCTCTCAGAGCAGGTCTGCTCTTGGCACAGCGGTCCAAGAGTTCAGAAGGCTCTTGCACTGTTTTTAGGATCTCAGTCCTCTAGCCAGGTTTTTAGCTCTGCTGGGCATGCCCAATAAAACTGTTCCAATAAAATCACATTTTCAATTTTATGGACAGAGTTTGCCTCAATTCCTTCCCACCAGCATTTTAAAAACTGATGTTGTTTCGTGGTTAGCTCCTCATAGCTCATATTAGGGCTTCTCCTGTGCTTAGGGAATTTAGCTCTGTATGATTCTGCAGTTAATTCAAACTTTTTAACATTGCAGCTTTTAGTTTGCTGTAATTATTACTGTCCTCATTGTCCATTTGACTCAATGCATCCTGAGCTTTCCTGGTAAGTAGCGGGGATAGCTGGAAGCTCCAGGACTCTCCAGGAATTTTAGCCTGAATACAAACTTTTTCAAAAGCATTTAAAAAGGTATCCATATCCTCCCCCCCTCTTTAAATTTGGCTATTAATTTGGAGTTCAATTTGTAACCCAGTTCTGCAGTCCCAGTTAAACCCAAGCCACTTACCTGCTCTGGTGCCGCTGGTCAGAGTCATAGCTTCTCCAGTTCATGTTGCCTCTGGTGCTCCTCTCTTCTTCTCTGCCTCACAGCGTTCTCGTTCTGCCTCACGGCATTCTCGCTATGCCTCATGGTCCGCCACTCACTTTTCTTGCTCTGCCTCTTGCTGTTCTCGCTCTGCCTCTCATTGTTCCCGCTCTCTGTTCTCCTGGAACTCCAGCTCCATCCTGCGCAACTCAGTTTGCAGCCTGAGTACCTCTGGTTTCAGGATACTGGTAACCTTCCCCTGCTATTGCTGCTGTGACCCTTCACTGACAGTGGCCCTGCTGTCATCCTCACTGGATCTGGACACTGCACTGGCAGCTAGCCCTGCCACACTCGAGGTTTGGTCCTTTCCAGTCATGGTCCGTGACTCGCTGCTCTGGGTATCTGCTACCATCAGGGCATCTATGAGGTTCTGCTTTTTGGCTATCACCTCAAACGGGACTCCTCTGTCCCCACACAACTGCTTCAAGTAATCTACAGAGTGCCTGCTGTAGTCAGAAGCCATTTTCCCTCACTACGGCTGCTCTGTCTTGCACTTTAGAAAAAAAAATAAAACAGGTAGGAACTGGACTGTACGCCAAGTGATATAGTTCTGTTTCCTTTTTAAAATAAAACTCTGCCTTTTTCTTTCTTTGCAAGTGAGCTTACGGTCTCAAGCTGACACAGAACAATAAAAGCTTGTGATACCAAAATTATGCCACCGCTGCCAACCAATCTGTCACAAACCCACTCAAGCTGGTCAAGCCCTCTTCTCCGAAAGTGCCAACCTCTGAGTGCAGTCTTGTGAACAGTTTAAAAGAATAAGGTAACCCTCTTGCCTGTTTTGTGAGTTCGGATCAACCTATGGTCTCATGTCTTGGAGGGATTTAAACTGTGAACTTCTTGCTAGCATACCCAATGCAGAGGCTCAGATATATCTGTCTTTGGGGGGCCAGATATCTTTGGCTACGGGTACCTAACCAGGTATACAGAGATGAACCCTTAAAAACTGTAATAAAGACCTTGGATTTAAAACGCTTCTCTTTCCAGTTTGGTATCACCATTCAAGTTTATGCCTAGTGTCTGCTATAACCATATGTACTTTTCTTGCAAATGAAAGAAAATCAAAGACAGACCAAGTAAGTTCTAAAAAGATTTTTACTAAAATAGATAAAAATATGTAACATGTAAAATACAGAACTATTATATCACAAGACATGCAAATCTTTTAAGAGAACAAGGTTTAAACAGTACAATTCCTACCTACGGTACTTAGGTCTCTACCTCTAAATATCTGCTTAAAAGTGCTCAAGGATATTTCTTGGTCAGCGTCTAGATAAAAGTGTCTCTGTGAAGTAAAACAGAATAAATTAAAAGGTGGCTTTTACCCCACCTCTTTGCAGGAGGTCACCTAGCTCCTCCCTGTCAGGATATATAAAAAATATATATCTATATAAAAAAGGATGTCTTTTCCAAGTATTAAATTCTGCAACCTCAGCATACTCATGTTTCTTTTTCAAATGACATCTCTTTGATCTATTGATCAGTTTCCCCTCTCACACAGACATCAGCATTTATGATTTCGCACCAATACATCACAACCTGCGTTTCTTCCTCTAAGCGTTATAAAACTTTAGGATTTTCCTCCTAGCAACTACAGCTTTAATTAACTCAGAGAAACAGGAGATCCTTGATTAAGGCCTGGTCTGTAATTAGCTTCTGGCCTTCCATGTCACACCTTGTATCTAAAACGATGTGTGAGTGTGTGTGTGATCTCACATGCTGTTTCAGCCTTTTCTCATGGGAGACAGTCCATACACATTTTTATTTTATATTTCAAAAACATCATACAGCACTCAGAACTGGCTGTCCACATCACAGCTACCACTGTAGGCAACCTCACTGTTCACACACACTTACACAAACATTATTTTATCAAAAAATCAGGGAAGAAACATGGAGTTGCTGCCTTGCGTGGCAAAGAAGTGTTCTCTGATATGGTCCATTTGTAATGTATTTATTTAATGGCCAGATAAATTTCACTGGGAGCACTAGGTCTCATTTTCAGGAATGGCCAAGACAAGCAAGATATAGCAACATAATATCCAACAACAATAATAACTCATCAGCCCAGAAGCACTGATGGTTAAGGCACTGAATACCACACCTCACACCATCCTGGTGACCTGGGTTCAGGAGCAAACTCGGCCCTCTGGAGGTCAGCAGGGGGAGGAGAGGATTGAGCATCTGGAGGACTGCTCTCCTCTCCTGGGGTGGGTTCCAAGGGATTCCCCCTGTAGTTGTGGCTCCTAGTGGTGGCTTGGAGGTGCTTCACAGCATAGCAGGGCAACCAATGGGGAGGGCATCAGCAAGTGACTGCGGGAGGGTCCATGAGCGTATCCTCCATGCATTGTTGCCATTGTACAGCTGCACCATTGGGGGTGTAACCAAGAAAAAAACACTACCTGCCAGTAGGTGAAGGTGGGACCAGTGGTTGGCCCCATGTGCAATGCAGAGCTTCTCAGCACCCACATCTGATTCTCCCTCCAAGTCCCTGGTCACTCTACTAGATTATAGATAGAGCACCAGGAGGAGTTTGGCAACCCCACCCCTGGGGGCTCAGAGCCGGGGGGGGGTTGTGTAGCCAGGACAGGCAGAAAGAAAAAGGGCCCAACCAGAGAATCGCAGAGCTGGAGGCTTCAGGCAGATGGGAGAAGTCACACCAAGTGACCACGTCAGAGAGAGAGAGAGTCTGGTAGGTAAAGGTTAATAAACAGAGTTAACAAAAAACAACAATAACAACTCTAGAATAGATTTATAAATCATTGATTAAACATAGGAATACATTTTTATTAGTAATTTCAAAGTCATTACTATTCAAATGGTTTGGCAAGGTCTTTAATATTTTGGCACCATTTCTTTTTGCCTTGATCAGCACCAACAGCTAAACCAATAAAGTGCTGGAGGTACATCAGTGGAGCATGAGTGTAGACAGGCATACTCCAAGCACTCCATGGTGTGCAATTTTATTTAAGGGGGGTAGCAAATAGGCTCTGAACTGCTTCCTTTTTCCATGAAAACTAACAAAGAAAATACTGAACCTTTCTGTAATTTTAGTCATAGGAATCAAAACTAGAAGAACTGGTCACTAATACTGTCTTTGCATCCCAAGGATAATACAACTTTACAGGCTCTGGGCTGGTATGTGGATGTCTTAGGAAACAATGCATGGCATTTGTATTTATCCATGCATGGCTACACTCTGGGGGGGGTAGCTCAACCTAACAAGATGGGAGGGGTAGCAGCGAGTCCACTTGGTTTGCAGATCTGAAATCCCTGGCTACAACCCTGCAGTGGAGCAAAGCCGTCACTGATTATACTGCATAGTAGTACCTGCTCTGTGCTGGTGACACAACTCATGTCACTAGGGAAAGGGGGTGACACTTAATGCATTTCTTTTTTGCATTTTAATATATAAGAATTTTGACCACCAAGTAATAGAAAAGCAAGATTCACATATACAAACTATTTGCTGACACATCTTTCTTTTGTGAGGTGAACAATCTTCTTTGCTGACCATTGGGAGTGAATAAAGGAATAATGCATGACAGGGTGTGTGTCATTCTGGGATAACACCATGCCTGGGGGGATTGGGCATGAGGCCGCAGGCCGAGTGCGTCCAATGCCCCAGGCATGGCGTTATCCCAAATGACACACACCCTGGAGTGAATTATTCCTATTATACAATGGCTTGTTATACAGAATAAAAGAAATCATTTTAAAGATGTTTTTGTGTGGAAAAATATTTTTTGTTTTTTAAGAGAAGATGAAACAATCAAGCACATCATCTAGCAGCACATCAAGCACATCATCCAGCAGCACATCAAGCACATCATCCAGCAGCATATCAAGCACATCATCCAGCAGCATATCAAGCACATCATCCAGCAGCACATCAAGCACATCATCCAGCAGCGCATCAAGCACATCATCCAGCAGTGCATCAAGCACATCATCCAGCAGCGCATCAAGCACATCATCCAGCAGCACATCAAGCACATCATCCAGCAGTGCATCAAGCACATCATCCAGCAGCGCATCAAGCACATCATCCAGCAGAGCATCAAGCACATCATCCAGCAGAGCATCAAGCACATCATCCAGCAGCACATCAAGCACATCATCCAGCAGCGCATCAAGCACATCATCCAGCAGAGCATCAAGCACATCATCATCTACATGGGTTCACAGTGCTGAGACTAGACCAGTGGCGACATGCTGGGATAACACCATGGGTCCAGCACCAAACTGACCAATCACAGTCTAAGATTCTTTCTTGCCATTGTATAATTTCTGATAGTCTGAGGTGCAAAGCTCAGGGACTTTAATCAATGTCACAGCATGGAAGGTTGTGACTTTGTTAACAACACACTCAAATTATATGCACAGGTATTAAATTTCTCACACTCCTGCTACAAGTAATGCTTTAGAAGGTCAATTATGGTCTTACCTTGTCTGGAGTTGTGAGTTAGATAGTAAGTCCAGATTTGCACAAAAGAGTTCATTCCATGACCAGACTTTACAGATAGGCAATTTTATTACTGTATAAATAAAATAATCCATGTGAGCCATCAAACATCCATGGTAATATACAAACCCTACCATGAGATAAAACCAAGCATTTTAGCTAAACAAGAAGATAAATCAGGACTGATATTTGGAAATCTACAGCAGAAACTTGTCAGCAGCATTTTATGAATACTAAAGCGCCAGGTACCAAAATATGCCAGACTTCAAGACCTGCACACCCATAAATTTTTATTTATTTCAGTTTTGTTAACCAGGTAGACCCACTGAGTGCCGAAGGTCCCTCTTTTAAAAATTAATTCAACTCTGTATATTTCCTTCAAACCAGGGAAAAATATCACATCAGGAGTGTGTATATCTTTGGCTCAAAGAATTTAATATTTTGATTAGATGTCAAAAGTGCTTTGATGCCTAATATGTAGGTGAAACCAACCATGCCCTAAAAGCCTGAATGGATTGACAAAGTCTCAATAATAAAACAACCAGACATGTAGATGGCAATGGGAGAGCGCTTCTTTCAGAAACTAGAGACCCAGCAGGATTTGACAGTCACAGTGCTAAAGGACAAACTTAAAAACATTCAAGAAGGGGGACTTTGGAACATAAAATTCATGACACTGTTCAAAGCTCATGAATATGGCCTGAATGGATATGTGGAGCTTGTTACTCACAATATTTTACAGGTCAATAATTTCCAGGATTAAAAATTCAGAAGTTCTAGATTAGTTCAAAGCCTGTTTTAGGAAGACTTTTGCTATATACACACCTAATAGTTTCTAGGTCTTCTGTGTCACATTTCTGCATAAAAGGGCAAAAGTGCCTGCATTTCCAAGATGATCTATAACCTTATTTTTTTCAAGAATTACCTTTTTGTCAATGCAAACATTAAATTATTTATAACTCTCTTGATATGATACACCTTATGAACAGACCAGTCACACTCATGTGTAAAAGTTTACTTTACAACTTAAGTGCTGGAATTGATTATTCCAATTATCATTTATTTCTCTGTATCAAGTCACCATATGAAATGCTTATAAAAGCATGAGGGCATAGTTTTGTGTACAATTCCATGAAAAAGAAATAAAGACAAGGAGAGTTGAAAACTAGACTAGAGCAAGTGAGGAAATATGAGATAAACAAATGTATGATTCACAAAGCCCAGTTTATTTATTTTTTGTTGACTAGGTAGGGTGCACTAGACAATTATTTGCCTATTTTCGGGCATGATCTGGGAGAGTACAATATCAGGATGACACAGGGTTTAAAAACATGACAACATGAGTTGATACAAGGGTTTACAAAACAACAGCATGAATCAATACAGGGTTTACAAATCAAATCAAATCAAATCAAACTTTATTTATAAAAGGCGCCTTTCCAAAACCAAGGTGCCTGTACATAACATAATAAAATCAATATGATTAAGATAATATTAAAATTAATCCAATCCTGCAACATTTAAAAATCATTATATGCAAGGCTAAAAAGATGCATTTTTAATGCCCCCTTAAAGCTTTGGACAGTTGGGCAATCTCATATCTGACGAGGTAGAGAATTCCACAGGGTCGGGGCCATAAAGCTAAATGATCTGGCTCCAGAGGTCTTCAAATGAACCCTGGTAATCTCTAGCATTCCCTCATCAGTGGATTGGACAGAACAGGAGGGACATTAGGGACAAAGGAGATCTTTCAGGTAGCCGGGTCCCTGATCATGTAGGGCCTTATAGGTCAGCAAACTGACCTTGAAGGTGATTTGCCAGCATATTGGCAGCCAATGCAGTCTGCGGAGCACAGGTGTTATATGACTGGACCGAGAGGAACCAGTCAATAGCCTGGCTGCCGCATTCTGCACTATCTGCAAGCGGTGAATAACAACCCCCAGTAGCCCAAGATAAAAGGCATTGCAGTAGTCAAGGCAGGAGGTAACGAAGGTGTGGACCAAAGTAGGAAGATTGTCAGGAGGAACCAGGTGCTTCACCCGGGCAATGTTCCTCAGATCATAAAAAGAGGCTTTGACAACTGCCAACACCTGGGATTTAAGTGTCAAACAGTCATCAAACATGATGCCCAGGTTCCACACCCGGTCTGAGGTAGTTAGCTGAACACCCCCAAGCCATAAACCCGAGGGAGATCCTGCCAACAAACCCACTTCCCGGTGACCTGGGTCCACAACCAACACCTCAGTTTCTTCTGGATTCAACTGCAGCCAGCTCACATTCATCCAGTCCTGGATTTCGGCCAGAGAGTTGTTAAAGACCAAAAAGGCAGCATCTTGGCTGGGCACAAAAGACATGTACAGTTAAGTTCCATCTGCATAGCAGTGAAAACTCAAACTATACTGCCTAATGATCACTCCCAACAGTAGCATATACACCACAAACAACATGGGCGCCAAAATGGAGCCCTGCGGCACCCAACAGGATAGGGGGAATGATGCAGAGGAAAAAATCCCAGACACCACCCTCTGAGTCCTACCCTTGAGGAAAGATCAAAACCAGCTGAGGACTGTACCAGATAGCCCACAGATAAACCACAGGCACTCCAGTAGCACACCATGGTCCACGGTGTCAAATGCTGCAGAGAGAGATCAAGAAGGACCAAGATGGAACAAGTCCTTCAATCACTCGCTATTGGGAGGTCATTTAGCACCCAGACAAGAGCTGTCTTAGTACTATGTCTCTTCCTAAATCCAGACTGGAGAGAATCATAGACATTGTGGCTGGTCAAATGATCATCCAGCTGTGACGCGACCACGTTCTCAATAACCTTACCCACAAAGGGCAGGTTAGAGACAGGCCTGTAGTTAGCCAGACAATCCGGGTCCAAGGAGAACTTCTTAAGAAGGGGCTGAACCACAGCCTCCTTCAGAGGATTTGGAAAAATTCCCCTCTCCAAAGACCTCCAGACTATCTCAGCAAGGACCGGGCCAATTTTATTCACACAGCCCACTAGGAGACGTGTGGGGCCCGGGTCCAAACCACAGTTGGTCGGACGCAATGATTGGATAACCATCACAATGTCATTGATTGTGGGAAGGTTGAAGTCAGGTCACACAAACCAGGTGTCCGACATCTCCTGCCGACCATCACAACTCCCATTTGGGAGGGTCAAGCGGATATCAGACCTGATTGTGGCAACCTTATCTGAAAAGAATTGTGCAACCTCCTCACACCATTCTTGAGAAAAGGCTCTTCTGGGCTGAAGACAGATTGGATTGCACAGTCTGTCCACAGTCCGGAAATGTCAGGGGAATGAATGATAAATACTAAATCATCTGCATAGAGGAAGGAGGTACTTTGCTTAAAGCATTTGTATATTGAGTTTACATCTTTTTATTTGTTTTTTTTATTTATTTGTATCTTGGATAAACACCTTTGAGTTGGAAGCTCATTTACAAAGGTTCCAATATCAAGTCAAGCATAAAACACAGTCCAGGTCGAAATAGAACATTAGGTACACTGAAAGTGCGTTGTTACAGGGTATAACTCACATACAGGCAGATACACATTTACACAGTTAAAGTGCATTATTTCAGGGTAAGAATTACATACAGGTGGAAATATATTTAACAAATAAAGAAATGAAGCCATCAGAATATTGTACCTTGTCAGGAGTCACAAGGGGGGGTTAGGGAAGTGAGGGGTGAGGGTGGAATAGGTGGAACATAAAAGGGGGGGAACAGGATAGTCAAGGGAGGCAGGGGCAGTCCAGATATGCCTTATGCGGTATGGGCTGCCACGCCCATTGGCTCTTGCTCTGCACCAATGGGCGTGCAGCCCTACAGGCTGATCAGTCGGCAGGTGGCGGGTGGCAGGTGGGTGGGATGCTGCATCGCCGCTGCGGGGAGCAGGGTGGTGGGGCTCGTGGGTGGGTGGGGTGGGGACACTAGATCACCAGGGATGGTCTTGGGGCGGGGGAGTTTCGCCACATTATGTAGCCCGCGATCGGGCTTAGCGGTCCACTGACCACCAGGGACACGTGTCGGGGGGGATTTATTATACTTCTTCAGCCCGCGATTGGGCTTCCACTGGACCACCAGGGATATGTGTCGGGGGGGGATTTATTATACTTCTTCAGCCCGCGATCGGGCTTCCACTGAACCACCAGGGATACGTGTCGGGGAATTTATTATACTTCTTCAGCCCACAATCGGGCTTCCACTGGACCACCAGGGATACGTTCGGGGGGGTTTACACATCTTCAGCCCGCAATCGGGCTTAGCAGTCCACTGGACCACCAGGGATATATTCTGGGGACACTTGTGCCCATGATCAGGCTGATGGGGGTGTTATTTAGGCTGTTGCTCATGATCGGGCCAGTTGGGGGAGGGGTTTTGATGCTTTGCCCATGATCGGGCCAGTCGGAGGTGTATACACTTTTGCCCATGATCGGGCTGCAGGCGTCGGTCCCATTGGCTGCTGCCTGGCAGGTGCCAGGCGCCAAGTCCTCGAGATGGCGCACCTGCATGCTAATGGCATGCAATGGAAGAGAAACAGATGCAATGGCCCCTGCACCTGCATGAATTATGGCCCCATTTGCATGTCACCTTTTGAATATCGGAAATTTGTACATGGCGCAATGGTATGCGCCACTACCAAGTTGAATCTCCACTCTGACCCTTGGTGGCGCAAGTTCCACTCATCATCACACAGTGGTTAGTGAGGGTGATATTCAAAGGAGTTGCTCAATAGAACAACTCCATTGAATATCACCCCGGCCACACCCCTGCGCAACTATTTTGTGCAGCGCAAGGGCTTGCGCCACAGAATAGCGCAGTTTGAATATCCAGCCCATCCTGTTTTTGTATAAGATATATATTTTTTATATATAATCTGACAGAGGAGGAGCTAGATGACCTCACACAAAAGGGGTTGGCAAATACAGTTTGCTGTAGGAATATTCTGTTTTACTTAAACACTTTTATCTAGACTCTGAGAAAGAAAACATCTTTGGAGCACTTGTAAACAGGTATTTAGAAAGAGAGTCAAATCTAAGTACTGCAAGTAGGAATTGCACTGTTTAAACCTTGTTCTTTTAAAAGATGTGTATGTCTTGTGATATATCAGTTCTGTATTTTGTGTTTTACATATTTTTATCTAGTGTAGTAAAATTCTTTTTAGAGCATACTTGGTCTTTCTTTGAATTTCTTTAATTTGTAAGAAAAAGTATATCTGGTTATAGCAGACACCAGGCATAAGCTTGAATGGTGGTACCAAACTGGAAAGAGAAGCGTTTGAAAATCTGAGGTCTTTATTAAAGTTTTTAAGGGTTCATCTCTGTATACCTGGTTAGGTGCCCATAGACAAAGATATCTGCCCCCTGAAGACAGAAATATCTGAGTCTGTGCATTGGGTACGCTAGCAAGAGGTTCACAGTTTGAATCCCTCCAAGACTTGAGACCAAAGATTGATCCGAACTCACAAAACAGACAAGAGGGTTACCTTGTTCTGTTAAACTGTTGACAAGACTGCGCTCGGAGGCTGGCACTTTGGGAGTAGAGGGCCTGACCTGCTGAGTGGGTTTGTGACAGATTGGTTGGCAGCGGTGGCATAATTTTGGTATCACAAGCTTTTATTGTTCTCTGTCAGCTTGAAACCGTAAGCTCTCTTGCAAAGAAAGAAAAAGACAGAGTTTTATTTTAAAAAGGAAACCGAACTATACATCACTTGGCATATAGTCAAGTTCCTACCGGTTTTATTTATTTGTCCTAAAGTGCAAGTCAAAGTAGCTGTAGTCAGGCAAGAAGAAGATGGCTTCCGACTACAGCAGGCATGCTGTAGATTGCTTGAAGCAGTTGTGCGGGGACAGAGGAGTCCTGTTTGAGGTGACAGCTAAAAAGCAGAACCTCATAGAGGCCCTGATGGTAGTAGATACCCAGAGCTGCAAGTCACAGACCATGACTGAAAGTGACCAGACCTCGAGTGTGGCAGGACTAGTGGCCAGTGCTGTGTCCAGATCCGGTGAGAATGACAGCAGGGCCACTGTCAGTGAAGGGCCACAGCAGCAGGGGAAGGTCAACAGCATCCTGAATCCAGAGGTACTCAGTCTGCAAATTGAGTTATGCAGGATGGAACTGGAGGCAGAGCGAGAACAGAGGGAGGTAGACCGTGAGGAGCATGAGCACCAGCGAGCTGCCAAGGAGAAGAGAGAAGAGTGCCAGTGGCAACATGAACTGGAGAAGCTATGACTCCGACCAGCGGCACCAGAGCAGGTAAGTGGCTTGGGTTTAACTGGGACTGCAGGACTGGGTTACAAATTGAACTCCAAATTAATAGCTGAATTTTAGGAGGAGGAGGATATGGATGCCTTTTTAAATTATTTTGAAAAAGTTTGTTGTCAGGCTAAAATTCCTAGAGAGTCTTGGAGCTTCCAGCTATCCTCACTACTTACCGGGAAAGCTCGGGATGCATTGGGTCAAATGGGCAATTAAATATATATGTTAATGTAGGTGCAATGTATTCCTCTGCTAATTTCAGAAACCTACCCTCGAGGCCATCTAAACCTGGTGCTTTATGTGTCTTAATGCTCTTAAACCCTTTCTTATTTGGTTAACAGTCAATTTTTTAAACCTAAAAGGGGGAATGTTTTCCCTTCCTACTGTATCATCCATCATGTTCAAATCATTATTATCATCTACCATCACACCTGGAAGGTCAATAAAGTAGGTGTTTAACAGGTCTGATATTGCAGAAGGGCCATGCACCTGTTTATCCCCACATTTCATTTGTTGCATCATATGTTGAGTGTTTTTCCCCGGATTAATTATACTATTTACGTTTTTCCGAAAAAGTCTGGGATTATTATTTCCTGTCACTTTAAACTTAAAGTAGTTTTCCCTTGCCTTTTTTATTAATTTCTTACATTTATTTCTCTTAACTGTAAACTTCTCCCAATCAGTATACATTTTAGTATTTTTTAGCTATTTTCCATAACCTATTTTTAATCCGAATTATTTTAAGTAGTTTTTCTGTCACCCAAGGTGATCTAGCAACATTTATATGTCTTTTAATTAGTGGAGCATGTTTATTACAAATCGAGAGGAAAGTATCTGTAAACTAGCTAACAGTTTGATCCAAATCTGGAATTAATTTTCACCTATCCCAGCATTCCTTTTGTACATCCAATATAAATCTTTCTGCTATAAAGGGCTTCATGTTCCTGGACCACCCCTTTTCCACATTAACATACCCCTGTTGCTTCCAGGTTAAATTTGCATATATTAAGTTGTGGTCACTAAAGTAAGGTGCCTTAACTTTTACTTCCTGCACCAAAACCTGTGGGGATACTAACAATAAATCCAAAATTGTTCCTTTAGCCAATAGATTTGTATATCTAGTAGGAGTTTTAACATATTGATTTACCCCTAAGGGGGAAACCATCTCCTTTAATTTTTTCCCCCTAGCATTTTCCCAATCACAATTGAAATTGCCAAAAATTGTTGACCAGAGCCTGGTGCATGAAAGAGCTGCATTACAAAGGCATCCGAATATATTTTAACAATGACTACTCTACTGCAGTCACTGCCAAAAGGAGAGCATATGGCCCAATACTGAGATCACAGAAGGCCCAGCAACTACAATTTAAAATGCCATATCCGGCCCACCTCATGGTAATGTTCCCAGAAGGTCAGAAAGTTTCTGGGACACCAGATGAAGCCATGCAAGTGCTGACTAGCAGAGGGATCACCGTTCCAAGAGCAGCCAGACAGACGCCCGAGGAAGATCAGCGGAACATCACATCTCATTACTAGACTGGTGTAAGGGTGTGGAAATTGATCCAAAAACAGGAATTTTGGTACAAGGGATCCTGAAGCAACCCCAAGGGACCGTGTTGAAAGTGTCATAGGCAGCATAAAATGTTTGGGAAAAATTCATAAGGTAGAAAAAATGGGCACACTGGATGGGCCTTCTGGTCCTTATTTGCCGTCAACCTCTATGTTTCTATGTAAGTGACTGTACATGGGATGATTTACAGTTCTGCTCAGCAAGCATTTCATATTTTGATGGAGTGCAGAGAGAATGTTGATCCTTCCAAAGTGCCTGATCAGCTCCATGCTGATGGAGACCCCACCCCGTGGGTCTTAATCACCCATGCAAGCCTAGATCCTCCTTCCGAGGACCCTAAAGAACCAGGTGACAGTGAAAAGAAATTACACTCGCTGTTAGCTGCTGAGGGAAAGACTGTTCAAGATATTAGAGCAATGTTCGAAGAAAATGGCCCAGCAAAGAAAAAACCCACTGGTGAACCCCGAGTAGAAGGACATGACTGATCTCCTTACTTGGTCTCGCCTTTCGAACAGTACAGAAGACTGCACACTTTCTCTGGTACTATCCCCACTCCCTCTGGAGAGGATGACTATGAGAGCTAGATTAGTCAAACCACCCAGATGGAGAAAGTATGTAAATGTCCAGATGATGAGAAATGCAAACGCATAGTAGAGAATTTGAGAGGTATGGCACTGGATGTCATCTGATCACTGCGAGCCAGCCAACCAGATTGCACTGCTAGTAACCATCTCACCATGCTGAGAAGTTCCTTCAGAGCAGCTGAGCATAAGAAAGACCTAATTTTTCAGTTGGGAGCCACAACCCAGAAAGAGGGAGAGCAATTGTCTCACTACATGACCCAAGTGGAGACAATGATTGATAAGATAATTGAGTACAGAGGAGTTACCCCTGCACAAGTTGCCCAAATGAGACTTATATATTTATTTATTTTATTTATTTATTGAATTTTGTTGACCAGGTAAGTCCACTGAGAGTAGAAGTCCCTTTTTCAGGGGCGACCTGACGGGTGGGGATACAGATGGTAACCACCAAAATTGAACCAGGTTAAGCTGTTGGTGGTATTTCTAGTGAATGGAGGAAATTTTACATGAACAAGGAGGAAATTCCCCTACTCTGCCAGCAGGGGGCTTGACTTCCTGCAGAGTGGAGGAGCTCAGTTTGGAGATGGACAGCAGAAGAGGAGGAAGTGCTGATGTGGCAGTGGTCTGAGTTCTGTCAGATTATTGCAGAGTTACTAGAGAAAGGAAGTTCTGGAGGCAGGCGTCTGGGCCTTCACCCCTGTCTCGGCATAGTGTGAGGAGGTCCCTGAAACAATTGGAAAATGTCAGTTCCAGAGGAAGAGAGAGAGAGAGAGTTGGTGTAGTGATGGAAGTGGAGCACAATGTATGGAATGAGCCAGAAGTTGCAGCGCTAGAAAAGGAAGTTGAATTGAGCAGCGCACATTCCGAGGAGTCAGGGAGTGCAGGTAAGAGAGAAATCAACAAAGTTATCTCAGGGAGAAAAAAGTCTGTAAAAAAGTCTAAAGGAAGGTTAGCTACTAGAAGTAGAGCAGAGCAAAACAGAAGAACTGGGCACACTGAAAGTACTGTGACAGACTGTCAGAGTCAGCCTATGGAGGCTGACGTAACAACATCAAAGGAAACCGAGCTTGAAGTGAGAAAAGCTGATTTTAAAGATACACTGCAGAAAAAAATAAATGAAAAGGAAGCCCCAACAAGAATGGCCTTAAAAAGTCAGAAACGGCTTGGCCTAAGAAGGGCTTCTGGTGAAGGGACTTCTAGCATGCAAACCGAGGAAATGAAGGAAGAAGCAAGTGTAGATGAACAAAATAAATTAAGAACTGCGCAGGAGGGACCTGATGTTGAAAAAGCCCTGGGAAATTCAAATGACTCTGGAGGTGGCAAGATAGATGCAGCAGATCTAAGAGGCACCCCAGATTGGGTTGCACAAGCCCTGTTAGATGCAGGGCAGTGGTGCAAGTGGTAGACAAGAAGTACAGAAACTCAGGCACTGGCAAATATGAAATGCTGAATGTAGATCCTCAATCTGAAGGATAGTTGTGTCAAGACACATCTATCTGTTTAGACACAAGTAGATTCAGTTAGAGATATTGAAGTATTTCTAGGAAAACAGCATTGTAGTACAAGTCAAATGTTGTTATGAAAACCCTGATTTCAGGTCACAGGCCCTGAAACTGTCATTATGTTGCTGGTTTAAGAATTTCAGTTCCAGTGCCAGTGCGAAGAAGTACAGGAACTCTGTTTCTGCTGCGAAAAAGGTACAGGAACTGAGTTCCTGTGTGTTCCTGTTCACTTTCATCACTGATGCAGGGTGGAAAAAATCTGAGGATGGGAAGGGCTGGGACCCTAATAGGCCCAGTGGATCAGTGTCCCAAGAAAACCCTGTTCTTGAAGGGACTAATATAGAGAGTAATCGAGTAAAAGAAAAGAATGAAGGACCTCAGACTGAGGAGAAAATTATTAATGAAGAGAGGCAAGAAAATATAGAAGAAGGAGGCAAAAAGTGGAAACTGAGGGCCTACAACCTGAGGGAGATTTAAATGCAACAGTGGAAATAGAAGAAAGGTCTGCTTCACCTGAAAATATGCAAGGGGAAAATGAGGGGGCTAATCAAAAAGAAAAACCCACTGTTTGGAGTGAAAATGTTAAACAGAAATTGTTCCCAGAAGCCATGAATAGACTAACAGAGCCTGCCAAAAGGAGAAATGCAGTGAGGCTAAAATTTCGAGGCCTAGCTGAGGACTCCCCAGACAGGTTGTTTGTAGGTTGACAGCTCTTGAAAGTCAGCATGAAACACTATGCATACAAAATCTATGCACTGATACACTCTCCAGGGGAAACCACATATAAGTTTCAAACACCCCTCAGGTCTCAGCAGGTTTTGGAAGCTGTTTCATCAAATCAAAGCTATGCCTTTATGGGAAGATTTTCTTTCAGTCCCTCTAACCAAACCTGCATATAGAGTAGTAACCATTTTATTTAAAAATGAAGGTGTTAATGTGGCAGGCATCTTTTACTGGCTTAAACAAAAGTGTACCCTAAATGGGCCCCCTGAACCAATTCTAGACAATAAGAGTTAGTGGACTGGTGGATGGAAGTTTAAAATAACTCTTAGCCAAAAAGACGGAGAAATGCAGCACCTCCCAAACTGTTTTTTCCTGGGGAGGGATGGGGGTTGTTTATATGTTGTGGCCGAGGGCATGTGCTATAAATGTGGGGAAATAGGTCACCTAAGTAACGCCTGCGAAAAGATTAAATGTAGTTTATGCGGGCAGCTGGGGCACCATGGAGCCATATGTAAAAATCCTATTAAATGCAGTCTTTGTGAGGAAGCAGGTCATATACAGTTGTGGCCAAAAATATTGGCGCCCTTGTTGAAATTAAAAAATATTTTGGTATTCACATATGTATTTCTTTGGTTTGCAGTGGAATAAAACACAAAAAGCAGAAAAATTTACTAAGTCTTAGCTTATTCCACACAGAAATCCTTAAATGGCCCAGACAAAATTATTGGCACCTTTTAGAAGTAATTAGAAATAATTAGATTTCAAGCAGGTGATTCTCCTTCACTTTGGAATTGAACTCACCTGTGGTGAGTTGCAGGTGCCTGCAATATAAAAATCACTCATTCAACCAGTTTGAATAGAGAAAAGGACTCATTCTCCTGTTTTGTGTCACTGTGTGTACCGCAATGAGCATGGAGAAAAGAAAGACAGCCAGAGAATTGTCTGAGGAGGTCAGACAGAAGACTGTAGCCAAGCATGGACAATCTCAAGGCTACAAATCAATCTCCAGAGACCTTGATGTTCCTGTTTCCACTGTATGTAATGTTATCAGGATGTTTAAGGCCCATGGCACTGTAGCCAACCTCCCTGGACGTGGCCGCAAGAGAAAACCTGATCAAGATTGCAGTGCAGGATTGTTCGAATGGTGGAGAAAGCACCTCGATCAACTGCCAAACAGATTCAAGCTGACCTTCAGACACAAGGTACGACAGTTTCAACTCACACCATCCGTCAGCCAACTCAATGAAAGGGGTTATATGGTAGGAGGCCAGGAGGACCCACTGCTGAGAGAGAGACATAAGAAAGCCCGACTGGGGTTTGCCAAAACACACCTGAACAAGCCAAAGTCCTTCTGGGAGAATGTCCTGTGGACAGATGAGACCAAATTAGAGCTTTTTTGGTAAAGCACATCATCTCTATGTTTACAGAAAACAAAATGAAGCCTTCAAAGAAAAGAACACCTTCCCTACAGTCAAACATGGAGGAGGTTCAGTGATGTTTTGGGGTTGCTGTGCTGCCTCTGGCACTGGGTGCTTTGAACGTGTGCATGGCATCATGAAATCTGGAGATTACCAGGACATTTTGGAGCGCAATGTTGAACCCAGTGTCAGAAAGCTGGGTCTCTGTCGAAGGTCATGGGTCTTCCAGTAGGACAATGACCCCAAACACACTTCAAAAAGCACCCAGGAATGGTTCAAGACAAGACGATGGACTGTTCTGAAGTGGCCAGCAATGAGTCCAGATCTAAATCCCATTGAAAACCTGTGGAGAGATCTGAAAACAGCAGTTGGGGAGAAGGCACCCTTTAAATCTGGGAGAACTGGAGCAGTCTTCACAAGAAAAGTGGGCCAAACTGCCAGTAGAGAGGTGCAGAAAGCTCATCCATGGCTATAGGAAGCGGTTGATTGCAGTTATTTTGACCAAAGGCTATGCTACCAAATATTAAGTCTAGGGTATCAATAATTTTGTCAATGCCATTTCTTTTCATTTTCTGATTTAAAAGGATATATTAAATTCTGAATCAAAAACAAAGGTTCTGTAATTTTAACAGAGAAATAAAGAATTGTGGAGACCAAATACTGTACTGTTGTTAATTTCAACTTATGTTTAGAGGATGAGAGTTATTTGAAAAAGTGCAAGGGTGCTATATTTTTGCACAACTGTATTCAATAGTTGTCCATGGCTGCATACAACAGCAGCACAGACCCCCTCCCCCGGAGAAAGCTGGAGCAGGATGTTTATCTTGCAGAAACCTAGAAGGAAAAAGCAAAAAGAAAAAATTATTACAGAAACAGCAGAAATGGAAAGCCTAACCTTAGAGAAAGATTTAACTTCAATAGTAAACAGGAATGCAGCCAATGGGAGCATGAGAAACCAGGATGAAGTCGCTAGTCCAGCGATACCCCCCCCAAAAAATAAGAGAGGAGAAAAAACAAACAGAAGATGGTTACACAGTAGTCACAAGATCTAAGAAGAGAGATAATGCCTCCACAAAAAACACCCAGAGGGAAACGTAAAGAGGACATAAAACTGATTAATAAATAAATGACTTTACAAGATAAGGAGTGGTCCACAGTAGATGTAGACTCCGACTCCGCATTATCTGAGCACTCTGGGGGAAAGGATACCTCAGACTATAAAACAACTGATATGCAAGCTTCCAAAAGAAGAAAGAAGGTTCCTTAAAGAGACTAAAGGACTAAAGGATGTTTTTGAACTCTACACACTAATCCCAAAATGGTAGTCTTAAATTGCATCACTAATAATGTGAACAGCATTAAGAATAGAGAAAAGCGGATGGTTGCTTTTGCCTCTTTAAGAGATTTGAAAGGAGAGATTTACTTTCTTCAAGACACTAGGTTGCATACTTTAAATGAACTAAAGCAGGTGCAAAAAGACTGGAGGTGGGGTCTTTCGCTTTGGTCCATAGGGGAAGAGACTTGCTCGGGAATTGGAATTGGGTTTGGAACATTAGATGTTAAAATTATCAAAGTGGTAGATTTGGTACCAGGCAGGGTAATGATGGCTGATGCTGAAATAAAGGAGACAAATGTTAGACTAGTGAATATTCATAACCCACAAAGTAAAGCCTCCAGATGTAACATTATAAGTCAAATAGAAACCTTCTTGCACACATCCAAATTAATATTATGGGGAGGGGACTTTAATTGTGGCCTTTCAAAAAAAGATTGGGGAAGGAAAACAGCTAAGCTGTTCTGTGATACTAACTGTTTTAAAAAAATATTGGCAGGGGCAGTCCTAGAGAACGTTTATAAAATCAATAATAAAATTCCAGTACATACCTTCTATAAAGGGAAATTACGGACTGATTTTTGATTTGTGCATAAAAAGACAAAAATTAATGAGGTTAAGGCATTACCATTAGAAACATCTGACCACATGGCTGTGCACTTAGAAATAAACCTAAAAGACAGCCCCTCCTTTGGTAGGGGACTACAGAGAATGAATACAGAAATCCTGCAAGACAAAAATATATTAGAAAACATAAAAGATTTATTGGCAGCTAGAATTACAGTACTAGATATGTATAAGGACACTAGAGTGGTGGGAAGTTACAAAGAGAGACATTAAGCAAATGATGATCACAGAACAGGGGTAAGACAAAATATCATAAGTACCTGGGTCTTAGAGCAAACTATATAAGGAAATATCAAAGCAAAATGAAACAGGACAGGACTGTACTGATGTTATATTCAATTTGAAAACACAGATATGGGAATATCAGTAAAGCAGAGAAAAATCATTGCAAATAGAGAAAAGATGCGGAACGCAAGGGACAAAAGCCCAAACCAATCCCTTTGAAAGTAGACTAGAAAATAGGATAATGTACAGTCTCAAACGTGCAAAAGGAATACAGCATACTGACAGAGATAATATGAAACAGATAGCCCAAGACTTCCTGAAAAACAAATTTCAAAAAGAGAAAATAAGTGGGAGAACCAAGCTATGGGGGCAAATTAAGGTCCCAAGAATTAATAAGCAAGATAAAGATTATTTTAAAGAACATATTACAGAATATGAAATTAAAGAAGCAATTACCTCACAGCCCCAGGGGCAGATGGTATACCAAACTGCTTTTACAAGCTGCTGGAAGAGCAGATTACTCCTATGTTGTGTATAGTATATAACTATATATTTCAAGAAAAAAGATTATCATAGAGTATGAAACAGGGGGTAACTGTATTTCTTTACAAAAAAGGGGGTAAGGAAGAAATTAAAAATTGGAGGCTGATCAGTCTTTTAACAGCAGATTATAAAATAATGGTGACAACTATAAATAGAAGAATGATGGAACATGTACACACCTTGATACTTCCAACACAGACATGTGCAGTTCCAGGGCGTGACATAAGACTGAACTTGATATACATAAGGGAAGTCTTAAATAGGGGGACAGAAGGTGACTTAAGTGGATTGCTATATTTAATAGACCAAGAAACTGCATTTGACTCAGTTAAGCATGAGTATATCTGGCAAGTGCTAGAACAATATTTTATTTATTTAGTTTTTGTTAACCGGGTAGGCGCACTAGCCATAAAATTACTATTTTCAGGCACGACCCATGAGAGTACAACACAAAGAGAACAGTGGAACAACAGCAACATGGGTACAGTAATACAAATAGAGGAACAGTACAGCAGTGCTACAAAAATACAATGAGTAGAAACAACAAATAATAATGGCAAGCATTATACAAATAATGGCAGTAAGACATATAATAAATGCAGAAACCACAGACCTGACCTAGTGGAGTGAAAGGGTTACTAAGGGAGTAAGGTTATATAGAGAGAAAAGTGAGGAATGTTCAGACATAACAAGAAAGACTGACAGAAGGAAGCCCAAGGGTGGTATTTGGCAAAACAACAGTGGATGGTCAGCAACAAGGTTCGAGAAGGAAGAGAGCTAGTAGTCAAGAAGTTGTTTACAAAGAGAAGAAAAAATATGGGGAGGGGAAGAAGAGCCAGTCTTGGAGCTGGATTAGAGCAGGGGTGACATTATTGGTAAGTCTCAGGAGCTTCAGTTTGGGTCAAAGTATGTACAAGCATCAGCTAAGGATAGATAATGACGATATTCAGTTTTAAATCTAAAGTGAGACTGAGACAGCTGGAGGTTAAGTGGAAGAGCATTCCATAGCCTGGGAGCAGAGTATTGGAAAGCCCCTATGCCTTTAGTCATCCGACATCTCGGAACATAGAGCAAGGATTTGTCAGCTGATCGCAGGCCATGGGAGGATGGATGCGGGACCAGCAATGCTGCCAGCTGGGATGGATTTTTTTCCCGGATGAACAAGTCCATTAGTGATCCAAGGTAGTATTGTCTACTGGCAGAGGACGAGAGCCAATTCAGATCCTTATAAAGAAGGCAGTGATGTTTGAGTCGAGGTGACAAAGAGGCAAATCAGCATATATTGTTATAAGTTACTTCCCATTCTAGTAGGGAGGTTTTATGGGCAGAGGTAAGAATAGAGGCACCATAAGTAATGGTTGGGAGCAGAATACCTAGGGAAATTGCTGATTTCGATGAGGGTGTAAGCATGTAGCTCGTTTTGTAAGCTACTCCCAGTTTTGAGTTTACAGCTTTGCATGAGGACTGAATGTGAAGATTAAAATCCAGGGACTGGTCCAGCAGGATCACAAGGTACTTGAAGGAAGTAACATTTTCAAGTGGAATTCCTCCTGGGTGAAGAACCTCCAGCAAACTAGAACAGGCCTTATTCTTTGGTGCGGAACCTAGGAGCATGGCTTTCATTTTCTTTTCATTTAGTACAAGCTTATGGTGTAGTAGCCAGTCTAAGACCTTATTGAAGTCTCAGGTAAGTGAACTGTTTATGCAGGTAATACTAGCAGAACTAGTATAGATGATCAGGTCATTGGCGTAGAGAACATGGGTTCCCAGAGGAATTTGTAGGATTAATTAAAAGTCTGTATCATGAAGCACAAATCTGACCCATGATAAATGGGCATATGGGCATTCCAATCTATATCCATAATGGGATGTGTCAGGGGTACCCTCTGAGCCCACTTTTGTATTATGTTTGGACCCAATGCTAAGGAGAATAGAAGCAGAGGAGAACATTAGAGCTATAAAAGATGGTAGAAGTGTTATTTATAAGACTTTGGCATATGCTGATGACTATATTTGTTTTCTACAGGCTCAAAGCTCAGGGGAAAGAATGTTAGAATTGTTTCGGGAAAATGAAAATGTGACAGGAATAAAGGTGAACAATAAGAAAAGTAAAAATTTAACAATAGGGGAAGGGGCAGAGATCCGAAAGGGAAGTACAGAATTCGTGCAAGGTAGTACAGAAATTCTAGGGGTAATGTTTGGGGGGACAGACCCAATGCAAGAAAATTGGGAAAATAAATTTAATATAGCCCAGAGGAAAGTGGAAAGATGGAAAAACTGGAGCATGACTAAGGAAAAAAGGATCTTCATTATAGAAACTTTCATAGTACCCATATTTTTATACATAGCCTATGTCTTCCCTATTCCTCTTTGGAATCAGACAAAAATATTGGGATTACTTTTTCAACTTTTGTGGAGTAATAGACTGAATCCCATTAAAAGGAATCACACGTATAGGCCAATAGCGGAGAGGGGGCTAAATTTGCTAAACCTCATAGTGTTTTTTTAAGCATTTTCCCTTATCCTAATATAGTGCCTATGTTGCCAGGTAAAGATAATATATAAAACTCTTTTGTATACAAATGGAAGGATAAAATGTTGGAAGGATGGGGGAAAAAATAAAAATAAAGAAGATACTGGGAAAATAACAGAATGTTTCAATACAGCAAAAAAGTATCTAGAGGGGTGGAAGGTAACAGTAGATACGCTTTTAATAAAGAACAGGACGCAATTGTACAAATAAGTCCTATAAACGAACTACTTTGAATGACCTGTTTTTAAAACAGCACAGGGAATAGATGAGAAATTTATTCTAGATGCCACACTGGAAAAACGAATACCACATAAAATGAAAGAAACCATCTGGTTATGCAGGCATGGGAAGCTAAATATTAAAGGGAATCTTAATCATAAAAAGGTAGAGGAAAGAATGTGTTTAGAAACTGCACATGTGAGTGAAGAAGAGACAATGAGACATTTATTTTTTGAGTGTGAATGTATCAAAACCTTTTGGAAACTATTGGCAAGGATGTGGGGCATCACATTGTTTGAAGGAATGACATATGAAGTATTAATATATGGGCAATTGTCAACAGAATGGAGTAAGTGGGATAAGGGCACATTATTTATAATATTTGTAGTTGTTAAATGGGCCATTTGACAAGTAAGGTGTCAGAGATTCATCCACAGCAAAAACCTGAGCATCCATGATCTGTATTGTAAGATACAAGCAGAACTGGAAGAAATATATCAAACAGAAGCTCAGTGATATGGAGAAAATCACATGGGGTGACTATGGAGAAATCTAGAGTGTATTGGTTAGGTGCAGAGAAATTATCTGGAATATTATGATGTAAATATTATACGTAATTTATTTTTTTCTCTTACTTTTTCATTTTTTGGTGTAAAGTATTGTCTGTGGTGAAATGTAGATTGTTTTTGGTTCTAAATAAAAACTTCCCCTACTCTTTTTGAGAAATGCCATGGAATCTTTAATGTCCACCTGAACAGGCAGATGGGACTTCGGTTTAATGTCTCATCTGAAAGACGGCACCTCAGGAATGCAGCACCCCCCTTATGCTGCACTACAGTGTCAGTATTGGGATATTAACCCAAGTGCCTCATGTGGGGATAGAACCCACAGCCTTCTGATCTCCCAGCCTCAGAGGTGAGTGTGCTACCTGCTGAGCCACTGACACTGACAACGTGACCAGATATTACGAGGTGCTTTGTATTCCTGATGGACTCTGCTAACTCTCATACTGAAAGAACGCAGAGCCAATCCTCCGAGTTTCAGGCAACTATTAAAAGGCATCAAATCATTTGTTTCTGGATCTGAGGCAACTACTTGATAAGGTAAGGGAGTAAGAGTCACAGGAAACCATTGCCAATTCACTGTGAGTGCCCACTGGGAAAGCCATCCCCCTGCAGCTTCGAGTTGACAGTAGCCAAGAGCACAGTGATGTCTCAGACATGAAAACACAGTTGAAAGAACTCATTGAGTGTGTCAAAGCCTTGAAGATGACACAGGCATCTCATCCATGAGCCAACTCCTTGTCACCTGGGCATGGATGCTTACTGAATCCGTCATCTGATCTAAGGGTCAGCCTTCCATCCTCAACTGTCGCCAGAGGTGAACTGTGTTGTTTTCATTGCAGAGAAGATGGACATTTTGCAGGAGGTTGTGGCAGGCATGAGAACCAGCAGCTAGTGAACCAGAAATGGGAAAGATAGGAAGAGCCGCAGGGAATCGACAATGGAGCCCGATGAGGGAGCGACCTGGGTCTCCGATAGTAAACAGCTCCATAAGAGGGACAAATCCCACTGCATTTGTCAGGAGCAAGTTGCTATTAGGACTGATAGGTCCTACTCCTACCATAAAAATCTCTATTGAAAGGTGCCCGTATGAAGCCATACTGGTCAGTAGGTCACTGGTCACCATCGTCTATCAATCCTTTTACCAGACCTACTTGAAGCATTTACCTTTGCAACCGTTAAAGGGACTTTTTGTGTGGTGGTTGGTGGTGGTTGAACAATGCCAGCTACCCCTACGATGGCTACACTGCTGTGCAAATTGAATTTCCAGAGACTTTTGCTGCAGTCCCTCAAAGGGTCAACACCTTAGCTCTGATTTGTCCTGATGCCCAGATATTGGACAAGACACCTTTGTTGATTGGAACAAATGCCAGTATGTTTGGATGCCTGGCTCACATGTGCCTGCAGAAGGCAGTGGACAAAAATGACCAGACTCTACTAATTCATGCTACTGTGAGTACTACCCACCTGGAGAGGGAGACCAAGGTCTGTAACCACTCTGAAGGGATTGTCGGAGTCATCAAGAAAGAAGGGAAAGATCCTTTTATTGTGCCCTATGTGCCGAGTGCTTGGTAGAAGGAGCAATGAATTGCAAAGAATCGCTGTCAGACCAAATCATCATTGTAGAGTCACCAGGAAGAGGTTTGCCCAATGGTCTGAAGGTTCAGCGAGGAGTTTTGCCTGGAACTGAAGTGATGGTCAAAACAATCATCATAAAGTTAAAGAACGAGACTCACAAAGATGTGACAAGGCACTCTGGTACACTACTAGTTAACCAGTACACCGCTGATGTGGTTGTGGCCACATCCTGTCCAGAGAAGACTACTCAACAGGATGAAGGGGTTTTCAATTTCAGTTCATCTCCCATTCCTCCTAGCTGGAAGAACTGATTACAGAAGGAATTGGTTGACAGATCTGATGTCTTTTCCTGCCACGAATGGGATGTAGGATATACAAAAATAGAGGAGCAACACATACGCCTGCATGATGACTGCCCATTCCAAGACAGGTCGAGAAGATTGGTGCTCACTGACACTGAAGATGTTAGGCAACATCTGCAAGAGCTCCTGAAGGCAGGGATAACAATGGAGTCTTACAGTCCTATGCTTCACCTATAGTAGTGGCCTGGAAAAAGAATGGAGCCATAAGAATGTGCATTGATTATCGCACCCTGAACCAATGTACAGTGGCCGACCAATACACCATGCCTTAAATGCAGGATGCCTTGGACAGCCACACAGGTAGTAGATGGTTCTCTGTTCTGGATTTACACAGTGGTTACTATCAAATACCAATGGCTGAGGAAGATAAGAAGACAGCCTTTATCTGTCCACTAGGATTTACCAGTTTGAGCAATGCTACAAGGGATATCTGGTGCCCCAACAACCTTCTAGCACCTGATGGAGAAGGTGGCAGGTGAGATGAATCTCCTAGAGTCTTAGTCTACCTGGATGACCTGATAGTTTTTGGGAGGACACTGGAAGAACATGAAGCTCACCTACTCAAGGTACTGGATCAACTGAAGGAACATGGTCCAAAAACTCTTCCTGGACATTTGTCAGTTCTGCCAGATGTCCATGAAGTATGTGGAACATATTGCTTCTGATCAAGGTATCAGCACTGATCCAGAAAAAATGAAAGCTCTTACTACATGGCCGAGGCCTAACAACTTGAAAATACTTCAATCTTTCCTGGGGTTTTATGGGTACTGCCGGAGATTTGTAAAAAAACACTACTCCTCGGAAGTGAGGCCTTTGTACAAACTAACTCAGGGATATTGTCTGACTCAAAAAAGCAAACGTCTAGGAGCCAAAAAGACATCCCCGTGAATATTTCAAGACCAATGAACCTTTTGGGGACCGATGGACTGATAAATGTGAGAGTGCATTTCAAGGGATTATTAGACTCCTAACAGAAGCTTCTGTTTCAGCCTTTGCTGACTACACCAAGCCATACACCCTTCATGTTGATGCCAGTATGGAAGGATTGGGCGCTGTACTGTACTCTACCAAGAACATGACAAGGGTATGAGACCAGTCGCCTTTGCCAGTCGCAGTTTGACTCCCTCTGAAAAGAACTATCCAGTCCATAAGCTAGAGTTCCTTGCACTGAAATGGACAGTTACTGATCAATTGCATGAGTACCTGTATGGAGCAAGATTCATTGTGCTAACTGACAATAACCCACTGACATATGCACTGACGACTGCAAAGATGGATGCCACTGGGCATAGATGGATCTCTGCTTTGTCTGTCTACAACTTCCACTTGCGATATCATCCTGGACAAAACAAAACAGATGCAGATGTACTGTCCAGATACCCCATTACACTCCTCCATGGAGGGGCCCTGGATCTACGTATTGGAAGATGGAGTGAAAGCGGTTTGCCAGGTGATTGTGCCTGATGACCAACCCACCATCACCAACTCAGACTGAGCTGTGGACCCACTTGGAGTGCTTCCTGATGCCATACCAGAAGTGTACACACGATTCACCACCCTGCACAACACATCCTTGCCTCACTTATCTCCTTCAGATTTAAGAAAAGCACAGCGAACAGATCCTTGTTTGAGAGACATCATCTTAGCCAAAGAAAAGGACTTGTCATCCTCTCAAGTTAAATTAAACCTGCCTGATGTATTGCTTCTCCTGAGAGAGTGGGACAAATTTTTGTTAAAGCATGGACTGTTGTCCGAATCACCAAAACACAAACTCAGTTCCCCAAAGAGCAACTGGTGCTGCCCAAAAAGCATTGCAGGATGGTTTTGCAAGCACTTCATGAAGACATGGGACATTTGGGAATTGATAAGACATTGGGTCTGGTACAAGACCACTTCTACTGGCCACATATGGCTATGGAGGTGGAAAGACATTATAAAAGCTGTAATCACTGCATCATCCATAAGACTTTACCCAAACAAGCAGCTCCTCTTGTAAACATCACCACTAGTGGGCCGATGGACTTGGTCTGTATGGACTTCCTTTCCCTTGAACCTGATCAGAAGGGGGACCAATATTATTCTAGTAGTAACTGACCACATCACCCACTATGCACAGGCTTTCCCCACAAAAGACAAAAGCGCAACCACTGTGGCTAAAGTTTTGTGTGAAAAGTATTTTGTACACTATGGACTCCCCAAACGCCTGCACTCTGATCAAGGGAGAGACTTTAAGAGTCGGCTTATCAAAGAACTCACAGGCATTTGGGGCATCAAGAAGTCTACTCCATACCACCCTTAAGGTGACCCTCAGCCCAAGAGATTCAATAGAACACTTCTTAATATGCTGGGAACATTGGATCCTAGCAGAAAGTCATACTGGAGCCAGCGAGTACCTTTCCTAGTTCATGCATACAACTGTACTAAAAATGACTCAACCCGTGTTCTCACCCTATTTCCTAATGTTCAGGTGAGAAGCTAGGCTTCTAGTGGACCTATGTGTTTGGGTATCAGCAGATGGTGCCCTACCAGAGACACACTTGGAGTATACCAGGAGGTTGCATGCACAACTGTCAGAAGCCTATAGGGTGGCCCAAGAAGCAGCTGTAAAGTCTGGTGTAGCAAACAAAAACAGATATGACGAGAGAGTCTGAAAACAAGCTCTTCAGCCAGGAGACAGAGTATTGATTCAGAACTTGGGGATGCCAGGCAAACACAAGATTAAGGACCGATGGAAACCTGATCCTTATGTAATTGCGGAACAGCTTCTAAACTTGCCAGTTTACTGATTAAGAATGGAAAGCGGAAACATGGTAGTTAAAACACTGCATCAAAACTACCTCTTGCCAATTGGTCAGCTGTTACCAGAACTTGTTAATTCAGTACCTCTTTCACCAAAATGGAGACCGGTCACTAGAAATGAGACAAAGCAAAGAAAAAACAGTCAAGTTCAACTGCCAGTATCTGTTGCCCCCCCCCCCCAGCGACTCAATCTGATGTGTTCAACAGTAGTTGTAATTCAGAGGATAAATAACCTTACATCTGTCCAACACCACATTAGTATCAGCCTGCACCATTTCCCATAGATTTTCCCCTTTCAGCACTTGAAGGGAGTATTGTGAGTCATTCTAGGTCAATAAATCTGGCTGCAGTACCCTTTGTTCTGACTGACGCTGGGCCCACAGTCACAAACTATGTTCCAAATGCAGGGAATGTTGAGATTCCAGTAACAGAGCCAATCCAGGACATTGAAAGATTTGAACCCACTGTGGCTGAGTATGCAGAACCTATTCATGATCCTGATCAAATCATTGCTGAGGAACTTGTGGTACTCCTCCACTCTGGTAGAGAAGTCAAGCACAGAGTAAAACTCACCAATGATGTCTCTGGTGTCCCTTCCAATATCCCTGTCAATGTGGTGTATAAAAATGTTAATATGCTGCCAAACCCACTATTGCTGCCCCCTTGTGCTGCCAACAAGTCATAATAGGGAGGTGTACATGTAAACTATGGTGGGAAAGTAATTATCTCAGTGCATGCCCTGTGTTTTAAGAAATGCAATGCTAATATTGGTTAATCAGGTATCAGGTGTATTAGATAGCATGTGATATATTGTATTGCAATGTTTGATGCTTCAGGCCTTTATGAGGATGCCAAGGATTTCAGTGGGGGGAGAATGTAACCCCCCTCCTAAGTCAGAAGCTTACCTGGGGCTTCTGCAGCCTCCTGAGAGCTCTTGCAGCCATTGCCCACCTTCTTGCTCCCTCGGCCTGCTTTTGGGCTGCTGCCAGGGCCGGGGAGCAGATTAACTTTGATATGGTGCCTCAGAGCACCTGAGTAGTGTGGCCGGTGAGCCGCTTTCCTCCTCACTCCCCTGGCCTGTTCTTGGACTGCTGCCAGGGCTGTGGAGTACTCTGGAGAGTTGCGGCACCTCCATGTGCCCAAGAGCATGGCAGGTGAGCTGCCAATGTGATTGCTTCCCTGACATGAACTGCTGCACAGCAGGGTGGGAAGCACAAAGAAAGGTCACAGATGTTCTTGGTGCCTCAAGTGCCCACCAGGAATGCGGCAGAAGCACCAGTCGCATTTCCTCTCCCCAGCCCCATCGGACATTAAAGGGGCCCGGGGGGAACAAAACAAAAATAAATAACTTTAAAGAGGCTCCCTGACCCAATCCATGCCACCAGTGGGTCAGCAAGTACAGGGACAACATGGTGCCCGCAGGGACTACAAGTCCCAGAATGCATTGTGGCTGAAAGTGCCATTTTTTGGAGACTGCTCCTGCTGGGTAGCTCATAAAATGGAGCTTCTGGCTGGGATCCTGTACCCCTAAAGTGCACCCTGGCCCTAGCGACCACCAGAAGGGACCATGAGGGTCCTAGCCATGCAGCCAGATGCTGTCAAGACTGTGTACTTTTATTTATAATGCACTTAGATGACAAGAACTGTGGCTATATTTTATGTGGTCTGCCTGAAGAAAGCAAGGAACCCTACTGGTAGCTGCAGTACAGCCAATCAGGCGGTGGAGCGCGTGACTCCTGTGGACCAATGAGATGTCATAATTCAAACTAAACTTTCTGGGGTTGACAGTTTGACCCTCGGTCTATCATTGTGAGTTTCTGAGGAGAAACCACTGATTTTTGACAGCTCTTGCTGCTGTTACAGCCTAGTAAAAAAATAGTAAAAATTTGTATTCATTTCATGTATAGAATGAATGAATCGGATAGCTCAACTGAGACAAGTTCATTTTCAGTGAGGTCCTTTGAGCCTAAAACCATTTAGTTTGTGCCAAAACAAACTAAAGACTTTAAAATCTGTTGCCAACTGCCTGGTAAATCCCAGACAAAGAGGATTTACCTCATTTGGACTGAACTGCTGTGTTTTTGGCAACCAAGATTTCTGAAACTGCTGAAAGAAGTATTTCTTTGTGCTTGGGTGAGGTGACAAATCCACTGCCTCACTGTCCTGTTACAAGAGACTGTGATTTCTGCCAGTGGGCCTGAGCTCTGAGGTCCTGCCTACCTGTCCAACTGCCTTCCTACAGTACCTGCAAGGTGGGTGAAGACAAGTCCTTCTGTGGGGTGAAGACAACAGCCTGCCTACCTGTCGAGGTGGGTGAAGACAAGTCCCTCTGTGGGGTGAAGATAACTGCCTGCCTACCTGTTGCGGTGGGTGAAGACAAGTCCTTCTGTGAGGTGAAGAGGATCAACGTCTGCATCCATGCCAGTTCCACCTGTTCTTCTCAATTGCCTGCAAAGGGTGTCCCGAAACTCCTGCATCATCTGTTCACCAAAAGGTCATGAGTACTGGGTTTTACCCAAACCACTACTTTTCTAACTGTTCAGCTAGCTAGATAGTTAACTTACCATCTGGGCTAACTGTGTGACTTTAGCTAAGCCCACTGCAACAGTTACAGCCAGGATAAATTGTATATCTACATCCACTGGTGTAGTTTATAACTTGCAACTGCAGCATCCAACCATTGCGATGGTGCTGAACCCAGTGTCTACTTGTCACAGGCCTGCAACTCCTCAGTGTGTGCATGCAAGGTATTTGGGAGCTCCCACAGGGACTGTGGGGTTAACTGAATCACCAGTGGGGGGAGAGGGAATGGGACAGGGAATGCTGGATTGTAATGTATTGTGGTATCTGATTATTTTGCCTGCTTACAGTATTTATTATAAGCTTGTTGTTGAATGTTTTACTACCCTTTGCTTCCCTTGTTCCTTACCTCATTATCCACACCCAAAATAAACCCCCTTGTTTATTTTGCTGCAATTGCTGAATGATCTGCATTATTGTGCAGTGTAATATTTGCATGCTTAGAGTGATAAGTTGGAGGGAATTGTGTATTGTTCTACCTGTCACCAAGGGAGGGGACTGTATTTTATTTCCTGTGGGGAAGCACCCTGGGTATGCTGCTGTAAGGATCCCCATTGGTGAAGGCACCATGCTACTTGCCAAGCCAATTATAATCGTGAACCCAGGCACCAACCTAAGGTATATCCCTTAGGCAGCACCACTTTCGAGTGGTTGTGTAGACAGAAGGGAAGGGGTGGTTACACTTGTTTGAAACATACCCCAACTAGAACAGTTACCTTCCTAGAAATCCTAAGTAGAAACAATGATGGTAGGTTACCAAGCAGCAACACTACTCCCTGAACAAACCCCATAAGAAAAACCTTCCCCAACCAAACATCCCTTCCCTCTTTCCCTGCCCAATTCCATAAACAGGAATTAAGTCCCATATTCTATTCATGCCATGGAGGAGCCAGGAAGAGCTCATCCAACCTATTTACCTTCTATAATATAACCCTGTAAACCATGAAAAAAAAAAAAACATCCTTCTGAATTTTTATTGAAGGGGCTGTTGGGTCCAGAGAGACCCCCCTTTGGGCCCCCCACCCCAGAGGGAGGGCGCCGTCCAGACCTCTGCCGCTGAGCACAGCCCTCAGGGAAGCTCCATTCCAAGAACCAGAAAACTGGAACTAGTCCTGATGTTAAGAGAGAGCACCCACTTCAAGCGTGTAGATTCATACCCCTTTGGTGCCCCCTCCTCCAATGTAAATCTCAGTTTTATTTGTCATAGCTCTAGCGACATAGATTTTAATTGGCTTGGCTCTGCACAAAAAAATGACACAAAACCTCACTTCACTGTGCCACGTGATTTCCGCCCAAAACCCTGCCTATCCCCAGCATGGTGCCCCTGCTGCGGGGCCCTCCCCCAACCCCCCCCAACTGCCAATAATATTTTACAAATCTACTTGAGCACTCATAACAGCCCTGAAAGAGTTATAGACACAGTTAACAAAGGAAATTCTTATTTATTTAAAGCCCCTGAATGGGCTATTGTACGGAGTAATCTCCTCCCCTCCAAAGTCACCTTAAAGAATAAGAGAAAGAATAGTTTTTCTTAATATAGGAGGTAGCCTGTATAACTCCAATAGGTAGCTTAATGAGTCCCTTAAGACCTCGAATGAAACAGTGGAGATGGACCCACTAAAACAAGAATATAATTACCAATGGACTAATGTTAGTCCTCATAGCATGTGTCTGAAATCAAAAGTGAACAAAATTACCTGGAAAACCACTCTTTCAGTCTGAGTCGCTCCTAAGATGCAGACCCAGGAGTGAAATAAATAAAAGCCAAAATAAAAAAAAATAAAAACTACAGATTAGAACTCTCAGCATTAAACATGATATAGAGGCTGTGTCCATTAAACATCACAAAAACCTGCTCATACCTCTAGCCCTACCTCTCCTCTTACAGCAGCAGTAAAATCACCAGTCTTTACCAAACTTATAAGCATAATCAACTATAGAATTTATACTTAAAAACCACCCCAAAACAGCTGAGCAACATTGCTAAATCTCTATCTCTGTCTCTCACACAAAATTATGTCATGGCTTATTCTCCTCTTGATAACTTTTCCTCTCTGCATACCACCCCCTGCCCCTTCCCTACCCAACCTCACACCACCCCTCCTCCTGCCCACAAACACCCCTTCTGCTGCCCACCTCTGTGATTACTCCTGCTTCAGTAACCATGTCCCACCCACCCCACCTCCCACTCGCTCCTAACTACCTGCTCCCGGAAGCCGTGGTTACCCTTTTTCTATATGGGCCAGAAATATTGCAATTTGCCTGCTCTCAGTTTACCAACAAGCCACCCCACCATGCAGGCTCATTGTTGCGTAATCACAAGAAGATCCTAAAAAGTACCCTATCCAGGATCTTCATTATCCTCCTGCTACTCACGGGCAATATACACCCCCAATCCTGGCCCCACTGTCCCCACCCCTTGCTTATCAATGCAATCCAAAGAACTATGGCTAGCCACCATAAACATATGTAGCCTTCAAAAGAAACTTGTCCCACTCCAAGCATGGGTCTGTCTCCACAACCCTGATGCCCTAGCTGTAACGGAAAGATGGCTGTCTCAGAATATCCCAGACTCGGCTGTTTACCTACCGGCTATACATTGTTCATATCAGCTAGGCTGGGTAGGAGGGGTGGAGGGAGTGTGCTGTACCTTCTGGGACCACCTGCAAGGTATTAAAATTGCAACAATGAATCCTGTAGTGGGTGCCCAGTCCCTCACCCTTAGGGTTGCTGTTGGCAATTCGGGTAAATCTCTCTACCTAATATCAGTATACATACCTCCTCACAACCAAAAGGATGCTTTCACATCCATCCTAAACATCGTTGCCCAGATCCCAAAAAACTTGGAAATCTCTGCCCTCTGTGATTTCAACACAAACTGGCTTGCCCCCAGACATCCTCCCTTAGGGATGCAGCTGCAGCCCAAAATCTATCACAAATGGTACTTACCCCTATTAGAGTAAACCAATATAGGGGCACTCATTGATCTCATCTTCATGAATCATCCTGAGCGCATACAGGATGTCCAGGTCCTCCCAGACTCAGTCAGTGATCATTCCCCTGTCACTGGACTAACAGCTGGAAGGCCCCCCCCCCCCCGAGGACCTCCATGTATAGCCAGCTAAAGAAAGGGTCCCTGGCACATTTCTGAAACCATCTTCTTAACCTCGACTGGTCTCCACTCGATCACCAGTCGTCAGTGGATGTTGCCCTGTCCTTCTTCATAAGCTCCTTCTAAACCACCTGTGATATCTTTGCAAAGCGGATAGAAAAAACTAAATCCTCCCTATAGGTAAATCGGTCCTTGCTCAACCAAATGAAGGCCCGTGATAACCTGTGACACCATGCCCTTGAGTCTGGTCGCCCTTCTGACCTCCAACTGTACCGTGCAGCCCGAAACTCATGCACCTGGGCTATCTGCCAGGCAAAGGCAGTTTATTATCAGGCCAACCTTACTGCCACCTGGGGAAATGGGAAAAGGATCTGGGAAGATATAAAGGAACCTGGTGGCAAGTCTGCCTCCCCTCCACCCTCCATGCTTATTAATGACGGTGCTTCCATCCAAGACCCTAGCAAGATATCAAATGCCCTCAATGCATCATTCTCTGACCTCAGTTCTATTCTCCCCCCTGACTTCTTCGCTGCATCTACTAAACAGTTCCCACCTCCCCCCTGGGCTCCACCTTTTCACTTCAAAACGATCTTCCCTAGTGTTGCCCACACATATCTTGCCATATTCTTTGGAAAGACAAGGCAGAGTGGTTACTCTCTTGATGCAAAACTGCTCTCCTTAACCCTTGACACAGTCCAAACACCCCTAACAAAAACACTCAATATGTCCCTGTGCCTAGGGCGGTTCCCTTCACTGTGGAAAAGGGCGGTTATTACTCCAGTTCATAAAAATGGTGACCATACCTTTAGTAGTAACTATAGGCCCATTTCCATACTTCCTTGCCTCTCAAAAGCATTGGAAAAAAATAGCTGCAGATCAACTTACTGAATATTTAGACTCGCACCACCTACTGTGTCAGCAACAGCATGGTTTCAGGAAAGGGCGCAGCACAACCACTGCCCTCCTAGAGTTTACCTCCTTTATCCATGATGCCCTAGACCAGGGAGCCTTGGCTGGATCTGTCTATATCAATCTTTCCAAGGCTTTTGATACTGTCAATCACAGTATGCTCATTAACTCCCTCCTCTCTGTTGGCATATCCCAAGAGACCACTGGCTGGTTCTCCAACTATCTCCATGGCCGTACTCAGCAAGTGAAGATCAATAGCACCCTTTCTACAAACCATCCTGTCTAGTCGGGTGTCCCCAAGGGTCCATCCTTGGCTCGCTCCTTTTCTCACTATACTTAAACTCCCCTCCCTATGGCCTCCACTGGGTGCCTTCTCCTTTATGCAGATGATGCTGTGATCTTTAGCTGGCACCCAGACCCTGCCCAGCTCCAAAAATCCTTGCAGGGCTCCTTCGCAGAAATAGAATCATGGTTTGCCTCCCACAAGCTTGTCCTCAGCTACAAAAATACGAAGGTCATGCTATTAGCCCACACTCAACATAAACACAACGTGGCCAAACTATCTATACAAAATTCCCAGGGTACCACGCTGGAACCAGTTACCAGTTTTAAATACCTAGGGGTTACCCTTGACTCGGCTCTTACTGTCTGTGAGCATATAGCGTCGACATGTCCTGCAATTAACATCAGAATTGGTCTCTTGTATAAACATAAACCCTGTCTCCCTCCTGACGCCCTCTGTTTAGCCATCTCTAGCTCCATCCTTTCCCTGGTAGATTATGTCATAGTCATCTATGGCGCTGCCTCTGACACTGCCCTGACTGGCATTAAACGCACCCTCAACAAAGCCAGCCAGCTGGCCACAGGCTGCGATCGGCTCACACATATCTGTGACCTCTACCATCGTTCATCATGGCTTAACTTTCAGGGGCATCTATTCTACCAGACCTGCTTATTGGCCAAAAAAAATCTAACTGGGGTTAGCCCCCCCCCCCCCGGCTGTCTCTCACTCCTCCAAACGAGTTTGCCGACATGGGCCATAAGACACTCTGACACTACTGCCTTTCGCATCCCTTTTGTGAAAACCACTGCTGGCCAAAGGTCCTTTCGCTATAGGGCTCCACTCTGGATGAACTCAATCCCTGATCCTACCTTATCTATCCCCAGACTGGGGCCTTTTAAATTTGAGCTACATGGCCACATTATGTCCAGCTCCAACTGTGACTGTAGATAAACTCCTCTACAAGTTCAAAAGTTCCACTGCGGAATATGTATCTGATTCTAATATATGATTCAACTATACACACCTTTGGTGTTGCTCTATGTATGTAGTGTGCATTATTGCCTCTGTACTTAGTCACTGTAGTTGTTATACTCCGTACCTGTCTTTATTCTCTGTATGACGTGGAGCCTTTGTAAAAGAGTCCCTGACTCAGAGTTGTAATTCCTAGACTTTTAATAAATAAAAAATAAATCAATTAACATTGAAGTCAACAGTTCCTTGGGGGAAAATCTCCTTCAGTTCTAGTACGGAGATGATTAACAATTGTCCATATTTGGCTGGATATTCAAGCACTCTATCGCTGCAGAACAGCAACAGACCCTCCTGAGCAGAGGCCCAAGACCCAGTTAACCAAAGGATCAGAGAGTCTCAGAAAAGAAAAAACATATTAAATAATCAACCAGCTGGGCCTGGGCTCCACCCCAGACCTGAACCTGAGGTCCCAGTACCATTCCCAATACCGTGGATGTGTCGAGGGAGGAGAGGTGGTTCCCCAGTTCAGCCCTGAGAGGTTGGGCAAGCCCATTACAAACCGGGTACTGCTGTCACCTCCCTCCCACCCACCCCACACCCAGGGACCTGGGCCCCTCTGAAATAGTAAAACAGTACCTTAACTCAGGGAGTTATCCAAGTCAAGTAGTAGGACTATTTGGAAGATTTGTTTCCCAGATCTTTTTTTCCAGATCTTACTGACAAAAGCAAGTGCTGCTTTCGGGTCTGTGAAGGATGGTGTTGTCTTGTTGGGTTCCCTGATAATTAATCTTGCTGGGTAGACTAAAGAAAATGGGCAGTCGAGGGCATGCAGTTTCTTTTTAACTTCAGTGAATGCTTGCCTATCTTGTTAAAGTTTTCTAGAGAAGTCTGGGAAGATGCTCACTTTACTACCATCTACTTTGATATAATCTACTTTTCTGGCCACCGCCAATACTTTCTGCCTGTCCTGCTATCTCAAGAATTTAACAGTGATGTGGCGTGGTCTCTTGTTCAGCCCCAGCTTCCTCCCTGGTGATATGTGCACCCTTTGTATCTCCAGGTCTATGTCATCAGGCAAAGGAGAGTCTTAATGAGCCATTGCTGCATGAAAAGAGCCGCAGTCCTTCTCTGTTCCTTCTGTGAGGCCGACCAGTCGCATGTTGCATTGGCGCTCCCTGTTCTCATGGTCATCCAGTATGACCTTCAGGTGTTCTGTCTCTTTGAGGGCCTGTTGTAGCAGTGGATCGGACCAGCTATAGGCGTCCTTTTGTGCACTAACTCTCTCTTCCAGCTCTGAAAGACGATCCTCCTGCTTCTCCAGCTTCTTTCCCACTGTATTGATTGTCTGCTGCATGTGAGTAAGCTGTGCATTTAAATTAGTAAAACCAGCTTGCATTTGTGTAGTTAGATCATACTTTAGATTAATTAGCAGAGCATCAATAGAAAGGCTCAAGGCAGTCGGCAAAGCCGCCATCAGAAGAGCACTGTTCAGCACCACCTCCGCCATAGATTTTGACGCTGCAAGGGTGACCGGGTGGTCTAGGCCTGATTGTTTGTTCGGTTCCCCAACTGCTTTGAAATTTAGTTGTGCCTGCTTTTTAGTGGATTTGTTGGTCGCTGTCGTATAGACCTCCATAGCCATCAGGGTGGGTCCCAAATCTTATGTATATATATATATATATATATATATATATATATATATATATAGGATGGAGCTGAAAAAAGGCTTGATGGGCATAGAGCTCCATTCTCAAGCGACCATCTTGCTCCCTGGCTTGGCCATGCTCCCTTTTGGCCTATATATTGAAAAAGCAACGGGCCAAAAGGCACATTGCACAGTTGCAGGACAATAAAGGAGAGCGACAACTTACACCTGAAGCTATCAATCAGGTCATGCTTCAGGCCATTGGTGTCTCCAATGAGGTCACCAATTGGTTCACCAGCTAGCTTGATGGTAGGATGCAGCAGGTTGGAATTAAAGACACACTTTCCAGTTGCCACTTGGTAAGCTCCAGAGTACCCCAAGGCTCCATCCTTGGACCTTTACTTTTCAACCTTTTCCTCAACTCACTCCCAAAAGCATGTCCTAACAACATCATTCTGTACACAGATGATGCTGTCCTCTTCGCTTCTCATGCTGACCCTACCCTGTTCACCAATGACCTACAATCTGGTTTTGAGGTGGTGGAATGCTGGTTCAGTGAACATAAACTACTGATGAACTACAAAAAAACAAAGGTGATGCTGTTCACTAGCCTGCAAAACTGGCACCAAGCAACCTGCCTAACCATACTAATTCATTTTACCCATTAGCGCCATATGGCATAGAATCTTCCATAGGTTAACCTAACCCAAAATGGCAGCGTCAGATAGAATGAGCTAAATAAACAACACCTCCCCCTCGAGCAAGTCAAGGGCTTTGAATATCTAGGTATAACTCTAGATAGCACCCTGTCCTACTCTGCCCACATCAACCTAATATCTAGAGCAATAAACTCTCATATTGGCATCCTTTATAGACACCGGCACTGCCTCACCCCCGAGGCTCTTAAGCTAGCTGTATCTAGCACAATCGTCTCTGTAGTCAGTTATGGTCTAATATGCTATGGAGCAGCCTCAGATACAACCCTGAAAAGAAGCACCATTGCTCTCAACAAGGTGTGTCGGCTGGTTATGGGTGCCCACAGGTACACCCACACATGCAACCTTTATTTACAAACTCACTGGTTGATCCTCAAAATTAGGATCACCTACCAAACTTGTCTATTTGCTAAAAAAAAAATCAGCCTTGGCAAAGCTCCACCAAGTGCCCTGCCCCTGCTGTTACCAGCTCCTAACCCCTGCAACACACACAGAGCATCCACGATGACCTACCTGGTCCTTTACTGCCAGACTGCAAAAGGTCAGTAATCTTTTTGCTATAGAGCCCCCTCCTGGCTAAATAACCTTCCACCAGAGATACTTAACATCCCCTCCTTTGGCCCTTTTAAGCTAAATCTGTGCTAGCACCTCACCCAACTAAGCTGTTGTGACTCCCCCCCCCCCCAGGACTTAGACCCTGTTGAACTCTATAAACTAGCCCTATCTTCACTCCTACCTGCTAACTAACTCCTTCCCCCACCAACCCCTCACCCCCATCCCTTTCTCCTCCCATCCTTTCCCCCATAATTTACTCCCAACCACCTCAACCCGGCTGACAAGGACTCCTATTGTCTGCTTCACCACCCCCCTTTGTTCTCTCTCTCTTGCTCCCACTCTCTATCTCTCTCTCGTTTGATCTTCTATCCTTTCTTACCTTTCTCTTCTTTGCTTCTTTCCTACCTTTCTCTTCTTTGCTTATCTCTCTCTCTTTCTCTGAGCCCTCGCTGACAAACTCGTTCTAACTAACCACCCCACACTCTTGCATCTCCTTATCCTACCGATCAAGCTCATGTATTATGGTCTGTATTCCTCTGTAACTTACTTTGTGCAACAACCAGCTTGTTGTTTCATTGAATATGTAACTGTGAGATTATGCAACCTTCATTTGTTAATTGTTACCCTTCTACCTTGTAATGTAAAGTTCCAATTTTGTATGTATTTTATCTGAATTTGTAACTGACGTGGAACCTTTGTAAAATACTCACTGGCTCAAAGGTATTATAATCCTAGCAATAAATAAATAAATGCTTGAGTTCTACCAATCCCTGTACAGCTCACACAAGACCCCAGGGGGAGATGGTTTCCCAGCAGACATTTACAAGATAATACAGGAGATTATAACGCCTCCTAAGTTGGATATGTTAAAAGATGCTTTAGAGAAAGAAGGGCTGCCTGAGACCATGAGAGAGGCCATTATTACAGTCCCTCCCCCCACTGCATCACTGGCTCTCAAACTGGGGACATACTGTGTTTGTATGGCCAACTGTCAGTGAAGGACCCTAAATAAACATGAGTTTCCGAGAAGTGAAAAATGGGGTGGGGGGGGCTGAGGGGTAAACTGAGGGATGTCCCTTGTAATTTGAGGCACTTGAGAGGTGTAAATCCTACTATACAGTGCGGTACAGCACCTTCTCCATGTGGAGTAGAGGGGTGTCTGAGCAGTAAAATGAGGGACATTCTTCCTATTGTGGAACAGTAAAGTGGTTATGAATCCCACTCTATAGTGTGGGACAGCTCCTTGGCCATGAGACACAGAGAGGATTCTGAGAGGCAAAATGAGGACACGTTTCCTAATGTGGGACAGTGGAGCGATATGAATCCCATGGTATAATGTGGGACAAAGGGGGTTCTGAGTGGTATATGAGAGATGTGCTTGCAGATGAACAGTTGATAGGTATGAGTTCCACTGTACAATGTGGAACAAACCCTTCCCATGTGGGTCAGAGGGATTCTGTTTTGTAAAATCGGGGGAAGTCTCTTGTAATTCTGGAGGCCACACCTTCACAAAGACATCAACAGGGTGGAAGCAGTCCAGAGAAGGGCAACCAAGATGGTACATGACTTGCACCACAAAACGTATGAAGACAGATTAAAGGACCTCGAGATGTACTCACTGGAGGAAAGGAGGGATTGGGGGGACATGATAGGAACATTCAAATACCTCAAGAGCATTAACACGGTACAGGGAGAAGACATCTTCCAGTGCAGGAGGGGGCATGGTATGAAATTGGAGGGGGCAGATTAAGGGGGAAATGTGAGAAAGTTTTTCTTCACAGAGAGGGTGGTGGACAAATGGAATAGTCTGCCACAGGTGGTGGTGGGAGCAAGCACAGTGGAGGGTTTTAAACATGCCTGGGATAGGCACAAGGGGAACCTTGAGGGAAGGAGTGATGGAAAACCACTGACCACTTAGGGTCAGAGGCCACAAACAAGTATAGGGCTTAAGGGAAGACCAGATGGGCCTAGTGGCCCTTATCTACTGACCATTTCTATGTTATGTTTCTATGGAAGAAAGGACCCCACAATGCCAGGGGGTTACCGGCCGGTATCCCTCATTAATGCAGATACCAAGGTACTAGCGAAGGTTTTGGTATCTCACCTGGAAATAATCCCACCAGCACTGGTCCATCCTTCACAAGTGGGATTTGTCAAGGGGAGGGCGATTGCAGACCATCTGAGAGCACTGATCATTCTGATGCAGGGTGCAGCCTCTCTTCCTACCCCAGCAGCTTCCATCTCGGTGGATTTCAAGAAGGTGTTTGATTCTTTCGAGTGGGAATTTCTACATGCCATCCTCCAAAAGTGTGGCTTTGGGGATGCATTCAGGGGCTGTGAAAACACTGTACAAGAATCCCACAGCCAGGTTTCTCACCAATAATACCCTTTCAGAGTCATTTAATTTATACAGAGGAACAAGGCAGGGGTGCCCGGTCTCCCCCATGCTGTTTGTCCTAACAATTGAGGCTTTGGCAAGTGCCATTAGAGAACACTCACAAATTCAAGGCATAGAGCTGGGAGGGAGTGAGTACCACACTAACTTATACATGGATGACTGCCTTATATTAACAAGGGATGTGCAAGCAAGTGCCCCACATATCTTGGACCTCTGTGAATATATCTAGACTATGGATAAACAAGAATGAAACAAAGGTACTCCCCCCAGAGAGATTATCTAACACGGTTCCATGTCATAATAGCGAACGCAAAAACAGCTATCACTATTATAGTGAGTATATGCCGCTGAAAAGCAAATCAGCGATATACGCCCTGTGGAGACCTGACTTCAGAAACTAAATAAAGTGTTTTCGCAGGGGAGTGCCCCCCGCACCCTCCCTCATGGGGGACTTTGCCTCCCACACACCCCTGAATTAGGATTCTCAACTCCAGGGGGGAGGGTGCATGTTGGGGAGGGGGGGCAAAATCTGGATTTAAAAAAATTAAGTGCTGCAGCTCACAGCTGCTGCAAAATGTAACCCACACCCAGTCCCAAACCCACTCTACCAGACGTAGCCTTCCACACCACCGTGCCACACAGCTAGCTCATCAGCAGCAGGTACTCCAGTCCCTGAAAACCCCTTCCCTGTCCCTCCCCTTCCTCTTGTTATTCTCCCCTTCCATTCGCCCTTCCCCATATTCGCTTGCGCATACCCTCGCTATTCTGCAGAGTAGCTCACCATAAAAGCAGCCAAAATGAGTCACTGTATTTCTAGTCGCTCATTTTGGGTCGCTCTTATGACATGTTACCTCTAACACAGGCCTAGCATGGGCTAAGGGGGAGATAAAATATAGGAGTCAGTATAACACCTAAGGTGCACACGTTAGTAGATAAAAACTTTGCCCCATTGCTTAGTAGTCTGCAAGCTGAGGTAAACAGATAGAAACACTTGACTCTCTCTATGCCAGGGAAAACAGCCACAGTCAAAATGATGATTGCTCCTAGGGTCTTTTATGTTCTGTCTCTTACCCCGATAGAGGTACCAAGGGGGTGGTTTAGAAAGCTTGATTCTATGATGGGCAATTTTCTATGGGAAACTGCTATCCTGAGGTACTGCAGGGATAAACTAAGGGCCCTTTGGAACAGAGGGCGCTGGTGCCTACACCATTTCCAACACTATGCATATGCCTTCTCTGTGGCCAGAACTTGCAAAATGTTTTAGGAACACAGCCTGAGCAGACTGGTCTGGACAGATATTGGGTCGAGCGAACTCTTTGGGAATGACCTGACCACACTCCTTGGGCAAAAGTTGCTGACACCCATTATGAAATGGCTCACGGTGAAGGTAGCACACACAGCCTGGCACAAAGTTGGACAAATCACAGATTCGTGCCCGAGCATAGGGAGGTACACCAACTTCTGGAATAACTCATATCAGAATATAGACAGACGCCCTTTTCTCTGGGAAGAATAGAGGGAGAAACAAATTTGTAGCTTAAATGACATGCTGTCAGCTAATGGCCAGACACTGGACTCTTTTACTTCCTACAAGAAAGGTATAAGCTGCACAAAAGGAACTTTTGGAAATACCTCCAGCTGAGATACCCATATCGAGTGGGCCAAGAAGAGTGTAGTAGATGCAAAGCTAAGGGATCAGTCATTGGTAAGCAACTACCTATTAGTATGTGGATAAATAAAAAAAGGGGGGGGCCTAGCGGGAGTCATACTGTATATAGGCAGCTGAAAGAGGCAACCCCTGACCTGTCTGCTGTGGCCAAATTGAAATGGCAGACTATGTTAGCTGTGCCCATCACCAAAGAAGAATGGAATGGTTGCTGGACTTCAGCATGGAAGGCATGTGGGGGATTCATGTAGCCTTTTGATCCCAAATAAGATACAGCACCTGTGGTACCTCACACCAGTCCAACTTAAGCCATGGACCTAATACAAAATGATGAGTGTTGGAGGTGCAAGGCTGAAGGAGCAGATTTACTGCATATCGTCTGGCACCGCCATATGATTTTCCCAAATCTGGGAAAGGTTCATAGATTGCTGCTTGTAGGTTCTAGAGTGTAGGATCCCTCTTTTACCGGCCATTTTGATATTGGGATTGCACCTATGGACCTCCAACTTAGAATGCAGCAGAAACTCTGGCTGGTATCGGCAACAGTGGAAGTCAAAAGACTCAGTCTGAGAAGGTGGCGAACTGCAGAAGTTCTGACCTTTAAGGAATGGCTTATGGCCATGGAGAGTTAGCCACCTTCACATGGATGACACAAACTGCAGTCAGCAACAGCCAGATATTCCTAGTAAGATGTTCCCCATTTATGCAATACATACTGGCTACGGCACAGCTGCCAGGGGTCCCACAGAGCAAAGACATGCTTCCTCCCTGAAAGGCCTAGAGGGGAACACACAGTAAGACCCCCAGCCATGATGATGAAAACCCATGTCTAGGTAAGATATTACTCCACAACGACCCCAATAAATTTCCAAGGAGGGAATTACTCACCTTCACCCCAGACAGCTCTACACACGAAGTTGCAAGGCCTTCCAATAAACAGGAAGGCACTCAGTTCACCCGCTGCAATACCTAAATAATGTGTAAGTTACCACTGTTACATGAATATGAATAACCCTGTTTTATCAAATGTATGTAGCTCTCAGTATGTGAACCAGTGTTAAAACCAAAGTGTATTGTATATCTCTGTGATTCAATAAAAAGATTAACTGTAAAAAAATATTGAAAATTGCCATTTACAAGCATTTGTTGAAAAACTACAACATACCATCATAACTGTATTGTTTGTTCATATTTAGACCTCACATTTTCAACATAGTCTTCTTATGACCCCACCTCATGAACCTGGTAGGTGACAATTTTCAAATCCTGACCAAAACATCATTTTGTGCCACAACTACTGTATACATTTTGGCCAGGATTTGAAAAATGACAGCTGTCACATTCGTGAGATGGTGTGAAAAAATGGCTATGTTGAAAATTTGGGTCAAAATGTTGAAAATTACCAAAGTTATGAGTGAACATTGAAAAATGTCAACTTGCATTCATAACGTTGTTGTTTTTTAATATTTTTTACCCAAATTTTCAACATACCGTTCTGATGGAACCTACCTCATGAACCAGGGAGGTAAACATTTTCAAACTCATCACCTTTCAGACCAGCTTTAAATAATTTCACTGCCCATGTTTATGAGGTGGGGTCCCAAAATGGCCATATTGAAAATCTGAGCAAAAAATATAAAAAAAAAATTACCAAGTTATAGGTAAAAGTTCAAAACAAATTGAAATACATTATATATCACTTACCTGTTTTCCTCAGTTCCTGGTATGATATTGAAGAATGAAGATGTGTCTGTGGTCCACAGAGAATTATGATGTTGGATCTCTGCTCTGTATGTAGAGGGACAGGGGACGTGTGTGGTAGTGGGTGCTAAGTGGGAAGGTGAGGATGGGGTTGGGGGTGGGGACACAGACAATGAGGGACCATTTTCTTTATTTCAGGGATAAACAAGCATTTGTTGATGCTGAATGTTGCTTGCTTATATGTGCTGTTTAGATATTTGGACGTGATAGTACCATGCCTAAGAACTGTCATGTGCCCTCCCAAGACATCCACTGTTTCTTTTTGTTCAGTATTCACAGACAAGGGAAGGGGCAAGGGCCACAGCAGTACAGCAGTTGCCAAGGGGGTGAAGAGGTAGACAATAGTCCATTCACAGGAAAAAGAGTCCTGCAGGAGCTGACTAAATTGAAGGTGGACATAGCGATGGGACCAGATGGCATACACCCAAGGATATTAAGAGAATCGTGAAGGGAGATAGCAGTACCTCTGGCAGCCATGTTCGCTGAGTCATTCCACACAGGGGTGGTACCAGAGAATTGAAGGACGGCACATGTGGTCCCTCTGCACAAATCTGGCAGCAGGGAGAAGGTGGGGAACTATAGGCCAGTTAGCCTCGCATTAGTAGTGAGGAAGATCATGGAAACATTGCTTAAAGAAAGGATAGTGGGCATCTAGAAGCCATCAGAGCCCAGGACCGTAGCCAACATGGATTCACAGTGGGGAGGTCATAGCAGACAAATCTGGTCAATTTATTTGACTGGGTGACAAAGGAAGTAAATCAGGGTGGGGCAGTGGACAATGCTTAGCTTGATTTCAGCAAAGCCTGTCCCACACAGGAGGCTGATAAACTAGCTGGGTAGGCTGGGCATGGGTGAAAGGGTGGTAAACAGGGTTAGAAACTGGCTAACAAACAGGAGGCAGACAGTGGTGGCAAATGGGGTGGTCTGGGGAGAGGGGGTGACCAGTGGGGTGCCACAGGGATCGGTTCTGGGGCCAATCCTGTTCAGTGTCTTGATAGTGACATTGCAGAAGGACTGAAGGGAAAGGTCTGCCTGTTTGCAGATGACGCCAAGATTTGTAACACAGTGGATACTCCAGAGGGGGTGGAGAAAATGAGGAGGGACCTGGGGAAGCTTGAAAAATGGTCTGAGGACTGACAACTGAAGTTTAATTCAAAAAAGTGCAAAATGATGCACTTGGGAGATAGAAACCCTGGGGAAAGCTACAGGATGGGGGAAGGGGAGGGGAGTTGCTGACAGTCACAAAGAAGGAAAGGGACCTGGGGGTTCTTATTTCAGATGACCTGAAAATGTCAAAGTGCTAAGGCAGCTGGGAGGGCTAGTAACATGCTGGGGTGCATAGGCAGGGGTATCACCAGCATAAGGAGGGAGGTAGTGATGCCATTATATAAAACCATGATCAAGCCTCACGTGGAGTACTGTGTGCAGTTCTGGAGGTCACACCTTCGTAAGGATATTAATTGGAAAGGCTATGCCTCAAGTTCGATGGCCAAGCAGCCAGCCACTCCCACTTCCTGAGCAATATAAGCAGTTCCTCTCAACCTCATTGTGAAGCACTTTTTTTTTGCAGCCGAAGGCTCTGTCCTCTGAGCAGGTTGGGGCCTACCCTCCACCAGCTTTTCCAGCTTGTCTGCTGGATTTCTGTGTGTTTTTTTCCCTGCTTCTGGTTTGTATTCTGCCTTCGGCTGCGCATGCTTCTTTTGTCTTTGTTTCCTGTATTTTGTGTTTGTGTGTCTTTGGTTTTGTTTTTTGGGGGGCTTTGTTTCTAAGCTCCTGTCGTACTGCTACTCCAGAGTTCATACTACTTGCCTTCAGTTACTCACAACTCGAATTGCTTTCAGTTACAACACTCAAATTCCTTGCAATGCAACTACAAACATTGTCTGTGTGTTCAGCTCAGCCATAGCTGCTTTCCATGTTGCATACTTAATTGCTTTTACCTAATTCTGGCTCACACTGAACCCTGGCTATACAGCTCAGTCATGCTCAACTCATTCTACTTGCCTCATTGCTGCAGTTCATTGCACTGCCTGTGACAGCTGCTTTCCGAGTATTGTGCCTCCTTTATTTTATGTTTATTGCAGTTTGCAACTCAGTGTACACAGTACAGATGCTGCTTCTATGTTTGTACACCTGCTTCAAGCTCTGAACCTTGCTATGCAGTTCAATCCTGTTATTTCCTTTATACACTGCTGTTCTACTCTGAGGTTAGCTAAAGCTCCTGCTGAGGCTACTAAATTAGCTTTAATATCTGCATGTGGTTCTCGGCCATTACATCGCTTCCTTGTTTGTCCTATGGTGGGGACTGGGAGGTGTTTGGGGAGTCATGGCCCATGTGACTAATTATTTCTCTTTTAAATCCTGCCTTCGCCACCAAAAATCCTCAGAGTTTGTCTCCTTGATTTGACTTTGCAGTGCCTGGCTGGCTTGCCCCACTATTCAGTGCTGTTTCATTGCTACTGTGTTATGCAGACCTTCATGCAGGTCCACGCTTGCTTACGCAATCATTGCTCATTGCTTATGCAAACCATTGCTTCATGCCTACTGCCATCCCCTCGGCTTCAGCCTCTGGGATTCTGCTGCACTCAATTCTGCATTCGACCTTGCAAGGTCGCAGTACTCAATGCTCATTATGATCTCTGCACACCGTGCTCATTCAGCTAGACTGCTTTTCATCTCTCAGTTAATTTCTGGGGCATGCCAGCCATTCTGTTCTGGCACAGGATTCCTGCAGCTGATGGTCTCGCTCCACATTTAGTCCACATCTTGAGCGTGTCCAACTTGGGGCAGGATCCTTCTCACCTGGCCCATAGCTGGGAATGTCCTTGCCCTGGGCTTGGCTTTAGCTGCCTGATATGCGACAGCAGCTCCTGGTAACGACGATCTCCTTTGGCTCTAGTGTTCCTCTATAATGGTTAGTCATTGACTTTAGTGGTTTCCCTAGCAAGGCACCTTCTCCACATTCTCCCTACGACTGCCTCTGGTTCACCTGGTTTGAGTTTAGGGTGGGAAGGCTGGGTGAGTGCCTCAGCAGTCATTGCTCTCCTCCTCCGCCTTGGTTGCACATACTGTTGCAGAGTTTTCTCGCAACCTTCCATGGCGTTCCCGCTAGAGGGTTTGAGTGAGAGCCTTCCTCCTAATTGGAATATTTTCCACATCCCTTTAATTGGGTTTTCCAAACTGCAGGTGCAGAGCCATCACTAACTAAACTACCCCAAGCCTGGCGGGAAGGCGACCTAGGCCTTATATCCCTAGAGATTTCCTCCTCATAAAGTTTTTTTCTCTCCTCCATTCCCTCATGTCATAACTGTTAGTTAACATAGTAGTGTCCCCTAGTCTTTTTAGGTAGGTTCCGGTGTTGGATGGAGGTGGAGGATGCACTGCCGTTCCCTCTCTCCTTAGAGGATCCCCGCATTCAACGCAAACCATCAGTATTATGTTACGCAAGCCTGGGCATTTCATTACGTTATAAAACTGAGCAGCTCATTACATTATCAGACTGCCTATGCTTCTCTACTACTACGTTACAGTTACTGCTCCTACGTCACAGATACTGCTTGCTCATAAGCTTCATGTCACCTCCTTCTTTGGGATATGATTGTTCTACATTTCTTTTGGGGATTCCTAAGGTGCCTTTAGCCATAGGAATCATCCCATGGCACCTCTAGGGGTGGAACCCTCTCCAAGGGTTCCTTGCCTTTCGTACCCCTACAAGGTGGTAATTCCTCTGGAATAGAGAGTGCAAATGGCCAAAACCAAACTAACACAGTTGCACAAGCATAACACTATACGGGCTGCACAGGACATTGAATTGGAAAGGCTATGCCTGGAGTTCGATGGCCAAGCAGCCCGCCACTCCCACTTTCTGAGCTATATAAGCAGTTCCTCTCAGCCTCATTGTGAAGCACTTTTTCTTTGCCCCACCATCCTCCCCTCCTCCTCCAGTGGCAGCAACCTTTCCTTAGGGGAATTCCTAAGGTGCCTTTAGATACGGAAATCATCCTGTGGCACCTCTAGGGGTGGAACCCTCTCAGAGGGTTCCTTGCCTTTCGTACCCCTACAGGGTGGTAATTCCTCTGGAATAGAGAGTGTGAATGGCCAAAACCAAATTAACATAGCTGCACAAGCATAAGAATATACTGGCTGTGCAGGACATTGAACAGGCTGGAGATGGTCCAGAGAAGGGCGGATAAGATGATACAGAGCTTGCAACACAAGACTTATGAGGAGAAATTAAGGGACCTCAATATGTACTCACTAGAAGAGAAGAGGGAAAGAGGGGATATGATAGAAACATTCAAGTATCTCATGGGTATAAATAAGGTGCAGGGGGGAGACATTTTCCAATACAGGAGGAGCACAAGAACAAGGGGGCATGACATGAAATTGGAAGGTGGGAGGTTAAGAGGGAATGTGAGGAAGTTCTTCTTCACAGAGAGGGTGGTGGACATGCGGAATGGTCTGCCTCAGGAGGTGGTGGAAATGAGCACTATGGATGGATTCAAGCATTCTTGGGACAGGCATAGGGGAACCATAGAGGTACAGCAGCGAGTGGGTCAGAAGCAGTAATCCAGTACAAGGGCTTACGGGCAGACAAGATGGGCCAGGCAGTTCTTACCTGCTGACAATTTCTATGTTCCTATGTCTGTGTCTCTTTCTCTTATGAATTACAGACAGACAGACAGACAAAGACACACAAGCATATGCCACTTGCATGTGCTGTTCCCCACTATGTCCTCCCTAACTCATTACTATCCACAGACACAGAGAGAGAGGACACAGCACACATTGTCTCTTCAGTGCTGCTCCCCCAGTGTCTCTGTCTCTCTCTCATGCTCTCTCTCTCTCACTGTTACTCTCCCTGTCTTGCTTTCTCTATGTCACTCTCTCTCTAAGCACCAAGCTCTGTTCTTGAATGACGGGGAAAAGCTCAGTTGCTCTCTCTCACTGGAATGGGGTGGTTGGCAGAGTGAGACATAGATAACTTATTTTATGGGAGGTGGGAAAGCAGCACAGAGGTTCTGAAAGAAAAAGACACTGAGAGAGACAGAGAGAGAGAGAGAGAGAGAGAGATGCAGCAAATACACAGGTCTCTCCTGCACACAAACTGTAGCACTGTTCTGTACCGGGGAGTAAGGGGAGGCCACAGACAACAACATCCCAATGTTTTCTCTCTTGCTATCTCACAGGACATTTCAGCCATGGTGCAGGTGCGGAAGAGTGATGATGCTGTCTCTCACTCTCTCTCTCTCTATCATCTGTGCACTGAGGGTGGGGAACTGGCAATGGGGCAGCCACAGTTGGGGGGGTGACAGGAAAGGAAACTCTGGGTGGCCACTGTCACGCTCGCTCTCCTTATACATACCAGCATCCCATTATCCCTACCCACTTTGTCTCATGGCCCTGGCACTTAGCAATTGTGTGTGTGTGTATGGGGGGGTATTATAGTGAGCTGGCAGAGGAGACAGAAAACGAAGAGATTGGCAGGCAATCAGTCATACTGAGGCTGGGATAAAAAAAAAACACTTAATTACGGATAACTTTGAAGGCCAGAGAATAACAACAATTATACAGTGGGGTCCAAGAATCGGAGTCCCTGACTGGCTGACTGGCATCTTTTTGCAGTAGCTGCCACTTCAGTAGCTGCCCACAAGTAGTGGCATAATGGACAAGATCCGCATTCTCAAACACCTGTGTTTGGAGTGTCTTGGTGTGCCCAAATTGTACTATTACCTGGACACCTCCAGATAAGCACTACACCCTCCCCCAAGGGAAGACAACCATCCATCAGGGGCTCAGTCCTCCTCCCTCCCCAGCTAACCCCTGAATGATCCAAATCCATTCCCAAACTCAGTTCACTGGTGTGTCAGGAGGTAAGGTGCTAGACATCTCAGCCCTTCATTTTTTTTTTTTTTTGTTCAGGTTTATTGATTTCAAGCAGGTACATCATTGTTATACATTCTAGTAATATCCTTACATATCTCCATAGATCATTTCATTCTCAGAAATTTCCATTACATTTATCTCTGTTATCTCAACATTTCATTAATGTCCACAATATTATTATCTGAAACAGTATGGTCTCCTTTTTTTTTTTTAATGTTTTGTTTTGTTATTCTTCCTCCATCTTACCCCTTGTCGACTTCAGCCTCCCTTAGGCCATGTCGGATCACCTGAGGCCTCTCCCATATCAGGTTCAATTTCTTTCTCCCTTCCCTCTCCTCTTTTTAAGGTCTTTCAGGCATTATGTCGTTAGAGGAACACCAAATCTCCCACCTTGTCCATCTGTTCAGATAAGTGGGAGTTCGATTATTAATTTTGTAAGTGAGTTCCTCTAGTTCAGAAATCATATTTATTATTCTTATCCACTCCTGCATAGTTGGAGGAGTGGGGTTTAACCACCTTTTCATAATAGCTTTGTGTGCTGCTGTTATTAGTATAACCCAGAGGTAGACTGAACCCGCATCCTTTATCTCCCCAGGTGGGTGTTCCAATATTAGCATGTGCCACTCCAGCGGAGTCTGCACCGAGAATATTTCTTTAAGTGCCCCCGAAATTGTACCCCAAAAGGTCGTTAAAACACTGCAGGACCAGAAGACATGCAAGTGAGTAGCTTCTAATGAGCCGCAACCCCTCCAGCAGTAAGCCAGAGCATTTGGGTCCCTCCTATTTAATATTTGAGGTGTCAGAAAATAGCGGACCTTAATTCTCCAAGAGAATTCTTGCCAATATGGTGACTGGGTCGTTTTTTTAGTTAGAGAGAATATTCGATCCCAGTTAATCTCTCCTAAGTCCTGAGGGAGCTCTTCCCTCCATTTTATTTTTATTCTATTGAGTGGGTCCCCTTTCAGTGTCGATAAAGCTTTATACAGAGAAGAAATCATCCTCTTTTGCATGTTAGCTATGATACTTTCATTTATGGCCTCCAGGATGTGTTGGGCTCTGATGGGGTCCGTATCTTTCTTCTTTAATGTGAGGATATAGTTTCTGGCTTGTAGATACCTGAAATGGCCTGTATTTTGCAGGCCGAATTTGTTTTTAAGAGATTCGAAATCTAGAAAAATTTCTCCCTGCCAAAATTGTGATAAACATTTCAGGCCTCTTGTCTCCCATGTGTGAAATCCCCTGTCCAGGCAGCCAGGTCTAAAATCCGGGTCCCATGCCAACCTTTTTAGGGGCCAGATTGAGTTCTTAAGCTTATATTTCTGCCATATTCTATGAACCGATCTTATAGTGTCTCTAATCGAGGTTAGTCTTGGATGTGGGAATCTATTCACGTTGGGGGTCAGCAGTCTGGATTCAAGAGGGTATGATCTCGTTCCTCTCTCCTCTATTTTTTCCATGAGTTGCCATCCCGCAGTGGTATTGGGGTTAGACCACATTGCAGCATTTTTTAATTGGGCCGCTAGAAAATAATCTTCAAGATCCGGAAGGGACTGTCTGCCTTTTTCTTTATGCGTTTGGAGGATTTTTAGATTTACTCTAGGTTTCTTAGAGTTCCAAATGAATTTAGTGAGCATTTTGTTCCATGTTTGAAAGATCGATTTATGTATATTAACTGGAATACATTGGAACAGATATAAAAACCCAGGGAGCATGTTCATTCGTAGAGTGTGTATCTTTGAGTATGTGGGAAGATTCAGGAGCGACCATCTTTTAAAATCTTTTTGCAAACCACTCACTAAAGGTGAGTAGTTAGCATCATACAGTTGAGAGTATTGTTTTGTTATGTATGTCCCCAAGTATTTTATTTTACTCGCCTTCCAGTTTAAAGGGAAGCGGTCACACAAGCCTGTGGTTGGTTTGTAGAATAAGGTAAGCACCTCTGTCTTATTTTTATTAAGAGAATAGCCTGAGTGTCTACCAAATTCCATTAAGATTGTCCAAACTTGCTTTATGGATTGCTGGGGTTTTGTAAGACTTAGTAGGACGTCGTCCGCATAAAGTGATATATTTTTATGCAATTCACCCACCGTCACCCCCACCACCCCCTCCACTCTACGTACTGCTTCTGCCAGTGGCTCGATGTACAGAGCAAATAGAAGTGGGGACAGGGGGCATCCCTGCCGCATACCTCTACCCAGATGAAACCTTTCAGATATTCCACCGTTCCTCGTATGTACGCCTGCAGTCCGGAGTACAAGTAGCGGACTACGTCTATAAAAGATTGGGGAAAGCCTTTGTGCTCCAGAACAGCAAATAAGAAGCCCCAAGAAACTTTATCAAACACTTTTTCGGCATCTAGGCTCATTAATCATGCTGGTGTACCGGATCTCTGGACAGTGTCTATCAGGTTTATTGCTGACCTGACACTATCGGGGGCCTGACGGCCTGTTATAAAGCCTGTTTGGTCTATGTGTATCAGCCTGGGTAGTATAGGGTTTAACCTGGAAGCTATTATAGCTGTGAAGATTTTATAGTCTATGTTTAATAGCGATATGGGGCGGTAGGATTCACAGAGTGTCGGGTCCTTCCCCTCCTTGTGGATGACTGAAATAATGGCATATTGCCAGGAAGGAGGTATTGGCTCAGTTCCGGACCACACTGCTGTGAGTACCTCTTGAAGAACAGAGACAATCTCTGATAAAAAGGTTTTGTAAAATTCCATGGCAAAGCCATCTGGTCCTGGACATTTGGCTGTCTTTAAATTTTTTATTTTGTATTTAATCTCTTGTTGGGTGATGGGTCTGGTCAAACTTTCTGCTTCTGTCTGGGACATTGAAGGGAGACGAAGGGAGTTCAGGTAATCCATTTTTTCTTGGGGGGAGGTTTCCTCATTAGGTGAGTATAATTTGGTGTAATAGTCTACAAAAGCCTTTGCTATTTGTGAGGCCTGGGTTACTTTCTGGTTATTAAGCGGAGAAGTTATTTTGGTGATTGTGGCTCTTGCTATATTCTGTCTGAGTCTGTAGGCCAATATTTTGGTCCCTCTAGGACCCCCCCTCGTAGTATTTTTGCTTCAGGTAAAATAGGGCTTTCTCCACTTCTGCTTTTTGTATTTTTTGTAGCTGGTCCTTGTCTTCCCTTAATTTCTTCTCCCTGTCCAGATCCCATTTTTTTTTCTGCTCCTTTCCCCCATCCCTAATATGAGAAATTAATTTTTGTTGCTTCTGGGCTAATAGCTTCTTTTTATAGGTAGCTATTTGTATTAATCTACCTCTGGTAATCGCCTTGAGGGAATCCCATAGAATTTGGAGTGATGTCCCCGGGTTATTGTTTTCTTCAATTGCTCTTTTAATGAACTGTTTAAGTTCTTTGACTATCTCTTTATCTTGGAGAAGGAGAAGGAAGGTGTTCAGTCTCCAAAGGGTTTTTTTTTTGGGTAGCCCCAGATTTATTTCTAAGAAAAGGGGGCTGTGATCCGACAATACCGAGGTTCCCACCCACATCGAGGGGAAAAAGGGGAGATCCTTTGTAAAGGTAAAGAACATATCCAGTCTTGAGTAAATATGAAATCTCGAGGAGTGGCATGTATATTCTCTGCTGGTGGGGTACCTTTCCCTCCATATGTCAGCCATTCCCAGCTGCTGTAGTAGGGAACCGAATGCTCTGGCCCTATGAATCTCGGGTCGGGGTATTTGAGATGTGGTGTCCATTTCTCTGTTTAGAACTATGTTCCAGTCTCCACCCATTACCATTATACCCTTCGCCTTCTCAGCAACTAGTTGTAATAGGGCCGAGTAGAAGGAGGCTGGAGATCCCGGGGGTATATACACGTTAACCAGGGTAATCACCTGATCTTGAACTGACCCTATAACAATAATGTATCTTGCCCCAGGATCCTCTATAACCTCTTGCACCTGGAAAGGGAAAGAAGCGGAGAGCAGAATAGCTACTCCTCTCTTTCGTCCCCCCGCCAGGGAGGAGTGGAAGAGCTGGGGTAACGTCCTAGTTTTTAATTTCTGAACTTCCCCAGGAGTAAGGTGCATCTCCTGTAGGAATACTACCTCACAGTTCTGAAGGTTTAAGTATCTTTGGAGTCTTTTCCTCTTAACAGAGCTTGTACAGCCATTTATATTGAAGGAAACCACCTTTGTACAGCAATTAAACATTTATACATATTTCTATTGCAGCTGCTGATCTCTGATGTATTATTTTTTTGAGATAACCAGTTTGTAGATTTAAAGTACCTTGCATTAACATAAACCTTATAACTTCAACAGATAACTTTTTTCTTGGTAAATTTAACTGTAACTGTATTAAACAAATGAACCAGTGCTTCGGCCTTATCCAACATCGAGCCGCAAGCAAATTTAATGCAATATTGGTCATGGTCAAGAAAACTCGAAACCATGTCACCCTGTGTCTTTTTATTTGACTTCCTAGGTGTAGTTGTGCCGTGGATCTTATTGGCGGAGGAGATGTCTTTTCTGGACTCACAAGGGAGTTCAGTAGTACAATGAGTTCTCCCTTTGGCACTACCAGGAATTTACTGGCATGTCGATCCTCCTTCATGTCACCTTTGTGCCATTGCACCATCACTGTTATTACTTCCCGTCCCAAGTTAGTTCTTTCCTCCTCCGCCCCCACAAAGGGATGAAAGGGGTAGGGTGGAGGAGAAATGAGTAATTCATCGCCAAGAAAATATTTAGAAGTCCCTAGGGACCTGTTGGACATCTCCGTCTCATATGGGGTTGTGCGGTTTTATCCAAGACCTATGTTACCACATGCCCACATTACTCTCCTTGTCCCCCAGTCCGCCCAGTTAGCACCCTCCCCTTGAGCATAGAAGCGGGTCTAGGCGTCCCAAGGGATCTTTCTACCTCTCATTCCATCCGTGAGTCTGTCAACATTGGCCTTGTAGCCTAGATGGCCCTCCCTTACTACATCATAGCATTGCTAAGGTATTCTTTCCTTCTTCCCTCCCTTTTCCTTTCCCCCTTCCTCTCTCCCCTCCCCACTCCTCCCAGCTCCTTGGTGCTATCTCTGAGGCACACTTTAATCTCTTTCTTGTTTGCCTTGTTTGTTTTGGGCCTCGGAGCTATCCTGGTGCCGGATCCTTATCTAATCTCCCCGGAACTACGTCTCATTTCCCACCCCTGTGGGGCCTTGCCGGGAGTCCAGTGCCATATTTTTCCCCCCGAACCCGGTCCCTCTAAGGCACAGTGCCCCACCAAGTCAGCCAGGCTCTCTTTTTGTCATGCGAGCACCAGGCTCTCAACGGTAAGTCTTTGGCAAAACACCACGGCTTGCTCAGAGACCCGCGACTCCGGTCCAGTGGCGCAACCTCTGGCTTTCAAGTCGCTAGGGTCCCAGGTTTTAAATCATCCCACTTGCGCCTGTTCTACGCTCCCACTATGGGTTTCTTCATTTCCTCTCGCTCCTCCGGGGAGATTCCAGGTCATCCAAGACCCCTCCAGAGGGGGAGCTCAACCCGGATCCACACTGCGCCGGCTCTCTCGTTCTGCGCCAGCATCCCGCCCCCCACAGTGTAATTTTAGCCTGTCTGTCTTCCCATGCTTCTAATAAATTTAACATCTGAACCCTTAAAACTTTGATGTTGAAGTGTATAGCGTAGACATGAGCGGTTCCGTTAAGCTATTTTCCAGGTCTTTTTTTTTTTTTTTTTTTGAAGTGACAACATCTATCATGAAAAGTATTTATGGAGGATTGGTTCCTAGCGCAGACCAGGTCCAGCGGTTATTGTTCATTTGCCACCCCTTCCCCCTTCAACAACCCATGTCATTCCCCTCCCCGGACCAACCCAAGCCTCCAATATTTCTTTAACCACTTTTAAAGAGCGTAATGCTAGACATGGATCCCAACCCAAAACTCCCCCTCCAGTTTTCAGGTCGTAGGAATCCCAGACCAGGCACCTTAAATCTGTGCCCTTACCAAGTTTCTCTGAGGATCCCCTCTTTTCATCCCCTCCCCGTGGATGGGGCCCAGGCCGATGAATTCCTCCACGGTGGAAGCATGTGGTTTTGGCCTGCCCTGCACTGCCCTCTGCACCCTGTATTGATACTCCATCTTCCACCGAGTAGTTTCAGCATATCTATCTCCCTTCCCCTCTGTCAGGTCTAACAATCACACCCTTCACATTTTTGTTTCAAAGCACTGAGTCTAGGTTGTAAGAGTTCTGTCGTGGCAGTTTTCAGTTCTCTTTTATCAGGAGATGGTTGGATCCAGCATGAGGTGTAACAGTTCAGGAGCTACTCCAAGGGCTGATCCTTTCAAGAGGCTCTTATTCCCCCCACAATTTCATGAACCCATACTCCCCCCTCCTTCCCTCTCCATCCCAGCCTCTAGATTTCCTTTTAACTAATTTAAATATAAGTAATGCTGGTAGTGTCTGAGCCTTCCAGTAAAGGTCCTCCCCCCCCGTTCTTCAAGACTCGAGTGTACTTACTAATCGTCAGTCAATTCAGGGTCTGAATATTACCCGACTATTGAGAGGGCTAGGAGAGAGTGTCCAGGAAGACCAAGGAGTGTGGGTCTATTCGAGTGGCTCATAGGTGTAGTGGGGCAGTTCTTCTGGTTTCTAGCAAGTCGCAGGTCATCTGGGGCTCCGTTGCTCTTCCATCTGCATTTCTTCAGCTAATGAGGTTTCTTCTTCCGCTTGTAGTCGATCCGGTGATTGGAGATGTCTCGCTCTTTTGTTTACAGAGGCCGGATCACCATATTTCCGAATCATCAATGTGATGTCTGCCCGAAGAGTTGTCTGGGAATTTCTTTGTAAGGAGCCTTTTTTAATTGTTCCTTTCTGCTAGACTGCCCAGGCGGATGAGAGAAGGTCCTTCTCCATCTTCTCTTTTATCATTGGTGGCGTGGAGATCCCGAGATCTGTCAGGTAAGGGGCTGCCGTCAGAATGTCCTTAAAAATTTTATTACCTTGCTGGGTCACAATCTTGAGTCTGACTGGAAAAAGGACTTGTGCTTTAAGGCCCTTAGCTCTTCGCTGTTTCACCACAGGCCATATAGTCTTCCTCGCTTCTTGCACCTCGGATGTATGGTCGTTATCCAATGCAATTTTATGGCCCCTGTAAGAGAGGGTGTTTTTCTGCCAGGCCCTTTTTAGGATGTCTTCCTTTCTCTTATAGGACGTTAGTCGAACAATGAATGATCTGGGTCTTGCACCAGGGTCCTTAGGCCGCGGGACCAGTGACCGGTGTGCTCGCTCGATTTCGAGATCAAGCTCTTTTGGTAGATTAAGAGCCTCCCGGAGGAGAGTTTGAATAAATGAAGTGTTGTCAGATTCTTTTTCTTCTAGACCCTCCGGGATTCCATATATAGGAATGTTCTGCCGCCTGCTGCGCCCTTCAAGGTCGTCCAGTCGTCTAGTTAGCTCTCGATCTCTGGCCAGCAAATACAAGATGAGGCGGTCTTGTTTGTCGGTCTGCTCCATCGTCTGCGTGAGGCCCAGTTCTATTTGCTCTGTTTTGTGTTCCATCTGATTGAAGTCTGAGCGAAGGTCAGTGAGGGTCTGGTCTATTTTTGCCACCGTTCTCGCTGTTTGTTTTATCATTTCCAGGATGTCTTCTGGTGGCTGCTCGCATTGCGGTGAAGCCTGTTGAAAGTCTGGCTGCGGGCCTCTGGAATCTGGATATGTGTCGATGTCTGCTTGCAGCATTTCTCTTAATTTTTGTATAGGAGTGGTCAGGGGCTTCCCCGGTTTGTTCTGCTTCTGTTTGGCTGGAGATGCCATTTTATAAATGAGCGATTAGCCTGGATTGTTGTTCTTGGGGTCGAGGAGCTCCTCGATCAAGGCGCCATATCGTTCAGTGACATCACCGGAAGTCTCCACCTCAGCCCTTCATGACACTGGACTCTGCAGCTAGCTCATTGAGGACAAAGTATGATCTCTTCCCTTTCCTTCCTTGGGGGCTGTTTAAAAAATTACACTGGTGTCACAGAGGAACCCCTATTCAGGTAATGAGCATCCTCTTTGTCATTGTACAGTTTACAACAGACTTTCTGGAGTATTTGTTACTGCCCCATGTGCATGCATCTCGCTGGACTGAGGGAAGAGATTGACGGCTTGGGTTAAGAGGATCTGCTCTGAAACACAGGCACCGCCTAGTACACCTCCGCTGTCTCAGAGGGTGCCAGGAAGGAGGATCTGTTTAACAAGGTGGGTCCTGGGAGTTACAAAGTTGTGGAGCAAAAGCCTGTTTCACATCCCATACCACTACATAACTCAGACGCTGCAGTGGCCAGGCAGAATTATTACACAGGGACACCCAATGCAGTGACTGAGATGGATGTGGAGGTCCTCCATGAGGGAAACCCAAAGGGGAGTAGTAGAGGTCCCCAGAGAAGGAGGAAGCGAATCCTGGTGTGGCACTCAACAGTGAGTTGGATTCAGTTGGGGACAGGTAGGGATGAGATGAGTGAGATAAGGTGCCTTCCAGTGCCGCAGCTCAAAGGGATGGGAGAAGGAGGACCCAATGTATTGCTCTGGATTGGCTTGATTATTCCCACGGCCTGCATAAGGTGAGGAGTCGAAGGCTAGGCCAGCAATGACAAAATGGGAGCTAAGTTCTTCAAGGATTTGAGAATTACTTTCAACAATCCTACCGTTGGTGAGTATCTTAGGCCCTCTCCACACTACACTGAAAACTCCCTTCTAACGTTACAGAGGGTCCAGACCATTATGGCAACGGTTTGCGTTTACACCTGTAACGTTACAGGAGGCGTTTGCGTAACCGTTGTTGAAACCACTTATGAGGTGGTTTCAACAACGGTTACGAAAACGGTTCTGCCTCTGTAACGTTACCAGCTGTAGTGTGGATGAGTGAGTGTGTAGTCCCAGCATTGCCCTCAGTGCAGCACGAACTGTATTGTGGGATAGGGTGCCGACCATAACAGTCAACCGTCACCCATAATGTGGACCAGCTGTAACAGTTCCGAACCGTTATCATGACGATTCACTGGCAGCATGGACATACTGTAATGTTTACCGTCTGTAATGGTTTGAAACCATTAGAGGATTTTAGTGGTGTACTGTGGACAGGGCCTTAGTTGGAATGGAGGGTGCAGAAGGCCGTCCTTCAATAGATTTGACTGTCTCCCCCCCCTCCTCCTTTTCCACTACACCTCCTTACAGCACTTCTTAGCTACTTCCCTCCCTACTCTTTCAGTTGCACTTGTTTACTGATTTTGAGCCTAGCACTTAGAACATTATTGCACTATGACTGCACTGTCGCATTATTGTACCATCTGTAATATGGTATCTTAGATCTCTGCACTTCTATTTGTTGCATTAATTTTACAAGTTGTAATTGTCTGTACTGTGCCCTAATTGTTGTATTATATTGTCTACCTGCTTCCTACATAATTTGTAACTGTCCTAATCATCTATTACCTATATAATCTGTTTTCTTATCCTCATTGTACCCCACCCCCCGTCGCACTGTGAGATGAGCAACTTGTTCAGTGTGCCTTCCTGGTGAAACATTTCAATAAATAAATAAATAAAATAAATTGAACAACACCAACCCCAGCACCGAGCCTTGCGGGACCCCACTGGTTACCTCTCTGGTGCCAGATAAGATAACTGTCCAGCCACAACCACCCTCTGGGTTCTGTCCCTCAGTCAGTTTTCCACCCATCTGGCCATCTTTTCCCCAACCCCAAGATCCACCAACTTCCTGAGCTATCTTTGGGGCACGGAGTCAAAAGCCTTGCTGAAATCAAGATAGAGGATGTCTACCACTTGGCCCCTGTCCACTGTCTTAGTGACACAGTCATAGAAGTCAATCAGATTCGTTTGACAAAATCCACCCCCCACCATGAACCCATGCTGCCTCGCATCCTGGAGACCATGCTTCTCTAGGTATTCCACCAAACTTTCCTTTAGTATGATGGGCTCCATGAGCTTGCCCACAATGAAGGTCAGACTGACTGGTCTGTAATTCCCTGGGTCATCCTTGGGACCGCTTTTGTGGAGGGGCACTACATGTGCTGTTATCCAGTCCTGCAGTACCACGCCTGACTAGTGAACTATTAAATAGGTCTGTCAGCTCCTCAGCCAGTTCCATTAGTACCCTTGGATGTACTCTGTCTGGGCCTGGTGATTTGTCCACCTGCCAGCAGCCCCTCCCTTACTCACTCTATTCTCCTCTATCACTACATCTGTGTTCCCTTCCCCCCGGCTCCTCTTTTCCCTCCTGAAAGCACTGGTCTGTCCTTCTTCCTGGGGAAGACAGAAGTATTCATTTAGTATCTCTGCTTTTCCCCCATTATCCTCCACCCACTGCCCATGGGGATAGGGGGAACCAGTCCCCTGTAACTGGGGTGAAAACCAGTACATAGTACGTGGAGGGGGGCCAGTAGCCTGACAGTGGGGTTGGGACCAGTACACACTACTTGAGGGATGATGTTCTGGTCTCTGAACTTAGGTGGGGGACCAATCATTGCCCCTGTTTGGGGGCCAGTACCCTGCATCTTGGGGAACCATTTCCCCATGCACTTGGGGGGTGACCAGATCCCAACACCTGAGGGGGCCGAGTACCCATCACATTTAAGGGACCGGTACCGGTACCAGGGGGAAGAGCAATACGCTGATTGTGGGGTTGGACAGCTACCATCCACATGTGGGGGAACCAGTGCCCAGCACTTGGGAGATGACCAGAACTATGTATTGGGGGTGAGAGGGGGCACCAATAGCAACCCCATATGGGAAGGTGGGATGGGTGGGACAGTACCCTGAACATGGGACGTTGGAGAAGGGCAAAGTACCATGCACCTGGTGGACCAGAATCATGCACATAGAGGAAGGGGGGGCTAACCAGTGCACTAATAGTGGGGGTGAGGGTACCAGTAACATCACACTGGGGAGGGAATAGACTAATTGGAGGATAATGGGAAACTGGGGGGACCAAATACTGCCCCTAATGGGAGGCTAGTACAGTGCATCTTGGCTGACCATTTCCTGCACCTGGGGGTTGACTAGACACTTACACCCAGTGGGTGGGGGCAAGTATCCATCATCTTGGGGGTGGTACCACAACATGGGGGAGGGGGAAGCAATATACTGCTAGTTGGATTGAACCAGAATCCTGCATCTGAGGGAGGGGACCGATAGCAACACCTGTGGGAGGTAGGTGGACAGTACCATTAACATGGGGGTGGGGAAGGCCAAGTACCATGCACCTGGGGACCAGAACCGTGCACATGGGGAAAGTGAGGAGGGTAACCAGTACACTGCAAGTGGGGGTGGAGGGGGTGCCAGTAACCTGACACTGGGGTGGGGACCAGTACACACTACTTGGGGGATGATGGGAAACTGAGGGGTGGGGGACCAATCACATTCCCTAATGGGGGGCCAGTACCCTGCATCATGAGAGACCATTTCCCAGTGCACCTGGGTGTTGAGTCACCAAACACCTACACACCTGGGGGGGTACCTGTCACCTTGGGGATAGGGGACTGTTTCCAGTACATGGGGAAGGGGGGAAGCAATACCCTGCTCTTTGGGCTGATCCAGAACCCTGCATCTGGGGGGGGCAGATACTAGCACCTTTGGGGAGGTGAGGTGAGACAGTACCCTAAACATGAGGTGGTGGGGGAAGGGCCCAATACCATGCACTGGGGGAGAGGGAGGTGGGAACCAGTGTGCTGCACATGAGGGTGGGGGGGACCAGTTCACTGGCACTGAGCTGGGAACCAGTACACAGTACACGATGGAGGGGGCAGTAGCCTGACAATGGGGTTGGGACCAGTGCACACTATTTGAGGATGACTGGCTGGTCTCTGAACCTGGGGGAGGGGGACCAATCATTGCTCCTGATTCGGGGCCAGTGCCCTGCATCTTGTGGGACCATTTTCCCATGCACCTGGGGGGGTGATCAGACCCCTACACGTGGGGGGGCCCAGTACCCATCACATTGGGGGGACTGGTACTAGAACCAGGGGTGAGGAGACCAATACGCTGATCGTTGGGGTGGACATCTACCATGCACATGTGAAGGAACCAGTGCCCAGCACCTGGGAGGTGACCAGAACCATGCATTGGGGGTGTGAGCGGAACCAATAGCAACTCCGTATGGGGAGGTGGGGTGGGTGGGACAGTACCCTGAACATGGGGGGATTGGGGAAGGGCCAGGTACTATACACCTGGTGGACCAGAATCGTGTACATGGAGAGGGGTAACCAACATACTGTTAGTGGGGGTGCCAGTAGCATGACTTCCTCCAGCTAATGAGTTCACTGGGCCTTACACATGTTGTTACCTCCTCGACCCATATTGGTGGTTACTCATTGGACTTGGTGTTCCTCCTGGGGATGGAGATATCCAGTTTGGTGGTGGAGCCGGTCGGGTGATCTGACCATCACACCATCGGGTTCAGTTTCGTGGCTCCCCCAAGTAGACCTGCCCCTATTGAAATGGTCCAGTACTGCCCTTTGAGAGGTGTTACCCCAGATGGCCTAATAGTGGTGCTGGATCTATTGGGTATACAGGGTAAATACATGGATCCAGGGGATCTAGTGCTTGCCTATAATAAGGCAGTGGTGGCAGCCCTGGATTCCATAGCTCCTGTTCATGTTCATCCCCACACTCTTCATTTATGGTCTCCTTGGTTTGATGAGACCTTGAAGGAGTTGAAGAGAGTGGGACAAAGGCTGTAGAGGAGCTGGCAGAAGTCAGGTCTGGAGTGTGACAGGCTTAGATTGATGGACCATTATGTGGCCTATCAATCGGCAATCACCCGTAAGAAGGCAGAATTCCTGTCCAGGGAGATTGCTGCTGCACAGAATCAACCAGCTCTGCTCTTCCGGACTGTGGATAGATTGTGCAATCCAATCTGCCTTCAGCCTGTGGGAGGTTTTTCACAAGAACGGTGTGATGAGCTTGCTCAATTCTTCACAGATAAGGTTACCACAGTCAGATCTGGCATCTGTCTGGCCCCCTCTAATGGGAGCTGCGGTGGTCGGCAGGAGATGTCAGGCCCTCAGTTTTCTTGATCTGACTTTCGCCAACCTGCAATCATTGACATTGTGATGGTCATCCACATGTTGCGACCTACCTGCTGTAGTTTGGGTCCTGGCCCCACACACCTCCTAGTAGAATGCATAGAGAAATCTAGCCCAGACTTTGCCTAAATAGTCTGGAGGTCATTGGAGAGGGGGATCTTTCTGGATCCCTTGAAGGAGGCAGTTGTTCGGCCCCTCCTTAAAAAACCCTCCCTGGACCCGGACTGTTTGGTGAACTACAAGCCTGTCTCTAACCTTGCCCTTTGTGGGTAAGGTTATTGAGAAGGAGGTTACTTCGCAGTTGGATGACCATTTGACCAGCCACAATGTCTATGATTCTCTCCAGTCTGGATTTAGGAAGAGACATAACACTGAGATGGTCCTTGCTTGGGTACTAAATGACTTTCTGGTAGCAAGAGATTGTAGGACCCATTCCATCTTGGCCCTTTTCAATCTCTCTGCAGCATTTGACACTGTTGACCATGGGATACTGTTGGAACACCTGCGGTTCATCTGTGTGCTGTCTGGTACAGTCCTCAGATGGTTTCGATCTTTCCTCAAGGGTAGGACTCAGAGAGTGGAGTCTGGAGTTTATTTCTCAGCCCCTCTCCCCCTGTATTGTGGGATACCGCAGGGTTCCATTCTGTTTCCCATGTTGTTTGCAGTGTATATGCTGCCATTGGGAGAGATCATTAGGTGGTATGGTTTGAGTTTTCACTGCTATGCAGATGATACTCAGCTGTATATGTCCTTTGTACCCAATCAGGATGTGTTCCTCTCAGTGTTTAACAACTGTCTAGCCAAGATCCAAGACTGGATGAGTGCGAGTTGGCTTAGGTTGAACCCTGCTAAAACTGAGGTGCTGGTTGTGGACCCAGATCATCGAGAGGTGTGTTATCAGCAGGATTACCCTCTGGGTTGTGGCTTGGGGGTGTACAGCTGACTGCCTCAGACTGGGTGCGGAACTTAGGCGTTATTTTTGATTATAGCCTAACCCTGAAATCTCAGGTGGCGGCAGTAGTCAAAACTTATTTTTACCATCTGAGGAATATCACCCGGGTGAAACATTTAGTTCCTCCCAAAGATCTTCCAACTTTGGTCCACGCCTTTGTTACCTCCCACCTTGACTACTGCAACTCCCTTTACCTAATGCTACCGGGGGTTGATATCCGCTGCCTGCAGCTAGTGCAGAATGCAGCAGCCAGGCTATTGACAGATTCTTCTAGGACCAGTCATATAACGCCTGTGCTCCACGGACTGCACTGGCTGCCAGTACAGTGGCGGATCACCTTCAAGGTTGGTTTGCTGATGTATAAAGCCCTACACGATCAGGGAACTAGTTATTTGCAAGATCTCCTTCGCCCTTACTGCCCCCTCCTCCCTCTCCGATCCACTGATGAGGGATTGCTAGAGATTCCCAGGGTCTATTTAAAGACATCTAGGGCCTGGTCTTTTAGTTTTGTGGCCCCGACCCTGTGAAATTCTCTACCTCGCCAGGTACAAGACTGCCTGACCTTCTAGAGTTTTAAAATCGCATTGAAAGCACACTTATTTAGCCTGACTTATAGTTGCTTTATGCCGCCTCTGTAATTTATATAGTTTAAACTGTTGGGTTTTATCAATTAATGATGTTGTTATTTTTATGTTTTATGATGCCCATTTTATGTACAAGCACCTTGGTTGCAGAAAGGCACTTTTTACAAATAAAATTTTGATTGATTGATGACACTGAGGTAGGAACCAGTAGACGCTCATTGGAGGATGATGGGAAATTGGGGGGGGCAATCACTGCCCCTAATGGGGGGCCAGTTCCATACATCTTGGCTGACCATTTCCCTGTGCAACTGGGGGTTGACCAGATACTTACACCCAATGGGTGGGGGCGAGTACCATCACCTTGGGGCTGGTACCAAAACATGGGGAGGGGAAAGCAATACACTGCTAGTTGGGTTGAACCAGAATCCTGCATCTGAGGGAGGGGACCCATAGCAACACCTGTGGGGAGGTGGGGTGGGACAGTACCTTAACATGGGGGTGGAGAAGGCCAAGTACTATGCACCTGGGGACTAGAACCATGCACATGGGTGAGTGGGGGGTAACCAGTACTCTGCAAGTGGGGTGGAGGGGTGCCAGTAACCTGACACTGGGGTGGGACCAGTACACACTACTTGGGGATGATGGGAAACTGGGGGTGCTGGTCCAATCACTTTCCCTAATGGGGTGCCAGTACCCTGCATCAAAGGGACCATTTCAATGCACCTGGGGGTTGAGTCACCAGACACCTACACACCCGGGGGGGGGTACCTGTCACCTTGGGGGGACCATTATCAGTACATGGGGAAGGGGATAGCAATACCCTGCTCATTGGGCTGATCCAGAACCCTGCACCTGGGGGGGGAGGTGGCAGATTCCAGCACCTATGGGGAGGTAGGGTGGGACAGTACTCTGAACTGGGTTTTATCAATTAATGATGTTGTTATTTTTATAATGTTTTATGATGCCCATTTTATGTACAAGTGCCTTGGTTGCAGAAAGGTGCTTTTTACAAATAAAATTTTGATTGATTGATTGATGACACTGAGGTAGGAACCAGTAGACACTCATTGGAGGATGATGGGAAACGGGGGGGGGACCAGACACTGCCCAATGGGGGCTAGTTCCATGCATCTTGGTTGACCATTTATTTCCCATGCAGCTGGTGGTTGACCAGATACTTAACACCCAATGGGCGGGTCCAGTACCCATCACCTTGGGGGTGGCTAGTACGAAACACGGGGAGGGGAAGCAATACACTGCTTGTTTTGGTTGAACAAGAATCCTGCATCTGAGGGAGGGGCCGATAGAACACCTGTGGGGAGGTGGGTGACAGCACCCTCAACATGGGGTGGGAAGGGCCAAATACCATGCACCTGGGGGACCAGAACTGTGCACTTGGGGAGAGTGAGAGGGGTAACCAGTACACTGCAAGTGAGGGTGGAGGGGGTGCCAGTAACCTGACACTGGGGTGGGGACCACTACACACTACTTGGGGGATGATAGGAGACTGGGGGGTGGGGGTCCAATCACTTTCCCTAATGGGGTGCCAGTACCCTGCATCACGAGGGACCATTTCCCAGTGCACCTGGGATTTGAGTCACCAGACACCTGCACACCCAGGGAGGTGGTACCTGTCACCTTGGGGGGGACCGTTACCAGTACATGGGGAAGGGGAGAGCAATACCCTGCTCACTGGGCTGATCCAGAACCCTGCACCTGGGGGAGGTGGATACCAGCACCTGTGTGGAGGTGGAGAGGACAGTACCCTGAACATGAAGGGGTGGGGAAGGGCCCAGCATCATGCACTGTGGGGAGGGAGACCAGAACCGCACATGGGGAGAGGGAGGGGAACCAGTGCTGCACATGAGGGTGGGGGGACCATTTCACTGACACTGAGCTGGGAACCAGTACACAGTACACAGTACATGGTGGTGGGGGGGGCCAGTAGCCTGATAATGGGGTTGGGACCAGTACACACTACTTGAGGGATGATTGGCCAGTCTCTGAACCTGGGGGGACCAATCACTGCCCCGATTGGGGGGCCAGTACACTGCATCTTAGGGGAACATTTCCCCATGCACCTGGTGGGTGACCAGACCCATATACCTGATGGGGCCGAGTATATCACATTGGGGGACTGGTACCAGTACTGAGGGGGAGAGAGTAATATGTTGCTCATGTGGTTGGACCACTACCATGCACATGTGGGGGAACAGTGCCCTGCCCCTGGAAAGTGACCAGAACCCTGCATTGGGGGAAGCACCCTCACATGAGGGAGGGACAGTACCTGAACATGGGGGTCTCTGTACCATGCGCGAGGACCAGAAGCATGCACATGGGGGATGAAACCAGTACACTGTACATGGGGGTGGGGATCCAGTACAATGACATTGGGCTAGATTAGTACTCTGACGCTGGCGTGGGAACCAGAACACACTACTTGGAGGATAATAGGCCAGTCCATATACCGGGGGGGAAATCACTATACCTGATAGGGGGGCCTTTACCCTACATCTTGTAGATCCATTAGCCCATGCATCTTGGGGTGACCAGACTCATACGCCCTTGAGAGGGTAATAACAGTCATCAAAGTGATAAATTCAGTAAGATAATTCAATAATAGAACTTAAATAAAACAGCCACTAGGGATCATTGTTCCTTCACCACACTCTGTCTCTCTCTCACAGAACAGCCAGAGAATAGGTGACAGGATGAATTTAACATAAACACAAGCACCAAATGGTTGCTTACTGGCATTAGCAGTGGAAGTGCAGGAGGTAGACAGATGCAGTATAGGAATGGCAGTGAAGTATTGAACTGACACCAACTCCATATCCACCATGCAGAGATGGACAGGCATTGAGGTGTGCCTTTGGTTCATCGCCCATAACAGTCACGACATTTCACCTCACCCTACCCTGCAGACACTGACAAGTGTTGAGGTGTGCCTTGGGTGTTCGTTCTTTAAACTCACCTCGTTCCATACGGAAATATGCTGAAATGGGTGCAGTACAGAACATAAGGCCTATCCAGTCTGCCCATAGTATAGGAGAATGGGGTAAACTCTGGGGCCAAAGAGTCCAAGGTGCACCAAAAAGCCTGTCACTGGCTGCAGGGTGGGGAAGGGGGTGGAATGGCAAGAGCATTATTGTCGACAATCCCAAGTCATATCCCTGACGCCTGTCAGTCCCTACAGGATAGGGCGTTATGGTCGGAAACCCTAACACCCTGGGCGTTCTTGGTATTTTTACATGGGCTTTTTGTGACCCGACCGCATGAACAGTGACACTATCAGCTTGTTAGCCATAAGATGATTTTGCACAGCGACTGAGCCATTTGGCGCCACAGGTGCGAAAACACATTCGAACAGGATGTGAAAAATGACAGCTGTACTGTTCATGAGGAGGTGTAAAAAAATGTTGATGTTGAAAATCTGGAGTAAAAATATAAAAAAACTGGTGAAATCATGAGTGTGCGTAGAAACTGGGCAATGCACATCCATAATGTAATTATTGTGGGAATTTTTTACACCAGACTTTCAACATAAGCATTTTGTTACCTCTGCTCATGAACAGTGTCACTGTGATTTTCTTAATCTGTCCCGAACATTGATTTCCCACAGCGACTGAGCTGTTCTGCGCCAGAAGTGCGAAAACACATTTTGGCCAGGTTGTGAAAAATGACAGCTGAACTGTTCATAAGGTGGTATGGAAAAATGCCAATGTTGAAAATCTGGAGTGAAAATATTACAAATTTGTGATGTTACAAGGGTGTGTGGAAACTGCGCAATGCACGTTTGTAGCACAGTCATTTTATGGACTTTTGTCACCAAATTTTCATCATAGGCATCTTAAGACCTCTGCTCATGAACAATGTCACTGTGATTTTCTTAATCTGTCCCGAACATTGATTTTGCACACCAACCGCGCCATTGTGCGCTACATGCGCAAAAACACATTTTGGGTGAAATGTGAAAAATGACAGCTGTACTGTTCATAAGGAGGTGTGGTCAAATGGTAATGTTGAAAATCTGGAGTGAAAATATAAAAATCCTCAAAGTTACGAGCCTGTGCAGGAACTGCGTAACACATGCTCGTAAAACAGTCATTTTTTGGAATTTTTTCACCAAATTTTGAACATAGGGTTTTTGGGGGCCTAACTCACGAACTGTGATGCTGTCGTTTCATTAATCTGTCCTGAAAGGTGGTTCCATATAGCGACCAAGAAATCACCTTTTGGGACCAAATAATAAAATGACAGTGACTGAGTTCATGAGGTGGGGTCCCAAGAACCCCATGTTGAAAATTTGGTGAAAAATTCCCAAAAATGGAAGAGATATTCACCCAAGTTGAAAAAACCCTGTTTATGCCATTATACAGCTTACCGGCATTTCTTCAGTTCGTGGTTGGCTTTGAAGAGTGCAGATGTGTTCCTGGTCCACCGAAGATCGTCGCGCCGGGCTCCGGAGGTTAATGGGGTGAAGGGGGTGTGGGAAACTGGGTGCACAGTGGTGGATGCGGTTGGGGGAGGGGCACAAAGGCCGTAAGGGACCATTTTCTGTTTTACAGGTTTTAAAATATATATAGCGTGGACCTTTTTGCATGCTGGGGTGGGCTCCAGTGTGCGGCACACCTGGGTGCTTCTTTTTGGGGGTGATGGAGCCGGCGGATGGGCACCCGTCCAGCCATACACAGTGCTTGTGCTTGGGAGGGTGTGCGTGCGTGGGATTGGGCACCCTCGACACCACAACAAATGGGGGCGCTTCATGCCAATGGGGATTGGGCTACCCCGTCGGCAAATGAACCAGGTAGGGTGCATGCCGACAGGGAGATTGGACACCTCCCTTTGGCTTTTCTTTTATTTATTGAAATGTTTCACCAGGGAGGCACACTGAACGGTGGGTGGCAGCTTTCCTTCGGCCTCGTGGGTACTGTGAGAGGCAGATGGAGAAGCTGTCACCATGGGAACACCACACAATGCAGCTGTAATTGGCTGTTGCAGTCAGGGGTGCCCCACAGCAAAAACAGCTGATTGAGAAGTGTTGGGGTGCTCCATTATTGCAGCAGCTAGTTTCTTTGATCATAGTGGCATGCTCATTAACTGGCATCATCTACAGCATGCTCCACTATTTGCCTCGGCCAAGACCAGCCCCAGAATGGACTGCAGTCATTAGGCACTACACTGCCACGTCTCCACGACCCACTTGTGAAGGAAGCTGACGCAATGTGTTTCTTGCACATGCATGCAAGCAACACAAAAATATATCATGGGATGGTTTTCTTTATTTTAGGTCCCGCACCGCCAACACTGGGGATTGGGTAGCCCAATGTCAGCAAGATACTTGGGGGCATGAGGGGTGGGCACCCCCTTGTCCCAGACTATTGGAAGGGATCAGGAGGTTGTAGTATGCTAACACTGGGGATTGGGCACTCCAGTGTCAGCAGATTAATGAGACAGGAGGTGAGTGATTGAAAATAAAATGGAGTAACAAACTCATGTAGAGCATGTTCAGAAGGGTGGGGCTTCATGCTGACATATAGCCCCAGCACTGAGGAATGAAAACAGCACAACAGCAGATGCAGATAGGGAGCTGGCCCTGCCACCTGATAAATTAGAGCATTTTTGTAATACGACCACATGACTTCATGTGGTCATTAAAATTCAGTTATCCTTAGAACGCTGATTTTTTTTAAACTGCACATGTGGAGAAATGGAATGGGTTTTCTTAAACATTTTAAAAACTACTTAAGTTTGGGTGAGGAAAACAACACAAGTGAGTACCTTGGGCCAAGCTCCCTAAAACCTGCAATTTTCAGGTTTCCAGTCCTCCTTGTTTTTTAGTTATAGGTGAGCACAAAAGGTCTTAATTTGTGTAATTTTTGTGTTTTCTGCCCTCTGTAACTTTGCCCCCATAGATCGACTGCCACAAAAGTTTCAGGACATCGAGATCCTAGCACCATCTCTGTGCACTCCACATTTCAAGTAAATCTGCTGAACACAGGCAACGTTATTAAAGGAGAACTGTGCTGAATCTCTAAGTAATTTTTCCTAGCAGAAGATAGTTTTAAATATTGGTTCAAATTCTGTTACCGATCTAGCTAACCAGGCTTTGTAGTTATCCTACTGTTTGTTTCTGATTTGCATTCTGCTGGTAAGAACCATTTTATAACTGCATGATGTACAGTAGCTTATGTCCCTGTTCTACTCTTGTCGAGACAATGCATCTGTGTTCTACAACAGAACTCTGTGGCTGAGAGGGACATAAAGAAACATAGAAACACAGAAGTTGATGGCAGATAAGGACTGCGAGGCCCATCCAGTCTGCCCATTCCTTTTTTTACCTTATGAATGCGCCATCTGCCCTTGCTCTGTCAATGGCCTATCTATTCATACTCATCTGTATTGCTCCCTTATGCCTATCCCATGCCTGTCTGAAGCCCTGCACTGTATTCATATCCACCACTTCCTGAGGTAGGCCGTTCTATGCTTCCTCCACCCTTTCTGTGAAAAATAACTTCCTCACATTACCCCTTATTCGGCCTCCCTCTTATCTATGCTGTGTCCTCTTGTCCTGCTACATCATACTACATCATACATCATACAGTTCTAAAATGATACTCACTGCCAGAATGCTAGGCAAGAACATATAATGAGGTTACTAAAAAGCCTGTTTAGAGGGAACAATAACAGAATTTTAACCAGTACTTAAAAAACAGCTTCTGTTGGGATAAATGACTTACAGATTCAGCGCAGTTCTCCTTTAGGGTGCAGAAATTGGGGTTTAACATAAAGTGCTTACTCAACCCTAATATGTAGGCATGGTACAATAGGCAGGCTCAGAATATGCAATTTATCTTCAAGTGTGAGGGAGCATGACCATAACTTACAAGCAGTAGAACCACATGTCAGTGGCTCAGTAGGTAGCACACTCGCCTCTGAGGCCGGGAGATCAGATGGCTATGGGTTCAGTTCCCATATCTGGCACTTGGGTTAATATCCCAATACTGACACTGTAGTGCAGCATGAGAGGGGGTGCTGCACTTCTGAGGTGCCGTCTTTCGGATGAGACGTTAAACCGAGGTCCCATCTGCCTGGATTGGTGGTAGTTCAGGTGGATGTTAAAGATCCCATGGTACTTATCAAAAAGAGTAGGGGTGTTTTATTAGAAAAGAACATATACAATAATATCTGTACAAGCATACAAAACAATAGAACAAATTAAAGCAAACAATAAGGGATGTCAATATCAAAACCAAAACAGTGTGATCCTGCAGCTCCACAAATCGCTTACTACATAAACAAGAAATTCAAGTTATATATTAATTATTTGCATACATTTATCCTTCTTATTTATACTTAATGAAGTGTAAAAAACCTTTCCACCATTTTCGTAATGTCCCCGTATTAACTCTTAAAGCATCTAAAGCATACATTTTTTCTAATTCCTTTATGATTAAGCTGCCCACAACAGAATAAGGAATCATCTTTTGATACAACACCCATTGTATTCTTGCTTGCCATAAATAGTACCTCAGGCAACCTAAAAAAAGAGTTAAAGTCTCTACGTGAAAACCCAGTGATATAGGGGTACTTTTCCCAAATATTAAAAACTCATATGACATCTTATGCATCCATCTACAACCCCATAAGTCAGCTAAGTAATTCCACAAACCTTTAGCATAAGAACATTCAATAAAAAAATGCGCCATTGTTTCCTCGGTGTTTATACAATCCAAATAGGGACAGAGCCTTTCAGGTAATGCCTTATATTTTGCATTCCCTCTGACATTTAATTTTCCATAGAAAATTAACTATTGCGTTTCCCACTGATTCTGAGGCATCCTAGGGTTATTTAATTGTGCAAGAGTAAAGGGGATTAGTACAGAAGGACAATTTTAAAACCTGCCTCCTGAGGGTATAATGTGGTCATCAAGAGCTGATATAACCCTTGGCACTATGAGCCAGTACTGATTGTTTCTGCAATTTCCACTTATAAATTTTCTGTGCTGCAGGCCTAAAATACTCAGGGATGTTCACATGATGGTTCAGTTTCGAGGAAACAAATGCCAACTCTTGTAATATTTACCAGTATTGTTAAATTCCATGTTACTTCAGCTCTTGATTCTTCTGTCAAACCCTCTTTTATTGTGTTTGAAATGAAAAACATGTGCATAAACTACTGGGTCTATCATCCCTAACCCCCCTTGAGTCTTTCTTAAATAAGTAAAACTCCTTTTGACTGGGTTCAGGCGATTACCCCAAAGCATCTGAAAAAATAAACTATAAACTTTAGTTTCAAATGCTGTTGGTAGAGGAAATATCATTGCTACAAACTGTATGGTGGGTAAAAGAAATTGTTTGATTATGTGGACTCTTTTTAATTTGGGTATCCTCCATTGTTTCCACCTTTTGACCTTACTTTCGAGTTTTTCAATCACTCCTTCCCAATTTTCCTTGGGTATATTTTGAGAACCAAATTTAATCCCTAGGATTTTATTGCAGTCTTGGAAAATGAATTCCCTCCTGCCATGTATCTTCAAGGCCACTAGCCCATAATAAATAAGCCCTTTGTTTTAGTATATTCAATTTTGCATTTGAGACTTTAGCAAAATCTTTAAAAGCAACCATAAAATGGGAAATCATAACTGAATTGAAGTATAGTACTAGGTCATCTGCATAAGCCTGTACTTTTAATTGTAAAAGACTATTATCCTTAAACCCAATGCCCTCCCAATTCTGTGCTACCCATACCTGACGTAGAAAAGGATCTAGTGCGAAGGTGTATAGAAGGGGACTGAGCGGGCATCCCTGTCGTACCCCTGTGGTTATAATAAACCCGTCTGCTACACAATCTTTCACAATAGGAAATGCCACTACTTTTTTGTATATTTTCTCAATTAAATTTATCAAATGTTGTGGAATCCCATAGTGCCTTAAAGTCAAGAATAGGAATGGTAAGTATACCCTACCAAAGGCTTTGTCCAAATCTGCTGCCACCAAACATCCTGTAATACCCCTATCTGCGAGATGATCAATTACATCTCTAATCAGCATAAGGGCTGACTGAATCCTTCTATTAGGCAATCCACAGTATTGAAAAGGTGAGATGACTTTATCAGCATATGTACGTAATCTTTTATTTAAAATGCTAGCAAAAATTTTGTAGTCAGAATTGAGGAGCGTAATTGGCCTCCAATTGGCTATATTATGTTTATCACCAACTTTGAATATATATGTCATTAATCCTTCCGTAAATGATGGAGAAATTATATCTTTTGATAAAAACTGAAACAAAAGTTCCAAACACAGGCTAAATTCTTCTGGAAAGCTTTTGTATAAATCATTAGTAAGGCCACAATTCCTGGTGAAATGTTTGATTTCAAAGATTTAATAGTATGTAAAATTTCTGTGTGTGTAATGGGGGCCCAGTTGTCCGACCTATATTCCATAGTACTGAGAACAGGTATCTGGTTTAAATAGTCAACTATAGCTTCCGTTTTGATGCCTTCCGATGGATTTAAAACATGGAAATAATCAACTATTACTGTTCGCAATTCCTCTACCGTAGTAGCCAAGCTCCCATCTGATCTCCTCAACCCTTCCATTCTCATTGACTCCCGTAACTTTTTGCACATTTCAAAGGGATCTCCTATTGGTGACTTTTTAACCCCATTAATTAAAATAACCTGCATCGTTTTACTTCTACTATATTGATACTCTCTCATTTTATCTTTTAGCACGGCAATTTGAGCTGAATAATCCCATTTTGACGAGTACGCTATAGTTAGTAGTCTCTGTAATTGCTGCCTGAGGCCTAAATAGTGTAGAAAAGTATCATTTTTAATTTTACGTCCTTTAGCTTGAAACCAGTTTCTTAAGTCAGTTTTAGTCCCTGCCACCATTCTCCCATATCTGAATATAAAACGCTACAGATAATCTGGCCTTCAAAACATTTTGAACACCTTGTCTGATAAAAGGAACTCTAAAGATGAATTATTCAGTTTCCATCTTAAATGCCTTTTCTAGTCTATCTGTAAACCTGTACATACTTACTAGAAGGGAATGATCTGAAAATTCACATGGGGATATTTTAACGATAACATGTGCATGTTTTGTGAAACAAGCATGTGGTCTATCAATGAGAAGAATTTGCCTTTCTGAAATGAAAACTATTGTCTTTGTTTGTAGAGTCATTACAAATTATCAAACCAGCCTCTTTGATTATTTTTTGAGACAATTAGAATCACAGTATATTTTCTTGGTATTGTTTTTATAATGAACACCTGGAATTGGGCAGTTAAAATCTCCACCCATAATATCCTAGCTTGTTGTTAACAAAAAGGCTGTATCATATTGAGACAGTGAACTCTGCCTGATTTGGTTTGAGGATTATAAATGTTTATAAAACAACAGAGGCCAAACCATTTCCATCCACTATTAAAACTCTACCAGGAATTAGGTCTATTAAATTTAGTAACTGAAAGAAAAGGAATTAAACAAAATCCCTACCCCATCTGCAGAGTTCTCCCCAAAAGACCAAAAAGAGGGGCCCCAAACCCATTCCCTCTTGAATGCTACCAGTTGTTCTATAGTGTACATCCAAGTTTCCTGTAAAAACAGACTGAAAATGGGTAATCATGAACAAAGTGAAACAGTGATTGTCTCTTAGCTTTATTCAATAAGCTGTGAGCATTTAAAGATCCCCAAGTCAGCATCATGTCCTTTTAAAATGCTCAACCACTTATTTTTTCCTCTTTTTCTTTTTTTTTCCTTGTAATTAGTCACCGATCATGCACCTATTTGATAAAGAAGATTTTGAATCAGAATCTTCTGCCTCCGCTGCCATAGAGCCCCATGAGGAAAATAGGGCAGTGTAAGAGTTACTGGTCTCAATGTGCGTTGCTGGGGGAGGTGGGGTTTGGGTTGCAAATTCCTGAATGATCTTCTTTGAGGCAAAACTGTCAAAGGCTCTTTGACTAAGTTTGTGCTATCTACCTTTTCAGTCCCCGTTTCCGAAAAACAAACTGGGGGAATACTGACAATGTTAGGCAAATCTACCGTGGTATTGGACACGCTCCTCGCTTTGGAGTGCTGCCCTTGATTTTCTTCCTTACTGTCTGACAATGGTTTGCTTTTGCTGTCGTCTCCAATTTTAAACTTTCCTTTTAAATCCACTAAATCCTTATCCACAGCTAATTTCCTATGAGTGGTACTTGGGGTATGGTGACTTATTTGTGCAGGTAAAACCTGAGTGGAAGCTTCCTGGGCTCTCTGAATGAACTCCTCAGAGCCAGAATTAGATGTTGAGTTGTGGGCAGCCCAAGGGCAGACTTTAAAAACATGTCCTTTTGAATCACATAAGTCACAACATGATTGATTATTACAAAACATTGTTAAATGACCCACCTCCCCACAATTATCACATCTGGGCTTATCGCACACGCTAGAAAGATGTGTTCTTGCTCCACACTTATAGCATGCCCGCGGTTGTCCACTATAAAAACACACACCTCTATCCCTTCCTAATAAAAAAGAGTTTGGTATGTGTGCTATCCCAGCCTCAGTTTGTCTGAGCTTGATTTTATATTTCCAACCACCCGTCCAAAACTGCTCTGAATCAAGGATTGGTTCTGGTTCACTTAAAACATCACATCTTTTCTTCAACCAAAAGGTAATATCTTCTACCCACACTCCTTCGTTTCGGAACATAACGGTGACAAATTTGATTAAAGGTTTAGTTAATGGAATGACAATAAAAGGAGTCCAAAGAGGAGAAAACTTAACTTGACTATATCTCATCCAAAACATATCCAAAGCATGCTGTGTACGAAAACTGACATCAAAATTGTCCTCCCCCGAAATATTTATAAAAGCGTAAACCTCTTGAGGAGAAAAATGCAAGGAATCCTTCAATAATGTTTTTCCTACGTAATACCTATCAGGCCTAACCTCTAACCCACCTTTGTATCGTAATCTAACTGCATTCCGTCTGGGGGCTGCCTCTCTATGTGAATCTGTAAACAGTTCAGACATTAAGGGTTTCTGAGCTAACGGTGGGGTAGGGAGGGGTACAGGACTCACTAATGGGGATTTTAAAGATGAAGCTTGATGATGGGGTTCCTTTAGAGGAACCAAAGAGGGTTTTAACAATGCAGCAGAACTAACCTGAGGTTCCACTACATCAATTTCAATACTTTCCTTTCCCCCAACACTACTTTCTATAGGTTGCACCAGAGGGCCCACTCTGGGGAATGCTGAGACAATGACAATTGTGTATCCCAACTTGGATCAGGTTTCCATATACCTGTTTCTGTCTGTCGCCAACCTGCCTCATTTAGTACTTTACTGGGTGACCATAAATCCTCTTTACCATCTTCCCTTAAAAGGGAGGATTTATTTATGTTCAGTAAAACATTTGATTGAGTTGTAAGAGAGCTCTCTCTCCTATCAACCGGAAAAAAGAACTCAGTGACCCCTGTTTGCAAACCCTCGGTTGTTTGGTAAGTCACTACTGAAGCAGGAGATGAGTCTTTCTTCAATACATTTTTCAGAACAAAACCAGATTCCTTAGTCAAGTTAGCAATGTCATTTTTACCAAAAGCTGAAGCAGCAACAGTTGTAGTCCTAATCGAATTTACAGACTGATCAGACGAAGTCAATGCAGGCTGAGGGCACTCGCTAATATCTGCGATAAAACTGCCAGCCTGTTTTTGGGTAGAAGTAGTGAGTACAGCAGCTACAGTACTGCCGGAGCCCTGCACTTCGGAGCTCCGTTCATAAAGACTAATGTCCCGCTTACATGCCACTTGTGAGAGTGCTGCCGAACTGCAGACATTCTCAGTAGGTTTGCAGTCAATCAGACCAGTTTCCAATCGCCGAGCTACATGCTGCCGTGGGGGCGCTTCAACAGCCGCCGCTCCGGCCGCTTGTTGTCCCGAAACAACATTTCGTAAGGCAATTAACACAGTACCTGTAGTAAGATTGCAGACCTCAGCATCAGAAGGAATACAGGTCGTGGTTTGCAGTCTCTCCATCGTATCAGGTCCAAATTGTTCTCCGATGTCTTGTTCCTCCATTAAAGACGCAGGGTCAGTCTGCATTTCAAAACCGACAGACCGCATAGTGCCAGAGTCCAAACCGCTTTGTAACCGAAAAGGATTTCCATCAACTGTACTCACTAAGGGCGCCATTCTCGCTTTCTAACTCCTTTATAAAATGAGTTGATTTTGTAAAGTATCAGGATACGGTTTGCCAGCTTTCTATCAGCTCTTTTAGGAATATTCATCTGCAACGCCGTCTCAGCTTCCACATTGGATTTTAACAAAACTGAAGCCTCTAGATCTCCGTGAGGGAGTCGAGGCCATCTCTCCTCACTGCTCGTCCTCCGCTCCTTCCAGGCAGAACTACGAGTGGCCATCTTGAAAATGGCCAGTCCCCTACAGGCAGCAGACCGCAGCGAGTAGGGGAATTTCCTGTGTCCTTCCCTCATTCACTAAAATACCACCAACAGCTTAATCTGGTTCAAATTCAGTGGCTTACCATCTGTATCTCTCCCCGCCCCTGAAAAGGGACTCTAGGCCCAGTGGGCTTACCAGGTCAACAAAACAAAACAAAACATGTGAGTTATGAAAGTCTTGCCCCTACACAAGGAATGATAAATTATTTTGAGTCAGACCACTGTATATTCAACTTATACCAACATCAGTTTACCAGTAATACCTTTTAAATGTGCTCTTTGTATGAAGATATGACTGTTTCTGTTTGATTTCAACTACTTGCTTCAGTGCTGTCCTTGGCTATTGGGATGTCATTAGTATTGTTAAAGCTGTACTTCGATTGGTTTGTTATGCATTGTGACACTCACTACTTTGCAAGATAATAAGGGGATACATGATGCTGCAGCATCTGATAGCAGTTTTATCAATACGAGTGGCAAGTGAGCTCAGGGGTTATCATGAGTGGCTCCGTGAAGTGGAGCCACAAGTGCTCAATCCCCGAGCTCACTTGCCACCAGTGTTGATATAAACCAGTATCAGATGCCTGCAGCACCACGTATTCATTTTATATTATAGGAGTTGACTTCATTGTGTCGTTTGGTTGTGTATTTCTGTGGTTATTTTGCTAGTTTTGTACTGTGTTTGGGGGTTTCATTTGTGCTTCTGTGTTGCTGCGCTACAAGTTAATACATTAATGCAGCTGAAACATTACCGGCAGCATTACTACTGAATGTAGTTCGACATTGATGTTATAAGTGATCTGTAGACAAGGCTGATAGCAGCACCTACGTAATGACAGTGCTGATAACCTGCAGTTCTTGTTGCCTGTCTACACATCATTATAAGGAATTTGTTTAGTGGTACTGATAGCTGTTTTTATCAAATGAGTTATTAGTCAACCCCTATAATATAATACATATTATCTTGTTATGCTGGGTCACTGTGACATACCCTACTTTGTAAGATAATATTATCTTGTTATGTTGAGACATGATAACACTTTTTTTCTTGCTATTTATCAGAAATATATATATCACAAATATTGGCCAGAGTGTAGGGAATCGGTAGGAGATATTGACCCTGAGGGATAAACTACAACCTGATGATAGTTATATTGCCCGCAGAGGGCATTATAGGAAGGCAACAGTTCATCCTAAGGGGTCAAGATTTCCCTACTATTTCCCCAAACAACTCTGGTCAACATCTGGTTTATAAAACCTTGTGTTTTTTACTTTGAGAATCACACACACACACCCTTACCTGGGAGTAGTCTTCAGATGTACAGTATTTCTTTGGAAGGGCTGATCCTGTGGTTCAATGTGGGGAATAGCTTCTCCCACAACCACTACTTAAGCTCAATGACTCCACACCTCCCTTGCTTAGGGAGTCGTTTTATCCTGAGCACCATGCGTGGCTTGTGTAGCTGTGTTGCCTTCTGCTTGCTGCTCTGGTTCGTGCTTCCCTACCTGTTCTCCTGTTGTGATCATTGTGACACTTCACCCCTTGCTTATGTATGATATTTGTAATATAAAAATATAGTATGTGATTGTCTCACATAAGTCAGCCTGTGCTTCCATGGGTGCCCCCAACACACACACACACACACACACACACACACACACACAGGTTGCAGTGAAGTTACAGGATATGTAAACTGACCAGAGGATGTGTGAAACTGACTAGTGAAGGGAAAACCTAAAGTTTCCTGTTCTGTTCTTAATTAGGACTCTGGCCATCTGCCAGAGGATAAGCCTCATAAACTTTTATGATTTCCTAGAGGAACCTATTGATAACAACATTGTGTTAAAACCTGTAAAACCTTTGATCTGCATTGGGAACAGGAACCACAACCAGTTCAAAGAGATGTTTGATTAAAGACTGTCATATGTAGGAAATTACTTTTTGCTGATGTTCACATTTATTAAACTACCTCCTGGTAGAAATTATGTGAATGAACACTAAGGAAGGGTCTAACTGATCTCACAGAAGGGGAGGTGAGATGCCCCCTGAAAATGATCCAGTATCTGGGAAAAAAAGTTCATATCATCTTTGGACTCTGAGGAACTTCTGCACTCTGAAAGCACTTTGGTAGACAGGAAGGATCTTAAGTTTGTGGTAGGAGTCTTTGTTCTGTAACTTCTCATTTTTTTATGTGATTGTGAGCTCGTGCTATTTGTTCTGTATTTTATTGTACTTATTTTACGATTTTTAGCAAATAACTGTTTTTTTTTAAATACTGCCTGTGTCCTCCCAGTTTCTTTTTTGCATGTAAAGTGCCTGTATTTTAAGTGTGACAACTGTTTAAAAAGGCTTGTTGGTGTTACTGAGCTTGGAAATGGTAAGGATGTACCTAAGGTCTCTTATAGAATTTTAAGGGTTCATTTTGGAGACCCTAGGTGCCTCTGGGCGAAGGATTGTACCGCCATCCCCGAAGAGGGTACATATCTGAGCCTGTATATTGGGTATGCTAGCATAAGGTTCACAGTTTGAATCCCCCCTAGAACTTGAGGCTAAAAGGTGATTCGGACCCAAAGCAGACAGGAGGGTTACACTGTCTGTTACCTCTTCACACTATTGCACTCTGAGGTTGGCACTGTGACAGCAGAGGGCCTGACCTGCGGAATGCATTTGTTACACTCATCTTTTACTGTCTTTTGTGCTTTTTTCTCATTCCCTGTGCTTCCTCCTGCCTTCTGTCCCATTTTTGTCCTGGCTTCCGTGGCTTCTATAGCCACCTCCCGGTTTCATTCTAGCTCCTTCCTGGGTCTCCTGGGGTCATCCCCCCCTTTCGTTCTCCTTTTGGATGCTTTTGTTTTTCTGCCTGCCGCACATGCCACACACTGAGTTTCCCGCTCCACATCTATCCCTACTTTGGCACCTCTGACTATTTCCCTCAGTGTGTCTCCACACCTGCAGAGCACTACAAACATCCCTGCATGGTCTGTCCTCTTCCTCTTCCATTTGAGCCCCTTTCTCCTGCCCTCCCTGTATGCATCCATTCTTTTCCCCACTATGACCATATGCTTCTCCGTTTTACCCAAATCCACCTATTCATAAGCCATCTATTCTGACTTGCTACTCCTCAATATGGATGAATGGACTCCAGCTACGCTTCTTGGTGTCTCCCCACAGTAAGTGTTCACCAGTCATATTGTAGTCCTTAATGGATGCTGTTCCCGACTCAGACATCTCCTGCCATGGATTTACTGGGGCCGCTACTACACTGCTCCCGCTGAGTCATGCATTCACTCTCCTGCAGGCATATCGTATCAGCTTGATGTGCCATTCATACCCCTCAGGTATGCTTTCATTCCTCATGTTTCCTGTCATGCTTGCAGCAGCCGAGTTTATCCCAGTCATCACGGGGGTAATATGGGGAGGCGGATGTCATCCACCCTCTGACAGTTTGTTGGATTACTGCCAGTCTCACACTATCCTAAGTCTATACTTATGTTTCTAACTTAGCCCCTATCCTGGACGCTCTTACTGCCCATCACCATTGGGACATCGGTGCTACTCCCTCAATACAAAAGGAAGGCTGTATCCCAGTGATTCAGCTCCATTGCCTTCCCCTTCTACTGCCTCTTGCATTAAACCTCCTTATACCTATACTGCCATCCCTGTGTCCCTGACCCTTCTACAAGTCTCCTTCTTCAACATGCTCCCTAAGGCTCATTTCTTACATCACATTGCTATTGTGTGTTACCATACCTCCCTTACTACCCATATTACTGTCAGCTGCTGCCCCATCACCTATCCCTGTTTACATGTTCTAACTCTACCCTCTTTCTACAGCAGCGTTTGTGCTTAGCCAGCTCATATCAGCAGTATTCCAGACTCCGTCCCTAAGTCACGCCTTTTGAGGTGCTGAACGAAGGTAGGCTTCCCTTGTCTACCGGGGATGGGATTCCGTTACAATTCTCATACAGCCTGACAACTCTGCCTTCTACCTACACATGGCTTGCAATACTAAGGCGGGAGTCTGTCTTCATACTTCATCCACTTAATCCTTTGGACAACACCAGCTTAAGACAGGAAACTAGAAGTCCTTATATCATTATTCCCATTATTTTGCCAACAGGTCTCCTTGTTGCTGTACTTTGCAGCTTCCACCAGTGAAGCAACCTCTCTTATCTGGACTAATCACCCGTTCAGTATGGAGTCATCCCAACCAACTGATTCGTCCTCTGCTCCACCAGACAATATAGATGGGACTTCTTCAACTCTGGCTCCAGCGGCTTCAAAACACCAAAAACACAAGTCAAAAATTAACTTTTCCAGACTTCCGGTTGAGCTGTCTTGAAGATGGCTGCTTAAACATCGAGCTCCGTGCCCACCTCTCCCCAAAACGCTCCTTGAGTACAGTAAGCTATACCGGAAAGCAATTAAAAACATTGATGCCTCGGGGACTTTACATCAGAATACCAACCAAGTACTTTTGGACCTCCTGCTTTATATATTCCGGACTTAATATGCAGTCACAATGTCGATGGTGGAGGCCTCGGACTCAGAGCAGTTGCAGGCCCCACAAGAACAACCAGACCAAAACACTACCTTGACTTCAGCAAAGCTACCTTGACCTCAGCAAAGCTTTCGACACTGTTCCACATAGAAGATTGATAAATAAGATGGGTAGGCTCAGGGTGGGTCAGAAGTTGGTCAACTGGGTGGCAAACTGGTTGATGGGCAGAAAACAGAGAGTGGTGGTAAATGATATACAGTCAGAAGAGATGCAAGTCACAAGTGGGGTACCTCAGGGATCAGTCCTGGGGCCAGTCCTCTTCAATATCTTCATTAGTGACATTGCAGATGGACTAGAGGGTAAGACTTGTCTGTTTGCAGATGACACCAAGATCTGCAACAGAGTAGATGATATAGATGGGGTGGGCAGAATGAGAAGAGAGCTGGATAAACTAGCAAAATGGTCAGAAGAATGGCAACTGGGATTTAATGCAAAGAAGTGCAAGATCATGCACATAGGGAAGAGAAACCCTGAAGCCACCTATAGGCTGGGAGGGGAGTTGCTGGCAGTCACAAAGGAAGAAAGAGACTTGGGCATCATCATCACCGATTACCTGAAATCATCCAAGCAGACCTCTAAAGCAGTAGGTAAGGCTAGGGGGATGTTAGGGTGTATTAGTAGGGGTATCACAAGTCATAAGAGGGAGGTAATAATCCCTCTTTACAAGACACTGGTTAGGCCCCATCTGGAGTACTGCATGCAGTACTGGAGGCCACACCTTCACAAGGACATTAACCAAATTGAGGCAGTCCAGAGAAGGGCAACCAAAATGGTGCAGGGACTGCATCAGAAGACATATGAGGACAGATTAACGGAGCTCAATATGTATACCTTGACCAAAGGAGGGAGAGGTGATATGATCAAAATATTCAAACACCTTAAGGGCATTAACAAGGTGAAAAGAGTTTAACATGTTTAAATATAAGAAAAATAGCAGGACAAGAGGATACAGCATGAGATTAGAGGAGGCTGATTAAGGAGGAATGTGAGGAAATTCTTTTTCACAGAAAGGTGGTGGATGTATGGAGCAGTCTACCTCAGGAAGTGGTGGCTATGAATACAGTGCAGGGCTTCAAACAGGCATGGGACAGGCATAAGGGAGAAATACAGATGAGTATGACTAGATAGACCACTGACAGAGCAAAGGCCGATGGCACATTTATGAGGTAGAAAAAGAAATGGACAGACTGGATGGGCCTTGCAGTCCTTATCTGCCATCAACTTCTATGTTTCTATGTACTCCAGGTAGACAGAAACCAACTAAGAGCAAGCACATTAACTGAACGTGATCTATAAAGAGCTTCTGTCTTTCACAGCTGAGATTAAAGATCTATATGGGGAATTAAGAAAGGGCGTAGTAAATCTTGAGCAAAGAATAGATGCATCGGAGCATCAAATCATGGTAGTGGAGAACCGGGTCAACGATATGGAACTATAAATACAAAATCTACAAGACCAATATGCGCAATTACAAGCAAGACAAGAGGATTCTGAGAACAGAGCATGATGTAAATATATTAGGCTATATTGTATCCCTGAAGGCTCTGAGGGGCAGGACATCACTGACTTTACCATTACTTTATTAAAAACGGCATTAGAATGACCCTCCAACTTTCAAATTGAGATGGAAAGAGTTCACAGAGCATTGGGCCCTCGCCCCACAGATCCAAATGCCAGACCTCAGTCCATTATTGCGAAGTTCCTAAGTTATGCAGTTAAGGAGAAGGTGCTAACAACCGCATAGCATAGGGGAAAAGTTTTCTACGGACAGACCCGTATATATCTGGACAATAAAGATGCCCCACAAACAACAAGCATATTCAGATTTTTTACCAGCACTGAAGGAAGCATCTATTAAATTTACCATGCCATATCCAGCACGACTTGTGGTGCAGCTCCCATTGGGTCAGCAAAAATTCCACATGGCTGAGGAGGCCAGGGAGGCACTTCAAAAGCACGGACTACAATTTAAGACGAGGCCAGAACACAAACAACAACCACAGGATCCGCCTAGATGGCAGACCGCGATGAACGCATGGAATCTGCGAAGGGGATCTTCCCAGAAAGTATTGTCTATCTCTGATAGACTGGCTGAATTTCATCAATCGGCCCGTGGATGAACCTGAAGGGCAGGAACACTGATTTTGGCACTACTACATGTTAGGCCTGTTGCAACCGAGACCTCGGCCTCTGGTGTACCAGAGACCTGAACTCCACATATCATTTGGGGACATGTTTACCGAAACGCTACACGGTCCTTCGAACTAAGGGATTTCCTATGACTGTCAAGGTCAATCTGAAGACATGGATATGAGCACTGCATAAAAATGTATATAATTACCTATATATTATTTACAAATGTTTGATAATCTGGACATTTAACAGTGACATTTACACAATATATATCAAATGATAGAAGCTCTAGTTTTTTAGATTATAAACTCTGCCTGGAGTTAATGTTTTAGGGCAGCTGAATAATTTTTCTTAACGAGGGATACTATTAGTAAAATCAAGATATAATGGTTCTACTTAAAAAAACATATCATTTTGGGGAGAAGGTGGGCACTTATACATTGGAGAGGGATAGCTCAAATTGCATTATGTTGCAGGGCTGATGATTTTTTTTTATATGTATACCTTTGTATGCTCTATTTTTGACCCGCCTTTAATTTGTTATTTTGGGGGACAACATACTCCCAGGGGGCCCAAGAGATCACTATCTCCAGATTTCCTCCAGTGCACCTCTCCCTTTTGATGGTGACACATGCAGGGAGAACAAATGAGATATCCCCTACATTGGAAGTTCAATACAAGTATACATGTAACAAATTTATTTGGATCAGTTTGATACAGATCCTAAATATTATCCAGGGGTGGCCACAACAACATCTCAAGCCCAATAATATATTGTTAGCTCAGTTGGCTCAGTTGTATAGATTGAAATGTTGTTATTATGTTATCAGCTGTGGTGTTTGCACCGTTTATATAATTTTCAGCAGGATACAACTAGATTGTAATGATCTATATGACAGTGAAACCATAAAGATGGTAATAGAAGTTTTGTACAAGTTAAAGTCAGCTGGAAGAAACTTTCAGGAGACAGTGGGAATACAAAAAAATGGTGGCAGCCAAGGCTGGCAGGCTGGGATGTATCCTGCAACTCAGGGAAACATTGCAGTACTTGGATTTTTTGCAATACAGCTCATTTTTTTATATCAAGGATGGCAATTAGCACTGTAAAAAATTGTTTACTTAATATAAATGGAATTAATAATCCGATAAAGAGATCCAGATTATTTCAATATTTTAAAAAACAAACCAGTGTTATAATTTATCTACAAGAGACACACCTTTCTGACAAGGAACATCAGAAATTGGTCTGGGGGGGTTGCTACAGAGTCTTTGCTTTGTCATATCCTAAGGACAAGAGGAGGGAGGTTACAATTCTGATCCCATCCACTACCCAGTTTCACCTGGAGTCTCAGTGTATAGACCCTCAGGGCTGTTTTGTGATCCTCAAAGGCCTACTGTATGGAAAACAAGTAACCTTGGTGAATGTGTATTTTCCACCACAACATGCTCCAGGGAGGCTTCAACTTTTTTTAATAGGTTGCTCAACCTTACACTGATGCCCCAACTTGATTCCTCAGCACCTTCCCAATACCGCCTCTCCCCATCACAGAAACAATTTCGGACCCAGCAGAACACTCTTGATATAATTGATATTTGGAGACATTTTTTCCCCACTACCAGAGCATTCATTTTTTATTCTTCTAGATATAATACATATTCTAGGCTGGATTATTTTTTTATATCCAAAGAACATGTAGACTGGCTACAAGATTTAACAATTGGCCCCAGATTTTTATCAGATCACTCTCCTTTACTTTTGAAGTTAGAGTTCAAGATTCGGAAAAAGACCACTGGGTGGTGTCTGAATACCTCATTACTTAAAGATGAGACCTTTAAAACGCGTTTTAAGGAAAATATCACACAGATACCAGTGGTACCCCCACCCCCCAGCCTAACCAGCAGGCATATGAGGATTTCTTTAAATCTATTTCCCTTCCTAAAATTACACAGGATATGGTGGAGAGAATAAAAGCCCCGATTAGAGCAGAAGAAATAAAGAGAGTAGTCTCATATAGTAAAACCTTGAAAACACCAGGACCAGAGGACCTACCTTCTGAATGGTACAAAACATTTTTTAAACAAGTAGCTCCAGCCTTATTGACAGCGTTTCAGAAGATTCGGGAGAGAGGGCCTCCCCCTCCTCTTGGGCGTACACTAATATTTCCCCCATTCTTAAACCCAATAAACCAGCAGATCAACCCACTTATCGGCCCATATCCATTCTCAATATGGATTACAAGTTGTTTATGTCCTTTTTAGCTTTTAGAATAGATGAAATGTTGCCATCCTCATATATCTTGATCAGTCAGGATTTATTCATTCTCGTCAAACTACAGATAATATACGTAGGACAATACACTTATTAGATCATATAAATCAGAGGAAGATACCAGCAGTATTTATCAGCCTTGATGCCAACAAAGCCTTCGACCGAGATAGGTGGTCCTTTTTATGGCAGACGTTGTGCATATTTGGATTCTCAGTGGAGTTTATAGCTTTACTACAGCATATATACTCTTCCCCTAAGGCATATCTTAAAATAAATGGCCAACTATCCACCTTAATATCTCTTAACCGGGGTACAAGACAGGGTTGCCCTTTATCACCCCTGCTCTTTGCTCTCTACATAGAGTCTTTAGCTGAATTCATCCGACAACATCCATTGATCCAAGGGATATCACTTGGTGGAAGAAGTTTTACCATTTCCTTATATGCTGACTATATACTTTTGACATTATTGGACCCAGAGACTTCTATCCCAGCAACACTGGAGGTTATTAATGTTTTCTCTGCTATATCCAGCTAACAAATAAATAAACAGAAAATTGGGATACTACCCTTAAATTCTGTCCCTACCCAAGAATTGAAACAACTTCTCCCTGCCAGTTGGAGAAATAGTAAGATAAAGTATCTGGGGGTGAATATCCCTAATAAATTAGAATACCTGGATCGCTTTAATTTAGAACCATTGTCCCTTGAAATTGAATCCTTATTGGGAACATGGTCTCATTTATTTTTGTCCTTTTATTCTAGAATACATGCTATCCGCATGACAGTTTTTCCCTAAGATACTATGTTTTTTCCAGACTCTATCTTTAACTCCTCCCCAGTTTTATTTTATGTCTTGGAACAGAATGTTGTCCAGATTTGTAAGGGCTGGAAAACAACCTAGGATTTGCTGGTCATTACTACAACTAGCAACTGAGAAAGGAGGCCTTAGTCTCCCAAATTTGAGGGATTATCATAGGGCAGTAACTTGCAAAACAGTTATGACCTGGCTTAGTGGACAGCTGAACTGAATCTGGAAACATATTGAATTTGTGTTACATTACTTATTTAATATCCTTCCTATAGTGTTTGTCCCTCTTGCTTCTCTCTCACAGCTTAGGAATTTTACCTTTGGAACTCATAATGCCTTAAAAACCTGATATGAGATAAGGGCCCTCCCACAGTTAGAGGAAACCTTTTATTATTTTCGGTTACTAGTTAGTGAGAGAGATTTTATTCCCACACAGATGGATTATGCTTTTAATGAATGGCATCTTAGGGGGTTGTCAATGACATACCAATTTCTGGATATGCACGGAGTGCTACCCTTTGCCTCTTTACAAACAACTTTTCATCTCCCCAACTGTCATCATTACAGATATTTACAGATGAGAACATTTTTGGGTCAGAAAAAAACACCCCAGAATGCTCTTTCAAACCCTGTAGCCCTTTTGATGGGCCTTCTGATAGAGGCCATTCAATGCCGGGATAACAAACACTGGATAGGTCTTATTTATAAGGCCTTCAGGGAACTTTGGCCAGAATCAACAAGAGATGTATTGCAGGCCTCAAATATAGTGTTACAAGCACACCTGACTAATGAGAAGTGGTTGGAGCCAATTTTACCCTCTAGGAAAGTTTCCCAAGCGCCATACTGGGTTGAATTCATATGGAAATGCAGGCTTCAATTCTTTAATACCCCTGACAAATTAGTTAAGTTTCTGCCAGCCAGCTATGGCATATGTTGGAGAGAATGTGGGGTGTCATTAGTTAATATGTCCCATATCTTCTATACATGTCCAATGATAGTCCAGTACTGGCGAGACATTGAATCCAGTTTATGACAAATAATGGGCATCAACATTACACTTTCTTCACAGCTGGTGTTACTATATGTAGATGAAGATGATTCTGTTCCTCCTAGTAAAAGTAAATTATATTTATATCTGGCTGCAGCAAAAAAAGTAATAACTCACCTTTGGCGTACCAGTACTATCCCTACATTGGACTTGTGGCATAAGGTGATGTCTGAAATTTATTATTTAGAACGGGTGATTGCCAAGAGAGCTGGTAGAACTAAACATTTTGAAATTGCTTGGAGGCCTTGGGTGTTTTATATCTCCCCTATAGATGTATCCTTTGTTCCCTGAGTACTATAGAAGGATGGATAATTAACCTGAAAGCACATTCTGATTTATTAAATGTATTTATTGCACTCTCACAATTTGTTATTCCCAAGCTGCTATATTTATGTAAAAGTATCGATGAATGCCTTTATCATTTGTCATTGTGCATATTGTATCCTTGCTGATATGCTGAAAAATAACAAAAATAAAGAATATTAAAAAAAAAACGAACTTTTCCATTGCGGACTGGACAGTACCTCAGCATTCCCTACACATCGTCAGCCAGAAAGCAAGAATTATTCGATCTTTTCATCGCCTCTCAAGCTGGATCTTCTCATCCCCGAGTTCCTGACCCCGATTGCCAGTCCATTCCCAGTGCCTCTCTAACTGAGATCCATGACTTCATGGCCCAGATTTCCACCTGTTTCCCAGTTGGATTCTCACATGTCTACTCTCGAAGCTCAGCTCCCTCCTACCACTAATCAACCAGCACTGGTGGATCAACCATCACTTCCAGTCTCGACTCCAGTACCAGCTGCCCCTGCTTCCACTGTGCCTGCTCCTCCACTTCCTACAGGTACGTCCTCATCTCCTTCATTTTCCATCATCACACCCACTCACCTCATTCCTGCTAATTTCTGTGGTGACATCTTAGATGGAAAGGACGTCAACCTCGCTTCACTTATAATCACTTCGCAAGACATAGTAGAAAATCATATAGTATCCTGTGGTGACGTCTCTGTAGTACTAAAGTCTAAGGACACCCACCTTCTTCGCAAGCTAACTCTGTCAGTATTCATATTGGTCTTCAGCATATATCAGGATATTCTATGTCCATCTTTTCTGGCTCGCCGTGAAGAACTTAACACATATCTGTGTCTTATGACCAATCGTAGTGTTCGCTACGGTGGAACCTACTTTTATGAATATCACAAATCCTTCTCTGCCAAGGCAGCTGCATGCCTTAGCCAATTTGCTCTCAAACTCAACTGGGTAGTTCTGGACACTGAGCTATTTTGCCAGTCAGCAAGCTTACTCCTGCTGTCTGTGTGGGTCATTCAACTACTTTGCCCCCTTCTGCTCACTGTCAGCTGCCTCATCTACTTCTTCATCCACCACTCAGGCTCACTTGGACAGACAGTCTACCTCCTCTGGTAATCCAATACTCAGGCTCATCCGTACCATCTCCAATCCATCAGCTGGAGTTGCTCTCCATGGCCGTCCTGTTAAATAATTCAGAGGCAAAGCATCTGTAATAATTTCAATGAGTCAGGATGTCCAGTGCACGGCTGTACCTTGCTACACGTATACACATTTTGCAGAGAGGCTCATGCTTGGTACATTTGCCCCAAAGCTCCGAAGCACCCATTATGACTACAGAATCATCCACTCATAGCCATTAACATCCCTGCTCTGGCCTGTCTCTTGGAACACCATCCCTTCCCAGTTATTGCTCTCCATTTAGTTAACGGATTCACTCATGGATTCCATACAGGCATCTCTGTGCTTCCTACAGATTCCTTTATCTGCCCTAGCCTGCAGTCCACTATCAAGGAACCTGCTATAGCATCTCAATTATTACAAACAGAACTGGACAAAGGATTCATAATCGGACCCTTTCAAGTTCCTCCTTTCCCTTCATTCGGGATCAACCCTATAGGCATTGAATTCTCCGGCAAGAAACGTCTGATCATTGACCTCTCTGCTCCTCGCAATAATGTGATTTCTAGCATTAACTCACTAATACCTTCAGAACATTACTCCCTCTCTTACGTACGCATAGACAATGCCATCTCAGTCATAAAACGCTTCAGCCCTGGTGCATGGCTCACTAAAACAGACATTACTGATGCCTTCAAACTGCTACCAATCCACCCTTCTTTATGGCATTTGTATGGCATGCAATGGCAGGATAAATGCTACTTCACCACCCATTTGACCTTTGGCTGCAAAAGCAGTCCTAAGCTATTTGACATCTTTTCCAAGATTCTCTGCTGGGCTATATTAAATGTCTGTCACTGTCCCTCAGTCATCCATCTCCTAGACAACTTTCTCCTTATCAGTCCACCATATTCGATTCCAGTTATCAGTGACACAGCTTTAGTGGATCTCTTCAGTGATCTTGCAATCCCCCTCTCCAAGGAAAAGACCATTGGTCCAGTAGCCTCCATTGAATTCCTAGGCATTATTCTGGAGTCTTCCATCATGGAAGTATGGTTGCCATTGGAAAAACTATATTGCATATGAGACTTGGTGAACTTCTTCTCATCTAGCTCTAGCTGTACTCAACGTGAATTCTTGACTCTCTTAGGATACCTCAACTTCGCTATGTGAATTGTACCTCAAGGCCAGTCATTCATTTCCTTCCTTCTCACATTGGCGTATTCCGTAGTTGGTTTTCATCATCGCATAACCATCACAGCTGTAGCAAGATCCAACCTTGCCATGTTGGCTCGTTTCCTCTCTGGGTGGTCAGGATGCTCAATGTTCTACCATGATCCTTCTCCAGATTTTCTGCCCAGGATTTACATGGATGTGTCACCGTGTTATGGCTATGCAGCCATATTTGTTTCTGCCTAGATCACTGCTCCATGGCCCAGAGAAGCCTCCTCTTTCCCAGACTTCTCCAGCTCTTCGCCCCATTTACAATTTTCCCCATAGTTGTAACTGCCTCAGTCTAGGGATCTCAGTGGTCTTTCCAAACAATTTCAGTCTTCACAGATAATTTACCCACAGTGGGCATCATTACCAAAGCAGGTCTTCTTCCTCAGTCATCGTGATGTTTCTACGTAGACTGACTTGGCTGTCCCTTATTCATCACTTCATCATATAGTGTTTTCATATTCTGGGACATAAAAATGAAGCAGCTGATGCATTATCCCATTTTCAATTTCAGAAATTCAGACACCTCTGCTCTTCAGCGGATCCCATCATGGTCTCACCTCCACCATTCACAGACCTCATAATGACATAGCTTACTATCGTGCTCAAGCTTCTCAGCTCATCTGGACCTCCCTAGCTCCTGCTACAAGATCATCCTACCTTACGGCTTGGAAACTTTATACTACCATTGGCAGCCTTCCTCCATCTCCTCCATATAGCATAAACATTGATTCAATCTTCGCCTTCCTCACATTTTGTCACCAATCCCTCCAGCTCTCCTAAGGAACCATAAAACAATATCTTTCTGGCGTCCAGTTCTTCCTGTCCCAATCTGCACCATCCTCCCTGTCACTCTTCAGCAATCCCTCCATCAAACTCCTCATGTTAGGACTTCAAAGGACTTTGGGGCCAAAAGTTCCCCATCATATGCCTATTGACGGACCCCTCTTCAGAAACCTGCTTGCCCTTCTCAAGTCAAATCCATTTAATCCTTTCAGCACGCTCATGAATTTCTCAGTCATATGTCTCGCCTTCTTTGGTTTTCTCAGACCTGGAAAATTTATTGTATCATCAACTGCTACTCCTATATTCCTCAAAGTATCTCAGCTAAAAAAAATAAAAGACCACTACCAACTACTCTTACCAACATCAGAAACAGACAGACTTCACCAAGGAGTTGTTATTCAGTATTTTTCCTCATTGTTTATTTGGAATCTCTTAAAAGCTTCCATCTCCAATCTCCATCTTCCTCTCCTTTGCTGCTCTCCAACAGTTCTTAGCCCATGATGACCAAATGGTTAATGGATCATAGAAACATAGACTTTGTCGGCAGATAAGGACCGCTTGGCCCACCTAGTCTACCCATTTCCCTACCTACAGGATAAGCTGCAGATCCTAGTTAACCAACGGCCTATTTCTTCCTACCCCCCAAAAAAATTGCCTTATGTCTGTCCCATGCATTCTTGAATTCTCCCACAGTTTTAGACTCCACAACCTCCTCAGGAAGGCTGTTCCATGCATCCACCACCCTCTCTGTGAAAAAATGCTTCCTCCACACTGCCCTAGTCAGCCCCCATTTTCAAATTGTGTCCCCTTGTTCTTTTGATCTCTTTTTCTGAAAGATGCTATCCTCTTGGACTCGTTGATTCTACTGAGGTACTTAAAGTTTCTATCATGTCCCCCTCTCCCTCCTTTCCTCAAGGGTATACATATTAAGCTCCTTTAGTCTCTCCTGTATGACTTCTCTTGCAGACCCTGCACCATTTTAGTTGCCCTCCTCTGGACTGCCTCCATCCTGTCTATGTCCTTGCGGAGATGGGGTCTCCAGAACTGGACGCAGTACTCCAGATGGGGTCTCACCAACTGTCTGTACAGAGGGATAACAACTTCCTGTTTTCTGCTGATGATGCCTCTCCCTATACATCCCAGTATCCCCCAGCCCTCTCTACTGCCTTCTCACATTGCTTGCTAACCTTAAGGTCATCTGATATGATTACCCCAGGTCCCTTTCCATTTTTGTTGTTGTTACTACCCCCCCATTGTGTAATCTTCCCCTGGGTTTTTGCTTCCCAGGTACATTATTTTGCACTTCTTTGTGTTGATTCCAAGCTCCCATACTTCTGACCATTCCTCCAACCTTGCCAAGTCCCTTCTCATCCTTTCCACACTTCCTTGTGTGTCAACCTTGTTGCAGATCTTTGCGTCATCTGCAAAGAGACATACTTTTCCTTCCAGTCCTTCTGCAATGTCACTTACAAAGACATTAAAAAGGACTGGACCCAGTACTGAACCCTACGGTACCACACTAGTAACCCCTCTTTCTTCAGAGTGGACTCCATTTACAATTACCTTCTGTGTCCTGTTGTCCAGCCAATGTTTTACCCAGGCTATCACCCTGGGACCCACTCCCAAGCTGGTTAATTTGGCTATTAATCTTTTGTATGGGACTGTGTCAAATGCCTTGCTAAAGTCCACAGCCCCTCCCTGGTCTACTACTTTGGTCACCCAGTCAAAGAAATCAATTAGATTTGTCTGACATGACCTTCCCGCTGTGAACCCATGCTGCCTTGGGTCTTGTGCCCCTCTGGCCTTTAGGTACTCAACAATTCTTTCCTTCAGAAGTGATTTCATCACTTTCCCTACCACAGAGGTCAAACTGACAGGTCTGTAGTTCTTGCCCTGTCTTGGTCCCACTTTTGTGAAGGGAATCACATCCGCCTTTCTCCAGTCCTCAGGTACCACACCATCCTCCCATGATTTGTTAAAAGGGTAGTCAGTGGTTTAGCTAGTTCTCCCTTAATTCTTTTAGAATTCTGGGGTGAATTCCATCAGGCTCCATTGCTTTGTCCACCTTCAGTTTTAAAGAGTTCTTTCAGAACCCTTTCTTCTGTGAAAGGACTGGGATCGACCCCTATCCATAGTGCTTCTGTTAGTTGGATTAGACACCTCCCCTCCTCCTCTTTGTGAATACTGAGCAGAAATATTCGTTCAGTATCCCTGCTTTTTCACTGTCCCTCTCTGCCCACCCACCATCCATTCTATTCAGCCTCACTATCCCTCCCTTTGTCTTTCTATGCTCCCTGATGTACCTATAAAAGGTTTTATCCCCCTTCTTAACCAAGTTGGCTATTTTTTCCTCAGTTTGGGCCTTTGCTATTCTGACTTCCCTCCCTGCTTCCTTCGGCCTCAACTGGTATAGCTCTTTGTCCTGCTTCTTCTGTGTTTCCTTATTCTTCCTGAATGCTATCTTTTTTCCCTGACCTTCCCTGCCACCTCTTTTGAGAACCATAGTGGCTTTTTCTTTTATTTTGATTTGTTTATTTGCTTCACACAAAGGCTTGTTGCCTCTGTGATGGCAGTTTTGATGTTTCCCCATTGTTGCTCCATCCCTCCTTCTAGCCTGTTTGCTAGTGCTTTTCTAAGGCACTGTCCCGTCTTGCCAAAGTCAGCCCTCCTGAAGTCCAGTACCCTCACTTTTGTATGGCTTGACTCTGTAGCTGAGTTTATCATGAACCACACTGTTTGGTGGTCACTTGTTCCCAGATGGCTACCCATTTCTAGATCTGAGATCCTCTCACTGTCCCCATTTGAGAGTACGAGGTCTAAGATTGCTCCCTCATGAGTGGGTTCCAAAACTAGCTGTCTGAAGTATGCCACCTGTAGGGCATCAAGAATGGCCCTGTTCTTGGATGTGGCTGCAGCAAATGCACTTCGGTTAACATCTGGCATAGTCAGGTCTCCCATCAACCATATCTCCCCTTTCTCTACCATCCTAAGAATGCCTTCTATCATATCCTTGTCCATTCCCTCCACCTGACATGGAGGTCTGTATACAACCCCTGTGAGGATTGTGGTGCCATTTCCAATCTCTAAGGTGACCTACAGTGCCTCCTCTCCTAACTGTTTACTCTTTTGTTCAGTTGTTTTTAATCCCTTCCCTTACATAGAGAGCTACTCCTTCCCTCTTCTCCCCTGCCTGTCTCTCCTGTTGGTTGTGTACCCTGGTATGTTAACATACCAGTCATGGTTCTCTGTGTACCATGTTTCTGTGACTGTTACGATATCCAGGCATCCCTCTTCCATCAAGGCCACCAGTTCAGGGAACTTGTTGCCCAGACTGTGGGCATTGGTACTCATTACCCTCCATTTCTTGATGGCCTTACCCCTTTTTGCCCCATCCCTGTCCTTATTGCCTTTGTCACTTTCTCCATTTACCCCTGCCCTTCTCCCTATCGACATCTCTAGCTTGGTGTTTACCTCACTTACTACAATGACTTTTTTTGGGGGGGCTAGGATTTCCCTTCTCCTTTCCAGTGCCTCCCCCCCTTGGCTAGTTTAAATGCTTGCCAATGAAGCATTTAAACCTATCACCTAGGATCCTGGTTCCCCTCCTGGACAGATGCAGACCATCACGCCAGTATAGGCCTGCATCACTCCAGGTGGACCCCCAGTCCCCAATGAAGCCAAATCCCTGAGCTCTGCACCAGGTTTTCAACGACTGATTGAATCCCATGGTGTGGAACACCCTAGCCTCACCTACGCCATAGACAGGCAGGACCTCCGAGACGGTTATCGTGCATGCTACTTGTCTAAGGCCCCTCCCCAGCTCCACAAACTCTTTCTGCACTGCTCTGATCCCTTTCTTAGCCAGGTCATTTGTCCCTAGGTGGACAATGACATCCAGCTCCCTCCCCTGTGCAGCTGCTCTGGCAATCCTGAGGATTCACTCCCTGTCCCTCCAAGCCATGGTGCCAGGCAGGCACCTTACCTCCCTCTCCCTCCCCCAGTTCTACCTTCCTAACAATGGAGTCCCCCACCAGGAGTTGTTTCCTTCCCCTGTGGGGTCCTGTGCCACTCTCCTGTGGGTCTCTTTTGTGGAGGTTCCCAGCATCCTCCTTGGTTTCCGCTGTGGGTTCCTCCATAGAGGAACTACACTTTGCCAGAATGGCATATGAATTGTGGAGAGGTACAACTGGAGGGATGCACTTCTGTTCCACCATCCTCCCCCTCCCTGAACCCACTGTGGTCCAACCACTCCTCTTTCTTGGCAACCTCTGAGGCAATGGCAATGGCCCCAGTGGTCCCTGGATGGGAGAGGTGGTCCCACAAATCCTGGCCAATTCAGCCTGGAGATGAGCAACCTCTTACCTTAGTCCAGAGAGGTGTCTGCAGATGGGACAACACCACATCCTCCAGAACATCTCCTGGAAGACTGCTGCTCCACAGCCACTGCACTGCACCACTCCCATCATGTCTTATTTCTGGACTCTTCACTGTTGTTTGGAATCCTTACTCTTTCCTTTGTTTATTTTTTGTCTCCCTACTTACTTACTTACTTACTTACAGCCTCTGTGCCCTTTAAGCTCCTGCTCTTCCTGTTCTGAGACAAGAAGATCCTATATTTCTCAGTAGTCCCCTTACTTGCCCAGAGGCAGACCTCCAGCAGCTGGGGGGGACGGAGAGCTACTCTTGTCCTTCTAGGATGGTGAGTCTTTGGTGGCTCTGTGATCACTCACTTCCTGCCCCAAACAGGAAGTTCCTATTGTCAGTCAAATCCTGTGCCTATAAAAGTAGAACTGGCTTTGGGTGGGGGGAGTGGAGGGGAGGGAAGGAGGGTAATATTGTCCCAGTAGAGAAGTCCAGTCACAACAGCAGCTCCTTGTCCTGGTGTTCTCTGCCAATTCTCTGGCAAAAGCTATCTAGGGCAGTGTTTAAATCTGGCTTTAAATCTGGCTTCCTTCTAGCTAAGCCACTCCCCCTACTTAACAGATTGTTCTACACTTAGTTAAATTGCACAGACAATCCCCTTTAGCCACCTGAGATTAACACCTAGATAACTGCTCAGATAACAAATCACTTCAGCCAACTCAGACAAACACACTAACTTTTTTTTTTACTCTAAATTGAAGGTCCCAGTAGTAGAGTTCTACTTCTTTAGTCTCAGTAGAGAAGTCCAGTCACAACAGCAGCTCCTTGTCCTGGTGTTTTCTGCCAATTCTCTGGCAGAAGCTATCACATTAGGATTCTACTACAGAGATTGGGACACAATCCATGCTCCTTCTCAGGCCATTCATTTTGAATTGGAGCCACGTCTTCAGCCTCCAGACACAACATTCCTCAGCATATTATCAAGAGACTGGGAAGATGGACCTCTTCGGCCTTCAGGTCCTACATACCGCATCCAGAACAGGAACTTCAATCAGCATTTAGGGTACTCTCCTCTTAGATTGCCCAGAAGGATGGGCAGACCAATAACCATGGGTCCCCAGAGGTTTCCTCCACGGGGGGGGTCCTTTCCTGAGTACTAGAGGTCATAATCTCCATGAGTTGGAGGAGGTATCTTTTTGGGCCTTCTATTCCCTACAATATCATACTACATACCTACTATTCAAGGGTGGGAATAGAGTTAAGCCACAAAAAGTTCTACAAGTTACACAAGCACTTATACCCCTCTTCTATTCCCCAAACATTGAATGGGAGGGCTGAGCCCGTGGTTCAATGTGGGGAATAGCTCCTCCCACAACCACTACTTAAACTCAACGACTCTGCACCTCCCTTGCTTAGGGAGCAAAGACTTGCCTGCTCCTGTTGGAAGCTGAGAAACTTGCTATACTGCAGAGTACAAACTAGAATGCATTTGAGGAACTGGGAACCTGGTAAAACATAATATTGTAGGGGACTAGTGAGAAAGGTAAGCTACGCTTTCTACAGAAAGTTTCATTATTTTCTTATTGGCATTAAGAATTGCAGGATTCCATTAAAGTGTAGTAATTTCATAACCAGAGGGGGTGTAATATAACTGAAGTTGCTTGATTTCTGTGCTAGACACATAGGATTTGGAAGGATATTTGTGCAATATTTTAGAAGTGTCCTGCTGGCTGAACAGTGAGTTTGTTTTTATCCCTGGACTCAGTAGAGTTGTTTGTGTAGGAGCAGTGGTCTAGTAAATTGTGGTGTTGGTTGACTTACTACAAAGGGCACTACTCACCAGGGTGGTGGAGCAGTGGTGTATTTGATTGTTTCTAACAGTCACCAGTTGTTGTGGCCTACCCACCCACCCTTCCCTCACCCTGTCCACTCCAGGTGTGGCATTTCCTTTATAGCCAAGGTTCTGACATCACTTCCTCAACAGGTCTTGGGGCAGAACTGTCATATTCTTCATTACCCAGCAGAGTGCATAAAGGGTAAGTACACACACACACAAAAAATATATTACTCATTGTATATTACAAGGAAGAGGGACATGTGGGGAGTGGTGCATTGCACTGGCTGGGGGGCAACAATTTTCTGGGAGACATTCTGGAACCTGCGTTGCTGCCCTATTTGCAGGCAACTGTCAGCTCTGAGGGAGGAGGTTGCCCACCTCCAGGCTGAACTGGCAAAGACTAAGGAGACCTCTCCCACCCAAAGAGCACCATTTCCACAACCACTGCCTCAGAGGTTGCTATATGTGAAGAGCAGATGGACCACAGTAGGTTCTGGGAGGGTGAGGGTGGTGGAACAGAGGTGTAGCCCTAGGGTTGCACCTCTACACAAATCATGTGTCAGTCTGGCAAATCAAGGTTCCTCTATGATGACACCCTCATTGGAGACCAAGAAGAATGCTGGGGACATCCACAAGGGAGACCCACAAAAGGGTGGCAAGGGACACCATGGGGAAAGAAATAGCTTCTGATAGGGGACTCAGTTGTTAGGGGTGTAGACCTGGGGAAGGGAGAGGAGAGGGAAGTAAAGTGCCTGCCTGGTTCCATGGCTTGGAGGGACAGGAAGCAAATCCTCAGGATTGCAGAAGCAGCATCACAGGAGAGGAAACTAGATATCATTGTCCACCTCGGGACAAATGACCTAGCTAGGCATGAGATCAGTGCAGTGCAGGATGAATTTGTGGAGTTGGGAGGGCCTCAGACAGGTAGCAAACACGGTAACCTTCTCAGAGGTGCTGCCAGTCTATGGCAGGGGTGAGGCTAGGGTACTGCACACCATGCAGTTTAATGAATGGTTGCAAAACTGGTGCAGAGCACAGGGCTTTGGCTTCATTGGGGACTGGGGGTCCACCTGGAAAGATGAAGGTCTATACTGGCATGATGGTCTGCATCTGTCCAGGAAGGAAACACACTCTTAGGTGACAGGTTTAAAGGCTTTGGCAAGCTTTTAAACTAGCCAAGGGGGGAGGTGCTGATCGGAAACAGGAAAGTTCAAGCCTCCCCCCACAAAACATGGCAGGTAGTAGGGTAAACACTGAGGTACAGAGCTTGACAGAGGGCAGGACAGGGGTAAATGGAAAAATGGACAAGGGCAATAAGAGCAGGGATGGGGTAATAAAGGATAAAGCCAACATTAAATGGAGGGCAATGAGTACCAATGCCCGTAGTCTGGGAAACAAGCTTCCAGATCTAGTAGCCCTGATGGAAGAGGAACACTGGGATATTGTGGCAGTCACAGAAACATGGTACATGGAGAACCATGACTGGGATGTCAACATACCAGGGTACCCAATCTACAGAAGGGACAGGGAGGGTAAAAGAGGAGGTGGAGTAGCTTTCTACATAAGGGAAGAGATCAAAGCTACAGAACTAAAAAGTAAAGGGGGAGGACAAGAGGAACTCTGGGTCACCTTGGAGACAGGGAATGGCATCACATTCCGCACAGGGGTTGTATACAGACCCCGTCTCAAGGGGAGGAAATGGACAAGAAAATGATAGAGGGCATTCTCAAAATGGCTGAAAAAGGGGAGATACTGTTGATGGGGGACCTGAATATGCCAGATGATAACTGGGTGACATGGACTGCAGCCACATCCAAGAGCAGGGTCATTCTCGATGCCCTAGAGGGGGCATGCCTTAGACAGCTAGTGGTGGAACCCACTCGGGAGGGAGCAATATTAGACCTGGTACTCTAAAATGGAGAGGGATCACAAATTTAGAAGTCAGTAGACATCTGGGAACAAGTGACCACTGCACAGTGTGCTTACAATAAACACAACCATGGAGACAAGCCATACAAAGACAAGGATACTGGACTTTAGAAGGGCTGACTTTGGCATAATGGGTGAATACCTGAGGAATGCATTAGCAAATGGCCAGAAAGGAGGGGGAAGAACAATGGAGAAAAATCAAACTGCCATCATGGAGGCAACAAGCCTTTGTGTGAAACAAATAAAGAAAACAAAGCGGAATAAAAACACTATGGTTCTCCAAAGAGGTGTCAGGAAGGTTAAGGAGAAAAAGGCTGCATTGAAAAAATATAAGGAATCACAGACGGAGCACGACAGAGAATTGTATCAATTAAAGCAGAAAGAAGTGGGGAAGGCAGTCAGAAAAGCAAAGGCCCAAACTGAGGAAAAGATAGCCAACTCAGTTAAGAAGGGGGATAAAACCTTTTATAGGTACATTAGGGAGCATAGAAAGGTTAAGGGAGGGATAGTGAAGATTAATAAAGGAGAGGAGAGGTGGGAAGAGGGAGACAGTGAAAAGGCAGAGATACTGAATGAATACTTTTGCTCAGTATTCACAAAAGAAGAAGAGGAGGAGTTACCTAAACCAAACAGTAGAAGCACTCTGGATAGTGGGGTTGACGCCAGTCCATTTACAGAAGAAAGAGTACTGAAAGAACTCCTAAAACTCAAGGTGGACAAAGCAATGGGGCCTGACGGGATTCACCCTAGAATCCTAAAAGAGCTAAGGGGAGGACCTAGTGACACCACTAACCACACTTTTTAACAAATCATGGGAAGATGGGGTGGTATCTGAGGACTGGAGGAGGGCAGATGTGATTCCCCTTCACAAAAGTGGGAGCAAGGCAGAAGCAGGAAACTACAGACCTGTTAGTTTGACCTCAGTGGTGGGGAAAATGATGGAATCACTTCTGAAAGAAAGAATTGTTGAGTACCTAGAGGCCAGCGGGGCACAGGACCCAAAGCAGCATGGATTCACAGCAGGAAGGTCATGTCAGATGAATCTAATCAATTTCTTTGACTGGGTGACCAAAGTAATTGACCAGGGAGGGGCTGTGGATATGGCCTACCTAGACTTTAGCAAGGCATTTAACACAGTCCCACACAAAAGATTAATAATCAAGTTAGCCAGCCTGGGAGTGGGTCCCAGGGTGGTAGTCTGGGTAGCAAACTGGCTGCACAACAGGACACAGAAGGTAATCATGAATGGAACACATTCTGAAGAAAGGGGGGTTACTAGTGGAGTACCTCAGGGCTCAGTACTGGGTCCAGTCCTCTTTAACATCTTTATAGGTGACATTGCAGAGGGTCTGGAGGGAAAGGTATGCCTCTTTGCAGATGACACAAAGATCTGTAACAGAGTTGATACACAGGGGGGGTAGAAAGGATGAGAAGGGACTTGGCAAGGTTGGAGGAATGGTCAGACATATGGCAACTTAGATTCAATGCAAAGAAGTGCAAAGTAATGCACCTGGGAAGTAAAAATCCAGGAGAAGAGTACACAATAGCAGGGGAGGTACTAACGACAACAGTAATGGAAAGGGATCTGGGTGTAGTCATATCAGATGATGTAAAGGTGGGTAAGCAATGTGAGAAGTCAGTAAGGAGAGCCAGGGGGATACTGGGATGCATAGGAAGGGGCATCACAAGTAGAAAAAGGGAAGTGGTTATCCCTCTATACAAACAGTTGGTGAGACCCCATCTGGAGTACTGCATGCAGTTTTGGAGACCTCGTCTATGCAAGGACATAGACAGGATGGAAGCAGTCCACAGGAGGGCAACTAAAATGGTGCAGGGTCTACATCAGAAACCATATGAAGAGAGACTCAGAGAGCTTAATATGTATACCCTTGATGAAAGGAGGAATGGGGGGACATGATAGAAACTTTTAAGTACCTCAAGGGAATCAACAAAGTCCAGGAGGGTAGCATCTTTCAGAAAAGAGATGTGTAAGAACAAGAGGCACAATTTAAAGTTAGAGGGGACGGCTCAGGGTAATGTGGAAATTCTTTCATGGAGAGAGTGGTGGACGCATGGAACCGCCTTCCTGGAGAGGTTGTGGGGTCTAAAACAGTGGGGGAATTCAAACATGCATGGGACAGACATAAGGCAATTATAGTGGGGGGTTGCAGGAAGTAGGCTGTTGGTTAACTAGAATCTGCAGCTTATCCAATAGGTAGGGAAATGGGCAGACTGGGTGGGCCAAGTGGTCCTTATCTGCCGTCAAAGTCTATGTTTCTATGTTTCATTTTACTCCACCACCTTCCCCTCCTCCTCCTTCTCTGGTGCTTTTCTCACCCTTGTTCCTGGGCCTTCTATTCCCTACAACTTCCTACTACATACCTACTACTCAAGGGTGGGAACAGAGTTAAGATACAAAAAGTTCTACAAGTTACACAAGCACTTATACCCCTCATCTATTCCCCAAACATTGAACTGAATTCATGGGAGTAGTAGTGGTGCTAGTTCCCCCATTGTAGTCCCCCTTCATGGTGCTAGTCTCCCCCCACCATGGTGCTAGTCTTCTCCTCATTGCTGTGCTAGTCCCCCACTTCATGGTGCTAGACGCCCCCCATGGTGCTATTGCCCCCCATATTCTTATGCCCATTTGCCGTGGTTGAGGTATGGATTGTTTTTATCTGCCAACAGTGACTTGCAGGAGCATGATAATTTGTTCCCAATATGGAAACGGCAGCCATTTTTTACAGTTTGATCACATCCAGTGTTGGCTACCATCTCCCACAGGCAAGTTAGCACAAGTTACACAAGTCCAGTTGTAAGAACAATAAACTTGTTGTTTAAAGATGGCAGCCGATTTTACCTGCTGCTGCTGGTTACCATCTCATGGAAGTACAGTCACCTACACTGTTGAACTAAGCAATTAGCTCAGTAGCACAAGTAACTGTGGACGTGCAAAGCAGTGACTGGTGGCGAAGGTGCACGGAAGACAAAACAGCTGCCAGCTTTGTGTTGGGATAATTGTTGGGGTAGGGAGAAGGGAGCGGGTAGGGGCTATCCGGCACATGGAGGGGATGGGCCACTGGCCTATCAGGGATTTACAAAAGAAAATGTTATAAGTTTTGTTAAGGCAGCATGGTGCATGCGTATTATAATTGTGGACCATGTAATAGTTCAGAACCTATTGACTGGTTCCAAAAGATTATTGCCCAGTTTTTGTGGGAACAATGGGTAATAGTTCATAGCCCACAATGGTTATGTGAGCAGGGTTTAACCAATGAGGTGACAGATTTCATATTTAAGGTTTATATATATCTAGAGAAAGAGAGAGAGAGAGAGAGAGAGAGAGAGAGAGAGAGACTTAATGAGGGGTAAATGTAGTGTATGGGGAACTATAATTCAAAACCTGCAGCAGAAATATAATTCATAGTCTGTAGGTAATCAGCCTCTGTTTCTTTACTTTGTAGCCCAATGATGGCATCTGAATCAGGAACAAAAATAATGTTGTGGGGCCCTCTGATGGCTGAATGATGCACATTACACATAAATCTGAAGTAGCAATATTTATTAAATTTATATATTCCAACATTTTGCCTCACAGGCTTCTTCTGGGGATTCTGAAAATGATAAGATTCATCATAAGCTCACTTTTTATAATTAGTATTAGTTTCATGAATTTCATTCAAATATACAATACATTGAAGTATGAACCACGTACCCCTGAAGCTGCTTAAATTATTTCTTAATTTCCTGGTGATTTTAATATTGGTTGGTTATACCAAACTTGTTATATTGGTGCTTCTTGATCTCTCATAAGCTTTTGACACCGTGGATGATGGAGTGTTGCTTGAGCATCTGAGGGTCATCTGTGGCCTGGCTGGTCCTGTCCACAGGTGGTTTCAATCTTTCCTTGCTGGCAGGTCTCAGAAGGTGGTGTCTGGGTTGTTCTCCTCGGACTCAGTCTCCCTGTCTTGCGGTGTCCCTCAGTACTCAGTGCTCTCTCCAGTGTAGTTCACGGTGTATATGCTACCTCTAGGAGACATTGTAAGATGGTATGGGCTGAGGATTCACTGCTATGCAGATGACACCTAGCTTTATCTGTCTTTTGCACCCGACCAGGATAGTGCACTCCCAGTCTTTAACAGCTGCCTCGCAGAAATCCAGCTGGCTCAAACTGAATTCTGACAAGACCAAGGTGTTGGTTGTGGATCCAGGTCTCCGGATAGAGGGGTCGGTGGCAGGGCGTCCCTCTGGGCTCTGGCTTGGGAATAGTCTGCTGCCTTCCTCTGAACAGGTGCATGGCCTAGGGGTGTTCCTTGACAATAGGTTGACACTGCATTCACAGGTGTCTGCACCTGTCAAGTCCTCTTTTTACCACCTTAGGAACATCGCTCGGGTTGAGCACCTTGTTCCATCCAGTGACCTTCCAACACTGATCCACACCTTTGTGACCTCACACCTGGACTGCTGCAACTCCCTCTACCTAGGGCTTCCAGGGGTTGATATCCGCTACTTGTAGCTGGTGCAGAATGCTGCGGCATGGCTGTTGACGGGGGCTCCTCGTTCGAGTCACATCACACCTGTGCTGCACAAACTGCACTGGCTGCCTGGTCAGTGGTGGATCACCTTCAAGTCAGTCTTCTGACCTTTAAAGCCCTACAGGGACAGGGCCCGGGCTACCTGCAAGAGCTCGTGATTATGTATGCCCGGCCCGCCCACTCAGCTCAGCTGGCAAGGGGTTGTTAGAGATTCCCAGGGAACGGTTGAAAACCTCTGGTTCTCGTGCTTTTATGTTTGCAGCTCCAACCGTGTGGAATTCTCTACCTCATCAGATTCAAGAGTGCCAGACCATGGAGAGCTTTAAAACAGCTCTAAAGACCTTCCTGTTCTGCCAGGCATTTGGTGATCACTTATGATGTATGCTCCCGCTTGAATTTTTATATTCCTGTATTACTTGACTTCAACTGTATCTGATGTTTAAGTTCTGTGGTTTTTAATTGTTTAATGGATTGTATAACGCTTTCATTTTTGATATTGTGCTTTATAAATAAATATTAGTATTATTATTATTATTAACTACCAACTGTGCCAGCTTTGGATCTTATTTATAAGAGCCCCAGGTGGGGATAACTTGATTTTAGCCCACCTCACTAGCGGTATTGGGTGCCACTGGATTCATAAGTATGTTACTATAGTTCTGGCTGTATTAATAAGGATAATAATAAATACTTGGCTTAAAGTTTGATATTTATACTGGTAGTACTGAAATATAAAATACAAACTGCTCAAAATTTGCTCAATATTTGTTAGTTTCAATTCATTATTATACGGATTCCTAAAGTTTATTTACTTGTATATTAAATCAGCTTTTCTCTTCCAGTGATTAAGAGTTTGCTGTTATTGTTAATAAAAAGGAAAACAATTAAGAAGGAAAAAGGAAAATAAAATAACAAAATGAAAAATAAAATTAAAAAAAGTAAAAAAGGAAAAAGCAAAATAAGAAGAGAAAAACAAGATAAAAACGAAAAAAAGAAAAAAAAATAACAAAAGCTCCCCTTACTGCAGCCAGAACTAGAAGTGATATACTTATGAATCTGGTGGCAGCCGATATCATTAGCAAGGTGCGTTAAAAGTGAGTTTGGCTCTTATAAATAAAGTACATAGTTGGCACAGTTAGTAGTTTGTGACAACCAACCAAATTAAGTTTTTTTTTTTATATATAGCTTTTTACCATCAGGGCTCTGGGCAGGCAAGATGCTGTCCTTCCATGGGAGATCTCAATCCACCCTGTTCTTGGAGCTTCATTGAGCCTGCCCCAGTGCCCCATTTTTAGTTTTTCTCTGCCCCGTTATACCAGGACCCCAGAACACGGTTGTGCATGTGTGAGGAGGTGCACATGCACCATGTGGCTCCAGTGACAGCCCATTCCTCCCACTTGGCCTAATGTCTGTCTCCCTTTATGGCTTGGCACTGCCCCCTGCCACCTAGCCTCCACCAGGTGGCAACCAAGAGCCAGGAAAGCCCATGTCCTTCCTGGGAGAATTGAATCTTGGAATTTGCAGAATCCTGAGAAGAAGCTTGCGAGACAAAACATTGGGATATAGAAATTAATAAATATTGCTGTTAAGGGCTTAGGTGTGAGGCACATCATTCACCAAGCAGAGGGCCCTCCAACATTATTTTTGTTTCATATGCTTTGTCAGAGGAAGTTGTGTCCTGTATTACCATAACTTCTTTCAAGCACAGTTTGGATCAACATATGGGAGTTGTAAAATGTAGGCATTACCACTAGCTAGTGATGAGTCATTATAGGTCATCTGACCTCTAGACTCATAATCTACCTATGAACCTATATGAGGAAATATACTCACTGAGGGGGGCCAACAGAGGTTTGGAGGTTTTAGGTTAGTTGTCACATGTGTTACAAAGGTGGTTGTTCCATATGTTAATAAAGATGTGCAGTAAAAAGGTGTTTTGCAGTGTGTTCATTAGATATTAAGGAGTTATCAAATGTAAAAATAATGAATAATCAGTTGCAAGAGACAAAATTAACATAACATAGTAACATGGTAATCTGAAGTCAAAACAGACTCTAAATCAATCATATCCAACCCATCCCTTCCCCCACTTCAGGTACCAACACAGGGGTTCCGGAACATGGAAAAAAGTAGAGGGGGCTGCAGTAGTAACACAAGAGATCATGACTGCTTCACTTCTGAGCTTGCATGCATTAAAGGGCTCTTTGAATGCTCTTGAGCAAAATTGGGGGCTGCCGCCACCCCTTGCCCATAGATTATGGCACCTATGCCAACAAATATGCTTTGCAAACGTACTCATCTATAGGGATTTCCCTCTTACCCTATGACCCACCAGGGTACACAGTGAAGTAGAAATTCCTCCAGGCTTACCATGAGGACCTGTGCTGTCTTCATGGGTTGTTCTGTAGGTTTACAAACCTCTGGAAAAAGAAGTGCCTACTAATGTTACCCTTAATTTTACCACCAATGACCTTTGGAGTGTGTACCCTTGTCCTGCTGGATCATATATCTCCATTTGCTTGACCTTGCTGCTATGTACATTAGTACATGGCAGACTGCGCCCATGCCCTGCTCAGCCTTCTTTTCTCCAGGTTGAACACGCTAATGGAATCTCCTCACTCCTCATAGCTGTGGTCTTCCATCATGCAAACCATTTTGGGGGCCCTGCACTGTATCATATTGACTACCTCAATGTCCTTCTAATTATGCATGCTTGCCATGGCAACACAAACATCTAGGTGTGATTCTAAGACAGGCATTTGGAAAGTCAAACAACAGTTTTAAGGTAACCATTATATAGTTCCTTGTGTATTTTATATGTCGTGGTAGCAATATATGTGATTTTTCTTTTTTTCACAATGGAGCGAACGAGAGGTAATGCAGCATGAGAAGATATCTTATACAGCAAATAGGTCTTCATGCATTGCACTGCACTGCACTATATGTTACAAAAGTCGAAATTCTAAATTCGGACCACATGCAAAATGAGCTCATTCACTTACTGGCCACCACTTGTAACGCCATTACAAAGCATTTTTTTTTCACTAGAATGAGAGGAGATGCAAAAATGGATATTTTATAAAAATTTTCATTTTTAATTCCTTATGCAGCAATCCTATTTGCTCACAAGATCCCTAACGTAGACCTAAACAGTGAAAACCTGATGCTGACTCGCATGAGCATTTCAGAAGGAGAGGGACTTGTAAAAAGCTACATTTTGAAAAAAAAAGGTGCTAGCCAGCCCAGAGGCATGGTGCTAAACTAAGAAGTATTGGAGTGATGCTGAAAACTTTGGAAACCTCTGTGGCAGATGAATGCCACAATCTGTGCATTGCTGGTCACTAACATGGTTAGCACGAGTGCAAAAAATAATGTATGTGAGTGGGCATAGAGAGGGGCAGGGACAGGCATACCAGCGTAACCCAATATTCAGGGAATTTGCACTGCATAAAGGGGGTTTGTGTGGTCCCTTTGTGCAGCACAAATACTGCCAAACAAAACGCCATCTTAATCCTGGCAACCCTAGTAGCCACCAGAGTTACTGCAGCCAACAACTACGGTGGCCAGTGGGGAAGCACACATACTCCAGGTGGTCTGTGGTCCCCACCTCCCTCTGATCGTCATCCTGGTAGTGATGGAAAGTATCCCTGTTGCCTAGTGGTTGCCCCCTCTGACAGCCATCCTGACATGAAAGAAAGAAATCTCTGGTGCCCAGTAGTCCGCCACGTCCTCCAATCGCCAGTCCATACTGTAACTAAAATGTCCCTGGCAGTTAGCAGTCCTCCCCTTCCGAGCACCAGCCCGTACTGTAACTAAAAAGTCCATGATGGCCTGTGGTCCTCCCCACCCACTGGCTGCCATTCCTGTAAGCCACCTACATTGCTCTGGTGGTCTGTGGTCCCTCCCACCCTCCGATCACTGGCTCGGTAATGCATCAAAATTTCCCTGGTGTCCAGTAGTTCCTCCCACTCTCACCACTGTCCCTGCACTCCCCGTCAGTATTCCTGGTGTCCAGTGAACCCTCCCACCCTCCAATTGCTGTCCCCATAAGTCCTGTCAATGTCCCTGGTGCCTAATGTGCCCCCAGTCCCCTGATCGCCAGCCCCAGTATGATAAAACAAAATCCCTATGCCTAGTGCCCTCCCATTCGATCCCTGGCCCCTGGTACAAACATGGAGACACCCTGGTGGCCTGTTGCCCCACTAGTCTCCAATCCCCAGCCCTGGTACAGATACAAGAGTCCTACCATTGCATCTAGTGCCTATCCATATGTGACACAGATGTAATGCATCTTCAAGAAACTACAATATTCCCTGGCATCCAGTAGTACCCTCAACCCTCCAGTCTCCATTCTTGTAGCTATAAAGTAGTCCCTGGCATCTAGTGGCCACCCCGCACTGCAGGCACCGTCAACCCACCATCCCAACCCCCTTACCGAATGTGTTGGTGCTGCAGCCAGACACAGTATCTGGCACAACCCTCCACTCATTTCCTTAGCCAGCTGCTGTATGACAAGGCTGGGAGTGCATGGCCTATGTATAGCATAGTGTGTATGTAGTGCACGCAGTGCTATACATAGGCACCTGCTCCCAGCCTTGTGATATGGCGGCCACCCAAAGAGGTGAGAGGAGGTCTGTGCCCATTGCAGTATCTGGCTGTGGCACCAGTGCTTTTGGTAAGGGGGTGGGAGTGTGGGTTGATGGTGCCTGCAGTGTGAGGGCAGCTAGACACCAGGGACTATTGCATAGCTACAATAATAAAGACTGGAGGGTGGGAGTACCACTGGGCACAAGGAAATATTGTAGTTTCTTTACGATGCATTATATCTGTGTCACATATGGACAGGCACTAGATACAATGGTAGACTCTTGTATCTGTAGTGGTGCTGGGGATCAGAGACTAGGGGGACAATAGGTCACTAGGGTGTCTCCATGTTTGTATGGGGCCAGGGATTGGAGACTGGGGGGGATCATTAGGGACAAATGTATTTTGATCATACTGGAGTTGGCTATTGGTGATGGGCGGGACTAGGCACCAGGGGCATTGACAGGGCTTACAGAGATGGTGATTGAAGGGTGGAAGGGACCACAGACCACCAGGGCAATGTCACTGACTTACAGGGATGGCAACTGGTGGGTGGGGAGGACCACGGACCACCATGGGCTTTTTTATGGGCTGTCGATCAGAGGGCAGGTGGACCCCTAGCCACCAGGGATGTTTTAGTTACAGTATGGGCTGGTAATCGGAGACAGGGAGGGGACCACTAGCCACCAGGGACATTTTAGTTACAGTATTGTCTGGAAATCAGAGGACAGGGGGGCCACTAGGCACTAAGGACATTTCTTTCTTGTAGGGGACTGGCCAAATCATGGTGGGAGCAGCGCCATGCAATCTTGTCACTGCTTCCCATGCAAATGAGACCATAATGGGCATGCAAATGGCCTCTTAGTGCCAAGCATGCCCAATGGGCTTATTTGCATGGGTGCCTCTAAATATTATGCCTAGCACTCTGGCACTATGGGGTTTTGTGGAGCTATTCCCTACACAGCAGGGATCCATGTCAGGACAGTGCTACACGACTTAGTGCTGCGTCAACATAACCCTATTTTCAGTTGGATAGCACTGGTACACTATCCAACTGAATACAGCATCCTTGGGATCCTGGGCATGAGCAATGCACAGCGCAAAACTTTGCACTCCACTTTGTCCATTTTTAAATATTGGGCACCAGAAATGAATTGGAGTAGGGATTTAGGTTGTATCTGTACTTATTTGCTGGGTTAACTGGTAAAAAGAAGTTTTACATAACTGAACTTGTATTCAGAAGACTAGCAAAGCAGAAATAAATATAGATATTTTTAAATTGCAAGTTTGAAAACAGGTTTCTTTTTAATTTAACTCAATTAAAAGAAAATTAAGTTTCAGCTCCATGACGCCAAGTGAAGGGGGATTGCTCTGGCATGCTGGCAACCTGCGTTGACACCCTGCACCTGGGACATCAGGAGCAGAGGCCAACAGGGAGAGTGAATGAGCGTCTTTTGGACACTCTCTTCCTGGCAGAAGGAGCTTGCAGTGCCACTCTCTAGCAGCTCCTGGTAGTGGCTGGTGGAGGTTCTGTTGATGGCGTGGGTGACCACTCGCTGTCAGGCACCCCCCCCCCAGGGCAGCTGTGCTTGTGTGCAACCAAATGGGGAGGAGGGTGAGCAGTGGCATGAAAAAGGAAAATGTCACACTGGTATGCTGGATGATGGCCTCTCTGTCCCCCTCTCCATGCCTAGACCCTCCTCGATGCACTTGGCAGACATGTCCCCTCTGAATGTCACAACAACACTCCTCCACTAGGCCATGCCACGGACCCCAGCAGAGACAGGCCGACCGATAGAGAGGGAAGTAAAGGAGCTCTCAGGTGTTTGCTCCACAGTGATGGCCAGGGGAGGTCAATGGCAGGGACAAGCCAACCCTTTAAGCTTCCAGAGGTCTGGATTGGACTGTGTCCCGGTAGAGTGCAGTCAAGGGATGACTTTGATGGGAGAAAGAGGTGGTGTTGTGGTAGCCCAAAGGAGAGGGATGCCAGTGGGCATAGTGGGGGAGAAAAAAGTTATTCTTAGTGTAATGTTGGCTTCTTTGTGGTATGCAAAGCATTGCGGAACTGTAAAAATGAAATTATTAAGCAACATACTTTTAGTCGCTCTCCATTTAGTAATCTAGATGTCATCATTGCTCCTTTGAATCTCTGAAATTACTAACATCCGTGACTGATACAGAATTTAGTATTAATATTAAAGACCAATTCAGCCTCTGTGAGTTGTTTCTACATTTCTTTCTGTTTCTACATTTCTTTCTGTTTGTAGCCATAACCTACATTTTACATGCTGCATGCATGTAGCGAAATGAGGCTCAGTTTTAATAACATCATTATTTATATCTGGAGCATGCAGTACCACTGTTTCTGAGAGCTGCTGGCATTCTTCCCCAGGTGTACTGAAAGTTGCACTGCTGAGTTCCCAGCACCAGCTGATGATGTCATTATTCGTAGCACTCCCAGCAGCCAGATGGGGAAAGTTAATGCAGCAGCCTGACAGACTGGAATGCGGGGAGCTGACTGTGAGTGTTTTGTGAGAGGCAAATTCTCAGTCTGCAAATGAGTGCTGCAGTGTATTGCAGCATCATAATTCCTAGGCAATAGCCCAAAATAAAAACTCTGCATTCACTAATAAAACCCTTATTATTGGGCCCTATGCACAAAGATGCGGAGTGGGTACACGCAGCGTATCCCTGGCATGTAGCCCACTCCACACCCGCCCATGTTCATTGCACCCCCTATGCAGCATGCATGACTGAACATCCACGCCCCTCCGCACCGGATCCCTGGCAGCATGCAGACCTACGTGCGGGGGGTAGACCGGGGAGGCACAGGGTGCATTCTGGAACTCCGTGGGATGCATGAACATGCAGAGTGCTAGGTGCAGGTGTCGGCACCTCCACCAGGTCGGGGCAGCAGTAAAGGCAAGGGGCCTGCTATGCAGCCCCCCAGGAGCAGCATGTGGCTGTGAGGTGGGGTCCATTGCACCCCCACCGAGGAGGCCCCAGCATGTGGGGTACACTGAGGGACCTGCACGTGGTATCCGGGCACCCGCTCGCCACACTGCATGTGGTACTCTACACGCCGGCTCCTTGCCTGGTGCACACAGGTGCAGGTGATCCACTGAGGGGTCTGGGTCAGGCAACTGATTGGCCGCCTGCCCAGATCCACGGCTCCGTACCTACCCACCCCCACAGGCCTGCGTGCCTGGGGGATGGGGCCGCATTTGGGAGACGCACGGTGGCCACTGTTTGTGAATGTGGCCGCATGTGGATCTCCCACAGGGGAGAAGCTGCATGCACGGGCAGGGTACGTGCCTCAGGCACATATTACCTGCCCCTTCGTGCATAGGGGCCATTGTGCCTGACACATTACATACTTAGGCCCTCATATTGAGAGCAGTTGCATGGCACAGGACAGAGATGCATGGCACAAACACAGAAATGCACGACAGAGGTATATTCAGCAGAACAGACGTGCACCACACAAACATGACTGTGCAGCAGTGAAGCAAAAGGCTGTACCGTGCAATAAATGGGGGCATGTACATGAATACACTGCACAATCATATATGAAACCGGATTGTGCTAGCAAGCCAATGCGCATGGCAGGTGCTCAATCGCACAAAGATAGGACTACAAAAGGCAGACCTAAGTCAGCAATCCATCCAGTGTCACACACAGCAACTACACCCTGACAGTGAGACACAGGGAAAGACTGTGAGAGAGGCAAACAGAGAGCACAAAAAGCAGCAGGTAGGAGAGAAATGGCAGGTCTAGTGTTTGGCATGGCTGATGTGAGAAGACTGAGGGAACAACAGGGTGGCCGATGGAGGGCCCGTAGGTGGTATGCCCAGCATAAACAGAACCGGCCACACATCACATTCGAACAACTGATGGACACAGAGATCCTGGGCTGGTACCGATTAGACAGCTCAATGCTGAGACAGCTCTGTGAGCTGATCGATGATGAGTTGCAGGCACCCACACACAGAAGCCATGCCATGGCAGTGGAGACAAAGGTCACTGCAGCCTGCTCACCTCAGGCACCTTCCAGACGCTGGTGGTGGACACCACCGGCTAACACAATCAGCCACGTCCAGGTCCTCACTCAGTTCCTCAATGCTCTGCTGCAATACACTGGTGAGTACATAAGATTCCCCAGCATGGCAGCAGAGTGGACAGAAACAAAGCAGGACTTTCACAGGGTTGCTCACCTACTCGGTGTACTTGGCACAATAGACTGCACCCATGTGGCCCTACGTGCACCACCTGGCATTAACAGCATACAGTACCGTAATCATAAGGGCTATCACTCCATCAACTGCCAGGTGGTGTGCAATGCCACAGGGTGCATCATATATGTGTATGCCAACTACCCTGGGAGTGCACATGACGCCTACATCTGGCACCGATCAGTCCTGTGCCGCCACTTTGAAACTGGGGAGTTGTCCGGTGGCCATCTTGTGGGTGAGTGCAGCACAACAGCAGCACAGTGCACCATAGAACACAGGCCGCACAAGCATGCAAGATGTACAGTGTGTGTAGTAGGTAGCCAATCAGCAGGGCATGCACATGGTCCAACCATGTGTGATGGATGGACAGCAGGGCAGGTGGCAGCATATGGCAGCACATGCGCAACCAACACAGCAGCAACAGGCAAATGGGTAGAGAGGGTAGGCTGACATACCGTACCACTGTGCAGCACACAACATCGGGTGGATGGGTGATAAAAAGGATGTGACCACACACATGGAATGCAAAGTACTGCAGCAATGGGGGGCAGGCAGACACAAGTGTGAACAGTGTGACAGTGTTGCCAATGTGACAAGGGAGACAACGCAGGAAGTGGGTACAGGTTGACACCACAGAGGGTGCAGACAAGTGCTGAACAGGCAGGCAGCAATCATGGGAGGGCAGGGCCGCACGCGGCAGGGCTACATGGCACTGAGTAACAACACATCTCTCATCCATCCGCAGGCGACAGCGCATACCCCCTGTGACCATGGCTGTTAACGCCCATCCTGCAGCCCATGATGAAGGCAGAGAAGATACAGTGGTGCACACACCAGGACAAGGAACATCACTGAGTGAGTGTTTGGCATCCTAAAGATGTGATTCAGATGCCTGGACCAGTCGGGTGGTGCACTGCAGTACAGCCCACAGAAGGTCTGTGACATATTCCTGGCCTGTTGCATGCTCCACAACATGGCCCTTGACCATGGAATAGTGTTACAGGACCAGGAGGGAGACATGGCAGAGGAAGTGGAGCCAGCAGGAGGGGAGATACAGCCACGGCAGGAGAGGGGCAATGCACGGATGGCCACAGAGAGGCAGCAGCACAGGGACACAGTCATCAGGGAACACTCCGGAGCCAGGTGGTGAGTATAACAGTTGGATGTGTGACAATAGCCAGGTAAGCATGTGACATGAATGACACACACATATGCAACAGACATGCGTACCTACATTATGGGCCCTGCAGTGCCCATTGTGGCACACACAGCAAGTGAAGGGTGGCCTGCACACTGGACATGACAGGTGAATGTGACACACTGAGTGGCATGGGCAGGGCAGCATCGGTTGCATGGGTCAGTACAGCTGAAATGTCAGACACCTGGCAGTGTGACCAAATGCAGCCATCATCCCCATGACAGACCAACAGCAACATGCACTGCAGTCAGCAGTCACAAGGCAGTCATGTCCAGTGACACCGCAGCATTGGGGTGGGGGAGGATGTGACAGGCACAGGGGGGCCGGGTGGGCAGGTGCACAATGACCGTTGACAGGCCACATCATGGATGCACTGTAGTGTAGAGTGGTGCCTCATGTCCACTTAGTGCACATGGATGGGTCCCCACTGGGACTGGACAAGCCCCAGGACCGTGCCACATGCTGTGGTCACAGTTGACATCTGTGACTGGGGTGAGGCAGGTGTAGATGTGCCACCATGTGGGCAACCCAGCCCACAGCACATGATCTGAGCCCGTGTGGCAGACTCGCTGCAGGAGCATGGTCGGCCACAGGTTGGCGTGGTCATTGTGAATGCTAAACTGGCACCAGATGTCGCAGTGTGGAATGGCAGTGTGAGAGGGGAGGGTGTTGTATCTGCAAAGCCTGGTGGGGGTGCACAGGGGTGCACACTGTAACATCGAAGGCATGCGCTGGGGTGTTTTGCGCACTGTGCTCAGGCCCTGCCACCACATGCTCATGGATTGCTGTGGCACTTCCCCACAGTGCCTCTGTGTTAGCAGAGATTGCACCTATGTGCTCTGCATGCCTCACAGAGCAATGCTCCTCGTGGTGGCACAAGGTTGTCTGCAGTGCCACAAGGTCCCCATGCAGGTGCACCTGGACATCCACAGCCAACCTGAGCTGGATGTTATGGGCGGCAAGCACTGGGTCTTGGGGGAGCTGACACTGGACCTGCTCTGCTGGTTGACCATTGGGTGGTCTGGGCGCCCTGCAGGCGGTGGTACCAGTGCAAGGCCAACAGGCTGCACAGGGGGTGGCTGCCCAGCAGTGGTGCTGGATGCATGCGAGGGCTGTGACTGCTACTGTCCCAGCACCCGCTCAGAAGGTGCATTTGGAATGGTGTTGGCTGTGCACTGCTGTACGACTGTATCCATGTGCAACAACATGTCATGCTCGAGCATAGCGGTCCACTGTGCATGTTGCACAGTGTCCTGTACAGGGCCATGTGTGTGCCGTGTGGTGGTGGACACAGAGGCACACACAGTGATGCCAAGAAGCACAGGTGGCTTTGTATCCTGAATGACTGTTCCAATGAAGGTGTCCACATCCACTGTATCACTGGTAAGCACCTTGTCAAGGTCAATGTCATCCAGGACATCCCACTCCAGCTGTTGCACGCCCTGCAGCATTGTGGTGTCATCATCATCTACTAAGCCAGTGGCCACGTCCACATCCTTATCAACTGCACAAACATTAGAGTCTTCAGCATCACCATCATCAACATCATTATCACAGGCATCCCTGGATTTAGCTGCCTCTGCAACAACATCCCTGGCATCAGCACCACCATTAGCCGCACTTCCCACCTGCAGTAACACTGCGGCAGAGGTGTGTGCGGCACTGGAGGTCCATGCCTGCGCTTCTGTCAGTGTTGTACATGGCCAGGCATGGGTTGCACTGCTGTGGACCGTTGCAGGCGCTTGTGTGATGGCACCATGCCCTACTGTAATGCCACTCATTTCTGGCCTCTCCGCAGCTGTGGAAGGTGAAAGAACAAATGGGTGAGTGTGACCACAAAGCCATGTCCCGCAGACATACAATGCAGGACATCTGATGTCACAGTGTGCTGGACAGCCATAACCCCTATGTGTGCCATGCGCAATATTGTGCTGGAGGTATTCCGTGTCCATGTGTGTGCGTATGACACATGCAGTGGCTGAGTGTGGTCGTGAGGTGTACAGGGACACAAGACATGTGGAGTGGCAGCACACACATAATACAGGAAGTGAACCATGCATGTGACGTCCCCACAGTACAAAATCATACTCATGTCTCTGTGGCGGTGCAAGTCCAACCTCCCATCCACCACCTTGGACACCATGCAGAGACTCCGGTTGAAAGGTGGTGGCCATCAGTGCCTCATGCACTGGCAGCTGTGGTGCAATCAGAGACCCCCCGCCCATGGCCTGCCTGTCACTGCACACCTGTTCCAGATGCTCCTTTGTCCTGAGGCACAGTCCACTGGCACACTTCCTACATTCCAGTGGCATACTATTGTATGGGCCCTGAGCATTCACCGTCTCTGCAACCTCTGCCCATGCCTGATTTTAGTCCTGGCATGTCTCCTCCTTCCTACACAGGACTGCCTCATGCAGGATATAGGCCTCAGTCAGGGCTGTCAGCTCATCAGGTATGAAATTTGGTCTGCGACACCTACCAGATGGCATCAGTGGTACTGTAGCAAATACAAAACACTGCATAAGCCATGGCAGCTGTGCCCCATGAGTAGTACAAAAGCCTCCCAGAATACAGGTTGCTACACACAACTAAATGGTGTGAAAGGTCTACCTTACAGGGTGTAGTTCCTTGTGCACACCACACTACAGGGTGGTGCATGGCCCATCTTATGCACATCCACATGGAACTAGGCGGATTCACTCACTGTAATGATAATTCTAATTCCATGGATGTGCAGGGGCACATTAAGCAACCTATTTGTATATGCAGTCTGAATATTGCGGTCCATTGCACAGCACATGCTGTTTGTGATCGCACTATCGCATTTGCGTGAATGCTACCATTGCGCATTCTGCCAGTACACCATGCACAGGCAGTGACACGTCAGTCAATCGCGCTACACTGTGCTGACACAGACGTGATGTGTACTGCCATACCGTGCAAGCATGACAGCGCTGTTCAAGTGAACTGTGCTACCACAGCTGCCCTACACAACATGGTCAGTCATGCATGTGCATTAGTGCGGGTCATAACCCTGCATTGCCACCTGCACATACATCATCGCGCATGTGCAGTGGCTCCCCTAGATGGGTGTCATGCTAATGCATAGCACTAACACATGAGGTCTGCACTAAGCCTGTACCCGTGAATTGCACAAACAGCACGGAACACACACTACACAGGCCTAATCTAGCAGCAGCACAGGTGGTTGTACTGGTAGAATGGCAAGGGTGGGAGGAGCTGTTGTGGGAGCCAGGAGGGAACAGAGATGGCCAGATATGGAAGTGGCCAACCTTGTGGACCTCATGGTGCCACTGGAGAGTGGCCTGTTTGGCACTGAAGACCTCGACACCCCATGGACAGAGGTGTGGGCCCAGGTGGCATGTAGCCTGTCCTGCAGGATGGGCATTGTGTGCAGCGGGGAGCAGTGTCGCCACTGTTATGGTGACCTACACCGGCAGAACCGCCAGCAACCAGCGGGGTACAAGGACATGGTCCAGGATGGTACAATGCCATGCCCAGGTATGTAGTAATGCCTGTGTTGTGTATCGGCATGGTATGCTTTATGCTATGTGTTGAAACTGCATGTATGCAGGCCGCTCCGTTACTGTGGTGTGGCCAGACATGGCAACACTGGTGGGTGGATGGCATGGACAGTGGGCCAGGTTGCAGACAGACACATGCAGCCTTCACCGGCACTGTATGCAGGTGGCGCAGCATGTGCACATGTGCTGTCGCACACATATGGTCATTGCCCTGCATGGCTGTATAGCACCATGTCATACTAGCATTGCTGCCGAGTGCTGTGGCATGTGTACCTGCATCACTGCAACATGGTACCCGTTTGGACAGCCGTAACCTTTCGTGTGCGTGTCCCAGTTGCTACTGCACCACGCAGTGCCACAGTCTGGTGCAGGGGCACACGTTGTGTTGGGGGACCATATCTGTGGTGCACCCATTACCACCGCATGGTGGGCACACATGCCTTGCCCGCCATGGCTCCATGCATATTGCAGTATTTGGATCCATGCACTGCCTGCCACCAGCACACAGTACACAGCTGGACATGCTGTGCAGTGTGCATCACACAGAATGGATCACAGGCAGGGCCGCATCACATACCAGCACCATGAGGAGTGGTTGTGTGTGATACCTGTTACTAACCGCAACCATATGCTTTTGTCTCCCCTGCAGACTGGGCAACAGGCATGCAGAGAACCAGGCGGCAAGGCCTGCAGAACCATAAAGGACGGAGCATGGCTGGAGGCGCCAACATCAGCGGGACACGTACGATAGGATGCATGCATGCATGTCGTAAACTGCTGTTCCTGACAGGACAGACACACACACACAGGGTACATGAACATGGGGTACCGCTGCAGTTCAGCCACACAGACACTTACATATCTGGCCTACCCACGTCCATGTATGCCCTCTGGTGCCATGTCATGGGTCCACCTGGTGGTGTCACGGTATGGCTGGACCATGTGCCATGACATGCGTGGCTTACATGTGTGGCACAATGGTGGCACACCATTCACATGCATCACGAGTTGTCACAGCATGCTGCACTCAATGGCATGGCATGCATCCCACACAGTACAGGTACACAGTGGCACAGGCCCTGTCACTGTGGTTTGGCCACACTACACATCCACAGCACCACACATCCACTGCTGTGGTATGCACAGACATAGAAACATAGACTTTGATGGCAAATAAGGACCACTTGGCCCACCTAGTCTGCCCATTTCCCTAATGGATAAGCTGCAGACCCTAGTTAACCAACAGCTTACTTCCTCCTACCCCTCCCACTAGAATTGCCTTATGTCTGTCCCATGTATTCTTGAATTCCCTCACTGTTTTTGGCTCTACTACCTCCTCAGGAAGCTGTTCCATGTTTCCACAACCCTCTCCATGAAAAAATGCTTCCTCACATTACCTCTGAGCAATGCCCCCCCATCTTCAGATTGTGCCCCCTCATTCTTGCACATCTCTTTTTCTGAAAGATGCCACCCTTTTGGACTTTGTTGATTCCCTAGAGGAACTTGAAAGTTCTATCATACGAACATACGAAATTTGCCAGCAGATAAAGGCCTAGAGGTCTATCAAGTCTGCTCGAATGTGCAGCTAGTACCCCTTATTCTGCAGCTGCCCCTCCCTTCCACCCTTCCCCTTCATTAACCCTCCCCCTTGTCCTGTCCCATCCTCATTTGAAGCAGTCCACAGTTCTACTGCATACCACTTCAGCAGGTAACGCATTCCACCCAGCCACCACCCTCTCTGTAAAAAAGTGTCTCCTCATCTCCCTCCTGAACCTTCCTTGCTCCAGTCTCATATGGCCCCTGGTGGCCCTCCCTCCCTTACTTTGAACAGCCCTCTGTACCCGCCTTGTTTATTCCTTTCATGTATTTAAAGGTTTCAATCATGTCACCCTCGTCTCTCTCTCCTCCAGTGAGTACATGTTCAACTCCTTCAACCTCCTCTCGTATGATAAGTCCCCCAGCCCCTTGATCATCTTTGTCGCCTGCGCTGCACCCCCTCCAGTAACTTAATGTCCCTCTTCAGACACGGACGCCAGTACTGCACGCAGTACTCCAGGTGTGGTCTAACTAATGACCTATACAGTGGCAGAATCACCTCCTCCCTCCTCGAGGATATACCCTTTGCAATACAACCCAGCATTTTGTTGGCCTTTGCAGCTGCCTTCCTACATTGTGCCGAGTTGTTCATTGACCCTGTAACGAGCACACCCAGATCCTTCTTCTCCTCTGTCTGGGCTAGCTGCACTCCCCCTAGCTGGTAACTCCTCCTTGGGTTCTTCATCCCAAAATGCAGCACCTTGCACTTTTTGGCATTAAAGCCCAGTTGCCAGGTGTCTGACCAGGTTTCAAGCTTTGCCAGATCATCCTGCAACCCCTGCCATCCCCCTAGGTCATGTCCTCCCCTCTTCCTCCTTTCCTCAAAGGTATATGTATTAAGCTCCTTTAATCTCTCTTCATATGTCTTCTGGTGCAGATCTTGCACCATTTTGGTTGCCTTCCTCTGAACTGCCTCCATCCTGTCTATGTCCTTGCAGAGATGGGGTCTCCAGAACTGCATGCAATACTCCAGATGGGGTCTCACCAACTGTCTGTACAGAGGGATAACAACTTCCTGTTTTCTACTGGTTATGCCTCTCCCTATGCATCCCAGTATCCCGCCAGCCCTCCTTACTGCCTTCTCACTTTGCTTGCCCACCTTTAGGTCATCTGAAATGACTACCCCAGGTCCCTTTCCATTTTTGTTGTTAGTATCTCACTCCCCATTGTGTGTCTCTTCCCCTGGATTTTTGTTTCCCAGGTGCATTACTTTGCACTTCTTTACATTGAATCTAAGTTGCCATACATTTGACCATTCCTCCAACCTTGCCAAGTCCCTTCTCATTCTTTCCACCCCACCTTGTGCATCGACCCTGTTGCAGATCTTTGTGTCATCTGCAAAGAGACATACTTTTCCTTCTCGTCCCTCCACAATGTCACTTATAAAGACATTAAAGAGGACTGGTCCCAGTACTGAACCCTGTGGTACTCTGCTAGTAATCCATCTTTCTTCAGAGTGGACTCCATTTAGTATTACCCTCTGCGTCCTGTTGTCCAGCCAATTTTTGACCCAGGCTACAACCTTGGGATCCTCTCCAAGGCTGGCTAACTTGTATATTAACATTTTGTGTGGGACTGTGTCAAATGCCTTGCTAAAGTCTAGGTAGGCCACGTCCACAGCCCCTCCCTGGTCTACTACTTTGGTCACCCAGTCAAAGAAATCTACTAGATTTGTCTGACACTACCTTCCTGCTGTGAATCCATGCTTCTTTGGGTCGTGTCCCGCTGGCCTCTAGGTACTCAACAATTCTTTCTTTCTTTCAAAAGTGATTCCATCATTTTCCCTACCATTGAGGTCAAACTGACAGGTCTGTAGTTTCCTGCCTCTGCTTTGCTCCCACTTTTGTGAAGTGAAATCACATCCGCCCTCCTCCAGTTCTCAGGTACCATACCATCCTCCCATGATTTGTTAAAGAGGGTAATCAGTGGTGTCACTGGTTCTACCCTTAGTTCTTTTAGAAATCTTGGGTGACTCCCGTCAGACCCCATTGCTTTGTCCACCTTTAGTTTTAAAAGTTCTTTCAGAACCCTTTCTTCTGTGAATGGACTGGTATTGACTCCTCTATCCAGAGTGTTTCTATTGTTTGGTTTGGGTACCTCCCCTTCCTGTTTTGTGAATTCTGGGCAGAAGCATTCATTCAGTATCCCTGCTTTTTCACTGTCGCCTTCTGCCCACATTCCCTCCTCTTTATTAAGCCTCAGTAGCCCTCCCTTTGTTTTTCTTCACACTCTCTAATGTACCTATAAAAGGTTTTATCCCCCTTCTTAACCAAGTTGGCTATCTTTTCCTCAGTTTGGGCCTTTGTTATTCTAACTGCTTTCCCTGCCTCCTTCTGCTTTAACTGATATAGTTCTCTGTCCTACTCCTTCTGTGTTTCCTTATATTTCCTGAATGCTATTCTTTTCTCCTTAACCTTCCCTGCCACCTCTTTTGAGAACCGTAGTGGCTTTTTCCTTCATTTTGTTTTGTTGATTTGCTTTACACAAAAGCTTGTTGCCTCTGTGATGGCAGTTGATTTTTCCCCATTGTTCTTCCACCCCTCCTTCTTGCCTGTTTACTAGTGCTTTTCTAAGGCACTCTCCAATTTTTCCAAAGTCAGCCCTCCTAAAGTCCAACACCCTTGCTTTTGTATGGCTTGACTCTACAGCTGTGTTTATTGTGGACCACACTGTTTGGTGGTCGCTTGTTCCCAGATGGGTACCCACTTTTAAATCTGAGATCCTCTCTCCATTCCCATTTGAGAGCACCAGGTCTAAGATTGCTCCTTCCCCAGTGGGTTCCAACACTAGCTGTCTGAGGCATGCCCCCTGTAGGGCATCGAGAGAGATGTTGCTTTTAGATGTGGCTGCAGTAAAGGTGCTCCAGTTAACATCTGGCATATTCAGGTCCCCATCAACAATATATCTCCTTTTTCTGCCATTCTAAGGATTCCTTCTATAATTTCCTTGGTCCATTGCTTCCCCATGAGATGGGGTGTGTAAACAACCCCTGTGTGGATTGTGGTGCCATTTCCTGTCTCCAGGGTGACCCACAGTGCCTCCTCCCCTCCCTGTTTACCCTTTAGTTCTGTTGCTTTGACTCCTCCCCTTATGTAGAGAGCTACTCCTCCTCCTCTTTTACCCTCCCTGTCCCTCCTATAGATTGTGTACCCTGGTATGTTGACATCCCAGTCATAGTTCTCTGTGTACCATGTTTCTGTGACTGCCACAATATTCAGGCATCTCTTTTCTATCAAGGCCACTAGTTCAGGGAGCTTGTTACCCAGACTATCGGCATTGGTACTCATCGCCCTCCATTTTTTGATGGTCTTACCCCTTTTAGGCCCATCCCTGTCCTTACTGCCTTAGCCTTTTTCTGGATTTACCCCTGTTCTACTCCCTATTGGTTTCTCTACCTTTATGTCTACTTCGCTAACTACCCTGTTTTGTGGGGGAGGGGATGGGATTTCCCTGCTTCTCTTCAGTGCCTCCCCCCTTGGCTAGTTTAAATGTTTGCCAATGAAACATTTAAACCTATCACCTAAGATTCTGGTTCCCCTCCAGGACAGATGCAGAGCATCATGCCAGTATAGGCCTGCATCCCTCCAGGTGGACCCCCAGTCTCCAATGAAGCCAAATCCCTGAGCTCCACACCAGGTGTTCAACCGGGCATTCAATCCCATGGTGCAGAGTACCCTAGCCTCACCCATGCCATAGACAGGTAGCACTTCTGAGAAAGTTACCGTGTGTGCCACTTGTCTAAGGCCCCTCCCCAACTTCACAAACTCCTGCTGCACTGCTCTGATCCCATTCCCAGCCAGGTCATTTGTTCCTAGGTGGACAATGACATCCAGCTCCTTCCCCTGTGCAGCTGCTCCCATGATCCTGAGGATTCGCTTCCTGTCCTTCCAAGCCATGGCGCCAGGTAGGCACCTTGCCTCCCTCTCCCTTCCCTCCCCCAATTCTACCCCCTAATGATTGAGCACCCCACCAGGAGTTGTTTCCTTCCCCTGTGGTGTCCTGTGCCACCCTCCTGTGGGTCTCCTTTGTGGAGGTTCCCAGCATCCCCTTGGTCTCCACTGTGGGTGCCTTCACAGAGGAACCACACTCTACCAGAATGGTGAAGGAACTGTGAAGAGGCACAACTGGAGGGATGCACCTCTGTTCCACCACCCTCACCCTCCCTAAGCCCACCTTGGTCCAACTGTTCCTCATTCTTGGCAACCTCTGAGGTAGTGGTGGTGGCCTGGGTGGTCCCTTGGTGGGGAGGAGGTTTGCCGTATCCTCGCCAGATCAGCATGGAGACAGGAAACCTCCTCCCTCAGACCAGAGAGGTGCCTGCAAATAGGGCAGTAACACAGCCTCCAGAAAATCCCCTGGAAGACTGCCGCTCCACAGCCAGTGCATTGCAACACTCCCCACATGTCTGTGTCCCTTTCTGTTTAAGAGGTGTTTTTTTTTTGTTAGTGTGTGCAAATGAGTGAGTGTGTATATCCCTTATTCAGTGTGCTGTGCCTTTAAGGATATGAACTGGTGTATGTCCTTTGCACTTTTGGGAAAATTATGTCAAGATCCCTGATATAAAGGTAATTATGCACTTGGGGTGGGTGGGGTGAGGGGGGGTGGGTGGGACTAAGCCCGTGCCCTCCAGAAACAATCAACTACAACTGTGACCCACCACCCCAGTGAGTGCCTTCCTTCCTTTCAGAAACCTGTTTCACAGAGTTTAAGTAACAGGTCTAGTCACAAATGACTGCAGATATTCTCCCAGCTAAATTTCCTCCCTGGCAAATAAAAGTTACACTAAGAAAAGTCAACCCCAAAAACAGAGTACCAAAACACTGACTTCTACTTACTTACACAGGCCCCAAAATTAAGAATTCAATTCAGTGTACTTCTATTACATCACCTCCTTGCTATAAGGAAGCTGGTGGCTGCTGTCTGTCTCTCCTACGCTGCTGTCCCTCGGCATACACTCACAGGAGTGGTGGTCACATCACCTGTGTCTGACAGTGCACATGCCATTGCACATGGTCATGTGGTGGACATGCACACCATGGACACATGCCCTCCATGGGCATGTCATTGGCACATGCATCGTTCATAGCACATGCAAGGGCTAGGCATACAGTCAGGTACACAATCCACTACCGGGTGCATTCATCCAACAGACAAAATCCCAGTGCATCTACAGGTTGCACAGGTGCTCCCGGACACCCGTGTTGGCCAAGGTGTTGCTGTTAGGGTGTGCCATGGTCACTCCCAATGCACATTGTTGTGGCGTGTGGGCTGTCATTGTGTGCCTCAGCAGCCCTTGTTGCTGGTGGTTCACACACAATGTGCTGACGCACACAATGGTTACACGTATGCACCAGTCCCACCTCTGTGGTGGCCACTGTGGTCCCCTGCGCATGTGGCATTCTTGGTCCTCCCCTTGCGTTACACACTGCTGGCATGCGAGCATTCATAAGGTACAAATAAATGGGCAGACTGGATGGGCCTTTTGGTACTTATCTGCTGCCAACTTCTATGTTTCTATGTTCCTATGTTTCTACGAGCGTGATTGCCTCAGGGTTGTGTAGTACACAATTATTCAGCACATCTCAGTTCTGCACACAGGTCCCACCATCCTGTGGTTCAGCATTGTGCATCCACTGCTGGGTGTCACTCACACATAGCATCCCTCTGTCTGCCATGCCATCCATGTGTAACCGCACACTGTCATGTCGTCTTGGACATGTTCCCACCCCTCCTTGTGCACAGCTGGATACATGTTGGGTTGTTTACCGTGCCTATCCCTAGGGCATCCACTGTTGCATGTGTTGTCACTCCATGGTGGTCCAGTGCCCGTGCCATCTCCTGCACCTTGTATCCACCTTGTGATGTTCACTTACACCATGTCCATATTGCACTGTATACTGTCCCTTGCATTGCCATACTGCATGATATTTGCATTGTTCCTGTGCTGGCTCTGGCCTGTACACCATCACTGGGCATTGTACAGTGAGTCTCGGCAGGATGAGACCCATTAATATAGCATCCTGTGATCTGCTGCAGCTGGGTTACTGCAGTGGACAATGTATTCTCAATAGGATTTATTCCCTTTTGTCATGCAGGGTACTGTAACACTGCCAGGATAATGTGAATGTCACAGTGTCCTGCATGTCACATGGGACTAGTTGCCATTGGTAGTACATTGTTTTTCACAGTAGTTCTGCTGCAGCATGCTGCTGGGTGCTGCACAATGCTGCTCAATTGTGTTTTGTCCCGGCGAGATTCACTGTACATGTCTGCAGTGTCTGTTGACAGCCTTGTGTTTGCTTGTGTCGGCCGTGGGTGGTGGGTGGGGGTTTCCAGTCTGGGCCTATGCAGCATGGCATGCTGTGTTGCATGTGCGGCCACACACGGGTTTCCATGTCATGCACAGTGGCATGGGTGGGGGCACGTGGCATGGTACACAATATCTTCATGTCATTTGCTTCCTGTTTCTGCATCTACATGTTGTGCTACATTGCCCTTGCCATGACCGGTGTGCCATGCACTTGTGTCCACATTGATGTTTTGCCAGCTGTGGTCTATGTTCCGGGTGCATTGGCTGCTGACACACCCATGTCTGTAGTGGCATTACCCAGCCGGTGTGCTTGCAATGGTTGTGCTGGTGTGCATTGCCAGGCACCACTGTCTTGCATACTGCACAGGCTGTTGGGTTGTGTGTCATTGTGCCCTTGCTGCCTCATGCATGCCTGTCCACTCTCAGCCTACACACCATACACCTGTTATGCTGGGCTGGGCACATTCTGTGTCAGCGGTGTGCTGTGCCTGTGCTGCACATGGCTTGTGCTGCCTTCACATGCTGTGGTGTTCAGTGGGTGTCTGTGTCACTGGGGGGAACACTGTGGCACTGCTGATCCATGTTGCGCTGCTGGGTGTACACCATGTGCACGCTGTGCACACCACTGCTTTGCCAGTGGTGCTTGGTGGTGCAATTACAGTTGCCATGCTGTGCACGCACATGTGTGCCTTTCCTGTTGCTGGGTGGGGGTTGGTATTGTGCACTTCCCTGTGCTGCTCTTCTGAGTGTGTATTTTGCTTTGCAGGCTCATGCCAGACTCAACCTGCTCCTCGTGCGATGACCTCTGGATGGAGTCCTGTTCTGGGACCTAGGAGGCAAGTGGTACCCATCCTGCGGACTATGTCCTTGCAGCTTACAGCCCACCTGTGGGCAGTGAGGGACAACATGGTGACAGTGCAGCAGAGGGGTGCTGCTGATGTGGTTCAGGCCATTGAAGTATGGAGGGTGGAGGCACGGACCATGAGGGACCGCAGGGCAGCCCAATAGTGTGGACACAGGCCTGCCATGGCCATTGTAGCTGCATGTGGCCCTTGAACTTTGTATATAGTTCTTGATATCTGTCCCTGCCAATCTGACCCACTCCCCCTTGGACCCTTCCTTCCCCTGTTCCTAGTTACACCTGTTCCCTGATCCCTTTTTTTTCTGTAATGTTTTTGCCCTATTAACTGTTCCTTTTTCATTTATGCTGTTGTGAGGTTCCTGTTGTTCCTGCCATTATACATTTCTGATTGTTGTTCTGTTTCTTTTACATTTCCATTAATAACTTTGATACAACATTTTCTGCCTGCTGCCTGTTCATTTACTGCTGTGCTGTGCATGTGCTGGGTCAGGGTCACCTACTTGTTCCTGTTCACGGGTGTTGGGCACTGCTTGTTCCAGTCCCTGTGTTCACGTTTGTCGTGTGTGGGCACTGGTACTTCCAGCTATGTCTGCTGCATGCATACCCTGTCTGTGTTTCCCCTCAACCCCTGCAGCTTCTGGGTATTCAGTTGTGGCTGTGTGGGCAGTGTTGCTGTCCCACATTCATGCCTTGACTATTCCGCTGGAGTTTTGTGTGGGTTTCCTTTGTACACACCTCTGCGCTTGGCTCACCTTTTCCGGTCCTTGGCTCACCATATTCAGTCCTGGGCTGCTGCTCCACCCTGTGCTGTTTGCATGATGGTGCATCATTGCCATATTCAGACTATAGTTACGGCATCACATTTCACTGCGCTTCTGCTGAATACTGCATTGTTTTCCTATTGCGCATCACACTGCGCGACGCAATTCCCTGGCTCTGAATTTGTCCTCCTTAGACAGTATATTCTCACAGAAATAAAGCAGACAGCTCAGACATTCTGAGAGCTGCTGCCATCATTACTACAGTAATGTTATTTCTGAATGCCACATGTGTACTTACACATAGATGTAAATGGAATTATAAATAAAGTATTATTGCACATATTATGTGCCTGGCTGTTTTCTCTTCATTTCTGGCTATTAATTGTTGGAATGTACAATACAGTCCTATGTTTATAGTAATGTATGTACAAGGAGCACAATTCCTCCAAGAAGTGGAAACAGAGACAATGGCTCAAAAAGATATCTTTTTATTTGTTATAAGCATTATTTTTAATTGTCTGTTTTCAGAAAACGGCATTTCACAATAAAATAATTATCATCTATGAATGATGGTATACAATTGCAATTTGTCTTGTACACCCAGTTTACCACACTTGTCAGTTCATGTACTTCTTTTATTGCTAGTACTACCCACTCCCTGCCAGCATCACTGTCACCCCAGCATCCAGTGGATTTACTGTCTATCCCCCACTTCCCTACTGCTCTCTCCTCTGGTGCTGTGCTTCCTGGGGTACACAGAATGTATCCTCAGTGGGAGGTGCTATCTCACCTGGCACATAGGCTATGGATTTTTGGATCATCACCGTCACCCACAAAGAGCTTTTTGTCCTAGTGTCTTAACTAACTGGTCCCTGTACACTGTATGCAGTGTTTCAACTCCTTCCATCAGAACAATAGCTTACCTTTTTTCTTTTCATAATCTGTTTGTACTCCCTGGCCAAGGCAGACTAGGGCTCCCATCTGCCCTGCCACACTGACCCCCACCGTCCAACACCTTCCTCAGGTTTACCTGGCTAGTCATAACCTCCATGGATTGCTCCCCCCCCCCACAGGGTCATGGCAGACAGGCAGTCTCCCCCCAGTCCAAATCCAGTGCAGCTGGTGAATTCACCCTGATAGTGAGGTGGGTGAGGGCTCACTATGCAGTGCATCACAGACACCTGACTCACTGTATTTTCCACCTTTTATCCCCGATCCAGTTTCTGGGGTGCACACATCAACATACGTATGTGAAGGTACACACACATTACGTAGTCCAGCAGAACCCTTCCTTCCTTGCCACTCGCAGATCTGTACTGCCACCAGCCCTCTACCTGGTGGCAGTCATTCAATGGATGTGGCAAGCATCCTGGGAAAGGAGAGCAGTCTGAATGCTTCATCCTCTCCGCCCCCGGCTGGCCCCAAGCCACCCCGAGATCGCATCCAATCCCAGGTCACCCATATGGTGGGTGTTAGCGTTACCGCCACACCACTGGACTGGCCCTTCAATAGCTTACTTTTTCAGTAGATCTTTTTTTCCTATCAGTGTCTGTATGGGATATAGCCTTATGATGGAACCCATTCTGGACTGTCCCCATTTGTGGCCCCCCACCCAGAGACCTTTGAGAGCTCCTGTAGGTTCACCCTCTGTGTCAGTTGCCCCAGGGGAAAGGACACACCTCTACAGGCATCCACTTGGACTCAGGGGCAACACAGGGAGCCCAGGCCATCATAGAGACGCACTTTTTTTCTGTTTCACCCATGCCTTCTCCCTCTTTCGTTGCTGTGTGTATTCCATTGTGTGAAGTCCGCTGCATGCACAGTGGCGACATCCTGCATTGGGAGCAAGCTTTCTTGGCTTCATGCTTGCATGTCTTTCTACAAGGGTGGGCAGGACTGGTGTGGTCCAGGGGGCTGTAGATGCACCTGCCTAGTGGCAGTAGTAGCAGCTAGGTACTCCCCTCCACCCAGACTCAGGATCAGTCAATAAGCAGAAGCTGCTCATCCACCTACAGCCTCCAATCCAGGAGCCTCTTTGGCAGGCTGGGTGCATCACCAGCACCAACCCGTTCTGTTTCTGGTAGCTCATATGTCCCATCAGGATACAGCAATCCAGGAGGACTGCTTATCCTGACATGAGTCCAGGACCTAAAGAAATACATGTTTCTAAACTGGTTTATTTCACTGTATTTCTACTAAAAACCCAACACAGCCAGAAGCACAAAACTGAAACAGGTCAATGTTAGGTTAGACTCTAATCAAAGCCAAGAGCACAGAACTGTGAAATCGGAAGAGTCCACAAGGACATAGACAAGATGAAAGCTGTCCAGAGGAGGGCAACTAAAATGGTGCAGGGTCTGCACCAGAAGACATATGGAGAGAGACTAAAGGAGCTTAATATGTATAGCCTCTAGGAAAAGAGGGAGGGGGGGACATGATAGAAACTTTCATGTACCTCAAGGGAATCAACAAAGTCCAAGAGGGTAGCATCTTTTCAAAAAAAGAGGTGTGCAAGAACAAGGGGGCACAATTTGAAGATGAGGGGGGCTCAGAGGTAATGTAGGAAGTATTTTTTTCACAGAGAGGGTTGTGGATGCATGGAGCGGCCTCCGGAGGAGGTTGTGGAGTCAAAAACAGTGGTTGAATTCAAGCATGCATGGGACAGCCATGAGGCAATTCTAGGGGTTGGGGGTAGAAAGAAGTAGGCTGCTGGTTAACTAGGATCTGCAGCTTATCCACTAGGTAGGGGAAATGGGCAGACTGGGTGGGCCAAGCGGTCCTTTTCTGCCATCAAATTCTATGTTTCTATGTAGCCAGAATTTTGGAAGTGGGAAGGAGGGAAGGGGGTCCACCACAGAAATCTCATTATTTAGTCCCAGTGTACAAAAATAGCTTTTAATGAAAGCATGATAGGGGCACTCAGGACCCACCCCCACAGCTGCACCTATGTCCCAGGTTTGAATACCACAACATTAACAAGCATTTGTCAATGCCGAATGTTTGCTTGCTGGCATTGGCATTGGTAGTGTAGAAGTTACAGAGCTGCATAATAGAAATGGCAGTGAAGTATTGAACTGAAGCCAACCCCACCACCACCCTGCAGAGAGTGACAGGCATTGGGGTGTGCCTTTGGGTCGTCAGGCATAACGGCCATGCCATTTCACCACACCCTACCCTGCAGACACTGGCAAGTGTCACGGTGTGCCTTGGGGTCTTTGGCCTTATGCGCACCCATTCCATCAGGAAACACGTGTGAGATGGGTGCGGTATAGGAGAATGGATGAACTTTGGGGCGAAGAGTCCAAGGCATACCTCGATGCCTCTCACTGGCTGCAGGATGTGGAATGGTATGAGCATTACAGGCAAGAATCCCAAGTCACACCCCTGATGCCTGTCATTCTCTACAGGGTGGGGCGTTATGGTTGGAAACCCTAACACCTCAGGCATTCATTGGTATTTTCACTCCAGATTTTCAACATGGTTTTTTTGTGACCCCCACCTCATGAACAGTGGCAATATCAGTTTGTTAGCTGAAAGCTGCTTATGCACAGCGACTACAGCATTTAGCACCACAGGTGCAAAAACACATTCCAAACAGGATGTGAAAAATGACAGCTGTACTGTTCATGGGGAGGTGTAAAAAATGGCAATGTTGCAAATCTGCAGTCAAAATATTAAAAAAACTGGTGAAGTCAGGAGCGTGCATAGAAACTGTGCAATGCACACCCGTAATGTAATTAGGTTGGGGATTTTTTACAGCAGATTGTCAACACAGGCATTTTGGGACCTCCGATCATGAACAGTGTCACTGTGATTTTCTTTATCTGTCCCGAACAATGATTTCCCACAGCGACCACGCATCTCTGCGCTGAAAGTGTGAAAACACATTTCGGCCATGTTGTGAAAAATGACAGCTGTACTGTTCATAAGGAAGTGTGGAAAAATGCCACTGGTGAAAATCTGGACTGAAAATATTACAAAGTCATGAACTTACGAGGGTGCGTGGAAACTGCACAATGCTCACTGTAACACAGTCATTTTATGGACTTTTTGTCACCAAATTTTCAACATAGCCATTTTAAGACCTCTGCTTATGAACAGTGTAACTGTGATTTCTTAATCTGTCCCCAAACATTGCTTTGCACCGACTGCACCATTATGCGCTTCCATGTCTTGAAACACATTTGGGCGACATGTGAAAAATGGCAGCTGTACTGTTCAAAAGAAGTGTAATAAAATGGCAGTGTGGAAAATCTGGAGTGAAAATATAGAAAATTCATGAAACTTCCGACGTGCAAGAACTGCGAATGTGCGTCAGTAAACAGTCATTTTAGGAATTTTTCACAAATTTTCAACATAGCCATTTTAAGACCTCTGCTCATTAATAGTGTCACTGTGATTTTCTTAATGTGTCCCATACATTGATTGCAACACCAACTGCACCATTATGCGCTACATGGCGAAGCTGCGTTTTGAGCAAGATGTGAAAAATGACAGCTGTACTGCTCATAAGTAGGTGTGGTAAAATGGCAATGTTGAAAATCTGGAGTGAAAATATTGAAAATGCGAACTTACTGAACGTCATGAGGAACTGCGCAACACTGCGCTAATAAAACAGTCATTTTAAGAATTTTCCATCAAATTTTCAACATAGGCTTTTTGAAAGCCCACCTTATGAACAGTGGCAGTGTCACTTCATTACTCAGTCCCGAAAGGTGATTTCGCACAGTGACTGCGAAATCACCCTTCGGGCCTGATGAATGCCATGACAGTGAGATCACTCATGAGAAGGGGTCCCAAAAACCCCATGTTGAAAATTTGGTGCAAAAATTCCAAAAAATGGCTGAGATATGCAGCAAAGTTGAAAAAACTCTATTCATTACATTATACAGCTTACCGGCATTTCCTCAGTTCGCGGTGGCTTTGAAGAGTGCAGGCGTGTTCGGTCCACGGTCGTCGCACGGAATCCAGACTAGAAGTATGGGGTAGGGGGGTGTGGGAGGCAGGGTGTGCAGTGGGTGGGTGCGGGTTGTGGGAGGGGCAGGGAGAAGCGCCGAGGGACAGTTTTTTATTTGCAGGTTTTTTTCTTTATATGGCGACGTGGGGCGTTTGCCATGCTGGGTGGAGCTCTCAGCACGGCACCCCTGTACTGGGGGACAGTGGAGCCGATGAGAGATTGGGCACCCCCGTCGGCTGTACAATGTGCGGCCATGCTGGGGTGGGCACCCAGCATGGCAAATATAACTCTGCTGGGGGGGGCGCAGCACAGTCGACGGGGGATTGGGCACCCCTGTCAGCTACGCAGTGTGCATGTGGGGGAGCGAGCATGCAGCGTGCCTGCATGTGTGTGTGTGTATAGGGGAGCGCGCATGAGCAGGCGATATCTGATCGCTGCTCACTGAAGCATAGCTCCCCCTTTCAACTGTACTCCACTGCATTTTGGAGCTGTCATAGACAGCTCCAGCAGGCATTGGAGAACTGCGGCCGCACCTGCAAACACACTGACTGAATTGGAAGAGGGCTGCCACACCTCCGAAAACTCGGTTGATGGCACTATGTTTCTTGCACATGTGTGCAAGCAAACATAAAAAGCACAGAACCGTGAAACAGACTGAATCACAGGTTTGAGTCACAACACAACCAAGAGCACAAACAGTGAAATCAGATGAATCACAGGACTGAATCCCAACAAAGCCAGAACTGTGAAATGAAGCTTATCCATGCTAGAATCTGCTACTGAAGTCCTAGGCTCCTGGCATGAAGTAGCCAGCTCCTCCCAGGCAGCACTTTTACAGAGATTACTTTCAAGAAATCATGAGGACAATGCCATAGCAGAGGTCTGCAAACTGTGCTTGCAGACCTTATGCATTGGCTGCACTGCCAGTAAATAACATCCTTGCTGCAGGACTTGCATGCCACTATGATTGATCATCCACCTCTGCCTGAAAAATGCAACCATGTGAATGGTTGCTTCCTATGAAATACTGAGTACATTATCATAACATTTACAACCCACCAAGCGTACTGTTGCTGAACAATCACACTGGTTGTCAAACTGTCACACTGAACTGTTACTGCATCATAAGCTATACACACCTCTCTGCAGACTGTTGACTACCATTAAACAGGCATCCTCTCGAATACTTTCTACAATATCATAACATATACAACACTGTAACCCATAAAAGTCAGCCTATACTGCATCAGAACTAAAAAGAGAGAGAGAGAGAGAGAAAAAGAAGAAAAAATGGCCACAGGCAGTAGAAACCTATAAAACAATTTGCATAAAAGTATCATTATAAAATGATATAAATCAAGCAAGTAATGTGATTGGTCAAACCTGGTCACATAACCATGTATTCATTTCAGTTACTGCACAGATCAAATTTTGCTTTCTTTTTTTCCTACTTTTTTAACTCTTACAACCATTTCATAAGCAAAATAACACACTACAGGATGAGTGGAAATGCTATAAATTATTACACTTCCCAGGTGGTTAAAGGCACTCTGCTGTACCTCATGCCTCACAACTCACCTGGGCTGTGCAGTAATTTAACATTACCGCACACCCTGTTATGTGCTATTGCTTACTTAGCAACCAGTATGCAGGTACACAAATTAAGTAGCAAACATTATACCATAACAGAATAATCTTACTGCCCGATTTGTAAGGACAGAGCAACAGAGAAAGTAGGAGCAATGCTGTCAGGAGTGACTGATGCAGCGCATGTTCTTTTTTGTTTTTCAGATTTAATATGATTTATTGGTAGGTGAAGAGAGAGGTAGAGTTACATTTGAGTTCATTACCAAGATGTTAAATGAAACAATGGGAACAGGAACAGTAAGTCTAGTACTACATAATAAAGTTACTATACAACATGAAATACATTATATAAATCCCAGAGCTCTGCCATGAAGTATAAAAGAAAAAGTACCATATTATATACAACCCCAATCCCCCAACCCACCCCCAAAACCACCAGCGTGTATTGCATAGTAATGACTTCATTAAGCGATTTTCACATGGACGTTGAGGCTGTAGGGTAATATATCATTAGAAAAATATTACATAAGAGGCAAGAAAAAAGGAGAAGATGATTCTAGCCTAATTTCCCCCTTGGTTTAGTGATGTTAAGAGAGTTTGCAAGGGCTCCCGGATACTTTGGTATCTATCTGCTTTGCCAGACATATTTGCCACTAACTGCTCAGCTTGTAGTCCAAACATAATTTCCCCATACCATTCCAGAAAGCAAGGAATGTCCTGATCCAACCAATGTCCAAGGATAACCTTTTTGGCAAAAGCCGATACCAGAGCCATGTGGGCATTCTGGCTACCAATGAGGGAACCCGTGAAATCCCCTAGTATACATATTTCAGGGAGAAATGCTTTGGAGAGTCCCAGGAGAGGATCTAAATGGGAACGAACTGAGGTCCAGAAAGGAACGACCTTCTCACAGGTCCATAATATATGATATAGGGAGCCAGAGTCAAGACTGCACCTGGAGCAAAGGTCCATGGGAAGCCGACCCACCCTATGCAACCTCACTGGAGTATAGTAAAGATTATGGAGGATCTGAAATTGCACAAGATGGTAATGGTTCCATTTTATAAAGCAGTATAGATGCGTTCAGATACGCAACCATTCTCTATGAGTCGAAATGGAGGGAAGTGTCTGATCCCAACAGTAAATCCTGGGGCCCTCTTTTGCAGCCAAAAGAGTTTGTAAGGAGTGGTAGTAGTAAAAAACTAGATGCGAGAGAGAGAGAGGCAGAAGAGATTAATGGGAGGACAATAGAGCCAAAAGGGCTCTGCCACTGGCCAGCACAAAAATACTGTGAGAGCATGTGTGACATCTGAAGATACTTGAAACACAGTGTATTGGGCCATTGATATTTTCCCCTCATGCTCTGGAATGGCAGCAATTTACCAGTAACATTGATTGTTACCTCTTGTACCCTTTTCACACCTATATCTGGCCAAAAATGCGTAGACAGCATCTGTCCAGCTATATGCAGGTTAGGATTTCCTACGAGAGGCTGAAGAATATCTTGAGCAGAGGAGACTTAAGAAGGAGCATAACTGGGAGTGAGTCAGGAAGGATGCACCCAGAGGTGTGTCCCCTAAGGAGGGGGGTAACCTTTTCCTGGGTATGAAAGGGAGTGCCCTATAATCCATTCCATGGGTGAAACAAACAGAATCATCTATTTCAACCCACTGAGGGGTGTACCCCCTACTATCTGAAAGACGCATCCAATAAGATGTCCTGTGGAGATGAAGGGCTAAGTAGTACAAGGAAAAATTAGGAACCTGATGGCCACCATCCTGCTTATTCCTCATTATACAATGGTAAGAAAGAATCCTGGTTTCTGATTGGTCAGTTGGCCATCACAGCAGGGATGTTATCCTGGCATAACATCCCTGCTGATGATTTGGATGATTATTATAATTTGCTCTATCATTATTTGCATCTTCTCTAAGAAACAAAAACATTTTTCCAGACTAACAAAAACATTCTTTAAAATATTTTTTTTAATTATAAAACAATAAGCCATTGTATAATAGGAATAATGCCCTCCAGGGTGGGTGTTATGCTGGGATAACATCTCTTCTCGGGTGTTGGACGCCCTCGGCCAGTGGCCTCAGGCCCAACCACCTGAGGTGGGATGTTATACCAGCATAACATCCACCCAGTCAGGCATTATTCCTTTATTAACTTAGAGAGTGCCTGACATACTGCCTTATCTTTCCAGAGAAAGGAGGCTAGGATTCTATGAACTTGGGTAAACCAAGATTGCGGGAGAAATATGTTCTACATCTGTAGGGGATATAACAGTAGAGGTAAGACATTCATCTTTATGATACTTGGTCTATCCCAAAGTAAGAAAGGTAAAAGTGACCACCGGTCTAAATCAACTTTAATATGAGAAATGATAGCATCTAGATTACATTGTTTAAACTTATTGGGAGAGGTACTGAGAAAAATGCCTAAATATTTTAGTTTATCTTTCCTTCAGGTTAGGCTCAGATAACTCAGTTCAGCTTGAAAGGTTCTAGTGTTGAGGAGCATAATCTCTGTCTTGCTAAGGTTAAGTTTATAGTTAGATATATTACCAAATTGAGAAATAATGTGCAGTGCTGGGGGCAATGAAATGGCAGGGGAGAAGAGATGCAGGAGACTATAGTCCGCGTACACAGAAAACTTATAATCTGTGTTATTAATTGAGATTCCCATAACTTGCGGGGAGGAATTAAGTTTCCTGATGAGAGGTTCCAGAAACAAATTGAATAAGAAGGGGGATGGGGGCACTCTTGCCTGGTACCTTGATATAAAGGAAAGGATTGGGACAGCATGCCATTACACAAAACCTGGGCTGACGGGGAGGAGTATAGGACCTTAACCCATTGTATAAATTCACTGGGGATGTCAGATCTCAGCAGAAGTGTAAATAGGTACTCCCAAGAGACCCTATCAGAGGCCTTCTTGGCATCCAGAGACACAAAAGCAGCGGGAAGCTCTGAATCCCTGGACGCCGAGAGGTGGTACGAGATTTTCCTAAGGTGATCAGCAGAAAGTCTCCCCTGATGAACCCAACCTGTTCCTTACTAATGAGAGAGTCCCAGACAGCAGCTAGTCTCTCAACTAAAACTTTTGAGAGAATCTTAAGGTCAACGTTAACTAGTGAAATCGGTCTATAATTGGTAAGCAATACGGGGTCCCGATCTGGCTTAGGAATAACAACAATAGAAGCAGTATTCATTGAGGGATCGGATATACCATTACTGAAGCTATAGTTGTATGTATCTAACAGAATAGGTGCTATCTGTTTCTTTAAAGCTTTATAGAAATTCGTGGTAAAACCATCCGGGCCGGGAGCTTTATCCAGAGTGAGAGTGTCTATTGCCCGGGTAACTTCCGCCAGGGTTAATGGAGCCTTCAAAAGTGCCTGTTGAGGGACTGAAAGTTTAGGCAGCGAGATATCCTGAAAAAGGGAGTTGAACTGTGTTTGATCAAAAGAAGGAGATGTAGGGGTCTCCAGCTGCTGGTAAAAATTCCTAAAGGCCTCTACTATTTCCCGGGGAGATGTCAGGCGGTGCCCCACCTCATTACGTATAGATGGGATGATTTTATCTGATGCCTGTGATTTGAGACGAAGCGCTAATAACTTCCCAGCTTTTTCTCCCTGATCAAAATATTTTACTTTGGAGCATAAAATCATATGTTCTGCCTTTTCTCCCATTAAGTTGTTATACTGATGTCTGAGATGTGTCAAGAGTTCCCAGTCTGACTATGTTGAGGAAGAAGAAATACTCTTCTCCAGGTGCTTAATACTAGAAAGCAGAGAGGTGAGCAAAACCAATGTCTTATTTTTGTGTTTAGCGGAGACCTGAATGAGTTCATAAAATTGGTGATAAAGAACTGAATAAGCTGTAATGAGTCACTAGCCCCAAGCAGCTGGTTGTTCATAATACACATCTTATCTCTGGAAAGAGACGGGGTCAGGTTCAGTTGAAGAAAGACAGGTGGTGGTCTGAAATAACCTTGGGTGGATAGTAGCACAGAGTTACTCCTGGGAGAGAGCAAGAATTCAAAAGGAAGTAATCAATTCTCAGAAAGGAATTGTGTGGGAGAGACTGGAATGAGTATTGCCGAATGGAGGGATTGAGAATTAGCCATGGATCTACCAGGCCAGTTGACCTCATGAGATCCATGAGAGACAGCTGACCTGAAGTCAGAGCCTGACAGGAGTGTCCTGATTTGTTTACCTCTTTGCACTGTACTATGTTCCAGTCTCCACCCAAGATAATCAGTAGAGAGCCCCAAGAGGACATAATGGACATGAGAGCAGTGAAAAAGCCTGGGTCTTCGATATTAGGGCCATATATTGCCCCAAAAATTACCTCTAGGTGACCCAAAAGGGCACGTATGAATACAAAATGCCCATCTGGGTCCAACAATTCTTGGAGTAGTCGAAATGGAATTCTTCTGGTTAATAAAACAGCCACCCCTCTTTTGCGGGTATCAAGGCTGCTCCAAAAGCTTGTCCAACCCAGGATCTCCTCAACAGGAGAACCTGGGAAGGAGGCGAGTGTGTTTCCTGTAGAAAGGTAATGTCTTTCTGGAGTTTACGTAGGTGTAACAGAATCTTAGCCCACTTAGTAGGGGATTGCACCCCTTTAACATTCCATGAACAACAATTATAGACTGCCATGATGTAAATTTGAGCGTGATGGGGCACCTTCTAACCACGAGTATTCCCTACAGACCATATAAGGAGTTATTCACATGTAACAAGACATGTTCTGGTGGTGCCCCCTCCAACTATTTGCCCAAGAAATTCCCTCCTCACCCTCCCTCCCAATAACCCTCAAGGATAAAAAAAATTTACCCCTTACAGTGAATACTGCTCCCACCCCCAACCCTCGCTTTCCCAAAAACCGAAAATAAGCAAAACTTGAAGCTGACCCCCCCCCAACAACTGACACACTGCCTGGCTCACGAAGCTCAGCCCTGTTGTAGCATTCTTGCCACCCTTCCACCCACCCCACCCAAATACATATTATATAATGGTATACAACCCTTTCACACGTTCCAAAAGGTAAACATTAATGTTTTAACACCAGCCAGTAGGTATGATTAAAACAGTCACCCTCCTATTTCCATTCTATTCCCCCAGATAAGTATGAACATTGGACAGGCCTTGGGTCCAGACATAAGCTAAATGATACCTATCCCCTAGTACGTTCTCGAGGGGAAGGTTGAAGCATAGTGAAAATAGTGGGCCAAAACTAAAAGTAAGACAGTATCGTCTTGTTCTAAATAAGTCTGTAAGGGTTCAACATAAAGATAAGGCCATGTATTGGTTAGCCCTGCACCCGGGCATTAATGTGGAAAAGACCCCCTCAAAACATTTACTTTTCGGCCCCAAGAATCCCCCCAAAACTCAAGAGACCTAGATCCACTTCACAATGGACTAAAGAGTTCGGAAGTTCAATTGACTGTATATAGGTTAAGTAATGACAGCCTATGTCCCTTAGTAGGTTCTTTCCAGGTTCACCAGGCTGGGTAGGCCTCCAGACAATATCCATATTCCTAGGGAAGATGCCGTTGTATGACTGCTCCTGATATTAGGATCAGAGTGGCCATAATACTAAAGTAGGTGAAAGCAGGTGAAATATTCCCCCTACTTAGCTACACCAACATAACATTGATCCAAGTCCACCCTTAATAAGTAAAGACCAACTATAATAAATCAAAAAGAAGAGGAAAAGTGCTCCACAGTCCAACAGTCGAGATATCTCCTTTGGACACGAAAAGTGATATCCAGTGCTAGGGACTGCTGTGGATTCAGGATCCTCTAAACAAACCCAGTAGCAGATCTTTGAGCTTCTAGGTGACCAGTTCTACCACGTCAAAAGAATGCCAGGCATTATTGATAGAGATCTGAAGGCGGGCTGGATACTGCATCCAAAATTTAAGTCCTGCCACAATTACTTTTGCAACAACAGATGGAATGAGGCTCTCTTTTGTCGGACCCCCACCAGTAAGTCCTGTGCTATATGGAGCTTCTTCCTCTCCCATAAGATTTCTTTAAAATCTATGTTTTTTTGTAACACAAACTGTTTGTCAAGGAAATTCAGTAATTTAATGAGAAATGGCCAAGGGGGAGTTCCCGAAAGAGGCGTAGGCCTAAGGGATTGGTGGAACCTCTCAACGATATAAGTAGGGTCATTGGGAGAGGATCCAGCTACTCTTTACAAAAACTTTTGAGTAAATGAGATGGAATTGGTCCCTTCCTCACCCTCTGGAAGCCCAAATACCACCAAGTTGTTTTGTCGGCTTCTCTCCTCCAAGTCCTCAAGCTTTGTTTCTAGGTTAGATATCTTTTGTCTCAGGGAGGCAGTCTCAGAGGTGGCCCAGTCTTTCCAATTTTCTAAAGAAAATGCTTGAGCTTCCACGTTGCCCATCCACTTGCCCAGATCACCGAGGTCCTCATGAACTGTTTTGGCTTGGGCGGTAAGTTCTTTAATTGCAGAGTTCAACAGTTCCAGAGCTTGTAGCAATCGGTCCTCTGTGAGTGGGGGGGGGGGACCGGCGAAACAGTGCAGGGATGACTGAGGCCTGTGCTGTGGGCCTTAGACCGCTTAGGGAGTTTTTCAGGGGTTTGCAGCAGGGCATGTGGAGGGTGGGCTTGCTTCACCTCAGCCTCCAACATTGGTGCAGTAGTGCAGACTCCCGATATTCCACCAGAACACCACCGAGATGGACTGACTGGGCACATTGCAGGATTGCGCAAAAACAACACGGAAAAGGTAATTATATTTACTTAATTTGGTGAGGGTCATGAGAGTGAGAGGAAAGCTGCTGCATGGACTAAAGCATCACGTGACTCCCGCAGCACACATTCTTTCCAGGAGGTAAACACTGATTACAGCCAGAAATCCTCCATACAATGATGTCACAGTGTCATGTCACATGGTTTCCAGGCAGAGCTTCAGAGAGACTTGTAGTCAGCTGCAGCTAGTAAAAAGCTGATTTTACACTACTTTTGATATGAAAAAATGGCACAAGTTAGAAAGGGAAAAGTTAGCCTAAAGTTACAGATACAGAAAGCAGGATTTAATGCATGCTTGACAAAGCTGTCTGAATTGGTTCTCTTTAAGTATGAAATTATACGTAGAGTCAGACACACATCAGAAAAACAAAAAGACTTACTTTAAAATTGATTGCTTTGCTTGCTTGATTGGGACACGATACCTCCAAAGTGAAGCAGACTAGTGTAGGAAGCCACTCGCCTATGACTGCCTGCCTCCATGACATTCTGTCCTCCTGTTAGTAAGTGCACTTGCCACTGACTGCCCTCCTGCCCTAGTGTGGCGGTGCCAGTGCAGTACTCACACCCTCAGGTCCTCCCTCCTAGTTGTTTTTTTCAAGTCCAATAGCATGTGGTCAGCCTCCCTACTGTCCACCTGGGTCTGGAAGTCTTGAGTAAAAGTTACCTCCCAATGGGCAATGCCATGAGAAAAATCAGGACTAAATGTTTGAAACAAAAATAAAAAAAGTGGTGTTGCCCACGGAATACCATTTCCCAAGATTTGGTATTTCATCTTGAGACCTGGTATACCAATTGTTTTTTTGTATACCACTGTTTAAATACTGATTCTTCACGATATACTTAACTGTTTCATAGATTAAAAGCAAACTACAACAAGTTTTATTTCTTTTTTATTTATTTATTCAATTTTGGTAACTGGGCAAACACACTGAGACTATGACAGTCCCTTTTTCAGAGGTGACCCGGGTTAATTACAGTCAGACAATTCATACAATTACACAACAGGTACAGGATGACATTTCATAAGCGAGCACAGCTTTCAGCGGACAGTTATGCAGTAAGCACAGAATGGTGTACAACTGAACATTGCAGTGGTAATAACACAAATTATAGTTTACAGTTTGACAAGCTTCGACCCTTGGCATAGGTTAGCAATTAGGATGCATTTGTGGTTACAGACAAAAGTGTTGCAGTAGGGAAATACAGCTGAGGGTACAGTAATTCAACGGTAGCAAGTGCATTGGTTAAGCTCTAACAGAGGTTTTAAGTCTTTGTCAGTTCTTTATTGCTTTCATTTGACAGACAGTTATGCATTTAAGCATATTATCACCCATTTTTTGACTGTGCTTCTTTACAGAAGTAAAGATACTAGAGGCACAGTCTCGTAACTTATTTTTGCACTGCAAGTGTTTTAAGTCATTTACATCAAGCTAAACAGATGCATGCAGCATGCAGTATTTCCCCAAATTACTCATTTTGACATAAAAATTTCATGACAAGCAACAAAGGCAAGGGAGCTTTCCTAACACCATACAGAGTGAGCCGACTCAGTCGTGCTGGAGGCTGAGGTGCTGGACACCACACCTCGCGCCACGCCAACAAACCAGGTTCAGGAATGAGCCCAGGCTGCTGGGCCGTCGGGGGGGGGGATTGAGTGTCCCGAGGACTGCTCTCCTCTCTCTTGGGGAGGGAGGGATTGTCATCCCACCTGCTTGCTGTCCTCTGGTGGGGGCTGAGGATAGCATATGTAGGGAGGGCACAGCAGCCAGTGATTGCAGCGTGCACATGCCCCCATACATGTGCGGCCATGCACCGAGAGGGAGGAGGTCCAGAAAAATGGAAAATGGTGGCCAGGGGCTTCATGAAGCCCTTCCCTGTCTCACTGCTCTGCTGCCACCTCCCCAGATTTGGATTGTGTTCCATGGAGGGAGAAAGCTCCTTTCCTGGCCCTGCCATGGGGGGCAAGCTGTGAGGGGGTCTTGGAGATTGTTGGCAGTAGGCGGGGGGGTGCAAGCAGGCGATATGGGGCTGCGTCCTAATCCCCCAGTGCACAGGAGCCAAAAAGCACAAAAAAAAAAGACCATACAGAGTAAAATTAAAGAAAAATATCGGAAAACTTAAAGAATGCAGCAGCTGCTGCAAAAATGCCCAGTTAGGGCTTATAGCAATAAATTATTATTTTTTTATTACCTGCTACATTTCTATTTTTACTTTTAAAGAATCGCGCTGTCCATAATGTCTGCTGAGCCACCTGTGGCCATCTCACACACCCCAGGTGGCTTCCAGCACGGAGGTTACTCTAGTGAGGGCTACCAACTCTGCCATTAGTTATAGCCCTCATTAGCATAACCCACATGTTGGAAGCCACGTGGGGTGCATGAAATGGCCGCAGGCTGCTCAACAGACATTACGGATGGCACAGTTCTTTAAAAGTAAAAATAGAAATGTAGCAGGCAATGAAAAAAAACACCATGGGTAGACTGGATGGGCCAAGTGGTCCTTATCTGCCATCAAATTCTATGTTTCTAGCACCAGTTATTTAATTTCAGTGATTATGAGACATTACTTCTGCATTTAAACAGCCCCCAAGCTAGTTTAACTTTTAAACTTAGGACTTGTTGTTACAACCCATATTATGTTTTAAACTGTTCTGTACTATAGAAAAACTCACACAACAGTGCCCTTGTTATTTATATGGTGCCAGTGGTTTTCATCACATTTACATTGCACGTCTTGATAAAAAAATAAAATAAAACAGTACCCTAGGGTGTTCATTCACTCATCATCCAAATTAGCATTGCAGGTTTGTCTACAATGGGTGCTAATTTTATTTATTTATTTATTTAAGCGTTTTACCAGGAAGGCATACTGAGCGTTGTAGCGCTCGATTCCAGATGCGTCCTGGGGGAAGGGGGATTCAGGGCAAGGCGGTATACAGAGCAACATACAAATGAGCACCGAAGCGCAATGCAAGGTCGAGAGACACACATTGTATAACAAAACTAATTGCTTGAATTATGAAGTTAGATGAAGACCTTTATCCACCCAAGCAAAAACTGAGTTATCATAAGCTACAAAATTATTGTAACAGAAAAGCTACAGGATTCTAAGCGCAGGCCTGCTACCCGATTCCATAAGCGATCATCACATGATTTTCATGATCAGGAAGGTGCATTGCCCCATTGCCCCCCCCCAAAGACACTACATACCAGGTCCTATAACTCCCTCAACTTAGCATCTCTCCTGCTGGATTTAGGATGCGTAGACTGGTCTTTTATATCCGAGGCATCCTCTATTGACACAGCCTTTGAGGCTTTCAAAATCAGTTTCCTAAAAGTCTGGGATAAACATGCCCCCCTACGTACGAAAAGAGTTAGAGGCGCACATCTCCCCTGGATCACAGCAGACTTAATCAGAATATGCCACTCCAGGGACCACGCCTGGAAAGCCCACAAGAAATTGGGCACACAGGTGTCCCTCACTACATATAGATCCCTACGAAATGCTTGCACAAACAGCATCCGCCAAGCCAAAAAAAACTACTTCCTATCGGCTTTTAGCAAAAACATAAATCATCCAACTGATTTCTGGAAATCACTCAAATCCCTGCTCTTCCCCCCCGACTCAACCCCCACCCCCTACAATATCAGCCCATGGCTCCCTCAACTCAGACCCCCTCTGCGTAGCTGAAGCTTTTAATGCCCACTTCTCCAGCTGTGCAGACAGGCTCCTGTCCTCCCTCCAGTATATTCACTCCCCGGCTCCCCGCCACCGCACATGCCTCCCCTAAATCTGCCCCCCCAGTCCTGCCATTCTCATTCCGCCCAGTATCCCAAGCAGAAGTCTTCTGCTCCTAACGGGCCTTGAACCCAAACAAAGGCAAATGCCCGACGTCCCTGGACGCAAAGATGCTCTTCCTATCCGCCCCAGCCATAGCCGCCCATCTAGCCACCCTTTTTAACCTCTCCTTCTCTTTGGGCAAGCTACCTACAGCCTGGAAGCAGGCCACCGTTATACCTCTGCCAAAAGGTGGTGATCCTTCCTCCCCAGGCAATTATAGACCCATCTCCCTACTCCCTATCCTGGCCAAATTACAGGAACGACTGGTCCTGTCCCAACTCATTCTTTACCTGGATGCCTCTTCCTTCTTCACACCTTTCCAATTGGGCTTCCGTAAATCCCACTCAACCATCACCTCCCTGTTACGTGTCACTGGTGACAGTCTCACGAGCATGGACAAAGGAAACATCACCTCAGCCATCTTTATTGACCTAGCCAAGGCTTTTGATACCATCTCCCACTCCCTACTCCTCTCCAAACTCACAGACACAGGGCTCTTTTAACCAGCCACTAAATGGTTCCATGACTACCTAGTGGGCAGGATACAAACAGTCAAACTTGCCGCACACACCTCAAACCCCTTGCCAGTCTCTGCCGGTGTCCCCCAAGGATCTGTTCTAGGTCCCCTACTCTTTTCCATCTTTCTAAATGACCTCCCATCAACATGCTCCCACTCATCCATCCAGATGTATGTGGATGACATTGTCCTATATGCCTCAGGGCCTACAACATGCAGTGTAACAACCCTCCTACAAGAAGATTTCTATGCCATCCAGAACCGGTTTAGGTCAAACCAGTTATTCCTAAACTCTAAAAAAAAACCGTATCACTAACATTTGACTTCCAACAAAGACTTTCCCACCAAGCCCCCTGCCCCCCTTTCAAAACCTTGGACGAGATTCTCCTGGAGAATTGCACTAGCTTTAGATATCTAGGCGTCTGGCTAGACCAACACCTAGATTTCACCTCTCACATCGACTCCTTACACAAGAGGATGCTCCCAAAACTTGGAGCACTATACCTAAACAAAAGCAGCCTCCCCACACAGACAAGGCACGCCATTGTCCAAAAAATGATTCTTCCCGTACTCGATTATGGTGATATAGTATACACCATCACTCCCGCGTCCGTCCTGGCCAGCCTAGACACCCTGTTCCACTCTTTCTGTCATTTCATCCTCGACTGCCCACAATCTACACACCACTGCAACCTATACAGCTCCCTAACCCCTGCCGTCCCTCCATGATCGTAGACTAACTAACTGTGCTAGGTTCGCAGCCAAATATTGGTCCCTCTCCCTTCCCTCCTACCTCTACTCTACCCTCTCCCAACAACCTCCACCTGCGTACTCCCTCAGGAGCACGGATCCTAGACTGCTACACGTCCCATTTATGCGTACAACCAAAGGCCAGGCTGCTTTTAACTACTGAATCCCACAGATCTGAAACTCCCTACCTGCCCCCATAAGACACGCACCAAACCCCTACCATCGCAACCGACTACTCAGAGCGCATTTCTCCTCCAGCTGCTCCTGCTTCAATTAACAATTTCTGCATTCATGTTGTTATAACTAAATGTATTAAAGTTCACTACCCTCCAATTTCTTCACACTGTATGTATGTTACCTCTGTCTGTAATTACTCCCAGTTGTTTTAAGGAGTAAGCTTGTTTTTACATTTTGTACTATTTATGTAAAATGTAATGTTATGTATTAGGTCTTGGACCCCAGGTCGCATCTGGAATCGAGCATGTTGCTCAGTATGCCTTCCTGGTACAACTCGTAAATAAATAAATAAATAAATTATGATTTTTTTTTTTTTCCACTATTTTTTTTTCTAAGGGTCAGATAGTAACATCAGTCTACCATAAGGCCCTGTACACATTACAACTGAAGATTTGTACCGTTTTAAATAACGGTTTCAAAACGTTTTCAAACTCACCACAGCAGCCCGTCCACATTATTGTTCACCGAGTTCGAACTCGATTGTAACACGGTAAACTCCCATCTGCATCAGCAGCGAGGAACGTTTTTAAACCTGGTAATCCTCCGCGATTGTAGCACAGTTATGTTGGCACTGTAATAGACGGAAAAATCGCACGCCCGTCCACACCACAAGGTAACACGCTTTCCTCCTTCAGACCGTTTTAAAAAACGGACCTGAGACTAGCTCACAGCAGGGTTTAAGCACGGTTTCTTATCACGCTTTGAAACCATGCCTAAATGCAGACGGGCGCCGTGTTTGCGCTAGTTAAAATGTTTTAAGCACCTTAAAACATTTTAACTAGCCTGATGTGTACAGGGCCTAAATGAAGAGTTCAATTTTAAGTTAAATTATTTGAGATGGCTGTGCTTGGAGTAAAAGTCAGGACCTAGGCAGGTGCCAGTGTAAATTTGTTGGCCACAACTGTTAAATTTTAAGACCTACAGATACCTGCGCTACCCCACCCCCAAAAAAAAAATATCTGCTGCAGTAAGCTGCACGCAAACATGGAGCCATGTAAAAATGAGCACTGCAGTCTGTGATCTAAATTTACCTTTTATGTGAGAATATGGCTCCTTTAAAAGAAAGTCAAGCGTTAACTTAAAGGGACACTGTTAACCTGTTTTTCATCATATTATTTCTAGCTAAAAACCTACATTTTATGATTGCTTACCTTCTGTTAAATTCATTGATGTTACTGTTTGCTTTGTCTGTCTCCTTGTTTAGCAGAACTGAAATACATGCTAATGTATATTTATAAACAACCTTGATTTGTTTACAATCCTGGATCTATTCTTACTGCATATATCCTGAGCATTAGAAACACCCCCAAACAGTGCAGTCACTGATGAGGCAGTAGCCTCCTAAACTCCCACTGCATCATGAGGGGCTAGACTGTGTTGTGAATGTTCCGAACTCCAAGAAAGATGCAGCTGGAGCTGATCGAGGAATGTAAACACACCTGTGTTTGTGTGGTAACACCAGTATTGTGGGCAATCTGTTTTTCTCTTTTTTAAAGAAAAAGAGTCAGAATCAAACTACCAGCTACATCATCGATCTTTACAGAATGCTGGCAATCATAAAATGTGTTTTTATGTTTGCTTACATGCCTGTGCAAGAAACATAGTGCCACCATACGAGAATTCATAGGTGTGCCTCCCTACTTCCAATACCCTGCTGCCTTTTGCAGGCACGGCCCCACCGTGCCAATGAATGTAAGAGCTGTCTATGACAGCTTTTGGAAATGCAGCGGCGTACAGTTGAAAGAAAGAACCACAGCGTGGCAATTTGCATACTGCCGCCGGCAGTATGCAAGTGCCTACATGTCAGCACTGCACTGCAAGAGCTGTCATAGACAGCTCATCCCCAACAAGTAGCATGCTGGGGAGCCCACCAGCATGCTCACACACTCCCGCACCACGCACGGTATGGCCGACAGGGGTGCTAATCCCGTCAGCTCCACCGCGCCCCCAAACCAGCCTTCCAGGTGCCATGCTGGGAGCCCACCTAGCGTGGCAAACCTTCTGTATGGCCAACGGGGTGCCCAATCCCGCCGGCCCGGCTGGCCTCCAAAAATCTTCAGCTGCCACGCTTGGGAGCCCACCCCAGCGTGGCAAACGCCCGCTCATCTTCCTAAAAGTAAAATAAAACCTAGAAAGAAAAAAATGTCCCTCGCTGACTGTCTTTACTTCTGCCCCACCGCGCCCACCCAATGTGCCTCGCCTCCCACCCCACCCTTCACCCATATCGCATTACCTCCGGAGCTCAGCTGCGACAATCTTGAGTGGATCGGAACACGCCTGCACTCTTCAAAGCCGACTGCGAACTGAGGAAATGCCGGTAAGTTGTATAATGTAATAAATGAGTTTTTTTCAACTTTGATGCATATCTCAGGCATTTTTGGGAATTTTTTTCACCAAATTTTCAGCATGGGGTTTTTGGGACCCCACCTCATAAATTCTGTCAGTGTCATTTTTGTTATTCAGTCCCAAAAGGTGATTTCACGGTCACTGCACGAAACCACCTTTCGGGACCAATGTACGAAATGACAGTGTCACAGTTCATGAGGTAGGCCCCCAAAAACCCTATGTTGAAAATGTGGGGAAAAAATTCTCAAAACTTACTGTTTTACAAGCGTGCATTGTGCAGTTCCTACGCACGCTCATAAGTTCGCACATTTTTAATTTTTGTACTCTAGATTTTCAACATAGACATTTTACCACACCTCCTTATGAGCAGTACAGCTGTCATTTTTCACATCTCACCCAAAATGTGTTTCTGTGCATGTAGCACACAATGGTGCAGTCGGTGTGCAAAATCAATGTTTGGGACAGATTAAGAAAATCACAGTGACACTGTTCATGAGCAGAGGTCTTAAAATGGCTGTGTTGAAAATTTGGCTAAAAAATTCCCCAAAATGACTGTTTTGTGAGCATGCATTGAGCAGTTCCTACATACGCTCATAAGTTTGCGAATTTTTAATATTTGCACTCCAGATTTTCAAAAATGCCATTTTACCACACCTCCTTATGAGCAGTACAGCTGTCATTCTTCATATCTCCCCCAAAATGTGTTTCCATGCATGTAGCGCACAATGGCGCAGTCGACATGTGAAATCAATGTTTGGGACAGATTAAGAAAATCACTGTGACACTGTTCATGAGCAGAGGTCTTAAAATGGCTATGTTGAAAATTTGGTGACAAATGTCCACAAAATTACTGTGTTACGAGCGAGCATTGCGCTGTTTCCACGCACCCTCGTAAGTTCATGAATTTGTAATATTTTCAGTCCAGATTTTCACCACTAGCATTTTTCCACACTTCCTTATGAACAGTACAGCTGTAATTTTTCACAACATGGCCGACATGTGTTTTCACACTTTCTGCGCAGAAATGCGTGGTCGCTGTGGGAAATCACTGTTCGGGACAGATTAAGAAAATGACAGTGACACTGTTCATGAGTGGAGGTCCCAAAATCCCCGTGTTGACAATCTGCTGTAAAAAAATCCCCAAACGAATAACATTAAGGGTGTGCGTTGCACATTTTCTACGCGCACTCGTGACTTCACCAGTTTTTTTACTATTTTCACTGTAGATTTTCAACATTGCCATTTTTTACACCTCCCCATGAACAGTACAGCTGTCATTTTTCACATCTTGTTCGAAATGTGTTTTCACACCTGTGGTGCCAAATGCTGTAGTCACTGTGCAAAATCAGCTTTCGGCTACCGAACTGATATTGCCACTGTTCATAAGGTGGGGGTCACAAAAAACCCATGTTGAAAATTTGGAGTTTAAAATACCAATGGACGCCTGAGGCATTAGGGTTTTCAACCATAACGCCCCACCATGTAGAGACTGACAGGCATCAGGGGTGTGACTTGGGATTGTCGCCTGTAATGCTCATACCATTCCACCCACACTCACACCCTGTAGCCAGTGAGAGGCATCAAGGTGTGCCTTGGACTCTTCGGCCCCAAAGTTCACCCCATTTTCCTATACTGCACCCATCTCACCGTATTTCCTGATGGAATGGGGTGAGCATGAGGGCCAAAGGCTCAAGACACACTGTGACACTTGTCGGTGTCTGCAGGGTAGGGTGTGCTGAAATGGCATGGCCTTTATGCCAGAAGACCCAAAGGCACACCCCCACCAATGCCAATGCCAGCAAGCAAACATTCAGCATTGACAAATGCTTGTTTAAACTAGAAACACTTTGAGACCTAGAGGGTTGACAGTGTCCCTTTAACTCTGAAGTTAATTCAGAAATGAAAATAGGGACACTTGTCCATTTGGTCTAGATTTAAACACTTTCAATTGTGTTTTAAATATGGTAACACTGAGGGCAATGGAATATTATTCAACAACCTCACAATGTTGTCTTGAAAGTTAGTTTATAGAACAAAATTATTGACAGGACTTGTCAATAAACCCTCCCCATCCCCCATTAAGTCTAGATTTGTACTTTTGATGTTTCAGAACATTTAACTACATTACCAGATAGGCACAACACCATCTTAACAGCAGTGGGAATCGTCTATCAGGACATGATCCCTTCATCTTCTTCAACTGAAATGCTATGAATAGAATCAATATCAGATAGTTTATCAGAATTATTTTCAGATATTAAGAAAGATTTGTCTTCTATGTCTGAATATGAGCTAGTATAACCTCCCTCCCCTTCCTCGTTAGTCTCAATGTTTTGTTTTGCTTTGCTTTTCCCTTGGGCCATATGGCTGTAAGAAGGCCTTTTTATGTTCGTGCTTGTAGAAAGCAAATATATTGCTATGATAGTGGATCTGAGAGGTGTGTCACTGTCAGTCCAGTGCAGGGCAGTCTGCAGTGGACTCATCAGTGCTATACCAATTATCAGCCAGGCTGATAATTACACTCTTCTGGGTTTGCTGGACGGAAGCCTCATGAAGTTCGTAGAACAGAGCCACCTGATTCATAGAGCAGCTCTTTTTTTGATCTGCTTGATGCTGCCCAGCAAAAAGCTGATCGCGTCATGATCATCCTGCTCCTCATACCCCCCCAATGCAACGTCCTACTGTCAAGTACCTTTCCACCTCCCCATCACTTCCGTTGCCACGATCCAAGAAAACAACTATCTCCCACTGCGAGTACCCCTCCACCTCTCCATCACTTAAACAAACACTGGGCTGCCCAATCCCTAGTGTTGGTACTTGAAATAAAGAAAACCATCACTTGAAGTCATTTTTAATTTTTTTGCACCCTGTAAAAAAGAAAACAGTCCGTTGGTGTCTGTTGCCGCATCTACCCCCCCACCACCATTACCCACCCACTACCAGACTCCCCATCAGCACCCACCCTTACTTACCTGCCTACTGGGGTCCAATGCTGCAATCCTCTCTGAACCAGAGACACATCTTCTGTCTTCAGTGCCGGACTGGGAACTAGAGAAATCAGTACTGTGTGGGCAATGTATTTCAATGCGTTTTGAACTTGTACTCATAACTTGGTCGTTGATATTTTCCCCCAGATTTTCAATACAGCCTTTTTGGGTTCTCATCTCATGAACAAGGTAGGTGAAATTTTTCAAATCCAGCTTGAAAGGGAATTTCACAGTCACTCTGTGAAATCTCCTTTTGGGCAGGATCTGAACATTTTCATCTACTGAGTTCATGAGGCAAGAGCATAGGAAAATTATGTTTCAAATTTAGGGCCAGAACATTAAAGAAAAACAAAGTTATGAAGGTACGTTGAAATGTTTCGACACTCACTCATAACTTTGGAAATTTTCAATATTGTGACCCCAAATTTTCAACATAGCCATTTTTTTATACCACCTCATGAACGTGAGAGGTGCCTTTTTCCAAATCCTGAACAAAATGTGTTTTCACACTTGTGACATGAAATGACGTTTCAACCAGTATTTCATAAATGACATGTGTCATGTTCAGGAGGAGGGGTCAGAAAAAGACTAAGTTGAAAATGTGGGATCAAAATATGAAAAAACAACTAAGTTATGAAGAAACGTTGAATTGTACCAATGTTTACTCGTAACTTAATTTTTGCAGATTTTGATCCCTAATGTTCAACATATCCCTTGTGTTACCCCACCTCATGAACATGACAGATGCCATTTTTCAAATCCCCTCTGAAACATGTTTTCACAGTTGCACTGCGAAATCACCTTTCAGATGGATTTAAAAAGTCCATCTGTCTTGATCACAACATCAGATCATAAAAATACTATGTTGGAAATTTGGGATCAAAATGTAGGAGCCCAATAAAAATTAAATATTGTCTCTCAGCTGGCCTATCCTGGGTAAATACAGCCTAAAAATGTGGAAAAAAAGAACACCACTGAAAATGAGATATTACATCTCATCTGGTCTATCTTGAGTAAATTTATAGTAATGAGCATTTGTCAATGCCGAATGTTGCTTGTTTGTATGTGCTGTTTAGGTATTTGGAAGTGACAGTTCCATGCCTTCTTCCCAAGTCATCCACTGTGTCTTTCCGTTCAGTATTCACAGAAGAGTGGGAGGGGCAAGGGCCACAGCAATACAGCAGTTGCCAAGGGGGTGAAGAGGTGGACAATAGTCCATTCAAAGGCAAAAGAGTCCTTGCAGGAGCTCACTAAATTGAAGGTGGACAAAGCGATGGAACCAGATGGCATACGCCCAAGGATATTAAAAGAACTGCGAAGGGAGATAGCAGTACCTCTGGGAGCCATGTTCACTGAGTCATTCAACATGAGTGAATTGGAGGAGGGCACATGTGGTCCCTCTACACAAATGCAGCAGCAGGGAGGAGGCAATGAACAATAGGTTGCCCAGCCTTCACCTCAGTAGTGAGGAAGATCATGGAGGCATTAAGCTTAAAGAAAGGATAGTGGGGCATCTAGAAGCCATCGGAGTCCAGGACCATAGACAACATGGATTCACAGTGGGGACATCATGTCAGACAAATCTGGTTGATTTCTTTGACTGGGTGACAAAGGAAATGAATCAGGGTGGGGCAGTGGACAACGCTTACCTTGATTTCATCAAAGCCTTTGACACCATCCCACATAGGAGGCTGATATTTATTTATTTATTTGCTTTTGTTAACTGGGTAAGCACACTAGACAGCCATGTGCCTATTTTCAGGTGTGACCCGGGAGAGTTACAGGTAAGACTTCATACAGGAATAATTGAGGAAGCATTAGGAATACATAGGAAGGTAGTTACATATAAATACTTTGTACATAAACAACTGAGGGAGCATAATGAATACATAGGAAGATAACAGGCAATTCAGTGCAGGCTCTAGAGCAAGGTAGGCATACATTGAGCGGTTGAGGAACAGAGAAGAGCATATAAGAAATACACAGGCAGTTACAGGGCTAGCTCTAGGGCAAAGTAGGCACAAAGTTCCTACATGTTCGATTGAGGGGACAAGAAACAAAACTAAAATAACAGGGAGTTCAAGGCTGACTCTAGGACAAGGTTGGCATGGTGCATTAGAGTAGGATGGGACAGACAGGATAAATCTCGGTGGTGAACAGTGGGAGCAAAGATAAAGTAAGGTGCCTGCACAAGGGGGGGGGTGCCCTAGGCAGGTGGTAAGTCCAGGAGTCATGGCCAGTTCCAGAAGGAGAAGTGCAAGTCACGCTGAGGCCCCCACCATCCAGTCAGGTTGGAGGGTGGGGAGGGGTAGGGGAGTGGGATTATGTTGAGCAGGAGCAGGGGGAGGAAGGTTTCAGGAAGTTCCAGAGGGAGGCTTTAAAGCTTGGGTGGGAGGAGGAGGACCGAGTGAGCTCAGGTAGTGAGTTCCAGAGTTTGGGGGCGTAAGTGTGGAAGGCTCGGTCCCTAGCAAGGGTGCGTGTACTAGGAACCAGACGTTCCAGAGTTGATGTAGATTGTAGGTGGTAGGAAGTGGCGCCAGGTTTAAGGGGAAGGGCCAGAGCTGGGGGGGTGCTAAAATGGATGATGTTGTCAATGAAATTACCTAGGACGAAGGAGCGATGCTTCTCAGGGGGAAGCCACTCCAGGCAGCTGTATTGATCACAACGATGGGTGAGGGGAGGGGCGGAAAGTGCGAAGTGGCACACATTGTTGTAGGCCATGTCCCATTTTGAGAGGCTGGATTTGGGAACTGGTGCAAATGTTACAAGTCCGTAACAAAGTGATGGGAGGAGGACCCCCCCTGGCTAGGGCCAAGCGGGCAGCAGGGGTAAGGCAGTTATTAGTGCGGTAGGCTAAACCAAGCTTACAATTAGTGGCCTTGCAGACATTGCAAATGTGAGAGGTGAGGTCCAACTGCGGATCTAAGGTGACGCCCAGGTGCTTAGCGGAGGTTACCGTCTCAAGGGGCGAGCCGTCGACCCCATGGATCAGCAGGGGAGCAGGGCAGGATTTTATTTTGTTTAAGGACCCGAACAGCATGGATTGGGTTTTGTTGAGATTAAGGGTGAGCCTGTGGTCACCCAACCAGGTTTGAATGCATTCGAAGTCGAAGTTCAGATGTGAGTTTATTGTGGAGATGTCCCGGGAGCTGGCCAGGAGGACGAGATCATCAGCATACACGGTGGTGTGACCATGGGCAGTGACGGACGGAAGGTCATTGATAAATAGAGAGAATAGGGTTGGACCGAGGACGGATCCTTGAGGGACCCCGCAGTGGACGGGTGAGAGGTTGAAGGATGTCCGATTGAAGTAGGTGAATTGCTGATGGTTGGAGAGGTAGTTTAGGAACCAGGCGTGGGCGGAGGGGGAGAACCCAAGTAAGAGGAGTTTGGAACCGAGGAGGGTGTGATCAACCCTGTCAAATGCTTTTGAGAGGTCCACAAAAATGGCTCCAGTGAGGTTGCCTTGGTCAGCACTTGTCCTGATCAGAGAAGTGACTACAGCAAGGGCGGTGGACATGCTATGCCCTTTTCTGAAGCCGTGCTGGGCAGGTGAGAGGATGTTGTGGTCCTGGATATATTGGGAGAGCTGAGAGGCAACGGCTTTCTCGAGGAGTTTACTTGTGGTGGACAGAATGGCAATGGGACGGTAGTTGCCAGGATCTTTGAGATTTCCTAGTTTGAAGACAGGAACAACCTTGGCCACTTTCCACAGGTCGGGGATGATCCCAGTGTTAATGGAGGTGTTGAATAAATGTGAGACGGGCCTGGCAAGGAGGTGGGCCCCCAGTCTGAGCAGTTTCGGTTCGAGGCAGTCGTGCCCAGCGCCATTGTGAGGGAAGAGGCCTAAGAGAAGCATCTGGGTCTCCTTAGGAGAAACATGTCTCAGTTGGAAGAGGGGCCGAGGGTGGAGACCGGGAGGGGGGGCACCAAGGGGGTAGAGGAGGGGGCTGGGGAGGGGAAGGAGGCAGTTCGGAAAACAAGGAGTTGAAGGTGTTAGCGATGGTGAGCGGGTTATTGCAGCTGACTCCACCAACTAGTAGGTCAGAGACCTGTGCTTTAGCTGACCCCCCAATAGTGTTTTTAATGTTTTGCCAGAAACTCCTCGGGTTGCTACTGGAGGAGAGTAAGGCTGCTTTATAGAACTCGCTTTTTGCTGAGCGGATGGCTTTTTTGCAGGAGTTTCTGAGGTGCCTGTATGTCATCAGATCATGGTTATTTTGGGAGGCCTTATAGGTCGCCCAACACTTGTCCCTGGCCTTCAAGAGGGAGAATAGGCCCCCATTTAGCCATTTGGTGATGGTGCCCCGAACCCTTCTCCTAGTGAGGGGGGCATGCTTATTCTGAAGGGGGATAAGCTTTGCGAGGAATAGATCCAAGGCCTGTGAGGGGTCATTAGCGGGAGTGACCCCTGTCCAGTCAATAGCGAGGAGGTCGGACAGGAAGTCATGGGTGTTAAATTTGGAGTAGTCCCTCGGTTCAATCAATTTGCTAGGGACTTTTGGCTGAGAGATGCCCCAGACGCAGTAGGAGGGGAGTGGTCAGAGATGGAATCCGGGAGGGTTCCAGAGGTCATGATATTGGCAGGCCGGTTGGACAGAATCCAGTCAATAAGGGATCCTGAGTTCCCCCGCACAGCCTGGTTGGTTTAGTTATAACTTGGGTGAGTGCGAGCCCCGAGAGCAGAGGCTCGTACAATTTGCGGTTGGAGCCCAACCAGTTCAGATTGAAGTCACCTATTAATAGGGTTTCATTGGGACCCACTGCAGGGCCGATGCAGCCAAGCAGGGAGGAGAGACCAGTCAGACCATCCTTGGGGGGGATGTAGGTGCACACTAGGTGGATTTTCTTTGTGTGGCCCAGCAGGAGGAGAGCATGCAAGAACTCGCATGCAGGAGGGGTGGAAGATGAGTGGTCGATGGGGGACAGGTTTAGGTGCTCCTTGTAATACAGAATCACCCCACCGCCTCTCTTCTTGCCTGGTCTGTCTCGCCTGATGAGGTTGTAGCCCGGGAGGGTGCACTGGGTGTCAGGTATGTGGAGCTTGAGCCAGGTTTCTGAGAGTCCCAGGATGTCTGGCTTGTAGTGGGCAACCCACGCAGTGAGCTCAGTTAGGTTGCGTAGGAGGCTACGCACATTCAGGTGTGCAATTTTGAGCCCTTTTGAGGAGAGCCAGGGGGAGGAATTGAGAGGGAGGGAGGGACAGGGTGGAGAGGCCATGTCCCCGGGTGGGTCCAGCGAGCAGAGGAAAGATAAGTAAGGGCTGAGGAAGGGAGCGCAGTGGGACTGGATTGAGGAAGAAAATGATAGAGAGACTGGCTGGAAATTAGGGGGTTTGTCCAGTTGTGGGGGGTCAGCCGCTACAGGCTGGAGAATTGGGGGTTTTGTCTTAGGGTTTTAGTCCAATTATGGAGGGCTCAGCCGCTCCCTGTGGGTGCCTACCTTTCAGGTGCGGGGCACAAGGAGCTAGGTAGATCAAGGAAGTGAATTATAAGCAGCTCAGCTATGTAATTAGGTGGGTTACAAATGGGAGAAGTGAGTTAGGCTAGATAGAGCAGCCACTAGTGGTGAGAGAAAATAACCTGCAGATGGTAAAAAGGGCTGATAGGTTATTTTCGGCACCACGTGGCTCCCTGCAGCCTATATAACAGACAGCCGACCAAGGGTGGTGGTGGGGGCGGCGGTCTAGAGCTCTTGCGCTGACAGGGGAGGCTCCAGCAAGTTTGAATTTCGCACCAAGAAGACCTCAGGCCAGCTGTAACACCGGGGGGAGGGCGAGCCGTTTCCCCCACGCACGGAGCTGGTTCGGTGCGCCGCTGCTACAGACACAGATTGCTTGTGCAGGAGATTACCTGGCAGAAAAACAGATCGTCAAGGAGGAGAGGTGTCCTTGCTGGGGAAGGGCTGCGGACAGAGCCCTCGCGACCGCCGGGTACTCTGAGGAGAAAAAAAGAGCACAGGTATTAATTAAGGTAAGAGGGAGGGCGGGATGCACAGCAGGAGACGAATCAAGGGAGGGGGGGAGGGACGCTTCAGCTAGTCAGGCAGGTGACGATGGCAGCCGGAGACTTACTATGCAGAAATACAGTTTACAATGCAGAATACATGTGCCCAGCAATTTGACCTACCCCAACTGTATTGAGAGAGCAAAAACGTTTTTATACAGATTACAGATTACGCACCACAGGAGGGCAGCCTAGCATTCCGTTTTTAGGGTGCACAGTAACAGAGACTACTTAAAATGCTCACAATTTACTTTCTGTTTTGGTGAATTACTGAATTACTGTATTACTGAGTTTAGCAAACAAAGCTATCGGTGCGGAGCATGTGGGGGCACCAGACTACAGTTCCCGTTTACTGTCCTTCTGGCTCTTGAGCCGACGGGGGAGACTCCAGCAAGTTTGAATTTCGTGCCAAGAAGACCTCAGGCCAGCTGTAACACCGGGGGGAGGGCGAGCCATTTCCTCCACGCATGGAGCTGGTTTGGTGCACCGCTGCTACAGACACGGATTGCTTGTGCAGGAGATTACCTGGCAGAAAAACGGATCGTCGAGGAGGAGAGGTGTCCTTGCTGGGGGAGGGCTGCGGACAGAGCCCTCGCGACTGCCGGGTCCTCTGGCAGAAAAACGGATCGTCGAGGAGGAGAGGTGTCCTACTACCTGGGTAGGCTTGGCATGGGGGAAAGGGTGGTAAACTGGGTTAGAAACTGGCTAACAGACAGGAGGCAGAGAGTGGTGGTACATGGGGTGCAGTCTAGGGAGAGGGGGTGACCAATAGGGTGCTGCAGGGTCTTCATTAGTAACATTGCAGAATGGCTGAAGGGAATTTTTTCACCAAATTTTCAACATAGTCATTTTAAGACCTCTGCTCATGAACAGTGTCACTGTGATTTTCTTAATCTGTCCCAAACATTGATTGTGCACACTGACTGCGCCATTGTGCGCTACATGCACAGAAACACATTTTGGGTGATGTGAAAAATGACAGCTGTACTGCTCATAAGGAGGTGTGGTAAAACAGCAATTTTGAAAATCTGGAGTGCAAATATTGAAAATTCGCGAACTTACGAGCGTACGTAGGAACTGCGCAACACACGCTCGTAAAACAGTCATTTTAAGGAATTTTTTCACCAAATTTTCAACATAGCCATTTTGAGACCTCTGCTCATGAACAGTGTCACTGTGAATTTCTTAATGTGTCTCATACATTGATTTCGCACACCAACTGCGCCATTGTGCGCTACATGGGCGGAAACACATTTTGAGTGAGATGTGAAAAATGACAGCTATACTTCTCAAAAGGAGTGTGGTAAAATGGTAATGTTGAAAATCTGGAGTGAAAATATTGAAAATCAGAACTTACGAGCATGCGTAGGAACTGCGCAACGCATGCTCCTAAAACAGTCATTTTTAAGAATTTTTTCACCAGATTTTCAACATAGACTTTTTGAGAGCCCACCTTATGAACACTGGCAGTGTCATTTCATTCATTTGTCCCGAAAGGTGATTTCACACAGTGACCGAGAAATCACCCTTCGGGCCCGATTAACGCCATGACAGTGCAAGAATTCATGAGGAGGGGTCCTAAAAATCTCATGTTGACAATTTGGGCCCAAAATTCCCAAAAATGGCTGAGATATGCAACAAATTTGAAAAAACCCTATTTATTCCATTATACAGCTTACCGCCATTTCCTCAGTTCGCGGTCGGCTTTGAAGAGTGCAGACGTCTTCCCAGTCCACCGAAGATCGTCACGCCAAGCTCCAGAGGTAAGTATGGGGTGATGGGGGGTGTGGGGAGGCAGGTGAAGTGGGTGGGTGCGTGTTGTGGGGGCAGGAAGACTACGAGGGACCTTTTCTTTGTTTACAGGTTTTGTTTTTATTAAGCAGCCAGCGGGATGTTTGCCACGCTGGGGTGGGCTCCCAGCATGGCACCTGGAAAAACTTTTGGGGGCGTGCAGCCGGCAGAGGATTAGGCATCCCCATTGGCTACCTGCTGGTTTTGCCACGCTGGGGTAGGCTCCCCAGCGTAGCACCTGAACAACTTTGTGGGGGGCATGGAGCCGACGGGGATTGGGCACCCCTGTCGGCCATACAGTGTGTGTAAGCTTGGGCGATCAGCATGCAGTATGCATGCTTGCGTGTGGTGGGGAGAGCTCTGCTCACGAAGCGGAGCTCTCCCTTTCAACTGTATGACCACTGTTTTTTCAACTGCTGTCATAGACAGCTGCAGCAGTGATTGGGGAACAGGGGCCGCGCCTGCAAACACACTGACTGAATTGGAAGACGGGTGCCACACCTCTGAAAACTCGGATGATGGCACTATGTTTCTTGCACATGCGTGCAAGCAACATAAAAATGTGTAAAAGCAGGACTTGGAACAAAAAGCAATGCAAACAGCAAACACTGTGCATTGAGAAATACTTTTGTCTACCATTTTTTAACCAAAACCCAACAACTGGAGTTGAGTCAAACTCTTGTTCAAACAGCATATGTAAAGATATCCTGATTAAGTTTATCAGACTTTCCAAATGAACTTTACCAGCTGGATCTTATTCTCTGCATTAGGCTAAAGCCTCATTCAGAAACTGCTATACATGATGGGAGTCTGAATTAAAATTATATGTCCCGAAATGTTTTGACATCTTTTTTGGCATGCCTGATGAATAGCTGGCCACTTAGCTTTGATTGCATTGGTGTACCAATTTAGAAAAAAATATGTATGTATAACGATTACCTCCTGCCTCGCTACATGAGCATTACAAAAACTATTGCTTAGTTAGTAAGGGTAATTCAGTACACTTTCTTTGTGGCAATACCTTTTTATTAAACTAACTGAAGTCATTTTACACAAGCTTTTGAAAACTCTCAGGTCCCTTCATCAGGTGCAGGGCAATTCACCTTCTCTTTATGTGATTTTTAAGTTTAGTCCACTCTCTTACACATGTCCAGGTTTACCTTCTGTTCCGTCAGGACAGTTTTGAACTCATTTACAATATCAGCTATGGACTTTTCTGCAGAATCTGAAACATGTTAAAAACTGCTGTCTTATCTTCTAATCTGTAATTAATTATCCCATCCCTTTCAAAAAACACCCACCTGTAACCCACCTGTCAAGTCCAAGTGGCTTGTTGGCTCCTGTTTAAAGTTAATATCTGGTTCATAGCTACCATAATGGACTCTAGCTGTTACATGTCTTCCAATCTATTTTTATGTTGGCTCGTGCTTGCACATGAGTCAACATATAGCAGAAGTAGCAGATTTGGAGGTGCGGTCACTGTGGGCGAATGCAGGGGACGCATCAGTAGGTGCGTCCCTCATTCCCCAATAAGCCAGCATGTAGGTGCCACACCAGCAATATGGAATGTTGCCACCAGATCTAAGAAAAGGTCCACTGCAATGAGAAGCTTGCTTCTCAATGCAGCGGCACAATAACATGCCTCCCAATGTAAACATGGCAGCACTGGCTGCCACCACCCAACTTCAGGGGTGCCCAATCCACCTGTCGCATGCCCTAACCCACTTCATTTGCCGAAGGGGGAGCCCACTCCCTGTTGGCATAATGACCCCCAAGTGTGTGCCAAATCCCCCTCAGCATCATGCGCTCCCCCTTAACAGTCTTTCTTTGCCGACAGGGGGCCCAGTTCCCATCGGCTACTGTCCCCCTTTCCCTGTTTATTTTGCTGATGGGGGAGCCCACTCCCCATTGGCATAATGTCTCCCCCCATCTGTTGTGTGCCAAGGGGGGTGCCCAATCCCCCTCAGCTCTTGCCCCCCCTTTTATATGTGCAACGGGTGCCCAATCCCCATCGGCTACAGCCCCCAAAACATTAGTGGCACGCTGGGAGCCCACCCCAGCATGCCAGATGTCCCTGAAAAAGTCCCGCTGATGTTCTTTTTTACCTGTAACCAGAAAACGGTCCATCGTGACACCCTGCCCCTCCCCAACCCGCGCCACATTCTGTACACCCTGACTCCCCACACCCTCCTCTCACCCCATACTTACCTCCAGAATCTGGCGCGACGATCGTCGGTGGACCGGGAACACGTCTGCACTCTTCAAAGCCGACCACGAACTGAAGAAATGCCAGTAGGCTATATAATTGCATAAATAGGGTTTTTTTTCAACTTTGGAGCATATCTCAGGCATTGCTGGGAATTTTTACACCAAATTTTCAACATGGGGTTATTGGGATCCCTCCTCATGAATTCAGTCACTGTCATGGCGTTATTCTGTCCTGAAAGGTAATTTCACAGTCACTGCAAGGAATCACCTTTCAGGACCGATTAATGAAATGACAGTGCCACTGCTCTCAAAAAGTCTTATGTTGCAAATTTGGTGGAAAAAATCCAAAAATGGCTGTTTTATGAGCGTGCGTTGCGCAGTTTCCATGCATGCTCATGACTTCGTGAATTTGTAATATTTTCACTCCAGATTTTCAAAATTGGCATTTTTCCACACCTCCTTATGAACAGTACAACTGTCATTTTACATATCCTAGCAGAAATGTGTTTTTGCACTTTCGGAGTAGAATATCGGGATCGCTGTGCAAAATCAGTTTTTGGGACAGTTTGAGGAAATGGTGGTGACACTGTTCCTGAACAGAGGTCCTAAAATGCCTATGTTGAAAATTTGGTGATGAAAGTCTATAAAATGACTGTGTTACAAGAGTGCGTTACACAGTTCCCACACACCCTTGTAACTTCACAAATTTACAATATTTTCATGCCAGATTTTCAACACTGGCATTTTGTCACACCTCCTTATGAACAGTACAGCTGTAATTTTTCACATCCTGCCCAAAATGTGTTTTCACACCTGTGGCGCACAATGGCATGGTCGCTGTGGGAAATCAACTTTTGGGACAAATTAACAAAATCACAGTGCCACTGTTCATGAGGGGAGGTCCCAAAATACCTATGTAGAAAATGTGGTTAAACAAATCCAAAAAATAATTGGGTTACGGATGTGTGTTGCACAGTGTCTATGCATGCATATGACTTCACCAATTTTTCATATTTTCACTCCAGATTTTCAGTGTTGCCTCATGAACAATACAGTTGTCATTTTTTACATACTGGCCAAAATGTTTTTTCTACCTGTGTCGCCAAATGGCATAGCCACTGTGCAAAGCCACCTTTCAGCTAACAAACTGATAGTGCCGTTTTTCATGTGGTGGGGTCACAAAAAGCCCATGTTGAAAATTTGGAGTGAAAATACCAACACACGCCTACAGCGTTAGGGTTTCCAACTGTAACACCCCACCCTGTGCAGACTGGCAGGCACCAGAGGTGTGACTTGGGATCATCGGCTGTAATGCTCCCTATTCCTCCCCCACCCTGCAGCCAGTGACAGACACCGTGGTGTGCCTTGGAGTGTTCAGCCACAAAGTTCACCCCATTCTCCTATACTGCACCCACCTCAGTGTATTTCCTTATGGAATGGGGTAAGTATAATGCCCAAGGACCCCAAAGCACACCACGACACTTGTCACTGTCTACAGGGTAGGGTGAGGTAAAATGGCATGAGCGTTATAGCTGACAACCCAAAGGCACACCCCAATGTCTGTCGGTCTCTGCAGGGTGGGGGTGGGGTTGGCGACACTTCAATACTTCACTGCCATTCCTATTATGCATCTCTAACTCTTGCACTACCAATGCCAATGCCAGCAAGACAACATTCGGCATTGACAAATGCCTGTTAACATTTAAGATCATGGCTGTTAAAACTCTCTCTCTCTCTCTCTCTCTCTCTCTTTCATGTGAGAACTGGTCTGTTATCATCTTCATCTAGGGTACAGTATGTCCATGGAATTCTTCTCCCTCCAAAGCATCGAGATTTAAAAATGCTTTACAGGTCTAACTAGGAACAAATGAAAAAAAAAAACAATTGTAACACCTGACCTTCTTCATATAGCTGCTGATTTGTCGAGCATGATGAAAGGCTGAGGATCATCATGACAGATGGAACCTGTATGAAGAAGGGAAAAAACATTCTCTTTTGTTCCACTGTTTTTACCTCATGCCTATTTAAAAAAAAAAAAGTATCTTGTTTTCAGCTTTTAAGTGTAGTCCTTCAGGTCCCGAAGAGATTTATACACCTCTTTGACTGAAGTATCATTTCCTTGAAGGAGACTTTGTGAACCCTTCCAGTATGTCCATCAAATGATTGATATAACGTAGACATCTCCAGGTCTGCATGGTCTTAAGAAAACCCTGGGCCTTCGCTTCTTGCTCCCCTCAGGATCCACCATATTGCATCTGTTAGAATAAAAACAAGAGAGTGCTTTACATTTCAATTCAATAATTTACCAGGTGATATAACCTATGAAAAAAACAATTTACTCTTCCAGTATGTCCACCAGAAGATGGATGTTATGTAGGCATCTCCAGGTCTGCATGGTCTTCAGCAAGCCCTTGGCCTTTGCTGCTTGCTTCCCTCAGGATCTGCAATGTTGCATTTATCAGAATAAAAAAAAAAAAAAAAAAAAGAGTGCTTTCCATTTAAACTCAATAATTTACCAAGCGAAAAAACTATGAAAAAAACTATTTACCTGTTGGAAGTGCAGCAGGATCCCAGGGCAGTCTGCTATTATATTATTTAGTGTTGTTTAGGTGTGTTGTGTCCCTCTGGTTCCTCCCACTCTGGTTGGAATTCAGTATTTGACACCGGCAGCCTGAAATGACACTCTCAGGTTTTTGTGATTTAGTGGTCAAAGCAGCAGCTGGTCAATTTTTGTGTGTGTGTGTGCTAGGTAATGTTTTTTTTTTTAAAACATCCTTCCGAGATAATTCCAGCCTATGTGCATTACATTGTACTGTGACAAGATGAGCTTAACCCTTTTTCAGTAGAGTGCCTCCCCCCCTTTACCGGTCATCAATGCTGCCCTGTCTGTGGTTAGCTTCACCAATTTTCTTCCAGTCACCTGAATCAGTCTGTGAAATCATGGCCTGATCTAGCGCTTCCATTACTGATATAGCATCTGCTTTATGCTGGTTTTCCAGGGACAAAAAGTAAATACTGGGCACGCCTTTGTTTACACTTCTTATGTAAATTATTTTTTTTTCTTTTACATTGGAATGTGTTGCCCCATCTGTCATTATTGAAATGAATTGTGATTTCTTCACCACATTTACAAGTTTCAAACATTCAACTTCTGCTATATTACTTATGAACATTCTGCATAACTTGATAGGTTTCCCCGATATCAACTATACCTGGGCGAGCCAGTACAGGCTCGAGCCAAGCTCAAGTCAGAGACCTGGCTCGGCTCAGCATGGCTCGCCTCTATTGCTGACATGAGAACCACGAGCCGAGCAGACAGATTTCATGAAAAAAAAAAAACAGTATTGTGTGACGTGAATCCTGCATACCCACCAAGTGATCTGCATTTCACGGGGACGGCCTGATTTTGATAGCTTTTAAGTTTTAACTGCTGTCAGTGACCTGCACACACCCCCAGGCTGGTCCGACATGCACAGAATGAGAGCATGTGCTCCCAGTGCTCCTTCCTAGCCTCTAGCTCCACTGCATAGCCGCATCACATCCTTGCGTCCTTCAGGCATAAAAGCGCGGGCAGAAGAACATCAGCAGGAGAATGTTGAGCCTGGATGAGTCGGCAGCAGTGCGGTTAGTTTCTTGGTTCGGTTTTGACCACAAAAATAAAAAACAAATTTGCTCCGTCACCATAGTTATGTCAGAGTCTGATGTGGAATACTAAGGAGCTGGGTGGCCGTATAACAAGGTGCAGGAGGTCAAGGAGTAGCCACGAGTATCTGAGCAGCAGCCAGGGCCGGGGTTGTCAGGCATCAAGATTAAAAGGAGGAAAGAAAGAAGCATTCCACCAGCTTCCAGCCAGTGAAATATTACGGTGCATGGTGCATTTACTGACCTGACCCCTTACCTTAGCAAGCAAGCTCCCTCCTCATCCCCCTCCAACCGAAACAGTAATGGTAGTCTCTCCACTGCTACAAACTCTGAAGCCTCCACCCCTCCTTTCTACTTCAGGGCCATTGCTCCTAAGTCCATTATAAAACTCCTGAAAACCCTCCCTTCTAGCAGCAGCCCTGGAAGTGACAGGCTGTACCCTGCTTTCCTAAGAATCATCTCCCCAGCCCTTGTCAAACCACTAACACACATTTTTAACCTTGCCCTGTCTACATCAACAGTACCTGACACCTGGAAATATGCAAATGTGGTTCCCATATTCAAGGCGGGAGACCCCCTATGCCCGGAAAACTATAGACCCATCTCCTTGCTACCACATCTGAGCAAACTACTTGAGAAAGTAGTCCATTACCAACTAACTGAACATCTCAGTAAATACAACCTCCTATGTCCCTTCCAACGTGGTTTCCGCAAACACCACAGCACCTCCTCTGCCCTGGCAGTCTTTTCAAACCATGTCCTCAGAAATATGGACATGGGTAAGGCCACGGGTGCAGTCTTTGTTGATTTATCGATGGCGTTTGACCTCGTTGATCATCAGCTTCTTCTCTCCACTCTTTAACATTTTGGTTGCGCTCCTGGACCTGTAGCCTGGTTTCATAGCTACGTCACAAACAGGTCCCAGTCCGTGCTTATAGGCAAAGTTGCCTCAGCTTCCCTTCCCACCAGCACAGGAGTTCCTCAGGGATCTATCCTTGGCCCCCTTCTTTTCCCCTTGTTTATCAGTGCCCTACCAGAAGACAGCCTAAACTGTAACACACTCCTCTATGTGGACGACCTAGTCCTGTACCACAGCAATAAGTCCCTAGAAGCCATTTCATCCACTGTCACTGATAGTTATGCAGTGGCTGTTCACTGGTTCACACCCAGAAAACTACTTGTAAATGGGAAAAAGACAAAGGCCATGCTCTTCGGATCAAAGCCTTTCCTAAACAAGTCAGCCAAGTTAAACTCCTCACTCACAGTATATACAACTGCAGGACCTCCACTTGAACAGGTCAACTCTTTCAAATATCTTGGCATTACCCTAGACCCATCGCTCACCTATAATGATCACACAACCCTGATGGTAAATAGGATAAACCAGAAGCTAGGAGCAGTGTACCGTGCAAGCCACCTACTATCACCTGAAGCTCATCTCACTATTGCGCAGGGAAACCTCCTCTCACTCCTTGACTACTGCTCCCCCATCTACTCACACATGTCCATAAAGCAACTTTCCCGCCTCAACATGACATACAATGCCATCTGTCACTTTGTTCTCAAAGCCCCCTCCTTAACTCATCACTGTACACTCTACCAGTCCCTTGGATGGCTCCCTCTCCAGGCACGCTTCGACTATACTGCAGGCTGCCTAGTCAATAATGCCCTTAGAAGTAACCAGCTGTCCCCTTATGCCCCCCTACTCATGAATCGAGTATCCATGAGACCTCTTAAGTGCATCCTCCTTTCAACCCCTGGAAGTACCTCGTGTCTCTACAGCAATGGGCAGTAATTCCTTCTCTGTCTCTGCCCCCTCCCTCTGGAATTGTTTTCCTGCGCTCGTTTGTATATCTACATCCCATGCACCAACCAAGTGTAACCTAAAGGCCTGGCTTTTGAAAGGCTCCACCTGTACATGCACACAGGGCAGCGCAGGAGACCGATAGCCACCATAATCCTACCACTATCTGGTGCCTTTCTGCCCCCCCTCCTCCCCCCCCCACGTCCCGAAGCACAAACCCACACGCTTGACTCTCATACTGCTGCTCAAACCTACCTAGAGACCTTCTCCCACTCTACTGTACGAGGTCCAGGCCGTGGCTCAAGGATGCAGCAGGACTTGGTAGGGCACATCACTAACTATCCTACTCTCCAGTTTACTCAGCCTATGCTCCCTCACTGCCCAAACTCGGTGCACTGTCTGGTAGCCATGCTCTACTTTTACCACAAGATCCTCAGGTCGGCCTACCCTCTTTCTCAGGACAGGCATGTTGCCTAGACTAAGATATTGCTAAGTCTGTTATGTTCAAACTGCCCCTTGTCAACCTGTGTAATATACATAACTACTCACTTCTTGTACTGCTGCCGGTATCCCTATGGTACTTCACTCACCATGTTTGTATACCTTAAGTAAACATTGTCTATTTTGTTGTATATTGTTGCTTGCACAGTATAATCAAATTGTATATCATGTCTACTGCTTGTATTTATGTATCGCCACCTTGTGGCCCAGGTCGTGACTGAAAATGGTCCTCTGGATTAGTGCACTTACCTGGTTACCAAAAACGTAAATAAAAATAAATAAGTAAAAAGTTACTTTTGCTCAAACACTCAGTTCAGGTGATCGTCTCCTTACTCGTCATGAGGTTTCTCTTCTTTTTTGCTGTCATGGCCCCTAGATAAATCCCTGTCTGTTGTGGCACTAGTGAGAGTGGAGTCGTCCCTGTCCACTGGTCAAGCAAACCAACCTAGTGTGTGTTGGACTGTCTCAGATCTGGTCAGTGGTCTGAAGTACCTGCCTGCAGTCAGATTTGGGGCTGGGGGCTACAAAAAAAATAATGTGGACAGTGTCTCATGGGCCCATATACATAGGATGTGCCAGTGGCAGCAGTTTAATGCACATGCACAGTGCACACCCCAACCCCTGCCCAATGCAGTCACAGTCCCTGGTGGCCGTGGGTTTATGCCCCCCCAACCATCGATTGCTGCCTGATACAAAATACATAAATACCCTGGTGGTCTAGTAGTCCCTCCTCACTCCTGACCACAGATCCTGATCCTGGTCATAAAGAAAGAAGATGTTCACAACTTCCAGGTGGGCCTGGCTGGTCCCATCTTCTCTCCCATTCTCTGATTACTGTCCCTGTATATTAAAAATAATTTCCTGGTCATCTAATGCCAATGGTCCATCTCCCCAGTCCCTTCCCCATTCTCTGATCACCATCCCCTTATACTAAAAATAATTCCATGGTAGTCTAGTGGTCCCTCCCCTGTTCTCCAATCGCTATCCCCTTATGTTAAAAATAATTCCCTGTAGTCTAATGGTCCCTCCCCCCATCCCAGTTCACTGATCGCCATCCCAGTAATACATACAATCTTCTCCCTAGTGGTCCAGTGGCCCTCCTATGATCGCCAATGCTAAGCACTGTCCCGTTAATACATACAATCTTCTCCCTGATAGTCCAGTGGTCCCTCCCCTTCCCCAATCACTGATCACTGTCTTGGTATTACAAACAAGCATCTCTCTGGTAGTCCAGTGGGCCCACCCCTTTCCTGATTGCCAATTGTCATCCTATTCTGAAAAACTAATATCTCCCTGGTGGCTATGGTTAGTGATCTCCCCTCCACCAACCACTGTCCCTTGTACAGGAAAACACATCTCCCCAGTGGCTATGCAGTCCCTCACCCTACCTAATCACCTGTCCAATAGATATACCCAATAGTCCCTGGTGTCCAGTGCAGTGAACCCCTCATCCCAATCCCTCATCTAAAAAGGTAACATATGTCTCTGGTAAATGAGGGTTCAGAGTGGGGTGGTACACTTCACTGGACACCAAGGTCTGTTTGGTATATCTATTGGGTGGGTGATCATTGAGGGGAAGGTGATCAGCAGGGGAGGGACCACTAGCCACCAGGGAGATATTAGTTTTTCAGAACGAGATGGCGATTGACAATCAGAGAAGGGGAGAGAGAGACCACTGGACCACCAAGGAGAAGATTGTATAGATTACCAGGACTGCAATTGGTGATCTGGAAGGGGGGGCACTGTACTGTTCCTTTACTAAAAAAAACTATCTAGGGGTCAGAGAGGAAAATTAAAAAAACACAAATGTACTGATTAAACTCAGATACCTGTCTCATGAATGTGTCCTAAAAACTGAACATGTGAGAAATGTAGGAACAGTAGTGTGGTCTCTGCAGATATTGTCAGATGAGTACCTCTACTGAAACCCTCTCTAGAGATGAGAGGTGATCTAAGTATGCAAATGTATCAATTAAGTTCAAATATATGTTTCATATTTGGGGATTGCCAAGAAGAGGTTTGAAATAAACCTGAACTTTGGAAGAAATACAGGTTTATACAGCTCTCATTTTTACAAGTTTTTCTGGAGCCCTCCTCTGTCTGCCACAATACCACAGTAAAGGTATCAAGGAATAGGGTGGTGCTATTGCAAGGTTATATAACAGAAAGATCTAAGTTTTAATCCAGGTCAGTGTCTTTGAGCAGAACTTCAATGCACTGCTCTGGCAGGTTTACTCAAAGGCACTGCCCAGGAGTTTAACCCACGCCCTCAGGCTATTTGCTTTCGAGCATGTGAACTAACGTGTTGCATCTTTGATTGTGTAGCACCGTGGTTGTTGTAGAGATCTGTGCAGTACACTAAAAGATTAGTGTTTGACATTTTTATCCCTGGTTGACACATTCTGAATTTTTATTGTAATGTTGAATTTCTTCAGCGTGGTGACCCATGCATTGTGGAATTCCAATAGTGTATCTACAGAGCAGGGATTCAGTTATCAGACAAAATATTTCTACAAGGTAGGCAGTATATGCCTTTATGTTTTACAGTGGGACGGTAACCATTTTCTTGCATGAAACTGCATTGCTGAGCAAAATATTTTTCAAAGGGTTGTGTAGTATATCATCTAATTGTAACATAAAATTGAGTAACACACAATTACAGTAGTGCTTAATTAGCAAGAAATTTCAGATTGATAATTAAAATGCCTAAATGTTATGTTTTCAGACCATGGGACACTAGACAATTATGTCATATTTTTTGTAGACTGTCAGCAAACTAATATCTGCACCTAAGTACTTGAAATGTACTTTAGAGGACAGATTGAGTGGGGAGAGGGGGAGCTGTGGGAATGGTGTGCAGCAACGATAACCACCACTATTGCCAGAGCAGTTTAAGTGGAAGCCAGCCAGCCTACTGAGTGTCCAGTTGGCAGTCAGCTGCAGATCATGTGTGGCAGTGAGTGCACAGAGATGTACAGTGAGTGTGCCTATGCTGTGCTTGCTGCTTTGTCCAGTCTAGCAAACAGTAACAACGTGTCTTCCACTAAGAGTTCTTCCTCCATACTGTAGTGTATGTGCTTACTCAGTGCTGGTCTGCTTTTCCTGCCCCCCCCCCGTCTACCAGGCTGCCCACTCTGCCAGGTCTGCCTCTACCTTTGGAAATGCTTACTTTTGCTGTGCTTACTTTGACTTGCCTTGCTATGCTGTTCGCTCTTGCCTCTCTCACATTGAGGTTTGTTTTTTTTTATAATTGGGCTCACCTGTGTATAAAAACAAATTGTGAATTATGAGCTTGTGACTACTGGGGTTGGGGGGGGATCTTGAAGGTGATGACAGCCCTGGTCAGTGGTCAGACTCTGCTTGTGGTGATGAAATGCTTCAGTCATTATTACGAGTAAAAATTTCTGTAGTGTGACTCAGTCAAAACCAACGTGGCTGGGTGTGGGCAGGAAGGAATTAAGTGAAACCTTGGACTGGTGCTTGTTAGTAAGCCAAAAAATACATCATACATTTTTATATGAAAAATATATTGTAGACATCATAGAATGCATCTTAAGTGAATTCTTTTGGCGCAGATACTTATAAAACAGACTTTTTAATTAGAAGCATTTTTTGAAATATGCAAAATACATTGTAGAAATTTATTGCAGTCTAAAAATCCTACAAAAAAAAGATCAGTTTTTATATTTTCCGATAACCTTCGGCTCGGCTCGTGATTGGCTCTAAGAGCCAAGCCAGAACCTTGGCTTAGCTCTGGCTTGGTTTTTCTTAAAAAAAATCAAGGCTTGCCCACCTGTAATATCAACACCTTTATATCTGTCAAGGTCAAACAACCACCTAGAGTCTGTACATGGCCTGGCATGTTTGACTGAGGCATCGCATTTCTAATTAAATGCCTTACATAGCATGCCACACTGGAATTAAGCATTCCCAAATGCTTTTTCTGCTGCAGATGCCTATTGGGTTTCAGCAATATATCTGGCATCAGCAAGGAGATGCTTCTTAGACTTAGTGTGCTTTTGCAAAGACTGCTTGTTGAAATTATTACAGCTCCTTCATAATACGCATACATAGTATTCACAATTTCTGGAAAGCTTCTAAATGATTTACAAAGCATTACATTTTTTTCAGTGTTAACCTCACCCCAACTATACTTTACCACCCAATATTCTTGAAAATAATTAAGAAACATAGAAACATAGACTTTGACTGCAGATAAGGACCGCTTGGCCCACCTAGTCTGCCCATTTCCCTACCTGGAGGATAAGCTGCAGATCCTATTTAACCAACAGCCTATTTCTTCCTACCCCCCCACAAAACTTGCCTTATGTCTGTCCCATGCATTCTTGAATTCTCCCACAGTTTTAGATCCCACAACCTCCTCAGGAAGGCTGTTCCATGCATCCACCACCCTCTTTGTGAAAAAATACTTCCTCACATTACCCCTGAGCCGTCCACCCTCTATCTTCAAATTGTGTCCCCTTGTTCTTGCACATCTCTTTTTCTGAAAGATGCTACCCTCTTGGACTTTGTTGATTCCACTGAGGTACTTAAACGTTTCTATCATGTCCCCCCTCTCCCTCCTTTCCTCAAGGGTATACATATTAAGCTCCTTCAGCCTCTCCTCGTATGGCTTCTCTTGCAGACCCTGCACCATTTTAGTTGCCCTCCTCTGAACTGCCTCCATCCTGTTTATATCCTTGCGGAGATGGGGTTTCCAGAACTGGATGCAGTACTCCAGATGGGGTCTCACCAACTGTCTGTACAGAGGGATAACAACTTCCTGTTTTCTGCTGGTGATGCCTCTCCCTATACATCCCAGTATCCCCCCAGCCCTCCCTACAGCCTTCTCACATTGCTTGCCAACCTTAAGGTCATCTGATATGATTACCCCCAGGTCCCTTTCCATTTTTGTTGTTGTTACTACCTCCCCCCCCATTGTGCAATCTTCCCCTAGGTTTTGTTTCCCAGGTGCATTACTTTGCACTTTTGCATTGAATCCAAGCTTCCATACTTCGACCATTCCTCCAACCTTGCCAAGTCCTTTCTCATCCTTTCCATGCCTCCTTATGTATCAACCCTGTTGCAGATCTTTGTGTCATCTGCAAAGAAGCATACTTTTCCTTCCAGTCCCTCTGCAATATCACTTATAAAGACATTAAAAAGGACTGGACCCAGTACTGAACCCTGCGGTACCCCACTAGTAACCCCCTCTTTCTTCAGAGTGGACTCCATTTACAATTACCTTCTGTGTCCTGTTGTTCAGCCAATGTTTTACCCAGGCTACCACCCTGGGACCCACTCCAAGGCTGGTTAATTTGACTACTAATCTTTTGTGTGGGACTGTGTCAAATGCCTTGCTAAAGTCTAGGTAGGCCATGTCCACAGCCCCTCCCTGGTCTACTACTTTGGTCACCCAGTCAAAGAAATCAATTAGATTTGTCTGACATGACCTTCCCGCTGTGAACCCATGCTGCCTTTGGTCCTGTGCCCCACTGGCCTCTAGGTATTCAACAATTCTTTCCTTCAGAAGTGATTCCATCACTTTCCCTACCACAGAGGTCAAACTGACATTTCTGTAGTTTCCTGCCTCTGTCTTGCTCCCATTTTTGTGAAGGGGAATCACATCAGCCTTCTTCCAGTCCTCAGGTAGCACACCATCCTCCCATGATTTGTTATAAAGGGTAGTCAGTGGTGTCACTAGTTCTCTGCTTAATTCTTTTAGAATTCTGGGTGAATTCCATCTGGCCCCATTGCTCTGTCCACCTTCAGTTTTAGGAGTTCTTTCAGAACCCTTTCTTCTGTGAAAGGACTGGGATAAACCCCCCTCTCCAGAGTGCTTCTGTTAACTGGATTAGGCACCTCCCCCACTTCCTCTTTTGTGAATACTGAACAGAAGTATTCATTCAGTATCCCTGCTTTTTCACTGTCACTCTCTGCCCACCCACCATCCATTCTATTCAGCCTCACTATCCCTCCCTTTGTCTTTCTGTGCTCCCTGATATACCTATAAAAGGTTTTATCCCCCTTCTTAACCGAGTTGGCTATCTTTTCCTCAGTTGGTGCCTTTGCTATTCTGACTACCCTCCCTACCTCCTTCTGCCTTAACTGATACAGTTCTCTGTCCTGCTCCTTCTGTGTTTCCTTATACTTCCTAAATGCTATCTTTTTCTCCCTAACCTTCGCCGCCACTTCTTTAGAGAACCATAGTGGCTTTTTCTTTCATTTTGATTTGTTTATTTGCTTCACACAAAGGCTTGTTGCCTCTGTGATGGCAGTTTTGATATTTCCCCATTGTTGCTCCACCCCTCCTTCTAGCCTGTTTGCTAGTGCTTTTCTAAGGCACTCTCCCATCTTGCCAAAGTCAGCCCTCCTGAAGTCCAGAACCCTCACTTTTGTATGGCTTGACTGTTTGGTGGTCATTTGTTCCCAAATGGCTACCCACTTCTAGATCTGAGATCCTCTCACTGTCCCCATTTGAGAGTATGAGGTCTAAGATTGCTCCCTCATGAGCAGGTTCCAAAACTAGTTGTCTGAGGCATACCACCTGAAGGGCATCAAGAATGGCCCTGCTTTTGGATGTGGCTGCAGCAAAGGTGCTCTAGTTAACATCTGGCATATTAAGGTCCCCCATCAACAGTATCTCCCCTTTCTCTGCCATCCTAAGTATGCCTTCTATCATATCCTTGTCCATTCCTTCCCCCTGACATGGGGGTCTGTATACAACCCCTGTGCGGATTGTGGTGCCATTTCCAGTCTCTAAGGTGACCCACAGTGCCTCCTCTCCTCCCTGTTTACTCTTTTGCTCAGTTGCTTTTATCCCTTCCCTTACATAGAGAGCTACTCCCCCCTTCTGCCCTCCCTGTCTCTCCTGTAGGTTGTGTACCCTGGTATGTTAACATCCCAGTTATGGTTCTCTGTGTACCATGTTTCTGTGACTGCTACAATATCCAGGCATCCTCTTCCATCAAGGCCACCAGTTCGGGAGCTTGTTGCCCAGACTACAGGCGTTGGTACTCATTACCCTCCATTTCTTGATGGCCTTACCCCTTTTTGTCCCATCCCTGTCCTTACTGCGTTTGTCACTTTCTCCATTTACCCCTGTGCTTCTCCCTATTGACATCTCTATGTTGGTGTCTACCTCACATAGTACCCTGCTCTTTTTGGGGGGCTAGGATTTCCCTGCTCCTTTCCAGTGCTTCCCCCCTTGGCTAGTTTAAATGCTTGCCAATGAAGTATTTAAACCTATCACCTAGGATCCTGGTTCCCCTCCTGGACAGATGCAGACCATCACGCCAGTAGAGACCTATATCCATCCAGGTGGACCCCCAGTCCCCGATGAAGCCAAATCCCTGAGCTCTGCACCAGTTTTTCAACCACTGATTGAATCCCATGGTGTGGAGCACCCTAGCCTCATCTGTGCCATAGACAGGCAGCACCTCCGAGAAGGTTACCGTGTGTGCTATTTGTCTAAGGCCCCTCCCCATCTCCACAAATGCTTCTTGCACTGCTCTTATCCCTTTCTTAGCCAGGTCATTTGTCCCTAGGTGGACAGTGACATCCAGCTCCCTCCCCTTTGCAGCTGCTTCAGTGATCCTGAGGATTCGCTCCCTGTCCCTCCAAGCCATGGTGCCAGGCAGGCACCTTACCTCCCTCTCCCCTTCCTCCCCCAGTTCCACCTTCCTAACAATGGAGTCCCCCACCAGGAGTTGTTTCCTTCCCCTGTGGGGTCCCATGCCACCCTCCTGTGGGTCTCCTTTGTGGAAGTTCTCAGCATCCTCCTTGGTTTCCACTGTGGGTGCCTCCATAGAGGAACCACACTTTTCCAGAACAGCATAGAAATTGTGGAGAGGTACAACTGGAGGGATGTGCCTCTGTTCCACCACCCTCACCCTCCCTGAGCCCACTGTGGTCCAACCGCTCCTCTTTCTTGGCAACCTCTGAGGCAATGGCAGTGGTCCCTGAGTGGGAGAGGAGGTCCCACACTTCCTGGCCAACTCAGCCTGGAGATGAGCAACCTCCTCCCTAAGCCCAGAGAGGTGCCTGCAGATGGGACAACACCGCATCATCCAGAACGTCTCCCGGAAGACTGCTGCTCCACAGGCACTGCACTGCACTGCACTGCACCACTCTCATCATGTCTTTTTTCTGATCCCCTAACTGTTGTTAGGAATACTTACTCTTTCCTCTGTTTCTTTCCTTTTTTTTTCTTTTTTTCTTCCCCTACTTACTTACTACCTATGTGCCCTTTTAGCTCCTGATCTTCCTGTTCTAAGACAAAAAGTTCCTATTTCTCTCAGTAGTCTCCTTATTTGCTCAGAGTCAGACCTCCAGCAGCTGGGGGGAGCTACTCTTGCTCTTCTAGGATGTTGAGTCTTTGGTGGCTCTGTGATCACTCACTTCCTGCTCCCAAACAGGAAGTTCCTGTGCCTATAAAAGTAGAACTGGTTTAGGGTGGGAAGGAGGGCAATATAGTCCCAGTAGAGAAGTTTTAGTTATACCAGTAGCTCCTTCCTCCAGGTGTTCTGTCTGTTCTCTGGCAGAAGCTATCTAGTGCAGTGCTTAAATCTGGTTTTAACCTGGCTCCTTCTAGCTAAGCCATTCCCCCTACCTTGCAAATCTTTCTACACTTAGTTAATTTCACAGATAACAATTCCCTTCTGACACCTGTGACAAGCACCTAGATAAGTACACAGATAACAGATAACAATTTACTTCAACTACCTCTGACAAACACACTAACTCTTTTTTTTTTACCCTAAATTGAAGGTCCCAGTACAAGATTTCTAGTTCTTAGTCCCAGTAGAGAAGTTTTAGTTATACCAGTAGCTCCTTCCTCCTGGTGATCTGTCTGTTCTCTGCCTTCTGTTTTTGTCATAGGCATCTCTCCCCTTTTTTTAACCTCTGTCTCCTGCCTCTGTCTTAGTGTTCTTAGGATTCTTTACTCCATTCCAAAACTTCCACATTGCTGCAGTGATTGTGTCTTAAATTTGGTTATTAACTATCAACTACAAATCTAGTCCCTCTGAAGTTTTCACTAGTAGGCCTGTTTGTGTGTTTTGCTTTTTTTTTTTTTGCTTTAATAAAACTTGCATAGTTCTTGTAATCTTTTAGTTGTCTGTCAAGCTCAACCATGTTACCTGTTGAGCAGCGCAACAATAACGGATGCTGCCTTTTATTGCTAAATCCTGAGATTTTATGCTGTTTTTTTTTTTTTTATTGCAAACACCTGCCAATTACCAAAAAAGCTGCCTAGTGGCAGCAGTAATAACCACAGAGATTATGATCTCCACACAGCTGTGTTCCCAGAGAGAGTCCTGCTAGCTGTATCTTGGTTGCCACCCGGAGAGAGAGAAAGAACCACACACACACAAGCAAGCTCCACCTGAGCCTGTGAACTTACATTGATACCACAAGATTTCCATAAGTCTCTAGACAGAAGCCTGATAAAGCAGATGGAGTGGTGCAAAAACTGACTGGGGAAAGCAGACAGAGTAGTATGAAAATCAGATCGGTGGGAAGATAAAAAACAGCCTCAGGAAACGTTTTTAGGATTCAGCTGAACCACACAATGGTGGCGGTCAGTCAAAATGGGGGCCACAAACTAGCATACAAGACAGGTTACCGGTTGACAGTATTTGATGTTTCATGTATGAGTTTGGGTTTGCATGGAATGCCAAATAATGCAGAATTTTGAGCCCTGTCACATCAAGGCTAGATCCTGAGAATTTTGAAATCTTAGCCTTTCTAAAACTCAGCATACCAAGGATCACCTTTAACATTTTTTTTTATTATATTTACATATCCAAGAAGTGACATCTACTACTATTGAGCCTGCTTCTCCTCCTGGTGGAAAATCTTCCCAGACTCCTTCCTAATAGCACTAGCAACACCATTTGGCTCACCACTTCCAGAAGCAGTCGCGCAACTCATCCTTCTGGTGGCACCTATGATAACCTTCACATTTACTCCAGTATCACCAAAAAGTTCAGTAAGATCAGGTGTGCCACTGTGAATGCAGAACACCAAAGTCAGTATTAGTTAAAGAAGACCTGTCACAGGCAATATTATTCCCTATTTAAAGAGCAGCCTCCTACTATGGATCCTCATAATAAACTTTACCTGGCCTTAAGTGGACTAGCATCAAACTTTTAATTTATTTCTGGCAGTATTTTATAATAAAACAGATCATAATTAGGTCCATGGAGCTGAACAGGAAAACACTGCTTTTATTTTTATTTTATTTATTGAAGCCTTGGAATTACAACTCTTTGAGTCAAAAAACTCTTTTGCAAAGGCTCCACGTCAGATTTACAAACAGACAGGTTACTGAAAAATCACAGGAGAATAATACAGTACATTATACATAGGATATTATTATACTAATAATACAGTACATTATACATAAGTGCATCATAAATGAGGGCAATGTGCATGGCAAAGAAACAATATGGTGAGTAGATTTAAAACAGACAGGATACAAAACATTACAGGAAATTAATATAGCACATAATACATTACATAGGATAAGAGTATACAAGTAATGCAGTGCATTATACATAAGTGCATCATAACTGGGGGCGGAGTACATGATAATGAAACAAACATGGTGCAGGCAGTGCTATGTAACTGTGTAAACAGGAAATTAAAGAAAAGAAAGGGAGACCAGAAGGAAGTCAGTTAGGGAGAGTTGTGAGATAGCTGGGGGGGAGATAGGGAGAAAAGTTGAATAGAGGAGTGTAAGGTGTAGAGAAGGAGGAAGAGGAAAGAGTGCAGATAAAGGGTGAGTAAAGGGCAGGAGAGGAACAGAGTGGGGAGGGAGAAATTAGACCAAGATAAGGTGGGGAGGAGCAGGAGGAAATTGAGAGACAAGCCAAGAACAGTCCCAGATTGACCAGCAAAAGCTGGAGCAGTCACAACTATTCACACAGAGCAGGTGCTAGTGAAGTTTAATTTTAAAGGGGCCCAATTTAACTGTGAAGGAAACCAGAGTGTGCAGGCCACTGAGCAGGACAGGGGCCCTGTGGAAGAATGCTTACTGCTCTAGGGATGTCTTACAGAAAGGGACTAGGTAAACAGCCTTATCAGAGCTCCTAGTAGAACGAGGGGTAGGGGCTGGACCGAGGGAGGGGAGAGTGAGGTGATACATTTCTTGGCCAACAGGCAGGTGTGATAGTCAAGCCTGCCCTTAAAGTTTAGCCAGTTCACTTGACTGTAAAGATCGCAGGTATGGGTTAGCTTTGGTGCCCCTGTTATGAGGCGACATGCTTTATTGAGGGAGAGCATTATTCTTTTGAGAGCAGTGCCAGATGCAGATCTGTAGATTACTATACCTTAATCCACTAGGGATAGAACGGAACTAGTGACAGCCAGGTGGAGGGCGTCGCTTGTCAGGTGGCTCCTATGCCTAAAGAGGAGGCTGATTCTGGCATTTACGGCTTTGCAACCCAGATTAATATGCTCTTGGTAGGAGAGAGAGGAGTCTAGGTGATCCCGAGGTTTTTAAAATGCCTGACCTGCTCAAGTGATGAGAGTTGACTATTTTGGATGTTTAGTGACACTCCTTTATGTTTATTCTGGTGGTTTGCAAACAGCATTACTTTGGTATTTTTGTAATTGATGATAAGTTTATGAAAGGAGAACCAGGACTCAGTTTGCGTAAAGCTATTTTGCAGGCATTGTTCAAGCATAAGGGGCTCAGGGTAACTGAAGTAAATAACTGCATCTTCTGCATAGAGGAGTAGGTTGCCAGAGCAGGCTTGGGGAAGGGTATTTAGGAAAAGACTAAACAGGAGCAGGCCAAGAATTGACCCCTGTGGAACCCCTGAGCAAACTGGTTTACTGGAAGAGAGGGTATATAAGATTTTAACCCTCTGCTACCTCCTAGAGAGGTAACTATCAAACCAGGCGGTAGCATCAGAGAATAAGCCCAACCCTAAGAGGGAGGCAGAGAGAAGGCCGTGATGGACCGTGTTAAATGCTTTTGTTAGGTCTATGTATATAGACCCAACTAAGTGACCCCGATCCAGAGCTTTATGTATCAAGCTAGTGAACTCCAGGAGGGCTGTGGAGGTACTGTGGTCCTTCCTGAAGCCGCGTTATTGACTACACTGCAGATTATACTTGGCAAGATATTCAGAGATTTGATCATCCGCTATTCTTTCAAGGGCTTTAGAAATAGGGGGAAGGAGAGACATGAGGTGATAGTTACCATGGGCAGTTCTGTCACCACTCATGTGAACAGGGGTGACTATTGCAGATTTTCCACTGGGAGGGAAACTGACTGAGACAGAGAGAACGATTAAGAATTTTGGTGAGGGGAGCGAGTACTGCATCAAATGTTAAATGAAGTAATTTTAGATCAAGAGAGTCACCACTGAATCTGGACTTGCCCAAGACGCATGAAAGGTAGGATCTAGCTTCACTTGGAGCTATTACTCTGAAGCAAAAGGGAGGGATACCAGTAGGGCAGATGATGGAGGAGGACAGAGGGGTTAGTGTGGTCACTGAAGAAATCTGGATGGAGAACAGTACTTCGATCGGTAAAAGCATTATTGAATGTATCTGCTATGAGCAGTGGGTCTTGGGTAGTAACTCCATTGATATTTAATAGGAAGGGGAGGGGATAGGTGTTAGTTTTACCCATTAGGTTCTTAAGATTTTGACAGAACTTAGTCCCATTACCCTAGGAGGAAGAAAGGCAGGTTGTATAGTATTCAGCTTGAGCATGTTTAATTTCCCTGAGTACAAGCATTTCTGGCTGCAGGAAGTCCAGACCCCAAAGCCTTGTGCCAAAGGTTATCCCAGTGAGCCACTGATTTTAGAAGGGCTGGGGTTACCCAGTTGTCCCAGTTTTCCACCTTACGAGTTACAAAGGGGGCAAAAATGTCTCATGCAGAGTTAAAAGTGGAGATAAAGTATGTAACGGCATCATCAGTATTAGTGGCAGAGTCAAGAGGGGACCAATCAGAGTTAAGAAGGTAGTTTTGCAATTGACAAAGCATGCCTTTCTTAAGAGTACGTTGAGAGGACAAAATAGGTGGGGTTTTAATGGAACCATTCAACCACTGGCAGAGGGTAGGGGAATGGTCACTTAACGAGCCAGGTAAGACTTTAATGCACGAGAGTCTTTCAGGTAAGGTTTTCAAGGTTTTCAGTAAGTCTGCTTACTTCCTGACCGTGAGACATGCCCCTGTGTTAGCACATTCTATGATGTCAGTAAATAGAGAGTGTGGGTGCACACTCCATAGAGTACAATGAGGGCATTTTTTACCTGTTTTCTATTATACTTTAGAGTTGCAATTATGACCATATTTACACAGATCATGCAAATGATTTAAACAAGAAACCGTCAATCCTGACACAGAAATAATCATTAAGTATCAGTAAAATCAATCAAATTGATTTAAAATTTCCCAGTGTTGCCATTTGTTTTCTCCCCAGTAAGTATCCATTAAACCAACGCAGTGCCACTTGGTTGAGGCCAAGCTCCTCCAATTTACTCATTAAGATGGTATAGTCTAAAGTATCAAATGCATTGGGCAAATGAATAAATATGGCCACGACCAGGAGGCCTCTGTCCATGGCCAGTTGGATGTCTGTTGTCATCTTTACTAAGGCAGATGTGCTGTCTTTTGCACAAAACCATGATTGATTTAGATTGATTTGGATTGTATATGCTATGACTTTCTAAGACATTTCTTAACTGATTACCAGTAATCTTTTCAAATATTTTTGATTTTACTGGAAACAGTGATATACATCTGTAGCTGCAAATATCCTCTTTGGGCCACTTTTATATTCAGGAATCATGTTGGCCTGTTTCCCTTATTTGATGTAAGAACTTGTGCTCAGGGATAGCTTGAAAATATGAACTAACAAGGGGGCAATTGCAGGGGAGGCCAGTTTAAGCAAGTAGGATGGTATGCCATCCAACCACATCACTTTTTTCACATCCAGTCCCAATACCTAATTTAGCAGTATGCTTTTATTGACTGGGCCAAAGGATTTTTCCATGAGAATAGATTTGGTTTACTCTATGAATTCCAGTCAGTGGACTAGTATTTGCTGTTGCAGATGCGCCCATATTATTAAACAGGATATTGAATCTGTAAGCTACACAAATTGCGATACTAGTTCTCCATCATCTCTGTCTCCTGAAGCTGGAGGCTGGAGATTCATATCCTACTGGAAAAAGATTTTCATTTATTATATTTGGTAGCATCAGCTCTCATATTAATGTGTTAATATGTTTGTGTGGATTGGGAGGTAAGGAAATCCTAAAGGGGTACATCACTGCTGTCAAGCCCCCAGACCTAAGTGAGGGGCTACCCCTAATTTTCAGATTTAGTGTGTACATACATTTTTCATTTTTTATTTACAGTGTACTTTGGTGATTTAAATTTATCTGGTTCATCCTGCTCCCCCCTCCCCAACACATGCACACACACACACACACACACACACACACACACACACACACACCATTACAGTTAGTCAAAAGTCCAGGTAGCAATCATGAATCTTCCACAGCAGACGTCATAACCAGGGATCAGGCAAAGGAGATTCAATTAGCCTATTTTGTTATCAAAGCTATTAATAGCTGCGTTTTATGATGGACCAGAGTGAACCAAGATCAGAACCAGAGCAGAGCCAGCACTCAAAAAGTAAGGAAGTTAGGGTATGATAAACGTGGGTGGCACTACCGCAGCAGGATTTAGTGGCTGGGGTCAAGGTCAGTCCCACATTCAATTTCTGCCCATTTCTCCACTGAAAGGTGAAACAGAAAAGGAAAGGGATTTGAGGAAAAGCAGCACCTAGGGTGCTAAGACAGGCAAAAGTGAAAAGCTGTGCACAGAGAGAGGGTAGTAAATAATCAATTTTTAAATAAACGCATACAGACATACCTGTAAACAGAAACTAGATATATCTGCTTTCATCTGACTCCTACTAGGGTTAAAGAATTTTGTAAAATGTTAAGCAGCACAGAGAGACAAATTGGTTGGGGAGGAAGCACAAAGATAAAATAAGCTGCACAGAGAGAATAAAGGTGGTAAAAATCTAGCTTACAAGGTTTGATGCATGAATTGTAAACTTGGTATAGTCCGTGCCCTGTCTCTGTCTATGTGACTGACTGGCTATTGCACATGTTTTCAGTAACAGTAATTTTCTGAAACTTCGGTTAGTATCCTGTTCAGCAGGAGCATTGCTACGAGTGTGGCTGTGCTACCAACCTTATGGACCCTCAAGAAAATAAGATGCTGCACCTCATGATTCTAGCTTTGTGAAAACACATTTAAATAAACACAAGTAAAATTAGCATTACATGGAAAATTGGTGCTGTACAAATCTTAAAGTGTGCTTTCCTGCTGCCACCTATTTCACCAGAAGAAAATATTTGGGCTGCCACTACAGTCCAGCAGTAGCACCTAGTACTACTATGCAGTTAACCTAGCTGGCTCATCATTACCAACAGTAGTGGAGAAGACACCAGTTCCTGCTTCTGCAGTGTCCACTGCTCTGGGCCAAATACAAACTTAGGGCCCTATTCACAAAGGCTACGTGGCCCTCCATACGGCATGTACGTCCCATGCTGAGTCACATATGTGCTGAAGCTGTGTATGCATCTATTGCGCCGGATGCACAAACTGTGCATGGGGGCATGCAAAGCCATGCCAAGTGCAGCAGCATGCCATGGAGGATACACATCCGCACAGGAGTGGTCCCGCATATACCATTTATGTGGCATGCCGTATGAGCATGCACAATGTACAATAGATCAGAATGTCATGTTGCAGCTCCACATAGGCAATATGCATCTGGAAAGCAGCTGTAAAGTGGCATATGTGCTGTACACACTGCAGGAATGTCCTGTGAAGCATGCCAGTATGGAGTGACCGTGCCCATGATGGCAAACATCGCCAGACAGGCACGCAGCAACACACAGCATGGCAGGGGATGACCACGCAAGTGCCTAGAATGTGCCACATATGCCACAAGATAGTGCAACAACAACAGCCAGACTGCAGTCCCAAGCACAGCGTGCATGCCAACCACCAGGCACTACCGACGCCACATGTCCAGCATGGCAAACAGCAGCACACAGGCTGCACAGATAGCAGTGTCAACACAGGTACCCATCACAGAAGCATGACCCGCCCAACACCCACGGCACACAAACACACATGCCTGTGCCCCCAACACCTGCCAGGGCGAAGAATGAGGCACACACATTCAGTCAACTGCTTTAATGGCATACAAAAGCACAATGTCCACACAGGACAATACAACAACAGGGAGGGGGTGGGACAGATCAAGAGTACAGGGAGTCCCCCAGCTCAGTCGAATCCTCCTCCGTGGCCACCTCTGGGCTGATCGATGGGGTCACCTCCTGAGGGGGGGTCAAATCTGTGAATTCACATTCCTCCAGCACCAGGCACCTGATGGGCCCATGGTAGCACTGCAACAACAAGAGCAGACAAAGGGGATGCAGGTCAGTACCCGCAAATCTGGCCAGGCCACCACTGCAATGTTCACACACACACACACACTCACACATATTTGAGCACACACAGAGGCACACACACAGGGTACCAAGGGCCACCTACCTGTGGGGGGGGGGAGCAAATGGCCCACAGGTCCCCCTCATCAACCCTGTAGACCATGTCAGATGTGCTCTGCCAAAAGTCAAACCACAGTGGGATGTTGTGGGGCAGCCTGCGGCTTGGGGTCACCACCACTGCTGGGCCCAGCCCACCCACTTCTTGCAGCTCCATCACCAGTATGACCTTATGCCTCTGGGTCCAGCTTAAAAATGCACAGGTAGTAACAGTGAGATGCACGCTCAGAGCACCACGCCCCCCCCAACAGGCACAGGGCTGAAATGGGCAATGAACAGGCTGTGGTACCTACAGTACTTGTTTCCATTCCATGACCTCCCAAATGGTCCCCAGTGATACTCCATCCTGATACACCTCCTTAGCAACATGATACAGGTGCTGTGGCAGGGCTAGCCTGCTGTACACCTTGCCCTGTGGCATTGGTGGAGCTGCCTCCATGTCTATCAGTGCAGTTATGGTGTTCCCGTGGCCGGCCCGCCCACATCACATGAGCAGGCTCCACCATATAGGGCACATGTGCCACACCACACAGCATGCATGGGACACACTTGTGTACCTGCAATGCCACTGTGCAGACACAGACAGCGGAACAAGCAGAGGCAGTATGATGTGCCCAGGGGCACTGCTACACATGGTCCTAATAAAGGACACCTTGGAGAAGTGGCCACCAATGGGTATTCAGGCCATGTCTCATGGCATGGAGCCTCCACACTATGGACATCCTGCAGCAGTAGAGGTTCAAGCATGACACACTAGAGTTCATCTGTGAACTCCTGGAGGATGCCATCCATCCCAGCACAAGGCGCTCCACGGCCATGTCCATGGAGACGAAGGTGCTGTGCACACTGCAATACTATGCCACCAGCACAGTGAAAGGGGATGTGCCAGGTGTGAGTGAGTCCTCCATGTCCAGGGCCCTGCACCAAATAACTGATGCCCTTGTGCACCACTGGCAATGGCACATCACATTCCCCGTGACCATGGTGGAGCTCAGGGCCATCAAGGGTGCGTTCCTGGACAGGTGTGGCATGCCCAACACTGTAGGTGTGATAGACTGCACACATGTACCCATACTCACACTGGCAAGGCAAGGGAAGGCAAATTTTATTTAAAAGATGCCCATCATGGAGGCTCTGGGTGCCGAACAATTAAAAGATCAATATTATACACAACAGAATATAACATATAACAATATCTCAAACAGAACAAAAAAACATCTACAAAACAACCAAAATTTATATAAACATTGATTTAAACAATGACAACAAATATTAAAGGGCCATAAATGAGGAGGCCTACCGGAACCATATGGGGTACCACAGCATCAACTGCCAGGTCGTATGCAACGCAATGGGCATCACCACTAATGTCCTGGCATGGTACCTTGGGTTGTGCCATGATTCCTACATCTGTGACAACAGTGTGCTGCGATGTCATCTGGACTGGCAGGAGGAGGGATACGGTTGGCTGTTGGGTGAGCACCCATAAATAACTGCAGTAACGGTTGTGGGATGTGCACTACTGAGTGGCTAACATCTCTGTTCCATCCCATTCCACAGGTGTCAGCAGATACCCACTGAGGACGATCTTTCTGACACAATACCTTGTGCCATGACACCCTGTGGAGGAGGTATTCAATTCTACAAATGTGTGGGTACTCGGCATTGTGGAACACACCATTGGGCTGATGAAGATGCGGTTCCACTGCCTGGACCACACAGGTAGCATGATGATGCTTGCACCAGGGACAGCATACAGATTGTTCACCGCCTATGCCATGCTGCACAACATATGCATCCGACGCAGTGTGCCACAGCCCCTGGATGCACAACCTGAGGAGCTCCGCAAGGGACCACTGCAGCTACCCCATGGACCAACACTGCCCAGTGATGGCAGTAGGGTGCCACCCAGGGGACAGCACGCCACAGGATGCATGGTGCCAAGGGTCATGCGACATCACATGGCTCATGGCACATTCAGCAAGTGAGTGATTGCACATGCTGGCGATGATGACCCCACATGTCAGTGTCAGTGGCTTAGCAGGTAGCACACTTGCCTCTGAGACCAAGAGATCAGAAGGCTGTGGGTTCTATCCCCACACCAGGCACTTGGGTTAATATTCTAATACTGACACTGTAATGCAGCATGGAGGGGGTGCTGTCTTTCAGATGAGATGTTAAACCAAGGTCCTATCTGCCTGTTCTGGTGGATGTTAAAGATCCCATGGCACTTCTTGAAAAGAGTAGGGGAATTTTTTATTTAAGGACAAACATTACAAAACAACATACAAAACTCTTATACAGCTCTTTTTTTCCCTGTACAGCATCTTATTTCTTTACATTTTAAACATATTCTCCTGTTTTCATATTATCCAGTTCCTGCTATATTTTCCCATAAATCTTTTGCACTTTCTTCCCTAAACAAATCACATTCTGATTGGTAAACACTGTCTGCTTCACTTTTCACTTTAAATAGTAAATCTTGAATTGACAGATCTCTTCTGTAAAAGCCTTTGGCATCTCACTTGCCAAATTGCCCATTTTAATATTGCAAGCGGAACATATATTGTATGTTTGTTTCACTTCTCCCATTCTTTTGTTAATTGACCATATACCAAGACATCATATGTTATTCTTTTAAAACAATCCATTCCCCAATAGTTGGCTAAAGACTCCCAGAAAACTTTTATAAAATTACATCCAAAGAATAAATGTTCCATACTTTCTTCAACCATTCCACAACTAACTTCAGCTCAAATAATTTCTTCCACATTTTTGTGCTTCTGATTACCATTAACGTTTAATTTACCATGTCCGCACATCCATATAGTTTCTTTCATTTTCCTCGATATCCTCTTTTTAAGGAGGCAATATAGTGCAGTGGTTTTAAGGCTCTGAGCTGCAAATCTGGATACCTGGGTTTGAATCCCACAACTCCGACTTGCATACTGTGTGACCCTAAGCAAGTCATTTAACTTCACTGTGCTCCCAGGTTGCAAATGTAAACAAGATTTCAGCTTAGTGTGTCTCACCTGGTTAAACAATTGGGAAAAAAATGTTATTTCTAAAATTTTGTTTGTATCTATCTGCTCTCCCACCTTAAAACCGGGAGTCTCATAATAATTGTTAACAATTATCTCTCTGTATGTCTGCTTCCTGTTTTTCCTTAGTAACAGGTCTGGTGATGCTCCCTACTGTGTCAAATACTTCCTACTTGTTTCCATATATACTGGTCTTTCATTTTTCCCCTTTATATTCCCCTTTTTTCCTATGTTACTCAACATAATTGAACTCCATCGTTGCACCATCTGAGTCCAGATTGTTTCTTCTCCCTTCATAATAGGCACAATATGGCTATAAAAAAACATATTTAAGTAAAAAACTACAGGTTGAACCATATTGAAACCTCCATCTTTTAGTGGTCTGTATGTATGACTTATTTTCACAGGATTCAATATCGAACCCCATAACAAAAGAAAAAATAATCCCAGAATTTTCTATTGCATGTGCTATGGTAATGGATATATATAAAAAAAATTGGCATAATGAAGGTCCTTATCAAATAAACTCTTTTTTTCCCTAGTCATATTCCACCCTTTCCATTTATTTATTTTCCCTTGAGCTATTTTATACTTAGAGTCCCAGTTTATTTCAGCTGTATTTCCCCCCAAAACTAATGCCTAGGATACTTATATTTCCCTGTACTACCTCTAATGCCCCTATTTTCTGTCTACTTGTTTTTAGTTGTTTAACCAGGAGTAGCACACTAAGATGAAAGCTTTTTTTTTTTTTTTATTACAGGTGCAACCTGGAAGCACAGGGAAGTTAAGGGACTTACTCGGGGTCACACAGTATGCAAATGGGATTCAAACCCCGGTCTGGTCTGCTGGATGTCACCAAATTTGCAGCTCAGAGCCTTAAACCACTGCACTATACTGCCTCCCAGGTAGAAATGTACTTACCTTCCCTAGTGGGTAAATTTTAGTTTTACTTATGTTAACTGCTGTTCCTGTATGTCCACCATGCTGTTTAAAGATATTTAGTGTTTCATTCCCTGATTTTTGGTCTTTAACTAATATTATACAGTCATCTGCATACGCATATGTTTTCTGTAACATATCAGTTCTCCATGTTATACCTTCAGTCGTTTCCTCTTTCTCAATATTTCTAAGGATTGGATCCAAGCAGAAAACTTTTTTTTTTCTCAGAAGAAGCCAGAAGGGGAAGGAAGGAAACATATTCAATTCAGTGCTTTAGAGTAACTGGTAATTGCTATTTTTCTTTTAAACTTAGATTGAGGGCTCTTAGTGACACTATAATTTCTTTGTTGTCTTTACTTATAATTGTTTTTGGGCTGTTGAAAATTTAAAACATAGTGGTGGTGTAATTCTGTGCTGTCTTTAATTGCTGCAAATTTTATCTTGGCTTGTCTGACTGCCCTGTAGTTGGGTGAAGGGTGGTAATTGTCTGGCCTCTGACCTCAGCTACGTGATAACTGGAGGTGGGGCTTAGTCAGAGTTGAAGTAGCAAGTAGAGTTTATTTTCTCAGAAGAAGCCAGAAGGGATGGAAGGAAACATATTCAATTCAGTGCTTTAGAGTAACTGGTAATTGCTATTTTCTTTTAAACTTAGATTGTGGGCTTTTAGTGACACTGTACTTTCTTTGTTGTCTTTACTTATAATTGTTTTTGGGCTGTTGAAAATTTAAAACATAGTGGTGGTGTAATTCTGTGCTGTCTTTAATTGCTGCAAATTTTATCTTGGCTTGTCTGACTGCCCTGTAGTGGGTGAAGGGTGTTAATTGTCTGGCCTCTGACCTCAGCTACGTGATAACTGGAGGTGGGGCTTAGTCAGAGTTGAAGTAGCAAGTAGAGTTAATTTTCTCAGAAGAAGCCAGAAGGAGAAGGAAGGAAACATATTCAATTCAGTGCTTTAGAGTAATTGGTAATTGCTATTTTTCTTTTAAACTTAGATTGAGGGCTTTTAGTGACACTATAATTTATTTGTTGTCTTTACTTATAATTGTTTTTGGGCTGTTGAAAATTTAAAACATAGTGGTGGTGTAATTCTGTGCTGTCTTTAATTGCTGCAAATTTTATCTTGGCTTGTCTGACTGCCCTGTAGTTGGGTGAAGGGTGTTAATTGTCTGGCCTCTGACCTCAGCTACGTGATAACTGGAGGTGGGGCTTAGTCAGAGTTGAAGTAGCAAGTAGAGTTCACTTTCTCAGAAGAAGCCAGAAGGGGAAGGAAGGAAACATATTCAATTCAGTGCTTTAGAGTAATTGGTAATTGCTATTTTTCTTTTAAACTTAGATTGAGGGCTTTAGTGACACTATACTTTCTTTGTTGTCTTTACTTATAATTGTTTTTGGGCTGTTGAAAATTTAAAACATAGTGGTGGTGTAATTCTGTGCTGTCTTTAATTGCTGCAAATTTTATCTTGGCTTGTCTGACTGCCCTGTAGTTGGGTGAAGGGTGGTAATTGTCTGGCCTCTGACCTCAGCTACATGATAACTGGAGGTGGGGCTTAGTCAGAGTTGAAGTAGCAAGTAGAGTTCACTTTCTCAGAAGAAGCCAGAAGGGGAAGGAAGGAAACATATTCAATTCAGTGCTTTAGAGTAACTGGTAATTGCTATTTTTCTTTTAAACTTAGATTGAGGGCTTTTAGTGACACTATAATTTCTTTGTTGTCTTTACTTATAATTGTTTTTGGGCTGTTGAAAATTTAAAACATAGTGGTGGTGTAATTCTGTGCTGTCTTTAATTGCTGCAAATTTTATCTTGGCTTGTCTGACTGCCCTGTAGTTGGGTGAAGGGTGTTAATTGTCTGGCCTCTGACCTCAGCTACGTGATAACTGGAGGTGGGGTTTAGTCAGAGTTGAAGTAGCAAGTAGAGCTCATTTTCTCAGAAGAAGCCAGAAGGGGAAGGAAGGAAACATATTCAATTCAGTGCTTTAGAGTAATTGATAATTGCTATTTTTCTTTTAAACTTAGATTGAGGGCTTTTAGTGACACTATAATTTATTTGTTGTCTTTACTATACCCCTCCTTCCCCTTACCCCAACTCTTAATTATATGCCCTGTTAAATCTGACTGACAGGAGCTAAACACAGGGTATAGTAAGGGGTGTGAAGTAGGAGGGGCATAAGGGGGAAGAAGCCCACCCTCAGCACGACAAGTGTTTTGATTCATTTATTTATTTATTGTTTTCTTTTTCTTTAAAAAAAAAATTATCTGAGGATCAGTGGCAGGATTGTTAGGACAGTAAATTAATAAAAAGGGAACTAGGAGAGCTTCAGTAGCAGACAAGTAGTGGAATTGCAGTATAATGTGGGGAGTGGTGCAATGCAGTGGCTGTGGGGCAGCCATATTCAGGCAGACCTTCTGGACACTGAGGTGCTGCCCTATCTGCATGCATCTCTCTGGACTGCGGGAGGAGGTAGCCAGACTCAGAGCGGAAGTAAACTGGGTCAGGAGTACCATCACCCCTATCCAGGGACCACCCAGTCCAATGCAACTGCCTCAAAGGATGCCGAGAACGAGGAGCACTTGGATGACAGTGGGCTCAGGGAGGATTAGAGCGGTCAGGCAGAGGCACATCCCAGATCCTATTCCACTCAAGAACTCATATGCCACACTGGCAAATGAGGACAACCAAATAGAGGTACCCAGAGAAGTGGAAGGAAAGGATGTGGAGGTTAGCCAGGAGGTGACCTCAGCGGGGAAAGCAGTGGACCCCAGAGGAGGAGGAAGCGAATCCTGGTGGGGGACTCCATCATAAGAGGGATCCAGCTAGGAACACAGGAGGGGAGGACAAGGAGGTGAGGTGCTCACCAGGTGCCACGGCATGGAGGGATGGAAGGAAGATCCTGGGGATCACTGGAAGGCAAGATGGAGGGTGAGCTGGATGTCATTATCCACCTAGGTACTAATGACCTGGCAAATGGGGAGCCAAAGGAAGTTCAGGAAGAGTTTAGGAAACTGGGGAGGGTCTCAAGCAAGTAGCTACTTCTGTCACTTTCTCAGAAGTACTACCTGTGAGAGGCAAAGGAGAGCATAGGAGTGCATGCACCAGGAACTTTAACTCATGGTTGAAGAACTGGTGCTGTGAGGAAGGGTTTGGATTCATTGGTGACTGGGGACCCACCTGGAGGGATGGAGGTTTGTTCAAGCCGGATGGCCTGCATCCATCCTGGAGGGGAATTCAAGCACTCAATGATAAGTTTAAATGCTACATTGACAAGCATTTAAACTAGCAAAGGGGGGTGGCAGGCCAGCAAGGAGGGTACCTACTTGCTCACCCCCACAGCTAGCAGTGGAACCAGTGAACCAGAGGAGGCTATCTCTGCAAAGCAGTGTGCAAAAGATGGAGATTAGTGCCCAAGAGGTGGATAAGCAGAAAAGGGCAAAATTCAGCAGAAGGGCAGACAGCAAGGAGAACCAGGATAAATGACAACCAAGGAAGGGGCTGAGTAGAACTGTGAAACAGTCTAGGAGGTCAAATCATGGAAAGCCATGTGTGCAAATGCCAGGAGCCTTAGCAACAAGATGGAAGATCTGGAGGCTGTCATGGTGCAGTCAGACCTGGATGTTGTGGCCATCACTGAAACCTGGTGTAATGATAACCATGACTGGGAGATGGCCATACCTGGCTACAACATATTCAGAAGAGACAGAGCAGGCAGGAAGGGAGGAGGAGTGGCACTGTATGTGAAAATGACATAAGGGCCACAGAGATCCAGGAGGAACAAAATGGGGAGAGATACTGTGGGTTAAGCTGGAAAGGAAAATGGGGACAGCTATCCACACAGGTGTGGTCTATAGACCACCAGCACAGGAGGAAGAAACAGATAGAGTTGATGCTAGCCATCCAAAGGATGGCAGACAAGGGTGAGGTAGTACTGGTTGAGACTTCAATATTCCAGACGGGACTGGAGCATCCCAGCAGCAGCATCAACTAGAGCAGATTTATCCTGACTCCTTCAGGGTGCCTTCCTCAAGCAACTGGTCATGGAACCAACTCGGCAGAAGGCAATACTGGACCTTGTGCTCACAAACAGGGACAGTGTGATGGGGGTAACAGTGGGAGCACCTGGGAAACAGTGACCACTAGTCATTGTGGTTTGAAATCACAGAAAGTGCAGAACCAAACCACAAAACACGATCCTGGATTTTAGGGGGCAGACTTTGGGGAAATGGGGAGATACTTGAAAGAGGCATTAAGGGGAATGGGACAGGAATCAGGGGTTGAGGAACAGTGGGCAATATTTAAAATGGGGATTACAAGAACAACAGAATTATGCATTAAGCAGGTTAGCAAGAGGAAAAGGAAGAGGAGACCATTATGGTTTTCCAAAGAGGTAGTCAAAGAAAGTGAAAGCCAAAAAGATTGCATTCAGGCAATACAAAAAGACACAGGCAGAAGGGGATAGGGAGAAGTACCAGGAGAAGCAAAGGGAGGCAGGGAGGTCAGTAAGGGAAGCCAAAGCTCAGACAGAAGAGCACATTGCAAAATCAGTGGGTAGAGGGGACAAAACCTTTTACAGGTACATAAGTGAAAAAAGAAAGACAAAGGGAGGGATAGTGAGACTGAAGGGGGAGGATGGGGCCACTGGAGGATGACAACAGTAAAGCTGACATATTGAACAGGTATTTCTGCTCAGTCTTTACTGAGGAAGAGGAGGGTAATGGGTCTGAAGGGAGTACAAGGGGTGAGAATGGTGCAGAAATGGACACAAGTCCCTTTACGAGAAGGTCCTGAAGGAACTGGAAGTAATAAAGTTGATAAAGCAATGGGGCCAGATGGGTGCCCCAGGGTCCTTAAAGAACTAAGAGAGGTGGTGGCTGAACCTCTGGCTATCCTGTTTAGCCGATCACTGGAAACAGGGAGGTACTCCAAAGACTGAGGACAGCAGATGTAGTCCCTTATACAAAAGTGGGAACAAAGAGGAAGCAGGAACTACAGACCAGTCAGCCTCACCCGGTAGTGGGGAAGATCATGGAAGCACTACTGAAGGAGAGATTGGTAGAACATCTGGTTGTCAATGGACTACAGGACCCAAGGCAGCATGGTTTCACCCAGGGGAGGTCATGTCAGACCAACCTCGTTGAATTTTTGACTGGGTGACTAGGAGCTGGATCAGGGAGGCGGTGGACATGGCCAATCTGGACTTCAGCAAGGCCTTTGACACTGTGCCACATAGAAGACTATTACACAAACTGGGGAATATGGGTGTGGGCAGGACAGTAGTGTGGTGGGTAGGTAACTGGCTGGGTGGCAGGACACAGAGGGTGGTGGTAAATGGCTGTCACTCCACAGAGGGAAGAGTGACCAGTGGGTACCACAGGGATCAGTGCTGGGACCGGTCCTATTCAACATCTTCATCAGTGACATTCATGCAGGACCTAGAAGGCAGAATTTCACTGTTCGCTGATGACACAAAGCTCTGTAACAGAGTAGACACACCAGAGGGTGTAGACAGAATGAGAAGGACCCGCAGAAACTTGAAGAATGGTCAGGGGTTTGGCAGTTGAAATTCAATGCAAAGAAGTGCAAGATAATGTATATGAACAAAAACCCTGGCACAATATATCAGTTGGGGTGAGGATATAGCATGCACCAAGCAGGAAAGGGATCTTGAGGTTATCATCTCTGATGACCTCAAGGTAGGGAAGCAGTGTGACAAGGCAGCAGGTAAAGCAAATAGGATGCTGGGATGTATAGGCAGGGGCATCACCAGCAGGAAAAGGGAGGTCATAATTCCGCTATACAAGACACTAGTGAGGCCCCACCTGGAGTACAGTGTACAGTTCTGGAGACCATACCTACGTAAGGACATAGACAGGGTAGAGAAGGTTCAGAGGAGGGCAACAAAGATGGTGCATGGATTGCATCACAAGTCCTATGAAGACAGGTTGAAGGAACTGAACATGTACTCCTGGAGGAGAGGAGGAGAGAGGGATATGATAGAGACATACAAGTATCTTACAGGAGGAACAGGGCAGGAAAACACTATTTTTAAGCGAAAAGATGTTCCAGGACTAGAGGGCATGGGATGAAGTTGGAGGAGGACGATTCAGAGGAAACATGAGAAAGAATTTCTTCACAGAATGGGTGGTGGACAAGTGGAACACCCTGCCAGAGGAAGTGGTGGGGGCTGAAACAATCACGGGATTTAAGAATGCATGGGATAGACATAAAGGAATTCTGGAGGTCAGGGGTAAGGGGCAACAGACTTCTAGGAAAACAAACTGAACTTACAAGCTCAAATGGGCAGACTGGGTGGGCCATAGGCCCTTATCTGCCGACACTGTCTATGTATCTATGTAACAAGGGGCTTAATGGACACCCCTGTCTAACCCCATTTTTAATGAACACTGGAATCCCCAAATTTCCATTTATCATTAGGCAGACCTGTACTTCAGTATATAATGTTTTAGTTAGCTGTATTAGTTCCTCTGGAAAATTATACTCTTCTAAAGTATCTAGAATATAACTACGCTGAATGGCATCAAAGGCTGCTTCTTGGTCCATTATGTAGAAGTAACCTTCCAAGTTGTGTTCTCGTCCCTCATTTATTATTTCCCTTATGCATATTAAATGTTGCCTTATATTTCTGCCTGGAACCGCACATGTTTGTGTCTGCAAAATTAATTGATCAGCATAAGCTACCATCCTCTTATTTATGATTTTCACTAGTATTTTATAGTTTGATGTTAACAGACTAAGTCATCTCCAGTTATTTATATCTGTCTGTCTCCTTTTTTATGTATGAATACAGTAACTCCTTGTCTCATACTTTCAGACATTTTCCCTCCCTTCCATATTTCATTATGTACTATTGTTAAGAATTTTGACATAACGTTTTCATACTTTTTATAAAAAATATTAGGTATACTATCTATTCCTGGAGCTGTGTTTAATGTTAAGGTTTTAACTGCATTCTTTACTTCTGTCTCTGTCATTAATCCTTTTAAGGACTTTCTTTCCTCTTTCCTAAATTTTGGTACACTAGCTTTTGTCCATAAATCATTACTTTTTTCTCCCCTGCTTCTGATATTTTTGCTAAATATGTTCCTGTACTATCAGTTTCATTTCCTCTAGATTAATCTGAATATTCCTCTTCTTATATCTCAATTCATACATAATTCTCTTTCTTATTCCATCCTTACTACAATCAAATGGGTTAGTTTGAAACTTAGTTCCCTGTGTGCCACTTTTTTGTTCTGTTGCTAACGATTTATCTCTGTTGTACTGAAAATTCCCCATTTTCTTTTTAATTTCTTCTGTTCTGTTTCATTAACCTTATTTTCTGCTTGATTCATAATTAACTTGTATAATCTTGCCCTTAAACTTTAATAGTTCTTACAGTTTGCAGACTCTGTTTTTTTGTGATTCTTCCATCATTAGTCGTGTAATATCCCATTTTGTGTCTTCCCACCATTTAACAATAGAATCACACAGTTCTATTACAGTTTCTCTAGCTTTCAGTAAATCTAATATTTTCTCATTACAACTTTCTTCCTGTAATTTTTCTGTATTCATTCTCCGGAAACTCCTCCCAAATTTCATGTGCTGACCTAGATCTACAGTATACTTAACACTCATATGATAAGTTGTTTCTACTGGAATAGTTTTAATATCCTTAACTTTAGCATTTTTTTGATATCAACCAAAAGTCTCTCCTAGTAGACAGCTTTCCTCTGCAGTAAGTATGTTCTACGTTTTTCCTTTTATTTTACATGCATCTTCTAGCCCCCCCCCCCTTTTTCTAATATACCCTTTAGCATATTTGTGTCACTAAAGATTTTCCCTGGCTTCCTACCCCAGTCCCCTTTTGTCAACCCACAATTAAAATCCCCTCCCCATAACACTAATTTAGAATATGTAGGTAAGGTTCAGTAGCTCCCATAACTTTATTTCTTTCTGCCTTTGTCTGGGGGTTGTAAATGTTAATAATTCTGATAGCCATCTTTTTAATAACTACATCCAATATAAATGCTCTACCTTGTATTAGATCAGTGATTTTTAGTATTGCACCTCATTTGCTAGGAAGGGTACCCCTCCCCCACCCTTGAACACCCTTCTTCCTCAATGGACCATCTTGAGGGACCCCATCACCACTCCTTTTGTGCCTGTTTTAGTTCATTAACTGTGTGCAATCTTGTGTCCTGAAGTAAAATTATATCACATTTTAAGTCACTTAAAATTTGAAAAGTTGTCAACCGTTTGGATCTACATTTAATGCTGTTAACATTACTAGCTAAACAGGTTAATTGGTCCATTTTTAGCAAAGAAAAGCACATCTATCCTTCCTTTTTTTTTTTACACTTGTGTGCCTGTTGTGTCCCCCTCTGTAGAGTCTTCAGAGTCTGATAATTCAGCACCTGATGATAAAGTATATCCTGCCATAGTGGCCCAGTCCTTTCCTTTTAGTAAAGCATATCTATATTTTAGTTCTATCCCCTCCCTGTTTTTTTCTAGATGCGTCTTTTTTGGAACTCTGAACTGATACTTTTTCCTGGCTCTAGTGATAATAGTAAATTTTGTTTCTAGTTTCTTGTCCTTTTTATTTATATCCATGTCCTTTTTCTCCCTTACAGTGTTACTTTCCACCTCCTTTCTATTACTTGGCTGATGCACTTCTTTTAAGTCAAGTCCCGGGGGTGGGGTCTTTTCTCTTGTATTGCTCTGTTCGGTTCCTTTTTCCTGTTCTTCATTTCTTGTATCATACACGATTTTATCTTCTCTTCCCTTTTCTTTTTGAGCTATTGCCAAGTACACATCTTGCTCTGTGGTTTCTCTTAGATCTGGGCTGTTATGTGCTGCCCACGGGCACTGCAAGAACGCATGCCCTTCCTCTTCACACATGCTACATCTCACTTTGTTCTTACATTTTATTTATTTATTTATTTATTTATTTATTGAATTGATTCACCAGGAAAGGCACACTAGGCAAAATGATGCTTATCTCCCGGTGTGACCTGGGTGAAGGGTACAAGGGGAGGATAACACGCAGGTTATCATAATAACAATTAAACAGTTACACAGAAGAGAATGGTAATACTTGGTTACAACATTGGTAACAGTGAGCTAAAAGCATATACCAGAGGTATACATACAACTTCAGACATACATACATACCTACATACATACTGTACATACATAGAGTACAGATAGGTGCTGTAGATTAACACTTGGGGATAAATCTAGGCAGGACAGAGAGAGACAAGAGTAGGTGAGTAAGTGCTATATATATATATATATATATATATATATATACACATATGCCAGCTTCCAAGGATAGGGCAGTGCTGCTGGTCAGGCAGTGGAAATTTGGGGGGGCATTAATTTATTGAGTGCAGGCACAGTTTACCGCGAGGTAGTTTGCCAGCACAGCTGATAGGGAATGGGTAGAAGAAGAGTGACGAATTTGAGGGGGGAAAGCATTCCAGAGTTTTGGGAATTGATGCAAGAAGGCTGTTTGTCCAGCAGAGGTCTTTCGACTGGGAATATTTAGTAGTCGAGTGTCAAGGGACCAGAGGGCATGAGGCGGGGTGGGAGCCGACAACAGTATGGAGGAGAGGTAGGAGGGGAGGGTGCCAAGCCAGAATTTTGAGGCAAACTTGGAGCAGTGCAGTTGTCGGTGATTTCTAGGGATGGGAAGGCAAGAGAGCAGTAGAGGTCACAGTGGTGGGAACGGGGGGGCATCTAGAGTGAAGCGGCAGAAAGCGTTGAAGAGGGGGTCTAGTTTAGATAAGATGGATTTAGGTGCCGCGCTATAGACTATGTCACAGTAGTCTAAGGAAGGGAGGATCATCTTCTGCACTAGTTCCCGCCTAGCCGAAAAGGGGAGGCTACGGCGGTTCCTGTAGAGGGCACCTAGCTTGGGGCATAGTTTTTTTATGATTGCGTCAATGTGGTCAGAGAAGGTAAGGTGACGGTTGAGTCATACCCCTAGATACCGGAAGGAAGCGACGTCCTCCAGGGTTGTCCCATCCAGAGTGTGGAAGGAGGGGAGTCAGGATAGCTGCTGTCTCATGCTAAAGGACATGGTGACAGTTTTTTTAGCATTGAGAGAGAGCTGGTGTGAACTGAACCACAGCTGAATTTTATTGAAGTCTGTCTGGAGGTTGGATGCTACTTCTTCCGGGGAGGAGCTGGTGGTGAATAGGATGGTGTCAAACGCGTACATGTGTATAGATGAAGCTGTGCAGATTTGTGTCAGGTTGTTGGGGAAAATGGAGAACAGGATGGGGCCAAGTACCGACCTTTGGGGGACACCAGTAGTCACGGGGAGGAAGGAGGATGTGGCATCTGCAATTCTTACTGATTGTGTTCTTCCTGAGAGGTAGGCACTGAACCAGTTTGTGGCTGAGATAGTGAGGCCTGCAAAAGGCTTGTTATCAGCAATGGGTGGGAGACAGTGTCAAAAGCTTTAGCGAGGTCGACAAATATAGCCGAGGAGATCTGACCTCTATCCATTCCGGAAAGGATGGTGTCAGTGAGTCTTATCAAGGAGGATGCAGTGGAGTGGCCCTTTCTGAAACTAGACTGAAATGGCATGAAGAAGTTAGAGTCAGAGAGAAAGGAGGTAAGTTGGTTGAGTACCAGGTGTTCTTGTAGCTTAGCAAGGACTGGGAGGAGAGAGACAGGGCAGTAGTTTGAAGTGGGGAAGGGGGAGGGGAATGACAACGACGTGTTTCCACGCCTGTGGGACCGCAGCAGTGTTAAAGGAGAGGTTTAGGAGATTGGCAAGTGGAGTTGCTATGGCTGGTGCAGAGAGGTGAAGGAGTTTGGTGTCCAGCCCATTGGGGGAATTACCTTTAGATGGGTTTAGAGCCAGTAGGGCCTCGAGGGCTACAGTTTGTGTGATAGGTCAGAAGGAGAAGGTGCAAGGCCCTAGCGTATTCAAGGCTCCTGCGGTAGGGTCAGGTGGAGCAGTGGGGGGCAGGGAGGAGAGGAGAGTCGAGGCACAAGAGGTAAAGTATGTGTTGAACTCGGCAGCCACCGCCCTAGGGTCTGAGAGGAGTGAGTTGTTTACTTTTAGGAGCGGTGTTGGACTAGCAGCCAGAGGGGAGAAGAGGGAGTGGATGACCTTCCAGAACTTGGATGGGCTATTTAAATTTGACTAGAGGGAGGAGAGGAAGTATTCTGCTTTAGCGAGCCAAGTTGCTCTGGTGCACTTGTTATACAGCACATGGTACATGGTGAAGTCTTGTGGGAGGCGTGAAGATTTATGCACTCGCTATGCTTTGTTGTGGGCATTTTGGCAGGCTATAAATTCTTGGGTGATCCAAGGCAAGTGGTTACCACGTACCCTTGAGCAACGCAGTGAGGCATGTGTATTCCAGACATTGAGGAACGTGTCTCGGAAGTGTATGTGGGAATAGTCAATGGAGCAGACTGATGTGGGTGTGGTCCACTTTGCAAGGGCTAGGTCTTCGAGCACAGTGGCAAGTTTGAGGGATTTATAGGACCATTGGATTAGAAACCTTGAGGCAGATGTGGGGCGGTGAATTTTCCTGATCAGGTATATAATGTAGTGGTCACTCAGGGAATCAGGGAGCAGATCAGCTTGGATAACCCAGTGGGGGTGGGTGGTGAGTGCCCAGTCTATTGGTGAGTGGTTCCCAGATTTGGGGTTTAGGCAGATGGGCTCAGTGATGGATTGTGACAGGTTTAGTGCCGAGATGGCGGTACAGGTTTTGCTGAGAGAATGAGATAACCAGTTGTGGTTAAAATCACCCATAATATACAATTCCCCCTTTGAGGTTAGGGAGGAGATTTGCATGAGTAGGTCAGTGACAGAAGATGCTGGAGTGCCCGGCCTGCAGTATACACTGGTTATGTAAATAGGGAGTGAAAAGGGTAGATCCAGTTGAACCAGTATAAGTTTCATGGGCATTAGGTTCAGACTTCGCTATAACTACGGAGAAGTGTAGTTCGGCCTTAACATAAATGGCCACACCGCCGCCTCTGTTAGCCCTGTCCTGGTGGGTCATGGTGTAACCTGGGATTGAGACCGAAGGGCACAGAGATATTTTTGTTTAGCCAGGTCTTGGACAGGATGATGATGTCAGGGGCATAGTGGGTCGCAAGTACCTTGAGGGAGTCGAGTTTGAGGGCTAGGCTTCTTATGTTTAAATGCAAGAGGTACAGGCCACGTGGGAGGGGGCTGCCACTGGTGTTTGTGGTAGTGGACGAGTATGGCGAGGGTCCAGGTGAATTTTGCAGGGTAGGAGTATGGTGGGGAGCTGGGTTCGGATGTATGTCCCCAGCTGCGAGGAGCAGGAGGGCAATAGTGAGGTAGTGTCCTATAAGTTGTAGCCACCAATAAGTGGTTGAACGCCATCTTGTATGTGTATGCAGGCAGCTGTAATAGGTATGATGGGAGGTAACTAGTTGTAGGATTATCCAAGTGTGCGGGGGAGGGAAGAGGAAGGGGCAGGTTTGTGCGTTTGAGTGGACCCACGTTAGGCTGCGGGGAGTGGTGATTGCAGAGTTTGGGTGGTAATGGGACCTTATAAGATCAAGCAAGATGGGAGGTTGAAGTTTAGGGGATGTTTGTGGTAAGTTGGAGAGGAGTGATGGGTGGCAGATGATTAGGATAGCAAGGAGGAGTAGGTAATCTAGCAGTAGGTACATGGCTAGTGGCATGCAGCAAGCAGTACTCTAGCAGCTCAAGTTGTACCCATAATTTGGGAGGGGCTAGTGGGCTGGATGATGGAGAGGGAGAGACAGACTTGAGGAAAAAGTCTAGGCTGAGCACTGGCTGAGATAACTAGGATGCCAGAAGCTAAACGGTGACCTCTGATGGCTAATTTATATAAGGAGCAGATGGAAAACCAGGGAGATAATTTGTGCCTCGCGAGATGAGCCACTATAAGTATAATACCAGCTAAGGGTTGGAGGGTATTGGGGAGCGGGTGGGGAGCAGTTGAAGCAACTGTGGACTCGATTAGTTCTACATTATGCTTGGCTGAAACAGCAGCATGGGGAAAACAGCTGTCGGAGCATTTGCCGTGACCTGGATAATTCGAGGGGTGGGAGGGCAGTTCCTGCACGGCTCTCGCAACCTGGGACCCTTGGTGGATCCTTAGCTGTGGAGACAGAAGGGGAGGTAAGACAATATTTATACAGCCCAGAGGGAAATGGCAGAGCACATTGGCATATGAGGCAAGCAGCACACTACTTTCTAGTCTGGCCAGGAGAAATCGCAGTTCTGGTGCAGTTAAACAATATAGCATTTAAATCATCCTAGTCTGAGCTACAGGATACGAATTCAATGTAGAAGCAGTTCAGCCAGAGCAAAAAGATGTAAAATAAATCCAACAAAAATACAGGTTCCTGGTCTGGGCTAGTTCAGTTTAAACAGGATAAGAATTCGATGCAGAGTAAATTCAGCCAGAGCAAGTAAGATGTTAAATAAATCCAACACAAATATTTGTGTGGCTACAGTGCTTAAGGATCTACCCCCTGAACTAGGGATTCTAGGAATACATGCACAGTAGGAATTAATTTTGTTTAGTACTATGGCACTGAGGCTAGCTCACTGCATTTGGGCACAGGACAGCGGTTTTTAAAGCAATGATAAAAATTATTAAATGTCTATATAGGAAGCACTGCGTCCTCTTAAGGCTCCAGTCAGAAAGTGCTTAAAGCTATGCTGAGATCTTATAAAGTCCAAGTTAAAAAACTATCTCCCTTGCTGTGGCGACGCAATTCGAATTAAAATGGCACCAGCTACTGCTGCGTTGCACTAGCTTGGTTGAAACAGCTGTGTGGAGGAAAACAGCTGCTGGAATTTTGCAGTACCCAGATAGTTCAGGGGTTGGGGGAGGGCAGTTCCTGCATGGCCCTCGCGACCTGGGACCCTCAGTGGATCCTTAGCTGTATAGTTAGGGGGTTGGGGGAGGGCAGTTCCTGCACGGCCCTCGCGACCTGGGACCCTCGGTGGATCCTTAGCTGGATAGTTTGGGGGGGGGAGGGCAGTTTTTGCACAGCCCTCACGACCTGGGACCCTCGGTGGATCCTTAGCTGGATAGTTCAGGAGGTGGGGAAGGGCAGTTCCTGCATGGCCCTCGCGACTTGGGACCCTCGGTGGATCCTTAGCTGGATAGTTCGGGGGATGGGAGAGGGCAGTTCCTGCACAACCCTTATGACCTGGGACCCTCAGTGGATCCTTAGCTGGATAGTTCGGGGTTGGGGGAGGGCAGTTCCTGCATGGTCCTCATGACCTGGGACCCTCGGTGATGCCCAAAGTCCCCACATAGGCCACATTTCATTTTACTGCATGCATTGCTCAGATGCCCCCTCTCTCTGCATCTATAACGTGCCTTCAGTTGACCCACATAAAATACAACTCCACGGTCTCTTCCAAGGAAGAAACAGTTTGTCAGATGCTGTATTTCAATGTTTAACTGCTTTAAAGTTACTTTAAATTTCCACCCACCAGTCCATAGGCATTTCTTATCCAATATAGGTTCTGGGGAGCCATGTACTGTACATCTTTACTTAACGCAGAATGTTATATCGGATACATTTACCCCCTCATTCCTGAAGAGGACTGTCACAATTTTAAATGCTGGCTTGGTTAGAGGTATTGCATAGAACTGGTTCCATTTTGGGGTGTTTTTGATCTGGTGAAAGAGCTTCCAGAACCTGTCTAGGCCTCCTGGATGCTTAAAGCTAATATCATACTCAATGCTTCCAGGAACGTGTATTAAAGCGTAAATTTCCTATGGGGTAAAATTTCATACTGTCCTTTAATAGTTGTCTCCCTATAAGTAGCCTGTCTAGAGCATCTGCAGCTAATCCTTTGAATTTCAGCCTGACTGCATTTCTTTTTGCCTGCTGTATATTTTGCTCCTGTGGAAACAATATTTTCCTTGTGTTACCCCCCAATACTTTTTCTTTCTGCTCATTATCTCCTTCACTCTGTTCTTCGTCTGTCTGGACAGTTTTTTCCTCTATTTCCATAGAGGCTTCCTCGCTTTCTTCTTCAGTTAGGCCTAATAATTCTTTTTTGTCATCAGCCTCTTCTATATTTAAATGTGCACTTTCTAATTCCTCTTCTTTCCCCCCTTTTTTCACTGTTTTTACCTGAGTTTCCCTTCCTTGTCCAGAGGTACTCGGCCTATTTGTGTCCCATCCTTTACCATCTTTTGTTTTCTTCCATCCAGCATTTAATAATGCTTCAGCAACCCAATCTGGGGTATCCTTAAATTCTATTGGAGCATCATCCTCTAAATCGCTTTGTTTCGCAGATATTTGGGGGCCCCATCCTCTGTCTCAATATTCATTTGCTTTACTTTCTCTTGCTTTTCAGTTCTACCTTGTGCTTGATTTTCACCATCCCTTGCATGTCTTAAGCCGAGTCTTTTGCAACTCTTTTTGGCCATTCCTGTCAGGGCTTCCTTTTTCTCCCTTTGTGCTGGCATTTTACTTTCACAAGGTGCTGCATGCTTTGATGTTACTACGTCATCGCTACTCAGCTGATTCTGACAGGCTGCATCCTTGTCAGACCTTGCTGGAACTCCTCGCTCAATTTTTTTCCACAACACTGTTTTTCTTTCCTGCAACAGTCTTTCTTCCTCTTCTAATTTAGACAATAAAAGTTTTTTTTTTTCATTTGTGACTTACTGCTTATTGTTTCATCTGCCTCCTTGATAGCCGGTTTTACTGCAGCTCTCTTTCCCATTTTCAGCTTTCCATTTTGCCGATCTTGTTTCTTGGTAGCTCACCAGCATTTGCCATAACCTCATCCTTATCACCGCTGTCCAAAACGCTGGTCTCCATGGAAACAGAGACCGGGGAGGAGACCCGCTCCCCAGCCTCCCACATGTCCTCACTCATCTCGGTCCACTGGCTGACTGACTCAGCAATCAGTCTCAGGTCCCCCTACTGGCAAGAGTAGGGGAAATGTTTATTGTGCAACAAAAACAAATACAAAAAAAGGAGAAATTCATTACACAGCAATACAATATTGAAAAACAAAGGAAGAAACAAAAAACAAACAACCAATAAGAACCTCAGGAGTTGACAGAATTGAAAAACTAATACAAAACATAAACAGTATGAAATACCCCAACAGAAAAAGTAATTCCATATATTGTCTAATTCCCCACAGAGCAGTGAGACTGCAAATAGAACAAAATAATATATAGTAGATCTTCAAAACAGTCCAGAATACAATGAAAACTATCACCCAACCCATACCACCCCTTCCCAAAAATGCCGGCATACTACCTCCCCATAGTACGAACTTCATAATGATAAACTTTATCTTATTCCATCTGTACTTGGCACAACATGTCCCACACAGTGACTACCTTTTGTTGTAGAACCCTGAGGCATCTAGCATGCCAGATCACTCATATCAAACAAGCAAAAATTACCCACACAGTACTCTTCTGCCATTTTCTCCATCCTGTCCCTAATGGTCCTAAGATCAAAATGTCATAAGTCATCTGTTCAAATAGATCTTCACCCCACAAAACAGCCAAAGAAGCCCCAAAACCTTGTATACAGGAACATTCAAAAAATAAATGTTGCATGGTTTCAATCTGCCCTAAACATGTTCCTATTAAACAAACCCTGTCATCTTGCACTTTATGTTTCTGATTTCCCTTAACATTTAATCGTTGATGCCCACACAGTCATACCATATCCTGCATTTTTAATGGAATCCTTGGTTCAATAATACTGTCCAGTAACAGTTGACAAATAAAGTGAGAAGGAATATTAAATATGGGCTCTTCCAGATAACTGCGTGCAAGGATAGTCCTATAACATTTCCTCCTATCAGTGTCCACAAACCAATGGAGCACTATTTTCCACAGTCTGACATATTTCAATAAGGTCTGTACATAGGAAGGCAAACATTTGTCAGAAACATGCCATTTACCTCTCCCCCATGCTTCCAAAACTGAGACTCCCAGTGTTTCATACTATCAATACCAAATCCTGTACCCCCTAACACATACCTCTCAACCTTTTGTCCCCCAAATGTGGAACATTGCCTATCAAAATGAGGAACAAATGGGCAAAATGTGGATCACTTAATCAAATCTTTACCTAAGAAGCTCAAAATACTGTTAAAATGTTGCATTTATGTTCAGAAAGTATGTTATTAATTGAATGATATATTTTTTGCATCATTTGCTATGGATTTTTGCTTTAAAATGTTGACTTTGAATGTGGAACAAGTCCTCACAATGTGAAACTGGGAGCTTTTGTGAAGTAAAATGAGAAACGTTCCTCATAATGTGGTACAGTTGAGAGGTATGCCCTAACATCAGCGGACGAATATCACTATAAAAAAAAAATTACTAAACAAATATACCAACGGCTGACCCATATCAAGCCCACCTTCCTTTCGAGCTCCGTAGGTATGTGCCCGTTTCACGGGATTCAGGCGACTGCCTCATAGAAATAAAAAAAATAGTCCCATCAATTTAGCATGCATACTAAATAGTACTGGATATGTATGGGAGACATACAAAAAGACAGGTAAAATATAAGCTTTCAGTAAATAAATCCTTTTTTTTCCCTCGTCATTTTCCAAGATTTCCAAGACATAATTTTTCTGTGTGCATCATCATATACCAGGTCCCAATTCATTTGTTCCCCCCTTCTGGTACCAAATCATAATCCTAGTATTCTAATCTCCTCATGTTCAATCAGAATTGAAAATTGCAAAGGTATAGGTGCAGTACCTAAAATCAGAAGTTTACACTTAGAACGATTAAGTGTAATCCCCGTAAGATCATGCAAATCTGCCAAAACATCAAGAACACCCTGCCCTGATTGCAAGTCTCTTACAATAACCGTACAATCATCTGTATAAGCAGACACTTGGATACTCTTTTCCAGTCTTATCACAAATAGGTCTTATCTCAGAGTCATGTTCTATAAGCCGTAATAGTGGATCAATCGCAAAAACATATAACAGCAGACTTAATGGACAACCTGCCTAACACCATTCTGAAGCTGTACTGGAGTCCCTAAGTGCCCATTTAGCAATGGTGTCATTATCGCTCTTTCGTATAAATGCTGGAGGACACTAACAAATTGATGCAGAACCCCATACACCAGGAGAGTATCCCATAAATAACCATGCCGCACAGCATCAAAGGCTGTTTCCTGGCCCAAAGACGTTAAGTATCCATCCAACTGCATATTTAAACCTTGTTCAACAATTTCCCTAGCAAAAATTAAAGAGCTAGTGTACTGCCTGGAAACCGCCTGCAATTAATTGTAACTTTCAGATGTAGTCAGCTATCACTTCTTATATCTCAAGTATTTTTCTCTTTTCTGTTTGCTAGTTAGAAGATTTTCAACCTGGCAGTACTGAGCTAATGTGTAGAGCAGCACTCTGGAGGGAAAAAAAGTCAGTTCTGTTCCTCCCACTACATCAGCACTGAGACCACACTGACTATGATATCACTAGTAACCAATGAGAACCATTTCTTATTGTCTGGTTTCACTTTCACATGAAGCAGCAGTTACTAGTGATGTCTCAATTTCCTACAATTTGATTGGCAGCTTGTGAGAGTCACTGCTTAGGCTGCAATGACTGTGGTGCATCAAGGTGTTTTGTCTCATTTCTGAAGATGTAGTGGGAGGAACAGAACTTACTTTTTTTTTCCTCCAGGCAGAGTGCTGCTCCACACATCACCCCAGTACTGCCAGCTGAAAAATCTTTTGATTACCAAACAGAAAATAAAAAAAAGTACTTCAGATATTGGAAGTGATAGCTGACTGCATCTGAAAATCACTATTAATTCCAAGCAGTACACTAGCTCTTTAAATTCTGTTGAATACGTCTACCAGGGATAGCACACGTCTGATGAGGCAATATCACATACATCGCTACCCTTGCCAAACATGATGTTAAAACTTTGGTAAATATCTTATAGTCTGAGTTCAAGAGACTCAAAGGTCTCCAATTCTTGATATGCTGTGGATCACCTTTTTTTATATAAGAAAGTCATTGCTCCATCTTGCATACTGGGGGTCATACTCCCACCATCCAAAATCTCCTGATACACTTCTCGTAGATCAGCAACCAAAGCAGTTTTAAAACATTTATAAAATTCATTAGAGATGCCATCCAATCCTGGGGAGGTATGAGCTGACAAATGATGTATTGCTATACTAATCTCCTCCTCAGTTACTGGACACATCAAAGCTTCTACTTCATATTCAGGAATCTCAGACAAAGGCCCAACATTCAATGGAGCAGTCCACTTTGCACTCATAGCTTTCTGATAAGTATAGCATAAATGATCCATAACTACCGTTTGGATACCAGAATGCGTATCATACAATATCCCGTCTTGTCCAATCAAAGCCCTCATAGTCAATTTCTGCACTCCCTGTAATTCAGTCTCACAGGGATTAACTAACTCCTTTCTCCCCTGCATAACAAATTGCTGATTTTTTGCGGTCTCTCCCTCCCGCCTCTTATGTTATTCACATATTTGTGTTTTAGGCATCTGTAATTGTACTTGATTCTCATCACCAGCCCCCCACGCTTGCATTAATAGTTTTAAATACTGTGCTCTTAGATGTAAGTACTCCAAATATTTCAAACCAGCTAGGGACCCTGATGCCCATTTCAAAAAATCCCTAATATCCCTTTTCATATCCACCCACCACTCTCCCCAAGAATCATATAAAAATCTAACATCTTGTCGAACAAACAGTAAATCACGTACCCCCTGCTGCACTGCCTCCTGCTGTAAAATGGTTGTATTTAATTTCCAATAACTTCTACCAAATGAAATTTTATGTTCCAAACCTATCCTAGCCTGAACCTACACATGATCTGAGGTTTCCAAAGGTACAATGTTAACTGTTGTACTAATCAAATGAGGAGAAACAAACCAGAAATCAATACGGGTTGATAATCTACCTTTAGAGAATGTATGTTCCGGAACCTTTCCCACAAGATCATAAATATCACATAAGCCAGCAGCAATGCACTGGTATCACTATACACTTTTTGAGTCTGTCGACCCCAATCCCTAGTTGACAAACCACAATTAAAATCCCCCACAAAATCAATTTAGAGGTGGAGAGGAAAGGTTCAATAAGGTGAAATATAGCCAGTCTATCAGCCTTAGTTTGTGGCGCATACACATTAATCAAGCGATATGCTAAACCAGCAAGGACCACATCCACAAGCAACACCCTGCCAGGAGAAATATCTAAGACTTTCAAGATTTGGACAGGCAAATCAAAAAGCAAAATTCCTACACCTGAACAAGGTACTTCCCCCACCGACCACAAGGATGGTGCCCACCTCCAATCCCTCTTTGCCTGCTCTATCTCAGAAATAGTGTGTGATCTAGTATCCTATAAAAAAATAGCTGTCCTAAATTATCATGCAAACTAGCAAAGGTAACAGCACGCTTTTGACAATTATGGACACTATCAACATTAACAGTAGAAATAAGAAAAGAAGATAGCATGGAGAAAAAAATCAAAATGTTCAAACAGTAATTCCACATCATTTCCTTTTTTTTTCTCTTTTTCGGCTTAGGCTTCTCAACCTTTCCAATCCCAACTCAAGTCTCAAGTTGTGACAAAGTCACGGATAAGCCATCACACTCATCACCCCCATCACCATCCGGTATGTCCATAAGGATATTGAAAGGATTCTGAACCACTAGGTCCTCCACTATAGGGGTTCCCTTCAGTGCTGTTTTAGACCTTGGGACCCTCCGTAAAGGTATGTCCTCCCCTCTCCTTGGTGGGGCATCACTTCCTCCTTCTCATCCTGAACCACAACAGAGTCAGGCCCAGTAGTGTTATCTTGCAAAGCCCGTACATCCAGCTCTTGGTCAGTCACTTCCTGTACCAGAACCTGAGGGAGTTACAAATCCACTGGATCCTGTGAATCATCCCGAAAGGGTACAGAAGGAGCCTGGGTACAACCAGGAACTTCCACCGACACCATAACAGGATCAGAAGGTGGTCTTAAACCTGGATCAGCAGCAGAAACTTGCTCTCTGTCGGTCAAGTGATCCATTAAATTACTGATTCTCAGTTTTTCCTTTTGTGCCGTAGCAATATAAACCTCATGTTCAGTTCGGATAGCTTGATCCACACCATTGTGAGATGCCCAGGGACAGTTCCTAAAATTATGACCCCTCTCCTCACGTAAATTGCATTTCTGAGGTTGTCTGCAATGTCCACTAGTATGCCCAAAGTTTCCACAGAGGCCATATTTCAGTTTTTCGCACACATTACTCAAGTGACCAAAAGCTTTACACTTATAGCAGGCTCTGGGCTGATCCAGATAGAATAATACTCCCCTATCTCGACCCAAAAATAAACAATTAGGCAAATGCTGTATCATCCCTTGCTCCTGTTGAGTGTAACCTGAAACTTCCAGCCCCCTGTCCAAAGATGTTCCTCATCCAAAATAGGGTTAGGGTAGCCATTTACCTGGCAACATTGTTTCAACCAGTAAGTGATATCCACCACATTTACTCCTTCATTACGAAAGAGGATAATAATTGTCTTAGACTTGGGTTTAGTCATAGGTATGGCAAGGAAAGGCCACCATAATAGACCATTCTTAAGTAAGTTATATTGTTTCCAAAACCGTTCAAGTCCATTAGGATGCTTAAAACTGACATCATAAATGGTGTCCCCAGGCATAAGAATCAGGGCATAAATCTCACATGCATAAAATGTCATACTATTTTTAAGCAATGCCCTCCCCACAAACAATCTATCAGGTGCATCTGAGGCTGCACCCCGGAATTTTAACCGGACTGCATTGCGCCACATTGCTGGCTCGGAAACATTCTTCACATGTGAAGGAAAGAGCTTCTCTCACACTCCTTCATGCCAAACAGGAGGTTTCATGGTCTGTAAACCAGTAGTATCAGTACTTGGATCACAGCCCTCAGAGACAGACAATCCAGCTTGTACCGTCTGAGCCCCAGCCACAGTGGAGACCAGCTGAGGATCTAAAGGGACTGGGGAAGATGGTGGGGGGGAGGCAGACCACAAAACAGGTTCCTTATTTTCTCCCTCTAATGCATTAATAGCTAACAGGAGATCCCCTTCCCCAGCCTAGGGGACTTCAATCTACCACAATCTGACCAGGCATAATTTGAGAAGGGGAAGCCTGAGGGTCTGACCCAGTACCAGGTTCTGGAAACGGGGGGGAGCCCTACATCAGTGTGTCCTAAGTCATGAACATTTGCATCCCAACCAGAACCATCAGCTTTTTTAACCCGCCCTGCAGCTTCTAGGGAGCAAGAAACCCAATCATCCGGAGGGGGAGCTGAACTGGCAATCCCCTCAGCAGAAGCAGCACCAGCAATTTGTAAAAGGGCAGAAAAACCCTCCCTACCAACCCGACAGTTTTGCCCTTGCAGCTGTTGTCCATTAGAAGAGTGTTTCCCAGGGGACTTACTAGTGGAAATATCAGCAGGTAAACAAACTTTGGAAGCAGTACCACGTCCAGAAAACAAACCAGGGCCAGGCATATTTCGTTCCTCCAAAACCCCTGTGTCACAGATAACAACTGTCGCATCTACCTGCTGTATGCCGTCCAAACCCCCTCTCCCTTCTGAATTGCGCATACTGGCCACACTAATCAGTACCTGTTTAGCGGGAGAGCAGTTCAGAGAGTTCACCGTAGTCTCCGATATCAATTCCACAGCCACCTGAGTAACATCCACTTCCATGTGTGTTACCGGAATGTCGGTACGGATGCATGCGCTCCAATAATGACAACTCCAATTCCTGCGTCCTAGCATGAAACCAGTGCTCCTCAGCAGCAAGCAGCTCACGGATATCCAACTCAGCTGCTACCACTTGATCCAAACCCATATCATCCTGCAGCAATCCCTGTCCATGTAGGGAATCCACACCAGTAAAACTTGCAAGACTGCCTGTAGCAGGATTGGCCTCATGAAATCCTGAGACTGGGGAACAGGCCTGTTCCCCAGCCCCCTGCACATCTGAATTCCATGAAGTCTCAAGCAGACTGGCCATAGTAGCACCAGTCACAGCACCATCTCCCACAGAGTAGGGGATTTTCCCCAGTGCCCTGGCCAAATGTTTCCTCGTTCACTAAAAATACCACCAACAGCTTAATCTGGTTCAAGGTCAGTTAACATTCATCTGTATCCCCCTCCCCATCTTGTGCCTGAAAATAGGCAGAATTTGTCTAGTGCACTTACCTGGTCAACAAAAACTAAAACTAAAAAACTAAAAAAAGCCTGAGCCATCCTGTGCGACACATCCCTTACACAACAGCTTTATCTGGTTCAAGGTCAGCTGGAATTCATCTATACCCCTTCCCCCAGGTCGTGCCTGAAAATAGGCAGGATTTGTCTAGTGCACTTACCTGGTCAACAAAAACTAAAACTAAACTGAAAAAAACATGGCTGTGCTGCCAACCGCATGCTACAGGCACAGGTCAGTTGTACTGCCAGCCACTGTGGATTTGTGCTGTGACCCATTATGTGGCTTGCCCAATTTGTGCCGTGCTTGCCACAGTGCATGAGACACATATGTAGGAGGGTTGCCCATTGTGGCATGCCTGTGACCTGTAGGTGTGCTCCTTGCTGCACCGCCCAGGTGGCGCCGGTCCATGGGGTGTCGCGGTGCACTGGTGTGTGGTGTGCCTTGGTGGTCAGTGTGGATGTGTCAGTGTGGGGTGTGTGTGGGGAGTGTATGCATGATGGCCACAGTTGTTGCTTTCAGATCCACCCCGTCACTGTGGCCAGTGTCTGAGGCTGCCCACCACATCCGCACCCTCATCCTCTTCCCCGTTTCTCATTGGCATGGCCATTAGCTGCATAGCATGCTATACTGCCTGTACACAATGTGACCATCAAGCCACGTTGCCTGCACCTATTGCAGCAGCTGGGGCTGCCTGGGCTGCCACCACACACTGTGGGGTACTGCCACACAGCACCGCCTGCACTGAGGTTCATGGTTGTGCGACATCGGTCAGTGCCAGAGGCACAGCCATGGCTGGTGGTGGGGCTTGCTTCGCGGCCAGGTGTGTAGCTATGTCTAGGAGTGCCTCTGCTGTCTGCTCCTGTGAGCAGGCACCCACCACCACCTCTTCCATGAGTCTGTTCTGGGCATGGGCATTTGCAGCAGTGCTCTCGGCTAGCCTCTCCTGTGCCCGCATGGATGCTGCCATGACCTCCATCATGTGGTGCACTGCCTCCATGTAGTCTCAGGTGGCCTGCAACCAGTCATGTTCCAACCAGCAGAGGTCAGGATAACAGTTCACCAGTGCTGAGCCACTGACGCCCTACCTACGATGCCTTATGGGAGGGGGTCCCTCAGAGGCACCCGTGTCCCGCTCCTGAGTATCCGGTGATGTGGCAGGTGTTGACATCTCCACAGTCACCATGAAGCTGTCCTCTAGTTGCAGGGTGTCCTCCTCTATGCTCCTGTCCATTCCCAGTGCCATGTGTTCCCCCTCATCATGGTTCATAGGCATCCCACCATCCCCACTGGCCTGTGTGTCTGCAACTGTGACTTGGCTGCCACTCTCCTTCTGCTGCTGTTCTGGTGTCCTTCCATTATCATGCCTCTGCTGGTCCTCTGCTGGTGCAGTCTGCTGTGTGTCCCCCTCTTGTGTGCTGTCAGGGCTTGGGGGCATACCTGTGTTGGTGGGGGAGGTCATTGTTTAGTATACATGCATGTCCGTTCTGTGCTGTGCACCACCCGGCACTTGAGGCACTCCTCTGTGGCACTACATACCTGCATTGCCTAACTGCTGTGGCACTCCACCATTGATCCGAGAAGGTCCCTGGCCAGAACTGTCATCATCTTGCACTGTGGGTGGGATGGGTGGTAGGTGGTTAGGGCCCATGTCAGTGGTATTGTGTGGTGTGGCCACCCTGTGCACGTGATCATTGTGCTCACCTGGCATGCTGTCAAAGCCATCAGGCTCCCTATCTGTGGCAACATCGCTGATCGTGTCTGACACTATCTGTAGCATGGGCATGGGGGGGTCTGGTGGGGGGGGCCTCTCCCAGTGGCACCTGCAACTGTCATGCGCAGCTCATGCTGCAATACTGATGCTCTTGGACTAGAATTGCCTAAAGTTTTATCCTGCTCACAAGTCAGCCTGACTTTGATCGCCTGGGTTTTAGATAGACTGGAGTTCCTAAATCTGGAATACTGGATGCTTTTAGTTTTTATGCTCTGACTCTGAATATGCCCTGTCTCTCTTAGTAGTGAGAGTTATGGGGTTTAAAAGACCGTGACTGCTTGCATTTACTCTCACACCGTAGTGAGAATTCTGCTGAGTTTAAAAATTTACATTCTCTGGTTTTGTAGTCTCATTACCCACCTTTTGTATGGTTACATAGACCTTTTATGATGTTATTTGAGTCAAAACCTTGATGCCGGCTTAATAGTTTAAACTCTAAATATAATTTATTATTTTATCTTTATTACAGGTTTTGTTTGTTTTAGTATAACACTACTTGTTTATTTAAGATAGGTTTGTCTTAAGTTAAGTTAGTTTTGTTAGATACTGGTTATTTAAGATGTGTTGGATGGCCCTTATGACAGTCAGGTGCTATTCTCCCGCTCTGCTCCAGAGCCTCCATCCTTTTCACTGTCCCCATCTGTCTGCTGATGTCTTTAATAAGTGTCATGCAGCGGGGATAGTGAGAAGGCACTTGAAGGATGGTTGGACTGGACAGAGTGGAAGACTGGAAAGGAGTGGGCAGATAGGGGTAGTTGGGACGAGGAGACGCCCTGGGGCGAAATGGGATCAGGAGAGGGGTCCTCCCTGCCTGATTCCCATACCCAAGGGCTCCGCAGATTGTGGGCAGGTACTGCGCTCCTCTCCGAAAACCCATCCAACCCGGGCGGTGTTATGTAATGCCAGGTCCATTAGGAACAAGACTGCAATTATTGCAGATCTTGTTGCAACATCTGACCTGGCATGTATCACCGAGACCTGGCTGGATGAGAACGCAGGTCCTGTATTAGACTCTGCTACTCTGGCTGGGTTCCCAGTGATGCATCGCCTGAGATTGAATCGTAGGGGTGGGGGAGTAGCCATCTTTTTTAGAACAGATCTGAATCTTGTGGATGTGCCAGTGGGTAACACTAGATCCTTTGAGTGTATCCAGACAGCAGGTGCAGGGTTTAGGATTTTCCTCATCTACCGTCCGCCCGGTGATAGTGGAGAATTCCTGAAGGAGTTCGCAAACTTCATCGTCGACATGGCATTGGAGTCGCCCAGATGGTTAATACTGGGTAACTTCAATGTCTGGGTCGACGATGAACTCTCGCACTTTGGAAAGAATTTCCTCCAACTTATGACTATGTTGGGCCTGTCACAGGTAGTTACCTCTGCTACCCATATAGGAGGTCACTCATTGGATCTAGTGTTCCTACTGGATTTCGATATCATGCATTTGGGGGTGGAACCGAATGTGTGGACAGACCATCACACCATAAGATTCAGCTTTGGGACACCCCCTAACAGGCCTGCCTCTACGGAGATGGTTCAGTATCGCCCTTTAAGGGGAGTTACCCCAGAGGGTCTGTTAGCGGTACTGGACCTATCGGGTATTTCTGGCGAGAGCATGGGTCCAGGAGACCTTGTTCTTGCCTATAACAAGGCGGTGAGTGAGGCCCTGGACCTAGTTGCTCCTGTCCATGTTTGCCCATTCACTCAGCACCCTAAGACTCTATGGTTTGATGAGCCTTTGAAGGAACTGAGGAGAGTGGGGCGAAGGCTAGAGATGGCCTGGCGGAAATCCGGCCTGGATGCTGACAGACTTAGGTTGATGGATCATTACGATACCTATCAATCAGCAATCACCCGTAAGAAGGCAGAATTCCTGTCCAGGGAGATTGCTGCTGCGCGAAACCGACCAGCTCAACTCTTTTGGACTGTCGACAGACTGTGCAATCCACTCTGTCTACAGTCTGGAAGAGATTTTTCACAAATAAAGTGTGATGAGCTTGCTCGATTTTTCACAGATAAGATTGCCGGCATTAGGTCGGATATCAGCCAGGCTCACTCTTTAAGGGTTTGCGGTGATCGGCGAGGGGAAACAAACACCTGTGTCACCTGGTGTGACTTTGTAGTAGCCAGAATTCATGGATATCGTGAGGATTGTCCAGACTGTCGTCCAACCAGCTGGTAGTTTGATCCGACCCACGCCACTATTATTAGGCTGCGTAGATACTATCTGCCCGATCCTTGCTGAAATTGTCTGGTAATCTTTGGAGCAGGGGGTCTTTCCTGATCCCCTAAAGGAGGCGGTCGTTTGACCACTCCTGAAAAAGCCTTCACTGAATCCGGACTGTCCAGTTAACTACAGACCTGTCTCTAACCTGCCCTTTGTGGGTAAGGTTATTGAAAAGGTGGTTGCGCTACAACTGGATGACCATCTTACAAATCACAATATCTATGATACTCTTCAATCCGGATTTAGGAAAAGTCATAGTACTGAGACTGCTCTTGTCCGGGTTCTAAATGATCTCCTGATTGCGAGAGATCGAAAGGCTCGTACTATTCTAGTCCTTCTTGATCTCTCTGCAGCATTTAATACTTTGGACCATGGTGTGCTTCTGGAATGCCTGCAGCTTTATTGCGGACTGTCTGGTACAGTTCTGCATTGGTTTCGATCTTTCCTCATGGGTCGGAGACAGAGGGTTATCACCGGAAATTTATTCCTCTAATACCATCTTCCTGTCCTGTGGGGTACCGCAAGGTTCCATTTTGGCACCCATGTTGTTCGCTGTTTATATGCTGCCATTGGGAGACATTATTAGGTGATACAGTCTGGGTTTTCACTACTATGCAGATGATACCCAGCTGTATCTGTCCTTTAGTCCCGGACAGGAAGATGCAGTCTCTATACTTAACAACTGTCTATCCGAGATCAAGGACTGGATGAGTGCTAGCTGGCTGAGGTTAAACCCGGATAAGACTGAGGTGTTGGCAGTGGACCCAGGTCGCCTTAAGGTGGGTTGCAGGGCTGGGCTTCCTTCGGGCATATGGATTGATGGTGCCCAGCTCCCAACCTCAGACCGGGTGCGTAATCTGGGCGTTATTATTGACGACGGTTTGACCCGAAAATCGCAGGTGTCATCCGTTGTCAAATCCTCCTTTTACCATCTTAGGAATATCGCCCAGGTGAAACATCTAGTTCCTCTGGCTGACCTTCCTATACTGGTCCATGCCTTTGTGACCTCTCACCTTGATTACTGCAATGCCCTGTACCTAGGGCTACCGGGGGTTGATATCAGTCACTTGCAGCTGGTGCAGAACGCAGCAGCCAGGCTTTTGACTGGGACATCTAGAAGCAGTCATATTATGCCTGTGCTGCGCGGACTGCACTGGCTGCCAGTTCAGTGGCAGATCACCTTCAAGGTCGGCTTACTGGCCTATAAAGCCCTACATGAACAGGGACCGCGGTACCTGCAAGATCTCCTTATTCCCTACTGTCCCTCTCGCTCACTCTGATTCGCCAATGAGGGATTGTTAGAGATTCCCAGGGTACGTTTAAAAACATCTGGGGCACGTGCATTTTCTTACGCTGCCCCCACCCTGTGGAATTCTCTACCTCGTCGGATACGCAGCTGCCTGACCGTCGAGAGTTTTAAGTCGGAGTTAAAAACTTATTTATTCCGAAAAGCATATGGAGAGTGATCTTGTTGTGATTTTATTGTGAATTTTATTGTGATTTTATTGTTATTATTGTTATTCTTGTCATAGTTTGTAAATTCTAATGTTTGTTTATTTGTACAGCGCTTTGGTTTTGAAAAGCGCTTAAAAATAAAATTTACTTACTTACTTACTCATCTTCTTCTTTACCTGGGACTGGAGATCAGGCCACTTGTGCTTTATGGCAGCCAATGAGCGTGCCTTTGGTCTGGTGGTGTATATGGCTGCCTGCACATCCAGACATATTCGGGACTTGGTCTTGGGTGGGGTACTGAGTGCTGATGGCTGAACAGTACATCATAGTGCTGCCAGACCTCTGTCACCAGGATGGCAACCTGTGCCCCTGTAAAGTTGAGCGACCACAGCCTCTTGCCACTTCCACTGCCTGTGCCATGTACCCCAGCCCCGCCTGCCTGTGCCGTGGTCTCCACCAGTCTACAGACCTCGTTCTTGGCATCCACTCTTGTGTCCTCTGCCAGCATGTTTCCGTGTCTGTCCATCTAGCAGTGTAGCATTTCCACATCTCCATATATGGTGGAGTCAAAGGGCATTCCAGGCATTTTGCGCTGTCCCAGTCCCACCCTCGTGCGTTGGTGCGTGCCTCAGCATACCCGGCCCCATCTCTAGGGTGTTCCTGCTTATTCATTGCATATGTATATTTCATGTGTTAGGTCGACTTTACACACTTTGTGCACAGCGGCGTCCTTTGTGTATAGCGCCCTATGTCTCTGTTTCAGGGAAGCAGTGGACAAAGAGTGTAAGAGAAAGGAAAAAGGCAGCTGTCTATTAGCAGTTGTTAGCATCTGCTACAAAACCAAACTGGGGATACTCCAGAAAATAAACCTATATCAGCAGCAAATAAGAGCTATAAGGATAAGAAGGGAAACAATCAAATGTCTGTTTCCTCTGAGGATTTTGATTCCCTCAGAATCGATCCCTTAGATTAATTATTTCACCCTGCAACAGGTCCCAAGAGTAGTGGTGCTGACAATCCACTGACCAGGTGAATGGAAAGAGCCATCAGAAGTCATGAAAAGAGTAATACAGTCTCAGACCTTTTTACAACACCAATATCCTCCCCCAAGCATTTCATCTTGGACTCAATTGGTCAAATACTAGACACACTGATGAACTGGATGATGAGATTTGACCAAGATTATAATGTGTCTGCTGGAAAAATGGATTTTCTCCAAAAGGAGATAAAAAAAACCAAAGATACTGTCAGATGCTAAATAAAAAGGTTACTGTGTAGAACCATCATATAGAGTTACCTGAGAATCAGATCAGATTTTATAATATATGGATAATCCAAATTCCAGATCATTTGGATGGTAAATTTATGACCAGTGGTGAATTAAAGAAGAGATAATCCTACCTTCCTATAAAGGCTTTCTGAGTTCAAAAGAACAAAAATGTATGTAACAACCTTATTCTGCCAGTAGGGGGAGAGGGCTTGTTTACAAGAAAGCCAACCCACAGAGCCTACCAATTGATGGAGACTCTGACACCCAGTGGGTGGAACTAGAATGCCAGTTGTTGGGTGCTGGCAGATGTATGTCAGAATGGCATAGTGACAGGAGGGTACAGGTGTGCCTCTGGAGCACTCCTGCCTCAGGTTGCTTGCCAGGCTCCTGAGGAGCTGAGACCCCTCACTAGTAGTGGCTGTCTGTGAACCTGGTATATGTGAGAACAACTGAACTCATTGTCTGGTCCTCTGGCAGCCTCCAGGGACAGACACCAGGACAGCGGTGATGAGTCTGGGTACTTTGGAGCCTGAGGTCCTCACAATTGCACTCCAGCTACCCAGACGCATGAACTGGAGCTTGAAGCAATTACTGCAGTTGTCACAGACATCCCCCTCATGAGCCCTGGTTTAAAAATCAGGTTCACAAACTGATAAAAAGTCACGGAAGTGCACTGCATTAAAAAACAGTGCAGTAGTAAAACTCAACTTACCCAAAAATGGATACTTTTACTCCAGGGATTCAATACCCTTCCAGACATTCTTTGGACAAAACTGAGTGTTTAACCATAAAGTGCATTGCAAAATCATTCACAAAACTCATCAGAAACCACACAAAGGAAGATATGTAATCTACTCTGACACTGAATCAGAGTAGAATGCTTACCAATAACCTGGATTAACACAAAAAAGTTGCCATTTCTTTATTTGAAATACTTGTTCAGAACACTGTTTACCATTGGAGACCGCTGTTTCCATTTGCCATTTTTGGATTTAAATATTCCTTTGAAAGCTGTTATTAGATTTAAAACTTACTTTTTAGAGACACTGTTGGATTTGAAACTCCGCTTTATTGCTATGCCACAGCACAACTGATACGTGTATATTGATAGGCATCTTACAGAAATACACGAGTACCTGATTAACAGGTGAAAACATATTCAGGTTAACAAGCGTGCACAGGTTTAATTGACATTTAAGGTCATAACGGCCTCCTATAACAAGTATCTAAATCAGTTTTACAGTGCGGCTATGACTTCCAAGACTCCAAATATTAGTGTCTTGTCTGATACCTTTTATGCATATGTATTATGGGCTAGGCGACATGAACCAACAACTAGCCTGAAGACCATGTTACAAGACCATAATGCTTTACCCTATAAATACCCCAGGTATATAATTCCAGGAAATATCCTTTTAGGGGGCAGCTGAAGAGAGAGAGGGGGGTAATCCCATCCGCATCCAGAGACCTGCTCTGTTGGCCCAGCCACACAGGATTACTGAGTCAGTTCCACAATGCATCCCAGGTTTTTCAGACCTCAGTGTGGGACTCCAGAGAAAGCCTCAGTTTTGCTGTGAGTGCCCCCATTCTCCTGATGTTATCCACTCGGGATTTCCAGGATGCTATTACTGGGGGGGGGGGGGGCTCCCAACCAGTTTGATGTGATTTCTTTTTGGGCCACTAGGCATATAGTTCTGAAAAGATTTTGCTGTCTACCTGAACCCAGCACAGGGTGTCCACATCCTAGCACCAGTATCTGAAAGGTTTTAGGAAGCTGAGGCCCCACTCCCTCTGTAGTCTACTGTGAACCCCGTTCCAAAATTCCTGCACCTGTGGACAGGCCCAGAACATATGAAAGTGGGTACCCACCTGCCCATATCCACGCCAGCAAAGGTCTGATGTGGCTCCTTTAAAGTATTTTGTGATTGTGGGGGTATGAAAATAGCGAGATAAGCATTACCAACAGAATTCTCTCCACCCTGGAGAGGACGTGGTCCTCCAGCCCCTTTCCCAAGTCTTAATCCATAGTGCTGTTGGCAGGGGAGCACCACTCTCAGCCTCCCACTTTTGTTGGAGGTCCTCAAATTGAACATTGTCCTTGCCCCGTAACATCTTATAGGCTCCAGAAATTAATTTTCTACTCCCTGCTAGGCGTACTGACTAGTAGAGAAAATTCTCTAGGGCGGTCCGATCTCTGGTCACTCCTGCAATCAAGTTATTAGAATTCAAATAATGTCTAACCTGTAGATACCTATGGAAATCTAATTTTGTAAGGGAGTATATGAATTGAAGTGACACAGATGAGACCACCAAATTGCCCCGGTAAAGTCCGTAAAGTGTATTTAGAGAATGTCTGTTCCACCATTGAAATCTGGTGTCCATACGGGGGCAGATGAAGTTAGGGTCTCCCAAAATAGAAGTAAGGGGGCCAGTACCTTCAGGTGTCTGGGTAAGTTTCCTAGCCCTTACTAATACCATGAGGGTGAGCCTTGTCCAGGGATTGTGTATAGCTTTCCAGAGTTCCACCATGAGTGGGGCATGTGGGAAGAGATGCCAAGGAGATCAGTTGCAAATGGTGGGCTTCTATCTCTCTCCAGCCTGTATCTCCCCGCTGCTTTACCCATGTCACCACCAGGGCCAGCTGGGCTACGAGATAGTACAGTCTAAGATCAGGTAGAACCAAACCGCCCCGCCCCTTAGGTTGTGTGAGAAGGTTGTAGCTAACTCGTCTCCTACCCTGTTGCCAAATAAAGGACAGGAGGGATGAATTAACTGTCTTAAAACAGAGTTGGGAATGTGGCTAGGGAGGGCCTGAAACAAAAACAATAACCTCGGCAGAATGTTCATTTTAATTGCATTCACCCTACCTCCTAACGATAGTGGAAGTAGGTCCCACCTGGCCAAGTCAGACTTTATTTCTCCCCACAATGTACCATAATTAAGTCGGAAAAGTGAAGACAAATTTGGTGCTATTTTAACCCCCAAGTATCTCACAGTATTATTCACCGCCCATCTAAAGGGAAAGTTTTCCACCCGACCTCTGGGAAATGCCCCTCCAAACTTAGTTGCCTCCGATTTGTCCCAATTAATCCAGTAGCCTGAAACCTGTCCATAATCCTTAAGGAGCCCTATTAAAGCTGGGAGGGTGGTCTCGGGGGTAGCCACAAAGAACAGGGAGTCATTGGCATACAAAGACATTTTGTGCTCCCTCCCTCCCACCTGAATGTCTTTAATATCTGTGTTGTCTCTAACTGCCCTGGCCAGGGGTTCTATGCACAAAGCGAAGAGGAGGGGAGAGAGCGGGCACCCCTGTCTGGTCCCTCTGGTAAGTGTGAACCTTTAAGTGGTGAAGCCATTCACTCTCACTGTGGCTTGTGGGGCTGCGTAGAGTGCCCGTATCTCACCCCGGAACATAAGGCCCATCCTTACCTCCTCCAGGGTCCTGTGCAGGAACCTCCAGTCCACCCAGTCAAAGGCCTTCTCTGCATCCATAAAAATTGCTAAAGATGGGTCTCCTTTATGTTGTTGGTATGTTAAAAGTTTTAGTAGGCATCTAAGGTTATCATGGATCAGCCTCCCATTAATAAAGCCAGTTTGATCCAGGTGGACCAGAGTCTCCACACACTCCTACAATCTACGGGCCAATGTCATTGTAAAGATTTTTAGGTCTACATTTAGGAGGGAGATGGGCCTGTAAGACTCGCAAAGCTCAGGGTCCTTCCCCTCTTTGGGGATGACCGAGATTTGGGCATACTGCCAACTCAGTGGGATGTGTTCACCATCTCTCACTTCTTGGCAGACTCTGCTTAACAAGGGGACCAATTCAGGCTGTAGAGCCTTATATAATTCCCCTGGTATCCCATCCGGTCCCGGGGCCTTCCTTGTTTTCAGTTCTCTAAACACTGTTGGATTAAATAGACTTTTCAGTGCTGTTATTGGATTGTGACAGACTTTAAAATGCTTGTGGATTTAACCTCGCCTGTCAACATTCTCACAATGAGAAATGTTATATTTAAGTGTAAAAATTTGGAACTGTTCTTCCTGAAACAGGCTGCTCATATACATTATATATAATAATGAACCCCTTCCATGCAGAACAAGCTGGTAACCTTGCTGTCATGCCCATGATGTCACTAACCTCACTTGGTGTGAAGTTACCAGCTTGTTCTGCATGGTGGGGCATTATACTCTACATTGTGACTGCTCTTTTCAACCCTGCTACCAGAGCAACATACTACTGAAACTACAGTGACCCCCCACTGTGCTGATCTCCTGCCTTCTCCACTAATGCCCACTGCTGGATAGTTGGTTTCTTCTTCCAACAGCATACTTATTTTTTTTCCATGTTCTGTTTGTGCTCCTCATCCACGGTAGGACAGGTTTCCTTTGACAGGCACCACTACTCCCTTCCATCATCCACAGTATCCCCAGCTTACCTTATGGCTCAGCACCCCCATGGATTCCCCTCTCCCATGGCCCTGGGGGCTCAGGAGAGGGAGGTCTGTCCCCCCCCAAAGTCCAAATCCATTGTTGTCGCAGACTCCAGTGACATGGCGGTGTAGGTGTCATGTGCAGGCATCATTAAGCCCCTGCCCTGCTCTGCCCAGTCCTTTTTCCAATGTATTTTCTCCCCAGCCCCGAGTCATTGTGTGAGGCAGGCGCATGCGCACCCAGTCCACTTCCCCATCCACCCATTACATCAGCCTCCCTGCGTCCTTGCTCTGACACCTGGCCTCCACTAGGTGTTCGACAAGACAAGGACATCTTACCACCCTGATCTGTGAGTGGAGAGCTGCCCAGCAGCTAGACAAATCCTTATCCTATCCTCCCCCTGCCGACTCCCAGCAACCTGAGCTCAGTGCTGAATTCAGGTCACTGGTGTGATGCAAAGTAAGGCAAGTGTCAAATCCTCAGCCCTCAGTGCCACTGAGCCAGCTCAACAGTATAATTATTCACAACTGCACATAGTAACAGCAAGGTAGGCTGTTGTGCTTTTATCCTGTTTTGTTAGGAATGTGATGGATGGAGGCAAAGGTGACCGCAGTACAACACACACTACAATGCTTCCTTTTGTACTCTTTTTTTTTCACCCATTTCTTTTAAAGTTTCATGTGGGAATGTGGAGCCAAAATGGGAGAAAAAACAATGGTGACAGAAGCATAACACTGCAGAAGATGAAAATTAATATCAGTAACTAATTTTACAGTAATAAGCTGGATTTACTGACCTCGCTGCTTCATTTTGAAACTTACTTACACCAAATATACCAGCTTATTGCTCCACTGATGTGCTGTGTGCCCCATAATATATTTAAATCAGTGAAACTTTTCCAAGCAGTACAACTGTCACTTATTTAAATACATTGGGCCCAATTTTCAAAAGCTCTGAAAATGCTGCCAAGCCCACTTTATCGCCGATCATATGGTGCAGGGGCTTCCTGGCGTTCTCTGGCGTGATCATGATTTTCATCCCTGTGCGCCAAATGCTGCAAGTTAGACCATCTGCCCCCGATCTAACTTATGCCATTTGGGGGACCCTTTTTTAAACTTTATTTTTTTAAAACCAGGAGAGACATACTAAGCTGAAGCTTGTTTACAGGTGTGACCTGGGAGTTAAGTGACTTGTGAGGGTCACACGATATGCAAGTGGGGGCTGTGGGATTCAAACCCAGGTCTCCACATTTGCAGCTCGGAGCCTTAAACCATTGCGCTATACTGCCTCCCTTTATGGGGCTAGTGCCAAATCTTTGGTATAAGCTGCCATAAAGTGTGGAAACTGTCGTAACTGTGCCCAGTGTACTAAGTTTAGGTGCAGTTGTGTCAAAAGAGTTTGGTGTAGCTGTGCCAAACAATGGGGTTGATGTAGGGCTTGATGTAAGCCCTGCGTCAACCTTTGAAAATTGGGACCATTATGTGTACACAGTAGTCAGAGGAGCAATTTGGCACTGGTAAAAGATTTACTTTAATAATAAATCCAGCAGATGCCCATCAAAATCTCCTGCCCATTGCTTTAGGGTCTTAACATGTTCTGTTGTTTTTTTTTTGGTTAAGTTTCTTGTTTCAGAGCACTTTTTTGTCTTTGGCTTGTGGGGAGGATTAGCTCAAGCTCACATTTCATGACTGCAAGCAACTAAATTGTTCATCAATTGGAGTTCCTTTGCCCACATCCCCTAGCAAACTAAGTGAAATGTCTCTCCTGTTCATCTGTCTTTGGAAAATCTAGTTTTAGATCTTTACCTCTGTATAGAACATAAGGGTTTTATTTATTTACTTCAGTTTAGGATTTATACCTTTGAGTCCAGGATTTGTTTTCAAAGGTTCCAGGTCGTTATTGTACAAACATTACAAATATAACAGTGATTACAGATAACCAAAAACAGTTACACGGGCATTCAAATATCGAGAGATTATATACATCCAACTCGTTATGGTACAATCATTACAAATATAACAGTGTTTACAGATTACGGACAACAGTTTCACAGGCATTCAAATATCAGGGAATTACACACCTCCAACTACAGGCAGAAGAGGATAGGGTAAAATAGGGTTCCGCCTTGTAGTTCACTAGTCAGAAAAGGCGGAAAGGTGGGGGTAGTAGGTGAGCCAGGTATGGCGCTGTCGTAGAAGAGGTGGTTGGTCAGCCAAGTGGGCTAAGTTTGGGGGAGGGGGGTTGAAGGGATAAGAGAAAGACCGCAGCTGCTCAAGGTGACAGATGTTTTTTTTCTCCTGGACAGGGCCCTGGTTACCTGTCAGTCCTTCTGACACCTACTCCCTCTATCCGCCCTCTCCGATCCTCCAGTGGCGGCTTCCTGACCGTTCCTAGAACAAGGCTTAAATCAGCTGGCGACAAAGCCTTTAGTGTTGCGGCTCCAGTTCTATGGAACTCTTTACCAGCTTTGGACAGAGAGGCCCCCACTGTGGATATTTTTAAGGCCCGCCTGAAGACACTCCTATTTTCACAAGCTTTTGATGTTTAGAGTAAGATTTATCTTATAGTTTGTGAATTATTACTTTATTTGTATAAATGTTTTTTGTGTACAATGCTTTTTAAAAAATTTGTATGGCGCCCAGAGCCTCCGGGATTGGGCATCTTTTAAATAAATTTTCCTTGCCTTGCCTTGCCATGTTTGTGTTAGTCAGATTTAATCCAAGAGAGAGACAGTAAGCCATCGTGGTTTATATTTGTGATCTTGAAGATTCTCGATGAACGGGTTGCAGATTTCTGTTAACTGCTGATTGGCGTGAGGCAGCATGTTGTGGTGGCGAAATGTGTTTTTATGGAGTGAAATACCGATGTCAGGAGTGCTGCAGTAGTTGGTGCTTTGAAAGGAAGCAGGGTGAAAGATGTTTTTTTTCTGCTTAGAGAGTGGGCGACATGTAAGGGGGAACAGTTGTGAGGATTTCAGTTTCTTTTTTAATAGCAGCTGATTGGAGGTTTGACTTCCTTGGGACATGGAAAGCATTAAGCTGGGAGTGTGAGAGCAGGTGGCGGAGGTTTTCCTCGGCCGTGATGATGGGCGTCTTGATATCATCAATGCTTCAAAAACCTCTCGGCCAATCAGCTTTCTCCATTTATGATCCACAGTTCATAATCATAAATACGAAACAGGAGAACACAAATGATATTTATACATACTTGAGTCATGATTATATCATGAAAGTATTAGAAGTTAAACAATAAAATCATAAATGTAGTGTCTTTAAATATTTTATTGGTTTTAACAGTTTAATTTTATTTCTCATGTTAAATAATTCTAAATTAAGCTGGTCTAGAGAAAGTACCAGTTGTTCCAAAATAGAGGCTAGATAAAGATCTCTGACTTTTCTATAGAGTGGACACAATAGGATCACATGCAATAGGTCATCTTCGGAATTCAGCATACATTTGCAATTTTTGTTAGTAACTCCTTCCCGATTTTGACTCCAATAGATATAAATGGCCTTGTAAAGCTTCACATGGAATCTGGTAATTAAATACCGTTCCTTAGGGTTGTCTAGTATCCTTGAAGAAGGTTCTAAAGAATGAGTTATCTTGAATAATTTGAACCTTCTGAAATGTTTCAGGTTATTAATTCGAGCCTGTATTTTTTTCATTTCTATATCCCTAAGCCGTGTTTTAACTGCCACACCTGTAACACCCTAAGGGTTTAGGTGGAAACCAATTAGGTCTTAAGTTATCTGGGGCTAGATCCACAAAAACTCGCAAAGTGCAGTGCAAAAGTTTGCATTGTCATTTGTGACTGCCCAGGTGGTAAAAATATTATTCACAGATGGATAGCATACAGTGCTATCTGACTGTGAATAGGGCTAGGTAGGGGCAGCAGTAAATCCATTACCACTACCTCTAAATCCACTAATGCTGCCATGACCTGCATGCCTGTAAATGGCCCCACAATGAACAACACCAGTGTGCTATTTGTGATCCACAAAAACAGCCATGCAAATGAGCTCATTGGGCATGCAAGGTGCTAACTGGTCATTTGCATGCCCATTATGAGCCCATTTACATGGGCTCTGAGGGAGTTTTGCACCTCCCCAATGAGGACTGTCATTCTCCTAGTGAGACAAAACCCTCCCTGGTGGTGTAATTGTCCCTCCCTTCCCTCGGTCTCGGATGGCTGTCCTGTAAGATAAGATTTCCCTGGTAGTCCACTGGTCCCTTCCCCCTCCCCTGTCCCCTGATCACCATCCCATAATATAAGATTTAATTTCCCTGGTAGTCCAGTGGTCCCTCCCCCATCACCCGAGCACTGATCGCCATCCCATCATTAATGCCATAATAACCTTTGTGGTCTAGTTGTCCCCTCACCCTACCCCTGATCCTTCCCTGCTCATAACGCTGAAAATAACCCTGGTGGTCTAGTTGTCCCCCCACCCATCCCCGGTCTGCCCCTATAACACGTAAATCATTTTCTGTGGTGGTCTAGTGGACTCCCCACCCTGTCAGAAATTGACCACCTACCCCGCTCCCCCCAAAAACCTGATCCCCATCCCGTGACCAGCACAGCCTACCTCTCACCACCATGGCTGACCACCAACTGAACTCTCAATAAGCACATATTGTATTCAGTAGGCGCTCATTGACAGCTCAGCTCAGCCTGTCAGTCAGTGAGTGCTTACTATGTACAGTACGTGCTCACTGAAAGCTCAGTTGGCAGCCAGCCATGCTGGTGAGAGAAGGGCTGTGCTGGTTGCCAGTTGGGCGGTCAGGTTTGCGGGGGTGGGGGAGTTAATGTCTGACATGGTGGAGGGTCCACTAGACCACCAAGGAAAATTATATATGTGTTATGGGGCAGACCGGGGAAGGTTGGGGGTGGACCGCTAGACCACCAGAGTTATTTTCAATGTTACAAGCAGGGAGGGATTGGGGATAGGGTGAGTGGATCACTAGACCACCAGGGTTATTACGGCATTCATGACAGGATGGCGATCGGGGCTTAGGGGAGGTGGGAGGGACCACTGGACTACCAAGGAAATTAAATCTTATATTACGGGACAGCAATCGGAGAATGGGGGAGGAAACACTGGACTCTCAGGGATATTAAATTTATATTACAGGATGGCAATCAGAGAGCAGAGTGGGGACGGGAAACACTACCAAAGAACAATGTACTTTTTGTGTTTTTTTAATACAGGGATGGCAATCCACAAGAGAAAGGGGTGCACAGTGCCTGCCCCACCCACAGGGGTTGCGCAGACTTGCTGTTGGGTCTGGCTCGGTGGTATTTTCTCCATGCAAGGGACCTTCGCAAATGGCCCTTGGGTGGAGAAAATAGTTTGTGAATGTGACTACATGGATATGCAGGTCCCTTCCCCCTCATTTGCATTGTGGCCCCCTCAAAACTTTGTCCCATTGCAAACCCAGTTTGTAAGTGCAAAATGGTTTTTTGTGAATACCACATTCGGGCAAAACCCAGTTTGCATGGCACAAACTGGGTTAGTGCTGGGGCAAAGTTTTGTGAATCTAGCCCCTGGTGTTTTACTAAAAAAAACTGTGTGTGACAGAATCCCCTATATTGCTTCCTCTTCTATAAGTCACGCTAGGTTTTTCACCAACTGCTGCTTTCAAAGTGGGATCACTGTCCAAAATGTACCAATGTTTATGTACAATATTGACTACCTGGACGAAATTTGATTGTACTCAGTAACAAGGGTAACTGTGTCATTCTTGGATTTTGGTTTTGATTTAGGTTTCAAAAGATTCTGTCTATTCATAGACCTCACTTTAACTGTTGCTTCATCAAGGAGCTCTGATGGATAGCCCCTTCTAAAAATCTACTTCCAAGGTCAGATGCATGTGCCTTAAAGGACCCAGTTGTGGAGCAGTTACGCCTAAGGCGAATTAATTGACCAAATAGGATACTGCTCTTCAAAGGTTTGGGATGGGCTCTAGAAAAATGCAATAAAGTATTTCCAGAGGTGGGTTTCTGTAAACCTCTGACTGTATTATATTATCCTCATTTACCCTTAAGTTAATATCCAGAAAGTTTATAGTGCATGGGGTTGCAATCATGTGTGAATTTTAAGCCCACATCATTCTAACTTATAAAATTAATAAATGAGGTAACTGATTGTACATCACCATCCCATATCACCTGAATATCATTGATAAGATGTCCCCAGAATTTTGTCTGGGTAAAAAAGGGTTTCTGCCATGGGTAAGCATGATAGTGCCCTCCCACCAAGCAACAAAAAAGTTTGTGTAGGAGGGCACCACCATGGTCCCCAAGGCACTCCCACAGGTCTGAAGATTTTCCATCAAATACAACATAATTACTTGTCAATATCAGTCCTACTGTACCATGTGCAAAACGAATTGTTTAGGGAAATGTTTTGCCATGGGGTTATTTAAATGATGCTCCTGTACAAAAAGACCCAAATTATGTCTAACACTGGTATATAAACTAATTACATCAATTGACAACCATATGAATCCTGGACTCCAGACAAACACCTCCAGTTTACAAAGAACGTCTATTGCGTCACTAGTATATGCATAGGCATCGCTCTACACCCTAGCCTGGATTTCCACCTCCACATCCCATACCAATGTAAAGCCACCAACACTCGAATTGGAATGGTCTACCACCTTAAGCATCTTCTCATACTATTTGCCCGGATGTCCACTGCTCATGGATTACTCCTCCCGTGCCTACAATACAAGTCCCTACTCATCTCCAATGCCCTCTTAGGTTCCTTGCACAAGTGGGACGTCACTTATAACAATGTTTACCACTTTGCTGTCTCACCCCCTTGCCTCACTCACTACTGCTCACTCTACAACTCTGTAGGATGGCTTTTCCCCTTGGCATTGAGATATTTCACTGAAGGCTACTTCAAACATAAGCAACTCCAGTCCCCCACTCCTGCCATTACCATCCAGCCACCTCCTAGTGCCAATGCTTCCTACTCCCTTATTTATTTTGTAGTTTTTGTTGACTGGGTAAGTGCACTAAACAAATTCTGCCTATTTTCAGACATGACCCGGGGTAGGGGGGATACAGATGAATGCCAACTGACCTTGAACCAGATTAAGCTGTTGGTGGTATTTTTAGTGAATGGGGGAAATTTGGCCAGGGCATCAGGGAAATTCTCCTACTCAATGGAAGGGGGCGCTGTGGAGTTTTAGCCAATTCTGATGGCTGACTTACTCCCTGCTCGGATGGCCACTGATACGGATGGGCAGGCGGCTGAGGAGCTGGTCTCCTCCTCAGCTCTGGAAACCACAGAGACTGATGATTTTTTTGATGTGGCTGGGCTAGTTGGGCCTGAGGCATAATTACCAAAATGATCTCTGGAGATGTGGAAGGAGGGCCCTAAAGTGACCGACTTGATGGTGCCATAGCTAGTAACTGTGGTTCCTTCTTTTCTGGAGCCAACAGCGGCATCTGTGCATGAGGAGTTGAAACGAGTGGAGGATTTGTATTTACAGAAGAAAGGTGCTTTGGAAACAGCGCTCACTGGTCTACATTCAACGGAGCCGAAAGCGACTTTATTGCCAAGACTGGGCTTTGACCGAAGGTATAATCAAGCCTCCTGTCTGTGACACAGAGATGCCAGTTCCACTGGTGAAGACTGTAACAATTATTTTCCAGACTTATCAACAGGACCAATCAGATGCTACCGTTTTCTCATTGTCAGCCCTGAAGATGTCAGGACTGAAGGATTACATCATGAAGAAGGCCACTCCCAGTAAATTATCTTGGGAGGATATGCCTGTTGAGAACTCAGCCCCTTGGTCAGTGGAGAAATCCCTGCAAGCTACAGGCTGGGTATGGCCCCTGGATTCTCGACATTGGATCTCGGGATTCTCTCCTATCAGAATCCCTGGGATCAGCATCGGTCCTTTACCTTCGGCTGCCATCACCCCTGGGTTGAAAGTGGCTATGATAGATCAGGTACCTGTATCACCAGTGACTACTGTTCAGGGTGAAGTGCACTCTCCATTAGCATTACCCTCTGATCGTGAACTAACTAAAAACCCTGTTTTACCTGTCTTACAGACTATAATAGCTGGTACTGTTCCGGATGCCAATCATGATGGTGAAATGTTGAGTGATTTTTCAGATGTCTCGGATATTCCACATAAAATTCCTGCAGATGGTAGAACCATGCCTCCTATTATTGGGGCTGGGGGGGGGTAAAAGTGAGTGCCAAACCTTCTCAGGCTAGGCCCAATCCCAGGCTGTATGCCTCATTTTTTCGTCAGACACAGTATCCTGCTAATCGGCACAATGCTGTTAGATTGGTGTACAAGGGAGGCATGGACCTCTTTCCTGATTGGGTGTTTGTTGGGAAAAGCCTTCTGAAAGACAGCATGCAGTTTATTGCCACTGAGCTGTACGCCTTAATTCATGTTTCTGGGGAGAACTCCTTTGTCATTAGTTTTAAGTTGGAGGGTGGGTTATGGAAATTCTGGGATAAATACCAGTTGGTAAAAAATATACCTTTGTGGGACCCCCTTTGAGGTTATTGCTCTCACATGTGCTTCACATAAAATGACACCGTAACTCTTCCATAATGAAGGGGTAAGTGTGACAGACTTACTTAACTGGCTTAAAAAGCAATGCACAGTGTTGGGACAGCTGGAGGCTATTTTTGATACTAAAGGGATTTGGACTGGGGGTGGAAGGTGCGAGTCATCCTTAGATCTAGTGACTCTGGGATGCAACACCTCCCTAATTGTTTTTTTTCTAGGGAAGGATAGGGGTGTACTGTTCTACCCTGGCCATCCCAAAACCTGTGGGCAGCCAGGGCACATCAGTAGTGCCTGTGATAAACTACGTTGTATTTTGTGTCAAGTTTTGGAACATACTAGTTATCATTGTAGGGGGGAGGTGACTTGTAATATCTTCGGTGGGAAGGGTCACACTTATGTAGTCTGCCTGGAAGCAGCCCACAGCACATCTCTGGCTGATGCAGAAGAGCAATGATTGGGGGTTACTGTGGCACGGCAGAAAAACAATAACACCAGGATAGACAGAAGTGATTCACTCCACTGCCATCCGCAGACTGACACTCAAGGTATAGGTATACCAGGGATAGGGATGGAGGCATATCTTTCTCCACAGGAGTGGCCCCCCCCCCCCGCTAGAAGCCATGGAGCTCCCAGCAGTGGTAGTTTCAGGACAGCCAGGAGGGGAAAAGTCCATACCTAGGACAGATTTTGTCCCTATCCCACCACAGGCCGTGACTGAGGATCAACCCATGCTTCCTCCTTGTCCTCCGGTTTCACTGGGCAAGCGGGGCACAGTAATGGCACTAAGGTGGAGACAGGCTTGGTTTCAGCTGGCCTCAAAGGTACCAAAGATCTCTCCAATATCGCTCACCAATAGATTCCAAGCCTTTGGCATGATGGACACCTCTGACACTAAGGGGAGGGTTCAACATCTGGCTGTTCAAAATCCCTGACAAACCTACTGACTATGCTGTGAGCGACAATGAGGGGCCCAAGCAACGCCACAGAAGGGGGAAGAAGAAAGTAGGGAGTCAGTCACGGGGAAGAAACAGGGTGGGGTGAAAGCTAAACTACCATAGTTTGTAGGATTTATGCTACTTTAACCATTTTTTATGCTGCATCCCTTATTTCTGTTTTCTACAAATTTCAACAGGAATAAAAATAATCTAAAGAGAGGGCCTGTGTTCCACTGCCTGAAATTGGGTGCTTCATCTGTTTTTTACTACAAGACACTAGATTACACACTATGGATGAAATTCGTCATGCAGATAAGGAATGGGGGTCAGGGGCCACATTTTGGTCCTTTGGATTAGTTCCCTGTTCCAGGGTGGGGATACTTTTTTTTGGCTTTCAGTTATGGTTCTGAAATTGATTGATTTAGATCCGGGCAGAACCCTGATACCGGACATCAAATTCGGTTCTATTTACTACTGTATCATTCGTACACATGCCCCTCAATCAAAAGCGGATCATACTGCTCTATTTACTCTGGTTCATCCGTATCTCCACTTCACTCAGTCTGTTATTTGGGGTGGGGATTTTAATTGTGGATTGGGGAAGCAGGATAGGGCTCAGCGTACATCCACCACCAAAATATTCTATGATCTGTCCCTTCTACGAATGGCTATTCAAACAGCTAATTTTAAAGATTCTTTTTTTTCCCATTCGAGTCATAGAGAGCCAACCTTTTATAAAGGTGCTCTATCAACTCGGATAGACTTTTTTTTTTATTTCTCAATCCCTTTCCTGTTTACAAATTAATGTCTTGGTGACTGAATATTCAGACCATAAAATGCTAAAACTTCAGTTGGGTCCCAGTGTGGTCTTACATGGCCCTGGTTACTGGATACTTAACTCCTCCCTCTTATTACAATCTGACCTTCAGCAACACATTTAACATTTTTTGATTTGCAGAAAATCACTGTTTGAGGTATATGATTCCCCTGCTGAATGGTAGTCCAATACTAAGGTTGAGTGTTGGCAGCTATTAATTTCATATGGGAAAAGATTTCAGACATCAGAATATCAGTCATATTTGCTTCACAGACAACAGCTGCAGCATCTTTTGTCCCTTGCCCAAACAACTGCACATGACTTCACTGATCAGATTTGGTGTATTAAAAACAAAATGCTTCGATTCCACTACAAACAAACTGCTGCTTTAAAAATGCAGCAGCAGTATGGCATAGGAGGGTTCTTCGTCTCTTCATGTCCCATGATGTCTAGCCAGGAACATACTAAAAGAAAAAATTTTCTGCAGTGCGTGATCACTTGGGTGTGCTACACACTGCTACCCCCCATATCTTAAAAGTGGTGACGGATTATGTCACAGCCTTGTTTAAAGAGGACAGGCAGAATACACTTTCTTTTCAGCAGGTTTTTGAGAGGATTGAGCTTCCACATGGTCCACCCGAGCTATCACAGAATCTTACATTGCCTATCTCCCAGGGTGAGGTGGAATGCGCCATTTCCTCTTTAAATCCAGGTAAAGCACTGGGACAGACGGGCTGCCTTTGGAGCTGTATAAACTAATCGGGTCATAACTTTATAGTGAATTAGCAGTGGTGTTTATTTATTATCTAGAACATAATGCCATCCCTTTGGATATGGCTGGGGGTATATTGATTTTTATCTTTAAAACCGGTGATAAAACTGATTTGGCTAATTGGCACCCTATTTGTCTTCTCAACTGTGACTTAAAATTACTTTCAAGAATTTCGACTACTAGGCTTTTAAAACTGATGGAGCACTTGATTTCTCCCTCACAATCAGGCATGGTACCAGGTCACAAGATCATGGATCAGCTAATTCTGCTCTGTGAAATCTTTGCATGAAAAAACACATCTAACCTGGAAGGGCTTGTTTTGTCGCTTGACCAAAAACAGGTCTTCGATAATGTTAATCATAAGTTTCTTTGGCATACTCTGGCTCAATATGGTTTCCAACTATAACTCCCTTAGTAAATGTTTTTTCAGCCCACTGATACCCCCTGATTAATGGGGTCAGACGGGTGCCCCCTGAGCCCCCTCTTATATGTTTTTGCAGTTGACCCCCTCGTCTTAGGTTATTGAACTCTTCAAATAATATTCAAAGGATTTCAATAGATCATCATCCCTTATCACACAGTGCATTTGCATATGCGGATGATCTGGTGATTTTGGTCAAGGACCAGCCCTCTGTGGAAGAAACCCTTCGCTTATGTATGGTTTATAGAACTGTTTCTGGAATGGTCCTAAACATGACTAAATGTTCAGGGAGGGTACTGGGGGGGCCACCCGGATTTGCCTCCTCAGATTGCAGGTGTCAGATTCGGAAATGACCCTATTAAAATACTGGGGGTACAGTTTTGTGTCGGAGATATGGCTCTGGTTAACTGGGATATTAAATTGTAAATCAGCACACAGTTCATAAATGGAATTCGTGGGGGATAAGTAAGAGTAAACAAATTTACCTTATAAAAACGTTTTTAGTGCCTGTATTTTTGTATATTTCTAATATTTTTCCCCTCCCACAAGCCAGGGTAATGGCAGTCTACGGCCTCTTTTTTCAGGCCTTTTGGGGCAGTAAACTGAACCCTGTTAAATGTAACATTTTGTATCTTCCCTTGGAGCAGGGTGGTCAGTGGATGGTTAATCCTGCACTTTTCTTTTTTTTTGTCAATTTCTTTTTACGAATATTAAACCCCTGTTGATTAATACAGACACATATTGGGGTGATTTAGTTTATAACAGTGTCTTGCCCTGGTTTCCCTTGTGGGACGGTGGTACACTCAGGGGGGGTGAAAACTCATAGTAATGTGGCCCCTTTTTTCTAGGGCAGTTTTTGTGAAACTTAAGATATGGAAAATATCTAGTCTCGCGGTACTCATACTTACCAAAAAACAAGTGTATGCTCAGGTTTTAGGAACCGCATTTCATGAAAACATGTTTTTTCCAAAATGCCCAGTGGAACACTGCCCCTCCTTGGATCACCTGTTAATAGAGAAACGTATTCCAATAAAGGTAAAGGATGTTTCGTAGCTTTGTTGTCATGAACGATTAAACGTAAAGGCTAACCAGAAACATAAAAAAGTGGAGGAAAAGATTTGTTCAAGGCCTTTGTGCTGTAACCAGTTGGAGACTATGGAACATTTGTTTTTCTCTTGTTCATGTATTCAGCATTTTTGGACATTTATTGCTAAGGAGGTGGGTGAATAGATATTTTCTACAGTGTCCTATCTGATTTTGATTTATGAAGCATACTCTTCTGGGTGGAGTAAATGGGATAAAGGGACATTACATATTGTTTTTTCTTTATTTAAGTGGTATATTTGGAATGCAAGAAGCATATTTACTTTACAACAAAAGGTGATTAACCATTCTGAAATCTTTCAAAAAAGTGGAAAGTGAATTGACCAGGACTTATTACTTAGAAGCCCAAATGATGACTCAGCAGGTATTACAGGCTTGATGGAGGAATCTTTTATGGATCACAGACACTGACATACCTGTCACTCGAATGTATTTCTTCAGTTTTCATGATTTTGTATATTTTGGTTTTTTCCAATGCTGTTTCTTTGTTATGATATTCTGTATTGATTGTTTCGTATGGGTTTTGTATGATTTCTTTAATAAAAACTTTCCCTACTCTTTTCGAGAAGTGCCATTGGATCTTTAACATCCACCTGAACAGGCAAATGGGACCTTGGTTTAATGTCTCATTTTAAAGATGGTACCTCAGGAGAGCAGCACCTCCCTCATGCTGCACTACGGTGTCAATATTGGGATTTAACCCACGTGCCTGGTGTGGGAATAGAACCCACAGACTTCTGATCTGCCGGCCTCAGAGGTGAGTGTGCTACCTGCTGAGCCACTGACACTGATGATCTTAGATCATCAGTGTCAGTGATGATGATGATCTTAGATCTCGCAATACCACCCAACTAGCCAGGCCCATGTCTTCTACCAAAATGGGTGAACAGGCCTTCTCATCCTTCACGCCGAGACACTGGAATGCTCTTCCACAATCAATACACGGCAGCACCTCCACTCTGACTTTCAAATCGGCCCTTAAAGTCCATCTCATTAAATTCACAATCTGTTAGTGCTTCCAACTCCCATGATCCCAAGCCTCCCAAGTCCAAACACTGCCTCCTATCTCCCAGCCCTTTGGTCCCTAACCTCTATGTTTCAACACAGATGATTCTCTCCTACTCACCATACAGCCACTAATACCCAGTTGATTGGCTGTAATTAAGTCAACTCCAGCCATTGCACTTATCCATATGTATTCCAGAACAACAAGACTATACAACCACAGTCACTCACCGCCCTACTGCCTGTAAGTTTAGTCTAAATGTGCCTGTATACTCTTTGGGTGTCCCCTAACTTCCACCCTCCACTACTCAGTGTAAACCTCTGTATCTAAGAACTCCCCTAACAGCTGTTGAACAACTGATTGTAAAACCAGAGCTATCTGTATAATCACCTGTCTCTTGCACTTGACGGCTGTAATGTACTGCTGTTTCTATGCTGTGTTTTCAGAACTGTAATCTGCCCTTGTGGAAATGTTTATGCAAACTATTATTTGTTATTGTGATTGCGAAATGTAACCTCCCAGGTCGTACCTGAAAATAGGCACACTGCTGTCTAGCATACATACCTGGTTACCAAAAACCAAATAAATAAGTAAATAAAAAGATGGTTGCAATTTTCCAAGTTGTTTCAAAAAGTGATGAACAAAAACAGATAACTTCTCTGTTAGGGACTACTGCCCAGAAATAATTGGTCTCCCAGGTGGGTTTGCCTGAGCTTTGTGAATGTTTGGTAATATATAAATGGTGGGGATGTGTGAAAATTCCACCTTCATGAAATCACTTTCTTTTTAGTAATCAAACCAGTACCACAGTCTCATTAAGAAAATTGTTGATTCTAATTTTAAATCTCAACTTGTTGGTTCAAGTTCAAAGTCTGTTGTCGTTGCAATTTCAAATTCTGATTCCAATAATGGTTTTTGGAGGATCCACGTTGAGATTTAAAACTAGAATTGACAATTTTCTCAATTTTCTCTTACTAAAAAGAAGGTGATTTCATGAGGGTGGAATTTCCACACATCCCCACCACTTGTATATTACCAAAAATTGCATGCATCTGACCTTAAAAGTAGATTTTTAGAAAGGGGCTGTCTATCAGAACTCCTTGACAAAGCAATAGTTAAAGTGAGGTCTATGAATAGACAGAATATTTTGAAACCTAAATAAAAAACAAAATCTCAGAATCATAGTTACCTTTGTTGCTGACCACAATCGACTTTCATCCCGGGTAGCCAAGATTGTACATATACATTGGTACATTATTTTTTTGTTGTCATGGAGAGCTCCACGACAGGAGAGGGAGGGAGGGAGAGAGACAGGGTGCACAGGAGGGCCCCCAGGCTGGATGAACTTCAATGAGAAACCAAGACTCTGTGCCAGCTTGTCCCAGGCTTAGCAGAGTCAAAAACATCCCAGGGCACTAAAGACATAGAGGACTCGCCCTCTTGGTTCACTAGAGAAGGGAAAACGTGGGTCATGGGTCTCTCATTTCCTGTTCCTTACAGAATACAGGTGGGAACAGGACCCACCCCAGGGCAGGATCCCTCCTGACTTAGACCCCCTTAATTCAGAAAGGTCTAGAAACTTAAGAGAAAGACCTCTTCATGCCCGAGTCGCAGAGCAGTAAGGCCTGAGTCTCCCTGAAGGGGAATTTTCTTAGAGAATTAGATGGGAAAAACACAGAAGTGTGCACTGGATAGTGGTGCCCCGAAACTAACCAGAACTGTGTAACAAAACAGTTTCGGGCACACACAACCTCAAAAGAGGGATGCAGGCTTCAAAGCACATTAAATTTCCATATTTATTATTCCTCTGTAGGAAATGTGTAGCATGTGAGCATGTGGTGTGTAGTAAAACCTTCACTAGCTGCAATACTGACAAAATATACACTATACAACAACATATAACTTGCAGGAATTATATATTTAGCCACATGTACCTGTAAGACATTTTATGTTGGCAAAACCATTAAGTCATCTAAGACCCGGGTTAATGAACATATATGAGCTATTCAGAAACCACATGTTACTTGTGCCACTGCTCAACACATCATGACCTCAACACAGGAGGAACAACATTGTTTTAGGTTCCAAGCTATAGGCAAAGTGTACAGAAATCCAAGGGGAGGGGATTTCAACAATTTAGTTCTTAGGAGGGAGAACTTTTGGATTTTTGAGCTTACATGCCTACAAAAAACAAGCATCAATACTCAACTAGATATTAGGTCTTACTGTAGAAAATGTTAATAGATTAGTTTTTAAATTTTTAAGGGTCTTTAGATATTTTGAGTATTAGATGTTCATAGACATGATTCTTTTTTTGGTACCCCCTTTTTGGCTCAAAATATATGTTTGGACTATTTAATAATAATAATAATAAAGCTTTATTTATATGGCGCCTTTCTATAACCAAGGTGCCTAACAAACAAAATTATAACAAATAAAAATAAAATCAGTCATTATAAATACTTAAAAACAAATATCACAGTTAAACACAGAAACATAGAATTTGAAGGCAGATAAGGACCACTTGGCCCACCCAGTCTGTCCATTTCCCTACCTAATGGATAAGCTGCAGGTCCTAGTTAACCAACAGCGTACTTCCTCCTACCCCCCCCCCCAGAATTGCCTTATGTCTGTCCCATGCATTCTTGAACTCCCCCACTGTTTTTGACTCCACAACCTCCTCAGGAAGGCTGTTCCATGCATCCACAGCCCTCTCCGTGAAAAAATACTTCCTCTCATTACCTCTTAGCCATCCCCTCATTATCTTTAAATTGTGCCCCCTTGTTCTTGCACATCTCTTTTTCTGAAAGATGCTATCCTCTTGGAAATGTTGATTCCCTTGAGATACTTGAAAGTTTCTATCATGTCCCCCCTCTCCCTCCTTTCCTCGAGGGTATACATATTAATTTCCCTTAGTCTCTCTTCATATGTCTTCTGATGCAGACCCTGCACCATTTTAGTTGCCCTCCTCTGGACTGCCTCCATCCTGTCTATGTCCTTGCGGAGAATGGGCCTCCAGAACTGAACGCAGTACTCCAGAAGGGATCTCACCAGCTGCCTGTACAGAGGGATAACAACTTCCTGCTTTCTATTGGTGATGCCTCTCCCTATGCATCCCAGAATCCCCTCAGCCCTCCTTACTGCCCTCTTACATTGCTTGCCCACCTTTAAGTCATCTGATATGACTACCCCCAGGTCCCTTTCCATTTTTGTTGTTGTTAGTATCTCACCCCCCATTGTGTACTCTTCCCTTGGGTTTTTGTGTCCTAGGTGCATTACTTTGAACTTCTTAGCATTGAATCTAAGCTGCCATACCTTTGGCCATTCCTCCAATCTTGCCAAGTTCCTTTTCATCCTTTCCACCCCACCTTGTGTATCAACCCTGTTGCAGATTTTCATGTTGTCTGCAAAGAGACATATTTTTCCTTCCAGTCCCTCTGCAATTCAATTCAATTCAATTTTTATTTATAAAGCACCTTTCAAGGCCAAGGCGCTGTACAAAATTTTTAAAATAATAAAATCACAACATTTAAAAGTCAGCCACAACTAGCAGACATACGCTAATCCAAAAAGATATGTTTTTAAAGCAACTTTAAAATTTTCGACGGTTGGACATTCTCTCAACCAACGAGGTAGAGAATTCCACAGGGTCGGTGCTGAAAAAGCAAAGGCATGAGATCCTGATGACTTCAATCGAACCCTGGGAATCTCCAGCAATCCCTTGTTGGCGGAACGGAGAGGGTGGAGGGGGCAATAGGGAATCAGAAGATCTTTCAGGTAACCGGGTCCCTGGTCATGTAGGGCTTTAAAGGTTAGTAAACCAACCTTAAAGGTGATCCGCCACCAAACCGGCAGCCAGTGCAGTTCGCGGAGCACAGGCGTAATATGACTGGTTCTAGAAGTCCCAGTCAATAGCCTGGTTGCCGCGTTCTGCACCAGCTGGAGGCGGCGGATATCAACCCCTGGTAGCCCTAGGTAGAGGGAGTTGCAGTAGTCAAGATGGGTAGTGACAAAAGCGTGGACCAATGTTGGAAGGTCCTCCGGGGGAATCAGATGTTTCACCCGGGCGATATTCCTCAGATGGTAAAGAGAGGACTTGATGACAGCTGACACCTGAGATTTCAGGGTCAAACCATCATCAAAAATAACGCCCAGGTTTCGCACCTGTTTAGAGGTAGAGAGTGGTATGCCACCAAGTAATAGACCTGATGGTTGCCCAACTGCCACACCCATCCCCGGACGACCTGTATCCACAACCAGCACCTCAGTCTTATCCGGATTGAGTCTCAACCAGCTCGAACTCATCCAAAGTCTGATCTCATCAAGGCAATTATTAAGTACAGAGAGTGCATCACCTTGACTGGGGAGAAAGGACAGATACAGCTGAGTATCATCTGCATAGCAGTGAAAACCCAGACTGTATCGCCTGATGATTTCTCCTAATGGCAGCATATACACTGCAAACAACATGCGAGCTAAAATGGAGCCCTGTGGTACCCCACAAGGCAGGGAGTGAGTGTCAGAGGAATAAATTCCAGTGACAACTCTCTGAAACCTGCCTGGGAGGTAAGAATGAAACCATTTGAGGACTGTACCAGACAGCCCACAAAAGACCCGCAGGCGCTCCAATAGCACTCCATGGTCTACAGTGTCAAATGCAGCAGACAGATCGAGAAGGACCAGAATGGTACATGCCTTTCGATCTCTGGCCATTAGGAGGTCGCTCAATACCCGGACAAGGGCAGTCTCTGCACTATGCCTTTTCCTGAAACCAGACTGGAGAGTATCATAGACATTGTGAGATATAAGGTGATCATCCAATTGTAACGCAACTGCCTTTTCAATAACCTTACCAACAAATGGCAGGTTAGAGATAGGCCGGTAGTTAGCAAGACAATCTGGGTCCAAGGAGGATTTTTTAGGGAGTGGTCGAACTACTGCCTCCTTAAGAGGGTCAGGAAAGACCCCCCCTCTCCAAAGACATCCAGACAATGTCTGCAAGGATTGGGTAGATAACTTCTACACAACTTACTAAAAGTGATGTAGGATCCAGATCCAAACTACAACTAGTTGGTCGCATTGTTTGGATGATCTTCACAATGTCCCCAAATTCCGGCCGGTGAAAATCTAACCAGACTGACTGAGGGCAGGCCACTTCCAATCGTTCCAATCCAATCATTGAAGAGGACTGGTCCTAGTACTGAACCCTGTAGTACCCCACTAGTAACCCCCTTTTCTTCAGAGTGGAGTCCATTTACTATTACCCTCTGTGTCCTGTTCTCCAACCAATTTTTTACCCAGGCTACCATATTGAGACCCACTCCAAGGCTGGCTAACTTGTATATTAATCTTTTGTGTGGGACTGTGTCAAATGCCTTGCTAAAGTCTAGGTAGGCCATGTCCACAGCCCCTTCCTGATCTACTACTTTGGTCACCCAGTCAAAGAAATCTATTAGATTCGTCTGAAATGACCTTCCCACTGTGAATCCATGCTGCCTTGGGTCCTGTGCCCCTCTGGCCTCTAGGTACTCAACAGTTCTTTCCTTCAGAAGTGATTCCATCATTTTCCCTATCACCGAGGTCAAACTAACAGGTCTGTAGTTTCCTGTCTCTGCCCTGCTCCCACTTTGTGAAGTGGAATAACATTTGCCCTCCTCCAGTCCTCAGGTATCACCTCATCCTCCTATGATTTGTTAAAGAGGGTAGTCAGTGGTGTCACTAGTTCTACCCTTAGTTCTTTTAGAATTCTGGGATGAATCCCATCAGGCCCCAATGCTGTGTTCACCTTCAGTTTTAAGAGCTCTTTCAGAACTCTTTCTTCTGTGAATGGGCTGGTATCAACACCCCTATCCAGAGTGTGTCTATTGTTTGGTTTAGGTACCTCCTTCTCTTCATTTGTGAATACCAAGCAAAAATATTTGTTTAGTATCTCTGCCTTTTCACAGTCACCCTCTGCCCACCCCCCTCCCCTTTATTAAGCCTCACTATCCCTCCCTTGATCTTCCTTCGCTGCCTGATGTACCTATCAAAGGTTTTATCCCCTTTATTAACTGAGTGGGATATATTTTTTTCGGTTTGGGCCTTTGCTGTTCTGACTGCCTTCTGCTTTAACTGATACAGTTCTCTGTCCTGCTCCTTCTGTGATCCCTTGTACTTCCTGAATGCTATCTTTTTCTCCCTAACCTTCCCTGCCACTTCCTTTGAGAACCATAATGTGTTTTTTTACATCATTTCGTTTAAAACCAGATTATAAATCAGTCACTGAATGCTTTTGTTCACAAATAAGTTTTTAGGGTCTGTTTAAATCCCTCCACACTTACGCATTCCCGTAGCTATTCAATAGGTATCACACTAGAGCCATTGAGAAAATATAGTGCAATATCAACTGTTTAGGCTTGTGTGATTTATATTTAAATAAGTATAGAGAATATTATACAATAGCAAGAAAAAATCTTGGCCTCTGATTGATCAGTCTTGGGCTGGACCCGTGATGTTATCCCAGTACAACATCACGGGTCTAGTCTCAGCACTGTGAACCTCTAGTTGATTTTTTGCTTTGCTTGATTGTTTCCATTGTCTCTTAAAAACCAAAAATATTTTTCCACACAAAAACATCTTTAAAATGATTTTTTTCCTTCTGTATAACAACGAGCCATTGTATATCAGCAATAATGCCCTCCAGGGTGTGTGTCTTTTGGGATAACATCACGCCTCAGTTACTGGACGCACTCGGCCTGCGGCATTGTGCCCAACCACCTGAGGCGTGACGTTATCACAGCACGACACACACCCTGTCGGGCATTATTACTTCATTGAAAGATTATTATTAAGTTTTGGAGAACATATAAATATTCTAATTATCAGATTTTTATAGGTACTATCTACCTCTACAGTGTCTTTTTTGTCCCACCATATACATTTGCTTGTAGATGTCATATCAGAGCCATGTTGAAAAATATATTATATTATTAATTGTTTAGGCTTCTGTGATTTATAGTTATATGTACATAGTTGGATTGATGTGAGCCTCATCTAGGTTTTTTTAATGTTTAGGTTTGCATTTTTTGAATATCTATAGATATGATGTTCTTTCATCCCCGCCCCCTTTTCCCCTCCATCCCCTTCTGTTTATGTTTCCCTTTGCCTCCCCTCAGTTTAGTTTTTGTATATGCATTTTTTGGTTAGTTTTATTTTTTCGCCTTCCCCTCTCCCCCTTTGCAGTCTCTACGACCCTCTTTGAACCACATGGAGGAGTATTTGTATTTTAATGTGGTTTGCAGCATTTGATGTTATTTATATGATTGATAGATGTTGTATTTCATGAAGGCACGCTGCTATTTAATATGAAGGCACTCTGCTGTTTAATATGTGATTACGTTATATAGATTAGCACTTTACAATTACTTATGAAAACGTTAATGGGTGAGTGATTAGTTCCAACATTGGGGATATTGAGTAATTTATACCAATTTAAAAATACTCATTTGTATCAGATAATTGACCCCACATGATGCTGCTTAATAGGTTTTTATATAATGTGGTGTATAGAAGTCTCTAGCCTTTGTAAAAGGACACCAGTCTGAAGCATGTCAGGCAAGAGCTACGCTGAGTTTGTTGCTTATGGCTTAATAAATATGGAAATTTAACGTGCTTTGAAGCCTGCGTCCCTCTTTTGAGGTTGTGTGTACCCAAAACTGTTTTGTTACACAGAATTAGATGGGATCTTGCCCCAGGTTAACCCAGCACACGTTACCTGGAAATATTAATGAGTAACCAGGACTCCAGGAAGGGGGGAGGGAGGTCCCCAGAGTCCCCTCTCTTTTCAATGACATAGATGGGGATCTTGGAAGTCAACTTGAGACCAGGGCAGAGAGAGATGATCCAAGACCCTTCCGAATTAAGGAAGGGGATCAAAAGGCCCAACAGGAATTTCCCATCAGGATTGCAAAGAATGGGCCCCGAGAAGCCCCTGACACAAAGAGGGCAGGCACCCCTGCTTGTCTCCCCCATAAGTGGGTCCTTGTTGCTTCACGAAGGATCAGTGGACCTGGAGGTGCCAGCAGGACCATGCCCACAACTGGCCTCAACTGGGGGGAAGGCAAGCAGAAAGGAGACACTGCCCAGAGGCTGAGGCCCAAGTTGGCAGTGATCCCACTTTGAAAGCAGCAGTGGATGAAACACCTAGAGTGACCTACAGAAGAGGAAACAATATAGGGGATTCTGTCTCACACAGAGTTTTTTCAGTAAACCACCAGATGACTTAAGACCTAACTGCCTTCCACCTAAACTCTTAGGGTGTTACAGGTGTGGCAGATGTAATATCTTCAATTTTTGCCAAAAAGAAAAAATCTTTAAGCATCCGCTACTGGCACAAAAAACACAACAGAAGTATGGCAGTTTATCAATTGCCGGATGCAATGTTTTACGTTCCATCATGCCACTGTCCAAAAATTTCCAAAGGATGCACCACAAGGGCTCCGAAAGAACACATTGAAGAACATGTTCACTATACTATTAAAGCTAGTCCACATACCCCTTTGGGAGTTCATTTTGGGGAGCATCATGCTAGTAACACAGAGGGTTTCAGATTCATGGGTCTTGAGCATGTTCTGAGATACATTAGAGGGGGCAATTAGAAAAAGTCAATATTACAAAAAGAATCATGTTGGATTTATAACTTGAGGACTTTAATCCTGCATGGATTAAATGATGCGATTGATATTTTACCATTTTTGCACAACTGAAAAATACTGGATACATTTTTTTAAATACTGTAGTCACTCTTCCACATGTTTCGATTTGCCTCTGTACTTTCTGAATATGGATACGATGATTATATTTGACCTATGATTGTTTTCCTCTCTTGATACTATTCTCTTTTTTTCTCTCTCTTCTTACATTTTTAATCTAATCAGTACTTGGTTATTGACTTTCTGTGTAAAGCCATCCCTGTAATATGAGAACTGCGTTGCTTGTTGCACTTATACTTTTGTGGGTGATTCTTGACCACGGGTCGACCCTGAAAAAGGGACTGTAATTGTTTCAGTGGACTTACCAGTTACCAAAACTCAAATAAATAGATAAAATAAACATATTTCTAAATTGGTTTGAATTTAGAAATAACTTTTTGACCTCTGGTGAACTATTTTCCAGATGGACTGGTTCACACCAGAGTTTATGTAATTTTGAATGCTTGTAAAGGATGGGGGTAACAATTTATTATTATTTGCACTATTGAAGTTACAAGTAGATTAGTTTATTGTATTTTCCATTTTTTCCATGTTCCTCATTACCTACCAAAGTCATACCCTCTTCTCTTTGTTCTTCCTATAATTTCTATTCTTGCTTCTTCCTTTGTTCCATTTTTACCTCTAAGGAATTTTTACCTTTCTAATGTTTCTGCTTTTCTTATTTTGATATGCTTTCTCCACCATTAAATGGATTTTGCAATTTATGCAATTATTGTGGAGAGTTTTTTTAGTGAACCGAGCTGGTATTGGTGGATTAGCATCTGTTTCTTTCTTACTCATTTTATTTTGCATTCTTTAATACTAGAATTCTTTGTTGAATATGTGATTGAGAGAATAAATGTTTCTGTAGTTCTATCAGCTGCTTTTTTATTTGCACTATAATAACTATTAATATTGTTAGTTTATATACAAAAAAATAGTTTTTTGCTCTCATTTACAAATTTAATTATATATCACATAGAGTGCTTGGGCCCAATTTTCAAATGGGGATACAGGGCTTGTGGCCAAGCCATGTGTCCCCACACAGTTTGCCACAGCTGCGGTCAAGGGTTTGCAGCAACTTGCACTGGATTTTATAACCTGAGACGCAAGTTCCAACGGTACCTTCGCTTAACGGCAGTTTGGTGCTCAAGCCCCATTACCGGAGCCCAAAACATCTACAATGGTATGCCAGGGGGGAGCTGGTGTAACTGTGCTGCATTGCTGCACCGGCTATGCGGCAGGGGCAAATCCTTCCAACATTGGACTGCGGCACGTTTGTCACATATTGACACTTGCGTCAGACTCTGGCCCCGAGTCTGGTGTGGACACTGCAGTGGGTCTGACAATCAGGCCCCTTGTTTTTAAATGGGTTGTCTCAATTGACGTACGTCCTGATTGATGTGCTTACACAGGTTTGGTGATTGTATGAATTTATTATTACTTGATTGATGTACTATTTTAGAGAGTTGATCATCCTTGTAAAAGCCATGCCCCCTGATGAAGCTTCCTATTTTTCAGCTGAAGCACTGGAGCTTTGTGCTGTGCTCACAATACACTTCATTTGAAGACCATTACTGCTTCTTTTGTTATTTTCTTGCTGAGTGCTGCTGCGTTCTTTTTCTTCCACTTAAATTTTACTCTGGGTGAAGACACACAAGCTAAACTTAAAATCTGTGGCCAGATATTCAAAACTTAGCCCAGGCACTAAGGGTGTTTGCCTGCAATAATTGTTGTTCTTGCTTTGTTCCGGTGGGTCTATATTCGACACACCGCCACAGCATGAGCAAAACTTGTTAGCACCCCTTCCCCGAGTGCTAAATTGCTGCTGTGCCCAGGCAAATGAGGGGGTGCTCCCCTGCATATGGGCACAGTGGGAAATTGAGAGGTTTGCACAAGCAGTAAATGCCACCCAAACTGGTGCAAGTTACTGCCTTTGCAAACTCTGATGTAATGGGTCACAAGGCCCTAGTGGTGGGCAAAGATACTGCAGATGACCACCAATCCTATGCTCCTATGCTCTTAAGCATTTTCCTAAACAGCCTCCCCTCACCTTGCTCAGAAAAAAAATTCTACTCTATGCCGACGACGCTGTCATCTTCACCTCCCACTCTGACTCCTCCATTCTTCAGCCACTATTACAAGAAAGCTTCACCGATGTATAGACATGGTTTAAATCCCATAAGCTTATTCTTAACTACAACAAAACCAAATCAATGCTGTTCCATGGTACCAACAGCAAACATAAAAACAGAGACCTCTTTATCTCAAGCAGCAAAGGGGTCACTCTTGAACAAGTACATCTATTTAAATGTCTTGGGGTGATTCTTGACCCAACACTTGGATACTCTGAACACATAGACTACGTAGCAAAAACTGTGAATACCCGCATAGGTTGGCTCTATAGACATAAGAACTGCCTCACAGATGAAGCCCAAAGCACTGCCATTCACAGTTCAGTAATCTCTATAATAGACTATGGGCTTGTGATCTATGGGTCTGCCACTGATACAGCTCTCCAGCATATCACCACAGCACTAAACAAGGCATGCCATCTCCAAACATCTGTCGACCGCCTTACACAAACCTGCAAGATCTATGAACACGCAAACAGGCTCCAACTATCTGGCAGAATTAAATATCAAACCTGCATCCTAGCAAAAAAGCTGACATTGGATCTACTACCCCCTGGAGCACAAGCACTGCTGAAACCATAGAGCGGCCCATGACAACCCAGGAATTCAAACAACCTCTCCTTCACAGTTTTCCATTGCTGGACTACCCAAGGCCAATGATCCTTCTATTTCAGGGCCTCATCCTGGTTCAACACCCTGCCAACAGAAGTTATCAGCAAAGCAACCCTGGGTGCCTTTAAGCTCAGCCTACGTCAATATTTCATCACCTGTGCCTCCTACGATTGCTACTCCTAGTAGGTTTATCCTCTCCCAACCCCCATACCTCACCCTTACCCCCTACTCCTTCCCTCCCTCCCTTCTCCCACCCCTACACACCTCTTTTCTCACCCTGCCCCACCCTCTCCCTCCCTCCTCCCCTACTCCTCCACACACCTCCCACCCTGCCCCAGACTCACTCCCACTCCCTCTCTTTTCTCTTTCTTTCCACTAGCCTTCTGGCCTCACCTCCCTCTGTCGGATAGCTACCTATAAGAATCTATATTGTTTAAATTATTATAGAAGCGCTTTATACATTTGTGATGTTTCGGTAATTGACAAAGCCCTCTGGCTGCTATGTTTTTTCCTTTTTTGCACATAACCACTGTGTCCTATGTTTCATGTAACCTGACATGAAACATTTGTAAACAAGAGCCCCTGGCTCAAAGGTGTATCCGATTCCCTTAATGAATAAAAATAAAATAAATAAACCCATCCCTGACCTGATGCAGCTATGCATGCACTGGTGTCTAGTGGCACCTCCCGCCCTCCAATCTTCGTAATAAAGTAGTTATTTCCTGGTGTCTAGTGGCACCTCCCACCTCTGATCCCAGCTCCTGTAATACATAGTTGTTCCATGGTGTCTGGTGGCAACTCCTGCCCCAAGCACCTGTCCCAGCTGAGAGTCTGTAGTCCCTGGTGTCTAGTGGCCGCCCCCCCGCACTAAACAAACCTCTCTGCCACACCTCCTTACCTTGCCCTCGATGCCACATGGATCCAATATGGTGACCAGCACAGTATTGGATCGTGGGGACTGGAGGGCAGGGGGTGCCACTAGACACCAGGGAGGTTGTGTAACTTACCGGGAGGAGAGTTTGGAATGAGGGGGGTACACGGCACCCTGCCTTACATGGTGGGTGGCCTCTATAGGGGCACAATCTTCAGCTGCTTCCCATGCAAATGAAGCCATAAAGGGCATGTGGTGCCTTAGCACCGTACATGCCCAATGTGCTCATTTACGTGCTGCTGGCTGAATATACACTGGGGGCTCCTGGCGCTATCAGGTCTGTGGGCGCTGTTCTTTGCCCATCCCTATAGGCTGCATACAGCCCAGCTCCCTGTCGAGGGCAGCAATACCTGACATTGCGCTGAGCCGACATGTCCCTATACTGAGTCGAATACCACCGATGCGGCGTGTTCGCTATCATAGTGAATATAGCATCCTCAGGGTCGTGGGCAGACACAGTACAAACCTTTGTGCTCCGCTTTTGCCCATATTCCAGTATTGGGCCCCTGGAATCGACACCCCCATCAGGAAAATCAGAACCCAGGCCCCTCAACCTTGTTTGAGTCCACAAGGCAAGGGTAGAAACTACAATATCCAGGACAACCCGGTTACATTGCAGTTTAGGTGTTGTTTTTGTATGTATAGCATACTTAAAATTGTTTTTATATTAGATATGAGCTAAGCAACTTAAATATGCTAATGGGAAACTTCTCTGCTGCAGTGCTGCTACAAAGTAGTTGTCATCATCGTCCACCTCCCCCCCCCCATACACCCATTTGAAAAATTGTGGCTAGTATGCTATACCTATTCAAAATAAAGAAAAATAAGAACATTATCTGAGCGCACCGGAGGAAAACAATACCATACCGTAACTCTTATGATACTGTGTTTTGTTTCAAACTCTATTTACATTTTCGGTGACAGAACTAGTAAGGACACATTTGAAGGGACAGAGGATTTCTCAGAGGCAAATTCACAGACATTCCAATTACAATGCACCTGCTCTGCAGTTGGTGACAACGTAAAGAAAGCATGTACTTGCTGTACACATTAGCCACAGGAAGTAAAATAAATTGGCAAGCAGTGTATGGTGGGGGTGGAAGGAGAGAGTGAGGGTCCTAGCCCTTTAAGAGAGTCCGGAGAAGAGAAAGCAGCGCCGGTCCTTCCCCCTATCTCGCCGCTTGGGGAATGATGTAATGCGTTGATGTCAGTTCCGCTGCCCAGCAATGTACACAGGCTGCGGCGGGGGGGAAGTGCTCCCGAGCAACAGAAAAGAACGGTGTTGGATCCATAGGAGCCCGTAGAGAGGGACCGTTCGAGGGCGGCGGGGGGCTCAGGGCCAAGGAGCTGGCAGCATGTCGTCCTCGGCGGTGGACGAGGAACGAGAGGTGGTGAGGGTGCGAGTCAAGGTAATGTGGAGGGGTAGCAGGGGACTGTGATACAGGGGCCCTTCTGGAAAATTAATTGGGAATGGCCTAGGGTAGCACACTCATTTTAATGTTCCACCTAAATTTGATACACTAGCTCTGTGTCTGCATCTTACTTGTTTACTTGTAGTACCCCCAAGTAATTAGAAAAATGGATGATAAATGCGAAGATTTGCAGAGTTTAGAATGTGAGCAAGTACTTAGCACGGGGGCCCACCTGGAAATTTCCTGGTATCCTGGTGTGCCAGTCTGACTCTAGGGACTGTGGAGGAGATCCCTGCCTGGTAAATAGGAGGTGCAGTTGTGTGACTGGTGAGGGGCATAACTGGGGAAGATGCACGCAAGAGACGGGCAGGGGGTAATTGTGGAGAGACTGTAAGAACAGGGGCAGTGGGTAATGGGGAGAGGCGATCTTGATGGATTGGGATGTGGGAGGGTGTTAATTTGGTGGGTGACTGGGGACAGGACTGGGAACAACTGTGGAGAGGGCATTGAGGGACTGGAGGAGATGGGTGCAGTGTGAAGTTGGGCAGAAAGGGACAGTGGGTAATTGGAGAGGGTTAATTGTGGGCTGGGGTAACTAGTGAGGGTGGAGGTAAGACTGGGGATGGTGGACTGGGTATCCTGGGGGGTGCAGGGATAGGGACAAGGGACTAATGGGAAGAGGGAAGTGAGGGACTGGATGGGATAACTGGGTAGGGGGCTGAGAAGGACGGGATGGAGTAATGAGGTATCTCTTAAGGACTGGGGACAACGGGGGAAGGATGTGAGGTGGGGAACAGTGTTACTGGGGATGGGACAGTGTAGGAAAGAGAAATGAGGTTACTGTGGAGCAGTGAGGACTAAAGGATCAGTAATGGGTAACTGGGGAAGTGGCAGTGAATGACTGGGAAGAGGAGACTGGGCAACAGCACAGTGAGTGTCTGGAAGGGAATGGAGGTTGCGGACAGTGTGGGCTTGGGATGGGTGAACAAGGCAGCTGAGATGGGGCAGTGAGTTACATGGGAACAGGAACATGTAAGAATGGAAACAAAGGGACAGGGTAGCTTGGGGGGATGGAGAGTTTGGGAGGGGGCAGTGATGGACTTGGTAGGGTAGGGTAACTGTGTGGAAGGCAGTGGGGAACTAGGGAATAGAGTTGACACTAAACCAGAGTGGGGAGTAAGGTAATTTCAGCTGGGCTGTTGTGCTTGAATAATGGCCCGGCTGAAAGTATCTCATGGCCAATCAGGAGCCAGCATTCTTACTACCTATTTCATAGTGGTGGACATTCTCTGTTGCGTTCTTTAGTGCCTGACTCTCTTCCTCTCTGTTTATCCTGAAGCTCCACCTCCTTTCATGGCATATGATGTCATTGATGACATCACATAACTTGGCCATTAGCTGGAGTGTATTCTGCCACTGAGGTGAACAATGTGCTTCCCAGGGAATGAGTAAACTTTACAGATGGAGTAAGAAGTCTTGTCGCAGAATTTAGGCCTGAAGTGCTGCATAGAACTGAAGACCCTGAAATGATCACATTCTGTAGCATATTTTAGAAAGATGCAGTAGAGTTATACAGAAGGTGTTGGCTAGGTTTAGGATGCAGTTGTAATGTAAGACGCACACACTAGGTATTTTTTACAGGGTTTTATTTAACTCCAAAAACTGATTAGCGTTTCGCTCATCAAAGTGCTAAAACATTGTGAAAATGCATAGCACTTGCCTCATTGTGTTTAACAAACATAGCGCTTCTGGAAAACCTATATAAATACTTTCTGTACAGTTAGCATTGTCCCAAGGAAAAAAACTGCTTATCAATTATTTAAAACCCTGTTTTATATAAAAAATATGTAATCTGTTTTGCACGTAGATGGTGAAATATATTGTAAAAGTGTACTGATAATGTATTCTGGAGTTGAGGTTTTATTTTTGAGCAATACTTAGGAAAATTAGGACAGACGGAACCCCTGGCTATGACAATCGGGAACCTAAATTCCTTAAAATTGCTGTTCAGTTATTGCCACTGCCCTTAGGAACCTGTTCAACACCAGGGCACTGTCCCTAATAAGTGGAAAATGACCACTATTGCCTCAGTACCCAAAGGTGTCGGACCTAAAGACTTAATAGAAAACAGGGCTTGAAATAAATGACCTTTGTGGTACCTTTCCTGTGGAAATGTGGCTGTCGTAGCATATGTTTCCGGGGCAAATGTTACATTTCCATGCAAATCTTACAAAACCCTTAAAAAAAAAAAAAAAACAACAGATGATTAATGGTGCATTTCACCCCAGCTGAGCAACACTTTATTTTTTTATTTCGGTCTGCAAACAGTATGAGATACAAAATTGCTTTTCACCCTGGCTGAGCAATGTAAGAATAATTTTTTGTTTAAGTAGGTGACCTAATGATTTGATTCTGGAATATTTGACTAAGGTGGTGGAGTGATCCTTTCTTTTGACCCAGGCAAGTGATGTGTGTAAATTTAATAAACCCTGAATAAGCACTACAGGCATTGATGCCCCTTCCCCCACCCCGTTCTGTGAACTACCCTGACTGAGCGGATGGGCCACTGCTGATCGTTCTGTGCCTCTGACAGATTTTCACACCGACTCAGCAAGCACTGACTTAGATTTTTTTTTCTTAGATGTCTGCTAAAGGAGTTCTACAGTCAAAATTTGCAAAAACATAAGTTGTGCAGAGTATTTTTTGTGTGTGTGTGTGTGGTCCTGCTGTGTCCTTCCGTTTGTCTGCCATTAAAGAGTATTTTTTTTTTCTAAATTAGCCTGCTAGTTGTATGGTACTTTTATGGCTCCATGTTAGCACGGTTTATTGCTCTTCTTTTTCCAGCACTGCCTCCTGTCCCATGTGACAGTGACGCATCCTGGACCACTGATTCAGCAAGTACTAGAGATAGGAGCCTGATCTTTTGAAATGGAAACATGGAAGTTGACAGCAGATAAGGACTGCAAGGCCCATCCAGTCTGCCCACTTTTTCTACCTGGTGAATATGCCATAGGCATTTACTCTGTGTCAGCGGTCTATTTATTCATACTCATCTGTATTGCTCCCTTATGCATATCCCATGCCTGTTTGAAGCCCTACACTGTATTCATATCAGCACTTCCTGTGGTAGGCTGTTCCATGCACCCACCACCCTTTCTGTGAAAAAGAACTTCCTCACATTACCCCTTACTGGGCCTCCCTCTAATCTCATGCTGTGTCCTCTTGTCCTGCTATTTTTTGTAATATTGAAACATTTTAGACTCTTTCACCTTTTTAATGCCCTTAAGATGTGTGAATGTTTCGATCATCTCACTGCTTTCCCTCCTGTGCTCTAGGGTGTACATATTGAGCTCCGTTAATCTGTCCTCATATGTTTTCTGATGCAGTCCCTGCACCATTTTGATTGCTCTTCTCTCGACTGCCTCCATTTTGTTAATGTCCTTGTGCAGGTGTGGCCTCCAGTACTGCACGCAGTACTCTAGATGGGGCCTAACCAGAGTCTTGTAAAGAAGGATTATTACCTCCCTCTTATCACTTGTGATACCCCTACTAATACACCCCAGCATCCCCCTAGCCTCACCTGCTGCTTTAGTGATCTGCTTGGAGGATTTCAGGTCATCTGTGATGCGGATGCCCAAGTCTCTTTCTTCCCTTGTGATTGCCAGCAACTCCCCTCCCAACTTACAGGTAGCCTCAGGGTTTCTCTTCCCTGTGTGCATGATCTTGCACTTCTTTGCATTAAACCCCAGTTGCCACTCTTAAGACCATTTTGCCAGTTTTTCCAGATCTCTTCTCATTCTGCCCACCCTATCTGGATCATCCGCTCTTGCAGATCTTGGTGTCATCTGCAAACAGGCAAACCTTACCCTCCAGTCCATCTGCAATGTCACTGATATTGACGAGGACTGGCCCCGGGACTGATCCCTGAGGTACCCCGCTTATGACTTGCATCTCTTCTGACTGTACACTGTTTACCACCACTCTCTGTTTTCTGCCTGTCAATCAGTTTGTCTTCTAGTTGACCAACATCTGACCCACCCCGAGCCTACCCAGCTATTAATCAGTCTTCTACGTGGGACAGTATTGAACGCTTTGCTGAAGTCAAGGTAGGCAACATCAACTGCACCCCCTTGGTCCACCACTCTGGTTACCCAGTCAAAGAAATCTGAGATTAGTTTGACAGGACCTTCCAGTTGTAAACCCATGCTGTCTTGGATCCTGTGTGCCTATGGAGTCCAGGTGTTGCATTGTCCTTTCTTTAAGGAGTGCCTCTATAATCTTGCCCACTACTGAGGTAAGGCTGACTGATTTGTAGTTCAGTGCCTCCTCCCTGCTGCCACTCTTGTGGAGCTGGATCACGTGAGCCCTTCTCCAGTCTTCTGGGTCCTCTCCTGTGCGCAGAGAATCACTAAACAGTTTTGATAATGGCTCTGCTAGTTCCACCCTTAGCTCCTTTAGTACCCAGGGATGTATGCCCTCAGGTCCCATTGCCTTATCCACCCTGAGCTGAGCGAGCTCTTGTAGGATCCTTGCTTTTGTGAAGGGACCCCCCTGCCATGGTGCTGAGCTGTGGGCCCTGTCCTACCTTCTCCTCAGTAAATACTGAGCAGAAGTGTCTATTTAGGATAAATGCCTTTCCTTGATCCTCCTCCACACACTTCCCCTTATCCCATTTGATCTTATCTTAAATAACTCTAATTCAGTATTTTTGTGTGTGTTTGTGTGTGTTTGTGTGTGTTTGTGTGTGTTTGTGTGTGTTTGTGTGTGTTTGTGTGTGTTTGTGTGTGTTTGTGTGTGTTTGTGTGTGTTTGTGTGTGGTCTAGCCAGCAGGAGTAAATGTTTTGCATTTAGAACTTCTCATTTCATCAAACTACACACAGCCATAAAAAGCACACAGATCACCCATGCTATAATTAATAAAATAGAGGATTGTGTATGAGCAAGCGTACACAACAAGGCAGTTATGATCGAGAGGTTTCCATGGTAACCAGCGACGCTCTCGAGGTCTGTTACCATGGAAACCTTGATCTAACAACTGCCTTGTTTGTGTATGCTTGCTCATACACAATATTTTATCAATCAATCACTTTATTTAACCAGGCATAAACACCATTGAGCAAGCTCATTTTCAAGGTGGTCCTGGGCATTAATACAATACAGTACACTTCATAAGATTACAATTACAGTGGACAACGGTGCAGAAAAAAAAAAAAAGAAAAAACATTGTGAAGGTGCCAGTCGATATGGGCCTATACATACCGGTCAACATAATTAACATGCAAAGGTACATAATGATAAGCTTTACTGAAATGAGAAGAGATAAGAATCCCATATAGTCTCTGCTATATAAGAGCTCAGTTCTAAATGATAAAAAATAAGGAGGTATTAAGGAATATGGTAGAAATTGGGGTGAAAGAGCAGGGTTTTATTTAACTCTAAAAATTGATTAGCGTTTTGCTCATAAAAGTGCTAAAACATTGTGAAGATGCATAGCACTTGCCTCACTGTGTTTAACAAACATAACACTTCTAGAAAACCTATATAAATACTTTCTGTACAGTTAGTATTGTCCCAAGAAAAAAACCGCTAATCAATTATTTAAAACCCTGAAGAGTAGGCAGCCAAAAGGGAGGCCAGAATAGGTAAAAGGTAGAGAATAGGCAGGGCCATCTTGGATTAAGGGAACTAGGCTTGTAAATCCTAGGTTTCTGTTGTTAGGAATGTGGGGTGGATGAGATTCTTAAGCGTAGGATTTGAGAGTGGCACCCGGGGCTTAGGGGTCATCGGCATCTGAAACAGTTGCATGATTCCTTCAGATAATCCGTTAATAAAGCTTTGAATGTGAAAATGCTTGGAAGTGAGGATAATTTTAATGAGTCTTGCATAGTGTTCCAGAGTGATGGAAGTGAGAAGTTGATTGCTGCTGAGCCAAGGGTAGTTTTCACACTAGGAATCTGGAAGCAGATTAAGGAGAAGCGTCTCAGGCCATAGGAACCTTTAGCCCGTTTGAAGATATTCGAGATGTATGCAGGGAGGTTATCAGATAATGCTCTAAAAAACCAGAGGAGAGCATTCCTTTTTCTTCTAGTTGAGAGTGAGATCCATCCCAAAACCTGGTATAGACGACAGTGCTGTTTACTACGTGGTAGATTTAAGATAAATCTTAAAGCCCGGTGGTAAAGGGTGTCCAGTTTGTTTAGCATCGTTGATGGGCAATGACTGTAAAGGAAGTCAGCGTAGTCCAGTATAGGTGGAAATGTAGTTTGTACTAGTCTCATTCTGGCTTCTAACCAGAGTAGGTGTTTAATGCGATAGAATAAACCTGATTGCTGTCTTATTTTTTTCGAGGTTTCATTTAAGTGGCACAGAAAGTTGATCTTGTTATCCAGCCAGAACCCTAGGTATTTAAAGGTATCCACTACTTCAAGGGGTTCATCTAAGAGTGTTCGGATCTGTGTGATATGTGGACATCCGGAAGTAGACTTTGGTGAGTGAATCATTGCTTTAGTCTTTTTGGCATTGAGGAGGAGCTTATGAGTGAGAAGGTTGTATTGGAGGGTGACGAAGTCTTTCTGTAAGTACTCATGGGCCAGATCCAAGGATGAATTTGTGGTATAGAGTACAGTATCATCTGCGAATAAATGAACATTTGCTGTGGCCAGATTATTGATGTATATTGCAGAGAGGATAGGGCCCAGGATGGAGCCTTGTGGGACTCCTTGTAATAAGGATTTTTGTGGGAATAGATCTCCCATGGCTTTGACTTGTTGTAACCTATTGGTTAGGTAGCTGGTGAACCATTTAATGGCAGAACTATCAAGTCCGATGTTACTCGGTGCAGTAAGCATGATGGTATGATCCACAGTATCGAAGGCCTTACTTAGATCAAGGAAGAGGGCAAATACATGCTTCTTAGAGTCCAAGGCCATTTGTCAGTCAGTAGTTACTTTTGGCAAGAGCCGATACTGTACTGTGTTTGCCTGAGGCGATTGAGCCGGGTTTATCAACTTTTGTGAATCCAAATGTTCTCTAAGTTGGATGTTGACAATTTTTTCAAGTAATTTAGAGAGGACGGATAGTATAGAAATAGGAATGTAATTGTTCAGATCCTTTCGGATCCCCAGTCTTGAATAATGGTAGGATGTGGGCAGTTTTCCACAAGACAGGTAGCTCACCTTGAATCAGAGAGGTGTTGAATAAGTGTGTAATGGGGGCGGTCAGATAGGTATGGCCAAGTTTTAGGAAGTAAGGTTCAATATTATCTGCACCCGCACACTCTTTTTGTATCCAGAGAAAGGAGGAGGTCCTCCACTTGCTTGAACGTAATTGTGCGGAAGCTGAAGGGGGTGGGATGCGGTTGGTTATGGTTGTGATTATCCGTGAAGCCAACATAGTGAAGCCAATATAGTGTATGGGCAAGCATAATCAGTGCTCCGTGATCCCCCAAACAAGTCTACCTCTTAAAATAAGGCTTACTTCGGGATGTGTAGCAGTGCGTCGACTTCCGCATCGCCATGGGCCGCTCAATTGCGCATGCGTGAATGCGTTCGATTTTGTTGTGCTGCATCAGTGACGTACTCGGTGCAGCACAACAAGATAGTGACGCACTGAGTCAAGCACAACAACGCTGTTGGGTGCATGGATTTCCATACTCAACAACGTTCTACTATACACTATTACTCTGTTTTCTTATAGAATAACCCATTCAAATTAGCACTCAAGTATTTGCTAAACTATAACTGTAACCATTAGTGCCCACTGGATAAGGAAAGTTACATAACATCACATCTCTGCTGTTGTAAAAATTGACTCTGAATCAGTGCTTGCTGAATCCATGGTCCTGGATCATGACTGTCACATGAAACAGGAGGCATTGTAGGAACAAGAGCAGCAATAAAATATGGAACTGTTGGCAGTTTCCAGGGGCCGTAAAACTAGCAGGCTAATTTAGAAAAATCCTAAAAGTAAACAAAGGGAAGGACATACTAGGACTACACACACGGAACACTCTGCACAGCAAAGGTTTTTGCAAATTCTGACTGCAGTACTCCTTTAACTGTGAGAACAGCTTTTTTTTTTCTTTTCCCTCCATCTGTAGGCAAAAACAGTTTCTTATATGTTTGCCTGACTGAGCAGGTAGACATCTTTTGTTCTTGAGAGCAGCACTTCTTTTATTTTGGGACTTTTTTGTTGTAAATTTCCAATTAGACAAATTTTCTTCTTAGCAGTGACCGTTTCTAAAACAAAATGGTTTGCTGCACCAAAAGTGAAGCCAAAAAAATAGTGCTGCCATATAGAGTGCACCATTGGTGATAGTCTGTAGCGTTAGATTACGTTCTGTGTATGGAGAGCAGTTTGTTGACTGATCAGAGTGGGACTTTGATATCACTTGAGCTGTGTTTACATGGCTGACCTCACTTGTTCTTTGAAGCATCACAGAGCTGCCCCAACCCAAAAGACACTTGGCTAATGCATCTACACAAAGTGCAAGTGAGGCTGGTCTGTAACCAGCTCCAAGAGTACCAGACAAAGCAGTCCTTTTGAGCAGCTCAGTTCTCTGTCAGTGTTAAAACTGCCACTGGGATTTGGAACTCGTGAAAGGATGCCATCTCCATAGTGTGAGGTGCACGTTGATATTGTAGTTGAACTGGCGCACAGGCTAAAGAAGTACAGGAGTGTAAATACGGTCTCATAATTATACTCCTGTACTAGTCTCTCAGCCAGCCAAATTTTTTTTTCCACCATGTTAGAACCTTGCAGTAGCTCTTGTCTTGATGTTTATAATTTTTGCCATTTCCCCTTCGCGGAATCCTACGTTAACCTTATCATTGCTCATGCCAGTATATATGCTGTTTCCTGTAACTCCATAAACTGTAAATATCTGTCCTTGTTTATTTCTGTTTTGGCATACTAATTTATGCACTGTTTTTCTGTTTGTAATCCAGCTCTACATTATTCTTCTTTTATATATTAGTTCACTTGTTCGTTATGCCAGCAGAATAGGCCTAATGGTCTTTCGTGTCTGCTCGATAGTCAGCACCCATACTGGGTGCCCATTTTGCTGACCCCCACCCCCTTGGGCTCCCCAATCCCCTTTCCAGGGTATTTTCCCTGTATGTGACTTCCACAGCTTCACCCTCCCCCTATACCTGTCCCAGCCCCTCTTGAACCCCTCCACAGTATCAGCCTCCACCAGTCCCCTGGGCAGTGCAGTCCATGGTTCCACCACCCTCTCAGTGAAGTAAGTCCTCCTGCGCCCCCCCGAGTCTCCCGCCCCACCCTCCAGCTTCCACGTGTGTCCTTTGGTTGCCCCCTTTTATTTGGAACACCCTTCTGAGCCTCCTTTATTGGTTCCCTTTATGTACTTAAAGACCTCTGTCATGTCCCCCTGTACCTTCTCTCCTCCAGGGTGTACATGTTGAGCTCCTCCAGCCTCTCCCCATAGGTCCTCCCTCCCCCATGCCCCAGATCATTTTGGTTGCCCTCCTCTGGACCCTCTCCAGGAGTGCAATGTCCCTTTTTAGGTGCGGCCTCCAGAACTGCACACAGTACTTGAGGTGCGGCCGAGCCAGGCAGTTATACAGAGGGAGGATCACATCCCTCCTTCTGGAGGTAATCCCCCTAGTGATGATGCATCCCAGCATCCTATTGGCCTTGGCTGCTGCTCTTCTTCAAGTCTTAGAGTTGTTCATTTTAACATCTACCACCATCCCCAGATCCTTCTCACCCTTTGAGACTTGTAGTGTGTCTCCACCTAGGGTGTACACTTCATCTGGGTTACTGGCCCCCAGGTGCAGAGCCCTGCATTTCCCAGCATTAAACTTCAGTCCCCACTTTCTCGACCACCTGTCCAGAGCCTCCAGGTCCCCCTGCAGGGCCACTCTCTCCATCCACCAATGCTGCCAGCTTTGAGTCATCTGCAAAGAGATTCATTTCACTTCTGAGACCCTTCCTTATGTCAGAGACATAGGTGTTAAACAGGAGTGGCCCCAGGACCAATACTGTGGAGGACCCCACTAATGACCTTCCTTGGGGATGATACTATCCTCCCCAGCTACCACCCTCTGGATATGCTTGGAAAGCCAATTGTCTAGTCACATGATTATCTGCCTTCCCACCCCGTTCCCTCAGCTTAGCCAACAGGCCACTGTGGGGTACCGACTCAGATGCCTTGCTGAAGTCTAGAAAGAGGATGTCCACTGACCTACCCTGGTCCAGGACACTCCTCACCCAATCGTAGAACTCCACAAGCTTGGTCTGACACGATCTCCCAGGGTTGAAACCATGCTGTCTATTGTCCAGGTGACCCATCTGCTCCAGCTGCCCCTCAAGCCTTTCCTTGATAATACCCTCTATCACCTTGCCCACCATGGACTTGACGCAAATGGGCCTGTAGTTCCCCATCTCCTATCTTGATCCACCCTTGTGGATAGGCACGACGTGGGCCACCCTCCAGTCATGAGTCACCCATCCCGTCTGCAGAGAGATGTTGAAAAGCTCCACCAGGGCGGTGCCGCCAGAACATCCGCTAAGTCCCTCAGCATCCTTGGATACACTTCATCCGGCCCCAGAGCCTTCTCCCTCCTTAGGGACCTGAGGGTTCCTCTACCCTATCAACTGTGATTTCAGCCCCCATCCCCCCTACCATCTTTTCATCCTGACCTCACCTGCCTGTGCTGGCCCAGCACCCTCCCTAGTCTTAGCTGGACTCCCAGCCTCGAAAAGGGTCCTGCCTCTCTCACATGTTCACTATCTCTCCTGTTGAGATGTTTGGCCCCCCATTCCCTCCTGGTAAAAACTGAGGCAAAGTACTCATTTTAGTACCTCAGCCTACTCACCCGACTCCTGTGCCCATCCCTCCCCTGTCCTAATCCTGCTAGTATGACCCTTCAGTTTCCTTTTCTCCCATATATATCTAAAGAACCCCTTGTTTCTCCCTCTTGATATCCATGGCCAGGTTTTGCTCCGTCCTCACCTTAGCCGATCTTACCACCCTGGTGACCTTCCTGGACATCAGTTCATACTCCCCTTGATCCCTTTCTCCCCTTGAGCACTTAAAGCACCCGAAGGTGGCCTTTTTTCCCCCCTCACCACCTCCTGGGTCCACCAACATGGTTTTCTGGCCCTACTGAATTTGCGCCTCACCCTTGCACAGGTCTTGGTAGCCTTCTGCACCCCCCTTTTAATGATCTCCCACCTACTGTCAGCATCCATGGCTGGCCTTATCTCATCCAAATAACCCTTAAGAATGCTTCCTGTGCCCCTGAAGTCCACACCCCTAAAGTCAGTTTCCACCGTCTTCGTGCGGTTTTCATCCCCCCTAGGTCCAGGAAAAACCAGACCATGGCATGGTCACTCACTGCCAATGGTTCACTCACCTCCAGGCCCCTAATCTGGTCACTGTCTGCCAGGACCACGTCCAGTATCCAGCCCTCCCTAGTCGGCTCTCCCACCTGCTGGATTAGGAACGCGTCCTAAAAGACATCCAGCAATCTCGGCTCCCTGGCCACTAGGGACATCAGTCCCCCCAGTCCGTCCCAGGCATGTTTAGGTCCCACATCACCATAACTCTTTCCTTGCCCAATCTACAGTGGCCCATAATATGTGCCACCAGGCTCTCTTCCAGACCCTCAGCCAGTATGGGAGGAGGTCTGTATACCACCGCTATATTTACTCTCTTACCCCCCCCCCCAGCGTTTGCAGGGTGACCCAAATCACCTCTACATCCCCCTCTGCCTCCTCTACCCATCCAATACCGATGTCATTTTTGACTACCAGTGCTACCCTCCCTTCCCACCCCTCTGTCCTTCCTGAACATTGTGTAGCCTTCCAGGTTTAGGTCCCAATCATGCCCTTGGGTAGCTCAGGTCTCAGTGACTGCTGCCACATGCACTGCGCCCTCAACTAACATTGTTTGGAGCTCAGGCATTTTATTTCCTAAGCTTCTGGCATTGATCAGGACCACCCTTCACCACTTTACCCCCACCCCACCCATCCCCAACCCTCATGCTCCTGTGTGGCCTCCTGCCCCCCCCCCATGTGCTCTGCCCGTTGGCATTTCACCGTGTCCCTCCATCCCCTTAGTGGACCTGTTTCCAGGCCCTTTTATCATTCATGCTGGCTATTTTTCCTGAATGTAATTAATCCCGGGTCACCCCTGAAAAAGGTACTGTGGGTCTCAGTGGGCCTACTCTGGTATGAAAATTTAAATAAATAATAAATTGAAATGGTGCAATAGTATTTCAAAAGACTTGTATACAAGATGATGGCCTGTCTTTCTTAAAAGTCTGTTTTTGCACCCGTTATTCTCCCTGTCCCCCACTTTAACAGGCAGTGTCGCACAGCCACATTCTTTATTTTGAGAGGTGAACTACTGCCCTCACATCTGATGCCATTGCTGGTCCATTATCATATGTCAAGGGGGCATATATGCATGTCTGACAGCCTGCACCCTTCCTCTCTGTGCAAACCAGGTGAGGGTTCAAAATTGGCACTTAATCACTGGTCAGGGCAAGTAAAAATTTTCCTTTAACTAGCCCTACTGGCTGGTACTGGAGGAAATATCTTTTCAATAAGCACACCAGTTGGGCTTATGGAATGTGTGTGGGGCCAGTGGAGTTTCTCAGTCTCTAGCCCTGCTTTCTGTTGATTGCAAGACTTAGTTTTGACTCCTGCCAAGTACCTCACCTCGGCTGCATGCCTAGTTTCCAGACTTCATTAGTATGGGATTTCGGGGATCCTACATGAACCACAGTCTCTTGGGTTGCAGAGTGATGTTTTGGCCATGACTGCCTACAGTGCCTGCCAAACCAACCTGTCTGCCTGTCGTCGACAGCAGCGGTGATGAACTAACTTACAATCCTGACCTCAAAATGGAAATCGATTGGGAAGAAGAGGAGGAGGACTATGCTGAGGACAACCAGTTTACACATTGTGTCTGCTCAACCCTGTCCTCATGTAGTGAGGACTTGTTGGTCCATACACCCAGATAGCCACCAGAGGATCCCTCGTTCCTACTTATGATGCAGCACATGCAGGCTGCCATGGAGTTTAGCCTGGAGGCACAAGACTCCAATAAAAGGTCTCTTATGGACTTTTGGAATTACCAGAGACTCCATTGGCGGTCATCCCTTTACTGTACCTAGTATTGGAGGACACCACTTGTGCTACCTGGTATAGGACTAACACAATATCAGTGGTTCCAAGAAAGGTGGTGTACCCTGCCCCATCCAACAAACCTTTTTATGCTCACCAGCCTGAGATTGACTCAGCGGTGCTTGTAGCTGCCCATCATAGATCCAGGGCACCTAGCCACTTAAGCTCCCTCCCTCCTAGTAAGGAATCCGGAAGATTGGATGCTTTGTGCAAATATACCTATGCCTCGGCTTCCTTGGGCTTGTGTATTACCAGCTACCAGGCTCATATGATAAAATATCAAAATACCACTGTGGGAGAAGGCACAGGTTGCTGCACTGGCATTACGTGGGGGTACTGTCAAGCAAGACTTATTAGTCTCTTGAGATGAGCTGATGTGGGCAAACAATTATTCCACTTAGCCTACGATGACTTGGATGTCTGTGCCAGGGCTGCAGCCTCTGCAGGGTTTTAAATAATTGATTAGCAGTTTTTTTCTTGGGGTGATAACTGTACAGAAAATATTTATATACATTTTCTAAAAGTGCTGTGTTTGATAAACACAGTGAGGCAAGAGCTATGCATTTTCACGAAGTTTTAGCACTTTTATGAGCAAAACGCTGATCAGTTTTAGGAGTTAAATAAAACCTTGCTCTGCCATTTGCTCGAGACACTGTTCGTGGCTCAGGGTCACAGGTTTCACAAGACATGTGCAGCAGACGGTGCTAAGTGCCCCTTTCAGAGGCCAGAATTGTTTGGCCAAAATGTGGAAGAAGCCTTAAAGAGCCCCCAGTTTTCGAGAATGAAACGGACGTCGGCAGGAACCCTGTCATATGAACAAAGGAGAGGTAAAGACAAGGGACATTCCCACTTGCCTGCAACCAAACAAGCAGGCCAAGCCTCGACACCAAAGCAAGAGCAGGGATATTGGTATCTTTTTAAAAAATGTTTTTTTTTTTTTTGGTCAACTTTACTCTGGTCACTGCTGCCCGGGGCTCCATCAGTCGACCTGCCGTATCCCGTCTGCCGAGATCCTCCCTGCCTAAGGGCCTGCTCCCCTGACCCACCCTCGATTCACCATTGGGGATCCCCTCGGTCATTACCCCCAACCCCCAGGTTGGGGCCGCTTTTAGCTCCGTAGCGCTTACCATCCAGTTGGAGCTCCTCTGGTGGAGGTGAAGATTGAGGAATGTGCAGGTCCCAGGAGGGCAGGATCTGGTGATGGACGTGGGGGCAGGGGATGTCTACTTCCCAGCAGGCAGGGTGTTTCCTGCTGCTTCTTTTTTTTTTTTTTTCTGGTTCCCCCTGGAGGCACAGATGTGCAGTGATGTCCAGTGTGAGACAGGTGCTGTCCCTCACCAGTCCCACGGACATCTGCCATCACCTCTGCCCCTTTTCCAACGTGATCCTTGGTGTTGCACACTCAGTCTCCACTGGGTGTTGCTGATAGCAGTAATGCCATAGCACCCCCCCCCCAAGAAAGGAGAGAACGGCTGTCCCAACACTCAGTCATCTCCCCCCCACCCCCCTTCGACTAATCCAAGACAACCCGAGCTAGTTTCTGACCTCGGGTCGCTGGCATGGTGCGAGGTGTGGCATCTAGCGTCTTAACACTCAGCGTCACTGGGGCAGCTAGATATTAGCATCTTGCCAGTCCGGAGTGCCCATACAGTAACACCCACAGATGGTGGAGCTGGGGCTACTGCCCCTATAGGCTTGGCCTAATCACTCTTCATTATCAGAATTAGTGGCAGTTGTAGGGAGTCTTATCGCCCTCCATATAAACTAGTGGAGAGTGATCACTTTGAACGACTGGATACTATTGCAGTAGGTCATGATCTGGAGCTGTAGACACTCCTCCATATATTTGTCACCTTTTCTATCTATCCCAGGGGCACAGGTCTGTGCTGTGGAAAGGGACACAGAGATTTGAGACAGACCTATGCCATAGATCCTGTTGGTTACACTCATGGGGCATATGGCTTTAGTCCAGATACTTCCTTGACCCTCAACTAGACAAGGCATTCAGGGTCTCTGATGGACCGAAGTGCTGTACCCCCTACTTTCAATACTAGAGTTCGAGCACATGATATCTGAAGAGTCTCCCTTCCCTGTTACTGATAGGGTTATTGTCAGCCCCTTAGCAAGGTAAGTTGTCTGCCCTCCTATATCGGCTCGGAAACCTCAAAAGTCATATCTGACTTTTCTGCGGTCAGGGGACCATCACCATTTCGGTCTTTTAAACCTGTGGCATGCGGTCTCGGCAGGGTATTCAACCATTAAAGGGAGAGATAGCACTATCTTCAGCAGAGATGGCCTCCAAAGCTTTCCTTATCAGTCAGTTTGTCTCTTACAGACCCCTCCCAGGGAGTAGGGGGCATCCCATTCCTTCCTGATATGTAGGATAACACTGAAGCTCTGATAATGAGTTTAAAGATTTGTATAGAATGGCATTACTTCTCCTCCTCCCCCCATGGCAAGGGCACTTTCTGTCAGCCTTCCCTCCCTCTCCTTCCTCACAAGGAATATTAATCACAAGGTCAATGGTGGGGACAACATTGGTCCTTCTTTAATCTTCATTTAGTCAAGGGGGATAGGCCACAACAGTTTGGCACTTGAGCCTGATGCCTTTGCCTTGGGGGAGAGGCCTGCTTCTTTCTAGACTAGGAATCGCTGGTCCATAGGGACCTGTAATCCAGGCATCTGCCTGCATGATTCTTGGGGCTGTGGCCCTGGACATTGGTGGCCTTCATCTCCGGTGACAAGTGCCCTAGTAGCTGACAGATGACTCTTCCACCATACATACTTACTGTAATGAGGTAGCAGTGGGTGGATTTTTGGACAGCTTCCACACCCTAAAACCTGACCTGACAGGCTCCTGACTGTATACTTGCTGCACTTTATAACCCTCGGTTTACAGAGTCCTTGTTCAGGATGCATTTGGCCTCTGCGGCATGACAGCCTTTTATGTCCCTGTTGACAACAGTATTAATAGGCGGCAACCTATGCTTTTTGGGAGGGTTGTCTTTTAATTTTTCTCTTCCGCATTCCAGTCTGGGCTATGGACTTGTATTTTGTTTTACAGATACTTAAGGCGGCTCTTTGTAACATGAGCTGTGGCCTTCGCTACCTGTTTCAGAAGGTGCACTTTTTGCGATGCATTTATATCTCTTTAAGTGATTTCAGAACATTTGGCTGTAATATAGGAGCCTCATCTTGTGCTTTATCTAAAGGAGGAATGTCTTCACATCACACTCCTACATTTCTTTGCATAAGGTGGGGTTACAGTTTACATTAAATCAGGCCATCCACCTTCTCATGTGGTACCAGGAGCCTTCCAATCCACAGTTCACATGTCCACCAAATAATATAGTCTGGACATTAAATTCCATAGGAGGACAGGATTTGCTATTGCTTCTTCACAGGGCCTGCTCCTGGGAGCATTTTCTTGCCTCTGCCCAGGCTGTTCGCTTTTGGTACTGCTTAGGACTCTCTCTCTCTCCAAAGGTGTGACCTGATGAAAGAGAGATTGCTGAAGAAGATGGAACAGTTACGTTACAACTTACTGTAACAGTAGGTGTTCGAGAGAATCTTTTTCCGGTCATGCCGTCTGACCCTCCTCCTCCTCCCATATTGGCTCTGACTACGGTTTCTGTGTTCTGCTTTATTCCATAGCTGCTTCCACAACACCCTGTGTTGCCTGGTAGCAGGGGGTGCTGGCATGACCTCCCAGTTCCTTGGACAGTGGCCGTCCGAGCATAATCTCAGGTAGGGAACTGAGTAGAGCGGGGCTGCCCACGCCTACCTTGTATGGATACCGGAAGCATGATGTTATCATGGGTGGCCCCTGGCTGACTGCTGGCAAAAGTTTTGTGTGGTCCTTGCACTGACGTGATAAGTTACAGAGATGTGACCTGATGAAAAAGATTCTCTTGAAGATCTACTGCGTCAGTGCAGATAGTTTCTTTTGTTCCAAAATGATCCTGAGGTGTTTACCTTTGACCCATGGCAATTACTTGGCTTGATCTTTTCCACGTAGCTACCAGGGCAGGCGTGATGCCCAATGGCTGCTTTGCGGCAATCCCATTGAGTCCCCCTCGAGCCTTTTAATGAACACTAATGCAAGGTATTCATTGAGTATCTCCACCCTCGTCTCTGGCTGCCACACAAGTCTCTCTCTTCCCTCCCCTTTTTTCTTTTTTCAAGGGCCCAATTCTCTCCTATACCTTCCTCCTTTAATTTATGTCTTGGAGGAAGGCTTTAATGTTGCGGCTTTCAGCCCTTTCTTTGCTGTCCAGAATCTAGTTGCCTTTGTTTCCTGTTGAGCCAGGAGCCACTTTTTAGTCCATTTTCCGTTACTGCTTAACTGCAGACATCTAGCCACTTCAGGTACTTTCTTCAGTGAGTACTTCTATACTCTGCACTACCAGCCTCATGTAGCTGGACCCAGAGCAGTTGACTCCTGTTCCCTGTTTATGGCAAAGTCTGCCTTTCTAAACATTATGGTCCAGGTGACTGAGGTTGGCTAGTTTTCTCTGTTACCAGGGAGGAGACGACCTTGTAGTCATTGCCTCCCACCAGTTCCTTGACTTTTACTCTGGAGATAACTCCATCCCTGCTGCTGAGAACGAGATCAAGGGTTGCTTCAGGCCTAGTACCCTGTCTGTTGGACAGGCTGCTGTATGAACTGAAGCAGTCCTTAAAGGTGGACAGGAATTTGTTCTCAGCCTTGCTATTAGACATTTCAGAGTGCCAGTCTGTGCCCAAGAAATTGCATTTCTGCACTAGGATAACACTAGTGGGATGCTAGGGTGCATTGGGGGGTTATCACCAGAAGAATGACAGGTTGTGTTGCTGTTGTGCAGATCACTGGTGAGACCTCACCTAGAGTACTGTGTCCAGTTCTGGAGCCACATCTCTGGAAGGACATAGACAGGGTAGAGACAGTTCAGAGGAGGGCAACCAAAATGGTGCAGGGTTTATATCACAAGTCCTGTGATGAGAGACTGAAGGACCTGCATGTGTACACCCTGGAAGAGACTGGGGATATGAAAGAAACATTCAGCTACCTCACGGGTATAAACAAACTTCAAGAGGGAAGCAATTTTCAGAAAAAAAGATGCTCATGACAAGGGGACAGGTTGTTATGAAGCTGGAAGGAGGAGAATCGCGGGAGATGTGAGGAAGTACTTCACAGAAAGAGTGGCTGATGCCTGGAACAGCCCCCCAGCATATGTTGTGCAGGCAAAAATGGTAATGGGCTTCAGAAATGCATGGGGTAGGCATAAAGGAACCTTAGTGGTAGGGAAAGATTGGGTAAAGCTGGAGATCAAGTAGGGTTTGCAGTGTTATAGTAGGTTGGGAAAATGGGCAGACTAAGTGGGCCAATTGGTCCTTATCTGCCGTCAGTATCTTATGTTTATATGTTTGTATGTAACACTGCATCTGGTTTGTCTGTGTTTGGTGGGGTTTGTAGCACCCACTCCCCTCAGGATTTTTCTTCCTTCCTTTTTGTGTTTGCTTGCACGCATGTGCAAGAAACATAGTGCCATCAACCGAGTTTTCGGAGGTGTAGCAACCCTCTTCCAATTCAGGCAGTGTGTTTGCAGGCACAGCGGCAGTTCTCCAATGCCTGCTCGAGCTGTCTATGACCAGTCCAGAATGCAGTGGCGTACAGTTGAAAGGGGGAGCTACGCTTCAGTGAGCAGCGATAAGATATCGCCTGCTCATGCGCGCTCCCCCTACACACACACACACACACACACACACACACACACACACACACGCACGCATACTGCATGCTGGCCCCCCACACACACTGTGTAGCTGACGGGGGGGTGCCCAATCCCCCGTTGGCTGTGCTGCACCCCCAAAAAACAGAGTTCTATATGCCATGCTGGGTACCGCCCCAGCATGGCTATTATCAGTATAGCCGGGACGGGGTGCCCAATCCTCTGTCGGGCGCCACTGGTTCCGCCCCCCAGAGTACAGGGTGCCACGCTGGGAGCCCACCCAGCATGGCAACACATGCTGTCGCCGACGGGGTGCCCAATCCCCATCGGCTCCATGCCCCCCACCAGCCGTCCTTGTGTCACGCGAGAGCCCACCCCAGCGTGGCAAATGTCCCGTGTCGTCATTTAAAACAACAAAAAACCACCTGAAACTCAAAAGCGGTCCCTCGGTGTCTCTGTCCCCACCGCACCCACCCACTGCCCCTGCCTCCCACCCCCCTCACCCCATACTTGCCTCCAGACTCCGGCTGTGACGATCTTCGGTGGACCGGGAACATGTCTCGCTCTTCAAAGCCGACTGCGAACTGAGGAAATGCCGGTAAGCTGTATAATGGGATAGATAGGGTTTTACAACTTTGCTGCATATCTCAGGCATTTTTGAATTTTGAACAAATTTTCAACATGGGGTTTTGGGACCCTTCTCATGAATGATCTCACTGTCATGAGCAGCACTGAGTTTCAAGGCGATTTCAAGTAGTCACTGAGCTAAATCACCTTTCGGGACCAGTAATGAAACGATACTGCCACTGTTCATAAGGTGGGCTCTCAAAAAGCCTGTGTTGAAAATTTGGTGGAAAAATTCCTAAAAATGACTGTTTTAGGAGCGTGCGTTACGCAGTTCCTATGCATGCTCGTAAGTTCGCGAATTTTCAATATTTTCACTCCAGATTTTCAACATTGCCATTTACCACACCTCCTTATGAGCAGTACAGCTGTCATTTTTCACATCTTGCCCACAGTGTGTTTCAGCCCAGGTAGCGCACAATGGCGCAGTCGGTGTGCAAAATCAATGTATGGAACACATTAAGAAAATCACAGTGACACTGTTCATGAGCAGTGGTCTTAAAATGGTTATGTAGAAAATTTGGTGACAAAAGTCCATAAAATGACTGTGTTACGAGTGAGCATTGCGCAGTTTCCACGCACCATCGTAAGTTCATGACTTTGTAATATTTTCAGTCCAGATTTTCACCAGTGGCATTTTTTTCACACTTCCTTATGAACAGTACAGCTGTCATTTTTCACAACATGGCCGAAATGTGTTTTCACACTTTCAGCGCAGAGATGTGTGGTCGCTGTGGGAAATCATTGTTCGGGACAGATAAAGAAAATCACAGTGACACTGTTCATGATCGGAAGTCCCAAAATGCCTGTGTTGACAACCTGCTGTAAAAAAAAAAAAAAATATCCCCAAACTAATTACATTACGGATGTACGTGTGCACAGTTTCTGTGCACGCTCATGACTTCACCAGTTTTTTTAATATTTTTACTGCAGATTTGCAACATTGCCATTTTTTTACACCTCCCCATGAACAGTATAGCTGTCATTTTTCACATCCTGTGCGGAATGAGTTTTTGCACCTGTAGTGCTAAATGCCGTAGTCACTGTACATAAGCAGCTTCCGGCTAACAAACTGATATTGCCACTGTTCATGAGGTGGGGTCACAAAAAAAGCATGTTCAAAATTTGGAGTGAAAATACCAACGAATGCCTGAGGTGTTAGGGTTTCCAACCATAACACCCCACCCTGTAGAGAATGACAGGCATCAGGGGTGTGACTTGGGATTCTTGCCTGTAATGCTCATACCATTCCACACCCTGCAGCCAGTGAGAGGCATCGAGGTATGCCTTGGACTCTTCGGCCCCAAAGTTCACCCCATTCTCCTATACCGCACCCATCTCACTGTATTTCCTGATGGAATGGGGTGCGCATAAGGGCCAAAGACCCCAAGGCACACCGTGACACTTGTCAGTGTCTGCAGGGTAGGGTGTGGTGAAATGGCGTGGCCATTATGCCTGACGACCCAAAGGCACACCCCAATGCCTGTCACTCTCTGCAGGGTGGTGGTGGGGTTGGCTTCAGTTCAGTACTTCACTGCCATTTCTGTTATGCAGCTCTGTAACTTCTACACTACCACTACCAATGCCAGCAAGCAAACATTCGGTATTGACAAATGCTTGTTTCCTGCAGCTCCAGCCTAAATAAACTCTAACACTGTTTTCTGTCCTGATGTCCTTCACAGTGACAAGGTTCTGACCACTCAGGAAGCAGAATTTGATCAGCCTCATTTTACAGCACATGAATGTCTTTTTTTTTTTTTTTTTAAATGAATAAAACCCTTTTAAATGTTTTCCTCCTTGCAGCGGGCTAAATGATGCAGCTTATTTATGGAACAAATAATGTAGCCATCATGGTGACTTGATGGTAGTGCAGGGAGTCTGGGTTTGAGAGCAACCCTGGAGGGGCTGACTGGTGTATTGTAACGGCAATGCACTTGTTTTTCAGGAAACTGAGGTCTATAGTGTGCCACTGTTTAATATCCCTTGCAGTTGGAGGATGAGTGGAACTTTCCAGGGGGTCTTGCACAGGATTGCCATTTGCTGCCAATGTCTGAGATTGTTGCATAGACACACACTACAAATGTTGAGGAATAGGGCATGAAAAAAGGGCAAAACAGTGACATCAGCAATAAAAACTGAAGTAAGAACACCATTAAGGGACCACCCATTGGAATGCCTGGAAGCCAGACATATGGGCAGCTAGCACTCACTAGAAATGAACACGTGATAGAGGAGACTTAGAACTGCTGACGCCTAAAAAAACAACTTTGAAAGATGTAATATTTAAGTACAATTCAGCTTGCTTTCCATGTATGTTCTGTATGTTTCTCCTCCCCATTATCTATTACTGGTGAAATTTGTATGAATACGTGATCTTTATATCTTAGCGTTCATCTGCCTCTATAGCTTTCTCCCTACGTCAAGTCATGATCCTCAAAGATCAGTCTGTTGCCATGGGAGTGGCTGTGATATCACAAGCAGTGCATTATGACCTGAGGTAGAGAGACAGCAACACAAACAAATTCTAGCCAGAGCCGATACGGCTGTGGCGAGCTACCGAAGCTCCAGAAAGCTAGTGCCGTCGAGTGCCATCTGCAAGATGGCAGCAGTGATGCAGCTGACATGCACGGCATTCGCACATGCCTAGCTGTGGTGAATGGCAATATGCCATTCGCAAGATGGCGGCACCAGTGGAACTGGGCATTCGCGCGAGGTGTCCTGGAATGCGGAAGTAATAGCCGAAATAGTGCAGCTATTACTCCGTAGTGGCCGACTGTGGCAGAATGTTACAAGCTCTGTTGGGACTTTCGGAAGGATACTTCCGAAAGTCCAATGGAAGGTGCCATGATTGGCCATTTTCAGGCCAGAGAAAGCAAATCAGCTGTGGGTTCCGCCCACACCCATAATAAATGAACTCTTCACAAGCAAGGATCCTCTCTTCATGCAGATGACCTCAGTTTTCAATTATGTGGAAGAGAAATGCAGAACTAATGTTAAATACAAGCTGTACTGTGTCTTAAAAATTGCATTTTGTTCTCCTGAAAGTGTCAGCTGCTCTTTTTGCGGAAACCAACTCTTGAAGCGCAGTGTCACCTTACCATCTAGTCCTACATACTGTTGCCAGGTTATTGTATGTGTTCCAGTGTTACCAACTGTTGCCGATTTGCTATATGTGTTTTCATATCTACTGTACTTAACTGTTGTACTGTTAGCCAGTGTTATCCACCTGTAATCCCTCTTGCTCTCATTGTATGCAAGTAAGCAAATTGTATTCCAACATTGTAGCATTTCTCTGTATTCTATTCCATTCCATTGTCCCCTACCCCCCAGGTCACACCAGGAGACGAGCAGCTTGTTGCTCAGCATGCCTTCCTGGTGAAAGATTTCAGTAAATAAATGTGTAGATGATGATGCCACTGCATACTTCCTATCCTCTCCCAACTAGATAAGCAAAGGTGGTAATACCTAACTTGAAGACCCCACTTTGTAGGCAGCCATGGCTGACTTTTCTTTTTGGGGGTGTCAGTGGTGTTGGAACTGGGTGGGCTCATCTTCGGCTGAGATTGGTGACAGGGGATCACAAAGAATGTTTATACGTGTGTGTGTGTGTTGTATGTGTATGTATGTGTATGTGTGTGTGTGTGTGTGTGTGTGTGTATATATATGTGTGTGTGTGTGTGTGTGTGTGTGTGTGTGTGTGTGTGTGTATATATATGTATATATATAAAGTTTGAAGGAAAATGGTCACCCATGAGTGTTCCCCTTTTTTGCAAAGCCACTTTTGTGTACCTTGATCACAGTCTAAGATTGGGAGCTGTCTCTAACCCACATTGGAATAGGAGAGAGTTCTGTGGGACACTGCATCCTCCTCCTCCATCCCTTTTGATAATCCTTGGCCTAAAAGGTGAACCCTTGTCATCAGCATCACAGGCAATGTCGCTGCTTCCATCACATAGGGCCAGCTTTATTAAAAAAAAAAAAAAAAACTCTGCTCCTTGGCGGTAACATAGTGAAATTGTTGTTCAAACAACATGAAGTCTTGCTACATTATAGACATTAGCAGTTTGTTCCAGCTCTAGAACTGCCCCGGAGTGAAATGGTTAAAACCATTCCAAAATAGAATTTTGGCACGAGAGCAGCTCTATGTGTGTCCTTTCAAACTTGAACTGTCAGATTCTTTACTCCGCCTCAGTGAACAGTCGCTCCGGAGATTTCTCCTTCTGCTCGGTTCATTTCTCGGTTTAAAAAGTGTTTTCTCAGTTGGATTTAACCGAGAATAGTTTTATTTTAACCGCAAAACCGTTCGGTTCAAGCTCTATCTGTGGTAACCGTAAGTAAATGAAGGTTTTGTCTGTGTGGAACTTGTGAGTTATCGGTTCGGTTTTGAACCGATCAGTGGGTTTAAAATTCATTTAAAACTAAAAGTTACTATTTTAGAGTGCGGTTCCCGGTTCTTATCGGTTCTAAAAAAAATGGATTTATTACGTTTATTCCAATACCCGTGACACGGTTAGGAACCGATAAGGGTGTCTTGCCTGGCACTGCCGTTAAAAGGGCAAGTTTTTGGTTAGGCTGGCATTTTGTCTGAGAAACCCAAAAGAAAAACCGGGCCCACTGGGTTTCAACATTGTGATGTTTGTGGGGAAGTCTTTGCCAAGGCTGACCCACACACCACATGTGTTTATTGTCTGGGGTTTGACCACCTCAGTCAGACTGCCAGGTATGTAAGAATTTCCTGCAGCCACCCTGGAAAAAGATTGGGCAGGCTCAGGGAACGAGGCTGTAAAAGTCCATGACCTGGATGGACAGCCCAGTTCGGTGCCAACCGAACTAGAGGGAGTGCCTCTGACCAGGGCCAGACTTCCTCGGCAAAGAAAAGCTGGTTCTGAGGAACCACTCCAGTAAAGAAAACAAGAAAATCAGCAGGTCTGGAGTCCAAAATTCTCTCCAACTGCTGCAGAGATAGCAAAAGCCTACAAATTGTCCAGTCACTGTCTCAGGGTCCGTCCAACCACCAGTATCCGTAAAAGGTCGGTTCGTCCGTCCCAGTGGTTCAGGATTATGATATTGAGGAATTTTATGAACCAGAGGAGGGGGAGGAGGATTATGAACAGTATGAATGTGGCTGGGAAGGTCTGGGTGTGCCCATTGAACCGGACATCTCCCCAGACAGACCTTTAGAATCTCCCCCTATGCTGTCTGAGTCCCCATCTCATTTTATGTTTTATAAAAAAGTTGCTGAAACCCTCCAGCTTCCTTTAGAAGAGGCTGTGGATGAGCAAGAGGAGCCTGATTTTGTAGAAATGATGGATATTCCAGAGTCTAGGAGACTGTCTATTCCTTTACATAAGTCTTTTAGGAAACAAACAATTAAAATTTTAAAAGCTCCTAATTCTGTGCCTCCTGTAGATAAAAGATGGACAGAAGGTATACATTGTCAGGCCCTGATACAGAATTCCTTTCTCAGCAATGCAGTCATGTTGGAGTAGTTCAGGCTGCTGCCTGTGATAAAGCTAGATTCCCTTGGCTTCACATCCTCCTGACAAGGATTCTAGGAAGATTGATGCCATGGCAAAAAAAAAAAAAAAATAGTATATGGCAGCCTCTCTGGGACTCAGGCAAGCAAATTATATGGCTTATGTAGCTAGGTATCAGAAATCTAGATGGGATACTGTTATGCACTGGCCAAGAGGCCCATGGCCAGCTGGCTAGTGAACTAGAACAGGTGGCTGCTGATGGCATTGAAGCCTCTAAGGTTCAGTTTTCATGCTGCTGTGGATGTTAATGATGTTTCCTCTAGGGTCATGGCCACATCTGTAGCTTTTACGTAGGTTGGCCTGGCTCAGGTGTACTAGTTTGTCACAGGATACCCAGACTAAGGCTATGGATTTTCCTGTGGTGGGAAATTCTCTGTTTGGAGAGCAGACAGAGAATTACATGAAGAAGATGGATGAATATAGGACTACTTACAAGAGTGCCTCAGGCTAAGGAGCGGCAAGCCACCTCAAAGGCATGCCCCAGGGGTAGGGTTAGGCCTTTTCACAGGCCTTTCTACCAGACTCTGGCCTCCTCTGCCTTTGCTCAGAGGGGCTTCTTCAGAGGCAGGGGCAGACGAGGGGTGGGCAGACCTGCTCCCACCCCCCAGACCTAAAGCTCCTGCGAAACAGGCACCCTGATGGGGTGCCCAGGGCCGATTCTCCTGTACCAGTGGGGGGCAGGCTGGCTTACTTCAGTCAGAATTGGGCTTCTTTAACCTCAGACAAGTGGGGTTCTGAAGTAGTAAGCCAGGGTCTGGTTCTCAGCTCAAAAGTTTCCCAAGTTGAGAAGCAGACTTTTCTACCTGCAAGTGCTTCAGAGACCCTCGCTCTGGAAACAGAGGTCTCATCCCTGTTAGCTCTCAGAGCAGTAGAAAGGGTTCCTCCCCTGCATCAGGGCAGGGGTCTGTATTCCAGATACTTCCTTACCCCAAAAAAGACACGAGAATGGTGGCCCATTTTAGATCTCAGATATCTGAACAAGCATCTTTTGAAATCAAAGTTCAAAATGGTAACTCTGGCAATGATTTTACCTTCCCTAAGGCCAGGGACTGGCTAGCCTCCCTGGACCTCAAGGATGCCTATTTCCATGTCCTAATCAGAAGATCCCATCGAAAGTACCTCAGATTCAACTGCCCTCAGGTTATTACTAGTTCAGAGCAATGCCCTTCGGCCTTACCTCTGCTCCAAGGGTATTCACAAAGTGTCTAGCAGTGGCAGTGGCCCACTTAAGGAGGCAGAGGATTGCTGGTTTTCCCTATCTAGACGACTGGCTCATTGTAGGCCAGTCCCCAGAACAGGTAAAATCTCACCTGCAGGTCACCCAGCAGCTTCTGACCTCCCTGGGTTTTCTGCTAAACCTACCAAAGTCGGTTCTGGAACCAGTCCAGGCAAAGCTAGCCAGAGCCTTTCTTCCCCCAGAAAGGGTAAGGAATTTAGTGGCTCTGGCCTCTTCCTTCACTCTGCAGGTCTCTCGACCAGCAAGACACTTTCTGCAGCTCCTGGGGCACATGGCTGCATCCACAGCTGTTGTGCAAGGAGCCAGATTTCAGATGAGAGACATTCAGTTTCACTTGAGAACCTTTTGGTCTCAGAGAAGAGACCCCCTTTCCAAGTTGGTCCGAGTGACTCGAACCTTGATCCTAGCTCTCCAGTGGTGGCAGGATCAGAGCAATTTAAGAGCGGGGTCCCTTCATTTCCCCTTTTCACGACTTGACTCTGACTACAGATGCTTCCTTCTGGGTTGGGAGCCCACATGGGCGACCTTTCCACTCAGGAGTTTGGTCCCCAGGAATCTCTGCTCCACATCAATTTGCTGGAACTCAGAGCGGTCTTTTAGCTCTTCAGCTTTTTCTGCATCTGTCCACGACAAGGTGATACAAGTCAGAACAGACAACACCACCACAACAATGTGGTACATCAACAAACAGGGGGCACTGGTCTTGGCCTTGTGCACCGAGGCAATGAAGTTGTGGTCTCTGGCCTATTCCTGAACACTTCCCTCATAGCAGTTCATCTTCCAGGGAAGGACAATGTCCTAGCGGATGCCCTCAGAGGATTTCCCAGGGCCATCACGAATGGTCCCTGGATCCTCAAGTGCTAGGGATAGTTTTGCCAGGTGGGCATCCTCAGATAGATCTTTTGCAGCCCCAGACAATCACAAACTTCCTCTGTTCTGTTGCAGGCCTCCAGTGCTGGGCTCAGTTCCCTGGATGCCCTTCTTCTGGATTGGGAGGGAAGTTCTCATGCTTTCCCCTTCCTCTCCTATTCAAAGTACTAGTCAAAATCAGATCTCAGCCTTGCAGGGTGATTCTGATTGCCCGGATTGGGCCAGGCAGCCCTGGTACCCACTCCTTCTGTCTCTGACAGTCCATCTTCCCTGTGCCTCCCCAGGAATCACAATCTGTTGACTTGTGCCCAGGGAAGGGTTTGGTATCCGGACCTCAACTCTCAACCTCAAGGCCTGGCTCTTGAGGAGTTAGAGTTTGCTGATTTACACCTCTCAGGGTGTTCTTGAGATCCCAAAGGCTTCAGAAAGCCTTCCACTAGGGCTACTTATAGTTCTAAATGGAAAAGGTTTTCCATTTGGTGTGCTGGGAAAAATATTTCCCCAGAATCTGCTGAATTGCCCATTTTGTTAGATTACATGGTACATCTTAATTCCTTTGGGTCTCAGACCAGCTACCCTGAGAGTTCATTTGGCAGCTGTGTCTGCTTTTGTGTCAGCAGGAAAGTCATCCCCTCTTTCCTCTCATCCTGTGTTTTCCAAGTTTTTTAGGGGTTACTCCATACTAATCCTCCCTTTCGGGAACCGGCCCCTGCTTGGGACCTTAATGTTTGCATTGCCCAGTTAATGCAACCCCCTTTTGAACCTCTGTTTTCTGCAGAGCTCAAGTACCTAACTTGGAAAACTGTTTTTCTAGTGGCTATCACTTCTGCCAGTCGCATAAGTGAATTGCAAGCCTTGTCAGTGGAGACTGACTATTTCTTTCCACAGGGATAAGGTAGTCCTTAGGACTAATAGGAAGTTTTTGCCTAAGGTGGTTTCAGATTTCCATCTTAATCAATCTATCTCCCTTCCAGTATTTTTCACTGATCACTCCTCTTCGGGTGAGAGGAGGTTGCACAGACTGGATGTTAAGAGAGCTCTTAGTTATTATATAGAGCGTACCAAAGGTCACAGGTTCGAATCCCTCCAACTTTTCCTTACCTATGGTGAAGTTGGGAAAGGCAAACCTGCCACTAAGAGATCAATAGCCAGGTGGATTGTCTCTTGTATCCAATTTTGTTATCAGAAAGTGGGCAGAGGCCTCCGGTTTGAGGGCTTATTCTACCAGGGGTACAGCTGTGTCTCTAGCTGCTGCCAGAGATATCCCTTTATTAGAGATTTGCCAGGCTGCTACTTGGAAAACGGTGCACACTTTTACCAAGCATTACTCCCTGGATGTCCAGGCCAGGAGAGATTCTCGGTTTGGCACAGCTGTTCTTCAGAGCCTATTCCCTAAGTAGGTTCTGCCCCTCCTCCATGGAGGTACTGCTGTGTATTCTGCTAATGTCTATAATATAGCAAGACTTCATGTTGTTTGAAGAAAAAATTACTCACCTTAGTAATGTTGTTTCTTCTAATGGAGTCTTGCTATATTATAGACCTCCCCCCCAACCTGCCCCTCTCAGAACCTCTACTTGGTGGGGTAGCGGGCAACTTAGTGTGGGCACTACTTATGTCCTGTTAGCATTTTGTCCCTTTGGGACTTTGGGGGTGTGTATGTGTACGCGTTTGTGTGTTTTATTATACTTATGTTCCATTTTCATATTATTAGAATGGTGTTAGTATTTCTGGTCCCCTGACTTGAGTCTTGGGTGTTGGGACCATCAATGGTTGTTATTATTTAGGTAGCCATTTGGCTAGTGTAGGTTACAGCTTCCACACAGACCTTAGTGAGCTTGGGTCGTAAAGATCTGACAGTTCAAGTTTGAAAGGACACACATAGAGCTGCTCTCGTGCCAAAATTCTATTTTGGAATGGTTTTAACCATTTCACTCCGGGGCAGTTCTAGAGCTGGAACAAACTGCTAATGTCTATGATATAGCAAGACTCCATTAGAAGAAACAACATTACTAAGGTGAGTAATTTTTTCTTTGCTGCCTGGCAACATTACAGACATAACAAACACTCCTTGACTATCCAGGATATCCGGGGGGTGTGCTGCACGGATGATGTCAATGTAGGCTACTTTGCCAAGCCAGATTTACAGGCTGTGCTGTCCAGGAACAGCATTACGTCTGATGTCCACTGACATTGGGTACAAGCACTACTTTCCAGATGAACCGTGTGTGTGTGTGTGTGTGTGTGTGTGTGTGATTTTGAGCAGTGACTCGCTGTATTCCAGGAAGTTTAATGAGGGCATTACATAACAAGATCAATTTTTTTTTTTTTTTTATTGTTTCCAAGTATTTGATACGAAGTGTTTTACAAAGACGTGAATTAGATATGGGTAGTGCAGAAACTATGGTTTTATACAGTGACTTTCATACATTGTATTCAGAGTGTTTTATAAAGCTTTGAATTATATGCTGGTATTGCAGGAGACTGTATAATATAATTTGGTCTATATAGTGCTTTTTATACACACGGTTTCCTAAATTATAACTCGCTTGAGTTTAACCAATCAGCACAGTATGCCATTATTCCTCTTATTTTGCATACAGTGGTCTCTCTTGCAGGAGTGTTAGGACTGGCCCATTCCACTTCAGAGCTGGGGGTATGGTTTGTTTAACTTAACAAAAATAAATAATAAAAATTGAAACCAATTATAAATCATTCTGCCAACTTGTGGGGTTCATATAAGCAGTAACCCACGACAGGGTGTGGGGTTATTGGGGATTAATCCACACCCCGGGTGCATTGTGAAGCATGAGGCTGCAGGGAGACTATCCTCATAGTACCTGGGTGTGGATTAATTAAGCAATATACTATGACAGGGTGTGGGTGATGCTGGGATTTACCTGCGCCTGGTGTGGTTTGGTCACAAGGCCTCAGGCCAAATGGGTAAACCACATCAGAAGTGGGTAAATCCCAGCATAACCCACATCCTGGAATGGTGTATTGCGACTATACAGTATGCTCCCTTTTTATGTTGTCTTGCACGTGCGCAAGCAAAATCTTGTGGTAGTAGGAGAAATGCAGAGGTGTGTCAGTGTTGGCGAATGCAGGGCATGCTTTAGTAGGTGCGTCCCTCATTCCCCAATTAGCCAGCATGCTAGCAGTGACACAAGAATTATGTAAAGTGCCACCAACTTGAAAGAAATGTGCCACTATAATCAGAGACAAGCTCGTCTTGCAGCAGCAGAGATGACACGCCTCCCGTATGTGCCCTTCCTGGTGAAACATTTCAATAAATATGGCGGCTCCTGCCATCTGCCACACAATCCCAGAAAGCAAACTTCTGGGGTACTCAATCCCTGTGTCGGCATGTCCCCCCGATATGCCTAATTTGTTTGCCGACGGGCTGCCCATTCCCTGTTGGCGTCATGTCCCCCTCCCCCAAACACATGTGGCACACTGGGAGACCACCCCAGTATGCCCAAATATATTTTCTTTCGTAAAACCTGTAAATAAAGGAAACATTCCCACAATGTCTTCTTTTTTTTTTTCCTGTTTAAAAAAAAAAAAAAAAAAAAAAAAAGTCCCTTATCGTCAGGACGCCCCTTCTCCCCTAACCACATCCCACCTCCCCGCAACCCCCCTCACGCCATACTTACCTCTGGAGGTCTGGTGCGGTGATCTTCGGTGGAGTGGGACACATCTGAACTCTTCAAAAGCCGTCCGCGAACTGAAGAAAATCACGGTAAGCTGTATAATGACATCAACGTGGGGTGGGTGGGTTCAACTTGGGTGGATATCTCAGCCTTTTTTTTTTTTTTTTTGAATTTTCTCTCCAAAATTTCAACATGGAGTTCTTGGGACGCCACCTCAAGAACACATGCACTGTCCTTTCGTTATTTGGTCCCGAAAGGTGATTTCTCAGTCACTGCGCGGAGTCACCTTTCAGAATGGATTAGCAAAACGACAGTACCACTGTTAATGAGGTGGGGTCCCAAAAAGCCTATGTTACAAATTTGGTGAAAAAATTCCAAAAAATGACACGAGTATGCGTTACGCAGTTTCCACGCACACTCATAACTGCAACAGATTTTAATATTTTCACTCCAGATTTTCAACATTGCCATTTTTTTTTTTCCCCACACCTCCTTATGAACAGTACAGCTGTTATTTTTCACATCCTGTCCGAAATGTTTTCTGGCACACAATGGCGCGCGGTCACTGTGGGAAATCAACTTTCGGGACAGATTAACAATCACAGTGCCACTGTTAATGAGAAGAGGTCCCAAAATACCTATGTTGAAAATTTAAAAAAATCCCCAAAATTATTGTTATGGGCGTGCATTGCGCAGTTTCTACGCACTCTCGTGACTTCATCAATGTTTCATATTTTCACTCAAGATTTTCAACATTGCCATTTTCTTACACCTCCTCATGAACAGTACAGCTGTCATTCTTCACATCCTGCCCGAAATGTGTTTTCGCACCTGTGACGCCAAATGGTGCAGTCGCTGTGCAAAATTACCTTTCGGCTAATGAACGGATAGTGCCGCTGTTCATGAGGAGGGGTCACAAAAAGCCCATGTTGAAAAATTGGAGTGAAAATACCAACAAACGCCTGGGGCGTTGGGGTTTCCAACCATAACCCCCCAACCTGTATAGACGGACAGGCATCAGGGATGTGACTTGGGATTGTCAGCTGTAATGCTCACGCCATTCCACACCCACCCTCCAGCCACTGACAGGCATCAAGGGGTGACTTGGACTCTTTGGCCCCAAAGTTCACCCCATTCTCCTATGCTGCACCCATCTCAGCGTATTTCTTTATGGAATGGGGTAAGCGTAAGGCCCGAAGACCCTAAGGGACACCACAACACTTGTTGTCTGCAGGGTAGGGTGAGGTGAAATGGCGTGAGGGTTATGGCTGATGACCCAAAGGCACACACCAATGCCTGTCAGTCTCTGCAGGAGGGGGGTGGGGTTTGCGTCAGTTCATTACTTCACTGCCATTCGTATTCTGCATCTTTCCAACTCCTGCACTACCAATGCCAGTGCCAGCAAGGCAACATTCAGCATTGACAAATGCTTGTTTTTTTATGACGCACAAAAATAAAGAAAATGTTCTTTCTTTTACATGCTTTCTATTGCATTTATTCCTACACCACACACAAAAAAAAAAAAAAAGTCCTGTGTTGTTAGGGTGTTACTGAAGGGCTGGTAGAATGAGCTTGCTACAGTGAACAAGGTTTGATTTTTTTTTCAGGGTTTTCCGACAAGTGGAACACAAATTCCCCAAGCTCCTTGTGTGAGTAGTGGGCTGGGAATGAGGATTGTTGCTAGCAAGTTGGATGTTGAAAGTTAAAGGTCAAGTAAATAAGCCCGAATTGGGGGCACACCAAATGTAAAACACTGTTGCATATTGGTGAAATAAGGTTTTCTTATTTACCTTTTTGCACTGAGATCTGTAATTTTCATTTTCGTGAAGTCGCTGTTTATATTTAAAAAAAAAAAAAGTAAAAAAAAACGCCGATTAGCTCGGAGGGCGAGCTGCCGCTCTGCTCACATAATGGCCACGGCATAAGGACGTGATGTCATCTGAGCGGACATTGAAACACAAGGGCACTGCTTTACAATGCTTTATGTTGGTAATATAGGTGCTTATAAGTATATAATGTATCGATAATTTTGTGCATCAATCTGTACAGAATAATTATCGATGCATATACTAGTTAAGCTCCTGTAGTACTAATATAAAGCATTTGATGCACAAGATAATTATCGATACATATATTGATAAGCTCTTATATTACCATTGTAAAGCAGTGCCCATGTGTTTCAATGTAAGCATCAGAGTAGACTCGCTCCGATGACATCATAACATCCTTATGTCGTGTCCATTTTATGAGCCGAGTGTCGGCTCGCCCTCTGAGCTAATCGGAGCTTTGTTTACATTTTGGGGAATTTTTTTAGATCATGCTACTGTATGAAAACAGTGACAATTATAGATCTCCCTTCCATAAGGTAAATAGGAAAGTCTTATTTCACCAGTATGTAGCAGCATTTCACATTTGGTGTACCCCCAGTTTGGGCTTGTTTACTTGTTCAAGTCTTTCAATATTTTTATTGTTTTATATAGTATGCAAGGGGAGGGGGTTATGACGGGTTGCATGTGGCAGCTCAGAGTTGAGCCATGGTGTCCATCCAATGCCACAGGTTCGCGGCAGCTGTAATGGGTGCAATATGCCTGTATCTTGCTGTGTTTCCTTTAGAAATGGTGTTTCCGGAGTCTACAGCCACAATTAGGAGGCCACTGTTTGAACACTCCTTTTAATTTCAAGGTGCTTCTTCTCCCTCCTTTATGCGCCCCAGCGCACCATTTGACGTGTAAATAAATAAACTGGATTTCTTTTTGAGGAGGCGTACCAGAGAGCAGCAACCTGTGTGGCGAAGGATGCTTCGACCAATGATGTGGATTTTTTTGGTTTTTTGTTTCTGCTCTGCGTCTTCCTCACGGAGCACAGTAGGGGTTCCTGTGCAGTACACCACAAGTTTTAACTCTGCAGCTATGGAGGGCTTCTGTATTCATGTAACTTCTCCATTGGTCATCGTCTTTGGCAGTTATGGGATTGGAAGGTAAACGTAATTTGTTACAGGGAACGATGAGGTACATATGTAAGTGTTTTGTTTTTTTACTGATGACAGAAATCTACTTTTACAAATTGTGAGTTAATTGTCGCAGTTTACTGGTCACTAAGCAGGAAGATAATGTGGCAGATTTTCACCTTTGTTGTTGGGGGTCAGAGTGATTTAGAAATGATGGAGGGGTCAACATATGGCTGGCCGGCACTTTTTTCTATTGGTGATGCTACGATTTACAACGTGTAGATTGTGCCAGCTAGCCAATTGGAGACCGGTATTTTTCAAGCCATTGTATAATCCCCAATAACCCCATACCCTGGAGTGGGTTATTGTGCTAATAACATGAGTTACGTTTACAACAACAAATTAAATGCACATAGCTGTTTTTTCCCTCTTGCAATAGGGAAAAATGTGAGTGTATCACTGACTGGGGAAAGTACTTCCCAGGAGTCATGCATATGTTGTTTATTTGAACATACAAATGTTAGAAATACAGTGCTAAATGATTTCTGACATTTGTATGTTTAGAAAATAAATGTAGTATATGCATGACATTTCGCAATGTCCTACTCCATGTCTCACTCTCATGGCTTGTTGCCAAATGTAGCAGCTTTGCAGCAGGATGTAGTGGGGGAAACTCTCTCTGTCTCTCGTGTGTGTGTGTGTGTGTCTGTCTGTCTGTCTGTGTCTGTCTCTCTCTGTCTCTGTCTCTCTCTCTCTGTTGCAGGGCGTGGAAGTCTGGTATTGTCAAACTAAACTGATTTCTATCTCACTTGGTTACTCGCATAGACCCGAAGGGGGAGGATGTGTGTTGTATGCCATCTCTCTCTCTCTCGCTCTCTGTGGTAACGCAGCGGGGAATTGAGGTTGCGCTCACAAACTGAACTGATTCTGAGTGGGACAAGTCTCGCTGTTAGTGTGTCTGCGATGTGGAAACAGGATCTGAGAGAGGGAGAAGTCTTCACGGTCTCTCACTCGCTGTCAGGTGTGTCTCTTTCTCGCTGTCCGCGATATGAAATGGTACTGAGAACAGCTGCCCGCTTCAGGACTTTTAAATGGCTGCCTTTCCCCTGTCATTTTTCTAGCATATAACAAGTGCAGCTCTGCCCCAGGATACTGCTTGAAGGTGATTGACAGAAAGTGTTTAAAGTAGCACACTAAATCAACGGTCACATGATGGTGTTTAACCAATTGGGTTTGTTGTTTTTTAGAACTCATGTTGTTATAAAGTAAATTAATAGAGCCTTAGCTGGATGTCTTTTAGAGACTCCTCTTGTGAAGTTTGGACAGCCAGAACCATTCTGCTTTGCTTCATGGTACTTTGATCGAAATTTCTTGCTTTGAGTCTCTTCCACCATAAGAGATGCCGAGTGCAGGCACTACTGTGCTATAGTGCTTTACAAAGTTGTGAGTTAATGGTAGTGCAGAGACGGTAGAAGAGAAGTGCACCTATATTTGTATGGAGCCTGTAATACACACAGTATCCCAAAGCACTTTACAAAGCATGGAGTTCTGTAATAGTACTGTAGAAACTGTATGCACTATGCATGGTGCTGCCATTAAGCGTGCCAGACACACACACACACACACACACACACACACACACACACACTCACTCACTCACTCACTCACTCACTCACTCACTCACTCACTGTCTGTCTCTCTCCCTCTGTTGTAATAGCTAGGGCAGTAAATGGTCCTACATGACAAGTTTCTCTGATGAATTTGTACTCATTATAATAACACTGTAAGGGAGGGCAGGCAGGCAGCTGCCTTTACAGCCAAAATTAATGTTACTCTGTAGTTGAGTGGCAGAGTATGTGACTGCAGGGCTTCTTGCAAACCTATTCCCCCCAAAGCAGGGCTCCTGGAATTCTGTGGACACAGGTAGCCCTAGAATTTACATTATGCTGCAGAAGTTATGTACTGCCGCAAAATTATTTTGATTTTACTTTAAAACCTATTTCTTCACAGTACATGTTTCTTCTCCCCCAACCCAACACTTTGTGCTGAAGTCCTTCCTCCATGCTTGGTATCTGTCGTTGGTGACACGATATCTCAGGCAGTGACTGAACTGCATTCTGCCACAGAAGTGGCCAGTGAGTTCATGTTGCAGCAGCAAGCAAACACTGTCGTCGGAGCCCTGCCTGCAGACACTTGGAAGGAAGGGCCATAGAGAACTGCGCCCTGAATGGGTGCAGAGTGCCTCACTTCTGTGATGTGCTGGCCCTACAGAGTGATGCCCCTGTCGCTGTTGCATCAGTGGACTAGCCCAAGCTTTAGAGGTTCCCCTCCCTAGTTTGCTGTAGATATTCAGCCTGTCAAACAGTATGTTTACACTATTAAATCTGCTTGCCTGGTTACCTTCAGTTTTGGGGGAAGTGGTCACAGCATCACCTGGTAGCATAAAAGAATGAAAGTGTCTGTATAAGAGAATGAGTAAGTAATTTGAAACTGAGACTTCTGGGTAGACAATAATTGATGTATATTATTTATGAAGAAGTTTTTTCGCTTATTTACCCAGGATAGTTGAATAGAAACTTAACATCTCCATTATAGCATGTTGGGGAGAGGTACTGCTTCTGTCCACTTTAGAGTGGTGGCGAATGATGCATGGGAGGGGGAGGTTGAGTGACTTGGCCACTGATTTATTTATTTATTTATTTTTTGACCATTTTTCCAAAATGGGAAAGTCTGTTTTTCAGAATCTTAAAACCACCCCATTCTGTTGAGGGCAAATCAGCATGTTTTGCTCTACTAATGTGTTTCAGAATAGGAGGTTTACACACGTTTGGTGCCAAGTGTGGTTGTAAATGTGGAGCAAACATTTTTTAATACTAAAAATTGATTGTAAGTGGTGTTTAAAAATGGCAAATTCCATGTTTAATCTTGGTGTTTGTTTTTGTAGAAGGGTAACCCTAGCTCGGTCACAGAGCGAGCCACTGAGCTGTGGTAGGATTTGCAACTAGATCACCTGGGTCACTCACAGTTCTGCACGCTAACCAGACAGTGTCCCTGCATACTCTCCCCCAAGTTCAGTAGAGGATCGCCAGATTGGTAGATCAAGCACTTGGTCATTTGGTCTACCAAGTCAGAGAGGTTAAAGGCCAAGTCTTAGGCTACACATGACTGTAGGGAAACAAATAATGAGGCCATACAAGTACAAGGGGGCACAGCCTGCACACTTGCTTCAGTGCACTGTGGAGCAGAATATTCTGTCGGTCAGGGATTACACAGTGGCACCATTAATCACTGATATGCATTCAGGATAGAAAACGTGCTGGGGAGCTCAGTGAGGGAGGAGGCAAGCTGGAACAATAGGGCCAGTTTATTTACAAGAACCATGTGAGACTGTAAAGGCTTTTAGGAGACATTATTATTATTTATTTATTTATTTTTTTATGTGATAGATTTATTTACCCATGATGGTTCAGATGAGATGCAGCATTTCTTTCTTAGGGGGTGGGGAGTCAGGGGTGTTCAAATCAAAACTTTTAGAACTTGCCCAGCCATGACTGTCGCCGAACGTTCACGTGCCCCTGTTCATTACAATGAAATTAGCTCTCTCTTTGTACTTGTCCTTCAAGGAAATTTACTTGTCCTGTACAGGGGGCAATAGGATTTGCACACCCCCAACTTTAGATTCAGTAGGAGACCAAAGGGGGGGGGAGGGACTTGCTGAAGGTTACACTGATTGATGGTCGAGCAGAGTACTCCAGTTCACGCAGTAGTGAAAAGGGTAAGAAACTTGAGTTGGGGTAGGGGATGTGGCATGTTTGAGGTTGAAGACTGTGCTCCAGAGTGGTGGATACAGTGAACAGAGGAGAACTCCTTAGTAGTGTGGTATCGGCACATTGTGCTGCCTCTTGGAAGATGGGACTTTGCATTTGAACTCCAGAATGCCATGCTGGGGGTGGGGGGAGAAGAGGTGAGCGTGTCACAGAGTTGGGGCACTTTATTCCCAGGGCAAAAAGGATGTGAGACATCTGCTGTTTGTACACCCCTTGGCAGCTTCTCACTCTCCCTCTAGGCCTGGAGGAGAAGGAAGGGCGCTGCTGTGGTGATTGCATTTTGAAAGCAAGAAGTTCTTCAAACGGTGGTTGAAATTACACTCTTTAGTGCTTTAGGAGTCGACTTTAGGGGGCCTGCAGTTGGACCTCCATATGAACTTTTTGGGGCAATTTTCGAAAGCTCCCACATTTTCATTTAGAGGGGACCAGCGTCAAAACAGTTGGAGGGTTTGATCCATTAACAAGGGGCAGAGGTGCATATTTAGTCTTTGGAAGGCAGGCTGATGTAAGGGTTAATTTTTTTTCTTTATCAGGGTTTTCTTTTTTTAAAACTCAGCCTTATCAGTGAGATAAAGATAATGTAGGTACAGCTGAACATTTACTCCAGGCAAATTTTGTTTACATAGTGGCAGTGAAGTGAGAAATATCCATGAGTCCAGTTATTTCGTTTTCTGCATTATATCTCCAGAGTTCATAGTGTGCCTTGATCTGAGAACCACCAATATTTTTTTTTTTTTTACAAAACAGTGGAACCAGTAGATTGTCAACTGTCTACAAACTGAACAGTAACAAGTCACAGATAAAGACAAACTTTAGCTCCTTAATTCAAAATAAACTTTTTTTGTAGTTTTGTGTTTTTTCTTGGGACCTCGGGTTTGGCAGAGGCAATAACTGGTGTCTGAAGTTAACGCAGCAGGCTGTGGAAGGCATAGGATGTGTCAATTGGGCCCTCCATTAGTATTTATTGTATTATGTTGTGTTATGCTTGTGGGTGTCAGTTTGTGGCTACTTGCGCTGGAGCCTCATGGGATGGTTCTCTCACATTGGCCCCTCACATATCCACTCCCTCTTGTTGTTTAAGTTAAGGCTCCCCTGCGATACTGCTTTCCTGTCCCCTTTGGCCAAGGTCTAGCCACTAGAGCACCCACCTCTGCCATGCTTCCACATGTTTCTTTTAAGAAAGTGCAAGGGTAGCTGTTCTTTTTATCCTGTTGAACTCTTCTACTTTCTTGACCCATGTTTCGACAGATGGTGTTGTGGCTGTCTCTCACAGAAGCGTCACTCCATAGTCACCATGAGGGCTAGCAACAGCATCTGTCATGTCCTGTTACCCACCCCAGGTGCTGTCTCCCCATTTGAAGTGTTTTGTTATAGTTTGGAAAAATCTTATTAGGGATTTCAGTCAGAACTCTGTCAAGTCCAGTGATGCCATGGTCCTCCAACCCTGCTTCCAACATCAACCCCACTCTTCATCTGAGATAGTTGTATTTGTGTCTCCTTCCAAGTGTGTCTTAATTTGGCAGACTCTGGGTGTAGGGCCCTCCAAGGTCACCTATATGGTTGGTTTAGATATAGTCCCTCACTGTCTGACAGCATAGCTGCCTGGTACAATCTTCTAGGTGTGTATGATCTTGTGCAATCGTTGCTAGGAAGTTCCTAGGGTGCTGTGGTGCCGGACTTGTAAGAAGTGGAAAAAGTCTTGTCTAGGTAGACCATACCTTCATATAATACAATGACCCTACAGGGTTTTAAATAGCTGGTATAGCATAGCAAAACACTACGCAAAGGTGGGGGGTAGTGCTACCAATATTCCAAAAATGCGTAGCAGTAGACTGCTGACCATTTGTTTCCCCCAGTGAGTATATAGTACAGTAAACAAAATTTAATAAAATGATATACATTTTAAAATTTTGCTAACCATTCTGTGCCAAGTGCTATGCATTTTACAGCTGATTAGCACTTTCACGCGTCAAACTGCTAATCAATTTTTTCAGCTTATTTAATACCCCGCCATACCCACATGCATTTGAGTTTCTTGTGTTCCTTTGTGGAAAGGCGGGTCTCTTGGAGAAAGGCAGTCATTGTTCATTGCTGCTTGAGCTGTTGTAGGACCCTAGCTTGTTTGATAGTACTGTACTGTTGAGGCCTTTTACGTTGTAAGTATGGATTTTGCACTCTGCCATTGTCTTATATTGAAGGGATCACTTCCCCCCTCTCCTCCCCATAGATTTAGCAGCTGTGAAGAAGGAAATCAAAAGTGAAACGGTGAATGTGAAACATAAATCTTAACCATCACTTTAAACCTGTCAGTCTCCTGTGATACCAGGACTTCCAATAGGTATCTCTCCCAGCTGTTCTGTTGCAGCTACGGCTGTAGGATGGTGCTTGCAGGTTCTCGAGCGTGGTTCAGAATGTGCACCAAGTGAGCCACCTTCTTACCTTAAAAGTGGTTCTCCTAGTTCCCTCTCCCTTTGTATGAGTTGTTGACAGTTCCAACGTTTGTTCCCCCACCCATGCTGCTAGTTTGCATGGGATGTAGTTGTCAGGTCAGGGTACTCTTACCCCCACCACCTGTCAAATTGTGCCAGTATGCATCTTTAATGGGCTGGGTTATCTTCCCCAAACAAGGTGTGTGAACCACCCAGCTGGTGGACACTACATTCCATGTTGAATGCCAAGATGAGACCACTATCTGTTGAGGACATCAGGTTAACCCCACCCCTTCCCTGAAACAGGGTGAGCCCATGGCCAAATTAGTTTAGGGTGAAGTGGGAGCAGAGCCAGCCCATTTGTCCTTGGTGCCAGGCTTTACCTGTGACCATATTTATCAAACGTTTCAACGAAGCCTGTGACATCTGTGCACCAGTGAAAAAGATGAAGGTCAAAGGACAGACCAACCCCTGGGTTACTACTTACCTTTTAACTCTGCTCAAGCACAGAGACCACCTCTGGCATTGTGCTCGTGCAACTCCGACGCAAGTAAACATACAATTATACAAAGCGGCCAGAAATGATTGCACTCGAAAAATACGGAATGCTAAACGCAGCTATTACAAAGAGGCTCTGACCAACTCTTGGGGCAAGGGAAACAAATTCTGGAACAACATGAAAGAACTCACAGGCAAGGATCCTAAAGCACCAGCCACTATGCTCAACCTTCATGGCACTCCTACACTCGACCTAGGTACCATCACCAACACTTTTAATAATGCATTTACAAACCTGGACAGTGTCCTTCCACCAGATTTTTTCGACGACCTCCCCTCCAGCTCCTCCCAAGTTACCCCCCAACTAGAACGTACAACCACAAAGTTTTTTTTTTTTTTTTTAAGGAGGTCCCACCACAAGTAGCTAGAAAATACATTCAAAAGGCCATCGTCAAACAAGGGTACAGTGGTGACTCCCTTGACCTGAAACTGCTGGCACAAGTCCTCGATGAAGTCTTAGAACCACTTACAAAGATCTTCAATCTCTCGCTTAGATTGGGCCATTTCCCCTCTCTCTGGAAGAAAGCCACTGTCACACCGGTTCACAAAAGCGGAGATAGGATGCTGCACACCAATTACAGACCTATCTCACTCCTTCCCCCACTATCTAAAGCGCTGGAGGGAATAGTGTCGGACCAACTAGTTGAATTCCTGGATAAGTACAATGTACAGTGCCCAGAGCAGCATGGCTTCAGAAAAGGGCACAGCACCACCACTGCACTACTGGAATTTACAACCTTCATCCATGCCACGGTTGACAAAGGGAATTGTGGAGGGCAGTATTTATAGACCTTACCAAGGCATTACACAGTTAACCACCCCTACTGCTCAAGCAGCTGTCCTCCATTGGGATCTCCAGCGATGCCCTTCCATGGTTCACCAGCTACCTTGATAATCGGATCCAATGTGTGGGGATTGCAGGGATCTCTTCGGATGAGAAACTGGTCCGCTCTGGAGTCCCCAAGGGGTCTATTCTGGGCCCTCTATTCTTCTCCCTCTTCATCAACAATCTCCCCAGTGCCTGCCACCAAAAAATATGACTATACGCAGATGATGCAGTCCTGTTTTCCAGCCACCATGACATTACAGTCCTTGAATCCCAGCTGCAGCTCGACTTCAAGCGCATCGAAGACTGGTTCAATTCCCAAAAACTTGTCCTGAACCACAGCAAGACTAAGGCCATGTCCTTCTGTAACCGACGGAGCAGGCACAACTCTCTGTCCCTCACCATCAAGAACCATGCTGTGAACCCACTTGAACATGTCAAGGAGTTCAAGTACCTTGGTATTACCCTGGATAGTACCCTCTCCTACACTCGGCATATTGACACTGTTGCCAAGACTGCCAATATACGGATTGGACTACTACACAAACACAAGCACTGTATGCCTGTGGATGCCCTTAAACTAGCCATCTACAGCTCTGTCACCGCTATCATTGACTACGGCCTTGCCATCTATGGCTCTGCCTCAACAAGTGCCCTCTGCAGGGTCTCAGTTTCTCTCAACAAAGCCTGTAGACTATTAATGGGTGCGGCCCGACAAACTCACACCTGTGACCTCTATGCACAGGCCAGCTGGCTACCGCTACGCAGCAGAATACAATACCAGACCTGCTTACTTACCAAAAAGATTCTCCTCGGTCTCATGCCACCTGGTGTTAGCTTACTCCTTACTACCTACAGTGGCACTCAACAAACACGTGGTGCCCAATCTCTAACCTTTCAGGTTCCCAGATGTCGTACCTCCATGGGTCAGCGGTCCTTTATCTATAGAGCCGCTCAATGGTTCAATTCCCTCAATAAAGAAGCACTTTCCTCTACTACACTTGGACCGTTCAAAAGGAATCTCAAACTTTACCTCACCTCTACCACTCGATGTGACTGCTTCTCTGAACAGAGATCTCTCTAAACACCTCCCAGCTCACTCATGTCTCACAACCCGCCCTTTCCCAGTCTCATTCCCTCTGGCACCAGGCCTTCGTTGTGACTCCTTTCCTGCTTCACATCTCCACTGGTACAAGACATTTTCCACCACCATCGGACAGTGGCCCATTAGCCTGCCAACTTCATCTCCCGGTCGCATGCCTTCAATACTAACTGCCTATGGTGCCCTCTCTCTCTTATTGTTACCAGCCAGCTGCCTACTCAAGCTGCTCGTTATATGAATATTATCTCAAAGTATGTTATAACTGAGTATCTTTATTTTTTCTTTTAGTTGTTTTGGTTGTTTATTGTGCATTCTTTTACTACCTTTGTATGTTGACCCTCATCCTTTGACGTGGAACCTTTGTAAACGAGCAGTTTCTGCTCAAAGGTATTTGTAATCCAAGAATTTAATAAATAAAAAAAAATATATTTATGGTGTGGCATCAAGCAGGTCTTACCTCACGGAGGGGCCATAGAGTAGGCTCTGCAGCCACTTGTCTTCCCCTTGATCCTGGCCTGAGCTGTGGGAGGAAGGAACCCACACATCCCCATCCAGTTCCACCCCTCTGCCCCACCCCTGTATTACTTATTGAGCTGTGCTCCCCACCTTTTGGGGGGGGGTCATATTGGATTTTTTTTTTTTTTACACCACGAGAGACGCACTAAGCTGAAAGCTTGTTTACAGGTGCAACCTGGGAGCACAAGGAAGTTAAGTGACTCACTCAGGGTCACACAATATGCAAGTGGGGGCTATCTGATTTAAACCCAGGTCTCCAGGTTTGCAGCTCAGAGCCTTAAACCACTGCGCTATACTGCCTCTTATTTAGTAGCTGGAAGTGTATTATGCTAAGGTGCTGCTGAAGGGTGAGGGCACTAACCAATGATGCTCTTCCCCGTCCCCATTTCATACATTTTGTGTGGGCATTTAGCCCCTTACCTGTGCCACACCTCACAGGACTCATTAAGGCAGCTTCCAAGCAACAAGCTCTAAATTTGCATAATGCCCTACTATAAGGTGGGAGAGAAAAAGAAAAACAAAGTGCCCACAGGAATTGAGGTGGGGTTGGAGCAGAGCTGGATGGAGCTGCAGCAGGCAACTCTCCTCTCTGGGGTGGTGAACAGCATCCCTCAGCTAATAGCTGACCCCTGGTGGCGGCCAGGGGGCATCGCAGGCTGTGAGGGTACCAGGCATTAGGCCAATGGGGTGGGCGGAAGGGGGTTGGTACCGGGGCTGTAAGGCGCATGTGTCCTTCTCCTGGGGCCCTCGGGAGAAAATGGAGGAAAAATCACAGGCGGCAGGATGACGATCGACTCCTGCAGGTGCCGGTCCCGGGCTGGGCAAAAGATAAGCCCTGGTAATTCTGGGCGATGGGGCTGGGGGAGCTGATCAGATGGGGGTGTCGGTGGGGGGGAAAGAAAGAAATAATATAAAAACAATTAACGTACAGTACTACCTATTATATTAAACTAACTTGTATACTAAGTTACGCAACTATCTGTATCCATTCTGACTTAGTCTATCTTGTAATAAAACTGTCAGTGATTCATTATACTTTATAACAGTCCAAGTACAACAAAGGGTGACCAGATACTACGAAATATCTCTAACTTATCTTGCAAGAGATAATGAATCCTTTCATTATTGAGAGTAAATTCCATTGGTTATGCCATTCTTGTATCGATGGTACGGAGGGATCCCTCCACTATCTAAAAAGGAGCCGCTTCACACTAATAGAAGCATGGCATAACCATATCTTTTTTGAAACCTGTCTAGGTCCTGGCATTCAGACAAAATCCCTAAAATAAATATTATGGAAGAAGGGGGATATCAAATTCTATTACTGAACTACATATTTCAAGCACTGCTGACCATAAATTTTTAATTTTGGTGCAATCCCAAAGCATATGTGTCAGATCGGCCTCTTTGCTATTGCATTTCCAACAGTCAGCATTACTGAGTGACCCCATTGCAAAGAGTCTCTTGGGGCTGAAGTAATATTGGTGTAACATTTAAAATTGAATAAGCCTACCTTATAGTTCCTTGAGGCCCTTATTCGCCATCTTCCAAGTGGATTCCCTTTTTAGGCATGGTTAAGTGACAGTGAAAGCTTCTCTTCCCAGGAAGATTGTCTTATTTGTCAAACAAGGATACCAAATGTCATTAGTAAGTATTTTACAGGTATATGTAAAACTAGCTCCTTTTTCTCAAAGACTCAAGTTTGATTAATTGCTCCCACTCCTCACTTTTGGGTAGAGAGTAATCTTCCTTAAGGAAGTTAGTTTTTAGCAATTCCCTTAATCTTGAATACTAATGAAAATGATGTTTTGGGAGGTCATACTTCTCTCGAAGTTCTTGAAACGATGGTAGAGTCATAGAGTCCTGTTAACACAGATGAGTTTGGTTATTAATGTCAGCCTCAGACCAGGTCCCATTTGTCATGACCTCATTCCCCTTTGTGATAAATGTTATTCCAGACAGGCATGAAAGGGAGAACTTGTCTCCTTTTTTGATAATATTATTAACCCTTTTCAGTGTTAATACAGACCCCTTTAAACGTGTTTTTTTTTTTTTTTTTTTTTTTTAAGTTTGAGTTGGTATTGGAATAAACATAAAATCTGAGAGACAATGTGGCTTAAGGAGCTCCCATTCTATACCCAACCATAATGGTTGTTTTTGAAAATCATGAGGGGTTGCTACAGTATGATTTAATGATTGCTTAAAAATAAACGCCAGCTGACATTTTTCCCACCAGGGAAGAGCAAATCCTCCTTGGTCCTTTGGGCATCTTAGTTTTGCAACCCCCAGCCTCGGTGGTCTAGTGCCACATAAAAATGTTTTGGATAGTCTCTCTCAATATTTAAAAAGATTTGGTGGAAGCACCATGGGTAGATTCTGAAACAAATAAAAATATTTTGGGTGCCACAGTCATTTTGATGGCATTAAATTTGCCCCAAAGAGAGAGATCGAGTTTCCCCCATCTGACCAAGTCAAGTTCAGTATCCAAAAGCAAAGGATTATAATTAAGATCAAGAATTTTCCCTGTGTCCATCGAAATTTATAGGCCCAGATAAGTAATCACCAGTTTAAACCATTTCCACTTCAGTTTACTCGCTAATCCTTCTAAAGTGGACTTAGATAAATTATTATGAAGTACTTGTGATTTTTCCCAATTAACACCAGATACATTCTGAAAATCCTCTAGCTCTGTCTGAAAAACAGAGCAAGATTGTAACGTCGAACTGAGGGCAAGCAGTAAATCGTCTGCAAAAGCAAAAGGTTTTGTGCTCCACTTTACTCACGTTTATTCCTTTAATAGCTGGGTGGTTGTCAGTCATCCTAGTTAGATGTTCAAAAGCCAGAATGAATAAATAGGGGGCAAGTGGACACCCTTGTCATGTACCACAAGCCAGTTTAATTTCAGAAGGTACACCACCATTTGTTATAACTCTGGTAGTGTGATTGTCCTAGAGCATGGCCACCCATGAGATAAATTATCAAACCCAAATTTGGACAGGTTCCTGAGCATGAATTGCCAATTAATCGAATCAAATGCCTTGAGAATATCCAAGGATAATGCTACAAAAGGCCCAGTGGATTTATTACTCCACCATAATAGGTTAAGAAGCCTGCAAATGCAGTCCACCCCTGACCTATTTGGCACAAATCCGACCTGCTCCAGGCCCACAAGATTAGTAATAACCCCTTGTACCTTTTTAGTGAATATTTTTGTAAGAATTTTGTAGTCCGTATTCATTAGAGAAATGGGCCTATAATTAGCACAGTCCATGTTATCCTTGTCTTTCTTGTGAATCGATGTCAAAAAGTCCCGATTCATAATGGGGGTAGAGTCTCCATGCAGCCATCAGAGTGCTATGTAGGCGAGGCGCTATCATGTTAGAAAGTTTAATTTAAAATTCCCCTGGGAATCCGTCAGGACCAGGAGTTTTCCCTGTAGGTAATTCCTTGATTGACTGTTGTACCTCCCTGAAAGATATTCCTTTTTCAAGGATTTCTTTATTATGTGGGGATAAGACAGGGAGTTTAATATTTTTAAAGAAACTGTCTGAAACATTGGATTCTGTTGCCTCCTGCCCAGCATAAATGCGGCTGTAGAATTTTTTAAACTCACTTATATCCTTTTTATTTGTGTCTTCCCGTTAGTGTCCCCAATACCTAGTATAATACTTTGTTGCTGAATTTTCCTCAACCGCATGCCAGCAGTTTCCCGGCTTTTTCCCCTGCTTCCCAGTAACTTTGTCTGGTCCTAAAAAGCACATACTCTGCTTTTTGGGAAAGAATAGTATTGATGCACTAAATTACTGTCCTTAAGGGTAGTAACAGACTGCGCTTTGGTGTTCTGGAAGATTTAGAAAGCTTTTCAAGGGATCCAAGTTCATGTTCTTTCTAAGAACCTTTTCTCTCTCTCTCCCTTTTAGATGAATAACTGATATTCTAGGATTGTGGATATGTTGTTCATCTACAATTCTTGGCAGAGTCCCTTTAAATTGGCCAGAAAGTCTTCAAGCTGGCTCCTCCCACCCACCCGGGTGGTATGACCCTTGGCTCCACCCCATGACGCCAGATCTTCCTTTCTGCTGGATGAGTCAGGTTGCCTCCTTCGTGCTCTCGCATTTTGTAGGCCCTGGCTTCAAAACTTTCGGTTATTCTGAAAAATCGCCTTGTTCACCTTAGCGATAATGATTGCTTTTTCTCGATCATGGAAGACAAGTCTTCCCCTGGATTTTGCCGGTGCTCGTGCGGCCAGAAGATGTCACACACTGACTCTTATACCATGTGCGTTTACTATAGCACAACCATGTACTACCTCAACAAACAGGGCGGCACGCATTCCCGTCCGCTATGCAGGGAAGCGCTCCGCATCTGGACACTCGTGAGCCGTCTGGAGGCAGATCTGCTAGCCATCCACATGGCAGGAGCCTCAAACCAACTGGCGGATGCTATCAGCCGCATAGGCGAGACATCCCATGAATAATCTCTCCATCCAGAGGTAGCTTACAGTCTGTTCTCCCACTGGGGCAAACTATTGGTGGATCTGTTTGCCTCCTGGGAAAACACCAAGCTGAGGCTGTTTCATGCCCGCCCCACTCAGCAGGGCTCGCTGCCTGGGGATGCCTTCTCGAGGCCGTGGACCCCAGGCCTGTTCCACGCCTTCCCTCCATTTCCCTTGATCCACAGGGTGCTCCTCAAGGTGAGGAGGGACAAGGCGCAGATGATTCTGGTAGCCCCAGACTGGCCATGCCAGTTCTGGTACCCAGATCTCCTCAGCCTCAGCAAAAGGCCCCCGGAGTGGCTTCCAGCACACCTGGACCTGCTCTCACTGAGTCACGGAAGATATTCCATCCGGACCTTCAATCCCTGCACCTGACAGCCTGGTACCTGAGTGGCTCGAGTGCCAGGCTTTGGGTCACTCCGAGGATGTCTACACCGTGGTGGAGGCATCCAGACGGAATCGACCAGGAAGTGTTATGTCTTCAAATGGAAAAGGTTTTCCATTTGGTGTCAGGGTAAGGGTCTGGACCCCTTATCCTGTTCTGTGGCTAACATTCTCTACTACCGTTGGTCTCTGTCCAAAGGGGGTCTGCGGTCATCGACCCTCAGGCTGCCCCTGGCAGCCATTTCTGCTTACTGGGCACGGGCCCATTGGCGCAGGAGACAGTGGTCAGGCATATTTTCAAAGGTCTGGATCACATATCTTTTCCGGTGCATGAACCTTCACCTCCATGGGATCTACTGCTAGTACCGGCAAAGCTCATGGGCAACCCATTCGAACCAATGCCATGTCACACATGTCGTGGAAGACGGCCTTCCTGGTGGCTGTCACGTCAGCCAGAAGGACAGGGGAGCTCCAGGCGCTTTCAGTGGACTCCCCTTATCTGGTTTTCCACAGGGACAAAGTTATCCTTCACCCACCTGCAATTCCTTCTGAAGGTGGTGTCAGAGTTTCACCTTAACCAGGTGTTGACTCTGCTGGTATACTATCCCAGTTACACCTTGGATGCTGAGTACAGACTCCATACTTTGGACCTGAGACGTGCTCTCTCCTGTTATAAGGAGAGGACCGTGGAAATTCGTGGAGAGGTTTGCCAGCTGTTTGTCACCTACGCTGAAGCCGCTTCTGGCAGACCTGCAGCCAAATGGACCATTGCAAGATGGATTCCTTCATGCATAGGTCTGTGCTATGAGTTAGCGGGCAAGGGCCTAGCCTCCCAGAGGATAAGAGCTCATTTACCCGCCATGCTGCCATTGGTGGCTGCTTCCAGGGACATCCCTATCCAGGAAATCTGCCGGCTGCTACCTGGAAGTCAGCAAACACCTTCATTACCCACTACCACGCCGACCTTGAGTCACGCCAGGATGCCTCGTTTTGGGATCTCAGTTCTCCAATCTCTGTTCCCTAAGTAGGGCTGTGCGCCTTGCCTCCCTTCTCCCAGAGAACTGCTAGGAGTCTGCAAGAAGTGTGGATGAACAACATATCCACGATCCTAGAAGAACAAGTTACTCACTTTGCACAGTTCTAGGAATGGTATGCTGTTAATCCACACGACCCACCTGACCTCCTTCTGGCTGCAGACGACACAACCTGTCTTCCAGTGGGCTAAGATCTGGCATCGTGGGCTGGAGCCGAGGTATATACTCCCGGTGGGTGGGAGGGAGGAGCCAGCTTGAAGACTTCCGCAAGATTTAAAGTGGAAGGGCAGTACAGTGCAGTGCAGTGGTTTAAGGCTCTGATCTGCAAATCTGGTGACATCCAGCAGACCAGGCCTGGGTTTGAATCCCACAGCTTCCACTTGCATACTGTGTGACCCTGAGCAAGTCACTTAACTTCCCTGTGCTCCCAGGTCGCACCTGTTTATTTAAAAAAAAAAAAAAAGGGGGGACATGCCAAGAAGTGTGGATGAACAACATATACAACCCCTAGAACTACTGTTACAGGTGAGTAACCTGTTCTTGTTCCTGTAAATTGGAATCTGCAAACTAGAATGTGCAGTTTGGTTCTATAGGAGCCTATAGCTCATACTATCCTGGACAATTACTAGCTGTTACAAAATAAACTGATAACTGTAATGATATGAATTAAGTAAATAGCGACCAAAAGACGTCTAATAGGTTAGTAGCAGTAGGATGTTTTAAGAGCCCAGGGTACCCATTGAATTAATCGGAGCCGACCCATTATAGTCATTGCACGTTCAAAGAGTGAAAGGAATGCTCCTGCCAGGCATGACCACATTGAAAACAAATTACCAGTTTATTTTCATTACATATCATGATATGTCCATCATTGCATTCTGCAATCTTTGTAGATGCAGTCATATATTTTAAGCACAGCACCGTTAGGCAACATGACGAGCACAGCATCCCAGAGGGGTTGTTATGGGGGGAGCTCAGACCCATGCAGTTCTTTAACAAATGAAACATTCATCGCATGCAGTAGAAGTCTTAAACCTATAAAGCAGCTAATGGCTCCTCTGCACTAGAACACCATAGTATACTGTAGCACACAACTCTGCTATTAATTAAACAATAGACGGCTCTTTATTATGAATATGTTAAATTCATATCTGAAATGCAGACCCAGCTAGTTAATATATCTGGAGTTAGCCTCAGTGAGGTAGAAGGGAGTTGACAGATCATCATTTTTAGTCTGCTGATTTCTTCACCACAGGGGGCCTCTTCAGCCATCTCACCTGCACAAACTTTGAAAAAAAAAAACAGTCCTGACCCAGCTTATTTCATCGTTTGTGCTAAACAGGAAGTGAAGAGTGCATACCATGTGGAGAGGATTGCACTCCCACTGGAAGCTGTGTAGGCATGCGATCAGCTCCAGTAAAAAAAATGTTCCTTTTGAAGAAGCAGTTCCCAGTGGTCTCAAAACAGCTACGGACTTCATCCATGTAGCGTTATCACATCTTCTTTGTTCCGGCTCCAGTGTTTCTCGACAGGAGCTTGAATACGTGCAGTCTCTGCTCCTACCATATTTCTTGGGATTGGGAACAAGGGTGGCAGGTCTAGGAATATTAGAGAGATGGTGGATCGATTGAGATTTTTTGTGGATCCCAGGTAAGCTAGAGGGGGAATCTCGAATGCTGGCAACGGAGGCATATGTATGTGGAGTTGTGGGCCGCAGATTGGAGGGCTCTTGTGAACTATGGGGAAGCCTCTCAGAGTTCTGTGCATAGGGCTTCCCAGAGGAGAGTTCAGCGCGAGGGTCTTTTTAAACATGAGCAAAGTTGTTAAGCCTGTGCGCTGGTTTTGAATCTGGGTTTCCGTTGACAGCAGCAGTTTTTTCCCCAAAAACCTGAGTTTCAATAATTTTTAATAAACTTCTAAGCTTCATTTACAGTATCACATTTAGTAAAGCTGCACCCTTTTTGTTGAATGATCTATGTAGCAGGATATTTGAAATAGTAATTAACCCCATACCTCTGTAACTTATGTTTGGCCTCCCAGAACGGCTTTCTCTTATTTACATCTGCAGGCGAAAAGTATTGAAAAATGGAAATGTGTTTCTCCTTCCAGTCGAATTTGTTTTCCTCCTTGCCAAGAATAAAATTTATTCTTTCACTGTAATACAAAGTAGATACGCTGTTATGGGTTTTGGATTCCCATTTTTGTGCTTGGGTCCAAGCGATCTATGTGCCCTTTCCGTTTCCAAGGACCAGGGCCACTGATGTTCAGGTATCTCTGGAATAAAAGTCTGTTTTATATAAAAAAAAAAAAAAAAAAGTCATGTTCGGTTCCTCTGGTACCCCCAATATTGTAATATTATTCCGACGACCTCTGTTCTCAAAGTCGTCAATATTGCTAGTAAAAAGGAGATTTGTGTGCATTGTTTTTGAGTGAGCTGTTCAAGAAAGCTTACTGATTTATTTATTTATTTGCTTTTGGTAACCGAGTGGGTGCACTAGACATAGGGATGCCTATTTTCAGGCACGACCCGGGAGTATACAAATTGAAAATACATGAGCAGTACAATGTGACACAGCACAAGGGAGAGGTAGACAATAAGATAATCAGCGATACAAATGGTATTGACAAGTAGATTGTTTTACAGCGTTCAACAAATATAGCCAGTGCAGCTAGAAAAGTAAAACTAAACAAAACATGTATAAAATAGGTCTATGTTAGAACTATCAGGAGGGTCCAGACCAACAGTAAGTGCCATCATATGACGCAGGGTTATGAGAGAGGAAAAATGGAGTGGGAGACAGGGAGAAAGGGGGGTAAGAGGGAACAAGGCAAGTGTAGGAGAGAGCAGGGTAGAAGGTGGAAAGGAGTGTAGTGGGCTATGGTAGCTGGAAGCATGTACAGGAGTTTGGTGAGTTCCTTATTTTGCTGTCATTGTTATCTAGCCTGGCAGAGAGCTCTTCCATATTTCTAGACAGGGCTGAGGTGCAAACTTTGATGCCCCTTGTATCTATTTGTAGTCCTGCCAGCAATTCCTTTAACTCAACCACATCATCTTTACTGGCAGCAGTGCTCTGCTGTTCCACTAGTGAGCTGTGCTTCATTTGTTGCTGTTTTTTGGGCTCTGGTATCTTGGTAGTGGCCGCCCGCATCCCGGCTGAGGCTTAAAACAAAAAGTCAGTTGTAACGTGTTACTAGTGCGTCAAAGTATTGTAGTTTTGATACCAAAATAAAACCTGTATTTAATTTTAATAGTCATTTGTTCTGAGCCATGTTAATGCCAAAACTGACATAGAAATCACTTAAAATAAGCTGTCGCTAATGTTTAACCTGGCATTCATCTCTAGTGATAGCTCGCACTCCACAAATAACGATCTGAGGATCAAAAAAAAATAAGGCTTACATACTGAATGCCAGGATTTCACAGGAAAAGGCAGGGTCACAAAGTTGACCGCTAGAGAATGCTTCATCTTCTTTACGGCAATCGGGATCGGCTCGCCAGCTAAATACAGTCTCGTATTGCACTGCTGAACACCCACTCGAACTAGAAGGACCCTGTACTACTCAGGGGTGGAGGGACGTGGGTCTTAATGGCGGCCGCGCACTGAGCGAGGCAGGCCGGGAACTAGCACCGCGAGCACGCACTCAGGACCGTAGTGCACAGATATGGAGGACAGCAGCGCATTTTGCAGGTTCTAGCAAGACTGTGCGTGTGAGCGGGGTTTTAAATGTCATTTAGTGGGCTTGACCCACCAGATGCGGGTCACTGAGGGGGGTATGGGTTCTGGGTATTTTTACTAGTTACAGTGCCTTCAGAAAGTATTCACCCCCCTTGGATTTTGTCACATTTCGTTGTGTTACTACCAGAATTTGTAATGCATTGAAATGATTTTTCCCCCTTGATTCACACAGCATACTCAACAATTTAAAGGGGCAAAAATATTTATATTGTGTAACAAACATTTATGAAACATTAAAAACTGAAATATCTTGTTTACTTAAGTATTCATCCACCTGAGTCAATACTTTGTAGAAGCGCCTTTGGCAGCAATTACAGCTTTGAGTCTTCTTGGGTATGTCGATCAACTTTGCACATCTGGATTTGGGGATTTTCGCCCATTCTTCCTTGCAGATTTGCTCAAGCTCTGTCAAGTTGGATGGGGAGCGTTGGTGAACCGCAATCTAAGTCTTTCCACAGATTCTCAATGGGATTCAAGTCTGGGCTTTGGCTGGGCCACTCAAGGACATTCACCTTCTTGTTCTGAAGCCACTCCAGTGTTGCTTTGGCTGTATGCTTGGGGTCGTTGTCCTGTTGGAACGTAAATCTTCGCCACAGTCCAAGGTCTATTGCAGACTGATGCAGGTTCTCCTCAAGGATGTGCCTGTATTTGGCTCCATTCATTGTTCCCTCTATCCTGACAAGTGCCCCAGTCCCTGCCGCTGAAAAGCATCCCCATAACATGATGCTGCCACCACCATGCTTCATGGTAGGGATGGTGTTACATGGGTGATGAGCTGTGTTCGGTTTCTGCCAGGCATAGCGCTTTGCATTCAGGCCAAAGAGTTCAATTTTCGTTTCATCAGACCAGAGAATCTTTTGCCACATGGTCTCAGAGTCTGCCATGTGCCTTCTTGCAAACTCCAGGCATGCTATTATGTGGCCTTTTTCTCAGGAGTGGCTTCCGTCTAGCCACTCTCCCATAGAGGCTACATCTGTGAAGTGCTGCAGAGATTGTTGTCCTCTGGAGAGGTTCTCCCATCTCAGCCATGGAACTCTGTAGTTCTGTCAGGGTGGTCATTGGGTTCTTGGTCACTTCCCTGACCAAGATCCTTCTTGCCCGGTTGCTCAGTTTGGGAGGACGGCCTGCTCTAGGAAGAGTCTGGGTGGTTCTGTAATCTTTCCATTTCCTAATGATGGACTTGCCTGTGCTCCTGGGAACTTTCAACACCCTAGCAATGTTTTTATACCCCTCCCCAGATTAGTTTCTGCTCTGACATGCACTGTCAACAGTGGGACCTTATATAGACAGGTGTATTTCCTCTGAAATCATGTCAACCATTTGAGCTGAACACAGGTGGACTCCATTCAAGTTTTAGAGTGATCTCACAAGGAAATTGGATGCATCTGAGCTCAATTTGGAGTGTCATAGCAAAGGGGGTGAATACTTATCAAATCAAGACATTTCAGGTTTTTATTTTAAATTACATGTACAAAAAATTCCAGAAGTTTCATTCCACTTTGACATTATAGAGTAATTTGTGTGGATACGTGACAAAAAAATCCCATATAAATGTATTTTAATTTGAGTTTGCAACATCTCAAAATGTGACAAAATCCAAGGGCCGGGGGGCGAAATACTTTCTGAAGGCACTGTATAACAGTGTTTTAGGAGTCAACATGAGTGTGAATGAAAACATGAAACACACACAACTTTTTTTCATTTTGTATTATTTTTCGCCATCAGTTCAAAAATAAACACTCGAAAATGCAGTGAATTTGTATGATTTTATGCATAAAATCATGTACATTCCATAAAACCTTTTTTTATAGATGTAGAATATGGTAATGAATCAGGGATAGAGATTAACTTTTTCCGGAACCTGCACCAAGGTGCATGTGGTGGCAAAAGTTACATGCACCGGAGTCGGGTTACTTGCACTAGTGGGCAGAATGATAAATCATTTTTTTCCAATTTTTTTTTTTTAACTGATTGTGGAATTGGTACATACAAAATAAATGTATTACTATTCTAAAATAGTGCCTTCAAGCGAGGCAGGGACAGGTGGGTGGTTCTCTGTTACATAGCTATACAAGGACGTATGGTGTATGTATAGCAGAGACGATTATAACAGTAGTGGTGGATGGGCAGTAGGCACAGACCAAGCACTCACAGCAGCAAAAGCACTACAGCAGCAGATGGTAGACACACTACCTGTAGCAAACCTCACGCTGCTTTGGCTATTTTTTTATTTTTGCATGGAATATTTTTACCAGTTGTTTTCCTTTTTTAATGATGATTTTAGGTGCAGGTTTTTTTCTCATTAATTTCAGACACAACTACTGTTGTTGGTGCTGCCTGTTAACTGTAGACTGGGAGCAATGTTACAGTAAGAATTCTGTGCTGCTAATATGAATTAAATTAGAATTTTATACAATTTACCTGCACCAAAATAAAAAGAAAAACAGTTATCAGCAAGATAGGGTATTTTGCTGCTGGAGTGCTGCTCTGTCAACTGCAGTCCGGGGGCAAGGTCACAGCAAGACGTCTGTGCTGCTGATAAGAATTAAAATAGATTTTAATACAAATTACCACCACCAAAAAAAAAAAAAAAAGAAAAACAATGGCCAGCAAGTTAGGGTATTATATTTTTTTCCTCAAAACAATCAAGTGGTGAATCAAGGTTGTGGTAGGTTATGGTAAAAGTTTATAACCACTGTTCCTGAGAAAGATTTTCTGTCTTTCTGTAATTCTTAAAACAAACAAAACCTTTACAGTATACCAGATCAGTTCTCAGTTGCCCTTCTATCTCTCTGAAGTAAAGTCTGCTCAAAATCTGCTTAGGGAAGGGGTGAAAACCCCACATTGATCAATTTGCCTTCTGCCAAGTAATCAGTTTGCTTTGCTGAAATGTATTTTTTTTTTACTTAAACAGAAGTATATCTCTCCAAAGAAAAGCCTGCTCAAAAATCGCCTTGGGGAAGTGGTGAAATCCCAACTTTATCGAATTTGCCTTCTGCAAAATAATCTGTTTCTTTTGCTCAAAATATACTTTTTTTTTTTTTTTTAAACAAACAGAAGTCTGATGACCCTTCCTAAATATCTGTAACCATTTAATGTATGATAAATTTCAACGTCGATCACAAATTCCACTCACGGAAGAGCTTCGCGCCAAATGACCGTTCACTTCAGCAGTTCAATCCAAAATGCATAGCTCACACAGACACGCATGCCTATCTGAACCTTACTGTACCACGAGAGTGACAGAAAGAAGCACACATGGTACAGTAAGGGTAAGACAATATGCCAGAGCCAGATATGCCATCATTCTCACCATGCCTCTTGTGCTCTGTACCCCCCCTCCTGTGCTTCCAACACCCATCGCTGACTGGCAGTGACTACAGTCTCAGGCAACCCAGTGCCCACCCCAATCCCTTTATTACCAGTCACCACTGCAACCTGGGACTTCAGCATGATTGACTTGCCTCTGTAGCCCCTCCCGATGTCCAGCTGTATGATCCTGACTCCTCTGAAAGACACATGGAGCTCTTTCTTTGACACTTCAGCTCTCTGTCCTGACTCCAACTCCAAACAGTGCTCGATTCCTCGTCACGCTGCTCACTCCTGTGAGTCCTCACTGTGGTGCGCATGCGTGCGCGTGACTACATCAGCCAGAAAAAAAAAGTATTCAGCCTGTCTCTCTAGCACTGCGCCCCTTGTGGCAGCTTGTTGTAAATGCAGCCTAAAAGAACATGAATGAGCTACCTGCACCACAGTGCATGTGGGAGAAAAAACTACATGCACCAGCCTGTTTCTACTTGCATAGGGAACAGGCTAAGTATGTTAATTTCGACCCCTGTAATGAATGTAGCAAAAGAAAGAAATACAGGGGGTACCATGTTGCTGATGGCTGTATCTGCTTTCAAAGCGGCAGTTTCTGAGCTGGTTGACTCGGGACAAAAGTAACTAGAAATTCTAATAAAAAAAACATGCCAGGAAGCTATTCAGACAATACTGAAGTACATAAAGTAAGACGTAAATATGAAAGAAACAAAGTAACCCAAGGCAGACACACATGTATATAGAGCATCCTGAAAGATGCCAGTGGCTATAACTGAGAGCTTTATTTCTTCACTCTCAGCCACTTTAGATGGATCCTTAGCTGGACCAAACATAATGGGTCAAAATATGAATCTAGTAATTGTTCCTTGCATACAGATGTGAATGTACTCGTGCCAGTAAACCGCCTTGAGAATGTCATTGGGAGCATCAGGAAAACGTGAACTTGAAACCCTAGGGGATGTCTCCAGCTTAGGCCTTGGGAATTTTTTCATCTTTGGCAGTTGGTCTCCCTCCCTCTGCATTGAAATGTAGCTCAGTAAGTTCCTGTTAGGTCCAGCATTGTGTTGGGTTTTCCTGTTCAATATTTTTTTCAGTGGAGGTAACTTATTTGTGGTGTTTATCTTTTTATTTTACCATTTTAAATTTCAGAAGACTGTTGGAACTGTTTGAGAGTACACACAAGTAGCAATCTTCTTAACTGAGCACACGCGTGTCATTTGCTGACAGTGCCATTAACGTGCTCCTGCACTGTGTACATATTTGTTTTCCCACAACTGCGGTTGAGGCAGTTTTTATTTATTTATTTATTTTATTGCTGGTGCAAATCGTCCTTTTTCACCATCTTTCCTCCTCTTGCAGGTGGTGTTTATGATGCTATTGTGGGCGCAGTTGTGGCTATCTGTGGTGCTCTCTACTGTATTATTTCCCACAGATGACTTGTGCTGGATTTGCGGATGCAAATGGGATATTTTTGTGTCACTTTTACAGCATTATTTTGAGTAGTCAAATAGGAATTGCCCTCCATTTTGAATTCTGTTAAACTCAAGTTCATTTACGGGTTGGGGGGTAATTATTAATGCAAATGCATTTGTTTTTTTGCACCATGGTTCTCCACAAACCACCTTCTCTCACTAGAGTTAAGTCGTGCTCTTGGTCTAGAGGCAGCCTCCTTTCTGTGTGCCTGCCCTTCTTGCTGCAGTGAAACAAATGCAGACATCTTGGCTCCAAACACTTCAGTCCACTGATATCAATTGGAAGGGGCATCTGACTCGTTGGTTGGCAGTAACAAAATCTTGAGTTGCAAGTCCCTTTCTTCATCTTGTAAATCTCTTTCAGGACTGAGGACTGTGACGCTTGGCCAGCTGCTTATGATTGTTCTATGAAATTTGTAATACAGAATGTGATATGTGGGTGTCTCACATGAGAAATCCTGTGCTATGGGTGCCCTTCCCCGGTCAGTGAACTGTCAAATGGCCTGAAACCAGGAGGTGAGTAAAAGATTAGAGAGACTTAATTAAGGGTCTCCTGTGTTTCTTTCTTAATTAAAACTGACTCAGCTGCCAGGATATAGCGCTCGAAAACTTTTATGATATCATAGAGGAAAAACATTTTATACCAATGGTGCGAAAAGTTGTAAAATCTTTGATGTGCCCTGGGAACATGAACTGCTCAAAGATCAAACAGAAGGAAGTGGGAAACCACAGACTTATAATTTGGGCAGTTCTTTGCTGAAGTCACAGTATTTAAAATATTTCCTGACAGGAAGATCATTGTTTGTATATTTTTTCTATTCTAAAAGTAGGAGCTAGATGACATCATAGAAGGGGTGTGGAAACGGAGTTGAACTGTATTCTGTGTTTGAACTGATATACATATTTTTTGGGCTCTTAAGAAACGCTATCTAACTATAAGCACTATAGGGGTAATGCATTAGATATAAAAAGTCTAATTGTATTGTGGTATGAGTTTGTGTTGTACTTTAACCGTGTTATTTTAAGTGAGTGTATTCTTTTTGATATAGTGTTCTGTGTTTACATTTTACACACTTTTATCCATTTTAGTAAAAATATTATTTTGAAAGACTGCCTGGGTGTGTCTTCGAAGTTCTTTTTGCATGTGACGTATAGAGGGTTAAGATTGACAAAAAAAACAAACTGTTCAGAGCTTGATGGTGTTACTAAACTGGGAAAAGGTAGGAATATACCTAAGGTCTTTTATGGAGTTTTAAGGGTTCATTTTGGATACCTGGTTAGGTGCCCTTGGGCGAAAGATATCTTGTATCCCCTTGAAGAGCAGATTATCTGAGCCTTTACATTTGGGTCCGCTAGCATAAGGTTCACAGTTTGAATCCCCCCAGAACTTGAGACTAAAGGTGATTCGGACCCACAAGCAGACAGGAGGGGTTACCCTGTCTGTTACCTGTTCACATCACTGCGCTCGGAGGTTAGCACGGTGGGAGCAGAGGACCTGACCTGCTGAGTGCGTTTGTGACAAGGACCACAAAACCTGCCTGAAAAGTCACCAGTGTGGCAGAAATCAGTCTGTTTGGTCACTAGCATTCAAAATCTGGTAGCCGTATCACTAATTTTTAGAGACCATCATTTTTAAGGGCCTAAAAATCTCTACATGGGCAGATAGCCAGTTGACTGGTAACTTTCAAAATCTGGTAGCCAGACTAAATTTTTTTTTAGTGGCCATTGGGCACCTGGCTGTGGGTCTTTTAAGCCAAGGGAGCTCGCGTCAGGTACATGCAGGTGTATCCGAGCATGATAAGGATACTCTTCCAGATTATCCACTCTAGTTTTGTTTCAGGGTTTGGTTATGTTTCGCAGTCAGAAAACATTGACAATTTTCCAGTGATAAAGCCCCTGCAACTCAAGTGTTCTGCAGGCAGAAGGTGAAGGAGTGTCTGAAGAGAAAGAAAAATGATGAGAGACCGTGAAGATATCCTTAATACCACTCTTTCTCCTCCCTCTCCCCCCACACATTCTGTTTATGTTCCTTTCTCACTATGGCACCAGTTGCTACATACCTAAGGTTTGTTCATGGCCACATGGCAGCCATGGTTCAGACCCCACTCCAAGCGGGGATGGAGGGGGATTCCAACAGAATGTGATTTTGGCCCTTGGGGGATGACCCCATTCAAGGTTGGGCGGGGGGCCAGATTTATCATGGCAGCAAGTCCCCAGTGCCAGGGCCCCTCCTTTTTTCACTGTTTTCCCCTAGTTCCAAGGCGGCACGGGTTGTGACATCATGACACACACTGACTGTGCTGCATTAATGTTTGCATCTATCTCCTCCAAGTGTTCCTCTAACCACAGTGCTGCCTGTGGTTACCCAGGTGGCAGTGCTGTGGTGGAGGAAACATCCCTCCCTCCTTCCCTCCCTGGAGGAGGAGCGATCCAGTGAGATGCTCAATCCTCCTCCTCTGGCTGACCCTTGATGATCAGAGATCGATTCTGGGTTGCAAGCAGTAGTGCTACAGTTGCGCTGATGAGCTGGCCCCACCATTAATATGATGCAAGTTTTTATTGCTTTCTGATTGAGGTAAGGTGCAGAATTTGATAATGGGCAGAAGTTCTACTTGCTGCCAGTTGATCATGTACCTAATCATATCAAGCTTTGGAAATGCACATGAGTGCATTCTGGACTAATGATCAGATAAAAGTGGGTGACACTTGATTTCAAAGATTAATTTCGAAGAACTGGGCAAAATGTTTGGTTTTTTTTGTTTTGTTTTTTTTCCTGGGAAATTATGCTTATAAAGTAAGAGACCCCACCAGTCTTGGATGCGTTGATCCCAAATATGAAAGATTATGTGGCTGTCCCAGTTGAGACAGCTACCACTCCCTCAGATGGGAGTGAGTTGAGAATTAGATGCTGCCTGTCAGTTAGCTTACTGCACTGTGGGGCAGTTATTAGCATCGCATACCCTGTTAGTTTGGTGGGTTAGACCCTCCGTGAATGGATAACCACCCTGTTGCATGGTTTCCCTCGGGACTCTAAAGTAGCAAACTTGATGCTCCTACTCTAAGACAGCATCCATTTCTTAGGAGTACAGGGGAGCTCTCTAGAGTGGACCTACCCTGCACTTACAGCTGGTAACCATGTTGCACTGCGTGGTAGGGGGACCAGGCACTGCTAAATTGCCATGTGGTAAACCCCACCCCCGGTCTTCGAGGTCTGCAGCACAGGATGTGTGTGTGTGTGTGTGTGTGTGTATATATATATATATATATATATATATATATATATATATATATATATATATATATATATAATAAAAATAAAATACCACAGAGAATGCAGGAGAAGAAACGGCACAGCATCCCCTGTGAAGAACCAGTAATCATTAATCTCAGCAAGGGATGTTGACAGTTCAGAGGAGTATTGAGAAGCAAGAACAGCTGTCGAAGGCACTGGGAAGCACAGTCGGCCCAGCCGAACTTAAGAGCTGTCCACATGAGTAGCTGGAGCCCTTGGGTGGGGTTGGGGTTGATCCAGAGCCCAAACACTAGCCGAAGGAAACTTACTGCTTCTGTGATTGTTCGAATAGCGCAATCAGGCAATCCCCACCCTTGGAAAAGGAATATATTTGCCTTCACCAAACAAACACAACACTGGTAGCTGAGCCCTTGCTCATTTGCAGACTTTTATCTTTGTTCATTGGGGTGCTACAGGTTCATGGCACACATCGGTTAGAACAGAGACCCCTCCCCTAGTGCAGATCTTTCAGATAATATATATACACCCGTGTTCAAGACCCATGAATCTCTTGGTAATATTAGACAATACTACAGTCAGTCTAGAGCTGCTGACTGCCCTGGAACTCTGAGTTTGGAATGTATGCAAATTAAAGAATTTGGAATGCTACATTCAAAACTGCTGCCTCTTTTACCTAACTGCCACGTTTTCTTTTTCCACTTAGACAGCAGGACTTTCCCCCAAGACTGCACAGACACCTCGCTGCAAGACTGTTTATTTTGTTGAAAAGGTGTTATCTTTTCAATATTTTATTTATACTCTGCCTCTTATACTTTACTAAAGTTGAGCTTATTTTGGGTAATTTTGTAACTCATTTTTAGTGGTTCCATCGCTGTTCCCAGGGACCCGTTTACTCAGTTTAAGCTATTTGTGGTTCTGACCACTAGAGTTTTAGATTAAAGTGGTATTTAGTTTAGTTGTTTAAAATAACTTTGTATTAATCTCAGTCGGTTCCCATTTTCTCCTAGGAACCGATTGCTTTTTTAAAAGTAAGCCTACTTTGAATGCTTATTTCTGGGTAGCGATCGTATCCCTTGTCATTCTAGGAACCAATTGTCTTTAAATAAAAAAAAAAAGCTTAAGTCTTGTTTAAGTCACGGGTCCTGTTAAACAGAAGGAACCGACCATGGTTGCTCTAATTTTGGTTCTGGGACATTTTTTCAGAGTCTTCTGGCAGTTTACATGTCAGACAGACCTAAATAGAGGACAGGACCTGCAGGTTTTAAAAACTGTGTAAAGTGCTTTCAAATCTTTGCTAGGGCTGATCGCCACGATTTGTGCATAGAGTGCTTGGGTCCCAGCCATACTTTCTCTAATTGTAAAGTGTGTAGTTCAAGTATCCATCTTTTGGATGAGACGTTAAATCTAGGGTCCCATCTGCCTGTTCTGGTGGTAGTTCAGGTGGATGTTAAAGATCACATGGCACTTCTTGAAAAGAGTAGGGGAATTGTTATTGATATCACACTGTACAAAAAATAACAAGGAAAGAAAACATAAACATACAGAAAAAAAGAACAGGTATTCACTTCATACACTTGATGCAGTATGTTAAAGACCACACAGTAATCCCTCCTTAACCCCCCAAAAGCCTTCCCCGCTCCTTCTTATCTTTCCCCATACCATTGTGGAAGGGGAATTTTTCTAGTTGTAGCTCTTGAAACCTAATTACTTCTGAATGTATTAAGTCACATGAAAGAATACAGTTTTAATCCCAAATAAACACCGTGTTTCATTTGTACTCTGGTTAAGTGATTGTTCAAAAATAATTTTCCAACTACTGAGTAACCAATAAACTATTAAGGCAAAAATCAGTATTACTTTTTAAATGCGTCTTATTTAGAAATAGGTTTCAAACAACATGAAGTCTTGCTATATTATGACATATGCAGTGAGTCCCAACCTTCGAACTGCTCCGGAGGTGAAAGAGTTAACTTTCCATGCCAGGCATGGAACTTTGAGCGCAAGCTCGGTTGAAAACTCTGTCTGTTGTTAATCAAACTCAAACTGTCAGATTCTTTACTCCGTCTCACTGAACAGTCGCTCCGGAGATTTCTCCTTCTGCTCAGTTCATTTTGTCAGTTAAAGTGTTATTTTATCGGTTTTTTGACTGAAATTAAACCGCAACTGGTCTGTTCAAGCTCTGTCTGTGGTATTGTAAGTAATAGATAGGCTTACATTTATTTTATTCTGTGTGGAACTTCTAAACGTCTTTCGGTACGGTTTGAACCGATCAGGTTGTTCTAAAACTTTACTAGTCCTTATTTAGAGTGCGGTTCCGGTTCTTATCGGTTCTAAAAAACGGATTTCATTACGGTTTTTCCACGACCCGTGACACGGTTGGGAACCGATATGAAGTCTTGTTGGCGGATTGCCATAAGCGGGCAAGTTGGTTAGGCTGGCACTATGTCTGAGAACCCAAAAGAAAAACCGGCCCACTGGGTTTTCAGCACTGTGGTGTTTGTGGGAAGCTTTTGCTGACCCACACACACCACCTGTGTGTATTGTCTGTTTGACCACCTCAATGCAGACTGCCAGATATGTAGTAATTTTCCTGTTGCCACCATTGAGAGAGAGATTGGTAGGCTCAGGAAAGGAGGCCAAAGTCCCTGACCGGATGGCCAGCCGGTTCGGTTCCAGCGAACGAGGAAGACGCCCTCTGACCAGGTACTTCCTCGGGCAAAAGAGCCAGCTCTGAGGAGCCGGTTCCAACTAAAAGGACTAGAAAGTCAGTTAGTGTGCCAAAAGTTTTTTTCTCCAACTGCTGAGGAAATAGCTAAAGCAATTCAAATTGTCCAGTCACTTTCCCTGGTTCCGACCGAACCGATACCATCAAGGAAGAGCTCGGTTCAGCCGGTTCCACCGGTTCAAGATTATGATTTTGAGGATTTTTGTGAACCGGAGGAGGGGGAAGAGGAGTATGAGGAGAGTGAATGTGGGTTTGAAAGTCTGGATGTGCCCATTGAACTGGACATCTCTCCAGACAGACCGTCGGGGGTTTCTCCTCCTAGGCTATCTGAGTCCCCTTCTCATTTTATGTTTTATAAGAAAGTTGCTGAAACTCTCCAGCTCCCTGTTGAGGAAGCTGTTGATGACCAAGAGGAGCCTGATTATGTAGAAATGATGGATATTCCAGAGTCTAGGAGACTGTCTATTCCTCTGCATAAATCTTTTAGGAAACTGACAGTAAAAATTCTATAAACTCCTCACACTATACCTCCTGTTGATAAAAGGATGGACAAGAGGTATACACTATCAGGCTCTGATACGGAGTTCCTCACTCAGCAATGCAGCCATGTGGGGGTAATGCAGGCTGCAGCCTGTGACAAGGCAAATATTCCTCTAGCTTCGCACCCCCCTGAAAAGGACTCCAGGAGGGTTGATGCCATGGCAAAGAAACAGTACACGCAGCATCCATGGGACTCAGACAGGCAAATTATATGGCTTAGCTGCTAGATACCAGAAATCCAGATGGGATACTGTGCTGGCTCTAGCAAACAGGTCCCTGACCAGCTTGCCAGGAGCTGGAACAGGTGGCTGCGGATGGTATTGAGGCATCTAAGGTGCAATTTCATGCTGCAGTAGACTCTAATGATGTGTCATCGAGGGTCATGGCTACATCTGTGGCACTTTCGAGAATGGCTTGGCTCAGATGTACTACCCTGTCACAGGATACCCAGTCTAAGGCCATGGATTTTCCTGTTGTGGGCAATTCTCTGTTTGGGGAACAGACAGAAATTACATGAAAAATGGATGAATATAGGACCACCTATAGGAGTGCACAGGCCAAGGAAAGGCAGGCCACTCCTCAAAGGCAGCATCCAGGGGCAGGGGCAGGCCTTTTCATAGGCCTTTTACCAAGTCCAGGCCTCCTCTGCTTATGCCCAGAGGGGTTCTTTGAGGAGAGGCAGACAGGGTGCAAGCAAGCCTGCTTCCACCCCTCAGCCCAAAGCCCCTGCCAAGCAGGCACCCTGATGGGGTAGCCAGGGTCGATTCTCCTCTACCTGTAGGGGGCAGGCTGGCTTACTTTGTCCAGGACTGGAAGTCTATAACATCAGACAAGTGGGTCCTGGAGGTAGTAAGCCAGGGACTGGTTCTCAGCTTCAAAAAATTTCCGAAGATGAGAGCTAGGTCCTTTTCACCTGCAAATCCATCAGAGGCACTTGCCCAAGAAACAGAAGTTTCTACCCTCCTGTCTCTCAGAGCTGTGGAAAGGGTTCCACCCCTACACCAGGGCAAAGGGTTGTACTCCAGGTACTTCCTTACCACAAAAAAGACAGGAGAATGGCGGCCCATCCTGGATCTCAGATACTTAAACAAGCACCTTTTAAAACCAAAATTCAAAATGGTGACTCTGGGGATTATTCTACCCTCTCTAAGGCCAGGGGACTGGCTAGCGTCCCTGGACCTCAAGGATGCCTACTTCCATATTCTCATCAGAAGCTTCCATCAAAGTACCTCAGATTCGAACTGCCCTCAGGCCATTACCAGTTCAGAGCAATGCCCTTTGGCCTCACCTCTGCCCGAGGGTATTCACAAAATGCCTGGCAGTAGCAGTTGCCCACTTAAGAAGGCAAAAGATTGCCATTTTTCCTTACCTGGACGACTGGCTCATAGTAGGCCAGTCTCCAGAACAAGTCAAACTACACCTTCGGGTAACTCAGCAACTGCTCATCTCTAGGTTTCCTTCTCAATCTTCCAAAGTCAGTTCTAGAGCCTGTCCAGCTTCTCACCTTCATAGGTGCAGAACTGAACACAAAAGAGGCCAGAGCCTTCCGTCCTCTGGAAAGAGCAAGGACCTTGGTCTCTCTGGGCTCCTCTTTCACCCTGCAGGTCTCTCGACCAGCAAGGCATTTTCTGCAGCTCCTGGGGCACATGGCTGCTTCTACAGTAGTGGTGCAGGGAGCAAGATTTCAGATGAGGGACATCCAGTTCCATTTGAGAGCCTTTTGGTCTCAAAGGAGAGGCCCTCTGACCAAATTGATCCCAGTGACTCGAACCCTGATCCAAGCCCTTCAGTGGTGGCAGGACCAGAGCAATCTGAGACAGGGGGTCCCCTTCATCCCTCAGTCTTGCTCCCTAATCCTTACTACAGATGCATCCCTTTTGGGGTGGGGAGCTCACATGGGCGATCTCACTACCCCGGGATTGTGGTCCCCTCAGGAATCTCTGCTCCACATCAATTTGTTGGAACTCAGAGCAGTTTTTCTAGCACTTCAAGTTTTTTTCCACCTCTGTTCAGAACAAAGTTGTACAGATCAGAACAGACAACACCACTACAATGTGGTACATCAACAAGCAAGGAGGCACTGGTCTACGACCTTGTGCACCGAAGCAATAAAGTTGTGGTCTCTGGCGTATTCCCTGAACACCTCCCTTATGGCAGTTCACCTCCCAGGCAAGGACAATGTCCTGGCAGATGCTCTCAGCAGGATTTCCCAGTGCCATCACGAATGGTCTCTGGATCTCCTAGTATTGGAGGTAGTATTTGCCAGATGGAGCACCCTGCAGATAGATCTCTTTGCAGCCCCAGACAATCACCAATGTCCCCTTTTTTGCTGCAGGCCCCCAGTGTTGGGCTCAGTCCCTCTGGATGCCTTCCTTCTCAGTTGGGAAGGGAAGTTTCTCTATGCCTTCCCCCCTTTCCCTCTTTTGTTCAAGGTGCTAGTCAAAATCAGATCTCAACCCTGCAAGATGATCCTGATTGCACCAGATTGGGCCAGACAGCCCTGGTACCCACTCCTTATGTCCTTAGCAGTCCACCTTCCCCTGTGTCTTCCCAGGAATCACAACCTGTTAACCTGTGCTCAGGGGAGGGTTTGGCACCAATCTCAAATCTCTCAATCTCAAGGCCTGGTTCTTGAAGAGTTAGAGTTTGCTGACCTACACCTCTTCCAAGGTGTATTGGATATATTGAAGGCTTCTAGGAAGCCATCCACCAGGGCTACTTATAATTCCAAATGGAAGAGATTTTCCATTTGGTGCTCTAGCAAGCATATTTCCCCAGAATCTGCTGACTTACCCACAGTCCTGGATTATATGGTGCATTTGAATACTTTGGGGCTAAGGCCAGCTACCCTAAAAGTGCACCTGGCAGCCGTGTCTGCTTTCTTATCAGCAGGTAAAGCATCTTCTCTTTCGGCTCATCCTGTATTCTCCAAGTTTTTCAAGGGGTTGCTTCACGCCAACCCTCCATTCAGGGACCCTTCCCCTGCCTGGGATCTTAATATTTGCATTGCTCAGCTTATGCAACTCCCTTTTGAGCCCTTGTCTTCAGCAGAGCTTAAGTACTTGACTTGGAAAACTGTTTTTGGTAGCAATCACTTCTGCCAGGCGCATAAGTGAGTTACAAGCATTGTCAGTGGAACCTGATTTTATCTCCTTTCATAGAGATAAGGTGGTCCTCAGGACTAACAGAAAGTTCTTGCCTAAGGTGGTTTCAGACTTCCACATTAATCAATCTGTGTCTTTCCCTGTGTACTTCACTGACCATTCCTCCTCTGGCGAGAGGAGACTACACAGTTTAGATGTCAAAAGAGCCCTTAGTTACTACATAGAACGTACCAAGGGTCACAGGTTTGACTCCCTCCAACTGTTCCTCACTTATGGTGAGGTTGGTAAGGGGAAACCTGCCACTAAGAGATCCATTGCCAGGTGGATTGTCTCTTGTATCCAATTTTTGCTATGAAAAACTGGGTAAGGTTCCTCCCTCAGGCCTGAGGGCTCACTCTACCAGAGGTACAGCTGCGTCTCTGGCTGCTGCCAGGGACATCCCTATCCTAGAGATATGTCAGGCAGCTACCTGGAAACAGTTCACACTTTACCAAGCATTACTCCTGGACATCCAGGCTAGGAGTGATGCTCTTGCTCAGGCACAGCTGTGCTTCAGAGCCTATTTCAAAGTAGGTTCTGTCCCTCCTCTATGGAGGTACTGCTGTGTAGATGACATGTCATAATATAGCAAGACTTCATGTTGTTTGAAGAAAAATTACTCACCTTAGTAATGTTGTTTCTTCTAATGGAGTCTTGCTATATTATGACCTCCCTGCCTGCCCCTCTCAGAATCTCTACTTTTGGGATGTGGGTGGGCAGTGCAGTGTTGGCACTTAGTAGATGCCCACCTTATTTTTTCACCCCTCCTTTTTGGGGTGTTTGGGTGTTATGTTTTTAATTTTTTGGATCCCTGACTTGAGTCTTTGTTTTGGGACCAAGAAAATGTGTTCTTATATTTAGTAGCCAGTTGGCTAGTGTAGGTTTACGGCTTCCACACAGAACCTTAGTGAGTTTTGCTCAGAAGACCTGACAGTTTGAGTTTGATTAACAACAGACAGAGTTTTCAACCAAGTTCGCGCTCAAAGTTCCATGCCTGGCATGGAAAGTTAACTCTTTCACCTCCGGAGCAGTTCGAAGGTTGGGACTCCCTGCATAAGTCATAATATAGCAAGATTCCATTAGAAGAAACAACATTACTAAGGTGAGTAATTTTTTCTTTTAGTCTACCGTTTTATTTGATAAATCCAAACAACCCTTTCCATTTCCTTAAAACATAGGTCTTAGGATTAGCTTGCAGATCTTTCTTAAACACTGCCCCCATAGCTTGTTCTACCAGTGTCTTATAGGTGGTATATGACATCAGTCTCTGTTGGAGTGTCCATTGACAGTGAGCCTGCCAAAGGTAAAACTTTAAACAGTACCATTAAAGTATCATAATCGTACATCATCCGGAGACTGGGACAATGCCCAGGGACCAAAGACTCATAGGTTAAACTGTCTAACCACCTTAGATTCCATTCTGTCTTTAAATATCCCCATAGGGCTTTTGCATAGGAACAAGTAAAAAGGAAATGATCTATTGTCTCTTCAATATTTTATACAACCATTATGTGGATAATTCCTTTCCTGTTGGGCCTTGTGTTTTGCATTGCCTCTTACATTCAGTCTCCCGTAAGCTGAAAGCCATAATACCTCCCACATGTGCATTGGAATTCTGTTATTTAATTGTTTTAACACCACTCCCTTTAGATCTGGGGGGCAGTTTTTAAATTCAGGTTGTTCTGGATTGATTTGACTCACTATGTGTGAGTACAACTGTCGTCCTGAGAGTCTGGAGATATCCCCTTTAGTGATCTCCAATTTGCAAAGCTTTTTGGGCGCTGGTTTAATATATTCTGGTATTTTGATACGGGTGGGCAATTTCGGGGGAAGGTTTCCAGTCCAAATTTCCAGATCTGCACTACAAGTTTTACAAAACAAATAGTATGTCACACTGGTTGGTTCCCTTAGCCCAATTTTAAGATTGTAAGACTGGAAAAAGGTATGGAAAAATATTATAGGGTCCACCATACCCAGACCCCCTTGTTGTTTAGACAAGTATGTAAAACACCTTTTTATTGGGTTCAGTGTGGATCCCCAAACCATCTGAAAAAAGCACGCATGTAACCTGGTTTCTAAGATCACTGGGGTGGGAAACTCATGACTGTATACAACAAAGTGGGTATAACGAACCTTTTAATTATGTGTGCCCTTTTTATTTTAGATGACCTCCATGCTTTCCATCTCTGGACTTTATTTTCAGCTCCCTGAAGAGCCCTTTCCCAGTTCTCAAACGGGAGATTATGTTGTCCAAACGTTATTCCCAAAATTTTTTTGTGGCTCTGAGCAGAAATAAATATGGTTTACTGTTACTGGTGCCCTCTCTGTATTTCCTATGTACAACCCTTTACATTTATTCAGATTGAGGGTGGCCTTAGATACTCTAGAGTATACCTGCAGCTGTTTTATTACTGTTGGTACTTGCCCCAGGTTTGCTATAAACAGGCATATATCGTCGGCATAGGCTTTGATTTTCATTTCCATTTGGCCTGGTACCCCCTCCAAACCTTCCAATTCCTAAGTATCGCTCAGAACTCTAATCAGAGGGTCCAGGGAAAAGTTATAAAGGAGTGGGCTGAGGAGGCAGCCCTGTTGAACCCCTGTATTTATGATGATGCCTTTCATTACCAACCCTCCAATAGTAGGTTGCACATGGACTCTAGAATATAGAAGTTGGATTTTATGCAGAAATTCCATCGGAATACCGTAATGTAATAAGGTCTGAAAGAGGAAAGGCAGGCATACTCTATCAAAAGCCTTGCTTTGCTCTAAAGTAATGATACAACCGGATGTTTGTGCAGTACCACACATCTCTATTACATCTCGGATAATCATTAGGGCATGTTGCAGCTTCCTTTCAGGGATCCCACAAAACTGTGCCGGATGTATTAATAAAGGAGCTATTTGCCTTAGCCTATTGTTCAGAACCTGTGACAATATTTTTAAATTTGTATTCAGGAGATTTATAGGTCTCCAGTTTTGAGGTGTCTAACTTTTCCCTTCCCTTATATATAAAAATTAAGAGACCTGCTGTGAATTGAGGGGGGACCACCCCTTTGGCAAAAAATACTAAAAACAGTTCTACTAAACACCTCGCCATTATTTTTGGAAATGATCTGTAACGCTCATAAGGCAGTCCATCAGGTCCGGGTGAAGATCCATTTTTTAGTTTCATAATTGCATCTTCTGTTTCCAGTAATTTCAAAGGAGAGGTTAAAAATTCCTGATCCTCCCGGGCCAAGGTTACCTGGGTTTTCTCCAAATAAGAATTAATCAGATTTGTAGAAAGAGGAGGGGAACTCTCATGTGATGCCAAAAGCCCACAGATTATTTCATGGATCCCCATCTCATCTTCCACTGTTTCCCCTCTGTCATCTATTAATTGACACATATCTAAAGCCTCTTTCTTCTTTTTTATAGGCTTCAAATGGGTCTCCAATTGGGGTTTTTTGTGTTCCAAATTGCAATTCTGTATTTAACGTTTTTGCCCTGTCATATTGAAATTTCTTCATTTCATCCTGGATCTGTTCCATTTGAGGGCCATAATCTTGTCCAGACATAGCAGACTGTGAAAGCATGTTCTTTGTTTTAAATAGCTGAAAAAATATATGTTACTTCGAGAGGGCTCTTGCAGTAGGTAATTGCATATAGGACTGACGTCGGCAGGCGGCAGGACCCCATAGAAAAATTTCTAGTTAGCAGTCTCTGGCGACAGGACCGCCCATCAGGTGACCGCCAGAGATAAAGGGCAGTCCCTCATGCCCCTTCCAGTTCTTTCCTCCGCTAGCTCATGCCAGCGCCTCATGGAAATGTTCTGTGTTAAGTCAGGCTCTGTCGCCGGTATTTTAACCGAGTATTTTCCTTTTTTTTTTTTTTTTTTAATTATTTCTATCATCCGTCAGGTATTCATGATGTCGTCGTCTACACCCTCCGAGCATAAAAGCAAAGTGCGACTTGTGTGGCGTAACTCCACCTGCACAAAGGGCGGCCATTCCTGTGCATTTTTGCCTAGGCTCAACATCTGGTAGAGAAGTGCCAGCACTGCCTTAAGCTTTTATCGCGCCACCCGGAGAAGGTGGCAGCAGTCCCTGGAGGCCCATATTTTGAAAAAGAAAATTAGCTCCATGGAAAAAGAATTGAAAAAGCTTCGGCAGGCGTCAACTTCCCCTGAAGGCCATCACAAGAAAAAGGACAAAGAAAAGCACCGGGACAAGGGCTCCTCTCCCACTGCAACTTCCTCGGGAGTCGCTGTGCTAAAGGTAACGTCCCCCCCCGGGGGACCATTCCACGACGGCCGCCTCCGGGCTTCTGGAGGCCTCCGCTCCCGGTAAAGCCGTGGTTTTGCGGCCTACTGGTGCGAGCGGCTCCGATAAGCTGGTTTGTGCCCTATACTTGCCGTACTTTTGTAACCATATTGCTATCTCTGTTTTTGTGTCCATCCACCCTACCCCCAAATCTTCATAGAGATCACTCACCGAGGTCCTAGTCCAGAGTAGTGACAAGATTGTCTCTTTAACAAAAGGGTCTGTGAACATTGAAGCATTTAATCTCCATCTTTTCCTCCTCCTTATTTTCGGGGGGGGAGGTCTGTTTGAAACGTTATTTGTAAGAGAAGGTGGTCTAAAAATTCTATAGGGATAGTATGAAAATGTGAGTCAGGGAGATTCCATGAAACAAAAATATGGTTTATATTTGATGTCAGGTGTGCCCTTCTGTATGTATATTTGGGCCCTTGGGATTGGTAGTGCACACAGTTCTTCAGCTCGCCAATATCGACACATTTTTGCAAGGCATTTGAATCGCAGTATGTTTTCCCTCTTTTGTTTATTTTCAGCTAATTCATGGTTTATTTCCAGTAAAGCAGCCGCTTGCAAGAGGAGGCCATCTCCCCAGCCACATCAGCACTTCCTCCTCCTCTTCTGTGTGGCTCCCAACTGGGCCCCTCCATTCTGCTTCCAGGAAGTCAAGCCCGGTGCTCTGGCCAAATTTCCCCCATTCACTAAAAATACCACCAACGGCTTAATCTGGTTCAGGGTCAGTTGGCATTCATCTGTATCCCCCTCCCCTGAGTCGTGCCTGATAATAGGCAGAATTTGTCTAGTGCAGTTACCCGGTCAACAAAAACTAAATAAATTATCAAAAAGAGGGCCAAAAGACTGGAACAAATGACTTCTGTTCTTACATCAGTGTCGCCAAAGCAAAGTGAAGAGGGTCCTTCTCATCACACTGCAAGACAAAGGAGAGACCCTTGAAAGACACCGCAGACACCAAAATTGCTGAAAAGGGCTCTTTGCATACTAAGCAGAAAAGAACAAGTGAACAAACACCTGAGACTGTGCTTGCCAAAAAGAAATATAAAGAGAAAAATGTTCCTCCTGCTGAAAAAGCAAAGGAGCTCCCAACAAAGATACGGTATCCTCTGCAGAGGAAATTACTAGAGCTCTGCAAGTAATCCAGACTCTGCAAAATGTAGGTTCCATACTGGGTTCACAGGTTCAGATCCCACCACCAGTTCCCAGTGACCCAGGGCTTGAAGTTTACATTCAGGAGGAAGAGGAGGAACCGTATCTAGGGAAACCCATTGAACCAGAGGTATCCCCAGATCAGGAGTTCGGTTCCCCTTCACGTGGGCATGATGATTTTTCATCCCACTTCTCTTTTGTCAGGAAAATGGCTGACAACACTGGGCCTCTTCTTACAAGAATCCATGGATGAGGAAGAGGCAGATGTTTTGAGTATGATGGGTCTCACTCCCACAAGAAAGGTGGTCCTTCCTAACCATAATTCCCTTAAGAAGATTACTTTAAAAATACGGTGCAGACCTTCCTCTGTCCCTGGAGTGGACAAGAAATACTAACTGGATAGGGCTTCTGCTGATTATTTGTATGCCCATCCAGATCATGAGGGTGTTGTATAGGCTGCAGTCTGTGATAAAGCAAAAATTCCCCTAGCATTTCACCCACGGGACAAAGATTCCAGAAAAATTTACACAATGGAGAAGAAAGGTTATTGGGGATCTTTCTTTCTCCTCCGAGAGGCAGCTTACATGGCTTTTGCTGCACAGTACCAGAAAGCCCTATGGAGTTCTGTGATGGTTTTAATTGATCAGGTTTCGGGAGATGTGGCACACGGTATGGCAGATATTGCCAGGACGTCTTTGGATGCCACAAAGTACCAGTTTCACATGGCTGTGGATGCAAATGACACTGCACCCAGAATGTTGGCCCTGTCAGTTTCATTAAAGAGGGACTAGGGCCAAAATATTTGGCATCAATAAATTCAGAATTTGGTTCAGCATATCCTCAATCAGCCTCATGCCAAAAATCAGATCTGTAAGTTGCTTCATTTAAAAGTTGCAAGACATTTTGTAACCCTCAATTAACTGCCTGCTCAAAAAAGCCAGTTTCAGTGAAGAGCTGCTGCTGTCGTCTCCTGAACTCACAACCTAGTCCTCCCTGCAAGCTGTCTTATATGACTTTATTTCTTCTATGTTACTTAAAACTGAAGATGTAGTAAACATCCGAAAAAGGAAGTTTGGAGGGTCAGCACACGCACTCCTGTAATGTGTAGATGCAAGGTGTACAGTACTTCAGAATGTGACGGGGGATGGAATGCAGTGGCAGACGTGTCTTTAGAATGACAAAGTTGTGTGCAATTTTTAAAATACTGCAGGTATGAGATTTTTAAATGTAACCAGGTTGCAACTGTGGAATGCAGTCATGACAGTCTTTAAGTAGCTGGAACACATAATTTCGGAATGCGGTGGTGACGCACAATTTCGGAATGCGGTGGTGCGCTAATTCGAATCACGGTGGTGATGCACAATTTAGGAATGCGGTGGTGGACGCTTAATTTTCAGAATGCGGTTGTGACGCACAGGTTTGGAACGCGCTGTGGACGCACAGGTTTGGAATGTCATGTGATGTACAATTTCGGAATGTGGCGGGGACCGTTTTGGAATGTGGCATTGAAATGCAATTTAGTGGGAATATGCAGTTATGGAATTTGGCAGGGATGCGCCATTTGAGAATGGCAGGGAAGCGCAATTTGAGAATGGGGAAAGGATGTGCAATTTCGGAATGTAGCAGGGATGCATCATTTTAGAATATTGTTGCTGTGACGCATAATGTTGGAATGTGGAGGGGATGTGACACACAATTCTGAAATATTGTGGGTGCATACAATTCTGAAGTGAGGCAGGGACAAGCAGTTTTAGAATAAATGATGTGTCCTGTCACATTCCGACAGCGTGTATCCCCTGCATATTCCGGAATTGCTAGTCCCCACCAAATTCCTCTATGTCCGTGTCGCATTCTGTGACTGATTGTCCCTCCACATTTGAGATGGCACACCCCTGTCACATTCTGAGATTGCGTGTCTTCCCCAACCCCCCCCCAAAACATATGTGCACCACGTTAACATTCTATGCTTTGGTTCAGTGCTGCATTCCAAAACCACCTTCTGACATGTTCTAAAGTACAGTATCATGCATCTGAACATTCTGGAAATGCAAGCACTGCAGCCAACCCTGTCATTTTTTTTAAAGGATTACTATAGCTACAGTTTCTTAAACTTTGGAGAAGCAGTTCCTATGAGGTTGCTGACAGGGAGGACTAGAGTGAGAGTTCAGGAGATATCAGTGGCTCTTCACTGAAACTGGCTTTTTTGAATAGGTAGTGAAATCAGGGTTACAAAATGGCTCGCAACTTTACAATGAAGTAAAACAGAAACCTAATTTTTGGTATGAGATTTATCGGGGGTATGCTTATTCTAATTCTGCAATGTAGCACTTTTGGTAGGAGTCCCTCTTAAAGAAGGTTTGCTTGGGTCAGAGCAACCAATCTTACACCAGACAACCAACTAAAGGCTATGGATTTTCCATGCGAAAATAATTCCCGTTTGGTGACAGAAATGAGGCATACATGAAAGAGTACAAAACCACCTACAGGAGAAACTCCCGAGAGAAAGGGCCTCCACTTCTTTTAGATCCGCAGGAAGGGGAGGTTGGGTTAGGGGGTACTACTCCAGATCTTATGTCCCATGCTCTATGCGTGTAGAGTACACACATGTTAGAGGGTATTACAGTGGCAGAAGGTCTGCTAGCATGCCAGCCCAGTTTCAGCTCCCAGGACAGAATCCCTGACTGCACAGATCAAGCTGTCCCCTCCTCCGGTAGGGGGCAGGTTGTCTCACTATTACCAACATTGGGGAAACATTACCACAGACAGCTGGGTACTGGAGATAGTGAGTCAGGGGTTGTCTGCAGTTCAAACAATTTTCAAAACTTCAGGGTTGCAGGGTTTTCTGGCCTTCAACTCCATCAGAGACCGTTCTGCTGGAGTTAGGTGTTTTATAAAAAAAAAAAAAAAAAAAAACCTCCTGGAAGCCAGGGCAATAAGAGTCAGTCCCCTTTGCCCAAAGGAGAAGGGGCGTGTACTTGGGATACTTTCTGAGAAAAAAGAAAAACTAATATTGGCATCCGTTCTTGGCTCAGATACCTAAACAGGCACCTGGCAAAGCCCAGGTTCAAAATGGTAGCACTGGCAGTAGTCATCCCTTCTCTAAGAACAGGAAACTGGCTGGCATCTCTGGATTTGAAAGACTCTTACTTTCACATTCCAGTCGGACCTTGCCACAGAAAGTACCTAAGGTTCTCTCTTCCCTCAGGTCATTACCAGTTCTCAGCACCCCCTTTGGGCTCACTTCTGCCCCACGGGTATTCACAAAGTGTCTGTTATTGGTGGCAGCTTACCTCAGAAGGCAGGTATCAGTGTATTTCTTTACCTGGATGACTAGTTAGTCATAGGAAATTCATACCAACAGGTAAAGGACTCCTCCAAGGTGACCTGAAGTTCCTTGGAGTCACTAGGTTTCCTTATCAATGCTGCTAAATCTCAAATGGAGCCAGTTCAGTCACTGGAATTAATTGGAGCAGAACTGGACACTGTCCAAGGGAAAGCTTTTCTTCCACAGGAGAGTGTGTCAAATCTACTGACCCTGGCAAACTCTTTTACTTTAGGCCAGCCCTGAACTGCAAGACAGTTCCTAGCATTGCTAGGACACATGGCCTCAACTATAGCAGTAGTATCAGGCTCCAGGTTTCAAATGAGGGATATCCAGTATCATCTCAGATCACACTGATCCCAAAGAAGGGATCCCATTTCAGAGTTGATGCCAGTTACGAGAACTCTATTACTGGTTCTGCATTGGTGGAAAGAAAGGGACAACCTTTGACAAGGCGCCTCTTTTTAGCAGCAGCACCACATGGATGCTTCCCCCACTCCTAAGGTGGGGGGTGCACACTGGCAACCTCAAAATCAGCAGAATTTGGTCACCTCAGGAGTCCAAACTGCACATCAACCTTTTGGAGTTGAGAGCAGTCTTCCTTGCTCTAAAGACCATTGCTACTCAATTTGAGGGGTCAGTCAGTCCAAGTCTGAAACGGACAACACAACCACCATGTGGTACACCAGCAAGCCGGGGGGGGGGGGTACCAGATCTTCAAGGATGGGCACAGAGGCCATGAAGATTTGGTCCCTAGCTTATTCCCTGGAGGTGTACCTGTCTGCCATTCATCTTCCAGGGAAGGACAATACGCTGGCAGATTCACTCAGCAAAATCAGTCAGAATCACCACGACTGGGCTCTGAACAGGCAAGTTTTGGATACAATTTTCAGATGGTGGGGCACCCCACAAATAGATGTGTTTGCCTCAAAAGACTGTCATCAGCTTCCACTATATTGCTGCAGGCCACCATCCTTGGGCACAATGCCCAGGGATGCACTAGCCCTGGATTGGATGGGGAAATTTCTCTGCCTTTCCTCCAATTCCACTGGTGTCGAGAGTTCTTGGACTGAGGAGTCAGTCTGCAACCATGACATTGGTTGCTCCAGGCTAGGCCAGACATCCTTGGTACCCGCTCAGTCTGTCCACCAAGTAACCCATTCGTCTGCCCCACATATTAAATCTTATAACAGCTGTCCAGGGGCAGATAGTTTTTCCGAACGTCGAGAGTCTTCACATGAAGGCTTGGTTCTTGAGGAGTTAGAATTTTCTGAGTTTAACCTGTAAGAAGAGGTACGTACAGTGCTAAAAATATCTCGGGGAAAACTTCTACAAGAAAGACTTGTGCTGCAAAATGGAAAAGATTTGCCATTTGGTGCAAGCCTAAGAAAATAAATCCCCTCAGGGCAGGTTTGTCCACAGTGCTTGATTACCTGGTGCACTTGCAGTCTCTAAGCCTCAGGCCTGCAACCACATCGCTTGGGTCAACCGGTGTCCAAGCAAACTATCTCTAAATGGATAGTCCGCTGTGTCTCGTTTTGCTACGAGCATCACAATAAACCCCTGCCGGGCCCGGTTAGGGGTCATTCCACCAGAGGAGTGTCAGCTTCTTTCACCGCTATGCGAAATGTCGCTATCCAGGACATTTGTGTGGCTGCAACCTGGAACTCTGTGCATACTTTTATCAAGCATTACAGCTTGTATATCGTCTCCAGATGCCGTGCTGGCTTCGGCCTAGCGGTTTTACAAGGGCTTTTGTCCTAAGGCCTCTGAAGTCAGCATATTCCACCTCCCGGGGTCGGCTACCTCCTTGCTGTGGGACTGCTTGGGACTCAGTCCTAAATGTAATAGCCTGCTGCAAGAGCTCCCCTTCGAAGTAAGATAGTACAGTTCGTAGAACTTACTATAACAGTAGATCTTGAGGGCTCTGCAGCAGGCGCTGCTTCCTCCTGCCTTGCCCTCGAGGTGTGCAGATTATTTTTTTTTTTTTCTTTCTAGATGGTGGGCTTCGCCTCCTTCTGCTGGGTACTGGCGGGAGAACTGAGGTGGAGCTGGGTCAGCCCCCTCTTGTACCCTGACCGACGTCGGGGCGGGGCCGGCGTTGGGGGCAGTCCCCGCTGGTATTGTTGGCAGAAGTTTTTCACCGGACAGTCCTAGTGCCTGCGGCATAGTCCTAAATGTAATAGCCTGCTGCAAGAGCTCCTCTCGAAGATCTACTGTTACAGTAAGTTCTTGCTTAACTGTACTTTTTTCCTGGCACCAGCCCTTGAGCCACATGTTTAGCTCCCCTAGCTCCCTTCTCTGACCTTACGTTCATCTGCCCCCCTTTCCTAGACTAACAGGATCTCAGAGAAGGAGATACCAGATGAAATGGATGACAGTTTGTCTCCCAGCTTGGTCAGGTGTTTCCTGGTCTCCACAACTGACCGGCAAGAGAGAGACAGTTAGTCCCTGTATGTACCAGGACATCGATGTTTTCTGCTGCTTCCTGCAGGATTTTAGCAATGCGGTCAGTCTCTCTCCACGCTGATGTACTTGGGAGACATCTGACCATTACCCCCGACTGGAGGTAGGTATCAACTCCCCAAATCATGGAGTCACCTATGATCAAGTGTGTTGGATTTCCTTTTTGCCTTTTTCTTTTTTTGTTCCCGTTTTGGGTGGGTTTTCTTGCGCTAGCTCCTATGCTGCAGTGTCCTCTGCCCCTTTGTTTGATTTTGGAGATGGAGGAAGATGCCTGTTTGTAGTTTTTATATGGTTTGTGGAGGTGATATTTTGGAGAGCATTGCGTGATGGGGCACCCAATCTGCCTCTCCTAACCACCTGTCAACCTCCCGGACCAACTACCCTGTGCAGTCGAGGTGCTTCAGTTGGATACTGGGGAAATGGCAGGTGGCTCTTAAAATATATTTCCTCCTGAATATGCGATTTGAGACATGCAGTCTCTGCCCATGCTACATGGAACTGAGCCCTTAGATCGCCAGTGGTCCATCATGTAGGACAGCGTCCTAAATCCTGTATAACTACCCTTTTGAAAAGTGTCCTGCAGTGCCTGCAGTTGATATCCATTCCACTTGAGTTGCCGAGTTTATAACCTGGTCTGAATAATTGGGAAGAAAATGAAAGACAAAGATAGATTTTTTTTTTTTTTTTTGTATAACTTGTTATAACAAGTTAAATTACTTGTGCCCCTGTAAGTGAGGTCACTGTGTGGATACTCCTGTGAGCCTCCCCTTCCTGCTGTGCTACAGGAAATGTCACGACTGTGCTACTCTATAAAAGGAGTGTAACATGGGTTGGTTGGGGATGGGGGTGGATGGTGGTCCCTTCCCCGCTGAAAAAGAACCACGTACAAAACAAACAAGGAGGTAAGCACCACCTTTAACAGTTTCACATAAGGTGTACCCTGCAAAAACATTTTGCTATAGAGAAAAATAAAGCAGTAACAAAAGATATACCTTGCAGAAAAACAATTTGAATCAGAGAAGATTACAGCAGTAATCTATCTGTAGGCACAAAACAGTAACAATCCTGTAGGCACTCCCTGCAATAATGCAGCAGCAGATCTACCCTGCAACAGCAATTTGAATATGAGAAGATTACAGCACTAAAATGTAAGCAGAAAATAGTATCAAATCTTGTGAGCACAAAAGAAAATAACACACAGTAAATCTGCCTAGCAAAAAGAAGCCTTAATCTTGTTCCTCGCTCTGGTAATGTTGTTCCTTGCTCTGTCCTTACAAGTAAACCTAGAAGAAAAGAGCTCGGGTGATGTTAGGTGCCTTTGCCAGCAAACCTAGTCTTCTACCTATGGTGAGGTGGGAAGAGGCAGGCCTGCCTCAGAGAGGTCCGTTGAATGTTGGATAGTATCCTGCATCCAATTCTGGAACAGAAAGGCTGACAAACAGCCACCACAGGGCCTCAGGGTACATTACACCCATGGAACTGCTGCCTCTTTGGCAGCTGCAAGGGACATACCCTTGCTGGAAATCTGTGAAGTGGCTACCTGGAGTACAGTCCACACCTTCACAAAGCACTACTGCCTGGACGTTCAGTCCAGGACTGATGGATAAGTTTGGCACTGTAGTATTGCAGAACCTTTTTCCTAAATAGGTTCTGTACCCACCTCTAAAGGCACTGCTTGGTACTCTGTAGTATTGTCTAATACCTGTACTACTAGGAGTCTTGAATTAAAAATTACTTACCATAGTAATATTGTTTCTTACAAGTGATCTCCTAGTAGGATTAGACTGCCCATCCCTACCTCCCCTTACATAACCTGAATAGGTTCAGCGATACTTTTATGGGAGTTTCTATGTTGTCATTAATCATTGGCTTAACTTTTTATAGTTACTTAGCACAAGAATGGCTAGGATCACTGGTTCTCCTTTTTTTTTTTTTTTTTTGTGATTTCTTGTCCTGTCTGGATTGTCCTCTGTACCAAGGGGGCGATAAGTGTTAAGGGCATTTTTAATTGGTTATTAGCCTACTGTTTTCATCTGCAAGATAGAATCTGTCAGTTGGGCAGAAAGAGGCAGCAGTTTTGATTGTAGCATTCCAGGTTCTCTTAATTTGCATACAGTCCAAACTCAAAGTTCCAGGGGCAGTCAGCAGCTCTAGACTGACTGCAGTATTGTCTAATCCCTATTAGGAGATCCCTTCTAGGAAACAGTATTACTGTGGTAAGTAATTTCTTCTTATCACTGCAAGGACACAAGTGGAGCAAGTCCTACCTGCAAGACTCGTATGTGCAAGGCAGCGAGTCAGAACACTACAAATGATCAGCCAGCTCTCTGACTTGGGGCTGTGTAAGGACAGATTCTGCCATTCGCAGCACCCTGTTCTATCTGCAGAATGTCTAGGGGCCACTGACACACACGCACAGCAAGGCATTGCCAGTACCCCTGTCCCACTCCTTTTCAGCTACTGAACTACTGATGCCTAGTAGAGCAGCTGCCCCTTTCAGCTTTGAAAGTAAAAGGACTCCATGTCCTCATGGTTCTGGGCACTCTGTTGCAGCCAGTCCAGCCGACACAGGCAGTTCACAGCTCCGGGCCAGAAATTGTGTTAGTAATCCCAAAGGCTACAAAGAGCACCACCAAGGAGTAACGAGGAGTCTGACATGGCCTCTTCAAACAAAGGGTCAGAAAAGTAAAGGAGCAAGTCCTCCGAAGGCAAGTCCAACAAGGGGAGAAAAATGCACGAATTGTAAATCACTCCTACTGACCACGTTTATGGGTTGTTTTTTGCCTGCACTACAATCGCAGTGACACTGCAGGGAAATAAGAGAGTGATACACAGACCACACTGAAGCAGGACATGAACACCAAGATACAGATACTACTATCGACAGACATCATAGCAAAGCTTATCGAGGCTTTTTCTCTAGGTTCAGCATGCTTTGATCTCGCAGATCCACCACAACCTCGAGCGTCTTGAGAAATTGTTGCATGCCAAGAAATCCAAACCTAGATCACACCCGTCCTCTTCAGATGAGCAAGATGTTAGAGTAGACGCACATAAAACAAAACAAAAAACAAACAAAAAAAAAAAGACAGACAGGTCGCCACCTTAGTCACAGAGGGAAACTGACCATGATTAGCTTTAGAAAAAGAAGTGGAAGAGACACCTCATCCACAAAGTATGGCAAAATTGAGAGCAAGTTCTTTGTGTCGGATACACACTAGGGAAGGCACTTCAACATAGAAGATCTCGACTTTTTCATCAAGAAGGTTTTGTCTGAACTCAAATACATGTGATGCCACCTCAAAGGAAGAAGAGTCATCATTTAAACTGTCAAAGCCCACAAAGACAGGTACCCCATTTCCCATCCTTGAGGCTGTTTGAGGATTTGATCAAGGAGGAGTGGCAGAGATTAAAGTACGCTGTACCATGATGAGCCAAAAGGTTACTGAAGTTTGGCAAGAAATGGGCAGATACGTGGCTGAACCTCCCAAAAACAGACCTAATGATTTTGTCACACCGCCAAAGGCAGAGCAAGTCTCAGTCGTGGTGGACCAGAAAGTGGATAGTTCAAAAAAGGCTTTTTCGGCCATGGTGGGCATAATGAAAGTGGCAACAGCAATCTTATTTTTCACTAGAGCTGCCTTGTCGGACGCCCTTAAGTATGATCTTGTGGATGAAGCAGAGAAGAAAAAAGATGCCTTCACAAACTCCAGCTGGTGGGTGTGGCATCAGCATACTGGGCAGATGTTTTAGAAAAAGTGAAAATATGTGCAGTGCAGACTGTGTTCATCAGACCTTGGCACAAAGAAACCTTTGACTGAGAACCTAGCAGGTGAAGATCTCCTCCAAGATCCACCTGGCCAACTCATCCTATGAAGGAGGCTTGCTTTTCAAAGCATCCCAAAAGGAAACTGTTAAGGACTTGTTGAGTGGGGGAACAGCTGAGGTTCCACTCCCTCAGGCCAAAGGCAAAGTCAGAATCTGGTTTGGATGATTTAAGAAGCCATTTTGTAAACAAGTCTCCTATTGTACATTACATCAGCAGAATAGAGGATACAAAAACAGCTACCATGGTTCACCTCAAGAAATTAGCGCTCCATTCGAGGAGGAAGGGGTAACCGCTTCAACAGCGGCAAAGCATCATAAACATTTTCCCAAATATGCCTTCAGGGCCCATCCCCTTCAGAGGAGGATGACTATCCCACTTCTTCAGGGAATGGGTCCACTCGACATCAGATAGTTGGAGCAGGGAGAGTAGAAACATACTGCAACAACAAACAAGTGTACTGTGATCGTCAGGAAGAACGAGGGGAGGTGCTATATTTAGGGCTGCCAACCCACAATCAAGGTCCAGAAAATAAGCACTCTAGCCTGGTATCAGAAAAAAATGCAGGTCTAACCTTTCTGGACCTAGAGTAGGAACATAGCATACCTCTTAGAATTCAAAACAAGATCTCTTGTTTCCCATGTCCTTTCTCCAGTGCCATCCAGTCTGGTCAAGAGGAGTAGTTATCTTGGTGCCCGCCACATAATTACATGTGAAAGATGCCATCAAACCAGGTCCTGTGTAGGAGCAGGATGACACAGTCTACTCTCTATTCTTCTTGGTCCCAGGGTGCACAGGGGAATTCCAACCCGCCCTGGATTTGAAATTCCTGAATCGATTTGTCATTCAAAATGGAAACTCCTATCCATCATAAGAGAAGCACAACAGGGGGACTAGCTGGCATCCATAGACTCTTCAGAATGTGTATATGTATGTTCCCATTTGAGAAGCTCACAGACTGTGCTTAAGATTCAAGGCATCCATTTTCAGTTCAGGGTTCTTCCCTGTGGTCTTTCTTCCACCCCTTGGGTATTTTCAAAGCTCCTAGTGTCTGTGTTTACATGCCTCTGGAGTCAAGGAATACAGTTATTCCCATGTCTGAATGACATTCTTCTCCCAAGTTCCCCTTCTACACCAGTCCCAGCAGTCATTGTCAGCGGTTGTGATTTCTTTGCCTTCACGTGGTTTTGGCATTGGTTATAAAAAGAGCTTGCTGGAACTGCTGCAGACGATCCTGCATCAGGGAGCCAAAAGAGCAGAGGTAAAAACATGACAGGACAAAGTCTTCCAGATAGGCAAGAAATACCAGAATCTCCTGTGCCTCAGTCACAAATGACAACATGCGCTACAGCCAGCCCAGCTGTTCATGTAACTGATAGGAACAGTGTTATCCCAGGGGGACACCGTACCCTGGGATGTGGTTCACATGAGACCTACACAGTCTAATCTCTTCAGTCAGTAGTCTCCCCATAGGGAGAGCAAGAATCTGAAGGTTTGGATTTGACACAGGATGAAATTCGGTCTGAGCTGGTGAACCAGTTGGTCGAATGTCATGAAGGGGTGCATTCTGCTACATTCTCAATCTGTGCTGATGACAACCAACGCCAGCTTCTCAGAGGCTGGGGAGCACACATCGCTTAGAGGTCACCACAAGGCAGGTGATTTTTGCTGGATCTGCCTGAGTGTTAATGTCTTAAAAATGTGTGGTGTTCACCTTGCCCTTCAGGCCTTCCAGACCTTGATGCATCAGAATGTCCTGGTCCTAACAGGCAACAGAACCACAGTGGCATACTTCAATAAACAAAGAGGTACCAGAAGCCGCAGAATGCGTAAAAGAGATTCTCCAACTGCTGGGCTAGGCAGAGGATCACTTGGACTACCTGGAGCATACATTCTGGGGCAATACACTACAACTCAATAATGTACTGGTCAAGCTGCACACATTCTTCCAACAGTGTGCAACGAATGTTGCCTCCTCTTTCACTATAATAAGGCTGTCTTTAGGACTGCGTCCTCTTCTCTTCTGAGAGTTCACTGTTCTCATGTGAACCAAGCAGTGCACTGCTCATGCTTTAGTGTAGGCTGGTGAACCTCAAGGATGGTTCTTGGCACAGACTCACTATGCGCAAAGTGTTACGAACGAACCTGGTTAGGTCACAGCTTTTTTTTTTTTTTTTCACCAGCCTAACAATCTTCATGCTCTGCAGAGCTGCTAAGAGATGTCAGACTTTTCCTACTTACCTTACCAGGTGGGTCTAATCCCAAAGATTGGGTAAGGGCTGCAGAACTGCTGCACCAGCTGTGAATAGGACACATTCGGTCTGAATTCACAGAGATCTCTATCTCAGAACTTAGCGGGCAGCCATGTGATCTTCCTACATATTTTTCTGTAAGTATTATTTGCTTGATTTTTAAACTCGGGCTGTGTCGGCATTTGGGCTATGGTCAGATAAGAAAACTGTTGTAACATTTACAGCTATATTCTCCCCTACCCAGAATTTTATGGATACTGCTTTTTAGAACCTATATATTAATGATATGGAGCGTTACAGAAAGAAGTTGTTCTGTCAGACTTTACGCCATTTCTTTGTTGGCTGCAAAGTTGTAATTGGGACCACACCCAGTAGTTTTTCAACCCTTACGGAGAATATTTTAGATATGATTAAGTAAATTGCTGTTCCGTTTTTCTATTGGACACGTTTTAAATTTTTTTCTAATGCACAAAGGTGTTTTATTGAGGCACATTGCTAATCTTTGTTTATTCCCTGTAGAAGTAGTTTTTGTAATCTTTTGTTTAAAAAGACGTATGCCGAAGTGATAGTTTCATCTCTCAAGTATTTCTGCATTAAAGGCCCCTGAGTATGTTAGACCAGCCAGACTTATCAGGCACATGTGTAAACCAGACATGGTTGAAGGGCATTTTGATTAGTCTTCAAGGTACCATATGATCGTTTCTCTTATTTGTTCTACCCTTTTAGGTTATTGATTGGTGATATAGTTGTTAATTGTGTGGTTCTTATCATTACTTTAGTGATTTATACACATTGCAAGAAATGTGGACTTATTAGTTGGGCTCTGCACAACTCTCGTACCACCAACATTCTAGTCTAGTGGACCCCCCACCCATGCCTGGGTGCCAGTCCCCGAAACTGTAAAGATGGAATAAGCCCTGGTGGTCTAGTGGTCTGCCCTCCTATCTGTGAAACCCGATCCCCATAATTGTAATTGCTGAATACCCGCTGGTAGTCCGATGGCCCCCCCCACCCCTGAGTCAGATTCTCATACATGATGGTAAGAACACCTAGTGGTCCAGTGGCACCCCCCACCCTTGCAGGCACCCCTGCCCAACCATCCTCCCCGTTATGCCGTGGGTGGCATCAACTCTGCCTCATTCTGCCCTGCTGCCCATCGACTGACAGCTTACAGTAGCAGCTGTAAGCCTGTTGGATCATGTGGACCCGGTAGGCTTACAGCTGCTGCCTAACTGTCAGTTGGTAACGAGGGTGGTATGAGAGGGTTGATGCCGCCCGCCAATGATTGGGGGCTGGTTGGTAGGGATGCCTGCAGGGTGGGGTGCCACTGGACCACCAGGTGTTCTTACCATCATGTATGAGAATCTGACTCTGGGACGGGGGGTGCGTGGGGGGAGGACCATTGGGCTATCGGGGTATTCAGCGATTACAGTTATGGGAATGGGTCTCACGGATTGGAGGACGGGAGAACAGACCGCTGGACCATCGGGGCTTATTCCATCTTTATAGTTTCGGGAATCGGGACCCAGGGATGGGTGGGGGGTCCACTAGACTACCTGGGAGTATTCAGACGAATATAGGGCATGAGTCTTGAGGAGGGGGACCTGGACTACCAGGGCATGGTGGTTTAGTACATACGTACATGATCGGGCTACCGGGTGGGGGGGTACCGATGGACTAGCAGGGCCAAGTAGTGTTTGTAGACGGTGTTCTTGCCTGGCGGCTGGTCATCCATGGCTAGCAGCTGCTGTGCTGCGCCTTGCAATACAGCAGACCACCTGTGGGTCGCCAGTATTTGAGCCAGGATTTTCCGGCTCAACACTGTGCTTCGGTATGTGTTGCATCTGGGGGTTGTGCCAGCAGATACGTCGCACACCCTGGGCTGAATATCGGGATGCGCCGCATATGCACGGCACGCCCCTGCAGATGTGACGATACATTAGCAATGCCCGGAGCATCGGGACTTGTACTCGGCGAGGTTCCCTTCTGAATATCACACCGGTGTATTGTAGGTTGCACTGGCGAATTCCATTGTGCCAGGCGCAACCCCTTTAAATATCTTCCCCCATGGAATTTAAAATGAATTGTACCTAAGTATTGTGTTTTTCAAAGTTTTCTTTGAGACATCAGTACCTCTTTGACTTTTAACTGACAGCAATAGAGCTAACAGAAAATGTAATTACAATAAGTCTCAATTTCTTTTTTTTTTTTTTTTCCTATGAACATTATTTTTATGGGTGGGTGAGTACAAAGAATGGTGTTTTGTGACAGGGGTATTTCTTGGTGTACATTTAGTTGTTACAGTACATGTCCCCCTTGTTTTTCTTTACACTGGTTCACATATTCAGCTAGCTCTGTCTAAAGTTCCCTTCATTCATTCATGTAAACATAATGATTTGAAAAATACCTCCTGGACAGCAGTGAAGCCTGTCTCTTCAAAGCTGCCCTTGTTCCATTGTCAGAGCTACTGAAATTTAAGTATGTACCTGGTGAGATACCTTTCTTGGAATAGGAGTCTGTTCTAGCCTGTGCCTGCTAGTTAGATATCCTCAGATTCAGAAAAAACGAAAAATGCATGTCTTTAGTTTAGCACTTCTGCATCTAAATGAGCAGTAGAAACTGGGTACTACAAAGACTTTTTTTTTTTTTTTAAATTAAAGTATTCTGAAGATGAACTCTAGATTGGAATAACATGTAATTATATCAAATAAAGGCTGTTTAACAAAATGCAGTGTAGATCGAACGACCTGTTTCTCACTGTAATTATGGAAATCTAATGTTCTTCATGTTATTCTATGCACAAAAGGGAGCTTGATTGAAAAGAAATAAAATCACCATAATTAACCCTTAGCCTGTGAGCTTGTTAAATGAATGTTTCTTAGCCAGCACAGAGCTTTTAAAGGACAGTATTGTGTTGGGTAAGAAACACTTTTTCACTTAGCATTTTTCTTCATCATTTTGCTCCAGTTCCCCACCCTGTTGATATCAGAGTTATAGCCCTAACAGTTAACATTACCTCTTTTTAAATAATTTACCTCTTTTTAAAGAATGTATCTGTAGAAAAGGCTAACTTTGAAACTGTTGGCTAAAAATTAAATTTTTAATGAAAGCTTGGAGGCAGGCTGACTAAGGCAAAATCTATTAATAGTTTTCAGGTATTGATCTAAGGTTCGTTAATATTGATAGTTTTAATGCATATCAGGGCAGTTTAAAGTAGGTAGTCACAGGAATTCCCTTTAGAAAAGACTAGCTTAGAAACAGGGCTCAAAACTTCTATTTTTTAAATGAAAGCTTGGAGTCGGGACGATGTAGATATGGTTTTCTGATACAGTTCTAATGTGTTGGTATAATGTCGATATAGTGGAAAGTGACTGTTGCTTTGAGTATTGTGTTTAAGCAGCAGTGCTAACAAAACGTTTTTTGTTTTGTTTTTTCCAAAAAATGCTGGTTTCAGTTACAATTAATAAAAAGATCAGCACTCCTAGCAAATCTGCTTTTCTTGGTACAGCCTATACTGCAACTTCAGTTTACTTTCTCTTTCTATCCTAGGCCCTGCCAAGTCTACAGTACTGTTTCTAAGCCGCATGGCAGCCACCTTTTTTCCTTGAGAAAAAGAAAACTATCTTCAGAACATTTTACCACCTAATAAAATTGGAAGATGCTTAGAATCTTTTATGGGACGGAGGTGTCACATTTTGTGCCCAGTTTTGTTGCACTGCTGCTTTAAATATGTTGAAGGTACTAGTTATATTCCATCATGGAGAACCACAACTTTAATTTCTTTATTTCCTAATTGTGCCATACCATCAGTACGCTGGCCCCCAGCTCCCGTCCTGGGGCTCTGCTTACCCAGCTCTGCTCCTCCTCAGTCTGACCATGCTTCTTTGACCCCATTTTAACCCCTATGCGCCACGCTGCATGACAGCCATTCCTTTTCCTAATGCCCAAGTGTCTTCACTACCTGCTTTAGACAGTGAGCCCACAGTTCTCTATTAAGGAAGAAGAATGGGACTCTGGTGCTTTGGAAGATGCAAGTGGTTTTCTGTTCAGGAGAACCACAGATTATTCTGTTCTAGTTTGTATTGTACCCATGTTTGATACCTGATGATTTATATTGCATCTGCATGAGTTTTATACGTAAGCAATAACCCATGACCGGGTGTGCGGTTATTGGGGATTAATCAACACCCTGGGTGCATTGTGAGGCACGAGGCCGCAGGCCAAGTGTCCTCACATCAACCGGGGCGTTGATTAATTAAGCAGTAAGGCACGACAGGGTGTGGGTTGTGCTGGGATAACCTCATGCCTAGGTGGTTGGGCACGAGGCCGCAGGCAGAGTGCGTCCAATGTCCCAGAAGTGAGGTTATCCCAGCACAACCCACACCCTGGAGTGCATTATTGCTATTATACAATGGCTCATTGTTAGACAAAATTAAAAAAGAAATTAAAAATGTTTTTAGTAGATTTTGAGTGTGTCAGTATAATGTAGTTTTGTCAGTTTCTTTGAACTATTCTCCCTGCACCCATCACTGCATAATGTATCTAGGAGGAAAAATGGTCATCCAAATCAATACAGGGAGGTTGTGCTGGGATAACCTCACTGTGCCAGGGACATATTGACCAGTCAGAGTCCAGGGAATTTTCTTGCCATTGTATAATCCCCAATAACCGCACACCCTGGAGTGGGTTATTGCACTTATAACCAGGGCCACTGGAAAATTGCGGAAAAATTTACCCAAAATTGTGGAGCTTTTTGCAAAACTGCAGGGAGATTGCGTGAGTTCTGCTATAGACCCAGAGTGATTCACAGTAAATCTTTTAATGTTTTCTGCAGCATGCATCAGTCAGTATAAACTGGTAAATGAATATACTGCAACTTGAATATGTTTAAAACATAAAAGCTTGTTCCTAAAATGAATACTAAACTGGTACGCTATCATAAGTGTTGCCTATCTTCCAAAATTTAAAAGCATCTGCCTTATGCAGTGCTAAATAGATTCTATAAAGTGAGCCACAGCAAATCAGTATTAAATAAATCCAGAAGAAATGCATTTTTCTGTTTCTGGATGTAGAATAATGAAGCCTAATCAACAGCTGTTTACAATGCTATGCCAGCTATTCACCTACTTTGGTACAAGAAAAAATAAGCAGATAGACTGGTGAATAATTGAGTTTTAGTACAATGTTCGTGTTTAATGTTCATAATTTGCACTGTAGGTACCGTGCATTTCTTTTGAAATCACATATTTAAACATTAAATTTGGGGGTTATTGGGGCTGGCAGTATAGACTAGAGGTTAGAGTAACAAACTGTGACTTAGCTGAGGACATCTTGCAAACCTGAGTTTCATTCCCACAACCTCCACTTGCATACAAGTCACTTAACCTTTGTTCACAAGGAAAAACTTGCCCTATCACTTACACAAAGGCTTCATAGTTAGCACCCCATTTAAGTGAATGTGATAATTTGCATCTTTTCTCCCATCTTTTGTTTCCGTCTCTGTGGCAACAAAAGTTTTCTGACAGGCTGCTTCAACACAAAACAAATATTAAGTGTTTAAGTGTACTTATGCTTGGCTAGTGGATTTTGGAACCAAACAAGACAAGGATTCAAAAGAAAGCAGTGTCACATAACCCTTGCCCTATCGTGCACTGCATTTTTTTCGGCCAAACCCAAGTCTGCATGCAAAATTGGCAATATATTTGAGAGTATTTTATTAAAAATGTTAATGCTTTTTACACAGTTCAATGTAAAATTTCAAAAATTGCAAGAAATTGTGGAGAATGGTGAAAATTGCAGATTCCTCAAAAAAATTGCAGGTGCAATTTTCCAGTGGCCCTGCTTTATAACATGAGCAACATGGAGTCAGATGCACAAAGGACACTGTCACAACATGCAGAAAACATGGGACCTTTATTTTGTGTCCTGCCATAGCAGCATACAGTTCTAGCAACACAATTTGCTATACAGCATTAGACAGCAGTGTATTCTGTAAGCAATAGTGCTAGTAACACAAGATCTTCCACAGAGATTCTCTTGTAGCAGGTAATACACTTAGGTTGTCGCCAGAGGGCGCTGTGGTACACGGCAGCTCTCTTCTAGCAGTCTATTGCCAGGGTCCGCCCACACATGACATTATCATTCTGCTCCTATCTAAGAGTGGGCGGTCCCTGGTATCCTCTGTTCATTTTCCCGCTGTCTTCAGCTTGCACGCAGCAGCTAGTGCATAGAGCAGCAGTCATCGACCAGAACTTAAACTGGAAACAGATTTTCTCAGTTTCCTTTCCTTCATTGACAAATGTCTAAAGAATTGACAAGCAAGACAGCACTTTTTTGGTCTTGTTGTTGCGATAGGAAGATCTACTGTTACATAAACATACCGTTTGTGTTGGGTGTCTGGGTCCCACACATGACACCATCTCCTGTGTTCATTGCCAGGGTTTCATCCAGGCAACCCGTCGATGACGGCTACAGGAGGTCAAAGCTCACCTCATGGAGCAGAAAGTGTCTCTCTTAGAGAAGGGGGCCCGTTCCAAGGAGCCCCATACTACTGCTTCACATAAGAAGCATAAACATAAGGATAAATCATCCTCATCTGGCAAATGCTCGTCGACGGCCACCATCACAGGTGCTTCACCGTCGACGATGCCCTCCAGGACTGCTTCCTTGTCGACATGGGTTTACACCCTCTCGTCGATGGCACTTTCTAGCACCCTTTCAGCACTCTCTATGGAACCCTATGTTGGTTCCCTTGAAGTTCCATCGATGATGACACGTTTCCCATCGATGATGTCTCCCTTTAAGCATTCCAGTGCCTCTTCCCTTGCTGCCCTGTCAACGACAGGCCATTCCTCTATGGGCAGAACTACTGGGTTTGCAGTCTTCGCTGCCCCTCCGCCTTCACAGCCATTCTCCCATAGGGGCCAGGCAGACAGGGATCGGGATCTTGAACTTTACCACCCAGGGGCTAGATCTGTTTATACCTCACATCCTATTTCCTCAACAATCCCCCTAGTTTCTCAGAAACCACCACCCCGTCCCCTACCTCATTGGACGTAGCCACAGTGGTACAACATGTTCTACAAGTAATTAGGCACTCTCAGTCTCCCACTCCGGGGGAGGCGAGTCATCCTTCCTGTTCTCCTGTCCCTCTGCCAAGACGCTTCCAGGGAGACCAGGAACAGTCCCTTCTCTCGTATGAGGAAGAGTACTTTGCAGATGAGGCAGAATTTCTGGAAGGCTTTCCCGGATATCTGAAGGATGTTGACCTACAGGACTTGGACTCTCGTCCTGCGTCCTCTCTTACTACTGTCTCCTCCTTACAGAAGGGTGCCTCCCGCCATGTAACTGCCTCTCCTCCTGATGACCTATCTTTTCATGAGATTATGGTTCAAATTCAGAAAATCATGGGTTTTTTCAACCACCGAACATGATAAACAAGGGATATGGCAGACTTATCTCGAACTGCCTGAAGAGCCTGTAGTAGTGGTATCCTCACTTACAAACTTACCAAAATGCCATACTGATGGCTTGGAACCAACCCTCAGTGGTCCCAGCCATTCCTAGGAAAGGCAGATCACCGTTACCTGGCTCCTCTTGACCATGCCTTTCTTTCCACTAGCCCCGAGGCTGACTCTGTAGTGATTACCGTGGCTCATGATCGTACCAAACAAACACATAAGCTCATTACCCCCCTGATAAGGAGTCCCACCGACTTGACTACCTCGGGAAGAAGGTGTTCCAGGTGGGTACCATGAATCGTAGAATTCTAAATTTATATGGGGACACATGGTTAAATATCAGTGTACCATCTGGTACTCTGCTATAGAACTAGTCAATAAACTCCCTCCATCTCGAGAAGGACCAATTATTGGGTACAGTTTCCACTGACAATTCCATATCTCGACACCTGCTCCTATCAGGTTATGATGCAGTGGATACTTCGGCCCGCACAACAGCCACAGGGATTACCCTGAGATGCCATGCTCGGCTGTGTGTATCAGGATTCACACCAGGTATACAACAGAAAGTGGTAAATGCCCCTTTTAATGGATCTAAACTGTTTGGTCCAGGTACCCAAATGCTTCTGGATGATCTCCAGGCTTCTGGGCGGACCTTTCGTACGGTACATGACATGTATCGTACATCACAGCCATCTTACCAATACCACTGTCAGTCGTCCTTTCAATTGAAGAGGGGCGGTAAACACAGAGGTACCTACAGAGGTGAATTTCGTGGTCGTTCCCAGGACTGCCACTCCTACCTCCAAGGGCTCCCACTCCCAGGTGGAGTCAGTCAGCCTACTTCCCAGTGACCATCTGGGGCATTGCCCAGGCTTCCTCCACCAGGCCTCGGAAGCCGTGGGCGGTCGCTTTGCCCTCCATTTAGAGGCCTGGTAGGCGATAACATCAGATGAGTGGGTACTTCAGATCATAAGAACGGGGCACACACTACAACTCACGTCAGTGCCCCCCCCCCGCTCTGTCCATTACCCACCTGACCGTATTCCTATTTTTCAGGAGGAACTTCAGGCACTTCTTCACAAGAATGCCGTCTATCCGGTTCCTTCATTGGAGTACCACCAAGGATTTTATTCCCATTTCTTTCTGTACCCACATGCACTGGAGATCTCAGACCTGTACTAGACCTCGGACAACTGATTCTACACATTCAGTACAAAAGGTTCCGGATGATCACCTTAACATCCTGTAATGGCAATATTAAAACACGGGAATTGGCTATGCACATTAGAAACATAGAAACATAGAGGTTGACGGCAGATGAGGATCGCAAGGCCCATCCAGTCTGCCCATTTCTTTTTCTACCTTATAAATATGCCATCGGCCTTTGCTCTGTCAGTGGCCTATCTATTCATACTCATCTGTATTGCTCCCTTATGCCTATCCCATGCCTGTTTGAAGCCCTGCACTGTATTCATAGCCACCACTTCCTGAGGTAGGCTGTTCCATGCATCCACCACTCTCTGTGAAAAAGAAGAATTTCCTCACATTCCCCCTTAATCAGCCTCCCTCTAATCTCATGCTGTGTCCTCTTGTCCTGCTATTTTTCTTATATTTAAACATGTTAGACTCTTTCACCTTGTTAATGCCCTTAAGGTGTTTGAATGTTTCGACATGAAAGATGCCTACCTACATATCCCCATCCACCCTGCCCTCCACCGTTTCCTTTGCTTTTGCCTGCTAGGACAACATTTTCAATTTTGGGCAATCCCGTTGGGTCTCTCATCTGCCCCGAGAGTCTTTACCAAGTGCCTAGTGGTTGTGGCGGTGACCCTGAGATGGGACGGACATTTTGTCTTCCCGTACCTGGATAATTGGCTTATAAAAATGGACTCTGAAACCTTTCTGCTTTCATCCCTCCAGGTGACCTTCACTCTGTTCCAGTCCCTAGGAATTAGTCAACTGGCCCAAATCCAATCCAACCCCTACCCAGTCGCTCCAGTATGTAGGAACTGTTCTGGATTCCGCCTCCACCAGGGCTTACCTCCCTGCCGACAGACAAAACAGAAATCTGTTTCTGGCTTCCCAGATACAAACTCAACAATTTATCACAGCCAGACATCTCTTCTGCTTTCTGGCGCAGACGGCCGAGGCCATACCCACTGCGACCTTCACCCATCTACATATGAGACCAGTCCAGTGGACTCTTCAGAATCAGTGGCAGCAAAAGACAGGGATTTTGAAGACAAAATCAGTCACTCCTGTTCTACACCTGGCCCTGAATTTGTGGACCCAGCATGCCAACCTATCTCAAGGCATGCCCTTCCACTCCCCTCCTCCCCAGCAGACGTTGACCACGGATGCTTCCCTCGATGGCTTGGGTGGACACTTGGGTCCCTACAAGACACAGGGCAGGTGGCCCTGATTCTCTACTTCTCCCCATATAAATCTACTGGAAATTAGAGCAGTCCACCTTGCCTTTCAGGCCTTTCTCCCCCACCTCTTCCCCGGGTCCTCTGCTGATCCAGTCAGACAACACCTCAGTGGTGTACTACCTGAACAAACAAGGAGGTACCAAGTCCTGCACTCTCTGCAGAAAGACAGTGGTGTTTTGACAGGGAGCCATACTTCAACACCTATCGCTGATAGTCGTCCATCTAATGGGACGTCGCATTACCCTGGCCAACATTCTCAGTCACCAGACCTTCGCACATGAGTGGCACTTAATCACAAAGTTCTTCAGATGATCTTTCAATTGTGGGGGACCCTGCACCTCAACCTTTTTGCCTCCCTCGTCAATCACTGACTCCCCAGATACTATTCCAGTATCCCAAACAGAAAGGGACAGTTTATAGATGCTCTATCCAAACTGTGGACAGGACTCTTCTTATATGCTCCCCCCCCCCCGTCCCACTCCTGCAATGGACTCTACTGAAACAACAACTCAAACCTGCCACCATGATCCTCGTGGCCTCGGCAAGTGTGGTTTCCCCTACTTCAGCAGTTCTCGGCAGTAAACCCCATTCCGTTGCCTGTCAGATCTGCTGACTCAAGATCAAGGGACCCTTCTTCATCCCAACCTGAAGTTACGACACCTTCACACTTGGTTCCTGAAGACTCTTTCATAGCTCGTCTTCAAGTTTCCTCACTTGAGGCCAATATTCTTTTGGCTTCCGCTTCCTTTCTTGGAAGACAGTATTTTTAGTGGCTGTCATTTCTGCTCTGTGTATATCCAAGCTTCATGCCCTAATGTGCAAAGAGCCTTATCTAATCTTTCACAAAGACAGAGTGGCTCTCCGAATCAGTCCTTCCTTTTTACCCAAGGTGATCTCAGAACACACCTTAAATTAGTCCAGTGAATTGCCAGTTTACTACCCTGAGCATTCTAATCTTGGAGAATACCTCCTACACACCTTAGATGTCCATTGTACATTGAAATACTATATCAATCGCACCAAATCTGTTAGAAAACCTCCTCAGCTTACTTAGCTTTTTGTTACCTTCGCTTCAACCAGGGAAGGCTTCCCGGTCGCTAAAAAGACACTATCCAGTTGGCTGGCACATTGTATAACCTTTTGTTATATGAAATAAAACAAGCCATTACCAGGACCTGTCCAAGCCCATTCTACCAGAGCCATTGCCACTACATTGGTCTTATTCAAAGGGGCTTCTAGCACAGATATCTGCAGTGCAGCGACATGGTCCACAATACATACTTTCACGAAGCATTACAACTTGGACATTGCTTCATGCAGTAGGACTGCATTTGGCCATGCTGTCCTACAAGGCCTTTTGTCATAACTTCCGCCCTTCCTGGGTTTATTGCTTGGGAGTCATCCCAAGTGTATTACCTGCTGCAAGAGATTATCCCCGTGGAAGATAGTAGAGTTGCGTACTTACCATAACAGTAGATCTTCGAGGGGTATCTCTTGCAGCAGGTACGATCCCTCCCTCCATTCCCCTCCTTTTCTGAGAACAACAACTGATCCAAACATATATGGGAAGGGATACCTGTGGTACCTTGGATCTCCTTCGGTCCTCGCTTAATGAGCTGAATCCGGCGGGGAACTGAGGATACCGGGGACCGCCCACTCTTTTATATAGGAGCAAAATGATGTCATGTGTGGGTGGCCCCTGGCAAAAGACTGCTGGAAAAGAGCTGCTATGCACCACAGCACCCTCTGGCAATGACCCAAGTGTATTTCAAACAACATGAAGTCTTGCTATATTATAGACATTAGCAGTTTGTTCCAGGTCTAGAACTGCCCCGGAGTGAAATGGTTAAAACCATTCCAAAATAGAATTTTGGCACGAGAGCAGCTCTATCTGTGTCATTTCAAACTTGAACTGTCAGATTCTTTACTCCGCCTCAGTGAACAGTCGCTCCGGAGATTTCTCCTTCTGCTCGGTTCATTTCTCGGTTTAAAAAGTGTTTTCTCGGTTGGATTTAACCGAGAATAGTTTTATTTTAACTGCAAAACCGTTCGGTTCAAGCTCCATCTGTGGTAACCGTAAGTAAATGAAGGTTTTGTCTGTGTGGAACTTGTAAGTTATCGGTTCGGTTTTGAACCGATCAGTGGGTTTAAAACTCATTTAAAACTAAAAGTTACTATTTTAGAGTGCGGTTCCCGGTTCTTATCGGTTCTAAAAAAAACGGATTTATTACGTTTTTTTCCAATAACCGTGACACGGTTAGGAACCGATAAGGGTGTCTTGCCTGGCACTGCCGTTAAAAGGGCAAGTTTTTGGTTAGGCTGGCATTATGTCTGAGAAACCCAAAAGAAAAACCGGGCCCACTGGGTTTCAACACTGTGATGTTTGTGGGGAAGTCTTTGCCAAGGCTGACCCACACACTATGTTTATTGTCTGGGGTTTGACCACCTCCAGTCAGACTGCCAGGTATGTAGAATTTCCCTGCAGCCACCCTGGAAAAAGATTGGGCAGGCTCAGGGAATGAGGCCAAAGTCCGCTGACCCGATGGTCAGCCCGGTTCGTGCCAACCGAACCAGAGGGAGTGCCCTCTGACCAGGGCCAGACTTCGGCAAAGAAAAGCTGGTTCTGAGGAACCAATTCCAGTAAAGAAAACAAGAAAATCAGCAGGTCTGGAGTCCAAACTCTTCTCCAACTGCTGCAGAGATAGCAAAAGCCATACAAATTGTCCAGTCACTGTCTCAGGGTCCGTCCGAACCACCACTATCTGGTAAAGGTCGGTTCTGTCCGGTCCCAGTGGTTCAGGATTATGATATTGAGGAATTTTATGAACCAGAGGAGGGAGGAGGATTATGAACAGTATGAATGTGGCTGGGAAGGTCTGGGTGTGCCCATTGAACGGACATCTCCCAGACAGACCTTTAGAATCTCCCCTATGCTGTCTGAGTCCCCATCTCATTTTATGTTTTATAAAAAGTTGCTGAAACCCTCCAGCTTCCTTTAGAGAGGCTGTGGATGAGCAAGAGGAGCCTGATTTTGTAGAAATGATGGATATTCCAGAGTCTAGGAGATTGTCTATTCCTTTACATAAGTCTTTAGGAAACAATTAAAATTTTAAAAGCTCCTAATTCTGTGCCTCCTGTAGATAAAAGATGGACAGAAGGTATACATTGTCAGGCCCTGATACAGAATTTCTTTCTCAGCAATGCAGTCATGTTGGGGTAGTTCAGGCTGCTGCCTGTGATAAAGCTAATATTCCTTGGCTTCACATCCTCCTGACAAGGATTCCAGGAAGATTGATGCCATGGCAAAAACAGTATATGGCAGCTCTCTGGGACTCAGGCAAGCAAATTATATGGCTTATGTAGCTAGGTATCAGAAATCTAGATGGGATACTGTTATGCACTGGCAAAGCAGGCCCATGGCCAGCTGGCTAGTGAACTAGAACAGGTGGCTGCTGATGGCATTGAAGCCTCTAAGGTTCAGTTTCATGCTGCTGTGAATGTTAATGATGTTTCCTCTAGGGTCATGGCCACATCTGTAGCTTTTCGTAGGTTGGCCTGGCTCAGGTGTACTAGTTTGTCACAGGATACCCAGACTAAGGCTATGGTTTTTCCTGTGGTGGGAAATTCTCTGTTTGGAGAGCAGACAGAGAATTACATGAAGAAGATGGATGAATATGGGACTACTTACAGGTTCCCAGGCTAAGGAGGCAAGCCACTCCTCAAAGGCATGCCCCCAGGGTGGGGTAGGCCTTTGCACAGGCCTTTCTACCAGACTCAGGCCTCCTCTGCTTATGCTCAGAGGGGCTTCTTCAGAGGCAGGGGCAGGAGAGGGTGGGCAGACCTGCTCCCACCCCCAGCCTAAAGCTCCTGCATAAACAGGCACCCTGATGGGTTGCCCAGGGCGAGTCTCCTGTACCAGTGGGGGCAGGCTGGCTTACTTCAGTCAGAATTGGGCTTCTTTAACCTCAGACAAGTGGGTTCTGGAAGTAGTAAGCCAGGGTCTGGTTCTCCAGCTTCAAAAGTTTCCCAAGTTGAGAAGCAGACTTTCTACCTGCAAGTGCTTCAGAGACCCTCGCTCTGGAAACAGAGGTCTCATCCCTGTTAGCTCTCAGAGCAGTAGAAAGGTTCCTCCCCTGCATCAGGGCAGGGGTCTGTATTCCAGATACTTCCTTACCCCAAAAAGACAGGGAATGGCGTGCCCATTTTAGATCTCAGATATCTGAACAAGCATCTTTTGAAACCAAAGTTCAAAATGGTAACTCTGGCAATGTTTTACCTTCCCTAAGGCCAGGGACTGGCTAGCCTCCTGGACCTCAAGGATGCCTATTTCCATGTCCTAATCAGAAGATCCCATGAAAGTACCTCAGATTCGAACTGCCCTCAGGTCATTACCAGTTCAGAGCAATGCCCTTGAGCCTTACCTCTGCTCCAAGGTATTCACAAAGTGTCTAGCAGTGGCCCACTTAAGGAGGCAGAGGATTGCTGTTTTTCCCTATCTAGACGACTGGCTCATTGTAGGCCAGTCCCCAGAACAGGTAAAATCTCACCTGCAGGTCACCCAGCAGCTTCTCACCTCCCTGGGTTTTCTGCTAAACCTACCAAAGTCTGTTCTGGAACCAGTCCAGGTACTCACCTTTATAGGGCAGAATTGGACACAAAGCTAGCCAGAGCCTTTCTTCCCCCAGAAAGGGTAAGGAATTTAGTGGCTCTGGCCTCTTCCTTCACTCTGCAGGTCTCTTGACCAGCAAGACACTTTCTGCAGCTCCTGGGCACATGGCTGCATCCACAGCTGTTGTGCAGGGAGCCAGATTTCAGATGAGACATTCAGTTTCACTTGAGAACCTTTTGGTCTCAGAGAAGAGACCCCCTTTCCAAGTTGGTCCCAGTGACTCGAACCTTGATCCTAGCTCTCCAGTGGTGGCAGGATCAGAGCAATTTAAGAGCGGGGGTCCCCTTCATTTCCCCTTCTCACGACTTGACTGTCACTACAGATGCTTCCCTTCTGGGTTGGGGAGCCCACATGGGCGATCTTTCCACTCAGGGAGTTTGGTCCCCCCAGGAATCTCTGCTCCACATCAATTTGCTGGAACTCAGAGCTGTCTTTTTAGCTCTTCAAGCTTTTCTGCATCTGTCCACGACAAGGTGATACAAGTCAGAACAGACAACACCACAACAATGTGGTACATCAACAAGCAGGGGCACTCGGTCTTGGCCTTGTGCACCGAGGCAATGAAGTTGTGGTCTCTGGCCTATTCCCTGAACACTTTCCTCATAGTAGTTCATCTTCCAGGAAGGACAATGTCCTAGCGGATGCCCTCAGCAGGATTTCCCAGGGCCATCACGAATGGTCCCTGGATCCTCAAGTGCTGGGGATAGTTTTTTGCCAGGTGGGGCATCCTCAGATAGATCTTTTGCAGCCCCAGACAATCACAAACTTCCTCTGTTCTGTTGCAGGCCTCCAGTGCTGGGCTCAGTTCCCTGGATGCCTTTCTTCTGGATTGGGAGGAAGTTCCTCTATGCTTCCCCTTTCCTCTCTATTCAAAGTACTAGTCAAAATCAGATCTCAGCCTTGCAGGGTGATTCTGATTGCCCGGATTGGCCAGGCAGCCCTGGTACCCACTCCTTCTGTCTCTGACAGTCCATCTTCCCTGTGCCTCCCAGGAATCACAATCTGTTTGACTTGTGCCCAGGAAGGGTTTGGTATCCGGACCTCAAATCCCTCAACCTCAAGGCCTGGCTCTTGAGGAGTTAGAGTTTGCTGTTTTACACCTCTCTCAGGGTGTTCTTGAGATCCTAAAGGCTTCCAGAAAGCCTTCCACTAGAGCTACTTATAGTTCTAAATGAAAAGGTTTTCCATTTGGTGTGCTGGGAAAATATTTCCCAAAATCTGCTGAATTGCCCATTTTGTTAGATTACATGGTACATCTTAATTCCTTGGGTCTCAGACCAGCTACCCTGAGAGTTCATTTGGCAGCTGTGTCTGCTTTTGTCAACAGAGGAAAGTCATCCCCTCTTTCCTCTCATCCTGTGTTTTCCAAGTTTAAAGGGATTACTCCATACTAATCCTCCCTTTCGGGAACCGCCCTGCTTGGGACCTTAATGTTTGCATTGCCCAGTTAATGCAACCCCTTTGAACCTCTGTCTTCTGCAGAGCTTAAGTACCTAACTTGGAAAACTGTTTTCTTAGTGGCTATCACTTCTGCCAGACGCATAAGTGAATTGCAAGCCTTGTCAGTGGAGACTGACTTTATTTCTTTCCACAGGGATAAGGTAGTCCTTCGGACTAATAGGAAGTTTTTGCCTAAGGTGGTTTCAGATTTCCATCTTAATCAATCTGTCTCCCTTCCAGTATTTTTCACTGATCACTCCTCTTCGGGTGAGAGAAGGTTGCACAGCCTGGATGTTAAGAGAGCTCTTAGTTATTTATATAGAGCGTACCAAAGGTCACAGGTTCGAATCCCTCCAACTTTTCCTTACCTATGGTGAAGTTGGGAAAGGCAAACCTGCCACTAAGAGATCAATAGCCAGGTGGATTGTCTCTTGTATCCAATTTGTTATCAGAAAGTGGGCAGAGCCCCCGTTTGAGGGCTCATTCTACCAGGGTACAGCTGTGTCTCTAGCTGCTGCCAGAGATATCCCTTTATTAGAGGTTTGCCAGGCTGCTACTTGGAAAACGTACACACTTTTACCATGCATTACTCCTGGATGTCCAGGCCAGGAGAGATGCTCGCTTTAGCACAGCTGTTCTTCAGAGCCTATTCCTAAGTAGGTTCTGCCCTCCTCCATGGAGGTACTGCTGTGTATTCTGCTAATGTCTATAATATAGCAAGACTTCATGTTGTTTGAAGAAAAATTACTCACCTTAGTAATGTTGTTTCTTTTAATGGAGTCTTGCTATATTATAGACCCCCAACCTGCCTCTCAGAACCTCTACTTGGTGGGGTGCGGGCAACTTAGTGTGGGCACTACTTATGTCCTGTTAGCATTTTGTCCCCTTTGGGACTTTGGGGGTGTGTATGTGTCAGGCGTGTGTGTGTTTTATTATACTTATGTTCCATTTTCATATTATTAGAATGGTGTCAGTATTTCTGGTCCCCTGACTTGAGTCTTGGGTGTTGGGACCATCAATGGTTGTTATTATTTAGGTAGCCATTTGGCTAGTGTAGGTTACAGCTTCCACACAGACCTTAGTGAGTTTGGCTCGTAAAGATCTGACAGTTCAAGTTTGAAATGACACAGATAGAGCTGCTCTCGTGCCAAAATTCTATTTTGGAATGGTTTTAACCATTTCACTCCGGGGCAAACTGCTAAAGTCTATAATATAGCAAGACTCCATTAGAAGAAACAACATTACTAAGGTGAGTAATTTTTTCTTCCTGCTGCAAGAGATACCCCTCGAAGATCTACCGTTACGGTAAGTATGCAACTGTACTTGCTATATATATAATTACACAGGAATGTATTGTGCAACCGATAGTGCTAGAAAGACAAATTTTGTACGCGACAGAGGGATGTCCGCATTATGATAGAAATGCTGCTGTAACAGCTACACCCCGGTGCCCCTCACTGCACCTCTGTTGAACCAGCAAATGATGTGTAGCAATGGGAACGCCCTGGACTGCTAAAAGTTGTTTTTCCGATGTAAAAGAAGATTCGTGCAGCGCTTAATATTTCACCCCGGTCCCTTTACCATGCACTGTGCGGCTGGCCACATTCCAGCAACTGCTGGCTGTGGTACCTTTACTGTGACAGCATGGACAGTGCTATTCAAGAAAACATCTGCAGCAAACCTGTAAGTCAGACTACGAGTTTGCTGGCAGGGTTTTTGTGCAAAACTTCCTTTCTTATCCCAGAAGTCCTTTAGCATCAGTAACATTTTTGCACTTAGCTGGCTAGGTGCAACTGCACTGGAGGTGTGCCTTTAAGAGATATTTAAATGAGCTTAGGGCCAAGCCAGTCAGAAGACAGGAAGGGGAGTGAGCTGAGTGAGAGCTGTTGAAGGTTTCAGAATTTGTTCTCTGCTGGACTGAGCAGCATTGCCCCTGAAGTGTCTATCAGCCTTCCTTGTTGATAGCCTCCTAGTGCTTACCTGGGTAAAGTTTTCCTCATAATTTATTTCCTTTAGTGTGCTGAGTGAAAGTTTTACTTTTTCATTAGTGCCACGCTAATTTTTTATTTTTAGTGTGACTATTTTGACTTTATTTTTAATGCGATTTTCATTTTAAACTCTGATTTTATCTCGGGTGCTTATTTCCGACGGTTCCCTTCATTTTTGGTCAAATTCTTGTGGGAACTGTCGAATTAAGGACAGTTGTCCTGCTTTTTACCTCAGACCTTGTGGGGGTTACCACGAGGCACCTGCAGTGGATTTCAAATTTATACAGTGCCTGGGAGTTTTCTCTCTACATTGGCAATTATGAGGAAACCTTTTTGTTATATTACTGAACCTTGCTATCATCTGTGTCAGGACTGTCCGTAAGGGTTCTGTAGGCAGCTGACCAGTATTGGCAAACATAGCAGACAAACCTTTGATTATTATGGCTGAGGATAAGTCAAAGGCTTCCGATGGGGGGCCATCCAAAAGTACTAATACTAAAAGTAGAGGTGCTGAGGAACCCTCCGGATCCCAGCCAAAAAAATAAAGCTTCCAAATATGAAGTTCCTCACAAATTTAAAAATAAGTGACGAAAAAAGGAAGCTTGATCAAGCCTCTGATAAAGTAATAATAATAATACTTTATTTATATTACGCTTTTCTGAAACCAAGGCGCACTAACAGTAGAGTTCTTAAAACAATAAAACACAAATACATTAATACTAATACATAATATATGTTAAAACATCATCAGTAAGACATCAATAAGAAAATGCTGATGATCACAAATGGGTCTTTAAGGCACGTTTAAATTTCTCCACAGACATACACTCCCCGAAGTGGATGGGGTAGAGAATTCCAGAGGGTTGGAGCCAGGTACATAAAAGCAGAGGCCCCTGAAGATTTCAAAGAATCCCTCGGAAACCTCTAGCAACCCCATATGTGTCGAGCGGAGTGATCGCTTTGGGCGGTAGGGTACGAGAAGCTCTTTCAAGTAGACTGGGCCCAGTCCGTGTAGGGCTTTATAGGTCAGAAGACAGACTTTAAAGGTGATCCACCACTGTATTGGCAGCCAGCGCAGTTCGCGCAGCACCGGAGAAATATGGCCGGTATGAGGAGTACCCATCAGTAACTGGGCCGCAGCATTCTGCACGAGCTGCAAGCGGTGGATATCAACCCCAGGTAACCCTAGATAAAGGGAGTTGCAGTAGTCAAGGTGCGAGGTCACAAAGGCGTGGACCAATGTAGGCAAGTCACTGGACTGAACTAGGTGCTTGATCCTGGAGATGTTCCTCAGATGGTAAAAGGCTGATTTGATGACTGCTGACACCTGCGATCGTAACGTCAGTCTGTAGTCAAAAATCACCCCCAGGTTCCACACCTGTTCAGAGATTGGGAGCTGGGAGCCACCCAGAAATAATCTTGAGGGCAAACCAGCTCCCACCCCCCTCTATCCTGTGACCCAGGTCCACGACCGTCACATTAGTCTTTTCAGAGTTCAATCTCAGCCAGCTCAAATTCATCCAGTTCTGGATTTCGATGAGGCAATTGTTAAATACCGAGAGAGCTCTATCCTGGTTGGGCGCAAAAGATAGGTAGAGCTGGGTATCATTAGCATAGCAGTGAAACCTCAGCCCATGCCTTCTTGTAACGTCCCCGATGGGCAGCATGTACACTGAGAACAACATGGGAGACAACACCGTCCCCTGAGGAACCCCATATGACACCAAAACTGGGCCAGAGGAATTTATCCCTGACACCACTCTCTGAGTTCTGCCAGTGAGAAACAGTCTAAACCACCTGAGGACTGAACTGGACAGTCCGCAGATGAACCTCAGATGTTCGAGAAGTATCCCATGGTCCCCAGTGTCAAATGCTGAAGAAAGATCAAGCGGAACCAAGATAGAATGTCTCTCTTGATCTCTTGCCATCGAGAGATCATTGAGCACCCCGAAACAGCGCAGTCTCTGTACTATGCCTCTTTTGAAAACCAGACTGGAATGATTCATAGATGTCATGGATGGTCAAGTGGTTCTCCAGTTGTACGGCCACTACTTTCTCAGTCAACTTCCCCACAAAGGAAAGATTGGTCTGTAGTTAGCATGGCAGTCTGGGTCCAAAGCGGCTTTCTTCAGGAGGGGCGTTACCACTGCCTCCTTCAGGGAGCTAGGAAACTCACCTGTCTCCAAGGAGCACCAGATTGTCCATGCTAGGACTGGGCCGATAATATCACAATCCTTTTTCAGGGAAGTTGGGCCCTGATCCAAACTACAGCATGTAGGGTGCATACCCTGGACAATCCACATGACATCAATGAACTCCGGCTGGTCAAAGGAACTCCAGGAGGACCCAGAGGCAGTGATCAGGCACCGATCAATTGCTTCTCCTATGGAGGATGCAGGCTGGAGTGATGCCCTGATGTTGGCCACCTTGGCCACAAAGAAGCAAGCAAGCTCTTCACATGCCACTTGTGAAAAGGCTCTTCGAACCTCCAGGCAGGCTGGGTTGCACAGTCTGTCTACAGTTGGAAAGAGCTGAGCTAGTCGGTTCTGAGCAGCCGCAATCTCCCCGGATTGGAACTCTGCCTTCTTACGGGAGATTACGGAATGATAGACCTGGTAATGTTCCATCAAATTAAGATGGTCGGCATCAAGGGCGGATCTCCACCAGCAATGCTCTAATCTTCGTCCTTGTCGCTGCATCTCCCTCAAAGTCCCATCAAACCATGGGGACCAAGAGCAAAGAGGGAGAGGACGAACACGGACTGGGGCAGTGACATCCAGAGTCGAGGAGATGGCTTTATTATAGGCCAAAACCAAGGCATCCGAATCACTGCTCAGACCTTGAAGCTCTGATAGGTCAAGCACCGCTACCAGGCCTTCAGAGCTTACATCTCACAAAGGGTGGTACCTGACCATCTCCACAGGGGCTGGCTTACAAAGGGGGGCACAAAAACTGAATCCCACAGTGTAATGATCGGACCATCTGACAGGTTCTATCCCCAAATCAAAGGCTTCGATTCCCAGGAGGAAGACCCAAGTCCAGGGAGTGACCACCTTTATGAGTGCAGAAGTAACAACTTGTGTAAGGTCCATTTAAGTCGTCAGTTGGAGGAAGTGTTGTCCAAATTGCGAGAGTTGGTCATCGACCCAGGCATTGAAGTCACCCAGGACCATCAGTCTGGACGACTCAGACGACATGTCGATGACGAAGTCTGCTACTTCCTGCAAGAACTGCTTCTCATCACCTGGTGGATGGTAGATAAGAGCGATCCTACAGCCTACACCTGCCACAACAGCACACTCGAATGACTTGGCCTCCTCAATTGGTACACATGTGAGGCCCAGTTCGTTCTTAAACAGACCCAACCCCCCCACCCCACCCCTGCGGTCCAACCTCGGGCAGTGTAACACCGAGTACCTGGCTGGAATAGCGGCCTCTAATATAGGGCCTACCTTCTCATCCAGCCAGGTCTCTGTAATGTATGCCAGATTCACCGACCCAACAAAATCTGCAATAACTGCAGTCTTATTTTTGATGGATCTGGCGTTAACACAACACCGCTCTGGTAGGACAGGCCTCTAGAGCTGCTCGAGCTACTTGCCCACCAATATTGGAGGTGCCCTTTGGTATGGAGACCAGACAAGAAGGACCACGTTCCAGACTCCATTTCGCCCCAGGGCGTCTTCTGGATCTCACTATCCCAATATGACGGCCCCGCTCTTCTGACCTTCTGTTAGCACCCCTTCCATTGCAGACAATACTTGGCGCTGGTATGTCAACAGCTGCACCGGGGAGGTCGGAGGGCAATAGTGCATGACTGTGGAAACGGGCCTCCTACTCATCCCAAAGACTTCAGTAGTAACACAACACCCCCACTGGAGTCCCCAGTTAATTAACGTGGCTAAATTTCCAAAATTAAACAAAACCAAACTCCAAAATAAAATTAATACAATGAAGTAAACAAAACATAAATAACCAAGTAATTGAATCTCCTAAGTTACCAGCCCCCCCCCCACAAAGGGAAGAAATGTCACTAATATATTAAAGTCAAACCTAAATACTCTCACAATTAAACAGCAAAATGCAATAAAACTCCCCCCCCAATACACTCTTGCTATCACTCCCTGAAATATAAAACCTTATTTCAGTATCCGTATAAAATAATCCAGCAGTCCTCCACAGCAAATTAGACAGACTACTCCAGATGTTTAGTAAATAGGCCAGGCGAGCTCCCACCTCCCCTGGCTGACTGTACGGAAGCTTTCCAATCCCAGACTCTGCTCTCACCAAGAGTCTGAGGGACAAGCAGACAGTAACAAAAAATAAAAGATTCCCAGAAGTAGTGTAATTATACAGGAGGACACGCTGCAATATCGATCCAAATTCAGCGTCATAAGCAATCCAAATTAATCCAGTCGGGTTACTGCAGAGACAGAACTCAGTGACCAAAACTGTAGTCCCAAACACATTCAAGGCACAGCCCAGGAGATCTTCAACACAGCAATCGGCTCGGGTTGGGGGGGAGCCCCCCTCCAAATACACCAGCTCTCAGGCCTCGACACCCAGCCACCAAGAACCCACAGCTACAGACCTTCGGAGGGCAAGCTACAGGGCTCGTCCCACAAAAGGCTTAGGAGAAAGCCCAACCAGCCGGAGAGCATAGGGGGAACCCCTGCTTGGTCGTAGAAAGCACAGTCGAAACTACCCCCAGGCACAGGAGGAGCCCGCACCCCCACCCAGCACAGCTCCCAAACCACACCATTTCTCTTGTCTCAAAATCCAGTTAACACAGGGCAGTACACCTCTCCGGAGTCTTTAATGTTACTCATGGTTTCACAGATTCCACAAGCTTCCAAAACTGTGAAAACCGCAGCACTAGCCTGTAGTAATCCAGTTGGTCCAAATAGAGTTCCAACCACAAGCCCCAATGTGGTATCTCCAGCAATCCACTACGTGCCATGAGCAGCAGCAGTCCTGAGACCAGTAGATTTGGGATCCAATTGCAAACTCTTAAAAAGTAAATGTTCCTTGAGTTGCACACAGGTCGTTCATGAGTCCACAGACACGCAACTCCAAACGCCGAACACTCGCTCTGAAACAGAGACGAAAACGGCATGAACGGGAAGGCAGCAGAGCAAAACTGGGAGGGAAAAAAAACCTGAATGAATAAAATAAACAAAACAAAATTTTACAAACTGGAGACTCCTGACAGCTGGCCCAGCGTAACCGCCATCTTGCATCAAAGTGGCTAAAAACAAGCTGCCAAGACAAAAATGCTCCCTTGGCTCCTGGGAAACCCAATAGCAAGACAACAGGCAGCTTAAAGTGTACAGGAAAAAACCTTACAAACCAAGTCTGCACAGGTTCTTCCGTCAGTGCAAGATATGGAAAAAGCTTGGCAACTGTTTCAGATCCTTTGTTACGGTGTGGGTTCTACAGATGGACACAGAGTCAGAAAGTAAGTAAGGTGCAACCCACTTTTTCTTAGTGGGGTGTTTATTATGTCATAAACATATACCAAGTACCATAAAGCAAAAATGACGTAAGAAAAGCAAATCTTCAATTAAAGAGCAAAAACAAGATGATTCTGTAGCATAGAACCTCTCTCACTGTTTGTCAGAAGGAACTGACCCCATCTATCTTGTACCTGCTCAGGTAGTGCTTAAGTACCCAAGTCAGGTGACCTAGCATCATCAAAATTTTTAAAACATGTTCTACATCCCCACAGTATCAGTTTAGACAGGCTAAACATATCAGAAATGCAGGAGAATCCCAACAGAATTCCAAAGATGTAAAAATAATCCCAATGTGGAGTATTAAACACAAGGATTTACAGAATGATTGACAGCTTGGTTAGTGCATCTCACAGTGTACTTTTTGACTGTCTGGGTATGTCTGGTTTGATTCTACTTAATTGTACAATTACCCCAAACTCTGGAACTTTCATATGTTGTCCCAAACAGGACTCTAAATGAGGTAAATTAACATCATCCTCAAATGTAAGGGAAACGGGGCTGATTCAAGTTTGGAGAGCTGACTAGCAGCAGCACCACTGTTGAAATGTCAAGCCGTCAGCTGAAATTTACAAGCCGATGGCTGACACTTTCACTTTTTTACCTCTAGAACCAGTTGTTTCTCCTGATGCAGAGGAGAGCTGAAGATGCAAGTGTTCCATTAAGGGAAGCTCTGCTCCTGCACAGGAGCTACCCAGAAGGCAAAAAACAAAGTAAAGATAGCGATAACCCTATGTGATAGTGCGCACGATCACGAGGGCTTCGCAGTCGTGCAAACACTCTCACCACAACACACAATTGCAGTACACAATCAAGCCAAGCTAGGATTGAAGGCACTTAAGTCAACAAGACCTCTGCTGTCATTGAGTTGTCAGAAAACCCTTTTTTCTATCCTTAACGCACTAGAATGAGAGGGGAAACCAGTCATACTACTTCTACAAAATAACAAGGCATGTAAGCAATAAGGCATGATGTGGTGTGCATGGAACACATTTTACCGCATTGCCAGAGGCGTAATAAGGCACGAGGCCGAAGGCCGAGTGACTTTAGCTGATGGCTGTGTGGTAAAATGTGTTCCACGCACATCCCAGAGTGCCTTATTGTTCTTATAAAATGGGCTTCTTTTTTTTAAAACTGTCTACAGTTGGGAAAAGCATGTTTTTATATGTAGAAACAATAGATTTACTTGTGTGCATTTATGATAATAGTCCTTCTACCCACTACAAATGATGTCATTGATGATGTCATTGTATTGTTGCCTACTATATTCTTCTAGTTTTTCCCCACATTCAAGATATGGAATGTTTGTCACGGAATGTTTACCATGGAACACTTGGATTCAAAATTCTGTTTCACTGTTAGAATGTTAATCTCCTAACATACCACACACACACAACAAAGGCCTATGTTACAGCCAGAGAGTCAATTATCTCCTTGTCAGGGCAAGGAGAAGAGATTTCCTTGATGAGCAGGTAAATATAAAAGGGGGATTTTTCATTGTCAGCAAAGAAACTGTTGTAATGAAAACTATAAGCATTAGTTATTTGTTTATCTATTTATTTATGACTTTGATAACCGGGTGAGTGCATTGATCCCAGGGACCATTTTCAGGCACGACCCGGGCCATAACACATGGTGCAGGGTGACAGTGGAGTACAAGGTAACAGTAATACACATGAAACAGATTTGATAAATGCAACAGTAGTAAGCACAGTATACAGGTCTGATGCATAGGTCCATTTGAGAACAGTGAATACAAGGTTTCAGTATCGGACATGAGGAGATTTGGTAAGAAAACAAATCGTAGGCACAGTGTACAATGTGTGACTGCATCGTCCAGTGAGCAAGTAATACACTGAATACTTGGTAAAATATATATACACAGTATGTACAGGCAAGGAAGTCAAATGTTGCTGTGAAAAATACAATGCAACAGTTGTAGGCAGAGGAGTTGACTAGTGTGGGTAGGTGGAAAACCCCTGGGCTGGGGAGTTGACTAATGTGGGTTGGTGTCAGACCCCTGGGAGCAGCGGCAGGATGAGTTTGCCAGGAACCAGACTTTAAGGCAGGACTTGAAACTGGAGTGTGTGTGTGTGTGTGTGTGTGTGTGTCTCAGTGGAATGGAGTTCAGCTGGTAGTTTTTTTCCACTACAAAGGGGCAGCTGCAGACCAAGCTCTGCTACCCATGTTGGTGGACACCCTAGGAACAGCTAGAGGGGGAGTACCATTAGAGCGGAGGTTTCGGAGGAGCGTTCAGGTTTTCAGAAGGGCAGTTGAGGGGGATTCTGGAGCTGTGAGGATGACATTGTCCACCATTCAGCAGAGGGCTAGTTCAAAGCGGCCTTGCAGCGGTAGCCATCCAAGGGTGTTACAGAGGGTACAGTGGTGGGTGGAGAACGGGGCCAATAAAGCAGAGCAACAGGTGCTGTTGTAGGCAGCGGAGAGTTTAGCCATGGCAGTAGCTAAGGTCCTGGCATAAATAGGGGAGCAGTAGTCAAGAATAGGGAGGAGATTACCCTGGACAATGGCTAGTCTGGCTTCAGGGGTAAGGTATTGTCTGAATCTTTAGGCGACACCTAACCTTTGATGGAACCTTCTGACAAGGGAATTTGCACGTTAAGTGAAGGTGAGGGAGGGGTCGAGCAGTACTCCTAAGTATTTGTAGGTGTTGACGTCCTCCAGGGCTGGGCCGTCTGGGGTGAGAATGCGCAAGGGGGGCATGGCTTTTAGTTTTGGCCAGGAAAGGCTTAGATTCGAACAGCATGGATTTAGTTTTTTTGGCATTTACTAAGAGGAGGTTTTTTGAGAACTAGCTTTGGGCCCCAGCATAGTTGTGCAAGAGAACTGAGGAGATTGCGGCCGTGGATTTGTCGCTGTGGAAGAGGACAAGGTCATCGGCATACAGGAGAGAGTGACAGTTGAGGCAGTCAAAGGGAAGTGCATTAACAAATAAGGAGAAAAGGAGGGGACCCAGGATTGAGCCTTGAGGGACCCCCACAGAGACAGGCAGGGTGGGGGAGCAGGTTTAACCAATACACACGAATTGTGAGTGATCAATAAGGTACTGTAGTTAGTGAACCAACTTGTGACTTTCTCAGAACAACCAAGGAGGCTAAGCTTGGAGGTAAGGAGAGCATGGTTAACCATGTCAAAAGCCTTTGAGAGGTCGATGAAGACTGCCCCAGTGGCTTTACCATTATCCATGTTAGAGAGGATGTGGTCGGTCAGAAGGGCGAGGGCAGTGGTGGTGGAATGATTCTTGTGAAAGCTGTGCTGTTGGTTGCATAATAGGGTGTATTTGCATATGTACTCAGTGAGCTGATTGTGGACTGCTCTCACGAGTAGTTCACTGAGATGAGGGAGGATGGATATCTGACGGTAATTGTCGGAGGATTTGGGGTCACCAGATTCAAGAATGGGGATAACCTTAGCTATCTTCCATGGGTCAGGCATGGAGGAGATGGAAAGGGCAAGGATAAAGACTAAGCTGAGTGGCTTGGCAATCGCCAGAGAGATCAGCTTAAGGAAGACTGGAGATAGCCCATCAGATCCGGAGGAGCCGTGGTTAGGTAGACTTTTGAGTAGCTTCACTGTGTCGTGTATGGAGAGGGCTTTAAAATAGAATGGGGATATTTGTGGGTGAGTGGTAGAGCTGGAGGAGGATGGCAGTGTGTCCGGTATTAGGGCTGAGCTTTGAGGTTGGGCAGTTGGCAGCTTATTTAGTTACATGTATAAGTTGGTGAACTTACAGTTGACACTGGCCACATCATGAGGGTTGGTCAGCAGATCGTCCTGGGAGTTGAGATGTGGTGCAGTGTAGCTGGAGTGGGGGTTTAGGAGGGAGCTGATTGAGTCCCAGAATTTTCTAGGGTCTCCAAGGTTGGCCTTTTGCAGATTGCGGAAGTGGGTCTGTTTCAAAAATCTGGCCTGTTTACATTTGTTCCTCATGCGCCTGTAAGCATCCCAGAGGGCAGGAGAGGGGGTTGCTTTGAAAGTGAACCAGGCACGGTCTCTGGCTTTCATAAGGGTTAGGAAGTCTTTAGAAACCCAGCACAAGCACCCGCCTCTGACCCGTCTGGTAGTGACAGGGGAAAAAATGGTCCTGGAGTGTTAGTAGAGTCCGGGTAAATGTGGAAACCGCTGTGGCTGCATTGGAAAGGGAAAAAAGTGTTTACTAATCCAAGGACTGGGCCTTCTTGAGTAGATTTGTGGAGACTGGGCAGCTGAAATTTCTGAGAGATGGGTATTTAGGTGGGGGGGGGGTGTTTTAGTTTGGAAGACCAGAGGAGATAGGTCAGTGAGTGATCGCTTATAGAGTCGGCCATGGTGCCAGCGTGTAATGCTCAGTCCTCCCTGTTTGAGGGTCCAGTCTAGTAGAGTCTGGGTGGCCGAGCGTGGATTACGTTTGGTGGGGAGAGTGATCGCCTGCACCAGGTTGTACTGCTTTAACAGGGATACATAGTCGGGCTGGTGGCAGCTCAGCCAGTTTAGATTAGATTAAAGTCGCCGAGAAGGATAGATTCCATATGGGGAGTTGAAAGCTCAGGCCTTGGAGGAGGCTGGTGAGTCCAGTGGTTCCGGGGGGGGGGGGGTTGTAGCAGCAGCCAATATAGAGTTTCTTGCAGGATCCCAGGGTCAATTTGGAGAGTAGCCATTCACTAGGTGAGGAAGGATCAGAGTGTAGAACAATGCTACCCAAGAGGGGTTCCCTTAGGAGCAGGGCCACACCGCCACCTTTTTACCTGCCTGGCCTGTAGGTAGGAGTAGCCAGGTATTTTGAAGGTGTTTTCGGTGTGGTGTGGTGTGGCTTTAGCCATGTTTCGGTGAGTCCCAGAACATGGGGCTTGTGTAGCTCAATCCAAGCCTCAAGGTCAGTGAATTTGGATGGAAGGCTGCAGACATTGATATGTGCGATTTTTAAGACCAGGTACGTTTGTCCAGATGCTGGGGGGGGTGGGGGTGATATGGGAGTTTGTTGGGCCAGAGTTGCACTCAATGTCCCCAGCAAGGGAGAGTAGTAATAGTTTCTAATTTGTTTGTGTGTAAGGAGAATGTGATGATCAGGGAAACAACATTTAATGAATCTGTTTTGTTTTGTATTTAATGTAGTTTTATTTTTAAGGCCAAGTGCAAGTAAATGTGATGCTTACAGTTACAGGGCAAAAAACCGTGGTTGCCAGTTGAGTTTTTAACATTCTATTAGCTTAATGATTCCAGTGGTTATCAGTACACATTTGGCCGCACTTTTTATTTTCCATGCATGGAGCATAATTGCTACATGAACAACAGCCAATCAGATTTCAGGATTTTCTCTTACCAGTTTATAAGTGAAAATAAAATGTCTACACCTTGTCCGGTTACCGCACGGCAATCATTTCTTTATCTTTCCTGAAATTATACTTCTATCACAGCAGTGCAGCACAGGGTACAAAAAACAAAAAGGAAAAGGAGAATGCTGCTTACTTATTTCTCATCGTTAATGCAGTTAGTCTGCCATACTTTAGTGCCCATGGTTTAATGAGGACCCAGAAGAATACAGAGAAATAAAACAAGGAGGGGATAAGGGGGGGGGAAGGGAAGAATTGTAAGGCGGTGGCCTGCCTCCATACAGAAAAACAGGGATAGCCATAGGAGAGAGGAAAATAGTGGTTGCAACCAAGAAAAGAAAGTAGATGGGTCCAAAACTAAAGTGGCAGGGACTGATCCTGTCACACCCTTCAAAAGATGGATCCTCTATTTACCGGGGCTGGCAAGCACTCTTCCACAGTTCTCTCTTCTATAGACTGTGAGGGTGACACGGATGATGATCAGTTTTATGATGCCCCTGACATGGATTTTGAAGGCCTTGAGCCCCAGGAGTCCCCAGACCCTCATCTTGAGGATCCCCTGGGTGACCACAAGGATCCTTCCTCTATGTTTACATTTATATAAAATATGCTGGACACCCTGGACCTCCCTATGCAGGAGCCCAACCAGGATGTCGATGAAGATGAAGATTATAGGGAGATGAGAGGTGTTTCATCCTCAAAGACCCTGGTTGTCCCTATCTATAATGCATTTAGAAAAAATACCATGAAGGTGCTTCAGCACCCCACTTCAGTATCAGGGGGTTGATAAGCGGCTTGAGAGAAAATATAAATTGTCTAAAAATGGTACCAAGTTCCTGTCTGCACACCCTAGCCATGAGAGTATAGTGCAGCAGTCAGCTTGTGAGAAAGCTTGAGTCTCCTTGTCCCCCTCTTCCCCCTGACAAGGATTCCAAGAGAACTGACTTTATAGCAAAGAAAATGTATGCCACAGCTTCCTTGCTTCTCAGACTTTCTTCTTACATGGCATTCACAGCCAAATATCAGAAAGCCCTTTGGAAGTCTGTCCAGGCTATTGCCCGCAATGGTTCAGATTCTGTGGTGCAGAAGTTGGTGGATACGTCAAAAATTGCCCTGGAAGCTACTGTGTACCAACTCCACATGGCGGACAACAGTGATGTAGCCTCTAGGGCGATGGTCCATGCCATCTCTCTGAGATGCTTTGCCTGGCTTAGAACAACCAGTCTGACCACAGACCCTTGGAACAAGGCCATGGATTTTCCCTGTGATCAAAATATGTTGTTTGATTACAGAACCACTGACTACATGAAAAAAGTTGAGTACAAGGCCTCCAGGCAGAGCCACTCGTTCAAGCCTAAGCCCACCACCCTGTAGAGATCCTGTCCCAGGGGCAGTAGGGGCAGAAGTTTTGTTCCCAGGCCTTATAATCCCTATCCCCAGTCTGACTTTGGCCAGTACAGAGGGTCTTTCAGAGGCAGGGGCAGAAGGGGCCAAAGAAGAGCCACTTCTACCCAGCCATCTGCCTCTTAGTCCGAGTCCTGATGTGAGTGTCCAGGTCGCATCCCTACTTCCGGTGGGAGGCAGACTCTCCCACTATCTACAGCACTGGACCCTCATTATGTCAGACAAGTGGGTGCTGGAGATAGTGGAGAAGAGTCTACCACTACAGTTCAAGCAGATGCCAGACCTTAAGCATACCCTGGTGTCAGGAACTCTGCCCCCAACACAGATACCACTGTTGGAATTTGAGGTACAAAACCTTCTGGCTTTACGAGCAGTGGAGAGGGTCCCCGCCCATGAGAAGAGCAAGGTCCTCTATGCCAGGTATTTTCTGACACAAAAGAAAACGGGAGAGTGGTGACCTATCTTAGATCTCAGATACTTAAACAAACATCTGAACAAACCCAAATTCAAAATGGTCACTCTGTCACTGATCATACAGCCCTTACAGCAGGGAGACTGGCTAGCCTTCCTGGACTTAAAGGACTCCTACTTCCACATACCCATAAGGAGATCTCACAGGAAGTTTCTCAGGTTCAGACTTCCTTCATGTCACTGTCAGTTCGCCGCAATGCCGTTCGGTCTGTCCTTGGCCCCAAGAGTCTTTACCAAGTGTCTTGCTGTAGTAGCAGCACATCTCAGGAGACTGGGTGTCACTCTCTACCCCTGTCTGGATGACTGATTTATAGTAGCAAAGTCTCCTTGCCGGGTCAAGGAATCTCTTTCCCTCTTAGAACACACTCTGGAGTCTCTGGGTTTCCTGGTAAATCTAAAGAAATCTCACCCGGAACCCACCCAGCTGGACACTCAGAAGGGGTATGCTTTCCTTCCGCAGGAAAGAATTCAGAGTTTCCTTTCAGTGGCAGATTCTTTCGTCTGGGGACAGCCAAGACCAGCAAGACATTTCCTCAAACTTCTGGGACATATGGCCTCTATGACTGCATTAGTCCCAGGGGTCAGGTACAGGATGTGACTCCTGCAAGCCTACCTTAGAGCTCATTGGTCTCAGAGAAGCAACACATTTTCAAAGTTAATACCTGTGTCTGAGCAGTTCCTCCAAAACCTGCTGTGATGGAAGAACCCTGCAAATTTGCAGGTAGGGGTTCCCTTTCAAGCTGCTCTTCCCGTAAAGGTGATCACCACAGATGCCTCCCTTTATTTATTTATTTATTTAGATTTTGTTTACCGGGTAAGCCCACTGAGACCAATGGTCCCTTTTTCAGGGGCGACCTGGAGTTAGTTACAGAAAGGACACTTGGGGACAGTTATATACAATAGTTACATTAATTACATTTGTTACACCATAGTACAATGATAACATTTATACAAGGGTAGCAGTAGGGTTCACATACAGACTCTTATTATAAACAGTATGTATAGACCTCATACATTATATACAGTATGTACATAAGTTCTGTCAGTGTACAGTGGAAGCAGTAATTAGTAGTGGTAATCAGATTATACAGATTGGTCCATGTTAGTATTTCATGTCAAATCAGAGGGAGAGTTCAGAGCAGTACAACAGCCAGGGGGACTGGTCTGGGGAGCTAACGGTTACAGCCACAGAGACTAAGATTGAGAAGATATAGTTTGAGTCCATTTTTGAACTGGGTGAGGGTGGGTGAGTTAGTCAAGCCAGGTGGTAGGGAGTTCCATAGGTGAGGGGCAGCAAATTTGAAGGAGCGTTTGCCATGGTTTGAGTGCGTTCTAGGGATGACGAGAGGGTGATTTGCAGCTGATCGCAGAGTTCTGGTTTGTTTTCTGGGGAAGAGTCGTCCTCTAAGATGGGGAGAGGGACCTAGGTTAGTAAACTTGAAAGCTAGGCAGGCAACGGGATAGGCTAGTTTGTGACGGAGAGTGGGCCAGTTTAGTTCCTTTAGAGCCTCGCAGTGATGTCTCCTAGGAGAGGAGTTAGTGGCGAAACGGGCCACTCGGTTATAGAGTACGGAAAGTTTATTATATTCCATCTCACGGAGGAACTGCAGAAGTGGAGCCCCATATAGGATGGATGGGAGGAGATTGCAGCAGGCAATTGCACAATGTGCAATAGAGGATAAGGGGTTCCCCAGGTGGAAAAGGAGTTTTGATGGGTGGACCTGGGTATGGAGTCGATGTGGAATTGGTAGGTCATTTCTTGGTCTAGATGGACCCCAAGATATTTGAAACTAGACATGACCTCAACTCTTTTTCCTTGGCTGGTGCAGAACTGAAGAAGCTGACTTCTGTCAGAGCCCAGTCGTCTCGAGCCAAACAGTACGGCTTTAGTTTTTTTCATCATTGAGTTTAAGGGAGTTTGCGGAGAACCAGGCCTCAAGGGTGGAGAGACTATCCTGCAGTTTTGTTGAGATGACAGTAGGTTGGGGGTCACTGCAGTATATGACAGTGTCATCAGCATACAGAATGAGTTTGCTGCGGGGGCTGTTTCCCTCGATATTATTGAGGAAGAATGAGAAGAGCAGAGGGCCCAGGATTGAGCCCTGAGGCACCCCAGCAGAGACTGATCTAGGTCCAGACTGTGCACCCTTCCAGCGGACTTTTTGGGAATGGTCACTCAGGTAGCTCTCGAACCAGGAGTGTGAGTGGTGATCCAGTCCTAAGAGCAGGAGTTTGGAGAGGAGGAGATTATGGCTAACCAAGTCAAAGGCCTTGAATAGGTCAGTGAAGAGGGCGCCCGTTGGGGAGCCTTGGTCCATATAGGAAAGGATGTCCGTAGTGACCCGGATGAGCGCAGTGTCAGTGCTATGGCCCTTTCTAAAGCCATGCTGAACATCAGCCATGAGAGAGTGCTGCTCAAGGTAGTCTTGTAGTTGGTTTGAGACTAGTCTTTCCTGAATTTTCCCCAGGGGACTGAGAAGGGAGATTGGTCTGTAATTTCCCAATTTGTCTCTGGGCCCACTTTTGTGGACAGGTACAGTGGTCGCTACCTTCCACATTTTTGGGACCTTTCCTTCCTGAAGTGACCTGTTTATAAGTAAGGTGACAGGATGGGCGATAGCCGGGGTGGCAGCCCTCAGAAGGCAAGGTTCAAGCTGGTCATGTCCTAGCGAGGAAGAAGGGTTAATTTTGCGTGGGAGAGGTAGTACCTCTGCCTGTTTAGAAACATAGAATTTGATGGCAGATAAGGACCGCTTGGACCACCCAGTCTGCCCATTTGCCTACCTACTGGATAAGCTGCAGATCCTAGTTAACCAGCAGCCTACTTCTTCCTACCCCAACCCCCTAGAATTGCCTTATGACTGTCCCATGCATGCTTGAATTTCAGCTTTAGGTGAAATTGGGGCCAAGGGTTATCCCATGCATCTCCAGAGTATAGGTTAGGCCCATGGGGAACCAGAGGGGGAGACCCACTTGGGATAGAGTAGGAGGCACAGAGGGCCTCGGCAACTATGGCTGGGTCATTTGTCAGAGAGTCCCCCACCATGATGGAGTCCGTTTGACTAATTGAGGAGCCTTTGATAAGTAGATTTAGGTGGCCCCAGAATTTTTTTGGGTCCCGTAGGTGCCTAATTTGTAGGTCATTTAGGTATTGAAACTTGGCTTTTTTCGAGGATTTTTTGTACTGATTTCTCAGCTCTCTGTACTTTTCCCAGTCTGTTGGGCTGCCAGAGGATTTGAAGGTACCCCAAGCTCTGTCCCGGAGGAGCATGGAATGCTTGAGGCAAGGGCTCAGCTATTTATAACATTTTCACTGTACCCTGAGCTTTTTTATTGGGGCGTGAATGTTAGATGCAGACAAAAGGATCTGGGTGAAATACTCAAGTGCCTTGTCGAGTGGGGGGAGAGAGATGATAGGGGCCCAGTTGGAGTTCCACAACTGGGAGCAGTAGTCTGCAGGTGCAAGCCTACTGTAATTTCTCGCTTCAGTGATCTTTGCGGCAATTTTGGGGGGCTTATTGGACCATATGCAGAAAATGGGCGAGTGATCACTCAAGAAGTCAGCCATAATCCCTGCTGACAGTATACGGCCCGGGCAGGAAATGAGGATCCAATCAATGAGTAAGTGGTTTCCAGTCTTAGGGTTGTGTCTTGTGGGGAGGTCGATGATCTGGGTAAGAGGTGAGCCAAGTAATGGGCTTTTAATAGAGGAGGAGAGTAGGGACGGCCAGTGGAGATTGAAATCCCCAAGGAGTATGGTTTCCCCCGGGGAGTAGTCCTCAAGGTGACTAGTTATGGCTTCCAAGGAGGAGGCAGCAGACTGGGGGGGGGATGTAGATACCTCCTATGGTAAGGGGTTTGGTGTTTCCAAGTAGTACTTTAACGTGCAACATTTCAGCCAGGGGGTCACTATGAGAGGGGGAGTCCAGCTCTGAAGTTTGAAGGTCAGTGCTGACATAAATAATGACCCCACCTCCCCTTTTCCCTATCCTGTCTTTTCTAAAAGTAAGGTATCCCACTAGGTCCACTTTGTGGGGGAGGATCTGAGGTTTGAGCCAAGTTTCTGTCAAGGCTAGTATGTCAGGCTTATATAGTGCCACCCATGCCCCGAGTTCATGGAATTTGTGCCTTAGGCTACAAATGTTCATATGAGCAAATTTGAGCCCTTTGGTATCAGCCCACGCGGGGCATGAGGGGTTGTTTAGAGTGAGATTTGGGGAGATAGGACCTGGATTAGATTCTTTGTCACCTCCAAGGGCTAGGAGGGTCCCGCCCAGATTGTCAGGAGGTAGGTGAGGAGGGGGAAGAGTCAGTCGTCCGTCGCACCCCTTGGGGAGAGATACCTCGGCACCACCTTGTCCAGACAGGGTTTGGCTTTAAATGGCCATATTTGAAGGGGTCACTTTGAGTACAAAGCAGGAAGAGAGAGTCCTTGGTAAGAAGGCACTAGTATGATCTGATGTCTGGCAAAAAAGTTCGGTACAGGGTTGAAAACTCGATGGCTTTGCCAGAGGTTTTGCCAGGGTTAGTAGGATAAGTAATTAGCAGCTACTGGGAAATATATAAGGGGGGGCAGGTTACTCTTAAAAATTAAATGTCACAGTGCATCAGGGGAACTATTGCCAGGGATTAGGGAAACAAATTGGCAGTTACTGTGAGAGTTTGAGTGGAGAGGCTTCTCTTTGGTTGTTAAGGGATCACAGGTAGCAGGAGGGCTTCAAGTGGGGAAACTGAGAAGTTGATTGAGATGATAGTACAGTGCTGAGAGTTTTCAATGAGTGGCTAGTTATCCCAGTGACGACAAAGGGGCCCCTAGTGGAGGAATTTTGTAGGCTGCAAATGGTAAAGTGAGCTGATAGGTATTTTCAGCTCACGTGACCATACTGGCAGGTATATAAGGGGCGCCGACCTAGGGTGGTGGTGGGGGTAGCGGGGCAGAGCCGTCTCAAGCTACAGCCTCTCAGCAGCCAGGAGGGCTCGTATGGCGAGGAAGCAGAAAAAAGCCACAGATTGGAGCAGCTTTATCCCTGTAATGGATAAGCCCCTAAAAGTGATTGCCGTAGCAGTTAGTTGCTTCTTTCTCACTCCTGGGCTTTCTTTACCTGTTGCGGCATTTCGGGGGCGGGGAGGGCAGGAGCAGAGGCCCTCTTGACCTTGTGGGCGATCCACCTGTTGTGGCGTTTCGGGGGTAGGGGAGGGCAGGAGCAGAGGCCCTCACGACCTTGCAGGCGGTCCACCTGTTGCGGCGTTTCCGGGGGCAGGGTAGGGCAGGAGCAGAGGCCCTCTCGACCTCGCGGGCAGTCCACCTGTTGCGTTTCGGGGGCGGGGAGGGCAGGAGCAGAGGCCCTCTTGACCTCGCGGGCGGGCCACCTGTTGCGGCGTTCCGGGGGTGGGGGAGGTCAGGAGCAGGGGCCCCCTTGACCTCGCGGGCGGTCCATCTGAAAAGGAGCTGGGGAGCTCATTTGGACAGTGCCTCAGCAGCAACTGGACTCTTGAAGACTCACAGTTGTACATAAGTCTTTTGGAACTCGGAGCAGTCTTCCTAGCTGTCAAAGCTTTCGCTCCCAGCATAGTAGGGCAGGCGGTTCAAATTTGAACAGACAACACCACTGCAGTGTTCTACATAAACAAGCAGGGTGGTACCAGATCAGGAATACTCTGTACGGAAGCTCTGGTTTCTAACATTCTCCCTGGGAGTCAACCTCTCAGCTGTTCACCTCTCAGGCAAACTCTATACTCGGGTGGATGCTCTGTCACATCACTCAAGGCCATAGCGAATGGACACTGAACAGGCAAGTACTAGCCACAGTGTTCAGGCGGTGGGGCACACCAGACATGGATCTGTTTGCCTCTCCTCTCAATTTTCTGCTTCCCCAGTCCTGGAAACACTTCCTCTGGATGCCCTGATCCTGGACTGGTTAGGGAGGTTCCTATACGTATTTCCTCCCTTTCCCCGATATTCAGGGTTTTGCTGAAACTCAGACAGCAGCCTGCATCGATGATCCTAGTGGCTGCGGACTGGCCCAGGCAAGCCTGGTACCCTCTTTCTCTTAACGTGCTGTAGCAGGCCCATTCGCCTGTCTCCAACTCACTTCCTGCTGACCCTTCCTTAGACGGGAGTGCAGTACTTGGACATACACTCTCTTCACCTCAAGGCCTGGTTCTTGAGGAGTTAGTTTCCATCCTAACAGTATTCTGAACAGGTCCTTAAGATACTGAGGATGGCTAAAAAAACTGAACACTAAGAAGACTTATGCAGCCAAATGGTTTTCCCTCTGGTGCAAGAGCGAAAAGGTCGAACCCCTATCAGCATCAGACCCTCAGCTGCTAGGCTGCCTGGTACACCTACAGGCGTCAGGCTTGAAACCATCTTCCCTCAAGCTACACCTGGTGGCAATTTCAGCCTACCTTTTTGTGAGAAAGAAAAAAAATCCCCCCCCCCCACAACATTTTTAAGCAGTTTTCCAAAGGTCTCTTGCACCTTCAGCCTCCAACCAGGGAGCCCATTCCTCCTTGGAGCCTGAACCTTTGCAAAGACGGGCTCATGAATTAACCGTTTGAGCCAATGTCCACCGCCCACATCAAGTTTGTAACTTGGAAGACAGTCTTCCTGGTAGCCATTACGTCTGCCAGGAGGATTTCAGAGCTACAGGCCCTGTGCACTGAGCCGAATTACATCATCCCTCACAACGATAAAGTTGAGCTCCAACAAATAGGAAGTTTCTGCCAAAGGTGGTTTTCCGAGTTTCACTTGAACCAGTCCATTACTTTGCCTGTCTTCATTACTGAGCAGTCCACTCTCGGCGAGCAAAAGCTCCCAGCCTGGATGTCAAAAGAGCCATCTTTCACTACGTAGAGCATACCAGATAGTCTAGAGGCTGTTCCATTCAGTTGTTCCTCACCTACGGGGATTTAAACAGAGGAAGACCAGCTACCAAAACTTTCTTGTTGGTTGGTCTCTTGTGTTAGATTCTGCTGTAAGAAGGCTGGTCACCAACCTCTAGTGGGGCTTGGGGCCCACTCCACCAAGGGCACTGCAGTCTTGCTTGCAGCAGCAAGAAACATTCCCCTACTGGATGTCTGCAAAGCAGCTACCTGGAAATCTGTGCACACCTTTGTAAAACACTACAGTTTGGATGTGCAGACCAGATCTGATGCCAAATTTGGCAGGTGGTTCTGCATAACCTCTTTCCTAAGTAGGTTCTCTGCCCACCTCCCACTTGGTACTGCTCAGTAGTCTGCAAAAATGTTACTGATGCTAAAGGACTCCTGGGGTAAGAAAATTAAAAATGACTCACCACAGTAATCTTCTTTCTTCCAAGGGGTCCTTTAGCATTAGTAAGCTTGCACTTTTCCTCCCCGGTTCACCTGTCAGAGAAGGGCTCTTTATGTCACCTTTTACCAAATTTGGAGTTTCTTATTGATGAGTTTTTAGCTTATGTTGCTGTTTTTGTTTCCACTTTTTGTGGACGTTTGCATGTTTTTTGAATCCTGTTGATTCTTTTCAGGGCAATTGCACTTGTTTTTCCTCTCAAAATTTCTGAAGCCTTCAACGGCTCTCGCTCAGCTCACTCCCCTTCCTGTCTTTGGATTGGCTTGGCCCGAAACTCGTTTAAATATCTTTTAAAGGCACACCTCCGGGGCAGTTGCACCTAGCCAGCTAAGTGCAAAAATGTTACTGTGCTAAAGGACCCCTTGGAAGAAAGATTACTGCGGTATGTAATTTTTATGTTGGCTCGTGCTTGCGCGCCAGCCAACATATTGCAGTAGTAGCAGATTTGGAGGTGCGGTCACTGTGGGTGAATGCAGAGCACGCATCAGTAGGTGCGTCCCTCATTCCCCAATAAGCCAGCATGCAGGTGCTGACACCAGCAATATATAAAGTGGTCACCACATCTAAGAAAAGTGCCACTGCAATGAGAGGCAAGCTCATCATGCAGCAGCACAGTAACGTGCCTCCCGATGTGCCCTTCCTGGTGAAGCATTCCAGTAAACATGGCGGCAGTGACTGCCGCCTCCACATGCCACAATGCAGACTTCAGGGTTTCCCAATCCCCATGTTGGCATGCCCCAACCCAGTTCATGTGCGATTGGGGGCCCTCCCCGTCATCCTATTGTTCCCCTCCCATTTCAGACGGAGTCAAGGGGTGCCCAATCCCCCTGGCTCTTGCCCCCACTCGGTAGTAGCCGACGGGGTGCCTAGTCCCTTGTTGGCTACAGCCCCCAAAGTCTCCCAGGTGGCACGCTGGGAGCCCCTCCTGCGTACCAATTGCTCCTGTTAAAACAAAATAAAAACCTTCCCCTTTTTTTTTTTTTAAACTTGTAAACAGAAAATGGTCCTCGTTGAGTCTGGTGGCCCTCCCCAACCCACGCCCACCTCTGCTCACCCTGCCTCCCCAACCCCATACTTACCTCTGGAGCATGGCACGACGATCTTTGGTGGGCCGGGAACATGTCTGCACTCTGCAAAGCTGACCGCGAACTGAAGAAATGCCAGTAAGCTGTATTTGGCATAAATAGGATTTTTTCAACTTTGATGCATATCTTGGGCATTTTTGGGAATTTTGGCACCAGATTCTCAACATGGGGTTATTGGGACCCCTCCTCTAGAGTTCAGTCGCTGTCATGGCGTTATTTAGTCCCAATAGGTGATTTCGCAGTCACTGTGCGGAATCACCTTTTAGGATCGATTAAAGAAACTACAGTGCCACTGTTCATGAGGTGGGCTCTCAAAAAGCCTATGTTGCAAATTTGGTGAAAAAATAAAGAAAATGACTGTTTTACGAGCATGCGTTGTGCAGTTTTCACGCACGCTTGTAACTTCGAGAATTTGTAATATATTTTCACTCCAGATTTTCAACATTGGCATTTTTCCACACCTCCTTATGAACAGTACAGCTGTCATTTTACACATCCTGGCTGAAATGTGTTCTAGGGGCATGGATATGTTGTTCATCCACACTGTCTGGCAGGTTCCTTGCCACTTTAAATCTTGTCGGAAAGTCTTCAAGCTGGCTCCTCCCACCCACCCGGGTGGTAAAACTCTTGGCTTCGTCCCATGACGCCAGATTTTCCTTACCGCTTGGAAGCTCAGGTTCCCTCCTTAACGCTCTGTGTATAGACTGGATCCTAACTCTTCGGTTCACCCGAAAATAATTTTAAAGTTTTCCCGACTTTGGTCTACTTCTTCCTTCGCAGCAGCGATGGACAAATCGACTCCTGGTTTTTGGTGGTGCCCATGCGGGCAGAAGATATCCAGGACCGATCTGCACTCCACGTGCGTCTACTGCCTCAGGCTTGACCACGACCCGCAGGCCTGCGAGTTGTGCAGGTCTATTTTGGCTAACGTCCTTGAAGACCGTGCTGCCCGGCTCCAACTTGGGTGCCCTGAGAAATGTTATCTGCCGGTGAAGTCCAAGGAGGCCTGTTGGGCGGTATCCAGCGGCTGGCTCGGCTGAGCAACTCGAGCAGATGATCGCCCTTGAGGAGGAGGCGGTCCAGGCCGCATCCTCATCTTCCTCGGTCGTGGCATTTATCCCGCTCTCTTTGGGATCCTCCTTCACAGCTTCCTTTAAGGAGCTTTGCCAGTCCCTCTCCACGAAGGGTGAGGGGCCATCGAGACATTCTTCTCGGTCAGAAAAGAAGGACTCGAAGGGTAAGTCCCACTGTCGACGTTCGTGGGAGCGGGTGAGGTGCCCTTCCCCAGACAGTCGACACTCTACTTCGGTCGAGGTTGCGCTAAGGCTGCTGGCTTCATGGTGTCCCCCTCAGGTCAGCCGGCCGAGACTCCCATCGATGCGGTCGAGATTTTTCTCAACCCGTCGGACGGGCTGTCAACTGGTAAAGCCAACAACCCTTCATCACCGGTTCCCCCGGTGAAAACCGAGGACTTGCCTGCGCCTCCTGTGCCGGAGTCCCCGGTCAAAGCTCCCGAGCCGAGGGAGGAGACGTTTCCAGCTCCCTCCAGACCCACCCTCGGAAACACTGAGGGTCTCGGACCTCGTCTTGGTCCAGCCGATCCCGCCGACACTGGCGGTCTCGGCGCCGAGGAAAGCGGTGGCGCCACTCGTCCTTGTCTTCTTCCTCGGAAGAGGAGAGGCTTCGGCGCAAATTGCGTCGATGCTACGAGGACTTAATGTGGCAGCAGCTCCTTCTGTCTGGGAACAAGCAGTCGCCGTCACCTTCCCTGGCCATTAAGTGGCTGTCACCCGAAAGGCCGAAACAACCCCTCGTGGTGGTCGAGGTGCCCAAGTCTGGTCCGGTTGTTCGGCCGAAACCAGCTGCCCCACCGATTTGTGGTGGAACCTCCGCCTCCACAACCGAAAATGGGGGCTCCGACCAAGGATTCTTGGTCGGGTCAGGGTCTGCCCCACTGGTTGTCGGTCACCCTCACTCCTGACCGTCCTCGGCAGGTGGAGGGTGGCTCAGGCCCCAGGCAGCTCTTCGCAGACTCCTCGGAGTCTGACGACGACTCCTCCCTGTTTTCCAGGCCCCTTGACCTAGAGTCCTCCGTTGGGGCAGTTGATGGACGAGAGCCCATCATCGTTAATGGGTCTGCTTCGGCTCATCTTGGAGTCCACTGGGATGCAGCTCGAGCCCGTATCCAAGCGGGCCAAGTATCCCCTCACGGAGATACTGGACCGAGGGGATTCTCCCACGGAGGCCTTTCCGGTGGCTGAAGCCATTGTTGGCCCAGCCTTGGAGCAATGGCAGCGGCTGCCTTCCTGTCCTGCGCCTTTGGCCAGGACGGCCAGGAAGTATGCGGTCCCTACCGGCTTTTTGTCCTGTTTTTCGGAACACCCCTCTGTGGAGGGGTTGGTCACTGATAGTTTTATGGCGTTCTGGGAACACTAGGGATGTGGATAAGCCCCCCGACAAGGGGTCGAGAAAGCTGGACTATGCCGAGCACAAGGTATGCGCTGCATCCTCCCTCGGCCTCTGTCAGGCCAGTTCAGCTGTACTGATGGCGCACTTCTCCCACGCCCTCATGGACTCCCTGGATGAGGTGATCCCTCATCTCCTGGCTGACCTGCAGACTGAGGTCAAGTGGTGCGGGATCAGGGAAGGGCAGTGGCAAAACAGCAGCTCCAAACAGCTCTTGATATCGGAGACTCCTGTGCCCGGTCAGTAGCGGCTGCAGTGGTCATGCGCCGCAGAGCCTGGCTGAGGATACCCACCTTCATGGTGGAAACCCAGCGCAAGTTGGCGGCTGTCCCCTTCTTGGGGACCGACCTGTTCTGCCCTGGAGTGGAAGGCCACCTCCAGAGGATCGAAAAGTCCATCGCCACCCTGGACTCAGTCACGTCTGCTCAGAAGGACAAAGGCCGTCGACAGGAACATAAGTCCTTTCGACCTTCTGCCCCTGTGGCACGTCCGGCTCAGCAACACCAGCATCAGGGCCAGCAGGCTCGCACTTGGCACCCCAAAGTCAAGCCTGCAGCTTCCTCCAACAGGAAGCAGGGAGGAAAAGGCCCAGGAGGTCCCTCGGCCGGTCCTTCCTTCAAGCCTGCCCAGTGACTGGTTGAGGAGTGTCGCCCCCAGCCACGTCGCTTTCCCTGGGTTCCTCCCGTGGGCGGACGGCTCTGCCACTTCCTTTCCACCTGGTCCGTTATCATCACAGACCGTTGGGTGTTGGAGGTGGTAGGAAAGGGTCTGCCTCTGGAGTTCGAGCAGGCCCCGCCCTTCCGAGCCGTCTCCCCACGGGGGGCTAGGGGTTCCGCAGTCTCTCTTTCAGCTCGTTGAGCCGACATTGCCCTGCTCCTCGAAAAGGAGGTGATCAGGAAGGTGGCGGATCCTCCACCAGACCCAGGGTTTGTGTCCATTTACTTCCTGGTCCCGAAATGGACGGGGACCTGCACGACCTGAACAGGTTCCTAAGGTCTCGAACCTTCAGGATGGTCTCTCTGGCTCAGATCATTCCATCCTTGGAACGAGGCGTGTGATTCTGTTCTCTGGACCTCCAGGACGCGTTCTTTCACATCCCAATCCGTCTGTCCCACCAGCGATTCCTCCGCTTCAGAGCAGAGGGGTCCCTCTACGAGTTCTGGGCCATGCTCTTCGGCCTTTCTATAGCTCCTAGGGTCTTCACCAAATGCATGGCAGTGGTGACAGCATTCCTGCAGCGCCGAAGGGTCCAGGTGTACCCCTACCTGGACGACTGGCTGATTGCGGCCTCCTCCAGAATGGAGGTGGAGCGGTCCAGGGATCTGGCCCTCCAGGTTTGCTCTCAAGTTGGCCTCCTTATCAACGAGGCCAGTCGGACTCGTGCCAAAGCAGGTGATCCAATTCATCGGGGCAGAGCTCGACTCTCTGCAAGCCAGAGTACGGCTCCCGGCGGACAGGGCCGAGGTTCTTTCCTCCTTTGCCCAGTCATTTCAGGTTGGGCAATTGCGCCCTGCCCGGGACTTCGTGCATCTCCTGGGCCTCATGGCGGTCTGCACCAGCGTGGTCCATTGGGCCTGCTGGCACATGCGTCCCCTACAGTGGGGACTGGCCAGCCAATGGTCACAGCGCTCCAGTCCTTTGGATCAGCCAGTGATAGTGACCCAGGAGATGTGGAATGCTCTCCAGTGGCGGATCGTTCCAGCTGATCAGCAGGATGGCATCCTGTTTGTCCGCTCCGAGCCGATGGTCTCTCTATCAGCCGATGTGCCTCTGATGGGTTGGGGTGCCCGTCTGGGGGAGCACAGAGCGCACGGCCTCTGGTCCCCCTCAGGAGTCCTGATGCCACATCAACCTGCTGGAGCTTCGAGCGGTTCGTCTAGCCCTCACCGCCTTCGCTCCGTTTGTATGGGGTCAACTGGTCCAGGTCCAGACCGACAATACCACGACCATGTACTACCTAAACCACCAGGGCGGGACACGCGCCATGCCTCTGTGCAGGGAAGCTCTCCGCATTTGGTCCCCCGTGCGCAGCCTGGAGGTGGATCTCCTTGCCATCCATGTGGCAGGAGCCTCCAATATTCTGGCCGATGCCCTAAGCCAGATAGGAGCTGCGTCCCACGAGCGGTCTCTCCTGCTGGAGGTAGTACAAGATCTGTTCTTCCACTAGGGCATGCCTCAGGTGGACCTGTTTGCCTCCAGGGAGAATGCGAAGCTGAGACTGTTTCATGCCCGCCCCCCTCAGCAGGGCTTGCTGCAGGGGGATGCCTTCTCGAGGCCGTGGATCCCGGGCCTCTTCTACACCTTTCCCCCATTTCTCTTGATCCACAAGGTGCTTCTCAAGGCGAGGAGGGACAAGACACTGGTGATTCTGGTAGCCCCAGACTGGCCCGGCCGGTTCTGGTATCCAGATTTCCTCAGTCTCGGCTCCAGGTTCCCTAGGCAGCTTCCAGCCCGCCCGGACCTGATCTCAGTCAGGGGAAGGTATTCCATCCGGACCTTCAATCCCTGCACCTGACGGCCTGGTTCCTGAGCGGCTAGAGTTCCAGGCCTTGGGTCTTTCCGACGAGGTCCTCAACGTCATTGAGGCGTCCCGTAAGGAGTCGACCAGAAAATGCTATGCCTTTAAATGGAAGAGATTCTCCATTTGGTGTCAGGGCAAGGGCCTGGACCCTTTCTCCTGCTCTTTGGCAAGCATTCGGACTACCTATGGCCCCTTTCTCAGCAAGGGCTTTGGTCATCGACCCTTAAGGTGCACCTGGCAGCCATCTCTGCTTACCGGGCATGGGCCGGAAGGCAGTCAGTGGTGCTGGAGAAGGTGGTTGGCCGCTTTTTCAAAGGTCTTGATCACATATCCCCTCCGGTGCGAGAGCCTCCACCTCCGTGGGATCTACTGCTGGTACTGGCTAAGCTAATGGGCAAGCCATTCGAACCAATGCACAGGTGTGATATTTCTCACTTGTCGTGGAAGACCGTCTTCTTGGTGGCTATCACGTCAGCCAGAAGGATGGGAGAGCTCCAGGCGCTTTCCATCGAGTCTCCTTGTCTGGTCTTCCACAGGGACACAGTTGTCATGCGCCCCCACCCGAAATTCCTTCCGAAGGTGGTGTCGGAGTTTCACCTTAACCAGATGTTGACTCTGCCGGTGTTCTACCCCAATCACACTTCGGAGGCCAAATATAGACTCCATGCTTTGGACCCTAGAAGAGCGCTCGCTTATTATAAGGAGCGGACGGCTGAAGTTCAGGAAGAGGTTCGCCAGCTGTTTGTCACCTTCGCTGAAGCCGCACCTGGCAGACCTGCAGCCAAGCGGACGATAAGCAGGTGGGTCACCTCCTGCATAGATCTCTGCTATAGGGTGGTGGGCATGGAGCCTCCCAGAGGGATAAGAGCTAATTCTACCCGCCATACCGCTGCATCGGTGGCTGCTTCCAGGGACATCCCTATCCAGGAAATCTGCAGGGCTGCTACCTGGAAGTCAGCACACACCTTCATTACCCATTACCACATCAACCTTGAGTCATGCTGGGATGCTGGTTTTGGGGCCTCGGTTCTCCAGTCATTATTCCCTAAGTAGGGGGTGTGCGCCTTTCCTCCCTTCTCCCGGAGAACTGCTAGGAGTCTGCCAGACAGTGTGGATGAACAACATATCCATGTCCCTAGAAATACAGGTTACTCACCTGTAACAGGAGTTCTAGGAATGGTATATGTTGTTCATCCACATGACACACCCGGCCTCCACGGCTTCGACGCACAACCTGGCTTCCAGCAGGCTAGATCTGGCGTCATGGGGCGGAGCTGAGAGTTTTACCACCCGGGTGGGTGGGAGAAGTCAGTTTGAAGACCTTCCGGCAAGATTTAAAGCAGCAAGGAACCTGCCAGACAGTGTGGATGAACAACATATACCATTCCTAGAACTCCTGTTACAGGTGAGTAACCTGTATTTTTCGCACTTCCAGCACAGAATAGCACAGTCGCTGTGGGAAATCAGTTTTAGGGACAGATTAAGAAAATCACAGTGCCACTGTTCGGGAGCAGAGGTCCTAAAATGCCTATGTTGAAAATTTGGTGATGAAAGTCCATAAAATGACTGTTACAAGCATGTGTTGCTCAGTTTCCAAGAACCCTTGTAACTTCGCAAACTTGCAATATTTTATGCCAGATTTTCAAGACTGGCATTTTTTTCACACCTCCTTATGAAAAGTACAGCTGTCATTTTTCACAGCTTGTCCAAAATGTGTGTTCGCACCTGTGGCGCACAATGGCGTGGTCACTGTGGGAAATCAACTTTTGGGACAGATTGACAAAATCACAGTGCCACTGTTCATGAGGGAAGGGGAGATCCCAAAATGCTTATGTTGAAAATGTGTCTCTGCAGGGTGGGGGTGAGGTTGATGTCAGTTCAGTACTTCACTGCCATTCCTATCATGCATCTCTAACTCCTGCACAGCCAGTGCCAGTGCCAGCGAGACAACATTTGGCATCGACAAATGCTCGTTTCTTTTGTGCTGTATGTGCCTACCGACTGTGTCTTCGTGTGCTGCTTGACTTTCTATGTCTGATATGACAGCTGGATTGCGAACTGGCGACACAGAGAAAACACAGTGGCAAAGTCATATATCAAGGTGCCCAGTGACAGCTACGGGGTGAGTTTCACTGTCTGTCTGACTCGGACGGAGTAATGCACCACTGGTTCCTGGATGGTAGCAGATATATGAGGTGATCTGTGGGTCGGGTGGGTTGCCATTTGTAGCACTGTCCGAAGGCAGGTCGGACTGTACTACGGCACTCAGAAGCTGTATCTGACACTACTACAGATATATGCAAGGGTCAGTTCTTCTGTGGCTTACTGAGTGCTGCCGGGACACTGAGCTGATCGCAGGGCAGGTGCGTGAGTAAATCTTGGGATAGTGACTGTTGGGTTGGGGGGAGATGCTGGATAGCTCTCAGGAGAGTGACTGTTGCACGGAGGGTGGTGGGGGGGTGGCTTGTAACAGTACAGATAGCCACACAGTGAACATCGCTGCAGGCGGCTATTTGTAAGGTGAGACAGTTCACTGTCTGTGTCTCGTCTGTGCCTCTGGACAGAGAGATTACAGTTTCGGTAGGTGCTTCGAGGTCTGAGGGGTAAGTGGGTGGGGAGACTGACACCACTCAGGGGTATTGTATTTCTGATACAGAACGGGGAGATTATACTGTCGATAGAAGCTTCAAGGTCCACGAGGCAAGTGGATGGGGAGACTGCACTCAGGGGTACTGTATTTCTAGCACAATGTCTTTCTGGTACACTGCACACATTGCTATGCTGTGTGCTTGCCCAGAGAGAACCTGCTGTCTGTTCTCTCTGTTGCGACCATGGATTTCTTGCACACTACTGCTTGCTTCTGTGCTGTTGTCTGCAGCAGTACACGCATTCCTTTGGGATGTGTTTGCTCACGACAGAGAAACAGTGAGGTGGATTCTGTGACCTGCACACTGTATGTCTCACTTGGGTGCGGAAACAGTGGCTGTGTTTGAAAATGATTCACAGGGTGGAATAACTGGCTCGGTGTGCTGCTTGATCTCGGTCTCGAGGGGAGGGGGGGACCCTGTTCACCACACACTGTGCGGGTAACAGAGATTTATCAGTGGTTACCTGGAGCATGTCTGCCAGTCTCCTCACAGACACCTATCTGCCCATGTTATAATGTGATGTATCCCCCTGACCCCCCACAGACCTCCCTAAAACAGGTGGGGTTCTGATGCTCAGTGTGCCTTCCTGGCAAGTATTTTGAATAAATAGCTAAAAGCACAGCACTCCAAGGCTACCATTACATGCTCTAGAACGATTCATTGCCATGCCTTTCTCTGGGAGGAGAGTGTTGGCACAGATGCTCCTTCACCCTCCCTGCTGGCCTCTGCCCCTGCTGTCCAGGACTTGGAGAATGAACCTGGGTCACCATTGTGCTGAGCAGATACCCCACTGCTTGACACCATGAAGCCAGCTGACATGTATATTTTAATAATATATAGATGAAAATGATGGCTCAGTAAAAAAACTTCCCTCAGTATCCTGGTACTCCTGATGCTAGTTTGTATCACATAGCAGAACTAAATCTAATAACATGTCAATGTACTTATATTCCCTTGTTTACTTGGCCTGTAGAGGTCATTTGTGGTGATGTACCTCAAACATGTTACATGTTTGCAGTATTTGTTTTATGTATATACTAACATACTAACATACTATTTGCCAGCAGATTAGGCCTTACGGTCTATCGAGTCTGCTTGAACCTAGATCGTTAATTGGGTGCCGAGACCCTCCCATCCCTTGTTCTCTAGAAACCCCTATCATCTATTATAGCATGTCTAACCATGTGTGGGTAATTGGGCTTTTGAGGTATCATGGGGTTCTGCTAACACCAATAAACCCCAAAGGCTTCACTCGCATGGTTTACTAACATTGTTAAAATCCCTCTGCCTCTGTAAATCCATTATTTACACTTTACCATACGTTACCCCTAGTTTCCAGTGAATGAGGCGAATGTAGTAAATTTCATGATACATGAATAAGATATTTTAGTTACGAACCCTAAAACCTGGTTATTGCACTCACACACAAAAGAATCTCTCTGCCTCCATCTGACTAGGCAGAATTGAGCTTTCCCTTTGTTAGAATTCCGACACCTAATCTTAACTATTTCAGTCTATCAGAAAGTATTTTTGCCTCCTTACCCTTGCAGTGGTCACTCCTTCGGGCAGGTTCCTTTTCACACATGGGCACTGCTTCTGTAGGACATTGTTCACTTAAGCTCTTGAAGGGCTTTCCTCTGCCCTGGCCTGACTCTGTCCCTGAATGGGAGGCCAATCCCTGCTAGGCTAGACATGGAAAGGGAGGTATTGGGGTAGAAGTTAGTTGTAAGAAGCAAAATCTCACAAGACGTGTGTGTGTGTGTATTTATACAATAGGAGTGAGCTATATTTTCACTGATAAAAACATGGATTTCTACCATAGTGAGATGAATGCAAGCCCAGGCTAACACAGTGATGGTAAATTAAGCAATAATGCATGACTGGGTGCGGGTTGTGCTGGGATAACCTCACGCCTGGGTGATTGGGCACAAGGTCGCAGGCAGAGTGCGTCCAACATCCCAGAAGTGAGGTTATCCCAGCACAGCCCACACCCTGGAGTGCATTATTGCTATTCTACAATGACTTGTTGTTATACCAAATAGAGAATAATAGATAGGCAACTGTGTGTTATGGATTTTTTTTACACACCCAAGGTGTATGATAACCCATAAACCTCGAGAGCGAAGCTCGAGAGGTTTATGAGGTAATCACACACCAAGGGTGTGTTAAAAAAAAATCCACATACACACAGTTGCTTATTTTTAATTTTTTATAATTACTGGCAACCCCCTTTATAAAAAATGCAGAGTATCTGCTATTTACAAACACACGCACACTCTCTCTCTCACACACACACACACTGTCTGTCTCTCTCTCACACACACACACACACACGCTGTCTTTCACACACACACACACACACACACACACACACACACACACCGCTGTCTTTCTCTCTCTCTCACACACACACACACACACACACACACACACACACACACTTTCTTTCAGACTGACCTTTTTTCAGCGCGCATCTCCCGATCCGAGACACGGCAGGATCAACCAGATAGTCCTTTTCTATTTGGAAGGTGGGATCAACCAGATAAAACATTTAAAAATCAAATCGAGATGGGGAGGGTAGTAAATAAAACGGCTCTCGCCGGCAAGCGAGAAAACGAGCGCCATTTTTTAAAGTTATTCAGCCCGCCACTCACAGAGCGCAACCAATGAAAAGACAGAATACAGATGAGTGACATACAAAGGACGTAGGAGTTTTATAAATGCCGTGAATAACTGTTTTTGAGTTATTACGGCATTTTAAGGTGCTTGAAAACCGTTTGTTAAAGGGGGTTGCCAGTAATTATAAAAAATTAAAATGTTTTTAGTAGATTTTTAGTGTGGCAGTATATCTCTGTTTCTTAAGTGTATGGCATCCAACTCATCATCCAAATGATCATTATCCAAGGCAGCCGGAGCAATACAGTGAGGCTGTGCTGGGATAACCTCACTGTGCCAGGGACACGCTGACCAGTTGGAGACCAGGACATTTTTCTTGCTATTGTATAATGCTGTTTTATACATACTGTGCTTACCTCACTAGCATTTATTCTCACTGCGGTGATGTCACAGACAAGCCCATTAACTCTCCCTCAGTGCTGCAACTTGTTTCAGCTCATTAAATCAAATGAAATTCACCTGTCTTTCAAGTACTTGAAGCCCCAACAACAGGTTTACTGCATTCAGTCTCACAGACACTCATGTGCTGAGAAGATCTCTAAAGTTCCTACTAGAAGGGAAAAAAAAAGAATGCACTGACTGCTGAATACTTCAAACCATGCAGACACAAAGCAACAAACCTACTTTGATACAGCTGAACTATACTGGAAGAATAAATTCTCCTTACAGAAGAAAACAAAACCAATGAATGTGGAAGAAGTTTTTCTATCTTGCACACAGTTTGAAAGCAACACAGAACCACTTTAGAAAAGCCTATTGTATAAATTGCACACATGATGTGCAGATCGTGTGATATGTGAAATATCGTTTCTCATGACAGTGACCTCGATACTCTCACTCATGCCTTCGGCACTCGTGAGTATCCAGAGGTCACTGTTCAGTCATGAAGATATCACACGCCTGCCCATCATGTATCCTATATTTCATATATATTTATTTTATTTAGCTTTTGTTTACCGGGTAAGTGCACTAGCCAGCAGGTGACTATTTTCAGGCATGACCCAGGAGAGTACAATACAGGATAACCATGGAAGCAAACAACAATACAATTTGAGGCAATCATTACAGAGTACATTCACTCATACAGGGAGGCAGATAATGGATAGGGCAAGTTAATGTCTGCTGATTGGTTGAAACACATCACATGACCGTGCCTATATCAGAGTGTGACCACACACCTGCACTTTCACCCCCCTCCAAAACAATTTTGCCATTTTGTAAGATAGAAAACCCACTCTAGGCCGTGCTCTGATATACGCATGCCTTGGGTGGTTGACGCACACTAAGGCATGCGTATATCAGAGCGTGACCGCACACCTTAGAGTGGGTTATCTATTACATGTATCACAGGTAGGGGTGGCAGATTTTATTCTATTTTTGTCCTGCACAAGGAGACCATGACTTAACATGCTCCTCTGAGCACCATCCAATGTTCTTTGACATCTTGCAGTTGCCTCTTCCTAATACTAGGAGGCTTCCAAGTAGTGGACAGTGTAACTCCCTCCTCCAGCTAAGGGTATGGTTAGTTCTCCAGTTCTGGCCTCTGCTCTTGGGTCCATTGAGTAAATGCCATATTATAGGCATAACAAGCAGCACCAAGCTGTAATACTGGCAAAAAAATAAATTGTCTGGGGCCATCCTACTGCCCTACTGAGTAGGTAACCGTAGTTAAGGAATGAGCATGTGTCCCTATGTATTTGGTGGCACTGAGACTACTGGTCTGCCAAAAAGCTCAGTTCCTGCTGCCTTTTTGACCCCTCAACTGGCCAAGGAATGTCTGCAGTGAGTCACGATTTCCTGTGCAGGGAGGAGTAGAACAAAGGGTGGACTGAGACGCCAGTGGAAGGGTGCAAAGAGTGATAGCTGCATGCCAAACCTCTGCACATTATAGTGTTGTATCTTCTTCGAGGATATCTCTTTCATCAGGCCACACCTTTGGAACTTCTAGCCGCCAGTCACTAAGACCACGCGGAAACGTTTGTTAGCAGTCTGCCAGGGGACACCCACAGTGACGTCCGACATCAGCGTATACATAAATGTGAGTGGCCCCTCTTCTCCTTGGTTCTTTTCCTGCCTCGGTCTGAACTCATCGGATCACTAAGGAAATGCCGCTGCTATATCCACTTTTTTTTTTCTTTTTCGCTCTTATTCCTACTAAGTAATCACTTTGAGTTGATTTTTTTTTTTTTTTTTGGTGATCTGCATGTCATCGAAAGAACCATCTAAGCTTTTTGGGTACTGTGAGTGTGGAGAGAAAATCTGTGGTGACTCCACGTGTCTGTGTCTGCTGCCTAGGCCTAAGCCACAACATGAAAGCCTGCAAAATTGGGGCGGGAGGTGGTTAACTGCAACCAGCCGGCGCATAAAAGGGGCTTTGGAGAAATTTTGGCTCCAAAAGACTGTAGAGAGAATGGAGAAGGAGCTGCAGCAGAAATCTGTGTTGATGGCTGCGTCGACCGAATTGCGGTCATCTGAATCCCTGGAGAAAATGTCAGGGAGTCACAGGCATAAGTGCTTTCTCTGCCTGTTCCTGGTCACCTTTGTGCCCTGTGGATATGACTTCCATTTCGCTAGCCTCTCTGGCATTGGTGTCGCCCACCCCTATGACTGTTGATACAATACCAAGATTGGGTCATGGTGTAGGCACTACCGGGCCTGCTACATCACTTGTCAACATCGAGGACTCTCTCTCTCTCTCTCTCTCTCTCTCGACTCCTCTAGTTGTGCCCATTGACCAAAGGAGCACCGATGCTCAGGCAGTCCTCATGTTTGTTTTTTTGTTTTTTGTTTTTTTCTTTCAGACATGAAAAGATGTCTACTGCCTGGCCTCCCTGTTCCAGGGGGCCTTTAACAGGGACTCCTACCAATCCTCCATTGACGCTGCAAGGAACTCCCTTGCTACAGCCACCAATGTCACTGGTACGGTCTCTGATTGCAGTCGATCGGTAGTCAACAAATATGAGTACAATCCTGATCTAATGATGCAGGAAGAGGAGGATGAAGCTGAAGATTGTGCTGAGAGCCAGTATGAACTTGGTGATAGCTCTACTCTCCACATACAGTGAAGACTCTGGTGAACATACTAACATACTAAAATGCCAGCAGAATAGGCCTAACGGTCTTTCGTGTCTGCTCGTTTGGTCAGCCCTCACCCTGGGAGTTGACCTTGCTGCCCCTCTCTCCCTCTCTGGCTTCTCCCTTTCCAGTCCCGGATATTCTCGCTGCACTGGTTTTTGCTTCCAGAATCCTTCCCCTGTACCTGTCCCACCCCCTCTTGAACCCCTGCACCGTTTCTGCCTCCACCAGCCCCCTGGGCATCGCATTCCATGGCTCCACCACCCTCTCAGTGAAGTAGCACCTCCTCCTTTCTCCCCTGAATCCCCCCCCCCAGCTTCTGCCTATGCCCTCTAGTTGCCCCCCTCCTTCCTTCGGAGCACCCTGACTGCTTCTCCCTATTTACCCCTTCATGTACCTGAAGACCTCTATCATGTCTCCCCCCCCCGGTCCCTTCTCTCTTCCAGTGTATACATATTTAGCTCTTTGAGCCTCTCCCCATAGGTCCTATCCCCTAAGCCCCAAATAATTTTGGTTGCCAACCAAACACACCAAGGTTGCCTCCAGAGGACCCAACATTTTTCACCGTGATGCAGCAAATTCAAGCTGCCATGGGATTTGCATTAGAAGAGCAGGATACCACTAAAAAGAATTGGCTGGAGTTTCTGAAGCTCCCAGAATCTTCTGCCATTGTGGTGCCCCCTCTGCTCCGAGCCTTAGAGGATGTCACCTGTGCAGCTTGGTACAGACCAAACAATATACCAGCTATCCCCAGGAAGGCAGATAAAAATATATTCTGCACCTTCTGGGAAACCTTTTTATGCCACACAACCTGAGACTGACTCAGTGGTGATTAATGCTGCCCATGACAGGTCTAGGGCACCTACACACCTGAGATCCCTTCCTCGTGATAAGTAGGAGGCTGGATGTCATAGATAAGAGGGCATATGCCACTATATCATTGGGCCTTCATGTTGCTAATTACCAGGCCCACATGATGAAGTATCAGAACACCCTCTGGAGGAAGGCTAAGGTGGCTGCATAGGCCTTGCCTAAAGGGACCTCAAAGCAGGAGCTACTGAAAGCTTTTGACAGCGGGGCCTGAAGTGGGCAAACATTTACTCCACACAGCCTGTGATGTTTCTGATGCTTCTGCCAGGGCTGCAGGTTCTGGCATCTGTCTTTGGAGATACTCATGGCTCAGGGTAGCAGGCTTTGCCACAGAAGTACAACAATCAGTTTTTAATGCCCCATTTGGAGGGCAAAAGTTGTTTGGTCACAAAGTACAAGAGATTTTCAAAGATCTCCAAGCTCGGGCAGGACTTTGAAGTCTGCACACACCCTCTACCATATCCAACCCAGGGGTAGGAGTAGGGGTGCCTTTCACTCAGCTGGTGTAAGGGACAGTGCCTAGTCCCCAGACAGCATGGCAGAGGCCAAAGAGCTGGGGCCTTGCCAGTCCCCCATCACTACCTCAGGTGCCCATTCTGAAGCACCTAGAGGTGGTGAAGCCAGTGGAGCAGCCCCCACTGGCTCAAGCTCACTCCTCGTACACCCTCCCAACCACCTTTACCTGCAGTGGTGGTCGGAGCTGCCTCTCCCTCCACATAGACCAGTGGAGGGGAGATAATTACAGATGCATGGGTTCTGGACATCCTAGACCGGGGCATGCTGTGGAACTTCTGAACAACCCTCCAAGTCATCCCCCATTTGTGACATGTCCTGCAGGGCACCTGCCCCTTTTGCTGGAGGAAGTACAGAGACTGCTTCAAAAATGTGCCCTAAAACCTGTGCCTCTAGAACAGAGGAACACAGGTTTTTACTTCCGATACTTCCTTTTCCCAAAGTGGAAAGGAGACCTGAGGTCTATCCTGGGTCTAAGGATCTAAACTTCTTCATAGACTACAAGAAGTTCAGGACAGTCACATTGCAGGATCTCCTTCCATTACTGCAAATGGGATTAGGTATGCTCCCTGGATAGGAAGGATGCATATCTCCATGTCAAGGTTCAGATACCTCACTGAATTGGTTATGTTCCTTTTGAAACAGAAACCTCAAGTATTTTCTGAGTGTTGCCCTTTGGCTTGTCTTCTGCACCATGGGTGTTTACCAGATGCTTGGCGGTGATCGCAGGGAAGGCCTGTATGTTTTCCCTTACCTGGCTGCTTAAAGCCCACTCCGGGGACCAGCTCTTAAAGACTTTGGCTTGAAACAGACAGTTGTTTGATGCTCTGGGGGTGACTGTCAACATTCCTTGTCAGTGACTGCTGTACATAGCGGTAGTCACAGATACTGTCCAGGGCTTGGCTTTTCTGCCTTTGTACAGGGCCGACCGCCTGATTGCCCAAGCACAGTTAATGCGCAGCAGCCATTATGTCCCCTGTAGCTTCGACAGATCTGGTTCCCCCTACTGCAACAGCTAACAGTGGAACCTCCAATACCCCTGCCCCTGTGCAAGGGTCTTCTGTGGTAGGAACAGGGAACTCTGGGACTCATGGCAGCAGCCATTGTCACAGTACCACTGGCCTGGTTGCACACGTAGATTCCCCAGTGGACCCTAGGAGTGCAGTGGGACTGGCTCACAGACGATCTAGAACAGATGGTTCTAGTCACATCCCCGTATGCAAAATGTTTAAGTGGTGGATGTAACGCAGCAATTTCCTCACGGGGGTTCACTTCCTGATTCCCTTCCCCTCTTCAGATCCTCACCATAGATGCCTTAGGGCTGGGCTGTAGGCTGTGGGCCCACTTGGGCCCTCATCAAACACAGGGCACATGGACCCAAGTGGAGCACACATTGCACATTAGTGTTCTGGAAATGAGGACTGTTCTGTACAGACTCCAGGGCCTTCCAGAACACCTATCCCCTGGTCCTCTGCCAGTACAGATGAACAGTGTCGGTATGATGCATTACACCAACAAACAAGGAGTGGATTTATTTGGTATACCATCAAATGGGTGACTGCAAATGAGCCATTGAGTTTTCCGTGACTCATTTGCAGCGCCCAGGAAGAGGGCGAGTGTGAAGGGTTTGCGAGCAGGGTTTAAGTGAACGTCGAAGGCACATAACAGCGAGTTAGGGATGGCGCGATTGTGGGAGGGCGTGACGTAGAGAAGGATATGGGAGGGTGTGTGGGCGGTGCAATCGAGCTGCTCGCTTGGTGTGGTGGATCACGCCGATGACTGCGTCACAGGAGGTATGGGGTTCAGGGCTGGGAAGGATTTGGTAAAGTGTTTATGATTTTGGTACTGTGGGACTTTAGTCTTTTTTTGGGGAGGGGTCCCGTTCCCATGTCCCATTCCCAGTCCCCTTGGATGTGTACCCCTATCTGCAGTCCCCCTTCCCCCGAATAGCCCCATCCTGAGAGTTTGCCAGTACCCCAGTGTCGGGCCTCCTCTGAGTTGATTATATAAAGAGAGAGAGGGGGGAGGCAACCCCCGCCAGCACATAAAAACATTAGATTTGAGGGTCTCAGAGAGTGCAGCTGTGGTTATCGGTGTTGTGTGCAGTCTCTTTATCTGTTTTCGGCAGTGTGCACGCACCGATATGTGTTTGCCATTCGGAAATCACCCATATGACATGGAACCATTTCCTATCTGCTGTGAAGGGAAGCAGTGAAAGTTTGGTATTGGGCTATGGAACACTGTCTAGAACCATCGGCAGTACATGTTCCAGGCATCCAAAATGCTTTGGCAGACAAGTTAAGTAGGTGTCAGTCCAAGATGCACGAGTGGGAACTGCTGTCCTCGGTAGACGATCTCTTTGAAAGATGTATTGTGTCAGCTAGCAGTGGAACCCCCAATACTTCTGCCCCTGTGCAAGGGTCTACTGTTGCAGGAATAGGGAACCCTGCTTCATCTGGACCTGAAGTCTCTTCATCTGCACGTGTGGCTTCTGAAGACATAGCCATTGCTCGTTTCTGGGTTTCCGAAAAAGTGGCAGATGTTCTGGTGGCTGCTACAAAACCCTCCACCAGAACTACATACTTCATGAAGTGGAAGCAGTTGGGACCACTTCTCATCACCTTGATCCATTCAACTGTCCAGTTAATCAGGTTCTAGAGTAACATAGTATTTGATGGCAGATAAGGACCACTAGGCGCACCCAGTCTGCCTGTATTCCCTGCCTGCATCAGTGGTCGCTGGCTGTACTTGGTCATTGGCTTTAGCCTTTCCTGCCCACCTGTAGGGTTCCCTTGTGCCTATCCCATGCATGTTTGAATCCCCCCACTGTGCTAGCACCCACTAACTACTTCCTGGGGTAGGGTAAGGAAAGGTTCAGGAAGAGGGCGGGCTGGAGCAGGGGTACCTGCTGTCCCTATCGGATTCAGGCCTCTGCAGTATTTGCTCAAAGTGCACCTGGCTGCCATATCAGCTTTCCATGTGCCTATATATGGCCATATGGAGGCTCAGCTGGAGGTAGCCCATACGTTCTTGAGAGGAATTCCACATGTAAAGCCCCCTATTCTCAATCAAGTCCAGGTTTAGGATGCACATTTTATTTTGGAAAAGCTAACTTTGGCTTCTTTCGAGCTAGCCGCGACTTGTCCCCTGTGCTTTCTCTCTTGGAAAGCATTATTTTTGGTTGCAGTCGCTTCTGCTTGAAGGATTTCAGAGTTACAGGCTGTAGTGTGTGAACCTCTTTATGTGATTTTCTACAAAGACAAGGTGTCTTTGTGTTCTGATCCTAAATTTCTCCCCAAGGTGGTGTCTGAGTTTCTTTTAAATCAAACCATCCACCAACCAGTGTATTTTCCAGAGCATGCCAATCCAGAGGATGCATTGCTTCATACTTTAGATGTGCATAGAGTACTCTGGTACTACACACACCATACAGAGGACTGCAGGAAATCCTCACCGCTTTTTTGTTTTGCCCTTGGGAAAGAGGGTGTTCCAGTTTGTAAACCATGCTTGTTCAAATGGCTAACAAACTATTACTTTTTGTTACAGGAAGTACGGTAAGGAACTTCCTGGTGGGGTTTGTGGTCAATCCACAAGCAGCATGGCCACTTCCTGTAGCTTCTTTTTGGAATGTCTCCACTGCAGAGATCTGTGCAGCTGCCACCTGAAGTACTGTCCACACATTCACTAAGCACTACAGTCTGGACACTGTCTCTCAGAGACAATCTGACTTTGACCTAGCTGTACTTCAAGCCCTGTTGTCATCATAAGCCTGTAGGCTCCATCCCCCCAGACTGTTGGCTTTTGGTACTGCGTGGTATTCATTTCAAAGGTGTGGCCTGATGAAAAAGATGTCCTTGAAGAAGATTGAACAGTTGCGTACTTACCAAAACAGTAGATCTTCAAGAGAACCTCTTTCATCATGCCGCATCTTTGGAAACCATAGACGCCAGGCACTAGAACCACACCAAAACTTTTGCAAGTTAGTGTGCTGGGGGCTACCCATGACAATGTCAGATGTCGGCGTATACATAATCGTGGGTGACCCTTCCTCTCTGCAGTTCCCACTAGAGATCTTCTTTGTGGATCTCCCTCTTGGGAACCAGGAGAGAGTCCAGCACTCCACACACCAGGCAAGACAGAGGGCTGGAAAATGGAACAGTGAAGACAGCAGCACAGAAGTCAAGTGTTGCAGACCCAAAAGGGGGAAGGAGGGTGGGATGATGTGGCCTGATGAGATTCTCTCTAAGTTCCTAAATAAGGAACTGGAAGACTGATGTGAAATTGGGACAGAATAACAGCTTCCACCCATGACCTGGCCTGCACCCTCCCTGCTGAATATGGTCTCCCGGTGCCACGGGGAGTCAAGGAAGAGTATAGGGTTGTGTACTTCCTGGGAGACTGAGTATAGCCCTGGTAGGGGGCACCTCCCACAGCACAAAATTAGTAAATAAGTAATTTGCACATCTGGCCAGCTTTTGAGTGCCGTTTGGAATATTCAGTCTGCTTTCTGATGGGCCTCCTTTTACTTTTTATTCACTTAAAATTGCTAACCAGGAGAGGCACACTGAGCCGAGGCTCATTTCCAGGTGTGTCCCGAGGGAAGTGTAAGTGGAGAAGTACAATTGCAAACAAAAAACAGCCAGTCAGATGATGTTACAGTGAGGACCATGACATAAAGAGCATAAGTTGAGTGAAGTACAGACAAAATGACAAAACATTTCATATGAAGGACAAATGAATTTGCAAAATTTGCACAGATGATTTGTATGCCAACTAAAAGTGCATAGTGCCAGAGTTGAAGGGAGGCTGAGAGGGTGCTGAAAGTAGGAATTGGAACAGGATGATAAACTTCAACGAGGTTGCCGGAACTATGAGGTTGAGGAAGAGGGGGAGGTAAGCGGTGGTCATATACCAGGCAAGGGTAAGGAAAGGTTCAGGAAGAGGATGGGATGGAGCAGGGGGGAATGTGGGAGAAGGAGGAGGAGGAATTTTAAATGGCTTCTAATGGGAGGAAGGGAGGGGAGGGGAAAAGACAGATGGAGGAGGGTTGCTAGGGAGGGGGGTATGAGAAAGTAGATTTCCTGCCTGAGGAATGTGGTTGGGGAAGGGAGAATGTGCGTGGGTGTTTTGAGTACAGGGAGTAGGAGGAAGAGGGGATGGGGAGAAGAGATGGGATAGTTATGGGGGAAGAACCCAAACCAGTCTTTAGAGATGAGGGAGGCACAGTGGAACTGGGAACGTGAGGGGAATGGGAAGATGGATAGGGAGGAGTAAGGGGAGCAGTGGTGAGTATATGAGAGAGTGAGTTGACGGCAAAGCAGCAGGAGGCATTGCAGAGGGTGTCCAGTCTGGCAAGTGGTGTGGAGCAGACGGTGCTATAAACCACATCCGCATAGTCAAAAACTGGGAGAACCATTTTGTTGACCAGTTCCCAGTGGCCCTGGGGAGAAAAGCAGTCCTTATTGCGGCATGGGTAATGGAGTTTGGGTTGGGGGTTTGACATGGATGGCATCAGTGTGGGCAGAGAAGTCAAGCCTGCTCTGTAGCCACACACCGAGGTACTTGAAAGCTGAAACTACTGCAGGTAGGGTTACCGCCTGTCCTGATTTTCGCAGGACAGTCCTGATTTGGGCTGCTGTGTCCTGCAAAAAAACATGAAAAGTACTACATGTCCTGACTTTATAGTAGAACAAATATTTTCTAACTTTCCTCTAAATGTTGCAGAAAACTATAATACCTTAACTAAGATACCTTACAATGACAAGAAACAATAGAAAGAACTAAGAAACTAGAACAATTGGTCTTAATTCTGATTATATAGAGGAAACAAGTCTGTTGCATTGGTCGAGGTTGTATATCGTCCTGCGATAAATCATGTTTCAGTAAGAAATGTCCCACTTTGGGCTTCTGAAAAGGTGGTAATCCTAACTGCAGGTAGTGTGCCATCCAGCTTGGAGAAGAGTGGGGGAGGGGGGGAGTAATAATATCCCATGTAAACTTGCACACAGCTAAGTGCCTTTTAGTGACAATTTGTTATGTGTTCTTTTATCATTCCAGAAATGTGAGGGGTTCCTGCAGCCTGAGTTCCGAACGTTTGCCGTTGACCCCCAGATCACATCCCTCGAAGTTCTGCAGCACATCCTCATCCGGGCCTTCGACCTGAATGGGTCAGTCACTTCACAAGCCTGTATAGATGGGGAGGGGGAGACTGGGAAAAATCTGGCAGAGTCAGAAATGTGTTGCAGGTCATAAATAAATATATATATTGTGTGTACATTTTACTTTCTGTGTTTCCCATCTCGCATCAGGTTCTTCAGCCTTTTCTCACTTGGTGTCTGTTCTAAAGCTTAACCAGTAGTGTGAGCTTCAGTATGCCATTACTGCTAAACCAGTCTTTAAAGCTTGTCCCTGATTTTTGCATTGTTTGGTAGTTTAAAATATTCTGTTTTTACTTTGGGGACTTTTTACTGTTTTCTGTTCTTTGTTTCCCATGATTTGTAAAACCTTTATAATATGTGGATTCCCACAGAGATATGGCAGCGGTGCCCATACCTTTTCCTCACCCTTTGTTTACATTGCTTGCTGACCTGAACACTGGGCAGGTAAAGAGAGGCGGTGCAGGCCAGCTCCATTAGACAAAGTACCCAGTGGCAGAATAGTACTACCCCTATTCCCTTAGAATTCAGTATGGTGTGCCTTGCCAAGGGTCTGTGCAAAACTGTCAGAACAAATAAAGAATATGAACAAAACACCAGAAAATTGAAAGGATTAAGGACTTTCTAGTTGTCTGACATATCGTAATACAGTGGAGCCAACTAAATGCACGTTTCACTTAAATGTACAGTTTTTTATGTTCCTTTTTTTTTTCTTGTCTTCCCTATATAACATGTTCCTGATAAGTGCAAACTGGTGAAATGCAAGGCTAAGTGCAGAGATTGCTATGGCTTGTTCTGTCCATATCCACATTCACGCCTTGTAATGGGTTAACAGTCCTGCCATCAGTGGTGTTAAAGTTCATTGTGTTGTGAGGAGCAAAAGGGCTGTTCCTGAGTCATGGTGAAACGAAAAGTTACACTCTCTTAGTGATGGAAGGTAAAGTCTGCCTCTTGTGTATGACACCAGAATCTGCAGTAGGGTGGACACTCCAGGGGTTGGGGGAGAAAGGTTGAGCAGAGACCTGAGAAAACTAGAGGAGTGGTCATGGGTATGTCAGCTGTGTTTTAGTGTGAAAAAGTGAAGAATAATGCACTTAGGGCACAGAAACCTAGGGGCAGAGTATAAAATGGGTGGAGTGGTATTGACAACCACCAAGCAGGAAAGAGACCTGTGGGTGATCATATTGGATGACCTAAATGTGGCCAGACAAGGCAGTAGGGAGGGTGAGTGGGATGCTGGGGTGCATAGGGAGGGGTATTACTAGCAGAAAGTGTGAGGTGATGCTGCCTCTGTATAGATCGTTGGTAAGACCCCACCTAGAATATAGTGTCCAGTTCTGGAGATCACATCTCCGGAAGGACATAGAGTGGAGGCGGTCCAGAGGAGGGCAACTAAAATGGTGCAGTGTCTACATCAAAAGCTCTATAAGGAGAGACTAAAGGATCTCAATATGTACACCCTGGAAGAGAGGAGGGAGAGGGGAGATATGATAGAGACCTTTAAATACCTCACGTGGAGTAAATAAGGTACAGGAGGGGAGTATTTTTCCAAAGAAAAGGTGCTCAAGAACAAGAGAACATGCTATGAAGCTGGATGGAGGACAGATTCAGGAAAATCCCTTGTTACGACACTGGTTAGGCCCCATCTGGAGTACTCCGTGCAGTACTGGAGGCCACACCTTCACAAGGACATTAACCAAATTGAGGCAGTCCAGAGAAGGGCAACCAATATGGTGCAGGGACTGCATCAGAAAACATATGAGGACAGATTAACGGAGCTCAATATGTATACCTTAGAACAAAGGATGGAGAATGGTGATATGACCGAAACATTCAAACGCCTTAAGGGCATTAACAAGGTGAAAGAGTCTAACATGTTTCAATATAAGAAAAATAGCAGGACAAGAGGACACAGCATGAGATTAGAGGGAGGCTGGTTAAGGGGTAATGTGAGGAAGTTCTTTTTCACAGAAAGGGTAGTAGATGCATGGAATAGCCTACCCAGGAAGTGGTGGATATGAATACAGTGCAGCCACAAACAGGCATGGATAGGCATAAGGAAGCAATACAGATGAGTATGAATAGATAGGCCATTGACAGAGCAATGGCCGGTGGCACATTCATAAGGCAGAAAAAGAAATGAGCAGACTGGATGGGCCTTGCGGTCCTTATCTGCTGTCAACTTCTATGTTTCTATGTAGATGTGAGGAAGTACTTCACAGAAAGAGTGATGGATTCCTGGAACTGCCTTCCAGCAGAGGTGGTGGGGGCAGAAACAGTGGTGGGGTTCAAGAATGCATGGGATAAGCACAAAGGAATCATAGTGGAAAGGAAGGGGAGAGCGAGTAAGAGCTGTAGATTGGGCAAAGTCTGAAGTAATAGTGTAGGTAAGAAGAAATGGGCAGACGGGATGGGCCAAGCACTCTTCATCTGCCGTCGAATTGTATGTTTGTTTTTCTAAGCCAGTCGGGAGGACTAGTGGGATGCTAGGGTACATAGGAAGGGGTAATGCCAGCAGAAAGAGGGAAGTGGTGTTGCCTTTCTTAAATTTTTTTTTTTTAATTTATTATACTTTTTGCAGCCGCCTGGTTACCTTGGGCCAGGTCACTGACCCTGCTTCCACCTCCATATTGGACGCCACTCTCAGTGCGGGACCGTTGCACTGACCCCCTGTGCAGTGCCACAGATGACAGAATAGGTCAAGGAGGCCATCTCGTAGGCTGATTGAAGCCGAGGGCTGGCTTCATCTAGGGCAGCCGGCAGCTAGGGTTTTTCTCCCCTGTAAGCAGGGAGGGAACGTGCAATGATGCCAGCATCCGTCCCGCCCCTCAGAGTCTTGTTGGTCCCAGTTGCTGTGGTGACCCAGGCCTCTATCGAGCACCGATCACACACCGCACCTTCCCCCCGGAGAAGGAGAGCAGTCCATGGGACGCTTGATCTTTCTCCCCCAGCCGACTCTCCGACATCCCAGATCTGTTCCCGAACCTGGGTCGCCAGCAGAAATCCAACTGATGTGCCAATGGGCCGGCTTTTTCTTGCTTTTTTGTGGATAACTGGTAAGACCCCACCTAGAGTACTGTGTCCAGTTCTGGATACCACATCTCTGGAAGGACATTGAGTGGAGGTGGTCCAGAGGAGGGCAACTAAAATGGTGCAGGATCTGAATTAAAAGCTCTACAAGGAGAGACTAAAGGGTCTCAATATGTACACACTGAAAGAGAGGAGGAAAAGGGGGAGTATGATGGGGACCTTTTAAGTACCTCACGAGGGTGAATAAGGTGTAGGAGGGAAGTCTTTTTCAGAAGAAAAGTTGCTCAGGAACAAGGGGGCATGCTATAAATCTGAAGGGGGCAAGATTCAAGAGAGAAATGTAAGTACTTAACAGAAAGTAGTGGATTATTGGAACAGACATCCAGCGGAGGTTGTGGGGGCAGACACAGTGTTGGGATTCAAGGATGCATGGGATAGACACAAGGGAATCCTAGTGGAAATGGGGGAGGGAGAAAAGCTTAGATCAAGTACCATTTGTGCTAATAAAGTAGGTAGGGAGAAATGGACAGACTGGATGGGTCAAGTGGTCTTCTCTGTTGTCAGATTCTGTGTCTGTGGTAAGGTGGCTCTAATCCAGTGACTCATTGCCATCTGAAAAATATTCAGATGTAGCATGGGACATGACATTGACTCATCTACGGTCTCCCAAATTTTGGCATCTTAAGAGAAGTTATCGGTGTGGAAAAGTTAACACAGTACTGAGCTGTTTTTATTTACTTATTTAATTGCTTTACCAGGGAGGCATGCTGAGGAGACTACTGCTCGATTCCAAATGCGCCCTGGGGTAGGGGGAAATAGGAGAGCATGCAAACATATACAATAAGGTCAATTACAAGATATATACACGAATGGGAGAGCATACAAACATACAGTAATGACAATTTACATGATTGCATAAGAGAAACATTAGCAAGGTAAAGTACAAATTCACAGGCAGGTACATAGCCATGGCTTCAATATGGTAATATATACAAGGTACGAATTTCTGTGTGTTCTTAAGATGAAGAAAATGGTTTGTGTGTGTAGGCAAATTTTTTTTTTTTTTTTTTTTGCTTAAATGCACAAAATTTACTTGAAAAATGGGTGTGCATTGAAAGGGACACTTGTCAGATTTTGGGGGTAATTTCTGGTTGTGTGATCAGTTTACCTCTTGCATTGGAATTAGCAAAGTAACTGCTTCAAATGCCCCAGAATGCCAGATAATGTGTTTTCATGTTTTAAGCCATTTTCACTATTAAGCATGTGCTGAACATTTTACCTTGGTTCTCGATGGACTGCAGCCCCGGGAAGCCTCTGGATCCTGGGAACGCTCATCTATGAATGGTGCTGTTCTGCTCACTATACTAGTTCTTGAGCACTTTAACATTTCAGAAGGTGGTATGAACCAAGGGTACATCTACAAGAATGGGTGATTCAAACAACATGAAGTCTTGCTGTATTCTGACATATTGCAGTGATGTCCAACCTTTGAACTGCCCCGGAGATGAAAGAGTTAACTTTCCATGACAGGCATGGAACGCTGAGCTCGAGCTCGGTTGAGACTCTGTCTGTTGCTGTTTGAACTCAAACTGTCAGATTCTTTACTCCGCCTCACTGGACAGTCGCTCCGGAGATTTCTCCTTTGCTCGGTTCAAGTTTGTCAGTTAAAGCGCCGTTTTTCTCGGTTTTCGACCAAATTTAATCCGTTAACCTGTCGGTTCAGTCTCTGTCTGTGGTATCGTGAGTACTAGATAGGTTTATTTTCTTGTTCTTCTGCGTGGAACTTGTAAACTTGGGATCGGTTCGGTTTGAACTGATCAGGTTGTTCAAAAAAGTTCATTCTACATTTAGAGTGTGGCAACCGGTCCTAAAAAAAAAAAAAAAAAAAAAAGATTTCATTATGTTTTTTTCCACGACCCGTAACTCGGTCAGGAACTGATAAGGGTATCTTGCGTGGCGGATTGCCGAAAAAAGGGTACGTTTTGTTAGGACTGGCCATGTCTGAGAAACCCAAAAGAAAAACCGGGCCCACTGGGTTTCAACACTGTAGTGTGTGTGGGGAAGCCTTTGCTAAGGCTGATCCCCACACCACCTGTTTGTTGTCTGAGGTTTGACCACCTCGATTCAGACTGCCAGATTTGCAAGAATTTTCCTGCAGTTACCCTGGAAAAGAGTTGGTAGGCTCAGGGAAAAGGGGAGGCCAAGAAGTCCGCTGACCCGGATGGCCAGCCTGGTTCGGTTCCAACCGAACCAGAAGGAGTGCCCTCTGACCAGGGCGAAACTTCTTCAGGCAAAAGAAGAACTGACTCCAAGGAGTCGGTTCCGGTTAAAAGAAAAAGAAGGGATAAATCAGTCGGTGCGGATCCACAAATTCTTTCTGCGACCGCTGCTGAAATAGCCAAAGTGATAAGGATTGTTTAGTCGCTAACCCCGGTTCCGACCGAACCGGCACCATCAGGAAGGGGCTCGGTTTCGGTCGGTTCCGCCGGTTCCAGATTATAATTTAGAAGATTTTTATGAACTGGAGGAGGAGGAAGGAGAGTATGAGGATAGTGATGGTGATTACGAAAGTCTGGATGTGCCTATTGACCCAGACATCTCCCTAGACAGACCTTCAGGGGTTTCTCCTCCTAGGCTTTCTGAGTCCTCTTCTCATTTTATGTTCTACAAAAAAGTGACTGAAACTCTTCAGCTTCCTATGGAAGAAGCTGTGGACGACTAGGAGGAGCCTGACTATGTTGAAATGATGGATATCCCAGAGTCCAGGAGGCTGTCTGTTCCCCTTCATAAGTCCTTTGGGAAACGGACAATAAAAATTTAAGACTCCTAATTCTATACCTCCTGTGGACAAGAGAATGGACAAGAGGTATACTCTCTCAGACTCAGATACGGAGTTCCTTACCCAGCAATGCAGCCATGTTGGGGTAGTGCAGGCTGCTGCCTGTGATAAGGCAAATATACCCTTGGCTTCACACCCCCCAGATAAGGACTCCAGGAGGATTGATGCCATGGCAAAGAAACAGTACATGGCAGCATCCTTGGGACTCAGGCAGGCTAATTATATGGCCTGTACAGCTAGATATCAGAAATCTAGATGGGACACTGTAATGGCTTTAGCTGGAGCTGGAGCAGGTGGCTGCAGATGGTATTGAGGCATCCAAGATGCAATTCCATGCTGCAGTGGACTCCAGTGATGTTTCATCTAGAGTCATGGCTACATCTGTGGCCCTTCGTAGGATGGCTTGGCTGAGATGTACTAGCCTGTCTCAGGATACCCAGACTAAGGCCATGGATTTTCCTGTTGTGGGTAATTCTCTGTTTGGGGAGCAAACAGAGAACTACATGAAGAAAAGGGATGAATACAGGACCACCTATAGGAGTGCTTAGGCCAAGGAAAGGCAAGCCACTCCCCAGAGGCAGCATTCCAGGGACAGGGGTAGGCCTTTTCATAGGCCTTTCTACCAAGCCCAGGCCTCCTCTTCTGCTTATGCTCATAGGGGGTTCTTCAGAGGGAGAGGCAGACAGGGTACAAGCAGGCCTGCTTCCACCCCTCAGCCTAAAGCCCCTGCCAAACAGGCACCCTGATGGGTTTGCCAGGGCCGATTCTCCACCACCTGTAGGGGGCAGGCTGGCTTACTTTTTTCAGGACTGGATGTCTTTAACGTCAGACAAATGGGTCCTGGAAGTAGTAAGCCAGGGACTGGTTCTCAGCTTCAAAAAATTTCCAAAGATGAGAACCAGATCCTTTCCACCTGCAAATCCTTCAGAGGCACTTGCCCTAGAGGCAGCGGTCTCTTCCCTCTTGGCTCTGAGAGCCATAGAGAGGGTTCCACCCCTATACAAAGGAAAAGGAAAAGGATTGTACTCCAGGTACTTCCTAACCCCCAAAAAGACAGGAGAATGGCGGCCCATCCTGGATCTCAGATATTTAAACAAGCACCTTTTAAAGCCAAAGTTCAAAATGGTGACTCTGGGAATAATTCTAGCCTCTCTAAGGCCAGGGGACTGGCTAGTTTCCCTGGACCTCAAGGATGCCTATTTCCATATTCTCATCAGAAGCTCCCACTGAAAGTACCTCAGGTTCAAGCTGCCCTCAGGCCATTACCAATTCAGAGCAATGCCCTTCGGCCTAACTTCTGCTCCAAGGGTGTTCACAGAATGCCTGGCAGTAGTAGTTGCCTTCCTAAGGAGAAAAAGGATCTCCATCTTTCCACACCTGGACGACTGGCTCATAGTAGGCCAGTCTCCAGACCAAGTCAGGTTACACTTTCAGATAACTCAGCAACTGCTCACTTCTCTAGGTTTCCTTCTGAATCTTTCAAAGTCAGTTCTAGAGCCTGTGCAGCTCCTCACCTTCATAGGGGCAGAGCTGGATACAGTAAAGGCAAGAGCCTTCCTTCCCCTGGACAGGGCAAGGACCCTTATCTCACTGGCCTCTTCATTCACCCTCCAGGTGTCTCGATCAGCAAGGCATTTTCTGCAGCTCCTGGGACACATGGCTGCCTCTACGGCAGTGGTTCAGGGAGCAAGATTTCAAATGAGGGACATTCAGTTCCACTTGAGAGCCTTCTGGTCTCAGAAAAAGGACCCTCTGACCAAACTAATCCCAGTGACTCTAACCCTGATCCAGGCGTTACAGTGGTGGCAGGATCAGGACAATCTAAAACAGGGAGTTCCTTTTGTCACTCAGTCTCATTCTCTAATCCTTACTACAGATGCCTCCCTCTTGGGGTGGGGAGCCCACTTGGGGGATCTGACCACCCAAGGGTTGTGGTCTCCTCAGGAATCTCTGCTTCACATCAGTCTGTTAGAAGTCAGAGCAGTGTTTCTAGCACTTCAAGCTTTTTCCAAGTCTGTTCAGATCAGGACAGACAATACCACCACAATGTGGTATATCAACAAGCAAGGGGGCACTCGGTCTACAGCCTTGTTCACAGAGGCAATGAAGTTATGGTCTCTGGCCTATTCCCTGAACACCTCTCTTACAGCAGTACACCTCCCAGGCAAGGACAATGTCCTGGCAGATGCTCTCAGCAGGATATCTCAGGGCCATCACGAATGGTCCCTGGATCCCCTGGTTTTGAAGGTGATCTTCTCCAGATGGGGCACCCCACAGATAGATCTTTTTGCAGCCCCAGACAATCACCAACTTCCTCTCTTTTGCTGCAGGCCCCCAGTGTTGGGCTCAGTCCCGCTGGATGCCCTAGTTCTCAACTGGGAAGGGAAGTTCCTGTATGCTTTTCCCCCCTTCCCTCTCCTGTTCAAGGTGCTAGTCAAAATCGGGTCTCAACCCTGCAAGGTGATTCTGATTGCTCCAGACTGGGCCAGACAGCCCTGGTACCCTCTCTTGCTGTCCTTAGCAGTCCACCTTCCCCTGTCTCTTCCCAGGAATTAGAACCTGTTAACATGTGCTCAGGGGAGGGTTTGGTATCCGAATCTCTCAATCTCAAGGCCTGGCTCTTGAAGAGTTAGAGTTTGCTGATTTGCACACCTCTCAAGGTGTTCTGGATATCTTAAAGGCTTCTCGGAAGCCTTCCACCAGAAACACTTACAACTCCAAGTGGAAAAGATTTTCTATATGGTGCTCTGAGAAACATATTTCTCCAGAGTCTGCTGGCCTGCCCACAGTCCTTGACTATATGGTTCATCTTAATAGCTTGGGACTCAGACCAGCTACGCTAAGAGTGCATCTGGCAGCTGTCTCTGCCTTCCTGTCAGCAGGCAAGCACTCTTCGCTTTCAGCTCATCCTGTATTTTCTAAATTTTTCAAGGGATTGCTTCATACCAATCCTCCCTTCAGGGACCCTGCCCCTGCTTGGGACCTTAATGTTTGCATTTCTCAGCTTATGCAACCCCCTTTTGAGCCTTTGTCTTCAGCAGAGCTTAAGTACTTGACTTGGAAAACTGTTTTCTTGGTGGCCATCACTTCTGCCAGACGCATAAGTGAGTTACAGGCCCTGTCAGTGGAGCCTGATTTTATCTCTTTCCATAGAGATAAGGTGGTCCTCAGGACTAATGGGAAGTTTTTGCCTAAGGTGGTTTCAGATTTCCACCTTAACCAGTCTATGTCTCTTCCTGTTTTCTTCTCTGACCATTCCTCCTCTGGGGAAAGGAGGCTGCACAGTTTGGATGTGAAAAGGGCCCTTAGTTACTACATAGAGCGCACCAAGGGTCACAGGTTTGACTCCCTCCAACTGTTCCTCACTTATGGTGAGGTCGGTAAGGGAAAACCTGTCACTAAGAGATCTGTTGCCAGGTGGATTGTCTCTTGCATTCAATTTTGTTACGAAAAACTAGGTAGGATCCCACCCTCAGGCCTGAGGGCTCACTCTACCAGAGGTACAGCTGCTTCCCTGGCTGCTGCCAGGGAGATTCCTATCTTAGAGATTTGTCAAGCAGCCACCTGGAAAACAGTACACACTTTTACCAAGCATTACTCTCTGGATATCCAGGCTAGTAGTGATGCTCGGTTTGGCACAGCAGTGCTTCAGAGCCTATTTCCTAAGTAGGTTCTGTCCTCCTCCATGGAGGTACTGCTTGGTAGTTCAGAATATGTCAGAATACAGCAAGACTTCATGTTGTTTGAAGAAAAAATTACTCACTTTAGTAATGTTGTTTCTTCTAATGGAGTCTTGCTGTATTCTGACCCTCCTCTCTAGAACCTTGGTTTTGGGATATGGGTGGGCAGTAGCAGTGTTGGCACTCGGGAGGTGCCCCCACCCTCTTTTCTCACCCTTTAGTTTGGGTGTGTGGGTGTTGTGTTTTTTTTTTTGGGTTTCTGACTTGAGTCTTTGTTTTGGGACCAAAAAATCTTTTTATTATATTTAGTAGCCAGTTGGCTAGTGTAAGTTTACAGTTTCCACACAGGACACCCAGTGAGTATAGCTCATAAAGATCTGCCGGTTTGAGTTCAAACAGCAACAGACAGAGTCTATACCGAGCTCGAGCTCAGCGTTCCATGCCTGGCATGGAAAGTTAACTCTTTCACTCTCCGGGGCAGTTCAAAAGTTGGACATCACTGCAATATGTCAGAATACAGCAAGACTCCATTAGAAGAAACAACATTACTAAGGTGAGTATTTTTTTCTTTCTGTACATGGGGATGTCACTCTCATATAAAAACAAGCACAGGAAATGCAAGAAAAAAAAACAAAACAAAAAAAACAGTTGGAAAAACTGAGCCGAGATCTTGAGCGTACGTATGCTCATCGTTGATGCACATGCTTAGGTTAGGATCTTGGCTCAGTTTTCAGTCATGCTTTATTTGTACTTCGAATACTCTTATTTCAGAGTGACATCTTCATGTACAGAATCGCCCACTTTAGTGGACAGTACCCTTGGTCTACAACACCTCCGGAAATTATAAAGTGCTCATGCACGAGTTTAGTGAGCAGGATGGCGCCATTCATAGGCGTGCATTCACAGGATCGTGAGTCTTCTGGCAGCTTCAGTTCGGTGAGGTCTAAGGTAGAACATTCAGCCCAAGCTTAATACTGAAAATGGCTTAAAATGTTGTGCAAACATTATCTGGCATTTTTGGACATTCAAAGCAGATCTTCTTTGAGGATATCACTTGCAGCAGGTCACACCTATGGAGCTATAGCCGCCAAGTGTCAGGAGCACACAGAAAATTTTCTAGCTAGCAGTCCACAAGTGGCAGCCCATGCCAACGTTATGTGACGTCACTCCTCCTATATAAGCGTGGTCGGCATCACACCCCCTCAGTTCTTTTCCTGCCGTCGACCTTTGCACATCGGACCCTAGGAGATGCCGCAGCTTCAGTTGACCGACTATTTTTACATTTACTTTTGTTTTCAAACATTTTACAGTTCCCCCTTAACTCGTTAACTTCTTTAAAACTACAGCAAAACCTTTTGACTTCTGCCTTCCTAAGTTCCCTCGGTGTGCTGTTTTTTCTCAGGTGGACCTGTGGTGGATTTGGCCCACCCCTTCCTTGCACTTTTTTTTTTTTTCCTGAGAAGAAAAATTCTTCGGAAGAAGATCCAAGGCAAGTAATGGAACCAGTACCTTGGATATCCAGCCCTGCCTTTTCTTCTGCGGCAGTGGATCCGCTGAGAACCCCCACTCCCCGGAGTGGCTTTGGATCGACTTTACCTTGGGGTTGGGGGGGAGGTGCTCCCCTCCCTTTCTCCTCCTCCTCAGTTGCTGCTCCTTGTGGGTGCCGACCGCTTTTGCGCCTTCGTCAACTCTGACGGTGCTGCGGCCTACCATCCAGTACCTTAACTTTCACAAGGTGTGGCCCTGGCAGGGCCTTCTCACCGGTCCTTCCTTGGCCAGCGTTGCCCAGTCTGTCCTGGATTTGCTATCTCTCCCTGGACGCTTGCGCCTTTGTTCTCTCTGATGACTCAGCCTGTCATGTAGCACCTTATCTTCTACAAGGTACAGCTCTGGCAGAGCTTTCCCACCGGTCCTTCCCTGGCTGGTGTGGACCAGTCGCCCCTGGGGCTCTGAACCTTCTCCAGTCGATGGTGGTTGTTTCACTTTGACACTCTCGCCCTTTCCTTTTCAGGGTGTGCAGTGGCAGGCATCCTACTGGGTCTTTCCCAGCCATTGAGGGTTTGTCGGTGGGCTTCTTCAATCCGCCGCCACCGCCTCTCCCCCACTCTCTCCAGGGCATCTCCTAGAACAAAAGGTCGTTCGCATGGAGAAGGAGCTCTAGGGAAGAAGCTGCTCGACTCTGCCAGCTGTGTCCATGGGCTCCCACTCCTCCAAGGTCTGGGACAAATCTGCTGGCAAACACAAGTGCCAGGATAATGACAGGTCTAGGAACAAGGCTTCATGTCGCGCTATTGGTTGCCACTTCGAGTGCTGGCCATTGCTAGGTTGTCGACTGTTTTGGTGGCGACTCCCACTGCCACCCACACCCTCTCCTCCACAGGGTCGGCTTTGGCAGCGGCACTTGCCGGTCTCTCCTTGGGCAGTGCCGGCTCGCTGAGATTGGGCCTCCTGATGCCCCTGTCGATGCTTCAGCCCATGTCTTTCAGGCCTGTTGAGATCCGGGGCATACATCAGGGTGTTCGCTGGACCTCTCTTGGCCGGCAGTGGCCTCTCAATGCTGGGATTTTCACATGCCTCACTGATGCCCTTGACCTTTTCCTCAATGTCTGGTAGTCTGCCTCCTCTGGTGATGCTTCTGGCAGTCTTGTCGATGCCCTACACTGCCTTGGCACCTGGGCCGCAGCCTCTTTAGTTGAAACTGCAGGCCATACCACTGATGCCAGGGCCTTGGCCTTTTTCATCGATGCTGCAGGCCGCCCGCTGAGGACCCAGTCATGCCGCTGGGTGCTCCACCGACTCTGATTACCATCAATGTACAGACCATGCTGTCCTCTTTCTGGGAGTTCATGCACCGCATTGTCCCCCGGCCCGTCAACGCCAGAACCAACCAGGCCAGCACCCGCGCTGATGTCTTCCATGGCAACACGCCCTTCACAGCCTTGGTTGTTGCCGTCTTCTGTACTCTTCAGAGCTAAGGAATGAGGATAAGTACAATCCTGATCTCCTTCGGACTGGGGTCCTAGGAGCCCATCATCTACATGTACTGTTTCTTCGGGGGTGAGGACGCCACTAAATACACCTCATGGTCCACCCTCCCGATGACCCCTCCTTCATCTCGGTGATGAGGCAGCTATAAGCAGCTACCGGGTTTGAGGCTGAGGAACAGAACATTCTCTGTCGGAATTGACAGAATACCTGGAATTGCCAGATTCTCCCCCTCAAATCATTCCTCCTCTGCTGACTGCATTTGAGGATGCCACCATGGCTGCCTGGTACAGGCCGAATATGATTCCTGTAATGTCCAGAAAGGCAAACAAATTGTACCAGACTCCCTTAGGGAAGTTCTTCTTTGCAGAGCAACCAAGGGCAAATACAGTAGTAATAAACGCTGCCCATGATGGATCCAAGAGACCTTAGTACCTCAGTTCCCTTCCCCCAGATAAGGAGTTCAGAAGGCTGGACCTTATGGGCAAGAGGGCCTGTGCCTCTTCTACTTTGGTCATCTGGGTTACTAATTACAAGCATACGAAAAGAGCCAGCAGAAGACCACCCGGTCTGTTGCGTCTGCTCTGTAAGAGATGCAGGGTCTGGCCTTAACATTTATGCCAATGACCCTGCCCCCCCCAACTGTCCCTCCCTCTCCATCCCTTCTCCCCTTCCTTGGTCCCAAGGGTTCCCTTTGTGCTTGTCCCAGGTTCTCTTGAATGCTCCCACCATTCTTGCTAATACCACCTTCTCTGGCAGCTCATTCCAGGTTGAACCACCCTCTCCATATAGAAATGCTTCCTTGTATCCCTTCTGAATCTCCCCCCATTAGTTTTAGGCTGTGCCCCCTAGTGGTGCTGTCGTCACTCATTTTAAAGAGACCCCCCCCTTTCACTCTGTTAGAGACCTTCAAGTTCATGAAGGGAATTATCATATCACCCCTCTGCCTCCTCTCTTCCAGGGAGTACATCCCCAGGGCTCCCAGCCTCTCCTCATAGGACCTATCCTGTAACCCCTCGATCATCTAGGTTGCTCTTCTCTGGATTCCCTCCTGCATGCTGATGTCCTTCTTAAGGTTAGGATGCCAGTATCTCGCCCCATATTTTAAATGTGGTCTCACCAATGACCTATACAATAGTAAAATAACCTCGCTCTGCCTACTATGAATCCCCTTGCACTACACCCCAGCATCCTGTTGGCCTTCACCACTGCCTTTTTACGCTGAGCGGTGTGTTTCAGGTCACTCGTAGTCACTATCCCTAGATCCTTTTCCTCTTCGGAAGCAGTTACCCGAGTCCCTCCTGTGTAATACTCTGTCCTAGGATTCTTGGCCCCTATGTGCATCACTTTGCACTTTTTCGCATTGAAACTAAGTTGCCTGATTGCTGACCATCTCTCTAGTCTGGCGAGGTCCTCTATCAGGTCCTGTATCCCCTCCTTGGTGACCACTCTCCCACAGTTTGGTGTCATCCACAATCAGGCACATTTTGCCTTTAATGCCTTCCCTGATGTCATTTATGAAGACATTGAACTACACAGGCCCTAGCACAGATTCCAGCTGGTGACCTCCTTGGTGCTAGAGAATTCCCCTCCAACCACTACTCTGTGTGCTACCATTGAACCAGTTTTCAGCCCATCTTACCATATTCTCCCCTACCCATAGATCCCTAATCTTCATTATCAACCTTTTGTGTGGTACAGAATCAAAGGCTTTGCTGAAGTCCAGGTATATGATGTGCACTGCCTGGCCTTTGTCCACTGCCCTCGTGACCCAATTGAAGAACTCTATCAGGTTCGTTTGACACGATCTTCGTGCCACAAACCCGTGCTGTCTTTTGTCCTGTAGATGTTCTCCTCTGTGTACTTCACCAGGTCTCCATGAATTTACATACTATCGAGGTCAGGCTGAATGGCCTATAGTTACCTGGGGCATCTTTGGGTCCACTCTTGTGGAGTGGTATCACATGTGCCGTTCTCCACTCCAGCGACACCACTCTAGACTCCAGAGATCTACTGAAGAGAACAGCCAACAGGCCCGCCAGATCCTCCGATAACTCTTTCAGCACCTTAGGGTGTATTTCGTCTGGCCCTGAGGATTTGTCCACCCTCTGGGCTTGTGGAGAGGCTGTGGGACAACAGATAGACCAAACACCAAACTTCAGGTTCAATACACAATCTGTGTGTGATGTTTATTCAAAATACAGAAAAATAAACTTCAGCAATGGCATATCCCTTTTTCAGTACATTACTTTGCAGCTACAGACTATGTATGTCTTTTCTGTGTACTTAGCCAACGCCTACTGACACCGATCTCTGATCTAAACATTTTTAGTGAAAACCCTTCATTCCTATGTGGGTCTTGTTTGCTTGAGTAGTGGGGGCTCAAAAAGAAAACAAAACAAGCTATAGACCGAGAATCTCAATGCAGAATCACTGAAACAAGGGTTACCCCAAAGGGCATTGGCAACAAATCAAGTTTCAAAGAAATACAACATTATGCATACTTCCATAATGCAAAACATCGTGGGATATATGCAAATCACCATGAAATTTCAGACTTATTCAGTTTACAGCAATTTACATGCATTTTAAAATAGCACAACTAACTTAATTTCTAAAATAGTCACCTAGTACTTTTTTACCATTATCAAAACATCTAGTGCCATGGTATTTTCAACATTTACAGGTTTCATAAACATAAGGTATATATTTTTTTATTTTTATTTAGTTTTTGTTGACCAGGTAAGTGCTCTAGACAAATCCTGCCTATTTTCAGGCACGATCCATACAGGTGAATGCCAGTTGACCTTGAACCAGATTAAGCTGTTGGTGGTATTTTTAGTGAATGAGGGAAATTTGGCCAGGACACCGGGGAAATTCCCCTACTCTCTTCAATAAGTGCCATGGGATCTTTAACATCCACCTGAACTACCACCAATCCAGGCAGATGGGACCTCGGTTTAAAGTCTCATCCGAAAGATGGCACCTCAGAAGTGCAGCACCCCTCTCATGCTGCACTAAAGTGTCAGTACTGGGATATTAACCCAAGTGCCAGATGTGGGAACTGAACCCACAACCCTCTGATCTCCTGGCCTCAGAGGGGAGTGTGCTACCTACTGAGCCACTGACTACATCAAGGTATTTTATGACAGTGCTATTACACACTAAATCCAACAACGATAAACACAACCTGTTTTACATACGCTTGGAGGTCAACACAATAACCTTCCCTGTATGAGGACCTGAGAGGGAAAAGAAAAATTAGAGGACACTATAGCATAGTCAGGAAAGGGAAGGGGTGCCCATTGGTGGCCAACCTTATGGACTAGAAATTGTAACTGATAGATTAGGCTAAGAAATAGAAGAACTGTTGCAACAGATTTAAGAAAAGGTTGGTCCTCAAAAGTGGCAGGAGCTCCTTGTCACAGGGCCATTGACCCCTCCCTCACTATTTCAGTCTCAATTACCTCTACGGCTCCCCCCCCCCATTTCCTCCCTCCTTCTTCTTGCCCTTTGTAAAGATGGAGCAGAAATAATTAATACCTCTGCTTTGCTCCTGTCTTAATCAATCCAACCATCTCCTTCCTCTGCCTAACAATACCTTATTCTTTATTCCATCTGCTGTTTGGAGCTCTTTCTGTTCCTTTGCCTGCTGCACTTCCCTTCTTGCCACATTAGCTAGCCTTTGGTATTCTTCATAATCCTTTTCCTTTCCTGTTCTTTTGAATCTTCTATAGGCTGCCCTCTTTTCCCTTACCACTCTGGCCACCTCCCCGTTAAACCAGCTTGGTGATCTGGCTTTCGATTTCTTCCCCCTCATTTTGATAGACCTGCTTGTGGCAGTTGAATGGCCCCCGTAATGGTGGTCCATAATCTGTCCACCCCATGCCCCCCCCCCATGCTGTCCAGGTTATCCCTTTAGCATTTCTCTCATCTTTTTAAAATTTGCCCTTCTAAAATCCAGTGTTTGGGTCTTGGTAGGGATGTCTTCCTTGCCCATGTTCAAACTGAACCACACTGTATAGTGTTCACTTCCACCCAGGGGTTGCCTAATTTTGATCTCCTGTACATGCTCCCTGTTGGTGAGCATTAGGTACAGGATTGCCCCCTCCCTGGTGGCCTCAGTCACACTGAGTCATGAAGCGATCCTGCATTGCATTTAGGATTTCATGACTTCTCGCACAGGATGTGGCGGGAGTAGCCGAGTCCACTTTAGGCAGGTTAAAATCCCCCACCACTAACACCTCCCTTTTCCAACTGCCCTCCACAACTGAGAACACAGCTTTCTGTCCTTGTCCTCACCCTGGTTAGGCGGTCTGTATACCACCCACATCCTGATCTTCCTTTGTCTGCTAGTCTGTAACTGGAGCTACAGTGTTTCTGAGTTCCCCTTTTCCTTTTCTTCCTCCCTCATGGAAATATTCCCTCCCTGATGTATGCCGCCACTCCCCTCCTTTTGTCTGTCTCTCTGTTCCTTCTGTATACATTGTACCCTGGGATTGAGAGATCCCAGTCATGGTGTGTTGTAGCCCAGGTCTCGGTAACTGTTGCTATATCCACCTTACACTCCGCTAAGAGGGCAAGCATTTCTGCCACCTTGTTCCCAAGACTGTGGGCTTTCTGCGACATCACGCTCCACTTTGTACTAGTAATACCTTGACTCTTTTGTTCAAGTCTATATTGCCCATACAGCATGTGACTACATTACCCATATGGTCAAGTTTCAAAATACCCTCTGGAACAGGGGCAAGGCTCAGGCCATTCCTGAGTGTTCCCAGTGACAGGAGCTGCTTAAAGTCCTCCATCCCTGGGCTGATGTGGGAAGCACCTCTTGAGGGCAACCTAAGATGTGGCAGATGCCTCTGCTAGAGCAGCTGTGGTTGACGTCTGTCTCAGATGATGCCCTTGGCTCAGGATGTCCGGGTTTGCCACTAGTGTACAACAGTCCATCTTGAATGCCCCCTTCAGAGGCTACCAGCTCTTCAGGGCAGATGTACAGGACAGCATTCAGTTCACTCCCTTTACCATACACAACCAAGAGGTGGCCGGAAGGTGCATTTTCGTCAGGCCTCCCACTGACCCAAGCCGGATGTCAACCGGGAAAATGCCGAGCAGCCACAGTCCTGCCCACCCCTACCTCCTCCACCGAGAAGGCCTCTAAAGGTGGAGGTGTGGCCCCAGCTGCCATTCCTGTCTCAGCATGACTCCTGGTCTGACCCCCACCCTCCAGCACTGCAGGAGGCGGTGGTAGGGGGTTGCTTCTCCCTTCAGCTAGACAGGTGGAGAGAGAGATCACAACAGGCGAGTCCTGCAGCTCGTCGAGCAAGGCCACTCTCTAAAACTCCTGAAGTACCCTCCAGTTCATTCAGCCTACCCTCCATATCACATTCCAGTGTTGCTGGAGGAAACTCGCACACTGCTACAGAAAAAGGCCATAGAACTAGTTCCAGAGGAACAGAGGGTTCTATTCCCTTTTCTTTCTGGTTCCCAAAACCATGGGGGATTTTCGTCCCATCCTGGACCTCCAAGACCTGAATTTCTATATCTAATACAAGAAGTTCAGGATGGTAATCCTCCCAGGCCTGCTGCGTCTGCTGCACAGGGGAGACTGGATATGCTCTGTGGAAATGCAGGATGATGCATACCTGCACATAAACATTTGTGTTTCCCACAGGCAGTACCTCAGGTTCCTCTTCTGGGGGAGCACTACCAGATCAGGCTGCCCTTTTGGCTTGTCATCTGCACCACAAGACCTTACCAAATGCTTGTCGGTGGTGGCAGCAGCCATCGGGAGGGAGGGAGGGACTGTATGTCTTCCCTAAACAACTGGCTGCTCAAAGCTCAGTCTGAGGAGCAGCTCACTCGCACTGTAGCACATTCCGGACAGCTGTGCCACACCCCGGGGATTACGGTCAGCCTGTTCAAGTCAGTTTTGACACCCTGCCAACATCTCCTGTACATAAGGGCCATATTGGACACAGCCCAGGGTGCAGCCTTCCTACCCCAAGACAGGGCAGAGCGCCTGCTAGAACAGGCCCGGTTCCTTTACAGCAACCGGTATGTCAGAGCCAGGACATTCATGCAGCTGGTGGGCCACATGCCTGCAGCTATTGTCATGGTTCCTCTGCCGAGGCCGCACATGCAGATTCCCCAGTGGACTTTAAGGGTCCAGTGGGATCAGTGCATGGACTATCTAGAACAGAAAATTCTAGTCACTTCCATGATGAGGAAAGTATGTCAGTGGTGGATGGACCCCTGCAACCTTCTCGGGGGGGGGGGGTGGCCTTTCCTCATTGCCTCCCCTCATCAGATCCTCACCACGGATGCTTCTGGGATGGGCTGGGTCACACACCTGGGCCCTCACCAGACCCAGGAACTTCGACTGCAGTGGAGAGAGTTCTCTCCACATAAACGTCCTAAAGATGAGGGCTGTCTTATGTGGCCTGCAAGTCTTTCAGGACTTCTTGTACCTGGGCCCTCTGCTGGTAGAGACTGACAACATCAGCATAGTGCACTAGTTCAACAAGCAAGGGGACTCATTCATACCTCCTGTGCAGGGAAGCGATGAAGGTCTGGGACTGTGCTTTAGACCACTGTTTAGAATTGTCAGCAGTCCATGTTCCAGACATCTAAAACATCTTGGCAGACAGACTAGGCAGGTTGCAGTCCAGGATGCATGAGTTGGAGCTGCTGACCTCCATCGTAGAAGACCTGTTCGACAGGTGGGGTCATCCAGAATTGGACCGTTTTGCTTCCTCACTCAACACTAAACTGCCGCTTCTAACCTCAGGAAGCCTTCAGTATACTTAACTAATGCAGTTAGCCTCCTGCGTTGAATTGCCCCAGAGAGAAATGTGCCAAACTTCTCCTCCTAGTAACTGCTACGCTGTGAGGCGCTAAGATCCATTTCTCCACATGCCAGTTTGGATGCCTCAGAGAGCTCTCCTCAACTTCTAACTGCATAGTTATTTTCCCAATGAGTATCTGTTTTATTTAAAAATTCTTTATAAATAACTGCTTCCCCAGTGATATTTGTTAGTTTTTAGTGTCTCACTTGGTTCCTCATTGGTTCTGGAGAACCGCAGGGAACCACGGTTTCTAAAAGAAAGTTTTTCTCTGTATATATTTTGCATGGGACTATAGTCCTTTACATATTTCTGTTACTTTTACCTCAATTTTTGGTTCATTTTTCTTTAGGAACCAACCGTTTCCTCATTTCCCGTTAGTGTGGGAACCGGATACTTGGTTATTTTGTTAGTACTGGAATTGTAGCATCTGACACTGTCTGAGACTCTTCCAAAAAAGATGACGGGACTCACTGGTTTTAAAAATTGTTTAACCTGTGGCCAGATTATAGCTAAAGCTGATAGGCACGATCTCTGTGTCTTGTCTGGCTACGAGCCATATTTTTGCCAACTGTGAAATCTGTAAAACGTTCTGTCCCTAAACACTGGCAAAGAGGGCTAAAAAATTGGAGGAAATTGCTACTTCAGCATCTCCCTCTAAAACAACAGTTATCCTGAAAAAAAGAGGCTCTTTCCAAAAAAGATAAACCTAAGGAACCGGGGGGAAGCCCTCAGAAAAGGCTAATCCCACAAAACCAAAAAGGCCTGTGGAACCGATCATGGAACCAATTCCAGACAAGCGTAAACATAAAGTATACCACTCTACCTCCTGCCAAAAAGGCAGAGATCATCTCTGGACAGACCGACCAAACCCTTGGCTGAGGATATTGCTAAGGCCCTTCAGGCTGTCAGCAACATAGCTCCTCAGCCAGTTACCCTGGTGTTTGTCGGTTCCCTTTGCAATTCCTACCGCTGTTTCCTCAGCCCTGGAACTGGAATATTTATATGAAGAATATGAGGAGGAGAAAGAGGAGGACTGGGGGAACCCATAGAACTCGAGGTTCCCCTGGAGCAAGACTTTGTTTCCTCTCCCTGGGGACCGGAGGACTTCTCATCACACAATGCCTTCGTAAGGCAAATGGTGGGCACCTTCAGTCTCTCTTTGCAAGAGACAGTGGAGGAGGACGAGGAAGCTGACTTCCTCTATGTGATGGGTCTCACCCCCACAAAGAGACTTATGCTTGCTATTCATAAGTCTCCTAAAGAAAACAGTCCTGAGAATCCTGCAGACACCTACTTCGGTTCATTCTAGCAGTATATAAGAAGGTGGACAAGAAATATCTGCCTGATAGGACCAGTGCTGAGTTTCTGTTCATACATCTGGATCATGAGGGGATGGTCTAGGTGGCTGCGTGGGACAAGGCTAGAGTACCCCCTGGCTTCACATCCTCCTGACAAGGAGTCAAGGAAGATTGATGCTGTGGGGGAAGAAGGGGTACCTAGCAGAATCCCTGCTGGTTAGACAGGCCAATTACATGGCCTGTGCAGCCCAGTATTAAAAGGCTGTTTGGTCCATGGTACTGGCGTTAGTGGACAAGGTGCCTGGAGAAGTGGGGATAGAGCTGGCTGAGAGCCAGGATGGCCATAGATGCCACTAAATACCAGTTTCACGTGGCCATCAATGTCAGTGACACAGCAGCTAAACTTGTGGCACTGGCTGTGTCTACGAGGAGGTTGGCATGACTAAGAACCACAAACCTCACACAGGATACCCAGACAAAAGCCATAGATTTCCTCTCTGAAAACATTTCACTTTTTGGGGGTAAGACTGAGGCTTACATGAAAAAAGTGGAAGCACATAAGGCCACTTACAGAAGCAACACTACAAGAGACAGGCTTTCCACATCCTACAGAGCCAGCCCATGCTAGGGGAGGCAGGGGTAGGGGGTCATACTTCAGACCCTTCTATCAGACTCTGGCACAGCCAGACTACCAGCAGCCCAGAGGATACTTTAGAGATAGGGGTAGAAGAGCTATGAGGAGGGCTGGACCAGCAGCCTAGGCCACAGCTCAACCAAAACTCGCTTCCACAGGTCGTCTTCCCCCCTACCAGTAGATGGCAGGCTGGCTCACTTCTTCCAAGGGTGGCTGTCCATCACCACAGACAAGTGGGTCTTGGAAGTAGTGAGCCAGGGTCTTCCACTAAGTTTCAAAAACCTCCCCAAATTGAGAAACTGATTGTTTGCCTCGGCAACACCAGTAGAAAGAAGCTTGTTGGAAGAGGAGGTAAGAAATCTACTGCTTATAAAAGCAGTGGAGCCTGTTCCTCTATCCAGGAGGGGCAAAGGCTTCTATTCAAGATGCTTCGTGACACAAAAGAAAAATGGGGACTGGCAACCTGTTTTAGATCTCAGACTTCTGAACCAAGCACATTACAAAACCAAAGTTCAGGATGGTCACTTTGGCCTTGATAATTCTTATCCTTCACCAAGGAGACTGGCTAGCCTTCTTAGACTTCAAGGATGCTTATTTCCATATACCAATCTGTCTGGCGTCACAGAAAGTACCTGAGATTCAGATTGTCCTCAGGACATTACCAGTTCACAGCCATACCCTTTGGCCTAACTTCAGCCCCAAGGGCCTTCACAAAGTGTCTAGCTGTAGGTGTGGCGCACCAAAGGAAACTGGGGATCACTGATTTTTCCCCACCTGGACGACTGGCTGGTCAAAGGGCAGTCTCCCCTAATAGACCAGGGACTCCCTGGCTCTAGTACAGAGCACCCTGGAATCACTGGGGTTCTTAATAAATGCCCAGAAGTCTCAGATGGAACCATTCCAGGTCCTGGACTTCATTTGGGGCAGAACTGAACACCCTGCAAGGCAGGGCCTTCCTCCCTCAGGACAGGGAAGACACTATTCTGGAGCTGGCAGGATCCTTTCAGTTAACAGGCCCAGGCCAGCAAGGCATTTCCTGCAACTACTGGGCCACATGGCAGCAGTCACAGCAGTGGTCCCAAGATCCAGATTCCAGTGAGGGACATTCAGTTCCACTTGAGATCTTACGGGTCCCAAAGGTGAGACTCCCTGTCCAAGCTGGTGCCTGTCATAAAGACTGTAATACAGGCCCTACAGTGGTGGCAGGACAGGGTCAACCTCTGAGAAGGTATGCCCTTTCAAGCAGAACACCCATCTGTGGTTCTGACTACCGATGCCTCCCTCCTAGGGTGGGGGGGCCTTACAGCAAGCAGGATGTGGACCCCTTAGGAATCACTCCAACACAGCAACCTGTTGAAGCTCAGAGCAGTGTACCGGGCACTACAGTCGTTTGTTCTTCAGTTCAGAGGCAAGGTGGTACAGGTCAGAACAGACACTACCACCATGTACTACATAAACCGGGAGGTACCAGGTTGACCCCACTATGCACAGAGACCATGAAGGTCTGGACTAGGGATGTGCGAAGTTGGAAAATTTCGCTCTTCAAAATAATCTGTGAATTTTGCCAATTTCTTGAATTATTTTGCAGATGCAGATCGCAAAGTCTTACCAACGAAGTGCAGAATTTTGCCCACGAATGGTAGAATTTTGCTATTCTCGGGCGAAATTTTGCAAAAAACCCACAAAGTCTGATGGGCGAATATGTGACCTGACTGCAAAATATTGCGGATTGCTCTGCGGATGTGAAATTCCTGACTTCACCAGCGAATTTTAATTTCGCTTCATCTCTAGTCTGGACTCTGGCCTACTCCCTTCAGGTGTCCCTCTCCACCTTCCAGGGAAAGGCAATGTTCTGGCAGACTCCCTCAGCAGAATCAGTCAGAACCACCATGACTGGGCAATCTGTGCACAGGTATTACAGTCGGTGTTCAGAAGGTGGGGCACTCTGGACATAGACCGGTTTGCCTCCACAGACAACCACCAGCTCCCACTGTTCTGTTGCAGGCCTCCAGTCTAAAGAACAGTGCCACTGGATACCCTGGCATTGGATTGGACAGGCAAATTCCATATGCCTTCCCTTCTTTTCCACTTCTGCTCAGAGTTCCGGTGAAGCTCCGGTCCCAGCCGGCAACAAAAAAACTGCTGGCACCAGACTGGGCAAGACCGCCATGGTATTCCCTCCTGTTGTTCCTGTCGGTGACGCAACAGATTTGCCTCTCCCAGAGGCACAGTCTGCTCAAATCCTCACAAGGCAGGATACTGTATCCCATTCGCAGGTTCCTTTGCCTGAAGGCTTGGCTCTTGAAGACTTAGACTTTGCCAGCTTGCACCTCTCTGAGGAGGTGATGGCTGTCCTCGGTGGCTCGAAAAGAAAACTTATGCATCCAAGTAGAAAAGGTTCTCAATTTGGTGTGGAAACACTTGGATTGATCCTATTGCAACTGGGTTACCTATCCTCTTGGATTATCTAACTCACTCACAGTCCGTAGGCCTCAGGCCTACTACACTAAAAGTGCATTTGACTGCTATTTCAGTATATATCTGTGCAGGAAGGGATAAACCCATTGCATCCCATCCAGTTCTTTAAAGGACTACTTCACATTCACCCCCATTGAGGGAACCAGATCCTTCATGGAACAAACATTTGTATTGCCAGGCTCATGGAGCCTCCATTTGAGCCTATGGCAAAGGTGGACCTAAAGTGTGTGACCTGAAAGGCGGCCTTTTTAGTTGCCATTACTTCAAGATGAGTAAGTGAGTTACAGGTTCTGTGTACAGATTCAAACTACATCTCCTTCCAGAGAAACAAGGTGATGCTCAGAACCAGTAAGAAGTTTCTTCTCAAAGTAGCGTCGGACTTTCACCTGAACCAGTCCCTTACACTGCCAGTTATCTTTACAGATGAGTCAAGCTCAGGTGAGCAAAAAATTGCACAGCCTGGATGTAAAAATAGCACTTGGCCATTAACTGGATGGGACATGGGGCTATAGGCTGGAGAATACCCAGCTGTTCCTCACCTATGGTGAGGTGGGCACTGGTAGACCAGTTTCATAGAGAAGTGTTGCACGCTGGATAGTGGCCTGCATACAGTTCTGTTACAGTAAGGCTGGACAACAACCTCCTGTGGGCCTAAGGGCACACTCTACTAGGGGCACGGCTGCATCAGTTGTTGCAGCAAGAGTCCCCCCTACTGGATATTTGCAGAGTAGCTACCTGGAAGACCGTTCATACATTTATTAAGCACCGTAGCCTGGATCTTCAGTCCAGGAGTGATGACAGGTTTGGCACAGCAGTCCTGAAGAATCTGTTTCCTAAATAGGTTCTGTACCCTGCCCCGAAAGGTACTGCTTGGTAGTCTGCTTTTGTTAAACATATTGAAGGATTTCTGGGGTTAGAAGAAAAAATTACCATAGTAATCTTGTCTCTTCCAAGGTATCCTTCAATCTGCTTAAAGCTCTCACCCTGCCTCCTCTTCCAGAACCAGAAAACTGGGCCCCCCCATTCTGCATCCCTGCTGGTCACTCTGTTTGGTGTTTGAACCACTGTTGTGGTTAAAGAATCTTACAAACCAGTTTGTTCTGAGCCTTTGTTTGCCCATTCTTATAGGGGCCACAACTTTTTTTTTATTGCTATTTAAGTGTTATAGGCTGATAGATAGTATAGCTAGTTAGGGTGCTTTCACCCTGTCAGACTTCTTAATAGATCTGAGTACCTTAGAGCGTAGCAGTTACTAGGGGATGCAGTTTAAATTTGGCACGAGGCAATGAGTATCCCATCATTAGCATACATTCCATTTCTCTCTGGGGCAGTTCAACGCAGGAGGCTAACTGCATTAGTTAACATATATATATATATATATATATATATATATATATATATATATATATATATATTTATTTTTTTTTTTTACTCTATTTATACTCCCACTTATGCCTGGCATTCTTCTAGTGTGCTCATGCTGCTAGGACTGTTACTCCCTGCTTGAACCCTAGACTTTGTGAACTCCCCTCTCGATCAGGTAGACCCTAGTGCCATGGATCACCCCCCGGGCCGGGCCTGCTCTCCCCTAGCGGCCTGTCTGAAATTGGAGAGAGCCTGCCTGTTTGGGATTGCCATGAGATCATCCGAGGAAGTGGGCTGGTATTGGGATGTGCATCCTGCCCCTGGAGCCCCAATCATCTCCACAAACACAGGAAGGCCTTTTTTCCTTTTTGGTGGTTACCCCCAGAGAGTGTGGCGTGCAGTGACGTCCACACATGGCTGCCCTGCTGAAGTCTGCCATGCTCTCTCCACTCTCCACCGGGAGCCACCAGGCAGCCAAGCAGGCCCCCTGAAACCCTCCCTAGAGAGAGAGAGCAGTCCTCCGGATGCTCAATCCTCTCTTTCCCCTGCCAACCCCTGACGACCTGGGCTCGTTCCCAAACTTGAGTTGCCAGTGTGGCGTCCAGCGCTTCAACCCTCAACGCCACTGGGATGGCTAGTTAAGCATATTGAAGGACATCTTGGAAGAAACAAGATTACTATAGTGAATAATTTTTTTCTTTCCTGCTCACTCGCTTGCTCCAGGGCCTGGAGTTTACTGGCGAGATGCATTGCCCCTGCCTTGGAAAGGGAGATTCCTCTATGCCCTCCCTCCCTTCCCACTGCTTCAGAGGGCGCTGATCAGATGGAAGGAGTGACCATCCTCATGGCTCCTTTCTGGCCTCGTCAAATCTGGTTCCCCTTACTGCAGCAGTTGGCAGTGCCCCTGCCTTGTGCCAAGGCTTGCTCTCCCAGGAACAGGGCACACTAGTCCATCCGGACCTTAAATCCCTACATCTCCATGCCTGGCTCCTGAAGACATAGCCATGGGTAGGTTTATTGTATCCCAGAAAGGTGGCTAATGTCTTGGTGGCTGCTAGGAAGCCCTCCACCTTGGCCATTAATTCCATGAAGTGGAAGTGCTTTGCTCTGTGGGCGGCTTCCCATCATCTGGATCCGTTCACTTGTCCAGTGAATCGGATTCTGGAGTACTTGCTTTCCCTCTCAGATTCTGGTCTGCAGTACTCCTCCATTAAGGTGCATCTGGCCTCTGTCTCAGCCTTTCATGTGCCTGTTGATTGCCATGCGATGGTACAACTGGAGGTGTCCCGTACATTTTTGAGAGGTATTCATCACCTGAAGCTGCCCACCCGCAATCCATTTCTGGCTTGGGACTTAAATTTCGTGTTAGAGAAACTTTCTTTGGCTCCTTTTGAGCCAGCTGTGACATGCGAGCTACACTTTGTCATGGAAAGTATTATTTTTAGTTGCTATTACTTCTGCTTGAAGGATTTCCGAGCTTCAGGCTCTGATGTGTGATGCTTGTTATTTGGTTTTCCACAAAGACCTGGGAGGTTTTGTATACCAGTCTTAAATTCTTACCAAAGGTGGTGTCTTGAGTTTACCTTAAATCAAGCCATCCACCAGCCTGTGTATTACCCAGAGCATGCCAGTGCATCTGAAGCATTGTTCCATACTTTAGATTTCACACACGGGACTGCATGGAAGTCCACGCAGCTGTTTGTTTCTTTCACCCCTGGGAAAGATGGCGTATCAGTTTCCAAACCGTGCATGTCCAAATGGTTAGCCAACTGTATTGTTTTTTACTACAGGTAGTACAGTAAGGAACTTGGTGTTGTCCATGGCCACTCTACCAGAGGCATGGCCACTTCTGTTGCCTGTTTCAGGAATGTGTCAGCCGCTGACATCTGTATGTCTGCCACTTGCAGTACTGTCCACACCGTCACTAAATGCTACAGTCTGGATGGTATCTGGTATCACCATGATATCCCAAGCTTGGTTGCCCGATACCAGAATCCTGAAAGACAAAATCCCAACAGTGGGATTTTTGCCCCCGAGTTTATAATCCTAATTTAGAGGGTAGAGGGGCAAAGCCCCGAAACATGGAAAACAGGCAGAATCCACTGTCATGATTTTGGTGACTAGATGCAGGGTGTTGGGCAAGCGAGTGTCGGAATATTGTAGTATATCCATCTGGGCATTACCTCTAGAAAAAGGGCAAGCTTTGCCCTAGCTGTGCTTCAGGGCTTTCTTTCCCAGTTATGTTGCCTCCAGCCACCCAGGCTGTCTCAGTGTCGGTGTCAGAACTTCTTGGGAATCGTTCCTTAGGTGTGGCTTGCTGTAAGTGAGATCCTTGAAAATGATAGTACAGTTACATAAGAACTTACTGTAACAGTAAATTTTCGAGAGAATCTCTTGCAGCAAGCCATGCCGTTCCATCCCCCATCACCCTTTGCTTCTCTGTTCCTTTGTCTCTCTGTCTGTGTGCTTCTCTCTCTCTCTCTCTCATGGTATACCTTCTGTTTCACATTTCAGAGTGGCGGGAACCTCTGTCCTCCGTCTGTTCCCCAGGAGGAGGTCCTCTGTATATGGTCTCTGGCGGGAGAACTAAGGATGGCACAGGGCCGCCCATGTTTATATGGGACGGACAACATCGGCTGATGTCGTCATTGAGGGCAGCCCCTAGAAGACTGCTAGCTAGAATGTTTTCTGTGTGGTCCTAGTGCCTGACGGCTATAGTTCCCATAGGTGTGATTTCCTGCAAGAGATTCTCTCGGAGATCTACTGTCATGGTAAGTTCTTGCCTAACTGTAGTTCAAACAACATGAAGTCTTGCTGTATTCTGACATTGTGCAGTTAGCCCCAGCACTTGAACTGCTCCGGAGAGGAAAGAGTTAACTCTATGCCAGAGCATAGAACGTTGAGCTCGAGCTTGGTTCAGACCTCTGTCTGCTGCACTTTGAAGTGTAGCCGTCAGATTCTGTACTCCGCCTAACTGAACAGTTGCTCCAGAGATCTCTCCATCACTTTCAGTTTGGTACAGTAAAAACGTCTGTTTTAAACCGCTATTTTCGTATTTTTCTTCAGTTCAGGTCCCTGTCTGCGGTACAGTATGTGCTTAGGTAGTGGACTGAGTGTGAATTGTGTGTGGAAATTGTAAAAAATAATTTTTCAATCGGTTCCACTGAACCGATTATTTGGGTTACTTCTGTCTAATTTTATTTTAGTGTGAGGTACCGTCCTTATCGAAGAAAAACACGATTTCATGCTTTTTGTTTTTTTCCCCAATACTTGTAACATGGTTAGGAACTGACAAGGGGGTCTTGCCTGGCTTTTGCCGAATAAAGGGTAAGTGTTAGGATGGCTACGTCTGAGAAACCCAAAAGAAAAACCGGGCCCACAAGGTTTCAACACTGCAGTGTGTGTGTGGGGAGGCCTTTGCTAAGGCTGATCCCCACACCACCTGTGTTGACTGTCTGGGTTTTGACCACCTTGTTTCAGACTGCCAGATTTGTAAACATTTTCCTGAGGCCACCTTAGATAAAAGATTGGGCAGGTTTAGGGAAAAGGAGGCTGAGAAGTCCATTGACCCGGATGGCCAGCCTGGTTCGGTTCCAACCGAACCTGGGAGAGTGCCCACTAACCAGGGCGAGACTCCCTCGGCCAAAAGGAGAGCCGATCCTGAGGGATCGGTTCCGGCTAAGAAAAAAGAAAGGCGAAATTGTCCGGTTTGGATCCAGAACCGCATCGTCCAACTGCCGAAGAAATTGCTAGGGCGATTAGTATTGTTTGAATTGCTCCATCCGGTTGTGACTGATCTGGCATCTCTTGGTAGGCGCTCTGTTCGGTCGGTTCCTCCGGTTCTGGGTTATTCCCCGGAAGAGTATTATGAACTGGACCTGGAGGGGGATGAAGACTACAATGATGACAACGATGATGGTTCAGAAGGTCTGGATGAGCCCATTCAACCGGACATCTCCCCAGACAGGCCTGCTAGTGTTTCACCTCCTAGGCTTTCTGAGTGCCCTTCACACTTTTTGTTTTACAAAAAGGTGGCAGAAACCCTCCAGCTCCTGCTGATCAGAGCTGCTGAGGAACAAGAGGAGCCTGACTTTGTGGAGATGATGGACATCCCAGAGTCAAACAGATTGTCTATTCCCCTCAGTAAATTCCTGGGGAAACAGACACAAAGACTGCTTAAAACGCCAAACTCTTTACCTCCTGTGTACTGACAAATGGACAAGAGGTACATGCTGTCAGGCTGAGGTACAGAGTTCTTGTACCAGCAATGCAGCCATGCTGGGGTTGTACAGGCTGCAGCTTGTAATAAGGCTAACATACCCTTGGCTTCACACCCCCAGATAAAGGCTGTAGGAAGCTGGATGCTATGGCTAATAAACAGTGCATGGCATCCTCCTTGGGACTCAGGCAGGCTAACTACATCGCCTACACAGCCAGAAACCAGAAGTCCAGATGGGATACTGTTCTGGAACTGGCTAAACAGGTGTCCCCCCAGCTAGCCATGGAGCTGGAGGAGGTGGCTGCTGATGGGATTGAGGCATCCAAAATTCAGTTTCATGCTGCTGAGTACTCTAATGATATATCATCACAAGTCATGGCTACATCTGTGTCTCTTAGGAGATTGACTTGGCTCAGGTGTACTAGCCTCTCACAGGACACCCAGGCTAAGGCCATGGATTTCCCTGTAGTGGATAATTCTTTGTTTGGGGAGCAGACAGAGAATTATATGAAGAAAATGGACGAATACAGGACCACCTACAGGAGTGCGCAGGCCAAGGAAAGGCAGGCAACTCCTCAGAGGCAGCAGTCTAGGGGCAGTGGCAGGCCTTTTCACAGGCCTTTCTACCAGGCACAGGCCTCCTCTCCTTTTTCTCAGAGAGGGTTCTTCAGAGGGAGAGGCAGAAGAGGGATGAGCAGGGCTACATCCTTCTCTCAATCTAAGGCTCCTGCCAAGCAGACACCCTGATGTGTCAGCCCTGGTCAACTCCCCCTTTCCAGTAGGAGGCAGGCTGACTTACTACTTCCAGTCCTAGAATTCTGTTACCTTAGACATGTGGGTCCTGGAGGTAGTAAGTCAGGGACTGGTCTTCAGCTTCAAAAAATTCCCAAAGCTGAGGATCAGGTCTTTTCCACCTGCAATCATCTCCGAAACCATTGCCGTAGAGGCAGAGGTTTCCTCTGTGCTGGCTCTCAAGGCTATAGAGAGAGCTCCTGCTACACCCTGGGCAAAGGTCTGTATTCTGGATACTTCCTTACCCCCCAAAAAGACAGGGGAGTGGCGAACCATTCTAGATCTAAGACACTTAAACAAGCACCTATTCAAGACAAAATTCAAAATGGTGACTTTGGGAATAACTCTTCCCTCTCTAAGGCCAGGGAGATTGGCTAGCCTCACTGGACCTCAAGGATGCCTATTTTCACATTCCCATCAGGTGCTCCCACAGAGAGTACTTCTGGTTCGAACTGCCTTCAGGCCATTATTAGTTCAGAGCAATGCCCTTTGGCTTAACATCAGCACCAAGGGTGTTCACAAAATGCCTAGCAGTAGTAGTGGCCTTTTTAAGGAGACAAAACATTTCATATTCCCATACCTGCATGACTGGCTCATCGTGGGTTCGTCTTCAGACCAAGTCAAGTCAAACCTGTAAGTGACCCAGCAATTTTGCACACTTCTCTAGGATTCCTCCTCAATCTTCCAAAGTCAATTATTGAACCAGTACAACTCTTGACCTTCATAGGGGTGGAGTTGGACACTGTCAAAGCAAGAGCCTTTCTTCCTCTGGCAAGGGCAAAGGCCCTTATAGACCTGGCTTCTTCCTTTCGCCTTCTGGTGTCTCGACCAGCAAGGCATTATCTTCAGCTTCTGGGCCACATGGCAGCTTCCACTGCAGTGGTACGGGGGCCAGATTTCAGATGAGGGCCATCCAGTTCCACTTTTGGGCCTTTTGATCTCAGAAAAAAGTCCCTCTGGCCAAACTAATTCCAGTGACTCGGACTCTGATCCAGGCTCTCCAATGGTGGTTGGATCAGGACAACCTCAGACAAGGAGTCCCATTCATCACCCAGTCTCATTCTGTGGTACTAACCACAGATGCTTCTTTCCTGGGGTTGGGAGCTCACTTGGGAGATCTCACAGCACAGGAAGTATGGTCCCCTCAGGAGTCTCTACTTCACATTAGTCTTCTAGAGCTCAGGGCAGTGTTCCTGGCTCTACAAGTTTTCTTGGACTCGGTACAGAACAAGGTGGTTCAGGCCAGGACAGACAACACCACCATCATGTGGTACATCAACAAGCAGGGAGGCACTCTGTCTACGGCCTTGTGCACGGAAGCCATGAACTTGTGGTCCCTGGCTTAGTCACTACAGACATCTCTGGTAGCAGTCCACCTCCCAGGGAAGGATAATGTGCTAGCAGATACCCTGAGCAGGATTTCTCAAGGCCACCTCGAATGGTCTCTGGATCCCCTAGTGTTAAAAGTGATTTTTCAAGGTGGGGCACTCCAGAGATAGGCAAAGGCAAATTTATTTAAAAGATGCCCAATCCCAAAGGCTCTGGGCGCCGTACAAATTTGTATAACATTTACACACAAAACATAAAACATTCAAAAAATAAAATAATAAATCACAACCTATAAAATAACCTACTCTAAGCACCAAATGCTTGCAAAAATAGGAGTGTCTTCAGGCGGACTTTAAAAATGACTACAGTGGGGGCCTCCCTGACCAATGTTGGCAATGGGTTCCATAGAGCGGGAGCCGCAACCCTAAAGGCTCTGTCGCCCGCTGATTTTACCCTCGCTCTATGAACGGTCAGGAAGCCACCACTAGAAGATCGGAGAGGGCGGGTAGAGGAGAGAGGTACCAGGAGGACTGACAGGTAACCAGGGCCCTGCCCGTGTAGGGCCTTGTAGGTGAGAAGACCCACCTTAAAGAGGATTCTCCACCTGACTGGCAGCCACTGCAATTCATACAATACAGGTGTAATATGACAGAATTTATTCTGCCCAGTCAATAGCTGGGCAGCAGCATTTTGCACCAGCTGCAGTCTACGGAGAGAACCCTCAGAGACCCCGAGATAGAGCGCATTACAGTAGTCCAGCCTAGATGTGACTAAGGCATGTATCAAGGTAGGGAGGTCCAGAGGCGGAACAAGGGGCTTAATCCTTGCAGTGTTTCTGAGATGGAAAATACAGGTGCGGACTACGGAAGATATTTGAGCCTCCATAGTCAAGTTCCTGTCCAGAGTCACTCCCAAGATTTCGCATCCAAGAGGAGGCCTTCAATGACACAGCTCCAAGAACAAGTCCAGTTGCTGAGTCAGAGGCCATCCTATTACGGACTCTGTTCGACTCCACTACTAATACCTCTGTCTTGTCAGGGTTCAGTCGCAACCAGCTGGAGGCCATCCAATCGTTAATCTCTGCCAGACAGATATTTAACACATCCACTGCGTTGGATGTTCCTGGGGCAAAGGACAGATATAGCTGAGTATCATCAGCATAGCAATGAAAACTCAGACCATACTTCCTAATGATCCCCCACAGGGGCAGCATGTACACTGTGAACAACATTGGGGCCAGTACCGAACCCTGAGGGACTCCGCAAAAAAGGAGACAGGGTATAGATGAGAAATTTCCCATCACAACATGTTGCCTCCTGTTGGTAAGAAAGGACTCAAACCAGTTGATGACGGTACCGGTAAGTCCACACAGCTCCCTAAGGCAGACAAGCAACACACAATGGTCCACAGTGTCAAATGCTGAGGAGAGATCGAGGAGAACAAGAATTGTCCTGTCCCGACGATCTCTAGCCCTGAGGAAATCATTCTGCACCCGAACAAGCGCAGTTTCCGTGCTATGTCTAGCCCTAAAGGCCGACTGGAAGGGATCATACAATTCATGAGTCACGAGGTGCTCTTCCAATTGAAGTGATAGCATCTTCTCAACCATCTTCTCCAAAAATGGGGCCGGCCCGTTGGCACAGCGGTGGGATTTCCGCTTGCGACGCCGGCGACCCGGATTCGGGAACGGACCCGGGTTGTCAGAAGGGCGGCCGGGGAGAAGGATAGAGCGTCCTATGGAGTGCTCTCCTTCTCCAGGGGGCGGGTGGGGGAAGCACTCGGAGCACTGAGGACTCCTGGCGGAGGCCGGGAGATCTCATGCTGCCGATGCTAATCTCTCTGGGAGGCGGGGCAGACGCTGGCATCATTGCACCTCCCCACCTCTGTGAGGAAAAGACAGAAAAACATAGGCGGGCGAGGGCCACTGTCTATATGAAGCCCTCCCCGGAAGACCTCGCATAACCACTATTGCTGCGGGTCCCCCGACCAGATACTAGTTCCGTGATCATGGAAAGAAGTGACCACAACCCCGCCCTCCGGGGGGGTAAGCCGGGGGTGACTGGGGGACCCCGGCAGCCATAGATAGTGGCAGAGGCTTCCAGGGGCCGTGACCAGGGCCAACAGAAAGTGACAGGGTCCTGCCAGGAAAAAGAAGAAAAAAAAAAAATCTTCCCCAAAAATGGGAGGTTGGAGATAGGACGGTAATTTGCCTTGATCTCCGGATCCAAAGATGGTTTCTTTAAAAGGGGGTCTCACCAGAGCCTCCTTCAAGGCATCTGGAAAGACTCCCTGAAGCAAGGAACACCGTACAATCGAGGCAAACACCGGGCCAACAGAGTCAACACATCTCATTAAGAAACGCGTTGGCACTGGGTCCAGCTCACAAAAGGTATGCTTCAAATTGACTGCCACCTCGATAACCTCACAAATCTCCACTGGTCTAAACTCCCCCCAACTCGGCAGAGTGCACTCAGAACACATCTGGCGACCACTGTCAGCTATAGTATTGCTGGTTGAAGAAGCCTTCCGCCAGATCAAGGACACCCTGTCCAAGAAAAACCGAGCAAACTCCTCACAATCTTTGTTAGAAGAAACTCTCCCAGGCTGCAAACAGACAGGATGGAGAAGTCTGTCTACAGTCCGGAAGAGTGAAGCTGGTCGGTTTCTCCTGGCAGCAATCTCCCTAGACAGGAACACTGCCTTCTTACGGTTGATTGCCTCCTGATACGCACAGTAGTGCGCATGCAGGACCAGTTTGTCCACCTCCAGGCGTGACTTCCTCCAGCAGCGATCTAATCTCCGACCCATCTTCTTCATCTCCCTGAGGTCTCCATCAAACCATGGGGACCTCAGGTACGAAGTTCTGGGTCGCACACAGACAGGTGCAAGGGAGTCGATGGTGTCAGATAACACCCTATTGTAGGTGTCAACCCCGGCATCAACACCTCTGACGCATGCAGCACCCACGCTAGACAATTCAGCTGACACCAAAAAACCCTCGGGTAAGATCCCGTAAAGGGCGGCAGCGAATCATCTCTGCAGGGGAAGGGCTTATGGCGGGAGCCCCAAGCGTGAATGTCACCGTGCAATGATCAGACCAAAATACCCGATCAATCCTGAGATCAGTAATCTCAAGCCCCAGTGAGAACATCAGGTCCAGTATGTGGCCGTCCCGATGGATTGGTGCAGCAACGACCTGCGTCAGTCCCAACAAGGACATGCTCTGCAAAAAATCATTACTGCATCTTTGATCTCTGTCATCAGCCCAAACACTGAAATCCGCCAGAAAAACACATCTGGGGGATCCCAATGTTTCGCCGGCGACAAACTCTGCAATCTCCTGCAGGAAACTCCCCATTGGGCCAGAAGGGCGATAGATGAGGAGGATCCTGCAGCCCGCACCGAATTCTCCATGAACGGCCACACGCTCAAAAGAACCTGGAGTTTCCACCGGGTGCACAGTGAAGGTCAGGCTGGATCTAAAACAGATAGCTACACCGCTCTTTGCAGACACAGACAATCACCAACTTCCTCTCTTCTGTTGCAGACCCCCAGTCTTGGGCTCAGTCCCCCTGGATGCTCTACTTCTGGATTTGGAGGGGAAATTTTTGTATGCCTTTCCTCTGTTATTCAAAGTTCTGGTCAAGATAAGGTCACAATCGTGGAACGTGATCCTGATTGCTCCAGACTGGGCCAGGCAGCCTTGGTATCCTCTATTGCTGTCCTTAGCAGTCCACCTTCCCCTATCTCTTCCCAAGAATTACAATCTGTTAACCTCCTCTCAGGGGAGGATTTGGTATCCTAATCTTCGGTCTCAGCACCTCAACACATGGCTCTTGAAGAGCTAGAATTTGCAAGCATCCATCTATCTCAGGGGGTTCTGGATATTCTCAAAGCCTCTGGAAAACCTGCCACCAGAAAAACGTATAACTCCAAATGGAAAAATTCAGCGTTTGGTGTTCCAGTAAGCTCATATCCCCAGATACTGCTGACTTGTCTACAGTTCTGGATTATATGGTTCATCTTAACGGCTTAGGCCTCAGACCAGCTACCCTGAAAGTACACTTGTTAGCTGTTTCTGCATTTCTGTCAGTGGGGAAGGCTTCCTCACTGGCATCTCATACTGTTTTCTGTAAATTCTTTACAGGATTGCTCCATACCAATTCCCCCTTTAGGGATCCTACTCCTGCTTTGGATCTTAATGTTTGCATTGCTCAGCTTATGCAATCCCCTTTTGAGCCTTTGGCCTCGGCAGATCTTAAGTACTTGACTTGGAAAACTGTGTTCCTGGTAGCTATTACCTCTGCCAGGCATATCCATGAATTACAAGCTCTGTCAGTGGAGCCTGATTTTGTCTCATTCCATAGAGATAAGGTGGTCCTTAGAACCAACAGGAGGTTCTTACCCAAAATGGTTTCAAATTTTCATCTGAACCAGTCCATGTCTCTTCCTGTATTCTTCACTGATCATTCTTCTTCAGGAGAGAGAAGATTACACAGTTTGGATGTTAAGAGGGCTCTTAGCTATTACATTGAGTGTACTAAGGCACTTAGGTTTGACTCTCTCCAGTTGTTTCTCATGGTGAAGTGGGAAAGGGTAAACCTGCTACTAAGAGAACTATTGCCAGGTGGATTGTCTCTCGTCAATCAGTCAGTCAAAATCTTTATTTAACCAGGCGATCACCATTGAGCATAACTCATTTTTGAGGTGGCTCTGGGGTGTACAGGGTTAGACAGATCAGAAAGATATAATGAACAATATACAGGCAGGAATAAAATACAGTATAAATAAAAAATATATACAGGGATAACATCAAAGGCATATACAGTGACGACGGACAATTGGAATCTGAAATAGGGAACTAATTTGATAACACAGCATACAAGTATATATGAAATTATACTTGAATAGACATAACAGTCGATGGGAACAGTAGATTTGGGTGCCCAATATACACTGTAAATAAAGGTCCAGGGTTAGGGGTAAGGGTTAGAAGGCTACTCTAAATGGTATTTGTGAGGGGTGACTACAACAGAGTAAGGGTACAATCCGGGGCAGGGACATAGGGGAGTTGAATGAAGAAAGGAGAAACACACATTGTTTATATGTGAACCACTGCAGTAACAAGGGATCTAGGTTCAGTCAAGAAGGATTCCATGGTAGTAGGAGAGAGACTGGGGGAGGGATAGGAGGATGGCAGGTAAATAGAAAGGCGAGAGCAGGGGCAGTGGATAGGGGAAGGCAAAGGGGGAGCCCCAGTATTTAAATGTAAGGCACAGTATAACACTGGAGGCAGGATTCATCTGACTGGGATTATAAGAATAACGACATCAAGTGAAGCAGGTGCATGGCTCCTTGTTATGACTTAGGTAAAGAGATTTGAAGGTAGAAAGGGAGATAGGATGGGTTAGTTTCAGGGTCCTTTGCAATTTATTCCACATATGAGGTAGAACATAGCTTATGGTTGCTCTGCTGAAATGCGATTTTGCCTTGTATACATACAGAGCAATGACTGAGGCACTTCTCAAGGCATACTTGCTGAGAGTACGTATCGGTAGGCAGGCCGAGATGTACTGAGGCAGCATTCCTAAAATTGCTTTATAAGTCCAGAATGCAGCATTCCTCTTTCATCTACAGCTAAGAGATGTCCATCCTACTGCCGTGTACAGTGAGCAGTGATGGGTGGAATACGGTAAACCTGTAATAAATCTTAAGGCACGGTGATAGTGTGTCAAGTTTTGCAAGAGCAGCAGCGGTACTCTGTCCATATAAGAAATCTGCATGGTCAAGTAAAGAAAGAAGGGTGGTTTGGACCAACTTCGACTTGGCATCTCTAGTAAGTAGGTTGTTTATCCTAAAGAAGAGACTAAGTCTCTGCCTAAGTTTCTTTAACAACTTGTCAATATGATCAGTGAATGTGAGTTTGTTGCCTAACCAAACTCCCAAGTATTTGAAGTTTGTTACATAGTCCAACTGCTCCCCAAGGATGGTGGTGATAAGTGGAAGTGTTCCATCAGACGCAGGATTAGAAGCATGAGCAAGAGGTGAGAGGAGCAATGCTTTAGCTTTTTTGGCATTAAGAAGTAACTTCTGGTTTAGTAACTGTAGCTGCAACAGGTTGAATTCACTTTGAAGGGTTTTCTGTGCAGCATCAGGGGAAGGGTTGCTGACATAGATCACTGTGTCATCTGCAAATAGATGTATTTTAGCTTCATTGATGGTAGCGTCGATTTTATTGATATAGATAGCAAAAAGCAAGGGTCCCAGAATGGAACCTTGAGGTACGCCCCTCGTCAAAGATTTTAGAGGAGAGACTTCGCCCTCAACATTTACTTGCTGAAATCAGCCAGAGAGGTAGTTTGTGAACCACTTTAAGGAAAGGGCATCTAGGCCCATGCTCCAAAGGGATGAAAGAAGCAGGTTGTGGTCCACGGTGTCTAATGCCTTACTTAGGTCCAAGAACACCATGCAGATTAAATTCCTGTTATCCAACTCTGTTTGCCAGTCATTGGTCACTTTAGCAAGAGTGGATATTGTGCTATGCTGTGCTCTGAAGCCGGACTGTAGGGGATTAAAGAGGTTTTCCGATTCGAGGTAGTTTCGTAGCTGGACGTTCACTATTTTCTCTAACAGCTTAGACAGTGTTGGAAGTAATGAGATTGGCCTGTAATTATTAAGATCCCTAGGATCACCTGATTTAAACAGCGGGACCACAAGGTCAGACTTCCAAATGAGCGGAAGTTCACCCTGAGATAAAGATAGATTAAACAGATGTGTAATTGGAACTGCTAGGACATGATATCCGACCTTTAAGAAGTAGGGATCCACCAGGTCAGCTCCAGCACTTTTTTTTGGAGTCTAAATGAAGGAGGAGGTCTTCAGCTTCTTTCAGGGCTGTGGGCTGGAATGAGAAAGATGTGCTGCAGATAGGTTTATCTTGAGTATCCTCAGCAAGTTGGTGACGGGAAGAGTCAAAAGCTAGACCAGCAGTGGCAAAATGATTATTGAAAGAGTCAAGGATAGAAGGTCTGTCAGAGACTACAGAATCAACTAAGATGTTGGCAGGAATACAATTTCCAGAAGAACGGCCTTCAATCAATTTAATTGTATTCCAAAATTTAGGAGGACAACTGGAAGCTAGCTCTAGCTGTGTAGGGTAAAAATGTGCTTTAGCTTCTCTAATCAACTTAGTACAATGGTTCCTTGCCCTTCTGAATAGAATCCAATCATTAGGGAGATTGGATTTCCTAGCAGTTTTCCAGAGCATGTCCCTGCTCCTCAGGGCACCCTTCAGGTCCTCCGTGAACCAATAGCAGTATTTTCCCCTGGTACGGATTTTCACCAAGGGAGCATATTTGTTTATGGCCCCTAACACAATTTCTGAAAAGACGTCATAAGCTGCGGTCAAGGACTTGGCTAAATAAAAGTCTTGCCAGCACAGTGAGTCCCTTAGCTCTGAAATATACCCCCACGAATCAAAATTACGAGTACATCTGTTGGTAGTAAACTTGGAAATCTCTGTAATTTTATGAGTTGACCTTACACATGCAATGAAGCAGTGGTCACTAATATCCGAGAAGAAGACACCAGTATGAGAAATTAGGTGATACTTGCTAAGATACCATCTAACAGGTAACTTTTGATAAGGTTATTTTTATTGGGACGAGTAGCCTCATTGATCATCTGAGACAGTCCAAAGGAGTCACAGAACATTTTTAGAGGAGTGGAGGCATTGGTGAACCAGTCTAAGTTGAAGTCCCCTAATATGATGTACTGTGAAGCGGCTGAGCTCATAATGTTCCCGAGGTGCTTCAGCAGTAGTAGACCAGCAGATGGAGGCCTATAGCAGCCTGTTACACAAATTGAGGCACTGTTTGCAATATCAGTTTTTAAGGAAAGACTTTCAAATTCGTTTTTGACCGAGGTGGAGTCAACAATGGAGACATCAGAATTTATCCTTGATATATATGGCTACACCTCCACCTCTGGTCTGCCTGTCAGCTCTAAATAAAGTGTAGGAGGGAATGTTTACTTCCGAACTGCTGGTTACTGGTTTAAGCCAAGATTCTGTGACTCCCAGCACGTCCGGAGCTGTATGACAAACCCAGGCCTGTACTGATGTTTTTTTTTTTTTTTTTTAATAAACTGCACACATTGACATGCAGGAAACCCAGCCCCTTCAGGCTGTGAAGGTCAGCAGGAGCTGTTAAAACTGTAGGAGGACCTGGATTGAGCTCAACATTGCCTGAACACAGCAGGAGTAATAGCAGAAGCTTCCTACATAAATGTGCAATGAGTTTAGACTGCTTAGTACTTTTGCACATGTAATGTTCATGAGACTAGACTGGCGGAGCCCTGTGACTGTCTCCATGCAGACCTAATGCTGCATATAAAAGTGTTTTGGCAGGGAGCAGCCAGGGAGATTGGTGAATAAAGGTGGAGAGGGGTGTGCCCCTGTGGGACAGCTCTATGATAGTTCTTTCATGCCATGATGGATAATGAGCTAGCTGCAAGGAATGAAATTGTAGGTTACGTGCAAGCTGGTCAACAAGGAGGCATATATTCAAGCAGGATGAAGTAGTATAGGAACCACAGTCTGTCATAGGAGACATCTGGCCGACAAGGTTTAACCTCAGGAAACATAAGATAAACAGGGACAGGTACAGATGATTATGAAATGCCCTCATTTTGGGAAGATCACTCAGCATATACTAATGCAATTACTAAGGTATTGTGAGGCTGGAAACAATGTATAATTATCAAACATAAGATACAGATTAGCCAAAGCAGCCAGAGCATCAAGTGGCAATAGGAGGAAGTAATTTAAGATTTACCAGTATTAGCCAATAGCAAAAGTTTATGAATAGTAGGTGGAGAGTGAGACCATTTAAAGGTGGCCTGGGGCGGGAGAAAAAGAACTTGCAGAGTACGAACTCAAAAATGTCTGCTGCAAAGTAGAGTTGTTTAAAAAATAGCAGGCAAATTCAACTTGCCAATCAAGGAGCTCTAGACCGCCAGCCAGCCAATTGCAGCCTGTCCCTAAAAAGGCACCTGAGTTTGAAGCTCCGAAAATAGCTATGGATGTCCTAAGCCTATCTTCTCCGCAGCTCGGGGAAGCCGTGGCTATATGCTGCAGGAGGAAGGACAGAGACAGGAATTAGAAGGTTCCTAAATCAGTGGGAGGAAACAAAAACACAAAGCACACAAAGGAGCTGAGTCTAAGAGATTGTCACTTAAATTGGGGTGGCTCAGACTAGCGAGGCACCAGCTGAGTCAGGTCTGAGTTAGGAAATATGTACCTGGGGCTGTGGGGAGGTAAGTGAGAGATTTGATCCTAGGAGCTTTTTCCAGAAATTAGCGACTGGCTTAGGGACAGTGTTGTAGGGGCACTGTGCAGAGACCAGACTGGATTCACGCACACAATCCCAAAAGCTGATAAGCAAATCTGAGTAGCACTAAGAGGAGGAGGGAACAGGATACTAGGTTTTCTTTCTTTTTTGACACCACAGAACTAACAGATATCCTAGGTCAAGGCAGTAAAGCCAGTATAAAGAGGCAGGGAAAAATTAAGTAACATTACATGGCTTCCCCCTAGTATCAGACCTTGAACAGAATCAATTTACACAAGTTTTAGAGACAAGCAGTCAAGCAAATTCATGGCAGATCCACTGAGGAACTACGTTTACAATATAAAATCACACTAAATTACCTGTACTACATAACAATATCTGCAACATTTACACTGCACTTAGGGGCTGCAAAAAGAACTTGCAGAGTACGAACTCAAAAGTGTCTGCTGCAAAGCAGAGTTTAAAAATAGCAGGCAAATTCGACTGTCCAATCAAGGAGCTCTGGACCGCCAGCCAGCCAGTTGCAGCCTGTCCCTAAAAAGGTGTCTGAGTTTGAAGCTCCGAAAATAGCTACGGGTGTCCTAAGCCTATCTTCTGCGCAGCCCGGGGAAGCCGTGGCTATATGCTGAGGGTCCGTACCTGCTGCGCGTGTCTTTGGGGTCCGGTGGGTGTTCCTTGCGCCGTGGAGGTGTTTCAGCTGCTCCTGACCGCGATATGGGTCACAGCCCAAGGGGACTAAGGGGGATGCCTGCTGCGCGTGTCTTTGGGGACCAGTGGGTGTTCCTTCCGTCGTGTAGGCGCTTCAGGTGCTCCTGACCACGATAGCGGTCACAGCCCGAGTGGGCTAAGGGGGACCCCTGCTGCGCGTGTCTTTGGGGGCCGGTGGGTGTTCCTTGCGCCATGTAGGCGCTTCAGCTGCTTCTGACTGCGATAGCGGTCACAGCCCGAGGGGGCTAAGGGGAATTTGATTGATTGATTGATTTCACCAAGCATTACTCTCTGGATATCCAGGCTAGGAGTGATGCTAGGTTTGGTACAGCAGTACTGCAGAGCCTATTCCCAAAATAGGCTCAGTGCCCCTCCACCATGGAGGTACTGCTTGGTAGTCTGCATAATGTCAGAATACAGAAAGACTTCATGTTGTTTTGAAGAAAAAATTACTCACCTTAGTAATTGTGTTTCTTCTAATGGAGTCTTGCTGTATTCTGCCCTCTCTCCCTCCCCTTTCAGAACCTGTTTTTTGGGAAGTGGGCTGGCAGTCGCAGTGTTGCACCGCAGGGATGCACTTGGCACACTCCCCTTTATAGAGAGGGGGAGTGGTTTATGTTATATTGTTTTTATAGTTATGTTTGTTTATGACCTAGTTTTTGTTTTGGATTTCTCGACTTGAGTCTTTTTTGGGATCCAAAATATTTGGTTGCCTTTGGCTAGTAATTTTCAGTTTCCACCTAGGAGGTGTAGTTAGTATTAGCTCGTAAGAATCTGACGGTTACACTTCAAAGTGCAGCAGGCAGAGGTTTGAACTGAGCTCGAGCTCACGTTCTATGCTCTGGCATAGAGTTAACTCTTTCCTCTCCGGAGCAGTTCAAGTGCTAGGGCTAACTGCATAATGTCAGAATACAGCAAGACTCCATTAGAAGCAGCACAATTACTAAGTTGAGTAATTTTTTAGTTTTGATGACCCAGTCAAGGAAGTCAGTCAGATTTGTTTGATATAACCTCCCTCCAATAAACCCATGCTGCCTTGTATCCTGAAGACCATGCTCCTCTAGATACTCTTATCAACCTTTCCTTAAGTAGGGTCTCCATGAGTTTGCACAAGACTGAAGTCAGACTTACTGCTCTGTAGTTCCCGGAGTCGTCTTTGGGACCTTCCTTATGGAGGGGCACAAACCATACTCTAGTCCTGTGGTACCACGCCTGACTCCAGTGAACTATTGAACAGGCCTGCCAGTGGGCTCCATAGGCTCCTCTGCCAGTTCCCTCAGCATCCTGGGGTGTACTCCATCCGGGCTTGGTGATTTGTCTACCTTCAGTGCTAGCAGCTGTTTCCACACTCTACCCCCCCCCACCACCACCACCACCACATCCTTGTTTCCTCCCCTCCCCACCCCGCTCCTCTTCTCCCCTCTGTTGGCACTGGTCCTTCTTTCTCCCTGACCTGATGAAGGCTGAACAGAAGTATTCGTTCAGTACCTCTGCTTTTCCCCCATTCTCCTCCACCCACGGTCACCAGATCCATACTCCTTATGCTACTGAAACAAACTGCTAGGATGCTTGGATACTTGGTCCACAGTACTTTTTCTGATACTTCATGGTTCCAGTTGCACCTGGGAATCAGCCTGTGCTCAGTGTGTCTTTCCCAGTCATCAAATTTGCAAATGAAATAAGTAAATGTAAAAAGAACATTTTTAATAAGTTTTACTGCTGCTCATTCAGTGGCCCATTGTGCAAACTGTGCTGCAAAAAACGACTAGCACTTGCTGAAGATGAATACTCTGGCTTTTTTGCCATTTTGTTTTTATACTGTTTGGAACAAAGCATGATGTCAGCTCTATGGACTCTCCTCTTGCTCCTTGTTGGGCACAGTCACCTCTTCTTGATGGTCACCCTAAAGCAGCTTGCTGCCTCACAGTGCAGCACTCTTTAACCCCTTCCCCTTGCTGGCAGTAGGGCTCCTCCTTGAGTCGTCCTCATCTAATATGAGGAGGTTTCTGTGAGTGCTGATGTGGTCAGATTGAGTGGGGGGGGGGGGAGTAAAGGCAGTAAACATCATCCAAGCTGCTCTCCATGCACAGCTTTTTTTTGTGTGCCTTGTAAACCACCACCAGCCTTCTGAGTGTGAATCTGCAGCTGCCATGTCTGACCTGCAGTGGGAGGAGCGGAGTATTGTGTAGTCAACTGCAGTAGCTAACATGTTGGGGCATGCAGAATAAAAATCCTCTGTCCTGCACGGGGTGTGTGCAAGTGTGGCTGGCAGTGCAGGCCTAGTTCTCCTGCATGGGAAACAGTGTGCTGCATCCTCATGCCACCAAGCAGGGTTCTGAACCTTTTGTACTTGGCACCATACTAGTGTATTAAGGGAAATAGAAGTGTGTGTGTCAGTCACCAGGTAAAGTGCCGTTGTACACATCACACCTTGTCCTGTCTCTTGGTCAGCTGTGATGGCACCGTCAGTGAGGTGACACACTGCTGATGAGATATGAAGAGGGACAACATTACGTATGTCAGTCACCAGGTAAAGAGCTGTTTTACTCTTCACACCTTGTGCTGTTTCTTGAGCAGGAGTTATGTTACAGTCAGTGAGATCACACTGGAACAGCACTAGATATGTCCGTCATTGGATAAAGTGCTGTTCTAAACATCACACCTGAGTTAACAATGTCAGTCATCGAGGTTGCACAGTGCTGATGGGGTATTAAGGAGAACTGCACTAGATATGTCAGTCACCAGGTAAAATGCTGTTCCACACGTACCTCATACTGTCTCTTGTTGAGTTATGATGTCAGTCAGTGAAGTTGTACAGTGCTGATGCGGTGTGATAGGGAACAGCATTAGATATGTCCAGCTCTAGGAAGAGAACTGTTTTACACATTAAACATGGTACTGTCAGGTGGAAAATGTTTTATAAATGAAAAGAAAATGACTGCAGCATGATCTGAAAAGTAGCAGCAGGTTACTTACAAAAATTAATATTTTCGGAGGGTATTCTAGCCCTTTCAATACATGTGCATATTCTTAAACCAAATCCACAAAGGGCTTATGTGGATGTAAACTGTAGGCAGGACCCACCTATCCAGCCAGAGCCAGGTATAATTAAAGAACTCTGCCCTTTATTTCAGGAAAAAGAATTTTGGGATCAGTTACCTTAGTCGAGAAAAGCCAGGAGGCCAGGAGGTGTATCAGTCACTTTTGTCGGATTGGGACCTTGACGCAGCTTTTGTAAATGCCTCCAAGCCATTTCTGCAGCTGAAAGTCGACATCAAGCCTTCAGAGGACAGTACGTAACGTTTATTGTTGCATGCTGGGATTGGCAACTAGCTTGAAGAACTTCAAATCAAACTGAATATTTGCACAACTGATTAAATCTGAATACCAATATATATATATATATATATTTTTTTTTTTTACTTTTTAAAAATATCGTTTTCCCTGTGTTCCCTGCTCCAAAAATCATAGGTCATCACCACTGCAACTTTCCCGTGGCCAGGAGGGCAGCAAAGCTACTGCATTCATACCACATTCCAGTGCCATCTTTTGATTGGGCAGCAGGGGTTGTGCAAATGTCCGACTGACTATGCTTTCCTTCTGCCCGAGCCAAATGACTCACCCTTGTGATGCACTCAGAAATGGCATGCAGTTAATGTGCTAGAGGCTGTGACTGTCTCTGTAAAGGTTTTTGTTGTTGCCCTTCCTCCTCCCAGCTATTTTTTTCCCCGCTATCTCCCCTTCCAACCAGCACTCAAAGGACCGCAAGACACTTCACCTCTGCCAGAGCTATGCTGCTCCTTCAGCTTGTGCCCCAAGACAGGACTTTTGCCTTTGAAATCAAGCTGCTAAGGGCCATCCCTTGGCTCAGAGGGTGGGAGCCCTTGATGGACGTGGGGTGGACAAAACATCATCTTCACAATCTGTGCCATTTTTGTCCCAGTGGGGGTGCGTGTTTTAGCATCAGCTTGATGCACTGGAATGCGCACACACCCTGCATGTGCATGCCACTGACATCTGACTGCACTGCCACCTGTGGTCACCCAGAGCTGCACACCATTCTGTCACCGGAGGTGAGTGTCCTGTTAGATGCTCAGTCCTACCTCTTGTGACATTTCAGTCTCAGGGCATGAACTCTGGTCATCAGTGTTACGAATGGCAGTGCAGCTGCCAATTATCTTTGAGGATATCTCTTTTATCAGGCCACACCTATGGAACTGTAAGCCCCCAGGTGCTAAGACCACATGGAAGCTTTTGCAAGCAGTCCACCAGGGGCCATCCACGATGTCAGACTTTTTGGCTCTCATATAAACGTGGGTGGCCCGTCCTCTCTTCAGTTCTTTTCCTGGTAACCATGTTCGCTGGACTGCTAAAGGAAATGCCACTGCAGTAGCTGCTGTTTTATGTCCTTTTGTAGGGAAAGTAATTACTTTTACAATGATTTTCGATGACACATATGTCATCGAAGGAATCGTTGAAATTATTCCGGTACTATGACTGTGATTGATTGATAGCATTTTATTTTTTATCTAGGTACAATCTTAAGGGATGAAATCCCTATTTTAAATAAGAATGCCCTGTACAATATAGCAAAACTTTCATACATTATTGTAAAACAGACCAACAATACAGTATTTGGCATATGAAACTATTGCACATGATAAACAATTACAATGCAAACAAGTACACAGGTACACTATTATTTAACGTTCAAAAACCGTTGCACATATGTGTGGTGAGAAGATAGAAGATCTACACCAGTGACTCGCATGATGTCTGTGTGTGCTGCCTAGGCCCGGGCCACAACATGAAAGCCTGCAACATCTGCTGGGGTGTCAACTCTGTGACAAAACAACACAGTAAAGGGGCCATCGAGAAGCTTCTTCTTGAGATAAAACGTGGCCATGATGAAGGAGCTCCAGCAGAAGAGCACCATTGTGCTAAGTCTGCTGGGTCTAGGGCCTCTAAATTCTGGGACAGGTTGTCAAGGGAGTCACAAACATCAGCTCTGAGAGGAGGAAACCTCTGTGTGTTACAGGTGGCCCCTCCGCACAACAGGTTCGGCCTCCTCTGAGCCATCCGCTACCACAGCGATGCCACGTGCCCTCCTGACCATCGACATGGCACCAAGATCAGGGCTTGGCGCAGGCACTACAATGCCTAGTACGGCTGGCATGTTGGTATCAGGGACTCTGCCACCCCGGTCGACTCCTCCAGTCGCACTTTTCGACCACATGGGAACCAACGTCCCAGCGGTCCTGTCATGTTTCACAGACATGATCAGACAACTGTTACCCTACTCCTCCTGTTCCAGGAGGTCCATCAGGTGGGACTACCACCAATTCCCCATCAGAGATGCAAGGTAGATCCTTACCTCAGCCACTTCCTAGGGCACCACCGAAGTCGCTGGCGTGCTCTATGTTGCCCGTTGAACCACTCGACAACAATTAACGAGCATAATCCTGACGTAATATGCAGGATGAGGAGGAAGATGCTGAGGGATTATGCTGAGAGCCACTGTGATGGGGCACCAGCTCTACAGTGTCCACTTGCAGTGAGGACTCTGTAATCCACAATCCAAGGTCCCCAGTAGAGGACCCTACTTTCCTCACCATAATGCAGCAGTTATAGGCTGCCATGGGCTTTGATGTGGAAGAGCAGCACACTATCAAGAAAAATTTAATAGATTTTCTGGAGTTGTCTGACTCTCCTTCTGTTTTGGTGCCACCTCTCCTCACACCTTTAGAGGATGGCACCTTTGCTGCCTGGTAGAGGCCAAATATTATTCCAGCCATATCAAGGAAGGCAGATAAAATGTACATTGACCCTTTGGTAAGCCATTTTTTGCCACCAAACCTGAGACAGACTGTGTGGTCATTAACACTGCCCATAATCAGTCAATGGCACATGAGCATCTGAGTTCCCTCGCTCCTGATAGAGTTCATGAGGTTGGATGTTTTAGCCAAAAGAACCTTTATCTCCTCTTCATTGGGCCTTTGTATTGCTAACTACCAGGCCCATATAGTTAAGTACCAGAACACCCTCTGGAGAAAGGCCAGGGCAGCTGCACAAGCCTTACCAGAGGGCACCCCCCAAAGAATAGCTTTTTAAGGATGTTACTGCTGGGGATGATGTGGGCAAGCATCTGTTTCATAAGGCCTATGATGTCTGAGATGCTTTTGCCAGAGCTGCTGCCTCTGGCATCTGTTTCGGGACATACTCATGGCTCAGGATGACAGGGTTTGCGAATGACGTGCAACAGTCTGTTTACAGTGCCCCATTCAGGGGACATAAGCTGTTTGGTTCTGATGTTCAAGATGTTCTCTGCACCCTTCAAGCCTCAGGCAGAATCCTGCAGTCTGTGCATTCCCTTTACCATACTCAACCAAGGGGTAGGCACAGGATGCCTTTTCGTCTGGCTGGTGCTAGGCACAACTCAATGACCAGACAGCAGGATAAACTAGCAAAATGGTGAGAAGAGTGGCAACTGGGGTTTAACACAAAGAAGTGCAAGATCATGCACATAGGGAAGAGAAACGCTGAAGCTGCCTATAGGCTGGGAGGGGAGTTGCTGGTAGTCACAAGGGAAGAAAGAGACTTAGGCATCATCATCACTGATGACCTGAAATCATCCAAGCAGACCACTAAAGCAGTACGTAAGGCTAGGGGGATGTTAGGGTGTATCAGTAGGGTTATCGTAAGTCAGAAGAGGGAGGCAATAATCCCTCTTTACAAGACACTGGTTAGGCCCTGTCTGGAGTACTGTGTGCAGTACTGGAGGCCACATCTTCACAAGGACATTAACCAAATTGAGGCAGTCCAAAGAAGGGCAACCAAAATGGTGCAGGGACTGCATCAGAAAACATATGGGGACAGATTAACAGAACTCAATGTGTATACCCTAGAGCAGGGTTTCTCAAATGGTGAGGCCAGCTTCCCTGGGGAGGCCCCAACCTGTTCCAGGGGAGGCTCAACCAAGCCTGAAAAAGAACTATATTTAAATTTTGAGGTATAGGCATTTTGTATGAAGGATGAGGCCATCTGAAAAGGGATAATAGTAGGCGGATTTATGTATATATTTATAAATTGGTGACCAGGAAAGACACTCTGAGCCAAGGCTTATTTCAAGTGTACCTTGGGAAGTGTAGGGAGTGAATAAAATTCAAAAGGCAACTACAGAACAAAGCAATACAAAATGAGTAATAGTGCAAACAAATAGGAACAATGAACAAATAATGTGAGGTAACAATTGATCAGTTAGACTGGTGGCAGAACAATCCAAATACAAAACTTAAGCAGAGATGTTGTAGGAGAAAGAGCAGGAGGAAGCAAAAGGATCTCTGAGAGGATGCTTAAGAGAAGGGGAAGAGGCAGACAGGTGGGTAGGAATGTTATTCCAGACAGAGGGGAAACAGACAGAGAAAGCCGTCTAACCAATGAAGGCACTGCAGCACGGGGAAACAATGGTTTTAGAGTCAAAAGAGTGGAGCAAGTAGGCTGACCTAGGGAGGGGGGTTACAAGGACAGGTACAATAAGTTGTATAAAATGAGAGCTAACAACTCAAAGGAGTTTCATTTTATTCCTGAGGTACTGTTCTAAGATGTTATTTTTTTATGGGGAGGCCCAAGACTATTTCAATGTTTGGGGGAGGCTCGAGATCTTTTCCATGGCTTTGGGGAGGCTCACCATGACAAAGTTTGAGAACTAATGCCCTAGAGCAAAGGAGGGAGAGAGGTGACATGATCGAAACATTCAAACACCTTAAGGGCATTAACAAGGTGAAAGAGTCTTAACTTGTTTCAACATAAGAAAAATAGCAGGACAAGAGGACACAGCATGAGATTAGAGGGAGGCCGATTAAGGGGTAATGTGAGGAAGTTCTTTTTCACAGAAAGAGTGGTGGGTGCATGGAACGGCCTACCTCAGGAAGTGGTGGATATGAATACAGTGCAGGGCTTCAAACAGGCATGAGATAGGCATAAGGGAGCAATACAGATGAGTATGAATAGATAGACCATTGACAGAGCAAAGGCCAATGGCACATTCATAAGGTAGAAAAAGAAATGGGAAGACTGGATGGGTCTTGCGGTCCTTATTTGCTGTCAGCTTCTATGTTTCACCCCCAGCACCACCCCAGGTGCCCATTCAAAGGCCCCTAGAGGTGGTGATGCAGGTAGAGCCACCCAACCAGCTTCACCTTACTCCTTATACACTACTCAACCACCATTACCTTCAGGATTGGTTGTAGGGGTCGTCTTTTCTCCATTTAACTCCGTGGAGAGTGGTGACAACAGATGCCTGGGTTCTAGAAATCCTAGAACAAGGCCATGCTCTGGAACTTTTGGGCACACCTACATATCATCTGCTAATGCTAACCCACTATTTGCCAAAACACCTTCCTTTGCTCCTGGAGGAAATTAAGACTTTGCTTCAAAAGAAAGCCATAGAGCCTGTGCCCTTCAAGCAAAGGCACAGCCTATGCTGGATCTCAGAGAAATTTACTTCTACGTAGAGAACAGAACGTTCAGAATGGCCACCCTGCAAGGCCTACTCCGGCTACAGGCAGGGACTGGATCTGTTTATAGGTTAATACAAGTTTGGGAGGCCTTGGCCTTTAATGAACTTGCCACCTTGTTCTAGCTGTGGAAACAGTGTTTTACGTCACACATATGTACATCTAAAGTATTTTTAAACAATATCCATGTCTTCACTTTCCATTATATAGTTAGGTAGTGTGTTCCACGTGGTGAGAATTCTTTGGGTTTACCAGTTATTTCTTTTGTGTGTCTTATTTATATCGCCTTTTAATTTATATTTATGTGTTCTTGTGTTGGTTATAGCACTATGTCTTTTCAATCCTATTGTTTCAATTAAGAATTCATTTTACATAGTACAGTCGTGGCCAAAAATATTGGCGCCCTTGCACTTTTTCAGATAACTCACAATTTCCTCTAAACATAAGTTGAAATTAACAACAGTACAGTATTTGGTCTCCACAGTTCTTTATTTCTCTGTTAATATTATAGAACCTTTGTTTTTGATTCAGAATTTAATATATCCTTTTAAATCAGAAAATGAAAAGAAATGGCATTGACAAAATTATTGACACCCTAGACTTAATATTTGGTAGCACAGCCTTTGGTCAAAATAACTGCAATCAACCGCTTCGTATAGCCATGGATGAGCTTCCTGCACCTCTCTACTGGCAGTTTGGCCCACTCTTCTTGTGCAAACTGCTCTAGTTCTCCCAGATTTGAAGGGTGCCTTATCCCAATTGCTGTTTTCAGATCTCTTCACAGATTTTCAATGGGATTTAGATCTGGACTCATTGCTGGCCACTTCAGAACAGTCCAGCGTCTTGTCTTGAACCATTCCTGGGTGCTTTTTGAAGTGTGTTTGGGGTCATTGTCCTGCTGGAAGACCCATGACCTTCGACGGAGACCCAGCTTTCTGACACTGGGTTCAACATTGCACTCCAAAATGGCCTGGTAATCTCCAGATTTCATGATGCCATGCACATGTTCAAGGCACCCAGTGCCAGAGGCAGCACAGCAACCCCAAAACATCACTGAACCTCCTCCATGTTTGACTGTAGGGAAGGTGTTCTTTTCTTTGAAGGCTTCATTTTGTTTTCTGTAAACATAGAGATGATGTGCTTTACCAAAAAGCTCTAATTTGGTCTCATCTGTCCACAGGACATTCTCCCAGAAGGATTTTGGCTTGTTCAGGTGTGTTTTGGCAAACCTCAGTCGGGCTTTCTTATGTGTCTCTCTCAGCAGTGGGGTCCTCCTGGGCCTCCTACCATATATAACCCCCTTTCATTGAGTTGGTGACGGATGGTGCAAGTTGAAACTGTCGTACCTTGTGTCTGAAGGTCAGCTTTGAATCTGGCAGTTGATCGAGGTGCTTTCTCCACCATTCAACAATCCTGCGCGTAATCTTTGGATCAAGTTTTCGTTGTGGCCACATCCAGGAGGTTGGCACAGTGCCATGGGCCTTAAACATCCTGGTAACATTACTGCACGGTGGAAACAGGAACACCAGGGTCTCTGGAGATTGATTTGTAGCCTTGAGATTGTCCATGCTTGGCTACAATCTTCTGTCTGACCTCCTCAGACAATTCTCTGGCTCTTTCTTTTCTTTATGCTCATTGCGGTACACACAATGACACAAAACAGGCGAATGAGTCCTTTTCGCTATTCAAACTGGTTGAATGAGTGATTTTTATATTGCAGGCGCCTGCAGCTCACCACAGGTGAGTTCAGTTCCAAAGTGAAGGAGAATCACCTGCTTGAAATCTAATTATTTCTAACTACTTCTAAAGGGTGCCAATAATTTTGTCCGGGCCATTTAAGGATTTCTTTGTGGAATAAGCTAAGACTTAGTAAATTTTTCTGCTTTTTGTGTTTTATTCCACTGCAAACCAAAGAAATACATATGTGGATACCAAAATATTTTTTAATTTTAACAATTTTCTGGAAGGAATAGTGCATTATTAGAAAAAACTGCAACGGCGCCAATATTTTTGGCCACAACTGTGTTAAAGGTCAGGCAAAGGTCACCCCTAAGGCTTCTGTACTGCATAGAGTACATGCCCAGATGTTTCAACCTATCCTTGTATTCTAAATGCTTCATATTAATTCTTTTTGTGACACGTCTTTGGACTCCTTCAGTCATTTTTTTTCCCTCTCAAAGTAGTAGGAGCACACAAGGGGGAACAGTAATCAGTGTGACCATACCAGGCTAGAATATAGTGGAACTATTATGTTTGAGTCACAGCTTTTAATATTTCTAAAAATGCTGAACTGTAGCTTTTGTGTGTGCATCAAAGGTTAGCTTGTTATCGATTAATACCCCCCCAAGTCCTTCTTCCTGACAGTTTTTTGCAGGAATGTGTTATTTAGTTTGTACTTATTACAGGGATTGTTATGTCAGATACATAATCTTATGTTTAGTTTTATTAAAAATAATTTTGTTTTCCTGAGACCACTATTCAAGTTTACGGAGAATCTCTTGAAAATCCCCTGCAGCTTGAGAGTTAACTATTCTTCCTGTTTGTAATCATTGGCTTACTTGGACATCCAGGCATTGCTGGATGTCTGCATAGGGGAGATTAAGATATTAAAAAGCGTGGGCCCCAGTACTGAACCCTGTGGTACTCCGCTTGTCACTAAACCACAAGTACACATGTGGCCCCTGGTTACAACTCGCTGCTGTCTATTATTCAGCCATGAGGTAACCCAACGTTATTATATTACTGTGTATTTTGAGTTTGCTTAGTTGTTCAGTCACAGTTTTGTGAGACAGTGTTGAAAGCTTTGGTAAAATCCAAAAATACTGTCTCTACAGGAAGGCCTTTGTCGAGCACTGTGCTGACTGGTTCAAAAAACTTAATAAGATTTGTTAGACAAGATCTTCCAGAAACAAATCCTTGTTGAGTTATATCCTGATGTCCACCATCTACTATATGCTTAGTTATGCGCTGTTAGATTAATTTTTCAAGCAATGTATCTACATCCGAAGTCAGGCTAATAGACCAAAAATTGGCTATATCCTTCCTACTACCAGATTTGTATATAGGTGTTACAGTTGCTTCATTCCATTGAGGGACTGTTATCCCCTCACTCAGCAACGCATTGAAAAGCAGTGTCAGTGGTCCAAATAGCAGATTTTATACTTTTAAAAACTTAAGATGAATTCAATCTGGGCCTGGTGAGCTATTTGGTTTGAGCGTCTGAAGTACATTAATAACATCTTGTGTATTGAAAGGTTCAAATTTATCAATGCTGTCATTGTTGGTATCAGTGTAATACTCCTTAGGTTTGAATCCCTAGACATGAAGGATGCTTGCCTTCATATCAATATATGGAAGCCTCACAGAAAATACTTGCGGTTCCTGTTCAAGGGGAGCATTACCAATTTATAGTATTGCCCTTTGTCTTGTCTTCTGTGCCACATGTCTACCAAATGCTTGACAGTAGTGGAAGCAGCCCTTCGCAGGGAAGGTCTCTTATGTTTTTCCCTACCTGGATGACTGGCTCTTAAAAGCCCACTCCAGGGACCAGATCCTGGACACATTAACTCGAACCAGGCAGATGTTTGATGCTGTGGAAGTTACTGTCAGTATATCTTAATCATTGTTGACCCCTTATCAGTGACTGCAATATGTAGGAGCAGTCTTGGACACCGCTCAAGGCTCAGCCTTCCTGCCCCTGGATGGGGCCCTGCACCGGATTGCCTAGCCACTTCTGGGACATGACAGCTGGTCCGTCTCAGGACATTCCTGCAGCTCCTGGGCCTCACAGCAGCGGCCGTTGTCACAGCTACCATTGGCCAGACTGCACTTAAGGATATCCCAGTGAGACCTAAGAGTCCAGTGGAATGAGCTCACAGACAACCTACAACAAAGGTTTCTGGCCCGCTCAAGTGGTGGATGGAACCCAGCAATCAGTTAACAGGGGTTCCCTTCCTTATCCCTTCCCCTCTCCAGAGTCTCACAACAGATGCCTCAGCGATGGGTTGGAGTTCACACTTGGGCTCCCATCAGACACAGGGTACATTGACCCAGCTGGAGAGCACCTTGTACATAAATGCTATACAAATGTGAGCTATTCTGTATGGGCTACAGGCCTTATAGACTCATCTGTCCCCAGGTCCTCTGTTAGCACAGACTGACAACATCAGTGTAATGCACTACATCACCAAGCAAGGGGGAACTCGCTCCTACCCCCTATGCAGGGAGGCAATGAGAGTTTGGTATTGGGCTCTTAGACACGAACTAGAACAGTCAGCAGTACATGTTCCAGGTGCCTAAAACATCTCAGCAGACAGGCTGAGCAGGTCACAGTCCCGGATGCATGAATGGGAACTGCTGACCTCAGTCGTCGACTACCTGTTCAATGGATGTAATTGTCCAAAGTTGGACCTTTTTTGCATCCCCACACAATGTAAAATGTGCCACTTTTCTGCTCGCTCATCTCAGGGCCTGGAGTTTTCTGGCAAAACGCGTTGTCTTGCTCTTGGAAAGGGTGGGCCCTGTATGCCTTCCCTCTCATTCAGAGGGTGCTACTCAAGCTCCAGATGGAGGGGATGATTCTAATACTCATTGCTCCCCTATAGCCTCGACAGACCTGGTTCCCTACACTACAGCAACTTACAGTGGAACCACCAATACCTCTGCCCCTGTGCAAGGGTCTGCTGTCACAGAAACAGGGAACCCTGGTCCATCTGGACCTTCAAGCTCTTCATCTCCATGCATGGCTCCTGAAAACATGTCATCGCCCAGTTTGGGGGTTTCCAAAAAGTAGCTGATGTCCTGGTGGCTGCCAGAAAGCCTTCCACCAGATCCATTTATTATGTGAAATGGAACTGGTTTGCTCTGTGGGTGGCTTCTCATCATCTGGGTCCATTCATCTGTCCAGTTAACCAGGTTTCGGGAGTATCTGCTGTCCTTACTGGATGCAGGCCTGCAGTATTCCTCAGTCAAGGTGCACTTGACTGCTGTTTCAGCTTTCCATGTGCCTGTTGAGGGTCGTATGGGTGCCCAGCTGGAGATAGCCCATACGTTCTTGATAGACATTCTACATCTGAAGCCTCCCATCCATATTCCAGGCCTGGCTTGGGACCTGAATTTTGCTTTGGAAAAGCTTACTTTGGCCCCTTTTGAGCCAGCCATAACGTGTAGCTTACTCTTTCTTGGAAAGCTTTGTTTTTAGTTGCAATCACTTGTGCTCGATGGATTTGAGAGCTACAGGATCTAATGCATGAGCCTTCTTGATTTTTCACAAAGACAGGGTGTCTTTGTGTGCTGATCCTAGGTTTCTACCAAAGGTGGTGTCTTGAGTTTACTTTAAACTGGTAGGTGGATGGTTTGATTTATTTTCCTGAGCTTGCCAATCCAGGGGAAGCATTGCTTCATATTCTAGATGTACATAGAATACTTAGGTACTACATACACCGCTGAAAGGACTTCAGAAAGTCCTCACAGCTTTTTGTTTTGTTCTCACCTGGGAAAGAGGATGCCCCAGTCAACAGTTCTATCCAAATGGCTAGCAAATTGTATTACTTTCTGTTACAGGAAGTACAGTAAAGAACTTCCTGGGATGGTTCATGGTTATTCCACAAGAGACATGGTCACATCTGTTGCTTGTTTTAAAAGTGTTTCTGCTGCAGACATCTGTGCAGCTGCCACGTGGCGTACTCTCCACACTTTCACTAAACACTACAGTCTGTACATTCTCTCGAAAAAGGGCTGGCTTTGGCCTAGCTGTGCTTGAAGGTCTACTTTCTCAGGCCTGTAGGCTCCAGATGCCCAGACTGTTTTATTATTAGTACTGCTTGGTACTCGTTCAGTAGATGTGGCCTGATGAGAGATGTTCTTGAAGAAGATAGAACAGTTACATGCTTACCATAACAGTAGATCTTCGAGAGAATCTCTTTCATCAGGCCATGCTGTCCCACACTCCTTCCCCCTGAGAGTCCCAGTTTGTGCTGCCTCCATCTCCGTGATGGTCTGCCAGTAGCTCTCTGCCTCGCCTGGTTGGCAGAGTGCTAGTTTTTTTTTTTTTCCTGGTTCCCTATAGAGAGGTCTTCCGAGCATGATCTCCGGTGGGGAACTGAGGACAGGAGGGGCCGCCCACGTTTATATGAGAGCCAGTGTCTGACATCGTCATGTGCGGCCCCTGTTGGGCTGCTTGCAAAAGTTTCCATGTGGTCTTAGCACTTGGTGGCTTATAGTTCCATAGGTGTGGCCTGATGAGGGATTCTCTTGAAGATCTGCTGTTACGGCAAGTACATAACTGCTCTTTCTGACAGACTGTTCAGCTATCATTAAAAAAGGAACATATGTCTGCAGGGTCTCCGAGTCTGCAAACCCCAATGAAAAACTCCTACAAAAAAAAGGTATTGGGCTTATCTGTAGGTAGCACAGTCCACAGATATCCATATGTCCTAGAAATATCCATCTCTTGGAACTCTGAGACAGAAAGTGATGCGACATTTAAGGAATCATGTTAAACACATATTCCCTGACTGTAACTTCACTCTGTATCCAGCTACTGTCTTGAAAGAATATCGAGCAGGCATAGAAATTAATATATTCAAACTGCTGACACACATAGGTTAGTGTAATGGTTGTTTTAAGACATTTTCACTGGCCTTCCAATTTTCAGGACCCTTACCTTTCATTTTGTTTAGTTTTTATTTACCAGGTAAGTGCATTAGATTATCAAATACCTATTTTAAGACATGGGCTGGGAGATCACAAACAAAAACAAACACACGTCCTTGTTGTCATTAATACTTGTTTCACAAGAAAATGATGTTGAACGGTTAGTCGTACTGATGGCATATTGGAATATGCTGTTTAAGATGCTTTTTTTTCCTTCTGTGATATCGCCTGCTGGCCCAGTGGCTACGCACTGCGATGCCATACTGGCAACCTGGCTTTGGGAGTGGCCTTTGGGAGCCACATCGAGGGCAGACCATGGCTGAGACAGCTGCCACTTCACAGTGTCACGTCTGAGGAGGGTTAGCAGTGGGGTTATGGTGCCACAGCGACATCTGCGGAAAGGCCCTGGGTGCTCAATCCTCCCCGCAGGATGCTGTGTGCATGTGTAGGCCAGTAGTTGGCTGCTGCCCATGCCACTGGGAGGTGTGAAGGACACAAGGAAGAGACCCAGGGAAACAAAACTACGCATCTTGAGCCATCAGAATGACTATCACTGGCAGTTTCTGGCCCCATTCTGTGTGGATTCTCTGTTGGGGGGGGGGCAGCTGACTGGGCTGGGAGGAGCAGGTAATGGTTTGGGGGTCAAACAGTTATATGGACCAAAAAAAAGGAATTCTGTGATGCCCTTGTACTGCTGTTATATTTTTGGGGTTTTGTATTATGAATCATTGATCTTGCTAGAGAGGGCTCTTGCAGTAGGTATTCACATACAGGATTAAGCCGCCAGGCGTCAGGAACCCACGGAAAACTTCTAGCTAGCAGTCTCTAGCAGGGGACCGTCCCCACGTAAGGTGACCGGCGTCAGACGAGTTCCATATAAAGGGGCGATTCCCCCACGCCTACCTTCCAGTTCTTTCCTGCCGTTGCCTTGTGAAAGTTCCTCGTGGTAGAACAGCGCCCGTCAGTTCATTCGTTGGTCCTAAAGTTTTCTATTTCCCTACAATATCTGCTATGTATGTCATCCCCACACCCTCCGAATCACATAAAAACAAGTGCGGCTTGTGTGATTCCCAGCTTCCACACAATGACGGCCACGCCTTGTGCCTCTTCTGTCTAGGCCCTGACCACCCTGTGGAGAAGTGCCAGCACTGCCAGAAGTTCAACTTGGCTACCTGCAAGAGAAGGCAGCAGTCCCTGGAAGCCCATCTCCTCAAGAAGAAAATGGTCTCCATGGAAAGAGTTAAAGAAGCTTAGGCAGATGTCCACTTCCCCCGAAGGCCACAGAAAGAAGCACGACAAGGAGAAGCACCAGGAGCGGGAGTAGTCTTCCACAGCAGCAGTGACTTCAGCTGGAGTCATTGCCCTAAAGGCAACATCCTGTCCTGGGGATCGCTCCTTGACGGCCGTCTTGGTAGCTACCAAGAAGGTGTCGCCCCTCCCATCGGGCTCACGCTCTGGCCCTTCAGGAGCCTCCGGGGCAAAGGAGGCCTCCACTCCCGTCAAGACTGCTTCTCCTTTGCGGCCTTCCAGTCAGAGGGGCCGGTAAGTTGGACATCGGTCCTACCGACACCCGTCTGGACAGGGCTGCTAAGCCGCTCACCTCTTCGGGTGATTTTTCCAGCCCAGCCCCCTTCCGACAAGGCTGCCACACCTACATGGCCTTCCTCGGACAGGGAGTCATAAGTCTGACGCCAGCTCCTTCAGTGTCCGCCTGGACACTGCTGATTAGACGGTCGCCATCTCTGACGGCCGCCTGGTCATCCAGCCTGCATTGCACCCTGTTGTCGTGTCTGACACCACAGGCGGTCTGCAACAGATAACCCCATTGCCTACTGAGGTCCTCGTGTCCCCTTGGTTTACACCTGGTGATTTCAACCCTCCTTCCCCGGTTGAGACTGACTACCTTGAGATGCTGCCATCAGGGCGCCCCCACACCAGGCCCTCTGATGCTGATCCCGATGCTGGCCAACCCAACGCCACCCTCTGGTGCCCCTTTGCCTGGTGGAAGACCCATTCCTCCATCAGGACCATCGGACCCGTTCGGTATCGCTGCACCGGGGCCGACGCTTTCTCTGTCCGGCCCACCAGCAAGGCCTTTGCCAGGTCCTTCTGCTCCATCCGAGCCCCTGGCACCAGGGTACCCGACACCGCAATACCCGGTGCTGCAGTACCTAGCCCCTTAGTATCCAATGCTGCAGTACCAGATACTGGGCTACGGATACTCCTGTTACGGGTACCCACACTACCCATATCCCCCCACCTCCTCTGCCGCCCACTCTGCAGCCATCGGTGGATCTGAAGGAGACCTTGTCCTCCTGGTGGGCTGAGGCCAAGACTCTACTCACCAAGGAGGTCGAGAGTCATCTCCCAATGTCTGTCCTTACACTGGATCTCTGTATGTCGGAGATGGGAGACTCCCTCCCCCTGTACCCGATGCCAGAGGAGAACCTTCTGGCACCCGGGGGGGGGGAATGCGCCTCCGGGAGCTCCCCAGAGGGGTCGTTCCTTCCCCCTCCCAGGGAGGAGTAGTCTTCTTCCTCAGAGACATCTGACTCGGACTCTGCATCCGACCACTCTGATCATGGAGACGAGCCCCACACTCCAGAACTCCCAAGGCAGAGGGACCCTCCAAAGTCCCCTCTGGAGGACTCTTCCTTTCTGGAGCACTTAAGGAAGATCCAGAAGACACGTCCATGGCAATCAGTGGAACCTGACCCACAGCATAAGAAACCCGCTGCTCATTTGGATCTGCCCAAGACCACTCCCACACGGATTCCACCCTGGGTAGAGCCTCACACCGATCTTGTTTCCACCATCTGGAAAGAACCTTCCATGCCAGCCCCCCTTCCGAGGAAGGCGGATAGGCTGTATCAGGCTCCGGAGGGTACAGACTTTGTCCTCACACCAAGGTGGATTTGGTTGTCATCAGCGCCACCCATGGCCACTCCGCCAACCCTAAACATCTGAGCTTGTCCCCACCTGACAAGGAATCGCAGCTTCTGGATCAGTACGGGAAGATTTACTCCTCTTTGACCTTGGGCATCAGGGCCCTCAATTATGTCAGCCATATGGGGGATTTCCAGAAGTCCATCCTTAGCCAGGTGGAATCCAAGTTGAACTCCCTATCTGATTCGCAAGACGACCTAGTCCGTTCCGCTCATTCGGCCTGTAAGCACATGCTTCGTGCCACTTATGACGTGGTGGACACAGATGGCAGGAGCTCAGCTTTCACCGTGGGCCTATGGCGTCATGCCTGGCTTCGTGTGTCAGGATTGGTCCCTGAAGTACAGTCCGCTATACAGGATGCTTCCTTCAGCTGTTTGGGGGTGCTGTCGAGGACATCATAACTGAACTGCAAGAGAAGGGCACTGCACTAAAGTCTGTCCAGACTTTGTACAGTCCCCCTCTGGGTCAGCGACGTTCTTTTTGTTGCCAAACCTAACAAAAACAAAAGCCTCAAGGAACGTGTGCCAACAGACAGGCTCCTCCAGCAACCAAGACCCCCCTCCCAGCAAAAAGTCTTCGGGAGCCTCCGCTGCCCCACACCTCCTCTCTCCCTCTGCCTCTGGCCATTCCAGAGAAACTGGTAGGGGGGGGAGATTCTCCTCCCATCTGCCGTGTTGGGAGAGGATAACATCAGACACTTGGGTGCTCCAGCTAATATTGGCCAGACATTCAATAGAGTTTCTGCAGAAACCACCCCCTCAGTCGTCTTACTCTGGTTCTAGAGGAAATCATATCCCTTCTGTTGAAGGCAGCGATAGAGCCAGTCCCTACTCATCTTTGGGGGACAGGTTACTATTCCCATTTCTTTTTAGTTACAAAGAAGATGGGAAACTTGAGGCCAATTCTAGACCTCAGCTCCCTGAACATGTTCGTGGAGTACAAACGCTTCAGAATGTTCTCCTTGCAGAGCCTTCTACTGTTACTCTGGCCGGGACAGTGGCTATGTGCTCTGGACATGCAGGATGCGTACCTGCATATCTCTATATGCCCTCCCCATCGCAAATACTGCCATTTTTGTTTTCAGGGGGACCACTACCAATTCACAGCCCTCCCATTTGGTCTCTTCTCAGCTCCCCGAGTGTTTACCAAATGCCTGTCGGTGGTAGCGGCCCACCTGCATACCCAGGATATGTAGGTCTTCCTGTACCATGGCAGTTGGCTCCTGGTGGCCCTGTCCAAGGAGGAACTCCTGCACTCCCTTTCCCTTACCCTGCAGGTTTTTACCAGCCTGGATATCACCATCAACCAGGCCAAGTCACAATTGGTCCCTTGCCAATACCTCCAGTTTATAGGGGTGATACTGGACACGACCACAGGCAAAGCCTTTTTGCCTCTGGACAGGGTTGAGACCCTTCAGAATCAGTCTCATCTTCTGTCCTGTCGCAGATGGGTCAGAGCCAGGTTAGTCCTCCACCTCCTGGGGCTAATGGCAGCTGCCATTCCAACAGTCCAGTTCACTCGGCTCCATATGAGGATCTCTCAAAGGATGCTTCAGTCACAATGGGACCAGACCATGGACGATCTAGACCAGGATGTGCTAGTGTCGGATCCCTTGAGCAGGAACTTGCACTGGTGGATGGTTCAGGAGAATCTGTGTCTGGGAGTTCCTTTCTGCATCGATCCTCCTTCCCGTATGTTGACAACAGATGCATCAGCGGAGGGCTGGGGTGCCCACCTAGGGTCTCACAGGACTCTGGGCAACTGGTCCAGGTTTGAGCAGAAACTGCACATAAATGTGCTCGAACTGAGGGCAGTCCTTTATGCCCTCCAGGCTCTTCTTCCTTTCATTCTTCCCAGTCATCTTCTCATCCAATCAGACATGTGCATAGTCTGGTACCTAAACAAACAGGAAGGAACACGTTCCTATCCCCTGTGCCGGGAGGCGATGGGAGTCTGGTATTGGGCAGCCCAGCACCATCTTCACCTGACTGCAGTTCACGTTCCTGGAGTGGAAAACACACTGGCAGACTAACTTGGTCGGTCCTCAGCCAGGACTCACAAATGGGAGTTGCATCTTTCAGTGGTGGGGGGTGTCACAAACCCACTCAGCAGGCCAGGCTCTCTACTCCCAAAGTGCCAACCTCTGAGCGCAGTCTTTTGAACAGTGTAACAGACAAGGTAACCCTCTTGTCTGTTTTGTGAGTTCGGATCAACCTTTGGTCTCAAGTATTGAAGGGATTCAAACTATTAACCTCTTGATAGCATACCCAGTGCACAGGCTCCGATATATCTGTCTTGAGGGAGATATCTTTTCCTGCAGGCACCTAACCAGGTGTACAGAGATGAACCCTTTAAAACTTTAATAAAAACCTCAGATTTAAAATGTTTCTCTTTCCAGTTTGGTACCACCATTCAAGCTTATGTCTATTGTCTGCTATAACCATAAATACTTTTCTTACAACTAAAAGAAATTTAAAGACAGACCAAGTAAGTTCTAAAAAGAATGTTACTAAAATAGTTAAAAATATGTCAAATGCAAAATACAGAACTCTTATATCCCAAGACATACAATCACTTAAACAAAACAGGTTTAAAAAGTACAAATTCTTACTTCAGTACTTAGTCTCTAAATACTTGCTTAAAAGTGCTCCCAAGGTGTTTCGTGATCAGAGTTTAGGTAAAAATGTTTCTCTGTGAAGTAAAACAGACTAAATTAAATGCTGGCTTTTACCCCACCTCTTTTCAGGAGGTCACCTAGCTCCGCCCTGTCGGCATATATGAAAATATATATCTTATACAAAGTATTACATTCTGCAACTTCAGCATAATTCATGTCCTTCAAATGACACTTCATTTGATCTCATGCTGTATCCTCCCTCACACTGGCTTCACAGGGACATTTACAACCTTGCACCCCTGTGTAACAACCTAGGTTCCTCTCTAATGTCATAAACCTTTGTGATTTCTCTCTTAACATAATTAACTTAAACAAGTCTGTAATTAACTCAGAGAAACAGGATCCTTGATTAAAGTCTTCCATGTAACACATTGTCTCTAAAACTGTGTGTGTGTGTGTGTGTGTGTGTGTGTGTGTGTGTGTGTGAACAAACTCACATGCTGTCAGCATTTCTTTTCTTGGCTTGCATCTTTCAGCTGAAATCTCGGGGGTGGGGGGATGAGTAAGGTCACTCCTAGAGCATTTGATTTTCAGCAGGAGACATTCAGTAATACATTTTATATTAAAAAGAAATGATACAGGACTCAGAACTGGCTGTCTACGTCACAGGGAACGCCTCGGGTAGACCAGTTTGCCTCCCCCCAAAATGCAAAACTTCCCACCCTTTTTTTTTTTTTTTTTGCTCGCTCCAGGGTGAGACGCTTTCTGGCGGAATGCTCTGTCTCTTTGTTGGAGGGACAGATTTGTTTATGCCTTCCCTCCCATTTCTTTGATTCCGAGGATCCTGAACAAACTCTGATCAGAAGGGGCTCGAATGATTCCTATTGCCCCTTCTGGCCCAGGCAAGTTTGGTGTTCTCTTTTGCAACGGTTTTCAGAGGAACTGCCTCTTCCTCAATCGCAGCAATTGTTGACCCAGGATCAGGGGACCCTTGTTCACCCAGGCCTCAGATCCCTTCACCTCCATGCGTGGCTCCTGCAGATGTAGATAAAGCCCACTTTGGAGTCTCTCCTTTATTAGCAGACATTTTGGTGGAGGCGAGGAAGCCTCCTACTAGGTCCACCTACGCTATGAAGTGGAAATGATTTTCCTTCTGGCAGACTCTAAAGATGGAGCCTTTCTCATGCCAAGCCAACAAGACTACATGCGTCACCTCTTTGACCTGGGTCTCAGCCATTCCTCTTTAAAAGTCCATATGGCAGCTATTTCAGCCTACCATATTACTTTTGGAGACAGGACTTTTGCTCAGTTGGAAGTCTCCAAGACCTTTCTTAGAAGGGTTCTCCATTTGAGACCCCCCATTTGCATTCCTGCCCCTCCATGGGACTTGAGTTTCATCCTGGAGAAGCTCACACTGCCTCCCTTCAAGCCCACAGCGGAAGTGGACTTAAAATTCCTCTCTTGGAAGACACTCTAGCTAGTGGCCATCACTTCTGCTCGGCGCATTTCCGAGCTCCAAGCCTTCATGTGTAAAATCCCGTATTTGATTTTGCACAAGGAACGTGTGGCTCTACGCACCAATCCTAAGTTTTTCCCTAAGGTGGTGGCTGAATCTACACTAAATCAATCTATTGAGCTACCTGCATTTTTACGCAGCACTCCAATCAAGGGGAGTACCTCTTACATACTTTGGATGTTCACAGAATCGTGAGATACTACACCAGTTGGACTAAGGAGCTCAGGAAGACTGACCTGCTCTGTCTCTCTTGCTCACAAAAGAGAAGGCAATGCTGTTTCTTAGCAATGCCTCTCAAAATGGTGGGCGAATTGCATCACTTTCTGTTATGACAAGTACAAGACCCTTCCGGGTCAAGTCAGCTGTCACGCCACCAGAGGAGTAGCTGCCTTTGCAGCTTGTTTCAAGAATGCATCAGCGGCAGATATCTATGCAGCCGCAACTTGGACTTCTGTCCATACCTTCATGAAACACTGCAGTTTGGACATTGCCTCTCGCCATAGAGCAGGCTTCGGGTTGGCTGACTTACAAGGTCTCTCAAGAGACCTGTTCATCCCTGAGGTTTTATGTTATGGATGACAGTCCTCCTCCCGGGTGTCTTTCCTTGTTCCAGACTGCTTGTGACTCAGTCCTATATGTGAATACTTACTGCAAGAGCCCTCTCGAAGTAAGATAGTACAGTTACATAAGAACTTACTGTAACAGTAGATCTTCGAGAGAGGCTCTTGCAGTAGGTATTGCCTTCCCACCCTCCATCCCCCTATGTTTCTTTGCTTCATTTCCATGGAGGGAAATATCCTCTTCTCTCTCGTCTTGCCTCTTTTGGTCTTTGGTGGGAAAGAACTGGAAGGCAGGTGTGGGGGACCACCCCTTATATGGATGTCTTCTGATGCCGGTCACCTGACGTGGGGGAGGTCCCATGCCAGAGACTGCTAACTAGAAGTTTTCCTTGGGGTCCTGACGCCTGGTGGCTTAGTCCTATATGTGAATATCCACTGTTACGGTAAGCTCTTATGTAACTGTACTTTTCTAACATGTATACAGTTCACTATCCACACACTGTCAGCCTTCCAAGCGAGAGCAGTCTCTTCAGAAGCCTTTACGCTAGGCTCCTCCCACCACCTGGGTGGTATATTCTCTGACTCCACCCTGTAATGTCAGATCTTTCTGCTGGAAGGGGCATGTCTCCTCCATTGCAGCTATGTAGCCTTCAACGATTTTGAGTTTCAGGTGCTTTATTTAGGTGAATCTTCGACTTTCTCAATCTGAATTTTACATTAAAGTTGCTCCCGCTTCTTCTGACTCTGCTCCGTGACCAGCGATGGAAAGCAAGAAACCGGGATCCAGATTCTGATCTCAGTCTAGGCAGTAGATGTTGGCCACAAACCCGCATGATGTCTACTGCCTAGGTGAGCAACCTGACATCTCCTCTTGCAGTAAGTGTTGGGTCATACTGCCAGCAGCCATTGAAGATTGGAAGGCCAGACTGGCCTTAGGATGGCTGAAAGACTGCAAAACAGCCTTGGCAGCTGCCAGGTCAGCTGTTCAGCTTGTGGTCATGGAAGAAGAAAAGGCAGCAGCGGCTATGGTGAGTTCCTCACCAGTCTCTGTGCTCTTCCCAGCTAGGGCCAACATCGGGTCATTCTCTGATTTCAGAAAGACATACATGGCCCTTAAGACTTTCTAGGGGAGCCCTGCTTAAGTGCAGCAGGAGGCTCAAAAAAGTAATGTCATCGTAGGTCATAGGACCAGGAAAGATGATGCTTTTCCCATTCCTTCAGCTCCAACCACTTGGCCTCGGTTGAGCTTCCTTCGATCAAGGGGATGGTCAAGGGATCCACAGTAACCCTGTTGGGCTTGTTGGCCTCTATTCTGTTCTTGCAAGTGGTTGAGATTTTTCTTGAACCAATCGACCGGTTGTTGGAGAAGATTAATGAGGAGTCACTCTCCCAGACCCTGGGGCTCCCTGTCCTCACACAGGACTATGAGTACCATTCGGTACCACCTGCTGAATGCCTTGGGAGCTAACTCCACTTTTGGTCATGCCTTCAAATCCTGTCACCTCCACTGTTGGTCGTGCCTCCAAATTCTACCATATTTACCTCAGCGAAGCAGGTGATTTACTCTAGCCCTAGGAAGGACTCCTGTCTATTGGCCTTTGGTGCTATGGTCGAGGTTGAAGCATTGCTCACACACACTCAGTCTCTCTCACATTACATGGATGGTCGACATTCTTGTCTTTGGGCAAGGAGAGTCATCAACGCAGGGTGCAGTGATGCTATGAGGAGCTCATTTGGCAGTGCAGGGTTTTAAATAATTGATTAGCAGTTTTTTTTCTTGGGACAATGCTAACTGTACAGAAAGTATTTATATAGAGTTTCTAGAAGTGCTGTGTTTGTTAAACACAGTGAGGCAAGAGCTATGTATTTTCACAAAGTTTTAGCACTTTTATGAGCAAAACGCTAATCAATGTTTAGAGTTAAATACCTGCAGTGATGTACCACTGAGTAGGGCTCTGCCCCTGGAGCTTTGGGGTCTTTGTCTTTGACAGCCGTTCCCTTGCCGGTCCATCTGCCTCGGCAGTCCTCAGTATCTGCTTCACCTCTACTTCAAGTGGAGCCATCTCCACCTCAGCCACTGTTCTGGACACTGATCAAAGAGTCTTGCCCTATTGCTGACTTTCCAGGTCAGCTGTCGGTGGAAATCACCCAGGATGAGGATACCAAGGTGGTTCATGGTGTCAAATTTTATTTTATTTAAACTTTTGTTGACCAGGTAAATGTAATGGGCCAAGGTCTGTTTTCATACATGACCCAGGGCTTTTTTTAGATAGCCAAAAGATGTTTACAATAAATATACATATAAGATAAACAGTACAAATTATACAAAACATTTACAAATAAGCTGTACACAACAATATGTCATAAGCTGTTGCTTAAAAATGTATGGCTAACGCAGTCATGCAGATGAATAGGCAAGCAATTCCAATTTCTAGCAGCACATAATGATATTGCACCTTCACCCATATTGCTTGAAACTCTTGGGACTACTAAAAAGAGTATTGTTTGACCTTAAGGGTATGGCTTCTTTTCTTTCTTCAATTAAATTAAAAAGGGGAGGCTTGGTTTTTAAACACAGTGTCCTATCAGTTAAACAATTCCAATTATATTCATGGCTGAGCTTTGGTGTAAAGTGCAGTGATGGGTTTTATGAGGTAATCTTAGTACAAACTGCGTTAAAGATAGTATTCAGTAGGAATAAATCCACTTTAGTAAGTTTTGTAAACAAAAAAGAGTTGTAATTCAGAATTGGCAAAAGAACACTTGTACCAAGAGCATTCCTGGCAGGCAGGGTCATCAAATTCTGTAACCTAAGTTTGTTGTTAGCTTGTCGACAGATTGATCTAATGTGTAATGTGAAAGTTAATTTTGGGTACAAAATAATTCCTAGATATTTAAAACCATTCACTTGTTCTGCTGTGTCCCCTGAATTATTACTAATTTTCAGAATAGGTGTTTTAGGAATCCTTGGTCGAGAACCCAAAATCATACATTTTGTCTTCTTACTGTTAAGTAAAAGTCTGGATTGCCAGTCATCCAGAATAGAGAAGTCCATACCCAAAGTCGTATTCAGATTGTCCACTAAGGGAGAGCCGTCATACAAAATAATGTCATCCGCATGCATTAAAGTATGCACGTTGGTAAGTCCAGATGGCAAAGTATCTATAAATAATGCGAACAGCAGTGGCCCTATTATCGAACCCTGGGGATCATTCTGTTCCATCAGAGCAACCTGGGACAGGACTCCCCCATTATTCACCTTCAGTGGACGTTGGGGATAAATAACTCTAAACCCATTCGAGAGAGGAATCTGCCAATCTGGCGTTCCCCAGTCTCCCAAGCAGCAGTTGATGATCAACCAGGTCAAAGGCCTTTGGCAGGTCCACAAATACTGCACCAGTGAGAATTGTTGACGGCCCTCTTTGAAAAATCGTCCGACTCAAAAGCTGAGTTGTCAGTGGCCTCGACCGGGAATAGGTCAAAGAGTTGACAGCTCATGGGCTGGTGTCTTTTGGAGCCCTAGTCTGACTATTGTCTGAGACCATTAAAAGTCCCCATAGAACCAGTCCAGAAACGGGCTAGATGTCCATTTACTGGTATTCTGTAAAGGTATGAATCCCCAGGGGTTTCCTTTCTCTTGGCTGAAGATGTCTTAGGGACCAGCCCTGGAACTTTGGCACTATCATCCCATATGATCAGCGCATATGCAGTCCCAATGGGCACTCCTTCTGGATTCTCCAGCCGCCCTCTGCAGAGGTCTGGTTACGGATTCTGCTTTCTGTAAATCAGGTGGCCAAGGGGACATGGACACATCTCTGGATAAGAAGTCCAAGAGATGGGTCTCTCTCTTCTCTCTTCCCTCTCCCTTCCCCCATGCCAATTATTTGGTCATGATGGTGAATTTTTGGTAACTCCCTTCTTGGGGTATTAGGGGACCTCACCCCCCCTACTTCCAGCTGACAAACTGCTTCTCCTGGATATGTATTACTGTGCCAGCAGATAAGCCTTATGGCCTGTCTAGTCTGGTAGAGTGTGCAATTCCCGTTCTGTTTACACAGGGAACTGCCCCCCCTCCGTATCCCCCACTTGACCACTGTCAAATACCCCCTCACCCTGTCCCAACCTCTCTTAAAGCTGTCCACTGCTTTTAGGAATACTACCCCTCTGGCAGCTTATTCCACTTAGCTACCTGCCTCTCAGTGAAAAAGTGCCTCTCTTCTCTCCCCCACTAGCTTTAGGCGTTTCCCTAGTGGTCTTGTTTTCACTGAGGCTAACCCCATTGCTCACCCTGTTTATACCTTTAAGGTACATGATGGTCTCAGTCATGTCCCCATTCTCCCTTCTGTCATCAAGAAGCACATGTTGAGCCCCCTGAGCCTCTTCTCATAGATGTTCCCTTGCTGGGCCTGGATCATCTTGGTTGCCTTTCTCTGGACCATTTCCAACAAGTAGCTATCTTTTTTACTGCACACTGTACTCTTGGTGCTGTCTCACAAGAGACATGTGCAGCAGTAGAATGACCCCTGCCTTCCTGCTGGTAATCCCCCTGGCTATGCAGCCCATCATCTAATTTGTTTTGGCTGCAGCTTTCCAGCAGTGTATCAAGTGTTTCTAGGGATCTGGATATGTTGTTCTATCCACACTTGTTGGCAGATCACCTTTCCCTTTAAGGGTCACCGGAACATCTTCAAGCTGGCTCCTCCCACCCACCCGGGTGGTAAAACCCTCTGCTCCGCCCCATGATGCCATATCTTCCTTTCTGCTAGAAGGTTCAGGTTCCTTCCTTGGCGCTCCCGCGTGTGGTAGGCCCTGGCTCTCAAATCTTAGGGTTTGCTTCCAAAACTTACCTTAAAACTCATTCACGTTTCATCTACTGCTTCTTCTTACTTCCGCGATGGAAGAGAAAACCATTGCCAGGTTCCGCCGGTGCCTCTGCAGGCAGAAGATGTCTCGCACTGACCGTCACGCCACGTGCATATACTGCCTAGGACATGACCACGATCCGTAGGCTTGCAATCTGTTGGTCCTTTCACCCATCTGTTCTGGAAGACTGCACTGCCCGACTCCAGCTGGGGCAATTAGAAAAGCATTACCCACTGGTTAAATCCAAGGATGCCCATTGGGTGGTCTCCGCAGTCGCGGGGTCCACTGAGCAGCTGGAACAGCTCAAGGCCTTCGAGGAGGAGGTGCCTGGGCTGCAGCTAGTTCCTCTTCAGCTTCGGCCTTCATTCCGCTCCCAACTGGACTCCACTTATTCAGCTTCTTTTAAAGAGCTGTGCCATTCTCTCTCTTGTTTAATGGAGAAGGTCCTTCTGGGTCGCACATTTCGTGCTCTCGCAAGGAGGAGTCGAAGAAGGAAAAGACTCCATGTTGATGCTCTTGGGGTCAGGAGCAGTCCCGCTCCCAGGAGACTCTGGTTTCGACTTTGGTCGAAATCGTGGCCGAGGCCGCCGGTTTCATGGAGGCCCCCATCAGACCAGTTGGCTAAGATGCCTGCCGATGCGGCAGAGATTTCTCCAGCCGATAAACAGGTAGTCTCCAGATGAGGAAGACGACTCTTTTTCGGACTCCGGTGCTTCTAGTGTCTTTGGACGGGTCGGCTCAGCCTGCTGGGTTGAACCTGACCACTCAGGAACCTGAACTGGAGGAGCCGCGGGGAACCCCGGCCCCTTCCGACGTCCCCACCGACCGTCGAGGTCTCGGTCCTCCTCTACTGGGTCTGACATCTGGCAGTCACCAGTGATCTCGCTTCCAACATCACGATAAGCAGCGGTGCTGCTACTTTTCTTCATCCTCCTTGGATGAGGAGAGGCTCTGGTGCAAGTTGCATCAGTGCTACGAAGATTTGATGTAGCAGCAGTTAGTCTTGACCGGTACGAAGCTGACCCCGGTTTCTACCCCAGCTATCAAGTGGCTGTCGCCCGAACGGCCAACGTCTGCTCCTGCCTCCATCACCCCTGCAGAGGTGCCTGCTCAGGCCCAGCTAGCTTGGCCGAAGCAGGCTTCTCTGCTGATTGTGGTGGAGCCAGCACCCGAACAGCTGAAGTCTGGGGCCCCGACCAAGGATTCTTGGTCAGCAAAAGAGTTGCCCCATCGGCTGTCTGTCACCCTTACTCCCGATCTCCCAAGGCAGGTTGAGGGCAACTTAGGTGGATGCCCGCTTTACGTAGACTCCTCGTTGCACTCACGTCCCATCGACGCGTAGTCCGCTGGGGGCCTTTCCATGGACGAGGGACCCACCTCATTCATGGGCATTTGTTGGCTCATTCTGAGTCCACAGGGATGGAGCTTGAACCGGTCCAGAAACAGGCCAGATATTCCCTAACAGAGATCCTGACAAAGGGGATTCTCCTACAGAGGCCTTCATTGTTGGCCCAGCTCTGGATCTGTGGCAGTGTCCTGCATCTTGCCCTGCACCCTCGGCCCGGATGGCCCGCAAATGCACGGTCCCAACCAGCTCCCTTTTGGGGGTTTTCGGAGCATCCCTTGGCTGAGGGCCTGGTGGCTGACTCCGTTATTTGGTGCTCAGGCAATACAGGTGATGTGTTCAGACCGCCGGACAAAGAATCCAAGAAATTGGATCATTCGGCGAAGAAGGTCTATGCTGCTTCCTCATTCAGCCTTCGTTAGGCTAGCTCTGCCATGCTGATGGCACATTTTTCCCATGCCCTTTTGGGCTCCCTGGATGAGGTTATTCCTCACCTTCCGGTGGACCTCCAGACCATGGTGACAGGTCTGGGACCAGGGAAGGGCAGTGGCGAAGCAACAGCTCCAGACTGCTCTTTACATTGGTGATGCTTGTGCCCGCTTGGTAGCGGCCGCAGTAGCAGTGTGCCGTAGGGCTTGGTTGAGGACCTCGACCTTTACGGCTAACACTCAACACAAGCTGACAGATATTCCCTTTTTGAGCACAGACATGTTCGGGCCTGGTCTGGAGGGCCACCTCCAACGTATTAAGTTTAATGCCACCCTGGACTCTGACATCTGCTCAGAAGGACAAGGGCTTCAAGTACTAGAAGCACAAGCCCTTTTGCTCTTCTACTCCTGCGGTCAGACCAGTCCAGCGACACCAGCAGCAGGGACAATAGGCGCAAACCTGGCAACCGCAGGCCAAGTCAGTGGCCTCATTGGTCAGAAAGCCTGAAGGGAAGGGTCCCGGCAGCTCCTTGGCTGGATCCTCCTCCTGCTAAGCCTGCCCAGTGACTGGTTGAGGGGTGCCACCCTCAACTTCGTCACACCTCCCCTGGGTTCTCCCTTGGGGGGCCGGCTCCGCCGCTTCCTTTATGCCTGGTCCGTTATCACCACGGACCATTGGGTGCTGGAAGTGGTCGGCCGGGGCCTGCCTCTGGAATTTGAGCAGGTCCCACCAAGTCAAGCCTATGCCCCACAGGAGGATCTGGTGTCCGCTGTCACTCATTCGGCTCTCCGAGACGACATCGCTCAGCTTCTCCCAAGGAGGTGGTGCGCAGAGTTGCGGACCCTCCTTCAGACCCAGGGTTTGTTTTCAGGTACTTCCTGGTAGCAAAATGGATTGGTGGGCTGGCGCCTCATTCTTGATCTGCATGACCTGAACAGGTTCCTCAGGTCCTGCACCTTCTGGATGGCAATTCTGGCTCAGATTATACCATCCGTGGAGCATGGCATGTGGTTTTGCTCCCTGGATCTTCAAGACACGTTCTTTCATGTCCCAATCCACCTGTCCCACCGACATTTCCTCCGCTTCCGAGCTGAAGAAACCTTCCGAGTTCCAGGCCATGCCCTTCGGCCTTTCATCGGCTCCCAGGGTCTTCACCAAATGCATGGCAGTGGTGGCAGCTTTCCTGAGGTGCTGAGGGGTCCTGGTCTATCCTTGCCTGGATGACTGGCTCATAGCAGGTCCCTCCAGGCAAGAGGTGGAGTGGTCCAGGGATCTAGCCCTCCAGACTCACTTCGATCTTGGCCTCCTGATCAATGAGGCCATGTTGGAACTCGTGCCGTCGCAGGTGATTCAGTTCATCGGGGCAGAACTCAACTCTTGCTGAGTAAGAGCTCTGCTCCTGGTGGACAGGGCGGGGGTTCTCTCCTCCTTTGCCCATTCATTTCTGGTTGGGCACTTGCACCCTGCCCAGGACTTCCTGTGCCTCCTGGGCTACATGGTGGCCTGCACCAGCATGGTCTGATGGGCCTACTGGCATATATGTTCCTTTCAGTGGGAGCTGGCCAGCCAGTGGTTTCAGTGCTCGGGTCACCTCAACAGCAGGTCACTGTGACCAAGAGGATGTGGGACGGCCTCCAGTGGTGGCTGGTCCCAGCTCACTTGCAGGAAGGCATCCCATTTGTCCGCCCCGAGCCGACTGTCATACTGATGACCGATGCCTCGCTGATGGGTTGGGGTGCCCATCTGAGGGAGACAGGCATGGGCTCTGGCCCCTCAGGAGTCCCGATGCCACATCAACCTGCTGGAGCTCCATGCAGTTTGGCTAGCCCTGACCGCCTTTGCTATGTTCATTCGGGATCAAGTGGTACCGGTCCAGATGGACAGTACCACGCCCATGTACTATCTGAACAAACAGGGTGGGATGCGCTCCTTGCCTCTGTGCAGGGAAGCTCTGCACACATGGACCCTCGTGCTCAGCCTGGAGGTGGATCTCCTAGCCATTCATGTGGCAGGAGCCTCAAATCAGCTGGTTGATGCTCTCGGCCAGTTAGGCGAGGCATCTCATGAGTGGTCACTCCACCAGGAGATAGTACAAGATCTATTCTCCCACTGGGGCACCCCTCAGGTGGATCTGTTCATCTCCAGGGAGAACGCAAAGCTAAGACTGTTTCATGCCCCCCCCCAAGCAGGGCTTGCTGCAGGGGATGCCTTCTCAAGGCTGTGGACCCCAGTTCTCTTCTGTGCCTTCCCTTGATGCACAATGTGCTCATCAAGGCCAGGAGGGACAAGGTGCAGGTGATCTTCGTAGCCCCAGACTGGCCATGCCAATTCTGGTACCCATATCTCCTCAGCTTCTGCTCCAGGCTCCCGAGGCATCTTCCAGCACGCCCAGACCTGCTCTCCATCAGTCGGGGGAAGGTACTCCATCTGGAACTTCAATCCCTGCACCTGACAGCCTGGTTCCTGAGCGGCTAGAGTTCCAGGCTTTGGGTCTCTCTGACGAGGTCCTTAAAAATGTTATGCCTTCAAATGGAAGAGATTTTCCATTTTGTGTCAGGACAAGGGGTTGGACCCCTTGTCCTGTCCAGTGGCTAGCATTTTGGACTACCCGTGGTCCCTGTCCCAGCTGGGGCTTTGGTCGACGACCCTTAAGGTGCACCTGGCAGCCATCTCTGCCTACCAGGTGCGGGTCGTTGGTGCAGGAGAAGGTGGTCTGGTGCTTTTTCAAGGGCTTAGATCTCATATCCCCTCTGGTGCGTGAACCTCCACCTCCGTGGGATTTTACTGCTGCTTTTGGCAAAGCTCATGGACAAGCCATTCGAACCTGTGCACAAGTGTCATGTCACATTTGTCATGGAAGACCGCCTTCTTGGTGGCTATCACTTCAGCCAGAAGTACTGGGGAGCTCCATGCGCTCTTGATGGAGTCTTCTTACTTGGCCTTCCACAGGGACAAGGTTGTCCTGTGCCCCCACCCAAAATTCCTTTCGAAGGTGGTGTCTGAGTTTCACCTTAATCAGGTGTTGACTCTGCCAGTGTTCTGCCCCAATTACACCTCGGAGGCAGAGTACAGACTCCATACTTTGGACCTGAGATGGGCTCTCACCTTTTGCAAAGAGCGTACGGCGGAAGTTTGGGTAGAGGTTCACCACCTGTTTGTCACCGACGCTGAAGCCGCACCTGGCAGATGTGCAGCCAAGCGGACGATTGGCAGGTGGATCACTTCCTGCAGTGATCTCTGCTATAGATTGGCGGGTAGGGAGCCTCCAATAGGGCTAAGGGCTCATTCTACCTGCCATACCACTGCATCGGTGGCTTTCTAGGGATGCCCCTGTCCAGGAAATCTGCAGGGCTGCTACCTGGAAGTCAGCACGCACCTTCATTTCCCATTACCACATCAACCTCGAGTCATGCCAGTATGCTCGTTTTGGGGCCTCAGTTCTCCAGTCCCTCATCCCTGAGTAGGAGGTGTGCACCTTGCCTCCCTCTCTCCCGGAGAAGTGCTAGGAGTCTGCCAAAAAGTGTGGATAGAACATATCCACATCCCTAGAAAAACCGGATACTTGCTTGTAACAGTAGTTTTAGGAGTGATATATGTTGTAGTAGTAGTAGTAGTAGTAGTAGTAGTAGTAGTAGTTGTAGTAGAAAAAAATGTATTTTTTGACAGGAAATAAACATGTCATTTGGTTTGTAAAGCCCAGTTTACAAGACAGTCCTGTGCAGTATTTGCTAATGTTTCACATGTAACAATATAATAAATAGTAGACAAAACTTACATCATAACACATATTAAATAGTAAAAACCAGAATGAGTTAATATTTAAGTAGGAAGGGTACAATACTATATGCAAGTTCAATTATGAACAAAGAAAATATTTACTGCTTTAATAAGTTGTTCATCCACACTGACCCACCCGACCTCCCCGGCTTCGACACACACCTCTGCTTCCAGCGGGCTAGATCTGGCATCATGGGGTGGAGCTGAGGGTTTTACCACCCGGGTGGATGGGAGGAGCCAGCTTGAAGATGTTCCAGCGACCCTTAAAGAGAAAGGCGATCTGCCAACAAGTGTGGATGAACAACATATACCACTCCTGTAACTACTGTTACAGGTGAGTAACCTGTTTTTCAGATCCCTTGTGATAATTACATCCAGGTCCTTTTCTTCCTCTGACCTGGCTACCTGCGCACCACACAACCAGTATTTGATCCCTAGATTTTTCGTCTCCAAGTGCATGACTTCACACCCTTTAGCATTGAACCCAGTTGCCAAATGCTAGACCTCTTCTCTATCTTAGCCAGGTGTTCCCGGAGTTGCTCTGTGTCCATCTTCCCTTAGAGCTTTGTGTCTCCACAAACAGGCAGATCTTACCCTTGATCCCATCCACATTGTCACTTATGAAAGATGTTAAACACCACCAGACTGAGCACAGAGCCCTGTGGGACCCCACTGGTCACAGGCCTAGCTTCTGCGACCACCCCCCACCCGACTACCACCTTTTGGCTTCTGTCCTGCAGCCAACTTTTTATCCATCCAAAAAGTTTAACCTCCACCCCAGATCGTCTAGTTTTATGACCAGTCTCCTGTGCAGTACAGAGCCGAAGGTCTTGCTAAATCCATATACAGGACATCAGCCACTTGGCCCTTGTTCACTGTCCTGTTGATCCAGTCAAAGAAGTCAATTAGGTTAGTCTGGTAGGACTTCCCCCCGACTCAAACCTCTGCTGCCTAATGTCCTGGAACCCAGTATCCTCCAGAAAGCTCACCAGTCTCCCTTTCAGGATGGTCTCTGGCAGCTTACCTACTGTTGAGATTTGGCTGACTGGCCTGTAGTTCCTGGTTCATCCTTCAGCCCGCTTTTATGGAGAGTCACCACATGTGCAGTTCTTCAATCCTGGGGCACAATCTCTGACTCCAGAGAAGTGTTATTCAAACAACATGAAGTCTTGCTATATTATGACATATGCAGTGAGTCCCAACCTTCAAACTGCTCCAGAGGTGAAAGAGTTAACTTTCCATGCAAGGCAATGGAACCTTGAGCGCGAGCTCGGTTGAAAACTCTGTCTGTTGTTCTTCAAACTCAAACTGTCAGATTCTTTACTCTGCCTCACTGAACAGTCACTCCGGAGAGTTCTCCTTCTGCTCAGTTCGTTTGACGGTTAAAAAGTATTATTTTTCAGTTTTTATACCGAAATTAAACCGCAACCGGTCGGTTCAAGCTCTGTCTGTGGTATTGTAAGTAATAGATAGATAGGCTTACATTTATTTTTATTCTGTTTGGAACTTGTAAACGTTCTTTCGGTTCGGTTTGAACCGATCAGGTTGTTTTTAAAACTTTCTAGTCCTTATTTAGAGTGCGGTTCCCGGTTCTTATCGGTTCTAAAAAAAACGGATTTTATTACGTTTTTTTCCACGACCCGTGACATGGTTGGGAACCGATAAGAGTCTTGCTTGGTGGATTGCCACAAACAGGCAAGTTTGGTTAGGCTGGCACTATGTCTGAGAAACCCAAAAGAAAAACCGGGCCCACTGGGTTTCAGCACTGTGGTGTTTGTGGGGAAGCTTTTGCTAAGGCTGACCCGCACACCACCTGTGTATATTGTCTGGGGTTTGACCACCTCAATGCAGACTGCCAGATTTGTAAGAATTTTCCTGCTGCCACCGCAGAAAAGAGTTGGTAGGCTCAGGGAAAGGGAGGCCAAAAAGTCCGCTGACCCGGATGGTCAGCCCGGTTCGGTTTCAACTGAACCGGAGGGAGTGCCCTCTGACCAGGGCGATACTTCCTCGGGCAAACGAAGAGCCAGATCTGAGGAGCCAGTTCCAACTAAAAGGACTAGAAAGTCAGCTAGTGAGCCAAAAGTTCAGTCTCCAACTGCTGAGGAAATAGCTAAAGCAATTCAAATTGTCCAGTCACTTTCCCCGGTTCCGTCCGAACCGACACCATCAGGGAAGTGCTCGGTTCGGCCGGTTCCACCGGTTCAAGATTATGATTTTGAGGATTTTTATGAACCGGAGGAAGAGGAGGAGGAGTATGAAGAGAGTGAATATGGTTTTGAAGGTCTGGATGTGCCCATTGAACCAGACATCTCTCCAGACAGACCGTCAGGGGTTTCTCCTCCCAGGCTATCTGAGTCCCCTTCTCATTTTATGTTCTATAAGAAAGTTGCTGAAACCCTCCAGCTCCCTGTTGAGGAAGCTGTTGATAACCAAGAGGAACCTGATTATGTAGAAATGATGGATATTCCAGAGTCTAGGAGACTGTCTATTCCCTTGCATAAATCTTTTAGGAAGCAGACAGTAAAAATTCTAAAAACTCCTCACTCTATACTTCCTGTTGATAAAAGGATGGACAAGAGGTATACATTATCAGGCTCTGATACGGAGTTCCTCACACAGCAATGCAGCCATGTCGGGGTAGTGCAGGCTGCAGCCTGTGACAAGGGAAATGTTCCTTTAACCTTGCACCCTCCTGAAAAGGACTCCAGGAGGATTGATGCCGTGGCAAAGAAACAGTACATGGCAGCATCCTTGGCACTCAGACAGGCAAATTTTATGGCTTATGCTGCTAGGTACCAGAAATCCAGATGGGATTCTGTGCTGGCCCTAGCAAAACAGGTCCCTGACCAGCTTGCCAGGGAGCTGGAACAGGTGGCTGCGGATGGTATTGAGGCATCCAAGGTGCAGTTTCATGCTGCAGTTGACTCTAATGAAGTGTCATCAAGGGTCATGGCTACATCTGTGGCACTTCGCAGAATGGCTTGGCTCAGATGTACTACCCTGTCACAGGATACCCAGTCTAAGGCCATGGATTTTCCTGTTGGGGGCAATTCTCTGTTTGGGGAGCAGACAGAGAATTACATGAAGAAAATGGATGAATATAGGACCACCTATAGGAGTGCACAGGCCAAGGAAAGGCAAGCCACTCCTCAAAGGCAGTATCTCAGGGGCAGGGGCAGGCCTTTTCATAGGCCTTTTTACCAAGCCCTGGCCTCCTCTTCTGCTTATGCCCAGAGGGGGTTCTTTAGAGGGAGAAGCAGATGGGGTACAAGCAAGCCTGCTCCCACCCCTCAGCCCAAAGCCCCTGCCAAGCAGGCTCCCTGATGGGGTGGCCAGGGCCGATTCTCCACTACCTGAGGCAGGCTGGCTTACTTTGTCCAGGACTGGAAGTCTTTAACATCAGACAAGTGGGTCCTGGAAGTAGTAAGCCAGGGACTGGTTCTCAGCTTCAAAAAATTTCCAAAGATGAGAGCCAGGTCCTTTCCACCTGCAAATCCATCAGAGGCACTTGCCCTAGAAACAGAAGTTTCTACCCTCCTGGCTCTCAGAGCTGTGGAAAAGGTTCCACCCCTACACCAGGGCAAAGGGTTGTACTCCAGGTACTTCCTTACCCCAAAAAAGACAGGAGAATGGCGGCCCATCCTGGATCTCAGATACCTAAACAAGCACCTTTTAAAACCAAAATTCAAAATGGTGACTCTGGGAATTATTTTACCCTCTCTAAGGCCAGGGGACTGGCTAGCATCCCTGGACCTCAAGGATGCCTACTTCCATGTTCTTATCAGAAGCTCCCATGAAAGTACCTCAGATTGAACTGCCCTCAGGCCATTACCAGTTCAGAGCAATGCCCTTTGGCCTCACCTCGGCCCCGAGGGTATACACAAAATGCCTGGCAGTAGCAGTTGCCCACTTAAGAAGGCAAAAGATTGCCATCTTTCCTTATCTGGACGACTGGCTCATAGTAGGCCAGTCTCCAGACCAAGTCAAACTACACCTTCAGGTAACTCAGCAACTGCTCACATCTCTCTAGGTTTCCTTCTCAGTCTTCCAAAGTCAGTTCTAGAGCCTGTCCAGCTTCTCACCTTCATAGGTGCAGAACTGAACACAAAAGTGGCCAGAGCCTTCCTTTCTCTGGAAAGAGCAAGGACCCTGGTCTCTCTGGCCTCCTCTTTCACCCTGCAGGTCTCTTGACCAGCAAGGCATTTTCTGCAGCTCCTGGGGCACATGGCTGCTTCTACAGCAGTAGTGCAGGGAGCAAGATTTCAGATGAGGGACGTCCAGTTCCATTTGAGAGCCTTTTGGTCTCAAAAAAGAGACCCTCTAACCAAATTGATCCCAGTGACTCGAACCCTGATCCAGGCCCTTCAGTGGTGGCAGGACCAGAGCAATCTGAGACAGGGGTCCCTTCACCCCTCAGTCTCACTCCTTAATCCTTACTACAGATGCATCCCTCTTGGGGTGGGGAGCTCACATGGGCGACCTCACTGCCAGGATTGTGGTCCCCACAGGAATCTCTGCTCCACATCAATCTTTTGGAACTCAGAGCAGTTTTTCTAGCACTTCAAGTTTTTCCACATCTGTTCAGAACAAAGTTGTACAGGTCAGAACAGACAACACCACTACAATGTGGTACATCAACAAGCAGGAGGCACTCAGTCTACGGCCTTGTGCACCAGCAATGAAGTTGTGGTCTCTGGCTTATTCCTGAACGCCTCCCTATGGCAGTTCACCTCCCAGGCAAGGACAATGTCCTGGCAGATGCTCTCAGCAGGATTTCACAGGGCCATCACGTAATGGTCACTGGATCCCCTAGTACTGGAGGTAGTATTTGCCAGATGGGGCACCCCAGATAGATCTTTTGCAGCCCCAGACAATCACAAACTTCCCCTTTTTTGCTGCAGGCCCCCAGTGTTGGGCTCAGTCCCTCTGGATGCCTTCCTTCTCAGTTGGGAAGGGAAGTTTCTCTATGCTTTTCCCCCCTTCCCTCTTCTGTTGAAGGTGCTAGTCAAAATTAGATCTCAACCCTGCAAGATGATCCTGATTGCTCCAGATTGGGCCAGACAGCCCTGGTGCCCACTCCTTATGTCCTTAGCAGTCCACCTTCCCCTGTGTCTTCCCAGGAATCACAACCTGTTAACCTGTGCCCAGGGGAGAGTTTGGTACCCGAACCTCAAATCTCAATCTCAAGGCCTGGCTCTTGAAGAGTTAGAGTTTGCTGACCTACACCTCTCCCAAGGTGTATTGGATATCTTGAGGGCTTCTAGGAAGCCTTCCACCAGGGCTACTTATAATTCCAAATGGAAGAGATTTTCCATATGGTGCTCTGGCAAGCTTATTCCCCCAGAATCTGCTGACTTGCCCACAGTCCTGGATTATATGGTGCATTTGAATACGTTGGAGCTGAGACCAGCTACCCTAACAGTGCACCTGGCAGCCGTGTCTGCTTTCTTGTCAGCAGGTAAACCCTCTTCTCTTTCAGCTCATCCTGTATTCTCCAAGTTTTTCAAGGGGTTGCTTTACACCAACCCTCCATTCAGGGACCCTGCCCCTGCTTGGGTTCTTAATATTTGCGTTGCCCAGCTTATGCAACCCCATTTTGAGCCCTTGTCTTCAGCAGAGTTTAAGTACTTGACTTGGAAAACTGTGTTTTTGGTAGCCATCATTTCTGCCAGGCGCATAAGTGAATTACAAGCATTGTCAGTGGAGCCTGATTTTATCTCCTTTCATAGAGATAAGGTGGTCCTCAGGACTAACAGAAAGTTTTTGCCCAAGGTGGTTTCAGACTTCCACCTTAATCAATCTGTCTCTTCCTGTGTACTTCACTGACCATTCCTCCTCTGGCGAGAGGAGACTGCACAGTTTAGATGTCAAAAGAGCCCTTAGTTACTACATAGAACGCATAAGGTCACAGGTTTGACTCCTCCAACTGTTCCTCACTTATGGTGAGGTTGGTAAAGGGAAACCTGCCACTAAAAGATCCATTGCCAGGTGGATTGTCTCTTGTATCCAATTTTGCTGTGGAAAACTGGGTAAGGTTCCTCCCTCAGGCCTGAGGGCTCACTCTACCAGAGGTACAGCTGCGTCCCTGGCTGCTGCCAGGGACATCCCTATCCTAGAGATATGTCATGCAGCTACCTGGAAAACAGTTCACACTTTTACCAAGCATTACTCCCTGGACATCCAGGCTAGGAGTGATGCTCGGTTTGGCACAGCTGCAGCTTCAGAGCCTATTTCCTAAGTAGGTTCTGTCCTCCTCCATGGAGGTACTGCTGTGTAGTCTGTTTATGTCATAATATAGCAAGATTTCATGTTTGAAGAAAAAAATTACTCACCTTAGTAATGTTGTTTCTTCTAATGGAGTCTTTCTATATTATGACCTCCACCTGCCCCTCTCAGAACTTCTACTTTTGGGATGTGGGTGGGCAGTGCAGTGTTGGCACTTGGTAGATGCCCACCTTATTTTTCACCCTCCTTTTTGGGGTGTTTGGGTGTTATGTTTTAATTTTCTTTCTTGGATCCCCTGACTTGAGTCTTTGTTTTGGGACCAAGAAAAATGTGTTCTTGTATTTAGTAGCCAGTGGGCTAGTGTAGGTTTACGGCTTCCACACAGAACCTCAGTGAGTTTTGCTCGTAAAGATCTGACAGTTTGATTTTGAAGAACAGACCGAGTTTTCAGCCGAGCTCGCGCTCAAGGTTCCATGCCTTGCATGGAAAGTTAACTCTTTCACCTCTGGAGCAGTTTGAAGGTTGGGACTCACTGCATATGTCATAATATAGCAAGACTCCATTAGAAGAAACAACATTACTAAGGTGAGTAATTTTTTCAACCGATTTGCCAGGGGATCCCCAGAGCCTTCTCCAGTTCTTGTAGAACCCTTGGGTGCATGCCATCTGGCCCTGGGGAATTGTCCACTTTTAGGGCCCTTAGGCCCTTAAGTACCCCTTCAGCTTGAATGAGGCTGTGACTTCCACCCTCTGAGTCCCCACTCTTCTATTCCCTTGTGATACTGGTCCATCCTCTCTAATAAAGACTGAAGTACTTGTTAAATATCTCTGCTTTCTCTTCACTACCCTGTGCCAAACTACTCTCCTTTTTCAATCTGTCTTATCCTTTGTGTTCCTTTTCTCCCTTACATTTCGGAAAACGGCTGTCTTCCCTATTTTTACCCCCTTTGCTAGCTGCACTTCCTTTGTAGCCTTTGCCACCCTAACCACTCTGCTGGCCTCCCTTGATTTAACAGAGTAATCCATCCTGTCATCATAAAAAAAGTTGATTTTGTTAGCAGAAAAGAACCTTTATGCCCATCCAGTCTCCTCCTCCTTGTCCCTGCCTATTCTGTCATCCCTGACCCTAGTTAGTCATAGGTGTCACTCCCTCCCCCATTCCTCTGCTATTAGGCCCCTGTCCCATGCATATTTGAAGCTTCCCACGGACTTTGACCCCCACTACCTCCTCTGGCAAGCTGTTCTTCACAGAAAGAGTGATGGATGACTAGAACTATTTCTGCACGTTTCTCCTAAACTTTTCCCTCTTCATTTCATTGCATATGCGCTTGTTCTTGTGCATCTGAAATGGACCCTCCACTTGCACCATGTTCACTCCTGTGATGTACTTGTAGGTTTCACCACCTGGCTCAGGGAGTATATATTGAGTTCATGCAGCCTTTCCTCATATAGCTTCTAGTGCAACTCCCTCACCATACTGGTTGCTCTCCTCTGTACGTCCGCTACCCTTTCAGTGTCCTTGCAGAAGTGTTGCCTTCAGAACTGGACACAATTCTACAGGTGGGGATTCACTACTGAGTGATGCAACAGCAGCATCATCTTCCTTCTCCTAGAAATCCCTCTTCAGATGCATCACAGCATCCTTTACTTTTTGCAGTGCTTTTTCACACTGCCAGCTACCTTGAGGTCATCAGGTATGATGATCTCTGGTTTAATTCTTGTTGGTGACTGTAAGCTCCACTCCCCTCATACACAGCCCCTGTGTTCCGCAGCCCTAAGTGCATAACTATCTCCTATCCTATCTGTCCTATTCCTTCTGAGTATGTTTGTACTTGCGGAAGGCTGACCTCTTGTCACCTGCAGCTTTTGTCCTCCTTCAGTCCCTCCTTTATTATTGATCATTTCTGATCTCCATCTCCCTCCTAATCCCAGCAAGGTGTCCTACTAGAATTTCTTCCATCCTACCAAAGTCTGCCCTCTTAAAGTCCAGCACCCCTGTCCTGGCCCTGACCATCCCCCTGCCCATGTCTAGGTGGAACCATACCATGTGGTCATCACTGCCTGCAGCTGGTGCTCCCACTTTCACATCCTGAACATGCTCGCAGTTGGACAGGACTGGGTCCAGTACAGCCCTCTCCCTAGTGTTTTCCATGTCGCCCTGGGCCAGGAAACCACTCTAGTATGCATCCACCTGTCTTGCTTCGTAGTGCAGGAGGTAGCAGGGATTTTCCAGGCCACCCCAGGTAGATTGAAATTCTCCATTATTACTGCCTCCACCTTACTAGCCATTTCTGTGATTTGAGACCCTAGTACCCTGTCCAACTCCTCTTCCTGGGAAGGTGGCCTATAGATCATCCCCATTCTTAGTTTCCTCCCCTGATGGATTGAACCTACACCCACAATGCTTCAGTCTTACCCTTTACCTCTTCCTGTTCCTCTCTGGTAGAAGTTATCCCCTCTGTCACATATAGGGCTACTCCTCCCATTTCCGTCTCCCAATCCTTTCTATACAGTTTATACCTAGGAACTGCAAGATCCCAGTCATGGTTTTGTGTGGCCCATGTCTCTGTGATGGCTGCTATGTCAATCTCTTCCCCGACCATCAGTGACTGTAGTTCTTCCATCTTGTTTGCCAGGCTACTGGCATTCAGACACGTCACCCTCCACCGCAGGTCAGGGCCTCCCTTACCTTTGACCTGCTTGTCCCCCCCCATCTCCCCGGTTGCCTCTCCCTTGTTCCACCCTTCTCATCTAGCTGCTCCCCATGCTGTCCTGATTTTGGGTGGGTGGTGCCTTTCTACCTCCTCCACCAGATGACTAAGGGTGTTTTGCACCCTGCTGCCTCCCCCACTGTCAGTTTAAAGTGAGGATCTTAGTTCGAGAAACGGCTCTTGCAGCAGGTTACACCATTAGGACTGAGGCCGGCAGGCACCAGGACCCCACGGAAATTTACTAGCTAGCAGTATTCATCAGGGACTGCCTCTGGCATCAGTCCCGCCCCCAACATCAGGCGTAGTACATAAGGAGGCGGTCCTCCAGAATCCCCAGTTCTTTTCCGCCGTCAGAACTACTGCCAGCATCGGCCTCTCGGTCTTACCTAGCGTCATTGACCACTACAGAACTTCATGCTTTTCTAACTGATGTTCTGTCCAATTCCTTCATTTGAGGCTCACCTTTCGAGGTGCCTCGCGGCAAACAGATCCCTTTCCAGGATCCTCACTCATGCGCATGTGCCTAGGCCCGACCACTGATACCAAGGCCTGCACCTTTTGCCAAGGGTTCAGTAGCTACATCAGGATTCGCCGTCAGAAGGCACTCCAGGCATATCTTCTTGAAGAAAAATTAAAAAGGATGGACCAAGAAAATTCCTCCAGGGGAGAATTGTCCTTGAAGGCCCATAAGCATCAGGAGAATGTAAAGTCCAGATCCCCGAACCGGGCCTCTGACTCCTGCAGCTCAGGCTCCACCAGATTGGACCGCTCTCCCTCCAGGGCTCGATCGCAGCCCCCCCCTAAGGTCCAGGTTTCAAGTGGCTCTTCTTCGCTCCAGCCTATTAAGACTTCGAAGCTCTTGGCTTCTTCCACTCCGTCCAAGGCCTCTTCCAGGTCTTCCAAGCGCTATAAATCAGCATCTTCCACCTGACGTCGGGACACTGACTCCTGGTCGGTCTCCCAACCTCCCAGAGGTCCTGATCCAGCTCCTAGGAAGACGAAGGACCTGACATCCCTGAAGCGGTCGTCAGACCAGATGTCGGCTAAGCATCCAAAGTCGGCCAGGCACTCGCAGGAACAGGCGACACCAGCCAGACACCAGTTGCCGCTGGGCGTTCGCTGATCCGGCATGCCTGCCAGGAGACTGATCGCCGGTATTGCACTTCCCCTCTGGAGCGTGAAGACTGCCTACCCTCGGGCCACTGGCGGACGCTGTCACAGGGAATTGACTAAGGAGGACACCACACTGCTCAAGACCAGGCGGGCGACACGAGGATGCCGGGCTCATGGAATCTTCCCAAAACCCGAGACGCCTCAACCCGGCGACAGACCATCGCGCCAGGCCCGTCGTCGGGCATGAATATTGAAGAAATAAAGGAGCTCTTTACTTTTTGGTGGGACACCATCTGAAAGGATGTGGTCCCTGTTAAGCCTCCTACTCCTTCACCTCCTACACCCCCTCCTCCACCTACGGGGTCGCAGGACGACCACCAACCCCCAAGGAGCAGACTCTACCTCCTAGGGGCAGATCCAAAGACAGGAGAAGGCCACCCTCATGATCTCCATCAGGGTCTCCCAGCCCCAAGCGACCCAGATGGCGTCGGTACACTCCATCGGGGGAGGACTCCAGATCGGACACCTCGGACTACTCCAGATCTCCTTCTGCACTCAGCATCTCCTCTCCTGACCCACATGACCTTCCCAGGTCTCCTCCGGATGATCCCTCTTTCGCCGAGATCATGAGGCACATCCAGGACAACATGGGGCGGGATGCTGAAGACCTTGGCCCTGAACGACAACGCCTTGCCCGCTATTTTCGGCAAAAAGACTCAAAGCCTGTGGTAGTACCACCCTTGGTGGACACTTTTATGGACGTCACCAAGGCTGTGTGGGAGCGTCCGCACTGCAGTGCCGAAGAAGGCTGACCGCCTGTACAAGGCCCCAAGAGAGGACCAGTTCTTGGCCCAACAACCTCTGGCAGACTCCCTGGACATCGCGGCCTCGCATGACTGGTCTCAAAGACTACAACATTTGAGCACACAGCCACCGGACCAGGAATCCAAGCAACTGGATGCCCTGGGGAGATGCACGTACGCGACTGTTGCATGCGCTATCAGGTCTCTGAACTACCTCATCCGTGTCTCCGACTTCACCCCGGACATAAAGAAGAACATTCTTGCGTCCCATACAACGGCGAAGTACTCTTTGGTGAATCCTCGGAGAAGGTCATCACCCAAACTTGAGGACGCAGGGAAGGCAGTCCGATCTGTACAGGCCATGTACAGATCCAGTCCTGGTTCCTTTTGCAGGAACGAGGGCCATTTTCGCAGCCGGCAACAGAGGCAGCAGCCACGTTCCGGCCAGCACCAAAGGAGCACTTTTCAGCATAAAGCCCAGGCCAAGTTGTCCCCAGGCAGAGGCCAACGTTACACAGAACCGGCCCAGCCTGCAGGGATCAGTGCTGCCACAGCATGACTCCTTATCGGCCCCCGCACCTCCTCCGGATCAATGGGCCCAAAAGGTCTGGGGTCGCGTCGATCTCCACCGACAAGTGGGTTCAATTGGTCAAGAAAGGCCATTTCATAGAGTTTCTTGACCACCCACCGGCAAGACCTCCTCTGCTCTCCCGTTACTCGGGTCAGCATGCCCTGCTCATACTGCAGGAGGTGCTTGTGCTTCTGTAAAAAGAGGCTATAGAATACATACCACGGAACCAGAGGGGTCTAGGATATTATTCTCACTTTTTTTTTGTTCCAAAGGAAACAGGGAACCTTCGTCCGATACTGCACCTCAGCGACCTCAACGACTCGGTCCTGTACAAACGCTTCTGCATGGTGACCCTCCCAGCTCTGATTCCCATGCTCAAGCAGGACGCCTTCCTAGCATCCCTGGACATGCAGGATGCCTACCTGCATATACCTGTTGCCCAAGCGCACAGGAAGTTTCTGCGCTTCGAGTTTCGGGGTTGCCATTATCAGTTCCGAGCCCTTCCCTTTGGACTGTCATCGGCACCTCAGGTGTTTACGAAGTGCATGGCGGTCGTAGCGGCATCTCTGAGGAGACAAGGCCACTACGAGTTCCCCTACCTGGATGACTGGTTTCTCATGGCGCCTTCCCTGGAGGCCCTGATGTTTGCTATCAGTCACGAGAAGTCACGACTGGTTCCATCCCAGACTCTGCAATTCATTGGTGCAGTGCTGGACATCGTCCAGGGGAAAGCTTTTCTCCCCCCGGGCAGAGCGGAACACATCAGATCCCTCATCAGGGACATTTCGGCGAAGACCATTCCTGCCAGACTGGTCCTTCGCCTGCTCGGACACATGGCTATGGCCATTGCAACATTCCCGCTAGCCCGTCTCCACATGCGGGTAACCCAGTGGATGTTAAGGGTCCAATGGGATCAAAAGCAAGACCATCTGCAGCATCCAGTCCGGATCACGAAGGCCGTAGTCCGAGCAATGGTGGCTAGATTAAAGGAATCTTTCAGCTGGAGTCCCCTTCATTGCGCCGTCTCTGACTGCGACACTCTCCATGGACGCCTCAGGGCTCGGTTGAGGAGCACACCTCGACAGTGTTCGGTCTCAGGGCCTGTGGACAGACCAAGAGACTCATCTCCACATAAATATCCTGGAAATGAGGGCAGTTCTTTACACCCCGCAGGCCTTCCAGTCTGAGATCCCACTGGGTACACTTCTGTTACAGACAATTCCACGGTGATTTACTACCTCAACAAACAAGGAGGCACCCATTCCTACCCGCTTTGCAGGGAGGCCATGAGGGTGTGGGATTGGGTCTTGCAGCACGGCGCAAACCTCATTGCCATTCATGTTCCAGGAGTGGACAATGTCATCGCAGATGGCCTGAGCTGCTCTCAGGCCAGAGTCCACGAATGAGAACTACTTTAGGAGGTAGCAGAGGATCTGTTAAGCAGATGGGGTACTCCAGAACTGGACCTTTTCACGTCCCCATCCAATGCAAAACTGCCCAGTTTCTGCTCGCTAGATCCAGGGCCTGGTGTTTTCTGGCGAGATGCGTTGTCCCTCTCCTGGGTGGGCAGATTCCTCTATGCCTTTCCCCCTTTTCCGTTGATCCAGAGGGTTCTCCTGAAACTTCACAGAGAGCAAGCGATGCTGATAATTATTGTGCCGTTTTGGCCCAGGCAGATCTGGTTCCCTCTTTTTCATCAGCTGTCCCGGGAACCTCTAGTGCCGCTGCCCATCAGCTCCCACTTGCTGTCTCAGGAGGCGGTTTCCTTGGTCCACCCGGACCTATGTTCCCTGAACCTGCACGCTTTGCTCCTAGAGATGTAGCCATAATGCAGCACGGGGTCTCGCAAGAGGCAGCAGATATTCTTGCTGCTGCTAGGAAACCGGCTTCCCATGCGACCTGCGCCATGAAGTGGTGCAGGTTTTGTTTATGGGTTCAAGCGCGTGGTTTTTCACCGTTGGATTGTCCAGAGAAGTTGGTTTTGGACTACCTACTGTCCCTTTTCCAGTCATGCTTTGCTTACTCCTCGATTAAGGTACACCTGTGTGCCATTTCAGCCTATCACGTCCCTATAGGCCAATGCACTGTAGCTCAATTGGACACGACACGTGCCTTCCTGAGGGGTGTCCTCCACCTTAGGCCCCCGATTAAGGATCCGATTCCACCATGGGATCTACCCTTCGTCCTGGAGCAGCTTACGCTGCCACCCTTTGAACCAGCCGCGGATTGCGAGCTACGTCTTCTCTCTTTGAAGACACTGTTTTTAGTTGCAGTCACCTCAGCCAGAAGAATTTCTGAACTCCATGCACTTATGTGCAAAGAGCCTTATTTGGTTTTCCACCAAGACAGGGTATCCCGACGGACTAATCCTAAATTTCTGCCTAAGGTGGTCTCAGCTCTCACCCTTAATCAGGATATCGATCTACCAGTGTATTTCCCTAAGTACTCTAATCGAGGAGAAGCCCTTCTGCACACTTTAGATGTGCACAGGTGTCTCAGATACTACCTGACCAGAACCAAACACCACCGAAAATCGGACCAACTTTTTGTCTCCTTTGCCCACAGGATGATGGGAGCTCCTGTTTCAAAACGGTCGCTGTCCAGGTGGCTCATTCAGTATATTACATTCTGTTACCAGAAGCGCAACAAACCCTTACCAGGCGTGGTTAAGGGTCATTCCACCAGAGGGGTGGCTACCTCTTTTGTGGCTTTAAAGAACGTATCCACCTCAGCTATTTGTGCTGCAGCTACTTGGAGCTCCGTACACACTTTCATCAGGCATTACAGTCTGGACATTGCATCGAGGCGAAGAGCAGGTTTTGGTCTAGCAGCCCTTCAGGGACTTCAGTAGATCTTTGAGAACAGCTCTTGCAGCAGGTACTTTCCTTCCCACCATCCCCGCTGGAGGTAGATTCTGGTTCCAACATCCTTCTCCTAGGACAAGGTGTTCACAGCCTCTTTCTGATTGCCATTTGATGGCGGATCCTCAGTCTCCTCTTCTGATGTCATCCAGTGGCCGGGAGTCTCTGGTGGGAGAACTGGGGATTCTGGGGGACCGCCTCCTTATGTACTACGCCTGACGTCGAGGGCGGGACCGACATCGGAGGCGGTCACTGCTGAATATTTCTAGCTAGAAAATTTCCGTGGGGTCCTGGCACCTGCCGGCTTCAGTCCTAATGTTGTAACCTGCTGCAAGAGCTGTTCTTGAAGATCTACTGTTATGGTAAGTTCTTGCGTAACTGTACTTTTTTCCCAATGAATTCCTCCAACTTGCCCTTCAGGACTCTTGTACCATTCTTGCTCAGCTGCAGCCTGTCGGGTGCATGCAGATCCTTGTTCTAGGGACATGGATATGTTGTTCATCCACACTTATTGGCAGGTTCCTTGCGCTTTAAATCTTGCCGGAAGGTCTTCAAGCTGGCTCCTCCCACCCACCCGGGTGATAAAACTCTCGGCTCCGCCCATGGCGTAGATCTTCCTTACGCTTGGAAGCTCAGGTTCCCTCCTTAACGCTCTGCATTATAAGACTGGTTCCTAATTCTTGAAAGTTCAAATCAAAAGTTTTTCAAAAAGACTTGGTCGGCCTTTCTCCCGGCTGCGATGGACCAACCGACTCCCTGGTTTCCGGAGGTGCCCTTGCGGGCAGAAGATGTCTAGGATGGATCCGCACTCCACGTCGTCTATTGTGGGCCTTGAAGCCGACCCGCGGGCCTGCGACTTGTATATCCTTTTCGACCTATGTCGCCAGACAGTGCGCGATTACAACTGGGCGCCGAAAAGAATTCCACCGGTTAAATCTAAAGAGGCCCGGTTGGCGGTGTCCGTATGGCGTGGCTCGGCAGATCAGCTCGAGCAGATGATCACCCTCGAAGAGGAGGTGGGCGCGGGCGCTTCTACCTCGGCTGCGGCATTTGTCGCTCTCTCTAGGTGCCTCGCCGCCAAGCTGCTTTCAAGGAGCTTTGTCTGACCCTCTCGACGAAAGGTGAGGGTCCAACTCTTCTGGACCTTTTCCAGGTCCCAAAGAGCAAAAGTAGTCCGCCACTGCCGACGCCTGGGAGCGGGAAATACCCTCCTTCTTGTCGACAGTCGCCCTGCCGACCTCAGGCTTCGCCACTGGCTTCACGGTGTCCCCATTGCAGGCCAGTTGACTGCCAAGACTCACCGACGCGGTAGATTTTCTCGATCCGTTGGACGGGTTGTCAGCTGGAGAAGCTGAGAATCCTCTCCTCGTTCCCCCGGTGGGAGTTGAGGATCCTGGCTGCTCGACTGTGCCTCCGGTTCCAGGAGCTCTCTGTGGGATCGTCTGAGCGAGGGAGTGCCGATTCGGACACTTCTCCTCGCCTTCCTCAGCCTAGTCGAGACTTCTGGTCTCGGACATCTCTCGAGGTCCAGCCGATCCCGCCATCATAGGCGGTCTCGGCATCACAGGCAACTGTGGCGCCAGCTTTCTTCCCTCCTCCTCGACGGGAGGTCATGCAGTTAAGGCCGTGAGGTATGAGGAACTCATGGTAATAGCTCCTTTTGACTGGGAATAAGCCGACCCAGTCGCCTCTCTCCCGCCATTATGGGTTGGTGTCACTGGAGTGGCTGCAAACAACCCCTCGCTAGAGCTGAGGAGTTTGTCTCTCAGGCCGGTTGTTCACCACATCCAGCTGCCCCAACGTATTCTGGTAGAACCTCCGCCTCCACAGCCATTAGTGGGGGTCTCACCAAGAATTCTCGGTCGGCTTTTGGTGTTTGCCCCATAAGTTGTCTGTCACCCCTCACTCCCGATAAAACCTCGGCAGGTGGAGGGTGGCTCAGGCCCGAGGTAGCTCTTTGAGGACTCTTCTGAGTCCGAGGATGATTCCTCCCTTTCCAAACGACTGACTTGGAGTCCTCAGGAGGACAGTCAGTGGACGATAGCCCTCGTCCTCTTAGGTTGCTCTCGCCCATCTCGGAGTCCACCGGGATGAGCTCTCAACCTGCTTTCTAACCGGGCTGTGGGCATCCCCCTCACGGAGATTCTGGACCGAGGGATTCTCCCACGGAGGTCTCTCTGGTGGCCGAGGCCATAGTGGGTCCGCCTGAGCTTTCATAGCCTCTGCTTCGGCTCAGCCTGGCCAGGATGGCCAGAAGTATGCGATCCCCACCGGGTTCCCCTGTCCGGTTTTTTCGGAACACCCCTCTGGCGTTGGTTACCGAGGCTGCCCGCGGCCGGGAACGCCAGGATGTGGGACAAACTTCCCGACAAGGAATCCAAGAAATTGATTATGTCAGGCAAAAGTTTATGTTGCGCCCTTCTCGTGTCTTCGTTAGGCCAGTTCGGCCGCCTCATGGCACATTTTTCACATGCCCTGTTGGGCTCCCCTGGATGAGGTTGCCCTCATCTTCCCGCTGATCTGCAGACTACGGTCAGGGCAGGGGACCTGGTGCAGTGGCCAAACAGCAGCTCCAGACTGCTTTGGACTTTGGGGACTCATGTGCCAGGTCAGTGGCGGCCGCGAGTGGCTATGTGTCGCCGGGCTTGCTGAGGATATCCACTTTACCTCGGATACCCAGCACAAGTTGGCCGGATGTTCCTTTGGGGACTGACCTCTTCAGCCCTGGGGTGGAAGGTCACCTGCAGAGGATCGAGGGTCCACTGCTAACCTTGACTCGGCCCTTCCGTCAAAGGACAAGGCCGCAAAGCCACAGCCTAAGCCCTTTTCGGGTTCTTCTGCGTCATGTGCCATTGGTGGCCCAGGCAACGTCAGGGCTAGCAGGCTCGAGCTTGGCATCCCAAACCCAGGTCCGGGCTTCCTCCAACAGGAAGCAGGAGGAAAAGGCTCAGGAGGTCCCTCGGCCGGTCCCTCCTCCAAGCCTGCCCAGTGACAGGCTGTGGGTGTTGCCCCCATCTCCGTCACCTTGCTCCCTGGTTTCCCCCGTGGGGACGGCCCGACACTTCCTTTCCGCCTGGTCCGCCATTACCACGGACAGGTGGGTTCTGAGGTGGTGCAAGGCCTGCCTCTAGAATTGAGCAGGCTCCCGCCTTCAGAGCCGTCAGACCGGGGCCTCGGGTCCCAAGTCTTCTGTCAGCCCGCCGAGCCGACATACTCTCCTCCTCCAAAGGAGGTGATCAGGGAGGTAGAGGGACCCCCCTTCGGACTCAGGGGTTCGTGTCCAGGTACTTCCTGGTTCCGAAGCAGACGGGGGCTGGCGCCCATTCTCGGCCACCACGACCTGAACAAGTTCCTAAGGTCTCGAACCTTCAGGATGGTCACTCTGGGCGCAGATAATACCATCTGGAACACGGCGTGTGGTTCTGCTCTCTGGACCTGCAGGGTAGCGTTCTTTCACGTCCCTATCCGTCCGTCACATCGGAATTCCTTCGCTTTCGGCGGAGGGATCCCTCTTGATTCGAGCCATGCCCTTCGGCCTGTCTCCAGTTCCCAGGGTTTTCACCAAACGTACTGCAGTGGTGTCAGCCTCCTGCGGCGCCGAGGTCCGGTGTACCTCATTTGGACGACATTGATAGCAGCCTCCAGACAGGAGGTGAGCGGTCCAGAGATCTGGCCCTCCAGGTTTGTCTCTCAGGTCAGCCTTTCTCATCAACGAGGCCAAGTCGGAACTCGAGTCGAGCAGGTGATTCTGTTTATCGGGGCAGAGCCTCGACTGTCTTCGAGCCAGAGCACGGCCCGGCGGACAGGGCCGGGGTTCCTACCTTGCCCGATCATTTCTTGGTTGGGCAGTCGCGCTCCTGCCCGGACTTCCTGGCGCCTCCTGGGTCTCATGGCGGCCTGTACCAGTGTAGTCCTGCTGGCACGCCTGGCACATGCGCCCCTTCAGTGAGGACTGGCCAGCCAGTGGTCACAATGCGCGATCCATTGGACCAGCTAGTGATGGTGACCGAGATGTGAAGGCCTCCGGTGGTGGACGCTCCATCTCATCTGCAGGAGGGCATCCCGCTTGTCCGCCCGAGTCATGACCGGTCTCTTCATCGACCGATGCCTCTGATGGGTTGGGGTGCCCATCTGGGGAACACCTAGTGCACGGCCTCTGGTACCCGGGGAGTCCCGATGCACATCAACCTGCTGGAGGCCTGCCAACCGCTTAGCTCTCACCGCCTTGCCTGCTTTCTCCGGGGTCAAGGGTCCGAGTCCAGACACGACAATACCACGTGCCATGTATTTCACCTTGGAACCGCCTGTATGGACGCTGGCCCATGCCTTCTATGCAAGGAAGCTCTCCGAAGATTTGGTCACTGTAAGCAGCCTGGAGGCGGATCTCCTAGCCATTCATGTGGCAGGAGCCTCCAACACCCCTGGCCGGCTGCCCTGAGCCGGATAGGGGCTGCATCTCACAGAGTGGTCTCTCCTGCTGGAGGTAGTATAAGATCTGTTCTCCCACTGGGGCACACCTCAGGTGGACCTGTTTGCCTCCAGGAGAGCGCGGGTTGAGGCTGTTTCATGCCTCACCTCAGCAGGGCTCGCTGCAGGGGATGTGCCTCTCGAGGCTCTGACCCCAGGCTCTCTTTATGCCTTTCCCCCATTTCCTTGATTCCACAAGGTGCTTCGGCTGCGCAAGGCAGGGACAAGGCGCAGGTGATTATGATAGTCCCAGACTGGCCCAGCCAGTTCTGGTACCCAGATCTCCTCAGCCTCAGCTCCAGGCTCCCGAGGCAGCTTCCAGCTCGCCCGACCTGCTCTCAGTCAATCAGGGAAGGTGTTCCATCCGGACCTTCAATCCCTGCACCTGGCCGCCTGGTTCCTGAGCAGCTAGAGTTCCAGGCCTTAGGTCTTTCCAAATGAGGTCCTCAATGTTGTGAGGCGTCCCGTGAGAGTCGACCAGAAAATGCTACGCCTTCAAATGGAAGAAGATTCTCCATTTGGTGTCAGGCAAGGGCTTGGACCCTTCCTCCTGTTCTGTGGCAAGCATTTTGGACTATTTATGGTCCTTTCTAGTCAAGGGCTTAGGTCTGACGACCCTAAGGTGCACCTGGCAGCCATCTCTGCTTACCGGGCGCTGGGCCGGGGAGCAGTATGGCGCAGGAAAGGTGGCTGGGCTTTTGCTGGCTTGATCACATTCTCCGTTGCAGAACCTCCACCTCTGTGGGATTTACTGCTAGTACTGGCAAAGCTCATGGGCAAGCCATTCAAACCAATGCATAGGTGTGATCTCTCTCACCTGTCGTGGAAGACCGCCTTCTTGGTGGCTATCACGTCAGCCAGAAGGATGGGAGAGCTCCAGGCGCTTTGCATCAAGTCTCCTTACCTGGTCTTCCACAGGGACAAGGTTGTCCTGCGCCCCCACCCGAAATTCCTTCCGAAGGTGGTGTCGGAGTTTCACCTTAACCAGGTGCTGACTCTGCCGGTGTTCTACCCCAATCACACCTCGGAGGCCGAATATAGGCTCCATACTCTGGACCCTAGAAGGGCGCTCGCTTATTATAAGGAGCGCACGGCTGAAATTCGGGAGAGTGTTGCCAGCTGTTTGTCACCTACGCTGAAGTCAGCACCTGGCAGACCTGCAGCTGGGCCGGATCGATAGGCAGGTGGGTCATCCTGCATAGATCGCCTATAGGTTGGCAGGCATGGAGCCTCCCAGAGGATAAGAGCTCATTCTACCCATCATACTGCTGCATCGGTGGCTGCTTCCAGGGACGTCCCTATCCAGGAAATCTGCAGGGCTGCTACCTGGAGTCAGCACACACCTTATTACCCATTACCACATCGACTTAGTCACACCGGGATGCTGGTTTGGGGCCTCAGCTCTCAGTCTTTATTCCTAAGTAGGGGTGTCGCCTTGCCTCCCTCCTCCGAGAACTGCTAGGAGTCTGCCAATAGTGTGGATGAACAACATATCCATGTCCCTAGAAATACAGGTTACTCACCTGTAACAGGAGTTCTAGGAATGGTATATGTTGTTCATCCACACGACCCACCCTTTACCTCCCGCTCATCAGCACAACCTGAGTTTCCAGAATGGGCCAGATTCAGCGCCATGGGGCGGAGCCGAGGTTTACCACCCGGGTGGGTGGGAGGAGCCAGCTTGAAGACCTTCCGGCAAGATTTAAAGCGGCAAGGAACCCGCCAATAAGTGTGGATGAACAACATATACCATTCCTAGAACTCCTGTTACAGGTGAGTAACCTGTATTTTTCCCAGGTCCCCCAGCCACCAATGAGCCTGTACCCCTCCTTTCCACACCACTCCTTAAGCCATGTGTTAAATTCCTCTGTTCTTATCTTCCTTGCCATACTTGCCCTTGGGACTGGAAGCAACTCTGAGAAGGCTGCCGTCTTCCCTGCCTCACTGCTAATTCTCCCCACCTCCCTGAACCTCTCCTGCACCTTCCTCACCTCACATCTTGCAAGGTTGTTTGTACCTGATGCACTGTAATCTGAGGTTTCCTTCTCTTGCCCCCCAAAACCCACTGACTGTGCTGTCAGAGATTCCACACTTCTGTCATTCCTGGCATATATTTTTCTCTCCTACGGCTTGCCCTTGACTCTTTCCTTCCCTATCTCACCCCCTTCACAGTTGAATTCCTCAAGATTACCACATTCCCCACTCCATCCTGGGCCCTCCCATCTTCCTGTCGATCTTGCTGCCCACTCCCACCTGCCTCCCCTAACCCCTCCTGTCCCCCTCGTATTCCCCTCGACACCCTACCCCAGGTATCCCCATCCCTTCCTCCCAAGCCTTTCTCCCACTGGCACACCCCCCATCTTACCTTTTTGTTCACCTCCTTTCTGCCCTATACCCTTCTCATCTGCTCCACCCGGCCTGCCCTCTCATCCTTCCTTGTTCACCACCCCCTTCCCTGCTGCACCTGCCTTCCCCTCTTTCCCTGAACTCAGTATCTCCCACTCCTCCTCCTTACTTCCCTGATGCCTCCTCCCACTACCTCCATCCCCCATCTCACTATCCCTCCCCATTCCACCAGGTTCCCCTCCCCTTCCTGTAAGAGGAATATGTTTTGCACTGGCAACTCCGGAGATACTCCCACTGACTCCCCCTCCCCGTCCTGCTTTACCTTTTACCTTAGTCATCATCCTCCCTTCCTTGGACCCTCGCTCACTGGTGGGGGGAGACCCCTGAGACTTGCCTGGGCACCTGCTCTTTCCTACCCGCCCTTGGCCTCCCTCTCCTTCTTGTGTCCATTCCTGCGCCCCTCCCCAGCCTCTATTCCCTGCATCCCCTTTGCCCCACCCTTCAGAACTCTATGATTCCCCCCCCCACCAGTAAACCTATTTCGTGCCTTAGCTGCCATATCTCTGTCCTCAGCTGACTAAACTTCCAGCAAACCAGGCATTCCCCCATTTCCAAGAGTGCTCCCAGAAACACTGCCGCTCCACATCCCCTGCACCCCCCACAACCCTTCCTGCCCTACTCTACCCCCACTGTGTGCCCCTTCCCCACATATGAAGTTTATAGGCCCTCCTAACAGTGTACTTGGGTAACCCCCGTGACCTTTTGTAGCTTCTAATTAGGATTAATTGTGGGCCTGTTTTAGGAATGCACAGTATGTTTTCCTGCTAAATTTCCTGCCTGCTAACTCCCCTGTAGGCAGACCCTAGATACAGAGTAACTGAGATCCCCAATACCACTGCTACAGCCAGCTGCCTACTCCAGAGACCGTCCCTAGATAGGGAACATCTGCTACCTTTATTGACCCTTGTGTACTATTCCTTTACCCTTACTTGTCTCATGTGCCCTCCTTTTAGCAGGGTGTCCTATGGCCTGTGGTCCTCCATGCAGATGCTCTGCTAATGTCCCCAGATGTCGCACTCCTGGTTCTTGGCGCTCATGCTTCAGGGTCGCTTGGAATTCTGGGAGATGTATGCACTACAGCCGCCGTATTGGTAGGCTTGTAGCACGTGAGTAATGGTGTCTTCGGTGTCCCTCCTTCATCTGCCCTCTTGTGGCTTTCTCCCTCCTCACATTCTTACACACAAGTCCCACAGTAATGAAAACTCACAAATTTCTCATCTAAATGTAGCGAACAAACATGTCCCTGCTCAAGCCGGCCCGCTGGTGCAGAGGCACGATCGCTGTCTGCGGCAAAGACGAACCGGGTTCGGGAACAGGCTTGGGAGTCGGAGGGCTGGCCAGAGGGAGTAGGATTGAGCGTCTGGAGGACCGCTCTCCTACTCTGGGGCGGTGGGGTTGAGTGTCTGACCACCCCTGGCGGAGGCCGAGGTTCCGCGGCAGTCAGTGCTTGTACCTTGGGGGGGCGGATGTGGGTTGTCACTGCCGGCCCCGCTAATGAGCCTGCTCCATTGCCATCCTGTCTGGCCACCAGAGCTCGCCTCAGTGGTCCCACTCGGGGGGGCAAGCCAGTATGAGGGAGTGGCTGCCGCAGCCTGGCGGAGCCCGTCTGGGTTTGGGGTGCCAGCACAGAAAAATCAATGATATTTATAAAAAAAAAAAAAAGTCCCTGCTCAAGTTGTGGTCCCTTTTCTTTGCTAGGTGGCAGTAGCTGGACTGAGATTGGACTACAGGTACAGACCCTATTTACCTACGAAAACTACAGCTATTCTATTGGCTGGCTTGTAGCACGTGAGTAATGGTGTCTTCAGCATCCTACACTCACCTGCCGTCTCGTGGCTTCCTCCCATTCCCACACACAAGCCCCACAGTAATGAAAACTCACAAATTACAGCAGCATTTCCCCTTTAAACATAGCTAACAAACACTTTCCTGCTTGAATCCTGGTCCACGTTCTCCACTTGGTGGCGGTAGCTTGATAGCAAGATATTAGGGGAACGCCCCTCCCTAATTCAAGCTGATAAACAGCTTCCTGTTAAGTGCTTCAAAGACCAGGGTCAGTTGCCGGCCAAGCACTGTCTTCAGACGGCCTAAGAACATGGGCGACTCTTGTGTCTTAGCCATGACTATGGCCATTGCCATGCATCAGATTCTTAGGGCTTGGCTGAAAGTGTTCACCTTTACAGTGGTCACTCGGCATAAGTTGACCGAGGTCCCTTTCTTGGGCACTGACCTCTTCATCCATAGTGTGGAACAACATATCACATGTGTTGAGAAGTTCAGTGCCATCCACAATTCTGTGCTTCATCCCAAATGATCAAAGGTCCAAAGCCTTAAAAAAAAAAAAAAAAAAAAAAAAAAGGGCCTTTCAGTTTCAGCTTTCAGCCACAACCTCAGAAACACAAAGGCAATTCCAGTGCTGGAATCAGAAGCCCAAGTTCGGTGGCAAGGTAAAAAACCCAGGTCCCCTTGCAGCTCTGGGGCCATTACCTTGGACAAGTGGGTTCTTGAATTGTTGGGCAAGGGTCTGCCTCTGGAATTTGAGGTTCTCCTGCTGTATCTATTCCGAGCTCCTCTGGAGTCCAGGGTGTCTTGGGACATGTTTCCGTGCTAAGAGCCAACATTGCTCCGCTCCTAAAGTGCAGGGCAGTAGTCCGTGTTCCACAAACCCTAGCCAATTGGGGATATGTGACAGGTATTTCCTGGTTATGAGACTGACTGGGTGACAGGTGGAAGTGCAAGTTATGGATGGTAACTGTGAATGTGATCTAACACCTCTGGAGCAGGGCATGTGGTTCTGCTCTGTGGCTCTCCAGATCGCATTCTTTCACATTCCAGTATATCCCTCCCATTGCCAGGTACTTTTGGTTCTGTGCAGAGGGGATACTGTACCAGTTGCAGTTCAGGCCTTTGCCTTCTCGTCCATGCCCAGGGTCTTCATCAAGTGCGTAGCAGTGGCCTTCCTGCAGCACATGGGTGTCTGGGTATATTCCTACCTGGACAACTGGTTGCTAGTTGAGGCATCCAGGGAGGCTGGAGGGATATCCAGGCATCTGGCTGTCCAGTCCTTTAAGACTTGGGCCTTCTGGTCAACTCGACCAAGTAAGAGCTGGTCCCCTCTCAGGGGATCTAGTTTATTGGGGAAGAACTAGACTCCCTGTTGGCCAAGGCCCACCTCCTGACGTACTGGGCATTGCTTCTTGCCTCCTTTGCCCGATCATTTCAGGTTGGCTGCTCACACTCTGCCTCGAATTTCTGCGGCTGCTGAGGTTGATTATGGTTTCCACCTATGTGGTCCATTGGGCGGAGGATGCGCCCCCTACAGCGGGAGTTGGATCGGCAGTGGTCTCCATGCCTAGGTTGCCCAGACAACCAGTTTTGGTGACTTGGCTAATGTGGGCTGCCATCCAGTGTTAACTGTCACCACAGCACCTGGAGGAGGGAATCACATTTGTCCACCAAGAAGCATCCGTCATGCTCCCGACAGATGTCCCTCTAGTAGGGTGTGGAGCACATCTGTGAGACCAAATAGCCCATGGGTTCTGCTCATGCTGGGAATACTGACACATCAACTTGCTGGAGCTCTGTGCAGTGTGTCTGACTGACGGAATTTGCTCTGGGTTGTTTCGGGGTCAGGTTGTTCAGGTCCAGACTACAACATGACCACAATGTTCTGCTTGAACAGGCATGGCAGTACACAAGACTTCCCAGTGTATTAGAGACTCTCTGCACTTGGATACTCATGTGCAGCCTAGAAGCAGACCTCTTGGCGATTCATGTCATCACAGAAAACAGTCAGCTGGTGGATGCTCTTAGCCAGATCAGAGAGATGTTGCACAAGTGGTTCCAACATCAGAAGGTGGTGGATCACCTTGCTTCCGGTGGAGCACCCCTCTGGTTGCTTGGCTTGCCTCGTGGAAGAACAGAAAACAGGCTGTTCTGTGCCTGTTCCCCATAGACCATGACACTGTTGGGGGATGCCGTCTTAAGGCCTGGACCCCTTGCCTTCAGTACTCCTTCCCTTCCCCTTGGTTCACAAGGTCATGATTAAGGCTTGGAAGGACCCGACATGGATGATACTAATGGCTCCAGACTGGCCCATTCAGTTCTGGTTACCAGATCTCCTTAGCCTCAGCAGCAGGCCTCTGTGCCCCATCCTGTTTGCTTTATACATAAACCATATCAACTGCCACATATGCTCAGGCTACATACATCTATTCGCTACTGATACGGTTCTCTACACTATTAACTCATCCCTGGACATCGCTTATGACGAGCTGCAACACAACTTTGTCACCTTCCAACACAATTTACTAAAGCAAAAAAAAAAAAGGCAATGATCTTATCTCCACTTGCCACTCATACCCAGGGGCCACCATCGAACTGCCTGATTTACACCCTATTAAGTGAACCTCTGGAAATAGTGGATAAGTTTAAGTACCTGGGTGTCTGGTAGGATAACTGGCTTAATTTTGTGGTACATCTGAATGAGGTATCAAAAAAGCTAAGACAGTGTATAGGTATCCTTTATCGCACAAGACACCTCCTCACATTAGAAGCCAGAAAGACACTGGTCCTTACAACTTTTATTCCTCTGCTCGATTATGCAGACATTCTTTATAGCCACTGTTCAAATCAGGCATTATGTAAATTAGACACCCTCTATCACCATGCCTTGTGGTTTATTCTGGATATGCCCAATCATAGCCACCACTGCTTGCTCTACCAAAAGCTCGCCTGGACATCTCTTACATTGAGGAGGCAAAAAAATGCCCTCCTGCGGTTCTGCAGGGCCTTAACCGATAAGCTACCAGGTTATATCTCTGCTTTCTTTGTACGCGTAACAGGAGCGCATGGCCTAAGAAGCACATCCCTTGTATCCTTCAAGGTGCCAAGAATAAGGTCCCAGTGTGGTCAGGCTGTTATCAGTTTCTCCTTCCCTTCCTTTTGGAACAACATGCAAAAGACACTAAGGTTCTCATCCCTGCCGGGTCCCCATACCTTTAAGCTGTCTATCACACGCATCCTGAAGGTCATATGTATCTGCCACAGGTGATTCTCCTACTGGCCTCCCTGCCCTGCTCTCCATTTACTTAGCACTTACTTACAAGTCCAGCACATCTCCCTTTGTTTACTGTTCTTACCCCCTGACCTTACTATGTTCGTGTCATCTCTCCCTCTAGTGTTGACATCCTCCTCCTGAAACCCCACTCCCCCTATCCTTCCCCGCAAAGGGTCGACCCTCCTGGTAGGTCCGTTCATGCCTTCTTGTTCTGTTATTAATATAATCTTCTTACCACACCGTTACTTCTATTGCTTTGTTTAGTATCCACCCCAGACGTTGGTGTACCCTTAATTTAATTTAACAGTCTTCACACTCTGTATTATCCAATGTTGTTGCTGTTTTTTTTACTGTATGTACCAGCCTGCACTAAGTGTCCAATTGTATTATGCCTTGCTCTGTTCCCTTCTGCCAGGACCATCTTGAAAATGAGCTTGCTCAATGATGAATCTGCCTGGTTAAATAAAGGATTGATTGATTGGTTGTGGAGGTTGCCTCTCTGCCCCAACCTGCTGACCAGAAAACAGGGTAAGGTTGTGCATTTGGACCTTCGGTCTCTGCTCCTCTGTCTGGTTCCTGAGCAGCTAGAGTTCCAGGCTTGGGCCTTTCTGAAGAAGTCCTCCATGTCAAGGAGGCATCTTGTAACAAGTCAACTCAGAAATAGTATGCGTTTAAGTGGAAGAGGATCTCTTCTGGTGCCAGGCAAGGCATTTGCTCCCCTTGCCTGCCCTATTGTGAGTATTCTGGACTACCTCTGGGCACTGTTTCAGTCAGGACTCTGAGCGACACCCTTAAAGTGCACTTGGTAGCCATCTCTGCATAACGAGCACAGACTGGTATGCCAGTGGTGGCCCAGGAGGTGGTGGTCAGGCACTTTTCAAAGGCCTTGGTCACGTGCCCTCCCCTCCGCCCCAGTGTGTTGTCCTTTGCCGCTATGGAACCTCCTCCTGGTGATGGCAGTGCTCATGGGCAAGGTGTTTAAGCCTATACACAGATGTGAGATGTGACATTTGTCGGGAAGACTGCCTTCCTGGTGGCCATCACGTCAGCCAGAAGGATCAATGAGCTCATTCTAGAGTCACCCTTTGTGGTCTTCCACAATGATAAGGTTGTCCTTTGGCCCCCACCCAAAGTTCCTTCTGAAGGTCATTTGGGAGTTTCACCTTAACCAGGTGATTAACTTGCTGGTATACTTTACTAAGCTGACCTGTGACAACGATCGCAAATTCCACACCTTGGACTTTTGGAGTGCATTCTCTTACTATAAGGAGCGCACAATTGGAGTTCGGGGTGAGGCTTGCAAACTGTTTGTAATGTACGCTGAAGCCATGGCTACAAGACGAGCAGCAAAAACAGGCCATTGCTAGGTGGATAACATCCTGCATTGACCTCTGCTATAGGTTGACTGGTAGGGAGTCACCCAAGGGGCTTGGTGCTCATTCCACCAGACATACCACTGCCTCGGTGGCTGCTTACAGGGATATCCCCATTGCGGAGATATGCAGGGCTGCAATCTGGAGTAAAGCACACACCTTCATCTCCCATTGTGGCATTAATATAATGAGTCATCAAGATACTGCTTTTGGTCCTCAGTCCGCCAGTGTGTTTGCCATAAAATGCAACCAAAGGACTCTAGGCTTCTCTGCCCCACAGCCCACTGATTGTTTTTGCAGACTTCTGCTGTGGGGTGCTCAATTTATTGGCCCGCACTGAGTACGTCACTTCCTGTTACATCACTTCCTGTGTGCCAAATTCTAAGTCCCCACTTTCCCATCTGCAGGTTATACCTGCTGGCCACCAGAGGTCACTGTGCCCCTGCCTATCTGTCTTTGCTCCTACCTAGCTAATCCAATTCTATCCCTGTGTCTGTCTCCCTACCTCACCTCCTGCATCTCCAACCGCTGTCCACTCACTCCGCTGCCATCCAATCTCCCCATCTTACTCCCTAAAATTCTCGCCCCACTCCTATCATGCCTGTCATCCTCCTTCCTGCTTGTCTCTCTCTCCTTCCCCTCCTGCTAATGTCCCTTGCCTTCCCTAGGGTCACTGTATGCCCGCAGACTAGCTACTCTTGCTCCCCCAGTTGCCCTCCTGCTCTCCCCCCCTTTTCTGCCTCTGCTCCCCCCCCTTCCTCCTCCACACATCCAATTTGCTCCTCTCTACACCACCCTCCACCTGGGCACCTCCTCTCCACCCCTTGCTCCCTCGTGCATCTTATCAGCTTGCATTCCCAGTCTGTGCTGCTCCTACCTCCCCTGTGCTACTAAACCCCCCATCCCTCCTATCCCAATCGGCGTAAACTCTCCTTCTGCCACCCGCTTTCAAGGGCAGCTCTCCTCCTCTTGCTCCTGACTGGTAACATACATCCCAATCCTGGGCCTGGCAACAATGGCTCCCCAATGAAATCCTCTGGACTACGTATTGCGTCTATGAACATTTGTAGCCTCCTTAAAAAAACTGGACTCACTACATTGCTGGGTGGCGGTTCATAAACAAGATGTGATTGCCATTGTTGAAACCTGGCTATCTGACTCCACCCCTGACTCCCTGGTCTCACTCCCTGGCTACTCCCTCTACTAGCAGGACCGAGTCGGTAGGAGAGGTGGGGGATGTGCCATTTATGTCAAAGACCCTCTTATTGGACTAGCCCTTCCTCCCCCTCCCCCTGACCTTGACCACAAGGCCCAGGCCCTAACGCTAAAACTATCTCCTGACCCCTCTAGGGGTCCCATCTTCCTGACTACAGCATACATGCCTCCAAAAAATCAAGCACAGACACTAGGCCCGTTAATTGACTATCTTACCTGCTTACCCAACTCCTCCAACCAAATCCTGGTGGGGGACTTGAACATCAGTTGGTTTAGTCCCACATCCTCTTCCTCCCGTGAGGCTTTTGCTGCCATTGATCTAACCCAACTAGTCTCCCAGCCTACTAGAATAAATCCCAGAAGGGGCTCTAGCACTCTCCTGGATGTGGTCCTCACTAACCGCCCTTGCCACGTCCACAATATCCAAATTCTCCCTGACTATCTTAGTGACCACTCCCCTGTTCTCTTCAACTGGTCAACCTCTCTGCCCAAGCCCACTGTACAAACTACCCATCGGCGGCGGCTTAGACCTGGTGGGTTGAAAGACCTTAAGCTTCACCTAGCCCACACGGACTGGTCCCCGTTACAAAGCACCCCAGACATTGACAAGGCCCTGGCCTTCTTTATCCGCACCTTCAACTCTGCTTGCGACATTTTTGCACCCATAACTGCTCGCAGGTCCAAAGTAAGGCATGTCCCCTGGGTCACCTCCGCCCTGCGCCTACTTTTTAAGCAGCGGGATAACCTATGGCACCTTGCTGTTGAAACTGGCCGCCCAGCGGACAGACAGGCCTATGCTGCTGCCCGGAACAAGTGTACTTGGGCTACCCGCAAAGCAAAGCTTCCCTCACCTCCTCATGAGTGAACCCCAGGTCCTTCTGGGACATCAAGCAGCTGAATGGTGGCACGCTCCCCCCACCCTCGCTTATTAACATTAATGGTACAGTCTCCTCCGACCCTGTCCTTATTGCCACTCACCTCAATAATTCCTTCACTGACCTTAGCTCGGTGCTCCCAGATAATTTCTTCAACCCCCCTCCCACCAGGACTGTCCCTACCATCTCACGCCCCCTGTTCCACCTGCGTTGGGTCACTGCCCAGGAAGTCCGGCCATACTTACTTAAAGCGCAACACTATTGGTAATGACTCCCTTGATCCCTGTCTTCTACGTCAGGTCCTGGACCAGGTCATCTCACCTATCGCCTGCCTCTTTAATAAGTCCCTCTGCCTAGGGCAGTTCCCCTCTGCCTGGAAGGTCGCTACTGTTACCCCAATCCACAAAGGTGGTGATAGGACACATCCGGGCAACTACCAGCCTATTTCAATCCTCTCTCCTCTCTCTAAGGCCTTAGAGAAAATTGTGGCCACCCAAATCTCTGAATACCTCTCCAAATATGGTGTCCTTTGCCCTGAACAACATGGCTTCAGAGCCGGCCATAGCACCAATACTGCCCTCCTGGAGTTCTCTAACTTTCTGCACACCTCTCTGGACTCTGGCTCCTTGGCTGGTGCTGTGTTCATTGACTTATCAAAAGCCTTTGGTACTGTCTCACATCCCCTCTTGTTGGCTACACTTGGGCACCTAGGCTTTGCCGTTGGACCAGTCTCCTGGTGCTCCAGCTACTTGTCAGCCTGCTTGCAATGTGTGAAAGTTAGTGGAACACTCTCCAGCACCTGCCCTATCCGTTTCTGAGTCCCTTAGGGCTCTATTCTCGGACCCATGCTCTTCTCCCTCTTCCTAAACTCCCTGCCCAGTGAATGTACCAGAAAAATCCTACTCTACGCTGATGACGCGGTACTCTTTGCCTCCGATAGTAACCCCATCTCACTCCAGAACTCTCTTCAGCAAGCCTACAATGCCGCAGAAACCTGGTTCACTGAGCACTGACTCGTCATCAACCTAAAGAAAACCAAAGCCATGCTCTTTGCCCACCCCCATAATAAGTCCAGCAACTTTCCTCTCTCTGTCCACTCCTTCAATCTCCCTATTGAACTTGTTTCCTCGTATAAATACCTAGGTATAACCTTTGACCCTGCCCTCTCTTTTCATGCCCACATCTCTGCCCTGACCTCTGCCTCCAATACATGGCTGGGTATCCTTTACCGTCATAAAACTGCCTCCCCACTGATGCCCTCCCCTTGCAGTCACCTCCTCTGTTATATCCCTAATCGACTATGAACCTCTTACCTGTTTGTGTGGCAAGGACCAGACATGCCCTGCTAAGATACGCCTCTCTCTTAAAGCCTGTAGACTTATAACTGTGCTCCTAGACTTACCCATACCTGTCTTCTTTATTCCATGGCCAATCTACTCAACCTGGATGAGCGCCTCATGTACCTAACCTGCCAACTAACCTATAAAGCTCTCCATGGCAATCCGGGCCTGTCTGACACAATCCACTGGGCTAACCCCGGTGCACACACTACCAAGCTCCTGCAAAACTGCACTGGGTGCTACGAGCGAGAACCTCACAGGTCAAGGCTTACCCTCACAGAGCCCCTCCTGGTATAACACCTCCTGCCAGAACCTCTGAAGCCCTCGTTATCACCGTAGCTTTTAAATACAGCATCAGAAATCACCTGCTCACCCTCACGAGCTGTTGCTGCCTCTTAACCTTCTCCTCTCCCTGACAATGCCGCTGAACAGCTCTTCCTCCTGACTAGGCCACCTCACTTGTCTCACTCTCCTCACTGTGACCTCCTCTCATCCTCCGCTATCCGTCCTTCTGAATCGATCTTCCTTTATCCACTGTCTATTATGCCTAACTTACCTGTATGCATTATTTATGCCTTAGAAATGCCTGTAACTTTGACTGACATCTATTGTGTATTTGTATTGCTGCCTGTCTGTTGTCTGTTGTACCGCTGTTTTTGTCCTCTGTGACGAGGTACCTTTGTAAATGAGCCTCTGGCTCAAAGGTTGTTAAACTGATGTTAAAATAAAGAAAGAAGTGAGTGCCTTGTCCTGTCCTCCTGGAGGACTGCTAGGAGTCTGCCAGTGTGTAGATAGTGAACTGTAGCCACATTGTTTAAAAAAAAAAAAAATTACTCCCCTGTAACCATAGTTCTACTTGTGGTATACAGCTCACATCCACACAACCCATCCGACACCCCCTGTTAACGTGGCACCCAGATCCCTGCTTCCCGTGTGCAAAGATCTGATGTCACAGAGCGAGACTGAGGCTATACCACACAGGTGGTGAGAGGAGTTTAGCTTGAGGGAAGACTGTCAGAGTGTGGATGTGAACTGTATACCACTAGTAGAAGTATGGTTACAGGTAAGTAATCTATATTTCCTTGTTGCCTTATCCACAACACCTATGAAATTATCTGCAACAAACACCAATGAAAAGGAGAATAATTTTCTCTACGGGGCAATTACTGGTATAGAAAATGTTAAACAGCGTTCTTGTGGCCACCCATTTCTGGAGGACATGAATGCTGCTGGGATTTTTAAGGTGCTTCTAATGAGATAGGGAGGCGTTTTGGGTTTGTTCTCTCTTCCCAGTCACACACACACCCAGTGCAAAGCATCACAGGTAGACAGTAGCAAGCAGTATTGAAGGACTTGGAGAATACTATCTGAGCTTTGAGATTTTCATAAATGGCCACAGGGTGTCAGTGTTGTACTGTGCTGCTGTTACACATTGTCCTAAAGGAACTCTGTAAAACTGAAAGGACTTGAATGGCAATCGCATACCATAGCATATGCAACCATCCTGGTGACATTTTGGTGGCACGTCCATTTCTCGCCTTTTTGCTGCGTCCCTAGACCTGCTATAGAATGTACCGGAACTGAAATAGTAAAAGCCAGAGAGTTTCAATGATAACAAGGATGCAAGTTTGACCTGTTGAACAACATCCTGCAGGTCAGCCTCTGCAGTTCTGTTCTTTTTAAGCGTGTGAAGTTCTGTGCCTCATCCCTTCTTAGCGCTGAAAGGATACCTAAACTGCCTAAATGGCCTATTGGATAAAAAAATAATTATATATCCTTGTAGGAACTGGACTGATTGCTTCATTACTGGCAACTCTTTAAGTTTTGAACTTGTAAAAATGAAGCGCAGCAGAAACATAGAAACATAGATTTTGACGGCAGATAAGGACCGCTTGGCCCACCCAGTCTGCCCATTTCCCTACCTAATGGATAAGCTGTAGATCCTAGTTAACCAGCAGCCTACTTCTTCCTACCCCCCACCCCCTAGAATTGCCTTATGACTGTCCCATGCATGCTTGAATTCCACCACTGTTTTGACTCCACAACCTTCCTCCGGAAGGCCGTTCCATGCATCCACAACCCTCTCTGAAAAATACTTCCTCAAATTACCTCTGAGCCTCCCCCATCTTCAAATTGTGCCCCTTGTTCTTGCACACTCTTTTTTTTTTTTAAAGATGCTACCCTCTTGGACTTTGTTGATTCCCTTGAGGTACTTGAAAGTTTCTATCATGTCCCCCCTCCTTTCCTCGAGGCTATACATATTAAGCTCCTTAAGTCTCTTTTCATATGTCTTCTCCGGTGCAGACCCTCGCCATTTTAGTTGTCCTCCTCTGGACAGCTTCCATCCTGTCTATGTCTTTAGGAGACTGGGTCTCCAGAACTGCACGCAGTCTCCAGATGGGGTCTCACCAACTGTCTGTACAGAGGATAATAACTTCTGTTTTCTACTAATGATGCTCTCCCTATGCATCCCAGTATCCCCCAGCCCTCCTTGCTGCCCTCTCACATTGCTTGCCCACCTTTAGGTCATCTGATATGACTACCCCTAGGTCCCTTTCCATTTTGTTGTTGTTAGTATCTCCCCCCATTGTGTACTCTTCCCTGGGTTTTTGTTTCCTAGGTGCATTACCTTGCACTTCTTAGCATTGAATCTAGCTGCCATACATTTGACCATTCCTCTAACCTCGCCAAGTCCCTTCTCATCCTTTCCACCCACCTTGTGCATCAACTCTGTTGCAGATCTTTGTGTCATCTGCAAAGAGACATACTTTTCTTCCAGTCCCTCTGCAATGTCCTTATAAAGACATTGAAGAGGACTAGTCTATACTGAACCCTCGTCCTACTAGTAACCCCTTTCTTCAGAGTGGACTCCATTTACTATTACTCTCTGTGTCCTATTCTCCAGCCAATTCTTTACCCAGGCTGTCATCTTGGGACCCACTCCCAGGCTGGCTAACTTGTATATTAATCTTTTGTGTGGGACTGTGTCAAATGCCTTGCTAAAGTCTAGGTAGGCCATGTCCACAGCCCCCCTGATCTACTACTTTGGTCACCCAGTCAAAGAAATCTATCAGATTTGTCTGGCATGACCTTCCCGCTGTGAATCCATGCTGCCTTGGGTCCTGTGCCCCTCTGGCCTCTAGATACTCAACAATTCTTTCCTTTAGAAGTGATTCCATCATTTTCCCTACCACTGAGGTTAAACTAACAGGTCTGTAGTTTCCTGCTTCCACCTTGCTCCCACTTTTGTGAAGGGGAATCACATCTGCCCTCCTCCAGTCCTCGGGTACCACCCCATCCTCCAATGATTTGTTAAAGAGGGTAGTCAGTGGTGTCACTAGTTATAGTGTTATATCAGCACTTTCTACGAAACCTAAAATGTCCACCAGTGTTACGTGCGATGATGTAATTGCCGAGAGCTTCAGCTGCATTCCTGTAGTAGATTAGCATAATGGGTCATTCCCCACATTATTAAAATCAGTGCGTGATGCATATGTTTCATTTTTATATTGGCTTCATATCTGTTTATGTATCTCTCTAAAGATTTGCCTTCGTTTCAGACAAATCCAGAGATTGGGAAGAGGTAGATAATTGAATAATGAGACTTACACTTTAAGAAGTGTTAAAACCTTTTTTTTTTGACAGATTATATATATATATATATAAATGTTGTGTATTCTGAAGTGAATGACCCAGCTTCAACTCATCTGGCCATTGAGATCTCTCCGACAATCTTTACATTATATATACACTGTATGCCTTTCTCAAATGTAAACCAGCCTTCTTCTTGTATAACACAGTACTGTTTCTGTGATTGTACATCCTCTCCCACTTTGTGCCCCTCCCCCCCAAAGTCACACCTAAGAATGAGCCTTGGCTTAGTGTACCTCCCCAGTCTCTACATACATACATACATTCATCGGATTTACCCTTTCGTGCAATGGTCTGAAGTAGTGATGTGATATGTATTTTTTTCTTCAGTTAAAAATTTTAATTGAACATTTTGTTTCACTGCAAAACATTAAAAATACTGGAAACAGAACACAGAAAATAAAAAAAAAAATTCACTTCATGATGGATTTGCAGTGCAGCAGGGGCTGAATAATGGTGCCATATGTCTCCTAAATACAACTACTACAATAAACCAGTGAACAGGTGGCAGTGCACGTTTGGGCTATACACTGCAGCATACTTGGCAATGAGTATTCTTTCTAATGTTGTATTTTTCTTTTTTTCACGTGACTCGTATTGTGGAGTAAACACGCAGAAATAGAACGTTAAAGTAAACATACAAAGTATCTCCAGATGCTTTAACAATAAGCAAAACCAAAATGGAAGTTATATAGGTTCCAAACGGATGAATGAAGACAGACGGATAAAACTTGGATGAAATGACTAATGAAGCTGTCTCAGTAGCTAGGGAAAATCCATTTTTTGTTGAGAATTGAAAAGAGGGAGAGTTAAACATGTGGAAGTAGGGTGGAAGGCTGTTCCTCACTGGAAGTGCAGCAGAGGAAGAGATCTGGCACCGACTGTGGAAAGTTTCGCTGTAGGAACTTTTAAGAAGCAGAGTGTCAGAGCTGCAAAGAAGTTCTGTTGGGAGAGGATGGCTAAAGGCATTAAGAAAGGTAGTTTGTAGTTCCATGAAGGATTTTAAAAAGCATGAGTGCATTTTTTAAGTGCATGGGTGGCCTGTCAAACATGAAAAGTCAGGTACCCATCCCATCACCTTATACACGTTGCACATTTAAAAAAAAATATTTTCTTTCTTTATTGCAAGTGCTGTAAAAAGTCAGATAGATCACAGTGACTGCACTGGGGGGTTTAAAATATGGGTCGAACTGGACTCACTGGTGTAAAAAAATGTGGGTCTAAAGAAGAAGCTACTGGGTCAAAACATAATCCGTGGCAGATTTTGAACAGTCCACATTCCCTTTCTTTACATATTGTTATAGACTAGGTGTATCAGTTTGGACCCACTGGCAAAGGAAAGAGGGGTCATTTCTGGACAGGATGCAACTTTTGCCCTTTTGGTGCATGTTAGCGCTTACCTGATGTATTTTGGATTAATTAAATCTTTTATCAACGGCCTTTCATAAAGGATTTAATTAATCCAAAATGCGTCAGGCAAGCTACAGCGTGGTCCGACTTTTTTACAGCACTTGCAATAAAGAAAGATAAATACTGTATATATTTTTTTTTAAATTGTGGAATGATGCCCAGTATAAGGTGGTTAGTGTCCCACTTTGCAGGTTTGTCTGGTGTTGTTTACTATGAGCACCTCCTTCCCTGTGTAGCTTTCTTGTGGTGTTTGTACTGTGGGTAGCCAATGTAGATCTTTGAAAATAGGAGTAATGTGTCCAAACCTTCTGGCATGAAACACATTGGAGAAATGCACAGGTTAAACTGCCGTGGGAGTTGACTCAGATTGTGAAAAAAGCTGCTCCCAATACCCATAGTTGTAACTGCTTCTTTTTTATGTCAGGCCCCCTGCTCGAGGACTGGGATATTATCAGTCCAAAGGATGTGATTGGCACGGACTTGTTGCCCTTGGAGAGGCGCTCACTGGCTGCTGCTGCACTACCTTTTACACAGTCCATCATCTCCCAGGTGAGTGTTGCAGGTTAAATGTGGAACGCTAAGCATGCTACCCCCACCTTCCCCTGCTCACAGAGATACTGAAACCTTCACACAGGACCAGAGTGAAGTGGATTGGTTGAGGCTGAGAGCCCTCCCATTTTGTTTGGTAAAACTTGATCACAACAGAAGTGTGTCGATGGAGGCAGTCATTTTTATGTTTGCTTGCGTGCGCTACGCACAAGAAACATTTTGAGGAGAGTATTGCAGAGGTGTGGCACTGTTTGGCCAATTCAGCCAACGCTTTCAGGTGCTCATCCCTCGGCTACCAATCAACAGGGAAGCTGCCGATGACAGTAGTTTCAGAGTGATGACGGACTTGAAAGAAATCTGCTGCTCCAGTCACAGACAGTATCCTCATTGCAGTGGCAGATTCCTCCCCCCCCGCGAAACCAGGCAGATTCTAGCCATGCGCATTACAGTGCACAGTAATGCGCATGGCTGGACTTACAAGCAACTCGTTTGCTCAGTGTGTCTTTCCTGGTGAAATAAATAAATGAGCCCCGCCGCACATAATTGGCAGCTCCTGCCGCTCACCACTCACCTCCTCCAAAGCTGATGGGGTGCCCAATCCCTCTGTTGGCATGCCCCCTCACCAAGCCCAAACATATATTTTGCTGACAATGGGGTGCTCAATCCCTGTGTCATCATGCACCCCTCCACCCCACCTCCACTATTGTGGCACACTGGGAGCCCACCCCAGTGTGCCAAAGTAATTATTATGTTTTTCTGACACTGGGATGCCCATTCCTGGTGTCAGATGCTCCCCCCACTCTCCTTTTTGTCAGCAGACCTCGGGGTGCCCAATCCCCGGGTCAGCATTGACACCCCCAAGTCTGGCACATTGGGAGCCCACCCCAGTGTGCCAAAAAATCAGTTTTGTTTTCACTTGTAAAAGAATATAGTTCCACGATATATGTGTGTGTGTGTGTGTGTGTGTGTGTATGTATGTGTGTGTGTGTGTGTGTGTATATATATATAATGTGTGTGTGTGTGTGTGTGTGTGTGTGTGTGTGTATATATATATAAATGTGTGTGTGTGTATATATATATGTGTGTGTGTATATATATATGTGTGTGTATATATATATTGTGTGTGTGTGTATATGTGTATGTATATATATATATATATATATATATATATATATATATATATATGTGTATATGTAATTTTTTTTCTTAAACCTGAAAAAAAAAATGATCCCTTGTCGTTCTCGCTGCCCCATCCTCCAACCGCACTCCTCCTCCTGCACCCTCCCTCACCCATACTTGCCTCTGGAGGTTGGGAGCAGCAATCTTCTGTGGACTGGGAACACATCGGCACTCTTCAAAGAACAACCAGGAACTGAAGAAATGACGGTAAGCCCTGTAATGGCAATGAAGGGAGGGGGTTCATTTTAGGTTGATATCTCATCCAGTGTTTGGAGTTTCGGTCCCAAATTTTCAATGTGGGGTTCCTGAGACCCCACCTCATGAATATTGGCACTGTCATTTAGTTTCTCAATCCCAAAAGGTGATTTTGCGGTCGCTGCGTGGAATCGCCTTTTGGGACTGATTAACGAAACGACAGTGCTACTGTTCATGAGGTGGGGTCCCAAAAAGCCTGTGTTGCAAGTTTGGTGAACAAACTACAAAAATGACACATACGAGCATGTGTAGCGCAGTTTGTATGCACGTTTGTAACTTCGCCAATTTTTTTTTTTAGTTTATCCTTTTTTCCCTGGCATCCAGTCTGCCTTACGTGTCCCACATCGAGGCATCCTCTCAGGCTCTGGCTGCCATCCCAAGGATCTCCCCGCTCCAAATCAGGCCTCACAGCATTCTACTCCCCCTGCAGCGGGGTGGTGGAGAGCCCCCCTGCACTGAGCCACCAGACCAGATTCCAGTATCGCTGCGTGCCCTCAGTGCCGGCGAGTCCTCTGCGGAAAAGGCCATCATGCTGCTGCGACTGGTACCCTTCTTTTCCTGTTCTGCCACTTGACGTGCGAGGCGTGCAATGATGCCAGTGGACAGCGGCGCACACGCTACCGCATGCACCCCTTCACGGCGTCGGCCCCAGCACGTCCCCCTTTAGACTGCCTGTGTACTGTGCTGCCTCCAGCTACCAACAGAGTGTACCAGCACACCAACCACAGAGTGCCCCCCACTCTGGAGAAGGAGAGCAGTCCTCCGGACGCTCAATCCCTCTCCTCCCCTCCCAACCCTCGACAACCCCAGGTCATCGGCGTGGAGTGAGGTGTGGCGTCCAGTGCCTCAACCCTCAGCACCACCAGGCCGGCCCGACTTCGCCAGTTTTTTATTTTTTCACTCCAGACTTCCAATATTGCCATTTTTTTTTTTTTACACCTCCTTATGAACAGTACAGCTGTCATTTTTGCCTCCTGCCCGAAATGTGTTTTCATACCTGTGGCACAGAATGACGCAGTTGCTGTGCGAAATCAACTTTTGGGATAGATGAATGAAATTACAGTGCTGCTGTTTATAAGGGGATGTCCTAAAAAGACCATGTTGAAAATCTGGTGATCAAATTCCAAAAAATGACTACGTTACAAAGGTGCATTACACAATTTCTACACATGCTTGTAACTTCGCCACTTATTCATGTTTTCCCTCCAGATTTTCTACATTGCCATTTTTTCACACCTCCTCATGAACAGTACAGATGTCATTTTTCAGGTCCCGCACAAAATGTCTTTTCGCACCTGTTGCGCTGAATGGCGCATTCGCTGTGCGAAATCACCTTTCAGGATAGAGTAATGAAATGATAGTGCCACTCTTCATGAGGTGGGGTCCCAAAAAGCCCATGTTGAAAATTTGGAGTGAAAATACCAACAAATGCCCAGGGTGTTAGGGTTTCTAACTGTAACGCCCCACCCTGTACAGACTGACGGGCATTGGGGTGTGGCTTGGGGTCGTCTGCCGTAATGCTCACGCCATTCCACCCCTGCCCTGCAGCCACTGACAGGCATCGAAGTGTGCCTTGGGGTCTTCAGCCCCAACGTACACCTCATTCTCCTATACTGCACCCATCTCAGCTTATTTCCTTATGGAATGGGGAGAGCGTAAGGGCCGAAGACACAAAGGCACACCATGACACTTGTCAGTGTCTGCTAGGTGAGGTGAGGTGGAATGGTGTAATTGTTATGGCTGGTGACCCAAAGGCACACCCTAGCACCTGTTAGTCTCTGCAAGATAGGGTTGGGGGTTGGTGTTAGTTCAATACTTCACTGCCATTCCTGTTATGCAGCTCTCTAACTTTTGCAGTACCAATGCCAATACCAGCAAGCAAACATTCATCATTGACACATGCTTGTTTTCTTTATCATTTAAACTGGAACTTTATATCGCAGTCATGGTTCCCAGGTGCAGCCCCTGTGAAAGTACACAAAGGCCCCACTTGGAGTAGTCATTATAAATTGTCTGCTGAATCAACCAGAGATGGCATTTACTTAACACGCAGTGTTTTCAACAGGGAGAGCATAGTTTTTAAAGATCTTCTGTTTTTTCAGATTTTTTTATGAATATTTTATAAATTTAATGAGTTATGTAGCATTAGAACAGACATGGAGGGGTCTCTGTATTCTTTTAACAGTGTTGCCTAGGATGTTAGTGTCTTTCACCATATGTTACTAATCCACTTACGCAAAGGACACACAAAGCAACCCTCGTAAAGAGTGTATAGATGGCTTGGCATCCATTATTTCATAAACTTGAGTCAAGAGGCTGTTGGACATGATTGGAACCAACTGTGAAACAGAAACTCACAATTCTTTCTTGCATTAATTTACTAATTTAAATCCTACCTGAAGCAGCAGGGCACTGCTTCAGCCTTGCCCACCACCTCTGGGGGCCTCACAGCTTGCCTCCAGCTTAGCTAGCAGTATAGCCCAGAGGTTAGAGTAACTAGCTGTGAATGAGTTTGCTAAATGCAGCAGATCTGGGTTTGATTCCCATAACCTCTACTTGCATACTGTGTAACTCTGAGCAAGTCGCTTAACCTCCACAGTGCTCCAGAATCGCCTCTGAAAGCAGGCACTTGTGCCTAGAGGGTCACAAAGATGCATTGCTTGTCATAACCAGGACAGGCACACTGATCCCCAATGGGACACACCGTTTCCGGGTGCATCCTAAAGGTGGGTTGCATTAACCTGTTAAATTGACGGGAGAATCTTTGCAGGACACATGGGGAAATCTCCTACTTCTGCAGAAAGGTCCATAGAGACTCTTAACTTACATCTGAACAGCCACCAAGGATGGGTAGAAGGGACCTCAGTTAACCTCTCAAAAGAAGGATGGCACTTTAACAGTGTAGTACCCCCCCGCCCCCCAGTACTGCACTAGAGGGTCAGCATTAGGTATTAGCCCAAGTTCCTGGTGTGGAACGGAACTAGAATTCACAGCCTTCCAGTTCTGGAGGCAAGCGTGCACCCTACTGAGTCATGGACACTGCAAAATGTAATGTTTTCATGGGCCCAAGCCTTTGCCTGATGGTGTAGTCAGTGTGCTCTGGTCCGCAGTAGCCATAACAGAAAAGGCACATATAGCAACATTACACCAGAGATTGGTGATTTCTATCTCTGGAAGAATGGAGTGCACATGTATTCAGTATTAATAATCCATAAAGCAGCACTTTCTCATTAGTGCAAGTAACTAAGTTTGTGAGGAGTAGCTGTCGCACTATTTGTGGTTGCCAGAGCACTACAGTGGCAAGCACTGCTGATTCTTTAAAATACAAGGTTAATTTAAAATTCAAACCGTCCTAAAACTACTGTATAATATGTGAATATTTTTATAATTTTCTTTTGGGGTGGGGAACTAACCGTGATGTAAAATGGAGGATCAGAATTGTACTTGTATTTTCATTTTTTACTTATGTTTTACACCTCATGGATCTCAGACCAGAGAAGTGAGCCTTTCTCCTTTATGTCCTGTAAATCTGAAATATTGAAGCAGTTGCTGCTGGGCAGAGTTGGCCGCTGCCACCTAGGAGATTAGGTTCCTGTGCAAACCCTAGAGTCGCACACTGGGGGGCAGGCGTATCAGAGAGGAGCATTTGTTTATCCCTGGATGGCCAGCTAAGGACTAGCATTGGAGTCTGTTGTGAAAGCAGCCGCTTATTCACTTGACCTTCTGGCTGGAGAAAGGGTACAGATGTTGCTACCCTGATCATCTGGCTGGAGAGATGAGCGTAAATTGAGAAAACCAAAAAGCCCCACCCCACAGTGACTTTCTTACTTTGTCCGATATGGCTGTACTTATTTATTAGTAGTTTTTTTTTTTTTTTGACAAGGTACGCACACTAGACAATTACAGTGCCTGTTTTCTGTAGCGACGCAGCTGATTTTTTGTGGCCTTTTCTATTACTTTGTTTTTATTTACTCTTCCTGGTGTGTCAGGTTGGCCGGACTCTCTCAAAGGTCCAACAGGTGCTGAGTTGGTCGTACACAGATGATGTAAAGCCTTTTAAACCACCACTGAGCGACAGTGAGTTTCACAGCTACATGAACCATGAAGGTCAGCTGACTCGGCCAGAGGATCTTCGCCTTCGGATTTACCATGGTGGCGTGGAGCCTTCTCTCCGGAAGGTTAGTAAGGAAAGACTTACAAATCTGTACCCCTACCACTAAGTCTCTCCTTCACCTAATGCATACAGGAAGTTTATGCTATGTTGCAGGTGCTTGTAATGTTCCGTGTGTGTGTGTGTGTGTGTGTGTGTGTGTGTGTGTGTGTGTGTGTACAGTACATATATATATTATTCTCTTCTTCCTGCAGTTGCCCGTCTGCATCTACATCTACTGTAGCCAAACTCCCAGCTCCATCTATGCCTACTCTGCCTCTTGGCAGACAACATTGAAAAACTGGCACACCACTACAGCTGAAGGTGGTGCCTTTTGAAATGTTTGCCAGACTTCCTCGGAAAAGAAAAGGGGACACACACCGACTAAATACTGCCACTGTTATTTATTAACCATGCATGGAATGGTGAACGTCCCTATATAGCGCCTCAAACCGGAGGCTTCATCAGGGAATGGTGCTCACATACAAACAGCCTCATTTTATAAACCAAAATTATTTATGGCAGTCAGTACTTAAGTAGAATTTAAAGACCCACTTCACAATTTAACCATTTGCGTATGAAGGAAATAAGCCAACATTTACCACACAAACATTCATGACCCCAGTAAATATAAGACATTTTAAAAACCATGTGGAAACCCATCAATAGAACATTCAACTAATATGTGCAACAGCTTGTCATAATTTAATCCTGTGCAATGCCATAATCTATGTAGGTGATTCAAACATGAATTCTTGCTGTATTCTGACATATGCAGTTAGCCCCAGCACTTGAACTGCTCTGGAGAGGAAAGAGTTAATTTCTATGCCAGGCATAGAAAGTTGAGCTCAAGCTCGGTTTTCAAACCTCTGTCTGTGGTGCCTCAGAGTGTAACCATCAGATTCTTTACTCCGCCTAACTGTGAAGTCGCTTCGGAGATTGCTCCTTCGCTATCCATTCGGTAAAGTTTCAAAACGTGTTGGTTTTTCAGCCGATTTGTTTATTTTAGGTTTCGAGCATCTGTCTATGGTAAACTAAGTAGTGTAGATAGGTAGAGAACTGTGATTGTGCATTCTATTCTGTGGAAATTGTAAACTTCGGTTCCTTCTTGGTCGATCCGGTTGGGAACCGACCTTTTGTGTTTAAATTTAATTTCTGGGATTTTAGTAGTGGTGTGCCAGTTCCTGTTGGTTTTAAAAAAAAAAAAAAAAAAAACTTTTCGGTTTCTTTACGCAACCCGTGACACGGTTGGTAACTGATAGGGGTATATTACCTGGCTAAAAGCTGTAAAGGGTAACTTTTTCTAGTCTGGCCATGTCTGAGAAACCCAAGAAAAAAAACCGGTCCCACTGGGTTTCAACACTGTACAGAGTGTGGGGAGGCCTTTGCTAAGTCCGACCCCCACCTAGTCTGTGTTTATTGTCTGGGGTTTGACCACCTCAAAACACACTGTCAAATCCACAAAAACTTTCCTGAGGCCACTCTGGAAAAAAGATTGGGTGGCTAAAGGAAAAGGAGGCTGAGAAGTCCACTGACCCGGATGGCCAGCCTGGTTCGGTTTCGACCGAACCTGAGGAGGTGCCCACTGACCTGGGGGAGACATCCTTGGGCAAAAGGAGATTCAATCCTGAGGGTCGGTTCCATCAAGAAGACAAAAAATGTCAGCTGGTTTGGATCCAGCATCCCTTACTCCAACCGCTGAAGAAATAGCCAAAGCGGTCAGTATTGTGCAGTCGCTTCATCCGGTTCCATCCGAACCGGCGCTGTTGGTTAGGAGCTCAGTTTGGTTGGACCCAACTCCATCGGATTATGATCCGGATGCCTATTACGAATTGGAGTGGGAAGGGGGGGGCGGCGAAGAGTTACTGGATGAAGTTGACTATTATTTTCCTTTTTTTTTTTAAACTGTTAAGTTTTTTATTGATTTGACTTTAACAAGCATTACATGGAATAAAGTTGTCGGATACATAACAATAATATTACAGACCTGTTACATATGTCTGTGACTACAGTTAGAGGAACAGGCTTACAGTAACTTGAGGAGCAGAGCCTTAAACAAGCGGGCAACAAAAGAACTGTATTATTCCATGGATGGACGAACACCTGTCCAGCCAGGAAGTAACCTGTGGGAGTAATACCCGCTGGTGCTCATGTCCTGTAAATACCATATCAGTTAGCTTACCTGGACTATTCTCGATGATACCTGCATTGCTGGCACAACCGTAGAGTTCTGAGATGGTCCAGAGCCACTTCCTTCCAGTCAGGAACTTCAAAATACAAAAGAACACACACAAAGCAAACCTATCTAGAAATCGTCAGTGAATGAACTAGCAGTTACTCATTATATTCCAAGTTGCTATTGGCACAGGGGGCCCCAGAACCACAAAAAGTGTTTCTTCCACCCCAGCTCCAGACTCAAGCATGAGAGGAGGGTTTACAAAAGTGAAGAGGAGCTTTTTCAGCCGATTCCCTCCCTAGGTTTCAAATACATTATAAAGGGTTTCCACATGTTGATGTATTTAGGGAGGATAACTACGGTGTGCGACATTCTGGACCAGTTGCCTATCTGAACCAAGGAACTAAGTACCTCCTCCACTGATGGGATTACCTGTGTCTGCCATTTCCACAAGAGGGGTCTTTTTACCTGCATGCTTAGGGTCAGGAGCAATTTTATCTCTGAGAGGATTAAGTGGGGGGCTGAGGACTGGATTCCTAGTATCAGCAGCTGGGGGGACATAGGAATGGGTTTCTGAAGAATACTGGACCCCATCTTGCCAGCTGCCTGCCATAAGGGCTGGATCCTCCTACAGTGCCATAATACAGTATATGGATTAGGTCGCCAGGGAGCTCCTGACATCTCCAGCAGAGGTCAGATTGGACCAGTTTAGCCTTGGCAAGTGCCGCAGGGGTCCTATACCATGAATGCAGAATCGTATTCTGTATTAGCTGGCTTCTAGTATCAGGGTATGCCCCATGTGCAAGCCTGAGACATGTCTTCCAGTCCAGATCTGTGATGGGGGCCTGCAGTGCCTGCTCCCATTTATGCTTAGACTCCTCTGCTTGGGATGGAATGGTGTCCCTAAGGGCAGCGTATATTAGGCTAGACTGGCCTCTTTCTAGGGCCAGCCAAGATTCCGCCTGAGAGACTCGCTGCCTGTGGTGTTGCTTGCGAGTGTATTCAGAGATTGCGCTCCTTATTTGGAGGAAGCACCAGGAAACTCTGTGTGGGATTCCATATGTTCTCCTCAGCCCTTCGAATGAATCGAGGGTATCTGTGCCAGGGATATACATATCCTGGAGCTTTGAGAGCTCACCTAGTTCCCACGAGGGCCAAGAAATTGATTGCTTATTGATAGTGATCTCACTGTTGCCCCATAGTGGAGTAAGTCTTGGGGGAGAAGGAAGGGTACCCAACTTCTTATGCACCTTGGCCCAGTACTCCAAAGAGAGGCCTATCGTAGGGTGAGAATGAATGCCCTTTTGGGGGAGGGGTGATTAAACAACAACAGAGATAAATGTGCCCACTCACAGACTCTCTCTCTCTCTCTCTCTCTCTCTCTCTCTCTCCATACTTAGCCACTGAGGGGAGTTTTGCTTTGGGGATGTGAACCATTTTAGCATCTGAGCCGTCTGAAAAGTCCATTTATACCCCTCGAGCCACGTAAGGCTCCAGCCTCCATCTGTCCAATGTGCTCTCAGCTTATTTCTGCTGTACCTAGGCTTCTTGTCCTCCTATATGAAGGAATCCAGCAGGGAGTCCAGCTTGGTAAACCAGTATTGAGGGATTTTCAAAGGAATGTGAGAGGAGGTACATAATTTTAGGTGCTGTGACCATTTTAATTGCTGAAATTTTACCTATGAGCATGAGTTGGAGAGGCCTCCATCCATTCAGCTCCGTACAAATGGACGCCAAAAGTGGCTTCATATTAATTTTTTTCAGAGTTTATGCAAATTAGGAGTGATATTGATGCCCAAGTACGCAAGTCCATCCGGAGCCCAATGGAGACCATGCTGGGGAACCATGTGGGAGGTAAAATTAGAACTCAAAGGGAGGACCTCCATCTTGGACTGATTAATCTTGAGCCCTGAGAATGCATTAAATTCTGAGAGGGTGCTCAGTAACGGAGGGAGGGAGGTTGCAGTATCTGCTATAGGAAGCAACAGATCATCAGCATACATGACAGTAGGGTATTCCCTTTCTCCCACTCATATCCTGGAAATTAATGGATTCTGTCTAGTAGCCACAGCCAGGGGTTCCACTGGCAGGACAAAGAGGAGAGAGGGGGCATCCCTGAAGTGTGCCCCTACCCAGTATAAAGGGGGGAGACGGTATCGAGTTGGTGAGTACCCTAGCTGTGAGAAATTAGTATATGGCCCCCTATCCAGGCCCGGAAGCCCGCCCCCAACCTCATGGTGCCGAGCACTTATTGGACATAGTCCCACTCCTGGGAGTCAGAGGCCTTTTCAAAATCTATCGCTATTACTGCAGAAGGGGATGGCAATGTTTTAGCCTTATGGATCAAGTTTACGAGTGATCTAATATGGTCCACACTAAATCGTCCCTTAACAAAGCCTATCTGGGATGGGTGGATCAAACTGGGGAGGAGCGGGTTTAGTCTGTTAACTAACAATTTGTCTAGCACCTTACTGTCCGTATTGAAAAGGGACGTGGGCCGGTAGCTGGATGCTTTTAGGGGGTCTTTACCCTTTTTAGGCAGGATAGTGATGGTCGCCTCCCTGAGGAAGGGGAGGGGGCACCTTCTTGAAGCGCTTCGGTGAACACTTGTAGTATCGGGGAGATTGTGGACTGCAAAAGCTGCCATATTTCGATGGGGAAGCCTTTCCCTTTTTAAGAGATGATATAGTCTGTGCCACCTCCTGAGGTGAGATCGGGGCATCTAAGGCCAAGGCCTGATCCTCTGAGATTTTAGGAAGGTGTAAAGATTCTAGAAATGGAAGGACACCCTTGGGGTCAGGTACTCTGGATGATTTATATAGCGTGCAATAGAAGTCCATCATTATGCTATTTATTCTTTCTGTCTAGGTGTGGGTCTTACCCCTTGCATCCACTAAGGCAGTGATGTGCCTTTCAGCTTGCTGCTTTTTGAAGCTGTAGGCAAGGATCTTACCTTCCTCTTCTCCCCTTTCCCAATATTTGTGCTTCAGCCTAATAATAGAAATATCTGCTTTCCTAGGTAAAAGTTTGTTCACTTGCATCTTCAGGGATGCCACTCTGTGTCCTGCCTCCCACCTGAGGGAAGGGACGCTGAGGAGCTTAAAGGTTGCTTCCACTTCTTGGAGCTGTTTTTCAAGCCTCTTAAGGTGCTGTTCCCTCCTCTTATGGCGCCTGCTCACAAATCCCATTATTGCCCCCCTCAGGGTAACTTTAAATGCTTCCTAGATATTGCCTGCTGAAGTATCTGCTATGTGGTTATTCCAAAAAAATTAAGAGGCTTCCCTTTGAAGCTAGGGGGGGAAAGTCTGGATCATGAAGCAGCAATGGATCCAGCCTCCAGGACGGAGAGGTGGGGAGAGGGGGGGGACTGGGTGAAGGAGAGATGCACAGGGGCATGGTCCGAGATGACCAGTGGATGAATAAAGGTGTCATTGGTGTTCCTGGTGACTGCTGGAGAGGTAAGCCAAGGGAACTGTGCACTGGGGAATGGAAGGTGTCTCGTTGGGAGGGGTGAAATACCCTCCAGATATCTGTAAGGCCCATATCTTGTTGTAGCTGGCTCAATGCCAGTGACACCTTGGAGTGGGGTTCTGTGTTAGAGGGGGATCTATCAAGTAGCGGGTCCAGTGTGAGATTAAAATCTCCCCTTAATATTATAGGTGTATCATTGGGGGCCAAGGAGCCCAGCGCTTGGGCCAGCTCATGGATGAAGGAGAGCGAGTCTTCATTCGGGGCATACATGTTACTCACGAGTAAAGGTCCCCTTCCCCTGTGTCCATGAGTACAGCCACCCATCTGCCCCCAGGGTCACTATCCTTGTGCACCAGTGTTCAGTGAAGCTGCTTGTGAAGCAGTATAGCTACCCCTCTCTTTCTGGAAGGGACAGAGGCATGTATGACTTGACCCACCCAATTCCGTTTTAGTCTATCGTGGTCCTTCCTGTGAGTTTGGTCTCCTGCAGCAATGTGACCTTCGCTCCCAGTCATTTAAGGTCCTGCAAAACCTGTTTCTTTTTGTTGGGGGTATTAAGCCCCCTGACATTCCATGTCAAACATGTTATATCACCTGTTGGTGAGAGGGAGCAAGTATCTTTCCAGGAAATGTATTCTAGTAAACCAGCAGGCTGTAAGCAAGTTCAGTCAACCCAGGAGAGACAAGTCCCTCTAATTCAGCACCAGGTGTGGAGAGAGTGAGTAAGTCAGGCATTCCCTGACAGTAGCAATTGACCTCAATCTAACATCTAGCAGTAACCCTGTGTGTCTCTTGCATTGTAAACAAACAATAACGTATACATGTAAACAAACTATACACAGGGTGCACAACCGTCCGTGCGTATTGGGGAAATAGAGGTTTCCCATCAGCCGCAGAACCCTGCTGTAGGCTGGCCTCTTTTCCCAGGGCGCTATCCTGCGGTGTTGAACCCCCGTGTGTGTTAGGGGGAGTTCGTGGGAGGAAGACTCCCCAACAGGTTACCATCATCAGCACGATCACAGTATTAATCTTGTGAGCTCCTTGTAGCCGCAGAGGGGTGTTGATACTGCACCAATCATTTTTGCATGAGTATTGGGGTACTAATGGTAGGGCTGTGCATCGCTGATTAATGGAGTGGAAGGATAAGGGGTAGAGGGGTCAAGGTAGCAGCCTCCTCTAATATAACTGGATGTGAAATGGCCTTTGAGGGGAACCAGAAAGCTCTTGTTACAGGAGACTATTATGAAAAGAGTAAGTGGAGGGGATTAGTCCACTATACCGGGGAACATATGTCATCTGGTCCCTCTGGGGTGGCCCTCTGCATCAGGGATCTGGTACTTTGGCCGTGATTCAGGAATACAGGTCACGGCTGAACCAGCCCCTGAGCAAAAAACGTGTCGGGAACCCAGTTGCCCAACCTGAAGGGGCCCTGAGCCTTCCATGTAAAAAGAAACAGCAGGCCAATAGTGAACTTATTAGGCCTAAATGTTAATACCCAACAGACTGAACAATCACACCAATTGGAACAGTACATTTTGAGATAACCCTTACACCAGGATGCTCTCCTCCCTCACCCCTCCCCACCAGTGAGAGGGACTGAGCCCTTCAGAATATCCACCAGAGCTTGTGGAGGCGATTGATGCTCCTCTGTGCCATCAAGTTAAACGAGGACTTCCTACTAGTCCTTGCGAGTCCGAGCATGTTTGTCAGCCCCTGCGGATCCTTCCCAGTATGAGAACGGGGCATTTCAGCTGCAAGGTAGTGGCACAGATCGAGGGCCAGACCTGGGGTGAGGGAGTCCCGGCAGTCACCAAACTCGAGCGACACGGATATGGAAAAGGAACAGCAGCTGGAGTCTCTGTCCGTGGTCGCAGAGAAAGCTACCCCTGACCTGGTTTTCCCCAAGGTTTAGCAAAAGAACCAAGAATTAAACAAAAGTGCTACTTATCTGACCACGCTGCTGAGGTCTTGCCATTCTTTGATCTAGGAGTTTGAATCTGCTTCGGTCAGTCCACGAAGGAGCCTGGATCACCGACAATGGGAGAGGCCTCCCGGAGACCTTTGGTGGGTGCTGTGCTCCGTTAGTCATGGCTCCATCCTGCGACTGGAATGGGGAAGTTGAAAGGGTCCGGTGACTTGATTTCAGCGGAGGAGAAGGCCTGGCAAACACAGGAGCATCGACAGTGTTGGGCTGTGGATCTGGAGATCTAGGTCACAGGGATTCATACCTGTTGGCAGTGTGGAAACCCTGTAGGGAGTCAGGATTTGTTGTGTCCATGTATATGGCTCCCGATATGTCTGCCTGCTGTCGCTCCGAGGGGTGTTCTCTGCGTCCATACTTTTTAGAAGAGTGCCTCTTTCAGTTCACCCTCAGGGGGAGCTCCCAAGCCTGGTCCCTAATATCCTGCCAGACCCCGGACCGGTTAACCTGAGGAGGAGAGCGACGGTCCAGCCCTTCTGCACTAACTTTGCTGGTGGGGCTTGGGATATTTACTCGGGATTCCTTGGCCAGTTGCAGCTGTAGAAATTCTGTGAGGGGATCAGGAGAGTCAGAAATAAACGAACCCATTGTGGACTACCCGTGATTGTGGGTCGGGTATTGCAGGCGAGAACGGCAGCTCAAGTTTGTACATTGTGTGCCTTGCTCCTCGTGTAGGCTCTGCCTCTATCAGACAGCTCTTTAGAAAGTCCTGAAAGATAAGAATTTTGTTTGATCTCCACGTTACCTGCTGCTTTTCCCGGGCTCTGGCTAGGACCTTCTCTTTCTCTGTAATCTATATGTCTAGCGATAATAGGTCATGGCTTGTCCTGGGCCTTGGGCATGGGGCCAGCGATGGGTCGTGTGTGTGCATTTCACCTGAAGTTGTCTCGATGGATCTAGCTGCAACATTTCTGATATTGCTAATTTTGAAACCCTCGATGTCTTTCCCTCCATCGAGCTGGGAATCCTAAGAATCTAAGGTTACGCGATCTTGGTTTTAGGTCCCTATCTTGCTGCACATCATTTGTATAGTGTGTGCTGTTGCTCCCTTAGTGTTGCCGATGGGTCTTGTATCTGACTCTATCGCTGAGACCCTCTGCTCAGTATGTACCATCCTAGCCTCCAGGTTTTGGACTACCTGAGTATTGCGGTTTGTCGCCAAGGTGACCTACAACATCTGTGCCATGAGTTGGCCAAACATCTTTTCCACTGAGGGTTGTTCCTTAGATTGTGATATGTGCAGTTCAGCCATGCTGTAGGCCTGCCCTTCAAGATAGGCCGCTTCACTGGAAGAGATTTTTCCACTACAATTATAACTTTCTGCAATAATAAAGCGATTTTCACATTCCTTGTACAGTACTCCCGTAACTTCTGTAGTTTGAAGAGGTAGAACTTGGTCAGAAAAGAAAGGATTATAACTGATATATCCCTCTGGGTTGTACAGCTGTTGATCTAAGCTGCCATCCTGTTTAGCTCCCCTAGTGACGATGATGATTATGAAGGTCTGGATGTGCCCATTGAACCGGACATCTCCCCAGACAGACCCTCCAGTGTTTCCCCTTCAAGGCTTTCGGAGTCCCCATCTCACTTTTTGTTTTACAAAAAGGTGGCTGAAACCCTCCTGCTCCCTATGGTTGAAGTTGTTGAGGAGGAGGAGGAAGAGCCTGATTTTGTGGAAATGATGGACATCCCAGAGTCCAAGAGGTTGTCTGTTCCCCTCCATAAATCCCTGGGGAAACAGACAAAAGATTTTACAGACTCCAAATTCTTTACCTCCTGTGGATAAGAGAATGGACAGGAGGTATATGTTTTCAGGCTCTGGGTACGGAGTTTTTGTTCAGTCATTGCAGCCATGTTGGGGTAGTGCAGGCTGCAGCCTGTGACAGGCTAATATACTTCCTTGACTCTTACACAACTTAAAGACTCCAGGAAGGTGGATGCCATGGCCAAGAAACAATACTTGGCATCCTCCTTGGGACTCAGGCAGGCTAATTATATGGCCTACACAGGCAGATACCAGAAGTCCAGGTGGGATACGGTTCTGGAACTGGCTAATCAGGCTTCCCCCCAGCTAGCCAAAGAGCTGGAGGAGGTGGCTGCTGATGGGATTGAGGCATCCAAAGTGCAGTTCCATGCTGCTGTGGACTCGAACGATGTGGCATCGAGAGTCATGGCTACATCTGTGTCTCTTCGGAGATTTGCTTGGCTCAGATGCACTAGCTTTTCTCGGGACACCAGGCTAAGGCCATGGATTTCCCTGTGGTGGGTAACTCTCTATTTGGGGAGCAGACAGAGGCTTACATGAAGAAGATGGAAGAGTACAGGACAACCTATAGGAATGCACAGGCCAAAGAATGGCAAGCCACTCCTCAAAAGCAGCAGTCTAGGGGCAGGGGCAGGCCCTTTCACAGGCCTTTCTGCCACGCCCAGGCCTCCTCTCCCTTTCCACAGAGGGGGTTCTTTCGAGGGAGAAGCAGGAGGGGGATGAGCAGGGCTGCATCCTCTTCCCAGTCCAAGGCTCTTGCCAAGCAGACACACTGATGTGTCGGCCCGGGTCAGCTCCCCAACTCCAGTAGGAGGCTGGCTGGCTTACTACTTCCAGGCCTGGAAGTCTGTTGCCTCAGACAAGGGGTCCTGAGGTGGTGTCGTGGGACTGGCCCTCAGTTTCAAGAAGTTTCAAAAATGAGGGCTGTGTCTTTTCCAGCTGCAAACCTCTGAAACCATTGCTGTAGAAGCAGAAATTCTCTCTGCTGGCTCTGAGCTGTGGAGAGAGTTCCTACTCTACACAGGGCAGGTCTGTACTCCAGATATTTCTACCCCAAAAAAGACAGGGAGTGGCGACCTATCCTAGACTTAATGTATTTGAACAAACACATCTTAAAACCAAAGTTCAAAATTGTGACTCTGGGAGAAATTCTCCCTGTCTGAGGCCAGGAGATTGTTAGCATCCCTGAACCTCAAGGATGCCTATTTCATATTCCTATCAGGTGCCCCACAAAGTACCTCAGGTTCAAGCTGACTTCAAGCCATTATCAGTTCAGAGCCATGCCTTTCAGCCTAACGTTTGCTCCGAAGAGTGTTTACAAAGTGCCTGGCAGTAGTAGTGGCCTTCCTCAGGAGGAGGGGATATCTCTTGTTCCCATATCTGGATGACTGCCTCATTGTAGGGATGCTCTTCCGACCAGATCAGGTCAGCTTAGGTCACTAAAGATTTGCTCAGTTCTCTGGGAATTCTTTCTCCCAGCTGACAAAGTCAGTTCCTCGAACCAGTACAACTCCTCACTTTCATAGGGATATAGTTAGATACTGTTCAAAGGAAGGCCTTCCTCCCACTAGCAAGGGTAAAGCCTCTTACAGATCTTGTCGATCTTTTCATCCTCTGGTTTCTCACCCAGTAAGACATTTTCTTCAACTAGAATGTATGTTTTATGTTTTAGAAAATATACACAAATATTCAGAGTGTATGGGATTTTTTCTTGAAGCATTGGATTATAGCTGTGGCCTTAGATGTATTTTTCCTTGTACTATTGGCAAGATATTATTTTTTTTTTTTTTAATTAATTATATGTCTACTTTTCATTGACGGGTAGGGCAGGTTTCAAGTAGTATATTCCAAGTTTATTGGGGCATTATGGGTCTTGTTGGGTTTCGTATTTTTTACTATTTTTTTTCGTTTCTAAGTAAGTTATGTAGCGTAGTAGTTATTCTACTTTCAAGTAAGGGGTACCAAATATGGGCTTCTGGGTATGGGTCGAATTTCTATGTGTCGTATACGTGTAGCATACTTACCTTACTAAAGGAGAGTAGTTCTTCAGATGTTTCACTTCCTTTTGGCTGGCTTTGAATGATCAGAGTCTATTCATGAACCCAAGTTGCTGTGTGGTGTGTGAGATGTGGTATTCAGTGTCTAGCTACCAAGGCGAAGCAATACATTTTTAAATGATTTTTCTTCTGCTGTTGTAATGGCGAAATGATGGATACGTGTATGGGGTGGGCAAATTTCCTTACTTGGACTTCCTTCTTAAAAGGGTATATGGTAATAGATTTTTCTTGTGTTGTTCTTAATTTGGTTTTTTTTTGGGTGGAGGGAAAAGAATATATGAATGGAGCTTTAGTATTAGGCTTTCCAAAAAGTAAATCTTGGTAAATTTTTATTTTTTTTTTTTAGAAAGTTTTTTTGCAGTGGAGTGCAATTACTAGCTATTTTCAGTAGACATTAAATAGAAATAAGTATTTGTTACTGTTGGAATGTTGATTGTATTGGTCTGTTGAGTTTACTTACTGCCTTCTGTTACTACTTGGTTTCTTGTTTTTTTATGCTGTAGGTTGTTTCTTTTTGTATTGGGTTTTCGTTTCTCTGTTGGCAATTTTTTTTTTCTGCTTCCATAAAGTAGCCTTGCAGCAGTTCTGACGGTTCTTGAGTTGTTTCTTTTCTTTCTCACTTGCTTATTTGTTTTGTTGGTGTTGTGTTGGGTTTTTGTATTGGGTTTTAAGTTGGTGTTTGCCATAAAGTTTAGTAGTTATAATAGTTTGTTGAGTTTCGCTTACTTGGCTTGGTTTTGTTTTTCTAAGTATTGCATATTGTTTTTTAGGCTGGGGTTGGTTTGGTGTGTATTGTTGTTTTTTGTTGCCATAAATACCTGTAGTAGTTCTAATAGAGTTTTGAGTTTACTTTACTTTCCTTTACGTTGCTTTGTGTTTCATTGCTGTAGGCGTTTTTGTATTGCTTTGCTTGTGTTGGTGACTTTTTCTGGCTACAAAGAAATCTGAAGCAGTCCCACACAGCTCCATTGAGCTCGCCACTCCCCGCCTCTCTCTCACTCACTCATTCTGTTTCTCCCGACGCTGCAAGCTGGCTTTTTGTATTGGTTCTGCCTGTGTTGCTACCTTTTTTGCCCACAAAGAAATCCACAGCAGTCGAACAGAGCACTGTTGAGCTCGCCACTACCGCCTTGTCACTGCCGTTTGTTTCTCTTGGTGCTGCAGGCTGCACTTTTGTACGGGCTCTTGGCTGCATTGGCACCTTTGTCTGTCCACAAAGAAATTGAGCTGTCCTGACAGAGCTCCATTGAGGACGCCCAGTCTCCTCTCTCATGTGCTCATTCTGTTTGTTCTGGTGCTACAAGCTGCCCTTTTGTACGGGCTCCTGCCTGCATTGGCGCCTTTTTCTGCCACAAAGAAATCGCAGCAGTCCTGATAGAGCTCCATTGAGCTCACTCAGTCCTCCTGTCTCACTCGCTCATACTGTTTGTCCCACCACTGCAGGCTGGCTCTTTGTACTGGGCCCTTGCTCTGCATTGATGCCTTTTTCTGCCCACAAAGAAATCTGCAGCAGTACTGACAGCGCTCCAGTGAGTTTGCTCACTCCCCCTCCCTCACTCACTCGCTTGCTCTCTCTCTCTCTCTTGTTCAGTTTCTCCCAGTGCTGCAGGCTGCCCTTTTGTACTGGGCTCCTGCGTTGGGGCCTTTTTCTGCCCACAAACTAATCCGCAGCAGTCCCAACAGAGCTCAGTTGAGCTCAGTCACTCCCCACTCTCACTCGCTTGATCTTAATCTGTCCCAAACACTGATTTCCCACAGCAACAGTGCTATTCTCCAACAGGAGTGCAAATCATATTTTAGCCAGGATGTGAAAAATGACAGCTGTACTGTTCATAAGGAGGTGTGAAAAAATGCCACTGTTGAAAATGTGGCGTGAAAATATTACAAATTTGCGAAGTTACAAGGGTGCGTGGAAACAGTTCAACACATGCTTATAACACAGTCATGTTATGGAGTTTTGTCACCAAATTTTGAACATAGGGATTTTAGGACCTCTGCTCATGAACAGTGCCACTGTCATTTTCTTAATCTGTCCAGAACACTGATTTCCCACCGCGACCGCTCTATTCTGCGCCGGAAGTGTGAAAACACATTTCGGCCAGGATGTGAACAATGACAGCCATACTGTTCACAAGGAGGTATGAAAAAATGCCAATGTTGAAAATCTGGCATGAAAATACTGCAAATTCAAAGTTACGAGCGTGTGCAGCACCGCGCAACGCACGCCAGGAAATAGCCGTTTTTGATGTTTTACCAAATTTGCAACAGAGGCTTTTTGAGAGTCCACCATGAATACTCGGTACTGTCGCTTTCATTAACTGGCCCCAAAAGGTGATTACATAAAATGACCCCAAAATCACCTTCGGAGCCGATTAACGCCATGACAGTTCTAGAATTCATGAGGATGGTCCCAAAACCCCCATGTTGAAAATTTGGTGCCAAAATTCCAAAAAATGACTGAGATATGCATTAAAGTTGGAAAAAAAACATTTATTCCATTATACAGCTTACCGGTATTTTCTCAGTTCGAGGTCGGCTTTGAAGAGTGCAGACGTGTTGCAGTCCACCAAAGATCATCGCGCTGAGCTCTGGAGGTAAGTATGGGGTGAGAGGGGTGTGGGAGGCAGGGTGCGTAGTGGTGGCACGGGTTGTGAGGGGGGCAGGGAGTCCTCCAAGGGACAGTTTCTTTTCATAGGTTAAAAAAAAAAGACATTGCGGGACTGTTTTTTATTTTACAGGGCATGTGGCATGCTAGGATGGGCCTCAGCATGCCACCAGAGTCTGTCTTTTGGGGGGCAAGCTGTAGCTAATTTAGGACTGGACACCCCTTGTCGGCATACAACAAAAGGGTGATATGGCCGACGGGATTGACACCCTGCCGGCAGACCATATGGGGTTGTATAATGCTAACGGGGAGGGCTCCCCATCAGCAATATAAACATAGTACCAGTTTACTGGATTGGAGCCCCTGGCCAGCAAATAAACATGGTGGGTTATTGTTTGTGAACCGTGGCAATCTCCGCCATGTTCACAAACAATATTAGTGTGTCAAGATCCCGCCCTGCAATGACAGGTCACTCCTCATTGCAGTGAATGGCTGATGCTGCAATGACGTAGGCGGCCCTGACTGCAGCGGCTGATTTTTACAGTTGGTGGCACGCTGGCTGAACTAGTGTCAGCAGCAGCGCGCACAGCATTGGGGATGCGCTGGACAAGCCTTTAAAGGCTGTAGAGGCATTGGCCACAACAGTGCCGTGCCTCCACAACCTGCTTGTGGAGAAAGCTGCCGCAATATGTTTTGCGCATGCGCAGTCAATATAAAAAGTAAAGGACAGCACTTTCAAGGAAGTGGAGGAAGAACTTTTTTCTGTCCTCCCCAACACTTTTATGTGGTAGAATGGTGGGGTCCCGTAGAAACTCAATTCCAAGAGCAAAATGGGGAAGGACTGCTTCAGTGTAAATGTACCCCTCCCAAAGGCATATAAAATAACATATATGAGGAAGTATATCCCAAGACTCTTATCAGATATTTTTAATCTTACATCATAGATGGTGGGCTCTCACTAAATGTGGTCCATTTCAGCAATGGGCTTTTAAGAAATGTCTGTTCAACTTGTGTAACTGCCCCACCCCCAACACTGCACTAAATATGGAACTGAAAAACAATGACTAGCTACCCACCCCACAGGCAAGAATCCAGAGCTAATGTTGACATCTCTTAAAAAGCATAAATCAGACATTTCATAGCAAAACAGCATTTTGAGCTGCACAACACACTGTAATTTTTCCCACTCTATCAGATGTTGCTTCTAAAATAGTAAAACTCAAGGCTCTGTTTCAGAGTTTTATATTTGTTTGCATTGATTTTTATGAAGTAACTTACTTAAAGGGGAAAGTTCCCTCACCCTAGTTTGTAGGCATGAATGATGATGATGCCCTCTCATACATCTCCCTAATTTTTATATAAATGAGGTTGCTTTACTCTGTTTTGTTTTGGTGTAAAAGCCTGTTTTTCTCCATTGCAAAGGTCATGACCTCGCTCATGCAAGGCATCATGGGAGTTGATGAAGCATACATGCAAAGCCGGCAGAAGTTATACTTTCAGTCAGTTTTGTTATATGCCTTGTGAAGTCCCTGTATTCTCTAAAAACATTTTTTTCTAACTCAGATACACTTTAAATTGCAGAAAACAGCAGGGCACCAACTATGCCTTGAAAAGTTTCATGGCCAGCATGAGACAAGAAACATAGGACTGCAGAGGACAGCAACAGAACTGACTGTTACAGTGTAACTACTGCAGGCTTTAGCAATAAAACGTCATAAAATTCCAGCACCCTTATGTGAGTTAGGTCATGATCTTTGCAACGGTGTTAAGCAGGTTTTCACACCGGACTTAAGTACATTCATTTGCATTTAAATCCTGATGAAATTAGGAGGGTGCAGTAGAGGCAATCATTGCTCATGGCTACGAAGTACATAGGCAAACAAAATAAAAGGCTGAGGGGACCTTCCCTTAAACCACATTTCATTTAAGTTCTTGGTCTCTGTTTACTGTAAGTAAATAATTTTTTGTGGCCTCAGAGGGCATCTTCCTGTTTCATCTGTCTTTTTTTTTATTTTTTTTATTTTGTTTTTTTGTTTGTTTCATTTTGTTGAGGTAGCAAGTGATAGCTTCCACTTATTGTTGTCATGGGCACTCTTCTGTGAAGATTTTAAAGATTATTGTTACATGTAATGTGTGTGTGTGTGTGTTAGGCTATGGCAAGGCCGGAGTCAGGATATGTCAAACATACTATAGCACCAGTTAAACAATTTTCTTGTCAGGTTATGCCCCAACTAATGAGGATTTGCATACTCATGATGTTTTCTGCTGGGTTTCATGATTTTTATTGCATGAGTGGGTACAGAATCAGGAACTGGAAAGTACCTGCCTTCTTTTGTCTTTATGCATCCGGCAGTACATACTGTTCTCTTAGTAGCTTCCCTCCCTTCCTCACTACAACATTAACAATCATTTGTCACTGCCAAACATGTTTGTTTGCATGCTGTTACAAGTTAAAAAAAAAAATATCTAATTTTCAATAAGGTCCTACTTTTACACATTTTTAAAACTGTATTTATCCAGGATAGTACAACTATGATGCAATATATTTTTTCAGTGGGGACCTGCTTCCCCCCCTCACAAATCTGTTTCTCACCCCCCCAAGCCCAGTCACAGTAGTAGCATGAAACACCAAAACTTGAAATCCCAAACCACAGAAACCCAAGCTCAAGATCCCGAAATGCCAGTTGCCAGACAGACCACCATCCCGATGATCAACTGCCAGACACTGGAACTTAACAGGATGCAGAGCTGATTATATTATTGTGCGTGGGGGTGCGAGGGCAGAGCCCCCCATCTGCCCACATAACATGGCATAAATCCAGTGTCGGGCTCTCAGTTGTCAGGATGTTGCTGTGTCGAGCAGCCAGCGTTTCCGGACATCAGTCTCGGGCTTCTGTGGCTTGGGATTTCATACTATATCCTCCAGTCACTGGCCTTCTCACACAGACTTGCAGGTTATTCACCACTTACCCAGGATCACAACATACTGGGTGGCCAGCCGTGATGTAGGGGTGCTGGCTCAGGGGAAAAATTTCAACGTTTCTGCATCATTTTGTGTTTGTTTTTTTTAACATTGTGACCCCAAATTTTCAACTGTTTTTTTATGATTGCACCTTGTGATGACAGGTGACATTTTTTAAAATCCCATCTGAAAGCTGGTTTTGCACAGAGACAGAGAAAACTTGTTTCAGAGAGGATTTATAAAATGACACCTGTCTTGTTCATCAGGAAGGGTATCAAAAAGGCCATGTTGCACATCTGGGCCCAAATCAGCAAAAAACACAATTATGAGTAACTATTGAAAAAAAATTCAACTTTTCCTTATGACTTCATTGTATTTTGACCCCAAATTTTCAACATTGCCTTTTTATGACCCCCGCCTTCTGATAAAGACAGAAGGTATTTTTTTTTAATCCCGTCTGAATAGATTTTTCATGGAGTGACTGCAAAAACAGGTTTCAGAAGGGATTTGAAAAATGTCACCTACCTTGTTCATAAGGTGGGGGTACCGAAAGGCTATATTGAAAACTTAGTGTAAAAATATAGAAAATGGCAGAGCTATGAGTAAGGTTCATAACACAATAAAAAGTCATTAACCAAACTTACCTTGTTTCTCTCAAATCTTGGTTGGTGTTGGAAGCAGCAAAATGTGCAGGTCATCGACAGAGGATCCCGATAGGTATGTAAGAGATGCTGGAGGTATGTGGGGTGGTAGGTTCTGAGTGGAGCTAAGTCAGTGTGGGTGGTGGTGGGTTTTTCTTTTTTTTTTATTTTGTTACAGAAAAATGCAAAAGATGAGGAGGCACAAGACCACAAGGGAATTTGTTTTTCTTCTGAGGCACTTGCTGGTTCCCGGGAGTGGGCAATCCATGTCACATCATGTTTTCGGGGGGGAAGGGTTAGCCAGCACTGGAAGTGCCACACTAGGGAGGAGAAAAATGGCAGGTTGGGTAGGAGGGGGATACCATCAATGGGGTTGGGCACATACTGCCAGTGATATTTATAGAGTTAAGTCGGGCTGGGAGGGGATAAAGGCAGTGGGGCCAAACGAACACCTGCCAAAGTTTTTGCCCCAGACACCCATACCTTCAAAAGCTATACAGTGCTGAAACACAACCAAGGAGTTTGCTTTGTGCAAGTGCAAACAGAACAAGCATTTGCCAAAGCTGAATGTTTGCCACTGGTGTTGCTGTTGCTCTTGCTTGTACACATTTATACTATATGTTTAACCCAGGGTATTTTTTTTTATTTTATTTAGTTTCTGTTGACCGGGTAAGTGCACTAGACAAATCTTGCCTATTTTTAGGCACGACCTGGGGGAGTGGGATACAGATGAATGCCAACAGACCTTGAACCAGATGAAGCTGTTGGTGGTATTTTTAGTGAATAAGGGAAATTTGGCCAGGACACCGGGGAAATTCTCCTACTCTGGAGGGTGCTGTTGATCGTCGTTTGGCTCAGTGGACTTGCGGACACCGACGGTGCAGGACGTCTGGAGAGCCGAGGAGAGGCTCTCCTCCTCGGCTTTTATTTCAACTTCTGCTTCTTATATTGTGATGCAATATGGAACCTACCTCAGTCGGAGGTGCTGTGCAGGCAGCGGTTTCGGTCAGGAATATGGAAATAGAAACGGAATTGGATATCGATGTTCCCTATGGTGAAGCAGAGATAGATTTGATGTTGGTGGATATATGGAATGGCAATATTTAGCTAAATGGAACGTCCTGGTGAGGGCGCTGGATCGACGCAGTCCAGGAATTGGATGCACACCTACAGGAACTGGAAATGATGCGGGGAGAGTCTCTGTAGGCACTAGACCACAGGGTAATGGATGCTGGAATTACGGAGTGTGTTCCTCTGACGAGCTGTTCTTCACTGGATCTTTCTAGGACTTTGTGGGTGAGTCCTCTGTTGATGTGGGATGGATTTTGTTAGCATTGCCTGCAGCTGATGCTGCAGATTCCTCGTTCCCTGATGCACGCTACTCTAGCTGCTCCTGAGTTATGGCCTCCTAGTGCTCAGTCTCAGGTAGCAGGGCTGACTGACTTAACTGTTTTCCTCATGTTGCAGATGGGAACCTCTCTTTGCCAAACTCAGAACCCTCCCTCCTTCCTTCTTCTTTGAACTGGGCTTCACGGGAGTCTTTAGAAACTCCTGACTCTCTTCCGTGGTGGCCACTGCATTGGAAGCTGCGGGTTGGGTCAGATCACCAGATTGGAAATCCTGGGATGTGAACTTAAAGCCTCTTGAGGCTTCACTAACTATTTCTGCTCCTTTATCTCCTTGTGTTCCCAGTTTACCTCTAGGTCAAATACCTGCTCTTTCTTCTGATTCCTTATCTAAAATACCTAGTCCTGATATGATGGAGCATATTAGAGACTTGGAAGAGGGTGATGTAAGATTGTCACCTGAACCCCCTTCCCTCCCAAACTGTGGTACCTCAGGCTGGTACTACTTCTCCTGCTCCAGTGCATAACACTGTGCTTGATAAGGCTGAAAATTCAACTGTGTGGCAAGGTAATATTGCTGAACGCCTCTTTCCAGTCACCTTTGGACTTGGTAATGAACCTGCTACACGATGTAATGCTGTTAGGTTGAAATACCAGGGGTCACAAGAGGAGAGCCTCAATAGACTTTTTATTGGTCGTGAACTTTTAAAACAAAGTATGAGGTTTTACACCTACGAGATTTACGCTCTGATCCATACGCTAGGATACAGTCTTTGATGTCAGTTTCAAACACCCAGCAGGTTTAAACAGATTTTGGAAACAATACCTAGTTTTGAAACATACGCCTTTATGGAAACCTTATTTGGCAATCCCTTTAACTAAACCTGTTTCAAGAAAATCACTGTTTTATTTCGAATGAAGGAGTGAATGTCACTGACATTACATACTGGTTGAAACAGCACTGCCTGGTTAAGAGCCCCCCGGAACCCATTCTTGATGAAGAGCATCTATGGACAGGAGTTGAGACATCAAATTGACTTGCAGGCTGAAAATGGCCAGACTAAACACTTACCAAATTGTTTTTTTAGGTCGAGATCGGGTGCTTTTACCCAGGCCAGCCCAGGACCTGTTATAAATGTGGGCTTTTGGGTCATTTAAGTAATATCTGTGATCAACAAAATGTGGCTTATGTGGGGAATTGGGGTATAGGTGCCCATTGTAGAAACCCTATGACACGTAATTTATGCGACGAAAAGGGACATACTTTCCATACCTGTTCTTGGGCATTGCATAATCATGCTGATGCAACCCGTCGGGTGGAACGGGATGATTTTGTTGCAAATGCGCAAAGAGAACGACAAAGGTTGCAGGATATGTTAGTTCACAATGCGGCTCAGGCTGCAGCTCCGGACTCAGTTCCACTTATGCATGAGGGTGAGGTCTCTTCTGTCCTGATCACTGATGGTATGGAAATCAGTGCTCATGTTCCTCCTTCTACTGATGAACTAAAGCAGACTGAATTTTTGGTTCCTGACCCTTTGCCACTGAAGGAGACAGAGGAGACACTGGGTTTGAACAGACAGTCTCGGTTTCCCAACCGATTGTGGAGACTAGTATTATCCAGTAGCCCTTATGTGCCCCTCCTGGAGCTGCATCGGATATTCCCTTTCAACGTGTCACCAGGTCAAAAGCCTCTAGGATGACCGTAGGGACTTTCTCCTTTTGTCCTGAAATAATAGAATCTGCCATTGTGAACCCTTTTGCTCCTTTACAAGAACCAGACAGTGAAGAAGAGGAGGTGGATTCGGATTTTTCATCAATTGCCTCCTCTCTCCCTGACCATGTTCAGGTTCCTGAAGTTAAGGATAAACCTAAACCAAAAAAGCAGAAAAAAAGGAAGTGAATTTTGTCTTTTTTGTGTGCTTTGGGTTTCCCTGACATTTAATCTTCCCTGGCAATGCATATTTCTTTACTCACTGTTAATGTTAACAGTATAAAGTCTCCTTTACAGAGAAGAACTACCTTTGCCAGTCTTAGTACCTACCCTAATTCCATTATTTTTTTACAAGATACCAGGTTAAGCTCTCTAGCTTGTGTTAGAGCGGCTAGTCAGGACTGGCGCTGAGGTGTTTCCTTCTGGTCTTTAGGAGAAGCTGTTTGTGATGGCTTAGGGATTCTGTTTTCTTCAAATTTAACCATTAAAGTGTTAAAATTCTTAGATATAGTTCCTGGAAGAGTGATGCTTATGGATATTATTTCTCAGTGCATTTATCGACTTTTGAATATCTATGCCCTCAGTCCAAAGCTGACAGAGCAGCACTATTTAATCGTCTTTCCCCGTACTTACATACCTCAAAGTTGGTGGTGTGGGGTGGTGATTTCAATTGTGGTTTAACGGATAAAGATTGGGGATGAACAACAAAAAAATTATTTTGTGATACAAACGCATTATTGAATGTTTTAAGCACAAATAATTTGGCAGACTCCTATGACCTACTTCACCAAGCGCCAGTACACACCTTTTATAAACGAACACTCTCTACCAGAATAGATCTTTGGTTTGTATCTCAGAGGCTTTCATGTTGCTCTATTACAATGGAGCCTTTGGAAACTTCTGATCATTTAATAGTTAAACTCACGTTTGGCAATTACCAAACTCTTCTTTTAGGCAGGGGTTTTTGGAAGTTAAATACGTCCCTCTTGCAAGATGTTACACTTACTGCACAGTTGGAATTTTTTTTTTTCCTAAGGTCTGACATCTCCTTTTTATATGACAGTCCCCTGGATTGGTGGGAGGACAGAAAAAGGGATTTGAAATGTCTGTTTTTGAAGTTTTCTAGGTGTAGGGCATGAGATGCCTATTTAAATTATTTAGTATAGAGCCAGATATCTGGCTTTTCTATCACAAGCAATTTCCTGAAAGGAGAACGGAGGCAACAATTTCTTGCTCTCAAGGACAAAATGATAGCTTTTCTTCAGGATAGAGAAACAATTTCAGTTACTTACAGAAATATTTAACTACAGGAACTAAAGAGCAGGTTAACCCACTTGATTTAGCAAGTCGTATTTCTTTGCCCCCATTATGTATGACCTCTTTAAAATCACCTGACGGAATTTTAGTTGACAATACTAGCCAGATTAGGAACATGGTGCAAGAACATGTGAAAGCAATTTTTCTTCTAGGCTCTGCATCCCTGTTTCCTTTTTACAAAATTTGACATTCCGTTGTTTTGGACCTGGAAATTGATGCCCTTCAGGCCCTTTCTCCTTAGTTGAGATTACACAGGCCATTAGTCATTTGTCCTCTACTTAAGCCTGGTGGGATGGTTTGCCAAACCTGTTTTATAAAACATATGCAGAAACACTGGCACCATGGCTGTTGCTAGTTTATCAGGCTGTTTGGCAAGAAAAGAGAGTTTCTCTTAGTATGGGGAATGGGATCCTTTTCTTTGTTTATAAGAAAGGAGACCCTACGGAATTGCAGAATTGGAGGCCTTTGTCTCTCTTAACCACTGATTATAAAATTTTGACTAGTATTCTAAATAACCGACTACTGGTTGTTTCAAAAAAATTATTGGTTACTACTCAGACTTGTGCTGTCTTAGGAAGGAATATTTCTCAAAATTTGATTTTTGTTAGGGAATTATTGGAGCTTGGTTCAAAACACCAGATAAATGGTTATTTGCTAGCACTGGATTTGGAAAAAGCTTTTGATTCTCTAAGACAAGACTATCTTTGGGATGTTTTAACCTTCTATGGTATACCATCTGTTTTTTTACATTTGCTAAAAACTCTGTATTGCAGCTATGGTAACACCCTTGGTTAATGGGTTTTTGGGGGTTCTGGTTCCTTATCTGATTGGAGTTAGGAAGGTTGCCCTTTGAGTCCTCTTTTATTTGTATTTGGGTAGGACCTTTATTGCGCTTATATTGATAGAGACGCAGATACAGGCCATTGTGTTCTACTGAGAATTTCTGTTTTTCCAAGATATTAGCTTATGCTGACGTATTGTTTTTGTCCTATTGCAGATGTAGAATCAGGGAGGAATTTATTGTCTTTTTTACATTCTGTCTGATTGAGTACTGTATTAGAATCAACACGTCTAAATGTTTTTTTTGTTTCCCTTAAGTTCCGCTCCTAGCATGCACATATTTGACATACCAGTAATCACTAATAAAGTGACGTTTTTTGGGTTTTTTTTTGGTTCTCCAGCAGCTGTACAGAGTAATTGGGAAGGTATTTATGATACGGCTTTAGCTAAAGTTAAGAAATGGCAAGCATGGAAGATGACACGTAAGAAGCGTGTTTTCCTGTTGAAATCCTACATAGCCCCTCTTTTTCTTTATCCATCTCATATTTTTCCTCTGCCTTTTGTGATGCATGCTAAAATTATGGGTCTTTTTTTTCAGTTATTGTGGGGCAGTCATTTGAATCCGGTGAAGAGAGCACACACATACAGACCCTGGAAAGAGGGGGGTTTAGGTATGTTACATCCACTTGTGCATTTTTTGGGGGAATTTTTTTTATACCTCTGTTCGACCTCTTTTGTTAGAAAACACTGCTGTTGGTACCATGTGTATGTCTCTGTGGGGAGTCCCTTTTTTTAGCTGCATGGGGTAGAGGAAAATGGCATCCAGTGGATGGGTGACTTCCTATTTATGTACAACATACACTTAAGTATATACGTTTATGGAAGATTGAATTGAGTTGGTTTGAGTCTCATGAGAGAAGGTCCTTTTACAATCATATTGTTGCTACTTGTTATTTTGAGGAACCCCTCTTTTTAGTTTCTACAGAAATCGATACATCAATTTTGCTTGCCAGTATGATAGAGCCAAGAATACCGGAGAAAATGCGTGATGTGGTTTGGTTGTGTGCACATCAGAAACTAAATGTTAAAGCAAATCAGAAGCACAAACAAATAAGTGAGAGAGTTTGTCCAGACATTTCCTGTCAAGGGCAATTAGACACGATACGGCATTTATATTTTGAGTGCACACACATTGCCTCCTTTTGGTCTGCACTGGCGCATTGATGGGGTGAGCCTTTGTTTGAATCTATAACATATAATACACTGATATTGGGCCAATCCCCAAAGGAATGGTGTAAATGGCATAAAAGTACGATATATGTTCTTCTGGCTTGCCTTAAATGGCATATTTGGCATGCGAGATGTTTGAGAATTTTACAGAATAAGATTTATACTATACAGGAATTTTTTTTTCATATTCAGCAGGACCTGGATGTATTGTATGCTTCTGAAATGAATACACTGGGGAACTCTGTTGGTGAGTTTCTTTGGAAAAATGTTTTTTGGGTGGGTTGAAGTTTGTTTTTCTTTTTTTTCTAGCTATCTATATATAACTGTTGCATTTTATAATGGTGTTGTAAGGTTTTTAAATTTCTTTTGTTTTATGGGTTTTCCTTTTCAGTTTCCTTTTCAAGGAGTGTATGAGCTTTTGTTGCAGGATTTCCTTTATGGTTGAGTTTTTACTGCATTTTCCTTTTATTTTTTTTTGCCTTAATGTGTTTTTCTTGTAGCAATTGCTGAGCAGTTTTTTTATATAATTTATTTATGTTTTAGTTACTGTTGGAAATATTTCTTTACCTGAGTGGTTAACTCTGTTTGTTATCCTGTGTTTTTGTTTTTGCAATAAAATTTCCCTACTCTTTTCGATAGGTGCCATGGGATCTTTAACATCCACCTGAACTACCACCAATCCAGGCAGATGAGACCTTGGTTTAACATCTCATCCAAAGACAGCACCTCAGAAGTGCAGCACCTCTCATGCTGCACTGCAATGTCAGTACTGGGATATTAACCCAAGTACCAGATGTGGGAACTGAACCCACAGCCCTCTGATCTCCCGGCCTCAGAGGTGAGTGTGCTACGTACTGAGCCACTGACACTGCAACTAGAGCACATGAGATGCAGTGTCTCATTTTCTGTGGTGTTCTGCTTTTACACATTGTTAGATTTTAATTACCCAGGGCATGGCAGCTGAGACAGTATCTAATTTTCAGTGGGCTCCCACATTTTGACCCCAAATTTCCAAGTCTTTTATGATGTGACATCATGATGAAGAGGTGTAATCTTTAAAATCCCATCTGAAAGGTGATTTTGCTGTGCAACTGTGGAAACAAGTTTTGGAGGGGATTTCTGATGGCGCTTCAGACTGCTCTGCATTGAACACAGTGTCACACCTCTCAAGGCCTCTCTCATAACAAAATGTTTGCTACATGTACATGGTGAACGTGATAAAATGAATCCAGACTGTAGGTGGGGTCATCAGTGAGCCTGTTGCTGGTGATCTGCACAACTTTTCGTGAAGCCTAGTGACAAAGTATGATCGGTGTCTTCTTCTCTCTCTCTCTCTCTCTCACTCACTAACTACAACAGATCTACACAAGCTCAACTTGCATTCTTTTGATGCAAGCAATGGTGTAGTTATTAGCATACCTCCCAACCTGTCTGCATTAAAATTCATAGCACTGGCCTTCAGAATTTAGATTAAATGTCTAGAATGTGTAGCAGTTTCTTATTTTACAGAATAATAGGTCTACAAATAGTGGACCCATGTATTTAGTGCTAAAGAATTTTTCTATCAAGTTAGTTCCATTATTTAATAGTTTGTGTGTCCAGAATTAGCTACAGCATTATTAAGAATATAATTAAAACTTTGCTGAGCAAGAGTACATTTAAATGTAAAATCATAGTGCTATGTATAACTCATAGCAACTGAGAGGTATGGTTGTCAGATCTACTCCAGTTGGTTAATTTTATATAGTGTTATTCTTTAACAACTTGTCAGCGTAATAAGTCTTTGTAATCTGTGTGAAATTCATCTTCTGAATAAGGTATATGCCTAATTATCCAACTCACTTATGCTGTACACATTATACACCCAGATGTGGGGTACAAATCCTAAATTAATAGCAGTGGAGAGGGTCAGGGACTAAAAATAGGATGCAAAACATACTGTAACTTCATGGCTTATATATGTGAGTAATAAGTATGACATGGTGTGCATTATAAGGATTTTGATTTATGCCTCGGTTGTAGTAAGGCATGAGGCCAAAGGCTGAGTGTCCTCACACCACTGGGAAGTGCATTAAAATCCTATGATGCACACCCTGGAAGGGCTTATTACACTTATAAAATGGCTCTAAGTAGGTTTTGGGGAAGAAAATTAGATTCAGCACCTGACTGTGCATTTATACAGATTTAATGCACAATCAGGTGACATCTCTTGACCAATAAAATTTGCCGCTATTTATATATATATATATATATATATATATATATATATATATATCTTACTGACAGATAGAGGATGGTGTGATCTGTACATACTGTAGAGCAGTTTCATCCATCAACTGTGATAATTGTTTTCTTTCTAATCATCTTACTTTTCTCCTGTACTCCTCCTGCTGGGAAAACTGGTTGTATGGGACTTCACTGGCAAAATGTGCTTTTGCTGGAGTATAGCACTCTTTATGAACATGCTGTACACATTGCTGGTATTGGACACCACTGAGAACATGGGTGTTGGTTGGCAATATACTACTATCATGAGATATAAGTGCTGTACAGCCATCCAGTGCCCATGTCACCTGCAACTTTCCTGCCATAAATTTTACACCATGAGGCACTAAGCTGCCACTTTCAGATGCAAACCCATTGTAGTTCATTTTATTTGAATAATATGCCTCATTCCCTTTCAACACACTCAATAGTAAAGCAGCAGACACACTTTCCTTTTGTATTTATTCTGTTTATTTCTTGTTGGACAATTTAAATCAATTTATCACAGGCTGATGTTGATAGCATCCTTGTAAACAGCATGTCTCTCTGATAACAAAACAGTATCACAGCCCATACTGTTACATGGTATTGTGGTTGGGAAGATTATGGGAGATTGATCTGGTTTGTGCTTTTGAGATTCTTTTTCCTTTTATTACTTTTTTTTTTTTTTTTTTTTCACTGCATCAGAATCTCTCCAATGAGAAGAGACTCTCCCATCTGTGTGAGCAACTGACAGTACAAAAGAGTTAGGGAGAAGAAACCAGAAAGAGAGTGAGATAAACACAACAGCACATTTTCTTAACCCAAGGATACAAAAAATAAATAGGCATTAACTAGAAGTGAGACATGGAGCCGAAGATCAAACAGAGAAGGAACAAACAAGCAGCTGCTGTCCAGTGTCTGACTTTGTGAGCTGTTGGCTATAGAGATATTGGATGGCAACCATGCAGAACCAGTGTGTTCTGTAGAGAGAGTCTGATTCCCTGTGGCCTCAAGAGTAAGCTCGAGAGGTCCATGGGAATCAGGGACTCAAGGTGGCAGAATACACTGGTTCTACAGAGGGTTGCCATCCTGTATTTGCTGTAGTGTATGATACCTCTCAAAGTATTTTAACAATATTTTAGCATTTCTATATATTTTTTAATTCAGAAAGAAATTGCTGTCTCCATTTCTTATTTCAGGAGATAGGCTGGCTGCTATGGTGAGTTGTGTGGTGGTAGGGACTAGGTATCCCTATGTTAGCAATGCACACACCTACTGATTGTCACCTAGTGTGTGGAGGGATTTTCAAAAATAATGGCAGCCGGATATCCTGCTTAGTGAAAAAATATATATATATTTTTAACTTTATATTTATCCACCTCCTCATCCTTGGAGTTATGCTTTTTCTAGGGAGATACTTAGGTACTACTTAAGATTTGTTTTTAGCCTTTGTGTTTTATGGAGTTGTATATATTTCTTAGGGGTACGGGATGGGATTTTAATGTTTCTTAGTTTTAATGTTCTTGCTGTCTTCGTGATTGTGGGGTAGGTTATTAGGTTTGTATTGTGTTTTATTTGATGTATGTTTTCAAGTTGTTTTTTTTTGAGGAAGTGGTTGTGCCTGATGTTAAGGTATTTTTATGTTTCCAGCATTTTATATGCTCCAGCGCTTGCTGTACCTCCGCTTCCGCCACAGGCCAGCCAAGCACCGAGAGAGTGCACCCCTCCCTCCCAGGGAGAGGAGAGCTGTCCATCGGATGCTAAATCCCCCGCTGATCTCTGACAGCCCGGCTCATTCTGAACATGGGTCGCCGTGTGGCCCAGCTCCTCAACCTCAGTGCCACCAGGCCGGCAGCAGTGAGAAAATATTAACTGGAGGAGGTAACTGCAATTTTGTGAATATTTCTATATCTTAACATATCTGGTTGATCATGCATGTTTACAATGCATCTGGTCAATCCTGCATCTGCAGAATTTATTCCAGTTTCAGTTCATGCCATTGTGCGCTTTCCATCTGGCTGATCCTGCAGTTTCTGCTGCCGGACTGTTGCCTCCTTTTTTTTAAATGTGTGTGTCTTGTAGGGTTTTCAATTGCTGAAATGCTGTTCTACCAAAGAAGGATGAATAGCATTCCATGACCTTTTCACTGTGGTAGAACAGTGCTTAGGCGAGATGAAAATCAGGTTGGAACAACGTCCACCATACACTATATTGTATTACTTGTAAGAGTAATGACTGCTGCACTTGCATAGTGTACTATGAAAATTAAATATTACGCTTTTTTTTTTTTTTTTTAAGTTTAATAGACAAACCCTTTTCTACATTTTGGAATTTTATGTGGAAAATGTAACCCTCACAAATAGAAAAGATTCTTTCAACTGGTGCTTAAGATGGATTAGTTAGGTTTAAGTTCAAGTATGATGCAGTGAACTTTGTGCTTGTTTTTTTTTATAGCACTAATTCCCCCCGGATGGCTGCCATAGCTGCCTCCAAGCCCCTTGCCTTGAGTGTATGAAAAATGTGAAATAAAAAAAAACAACATTAATTTCCACATCACATATAGTTTAGGATCACATGTTTGACAACTACTCCTACTACTATTGCTTATATAGTAGGAATTCAAACAACATCCGAAATGCAAAATCTATCAGATTTTTAATGTCAGGAAGCGAATCCATCGAGAGTTCCCCTGAGGTCATGAGGGCTGGTGAAGTAGCCTCCCACCCCTGAGACAAGCAATCAGACTGCAACGGATCCATCGAGGGTCCCCTGAGGTCACGAGGGCCAGTGAAGTAGCCTCCTCACCCTACGTAACAAGCAATCAGGTAACGCTTGACCAAGCCAAACTCCAGACCGAGGAGATAAGGCCGAGAGTTTGCTCCTCTGAAATATGATTTGAGTGGCACCATTTTTGAACCTTAAAACCACCGCAGCATTACTGACGGCAGTAGTGAGATACCTGTAGTTTATTTTTCCCTAACAAGGCTAATAACTAATTGTTTTAATGCTGTCTCCTGGGTGGACTTTAAATATTTTGTGCCAAACTCTAGTTTGAATCCTGCATGCTTGGGGTACTTTAAAACGTGTCTCTGGCACTCATTGCTTTTGCTGCATAGTTCTCTGAATATAAGTTATGCTGCGTAGACTGTTATTCACATGCTTTAATTTAATTAATGCAGAGTTTAAATTGTGCCGTTTAGCCTAAGTTACCATTCCAGTCTCCTTCCCTTGCCAGCACAGGCCCCTCACCCCCATTCCTATTTCAATCTCTCTCCCCCCCCCCCGTTACTATTTAAACCCTTACCTGCCTTCTGTTCTCCACAGACTGTAATGGATCCATTGAGGTCCACCTGAGGTTATGAGGGCCGTGAAGTAGCCTCTCCCACCCCCTCCGAGACGAGACAATCAGACTGCAACGGATCCATCGAGGGTCCCCTGAGGTTGTGAGGGCTGGTGAAGTAGCCTCCCACCACCCATGACAAGTAATCAGACTGCAACAGATCCATTGAGGGTCCCCTGAGGTCGTGGAGGGCCGTGAAGTAGTCCTCCCCACCCCCGAGACAAGCAATCAGACTGCAATGGATCCATCGAGGTCCCTCTAGGTCTTGAGGACCAGTGAAGTAGCCTCCCCACCCCCACCCCAAGACAAGCAATCAGGTGCGCCAACCCAGCCAAACACCAGACCGAGGAGATCAGGCCACTGAGTTTGCTCCTCTGAAATCTGTTTTGAAGTCCCACCGCCCACCACCACCCTTGCTCAAATTGTGCTTATATAGGGAGGGCTTGGATCTGAACCAATCAGCCCACTTCTCCATCTACAGTCTATACCCTGTCACCACTAGAGGCAGCCCCGATTTGTTTTGCTTTCTCTTACTACTAGCTATTCCTTATCCTTCCACCTCCCTCCTCCTCACCATGCTCCTTCTTGTGCTCACTATCTTTTCTGCAATGTCCCTGTGCTCTTTCTCCCCCCCTTAACTCCCACTATGGGTCAAGCTTCTGGAACCACCGACTACCCTAGGGCTGACTGGCAGCCACCCCCCCTCCGTGCACACCGCCTGGTATCCAGAGACTCCAGTGAAGCTCAATAGAGAAGACACCATCTGTACTGTGACACCCCCCTCCCAGTTGTTGGGACCTTCCCCCTGCCCTCCCCTACTACCTGCTACTATGACCACTGCCATAGAGGGACCACCCACAGTATGTCCTCCTCCACCGAGCTGCACTCACAAAATACTTGTATCCACCACCCCCTTCTCACCTTCTCCTGTCTGCCCCTGCACTCTATCTCTCCCTATTCTACCTTTCCTACACACCTGGGACCTACCTCAGTTTGCATAGTTCATCGCCTCAAAAAATTGGCCTGGAACTCCGTGACTGGGTCACTCCTCTTCCTGCTCCTCCTTATATCTGGTAATATCCACCCCAACCCTGGCCCACCTGCAACCTCCACGCCAAACCACATCCCCATCAGTGGACTTCGCATTGCCGGCCTCAATGTCTGTAGCCTACTAAAAAAGTGGGATTCGTATCAGGGGTGGGTCCTCCGGCATCAGCCTGATATCATTGCCTTGAATGAAACCTGGCTCTCCCCTCTGACTCCTGACTTGAAGGTAGCCCTGCCCTGGTACAACCTTTTCCGAGCTGATCAGCAGGGAAAACGTGGAGGAGGGTGCGCAAGCTATGTTAGGGACCCCGTGCACTGTCAGCTGCCCCCCCTCCACTGGTACCTGGTCCACAGGCCCTTACCCTTAAACTCACCCTGGGTCACTCTCAAACTCCCTTCTTATCACATCAGTTTACATCTCCCCAGAGACCAGAAAGTAGCCTTCCACTCAGTCCTGTCCTATCTCGCCACCCTCCTGCGCAAATCAAAAGATTCTTCTTGAGACTTCTACATCAACTGGCTGGCCAAGACCACCCACCCGTTCATAGATGCATCTACAGCCCAAGACCTCATGCAAGTTGTCCTCTCCCACTCGCCTGGATCCTCGCACCAGATCTTCCTCCCTGCTGGACCTGGTCTTCACCAACTGTCCCCATAAAATCACTAGCACCGATGTGTTACCAACTACGCTTAGCCACCACTCCCAAGTTCTCTGCACCTGGTCCTGCAAAATGCCCCAAACCCTCCCAAGATAATCTTCCAGCACAAACTCAACCCTAGTAAACTTGCTCTAAAAACCCAACTCAGGTCATTGGACTGGTCCTCAGAATCAATACCCTTGACCCTGATCTAGCCCTCAGCCTGTTCATTCTGCATTTTACACCATCTGTGACAAGTTTGCCCCACTTACCAAAAGGATGATCAAAGGCAAACATGTCCCTGGATCACTGACCACCTCCTGGCCATGATGCATACTGCGACTCACTTTGGCACCTCTCCAATGAGACTGGCCTTCCAGCTGACAGGCAGAGATACAGAGAGGCCAGAACAAATGCACGGGCATTACGCAAAGCCAAGGTTGAGCACTATAAAGCCGCCCTTACCGCTGCCTGGGGCTCTGGGTGCAAATTCTGGAATAATATCAAGAAATCAGTGGCAAATATGCTAATCCCCCAACCAGACAGTTGTGGATGGGCACTTGACCTCTGACCCTCTCGTATAGCCTCGGCTTTCAATTGTGCTTTCACTAACCTCAGCCATGTACTCCCACCTAACTTCTTTGACCTGCCCCGTCCAGTCCCCCCTCCTTTCACCTATAATGCATCAGCCTCAAGACCACCGAGCCTTATATTAAAATGCTCTAAGCCACTCCCACTACAGTAATGACTCCTTGGATCTGAGGCTTCTCCAGCTCACCCTCCATGATGTACTCTACCCCCTCACCCACATTCTCAACTGCTCTCTCTGCCAAGGTAAATTCCCCTCCCTTTGAAAATCTGCTTCCATTACCCCCATACTTAAGAGTGGGGACCGTACTATCACCAATAATTACCAGCCCATCTCTATCCCCCCCCCATCTAAAGCACTCAAACGCATTGTCTATGATCAACTCACCGACCACCTTAACAAACATGATCTTCTCTGTAAACAGCAACATGGCTTCCGCAAAGGGCACAGTACTACTACAGCCCTTCTGGAATTCACCGCACACACATCCACTCCGTATTAGACAAAGGCCACACCACTGGTGCTGTATTTATTGACCTTACTAAGGCATCTGACACTGTCAATCACTCCCTTCTGCTAGTCACACTCTCCAGCATTGGCTTCTCCCAGGATGCCCTGTGCTGGTTAACCGACTACTTGTCGAATCGGTTCCAACAGGTCAAAATTGGCACTACCCTATCCGATATGTTCCCAGTTCTCTCAGGGGTCCCTCAGGGGTCCATCCTTGGTCCCCTTCTCTTCAGCCTTTACTTTAACTCCTTCCCCGCCTCCTGCTCTGGCAACCTTCTGCTATATGTGGATGATGCGGTACTTTACGCATCCAGCCTTGACCCTTTTCATCTACACCAAACCCTCTAGTCCTCCTTTAGCGAAGCAGAGCTGTGGTTCTCTGATAAATGCCTTATACTAAACTACAAGAAGACCAAGTTCATGATCTTCTCCCACCCTCAGAACTCTAGGAAGGAACTTTGCCCCCAGATTCTAACAGTGGACTGAACCCCTCTTGAGCAAGGGGACTCCTTTAAATACCTGGGCATCACCCTTGACCCGGCACTCAATTTCCACCAGCACATACATCACCTGTCCTCTGCCCTTAATGTCCACCTCGGCCTGCTCTTATTGGTTTAAAGACTGCCTTACTCAGACACCCTCCGGCGTGCTGTCTGGTCCTCTAGCCTCTCCCTCCTCGACTATGACATACTCATATATAGTGCTGCCACCCCTCGACCTTAGTAGGCTATGTGTCTCTCCTCAGTAAAACCTGTCGGTGACGCCTTGTGCTGAACTGTGACCGTCTCACCCATACCTGCTCACTATATAACTCCACAAACTGGCTTAACTTAAACAATAGGATCAAGTTCTACACCTGCCTTATGGTAAAAAAAATCACCCTTGGTCTCCTCCCCGGTCTTACCTCCTTAATCTATCCGCCTACAGCCCAAAAGTAACCTGCAGCTCTAGCAAGAAACTCCTCGCAGTTCCCCACTGTCAAACCTCCCAATTTCAAAGACCCTTCAGCTACAAAGGCCCCCTCATGAATGAATGGCCTACCTAGTTCCATCACAATCGAAAATGCTATCGGCCTCTTCAAAACCCATCTTAAGGGGCATCTCCAGTCCTTAAACAGCTGTGATTGCCATTGATCCTGCTGTCACTCGCTCCTCCCCCTACCATGACAATGACCTCTGGCTGGCTTTACCTACCCGCCACCCACCCCCTTTTTTATCCCCTTACCTCTAATTTTTGAGCATCTCTGTAGAAATGCCTACATGCACATCTGGTCTAAGTTTATCTGGTACCGATTGTGAGCCTTTAATTGTATTTAATTGTATTATTACTGTGTATCTAGCTTGTCCTGTTTCCTGCATTGTATTTACCTTATTACTGTTTTGTCCTATCTATGTGACATAGAACCTTTGTAAATGAGTCTCTGACTCAAAGGTATTTTCCAAATTCTGAATAAATACAAAAATAAAAGAATGTAGAACTGTGCATGCATAACCCATATGAAAAAAAAGATTCATAGTAAGTATGGGGTTAACCAAAAAATTACATTATAATCTCACATTAAGTAATCAATGTGAAAATACAGGTACCATGCACCACAGCCTCTGACATGCACAATAGAAAAGCCAAGTTTGTTTATTTATTTATTTAACAAATCGTAAAGACCTTTGAGCCAAGGACTTTTACAGAAGTTCCACGTCAAAAAGTCAAGTCCACGTCAAGTCCCTACTTATTTGTTTTAGATGTGCCCTAACCACAGCAGCAAGCAGGGTGATGCAGCAGGCAGGAGAGCTGCACGTCAAAGTGCAAGAGATTTGTATCAGAGTTGGTTACTGTCCAACTCTCTTGCATGGGTTGCACACTAACTAAACCAAAAGTACATGGACTGGGTGTCACAAGAAACACATCATTTATTTGTTTAACTTAAACAGTTCAAATAAAATAAGATAGAGAGACCCTTGCACTTACATTGCTCCAGATAAGAGCCCTCTTAAACTTGTGTGAGCTCTGCAGAGAAGTTGAACTTTGTGGGACACCTGCCAAAGACCGAAACAAAATATAACACTGGGAGATGAGAGACAGAAGGAATCAGCTCTCTCTGGCATTCCAGCAGTCACTTTCTAACTTTGAGATATTTCTTGTAACTTATTATAAGGGTTATTTACATATACATTATTTTGGAAGAAGTGTAGGGTTCACGGACTTACTTTTTCAGGGTGTGTGTGGTGTGTGTGTGGGGTGGTGTGGAGGGGTGTGTGTTGAGATATACGGCCACAAAACTAAATGCAGTTTTATTTTATACTAGTCAATAAAAGTTACTTCATGTTTTTTTAAATTATCGAAACAAACAAGTTAAATGCTAAAATGTGTAATGTATATGATTATACATCTGCTATCAACAACAACTGCTCAGACTGAAAAAAATGGAAAGATAATTGCAGTAGCTAAAAACCACAATAACAGCAAAATTATGAGAGTAAAACACATACGTCAGTAAACTTAACATAAAAGGTCTTACAGTTTGTTTATTTATTTAGGAAATCGGAATTACAACCCTTTGAGCCATAGACTCATTTCCAAAGGCTTCACGTTTTTCTATGTTTCAAATGTAAAGCATTTTACTGTCAAACTGCACAGTGCTAGAGAGTCACGAGACCTGTGCATAAATTCAAGACAGCTTGACGAAGCATGCACAGGAACTCAAAACAAATTGATTACAGACAGGTATGCAAACAGCTGCCTCATCATCTGAAAACACAGATGTCATGTAAACATACGTGTGCTTTCAGAAACCTGACTATTCGATAGCCTGACTGGATTATCTAGTTGGACACCAGCCCTCATATAAATGTGGTGAGTGTTGCACAGCTGGAGATGAGTGGGCTGATAATTTTGTATTACACTTACAACTATACTGTACTTCTTATTACTGAACAGGTTCCCTATGGCAGCATTTGTTGCATGTCCCCACTCCTGTGCCGAGAGGGACAGGAGTGCTACTACGATTGCAGTATTTGTTGAAAGACCCTTCTGCCTAGGAGGGATTTGCAGAAGCTGCTGGTGATTGAAGCATTGTTTTCTGGGAGGGGGAAAACACAGAAAAAATTAATTACTCTGGTTTTCTCAAAACTCTGTGTACTGATCATAACCAAAGATGCAAAACTCTCGACTCAAAAGAGAACTGCATGGTCATGCTGTGTGATCTGAGACAGCCCTTTGACAAAGGAATTTTTGGAATATGGCAAGGAATCAATGTAGGTTGGCTGGGAGGAAACAAAAGCTGGGGCAAGCAATGGGAAGTAGGAGGGACACTTGGCAGAAGGCAGGAGGGATTATTTTTAGCTTGGGAGGGGGAGGAACACAGCAGGCTGATCAGGATGTAATCAATTCACTTGCTGGGTGGCATTGTGCAGATTAAAGGAAACAGGCACCCTATGATTGGGCTGGCTCTCTACTTTGAACTACAGGAAGTTTCTGCCCAGCAGTCCAAAATGCTGTTCTGATCAGCCTGGTTGATGACTGGTGTGACACTGATGAGCCCCTTGCAGACTACGCTGCATTGGACTGACAGCGTCATACCTCTCAAAACTCACTCTCATAAAATGTTCACTGGGTCTGGGCACAGCAAACATAAAAAGAGGAGTTCTAATGTATCTGCTGTTAGGCAGATGAAGCAATAGTGATTTTCCACCCTTGTGGTTTTCACTTTGTAGTGAAAGAAATATCAGTAAGTGGGGGAGTACAGTCGTTAAATCTGACCCTGAGTTCCCAGATGCTGGCTGCAGTTGGGGCCATTTTTACCATTGCCAGATTTCACCCATTACAGTCTGCAAAGTGACATAGTCCTTGGCCCATCTCATTTTTTGTGGACTCTGTCTGCTGTAGCTGGGACAGAGAACAGCCACCAGTTTCCCTTATAGCAAGAATGTGATTTAATAGAGTACACTGAACTGAATTCTTAATTTTGGGGCCTTTGTAAGTAAGTAGAAGTCAGTGTTTTGGTTCTCTGTTTTTGGGTGGACTTTTCTTAGTGTAGCATATTTGCCAGGGAGGAAACCTAGCTGTGAGAATATCTGCAGTCATCTGTGACTAGACCTGTTACTTAAACTCTGTGAAATAGGTGTCTGAAAAGAAGGACGGCACTCACCGGAGTGGTGGGTCAGAGTTGTAGCTGATTGTTTCTGGAGGACACAGGATTAGTCCCACCCGCCCCCACCCCTCACCACACCTCAAGTTCATCATTTCCTTTATATCAGGGGTTCTGACATCACTTCCCAAAAGTGCAAAGGACATACACCTGTTCATATCCTTATAAGCACAGCACACTGAATTAGGGGCAAACACACTCACACGCTTGCACACACTTAAAAAATAAAATAAACATCTAAACAGGAAGGAAGATAGACATGGGAGGTGCAAAGCACTGGCTGTGGAGTGGCAGTCTCTGGGTGGTGTGACAACATGGTTAGTCACACCATGGGATCTCACAAAACGGGTGAGGTTATCAGGAAGTAGCTATCATTAAAATTTATTTGGGCTTCAGTGCTTACATGCAGAGGAACTTAACCAAAAGGGAGAAACTTGAGTCAGATGGAGTGAGGGTAAGCAGTTAAAATATTAAAGAATATTTAGAAGTTGGTATTGGAACCTTCAATTATAAAAGTAAAATGATGGCTATGAGACCAATAGGGGAATACTATGATTATGTTTTCACAGACTACAAAGAACACTAATTCCACTCTAAGAAGCTCACAGTCTCTCTTTAAGGTATGCTGTTAATAAAATAAGTAAATAGAAGCCACAGTGTGTCCACATTATAATATTAAACAGCATAATAACAGCAAAGCTTTTACAAAAAATTATGTTTATGTCATACAGGCCCAAAATTATTCTTTACAAGAAAAGACAAGAAGTTTTAACTAATATATAAGGTATGCTGCAAACCAATAAATATGGAACAAGCCTTACAGGCAGTAGTTAAACCTTGTTCCAAGTTGTTAGCAGCTTGTGTTCACTAACATACTGTCTATGTCTTTTAGGATGCAACTTAGGATCTAAACAAATACAAATAAATTAACCCTGTGAGAAATTAAGAATATATATAGTATAAGGGTGCACAAGAATAATCTTTATTGAATGGTATGTGTATACACCAAAGAATTAAAATGTAACAATATCATATCAAAAAAATGCTTATCAATGACATAAAATAAATGTATTTACAGATGTGTAACAAAGAATAAACCCGTGAACAAGCTCCAAGTCTAGAAGGCGAAACGTAGGGGGAAAAGAAATAAAAAGAAAGATTGAAGAACAATAACTTGAGCGAAGAGTGTTTACTTCAAAGGGCCCCCCAACATTTCCTGTATTTTTTCTTAAATTTGAAAGCCTAGATTGGGGGCCGAAGAACCTAGAAGAGAACCATTACTCACTAAACAATATTTATGTGGTTCAGATCAGGACAGACAACGCCACCACCATGTGGTACATCAGCAAGCAAGGGGGCACTCTGTCTATGGCCTTGTGCGTGGAGACCATGAAAGTATAGTCTCTGGCCTACTCATTGCAACCTCCCTATAGCAGTCCACCTCCCAGGGAAGGACAGTGTGTTAGCAGATGCTCTGAGCGGAATCTCCTGGGGCCATCTTAATTGGACCTTGGATCCTCTTATACTGAAAGTAATCTTTACCAGGTGGGGCACTCTAGAGATGGATCTCTTTGCAGCCCCGGACAATCACCAACGTCCCCTCTTCTGCTGCAGACCCCCAGTCCTAGGGACTGTTCCCCTGGATGCCTGATTAGCAGTCTCTGTTCCCCCTATCTCTTCCCAAGAGGCACAATCTCCTAACCTCCTCTCAGGGGAGGATCTGGTACCCCAGTCACCAGTCTCTTAATCTCAAGGCCTGGCTCTTGAAGAGTTAGAATATGCAGGCCTGCATCTTTCTCAGGGAGTTTTGCACATCCTTAAGGTTTCTCGGAAACCCTCTACTAGGAAAACTTACAATTCCAAATGGAAAAGATTCAGCATTTAGTGTTCCCATAAGTATATTCTACCAGATGCTGCTGGCATTTCTACACTTTTGGATTACCTGGTTCACCTTAATGGCTTAGGCCTTAGGCCAGGCACTTTAAAGGTTCATTTAGGAGCCTTGTTTGCATTCCTCTCAGCAGGGAAGGGCTCTTCCCTGGCATTTCACCCTGTTTTTGCTAAGTTCTTTAAAGGTCTGGTTCATATCAAGCCTTCTTTTAGAGAGCCTACTCCGGCTTGGGATCTCAATATCTGCATTGCTCGGCTTTTGCAGCCAACCGTTGAACCTCTGGCTTCTGTCCAGCTTAAGTACCTGACCTGGAAAACTGGGTTTCTGGTAGCTATCACTTCTGCCAGGCGAATTGGTGAATTACAGACCCTGTCAGTTGAACCTGATTTTATCTCATTCTGTAGAGATAAGGTGGTCCTCAGAACCAATAGGTGGTTCCTACCCAAAGTGCTCTCAGATTTCCATCTGAACCAGTACTTGTCTCTTCCTGTGTTTTTCACTGATCATTCTTCTTCAGGAGAAAGAAGATTACATAGTTGGATGTTAAGAGGGCACTTGGCTATTACATTGAGCATACATACTAAGGCACGTAGGAATGACTGTCTTCAATTGTTTCTCGCTTATGGTGAAGTGGGAAAAGGTAAGACTGCTACTAAATGAACTATTGCCAGGTGGATTATCTCTCATATACAGTTCTGCTATGCCAAGCTAGGCAAAACACCTCACTCAGGTCTGAGGGCTCACTCGACTAGAGGTACAGCAGCTTCTCTGGTTGCTGCCAGGGGTATACCTTTGTTAGAGATCTGCAAAACAGACACTTGGAAAACGATCCATACTTTCACCAAGCATTACTCTCTGGACATCCAGGCTAGGAGTGATGCTAGGTTTGGTACTGCAGAGCCTGTACCCAAAATAGGTTTGGTACCCTCCTCCATGGAGGTACTGCTTGGTAGTCTGCAGTTAGTCAGAATACAGCAAGACTTCATGTTGTTTGAAGAAAAAATTACTCGCCTTAGTAATTGTGTTTCTTCTAATGGAGTCTTGCTGTATTCTGACCTCCCCCCCGCCTCCCCTCTCGGAACCTAGTTTTGGGATGTGGGCTGGCAGGTGCAGTGTTGCACCTCAGGGGTGTACTTTGCACCCTCCCCTTCAGTGTGGGGTGGTGGTGGTGGTTGTTATGTTTTAACGTAGATTTATATATTTTGTTCACTGCCTGTTTTTTCTCTTGGGTTCTTGACTTGAGTCTTTTGGACCCAAGTTGTTGCCTGTTGGCGCTTATGTTTTACAGTTTCCACACTGGAAGTGTGGTTAGTTGCTTGTAAGAATCTGACGGTTACACTCTGAGACACCACAGACAGAGGTTTGAAAACCGAGCTCGAGCTCAACGTTCTATGCCTGGAATAGAAATTAACTCTTTTCTCGCTGGAGCAGTTCAAGTGCAGGGGCTAACTGCATATGTCAGAATACAGCAAGACTCCATTAGAAGAAATTCAGTTACTAAGGTGAGTAGTTTTTCCATATGGAACATCACCATTAAAGTGCGTATTAGCCACAGTTGATCCCATAAATTGCTGATGGGGATGGTCCCATGTTGGGATATATAGTCACATGGCAGTGTGAGGCTAAGAATCACTTCCTCAAACCAGTGAAGTCCTTTATAGTTTAACTACTATTGTATTAAGACTTGGGTTACCCAACCTCACACTGCCTACATTTCATTATGAATACCAATTTATCTTTCAACTCCAAACCAGGCCTTACTGTATCCCACCAGTATCAGCCCCAGCAAATATGAGAAATAAATCTCACTCACCTCAACATTTTTCACCATAACCACTATTAAAAACATTTTACATGCTTCTTACCCCAGGAGTCCCTTAGCATCAGTAACTTTTTTTTGGCACTTGGCTGACTAGGTGCAACTGCCCCAGAGGTGTGCTTTTAAAGAGATATTTAAATGAGCGTAGGGCCAAGCCAGTCAAAAGACCGGAGGGGGTGTGAGCTGAGTGAGAGCTGTTGAATGCTTCAGAATGTTTTCTCCACTGGACTGAGCAATATTGCCTCTGCGGTGTCTCCCAACTTTCCTTGTTGACTGCCTCCTAGTGCTTATCTGGGTGAAGTTTTCCTCATAAATTATTTCCTTTAGTGTGCTGAGTGAAAGTTTTAACTTTTTCATTAGTGCTGCGCAAATTTTTTATTTTTAGTACGACGGTGCTGTTTTGACATTACTTTTACTGCTATTATTTAGTTTAAAGCCTGTTTTATCGTGGGTGCTTATTTTTGATGGTTTCCTTTATTTGTGAGGCAAATTCTTTTGGGGACAGTTACCTTGTTGTGTTTTTTTTTTTTTTACCTCGGACCTCGCGGGGTTTACCATATGGCACCTGCAGTAGATTTCAAATTTAAATAGTGCCCGGGGGTTTTCTCTGTAGATTGGCAATTACAAGGAAAGCTTTTTTGTTATATTACTGGACCTTGGTATCATCTGTGTCAGAACTGTCCGTAAGTGTCCATCAGCCACCTGTGCGCAGTTGAGTATTACTGGGTTTCTGTTAAGATTGGCACTGGTATAGATCCCAGTTTTACAACCAAAAAAAGGTAATAGTAAAAGACAGAGTTTATTAACTGGGGCAGGACTGGCCAGTGGCATTTTCACAGTAACCTGCAGTCAGTTCGTAGGTCCAGAGCTGGTTTGCTTTGCTTAAATTGGACATAGCAGACAAAAGTTTATTATGGCCGAGGGTAAATCAAAGGCTTCCGACGAGGGGCCATTCAAAAGTACTAATACCAAAAGCAGAGGTGCTGAGGAACCCTCCAGATCCCAGCCAAAAAATAAAGCTTCCAAAGATGAAGGTCCTCACAAATTGGAAAATAAGAGTGACAAAAAAAGGAAGCTTGATCAAACATCTGAAGTAGCTTAAAAGAAACTCTGTCAAGACAGATATGCTCCCGTTTCTCCTGGGAAAGCCAATAGCGAGACAACAGGCAGCTTAAAACATACAGAAAAAACTAAACACTTACAAACTGCGCAGGTTCCCATCAGTGCAAGATATGGAAAAAGCATGGCAACTGTTTCAGACCCTTCAAAAGATGGGTCCTCGATTTACTGGGGCTAGCAAGCACTCTTACACAGGTCTCTGTTTTGTGGACTGTGAGGGTGATGCAGATGATGATCAATTTTATGATGCCCCTGACATGGATTTTGAGGGCCTTGAGCCCCAGGAGTCCTTGTACCCTCACCTTGGGGATCCCCCGGGTGACCACGAGGATCCTTCCTCTATGTTTACATTTATACAAAATATGCTGGACACCCTGGACCTCCCTACGCAGCATCCCAACCAGGATGTCGACGCAGATGAAGATTATAGGGAGATGAAGGGTCTTCCATCCTCAAAGACCAGGTCGTCCCTATCTATAATGCATTTAGAAAAAATACCATAAAAGTGCTTGGAACACCCCACTTCAGTATCAGGGGTAGATAAGCGGCTTGAGAGAAAATATAAATTGTCTAAAAATGGTACAGAGTTCCTGTCTGCACACCCTAGCCACGAAAGTATAGTGCAGCAGGCAGCTTGTTAGAAAGCTGGAGTCTCCTTGACACCCTCTCCCCCAGACAAGGATTCCAAGAAAACTGACTTTATAGCAAAGAAAATGTATGCCACAGCTCCCTGCTTCTCAGGCCTTCTTCTTACATGGCATTCACAGCCAAATATTAGAAAGCTCTTTGCAAATCTGTCCAGGCTATCGCCCGCAACGGATCAGATTCTATAGTGCAGGACCTGGTGGATACATCAAAAACTGCCCTGGAAGCTACTATATACGAATTCCACATGGCAGATGACAACAATGATGCAGCCTCTAGAGCGATAGCCCATGCCATCTCTCTGAGACGCTTCGCCTGGCTTAGAACAACCAGTCTGACCACAGACACTCAGAACAAGGCCATGGATTTTTCCTGTGATCAAAATATATTGTTTGATTACAGAACCACTGACTACATGAAAAAAGTCGATGAGTACAAGGCCTCCTGGCAGAGTCACTCATCCAAGCCTAAACCCACCACCCCTCAGAGATCCCGTCCTGTGGCGGTAGGGGCAGAAGTTTTGTTCCCAGGCCTTGCAAGCCCTATCCCCAGTCTGACTTTAGCCAGTGCAGGGGCAGAAGGGGCCAAAGGAGAGCCACCTCTACCCAGCCATCTGCCTCTCAGTCTAAGTTCTGATGTGAGTGTCCAGGTCGCCTTTGGAGAATGGGTTGTCATTTACAGTTCAAGTAGCTGCCAGTCCTCAAGTGTACCCAGGTGTCAAGACCTCTGCCCCCTACACAGATACTGCTGTTGGAAATGGAGGTACAACACCTTCTGGCTTTTTGAGCAGTGGAGAGAGCCCCCACCCACAAGAAGGGCAAGGGCCTCTTCTCCAAGTATTTTCTGACACAAAAGACTGGGGAGTGGCGACCTGTCTTAGATCTCAGATATTTAAACAAGCATCTGAAAAAAACCAAATTCAGAATGGTCGCTCTGTCACTGGTCATGCAAGACTGGCTAGCCTCCTTTGACTTAAAGGATGCTTACTTCCACATATCCATAAGGAGATCTCACAGGAAGTTTCTCAGGTTCAAACTTTGGCCTGTCCTTGGCCCCAAGAGTCTTTACCAAGTGTCTCGCAATGGTAGCAGCACATCTCAGCAGACGGGGTGTCGCTCTCTACCCCTATCTGGACGACTGGCTCGTAGTAGCAAAGTCTCCTTGCCAGGTCAAGGAATCTCTTTCCCTCACAGAACACACTCTGGAGTCTCTAGGTTTCCTGGTAAATCTAAACAAATCTCACCTGGAACCCACCCAGCTGCTCGAGTTTCCTTTCGGTGGCAGATTCTTTCACCCTGGGACAGCCAAAACCAGCCAGACATTTCCTCCAACTTCTGAGACATATGGCCTCTCTGACTGCAGTAGTTCCAGGGGTCAGATACAGGGTGAGACTCCTGCAAGCCTACCTCAGAGATCGCTGCTCTCAGAGAAGCAATACATTTTCAAAGTTGATACCTGTGTTGGAGCAGTTCCTCCAAAACTTGCTGTGGTGGAAGAACCCTGCAAATTTGCAGGTAGGGGCTCCCTTCCAAGCTCCTCTTCCCGCAAAGTTGATCACCACAGATGCCTCCCTTTTGTGCTGGGGAGCTCATTTAGACAGTGCCTCAGTAAGTGGCAACTGGACTCCCGAAGAGTCACAGTTGCACATAAATCTTTTGGAACTCAGAGCAGTCTTACTAGCTCTCAAAGCTTTTGCTCCCAGCATAGAAGGGCAGGCGGTTCAAATTTGAACAGGCAACATCACTACAATGTTCTATATAAACAAGCAGGGTGGTACCAGATCAGGAATACTCTTGTTTGGAAGCTCTGAAGTTCTGGTCTCTAGCATTCTCCCTGGGAGTCAGCCTCTCAGCTATTCACCTTCCAAGCAAACTTAGTACTCTGGCAGATGCCCTAAGCTGCATCAGTCAAGGTCAGAGCAAATGGACACTGAATAAGCAAGCACCAGCCACAGTGTTCAGGTGAGGCACACCAGACATGGATCTGTTTGCCTCTCCTCTCAATTTTCAGCTTCCTCAGTACTGTTGCAGGCCCCTAGTTCCGGGAACACTTCCTCTGGATGCCCTGATCCTGGACTGGTCAGGTTGGTTCCTATACGCATTTCCTCCCTTCTCCTTGATATTCAGGGTTTTGCTTAAACTCAGACAGGAGCCTGCATTGATGATCCTAGTGGCTCCAGACTGGCCCAAGGAAGCCTGGTACCCTCTACTTCTCTCAATGTCCTGCAACAGGCCCATTCGCCTGCCTCTGACTCGCTCCCTGCTGACCCTTCCTCAGACGGAAGTGCAGTACCCAGACATACACTCTCTTCACCTCAAAGCCTGGTTCTTGAGGAGTTAGTTTCCATCCTCACAGTACTCTGAACAGGTCCTTAAAATACTGAGGATGGCTTAAAAAAAAAAAAAACACTAAGAAGACTTATGCAGCCAAATGGAAAAGGTTTTCCCTCTGGTGCAAGAGTGAAACGGTCAAACCCATATCAGCTTCAGACCCTCAGCTGCTAGACTACCTGGTACACCTACAGGCATTAGGCTTGAAACCATCTTCACTCGAGCTACACCTGGCGGCAATTTCAGGCTACCTTTCAGTGGGAAGGAAGAAATCAGTTTTTCCCCACAACGTTTTTAAACAGTTTTTCAAAGGCCTCTTGCACCTCAAGCTTCCAACGTGGGAACCTGTTCCTTCTTGGAGCATGAACCTTTGCATAGACAGGCTCATGAATCCACCTTTCAAGCCTATGTCTATGGCCCACATCAAGTTTTTAACTTGGAAGACTGTCTTCCTGGCAGCCATTACATCTGCCAGGAGGATTTCAGAGCTACAGGCCCTGTGCACTGAGCCAAATTACATCATCCCTCACAATGTGAGGGACGAATGGGAAATTTCTGCCAAAGGTGGTTTCAGAGTTTCACTTGAACCAGTCCATTACTCTGCCTGTCTTCTTTACTGAGCCATCCACGACTGGCGAGCAAAAGCTTCACAGCTTGGATGTCAAAAGAGCCATCTTTCACTACCTAGAGCATACTAGACAGTCCAGAGGCTCTTCCAGTCAGTTGTTCCTCACCTACGGGGATGTAGGCAGAGGAAGACCAGCGACCAAGAGAACTATTTCAAACTACATGAAGTCTTGCTGTGTTCTGACTAATGCAGTTAGCCCCAGCCTTTAAACTGCCCCGGAGAACAAAGGGTTGAACTTTCTATGCAGATCATAGAATGCTGAGCTCAAGCTCAGTTGGTGTCTCTGTTTCCCTTTGAAATCTAACCTTCAGATTCTTTACTCCGCCTCACTGAACAGTCACTCCGGAGATTTCTCCTGCAGCTCTGTTTGAAAGTCGGTTGAAGTGTCTATTTACTGTCGTTTTTTAACCGAAAATTATTTTCCGCATAGTCAGTTCAGTCTCTGTCTGTGGTACCGTGAGTACTAGATAGGTTTTGTACTGTTTATCTGTGTGGATCGGTTCGGCTGAACCGATCAGTTGTTAAATCTTGTATCTTACTTTAGTGTGTGGTTACCACCGGTTCTTGTCAGTTCCAAAAAAAAAAAAAACAAAACGTGTTTGGTACGTTTTTTTCCAAACCCTGTGACACAGTTAGGAACCAATAAGGGAGTCTTGCCTGGCAGTTGCCAAAAAAAGGGTAAGTTGATAAGGTTGGCCATGTCTGAGAAACCCAAGAAAAAAAACGGGCCCACTGGGTTTCAACACTGCAGTGAGTGTGGGGAGGGCTTTACTAGGGCCGATTCCCCACACCACCTGTGTTTATTGTCTGGGGTTTGAACACCTTTATTCAGACTGACAAATTTGTAAAAATTTTCCCAAATCTACCCTTGAGAAGAGATTAGGTAGACTGAGGGAAAAGAAGGCCGAGAAGTCCGCTGACCTGGATGGCCAGCCCAGTTCTGTTCTGACCGAACCAGAAGGAGTGCCCTCTGACCAGGGCGATACTCCGGGCAAAAGAAGAGCCAATCCTGAGGGTTCAGTTCTGACAAAAAGAAAACGCTAAGGAAAATTGTCCGGTTCAGATCCAGAAGTCCATGTTCCGACTGGCGAGGAAATAGCCAGAGCGATTAGGATTATGGAATCACTTTGCCCGGTTCCGACCGATCCGGCACCTTTTGGCAGGGGCTCGGTTCGGTCGGTTCCCCTGGTTCACGATTATACCCCTGAAGAATTTTATGAACCGGAGTTTGAGGAGGAGGGGGAGTTTGAGGATAACGATGGTGCTGGTGAAAGTCTGGATATGCCTGTTGAACCAGACATCTCCCCAGACAGACCTTCAGGTCTATCCCTTCCTAGGCTTTCTGAATCCCCTTCCCACTTTATGTTCTACAGAAAGGTGGCTGAGACCCTCCAGCTTCCTATGGAGGAGGCAATGGAGGATGAAGAGGAGCCTGATTTTTGTGGAAATGATGGACATCCCAGAATCCAGGAGACTGTCTATTCCCCTTCACAAATCTTTTGGGAGGCAGACACAAAAAAATCTTGAAGTCTCCTAATTCTATATCTCCTGCTGATAGAAGAATGGACAAGAGGTATACACTTTCAGGCTGAGATACGGAGTTTTTGTATCAGCAATGAAGCCATGTTGGCATTGTGCAGGCTACTGCCTGTGATAAGGCAAACATTGCCTTCGCTTCACACCCCCCAGGCAAAGACTCCAGGAAGATTGATGCCATGGCAAAAAAACAGTACATGGCATCTTCCTTGGGACTCAGGCAGGCAAATTATACAGCCTATACAGCCAGGTACCAGAAGTCCAGGTGGGACACTGTACTGGCACTGGCTAAACAGGCCACCCCCCAGCTAGCCAAGGAGCTGGAGGAGGTGACTGCAGATGGGATTGAGTCATCAAAAGTTCAGTTTCATGTTGCTGTGGACTCCAGTGATGTATCATCAAGAGTCATGGCTACATCTGTGGCTCTTCGGAGAATGGCTTGGCTCAGATGTACTAGCCTCTCACAGGATACCCAGGCTAAGGCCATGGATTTTCCTGAAGCTGGTAATTCTCTGTTTGGGGAGCAGACAGAGAATTACATGAAGAAACTGAATGAGTACAGGACCACTTACAGGAGTGCTCAGGCCAAAGAAAGGCAGGCAACTCCTCAAAGGCAGCAGTCTAGGGGCAGGGGCAGGCATTTTCATAGGCCTTTTTTACCAAGCACATGCCTCTTCTCCCTTTTCACGGGAGGGAGGTTCAGAGGGAGAGGCAGAAGGGGGATGAGTAGGGCTGCATCCACTCCTCCGCTTAAGCCCCCTGCCAAGCAGACACCCTGATGGGCCTTCCCGGGGTCGACTCTCCTATACCAGTAGGGGGCAGGCTGACTTACTTCGTCCAAGACTGGATGTCTGTTACATCAGACAAGTAGGTCCTGGAAGTAGTAAGCCAGGAACTGGTTCTCAGCTTCAAAAAATTCCCAAACATGAGAGCCAGATCTTTTCCACCTGCAGGCCTCTCAGAAACCCTTGCCCTAGAGGCAGAGGTTCTAGGGACATTGATATGTTGTTCATCCACACTGTCTGGCAGGTTCCTTGCCGCTTTAAATCTTGCGGGAAGGTCTTCAAGCTGGCGCCTCCCACCCACCCGGTTGGTAAAACTCTCGGCTCTGCCCCATGACGCCAGATCTTCCTTACCGCTTGGAAGCTCAGGTTTCCTCATAACGCTCCACGTGATAGACTGGATCCTAACTCTTTGGTTCGGTCAAAACTGCGTTTTAAAATTTTCAAGACTTGGTCTTCCTTTTCCCTATGGCTCGCGATGGACAAATCGACTCCGGTTTCGGTGGTGCCTTGTGGGCAGAAGATGTCAGGATGGATCCGCACTCCATGTCGTCTACTGCCTCGGCCTAGAACACGACCCGCCAGAACCTCTCCGAATCTTGCTGTTCGATTCTCGGCAACGTCTTGGAGGCCCCGAGAAGCGCTATCTGCCGGTAAAGTCAAAAGAGGCCTGTTGGGTGGTTACCGTGGCGGCTGGCTCGGCTGAGCAGCTCGAGCAGATGATCGCCGTCGAGGAGGAGGCGGCCCAGGCCGCATCTTCCTCCTCGGTCGCGGCATTTATCCCGCTCTCTTTGGGTACCTCGTACTGTGCTTCGTTCAAGGAGCTTTGCCAGTCCCTTTCCACGAAGGGAGAGGGGCCATCGGGACATTCCTCTCGGTCCAAGAAGGATTCTAAGGGGTAAGTCTCGCCATCGGTGTTCGTGGGGCGGGAGGTCCCCTTCCCGTGACAGACCGACTGTCGACTTCGGGCGATGCGGCTAAGGCTGCTGGCTTCATGGCGTCCCGTCAGGTCAGCCGGCGAGACACCCGTCGATGCGATCGAGATTTCTCGACCCGTCCGGACGGGTTGTCGACTAGTTGACCCGACAACCCTTCTTCACCGTTCCCCGGTGGGGACCGAGATCTCCCTGCGCCCGGTGCAGCAGTCCCTGGTTAAGGTCGAGCCAAAGGGAAGGCGGGTGTCCCGCTCCTTCCCAGGCCGTCCTCAAAACACGAGGATCTCGGTCTCAGTCGGACTTCTTCTTGGTCCAGCCGAGCCCACTGACATTGGTGGTCTCGGCACCGAGGTGTTCAGGCAGCGCCGCGCCGCTCGTCCTCTTCCTCCTCAGAAGAGGAGAGGCTTGCACAAATTGCGTCGATGCTACGAGGACCTGATGTGGCAGCAGTTACTTTTGTTCGGTGGCAAAGAGTCGACATGGCGCCTTCCCAGCCATCAAGTGGCTGTCGCCCGGCAGCGAAACAACCTCTCGCTGCAGTCGAGATGCCTAAGCCTGGGCCAGTTGTTCGGCCGAAACCTGCTGACCCACCGATTGTGGTGGAACCTCCGCCTCCACAACCAAAATTGGGGGCGCTGACCAAGGACTCTCGATTGGGTCAAGGCCTGCCCCACAGGTTGTCGGTCACCCTCACTCCCGACTGTCCTCAGTAGGTGGGGGGTGGCTCAGGCCCTAGGCAGCCCTTCGCGGACTCCTCGGAGTCCAACGACTCCTCCCTGTTCTCCAGGCCGGTTGACCTGGAGTCCTCTGGGGGCCAGTCACTGGACAAAGCCCATCGTCCTTTATGGGTCTGCTTCGGCTCATCTCGGAGTCCACCGGGATGCAGCTCGAGCCCGTATCGAAATGGGCCAAGTATCCCCTGACGGAGATACTGGACTGAGGGGATTCACCCACGGAGGCCTTTCCGGTGGCTGAGGCCATTGTAGGCCCAGCCTTGGAGCTTTGGCAGTGGCCTGCTTCCTGTCCTGTGCCCTCGGCCAGGATGGCCAGGAAGTTTGTGGTCCCTACCGCCTCTTTGCCCGGGTTTTGGAGCACCCCTCGGCCGAGGTTGGTCACCAACAGCATTTTCTGGCGTTCCGGGAACGCTAGGGACGTGGACAAGCCCCCCGACAAGGAGTCCAAAAAGCTGGACTACGCCGGGCACAAGGTGTACGCTGCGTCCTCCCTTGGCCTCCGCCAGGACAGCTCGGCTGTGCTGATGGCACACTTCTCTCACGCCCTCATGGGCTCCCTGGATAAGGGGATCCCTCATCTCCCGGCTGCCCTGCAGACCACGGTCCGGCAGGTTCAGGACCAGGGTAAGGCGATGGCGAAGCAGCAGCTCCAAACAGCTCTGGACATAGGGGACTCCTGAGCCAGATCAGTTGCAGCCGCGGTGGCCATGTGCCGCAGAGCATGGCTGAGGATATCCACCTTCACGGCGGATACCAGCACAAGATGGCGGACGTCCCTTCTTGGGGACCGACCTCTTGACCCTGGAGTGGAAGGTCACCTCACGCAGATCGAGAAGTCAGTGCCACTCTGGACTCTGTCACCTCCGCCCAGAAGGGCAAAGGCCGCCGACAGCAGCAGCACAAGTCCTTTCGTCCTTCTGCGCCTGCGGCACGTCCGGCCCAACAGCACCAGGGCCAGCAGGCTCACGCTTGGCATCCCAAACCCAAGCCTGCGGCTTCCTCTATTAGGAAGCGGGGAGGTAAAGGCCCAGGAGGTCCCTCGGCCGGTCCCTCCTCCAAGCCTGCCCAGTGACTGGTTGAGGGGTGTTGCCCCCAGCCTCGACACTCAACCCTGGGTTCCCCATTGAGAATGGCTCCCCACTTCCTTTCCACCTGGTCACTATCACCATGGACCGCTGGGTGTTGGAGGTGGTAGGAAAGGGCCTGCCTCTGGAGTTCGAGCAGGCGCCAACCTTTCGAGCCGCGCCTCGAGGGCCACGGGGTCCGTAGCATCGCTATTGGCCGCTTGAGCCGATGTTGTGCCCTGCTCCTAAAAGAGGTGATCAGGAAGGTGGAAGATCCTCCTCCAGACCCGGGGTTTGTGTCCAGGTATTTCCTGGTCCCAAAACGGACGGGGGGCTGGCGCCCCATTCTCAACCTGCACGACCTGAACAGGTTCCTAAGGTCTCGGACATTCAGGGTGGTCACTCTGGCTCAGATAATCCCATCCTTGGAACGAGGTGTGTGGTTCCGTTCCCTGGACCTTCAGGACGCATTCTTTCATGTCCCAATCCATCCATCTCACCAGAGATTCCTCTGCTTCAGAGCGGAGGGATCCCTTTACGAGTTCCGGGCCTTGCCCTTCGACCTCTCCCTAGCTCCCAGGGTCTTCACCAAATGCATGGCAGTGGTGACAGCATTCCTGCGGCGTCCGAAGGGTCCGGTGTACTCCTACCTGGGCGACTGGCTGATTGCAGCCCTCCAGAGCGGGTGGTGGAGCGGTCCAGAGATCTGGCCTCCAGGTTTGCTCTCAGATTGGCCTCCTCATCATGATGATGAACTTCGATGCCAAAAGCAGGTGATATTTTCATCGGGCAGAGCTCGACTCTCTTGAGCCAGAGCACGGCTCCCGGCGGACAGGGCCGAGGTTCTTTCCCCCTTTGCCCAATCATTTCAGGTTGGGCAGTCGCGCCCTGCCTGGGACTTGCTGCGCCTCCTGGGCCTCATGGCGGCCTGCACCAGCATGGTCCGTTGGGCCCGCTGGTACGTGCATCCCCTTTAATGGGGACTGGCCAGCCAGTGGTCACAGCACTTCCATCTGTTGGATCAGCTAGTGACAGTGTCCCAGGGGATGTGGAACGCTCTCCAGTGGTGGAGGAGGGCATCCCATTTGTCCGTCCCGAGCCGACGGTCCCTCTATTGACCAATGCCTCTCTGGTGGGTTGGGGTGCCCATCTGGGGGAAGCACAGAGCGCACGGCCTCTGGTTCCCTCGGGAGTCCCGATGCCACATCAACCTGCTGGAGCTTCGAGCGGTTCGTCTAGCCCTCATTGCCTTCGCTCCATTTCTACAGGGTCAAGTAGTTCAATTCCAGACGGACAATACCACGACCATGTACTACCTAAATCGCCAGGGCGGGACGCGCTCCATGTCTTTGTGCAGGGAAGCTCTCCACATTTGGTCTCTTGTGTGCAGCCTGGAGGCGGATCTCCTCGCCATTCACGTGGCAGGAGCCTCCAACACCCTGGCCGATGCCCTAAGCCGGATAGGGGCTGCGTCTCACGAGTGGTCTCTCCTGCCAGAGGTAGTACGAGATCTCTTCTCCCATTGGGGCACGCCTCAGGTGGACCTGTTTGCCTCCAGGGAGAATCGCGAGCTGAGACTGTTTCATCTGCCCCCTCAGCGGCTCGCTGCAGGGGATGCCTTCGGGCCGTGGGACCCCGGGCCTCTTCTCGCCTTTCCCCATTTCCCTTGATCCACAAGGTGCTTCTCAAGGCGAGGAGGGACAAGGTGCAGGTGATTCTGGTAGCCTCAGACTGGCCCCGCCAGTTCTGGTATCCAGATCTCCTCAGTCTCAGCTCCAGGCTCACGAGGCGGCTTCCAACCCACCCGGACCTGATCTCAGGCAATCAGGGGAAGGTATTCCATCCGGACCTTCAATCCCTGCACCTGATGGCCTGGTTCCTGAGTGGCTAGAGTTCCAGGCCTTGGGTCTTTCCGACGAGGTCCTCAATGTCGTTGAGGCGTCCCTTAAGGAGTCGACCAGAAAATGCTACGCCTTCAAATGGAAGAGATTCTCCATTTGGTGATCTGTGCAGCACTGGACCCTTCCTCCTGTTCCTTTGCAAGCATACTGGACTACCTGTGGTCCCTTTCTCAGCTAGGGCTTCGGTCGACGACCCTCAAGGTGCACCTGGCAGTCATCTCTGCTTGCAGTGCGGGCGGGGAAGCAGTCAGTGGCGCAGGAGAGGTGAGGCGGCGCTTTTTCAGGCGTGATCACATTTCCCCTCCGGTGCGAGCTCCACCTCCGGTGATCTACTGCTGGTGGCTAAGCTCATGGGCAGGCCATTCAAACCGATGCAGGTGTGACTTCTCTCACCTGTGGTGGAAGACCACCTTCTTGGTGGCTATCACGTCAGCCAGAAGGATGGGAGAGCTCCGGTGCTTTCATAGAGTCTCCTTATCTGGTCTTCCACTGGGACAAAGTTGTCCCACGCCCACCCAAAATTCCCTTCCGAAGGTGGTGTCGGAGTTTCACCTAACCAGGTGTGACTCTGTCAGTGTTCTACCCCAGTCACCTCGGAGGCCGAATATAGCTCATACTTTGGACCCTAGAGCTCGCTTATTATAAGGCGGGAGCGGCTAAAGTTCGGGGAGAGGTTGCAGCTGTTTGTCACCCTACACTGCCGCACCTGGCAGACCTGCAGCCAAGCGGATGATAGGCAGGTGGGTCACCTCCTGCATAGATCTCTGCTATAGGTTGGCGGGCATGGAGCCTCCCAGAGGGATAAGAGCTCATTCTACCCGCCATACTGCTGCATCGGTGGCTGCTTCCAGGGACGTCCCTATCCAGGAAATCTGCAGGGCTGCTACCTGGAAGTCAGCACACACCTTCATCAGCCACTACCACATCGACCTTGAGTCACACCGGGATGCTGGTTTTGGGGCCTCGGTTCTCTAGTCTTTATTCCCTAAGTAGGGGTGTGCGCCTTGCCTCCTCCCAGTTACAGTGTGGATGAACAACATATCCATGTCCTAGAAATACAGGTTACTCACCTGTAACAGGAGTTCTAGGAATGGTATATGTTGTTCATCCTATGACCCACCCGACCTCCCGGCCTCGACGCACAACCTGGCTTCCAGCGGGCTAGATCTGGTGTGGGGCGAAGCGAGAGTTTTACCACCGGTGGGTGGGGGAGCCAGCTTGAAGACCTTCCGCAAGATTTAAAGCGGCAAGGAACCTGCCAGACAGTGTGGATGAACAACATATACCATTCCTAGATCTCCTGTTACAGGTGAGTAACCTGTATTTTCATCTCTGCTGGCTTTGAGAGCCATAGAGAGGTACCCACCTACACTGGGGCTAAGGTCTGTACTCCAGGTACTTTCTTACCCCCAAAAAGACAGGGAGGGCGACCATCCTAGACCTAAGATACCTAAACAAACATCTTTAAAACCAAAGTTCAAGATGGTAACTCTGGAATAATCCTTCCTCTCTAAGGCCAGGGACTGGCTAGCCTCCTGGACCTCAAAGATGCCTATTTTCACATTCCCATCGGGTGCTTCCACAGAGCACTCAGGTTCGAGTTGCCTCAGGCCACTATCAGTTCAGAGCAATGCCCTTGGCTAACTTCAGCCCCAAGGATCTTCACAGTGCCTGGCAGTCGTGAGTTGCCTTTAAGGAGGCACAGATTTCCATTTTACGTCTCGCTTGCAAATGCACAAGGAACGCTTTGGAGAGTAGCACAGTTTGGAGGTGTGCCTCTCCTTGCAATCCAGTGCCCGTTGAGCAGGCGTGGCGGTCCTGCACCAATGGGTGCGGGAGCTGTGTATGACAGCGGTGGTCTTCGCCTAAAGAAACCACTGTTGTCATACAGAGCACCGCCATCCCTACGCCCGCACTCCATCCCCCCACATCACGCCCGCCCACCCAGAGCTTTGGTGCCACGCTGGGGTAACGTTGTTTGCCAACGGGTGCCCAATCCCCGCCTGCTCCACGCCCCCAAAGCCATCCTTCTGCCATGCTGGAGCCCACCCCAGCATGGCAAACGTCAGCGTGGTTTGCCAACTGGGGTGCCCAATCCCTGTCGGCTCCTCGCCGCCCCCATGTAGTTGCCAGCGGGGTGCCCAATCCCCCGTCGGCTACTCAGCCCCCCCAGCCATCTTCTGCCACACTGGGAGCCCACCCCAGCATGGCAAACGTCCCACGTCGTCTGTTTTTTTTTTTTTTGTACCTGTAAATCGAAAACGGTCCCAAGGCGCATCTCCCAGTCCCTCCTCCCACAACCCGCACTCCACCCAGTGCGCACTCCAGCTCTCTCACACCCCCTACCCCATACTTACCTCCAGAGCTCGGGCGTGACGATCTTGGTGGACCGGGAACACGTCTGCACTCTTCAAACCCGAACGCCAACTGAGGAAATGCTGTAAGCTGTATAATGGGCTAGATGGGGGTTCTAACTTATTGCATATCTCAGGCATTTTGTGGAATTTTTGCAACATTTTCAACATGGGGTTTTGGGACCCTTCTCATGAATGATGTCACTGTCATGGCTTTATTCGGGCCGAAGGGTGATTTCGAGTCATTGCATCTAAATCACCCTTCGGCCCAAATAACGCCATGACAGTGACATCATTCATGAGAAGGGTCCTAAAATCCCATGTTGAAAATTTGCAGAAATTCCAAAATGACTTTTTACTGAGTGCATGCAGTTCCTATGCACGTCAGAGGTTTTGCAATTTTCAATATTTCTACCTAGATTTTCAACATTGCCATTTTACCACACCTTCTTATGAGTAGTACAGCTGTCATTTTTCACATCTCACCCAAAACGTGTTTCACTATGTAGCTATTAATGGCGCAGTTGGTGTAAAGAAATCAATGTATGGGACACATTAAGAAAATCACAGTGACACTGTTCATGAGCAGAGGTCTTAAAATGGCTATGTTGAAAATTTGGTGAAAAAATTCCTAAAAATGACTTTCACGAGTCTGCGTTGCGCGGTTCCTCATGAAGCTCGTAAGTTTGTGAATTTTCAATATTTTCACTGCAGATTTTCAACATTGCCATTTTACCACACCTCCTCATGAGCAGAGCTGTCATTTTCACATCCTGCCTAAACGTGTTTCCCCCATGTAGTGCACAATGATGAGTCGGTGTGCAAAATCAATGTATGGCACAAGTAAGACAATCACAGTGACACTGTTCATTAGCAGAGGTTTTAAAATGTCAGTTGGCTAGTAAAATTTTACAATTTCCACATAGGATAACTAGTGAGTATTTTGCTCGAAAAGATCTGACTGTTAGATTTCAAAGGGAAACAGACAGAGACACCAACCGAGCTCGAGCTCAGCATTCTATGCTCTGCATAGAAAGTTTAACCCTTTGTTCTCCGGGGCAGTTTAAAGGCTGGGGCTAACTGCATTAGTCAGAATACAGCAAGACTCCAATAGAAGAAACCGAATTACTAAGGTAAGTAATTTTTTCTTCTCGTTGGTTGGTCTCTTGTATTAGATTCTGCTATGAGAAAGCTGGCCAACAACCTCCAGTGGGGCTCAGTGCCCATTCCACCATGGGCACTATAGCCTCGCTTGCAGCAGCAAGGGGCATTCCCCTACTGGATGTCTGAAAAGCAGCTACCTGGAAATCTGTGCATACCTTTCTGAAACACTGCAGTTTGGATGTGCAGACCAGATCTGATGCCAAATTTGGCAGGGCGGTTCTGCAGAGCCTCTTTCCTAAGTAGGTTCTCTGCCCGCCTCCCACTTGGTACTGCTGGGTAGTCTGCAAAAAAGTTACTGATGCTAAAGGTCTCCTGGGGTAAGAAAAAAACATCACTCACCACAGTATTCTTCTTTCTTCCAAGGGGTCCTTAGCATCAGTAAGCTCCCACTCTTCCTCCCCGGTTCACCTGTCGAGAAGGGCTCTTGTGTTGCCTTTTCCCAAATTTGGAGTTTCTTATTGATTAATTTTTAGCTCATGTTGCTGTTGTTTCTATTTCCGCTTTTGTGGACATTTGTATGTTTTTGAATCATTTTGATTCTTTTTCGGGGCATTTGCCCTCGTTTTTCCTTGAAAAATTCTGAAGCATTCAACAGCTGTTACTCAGCTCACCTCCCTTCCTGTCTTTTGATTGGCTTGGCCCTACGCTCATTTAAATATCTCTTAAAGGCACAATTCTGGGGCAGTTGCACCTAGCCAGCTAAGTGCTAAAAAAAAAAAAAAAAGTTACTGATGCTAAAGGACCCCTTGGAAGAAAGAAGATTACTGCTGTGAGTAATTTTTTCTTATTGCACATCAACATTATACAGTAATGAATAACATACAGTAACTATTCTTTGCAAACAGCCTTATTAATGCATCAGTTAGGGTTCAGATTAAAACAACAAAAGTAGGGAAATGTGGTGTTAGGGTACCCATACCTAACACCCCACCCCCACCCTGCAGGGAGCCAAAGGATAAAACATCTTTGTTTCTTTGGGTTGTCGACCCTAACACTCACCCCATTCCATCAGTAAAGAATCTGACATGTGCAGAGTATATGAGAATGGAGTGAGCATTAGGGTTGACAACCCCAAGGAACACCCCAGGTCTGATTTACAAAGACCGTGGAGAGGTAAAACTGTAATGATTTTCATTTGGCTGCCTGCCGGAGTTGTTGGCTTGGGAACCCTAACACCACATTTCCCACTTTTGTTGCTTTAGTCTGAACCTTTACTGGTGCACGTATGAGTTTTTCTGCAAAGATTTTCTTTACTTTTGAGATAGTATAATCATATCCTTATTCACACAGGTCCCTTGGGACCTTTGAACATATCCATTGCCTAATGATGCAAAGCGGGGCCTCTGGGCCCTGACTTCCATCTCTCCATAAATGCATACATCCGTGTTAGTGTGTAAGCGCAGGGCCCAGAGGGCCAGGTCTCCCAAAAAACAATTTATTTGCTTGGTTGTATGGCTTGTTAAAGAGCTACTGATGCCTCAAAGAAAACTTAAAAAAAAAAAAAACACATAATAATTAGGTACAATTCTGTTGGCATTCCATTTATATTTTATATATTTCTTCTCTCCATAATTTATTTCTAAATAAATATGTATGAATATGTGATGTCCCTTAGAGTTTGCTTTGAGTTCATCTTCCACTACAGCTTACTCCCTACTTCAAGTCATAATCCTCTGATCTTAACTTTGAGTGGGAGCTTTTGCAGCAGGCTGTTACCATTAGGACTCTGCCACCAGGCACTAAGACCCTATGGCAAACTTCTAGCTAGCAGTCTCCAGTGGAACCGCCCCACCCTGATGCCAGTTTTGCCGCGATGGTATATCAGCGGGCGGTCCCTAGACCCTACTCTGTTATTTCTCTTTGGTGAACTTCTGGAAGAACTAGTGTTTGTCTCCAAATTGTTTTGCCTTATTTCCTTAGTCAGAAAATCCACATTTCATCTCCTCTTGCTGTATGTCGTCTTCACCATCGTCTGTCTCATCCACCGAGAAGAAGACGACAAAGTGCACTTGTGGTCGCCAGATACCAGCAAAGGATAAACACGAGGCCTGCATCTTCTGCCTGGGGCCCTACCACGACACCAAGGCCTGCTCGGTGTGCAGAGGCTTTACCAGTTGGAGCAGAATTCGCCACCTGAAGGCACTCAAAGCCCATCTTATAGAGCAGCAGGTGGCAGTGATGCAGGCCTCACCAGCTGAAAAATCCTGTTCTTCTACTACTTGCAAACATAAGGATAAAAATGATTCGGACAGGCAACCCTGAGAAAAGGACCAGGGTCAGTCCAAAGGGCGTTCGTGCTTCCTGTTCCCTCATCGAAAGAAGCCCTCCTCAGGATCAAACTCAGGAGGGTCCAACCATTTTTCTCGCCACTCTCCGCACTCTGCAGGGTGGCAAGAAGCTTCCATTCCCACCGAAACAATGGCGTTGGGGAATGGCAAGCAGGGCTCCAGTTCTCCTTCAGCCCAAACTTCCCTGAAGGTGAAGGTTATTCCCTTGTGGATGTCCTCCTCCACAGGGGTTGGGACCTCTACTTTAGCTGCGGGGACTTCGGTCCTACTACGTAAGATCCTGACATGGGGCCCCGTATGCTGGATAAGGCCTTGACTTCCAGTGATTGGAAATCAGTGTCTCGACCGGTTACGGCTCATCGATCCTCAGCGGTGTCGGCCGCTGTCTCTAACCTGACATCAGTCTCCAATATCACTGGCTCCAGACTGTCGTCTGTCCCAGAAAAAGAGCCTCTGTCGGGCAAGGCCTCCACAATGCCTGAACGTTCTCCGGTCCACAGGGCGTCCACACTGGAGGACAAGGAGGATCAGTCCACACCCTTGCCTAAGGACCCACTGGACCTCCCCCTCATTACCGATTGTGCCTCCCATGCCAGTGCGGCCTTCACTTTCAGAAGGTTCGGCCGCAGTGCAGTTCACATAGGAAGAACTGACTGAACTGTTCAAGTTCTGCTGGAGACAGATCAAGAAGGACGTGGTTTCTCTGCAGCCAGACCCAGAACTGGCTCTGGATAAGGAAGAGGACAAAAGCCCAGTTGAGAAACCTTCGGCTCCCATGCCTAAGTCATCTTCCCATAAGCTGAGAACAAAGTCTCATTCACACAGCTCCACGGACTCCTGTGGGCAAACTTTACACAAAAAGAGGAGACACCGCCACTCACGGTCACTTAGTTCTGACCATCGTCGCTCCTATAGCCAGAGGTGATCATCAAGCTGTCGTCGGTCTGACAGCCGTCATCTATGTTCTACCAGCTGTCGCCGGTCCCTCTCCGGTCATCTAGCAGTCTGTCCATCAGTGGGCGGTATTCTCTTAAAAGGCACAGATCCTCCTCCGGATCAGCTTCCCCTTCCTCTAGGGGCCAAGGTTTAGAGCCCTGCTCAGTTTCTGACCGTCCCCTTTCTAGGGAGAGACCAGTGTCGCCAGACAAGAAGGACACTCCCAGGTCGCCTCCTGATGATCCCACGTTCATAGACGTCATGAAGCATATCCAGTCTTCCAACGGGTGGGAGACTAAGCATCTGGATCCCGAGCGCCGGAGACTGGCAAAGTACCTGAGGCAGAAGGAGCCAAAACCCTTGGTTGTCCCTCCTCTTGTGGATACTTTCCAAGATCTTATACTGATCACTTGAAAGCATCCTTCCACTGCTCCGGCAATCTCGAAGAAATCAGGCTATACAAAGTGCCGAGGTATGAGCCTTTCCTGGCAGAACACCCTCAGGCAGACTCCATGGTTATCAAGGCTGCCCATAAGTCAAAACAGCCGAAGCACCTTAGTTCTCAGCCTCCTGATGTGGAGTCCAGATACTTGAATCAGGTGGGCAAGAAAGTCTATTCTGCCTTCACGTGCTCTATCTGGTCCCTGAATTTCCTTACGCATATGGTGCAGTACCAGAATGCATTATGGGAGAAGGGATTAGAGGTCGCTCAGGCCTTGCGAGACTCTGCACAAAAGACGGAGCTCCTGGATGTGTTAAGATGGGTTCAGGCATAGGCACTCGTGTTCTGAGGGCCTCGTACAACACTGTGGATATGGCATCTAGGGCAGCAGCATCCAGCACTTGCCTTAGGTGCCACGCCTGGCTTAGAGTCTCAGGATTCTCGCAGGATCTGCAGTCTGGGATCGTGGATGTCCTGTTTCAGGGTTCCGTCCTGTTTGTGGAGGAGACCAAGAAATTGATCTCACGTCTCCAAGACTCCGGGAAGCCAGTCTGGTCCATTCGAAAAACGTACGAGGGGGACCAGAAGCCCTTCACAGATGGCCATTTCGTAAGACCTCAGGGAAGAATACCCGCAGTCATTTTCTGCAGAATGGCGGCTTCAAGAGGAAGACACCAGCCCAGACCTCTGGGAGCTCTGTCTCTAGATGTCCTAAGTCCTCCCAGCCTTCTCTGCCCACTCCTGGATCTACCCAATGACTCCTTACCAGCCTCCCTCCTCCAGCAGAGGCGAAGGGGGAGGCAGTAGTGGGTCGCTTCTCCTTTTACGTCAAGGGTTGGAGCAACATCACATTGGACAACTGAGTTCACACAAATCCCTCCAGATTCGCCACCAGGGTCATCCCATTATCCTCCTCCGCACATTCCTTTGATCGAAGGAGAGGTTCAAGCCCTGTTGCAAAAGTGGGCGATAGAGTTAGTTCTCCCAGAACAACAGGGGCAGGGCTTGTACTCTCACTTTTTTTGGGTCCCAGAAAGACAGGAGACCTTCGGTCCATTCTGGACTTCAGCTCATTAAATCTCTTTATAGAGTACAAAACGTTCAGGATGGTCACCCTGCCAGGCCTCATTCCCCTCTTGCAGGGGACTGGCCCTGCTCCTTGGATATGCAGGACACCCATGTGCACATCAGGGTCTTTCCTCCCCACCTGAGGTTCCGCTTCCGGGGGAGACATTACCAGTTTCAAGCCTTACCGTTCAGCCGTTCCTTGAGTCTTCACCAAGTGTCTAGTGGTGGTGGCTGTGACACCAGGGCTACTACGTCTTACCCTACCTAGACGATTGGCCCCTGGCAGCTTCTTCCAGAACTTAACTCATTTGCATTCTTGGAGACACCTTTATTCTCTTCCAAAAGCTGGGGATCACCCTGAATATTCCAAAGCCACCCCCCCCAAACCCAGCCAGCAACTCCTCTTCATCGGAGTGGTCCTGGATGCAGTTCAGGGCATGGCCTTCCTCCCACAGGAAAGGGGGGGATCACCTAAGGAGCGTAGCCCGGGCAATAGACATGGCTCATCTCCCAGCCAGGACCTTCCTCAGACTTCTGGGGCACATGGCGGCAACCATTCCCATAGTTCCTCTGGCTCGCCTGTATATGACAGTCCCACAGTGGATGCTCAGGGTGCAGTATGACCAAAGGTCAGATGACCTAGACCAGCTGGTCAAGATTTCTAACGCGGTCAGAAGGATATTTTCCTGGTGGCTAGACCCGTCCAGCCTGGTATGGGGGTCCCTTTCCGACAGGAGCCACTGAGACTGATTCTCACAATGGTTGCCTCCGGTCTCGGTTGGGGGGCTCATCTGGGAGATGATCAGACCCAAGGAATTTGGTCTCCAGACTAGCAGCTACTCCATATCGGTATTCTAGAGATGCGAGCGGTCCTGAATGCCTTGAGGGCATTTCATATGGACCTGTCGCCAGGCCATCATCTTATCCAGACAGACAACACATTGATGGTGTTTTACATCAACAAGCAAGGGGGTGCACACTCATGCCCCCCTTTGCAGGGAGGCGATGAGGGTCTGGTAATGGGAGCTGGAACATCACTTAGACCTCACCGTTGTTTATGTTCCAGGCATCCAAAACATCTTGGCCAACAGCCCAAGTCAGTCTCTGACCAAGGCTCACAAGGTGGAAACTCCTACAGTCATTAGCAGATCAGCTTTTTGACAGGTGGGGCCATGCAGAGTTGGACCTCCTTACGTCTCCACTCAATGCCAAACTGCCCAGTTTTTGCTCGCTAGAGCCTGTGCCTGGTGTTTTCTGGTGAGACGCTTTGCCCCCCTGTTGGACATGGAGGTTTCTGTACGTCTTTCCTCCCTTTCCAATTCTTCAGAGGGTCCTGCTGAAGTTTCAGGCAGAAGGAGCAAAGATGATCCTCATCGCTCCTTTGTGGCCTCGGTAGATTTGGTTCCCACTACTTCAGCAGCTGGCAGTGGAGCCCCAATACAGCTGCCGCTGAGCTCACACTAGTTGTCTCTGGATCGGGGACGCTGGTGGTCCATTTGGACCTCAGATCCCTGCATTTTCATGCCTGGCTCCTGCAGACTTGGCCAGAACTAGGTTTGGGGTCTCCCAGGGAGCGGCGGACATTCTCGTGGCTGCGAGAAAGCTCTCAACCCAATCCACTTACGCCATGAAGTGGAAACTGTTTAGCTTATGGGCTTCACCCTGTCACCTGGATCCACTCACCAGTCCAGTGAACTCGGTCTTAGAGTACCTCTTCTCCTTGTCCAATCAAGGCCTGAGCTACTCTTCCAAAAAGGTACATCTTTCTGCTATCTCTGCCTATCACGTACCTGTGGAAGGAAAAAACCCCGCGCAACTGGATGTGTCCTGTAATTTTTTGTGGGGCATATTGCATATCGAGCCTCCCATTAGAGATCCGATTCCACCCTGGGATCTCCTTTTTATGCTGGAGAAGTTAACACTTCCATTTTGAGCCTGCCACTTTGCCACAGATTGAGAGCTGCACTTCCTTTCTTGGAAAGCGTTATTTTTAGTTGCAGTTACCTCAGCCCGGAGAGTTTCGGAGCTTTGGGCCCTGATGTATAAGGAGCCTTATTTGATTTTTCATAAGGGCAGGGTGTCCTTGAGAACGAATCCTAAGTTTTTGCCAAAGGTGGTGTCTGAGCTTACGTTAAACTAGGACATCAACCTCCCTGTTTACTGCCCAGAATGCTTAAATTGAGAAGCAATTCTGCATACCTTGGACGTCCGCAGGGTGTTGCGCTTCTACCTTGCCCGCACTGTTCCGCATCGTAAAATGAAGCAATTGTTTGTGACTTTTGCGCCACGCTGCAAAGGCACCCTCATGTACAAGCAGACACTTTCTAAATGGCTGGTCTACTGCATTGTTTTCTGTTACAAGTATAACAAGCCCCTACCGGGCCCAGTTAGGGGTCATTCTACAAGGGGAGTGGTTGTTTAGTTTGCCTCTCTGCGTAACGCCTCCATTGGAGACATCTGTGCAGTGGCTAGCTGGAGCTCAGTGCATACTTTCATCAGCACTACATCCTGGATATTGCTTCTAGGAAGAAGGGTACGTTTTGGCTTTGTGGTCCTCCAAGGCCTTCTGTCACAATTGCCTTTGTAGGGCTACAGCACTTCCAGCATCCTCCTGGACTTACTTTTCTCCCATCCCGGGATTGCTATCAGTCCTAATGGTAATAGCCTGCTGCAAGAGTTCCCACTTGAAGTAAGATAGTACAGTTATGTAAATACTTACCGTAACAGCAGATCTTCGAGAGAAGCTCTTGCAGCAGGTGCTACTTTCCCTCCCTCCTTCCCCCCGGGTGAGTTCTGCATTTCTCTGTCAGTGGCATGCTCCCTCCCAGTCCACCTACTGGTCCTCTCACCGGGTCTCTAGCAGGCGAACTGAGGTGGGGCTGGGGACCGAACCCTGATATACCATTGGCCGACATCGGGGTGGAGCCAGGGGGGCGGTCCCTACTGAAAACTGCTAGCTAGAAGTTTGCCGTGGGGTCCTAGTGCCTTGCGGCACAGTCCTAATGGTAATAGCCTGCTGCAAGAGCTCCTCTTGAAGATCTACTGTTACGGTAAGTTCTTACGTAACTGTACTTTGTGACATCACAATCTGTTGCTATGGGAGTAACTGTGATATCACAAGCAGTGCTCTGTGACTTCAGGTAGGGAGAAAGCGGCAGGAATGGATGAACTCTTCAGAAGCAAGGATCCTGTTTTCATGCAAATGACCTCACTACTAAATAATGGGGAGGACTACAGAACAAAGAATAAATACAAGCTGGACAGTGCCTAAATGTTATGTTTTGTGAAAGTTGTCCTGAGCTTGTCATCAGCTCTTTAAAATTCCATTGTTATCCTATGGGAATTTTAATTTTTCATGTTTTTTTTTTATATGATCGCTAAATTTTTGTGGGGGGTGTTATGTGTTATTCTTGTAGTACTCATTAAGACCTTTGTTTTGATATATAGTCTCTTAAGTCTAAATATTGAGAGTGTTATGGCTTATTGAAGTTGAACTGTGGGGAAAAAAAAAAAAACCTAAGTCCAGATTCTTTTTTCCGGCTTTCCTTGGGTCCTCTGTGTACTAACTGCCCATCCACTACTTGTTGCAGACACCATCTGAGTCCTGAGTTGTTGTCTTTTGGGGTGTACACGTCACAATGTCCCATCCCTTGCCCTTGAGGCAGGGTCTCTTTCTCAATCTGACATGGGTTTATTTCACTTAAGCAGAACAAGACTCCAGTGTGTGGAAGAGGGGAGGGACTGACCTTTCACCTTTCCCATTAACCTTTTGGAGCCTAACAATGGATAAATGCTTTGTTTTTACCCCAGGAGTCCTTTAGCATCAGTAACTATAGCAGTTAGCTGGCTAGGTGCAACTGCCCTGAAGTATGCCTTTAAGAGAATTATAATAAGCTAGGGCATCAGCCAGTCAAAACACAGGAGGGGGAGTGTGCTGAGTGAGAGCATCCTGAAGGGCTTCAGAATGTTTTCTCCGCTGACTGAGCAACATTGCCCCAGAGGTGCCTCTCAACTTTCCTTGTTGACAGCCTTCTATTCGCTTATCTTGGTAAAGTTTTCTTCACAAACTTAAATTTTTAGTGTGTTGAGTGTAATTTTATGTTTTTTTTGTTTTTCTGTGCATCTGCTTAATTTATATTCATTTTTTTACCGCGGATGCTTAATTTCGACGGTTCTTTACTTTTTTAATGCAATTCGGGAAGGAACCATCGAGTTTTTGCATTTTGCCTTATTTTTACCTCAGACGTCATGGGTCACTACTGCAAGGTAACCACTTGTTTTTCAAACTTTGACAGTTGTTGCTGGATTCTCTGTGGCTTGGCTGGTCAGAGATTCCCAGAATTAAATGGGTCACAGGGCTGGCTTCACAGAGTTTTCAGTTACCTGTGCATCTGTTGTGTTTGGTACAGACTATTGGTTCTCTTTCCAGATTTCATCAGAATCAGAGAGACCTAAAAAAAAAAAAAAAGTGTGTGTGTGTTATGGCTGAGGAAACATCAAAGGCAACCAATGAGGGGCCATCAAAATCTAATCATAATAAAAGTTTAAGGGCCGATGTAGCCTCCACAAGTCCCAGCCAAAAAAATAAAGCTTCCAAAGGAGCTGATGAAGTTCCTCATAAATTTAAAAATAATAAAGGCACTGACGAAGTGTCTGTACAAAAAAGGAAGCATGATCAAGCTGCTGACAAAGTGGCTAAAAAGTTAGTCTGTGTACAAAAAAAGCGCTATTGTTGCTTGTGGGAAACCTATTAATGAGACAACAGGGGTGTAAAACACACAGAAAAAACAAAACCTATACAGCCACATCCTGTGCAGGAGCTCCCATCTGTGCAGGACATGGCAAAAGCTTGGCATGTCTTTCAGACCCTGCAAAAGATGGTGTCTGTTTTCAGAGTCTGGTAAACACTCTTCCACAGCTCTCGCTTCTGGAGTCTGTGAGGGTGATGCAGATGATGACAAATGTTTTATGATGCCCCAACATGAATTTGGAGGGTCTAGAACCCTGTGTGTCCCCTGACCCTCCTTTTGGAGCTCCTGCGGCTGACCAGGAGGATCCCTCCTTCATTTTTACATTTATCCAAAACATTAGACACCCTGCACCCCTCTGCCCAGGAGCCCATCCAGGATGAAGACGAAGATAATGATTATAGGGAGATGAAAGGTCTTCAGCCTCCTAAGAGACTAGTCATGCCTACTTATAATGCCTTCAGGAAAAATACCATGAAGCTGCTTCAAAACCCCACTTCGGTGGCAGGGGTTGATAAGCAAGCTGAAAGAAATTACCGATGGTCTAAAAACAACACTGAGTTCCTGTCTGTACACCTCAGTCCGGAGAGCATAGTACAGCAGGCAGCTTGTGAGGAAAGCTGGGGCCCCTTGTCCTCCTTACCCCCAGACAAGGGACTCCAGAAAACTAGACCTTATAGCAAAGAAAATGTACACCACTGTTTCCCCTACTAGTCAGGCTTTCTTCTTACTTGGCTTTCACTGCCAAGTACCAGAAAGCACTATGGAATTCTGTTCTGGCAATTTCCCGCAGTGGGTCAGATACAATGGTACAGGAACTGGTGGATATGGCAGAAACTGCCCTGGAAGCCACTAAGTACCAGTTCCACATGGCATACGATGACAACGATTCCGCCTCCAGAGCCATGGCCTGTGCCATCTCTCTGAGGCGCTTTGCCTGGGTTAGAACTACCAGTCTAACCCCAGACACCCAGTCTAAGTCCATGGACTTTCCCTGTGATCAAAACATGTTGTTTGATTCCAGAACAACTGACTACATGAAAAAAGTCAACAAGTACAAGACTTCTTGGCAGAGTCACTCCTCTAAACTTAAGCCAACTGGCCCGCAGAAATCCCACCCAAGGGGCAATAGGGGAAGAGGTTATTTTCCCAGGTCTTACATTCCCTACCCCCAGTCTGACTTCTCTCAGTACAGGGATGCTTTCAGAGGGAGGGGCAAAATGGGCCAAAGAAGGGCCACCTGTACCCAGCCAGCAGCCTCGCAGTCTAAGCCCTGATGTGATTGTCCAGGTCACCTCCCCTCTGCCAGTAGAAGGCTGACTCTCCCACTATCTTCAGAACTGGTCCCTCATTACCTTGGACAAGTGGGTTCTGGAGATGGTGGAAAAGGGTCTGCCACTACAGTTCAAGCAGATGCCAGACCTCAAGCGTACCCATGTGTCAAAGCCTCTAACTCCACCACACGTGTTACTGTTGGAGTTGGAGGTACAAAACCTTCTAGCTCTGTGAGCGGTGGAGAGGGTTCAGGCCAGCAAACAGGGCAAGGGCCTCTACTCCAGCTATTTTCTGACACAAAAGAAAACTGGTGAGTGGCAACGTATCTTGGATCTCAGATATTTAAACAAACATCTGCCAAAACCCAAATTCAGGGTGGTCACTCTGTAACTAGTCATACAGTCCTTACAGCACGGAAACTGGCTAGCCTCCCTGTACCTAAAGGACGCCTATTTCCATGTACCCATAAGGAGGTCCCACAGGAAGTTTCTCAGATTCAAACTCCCTTTGGGCCACTGTCAGTTCTCTGCAATGCTCTTCAGCCTGACCTTGGCCCCAAGAGTCTTTACCAAGTGCCTGTCAGTGGTAACAGATCACCTCAGGAAGCTGGGTGTCACTATCTACCCCTGTTTAGATGATTGGCTCATAGTGGCAAAGTCTCCTTGTTGGGTCAAGGAGTCCCTTTCCCTTATGGAGCACGCTGTAGAGTGTCTGGGATTCCTGGTAAATCTAAAGTCTCACCTGGAACCCACCCAGCTACTCACTTTCATAGAAGCTCAGCTGGACACTCAGAAAGGTTATGCCTTCTTCCCACAGGAGAGAATTCAGTTTCCTCTTGGTGTCAGATTTTTTCATCCGGGGACAGCCAAGACCAGCCAGACATTTCCTCAGACTCTTGGGACACATGGTTCAATGACCGCATTGGTCCCAGGAGTCAGGTACAGGATGCTACACCTGCAAGCTTACCTCGGAGCTCGCTAGTCTCAAAAAAGCAAGTTTTTCAAGCTGATCATGATACCTGTGACTGAGCAGTTCCTTCAGACTCTGCTTTGGTGGAAAAACCCTGCAAATCCTGCAGAAGGGTATGCTTCTCACAAAGGTGATCACCACAGACGCTTCCCTCCTGGGGTGGGGAGCACATCTGGACAGTGCATTAGTAAGTGGCACCTGGACTTTCCAAGAGTCACAGTTACACATAAACCTTTTGGAACTCAGAGCAATCTTTCTAGCTCTCAAAGCATTTGCTCCTGTCAAAAAAAGGATGGACTATACAAATTTGAACAGACAACACCACTGCAGTGTTTTACATAAACAAGCAGGGTGGTACCAGATCAGGAATACTCTGTGCGGAGGTTCTGAAGAGCTAGTCTCTTGCCTTCTCCCTGCTAGTCAGCCTTTCAGCTATTCACTTCCCAGGCAAACACAACACCCTGACGGATGCTCTAAGTTGCATCAGTCATGGCTAGATCGAATGGACTCTGAGCTAGCAAGCACTAGCCACAGTGTTCAGGTGGTGGGGCACACCAGAAGTGGATCTTTTTGCCTCTCTCGTCAACTTCCAGCTTCCTCAGTACTGTTGCAGGCCCCAGTCCCGGGAACACTTCCTCTGGATGCCTTGATCCTGGACTGGTCAGTGAGGTTCCTTTACGCATTCCCTCTCTTTCCCCTGATACTCGGGTATTGCTGAAACTTGGACAACTGCCTGCGTCAATGATGCTGGTGGCTCCAGAATGGCCCAGGCAAGCAAGGTACCCTCTCCTTTTCTCACTGTCCTGCAGCAGGCCCATTCGCCTGCCGCCAACTCATTCTCTGCTGACCCTGCCTCAGACAGGAGTATATTATCCAGACATACACACTCTCTCCACCTCAAGGCCTGTTCTTGAGGAGTTAGTTTCCATCCTCTCAGTACTCTGAGCAGGTCCTTAAGATTTTGATAATGGCTAAAAACCTAGCACAAAAGACTTATGCAGCCAAATGGAAAAGGTTCTCCATCTGGTGCAAGAGCAAGAAAATCAGTCCCCTTACAGCTTCAGACCCTCAGCTGCTGGATTACCTGGAACACCTACAGCCATCAGGCTTGAAACCCTCTTCCCCTCAAGTTACACCTCGCTGCAATTTCAGCCTGTCTTTCAGTGGGGAAGAAAAGGTCTGGGGCAGGATTCTCAAAACTTTAGGGACCAAAGCCCCACTCCACAACTGCAGTTGCAGGCTGAAATCACCCGCAGCTGCACTGGTTGCGATACTCAGCTGCAGCATTTGCTGAGGATGTTATGGTTGCTCCCACCAACCGTTGCATCTTGTCACAGCTGTGGTGATCTCCCAGGCAACACCTCCCGCAAGCAGTCGTATATCATGGAGCCAGTCGTAATCCGGCTCCAGGTTTGATAATACTCACCGCTGCGGGACTCCTGCTGCTCCGCAAGTGGTTGCCTTTTGGCGCCGATGTTTTGCTGCAACTGCGGGCATCTTGGGATCTTTGTGAATCTTGACCCTGTTTTTCCTCACACTATATTAAAACAGTTTTTCAAAGGCCTCTTGCACCTCCAGCATCCAGTTCCTCCTTGGAACCTGAACCTCTGCATAGACAGGCTCATGCGGCCACCTTTATAGCCGATAGCCACTGCAGATATCAAGTTTGTGACCTGGAAATCTGTTTTCCTGGTGGCCATGACCTCTGCCAGGAGGATTTCAGAGTTACAGGCCCTGTGCACTGAGCCTAATTACACTATTCCTCACAACGATAAAATTGAGCTCAGGACAAACAGTAAGTTCCTGCCTAAGGTGGTTTCAGAGTTGCACCTAAATCAGTCCGGTACTCTTCCTGTCTTCTTTACTGAGAAATCCACTCCTGGGGAACATAGGCTCCACAGCTTGGATGTCAAAAGAGCTCCTTTTTACTACCTAGAGCATACTAGGCATTCCAGAGGCTCTTCCATTCAGTTGTTCCTCACTTACGGGGATGTAGGCAGAGGAAGACCAGCTACCAGGAGAACGGTTTCCCACTGGTTTGTCTCTTGTATCAGGTTCTACTATGAAAAGGCTGATCATCAACCTTCTGTGGGGTCAGGGCCCACTCCACCAGGGGCACTGCAGCTAGCAAGGGACATAACCCTTCTGGATGACTGCAGAGTACCTACCTGGAAATTTGTGCACACGTTCATGAAGCATTATAGTTTAGATATGCAGTCCAGATCTGACACCAAATTTGGCAGGGTGGTTCTGCAGAGCCTCATTCCTAAGTAGGTTCTCTGTCCACCTCCCACTTGGCACTGCTTGGTAGTCTGCTATAGTTACTGATGCTAAAGGACTCCTTGGGTAAGAAGAAAAAAATTACTCACCGCAGTAATCTTCTTTCTTCCAAGTGGTCCTTTAGTATCAGTGAGCTCCCTCCCTTCCTCCCCAGTTCACCTGTCAGGAGAAGGGCTCTGTTCTCAGTTTTCTTACCAAAGTTTTTTTTATTATTTATTAAAGAGCTTTCATGCTCAAGGTCATCAGTTTTTTGACATTTGCATGGTTTTTTTTTTTTTAATCCTGTTGATGCACTTTTCAGGGCATGTGCCCCTTTTTTCCTTCAAAAAAATTCTGAAGCCCTTCAGGCTGCCCTCACTTAGCACACTCCCCTACTGTGTTTTGATTGGCTGGTGCCCTAGCTCATTATAATTCTCTTAAAGGCATACTCTGGGGCAGTTGCACCTAGCCAGCTAACTGCTATTGTTACTGATGCTAAAGGACCCCTTGGAAGAAATAAGATTACTGCGGTCATTTTTTCTTTCTCCTAATATAGAAGTAACTGTCTAGGCTTCAAAGGGTTAAGTGGGAGCTGCGATTGGGCACTTCACACTGCTGCCAGTGGGAACTCTTGTCCTGAGTGAGTGTTTTTTTTACTTGTTTTTTTGTTATTCATTTATCCCCTGGTCACCCAACCTGTCTCTATCAGCTTCCCCTACCCCAGCCCTGTCAGCCCACTGCCCCAGGACTTACCACGTTGACCCATGTAGTGCCCCACAGATTATCCCTGTGGCAGAGCCTTCCAGGGGAACCTCATTCCTGGGAGGAGTTAGCTTGGTTGCAGGTCAGTGCACCCAGTGGGTGGGTGCAGGGCCTGGGAGGAGAGGAAGCTTCATCCTGCAGGTCGGAGTGTTTTCCGCTCTTCCAGGTCCGGTGGCTTGACGTGTATGCAGCGTGGTGACATAAACCGCTGTGAGCGTCACCCTCACAGACCACTGCTCCTAGCCTGCCCCACCACTTATGGTCACCTAGGTGGTGGAGCAGGCTACCCTCCCGCCCCCCTGGAGGAAGAGAGCATCCGTTGGGACACTCTATCTTCCTCCCCTGACTAAACCCCGAGCAGCCTAGGCTTATTCCCAAACTCTGGTTGCTGGCATTGTGGCAGGTGAGGCATAAGTGCCTCAGCCATCCGCACCTCTGAGTCAGGGTTGTTTGCATTTATAAAATGGGTACTTAAAATAAAAATGTGTGATTGCCTGATATCACATGACCATGGGGCACTCTAGCACATCGCATGGTCATCCTGGTACCTTAGCCTTATCACTTATCACTACATTATCTCAAGACTTAAAAAAAAAAAAAAAAAAAAAAAAAAAACTATATATATATTTATTTATATTTTGCACCTGTTTTTCTTTTCATTTGATAAGCTGTTAGACCATGACTCAAAATACAAAAAAAATCCTACATCCCGGTCCCACACATATTTTCACACACCCCCCATTACAGCAGTTACAACAATGATCACTCTTATAATGCAGTAACAGTTTAGCTTTAGTTTTCTGTGTTGGCAGGTTAGAAAGGCCTGTCACACTTGCATGCTAACTTTCCCCTGCCCTACCTCCCCCCACATTGTGTAAACACCAGTGCCATCCTTTGAACAGAATCTGGTGAATATCACACTTCATCTACTGACACCACTATTATCAATCTAAACCCACCTTAACCTCTGCCCACTGTTTTCCATAGCACACTTTGGTAATGTCTGAAAAGCCACAGCCACTCATTATCCCCATTAGGCGCACAAATGTGTTAAAAAAAGCTCAACTGTGCAAAGCTCTTAAAAATGCTAAACCAGTGCTGTAACTTGGAAAATCTTCATGTGGCGGTATTTAAAAATGAAGATGGCATGCGGAAGGGCCACACACGATGAGGCACCGGGGATAGATACCAACGTAAGCTATAGAAACAGCAAGTATGGTACCCAGTTTAGGACAGATGTCCGACCTAAAGCAAAGGTGTGGTACCCATCAAGGTTCAGCGGGCACAAAGACAAATTTAAATGTTTACAAGTCTAAACATTCAGTTTATAAACGCTTAACAAAAAAAAAAAAAAAACATTACTGCAATAACACACTCAAAGGTATTGATTATGGTAGATTGCCACCCTTCCCAGTGGGAGGGTTGAAGGCACTTGGACAGCAGTCTTGTGTCTCACAGTACACCCAGGACATGCATCGAATTACCATAATCTACACCCTGTCATGTAGTCTTGCTAGTTTATTTTTAGTGTTTTGGATGTTCCTTCGCTTCCCAAAACTCAGTATATTGACACACCTATTTGACCCAGTAGTGTGAATTAAGCCATTGTGTTGTATTTGTGTCATTATGTATCTCTTGTCCCTGTTTCTTCTGTACATTTTCCATTTCCGTTCCCCCAGGTCTCGGATGAAAATGAGATTATGTAGCTAACTTCTTCTTGCCGGTTAGGATTAAATACATTTCAATAAATCGGGGCATTGACCAGGCTGGGTTCCCATTTAGTCTTCCCAATATCTGGAACAACTTCCCTATTGCAGTATACTCCACTGACTTATGGTTTCTACATTTAAAGGTGCTATGTGAGATGTCTCTTATGGAATAAGTCTCCTCTCGTGCAGTTTGGGCGAGAGGACCATAAAGCTGATGATAATTTTTATCTGACCAAACTGTGCAAGATGATGCTCTCTTATCATTAGGGACATCTTGCACATCAGTTATAAACTTATGCCACACCATTCAAGTTGGCTACAGCGATAAGTTTTTCGTTCCAGGTTTTTTTTTTTTTTTTTTATATTCCAAAAAGCACATGTAACACTCCTCCCCTGCCTATGAAAGGAACGCTCAACATGCCCTGGATAAGACCACGACTTTACGCAGGATAAGAGGGTCTGCAGTTATAATCGGTGATTGGCTGGATTCATGTAAGTGATAATGCATCACATGAACAGCTCTGTGTCATTACTTACCCCTCCTGCAGCAGTTGTCAGCATTGTATTGCAGTATAACACTCTATTTCTCTTTCCTAGTGTTGGTCACAGGGCTGTTGTACCACTGGGATCTTCCCTCCTAGGCTTCCATAGAGGCAGGAAGTAGACTTGACACAGGAGTGCAGGCTTGGCCCCTTCTGGATTGTGCGAGTTTTCCTGCCTTCATGGAGCAGGAAGCTCTAGCCACTCATAAGATTTGACAGGTCCAGTAGCATTAGCTATATTGACCTAGGCCAAACTAGGTGCTTGCTTGGAAGCACTTGCTGCCATTATATTTATCTAGTTTACTTTTGAATTCGTTCATTGTGCCACTTGAGGCTTTGGCTGTAGGCAGTGAGTTCCAATGAGACACAACCCTCTGAGAAAACCAGTTTCCTCTAAGGTTTTTATTATAGTGTTCACCCTATAACTGGAGATGATGGCCCCTGGTGTTTGTTATGGTAGCTCTTGCGATCAGTCCCAAGCATTCCCGAAAGTCTTTATTAGAGAATGCCCTAAATATCAGGCACATATCACTCCTATATCTCCTGTAATGGAGCGAGTAGATCCCCAGTGCCCAAAGTCTCTCCTCCTATGTCATGCCAAGACACTCCCCCACCATTCTGGTAGCCCTCCTCTGCACATCCTCAACTCTCCTCTGGTCCCTCTTCAAATATGGAGACCAGAACTGCCCATAATACTCCAGATGGGGGCGCACCAAGGAACACTACAATGGGACAATCGCCTCCTTAGTCCTACTTTTGATGTTTCTATTTATTGCTGCAAGAATCCCATATGCTTTCTTTGAGACTCCAGAACAGTGTTCTGAAAATCCCAAGTTACTTGATACTTGGACTCCCAGGTCCTTTTCAGAAATCGTACTTGATAACTTAAGTCCATTTATATAGTAAAAAGAAGCCAGTAGAGTCTGGCTACACAGCTTCAACCACAAAAAAAGTGTGAGTGCCACACAAAACTGTCACATGTTGTCTTGTATAGGGGGTGCTGCTGTTCAGATACTTTTAAACTTTGTAATTAAAGTTTATTTTTAACCAGACTTAGCTCAAGGTCTTTTGTGGTTGAAGCTGTGTAGCCCGACTCTGCTGGCTTCTTTTTGGTTATTTTTGTTGTGGCTCCGGCACCAGTTCTATGAGTAGCCACCTTCAAGTGGTATTTCCATTTGTATAGTCGAATTTGCAGTTCTTTCTTCCTAAGTGCATGACTTTACACTTGTTCATATTAAACCTTAGTTTCTTTGTTCTTGCACTATCTGCTAAACTGTCAATATTTTTATGAAACAGCCTACCGTCCCCTGCGTTCACTACCAGTGTCCATAGCTTGATGTCATCAGCAAAGTTAGATAACCACGCATTGTTGTTACATCCAATAGATACCACAAGAATATTAAAGAGTTTAGGCCCAAGAACAGATCCCTGAGGGACCCCACTGGGCACATGTGCCCAGTCTGACAGATGTCCTCCGATGCACACCTGCAGTTTCCTGTTTGTAAGCCAAGATATAATCCAGCGTATTAGTCCCTCATCGAGATTGATCTCGAACAAGGTATTTATCAACTCCTTATGAGAGACCCTAGCAAATGCCTTCTCGAAACTGACATAAAGAATATCCACCAGGATGTCATTATCTAGAGCTGCAGTCACAGGTTCAAAAAAGTTTACCAAACTTGAGATGGGATCGCCCTAGTCTGAACCAGTGCTGATCTGGATCCGCTATACCCATATTATGAATATCCATTTCTTCTTTTATTAATGACTCTAATATTTTTACCTATTATGCTGGTAAGACTAAGGTCTATAGTTGGTTCGATCTGATCTTAGTCCCTTTTTATAAATAGGTACGACATGGGCAATTGCCCAGTTGTAGGGGACTTACCCCTTCATGTAATGATTTCTGAAAAAGTGCCTCCATTGGTTCGTGCAGTACTCCTGCCAATTCCTTCAATAATCTGGGGTGGATTCCATCGGGGCCTGCTGACTTTGTAGGATCGAGTTTGATAAGTTTGTCCCTTAATTTTTCTGAGGCAATTACCATGTTACTTCCCCCCAAATCCATAGCATCATAGCTAGGGGAATTGCTATGCTGATAGATGCCTTCGAAATACTCATTAAAAACCATCACCATCTCTTGGTAGTCTGTTATTTGGGTATTCTCCTTCACCAGTGGGCCAGTATCACTAAGTGACAGTAGCACAGGCTTTTCTAGTTGTCTTTTTTTTTTTTTTTTTAATCTATCGTCGTGCAGTATAGCTTCTCTTTGCAGCATTGTGGGAATTTGTGTAGTTGCGCTACGGAGTCCTCCTTCCTTGATCAGATCTCCCTTTGCTCTCAACCAGTATACCACTACGTTCGGCTGGGGTCATTTAAACAGCTTAGTTGCAGAGGCTGGACCCCTGCTCAGGTTTGTAGTTAAGAACTCCACTTCTGCTTATTGATCCTACTCCTCGTTCGATGTGCGTGTAACCATTTCTCCACTTCAGTTTACGAAGTACATTATTTTATATGACTAGTAATTTTTTTTGTTGTAAATCATAGTAATGATGTATGATTTTTCTTGCCCTTGCCTGTATAATCCTGTAGTACCCACCCTCTCTCCTAGGATACATCTGAAAATCTGCTATTGTGTAGCTCATATGCTTCTTCTGGCCAAAAAATTAAATAAATTGGTGATTTCCTACTGAGTTCTAATGTATAACACTGTTTAGATTGAGAGTCTAAAACCTTGTAGTATTCTGGCTAATCAAAGGGACATTCAACCCCCTTAGGCCTCAAAGTATCCCTAGTTTAAAAAAACAAATGTTATGATCACTTACATTTTGTAAAGATTGCTAATATAGCTGGTTGTTTGTTTGATTCTAATTCCAGTTTTATTTTTGAAGGAAACGCTCATAATCTCAATTCCCCTCCCCACCAAAAACCTTGCCCCCGGATTAGGCTTTTCGCAATGAAAACACATTTTTGTACGTGTTGTAGCTTAATTTTATATTATTGTTCTGAAGTAGGGGTTTCCACAACATGATGAATGCTGCACAGTTTCATTTCATGTGAAAGTGTTGTGCTGCACTGCTCACTTCAGTACACTTGTGGAACTGCGTAGCATCCGCCATGTTGCGGAATCCCATACTTTACAACAATAAAATAAAGTCAGTTAAAACACGTAAAAAAATGTATTCTTTGTGAAAAGCCTAATCGGGGTGGGGGAGCCAGGAAGGGAAGGCTTTGAGGTGGTGGGGAGATGAGATTACGAGTGTGTTTCCCTTTTAAAGTGAAAAACAGACTGCCAGCCATACTGGTGTTGGCACACAAAAACATGTTTTGTTTGCATTTCTTGATAAACTTCATAGCCTCTTTCCTGAACTTGGGAACATCCACACAGTCTAGCCACTCATGGTTCAGTGGGAGAAGAGGAGATTATAACATGAGCGGCTGCACTGTTTGGACATGTTTGTAATGTTCTGGAAGTATGCAAAAAAAAGAGTTGATCAATGATTTGAAACAAAACAAGGCTGGATGTAATTACACCATCACCATGCTATTCCAGTTCTACTATGAAAGTAAGCAGATAAAACAAACAGCAACATAAGTAAATTTTAGAGAAGGTAAGTGATCATAAAATGTGGCTTTTCATCTAGAAATAATATGATGCAGAAAAGGGTTAACAGTAGCCCTTTAACATCCGAACATTTTGGAGGAATAACAAAACTTCACCAAAACTAAACAAACAAAAGCTTTTGGAATTAAGGAACTAGTATAATAGAATGTGGACTTGGGAACCAGGAGCCCAGGTTCAGATCCCACCAAGGCCCACTTCTACACTGTCTGGAATTAGTCGTAGAAACATGGATAATAACAATGATGGCAGAAAAAGACTAATGGTCCATCCAGTCTGTCCCATTCCCTATTTAGCCCCGGGACCTACTGTCCCCCCAGGGTCTTGGCCATCCGCATCCTTCCTCCTAATCTCCCTCCCAGCTTCTGCCACCCCGAGCAGCCACTATACCCTGTATTGTATCCCAACTGTGCTTTAACCCACCAGTAGTCTTAGCAGCCACAACTTCAGCAGGCACTGTTCCACAGCTCCACCACCCTTTCTGTAAAATAGTACTACCTGATGTCCTTTCTGAGCCTCCCTCCTGTTAGTTTCCACTCATGTCCACATGACTGTGAACTAGTACTCAAGCTAGTTATTTCCCTCCGTTGGCAGTGGGAATGGCGGCAGGTCATTATACTTGGGGACTGGTTTTTTTCTATGCCATGTTTCCCTGGAGGCTGGACATGCAATGACGTCCACAGGTCGAGCCCGTCTGCCCCGCCTCCACATAGGCACTGGCTGTTGGTGGATCCAAGCCTGTCGGGGGTTGCTAAAGTGCTGGACCCCCCGAGAAGGAGAGCCGCCAGGCCAGCCCTCCGACTCCCCGGTCATTTCACGAACCCAGGTTGTCGGCGTCACAAGGGGACACCCTGCTGCTTTTTTCCTTAATACATCGGAAGAACTTTTTCTTCATTCTTGATCCATTCCACAGTACACAGCTGTCTGTCTGCTTTTTCCTTCCTTACCACCTTCTTTGCCTCCATGTTTTTCAGTACATATTATCCCAATTCTTCCTCCCTCTGCCATTCTTTATACTTGTAGAAGGCCTTTTTCTAAGGGGCACAGATGTGGTTCACTTCTCCACACTTTGGCGGTTCTGCTGAAATGATGTTGACCAGAACATCTTTAAGCTAAGCTCCTCCAACCACTCACGCAGTAAATCCCCCAGCTTCATCCCGTGACATCAGATCTTTCTTTATGCTAGAAGAACAGCTCCCCACTGTTGCGCCCCCACTAAGGATTCTTTGCACCATAAGTGAACCTCTTCTTATCAAAAAGTTTTCGATTTCTTTGATTCAGTTTTGCATTTCTTTTAACTCTGTCTCCAAACCAGCAATGTAGAATTAGAAATGAATTAGAAACCAGGATTTGAATTCTGCATTAGGTGCCAGAAGATGTCGGTCACCTAACCGCACGACATGTGCGTGTACTGCCTGAGTGTGTAACGCAGCATAGATGGGTGTGGCCTCTGCAACAGCATGCTTCTTGAGTTCCTCGAGGAGGGGAAGCTCCTGCTCTCACTGGGTCAGCCTTTGGAGAGGGTTCCAAAGGACTGTCCTAAAGGCTGAAAGAAGGCCTCGGCTGTGGCTGTGTTTGCTGAGCAACTTGTGGCCCTTAAGGCAGAAGCAGTGGATGCTATGGCAGGCACTTCCACGGTCTCAGCACTACTCCCTGGGGCCAGCTTCGGGGGGTCTTTCTTGGGCCAGTTCTGTGATATGTCTGTCCCTCCAGACCTTGGGGGAGAGCCCTGCCCTCCAGTGTTCAGAATCCAAGCACGTCATCGCCAGTCGTGGAACTAGGAGCGATCAAGATCCTCCCTGTCCTTTGACTCACCTGACTGCTCAGTAGCTGTCGTGCACCCATCTGCCAAGGGGCCAGTTGGCCAGGTCAAGAGCTCTTAAGTTCTGCTGTTGAACCAGTCGACTTTTGACTCCGGTCAAGCAGGCTATTGAAATCTTTCTTAAGCCTGTTAACCAGTTGTTGGATGAGTCCAGTGAGTCGGCCTCGCAGTCCTTGGTGCTCCCAGTCCTCAATCAGGAGGATGTGGGCCAGTCTGTACCCTCGACCAGTCCACCAAGGTACCAGCCTCTTCAGTGCTTGTGTTTCTGTGTTGGTAGGTGCATGACTTATGGCCTACCATAGGAAGACCCTTCTTGCAGTCAGGTGATCGGTTGGTCATGGTCAAGGTGCTCAGACTCTCGATCCCGCTCAACTGGGATGCGTCACTGTCAGCGTTTCTCAACCACCTCATCATCTGGTAAGGAGAGGCATCAACGCAAGATGCACTTGTGCTACAGGGAATTCCTCTGGCAGCAGTGGGCTATCATGGGCAGGGTAGAGCTCTTCCCCAAGGACCTTCAGTCCCCTGGCAATCGCCAGTGGATATCCCACCTGTCCATGTTCTCCAGGCACTCCCCACACCTGCTTCTCCGCCAGTTAGGGTGCAGCTGCCACCATGACAGCCACCAGTTGGTGCTTTGACCAAGGAGGTTAGCTGTTCAGCTACTGGCTTGCCAGGTTGGTTGTCGACTAGGATCACTCTGGTGACGATTCCCAGGAAGTCTGTGGCGAGCAGTGGCTGAGGGCTGTTTGCGAGGAGTCATGGAATGACTTGGATCAAGTGTCCATCGCCTCCTCCAGGACTGAGCTCTTCGACCGTAGCTTGGTTGAGGAGCAGTCAACCAAGCATGGCCTAGTGTCCTTTGGTGGGCTGCTCAGACATCTCAGAATCCACGATGATCCCACTTGAGCGAGTCCCAGAAGAGAGTGCTAGGTACTCACTCATGGACATTTTGAACCAGGATGAATCCCCTGGGTTGCCTTCCCTGTGGCTTGGGCCTTTTTGGGACCAGCCGTGGAGCTTTGGCAGCATCCAACGTCCTGCCTGGTACACTCTGCCCATATGTCCCACAAATGTCCCACAAATGCATGGTCCCCAAGGACTTCCTTTCAAGGTTTTCAGACCATCCTTTAATGGAAGGTCTAGTCACAAATTCGGTGTTCTGTAAATCGGGGCACCAGGGGGATGTGGCCAAGCCTCCGGACATGGAGTCCCATAAGACTGACTACTCCACTAAAATGGTGTACTCTGCAGCCACGCTAGGTCTTTTGCAGGCTAACTGTGCCGTAATTGTGGCTAACGATATGGTCACTCCCTGATGGGAATCTTTGATGCTGTCTTCCCCACCTCCATTCTGAGCAACGGATGGTAGTGGAGCTCACCAGAGACCAGGGTCAGTCGCTGGCTAAACGCCAGCTCCAGGCAGCCTTACACATGGACAGCTCTTGCACCCTTGCAATGGCGGCAGCTGTCTCCATGCGTCTGAGGGTCTGACTGCGTTTGTTTGCCTTTTTTGGCCAGTGTCCCTTTCCTGGGCACCAACCTGTTTGGCCCTGTGGTGGAAGGACATCTCACCTGGATTGAGAAGTCTGGTACCACTCTTGACTCTGACTTCTTCCCAGAAGGACCAGAAGGAAAAGTCTAAAAAATAGGCTTTTCAGTATTGGTCCTTTCAATCATGGCCTCCCTGGCAGCAGCCCCAGCAGGGTCAGTTCCAGGCCTGGCACCCTAAGCTGAAGTCGGGGGCTCAGGATCCAGAAAGGGAGGGGGGACAGGGGTAGTGGTACCCATCTGGCAACAGCTGCCGGTGTCCCCACAAAAGCTGTCCAGTGAAAGGTCCTTCCCTCCACCTGTCCAGTCGTTGACTGCTGTCCTGGTTGGAGGTTGGCTATATCACTTGTTGCCACATTGATCCACTGCCACAACAGACAAGTGGGTGCTGGACATAGTGGCAGAGCATTGACTCTGGATTTCTAGGCTGTCCCACCTTACCGCCTCCACATGCCCTCGGAGGTGGGAGTATCTTGAAACACACTGTCCACCCTCAGATCCTTGCGAAAGGGGCAGTGGCCCGTGTCCCAGATGCCCTGGCCATTCAGGGTTTCATGTCTAGGTACTTCCTGGTCCCGAAACAGAAGGGAGGCTGGCACCCCATACTGAATTTGCATGATCTCAATCAGTTCATGCAGAAATGCACGCTCTTCCCTAGATCAGTTTTCACCATTTATTACTGGTGAGTATGCGCTGGAGGTGCCAGACCTCACGGGAGCATATAACTTTAAGCTTTTTTCAGGAGGAGGGTCCGGTGTCTGAGACGGCACCGACCTCGAGGCCAACGTACTACGTAGTGCTCATGGGTTGGCCAGTAACCGACTCCAGCACTCTAACTTCCTCAGTTCTTCTTTTCCCACCGTCGGTCAAGTCTCGTAATAGCTGAAGCCATATGTGAATAATTTAAGCTGTCCTGCCTCCACCATCTTTATTCAACACCATACAGCTACCATTGACGCTGACCTTCCCTAGAAGCCGGTAACACTTCTCCTTTTTAATTTTTTGTTTTTAAGTGCAACGTCAGGTGCTGTTTCTTTGTTTTTAATTGCCCACGCGGTCATGTCTGGTTTGGGGCCTGCTTCCAGTAAATCCAAGGCGGGGAATGCCCCTATGGGTTAGTACCGCTGTGGAAAGCTGATCACCATAATGGACCACCATCACCAGTGTTTTACCTGCCTGGGTCAATATCACACAATATGGATAACTGTGACACCTGCTTCTCCATGGACCGCTGTGTTCTTGAAATCCGCACGTTGAAGGTGGGTCGAAAACCTCCCACCTTTGGAGGGCGGCGCCATTCTCAGAATGCTAAGGCCAGGTCATTGTGCCCTTCCCTGGGTCTCCCTCCGGTATTATATGTACCGATGAGGAGCAGGCCTCTGCCACTCCTAGTCTCACTGGGACAGAAGACCTGTGTTAGGGGTCAGTTGGCCTCCGGGGGGTCAGCTGAGCACTCCTAGCAGTCCATTGCAGCTGTATGCTGAGCCTGAGCCAGTGGAGCACTCAGTGCTGCCTTCTGGCACTGCCTCGGCTCCCAACACTGCCCTCGGTGTTGGTGAGTGAAGCGGTGCCGGAGCTGGGTCCCCTTCTGGCATCGGTTGAGGTGCTGGGAGAGTCTCTAGAGTAGCCTCCCTGGAGATCTTCTTGATCTCCTCCTCCTCCTCCTCTTTGGAGGAGGAGGAGGATCGGGATGATCTCGACTGGCTGCCTGGAGCCCCAGGACTCTCCTCCATCCAGTTTTAGGGCCTCCAGTGCTACAGAGTCTGCTACTGCCCTTACTGGGGCCACCTCCTCTACATCTTTCAGCGCCGCTTGCGTTGCCGACTCCAATGCCGAGGAGGTGGTCTGCAGTGAGGGCGGTGCTGTTCGCGGTGCAGGATCAGACTCTTGTGCTGGAGCAGGTTCTGGGGTGGATTCTGGCACCATTTCTGGTGCTGGGACTGCCTCAGAGTTCTGGGGTTCTCCCAAGAAGCAGGTCCCTGTTGGGTGAAGTGGGTGGTGGGGAGGTCGAGGTCAGCTTGGAGGCCCTTTTCCAAAGTAGTCGGTGATTATGGGAGGAGTCGAAGTGCTGGTCTTTCCCTCTTCTCCTCCCCGGAACCAGTAGGGTCTGTAGTTGGTGGAGCCAGGGACTGACTGTTCACCCCATCTTGTTGTTTCCTCCTAAGGGCTCCACCCTGTCTGGTTGGGCATTCTTTGGTGGGTGAGTTGCACAGCACCCTCCCCCAGGAGGGGTCCCCTGCTCGCTCTTGCAGTCCTAGCAGAGGACCTACTTCTCCTCTTCCTTTCCCAGGTCTCTTTGGCACTTCGGGACCCATGGCCTGGGAACCATTCAGGGCATCAGTGGCTGCATTCCCTCAATACCTCAGAGCCATGGATGTCTCTGAACCGGGCTCCGTGGCCTCTTCGTCTTCGACTATGAATTTGCCAGGGAAGGACAACATCCTGGCAGATGCCTTGAGTCTAATCAACCAGGCCCATCATGAATGGACCCTGAACAGACAGGTGGTACAGGCTATTTTCAGAAGGTGGGGCACTCCATAGGTAGACTTGTTCGCTTCCCACCAGAACCACCACCTGCCCCAGTATTGTTGCAGACCACCGGATCAGGGCACACTTCCTCTGGATGCCCAGACCTTGGATTAGTCAGGAAACTTCCTATATGCTTTCCCCTCCTTTTCTTCTGGTTCACAGGGTACTGCTCAAACTCAGATCCCATGCAGCATCACTGATCTTGATAGCTCCAGATTGTCCAAGGCAGCCATGGTACTCTCTTCAGCTCTCCATGTCTGTCACAAAACTGATGGACCTCCCTTGGAGGCACAGTCTACTGACTTCCAGCCTGGGAACTCTGTTGTACCCGAATCTCAAGTCCCTCAACCTCAAGGCCTGGCTCTTGAGGACATAGAATATGCAAAATTGAATCTTTCTCAATCTGTCTTAAGCATTTTAACAGCTTATAGAAAACCTTCTACTATGAAAACCTGTTCTTCTAAATGGCAAATGTTTTCACTTTGGTGCTCGAGCAGATCACTGATAACAGGCCAGGCTGAAATTTCAGTTGTCCTGGATTATCTCTCTCACTTGCATTCCTCTGGTTTGCAACCCAGCTCTCTGAAGGTTCATTTGGCAGCTGTCTGCTTACCTCTCTGCTGGGGCAAGGGTAACCTTAGCCTCGGATCCTATCTTTAAAAGATTCTTTAAAGGACTGAATTGTCTACATCCCCCTCACAGGGCACCATTGCCAGCTTGGGATTTGAATGTATGCACAGCTAAACTCATGGGCTCTCCCTTTGAACCCATGGCTACAGCTCATCTGAAATATGTCACTCGGAAAACAGTTTTTCTCGTGGCAATGACTTCTGCAAGAAGGATTAGTGAGCTTCAGGCTCTCTCTATAGATCAGGACTATATCTTCTTTCATAGGGATAAGGTAGTGCTTAGAACAAACAGAAAATTTCTCCCCAAAGAAGTGCTGGACTTGCACTTAAACCAGTCCATCACTTTCCCTGTCTTTTTTACTGATCATGGTACCTCTGGTGAAAGACTCCACAGTCAGGCTGTAAAAAGGGCTCTCAGTTACTACATGACAACCACAAAAGGCCATAGACAGGACAGAAAACAGCTGTTCCTGACCTATGGGGATGTGGGAAAGGGTATTCAAAGAACATGAAGTCTTGCTGTATTCTGACTATTGCAGTTAGGTCCTGCCTTTCAATTGCCCCAGAGAACAAAGAGTTAACTTTCCATGGCCAGCATGGAACGTTCAGTGCGAGTTCGGTTGAAGCCCCTGTCTGCTGTTGTTTAAACTCCAACCGTCAGATTATTTACTCCGCCTCACTGAACAGTCGCTCTGGAGATTTCTCCTTTGCTTGGTTAAAAAAAGTCGGTTAAAGTTTCATTTTTCGCTCGGTTTCTACTGAATTTCTGCTACCGAATCTGTCGGTTTAAGTCTCTGTCTGTGGTACTGTGAGTACTAGATAGGTTGTACATTTAGTTTCTGTGTGGAACTTGTAAATTTCGGATCGGTTCGGTTTGAACTGATCAGTTTGGCCTAAAAAAGTTTTGAATTTGTTTAGTGTGTGGTAACCGGTCCATATCGGTTCTAAAAAAAATGGATTTAATTACGCTTTTTTCCCCATGACCCGTCACACGGTCAGGAACCGATAGGGGAGTCTTGCCTGACGGATTGCCGAAGAAAGGGTAAGTTTTGGATAGGATTGGACATGTCTGAGAAACCCAAGAAAAAAAACGGGCCCACTGGGTTTCAACACTGCAGTGTGTGTGGGGAAGCCTTTGCTAAGGCTGATCCCCACACCACCTGCGTTTTATTATCTGGGGTTTGACCACCTCGATTCAGACTGCCACATTTGTAAGAGTTTTCCCAAAGCTACCCTGGATAAGAGAGTAGGTAGACTGAGGGAAAGGGAGGCCGAGAAGTCCGCTGCCCCGGATGGCCAGCCTGGTTCGGTTCCGACCGAACCAGAAGGAGTGCTCTCTGACCAGGGCGAAACTTCTTCGAGCAAAAGGAGAGCCGATTCTGAGGAGTCGGTTCCAGTTAAAAGAAAGAGAAGAGAAAAATCATCTGGTTCGGATCCACAAGTTCTTTCTCCGACCGCTGATGAAATAGCCAAAGCGATAAGGATAGTGCAATCGCTAACTTCGGTTCTGGCTGAACCGGCATCATCTGGCAGGGGCTCGGTTCGGTCAGTTCCACCGGTTCCGGATTATACTTTAGAAGAATTTTATGAACCGGAGGAGGAAGAGCATGAGGATGATGTTGATGGTGACTATGAAAGTCTGGATGTGTCTTTTGACCCGGACATCTCCCCAGACAGACCTTCAGGTGTTTCTCCTCCTAGGCTTTCTGAGTCCCCTTCCCACTTTATGTTTTACAAGAAAGTGGCTAAAACCCTCCAGCTTCCAATGGAAGAAGCAGTAGAGGATCAGGAGGAGCCTGATTTTGTTGAAATGATGGACATCCCAGAGTCCAGGAGGCTGTCTATTCCCCTCCACAAATCTTTTGGGAAACAGACATTTAAAATTTTAAAGACTCCTAACTCCATACCTCCTGTGGACAGATGAATGGACAAGAGGTATACCCTTTGAGGCTCGGACACTGAGTTCCTTTCTCAGCAATGCAGCCATGTTGGGGTAGTGCAGGCTGCTGCCTGTGATAAGGCAAATATTCCCTTGGCGTCACACCCCCCAGATAAGGACTCCAGGAGGATTGATGCCATGGCAAAGAAGCAGTACATGGCAGCATCTTTGGGACTCAGGCAGGCTAACTATATGGCCTACACAGCTAGATACCAGAAGTCCAGGTGGGACACTGTGCTGGCTCTGGCTATACAGGCCCCTGACCAGCTTGCCAAGGAGCTGGAGCAGGTGGCTGCAGAATGGATTGAGGCATCCAAGGTGCAATTTCATGCTGCTGTGGACTCCAGTGATGTTTCTTCAAGAGTCATGGCTACATCTGTGGCCCTTCTGAGGATGGCTTGGCTCAGATGTACTAGCCTATCACAGGATACCCAGGCTAAGGCCATGGATTTCCCTGTCATTGGTAATTCTCTGTTTGGGGAGCAGACCGAGAACCACATGAAAAAGATGGACAAATACAGGACCACCTACAGGAGTGCTCAGGCCAAAGAAAGGCAAGCCACTCCTCAAAGGCAGCACTCCAAGGGCAGGCCCTTTCAAAGGCCTTTTTACCAAGCCCAGGCCTTCTCTTCTGCTTATGCTCAGAGGGAGTTCTTCAGAGGGAGAGGCAGACGGGGAATGAGCAGGCCTGCTTCCACCCCTCAGCCTAAAGCCCCTGCCAAGCAGACACCCTGATGGGTCTGCCCGTGCCGATTCTCCAATACCTGTAGGGGGCAGGCTGGCTTACTTTGTCCAGGATTGGAAGTCTTTAACATCAGACAAGTGGGTTCTGGAAGTAGTAAGCCAGGGACTGGTTCTCCGCTTCAAAAAATTTCCCAAGATGAGAACCAGATCCTTTCCACCTGCAAATCCATCAGAGACCTTTGCCCTAGAGGCAGAGGTTTCTTCCCTCCTGGCTCTCAGAGCCATAGAAAGGGTTTCTACCCTACACAAGGGCAAAGGATTGTACTCCAGGTACTTCCTAACCCCCAAAAAACAGGAGAATGGCAGCCCATCCTGGATCTAAGATATCTGAACAAGCACATTTTAAAACCAAAGTTCAAAATGGTGACTCTGGGAATAATTCTGCCCTCTCTAAGGCCAGGGGACTGGCTGGCCTCCCTGGATCTCAAAGATGCCTACTTTCACATTCCCATCAGGTGCTCCCACAGAAAGTACCTAAGGTTCGAGTTGCCCTCAGGCCACTATCAATTCAGAGCAATGCCCTTAGGCCTAACATCAGCCCCAAGGGTGTTCACAAAGTGCCTGGCAGTAGTGGTTGCCTTCCTAAGGAAAAAAAAGATTTCCATCTTTCCATATCTGGACGACTGGCTCATAGTGGGTCAGTCCCTAGACCAAGTCAAGTCACATCTGCAAGTAGCTCAGCAAGTGCTCACTTCCTTAGGATTCCTCCTTAACCTTCCAAAGTCGGTTCTCGAGCCAGTACAGCTCCTCACCTTCATAGGGGCGGAACTGGATACAGTAAGGGCAAGAGCCTTCCTTCCCCGGGACAGGGCAAGGACCCTTATGCTTATAGAACTGGCCTCTTCATTCACCCTACAGGTGTCTCGACCAGCAAGGCATTTCCTTCAGCTTCTGGGCCACATGGCAGCTTCCACAGCAGTGGTCCAGGGAGCAGGATTCCAGATGAGGGACATTCAGTTCCATTTAAGAGCCTTCTGGTCCCAAAGAAAGGATTCCCTTACCAAACTAGTCCCAGTGACCCGAACCCTGATCCAGGCTTTGCAGTGGTGGCAGGATCAGGACAATTTGAGACAAGGAGTTCCTTTTGTCACTAAGTCTCATTCAGTGATACTCACCACAGATGCTTCCCTGTTCTGCTGGGGAGTCCACCTGGGGGATCTTACCACCCAGGGACTGTGGTCACCTCAAGAATCTCTTCTTCACATTAATCTCTTGGAACTCAGAGCAGTGTTTCTGGCACTGCAAGCCTTTTCCAAATCTGTACAGAACAAGGTGGTCCAGATCAGAACAGACAACACCACCACCATGTGGTACATCAACAAGCAGGGAGGCACTCGGTCTACGGCCTTGTGCACAGAGGCAATGAAGTTGTGGTCCCTGGCCTATTCCCTGCAAACTTCTGATAGCAGTTCACCTCCCAGGGTAGGACAATGTCCTAGCAGATGCTTTCAGCAGGATATCCCAGGGCCATCACGAATGGACCCTAGATCCCCTAGTTTTGAAGGTGATTTTCTCGAGATGGGGCACTCCACAGATAGATCTTTTTGCAGCTCCAGACAATCGCCAACTTCCTCTCTTTTGTTGCAGACCCCCAGTCTTGGGCTCAGTCCCCCTGGATGCTCTGATTCTGAATTGGGAAGGGAAATTTCTGTATGCTTTCCCCCCTTCCCCTCTCCTGTTCAAAGTGTTAGTCAAGATCAGGTCTCAACCATGCAAAGTGATTCTGATTGCTCCAGACTGGGCCAGACATCCCTGGTACCCACTGTTGCTGTCCTTAGCAGTCCACCTTCCCCTGTCTCTTCCCAGGAATTACAACCCGTTGACATCCTCTCAGGGGAGGATTTGGTATCCGAACCTCAAATCTCTCAGTCTCAAGGCATGGCTCTTGAAGAGTTAGAGTTTGCTGATCTGCACCTTTCTCAAGGGGTTCTGGATATCCTTAAGGCTTCTTGAAAGCCTTCTGCCAGAAAGACTTACAACTCCAAATGGAAAAGGTTCACTATTTAGTTCTCTAATAAGCATATTTCTCCAGAATCTGCTGGGTTGCCTACAGTCCTGGACTATATGGTTCATCTTAATGGCTTGGGACTTAGGCCAGCTACACTTAAAGTGCATCTGGCAGCTGTTTCTGCCTTCTTGTCAGTAGGCAAGCCCTCTCCTCTGTCAGCCCATCCTGTGTTTTGTAAGTTCTTCAAGGGATTGCTGCACACCAATCCTCCCCTTTAGGGACCCTTCTCCTGCTTGTGACCTTAATGTTTGCGTTGCTCAGCTTATGCAACCACCCTTTGAGCCTTTGTCCTCTGCAGAGCTTAAGTACTTGACTTGGAAAACTGTGTTTTTGGTAAACAGGAAGTTTTTGCCTAAGGTGGTTTCAGATTTCCACCTTAATCAGTCTATGTCTCTCCCTGTTTTCTTCACTGACCATTCCTCCTCTGGAGAGAGGAGGCTGCACAGCTTGGATGTTAAGAGGGCCCTCAGCTACTACATAGAGTGCACCAAGGGTCACAGGTTTGAGTCCCTCCAGTTGTTCCTCACATATGGAGAGGTCGGTAAGGGCAAACCTGTTACTAAGAGATCTGTTGCCAGGTGGATTGTCTCTTTTGTATGCAATTCTGCTGAAAAACTGGTAGAACCCACCCTCAGGCCTGAGGGCTCACTCTACTAGAGGTACAGCTGCTCCCTGGCTGCTGCCAGGGATATTCCTATCTTAGAAATTTGTCAAGCAGCCACCTGGAAAACAGTCCATACATTCACCAAGCATTACTGTCTGGATATCCAGGCTAGAGTGATGCTCTTGCCTAAGCAGTACTTCAGAGCCTATTCCCAAAGTAGGTTCTGTCCCTCCTCCATGGAGGTACTGCTTGGTAGTCGGCATAGTCAGAATACAGCAAGACTTCATGTTGTTTGAAGAAAAAAGTACTCACCTTAGTAATGTTGTTTCTTCTAATGGAGTCTTTCTGTATTGTGTCCTTCCCCCCGCCTCCCCTCTCAGAACCTGTTTTTTGGGATGTGGGTAGGCAGGAGCAGTGTTGGCACCCTAGGGGTGCCCCTTTTTCACCCTCCTTTACTTTGGGGGTGTGTTGTGTTTTGTTATTTGGGTTTTCTGACTTGAGTCTTTGCTTTGAAACCAAAAAAACATTTTTTAATAAATTTAGTTGCCAGTTGGCTAGTGTGAGTTTTACAGTTTCCACAGAACTTCTAGTGAGTATTGCTCGTAAAGATCTGACGGTTGGAGTTTAAACAGCAGCAGACAGGGGCTTCAGACGAGCTCGCGCTGAATGTTCCATGCTGGCCATGGAAAGTTAACTCTTTGTTCTCCGGGGCAGTTGAAAGGCAGGACCTAACTGCAATAGTCAGAATACAGCAAGACTCCATTAGAAGAAACAACATTACCAAGGTGAGTAATTTTTTCATCCAGTCTCTAAAAGGTCAGTTTCTCGATGGGTAGTCCAGTGTATCCAGTTCTGTTACACAAAGGCTGGTAAGGAGCCTCCATCAGGATTGAGGGCCCACTCCACAAGAGGGATAGCTGCTACCTTAGCAGCTGTCAGAGATGTTCCATTACTGGACATTTGTAAAGCAGCTACCTTGAAGACTGTACACACCTTTACAAGGCATTACAATCTAGATATTTTGTCTAGGAGTGATGCTAGGTTTGGCACAGCAGTCCTGCAAGGTCTGTTTCCAAAATAAGATCTGTGCCCACCTCTAGTGATACTGCTTGGGTAGTCTGCATTAAGTTAGGAATATTCTGAGCATTACTGGGGTTAGAAGAAAAAAATACTTCCCATAGTAATCTTCTTTCTTCCCAGTGATGTTCAGATATTCATAACTTCCTTCCCTACCTCCCCTTCCAGAACTTCAGCCTCTGCACTCTGCATGCTGGTGCCACCCTTATCACTATACACCCTTGGAGTGTTTTTACCCTGCACCTGCCAATAAGTTTGGGTGAACAGGGTTCATTGTGTTTCTACCTTTTTTGGGTATTTTTTCTCTGGCATTTTGTTCTAACCTTGTTGAATTGTTTCTCCAGTTGGAGTTTTTAATTTTATAAATTTATATTATTGGGAAAACCCCAATTTTAATAATAAAATTATGGTACTGTATTACTCTGGGCCTACTTTCCAGGCTCCATTTATAAAATCTGAAGAGGTTTAGAACACAGGCAGTTAGTAGAGGCAGTGTTTGAAAGATGCTCACGTGCAAAGTGTTCCATCTTTTGCATGTGTTCTATCTCTCCGGGCAGTCCAACCCTCCAGGCTTACTGCATAAAGTTATGAATATCTGAGCATCACTGGGAAGAAAGAAGATTACTATAGTAAGTAATTTTTTCTTGTCCATGGAGAGCTTGCCCCCTGGTGTTTTTCCCAACCCACTGCAGTTTTGGGGGGGGGGGGACTCTTAATGAGTCCTTTTACCACTGCCTGATCTCTAAACAAAAGAAATAGGCAATCTGGAATGTAAAGAAGGCCAGGACTTCTGTTTCTCTCCCCAAATCAGATGGTTATCTCTCTCTCTCTCCCCCTAACTCCTTGGCTTTCTCTCTCTCTAGGGGCTACTGGGACTATATCCTCTCCTTTAGGTCCTTCACCTGCTCTGCTGGTACTAGGTCCTTCTCCTGCTCTGCTAGACCTAGGTCTACTACTACATTCTGGAGTGGAACATGTCCATTTCACTATGGTCCTCAGTAAACCCACTCTACCGCCCTAATAGGGAGGCTCTCCCTACTCTAGGGGTTTAGACATTGTTTCCCTATCTTTCTCTCCCTCTCCTCTTTTTCATTTTCCCTTCCTCTTTCTTTCCCTCTTGGCCTACTCAGTGGTTGGGGTCTCCCCTGTCCAGAAACACCATAGAGCCCTTACCTCACCTTTTGTGGTCGGCCTTAGAAATGTAGTTTTATATACTTCCATTTTTCTATCCCTTGGGCTCCCTTGCCCCACCTTACCTCTTTTTCTCTCCAACTTATTTTCCTCTCCAGCAAGCAAAACTTAGGAGGTTGGGGGGCTGGCATCGGTTACTGGCCAACTCACGAGTGCCACAAATGTCCTCTAGGGCAGCACTGTCTCCGACACCAGCCCCTCCTCCTGAAAAAAAGCTTAAAGCTATATGCTGCTGCGGGGTCTGGTGCTTCCGGAGCATACCCACCAACAAGGCTTTCGACCTTGTAGACCATCCCCTGCTTCTCTCCATAAATTCCATTTCTCTACCCCTGTTGTGGACTGGTTCTGTAGCTGTCTGTCAAACAGGTCGCAAGCTGTCAAAATTAACTCCTCCCTGTCCAACACATTCTACTGTCAACCTTGGGGTCCCCCAGGGCTCTATCCTTGGGCCCCTTCTGTTCTCAATTTTATCAACAATGCAGCTGAGGTCCTGCTCAGCTATTCTCTATGCTGATGACCTGATCATCTATACTAGTTCTTCTAGTATTGTCTGCATAAACACATCACTTACTTCAGACTTCAATAAGGTCTTAGACTGGCTACTAGACCGTAAGCTTGTACTAAATGAAAAGAAAACGAAAGCCGTGCTCCTAGGTTCCGCACCGAAGATTAAAGCCTGTTCTAGTTTGCTGGAGGTTCTTCACCCAGGAGGATGTCCACTTGAAAATGTTACTTCCTTCAAGTACCTTGTGATCCTGCTGGACCAGTCCCTGGATTTTAATCTTCACATTCAGTCCTCATGCAAAGCTATAAACTCGAAACTGGGAGTAGCTTACAAAACGAGCTACATGCTTACACCCTCGGCCAAATTAGCAACTGCCCGAGGTATTCTGCTCCCAACCCTTACTTATGGTGCCTCTATTCTTACCTCTGCCCATAAAACCTCCCTACTAAAATGGGACGTAACTTATAACAATATATGCCGATTTGCCTCTTCATTGCCTCAACTCAAACATCACTGCCTTCTTTATAAGGATCTGAATTGGCTCTCACCCTCTGCCAGTAGATAGTACTACCTTGGATCACTAATGGACTCAATCATCCGGGAAAAAAAAACATCCCAGCTGGCGGCGTTGCTGGTCCCTCAACCATCCTCCCATGGCCTGCGATCAGCTGACAAATCCTTGCTCTATGTTCCGAGATGTTGGATGACTAAAGGCACAGGGCCTTCCAGTTCTCTGCCCCAGGCTATGGAATGTTTTCCACTCAACCTCCGTTGTCTCAGTCTCACTTTGGATTTAAAAGTGAATATCGTCATTATCCTTAGCTGATGCTTGTACATGCTTTGACCCAACCTGAAGCTCCTGAGACTTACCAGTAATGTCACCCGTGCTCTAATCCAGCTCCAAGACTGTCTCCTCTTCCCCTCCCCATATTTTTCCTTCTCTTTGTAAATAACTTCTTGACTACTAGCTCTCTTCCTTCTCGAACCTTATTGCTGACCATCCACTGTTGTTTTGCCAATTACCACCCCTGACCTTCCTTCTGTCAGTCTTTCTTGTTATGTTTGAATATTCCTCGCATTTCTCTCTATTTAAACTTACCATCTTATTAACCCTTTCACTCCGCAGGTCGGGTCCGTGGTTTCTGCACTTATTATATATCTTACTGCCTTTATCTGTATAATGCTTGCCATTATTTTTTGTTGTTTGTACCCATTGTATTTTTGTAGCACTGCTGTACTGTGCCTCTATTTGTATTATTATACCCATGTTGCTGTTGTTCAACTGTTTTCTTTTTGTTGTACTGTAACCCCCAGGGTGCTATCCTAGGGCTACTACCCTGCCTGCTCTAACTCGGGGCAGGGTGAGGGCCCAGATCCATTGGGTGCCTCCACCCAGAGGTTGGGGTTAGAACAGTCGAGGTTGACTCGGTCACAGCCCTCTGGGTTGCTGCAACCCCCCTTTCTTCCCACTAGTGGCTCACACAGTTCAATTTCAGTGATCCTTACCATATACACTTACCCCCCGGCTCGAACCAGTCAGCTCACTCCGGGGACCCCCTGGAAAGTAAGGTAGAGTTACACCACATTCATTGGGCAATATTTCACCATTTATGCACAGCATAGCCAGTGTACTTTTGCAAAACAAGCAATTTGATTTATTTGAGGGGAGATGACAAGGACCGGGGGAAATCAGGTTGATTAGCTTACCACTACAGTATATGAAAATCTACCTATGGCTCTGTGCACAGGCCTAACCTATTAATTACTGTCTATGGGTACCCAAGCCCTAATGGCTAGGTCCTCGATGCAGCTGGTTGGGGCCTGACACAAGCAGAACATTTAATCCTCTGAGCAGATCAACTTGAGCCAGCAGGCTCAGTATGTATAGCCAGCAAAGTAACCAGAAGATCGTGTCCTCACTAGGCACAAACAAACAGGGACCTACCCTGATTCCAGTACTCACAACTCCAGAAAAGAGAGGCTCTCACATCACTCTGCAGGGCTGGGCCTGGGCTCCAAACACTTCTCCACACATTTATATGGAAAATAACAGAGGAGTACCATACCAGGCAGCTACGGTGCACTTTCCGCAGTTTCTGACACTGCACACACGGGCCCAACGGCGCAGCTTTGTTGCGTCTGACAGACCGGCGCAATTAAAGCAGATTCTCCAGTCCTCTACAGGGTTAGCCTGGTAGGTAGCTGTGCTCTTTACACAGCCTCCTCTGCTCGCCACCTCACAGTTCAGTCCGATGCTAGCCGGCTATGCAACAACCCGACTCAGGCCTCTCCACGGCGCTTCATCTTGTGACACTCAATACCGCAGGGCCAGACTCCTTCCTCTTCTACGCGCATAGCGTCTCTGCCCCTTGGCAGTTGAAGCAAAACTCTCAGTTCGGGTGCCACCCGAGCTCATTGGTGGGCTACAGGCACCAGGCACTTAAATCTCTCTCCATTGGTGCGAAAAGGCGCCAGGGTCCAGACTTCATTTCCCAGAATCACTAGCTGTGTCTTCATTGGTCAGCGGGCTCCCTTTTAGAGTCCTCACTTATTGATTGGCCCAGTTCAGCAGTTCAGGACCAAAATGGGGTAACTGATCAGAACAGTCCTTGCTGCAATTAAGACAGGTTAGGACAAACAACAATATCTTTCTCACTCCAAATAAGTATCAGTAAACAGTTACATCTTTCCAGAGAACTCCCTCTGCACAACTAGCGATGGCAGAATGGAGCGCTTACTCAGCAGCCTGGGCTGGACTTGGGCATAGAACCACACAGCCCCCCCCATTTCAACTAATTATGACTGCAAGCAGGCAGCCCTTAAAGAGACAGTATATGGAGGCTTTAAAAGCGCTCACTGGCAACAACATTTAAGCGGCTTTACGCCGAACACCAGCCAGGCATGGAGCATTTAAGCAAGCTCCGGGAAAGCTTTTAGGAACCCCCATTTGTAGGGGGGGTTACAGTACTCTCCCGGGTCGTGCCTGAAAATAGTCATTTTATGGCTAGTGCACCTACCCGGTTAACAAAAACTAAATAAATAAATAATGAATGGTCAAGATATCTACGAAGATCAAGACTTACAATGAGTTAGGAATTTTCATTTCCAGACTGTCACTTTGAACCTGATTATACCATCTCTGGAGCAAAGCAAGTGGTCTTGCTCCATGGATTTCCCAGGATGTGTTCTTCCACATTCCTACCCATGGTTTCCACTACCGGTACCTCCGTTGCAGAGCAGAAAGGGTCCTGTACCAGTTCCAGATCATGCCATTCGGCATCTCCTTTGCATCCAGGGTCTTCACCCAAATGCATGGCAATGGTGGCAGCCCACCTGTGGTGTCTAGGGGGTCAGAGTGTACCCCTGCCAGGACAACTGCCTGATAACTGGTTCATCCAGAAAGATCATGGAGAATTCTACAGATTTGGCTCTCCAGACTCATCGAGACTTGGGCCTGTTGGTCAACCTGGACAACTCCAAACTGGCACTGAAGCAAGTGGTCACATTCACTGGGGCAGAACTAGACTCCCTGCCAGCCAAGGCCCGCCTCCAGTAGACCGTGCACAGGATCATACCTCATTTGCCTGATCATTTCAGGTTGGACTCCTGCACCCTGCCTAGGATTTCCTGTGGTTGCTGGGGTACATGGTGTCCTGCACCAGTGTGGTCCGTTGGGCCTGCTGGCAGTTGCGGCACCTTTAGTGGGAGCTGGGCCATCAGTGGTCCCAGCGCCTAGGCCAGTTAGACCAGCCGGTCACATTGACCCAGACGATGTTATGGTTTGTTGTGGAACACTTGGAGGAAGGAATCTCATTTGTCTGCCCAGAGCCAACTGTCATGCTAACAGATGCATCTCTTTTAGGGTGGGAAGCACACCTTGAAAACCGCGTGGCCCACGGGTTTTGGTCGCCCAGAGAATCCCGTCACCACAACAGCCTGCTAGAGCTCCATGCAGCGTGCTCGTCTCGGACAGAATTTGCTCTGCTAGTCAGGGATCCAGTCGTTCAGGTCCAGACTGACATCACCACCATGTTTTATCTAAACCGACGGGGCAGCACAAACTCCCTCTTCCCCTGTGTTGGGAGGCACTCTACACCTGGACCCTCGTGTGCAGCCTGGTTGCATATCTGATGATTGACGTTGCAGGAGAGAATAGTTAGCTGACAGATTATCTCAGCTGGGTTGGAGACACGTTGCACTAGTGGTCTCTGAATTGGGAGGTGGTGAACCACCTGTTCTACAGATGGTGCACTCTTCTAGTGGATCTGTTTACCTCCTGGGAAATTGCCACACTGAGGCTGTTTTGTGCCTGCCCTCTCCAGTCTGGGAGAGTTCGTGAGGCCCTGGATCCCAGGACTTGTGTACACCTTCCCTCCTGTCCCCTTGATCCACAGAGTGGTGGTCAAGACCCGGAAGGACAACGTACAGATGATCCTGATGGCTTCAGACTGGCCTAGGTAGTTCTGGTGACCAGATCTCCTTAGCCCCAGCAGCAGACTTCTGTGGAGACTGCATCTCCTCCCAGATCTGCTGACTAGACTTCAGGGGACCATTCTGCACCTGGGCTTTCGCTCCCTGTACCTCACAGCCTGGTTCTAGACTGGCTAGAGCTTCAGGCCTTGGGCCTCTTCGAGGTTGTTCTCCACATTGTGGAGGCCTCCAGTATAGAGTCCGCTCATGATACTATACTTTTAAATGGAAAAGATTTTCTATTTGGAGTAAGTCAAAGGGCTGGATCCCCTTACTTGCCTAGTGGCTGGCATCTTGGACTACATTGTGTCCCTTTCCTAACTGGAACTGTGAGCAGTGACCCTTAATGTGCACCTGGCAGCCATCTCTGCTTACTGGGCACAGATTGGTAAGTTGACGATGGCCCGGGAGAAGGTGGTTGGGTGTTTTTTGTTTTTGTTTCCAAGGGCCTTGACCACTTGTTCCTCCGATTCGTAAACCACCTCCAACATGGGACTTGCTGTTGGTCTTGGCTGTGCTCATGGGCAAGCCTTTCATGCCGATGCACAGGTGTGTGAGGTCACCTGTCATGGAAGATGGCCTTCCTGGCGGCCATTACATGAACCAGAAGGATTGGGGAGCTCCAGGTGCCCACAGTGGACTCTCCCTATCTGATCTTTCACAAGGACAGTCTTCCTTCGCCCCAACCCGAAGTTCCTCCCAAAGGTGGTATCGGAGTTTCATGTTGTTTATTTTTTTTTTTGTAACTCTTTCTATCCTCTGATGCTGCTGACTGGGACGTCTGTTATCACCTTGCCTGATCTGGACCTACCAAGAGCCTTCCTGGCTGTAGCTCCAACCCCTCTGATCCACCCATATTTCACCTCCTGGGGGCAACCCCTTGGCTTGCACCCCAAAGGTGGGGCCACCTTCTGCTGCTCCTTGCCGCTTCTGTACATGAATCCAGTGGCCCTCTGTAGGTGGAGGTGAAGATGGGAAGGATGGCTTGAGCCCAGGAGGGCAGAATCTGGAAGTGGGTGTTGGGCTGTGGAACGACGTCACCTATCCTAGCTAGCGAGGTTTTCACTTGTTTGATTGTCCCTGATGAGAGCAGACGTGCAGTGACGTCATGAAGTGGCGCGCACGCTCTGGTGCATGCCGTGCCGACATCCCACCACTCTCCAGTATCTCCAGGTCTTCCAGCTCAGTACCTCCAGGCCATTGCCAGGAGGCTCAATTTTGCCAAAGCCCTGAGCCCACCCACACCAGAGGAGGTAAGCTGTCCATAGGACACTAGAGCCTCCTCCCCCCACCCCCCCTGGCTGACCCTCCAACACATCAGACTCGTTCCCAAACCTGGGTCGTCAGCGCAGCATGCAGCAGCACATGCTGCTGCACCAGTGGGCCAGCCTTGGAGTTTCACCTTAACCAGGTGATTAACCTACTGGTATATTTTACTAGCCCATCTTAGGAGGCTGATCACAGGCTTCATACCCTCATCCTATGAAGGGCACTCTCCTGTTATGTGGAGCGCATGGATGGAGTTCGGGGACAGGCTTGCCAGCTGTTTTGCCTGTGTTGAAGCCGGGCCTGGCAGACCAGCAGCAAAGCGGAGGACTGAATGGTGGATCACATTGTGCATCGATCTTTTCTATAGGTTGACTGATCCACAGCCTCCTGTAGGGAGTAGGGCTTCCTTCACCAGGGTATACACATCTTCATTTACCACTAATGCATCGACCTTGAGTCACACAGAGATGCTGGTTTTGGGACCTGGGTTCTTCAATCTATGTTTGCCAAGTAGGGGTGTGCCCCTTGCCCCCTCCACCCAGAGACTGCTAGGAATCTGCCAGAGTGGGGATAAATGAACCATATTCACACCACTAGAAGTATAGGTTACTCGCTTACAACTGTAGATCTTACTTCAAGAGGGCTCTTGCAGTAGGTAATTACATATACATATAGGACTGAAGCTGGCAGGCATCAGGACCCCACGGAAAAATTTCTAGCTAGCAGTCTCTGGTGGGGGGCTGGCTGCCGCCACGTCAAGTGACCGGTGCCGGGCGACGTTGGTATAAAGGGATGGTCCCCCACACCCGCCTTCCAGTTCTTTCCCACCTTTAACTTGAGAAAGCGTCTCGCGGTTAAGTTCACTTTGCTTCGTCAGTCTGTTGTCTGTTTTATTACTGCCTTTTTTCGAAAAAAAGTATTCAATATCTGCCGTGTATGTCGTCCCCTACTCCATCCGATTCACATAAAAACAAGTGCAACTCGTGCGGCACCCAGCTCCCGCATAAGGACGGTCACTCCCTGTGCCTCCTCTGTCTAGGCCTGGAACATCCCCGTGGAGAAGTGCCAGCACTGCCAACAATTCAATGCTGCCACCCACAGATGGAGGCAGCAGTCCTTGGAGGCCCATATCTTAAAGAAAAAAGATGTCTTCCATGGAGAAGAAGCTGAAGAAGCTTTGTCAGGCCTCAACTTCCTGGCTCCTCCGACGTCCACCTGGATCCCGCTCGTAAGGCGGACATCGGCTCATCCGACAGACACACGGCATTAGAGCCGACGTTTGACCCAACCGACCAGTCCGCCATCCCCGGCTTGCCGCTGACGACTAAGGCTCCTTCGTCTCTCCTGTTGGACCCAAGGGATTTCAGTCTTCCTTCCCCGGGTGACACAGGATGCTGGTACGCTCCCGTCAGGTCTCCCTCCCACTGGGCCGAATAACCAGAAGCCGGACCCTCGGATGCCGGCTCTGATGCTGGCCTATCAGACGCTGGGCGACATTCCTTTGCCGGACACCATCCCAGTGCCGGACCTGACACTCACCTGTACCTGACCTGCCTGCTGGGCCTCTCCTAGGGCCTTCTGCTGCATCAGAGCCCCTGATTCCCGGGTATCTAAGCTCATCCTATCCAACGCCGTCCTACCCGGGACCGCAGTATCCCACACCACAGTACCCATCACTGGGTTTCCCACCATCAGGCTACGGATACTCACCTTACGGATACCTCCAGTATCCATATCCCCCTCCTCCTCCTCCACTGCCCCCTCATCCGCCGGTGGATTTGAAGGAGACTCTGGCTGCCTGGTGGGCTGAGGCCAAGGCTCAACTCACCAGGGAGGTGGAGAGCCGTCTGCCAACGACTGTTCTGGTACCAGATCCCCTTTGTCTGAGACGAGAGACTCCCTCCCCCGCCCGACACCAGAGGTGAACCTTCAGGTGCCAGGGCCAGGGAGGGACATGCTTACCTGAGGGCTGCCCAAGGGGTCCATTCCTCCCCCGCACGGGGTGGAGTCGTCGTCTCACACTTCTTCGGAGACCTCTGACTCGGATTCCGGGGGGGTGCTCCGATCTTGACAATGAGCCTCGCTCTCCAGACTGTCCCAGGCCTAGGACTCCTCCAAAGTCTCCTCTGGAAGATCCTTCTTTTCTAGAGCTGCTGAGAAAGATCCAGGAGGTTCACTAGTGGCAATCTCTGGAGCCAGATCCACAGCGGAAGAAAGTCGTCCATTTGGATCTGCCCGGAACAGCTCCAACATTGATTCCACCCTGGATCGAGCCCCATGCAGACCTTGATCTTCCTTCGAGTGGGACCTCTTGCAGCAGGCTGTTACAATAAGGACTACGCCGCAGGCACTAGGACCCTGTGGTGAAACTTCTGCCAGCAGTACACAGCAGGGACCGCCTCCGACCTGACGTCTGTCTGGGTACAAGAGGGGGCGGACCCAGCTCCACCTCAGTTCTTTCCCACCGCATCCCGCACGTGAAGAAGGAACAGCTTCTGCTTGCAGTTGCAGCTAAAATCTCCAGAATCCTGTCTTCAATCAAGACTTTAGAGCCGTTTTTTCGGCGGTTTTCACCTAAAGGTACCCCACATCAGTCCGCTGCCCGTCGGTTAATTTTCCGCTTCTTGAGCGTTTTTCTCGTACTTTTCTCCTTTTCCCGTTACCGACGTCAGCGTTGCCTGGCGGTTCCTCGAGTTGACGGATGTCTTCTGGGTGTCGGGTTTCTCCAAACACTTGAACAAGTGTGGTGTGGGAGGCAGATCCCAGCGAAGGACGGCCATCGGCAGTGCATTTTTTGCCTAGGCCCAGACCACGACACCGCCAACTGCTCGGATTGCCAGGCTTTTACCAGTAGGACCCGCATCCGCCGCCTTAAGGCCCTAAAAGCCTACTTGCTGGAGCAGAAAATGGATCTGCACTCCTTGGAGGGGAAGCGAAAAGAAAAGAAATGCCATAGCAAAGACCGTAGTCGGTCCCAGTCGCGGTCTCGCTCGTATTCGTGGCCCTCTCTGAAAAACACCCATCCCTCAGGTTCTGGAGAGCACCCGAAGTCTACTCGGGCTAAGGCCGGCCCTTCGAGGGAGAAGCCGGCCAAGGTGAAGATGACCCTGCTGGGGTCTCTCACTAACCCACTGGGGTGCCTACTTTGGCTCCACCTCCTATGGCACGCTGCGGCCTGCTAAAGGAGGCCTCCGGGCCCAAGAACTCTCCGCGCCAGCAGCGCACCCCGTCCTTCGGTACCACCACCGACGCTGGTTGAAGGGGCGAAGGGTGAGGGATCTGCCACGGAAGAGCCGACGTCCCAGTCACCCAAGTCCTCCTCCCCACTGGGCCCCCAGGAGGGCTCTCCTTTGCGCCCCGACATCCCGGAAACTTCCTTCCTAAGACGAGCGCCTGAGATCTTCATGAAGTACGAGCTCCAGGACCCATTTTCCTTCTGGTGGGGGCAGGTCCATAAGCGGTCCTCCCAGTTGCCGGCCCAGACACCGGTACCGGACCCAGCGGAAAAACCACAGCCGGGGGAGGTGAGTCCTCCCCGAGGAAGTCGCCGGAGCGCCAGCCTACACCTCCCTCTAGGGCTCGTTCCCGCAGAGGGTCTGAGGACCACCGACGTCACTCTAGGGACTCTGGTGACCGACGTCGGTCTAGGTCACACACCAGGAGCTCTTCTCGCTCGAAGCAAGAATGCTTCCAACGTCGGTCCTCTGACTGACGTCAGTCTCTACTCTGTCGCCGGTCCAGGGACCGGAGTCTGTCTTCAGGCCGACGTCTGTCCCCTAGCTACCGACGACAGCGAGAGCATGGTCATAGGGAAGAGTCAGACTATTCAAAGTCTGATAGTCGATCCTCCTCACCATCGTCTACCTCATCTTCCTTTCTCAGCTTGAAGCTCTCCCTGGGAGAGAAGGACCAGCCTCGCTCGCCTCCGGACGATCCTACTTTTATGGACATCATGAGGCACATCCAGGCCTCCAACGAGTGGGATACGGAGGACCTGGATCCGGAATGCCGGAGACAGGATAAGTACCTGAGGCAAAAGGAGCCAACACCTCTGGTCATCCCTCCTTTGGTGGATACGTTCCAGGACCTCACCAGAACCACCTGGATGCATCCAGCCTCAGTCCCGGGCATTCCAAAAAAGTCGGATAGGCTATATAAGGCCCCAAGGGCAGAGCCCTTTCTTGCTGAACACCCTCAGGCCGATTCCTCGGTGATCACGGCTGCCCATGACAAATCCAGGCAGCCGAGGCACCTCAGCTCCCAGCCTCCTGACCCGGAGTCTCGCTGCTTGGACCAGGTGGGCAAAAAGGTATATGCTGCTTCCACCTGTTCCATACGTTCCCTCAACTTTCTGACACATATGGTGCAGTACTAGAATGTGCTTTGGGAGAGGGGACTAGAGCTGATGAAGACCCTGCCAGACTCTGCCCAGAAGACACAGATCCTGGCCCTCCTCCAATCGGGCTCAGACGTAGGCTTCCATGTCCTGAAAGCCTCGTATGACACAGCAGATACGGCAGCCAGGGCAGCCGCTTCCGGGGTGTGCCTACGGCGCCATGCCTGGTTGAGAGTCTCCAACTTTCACCAGGATCTGCAGGCCGGTATCAAGGATCTACTCTTCCTGGGTACCGTGCTGTTCGGGCAGGAGACTGAAGCCTTGATCTCCCGCCTCCAGGAGTCGGGCAAGTCAATCTGGTCGGTCCGCCAGATGTACCGCGGTGACCAGCGATGACAACACCGTAGACGGCCTTTTCGCAAGTCCTAAGGCAGTCAAGGTCAAGCCCATAGCAACCAACAGGGGCGGAGAGGAGGCTTTCGCAGGAGATCCGGCAACCAGCAGTCTGATGGACCTCCTGCCCGTGGGCCCAAGTCCTCCCAGGCCTCTCTCTGCACTCCTGGCTCAGCCCAATGACTCTCTTCCGGCCCCCTCCTCTTCCGCGGGAAGATCCAGGGGAGCCGGTTGGAGGCTGCTTCTCCCTTCATTTCGAAGGGTGGAAGTCAATAACTGCAGACCAATGGGTCTTGGACATCATCATCAGGAGGGGACACATGCTGGAGTTCACAGAGTTTCCACTGCACACTCCACCAAAGCTCTCCCATTATCCTCCTTCTCACATCCCACTCATAAAAGGAGAAATCCAGACTCTGTTGCAAAAAAGGGCAATAGAGAGGGTCCCCTTGCATCAGCGAGGGCAGGGGTTCTATTCTCACTATTTTCTGGTCCCAAAAAAGACACAGGACCTTCGTCCCATTCTGGACCTCAGTCTTCTAAACCTCTTCGAGTTCAAAAGGTTCAGGATGGTGACCCTCCAAGGACTCCTTCCCTTGCTGCATCAGGGGGACTGGCTCTGATCTCTCGACATGCAAGATGCATACATGCATATCGGGGTCTACCCTCCTCATTGGAAGTTTCTGAGGTTCCACTTCCAAGGGGAGCACTATCAGTTTCGAGTGCTTCCGTTCAGCCTCTCTTCCGCTCCGCGAATCTTCACCAAGTGCCTAGCAGTGGTGGCTGTGGCTCTAAGGCGCATGGGGCACTACGTGTTCCCCTACCTCGACGATTGGCTGCTTACGGCCCCGTCAAGAGTAGGCCTTCTACGAGCCCTCGAAGACACTTAAACTCTGTTCCGAGGGCTGGGGATCACCCTGAACTTGCAAAAATCGTCCCCGGAGCCCAGCTAAAAGCTCGCCTTCATCAGAGCGATCCTGGATTCCGTCCAGGGCATGGCCTTCCATCCCCAGGACAGGGGAGATCACCTGCAAGAGATGGCAGAACAGATCTCCATAACTCCTCGAGTTCCAGCTCGGAACTTCCTCAGTTTACTGGGGCACATGGCGGTGGCCATTCCTGTCACTCCCTTGGCCCGCCTCCACATGAGGGTCCCGCAGTGGATGCTCAGGGTGCAATGGGACCAGAGCCATGACGATCTAGACTCCCCGGCCAAGATCTCGGAGCCAGTCAGGAGAACTCTGCTTTGGTGGATGGACCCCAGCAATTTAGAGAAAGGGGTCAGCATTCGTCCGGAGCCACCAGGTCAAACTCTGACAACGGATGCGTCAGACCTGGGGTGAGGGGCGCACCTGGGTGCTCGTCGAACGCAAGGGGTTTGGTCACCCGAGGAGCAGTCCCTTCACATCAATGTGCTGGAAATGCGAGCGGTCCTCTACACCCTACAGGCTTTCCAAGAGGACCTAGTTCCAGGCTGTCTTCTAGTTCAGACAGACAACATGGCAGTCGTCTTCTACATCAACAAGCAAGGGGGCACTCATTCGTATCCCTTTTGCAGGGAGGTGATGAGAGTCTGTTACTGGGCATTGGAGCGGGGCATTCTTCTGTCCACAGTGCACGTTCCAGGCGTCCTCAACGATCTGGCCGACAGCCTCAGCAGGTCGCGTTCCAGAGCGCACGAGTGGGAACTGCTACAGTCCGTAGCAGACCAGCTCTTCGACAGGTGGGGTCTTCCAGAGCTGGACCTCTTTGCGTCTGCATAGCGCCAAACTGCCAGCGTTCTGCCCACAGAGCAGTGCGGCCTGGAGTTTTCTGGCCAGGCGCAGTTCATCCCTTTGCTGGGCAGGTAGGTTTCTCTATGCCTTTCTGCCCTTACCTCTCATTCAGAGAGTGCTGCTCAAGTTATAGGCAGAAGGGAACCGAATGATTCTAGTGGCCCCCAAACAGCCTCGGCAGATTTGGTTCCCACTACTGCAGCGGTTATCAACGGAACCTCCAATTCCGCTGCCCATGTGCTCGCAGTTACTGTCCCAGGACCAAGGGTCGCTGGTCCACCCGACCCTTCGGTCCTTACACCTTCATGCTTGGCTCCTTCAGACGTAGCTCAACATAGATATGGGGTTTCCCCGGAAGTGGCGGCAGTCCTAGTTTCGGCAAGAAAGCCTTCTACCCGCCTCCGCCCCGCTAGAAGTGGAAGCGTTTTGTCTTTGGGCATGCCAGGCGCTTGGATCCCATCACCTGCCCTGTGAACTCAGCTTTACAGTATCTCCTCTCCTTGTACGAAAAGGGTCTGAGTTACTCCTCTATCAAGGTGCACATGTGGGCAATTTCCGCCTATCATGCTGTCGTGGGAGACAGAGCATTGACGCAATTGGATGTCGCCTGCACCTTTCTTAGGGGAATTCTGCATATGAGACCTCCCATTCAGGACCCTATCCCACCCTGGGACGTCCTTTTTGTTTTGGAGAAACTCACCCCCCCTCCTTTTGAACCAGCAGCGGATTGTGAGCTGCGTTACCTTTCTTGGAATGTTTGTTTTTTGGTTGCTGTTACTTCAGCTCAAAGGGTTTCCAAGCTTCAGGCTCTGATGTGTAAAGGGCCCTATTTAGTTTTCCACAGGGAAAGGGTTTCCCTCAGAACTAATCCTAAATTCCTTCCGAAAGTGGTCTCAGAGTTGACCCTCAACCAGTCGGTTGACCTACCTGTTCATTTTCCTTCCCTTTCCAATAGAGGGGAAGCTCTCCTCCACACATTGGATGTGCATTGGACTTTGAGGTATTACCTCAAGAGGACGGCTCAGCACCGTCAATCGGAGCAACTCTTTGTGGCCTTTGCACCACATTGCTTGGGTCGACCGGTGTCCAAGCAGACTATCTCAAAATGGATAGCTTGATGCATCTCGTTTTGTTACGAGAAACACAGTAAACCCCTACCAGGCCCGATTAGGGGTCACTCCACCAGAGGAGTGTCGGCATCTTTTGACGCCCTGCGAAATGTTGCCATAAAGGACATTTGTGCAGCCACAACCTGGAACTTGGTGCATACTTTCGTCAAGCATTACAACTTGGATATCGTCTCCAGATGCCGAGCTGGCTTCTGCTAGCTGTGTTACAAGGGCTTCTGTCCTGAGGCCTCTGGAGTCAGCATATTCCACCTCCCGGGGTCGTCTGCCTCTTTGATGCGGGACTGCTTGGGACTCTGTCCTTTTTGTAATAGCCTGCTGCAAGAGCTCCCACTCGAAGTAAGATAGTACAGTTACTTAAGAACTTACCGTACCAGTAGATCTTTGAGAGGAGCTCTTGCAGCAGGCGCTACTTCCCACCTGCCTTCCCCCTCGAGGTGTGCAGATCCATTTTCATTTTCAACTCCATTTCTCTTTTACAGTTGGCTTCGTCTCCTTCTCTTGTCAGGCCTTCTTCCGGGTCTTGGCAGGAGAACTGAGGTGAAGCTGGGTCTGCCCCCTCTTGTACCCAGACCGACGGGGCCGGGCCGGAGTCGGGGGCGGTCCTTGCTGTGTATTGCTGGCAGAAGTTTCACCGGAGGGTCCTAGTGCCTGCGGTGTAGTCCTTATTGTAATAGCTTGCTGCAAGAACTCCTCTCAAAGATCTACTGTTACGGTAAGTTCTTGCGTAACTGTACTTTTCCACTATTTGGAAACAACCGGCTGTGGTAGCCCCCCCCTTTCAAGGAAGGCAGATAGGCTATACCAGGCTCCCGAGGTTGTGGATTTGTTGAATACACACTCAAAAGCCGATTCTGTTGTGATTATCGCAGCTCACGGCCAGCTAACCCAAAGCACCTTAGCTCGTCTCCACTGGATAAGGAATCCCATCTTCTGGACCAGTACAGGAAGAAGGTGTACGCTTCTTCCACACTGGGAATCTGGGCCCTGAACTATGTCGCTCATATGAGGGATTACCAGAAGACTATCCTGAGTCAGATGGAATCCAAATTGGTCTCCCTTCCTGAATCTCAAACCAAGCAGTAAGTGGCTAATCTAGTCTCATCTGCTCGTTCGGCCAGTAGGCACATGCTACGTGCCACGTACGATGCAGTGGACACTGCTGGTAGTCGTTTGGCTTTTGCCGTGGGCCATAGACGTCATGCCTGGCTCCAGGTGTCAGGATTGGTCCCTGAAGTGCAGTCCGCTATTCAGGAAGCGCCCTTCAGGGGTTCGATGCTGTTCGGTGGAGATGTCAAAGACATCATCACCGACCTGCAAGAGTAGGGCACTGCACTTAAGTCTGTTGACTCTTTGTACAGGTTCCCTCAGGGACAGCGTTGCCCCTTTCCCAGATGTTCTCGACCAAAAGCAAAACCTCAGGGCAAGTGGGCCAACAAGCGTTGGGCCTCTACGGCAGCCAAGATTCCGCTGCCCAAAAAAGCGGCAGGAGCCTCGGCCGCCACGTTGCCTCACACCTCCTGACTCCTTTCCTCTCCCACTGCCTCTGGACACTCCAGAGGAACCGGTAGGAGGGAGGTTCACCTTCCATCTGCCGGGCTGGGAGAGGATTACTTCAGATGCTTGGGTGCTCCAGCTGATAGCAGAAAGACAAAAGGACACTCAATCAAGTTTCTTCAGAAACCACCAAGAAGACCCCCCCCCCCCCAAGTCGTCTTACTCTCCAGAGCATCTTCCTCTGGTTCGGAAGAAATATCCTCCCTTCTCTTCAAGGCAGCGATAGAACCAGTCCCCACTCACCTTTGGGGGACCGGGTACTATTCCCATTTCTTCCTTGTTCCAAAGAAAACTGGAGACGTGAGACCTATTCTAGACCTCAGCTCCATGAACATGTTCGTGTAGTACAAGCGCTTCAGAATGCTCTCCCTGCAGAGCCTTCTGCCGCTCCTTCGGCCGGGACTGTGGCTATGTGCGTTGGATATGCAGGATGCCTACCTGCACATCTCCACCCGCCATTCCCACCGCAAGTTCCTCTGGTTTTCTTTTCAGGGCAGCCACTACCAATTCAAGGCCCTCCCATTTGATCTATCCTCGGCCCCCGAGTGTTCATCAAATGCCTTTCTGTGGTAGCGGCACACCTGCGTATCCAGGGGTTACTGGTTTTCCCGTACCTGGACGATTGGCTCCTGGCAGCCTCGTCCAGGGAGGAACTCCAGCACTCCTTTTCACTTACCCGGCAGGTTTTCACCAGCCTGGGTATCACCCATCAACCAGGCCAAGTCCCATCTAGTCCCTTGTCAAAGACTTCAGTTCATTGGGGCGATCCTGGACACGACCAACGGCAAAGCCTTTCTGCCGCCAGACAGGGTGGACACCGTTCAGGCGTAAGCAAGTCTGTTGTCCAGCCGCAGAAGGGTTGGTGCCCGGTCAGTCCTTCGCCTACTCGGGCTCATGGCAGCTGCAATCCCGACAGTCCTTGTGCTCGGTTCCAAAGAATCTCTCAGTGGATGCTTCAGTCTCAATGGGACCAGACTTTGGACGACCTGGACCAGGAGGTACCGGTCTCTGACCCCATGTTATGGGACTTGCATCGGTGGGTGGTGCACAAGAACCTTTGCCACGGAGTTCCGTTCTATCTGGAACCTCCCTCCCAAACGTTTGACAACAGATGCCTCAGGACATGGCTGGGGAACCCACCTGGGACCTCACAGGACTCAAGGCTCTTGATCCAGTCTCGAGCGCACTCTACACATCAGTGTGCTCGAGCTCAGAGCGACTGTATGCTCTTCAAGCTCTCTACTCTTGTATTCTTCCTGGTCATCTAGCAATCCAGACGGACAACATGTGCGTGGTCTGGTACGTCAACAAGCGGGGAGGAACTCTTTCTTACCCTCCATGCAGGGAAGCAATGAGTGTTTGGAGTTGGGCAGCCCAGCACAATCTTCACCTGATGGCAGTGCACGTTCCGGGAGTAGACAATACGCTGGCGGACTACCTCAGTTGGTCGTCCGCCGATGCCCATGAATGGGAACTAGATCAGGAGGTACTAGACTAAGTGTTCCTCTGTTGGGGAACCCCTCAGTTAGACCTGTTTGCATCTCCTCTAAACGCAAAACTTCCTGCCTTCTGCTCGCTCGCTCCAGGGCGAGATATTTTTTGGCGGGACACTCTGTCTCTCGATTGGAAGGACAGATTCATCTAATCCTTCCCTCCGATTCCCTTAATCTAGAGGGTCTTACACAAACTCCAGTCAGAAGGAGCTCGAATAATACTCATTGCTCCATTCTGGCCCAGGCAAGTTTGGTTCTTTCTTTTGCAGCAGTTTTCATAGGAACCTCCACTTCCTCTTCCTCTTCCTCTGTCGCAGCACTTGCTGACCAAGGATGAGGGGACCCTGGTCCATCCAGGTCTCAAATCCCTTCAGTTGCACGTGTGGCTCCTGCAGATGTCGTCCAAGCCTGTTTCAGGGTTTCTTCACTCATTGCAGATATTTTGATGGAGGCCAGAAAACCTTCTACTCGAGCCACCTACGCTATGAAATGGAAGCGTTTCTCGATATGGGCCACTTCGAAGGATCTGGAATCCTTCTGTTGCCCGGTTGAGAGAGTCCTGGACTACATGCGTCACCTCCTTGACCTGGGTCTCGGTCATTCTTCTTTGAAGGTCCATATGTTGGCCATTTCGGCCTACCATGTCCCTTTTGGTGACCGGACTTTCGCACAGTTGGAAGTCTCCAAGACTTTCCTCAGAGGGGCCCTTCATTTGAGACCCCTCATCCGTATTCCTGCACCTTCTTGGAACTTGAACTTTGTCCTCGAGTAGCTTACGCTGCCTCCCTTTGAACTGGCAGCTTCAGCAGACTTGAAGTTCCTCTCTTGGAAGACTCTCTTCTTAGTGGCCATTACTTCAGCTCGACGAATTTCCAAGCTCCAAGCCTTTATGTGCAAAATCCCTTATTTGATTTTCCACAAGGAACGTGTGACTCTGCACACCAACCATAAGTTTCTCCCTAAGGTGGTAGCGGATTGTACACTGAACCAATCCATTGAGCTGCCTGCTTTCTTTACACAACACTCCAATCAAGGGGAATTCCTCTTGCATACTCTGGATGTTCACAGGATCCTGAGATACTGTACCACTAGGACTAAGGATCTCTGGAAGTCTGATCAGCTCTTTGTCTCTTTTACCCACAAAAGAGAGGGTAATGCAGTTTCTAAATAATACCTATCGAAGTGGTTGGCTCACTGTGTCACTTTCTGTTATGACAAATACCACAAGACCCTGCCGGGTCAAGTCAGAGGTCACTCCACCAGAGGTGTAGCTGACTCTGTTGCTTGTTTCAAGAATGTGTCAGTAGCAGACATCTGCGCAGTCACAACTTGGACTTCAGTCCATACCTTTACGAAACACTACAGTTTGGACATTGCCTCTCGGCATAGAGCAAGCTTTGGGTTGGCTGTTTTGCAAGGTCTTCTTTCTTAAGACCCTCACAGCCTGAGGTTTATTTGTTGGAGTTTTTCTCCACCCGAGTGATTCTCCTTGTTCCATACTGCTTGGGACTCAGTCCTATATGTAATTACCTACTGCAAGAGCCCTCTTGAAATAAGATAGTACAGTTACATAAGAACTTACTATAACAGTAGATCTTCAAGAGAGGCTCTTGCAGTAGGTATCGCCTTCCCACCCTCCGGGGGATAGCTGCTTCTCTCTCGTCTTGCCTTTTGGCCTTTGGCAGGAAAGAACTGGAAGGCAGGCGTGAGGACCACCGCTATGACCGATGTCACTAGCACGGTCACCTGATGTGGGGGCGGTCCCCCGCCAGAGACTGCTAGCTATAAATTTTTCTGTGGGGTCCTGACGCCTGCCGGCATCAGTCCTATATGTAATTACCTACTGCAAGAGACTCTCTCAAACTGTTACGGTAAGTTCTAACGTAACTGTTCTTTCTAGGAGTGGTATATGGTTCACAGCCACACAGCCCACCTGTCCTCCTCAGCAAGTGGCACTTGATCCTGCTTCCAGTTCCAGCATAAGATCTGACATCACTGGATGGAGTCAGGGGAGTATACTGCCTGGGTCGTGGTAGGAGCTTAGCTTACAGACATTCTGGCCAATAACATTGTTCCAGTGGAACTGCCAGTGTGTGGATGTGAACCATATACCACTCCGAGAGCTACAGTTACAAGTGAGTAACCTATTCTTCACCCTCACTGCTTCTCGGCATCTTGTCGAGAACCAGAACGGTCTTTTGAACCTGTTCTTTTTGGTTACCATTCTCATGCACCCCCCTCCCCCACAAAAACATTTTGTCCACCCTGACTAACTTTTCTTTTTCCAGCTCCCTCAGCCTGTTGAAGTCCGTCCTTCTGAAATCCAGGATTTCAGCTCTCAATTAAGGTTTTCCAGACCCAAGAGTAAATTCAGACTAAAGGAACTTATGGTCTCTATTCTCCAGTGGCTCTCCTATTCTAGTAGTAGCAATGGGTATCAATCAAACTTTATTTAACCAGGCTTCAACACCATTGAGCATGCTCGTTTTCAAAGTGGTCCCGGACAAAAAAACAATACAATACATAGACACAATTGCAGAGACTCGGAAGCAACAACATAATACAGATAAAGGGCGATACAGACCAGCTTAAGTTTAACATAGTGTCACACAGGTACAATTCGTAATGAGGTCTCATAGGAGAGAGGAGATGATAAACCAAAGCTAGTTCTACTAAATGGAGGCTAGTACCTTCATGAAGATATCATGGGGAGGAAGAAGGAACATTAGTGCTCTCGGGAGCAGCGGAATGGATGCAAGGATGGCGGAGAAAAGCTAGAAGTGCTGGGTTTCCTGTGAGAGGGATGTGAGTTGAGTGACATTCTGTTGCGTTAGAAACGTGGAGAAGCCAGAAGCTGAGGACTCGAGGACACCTAAAGCAGCTGCAGGTTTCCCTCAGATATTCAGATATCAGAGCTTTGAAAGTGAATAGACTTGAGAGTGAGGAGAGCTTTTGTGAGCTTTGCATAGTGTTCCATAGAGATCGGAGTGAAAAGTTGATTGCGGACATGCCGTAGGTAGTATTCGCTCTAGGTATCTGGAAACAAAGTGTGGTGTAGCGTTTCGGGCCATAGAAACCATTGGCATGCTTGAAATAACTTGAGATGGATGCGGGAAGTTTGTCAGAAAGTGTTGTAAAGAGCCAAAGGAGAACATTTCTTTTTCTCCTTGTTGAGAGTGAGGGCCATCCCGACTTTTGGTACAGAAGGCAGTGGTGAGTGGGAAAAGGGAGGTTAAAGATGAATCTTAAGGCTCGGTGGTACAGAGTGTCAAGTTTATTTAGTGCTGATAAGGGGCAGTGAATGTAGAGGAAGTCAACATAATCGAGTATGGGTAGGAATGTGAATTGTACTAGTCTCTTTCTAGCTTCTACGGTAAGCAGGTGTTTAATATGGTAGAATAAGCCTAGCCACTGTCTTAGCTTTTTCAAGACTTTGTTTAAATGGCACAGAAAGTTAAGCTTGTTGTCCAGCCAGAACCCTAGATATTTGAAGGTATCAACTATTTCAAGGGGTTCGCCCAAAAGCGTAAGTATCGTAGGGCTACGTGTAGGTCCAGAGACTGCCTTTGGTGAGAGAATCATGGCTTTAGTCTTTCTGGCATTGAGTAGCAGTTTGTGTTTGATAAGTCTATGTTGAAGAGTGATAAAGTCACATTGTAAGTCCTCGTATGCTGAGTGTGGTGAAGAATTTAAAGTGTAGAGTACTGTATTGTTAGCAAATAGGTGCACATTAGCTGCGCATAGATGAGAGTCCAGGTTATTGATGCAGATTGCAAACAGGATAGGGCCTGGAGCTCACTGATTTGTTACTCAGGCTCCTGGCATTAAGGCATACCCCACTCCATCTGACTCTGATCTTTCACTGCTGCCACCCTTGTACTTTCCTACCCATGTGGCAGATGGAGGGGAGCAATCTTTGATCTCGTGCTGACTAACAGGGACCACGTCCAAACCATAAAAGCTCGAAGCTCCTGGGTGGGAGTGAACATTGCACAGTGTGGTTCTGGTTTGACTTGTGCAGAGAAAAGACCTCCACCAAGACTAAAATCCTGGATTTTTAGGAAGGTGGACTTCAGACAGATAGGTAAGCTGCTACAGAGTCACGTGGCAGTGGTCCGAGTGGATATGGGAGTGGACCGAAGGTGGTCAATCATTAAGGAGGGAATAATGGTTATCCCAGGGGAGTGCATTAGCCTCAAAGGGAAAACCTTGAGGGCCAAAGCTCCCAGCTGGTTTGGTACGGAGATTTCCCAGGCAGTATGGAATAAGAGGTCAGCCTACAAGAAATTCAAGAGGACTCAAAAGAAGACCGGGAAGATCACGTGAAGATAGCTAGCATAGCAGGTAAGGTAGTCCAGCTAGTACTGCAGCTAACTAAGGGGGAAAGGCCTTTTTCCCTGTATTAGCGATAAAAGGGACAAGAAAGATGGGATTTTTAGGCTCAGGAAAAGGGGACAGGTGGATGGAGGCGAATGGGGGCATGGGTTTGTTGGTCGGGAGGTCATGTCAAATCTGATTGACTTCTTTCACTGGGTCACTAAAACAGTGGACAGAAGCCAAGTGGTGGACGTCCTTTACCTGGACTTCAGCAAGACATTTTACTCTGTACCCCACAAGAGTTTGATCAGTAAGTAGGCAGATCTTGGGGTTGGGGACACGTTGACCACATGGGTGGAAAATTGACTGTGGGGCAGGACCCAAGGAGTGGTGGGGGTGAGCTATCTAGCACCAGGGAGGTCACCAGTGGGGTCCCACAGGACTCTGTGCTCATACCGGTGTTGTTCAGTGTTTTCATCAGTTATATTGAGGATGGCATTATGGGCAAAATTTGTCAGTTTGTGGATGGCACCACGCTTTCTGGGAGGATGTGTGACAAGGTTGGTTGGGCCCTGTCCCATTTGTGATGTCTAGAGAGAGTTTAAAGCAAGGATTCTGCCTTTACTATTGGACTGTGCAGTCAACTCTTGGCTTTACTTGCTGTTCTTTCCTTGTCCCTTTTTGCTGTCTCTGCCTTGCTTGTATATAGTTATACGAAATATGTATGAAACTGGGTTTCCGGATTTGTAAACTTGATGTAGATATTATGGTTGAAATGATTACAGAAACTGCTCCTTGACTTTTAGTAAAGTATAACAGTGTGACCTTTCGACAGGCTGGAGGACTCTGTCAGCAAAAGAGGCCGGTTTGTAACTGGGTCACAGTGCTCTGGAAGCTAGAATCTGACAAGGTTCTGAAGTTTTGGGTCACAGTGCTCTGGTGATAGCTAGACTCTGACAAGGTTCTGAAGTTCTGAGTCACAGTGCTGTGGTGGAAGTTAGAATCTAAAAGTTAGAGCTAAAGGGGAAGGAGGGCAAATGGGTGGATCTGAGCCCATTTATTGTGGATAGGATTAGGGCAGAGCTTGATAGACTGAGGGTGGACAAGGTAATGGGGCCTGACTGGTTACACCCCAGGGTGATCAGGGAATTGAAGGAGGAGTTGGCCGCACCCTTGACAAGGCTCTTCAACTTGTCCCTGGATAAGGGGAGAGTGCCAGAGGACTGGAAGAGGGTCGACATAGTGCCTTTACACAAGGGAGAGGTAGTAAGGAAGTGAAGGGGAACTACCGACCTGTCAGCCTCACATCAGTGGTGGGGAAGGTAATGGAGGCATTGAACAAGGAGAGGGTGGTAGATTACCTGGAGGAGAGTAGCTTGCAGGGCAGCAGACAGTATGGCTTCATGAAGGGGCAGTCTTGCCAGACAAACCTAATTCAGTTATTTGATTGGGTGACTCCGGTGATTGACCGGGTGGTGGGAGGGGTTGGGGCAGTGGACGTGGCCTATCTGGACTTCAGTAAGGCCTTTGACACCGTCCCCATAGGAGGCTGGTTAGCAATATGGAAAGCCTGGGGTTGGGTGGGAAAATAAGCTGGGTGGAGGCCTGGCTGGCAGGAAGAACTCAGAGGGTGATGCGTAAGCAGGGTGCACTCTGGGACGGCGAGGGTGAAGAGTGAAGTGCCACAGGGGTCAGTTTTGGGTCCAGTTCTCTTCAACAGCTACATCAGTGATATTGCGGAGGGTTTGAGGGGGAGGGTGTGCCTATTTGCTGATTATACGAAAATATGCAGTAGGGTGGACTCCCCGGGGGTGGGGTGGGGGTGGAGCACATAAGGGAGGACTTAAAGACGCTCGAAAAATGGTCTGGGATATGGCAGCTGAAATTTAATACCAAGAAGTGCATTCTGATTCACTTGGGGAGTAGGAACAGGAGAGCAGGGTACACCCTAGATGGGGAGTAAATCAAAGTAATAGAACATGAGAGTGGGGTTCTGGGGATCATAGTCCCCTCGAACCTTAAGGTAGGCATCCAATGTAGCAGGGCAGTGGGAAAAGCCAGTGGAATGTTGGCATGCATAGACAGGGGAATTACTAGCAGGAGGAGGGAGGGAGGCAATAATGCCCCTTTACAAAGCCATGGTGAGGCTGCACTTGGAGTATGGGGTTGAGTTCTGGAGGTCAGATCTCCGCAAGGATATAGATGCGTTGGAGAGGGTTCAGAGAAGGGCAACCAAGATGGTGCAAGGTATGCAGGGAAAGTCATACAAGCAGAGGTGTAGGAAGCTGGGTCTGTACATGCAGGAGACGAGGGGAAGGGGAGATATGATTTGAAACTTTTAAATATGTAAAGGGGCTTAATAAAGTGGGAGAAGAGGGTTTACTTAAGAGGAAGGAAGGAGGGATCAGCACTAGAGGGCACAGCCTTAGACTGCAAGGAAAAAGATACAGGGGCAATGTAAGTGGGTGTTTTTTCACAGAGTGGTGGTGGACCCCTGGAACAGACTACCAGACGGCGTGGTGGGAGCTAAATAGGTGGAAGAATTCAAGAGGGCATGGGACAAGCATATGGGGCTGAGTATGGGGGGGTGGGGCTGGCAGGAGGAGAGGTATAAGGGGGAAGGGCAGACAAGATGGGACAAGGTTCCAAAGTTTTGTGTGAAAAGAGAAAAGCAGGTATCTTCAGGGAGATTTGTGATCTGTGATCTGTAGACCAGAGGCTACAGAGAGCTGGTTGATTTGTAGACTTCAGTTCTGAACTCGGAAATTGGACTTCGTTTTTGGACTGCCTATGCCGAAAATCAGCCCATACATTTATTTTTGTTTTTATTCTTCTGTTACTAATAAAACACTACTTGTGCATTTTACAGTTTTATTCTGCTCTGCCTATGCTTCCTGACCCAAGCCTCTGCGACAGGGTGGACATACGAGGAAGCCAGCAGAAGGCCATTAGGTCTGTCTAGTTTGCTCGTATTGCAGGGTCCACAGCTTGAGCTACTGTCCTTGCCCTCCCACTCCTTCCATCCTCCCTGCCCATGGACCTTACCTTCCCTCTATACCTATCCCAGCCTCTCTTGAAGCTGCCCTCTGCCTTCAACGAGACCACTTCTTCCAGCAGTGCATTCCAATTGTCCACCACCCTCTCTGTGAAGAAGTGCTTCCTGACCTCCTCCCAAAACTTCCCCCATCCAGTTTAAGACTGTGTCGCCTCATGTTATGGTTGCAACTCAGCTTAAAGCGACCCTCCTTATCCATCCTATTTATCCCTTTCAAGTACTTGAAGATACCAGTCATATCCCCCGGGAGTATATTCCAGTGCCCTCAGCCTCCTCGTATGCCTTACCCTGCCGACTCATTGTTATCTTTGTAGTCCACCTCTGGACCTTCTCCAGCAGGTTAATGTCCTTTTTGAGGTGTGGGCACCAGTACTGAACTCCATACTCTAGATGTGGCCTCAACAGTGACCTGTACAAGGGCAGTATAACCTCCACTCTTCTACTGCTGATTCCCCTAGCTATGCATCCCATCATCTTGTTTGCCACTGCTGCTGCTTTCTTGCACTGCGTGGAGTGCTTCAGGTCACTAGTGATCATCACTTCCAGGTCCTCCTTCTCCTTTGATGCAGATACCTGGACTCCACCCAGGTAGTACACTGTCCTGGGATTCTTAGCTCCAGTGTGCATAACTTTACATTTCTTGGCATTTAAACCAAGCTGCCAGATCCCAGACCACCTTCCCAGCTTTTCCAGATCATCCTGTAAGTCCTGTATCCTTTCAGCCGTGTCCACCCTTCTGCAGAGCTCAGTGTTGTCTGCGACTAGGCACATTTTGCCCATAATGCCATCCTCAGTGTCTTTGATGAAGACGTTGAACAACACTGGCCCCAGCACCGAGTTCTGCGAGACCCCACTGATGACCTCTCTGGTGCCACATAACTCTCTACCAACAACCACCCTCTGGATTCTGTCCCTCAGCCAGTTTCCCCACCCATTTGGCTATTTTATCTCCAGCCCCGAGATCTGCCAACTTCCTGATCAACCTTTTGTGGGGCCCAAGGTTAAAAGCCTTGCTGAAATCCAGATAGAGGATGTCTACCATTTGGCCCCTGTCTATTGTCTTAGTGACGCAGTCAAAGAAGTCAATCAGATTCATTTGACATGATCTCTCCCTATGAACCTGTGCTGCTTCGCATCCTGAAGACCATGCTCCTCTAGTTACTGTACCAGCCTTTCCTTTAGTATAGTCTCCATGAGCTTGCACACGATTTAGGTCAGTCTGACTGGTCTGTAATTCCCTGTATCATCCTTGGGACCGCTCTTGTGGAGGGGGCACCACATGTGCTGTTCTCCAGTCCTACAGTAACACACCTGACTCTAGTGAACTATTAAATAGATCTGCCAGTGGCCCTGCCAGCTCCTCAGCCACATCCCTTAGTACCCTTGGATGTACTCTGTCTGGGCCTGGTGGTTTGTCCACCTTCAGTGTCAGCAGCCTCTCCCTCACTCTATCCTTCTCTATCACTACATCTTTGTTCCCCTACCCCTTGCTGCTCTTCTCCCTCTTGAAGGCACTGGTCCATCCTTTTCCCTGGTGAAGACGCAACAGAAGTATTCATTTAGTATCTCTGCTTTTCCCCCATTATCCTCTACCCACTCCTCCCCTTTCTTAAGCCTAACAATCCCATCCTTCTTGTCCCTTTTCTCACTTATATAGCTAAAGAAGGCTTCTCCCCCTTTTTAATTCCTTCAGCTATCTGCAGCTCCTTCTGTGTCTTAGCTCGCCAGACTTCCTTACTTGCCAACCTTCGGTAATTTTCCCTATCCATCTCTGTCTTGGTCTTGAATTTTCTATAGACTAGCCTCTTTCCCCTTATTGTCTGGGCTACCCCAGAACTGAACCAGCTGGGTGCTTTGGACTTTGTGTTCTTACACCTGTGCCCAACACACACCTCTGTGGCAACTAGTATTCCTTCCTTAATGATTAGCTACCTTTGGTCCACCCCATATCTGCTCTGATGCCTGCCAAGTGGCTCCTTAGCATTTCATCCATCTTCCTGAAGTCCGCCCTCCTAAAATACAAGATTTAGACATAGCAGAAGGGATACAAGAGTTAAAGGAGGTCATGAAAAACTAGAGAGGTGGTCTGGGATTTGGCAGCTTGGCATCAATGCAAAGAAATGCAAAGTTATGTACATTATTGCCAAGAATCCGAGGACTGAGTACAGCCGGGGAGAGGTCCGAGTATCTGCATCCGAGGAGGAGAAGGGTCTGGGAGTGATGATCACTAGTCACCTGAAGCTCCATACAGTGTATGAAAGCAGCATGTTGAGCTGCATTGCCAGGGGGATCAGCAGTAGGCAGGAGGAAGTAATACTGCCCTTGTACAGGTCATTGGTGAGGCCACACCTGGAGTATGGCGCTCATTACTGGTGCCTGTACCTTAAAAATGATATAAACCTGCTGGAGATGGCCCAAAGGAGGGCAACTAAGATGATTATGGACCAGTAGGGTATGCCGTACAAGGAGATGTTGGAGGCCCTGAACATGTACTCCCGGGGGGAGGGGGGTGCGGAGGCATGATTGAGGCCGTCAGGTATTTGAAAGGAATAAATAAAGTGAACAAGGAGGGTCTCTTCAAGCTCAGTGAGAATCAGGACATGAGAGGACACAGACTAAAGTTGGAAGGCGGAGGATATTTAAGAGAGGAGCTAAGAGACACTTTTCCACAGAGAGGGTGGTGGCCGGTTGGAATGGCCTTCCTAAGGAGGAGGTTTTATTGAAAACAGGCAGCTTCAAGACAGGATGGGATCAAGCTAAGGGGAAAATAAGGATCAAGATGACAGTGACGAAGGGCTGACTGGGGCAGGTGGGAATACAGTGTACAGTACATAGAAACATAGAAGTTGACGGAAGATAAGGACTGCAAGGCCCATCAAGTGTGCCCATTTTTTCTGTCTTATGCATGTGCCATAGGCCTTTACTCTGTCAATGGCCTATTTATTCATACTCCTTTGTACTGCTCCCTTATGCCTATCCCATGCCTGTTTGAAGCCCTGCACTGTATTCATATCCACCACTTCCTGAGGTAGGCTGTTCTATGCATCCACCACCCTTTCTGTGAAAAAGAACTTCCTCACATTACCCCATAATCGGCCTCCCCTCTAATCTTGTGCTGTGTCCTCTTGTCCTGCT